>OX371223.1:140717663-146589907 GCA_947310385.1 Nephrotoma appendiculata
AATCAAATCAAATCAAATCAAATCAAATCAAATCAAATCAAATCAAATCAAATCAAATCAAATCAAATCAAGTTAAATTGAATTAAATTAAATTAAATTAAATTAAACTGGCAAGTACGTAGATTATTCAATTTTATACAAGTTTTATTATTGGGTTCACCTCAATTTTCGCGACACGAAATAGTATACGAATAAAATGATGATGTATGGGATATATAAAAGACACATGCAAATCTCTTACATTATTGATAATATACTGATGATAAGTACTATTGAAAACATCTCCGGGTTGATCAGGCTCGTTGATGTTTTTTTTTTGTTTTCGGTAACGTATATTTATCACTTGTTCAAATCACTCTTTTGGTTATTTTATTCAACTAAGCCCAATCCACCATAACTCAACCGACCCCAATAAACCGCAAACCACCACACCTTAAAATTATTTCCACTCCCCACCCACTATTCAATTCAAACCCCTAAAAGCCATATCACCCGCACCACCCTATACCGCACTAACTATGTCAACACCACCTCCATACCCACTCTCACACACACACCACCGACACAAACCCTTATCCATCAAAACCCAAAGTCCTACACTAAACCCAAAACACCTCATCCCACCGGCTCCCTCCATCTCCCATACCACCACTCCTACCACCCCCATAACCACACCTCCCACACAAACCTACATCCACACGAGATATATTTTTATTTCACATTCACATGCTCTATGAAACCAAAATAGAATAAAAAATAAAAAAAAAATTCAATCAATTTTAAGGAGGGGAGTTATGTTTTGACTAGGCTATGGATTTTGCCCTTGCGCGTGGTCGAATGTTATGCGATGATAACTAATTAATAGTAATTTCCCCTACATTTGATGGATAGTTTTAAAACTGTGATTGTAGAGTTGTTCAATTATCTTGTGTTGTGGGGGGTAAAATATCTTCCAATTATCCCACCAAATCTGCTATTGCAAGCGACCTGGAATAAATGTTCACAACCGGGTAAAATATATATTTGCTTTGGTTGATAAAACCTACTATCAGGCAGCTGATTACAAAATTTAAATTATGATTAACAAATTACAGGAATAATATAAGTCTGGGCAGAAATATTATTATCATGGTCAATACGAGATTTTATTTTGAAGAATAATTCCTTGGTTAATCCGGCACGTGATCTATTAAAAGTATATCGATTGAAATGCGGGCCTTGACGCTGGGCACTTTATTTCTAAATATGTAGTTAAAATAATTTCAGTAGATGGAAAAATGTTGTACCCTTTGTGACTCTGACTCGACTCATTTTTTTGCACGAGGTGAAACCCAGAATTGTGTCTTTTGTTATTTTTTAGGCAGCTTTGATATTCTTATATTTGATGACAATATATTCATCCGATGAACAGTCGTAGAAAATATTTAGGGTTTTATCATTTCTCGACGGTTATTGACCCGATCTTCACGAAATTTGTTGCATGTGAATTATTAACTCGTTTGGAACCGGTGTCCCAAACGCAACCAAGAACACGAGAAACCAGAGAGTAGCGCTTGGAGTGGAACAAGACATCCTTCAGTTTTCATATAACCGACGATTGAATTTTTAATATACACTCGAGTTTGAAAACCCTGTTTTCTGGATGTAGTAATCAATATATTGTGTGCGTGGAAAAATAATTAAATTATTTAGTAAGCGGCAATTTTAATTGCTAAAAGTTATAAAATATACATAAGAACTAAAGATGAATGTGTTGTAATGTAAGATTTGTGAAAGTTTGAGAATTAAGTGAATAAAATAGTAAATTTAAATAGAAAACATTTGACACCAGTGCAAAAATTAAATTTTTATTTTTATTTTTATGCAACTAATGCATTTTTCACATAATTACGATAAAAATCAGAACAGTTAAACCTTTTACACGCGTGTTTATCTTGTGAAGTGAATGAACGGTAAAATTTTCTAAAATGTCAAATTGTGAAAAATGTAAAAAAGCTACTGATTCGAGAGAGCGGACTACAATTAGATGTTTCGGACGGTGCAGGAAATTGTATCATTACGCTTGTGTGGATTGGAACTTTGAAAAGTGTGTAAAGTTATTTAAAGAATGTCCATATGCAAGATTCGTTTGTCTTGAGTGCCAAGGTTATGAAGAAGATACGTTGTACGAAGAGTTCAACAAAATTAATCTTTTTATCATGGAAATGAAGCAACATTTAACGGGAAACCATTTAAAGATAGGACACCAGCTAGAAGAAATTAAAAATCAAGTAGAAGAAATTCAAAAACAGACGGAGCAACCACACTCTTTTGCAGCAGTAGTAAAGAGTAATCCCAACAAGTTGGTTATGTTACAACCAAAACAACCTCAAGCTTATAAAAAAACTAGAGAAGATTTAACAATGTCACTCGATCAAAAAACTATACCAGTAATGGGCTGTCGCAACATTGCGAATGGTGGAATTATTTTGCAGTGCAACACTAACGATGCCAAGGAGAAACTAAAGACAATCGTGACGGAAAGGATGGGAGCTGATTATGAAGAAAAACTACCAACGGAGCTTAAACCAAGGGTAAAAATACTTGGAATGTCGGAGAAGCTAGAAAGTGATGAAATAGTATCTGCGCTAAAACAGCAAAACCATTTTCTCGCTAATAGTGATATCAAAGTAATAACCACTTATTGCAGAAGAAACTCTCAAAAAATTTATACAATCATTGAAGTAGGCTCCGTAGATTTTACAAAATCTTACAAGCTGAGAAGTTAAATATACATTTTGATTGATGTCATGTCGTAGAGTCAGTAGGGATCTCAAGATGCTTTAACTGTAATGGTTATGGCCATCATAGCAATAGGTGTACGGGCAAACTTTGTTGCCCAAGATGTAGTGAGAATCATAAGTTAAGTGAATGTAAAAGTCAAGAAGTAAAGTGTAGCAATTGCATTGCTGTAAATACAAAGCTCAATTTAAATGTTGCTATTAACCACATGACTTGGGACACCTCTTGTGCAGTATACCAACGAAAGATGAAAACATTGAAAAACCAAATAAGTTATCAATAGTAGTTCAAAACAAAAGACCTTCTATACACTAATATTCGCAGCTTACCCTCTAATTTCTTAGAGTTATCACAAATTATTATTCAATATAAACCGTCAATTGTATTATTCAGTGAATCTAGAACAACAGAAAACATGTACGACTCGGAATTTTTTATTGAAAATTATAAATGTGTACGGTGCGATTCGGATAGTCGTCATACTGGAGGGGTTGTCATGTATATTCACCAAAACATAAGCTTTAAAATAATTTCGGATATCGAGAAGGACCGCGCTTGGTTTTCGGCGATTCAGATCATAAAAGGATACCATTCAACTGATATATTTCGCGTAGTTTATAGATCATACCAAACAACAAAAGCAGCATTTTTAAATAATTTAGATGGATGGTTCGAAGAAGTTATCAATTATAATAAATCAAACTATATATTTGGGGATTTCAATATTGACGTGAAAAGCAACGATATTTACAGTTTACAATTAAAGCAGTTATAATCATGGATTATAGATTGGCGAAAGTAGTTCCACATTATACCAGAGTCACACAAACCAGCAAAAATTTAATAGATCTTTTGATAACTAATTCAGTAAATACAAAATGTGAAATTATAAAAGAACAACAAATAAGTGATCACTGTATGTTATGTGTGGATATAAGCAGAAACAATTCACACTTATTTGATCAATTTAAAGAAATTAAATCTCGGAAAAATTATTCTGGTTAAAAATTAAATTGTATCCTAAACACTAGACTGCAGCACTACAGAACACAGAATGAATTGAATGAGAAAGCTGAAAGCTTAATACTGGAGTTAAAGAATGCAATTAAACAACTGACGCAAACAAAAATTGTTCAAAGTAGAAATAAAATCCTTTGGTTTTCAGAAAATTTGTCATTATTAAGACAAGAAAAGGAGCGTAATTTTAGTATTCTGAAACAAATAAATTCAAACGAGAATTGGGAAAACTATAGAAAAGCTAGAAATATTTACAAACAATCGTTAAGAAATCAACAATCTGAATACTTCAAGAATAAGTTCATTGAAAACCAATATAACCCAAAGGAGCTATGGACAACTCTCAAATCTGTGTATAAGACTAAAATACGATGCAATGGAGTATTCAATTTACTAACAAAACACTCACCGATAAACAACAGATAGCAGATGCACTAAATCACTCGTTTGTGTTCAGCGTGGTAGATATTCACCGTAACATCCATGAAATATCGGATTTTGAACTTCCTAATGCTGTTTTGAACATACAAAAATTTCAATTCCAACAAACATCACAAAACGAAATATTAAAAATAATAAGCAGAATAAAATCGCAATATGGAATAGATGGTATAAACAAAATTGTCATGCTGGATGCAATGCAGAATCAAATGTTCTCTGAACATTTTACTGATACAGTTAATTGTAGTTTAAGGCAAGCAGTGGTACCAGATTCATGGAAAATATCAACAGTTGTTCCCATTCCAAAAATTTCGAAACCAACCACGCCAGAAGAGCTCCGGCCAATAAATATGCTCCCACTGTATGAGACTGTTCTGGAACGAGTAATTAAAAACCAACTGGTAAATCATATCGCTGATAACAATATATTGGTTGATCAACAATCTGGATTTAGAGAATCCCATTCTTGTGAAACGGCCTTAACCCTAATGTTGGATAGCTGGAAAAGACAAATAGATGACAACAAATTAATCAGTGTAAACTTTTTAGATTTTAAAAGGGCTTTTGAAACCATCGATAGAGGAATTCTACTTAAAAAGTTAACCAAGTACGGAGTTGTTGGGAAAGAACTAGAGTGGTTTAACAGCTATCTTCAAGGGAGGCAACAATATACGAAAATTGATAATTACACATCGTCACTAATACAAAATAATCTCGGAGTACCTCAAGGATCAGCCCTGGGTCCGTTACTCTTTATTCTGTACATCAATGACATAGTCGATGTTATTCAAAATTGCAAAATAAATATGTTCGCAGATGATACTATTACTATTTCGGCAACAACTCTTCCAGAAGCAGTGCAGAAAGTAAACGAAGATCTCGAGAGTCTACGGAAATGGCTGATGTTTCACAAACTATCACTGAATATCTCGAAAACGAGGTACATGCTCCTATCAATCAAAGCAAAGTTCGAGAGTAATGCAGATATAATAGTTGACAACCAAATTATCGAACGAGTAAAACAGTATAAATATCTTGGTGTTATTATCGACGAGCACTTAAGTTTTAACAATCATTTGGATTATATTGCTAAAAAGATGAATAAAAAACTTGGATTTTTCACCAGAATTAAAGACAAATTACCAATGCAGACAAAAGTTGTTTTTTATGAATCAATTGTGACTCCACATATTGATTATTGTTCTTCTGTGCTGTTTATCGTGAATCAAAGTCAAATTACACGTCTTCAAAAAATTCAGAATCGATTCATGCGACGTATCTTGAATGCGGAAAGTAGAACACACATAAAAGACATGTTTTAAATTTTAAACTGGAAGTCAATCAAACAGAGAATACAATTTAATGTGTTAAAATTCTTGTTTAGGCTGAAAAAGGGAGATCTGCCAAAATATTTAGAAACTTTGCTTTCTTCTAATAGAAATGTTCATACTTACAATACTCGAAGTACACACTTCAGACTACCAATGTATAGTAAATCATTTTCACAACGGTCGCTGGGATATAATGGAGTAAAGTTGTATAATTCATTGGGTGACTATTGCATGCTAGGTGAACTTCAAGAATTAGAGTACGGTCAATTTAATAAATTATTGCATATATTCGTTTAAGATAAAGTAGACATTTAGTATATAAAATAAAATTTAATTAATTTAAATAACAATGTATTATAAAATGTCATTATTGATAAATAAACAAATAAATAAATAAAATAAATAAATAAACTTGTCTGATTAAATTTCAAGCTCATTTGTTGTATCAATTTTAATTCGGAAGAGAAGTCGGCTGGAGATCGAGCTCACAAAAATACTGATAAGTAAAAACGCGCCACAAACAAAACCGCCGCCACTAATTGTAAATAAACCTGAAAATTATAAGGTTATAAGTAAGTTCATCGATTTAAATAAGATTATCAAACAACATTGCAGAACAGTGCAGACCTCAATGTAATTGTTCCAGATGTAGATAACGAAAGAAAATTTTCTTTATATTAATGAGTAGGGTAAAAAGCTATATTCATCCTGAAAGTTACAGCAAATAGAAGAAGACATTCTTCTAGGAAATCTAAAACTAACTTAACTTCTTATTCAAATTGTGAAGGGAGCAGATGAAATCCTTCTGTCCCCAGTTATGCTAACATTCTATAAAGAAGAAAATGAAGGTTGATATCACAATGTTAAATGTATATTATATAGGTACACTCCGAACTAATTCAAAAAAGACCCAAGATGGATCAAATGCGCCGCTAAACATTATACAAAGGAATGATAACAACCCCTGAGAAAGTTCAGCAGAGTGTGTGAAGTGTGGCGAACTACACCCTGCAATCTACAGAGGAGAAAATGCCGAATGAGAAGGAAATAGTAAAAGGCAAAAATAGAGAGCCAAGACACTCAAAGGAAACGGAAATCAAACCTACATACTAAAGACATCAAAGTACATAGGCTTATAATATTCAGAAGTTGTTAAAACTGTAATACAAATAAAAACCTGCTCGGACCGTTATATAGCTGAAAACCAAATTACATTAGAGTATTAGCATGGAACACCAATGGGCTATTGCAACATCAGCAAGAATGCAAATGTGCTGGGACATTTGACGAAAAATTGACGTTTGTATCATATGCGAAACACACTTCACAAAACAATCAGATATAACATTTACAGGATATGTACAGCACACAAAACACCCAGATAACACTGCATAGGGGCGCTATAATAAATAGTTAAATGCAGCATTTACCATTACGAACCGCAAAAATATACAACAAAATACAATCTGCATCAAGACAAAAAATCTTTCATTAACCATTTCTATGTCTGTGAAGTTAGCCCGTAAACGATCCCGGAAAAATGCGATGGCAACACTAACATACAAATATCACGATATTTTTCAATGTCATCCCGAAAAAATATTTATATCACGATATTTTTGAATGTCATCCCGGAAAAAAATGTCATGACAGTCTTTTACTATATCAATTCATAAAAATTTATAAACAATTTGTATTGAAAACTGATGCCAACCCGGAAAAGATTATGTCACAATAAATTTTCTAACAAGAAAATAAATAATTTTTGAAAACAAAAAACGTGTATAATATCAAAAAAACATGAAATGATATATAAAGTTAATAATATAAGAAAATTAAGAACAGGAGTAGGAAAACAAACCAAAATAATAATATACTCGTAAGTGGCAAAAAAATTCTATGATTTAGAGCTCCGCTATAGCCGTCTGAATTTTTAGTAGATGTTCATTACCAGAAACCGGACTATTTATGTTTTGTAGTTCAGGGATTCGCCTGTTTAAATAATAAGAGGCAAACAAATTCTATGATTTAGAGCCTCGCTATAGTCGTTTGAATCCCTGAACTACAAAACTTATATAGTGTGGTTTCTGGTAATGGACATCTACTAGGAACTCAGACGGCTATAGCAGAGCTCTAAATCATAGATTTTTTTCACCTTATGTTATTTAAATTCAAACGACTATAGCGAGGCTCTAACTCATAGAATTTGTTTGCCTATTATTATTTAAACAGGCCAATCCCTAAACTACAAAACCTGTATAGTCCGGTTTCTGGTAATGGACATCTACTAGGAACTCAGACGGCTATAGCGGAGCTCTAAATCAAAGAATTTTGTTTGCCTCTTGTCATTTAAATTCAAACGACTATAGCGAGGCTCTAAATCATAGAATTTTTTTGCCTATTATTATTTAAACTGGCCAATCCCTGAACTACAAAACCTATATAGTCCGGTTTCTGGTAATGGACATCTACTAGGAACTCAGATGGCTATAGCGGACCTCTAAATCAAAGATTTTTTCGCCTTTTGTTATTTAAATTCAAACGACTATAGCGAGGCTCTCAATTATAGAATTTTTTTGCCTATTATTATTTAAACAGGCCAATCCCTCAACTACAAAACCTATATAGTCCGGTTTCTGGTAATGAACTTCTTCTACGAATTCAGATGACTATAGCGGAGCTCTAAATCATAGAATTATTTTTCCTCTTGTTGTATAAACATGTCAATCTCAGTACTACAGCACTTTGAAGTACACAGTAATTTATATTCGTAAGTGTATTTATTAAATATAAATTAATCTGGAATTTTGACAATTTTTAGAAGAAACCAAATTTTTGTGACATTGTTGTTGTTTACAAATTTAATTATTACTTATTATTTAAACAAACCCACTCGTTCTTATACAAATTATGAAATTTTTTATTTTGTCATCATGTCAGCTATACATTATAGCTATATATAGCGCAAGCTAAAATTTGTTAATCGGTTTTTATTTATAATGGCCGCCATTTCGTGTATTATTTTTCATAATAATTTTTCTTACCATCGTTATATTTTTATATCGTGATAGTTATAGTTTCATTATAATTTCTTTAATAAATAATGGTGTTGCCATACTTAACTATAATCATTTTACGGGATGATTTTACGGGCTAACGTCACAAAGGTACCATTTCTGCGGTTTATTGTACACTACATCTATATGAAGCTACCCCGATACTCAGCCCGGAAAAACGCGATGCAACACTAAACTATCACTATCGTGAGACTTTACTAACCCTGCCCCAAAAAATGTTACTATCGCGACAGTAAACATTATCATGATACAATGTCATGACATTTATAACATTCAGCCCGAAATTTTAAAATTACATTTATGTATTTTTAAAATATATTACTATTGCTTGGTAGCCTAGTCAGACCTTAACTCTTCATTTATATGAAGCTATCTTCATATTTAGTTCAAAAAGCCCGTTGGGAATACTAAACTACAACTATCGAGAACGTCCCAGTCCGAAAACATACCTGTGGCGCGTCAGCAAAATGTGTCATGATAGTCTGTTAAGACATTTGGAGCATTCAGCCCGAAATTATACAGGCGATTCACGAGCACTCGGCATACACTATAAACACAGAGAAAAGTAATATAAACAGAGGTAAGGCTGCATGCAAAATTTTGAAACATCATTTTTAGATTGTAACCCCAAAATACAAACTCGTTTTACGCCTTAAATAATAAACTGAGAATGTCCTACTCTTCGAATATACATTAAGTGTTTCTTTGACTTTCATATGGTTTTTGTTTCATTTTTTTCGTTTAGATTGTAACGGTAATTTTAAATTTGGTCAACATGAAACCGGATCGTGACCGCATATTTTACTATGAAAATATGCGGAAAAATTTTTTATGCAGCTTTACTTCTGTTTATATTTATTTTTTATGTGCTATAAACGTTCAATTTTTAGAAACTACAAAATTTTGTGTTTGCGGATATATTCAATCGAGTTTTCTCGGACTCCCAACATGAAAATTGACTTGATTTTTTCCATTTGTGAGCATCATTAAGGCCTTCCATTTGAGCCTATTTCAAGTCGTGACACTTTAAATGGTTAATTTTTAGAAATTTTCAAATTTTGTGTGTGCGATATATTCAAGTCGTATTCATACGATGGATAAAAATCCGAGATTTTTCTATCCCATCGTTTTACCCAATTACATCACGTAAATTATACAACAGACACGCCTCTTTTCATACAAAAGAGTAGAAAAAAATTGGAAAAAATGTGGGATGGAAAATCCGAGATTTTTATCCGACGACTTCAATCGAATTTGTCCGTACTCCCCACTACGGGACTATCTTTAAACAAAATTTTAATGGTGGGCCCCACAGTTCAGCCTTCACTTGTAAACATACTGAAAAGGTTTCGACAATATAAGTTCATTCTGTGTTCGTGCTTCAGCGATGTGGAAAAGATGTATAGGCAACTGTGGGTAGATATCGAAGACCAACAATTCCAAAACATATTATGGCGAATAAATAAACACCATCAACCAAGCACGTATAAATTGAAAACACTGACATATGGAACAGCAGCAGCAGCCTTCTTAGCAATCCGAAGCATGTCGATTATTGGCATACAATTGCAATCTAGTCTGCCAGAGGCAGCAAAAGCAATATTAGCAGATACGTCGATAACATGATGGACGGAGCAGTTTCACTACCACAACTCAAGGTTCTAATGCAACAGATGACAAACGCTTTAGGGAAAAATGGATTTCAACTTACGAAATTTTTGACGAATAACGATGAGCTAAAATCATTTATTCAAACAAACAGATACGCCAAAGGTGCTTGGCCTTCAATGGGACACTTTAAAAGATGCCAGTCGTAATTTCGATCCACTTGGCTGGTTAACACCGATAGTAATCAAAGTGAAAATTATATTCCAAAATCTCTGGATACAGAATTGAAGCTGGGATAAGGAGCTTCCGCCAATCGTTCTGACACAGTGAATGGCAATTAGAAGTGATATAGCCCAAACAACTCGATTGCGAATTCCAAGATGGTTACAGTCCAACAACCAGGTTAGTCTAATTATAGGTTGAGTG
This sequence comes from Nephrotoma appendiculata, assembly GCA_947310385.1. Taxonomy (NCBI): domain Eukaryota; kingdom Metazoa; phylum Arthropoda; class Insecta; order Diptera; family Tipulidae; genus Nephrotoma; species Nephrotoma appendiculata. The sequence goes on from OX371223.1 coordinate 140,728,345, forward strand.
ATGCAAGCGATATGCATACCGTATATGCTGTAGTAGAAATAAGCGACGGACCTCAGGCAAATGTAATTGCACCCAAATCTCGCGTAGCACTAGTAAAATAAATTAAAATACCACGGCTCAAATTAATGGGTGCAGTGTTGCTAGCAAATCTGGTGAAATTAATAGAAGAGTCATTGACCATGCGAATATCTAAAATCACATAGCGAGATAATGCATCTATATACAAGCGAGAACATTGGCGACATGTTGCTTCAAGAGACATTCCTGCTGATATTGCTTCTCGAGGTGTGAGCTTGATAAAGTTGAAAGCCCAGCGAAGTGGATGCTGAGCAGATGAAAGCCACCCAGTCCAAAGGCTTGTAGACTGAAAAAATCACTAAAGAAAAATTACGTCCCTCAAAGTTGGATACATTTATTAAATCGACCAACAATTTCTTAAACATTTTCATCAACAGGTACTTCAGTTTCGCTAAAGTGACAAAAATACTATCAATCATTAGGCGATCTTTCTACAACCTAAGGCAACAGGTAAATCACACACAAGGGACGAGACAGGCAAACAGAGAGGAGGTAGGAGCTACTGAGATGATTCTTATAAGAGAAATGCAGCGATAGGAGTTTCCTACAGAAATATCCGCATTAAAAAATAAGAACAAATTGCCCGGAACAGTAAATTAATAAGCCTGAATCCCTTCATAGACGAGTGAGGAGGCGTCATCCGTGTAGGTCGAATCCAGAAATCCAGAAATCTGTGGCACCATTCAATGTTAAGCACCCGATCATATTACCGACGAACCATCATGCAGTCAAATGTTTGGTACGAGATACGCATAGTCTCCTCAGACCCATAGTAACCAAATGCGTAAGTTGCATTACGCATAGTCCAAACACAGAAAATCAATTAATGGGAAATCTGGCATCTGAACTAATTCAATACGTGCATCCGTTTCATAAAGTGCGCATAGATTATTGTGGGCCATTTAAAGTGCAGCTAGTACGAAGAAGAGGTCAAGTTCCAGTAAAAGCGTACGTCTGTATATTCGTTTGTTTGAGCACAAAAGCTGTACACATAGAGATGATAGGCAATCTTACTACCGAAAACTTTTTGGCTGCTCTCACCAGATTCACATCACGCAGAGGAAGTTGTCACACAATATTCAGCAACAATGGGACTTATTTTGTATTTCCAAATAATCACCTGAAATAGTTATTCCAATTCCTAAAGGCCAAGGCATCTGATATAACCTCAGCGTTTACTAAATTCAAAATAGATTGGAAATTCACACCACCAGGAGCACCACATATGACCAGGAGCACCACATATTGGACTATGGGAAAGGGCCGTGAAGCAAGCAAAAACATTTCTAGGAAAAGTAGTTGGCGAATCCATACTTACGTTTGAGGAGATTTCCACATTGCCGACGAAGATAGAAGCGATCATGAATTCAAGGCTAATAGCAGTACCGAAAACCGAGGATATTGATTGTATAACACCAGCACATTTTTTATCGGTCTCGCATTCACTGATATAGCCGAAGAAAATGTCACGACACTTCAAAAAAGAAGTAAATGGACCAGTGAATCTCAAAATCTTACCACAGACGACATTGTTTTAGTCGCGGTGTCAAATTTAGCATCAACATGTTGGGCTTTGGGCAAGGTAGTCAAAATTCATCCAGGAAATGATGGCAAGGCCCGAATTGTCGACATACGATTAGCCAACAGCACCAAAATTATCCAGTGACCGATTCACAAATTGTGTAAATTGTCCGTGGTACAATCATCTGAATCAGCCGATTCATGGCCGGCGGAATGTTGAGTTGGCATTTATCAAATACAGTCAAAGATGATCTACAAAAAAAATATTATTAAAAAGCAAATAATAATAATTAATTATGTAAATTGTTATCTTTATACACAAGTAATTCATTAATGTTGGTTTACAATTACTCTTAAATTTGACAGACAAATTTTTACAATTACTCTATTGGCAATTTTCATCGAATGTAGATAGCGTTGGTTTCTACGTCTACAAAGGGGACGATTATTGTCAAATCTATTGTTTTAACAGTTTTGATCCCCCGTTTGCTTCATAGCAAACTGCAATTTGCATTTTGTTCACCAAGTGTCAGCTACTTTTTTGAAAATCGCGAATAATTTGTAATATATTAATTTTATTATATGTGATGTAGCTTTTATTATTAAGTTAGTTAGTGGCCAATAGATGTCACTTTTATTTGCTCATAAATAATTTCCGAATAAAGTTAATCTGAATTACTTATCACAGAGGGAATTTGAACCGACAATAAAAATTCTTGGCGGTTTAGGACCGTTTTTGATCAGAAGAAAAAATCAAAAAAATCATTTAACATTAAGCATTTAACTTAGCCTAATTGGACAGTATAGTGATCAGTATTCTTATTAATGTTGATTTACTGTAATCAAAACTATATCATGCATGCCTCATCAGCATTGTAAGTATACAACAACATAGAGCTCCTAAAAACTTTTCAATACTCTTATGAAATATGAAGAAGAGGAACAAAAACAAATTTAAAATATTTTTGCCCAAGGATTCTCAAAATGTCGAAAAAATATTCTGACCCTAGGTCATTTGGCTATGTTTTTTAAGCTTTTGATTTTATTTTAGGCACAAACAGGCTACAGTTAGCCTGTTCACAAATCGCTAAATTATTTTCAGTTGATGTTCGATTGAAACTGATAAGAAAATTAAAAAATCGAAATAGATTAAATTTTATTTTAATTATAAATGTGGATAAAGCTTCAGTATCAAGATTCAAAATAGATTTTTTAATGTGCCTTAAATAATTTCCATCGCATAAAGAAAGCTTAATTTCATGCTTCAATATTTATACTTTAAAGCATCACCTATTCATTCTTTATCACCAGTCAATAGCGAAAAAGTTAATAAAAACAATTTTCTTCGACGGATCTGATAAGACGCGCTAGATAGGCAGCACCAATTCCTATCCATCCATATACATTTTTTATTTGCTTTCTAGCAGTCAATATTATTTATAAATTTTCCCTTTTATCGTCATAATTGTGTCAGCATACATATATCATGAAATAATATGGGATGGGAAAAACAACAAATAATTTTCTATAATTTTTTGTTTATTTTCCACGTCGTGTTTTATTGTTTCCATTGTTATGTCATAAATTTATTTTCCATGTATGAAAAGAACATACGAGTACACACAATCAGTGAACACAAAAAAAATGAAAATTGTACCAGAGATAAGAAGCAATATCGTACAATAAAGACACATACACACACACTGTCAAACAAAAGCTCTTTTTCTTCCTGATTATAATTTGACGCACAATAGAAACAATAATAAATATCACGATTTGAAGGCATTTTCCCATTTATAACCTCAGACAAAAAATACAAATAAAATTGAGGTTAATGTCAAACACTAATTTTTCCAAATTTTTTTTTTGTACATTTATGGGCATTGTAACGAATGAATTAATTTCGCTACGAAACCATGCTGTTACGAATTTCGTTCGTTTGATAGAGCGTTAGAGTTTAAGCTATAAATTTTATTAAAACCAACATTCTTAACTTCACACTTAGAAATTTTGCTGCGATTTGTAATGCAACCCTTGCATTGAGGCTTATACTATGCAATCGTGTATCACATTCTGATGCAAAGCATGCATTAAAAATATTTATAATGCAGTTGCGTCAAAAATTACTGCAGTAGTGCGTCGAAAGAAAATTTCTATATAATCTGGGGTTAACTATTTTTTGGCGAATTTATCATAATTCGCTAAAGCATTGTGTTTATTTTTAGTATAAGCTTTAAATATTTTTCATATATTAGCAGTGTAAGGACGTAAATTGATTTACGTCAATACCTACCGTACAACTGCTTAACGGGTTCCAAACCTAGAAAATTAAAATCAGCTGATTTCGTTGAATAGAATACAAATGTGTTATTGGTGTCGATTTTATGTAAGAGAGGAAAAAGCTCGGGAAGAAAGCGACGGGTGGGTGTAGAAAAAGAGATGATGGCTTTGCATGGGGATTCGAATCGCTATTACCAAACAAGAACGGTTGGGAACCAAAAAAAAAAATAAGGCAAAAAAAATAGAATTTGCAATGGGTAATTTAGAAAAGCGATTGGTCCATGATGCTATATTAAAGAGGATGTATGGAGAGTTTATGGATGAGTATGAAGAGTTAGGCCATATAAAATTAGCCAACGATTCAGGATTAGAACAGTATTACTTGCCACATAACGGTGTAGCTAAGGAGAATAGTACAACCACCAAGCTTTGGGTGGTCTTTGATGGTTCGGCTAAGACAATGAATGGGAACTCTTTGAACGATCAATCAGAGTGCAATCGTGGAGATATTTTCTTTATTCTGCGAATTGATTTGGCTCATCATTCCACACGAAACATCGTTTTCCGCGAAGTCTTCCAAATGTAAAAATGTAAGTAATAAAAATTGATTTTAAATTAAGTCGAATAGTAGTTATTTAACTTTTTGTATTTGACAGAAGATTTCAAACCTAGCTTCATTCATTGTCTTGCTGCGTGTACTATGCTTGCAAATATTTATGACGTGACTTTATACTTACTTATCACTAACCTACCTCCCACCTATCACTAAATTAAAACTATCTACCCTCCACTATTCACAATTATTATTTTGTTCCAAGAGTACTTTAATTTTGACAGGCGGCTAAGCAAAAAACAGCTCTCAAAACAGCTAGTATTGAAATTAATCTTCTGTAAAACAACTTAACAATGAGAATTTTCCAGACTATTATGAAGAACGTAAAATAAACTTTTTTTAATTTAATTTCTAGTTTTCACTCAAAATTCTTATAAGAATTTTTTAACAGTGTATTTACTAATACTTCTTTATTTTTCTTATTTTGACATATACTTCACTGCCATTATATTTATGTACTAGCTGAATTACCCGGCGTTACACGGGAGAAATTAAAATTATTTTGAATTACGGATATTTTGCAGGCAATTTCTCGACGTCACTGTAGTTGCAATCGTAAATTACAGGAATCCATCCAGTACTGAATTCAGTATCGTAAGCATCACCGGAAGCATCAAAAATTGAAATTTTAGAAAAACATTTTACCGATGCCTCTAGACCCAGGTCCCAGCCCTAATTTTACCAACTCAGAAAGCTTCGCGAGCAGGCCCGCAACCCATTTTCAACGTTTCATCGCAATCAGATGATAGTACAGGAACGCAAAAGAATGGGCCTCTTGGTTCAGAGGGCGCATCATTCAGATTCGAACATGTCACTAATTTCATATAATCCCTTTCCTAAACTCATTCCCAGGAAAAAAATAAACAAAATTGAAATTTTACGAAAAATTTGTACTGAGCCCGTAGACCCCGGAGTTCAGCCCTGACTTTTCAATCGCAGAAATCTTCGTGGGCGTGTATACATAGAAGATTTTTCCGCAAATTATGTTATATATGATTTTAATTTAGGATTACCAAAGAGAATTTCATTTGCCAGAATTATTTTTTTAAATCAATAACTGTAATTAATCTGCAATGCGCCTATTGTTGCTGGTTTATCAGCATAATCCGCAGTGGCTTTAAATAACCCTTCTGAAAGGAATCGAGAGTTGTCAAATCTCACAACTTCGGCAGCCCATTAATAATGCGTTCATCGTATAACGCTTGGTGATGAACGATATTTTTTGCCTTTCTGTCCGGAGAGAAAACGAATAACGCTGATGGTTTACAGTGTAAAAGCAGTATGTTGGTTTGAGCGCGTGAAAATTTAACCACGCGTAAAATAGCAAATAGATTAAATATTCCTAAAAATACTGTCGAGTGGAATATTAAAAAATTGCGAGAGATGGGCAGTACACAAAGAAAGAAAGGCTCTGGAAGGCCCAGAAAGACAACGCCGGTGGAAGATCCTTTCATAATATTACAATGTCGTCGGAACCGTTTTAAAACTTCATCGGACATACGACGGGATGGTGAGCGAGCAGCAGGAAAAGAAATTTCAGCCAGCTTAGTAGGAAAAAGACTTGTTAAAGCTAGTTTGAAAGCACTTAAACCAGTCCAGAAACCTGAGTTCACATTACTAGTGAAAAAACAACTTTTGCTATGGGCTCAGGAGCATATTTCTTGGACTCCAGAGATGAGGAATGATGCGATTTTCCTCGATGAATCGAAACTCAAGCTGTATGTTGGAGATTGAAGAATTCTGGTAAGAAGAAAACCGAGCGAGAGGCTTGGCAACGAATGTCTCTTAAGACTTCCACCGAAAAAAGAACGCATAATGGTCTGGGAATGCTTTTCTGGAAATGAAACCGGTCGATTGTGCTTTCTTAGTTCCAGCATTACAGCAGCTGTTCATCTGCAGGTCCTACACAATTAATTTGAGCCTTCTGTGTTAAAGCTTTTTGGCGAGACTTGCAAATTTTTTTTTCAACAGGACAAATTTACGTGCCATACAGCCAAAGTTTTGCGTTATTAAATTTGAACTGTAGATAGAAAAATTGCCTTTCAGATAAACAAAAATAATTTGTTAAAAACTTGTTTTTTTTCTTATCTTTTCATTTAAAGGTAAAAAAGTACTTCGAAGAAAGAAGTATCGATGTGTTGAGCTGGCCCCCGTATAGTCCAGACTTAGATCCCATTGAAAATATTTGGTCAATAATGAAGCTAGAAGTATCAAGAATGCGCCCAGGATCGATTCAATCTTTAAAAAGTTTGTTGATGACGATTTGGGAATCCATACCTTCTACGACTTTGAAAAATATCAAATTATTACTTATCAAATTCAATGAATCGGAGGTGTATCGCTGTAATAAGAGCAAATGGCGGTGCACCAAAATATTAATATTAAAGATAGAACTTTTATAAATCAATAAAAAACAAAAAAAAAATTAAAAAGTAAGTGTTTAATTTATTCCATTACTTTAACTCCAATCACCGTATTTTGAATATTTTAGAATTTTCACATTTTTTTTCAACAAATTACGTCATACATGTATTGAAAATAAAATAATAAGCCAATTGCGTTCAAAAGTTTTGTAATTTTAGCAAAAAAAGAATCCAATTTGCAATAAAATACGTTTGCCCAATTTTTTTTCCCAGTACTGTATATATACGAGTTCGACTTCCGCCCCAGTAGGTGCTTACGTCACTCGTTTGGAATGCCGCCCAAAGTGATAATTTACGTGGTATAATTGGATAAAACGATGGGATGGAAAAATCCAGGATTTTTATCCACTATCGCAACGGCACGCCATTGTTTTGTCAAAGAGAAGAAAAATGTTAATTTTTTAGGAATTTTTTTTTTAGGAAAAATCACCATAAAATCAACTATGTATATCGATTTAGCTTTCTTTTAAATAGTTTCTATTGCATCTATATTTGTCCATGCGATGTTTATTCGATCGATTCTACTCGATTTAAATTCAACAAAATTATTAAAAATGATAAAAACAGTGTTTTTCGTCGAAATGAAAAGCAAAAAAAATTAGATGTGGTTTTTCGGTCTTGATATGTTCGGCAAAGTTGTTGGTCTTGACCTGCGCAACAACTTTGCTAAAGAAAGTATAACGAAAATCTTAATGGTTCAAGAGCTATCAACGTGAAAATGAGGGCATATTTTGACTCAGAGCCAAAACATGTCGAATGCGATATCTCAAAAATGGGGACTAACTTTAAAATGAGACTAGCACCGTTGAATTCAGCATACTCGAAATAGGTTTACCCCCCGGGTGCCCCGCTTGTCACGAAAAAAAAGTTTGCAATTCAAGCACCGTGTAATTACAAACAGAACAAAAAAAATCAGATAAATCGGTCAAGCTGTTCTCAAGTGATGATCTACGAGTATCAATCAGCCAATTAATAATGGGCTGTCGAGGTTGTGAGATTTGAAAACTCTCGATTCCTTTCAGAAGGGTTATTTAAGGTCACTGGATTATGATGATAAACCAGTAACAATAGACGCTTTGCAGATTAATTATAGTTATTGATTTAAAATAATAATAAAGTAAATAACATATTCTGGCAAATGAAATTCTCTTTGGTAATCCTAAATCAAAATCATTTATAACACAATTTGCGGAAAAAATGTTTATAATATACGCGCCCATGAAGATTTCTGCGATTGAAAAGTCAGGGCTGAACTCCGGGGTCTACCTGCTCAGTACAACTTTTTTGTAAAATTTCAATTTTGGTTATTTTTTTCCTGGGAATGAGTTTAGGAAAGGGATTATATGAAATTAGTGCCATGTTCGAATCCAAAGGATGCGTCCTCTGTGCATCAAGGGACCCATTCTTTTGCGTTCCTGTACCATTAATCTGATTGCGATGGAACGTTGAAAATGTGTTGCGTGCCTGCTCGCGAAGGTTTCTGAATTGGTAAAATTAGGGCTGGGACCTGGGTCTAGAGGCATCGGTAAACTGTTTTTCTAAAATTTAAATTTTTGATGCTTCCGGTGATGCTTAGGATACTGAATTCAGTACCGGAAGGTTTCCTGTAATATACGATTGCAACTACAGTGACGTTGAGAAATTGCCTGCAAAATATCCGTAATTCAAAGTAATTTTAATTTCTCCCGTGCAACGCCGGGTAATTCAGCTAGTCAATCAATAAAATATAAATTATAAATTTGTATAACATTTAATCTAAAGCCAGCAGAACCCAAATCGAAAATCGGACCAAAACCGAAATTAGAATGCAAAACAAAATCTATTGATAATCAAATAATTTTAGGCCCACCATGAGCTATTCAAATGCCCCATTAAACATTTTTGGGCTCCACCCGTTTTTGACCAGACTTCAGGTCATTTAATCTAAAGCCAGCAGAACCCAAATCGAAAATCGGACCAAAACCGAAATTAGAATGCAAAACAAAATGTATTGATCTCCGATATTCGATTTGGGTTCTGCTGGCTTTAAATTAAATGACCTGAAGTCTGGTCAAAAACGGGTGGAGCCCAAAATTTTTTAGTGGGGCATTTGAATAGCTCATGGTGGGCCTAAAATTATTTGCTTATCAATAGATCTTGTTTTGCGTTCTAATTTCGGTTTTGGTCCGATTTTCGATTTGGGTTATGCTAGCTTCAAAATGATAAAACCTTTTGCATTTTCTAGATCGAGCAGAATAAACAAATTTAAATAGGGCATTTAATTAGCCTATAATTAGCCTATAATTCTCCATACTATTTTGTAATGTTCTGCTGTATGGGTTCTGCTAGCTTAAGGGACGTCATAAAAAACACCCTGGATATCATAAAACAGCCGTTGGTTCTGCCAGCCGACAATAAGCTTTTACTTTACAAAGATCGTTATTGTACCTTTATTGTGTAAATTTCGTCTTCATCTTGAACACCTAACTTGTTGGCTCAACAATGATGCTATACCTAAAGTTCCCCTCTCCCAATTACAACATCTAACAAATTCAAATATTTTACTTGCTTTAGTTAGCGATGCTCATTTTACATACATAATTTATGATTTATTACGTACGTACTCTAGGCCGTACGCAATTTTTAATTTATCTTCATCAACCGCACATTTTTTTTGTTAGTTTACTCGTACACCCACGTGCTAAGTTTTAAATATAATTTGTATTAAAATTAATCGTCTTTCAAAATAGGGGAAAATTAAGTATCTTTGAAGTTTAAGTTGTTTTTTGTAGAAAATATTAGATTTAAAATAATTAATCTTAATAAATAATTAACTTATTTTCTGAAGAGTATTTATTTTTAAAGACATTTTTTTGGCAGCTTTTAACAAAATATTAATTAATTATCGAAACTAAGATATGTTTGATATAATACCTTGCCGTTGTTATGCAGAGAAAAAAAATTATTTACGATAAATTTAAATAATTAATTATTTAGGTAATTTGAGGTTTCTTTTATTCTAAATATATGTATATCAAAACAGCTTAGTCGAGCAGAGTATTTGGTCATAAACTCCTACTGTTAAATACTAATGTTATTTTGTCACTTTATTTATATCGTTGAAGATATTTATCTCAAGGGTCATATAAGGAGTATATAAGATCATAATAAATTTTCATGAAAATTAATACCTTGTGATGTTGTTAGGTTAAACCGCAAAAAAAAATAATTATGTTTATAATAAATTTGAGGCAGCAAAACCAAAACGCACACACACAGGACCGAAACGAAAAAGTTCAAATCTTGATAATGAGAGTATTACAACAACAAAAAATATGTTACAAATCCTCTACCAAAAAGCACAAAAAAAATTAGCTACAATAAATAAATTTATGGTATTTTCACCATTTAAAATCTCAGGTAGATAAACGGTAGTATTTTGAAACAATTAGAATTAAGACAATGAAATGGTTGGTGTATATTTACTGTGGAAAATTGCGATCTAGATAAAATAAATTTCGTTGGATATGCCACACGAATGGAAAATTCAGTTTTTATTGTGTTTCGCTGCGGTGTCAAAATGAAAAATTAACGATATATTTTGGAAATATCCCTGTGAAACCCAGATAGCAAGACTAATAAAATTCCATCGACAATGTTATGTTATTTAGCTTGTCATTTGAATCCGTATCTTCTAGGCTCTAAAATATTTTCATATAGATTTTAGGATTCGTTCGATACATCGCACTTTAAAGTTATTTGCAATACACAAGTCCCATTACCGTTTGACGTAATAACAAATAGAAATCAAATAAATTGCTGCAATTTAAAATTTAAACCTTTTTTTCTGTAGATAAGCATCAAAAGTTTTTGCTCATTCTCATTTAATGAGTACAACAGGCGCGCAACAAGATATATATTTTATTTTAATCGTATACAGCTTTCACATATAACATCTTCAAGGAAACAAAAAAAAATAAAAATAAATTTCACCCTTTCTTTTGTACAAATACCTTCACGTATTATACAACGAAAGATCGTCAATGTCTTCGTTTTGTGTTCCTCATCGTTACTTATTTTTATTGCATGTACAATTCATACGCACCGTAGTTAATGTAAGTCCTTTTTCAAGGCTAATGAAATTGAAAATTACTTTCCTTGAAAATAGAAATAGTAAACTCGGGGAAAATTAACAGGGTGGTAATATTCAGTTCAGCAACTGTATAAGTTTGTTACGACTCTTTGTGGGGTCATAACATTATTTCAATTATTTTTTATTTTTGAATTTTTAATTTCATTATAATCGAATGAATGTTGCATTTTACTGATGGCACTGCCATCTGTTCTATAGCATTAACACTTTGATTTTGTTTTATTGTGAATTGGCTTTACTATTGTTTGACACGTTTTACCCACGTATAATTGTATCGCGTAAACGTCGAATAGATTGTAGCGCGAAACCAATGTGTACAACTTGTGCGTGTGTGCGACCGGTGTAGATATAGAGGATAATTTGTGTTGTGCGTTACTGGTTTTGTTGTGTGCGATTGATGCGCGGTAAGAATGAGTAGGGGGACAAATTTTTGCTAGTAATACATTTTTAAAAGTCTAGTTTGTATTTTTATTAGTCGGATGAAACTTGTGTGATATAGAGTTTTGATTTTGCCGCCATATATAATTAACGGACAGTACATTTTTTGTACGGATGCCATACTTACATTTTTAAAGGGGCGCCGCATTTTTTTCAACGTTTGCATACCAAGGCAAAATTTTGATATCGGTGAACGGCACCGCATCGTGCAGGTGGCCCACTGGATGTATGTGAAGTTGGCCCAAATGTCAGCCCAAAAAAACGCAGTGGCAACACGTAAACTATAATTTCTGTCACGTACGAACTATCAGCCCAAAAAAATTGTATGTCACGACATTTGAATGATATCAGCCCAAAAATGTTGTATTTCATGTATTTTGTACAACGTTTCAATTTATATTATTAATTTAATTGCATTTATATGAATTAATTACAACCTTTTCTTACATTTGTTTTATGAGACTATAATAATATTGCTAATTTAATGAATATATGTATATAGTTTTAGTAAGTTTGTTCCTAGTGTTAGAGTTACCTATGGTGTGTGCAGCGACAGGCTATTCATTGATTTTGATATTAATTTCATTTTGACTTATATGTTTTTTATATATCTTGTGTTTTCCGAAATATACTGGGATGTTACAGGAATCATCTACGTGTTAATTCACATGCTGCCTCCTCAATAGTAAACAATGTGGTTCTCAAATCTTCAATTAATAGGTACAAATGTCTGAATTTTTCTTTTCTAAACACACAAGTATCCATTCGTGTTTAAGATTGTCGAAATCATAGTGAGACCGATGACCAATACCCAAAATCTCAACGGGCCATTCTCGCCATAGGATACCAATTACATCGTCCTAAAACTTTGCACCTGCAAAGGTTAAGACCAGAACTACTCGAAAATCATAGTGAGACCGATGACCAATACCCAAAATCTCAACTTCCATTAAGATATACAGTGTGTTCTCAAAGTGGCAACATATGGGCCATTCTCGCCATGAGATACCAATTACATTCTCCTAAAACTTTGCACCTGCAAAGGATGAGACCAGAACTACTCGAAAATCATAGTGAAACCAAAACCCAACATCTCAACTTCCATTAAGATATACAGTGTGTTCTCAAAGTGGCTGTATATGGGCCATTCTCGCCATGGGATACCAATTACATCGCCCTAAAACTTTGTACCTGCAAAGGTTAAGACCAGAGCTACTCGAAAATCATAGTGAGACCGATGACCAATACCCAAAATCTCAACTTCCATTAAGATATACAGTGTGTTCTCAAAGTGGCTACATATGGGCAATTCTCGCCATGAGGTGCCAATTACATCCTCCTAAAACTTTGCACCTGCAAAGGTTGAGACCAGAACTACTCGAAAATCATAGTGAGACCGATGAGCAATACCCAAAATCTCAACTTCCATTAAGATATACAGTGTGTTCTCAAAGTGGCTATATATGGGCCATTCTCGCCATGAGATACCAATAACATCCTCCTAAAACTTTGCACCCACAAAGGATGAGACCAGAACTACTCGAAAATCATAGTGAGACCGCTGACAAATACCCAAAATCTCAACTTCCATTAAGATATACAGTGTGTTCTCAAAGTGGCAACATATGGGCCATTCTCGCCATGAGATACCAATTACATTCTCCTAAAACTTTGCACCGGCAAAGGATGAGACCAGAACTACTCGAAAATCATAGTGAAACCAATACCCAAAATCTCAACTTCCATTAAGATATACAGGGGGTGTTCTCAAAGTGGCTATATATGGGCCATTCTCGCCATAGGATACCAATTACATCGTCCTAAAACTTTGCACCTGAAAAGGTTAAGACCAGAACTACTCGAAAATCATAGTGAGACCGATGACCAATACCCAAAATCCCAACTTCCATTAAGATATACAGTGTGTTCTCAAAGTGGCTATATATGGGCCATTCTCGCCATGAGATACTAATTACATCCTCCTGATTCTTTGCATCTGCAAAGGTTGAGACCAGAACTACTCGAAAATCATAGTGAGACCGATGACCAATACCCAAAATCCCAACTTCCATTAAGATATACAGTGTGTTCTCAAAGTGGCTTGTATATGGGCCATTCTCGCCATGAGATACCAATTACATCCTCCTAAAACTTTGCACCGACAAAGGATGAGACCAGAACTACTCGAAAATCATAGTGAAACCAATACCCAAAATCTCAACTTCCATTAAGATATACAGGGGGTGTTCTCAAAGTGGCTACATATGGGCCATTCTCGCCATGGGATACCAATTACATCATCCTAAAACTTTGAACCGGCAAAGGTTAAGACTAGAACTACTCAAAAATCATAATGAGACCGATGACCAATACCCAAAATCTCAACTTCCATTAATATATTCAGTGTGTTCCCAAAGTGGCTATATATGGGCCATTCTCGCCATGAGATACCAATTACATCGTCCTAAAACTTTACACAGGCGGTTTCCTTTGTTTTCAGATTGCATATATCATTGAATGGTACTATCATCTTAATAGTGACAGGGGAGCCCATTAAACCTCAGATCCACCTCCTCCCATAATAAATGATTAGTTCGTTTAATGCGCCGATGTACACTTTAACATAAATTCAAATTATAGTCAAAAGTTAAGTCTCAAATAAACTGCTACGGAACTGAAATGTAGTATTTATTTCGGTAATTTTTGATTTGATAGAATTGATTTATCTATCATGCGGGTTTCATAATTTTTCGACATATTTATTTTTGGGCTGACATTAAAATAAGGCGGTTTTGCTGTGGTAACAGAATACTTTTTGATTTAACATAAATATTTGGCAGATACTTGATGCAGTAAATGTTCGTATATTTTACAGAACCTTAATAGTTTTGGGGTTAACATTTTTGACCCAACTTCATATACGTAAGGAACCACAACAACTTTTTTAAAGATTTATCATTTTTGCATCTTAATATTTTCTGTCACGATAGTTTCATTTTTTCACTTGCATTAGTGTTGCCAGCTTTTATAACCGCCATTTTTTGGGCTAGAATTTTGGGCCAACTTCATATAGGTGCCCACTGGCCATTTGAATTTTTTATTGAAAGCACCGCAACCTTACGGAAGGCCACTCGTTTCTATTGGTATCAGTGAAAGGCACCGCAACGGGCAGGTGGGCCAACCGGCTATTTGAAATTTTTTGTGAAAACACCGCAACATTTACGGCGGTCTATCGAGGCCAAATTTTTGTTAAAGGCGGGAAAATGTCCAACCCTATTTTGCTTTTTTGACAAAACCCCTCAAGAACTTTATTTTAGTTCATATTTTCATTTTATTTACTTTTTAATTTCAAATTATGATTTGGCAATTTTTTTATTAAAAATATTGTTGTATTCGAGCATTCGTGCGCGCGACCGGGGCACACATTGGTCTTGCCCCGGAAATTTTGAGGCATAGCACTTTTTTTATTTTTATTTTTTTTTGATTTCTACTTTTATTTAGATTTTATTAGAATTTAAAGATTTTGTTTAGTAATTCCTTCTTTTCCCTCCTTCTCCTTTTATCTTTGGTATAAATTATATAATAAAATACAGCACGGCGAATTATTTCCGACATTTGGTTTATTTCTTTCGTCCTAGGTCTTGGTCTATTTCTTTCATTTATTGTTTTGTCATTTCACCTAATTTTTTTCTCTTTTTTTATCATTTTAAACAATAAGATGAAGTACTAAGTTTTTCGAATTGCCATGATGGAATTGAAAGTCCCATTAAGTATCGGTTCCATATTTGCAGGCTGGGCTCGTCACTCTTCGTCATCCCCTTGGCAAGACTAAAAAGCTTCGGCACTTGGACCGGGAGGTACTGGGTTCGAATCCCATGAGAGGCTGGATGCAAAGCGAATTTTCGTCATCGATTACGATCGGTAATGTTAATAAACACAACTAAGACCCTTTGTTAGAGTGCAGAATTCAGCGCCGACCCACCGTCCATGTCAGTTTACAGGTTGACATGGAGCTTGCAATGTGCAGGTGGTATACTGTAATTGTGTGAATGGGTGGTCTGTGCGTGAATGAAAGGGGGGAAATTGACCTTCAAAGGACATTAAATCCACTGGACGATTAATACTTCCTTTAAAAAAAAAAAAAAGACATCCACAGGGTCGGAGTGGCGAGTCCAGTATATATGTGTGTCCATTCAGGAACGACCGTAAAATCCGCTCGGTCTACCTGTGGCACTCCGGCAGTCTCAACCTGTTGATTCCCTAGAGGTCTTTCCGGGTGAAGAGAGGCTTTGTCTGTTGGAGAAACCTCCCTACCATCTCATGCTGCTTCGTTGTGGCTGAGCATCGGTCTCTAGGAGTCAATGGGTCATTCTGAGGTTTTCTTCAGCAGACATTGTACTTATCATTCAGTGGTGGATACACCCGAGTATTATCAAATCTATCTCATTGTTCCTCAAATTTCGGCCGTCAAAATTTACTTTAGATACGAGCAACATAAGCTTTTAGCTGGAACTATAACTACGCCAGCCGGAACCTCTACAATGACATCTGGAACAAACCAACACCATTCGGAAACATATGATAGCATTGGAAACAAGCAGACCATTACACAATGACCACAATGCCTTCCACTGTAATGGGTACCTGTTCTTGACCAGCTAGGAAGATCGAGTTTTACTCGTCGGTGGGTTCATTTGCCATAAATCTCAAATATATATTATCGTAATGTTTAAGAGTTGGCTATTTAATGTTTATAAAGGGTTATCCAATTCGAGGTTGATAAAGTAGAAATCTGT
This sequence comes from Nephrotoma appendiculata, assembly GCA_947310385.1. Classification (NCBI taxonomy): domain Eukaryota; kingdom Metazoa; phylum Arthropoda; class Insecta; order Diptera; family Tipulidae; genus Nephrotoma; species Nephrotoma appendiculata. The sequence goes on from OX371223.1 coordinate 140,744,626, forward strand.
ATACCGACATCTGTCAAAGATAAACGTCAAGTACGCTGTCATTTATTTAGTTGACATTCTGCCATTTAAGAATATGGAGCATTTAAGAATATGGAGCATGGTGTTGGAAAAACAGGCCGTCGATGCTGATTTTTCGAACAAAATTTTCTTCAGTAATGAAGCTCATTTTTCGCTTGGTAGATACGTTAATAAGCAAAACTGTAGAATTTGGGGCTCAGAAAATCCACAATTGATTGTAGAGAAGCCATTACACCCGGAAAAAGTCACTGTTTGGTGCGCATTGTGGTCTGGTGGTGTGATTGGGCCGTATTTTTTTGAGAACAACCATGGACGAACCGTTACCGTCAATTCTGAGCGCTATGGCCGCATGTTAACCGATTATTTTTTTACGAAAATCGAAGGTTATGATCTTGACGATATGTGGTTCCAGCAGGATGGAGCAACCAGTCACGTAACACGAGCAAATCGAGATCTTTTGCAAGAGAAATTTCCTGGACGTTTGATTTCGCGATTGGCTGATGTCAATTGGCCTCCAAGATCCTGTGATTTAACGCCTTTGGATTTCTTTTTGTGGGGCTACGCGAAAGATCGTGTTTACGCAAACAATCCTCAAACTCTTGACGAATTGAAAACTAATATTCGTAAGGTAATGGCCGAGATACCGCCCGAAATGTGCCGAAAAGTCATTGAAAATTACCTCAAAAGAATCAAGGCCTGTAAGAAGTCCCGTGGAGGACATTTGAATGATATCTTGTTTAACTAAAAATGGCAAGGATCAATCTGTAAAATGAAATAAAAATTACAATACATTCCGAATATTTTGTGTGTGTTTTTTTAAGTTTACTTTATCAAGCTTGAATTGGATAACCCTTTATTATAGAATAGATGCACCTGTGGTCAGAAGTGACAATATCATTGCTCATTTTCCATCTTAAGATAAAATCGACAATCGACACAAACTATTATCAATCACTAGTTGATGGAAATTGTTGAAAGTTGCCTCGCAATCTTTGTTAAGGATTTAAAACTCAGATGTGCTTAAGCAGAGACAAACCCCTGTTATTATTCGAGCTACTGCGACCCATAACCTGTGATGAGCATTGGCATCGCAACTTACCATTAAAGGTACATGGTTTGATCTGTTTGAATCATAAGAAAGATAGAGAGACCAGCGATTTGCGAATTTTCTAATTGAAGCGTAACGAGCACAGATTCAACAGCTGTTTTGAGCTGGGAATCAAAAGTGCGGGCCCAACTTCAGCACCAAAGATACTGCTTTCCTATTATTTAAGTGAATTTGTTTTGGATCAAGCATGGAAGTCATTAAAGTGCAAGCTAGAGAAACATGACATAGTGAATAAACTACCGCTGAAGTAACAGTGCAGATAATCCTCTCTACTAAAGGCTAGTTTGTGGAGTTGAACTCACAGAAAGATCCCAAAATAAGAACCGGGAGTCTCCAAAACAAATTTTTTAATTGGAGAAACTGTTTTTTGTAGAAAGCTGATACATTAAAAATATCTGATTCAGAAACCACAGCATCAAGAACGTATAGAAACCAGGTAAATATCTGTTTGTGATTCTGGAAGCTGACTTATAGTGGTGCACTTTAGTCTGTTTTATAATAAGCATGGAAAATATAATCGAAACCAGCAGGTCAGGTCAACACAGTCAGGTTCACCTATCAACTGTTAATAAAACTTTATGATCCTTGGGAGGAGCGGGCCCCCAATTGTATACTAGCAGAAGTTTAAGAGGATAACGCACACAAATTTTTGTTAGTTTTTAAAATATTTAATAATTTGAATCGAGCCAGTAGAGTCCAACCTATCCACTAATTCGAATAGCCCTAGATCTTCTTTATACAAGCATGCATGTGAAGGAAATTCTGATGTCGGGCTTTTAACCGGATACTATAAGACAGAGTTGCTTTGAAAACTACAAAGCCCTATGAGGGAGTATGTTAAAGCAGGAGGGCGTAGATCGCGGCAATCATCGTCACTTCTCACAGAGCAATACATTAAATTACTCAACGCACAACAACAGTCTAGCAAAGCTAACAGCATAGTGCGCAAAGCTATCAGCATAGTGCGCAAAATATACGAGCGAGGCTATAGAGATAGATTGCTAAGTTCCTTAAGAAATAAAACCGGAGATTTATTGACTGATACTTGATCAAATTCAGCTACCCAAAACCTTTAAATGTAGGAACTTTTACGAAAACTGAAAAACCTTGAAGAAGAAGTGGATTTTCGTTCAAAGTAGATGAAAAATAAGATTAAGTGGAGACCCACTTTGAAACACATACTTCCCAAACGATTAGTGGTGGCCAGCTAAATAAGCCTCTGACATTCAATGTCGAAATCTACAGCACAGAAGCAGTCCAGCACAATTATTGGGTGCAGGGGGGAATTCTAACGTACCCATTTTTGCTCTTAAGCTGCAGGTGTCTTGCAAATTGTATTCGCAACAGAATGGAGCTCTGCGCGGGTCATGACTGAGTTGAAACTATGATTCCTTCAATCACACGTTCTTTAATTATACAAGATTCAACTCCAAAGCAAGCGGAACTATCATAAATTCGGGAACGTGAGCGATCCACTTTCATATTATTGTTTCTGGTTCATTTTGTAATATTTTGGAGAGTTGAAGTTCGGTTTCGAACAGAAGACGGATTCAGTGTTGCGTTCTTTCGTTCTTTCCTTCCTTCTGATTTTTTTTTTCAAATCAATACAAGTTGCTGAAAAAAAAATTCACAAGAAATCAAGCGCCATTTTAACCAATGAAATTGGTTTAAAAAGATATCAGAAGGAAGGAAGGAATGGCGAGGTTCTGTTTCCATTTTACTATTTTTCGTTGAAGTTAGTGACATTGATTTGTTATTTACCTAGGTAGTTTTTATTTTTGATTTTGAAAATCAGTGAGGCTCGTTCTGCATTGTTATCATCTCAGTTTTTCTATAGCGTGGTTAGATTCTTCTTAAAAAATGGAGCAAAAATGGGTTGGGGCAAAAGCTGTTCGTCACAAATCCCGCTTGCCTTAACTTCTGCGATGCAGCTTTCGTTGATTTTCCCAAGATTTCTGTCACTAGTTTGTTGAATGAATTTGTAATTAATTGAAACTCTAAATTAAATTCACTCGATAACAAATCTTGTTATTTATTTTACAATTTTATATATTCAAATATTCAATGTTATTTCTATGACGCCTGTCTCAAATCTGTTTTCCAAATCTTAAAATTAAATCTCATCAAAAATACTTCTCAACTTGTTTTTCCCGGGATAACAACTTTCCCAAACCATAGTTCTTGGTCCAAAGCCACTAAACAATAGTTACATACAGTTCCTAATGACATCACTACGAACAAATTTTAATTTTGCTCTACAGAGACATCTAACGATGAATAGATGAGTTAAACATATTTTGTAATTGAGCTACAAATAATAATAAGTGACAATAAAGGTTTTGAAGCAATGAAAAATTACAATGTCCAATTATCAATAGATGTCAAAACTAATAAACAATTTAGAAAATGACAAATTTAGACAAATAGAATGTTGGGTCCAACATAGAAAGTCAATTTTTGCTTTAACGGGTCGTGTAATTATGTTGGCTTCTACAAATGATCCAATAGGATCAATATTACAGGATGAACTTAAATATTTTTACGATGTTTTCTCAGTGGCCTTCAAATAACTTTTTAATCAATTGTCTCTATACTAAACACCATATTCAAGTTAGCCGATTCAGCCTAAAAATATCGATAAAGCAGATGTAAACTGATCAAACGAAAATAATTCCGTGGATTCACGGAACGAGATAAAAAAAAGCTGACCTTTTCTACCAAATTTTGTTCAAAAAATTTGTCTACGGTTGTCATGTAAGTCATATCGCACATCCTATAAAAAAATGTCACAACAGAAAAAAACAGTTTTGAGATAAATGCATTTTAAATTACTAACGCTACTGTGATGCTAAGATTATTTATTTTATAAAGCTAATAATGAATAATTTCAGCATCACAGTAGCGTTAGTAATTTAAAATGCATTAATCTCAAAACTTTTTTTTTGTGTTGACAGGTTTTACGAGGATGTGCGATATGTTTTCTGATGTTTTGTATTTTTTGTTCACAATGTCTGCTTTGTTTTCAATTAGTTGGGACTTTATTTTAATTTAATCGAATAAACCTATGTCTGGGGATTAAAAATACACAATATTCGGTTTTATACACACATCACAATTTACAAATTAACAAATAATTTCGTATTAAAAAGTTGCATATTAAACAGTTGCAGCAAAATAAAATTTTTGATTCTCATCCTAATTGCTTTACTTAAATGCATCTCGCATATTTATTCCATTTATTTTATATACATATTAACTTTAAATTGAATTATTTAATGCGAAATTCATTCCATAAATGTCATAAATAAACAACAACAACAAATATTTGAGCAAAATGTTGCTCATACTACCGGTTATATTTGTTACTATGTTGGTACGACTTAGATTATTTGCTCATAAGATGGAAATATTTCAATTAAACCGAGATAAAATTGGGCGGGGCTTAGTTGAATATAAAGATTTGATTGGCTAAAGAGCTGGATAAAAAATTATCCCGTTCCGTGAATCCACCAGGAAAATCCGATAATTTTTTATATCGGAATTTCAATTTTCAGGTTTATTTTCATGTAGAGTCTCAAACAGAAAGTTTGAAAACTTCCAAAATTTGAACGTTGAAAGTGTAATGGCTGGTAAGGGACTGAAATTTCAGGTCGAATTTCATGTCGGTAGCATTGGAAAATTCGGTGAGAGTTTTTCGGTAAGTAAACATACAAATTGGTAAAGAAATCCTCAAAAATACACAGCCGAAAAATTCCGATAGAGCAGATTAAATATAATCAAGATGAAGTAACAGCCGAAAACTGTCGATAATGCAGATTCGACTTTTATGTTTTATGTGAAATAATATTTTTCAAACGAAACAATTAAAACTAATACTTATACCAAATAAAATTTTTGTTAGTGCTTTATTAGATGTTTCGGGAGCTAAGATGGGTAATGCATCTATCGTAAAATGTTTCAAAAATATTTTTAATGATCTAAAAATACTAGTTTTGGGAGTTCAGGAAAGTTTGTTCGAGAAATTTGAAAATGTCTATAAATTGTCCGACACTTTAAATCATAGCTGGAAAAGTATTCAAATGAAGCGCCTTAGTGATGGTCACACCTGGAAAAAATTTCGTGTTAATATTTATGTGGGAACCCGGAAAAATCGATTAAATATATCACACATACTAAATTTGAAAATTTCTTAAAATTTACCGTTTAGAAGGTCTTAACTAAGAATAGATTCAAATGAAAGGTCTTAATGATTCTCATACCTGGAAACGCGAAAAAGTTCGGGGTGCTTATGCTCCATAACGTATTGCAAAGTTAATAAAAAAAGTTAACTTTAATTTCTTCACCGTTTATAAGGACACTGTAGTTATAAGTGTCACCGTTAAGGATGAAACACACCAAGCAGCAGCAGCGGGCAGCAAATATAAATATTAGCCTATTCTCTTGTGTAAAAATACAAAATTACAGTTTGTGTGTAAATATAGGTATTTCTAATAAAACAAATAAATATTTTATAATTTTAAATTAATATTGAATGAATTCGCATTTGTCGAGGCATTAATAGGTTCCACAAGCAGCAGCATATATTTTAAGAAACTGTCAATTTTTGAGTTTTCCCGGAATCCCCACATGAAAATTGACCTGAAAGTTTTTCCAAGTTTTACCAAGACCTTCCATTTGAACCATTTTCCGCAGGCATGATATTTTGAACGGTCAATTTTTAGAATTCCAGATGTTGTTCCAGAGGTAGCTATTACTAAGACCTTATATTTGAACTATCTGCCACCCATATCACTTAAAACGTTACATTTTTAGAATTTTTCAAGTTTTGCTTGATATATTCTAACGACTTTTCTCAGTAATAAAATAGTTTTGTATTTTAGTTTTAATGGCACGTTTATGGCACAAAATAAACATTTTGATTTAAAATGAAATTACTGTTTAACACCACCATTATGTACCTGCTGTATCGACATTTTCGCTTGCATATTTATACGAATATGATATACCGACTTTTACAGACGAACGCGCCACGTTGTTTTGAATCTGTATTATCGACATTTTTCGGCTGCAGCGAGTCGGCAAACTAAAGAAATGCAGATAGTGTCTCTGCTATTTCAGCCGAAAAAATAATTTATAGCTAAAAGATACATTACCTGATATACCTAGCTATATATGTACTATGTTGGATCGTATTAAAGTTAGCCGAAAGTGTCCAGCCGAAAGATGGTAATGCAGATAGTGTATTTGCTATCCCAGCAGAAAAATAAATTATAGCCGAAAGTTATATTGCTTGATATACCTAGTTCTACATATGGTATTAATACTATGTTTATTGGTTAGGTCATAATCCAAATCCCCGAAACTTGGGTCAAGTCTTAAAAGGATGAGGGAATGTAGTTTAGTATAATATAACAGAAAGTTCGAAATTTTCGATACTTAATTAATGAAATGTTCTGTTATTTTTGAGTAATCCATTTTACCATCGATCCCACGATGTTTATTAGAAAGATCATAGGCTTAGGTAGGCCCACGCTAAATATGGATCAAGTCTGAAGGGGATAGGAGGTGTTATTTAGTATAATGTACCAGAAAGTCAAAATTTTCGAAGCTAAATTCGTTAATTAATAATTCAGTTCAGACTTGCCTCAAACTCCACCTGGCATTAATTAGGATTATAGTTTTACCTCCAAATTTTTCTACATTTAATTGAGACATCGTAAACATTTAACTAAATGGTCATATCATCGTATGAACATTTCATCGTAAAACCAGTTAATCGTTTTAGGTCAATTAAATAATTATTACCGACATAATTAAACAGTAGTCCGTGATATTTATTTCAGACTTTCTGGTACATTATACCAAATTACAGCCCTGATCTATCCCCCGATCCCCTTCATGCAAATATCGAGTGGGCTTACCTAGGAAAGTTACAGTACTTAAGTTCTAGTACATTATACTAAATTACACCCCTTATCCCCTTCAGACTTGCTTCAAATTTCGCGTGGGCTTACCTAAGCCTATGACCTTTCTAATAAACATAGTGGAATCGATGGTTAAGTGAGTTGCTCAAAAGATACAGAACATTTCATTATTTTATTTCCAAAAATTTCGAAGTTTCTGGTACATTATACCAAGTTACACCCCCCCCCCCCCTTGTTATACCTAATTCTATATTATTTCTACTATGTTTATTGGTTCGATCATAATCCTAATCCTCGAAATATAGGGCAAGGCTGAAGGGAATAGGGGGGGGGGGGCCCTCTATCCCCTTGCCTCAAATTTCCAGGATTAGGATTATGACTTAACCAATAAACATAGTACATATACATAATATAGGACTAAGTATACCAAGTAATGTATCTTTCGGCACCTTATTAAAGTTAGCCGAAAGTTTCCAGCCGAAAGATAATGCAGATAGTGTCTTGACTATGTGAGCCGAAAGTTAAACTCTCTTTATACTCTCGCTCCTATCGATTTTTAAATTCCTATGAACTGAAATAATTCCCCCTTCATCCGAATGATACAACCCGAGCCTAAATTCGAGTTCATGAGTGATTTTTGCTGTATTCGAGACACTATCTGCATTATCTTTCGGCTGGCATTTTTTGACTAACTTTAACAAGGTTCTTTCGGTCATAATTTATTATTTTCGGCTGGGATAATAAATACAATATCTGCATTACCATCGTTCGGCTTGGATAACAAAGCCATCTGCATTATCTTTCTGCTGGAAACTTTCGGCTAACTTTAACTGTATCATTATATACTAAACCATAATTTATTTGAAAAAAAATTATTAGGTAATTTTTATTTTTATTTTCGAATACCGAATAGTAATACATTATCGACTTCATGTAAACAATTGTAGCGTATTACATATGCTTCTGAAGTTAGCAGAAAATTTCAGAAGAAAAAACTGCATTATCGACCTCCTTTATATGCATTGGTACACAAATTCAAGGGACATTTTTTGTTGTTTTTGACCTTTTTCTGTAAAAAAAACTGTATTATTGGCCTTTTTAAAATAGTCGTAGAAAATTCGACTTAATTTTCTTTATGTAAGCATGTTTTCGGCCGAAATTCGAGTAAATTTCAATTGTTTAGTATAAAAATGCATTCAGATAAGCACAAGAACTGTTTTAATAAAAAAATAGAAGTAGAAAGTAAAAAAATTCTCCAGCCTTAGGGTTTAAAAAGTCCGCAAGTTTATTATTTTAGATAAGGTTTGTTAAGTGCCTCTGTATACGGCTAACACGTTGTTATTGGATAGGACTCAGTGGACAAGTGGGCGGTTCTTTGCCGTTACATATATTTACGAGGCACCACAAAAATATCGTGTTACATCATCCGGTCCCTATGCAGTAGTACCTCATCACCAACTCTCAAGAAAACAGTTATCTCATGATTATATTAATTATATTTTACACAATAAATAAAACAATCAAACATTTTGAAATATTAACTTTAAATAATTTAAATATTTTCTTTAAATAGTTGTGGTAAAGTGTGTGAGAAACAATTTATTTATAAAGATGTTATATAAAAACTCACCCATGAAGTTTCCTCCGAGTACTCGTTGGTTTCCCCATATAAGATGAATTGACTGAAACTTAATTGATACAATATTCTTGTCACTGACACACTGACCGACCAAAACTAAATTATAATATTACGTTACGTTAAAACTTTGAGAAAAAATTTGTTTTTCTTATCACTAATTCATGCAGAAATAATTTTTAAATATTATGAAGAAATAATTCTTCTTTTTTTAATCACTAAGAAATTTAAGAATAAGATCACACTTTAATAATCGTGACTGTAAGTGCCCGTTTACACTCTTTCCTTGTAGTTGCTGTTTTCTCAGGTTACGACACTAAACGACCTTGCCTTGGTTTTGAAGACGTAATATATAATCATCCAAGTTCAATGAGGCCCTAATTATATAGAATGCAAAAAGGTCAGCTACATAAAGAAATATCTAGCGGATTTTTGGAAACTCACCCGTTAACAAGCTGAACAATTGTAAGCATATATGTGGTGTCTTGCTATACTAATGTTACGCAATCTGCATACCATATATATATCCTGATATATTTATATATGTATGTATGATGAAAATATGATTATTTTTTTTATTGGTATCCAATTTCTATCGGAAATATGATTTTTTCTTAAATAAAATTCTCACTTTCACTAACCTATTTAATCCGACTAATCATAATCAGAAGATTTTCTTACCAGCCAAGTATCACTATAGAATTTTGTTGATCTATCCAAGGAAAAAATGTAACCACGTTTGTTAATTTAATTTTCTGTAATTTTATTTTTTTATATGGTAAGCACCACGGTGGCCTCTTGATAATTACTAAACAATCGTTTGGTTACTTAAATCATTTATTTGCTCTACACACAAACGTATTTCTCTCTTGCAGTAATCTTTATCTATGTGTATTGCTTGTTACGTTTATTCGCCCACCAACAACATCCGCAAAATCATAAACGAATTATTACATAGTTACCTACATACAAGGAAAATTACTCAACCGCTTTAGAATGTAGCATACCGATAAAAACTGTAACGAATTGTACCCTACTTAAATAAAGCCGGCAGTAACAGGTCTGGACTCCTATAGCTATCTAACGAGCGAGTATGATGGTCCGCTGATCGTGATAATTCCCGCTATTCGAATATACATGACACGGGAAAACTATTGGATCCGTTGAAAAGAAGAAAATTTCTATAGTCTTAAGGTCTCAAAGGTGGATATAGGATATTTTAATATTTTGTTCGGTGGGTTTAGGTTTTTAAAAATATTCTTAGATGACGTTCTAAGGATTTTTTGTTACTGAATTTGTTAAATGTTTTTGATCTGTTAGTAATTACTATATTGACAAGTAGTTCTATTCTAATCTCTAGAGATTTGTATTCATCAATAGCAACAAAATTGCAGACCTTTTCTGAAGAATTTTTCTTCTTTGTACTTCTAATTTATTATTAAAAGAGTTCTTGTGCTTATCTGAATGCATTTTTATAATAAACAATTGATATGTACTCGAGTTTCGGCTGAAAACACGCTTAGCTAAATAAAACTGAGTCAATTTTTCTACGACAATTTTAAATATTGGGTGTATAACTTAGTTTTGTGGATTTTCTAAAAGATTGCATAACTTTTGTACTAAACATTCTTTTTCAATGACACCTACGGCGCTTTAAAGACATTCTACTTTAAAATTTAGTTTATTATTATTCGTGAAAGCGTAAACATTATATTTGTTAATCCCGTTTAAACATGTCGAATTTCGTACCAACAAAACAGCATTTGCGTGTAGCATTAAGTTCAATCAAAAGAAAAAAGCTGCTGAAAGTCTTCGTTTGGTTCAAGAAACTTGTGGTAAACATGCACCAACTCAATAAACTTATAAACACTGGTTTAAACAATTCAAAAGTGGTGATTTTAATGTCAGTGGTCACCAAAAAAATCGAAGATGAAGAATTATTGAAGGAAAACTCAGCTCAAACAGAAAAAGAACTTGCAGAATAGTTAAATTTCACTCTAGCAGCCATACACAAACGTCTACATGTCATAAAAATGATTCAAAAGGAAGAAAAGGGATACCACATAAACTGACTAAGCCCACATTGAAAATCGTTTACAAGACACCGAAGATGGCATTTTTTGTCTCAAATTGTGATTGGCGATGAAAAGTGAATTTATTACCATAACCCTAAACGAAAAAACTCATGGGTTCATCCAGCTGACCCATCCACATCAACAGCAAAACGAAACATTCATGGAAGTAAGGTTATGTTATGCATTTGGTGGGATCAGAAAGGAATGGTGTACTATGAGCTGCTAAAACCGAACGAAACTATTACTGGTGAACGTTACCAACAACAATTGACAGATTTGAAATATGCATTGAACGAAAATTGTCAGATTCCAGCCAACAAACAGCGTAAAATGATTTACGCAAAACAAGTAAAAAATACGCTGGAAGTAGTTACTTAAATGGGAAATTCTACTGCATGCTCCCTATTCACCAGATTATCAGATTACTCCCTATCAGATTACTATTTGTTCCGAACAATGAAAAGCGTTCTTCAAGACCAGCACTTCAAAACCCACGATGACGTCAAAAAAATACTCGACGATGTTTAACAATGGAAAATATTTTGACTGAAATAAAATTTAACATTTCTTAGAAATAAACGTGTTTTTTCTGTAAAAAAAATCCAAAAAACTAAAGTATACTCCCAATACGTCAATAATACAGTTTTTCTACAGAAAAAGGTCAAAAACAACAAAAAATGTATGCTGACTTTTTCTACCAATGTATATAAAGGAAGTCGATAATGCAGTTCTTCTGTTGAATTATTCTGCTAACTTCAGTAGCATTTATTACACATATTAGCTGCTTTCCAATCGACCACCGCAAGAACTTGTATGTGCGAAAAATGTGTATTGGTGTTTACACCACTGAATACTCACCTGTATCCTGACGTTTCTCATCCTATATCATTTCGTAAAACACCTAAAAAGGAGAAAGCATCCTAAAAGGGGAGAAGCATCCGATGGAGCATAAAACTTGGCATCATCAACATCATCGTCAACATCAACAACTACAAAAAATAATTGCATTATATAAAATTAGCATTAATACTTACCTATGTTGCGTAGGTATCCAATTATGTTCCACACCAAATTATCTAAAATACGTAGAGTAATGATCAGTTGATAATATTAATTAAAATACTTTGATTAACTTACTTACCGTAAACTATTTAAATTTTATATAATTTGGTAATATTTTGACACTTTGCAAACGTCAAAATAACTTGTTGCACTGTAAAACCTGCTCAACATCAACTAATGATCGATATTGCAGATGTCTACCGTATCAACTTGCGGCTAATTCAACTGCATCGAACATCAGTTTGTGTTGAGGAGCATTTAACAATCAATACTTTATAGCTTTACTCCACTTATCATTGTAAACTCCACATAAATTCATCCAATGGAAAAAGAAATTAATGTAAATTGGATAAATTTGTGAACATCAATGTTGTCCCTATTAATCGGTAGATGTCACTATTAATCGGTAAATTTAAGTTATTTTAATTATTATTCGATAGATGGCATTAATACTTACCTATGTTGCGTAGGTATCCAATTATGTTCCACACCAAATTATCTAAAATACGTAGAGTAATGATCAGTTGATAATATTAATTAAAATACTTTGATTAACTTACTTACCGTAAACTATTTAAATTTTATATAATTTGGTAATATTTTGACACTTTGCAAACGTCAAAATAACTTGTTGCACTGTAAAACCTGCTCAACATCAACTAATGATCGATATTGCAGATGTCTACCGTATCAACTTGCGGCTAATTCAACTGCATCGAACATCAGTTTGTGTTGAGGAGCATTTAACAATCAATACTTTATAGCTTTACTCCACTTATCATTGTAAACTCCACATAAATTCATCCAATGGAAAAAGAAATTAATGTAAATTGGATAAATTTGTGAACATCAATGTTGTCCCTATTAATCGGTAGATGTCACTATTAATCGGTAAATTTAAGTTATTTTAATTATTATTCGATAGATGGCATTAATACTTACCTATGTTGCGTAGGTATCCAATTATGTTCCACACCAAATTATCTAAAATACGTAGAGTAATGATCAGTTGATAATATTAATTAAAATACTTTGATTAACTTACTTACCGTAAACTATTTAAATTTTATATAATTTGGTAATATTTTGACACTTTGCAAACGTCAAAATAACTTGTTGCACTGTAAAACCTGCTCAACATCAACTAATGATCGATATTGCAGATGTCTACCGTATCAACTTGCGGCTAATTCAACTGCATCGAACATCAGTTTGTGTTGAGGAGCATTTAACAATCAATACTTTATAGCTTTACTCCACTTATCATTGTAAACTCCACATAAATTCATCCAATGGAAAAAGAAATTAATGTAAATTGGATAAATTTGTGAACATCAATGTTGTCCCTATTAATCGGTAGATGTCACTATTAATCGGTAAATTTAAGTTATTTTAATTATTATTCGATAGATGGCATACTAACTTTATCGGTACAATTTATTTTATTGTTGGCAACATTGATTATTTTAGTTTTTAATGACACGACGATTTTTCTACACATTACTTCTTACAACCACAGTGTCAACAAGTGAAGTAGAACAAAAAATTTGTACAAATTAAATTAAAAATAAATTATTAAAATTAAAAATCAACATTCGGCATCCGTGTGTTTCCAATTGGCTAAAGTGTCGATTGGAAAGCACAAAAAATGATAAAAGCAAAACATAACCTACAAATGTGTAGTTTATTTGTGATAACTTTTTAATAAAAAAATATCTATACCGGAACATGCGACATTCAATTATTTTTTTGACATAAAAATACTACACACAATCACTTAGCGGACAAATTTATCGTAACTGTTTGTAGCTACTCATCAAAAATAGGTAGAGCAGCTACCAGTAGGTTATTTATCGGAGACAAAAACCATTAGTACCTACTAGTACTTGCGGTGTGCGATTTGAAAGCAAAATTTGTCTGTTATAAGGTTTTCTGTCAGTATTTCACTATACATAGTAGTATCATAGACAAATAAATGAATAAAGATCCCTAAACCAATGGAAAATTTATGTTTAAATCAAATTCTCGATGTCGTTACAAATGGAAAAAAAATTCTAGCGGCTGTTAGTATAAATATTAGTTAATACTCAAACCCTATTTTGGTCTACATTATGAGCGCAATACATATTTCTCGCTCAATATATTTTTTCAATACGCGCGCGACAAATAAAAATTTTTATATTTGTGTATACAGTAAAAAAATGAAACAAACGGAAAAATAACAAATTCAACTTATTTTTTATTTTCCTTTGAAAGTATCTTTTCTCTTATTCTAATATATATGTATGATTTATATTTTAATAAAACAGAATGAAATGAAACTAAAACGCACGTATTATGTATATACATACTCGTATATACATATGTATGTACCATTTAAAATAAGGTTTGTGCACGATCGATAATTTCTTGTTTAGATATATAGAATTTAAACACGTGGTGACCATGAAAAGGAAGAGGATCTATTTTAGATGTAAGTATGTAGCTACGATGATTGTTTTGGTGTGCTGCATGAAGTATAATTTAAAAAACAAATATTTGGAGGAAATGATAAGAAACATCAAAAATTTATGAACGAAAGTATATTTGACGAAAGGGAAAAATATTATAATTAAATGGTTTTTTAATGATCGCAGAAAACAATTACATATACATATTACATATTTGTGTTTGGTTACATTATGTATATTTTATATGCCTAAGTATACTGGTTTGTCCAAATTAAATCATTCATGACTTAATTTTCCCTAAGTGTACTATTAAGAATGATGCATGATTTAAATTCAATAATTTTAAAATACCTAATAATTTTATAAATGATTTTATTTTTGAGAAAATGAATAAAATTAGCTTACACCGGAAAGATGTCTTTGGGAAAATGTACTATGTATTTGGATTTGCCTCCAAAAAAATTGGTCAAGCATACAAATTTTTGTTAACGTTTTCCCCTTATTCCAAATTATCTGAAGCATGGTAGGACTTGATTTGTTTCAACTAGCTTTTGCAAACATTTTAAGACATCGAAAATAAAAGCTAGTTTTTGATTTTAACTAAATTTGCAAAAACATTAATATTTTGATGGCGGTTGTGGTATATACATATATAGAATTATGAGTATACACAATATCCGTGCAATTCCATTTTTGATCTGCTAACCCCAAATAAAAATCATCTTAAGGTTTTAAAATGACAATATATAAATATTTCGTTGTTCGTTGTTGCCAATTGATTTACAAGCTCACATTAAAAGTACACTGCAATTTTTCAGATACCAACCACCCCTTATCATGAAAACTACCCCAAATTTCTCTAGAATAAATGACCACTTCTTTGAAAATTTCAAAAATAGACTATTCAATATCGGATAATGGGTATCGCTTTATAATCCACATCAGAAATGCAATTCGATTGTTAAGTTGTAACTTTAAATCATGGACACAAATTTATTTAGCCACCCACTTTATTTATTAGGTGTATAACTTAATTTCTACAGATTTTTTCTTCGAGCTTAAAATTATATTTAAAATAGAAATATTTTCACGGTATTTTGTGATTTTTACAGGATCGTGAGTTACATTACCTCTCAGAATAGCAGAGTTTACAATGGCAACTGATAAACAGCACATTCGGCACTGCATTCTATGAATTATCCAATAAGGAAAAAAAAGCTTCTAAAGCACGGGAATCAATTTGTAGTGTTGTTGGTGCCGACCTTGTGTCTTATGAAATTTGTAATTATTGGTACAAATATTTTAGAAGTGGTGATTTCGATCTTAGCGACAGCCTCGAAAGTTTGAAGATGTGCGAGCTAACCTGGAATCTACAACAGCAACAGGCATAACTCAGAAAAAACCTAATACCTAAATAAAATAATGCGTAATAATTGGATTCACATTAGTTTTCAATTCCTATAAAAATCATAACCATTGGATAGTTTAAATTCTCCTAAACTTCTGAAAATTTAAATGAATTGTAAGAAATATTTACTATGGACTTGAAGGATATAAAAATTAACTAAATAGAGTAAAATATTTTCCGGACAGTGTTTTTTCAGTAATTATCTTCTCCTGTACTAAATATTAATTTATTGCATTAATATGCCCAGTAACAAGTGAATTTTCTAAAACTGGTTATGTAAATGTATTTAATTAATGTGTAATAATCCATCACCATTAGTCATACATAATTTAATTATATATAGTCCAATGAGTTGTCACAGATTTTAGTGAGGCCTCAATAAACCTTATATGAAACATGTTTTTGTTTTCGGTAAGACTTCAGTGGGCTGAACTTGCTCGACATGTTTAAAGAGTTCGTAGTATAATTATAAACGGAACACACAATCTAAATTTAATAAAATAAAAAACATTTCGCGCTAACATAAAAGGTGTTTTTTTAGAGGTTCACAATTTAGAATTAAAATAGAACAAAGAAAAATATTTTGAATATCAGTGAAACTAGCTTTATTGGATAGATAATTTTATGCTTGTTTTAATTGTTACAACCCCAATATTGTGTAATGAAGACAAATGAAACTCTATCATATTTTTCTTTTGTACAGATGTTAAGCTACTAATAGGGAAATATCCAAGAGTAATTTTCCAATGAGCAGTACAACTGACAAACATAAACACAATTACTTGTGACATTACTTTGAAATCATGTTGTTCAATACTACAAAAAATAAAATAAAAAAACGTTACGTTTTATATTTGTTATGATATACAAAACACAAAATAAAAGAGAATAACGAAAAACGTGTTGTTTGAAACCGTGGAATTTGAGGAAATGGGTATCCGTGTTCTTCGAACGCCGTGTTCTTGGAGAGTTACCTGTATTCTATTGGTGTGAAAATCATACTCGCATTTTGGATGAATGTACAACTCATCCAAGCATACATTTCAAATAACGACCTCATCTGTTTCCTTTTTTGATCGGACCAGCAACTTTAGAGTACGAAAAGATTCTGAAGTAAAACGTGCATGCCCATTTACTACTTTATACCAGTAAGCAACTGTACGAAAGTGAGGCAAGCAGTTTTTAAATTGGTTTCGAACATATTCATAGGCCTTCGGAGAATAAAAGTTTAAATTTAAAGCAAACTTCCGTATTTCTTCTGAATATTTTCTGCCTAACTTTCGATTTTTAATTTTATCTCAAAAAACTGAATTTGGGCCAGAATGGTTTAAAAAATGATCCTTCTGGCAAGAACTAATTAAATTTTTTTCCTCAAGTTCGTCTATCAGGTGGCCCAAAATAATATGTTTTCTTCTTTATCTCATACTTGTTTGTCGTAGGTTCCTATTATTTTGTGTTTGTTGTATTTGGTCCTTAAAGAAGTCCTTCTTGAACTTGTAGAAAGATCAGTACCTGATGAGGCCATTGCTCGCCTTAACGTTATTTTATTAAATTGCTTATATGTAAGAAGGTTTTATACTTATATTAATAAAATAATAAGAAGTAGTACTACTACGATTGCTAGCACCAAGAGGTGAACTATTTGTGATTTTTGTAATGGTCTGCAATTTCGAAGGACTTTTGTTTAAATCGGATATATTATCGTCATTCAAATTTTCCATCAATTCACGATTATAAAATTCATATTAATTCCGAATACCATCAGTTCAGGTACTTCGTCAATTGGTGGTAAATAATCCTGGTCATGGTCTTTATTATTTTTATTTAAGTGCAACGACTTGATTGCCAAATCACTTAATAAGTTCAACGCAAGATTGGATCTTCCTCAACTTGAGAAGAAACTTCAAAATTAGCCCCAATAATATCGTTAGCATCATTTATAGAAGTTGGATAAACGTCTTGGGAAACAAATTTTCAAACAACCATGTTTTTTTCATTATGATATGAAATTACGGTTTGATTAATTTTGGGGCATGTATTTTTAAGCTAATTTTCAATGACGTCAAATCCACACGTTGATTCGTAAATGAACAAGATGAGAATGGCTGATTTTCTTAAAAACTCATCTGATTCTCTTTTATCTGTGGCATGGAATAATCATGAACTTAGTACATCTTGCTCACCGAAGCCAATTGCTTTCAACCAATGCTTTTTCAATTCTCCATACTTTGGTAAGCTAAAAACAAATGTTTACATTATAATTTCTGTAAAAATTGTAATTGTAATCCACAAGCCTTTGCCGAAACATCATTACATCCATAGACAATCACTATTTGGTGCGCTTTATGGGCCGTCGGATTCATTTGGTCTATATGTCTTCAAAAACGATGAAGAACAGAATGTTACAGTGAACGCTATAGGGAAATGATTTCTAACTTTGTTGTGCCCCAATTGGCTGCCATAAATATTGCTGATATGTGGGTTCATCATGACGGTGCCAAATGCCACACAGTGCGGAATATTTGATAAAAGACTAATTTCACGTAATGGTCCTGTTAATTGGTCACCGAGATCGTGTGATCTGACTCCATTAGATTATTTTCTTTGGGGATATGTTAGGTCACTTGTAGAAGCTGGTAAACCAGAGACGATTGTACTCTTGGAACACAACATCCGGCGAAAAGAAAAATTGCGAATTGATGCAAAAAGTGTGTAAAAATTGGACATCCAGATTGCGCACATCTACGCGCCAGACGCTGTGGCCACAAGGCCGAAATAATATTCAAGCATTAATGGCATACAATTATCTATCCAATAAAGCTAGTTTCACTGATATTCAAAATATTTTTCTTTGTTCTATTTTAATTCTAAATTGTGAACCTCTAACCTTTTATGTTAGCGCGAAATGTTTTTTATTTTATTAAATTTAGATTGTGTGTTCCGTTTATAATTAATTTTATTTGAATTGGGTTCGAATATTTTCTGGGACTTCCGTGCGGCGTTCGTGATCCTGTCCTTGATTTAGGTCATCAGGCAGAAGTCCTTATTGATTTTATATACAAAAAATATTTATACTACGAACTCCTTAAACATGTCGAGCAAGTTCAGCCCACTGAAGTCTTACCGAAAACAAAAACATGTTTCATATAAGGTTTATTGAGGCCTCACTAAAATCTGTGACAACTCATTGGACTATATATAATTAAATTATGTATGATTAATGGTGATGGATTACTACACATTAATTAAATACATTTACATAACCAGTTTTAGAAAATTCACTTGGTACTGCCTGGGCATATTAATGCAATAAATTAATATTTAGTGCAGAAGAAGATAATTACTGAAAAAACACTGTCCAGAAAATATTTTACTCTATTTAGTTAATTTTTATATCCTTCAAGTCCATAGTAAATATTTCTTACAATTCATTTAAATTTTCAGAAGTTTAGGAGAATTTAAACTATCAAATGTTTATGATTTGTATAGGAATTGAAAACTAATGTGAATCCAATTATTACGCATTATTTTATTTAGGTTTTAGGTTTTTTCTGAGTTATGCCTGTTGCTGTTGTAGATTCCAGGTTAGCTCGCACATCTTCAAATTTTCGAGGCTGTCGCTAAGATCGAAATCACCACTTCTAAAATATTTGTACCAATAATTACAAATTTCATAAGACACAAGGTCGGCACCAAGAACACTACAAATTGATTCCCGTGCTTTAGAAGCTTTTTTCCTTATTGGAATTCGTATAGAATGCAGTGCCTAATGTGCTGTTTATCAGTTGCCATTGTAAACTCTGCTATTCTGATAGGTAATGTAACTCACGATCCTGTAAAAATCACAAAATACCGTGAAAATATTTCTATTTTAAATATAATTTTAAGTGCGAAGACAAAATCTGTAGAAATTATTATACACCTAATAAATAAAGTGGGTGGCTAAATAAGTTTGTGTCCATGATTTAAAGTTACAACTTAACAATCGAATTGCATTTCTGATGTGGATTATAAAGCGATACCCATTATCCGATATTGAATAGTCTATTTTTGAAATTTTCAAAGAAGTGGTCATTTATTCTAGAGAAATTTGGAGTAGTTTTCATGATAAGGGGTGGTTGGTATCTCAAAAATTGCAGTGTACTTTTAATGTGAGCTTGTAAATCAATTGACAACAACGAACAACGAAATATTTATATGTTGTCATTTTAAAACCTTAGGATGATTTTAATTTGTGGTTAGCAGATTAAAAATAGAATTGCACGGATATTATGTATACTCATAATGCTATATATATATATATATATGTATATACCACAACCGCAATCAAAATATTAATGTTTTTGCAAATTTAGTTAAAATCAAAAACTAGCTTTTATTTTCGATGTCTTAAAATGTTTGCAAAAGCTAGTTGAAACAAATCAAGTCCTACCATGCTTCAGATAATTTGGAATAAGGGGAAAATGTTAACAAAAATTTGTATGCTTGGCCAATTTTTTGGAGGCAAATCCAAATACATAGTACATTTTCCCAAAGACATCTTTCCGGTGTAAGCTAATTTTATTCATTTTCTCAAAAATAAAATCATTTATAAAATTATTAGGTATTTTAAAATTATTGAATTTAAATCATGCATCATTCTTAATAGTACACTTAGGGAAAATTAAGTCATGAATGATTTAATTTGGACAAACCAGTATACTTAGGCATATAAAATATACATAATGTAACCAAACACAAATATGTAATATGTATATGTAATTGTTTTCTGCGATCATTAAAAAACCATTTAATTATAATATTTTTCCCTTTCGTCAAATATACTTTCGTTCATAAATTTTTGATGTTTCTTATCATTTCCTCCAAATATTTGTTTTTTAAATTATACTTCATGCAGCACACCAAAACAATCATCGTAGCTACATACTTACATCTAAAATAGATCCTCTTCCTTTTCATGGTCACCACGTGTTTAAATTCTATATATCTAAACAAGAAATTATCGATCGTGCACAAACCTTATTTTAAATGGTACATACATATGTATATACGAGTATGTATATACATAATACGTGCGTTTTAGTTTCATTTCATTCTGTTTTATTAAAATATAAATCATACATATATATTAGAATAAGAGAAAAGATACTTTCAAACGAAAATAAAAAATAAGTTGAATTTGTTATTTTTCCGTTTGTTTCATTTTTTACTGTATACACAAATATAAAAATTTTTACACTGCATCCCCAATGAAATTCCTTTAACTTTTTCCTTACAGAAAAGTATGAAAAAAATTTTGAGAAAAAAAAAATTTTTTTTTGTTAGGTTGGTGATTTCCTTATGAAAAATGTTATCATACTTTTAACTTTTTCCTTATGAGACATACAATGAAGTAAACCGCATTTGCAAAATTGGTTGTTGTTGTTGTTTTTCTGCTGGTCACAAATTAAAAAATATTGAATGCATATTTGTATTTTAACAATTAGTGTTGTATTTTATGTCCTGTGAAAAAGTAATAAATAATATATAATATAACAATATAAAATAACAGGTAAACAAAAAATAATTTTGTAAAATGAAGTTAGCTTTACTTTGACTTTTCCCTATTCATTGGGTATGCTCTTCATAAGGAAAAAGTTAAAGGAAAAAGTTAAAGGAAAAATTATTTTGCATTGGGGATGCGCTGTTATTTGTCGCGCGCGTATTGAAAAAATATATTGAGCGAGAAATATGTATTGCGCTCATAATGTAGACCAAAATAGGGTTTGAGTATTAACTAATATTTATACTAACAGCCGCTAGAAAATTTTTTCCATTTGTAACGACATCGAGAATTTGATTTAAACATAAATTTTCCATTGGTTTAGGGATCTTTATTCATTTATTTGTCTATGGTAGTATTTATATGAAATAACCTGGCCAGGAGAATTACTTCACGGTCTGACTAATTCCGTAAATTTTAATAAACTGATAAATTTGTTTTATCGTCATATTTCACTATACGAGTATTGTGGCCTATCAACTAATTTCCGATAAAATTAGCCACCACTTGTAGGATATATTTAATTGTACAATGATATTAATAACAATTAATAAAATAAATCATTTTTATTATGCTATCGAGCACTCAACAAGTCCATAATTAAATAAATTGCTATGCTATTTAAAATATTTGGTTAACATGAGTAAGGCATGTACTCGTACATACCCTCCAGTGGGATAAATAAATACAAATGCAATGTGATTGTAATGTCCATTCCATTAGATTATAACCGCAAGCGCTTCACACAAGCACATACCACTGATGGTATAATTAAAAAAAAATTAAAACATTTATTAATGACATCAATTACGTAACGATAATAATATCATTACGTTTAATTGCAGTTAAATTGTTGCTGGCAACAACCATAAAAGTGTACGGACAAAAATTTCAGATACGCGAGGCTCTTGGTTTTTTGTGGATTTGCCCCCGTTTGCGTCTGTAAACATTTAACCACAAAAAACTTATCAAAATTGTACCGTAGTAGTTACGAAATACCAATCCCTAATGCTCAATTAGAATTTGTGATCTTACATTATGTTTTTCACGTTTACCGTCGAAAACCTATACAGCATCATCCATATATAACAATGATAATAAAAAATTTCTAAACATCAGGATAACAAATAACAGGAGATGAAAATGGCAAAAAACGAAATGAGAATACATTTAATTGGACAGTTGAAATATAATTTCATGATAATTATTCAGCAAAAAAATGAGATAAACCATTTTGTTTTTTGACCGAAACCCGTTGATAAAGGATAAGTATAGAACTGTCACAATTTGAGCATTTCATAAAAATCAAATTTGTGCGTGTTATTTTCCTCATATTGTACGTGTGTCTGTTCATTGTCTCAATCAACTCAACTCAACACACTGTACCAAACCAAACAACAACAACAACAACAACAACAAAAAAAATCTAAATCGTGAAAAAACAACAACAATAATCTGCCATCCAAAATTGACCTTAAACATACCAATCTAATCCAAAGAACCCGCATATGAACTTATCAAAATGTACAACAACATACGTACATAATTTAATAATCAAAGTGTCCAATTTAAGTGATGGAACACAATGCGTGCATGTCCATATGTGTAGTGTATAAAAATGGAAGTATTTTATTACACTCAGGCCCTGCTGTTGCTCTATACAATGTCGTTTGAACGGATTTTTTTTTGTTTGGTACTGCTGTGGAAATTGTCTATTAACAATGACACAGCACGGAGAGGAGACGTAACACAAAATAAATAAATGAAAATAAGGATTAACACATACACACATTACATACATACTCTTACATACTTGGCCACATATATGAGGAAAACTATAAATAAATAAATTAACGAATCACTGCCTATCGTCCCATTTTCATATATATAAATTACAATGACATTGTTAGAATTTTCCTGCTAGACACTTTCAAGTGTGTGTTGTATGTGCGTAAGTATTTCCTATTTTTTTGTTTTTTTCGTTTGTTTGTGGAAATGGACAAATGAGATACGTGAATCTAGTCAAGAAAGAATCCCTTACTCATATATAGTCCGTATTTTCTTATGGTATGTGGTTATGATCTTTGGCCGTATCATTGTCGTTTATAATTGCTAATCAATTCAGAACAGATGTGTTATCTGGTATTCTGGTATCGAAAATTTGAAATGTTTTGATTCTAGTAAGTCGTAACATTATCGTATGTTGAATTTAGAGATTTTCATATTTAATGCATGTTCTTTTTACTTCGGTGCTCTTTAATTGAGTGGTGGTGACTGATTTCTTTCCACAGATAGAATCACAAGCATGGAAATGAAAATGATGATTTTATTGAAACTCGAAGCTAAAGATTCATGCAGTTTTACTATAAAAGCCTAAAATTTTCTTAAGTTCCACCACTTTTCCTTTTTTTTTTTTTCGTTATAATTCTTTATTCTATTCAAAAAGTTACAAAAACTATAACAAATAGAAATGCACAATATGATTGTATATATAAAACGAAAAAGCAAAATAAAATATAATACAAAATAAACATACACATATAAATAATTAAATGATGGATGCCTTGAGAATTCCCCTTATAATGAATTTAAATTTAGCCATTTATTAAAAATAAATATCTTAACAGCTAATTTGAAAGAGCTAATGCGCGTTTCTTGTTTAACTTCATCTGGTAATTCATTGAACAAAATTAAGCCTCTATGAAATACATTTTTCGAGTCCCTATTGGTCCTAAGGGCTGTTATATAGTAGTTTTGATTGGAACGTGTATTATAATAATGAATGTCACTACCTCTTCGAAAACTGTAATTGCATTTAATTAAATTGTTAATAGCCTTGAAAATGAAAATCAGTAAATCAAAATCACCGAGAACAGCAACAGGTAAAATCTTTTCGCTGTAAAGTAAATATGAGGAAGTTAGTCTAGGTAAGTGTTTAATAATTTTTATTATTCGATTCTGTAGAATTACTAATGGATGCAATAGATACTCAGGAGCAGCGGACCAGATCATGCTCATATAATTAAGATGTGATTTGACATGGGCAAAATATATTAACCATGCAGATTCAGAATTAACATGATTGGAAATACGTCGCATTACAAATAACATTGGAGAAATGGTTTTGTATAATTTGCTAATATGTTGCGACCAATTTAGTTTTGAATCAATTACCAATCCTAAATACTTAAAAAATGATACTTCTTGAATGTTAACATTGCCAAAATTAAAAAAGGGTGGGAAATTTTCTCTTGGTTTATTATCAAAAATAATGTAATTGGTTTTGTTAATATTCAACGATAAACGATTAGCCACTAGATAGTTATTGATCAAATGTAAATCATGTCGCATATGCTTTGTAATGGTATTTAATTCGCTACTACTATAAACTAAAGCTGCATCATCAGCATAAAGCTGTAATTTACCAAATAGGTTCAAATTAAAAATATCATTAATATAAAAAATGAATAATAATGGACCCAGAATCGATCCTTGTGGTACACCGGCATAAATTGACGCATATTCACTATAAATATTATTGACGATTGTGCACTGAGTG
The DNA here is from genome assembly GCA_947310385.1 of Nephrotoma appendiculata. Taxonomy (NCBI): domain Eukaryota; kingdom Metazoa; phylum Arthropoda; class Insecta; order Diptera; family Tipulidae; genus Nephrotoma; species Nephrotoma appendiculata. Next base: position 140,769,408 of record OX371223.1, read on the forward strand.
CGATCACTTAGATAGTCTATGAGTATGGTTAAGAACTGTTCGGTGGGTTTGAGTAGTTTGAATTTTTCTATTAGTATAAAATGATCAACACAATCAAAAGCCTTGCGAATATCAATAAATAAAGCGCTGACGTATAATTTCTCATGACTCCCTAAATAAACATTGTGCATAAGATTGGCCACAGCTGCTTCAGTATTTGAGTCCTTAATAAATCCAAACTGATTCTCATTAATAATTTTATGTTCAATAAAAAAACTATTGATATTGTTATAGATAATTTTCTCTAAAATCTTAGACATAGAATTGAGGACTGAGATTGGCCTGTAATTTGTACAAATTAGTTTACTTCCACATTTATGAATAGGAGTAACAACTGCTTTTTTTAATGAACTGGGAAAAGTTCCCTTATATAAATAGTCATTCATAGCTTGCACAATTTTATTTATGAGATTTTGTTTATGGATTTGTAAGAATTTTACTGCTATTAAATCATATCCATTAGCCGATTTGGTATTAAGAGAACTAATGATATTGTCAACTATACAAAAATTGACATTTGATATTGAAATGGGTACAGAGCAGTTGTATACTACGTAATGCCTGAAACTATGGATAATGTCAAGGTTTGTGATAGAGAATGCTTGGTCACAAGAATTAGAAGAAACACTAATAAAGTGCCTATTGAACGTGTTTGCAGCCGCCAGTGGTTCAAAAAAATTACCAGGGTTATCAGAGATAATTATAGGGCTAATTGTTTTTGAACGATTAAAAATAATGCGATTGAATAAATTCCAATTTTTTCGAGAGTCAAAATTATTCTGCCTAAACTGATCACTATAATAATTGTTCCTTAAAAATTTGTTTTTATTGGTAACCAAATTTCTGTGATACAGAAATTGGTGTTTGAAGTATGAATTTACAGGATACTTTTTATGCAAACGATAAAATTTATCTCTAGTAGAAATTAATTGTAAAATTTCACTATTAATCCAATGTTTATTATGTTTTTTTAATTCTCATAGAGATAGTATGTCTTCGTATTAAATCGGTTAAATAAACAATTAGACTAGATATATCAACGGCAGTTGGAACAGCGCAGTCGCTTAATACTCTAGAAATACTTTGATGATCAATTATCGTTTTAGTCGCTTGTGGGAAAGTAAAATTACGACGAGCTTGAGAAAAATAATCAAGCACAAGAATTTTATGGTCTGAATAGGATACATCAAAGCTGTCGAGATTATACCTTTTTGAAGTTAAATCTGTTATAACATAATCTAAAATAGAAGGGTTATTGGACATTCTTGTGTAAAAGCTAGTTAGTCGAGGGTTCAATATAACAAAACCATGTGAAAGAACACAACTTTCAAGTTTTTGTGTAGGTAAATCATTAGCAAGTAAATAATTAACATTTAAATCACCCAGTATAATGCAGTGTGTGTTCGTGTTAAGGATATCGTCTAATTTGACAAGGAAAGTATCCAGATTGGCTTTTTGGGACCTATATATTCCACAGATCTTAATGTTAAATGGTAATAGTTGTACGACTAAATAGCTGGCGTAATCTGTGGACTCAGAGAAAGCAAAAGTTGATCAAATACTGTCATGCACAAAAATAGAAACGCCACCGCCCCGATTGTCATCCATAACGCAGTGGTAGGAAGTAAAATCTGGTAAATTAAAATACTGAACTTCATTACCATATATCCATGTTTCAGAAATAACCAAAACTTGAGGCTTTTTACAAAAGGAGGAAATAGTCATTTCTACTTCATCCAATTTGTTGCGTAAACTTCTTGCATTAATGTAGAGTATTCTTTCAAAACCGAATGCCACGCAATCAAAACTGCTATATTTTGCAAATGATATGTTTATTTCATTGAGCAGATCTTGTTCTTCACCAGAATCCATCACTAACAAAATATTAATTAAAATAGATTTAATTTATCTTAAACAACAAAAAAAAAGAATAAAAAATAAATGAAATGAAACTCACAAAACTCAATCACAATCACAAATATGTGTTACATTTGACCTTGATATTGGTAATAGAAAAATGGTAAATATTAAGAATAAAAATACAATTTGTAGTAGAAAATTCGTTTTTAATGATTATTCCGTTGTTCTGAGTTTAGAGATGTCAACTGCATTGCTGATAATTGTTGACGTTGTGTCATCTATGTTGATTTTAACAGAAAATATGCCGTTGCGAAACCAGATATTACTAAGCACTTTTTGTTTTTGTAATTGCCTCAGCTGATTTAATAAATTTATGTTGAATTTTGTTAATCGATCATTGATGAATAATTTACGGTTAACATCATTAGCCGTAATACTGGATTGTGGTAACAATTGATGTAAAAAAGCGGCCCCTTAGTACGAACCTTTTTAATGAAGGCATCCTTACAGCCCAAGTCTTTAAATTTGATGAATAGTTGAAATTGTTGCCGATTACTATTTTGCCGAAGGTAATAGAAAATAATAGCTTCGTTATGCAGCATGAATATATTCCGAATAGAGTTCAGTAATTCCTCCGCAGTAATGTTTACAATATGTGGAATACCGGAAATGATAACGTCATTGTTAAATTCTTTCTGCTTCAAATATTCAACTTCGTTCTTCAAATGCGTAATCTCATGTTGGACTGAATCGATTACATTTTTGTTTATATTAATTTGTTTCTTGTTGGCCTCACTATCACAAATACGAATTTTTATGTCATCCATCACTGAGTCAAGTTTTTTATTTGTAACTTCATTACTTTTATGAATGGAAGAAATGGCAATTAGAAGATCCTTATTAGTTGGATTTTCTAAATTGAATAAACTATCTGCTAACGTGACGGGATCACGCGTGGACTGTTTGCGTGTAGTGGGACCAGATTTATTATTATTAGTGGTATTAGCCATTATTGTTAATTATAACACAGATTATTGCACTAATTTACACAAAGATTTGTTAAAAGAAACTTAAATGGACCAACTTATTTATATTATTACTGTTCTATTATTATATTTTAATTTTAATTTGTAAATTCACGTGTGTCCATATTATAGAAAATAGAAGAAAACAAACTTAACTGAATTGATAATTAATTTACTGACGTAACCACCATGTTGAAAAAATTTTGATGAGTATTGAAATTTTTATTTTTAAGCAAATGAAATAACATAACATATTATGTATCAAATTAGATATTATTTTGCGTAGATTAAATGAAATAAAAATAATTAATAGTTTTATAAGTTATTTCTCACATGGAATAATCACAATATAATTTTAATTAATTATTATTTTAATTTTTCTTCACCAACACCAAATGTACAACGTTCACTCTTTCGCCATCTTTTTTGTTCTCCTTCTTTTTACCTTTGAACTTCTGAAGAAATGATTTTTAAATTTCATTAATGACAAAAATACAGCAACATTTTATAATAAATAGAGCTCATATACAAAATGTTACGTGAAAACGAGCTCCAATGTGAAAGCTCCGTGAAATGAAGAAAATGACAATTTTGTTTTAAATAGTAATCTAGTAGTTTGAATTATTCGCACGTAATTTTAAATTCCGCTGTGTAAAATCAAAACTTATTATGGGCAATTCGAACCTACTAGATTGCCAATAAACACAATTTTCATTTTCATATTTTCACGGAACGCGACTTGACCGCCATGGTTAGAGTTAGCCAGAAAGTGTCAAGCGAAATAAAACAGTCGATACAGGCAATGATTCATGTAGAAATTTTGTCTAATTACTAGAATATAGTATGTATTCTTTTGTTCTCACTGCAAATCTTATGCGAAATTTTTTGGATTTTTGGAAAAAAAAGGTACCCGATGTTTGTTATAGTATTTGTAAAAAAACGAAAAAAAAATGTTTATTGTTTTTGAAATGTTGACATTCCAAAATTACATTTGTTTGGTGCGAGTCATTAGTGAAAAAAAAAAATCTCAAAAATATCATTATGCAGTTTAATGTGTGTGATCACAAAATATTTTTTGATGCGGAAGGTTTTGTAATGTGCTAGAACGATTCTGTCTACCTGCAGAATATAACGAGTGAGAAATTCTTTTTAAATTGTTTAATTTTTATAAAATTAATTAAATTTTAATTTTTATTGTAGCTGGTGTTATCATAGCGGCCAAAAATACGGAAGTGGCAAACTTCTATAACCTAAAAATGGTTAACCATTCAAACCAATGATTTTGTGCAAAATGGTATGTGCTAAGAATAAATTTTCTAAATAGTTTTCATATTTGTTATTAATACAATTATATTTTATTATTGATTCTATAGATTTACTGCCGCCAGTACAAGAGGATCGGCGTCCTGTGAAGTGGAGTGAGGGGCAAACGAGATACATACTCAGTTTATATGAAAATTATTTTGGTGAAGTTGGACCCCTCAAAAAATTTAGGGCGATACGTTTAATGTGGCAATACATCGGTCAGGAGCTTGGAAAACAATTCAATAAGGTGTTTTCGGAACTTCAAGTGGAGTCCCGATATAAATATATTATGAGAAGACGCAAGAAGGTGTTGAATACGAGTAATAACTTCACAAGTGGTGCGGTATATGCAGAGGACATATATGAGGCGGAAATTAACTCCATCGTCGCTTTAGATGACACGCTATCGCCCGTTTCGATCATATGACCCCGCGGTAGGGTGGGGAAATTTGGTTTAACGTCTGCTCTACCATCAAAGGCGATAAAAACAAACAATAATGTTTCGAGGCCCTGGCTCTGCCCTACACCATCTCCTTCCGCATGATATTCATCAATAGTAACATCTCCATCACCTTGTCATTACCATCACCATCATTCCCCCTATCATTACCATCATCCATACCAACCCCATATTAAGACCTAGCATTACCATCACCCTCACCAACCCCACCATCACTCCTAGCATTGCCATCATCCTCACCAATACCAATACCCTTATCGTCATCATCCTCATCAATGCCTTTAACATCTCCATTATCACTATCATTCTCATCATTACAATCTATCTCATCTATACCATTATCCTCGTCATCACCCTTCCAAATTTCCATTCCCGGACCATCTACTTCGCGAGCCTGCGGTACTCAAGCTCTAACTCAAGAATCTCTTCTATTGCAACGCCAAAGAAACGAAATGATCTCAAACTACTTAGAGAATAAGGAAAAAAGAGAGCAGGAGTTGAAAATTGAAAAATAAAATATAGGGTTGGAGAAAGAAGAACGGAGGAAAGAGAAAGAGCAACGCCAGAAGTTGAAGGAGGAGCAGAGGCAACAGCGTCATTTACAAAATTTGCAAATGATCAAACACTTGCCAGATTCAAGCAAAAAAGAATAATTTATGTTGCGTTCTTAATTTTTTGTTTATTAAAAACTATTTATTTGTTTTATTTTAAAGATTATTCATAATTCTTTTTCGTTTTGTTCGGGGACAAAACCTGTCAAATTTTTCACCTAAGCGAATACAAAAAGCGCTGGATTTGACAACCAAAAATATCATTAATACGCCTATTATGATTCTCACCTCACTGACAACTCGCCCGAGCATTTAAAAGTCGTACGACTATTAATTTGATATTGGGGTAGATACTCGATCGGCTAGCAAGCAAGCAATTTGCCAGCCGAAATCCTGGCTACTCAATCAATTTTACCAAGGAATTTTGAATTTCAAATATATTTATCATAAAATTTTTGTTTATTTTCGCAATTGCACAGTAAAACAACACAAAAATTAGCTGTTCATTTTTGAAGCCGCAAATATTACTGTGCAATCGCAAAAATAAACAAGAATTGTATCAAAAATATAATTTGAAATTCAAATTTCCTTGGTAAAATTGATTCAGTAGCCAGGATTTTGGCTAGCAAATTGCTTGCTTGCTAGACGATCGAGTATCTACCCGATTATGTGTCTCGCTTTTTTTTTGTGAGAGTTGTGCGCTATAGGTTTATGTATTATGACAATTTCCATTAATTTTCATGTTGGCAATACCATTATTTTTAAATTTTGACATTACTGAAATTTTGTTTTGAGTTTGGTTGTAAAGAAATTTCACAGTTTTATATGAAATATAAATAATATACTGATTTGTGTCACTAATTTAATGTTAATAAATACTAATATATTGTTGTGTTACGATATTGTTGTGTTACTGTACTGTATAAAATTATTATTGTGTTCGTTAAAATATATTTTAAAAATTTATAAGCAATCAGAAATATTTATCAAAACCATGATAAGCAACGTTGATTTATTCTTCAGCGTTGATGAAGAACAGAAAATAATTGTGGCAGAAATGAGGAAATCATTAAGGAATAAATCTAACCCTTTTACACTCCCAGATAGCAAGTGAGTTTGTGTTGATTTCGATCATCTAATATTTACATATTTCTAACATTAATATAAAATTACTAGGTTTGTGAGTATCTTTCGTATCAACAAGGAAATACTTCGGTATTTGTTGGGCAAACTAAGCAAAAAGTTTAAACCTGCCATTCGTAGTTCGGGTATTCCACCAATTCTAAAACTATGTGCGGCTCTACGGTTTTTTGCTTTTGGGAGCTACCAACAGAATATCGGTGATGATTTCAATATTGGAATAGCGCAACCATGTATCTCTGTAGCAATTAAAGAAGTTGTGATTTTAGTGGAGCGGTTTTTGTGTAAAAAATGGATCAATTTCTCGAAAAACGAAAAGGAAAAAGTTGAATGCGAAATGAATTTCATGAGCAAACACGGAATTCCTGGTGTAATTGGGTGCGTTGATGGAACCCATATTAAGATCATTGCACCAAATAAGAATGAACGACACCTTTACTATAACATAAAGGAATATTATAGCTTAAATGCAATGATTGTAACTAATGCTTCCACATAATTATAATTATTTAATACTACTCACAATTCTTATGTATATTTTAGATCTGTGATCACAATTTAATAATACGCTATGTCGATTCACTGCACCCTGGACCGAACCACGATTCATTTGTGTGGAACAACTGCCTGGTTAATAAAATTTTAACTAGAAATTATGAAACTGGAGATACTAACAGCTGGATACTTGGTATAAAATAATCATAATATATATTTTAATTAACAATAATTGTAATATAAATTATTTTTAGGTGATGCGGGGTATCCTTTATTACCTTTTTTGATGACACCTTATCGAACAGCAGCGGAGGGAAGTCAGCAAGCAAAAATTAACAAAATTCATACATCAGCGAGGAACATTGTCGAACGGACTATAGGTGTTCTTAAATCACGTTTTCGCTGTTTGATTGGGGCGAGACAGCTCCATTACAGCCCTGATAAATCTAAACAAATAGTGAATGCTTGCTGTGCATTACACAACATGTGTAGACATTATAATGTGGGCCACGAAGAAGATGAACGATTCACAGTAACTGAGGAGAACGAAATCGAAGAGGACACATCAACAATGACGAACTCTGAATTGTTGACGCTTGGTAAAACAATTAAGGACAATATAGCTTTTTCACTATAAATTATGTATAAATTTATAATAAATAAAAAAATTAAATTCAAAAATAATTTTTAAAACTGACTTTATTTCATAAATTATCAACTCAGAAACAAAATTTCACTCTAAAAAATAATTCAGACTTCATGTTTCATATAATATAATAATAAATAATAAAAATTTCAATAATTCATATTGCATGTTTAGCACATTTGACTAGTTATAAAGGGTTATCCAATTCAAGCTTGGTAAAGTAAACTTAAAAAAAACACACAAAATATTCGGAATGTATTGTAATTTTTATTTCATTTTACAGATTGATCCTTGCCATTTTTAGTTAAACAAGATATCATTCAAATGTCCTCCACGGGACTTCTTACAGGCCTTGATTCTTTTGAGGTAATTTTCAATGACTTTTCGGCACATTTCGGGCGGTATCTCGGCCATTACCTTACGAATATTAGTTTTCAATTCGTCAAGAGTTTTTTTTTTTTTTTTTTTTTTTTTTTTTTTTTTTTTTTTTAAAGAAAGTATTAATCATCCAAAGGATTTAATGTCCTTTTAAGGTCAATTAATACTCCTCTTTTCATTCACGCACTCACCCACCCATTCACCTACTCACACATTTTTACAGTATACCACCTGCACGTTGCAAGCTCCATGTCAACCTGCACATTGACATGGACGGTGGGTCGGCGCTGAATTCTGCACTCCAACAGAGGGTCTAAGTTGTGTTTATTATCATCACCGATCGTAATCGATGAAGAAAATTCGCTTTACATCCTGCCTCTGATGGGATTCGAACCCAGTACCTCCCGGTCCAAGTGCCGAAGCTTTAACCACTGCGCCACTTGTACGGTGCGTAAACACGATCTTTCCCGTAGCCCCACAAAAAGAAATCCGTTAAATCACAGGATCTTGGAGGCCAATTGACATCAGCCAATCGCGAAATCAAACGTCCAGGAAATTTCTCTTGCAAAAGATCTCGATTTGCTCGTGTTACGTGACTGGTTGCTCCATCCTGCTGGAACCACATATCGTCAAGATCATAATCTTCGATTTTCGTAAAAAAATAATCGGTTAACATGCGGCCATAGCGCTCAGAATTGACGGTAACGGTTCGTCCATGGTTGTTCTCAAAAAAATACGGCCTAATCACACCACCAGACCACAATGCGCACCAAACAGTGACTTTTTCCGGGTGTAATGGCTTCTCTACAATCAATTGTGGATTTTCTGAGCCCCAAATTCTACAGTTTTGCTTATTAACGTATCCACCAAGCGAAAAATGAGCTTCATCACTGAAGAAAATTTTGTTCGAAAAATCAGCTTCAGCAGATTTAATAATTTTAACGCGTTGGTCGATTGTTAAATGCTCCATATTCTTAAATGGCAGAATGTCAACTAAATAAATGACAGCGTACTTGACGTTTATCTTTGACAGATGTCGGTATACAGATTTCTACTTTATCAACCTCGAATTGGATAACCCTGTAGTTATTTTTATATCATTCAGTTCTCAGAACTGCTGGAGTCATCATCATTGATCCCTAGTTTCTGTTTTTTTTTTTTTTTTTTATTTACTGGATAAGTTAAATTACATTACTTATTTTACCTACTTAATAATAAATACAGTCTTTAAATTCAACTAGTTTATAACTTCAATATAATAAGAGATATACACATTTTTTTTTTTTTTAAAGTTACTCGAACCATCTAGGGTTATAGCGTAACTCCATTTAATAAGCTGATCATACGTATTCTAATTAATTTATTCTAATTTAATTTCCATTTATAGTTAATTAGTGTAATATAATATTAAATATAATATCCATGTAATTTTACAATTTATCAAATTATAATTATAGTATGTTGTATCCATACTAGATTAGAAAAATCATTTCAATATTATCTTAAGAGTAACATAGTAAAATATTTTAAAATCAAATTTAACAGTCACAGTGTTATAGCTTTATAGAAGCATTAATTAGTTCCACTTTTTAGATATTCATAAACTTTCGATTTGAATTTATTTTGGGTTGCACTTTTTCTTATTTCAGCAGGTAAGGCATTAAAAACAGTTAGTCCGCGATATAGAACATTATTTCTTGATGCGGAGCTTGAGAAAAATTCTATTTGGAAGAGCGAACGACGTCTCGTTTCATAACCATGTATGTTCAATATTCTTGTTAACAGTAAATTGTGTTTGATTAACCCATGTACTATTTTGTAAAATAGAACTAACAATTCTCGGCGAAAGAGCAATTTCAATGAGGAAAATTCTTTGAATAATAATTCAGTAGGATATCGCACAGGAACATGCAATATATATTTCTACGTCCTTTTCTGTAGTATCTCTAATTCGTCTAGCTGGTACGATGCACAACCACTCCAAATCGGGCTTAGGTATATTAAGCGCGACTGAATGTATTCATAGTACAGTAGCAATAGGGACTTCTTCGGCAGTATATGTTTTGTCCGATTGATAGCAAAAACATATGGCAAAATTGTTTTTTTTATTTTTTCAGTGTGTTCAAACCAACTAAGTTTCCTATCAATCGTTAAGCCCAAGTAATTATACTTATTAACTCTTTCAATTACGAAAGAGTCATAAGTAATGTGAATTCCCTTTAATACATCTTCATCCAAAGTTTTGTTTTCGAATAGCATGTATTTTGTTTTGTTATGGTTTAGTGCCAAGTGATTGAGATCAAGCCAGTTTTTAAGAACACGCAGATCTGAATTCATTTTGCTCAATAAATCTGTTATGTCTTCCGAGGAGTATATTGTTACAGGCTGGCTACTGCCAACCTGCAGATTTCACTAAGCACCTGCAGAGGCCTCCACGGTGATGTTTTGCCGGCTACGTTCTCGACAGCGGGGCGAGTGTCAGTGTTCTCGGGAGTGGATCGGAGAAACTTATGTCAAATCCATTTGTTGAATTCCATAACTTTCCTTCCACTATAACTACCGCGAGTGGCCAAGTCCAACGAGTCTTTGGTTATATAAGAGCTAACGTCGAATTTAACGGAGTTACTAAATTTATGAATTTTCACGTTGTCCCTTCCTTGGAACAACCGCTTTATTTGGGTATCGATTTTTGGAATCGTTTTGGAATTTCCCCAAAAATCTCCGCGTTAAATAATTCGGACGAATTAGGTGAAACTACCAACACACCCAAATTTCATATTTTAACATCTGATGATCGTCGTAAATTGGATCTTATCCGCGAATATTTCCCGAGCAGCGATATTTTAGGTTTGGGCCGCACATCCCTCATCACTCATATGATCGATGTCGGTTCCGCAAAACCAGTCAAACAACGTTTTTATTCCGTGTCCCCAGCTATCCAGAAACTCATGTATGCCGAGTTGGATAGGATGTTGTCTTTGGGGGTTATCGAGGAGTCACAAAGTTCCTGGTGTTCACCGGTCACGTTGGTGCGTAAGGCCAATGGGAAAGTTCGTCTGTGCTTGGATGCTAGAGAACTGAACAAGGCAACCGTCAAGGATGCGTATCCGCTGCCCATAATCAACGGATTGTTGGGTCGTTTGGGACACACCCGATTCATTTCGGCGATTGATTTGAAGGATGCCTTTTGGCAGATCCCACTCGACCCAGCATCCCGCGATAAAATGGCGTTTACGGTTCCTGGACGGCCCTTGTATCAGTTCAAGGTGATGCCGTTTGGCTTATGCAACGCCCCACAGACGCTTTGTCGCTTAATGCACCGCGTGATCCCGTACCAGCTACACGATAAGGTCTTTGTGTACCTCGATGACCTTCTGGTCACATCCTCCACTCTGGTTGAACATTTCGATTTGCTACAACAGGTTGCTGGATATCTGAAGGACGCTGGTTTAACTATTAATTTGACCAAAAGTAAGTTTGTGTTGAAAGAAGTAGACTATTTAGGTTATATTGTGGGTGATGGCTGCCTCCGTACAAACCCAGATAAATGTAAAGCTACCCTATTCCGAAAACGACGAAACAGATTAGACGTTTTCTGGGAATGTGCGGATGGTACCGTCGCTTCATTCCTAATTTCGCCTCCTTAGCTTCTTCTCTCACCGATCTTACTGGTAAAAACACTAAAGTATGTTGGTCTGCAGCTGCTGATTCTTCCTTTAACGCTCTCAAAACTGCCTTGTCAACTGCCCCAGTTTTAACGCATCCTGATTATACAAAACCCTTTTTTATTCAGTGTGATGCCAGTGCCGTTGGGGTCGGTAGTGTCTTATTTCAGGTGGACGCCGAGGGGGTGGAGCGGCCCATTGAGTTTTATTCTCATAAGCTCAATGCGGCGCAGCGAAACTACTCGGTGACCGAGCTGGAATGCTACGCTGCCGTCCTCAGCGTGCGAAAGTTCCGTCCCTATGTGGAAGGTTATCCATTCGTCATTTATACCGACCATTCCAGTTTGCGCTGGTTAATGAGTCAAAAAGACCTCTCCGGACGTTTGGCGAGATGGAGTCTTAAACTCCAAGCGCTGGATTTTCAGATTGGATACCGAAAAGGTTCAGTTAACGTTGTACCTGATGCGTTGTCTCGAGCTTTTCCGGATGAATCCGCTCCTTGTGAGGATGATTTCGAAAGTAAGAGCACGCCTCATCCTGGTGTTCAATTTGGAGATCCAGCCTTGTCGAGTAAAAACATCGACCCTTCCGTGAATGCGTTAATACCTTCTTCAGTCCCCATTCTGCACGTTGATCAAAATTCGGTTGCGTTCCAAGATCCAGATTACGTCGATCAGATCGCGAAAATTCGTTCATTAAAAGATTGTTCGCACAACTACAAGATCCAGGATGATAAACTATTAATATCCCCTTCCTTCGGTTTTAAATATACGGATACCGACCTTTCGAATTGGAAACTTGTTATTCCTAATTCCTTAACTTCAAGGCTTATCGAACAGGCTCACGTACCTCCCACTTCAGCACATTTAGGCGGCAGCAAAACTCTCGAACGCCTTCAGCGTCAATTTTACTGGCCTCAAATGGCAAAACAAGTTAAACAGTACGTTGCTAGCTGCACTAAATGTAAAATGAACAAAGCTGTTAATTTCTCTACACAACCAGCCATGGGAGCACAGGTTACGTCAACTCGCCCGTTTCAAAAACTATATGTCGATTTTTTGGGTCCGTATCCACGTTCGAAACTCGGAAATACCTGTATCGTTATCGTTCTGGATCATTATTCGAAATTCGTAGTTGTAAAACCCTTACGCGAAGCGTCTGCCTCATTATTGTGTCGATTTCTGGAAAATGAGGTATTCCTTTTATTCTCCGTACCCGAAATTGTTACCTCCGATAATGGGAAGCAGTTCACCTCGAATAAGACCTGTTAGCTAAATACGGTGTATCCCATTTACGTACGCCGGTGTACTCGCCCCAAAGTAACGCTTCCGAGCGTGTCAATAGAACTTTGATTGCAAGCATTCGTTCATATTTGAGCGATCACGACCATAATTTGTGGGACAAAAATTTGCAAGAAATTGCGGCTGCTTTACGTAATGCCATACACGGTTCGATACATTATTCCCCTCATTATGTCGTGTTCGGTCAACATATGTCGATACACGGTTCGGATTACTCACTGCGGCGATTACTCGATGAACATGATCCCGGTGAAGTCCAGGCATGGGCTAAGCCAGATCGAGTAAATTTATTAAAAGATCGTATCATACATTATCTACGTGTGGCATACGAAAAGGGGGCTCAGCATTACAACTTGCGTAGTACTAAGCGCTCTTTCCGAGTTGGACAACCCGTGTTTATACGATCTTTTGCGTTGAGCGATGCGACGAACAAATTCTCCGCGAAATTAGCCGGAAAATTCAAACCCGCGGTAATTTCTGGTAAAGTAGGTCAGGTAGCGTACGCGGTCGAAGATTTGAATGGCAAATCAATGGGGCACGTATCATGTAAAAGATATCCGCACGTGACGCATGTTTTCCTCGATCGCAAAATTAGTTTGTCGCGGTACAATGGATGTACAATTCAATTGAACTGTTTTCTTTCGTATTGTTGTATTTTAGGCCCGGCTTATGAGATATCTCAGGGTGTGGGACGTTCCCACGTTTGTTACGACTGTATGGTCGCAACAACGATTTTTTTTGTTATTTTATTCACCCCAGTTGTTGTCTTCGTTTCGCCCATCTTCTCTTATGTTTTTATTCACCTCTGTGTTTGTCTGTGAACGCACCCGCACGTTTTGTTTTGTTCCCCATCGTGTGGTGGCGCAGAGGTGAAGAGAAGACGAGAAAGAGAGAATAATGCGCATCGAGTGTGTGCAAAGTAAAACGTTTTGGAAAAAATGTTTTTTCTTATATGTCTCTCTTTTGTACCAACGAAAATTTGATATAAAGGAGAGACAGAGAAGAGAGATTCATTTCTTCTAGAACGTTTTACGAGTAGTGCGGCGTTCGAATTTTTTTTGATTAGTCATTCGGTTTTGTGATTTTGATTGATATCAAGAGTTTTTTTTTCTGGTGTGTAATCTTTCAAAAAAAAAAAAAAAAGCTTGAAATTTGAGTTCTGTAAGAGATAGTTTGAGGTTTTGGTTTAACCAAGTTTATATTTTTTTTTTATATTATAAAAATTGATTGTTAAACCAAGTTTTGGTGATTCGAAAAGTGCAGAAATACACAAAATTTAATTAAGAAAACGTGTACAAAGGTTATGGTGTAGTTACAATGAAAAAATAAAAAAATCATAAAAATAAATTTTTATTGTCTGGTGTGCTCAACGTTACAAATTACGCTACAAAGTATCGGATTTTTGTTGTGTATTTGAGGATAGCCGATTCGAGACAGCAAATTGATTTACTCAGTTACATCAATTATGCCAATTTTTGTAAATTGCCTTCCACTTGGATTACTGGTATTTACGTAGTGTAAAAATTTAACTGAAGGAATTGTCTTTAAGCTGATTACACAATATATCACGAGAATAGACGGAATATTCCTGCTTATAAAACATAAAACGGCGGTGTAATCAACGGGTGGCCCGTTAAGGCCACGTTATATACGGTTTTAAGGCGAGCCAACGCCCAACGAGTTTCGGGTGGCCAGTTGAGGCCATTCGGTTTATATTGGTATCGGGGAGAGGCCCCGCAACGTAACGGGTTGCCAACCGGCACCTAGTTTTTATTGTATTATCGGTGGTCTGCCGTAACGTACGACCACTCAAGGTCGCAACGTAACGGGTGGCCAACCGGCCCCTCGTGGTTTATATTTTTTGTGGTATCGGTGGTCTGCCGCAACGAACGGGTAGCCGACCAACCGGTTGCCCGACTTTGGATTTTGTTGGTATCGGTGAAAGGCACCGCACCGAACGGGTGGCCAACCGGCACCTCGTGTTTATTTATTGATATCGGGAAAGTCCCCGCAACAACAACGGCACCAAGGCCGCAACGGTCCGGGGGACAGGAGTCCCCTGTGGCATGACGGCCGCGCAAGGCCGCAACAGTTTTTTTTGTAGTAATAAGGTACGATTTTTTTTTTTTATTTATTTAATTTTAATTTATTTTTATTTTTCCATATATTTTAAATTAATTATATTTTCAACTATTTTGTAATCGAGCGCCGCACAGCGGGTGCGCGCTCGGTGCGTATTGCTCTCTCTCTCTCTCTCGTTCTCTCTTGTCGTGGTACGGGGGGAAAAGGGGAGTTGTTTCTTTGTTTTGGTTATAATAAAATGAATTATTAAATTTTTTGTGTGGTATGATGGGAGCGGAGACTCCCTCTGTGTCGGTTTAGTGTTTGCGGTCCTTTGGTGCCCGCATCCAATTCCGTAACCAGGGCTTGACCCCGTTTGAATTCGGATGGATGCGCGCACCAAGGCACCTCTTCCGTTTTCATTTTTTTTTTATTTAATTATTATTTGATTATCTGCTGTTCGTTCCTCAAGTTCCGGCCGACGAATTTCGGCGGAACTACGGTTTTTATTTATTATTGCGTTTCCCCAACTTTCTGTTAATCACGGTGTAGGCCAGGAGCCCTGCATGCCTCAAACCCCACGACCCTCGCACTTCTCGCTGAGAACGTAGCCGGCAAAACATCACCGTGGAGGCCTCTGCAGGAGCTTAGTAAATATCTGCAGGTTGGCAGTAGCCAGCCTGTAACAATATAAGCAGACCATCATCTGCAAATAACTGAATCTTCCCTTGTAAATTAAGAGAAGTCATATCATTGATATATATCATAAACAGGTAAGGTGCAAGAACAGCTCCCTGGGGAACACCCCTATTTAACCTAGCAGATTTACTACTCCAATCTATACTATCAATTTTTACTATCTGCTCCCTGTTTGAAAGATAGCTGTGAAACCATTTCAATTGAACATCGGTAACGCCTAGCTTTCGTAGTTTAATCATCATTATATCTGGATGGACAGAATCAAATGCTTTGCGTAAATCTAGAAATAAGCAACCACAGAACTGCCGTTTTTCAAAGGCTCTACTTAGGAAGTGAGTCAGATTTAGACAAGCAGCTGTAGTATTGGAGTTCGGAGTAAATCCAAATTGGTTGTTCGCAATAAGTCTATTAATAACTAGAAAGTTATTGAGTCTCCCTCTCTCTCTCTCTCTAGCATTTACATCCCATGAAGGGATTTTGCCGCCCGCACTATGGTCCTCCATCCTTCTCGGTCCATCGCTCTCGTCCTCCAATTTCGACATCCTAATACGAGTAGGTCTTGTTCGACGTCGTCGCGCCAGCGCAGTCGGGGTCTTCCTCTACGACGTACTCCGGCTGGTTGTTGATGGAACACTTTCTAAACCATTCGTTGTTGTGGCGATCTTGCAACGTGGCCGAGCAATCTCACTCGATTAGATTTGATGAAGCCGATAATATCGCTACCTCCGAGAAGTTGCTTTATTTCGTGGTTCATGCGAATCCGATATTCATTGTTCGCAACTTTAATAGGACCAAAAATTGAACGGATGACCTTCCTTTCGAAGGTAGATAATAATCTACAGTCGTTAGAGGTCATGGTCCAGCTCTCGCTTCCGAAAGTCAGCACAGGTCTTATCAGTGCTTTATAAAGTGCGAGCTTGCACGACTGCGATAGGTGTTTAGATCGCAATAATTTTGATTGCGCGTAGAAAACTCGTTGTCCGGCAGCGATTCGGGCTTTTAGTTCTGCCTGCATGTCGTTTGATGATGTTATAAGTGACCCGAGGTATTTAAAATTTTCGACGCTATGAAAATTATGGTCGTCAATTTCGAGATTTGCCATAGAGATGTTCCTGGGTGTTGTTAAAAATTTCGTTTTGGTACTGTTCACCTCCAAACCAAGTCTTCTTGCGCAGCGATTGAGCGGTATGAAACTGTCCTTGATGTCGCTAGGTCTTCGGCCAAGAAGCACGATATCATCTTCATATCCAAGAATTTGGCCTGATTTATTGAATATACAGCGCGAAGTTTCAATGTTGCTTTTCCTCACTACGTACTCAAGCGCCAAATTGAACAGCACAGGCGCGAGTGCATCTCCCTGTCGAACACCAGATGTTATTTGAAAGGAGTCTGACACAGATCCTTCAATTACAATTCTACATGCAGATCCAGACGTTGTTAATTTACACAGAGAAACAAGTTTCTCTGGAATACCTAGGCATATGAGCGCGGCCGAAAGTTTGTCGCGGTTTATACTGTCATATGCCTGCCGGAAGTCTATATATAATTGATGTATGGTTATGTTGTACTCCCAACATTTTTCCAAGATCATCCTCATGGTGAAACACTGGTCAGTGGTCGATCGGTTGGGACGAAAACCACACTGATAGTCGCCAATGATGTTTTCGGCGAAAGGGATGAGTCTGGCAAGTACAACATTAGCCAACACTTTGTAAGCAGTGTTCAATAGAGCTATGCCACGAAAGTTTTCACATTTAAGACGGTCGCCTTTTTTATGCAACGGACATATGAGTGCGGTCTTCCAATTCTCCGGCAACTCTTCTTGGTCCCAAATACAAACGACGAGATCGTATAAACTTGTTGCAAGAGTAGCGCCTCCGAGTTTGATTAATTCTGCGGGGATTCCATCGAGACCGGGTGCCTTGCCGTTTTTCAATCGACTAATAGCTGCGTCTACTTCCTCTGCTGTGGGATATTCGACGAAGACCTCATCACCTGGAGGAGCTATTGCTCTAATGGGGGTCACTTCGTCATTCCGGTTTAGCAGACTTTGAAAGTAGGTTGACTTTGAGTCTCCCTAGTACAACTTTTTCGAAGATTTTTGAAACATTTGAAAGTACGGAAACTGGGCGAAAGTTAGACAAATCCATCTCATTACCAGACTTGTAAATAGGTGTGATGACTCGTGCTTGTTTCAAGGAACTTGGGAAGCTACCTAAAGCAAGCGATTCATTAATAAATTTTGTAATCACTGGTATGACATAATTTGACGTATGCTTTAAAAATTTTATAGAGATTTTATCTATTCCAGTCGCAGTGTTCTCTTTAAGATCAAGCAATATGGTTTTGACTTCATTGTCACAAGTCGGGTGCAGTGAAAGAGGAAATGATTTTTCAATCGCCAACATACTTTTTTTTTAATTTGATCTTTTCTAATAAAAGAGTTTGTGTGGCTATTTCACTTTAATATTGTATTTCAAACTGTTTTTTTAAAAACTGAAATTTTTGCTCTTTTAATTGGAGTATTTTTTTTGTGTAATATTGTGTATTATCAGTATTTTTTCTATTTTCTTTAATATTTCAATCAAATTACTTTGTGTTGTCGTTTGTTGTTCTAGAAGTTTTAACCTTTTGGAATCCGAAGCTTCTCTTGTACGGTTTGTTCTCGTGGGGGTGGTAGTAGGTAATACATTTGAAATGTTTATTTCGTTTTCGATATTGGTTTGGGATAATCTTGCTGTACCATCATCCAATTTCAAATCATTGACACTACTGGGGCCACCAAAATTAACTCCACAGGGAGCACCGGACTTTCTTAAATTTAAAATGGAATCCACTTGTTGTTGGAGTGGAGTAAGCAAGCATTGGGCATTTGCACCACCTCCAGTTGCACGAATCTCATCATTTATTTTGGCTATTTTTTGTTTGAGATTCTTTTTGTAATCAGTCCAAACCAAACTTAAAAATCTATATAAATATAAATTTTAAACAGATATTTCACTTTAACTTACTTTTCTCCATTCCAAACTTTCTCTAATGGGTTGTCCAAAGCAATTTAAGGGTTTTATTCTGGTTTACCATGGTTTTATTCTTTCCCATATTGGGGAATCCCCCGGCTCAATCTGGATTTTCCTCCATAATTTCCACTAATTTTGTGAATTGTTGGTTATTTGTAATTTTCAATTTTGGTCTAAAAATATTATTAAATAATATAATTATTCATAATAGTAGTTATGTAGTTTTGTAATAAACAATTTTTGATTATTAAATAAAAAATATAAATTGATTAAAGAAATAAATAAAAAACTTACGTGCGTATATCCTCCATTTTTGTTTGTATTTGACAACAAATAAAAAAAATTACTATGAACTCACTTGAAAATTGTATGTGAGCAATTTTGACATTACTCTCACTCACCGCGCTCTCACGGGGAGAATCATAATACTAAAATTTGATTTCGGCGACTTGAAGTCACTGAGCGACTTAAATGTGAGAAGCATAATAGGGGCATAAAACGCAACGCTCGCGAGCTAGAGAACTGCTGGTGACAAAAATCAGGCCGCGAAGAATGTATTACTGAAGGCCACAACTCTGAAGCAGTTAGCCACAATAAAAATGACGGAACACTCCATATTAAACAGTTCCAAAGGTATCATTTTCTGCCACGACCTAAATGTTTAACTAAGGAGGAAATCAAAGAAGAGCTTAAGGACCAAGGCGTCATAGAGGTATATAAAATAAATAAATGGGTGGAAAACAAAATAACGGACACAGCAGCAATCATCCTGACTTTTAATTCACCGAATTGTTACCGAAATATGTGAGAGCAGGTTTTCTACAACTAAGTATTCGGTTGTACATTCCAAATCCGTTGAAGTGCACCGCATGTCACAAATTTGTTCATACAGAAAGGAAATGCAAAAGCAACTCTAAGTACACTGTCTAAGTACTCTGTTACAAATGTAGTGAAGCAACACCACACAACCAGCCATCCACTACACTAAAATGCATAAATTGTGGAGAGGCACACACCAGCAACAGTAAGGAATGTCGAGTATATAAACAAGAAGTAGAAATAGTGAAAATCAAAACTGTATAGATTAACATTTCCCGAGGTGAAAGCCAAGTATTTTCGATTATATGCAAACACCACACCAGTTAACCAGACAACATATGCAGAGATACTAAAAACCGCATTTAACCCACCAAACATATTACATAAGCCGCAAAACAAAGAAAACCAACTAGAACAGACAAAATCACAATCATATCACAAAACCATTTCAACTGCAAGTCAACAACAGACACAATCAAACCACCTACAACAACATCAGCAACAAAAACAACATTAAAACCAACAACAGCCGCAACAACCAAAACAACTACTAGAAACGAACAAACTACAACAACAAATACAGCAAGTACAACAACAACAAGAACCATTACAACAACAACCGCAATAAAACAACTTGTAATACAACAATGGACATAGGGACAATCAAAAAAACTAACGATGGCTAGAAATGAGATATTCTAATTTAACTCTAAATGAATTAACACTATTTGGAAATAACCATGTATGTATGAGTGATGATGAATGAGGGAAGGAGGAGAGAGAACGCATTTGCGTTTATAAATGCCCTCTCCCTTCTTCTTTTCTTTGAATGGTAGAGCAAATACTGAGATCCAATGAATGCGTGAAAATTGGCCAGATAAATATCGCAGCATATGTCCCAATGGCGATATGTTGCGGAACTATCTGACCAACAGAGATGTGAATGTGATGATTTTGTGTGAAACTTGGGAGCGTGAGGGTAAGACGTTTTGTGTGAAAGGATACAATTATCTGCCCAGACCGAGTGCTGATGGCTTCGGCGGTGTACTCCGGTGTAATATCACCCAATACCGCGTTTCGAGCACATCGAAGTCATCGCAGCCAAAACTTGGAATCTGGACAGAAACTTGTTATTTGTCAGTATCTATGCAATTCCAGTGTTGTCTACGTCTGACAGAGAGAGACATCAACGAGATTTTCAAATTTTGTTTGAATGGGGTGGAAGGCAAAAGTGACGTGATTATAGCGGGTGATATACATGCGCATTCGAGAAGTGAAAGGGAAGTGAAAAAAACTGATGCTAGAAGTAACTGGTTGACTCGCCTCATTCTGGATTCCGATCTCGTAGTCGATGGATCGACTAGAGTGGCGAGGGTGGGGTCGATATCCACCGCGATAGATTTAACTTTAATGTGTAGCGGGCTGGCGAGCCAAATCACTTGGAATGTCACAGATGAGAATTTAAGGTCATTATGAATGGTAAGAAATGGGTCGAACGTATGAATGAGACTCTTATAATGAAAGAAGCAAATGAGGTTAACCCACTTGAAGATGAAATAAAGAGAGTGAATGAAATGTGCACTATAAATGTCAGAGGGAATGAATACAAGGGGAATGGTTGGTGGAACAATGAAACCCAGTATTGGTATGAAAGGAAACGGATAGCATTGAGAGAGTTCAATAGATGTATATAGTATATCATGAATGCAGAATAAATTATGGAAGGATGAATGCAAGATTGGAAAAGAATATCCGTAGAGCGAAAAGAAAAAGTTGGCGGGTATATGTGTCCAAAATGACACATAGATCCACAACTAAGGATGTAAGGGATAAATTTAATAGAGTGAGAGGTTATAGAGTGCAAGGCAGAAATGCAGTGTTCGATGACAGCGAGAATGGAGGAGTTTTAGCGATAGATATGAAGTTTGGTTACCTGATAATGAATATGAATTTATGAACGATATGTGTAATGAGCTTGAATGGGAAGAGTTCCGAGAGGTTTTAGAAATACCCAAATCTACTACTGCCGGAACTAACAGAATGAGTTATAAAATGATTGGTAAATTTGAATTCGAAGCCAAGGTGGCCTTGCTTTATTGTCATGATTCTAAAACCGATTGTCATAAACCAGCTAGGCAAATGTGAAAGATAAGGACAGGCAGCATGGTGTGAAAAGAAAAAAAAAGATAGTTCGCGTAAAAGAGCAATCACGTCTATAAGGCCCGTTGCACACTTGAGCTATGTTTTTTTAGCTAATTGAGCAGATTTTCGCAAGGTTAAAATAGCGAAACAGGATTTGTGGAGCTTAGCTTCAATCGTATGCCCTAATTTAAACCACTGGAGTGGAACATAGCTCACATGAGCGACGTGAACTAATTATTTACCTACAAGGTGAAAATATAACATATGAATATATTGCTTTACAAATGGAGTTGATCCTGAGATTTGTCCACAATGTTTCTGTTGTTTGAGTTTTGGAACAAAAACGGAAAGCTGTAAAATGAAATCATGGTTCCCACCAAAAACAAATCATAGCTTAAAGCTAGCAGGACCCCAACATGACAAAATTACAAAACAGTAGGGATTGTGGATAATTACAGCCTAATAATAGGCTAATTAAATACTCAATTAAAAATGTTTGGACTCCATCCCATCCAACTAAAACGATCGGTTCTGCGTTTTATAAAAAAAGTTAGCAGAACCCATATCATAAAAATGATTTAAAAAAAATGTAAAATTAAACGTCAAATGCCTTATTAATTTTTTTTAATTCTGCTCCTTCTAGAAAAAGCATTCGGGTTTATCACTTCAAAGCTTGCAGAACCGAAATTATAACGCTAAACAAGATCAATTACCATGCCAATAAGTTTAGGCTTTTTACGGAATAATCAAACGACCCATTTAAAAAATTTGGGCTCCACTCATTCTTGACCAAACTTCAGGTCACTTGATTTAAAACTAGCAGAACTTAACTCGGAAATCGCAACAAAACCGAAATTTGAACGTGTAACAAGATCAATTGATATACAAATAATTTAGGATCATGATGGTCTAATCAAATGCGTACAACTAATTACGGGGTGTGATTCGGTACCGAAGACTATGTAGAGGTATTTCTGAAATTAATAATATTGTAGGTGTCTTAATTCTCCTGTTGGTGTAAGCAGTAATAACCATTTACGATAAACTAATCGCTCAATGAGAACGGTTCACCATACTTATTGCAATCCTTTATGTAACTGGAAATTTAGTTTTGATGGTTCGACAGAGGGTTTTTCTAAAAGACAGTGCAGCAGAGTGGTACTGGTACTATTTGTTAATAAACAAAAATGCTACTTGGGAACAAATATGAAATTCGAGAATTCGAGCAATCGAGAAGAAATTCCAAGATTCCAGGTGTGATATTCATATTAGACGTAGTCTGGAGGCGCGAAAGCTGTAACCGACGAATGAATCTGGCCGTTATACCTTCAGACAGTTTCCTTAGAATAATACGAGTAAATCTTTGATTTGAAATGCAATTTGATTTGGCTAGAGAAGATCTTTAAATAAGCCGATTTAATCCCGAGAATATGTGCCAGCAAAGCTTTATCAATGATCTTTATCCTAATATTTGTGTTCGGATGTGTTTGAATAAATCATGGATTTCTATAAATAAATGCTCTAGCGACCCGAACCCCAACTAATATCTCAATAATTATGTTTTAAATGCAGTGCACTCGTTTGGTTCAGGAATTAAGTACGTCAGAAGATTCGGTAGCCGAATATCGATAATGTTAAACATTCATTAGAATTATGTTGGAAATGCCATGATATGGAACACCACTTAAGTCAGTGTCTTAAGCCCCGTAACAAGCTTTGTTAACGTTGCGGGCGAAAAGGAATAATTATTGACCCGTTTCCATCGTGTACCAAGAAACGGCTCAGCCACGCTTTGAGTAGCTATAGTACCGTACCGCGAAAACTCTAATAACCATTGCAGAGATCGTCAAAGGTGCTGCAAATATCGATTCGGAATTAACAATGAACAATAACAAGTGATCACGTCCAAGTTCTTTTCAACAATGAATTTGAAACCAGGCCTTACTTGAATGTGTTCATTATTGGTATGAATTATAAAAAATTAGTTGATACACTGTATAAAATTTTCGATTTGCCAGGTACAGTCAAAATTGCAGATGGTAAACACCGACGATCACCGGTTACATTTGGGCCAATGGTAATTATCACAATGAGGGTAAACCGTTACGAATCCACTGGGTACCTAGTATAAAGCAGCGTTTTATTCTTGAAGTGGATTTCTGTAGAGAAATTAGTATTTTTGTTGAGACTCTCCACAAATTCGACCCGTTGGATACTCAACATAACATAACCGAACAAGAACGTATTTAGCTTAACCAAGTCATTACTGAATTTGACTCACGTGCTTCCACTAGGTTTTGGTAGCAACGTATTTCACCAAAAAAATCTAGTTACTTCGTAGTTACTATACCAGTCAAGCAGAAGTATTACTCAATATTACCCGCTATCCAATCTGAAATGTTTACAGAACTTGACAGAATGGGTGTTATATACTTGGCTGTTATAAACATCATTGGCCGTCCCTTGAATCAATTAACTATGACGCTGTTATGCATCGAGTAGTTCCATCACAGCTGCATGATAATATTTCTATCTACTTAGACGATTTATTAGGTGATATCGGGAACTTTTCCCGAACTCCTAAATTTATTACGACGAGTCTGAAAATTACCCGGAAAAGCTGAAAGCTGTAATTGATTTTCCAAAATCCAATACTTTTCAATCACTATAATGTTTCCTCTGTATGGTAGGTTGTGATCAAAGATTCATCTTAACCATGCTTCATAGCTGCTTTATCCGATCTTTTAAAAAAGGGCATCAAGTTTAAATTGTTCATTGAAACTGAAAAAGCTTTTAATTTAATAAAATATGTTTTGTATAATGCTCTAATGCCAGCACATTCTAAATTTGAACATCCGTTCATCACTCAATGCAACACTGGCGTTGAAGTGTATTATATCAGGTATAGATGATGATGGTGACGAGCATCCTATCGCATATGTCTTGCAAAAATTGAACTCAGTACAGTACAGAGTATCAAGTTATTTCGAGCTTATGTAACGGGGGACGGAACGATAGGGAAGTCTCATAACGTGAATAAAAAGTTATTTTGGCATCTTCTTTTTTCTCATTTGACAATGGAGTAGTAATGATTATGTAAACTTATTACGGGCCTTGACATTGTGAAAAAACATGAACCATTTTAGTTTAAACGACCCATGTTTATTCGTTTTTTAAGTTTTAATTTACCTCCACTAGTCTGAGCTGGACATTTTAGTAAAAGGAAATCATCTAATTTAAGTAAATATTGTGGTTTTGTGAGGTATTTTGGGTGATTTTGGATGAAGATTAGTGATTATATTGGTGATTTTTTTAAAATAAAAGCCTTTCGTCTTATACAGGTATGCAAAATAAAAAAAACTATGGTGAAGTCGAATGTGATTAAAGCTTCTTGTTTCCAAAATTGGAGAGTTAATTTCAATCCTTGCAATCTAGGTAGTATACGATTCAGTCAAAGGCATATAAATGGACACACCAACAATGCAACAATTAATTTGCAACACGTAACTATTTGTGTCGTCCCGCAGATTTCATTATTATCAGTATAAGTACGGCCATGCATCGATAAATTATTACTCGTGAAATTAATTTTAAATATTAAAATGTTAAACGTAAAAATGAATTAATACGATTAATATTTGTATTTAAATAAATTAAAAAACAAGTAAAATTGGTCGTTTGTTGATTTATTTTATTTGCATAATAAATACGCGAGTACGAGTACAAAAAAATATTTATATTTAAATCCACGGCTACGGGAGGTACATTAACATACATGTGTATAACCATATTGTGTGTGTGTAAGCTATCTGAAAATGTGCAATTTTGATTAAAATTATTTATTTTATTTGTGCATTCAATGTGATTTATTAAAACACGAATAAATTAAATTAAACAATTTAAAAGTTGCGTTAATAACTAATACGGATATACATAATAGTGATTAAATTTTACAATTAAAAATTTATTCATTTATCATAATATTTTATTGTATGTGAGCACAGTTTTGCATTATTTCACAAAAACAAGAAAGTAGTTATAATTTTTCAATGTACTATCAATAGTAGTAGAGGAGCCAATGTTGTTTAACCTTTTTATAAGCTAGTGTTATCTATACACATTATTTTTTACGCCAAAGTAAGGTGAGATGATTTGTTTCTCGGCTAGAAAAGAGCCATCTAGACAAATAGAGTCTCCCTATTCGGCTATTTTACTAAACTTATAATATTGTCTACACAAATTTTTATTTCTTTTTCAAAGGTATGGAGAACGACAGATTTCATTGTACAACTATTTAAAAAACACAATAGCTGAGATACCTTAGCTAAATCCTTTTGAACAGCTGAGAAAATTCATAACTTTTGAAAACAAAATCTCTCTCTCGCTCTCTCTCTCTCTTTCTCTCCCCTCTCTCTCTCTCTCTCTCTATCCTTCTCTCTCTTTCTCAATATCGGACTCGCCCTCCAGTTTCGGAATCCTTTCGGTTTGCCTTTAAAACGCACACCGCCTGCTTGTTGTTGGAACAGTTTATTAATGATAGGCTGTTATGGGGACTTTCAACGTGACTGAGCCATCTAACTCAATTGGATTTGAGAAGTTTGATAATTATTTCCAATCATTAGAGGAAAGGTTTTATAAGAGCTTGGAGAAGACAGGTAGCAATAACCTTGGTTAGACGTAAAACAACTCGTTTTCCGACAGCGATATGGGCTTTATTTTTGCTTGAACAAGATTCGACTATGTAATAACTGAAGGTTTTAAAGATTTCAACGCTATCGCTATGGCTTTTTTTCAAATAACATCTGTCATCCATCCAATAAACTTGGTTGGGAAAGAACGAGGGGGGGGGGGGGGGGGCGTTAAATAAACTATTGAGTTAAAGATATTAAGCGTTTTTCAACAAAAATAGGTCTCCAGCCCGAAATGATTGATCGGAATAAAACTTGAAACCGAAGCTGTTTCCATAAATTAGGAGATCCATGCTAAATGTGGTAGACATCTGAGTACCAGTATTGTCTGATTCCGTAGGAGCTTTTTCAATGTTTGCAATGAAAATTTAATTCAAGCAGGAATAATGATTTTTTATCATATACAACACAATTTTTTCCACAAATTCGGTAGATTCCATTTTTTACTTTGAAATTAGGTGTCGAATATTGGCTACCACAATTGCCCACCTTCATTCTTACTTTCTTTTTAATAGTAAAAAAAATAATCATCACAAATTCTGAGCTCGAGATTAAAAAAGTTACTTTTTAAAAAGCATCTGTGCGTGTTGTATCCTCTCTACAGCTCAGACGCTTTGTTTGATAAGCTTTTTGCATAATTTGGGAGATCTCAGTGATTATTAGAAATCGGTCAACGGAATTGGCAACTTCCATAGGAACTTTTTCAATTTTGCAAATATATTGAAAAGTATCTCATTTACATGAAAAATTATAATAAATTAAAAGATTCTAAATTAATTTTGCAACAACACCGGTCCAAATTTGTTAACCAAAATTTAAGCCGAAATGGCGATTTTTGATAATAAACTGTTTTTCAATAAAAACCGTCCACCGGAATTGACAAGTTCCATAGGGGCATTATTCGTTTCAACCGGAAGTGGCAGTTTTTCGTTATTTGCATGTATTTTAAAAAGTATGTCATTTAACGCGGGTTCACGTACGTGATCAAAAAAATTTGATCACAATATGAAGTTAGAAACAAAAGCTATTGCTCTAAATATTAAGCTATTTTACTTGACGTTTCATTTGTCATTTTCAACCATTTTAATTTGTGTGTTGTGTGTGGCTGTAGTGACGACTGACAATTAAATAAAATAAAATAAAAACATTCATTTCATTTTTCATCAACATTCGTTTATGGTTGAGTTTGCTAATTCACAAATCGAATGAATGAGTGATAAATTGATGAAAAGTTTTGAAGATGCCCGTAACAATCCGTTTCAATTTCGGCATTTGCAGTTGTGTCACAATTTGACGGATTTAAGTAAAGTTCCGAGCCCAAAGATCGTGTTAGCTTCTACTTCCGATATTGAATGTAGATAGCACGTGATTTGTTTGTACAATGAGCTTCAAATTCTAACAACAGCATTATTCTAACGAATCGTACCTTGCCTGGGACTTTTGCTCGCGATTTAATAGAAAACGGTTTGAATGGGCGTAAAATTATTATACGAACAATATGCGATAGTATAAATATAAAATAAAATATGTATTTCATTTTTCATAAAATAAAGACAAAAGTGGAAAAAATTGATTTAATTCAGTCTTGTCCGATCTAGCCAATCCAATTATTTATTACTCTACCCTTCACTCTTCAGCTTATTGTGGTAAGGGATTACAATTGGCGCCGTGCATCGGTGTGATCATTTTACGGTGGCTAGCTAAATTCATTTGTACCAGCTGGTTGCCTATATTTGCATTAGTAGTACGTCCAAATCGCTTAAATTATTGCTGTAATATTCATTCTAAAGTTAAATGGTGATAATTTAGTGATTTAAACAAACGATCTACTCACATGACTACAACTGTCAAACGGTTATTTAAAATTAAGTTTTCAAGCACATCTAATTTACGTTTATGATTATCCTGTTTTACTGTAATATTAGCGATGTGGCACAGAATCGCTTGAAATGGTCAGTGATCGCATCGGCTGTCCTATTTCCGAATTTTATTCAATGTAATAATTCCGCAATTACACAACATTTTAGTACACAAGATATTTTGAAAATACGTCGCACAAAATTACAAATTGTTTTCACAATTTTAATACATTTATTAAATATTAAAATTAATTAATTATGTAAACGCACGACAAAATTAAAACACCAAATGCCGACAGTGAAAATGGCGTGTGTTTTGTTTGTTTTTGATATTGACGTGAGTCATATAGAAATGTCAGAAAAATAGCAAAATTATTTATCCCTTTCCCACTTACCCACACAATTGTGTGGGTAAGACCAAATTATAATGTTTTGCATGTGTTTTGAACCAACTTACACATTTGTACATTCCTTTCACAAAATTGTGTTGATTGTACTTAAAATCAACCGAAATTTTTTATCAAAAAGCCATTACGTAGTTTTTTCACTTACACATTTGTGTGGTTTGGACTTAAATTTAGCGTATTTTTTTTTTTTTTTTTGTAGAAAAAGGGATATAATGAGCGTCATTGTTGCTCATAATTTGTTTTTTGTTTTTTCTATGTTGGATGCTTGCGATCAAAAATTTGCCCAAAGATAAAAATATTTCATCTCAGGCGGGGAAATTCCAACGATTTGATTGGCTTGATTCGCGAATCATTTTTTGATCATATACGTGAACCCGCGTTTACGATGAAAACTGTTAAGAACTAACTGATACAGAATTAATTTTTCAAAAATATGTGTCCGGACCAATTTTCCATAATTTAAGCGAGAATAACGATTCTTGCAATAAAAAACTATTATACAGTACAACATTTCGTCCGTGTATACGCCCATGCGAACTAAACTGAACGGGACCATATTTCATGCTAAAGTTTTTTCCATAAAGTAGAAGATCCCAGTGATGTTTGGCAAAATTCGTTTCATCGGATGTAACAGCTTTCACAAGAGCTTTCCGCTGTTTGCAATAAAGATTGTTCATTTACATTTCTAGCTAAATTATTCAGATCACCTTTTAAATTTTACCGAAAATGACTAGTTATGATACGAAATATCTTTTTTTACGTTAATTCGGCATCTATATAGTCGAGGCGGATTGACTACTCGGAATGTGTTACTTCATACTTAAAATTTGTCCACTAATTGGGAGCTTTTTGCGAAATTTAATTGAAATCTGCGTACCAGAAGTGGCAGGTGAAATGGGAGATTTTTAATTAATGCAATGATGTTGAAAAGTTTAGCATTTACAAGAACCGACAAAGAATTATAAGAATCAAATTAATTTAAATATTTCACTTTCAACAAGGGTTGACTGATTTTATGTAAGTAAGTTAATTTTTCACTTTAGAAACCAAGTGTGGTTTGGTCGAGATTTATGTAAACATTCGTGGCAAAATAAAGATGAAACCCATGGTTTTGTCAAACCCATAAGAAAATCATTTAACTTTCTAGAGACACTACTTTGGATCTAAGCAGTCCATCAATATCACTGAAGTTCATAGTAAATGCTAAGAAAATATTTCGAATTATTTTAGAATGTACCGAAGGCCCATTAATAAATCATATTTTTAAATCTCATGTTCGTTTGGAAAAAGTTCTGGAACATGATTACCTGCGACGGAACCCGTTCAATTCTAACCGATTGTGATGGGATTCGGTGTGTTGGATTGGGGTAGAATTTTTGGACGATTTTTGGAAGAAGTTCTGGAATATGACCTCCTAGGACAGAAATTGGGCATTTTGGATGAAATGAGATTATCAAATGGTTTTTGGAAAAAATTCTGGAATATGGCCATATGGATTATGCGCTCTTGTATTAGAAGCACCTCAAAAGTGTAAATTTTCGCTTGGTTGGTTCTGAACATGATTTTTGGGGAGCATAAGTAGTTGATCTGCCGCTCGTGGGTGGGTTAATAACTGGCGACAGATGTTAAAGCATCCAGCCTTACCGGAAACATGTCAGCATCATTAGCCGCTTGCTTCAAGAAAAACGTCTGCTTATTATCGAGTTCCACCCTAGTTTAAATTACCGAGTTTCATGGCGATATTCCAGAATTTCTTAAACAAATCATTTGAGAGTTCTTTTTCCATTCGACATACCCAATCCCATCATAATCGGTTAAGAATTGATCGAGTTCCGTCCCAGATGGCCATATTCCAGAATTTCTTCCCGAAATCGTTTGAGAATCTCATTTCCGTTCAACATGCCCAATCCCATCATAATCGATAACCAAAAAATGGAAATAAAAAAATTGTCCGGTAAATCGAGGTCCGTTAAATCGGGCGTCCGTTAAATCGAAGTCCGTTAAATCGACGGTTTACTGTACTCTTTTGCTTTAACAATCAATAAAGCGAACATTCATTGTAGTAGTGAATAGATAAAATATTTATATTATTTTCTTCATTGATCGATCGAATAGTGAATATAACTTCTTTCTACATTATTCTTCATAAGTGAATAGTAAAACAAAATATTTTTTGTTGCTTTTCATTATTCTTACTGATCAATATTACAAATAACACTGTTCGATTACTAAAGAGTGAATAATTCATTTTAACGAGCGAATTTTTGCACATTATAATTATTAGGAATGGACTTATTCCACTTTCAAAAAAAAGTTTTTACGATAACATTTTATAGCCAAAATTCTTTTGCTTACTTTATAAGAAAACCGTACTCTATTGAATGTATGATTATAAATATGGAGAGAAGGTGTCTATATCTTCCTAAAATTACAGTTAACTCAATTTTTTTGAAAAGTGGACTTATACCACTTTCAAATAAAACAGTTCATATATACTATATGATTATGTATGTTTGTATTTTGGCTTTTCCTGTATGCATTGTGTGGGACGAGTGGCCATAAT
Organism: Nephrotoma appendiculata; assembly: GCA_947310385.1. NCBI lineage: Eukaryota > Metazoa > Arthropoda > Insecta > Diptera > Tipulidae > Nephrotoma > Nephrotoma appendiculata. The sequence continues at coordinate 140,800,528 of OX371223.1, forward strand.
GTTTCATCTATTAAAGCGCAGTAAAAACATTTTATTTATTAGAGTTAGATAAGTATATTCGAAGGTTATTGTATGTTGCTTGCGTCATTGTTTAATGTAGCCTGCGGCCCTATTCCTGAGTGCGATGCGGGGGCGAGGGTGCAGGATTCGTATTTGAATTGAATCAGACGATTCTTATTTAAAAATGAATGAGAATCTTGTACGTTCGTTTTCGTGTCGTATTCAGGAATAGGGCCGCTGGTTTTTGTAAATTTACTTGTATAACAACATTATAGAGTGGAGAGATGATTGAGGTGAGCTCATTTCAGCTTGATTGAATGACAGCTTTTGTTGTTTTATTGTATTTATTAATTAACTTGATTTTTTAAATATTATACAGATGTTTATAATAAATTCTATCACATTATTCTATATTATCATTTATTAGTTTATTATCTTATTTGATTATTTTAAAATTGTAAAATTTTTTATAATGAATTTTGTAACGTGAATCCAAATGAATTGCATAAATTTGTTAAAACTATGGTTTGTAAGTGGGCATACCCAGAGTAGAGTAATTTTTCGTTATTCATCTACATTTTGGGGATTTCAAATTACGGGTATGGGAAATTGTACGGAATGCAATCTGATAGAGGATTTTTATAAATCGGCGGCTTGAACTAATGTCTGTAAGTCTACCATAATATCGTCCTATGCGGGTTTAATGTGCTCGATAGCAACTCTGACTTGTGCATCTAATCTCATCCAATGTTAGAGGCAGCCCCAATGGAAAATGTCGTCTTCCTCTGCTATGGCTGGTGATTGCACCTCTGTTAGTTTTAAGATATCAAACCAATTAGAGATTGGAATGTACCGCCAGCTATTCTGACTAGTATCTCGCCTATATTGTTTTATATATGAATAGTTTCTCGCATTCGTTCAATTTGTTTATAGCATCAAAGATTTCGGAACAATATATAGACAATCTTTCGATTTCTGCCCAGATTCTGCACTGTTATATCGCTCTTTGGCGGTTTTTAATGAGTAATAGGCATGGGGATCTTGCGAATATATGTTCTGTATTGAATGCTCCATGATATCTTATGATATAGGTTAATACTAACAAGTAATTTTTGTGGATCTCTTCCGAACTAAGGTGTGCATTTAAGTCCGCCAATAGAACAATATATCATGACTTAGGATAGCGTTCTACTATTGACAAATTTAGTGCTCGGTGGCGCTGGAGCTTTTGACCATGTTTGTTTCTTATTTACCACAAAAGCTAATATTGCATTGATTTAGATTGATGTCAATATTGTTACGTTTGTGCTCACTGCTGAGTCTACGAGCATTCCAGATCTCAAAGCATAGTGAGGAGGAGGCTAATCTTGTTTTACTCACAACACATTTTGGGTGTTGTAGCGGATTTGTGGCATTGACTACAAATCTGCTACAATATTTAGAATGTGCCATTTTAAACCCGATATTTTTTTTCTTTTTTTTAATTTTCCGTTAAATTTTTAGAAAACCAAGAAAAAGAGCGAATGACTTCCATGGAAATACAGTACGGCTTCAAACCTTAAATATGATATTGCAATATTTATGTTTTTGCAGTTGTCTTGTTTTCGTTTAGTTCCACAAATACTCTTTGTGCCTATTGGTTTTTAGTGTTATATAATATAGAAGTATTAATCCAATCTTTATGGTAGAAAACTTTTCCGTTATATAGCGGAGATCCAATTTTTATGGCAGTAGTAATTCATGTCCATTTAGCGAGGGTTAATATTAAGTGGTATGTGGCGTATTCCAATTTCAGTTGCTCAGGTAGATGGTTTAATAAAGCGGTATAGTATATCGAGATATTACATTATTTTTTATGTGAATATTGAGTCTAAATGATCGTTTTTTCAACGAGAGCACTTTATTTTGGATTGACGTTTTAAATTTCATTTATTCACTATTCTAATTTCTAAAATTATTTTTTAGATATAATTTATATTATTTAATTATTAAATATTTAATTTATTAATTTAAGGTACATTATCAGATATGGGACTATGGGATCATGGAATTCTACTTCTAATTAGCTTAGTTTACATTAATGATATTAGCCCTATAATAAGTGAATATTGAATGTCGTCGGCGGTAGTGCGGAGTGGATGGAACCGGAGTCGTGGATTTTCGGGACGCACTTAGAGCGTTCTTGCTCTCGTCTTTGCGGTTGGATGGTTTGTGTTTTTGATGAAGATTTTCTTAAAACTTAGCCTGTTTTGGGAGGGTTTCTATTCGGAAGTTAGATCGTCTGATTGTAGGAATGGGAGGAGAGGGCGTTTTGGCTGTGCCTTGGGGATTTGCGGTTTTGGACTTGTTCATTCTGCGTTTCTCGCTGGCGATTGAATGTTCGCATGTGGTATAAATTAATTGCTCATTGTGTAGTTATAAGTTGTATTATCTTTGTGCTATTAACTATCGTCTTTATCTAGGTGTATGTAATCGGGCCGATTCAATCAATAAATTCTGTTTAGGAAGTCGAAAATTATTAATATAGTATTCAATTTCAGGTTATTTCCAGATACATGTGAAATAATAACATTTTTCTTAGGTTGCGGTTTTAAAGAAGCAATTATTGATGGCCAATACCATCATTATCCATTTAACCAATTAAACCTCTATCCTTCCCCTAGTAGATTAGTGTTGTGCTGTCTTTGTGTTACTAACTATCGGCTATACCTAGGTGTCTGTAACCGGGCCGATTCTGTCCCACTTAACTTACCTATCCAATCCTTCGGTTTTGTTATATGTAAAAAAGAGTGTACGGTGGGCCCGGCGTCACCCGGGAACTCCTGTGTAAGAACTTGGTCGTACATTCAGAATCAATCAATCAATCAAATATTTTTAAATCTCATGTTCGTAGTTGCAAATGGGTTTTGTACTGATTTATGTTCAGCCACAGAATACTTATATAACCAGAACCGTCATTGCGTAGACTTAGAAATTTTTTCCGATCCTAAATTTTTACAACTTTGAACTATAATTATTTTTATAAAATTTAACCAATGAACATTATTTAAAAATCACACTCCTAGAAATATTTCCAAATTCTCCACAATTAAAAATTGACAATAGTTATTAATTTATAAACTGAAGTACAATTGCATTGTTTTTAATTTTTAAACATAAAAAATTAAAATGGGCATTGTTGGGATTAATTAAGTTTTTGTTTTTGTTTTTTTTTTAATTTTTTAATTTGTAATTTTAATTAATAAGTTTTTTTTTTAAATAAATCATTTTGTGAAATCTTGAAATTGAAATGGTGAAATTTTTATAATGCTCTAGTTAATTTGGTTCTTAATCATTGCTAACCATACTGAACCTGATTTTCGAGGAACTTACTTTTAACATTAACGAGACAAGCAGGGGAAATCCTGTTTATAGTCATGGTTTATAGTCATGTTGGACATAACATGTCAGGGCGAGTTATTGGCGCCCCAATACCAATGCCAAATCAGAGAACAGTCTCCAGGTTAGAAGCGGCTATTGGAGGGGATGTGTTCAGGGTAGGACCAAATGCCTTAAGATTCTCACCAATACGTGACCCACATACGTAACAAGCAGGTTGAGCGGCGGGTCAACAACCTTCCCTTATAAAAATAGTTAAGTTATGAACCCTAATCAAAGATTTCGGATTACCTTATCGGATTCATTACAAACTCAACCCTGGAAACTGTACGACAACGCTTTAAAATTGAGATCATTGAACGTGCTTAGCTTCTTCAGACCTGGAGATCTCCAGAACCTTTCGAACCAAGCAAAGAGTTATACATTAGACGCGTACTTGCACTACAAGAGCTTAAATGGTCTGGGAGTGGGATCTATGACACGGCTAATGTAGCTCATGTAACTCTTCATTACAGCGGCTATCAGAACGGAGGATAATTTGGAGTTGGCTTCCTAATCCATCGGCACGTGAAGCATTATATCATTGATTTCCGCCATATCAACATGCGGATATGCACGGTCAGACTTCGCATTAAAAAATTTAACATCACGATCGTTAATGTGCATGCACCCACCGAAGCTAAATCTGATGACATCAAAGATCTATTCTTTGTCGAGCTAGAGGAAGTCATCAATAATATACCGCACCATGCATTAAAATTGTCGTGGGCGACTTCAATGCAAAAATCGGTATGAGTGCAGCAAATACTTCGCACATCGGTCCTAATAACCTGCACCTAACATCCTATAATAACCTCCAACAACAACGACCAACGCGTCTCCGACCTGGCAATAATGTACAACTTAGTTGTATCAAGTACGTTTTTCCCACATAAGAGAATCCAAAAAGTAACGTGGAGATCGAATGATGGAAGAACGGAAAACCAAATCGATCACGTCATGGTGTTTAAAAGACACTCCACGAGCACATCTGACATTTGACCTTGCATAGGTGCAGACATAGACAGCGATCATGTGCTTATCATATTTAATTATAAGTGCAAACTGTCATTTACGTTCAATAGACAAGCACAAAAAACCGTTCGATTGAATGTCGATGCTTCAAAAGACCAAGCGTCACTGCAGAGTTACCAATCAGCTGTCACTAACTATTTAGAGCGGCCCAGCAACAACAAAGAAGCTCCTTTTAACATCCAAGAGCAGGTGTGATATAATGGTATACTGATCCAACTCTTTTGGATAGTAAATCTATCATTTCATCTGGTGGCAATTCCAGATTTAGGCATGCTTCACCTAAAAAAATCAAGCCCCATCTGATGAGCCATAGTCGAGCTTAACGAATCCACCAGTAAAGCGTCTGCCTAAATAAACTTTTTTTTCTGACTTCGATCTGGGCATTCTAAGTTTGTAACGATGATGTTAAATTGGGTACTGGTTTTTTTTTTTTGACTTACCATAGTAATTATCATGTTACCTATCTTTTATTGCTTCTATATAACAGGGTCCCATTTGAAACGCGAAATTTTAAAACGCGAATTATCAAAACGCGATATTTTAAAATGCGATATTTCAAAACACGATAGAATACAAAACGCGATACGGTACAAAACGCGATATTTCAAAACACGATATCGTACAAAACGCGATATGGTACAAAACGGGAGTTTAGGATCGGGTTATATCAGGCGGGTGAAGGGGAAATTTAATATCAGTCTATTGGAATTTAAAAATCGATAGGAGCGGGAGTATATAGGATCGGTATAATCGGGTCGCTACGCTCCCGTTGCTTCGCAATGCACATTCTGTACCATAACGCGTTTTAAAATATCGCGTTTCAAGCGGATCCGTAATGAAAAATCTCTAATTGTATAGTGTATGTACTTCTACTCAGTAAAAAAGTAAAAGAAGCAAAAAATAATAAAGATTTAAAATATTTAAAAAAGTACTACTGCAACTTGATTTTATAGTGGGTGGCACTAAGTTCAACGGCATCAGCGTATGACATTAATACCATTTTTTCGAATACCAGTATTTAATATCATGTCATAATAAGCGGCATGGTCTACAACTGCAAGGTCAAGAACGAGCAGCTATATCAGGTGGTTTTGCGGCTTTATGTTCTGATTTGGAGCTCATCAGTATTGTTCATCACACGACGATAGTGTCGAATAATTACATCGAGACTGCTGAATTTAATTGTTTTCTCTACGGGAAACCCATAGTCCACCGCTACCGAGCGGAAGAACCTACCTGATTAATTAACAACAACATCATCATCCAGTTACGTAACGTATTTGCATGTTTTTTTTTATTTATTATATTTCCATAATTTTTTATTTATAGTTCATATATAAGCCTAAGTTTTCTTATTTCACTTAACTTTCACGATATACCTATAGTAAAAATCCCCAAAGTCGGAAATCAAGCAAATTTCGAACAACTTTGTACCTATAAAACGGAAACTTCTGAGTCCCAAAACTCCAAAAAGGCGGAAAAACACGAAATGCAACGATCATCACGTTGAACGAATTGATTAAATGTTAAAATCATAAATATGTTCATATGTATATAGCGCATCTTGTAGTGAAGTACAATACATATTACCCGGCGTCTACACTATGCAAATCATGATAATTTATGAATGTGTGTGTTTTTCAATGTATTGATAATTTTTTTGCATCAAATATCATGTCTGGGCGAAAGGCGGCGATTGAACGTCGTAGAGGAAAGACGTGTTTTTTGTCTTTCCTCTAAATAAATAAATAGTTTAAATGTGGTTGATTTAATTAATTAATTTACTAATTTAGTGTTTACATATACATATGTATAATAATAATATTGAAAATAATTAAATGTGATAATAATAGTGCTTTATTTATACATATTGGATACATATTAGTATTGGAGGTGTATAACGGGATATACATATAAATAATCACCGAAAATGTCGTTTTGCGATGTATATAGCTTGTTATGTATATGCTTTTTGCTGTGTCTATGTATAGGTATACGAAGGAACATTATACAAGATCAGGGGAGTTTTTGTTTTTATTATATTTCCATTCAAGGCCAAACACAATCATATTCCGTGAATATGATTGTGTTTTGTTTTGCCATATTACATATAATTATTATATATTTATTATATCGCACATGATATGGGGAGGCGACACAACTCAAAACAAATGAACTTTGTTTTGAGTTGGTTCACTGGAAGGATGCACAATGTTGCATTTTGTGTCCCGCAATACATATTTTGGTTTTTCGTACATCGAAAATAGTAGAGAATGATTTTGGTGCTAAATAGCATAATTAAATTACTATTTTTTGTTTTTGCCCATCCTGAAAAGATTGAATTTTTAAGTTGTGTCACTTTTCATTGTCAGGTGCGATATATTTACTTTTTGTGCCTGTGTGTATTGTGTTGTTGCTATGGTTTCATAATGGTTTACTATGTGAAAAGCCACAGGGGGAAAAAAAAACAAAAACGATCGAATCATAGATTTTTGTTGTTATTTGTTATATCAAATTCGCTAATTCATACATATTTTTTGACATTTTCGATGTTTTCATTTGTTTTTTGGTGTTTTCGTTGAATGTGTAAAAATATGTAGACATTTGATTTAAGAGTTTAATAGTGGAGATTTAAATGTTTTGTATTTCTGTTCTCTTTGCTTCAAAGGGTGGCGGGATAATATGTATTAAAAATATTTGAAGGGGTTCCAATTGAGTGTGCGTGTGTGTATGTGTGATGATCGAGCAGAAATGAATGCATAAAACTGCATTGGGTAATACATATATTATATGTGATCAAATTACACAGTGACGGCGAGTATATGGTGGAGCTGTATTGTACTAATTTCTTCTTTGATATTTAGAGTACTTTGAATGGGTTTCATTCATTGTAGGTGATGGGTCGGTATCTGGGGTTGTGATGGTTGTTTATTTGACATTATGTTACATTTTAAAGTGTTAAATTTTTTAAAAAATTTAAGATTCTTAAGCCGTCTGAGATAATGAACATTAATACTGTGTTTTATTTATAGTTTCCTGATTGGACAGCTGTCAATATTGAGTTTTATTATTAGAAATTAATAAATTGTAGTTTGTGCATGGACGTTTTAATCCCGGGTTGAATTGGTTTAGATATGTATTTTGTAATTAAGAGTTTCCTTCCTTATAAGCTCTTTCAATAGGTTTTGCTGGGAGTAAGGCTTCCAAATTGATCGTGTTTGTTAACCGCCATTTTTGGTTTCGGATCGAAGTTGGTTTGCTTCAGGAGCTGCATTGGGGTGACAATTGCCGTCGCTGGGAATATAATGGAGTTCCACTATTGGCCAGATAACAAATTTTTAATTATAGGTCGAATTGTAATTACGATTTAATTGTAATTTTTCTTATTTTAATTTGGTTTGGTTGTATATTTGAGATATGATTTGTCTCACGACAATTGATTTACTTATGTTATTTTAATATGTAGATTAAATGACTATGGTTCTATGCAACATTGAAGTGTCGGTGGAGGTAAGCTTTATGGGTTGACTTATTTTTTGGCTTGGAGGGTGCACAATGGAATTTATAATCAGACAAATATTGATACATAGATGTTTTTTTTGTATTTTTGGGGTCATGGTACTTCTTTAATTGGATTGTTTTCTAATGGCTGCTTATTACTGCTTCTGTCATCTTACAGATTCCTGATTAGCATAATAGTTTTATTTAGTTCTGATTGGGAGTAGGTTGTAATGGGTTGATTTGTTTAGGCGTTGGGGATTCTTAACCAGAGACACATTCATTGTTGATATATTACCTTATAGATTCCATATTAGCTATTTTTGAAAACCAGATATCTTTGTTTCATTTTTATTTTTATTAATAAACATATTGGTTTGTTAAGGATGGTGGGGTTGTCCGTTGAAGAAGGGATCCATCAGTTTGATACTACAGTATTTGGATTCGATTTATTTTATTTTATTTGTTTTACGACAATCAAATTATAATTAATTTAGTTATAATAATCATTAAATTACATTTATTCTATTCAACAATAATTTAATTATATCGTACAAAATAATGATTCTCTAACGCATAATAATGACATTTTATTTCAGGAAATTTACCATTAAGATGCCAACATTATTGATTATCAATTTTTTTAAGATGCTGTAATAAAGGTGTGTGGCGGGCCTGGCGTTAATGTGAATTGATATGAGGAAATGGTATTAAATAAAATTTCATCACTCATAATAATGAAATTTTTTTTCAGGACATTTACTAATTAATCAATTACTTTTTAGGATGTTGATTGCTGATTATTTATATCCCGAAAAACAAAAATAATTGTGCTGTCTTGTGTTTTACTAACTATTGACTACTTAGGTGTCTGTAACCGGGTCAAGTCTATCATACCTAACAACCTTTCCTATCCCTCCATCTTGTTATATGTAAAAGGGGTGTACGGTAGGCCCGGCGTATCCGGGATCCTTGCTTAGTCTTGGCCGTACATTCTAATCAATCAATCAATCAATCAATCAATCAAATATCATGTCTGGGCAATTTTGCTATCATGATAATTATTTTGTAATGTCAATTTTTTTTAATTGTCAAAATTATATTTTTTTTTTTGGATTTATTTTATTTGTTTGGCTTGACCGTCACTATTCACCAAAACACAAAAATTAAAGTTTAAAAATAGAAAAATTAAAGTAAATTAAAAATAATAATGAACATACGACAAGCCTTGCAAAAATTACAAATTTAAAAAAAAATTGAAGAATTAGAACAGAAAGAAAAATTAAAAAGAAAAAAACGAGAGTTTTGGGTCAATCCGTTCTTGGCGAAAAGCGGACGATGCTTTTAACCCTTTAACTGTTTATGTCGAGTATGCTCGTCATCAAGATAAAAAAAAATTAATTCTTCCTTATTATTCAACGAATCAATTTTATTTTATTATTTTTTTTTTTTTTCATGAAAAAGGGCAAATCACCGAGGCGTCTTTAAAGCACTGCTTCTTGGTTCAAAATAAGTCATCATCGATAAAATGTCTATAAATGTATAATAAAAATGGTTAAAAAAAATATTTTTAAAATGTTTTCGCATAGTTCGCACCGATGTACATAATATAATTTATCGAAATTTTTTTTAATTAATTATAACTAAAATATAAAGCACAAAAATGAACTGGATTTTTTTTATTACTGCTTTGAAACCGTTATTTTATATATGTATCAAAATATCATCACCCCAAATTTTTTTTATTGTTTTATCACTACACAAAAATATCCTTGAATTTTTTGTATTTCATTTTTGGTTGTGTTTCTTTGTATAAAATTTTACTCTGTTTTCGTCGAGTATACTCGTCTTCGCTGAAAAATAATTAAACAATTAAAGGGTTAAACTTGATAATTATATGATGAAGCCGTATACTAGATGTCCAACATTGACAACAGAGCAAAACATATTCAATTATAGACTATTATAGACTATCCCTCGGTTTCGCATTTTGCATCGACCAATGGACGTTAAAATCGAAACAATTGATTTGGTAGTAAAAGTCCGCTCTGTGCTTCACAACTATTTAACTAAACCAATAGAAACAACTCTGAACTGTGATGATATACAGCCTACCACATTACCAGCAACATTTTCAAATATGATATTGGCAGATCAACCCAGCAATTCTACCAGATTATTACATACAGTGAGGGACACAATTGCCAATTTTTGTGTTAGAAAGGGTGACTTACCAATTCAATGGCAGAAAATTAAATAAAATAATTTATACTTCTGTAAATTTAAAATAACTTGAAATATATAAATAAACAAAAAATAAATGTAACTTATTGAATATTTCCCAAAAATTCATCATTCCAATTCTCAGAATTTATATATCCCGATATTGTGCCTTGCATTGTATTCGAACCACTGGTAATTATAATTATTACCAATATAAAGTCATTTGCATATTTATAAAAAACTAGCTGACCCGGCGAACTTCGTACCGCCTCAAAATGAATAAATGTTGTTTAAAGTTATTATAGCTTAATTAAATTGAGTTTTTTAGTAAGATAAAATGAATTTCTCTCTCTCTCTCTCTCTTTCTTTCTCTCTCTCTCTCTCTCTCTCTCTCTCTCTCTCTCTCTCTCTCTCTCTCTCTCTCTCTCTCTCACTCTCTCTCTCTCTCTCTCTCTCTCTCTCTCTCTCTCTCTCTCTCTCTCTCTCTCTCTCTCTCTCTCTCGCTCACTCTCACTCTCTCTCTCTCTCTCTCTCTGGCACTATATCCCATCAAGAGATTTAGCCGCCTTTACATTGAAATGAATGTAATTCACGTGGCAGCAAGGCTTTCGTTCTATTGAATTGATTCGAAATGATTCGCGTAGCATTGTTGCACTACTTTCTTTTAAACTATTTCTTGAGTAGGTTGCAATAGAGAAACATTCATTTTCTAGATTCAGGCCACAAACTATCAAGGATGGGCCTTGTGATTTGTTGATCGTCATGGCTAATGCAAGACGAATCGGAAATTGAATTCGTTTAAAACTCGAATGGCAAAGCGGATGGGATCATCAGAATTCTCGGAATGAGAACTTCCTCACCTTTGAACTTTTCTTGAGATTTCTCAAAATAAAACGCGTTCCGTTATATAGTTTTGGTTGATTCAGGTTTCGTAGCATGATGATTACCGGCAACACACCAACTTTCAGTTGTAAATTGTGCGGTGGCAAGCTAGTCAGATCCAATGAGTTTAAAAATTCAGTTGGACAGTTGGTTGATTCGTCTTTGTTTGTCACACAGTCGATAGATTTGAAGGAATGAAGTGGACCGACGATTAGATTTGAATTGTGAAATTTAAGTGATCCCCATTTTTGTTCTTTGCCGCAAGAATTACTCGTTCACTTCCACCCCAATTGTGATTTTTGTGGTTAGTAATATTGTTCGGGAACACGTTGTTGATAAGCTCGTCCTTCGTTGAGACAAAATTGCACGAGTTCTGAGGAAACGGAATCAATCTGTTCAATTCGTCGACCGGAACACGGCCATTACCGATAGTCAGCAATTGCTTGGAGAAATCTTCGGCAGATGGATCATTTAACCACAGACAATCAAATTAAATTTTTCGTTCGAGCTAAAAAATGAAAACAAAATATATTTCTGACAATTCCAATGTCATCGTTGTATCTGTCATTTTTCGTTAAACTGCGTATACGTAATGAACTCGCAGTTTAAATTTCTACGTTTACATAGAATGAAATATCTCTGTTAAGTTGTCTCTGGTTTAACAATGCAACTCGCATGTTTGTCGCCAGCTGAAGTTTCATCACATAGCGCCACGCAGAGTCGATGATTTGAGGCAAGCGTTTATTTCATCGACAGCGGTCAATCTTGGAATCACTGGTATTTTTGACGGAAATTGCCGGACAATTGAATCATTGCGCCTCCAAAACATCTTGAGTCATTGCGTAGATCTTTCATAGTTCGATTGAATGCTTCAAATGCGCATTTGTGCGCCATTGTACATTCATAATCGATGATGATTTTACTTGCTACCCAAAACTTTCGCCATTGCTGAATGTTTCGCAATGTTGTAAGTCAGGTTTTCAGCCGATTGAAGGTCTAACAACAATTTCAACGCTGAGCAACTGCTACAGCAATATTGGATCTCACACGAACAGTGGCCAAAATCAATGATATGAGGAATGCCTTCCCAGTTCTACCGGGCGCATCGAAGAAAAATAATCCTACATTTCCATCAAGAATTATATAGCTAAGTAGATAAAATAAAAAAATTGGATAAAAATAAAATAGAAATGTGTACCCCTGCGGTACCTTGCGGTCCAAGCGCCGAAGCTTTAACCACTGCACCACTCGTCACATACAAACTACACCTACAAAATTCATATAAAAAAAAGGTTTTTCTTATTAGATTTTTGGGGCTTCCCTTTTGAGTTTTTCCGACTTTTCTTTTTTCCTAAATCACCACTGTATTGAGACGAAAAAAATAAAAAAAAACAAAATGTACTAAATGTATGAGAAAACGAATTTTCTTGATAAATTTTTTTTGTTGAATTGTTCCAATGTTTTAATAGTTATTATGCTATTCGGAACGGAGTCAAATCCAACAAAACAAAGATCATAAAAATCGGTCCAGCCGTTCTTCAGTTATAAATGGTGTAACTAACCCGACTTTGTTTTATATATATACTAGCTGACCCGGCGAACTTCGTACCGCCTCAAAATCAATAAATGTTTTTTAAAGTTATTAGCTTAATAAAATTGAGTTTTTATTAAGATTAAATAAATTAAATGAATACTCCAAATTAATTAAATTCAATGAAATTACAAAAATCAAAATGAAATATATTTTAATTACATTGAAATGAATGTAATTCACGTGGCAGCAAGGCTTTCGTTTTATTGAATTGAATAGAAATGGTTCGCGTAGCATTATTGCACTACTTTCTTTTAAACTATTTGCTTGGTGAGTTGCAATGGAGTCGAGTCCCTCCATTGTAGCACCTTGTGATATACGACATTTTTTGTTTTATTGTTAGGTGCGAGAACGAATAAAGCGGATGGTTTACCGACACGTGAACATGCTACGTACAATTGGCCGTGAGAGAAACATTCATTTTCTAGATTCAGGCCACAAACACTCAAGGATTGGCCTTGTGATTTGTTGATCGTCATGGCGAATGCAAGACGAATCGGAAATTGAATTCGTTTAAACTCGAATGGCATATCGGTTGGGATCATCGGAATTCTCGGAATGAGAACTTCCTCACCTTTGAACTTCCCTTGAAGTATCGTCGCGTGAATTACATTGCCCATGAGTTTTCTCACCACCAAACGCGTTCCGTTACATAGTTTTGGTTGATTCAGGTTTCGTAGCATGATGATTATCGAGCCAACTTTTAGTTGTAAATTGTGCGGTGGCAAGCCAGGTAGATCCAATGAGTTTAAAAATTCAGTTGGATAGTTGGTTGCTTCGTCTTCGTTTGTCACACAGTCAATAGATTTTAAGGAATGAAGTGGACCGACGATTAGATTTTGAATTGTAAAATTTAAGTGATCCACATCTTTGTTCTTTGCCGCAAGAATTACTCGTTCACTCACCCAATTGTGATTTTTGTGGTTAGTAATGATGTTCGGGAACACTTTGTTGATGAGCTCGTCCTTCGTTGAGACAAAAATGCAAAAGTTCTGAGGAAACGAAATCAATCCGTTCGATTTGTCGACCGGAACACGGCCATTACCGATAGTCAGCAATTGCTTGGAGAATTCTTCGGCAGATGGATCGTTTAACAATGCAACTCGCATGTTTGTCGTCAGCTGAAGTTTCTTCACATAACACCACAGAGTCGATGATTTGAGGCAAGCGTTTATTTCATCAGCAGCGGTCGATCTTGGAATAACTGGTATTGTTTGACGGAAATCGCCAGAAAGTAGAATCATTGCGCCTCCAAAACATCTTGAGTCATTGCGTAGATCTTTCATAGTTCTATCGAGTGCTTCCAATACGCGTTTGTGCGCCATTGTACATTCATCCCAGATGATGATTTTACTTGCTACCAAAACTTTCGCCATTGCTGAGTGTTTTGCAATGTTGCATGTCGGGTTTTCAGCCGATTGAAGGTTTAACGGTAATTTCAACGCTGAATGAGCTGTTCGGCATCCTTCTAGCAATGTGGCCGCTATCCCAGAAGAAGCAACTGCTACAGCAATATCGGATCTCGCACGAACAGTGGCCAAAATCAATGACATGAGGAATGTCTTCCCAGTTCCACCGGGCGCATCGAGGAAAAATAATCCACCATTTCCATCATTAATTGCCTTCATTAACGTATCGTACACTCCTTTCTGTTGGAGGTTCAACAGTGGTACATTGGTTCGAACTGATTGGTTCAATGCATCTCGATCATATTCATGTTCACGTTCCAATTCTCGATTGAAAGCGTCGTTCATTCCACGACATGGCGTTGGCATTCCTAAGTTGACTAACAAACTGCCGCACATGCGAAAACACATGTCTTCGATCAAAAGCAAAGCCTGGTTATGTATCTCCTAATTCACCTCGAGATCGGGATTTCCGAAACTGACACGAATTCGATGTAGAATGTCTTCTGACATGTCATTCTTGTACTTGCTCCATAGTTCACGTGGATTTGATGGGAAGCATGTCGAAATAATGATAGCAAATAATGTGCGTATCTGGTTTGGAGTTGCAGAAATAATTGATTCAGCGATTGTCATGTCCCAATGAGTATCGTTTTCAAGCAAGTTGAGCTGTTGACATGCAGCACGAAATGTTGGGCACACTACACTATTGACAGTTCGAAGTGATTCAAATGATGTCGGCCCATGAAAATTCACCAGCAACAACCGCAAGTAGAAGCATTCGTCATTCTTCGGATGAACTGTGTAAATGCGACCAAGAGCATCAGTAGAACGCACATTTGGATGATCAGGAACCTCATCGCCTTGCTTCCGACGTTGAAATTTTTTTGATGAGACGTTCCAAGTGTAATAACGTGGCATCTCAGAGTAGAGCAATGTTCGTGCAAACGGATCACTTTGACAAATCGAAAAGAAACTGGTCAATGTTGTTGCTGGAGGTGTCTCAGCACGTTGAGCAACATTCGATGAGTTGAAATAAACTCGTTGACCATTCTCCAGATGCACCGCCAAATGTACAACAGTTGGATGACGTTCATGAATAGGGAATGAGAATATACGCCAAATCGCCTCATTGCAGCTCACATATCGACCAACTTGATAATGCGTGATTTCATCGTTTGTATTGGGATTTTGAACACCAAAAACTGCCATATCGCTACCTTTCGTGACATATTTACAAATGTATTTTATGGACTTCACTGAATTGCAGTACTCCACGTTGCAATGCGCCTTGAATGTTTTGGAAAGAAGTGGCGAATATGGAACAATCCAAGTGTTGTCGACCACGAACTCATTTCCTCTCACTATCGTTGTGATAGTTCTACCGTACAGTGGATAACCATCATTGCCAGTGATAGTCTCTGCGGTTAAATTTCGTGGATAACGCTTGGAACACTTGTTGTCGACCATGCACGGTGATTGGGGATTGATGGAGCCACACGGACCGTGAACCATGTTCGTAATTACAACATCATGCAGGTCTGGATCGGTTTCGGGATCAGGAATCTCGGCACATATGATATCATCTATTTGGTCTGGTCGAATTTTTTCGGCTAACCAAATAAGAATGTGAGCATGCGGCAAGCCTCGTTTCTGCCATTCAATTGAATACATCCAACATCGAGTATCCCCAAAGACGCAATGCCTAACAATGTAGTTCATCAGCGACCGGATTTTTTGTTTGAAGACACGTGCGATGATGTCGTGCCGATCACTTGTTATTTGCCCGGGTAGCAACAGTTGAACAATCTCTATCCATTTCGGATTGCAAGTAAAAGTGATGAATAAATCTGGACAACCGTAATGACGAACATATGTCATTGCATCTTGCGCATATTCATGCATATGACGCGGGCTGCCAATGTACGTCGCCGGTAGAATAGTTAATCGACCAACATTAGCTGCATCTCCTTCGGTGCTGATTGCATCGCGTAAATGGATATATTCCTCCGAACGCAGTTTAGCTTGGTTCAACCGAATGAAAATGAGGCGCTCTGTTTCGATTTTGACGTACATGTCGACGATATATTGCTGAAGCAAACGACGAAATCGCAGCAAATAGTTATCAGCATTTTGACGAATCATCAAACGATATGCATAATAATTCATCGAGCTAACCTTCTTGTTAGTTTCCTCACCTGAAATGAAATCAGTAAAATTAGTGTCATAATCTAAATTATGATATCAGTACTCACCGCTCAATGGATTTATCATGTTGATATTGAAGTGATATCCATCGTCTCCTTGCCAAAACATCAGCGGGTATTGCAATGTATCGTATGAACGGTGTGTTTCATTTATTCGTTGCAGTTGTCCAGTGTCGCGACGTGTAAGCACAATATCGCGCGGTTCCACGCTTTCACCAACAATCACAATTGCGACTTCATCTATTGTTGGAGCATTAAATTGGCGTTCGTGTGTTCCAGCGGGTCGTTTATCTGCTCTGATCACGACTTTGCAGTCGTCACTTGGCATGCGATCCAACGCAGTTTTAAACAATCGAACCAATGCATGATGTTCATGGAGTAGTTGCTGCAAATCTTTCAGAACTATCCTTTTCATTGCTGTATTGATCGTTTGGCGCCGATCAAGTTGATCCTCCATATTGCCCATAAAGTATATTTGGATGAATTTATGCTGTCCATCTTCAATCGGTTGCAATGACCCAATTCGGTGGTGAATTTGGCCTTGAATCTGTAAAGTCGAAGACGAAGTCAGAATTATAGATTTTTGATCACCAAAAGAAAATGAATGTTTACTCTCTCGAGCAGAAATGACCTTAAATGTTGGATTGAATCCGCGTTCTTCGATAATGTCTGCTTCAAATGAAGTCATTTGGAAACATCCGTTGTATCTTTGAGTGTTGGATAGAAAATGTCGTGATTCTGGTGTCTCGCCACGAAGCAATGAACGCAACAGTTCAGGTGGTGCAGGCAATAATGGCAATCTCACCTTGCCACTGAGACAGCACAATCCAGGCGTTTCTCCAGCGAACTTCAATGCACCGCAATGGTCGCACACAAACTCCATTGGGCCAATTCGAACGAAAGGATGCGAGTTGTAGTCAATTGTGCAATCGTATTGAAACGCTATTCGATTCAAATCAACACTTGAAGAATTTCTTCTTGCGCGTCGAAAATTATCTCGTTGTTGATCTGTGCGATAAACTCGACGATTTCTCATTGTCAACTGAGCCATTTGACGTACTGCCTCTCTTTGTGCTTGTCTTTATGAAGCGCGAAGTCGGGCCATACTAACGCGGCGCATTTCTCGTGTGATTTCTTGTTCATCTGCAGTGGATTGATTCGCAATAGTCCGAAGTCTAATTGCATTACGGCTTCGTGGTGAAAGATTAGATCTTCTGGCTCGCGGCATTGTAAATAATACTGGAAAATTAATCACACAATCCAAAATTACATAATCAATTATCGATGTGCGCACAATCACAAATGTGATAACCTCACAAAGTGAACATCTTCGAAGGGAACTTACCATTTAAAAATCCCGATCGAAAATAGAATTCCGCAGAATAAAAAAAAAATTAAAAAAACCAAAAAAAAAAACTGGTGTCCGGTGTTGGGACACTCTGTACCACTAAAAAAATTACGTACTATTGTACGCAAAAAAGTACTGTTTTCTTATTGTTATTGGCATACACCACACAACCTCTTATTTCACTAAATTCCACCACTTATTTTAATATTATATGCTAAACCACAAACCACTTAACTAATATGAAATAACCAAAACCAAAAATAAATTAAATTTAATATTAAAATCGCAAAGGAAAAAAACTTTTTTGGAGCTGTCAAAATCTACTATTCGCACTGAAATCGTAACTCGGACGAAGATTTTATCTATATAAATAGATAAGTAGATGAAATTAAAAAAAAATTGGATAAAAAATAAAATGGTAAATGTGCATGCAGCCTCCAGTCGGATTCGTACCTTGCAGTCCAAGCGCCGAAGCTTTAACCACTGCACCACTCGTCACATACAAACTACACCTACAAAATTCATATAAAAAAAAAGATTTTTTTATTAGATTTTTGGGGCTTCCCTTTTGAGTTTTTCCGACTTTTCTTTTTTCCTAAATCACCACTGTATTGAGACGAACAAAATAAAAAAAACAAAATGTACTAAATGTATGAGAAAACGAATTTTCTTGATAAATATTTTTTGTTGAATTTTTCCAATGTTTTAATAGTCATTATGCTATTTGGAACGGAGTCAAATACAATAAAATAAAGATCATAAAAATCGGTCCAGCCGTTCTTCAGTTATAAATGGTATAACTAACCCGACTTTGTTTTATATATATAGATAAAATTTATTCAAATTCAAGAATCGTTACATTCGTTACATATTTCATAAGTTAAAATCATAGTAGGCAATTCATTAGTAAAAAAATATAAAATAATAAAACATAAATCAAAATAATAAAATTCGCTTAAATTTTGTCAAGGTATTCGATACTATAGTCTTCAGCAATTAAACAAGTGTCATTCGCAGCAGTTTCAATTAAATCGGGTGGGTCATATTTATATCCTAACTTTATATCTTCCAAGATCTTAATACGTTTTTATGGAAATGATTTCTTTGATGGTGGAGGCTTTACATTTAATTTAGAATTGTACATACTATTTGAAGCGAAAGATGCTGAAGTGATGGTTGAACTGGGTGGTATTGTTGCACTATCAGAATCGTTTAGATAATCAATTAAGATTTCTGAATTTTGTGGAAACAGACGGTCATCATTGTTGATGGCATTACTTTACAGTTCAGAAGAAGCGCACTTTGGTGGCAATATATAATTGGTTAATGGTGTAGGGTTAGTAGGTGTTTTTCAACGTAAACTTTTTTTGAAATTAAAGGGGGTGAGGAAGTTACGGTAGCGCTCATCTTCGAGGAAGTTCTAAAAATATGAGGGGATTTAGATTTACCAGGGTTGTTGCTATTTCTATTATAGATGTTTGGTTTATTGGATTCAATTGAAATAGGAGGTGGTGTCATTATACATAGGTCATCAGAAAAATCTGCAAAATCTGTGGAATGTTCTAAATTATTTGAAATAATCTGGATGTGTTGTAGGTTTCCGTTGATATCTGTAGCTTTCTGTAGCGAACAGGTACTGCAAGAGTTTAGTTTACTTTTTACAAGTCGGATAATCTTGTTATTAACCAACTTCTGTATTTCTTGCATGGCAGTAAAACTTTCAGCGACATCTAATTTATGTAATTCTTCCAATTGCATGGAAACTGTTGAACAAAACGTTTCAAAAATCGTGGGTTTTGTATTAGGTCCAGCCATAATTGAAGAGATTGCTTCCTCATACTTGTCTTTTTTCTATTTTTTATTTCTATTAAAAGGCGGCAATTCTTCACAACTTTCAACAGCTTTTTCAGCAACATCAAATTCTATCTAAATATAAAATACATAGTATTAATTACAAGAATTAAAATTTAGTTTAATAAAAGCAACTTACTTCGCTATAATCAGTTTCGGTTACCTCCTCAGATTGAAAACTACTTGTTGTTTTTCTTAAGACAATCACCTTGTCCAGGAACTTTATTTCTTCAAATAAAAACCATTTTTGGTCCTCTCCATTATAGACACTGCCCGATTTTTTTTTATCCTGCAATCTCTTTTTTTGTTGTACGTAAGTATTTCGTAAGTTACGTATTTTCTTTTTAATTTCTTCTACATCAGTGTTCAGTTCATCTGAAATTTTTGCAAGTGCAGAATTGTCTTCTGGTCGAAATTTTCTACAAATACTCATTTTTTCTATATAAATCGATTAATTTAACTGTACTTTCCGTCGAAAAGAGTGACATATTTATTAAATAATTTCATATAAATGGGTATTGCCAATATGTCTTTACTCTAAAATGAATATTTATAATGAGGAAACCTAACCTCAAAACTTGACATTTCGTAATAATTTCATAATAATTTATCGTGAAATAGCCTCCTAATAATTTGCTGATAGTGTCAAAATTTGTATAACATACTCGCATATACACTGACAAATTTGATATCATGATAGAAAATATCAGTGGATTTGCATGGTGTAGACGCCGGGTTGGTGTAGACTCGGGTCTGACGAGTAGCACAACCCACCCTAGCCGACAACGAGCTGCAGATTAGTGTACGATAGTTGTACCGGCCTTGCGACCAAGCCATGTGGTTACAAGTTCCGAAATAGAATTCTCTATTATTTGTGGCCCCATGCCCCTTCTTCAGATCGTTACAATTGCTCCGGTTTAACTATTGTCTTCTTCACTTTAACTTTTGTTTTCAATTGAGCGAATACTATATCCGAGGGGGGGGGGGGAGGGGGAGTGATCGTGTGTCCAGGGACAGGGAAAATAATTTCGATTTATTTTATATGACGAGGAGCCTCTAAGCTTAGCCAATAAAAGCACATAGCCAGCATAGTAATATTTTTTTATTTTGCGCCTCACAACCACCAGAAACCGGATTTTCGATATATTGCTGCTAAAAGTGGTATTTTGAAGACTGTGATAAATAGCTGAGGCAATTTCGTTAGATCCTTTGGGCTGCTCATTTTCCAAAGATAGAAATCACATTTTCTCTTTTAATATGATCTGTCGCATTACCTTGAATAGCTCCAAGATTGTATAAGTACATCTGTCTGCTGTAATAGGCAGCATAGTTAGCCGCTTTCGGCAATAGCATATTTTTTGGCGATCAAAAGAAAACGTTTCCATGATTTCCTTTTTCTCTTTTGCCAACCCCTAAAATCTTAAAAGGTAAAATATTAATTTTACGAAAAATGCAACTAAATTTTACAACACCTAGATTAATACTGATTATTACAACTGCATAAATTGTAGAAAACGAAGATTTTTTTTAACCGGGAAAAATTGGATAATGTAATTTGTGCTTCAAAAATAAAAATGTAGGAAGAAACATCATAAAGGACAAGATATATAACGTTGTAACTTATTTCAATGGATAAGATAAGGTTTTGCTGTAAATTATTTGCAGGATAAGATAATGTTTTGATCCCAATAGCAATTTTATGCCACTTATAAAAGTGATAAGACATATTTTATAATACATATTGGTTTTTAGATGATAGTATTCAACATCCCGAATCCAATGCCATATAAGGGGTGTCTTTTTAAGCCCGATAAAACTTGAAATTGTAACAAATAACACAAAAAATTAAATTGTACACCGCAGGTGTTCTTGACCAAACGCATTCTGTACGATCTCCATTGATCGAAACGCGATCCCCGGCCTCATTTTTACAGAAATACGGTTCGATGATTTCACTAGCATGTAAACCACACCAAACGGTGCATTTTTCTGGATCCTCTAGAGAGTATATATGGTACAAAATCTATCCACAGTCCGACGGATGGCTTGCTTAGATGGACGATCATGTACGCCATAAAAATCAAAAAGTCGTCTATAAGTTGCGCGAATCGAAGACTGATTTTCAAATTAAATTTTAGTAATTTCGTAGGGTTGTTCAAGCGTGAGTCTATTCGTGATGATTTGCTAGAGTATACTAAGATCTGCCAGAGTGTATTTTTCATAAAAATTTAATTTTTTGTTTTATTTTTTACAATTTCAAGTTCTATCAGGCTTAAAATGCACCCTTTTATATCTAGGAAAAAAAATGTTGGTGGAAGAGTATATTTTGCTCTGAACAGACCTGAACGATCTGAATTTATTGAAAACATGACTCACTAACAACCAACTCTAATTAAATCCAAAAAATTAATCACTGAATATGTTGTGGCACACTTTTGAATGTATGTATATCAGTGATAACAAGCAATTTTGTATTTTGTGTGTATTTAGATTGGAATTCTTGCAAAAATTTAAATTTTTCAGTCGTAGAAATTTAGCAATATATATTTGCCTGAAGGTCCTCCTCTTCCAATGCTATTACAATATGTTTATTTTGTTGTAGTTTTTGAATTATTTTGTTTAAATTTGAAATCCATGTTGACAATTTTATTGACAAACCATGTTGTTTTATCTAACATTAAACCTAATACAATATTTGATCATCTGCACCGCGAAAAATTCATGATATAGTTTTAGGGCATTTGAAATTTTTAATAAACTTTTACTCCAATTCAAGGCATAACTCGGGCAATTTTAGGTATATACGGACGGATGTTCATATACGAGTTCATATTATAGAGATTTTCATCCATAAATCATATTTTATGTCTGTATTGAAACTATTTTATTACTTAACGCTGCCTCGAGTAGATAAATCAACCAATTTTCATTTCTTGCCCATAAGATTTTTTTTGTTATTATTGTGGTTTGTGTGTAACAGGAACGGCAAAAAATAAACTTTACCATGTAGACCATAACCGGCTCATACTACATGTCTTGCGTGATTTTATATGAACCATTTATTATACAAAACGCGATTCACGACGAATTCGACACACAATTTTTTTTTAACGGCAAGAATCTAATATGCAGACCACAAGAAGCGTGATAAGCAACATTTTATATACCGTCAAAGTACGACTTTTTTTGTATTTACGCGTCAAATTATGAAACCAATATTATAGACAACTCGCAGTTGATTTATTATCAGATATCAGTTTTTGAGGTCAAAATTTTAAGAAATAATACCACAACCACGCACATAACATTTTTATGGCTGTAAAAATATAAGATACTAAAAATATTTATGTGTGGTGCTTGATAAAAATAAATCATTTACGAAACTTTATGAAAATTATAAATTAAATTATTGTTTATTAATGTCTAAGGTCCCCGCCACACATATGATTTGTAATGTAATTAATTACGTTTTTAGCACGTCGGTTCGAATTTGTGCACACACAGGTAATTTGAAAAAGTGCGAGATCTGTTTTTATACTTTCACCAATACCCAAAGGAACACAAGCACACAAAAATTCTGAATTTATGCTTTCCCATATAAAAATTAAAATAATAATAAATAAAAAATTTTATTTTGGTTTTAAGAATAAAATTTATTACAAAAATTAATTTACAACGTTTGTTGGGCGTTAAAATAAATAAAATTTCTGTGCGCGAGCTGAGCTGGGGTTTATTATTTTTTTTTTATTTGCAACAATTTTAATGGGCTTTAATTGTCTTAACGGCCAATTAAAAATGAAATCCATTACTTTAAGGAAAATTAAAAAGTTTAGTTACTATGAATTACCATCGGTGTTTATAATTGTATTGTTTATGGTGGTAGTGAGACTGGATGCATTTTCCCTCTTGAAGCTGTCAATCATAATAACGATGAACAAAATTTGGTGTAATTTTCATAATCCGATTTTTTCGATTGGATCATCAATCAGAAAAATAAATTTTCACAAAAGTTATGTGTGTTTACATTTGTAAAAGCTTTTATTTGTACAGCTCATCAGCAAAAGCTCTCCACCACTTCGCTCCACCAATTCACTAAACCTTTGGATAACTTCACATAGGTGAATTATTAAATAAGTTTTTAGCCAAAACAATTCAACGGCTTAGTTCTATACAATTTAAAGAACCCACGGTTTTGTTTCAAGCAAATTGAATATTTTTATAGTACGAGGGTTGCCTTTTATATTTCGGGATTGGACAACCCTAGTGTTGCAATCTGGCAACTGACAGCTCTATCGTAAAGTTTGACATTTTTGAGATTATACGTACTCAGAACGTTTTGACATTCGAGCGCTATTTGTGTTGTTTACAGTACTCATGAACTCAACATCTCGGCGAAAAAATGGAATTAAATCGTGAACATTTTCGTGCGATTATTTTTTACAACTTTCGATGTGGATTAAGGCAGCAAGAGTGCATGGATGAATTTAATTTAATTTTTGGCGATGAAGCTCCATCAAGGACCAGTGTTTATCGATGGTATGGTTAATTCAATCGAGGTCGTAGTTCACTCCAAGACGAATTTCGTGAAGGTCGTCCAGAATCAGTTGTTGTTCCGGAAACCATTGATGCTGTGCGCGAACTGATATTGCAAGATCGTCATGTGACCTATCGTGAGATTGAGACAACCTTAGGCATTAGTGGGACCAGCATACATTCAATATTGCATAAACATTTGAATGTCAAAAAAATTTGTACGCATTGGATCCCACACTTTTTGTTAATCGCTCAAAAAAAAGGCTCGTGTCGATTGGTCGAAAAAAAAGCTCAAAAAATACGAACGCGGTGCTTCAAAACACGTCTATGACATAGTGACAGGTGATGAATCGTGGATTTACGCGTATGAGCCCGAAAGTAAACAGCAGTCGACTGTATGGGTGTTTCAAGATGAGCCGAATACAACAAAAGTTGTTCGCGCACGAAGCACTTGCAAGCAAATGATCGCCTGTTTTTTCGGAAAAAATGGACATGTCGCAACCGTACCACTAGAACAATGCAGATCAGTCAATTCTGAGTGGTACACAACCATTTGTTTGCCAGTTGTCTTTCAAGAAATCAGGAAAACCAACTGCCGAATACGGATCACTCTTCACCACGACAATGCGAGCTCTCACACATCGGCTGAAATGACTTCTTTTTATTCCCGTACGTAAAAAACAAACTGAGAGGTCAACATTTTTCGACACCTGAAGAAGCGGTTGCTGCGTTCAGAATGCATGTTTTGGAGATACCTCAATCAGAGTGGAAAAAGTGTTTCGACAATTGGTTCAAACGCATGTAAAAGTGTATAGATCTTCATGGGGAATATTTTGAAAAACAATAAAGTGGTTTTCGAGGATTAATATTTGTTTTTGTTCTCTAATCCCGAAATATAAAAGGCAGCCCTCGTACCAACTGAGTTCCAAATGGCCAAAGTTCATTTAAATTGACAAGTTTTCAAAGACATGTCCAAAATTTATATTAGATTCCAATTTTCATCATTATTCCGAGTTTGTTCCCTTTCCGATTGAGATGACCTATATATTTTGTAAATAAGACGCAACATAGTGACCAAACCGGAGCACTTCTATACAAATTTCTTAAAATTGTTGATTCATTGCGGTCATTTTCTGATTTACTCTAAATTTTTTTTTTTGTCAATAATCTCCCTAAACAAAATTTCCGAATTTAAAACTCATCTCAATCGAAGTTCATCTCACCAATTTTGATAAAAATCTTTCGACCCGAAAACCCCTAAATGAATTCTCTAATTATTGGGCTCATCGTAATCTATTCCTACGGCATTAGAAATCTTTATTACCGCCATTTCTATTTAAATCGTTGGGGCCGAAAAAATTGAAAATGTTCACGGGCCCCACCGAAGGATCGCCTTAACGAGGTTTCCCGAAATTAACACAAATCGAAATTGGCTTATGGTATTTGATTCTTACCTGGACATTCCCTTCACCAATTTGTATTAAACTCGTGCTAACCGGAAAAAATAAAGAAACCAGGGCTACACCAGACAACATCAAATTCGGGAACTAAGGCAAAACATTAGTTAGATAGCGAATGCTGTAAAGAAGTAATGTTACTCATAACAACCATCATTTTTAAAAGGACGCGATTAGGGCAACCATATTATGTTTCAGTAACGCAACTATCATAACCTGGTACAACATTCCGGAATATGATGCATAGAGTTAACAGAAAACATAAAGTTCAATACGAAGCAAAAAGATGCAACACTGTTCAAAGAGTAACATAATGCAACATGGTACACATGACGCAGCGTTGTTCAATACCATGTAACATTCCACAGTCTGATGCAACATTAAGCAACATAGTGGAACATGATGCGAGATGTAACATTTCACAATATTGTACAATTTAACGCAACATTGTGCAACATCGATCAACATATTGCAATATAACGCATTATGATGCAATATCCCACCATATGGTGCAACATCCCACAACACGGTACTGTATAACGCAACATTTTGCAACATCACGCAACACGGTGCAACATGGTGTAACATGGTATAACACGTTGAAACATCACGCAAGTTGGTGCAACATGCTGGCTAATTTGGAGGACTCCTAAAGGAATTATTCAAAAATCAGTACTCCTTGTAACTGTTGTATTTGAATTCCCTGCCCTTTCTCGCCAAATTTTATCAAAATCGTTTAAGCTAAACAAAATGTTTAAAGAATATTCCAAGGTGCAACATGGCGTAACCAAGTGCAGCATCATCAAATCCACGATAAGATGCAACGTAAAGCAACATAGTGCAATATCCTGCAACATGGTGTAATATGATCAAACCAGGAACCTATCCAGGAATCCTTAATGAATAATTCAGAAATCTCAACTCCTAGTAATACCGCTGAATTTTATCAAAATCGTCCAAGACAATTAAAATGGTAAAAGAATGTCCTCAGCCCTCCTGCCCTCACTGGATGAAATGAATTTTACCGAAATCAAGACCAACTACAGTCCGTTTTTGATACATAAAAATACGCAATGATTATAAAAATCATTCAGGTCGAAAAAGTTTAAGAACGGAATTTTTCCGAAATTAGTAGTTAGTAATTTTTTCCTGAAATTCGAAAACCCTCTACCACCAATTTTTAGTTTTTAAGTGGTCAATCTCTTTAATCTCCCTTTAGGATTCGAGTTTATGGATTGGTTTTATTATGAAGATCTCTCTCTCTCGTGTCTCGAAGTGATACCACCTGAACCATTTGGTGTATACCTGGATCTACTTCCCTCACGCGTTCACAAGATCACCTACTTTTATGTTTGGTTGTTCAGATGACCATTTTCTTCTATGTTAAAGTTGGTTTAAGAATACTCGGATTGCCATCTTACCCAAAAATCTTGCTTGATTTTTTCTACCATTCTCCATCGTGATACGTCGTGAATGTTTTTGTATCAACCATAGCATCCTGTGGAATTGATCGTAATGGTGCACCGATTAGGAAGTGTCCAGCATTTAAAAAGGTGACATCTGTGGAAACGATTATTATTGGTGCCAAAGGTCTTGAATTTAAACAAAGCTCTACTTGTGAGGTGACCGTTAATTTCTTCGAAAGTCAGTGTTGCTTCTCCAATGACCTTCTCGCCTCTCAAAGTACTCCAAAAGGGGGTGAAGCTGTTGGTATGGAATGTCATGTTGTTCTACCGTTTGCCAATTGTAGGTCAATTTCTTTGGATGATTTATGGAGCGGAGCAGCCAATTCCCCGTAAAGTTGATTTTTTGGCGCCCACAAAATTTGAGCCATTATCAGCAGATCACTGCACAAACCTCGTATATCTTTTATAGCTCTTTCTCAACCAAAAAAAAAAAATTGGCTTAATTTAAGTCCAACCCACACAAATGTGTGAGTATAAAATCATAGTATGTAATGGCGTTTTTGATAAAAAAAAATTGCTTGATTTTAAGTGAAACCAACACAATTGTGTGTAAAGATAATGTGTTTTTTTCGGACGAAAATAAGTTAAAAAGGAATTCACAAATAAGTTGGTTGAAAACACATACAAAATAAATTTTTAACATGGTACTTTTGCCGTACCTGCACAAATATGCTACCGGGCAGCAAATGGGGTAGGCTGCGATGTGTGTCAGATCACTGACTATCTAGTTGTGTATCGCTTTAGCTGTCACGCGGACAAAAATTGCTAACTAACCTTTAAGTGCTCTGTGACCTTTACCCTTAGTTATACAAATCAGAAGTGGTTCCGCATAATCAATTCCATAAGCTGTATTCTACACTTGAAGTTACACCGATGATGACACCATATACATTTTGGTATGAAATGTCGTGTTAAATTTTGACCATGTATAATCCATTATCTGGTGCGGAGTGTGTTTCTTTGGTCATTAAATTAGCTATTGGACGATTCTTAGAAATTACAACCAGACGTTAACATGGTATGATATCAAAATGCCGAATGTCGAAGGGCCCAATGTCGAAGGACCGAATGTGTCGAAGGGCCGAATGTCGAAGGGCCGAATGTCGAATTACCGAATGTGTCGAAGGGCCGAATGTCGAAGGGCCGAATGTCGAAGGGCCGAATGTGTCGAAGGGCCGAATGTGTCGAAGGGCCGAATGTGTCGAAGGGCCGAATGTTTTTAAAAATATATTTTTTTTATTTTCTTTATTTAATTTAATTATTTTTTTTATTTCTTGTACCATATACCTATTATCAGAAGGCTGACAAATAGGGCCGAATGTCTCTGGTAGCGCATGACAAAATTTTCTTTCCATCACCAAAATGTATCGCTGATCGGTTACGTGGAATTTCATAAATATTCAAAGATGAAAAATATTAAAATACATAAACTCATAAGAGATTCATTTATGTTTAATAAAAAAAAATTTACAAAATATTCTATAAAAAAAAATATTTTAATATTCTTAAAATATTTTACTTTGTTAAAAAACAATAAATTTAAAAAATTAAATTTCTAAAAACAAAAAAAAAAATTGGGCCCTTCGACACATTCGGCCCTTCGACATGCGGCCCTTCGACATTTGGCCCTTCGACTCATTCAGTAATTCGACATTCGGCCCTTAGACATTCGGCCCTTCGACATTCGGCCCTTTGACATTCGGCCCTTTGTACCTATTCCGTTTTCATAGTATGTCGTATTTTGAACTCGTCCACCCACCCGTAAAATATCATCTCTTAAAAATGGAGTTAATTTCTTGATCTTGTTCTAATTTGCAACACCCCTTTGATTTGTGAGATCGCGAATTTCATTCATAAAATGTTTTCTTTGCGCTTGTTGGATTAAAATGTGCGTATACATTTTTATTTCCCTTGCCGTAGGTGTTATTTTCTATACAGTTAAAATATGAACATTTCAGGTGCAATCGGTGGAATATGTATTCAAGTGTCATCGTTGTAGTTCCTACCATACATGCGTTTTGTTCTAAATGGATAGAATGTGTCTTCTAATACCAAGGGTGTTAAACATATTGCATCCTTAAAAACAGAATTTGGACCGCTCCACTATAAATCGTGTCGGAAGCATTGCAACATCTGTGCATCCTTGGTTCAAGATTAATCCATCTTGGAAATTTTATTTCTTCTAGTTTCAGGAGAGACATATAATATTGTTGTCATTTGCTTTCGATGTCTTCTGATAACCTTTGATCCCAGTCTCAAAATCAAATAAACTTTAGCTGACTCAGACAACATTTTTCGTTTCATAATTATTTCATCTTGGTTGTTGAGCGTTAAGCCTAATGTTTTACTGCTCCATCGTTATGATTGGCTCGAATGCTCTTAATTCTGGATCGACACCTTCTTCAAGAAAAGGATCTAGTCCAATTTCTTAGGTTGAAACCTCCGGTTCGTAGTAAGCAGATCAGTTGGATTTACGCCAGCTGCTGTAATGTCTTGATGGCTAGAGATAAGGTGTAGATTTCATCCCAAACGTTATGATTGTTAACTTGTATGATTTTATAATTTTGTCGGGGCTCATCCGGATGTATCTTATTTGTTTACCTTGTATTTACTCGATCGTATAGCAAAATCAACATCTGACCTTCTTGTAATTTGAGACCCACGTGTTTTAATTTATTTAAGCTGATATTATTACTTTGCTGATGCGTTAAAAACTACTCTTAGTTTTTTGTAGTATTCGTTGTCTTTAACGTTGCGTGATGAGCAAAGTTACTCTCAATCAAACGTCCTTGATGGCAGTACCCTTCTATACACTCCCGGTATTCTTTCGAGAATTCACTATCCATTGAAAAACGTCGTTCAAGTTTAATAAATCTAACCAAGGCTCCCCGTTTTGACGGTCCGAGTGCGATGGTACGTTTTATTTAAAAGGAATTCGCACAGTGTAACGGACGTCGGTACCTCGGCGATAATTCTGCTAATCGTGTTCTTCACATACCTTTTCCTCTTCTGTCGTAAGCGTCTTGGGTCGTATTTCTTCTATTTTCCAAAAATTTCTTTAATTGGGTATCGATGCCAGCCAAGGTAATGAGTCGATCCAAGATAATATATCTCGGTCTGTTGTGCGATTGGTTGTCCTTGGTTTTCTTTTACAACCTGGTTCATCAAAATATTTGGATAGTAATCGGCACCCAATAAGATGTCGATTTTGTGAAGTAACCAACCAAGCGGATCGGTCCACATTATGTTGTTTTTGTGATGCCATTATCTGCCGTCGAAATTTTGTTCGGGTAGGGGCCGCGTTGTACGCGGCATAATAAGTTGTCTATTTCCATGGAGAATTCTGACGAAAAAGATGCTTCTACGTAGAAAATTACCAATTTCTTCACCAGTCTTCACAAATACATGTTTTCTTCGTTGTTTGTTTGATTTGCTTGGACGCTTCCTCGGTGATAAATGAAATTTGTCAGCCAGGATCTATTAACATTCGTAGCTGTTTTGTTTGTTGCTTTCTAATTGGTACCTGAACAATCGCTGTGGCCAATAATGTGCCTGGTGCGGTTGCTCGTATTCGTTCACTAGATGTACTTTCCGGTTGCCTTAATTTTTGAACGGTTCTCAATCTTCATGTGAGCATCGTGTATTGTGGTTGATTGTTGGATTGTGATTCCATTACATACTAAACCAATTATAGAATTAGTGCAGGGAAAGTATTTCTTAAAAAACTTGTTGCAGAGCTTAATTTTCAGCAATGAGTTTGGCTCGCACTAAAGTGGGCATTCGCTGAAATTTCGTACAGTCCTTTAAATCGTTATGTAAACGCGTTATGTAAACGGACACGCATAGTTTCTTAAAACTTGTGTGTGGCCTCTTGTGGCTTGTTGAGGGCCTGCTTGAAATCTACGATCTAAGAAGGCCAGGAATGCTCCTATTGCTTACATCTCTTGTGGGTCAACAATGGCCATTTTATATACAACATTATGTTTCGATAAATGCCAGTTTTCCTGATCTGGCGGATGGCCAAGGATTGTGGTAATTGATTCTGCTCTTTTGAACTCGATCAAAACTAGCACATTGATTTTTTTATTGAGCCTGTATTTTATTCTCTAATTGAAGAGTCAGATTTTACGTGAATTTTAGCCTTGACACCATATTGGGTAATTGTTGAAATTATGCTCGCTGTTTGTGTCGATTCGATTTTACCCGCAATTGGACGGATGAAGAGTTTATCTAATCATGCATATCGCCGCAGGCCGATTAAACTCGATGTGATATTACGCTGATATGCGGCTCGAAGGACCAATGAATAATTCTACACAATGGCTTAGTGGATGGGCAATGGATTTTCCATCATCTGATTACGACCGGTGACGGAAATAAACACATCTATATGATCCGCTGTCGGAGTGCATAACTGATGGGCCGACTGACCCATATTTACTATGCCCATATTTACTATAGGCTGACATGGAGCTATGCAATGTGCAGATGGTTCTATGTAAATCGGATCTATAGCCGTACGTCGTCAATTTGGCAGGGAATGCGTCAGTTAGGACGTTAAAACCGAACCGTGAAAGAGTTGTGAGTGATTCAGCTCCAGAACGAATTGCAAAGATTAAATAAAAAAAAAATAAAAAAAAGTAGGTAGCTAAGCAAAACGATACCTGTCGTGGACGGAAGTGAAACAAAAGTTGAGTCTGCTTAGTACAAACAGATTTAAATAAAATTAAAATTGTTAATTAGGCTCGTGCAGCATTCTAGACGGGCTCATTCTTACCGTAATCAGTTCTATGATAGGCAATTCGAAAGATAGGTACCGTTCTTAAAACTCACGAGTTTACATTTCGACAGGAGAGTCGATAACGCCGGTTAGCAACTGATGAATGAAAACTACGTCTGCAACAACTCAGCGCTTACTAAGTGGTTGTAAGTCAATAAGTTTGAGACGATCTTGGTATGGAAGCAAGTTCAATGTGTCCACCCATGGTAGCCAGCGTAAAGCAAACTGAAGGAATCTACGTTGAACTGCTTCAATCCTCTTTATGTGAACCCCATGATAATGCGACTACCCTTGACATACTCGAGCAGAGAACGAACGAATGTTGAATAAAGTTACCTTCGTAACATAATTGCATTGTCGACCTTGTTAAAGTTAGCCGAAATTTGCCAGCCGAAATATAATGCAGATAGTGTCTTGGCTGATTCAACAGAAAGTTAAACTTTCTTTATACTCTCGCTCCTATCGATTTTAAATTCCTATAAACTGAAATAATTTCTCCTTCACCCGAAGGATATAACCCGATCCTAAATTCATTATAAATTCTAGTTTATGACTGATTTTTGCTGTATTCAAGACACTATCTGCATTATCTTTCGGCTGGAAACTTTCGGCTAACTTTAACAGTATGATTGTCGAATTCTTTCCAATAACGTGTTGCGACACCGAATAAATGATGCCTTTTACTATGGCATTGCCATCTGTTCTCGAGCATTTGACACTAAGGTTTTTGTGATTGTGAATTTGCCTCTATATTCTGTTTTACGTTTCGCTCACCTTTGCTGCATCGCGTAAACGTCGAGTAATTTTGAGAGAACGGCCAATGTACACCTTGTGCGTGTCTGCGACCAGTAAAAATATAGAATAATATTTTTTTGGTATGTTTTCGTTTTGGCGTATGGATTGATGTGTGGTGTGAAGAGGTAGGCGAGTGACACGCACGGAAGAAACGAAAATATTCTTCTAGATTTTTGGTTTTGGTGCGAGAATTTTTTTTTGTCTAGTTTTGATTTTCAAAAATTGAAGTCGAGTTTCGTTTATAATTATGAAGTTTGATAAAATTATAAAATTAAATATTTTTTTTATTTAAATTAAACCTGTCATCAAATTTACGATTAATTAAATAATTAAAATAAAGTATATATTGGACTTAAACTAAATCAAAAATAAAATTGTAGATTTTGTATGTGTTTACGTTAAATAAAGTTTTTTATTACGATTATTTATGAAAAGGTGAATTTTCTCGATCTACGAAACTGTTTAAGGAAAGGTGTATGAGAATAATTTATTCAGACATACATACACGACGTGTCCGTTTTGGACTTGGTGAAGTGCCATAGAAATTCAATTTTATTTGTAGGCGTGACAATCATTTACGGCAAGGTGGTGCCGCAACATTTTTATTGGTACCGTATTTTTACGGGTAACATATTTTAACTGGGGGCTAATATAATAACGGATGCCGGCTCATTTATGAGTGGTGTGATAATTATTAACGTGTACCGCATCATCGACGGTACCATATATAAACGGGTGCTGCCATTTGTATGTACAAATTTCTACGAGTACCACTTTTTCAAAGGTAAGCCGAATTGGTCGATTATTTATTAGTACCAAATATTTACGGTAAAAGGCGGGAAGACGCCCCACGTCCCAGTTATAACAAGTCGTCAACCGGTCATTGGTATATTATTTATTTACGGTAACCGGCGAGAAGTTGTCAAACATTTACACGGAGCCCAAACGAAGGGCGAGCCTAACCGCATTTGGTGTTATGTTTGTTTAGAGAGACGATTTATTCAAGGTCATCGACGATTTTATTTTTTTGTTCGATTTATTGGTTTTGCTTTCAAAATTATTTACATTCGACGACCATATTTTAGTTCGATTTTTATTTCTCTCTCGACCGCACTGCGTATAACTCCTGGCATTCGATCTTATATTTTTTTTTCTCATCGGCGCCACTTTATATTTGTTCTATTACTACCCTGGTCATTTTACCTATTTTTGTGTTGTGTTTTATTTTTAATAAGATGAAGTATTAAATTTTCGAAAGGATTTTCATTTTATGTTGGTTCCATAGTTGCAGGCTAGACTTGTCACTCCCCGCCATCCCCTTAGCACGACATCCACATGGTCGGAGTGGCGAGTCGTCCATTCGGACGCAACCGTAAAATCTGCATGGTGAAATGAGGGAGATTACCTAGAGGTCTCTCCGGATGAATAGAGGAGTTGTCTGTTGGGAAACATCCCTACTCTATCATACTGCTTCGTTGTGGCTGGGCGTCGGCCTCTAGTGGTCGACGGGTTATTCGGGATGGTTTCTTCAGCAGACATTGTACGTGTCGCCCGGGGAGATCTGGTCGTGCCTGGGCGCACCCCGCCAATAATTTAATTAATTTCATTGTTCCTCAAAATTCGGCTGACATAATTTTGGTGTCATGTAAATTTAATTTCAGTCGTTAATTTTACTTTTATTTTTGTTCTTTTACACTGTGTAGACCTGGAGGCAAAACCGCCGTAAGAGAGGCCTCTACTTGTTTTGATGCCTCGTGCCACCTGTAATAAACTGATATTTAATTCGCTATCTCAAATGACAACCAAATCACGAATAGAACTAGCTCAGAGAAGTTTTTGAGGTCGGATTGTAATAGGCTCTTGTCGGTGGTGTTTGAAATCCGTTTGTAAATCTTCATTACATCGGCGTATAAAGATTTGGATTAATTTTTAAATAAGCGTTCAACGTCTTTGATAGACAGAATGCAAAAAATCGGCCCAGATGGCTGCCTTGGGTCACTCCACATGTTGCTGAGAAATGAGCTGATACTGATGATCTGAACAGCACATGACGGTCAAAGGAGAATTTATGAGAAACCATGCTGATTGTCTGAAAACAACGGTTTACAGTCTGATTTGAAGCCGTTATTATGGATCGGAACTATAAAAGAGCTTTTCCAAATAGATGGAAAAATTCCAAGCAAGAATGTCACTGCAGTTTTTTACGGCAATGCACGGCAGACCAAGAGGACCGGATAAAACGTCATCTTATAGTTTGGAAATCATTTTGTACTACGGATTCATAATCGATTTGAATGGAAGTCAAGGTTGTGTGAACACAGTTATTGAAAAGAAAAAAGAAAAATAAATCATTTGGTATGACTTTAGGATCTTTACACTTCAGAGCGGACGGGTATCGGTAGGATTTTTTTCTTCAAACTAATAAATCACCACAAACTCTTAGAACCAGCGATTACATTGGATTGCATGAGTCTGATATAATTCCCATGAAGTTCGTCAGACAATCTTCTGAAATCATTATAACTGTTTAAATAGTTAGAGTAATCAGAATCCGATTTAGTTTTTAGAAATCTTTGCCAAAGTTTGTTTCTACGGTTACATAACGTTCGTAATTCTCTATTATACCAAGGAGATGATGGAAACAGTTAATAGTTTGAGTTATTCCGTAACTTAAAAATTCTGGTGGTTGGTTATAAATAGCACTGCCTCCGTGTATATTGAGAAGCGTCAGGAAAGGGCTGCGAAGGCAAATACTAACGATTTCATAAGACAAGCAACACCAACTGTAATTAGTTATTCGACCTTATAAAACTTTCAGTATGACATTCATATCGATTGATCGTATAACAAACTTAAAAATAAGTTCAGCTCATACCCTATGAATGTAATAATGTCCTCGCATATATATAAAAAAAAATTAAAAATAAAATAATAAATAATATTATCACAACAGATCATTAATAATCATTAAAAGTACATTCCATTCCGAATGTTTCCCTCATCCAAATGAGTAATGATGTAATTTTAGGTACGCGTATATATTTTCTCTGATACATACTCCAAATTTTCTTTCGCATTCTGACAAGAAACTGGTGATGGTGTGGCATTGCGAGTCTACGCAATATATATTTAAAAAAAAAAAAATCAAAAGAAAAATTGATTCTCGTCTCTTGAAGTCGCATGTAAACGTATTTTGATTATTTTTTTTTTTTGTCAAATAAAATTTAGAAATAAAATAAATTGAAATTTTTTTTTTCTTAGGTACACTCCATCAAAATTTATATATAGTACACCAAAAAATATACAAAATCATAAAATTCAAAAACTCATTAAGGAAGTCTTTCATGAATATTAATTAGCTCGTGGTGTGCGTAATTCGTTCGACACAAATAGTACCGATCGATTTCGCCGATATTCCACGCATAATGAAATCAAAGCCAAATTTCAATGGTGCGGTTCGTAATTTATTATTATTTTTTCTACTTTTCATGTTTATTTTGTTTAATTATGTAACGCGGAAAATTCTTGTGTGTGTGTGTGTGTGTCACCCGCTCTCGACGAAAGTAAACAACATTACTGAATTGCCAAAATAAATTAAATAGAAAGAAATTTTTTTCGAACCAAAATAAATGATGACGTCAAGTGGTGGGCAAGCGCAGTTATCTGGAATGTAATGCTGGGGAATATTTGTGGCCGAAAAAAAAGTAGACGAAATGTTCAACTGATCGAAAATTATTTTGGAGACTTTTTTTTTCTCTTATGGTGGGGAAATACTACGCGAAGGAGATTTATTATAATTAGGGGTAGTGTTTTTTATTAAAGCTATATATTTCAATACTTACACAAGTGAAAACTGAATTTTTAAATTTGTGTACTTTAAAATAATTAAGTTTAGTATATGATTGCTAAATCAACATTTTTACTTATCATTGTATTTTTTATTCATTACTTGTAAATCAATTAATTTTACGTTTTGATGAAATTTGTAATATTTTGACTTTTCCATTATACTCGTAAAATGAATAAAATCAAACAAAAAAAGTTTAATTTTCCGATTTTAATTTTTCAATTAAAAATTTTGTAGAAAATTTGTTTTGCAAACGGAATAAAAAAATAATTTTTTTTTATATATTTGCAGACATTTTAGTAGTATATCAATGAAAATAAAATTGAACAAATAATAATTGGAAAATTGGCAAGGATATTTGCAAGCATTGTAAATAACAATTTTTTTTTGGGCCACTGAAAGTACTTTTAGTTAAAATCAATTCTGTTAGTTTCGGTTCACTCTTTCAAACAAGTAGAAAATTTTTGTTATTTTAAAATTTTAAATCAGCAACTATTCCTAAAAGTGCTGGAGTCAAATGGACAAACTAGAAAACTATCGGAAATTTGGGAAAATCGCAACGTTCCATGAAAATTGACTTAGACGATCAGTATGATCAGTTTGATTTGAAGTTTTTAAAAATTTGTATTCCATCATCCTAAAAATTACATCAGTTATATCGCAATGAACATCGGATCTTAAATGAATTTTTTCTAAGAATATTACACTAATCCAGATAATTCATATGAAATGCGAGTAAATCGAGAATTTAAAAAATACCAGCCGAAATTTTTTATTCAATTTGTATCTCGTTTTTCACAAAATACAACATCCCAGCAGAATAAAATATTAAAAGTGATCCTTAAAATGACAAATTGATTGATCTCAGAAGTAAAAAGGAACACGGTATATGAAATCTTGAAATTGAACAATATTCCGTCTTTCTGCCATTTTTTAAGGAAGTACGGTGAAATTACGATGGTAGTATGTTTTAGGGATTTAAAGTGGGTTCTGAACTAAGTTCTAGGATCCGTTTACGCTGGACTAAACTTGGCTATTTCATAACTACTCCTTATGAAATTTGATTTCTAGATTGATTTTTTATTGAAATATAAATTTTACATGAAAATATTGTTTCTGTATATACTACCCGATTAAGATAGATTTTAGGCTGGAGAAAACTGGGCTTTTTCTTAAAGGGAAATAGTGATATCGTTGGAGACATTTTTGAACCATCACAATCATTTGGTTTGATTGTTCAAAACAGTGTCAAGGTGCTGACGCAATGACACTCACGCGTTCATCATCAAAGCCGACAATGTGCTAGTTGCAGTGCCAGATTCAAATATAAATGAAGTCGCTGTTGTTATATCTCGCGATCAATTTGAGCGTCGAGGCAACAGAATCCAGCGTTTGTACACACCGTTTGTACGCTCTACAATATCCACGGTTATTTTCGGAAGGAGAGGATGAATACCAAATTAATATCAAATAAAGCAGTCCATTTCAATATTTCTTCATTTATTCATACTTTGAAGGTTCGAAACCAACAAAACGGTCAGAAATTATTCATACCAGCTGATGATTCGACGCAATCAAAACAAACGCATTCTCAAATGTCGGCGGCTGTTTCATCACTACATTGTGGATATGTAATGTATGCAAAAATGGAGAGCGAGTATATTCATTTGAGAGATACTATTGTCTGTGACGTTCCATCTACACATATTCAGCGTTGTGCCGTATTGTCGACATGGCGTAATTAATGCATTGTCTACACGTGTATACAATGTATGTCGAAAATTAAATAAAATCACGTCGACAATGTCGAAAATTAATTATAATCATTAGATATTAACAAAACAATAGCAATATTTATTAATTATTCTTTGGTTTTCTTGTTTATTGCAAAACCTTTAAATAAAATTAACGCCTAATTAAAAATAATAGTAGCTTTCCAATCCACTTTTGATTCAAAATGTTTCTAGATTTAATTTAAGCCAAAATTTTGTTTCTTTTTTGAATAAATTTTAGATTTTGAAATTATGGGGACCTAAATTTATCCAAAAAAAAACAAATCAATTAAATCTTTTTGTTCTCAAAGCCGGCGAAAAATTAGAATAATATAGAGAATTTCAAAGCAAACTGTATTTCGATTGGCGAAATTTTCATCGATTACAAGCATACGGTCCCAGGTTAGATTTTTTTACGTACAGAGTTTCCCTCCAACAATTATTAATTGATAAAGAAAATTCCGTATATTTGTGGAATGATTCCACCGCAACGAGCTCCTTCTAAGTTTGTGTGGGAAACAGAGTTTCAAGCAGCAGCAATTCTTCAATTTATTATAGCCGAGCTACCATTCAGTCAGGTCACATTTTTAGGCCTTTCTTATCGGCTGGTGTCGATTATGCTGGACCAATTTACATTCAGAAATCAAAACGAAGAGCTCTAAAACCTATTCATATGCTTGCTGTCGTTGTTATTAATTCATTCATTGCAGTGCAGCCTTCCGGCAGTTTGTATCAAGTCGTTCTCTTAAATTATAAGTAACAACGGATGAAACTTCGTTGGGGCAAAACCAACCCCACTGCTGTGAATTCGACGTTGTAAATGATAATACACATTTTAATTTTCACAATACACATATACATACAATGGAATAGTGTTTATTTCAATCAGCTAATAGTATGTGACCTAAATTTGGATATTATGATATAAATAGGGCATTGACCTATATAAGGTAAATCTGAAATCGTTGAATATAAAAAACTTAAAAGTTGTTTTACCTACCTGTGGCACTATTCTGGTAATTCCCCGGGAATACGGAACTGGAGAAAGATTTTACATAATTTTTATTTATCACGGGGTCTTCACTATGCAAAATCACTGAGATTTTCTATCATGAGACTAAATTTATGAATGTATGTGTAAGTATGTTATACAAATTTTGAAATTCTCAGAGGCTATTTCACGAAAAAATTATCATGAAATGTTTACGAAATGTCACTGCTATTGCCTAATGAAATTGTCAATGCTATACTGTTTTCACATAAAAATCTATAAACTGGTTAACATTATTTACGGATTTTTTGACATTTGAAGAAACTATTAAGAGACTAAAATGCCCAGTTATGATATTTGTTTGATATTTATTTATCAACATTGAAAAAAACATACACATACATAAAATATCATGAGAGAAAGTCTCTGCGATTTTGCATAGTGTAGACCCCGTGTAAATCAGTTTTTTCTCGCCTACTGAGAAAAAAAGTGTGATGTAAATATTTGTGAATTGGGAATAATTGTTCCATAGCGAAATTATCAGGGAAAGTTATTCCCAATTTTATTTTGTTTTCAAAAAAATTGCCACTAACTTTTTACCTTAGTATGCCAAATAAAATTATTTAAATAGAATTTATATGTAAATTCTTTCCCCAATCTCCTATTCCCGGGGAATTACCAGAATAGTGCCACTGATAATTTGTAACGATCGCGCATGGCACGCTTTAATTTTGGTTTTCTCACTGATTTTGTGTTGGTGGTTGTAGTGTTGATGATCAATGTTTGAGGGTAATTACAATAGATAAAAGTAAATTGACATAAGCGGTCCCCTGATAAACGGTTAGCATTCCCCTACCAAAATTTAACAATACTAAAAAGTGTGAGGCGTTTAGAAAAAAAATAAACGGAGGATAGACAGTCAATTGCTGGTCGTGATCGAGAGCAGTTTTTAAATTTGATAATACAAAAAAAATACAAAAATAAAATATAAAGTTAAAACGGCGATAAAAGACGATTAATTGTCTGGTGCAAAACACAAAAAAATTTCAATAATTGTGTTGGTTCAAGGAGTGTGCAAAAAGTGTGTGAGGTTACTAAATAAAGTAGCTAAATAAAAATCTTGCAAGAACCTAAGTAAACGATTGTGAATATACTAAAAAAAAAAAAAAAAGACCATAAACAATAATTGTATATGTTGTTTTTGGTGTAGAACATCAAATAATTATTAGTTGTATCGTTATAAAATTATGTGATCGATACAAATAAAAAGAAAAAAAAATATATTAAATACTCGTCGTTAGAATTATTGATTCCTGCCAGTGGGGTACGGTCCATCGTAAATAAAATTGTAGTTGCACATATTACGGTGGTGCTTTAAAATAGTATTCGAGATACAAAACCCATCGAGCGTCAGATACAAAACCCATCTGGGCAAGTGATTTCGGAGTGATAATATCGGGGCAAGTGAAGGTGAGCAGACATTTCAAGTGATCAACGGAGTCAACGGTACAACCGCCACGGTCGCAACCTTGAGAAAACGTGGCCGCGAAGCAGTCATTGCGTAATTAGATCTTTAGTTCCCGTAAGTAAGTAATCGAAATTCATAATCGTTAGTTTTAAATTTTATTTTGATTTATTTATATTATTGTTGAACCTGTGTTATATTTGTAAAACCCATACACCGGCACCACTATCTTGGATTGGTTGTTAAGAGCGACAAGTTCGCGCCAAACATTTTTTTTCTAAACAATTTTTTCCTTTGAATCGATCACGACCAACATGAAGGAGTAGAACGCATTGTTGGTGGGTGAGGGTGCATTGGGATGACCAACAAGATGCCGATTCCAGGTGTAGTAGTTACGGTTCAGCCTTGTACCAAGGTTTTCGACAAACGAATCCTAGTCTGACGAGCACTATCCCTAATAAACCATTAAAAACAAAATCACCTGGAAGTCGAAAATAGGATCGTTACAAATTGTTAATGAAATTGAACTGTTATGATGTTGAGTGAAGATTCAACCTATTTACAACTTTCATAAGTGTTTGTCCGATCTGAGTTATGTAACTGTTTCTATTACGAGTCAATTGTGCCTTTATTCATATAGAGTATTGTTATTACTGAAAATCACCAAAAAGCATCATAACTTCCGTTCTAAATGCAATTAAGACATTCTGTTGTTCTTGTAATTAACAATACTCTATATGAGTAAAGGCAAAATTGACTCAGATCGGATCGACACTTATGAAAGTTGTAACGGATGTATTGACAAGTTCAGATCACTTTACAGAATATCCTAATGGCATTTAGAACGGAAGTTATGATGATTTCTGGTGATTTACAGTAATAACATACTCTACAGGAAAGACGACTGCGACAACAATTCTGGAAACATGAGACTTTCTTTCGTAAGTTTGTGTGATACCACTCCTTGATCTTTCGCATTATGATTCAGCGGTTTGTCACCATTCACCCATTTTGTGCAAATGTTTCTTCGATTATTGCGTTTTACTTTTATTAGAGGTTTGCCTGCTCCAATATGGCGCCTTACACAAGACTCAAATGATTTGAAAACCATATTGGTTAATTTTCAATGTAAAAATGCGTGCGCTGATCTTAAAAGAGTAGATAATTACAAGTATTTTGGTTTATGGCTGGAAAAATAATTAGATTTTAAAAAACGTACATTTTGAAGAAACTCAGTCTAAAACTTACGTATAGTGCCCAAAAAAGTTTTAATTTGTTTGTATTTTCCTTTAATTAATTGTAATTTAGAGAATGATATTGCAGCGTGGCGTGGTTCATTCAAAAATAATGTTAGTTTACTTGACAAAATGCAAAAGTATGCAATAAGAGTAAATCATTTAAAAAAAAGAACTGATTCAGTCTCCTGTTTATTTGCGAAACGTAATATTCTACCACTATATTTATAAAGTATTGAAGATATTTTATAAAAGATCGATAATACGCGTTCTTCGGAATGTTTGGTTCCTTTAACGAGTAAAGAACGTTGTAAGAAATTTTTTCATTATAAGGCACCATTTCTGTTCAATAAATCTACCCTTGGTAATTAAATCGGCACCAATCTAAAATTATATTAGATTAATTACATTTCTAAAATTTTCAAATAGCCTTAGATATTGGGTAATGGAGGTTTCTGATATTGAACGTTGGTTGTAATCTTGTAATTGTGTAATTATATAATTCTAAGTTTCTTTGAGTTCACCTTTATGATAAGTTAAAATTAAATTTTTGCTTTTTTCTATAATTATTATTAAACTGCAAACAAGTCGTATAATTTGTATAATTAATATTAATCGTATATTATCGTATGGTTCAGAATTTTTATCTAAAAACTACTTGTTAGTTTCTAAAAATTCTTACTTTTATTTTATTTTATTTTATTGTATAGTTTTTCAAATTTTCAAACAAATATTGTTTCAAAAACTAAATTGTACAGTTAAGAAACCATTCAAATGTATATAAAATAAAATGAAATGATTAAAAAATAAATAAATAAATTTAACATAGAAGTATTCCGCAATTGTGATGAAATAAGCGAAAGAATAGTACCGGAACAGAATTGACTAGTTAACTATACACTGATATCTATTTGGTTACGTTAAATACTCCTGGATTTACAACGTCTTAACGTCGATGAATTACAATTCTAAAAGCATATCGAATGTAATTCACACATCATGCTGTATCTGCAACCGACAAAATTTTTCTAGTACGTGGTGCTGGTTAGGGCAGAAAGAAGGGTCTTGCTGTTGAGCAACAGAATATAGCCCATATTGACGTTCCAAACCGATTTGCATACGTAGGTAAAGTAAAGCTAAAAAGGCTGGACTCGCTAGAGCAGCAAAATTTGTAGATCAAAAAGTGCAAATGGTGGAAGGCCGAAGTTCTGAAATTATGCAATTTGCGTAATTTGTTAGACTACATTAAATCT
Organism: Nephrotoma appendiculata; assembly: GCA_947310385.1. Lineage (NCBI taxonomy): Eukaryota > Metazoa > Arthropoda > Insecta > Diptera > Tipulidae > Nephrotoma > Nephrotoma appendiculata. The sequence continues at coordinate 140,843,580 of OX371223.1, forward strand.
GAACATTATGAGAATCCAACTTACGATGAATTCCCTTATTCAGCACTCTTGTTATTTGAAAGAGAAACATAATAGAACCGTGCTTTTGACCATATTTTTCATTCGTCATGGCGAAGCGATGTTAAGTTTGATGAATTGAAAGTGGCAGCGATGTGCCTTTTCTTCAAGAAGGAAGACCGATTGAAATGTGAACTATCGCACTATCGATATCGGTGGCTCAAGCTGTAGTAAAAATGTCCATGCGATCTCTATTTATTTATTGCACAACCTGCTTTTTGTATTAAGTTTCCTAGTTTTAGGCACAAAGCAACAGCATAGATTTGTAAGCTTAGGGCATCGTATCGTAATTCGATTGTGCTTGAGGCATACAGGTAACTCAGCTTGAACTTGTAATGTATGCTTAATAGCCAAACAATCACCAATTTAATTTATTCTGAATTGATCAACAATTAAACTTGGTCTTAAGTAATAAAATTAATACGGGCAATGCTAGTGCATTGTCATTGTCATACGGCCAACTTATAACAAACGCCATTCCTTATTTTAATATACTATATACATTAATACTAATGTATTATTATAAAACACAAGTAAAAACATAAACCAATATAATATTCTACAAATATCTACCAATTCTCGACATATTGTACGCCAATTGTCTACATTGTCGACACCAAAAGCAATTTTCGACGCCATGACGTCGAAAATTCCAAAATACGCGTAGACGAACAACGCTGCACATATTGGCAGTCCACGTCATATGAAAAAATACAAACTAGGGCGTTTCAGACCAACGCGTTACTGGCTGAATTCTATTGAATGATAATAACGGTGTTTGCAACATACGCACGTTTTGATATGGTTGGTCGAATACCAGGTCGGACAACTGATGATTTCCGAAAAATCGCCGGCACAATCCGGGAAATCCTCGACATAATCCAAGAAATCCTTAAGATCCTCCGGGGAAATCCTGGAATATGCCGAAGATATACCCAGGATTTCCTGAAAATCCCCGGCAGAATCCGGGAAATCATAAGGATCGCACGGATGAACCGCGGAATATGCCGAAGATTTACTCGAGATTTTCGGAACACCCCCCATCAAATCTCGGAATATGCGAGGGACTTCCTCAGGATTTCTTCGAAATCCCTCGCATAATCCGGGAAATCTATAAAAGTATGACGCGGACTACTTTAATAAATATAATATTAATAAATAAAAACTCAAGTTATTTTAATTTTAATTTAAATAAAAAACTTTTATTGACCTAAAAAAAATTTCTATGTTGGCTGGTGAGTGATGATGGTTCGGCTCCGTGTTGCTCCGGCATAAATCCAAATTGAATAGGCCGAAGAATTTCAATTTTTTTTCTTCTTGCCTAATATCGAAAAACAAAACAATACAAAACTGGTTTTGTTTCCAATTACCTGCACCAAAATATTTGAGTACACCCTATACAAATTATTTTTAATGAACATAGATGTTTGCAGTGTCATCTTGTTACGACTCTGTGATCGTAACCATAATTTTCTTTATTTTATATTTCCCTCATTTTGTTTCTTGTTTAATCGGTTGGGTGGTTTGTGTCTTACCTTCCTTTCACCGGTTGATTGTTGTGTTCTTAACGCACACCGTGGCGGTTTTGGTTTTGTACACCCTTTTGTGTGTATGGCGCGACGGGTAGAAAAAATTAAATGGGAAAGCGAAACGGAAGGAAGAAGATTCTTTTAGAACGCTTGGGCGTTGGTGGTGCGAGAATTTTTTTAATTTAGTCTTGATTGTAATTTGGTAAAACAAAAAGCCTTGATTTTGGAATTGGAGTTATACGAAAGTCTTATTTTTGAAAATTGTGAAAAGGGATCGAGTCGCATATACTCGTCGCTTTTAATTTTTTGTTTTAACGAAATAAATAAAGTCCGAAAAATAATTTCTATGATGTTATATTTGAGATGGTAAATTTTTGACGTTGCCCTAAGGCGTAAATACCTAGTTAAGTCGTAAAAGTAAAACGTGTAAATAATTTAAAAATAATAAAGTTCAATTACAATCATTATTGTTGAAAAAAGAGAAACAAAACAATTTGTTTTATACATATACGATATAAAAGTGACAGGGCAGCTGGATCCAGTGTTCGTTGGAATTAAATTTTACGTCCTTATCAATATCCTTTGTATTTAAAAATAAAAACTGTTAAGGATAAAGGTGGTCATTTTGTGTTAAACGTGTTGTTGGTGTGCGCCCAACGTGATTGTTTGTGGCGACCTGTCGAGGTTATTCAATTTGAAATACCAGCAAACGTGTCGCCCCATTGGATTTATTTACGGGTGGCCAGTTGAGGTCACACTATTTTGGTTAACGGTGAAAGACACCGCAAAGTGCAGGTGGCCATCCGGCCAGTTGTACATTTTTGGTTTACCAGCGAGAGGCACCGCAACGGCAAGACGAACCAGGACGCCACCACCAGGGTAACCTTGATGAGGGTTAAGGTACCAGAATTTTTTATTTTAATTTAAATTTTCTTATAATTTTTTTCAATTTATTTAAATATTCCAATTCATATTTTTCATATTACCAAATTTCCTTTATTTTTATTTTAAATTTTCATATTTTGGGTTATTATTAAATTTAAAAATTGTGATCGAGCACCAAATCGGTGGTCGTGCAAGCGACCTTGATGTGACTTTGGTCTCGCCCCCAACATATTTTTTTAGGTGTATATTTTTTTTTTGTGGAAACTATTGTTCTCCTACGAATTTTTGGTTTTCCACTTTTTAATCGTTATCTCATTGTTAGGTTTTTTTATATACCAGGTGTTTCTTTTAAACTGAGACGATCAAATATCTCGAAAAATAGCCACTCTACGGAAAAAATGGCCTTTAATCAAAATTAATCACACCGCGGGGGAAATACATTAGTGCAAAAAAATAGTCCCTCACCCCCGCTTTGTAGGTGGGGCGGGGGTAACTTTTAAACTAAGATAGGAAGCCATATTTTTTATTGCAGAAACGGATTCTACGACTAAAAGTACGTATGATTTGAATGAAATATTTTGTTCCGTTCATGATAGATGGCGTTGTAATCGACGAAATTCAATTTTTTCAATTTCTTCTTCTTAGAACACACGCATTCGATTCTGCAATACGTTTGAAATAAAACACTTCACGTTTTCATTGGAAATACTCGAAATTCGTCATCAAAACAATTTAATAATTTAAATGGCAGGTGAATAAAATAATTTTAGCTTAAATTAAGTGTTCAAAATGATGGCCTGCGACTTCAATGCACTTATTAATACGCATTTCAAATGATTGTACACAACTGAAAAGTGTGTTTGTTTGAATTTCAGCACACACATTTCTGATTCACTCAATCATGTTCTCACGTGTTGTTGGTTCTTGTTTGTAACTTTGTCTTTGAGCTAGCCCCACAAAACGAAATCTGGCGAAGTTAGATCTAGCAATCTGGCGGGCCAATTTATCGGACCAGCTCTACCGATCCAGGGACCATTGAAATCACGATCAAGTATTTCACGTGCCACCACCAAATAGTGTGCAGGACAACCATCATGTTGAAACCACATGTTCCGTCTCACTTCTAAGCTCAAATTTTCAAGTAATATTGGCAGTTCATTTTCCAAAAAGTTTCGGTACATTTGACCATTCAAGTTGCCTTCAATAATGTGGGAGCCTATGAGTTTGTTGCCAATTATTCCACACCACATGTTGACAGCCCAAGGACGCTGATGTTCAACTTGACGAAGCCTCTGCAGATTTGTAACACTCCAATAATGCATGTTGTGTCGATTAACCGTTCCATGGTTTGTAAAAGACGATTCGTCAGAGAACATTACGCAACGAAAAAAGTTGGGGTTTTGTTGTATTTGTTCACGTGCCCATTGACGAAAAGTTACCCGATTTTGGAAATCAACGCCATGAAGCTCTTGGTGTAAAGACACATGATATGGATGATACTTGTGCCGTTTTAAAATTGTCCAAACACTGGTGAGGGACAATCCGGAATCGCGAACTATTTCTCGTGTACTAACATCAGGATTATAAGCTACTGCAGCCAATACAGCAATTTCATTATTTTCTCCAGTGACTGTTGCTCTACGGGTCCTCTTTTTCGGTTGAACATTTTCATCAGTAATAAATTGTTTGATAGTACGGCCAAATGAAGCACGTGAACGAATCGTATCCGGAAAACGTTGAGCGTAAATAGCAACAGCATTTTCAAAATTTCTGTCAGTTTCTCCATAAACCAGAACCATTTCAATTTTCTCTGGCACAGTTAAACGCTCCATTCTAAAGTATTTGATCGTTTATTTTGCAATTACGAAAAACATGAAGATAAGAAATAACACAAACGTTAAATGTGATTTACAAAACTGAATAAATTGTTTTGATGACGAATTTCGAGTATTTCCAATGAAAACGTGATGTTTTTTTATTTCAAACGTATTGCAGAATCGAATGCGTGTGTTCTAAGAAGAAGAAATTGAAAAAATTGAATTTCGTCGATTACAACGCCATCTATCATGAATCGAACAAAATATTTCATTCAAATCATACGTACTTTTAGTCGTAGAATCAGTTTCTGCAATAAAAAATATGGCTTCCTATCTTAGTTTAAAAGTTACCCCCGCCCCACCTAAAAGCGGGGGGTGGGGGACTATTTTTTTTGGACTAATGTATTTCCCCCGCTGTATGATTAAATTTTGATTATGTGCATTTTTTCCGTAGAGTGGCTATTTTTCGAGATATTTGATCGTCTCAGTTTAAAAGAACCACCCGGTATATAACAAAAAATGCAGTACTGAAGGTTTTTCGGTTGGTGTCATGGAGGCGGAGATTCCGTTCCGTGTCGGTGTGGTGTTTGCGGTTCCTTGGTGCCCGCATCCGATTTTGAAACCAGGCCTTTGCCCTGTTTGAATTCGAGTGGATGGGCGCAAGTTACGTATCCCTCACTGTATCAACAATCATCAGGAATATTGTATATAATCGAAGTAACTTAATATTACATTTTCTTTTTAAATTGTTATCTATAGCTTAATTAACATTTTTAATGAGAATATTATTGTTTTGACTATAAGATTTTTTATGAGAAAATTATTGTTTTGATGTCGTTCTTCCAACGATATCACAATATCATATTATTGCCTTTTTGCTTTGTATTAAATTATGTATTAACCAAACTTTAAATCAATATATCTGGAACAGTAAAACAAGTAACACCACTTACTATAAAATTGTATTTGCGTTTATTTAAAAAGTTTCAATTAATAAATTAAACACTTAGAGCATATAGCTCTAAGTTTAAAAAAAAAAATCTTTTAAAGTGCAAGTACATAACTCGCACCAAGGCACCTGACTCAGTTATAATTATTGTGTTGTCCGTTCCTCAAGTTCCGGCCGACGAATTTCGGCGGAATATCCGGGTTTTATTTATTATTTGCGTTTTATTTTTTTTTCTCAAGTTTCTGTAATCACGGTGTAGGCCAGGAGCCACGCCAGCCTCAAACCCCACAACCAACAGCACTTCTCCCTGAGCTGTAGCCGGCAAAACAACACCGTGTGAAGCCTCTAAGTGCGCTTAGATGATATCTGCGGGATGGCAGAAGCCATCCTGTAACAATCTCTTGAACAATGACATGGTGTATGTGAGAATGCGTTTTACTTGATTTTGGTTTGCACAATCAATATGATTTTTATGCATCTCTAAATGATTTGATTGTAGAGGTTATTGTAATGCGAAATTGTTATGAAACCAAAATATAATTTTTCAATTATATTTTGCTTAAACAAATTTCGTATGTACAAGTGTTGTTGTACGATTATGTATGTACAAGTTGCTTTGCATATTATTTGTATATACAAGATTGTTGTACATTATTCTGAATAATTCTTTATATTGAGAATTGTCCGTTTATAAAGAATTATGTGAACGGAGGATTATCCGTTGAGAAATAACTGTGCGGAGTTTCTTATAGTTAAAGAAACTATGCGCTACAAATCCCTGGCATAATCCGGGAATCCCCGTCATAATCCGGAAAATCCTGGGGATCCCCCGGGGAAATCCCGAAATATATCCCTGCGATTTTTCCAGGATTCCCAAGGAAATCTCCGTCTTAATCTGGGAAATCCCCGGCTGAATCCGGGAAATCCTGGAGATACTCCGGGGAAATCCCGGAATATCATGATAGACCGCCGGAAAGGAAATAAAAAAAATGGAAGGCAGGAATAGGAACCATTGGAAGAGAAAGGAAATGAGATAAGAATCAACGTACCGTGCGAAATCCGATTGTGATCTAAATCCCCGGCATAATACGCGAAATCCCCAGCATATTCCGGAATTCTACCGGGGGATCCCCAGGATTTCCCGGATTATACTAGGGTCGCGGAAATGGTGGAGATTTTCCAGATTATGCCGGTGTTTTCTTCTCCTATTTCTCTTCCGATGTTTCCTATTCCTGCCTTCCATATTTTTTTCCGGCGGTCTATCATGACCCACTCATGTTTCGGGAAAGCCCATGCCATCCCCTAAATTGTTGTAATGCTCATACTCGTATTGGTTCCGTAACTTATCGCCAGACCGTAAATTTGGCATTGATAGGCCGCCAAAAAAAAGTTGGGACTCTTCCCATCATAAACGGTATATTGTTGGGCCACCGTGTTCGCCACCCGTTGAAATAGTGGCTATAGTCGCTACCGCTGTGCCCGACCGACACATGTGCTAGTGTACCAATGGGCCACCAGTGAACGTTGCGATACATCTTTGCCGTTTATATAAAAGGATGAATGGCCTCGTGGTTGGACACCCATGCAATTTAATTAGCGAGCCTCTACCGGCCGCCCGTATATGTTTTTCCACTGTATCACTTCTCGAAAGACGTGAATACCACGTTGGCTCGTGAAAATTCTTAACCACTCGATGATTACTTTCGTCGTGGCTCTACTGTCGAAAGAAAAAAAATAATTTATGCATATAGAATTCGAATAATATTGAAACGACATTTTCTTATTTGTACCAAATTGTATAACGGAAAAATGGTTAATTTTATTGTCCGCACACAAAACTTGACTTGATGCTCGCCAACAGGGCTTCTTTCCAAAAAAAAAGTCTCTATTTTACTATAAATTCATATATTTTTATGAGTTTATGTTTTAATTCTACGGAAATCACTCAAACGACCGCTTCCACATTCTAAACCAGACTTTATTAGTTTTAATCATTGACACTTTTATAAATTTACCCATATTCGGTCCACATAAACAATTTATCATTTCCAAAATAAAGTCTTCTTATCACTAAATACAATTCCAGAGTTCATTCGACCCCCTCTTTTTACATTTCTAAACAAAACAAAAAAAAATTGTAGCACCAAAAAAATATTATCGAATAATATTTTTTCTTGTTTTCGTATGCGTCACTTGCATACTCTTTCTCCCCCGCATCAATTGCACGGACCAAAACAAGAAAACACAACAAAAATACTCTTTTATATCCTGGTCGCTGGCACACACGGAGGAGGAGTACACATTGGCCTCGTTCCTAATTTATTATGAATTCACACGCCAATAGGTGCGAATAAAGCAGACTAGCCGTAAACAACTTTTAGCCTCTATTCAACAACAGATGGCAATGCTGTTACACATTCGATGAAACGAAATTAAAAATTCAAAAACGAAATTTAATAAGAAATATTGTTATAACCCCACAAGGTCGTAACACTCTTTACTCATTATTATGCTATCTACGTTTCGTTCTATATTCAAACCTTTTATGATTTCTGTTTTCGAAAGAATTATAAAACTGTTCTGTTTCAGCAGACTTGTTTCCATAGGTAGTATAACTTCTTCTTCTGGAAAATGTATATGCTCTCAAAAAGTTGCATAGTCTATCTTGCATAGGTTTGTCCTTAAGAACCAATGATTCCATCTGTAATTATTGGAATTTTTTGTTCTTTATTTAAATTTTTGAATCTAAGTTAAATTTCAAAATTTGTTACAGTTTCTAGTTAAACGTACGATATACTCTAGAGGAAAAAATGTTATTATATTCAAAATATAAGTAAATAAAATGCTTTATATCTAAGTACATATTTAAGGTTTTTTTTTTAAATTTGGATGAAAATACTACTACTTTTGGGTTTAAACTGTACTGTATATACATATATGTATCATGCACATATGTACATACATCAAAAATACTAAAACTCAAAATGAACTTGAAACTTATTTCTTACGGAGAATCAAGGATTTTGTGAAATAAAAAGTTTTAATTTTTGTTTTAAAAATCGAAATTCGTTGTTCCACTTTGATATCCAAAGGCAATATATTAAACAACATTAATCCACGGCGAAAGAATATTATTAAAACCTTGGTTTTTTCTATAGCTTTAAGCAACAAAAAATGAATTTGCTTTCGTTGGGTAAGCATGAATATCACTTACCAGGATGATACGTTGGTTATGTTTGATAATTCCCCATTTTATTTTTGATGTGTAAACATCTTTACTCGCGCTTACCAAAAATTTTTGTATTAGAGTAAACTTGTAAATGAAACGAACGGAAATGACGTACCTACTTCATTTTGCGCCCATTACACAATCAGTATTAATGTCAGTACTTGCAAGTAATGACATTAATACTGATCGTGTAATGCGAAGTAATTATGAATGAAGTTCGGTAATGATGAAAATCCAGATTTTTTGATTTTACTACATCATTACCGAAGGTTGATGAAAATAATGTTAATAATACTGATCGTGTAGGGTTTCCATCATTAATTTTTTACATCATTCCAGCTGGTTGTTGCTCTTGGATACATTATATGTATGTCACTTTTTAAAATTTATTTAGAAATTGTTTTTTTTTTCCATAGGGGGTTAGGAATTTTATATATAAAATTTTTGTATACGATTTGTTAATTAATTAATTTATTAATTTTTTCAGTCTACAGAAAACGAAAATCAAAACATTAATGATGAGATCCATACTGAGCAATCTCTGCAGACTTCCCGTTCGAGTATAATGCCTCCACCAGCTCCTCAACGAACCAAACGGTGCAATGTACTATCAAAGCAAAACGAATTGCTACAATTGACCTTGGCGAACAACAGCAATCCCGTCCAGCAGAACCTCAAAAACACACCAGTCATCATCATCAAGGAATTCGTCATCTGTGAGTTTTTCATCATCTGCGAGTTTTGAATTAGAATCACCTCAACAAGCACCATCAGATCCACCTCAGAAACCAATTTCCTTGTTTTTCCAAACATTTCAACCAAACCATAAATAAAAATAAATAATTTTAATTTTATAATATAACTGTATTCTATTTTAATAATTATAAATAATAGGATACATGATTAAAAATTTTCTATAATCCCAATTTGCCTTCATTATTATAGTAATGACACAATTGATCTCTGTTCTTTTTTGCTATTGATGAACTGTTTCTGCTTTGAGTGCTTTGAACCTGAACCAAATTATTTGCGTTTTCTTCATTTGAAGGCATATACGAATTATTATTTTGCTTAGCTAAAAAGTTTTGCAAATAACAACACGCCATGGTTATGGTTTCAGCCTTTTTTGGTTCAAGGTTTATCGCTTTTTGGAACACGCCAAATCTGGATGCCAATATGCCAAACGCGTTTTCCACAACAACCCGGGCTCTTGACAACCGTTTGTTGAACTCGTGTCTCTCCTGGTTTAATGTCTTTTGCGAATAAGGTTTAATTAAATTGATTAAATTATCAATTTGAAGGACACCCACAAACAAAAACTACGTCGTATTTATCTTCTGTCAATTCCGAATAGTAATGATGAAAATAATGATGGTTTGGAATGATCGTGTAATGTTAAAAAAATACTGACGAAATAATGATGGAGGTAATGACATTACTGGTAATGACATTACTATTGATCATATAATGGCCGCTTTTGAAAAAAAGCAACAAACTCAATAAAAACAATTTTGTACTATACATGGCATGCTTGTATGTATTTGTATAATAGTAGGGAAAATAAAAAAACTAACACCCTTATTATGGTTTTCGCATTTTACATTCCCGGCGAATGCAACTCGTCAAACATGCAATTTGGTATTATGGTTTTCGCATTTGACATTCCCGGCGAATTCAACTCACATTTTGGGTATTACGATATTCACCTAAACGAGCTGAACTGTCAAAATGATTCGCTATCTTTTTGTAGGCGAATCTTATAAAATTGGTTTTCTGGTACCTATAACGAGATAGTCAGTATAACAGAAAAAGGAGAACGTCTCGAAGGAGTGTTCATCACGTCGTCTATCGATGATCATGTCTTCTACCATGGTTGTAAAAATGGGACCTCAATGGGTCTTCTTCAAAATGAGTTATCGCGCCTGACTACAAATCCGCTAAATATAGCTCAGGTTGTGTTTCACGAATTTTGTACGAAATAATAATGACGTCTGGTTTTTAACATTGAACTGCCAGATTCTCAGGTCACATCACCTCGACCTAACTGATAGAGTCACGCAGGGATGCTCAAATTTCTTGCTTTCCGAGATCTTGCTACGCAATGACGAGCATATTAATATTACTAATTTTGAATGCTGCGTTCAGTTCAATAGAGATGGTCAGTGGGCTGCTGGAGTAGCAATTTATAAAAATACAAGTAGAACTTATACAGTCACCTCAAATTATGAAATCATCGTTGGACAAACAACTGGTATGAGCGTAACAAGACAACCCATTGATGACGTATACACGGCTGAACTTCAGCTTCTCAATGGGAATAAGATGCTTTCTGTAGTTGTATTCACCTCGCCAAATAAATCTGTCGAAGACATAATGAAGTTCATACATTTCGTTCTTGCTCCACATTCTAATAGAATTTCAAAACTTCCCCAAGGAGACTAGCATCTTTTGCCTTTGATTATGAGCGGGTATTTCAATATTAATTTTGCTGTTCCTCAAGCTGAACCACTTATAAACTTCCTGTGTGACGAATTCGATTTGCACATGAACTCAGATCGAAATACATCTACTACGAGATATGGGACGACCATTGTGCAGTTTTCAATGAAAATTAGAAAAGTTAGAGTCGACAGTATATGTTTATTTTAGCTACCATAATCCAATTGCATAATCCAATTTAACGATAATAAACAAATGAAAAACTTTGGTTAGTAAAATTGCATTCCTTCTTCCTTCAAAGTAAACTGTACACAGCACTACACACGCCATGTTTACACATCTCCTTGAGAGTACTAATGGACTCACACTTTTTTTATTTTAATTTTTGAGTACTAGCCAAAGTAGTTCATAGTCATGAAGAACAGAAGTTGGGAGCTTATTCAAATTGCTTGGATGCAATTAAGGAAGTCGGTAAATTATCTTAAATACCTTGTTTTAAAGTACCTGTAATTATTTTAATTTAATTTTATTTTAATTTTTATTTTTTAACTACAATAGATCTCCTAATAGGGAATATCGGGACTATAAGGACTGGGGTAAATATATGCAAAATAAATAACCAATAATTTCGTTTCATTAGCAAGGTTAGAAGACCTTCTAGTCCCAGAAATCTAATCAAGGATACACGTTTAATAATATTGCTTAAAAACTAATTTCTTCCGGTATTGTTGGCAGATTTGGGTTTGCTAAAAACTATGAAACTGAAGATTTTGTGAATTCAAATTGATCCTTATTAATTATATCCCTTTGCCAACCAAGAAGAAAAAAAATGGCTTTATATTGAAGTACAAAACACACAAATGTGTGAGTAAAGAAACAAAGTATGTAATGACGTCTTAGATAAAAAATTTCGCTTGGTTTGAAGTACAACTAACACAATTGTGTGTATAGTTATAGTGTTTTTTTTCGGACAAAAATAAGTTAAAAAGGAATGCACAAATGGGGCAGGTCGGTAAAGGGATATCACATTTCATTACAAATCTACGAACCCTTATGAATTTTTCAAAAATCGTTGCCAGTATGGATAGAACAGATATTGGACGGTAGTTGGGACAAGACAATTTATCTCCGGATTTGTAAATTGGAGTTACTTTTGCAATTTTAAGAATATTTGGGAAATTTCCTGGGAATTTGGGAAATTAAAAACGAAACAGCTTTGGTAACCGAGATTTTAAAAAATGTTGAACCTTAAACCAGTGGAAACTATGTAAGTGCAATATGCAAACTACAACAATTATAATCTCGGTTTTTCATTTCATGAAAAATTGCCGATTTAATACATCCTTTTTTAAATCCATCTGTATCATTTTGTTTTATTATTGTTTTATTTACTTCGATTAATCTAGATATTATATCCACAAATTCTTCAAATGAATTACGATTTTTAATATTTCTAAAGCGACAGAATTTTCTAATTTATCAAAATCAATTACCGACTTGTGTTTTTGAAACTTATTGTTTACTAATTCTACGTTTATGGTTAATAATACCATTTGGTGATGAGATATAAAAGTTTCTCCTACTGACAGAGAATATTGAAATTTATGTACATAAGTATGTCAATACATGGTCATTGTGACATTGTCGGCGATTGAACGTCGTAGAGGAAAGACGTGTTTTTTGTCTCTCCTCTATATAAATAGCTAAATAATTTAAAATGTATTTAAATTAATTAATTAATTATTAATATATGTGCACACATAAACAAATAATAATAATATTAATAATAATTTGTATTTTAAGCATAGTATATGAAAAATACATGTTGAATAGTTATAGTAATTTGTGTGTGATGCGCTTGCAATGGCGTAGAATATGTATATAACAATTTCGTTTATATGTATTTTAATACTGTTGTTTAAGTGCATCGTACACATTGTGTGTAATTTTTCAATATGTATAGGACTTTTTGGATTTCAAAGGATGCTCAAGCTAAGTGTTTTATCATTTTTTTCATTGTTTTAATACATATTTTTGTATTACATAATTTTTATTCCAAAAAATTTAAGATATTGTATGCACCAGTATATGTGTGTGTGTATGTGTGACCGGCACGGATGCATTCTGCAGGGGCGGAATCATGAAATACGACCGGAAAAAATTTAAACGGATTTAAAAATATTTTCAAACTTATTAGATTAAAAGTATTCAAATTTACTATGATGGATGCAGACTGATGTATAAATGCAACTTCTATAATTCTTTAAGAGCAATGGTTAATCTCCTACAAGATTTTCGAAATTCATTTCAAATTTCTCTTCCCAGGTTCGTCGCCACTTCATTTTATGAGATGGCATTGAAGTCTTTTGTATTTCAAAATTGTCAAATTTCTGGAAATATATAATTATTTTGATGTTAACGGGCAAGATCATGAAATCCGACCGAAAAAATGAATTGTTAGAAAATATTTCATTGGACAAACAGAAAAAAATTCGAAAAAATGGTCGAAGTTGGCGTAAATATTGTGTATGAAAACTCAAATAAATAACAGTTTAACATAAAAATTTAATTCGACAACTACTTCATAATCGAGCAGTTTTAAACGGAAATGTTGTACCGGTAAAAAATGAATTTTGAAAATCTTGTTGGAGATTAGCCATTGCTCTTCAAATATTATAGAAGTTGCATTTAAACATCAGTCTGCATCCATCGTGGTATATTTGAATACTTTTAATCTAATAAGTTTGAAAATATTTTTAAATCCGTTTAAATTTTCCGGTCGTATTTCATGATTCCGCCCCAGGTTATATTGTGGAACACACACCCACACACAATTCTCGTTCGACTTTATCATAGTATTGTGTGTACATGAAGAGAATATGTTCGTAAAAAAACGAAACTAAGCATGATAGGCATGCATAAAGTATGGAAATAAAATAAAATAAAATTTGTAGAACCTTTACTTTACAGTAACAAGGTTTTATTAAAAAAAAAAGAACTTGAGATTTCATCGCGAATTGTCACGGCTTTGGGTAATTGATTAATCATTAAGACATAACTTTAGTATTGTATTTATAAATTTGTTTACTAACTAATTATTTAACTTTACCAATTTATTTTCTTTTCGGTTTAGGGTAAATTTCATATCATGTCTACTTTAACACTATTTTAAATTAACTAATCAAGATTTTGTGTGCAGCCCTGCATAGTGGTTTTAATTATGGTTTGATTCAAAAATTGTTTTGCTGGGGAAAATAATTGTGGTTTAAGTCTTAATTATGCCGACATCTAAGTTTATTTATATTTATAACGATTTATTTAAAAGTTGAACTAATTATTACTGAATTATATTATATTATATTTTGACAGGTTTATATATAGGTAAATATATGATTTAATGTTTTACTCTGTTTAGTATTTAGAAAGAGTTGAAGTTCCTGAAATTATAATTTTGATTCTAATTATACCACGTTTATACCAGTAGTATGAGAGTATGTATCATAAAAGTATGACGATGTAAACTCAAAGTAAAATACTTTGCTACTTTATTACATACTTTTTTGCAATTAAAGTGTTCTACGTATCTAATAAGTATTGGTATAATGTTTGCGGTGAGAACGATACTATATAGTATTTTTTGGATACGAAATGTCATTTTAGTCATTCTTCTGATTTTTCTTGTTTATTGTGATAAAAGATAACTGTTTCTTTTTTAAATTTTAATGAAATGTATGAGTAATAAACTATTATAATGTGTTCATACCACTATGGTGTAAACTGAACGACAAGAATACTTTATTAGTAAAATACTATTATACTATTAAAGGAGCTATGGTGTAAATGTGGTTTTAGTCTTTATATTTAGATTTTAGCTGGATTTTCAGATGACGGCAGTGACGAGTACTATTATATTGTACTAATTGTTTGGTAGTTTGAATTCAATTAATTTTATTTAATATTTATCAGGATAATTGAGTTGGATTAATTAGGTAATACGAATCATTACATTTAACTGCTTTAATTTTATTATTCAAACTTCAATAGTTTATCACTTTTTATTAGTATTCCTAATAGTAAAAACGATCAGTGGAAATAGTATATCGTTAAGTTATATTTCCGATAATTTAATATATTTTTATGATTCTGATTGCAGGGTATTATTCCATAATATATTAAATAATTGTGTTGTCTTGTACTAACCGTCTTACATTACATTTCAACTAACAATTTACTAACTGTCTGAAACCGGGTCAATTTACATAATAATTAATTCACCTTTCCTGTTACTCCATCTTGTTTTATGTACAAGAGCGTGTGGTTGGGTCCGGCGTCAAGCGGGAATCTTACTTAGGTTTGGTCACATATTCCAATCAGTTAATCAATCAGTTGAAATGAAATGGAATTGGTTGAAAATCCAGCTAACACTCCGGATATTTTAATTGGCCTTAGAATTCTTAATATATTTGGTCAGAATACAGAATTCTATAAATTGTCCCCACCTCTTGATGGGAAGCGCTGATTAGTTTTTCTAGCTGACATGGTTCTCAACAAATTCACCAAATTTTCTTTAAATCACCCATTTTTCTCAGAATTGAATTATGTTCACTGCGGTTATCTCATTTGATTTCAATAATTCAACCTAATTAAGGTTTCACCCTTTTCAAAATTTATAAACCGGCACCGAGGTAAAAGTAATAAACGCGTCGTTTCCCTTAATTATTATTGTTTTTATTTTTTATTATTATTTAATCTTTGCAATCTGTTCTGGGGCCGAAACTCTCTCGCAGTTCGCTTTTCACGTCACGAGTTCGTACTGCTAATAGGTTTTCGTAACCATGTGCACATTGCATAGCTCCATGCCACCCTATAGTACTGGCATGTAATATGGTTCGGCCCATCAGTTCTGCACTTCGACAGGGGCTCATAATTGTATTCATTTTCTTCACAGATTCTAATCTGGTGGTAGCCTGAAATCTGAGTCCTCGTGTGGATTCACCCAATGTAATTTAAGTTCATGTGTGAGATAGAGATATATAATGTGTACATATATTTATAGGCGTTTTTATTATTTATTATTATAATGTTCATAATTGGTTTATAATTTATGTAATTAAAATCGAACTCTAGAACTTCTTTTAAATCTGTTTCGGGATTTTGACGTGTCTTTTTGGTGGGATTCTGCAGTTTGACCATTCTGATTGGACCTTGGCCGTTTCCCTGTTACGGCTATTGCCGGGTCACGTATCCGGAACTTGGTGGAGTTCTGCGTGCGTGATTTGGCGGTGGCTGGGGTGGGGGTATGACCGGGTTCGGTTCGGAGTTGTCGGGCTGTGGGGCTTCATCGGAGGGACGCGTTGGGGTACCGATGCAGGTTGATTGGTTCTTAGTTTATTAGAACCCTAGCTCAGCTCTACAAACTAAATTTGAGATAATGGCATGATTCCTAACCGATAACGGCATGATTCTATTCATTATTGCCGAATCCCAAAATTTCGTTAAAATACAGCTTCGCACACCGAATTTGACAATCATTTGTTGATCGATGGCCTAGTTTAATTGAGCATTATGCTGGAGTGGCAATCCAATTCTGCATACCATGTTTCATGGTGATTGGTTGAGGAATGGTAAAGTTCCTTTGAGTATGGGATTAATATGTCCTATGTAGACTTGGTAATTAATCGAATATTCTTTGGTAACCAAATTAGTAACGCATTTGAAATTTTTACGAAATCAGCTAAATTTATTTGAAATATAAACATTAGTAGTTTTTTAGGAAGCATTACCTTCGGGATGCCTCACTTATTCGATGCAACTTTTTGAGTTTTTTGTTTTTTTTTTGTTTTCTTTTTTTTACTATTTCGTGGTTGCTCAATTCAAGGGTTAAATACTAATGGATTTTAGAGTAATTGTAAATACATATATTGTAGTTCAAATAACTACATATATGGTTTACAAAAATTCTATTATAAGTTGAGGAGTTAAATTAATAAATGTTTATATTATTTAGGAAGCCGGAAAATTTTAATTTGGAATTAAATTTCAGGAAATCTACAGATGCTTGTGAAATAATAATATTTTTTTGAAATATTAATTGATGATTTTGTAGACTAGAATTGTGTTGTGATTGTAGGTGTCTATAAACAGAACAGGCCGATTCAATCAATCAATTTTTGTTTCGGAAGCCAAAAAATATTAATGTAGAATAATATTTCAGGAAATTCCACATGCACGTGAAATAATAATATTTGTTTCTCAGGTTGCTGCACCTATAAGTCTTTATCCTTCCTCTAGTAGAATAGAAGTAGATTAGAATTGTGTTGTGCCGTACGATCGCTAGGTGTCTCAAACCGAGTCGTTCCGTCTCAAAAAAAAAAAAAAAAAAAAAAACCTTTCCTATCCTTCCTATTGTTATATGAGTTGATAATTTAATAATAATTTAATATTAATATTAATTAATAGTTTAATAATTTAATATTAATTAATTAATAATTTAATATTAATTAATTAATTAATTATTAATATAATTCAATTTATTATTAGTATAATTCAAATAACTATGGTTTCAGGAAATTATATTGTAAGTTGTGGAGTTGTAGAGGATTAAATTAATAAATATTTATATTATTTAGGAAACCGGTAGATTAATTAAGACTTTATTTCAGGAATCTTTAGATGTTATGAAATAATATTTCTTTGAAATATTAATTTCTGGTTGTGTAGATTAGAATTGTGTTGTCATTAGTTCATGAACAATTGGCTTTAACCTAGGTATTTATAACCGGGCTGATCTAATTAATAAATTTTGTTTAGGTAGCTGAAAAGTATTAATGTAGAATTATATTACAGGAAATGTCCAGATGCACGTGAAATAATAAATGAGTTTCCTCAGGTTGCTGATTTAGAGAAGCAATTGTTGAAGACCAATACCATCGATATCCATTTAACCTATTATGCCTTTATCCTTCCTCTAGTACTTCCTCTAGATTAGAATTGTGTTGATCGATCGCTAGGTGTCTGAAACCGGATCGTTCCGTCCCAAAAAAAAAAAAAATAATAACTTTCCTATCCTTCCTATTGTTATGTGTAAACAGGCTGTAGGAATAGGCCCGGCGTTATCCGGGACACTTGTCAAGTACTTGGTCTTACAGTCCAATCAATCAATCAATCAATCAATAAGTATGTCAATACATGGTCATTAATAGCATGAGCACCTTTAGATTTATTAGTTGCAAAATCTTCATCGATTTTATTTAAAACACAATATTCATTTGAAATCACTATGTCCAAATAATTGTTTGTCTTAACACTAGAATCTAATAAATTTAAATTAAAATCACCAAAATTTTGACCTTCGATATGCAATTTTTGTTTCAAATGTCGATTATTTATCCTGAATTTTGCAGAAATAGTCCCTAACGAATAAGTTCCGGAGTCAGTGACACCCGTTATTCTACATTTTTCATTTTTGTTAATTATTAAATTCTCATTTAACTTGTGGACTTTGATTACAGAGGTATATGATCCTGTATCAATCAGATATGCCAGAACGATACACAATTTCCTACATTTATATTGATATTTAATATTAATGAATCGCTAATTCGTTCATTTGATTTGTTATATCGGCCTGCGACGTTATCCGAGTTTTGTAATAAGTGTACATTTTGACTTATATAATTAGAATATCCTTGACCAATCTGTACTGCATCAGCTCAGGTTTTCGGTCGGCTAGCTATAATCGTAGGTTTTAAATCTTCAAGCTGACTTTCTGTGAACGCTAATTGGTCTGTTAAATAATGTATTGTTTTAACATCATAAAGGGCCAATTGTCTTTTCTGTACACTATTTAGCTCAGTGACCGGGCTTTCTATTTTATTAATAAAATTTTCTATTTTACCATTTTCTTTTGTTTTTATTAATTCTCACTGTATTACAAATACAGAACGTTTTGAACTGAAAATTTTATTTTAAAATTTTAAAATTTTATTTTATTATCCCATATTTCCGGGATTATACCAGGGATTTTCGGGATTATGCCGGGGATTTCCGGGATTAACAGGGTATTTCCTGGATTATGCCGGGGATTTCCCGGAATATGCGGGGGATTTCCTGGATTATGCCGGGGATTTCCTAGATTATGTCGGGGATTTCCCGGAATATGCGGGGAATTTCCGGGATTATGCCGGCATTTTTCGGGATTATGCCGGAGATTTCCGGGATTATGCCTGGGATTTCCCGAATTAGGTCTGCGATTTTCCGGATTATGCAAGGGATTATCTGGACTATGCCGGAGATTTCAGGGATTTTGCAGAGGATATCCCGGATTATGCAGGACATTTCCGCGATTATGCCGGTGATTCCTCGGATTATGCCGGAAATTTCCGGGACTATGCCGTGGATTACGCGGATTTGCTGAAACTTATTATGAATTGACTGAAACTTATGACATAAAAACAACAATGACTATAAACCACATATATCCAAAATGGCGGGCGATTTGGATACGTTCCAGATTATTTTATTGCAACCAACTTCTGAGCCGAGTTTCTATTTGCACATCCAATCCACTGTTAATAATGGAACGCAAGCTTTCGTAAATTTTAAATAAAAAAAATTGTTAGAAAAATTAACAAATGTGTTAGAACTTCACACTGGCATTATTTATTTTACTATGACAGCTAAGTACCCAGATATGTATAATTAAGTAGGGTGGTTAATATTAAAATTTAATCATCATAGGTTCTTATAATTGTTTTTGATCTTGATTTATACATAATTATGTCCTTACATATGTCATTCGTAGTTCTGAATTACATTTCCATTATTACGGTAAATCAAGTCGCAAAATTCTAATCTACTTCCATTAACTCAACATAAATTTTTTGCTCCCGCACATATTTTGTGTGTTTTTTAAAATTTTACAAAATGTTGCTTAACACCGAAAAAATAAGCTTTTGAACTTTAAATTACTTTGGAGGGTATGGTGATGTGACATACAAAACAACAATGAAATAAAAACAAAAATCTTCCCCTTTCCGTTTAATTTCCAAAATATATAATTCCATTAAAATCAAGGTAAGAAAACTTATTTTGAATACGTTTCCTGTTCACAAATCTGCTTTGATTCAAAGTCATCTCAAGACGTATATACTTATACGCCTACACACACATTATAACAATAAAGCACACGGTTTTTTTTAACTTTCAAGAACGAAAAAAAGCTTTCGCTTTAAATTTTACGTGACACATATTACATGTAATTAAACCATGTGTATAGTGACATACAATTTTTTAATTACTTTGTTGTTCGCTCTCTCGCGCACTTAAAGATGGAAATTTGGCATGAAAACGTTCCTTTTAATTTAAATTAAGCAGATAGAGCTACACCTACGTAGCACATACAAAATACTATGTGCGAAGTGAAATAACGAAAATTTATCGAACATTTTCCGGGTTTAATAGAGGAATTAATTGAGATTTTCTTGCTTTTGTATTTTAAAGGATTTTCAATTAGTTTTAATTTCCTTCAGACATTTTTAATTTTTTGATTGGAGTACTAAATACGAGGGTAGTTTGATATGATATTAGATCAGGTTATCCAATTCGAGGTTGATAAAGTAGAAATCTGTATACCGACATCTGTCAAAGATAAACGTCAAGTACGCTGTCATTTATTTAGTTGACATTCTGCCATTTAAGAATATGGAGCATTTAACAATCGACCAACGCGTTAAAACTATTAAATCTTATTATAAAAATAGTGATTCTGTCGTATCCACATTTCGCGCTTTACGAGCAGATTATGGTCGTCATAATCGTCCTACAAAGCAAACCATATTGAATATAGTGAATAAATTTGAACAAACTGGATCTGTTACTGATATTGTAAGGTCTGTGCATCATCAAAACATTCGCAATGCTGAAAATATCGCTTCTGTAGCTGAAAGTGTGGAAGAAGATCCAAATTTGTCAATTCCTCGTCGAGCTCAACATTTAGGCCTATCTTATGGCTCATTATGGCGCATTTTGCATCTGGATTTGCATCTTCATCCGTATAAAGTCCATTTGACACAAGAGCTAAAGCCTGCTGACCATGGACAACGAAGAACATACGCAAATTGGGTGTTGGAAAAACAGGCCGTCGATGCTGATTTTTCGAACAAAATTTTCTTCAGTGATGAAGCTCATTTTTCGCTTGGTGGATACGTTAATAAGCAAAACTGTAGAATTTGGGGCTCAGAAAATCCACAATTGATTGTAGAGAAGCCATTACACCCGGAAAAGTCACTGTTTGGTGCGCATTGTGGTCTGGTGGTGTGATTGGGCCGTATTTTTTTGAGAACAACCATGGACGAACCGTTACCGTCAATTCTGAGCGCTATGGCTGCATGTTAACCGATTATTTTTTTACGAAAATCGAAGATTATGATCTTGACGATATATGGTTCCAGCAGGATGGAGCAACCAGTCACGTAACACGAGCAAATCGAGATCTTTTGCAAGAGAAATTTCCTGGACGTTTGATTTCGCGATTGGCTGATGTCAATTGGCCTCCAAGATCCTGTGATTTAACGCCTTTGGATTTCTTTTTGTGGGGCTATGCAAAAGATCGTGTTTACGCAAACAATCCTCAAACTCTTGACGAATTGAAAACTAATATTCGTAAGGTAATGGCCGAGATACCGCCCGAAATGTGCCGAAAAGTCATTGAAAATTACCTCAAAAGAATCAAGGCCTGTAAGAAGTCCCGTGGAGGACATTTGAATGATATCTTGTTTAACTAAAAATGGCAAGGATCAATCTGTAAAATGAAATAAAAATTACAATACATTCCGAATATTTTGTGTGTTTTTTTTAAGTTTACTTTATCAACCTCGAATTGGATAACCCTTTATTTATTCTTTGCTTACAAAAATTATTTGCAGTTAGTTTTTATTCTTTAATGTGAAATATGTCATCATATTCTTTACAAATTTCTAATATACTACTTTTGGCTACGTTATCTATATTATCTAATTTTAATTGTTTTATTAACTTTTCTAACCTATCCTTATTCTTAAATGTGTGTGCCTTAATTTTTACAATGTTATACTGTGTCAGTGGTCTTATATCTGGTGTGAAACCTTTTATAGTTATTTCTTCATCAGTCGTATTTAAAAATTTTATATGTGCTATACCTTTAGCTGGTATAATAGTGTTGGCTATATAAATTCCTGGTTCTATTTCTTTATTCAAAATTACTGAATCTTCTTCTATCGGTAATTCTATTGCAGTTATAATTTCTGTTCTAGGCGGAATTAGTAATTTCGAGGTAGTCGGAATTTTTGTTTTTATTGGTACAGTTATGTCCGTTCCGTTCATGTAAATAGTTATTCTTGTTACATTCAGCATTTTTTTATGCTCCGAATGTAGACACAGTAATTTCACTTGAAAAAAAAAAATTTTTTTGTAACACGCAAATCGTAGGATTTTTGGATATTAAAAAATATCCTCTAGCAACTGCGCCACTTATAACTTTGCACCAACTTGATTTTTAAAAAAAGATCCGAAATACTAAAGCACGAGATTTGGTGGAATTCTCCAAACTGGTTGCAGTGTGTGTTAGAAGTTTGGTCAGAACAGAAAAGGAATTATGGTACTAAAGAAGAAGTGCGGCCTAAATACTGTATGACAAAGTCAGCAAAAAGTAAATATTTGTCATTTTTTTTATTTTTTTTTTTTTTAATTTCATTACCATCTTTATTATAATAAATAACAACTAGTATGTACAATAATATTAAGACTAAAAAAGTTTCAGAAGGTAAGATAAGTGGACCATTGGATTAAATAGATCACGTGACTGGTCCCCTGATTGTAAATTACAAAACAAAAATAAATATTTAACTTCTATTTACAAAAATAAGAAATAAAAACAATATAATTTACGTTTAAAATTAATAGCATATGTATAATAGATAATAATAGATAATTAAAAGTATTATTCTAAATTCATTACACATGGATATATTAAAGCCTCTTAAAATACTACATTTAAATAATTTTTCCTTCTTTCATTATCCTTCCCGTATTTGAGTTATCATTGTGAGAACGCGAACAATTTTTAAACTAATAATTGAAAAAGATGGTCAATATTTCCACGGACTTAAGTGAAAGATGTCATCCTATCAACAAGTCATTTTGACAGTCGCAATAGTTCAACATTTCTGGACAATGCGCGTCAGAAATTAGTAAAACGAAAAGGGCCAATAACTGTGGTAGAAAGAGAGACGGCTGTTCTTTTCTGTTGTAAGAATATCCAGGCGGAGCTTTTACAGGAAGAACTGTTTGCCATTAAACAGCCAAAACCTATAAAGACATCGTTAAAATTTTTAAATCCTTGCATCGATGCTGAGGGGCTAATAATCCTACCACCATCGAAGTTCACAACGCTACTTATCATGGACTAACACATAAGATATTGTCACGCAGGTCTCCAGTTAACGTTAACAATGATAAGGCAGCAATTTTGGGTAATCAGAGCAAAACAAGAAATACGAAATGTCGTCAGAAGATGCATGAAATGTTTTCTGGGAAGACCACAGCAATTTAGTGAGTTAATCAAGCTGCGGGAAACGCATTCTCAATATCATCGCAAATTAAACATCTAGAAAATCCTCCATTTTGAACGCATAACAATGAGTGGTTGGCAGTATATTCCGATTCGGCAATCGGATCTATATTCTAATGCGTTAGTGTCATGTCAACATGCAACATCCCAATGGGATTAAAGGAAATATCATAAACATTCGCCGTGTTCAAGCACTACATAACGATTAATATAAAATTTGTTACGTATACCTTTTGTTGGTTGGTTGTTGGTTGTTTAAAAAGACAACCTCGGATGGCAAAGACACAGTAATTGTAGCTTGTGCCGAAGCATCAAGTTACAAAAATTCTTGCAAAAAATATGAGATCTAATTTGATTCTATTGGACAGCTGTTTTTTGATAGCATATTGGTGTTAAAAATGTATTTTGTGTACGGTGGTAATGACAAGAAGTTGAACAGCCATATTGAAGTTGGATAGCCATATTGACAAAACAGAATGAATTTCATCCAATACGTTTATCTGCTTAGTATGAGAATTCCCAAGTCAATTGGACAGAAGAAGGCGGGATATGGTATACATATGAAAACAGAGCCGGTATCAGGGAAGTCAAGATGTTTAACTAAACAGTCCTGGGCACATAAAAGCTTTGCCAGCCACTTAACTGTAGGTGCGGTTCTCACTCAAGGGTGACTGACAAGGATAATGTGCGACGAGGTGGACCAACCACTAGTGGTTTAGAACTATATACTAGTAGTTGGATATTATTGCGCTGTACGTAGTAAATAACAGAGGCATTTTTGTGTCCTATTAGGAAAGAGAGCGATAAAGTTTGGGGTCTTGTTACAACTGCTGATTAATTTTACTGATAAACTTACTGAATTTACGTTTCTTTTATTCAGGATCAGTTTTTTATTATTCCTGCAATCTGTTCTGGGGCTTGTTCAAGGTTCTCCCTGCTTTTTTGCGGTTTTCTCATTTCATTCTTACTTTTACGCCAGTGTCAGCCATTTTGAGGACGTACGGCTATAGGACCGATTTTAAGACCATCAGCACATTGCATAGCTCCATGTCAGCCTATACTGATATAGAAGATGGGTCGGCCCTTGAGTTTTGTACTCCGACAGTGGGTCATATATGTGTTACATTTCACCACAGATTACCGTCTTACCGGTACCTCCCGATCCAAGAGCCAAAGCTTTAGCCACTGTGCCATTTGGTCGGTTTTTTGGAGATTGTGATGTTTGGTGCGAGTAGGTTTTCGGAGACAAATTTATAGTGCACGTGCAATAAGTTTTAAAACAATTAAGTAATATTATAAGTATGTATAAAGCTATTTTTGCATTTTGTTTACCATAATTTTAACAACGACACATTCAATTTTGAACTTAATAGCTCATTTACAGAGTGGTATGTGGTGTCTACACTGTTATTTTATAGGGTTATTTACATGCAATTTACATGTAAATTACATAAGTTATATTTTACATTTTGTATGTTCGCTATCTATTATATAATTTAATAACTATTTAATTACTATAAAAATTGATTGTGTAACGTTGAAAATAAAACAAAATAAAAAATGAAATGTTAAAAATTTGAGGTTATAAGCTACTGTAAACAAACCGTAAGTAGCATTGGTAAGCTGGTCGGGATAGTGAAATAATTTTGGTTGAGTATTGTCATCCCCAAGAACATCCCCCTTTAATGAACCAAGTAGGAATGTGTTCGAAAATTAAAAATTATAAACGAAAATCGGGAAATGATTCGGGTCCTCAAGAGTTTAAATATGGTGAAGTTGCGTTTGTTCACACAAGCTCCTTTTTGGGAATACTTCATCCTGGACAATATACAGGTTGTTGAAAACATTTATCGAGCACGTATTTATATGCATCAAATTTTTCAGTCAGATTTAGTGCTTATTCGAACAAGGAGGGTCTATTTTCGGGAGATTGATGTGTTGTTTACGACTGTAACGACTATTCTGACGAAATCGATCCATCTAAGTAAGTTAATTTTGTTCATTACTAATGCAATATGGTATTTATGATTGTTATTTTACAGATCCAAAAAAATACTAGGCAACCATAAATAAAAATGCCTCATCCACATAAAAAAACAATATTGCTTTGGAATGCTGGCGTAATTAATGTTCTTGCTGAAGATATTCCACCGCCATTACCAAAAAGTTCATAAAGTAATCCGTTTAATAGATGCCGAAATCATCAGAAGAGACTCAAAGCCGGAGAATGAATTTTATTTCATCAGTCAACTCCGGTAGTTGAAAAGCGAGCCTCGTTTATTCCAACAGCCAGAAAACCCATTAAATTAAGAGCATTCCATCGTCCACAATGAAGAAATATTCGCATGGGCTAATCAAATATGCACCAGTTGACGATTCGGGTTGTGATAAATGTTACAATGATATTGATGAAAAAATTCATCGATA
This sequence comes from Nephrotoma appendiculata, assembly GCA_947310385.1. NCBI lineage: Eukaryota > Metazoa > Arthropoda > Insecta > Diptera > Tipulidae > Nephrotoma > Nephrotoma appendiculata. The sequence continues at coordinate 140,869,519 of OX371223.1, forward strand.
TCAATTTTTAGTCTCGCTGATGTTTTCGAGTCAAACAAAGGATGAACTCACTTATGCGGCCATGCAACGTTTGCTCAAATAAGGATTAACACGAACTCACCTAATCGAGACTGATGTTGGAACACCGGTCTCATTTTATAAAAGCTAAGCATATTATGAAAACATCACAAATCGTATTGGATGAATACGATGGTGATATGCCAGATACAATTACCAACCTCGTACAATTACCTGGAGTTGGTCCGAAAATGGCACACATTGATACACATGTACATCGAATTAGAAATCGTTTGAAGTGGGTGGAGAAGGCCATCAAAGAACCTGAACAGACGTTCGTTGATTTTGGTAAATGTAAAACTATAATAACATTTGCCCATCCAGAGAATACAAAATAAAATCACCAAAGAAAAAATAAGTTGTTGTTCTTTCAATGTAAATTTATTAAAAATTTTCTTACTTTACAAGAAATACGAAAGTTTTAAAATATTTTACTTCTCGAGGTAGTCTTCTTCATTCGATTTATCTTGATCGACATCATCCTCTTCGCTAAATAATTCACCTTCATTGTACGCATCATCGTCTGGCAACTGTTCATCACATCGGCATCCTCAATTTGGGTTGTTATATTCAAGTACACTGAGAGAAAAAATTTATTGAATCTACAATAAAACCGATAAATTCAACAATTTCCGGGGTTGATTTTGAGCCAACAAAAAAATTACAATATTTACTGTAATTATTGTTAAAATTAATATTTTTGTTTATTGTAATTTCAATATTTAAATTGTAAAAATTGTTTATTTTACAAATAATTTATGACTATTGTAAAATTAGCAAAGTGAACAAATAATTTGTCACATTTGCAATTTTTTTTTCAGTTCTTGTAAAATCAATAAATAAATGATAGAAATCGTAAAACATACAATGAAATTGTAATATTAACAAGTACTACAAGTAAATTGGCATGCTTGTAAAGTCAATAAATTAGTTAGAAATGGTAATATTTACAAATAATTTGTACTTTTAGTAAATTTTACAAGAAACTTGTATTCTTGTATTCTCAACAAATAAATATTACAAATGATAATATTTACAAACAAATTATAATCATAGTAATTTCTACAAGAAATTTGTCGTTTTTGTGAAATCAACAAATCACAATGTCGAAGGGCCGAATGTCGAAGGGTTGAATGTGTCGAAGGGCCAAATGGGTCGAAGGGCCGATTTTTTTTTGTTTTTAGAAATATATTTTTTTAAATTTTTTTTTTTTAATTTAATTATTTAATTTAATTAATTTTTTTTTTGTACCATATACCTATTATCAGAAGGCTGACAAATAGGGCCGAATGTCTCTGGTGGTGCATGACAAAATTTTCCTTCACCAAAATGTATCGCTGATCGGATACGTGGAATTTCATAAATATTCAAAGATCAAAAATATTAAAATACATAAATTCATAAGAAATTCATTTATGTTTATTAAAAAAAATTTACAATATACTCTATAAAAAAAATATAAAAATATTCTATTATTCTTAAAATATTTTATTTTGTTATGAAACAATAAATTTAAAAAAATTTATTTCTAAAAACAAAAAAAAATGTGGCCCTTCGACCCATTCGGCCCTTCGACATATTCGGCCCTTCGACACATTCGGCCCTTCGACACATTCGGCCCTTCGACATTCGGCCCTTCGTTCGGCCCTTTGTACTTATTCCGTATCATTTACAACATTTGATAAGAACACGCAACTGCCAGACGAACTGATTGTGTGTGGAATTGGCTCTAACGTTATGGAATTCTTGAATTTTAATTATAGATTCGCTCGGTTGGTTTAATGAATATTGTGTCAGTAAGTGTATTTTAAAAGAATTCTTAACACTTACTAAAACTTAATTTATTTTTAAAACGGATGTATAATGACTAATATAATTAAAGAAAATAAATTAAATAAATATTTAAATAACAATATAATTTAAAATTAACTAATTAATGCAATTAAATAAATTTGTACTGTTGGTTTAAAATTGTGTTTTCCAATGTTGAACGGATCAGTTATTAAACTGGCCGCTGCGGATATTGGTTTACCAAAACGCGTGTCTATCGCATAAAAATAAGTTTGAATACAACACCATACGTTATATGACTAATCTGGATAATTATAGATCTGTTGGTTGATTTCTTCTTCATTTTTCAAAATCATACACTTACTATTTATGGAATCTTGACTTTATAGCTTCCAATGAAATGTTTCCTCATCCACTTTTAAATTATGTTTAATTAACGGAGGCAACAAGTAATGTAACAATTTAAATACTTGTAAATGTTGCAATTCTGAAAGATAAAAAACAGATTTTATTTCATTTATTTATTTTGAAACGAAACTTACTAGTATTATTAGTTTCAGCAAAGGATCTTTTTTTAATTTAATTATTCCATCAAGCTTCAATTTTTTGGTCGAATTTTCCAACCTATGGCCATCACAATCTGTGCTCTCTTTTAATATATCTTTCTGCATTCTTTTAATATTGCTGATATGTACTATCTTTGGAAAAATTAATATCGGATTAACTTTGTTCAGTTGTAACTCTCCGTCGTTCTTCAAAGGCTACCCAGATGTATATTTATAAGATATCCACAGCTTGTCATCACTGGAGGAAATGATTTTTATAAATCTAGATAAATTGTAACATTTAACAAAAGTTTAATCTATAAGAAAATCAATTCGAGAACTATTTTAAATGATGTTCGAGGTAAAATAATTACAAACTATAACTATCGATAAAACCATAAAGATGAACGTACATCATTTTTGAAAATGAGGGAAATATTTTATAACCTTAAATTTGGTAATGGAAAGGCTCAAAACTAAATTTCACTTTCCGTTTTTTTTTTGTTTTTTTATCAAACGAATTTATATCAAATAAATTTTTCTTACCAAGCAATGAACTTATATTTCCAAATTCAAAAATGTTGTATCCAAAACAATTAATAATTATTAATAAATTTTTACTAAACAACGCATTGATTGGTTTAAGACTCATCTGAAACTGATCACCACGTTGTTTTAGATAAATTGGTTTATTATAATAATATTGACAAATTAATATTAAATTATACAAATTGCTTGTAAAATTTAATATATATTGTTTTAATTTTTCACAATTTAATAATAATTACTATTATTGTTTATTTATTTGCTTTATTTACTATTTAAGTGTAAATGAAACAATTAATTGGAAGGAAGTTTAATATTTTATTGTTCATGATATGTAATACTCGTAGATTTCCATTATTGAATCAAAACACATAATTCATAATTTTATTGGCATTAATATACCTGGAACTATAATTTTATTTACAAGTTAGTTACAAGTCATGCCAAATAAAATTATCTTCACGTTAAATACCATTATTTGAATGATTACACTGACAACTTCTGGCAGAATCACAAATCGCAATCTTATACTAACAACATACGTTCGCCATTTTTGACAAAATGGAAAATATTTTTTAACTTCAAATTTTAAAGATGAGAAATGCACAAAACTTATTTTCACTTTATAGTAAATAAATCTTTCTTTCCAAACAATAATTTTAAATTATTTTAAATAAAAACTGGTATAAAAAATTACCAATTTTTCATTAGATAACGTATAAAACTATAAACTGATTCGTAGTTCAACTGAAACTGATGCACTGATAAAAATTTACGAACAAATTTTAGTTTAAACAAATTTCTAGTAATATGTAACAATAAATAACGGATTATGGATTTTGGTAAGAATGTGCAATAAAAAGTGTATATGCAGGTAACTACTTACAATGTCGGTAAGTTTTCAAATGTTTATCGAAAGCTTTATAAATAACACAAACGAGGGAAAGGGGCATCGTTCAAGAAGTTATGAAAATATAATATAACTAGCTGACCCAGCGAACTTTGTCTCGCCCCTAATTACTTCGTCCGAGCAAACACTTTTGACCTTCACGAAAATTGAATTTAATGAGAGAAGAATCAAACAACTCAACTCAATTCTCAATAGACGTTTGAGTTAGACGATTGAGTGGCCAATCCATTCACTTTTTTATCGAATTCAACACTAAAGGTAGGTTTATGGTTGCGTTCGTTCGTTCGGTCATTTGTTCGACCAATCATCTTTTGTACAAAAATCCAGAATCGTAAATTTTTAGCAATATGATTGGTGGAAAAAATTGTCAGAATGAGCGAACGAACGCAACCATAAAAGTGGCATAATATATTGAAAAGTGAATAAAAGGTCGATTCAAACTTAGGCAACTATCGAAAATTTAGTTGTTTTTTTCAAATTGACTTTGTAATTTGTTAATCGTCATAGCGAACGCCAAAAGAACGGGAACTGACTGCACTTGTTTTTATATATATAGAAGATAAGATTGTCAAAATTCTACACAACTTATATTTATAGTAGTCCGCAACCAACGCCATCTATTGAAAATAATCTGAAGTGGCTATTTAAATGAATAATCATTGTCAAAATAGAATTTTCATCGGTGGTGTTAAGTGTATTTCCATACAAAATTCTTCTACAAAATGCAGTTATTAATTTTCCGATTTTTTTTTTGATTTTTCGGTTTTCCATTTGGTTTCGATTTTTTTCGAGTTTACGGATTTTCCTTTGAGTTTTTCCTAATTTTCTTTTTTTCTAAGCCCCACTGTATTGAGCTGGACAATGCACAAAAAGAATAATTCAAATTGATCGTGTTGCTCTCGAGTTTTTGCGAGACTAACGCACGGCAATTGATTTTTATTTAGATAAATTTAGATAATAGATTGGTTAAATAAAGTAGCAGTTTGAATTATAAAATTATTGCCTCTCAGTTTGAAACACAATTAGACACTAAACACACAATAGAAAATAATACCTGTCAAAATATTGCGCCAAAATTATTTTGCAATTCGTTCCAATTAGAAATCATACAAACGAAGTTAGCACAACAACAATTTAATAAATTGCCCGATTAGAGTATAACAAAATTAATATGTTATACAAGAATTATAAAATAAAACAGGATAAAGCATTATAAACATGATGGGGAAAATGAAAGGAATGGGTGGAGTCAAAGCAGGAGTTTGTAAAAACATAATAGAATTCGATGTAGCTCCGAGATTTGATAGTAAATTTTCGGTTCGAATGGAAGCAATGGTGTTCGATCAACTGACGCATCACCTGCCAGAAGCTAAATTTAATACAAACGAATTTAAGCATCTACAAAACATAAAATTGGCAGATCCAAAATTTAATGAACCAAATCAAATCGACATTATAATAGAAGCTGACTGTTATCCAGCAATTATGTTGAACAACATAATAAAGGGGAATGAACGAGAGCCCATGGCGCAAGAAACTGAGCTTGGTTGGATAATAATCGGATGCATGAGGTCAGCTAATCAAGCAACATAAACTAGCTTGGTTTCAACAAAAGCGATCAGTGAACAACAACAGTTACTCATAGAAAACGAGGGCATAGCTGATGGAACAACACCAACGGAAAAAGAGGAGAGAGCTGACGAATATTTTGTAAAAACCGTTCGATGTGATTCCAATGGCAGGTATATTGTAAACTTACCATTGGAAGAAAACGTTCCGACGCTAGGAGAATCACGAAAAACGGCCATTGCCAGACTAATTCAATTATAAAAACGGTTCTGTAGAGACGTAAACTTTAAACAAAGATATGTAGAATTCATGAGAGAATACCTGAAATTAAAACATATGGTTGAAAATGAATCCAGCAAAATCTACTATATCCCACATCATGGCGTAGTAAATGAGGATAGCAGCACCACCAAACTGAGGGTCGTATTTGATGCGTCAGCTAAAACAACAAACGGTTTAAGTTTAAATGATAAATGTTAAACGGCCCAAAAATTCAAGATGACTTGGATAAACTAATTCTAAGATGGAGAGAACATAGATATGTTATAGCGGCAAACGTAGAGAAAATGTTTAGACAAGTTTGGATAGATGAAAAGCAGCAAAACTATCAGAGAATTGTTTGGAGAGAAGATTCTAACCTTGTAATACAAGATTTTGTTTTAAAAACAGTTACCTATGGAACCAAGGGAGCTAGTTTTTTAGCAATAAGAACAATGCTGAAAACTACCCCGTTGCTTCTAAAATATTGAAGGAAGATTTTTACGTCGACGATATGTTAACAGGAAGTGACACAAAAGCCGATGTTCTCTATGCTTATAATGAATTAACCTGCATAATGGCCAGAGGAGGATTCTTGCTACGGAAATGGACTTCGAACAATGCAACAATCCTTGCCAAAATTCCAAAAGAAATACAAAGCAATGGCACAATCACCATTCAATTCAACGACATAATTAAAACGTTGGGAATTTTATACAATCCAGGTGATGACAAATTTCAATTCAACACGCTACGTTTACAGCTTTCTACTACAAGCATCTCAACTAAAAGAGCAGTGCTGTTGGATTCATCAAAGATTTTTGACCCAATGGGTTGGCTTTCTCCAACTACAATCAGCAGCAAGCTGGTAATGCAAGATGTCTGGATAAGTGGAATTGGTTGGGATGACAAATTTCCCACAGAAATCAACAAACGATGGGCAAAATATAAAGATGAATTGAACAACATTGATTCCATCGTCATACCAAGATGGGTGAACACAATTAAAAGCAAAAAGGTTGAAGTTCGTGGTTTTGCGAATGCATCTGAGAGGGCATTGGGTGCGGTAGTTTATTACCGAGTTATTGAAGAGAAGGTGAAAACAAGCCTAATAATGGCCAAAACCAAAGTTGCACTCATAGCGAATAAAATTACTATCCCAAGGCTTGAACTCAATGCAACTTTACTACTAGTGAAGATAGTAAACCATATTCGTGAGTCAACACAAAAGTGTATTGTTGGACAGATTCAACAATCGCGTTAAATTGGATTAAGGGCAATGTAAATAACTATAAACCATGGGTGTCAAATAGAGTGTCTGCAATGAGAAAACTGCTTCCTCAAGCTGTATGGCGTCATGTACCATCTGAAGAAAACCCTGCCGACATCGCCTCAAGAGGAGGAGACTTAAAGGTTGCGAACTTTGGTGGAATGGACCAACATTCTTACGCTTAAATAAAGGAAGATGGCCTGAAGATATTGTGTCTGACACGAAAACGGAATTGAAACAGATAATATCATTAAACCTGAAAATAGAGCACCAAGTTTCTACAGCTATTTTCGAGAATATCGGAGTATAGAAAATTAATTAGAGTTATAGCTTATTCGCTGAGGTTCATTGACAAAATTGACAAATTCAAAAACTTAAAAATACCAAGAACAGTGGAGATCAATGCTGCTGAATTTAAAAAGCAAATCAAATCGCTATTAAGATGACGCAAAATGAGGAATTCAATGAAGAAATCAAACGATTGCAAACAGGAGAACAGTTGCACAAAGGCAGTAAGTTATTATCATTGAATCCTTTCTTGGGTGATAAAAACATACTGCGAGTTGGCGGCAGAATTGAAAAGTCATTAGTCCCATATGATCAGAGACATCCAATCATCTTGCCGAAGAATAGCCAATTAACCATCCTAATAATCCAGGATGCTCATCGTATTACTCTACATGGAGGAACAACTTTACTTGTCACATTCTTACGACAAAGGTATTGGATTACAAGCGCAAGATCAGCAATAAGATATGTAATTCACAAATGTGTGACATGCTGTCGATACAGAAAAAATACAAACCATCAGTTAATGGTGCCATTACCTCGAGAACGAGTAACGGCGTCACTGCCATTTGAGATTGCTGGAGTAGACTATGCGGGCCCTATTTCTATTAAAATATCGAAAGGTAGGTCAAAAAAACATACAAGGGGTATATAGCCAGCTTTGTGTGTTTTACGACAAAAGCCTACCATATTGAGATAGTTAGCGACCAAACAACGGAAGCATCTATTGCCGCATACCGTCGATTCTCATCACGAAGAGGAATGTGTACCCACATCTATTCAGATAACGGTACAACCTTCGTTGGAGCCAACCGAAAAATAAATGAGCTATTCAATAAACTACTCCAAGCCCAACTAATAGAAGAAACGGCGTACCAAGGTACAAATTGACATTTTATACCGCCTAGAACACCACATTTTGGTGGTTTGTGGGAAGCGGGTGTGAAATCGGCAAAATACAACCTGAAAAGAGTTATAGGCGATACACATTTTACATTTGAGGAATTATCAATGGTATGTTGTCAAATAAAGGCATGCTTGAATTCGCGGCCTCTCTCTATAATTTCGAGTGAAAGCACACATTTAATTTTGACACCGGCACACTTTCTAATTGGGAGATAATTGCTAACGGTTCCAGAAGACAATTATAGCGAAATAAAGCAAAATCGATTATCTAGATGGGAGTTTCTACATAACAACTGAGCAGCATTTCTGGAAGCACTGGCACACAGACTATTTGAACTCACTTCAACAACGATACAAATATTGCCAAGGATCAAATTGTACTAATAAAGAACAAAGAAGGTTATCCCAATACATGGCCAATGAGAAAGTTGGTGGAGGTTCATCCAGGTGATGATGGTAATGTCAGAGTGATATCAGTAAAACATAAGGTTGGTATTACAAAGCACTCGATAAGAAATTTGTGCCCTTTGCCAATCGATGACACCATATATTCTGCACCACAAGCACAACCAAACGAGAATCAATTTGATAGGAAAGAAAATATAACAACGGCCAGAAGAGCGACAAGAAGCATGAAAGCCAACCACTGTGGATTAAGTTCTGTTACGAAAAACTTGACAAACAATAGAACGCAATCAGAAAGGAAAGCGAAACCAATGAGGTTTGTGGCATTAATTAAGGCCATTATGTTTGTAATGATCATTTCACGAGCACACCTCACCAATGCAACTGACAAGGTACACATTCAACAATTCAACAAGCCAATTGGGGGTTATCTGGAAAACATCGGCCAAGTAGAAGTAATTGCAAAGGAATGGAATTTAATAATCCATTACCAATTGGCGAACTATTGGGAAGAAATAAAACAAATAAATGTGATTCATACGGAACTGGTGGAAGCCTGTAAAAGAACACCAGGCATTAATTGTGTCTTGATACTACACCAATTAGAATGGCAACTAGGGGTTGTACGAAAGTATGTATAATGAATTCTTAATGTCCATTAATAATAATAATAATAATTATCCCAACGACCTATTACCCCTCCCAACCGCGCGCGGGGAGTCTCCATCTGTATTATTATTATTTTTTTGAGTATAATTCAAGTGAATTATAAACAAGGATATCGAGTTGCCTAACCAGTGAAATTGAAAAATTGAATGTTGAAACGGCTAAATATGTAAAGTATAAAAATCAAATATGATTATAAATGAATAGCTAAGTGAATAGTTAAGCGAAACGATACCCATCGCAGACGGAAGGAAAACGGAAGTTGAGTCTGCTTAGTACAAGCAGATTTAAAATAGATAAAACAAGATAAAATAAAGCAGAATAAAATGAAACAAATAAAAACAAATAAGTTAAATAAAACATCAAACTATAATCAAGAAAAATAAAAATGTTTTTTCAACATGCGTTTCGTCATATTAAAATCGATCAAATGGAAGTGCTGATTAGCTTCGAACAGCATTCTAGAGACGGGCTCATACTTTCCGTAATCAGTTCGATGAGGGTCGATTCTAAACATAGGTACCGTTCTTAAATCTCGTGAATTTATATTTAGATTAATTTTACCAAGCAGAACTGGAGAATCGATACAGCCGGTTAGTATTTGATGAATGAAAACCACGTCTGCAGCAACTCGGCGCTTACTAAGTGGTTGTAATTTAATTAGCTTTAGACGATCCTGATATGGAGGCAGGTTGAACATGTCCACCCACGGTAGCCCCCGTAAAGCAAAGCGAAGAAATCTTCGCTGGACTGCTTCAATCCTCTTAATATGAACCTCATGATAAGGCGACCACACCTGGCTAGCATACTCGAGCAGGGGACGAACGAATGTTGAATAGAGAGCCTTCGTAACATAAGGATCATCGAATTCTTTCGACCAACGCTTGATGAAACCGAGGGCAGAGTTGGCTTGATTGATAATACGATCGATGTGTTGTCTGATTTTCAATTCACTGTCGCAAATGACTCCCAAATCACGAACAGAACTGGCTCTGGTAATTGCATCGCTGTTAATGTAATAGTTGCGAGAAATGGACTGTACACGTTTTCGAGAGTAGGTGATTGTCTGACATTTACCCACGTTCAGATCAAGGTTGTTCTTTGAACACCAAGTGGAGAAGTTATTGAAGTGGAGAAGTTAATAAGGAGAGACTGCGTCAAAAGAGGGGAATTGCAGATACTACGGGGATCCTGCTTGGAGATATATTCAGAATACTAACTCAACGGGAAGCAAATCAATATGAAAACCATTTTGAGACGATTGATGAAAACGAGCGACATCTATTAGATCTTCTTAGCAATCAAACCAGCATCATTGATAACACCATCAAGTTATTCAAAGATAACACGAACTTGACATTGTTGTCGTTAAACAATTTCAGGGAAAATCAGAACCGACTGCAAATAGAAATAGATCTTCTGTAGGAATATGCTTCCATTGTGAAAAAAGTACGAGCAATATATTTACAACAACTCTCGAAATAATGCTAATATTAAATAACATCAAAGAAACACAGGAAAGTTTGTTGGATTTAGTGCATAATGCTCAGCAAAACGTCTTAAATCCCACTCTGCTGACGCCATCGCAACTAAACCAAGAACTATCTAAGATAAGAAAGTATTTACCCCCGTTAATAACTGTGCTTAATGATCACACAGCCGACAATTTAGAGCACATTTACAAAACCATGAAATTAAAAACACGAATAACTCAGGATAACCTGATAATAGGAGCAACTATTCCATTAATATTCATGGAGCTACACACTCTTCTCGGTTATTCCATTTCCAAATATCTATTACAACGAGTACCAAGCATATATTGAAACAAGTGTAAATTATATTGCTGTGATGGATGAACATCGAGAACACTTCGCATCATTTACCAAAGAGAAATTAAATGATTGTCAAGAGGTAAAATTTAAACATTTCCTGTGCAAGGTGTCACAAGTTTACAATGCAGCATCTACGGAACATGCTTGTGAAATGGCGATTCTTCGTCATACCACTAATCTACAAGGATTATGTAACATAAAAAATATGAATGCAACGATAAGAAGCAACTATACTCACCGGGCGAAGGAAGATTATATTAACTTAACTGTGGATATCAACAAGCTAGAGCGCGACATAAATCTACTGAAGGAAAATCAATATATTTACCAAAGGAATAATACACATCATGTTCACCACTACGTATTAACTCATATTTTATTTTGGAGCGGAATAATCATTGCAATTGCAATTGCCATTAAATATTTCAAGAACAGACAGAAAAAAATCACCCGGCCTGTCGTGGGGCTTTACCAACGGCATCTCCCATTCCAGCCCCAAGAACTTCCAGGGCGCCCCAGGTTGTTTAAACACATAAAACAAAAGTGTACAGAAATTTCTATATTAAAATAAATAAATGTGCATTAACACATTTTTCTGCTACATTGCCACTTATATATAACACAAAATACAATTGTTATAATACGTGTAATAAAAATGCGCTCATTGCATTTTTAGGTATAAAAATTTTGTATAAAAGTCGATTTTCAATTAATACAAAAGTTAGTACTCAAAAACCTTACTCACATTCTTTTACTAAGTTTATTCCGGTATTAGCCCCCATCAGTGGTCCGCTCGGAATAAAAGGAAAGAATATTCTAGTTAGAGCAGAGGCTAAACTAACAACGGCTCACAACACAATGGAGCTGTAAAAGTGATACCTGAACGAAACAAGTAATTGAACAAATCCAATTTTTAAGATACATGTTTGAACTTAAAGTGCTTTCAAAGTAAAACAACAAATAGCAAATGCAATAAAATAAAAGTTAAATAAAAACAAAATATTTCATTTATTTTAATTTAATAACTTTTTTTTGTCGATTCTATATGAAGTCACAGTAAGAAAAGAAAATAAATTCCAACAAACAAAAAAAAACTTATTTATGGTACAGAGCAATTGACAAATGTAAAATTCTGTAAATATCATAAAAGAAAGAAAAGCTTATTAGAAATTGTTTCAACATGATAAAATTATAATTTTCCGTTTTTCATTTTCTTTTTTTTGTGTGCTTGTGTTTATAAAATATAAAAGGAAAAAATATTTACTTTTGTCATCCATTACGACAAAAAAAAATTAGTTTTTATTTTAAACAAGATAATATAAATGGATTTTATACTTCTTTTATTGTTATTACTCGTATTCTAATTCTGCTGTACGGTTTTCAAAACTTTTATTTTCATGACACAAAATGTTATGAATTTTAAATTATGTTTCATTATTTATGTTTGGTGAGCTTAAAGCTATAAAACACTTCTGGCTTAATTTTAGACTTTACCGTATTTGAATGGCATGTGAATGTTTCAAATGTCAACGTACGTCTTACGGGGGGTAGTCAGAACTTCGGTCCGAGACACCCAACTACGAGAATTCATGTAATATACGAGAAAAGCGAGAATTTCCCTTAAAAATAACAGAACCACTCAGAATATATACTATTAAAGTTAGCCGATATTTCCCAGCTGAAAGTAAAAAAAAATCGATAGTGCATATAGTGTCTTTGCTATCTTAGCCGAAAATATAATATGAAATGTCAAATATTAATATGCATCAGCCGAAAGTTGTCAGCCGACATTTTTCAGCCGAAAGTATTTTTTTATATGAAAAATATTTGTTTTCTGCAAAAAAAAAAATCAACTGAAATGGTTAAAAACAAAACACTAAACTGTATTTTAATAGCATTATAGATTGCTTAGAAAATTCATTTCCCAATAGGGAAACTTGAATATAAATATATCGCACGCACAAAGTTTAAAAATTTCTAAAAATTGACCATTTCAAGTGCCATGGTTGGTAATAGATTCAAATCAAAGGTCTCCGGAAAACTCAATTGAGTATATCGAACACACAAAATTTGGAAATATCGATTTATTGACGGTTTAAAGTGCCATGGTTGAAAAGCAGATGGAATGAATGATTTTAGTTATTGTTCATATGTAGATTTTCTTTCTCGATAATTGCCTTTTTCGTTGTTCTTGTTTGCCTGATTCATTTTGCATTACCAAGGTAGCACCGCGTGGAGGTGTGAATCTCGGACTTTGCATGGCTCCCCACATGACAATTGACCTGAAATTGTTTTCAGGTGTGAGTATCACTAAGACCTTTGATTTGAATCTGTTTCCAATCATGACACTTTAAATCGTCAATTTTTAGAAATTTTCAAATTTTGTGTGTGCGATATATTTATAGTACTCGTATATACAATTTTCTCTATTGGAAAATGAATTTTCTAAACAATTTATAATGCTATTAAAAATATAGTTTAGTGTTTTATTTTTAACCATTTCAGATGTGTGTTAAAGTTAGCCGAAAGATAATGTAGATAGTGTCTTGAATACAGCAAAAATCAGTCATGAACTCGAATTTATGATCGGGTTATATCATTTGGATGAAGGGGAAATTATTTCAGTTTATAGGAATTTAAAAATCGATAGGAGCGAGAGTATAAAGAGAGTTTAACAAATAGTTAAGACACTATCTGCATTATCTTTCGGCTGGCAACTTTCGGCTAACTTTAAAAGGTGAGTTCATGTCTGATTTTTGCTGTATTCTAGATAATTTTGTAAAAAATTGATTTTTACCATCTAAAACAAATGTGTGAGTAAAAAACCATCGTATGTAATGGCGTTGTTGATAAAAAATTTCGCTTTATTTGAAGTAAAACCAACACGATTGTGTGTATAGATATAGTTTTTTTCGGACGAAAATAAGTTAAAAAAGAATTCACAAATGTGTAACTTGGTCCAAAAAACATACAAAACTAAATTTTTGACATGGTACTTTTGCCCTACCCGCACAATTGTGTTATTAAAGCACTAAAGGGATATAAAAATGAATTCCTGTTTGTTTGTTCCGAATGGGCGTTTCAGCCGCTCAACCGATCGCCATGAAATGTTTACCAGGTACAAGTTGCATATCCAGAACCAACCTTACGATATTTTGGAAGGGGCTGAATCCCGGGGTCTAGGGGTTGCGGTACAAATTTTTTCGAAAATTTTAATTTTCTTTAAACTTTTCCACGAAAATGAGTTTATGGGGCTGGTTATATAAAATTACTGGCATGTTCGAATCCGAGGCGCCCAGCCCTGGATCAAAAATTAATTTTTACATGTACATATATCCCTTTTGTGTTTTACTAACACAATTGTGCGGGTAGGGCAAAAGTACCATGTCAAAAATTTAGTTTTGTATGTTTTTGAACCAACTTACACATTTGTGGTTTCCTTTTTAACTTATTTTCGTCCGAAAAAAACACTATATCTATACACACAATCGTGTTGGTTTTACTTCAAATCAAGCGAAATTTTTTATCAACAACGCCATTACATACGATGGTTTTTTACTCACACATTTGTGTGGGTTGGACTAAAATTTAGCCGATTTTTTGTTTTTCTTGGTTGAAAAAGGGATATACAAATATTTGATTATTCCAAAATGACTTCTCAGTCGCTCAACCGATCGCCATGAAATGTTTACCATGAAAATGTTGCATGTTCAGGACCAATCTTACGATATTGTGAAAGGGGCTGCACCCGGGGTCTAGGGGCCATGGTAGAAATTTTTTCAAAAATTTAAATTTTTTTTCGAGAATGAGTTTTGGAAAGAGACATGTTCGAATTCGGGGGGTCCGCCCCTGGATCAAAAATTCATTTCTACTTGTAAAGATACAACTATTTGATTGTTCTGAAATAACGCCTTAGCCGCTCTACCGATCGCCATGAAATTTGTACCATGTATCTGTTGCATGTTCAGGACCAAGCCCATGATACTTTTGAAAGGGCTGGACCCCGGGGGTCTAGGGACTGTGGTACAAATGTTTTCTTAAATTTCAATTTTTTTAAGATTTTTTGACGGGAATGACTTAAGGAAAGGGGTTATATGAAATTAATAACATGCTCTAATCCGGAAATCGGCCCTGGATCAAGAATTCATTTTTACATGAGTATGGATACAATTATTTAAATGTTTCGAAATAGCGCCTAAGCCGCAAATTTAGACACCAAAAAGAATATCTAGCGTGCGATTGTTATACGCAAATCATACCTCTACTATAATTGATTTAATTATTCAAATTAATTTTATTAATTTAAATTTAAGACAATCTTTCATCACTTTAACTGAAGACAAATCTCTGAAACATTGTACATATAAACTGATTTACTTTGAATGCGTTTTATATTTGAAAATAGCATCTTCTACAAGAAACATCCTTGGATTCAAATTATTGTAAGTGTAAAATTGCCTTAGTTTGAAAAAACTTCTTTTGTTTTTCGAAATATCATTTTCAACCACAGTTCGCGGTAAAACCTATCGAAGTGGACGTAGCTTTAATCATTTTGAATAAATTAATATAAATTTGTGTTTCGGATGTCGTTGTTCTCGATTAGTTAGCTATATTGCAATAAAATAATTGTTGGTGATTATTTTCCAGGTATTAAATATTATTTCAAGTGAATATACATTCTTATTAGATTTAAGTTTTCACTTTATTAACGTGTTAATCTATGATTACTTTTTGATTGTAGACAATGATAACATTTGATTTTGCTTAAAAAAAATTCTGTAAAGACATTTTCAAACACATTTTTTCGCGGTGAAACGTATCGCAGGGAACATTAAAATCGTTTTGATAAATTAATACTAATTTCTGTTTTTAATGCTCGTCATTCCTAATTTATTAGCTACACGTTTAATTTTTGCTTAAAAATGCTACCGAAAAAAGATCAATTGGGCAGGTAACTGCAAAGTAGAAGAAGATTAGAACCGCAAGGGTGGCTGAATCAAGCGAACAGTATGAAACACGACTTGCAAACGTTCGAAGCAGTACATCTTCTTCTAGAGCTAATGAAACAACTGAACAGCGTGAAACACGACTTGAAAATGTTCGAAGCAGGATGTCTTCTTCTAGAGCTACTGAAACCATTGAACATCATGAGGCCCGGCTGAAGGTGATTTAAAGTTAGCAGCATTCAATTACGAGAAAGACTATGATTACAATGTTTCAATTGGGCAAATGGAAAACATTTGTTTGTATTGTCATGCTTTAAATTTTCACAATGAATCGCCTGGAATGTGTTGTTCAAATGAAAAAGTGAATTTGCCTCCTCTGGATGATCCACCTGAACTTCTTCTAGCTTACGTTACCGGAACTACTGAGTTATCCAGACATTTTCTACAAAATATTCGAAAATACAACTCATACTTATATACCACCCGTGCAATGCCGGGCAATTCAGTTAGTTAGCTATAGGTGCCGAAATGGTGATTTTGTGAACTAAAATGCTACATGTTTTGATCGATGAATTCTGGTGTCATTTAATTTAAATTCAGTTTATATTTTGCTTCTATGTTTATTCTGTTCGACGGTGTAGGCCAGGAGCACACAAACCTATACTTCCTTATGACCCAAAAACTTGAGATCTAGTTGACAATATCACCATGAGTGAGGCCTCCGCATGCTTATATGAAGTCTGCGGGTTGGCTTAGGGCTGCCAGACGTCCCGCTTTCGGCGGGATTGTCCCGATAAAAAAAATCATTCCCGCCGTCTAATTAGATCGTAATATGTCCCGCTAAAAACATATTTTTCGAAAAAAATCTACAAATTGATTTTCAGAGTAGCCATTCCACTAAAAAAAATAATACTGCTAGTTGTATAAGCATTTTCTTATGTTGGTATTTGTTCTTTTATATTTTCGGTATAGCCATTCAATTATATTGCTAGTTCTATGGGTATTATCTTTAATGTTTTGGTTGTTCGTTTGTTATTTTTGACATTTTCATTAAATTTATATAGCTAAAACATCGTTTAATTAAATAAATGAATTGTTAAGCAAGTGCACTTAATAAATATTGAAAAGTAAGTAGATTTTATTTAATATTATGAATTTCAAAAATTACTAGATTCTAACCTTGTACAATTCTTATTTTAGAAATAAATAATGGATATACGATTTTTTTTTTGAAACAAAGCTGTTCAACAAAATGTGCCAACGTCCGCAGTTAAGAATAATATGCCAGCGTCCGCAGTTAGTAGTGATTATTCTTCTTCATCTCTAACTGTACTTTCTTCTGAAACTACCGATTCGAGGCAGGAAAATACAGACGTTGAAGACGATGTTGCAATCAGTTTCCTGACTGGCAAAGAATTCTTAGCCTCTGAATGTATTACAGCTGCAGTAGATGAAATCGACAGTTCTGATGCGGCTCTGTAGAACCCCAAAATCTCTAATAAGAAACGCCTAGTAAAATTTAATGTCGTATGGATGAAAAACTTTACTTGGTTGATTGCTGGCCGAAAAGAACAAACTGGGAGGTGTGTGGTTTGTTCAACTGATTTTTCGGCAGGTCATGGAGGTGAACATGATGTAAGAAAGCACGCAAAATGTCAGCAACATGTTCAAAATTTGTAAAATTATTTATCGTTAAAGATGACCTCATTTCTGGTCAGTAAACATAGTTCCAAAGAAATGTGCACAATTGCCGCCGAAACGGCAATTGTTTATCATGCTGCCATGCATTCGCAGTCTTATGCTGCAACTGATTGCGCAGGTAAGCTGTTTCCATTAATATTTAGGGACTCCAACACTGCTGCCAAATCTAGATGTGGAAAGACCAAATCTAGTAAAATTATTACCAAAATCTTAGTACCAGAGTCAAAAAATCTTATTTTAAATGGCGTAAGTGCGGCACAATATTTCTCAATTAGCACCGATGCATCCAACAATGGTAATGTGAAAACATTTCCACTAGGTATTACATATTTTGATAAGGTTATTGGTACTAAAAACGGACTCCAAGCTTTTTATGCTCTAGACAATGAACTTTCAAAATCAATAGCTGAATCTATTGTTTCCAAAATCGAATTCAATAACCTTTCTATGGAAAATGTTACAGATTTTTGTGCAGACAACGTGTTACAGGCTGGCTACTGCCAACCTGCAGATTTCACTAAGCGCATGCAGAGGCCTCCACGGTGATTTTTGCCGGCTACGTTCTCAGGGAGAAGTGCTAAGGTCGTGGGGTTTGAGGCTTGCATGACGCTCCTGGCTTACACCGTGATTATACAGAAAGTTAGGGGAACGCAAATAATAATAATAACCGAGTTCCGCCGAAATTCGTCGGCCGGAACCTGAGGAACGAACAACTCAAAATTATAAATGGGAGAGAGGTGCCTTGGTGCGCGCATCCATTCGAATTCAAACAGGGCAAAGCCCCGGTTACGAAATTGGATGCGGGCACCAAGGGACCGCA
This sequence comes from Nephrotoma appendiculata, assembly GCA_947310385.1. NCBI lineage: Eukaryota > Metazoa > Arthropoda > Insecta > Diptera > Tipulidae > Nephrotoma > Nephrotoma appendiculata. The sequence goes on from OX371223.1 coordinate 140,888,032, forward strand.
AACACTACACCGACACAGAGGGAGTCGCCGCTCCCATCATACCGACCGGAAAATTTAGTAATTCATTTTATAAAAAAAAACGAAGCGAAACAACTTCCCCTCCACCCGCACCAGAAGAAAACGAGAGAGAGAGAGAGAAAGCAATATGCACCGAGCGTGCACCCGCTGTGCGGCGCTCGATCACAAAATTTTAAATTTAATATAATATAAGAGAAATGAAATAAAAGAAATTAAAATAAATAAAAATAAAAAAAAAATAGTACCTTAATTAATTTACAGCTTTTGCGGCCTTGGCGCCGTTGGTGTTGCGGGGCCTCTCCCCGATGAAAACCTTGGGTTGCGGCCTTGCGCGGCCGTCATGCCTCAGGGTCGCCGCCCCGGACCGTTGCGGCTTTGATGCCGTTAAATAACTTGGCCTCAACTGGCCGCCAAAAATATATTGCGCGTTGCGGGGCCTTTCCCCGTTACCAATATAAATAAAAACGGGGTGCCGGTTGGACACCCGTCTCGATGCGGGGCCTTTCCCCGATCCCAAAACAACAAAACAATAGCCGGTTGGCTACCCGTGAATTTCGTCCCACGGTGCGACACGTCCGTCGATGCACTGCGAATAGCCTCGTGGCAGGCCACCCGTTACGTTAAATAATTAGGCGTCACCCCGCCCGTAATCTCTGATCGCCGAATCCGTTGACTGTGAAGTGGCCTTGTCCCACCTTAAACCGAAAGCAGCTGACCTCAACTGGCCGCCGATCAATTGATGCGATGCTGTTCACCGATACCGAAAATTTGCGGTGGCCACGTTGTAGTGGGTGGACCCGTTAATAATTTTATGTACCGTTGGTCGTTCCTCGCCTTTTTAACCGAAGATAAACAAATTAACTTGTCTGACCTTACCAGGCCACCAGTAAAAATACCACGTTATAATATGTGGGATGGCCTCACCTGGCCACCCGTATGTTGCAAGTTTTATTCCACTCCGTAGAGAATTGCAGGGTCTCCAAGGATTTTTCCTCCTTAGTCTCGAAAATTTAACAATGGCACACTGCACCGTGCGTGGTTAGGTCGATGAAACACGATTGATCCGAAAATTTCGACAACTAACCACCACCTTATATTTTTCCAATTCACTCGTAATGATGTAAATATGATATAATGGTGTATATATGAATTATATTTCTGTATGTTTGTTATATTGGGTTATGATGAATTATGGATTACGAGTTAATATAATTATCAAATACTATCTTTGGTTAATCTGATAGTTATACTCACCAAACTTAAATAAAATCTTAAACACATTAATATTTTGTTAATGATTTGAATTATATATTGTAGTATATTTATAGTATAACTTATAATTTAATTTTTATATTCTATTCTTTGCACTTATATAACTTTAATTTAAGATTAATATATCTTTCACTCAACTACTTAATACCAACTCTACTGATACTGTACATTTTAAGTATTTATTCACCACTGATCTTAACATTAAAACTATTTACCTTATATACTACAATTTCCAGAAGTAAATTTCTTCCGTATTTACAATATATGAAAACATATAATGCTTAATTATATAAAATAAAATGTTTTGGTTTAAAATATAAAATGTATAACATATTTTATGTTTATGTCTGTATGTTTCCTATTTATTGTCATTGTCATTCATATGCAAAATATATACAAGGTCGCGCTTAAGAATTTTGTATTATTTACAAAATTATGGAAATGTTAATTTTGCTATGCTTCGAGATTTAGCATAAGTGATTTTTTAACTATTTCCTTATTTTTGGTGATGAAGTATTTTTGTTGAATTTGTCAACTTTAATTTCCGCGTTCTTGCAATCATAAATGTCGTACCTTTACATGCATTTTATGAATGATGACAATGGTGAAAATTTGAATGAATGGTCCGAATATGTGAGATGAATGATCTCACAACACCTCCTTCTCGCGGGAGAGAAGTTTTCGGATGGAAACTTCTTTAGTTGTAGATTTAGTGTGTATGTGTATGTTATTTGAGTGCATTTTGTTATCAGATTATTATATGTTTTCATTTTTCTTTAATACTTAAATTATATTAAAATTACTACTCTTAGTTCTAAATCAGTAAAGTTTTAATTTTGGTGATCTTGTTCTTACTCGATTGTTAATAGTTTCGAGATAAGAAAAAGTTATTTTAAAAATTGTTCCGAATTTTTTGTTAATTTGTTTTGGTAAGAAATAAAAAGTTGGTTTTTGCTTAGAAGTTTGATGATGAATCTGTTGTGCATCGTAATGATAACTGGTTTTGCTGGAAGATGGAATTTGCGTGTGCATCGTGATTTGTGGCTTGCTTGATGATGAATTTTTGTAATGATTACTTCGTGATGAATTTTTGTTGTGCATCTTGGTTTGTATTTGTAGAATTTGCTTGGTGATAAACTTGATGAATGTATGTTGTGCATCTTGATTTGTAATAATAGATTCTGCTTGATGGTGCATCGTGACTTGTATTGGTAGATTTGTGTGTCATGTAATGACTGAATTTGATTGATGATGATTTCCCATTGTGCATCTTCGTTTTGTAATTTTAGTTTTGCTTGGTGTTGATTTTGTATCGAGATTTGTATTGGTAGATTTTGGTCGATAGTCGATTAATTAATGCTGCGCATCGGAATTGTAGGGATGGCACTTATTTGATTGTTGATTGTTGATGAGCTTGTTTTTTTCTGGATTCTGGTCACGCTTCTTCTTTGTTTTTTCTAGGTTTTCTTTTGTTTTATGTTAGTGGCGTTGGATTGACATTGAGATACTTTAAATTGTTGTTTGAATTTATTATTGCTTTGTTTGCGGGATGTTAATTTTATTATTTTGTGGCTGGGCTCTGTGAGTGTCTGGACTCGTTTAGATTGATTGATGAGTGTCTGGACTCATTTTTTTCTGTTGCTTACATACTAGGTTGCGAGAGCTGGTCTCGTCTTTGTTTGATGAGTGTCTGGACTCGTTTGATTTGTTTCTTATATACTAGGGTGCGAGAGCTGGGCTCGTCTTTGTTTTGATTTAATTTTGTTTGAGCTGCTGTTTTTCTCATACATACATACATGGCAGTATGATGTTGATCAATCTTTGTTCTGAAATTGCTTCGACTAGTGTATGCTGTATTGCTGTATTCGACTGATATTGGATGTTGTGATAAATGTTCTATAATGGTGTGACATGAGTATCTGTCTTGATGAATTTTCGATACAATGTTGATGCTTTTTTTGTGTTGTTTTGATGCTGTCTTTCGATTCGATTTTGTTTGATGCTGTATTGAAGGAGTTTTAATAGTGTTTCGATACTCGTTTTCGATGTGGTTTCACTGATGTTTTGATGCTCATTTTCGTTAATCTTTTGATGCTGGTTTGATGCTTGTTTCACTGTGTTTTTAATGCATTTTCCATGTTGTTTCGATGTCCATTTGATGTTGGTTTTAATGATGGTGTGTGTTTTGATGATAAATAGTTGGATATTCTTATTGTTGTTCAGGTATATTTACTTCTGTTTCATTTTGGTAATTGATTATTGTGTGTTGTAACTTTTCTGATTCATCTCGATTTCGGAGTTTAATTTGTTAGTTGGTTAATATGTTAGTAGAAATTTTCTTGTTTCATCTCACGTTTGTTAGTGTATTTATTATTGTGAGAAGAAAAAAGTGTGCTTTGCGTAAGTATGCAAGCGTAAAAAAAATATTGGGTTTTAAGAGTTAATTCGTTAGTTTAGGAGTTGGTTAATAGAGGTTTGGAAAAATCTAGTTTTGAAATTTGTTAGTTTTCGAGTTGGTTAAAAGTGAATTGTTTGGAAAGATCAAAGAAATTTGGTATTGTTTTTTTTCTAATTTTGTAATTTGTGTACTGGTATGTGGAATCTGGGATGTAGGATGATGGAGTATTATTCATGCTATTCTTATTAGGATTTTGAGAATAATTATTGGTTTTTGAATTTCTGAGGCTGAAAGGTGGGCTTAGAGTGTTTTGGTTTGCGAGCTTATGGATTAACTGTGTTGAAGGGGTGTCTATAATCGAATAATTGTCTTGTTTTATTATGGGCGATAAGGTGTCTCTACTTGTTTTGTATCTAGAAAATGAGTTTATTGTCATAGTTATTTCGGGATATAAGAGGTTTGTCAAAATATTTTCTTCTATTTCGTCAAATTTTTGTTCTAAGAGGTTGTATTTGTCTGATTTCATTGACTTGTTGATTTGATCAATTGATTTTTGGTTCGGGTAAATGTTTGTTAAATTTGGTATGTGGTTAATTTGGGTGTTAGAGTTTGAATTTGTTGGATTTTCGGATGATTGGTTTTCTGTATTGAAACTCGGATTGTGAGTGTTTGGAGTTTTAAGTTTGTTATCTAAGTTTGTTAATGGGGTGTTTGAATTTGTATGATTATCTATTTGATGAGGTGGATCTTTAATTTGGTTATTATGAGGTTCATTTTCGATGTTTGGGAATGCTTGGTTATGGATTGGATTTGATGAACGGACGTCTATTCTCGAATAATTGTTTTGTTTTATGTGATTATTAACTGAACGTGTTGAAAATGTATTGGGGTTTGGGTATGAGTTATTCGAATCGTTTGATGGTTGATAGGTTATAATTTGATCGTTTGAGTACATTATCTTATTATCTGGATATAAATAATTGTTATATGGTATATTTGATAGTTTATTGTTTGTAATTTGTGTGTTTGGACTTTTTAACTTATTATCTAGGTATGTTGAAGAGGTTTCTGTCTTTTGATGATTATTATTTTGTAGATTTGATATTTGGTTGATTATTTTATTATGAGCATCTGAGCTCGCGTATTTATGAACTAAATTTGTTGAAGTGGCGTCTGGGCCTGGTTGATTGTAAGGTAATTGATTAAATGATTGGTTAATTGAGTTATGAGCGTCTGGGCTCGTGTACTTATAAACTAAATTTGTTGAAATGGCGTCTGGGCCTGATTGATCGTTTGATAATTTGATTAATGATTGGTTGATTATGTTATGAGCGTCTGGGCTCGGTTGCTTATGTACTAAATTTGTTTGAACGGCGTCTGGGCCTGTTTGATTGTTTGATAATTGGTTTAATGTGTTATGGGTTTGCTTATGGTCTAAATATGATGGGATGGCGTCTGGGCCTAATTGGTTGTTTGATGATTCGATTAATGGTTGATTGGTTATTGGTTTATGATTTGGTTTGTGGATATTTAGGTTTGATTGATGTTCAGTTGTTGATTGTCGAGAATAGGTTTCTGTTTGGTTTATGTGAGATTCGTTGTAGTTTGATGGGTAGTGGTTCTGTAGATATATATTTAGGATACTGCCCATTTGGAGAGGGTATGTGTGCTCGAATTCCGTTTGATTTAGCATTGGTTGAAGTGGTAAAGGATCCGATTTCAGTGTCTCTCCGGTTACTGGTCGGATCCGTTGGAGTTTCCCTGATTATAATGTTCTTTTTGTTCTAAATTTTGTATTGGTTGCGGGTATATCATATTGATACGCATATTGTTAAATTTATTGGTTAAATCTTGAGTATCGGGAGGTGCGGACGGATGGAATTGGTTATTGGTTTGGTTGAAGCTTTTGCTGAAAAATTTGCTACGACATTCATCAAATGTGTGTCCCGTGGTTGTTTTGCAGTGGGAACAATACTTTGGTGTGTATCTATTTATTTGGGGGTTTGGTCTGGGAGGTGTTTGATGTTGTGTGGGGGTGAAATTATTTCGGTTTTGTTGATGATTGAATGAATTAAATTGATTGTTTTGTTGTGGATATTGTTTGTTAGGAAATTGTGGTCGATTTGGATTGTAATATGCACTTTTTGGTTGGTACGTTTGGTTCTGGAATTGTGGCTGGTATTGTTGGGTTAGAGTTGTGTTTCTTCTCGTCTTTTCGTGATTGATGCGTGTGCGGCATCTGTTCCATGTGTGATTCGGTTGATTGCAGTAATTGCATATGATTAGTCGATTGATTGGTTGTGAACTGTGATTGTAGATTGGTAGCGGTTTTTCTGTTATGTCATGTATTGTATGATTGGTTGGGGTTGTGGCGAGCATACTTTCTATGATTTCTGTTTCGTTAATTATGTTTTCTATGTTTTTAGCTGTTGACGTGAATATTTTTTCTCTTATGATTGTGTTATTTAGTCCGTTTTTGAATATCTGTACAGAATTTGTCTCGAGGAGTTCTTCATATGATGGGTCGATCTGGTTTAACTTGAATTTTGTTTTGAAGCCTGTCTTGTATTGTTGTAGGGCTTCTAATAGTCTGTATCCGTAATTGCGTGCAGTTTCGCCGTATTTCTGTTGGATATTAGTGTATCCTTTTTCTAACTCGGCTAACGAATACGTTTTAGAATACATGTTATTAAGTGTGTCCCTTAGTGTTGGATAGTCATCGATGTTCCTATGTGTAATTCTTGTGAACGCTTCACCAGTCAGTCTTAATTTTATAAGTGTGGTAAATTTGTTCTTTTCGGCTTCTGTTATTAAATTGTTGTATATACTGTCGGCTGTTGCTGTGAATCTGAAGAGATCGTCTGTTCGTCTATTTATATTTTCTCCGCTGAACTCTGGGACTGAGTTTGAGACGTTTTGTTGTAGTTGTAGTGCTTCTTGTGGTGTCATTTCTGGGTTTAAATTAGTTTCGAGGGGTTTTTGTGGTGATTTTGGTGGTATAATTGGTGATTTGATTGGAGTTTGATTTGGGGGTGTGTAAGGTTGTATGGTTTTTGATGATGTTTGTGTCGTAACAATTTCTAATGAGAATTTTGGAAGAGGTGGTGGAGGTGGAGGTGCAAATGTTGGTCTTTGAGTATCAGTGGTGTTGAGTGGAGGGATTTTTGGTGTTTGGGGTTTAAATTTAGTTGGTTTAGGTGGAAGGATTGGTGGTGTGTGCGATCTGGAATGGGTTTGGGCTCGAGTGCGTCTATAATCTCGGTCTGGGGATCTACTGAACGGTGACGATTCTGTACCGCTCATAGAGTTTTTATCAGGGTTTGTGGTTTTGAGAGATTTTTAACTTAATTCTAATCGCGAAAGGTTCAAAAGCTACAGCGCCAATGATGTAAATATGATATAATGGTGTATATATGAATTATATTTCTGTATGTTTGTTATATTGGGTTATGATGAATTATGGATTACGAGTTAATATAATTATCAAATACTATCTTTTGGTTAATCTGATAGTTATACTCACCAAACTTAAATAAAATCTTAAACACATTAATATTTTGTTAATGATTTGAATTATATATTGTAGTATATTTATAGTATAACTTATAATTTAATTTTTATATTCTATTCTTTGCACTTATATAACTTTAATTTAAGATTAATATATCTTTCACTCAACTACTTAATACCAACTCTACTGATACTGTACATTTTAAGTATTTATTCACCACTGATCTTAACATTAAAACTATTTACTTTATATACTACAATTTCCAGAAGTAAATTTCTTCCGTATTTACAATATATGAAAACATATAATGCTTAATTATATAAAATAAAATGTTTTGGTTTAAAATATAAAATGTATAACATATTTTATGTTTATGTCTGTATGTTTCCTATTTATTGTCATTGTCATTCATATGCAAAATATATACAAGGTCACGCTTAAGAATTTTGTATTATTTACAAAATTATGGAAATGTTAATTTTGCTATGCTTCGAGATTTAGCATAAGTGACATTTTAACTATTTCCTTATTTTTGGTGATGAAGTATTTTAGTTGAATTTGCCAACTTTAATTTCCGCGTTCTTGCAATCATAAATGTCGTACCTTTACATGCATTTTATGAATGATGACAATGGTGAAAATTTGAATAAATGTTCCGAATATGTGAGATGAATGATCTCACAACAGTAAAATAAGCACTAACCAAACAAACTTGTGTTTTTTTATAACAATTTATTAGTTTCTTTTACAATTTCAAAAAAAAAAAAATATATTAATTTAATACTCAACACTTGGTACAAAACCAAAAAAATTTTAATTTATTCTATCTTTACAAAGAAACAAAAGTTCGAGCTTATCATAAAAAAAAACCCGATTTATCTATCTCTCAATCAAAACTTGACTAACCACAAGAAAAAAAATTCTTGCGCCGCACAACTTGTAAAACGTTCTAGAAGAAATTAATCTCTCTTCTCTGTCTCTCCTTTATATCAAATTTTCGTTGATATAAAAGAGATAGACATATAAGAAAAACATTTCTTCCAAAACGTTTTACTTTGCACACACTCGATGCGCACTGCTCTCTCTCTCTCTCCCATTCTCGTTCCGTTGCCAACATAACAGAAGAAAACACACAAGAATCCATCCACCAAGAACCACGTTTAGACAGCAAAAAACCCGGACGCAAGAAACCGTGGAGAATAGAAACACACAAATTTACAAAAATGTCTTGTTAAGACAATACAGTCGTAACAAACGCCAACGTTAATTTTGGCACAAAACAAAGGGTAATGGTTGAGCTGTATAAGTTAAATAAAAATATATTATTCCAATTGGCTGTAATTGTCACATTCTCGCCAATACATTAAAAAAAGAATCCAATGTTTTTCTTCACCGAAGTCTACAACGGAACTCAAAAAACTATTTGAATGGGCGGGATGTGAATAGTGCGAACTACTTCGACATGTGCCAACTAGATGGTTAAGTCTATATCCAGCCATTGAACGGCTGTTGAAAAACTATGATCCAATAAAGAAATATTTGATGTCAAAGTCAAACGTTTCCCCATTAATACAAACATTTTTTGCAAATGAAATTAACTGCATATTTAGGACATTATGGACAAATTGCGAGAATCATTAAAAAGTCGATATGCAGAAGAGTTTTATGGTTCTATAGCCAGACTGTGCTTTCTTAATTGTGAAAACCGAGATGAGGTCAAACGATTTCAAATTGAGGCCAAAACTGCACTTAAAACATCGATAATCTACTTAAAGATGTAGTTTGATTTTGATACTAGGATATTTAAATATATGAAGGGGTTGGCTCTAGATGTAACATTTCCTACTTTCATAGATCTACAAAAAAATGTCGAAAAATTTAACATTAAAAATTTGGATAGTGATGTCTTATTTGAAGAATGCATACAACTAAAACATTTTGTTAATAAAAACGAGGGGTTTCTTGTCAATCCAGTATCCAGTGATAAAAAGTGGGCTATGTTTTTTAATGATTTTCCGAACTGCAAAAATGTATATAAAAGTGTTTCTTTTATTTATTCTGTACCCCATTCTAATGCAACCTCCGAACGAACTTTCAGCTTAATGAACAGAGCATGGAGAAAAGAAAGGCAAAGCCTCTTAATTGAATCTTTAGAAGCAGAACTGATGACAAAAGAAAACTTTAAAATGACATGCCAACAATTTAGTAAATATTTACAGACTGAGCCTGGAAAATTGCTTATCGAAAAAGTAAGCTCTAATGATAAATATACATAATTAATTTAAAAATCTTATTTAATACTTATTAGTATACCATATATTTGTTTTAAATTTGGTTTTTAAGAAAGAAAAAGAAATGTGATATTGAATTTTAATTTAATCAATTATAAATAATTATTTTCTTATTGTTTTGTAATGTGATATTTTGTGATCTTATTAATCATTTAATAATTGAATTATCCTACGATATTTAGTTGATTTAAGTGAAATGTATGAAAATAAAAGAATTATTAATTCAAATTTCATTAAATTTTTTATTTGTTAAACTAACAGTATTTGCTCTACTCAATCCGTTTGAAAGAAATTTTGTCTGAATGCCAATAACATAAAAAATTAGAAGTCAGATTCGGGCAAATGGCAATTAATTATTCATTACTAATTTTTTTCAATATTTGTCCCGCCGACTAATTTTAAAAACCTGGCAGCCCTATAGTTTCATGTCACAAGGTTGAAGCAATATTTTCACTTTAGTGAATACTACGTGAATGTTGCTTCATCTTGAAATAATAACGGTTGTTTTACTCAGATAAAATATGAGACATTACCATACTTCTGTGATGATGGAGAATTGTAGTCTCCTGAAATGCTGATAATTTTTCGGAAGAAATGCAGTATATTATCACTTATCAGCCAATGAGCTGAAATACAGTGAACATGGTTCGTTAAAAAAATAATTGGTCCAAGTGGCCCACTATTCAAGGCATAAGGAATTTTGTGTTGTTTCTCGCTCGAATTGTAAAATCAGTTCGAATTTTAATGCTGAGATACCGGATTTCATGGCACAGGTCAAACAGATACCGTTGTTGATTACATATTGAACGTGAGTAATTTCAGGACTTTTACGTGCTCCCAAAATTCTTTCGAATCTTTTTTTCTGAGCGATGTTTTTTTTTACTCCATCCATGGTGCATTTCTTATTCGTTCCCGACATTGCTAATAACTTGAACTTTGGGATTAACAATCTCTTGCTTAGAGGTCTTATTGAGACTTCTCTTAAAAATAAATTTTATCGTCTAAAAAAAACGGTAAGTGGCTAGCCTTAAATTTTAGTAAATATTTTAAATTTTTTTATTGTCTAAATTATAGATAGGATTTGTTATTTATGGCTTAGAATCTCACATTGATGACGATATTATTAGGTAGCTAACAATTAACAATTTCCCATCAAACGTTTATGCGCGATCAGTCAACTGGCAAAAAAAATTGATTACACCGCGAATAATTTTTGCTGTTCCATGTTTCTTCAATCGAAAATAATTTAAATTTGAAACTCTTTAGCCCTTTACCCAGAATTTGATAGAAATCCTCTTTATTGTGTTTTGATTATTTTTTCCGTGTGTATATAAACGTAAAGCTACAAAATAAAATGTCCTCAAACAGGTACTGTGGAAAATTAATTTAAATAAAAAAAAAATCGAACAAAAAACAAAATCGTTGTAGGTAAGATAAACAAAAATTACTTATTCCTCGATAACACAAAGCCAACATTTTCATTTGTTATTACGTTTGTATACACGAGAAAATCCAATTTGATACCTTTTTCAAAAAACCTGGGAAAACGCACAATAGCGGCCATGGAACAAATTGTTAAATGGAAATACCTGTACCTTTATATGTATACAAAGTACATGTATAGAACACACAAACATACAAAACTACTAACACGGATACACAAAGCACTTCAAAGAGGTGAATAAATAATTTTATGAAACCTGTAAATAAAATTTAACTGTTTTAAAAACCCTTCGGGGTATGTTACCTTAAAAGCAAAAAGAATTAAAGAAAATATTCATTTGGTCAGTTTTTGGCTCTACCTTATAATATCCACGGTCCGGATACATTCCAACAACTACCCGACATACCTGACGAGTAAAATAAAATGAAAATTTTCAAGAGGTAGAAAAGTGGAAAGTGTTATTGTCGTTTTATTTTATCTTTATTAGTAAGGTTAGGCGAATATATGCAAATAAAAATTTAACACGCGAATACAATCCACTTGGTTACCCCTTAGTTTCGGTATCTGCGACTTCTACAAAGAAATACATCAAAATAAATATTATCTTTCTTCTAATATAGCGAAATAATTATAAGGACGTGTAAGAATCTAAAACGCGCACACAATTTTAGGTTTCTCTAGTCGAAACAGGCTACGCTCAGCACCTCTAAAAAACTATAATCAATTTCATTCCGAAAATATCATAATTTTGCCACACTGAAAAATAACAACCAGCAGTCCTTACTAGAATCTCAATGGGCTTAGCTACCATTTAGAAGAAACGAATTAGTGGTTAATTGAGAGCATCAATGTACAATTCTGGTTTGTGACAGAATTGTACATTGATGCTCTCAATTAAACACCATACACCTGCAGCAAACTGGAAAATCTCCCGAAACATAATAAAAACCAATAAAGTCAATTCTCCAGAATACGGTCATTCTACAGATAGTAGTTTGGTGTTATTGTTAGCTATCAATCCAAGAACATCAACATCAGTTAACGTCAATTGGGGGACATTTAAGTGAACAACAAAATAAAGGAAATCTTTAGTTGCGACTGTTACTTGCCCACCTCCTTTTCAATTACAAACTCTTCTTTAAATTTAGAAAAAACTTTTGACATTAGTTCAGTCATGTGTTTTGTACGAAGCTCTCCAATGATCAATGTATTCAGTATGACTGCGAAGGTTGTATCTGGTTGCTGTCGCATATTTGGTAACAATCCTACCAACTCTTATTTTGGTATTGCGGTGATGACAGTAAAAGTATCCACGACAGTCGGAGGTGACACTTATCACTGGACACTAAATTAGAACGAGGCTGTGTGCGGTGAAGAGGTGTTACAGGCTGGCTACTGCCAACCTGCAGATATTCACTAAGCTCCTGCAGAGGCCTCCACGGTGATGTTTTGCCGGCTACGTTCTCAGCGAGAAGTGCGAGGGTCGTGGGGTTTGAGGCATGCAGGGCTCCTGGCCTACACCGTGATTAACAGAAAGTTGGGGAAACGCAAATAATAAATAAAAACCGTAGTTCCGCCGAAATTCGTCGGCCGGAACTTGAGGAACGAACAACTCAAAAATTATAAATGGGAGAGAGGTGCCTTGGTGCGCGCATCCATTCGAATTCAAACAGGGCAAAGCCCCGGTTACGAAATTGGATGCGGGCACCAAGGAACCACAAACACTAAACCGACACAGAGGGAGTCTCCGCTCCCATCATACCACACAAAAAATTTAATAATTCATTTTATTATAACCAAAACAAAGAAACAACTCCCCTTTTCCCCCCCGTACCACGACAAGAGAGAACGAGAGAGAGAGAGAGCAATACGCACCGAGCGCGCACCCGCTGTGCGGCACTCGATTACAAAATAGTTGAAAATTTAATTAATTTAAAATATATGGAAAAATAAAAATAAATTAAAATTAAATAAATAAAAAAAAATCGTACCTTATTACTACAAAAAAAACTGTTGCGGCCTTGCGCGGCCGTCATGCCACAGGGGACTCCTGTCCCCCGGACCGTTGCGGCCTTGGTGCCGTTGTTGTTGCGGGGCCTTTCCCGATATCAATAAATAAACACGAGGTGCCGGTTGGCCACCCGTTCGGTGCGGTGCCTTTCACCGATACCAACAAAATCCAAAGTCAAGCAACCGGTTGGTCGGCTACCCGTTCGTTGCGGCAGACCACCGATACCACAAAAAAAATAAACCACGAGGGGCCGGTTGGCCACCCGTTACGTTGCGACCTTGTGTGGTCGTACGTTGCGGCAGACCACCGATAATACAATAAAAACTAGGTGCCGGTTGGCAACCCGTTACGTTGCGGGGCCTCTCCCCGATACCAATATAAACCGAATGGCCTCAACTGGCCACCCGAAACTCGTTGGGCGTTGGCTCGCCTTAAAACCGTATATAACGTGGCCTTAACGGGCCACCCGTTGATTACACCGCCGTTTTATGTTTTATAAGCAGGAATATTCCGTCTATTCTCGTGATATATTGTGTAATCAGCTTAAAGACAATTCCTTCAGTTAAATTTTTTACACTACGTAAATACCAGTAATCCAAGTGGAAGGCAATTTACAAAAGTTGGCACAATTGATGTAACTGAGTAAATCAATTTGCTGTCTCGAATCGGCTATCCTCAAATACACAACAAAAATCCGATACTTTGTAGCGTAATTTGTAACGTTGAGCACACCAGACAATAAAAATTTATTTTTATGATTTTTTTGATTTTTTTATTGTAACTACACCATAACCTTTGTACACGTTTTCTTAATTAAATTTTGTGCATTTCTGCACTTTTCGAATCACCAAAAACTTGGTTTAACAATCAATTTTTATAATATAAAAAAAAAATATAAACTTGGTTAAACCAAAACCTCAAACTATATCTTACAGAACTCAAATTTCAAGCTTTTTTTTTTTTTGAAAGATTACACACCAGAAAAAAAAAACTCTTGATATCAATCAAAATCACAAAAGCGAATGACTAACCAACAAAAAAAAAATATTCGAGCGTCGCACAGCTCGTAAAACGTTTTAGAAGAAAATGCATCTCTCTTCTCTGTCTCTCCTTTGTACCAAATTTTCGTTGGTACAAAAGAGAGACATACAAGAAAAAAACATTTTTTTCAAAACGTTTTACTTTGCACACACTCGATGCGCACCGCTCTCTCTCTCCCCCATTCTCGTTCCGTTGCCAACATAACAGAAGAAAACACACAGGAATCCATCCACCAAGAAATCACGTTCAGACAACAAACCCGGACGCAAGAAACCACGTGGAGAATAGAAACAAATTTACAAAAATGTCTTGTTAAGACCACACAGTCGTAACAGAGGAACTCGAGGTAAAGTATGATAACCGCGATCAAGCGAATGACTCGTTGCAGGGTCATATTTGAAAACCATATACAGAGACAGCTATCAGCTGCGGTCGAGAATTCGCAAGAAAACAAAAGCCATATCAGTTCGAATTGTAAATCCAGTTTGTGGCGGAACCGTCATCCAAAACATCAACTATCATATCACTTTACCGGAAGGTTTGCATTGGTCCCAAGCTTCAGCAGAATGTTACTTAAGCAAAACGTATATACTAACCCGTTTTCGGAAACATCAATTTGCTTTCGTTTCAGACATCAAGCAGATGTCTTCTCCAGGTCAGCAAGTTTGAGACCATAGTTTGTGGACCCTCACGTATGTTATGTACAATTCGCACAATCCTTCAAGCAGCACGAGATGAACAGGAGAAATTTCCAATTGTAGTTAAAGTTGCACCCAACGAGTTCTACGTCGACAACCTGTTGACCAGCTCAGACAACATCGCAGATTTAATCGAGGTTTAAAGCGAAGCAAACGGTGGAGCTACTAAGCTGTGGCGGGTTCAAACTGCGGAAGTGGTTCTCGAACAGTCAGCGCAGTTTCTCAATGAGATGCAAAGTGATTTCAAAGAATATCAGGGTCAACTTAAGCTAAACTGGGATAAGTAAGTCTAAACAGTCGAACTACATTGGTCTTCCTCGGCCGATTTGTTAGAATTCAACATCAGCTGATCATCGGATGTTCGGCCGCCAACCAAGCAAAAAACACTGCTGGGCATACTGCTAGGCATCAAAGATATTCGTTCCGCTCGGTTGGATATCTAATACTACGATCATCGCAAAAATCATACTACATGAATTGTGGGTACTCAGCAAACCATGGTATAAACCAGATCTATTGCCCAAGATCAATTGCCCAAAGGAGACTTACTTATTGAGACAGCCAGAAATCATTGCGGGCTCTCAGAATCGATCGCTGGATACATCGTTTGCCAACTCACAAGTCTTCAACTACACGGATTCAGCGACGTAAGCGTCCGATCATTCTTCACGTTTTGCTTTTTTTGGAAAAAAAGAGCTAGACGGTATTATACGGTAAAATAAGTGTTTTTAATTCATTTTAAAAATGAGTTAAAACCAGAGTTGAAAAACAAATAAAAAAGTTCGATAAAATAAATTTAAAAAGGCATTTCTTAATTCATTTTTAAAATGGATTAATATAAATGTTTATGAGCCTTTTTCGCGTAAGTGTAGATGACGTATACAGCGTAAAAATCGGGTAAGATGAACAAATTAAAAAAAAAAAAAAATTAAGTGTGCTTTAGACCACACTACTGAAGCAAAACTTCTAATATATATTTAATATTTATAATATAATATAGCAAAATTATAATATTGGAAAAAAATTGGTCATCCTTTGCGTTCTCGAGTGTCACCTAGCCGTTTATGTCTGATGCCACAAGAGGTAACCTTGTAACTTGGTAACTTTTTCAAGGCCAACTAGTCGTAATAGACAATGTTTATGTATGTGTCACAAAATGGACAAAAAAACCATTTTGGAAATCTCTTCGCATAGTAAAAATGGCCTTGAAATATTTTTTATTTCATTTATGTATAACCACAGTACATTATGTGGTTTCATCGAAAATATGTTTAAGTCGCATTAAAACCTGTATCATAGGCAATCGGGGAAAGAAACGAAGAAAGAATCGGTTTCTGTGATACCTCGTGTGAAATGGAGCTAAAATATAGAAAAAATACATATATAAAACATATCACACGGACGAATTTTTTTTGGTCACCCTGTGCGATCTGGAGTGAGTAAGTTAGTGAGTGACATAGATGTTATAATATAGAAAAAAAAAATTTTGATCACCCTGTGCGTTCTCGAGTGAGTCAGTCAGTGACATAGAAGTCTATATTATGACTTTCCAATTTGCCTGTTTTTCAATTTTCCAATTTACAAATTTTCCAATTTACCAACTTTCAAAATTTCCTATTTAAAAATTTGTTATTTTCCTATTTTGCAATTTTGCAATTTTTCAATTTTTCAATTTTTCAATTTTCCAATTGTCCAATTTTCCAATTTTCGAATTTTCCAATTTTCCAATTTTCCAATCTTCCAATTTTCCAATTTACCAGTTTTCCAATGTACCAATTTTCCAATTTTCATATTTTCATATCATCATATTTTCATATTTTCATGTTTTCATATTTTCATATTTTCATATTCTCATATTTTCATATTTTCATATTTTCATATTTTCATATTTTCATATTTTCATATTTTTATATTTTCATATTTTCATATTTTCATATTTTCATATTTTCATATTTTCATATTTTCATATTTTCATATTTTCATATTTTCATATTTTCATATTTTCATATTTTCATATTTTCATATTTTCATATTTTCATATTTTCATATTTTCATATTTTCATATTTTCATATTTTCATATTTTCATATTTTCATATTTTCTTATTTTCATATTTTCATATTTTCATATTTTCATATTTTTATATTTTCATATTTTCATATTTTCATATTTTCATATTTTCATATTTTCATATTTTCATATTTTCATATTTTCATATTTTCATATTTTCATATTTTCATATTTTCATATTTTCATATTTTCATATTTTCATATTTTCATATTTTCATATTTTCATATTTTCATATTTTCATATTTTCATATTTTCATATTTTCATATTTTCATATTTTCATATTTTCATATTTTCATATTTTCATATTTTCATATTTTCATATTTTCATATTTTCATATTTTCATATTTTTATATTTTCATATTTTCATATTTTCATATTTTCATATTTTCATATTTTCATATTTTCATATTTTCATATTTTCATATTTTCATATTTTCATATTTTCATATTTTCATATTTTCATATTTTCATATTTTCATATTTTCATATTTTCATATTTTCATATTTTCATATTTTCATATTTTCATATTTTCATATTTTCCTATTTTCATATTTTCATATTTTCATATTTTCATATCATCATATCATCATATCATCATATCATCATATCATCATATCATCATATCATCATATTTTCATATTTTCATATTTTCATATTTTCATATTTTCATATTTTCATATTTTCATATTTTCATATTTTCATATTTTCATATTTTCATATTTTCATATTTTCATATTTTCATATTTTCATATTTTCATATTTTCATATTTTCCTTATTTTCATATTTTCATATTTTCATATTTTCATATTTTCATATTTTCATATTTTCATATTTTCATATTTTCATATTTTCATATTTTCATATTTTCATATTTTCATATTTTCATATTTTCATATTTTCATATTTTCATATTTTCATATTTTCATATTTTCATATTTTCATATTTTCATATTTTCATATTTTCATATTTTCATATTTTCATATTTTCATATTTTCATATTTTCATATTTTCATATTTTCATATTTTCATATTTTCATATTTTCATATTTTCATATTTTCATATTTTCATATTTTCATATTTTCATATTTTCATATTTTCATATTTTCATATTTTCATATTTTCATATTTTCATATTTTCATATTTTCATATTTTCATATTTTCATATTTTCATATTTTCATATTTTCATATTTTCATATTTTCATATTTTCATATTTTCATATTTTCATATTTTCATATTTTCATATTTTCATATTTTCATATTTTCATATTTTCATATTTTCATATTTTCATATTTTCATATTTTCATATTTTCATATTTTCATATTTTCATATTTTCATATTTTCATATTTTCATATTTTCATATTTTCATATTTTCATATTTTCATATTTTCATATTTTCATATTTTCATATTTTCATATTTTCATATTTTCATATTTTCATATTTTCATATTTTCATATTTTCATATTTTCATATTTTCATATTTTCATATTTTCATATTTTCATATTTTCATATTTTCATATTTTCATATTTTCATATTTTCATATTTTCATATTTTCATATTTTCATATTTTCATATTTTCATATTTTCATATTTTCATATTTTCATATTTTCATATTTTCATATTTTCATATTTTCATATTTTCATATTTTCATATTTTCATATTTTCATATTTTCATATTTTCATATTTTCATATTTTCATATTTTCATATTTTCATATTTTCATATTTTCATATTTTCATATTTTCATATTTTCATATTTTCATATTTTCATATTTTCATATTTTCATATTTTCATATTTTCATATTTTCATATTTTCATATTTTCATATTTTCATATTTTCATATTTTCATATTTTCATATTTTCATATTTTCATATTTTCATATTTTCATATTTTCATATTTTCATATTTTCATATTTTCATATTTTCATATTTTCATATTTTCATATTTTCATATTTTCATATTTTCATATTTTCATATTTTCATATTTTCATATTTTCATATTTTCATATTTTCATATTTTCATATTTTCATATTTTCATATTTTCATATTTTCATATTTTCATATTTTCATATTTTCATATTTTCATATTTTCATATTTTCATATTTTCATATTTTCATATTTTCATATTTTCATATTTTCATATTTTCATATTTTCATATTTTCATATTTTCATATTTTCATATTTTCATATTTTCATATTTTCATATTTTCATATTTTCATATTTTCATATTTTCATATTTTCATATTTTCATATTTTCATATTTTCATATTTTCATATTTTCATATTTTCATATTTTCATATTTTCATATTTTCATATTTTCATATTTTCATATTTTCATATTTTCATATTTTCATATTTTCATATTTTCATATTTTCATATTTTCATATTTTCATATTTTCATATTTTCATATTTTCATATTTTCATATTTTCATATTTTCATATTTTCATATTTTCATATTTTCATATTTTCATATTTTCATATTTTCATATTTTCATATTTTCATATTTTCCAATTCCTATTTTCCAATTTTCCATTTACCTGTTTTCCAATTTTCTAATTTTCCAATTTTAAAATTTTCCAATTTTCCAATTTACAAATTTTCAAATTTTCCAATTTTGCAAATTTCGAAATTTGCAATTTTTCCTATTTTCCAATTTTCCATTTACCAATTTTCCAATTTTCCTATTTTCTTATTATCCCATTTTTTTAACCAATGATTAAAATAAAATGGTATCAACTAATGTTCCACCTAGGGATTTATGAATTGTCATGGCACATCCTGATACTAAAGGAAAATGATTTCGTTTTGCGTCTATTGTTTCGTTCGCCTCGTTCGATTACACTTTTCGTAACGCATTTGCCAGCTTAGTCCCCAAGTCAAGCGTGCCTAAAGAAGTTTTACTTCAAAAATTTGTAGGACCTATCGTTTTTAGGAGGTGCAAGCCAAAAAATTCGGAAAAATCACATTTGCGCTACAACCCCCCGCTTAGCCTTCCGAGGGGCTTTAGATTTGAAATTTAGGGGACGTAGGAGCCAGGATCAGCAAACATGTCGCAATGCGTGCCGCACGTAGGAGCGGATTTTATAGAATCTATTAATGACACCTACTCTAGTGGGTAGGTATAAAAAATATTAAATTTTGTTTTTTTATCTATAAAATTTTTTAATTTAGAAAATAAAATAAAATGTGCCTTTTCAAAATCCTTTTGAAAATGAATTAAGGTAGGTGTTTTAAAATGGATTTCCAGCGGCATCAAGAATATACGTCAACGAGGATCTGTCGGTTGAAATGCGAGTAGTGTTTAAGAAATGTTTGGAAAAGAAAAAGGCCGGCGCTTTTGCTAAAACTTATAATAAAAATGGATCCATCTTCGTACTGGTGAAACAGGACTCAGAGATATACACAGTATTAATCTCATATGATTTCGACGTTTTTCTTATGAAATAGGAGCTCAACTTGGATCCATAGACTCAGAATAAAATCTCAGGAAATAATGATTCGAACAATGATGGAGAAAATGGGACTATCAATTACTTCGCTGAGACGGGGGAAGCTAGCACTTCAAACGGTAATCACTATAATCACTTTTATTCGAAAGAGGCTGCGCAAATAATAAACAATACTAATTTTAATTTCAATAATATTAAGTCTTATATTTTAATGTATATTAATTATCTCACTTTATTTTATAGGACATAGCAATTTTCATGTGATATTTAATTTAATTCGATTTAAATTTAATTAATTAGACTTGCTATGAAAAACAAATTTAAGCATAAAAATTAAATCAAACTCAAAGAAAACCTTACTTCCACAGTTTTAGTTACGAACAAGTTGAGTTCATTAATTATAGTAAATTTAAAATTTACTTCATGTTCACAAAAACAATTTATTTTATTTTTTTGTTATTTTCAATTTAAATCTTATTCTATTTTTATTTATTTTATTTTTTATTATCTAGACAGTAAACTCATATTATGATGTTTTTTCTACGTGCCTCTCTTGATCCTTCTTAAGCTTCAGTGTCGCCTAATTGTACTAGTGCTGGTTTTAGTGACAGCGGTACTACACCAATTGTAACCCCTACCCAATTTATTAGTAATTCGCCAGTAAATATACTGTAACGCCAGTTTTTGTCGTTCCTGGGGGGTTTGCAAGCCCTGTCTATATGTCTCAATATTATTGTTTTAATTTACCAAATTTTATTTTTACCGGAACAAAAGATCGAAAGATACACACACACACACACTTACACCGAATTAAAAGAAAAAATAGAAATAAATAAAATAATAAAAATCGAACGATAATTTTTTTGGTTAACGGGTGTTCGAGGAGGATAAAAGCGAAAATTTCGCACACGTGCGGGGCAGTCAATTTTGGTATTTCAATCAGTGATTTTGCGCAAATAAAGTTGTTAAAGTATTAATTTTCAAAAATATTCAAGATGCTTTATATGATTTAGTCATATTTAATATTAATTAGTTAATTAGTTATATAAACTGAGATTTTTTTTTATATATATATATATATATATAAGTGAACTATGTACTTAACGATCATATGCGAGATTAAAGTGCTAGTTATGGATAGAAAAACGATATAAGGATTATCAGTGCTAAATCCAACAACGTGCAAATAAAGAGCACACATAATAAATAATCAAAGTCATAATATAAATTAAATCAAAGTGTTGATAAAATAAATCACGGTGTAGTGTTTTGCATGCAATCGATAGCGCGTCAGTAATGCATAACATAAAATACACGTATCAATGAAAAACACTAAGTCGTAAAATAAAGTCATGATAAGTCGTAGATACGGTAATTCATGCCGCGATAAAAACAGTAAAGTGGGAAAAAAAGGACAATTCGTGCGTGTGTGATAAAAATTTAAAAAAACGTATGAAACCAATAATAAATATAATAATAATAAATGATATAAACTAATTCTTAATACGAAACTTCGGTCAAAATAAAATTAAAAAAAATAAATAAAACAAAAATTTAATTTTTCTAAGATTAAAAAAACATATTTGCGTAATGGATAAAGTTACCTTCGAACCATTATGTCAACAAAAAGCAACGGAACGATAATCCTGTTCATCAAATCATCAATGCCGGCCAACGCCTAAATAAATAAATTACGTAAGAACTATCATTTAAAATTTGATTTTATATAATTTTTAGTCTTTAAGTTTATCTTAATATTTTTGGGAGAATTTTTTTTTTTTGTTATTGGATTAATTACGAGTTTTGTTAGTTAAAATAAATTCTCTTAGACTTATTAGTTAGGTATACTCTTAGTAGTTAATTTTTTTTTTGCTAATCTAGTTACTAACAACTTACTAATTATTAGGTCTTAATTGTTGTCAAAGGATTTGATTAATTTTTCTAAATTTCCAATTTTGTTTTATAATTAATTTTTTTTTTTACTACATGAATTTAACGTTGAATAAATTAGTGATTTCGTATGTCTTAGTTACATTTAAAATATGACTTTAATTCATTTGCTTCACTTTAAAATTGATTCGGGTTTTCCACTCATTGCAAGTGATATTAAATTTCAGAATGTATTAGTGAGTTAAAATGGAGTGAATATGTAGAGTGCAGGTAGGTACAGACGCAGAGTCACATCAATCATATATTATTTAATGTTGAAGATAATTTTTTTTATATAATAACTACCCCATCCAACTACTTTCGGCACGGTTAGGTTGAAAACTCTGAGACATACCTTTGTGAAATTTTATAAAGTAAATAATACGCGGTCTAGCAAGATTGCAATCATACCCTGGAAACCCCACCCCTCATCTCCTGAGTTAAGCCGCGCAAGAAAATGACCGCCCAGGTAGTATGATGCAATTGTACATTATTTTCTGATGACGAAGTGGCCTTCAGCGTGTTCATCTAAGATGAAAACATTTACAGGACCGATACGCTTCGTTACAATACCTAATGTAGTACTAAAAGCAACGCTAAATAATAGAAAAGGGCTAAACATCCGCCATCTGAATTCTCACAGCGTGCTTCCTAAGATTGATAAATTACGCCTTATCTTCTCGACATAAATAAACTAAAATAAAATAAATAAATAAACTATTAACTTCTAAATAAAATAAATGAACTATTAACTTCTCGACATAAATTTTACTGTCGTGAGGTTCGGACGTAAAATAAAACAAGCGAAAAGTGCAGTGTTAGTGCTTTTTATTTTGTTATATCGATTTTTTCAATCGTGTGAATGGTTTTATAATTAAATACACACGGTGCAAAAAAACTAATATAAAAGTGTAACTTGATAAGTGATTAAGTGATGATGTAAACATGAAGGGGCTAATTTCCCCAAAAAAGACTTCTTCGAACATCGGACGCCGTACACAATCTACAACAAACTTGAACCAATCTCATGTAGAAAATATTGCAAGTGCAAGTGCATATCAAGTGGGCAAAGTTCAACACAGCCCAAAGAAATTACCTATGCCAATGATTAAAAGTGCTTCTTCAACAGAATTAATTATACCGCAGTTTAAAAATAAAAATCAAACCCGCGAAGAAATTAATGTATCTGCGAATTTAACAATGCTAAATGAAAACAATAGCAATGAACTCAGTGCGACGAACTCTAGTGACCGTGGTCAGTGTGAAAATAATCTAGTGCAAACGGGATTGGATAGATACATCACTGTTCAATCTAAAAGAAAACGTAGCCCGAGATCTGCCCAGTTTGCTGGCAGGAGCAAAGTGTCACGGTCTGAACAAGGTGTTAATCAAATACCTCTTAACAACCGATTCTCTAGTTTAGAGGTCGTTGACCCCAACGCAGCGCCGACTTTGAAAAATGAGAAACCGCCTCCGATTTATTTAAGGGAAGCATCTAACAATGATCTGGTTAATAACATCGCAACATTAACAGATTCAAAATTTTATATTGCCCCGCTCAAAAGAGGTAACATAAATGAAACAAAGATTCAAACATTCGAAATCGCTGGCTTCAGAGCCCTTGTCAAACATTTTGATGAAGCTGGTAAAAAATATTACACATACCAGCTAAAAAGTCAAAAAGGGCTGACTGTTGTGCTAAGAGGAATTGAAAGCTACGTAGATGTTAGCGACATACAAGCTGCGCTTGCTGCGGAAGGTTTCCATGTCAAATCTATTGGTAATATAGTAAACCGTGAGAAGGTACCTCAACCAATGTTCCGTTTGGAACTAGAGCCAGAGGAACAAAAGTCAAACGGAGTTCACAAGATTTACAAATTAAAATATTTGTTACATCGTAAAATAGTAATTGAAGAACCTAAGAAGAGGTCTGGACCAGTCCAATGCATAAAGTGCCAAGAATATGGACACACGAAAGCATACTGCACCTTAAATGAAGTTTGTGATATTTGCGGTGAACTCCACGACTCCAAACAGTGTGACAAGTCTCGCAATGACCCATCTGTGTTACGTTGTAATAACTGCGGCGAAAATCATACTGCAAACTATAGGGGCTGCGCAGTGTATCTGGACTTAAAACGAAAAATAAACCCTAAAATGAGAGCTGAGCAACGAATGCTCAACATGCAATTTAATCAGAGGGCCGTGTTTCCAAAAAATACAATAGTCACCAAACCAACGAATGCAAACACACAAAATGATAACTTGGAGACGTTTGCCAGCAGTTTTGCACAGCCAGGTGTTTCTTACGCAAGTATTCTAAAAGGTAACAAACCAAACCAAAAGTTCATGTTAATGAGGAGGAACTAAACATTCATACCATGGTAAATAAATTAACCGAGACCATTCAAAGTTTCATGATGATGATGGAAAGACAAATGAGCATGATGATGCAAAATATGAATACGCTTATGCAAATTATAGTCAAAAATCAAAAATAACATTTCTAAAAATAGCTATTTGGAATGCCAACGGGCTCTCGCAACATAAAGCTGAGGTACAAACCTTTCTTATCGAACAAAATATAGACATCATGTTAATATCTGAAACACACTTCACAAAACAAAATTTTTTTAATATTACCGACTATTCCGTTTATGACACCAAACATCCGGATGGAAAAGCACACGGCGGCACTGCAGTCTTAATAAAAAGAAGATTAAAGCACTACGAGCTCCAGAAATATGCTAAAGATCACATTCAAGCTACAACTATCAGTTTGGAAGAATGGCCTGGGAAATTTTTAATATCGGCTGTCTACTGCCCACCGAAACACGCAATTAAAAAACAACAATTTATCGATTACTTCAATCAGTTGGGAATCAAATTTCTAGCAGGGGGGTGATTACAACGCTAAACATGTGCAATGAGGTTCGAGGCTGACGTCACCCAAGGGCAAGCAACTTTACGAAGCAATAAACGAGAAAAACCTAGATTATTTATCATCTGGACACCCCACATATTGGCCTACAGATAGAAAGAAAATTCCTGATTTAATAGATTTCTGTGTAATACGAGGAATAGCACGCAACAATGCTCAAGTCGTTGACTGTTATGATTTATCATCAGATCACTCACCAATAATAGTAACACTAAGTACCCAAGCATTAAAAACTGAACCACCCCAACGTTTAACAAACAAACTAACGAAATGGGTTCTCTATAGAAACATAGTAAATGTGAATTGTCATCTCAATGTTCCACTTCGCACACCAGAAGACATTGATGCCGCGATAGAAAACTTAAGTCAAATAATGGAAATGGCTGCAAAAAAATCTACTCCGGTTAACAAAAATTCCGAAAATAATACAAGGCTTTCAAGTAACATTCAAAATTTATTGGCAGAGAAGCGGGCAATTGGGCGGCTGTGGCAGCTCCACCGATCGCCTTTGCATAAATGGAAATTAAATAGAGCTATTAAAGCTCTGAGAGAAGCAATTCGGGAAGAACAAAATTTAGGAATACAGAATTACCTAAGTGAGCTCACAGCAACAGAAAAAAACGATTACTCACTGTGGAAGGCAGCAAGAAATTTAAAAAGGCCAGAGATATCGAACCCACCGATAAGGAAACCAGATGGTCACTGGGCCAGAAGTGACTTAGAAAAGGCCATCGCTTTCTCTAACCATCTACAAAAAGTGTTCACCCCAAACGAACAAAATAACGATTGCGTACTACCACAGTTTACGAGGGACGAGTCGAACCCAAACCCAGTAAAATTTAAATGGAAATGCGTCAAAACGGTTATCAAAAATAGTATAAATCCTAAGAAAGCGCCAGGTGACTAATAACCTTAATGACCTAATAACTGGAAAAATGATCAAAGCTTTTTGAAAAGATGCTACTACAACAACTAATACCTATACTATCTGAAGGTCGCATTATACCAGATCACCAATTTGGATTTAGAGAGCAACACGGCACAATAGAACAGGTGCACAGAATTGTAAATACAATTAAATTTTCCTTAGAAGAAAAGAAATATTGCTCGGCAGTTTTCTTGGATATTGCGCAAGCTTTCGACAAAGTATGGCATGAAGGATTAATTTACAAAATTAAAACTCTTCTGCCTAGCCAATTTCATTCAATTCTTGAAAACTACTTAGCCCAAAGGATGTTCCAGGTGAAACAAAATACGGCCACTACTGATCTAGCCGAGATAAAGGCAGGAGTACCGCAAGGTAGTGTATTGGGACCTGTGCTATACTTGCTATTCACAGCTGACTTACCAATAACTGAAAAAATTGTCACTTCAACTTTTGCTGATGACACAGCTATATTATTTTCGCACAAAAATCCTCAAACAGCATCGAGAGAATTACAAGAACATCTACACAAAATAGAAGATTGGTTAAAAACTTGGCGGATAAAGACGAATGAATGTAAATCAACTCATGTAACATTCACATTGAATAAACGTACATGCCCAGGAGTAAAATTAAACAATATCACAATTCCTCAACAAACAAACGTCAAATATCTCGGTCTTCATCTCGATAGAAGATTGACATGGAAAAAGCACATTGAAACAAAACGCAATCAATTAAAAATAAAATTTTCGAAAATGTACTGGATAATCGGTAGAAAATCGAAACTCTCTCCAGACTGCAAGGTTCTACTATACAAAGCGATCCTAATCCCCATATGGACATATGGAATCCAACTATGGGGCTCAACTAGTGCATCAAATATAGATATTGTACAAAGAACGCAAGCGAAGATACTTCGTAGCATTACAAATGCCCCTTGGTATATTCGAAACAGCAACATCCATAGAGATTTAGGAATCAAAACTGTTAAAGAGACAATTAAATCATGCAGTCTAAAGTACCAACTGAAACTGGAATCACACCCTAACGAATTAGCTAGAGAACTACTAAGGCAACCGAAATACTGACGGCTGCGCAG
Organism: Nephrotoma appendiculata; assembly: GCA_947310385.1. Taxonomy (NCBI): domain Eukaryota; kingdom Metazoa; phylum Arthropoda; class Insecta; order Diptera; family Tipulidae; genus Nephrotoma; species Nephrotoma appendiculata. The sequence goes on from OX371223.1 coordinate 140,915,160, forward strand.
GGCAGATCCTCTAGATTTAATTAACTGAGAAATATAATCTAATAATTACGTGCATGATGAGCTAACACACTAAAATTAAGTAAATAATAATAATTTAATAATAATAATGCATAATGATATTAAGTATTAACATAGGTTAAGGCTTAATTTAAAATAAAATATAGATTTTAAGAATTTCACACTTCTTGTTAGTTTCGTATAAAGAAAGATTCAAGAATAAAGCCTTTGGCAATAGTTATAAAAAAAAAATCTTCTCGACAAATATTCACGCAATTTGTGTATCGGAAACGTGGCTTAAAGACCACATACCAAATCAAGCGACTCAACTTTCTGGTTTCTCAGTATTTCGAAATGATCGTACTTGGTGTCGGTCTCGGTGATGGTGTTTGTATATTTTTAAACTCGAACATAAAGTCGAAAGTTATTTATCAATCTCCAGTTTCATCAAAAATTGAGTCACTTTTTCTCGAAGTCAGATATTCTGACCAAATTTTCCTTCTTAGGGTTGTTTATATACCACCAAGCATAAATTGCATAGGCGAATTCGAAAATCTTTTGAATAATATCACACCCCGATATCAAAACATTTTGTTAACGGGAGATTTTAATCACAATATACTATCTAACAATCCTAGAGTTTTAAATTTCTGCAATGTAGTTAATAATTTTTTCCTGACAATTTTCAATAATAATGCCACGAACCACTTCTTTACTAATACTAGTTCTCTGTTAGATTTATTATTAACTAATCTCAATAGCATATCATTTTTGAATCAAATTTCAATACCTGGACCACCATTTAATTTTCTTCTCAGTGGATGTGTACCAGCCTAGCGTAATCCCTGAAATTTACTATAGAGACTATAGTAGAATAATTCTTGATGAAATTCCTGTTAAGATAGCAAATCTTCCGTTCCAGAATATCTATATCAAACAGAAAATGTGATTCGCGTGAAGTTTGTTCTAAATCTGTCCTAAAAAAAAAAAAAAAAAAAATTAAGATTTGTTTAGGACAAACTTCACAATTCTGTACATGTTGGTGAAGTTTATCCTAAACCTGTCCTAAAAAGCAACAATAACAAAATATGTGTATATGTATTTGTATAATGTCTCGATAGAACGAATTTTACAATAAATAGTTACATGAGTAAACATATTTTCTAACAAAAATTTTAAATTTTCTGAATGTTTTCGGGAATCTCATATAAACCAGTATTAAATAAAGCAAGTATTGAGATGCTACTAGGCCCTAACTAATAGAAAAACTAGTTTATTTTATTAAAATTGGGATTTATGGGTATCAAGGTTTTTCAAATCACTTGTAATTTATTTCTAAGTTTTCTCGGAAAATCCTAGGAACCCAACATCAATATGACTTATATTTTATGAATCTTCTAGGTCACATTAAACATCAAAACACCTCAATTTTGACCAAATTGGGGGATGAGGGTGTTTAGGGCAGCGATGTTGGCATCTACTCTCTAAAAATCACTTGTAAGGTTTTCCCAAGTTTCCTCGGAAAATCCTAGGAACCCAACATCAAAATGACTTATATTTTAAGAGTATTCTGGGTCACATTAAACATCAAAACACCTCAATTTTGACCAAATTGCGGGATTAGGGTGTTAAGGACAGCGATGTTGGCATCTGCTCTCTATAAATCACTTGTAAGGTTTTCCTAAGTTTTCTCGGAAAATCATAGGAACCCAACATCAAAATGACTTATATTTTAAGAGTATTCTGGGTCACATTAAACATCAAAACACCTCAATTTTGACCAAATTGCGGGATTAGGGTGTTAAGGACAGCGATGTTGGCATCTGCTCTCTATAAATCACTTGTAAGGTTTTCCTAAGTTTTCTCGGAAAATCATAGGAACCCAACATCAAAATGACTTATATTTTAAGAGTATTCTGGGTCACATTAAACATCAAAACACCTCAATTTTGACCAAATTGCGGGATTAGGGTGTTAAGGACAGCGATGTTGGCATCTGCTCTCTATAAATCACTTGTAAGGTTTTCCTAAGTTTTCTCGGAAAATCATAGGAACCCAACATCAAAATGACTTATATTTTAAGAGTATTCTGGGTCACATTAAACATCAAAACACCTCAATTTTGACCAAATTGGGGGATTAGGGTGTTTAGGGCAGCGATGTTGGCATCTACTCTCTAAAAATCACTTGTAAGGTTTTCCCAAGTTTCCTCGGAAAATCCTAGGAACCCAACATCAAAATGACTTATATTTTAAGAGTATTCTGGGTCACATTAAACATCAAAACACCTCAATTTTGACCAAATTGCGGGATTAGGGTGTTAAGGACAGCGATGTTGGCATCTGCTCTCTATAAATCACTTGTAAGGTTTTCCTAAGTTTTCTCGGAAAATCATAGGAACCCAACATCAAAATGACTTATATTTTAAGAATCTTCTAGGTCACATTAAACATCAAAACACATTAATTTTGACCAAATTGCGGGATTAGGGTGTTAAGGACAGCGAAGATGGCATCTGCTCTCTATAAATCACTTGTAAGGTTTTCCTAAGTTTTCTCGGAAAATCCTAGGAACCCAACATCAAAATGACTTATATTTTAAGAGTATTCTGGGTCACATTAAACATCAAAACACCTCAATTTTGACCAAATTGGGGGATTAGAGTGTTTAGGGCAGCGATGTTGGCATCTACTCTCTAAAAATCACTTGTAAGGTTTTCCCAAGTTTCCTCGGAAAATCCTAGGAACCCAACATCAAAATGACTTATATTTTAAGAGTATTCTGGGTCACATTAAACATCAAAACACCTCAATTTTGACCAAATTGCGGGATTAGGGTGTTAAGGACAGCGATGTTGGCATCTGCTCTCTATAAATCACTTGTAAGGTTTTCCTAAGTTTTCTCGGAAAATCATAGGAACCCAACATCAAAATGACTTATATTTTAAGAGTATTCTGGGTCACATTAAACATCAAAACACCTCAATTTTGACCAAATTGCGGGATTAGGGTGTTAAGGACAGCGATGTTGGCATCTGCTCTCTATAAATCACTTGTAAGGTTTTCCTAAGTTTTCTCGGAAAATCATAGGAACCCAACATCAAAATGACTTATATTTTAAGAGTATTCTGGGTCACATTAAACATCAAAACACCTCAATTTTGACCAAATTGCGGGATTAGGGTGTTAAGGACAGCGATGTTGGCATCTGCTCTCTATAAATCACTTGTAAGGTTTTCCTAAGTTTTCTCGGAAAATCATAGGAACCCAACATCAAAATGACTTATATTTTAAGAATCTTCTAGGTCACATTAAACATCAAAACACATTAATTTTGACCAAATTGCGGGATTAGGGTGTTAAGGACAGCGAAGATGGCATCTGCTCTCTATAAATCACTTGTAAGGTTTTCCTAAGTTTTCTCGGAAAATCCTAGGAACCCAACATCAAAATGACTTATATTTTAAGAGTATTCTGGGTCACATTAAACATCAAAACACCTCAATTTTGACCAAATTGGGGGATTAGAGTGTTTAGGGCAGCGATGTTGGCATCTACTCTCTAAAAATCACTTGTAATTTATTTCTAAGTTTTCTCGGAAAATCCTAGGAACCCAACATCAATATGACTTATATTTTATGAATCTTCTAGGTCACATTAAACATCAAAACACCTCAATTTTGACCAAATTGGGGGATGAGGGTGTTTAGGGCAGCGATGTTGGCATCTACTCTCTAAAAATCACTTGTAAGGTTTTCCCAAGTTTCCTCGGAAAATCCTAGGAACCCAACATCAAAATGACTTATATTTTAAGAGTATTCTGGGTCACATTAAACATCAAAACACCTCAATTTTGACCAAATTGCGGGATTAGGGTGTTAAGGACAGCGATGTTGGCATCTGCTCTCTATAAATCACTTGTAAGGTTTTCCTAAGTTTTCTCGGAAAATCATAGGAACCCAACATCAAAATGACTTATATTTTAAGAGTATTCTGGGTCACATTAAACATCAAAACACCTCAATTTTGACCAAATTGCGGGATTAGGGTGTTAAGGACAGCGATGTTGGCATCTGCTCTCTATAAATCACTTGTAAGGTTTTCCTAAGTTTTCTCGGAAAATCATAGGAACCCAACATCAAAATGACTTATATTTTAAGAGTATTCTGGGTCACATTAAACATCAAAACACCTCAATTTTGACCAAATTGCGGGATTAGGGTGTTAAGGACAGCGATGTTGGCATCTGCTCTCTATAAATCACTTGTAAGGTTTTCCTAAGTTTTCTCGGAAAATCATAGGAACCCAACATCAAAATGACTTATATTTTAAGAGTATTCTGGGTCACATTAAACATCAAAACACCTCAATTTTGACCAAATTGGGGGATTAGGGTGTTTAGGGCAGCGATGTTGGCATCTACTCTCTAAAAATCACTTGTAAGGTTTTCCCAAGTTTCCTCGGAAAATCCTAGGAACCCAACATCAAAATGACTTATATTTTAAGAGTATTCTGGGTCACATTAAACATCAAAACACCTCAATTTTGACCAAATTGCGGGATTAGGGTGTTAAGGACAGCGATGTTGGCATCTGCTCTCTATAAATCACTTGTAAGGTTTTCCTAAGTTTTCTCGGAAAATCATAGGAACCCAACATCAAAATGACTTATATTTTAAGAATCTTCTAGGTCACATTAAACATCAAAACACATTAATTTTGACCAAATTGCGGGATTAGGGTGTTAAGGACAGCGAAGATGGCATCTGCTCTCTATAAATCACTTGTAAGGTTTTCCTAAGTTTTCTCGGAAAATCCTAGGAACCCAACATCAAAATGACTTATATTTTAAGAGTATTCTGGGTCACATTAAACATCAAAACACCTCAATTTTGACCAAATTGGGGGATTAGAGTGTTTAGGGCAGCGATGTTGGCATCTACTCTCTAAAAATCACTTGTAAGGTTTTCCCAAGTTTCCTCGGAAAATCCTAGGAACCCAACATCAAAATGACTTATATTTTAAGAGTATTCTGGGTCACATTAAACATCAAAACACCTCAATTTTGACCAAATTGCGGGATTAGGGTGTTAAGGACAGCGATGTTGGCATCTGCTCTCTATAAATCACTTGTAAGGTTTTCCTAAGTTTTCTCGGAAAATCATAGGAACCCAACATCAAAATGACTTATATTTTAAGAGTATTCTGGGTCACATTAAACATCAAAACACCTCAATTTTGACCAAATTGCGGGATTAGGGTGTTAAGGACAGCGATGTTGGCATCTGCTCTCTATAAATCACTTGTAAGGTTTTCCTAAGTTTTCTCGGAAAATCATAGGAACCCAACATCAAAATGACTTATATTTTAAGAGTATTCTGGGTCACATTAAACATCAAAACACCTCAATTTTGACCAAATTGCGGGATTAGGGTGTTAAGGACAGCGATGTTGGCATCTGCTCTCTATAAATCACTTGTAAGGTTTTCCTAAGTTTTCTCGGAAAATCATAGGAACCCAACATCAAAATGACTTATATTTTAAGAATCTTCTAGGTCACATTAAACATCAAAACACATTAATTTTGACCAAATTGCGGGATTAGGGTGTTAAGGACAGCGAAGATGGCATCTGCTCTCTATAAATCACTTGTAAGGTTTTCCTAAGTTTTCTCGGAAAATCCTAGGAACCCAACATCAAAATGACTTATATTTTAAGAGTATTCTGGGTCACATTAAACATCAAAACACCTCAATTTTGACCAAATTGGGGGATTAGAGTGTTTAGGGCAGCGATGTTGGCATCTACTCTCTAAAAATCACTTGTAATTTATTTCTAAGTTTTCTCGGAAAATCCTAGGAACCCAACATCAATATGACTTATATTTTATGAATCTTCTAGGTCACATTAAACATCAAAACACCTCAATTTTGACCAAATTGGGGGATGAGGGTGTTTAGGGCAGCGATGTTGGCATCTACTCTCTAAAAATCACTTGTAAGGTTTTCCCAAGTTTCCTCGGAAAATCCTAGGAACCCAACATCAAAATGACTTATATTTTAAGAGTATTCTGGGTCACATTAAACATCAAAACACCTCAATTTTGACCAAATTGCGGGATTAGGGTGTTAAGGACAGCGATGTTGGCATCTGCTCTCTATAAATCACTTGTAAGGTTTTCCTAAGTTTTCTCGGAAAATCATAGGAACCCAACATCAAAATGACTTATATTTTAAGAGTATTCTGGGTCACATTAAACATCAAAACACCTCAATTTTGACCAAATTGGGGGATTAGAGTGTTTAGGGCAGCGATGTTGGCATCTACTCTCTAAAAATCACTTGTAATTTATTTCTAAGTTTTCTCGGAAAATCCTAGGAACCCAACATCAATATGACTTATATTTTATGAATCTTCTAGGTCACATTAAACATCAAAACACCTCAATTTTGACCAAATTGGGGGATGAGGGTGTTTAGGGCAGCGATGTTGGCATCTACTCTCTAAAAATCACTTGTAAGGTTTTCCCAAGTTTCCTCGGAAAATCCTAGGAACCCAACATCAAAATGACTTATATTTTAAGAGTATTCTGGGTCACATTAAACATCAAAACACCTCAATTTTGACCAAATTGCGGGATTAGGGTGTTAAGGACAGCGATGTTGGCATCTGCTCTCTATAAATCACTTGTAAGGTTTTCCTAAGTTTTCTCGGAAAATCATAGGAACCCAACATCAAAATGACTTATATTTTAAGAGTATTCTGGGTCACATTAAACATCAAAACACCTCAATTTTGACCAAATTGCGGGATTAGGGTGTTAAGGACAGCGATGTTGGCATCTGCTCTCTATAAATCACTTGTAAGGTTTTCCTAAGTTTTCTCGGAAAATCATAGGAACCCAACATCAAAATGACTTATATTTTAAGAGTATTCTGGGTCACATTAAACATCAAAACACCTCAATTTTGACCAAATTGCGGGATTAGGGTGTTAAGGACAGCGATGTTGGCATCTGCTCTCTATAAATCACTTGTAAGGTTTTCCTAAGTTTTCTCGGAAAATCATAGGAACCCAACATCAAAATGACTTATATTTTAAGAGTATTCTGGGTCACATTAAACATCAAAACACCTCAATTTTGACCAAATTGGGGGATTAGGGTGTTTAGGGCAGCGATGTTGGCATCTACTCTCTAAAAATCACTTGTAAGGTTTTCCCAAGTTTCCTCGGAAAATCCTAGGAACCCAACATCAAAATGACTTATATTTTAAGAGTATTCTGGGTCACATTAAACATCAAAACACCTCAATTTTGACCAAATTGCGGGATTAGGGTGTTAAGGACAGCGATGTTGGCATCTGCTCTCTATAAATCACTTGTAAGGTTTTCCTAAGTTTTCTCGGAAAATCATAGGAACCCAACATCAAAATGACTTATATTTTAAGAATCTTCTAGGTCACATTAAACATCAAAACACATTAATTTTGACCAAATTGCGGGATTAGGGTGTTAAGGACAGCGAAGATGGCATCTGCTCTCTATAAATCACTTGTAAGGTTTTCCTAAGTTTTCTCGGAAAATCCTAGGAACCCAACATCAAAATGACTTATATTTTAAGAGTATTCTGGGTCACATTAAACATCAAAACACCTCAATTTTGACCAAATTGGGGGATTAGAGTGTTTAGGGCAGCGATGTTGGCATCTACTCTCTAAAAATCACTTGTAAGGTTTTCCCAAGTTTCCTCGGAAAATCCTAGGAACCCAACATCAAAATGACTTATATTTTAAGAGTATTCTGGGTCACATTAAACATCAAAACACCTCAATTTTGACCAAATTGCGGGATTAGGGTGTTAAGGACAGCGATGTTGGCATCTGCTCTCTATAAATCACTTGTAAGGTTTTCCTAAGTTTTCTCGGAAAATCATAGGAACCCAACATCAAAATGACTTATATTTTAAGAGTATTCTGGGTCACATTAAACATCAAAACACCTCAATTTTGACCAAATTGCGGGATTAGGGTGTTAAGGACAGCGATGTTGGCATCTGCTCTCTATAAATCACTTGTAAGGTTTTCCTAAGTTTTCTCGGAAAATCATAGGAACCCAACATCAAAATGACTTATATTTTAAGAGTATTCTGGGTCACATTAAACATCAAAACACCTCAATTTTGACCAAATTGCGGGATTAGGGTGTTAAGGACAGCGATGTTGGCATCTGCTCTCTATAAATCACTTGTAAGGTTTTCCTAAGTTTTCTCGGAAAATCATAGGAACCCAACATCAAAATGACTTATATTTTAAGAATCTTCTAGGTCACATTAAACATCAAAACACATTAATTTTGACCAAATTGCGGGATTAGGGTGTTAAGGACAGCGAAGATGGCATCTGCTCTCTATAAATCACTTGTAAGGTTTTCCTAAGTTTTCTCGGAAAATCCTAGGAACCCAACATCAAAATGACTTATATTTTAAGAGTATTCTGGGTCACATTAAACATCAAAACACCTCAATTTTGACCAAATTGGGGGATTAGAGTGTTTAGGGCAGCGATGTTGGCATCTACTCTCTAAAAATCACTTGTAAGGTTTTCCCAAGTTTCCTCGGAAAATCCTAGGAACCCAACATCAAAATGACTTATATTTTAAGAGTATTCTGGGTCACATTAAACATCAAAACACCTCAATTTTGACCAAATTGCGGGATTAGGGTGTTAAGGACAGCGATGTTGGCATCTGCTCTCTATAAATCACTTGTAAGGTTTTCCTAAGTTTTCTCGGAAAATCATAGGAACCCAACATCAAAATGACTTATATTTTAAGAGTATTCTGGGTCACATTAAACATCAAAACACCTCAATTTTGACCAAATTGGGGGATTAGGGTGTTTAGGGCAGCGATGTTGGCATCTACTCTCTAAAAATCACTTGTAAGGTTTTCCCAAGTTTCCTCGGAAAATCCTAGGAACCCAACATCAAAATGACTTATATTTTAAGAGTATTCTGGGTCACATTAAACATCAAAACACCTCAATTTTGACCAAATTGCGGGATTAGGGTGTTAAGGACAGCGATGTTGGCATCTGCTCTCTATAAATCACTTGTAAGGTTTTCCTAAGTTTTCTCGGAAAATCATAGGAACCCAACATCAAAATGACTTATATTTTAAGAATCTTCTAGGTCACATTAAACATCAAAACACATTAATTTTGACCAAATTGCGGGATTAGGGTGTTAAGGACAGCGAAGATGGCATCTGCTCTCTATAAATCACTTGTAAGGTTTTCCTAAGTTTTCTCGGAAAATCCTAGGAACCCAACATCAAAATGACTTATATTTTAAGAGTATTCTGGGTCACATTAAACATCAAAACACCTCAATTTTGACCAAATTGGGGGATTAGGGTGTTTAGGACAGCGATGTTGGCATCTGCTCTCTATAAATCACTTGTAAGGTTTTCCCAAGTTTTCTCGGAAAATCCTAGGAACCCAACATCAATATGACTTATATTTTAAGAATCTTCTAGGTCACATTAAACATCAAAACACCTCAATTTTGACCAAATTGGGGGATTAGAGTGTTTAGGGCAGCGATGTTGGCATCTACTCTCTAAAAATCACTTGTAAGGTTTTCCTAAGTTTTCTCGGAAAATCCTAGGAACCCAACATCAAAATGATTTATATTTAAAGAATCTTCTAGGTTACATTAAACATCAAAACACCTCAATTTTGACCAAATTGGGGGATTAGGGTGTTTAGGACAGCGATGTTGGCATCTGCTCTCTATAAATCACTTGTAAGGTTTTCCCAAGTTTTCTCGGAAAATCCTAGGAACCCAACATCAATATGACTTATATTTTAAGAATCTTCTAGGTCACATTAAACATCAAAACACCTCAATTTTGACCAAATTGGGGGATTAGAGTGTTTAGGGCAGCGATGTTGGCATCTACTCTCTAAAAATCACTTGTAAGGTTTTCCTAAGTTTTCTCGGAAAATCCTAGGAACCCAACATCAAAATGATTTATATTTAAAGAATCTTCTAGGTTACATTAAACATCAGAACACCTTAATTTTGACCAAATTGCGGGATTAGGGTGTTAAGGACAGCGAAGATGGCATCTGCTCTCTATAAATCACTTGTAAGGTTTTCCTAAGTTTTCTCGGAAAATCCTAGGAACCCAACATCAAAATGACTTATATTTTAAGAGTATTCTGGGTCACATTAAACATCAAAACACCTCAATTTTGACCAAATTGGGGGATTAGGGTGTTTAGGACAGCGATGTTGGCATCTGCTCTCTATAAATCACTTGTAAGGTTTTCCCAAGTTTTCTCGGAAAATCCTAGGAACCCAACATCAAAATGATTTATATTTAAAGAATCTTCTAGGTTACATTAAACATCAAAACACCTCAATTTTGACCAAATTGGGGGATTAGGGTGTTTAGGACAGCGATGTTGGCATCTGCTCTCTATAAATCACTTGTAAGGTTTTCCCAAGTTTTCTCGGAAAATCCTAGGAACCCAACATCAATATGACTTATATTTTAAGAATCTTCTAGGTCACATTAAACATCAAAACACCTCAATTTTGACCAAATTGGGGGATTAGAGTGTTTAGGGCAGCGATGTTGGCATCTACTCTCTAAAAATCACTTGTAAGGTTTTCCTAAGTTTTCTCGGAAAATCCTAGGAACCCAACATCAAAATGATTTATATTTAAAGAATCTTCTAGGTTACATTAAACATCAAAACACCTCAATTTTGACCAAATTGGGGGATTAGGGTGTTTAGGACAGCGATGTTGGCATCTGCTCTCGATAAATCACTTGTAAGGTTTTCCCAAGTTTTCTCGGAAAATCCTAGGAACCCAACATCAATATGACTTATATTTTAAGAATCTTCTAGGTCACATTAAACATCAAAACACCTCAATTTTGACCAAATTGGGGGATTAGAGTGTTTAGGGCAGCGATGTTGGCATCTACTCTCTAAAAATCACTTGTAAGGTTTTCCTAAGTTTTCTCGGAAAATCCTAGGAACCCAACATCAAAATGATTTATATTTAAAGAATCTTCTAGGTTACATTAAACATCAAAACACCTCAATTTTGACCAAATTGCGGGATTAGGGTGTTAAGGACAGCGAAGATGGCATCTGCTCTCTATAAATCACTTGTAAGGTTTTCCTAAGTTTTCTCGGAAAATCCTAGGAACCCAACATCAAAATGACTTATATTTTAAGAGTATTCTGGGTCACATTAAACATCAAAACACCTCAATTTTGACCAAATTGGGGGATTAGGGTGTTTAGGACAGCGATGTTTGGCATCTGCTCTCTAAAATAACTTGTAAGGTTTTCCTAAGTTTTGTCGGAAAATCTTAGGAACCCAACATCAAAATGACTTATATTTTAAGAATCTTCTAGGTCACATTAAACATCAAAACACATTCATTTTGACCAAATTGGGGGATTAGAGTGTTTAGGACAGTAAAGATGGTATCTGCTCTCTATAAATCACTTGTAAGGTTTTCCTAAGTTTTCTCGGAAAATCCCAGGAACCCAACACTAAAATGACTTATATTTTAACTTATATGATCTCATCCCCCAATTTGGTCAAAATTGAGGTGTTTTGATGTTTAATGTGACCTAGAAGATTCTTAAAATATAAGTCATTTTGATGTTGGGTTCCTAGGATTTTCCGAGAAAACTTAGGAAAACCTTACAAGTGATTTATAGAGAGCAGATACCATCTTCGCTGTCCTTAACACCCTAATCCCGCAATTTGGTCAAAATTGAGGTGTTTTGATGTTTAATGTGACCCAGAATACTCTTAAAATATAAGTCATTTTGATGTTTGGTTCCTAGGATTTTCCGAGGAAACTTGGGAAAACCTTACAAGTGATTTTAGAGAGCATATGCCAAACATCGTTGTCCTAAACACCCTTATCCCCCAATTTGGTCAAAATTGAGGTGTTTTGAAGTTTAATGTGACCTAGAAGATTCTTAAAATATAAGACATTTTGATGTTGGGTTCCTAGGATTTTCCGAGAAAACTTAGGAAAACCTTACAAGTGATTTATAGAGAGCAGATGCCAAACATCGCTGTCCTAAACACCCTCATCCCAAAATTTGGTCAAAATTGATGTGTTTTGAAGTTTAATGTGACCTAGAAGATTCTTACAATATAAGTCATTTTGGTGTTGGGTTCCTGGGATTTTCCGAGAAAACTTGGGAAAACCTTACAAGTGATTTTTAGAGAGTAGATGCCAACATCGCTGTTCCTAAACACCCTAATCCCCCAATTTGGTCAAAATTGAGGTGTTTTGATGTTTAATGTGACCTAGAAGATTCTTAAAATATAAGTCATTTTTCAAAACCTTACAATTGATTTATATAGAGTAGATGCCAAACATCGCTGTCCTAAACACCCTATTCCCCCAATTCAGTCAAAATTGAGGTGTTTTGAAGTTTAATGTGACCTAGAAGATTCTTACAATATAAGTCATTTTGATGTTGGGTTCCTATGATTTTCCGAGAAAACTTAGGAAATCCTTACAAGTGATTTTTAGAGAGTAGATGCCAACTTCACTGTCCTTAACACCCTAAAATCTCAATTTTAAGAAAATAAACTAGTTTTTCTATTAGATTCTTTTCTAATAGATTCCCGAAAACATTCAGAAAAATTAAAATTTTTGTTAGAAAATAGATGTATGTAACCGTTTATTGTAAAATTCGTTCTATCGAGACATTATACAAACACATATACACATTTTTTGTTATTGTTGTTTTTAGGACAGATTTAGGATAAACTTCACCAACGTAAAATGTGAACAACCAGATGTTAATTTTCAATGATTATATTAATTCGTTTTTTATTGATTGTGTACTACTTCGGAAAGCCAATATTAAAAAGGATAAACCACCTTGGTTAAACGTAAGGGTCACCGCTTCGTTATTTGATAGAGATTGTGCTTATCGACTGTGGAAATACAATAGTACTACTGAAAATTGAAACTGCTGTCCCAAGCTCGGGAATCATGCGACTAAGACCCCGAGGGTTTCTAAATCATGATTCCTTCACACTATGGAAATCCTAAACCGAAGCAAACCATTTCATATTCGCCATCTGATCTAAATAGTTTCTTTGTGAATTCAGTTCAAGCTATACATACCAGCCAAGGGAATCTTTCAAATCCGGCCATTTTCCCAACAACTCCATATTCGGAAGATACATTCAAACTTCACGAGCTTCACTCAGCTATATTTCAGTTTAAATCAATGGTGATTGGTTTGGATAGTTTGAATCTTAGGTTCATCAAAATTCTACTCCCTCATATAACTAAGTTTATTCAACATATTTTTAATACAATAATTGGTACATCTTCTTTTCCTAATGTCTGGAAATTATCAAAAATCATACCTATAGCCAAGTGTAAAAATCCAAAAACAGAAGCCGACTTCAGACCTATCAGCATCTTGCCGTGTAATAACAGTCTTCTTTGTCGTTTCCAGTCGGGCTTTAGGGAAGGACATAGCACTACTACCGCTCTAGTTAAAATTCTAAATGATGTTTGGCACAATATTAACAAAAGACAAATGACGATTTTAGTGGTTTTGAACTTTTCTCAGCATCGACCATCAATTGCTTTCTTATAAGCTCTCTAATAAATTTATGTTCTCTGAATCGGCTTTGAGGTTTTTTGTCAGCTATTTGAGGGGTTGGTCTCAAGTTGTCGATCTTAATGGGATTTTATCGGAAAGCTGTAATTCTCCAATAGGTGTGCCGCAAGGTTCGGTCATGGGGTCACCAGTTTTTTCCCTTTATATGGACGATATTGGGGAGGTTATTGCAATTCTTTCTATCACGTTTTTGCGCGGATGACCTCCAAATGTATAATACCTGCGAAATTACTAATAATGTTAATTGTGTAAAGAGCATAAATGAAGATCTGTGTCGTATACAGGAGTGGTGGGCAGTTGAAAACAAATTAGTATTAAATCCGAAAAAGTCGCAAGCAATTGTGATATATAAGAATTCAATTAATACCGATAGTATGCCCAAAGTAACTTTGTGTAACTCTTCCCTAGAATATGTAAATTGTATCCGTAATTTGGGGCTTATTATCAACAAAACCCTGATATGGGATGGCCATATTAAGGTTGTCAGATGTAGAGTGTATGGTATTTTGAGACTACTTTGGACTCGAACTTAAAAGAAAAGTTTTCATATCGGTAATCTTTCCCCATTGTCTATACTGCAATGTTGTTATGTTTGAAATGAGCAGGGGGTGTCAACACAAATATGTTCTTCTTTTTAATGCGTGTGTTCGTTACGTTTATGGTCTAAGAAAGTTCGATCACATATCTCACGTCTCAAACAATCTTTTGGGTTGTTTAGTATTCTAACTTATTTCAAATATCGAGCTGTATGGTGTTCCTATTCAAACTAATTAAATATAAAAAGTCTGGGTATCTTTTTGATATTCTGTCATTCGCTATATCAAGTAGAACTATGAATTTGAACATAAACCGAATTCGTCAGTACATCTCAATTCATTGTTATTCTTCTCGGGAGTAATGCTGTGGAATTCATTGCCTCCGTCGCTAAAATCAGCAGCATCGGTTTCAATATTTGTTCGGGAGCATTCACATTTTTGGGGATCAGTAGGGGACTTTGTGGGTGAGATATTGTGATCTTGGGTCTGTCTAATCTTTAATCTTCATTTTTTAATTTTAATTATAATTTTTAATTAGGAATTATATTTGAAATTGTTCTTTTCTCTTTACAAAAAACAAAAAAAAAAAAATTTACTATATATAATTAAATCAAATATCAAATATTGAATTTATATGTACACTCCCGTGGAAATGTAATGAGCCTAATGGCTCAAAGTTCTTTAAATAAACAAATACAAATGTATTGTTGAAATATGTCGTCATATTTCTTAAGAAACGAAAAAAATTATATGACTGATTTGCGCGAAAGTGTTAGGAAACGAAAAATTTGTATGAATGCTATAGCATTCATGTCCTCGAACGTGTTAATTTAAATTACGTTAATTACATTACCAAAATGTTACCTAGTTCAACGTAAATACAAGGTTCAAATTTAACAAAACAATTGGCGACCCTGTCAAATCAAGGATGTTAAATTTGAGTACTTATAAATATACTGACGTGAAATATTTACTAAAAAAATCCTAAGTAAAAATTGTGTGTGTGTATTAGTGGATATACAAAAAAAAACAAACATTTAGGCGTAAATAATTTTTTAAAATTGTTTAGAAAATTTCACCATAAAGTAAACATATTGTAAATTTTCAATACGTATATCTCCAAATTCTACCGTACCAATATGCTTAAAATACCATTAATTAGAAAACAATTAATAATGTGATATATATTTACTATACGAGTATATCGCAACAAGATAAACTTAAAAATAAATTAAAGTTTGTTGAATTTTTAGATTTCATAGATACACTAGTCAAAATTTAGAAAAATGCTCATCAATCTCGCCATGCATTTATGATACTAAAATCCAATAAACGTAATGATTTTAAGAATTTTGTCATAGTTCTGGCATGGGCAAATATGGCCCCGAAACGTGTGAGTTATAATTTATAGTATTTTTGCCATTCAAACGATTACTAATTGAAATTTTGCCCGGTTCTCATCGATCCCGTTATGCTTTTCAGAAAGATATATCAAATGCCAATGTCCATGTTAATTTTCAGAATTTTGTCATAGTTCTGGCATGGGCAAATATGGCCCCGAAACGTGTGAGTTATAATTTACAGTATTTTGCCATTCAAACGATTACTAATCGAGATTTTGTCCGGTTCTCATCGATTCCGTTATGTTTTCCAGAAAGATATATCAAATGCCAATGTCCATGTTAATTTTCAGAATTTTGTCATAGTTCTGGCATGGGCAAATATGGCCCCGAAACGTGTGAGTTATAATTTATAGTATTTTTGCCATTCATACGATTACTAATCGAGATTTTGCCCGGTTCTCATCGATCCCGTTATGTTTTCCAGAAATTTATATCAAATGCCAATGTCCATGTTAATTTTCAGAATTTTGTCATAGTTCTGGCATGGGCAAATATGGCCCCGAAACGTGTGAGTTATAATTTATAGTATTTTTGCCATTCATACGATTACTAATCGAGATTTTGCCCGGTTCTCATCGATCCCGTTTTGTTTTCCAGAAAGGTATATCAAATGCCAATGTCCATGTTAATTTTCAGAATTTTGTCATAGTTCTGGCATGGGCAAATATGGCCCCGAAACGTGTGAGTTATAATTTATAGTATTTTTGCCATTCATACGATTACTAATCGAGATTTTGTCCGGTTCTCATCGATTCCGTTATGTTTTCCAGAAAGATATATCAAATGCCAATGTCCATGTTAATTTTCAGAATTTTGTCATAGTTCTGGCATGGGCAAATATGGCGCCGAAACGTGTGAGTTATAATTTATAGTATTCTCATCGATCCCGTTATGTTTTTCAGAAAGATACATCAAATGCCAATATCCATGTTAATTTTCAGAATTTTGTCATAGTTCTGGCATGGGCAAATATGGCCCCGAAACGTGTGAGTTATAATTTACAGTATTTTTGCCATTCAAACGATTACTAATCGAGATTTTGCCCGGTTCTCATCGATTCCGTTATGTTTTTCAGAAAGATATATCAAATGCCAATGTCCATGTTAATTTTCAGAATTTTGTCATAGTTCTGGCATGGGCAAATATGGCCCCGAAACGTGTGAGTTATAATTTATAGTATTTTTGCCATTCAAACGATTACTAATCGAGATTTTGCCCGGTTCTCATCGATCCCGTTATGTTTTCCAGAAAAATATATCAAATGCCAATGTCCATGTTAATTTTCAGAATTTTGTCATAGTTCTGGCATGGGCAAATATGGCCCCGAAACGTGTGAGTTATAATTTACTGTATTTTTGCCATTCAAACGATTACTAATCGAGATTTTGCCCGGTTCTCATCGATTCCGTTATGTTTTCCAGAAAGATATATCAAATGCCAATGTCCATGTTAATTTTCAGAATTTTGTCATAGTTCTGGCATGAGCAAATATGGCGCCGAAACGTGTGAGTTATAATTCATAGTATTTTTGCCATTCAAACGATTACTAATTGAGATTTTGCCCGGTTCTCATCGATCCCGTTATGTTTTTCAGAAAGATATATCAAATGCCAATGTCCATGTTAATTTTCAGAATTTTGTCATAGTTCTGGCATGGGCAAATATGGCCCCGAAACGTGTGAGTTATAATTTACTGTATTTTGCCATTCAAACGATTACTAATCAAGGTTCTGCCCGGTTCTCATCGATCCCGTTATGTTTTCCAGAAAGATATATCACATGCCAATGTCCATGTTAATTTTCAGAATTTTGTCATAGTTCTGGCATGGGCAAATATGGCCCCGAAACGTGTGAGTTATAGTTTACAGCATTTTTGCCATTCAAACGATTACTAATCGAGGTTTTGCCCGGTTCTCATCGATCCCGTTATGTTTTCTAGAAAGATATATCAAATGCCAATGTCCATGTTAATTTTCAGAATTTTGTCATAGTTCTGGCATGGGCAAATATGGCCCCGAAACGTGTGAGTTATAATTTATAGTATTTTTGCCATTCATACGTTTTCTGGAAAACATAACGGGATCGATGAGAACCGGGCAAAATAGCGATTAGTAATCGTATGAATGGCAAAAATACTATAAATTATAACTCACACGTTTCGGGGCCATATTTGCCCATGCCAGAACTATGACAAAATTCTGAAAATTAACATGAACATGGTCATTTAATATATATTTTTACAATATTGAATTTGTTGTCAGTTCTTATTTGGAAAAGTAGTGTAAATTCTATCTAAATTACTATCGTTTATCATATCTGAGTGAACTCTTACTTTAGTTTTTCTCTTTCACCATCATCATATTTTATTTCTCCATTTGTAATTAGATGGTGTTTGATGATTCAATAAAATTATTATATTGGTAAAAAGTAAAGTTGATGGTGGATGATCAAAAAATTAAATTGATATTTTATACGGCTAACATAGTAACATAGTGGAATCGATGAGTACTTGGCAAAATTTCCAGCAGAGTTTAGTTGTTAATGTTTTTTATGTTTAAATTTAATTTAAATTTTTTAATTCGTTTGTATCAGCTAATTTCCATATTTTTTAAAATAGGAGTTTCTCTAAAATATCTTCTCGCCTAAATGTTCGCTTTTAAGACTATTTTCACTAACACTAGTATACATAGGATTTCGTTAGGAAATATTTCACGGCTGTCTGTAGGAGTGTGAAATTTTTCCTAAACCATTCCTAAAAAAATTTTACACTTAGGATAGATTTAGTAAATATTTCACGCGCATATAAATATAAAATATTTATTTTCAAATGACGCCATTTTTATTATCATTTTAAAATCATTTGTCTCTCTGTGAGCAATTCTGTAGATTATCTTGATTTGTTGTGTTCATTTTTTTGGTGAAAGATTAAATGTGAATGTGGCTTTTCATTTGCAGTTGGAATTTTAAAGTTAAAATCGCTAAACTCGTGCTAAAATTTATTTTTAAAACCAAAAATGTATAACTGATATTTATTGGTATGTATTAATCTTTAAGGCTAAAGTGCAGATGACGTATATATCGCGGAAATTAGGTAAAACAAAAAATTTTAAAAAAAATTTCTTTGTAGGATTGTATCTATCGTTTTTAGGAGGTGCAAGCCAAAAATTTCTGAAAAATTATTATATTTTCCGGAAAGATTTCGCCATTTTCATTTTTTTTATGGCAAGTTAAAAAATAATAAAAAATTATAAGTTTTTTAATAAACTTAGATGTTGGAATTGTGAATTTATGGTAAAACTGCAATATTTACCGCGAAAATTTAGAAATTTTCCATAGCGTTTATATATATTTTTTCAAATGTATTAATTTTGGTATTTGGCTATGATTTGGTGATTTGGAAAATTTGGCACCTTGGGGTCATCCTTGCGCGGAGGAGATGAATGCTAAGCGGGTTTGAGGAGTTCCCAATTAAGTATGTGAATAACTAAACAAATATTCTAAAATTTGACGCTTTTAATATGAAAACATTTAAGTTTTAATTTCTTCAAGAGAAGCGGGGGTTTGGGCGCGCCAGAACCCATCTAATGTATAAGACGAATTAAAATAATGCAAATGTAATTTTTACTTGTTATACGAGTATATGATAGTGTAATTTAGATTTTTATAATTAAAATTAAGATTTCATAAAAAAAAACCGCAGTTTTTTAATTTTTGATTGATAAAAAAAATAATTTTGGAAAAACCGAAATTTTCCTTGCAAATATTGTGATTTTTCCGAAATGTTTGGCTTGCACCTCCTAAAAATGATAGATACACAACACAATCCAATAAAGAAAATTTTTAAAAAAAAATTTCATCTTACCCGATTTCGGCGATGTATATACATACGTCATCTACACTTACGCCATTTTCAGTGAATATAGTGGATTAAATTTGAACAAGTACATAATAAAAATAAGTACTACCTAATAAATCTGAACCAACAAGGCCTTCCTCAGCCTAAGTCAATTACAGTGTGAGTGTGATATTTTTTGTCAAATTTGTGTGCAGTAATGAGTTATGTGATAATGGAGAAGATTTAAATCATAATATTTTATTACAAGTAAATAGTGTAAACTAGGTCCAACATCCTGATTAAAAGTAAGAAAAAAAAATTTAAAAGCTAACCAGTTTATGGAATTAAAGTGGATCCAAATATCCAAAACTTTAGAAAGGTTGTAATTGTGAAAAGAAATCATTCGAAAGTATTCAGGTTGTCATGTTTTCATGATCATATGCGAACTTCAAAATTTTTGAACCACTGGTCATTAATAGCGACATTTCCATTTGTTTTTGCACAAGATTCTTATTTAAGAAACTCAAACTTTCTCAAATAATAATTAGAAAATTAAGATTTTCCAAAGGAAATTTTTAGATTTTAAAGTTGCTTGGATTAGTTAGGTGCAAAATGCATTTATTTCAGTTCGCGCCAAATTCTTACTGCAAAACTATTCTGGATTTATTGAAAAATTAGGTACAGACAGCGACATCGGAGTTGATAGAGATACATAATTGGTTGAGGTTGCAGTAGATGTTGTTAAAACGACAAAAACCTTGCTGAAGGAATTGGAAAAATTTTGAATCACTTTATGAACTCACGAACTAGAACTTTTTTCGGTCAAATTGTGGGATCTGATGCTTGAAAAAATAGTTCTTCTGATATATTAATTCTAAAGTTATTAAAAGTTAGTCTTAGCTTTTTTGTATAATCATTTTTTAATAAAGCTCGGCAAGCTGTTGTTAAAGGTTCCAAATGACTGGATTCAATTGAAGAATTTACTCTACCTATTTGAAGTATCGATTTGAGCTGGACCTTTTCGAAAAACCCAAATCGCCTCATTTTATACAATTGCACATTGAGGTTCGTTCCAGTAAAGTGATTTGCGTACATGTCTCTGAACTCTAAATTGCATAAAACATAATTTATTCATCCTAATTATCACCATCAACATCAATGCATTGCACACACACACACATTTATAATGAAATCCCGCATGGAATACAAATCTATGTGCGATCAACATACTGCCGTAATTATATTAAGCTTTAATATAATTTTATTTGGGTTGTATACAAAATAGGAAAATAAATGAAAATTCACCGAAAAATATTGTTCACCCACCTACATGAAATAGACACATGAACATACACAAAAATGAAAATGTATGTACATGATTAAAATGGATAGCACTTTGTACGTACATGGCAGTGCATGGACTTTTCATTATAAATTTTAATTTTAGTTTTTTTTTTTTCAGGTACGGTAAAATTGGAATTATACGTATTAATCGACTAGACACAACAAAAACAACACACGTAATTTTTCTACTTTTTGGATTCCCAACCTCCATGCCTGCCCATCAAGTTTTGTTTTTGCTGTCAGTTGTACTCGTATATAGACTGAAATAGAAAACTAAACATTATCGCTGTGTTATTGGTTCCTGGTGTTTATTGACAAACTTTGTGTGCTGCAGATATTTACATCTGTATGTGTTACCAGTAGTCAGTCCAGATACTACTCAGCTAAACCAAACCAATAAAAAATCTATTTCAGATGTATTTAAATCTTTTTCGGTTTTAATCGGCTACATAATTAAATGTCAAAACCAACCATTTCTATGCCATTGTCAATTTTGTCTCTATTGTTACCGTAGTAAATAATAGGTGAAAATAGTGATTAGTTTGGTGAATTGGTCCAACAAGGCAATTAGATTTTCATGGTTGTAATTTTTTATTTTGGTCTGCTTTCATTTCATATATGTAAATTGGAATTGATGTACGTTTGTTCGGTGTTTTACAAGGCGCGTCACCCCTCGAAAAAATAGGTGGGGTTATAAAACAATTGGTTTGGGTTTCATTAGGTTAAGCCATCTACAATATCCAAACAGCACCCCTACACCCCCCCCCCCCCTAGGTGGCAGCTATAATGCTTAAGAAAATTAATCTTACTCGGAGTTTAGTTTTTAACCGTCCACAAAAGGATAGCAGGATAGGATAAGGAGAAATATTGTTACAAAACTTTCTCCAATTAGTCCAATTAACCAGAAAATCAAGAACAAATTTAACTCTAGGCCCAATTAAGAAATGATGTAGGTTAGGTTAGGTAAGGTTAGAGTGGCTGCTATCGCACACTTAGGCCAGTATTGGCCCATTCCCATTGTGATACCACAGGATCCTATCTCCTCTTTACTCCTGCTGAAACCATCCAGAGCTACTTGAGTAGCGTAAAATATCTCGTATTCCACAGCCCGCGAGTTCCGAAAGGCTGTCCATACCGTACACACCCAAATACTTATGCCTTCTGTATGATAGTGCCGGACACGAGCATAGAAAGTGATCTAGCGTCTCTTCCTCCTCTTCGTCTAAACAACTTCTACAAAAGTCATTCGTCTGTAGACCCAGCCTTCTTGCATGTTCCCCAAAAAGGCAGTGTCCTGTCAGTATCCCTTTGGAGCGCCGCAAGTCCAGTTTTGGCCAAACCTGTTTTGCTACCCTGCACGTGAGGTTGTTGGTCCACCTTTCATTTGTCAAGGCGATTGCCTCCTTACTGAGCGCCGATTTAAGCGCTGCTATAGGCCTCCTCAGACCTGCCCTTTCCGGTTGCATCTGGAGAGTCGTACCGTAAATAGCTAGTTCGTCCGCCCTGCAGTTTCCCGTGATGCCCGAGGGACCAGGGATCCAGATTATCTGGATACTGAAATACTCGCTCATCTCCTTAAGAGATGATCGGCAATCCAGCGCCACCCGTGACTTCAGACAAACCGCCTCTAGCGATCTGACCGCCGCCTGACTGTCCACATAATTCGCGATATCTCTAACGGATACCACGTTATGCTTCAACAATGTCCCGAGTTCGCCTATCGCCACCACTTCAGCCTGGTACACGCTGCAGTAGTCAGGGAGACGAACGGAAGTATTAACATTAAGCTTCTCACAGAAGACTCCGGCTCCTACTTTGCCGTCTAGCTTAGAACCGTCCGTGAAAAATTGCAGTGCCTCGTTTTCCAGTATTGATCCGTTCCTACAGGATTCTCTCGAAGGACAGATGGTCCGGAAAACTTTATCGAAGCACAACGTTGGTTTAATATAATCTAGATTCGCCAGTTCTTCCCTTAGCGATCTAACTATCGTTGAGTGTCCCGCCTGAAGACACTTCCACTGAGAGACAGCCAAGAGCCTTGTAGCCACATTGGCTGCCATCTGCTTACCAAAAAATTCGATTGGAATAAGGTGGAACATAACCTCTAAAGCGCGTGTAGGTGTTGACTTAAGCACCTTCTCCAACATCTTCCTATATGTTACCTTCTCCAGAGCTGGCCACCACACACCCACCCCGTACATCAGCACAGGTCTTACCACAGCGGTATAGAGCCAGTGTACCAGCTCTAGCTCTGGTTTTAGACTCCATCTCTTCCCTATGGCGTTCTAACACGAGTAAATGGCTACATTAGACTTATTCACCCTTTCTACAATGTTAGGCTTCCAGCTTAGCTTACTGTCCAAGATTAGGCCCAGAAATCTCGCTCTGTCAGCAAAAGCCAGTCTAGTGCCGTTCACGGTAGGAGGACTAACTACCAGAATTTTATATTTCTTATTAAATAGTACCAGCTCTGTCTTGGAGGGGTTGATCCCTAATCCACATTTGCTGGCCCATTTCGTAAGGATTAGGAGTGCATTCTGCATAACATCCCTAATCGTATCCAGATATTTGCATGAGACAGCTATCGCTACATCATCCGCATACGCTACAACCACTATCCCCTCTCCCTCCAGTTCCAAGAGCAATCCATTCATCACAACACTCCAAAGAAAGGGGGACATTACACCTCCTTGCGGGGTTCCTCTAACCACCCACCTTCTAATGGTGGCCTCCCCCAGTTTCGAGGTAATAATCCTGCTTACCAACTCCTGGGCTCAATTTTTGATCGAATACCTATATCTACCAACCTTTCCATGGTTTTCAACAGAAAGGATGATAGAGTTATAGGTCTCAGATCCTTTGGATAGGCATGCGAGCTTTTTCCCGATTTCGGGATAAAGACCACTCTGACCTCCGTCCATTTTTTAGGAATATATACCAGTTTCAGACATCCCATGAAGATACCTTCCAGCCAGGGGAGGATGACTGCTGAGTTCCTCTGGATCTCTGCTGGTATAATCCGATCCGGGCCCGCCGACTTATAAGGTCTAAACCCGTTCAGCGCCCAACGGATTCGCTCCTTATCCGCGATGCCCCCCATCTCTATTGAAGGTGTTACTCGATTAGCTCCAGGCTCTGTCGAGTCTTTAAAGCTTCCCGGAAAATGGTTCTAGATGATGAGCTCCAATGATTCCGCACTTGAAGTTGTCCATGACCCGTCTCGTCTAATTAAATAACTAGGACTGGTTGGGTTAGTAGCTAGAATTTTTCTAAGGCGAGAAGTCTCAGAAACCTCTTCCATTCTACAACAGAAGAGTCTCCAAGACCCCCTTTGTGCCTTCCTCAACTCTTTTTTGTACTTTCTGAGGTCCTCCTTATAGGAGTCACAATCCCGAACCTCCCTTGTGTTCTTAGCTTCATTAAAAGCTCTCCTACACACACTCCGATATGTTCCGAACTCCTTGGTCCATCATATCGGTTTCTGCCTACCCCTAGGCTTTATTAGGGGACACGCAGCATTAAATGAAAGATTGTATGCCTTTGTGACAATATCAACCATGCAATCTAATTCCTCTACTGTCGCCGGAAGTCCAGGAACCTCCAGCGGCAGTAGTTCCTTCAACACCTCTCCATATTTATTCCAGTTTGTCCTTCTGGGATTCCTGAGGGATTTCCGGGTAATAGGTTTAATGTCGAGGTTATAAATTACATATCGATGATCAGGGAATGAGTGCTCTTTTGCCACTCTCCACCCTCTGATCATATGAAAGATCGTTTCTGACACAAAGGTGACATCTAAAACCTACTGTCGATTTTTAACAATAAATGTCGGTTCTCATCCAATATTGCAAACTAAAAGATTGGTATTTAATAAATAATCAAAAAATAACTCACCCCTCTCGTTGATGTCTGTGCTTCCCTAGATTGTGTGATGCGCATTTACATCACATCCGAGTACAACACCTACCCTTCTTTGATCTGCTTCCCGGATCAGTTCCCCCAGGTTGTCCGGTGGAACCTACTTCTCGCGATCCATATAGCCTGAGGCTAGCCATAGCTTTCCACAGCCAACCTCAGCGCTCACCGCTATAACGTCTCCGCTACTAAATTGTGGAAGAAGAAAAATATTCAAATTATTTTTCGCTAAAATACACCACGATCTGATCTTCTCAGAGTTGCTTGAGTACAGTAATTTATACCCTTCCATTCTGTGGCCACAGATCCTGTTATTGTTAATCCAAGGTTCTTGGATTAACACTAAATCCTCATCTGACTTAGTCAGTCTGAGCACGAGAGCTGCCGAGGCAGCCTTCGTGTGATGTAGGTTTATTTGTACAATGCTTACCATTGTAGTCGACCTTACTCACCTCTTCCTGCACTCCTTGCATCAGGATAGTGCCATCTACCTCTTTGTTCCGGAAGCTGTCTTCCTCTCGTCGAGAGCCTGACAGGATGTCCCCATCAGGCTCCAGAGAGAGGAGGCTACTTCCCCTAACTATGCTCCCCAGAGCCGAAGCATTACTTTCCTGGCCGTCCTCAGCCCGCTTGACCGTCTCCTGCTGGGTCCGTTCGCCGTCACCCCCAGGCTGGTCTTTCGCAGTTGGGTCGGTCTCGTCCTTTTTATATACTTTGAGAGTGATCGACCCGAAGCCGAAGTTGATAACTCCCTTTAATTTTGCAAGGGAAGCCAGGGATTCTTTATTGATCAGCATGATTGCCAATCTAAAGCCTCTCTTAGCTTCCTCTCGCTTTATAATCCTCCAGTCTTCCGTTGGAAGTTCGGGATTACTGGCCTGAATGATCTCGAGGATCTCTTCTATTTTATCCGGCTCAGCTGGTAGCCAAACACGTGCCCTCAGCCTGCTCGGGATTTCCTCCCTGCAGACTGCCTCAAGCCTCGCGCCCGGCCACACCTCGCCTACTTCGGCAATTGCCCTTTTATAAAGGTCGACCGATCTCTGATCCGAGCACGCAGTCAACTTCACGCGCCCCTGCTACCATCCCGCATCTCTGCAGGACGGGAGAGATCCCGGATTTTCTCTCAGGATCCGCAGAAAATTGGAGTTTAGTACATTAAACACTACTCTCCATTTCTCTGACGTGATGCTCCCATCTTCCTGACTTCTGACAATGACGGCTAGCACCAGCACGTGCTCCTTTAGGATCTCACTGAATAGCTTCAGTTTTTGATCCCTAGGAGCACCCGACGTCTTTTCTACCTGAACCTTGGCTCGCTTACTCTCGCCCGTTTCCAGCTCTTCCGAGCTGTCACGGCCGACAGTATTTTTAGCCCATGCCACAGATCCTCGTTGTTCTACTGTAAGCTGCCCCTCAGGAGTCGCAGCCAGTTTTTTTAAAATTCTATACGCCGACCGTCTCTCCTTGTATCGACGCTTCGACTAAGGGATCTTCCTCAATTCCCCTTATTTCCTTTAGCGGTTCCGCTTCCACCTGGCTTCGATGCCAAAGTGTCGCTTAACCCTGATAATGATGCCCCACCTATACGGTTAGAGTTGCTAACTTCTTCCGGTTTTTGAAGGGTGCCGGCCCCTTTAATTTTAATTTCTTTTGTTTCTTCCATATTTCTCCCACGAGTATCGGAGAAATATAGGTCAACTTGCGCAGAGATCCGTGTACGCAAGCAAGGCTAAATACAACTGGAGGTCGCCAGGTATCCAGCGGGCTCCGTTCACGACTGGGCTTTGTTAAATGGGCCCCCAGTCTAGCCGATCATCACTACGAGTCGCGTAACACCTTAATCCAACCCATTGGCTTACAGAGCACCCCACCCCCGCACCCTCGCCCTCCTCCCACATTCACTCACTCATTCACCCATTCATATGGATATCCCAATTAAATGGGACCCACTTCATTCATGGGATTACCGTTTATAGGGTTCCCCACTCACTACCTCGAGGCCCGGGAGCACAGGGAGACGTGATGCTCAGTTCACCGTGGTTATGGTCGATGGTTTTATGGCGCCATCAGTTCGCCTTTCCCTACTGGGTATCCTAGGCACTCAGAATTTGGTGAACAGAGGTTAACCACTCCCCCGTTCTCTGAGACTCTCCTCCCAGCAGAGCTGCGGTTGGAGACGGCTTATTTAATTCACCGCTAACCTACCTATCGATAGGGCGTTCACTATCCACCACCTGTGACCCCCCGATAGCTGCAGCTCGCCACGGGTAGAAATGATGTAAGTTCGATAAGTTTTTCCAACATTTTAACTGATTTACAATGATATACTGTGTAACTAGATCTAGACTAATTAAAAATGTAACTGCTTCCAGTGCCACAACTGTATAGTTTTGAGTACTAAAGTTCTTCATTACACGTTGCGACATTCCTCAAGACCTTTAAATGGATATACGATTTGTTTTGATATAAAATTTGGTATGATATTAGAAATGATATTTCTTATGATTATTAATATGATACGATTTGATAAGATTTGATGTAATTTCATATGATTTTATATGATTTCATATGTTCGATATGTTTTGAAATTATTTGAAATGATTTGAAATGCATTGATTTGATTTTATTTAAATTGAATTGATATGTTTTGATATTTTTTTATATGATTTGATATGATTTAACATGATTTAATATGAACTGATATGATTTGATATGATTTCTCATAATTTGATATGATTTCTCATAATTTGATATGAATTGTCATAATTTGTTATGATTTGATATGATTTGATATGATTTGATATGGTTTGATATGATTTGATATGATTTGATATAAGTTTATATGATTTGATATAATTTGAAATGATTTGATATGACTTGATATGATTTGATGTGATTTGATATGGTTTGATATGATTTGATATCACTAGATATGATTTTATATGATTTGATGTGATTTGATATGATTTGATATGATTTGATATGAGTTTATATGATTTGATATGGTTTGATATGATTTGATATGATTTGACATGATTTGATATGATTTGAAATGATTTGATATGATTTAATATGATTTGATGTGATTTGATATGATTTGATATGATTTGATATGGTTTTTGATATGATGTGATATGATTGGATATGCGATTTGATATGATTTGATATAATTTGAAATGATTTGTCATAATTTGATATGATTCGATATGATTTGATATGTATTGATATGATTTGATATGATTTGATGTGATATGATATGATTTTATATGATTTCATGATATGTTCGATATGGTTTGATATTATTTGAAATGAGTATAAATGCTTTGGTTTGATTTAATATGATTTGATATGTTTTGATATTTTTTGAAGTGATCTGATGTGATTTGATATGATTTAATATGATTTGGTACAATTTTGAGTGTACTACGGAATTTCGTCATTATAACAGATTATCGCACCTTAATTAGAATATTCAACGTTAAAAATAAATTCAATCTTTTATCTCGCACAGATGCTCTGCGTTACACGATTGCGATATTTCTAAAGATCAATGAGCAAAGCTGATTGCCTTAGTCGCCGCAGTCCGATGTATAGGAGCTGTGAAGGTTCCATTCTCCCTAACATTAAAGGGAATGTCTGATAAACTTTATCATGTCTTCAGTGTCATAAAACAAATACTCGCAAATACCCGTGGTCTTGACAATATATTGGATTGTCCTAGCCAAGCGATGTATGTTTTTTATTAATAGCAGTAGATTTTTTTTTTAGAATAGAATCTTTGCCATCTGTTCTGGAGCCGAAGCACTCTCTACTCTTTCGCAGTTTGTTTTTCGCGTCCTTACTTTACGAAGTCGCCTGCGAAATCGAGGGCATACAGCTTTAGCTTCGATTGGTCAGTAGATTCTTATTTCAAATGGTTCGAGATCGTGATAGTCTAAAAAGGTATTAAGATCGTAAACTGCCCTTTTTTGCCAAACATTAACTCCGCTCTGTTATTTTTAAACTGCTCCCTGCTGAAAATAGATTTAATGTACAACGATGAATTAAGCAAGAGTTTACAGATGGCACATGTCGAGAAGATGAGATGATCATTCCAAATCCTGATTTATATACATTTTATATTTTTTTTCTGGTCCTACATCGCATTAAAGGATTTGGTCGAATAACTACTGAGGTTACATGATTAGTCTATTGAATCCCAGCCAAATCCAAGGGTTGGTTAAAGAAAGGTGCGTACTGCTGCTTGATCTCATTTTTCTTTCCACTTTACAATTAGTTGCGTGCTGTTCTGTTCCTAATTTTGAACAAACCCAAGCAACGGTTGCTTCATGATAATGTATTGATGACCCCGTGCTCAATTGATATAAATTTTAGTGCTTTGCTTTATATATTAAGGAAATCAAGCTTCAGCTTTCAGCGGCGGTACCTATGGGCAATATGCCCGGATCCACCAGTTCCCCGTATAGCAATTGGATGCATACCCACACTTTGCTGAATCCAGCACAAAAAAAAACGTGGGTATCCTTGGAAGTAGAAAAATGTGGGCGATATCTTTATAAAATGAGGTAAAGAAAATTAAAGCTTCCGGAATGTTGCACCGTTTCGAAAGGCATTGATATCAGAACGAAACCAATAATGCAAGTGCAAAAGTTCAGAAATGGAGATTCTGACCGCTGCAGTCAAAGAGATGAATCAATAATAGTTTCAGAAATGTGTTTATAGAAACAAACCCAAAAACACAAACTTTTTACGAAGAAAGCAAGTTTAGAAGCTTTAAAGGGCCAAAATGTCATTAAAGTGGAAAAAAGGTACGACATGATAGAGGAAATTTAATCCAATCCTAACTTTTGGTTCCACAAATCTTCCAAAGTACGTTAAAGTTTGATACATCAGTTGAACGTACGAGTGCGTACCCCATGTACCCACGGCCATTCTAAAAAATAGTCAGCAACATCGTCAGTTGACGACACCCGACAATAGTCAGTCAAAATCATTGAAGCGGTATTGACAAGGAGATCTCATTGCTTAACCCAAATGAGCTAAAAGTTTTAACCAATTTAATGAAACCAAAATAAATGTTGACCAACCGAGTATGGGTAATCAGGAACGATGACTTATAGAAGGAGGGAGGGAGGAAGAAGGGGATTTTCATTTTTGCTTTTTAAAATAACATATTTTTTCTCTATTCTTCTTTTCTTTTGAACGGCAGAGCGTATGATAGGTTCCAATGAATGTGAGATATAATTGATCAGATAAACATCATCAGTCTGTAAACAGATGGCGATATGTTGCGAATTTATCTGGCCAAAAATGAGGTGAATGTTATACCCTTGTGAAACATAGGAACGTTATGGCCTCGACGATGTGGCGATATTGACGCTGACCGCTGATATCAGCCTCGTTTTTTGTGGCATGTTTCGAGCACATCGAGGTCATTAGTGGTCGGAATCAGGACTTGTTATTTCTGAGTATTTATATAACTTCAAATGAACTAGTGATTGATGGAGAATAGCTTAAGAGATTGTTAAATTTTATTTGAATGGGTGGAAAGGAAAAGTGACGTTATTCTGAAGGGGATAAGAATGAGTAATCCTGAATGACGGATATGGTGGGCTTATCAGTCTGGTTTATTCTAGGTAATGATGTTTAAATTGATTTTTCGAAAATATTTCAGCGAAATGAGTCAAATAGGATCAGTTGCAGTTCAATATTTACACTGTTAACATCGTAAGCGAAATATGGACTTACAATTATTTAAAATGTCTCCTAGAAAAGAACCAAGTACTGAAACACGTGCGCTTTTAATAGTTTACCATATAGCTGGCATAAATAATTGACAGATTGCCAAAAAAAATGGAATTAGACCACGCTACGGTCGATTGTAATATTAAAAAATAACAGGGAAGTGACAGTTTTTTTAATAAAAGACGTAGTGCAAGACCAAGAGCTACAACATCTGTAGATGACCTTAGAATAGTGATTACTAGCAAGACGAATAGTCACAAAATATCCCCGGAAATAACCGCAGAATTAAATTTTGGTTGCCCAAAACTAATTAGTGTTTCTACGGTTAATCGTCATCTACAGGAGTTCGGACTCCATTTCCGTGTTGCTATTAAAAAATCATTAGTAGTTAACAAAATAAGCAAAAGCGACTTAAATGCCCCCGTGAACACCAACATTGGACGATAGAAAATTGCAACAAGGTTTTATGGACGGATGAGTCCAAATTTGAATTTTCGGTACCCGAAGACGAATATTCGTGTAAAGATCTGTGAGTGAACGTGCCAGTAAAGAACGTATTGCCGCTTTCGTAAAGCATGGAGGCCTTTCTTTCAGCCATGATTTGGGACTATTTTACTGGTCCTAGTGTAGGCGACATTGTGAAAATTGACGGAATACTCAGAAACGAAGAGTACCGACAAATTGGAGAACCACTCAATACCTTCAGGAATTCGACTTTTGAGTCAAAATTTTATTTTTCATCAAGATAATCATCCAAAATATTCATGTAAATTATATAGAGGCTATTTTCATCATTTAGAGGTTGAAGGAATGGTTAAAATTATGGAATGGCCTTCCCAGAGCATTGATTTGAACCCTATTGAGTTACTATAGGAAGAATTGGACCGGGAAGACAGCAATCAGCTCCAACATCAGCTACTGTTATGTGGAACTTCAATCCATCTGGAACTCAATAACGCCAGAAACTCTGGCAAAAGTTATTGCGAGAATGTCTCGACTTTGCGCTGCGATTAGTCAATCAAGGGGAGGTCACATAAATGAAAGTAAAATTTAAATTGAGCATTTTAATTTTGATATTTATTTAGTATTTTGCCATTAATAAATGTGTGTATGTACCTAAAAAATAAATATCATCACATTTTTACTGAGTGTTTATGTGTTTTATGCTGTTCTTGACAGTGCCTAAACACTTATGAGCGGCAGTGTACATACATCAACATTTTTTGCCAGTTTTTTTTAAAAAGAAAACGCTATTAATAAAATGTTTTACATTTTACTTTTTATTGTTATTCAACGACAAGCAAACGTCAAATTTTTAATAATTAAAAATGTTGAAAAACCAAGCAATTAAAAGGAAAAACCTTCAAGTGCTTTTATTATTGGCTATAAAAAAAAGAAAAAATCAAATGAGGCTAGGTAAACCAACTTCTATTAAAAAGGAATGAGCAAGGCCATTATGATAATTTATTGGCAGAAATGAGGCTCTATGAGAAACATAAGTTTTTCAATTACCACAGAATGTCGGTTGACTTATTTGATCAATTTCTCGATAAAATAAAAAACAGAATCGAGAAGCTACGCATAAGTCGAGAACCAATATCTGCAGGAGCCCGACTTTCATTAAGTTTGAGGTAAATATGCTGACAATAAAAGTAATTGAACAATTTAATAATTATTTTGATTTTAGATACCTAGCAAGATGGCGACATGATCAAGTCACTTGCCTATAATTATAGAGTGTCTGAAGCGTCAGCAAGCAATATTATTGCCGAAACATGTGAGGTAATATGGGATTCACTATTTCGTACATCGTTCGATACTTTGACCGAAGACAAACGGAACTCAATGGCTTGTGATTTCAATACTAAATTTTCCAAACTGCATTGAAGCTCTTGACTGGAAACATAATCACAGTTCAGGTAATTTTGTCTTAATTTTAGGCATTTAAAAATAGTGGTAGCAGCTATTACAACTACAAATCATCGCACAGTCTTGTATTGATGGCGATTTGCGACGCTAATTACAACTTTTTAGTTGTAGATATAGGAGCATCAGGGAGATTCAGTGATTGTGGTATATTTAAAAGGTCAACTTTCGCGCAAGCGTTGATCGAACAGAGTTTGTTTTTAAATATACCGCCAGGCCAATTATTACCGAATTGGCTATGAGTGCACCACACGTGATTGTCGGCGACGAGGCTTTCCCATTAATTAAAAACCTCATGAGGCCATACCGGAGTCGGTATTTAATTATCATTTATCACGGGCAAGCCGAATTATAGAAAACACGTTTCGCATTTTGTCGGCTAAATGGAAATTTTTTAGAAAGCCCATTCACGCTAAACGGGAAAACGTGGTGAATTTGTGAAGTCTGCTGTATGTTTACACAACTGGATAAAAAAAATAATCGATTATATTGTCCATCGGGATATACGGATGTTGAAACGGGTAGTGGCGAGCTTATTGAAGGACGATGGCGACAAGAAACCGCAACAGACGGTAATGAAGCTCTGCAAACGCTATTGATATAAAGAAGAAATTTAAAACTTATTTTAATGAAATTAATGTCCTTCCGTGGCTGCAGAATATAATGTATAACTAATAGGTTTAAATAATAAAAATCACGTTAAAATACTCTTAATTAATTGTTTAATTTATTGTGTTGTCTTCCTATATTATCTTCATAAAAACTGTTATATATACATACATATATACATATTATACATAGTTATTCCTTGTACGTAGCAGTGCACATAATCTTCGTAATTTCTAACCGTATACGCCTGTGCTCAGTTGTTTCCATTTTTTAAATCGTTCGCTAAGGACATACATTAATGGTCAATAGAGTCGTGCTCTGGTACTGGTTCTTTCAGAATATTAATTAATTCTGAAATGTCCGTTGATTTATTTAAAATAATAAAAAGTATTTTCATAAACTTAAGAGGCTATTTCATAAATACACTTGTTTCCGATTTTTTTTTTTTTTTTTGGTGTTGATGCCACAACTCCAAACGATGAAGATGTTGATTGATCTAAACAATCGTCAAGCGTTTCAGGATCCGTTTCCGCGAAAAATGATCACAACGTTGTTGGGCGTGCATTGCTGATGTTTTCTTCGATGTTAATATTTTTATATAAATCATCGTATATTAATTTTCTGTATACATACTTTGAACTATCTTATAAAAACGGTTTAAGGAATCCCATTGATGTTAGCAGTGAAGAATACTTTTTAGAATTTGTGGCATTACCACTTTTTTGTTTTTTATTTATTTCGATTTTTATTTTTAACTTAAATGTCAAAAAATTATTATTTTAATTCATTACAAAAAAAAATAAGACTATATAAAAACTAACCAGGTATTCCAATTTCTATAAACATGTGTGACGTCATATAATGTACGTCTCAGGGGCGAAGTGTCCATAGAAGCTACGGAAGCACTGCATCCCTTTCAAAAATCACTATCGTTAAAATAAAATTTCAAATTTGATTTATTTTAAGTATAACACGTTTAATTAAAAATATTGTTTTTCATAATAATATGCACTATTGTGCCTTACAGGTCTGCACATATAGATATCTAGTTTAATGCAATTAACTTTAAAAATATTTTGTATATTTCTTTCCTACTTTGATTTCTCATTATAATTTATACACATCATCCACCTTCATATTACATAGTGCATCCATAGAACCAAAATAAAAACAAATACGAATGCGTCTTGCATCCAACGCAACAAAACAGAATAAAAAAAATATTCTCTATGGTAGCTGCTTTTAGTTTAGCTTTACCTTATTTCCCTTCAGCCAAAACCAACAACAATATAAAGCCATGCTAATGCAACAAATACAGAAAAAATTACACTATAGATAGTTGTATTAGAATGTATGTGTACATCGTATGTGCCATAGACCTACATGTATCCAGACACAGTATTATGTTTTGCAGTAACACACATATACGGTGTCTATTGAATGAAATTGAACAACGGACACAAATTAACAAAAAATGCATGGGAATTGTTTTTTGGATGATTTTCATTGAAATGCAAATAAAACTACAATTTTTTTTTTTAATTTTAATAATTCAACAATATTTAATAATACATAAATAATAAAATAAATAAAACATACATTTTGGAATTCAATTCATTTTTGACTAATATATAACTAATATTAATGAAATTAAAATTAAATATAACATTTTTAAACAATAAGTAGGAATAACGAAAATTTATCACAATACATATTATTTCATTAGGTAATTAATTACTTATAAAGAAAATTATAAAGGTATATATTATCACATATCAAGAAAATTTGGCAACCCGAAAATTATGCGCAACACAATTTAACACACTCACAAAAGTGCGACAAACAATTGTTAGAAATGAATTCAGAGAAGAAGAATTGTACTACAAACAATTGTACACAGAAACAATTATACACAGAACAATTCATCGAAAAATCAAATCTGCGAAAGAAAGAAACAATTCATCGAAAAGACTCGTAATGCATATTAAAAAATATTGATCAATTTTCTCTAATTGTTCAATTTTGTGATATACTGAAAACAAACCAGGACAATTTCAGGTGAAAAAAATTGTATCGATATTAAGCAGAATTTGAAGCGAATTATTGTGATGAGGAGCATCATTTATTTAAATCAAATTGAATTGTTATAATATATCGAACATCTCGGGCAACTAGTGTGTTGGATTTAAGTTTATTTTTGGAATTCTGAATCAATTACACACTAAATGTCGCAAAAAATTGAAAACCTGTGTTAAATTTCTATAAATTCAACTTATCTGGCACGCAATGGTTCGACCGCCCATTTTTAAAAAATCAGTGTAAATTCCAGGTAATTCACATAAATTTGTAATTTAACATAGGTATGCAATAACTCTTTCTCTATCGAGAACAGAAAGCCACTTGACGATTTCTTGAGTAGGAGCTGAGATATGAATATTCTCACCAAGTGATGCTCCAAAATTGACAAATACGCTTGAACAAAATATTATCCAAGCAAATAACCATTTTTTTTATAAGCCCAATCATCATGAAAATCCACATGAATAATCTCTAGACTATGTTGAGTAATTACGTAGAACTTCATTTTTGCCTAAAATCATCGGAAACTGGCCAAATCTGAGCCAAAAGTTAAAGCATATTAGTTATAATGAATATTTTCGATGAATTGTATATTCGCACAATTCGTTTTCGCACATTTTTCTGGTCCCAAAGGAATTTACTATGGAGATTTTACAATTCATCGAAATAAAATTATATCGATATTGCGTAGATTTTCAAACGGATTTTTGTGATTGAGGGCCATCATTTGTTGGAATTAAAATGAATTGCGATAATAATTCGAACATTTCAGGAACTTATGGTGCAAGTGGTTGGCCCCAAGTACTAAAATATATGAAGACATGAATATTATTGAAGAAAATTAGATGATTAAGGGATGATTTGATTGGGCTTATAAAAAAAATGGTTATTTGCTTGGATAATATTTTGTTCAAGCGTATTTGTCGATTTTGGAGCATCACTTGGCGAGAATATTCATATCTCAGCTCCTACTCAAGAAATCGTCAAGCGGCTTTCTGTTCTCGATAGAGAAAGAGTTATTGCATACCTATGTTAAATTACAAATTTATGTGAATTACCTGGAATTTACACTGATTTTTTAAAAATGGGCGGTCGAACCTTTGCGTGCCAGATAAGTTGAATTTATAGAAATTTAACACAGGTTTTCAATTTTTTGCGACATTCAGTGTGTAATAAATTTTAGAATCAGATTTTCAGATTTTGCTTCTAAATAAATGGCATATTATCCCATAATCAGCTAATTTTTTGCAAGCTTTTTGTGTTTTCACATTTTTTTCATCTAATTCATGCTTGATTCAAATAAATAATACACTTCAACTTAAAAATCTTTTTCAAAATCTACTCAACATCGATATAATTTTATTTTGATGAATAATTGAAAAATCATTATTTAGGAAATCTTATGTAAGTACTGATTTTCAACAGGAACTTTTAGGTGAAAAATTTTGTTTCGATGAATTGTGTTTTCGATGAATTGTTTTTTTCAAAATTGTTTTCACGCACATTTGGTTATTGTAAAATTGTAGTTTTCATATTTGTTTTTCGATGAATTGTTTTTCGATGAATTGTTTGTCGTATAATTGATTATCGCAGAATTTTCGGGGAATCAGAAAATTTATAAAAAATTGTTTAATTTTCTTTTATTAAAATTTACTTTGGCAAAGTTATGGTTTACTTCCTTGCAGTAATTTAACAATATAATGTTTGCCATGGGAAATAATAACATTTTGAAAATGTTAATATTTGTTTGTCCGCAATTGCAAACCCTATTGGTGTCGATATAAAAATTTTCTTACTGAACGCTATTTAAAGTAAGGCAATGTAAAATTTTTCTTTGACTTGTTTCGCAGAAAAATTTTGTTTTCATTTCACCATTACGAATAATTTCTTGGAAAATTGCGCACATATGGAAAAATAGCTGTTGCACCACCTGAGTTGGTTGAACCAAGCCACCTCTTTGCATATAGTCGAAATAAGTCTCATGAATTTTAGTCCCTTTTTCTTTAATGAACACAAACTGGCAATCGGAACATGAAATCTTCTTACAAATTGAGTGTGCCGCATAACCGCATACGTAATTATTCGAAATATCATCCAATTCCACATTCGCTAAATAATCCGAGTTTAATACATTTGTGTAATCAGACATTGAAACCAGATTTGAGTCATCTACGTACTCAAGGTTTTCGTTATTTTTAAAAAGATTTAATGGAATTCATTTTCGAAAAATTTTCCTAATTCGCAATTGGTTTTCGGATTCAGAAATATTTCGAAAAGAAACGTTATAACACCGTCCCGATAAAAATCTGTATTTACTAAACCTTTTTTCGATGTCATCAGATTGAAATTTACCGAGAAGAATGTAAGCTTTACCAAACTGTTTAAATGAGTATTCTGAGATCTTTATTAACGCTTTCGTAGATTTAACCATGGCAGTGTGTGTTTCAGACAACCTACCATTATTATTTTCTGTGTTATGCCAGTCTTCAAGCCATTCTATGATTTTTTCTAAAAAAATTATTTTACTGTCTTCAGGGCTTGTAATTGGTTCGGAATATTCATTTCGTTTCGCTGTTCCTTTAAATTTCGATTTTACGTTTAAAATATCCCACCATCTTCTAATTATTTCCAGGAAATCAGCTGTTTCATTTTTGTTATTTTGTAGAAGGGCAGCAATTGTGCTGCAGTGAAATACATTATCGACAAGTGTAACTTTTTGGCGTTCTAAATTACTTGGATACATAGATTTAAAGTTCAATTTGAAAGCAGTTTTAGCAGGTAAGCTTATTTCTTTCATATATTGCTCTCTTAAATCGGAAAATCGAGCATATTTAATTTCTCGGGTTTCGAAGTCTGGGTATACAAATGAATAATCAAAATTTTTAACATTTAACCAATTATTGCGTATATTTTTAAAAATATGGACAGAATCATAACAACAAAATACAAGACGTTCAGAATCGCAGGGATGGAGGAATGAGAAACTATCTTTATTGCCAGTAAACATTTCAAACATTGTTCTATTTATACTATTATTGTCGGTCATAATTACAAAAACTTCTAAACCAATATTGTATAAATACTGCAAGATGTTTTTTGTTAGCTGATGCAGTTCTTTCCCTGTGCAAGTTTTAACGGGTATCAATTTCACAACTTCCTTAAAATTTCCAAATGCAGATTTAACCATAAAAGTTTGAACAGTCTTAGCTAAAGAATCTGAATTATTGTTTGCGAAACCTTTTACACTACCACTTTTGTAATCAATCCCGGATTTAACGTAAATTTCGTCAATCATTAAAATTACTTTCTTTTCCCTATTGGTTAAAGTTTCAACAATGTTTTTTAAGTAATTATTATTGGAAATTTCTGTGTTAGGAGAAACATTTAAAGATGTGGAAATGTGGCGAATATGTTCCGGGTGTGGTAGAGTTAAATATTGCTGTATAATATTGTAGGCTGCACTAGACTGCGAATGTAAAAGGTGGGAAACTATTATAGTATTTTGGGAATATCTAGGTACTTTACTTTTCATTAATAATAATTTTATTTGATCGGTCAAAAAATTCAGCTCGTTATAAAATTCAAAGTCGTCAGGGATGTTTTCTAAAGCCAAATTCATTATGTTAAGCGCATTTTCCAACAGGGTGTTACAATCTTTAGAAGTATTAATATTTTCAAAATTTTTATATCTTACCAACAGATTTTCCAATTGAGACCAGAGTGTTAATTTTAAAGTATTTGGAAGAATCCAATTTAAATCTTGCTTACTTACTAACTCACTATATGTAAAAATATTGACCTTCAAATCACTGCAAATCACTATTCTTATTTTGAAATTACATCCTTTTTGTAAATCACCATCAACTATGTAAAAAGTCAAACTAGCTTTTTGTTCGAAAGTCTTATACTCTGTTAAAATGTTTCTGTTCATTTTCTCTTTATAATTTTGTAGAACGTCCTGATATCCCTTAATCATGTCGGCTTGCAGAATAGCTTCATTATTGTTCTCAATTCTACAATTGATTTCTTCTAGTCGCTTTTCTGGTGGCTTACGTTTGTTTGGCGGTTCGTGTTGATGAGGTTGGCCGGGAAAAACTGTTGGAATGCTCCCATTTAACAATTTTGATCGTGAAATTGGGTAATTTGTATCTTCGTTTCTCAGCATTAAATTTTTTTGCACTTGACCTGGTAAAAAATGTTGTACGCATATCGCCGAGTACTTCGACGGCTCCCCATTTGGCTTTTTAATAGCTGCTATCCATTTAAATTTCAAATTTGAATCCACAGGAAAAGAAAATGTCGGAATTGTCTCACTATTGTTTTCTTTATTTTGGGTCGAATTACTCAAGCACCCATCAACACAACATCTTCGAGGCATATTTTCTAATTGTATTCCATTAAATACGGAATTTGTTTATAAAAGCCGAACTGTAATATTATAATAACACAACACTAAAATAATTAATTGAAAACATTAAATAATTCAAATAAATCCAGTGACATTACCTTAAAACACAACGTTCCACTTCGAAATATAGAGAGAAACTAAACAAATTCAATAAAGAAAAAATTCAATACACACATTGACAAAAATATTACTGTGTCTGGATACATGTAGGTGTCTATGTATGTGCGCACTAGTTTAATAAGTAGTGGTGCGAAAGAAAAAAATTAACATGGGATTGTTAGTGTAAACAACACAATCTTCTTTAGTTTGTTGTATATTGGTATCTGAGTTTCGGACTTTGTTCAGGGCTTTAAATTGTTGTTGGTTTTGCTTCAGCGTAATATCACTAACAAAATTAATTATCGATGTGTATGTGTTATATCTATTCATAGATTTGTTTATACTCTCACTTGTTACTCTCAGCATACGCTGCAACTAAAGCAGCTTATTAAGAAAATACTGAAATGAATTATTTGTTTTCAATTTTGCACAAATTAACTTCTCATGTTCTCGTGAAGCGACAAGTGATCGGTTTATTGAAAAATTTATTAAAAAAGGTAATAAAGGTGTGATTAGGAATAAATTTGAGAGTTTTTGGGAAAAAACTAAAGCTGTCGTGGAAATTGATGAAACGCGCACCACTCGAGTGAGAATCACACTCGAAATCATCAAAGATTTAAAAACGTCTTACAGAAAATTATTTTTTGAAATAATTGATCATATTTCAACCGAATTAAGTACTAGATATACCGACCAAATGGCACAGTGGTTAAAGCTTTGGCGTTTGGATCGGGAGGTACCGGGTTCGAATCCCGATAGGGGCAGGATGCAAAAGGGATTTTTCATCATTTGATTACGATCGATGATGAAAATTGAACACAACTATGACCCCCTGTCGGAGTGCACAACTCATGGGCCGGCCCATCTTCCATGTCAGTACTATAGGCTGGCATGGAGCTATGCAATGTGCAAATGGTTCTACGTAAATCGGACCTATAGCCGTACGGCCTCGATTTGGCAAACAATGCGTAAAGTAGGACGGTAAAAGTCAACTGCGAAAGAGTTGGGAGTGCTTCGGCCCCAGAACAGATTGCATAGATTAAAACATAAAAAAAAAAAAAAAAAAAAAAAGTACTAAATATCAAAATATTGCTGAGTTCACGTTCTTGGAACTTATAAATTCAAAAAAAAAAATCTAAATTTAAATTGAATTTTCCGGAGCAACAATTTAAAGATCTCCAAGAATTGTATGGCAGACGATTCGATTTTCCAAAATTGATAGTTGAATTAATTGTTGTGTATAGCGATGAGGACTTTTTGGACAAATCAATATTAGAGATGCTACAATTTCTAAAGACAATGATTTAATAAGTTCATTCAATGAAGTATCACCCTTATTTCGACTATTCTTAACGATTCCATCTACAAGTGTATCATCCGAAAGAAGTTCTTCTGCGTTACGTAGAATTAAAAGTTATTTAAGAAGTACTATTGGAGATAAACGGCTTTCTCATGTTTCGTTAATTTCTATTGAAAAGAAACTATTGTGTCAGATTAAAATGTCACCAGATTTCTATACATTAATTTGTAATGAAAATTTTTGTTTTTAAAAATAATCGTCGAATTGAATAATCTTTTAAATAAATCTTGTAAATAAAACATTTTTATGTTGTCAATAAAAATCAGGCTTAATTTAATTTTACTAGTTATTGTGTATTTTAGGTCTAATTTTTTATATTTTGATGAAAGTATAAAAATATGACATTATTTCATCAATTTGTCTGATAATTTGGCTCAACAATACTTTTTATTCTAAGTTCCAAGAAAGTTAAAACTCCATTTTATTAACGCAGCTTCCTCTACTTTGCAATTCACGAGTTGCCTATGGTACGTCTTTTATTCAATTGCACTTATAAGCTGTTCATCAGTCATATTTAATTTATACCAGGTGTTTCTTTTAAACTGAGACGATCAAATATTTCGAAAAATAGCCACTCTACGGAAAAAATGGCCATAATCAAAATTTAATCATACCGCGGGGGAAATACATTAGTGCAAAAAAAATAGTCCCTAGTGGGGCGGGGGTAACTTTTAAACTAAGATAGGAAGCCATATTTTTTATTGCAGAAACGGATTCTACGACTAAAAGTACGTATGATTTGAATGAAATATTTTGTTCGGTTCATGATAGATGGCGTTGTAATCGACGAAATTCAATTTTTTCAATTTCTTCTTCTTAGAACACACGCATTCGATTCTGCAATACGTTTGAAATAAAACACTTCACGTTTTCATTGGAAATACTCGAAATTCGTCATCAAAACAATTTATTAATTTAAATGGCAGGTGAATAAAATAATTTTAGCTTAAATTAAGTGTTCAAAATGATTGCCTGCGACTTCAATGCACTTATTAATACGCAAATGATTGTACACAACTGAGAAGTGTGTTTGTTTGAATTTCAGCACATGCATTTCTGATTCACTCAATCATGTTCTCACGTGTTGTTGGTTCTTGTTTGTAAACTTTGTCTTTGAGCTAGCCCCACAAAAAGAAATCTGGCGAAGTAAGATCTGGTAATCTGGCGGGCCAATTTATCGGACCAGCTCTACCGATCCAGGGACCATTGAAATCACGATCAAGTATTTCACGTGCCACCACCAGTGTTGTGCAATTGTATGTAAAAAACTGTTTTATACATTTTTTACGTAAAAAATGGTATTATACTTAAATTACTGTATAAAACGTATAATATTGTATAAAATCAAACGCGTATTTAAAAACCTTAGTTAAGTCGCAAACCTTAATATACGAAATGTAAATTTGTATCATATTTTTACATTTAATTTTATTCGATAAAAACTATATTAATAAAAGATGCTAAGTTAAATTAATATAAAATACGACATAAGCATAACTGCAGAAGCCGTTGTCCAAATATACACTTCGCAAATGCAATTACTGCGAGGAACACTGCGTAAAACATTCGTAACTAATTCAAAAACATCAATTCTTACGTATATGAAAAAAAAATTTGGATATATGATGTAAAATGGGAAATGGATTTGAAATTTTTGAATTTATTTATATTACTTCTAATTTATTAATTATAATTAAAAGTAAAATATTTGTAGAAAAACATAAAATAATATTTTTTTTTCAAAGAAAATATGGTTTGTTTCTCAGCTACTAACTTATTTTTTAGAATAGAAAAACAAAATCCACAACACTATGGGATTGAAGTGTAAAACGATTAATCATCAAACTCATTCAATATTAATGCTATAACATTTTAATGTTATCTGTTACAAAAATTATTTAGATGATTACGAGAAATCATTACCATCTTTCGACAAGATTATTTAACTTGACACAGACAGAGACATCTGTAGTGCAATTTGTTCTCTATCGATTATTGCTTAAAATAAGAATTACATTGCTTAAAATAAACAACTTCATACTGCTGTGACGTGAGGAGAAAAAATCCAAAAATTTAGGTGTCATTTGTTATTGTCAAATGTCAACACAAAAAAACAAAAATAAAAATCGAAATAGTAATATCGATTTTAATACTTGTAACGATATGACGTGCATATCGATACATGAAATTTTTTTTTGTCATGCTGCATTGTGTGTGACGTGACAATGTCGATTTCTGACACAAAACATAGGAAATAACGATATTGCATTGATTTAAGCATTTACAAATTATCGGTGGTTTTGTGATTGTACACATAGGTACATACATTTTATTTCTCTTGTTATATATACCCCACTGCATAATTGTTTTAATGTTTGAGTTTATGACTGGATTTTGTGTATAATAATTAATCTTTTTGTGGTTGTACATCTTAGTCATACTACCAGAGATGAGTTTAACATTTTAATTTTTTTTTGCGTAATGATAATTCGCCATTCGATCCTGGATATGTACAACTCACTAAAATAGTATGTATTGTTATTATCTAAACCTATGTACTCAATTTTTTCATTACACATACTATGGTCTGGTATACGAATCTATGAAATAATAAAAATTGGGATAGCATTTCATTCGAATTATAAAGTTGAAAGTAAAAATATCTCTTATTTAAAAAGTGTTTTGTTTTGCATATTGTAATATCAAGTGATATTCAATAAATTTTAATAATTCCAAGTGAATTTTTGATAAAGGTTAAATCTTTTTATAAGTGATTTTGCTATTATACGAACGAAATTATTAAGTGGAAAACCCAACTAAAAGTGTGAATTATAAATAGTGGTCGCCAGAACGACATTGTGTTTTTTGTTGTTTTCACAATCGCTAGATACTCCATTTTATTGTGTAAGAGGTACGTTAAAATTTCTTATTGTTGGTTTTTATTACACCGTGCATT
This sequence comes from Nephrotoma appendiculata, assembly GCA_947310385.1. Classification (NCBI taxonomy): domain Eukaryota; kingdom Metazoa; phylum Arthropoda; class Insecta; order Diptera; family Tipulidae; genus Nephrotoma; species Nephrotoma appendiculata. Next base: position 140,959,066 of record OX371223.1, read on the forward strand.
TTACCTAAATACCTTTTATATTATCGTGCTGGTTAATTAATTGGGTTTCTTTTCTCCTTTCACGTTTTGCTTCCCTTAGGAGGAAAAAAAAAACAAAGTTCCGCGGAGCGGATTATTATGCATACTTGGATAAGCGGACGACCGCGCTTTCAAATGGCCTTGTAAGGATTATATACCGCAATAATTATAGTGCCAAAAACCGTGCTGTATCAATTCTTCAAGCACAAACGTGCGAAGAATTATTTTTTTTTGGGTAGTTACTTGTACCAGTGTAACTTTCATAATTCTTATCGAAGAAAAAAAAAAAAATCCAAAATAGAATAAATTTGTAATTACGTTCAATTTTATAAAATTAGTTAGTAATTAGTAATATTTAGTTTTTGATTCGATCGCAAGCAAAAAAAAAACTTTTCCGTACGTTGGTCCGCAATAAATACCTAACGGCAACGGGGGTAAAGTAACTTTAGCGATACAGTTTTTTTTTGCTAAGATAGTTTATTATGAAGATCTTATTATATTCAATTATTGCTTTTTGTTATTTTTATTTTATAAAAAAATCAATTATATTTTTTTTTGATTTCTTGCATCTTATCTATATAATCTTATTCCGACTATTTAGTTTATTCGAAACTTATTGTGCCAAAGTGCGTATTATTCGGGCGCGAGAAACATATCATAACTTATATTCACAGGTGTATCAACGAACTTGGGTAAAGCGCTTCACCAGGGACCTTGATAACTGTTGGGTAAGTTCTTGTTGTTATTATATAATTTTTTTTTTGTATTTTACTCCATATTGGTTATAGTTTGATAAAACTAAATATAAAGAATAACAGATTACCTTAATTTCTTGTTTAAATAATTTTTTTTATAAATTGCTTAAAATGATACTTATTTTAAATTTGTGTTATTCAAAATCATAATTTTGTTTTTTTTTTTTTATCTTTATTTTTTTTTTGTTGTTTAAATTTCAAAATAAATTAAATGGAAATAGTTATATGGTTAAAAATTTAATTCTTTCATTTATTATAATTAGTATTCCTATTTTTCTTCTCTATTTATTGTATATGAATTAGCATGATTGGCTAATTATTTCAAGTGTGGGATAGAGCGCAATTTTAACCAGACTCTAAAAACCATGTAATTGGTGAGTGTTCAGTGATTATTTGGTTCATTCGTTCATTTTTTTCTTTCCTTCTTCTTAAGTTCTCGTTTCGCATTTGACGGTTATTCACGATCCTATACAGCTGTAACAAGACCCACCCAACGACCCCGAGCCTAGCCGCGCTAATATACCGTCGTACAGTGTTGATAGGATAAACATTTTCTATACGTAACCACCGTATGTGGCTAACACCCAATTAAGGTCATTTTATTTTAAATCCGGTTAGCCACAAGGCAGTGTGTTACATACTATTACGGAGTTTTCAGATAGGTTTGCACGAATTTTTTTAAGACAGCTATCGTAGTTAATCCCTAAGAGTCTGTTCGATAAAAATTTTCGACTAGGGAGGGACAAGTTTCGAATGTGAACGAAGATTTAATAATTTCAGTGCAAAGTTGGATAAGTTTGGGTGGCTAATTTTGGCTAATTTAAATTTTCTTTGAAAAATAAATAATTTTATTTATATTTTTCTACAAATATTTTACTTTTAATTATAATTAATAAATTAGAAGAATTATAAATAAATTCAATTCAATTCAATTATTTAAAGTTCAATTCTCATTTTACATCATAACTATATCCAATTTTCTTTATATAGATACGTAAGAATTGAGATTATGAACTATAAGTAATTTTGAATTAGTTACGAATAGTTTTTGTATTTTACATTTTGTAAAAAATTGTTATGTGTAAAATACGTATTTTACATGTAAAAAACCGAGTATATTACGTAACGTAAAAAACAGGCACAACACTGGCCACCACCGAATAGTGTGCATCACAACCATCATGTTGAAACCACATGTTCCGTCTCACTTCTAAGCTCAAATTTTCAAGTAATATTGGCAGTTCATTTTCCAAAAAGTTTCGGTACATTTGAACATTCAAGTTGCCTTCAATAATGTGGGGGCCTATGAGTTTGTTGCCAATTATTCCACACCACACGTTGACAGTCCAAGGACGCTGATGTTCAACTTGACGAAGCCAGTGCGGATTTGTAACACTCCAATAATGCATGTTGTGTCGATTAACCGTTCCATGGTTTGTAAAAGACGATTCGTCAGAGAACATTACGCAACGAAAAAAATTGGGTTTTGTTGTATTTGTTCACGTGCCCATTGACAAAAAGTTACCCGATTTTGGAAATCAGCGCCATGAAGATCTTGTTGTAAAGACACATGATATGGATGATACTTGTGCCGTTTTAAAATTGTTCAAACACTGGTGAGGGAAAATCCGGAATCGCGAACAGCAAATACAGCAATTTCATTATTTTCTCCAGTGACTGTTGCTCTACGGGTCCTCTTTTTCGGTTGAACATTTCCATCAGTAATAAATTGTTTGATAGTACGGCCAAATGAAGCACGTGAACGAATCGTATCCGGAAAACGTTGAACGTAAATAGCAACAGCATTTTCAAGATTTCTGTCAGCTTCTCCATAAACCAGAACCATTTCAATTTTCTCTGGCACAGTTAAACGCTAATTCTAAAGTATTTTATCGTTTATTTTGCAATTACGAAAAACATGAAGATAAGAAATAACACAAACGTTAAATGTGATTTACAAAACTGAATAAATTGTTTTGATGACGAATTTCGAGTATTTCCAATGAAAACGTGATGTTTTTTATTTCAAACGTATTGCAGAATCGAATGCGTGTGTTCTAAGAAGAAGAAATTGAAAAAATTGAATTTCGTCGATTACATCGCCATCTATCATGAATCGAACAAAATATTTCATTCAAATCATACGTACTTTTAGTCGTAGAATCCGTATCTGCAATAAAAAATATGGCTTCCTATCTTAGTTTAAAAGTTACCCCCGCCCCACCTCTAAAGCGGGGGGTGGGGGACTATTTTTTAAGTAGAGTGGCTATTTTTCGAGATATTTGATCGTCTCAGTTTAAAAGAACCACTCGGTATAGTAAATTTATATTATAATTAATTTAAAAATTAATTAGCAACACTCGATTTTTATTTTATTTTGAAAATAACAACACGCACTCTGTGCCTAAACAAAATAAAATGTACCAAAAATATATTAAAATAGTCAAAAACTACGTCGTTTTTACTTACAAATTTGTATGTGTTTGTGCGAGCGTGACGGAAAAGATAAAATTAAACCATGGCTCGACGTGTGGCATGTGCCGTGTGACGAATGTCAAAATTTTCGTCTCTGATTGGCTACAAGCTCCCGACTCACGTCGTATATGTAAATCAACCTTGAGAGGTAGTATTCTTGGATATTAAAAAAACATATGATTATGTGATTACAGAGAAACTTTATCAGATCCTTATAAGCCTAGGGTTTCCGTAGGAAATTTTGTAGCCAAAAAAAAAATTGGCTCATTTTAAGTCCAAACCACACAAATGTGTGACTAAAAAAACATAGTATGTAATGGCGTTTTTGATAAGAAATGTCGTTTGATTTGAAGTACAACGAACATAATTGTGTGTACAGTTGTAGTGTTTTTTCGGACGAAAGTAAGTTAAAAAGGAATTCACAAATGTGTAAGTTGGTTCAAAACACATACAACAATTAATTTTTGACATAATTCTTTTGCAGTACCCACACAATTATGTGGGCAGGCAGGAAAAGGGATATGAGTTTATGACTGAAAGAAAGTTAGTGTAGTGTGGGGGACAGGTTGGATTGAACGGGGAATATTGGGCTCCCTCAATATAGTTTAATCTCACCGGCTCTACTAAACCTGTACACGAGCTTATTCGTAGGTTTAACTCTTCGGACAGAAAGAAGAAAAGATTTTTTTGCCGGCATTATTTTTTCAAATTTGTTTTCAAGTTTATTAATATTTGTTTAAATCGATTTACCCAGTCGGAATTTTTACCTTAGTAGGAGGGAAAATGATGTATCTTCATTTAAAAAAAAAATAAAACACATTTTAAAAAAATGATTAAAGTAGCCGGCGAAAAATTCGAATAATATAGAGAATTTCAAAGCAAATTGTATACCAATTTGGGAAATTTCCACCGATTTTATACAATACGGCCCCTGAATAGGTATTTGAGAATGGGCGATTGAATTTCAAAAAGCATATAGAAATAGAATGACCGTTAATTCTAAGAGCGTGATTAAAACGGTGAGCAAACCTAAATGGGGAGCTCTTCCTGGTTTGACTAACATGTTACGAAAGGCGCCTGTAACATCCAAAATTGTGTATGGAATGAGTGCTTATGGTGGTGGGTCCAAGGTTGGGTTTAAAAATCTAATGACTGCGGAGAAGTTATGTGTTCTAGTAATAGTGTTGACGATGAACTTAACTTTAATACCCACTCTGTGGTCTGCATTGGGAGATTTACATCTTAATTATAAGAAAGAATAGATAACCGAGCGAATGTTAACTAACGATAATAAATTAGTGATTGAAATGAAAGAGAGATTGGAAAGAGGGACGAGTTTCGTAAATCCGAAAGATCCCTAGAGCAATCTAATTTTGCGTTTGAAGTTTGGTGATACAGTAAATGAGATGATTAATAAGTTATCGGTTAAGGGTGAGTTTTATAAAATGGATGTAAATGAGAATCGAGTGGATGAGGGAATTTTTACTCTTTCTTTGAAAAAATAGAAAATGGTAAAACTACATGAAAGAATCTGTGAAACGAATGCAGGGTTGAATGGGATTATGGAAAGGATGTGGATTGGAATTAATTAATAGGAAAAGGGGGGAACATGGAAATGTGTATGTGGCAATGTTGTATGAGTAGTTAAACTTCAATGGATACCTATAAACCTACATATTTAATCAAAGTGCTTCCAAAATGGGGTTGTATGATTAAAGATGTAACTGAATAAGAATTCATGGATGAAAGAGATGTACTTCAAATGTTTCAGGTGAAGATAGACAAGTGTTCGGTGTTCTTTCGAGTGCTAGGAATTTAGCTGATTTAGTATACGAATGGGAGTAAATATACAAAAAAAAAACCTGAAATTAAATCAATATTTCAAAAAAATTTAACAATTAGGTATATTTTTATTGTTTAAATCAAGTGTTTTTTATACAAAAAAATTCATTAAATTGAACTACAAAATTTTAAATTAACAATAAAATTTCACTAAAATACTCTCGTTCTCTTTCTCTCTTAAATAAATTACAACATAATGGGGCACCGCCTCCAAAAATTTTGGCACTATATTCACCGCGGGCTAATTAACCTAACTTATTATACGCAACCGGATACAAATGTGAACCATAATGTACCGCACCGTGTTGCGAATAAATTGCTGGTGATGATGCTTGCGCCACAGGACCACTGTATGCAAACGATTTTCCTAGTGTTTGCTGCACAACCGGTTGATGTGCATAGTATTGAGGTACAGCTTGATATACCGGTTGGGCGATCGTTGCTACTTTAAGATGGGATACGGCTGTTGGTTGGGCATGATTTAAATGTTGTTGTAGGGATGAATAGCTAGTTGCACCATTATGACCGTGACTCGTTTGTGTGGCTTGTGCAGCTATTAAAGGCTTATATTGGTATGTAGGTAAAGTGGCGGCCGTTGGAATTGGTGTAATAATTTGTTTACCGGATGCAATTTGTAGAGATGGTTGGATGGCATAAGCTATAAAATAAAATATAAATAATTTTTGCTATGTATTACTCGACTATTCGTCTACGCTTACCGTATGCCTGTTGCTGTGGGTGGTGTTGGTGTTGAAATAAGCTACCTTCTTGGTATGTAGCGTAAACAGGTACGGCCGGTTTGGGAGTAGCAGTCGCCGCAATATTTGGGTACACCAATTGTACATTTCCGGATGGAGTGGCGTGGGTTGGTGTTGCATATTGCTGCTGGTGTGCAATAGCTTGGGTATGTGTAGCGACACCTTGATTATGAACTGCTGTCTGCTGTGGATAGTTTAGAGAAATGGCGTCCATTGGTACAAATCGATAAGAATGTTGATATGCAAGTGGACCAACGTGTGGTACACCATGCGCTTGTTGTCCATTTTGTTGATATGTAGCATGCTGTATCTGTGGTTGATAAGCGGCTTGTTGTAACTGCGGTTGCGTGTAGGCCAATTGCACTTGTGGATAAGCCACGGGTGTAGCCAGGTAAGCTTTTGTCATTGTCTGTGGCGCATACGTTATTTGGGGCCCAGCGTATGCAAGCTTTTGCGGCATTTGAGAATACTGTAATTGAGTATACGCAGCATACGGTTGAGGTACTTTAGCCAAATACACCTGTAATTTAAATTTTATAGCGAATTAATTAGTTGCAATTACATTTTAAAGAAAGTACAAGTTCACTCTCAGGGTGCATTAGGAGAAATTCGAAACTTTTACTTTTCAGAGCTGCTAAATTTATTTCCGCGAAAAAAATCTTGTCATCTGAGATGATTTAATTAAAATTAAGTTAATTTCAATGTCAACATTTTAATGTGCAATGCGATATCCATACACGGATTAATGTAACCAACAATGAAATAATTTCTCCACTTCACTATATAATAAAAAGTAGAAAACCAACCGATTCGGAACCAACATCATAATTAGCTACACATTAATATCATATATCGTTTGTATAATTTCTTAAGACCATGATTATACGTAACCTTCATTTTCAATAAAACTCGCTATGTAATAATATATATTTTTGTACACGAATTTGATCAACCGTGGAAAAAAAGTCTGTACGTCTGCAAGAAAACAAGAAAATAACAATTTTATTTTTATATCTTTCTCAACCCGATGCCACCCCGCACGCCAACGAAAGTGAAAAGTACCTACACACAACTAAAATAACATGAAGCATCAATCTTATTGGTGGCAGCACGTTGCATAGTACGGTTATTACACCGCCTGTCTTATTATTCATAAACCGTTGTTGTTGTTGTTGTTATTTGGTAAATTTGCGTGTTTAATGTGTTAAGTAAATTTCTTTCTAAGACATTGCACTTGATATATGTTTTGTTGTTGTTTTTCTCTTTCGTTTCTCTTAAGTTTATTTCAAACTTGATTTTTTGAACTTGTTTTCATTTTTTAAGTTTCTAAAACTTTTTTGGCTTTGCAGTCGGTACAGCGCGCGATAAAATCAAATCTGATAGATGATTGACATCTCATTTAAATGGAGCGGAAATTTTAAGAATGTTATAAGCTGTTATTCGAACTGCTTTTTATTTTTGATGGTGGGTGGTTTGAGTATATACAGGTTATTTACATTAATAGCTAATGTAATTAGCAATATTTGCCATAATACTGATGTGCTTTTCACTGCACAGAATTAAAATAATTTTTGTGACAAGTGTGATAAGTATTACAATTCCAGGCACCTGGAGGGAGGCACTAGGGAAGTAATACTACTAATTGTATATTGCATTATAGTCCAGGGCATTTAGATCAAAATCGACCGGAATAGCAGAAATTTTTAGAGACAGCACATATCGAGATGCGGTTTTCTCCATTGTGTTGCAATGCATGAAAATCGCTCTAAACTTTTTACTCGTTAAAGACTTCCCCGGGGGCGCTCTGGTGTAGCTCTGCGGGGTTGTCTGGGGGCGACTTTGGGGGAAATGGCAGCGTCCGTTAAAATCACTCTAAAATCGTTACTAAGGGGGTTTTCGGGGATGCCGAATTCAATTCTGGCATTAGAATTACCCGGGGGTATGAACAATAAAAAATTTTGATTGAGTATTAAATAAATAAATATTACACATATTATAAAAACAATGGCTTTGAAGTTTTTTGTGCCTCGAAACCGGATTTGAAAAAGGCGCCAAAGCTATAAAGAGAGTAAAGTATCGTTACCACGGGGACCGGCGCGAACATAAATATTCTGGCATCAGTATTACATCTGTCATTTACGACCACGTTGCTTTTTCGTTGTATGTAAATACAGTGCTAAAATAGTCAAGTTTTTTGGATTTTGGACCTGTTTTTGGTGTTTGAGTGGTGTCTGGCACTCTTGGACCTGTAGAAGTATTATGCGGCGGAAAGTGTAAGTCGAAATAAAGCGGAGTGCTTTGTAAGACAATGTAATAATAATATTTTGATAAATAAATAAAATAAGCTTTAATTTAATTTTAAAATTATTCACTATGTATTCAGTATTATTCAGTATGGTTCACAAGGTCAAGACGAGACCTTAGACTCGTTGGACGGGGATGAAAATTGGTGGATGCTCAGTCCTGTCACCATGACCCTGGAAGCCGGTTCTGAGGAAATTTTAGAGTAAAATTTCTTGTTCTTGTGAAACCGACTGTGGCACGAGGTGCGGGTGCCGCCGAAGTGGGTTGGAGTGCTCACTTGCATGCAAGCATTGTGATGGCAATTGCTTAAACCAAAAAGGCACTTCCAACGGGGCCGAGAATAGTGACGAGGAAGAAGATGAAGAAGGGGAAGAAGATGAAGAAGGGGAAGAAGAAAAAGAGTTTGAACGAGATGTTTAGTATTTAAGTTAAAAATTTAAGTTTATAATGAATAATTCAACATTAATAAAAACTCCTATTTGTTATTTGAATACAGTATTATTTTCATATTTTATGATTTTTCACTTTCTCTTTTACCATTTCCCACAGACACCTCGGTGGGGGGGGCGAGCACCCCTGGGGAAGTCTAATGCCAGAATTGAATTCGGCATCCCCGAAAACCCCCGAGTAACGAGTTTTGAGTTATTTTCATGGACGCTGCCATTTTCCCTCTAATCACCCCCCGACAACCTCACAGAGCCCCCTGGGGAAGCCATTTCCCACGCTGCCATTTCTCCCCCCGTGCACCCCCACAGGGCCACCCCATTGCACCCCGGGTAATTCTAATGCCAGAGTCGAGTTCGGCAGCCCCGCAAAACCCTCGAGTAACGATTTCCGAGCGATTTTTCCGAGTTTCCAGTCGCTCCTATAATGGTGCAAGTAATGATGCAATTGGAAAATGCATTTTCCGCCCCAGAAGGCATATAGACTTTTTTCCTGGGACCTTCCTGAACACAATGCCGAAAACCGCATCTCGATATCTGCTGTCCCTAAAAATTTCCGCTAATTTTCCTAACTTCCCTGGACTATTAGAGAAAATGGCCTTAAAGAAATTATATTGTTGGTTATAGTCTACAATTGTAGTTAACCGCCAATGGCATCAATTTTCTTACATAATTTGAACAACGTATAGACAACAATTAAACGTCAATTGTTTGGAGTAGCCCACATCGATTATGACATACTTTCTTTGTTAGAGTTAAAACCCCAACTAAAGCACAGTTAACAACATACTGATAACTGGGAAAAAAATTCTTGACCGAGGGACCTAAATTGGAGAGAAGTGTTAACGTTAATAAACAATGTAGCTACACATTTTAATGAAAAGTGTAGACTCAAAATGTGTAGCTGCACAAAAAAAAATTAATTATAAAGGGTGATCCTATAGGAGGTTCTTTGAATTGGGATTCTCATTGCGATTCATATGGGATTTGGGTTCAGTATTCATTGACATTTCACCATAAATAGACATACGCGAGAACAACGTTGTTGTGGAAATTTATTCCAAAAATCAGTGTTCAGTGAAAAATTGTTTTCCTGCTCTTCGACCATTTTATGGTGTTCATAATCATCCTACTGAAGGCACTATTGGTGAAATAATCAATATATTTCGTACCACTTTTTCATTATTGGATATTCGTCAAACGACTAGAGTGCGTACAAGTCGATCTTTTGTGAATATTGCTGCTGTAGCTGAAAGTGTACGTGAAGACCGCAATCAATCAATTCGTCGCCGTTCTCAAACTCTGGGTCTCTTGTATGGTACATTGTGACGTATTTTGAAGAGAGATTTTGGTTTGAAGGCATACAAAATACAGCTTGTTCAAAAATTGAAGCCGGTTGACTTTTCTTGGTGTGTTTATGGGCGTTAAAAAAAATTCAAGACCATTTATATGTTGTGATTGGTAATATGGCTCTACATACACGTGCAAGCGTCTTTGGCAAAATTGACTTAACTCTTTTATTAGTTCAAAAAATCATTAAATCATTGAGTGCCGGTATATATCTGCTAAAAAATTCTAAAGGTGTCAAATATTTGCAAAAAAAAATGTTCTAAAACGATTTAAAAAATAATATTTAAATCAATTTAGCCAAAGACGCTTGCATGTGAAGGGCCGTTTCGCCAATCACAACCCGAGAATTTTCTTAGACTTTTTTCTACTAATTCGAAACAGTATTCCAAGTAGTTAACATTAAATTCCACACTCGGTACTCATGGTTCCGATGATTCTTTGAATTAATAAAAGAAAAATGTGAATTTGGCCGATACACTTCCACGTGTAGGGCAATATCGCAAATCACAACATACAAATTGTTTTAAAATTATTTTACAAACTCTAGATACCAATCCAAATCAAAAACACTAAATTCAACACTTGGTACTCATTGGTTCGATGATTTTTTGAATTAATAAAGAATTAAGATAATTTGACCAAAGGCACTTGCTCGTGTAGGGTCATATTAGTCAATGACAACATTCAAATTGTCTTACATTTTTTTTATTAATTCTAGGCATCAATCCAAGTAGAAAACAATAAATACCACACTCGGGACTGATGGTTCCGATGATTATTTTGAATTAATAACAGAAATAAGTCCATTATTGAGTCCATTTCAGTCCATTTGACCAAAGACGTTTCCACGTACGTCCATATCGTTAATCACAACAAGCAAATATTCTTAAAAAAGAAAAGAAAAAACGGTCTATTTTTCTTATAAAAAAACGGTAAAATATAAAATTCCAATTGGAATTTTGAACGTATCTGTTACGCTGTTTAAATACGGAATTTAGTAAGAAGAATATATAAAATTAAAAGGAGTTGGCCAACTATTTGGAATTTAGTTCACACAACTAAAAATCTGTTTATTATGGATGCCTGTGTAAAAAATAATAAGAAAACAAACACTCAAATTTGATATTCGAGTTCACGAATTTAAGAACTTTTCTGTAGCATCTTAGTTACACTGTGGAAGTTCAAATTTGAGTGAATAAATATATGAAATTAGACCGTAGTGAAATATCTAAAAAAATAAGAAAAAACGCTCAAATATAATATTCCAATTGGAATTGAGAACATATAAGGGACATTCTTAAAATGCAGAATTTATTGAGAGAAATATATAAATAAGAAAAAGTTGACCAAATTTAGCACACAAAACTAAAAATTTGTGTGCCTGTGCAATGAATAACAAGAAACTCAAATTTGACATTCCAGTTGGAATTTAGGAACTTTTCTGTGGCATCTTAGTCACACTGTGGAAGTTCAAATTTGAGTGAGTTAAAATTAGACCGTAGTGAAATATCCAACAAATAATGAAAAACGCTCAAATTTAACATTCTAATTGGAATTTTAAAAAATTTGTGGACTCTTACACTGTTAAAGTTCAATTTCGAGTGAGATAAATATATAAAATGAGACCGTAGTGAAATATCTAACAAACAACATAAAAAACACTCAAATATAATATTCCAATTGGAAATACGGATTTTATTGAGATAAATATATAAAAAAGCTGGGCAACTATTTTGAATTTAGTACACACAACTAAAAATTTGTTTAACTCAATGAGTCTTAGAGAGTCAATTTAAATTTATGGCACCCTATAAAAACTATTTAAATTTAAATTGTTTTGCAAATTTGAGCTGCAAATCGCAACTAAAAATTTTACCAAGCAATAGCAACGATCAGAAAACACTATTGTAAAAAAACTCATAAGAACGCATGCGACGATTCTTAGAGACTCATCTTATGCGTCAATGTAAGTAAAATAAGCTATGTGTAAAATAAATAACTAGAAAAATAACATTCAAATTTAATATTCCAGTTGGAATTGAAGAACTTTTCTGTGGCCTCTTAGTCACACTGTGGAAGTTCAAATTTGAGTGAGATAGAATAAGACTGTAGTGAATAACCAACAAGTAACAAAAAACTCAAATAAAATATTCCAATTGGAATTTTGAACATATATTTTACAATGTTAAAATATGGAATTTATTGAGAGAAATATATAAAATTAGAAAGAGTTGGTCGACTATTTGCTATTTAGCTCTCACAAATAAAAATTTGTTTATTAATGTGCGTTAAATTATAAGAAAAACAGCACTCAATTTTATTATTGGAGTTGAAGTAACTTTTCTGTGGCATCTTAGGTGCACTGTGGAAGTTTAAATTTGAGTGAGATAAATATATGAAATTACACAGTTGTGGGATATCCAACAAATAATTTAAAAATCACTCAAATATAATATTCTAACTGGAATTTTGAATATATCAGTTAAACAGTAAAAATACGGAATTTATTGAGAAAAAGTTGGCCAACTATTTGGAATTTAGCGCACACAAATAAAAATTTGTTTATTAATCTGTGCCTGTGAAATAAACAATACAAAACTAACACTCAAATTTAATATTCCATTTTGAAGTTAAGGACTGACATCCTAGTTATACTGGGGAAATTCAAATTTGAGTGAGATAAATATTTAAAATTAGACTTTAGTGAAATATCCAACAAATAGAAAAAAACACTCAAATATAATATTCAAATTGGAATTGTAACCATATGTATTTATTACACTGTTAAAATAAGGAATGTATTGAGAGAAATATATAAAATTAGAACGAGTTGGCCAACTATTTGGGATTTAGCTCACACAAATAAAAAACTGTTTATTAATGTGTGCCTGTGAAATAAATAACACTCTAAAATTTATTATATCAGTTGAAATTTAAGAACTCTTCTGTGACATCTTAGTTACACTGCGGAAGTTCAAATTTGAGTGAGATAAAATTAGACCGTAGTGAAATATCCAACAAATAACAAAAAAACACTCAGGTGTGCCTGTCCAATAAATAATAAGAAAACTAACACCCAAATTTAATATTCCAGTTAGAATTTAAGGACTTTGCTGTGGCATCTTAGTTACTGTGGAAGTTAAAATTTGAGTGAGATAAATATATAAAACTAGACTGTTACGAAATATGTAACAAATAACAAAAAAAACACTCAAATATTATATTCCAAATGAATTTTGAACAAATTTACACTGTTAAAGTGCGGAATTTATTGAGAGAAATCTAGAGTTGGCCAACTTTTTGGAATTTAGCTCACACAAATAAATATTTGTTTATTAATGTGTGGCTGTGCAATAAATAGCAAGAAACACTCAAATTTAACATTCCAGTTGGAATTTAAGATCTTTTCTGTAGCATGTTAGTTACACTGTGGAAGTTCAAATATGAGTGAGATAAATATATGAAATTAGAGGATGGTGAAATATCCAACAAATCACAAAAAAGCACTCAAATAAAATATTCCAATTGGAATTTTGAACATATCTTTTACAATGGTAAAATATGGAATTTATTGAGAGAAATATATAAAATTAGAAAGAGCTGGCCAACTATTTGCAATATAGCTCAAGAAAAATTACACTATTTAGGATTCCAGTTGGAATGTAAGAACTTTTCTGTGGAGTCTTAACAGGGTAAGTGAAAGTTCTCATTAGAGTGAGATAAATATATAAAATTAGAAATAGTTGACAAAAAATATATTGTGTTTGTTTATAAATACAGGTTTTTATTTGAAAAAAAAATCAAATTTCCAAAGAATGCTAGTATTTATTGAATCAAATGTAATGAAATAAAATTAAGTTGATAGAATTTAAAAGTTGCACTCAAAATTTGGTGGTTTAAACTGCAAAATTAATTTTAGATCGAACACAAATTTGAGTCATTGTTCTAAACGACAGCACCTCATGTTTAGGTAGATTCCGGTTGTGGGAAATTGTTAGTGAAGATTTTGTAGTAAAACAGAATAAAAAAATTGAAAATTCAAGCAACATAGAAAGAAAAATATAGAAAACAATCTCGTCCCGTTCCTTCTCACCGAACCGGAATCTATATCGTAGACACAATTAAGCCATATGCTCCATCCAAACGGAAGACGAGAATTCTTTTGAACAAACCATTTAAAAATCGTTTTACTTGAGCGTAGATTAAGGCTTAAGGGATAACAAAAATTTGAAGAATTAGTCTAGGATGTGAAAGAAATAATCGAATATTATTGGGTATACGAATAAGTTTTCGCCGTTTTTTTTATCAAAAATCGGGTATTTATTATGCAATAACGGTAGGTCCATCGGTAGCCACTACTTTTTCCCATCTTCCTGGCAGCATATGAATATCACGTTGAAAGAACACATCATCTTTTGAGGCTACCCTAAAATTGGATTGATTCATCCCAATTTTTGGAATCTTCATATATGTGAAGTGCTGCTCAGACAGACCATGCATACCCTATCGAAATAAGTGGTAATCAAACGGAACTATATCTGGTGAATACGGCGGGTAGGGTAAAACTTCCCAATTGAGTGTTTCCAAGTAAGTTTTGACCGGCACCGCAACATGTGGACGAGTATTATGCAAGAGAATAACTTTGTCGTGGCTAGAGTAGTGAGCGACTAGTTCCCCGAGTGCTAGGCTGAATCTCATCAATTGTGTTCGGTAGAGATTCCCAATAATGGTTTCGTTCGGATTTGAATATTCGGCTTGGTTATCGATGTTGAAGCAAGGCCAGGTGGTCTCCATGATTTTTTCTTTTTTCGGTTATCGTAGTGGATCCATTTTTCATAACCAGTGACTATGCGATGCAAAAAATCTTTTGGTGTATGCCTGGCAAGCAGCATTTCACATGATAAAATCGGTGTTCAACATTCCTCGGCTTCAGATTATATTGAACCCAATTGCAATTCTTTTGAATCATTTTCTACGATGTAAAATTGCTTTTTGAGTCACTCCTGTAAGTACAAGTTCTTCTTCTGCGTTTGACACGAAACTTCATTCAATACTGGTTCCAATTCCGTCATAGTAATACCAAGTGGATGGTCGAAACCAGCATCAATAAGCTCGTGAGTACATCTAATAATATGTTACGTGTATTTGTCCCACATTGGCATCGTTCTACACTAACTGATTTTAAGATATGACCTTATTATAAGAATGTCTTCACATGAATAACACACACGCAATTTCTGGAACATTTTTATTTTATTAATTTTAAAATCCTAACCATACATTGACTGTTTCTAATCTAAAATTGTAGCCTAGTCAAATAATCCCAAAAAACTACAGTTTGTGAGATTTATCTTATCAAATATTTATTTTATGATTTAGTTCTTAAAATTATTAATTTATATTTTTAAACTTTACAAGTTAAACACAAAATCCTTTCAAAGATAGTTTATTTTAGTAAAACAGATAAGAAATTTTATGTTTCAGGTACGTAGCCTTTTTCCATGGAATACTTTTCATTCGAACTAAATCAATATGTCGCACTTTGTACCGTGTATTGAATTTTTTCTAGCCAAATTAACTGCGTAACATATGCATCATATTCTTTTATTAAAATAGTAGCGGACAGGCGCGTTTCTCGCCCCCCCCCCCCCCCCCCCCCAGTTTCTCAGATACGTGTTATGAGTAATTAGTCAAAAAACTGGAGAGACTTAATGAAACTAAGATGTATTTCAGCAAAATTACAACACAACGTGATCCTATTCTAAAACAACTGTATAAGAGAAGCAATCTTCTTGTAACTGCTGCCATACCAATTCCAATGTCTTTTCTTGTGAAATATTCTGTAGGAGTTCCCCACTAACAATTAAGATTATTCGTATGATAATGGGCTGGAATCGAAAAAGTAACCGCATTGAATACCAGAAAGGGCCCATAGTACAAACCATGTATTCTATCCCTAATCGCAGACCAAGGCCAATGATAACTTATCCACCAAACATCAAAAGCATAGATTAGACCAACGATTTGTAAATAAATATGAACGTGGCCATGATGGCCAATATCTCTCAGCAATAGAGCCAGATCAGTGTAGTTGTACAAGTAAATCTTCAATAACCAAGTGTCACAAGAGACATGACAAAACACCATCCCTGAGGGCAACCTTTGGAGACTTTAACGGAGAATGAAGAACAATCCACAGCTCGAACTTAGCAATGCAAGACCTGAGCAAGAATCCAATCCACGCAGTGACGGTTTGGTCAATGCTGAAATTAGTAAAGAGTAGATCTTTAGATTTTTTTAACAAGTTCAGTAGAGCAGTTTCACACGATTTGCCAACTCTGTAAGAACGCTTCAATGAAAATTATTTTACTTCTTCTCCATGTTTTTCGGGATAATCCAGAAAGCAATGCAAGCTTGAAAAAGTTGGATTAATAGATCCCGAAGAAGAAGAAGCCAGTGTTTTGTGATAATATGCTCCAGCGCAAGATTTCGAGCGTGATTAGCCTGTGGGCTAAATCCCAGTTAAGTGAACTCACCCATGATCATAATCTGTAAATTAAATAATATGTTAAAACCAAAATAAAATCTTTTACCTGAGGTGATGTGGCCGCATGAGCATATTGAATTTGTCCGACCGGTGCATAATTTGGGTAAATAGGCGTGAATCCTGTTTGATATCCACCTATAAAAAAAAAATTGTATAAAAAATTTAATTTAGTTTACAATAAAAATGTCGATAGAAAAGAAGTGTGTGGACGACTGTAATGTGATAATTGCTGAAAAGTGTTTTTTTTAAATATTATGATTTTATCTGTAACAAGGTAATAAATTTCAAGGTCGAAGCACTCTCCCAACTCTTTCGCAGTTCGCTTTTCACGTCTTGACTTTATGCAGTCGCCTACTAAATCAAGGCACGGCTGAAAGTCCGATTTTTTTCAACCATATGCATAGCTCCATGCCAGCTTATAGTACTGACATAGAAGATGGCCCTCTGGATGGAGCTGTGCACTCCGACAAGGGGGTCATACTTCTGTTCATTTTCATTCCAAATCGTAATTTGATGACGAAAGTCCCTGTTGCATGGTATCCCTATCGGTATTCGAACCCAATACCTTCCGATCCAAAGGCCAAAGCTTTAACCACTGTGCTGTTTGATCAGTAAACAGATTCCTTGCACTCTAATAAATTATTTTTCGAAATATTTGGCAAAAACATACATTATAAAACTTTATGACGCTTAAATATAGTATACGATCGCTAAATGAGTGAAAAAACATTAGTTAGATAACGAATAATTCAAATCAATATGTCATTCATAATAACCAACGTTCTCTGAAAGATCAAAGCAACCTTACATATAACACCTCACCATAATGGCAAAACGTTACGAAACATAACGTACAATAAAGCTAGACCCGAATTAACAAAAACATAAGACGTATGCATCATAGTGCAGCATCAAGCAACAACAATCCGCAACATGTGACAACAACTCGCAACATGGTGTAACATGGCGCAACACAATGACCTTAGAGGAGGACTTTTCCTCTAACGATGAAACTTAAAAAAACACAAGTGATGCCTGGCACTCGAAACCGTTGTTTTGGGATTTTTCTTCGAAGTCGTTTGATCTGAGATCCATTCAGCAATTTAAAAAAAAGTCGTTCGAGCTGAAAAAACATTTAAGAAAATAATGCCAGTCCCAACCGGAGACGATTTTTGGTACTTGGAAAGACATTTTCAAAAATTGTATTAAAGTAGATCGAAATGAGTAAATAAAAATTTCAAAATTAACCCGGACCAATCGGAGGATTGCCTGAACGAATTTTTTGAGCCCTTTCAGCAATATTAATGAAAATTGTAAAGAGCCGTTTTCGAAACCTGCGCAGTTGCACATGACTTTGAGAGACCACTGTTAAGTTAGCCCTACCTTGTACAATTGGAAAAATAATCAATTCAAAATTATGAGCTACTTATGAGCTCTCTAAATTCACAAACACGTTGTGCGGGAGGCACGTCAAAGTTGACT
This sequence comes from Nephrotoma appendiculata, assembly GCA_947310385.1. Taxonomy (NCBI): domain Eukaryota; kingdom Metazoa; phylum Arthropoda; class Insecta; order Diptera; family Tipulidae; genus Nephrotoma; species Nephrotoma appendiculata. The sequence continues at coordinate 140,977,040 of OX371223.1, forward strand.
CAGTTCCCCAGCCTTAAATTCATCATGTACGACAAATTCTTTTAAAATTGCAAAAATTAACATTTCAATTTTGAATATAATGAATCGAGTTATAAACTCAAGAAAAGTTTGAATTTTAAGAATCTAAAATACATTTTTTACTTCTTGGCATTCGTGATTGCAAAAATATATGTACACCGCGCCGCCTAATTTCGCATTTCACCAACGCATTTAAATATAATTGAAGTGTAAGAAATACATGCTACTGAAGTCAGCCGAAAGTTTCAGCAAAAAAAAGAAATCTGCATTATCGATATATTTTGTATCAGCTGTTAGTTAGAATATTCTGATGATGTTAGTCAAAAATTACATGCTATAGCATGAAATTTTCGCCGTAAACAATTTGGATTATCAATAAAAATATGGTTTCACATAATTCGCATGTTTAAAGGTGACTGCGTGAAGCTAGACCAATTCGTAAATTGCTGGATCCCATGTTTATAATTTGACGTGTTAGTGGTCAATTAATTTGAGTTTGTGGCACTGAAAGTGAACACCTGTGCCAAAAGTCGGGGCATATTTAAGCATCATAATCAAGCGTTCATAAATCCAGCTTTTAATTTGTTTGACTAAGATGCTTTATAAAATATGCATTCTGGCTGATTTTAGGCCCTTTCGAGCGCCAGTTGAAACGGGTAAGCCCGTATTTAAAGTCAAGACAGACCACTTTACACACCTTTCAAAGAGTGAAATAGTTTTATCAACTCATTCCGTGGGTTAAAACTAACTTGTTCATTGCCTCGGAGTCCTGTACTCAAATTAATCCGTTCCCGGTCTAACAATATAATTTTATAAATTTATTGCTACAAAATAGCACAATTATTTGAGTTAAACAAATTATAATAAAATTAAAATGAAGAGTTTAATATTGCAAAACATCAGGTACTGGGTTTATGTTGGATTTGGAGTGTAAGGTGGAAATAGATATTTAATTCTTGACATGTCAATTAAAATAATTGCAACAGCAGACACAGGTCTACAAAGTACTATTCTTGTCGTGCCCAATCTATCACAAGACATGAAACATAATTCAACAGTAAATCGAAGGGTCACCTGACCATCTAAGTCTAAAGAATTTACCTTTGAAAAAATGGGAAAACTACTACAATACTCCCAACGTTATCTTAAATATACAAACTGAAGTATCAGAAGATTTCACAAAACACCGCCAAAAATGACAGGTAAAATAGAAGAATCAACAGCAACAACTATTCAAGTGGTTACTACATCATTATACCAGCAGTTGATAGAAAGTAGTATTCGACACGACACTGACCACATTGATGCAATACAATCAAGAAATAACCAGCCCAATAATGATCTAATGGTAGTCAAATCTAAAACATCAATATTCATCAAAATTGTGAAATGTCACAGTTTTGTTTCGTCAAAATTGCTAAATACAATTTTTATTAGAACGAATCTCAAAAACATATTTCAGTTAAATCTTAGAAATAGGCCTATGCTTTACCTCCCCAGAAATGTTACTTAGAATCTGTAGGTTTTTCTAGATTCAACGGCACAACCTTAGAATCGTAGCCAATTATATAATTTTCTTTTAAAAATAAAATCCAATTGGAAAAAGTGCACATTTAACAGTGTAATTTTTTAATAATTTTTGTTCAAATTTCATTATCATGGATTTTGCCAATAGGCTTTCCTCATACCTGTCAGATAGATTACGATATAACTAAATAGCCTAATCTGATCTTCCACAAAGCTCGCACGTGGATCCATGGATATTTCACAGATTTATCGTTAGAATATCTAATGCCATTTTTAGCTCATCTTTTCTTCTATTTGCGAATGACTTAAAAATCTTCAGAGGGGTCAATTTTGTTCACAATTCGACAGAAAAAATATGACGTTCTAGTATACATATAAGGAGTATAGTATACAATTTTATATTAGTGTGTGTAATTTTTCTGTGCGGTTATTTTAGTTTATTAGTTTACCAAGTTTTTGAGTGGCGAGATTTTGTGTTTTTGTTTTGACTGATATTATGAGTAGACGCCATTTCTTTCGCCGTTCGATCTTATTTAGCGAAGTATTCTATATACAGATGTGGCCAAATTATTATCACCTCATACGAAATGCATGGTAATGTGATTTTCAAAGGCCGAACTGCAACCTATTGTATAGTTGGCACGTCATTATGGTAGATATCGACCAATCCAAGGAATTCGTCCAATAAAAATTTAATATACCCAGAAAATACGCCTTTTATGATTCATTAATACCTGTGAACACTTTTCGACAAAATATGAATTCCGACTATTTATTGTCCTGTTAATTAGTTAAACCTTCGAATTGTTTTAATTTTATGACAGCTAGGTAGTATTTAAGAATTAGTATTTTACTGAAGAATTTCCGTCTCGTTTGTGACTTTTAAAAGTGAAAGTGAAAGTGGTTTTGAAATTCATTATGGGTAAAGCAAAGGACATCAGTGCTGTAACCAGAGCCAAAATTTCGACGTATTTGGAAGTAGGCCAGTATACGCATGCGCAAATAGCCCAGAAAAAAGGAGTGAGCCGATCATCTCAGTCTTCAACAACTCCCAGAAGAAAAGGAAAATGTGGTGGCAATCCTAAAACAACAGTCAGGCAGGACAGATTTTTAATGCGGAAAGCTAAAGAAGATCGAACGTTACCCAGTAAGTCTCTGAAGTGTACAATGCGTAACGTTGGTGCGGAAATATTGGAGAGAACAGTGAGACGGAGATTTTTTCAATATGGGCTATGTGCAAGACGACCTAGCAAGAAGCAAAGGTTAAATGCTAAGATTATACAACAAAAAAACATGAGCAAATGGACATTTTACATGGTTTCGAGAAAGCTGGGAAAAGGTAAAAATAATAAAAGTCCTTCTTTTAATAATATTTTAAAGTTACACTTTTCAATAAATAATTCTTTCAACTTTATCTTTTTCTATTTCTTGACTAGGTTGTATTCAGTGGCGCGACAATGATGACTTTGACACTACCAATGTCCTGGATCATTCGTCGATCAAAAGGAGAAGAATATTTACCTTTCTCTGTCCAACAGCAAATCAAATAATCAATTAGAGTCATTGTTTGGCCGGCAATATCATCAAAAGACTCTTCCTACTTTATGTAGTAAACGGGATATTGAACTAGAATCAATATTTAAATGTTCTGCAATCACAACTGGTACCGACTATGAATGAAAAATTTAATGGGAGCGGAGTTTTTATGCATGACAAGGCTCCATACCATACCGCAAAAAAGTCACCGAATATTCAAGGACTAACGGCATCCAAATCCATGATTGGCCAGTGAATAGGTCATAGATGAATCCCATCGGTAATATCTGGGATATTCTTAAAGAAAAAGTAGCAGAAAAGTGCCCGCGCACCCAATTAGAATTGATCGAAGCGATGAAATAAGTCTAGGAAAATGACGCCGATCGACTCACCAAAGCAAAAAATGCAATAAGTGAAATGCCCCATAGGATCAAATTATTAAAAAATGCTAAAGGAATGTTCAACAAGTATTAAAAAATATAGTTATCATAAAAAAATTTTACTTTTATTTGAAAAATTAATTTTCAAAAGAAATAATCTTCCAAATATCTCAATGTGATAATAATTTGACCACATCTGTAAGCTCAAGAAATCCATGTCGTTTGAATTTTGAGCTGCTAGATAGCGGGTGGTACCGTCTAAGAATATAAAATACATTTCTACTTCTTGGCATTCCTGATAGCAAAAATATATGTGTCACTTATATCCTCGAATTTTGATATTTATCGAATATTGATAACTGTTGAGTATTTCAAGTGAAAGAGATACAATATGCTAATGAAGTCAGCCGAAAATTTCAGCCAAAAAAAATTTGCATTGTCGATATTTTTTATATTAACTATGTTAGTACAAAATTCTGATGATGTTAGCCGAAAACAATTTGATGTCAATAAAAATTATGGTTTCACATAATTCGCATGATTAAAACTAATTTAGACTGCTTGAAGCTAGACCAATTCGTAAATTGCTGGATCCCATGTTGATAATTTGTCGTGTTAGTGGGCAATTAATTTGAGGTGAGGCACCTACACTAAACACCTGTGCCAAAAGGCGAGGCATATTTATATAGCATAATAGGCAAGCGTTCATAAATCCAGCTTTTAATTTTTTTGGCTATGATGCTACATAAAATATGCTCAACTTTTCTGGCCGATTTTAGACCATTTAGAGCGCCACATTAAACGTGTAAGCCCTTACTTATAGTCCAGGCCACTTTACATCCCTTGCAAGCAGTAAATTAGTTTTATCAACTAATTCCGTAGGTTAAATCGAACTAATTCATTCCCTCGGAGCCTTGTACCCAAATCAATCCCGTTCCCGGTCGTTTATTTATTGCGGTTATCAAAGCCGTTATGTATACATCTCAACACATACGTCGTTGTCCATGTAAGGTAAATAGTGGTAATTCTATGTTACTGGATAGACCACTGGACTGATTGGACTGTAAGTAAGGGCTAACACGTTTCATTTACTTTGGCCAGAAATAATATGATTCGGTTAATTTTTCCCGTGAAAATGGCAATATTTATCTATTCAGTCCACTAACAATATAATTTTAAAAATTTATTGCTACAAAATTGCACAATTATTTGAGTTTAACAAATTATAATAAAATTAAAATGATGGGTTTAATAACGTAAAACATCAGTTACTGAGTTTATATTGGGTTTGCCCGGAGTGTAAGAATTCACAATTTTAAAGAAAGAGATTGAAGAACTCAAAAAAGCAGTTGAAGCACGTGCAGAACTTGGGAAGACACCCAGCCCTACAATCGATGATGACATTAGTCCATTCCATACGGATGAAGAAGAATTAGAAAGAGAAACAAATTGGATGTTGAAATGGAGTAAACGACCAACACCAAGGAGCCACTCACCAGAAATGTCAGAAACTTTAACATCAACTTCAAAAGAGGTTTCTAGAAAACAATTAATCATCAATAAACAACAAGCTCTAGAACAACAACAAGCAGCTAAACCAAAAGAAAAACCACCTCCACCAATAAATGACGCTGAGTCCACATCAGAAGTAGAAAAATCACTCAAACGGCAACCAGCTCAACAAAATGAAGCACAGCCAAAGGTAAAAGCCCCACCACCGATTTTTATAGTAGGAGTAACTCAGAACTACTCAGAAATCCAAAGTGTAATGAGTAATGTTACGGAACAAGAGTATAAAATTACTGCTCTGAACAATAATGTATGAAAGATTAACACTTCAAATCCAAACGCATACAGAAACTTGTCAATGAAGCTGAATAGGGAAAAATATCAGTGGTACACGTACAAAAATAAACACACAACGTACACGTACATCAAGGTCATGGCAAGAGGACTACATCCAACCTGTGAAATTAATTCAATAATGGAGGACCTAGAAAATAAAGGATTTAAAATCCTTGATGCCGTGAACATTATTAAAAAAGAGAAACGTAGCGGGGAAAACCGACTAGAACCCGTTTCAAAAAGAGGGCATCCCCTGTTCATGCTAACCTTTGATAAATCCGAGCAAATAGAAAAAATTTACAATATAACTGGCATACTCAACATGCGAGTAAAGATCGAAGCTGTTAAAAGAGGCAGTACAAGAATAGTACAATGTAAAAAATGCCAAGGCTATAACCATACGCAACGATATTGCGCGCGCGATCCAAGATGTGTGAAATGTGCTGAAAAGCACCCAACACAAACTTGCAAACTAACTAAAGAAGAACCAGCAAAATGTATAAATTGTTATGGGCAACATCCAGCAAGCTACCGAGGATGTGAGGTTGCCAAGCAGCTACAGAAAATGGGGGTTCAGGCACGCAAACCCCCTCTAAGTCATCCAAACAAGGATCGAGCAAGAAATGAAGAATCTGTGCGTAGGGAGAATTACACATATGCTCAGGCCGCTTCAAATTCGAAAGAAAATGAGACCAACGGTACTAAAAATTTCAAAAACCCTGGCCAAGCAATTTTAAAGAGCCTTGAGGAACAGAATAAGCTAAATAAGTTAATTCTGAATCGACTTAATCTGCTGGAAATACCAAGCTCCAAAATAGTTAAACAAAAATAATGTTTGCAATAAATAGTTCAATTCATAATTCCGGAACAGAAACCAGACATCAAAACTACTCATTAAGAATAGCCATATGGAATGCAAACGGATTAACACAACACCTAGAAGGATTAGAACTATTTTTAAAAACTGAGAAAATTGATATATGCTTAATATCAGAAACACATTAGAGATAATATCAAACATCATGAAGAATTAAAAATAGAAAAAGAATCCATGCAAGTAACCACCGTGACGGTTAAATTTAGTTATCACAACACCTGTAATATATCTGCGATATATTGCCCCCCCACGGTATAACCTAAAGAAAGAAGACTACATTAACTTGTTCCAGAAATTAGGAAGTAACTTCATTATTGGAGGTGACTTTAATGCAAAAAATACCTTCTGCGGTTCAAGATTAACCTCTCCAAAAGGCAAAGAGTTACTTGCAGCTGGCCAATACTCAAACTGTGAATTTTACTCTGGAGGGAAACCAACGTACTGGCCAAGTGATCCTAACAAAATCCCAGATCTAATAAATTTCTACATCACTAAAGGCATATCGGAATGCTACATCTTCCTAGAAAATTATGAAAGTCTAACATCTGATCATTCTCCTGTTATTATGATGGTTAGTGAAAATGTAATAGAAAAAACAAATTCACCACAGCTCACAAACAACAAAACAAATTGGAAACTGTTTAGGCAGTTGGTAGAGGAAAAAATAGAACTTCAAGTGCCAATCAAAAGTGAAAATGAAATAGAAGAAGAACTAGACAAGCTACTTGATGTCATACAATGGTCGGCTTGGGAATCCACCCCCAAATTATCATCCAGGAAAGAAAACTCCGTTATTTACCGAATAGAAGTAAGAGAACTACTGCAGGAAAAACGAAAAGCCCGAAAGAAATGGCACACTACGCGTGCGCCTCAAGATAAAACCACCTTAAACAACTCGTGCATCAAACTTAAGGCACTCATAAAAAAGTGAAAAATGAAACAACTGGAAAATACCTTTGTTCCCTAGCTCCAACTAAAGATACCGACTATTCCCTCTGGAAAGCAACAAAAGGGTTAAAACGCAGATCCCCCCAATCAAAACAAACGATGGGAAATGGGCTAGAAGTGCGAAAGATAAAGCTGACCTGTTTGCTGAACATCTTGAAGAAACATTTCAACCTCTAGGTCAGCAGACCAATGACGAAAACACTGCTGATACGCCCAGAATAACTGATGTTGAAGAGATCAGGCCTGTAACATTAAAAGAACTAAAAGCTGAAATTAAGAACATAAAAGTAATGAAAGCTCCTGGTTATGATCTGATAACAGGGCAAATAATAAAGGAGCTGCCTGAAAAAGGTACCCGTAAATTACTGCACACAATCAATGCGATTCTCAGGAAAAAGCATGTGCCAATGCAGTGGAAAGTAGCAGAAGTATTAATGATTCCGAAACCGGGCAAGCCACCGAATGATAGAAAATCCTACCGGCCAATTTCACTTCTACCAACACTAGCGAAATTGTTGGAGAGACTGTTGCTCAAAAGATTGAAAAGAACCATAGAACAAAGAAACCTTATCCCAGAATATCAGTTTGGTTTCAGAGAGAAACACTCAACTATTGAGCAGGTTCATAGGCTTACAGATGTCATTGAAAATACATTAGAAAGGAAAAAGGTTTGTTCTAGTATCTTCTTAGATGTGGCGCAGGCCTTCGATAAGGTGTGGCACAGAGGTTTACTCTTCAAACTACATAGAGATTTACCAAAACAATATTATATGATTTTAAAATCATACATAGAGAATCGCCACTTTAGGATGAAATATGAAGATGAATATTCCGAGCTAAAAAAAATTTCGGCAGGAGTCCCGCAGGGTAGTGTTTTGGGACCTATTCTTTACCTGCTATACACCAGAGATTTACCTCAATTAAACGATGTTACCATTGCAACATTTGCTGATGACACTGCAGTTCTCTCAGTAGGAGACACTATCGAGGAATCGACAACGAAACTCCAAGATGCATGTGACAAAATCATAAAATGGACAAAAATGTGGCGTATCGGGCTCAATGAATCGAAATCCACGCATATGAATTTCACTAATCTAAAAGTCAGTTACAAACCTGTAATCATTAACGGTCTGCAGATTCCGTATGCAAATAATGCTAAATATCTAGGGATGACCTTAGATACCATGCTCAGATGGAAAGAGCACGTTAAAAAGAAGAAAGATGAGCTTAATATCAAATATCGCAAAATGTATTGGCTTCTCGGGAAAAATTCGGAATTGTCAACCGAAAATAAATTGCTATTGTATCAACAGGTGCTAAAGCCTGTATGGACTTACAGAATACAGCTCTGGGGCTGTACAAAGAAAACCAACACCAAAATAATATAAACTTTTCAAAACAAAGTGCTACGTGGTATAGTTAACGCTCCGTGGTACATTAGGAATTATGACCTTCATAGGGACCTAAATATCCCGACGGTCAAAGAAGAAATAAAAAAATTTGCAGTAATTCATAACGTATCTATCAACACGTAAATGAAGAGCTTCGTGGTATGTTGGACACATGCAGTAAGACGATTGCAGAGAACGAAACCAATTGATTCAATGGATTAAGGACACCAGAGCAAAGACTACTTCAGTAAATAACCTATAAATGAACCTGGCCAATGGGCCTCTTCTCATTCACAAGTGACTAAATTAAGAAAGAAAAATTACTAGATGAATTGTATTCAGTTGTAATAATTTAAATAAAAAAAATAAAAAAAAAGTTGACAGTAAGTAGTATTCGACACGACACCGACAATATTCATCAAAATTGCGAAATGATTTTCCACAGTGCTCGCATGTGGATCCATGGATATTTCTCAGATTTATCGTTAGAATATCTAATGTCATTTTTAGGGGTCGATTTTGTACAAAATTCGATAGAAAAAACATGATGTTCTAGTACACATATAAGGAGTATAGTATACAATTTTATATTAGTGTGTGTAATTTTCCTGTGGTTATGTTTGTTTGTTTTCTGCGAACGTAAGCATCAAAAATTAAGAATCAGTACAAATCGGTTCAGTTTTTTGGTGCTTATGTCCTTTCGTCGTCTCTCTTTTTTGACATCTCACCAAGTTTTTGAGTGGCGAGATTTTGTGTTTTTGTTTTGACTGATATTATGAGTAAACGCCATTTCTATCGCCGTTCGCGTTAGCGACGTTATTATAAAAATAAACGAGGCCGCAAATATTGGATCCATCCCATAAATTCCCGTAGGAAACAATTGAACGAATATTTTCTATTGTAAAAGTATTGGATAGGTATCCAGAGAAATATCTCACAAATTTTCGAATTCCAAAAGTTTGATTTTATTTATTCTGTTAATTGTCATATCAAATGAAATTAAACTCTAGAGAATGGCAAGCAAAAAAGATGGTGAGTGCAAAAGAAAAATTAGTTATAACTCTGAGGTAAGTTTCCGACTTAAAACGTCTTAAATTACAGTATTTCAAATTTAATTTGTTTTTAACTTTACGATTTTTAATGGGACGGTCTACGATTAAAAAAAACATGTACCATACAATAACAGCCATCAACAAACTCCTTCTACAAATCGCATTGCCACAACCTAAAGCTGATAACTGGATTTGTATAGCCAATGAATTTTCCAATGGGTGAAATTTTTCCAATTGTTTGGGTGCCGTTGATAAATAATTCGGGTAGCTTGCATTTGAACTATACAAATAGATTTCCACATCCGTGCTGATGGCGGTCGTGGACGCAAATTATAAATCTATAAGTGGTGACATCGAAGCGTACAGGTCTAATTCTGACTGCAGTTTTTGGAAACTCGCAATTCGCGAGACATGATTGCCCAACTCTAACAAAAAAGTTCCATACGTACTGGTAGGAGATGAGGCTTTCTCATTAAAACCCGCACTGCTAACCTATATAATCCAGGCCAAAATTTAACTCAAAATTTTAGTTAGGTAGGTTTGGTTTAGTAGTTATTTTATTATTAGACTTCCTCGCGCAAGACGGATTGTTGAAAATGCATTCGGCATACTATCGAATAAATTTAGGATTTTGTTGAAAGGGATTGTTTCAATAAAACATATAACATGATTTAAATTAAAAAAAATAAAAATTTAAATATCACATTGAATTCACTATTAAATACACTAACGTCTAAAATGTCATATTCAAAAAATTTGAAGAGCGAGCATTCGTACTAACCCAAACACATATACCACTACTATATAATTGCGATTGTTTTGTCAAGTTGTCGAATTTTCAACAAAATCGACCCCCAGATGTATTGCAAACTCACAATATTTCTAAATACTTGAAGACGACATAGATAGAATCAGCGACTAGTGTGAAGTGAACCAATTATTTACATCTCCATATCGAAAGTTGTAAATTTATACCCACCGGAAAATGAGACAAAAAATGAAGGTGTGACGTTTGATGGAAATATGTCTGTTAGATTGATCTAATTATTGCCACATGTATATGAAGCTAGCTAAAAAACTCGATGGCGACACTAAGCTATATCTATCGCGAGAGTTTACTATCGTTTGAATCTCGTTATACTGGCGATTCACGAACAGTTGGCATAAACCACCGGATACGTTGAAGTGTTACATACTGAGATATAAGTCGTCAAAAATCACTTGAGAGGCGGGATTTAAACGACCATATCCAGATAATTCCACAAAGAATTTTTCTGGAAATATCTTAGTTTTGTATTAAACCAACGAATCCGGAGTTAAACATCAATTGCACCTGAATCATCTGTGAGTCGATATCCAAGCGACTGTCCTGTTAATTTCTGATAGAATATTTTTAGAAATATCTTAGTTTTCATTCCAGACAAAATTTATCTGAAAATATTTTGGTTTTGTTGCCAAATTTCAACGAATCCAGTAGTACACATCAAGGGGTAATATCAAGGGCGTTAATCATCTGTCTGGCGATATTCAAGCGACATTATCCAGATAACAAAATTTGTCGGGAAATATCTCAGTTTTGTAGTCAAACATTACGTTACCTGGTTGTCCTTCTTGCTGTCCCAGACCCCGCTTTACAAATGAATTTGTTGTTTCTGCACCAGTTTGATCGGTTGGCTTAACACTTTCTACGCCATCTTCTTTATCAGCGTAGACCAGCACGCAGAGTGTGGCTAGGATGAGGGTAATTTTCTGCAAATATACAAAATTAAAGTTATTAAATTAAATTTACATAAATATACGTTAGGTTAAACCTTAATTCCAAGTACATTATCTTTTATCGATCGAAATTATTACATATTTTATTTACATATAAACAACTTTTCTTGTCGTCAAACAACTTTATAGATATTTAAATTGTGGCGCGTACACACACAACATAAAATACATATTTCGTAATGTTATTAGCATAAATCAAATAATGTTGTCGCTAAAATAAATAGTAAATTGGAAAATTCAATTCACTTACGGTTCAACAACTTTCGAATATTTAGAAGTTGGTTCCACATAAAATACAAGAACGAATTAATTACTGTCAAACTATGTACTCGCACTATATAGAAAAGGCATAGCAAAGTTGTTTGTGCGGTAGGCAATAAAGCAAAAGGTGTAAATTTGATGTAAAGTGTCAAATTATGCTAATGAGTTCTTACTATAATGTCCACCAATTTGAATATAACACTACCTAGTAATTGATTGCTGGTATAAGGTGTTGTAATAATTTTATGCTAATTATGCAACTGTTCACATAAATTTATTTACTTGGTCAAAGTAATTAAGTTAGACGTACAGAAAAATTTTGTGATATTTATCTTATCAATCAAAATTTGAACTACTCCGTCCGACCATTCCTAATCCAGTATTCGATGTTTCACGAAATGGACGACCAACAACTTAAGAGTATATGAAATATAACGGCAGATGCTACAATTGACTCAGCATCAAACACTTATAGTATCGCAATGCCAATCTTAAAGAAAATGTCTAAAGTGAAATTCCTATACAAGAATTCAAGCAGTATATAATGAAACAGAACGTTACCTCGATTCGAATGACAACAGATCCAATATTGAATTCTGGATCTAACGCCAGTTTTGTAAGTGAAAAATGTAGACAAAAGCGCCAGTTAAACTACTCGGTTATTCTACCAAAAGTCGCCTTTTCAAGAGATACAATCTCGAAAATATCTGATACAATAAATTCGTTGTAGAATATACTCTTAGTCGTTCCATTTTCTGTCGAAAATGGGAAAAACCAACATGTTAATCGGTGCAGATCAGATCTTCAATATCTTGTGACGCGGCCTTGAAGAGGCGATGATGATGGATAAATTTGTAATGTGAAAACATGAAAAAGTGGAAATAAAAAAATCGCATGTCTCGATGACGTGCCCCTCAAAGATCGTAGTACTACGGTCAAACAATTTACCAATGGAATTTAACCACTCAACCCTACATATGTGAAACTATCCCAGTTTTTGAGAAATAAAAACATTTTTTAAATCGTCCCATTAAGTGAGACTCTTTATTAAATACATACAAAAGGTTAGGATAATTTAGACAGACGACTAAAGTGGTTATAAAGTGTCAAAAGATTTGACTTATTATTTCGACTTGTTATAGTTTCTACTAGCATTTCGATTGTTATCGAAATTTTTATCAGAGTTTGTACATAACAAGTCGAAATCATATATTAAATCTTTAGACCCGTTGCACATTCTATAGGTAAATTTTTTGGCAAATGCGCGGTCTGTTTTCAATTCACAGCTTCCCATTTTGGATGCCAAAAACTAAAATAACAGAAATTTTTTAGATGAATCTTAAGATCCATCAACAATATATTTCAATGATTTATTTTCGCCTTAAATGTGACCACATGTGTCCACATCACCCGGCATATGAGCGACGATAGCTCTGTTTCTATTTGTTTAGATAAAGTAGTTAAAAATCAGTCCATACGGCTAAGTTGGGCTAAGATGTATGACATTTTAGCTTTGCAAAGTAAAATGAGAAGTTGTGATCTACAAACTTAGCTTACTTCGCGCAAAAAACATTCGCACACTGAGGCAACGGGTCCTAGGCGCTCTCTTCGTCTGTTGGCGATTCCCAACAAAATATAGTTTAAATTTGGCAAACAAAACGCATATATAGTAGCAGTTTGTTATGAAGCAGGATGAAACTGGGATAGTCTCACACAGTTTTTGGCTACACATTAAGGTGAAGTTTGTTCCAAACGAAAGCAACATCAGCAATACCCAGGAATATTATGACCAACTGTTCTTAAACAGTAACAAAATACTACCAATTACCAAATGCCAGCGGTACAACTTAGCAAAAGCTAGCAATTAGTACAACAAATACTGAATGTATAATACCTCCGGTGGCACAGCAGCAGCAATTCTGCAAAATCCACACTCTTCGGAGGCTGGTCCAGCGAATTCTGGGGAGGGCCAATCATTGTTTAACCCGTTTGAACGAACCTACAATTAATTCAGATCACCAAGATCACAATCTGGAAATATTATTCAGGACGAGAAGTAAAACACTAAACTGCGTGAACAATTAAGAGAAATAAAAAAATTGTTTTTGTTCTGCATTCAACAAACGGGGAACCCATCGCGCACCTACTTTCGACATGTGAAGGTGGTACCGTATGAAAGAAAAAGTCTCCACGCTAACCGGCGGAACAGAAATACGCCGGTCCTCCAATACAATAGATTCGGCCAAAATTACGTTTTCATGGCTAATGGCATCTGCTGGCTGGCCCGAGCGGTTGTCGTCTTCTAATGACTCCCGACCACTTTTGAATAATTTTACCCACCTTGTTACTGTGGCATATGATGGTGCAGATTCGCCGTAAACTTTTGATATATAGTTGAATATATAAATTGCATTTCGTCCATCTTTACAGAAAAATTTAATAACGGCGCGATATTCAATTTCATTCATTTTAAGAAAAATTCAAAACACGTGTTACTAAATTGGCAAAAACAAACGAACTGTAAAATTTACATCGAAATGTTCTTCTAGAAGTTTCATCGCGACAAAAAATGGGTTTGAAAAATATATTGTTGTCTCACTCACTCTTTTTTTTCATATGATATTGCAAGACTTTTTGATATACCCTCGTAGAAAAGGATTTACAATTTTAAAGAATCAGAAAGAAGAACTCAAACAATGAGTTCAAACACTTGCAGCACTTGGAACAACATCTAAGCCTCCAATTGTTAATGAGATTAATCCATTCCATACGGATAAAGAAGAACTAGAAAAAAAACCAATTGGATATTGAACCGGAGTAAAAGATAAAGCAAGAAAAGAAAAGCTCAAAATTCACCAGAAATGGCAGAAACTTTACCATCAATTTCAAAAAAAAAGTTTCAAAAGTCATTTTATCATCAAGAAATATCATGCTCAGCATAAAAACCAACTAAACCAAAAGAAAAATCACCTACACCAAATAAACTCGTTGGAATAAATTATTTCATCCAGACCTATAGACATTTGGTTATATAGCTGAATACCGAGCGACAACAGTGGTTTATCTACGTGAATAAGAATGATCGTCCATTTAAAGTTATGGCTAGAGGTCTTCATCCAACCTGCACAAAAGAGGAAATTATTGAGTATCTCAAGCAAAAGTGCTATCAAATAGAAAATGCTGTAAGCATTAAGAAAGAAAAATCGAAACTAAACAACGAGTTCATATCAACAAAAGAAGGCTTCCACTATTATGCTCACTCGCATTTGTGCTTGTATAACAACGGAGAAGTAGAAGATATGTATAATGTCAATACAATACTTAACATGGGAGTTGAAATCGAATTTTTGAAAAAAGCAGATTAAACGGTAAAGATATTGCGGCAAAATGTGTTTATTGCAATGGGCCTCATCCCGCAAACTACAGGGAATGTGAAATAACCAAGGAAAAACAAATATTAAGAAGTAAAACGCGAGAACAAAATCCAAGAATACCGGAAAAAATTAGCCTAACTTTCACCAAAGAGGAACCAAGACCGCATGCTAGTAAAACGGGAGAACCAAAACTATACTCGCAAGTGGTCATGACAAAACCAGTTATTTCGAAGGGCATTGCCGAAGGTACAACAGTACCTGCTAACTGGCGTTAGCACTAAAATTAAAAAGATTGTTTTGATTTTTGTTTGTGTTTAAGCTGTCATATTGATAAAAAAAAATGGTAAACAAATAAGAAAAATATTTTAATAAAATATTTAAAAAATTAATAAAAAGCTATTCGTAAGTATTAATTTATAATATTACTAACGGACCCGATAGACCTGCCCGAACGTTGACTTGCCTGCTATAAGTGGGCTCAGCAAACGTTTCTTCGATATTCAAATTTTCCATATACTACACTTGGGTGCAAAAAAATCGCATGCAGATTCAAAGTCTATTTCAATACCTATCCAGTGGCACCTTTTTGTACTTTTACCATGCAAACAAAGTGATTTTTTGTCAAATGTATATAGCAGGCTTTCGAATTAAATTCTAAAAATAATTCAACAAGATCAATACAATAGCATGCCATGAAATATCTTGCTCGAAATTGTGATCATTCGCATATCAACGCTTAACCTGAACGATACGATCCTCTATTGATTACGTCTTCAACCGGAGCAAAGAAATGTATACCACGCTAGAGGTAGCCGCACAAGTGGTTCCACTAATTTATGCGGGGCAGCGTGAAGTGGCTCTGCAACTAAATTCGAGTCAATTCTCCATTCGTCGAGTGTGGCCGAGTTCGTGCTAGAGCACCGCGTGATGACCGCTTTCTTGTAACAACTTCATTGCGAAATCGCCGTATGAATGCAGTTTTACTGGGACGGCGGCTCCAAGAAGTTCGTGAAGTCGAAGTCAGTCGGTGGACAGCTAGAAGACGACTTCGAGAAGTTAATCTGACTGCACACAGACCAGCAAACGGGCCAAAATTAATCGTAGCCCACCGACGAGCCCGTCGTGAGTTCGCTCGAGAGCATTTGAATTGGACAGAAGAAGAATGGAGAACAGTCCTTTCCTCTGACGAGTGCAGGATGGCACCGATGGACGAGGAAGAGTATACAGAAGACAAGGAGAGCAATATGCATAATGTTGCATAGAAGAACGTGTCTCGTATGGCGGTGGATCGAGCATGTCCTGGGGAGGCATATCATTAGAGGCGAAGACAGATCTTGTATTCATCACACGAGCCAATACTGGCTGTCGATCCTGAGGAATGAATTCTCAACGGTACATTGAGGAAGTACTCGAGAAGTATGTCGTACCTTTTACCAGGTTTATAGATGAACATTTTCTGTTAATGCAGGATAATGCGAGACCGCATACCGCTGGTGTAGTATACCAGTACCTTAAAAAAAATAAAGTATTTACGGAGAAATGCCGATAAATATGGCTTGAGATATATAAGACAATGCACAATGTAACACATAACACATTAAAAACGCCCAGTCGAAAATTTTGTCACCACCAGGAATCGAACCCGTGATCTCCGAAGGACATCGCAAGCGCTCTACTTACTATGCTATCGACAGCGACAAGAGGTGGATGTGCCTATTATAGAGAAGCTCGGGCCTCAATCCCATCGAACATTTATGGAACGAGTTGAAAAGAAGGGTTTGAGCCAGATATGTTGCTCCAACGAGTCTTCAGGAGCTGCAACAGGCGATCAAGGAGGAATGGGAGGCGATACCTCAAGATTTTGTGAACACTTTGGTGAAATCAATGCAGCATCGAATGGAAGCTGTCATTCAAGCCAGCGATGGGAATACTTCTTATTAATAAAACTGTTCTTTTTTTGTTTATTTCCATGTTTTAATTCGATTTTTACCCCTAAGTTTCATGCTGACAAGTTCACAAAAACTTGTACCTCAGATGTTTACCCCAAAACTCAGTTTGATGGCACGTATAAATACAAAAAAAGTACCACTTTTTTGCACCCAAGTGTATATTAAAGTATCTGACATTTGACGTTGAGTTAGATATTTCAATCTTTTCATTTCATCAATGGGTGATTTGCTGTTGCTCAAAAAATAAAAAATGAGTCCAGTTTCTCATTATTCTGCGCCGTTCGATTCTCGTGTCACGGCTGGACGATATTTTTACCACTGTCCGTAGTATGATTGGTGGTAAGTCTAATAATGTGATTGCAAAAAAGATTCTGCTGTTGTTGTATGTGTGTAAATGTCTGACAATTGTGTGTTTTCATAACCCTATGTTAGCAGATTCCAGCCGAAAAATGTCGATAATGCAGATCAAAACTCGAAAAATGTCGACAATGCAGATACGAATTTTATGCCGAAATGTAATTATTTTTATAGCAAATTTTTTAGTTTGTTATTCCTAAAAACTAACTAAAAAATTTAAAATTAGAAATGTTCATTAGAAACGTGTTGAAACGTAAGTGTTTGGAGAATTTTTAAGATGGCAGGTCATCTAATAATTATCATTTGAAAGATCGATTTCTATGTTGGAAGTCCGGGAAAACTCGATTGAATATATCAAATACACAAAATTTGAAAATTTCTAAAAATTGACCGTTTAAAGTGTCATGGTTGGAAATAGATTCAATTGAAAGGTCTTATTGATGCTCACCTGGAAAAAATTTCAAGTCGATTTCTATGTTGGAAGTCCGGGAAAATTCGATTAAATATATCGCACACACAAAATTTGAAAATTTCTAAAAATTGACCGTTTAAAGTGTTATGGTTGGAAATAGATTCAAATGAAAGGTCTTATTGATGCTCACACCTGGAGAAAATTTCAGATCGATTTCAATGTTGGAAGTCCGGGAAAACTTGATTGAATATATCGCACACACAAAATTTGAAAATTTCTAAAAATTGACCGTTTAAAGTGGCATGGCTTGAAATAGATTCAAATAAGAGGTCTTATTGATGGTCATAACTGGAAAAAATTTCAGGTCGATTTCTATGTTGGAAATCCGGGAAAATTCGATTGAATATATCGCACACACAAAATTTGAAAATTTCTAAAAATTGATCGTTCAAAGTGTCATGGCTGGAAACAGGTTCAAATGAAAGGTCTTATTGATAGTCATACCTGGAAAAAATTCCAAATCGATTTCAATGTTGGAAGTCCGAAAATTTTGTGTGTGCGATATATTCAATCGAGTTTTCCCGGACTTCCAACATAGAAATCGACTTGAAATTTTTTCCAGGTGAGCATCAATAAGACCTTTCATTTGAATCTATTTCCAGCCATGCCACTTTAAACGGTCAATTTTTAGAAATTTTCAAATTTTGTGTGTGCGATATATTCAATCGAGTTTTCCCAGACTTCCAACATAGAAATCGACCTGAAATTTTTTCCAGGGCTGGGATGTTCTAACATCACCATGTTTCGATAATTTATCGTAGTTTATTTCTCGTTTCTGTAGAATAAAATTTATCTCTGTTTCAATTTTTTTATTGTTTACCAGCCTGCTAGATTGCAATATTGTGATGTTTCTACTGTGTTTCTATCACCAGATAATTTTTTTTCGATTGTAGAATGAAAATAATTGAAATAGATATTGTTCAAATATATTCTAGTAGGTTGTGATAGCAATAGAGAAGAAATAATTGATAAACGAAACAGAAGCCAAATTAATTCTAGCAGAAAGAGACGTAGACTTCGATAAAATATCGCAAAATGGTGATGTTAGAACATCCCAGCCCAGGTGTGAGATTCACATGAAAATTTTCCTGAAATTTTTGAAGTTTTGCTTGGTATATTCCATTGAGTTTTCTCCTTATTAAAATAGTTTTAATGCATTTAATAAAAAAATTTAATTTAGAATAGTTTACGTTGATGAATCGAAATAAACATTTTTGATTTAAAAAGTAATTACTGTTTAACACCAAAATTACGAATCTGCATTGCCGATATTTACTGGCGAATAATACAAGACGTTTTTGATTCTGCATTATCGACCCTTTTCGGCTGGTGTTTTATGTTATTACAACCGAGTCTGCATTATCGACATTTTTCGGCTGATACATTTTAGTTGTTACAGCCGATTCTGTATTATCGACATTTTTCGGCTGCAGCGAGTCGGCTAACTTTAACAGTATGTTTTCATATGTATTATGAGATGAGGCGACTCATGAAAATGGATGCTTCATACGCTGTGGATCTACTGACCCATATGTCTACCGAAGATGGACTGCGAGTAGCAGAGGAATGTGGCCCCTTACCAATAACATATGATGCAAATATGCACGATTTTCATTTTGATCAAATAATAGCAAACAAACAAAAAACTCAATTCATTTCCATGATGGTCATATTCTTATTAATGTAAAAAAGTAAAGTATTGAAATAAATGTTGAATCTTAAAACTAAAAGAAATAATTTTGTTTTGTTTTTATCTTAATGCGAGTTGAACAATGAACGGTTTAAATTGATATTTTTTGTGGCCGAAATAGCTCGTTCACGTATCGCATCTGGGAATATGCTTTCAATGAATTCATCTTTCGTGGCTACCATGTTGCAAAAATTGTTGGGCAATTTGGTGTATTTGTATTTCCATAAAATCGAATTTTTCCATTGCCAATGTAGAGCAATTGTTCGGAGAATGACAGTGCCAATGGATTGTTTTGCAGTTGAACATGTATATTTATGTTAAGGTGTAATGTATTGATATTTCGCCATAGGTATGATTGTTTCAAACATGCGTTAATTTCCTCCACACACAGCAACAGTAGAGCGCCACGGAAATGCCTAGTATTATCGTTGAGATCTTTCATCGGTTTATCGAGAGCTTCAAATGAATGCTTTTGAGTCATTACACATTGCGTCTGGATTTGTGTGAACAATCAATGGAAACTTGAGTGCTGAATATGTAGCCCTTCCACCATCAAGTAAATGCCAGATGAAGCAATTGCTAACGCAATATGATTTTGTGATTGAATGCGTGCAAGTATCAGTGAGATGAGAAATGTTTTGTCAGTGTCGCCTAGTGCGTTTGAAAAACATAATCCGCCTTTTGTTCAGCAGTGAGCACTTATTCATTAATACCACCCTAAGGAGGCCGCATCAAACTATTGTTCACGCTGAACATTACTGTAAATGATGTCTGTTGCTGGAGGGTTAGGCGATGGTATAACGAAATGAATGAGTGGCATATTCTAAATGAGAATGAAAATATTTTTAATCTTTATTAATGCCTCGTTATATTTGTGACAAAAAATCGATATTCGGATCGAAAATGCGGTTCAAATGCAGAAGAGAAGGTTAGATTTATTGTCATTGAATGCACATGGGCACACGGTATTCATTTCCACATTGCACCTTACACATTTTTTCCAATGTAAGTGTTTAAGTACACTTTATTTATGATCTAAAACGATATTTCAATATGTTTTGTCGATGAATAATACATTCAATATGCGCGCAATCAGAAATTAAAATATCAAAACCAACCAAGTGCCTTGCACATCTTTTGATTACGTCAAACACTACATAATTCAACATCAGCGCCGCCTACGGTAGACAAATATAACTATGAATTATTCGCAGAAAGTTAATTATTCACTTTTTTTCGTTTTATAAAAAATTGGGGGGGGGGGGGGGGGGGGGCGGTGGGGTAGTGATATTTTGGGGATATACTGATGTTCTGATATGCGAAAAATCTTAAAATATAAAAAAATTAAATTTTGTCAAAAAATAAAAATCTTAGAACGCGATGGCAGTGCCACCTACCGAGTCCAATTATAAATCTAAACCATTCAGGAATTCATTCAAACACACACACGCGCACACACACACACACACACACACACACATACACACACACACACACACACACACACACACACACACACACACACACACACACACACACACACACACACACACACAAAATTTCATTAAAATTTGTCTATCTCCGTTGCGGTTATTAATTACAAAAAATCGTACATAAGAATTATTTCTATAAAGATTGGGGGGTGGTGGGGGTAGTAAATTTTTGGGGTTATACGTTCGTGTGAAAATACAAAATAAAAAAGATATTTCGTCTAAAATTTCCTAGAACCCGATTGCAGTGCCACTTACCGGGTTCAATTGTAAATCTAAACCATCCAGGGGCCCACTTAAACACACACACACACACACACACACACACACACACACAATTTCATTAAGATCAGTTCGGCCATTTATGAAGAGTTCAATTACATACACACGTACAGAAGAATTATATATATACAGTTAGTCAAGTAAGAGCGTGGTCGTCATTACCGACAGGTAATGAAAGATTTCGCTCTAATTCCTTTGCGAGCCGATAGAGAGAAGCTTTGTCCTTGATGCATTGTCAACAAAGATTCAGTTGTCGTTGATCTTTTGAAAGAGAATCACATTAAGCGCCATGAGTGCTAAATACGCGTCGCGCTACGAGGCTGTGTTCCTTTGCACCCACCCGAAAGGTCCCAAAATGTCGCAATCAGCGGCTGCTAAATATATGAGAAAGTCGAAGGCATTTGTACATAAGTGGGTACAGCGATATAAAGTGGCTAAAAATGTCGATGATTTACCAGAACGTGGCTCGATAGGAAAAGTGGACAAAAAAGATGAAAAAAGAATAGTGAATCTGTTTTCGCGGAATCCTGGTTTAACACTGCGGCAAGGACAAGCAAAATTAAAGGCAAAAGGTTTAGATATATCCTACGAAACTATCCGAACCCATCTCCGTACTCATGACCTGAAATGGCGCAACACAATGAAGAAGCCTCTGTTGACTGGAAAACATGTGAAAAAGCGACTCGCTTGGGCGCATGAGAATATCAATAGAGATTTTGAAAATGTCATTTTTACTGATGAATGTTCTGTATGGGCACGTTGTGTCCTCACGCGAGCCTGGTCAACTTCCACCAATAGGCTTGTTCAGCGGACCGTAAAACACGGAATAAAGGTGTATCTTTGGGACTGCTTCTCAAAGCAGGGATTCGGCACTTTGTACCTCTTTACCGACAACCTAAATGCCGAAAAAATGATTAAAATCTACAAAAAGGCTTTACTGCCATCTGCCAAACGTTGGTTCATCAGCAAAAATGAAGATTGGATTCTGCAAGAAGACAACGATCCTAAACACCTCAGCAAGCTCTGTACTGAGTGGAAGACTCAATCTGGCATCGTTACATTGGATTGGCCGTCGCAGTCGCCCGATGCAAACCCTATTGAAAATGTGTGGGCATATATTAAACAGAAACTTCGTGGAAGACGCACACACACTTTGAAGCAGCTATCTTGCGAAATTCGTCGGATCTGGAGATCGTTGCCACTAGAATACGCCGTCAAATTAGTAGAAAGCATGCCTCGGAGATGTCAGGCAATTATCGACGCCGATGGTGACTGGACACAATATTACCCGAATTGCATCATCGTTTGTAATGTGTACAATATTTTTATAAATATGAAAGTTTCACCAAATAAATTTTTTATAAATTAACCCGACCACGCTCTTACTTGACTGACTGTACATATATAAAGATTATAAAATTATGCATGCTAAATTGTGTTAAATATGTAAACACGTTTAAAATGTGTACACATTTCGTGTAATTTACGAGAAGACATAACCTTACTTTTTGCAGTCGTATATAAAAAAAAATGTTTTCTGTTTATTTGCATTTATTCTTTTTATGAATCATCTCTTTTTATGACACATACAGTTCAAAGAGTAAACTGTAGACATAAATTTGATGACATGGAAAGCAGTGTGGCCTGTAGTATTCTAGATGCACTGCTTTTATTTTTTTACAATAGTTTATTTTTGGTAGAACAGTATCTTATACAGGAGGTCAATTCGCGTTCCGTGAAATAATGAAAATGAAAAGTTTTTTACATTGGCAATCTAGTAGTTTGAATTATTCGCACGTAATTTTAAATTTTACTGTGTGAAATCAAAATTTCTTATGAGGAATGCAAACCTACTCGATTGCTAATGAAAAAAACTTTTCATTTTCATTATTTCCCGGAACATGAATTGACTCCCTGTTCTACCAAAAATAAAATAAACTCACATCCGAATTCGAATGTAACTACTAGATGGATAAGCTTGTCTAAGGCAGTAGACAAAATTTTAGACAGTAGACAGAATTCTGATAAAGTTATTTGGAAGCTTATTGAGATTTAACAAGATGAAATGGAAGATAATATGACTTCAATAACTATTCCAAAGATGTATTTATATTTCATTTCGCATTTCTTAAGCTTTATGTATCGATCACTTGTAATATTACAAGAATAATCAATTACAACTGCAGAGTTACATTCTATTATGAGTTCTCTAAAGGATCAACTGGAATGTAGAATTCGGGATAATTTGTTTGGCAACAAAGTCAAAAACTGCTTTATTAAATCTTTATACTCGAGAACAAAATAAGTTCATTGATGCTCCATCAGAGACTTAAAGTGGAACCAGTCAGGAATAAAAAGGAGTACGATAAATGGCATGTTAGTGTTATTAGCCACAAAAACTTAATTTTTACTTAAGAAACCAAACGAAACTTTCGTTAAATTTAGCTGTCACGTAAAATTTATTTGAAGTTTACAAGCATTTTCAAATTTTTGAATTTATGAAACCTAACCTAAAAATTAGATTGAACTGTTGAACGTTGTTTAAAAAAGTTCAAATTAAATATTGGTTGTGGATTTTCTATTATTAAATTGTTTTTTGCAATAAATTAATCAAAATACATAAAAATCCAATCATGTTTTACTCATAAAAGTTGTAAATTTACTACTTCGCGCTGAATTTTTTATTACCTAACTCAACCTCTCCATCTGCCATTACCATCGAGTTACACCATTAATATTCGAACAGTTTTCTAGTTGAGACTCGCAATACCATCGAACTATTATAATCATTACGATCATAGATATAAAGAACAGTCTGTAGATCTGGTGGGTCTATTTTTATAGGTTAATTTTATTTTCATAAAGTATGCCGTGCTAAAATTTCATGTAAAAAAAAGACTCAATCAGCGCATTTTTAATGCGCTAGATGTCACATTCCCAACTTTAACAGTCCTCAATCGGCGAAGCTTTATAGTATACAATATTTTGACATTTCATAAAAATAAATATGGCGCCGATAGAATTTTAGTGATAATTATAACATAATTATTTTATGTTTTGGTGACATTTCGATGTGATGTGGTGACATAAGACTCTAGTGACGCTGTTGAATATCAATAAACGAATAATTTTCAAATGTCAAATTTATATTACGTTTACTACACTCGACGCCATAATAAAAAAATTTCATGGTTATTACAGTAAAACTTGTCATAGCCGGAACGAATTTTTTCCCCCAGAATGAAATTTTATTCTAAATTGAACTTGTATATACCGGAAACTTCTCAAACCCGGAAGCTGGAGCAACGTGTTGGTTCGAAAATTAAAGTTTACATTGTTTTGTACTTGTGTAAGGCGGAACCGGATTCTATACGTTTTAATAGTTATTTGGTTTTAACAACGAAATGATGATGCAAACCATCAACATTTCGCTGTCTCTCGACAATGCAACGTGTCATCCACCCCACGCAAAATTTACTCAAATATAAAATTGATCTTTTTTTTCCTGCCGATACTACAGTTTCTATACAACCTTTAGCCGGTATAATTGCAAATTTTAAATTCAACTATAGAAAAGTTATGCTTCAAAAACTGTTGTCTGTAATGGATACAGTGTCGTTCGATTTAACGACACAGCAATATATTGGATGCAATTTACTTTCATTCAATAAAACAATCTAAACCAGAAACAATAACAAAATGTTTCAAAAACTGCGGATTTGTTTGGGACGAATATGTTGAAACAATCGAAGATGACCCTATTCCAACAACGGAATTGCAGAATATGATTGAGGCTATATATGGCGATAATAACAATTATGCGTTTGATTTTTGAGCAATTGACGATGAGTAATTTTTAAAAAAGACGAAATATTGAATGAGTTGATGTCAATCTCAGGTTCTTCATCTGTAAGATCTGAAGAAACAGGAAACAACTCGGACAGTGCTGAATCATCAGGCTAAGCTGATATTTTAGCTGCTAACAAAACCATTATAATCAAGCATCTGGAGGAAGCCCAAAGATATGCACTTCATACTAGGGATTCAAAATTATTAAATTTACTGTCAGAGTCTAAATCATTCATCATTTCCAATTTCCATATTATGGGGTACATGTTCGATCAGCTAGCAAGCAAGCAATATGCTAGCGCAAAACCTGGCTTGGCTACTCAATCAATTTTACCAAGCCAATTTGAATTTGAATTTTTTTTATCCGTATTTTATTTTTGCGATTGCACAGTAAAACAATGTAAAAAATTTGCTGAATAGTTTTCTAAGCCGCAAAGTTCACTGTGCAATCGCAAAAAATATAAAAAAAAAATTCAGAAAAATGTAAATTCAGGCTACGCGATAATAGTCGGGTAAAAGACAGTTTTAAGTAAATTTTTCGGTAAATTCATTTATTTTTCAAAAACTCTATGGCGATCGAAAAATTTGTTCTAAATACGATTTTTACCATAGTAAACGATTTACCCGACTATTGGTCCGCAGCCTCAAATTCAATTTTGCTTGGTAAAATTGATTTAATAGCCAGGTTTTTTTTCTAGCATATTGCTGGCTTGCTAGCTGATCGAGCATGTGCCCCTATGTACAACTAGTAAACTGACGCAAACAACGATGGATAATTTTGTAAACACGGTTAACTAGATCTACACTATTTCTGCTATATTACGGCTGTGTGCCAAACAGTTTGCCATAGAGTATTTGAAAAATAAAAGAATTTACCGAAAAACTTCACTTAAAACTGACCCGACTATTAGTCCGCAGTCTATGTATGAACATTGAAACCTAAACTTATACTTTAATTTAGAGAAAATTTGATTGAGAACTTTCGAGAGACAGAAACCTTTCAGTGGCGGAAATTTTATTCGGCTCTTCACGATTCCGCCTGTGAAGAGTTTTACTGTATAAGATTTGCATCGCTAATGTAAAAAAAAAATAGAATTTCGAGGCCGTTTTAGAAGTTGCCGAACTATTAGATTTAAAGTTAGATAATAATGATGTACCGTAAAACTTCGATAAAATTTGAGAAATATTGATTCTTTCACTGCCTAACAGTTGTAGATCAATATTTTCAAATCCACAGATAAATAAATTACAAATGTTAGTGACCAGCAATACTTTGTGGAGCGGGTATTTTCATTGATGGGATCAACATGGAGGGACGATCGAAATAAAATGAGAGTGTATCTTGCCAAGGCAGAATTATGTGTGCGAATAAACTATAATATGAGCTGCAAGAAATTTATGAGTTATATGAAACCCACCGAGCAAAAAAGACTTTAAGAATCAGCGAAAAGTCAAAAGAAATATAGCTTTATAAATTACCTAAGAACAATTGTTATGGTATTTTTGCATATAATTTACTCGTATGTTTATTTTTAAAAATATTCAGTTACAGAATGTTGGTTCGACCAGGAAGAATATTAAATAAAGCTTTTTAATTGGAAATACATTTGAGCTTAGAAAAATTATATTTGTTGTATATGTATATTTTGTTCAATTTTGATTTTCTGGGGTGTACGAACAATTTTCTGGGGGGAAAAATTTGTCAACCCTGCCAATAGCCCATAATATAATTTTCAATTGTTATTATTGCAGAATTTACTGATTTTTTCTCCGCAATTAACGTTTGCCAAAAAAAATATCATACTCCCATCTACAGCCAAAAATTAGAACCGTCGACATAAATTGACGTCATATAGTAAAATTAAAATAGAGATTAAAATATAGCATGGTGTGATAGGGTATACAAGGTGTGATTTTTTAAATATCGGCAATATTCATTTAGTAGTGAAATATCCTGCAAGCCTTTAGTGAAACTTTCATGGTTATTAGGACTCGATGACTACGTTTTATTATGTAGTTCCAGTGTTTTTCGTTGTAGTACATTAACAGTTGAACAGCTCGGTGTATGGGTTATACACATACTTGCTTAACCCTCGTCTTTTCCATTTTTAAATACTAATATGTCTTCTTCTAGAAGCCGGAGAGGGTTAAAGCTTTGTGAGATCTCTACATTTTAATAATGTGGAAATTCTAAATATTATCTATATATCTATAATTATGTCTTGTGACGATTTCCTTATAAAATATATGAAAGTACAATTGTACGTCTGCCGCCTTTTAGCGTTGATAAATTATGCCGCCGGACAAGGGTTAAAGTTTTACTTTTACAACAAGTATCTGTCGTTTTAAATTTTGTTCAAAATTCTCCTAAAACAGTTAAAGCATATAAGAAAATGCTATTTTTTCGATTAACCTATTTTCCGAGCATAATTAGTAACACATTTTCATATAAAAGATTGGATTCAAACATTTCAAATGTGGAGTAAGATTGAAGCATTCTATATTTAAATGAATCCACTAGCAAAGAAATCATAGAATTTATTTTCTACATTCTGTACATTGTCGATGCCATTTCTTTAACTATCTACATACATTTATGTATACACATGTAATATTAAAACACGCGGTGTAGAAAAAACGGCACAAAACTGATTCCAAATGTATGTACATTCGTGGTAAAATAAGGTCGGGGTTGGCCACAACATCCCACAATTTTTTTTAACCAGTTCCGAAGGAGAGCATTTAAAGAAAGATATGCAGATATCATAATCATCATTATCATAACAAAAATATATATTCCTTGTGTTTATGTAGAGTAAGGGCCTTCAGATTATTATTATTCAAACATCCCATCTATACTATTTTGTTCTCTTAACTTGCATACCGGCAAATATACAACAATATTGTAAACCAAATTAAATCACAATACTTGATTATTACCCAACTTCTTCCAAATACTTCATTATATAGGCGTATAAATAGCTATTGTCTATCATAAGTAGGTTCCACATGTGAATTTAAAGCAAAAATATTCGAAAAAGGGTGGAGTACCACCATTGTTAACGTATGGCTCATTCATTATGTGCCTACATATTTACACGACATACATAAATTGTGAAAGACACTCTTGTTAACTTAATCAAGTAACTTTGGGATTGCTTCAAACTAGAATGCCAGAATTTAGGTAAAAATTGGAATAATTAAATCACATCACTCACACACACACAATGATTTTATTATCACTTCTTTAATAAAGAGTTCGTTAGAAGCACTCACAATTTTTTTTTTGGTTTATATTATTTCGTATCCCAAAAGGACATTTTTACGTAAATGGATTTTATTCAAATTAATTTTAATTCGTTAAAAAAATTTATATTCTTACCATAATTTGCATTTTATTTAATTTTTTAATAAAATATTTAAATTTATAATCCTTTTATGTGGTGTTTGGTGTTTAGCCGCTCCTTTTTTTATATTTTCAAACACTTTAAATCTATCCTTTTTTTAAATTATGATTTATACGAGAGTAAACTTATTATTATGAGATGACAAAAATTATTATTTTAATTCATAATAAAAGACACATTTAATACACAGGCATGAATTCACTTTATACTTAAGATCTTGTCGTTGCTTAGGGTAAATATAAAAATTGCAAACTGAAACAGAAATCGAAAGTAATTTCATTTTTATAGCCAAGACATAATTTTGTTTCTTCTTACTTTACTTTTTTAACTATTTCACTTTGATTTAAAGAAATAATTTCTTTTTCTTGTTATAATTACGATCCCTTCTATTTCAATAAATATATGTATATGTAAAAGTATATTGTATTAACGATAACCTACCGTGGAAGAAAGAGAATTGACACCTAAGATATTTTTCATTTCTAGATCTTCGATTTGATTTGATCCGGGCGATAACATTAAACAAGAGTCTGTAAGGTGCAAAAAGAAAATTCGTTATTTCTAAATTTAATGTTTATTTCTTTCAATCACTTTTAGATTTGTTATGAGTTATGACTAATATACGTGAACGAGTATACATATTATGCACATACTATTCTTCGGATTTTAGCAATTTATTCATTCCGCCAGCAATTAGTTCTACATATGTAACAAGTCGTTCGGGAAATTACAATTAGACATTTTATATAATTGTGCGAGGCTGTTTAGAAATTGTATCACATTACAAAAAAAAATGACTTTCACTATGGCATCGCCGAATAAAAGTAAACTGATTTCTATAAAATTATTAATTTTTGTCAATTAATTATTATTTTAGTATGGGCGGATCAAAACAATATTTTTTGGATTTCAGTTTAAGAGGGTTTTGCTGTGTATGTAATGTAAGCTCGAACCAATTACCAATTAAACTCGTATACGTTGAATGTTACTTAATCGTCTCTAGTGGTACTATAAGACAATTGCGACGGTTTGAGCACTATAACCTATAACGCCTCTGTTAAACCGGTAATTCAACGCCAATAACCGCCATATCGCTTCCTATGGTGACGTATTTGCAAACATACTTAATCGATTTCACCGAACTGCAATACTCAACTGTGATATGTGTTTTAAATGCCTGAGACAATATTGTCGAATATGTAGTATCCGCTCCTTTCAATTGAGTGATGAATATTCTGCCATTATCATCTGGTGAGCGACGCCGATAGAGTGTGGATATCCATCGTCTCCAGTTTGAGTTTCCGAAATAAAAGCACGTAGATAGCGTTTTGTGCAGTTATTGTCGGACATACAAACCAAAGTGGGATTCTGTCTTCACCATTTCGTGCAACTCTGGATCTATCTCAGGATCAGGAATTTCGGTGAAAGAAGAAAATGTGCAATCTCTTTTCTGCCACTCAACTGAATACATCCAGCATCGAACAGTACCGTATACACGTTGTTTTGCAATGAAGTCCATTAAACATCCGAGTTTTAAAAACTCATGCTGTTACGTCATGAGCATCGCTTGGTGACCTCTGGCCATTTTGGATTGCAATTAAACGTCACAAACAAATCCGGCTGTCCATAATTGGTCACGTAAGTCAACGTGTCCTGAGAGTACTCGTGCATGTGCCTCGGACTGCCAATGTATGTCGACGGCAAAATTGTGAGTCGATAGTAATATCTGCATCGCTATTGACCGCATCTCGCAAGTGAATATATTCTTCAGATCACAACTTAGGCTGATTGAATCGAATGTATTTGAGTCGTTCTGTCTCAATCTTAACGTACATATCAACTGCATATTGTTGAAACAATCGGTGTTATCTCAGGAACTGGTTGTCAATATTTTGACGAATCATCATTCGATATGCGTAAAAATTGATTGAACTGTTCTTTTTATTTGTCTCGACCACTAAAAATTTACAATTTATGAAGTGACAATCAAAAGTGTTTTTTGTACTATAACCGGATTTAACTTGAAGTATCTCAAGTTATATCCGTCTTCACCACGGCAGAACATAAGAAATCCCAATTTTTTTTGCTATGTATTGTTCTCCGATGAGTCGTCTTTTACAAAGCATGGAACGATGGAACATGTGGAACCATGGAACATATATTATATCAAGCAAAACTTCAAAAATTTCAGGTCATTTTTCATGTGGAGAGTCCGCAAAAATTTGGTTGAATAAAACATATAAAATGGTTATAAAATGCATAGAAATACCAGCCGAAAAATGCCGATAATGCAGATTAAATATAAAAAAGATTAAATGACCGCCAAATAACGTCGATAATGCAGATATTGTATGTCGAATAATAATCGAGAGTCTACGGAAATGGCTGATGTTTCACAAAATATCACTGAATATCTCGAAAACGAGGTACATGCTCCTATCAATCAAAGCAAAGTTCGAGAGTAATGCAGATATAATAGTTGCAACCAAGTTATCGAACGAGTAAAACAGTATAAATGTCTTGGTGTTATTATCGACGAGCACTTAAGTTTTAACAATCATTTGGATTATATCGCTAAAAAGATGAATAAAAAACTTGGATTTTTCACCAGAATTAAAGACAAATTACCAATGCAGACAAAAGTTGTTTTTTATGAATCAATTGTGACTCCACATATTGATTATTGTTCTTCTGTGCTGTTTATCATGAATCAAAGTCAAATTACACGTCTTCAAAAAATTCAGAATCGATTCATGCGACGAATCTTGAATGCGGAAAGTAGAACACACATAAAAGACATGATGGAAATTTTAAACTGGAAGTCAATCAAACAGAGAATACAATTTAATGTGTTAAAATACTTGTTTAGGCTGGAAAAGGGAGATCTGCCAAAATATTTAGATACTTTGCTTTCTTCTAATAGAAATGTTCATACTTACAATACTCGGAGTACACACTTCAGACTACCAATGTATAGTAAATCATTTTCACAACGGTCGCTGGGATATAATGGAGTAAAGTTGTATAATTCATTGGGTGACTATTGCATGCTAGGTGAACTTCAAGAATTAGAGTACGGTTAATTTAATAAATTACACCCAAAAAAATAATTGCATATTATTAAAGAATCCCGCTATTAATATAAATAAATATTCTTTACTATGTAGCCGAAGAATATTTCATTAATACGATGTATCAGATATTGTTAAACTTGAAAAAATCAAACAAGTAAATTATACTGGTTTTTAATATACTTTCATAAACTATCAATTTTTGGTTTGAGTATATTTCATTGGGGTTAAAGAACGGATTTTGTATTAGATTAGTAACCCTTACTGTAATTATTCCTCTTGTCAAGACATCATTTTTTATAAATATTTTTCACACGATACACTTGTTAATTAATTTGAGGAATATTACTACAGAAAATTTTTCCCAAAAAATATTAAATATAAGGAGACTTTACAAAACTATTATAAAGTGATCAAGTAATTTCTTGAGGAATATTACTACAGTAAAATTTTTACAAAAATTACTAAATAAAAGGAGACTTTACAAAACTACTTATAAATGATCAAGTAATTTTCTTTAAATTTCTGAATTGTTTTTTTTAAAGTGACCCACGCCCGCTCGCTATATATATATATATATATATATATATATATATATATATATATATATATATATATATAATATATATATATATATATGTATATATATATACATGTATAAATAAATATATATATATATATATATATATATATATATAAATATATATATATATATATATATATATACTATATATATAATATATATATATATATATATTTATTTATACATGTATATATATATACATATATATATATATATATATATATATATATATATATATATATATATATATAGCGAGCGGGGCGTGGGTCACTTTAAAAAAAACAATTCAGAAATTAAAGAAAATTACTTGATCATTTTATAAGTAGTTTTGTAAAGTCTCCTTTTATTTAGTAATTTTTTGTAAAAATTTTACTATTACTACAGTAAAATTTTTACAAAATTACTAAATAAAAGGAGACTTTACAAAACTACTTATAAAATGATCAAGTAATTTTCTTTAAATTTCTGAATTGTTTTTTTTAAGTGACCCACGCCCCGCTCGCTATATATATATATATATATATATATATATATATATATATATATATATATATATATATATGTATATATATATACATGTATAAATAAATATATATATATATATATATATATATATATATATATATATATATATATATATATATATATATATATATATATATATATATATATTAGGGTGGACCAAGTTTTCGAAAGTTGCAATTTCTAACGGGACACCCCCTAGAAATGTGAGGTTATGCTAAAAACTAAAACAAAAAAAATATTGGGTCGATCGAAGGTCGTTTAGAGGTCGCGACTTGAGCGCAAAGTTAGATAAAAACGGTATTTTTTTCGATTTTTCTCTTTCAAACGAACAGAAAAATTATTTAAAAAATTTTCTCAGACGAAATAAAAATTGTGGTCAATAATTACCTTTCCAAAACATCAAAGATAACGAAAATCGGTTAACAAATAGCGAGATTATTGCTAAATTTCCAAAATACAAAAACTATACCAATTCTTTACTGTATTTTTTTTTATTATTAATGCATAATGTTTCTTCTATACAATGATATTACGAATTAATTTTTATGATGAAAATAATCAATCTAGGATGACCTTCTACTCATTAAGGATGTTTTGGTATATATTGCAAACTTCTGTGTGTAGTCCTT
This sequence comes from Nephrotoma appendiculata, assembly GCA_947310385.1. Lineage (NCBI taxonomy): Eukaryota > Metazoa > Arthropoda > Insecta > Diptera > Tipulidae > Nephrotoma > Nephrotoma appendiculata. The sequence goes on from OX371223.1 coordinate 141,010,332, forward strand.
TACGACTTGTAGTAAAATATTGCATGTCATCAACATTTCTTGTTAATTTCTTATTTTAATCTTGTATTAACTTAACACCACGTTCTGCGATATCATTTACGACTTTTATTTGACTGATAATCTTCCTTACGTTCTTTAAATTATCATCTTGAGGCCACATATCCGGATTTTTTACAAGAAAATCTGTGGAAATCTTGAACCGTTTTAAAAAAATCGCCAGTGTTTGGATACAAAATCTGTCGAGATGTCGAGAAGGAAGATATAATAAGCTTCAATCCAGTTTCTGCTCTAAAATAATAGCTGCTTCATATTATTTCCTGTATTTGTATATGTTGTATCAAAGCAAACCACCACAACGCCGTCAGCTGCTCTCTAATCGAATAAGCATTAGAAAACAGCCTCTGCCATTTCCAAACCAGTTAATCTTGATATTTTGGGAGCGCCCAGTAACTGTTCTCCTGTTCTCCATCTATATGGGAAATAATCAACGGTAAATGATCCACGAGCTCCATTCCAGACAACTCCGGAAGTAATTTTCCATCCCAATGTACTACACATGTTGTAAACTTGAAAGTCGATTTAACTGATGTTGTTGTTCGATTCAAAACGAGTTCACCAATAGAATGTCCAAAGTCGTGAACTTATATATATCTTTTCGCTGTCACTCTCCGATGACGAAAATAATGCTTGTGAGTCTATTGGCATTGATTTATTTTTTCTTCAAGATATCTTCGTTTTCGATTTTTATCTGCCATCGTACGTTCCGATTTCCGTTTTTTTTTTTCAATTTCATATTGACTGGCTTCAGCCAAATATCCGGAATTCCCTTTCTCACGCGGTGACAAGAGGAATCGCTTATCGCCTTCACTGGTCATCATGGACAAGGCATTAGTGTGTGCGATATCGAAAATATCATACAGTTTACTATTAAAGGCAATTTTGCTTTCACGGTTAAGTTTCAATGGAATGTTGTTCCTTTTTCACTGTAATTCGGGCTTTTGACCAAAAAATAGACACTCCTTGCATTTCCTGGATTGTCAAAGCTGCACTTTCACGAATAGTTAATTTTACAGTACGGTGATTGTACAAAAAAAAGACACAACACTTGCTTTTTTGATGTTTACTTAGCACCAATAATTTGACAGTACATACTCATGCCCACGAAGATAAATTTCTGTAGTGTACCGTAAATTAGCTGTCATTTTATCAACTGTAATAGCACTTTCTTAAAAATATTAATAAAACTATTAAACGGACTAGATCTAATTATTACAAATTTGTGTCTTTTTCTCGAGAGATTTGGATTTAAACTGAAATTAATTTGCGTTTATTTTGTTTATATAGGATACAATGAAATATATTGGCCATATCAGATCATAATTAATACAGTAGGCGAATTTAAATTTTAAATACAATAACTAATGAGACGAATGATTCATAAGGACTTAACATAGTTGGGTTTTATGATAATTGAATCATAAAACACAACTATGTTTACTTCTCATGACTCATGCGGTTTTTTATGACACCATAAAACATTCTTTTGTTTATTCGTTATACCTCATTTTTAATTATTTATTTATTTATTTTGTAGTTTTGAAGATAAATTCAAGGACTTAAAAAAAACGTTTATTATTTGGAATTTTCTTAGTTTCGAAAATTGGCAATAATTTCGTTATTTGTTAACCGATTTTCGTTATCTTTGATGTTTTGGAAAAGTAATTATCGCCTCTATTGACTACATATTTTATTTATTCTAAATAAATTTTTTAAATAATTTTTCTGTTCGCTTGAATGTGAAAAATCGAAAAAAATACAGTTTTTATCGAATTTTGCGCTCAAGTCGCAACCTCTAAACGACCTGCGATCGACCCAATATTTTTTCTGTTTAAGTTTTTAGCATAACCTCACATTTCTAGGGGGTGTCCCGTTAGATATCTCAACACTTTTTTTTCCCCATATAAACGTGGGCCACCCTAATATATATATATATATATATATATATATATATATATATATATATATATATATATATATATATATATATATATATATATATATATATATATATATATATATATTACACTTCTGTCAGCAAACCAATTTAAAGTTTCTGGAATAAAGCACCACTTAGCACCACCACTGCACCACAGTTTTTCCTTATTAACGGAAATTTACCACTTACCAACTTCCATTAAAATATTAATAAATAAATCAAAAACTATTTTGTTATTTTCGTAGTTTTATTAAAATATTTCTTAAATTGAGATGAACATATATTTTTATTTTTAAATATTAAACCAAAATGATATAGCTAATTCTTTTGATTAGACTTTGAATTTGAAAAAAAATATATATATTAAAGTAGTAGGCACTAGTTCGTATTGATCAGTTGCTTATCAAGTTTTGAAATTAAGAGATCTACGGCGAGAAACGCATCATCAAATTTTATTTTTATTTTATAAAAATATTGTTGGATAAATTGCCAAGTTGCTTTGCTTTCCTACGGATATTCAAGATTAAAAACACTAAATTGCTTAAATGCGCAATCTAGTGCCGATAATATACTATTGCATTTATATTTATTATTATCACAAATAACGCAATATTTGTTATCCGAATACCAACTAGTGCCTACTATAAAGATACAAGGCTGCATATTTTTCTTTTGAAGAATTTTAAATTTGTTTTGTTGTATAAAAATTGGTCTATATCTTGGCTTGACTGGCATAACACCATAAATGACATCTGCGAGTCTATGAAGGTATACTTTATCATTTTTTTTGATGATATGTCCATTCTTCGTGTGGTGGGTTTTATTATTACATGAAGCAATAATAAAATTATCGCGAATCGTGCATCTAAATATAAATAAACAATGAAAAAAATTAATAAATTAAAAAAATTTTGTTTTAAGTGAAAATTTTACCGGGAGTAGTGTGCTTTTGTTGCTTAAATTCCTTTAGAATTTGCTTCGACGTTTGGTCCACTATTTTTTGGGTCATTATACTTATGACATTTTTGGAAAAAATGTCAAATTTTAAAAAAATATTTTCCGCGTTCGGGTACAGAAATGTAAAATCGATGTCAAGGAGCTTTGGTCCATACGTTTGCTCGTAAGCTAGCCATTCTTCGATGATTGCGGATATGTATTTGTCGTTATTCTGGGAGATCCAATAATACCGATAAGCGCACGATGCGATCCATTTATGGAAAATATTGTCCACTTTGCTGTCGTCTCTATTAAATTTTAATTCTGCACATATTGCTTGGCCTTCATGAACATCTATATTTGGATCTATAACTATAAAATACAATTCAACTAAAATAAATGTAGAGGACACCACAATATTACTACTTTCTGCTGATTTGTCTATTATTAAAATTACGTATGTGTGGTTTCCCACCGAATGGTCTCAATTTCAATTTAACAAAGTAAAATAATTTACGGGATTTATAAAATTTTGGAAAAATAATATGTTTTATTAATATTTTACCTCTTGAATTAATTTCATGTATTTCCGCCTTATCCGATCTAAAACGCTTTTCTTTTGGTACCAAATTTGACTTCCGCAGGTTATAAATTCGATTATTGTATCGATGGTAAAACTGGCCTTTTCCCTTTAGTCCAATTTTATTCCCCTTATTTGGTCTTCTTCTGAAGTACACAGACCGAAATTATATAATCAGACAGTTTACATTGAAGGCCTATTTTTTCAATTCGTACGGATTGGGTACTGAAAGTAGAACATATTCATTTTATAGGAAGCCGAGCGGTTTCCGTGTATGTCAGATACTAAAGTCGGTCGATGAACTATCGGTTAAACATCAGTTTACGGATATTCTTCGAAAACCATGACTTGAAAGTTAGGAGTTTAATTGTTGTTTGATAAACGCACTATACGTAAATCTTAAATTTCACAATTTGTTACAACAATCAATTATAAAAATAACTTTGTACATCTATAGTAGGTTTGCAAAACAACAGCAAAACTCTTAACTAACTCTCAAGTTGCATTTTCCGAACAAAATCCGTACAATGAATTTGATAAGCAAGTTAACACGAATAGTGGAGATCATCCAAAGAATAAAATAACGAGAAAAATAAATTTGAAATAATTGCGGTCTTACTTTGAGCAATTTACAACAACAATCCCATATATGTAATTCCAACCTGGAATTGTTTTAAACCAACTTTTTTGCTGGTATAGAATAATTATATTCTACCGGTTGTAAATTGGTTTCGATTTGTAATAATATTCAATATTATTCAATCATATTACTATTTAATTAGATATATTTAGTTGTGATTTCACGTTTTTTTAACTTCAAAATGTAATTGTTCCGAACTAATAAAAATAACTAAATACAATTTTTGGTTGTTACTTTGAGCACAATATTTATTCTATTCCAGAATGGATTTAACTTGTACCAAAGTAAATGATTTCGACAATTTTTCTTTCGTATTAAAACGTCATATTAATATTGTTTGTATTGTTTTATTCTGTTCTAAAAATTTGGTGTTTTAATGTAAAATAAAGGTTTAAATTAACAATAAAAATCTATTGCAACTTAGTTTGAAACCAGAAACTAAAATCTCGTATAGCTTGGCTAAATAATGTGTAAAAACAAATTTAACAAAAAAAAATATCCTTGAATTCCTCTCGAACAACAAAAACCAGCTTTATGTGTTTTAAATATATAGCTACGCTAATTACAAAAAAAAGTACTTATATAATTATGAACTTGATGGCGGCCGCACGAAATTTGTCTCGAGCTAGACAAAGTTGAAAATGTGTGTTCTCAAAACGGTGGTACAACAACAATTGCATTACTACAACAATAATTTACAACAATTTGCATTAAGTATCACACTTTTTCAACTTTGTCTAGCTCGAGACAAATTTCGTGCGGCCGCCTTGACGAATAGAATTATGAATTTGTGAATATTTCACTGTTAAGCACCCAATAAATCATTATTTAATTACTGCACCACACTTTCGTCAAACTGTTTTTATTTGTACACTTATAAAACACTTTAAAAGAAAACACATGCAAAACTTACCAAATTTTTAATGGCTGACGGTAACGCCACCGTTTGAAGCAAACCACTTTGTATTTATTTGTTAATATATATATTTATATATATATATATATATATATATATATATATATATATATATATATATATATATATATATATATATATATATATATATATATGATATAATTATGTTTAATATTAATTTTCTATTAACTAGAGTAATATTTGCCAGTTAAACGATAATAATAACTATTTTGTATTGTTTTAAAATTCTTAAATAAAAGATATGCACACACAATACAATAGACAACAGCGGAATGATGCATGTTATCATCACCCACTTACGAGTAATGCACGCAGTGTTGCCATATTATTTTTACCAAAAAATCGTAACTTTCGGTAAAAAAATTAAATATCTCTGGAGAACTCGTTTGTATGGAACTTTGCACAAATATTCCGTTAAATCACTTACCAATAATTTAAATTGAATTTGAAAATTATTCTAAAAAATCAGAAGAGAAAAATTGGAATTTCATTAAATCACTTTTTCAACCAAAAAGAAAAAAAATTGGATCAATTTAAGTCCAAACCACACAAATGTGTGAGTAAAAAAACCATAGTATGTAATGGCGATTATGATAAAAAATTTCGCCTGATTTGAAGTACAACCAACACAATTGTGTGTATTGTTAAATTAAAATAAGTTTGAAAGTAATGCACAAATGTGTAAATTGGTTCATCAAAAAACATACAAAAATAAATTTTTAACATGGTACTTTTGCGCTACCCGCACAACTGTGTTACCGGGAGGCAAAAGGGATATCCAAAAGCTATGTCTTATGAAACACTGTCGATATGGCAACGCAGCACGCTTTACATAATTTAGGATTTCGTGTATAGATCGTTTGAACATCATATATTCATTCTTTCTTATCGTATATTCGTAGAGTTTTTTTTAATACGAATTGCATTTCGTGTTACCTTTATTTCGTATTTTCTGGAAAAATAATTACTTAATAAAGAATTATTACTTAGTATAGCAATTAATCTTTTTTTTCGCATCTTACCCCCCAAATATCTAATACAGCACTTAGAGAAAATTGGTTTGGTATATTACTTTTAATTGTTTCGAATGAAAATTTCTTATTTAAAATTTTTCAGCTGATTTTTAGGAACAACAAAATAAAATTTTCTAATTTAAATAATTACTTTCCGGCATAAAATTTGTATCTGCATTATAAACATGGGATGTTACCGACAAAAATCGGCTGACATTTTCTTTGTATTAGTTTGAATCTGCATTGTCGTTATTTTTTCGGCTGGAGCCCTCTAACTTTAATAGGGTTCATTTTCTCGCCCGGTACCTTATAATTCTAGTCGGAACCTTGTTAAATCAGACGGAATCATCCACTTTACAGCCAAACCAACCATGGCACCATACGATTTTTCAACCGAACCTTAGAATTCCAGCCGATACCTTATAAAGCCCGCAGAAACCATACAACAGCCAACCCAACTATGGTACAAGAAAAGAAATATTCCGGCCGAAAAGTCATATAGTGCTTAATGATGCTCGATACATTGTGATTCTTGTATCATAGTTGATTTGGCGGTAGTATGGTTTAGACTGGCTTTATAAGGTTTCGGCTGGAATTGTAAGGTTCCAGTATACTTCCATTTATATATATCATGTTATAATCAATTTTATATCGTGATTATAAATTCTAAGAAACCTAATATTCAGATATCCATTAAAACCCTCAAGGCATACTTATATGGTCCACTGCCACGGGAACAGGTTAATTAATCAATTTTATTTGTGAACCCCTTTCGGTCAAAAAATCACATTGCCTCAAATATCACAATTAGCAGGTATCCAGATAACCGTAACAGAATTCTTACACTTCGTGTATACCTCAATTATTTCGAAAATGATCAAAAGTTTTGGGATCTAAGACAAACAATTTTGCACCCTAAAAAATCAGTAAGCTAATCAGGAAATTCTGATAGAAAACATTGAACAATTTTGGTAATAAAATTGAATGGAATTTGATATAAGACCATTAAGACATCATCGTCATCATAGGTCTCGGTTGTTTATTAGTTCTCCTCACTATTGCTTGGAATTCTGAAGTTTGAACTACGAGTCCATTGTTGCATTGAGTGCGCCACCTTCTTGGGTTCTCGGCAACTTTAATAATGAGGGTAGGTTTTACACTTATTTCAATTTGCCTTCCGTACCCTTATCGGCCTAATCATTTTTGAAAATCTCGTTCTGTTGATGATAATAATGACCACTCTAAACCACCTATTAATGCTCTCGTACTTAACTATCTTCACTAGAAGTATAATTGGAATTAATGCTTTCAATAATCGCCATACCCTCGTTTTTCAAGCCTCTCATAATTTGGACTAAGGCCATTGCAGTAATTACACGGTAAATAACCTACAACCCCTTCCCCCTAAAAAGAAAAAAAAAAACACTTTTCCATTATAATTTTTATGGGGATTGACAGATTTCGTCTTGACGGATTATACCTTATCAAAATTAGTGCAATAACAAAAAAATCAGTAACCGAAATCAATGTGCAATAGATGAAATTTCTCCAAAAACAGAAATAGGAGCCGCAAATTATCTATGAGGAATATTTTTCTAAAACAACATGCGTCGGTGAAAACGTTGTCTCTTTTCCATAAAGAATGTGACAAATCCGAAGGTTATACCAAAACTCGCGTGCTAATAATTTAAACATTTTTTGCCGTGAACAGAAAGATGTACCAACTGTGTTATATGCTACTTGAAATATGATAACCCCATGATACTTCATAATTTTTCAAATTATTTTATTTCACTGGACCATTTTACTCGCTCATCGCACTTTATTTAATATTCACGGCAATTCTCTCGTTAGGAAATAAACGTTTGGATATGTAGAATCATGCGATTACATTCGTAATTCTTTTGTAATTGTTATGGTTTTGTGTTTCAGTTGAATTATTAAACGAATTTAATGAAATTATATTTTATTGTAGTTGTGTTATTGTGGTTTTCGTTAATCCTTTCTAATTAATAAAATCACGCAAATTTTTATTCGCAAATGGTTTTAAACAAGGCATTTAACATGTGTTAATTTAACATATAAATACAAAACGCAATCACACGAACCAACAGCACCCACCATTATGAATGAATTGTTCATGTGAAATAATAATAATTAAATTATTAAAATGTATTTTGTTAAATAATAAACTCCAGTGTACAGTGTAAATTGAACAAAGGCCTGCCTGTAAGCATCTGATATTAAAACCCTAAATGTCAATCTCTAATTAATCAATTTCTTTAATTTTTTTATCGATTTGCTAAAAATGGTAACAAAGTACAGTTCAGGTTTTATTTTTTTCTTAAATTGACTTTTCATAAATATAAAATAAAATAAAATTCTTGTACCTTTTTGAAAGTGGTAAGCAAGTATGTACCAGTAATGTGGTGCATATTGTGCAATTCATAAAAATTATTACTCTGCAGTAATGCATAATACCAAAACGAGATTAAGATTAATTTTTTGACCCAGTAATAAATAATACACGCAGCTTTTGTTACGGCTCATGCAGTTGTACTTGCTATAAGTATGTAGATATGTATATGTAACTTTATATTTTTAAAGTTCAGTTTCAAACCTCATTTTTCCATATGTAGGATAGTTTATGTAAGTGCTAAACCAGATTATAGACTGCGGCAAAAAAAAGTCGGAACAGGAAATTGTTACGAAAAAATACGCAGGTTTGAACGCGTTTATCTTGGTGAAATAACACCTTTCAAAAAAATAATGTTGCTCGTAATTGAAGGAAATTTGGCCCTTTTTTCGATACTGGAATCCGTTTTTCTTTATGTTGTTTTTTTATGACTTTATTGAGTAAAATAAAAATTGTCTAAAATAAAAAAAAATATGAAATACCTCGATATTTCATTCCCAAATTCAAATTAGTTATTTTATGGAGATTTTAGAAACCTTGAAAATGATGCTGTGGCCAACTCCTTGTCGCTTTATTGAAGCTTTAGCGAGAAACGTATGAAAAAAATGAGAGACGCATATCAGTGCGCAGATTTGCAAGTGACAATAAAAGGTGAGATTATTACTGTTGTTTCACATTCGTACTATAGATGTACAATATTAATACTGTGTTGTAGTATTCTGTAGAATTCGGGATCTGTATTATTCACCGAGTCTACCATATCCGGCTTGAGGATGTTCGATGATTGATTTTGGAATCTCAAACCCCCAACCTTTCTGACACCACTTTGAGAGTTTCCCTATGCCCACGCATTTCGGCATCTTTGACGATTTATCTTGATAACATTCTTTTCACCGCAACTAAAGCAGAACTTGTGATTAACTGGTATTGTATACAATCCTTAAAGAAATGAGTGTTATCTCCGCAATTTCTACAATTATTTCGTGCGTGTTTGATGTAGCTGCGTTATTACTCCAAGTTACAGCACACACAGACTCTTTGTCCTTAGGCAACTGAAAAAAATTTCTCAGAACTGTTTAACTAAACAATAGCGTTTATCTATTCTTGATTTAAATTTATACTCCCAGATACACCAGTTGTTCCTTGTGCATATTTCTGCTGAGAACTTGCTTTAGTGTTTATGTTTATTTGTTTATTCCAATAAATTCACAAGCATCTTTGTCCTCATCTTCGTGTATGTCTGTCAAGACAGGCCCATCATCCCCATCACTGTCATAAATACGTAATCAATTCTTTCAGAGAATTTTCAACCTCAGTTATAGAACTTTGCTTACAACGTTAATCATTCAGACATCCCGATAATTTATTACAATTTGTCGTTAGACTACCTTAATCGGTTCGGATTTAGTCTTAAAATTTCTGTTAAGACGACCTAAGACATGCTCACTTCCGGTTGTCAATAGTTCTAACTTATCGGAATCCAATGTTTCACCACTTTGCATTAGCCTCTTTAATGCTTCTTGAATATTTTGAAGATTACTCGCACATGTTGTAATTTCGCATTTTGGATATCACTCAGCTGACGAGTGAGGCTGAGCTGGTTGTACCAAATAGCTATTATTTTCTCTCGACAAGGTTAATGAAGCTGTAGTTTTTGAAATGATACTACTAATATTTCTAATTTGACATTCAACTTCTAGCTTCCCTTGATGGGATATAATGCTAGTGTTCCGATTCGAGCTTATGAATGGACTGTATCTTCAAACTGCTGGTTAATGGTTGTAGATGATGCCCTCAATACCAGCTTACTTGATGTCGAAAATTGCAAATGGAATACAAGTGTTTTATTCACTGTTCCTGGTCTTCAATATTGCAACTTGGACGGGATTCCCACGACTCGTTAAATTAAATTTGTTAAATTATAATTATTTATTTTACTATTACACACAAGTATTTATTTTATAATTTATAAATTTTGGTTTGCTCCACTTGCTGGCTTTCAAAAGTATAATGAATGAATGAAATTAATTTTGCAAGATGACTTTTATTTTTTATTTTGTTTCTCATCTTGTAACATTCATCACAAAAAAAAATTGAATCACGTAATGAACTTTACTATACTTAATAATTTGACAGAAGTGCCAACAACACAAACAAAATGCCGAGCGATTGTTGTCATCTGTCAAACAATTAAATAGGGGTTTTATTTGGTAAGTAAGTAATTAAATTTAACATTAAATAATACATACTAAGTATTAATTGATTTACATAAATTTAGATAAGAAATGGAATTGACATAAGGAGATTCATAGTGACCTGGATAAATTATCCAGTAACATAAAATTAAAGCTAAGTATCAATAGTATTTGGTTGTATGGAAATTAATATATATTCTTTTCTCGTTTCAGAATGAATCGACCTTTCATGGACATCATGGATTTTTGAATCGACCTTTCCTGGACAGTATGGATTTTCGTATGTGTTCAATAAAATGTAAAAAATGGTAATTTGGGGTGTTTTATTTAGTGTTGTTTGGAGTACGTCTCGAACAGCTAGAGAGAGAGAGAGAGAGAAAGTCTTTGCAGTTTTCTTCTTGGTGTGGTAGTCAGCATTCAGCGTATGTCCAGATCTTCATGCTGGTGCAGACATTGTAGGTGTTTTGTTGCATGATACTTAATTTCATTTCTCGATGTAGGTTGTCGTTTCGAATGTACCACGCACGGTGCATTAACAATATAGCGCAGGATTTTATTTTGAACTGTTTGTATGATTTGTCTTCTTGACATAGCCCCAGAGTTGGCTACCATATGTACATACAAATTTTTAGTTGGGAATTCATTCTCATACTTTACTCGGAAGTGCCTCTCTGATATGTATATGATTTTAAAATTTGAAATAATTCCTCCGAAAGATCTCGATGAAGTTTGAATTCTAACCCCCGGTGCCATACTTTGTCGAATGCTTGCGCTACATCCAGGAATATACTTGAGCATTTTTAAGTTTTTTTCGGCTTTTTCGGACAAAATATCATTTTAATGGACACCCATACGATGTACATCTGTGCTATTGTAGAATGTTTTCCCCTAAATCCTTAGGAGAGGTTTGTTCGGCTTAAATATCATAATTATTTCTGCAACTTTCCATTATCTTGTTACATATCTTAGTCGAAATGCTGCATTAGTTATATGCACTAGTTTCCTCGACGCTTTCTCCGGTAACACTTTTATTATCTGACCCGTTATAAGATCATATCGTGGAGCCCTATACGCATTCAGATTATTCTTGATTTCCCATTTTAGTTCTTTCAATGTTGCAGGTGTAATTTTTATTTCATCCTGTTTATTTATTGGGGTAATATTTTACTCTTCCGTTTGTTTGGAGTAAGGTTGGAATATTTCTTCAAGGTGATTTGCAAACAAATCTGCTTTTCGTTTAGCATTTCGAGCCCAATTTTTTTTATTTTTAATTGGATGAACCTGAAGTTTGGGTCTTTTAAGATTCTTAGTTGCTGTCCAGTTGGAGTGCTGAGGTATTTGTTAACTGACTGGTTTTTAATTTTTTTTATTAGGTATTTTAATTTGTTACACAAATGGTTAAATACCCTCTTATTTTCCGGGTTTCGATGTTTTTGCCTATTCTTCCGTGCGTTTCTTTTATTTTTAAGAAGTTCTCTCACTTTCTCTGGATAGCTAGCATTGCGCTTCATTTCCGTACTGTTATTAGGAATGCCTTCCCAAGCAGCACTATCGATATTATGGATGAGCTTATCTAGTTCGTCTTCTATTTGGGCTGATCCCTATATTGGGTTCTGCAGACTAATTCTTTCTGTTACCTGTGTTTGGAAGAGTTCCCAATTGGTTTTGAATCTCGTTAATTTATGGTTGCTTTCCTTCATAATAATTGTTTGGCTAAGTATCATAATAACTGCTAAATGATCTGATGATAGACTTTCACTGTTCTCTATATGGATATAATTATCTGAAATCCCTCTTATAATAAAAAAAGTCTATAAGATCTGGAGTCTTACTGATATCCGTAGGCCAATTTGTTGGTGTACTGCCTGAGTCAAACTCGCATTTTAGTTATTTGCCTGCTGCGAACAGTTCTTTTCCTTTATCAGTCGTTAACAGTGATCCCGAATAGGTATTTTTGCATTATAGTCCCCTCTAATTAAAAAGACACTTCCTAGTGTTATGAGAAGATTAGTATAATATACTTGTTTGAAATTGTATCTTGGACGGCAGTATATGGCCGAGATACTACAAGTTTTAATATTGTTTAATTGTATTTTGATTCTTGTGACTTGCATGGAAAGCTTCTCGACTTAGAGTTCTTCGTTACATTTTATATAATATTTTATGAGGAAAGCTGATCCACCTGTCGCTTTGTTCTCTGGATGAAATGCATGGTAGCAATTATATCCTTTTATTTTGCAGAATGAAGTTTTGGTGAAATGAGTTTTTGATATAAGACATATAGTTCTTGAATGTGATGCAATAGTCCATTTGCATTCCAGGTTACAAGTCATAATGTTTTATTCATTTTTTTTTTGTTTATATTTCGATTTTATATAATTTATATTTTGATACACTCGATCAAGGTTTTCTTCTACTCTTTCATTGAAACTAGTTTGAGATTTCATTTCTTCTAGAGTGTTCTGCAGACTCATTTTCTGCGAAATAAGTCTTTTGTTGAGGTTCTCTAGATTTCTCAGTATGTCCTGTAAAACGAGATCCACTTTTAACTGTTTCTGCTCTGGTTGCTGAACTATTTGTGCATAAGTAACATTTTCATTTACTCGCTCTCTTTGTATGTTAAAATTAGGAGTTGGCGATTTAGACTCAGTGGTTTTTTACAAATTGTACATTTCTTGGTGTATCTGGTTTGAGTGATTTATCTCTCATTTTGTGTAGTTCTACTGCTACTTCACATCCTCTATAGTTGGCTGGATGCTGGCCATTACCATTGATACACTTCGCTGTTGTATTTCGGGGAACTATGCAATCGTTTTCTACGTGTTTTCCTGCACATTTAACACAGCTTGCGTCACGATGGCAGTACTTTTGTGTATGATTATAATCTTAGCAGTTTTTACATTGAAGTATTAGTCGAGTGACCTTTCTCGGTGTCAATATTATAAATATTTTCCACTTTTTTTGGTTGTCGAAAGTTAGCATGAATAGTGGGAGACCTCTTCTCATGATTTCAACATTTCCCGCCCTGTTTTCTCGTCTCTCTTTTCTGATGATGTTAACTGCATCGATTATTTTCAGGCCTTTGTGTTGCAGGTCCTCAATAACTTCAACTTTTCAACAAGTTGGAAGCAGACCTCTTGCCATTACATTAATTGGTCGATCATTTTTACCTTCGTAGGTATACCATTGGTGACCATCAGAATTTAATTTGTTAGCTAGAGCTTAATAATGTTCAGGCTCTGTTGTGTTTATTTTCCAAATATTATTATTGAGCGATAACTATTATACCTTGTAATCATTTCGTACTACTTCTTTCATCAGTTTCTGAATAGTACCGTACCTAGAATTATGATTGGCGGTGTAGCCTGTTTCTTCTTTTCTGGCTCATGCACTTTTTATGCATTGGTTGTATTGGCAGTTTTAATGTGAGTTTGAATTGGCTCAACTTCTGGCAATGATTCAGCTTTCCTGTTGCTAAGGTTGGTCTCTTTTTTTGGCTTCTTGTTTGCTCTCTTGGATTTCTGTAGGATCCAATTGGTCTCCCTTTCAAGCTCAACTTCATCAGTGTAATATTCGTCTTGATCTGTGAGTACTTGGAATTCAGGTTGTTCATTAATGCTGAGTTTCTTGCCTTGTTATTTTTATTTACTGTTTCCTTTAGCATAAGGTTTTCATTGTTTAGCACGGCAACTTCATTGGTCAGCTGCGTAATTAATTTCTCCATTTGTTCAAATTTATTTATTAACTCCGCGTTGTTTATTATAACTGTTTTTGTACTGGGCGTGGCTTCAGAAGTTGGCTTGAAGTTTTTATGCTTGATAGAAAAGGTATTTTCCTTCTCATTGTTAAGTTCACAAAGTGTGGTACTATCTGGCGGTGGTGTTGTTGGTGGTGTTCTATGAAGTGCCGTACTTCTTCTACCAAAGGGCCATTAATTTATCGCTTGTTCCGTGCTTCTAGTAGTACTAGGAAAAGGATCAGTGTGGTTGCCTACCGACAATTTCCTTTGCAATGTCGCGTAGCTCCCTCCAGAATCTGTGGAGCAGCCCGATAAATCGGGGTAGGATTTAGAATCTAAGTTCTGACCCACCTGGAGTATGTTATTGTTTATACCTGACATCTCATCTTTTTGTTTTGCATAAGTAAACGGTTTAAGTTCCAATAATCATGAATATTATTAGCTCAAGGAAATTAACTGTGACATTCTTATTATTAAATTATATAAATAGTAATTGTTTGAAGATCAACCAAAACAAACTAAAAAAAATTATAAACATATATTTGACACTTAGATTATGTCATCAACACTGTTATTGCTAACCAACACCCGTCTAGGCGAAAAACTTATCATGACCAAACAAAATGAAGAATACACAAAGTTGAACACTAATACTAACACTGAAACCGCCAGGTCAAAATTAGTTTATCGCAACCTTAATATCCTAACTATCGCTTTCTTTTGGTTTCGAATAATAATAACAAAAATGTTCCCTTAGAGTGATACCGATCTTGGGCGCCATTCTGTAACGGATGATTTCAAAATTTAAAGTTTAAATTATCGCTGTAAAACAGCGATTTTATTCAATTTCACCTAAAAAATCAGAAGGAAATGTATAGAGAATTAAGCCGAATGTTGGGTTTAGGAGTCATAACTGAAAGTACCAGTTTTTGGTCATACCCAGTTACTGGAAGGGACTCCCAGTTACTCGCAAAGGAAAAGAGCTATTTGAAGCAGGTAGAACATTAACATGTGTGTTTCACTCCAGTAGAAAGCCAACCTATTGGCCTTTGGACCCAAATAAAATTCCTAACCTTAAAATTACTTAGCAGTTGAAAATAAAGAGGGGCTATGATCAGACCATTATCCAGCCTTAATGACAATAAGACGCAAAACCAAAACAAACAGCGTCAATCTACAGGTGCAGATCTCGAAAGCTTACATAATAGAAGAAAAACTGGAAAGCAGCATTGAAAGTGTACAAAAAGCGGCATCGGAAAGTACATATGTGGCCCTATTCTAGTTTTTTTCAGGGGGTTTGGGAATTAGGAAAATATTGTGCTGTAATTACAAACTGCACTAATTCCCAAATATATATTTCCCGTTCCCAAATGTATATTCTGGCAGACAGGGAATAACTTTTTGGTGAATTTTTTTATGTAGATATTTATAAACTAAAACACGTAGAGAGCTTATTACAATTTTAATTTATTTTTAAATATATATTTATTAGCAAAAATATAGTTTAAAAATTCATAAATGTACAAATAATAATTCCACAAAAAATAATGAAGAAAAATTAAAGTCAAAACTGCTATAAATGGAATTACTTTTCCCAATAAAAAAAATCACAAACGCAGAATACACTTTGAGTGTTTTTTTATTCATTCCAAATATTCCGGACGTTCCGAACATGACATATTTTGTTTTTTTATTCATTCCATTCCTTCTATTCCTTTTTTTTTGTTATTTTTTAATTTATTGTAGACGTTCGGAACGTATTCATTTCGTACCGGATGAAAAGGTAGAACAAAAGGAATATTTTTAATCTTAGTCGCCATATTCTTTGTTTTGAAGGGTTGTTTGTTTGTTTTTTAATGTAGTACATACACAACACTGTTAATAATAGACAACTAAAAAAATGACTGTCAAATATCTATTCCATTCCTTCCAAATCGTTTTTTTATTACATTCTGTTTGGAATATTTTATGGTCACGTGATCATTATTCTATTCTTTCTATTCCTTCTTTGGAATGAATAAAAAAACACTCTTTGGGGAATAAAAAATTCCCAACTGCTAGAAAGACATCACTAATTCCCAATTTTCTATTCCCGGAGAAAGCCAGAATAGGGCCACTGATCCGCACGAAATATTACAAAAAATATAAACTATCCAGTTGGCAGAGAACTAGAGCCGTTGAAGAAAATCCTAAATAACTGTAGAAAGTCACCAAAGGTTTAAAAACGCCTAAAGTGCAAGTACCACCCATATAAATGGTTGATGGAGCGTGGGCTCGCAGCGATAAACAAAAAGCTAATCTGTTTGCCAAACACCTCGAAAATACCTTCAAACCACCAACTCGACACCAAACCAACAAAATTATCAATTCATAATTAAACTATTCAACGAGGTGGAAAAGTCTATTATTACAATAAACAATCGTTACGACCAACATAAGCTCAAAACAGAACAAGAGCGAAGGCGGCGAGCAAAATCGCCTGTCATATTACAAAACACCGAAATCATGCAAAACAAGCACAACCATCGACGCAGGCGACGGCGATTTTTTCGTTGAAATAAATTTAGAGTCTATTTCTAATTTGTCGCCGACGAAACAATGTTGCCAACTGTTTTATATATATATATATATATATATATATATATATATATATATATATATATATATATATATATATATATAAATATATATATATATATATAATATATATATATATATATATATATATATATATATATATATATATATATATATATATATATATATATTATATATATATATATATTTATATATATATATATATATATATATATATATATATATATATATATATATATATATATATATATATATATATCAGTTGGTTTCAATTTAGTAGCCTAACGCCACTACCTCATGTGTCAAAAACACAGAAGGTTATGCCGTTTGGTTGTTATCACCATACGCTGACGCTTTTGTTCTGTTAGCTACAGCGATATCGCGGCGATATTTTTTATTTATTCGTCGACGCTCTTTTAAATCAGCAAACTTCTAAGTGGAAAACTATACATAGCTACAATGGAAGAACTACAATTTACTTCTACGTGTCATTAGCGACTAAAATCCATCCGATGCCAATCGCTAATCGAAATCGACAATTGTGAAGTCAATCTACAAGACATCACATACAACAGTAACAAATATGTATATTGGGAGGAAACAATCACATTACAATATCACGATGCCGAAAGCAACCAAATTATGCCCTCTTTGTCCCAAACAAATTGGATGCTGAAGCATAGAGGTCACATCCAACTGTTACAGGATCAAAGTTTTTCTAGCACAATTATAGAAGGTACAACACAACCCGAATTGTTACAATTATCTTAAAACCAATGGTTGTCTGCATTCGATGTCCATCAGCTGCAATTTTTCTCAAACTAAAACAAAAAAGCAGCGCTTGCCGCAAATTGTTTTTTTTGGCACAAAGGTTGACATGGTTAGAACATCAAAAAATATGTTGTTTATACTTCAGCGAAATGAAATATAATGTTTTTTAGAGAATATAGTTACAAGATGGCCTGATGCGATTTAATACTAGCTACGGCTACGCCATCTTTTGTACATCCCTCAAAATTTATTTGTATCCCAACAACACTAAACGAATTGAAAGCAAAACATATAAACTTTATAAATAGGAAATTAGACTGGATTCGAAGAATGAACGAACTGCTGTTATATAAACAAATCCTGAAACCTATCTGGACGTATATGGTATTCAGCTTTGGGCTGCGTACAGGAAATTGCAGTTTCGATCCTACAAACATTTCATAAGAAAGTATATGGTCCTCGACTCCACCTGGACGAGATTTTACAATTTAGAGGGAAGCAGGAAAACATCAGATAAGACACAACCAGGTGGTACACAACCGGCCACACGAAATAAATCTTTATGGCCCTTTCATATTCGGAAGCGGCCTTTCATATTCACTACAGTACGTTAAATTACGATCAATGACTTAATACATATAATTTTGTGCATCTGACTACCTTGAAGAACTGTTCGCAATGCACGAGTAAGTAGGTAAATGTAGTGGTATCACAACGGAGCAGTAGGTACAAAACGCGTCGATCCATTTGTCAAAGTGCGCCTGTATTTTTTCGATGCATTTTACAGTTCAGTGGCCCTATTCTGGCTTTCCCTGGGAATAGGGAATTGGGAAAAATATTTTCATAGCATTTTTATCTAAATTGTATTTTTCTGGCCTACTAAGGGAACATTTTTGGTGTTAATATTTTCGAAACAAAGTTAAATGGGAAAAAAATGTTCCCTATAAAAATTTTGTGGAACAAAAGTTTCCCAATTCACTTTGTTTTAAAAATTTTTACACTAAACTTATTCCCGTAGTAGGCCAGAAAAATATAATTTTGACCAAAATGCTAAGAAAATGTTTTTCCCAATTCCCTATTCCCAGGGAAAGCCAGAATAGGGCCACAGCTGATTTTCTTACTTCGGCTCATGACTTGCTGGATACAAATTCATTTTCGAATTCGTTCTTGTGAAAAAGAGAATCCCATAGTAAGAAAGTTTCAGATCAATTACAAGTTCATCGACTTTCATACAATTATTGTTATTATTTATTTCCGATCGAATCAACAACATAAGCATTTTTCTGTGTGGTCAAACAGTGTTATGATTTTAAATAACGAATGGTTAATTTTTAAATTAAAAAATGCTTTCATTCCGATTGATATGGAAATGACGATCACTTACACTTTCGCTGCATACACCACAATACTTTTGAAATTACAAATGTGATTGCGTATGAAAGTACATTAAAGAAGTACTTTGAATCACTCACTGTATGTGACTAGATAGAAGAAATTTAGATTGGACATTCATTGCGTATTATGGTTTTTTGGTGGGCGTTGCCAGTTCAACGGCCTTGACTTTTGATGTGAACAGAAATATCATGTTTAACATAAATACTTTCACTTGATCGCGATACACATACATGCAATTATATAAGAAATCATTTATAACATTTTAATATTTCTTCGCTGATTACAATATACGTAAATGCCGCTAATTACACGCGAGATAACGATCATGTACAGGAAGTGGTTTTATATATTCATCGCGTTATTTTAATAATAAATAAATTGTTATATAGATTTTTTCCCCTAAAATTGAAAAATAATGAATGCTTTGAGCCAGCAGCAGAACACAACACCAAAATAAAAGCAGAAAAATGTTTTTTGATTAAAGTATTTTCTCGGCAATTTCATCTAATTTAAATAATAGAAAATCATGCAAATGAAAAATACAGGAATTCCTTTTTCTCTCCCGTTCAAAAGTAATTTTCCCAATTTCCTGAAAAAAATAAAATAAAATTTTCACAATTTTTTTTTTGTTTTTCGTTGTGTTTTGTATGTTCAATTTTCATTTCATCTCTTCATTATAACGTCATGTTATTTTGGTGTTCTTCTTGTGAACTGTACTCGTATCTTGTACGGCTTTGAAAAGCACATGCAAATTTATTAAGAATTAAATTTGTTTTAAATTTATAAAAAAATGCTTAAAAGATTTTTTTTTACTTCACTCAGCAGTTTTCAAGTTGCTGTTTTAAAATAACATTTCTATATCACAGTTTTACCTTGATTCCATTTCCTTCAAATTTCGTTACGCGTAAAGAAGGACTTTGAAATACCTGTGGAAATTCATGCAAGGCTTTACTTTGTTGCATTTTAGATCTGATTATGCCCCCAAATTTTCAATTCAACTGTGGAAACTTTTCCTTCATTATGATAATTTGTCGTGTTATATAATCACAATTTCCAAATGTTTTTGACATCAACGGGTGAACTTATAATAAATTAACTGTAACTTAAAATTCTAAAATATTATTTGAACTTGTTTACACAATGTGGAGAATTCTTTGAAATTTAATCGCATATGATTGCAGATTTCAACCATGTTTCTAGGAGACCATTCAGCAATTTGAAGGCATTATAAATGATCCTGGAAAATACTAGTAGCCATCAGGAGATACAATTATCCAGCCTACTCAGCTACCAGCATAATTAACAACAACAGGAGATCATGAAACCAAAACCTTGGATCAAACCAAAGACCATGGTTTTTCATGAGTAGATCGGCTTACGTGAGTATAAAGCTCTTTGCGCGAAAATCTTACCAAATCGGGAAAGATATAAGTATATCTACGACTACGGGTCTTTTCGCATAAGTTTACCTCAAAAACAGGTCACAGTCACACTAAACTATCCAAAGTGGCTGCCTGGAGAAAACCTCGATGCCAAAATTTTCAACTTGTAAGTCATTTCCAAGGCCTCATTTAACTCCTGCTCATTCCACTCCTTTCATTCCCACGTCAAGAAAACGGCCTTAAATCGAAGAAGAAGCATTGTTCTAAAATCAAATTTTGATGCGCATATTATCTGTGAGGCGTCTATTAATGATAAAATTTCGAATTCTGAGTTTTCCTGTCACATAGTATATTGATGTGGTCAATCAATAAATACTGAAATCAGTAATTCTGTGCCAAAACTTTACTGCCACTCACATTTCTATAGCTCTGCTCTGTGCAAAACTATTCTTACCTAAAGTTAACTTATACATAGTTAGCGTTTACATTCTACCCAATTCTACGTTCGATAAATAATTAGAATTAGAAGCGATAGAAATTTGTTTTAATTCTTTAGGAACGTCTCCCTGTGTGTTGCTAGTGGAAATTGAGGCTTATAACATTAAAAAGGCCAACCAACATGAAATAAAAAGATCTCTAAACGACATCAAATGACAAATGGATCTATGTTCAAAGGATGTGAATAGAAATGTGGAAACGTTATATTGTTTAATTTTTTATGTTTTCGAGATTCACGTTTAGATTGAAAAAGTTTTACAAAGAATTTCGCCAACTTAAAGCAATACAAAGCTTGTCAAAGTTTGGGTTCTCGAATGCATTTATGAAGTTTTGCTGTACGTTGTTAAGAACGGCGATTGGTGCTACGATCACGATCGATAATAAGATGCAATAATTATCAAATTATTATCCTGAATAAAAGAATAAATCAACTTGGTGCTTCAATGTAAGGAAATCTTCTTCTTGGGCACATAGACTGGCCAAATATTTTCGCTTCCGTCAGTTTGAATGTCCCGGCAAGAACTCCTCGACAGAGTAATTTGGTTAAATTAACCAAGCACCGTACAATTTCTAGCGAAAATTAACCGATTAACCGAATGGCCAAGCAACAAAATCAGAACCTATAACCGAGTACAACAAAACCATCCAATTCAGAGTCCTTCTCTGAAATCTCTAGACATATGAGCGCGGCAAAAATGTTTTTGCGATTGATGCTTAAGTTTATATACTTAAGTATCAATCGAATAAACTTCTGGGCCGCGCTATTAAGTACAACGGTTTTGGTACAACTATGTTTTTGTTTACAAATAATTTTGACATGTTAACACTTTCCAGTTTTTTTTCCACACTTTGTTAAGTTGGTAACAAAATTCTATATTTCAAAATTCTATATTTAAAGGTAACAGTACACTATCGTGATTTATTGTTTTTGACCTTCAGTCTTTCATCAATAATTTTAGTTTTAATGCATGAACTTTTTTCATCTATATGTTGATACAGATTAACTTTCCACATTATATTGCAGCTTTATGTTCAGTTTTATACATTTTTTGTTTGCTTATTTTTTTCATACTTTTAAAGTTTTCTATTTTATAAATCTTTTTAGATTTTTTTTTTATCAGTTTTTATTAAATGACTTTTAAATCTTTAAAAACCAAATGTTTTAACAATTATTTCAAATTTTGATGATTTCTCATTAGATCATGTTGTGATATGAGTCTTTCTTCCAAAAGCTTGTGTGTACTTCAATATAATTTTTGGGGTATGAATGAACTAAGTAAGTTTGACTATTTACTAAATTTTATTTGATAGCTAGTTATAACCGAAACCTTCATTAAAAGCTCAAATATATTTTCCTTTAATATTAAATATTTCTCAATAATCTTTCTAATATTTCTCTTGTAGAGACAGGTCTGGGGGAGAAATTACGATGTTCATCGGGGACGACATCCCTATAATATCCTAAACATTGACCATAGGACCTTGCCTTTCCAGTTCATTTGTACTCAACATTCGGGGTTTAATCCAATTAATGTTGGCCACTAGGCTCTGATACTACATTTTTTTTAGAAATCTTGGAACAACTACTATGTAGCAACAAAACCAATTCTGACTTTATTATAGTAGGAGATTAAAAATACCTATTAATGAAAATTTCAAACTAATTTCTGAGTACAATTTTACCTTATGGAGTCATGGCATGATTGTTACTAACACATTTGCTACGAGACCAGTAAGTGGTATGATCCCGGATCAAGCTATTAGCTGTTTTCTTAATATAGAACGAATTTTTAACTCAACAATTGAATCTGATATCAGTGACCATAGTTTTATTTTCTCCAAATTCGTGTTTAAACCGAAATACATATATAAAAGATTAGAAAAGAAAACGGTAAATTATGACAAAGTTAATCAGTACTTCAATGATTTTTATTTTCAACCTCATTTGACATTCACAGCCCTGATTCAACCCTAAAATTAATCTGTGAAAAATATGATGAACTGGTTTGTAAATATTCGAAGTCTAAACCACTACAGGTGAAAATCAAAAAAGAAAGTAATTGTCCTTGTATGAATCTAGAGCTTTGGAATCTAATAAAAGAAAAAAATTGCACCCTCAAACAACCCTTATTACTGTTTGACAACGGCATCTATCCTGATTGTTTGAAGATTGCAAAAATGACACCAATATTTAAATCAGGTGACTGCAAAGTTGTTAGTAACTACTAGGGTTTGCAAATTTACCGACTTTTGAAAAACCGGTAAACGGTAAGTAATTTATGAAAAAACGGTTTACCGGTAATTTACCGTAAATAAAAATATATGATTACACGGTAAAAATTCGGACGTCTTGCCTATTTCGGGGGTTAAAATAAGGATAGTCAAACAATATGTAAAAAAAATTAGACGTTATTTTTAACATTCTTCCAGTATACGATGCAATAATATTCTTTCTTAGTCAAATTCTGAAAATAAAGTTTTATTTCGATAGCTTTTCACTAGCGAAAAATATTAATTGTAACATATTAATTTTAATAACGTTAATTATATTACCAAAATTTTACCTAGATCAACGCAAACACATGGTTCAATTTGAACAAAAATAGTGGGTCAAATTGACAACCCAGTAAAACCAAGGATGTTAAAATTGAGTACTTAGAAATATAAAATATTTATTTTAACGATCATGGGACGTTATTTTTATTGTCATTTTAAAATCATTTGCCTCTCTGAGCAGTTTTGTGGAGTATCTTGATTTTTTGTTTTAATTTTTTCGGTTACTAAAATTGGAATGTAATTTTTTCAGTTGCGATTGGAATTTTAAAGTTAAAACAGCAAGACTCGTGCTAAAATTGATTTCTAAACAAAAATGTGATAAATGGTATTTAGTGGTTTTTAGTGGATGAAGTGGATTAAATTTGAACAAGTGAATGATAAAAATAAGGCCATCCTCAGCCTTATTCAAATACAGAGAGTGCAATAATTTTTGTATAATATTTTTTTACGATGTTTGAAATTTGGTGTTTCTCGACAGATCGGATTATTATTGATGCAGGTAATATTCAATGTTAAAACAAACAACAAATAACTTAGATAAAATGTAATCGTATAAATCATTGTTTAATTTTTCTGTAGTGAAGTGACGTAGTAAACTAACTACAATCGAGAGAAGTTTGATTATTGATTTAGTAGTGAAATAGTTTAGCGTTTCTCCATTAATATTATTTACATTATTTATTTTTTAGCTCGAGTAAATTGGAACATTGCTCCGGAAATACAATTAAAATTGTAGATTATAGAGGATTCAAAATTAAGCAAACTCTTTATAAAGAGTTTGTACTTAGATTCAACTACAATTTAGGCTTGAAAGAAGTCAGGCCAAGTTTTCGTCCCCTAGTCCATACGGATCTACCACCACAACTACTGTTACTAATGATAGTGTAAATTGTATTATAACAACTGGACTTGAAGCATGAAAAAATCAGGATTTCTTACAGGACCAAGTTTTGAAGGTAAAATTTAATTTTTTATTAGCTTATTAACTTTTATTTTAATTATCGTGGTGCTTTGAAACTGAATGGAATCTAGTCTCAATTATTATTATCTTAACAAGGAAAGTATGGTCATCTTTGATTATAGAATTTGAGAAGAATGTGCTCAACGTGCAGCAGTAAAACTCATCACCAACCATTTGTTGGCTCTAACCCGAAGCAGTTAAAAAGAATAAAATATTTTCCTTATCAAACTTAGATACGAGTACACCACGAACAAGTGCCGAATTACACCCCCCTATTGCATTGGATGAACGAACAATATTTAATTGAATTAAAACTAGACATTTAAAACTGGGGATCCAAAATGACGTACTCGTACTATTGGACTACCCACGATTTTCGGGCATGTATCAACTGGTAAGAACTTTCAAACTAATTTAATAATTTTTGATTGCCATTTCTCATATAACCCGTTCTTAGATTCACAAGTTAGAGGGACCTGAAATAACCTGAAAACCAAATATACGGATGAGTTTTGTCAACATATAGTAACAATCTCTGAACAAATAGGCAAAACAAACCTATTTTTGAATACTTGATAGGTAGAATTGTATTATTTATAATTTACCCTTCCAATAAATTTAATATACTTGTGGTTTTATCATTTCAGCCGGTGCTAAACTATTCACACAGTGACAACATTCCAGTTCAAAAACTACCTACTACGGTAAAATATTGGAATACACTGCTAAATCCTGATATATAAATTTGCAATTATGTTTTCGTACCAATAAATTATGTTAATTAGATTAATTTAATTACTGTTACTAATATTTTTTTAAATTAAATAATTTTCTTTAATAATATAACCTGGTTAAATTGCCAAACAGGAAATTGTGGCATAGTTATAAGCTTAGTATTATTTAAAAAAAATCAAACTAATTTTTGAATTTAACAAATTTATAATTATGCATTTAACAATGTTATCAAATATGTAATGAATTTTAATTAAATAAAGAATTGCACTTTAAAAAACAAATAAAATTTTAAATTTTATAACTGAGTATTCTATGCATCGAAGTAGAGCTACTGTAAGTAGAACGAAATTGTTAACAAAAACGGTCAACTGATTTTATATCTAACGAAAAGAATAACGCTAAATTTGACACTAAATAGATGTTTTATTTAACTTTTAAATTAATTTGGTTTTGACGGAAAATAAAAGTACTTTTTCGTATTTTATTACTCTAAGGGAGTTAATTTTGTGTTTAACCAAGTACCTCAGTTAATATTCGTTGGTCAATACTTTTCTTATTTTGGGCAGTTAATTTTCATTGTATTTTCATTCCAAATATTACAATTTTTAGACAGTAATTTTAGCAATGAAAAATAGCTAAATTATTTTTCACGTCCCATATTCGTTACAAACTACCTACCATGAAAAGAGTCTTATATTTTAATAACTTTAATGTCTCTAGGTTAAGTTCGCGCTGGTGTAAGCTAATAGACGTTAAAAATCACGTCTAATTTCTAACCGTGTACGTGAAAAATTCAATTTAAATTAAATATCTGAACATAATTTATTTCAAGAATTGTATTCACCTCATTGAAAACCAGAACAAAATTTCATTACTGTTAATAAACATTTACACTTAAATTCAGAAAATTTTTTGAATAATAGGATTATTAATGGTTGATCTCTAAATCCTTCTGGTCGGCGAAGTGTCCTCGCAAAAAACACATCGTATATTTAAGACATCGTCTTTCAAACTGGATCTAAGTTTTGTTGCAATTAGTCTAGCAACAGAAAATTCCCGTTTGGGGTCGACGCTTGTTAGACGAATGGAGAAAATGTATTTAAGAACCATATTTAAATATATTGCCTTTATATGTATGTTGTTCTTCGAAGAACGTCATCTTCCTTTTTACTATATTTAACAAACCAATACTCGCTTTGCAGATAGTACTTGTTTGATCAATTACTTGGATACTGGCCTTCTTTTTTTTGCCAAATCCTATTTATATTTAAGGGTTAATATACTAATGTTTCATGTGATGATGGTACAATTTCCTCTATGGGATTGGTTTCGCCCGCTTGAGCCATGTCAAATTCCAATTCTTTGTAAGCGATTTTTGAAGCACCTCAACAATGTTCTTATTGGTTTTGGTAAATATTCCATAATTTGATTTTTTAATCCATTTGAATCCTTTGGCTCGAATAGGTAACACACAAATACAGGGTGTCCCAGAATGAATAGATAAGCCTTAAACAGCTTAAAATAGAGCTATTGTGCGCTCAAAAAAAAAACCCAATTATCCCAAGTAGTACCTAAGATATATCATTTATCATCTGATGATAAGGGAATTATAAACTTGATATTTGCTACCTAAGCGTGATCTGCGCTACCCATATTTTTTGTTCATAAAATGTATTAAACATGCTGCATTAACTTTATTAAACATTTATTTAATGCGTCACTCGAATTGTTCGACTTCGTATATGTTTATTTCATTTTTCTGGCTTGTATATGGGGGATTTTTGTGTATCAAAATGCCACGTAATCAGTATACGTCACAAAAATACGCAAAGATGAATTATATTTATGATGAATGCAGAAGCAACGCAAATGCAGCTACAGCTTTTTATAGGGAAAGATACCCAAACGCGCGTCACCCGGATTATCGCGTATTCATCAGAGTCCACGGTTGCTACTCGGAAGGAAGATTACATGGCAGTGGTGTTGGTGGTACTAGCACTGGAAGAAACGCTAATATTGACACTGAAGAAACGGTGCTTGAGGAAATCCGCCGAGATCCGTCTACCTCTATAAGAGCAATAGCACGAGGCACAGGTATCGCAAAATCGAATGTGCACCGTGTATTGAAAAAAAAATTAAGTTCCACCCCTACCATATTAGACGCGTGTACTCTGGAAGCAAGAAACTATTACACAAGATTGTGTTTTTGCCGACAGATGCTTGAGAAAATAGAACGAGATTCGCAATTCTTTAATAATATTCTATGGAGCGATGAATCAACACTGAGTAGGGATAGATGCTTTAACATGCAAAATCTTCACAGCAGACAACTTTTGAATCCTCATTTAATGCGAGAAAACAGATCCCAGTACTAATTCAAAATAAATTATTGGACTGGCATATTGAACGGAAAGAATTGGCCCATTTGAACTGCCCGGGAACTATCTGGCCAAAGATATTTGGACTTTCTTCAAAATGATCTGCCAAATTTATTGGAAGAGGTGTCCGCGGAGGTGAGAGAATCTCATTAGCTCCAGAATGATGGGTGTCCAGCGCACTATGCAGTAAAAATTTGGTCGTATTTGAATTCATCATATCCAGATAAACGGATTAGCCGTCTGGGGCCCATTTTGTGGCCACCACGTTCCCCGGATCGAAATCCCCTGGATTTTTTTTTACTGGGGCTACCTTAAAGACGGAGTCTACTCTAAACTGATCAGGAGATTAGAAGAGTTACGTAGCCGTGTCCAGAAAGCCGCTTCAAAAATTACTCAACGGCGATATGCGCAACTTCTCAAAACAGCTTTTATTTGGAGATGTAGGGCGTATATCAGAGTCGGTGGCAGACAGTTTGAGCATTTATTGTAAATGTACATTAAATTATATTATCAATGTGTAACGTTGTTTTTTATGAAGCTCCTTATCATCAGGTACAGTTTAAGACGAGAAATAATCCAATTTTGAAAATTTGGTTATTTAATCAAATTTACTCCTTCTGCATATTAATAGCAATAACTCGTATTTACATTAGATAAAAGGATATGTTATACCATTTTAGAATTTGCATTAAACACGCATATTTTTAAAATAGTTAGCAACTTAGGTTCTCATTCCTTTTTTTTCACCAAACACGCTCAAACTTTTATAAAAGAAAATATTTACCACATTTCATGCTGAAAATTGAAGCTTAGATTTTTTTTTTCAAAAAAAGTGCAACAACTAATCATACTATTTAGTGCATGTGAAAAAAATGGACTTTTAAAAAAAAATGATTTATCTTAGGTACTACTTGGGATATATGTTTTTTGTATTTTATTTTGAGCGCCTAATAGCTCTACTATCAGGTGTTTAAGGCTTATCCATCCATTCTGGGACACCCTGTCTACATAAAAATAAACTGTAAATCTTTCTATAATTCTAAAAATAAGAGCTTCCTTTAGTTCCTCGTTGAAGGACGTATTCTGTTTAGTAATTTATCGACCATGAACTTTAACGTAATACCCACATTATAAAGATGTTTTATTGACAACAAAGCTGTTATTATAGTTGACAGTATTTTTAATTCTGGTTCTGAGAAGGATATCTCGGGTTCGATTTCAATCAAACGTTTGTGGATGCATGTTTTTATTTTATGTCAAGTCGTTTTTGGTATCCTTTTGCCGAATATCGTTTTTAATCTTTTAAAAATTAGATACACTTGTCGTACTTTAGCGATAATTGGGCCGTTTTGGTGATGTTTAGTTAGTGACTGAGTGTTGATTTTTATTTATTATTTTTAAATCTTCGGTTTTCTCGTAAACTGAATCTTCTTCAACGGAATTGATATCAATCTTACTGTTACTTACGTCAATTGAATTTTGTTCTACTACAAAATTATCTCTTTTATATACCGCTTTAAGTATGGCCAATTGGATACCGTGAGCAACGCACAAGCTACTTCACTTTCTTTATTACTGTTGGCGTAAAGAGAAAAAGAACTTCAAATTTATTTGGCTCTTCACATTTTTTTTGCCAACTAGGTATATAAAATAATGTTCACTGATAAATGTTTTAGATTGTTGCTCGTTCTAATCAATGTTTTAATTTGTTTCTAGAATTCGTTGAAAAAACAATAAATTCACTTTTTTTTTGTTCGTAGATGTTCGACTCCTTTTCTTATAATTTTTTTATATTTTACTTCTATGCGCACAACGCGCTATTCACAAATTTGTTGATTTTCCAAAGTGGATGAATGCCATTGTCATTTAGAGTCGCTAACATTTCTCCCCTCTTAGTAAAGGTCTCCGATTACGATCCCTTATTGGCGACAAATTAGACGAATCTTCGTTTGATGACGGCATTCGTCAAGATCGCCATCATGAAATTGTTCAGGAGAAGGAAGTCAATTTGATGACCCGATTAGAAAATGGTTAGGTGTAAGCGCCTCATCGCATTCGCTGTCCAAAGGAATGTTTGTTAATGGTCGAGCATTTATAATGTTTTGTATCTCGGTTAGAATTGTACATAAGAGCTCATCTGACGGTTTTCTGCATGGTAAAGCTTGGTATAAACAGTTTTATACAAAGCGGATCATCCGCTCCCAGCTTCCACCCATATGCGGTGCAGCTTCTGGCTATAAATTTTCTTCGACACATTATGCTCGAGTCCGTACTTAATGAATACGCCATTTCTAAATGAATTGCTCGTACCGTAAGGCATGTAAATAGAACACTCCATCGTTTTTCTGTTTTACGCCCATTCATTGTTTCCAGTGGTCCGAAGTAATCCACACCCGTAAAAGTAAACGGCCTAGTATTCGCTGCTAATCTGGCTGGAAGCAGCTGGTACATTTCCGGAACTATGGGTTTTGCTCGTTTATTCTTACACTGCTGGCAACATATTCGGCTAATCTGCTTGACCAGCGGCCGAAGTCTAGTAATATAGTACCTTTGACGGATTTCATTCACTACTGTTTCATTATTCATATGTAGGTACTTAATATGAACATTTAGCACAATTAGTATTGTAATATGGTGTCCATTCGGAAGAATTGCTGGTCTTTTAACATCGATCGCAACACCCTCAATTTCGTCGATTCTCCCACGGATCCTTAGCACGCCTTTCTCATCAAGGTACGGCGACAACTGATACAGTGAGCTCTTTCGAGAAACGTTTTGACCTTGTGAAATATTATTTATTTCTTCCTCGTACCTTTCCCATTGCGCTAATCGAATTAGGTTCGTTTCAGCCTCCAACAATTCGTCGAAGTTTAATGGCCCCGTTGATCGATCAAGTCCCTTGAGTTTTGCCCTGATGTTGTTGATGTACCGCAATACATATCCGTGAGCCCGTCTTAGTCTTTCCCATCGACTAAATCTATAGACATCTGGTATTGCAATGAACTTAGGAGTTCCAATTTGGTGTGTCAGTATATATCGGCATTCTTCGGTTGGTTCAATAAAGTTCAATATAAGTGTCTGTGGCCAGTTCTCTTCAGATTGAAGTAAAAACTGTGGTCCTGTGAACCATCGACTTTTTGAAGTTATCGTGCTTGAACCTTTCCATTTTGTTGCTTCGTCTGCTACATTATCCTTTGTTGGAACCCATCGCCACTCATCTGGTTCTAATGAATCCAATATCTCTGCGATACGCAGTGCAACGTATGTTTTATATTTTCTATGATCCGCTCGAATCCACCCAATAACTGTAGTTGAATCAACCCAAAACACGCATTTGTCAATTTTGATTGTATGCTCCGCAATTATTGTGTTCTTCAAACGAACAGCAAGTACTGCAGCTTGAAGCTCTAATCGTGGAATTGAGAGTGTTTTAAGCGGAGATACCTTTGTTTTCGCGCTCACCAAGCAGCATTGCACGTCCGTTGCTGTTTTCGTTCGAAAATAAGCTACCGCTGCATATCACTTTTCACTAGAATCTGCGAAAATATGTAGTTGGACAACACTGGTGTAGCATCGTGGGATTTCCACTTTTTCTATTTCCGGCAGCTATTTTATCCACATCAGCCACTTATCATATTCCTTGTCGAGAATCTCTTCATCCCAATAGGATCGAATGTGGACATGGTTATACGTAGCACCAAACGTTTAGTGGGCTTTGCTCCCGATAATATTTCTTGACTGATTCGATGATGGTTAATTGCATAACGAAAACAATCTTGGGTGATGTCCCACCACATTCCTAATACTTTTTCCTGATCGAGCCCCAATGGAAAATCTTTTCGGTTCACTTTTCCTGGCTCATCCAAAGCTGTCAAAACTTTTGTAGAATTTGATATCCAATTTCTGATTTCAAATCCAGCCTTTGAATGTACGTACTTAACTTCTCTCGACACTTTAATCGCTTCATCTTCTTCTTCGAAACTTTGAAACCAATCATCTACGTAGTGGTTTTTTATTATTGCATTCGCCGCCGCTGAATATTGTTGCGCATGCTCAATAGCATTTATATTTTTTACGTATTGTGCTGATGACGGTGAACAAGACGATCCAAAGGTCATTATTTGCATAATATATGTTTCTGGTTCCTCATCGTCATCATAATCTCTCCAAAGGAAACGCTGTCAATCTTGATCCTGCCGGTTAATTCGAATTTGATGGAACATCTCTCGAATATCCCCACATATTGCCACACGCCGTTCTCTGGCTCGATACAAAATTCCGAGTAGTGATGATAACTGGTCTGGACCTTTAAGCAGCATGGTATTGAGTGAAACCCCTTTCACCTTGGCTGCCGCATCCCAAACCATACGAAATTTATGTGGTTTGTTGGGATTATGTACTACGAAGATGGGAAGATACCACGTTCTAGCCTTTCTCTTTTTTTCTACTCCTACTAGTTTGCGTGCGTAGCCCTTTGCCACATATTCCAGCATCTCTTTTTTTCATATTTTGCTTCACATTTGGATTTATTTTCGCCTCTAAACATTTAAGTCTTTTCAAAGCCATCGGATAAGAGTCTGAAAATTCAATATTGTCGTATTTCCAGTAATCCCGTTTCGAAATAATCTCCTTTACGAATAGTAGTTTTCTCGAGTAGTATTCGGGCTCTCTCGTCTTCCTTTGATTCCAACAATTTAATCGGCCGATTCACACCATACGACTCGATTGTATAGAACAATATGACTAGTTGTGTCAGTTCAACATTATTACTTTCCTTACAATCGCACTGGTGGAAATTATGATTGTTTACAGTTTTGGTGCCGTGTGACAGTGATGGACCTCCTAGAACCCATCCAAGTCGTGTTTTACATGCGATTGGTTCGTTGAAAGACCCTTCTCGAATATCCAACGGCACTGCCATATGCCAATTGTCTAAGCCCCTCAGAATTTTGGGCTCTGCTCCATTGTATGATTTAAGAGGAATGTTTTTCATATGTGGATACATTTTTGTAATAAGACTCTGTTTTGGAAGTCCCAAGCTCTGTACAGTGCGCACTCCATATAAATTGTATTTTCGATTTGATGTCAGAGCCGCAATTTCTAAATTAACTTTCTGTGAATCCTTCTCTAGTCGAGATGAGTTGCCAGTCCATTTTAGACATAGCATTTCCTCTTCACCTTTCAGTTTTAGTGCATCAGCTATGCTGTTATCCATTAATGTTAGTGATGAACCGTCATCCAAAAACGCGTATGTATTGATCTCAATATCTTTGTTATATAATGTTACTGGTATAATACGAAACAGTACCTCTGGTGTTGAGTGCCGGTGTACACCTAAATTTGCACTACTTTCGCCAGGTTTTGTTGTGTGTTCTATTGGCTTATTCGATGGTGCCTTTTTTATGTTGCTTGAGTTTGGATTGTGCAACAAGTAGTGATGTCGTCGTTGGCAAACGTCAACGCTGCACTTTACATTCGATCGGCATCGGATAAAATTGTGTAAATCTGTTAAACAGAGTTTGCATAAAGCTTTATCTTTAACTAGTGTCCATCTTTGCTGTCGACTACTAGTGAGGAATTTAGTGCACTTATCAACCTTGTGTTTAGAGCCGCTACATACAGGACATGGTTTTTCTATCATGAACGTTTTCTCTGGATGGTTAGATTTTATTTCGTTGGTTACGTTTATATGAGCCGAATCTCCCTGATTTACTTGATTGCTGTCTTCGATTTCGTTCGCCAATTCATGAGTATAACTTGGATAATCTCTTCGTTTCTTATCTATTTTTTGCTCACTTCTGTTATCTGGCTTTGCATCATTTAATGGTACCACTTCACTGGCTGCCTCTGCGAGATTGTATAGCCACCCGCTAAATGCGCTTAATGAAGCATTGCCGGTTAATAACTTTTATTTTCCCCATTCCAATTTAGTTGTTGTTGGCAACTTTTCTAAGAATTCATACAGAAGAGTTGGGTTACTTAGATGCTCTTCGAGTCCAGAAGCTC
Source organism: Nephrotoma appendiculata (assembly GCA_947310385.1). Classification (NCBI taxonomy): domain Eukaryota; kingdom Metazoa; phylum Arthropoda; class Insecta; order Diptera; family Tipulidae; genus Nephrotoma; species Nephrotoma appendiculata. The sequence goes on from OX371223.1 coordinate 141,044,064, forward strand.
GTATTGTAGCTACCAAATTTCGTACCGATAACGCAAAGTTTATTAATTGATGTAAATTATCTGATTTAATTATGGGCTCAGCTTTTACTTTGTTCACTAACGTTAAAATTATATACTCTGGACGACCAAATCTCATTCGTAAGGTACTTATGATATCATCCACTTCCGTTGTCATCAACAGCCAACTTTGTACAGCATCCAATGCTTTACCTCTTAAACAGCGTTGTAGTCGTATAATATTTTCTCCATTTGAGAAATTACACTGTTCGTTCGACATTATAAAATTATTATAAAACATCGCCCATTCCGCTGGATCTCCCGTAAACATTGGAAGTTCGCGAGGAAGTGCTTGTCGTGCTGCTGGTTGATATTATGGACGGTTTTTGTATGGTCACCGATGAACGGTATTTCTGTTGGTCGCATGATTTTTTCTCGTTGTAGACCGGAGTTCTTATTTTAGATTTGCCAGAATCATTGCTACGACAATATATATCGGTTTGTTGTGTCGTGGTAATAGTTTTCTCGAGCTGCGACGATTTTGCCCAATTTTCAATAGCTAGCCGTTTGGAATACCGTACAGTCGAGTGTATACTGTTCCTTAAATCACCATTTTGTGATTATTGGAAGATGCTATTTCTTGGAGAATGTCATATTTTTTATCAATGTATTCTTCCATCCAACGGTTCTTCTCCTCCAGCTTCATAAGTTCTAACTTCTTTGTATGCAACGATTTGTTGTTGAAACTTGATGATGATGATGCTGCCTCATTTATCTGTGTCAATCCACTTGTCCCTTGTTTTATTGAAACTTTTTTTTGTTTCGTTTCATCGGATGATTTGTTTTGCAATTTTAGTTTTGTAAAAGATTCAGGTGTATCGTTCGATATAATATGAGCTGCGGTTTGTGATTGCATTATAAAACGTTTGGTTGATGTTTGTTTTTTATTTGCCTTAGTCGTGTTATGTGGGTTTGCGGCAAACGAGGAACCTTCGTTCTGCTCATGAGTATTTGTCACTTGCGCGTGTTCCAGCACTGTTCGATCACCATTTAGATGTGTGGTTTGATCAAGTTCGCTAAAAACCGACTGTTGTGACGACATACAATTTACACAACTCCAGTTCTCAATTTCCATTTCACTTGCCCTTTTATTAACACTAGCACAGCTAAAATGATACCACTGTTTGCAGATCTCACATTCAATCATGTTGTCTATTTCGTTGTTTGCTTGACACGATCCACAATCATTTCTTTTTCCATTTTCGTCTGTCATTACTGTACTTTTGATTGTTCCTTCTATTTTACTTTTTTGACTCTGTTTTTTGGAGTTATATTTCGTTGATGCTGTTGCAAGCATTGTTGAAGCCCCGTTCTGTTGAGTCGTTACTTTTGAGGAGTTCGTACTAGACATATTTATTTGTTATTTACAAATAGTTCAGTCTTTTTTAATAGAGTATAAATTTGAAGAATGTTGGCGTAAAGGTTAATATGGTTGTTTTTTAAAAATGAAAGTACCTTTTGTACTTCAAGCCGTATATTCGGTGTTATTTATTAACAAAATATATTTATTTACATTAGTAAAAGTACAGAGAAAAAGAACTTCAAATTTATTTGGCTTTTCACATTTTTTTTGCCAACTAGGTATATAAAATAATGTTCACTGATAAATGTTTTAGATTGTTGCTCGTTCTAATCAATGTTTTAATATGTTTCTAGAATTCGTTGAAAAAACAATAAATTCACTTTTTTTTTGTTCGTAGATGTTCGACTCCTTTTCTTATAATTTTTTTATATTTTACTTCTATGCGCACAACGCGCGATTCACAATTTTGTTGATTTTCCAAAGTGGATGAATGCCACTGTCATTTAGAGTCGCTAACAATTACAGAAGCGCCGTCTGAAGTTACGTTTTTGGGCGAAATACCAAATTCGGTAAGTTTAGTATTAAAAATGGTAAAACATTTTTCAGCTGACAATGACCGTGGAATTCGGTTTAAACCAAGATTTCGAAATGAATATACATTTATATTCATAAAACGATGCTTTCTTACATCGAAAGTGAGGCTAAAAGCTTTATCTTAATTTATTCTTAAGGACATGTCTTTTTTCAATGTAGTTTGTATGGACTAACCATATTCTAGTACCATTTTTTTACTGTATTCGACGAATTCGGAATGTTTTTTATATGCTTTGTTTTAGTAATTTTTGTAAATCATAAGATGTACAAATTCTATTAAAAGAAATGCAATCACGTGCAGATAAACGTTTGATTACGGCTCGTAAATTATTTTCAACAATTTCTTTAAATTATTTTGTTATTTGTATATTACTTGAATGTGTGAAACTACTAGAATGGCTAGCTTCATGGCATGCTGCTGTGTAAATAAAACTCTAATACATATTTACCGAAATACCGATATTTTAGAGGTGATTTACCGGTATGACGGTAGGCAAATTTGACTTGATTTACCGGTAAATCGGTAAATCGATTTACCGGTGTTGCAAACACTAGTAACTACCGACCAATTTCTGTTTTGTCTATGTTCGACAAAATACTTGAAAAATTAATTGCAACTCGTATGTCTGAATATCCAAACGCTTTAAATTTTTTTTTAATTTCATCAATATGGTTTTAGACAGCGGTCTGGCACAGATACCACTTTAATTCAGATTACTGATTTGATATACCGAGCTTGCGATAATCAGGAGTATATATGTGGCTTATTTTTAGATCTGTATAAAGCGTTTGACTATATTGATCATCGCCTACTTCTAAATAAGTTGTATTCCTATGACTTTCGGGGCTTGACTTATAATCTTTTGATGAGTTACCTTCAAAATCGTAAACAATTTGCGGCTTTAGATGGTATAATTAGTAGCACTCTAACTATCAACTGCGGCATTCCTCAGAGTAGTGTACTTGGCCCTATTCTATTTCTGATTTTCATAAAACGATATATCTCACCTACCTCTGGCTGGAAAAATTAGAATGTTTGCTGATGATACCGCAATATTTTATAATTCCAAAGACTGCTCCCAAGCCATTACTAACATGGAAAACGATGTTACTGTACTTATGTTACTGTACCTATATAACCATTTACCGAATATTATTAGAAGATCTGTGAATGTTTACAATTTCAAGAAAACTTTACAGACTTATTTGGCAAAACTGGTAGAAGATTATCTGTAATGTAATGTGACATCTGTATCACCTCTATTTTATTTATGATTTTCATTTAACTTTTAACTTATAAGTTTATTACTAAATTGTTATTATATTATATTATATTATATTATATTATATTATATTATATTATATTATATTATATTATATTATATTATATTATATTATATTATATTATATTATATTATATTATATTATGTTTTTTATATTATACTTTGTACATTATTTTTGTTCTAGTTCCCGTTTTAGTGGAGAGCTGATTAAGTTTTTAATTTTAGTTTTAGTGTTTAAAACTATTAAATTTAAAACTATTTGTGTACTTAATAAATAAATAAATAAATAATTAATTAATAATTTTAAAAAAAAAATCTAGCGCGAAACTGCGCGCTGCGTAATCAATAAGTCAGGCCCAATTCTTGGATACACAGATGATATCGTGCTTGTTGGCCGGAGACCAAATTATATCAAAGACAGTTTGATGCCGCTTGACAAGCACATGAAACGGCTGAGCTTGAAAATCAACAGTAATAAAACAAAATTGTTATCAACATCTAGGAGATCTCGTAGCAAGCGATTCGAATGTTGACAACGTGGAAGACTTTTTATATCTGGGGTAAATTATAACATCAACAAACGATACCCAGGCAATTAGAAAAACCCGCATCGCATTCGGACGCCGAGTCTTCTAATAAAGGCTACTGAGATCAAAATATTTTTCGCAGTCGTGTAAACTTACAAGAACTGCAGTTCGATTCTGGTTTTCCTATAGGAAAAAGGAATTAGGAAAAATATTTACATAGAGTTTTTTGTCAAAAATAGCTACTTCTGGCTTACTGAGAAATCTTGTTTGATCTAACTTTCTATATAATTTAGGAAATATTTTTTCCGTGTCGCAATTGGATAGGAAAAATATTCCCAATTTAATTTTGTTTTTAAAAAAATTTAGCCTAACTGTTTACCATACTATGCCAGAAAAAGATTTTTACGACAAAAATACTATGAAAATATTTTTCCTAATTCCTTGTTTCTATATAAAAACCAGAATCAACCTGCTGTGCTAACTTTCGGAACTGAGACTGTAGAAGTTTGATTACTATCTATCTATCTTTAAATTCAACAGAGTTAAATGGTTAGGCCACATTGAAAAAGGTTGATAAGAAAAGAGTTTGTTTTACTACCAGATTGTGTACGTGCAGATCTACGTATAATAGAATGTCCTAACTAGAGGGAGCGAGCAATGAACAGTTAAAGGATCACCATTCCCTCAGCATCCTCCCCCCCCCACCCATCTCTTTTAGATGGTCTCTTAGATGGTTGAGTATCAATTATCATGAGTATCGACTTCGGAATAACTATAGTTTAAGGAAATAATTTTGATAAAAATTGATGGTTAAGGTTTTCTTTCGAGTGCCCGAAACAATTGAGATGAGTTCTAAATTCGAGAAAGTATTTCAAAATTAACTCCGCGTCCAGTTTTTATATTGAAATCAAATTTCAATACCAGTTACGTATATGGTTCTAAAGAACAAATAATATCAATGGAAGCAAGACACTTCTCAAGCGATTGAGAAATAATATTCTTTTATTCTAGATGGTCTTTCAATAGAAAAGCGTGAACTTTGTTAGGTTATAGCACGAATGTTGTTAAACCAACATTTACCAAGTTTATTGTGAATTGTTCAGTAGTATGTAAAGCAAATCACCATGGGAGGTTATAAGGATGAACAAAGTGTGCAAATCATCAAATTTTTTTTTCAAAATCGGTGCTACGTTCGAGAAACGTTCAGCACATTACATGATTTTTATCCTCACCATAACCGTCCTGTTGAGTAGACTATTCGATGTTTGGTGGCCAAATTTTAGTCAACCGGTTCGATAAATCAAGCGACACCCGTACGTCACCTAAACATAAAGTCTGCTGAAGCGATGTTTTCAGCAGAGTTTGCTCACGCAGTGCGTGAGAGTGTATTTGAAAACCCGAAGTAGTCAACTTCTCGTCATTCACAAGAACTTGGCCTTTCTGCGTCTTCAACTTAGTGAATTTTGTCCACATAAGTTAAAAGATCATAGACAACGCCCTGGAAGTTAACCCAAATTACGCCAATAAATCATCTTTAGATGGATAAAATAGATATGTGTTCAAACAAAATTGTCGGATTTGGGGTGATACTAATCCACACGAGGTACAAAACTGTAGGTCAATCTTATCCAGGTGTGTAATAAATTATTTGTTTCACATCTGAATAAGGTTGACCTATCTTTATCAAAGTCCATGAAGTAACGTTTGACCGAGTATCTGGTGGCGGTCTAATGTAATAAATTATTAATTATGGTAAAATCGACCTTTAAATTACATTTGTTAAGCCTCTGACTCGGAAGCCAATTCCGTCTAACCTGATCCGAAAATAATTTATTGCCCACATGACTCATTTTCCCTTCACTTAGCTCACGAAGTAACATGTGACCCAATATCTGGTGGCGGCCTGGTGCATTAAATTATTCAATGTTGCAAAACCAACTTCTATATCGCAATTTGAAACCTAAACCTTCTAATGCCAATTCCATCTAATATAACCCAAAAATAATTTATTACACACCTGTGGGTCGATTCTGGTTTTCCTATAGGAAAAGGAAATAGGAAAGAATTTTAATTTTGTGTAGCAGTTTTGTATTTTTTCCCCTATAAGCTTATTGTGGTGTGGCTTATGGGAATTTATTCTTTCCTATTTATCGCAGTTTTGACGTTTATCTTTCCGCACCTACTTTGGATACGGAAAGATATTCTTTTACAACACATACAATATATTCTTTTAATTTTTAATTAGACAAAAAAATATAATTACATACAATAAATGTTATTCTTAACCGCTTACAGTGTCATGGTTTTCAATATTCAAATTAATCTAGAATTAGGGAAAAATTTATTCCTATGTGTACCAAAATAAACCATAGGAAAGATTTTTTAGGAAAAAACTGCTATCAAAATTTTTTCCTAAATAGGAAAAAAATTCCTATTTCCTAAGGACACCAGAATCGACCCACTGGATAAGATTGACCTACCCTCGATAAGACTTCTAGTGCAACATTTGGCACAAAACCTCGTGGAAGTCGTGTGTAATAACTTATTGAGGTTAACTTGAAGTTTTTGTTCTAAATATTCGTTTGAGTGAAATCTATCCTTACGCAAGTTATAGTGGTGGTATGGAACTAACTAATCAGTGTGATTAATGTGTAATAAGTTCTGGTCCAAGAACCATCCCGATATTGTAGCTACATCAAACGTTGAAATTTTGGCAATGCAGGTTTAATTATAAGCTAAACCGACCACTCGTCCGTCGAAAACGGTTACAGTAATAAAATCGGGATTTATTGTAATAAATGTGTAACAAATTATGGTATGGGTTAGGCGGAAATTGATCGGTACAGGCTTATAGCACTTAATATTCCACTATGTTAGATAATGTTGAATCATGTTGTGGGGTGTTACTATCTGTTCCGTCATGTCTACCATGGTGTACCTTGTTGCGTGATGTTGCTCCATGTTGCGAGATTTTATACCAATTGGTTCGTGTTTGGTCTTGTGTTTTGCGGTAACTATATGGGTGGTATTTTATTCCATCATATTGGAGAATTATGTACTATGTTGTGTTGGTTGCATTACGATGACATATTTTATGGTTGTTGTACTCCATATTTATTAATTTTTAACCGGCCACAATGATTTTGATAAAAATTGGTGAGGAGGAGAATTCAAAAGTCAGGAATTCATTTCAGTGGGTGTTAATTTCGGAAAAATTTGTTTAAAGGGATTTCGTTGGGGTGTGTATACCCCATTTTAATATTTTACTGCTCACAGAATTTTGAAAAATGAAAAAAAATTGCGGTGATAATGGTTTTCTAATGCCCAAAAAATCGATTCCGATGGGTCATACCCTTGAGAAAATTCATTTAGTTTTTTCGGGTCAAACGATTTTTTATAAAACCAAGTGTGAAACCAAGTGTAGAACCAAGGAAAAATTCTAGTAAATTCGTTCAAGCTCTCCCTGTTTTGTTATTTTTACTGAAAACACTAATTCTCTTGGTTACAATTTTATCATCCAATTATTTTTTCATATCATAAACTATTTACAAACTGATTACCAACATCCGCTAATACAAAAATTCCCCGTCTAACATTTTTATAATTTTGATCATTTAATCGGGCGGAAAAATTTTTACACGCAGGTATGAGTGCACAACGAAAATTGTTACCACGGAAAATATTAGTTTCTATATGTAAAAATAATTAAAATAATTTTAATAATATATTTTATATAAATTAATATTTTAATTATAATATTTATATATAAAAATATAAATTCAGGAAATTCCATTCCATGCAAAATGAAAACTTCGACAAGTTTTTGTATGAGAATATTTTTTTACTTTTCGCGCGCATATGAAAACAGAGACCGTTTTTAAAAACTTGTTTTCCATCACACCGTAGCATGTACTTATGTATGAGCATAAATATTATGCGGTTAGTGATAATGAAAAAATCATATTATTTTTATAGTTTGCGGCTAGACAACTATTTCTAATCTTTTATGTATTTGCGTCATCTTTCTTAATTTATGTAATAAAATCAGTTTGAAAATGCGAGAAAGTTACGTGTATAGTTTTGTACGCACAGTGTTTCATTCAAATTGAATTGGTAATTTTGATTGATTGTATCAAAAAGAAAATGTGTGATTTTTTAATTGATTTATGTTGCCTACCAGGTATCATGAAAATGTGCGTTCAATCGGTTTGAAGTTTGATTTATCAGTCAACATCTCTCTAATGAAAGTGTTTAGATAAGATTATCTCTTAGACAATTTACTATTCAAAAGACATCACAAAAAGTGGAATTAAAGCAGCTAGGTCCAATATGTCTCTACTTGCTTGTACCCATAAATAACTTTTCACAACGGAATGTCAAAAATTGAAATACCACCATTATTCTTTACAGCTTCAACAAGGTACGTTTTATAAAGGTACGTTATTTTGATATTTCAAATATTTGTCTAAGGTATTAAGTTCTCAAAAAGCAAACAACAAAACTCATAATTAAAACCGCTGGAAGTAATATGCTTGTAATATTTTTCCACATTCTCCTGACATAAATTCTGTTTGGTTTATATTTAAACAATATCCTTGCACACATAAAATAAATATAATTTAACCATTTCATACAAATTTAATCATTAGAATTTAAAATCAGCAGCAAAACAGACGAGGGTTTGTTGTTTGTGTTATTTTAACCCAAATTCTCTTGTCGTTTATACCTAAGTTCTTCCGCATCCTGTTGCAGTGCAGCAGTACGATTATATCCTCAAGCAGTATAACTACAGAAACACATCTATATCGGTGTATATACGTAAATATTTCCTGTAAATGGAATTTAAAAATTCATTTCGAATTTTGATGATTAAATATATGATAAATTTTTTCATTTAATAAAATATTTGTTACGGCTGTGGGCTTCAAAGCATCGTATATCGATATGTACTGGAAGTTTTATGGTTTTCGAAATATTTTAATAAAAATAAAACTGGCTCTACTAAACATTTCCAAATTTAAAACGTAGACAAACATAAATGCAATTATCTAGGCATATTGTATCTACTCCTAGTTTACGAAGAATAAAAATAAAAACGTAAGATGATATAAAAAATGGATGGGTGCATGTTGCAACATAATGTTGCCTCAATAAGTAAAAAATTTCTCATCAGATTCGAGAACTCGGAAAATCAAATCGAGGATTCACCTACAAACTTCAAAACGGAAACTAACTTCAATTTAGAAATATGTTCAATAAATCTCTAAAGATTGACATATGGGTGGGTAACCTACCACTCTGCAATACTCGTAATACGTTATCTTACTGGCAAAAATGAATCGAACTATTCCTAGGGTCAGCGATATAAATAATGAGTCCTTTATAAAGGCATTGTTGCAACAAATGGTTAAACAACGACAAACTGAGAGAAGTGGTAATGAGATACCCTAAAGCCAAAGCAGCTGATAGATTGCTTCAAATGGAAAAACGATTCAAGAAAGACGAAGACTTGAAGAGTAAATATCATATATGTTCATGAACGAGTTTATCAAGCTTAACCATATAGAACTGATCAAAGATGATTCAATAGCAGATGCTGTAATGAAAGAAGACAACCATAACCAAATTGAGAATAATTTTTGATGATTCCTGCAACAACAACAGGCACATCCTAAACAAAATAATGTACCTCGATTCCACTTTACAAAACAACCTAACCACAATATGGATGAAATGGAAGTCGTATCGTTATGTATTCGCATCGGACATTGAGAAAATGTTCAGGAAAATCAATGAAACCAGGGAAGATCAAGATTTTCAACGAATTATTTGGCGATCAGATCCAAATAAACCAATGAGAAGTTATAAATTAAAAACTGTCACATTTGATACGGCATCTGCAACTTATTTGGCTACGAGATAATATTACAACAATTAGCCTTAGACGAAGCTTTGAGATGTCCTATTGGTTCAAAGATTAGGCAAATAGACTTCTATGTAAATGACCTCTTATCTGGAGCCAGTGCAATAACAGAATAAATAATCGCAAAAAGGCATCTTTGGATATCAACAACAACTTATCAACATTTTCGACAGCAGTTCTAGGTTGGATAAAAGGAAAGCCACCACAGCATAAAATTTTCGTCGCCAACAGAATAACAGAGATCCAATCCAGTACCACCAAATGGCATTACTTTATTTCAAACGAGAATCCAGCGGATTGCGCTGCACGAGGATTAAATCCTGCGCAATTATTAAACTACATGATTTAGTGTGAAGGGCCTCATTGGTTGAAAAGTTCAACCTACCTAACAACAAACACTGAAGCTCAATCACTGAAAGAAGCACGCAGCATGTAACGCAAGTCAATAAGCATATTTACATCAACAGTGGAAAAACCGTAGCATACTGCATACGGTCTACGCTTTGTATCGAATACAAAGACTATAAAATTAAAAATACATCCCAGCTCAACCCAGAAGAACTCAAGACAGTGCTATGAGCAATGATCTACCTTCATCGAAGAAAATTATCTTATATACGAGTAGGTGGAAGAGTACAAGAATAAAAAATGTGCACCAACTCTGCTGACCCAATTAATATAAAATTGTGGAACGGCCGCTATCGTAAAACAACAAAGGGCTATATTGCCCTAGTCACAAAGGCAATCCATCTAGAACTTGTAAGCGACTTGTTAACCGATGCTTTCTTAGCCTCATATCGGCGATTCATTTCAAGAAGAGGAATTTGTTTGAAAATATTTAATGAGTGCTCGACTAATTTCGTTGGGGCAGATAAACAACTACAAAGGCGGACAAAGCAACAGGCAGGTGAAGTCAAGAACAAAATAGCACAGATGGGCACGAGTTGCACTTTTTGACCTTCAAATCAATGAAACAACATCTCCGAAAAGTAGTAGGAACTCACACGTTAACCTTCTAGGAGCTTGCAACACTTCTAGCTGAAACAGAAGCATGTTTAAAATCCAAGCTATTAGCCCCTCTTTCAAAAGACCAAGACCTAGACGTCTGTGCTTTGAATTTGGCGCTTGAGTACGTAGTGAGGAAAAGCACCATAGAAACTTCGCGCTGTTTATTCAATAAATCATCCCAAATTCTTGGATATGCAATTAATATCGTACTTCTTGGCCGAAGACCTAGCGACATTAAGGACAGTTTCATACCGCTCAATCGCTGCGCAAGAAGACTTGGATTGGAGGAGAACAGTACCAAAACGAAACTTTTAACAACACCCAGGAACATCTCCATGGTAAATCTCGAAATTGGCGACCATAACTATGATAGCGTCGCAAACTTTAAATACCTCGGGTCCTGATTCGCTGCCGGACAATGACTTTTCTACGCCCAATCAAGATTATTGCGATCTAAACGTCTATCGCAGTCACGCAAGCTCGCACTTTATAAAACACTCATAAGATCTGTGATGGCTTTTGGAAGCGAGAACTAGACCATGACCTCTAACAACTGTAAATTGTTATACCTTCGAAAGGAAGGTCATCCGTTCAATTGGTGGTCCTATTAAAGTTGCGAATAATGAATATCCGATTCGCATGAACCACGAAATAAAGCAACTTCTCGGAGGTAGCGATATTATCGGCTTCATGAAATCTAATCGAGTGAGATGGCTTGGCCACGTTGCAAGGTCCCCACAACAACGAATGATTCACAAAGTGTTCCATCAACAACCAGCCGGAGTGCGTCGTAGAGGTAGACCCCGACGGCGCTGGCGTGACGACGAACAAACCCTACTCGTATTAGGATGTCGAAATTGGAGGACGAGAGCGATGGACCGAGACGGATGGAGGACCTAAGTGCGGGCGGCAAAACCCCTTCATGGGATGTAAAAGATAGATAGAGAGAGAGAGAGATCAAGACGTTATTTTTAAGTCCAATACATTTCTTGATATAGGGAGAGCTATTATAGCAACACCTCAGCCTGACATTGAGGATATCAAGGCTTCAAACGCATTACCGGGCCACGTTATTCATGACCTCATTCATATATCATAGCATGAATTTACGTAGCAGATTAACACAAGCAGTAGACAATCAAGAAGAGCATTTTGCATCCCTCACAACAGGGGTAGTCAACCGTTGCCAAGTATTTCAACCTATACATAGTTTTATGCGAGGTATCACTAATTTTTAACGCAATGACAAACAAACGCCTTTGCAAAGCAGCAATCTTACAGCGAAAACCATCGCTGGACATATTACGCTATGTTAAGTCAATTAAGTCAACCAGCCATTCGTAATTCCTAACGGAACTCATCTCATACAATTTTCAGGGATCTGGTTTAGTGACTATAAATGCTGGTTGTACACTAAGAGACGAAAATCTCCGCATCATCGCTATCGGTACATCATCTAAAGATATTAGTAAATCGTTTTACAAAGCATCTAATATGATAAACGAGGACCACAAATTTAAAGGATTCGATGACCTGATGCAAGGATCTGACACTACAGATTTGGAAATTGAGCTGGAAACAATAAAGGAATGCACGATTTCCTACTCAACTATAAAGTAACCCTGGAACTATTAGTCGCCGTTTTATATTTTAGGTTCAGGGCGCAAGGTCCATCATCAGCGTCAGCAGCTCTACCCCGGGCTGACTCTAATAGTGAAGCTTAAAGGACCAACCTCGGTAACTCTTCTTTATATATTCAAAGGCACTAAAAATGTGTATACCATATAAAGTTAGAGTGAGCCTTGTTTGAATGGGGATGACAAAATGTAGAGATATCTAACGGGACACCCCTAGAAATGTGATGTTATGTTAAAAACTTAAACAGAAAAAATATTGGGTCAATCAAAGATGGTTTAGAGGTCGCGACTTGAGCGCGAAGTTCTATAAAAACTATATTTTTTTAAATTTTTCACTTTCAAACGAACTGAAAAATTATTTAAAAAAATTTCTCAGCTTAAATGAAAAATGCGTTGATAAGAAAAAATAATAACCTTTGCAAAATATTAAAGATATCGAAAATCGGTTAACAAATAGTGACTTTATTGACAAATTTCGAAACTGATGAAAACCCAAAAAATGAACGGTTTTTTTAAATCCTGGAATTTCAATTCAAAATTACAATAAAATTATAAATAAATAAAAATCAGGTATAACGCCTAAACAAAGGAAAGTTTTATGATGTCATAAAACCGTATGAGTCATAATTACTTAACATAGTTTTTTTTTTTTGTTTTTTTTTTAGTCCATGCCATCTGTTTTGGGGTCGAAGCACACCCTGCTCTTTCGCGGTTTATTTTTCCGTCTTACTTTACGCATAATTTGCCAAATCGAAGACGTACGGCTATAGGTCCGATTTTTAAAACCATCTGCACATTGCAAGCTCCATGCCAGCCTATACTGGCATGGAAGATGGGTCGGCCCATGAGTTTTGCACTCCGACAGGGGGTCATAGATGCGTTCCATTTCATCACAGACCGTAATCTGTAGATGAAATCCTGCCCCTATCGGGATTCGAACCCGGTACCTCCCTTAAAAGCAAAAAAACGTGAACTCATTCAAAACTACTTAAAAAAAGGAGAAAGATCGAGAGAAACAAAAAACCAATTAATTTTAAGTTTGTTAGCCAAGCAGAACTAGTTCAGCTTAATATAATTTTTATTTAATTTTTGCCATGAAGGCTGTGATGTGATACCTGAATTCTTACATGAAACAAAACATTTCTTATGAATAAATAAATATTTTTTTTCGATTGAATATATTTATTTAATAAACTAAAAATTAATTTTTCGGAATCTGATGGTGGAACAATGTAGCTAGACGCGGCATACGCTGACTCACCAAGCAACACGCCTCCTTGAGGCGTGTTGCTTTTCATGATTTGATTATAGTTGGATCCTCACTTATGCGTCAATAAAATGTAGACTTTCAAAGCAGTCGAGCATCATGCATTGATGGCTCACCACAATGGATATCGATGAATATTTTTTCCGCGTTTACTATGCCTTGCAACAACAAGCTATAATATTTTTTCCTATTATAGTAAACTTCTTTATCTTTTTTTGGCGGATTGATCCGGATATGGCTACCATCTAATGCTCCAATAACCCGTGGTACCCCCTTCATCATGGCAAACTGAACCTGGTTCGTTTGCATTTCTAAGGCTGTTGGCCACTTGATATAATTGTAGCTTTCTTTTACCATCCATTTAATAACGCGATACAAAATTTGATATACAGAGCTTCGAGTAACATTAAATCTATCAGAAAGTTGCCTATACGTTTCCGTGTTTGCCAGAAGCCATAAGGTGATATAAATTTTGATTTCGGGCCCAACTTGCGCATTGCCTCCACGCTTTACTGTTTCCAAAAATGAAGCTCTGTATTGCTCTGAAAATTTAAAAATGTATTTCTTTTAGAAAAAAATTATTTTGCAATGATGATTTCAATCATATATCAAGATAAGATTTACCTATCACCCTCGCAGCAACGGTTCTCGATAAGCGAAAATGCTGCTTAAATTGTATAACTGTGTATCTAGAAATTACTTCTACACTGAGAAAAAAAAACCAGTAAAAATAAAAAAATTTACATATAAAATCAAAAAAATATACATATATTTTTTAGGCAAAAAAACTCGTTTTTAAAATCAAAAGGATAATCTTTTTATTTTTAAAATAAATTTTTTCGCCAAATTTGTTTATAAAAATAAAAAAATTGTTTTTATTTTCAAAAATACTTTCCTTACTTATGTCAAATAGTTTTCTTAAATTTTAAGAGATTGTTTTTAAGAATAAAAAAACTATTGGTTAGTTTTAAAAGATTTATTTTAATTTTTAAATAGTTATTTTTTAACAAATGTCAAGTATTTTTAAATCAAAGTAATTAATGTGTGCGACTGTTCAAGTCAGCAAAACCGAAGGGTCATCTACTCATAAGAACATAACATTTCTATCACGAAAAGTATAAAATTAACTCTACCTCCCCAATTTTTAACCCGAAGGGCCATTGTGTAAAAATACACACAACCCTTACAAAAATATAATGAGAACATCCTCAAAAAGTTGTTTTACTCAATCAGTACTCATTAGGTTGGAATGACCAAGCTGCAAAAATTCAAACCTTCATACCTTTAGTATAACACAAGAACGTATCGAGTTGGCGAATTATATAAATAGCCGAAAAAACTTTAAAATAAAAAATAAAATATAGACGAATTGAAAAATAATACAACGGGATTTCTGGCAAAACAATATATATAAAATTTTTCATAAGTTGTCATTATTATCAAAAAAATTGTTTTTAAATGCTATAAAACTTCTTTTGAAATAAATTATTAAGTTTAAATAAATAAACTTTTTAAATTTAAAAAGTATTTTATAAATTATTTTACAAAATATGTTTTTAAAATAAAAAAGCTTTTTATTAGTTTGCAAAAATTTCATTTAATTTCAAAAAAATACTTTTGAAATTCAAAAAAATTTATAACTTTGAGAAATTAAAAACTTCGTTTTTCAATTTTACAAACCAAAATTTTTCTCAGTGTAGATAATCGGCAATCCTTGCCTCTGTTTACGAAATCTTTATCTTCAGAACTTGATGAAATAGACGGCGAGCTTGAAGAGTTGTACAACAGAGTAGTGTCACTGTTACTTTCATCTAGCAATTCAATAAAAACCTAAACCGATTTTAATAGTGAAAACATTAATAAAATTAATTTACGTATATTTATTTAAAAAAAATCCACCGCCTTAGTAGTCGAATCAATTCCTTCCATGAGTTTAATAATTGTATATATATATATATATATGTATAATTAGATCAATTTAATAATTATAATTTTACAAATTTTATTGTAATATGGTAATCAATTTTCCACAAAAATCCCTTGTTGTCAATCAATCGAATATAAACAAACAAAAAATTGTAAAATATCTAACATTTTAACATAACCTAATCATCACAAAGCCATCTCTTAGATTTTTTGAAACTAACCTACCGCCAAATTTATGCGTAACAGCTTTCAACCCCAGCAAACAAACGTTGATAGCAGTATGAAACAGATTGAACCATTTGCACACGTCGAAGTGAGAAAACAAATAAATTTACTTCGGTTTCTTTAATAATACACTGCATATTTATCCCCACTTAATTTCTTGTTTATCAATTTCATTTAGAAAAATGTCTATTTCATTTTTATCAGTCTGGAGATTTTATTTGAGGTGTGAGACTGTGAGTTGATGCAGAATCTACTTAAATACTATATATATTTAAGTAGATTCTGGTTGATGCGTAAAATATTCATTGTACATGGTATGATGTTTATTTTACAAGTGTTTTCAGATGGAGATTACATGGACAACATATAAAATGAGTATGCAAAATTAAAAATATGTAGTTGTATCGGCGAGTGTGTACACTTGGTATATACAACAAAACATAAAAATAAAAAACATTGTTTCTAGTTAAACCGTTAAGTTAACGTAGGGGAAACAAAACCGATTTTTCAGTCGGCAAAAATATGAAAAGCATGGAATTAGGTGCATCAATTTGAAGTAAAAATTGAGCGCTCTAATTATATGCTGTTTATGGTACTATTCCACCTGAAAACAGAAAAATTTTACAAAATTTTTGCAGAGAATGTGACAAAGACAAGTACTTAAATTTACATTAGAGCGACTGAGATACAACATTTTTATTTTATGGTAGAAAAAAATGGGGAAATTTTGAATTCAATAAAACCTAACCTTACATTTTTTAAATAAATAACTAAAAATCTTTATTTTTAAAAATTCACAACTATTTTATATCGTAAAAATTGATAAAAAAAATAATATCATTTTTGAGATGAGCAAAAAATATGTTGTTTTGTTATTTTGATTAAATTACGAAAATATCTAAAAAATGTTCTACTATAAAATATGTAAGGGGAAAACCTAAAAAAATCATTCAGCAGGCGAAAAAAAAATAAAAAAAAAAACGTAGCTGTCAGATTTTGTAACCTCAAAAAATTCTTAATTACGACTGTAAGAAAATCTACCAAATTGGTTTTTTCAGTGCGAGAACAATATGTAATTCAAAGATGTAACGAAACATTTGATAAATCAGAAAATTTATGTGTTGCAAAGTGTTGATGTGAAAATGTATGTGTGCAAATTGCTGGGGAGCTACTCAAACAATTCAATGAGGATAAATGTAAGTATCTCCAATATGTCAGTGATTGTGTAAAACGCTATTTTATGTTTATCTATATTTTCCGGTTATTGTGAAGGCAACAAACGAGCTACGATATGTTGGATGTCGACGTCAGTTAGAGAAGGCTTGATCTACGGTAGCTACAAGGATCGTCAAACATAGTGAAATTGAAATTGAAATTTTGTTTGATTGTTAAATTGTCGGATAATTTTACCGGTGCCGATTTAAGAAATGTTTGTACAGAGGCGGTGGTCTTTCCTATTCGAGCAGATTGGGAATACGTGATTCCGGTAGGCGATGCGGAACAGAATTTCGTCTGGTTATAAGGTGGAACCGGATTCCATGCATTGCCTGTGTACGATTTGTCATGATTTGATGGCACGATAGAATGGTGGTTTATGAATACAAGTAAGTCGTTCAATAAACAAATGGTAAAGTTTTTAACTAAACAATTTCGTTTTACTTTAGATTACTTTGTGTTGGCGTTCAAGCCAACTTTCATCAAAACATTTTGGTTTATATTCTCGCTCATTTTGACCAAAATGAATTTTCGTCTTCAATCTCGATGCTGTCCAAAGGATTTGCAATTTGTAAGTAAAATTGTTTTATTGTCGAAACATTTTATTAATAAAATTATTTTGTGCTGCCAGTAAATTTCGATTAAGATACATCAATCTTGGTAACATTCATGCTCTATACCGGCTTATATCAACGCTACACGATGGTGAATTTTGCCAAGACGTCCTGCCAGGGGCAACCAGTAAAATAATGCCACTCAGCCTTGATGAATTAATTCTGATTGCATACGCGGGATTTGCGGCATGGTTTTTGTCCCGAAAATCATTGAACAGCACAAGAATTAAATTTACCACTAGATAAACCAACAGATTTATATTTACAAAGAGGGCGACGATTTCTCTACGACCATTTCAACCTATTCAAGGTTTTCCGATCAAACAAATTTGATCGATTACGATATTTTGACAATTGAAATAGTAAAGTAACATATTTTAAAATTGTATTTCTTATAAGACATTTATTAATAAAAACTACGATTAAAGAACCAGAACTTATTTTTTCTTTGATTTTATTTTGTGCACTCTGGATGAGCAAATAGATTGAAACAGGTATCGCACAATGGAAATCTAGGTAGACATAGTTGACCAAAACCAACGAGCATCGTATTAATTTTATCCCATAATTCTAAATGTAACGATTTTTCTAGTGCTACTCTCGTCTGTTCAGGCTGCATTCGTTACAAAAAGTAGGGTTGCAATTTTGTAGCGAGACAAAATCACCCAATGGAATATTTAACGGTTCCTTTAAAAGAAAAATAGATATATTTATGACTATGTAATCCTAATAAGAAATCCGACATTAAAACTACTTACTTGACAGTATGTAACATTTGTTCGTCTTACAATTAGGATCGCTTCCCGAAGATTCTTTTATTCGATTATCAAGAATTTTGTTGTAGATGAAATGTCCACCATACACTTTGATTTCAGCATCCAACAGATCGAAATGGAACTTTTCTGCAGAATATAGGCACTCGATTCTTGAACCTTTGGAATTTCGTTCAACAGCATCGACTTACCACAAGTTCTACTTACGCTACATATGTAATACCGATTTGTATTGCATTCTGGACATCGCGTTTGCGAGGGCGTTTCGCGGATTATTCCAAGATTAATTGCATTCCTTGTTTGGACACTTTTATTGTATAAAATCTCCTTCGATTTATTAATTGGAACATTTTTTGGATCTAAATGTTCATATAAAATATATATAAGATGTTGGGGAACATTTTTGCTCTTCGAACAAATTTATTATAATGCAATTCACGGAAACAACGATTCCCGCACCCTCAAATTTATAATATTGAGACATACATTTCCAATCGAACGTCAATGAGACGTGGCCTTCCTAAAATTATGTAAATAATAAATATTTAACATAAAGAATTGCACAGCGTAAAAATTGCTTCCACGAGAAAAACAATTACATACCTTCATTTGTAAACCAATGTAATATCCTATACTGATCTCTTCCAACAGGCCTATATATTTCACTATAAATTCGTAATAATCTCCCTCGGCATGGGTTGACATCCGAATTCGTATTTCACGGTTCAATTCAAGCAAATCTATATTTTATACGCCATTGTACACATTCTGCACGAATTTAACGCGATCTTCCATTTTTATTGTGCACAAATATGGCCATAACTTTGAACTCACCGCTAAATAACTACATATCTACCGGGCATTTATCTACATATTGTTATTACAATATATTATTATTCGTAGTTGTTCATCCTTATCGAATTCGTAAAATCACTTTAATTAAAATAACATCCTTCTTTCCAGAAATCTGGTACAACTTGAGTTGAAGGTAAAATTTGAATCGCGATATACATATTTCGCGATATACACATAAATCATAGGAACGTTTTGTAAAATAAAATTTAAACAAATTAAAAAATAAAAAAAAATATGTACTCCGTTTTAATTTTTTAGCGTGTTGTCAACGCACTAAGCGCAAAATGTTACCACACACCATAAAAATATCAAAAAAATAAAAGTTTGCTAGGAGTGGGGGAATTTTTTCTGTTTTGTTGCCATAAAAAATAGTTTGTTTGATATTTTTTATTTATAATTATGGCAACAAAACAGTAATTTTCAAAAAAAAAATTATTGATGTGCGGGTCACACACAGAGAGAATCTATATTTTTATCTCGTTCTAGTTTTCTGCAAAATAAAACGCTGTGTAGTGGAATAGGCCCATTATGCGCTCATTGTGCGCTGATTTGTATATACTACTGGGACATCTACACCATCGTTTGAGTACGAGTAGCTGCGAGTAGATACAAGTACTTATGAGTAGTTTGCTTTCTCCATTGGAACACAGCTATTGTGATCATATGATATATAAACAAAAGAAATGCAAATATATGCAAATACAATCACCGTACTATAAAATTAACTATTCGTGAAAGTGCAGCTCTGCTATCCACGAAGTGTCTATTTTATAGTCAAAAACACGAATACCAGTGCAAAAGGAACAACATTCCATTAAAAGAGTGGGAAAATTGCATGATGAGTAGAAAAATCGTCTAAATGATAAAAATACACCTTCAAAAGTTAACCGTGAAAGAGAAATTGCCTTTAATAGTTAACTAGATGATATTTTCGATATCGCACATACCAATGCCTTGTCCATGCTGACCAGTGAAGACGACAAGCGATTCCTCTTATCGCAGCATGGGAAAGGGCGTCCCTGATATTTGCCTGGAGCCAGACGATATGAAATTGAAAAAGTAGAAATCGGAACGTATGGAGGCAGAAAAAAATCTTAACGAAGATATCTTTAAGAAAAACGTATATCAATTCCAATAGACTCAGAAGCATTATTATCGTCATCGGAAAATGACAGCGAATGGATATCTGATAAGGACATGAGCTTCAAACACATTGATTTGCCCACGCTAAGCGCAGAGGAGCCCCTAGAAGAAGCAAATGTTTCATTACTCCCAAAATATTGTCAGCTTGGACAAGTGGAAGATTACTGATCGTGCAGCATTGCATTTAATCAGCGCCATTGCCGAACGTCTTAGACACTCTATTGATGAACTCGTTTTGAATACAACAACACTGAGGTGGTTTCGTGTAGAAATTGCAGAATCATTTAAATCGACTGTCAAGTTTACAACAGGCCATCACTTCCGGTGTTATCTGGAGCGAAGACCGTAGATTGTTTAATAGTGACTATTTCCCATATAAAAGGTGAGTTTTTTAAGCTGAAACTTTCAAATATCTCGGAAATAAGTCCTCTACGATAAAAATGACCATTATCAAAATTAAATCATTCTGAAAGGAAAATACATTAGTGCTAAAATAAGGACCCCCCGCCCATGTTTGTAAGGGTGGTGGGGAGCATCTTGGAAACTAAGATAGGAACCCTTATTTTTTATTGCAGAGTCGGATTCCACGGCTAAAAGTACGTAGGATTTCCTTGAAACATTTTTTCGATTCATGATAGATGGCGCTGTAATAGGCGATATTAAGTTATTTTCGATTACTCCTACTGAGAAAATTATGCATACGATTCTGCAATATGTTTGCATTAAAATTAACACGTTTTCAATTTAAATACTTGAAATTAGCTTTAAACAAATTGTATTTCTTAAATTAAAAAAAAAACTATTGTAGTTTTAGCGTAACCGTTTTAGCGGACATCGTCTTTTAATTAAATTAAGTGCTCAAAATGATGGCCTTCGACTTCAATGCACTTATTAATCCACATTTCAAATGAATGTACACATTTTAGAAGCGTGTATGCTGGAATTTCGGCACAAGCATTTCTTATTCGCTCAATCATATTCTCACGTGTTGTTGGTACTTGTTGGTATACTTTGTCTTTGAGATAGGCCCACCAAAAGAAATCTGGCGAAGTAAGATCTGGTGATCTGGCAGGCCAATTTAACGGACCAGCTCTACCAATCCAACGACCATTGAAATTTCGATCAAGTACTTCACGTGCTACCGACGAACAGTGGGCTGGACATCCATCATGTTGAAACCACATGTTTGTCGCAATTCTAAGCTCAAGTTTTCAAATAATGTTGGCAGTTCATTTTCCAAATTGTCTCGGTACATTTGACCATTCAAGTTACCTTCAATAAATATATTGCAGAATCGTATGCATAATGTTCTCAGTAGGAGAAATCGAAAATAATTTAATATCGCCTATTACAGCGCCATCTATCATGAATCGAAAAAAAATGTTTCAACAAAATCCTACGTATTTTTGCAATAAAAAATAGGGGTTCCTATCTTAGTTTCCAAGTTGTTCCACCCCCCTTACAAACATGGGCGGGGGTCCTAATTTTAGCACTAATGTATTCCCCCTCCAGAATGATTTAATTTTGATAATGGTCATTTTTATCGTAGAGGGCTTATATTCCGAGATATTTGAAAGTTTCAGCTTAAAAAACTCTCCCGGTATCGATGGAGAACAACTATCGGGCATTCCCAAGACCGATTGGAGGGTAGCTTACGATTTTTTAAACGGTTCAAGATTTCCAGAGATTTATTAAACAAAGTTCCGGATATGTAGCCTCAGGATGATAATTTCAAGAACGGAATGAAAATTATCAGTCAAATAAAAGTCATTAAGTTAATACAAGATTATAATTCAAGTTAATACAAAGTCGTAAAGGACTACACACACAAGTTTAATCAGTTCCTTCATGAAAGTTAGTTCATAATATCATTGTATAGAAGAAACATTATGCATTAAAAAAATAGTGATAATCTATCTTATTTTGGTATTTTAGAAATTTGTCAATAATACCGTTTTGGATCTCCTCTATTCAACACAATTTTCATTTAGGCTGATTTTTTAAATATTTCGTTTGAATGTAAAAAATTTAAAAAAATACCGTTTTAATCGAACTTCGCGCTCAAGTCGCGACCATGTTCGATTGACCCAATATTTTTTTTGTTTAAGTTTTTAGCATAACCTCACATTTCTAGGGGTTGTCCCGTTAGATATTGGAACTTTCGAAAATAAGGTCCACCCTAATAAAGAGCTTAAATTCTTAAAATCAACCAGAATAAAATTATATACCAACAAGGTAGTTTTGTTTTCACTTTCAAATTAATTTAGAAATAGTGGTCAAAGCGCTCACTCGTGGTCAGCGCACTATTCCCTAGGTAATAGACTTGTCAATTAAAATTAGTTGCAGCAACCCCTTTGTATAAGGTAAGGATTGTGATTTATATCGCCGACCCCAGGAAATGTTCGATTTGTTTGTCCTGTTGAGAAACAATATCACAAGCATACCAGAAAACCTACGCACAAGTCAATCTTTTGAAGCCTATGGATTGTGCAACCTTTATTGTATGGAACAAAAATGTGATTTTTTTGACATATTTCACTTGGGTAGGGTATATTATGTATGCGAAAAACGATTATGAACTAAATGATTGTAAATTAATTTGCAACAATTCAGTTTGCAAGCTTGAGCAGATAATACGATTTCTAAAAAAACGGATTTTCAGCAAAAATTCGGTGCTTATGAAAAAACTCATACTTAAGCTTTTTTCTTAAATTTAGTTTTAACTTTTTCGAACTTCTTTTGAAAAGTACATTTACAAAAAAACTATTAAGAACAAAAAAATTGTAAAATAAATTCCAAACAAAATTTATTCAGATCATTTTTTTAAATGTTCCCGGAAATGATGAATTTTGATTAAAAACCAACTTTATTTTACAAAAATTCAGCTTCTTTATAGTCCAGGTGGAATAATTTTTACGAATCAAACTAAATAAAGTTCTTGTTCGATCTATTAGAGTAATTGGAAAATATTAAGACACGATTCGATGTCCAAACTGACTAAGAATCCTGACCCTGCCAGGGTGACTAATTCTACATTATAAGGGTACGTTAAATATTAATTGTTGTCAATTCGTTGAGTGATATATTTAAACTACTTTCCACCTTTCGAACAGTTATATTGCGATCCATATATCGACTTATATCAAATCCCAAAAGGTAAAATTTTAAAACTGACAAAAGTTCTTCCAAAAATTGAAACTTGAAAATTATCTGTTTTAAAAACCGAATATATTTTATGGTCAAATCTGATACGTAACACCATATACAAGATAGTGAGACAAAGTATCCGATGCTGGATTCAAACACCATTACACAACACAACATTATGCAAATGTACAAGTATAATTAAAATATAACAGTAAAAATTTTTAAAGGATGTGACGGCAATAAAAATTTTCGAGTCTTCTGTTTAATTGGAATTTAATTAAAAGAAAATCGAAATAAAATTACAAAAAATTAAATTCAATTTGCCAATTTGATGCTGCTACCGCCTGCTGATACCGTGAGTTATACAAAAATTGCAAAAAAAATATTAAATTAAATAATAAAATGAAAAGTTGGTAGCACAAAAAAAACGTTTCAATTTTATTTTTAAATTGTCTTATTGTCTTACATTGTGGGATAGTTTTTTTAGTTCCGCTCGGAATATATAATTTTGCTTGAACACTTTTCGCTTGACGCAAAACCGGATGAAACATGAAGCTTTTTATGTATTTTATGCATATAGTAGCAATTTTAGTAACACCGTGCTTTTGATAAGACCGCCATTTTAATTATATTTTACGTAAGTAGAAAACTTCAAAAAATCAACTTTCAATATTTTAATTTGCAATTTTTTTTTATATTTAAATAATTATATCCGTTTTATATATAAAAAAAAACTATTCGCAATTAATAATACACATTATTAAATAATAAATTATCAAAATTAAATAAAGTTGATAATAACATGTTAACAACTTGTTTGAAAAAATAATAATAGTTATTAAAATATTTTTCTCTTACCTGATCAGATCAATTAATGTTATTAAGCAAATCATTAAAATTTTATAAAATGTTTAATTGTAACCAAATAGTGTTAACCCAATATAAATAAATGATTTAATTTATAATTGCACCGCTCGGTACTCTCGTATATCGTAATTAATTATTTTAGACAGTTAATCGATTTTTAGATCGAACGTCGTCTTTGGTGATCATTAAGTTTGGTTTGCGATAATCTGTAATAATACTGTATACAATTTTGTTTGCCGAAACAATGACGACACATAACGCAATCACATGGAACGATGTTTCCATGATTTACTAATTTGCAATTAAATAAATTTTTTATTGGTTGGTGTTGGTATATATGCCGTGTTTCATGAAATCTGGATCAGTTTAAATTTTATATAAAAACCCTCATCCAAATTTTGTTTTAGATCACAAATTTTGAATTTTTTTTTTTTGTTTTTGTTTAGTAGTTCATTCTTTTTAACATACGCTTTCCACATGAGTTTAGAGTCTAGCGTCATGGCGAGGTACTTAGCATTGTCAGAATATGGTATTTATTGTGAATTCAGTCTAATCGGAATATATTCTAATTTCCTATTTGTACAGTTGATGTGTATTGATTTCGATTCGTTAAGTGTTATTCTCCATTGTTTTGTCCAGTTATTCACCATATCAACAGCATTTTGTAGTTTTCTTGTGGACTCAGCTATACTAGCATCGGTGGTCATAACAGCTGTGTCATCAGCAAACGTTCCTATTCTAGCTTCTTCTATGTTTGGTAGATCATTTGTATACAGGAGGTATAATACGGGGCCTAGAACACTGCCTTGTGGAACCCCTGCCAATATTTCCTTCAGTTTTGAGTATTGCCGTTCCTGTCTCACCCGGAAGTAACGGTTGTTGATGTTAGACTTTAGCAATTCAGAATGTTGTTTTGGCAAATCTCGTTGGAGCTTAATTTCTAGATCACGGTGCCAAACCTTATCAAATGCTTGGGCTACGTCTAAGAATATTGCTGAACATACTTCCTTTTTTTCCAGCCCCTCCTCAATTGTATCAGTAATCTATGTACCTGCTCTATCGTTGAGTGCCTTTCTCGAAACCCAAATTGATGTTCTGGTATAAGATTTCTGCTTTGTATAGTTGGCTTTAATCTCTTGAGAAACAGTCTCTCGAAAATGTTTGATGTTGTTGTTAACAGAGAAATATGCCTTTACGATGTTTTGTCATTTAGTGATTTATTAGGCTTTGGAATCATTATGATTTCCGCTACTTTCCACTGTCTCGGAATATAACATAGTCTAAAGATATCATTGATTATGTGCTGTAGTTTCCGTAGTGCTTTTTCTGGTAGAGCTTTCATTATTTGCCCCATTATCAAGTCGTATCCAGGGGCATTTTTATCTTTGAGATTTTTTACTTCTTGTTTGATTTTTTTCAGAGTAACCGAGGCACAGATGCCTCGTCTACTTTGCTTATAGATGTAAGATATTCATTATCCGCTAGCCAATTGGTGGTTTAAAGGTAATTTCTAGGTGTGCGGCAAACAGATCAGATTTTTTGTTTTTCGCTGCGAGCCCAGGTTCCATCAACCATTCTAATGGGTGGCACTTGCATTTTAGGCCTTTTTAAACCTTCGGTGGCTTTCCACAGGGAATAGTCTATGTCAGGTTTACCTGTCACATTACTTAGGAAGCTTGCAACTGACTCATTCTTAATTTCCTTTATAAGTAGTTTAAGTTTTTTGCACAAGTTGTTTTGGATTGTTTTGTCTTCGCAGGGGCTCTGGTTCTCTGCCAAGTCTTACGAGCTCTTCTTTTTTCGTTAACCAACTCTCTCACTTCAACTGGATAGTATATACTATTTTATAATATTTCTTGCTGATCAGGAGTACTTTCCCAGGCCGCTTTTTGCGCACTTTCAATGAGGTTTTCTAGTTCTTCTTCTATCGTATAAGCGTTCGAGATCTGCACCTGTAGATTAATGCTTTCTTCGACTAGCTGTCGAAAGTATTCCCAGTTGGTTTTGTTATTTGTTAGTCTTGGGGGGCTTGCCTTCCTTATTAACATGTCACTTATTCTCATTAAATCCGGAGAATGGTCTGACGATAGCCCTTTTTCATTTTCAACTGCTAAGTAGTTTTCGGGGATGCCTCTTGATATAGAAATCCAGAAGGTCAGGAATTGTATTTGGGTCCGTAGGCTAGTATAGGTTGGCTTTCTACTGAAGTGAAACTCACATTTTAATGTCCTGCCTGCTTCAAATAGCTCCTTTCCTTTGGGACTAGTTCTATTTGATCTCCAGAATATGTGTTTCGCGTTAAAGTCGCCTCCAATAATAAAATTATTGCCAATAAAATGATTGCCAATAGATTGCTGATATACTATAGCTCTTGTTATTGGTGGGGAGGCCAACTTTGGTTGTTTCTCGTTCACCGTTTGCGTTTATAGTGATCTTTCTCTTTAATATGTTTAAAGCGTTTAGAATTTTGAATCCTTTCTGGCGAAGTTCCTCAATTATTTCTTCGTTAGAGTATGTATGATGTAGCCCTCTGGTCATGACTTTAATTGGTTGCTCAGCTTTGTTTTCATAAGTGAATTATTCGATGTTTGAGCGGTGATTGCATTTGATAACATTCTGTAGGTTTCTGGGTCAAGTGCATTCACTTTCCAAACTTTATATTTATCGTTTAGAAATAACTTCACTATTTGTTTAATTGTTTCCTATTCACTAACATTAAGTATGTTAATGGGTAGAGGTGGTATCTCTTTATATATTGGTTGATTTGCCTGCATTTCCTCTTGGTTAATTACATTGGATGTTTTAACCGGTTGCAGTGGTCTCTCTTTCGGTATCAATGATACGTTCTTATGTACCTTCACTAGGTCCGTAGATGACCGTTCAAGTCGTTGGGGTTGTGTTTTTCTGACTCTTTGTGTTGATTTTTCCACTTCAGGCGAAGATTCTGCTTTTCTTTTTTTGTTTTGACGTTTAGTTTTAATTTGCCTTCTTATAAAACTCGTTTCATATGCCAATTCATCTTCATCTGTTTCATAGATAGCTACAGTCAATTTTTTCTGCCATTTTCTTTGGCTTGATTATCATTTTTGATTACAGCAATTTCTTCTTTAAGATGTTGGACTTGTTTGAAAAGCTGTTCATTGATTTTCATTAAGTTTTTTATCGATTTCTTTAAATCATCGTTTTCTCTAGCGACATCGTGCGGTGGTTTTCTTGCTTTAGCGGGAAGCATTTGTCTAGTTAGTGATCTAGAGATACTTGTGCTTGCTATAAGTGGGTTCCGCAATGGTTGGCTCACCCCAGAATCCGTTGAGCCTGCCTCGAGTGAGGGTGGTGTTACGAATGTGTGGTCGCAACCACAATTTTCTGTTTTATATTAACCTTGGTTGTTGTCTTCGCGTTCGTTTGTTAATTGTGCGCTGAACGCACCCGCGACGTTTTGTTTTGTACCTCATTGTTTGGTGGCGCAGGGAAGAGAAGAATGACAAGAGAGCGAGAGCAATGCGCATCGAGCGTGTGCAAAGTAAAACGTTTTAGAAAAATGTTTTTCTTATATGCTTCTCGTTTATATCAATGTGAATTGATATAAACGAAAAACAGAGAAGAAAGATATTCTTCTAAAACGTTTTGCGCGTTGTTGCGGCGTGAGAATTTTTTTTTTTGGGCATTCGAGTTTTTTTTGCTGTTCAGTTCAGAAGTGTAAAATTAAATTTTTTTTTTATAAAAAATTCGAGTTTTGGTAATTTTGATGAAGTCTCGTTTTTTTAGATGTCGATCCATTTTGTTTGATATTTTTTTTTTTTTGATCCAACCAATTTAGGTTGTATAAAAAAAAAACAATAAAAATTGGAAAAACAAAATTGTATGGTAATACAATATTTTGTGAACTAGAAACAAGTACTTTGAGTTTCATTTTAATTATGAATTTACATTTCCTGAGTGTTAACAAATTTTCTAACGTGGTATTAGAATCGATGGAGTGATTGGCAGCTCTTCGAGTTGTTGTTGTGGGGAAAAAAAAGTTTTAATAACTAATCATATCAGTTGCCTAATTGGATATTGTGGTTATATACGTATATTTAAAATATACATCATAAGCGATAAGTGGAAAATAGTGGTGATACATCGTCGAGTGGCAAGTGAAAATACCGCCAACGATCCGGGCGGTCAACACGAGGCTTGTGTGCGGTATCATAAGGGTATCATCGGGTGCCGCTATTTATATTGATAATAGGTGTAACACAGTTATCAACGGTTAAGAGCGGCCAATTGAGGCTCGCCGTACTGATCGGTACCTATTTCCACCTAACCACGGATACTACGGTTTTCAACGTATGTCTAACGGATGCCAATTTAGTTAGCGGTCTCCGCAGTTATCATATAGTGCAAACATTTATTTTCTTATGGCACCAAAATATAAAAAATCGTTTATTACCGTGCTAGATTCTTTACGGTTTTACGGTTAAGGCGGAAGAACGCCCAACATCTTCGGCATTATAGCAAGGCCGAGTTTATAATTAAGACGAAGGACGCCCAACAAGCGGGTGGCCAGGTGAGGCCAGTCGCATTGATTCTACGGGGTTTGGCTAGCCAACAAAAAAAAAATAAAAAAATTGTTACGGTTCAAAGGCGGGAAAACGCCCAACGCAAAAAATTTTGCAAGTGGCCATTTAAGGCCATTCATCAGATATATCCCGGCGGTTGGGCCGCAGCGGTGGATTGCACAATGATCGGTCAAGGTTAAATTTTATTAAAGACGGAAAGACGTTGACAAAGTAAAAATATATATGTACATACGAGGAGGGGCCACGCAACGACGACGGGTAGCCAACCGGCAATTCGTTTTATTGGTATCGGGGAGAGGCCCCGCAACGGCCGACCGCTCAAGGTCGCACTAACAGGGGTATCGGCACATAAAGCCGCAAAGGTCCGGGTGGGGCAAGGCCACCTGTGGCATGACGACCGTACAAGGTCGCACCACCACATTTTAATATTAAGGTACAATTTTTTTTTTATTTTTATTTTAAATTTTTTTGATTTTATTTTTTTTACATTTTAAATTTTTTGTTGTTGTTTTAATTTTGAAAATTTTTGTAATCGAGCGCCGCACAGCGGGTGCATGCTCGGTTCGCATTGTTCTCGCTCCCTCGTATTTTGTTTCTGGTGGGAAGTGTGTGTCCTTTTATGGGAAGTTGCCTTTCCCTTTCTTTTATGTGTCCTTTAGAAAAAAAAAAAATAAAGTGGATTATAAAATTTTCGGATATGGTGTGATGGGAGCGGAGACTCCCCTCTGTGTCGATATAGTGTTGGCGTGGGGTTGGCGGTCCCTTGGTGCCCGCATCCAATTTCGTAACCAGGGCTTGCCCTGTTTGAATTCGAATGGATGCGCGCACCAAGGCACCTCTCTCTCTCTCTCTCTTATGATTATTTCGTTGTTCGTTCCTCAGGTTCCGGCCGACGAATTTCGGCGGAACTCCGGTTTATTATTCTTTGCGGTTTTTTTCTTAGTTCAAGTTTCTGTATCATCACGGTGTAAGCCAGGAGCACATGCATGCCTCAAACCCCACGACCTTAGCACTTCTCCCTGAGAACGTAGCTGGCAAAAATCACCGTGGAGGCCTCTGCATGCGCTTAGTGATAATCTGCAGGATGGCAGTAACCATCCTGTAACAGTAGATTGGCCAACTGTAAAGTTGACGTACCCCCTGAGGTATACATTTCGTTTTGTTGTCCACTCATTACCTTAATGATTGGTTTATTATTCAGGGTTCCTTCCCCTAGCCAGATTTGGTCCGCGGATGGTATTTTATTTCCCACCCTGCGGCAAGCCGGTTAAAAAGCATTCCCCTATCCGCCACCTGGGGACGCGCTATGATGGGAGTTCGGCATCTCCACACGGGAATTGAAAATCTACGTCAGCGCCTTTTGCGTTGTTTCATGAAACTTGAACTGAACCGGATCAGATAAAGCATCAAGAAACACAGCTTATATAGTGAGCCCGGAAATTTATAAATTATAAATTGTAAGAAGTTCAGAAATTTGGCTCTTTTGAATATGAACAGAGTTGACAGATTAAGTTCAAATTTGATTTAAGATTTGATTGTGCAGAATTTCTCAATATTGAATAGAAGAATTAATCTAGAATCTAGAATTAATCTCAACTCTAACCTATAAAATAAATTTTAAAAAATCCCTGACTTTATTTTAAGTGTTCATTCATCACTAGACATTAGCAACAAAGTCCGGCCAATGAATTGAGTATGAACGACTATATCTCAAATCCACCCCATAGAAAAGTTCTGAAAAATTCCAAAAAATACTTTAAATCCGACTTAAAGCGTATATATTTGTAAAGTTTTGCGGATTACGTCTCAACTACACCCAATAAAAAAAAATTAAAAATCACATGACATTATTTTAAGCACAGACAATCAAAGAAGATTTTTCATTTCAACTAAAAAATTAAAACAAAATTTAGCTCTGATAATTCTAATGTCATCGTTCTTTCTGTGAATTTTCGTTAAACTGTGTATACGTATACACAAAATAAAACAAAATATTTTTGATTGTATACGGCTATTTACAAAAAATAAAATGGCAATTTACATTTTTACATTTACATAGGATGAAATATCTCTTTTAGGTTGTCTCTGCTTTAAGCCTTCATTCATCACTAGACATAAAAAATGAAGTCCGGCCAATGAATATTTACTGGGTTTGAAGGACTACATTTCAACTCCACCCCTTAGAAAAATTCTGAAAAAATCAAAGAAATCACTTTAAATGTTTTTCCTCAGTCAGACATAAGTCGATAGTTCACCGCACAGAAAAATTATTAAAAAATCCGAAAAATTTCTCTAAATCTTCCTCCATCACCAGATAAGAATGATAAAATGTTTCTGTCATGATAATTTTAGCTCTCATGAAAGTAAATATTTTCGGGAGTGGGAGTAAAAATGTGGCATTTTTCGGGGCTTATAGTCAAAAATGTTATGATATTAAAAATTAGTGTTGCAACCTCATTATTCGGGGATTAAAATTGAGCTATGACGTTTTTTTTCGTTTATAGCAACATACAGCCGCCTTCTATATTCCATTGTTCTGAGCCTGTCTCATTCTGGCTCGCAGCAACATTATAATATTACCTTGTTCGTGATCATGTTCCATCCCTTCAATCCTATCAACTAAATGTTTAACATTTTCTATATAAATCATACTTTCCTCACTTTCCAAAAGCAGAGTTTTATATATGGAAAGCGTTCTTTTTCTGTAAACAGTTCATCATTCTCGAATGTAGTAATCTCTGATTTTTTTTTTTATCTTCTATAATCAACGGCCCCAGAATCCATGGAGCCTACCTCTTTGAGAAGGGTAGAATTTTCAGAATAAAATCTGAAGCATTAAGAAAATGAGTAATTGACTTTCATTATGCACTACTGGCTTAATTTGCTGTATTATATCTGCTACTGCAGGGATATTGATATTACGGTGCATATTTGTTTTATGGTATCCACCAATTTTAGTATATTTAAAGCACAGGCTGAGCCCCACAATTCTACTCCATACGTCCAGATACGTTTTAAACAACAAGACTTTCAAGTCTACAGTTAATTTAGGATGTTTTCCGTTTGTTCCATGTCAATCTTCTATCTAGCTTTGGACCCAGATGTTTAATGGTCTCGCATTGGGATAGATTGATAACGGAGAGTGTAGTGTAAGGTGTGCCAATTTTTGCTCGTTTGCCTTTATTCTCCATTTAGAAATCCACTTCGCCATTTCTTCTAAGTGTTTTTGCCGGGTTCTTGACGCTATTTGATAATTTTCTTATCTATCTAAAATACTGTATCATCTGCAAATGTTGAAACTGTTACATTATTTGAAGTAGGTAGGTCTGATGTGTAAATCAAATATAACACACTGGACCTCTATTATATTTCACCAAGAATTTGAAGCTATGCAAGTAATTTTTAATGATTGTATGATATAGATCGTTTGTTACTGTGCCTTTTGTAATAATAATAATTACTGATCCATCCGGAGATTTCCCGTTAGAATGTTGGGTATCGTAAAGTTTGTACAAATTAAATTTTACAGAGCTCATTTGCCTAAAATGTTTGTCAGAGAAAATCATGATTTTCATGTGGAGTAGTTCATTTTATACATATTATTACGAATTCTAATCTACACAAGCATATCACTCGGTTGAGTGGTAAAGTTATACACCCACCACCAGTGTTATTAAACTAAAGTTCGAGAGTTCAAACTCAGTTGAAGACAATGATTTTATTAAACGATTATTATTCTTCACATCAAAGATGTTGCCGGATCAAGTATTCCTCCAATACTGATTGAGAATTGGATTTTATTATGGAATTCCAAGTGGAGGGGAATATATTTTCTGTTGGAGTGCATAATTCAGCGCCGACCCACCGTCCATGTCAGTGTACAGGTTGACATGGAGCTTGCAATGTGTAGGTGGTATACTGTAATTGTGTGGATGGGTGGTGTGTGCGTGAATGAAAAGGAGGGTATTAATTGACCTTAAAAGAACATTAAATCCATTGGACAATTAATACTTTCTTTACAGTGTACTTGCATCAGGGTAGTCATGTTTTGCACTATGAGTTCTATATTTGTTTCCATAATTTACATAAATTTATTTATTGATTCTTTGAGGGTGCTTATAACATTTTATAAATTTACTGTTGACCATTTTGAGGTTTATTTGCTGAGGTAATGGTTATAATAAGATATGATATGATAGAGGCGTACAGGCCTACCATAACGGCGATCCTAGGTACGTTACCATAATCCTAAAATATCACCAATCAAATAACAAATTATATCTGAATGCGAATAATATTTCAGCATCATGCTCGCCCAGGCCCTGCCTGCGTCCTTAACAGATAAGGTTAGTTAGGAAAGGATGTAAATATATTAAAATGTTAGTCTCAATTAAATTCACACGTTAGAATAGATTTTGTTAGTTTATTGATTTGGGTTAGTTTTGGGGCAGGTAAAGGATACTAATATTCATCATTTGTTTTCAGCATCAGTCATAATAGACTGGTTAGGTTATTTAAATCACATCTATACGGGTCATCTCATCATATGCTGTTTGTAACCTTATTTTGCCCTATCTTCTCATCCAATACCATCTAAGCGAAGGAGTTCATATCCGTAATGACTCGACAGCTTTATCATACCTATGATGACCTAAATATTCCATTGATATTGTAAAAAAATTAAATTTAAATTCGGTATTGTTATTCAACTACCTATATTTAAATTCATCAAACTAAAAACAGGGTTGATTTATATCTAACATTCACACACTTCACTAAAACATAACCTGAATTAAACCAGAAAGATCGTCGAAAAACAACATTCCATAGCAAAAAGTCGTTATATCGTTAACATATTTGATTGTATTTGACCCTCTGATCAAGAATGTTGCAATCACAATCTTCCCTGACCTTCCGGTATGTTCAAAAAATGTACTTAAACAAAAATTTTATAATAAAAATAAAATGAATTATATTTGTCGACAACTGTATTGTTTTAAGTCAGGACAAAATTTCAATTTATAAAAGTGTTTAAATTAAGGAACGAATTTAATTTAGGAACACAAAACATTCTAGAAATATCTCGAGCCTAGAACGCTTAGAAGTCATTTAATTCGAAATCTTTGTCTCTTTATGAATAATAACCTACATAACGGAAGAACTGAGAATATATTCACACATCGAAGTGACATCTACCGCCAAATTAATTAATTATAAAATTTATAAAATCCTCCATTTGTAAATCTAGATACAATAGCGTCCTTCTATTTTAATTCTGTCGTCCTGAATGTATGTATTATTATAAAGCTATCAATATTAAAGTGTATAAAGTTAAAACAAATTAATTTAAAAAAAAAATATTTAGTACATAATATTCAATTCATATAAAATATGTATTTAATATCATTTGTGTTATCCGATTATTTTCAAATTATCAACTATTTGGGTAAGTTTTGTTAGAAGATATTTATAACTTCTTAAAAAGAACTAATATAATTTTACGTTTATTCCTGTAAAAGTTACTTTTCAAAATAATTTAATCATACAAGTGACTCCCGAGGGTATTTGTTTGTTTTCCTCTTTAGTAACCCAAAGAGTATTCTATCGTAAATGGCGTAGTGAATATAGGAACCATGCAAAAAATCTTAGAGCGACAGCTGTTAATCATATTCGTCGTAATGTTACTCGTTATGAAACCGTTTTAATCGAATCAGTCAAGGATAAATGGCCTGAATTAGAAGCTAGCGATCAACTAATCAATTTATTTGTTATTGAACTTGTTCGTGAGAATACTTGGGATGATGAAGAAATATTACAAGCTACATCAGAAATATATCAGGCCATAATCGAAGCATATCAAGTCAATGCAGCTCCATTAATATTTGGTAGTTCAATTCAAAAATTATTTCGAGTACTTTACATTAATAGCAATCATTATGATGGATTATGTAGAAATAATTTTTTAAACTACCTTCGCATTCATCCACCTTCAATTAGTTACAACCACTCAAATCCAGAAATCAAATACCACCCATAATAACTAAGATACTAATTTTTGTGTAGGAATATGGAATGTTCGGGCTTGTGCTAAGGTTTCAAAGCAATTAATAGTCGATAAAGCTTTACTTAAAGTTGGAAAAGATATTGTAGCTATACAGGAATTCAGTTGCCCTTCAAATCAACACTCCACATTATATAACACATTAACCACTCAAATTGGTATTTGAGTCATAAAAAAGAGTCATGCCCACTGTACGAAACCATGGAGCTAAAAACGAAGTTGGAATAT
Source organism: Nephrotoma appendiculata (assembly GCA_947310385.1). NCBI lineage: Eukaryota > Metazoa > Arthropoda > Insecta > Diptera > Tipulidae > Nephrotoma > Nephrotoma appendiculata. Next base: position 141,079,282 of record OX371223.1, read on the forward strand.
TAGTGAAACAAAATTGTGGATTAAAAGTGCGATATTTTAGAAGTATATCAGAAACATTTTGTTTTGCAATCTTAGATGTCAAAGGACTAGGGGAAGTATTGCTAATGTGTGCTCATTTCCGATCAGAGTTCAATTCAACAATTTCGCATCTCTTAACTCGAAGAATACCTACAATTATACGAAAATATAGTAAAACACGAAATATTACCCACCCCCAGCATTTTGGGCGATTTTAATGCCAATATAGGATTGGATCAATTGAATTTATCACATAAAAAAAATAAAAAAATATACGGCAAAATTTATATTATCAAGAAACTGATGAACGTGGCGATATACTAATTGAATTTGCACTGCAGAATAGTTTACCAATTTGTACCTTTTTTGGCCGTAGATCCTGCCTTACAACTTTGAAAAAACTTAAATCATCATCCCAATTAGTAAAGAAATGTATTTTGGATCATAAATTAGTATCTGGGCGTGTAATCAAAGTGCAATCAGACTCACGGAAGCTAATTAGAATTTCATTGCATCCACTTGAAGACTGCGAAAGTCATAACTTTAGAAGATGGAGAGTTGATTTATTAAAAGATCCAACTATCTTAAAACAATATTAATCCAACGTAACAAAATTTATCGTTAGAAAAGGTTTAATATTAGATGATACTCTCAATTTCACAATAAGAACAATGATAAGAACAGTTGAAACAGTCGTCCAAGCTTTAATGCATTCTATAAAGGCTTTATCAGACCTAATGTTAACCAAATAAGCAACAATGACTAAAGGAGAGAAAGTAGCAATAATTTTAAAAACTGCTTTAAGAAGGGCACCACATAATCTTCATCTGATCAAAAATTGTCGATAAAATGTTCATCAAAAATTTAAACGATGTAAATAAATCTTTTTAGTTGACTCCGATCCGACAAACTTGCCAATTTGTTCTACCTCTGGTTACACCATTCCTCTAATAACTGAAAAGAAAGCTTTATTACAAGCTTTGCCTGAAGAGGGAATGAAGGTCTTTCTAAATGTTTTACAACAGGTTTGGCTATTAAACACCCCACCAAGTGTGTGGTTAGAAAAGGTCCAATTTCCTTTACCAAAAAAACAACGATCCAGTACCATCACAGATTATAGACGAATAACTCTTTCACACACTGGGCATTGGGTACATGCAAAACTCCTATTATCTAGATTTAAAGAAATACACACTCTGATAGGATCATATCAAGCTGCATTTATCCGAAATCGGTCGGCCGATGACCATATGTGTGTTATACGCCGTGTTATCGATGGGAAATGGAAAACAGGAAAAAAAATTATATTCTATCACTCAATCTAAATCAGGCCTTCGATAAAGTTGATCTTAACCAAGCAACTATTATTCTCCTTCATATTGGAATTCCCCATCATCTTGTTAATAGAATAATATCAACCTGTATGCATAAATTAACATCAATCATATGTTATAAACAGAGATCAAGAGCATTTCAACGTGGCATGGGGTTCCAACAAGGATGTCCCTTTTCACCTATCTTATTCAATTTAATATTGGATTCCGTTCTACAAACTCTCGCAGAAGTTATTCCAGGTTTACAACTTTCACAAGATCAAGAAATTAAATTACTTATAATAATATTAGCCTATGCCGATGATTTGTTACTCGTTAGTGATGATTTAAACACATTACCTATTATTCTAGAAGAGTGGTTTAGAGGTATATGAACGCAAATCTGGAATTCTCATAAGACCAATTAATGAAAATATTACGACCATATCAGTAGGTGGTTTAAACTTTCATACTAGTTCTACTTTGCGATATATAACTGCCGGACTAAGCCGTCCAGAGACAATCCGGAAACGTTGCCGGCAAGCATATGGTGTTGTGAAAATGTTAACAAGATTTATTCGTGAGCACAGATTACCTTTTCCGATTGTAATACAGATGTATAGACAACTAGTAACTCTTATCATGACATATAGTATAAGGGTCGCTGTTTTGACTAAAGCATGTCGTTTACGATTAGCACTTATGAAAAAAACTTTTTAATACAATTATTGCAGTATTGTACTAATCGCTCTCCATGAAATTGTGTTAGAAGAGGTTTGAAGGGAAAGACAATCAATCGGAAAGTTACTGCATATCGAACAACAATAAAAGGAATCGCAATTCAATTCATTTTCAATTTGCCGTGCCAAAATCATTGATATCAAATAAAAAACCTCTTAACGAGGTAAATGTTCGAGTGACGAAAGCCGAATTCAATTCACAAAATTTCTGATATCAAATTTGTGCCGAAAAAACAATTGCATTCGATTTGTCAACGATCTTTTGGAATATTAGTGCATTCAGCGCGTTGTTGTTGAACATTTTGAAAAATCGTTGGCAAGTTGTTGTTTTTGACTAGAAAGAAAAATGTAAACAAACGCGCCGAATGCACTAACATTCCGAAAAATCGTTGACAAATCGAATGCAATTGTTTTTTCGGCACAAATTTGATATCAGAAATTTTGTGAATTGAATTCGGCTTTCGTCACTCGAACATTTACCTCGTTAAGAGGTTTTTTATTTGATATCAATGATTTTGGCACGGCAAATTGAAAATGAATTGAATTGCGATTCCTTTTATTGTTGTCAGTCAAAACAGTTCACACACACTCGATATAGCACACAATTGGCCGCTACGTGTTATTGTGGCTTAAGTCGTATTCATACGACAGATAAAAATCCGGGAGTTTTCTATTCCATCGTTTTAACCAATTACATCACGTAAATTATACAACAGACACGCTATTTTCATACAAAAAGTTGAAAAAAAATCTGGGATAGAAAAATCTGAGATTTGTATCCGTCGTTTGAATACGACTTCATACACAGACGCGCGGCATTGAAATTACGAATAGCCAAAGGCGAAGAACGAATTACGCATACTTTCACACAGCTGTCGGCTGTATGTTACGGAGTGCGCATGATTTGTTCTTCTTCTCTCGATATTCGTCACTCCAGTGGCGTGCGTCTGTGTATGAGGTACAATGCTCTATTCCACACATGATCTCACAGAAATCATAACTTTCTTCTATTCTTTCCCCGTGTACCTATGATACTGGTTTTAATTGCGACTGAAACAAATTTTCAGTGAAATCACACTAACACAAACATAAATAAAATAAAAAAGACGGGAAAGGTTCGGAACCGAACTTTATAAGCATTTTTGTTGCCTATATAGTATTAACAGTATTATTATTCCGTGTCTAAGAAAAAGAGGTTCTATGCAGTGTGGTTTGTGTATTTCAAATATCACAAACACCCACATCCACCCACACCCACCTAGCTCCATCTACACCCAGCCCAACCGACCCCAATCAATCGCAAACCACGCCTCCTAAACATTACTACCTTCCCGACCCACTATCTAATTTAAACACTCAAAACCCATCTCACCCGCATCACCTTACACCACACTACCCATGATGAAAAGTAGGAGGGTCAGGTCTCATCATTAGGTTCAGATAGGTATTTTTTTCATTATGTTCAGGACGATAGCGTACGTTCTGGTGTACTGTTTCTGGTGTGTGGTAGACGATTCTATTTCTTTATTTTGCATGCATTTTTTCAATCTTCATTTTGTAGTATTTTAGTAGATTTTATTTCAGAATCCCTTACCACACGCTACAAACAGGTTATGCCGGGTGTGATCTTATTACACACCCGGTTCTCGTAGGCTATCGGCTGAACATTTGTAGTTTAGTTTTTAGTGTATGTTACAGAGTAGTAAAAATTTAGATCAGATGCATGTGTTTTTGGTAGAAATTCGATTGAGTAATTCAACAATTTTTTTTGCATGTTTCTTGCTGTTTTGTCACTAACCGCATGCAGCTACCATTCATTTTTGATTCCTTAAACAATACAATAAAAAATTCTTATTTTAATGTGTTAGTTGGAAACAAAAATTAATGGTAGCTACCCTCTCACTGATATTCCATCTTCATGCGATGGGAGGGGAGATAAGATCTGTTTTTTAAAGAAATCATTTTAAAGATTAAAAAAGTATCGATTTAATGCAACGAGACTGTGAAATGTTCAATGTTTTTTGGTGATTTTTTCGATCACATCAATTTGTCAGTTTTTTAATTTTTTTTGTTATGAAAACAGGGTCACTGGTAAAAATTCTCTTAGCAATGATAATAATATGATGTATTTATATTTGTTTCATTGTAATACGTTGATTCACTATCATTATGAACCGCAACGGACCGATATTCGGGTGCATTTGAGCCAAAAAATGAAATTTTGCAAAAAAATAGGGTGGCTTTTAAGTTATGGAGGCCAATATCTAAAATATACGAGTTTTCTGGGACAAACGGTTGATGTCATATTGTAGGTGAGGTTTGTGGCTAATAATCCTGAAAATATGAACCAAAAGTCTTGGGCTCATTTTTAAGCAATTTGGCCGAATGTGGCCGGCCGATTTCACATTTTTCAGTTTTTTGGCCAAAATGACCCTCCACCCTAATTTTTTGAATTTTTTTTTATGCTATTTGATAGCTGGCGTCAATACCTTTCCAACGATATGCATATGTCCAGGGTATGACGAATAGGTTCAGCGCTGTGGGCGTGACAAAATGGCCAAAAATGGCCGTTCAGAGGCCGGCCGCGGCCAACATGACGGTCAAATCAAAAAGTTGTAGAACAAAAGTTGCTTATTTTTTCAAGTACTACAAACCCTGAAAATATGAGATCAAATGAAAGAGGTACGGACAAACAAACAAACAAACAAACAAACAAACATATATACCAAAGCAAGATTAAATGGTGACGTCATAGAAAAATTTAAAAATGTCATAACTTTGGTTAAAATCATCCGTTTACGACGTTGGAGGTGTCGTTGAATTGGTATTGAGGTCTACAATCATAATTTGCTAGTTAAAAAATAATTGGGGCACTTTTTGGGGCAGTTATACCCGAAAAACTGATTTTTTGGGGCAGTTTTCGGAAGGTCATATCTCCACTCAATGTTGGAAGAAATTTATGTTTTTATACATTATTTGGGTTTATTTTTCAAGACCTTTCTAATGGTATATAACATGACCCTGGCAGCCTCCAAGGGAAAAAGTTCGAAACTTGCTGTATATATACTTCGTTCGACTTCCAGCACAGTAGGTGCTTTCGTCACTCGTTTGGACTGCCGTCCAAAGTGATATCTTATTGGGGCCATATTCTTAGAAAAACAAGAGATCATTTGGTCCTGATTTATTAAACAGGATATACAGAGAATATCAATTCCTGAAACTTGTTTAAAAGTTGCCGTAAAAACAAGACATTCGGATTTAAAAAAGGAAGTTGATTTAATTTATAACTCTGATAACCCTCCCACGAATGAATCTGATGATTACGTATACCGTTCGAATTCCAATTAAATATTTATTATTTTATATGTACGCTCACCAAACCTAAACTAACCAAACCATCTCCTTTTCTTTTCCTGGGAGTTGAAAAGATGATTATGCGTCATGCTGAGCCTCTTATCATCTAGTCGGATATCATTAGCCTTCTCTAGGCAACTCCTGTCGAAACTAATGGTGGCACGATGAACCAAGCCCAAAGAAATTAATGAAAGCCAATATAATTAATGCACAACCCCAATTCGGTGGGCATCTGATTTGAGGGGGCCAAATCTACCTTTAAACACAAAATGGAATAATTCAGGCGACGCCTTAAACACAAACATAAGCTAATAGTAAATGAAACAGTACCGCATTTATGTAACAAAAGCTATTCCAATCATTTCTGTTGTACCTAATCAAGGTAGAATGGCAAACCAAAATTTATTTGTGGTGATCAAATATTCGTAGCTCCACAAACAGGTAATTTATAATTGTGTGCATGTTATAGATGTATGCATTTATATCAATATTTTCCTCCTCTCTTGAAGATGATCTGACCTGATACGTTTTCGTCTGCTTGAAACGGATCATATTTTATAATTTTTTTGTTTACCACAAACCAACCTCATTGTATTAAAATATATTGAGTTCATTAAAATTAACTGATTTCCCGCAATATTTGTAAATATTGAATAATTGCAAATTAGGTTACATATTAAAGCAAATATTTATAGTTAATTACATCCCAATTGCAGTTTCTTGTTAAATATTAGTTTAAACAACAGTTGTAAACGAAGTGTAAACAAGAGAGAGAGATGTCTTTAATTTAATTTGGCGCATACTAACAAACTCTATACATGGAATTGCTGTACTTGGCTGATAAAATGTCGGTAACAATTATTTAACATTGAAACAACATCACCGATGTACTCATTTTATAAATTTTATATATCATTTTACACCGATACACTAACTCATATGTGCCTCAATATGCAGGTGAATAATTTCATGATAACAGAAATTTTCAATACAGATAACAGAGCAATCATATCATTAAAAAAATTAATTATGATGTTCAATACGCAATGAAATGTCGATGGAATATTATAATAAAATGCACTTCAATTTTAAATTTAATGAAAGACAGTAAATCGTTTGTTTGTGTGTTTGGGCAAAACCCAAATCGAGGAAGTACGGCTACAGGTGTGATTTATGTAGAACCATCTGACATGGAAGATAAGCTGGCCCATGAGTTCTAAACTCCGACAGGAGGTCATAGTTGTGTTCAATTTCATCACCGATTGTAATCAGATGATGTAAAATCTTTTTTGCGACCTGTCCCTATCGGGATTCGAACCCGGTAAATCCCGATCCAAACGCCAAAATGTTAACCACTGTGCTGTTTGGTCGGTAAGATGGTAAATCGTCGATGGATTCTTCGATGTAACTTGGAGTCGAGTTTTCTACGATCCTCAATGGGTCCAGCTTAGTTGTTAACATTGCAACATAAAACAAGGCTAGAAATAAAAGAGATTAAGTTTAGTAATTTGCAGATTGATATAGTTACTTTAGCCGGCATTTGCTCCGATCTATTACGGCTTACACTAGAAATTTTTCATTCTACCCAAATTAGAATATGTTGATGTTTCGTTAAAATTGAATGTTGATATATTTTTTCAAATTTACCGTGTTTCAGAGCATACACATTTCAAATAAATTAATCTCGTACTCTGATTCTGTAAGAAATCAAGGTATATTCTAAGTGTAAAACATTTTTCAAGAGGACTAGAATTTAATTGCAGATCTGCAACGCAGTATGCTATATAAGATACCGGAAATTTACCAGCGGAAAACAGAGGTCACGCTACTAGTTACAAGCGACACCACCAGCGGATATGTTTCATTCATTTTTGTATATAAGAAAATATTCCAGGAGAACAAAACCTAAAATTGTCAAATTGGTTTGACCTCCAAAATCGAGGAACTCGGTATAGAAAATATTGGAAACTTCAAATGTTTTAAGAAACTCGATCATTTCTTACAAAATTATTACGAAATTAGGTTTGGACTATTGAATTGGGATTATAAAGTGAGTTTTGGACAATAATCTGGAATCTGTCTATGCTGGACCTAACTTCAACATTAATGTTGATGAAACAAATTTTAGAAGAAGATCCTTTCAGTTTCTTGCTGATATCTCAAAAACGCTTATGAGTAGACAATCGCAATGCTACCGTAAGACCTCACTGGTGGAGTAAAGCAAATTTCTCTCTGAAAGTTCCCCAGGTAACCAATACTGTACCGTTGTTACTGTAATAACTTTGGTCATCACCTATTGACTATTGGCTATTTGAAAAATAACCATATTGGTTATCTATGGGAGTTTTTGAAATATTGGCCAGAAACTGGAATGAACTTATGATTTATTAACTTTCCGGGTACTACTACTATTCTCATTGCCACCGTATTCCAGTGTACAAGGTTCAAGTGAACGGTTGAAAATAAAAGACATGGTTCTTTTGCACAACGTTTCGGAAAATCTTTATCAGTCGATATAAGAATGGATTCCCGTACTGCCAATTTTAAAGTTGACAAACTTAGAGTGTGCTCTTATATGTAAGACCTCCAATAGTTCCCTTTTCGACTTAAATCGCTCAATGTCCTCAATTTTAGGGTTGTTGAAATCAAAAGTAGTGTTGTTTTCGCTAATCCGCTTAGCTTAGCTAAGAAATGTGAAATCAAAAACTTTTGGCTTTAATTTTTTAATGCGTTTTTTTTTAATTTTTCTGTGTTGGTTCATTTTCTTAACATTTATTTTAGTTTTTTTTATTTAATGAAATAGAACAAATTAAATTCGGTATTTTGCTATCAAATAACAAATGCTAAATTATTCTACAAGATAAATTTTTCGAAAAAAATAGAAAAAATAACGCCTTGCGGTAAACACCATAACCATAAAATGATTTTATTTCCCCTAATCCTAAAAAAAAATTCTTAACATTCTAAGCCAATCGGCTTGAATACAATGCAATTGTTGTTGTAATCTTTTGAAAGTAACACAGCTAAAGTTGTGTTGAAAAAAACTCTAGCGAGTGCATTGTCAAGGTTGTATCACTTGATAATGGAATTAAAGATTTTCCGAAACGTTGCTAAACGATAAACCACAGGTAAATCACCTGTGGTGGATAGTGAACGGCTTCCCGATAAGTAGGTTAGCGGTGAATTATATACGCCGTCCCCAATCGCAGCACTGCTGGGAGAAGAGTCTCAGAGAACGGAGGAGTGGTTAACCTCTGTTCACTAAATTTTGAGTATCTGTGATACCCAGTAAGGAAAGGCGAACTGATGGCGCTATAAAACCATCGACCACAAACCACGGTGAACTGGGCGTCTCGTCTCAATGCGTTCTCGGGTCTATGCGTTCTCGGGTCTCCAGGTAGTGAGTGGGGAACCCTATAAACGGGAAACCCCTGAATGAAATGGGTCCCATTGGTTTGGGATATCCATATGAATGGGTGAGTGAATGTGGGAAGATGGGTGGGGGCGAGGGGTGGGGTGCACGCTGAACCAATGGGCTAGGTTAAGGTGTTATTCGATCCGTGCTGATGATCGGCTAGACTGGGGGAACATTTAACAAAGCCCAGTCATAAACGGAGCCCTCTGGATACCTGGCAACCTCCAGCTGTATTCACCCTTACCTGCGTATACGGATCTATGCGCAGGGTGACTATGTTTCTCCGATACTCGTGGGAAAGAATGGAAGATTTAAAAAATAATAATAAAAACAAAGGGACCGGTACCCACCAAAAACCGGAAAGTATGAAAGAGAGGAGTAACTAAACCGAGAAATTTGGGGCTTCCTCAACTGGGGCAATGATAAGCAACTCCATGGCGTCGATGCCATGAGGAACCGGAACCGCCGAACAGAAAAGCGGGGGATTAAGAGACACGGTCGACGTTTGGAATTCTGGAGACACTGGCTGCGACCCCTGAGGAGCAGCTTACAGTAGAGCAGAAGGAATCTGTAGCTGGGGTAAGAAAACTGTCGGCTGTGATAGCTCGGAGAGGGTCCTTGTGTCTAAAAGACAGAGATCCCATGGGGAGCTTGAAGCGGGCGACAGTAAGCGGGCCAAAGTGCAAGCAGACATGACGTCGGATGCTCCTAACTAGCAGAAACTGAAGTTATTCAGTGAAATCCTGAAGGAGCACGTGTTGATGCTAGCCGTCGGAGAATTGGAGGATAGTGTTCAATGAACTAAACTCCATATTCTAGAGCAGGACTGGCAAAAGCGTCGACCGCGGTCGACTGGTCGACCGATTAACTATCGAAAGTGGCCCGCGAGCAATATGAGAAATTGCATATTTAAAAAACTTTTTGACTGTTACGTAATCTCTTTATAAACATATTTAAAAAACAGTTCAGATTTATATGGTAACAAATGTCTAATAAAATAAAGAAATAAACATTTTTCATTTCTCTTTTAATGCTGTTCTTATTTCTTTCGACTTTTTCATACAAATTTTTTACATGCGATTTTTTTAATTCAAATTGCAGTTAAATTTTTTAGTAAAAGGGGATTACCCATTTTATTTGAATATGTGTTTTTATTAGGAACGCATCCATACATATGCAATTTTGAATGTGATTTATTTACGAGTATTGATAATGTTTTAATTTTCATGTAACAAAAATAAACCACATAGCTGCAAAACCAAAAATTCCGTGTCTGTTTCTAAATATAAAGTTTGAAGTGTTGAAGTTTTGAATAATAGAATATAAATTTCAATAATTTTGTGTTAAAGAAAGTTGTCCGAACGTTTTCATTATCTGAGTAGTGAATAAGATTAATTTTGATAAGGAATTTATTGCAACTTTAATTATTTTTATCTTAAAAAATAAAGTAAGTATAATAATCGCAATTTTTTGGGTTTTTTTGTTTGTTAATAATTCTAAATATATGTATTTTTTCTTAGCCACAATGACACAACCGAGCAAAAAACTAAAACGTACCACTATCATGCTGAATGGGAACAGAAATTTTTTTTCATCATGATGAAAGATAAGTGTCTTTGTCTTATTTGTAATTCAAACGTAGCACTACCTAAAAAAGCTAACGTTGAACGACATTTTCGAACAGTGCACCATAATTATGAAATTGACTTTCCATTAAACTCTGAGGTACGGAAAGAGAAAGTGAAGCAGTTAAAGTCACAATTAGGTGCACAACAAACTTTTTTTACTAAATTTAGCTCAAAGTCTAAAACAGCTACCGTAGCATCATTTAAGGTAGCTAATATTTTAATCAAACATAAAAAACCTTTTGGAGATGGCGAAATATGGAAAGAGGCATTTGTAAAAGCTGGTGAAGTGTTATTCAAAGATTTTAAAAATAAATCTGAAATTCTGGAATCTATTAGCAATATGTCATTGACGCGCAATACTATCATGCAAAGAACGGTGGATATAAGTAAAAATTTGGAAGATATTTTACAGCAAGATATTCAAAAATGCTGCTTTCTCTCTTTGCAATTTGATGAATCTACAGATATCACAGACACTGCACAACTCTGCATTTTCATTCGAATGGTTTTCGAAGATATGTCTACCACAGAAGAATTATTGACTATTCTACCAATGAAAGGACACACAAGAGGTCAAGACATTTACAATTTATTCGAATCATTTATAAGCCGCACTGATTTCCCGATTCACAAATTGGTATCAATTACCACCGATGGAGCTCCGTCTATGATTGGAAAACATGTGGGATTCGTAACGCTTTGCAAGAAAGATGAAAAAATTCCGAGTTTTCATTCGTACCATTGCATTATCCATCAACAAACCTTGTGTTCAAAAGTGTTAAACTCTAATTATGTAATAAATATTGCATTTAAAATAGTAAATTCGATACGTGCAAGAAGTCTACAACGACGTCAGTTTCGGACATTGCTGGAACAATGTGAAATTGAAAATACCGAATTATTATTACATACGGATGTAAGATGGCTTAGTCGTGCAAAATTTTTAAAACGATTTAGAGATCTGTTGCCGGAAATAAGCTCATATGATCCAAAATATGAAAAACTTGCTGATAAGATGCAGTGCCACGTATCAGGTGCAAGTAGTAGCAGTAGTAAATAAACTTATATTTAATATTTTTAAAATTCTTGTATTATAAGTGATATAAAACTTTCTAATTTTGTCTTGAATTTAAACAAATAAATGAAATACAGTTAACAATTAAATATAATTTCTCTGGTAGACCTCCAGATTTAATTTAGTCAAAAGTCGCCCGCAAGACTTGAAAGTTTTGCCACCCCTGTTCAAGAGGATCCTGAGAGAAAATCCGGGATCCCCCGTCCTGCAGAGATGCGGGATGGCGCTAAGGGCGCGTTAAATTAACTGCGTGCTCGGGCCAGAGATCGGTCGATCTCCATAAAAGTGCCAATCAGTGGCATAGGTAGGCGAGGTGTGGCCGGGCGCAAGGCTTGAGGCAGTCAACAGAGATTAAATCCTGAGCAGGCCCGAGGGCACGTGTCTGGTTACCAACCAAGCCGGATAAGCTCATTGAGATCATTCGGGCCAGTAATCTCGATCTTTTTGTCTTTAGATTGACAATCATGCTGATTAATAAGGAATTCCAGGCTTCCTTTGCAAGATCAACGAGAGTGATCAACTTCGGTTTCGGCGAACGGACCCAGCAGGAGACGGTCAAGCGGGCCGAGGACGACCAAGGTAACCGTTCCGATAATTCGGACGAGAAGAAGTAGGTGAGGGGAGTTAGCCTCTTCTCTCTGGAGTCCGATAGGGACAACCCGTCGAGCACACGACGAGAGGGGGCTGGCGACCAAAGCAATGAGCCAAATGATATTATCCTGATGCAGGGAGTGGAAGGAGTCGAGAGTAAGATAGACTACAATGGTTAGCATTGTACAAATAAACCACACGACGGCTGCGGACTTGGTGTGAATGATGATGATGGGAACTTGTTGTTAATCCAAGAACCTTGAATTAGAACCAAGCCATTAGACCACCGTAAATGTCATGAATTTGCTGATTTTGCCTTGAAACAACTTGAAAACGATAACGATTTTTTAAGAAAATCATCTTCTCCGATGAGGCTGACTTTCATCTGAGTGGTGCGGTAAATAAACAAAACTGTACATTCTGATGCGAAAAAAATCCAAAAATTATTCATGAAAAACCATTACATTCACCTAAATTGACAGTTGGTGTGGTTTTTGGTCTGGTAGAATCATCGGTCCGTATTTTTTTCGAAATGAAGCTGGTAACACCGTTCTGTCAATGGAGATCGGTAGTGATCGATGATAACCAACTTTTTATGGGCGAAATTGGAAGAAGTTGATCTTGACAAAATTTAGTTTCAACAAGACGGGACAACATACCACACAGCAAGTGCAACAGTTGAATTATTGCCCGAAAAGTTTGGAGATTCGATTATTTCAAGAAATTGTGATATTGAATGGCCTCCAAGATTCAAGAAGTTGTGATTTCACACCATTAGACTATTTTTTGTGGGGTTATTTGAAGTCATTGGTCTTTAGCAATAAACCAAACTCTCTTCAAGCTTTACAAGTCAATATTGAACGTGCAATTCATTTTCAACATACGACTTGATTTAGTGGAAAAACTGTTCGAAAATTAGGTTCATCGAATTCGTTCCTGCAGAAAAAGTCGTGGAGGCCGTTTGGATGACGTTTTATTCAGAACTTAATTGTATCGATTGTACTTCACATTAAATAAAACACGTTTCAATTTCCTTAACAATTATTGTGTTTTTTTAAAGAAATCATATCACTCTTATTGGAAAACCCTGTAATTAGTAAAATGGACAATGAATCTAAGCAATTGTGGGCAAATGAGTCAGTCGGTACGAATTTTCCTATACGTTCACAAATTTACTCGCATTTCTTAATAAGAGATATGACGCTACGGAAATTTGCGATGTAACATCGAAAAATCATGCCGTGAAACCAACTGCAAAATCGTTTCTGTCTTCGAGTTCTAACAACAATTTAGAATGCTTCATTTGTAAACAGCAACATCCATTGTTCAGATGTCCGGTCTTTAAAAACCAAAGTTTTAGCAAAACATCATGCCTGATCTGCAATAAACGTCACCATACTCTGCTTTTATCCAGGTGAAAATAAAACACAATCAGAGCACAAATCTGTATCCTCGAGTCATCATGTGTCAATTAATGATCCTTTACGGTAATAAATCAATGCTTGATTCTTCTAAAGCTCAATCGACAGATGAAAAGAACCATCCTGTTACACCACCACCTTCGTCCAATAATCAACCAGATGTTCAAGTTTAACATACGCTGTATATTCATCGCCACACACTGTACTGCCAACTGCTATTATATAATAGATCACGTACAGGAGATCTCCAGTCATTTCGAGCACTTCTTGATTCGGGATCGCAAACTTCATTCGTAACCGAACATTAACGTCAACGCCTAGTCCTTAAGCGAAGTCGCAAGCTTCCATATCTATTTACAGGTTAGCATTTATATCGACTGGTAACACAAAGGGGAAAATCGATATGACCATATATTCCCGTATAGACAAGCGCTATACATTAAACGTCACGGCTCATATCATTGGTAACATAACAAGTTTACTACCAACAAAACCAATTAAATTAAATAAAGTCATTCCGGAATTACAATTAGCCGATCCGGAGTTTTGTAAACCAAATAAAATAGATATTTTGCTAGGAGCTGATGTATTATTTGATGTATTACCCCAAGAAAAACGTACTGTTGACGGCTTCCCAACTTTATACTCATCCAAGTTTGTGTGGTTAATCACATGGACATGGACAGAATAAAATGTTAATTCAAACGTTAAATGAGGATCTGCCATTAAACACGTGCCAAGAATACTATAACGAAACAACATCGAGAGATGCTAGCGGAAAATTTATTGAGACTGCCGTATTGGGCAGCACTACCAAACTGAGGGTGGTTTTCGACGGTTCTTACAAGACCTGCACGCAAACATCGCTCAGTGATATTCTTCACATTGGCCCGAATCTAGAAACGGATTTGTCAACGATCGTCATAAAATTTCGAAAACACGCAATCGCTATGGTGGCAGACATTGAAAAAGTGTACTGCCAAATTCTGATGAATTCTGACGATGCAAACTACCAGCTTATTTTGTGGCGCAATCATCATCTCAAAAAACTAAACTCATATAAATTAAACACTGTAACGTACGGCACAGCTTGCTCTCCGTATCTAGCAATTAAATCACTGAAAAAAATCCACTGAACAATATCATCGGATATATCAACCCATTGAGCATGGATTAAATATAATTGCGGTCTTTGGTACAAGCTAATTCCATTCTGGTATAGAATTAATTTGTGCTCAAAGTAACAACCAAAGATAATTTTTAATTTATTTTTATTAGTTGGTAACAATGTAATTGTTTAATTTGAAAACAACGTAAGAACACAATTAAATATATTCAATTAAATAGTAATGTGCTAGAACATTATTGAATATTATTACAAATCATAACTAATTTTTCGTCTTGTTAAGAAAAATTCGATGCCAAAATAACAAAAATCACTTTTATATTTTTATTGCAAACATTTAAAAAATAAAAATATTCAATAAAACTGACCTGGTGGTCAACATTAAAACTACAGGTAGCATAGAATAATTCTATACCAGCAGAAAATTGGTTTAAAATAATTCCAATTTGGAATTACATATATGGGATTGTTGTTGTAAATTTCTCAAAGTAAGACCGCAAATAACTAGTGCCGTAAAATAAAAGCATATAATGAGAAACTGTTAAATATTTTGTCGCGCAAATCACTAATCTATACTGATCAAAAATACTGAACTATTTTATGTATACCACACAATTCAAATGTTTTCAGTCAAGACAAAATATAATAACAAAAGGTTATCTCCACACTCTCAGCTCCAAACAAAAATAGACCAAAACAAAAATTCATTCATTCTGTTTCGGATTTTGAAGTCGATATTTTGTTTTATTTAACTCCCCAACTCAGTATAAGCGTCTAGTCTAGTGTAGTGCGGACGAACAGTGAACTTTTCTCATTAAATTCATTTTAGATATTACTCGAATCGAGTGAATTGAATTAATGATAATTTGTGTGTGCCATAATTAATAGTTCAGTGTTTTATTGATAATTTCAACTACACACTATAATAAAATTGAGTCGTGTGTGTCTGCGTGTGTGTGTTTCCAATGTTACGAATTTTTAGGTACCACGATTAAATTAAATTTAATTTAGTAAAGTGAATTCGTAATAGAAATGTTTTAATTTTTATTTATAGATATACCCGACATGTTAATATTCATACGGCGACGTCATGCTTTGTAAATTCATTCGATGAACAACAACATAAATCGTACCATAGCAACTCACAGAGAGAATCTCATACGAACAGAAAATATGTTGTTGGTATAAAAACGCTAAGTGCAGTCGTTGTATTCTGTGGTGGTGCCTATTACCTGTTAGGTAAGTGTCATTGCCCGTTAATATGTTTAAATTTTACAATAATTGACATTGTCATCGTGCTACCAGCATTTCTGTATTTTTGAATAATAATAACGGGCAAACAAAAAACAATTCATTATCGCGAACGTTTTATCAAAATACGAATTATTTGAGCAAACATTGTTTAGCGATTACAGAGAAATGACTAAATTTTAAAATTTCTAGATAGCCTGACGAATTTTTGATAACACAAGAATTTTGAAAGATGCTAAGTGCTAACTGTTAATGTTGATTTTGTTTGTTTGATAATCGTTTGGTCTTGAGATGTTTATTTTATCGATTAGTAGAATTCATAACATATTGTCTTCGTGCGTGGAAGACGTAAGACTAATTTGACAAAAATTGTATCACGATAATCAAACAGTTGTCGATTTAATCGTATTTACTGAACGACTGATTGGGAAAACTTTGATAGGTTTATTTTATAGTTTGATTTCTAATTTTAGAAGGTAAACCGATAACGATAAAAAGACTAAGCGTAACTATGGAAATATGTATGGACATTAGATAATAACATAGAACATTAGAAGCATTACTAGGGGTTTGAATTATATGTAAGACCGAAAATTTATGAACATTGGTGACATCTCCCTCTAGGTGTGTGTTTCCGTTATTGTAGTTTATCATCTCATTTACAAATTTACTTAGGGTTAGGAATATTGTATTGTCGTTTATGGGTTCAATTAGTTTATTGAATGAAATTTCGCATCCAGCATTTAGTTCCCTTATAAGCTGACTAATACAATGGTTCTTTCACGTCCTGCAGCTAGTTGGGTTCGCATATGGTGATGTCTGATGATCCAGCTTAAAATACATCGATTGTGCTTTCATCTGGATGCAATTGGGTTTCATTACACTTAATAAATAAGAAAGTAAATGAACAGTAGTAAATAAAATAGTATTTTTCTATGATCTTTTCCTTATTTTCCCTCCTATTTCTATGTTCCTCCTGAATAATCGTAAGCTTGTTTTCTTCATGTATGTGAAGTTAGCCCAGCATTTCATCCCAGAAAAATAAAATAAAATAATCGGGTAACACTAAAATTGCAATGATATTCCAGCCCAGAATTTATTATAGTAATTTCGTTCAATGTCGAAATTTTATTCTAAAAATTATAATTCTATGGGATTTTATAAATAACGAAGAGCCATTTGTTGTGCTTTAAAAACATGATCAATAAAAGGCAATTAACTGAATATAATCTATGCGACGCTGAACCGTATACAAAAGCTCCAAAATAGAAAGGAATCAAAAAGGTTAGTCGGATCTGTCTAGATATATCGGTATACTAGTAACGAAAAGCATTATATTCTAAACAAAGTAGCACAGTTAGTTCTTAGTTCTTGTTTTAACTTCAAACCGATTTGAATGTTGTGAACAGAGCTATGATGACTTGGAACAGTACGGTATCGAGTTTATATAATATCCAAAGGGATTCGCCCTGGTATGTCTTATACTTAATAAACACATTTTTATTAATCACTTGTTTTTTGTTTCGCAGAATTATTTTGAATAATTTTCAAAAAGTTTAAAAAATCATTCGATCGATTTCGACTTGTTAGGTCATCATCAGAAGTATCTACTGATTTGTATAAATACAAATTTTGTTATATAGCAGAAAAAAGCAAAAAATAAATAAAAGAAGGAGGGACAAAAAATAAGCAATAAAAATTAATCTACGGATCGCGCAGGTAGGCGATGAGTCTAGGTGAGAATAGAAAAGGGCGGGATCTGTAATTGGTGACCACCGGATTTCTCTCTGTTCATTAAGGATATGTTGGTTAAGAAATATTGATTGTCTAATTTCGTAAGATTCTAAGGTATCTAAACGTCTGCCTTTGGGTTGTATATGTAATATGTCTAAATTGTTCAAGCTAGCTGTATGATTTTCTGAAGTTAAATGGTTATGGAAAGTTGATTGATTGCAACCAGATACATGTTCTTTAACTCTAACTCCAAAATTGCACGCAGTCTGACCAATATAGGAGAAACTACAATCATTGCAATTGATCCTTATAGACACCAGATTTGGAAAGGCGATCAACTCTAGGTTTATTGTTAAAAATCATTTTCTTTATTGTGTTATTATTATAAAACGCAAAACTAATATTGGTATAATTGGACACGATGTTGCTAATCCGTTGGCTCGTTTTTCCTATATACTCTAAACGACGCCAATTTTCCCGCGTTGGACTATTCGACTAACCCGTTAGAGTTTTACGCTTTAGCTTTTTATTTAATAACTTTAATATAGTCCTAGCTGCATATCCGTTGCTATTTGAAGAATTATGTTAAGCTCAGTGTTATTAGTTGAATTTGACAGAGGGATGTTTATTAGTCTATCTATGACTGAGTGGAAAGCTGACATTTTAATATTATGGGGATGGTTTGAAGAACTAGGGATAACAGCGTCTGTATATGTGGGTTTCCGATAAATGATGACCTAACAAGTCGAAATCGATCGAGTGATTTTTTAAACTTTTTGAAAATTATTCAAAATAATTCTGCGAAACAAAAACCAAGTGATTAATAAAAATGTGTTTATTAAGAATAAGTGTGTTTCGCCAAGTGCCTACGGCAAATAGCGTAAAAAGTACTGGTATGTCTTAGTTTGTCTGAGGCCAGTAATGGAATGTATTTTATGTGGTCGTATTTCTCATCTGAAGCTTCAATTTCAAACCGATTGGCATGTTGTGGACAGAGCTATGATGATTTGGGTCATTATGGTATCGAGTTCATTTACTATCCAAAGGGATTCGGCCTGATATGTCTTAGTGTATCAGAGGCCAGTAACGGTATGAATTTTATACGAAGCGTAGTCGTATTTACCATCTTAAGTTTCAATTTCAAGCCGATTTGCATGTTGCGAACAGAGCTATGATGGTTTGGGTCAGTTTATACCAAATATGGTATCGAGTTCATATAATATCCAAAGTGATTATACTTTGGATATTATATGAATTCAACACCATATACTGTCCCAAGTCATCATAGCTCTGTTCACAACATGCAAATCGGTTTGAAGTTAAAACATGAACTAAGAAATAACTGTGCAACTTTGTTTAGAATATATTGCTTTTCGTTACTAGTCACCGATATATCTTTGACAGAACAGGCTAACCTTTTTGATTCCTTTCTATTTTGGAGCTTATGTATACGGTTCAGCGTCGGATAGATTACATTCAGTCAATTGCTTTTTATTGATCAAGT
The DNA here is from genome assembly GCA_947310385.1 of Nephrotoma appendiculata. NCBI lineage: Eukaryota > Metazoa > Arthropoda > Insecta > Diptera > Tipulidae > Nephrotoma > Nephrotoma appendiculata. The sequence goes on from OX371223.1 coordinate 141,098,452, forward strand.
TTTTAAAGCACAACAAACGGCTCTTCATTATTTTATAAAATCCCAGAATTGTAATTTTTACTTAATTTTTTATTTTGATTTAAATATTTAAAATTTGGAAGAAAAAAAATTCGGGGCTTGAATAAAATTTCGACATTGAACGAAATTACTAAAATAAATTCTGGGCTGGAATATCATTACAATTTTAGTGTTACCCGATGATGTTTCTTTATTTTCCTGGGATGAAATTCTGGGCTAACTTCACAAGGGTATTTTCTTCGTTACATTACAAATGTCTTCAACTACTCGTTGTGTTATTCGTATTTTGTAGTTGGTTAAGTGTGGTTGGTAAATATCCTGCAGTAGTTGTATGCTTTTTCTAGAATTCGTTTCAAGTGTAGAATTAATTGGTCTCGGTTTATTTCCGGTAGGAAAATATAATGTATGTACTAGTTATTGTGACGTCTTTCATAACTAAGAATATCACTCGTGAGTTCCCAGTCTCCAGAACACGAGCCGATAAAGCACTTCGATGGTTAGTTGTAAATAACCCGCTAAACAGGAGTATAATCTTCTATCCAGATGCACAGAACAACGAGCAATACGTGGTCAGAGTAGCCGATCGCCAAAAACGAAAGAAGTTAGAAATTTTCTCTAAGAATTACATACATACGTTTCAATTATAGAAGCCTTTCGTACGGGCCTTATGGAATATATCGAATGAGGAGTTATACCGCGCAAATAGACGACAAACGCACTGGACATGTACATGTTACTGGGTGATGGATGTTGTCAGACGGTTAGAGTTCTCTCGGAAGAATTTGTGTCAGCCCATCCGATTGGAGATGACGGACAGGTCGTTTCGAATTGATGATGGCTATGATCTAGCACTGTATGGGAGCGTCTAGGACCCAGCAACCCGTTGGCCCCCAAGAACCCTGCTGGCGTATTTTATTTTTTTCAAAAAGAAGTACATGATTTCTATACAGGAAAACATTATTATAATTATTATATAATTTAATTTAATTCTAAATGCAAATACAAAATATATTCTAACCATGATATTTGTGCACATATAAATATAACGTTCTAATTATTTTTAATCTTCGACTACTACGCGAACTTATTTATTTGTTTTGATATTTCAAATTCAATTACAAGTAGCTGGAACGGCTAATAAGGCTCAAAACCTAATGGTGTAGAGTAGTGGTTCTTAACCTTTTTGTACTCGCGGCCCACCAAATAACTCATAATTTTTTTGTGGCCCCCAATTTATTTTTTGCATTATTCCTTTATTCTTTTTTATATAAAAAAAAAGTCGCTGTTGTCCGCGATTTCGTTCGCGTGGTTTTCAATTGAATGCGATAATATATTTAGTACAAATCCGGGCATGCATTGCAATGCCACACAAAGAAAGTTTTTATGTTATAATTCTGTTTATTGAAATCTTTTTGGATACACAATATTTTTTTTTTTGTTTTTCCGTCATTTATGTACACAAATAAGTCAGGCGGTTTTCCGACAAGTGAGCATGTCACATATTGCTGTCCATATGTGAGAAGAATGGAGTTTCCAAATTTAGATCACATATTTGTAGCGATTGCGCCTGTGCTTTATTGATGGTTGTAAATCCGAGTCGCCCCGGAAACTGCAAACATTGGGATTCGTGGCAATAGTATTTCTTCTGGCTTAAATCTTCCACTTAAAATATTAGCTTTGACGATATTGTTCATCATATTTTTCACTTAAAATCTGCTACGGTAGCAAAGTCGTGGTAGATAGATATATCAGAGAAGAATGATAGCCGCCAATTTTCAATGTTAAAACGGTTGTGTCCCTATTTAAAAAAAAGTAAATTCTAGATGACGCGATTCAGAGTGCAATATCTTTTCGTGATCGTATATAGTTGCCAAAATAAACGAAATGAGTAAAAAACCCTGCTTGTGATTCCGGGCGCATCCAGGAAATACAATCCGTCACTTTGGCTTGTAATAACATGCATAATTCTAAAATATGCTAAGCGTTGTTCTGAAACCAAGTTCTGTAGATTAGTTTGAACAAATGTATCCAATTCTATGACATGAAAATATCTTTCTTGTTGCAAATCACAATCGAAAACGCCGTTTGCAGATCCACTCGGCCCAGTCATTCTGAATTGAATCAGTGCTTTGATGCTTACTTAAATCAGTGCTTACTCCAACGTGTAAACTGAGGCAATCACGATTGGCTGGGAATCGTATTTGCTGTGGTTGAGAAGTGCCCCAGTATGCATCGTTTTCAAGAAGATTTAATTCTCGTCAAGCTAATTCACGATAAGTGACACATACTTTACCGTTAAGAGTTCCCAATTCTTGGTTTACTACGCTTGCCATTTTAGAGTATAAAAGCGTCTTTGCAAACATATCAAGTGATTTGTCTTCTCTAACTACAGCTTCGTAGTCATCAGCTGGCATTTGTTCAAAGGCAGTTCTAACCAATCGAATTAATTCTTTGTGTTGATCGAATAAAATTTGTAAAGTACGACAATTTCTAGGTTGAAATAGATTTGAACAAATTTGTAATTTTCGTTCGGTGGTAGTAGTGATAAATTTGCCGTTGCAAATTCCTTGAATGATGGAATGTATTTCTTGCGCACGATATTTGTTGCATTGGACAATGACATTTGGAAACACTAATTGCACTTGCATATATTTACCAAGGAATGTTTCGATTGGAATTTCACATTTCCTACTGCGCAGCACATTCCTTGTGTTTTAATTTTGAATTTGAAGGCACTTCGTGTATTGATTGCACAAATTATCCATTTTCTGGTTTCCCGTTGCTTGTCTATTTATCCATCGTATGAACGAATTAGAAAGCCAGTCGAATTTCTATGAACATAAAAATTGATTACAAGATTTTCTAAAGATTAAATAAGTAAAATAAACAAAAATAAATTTTTAAAAATATAACTTATATTTCGAAGTTTGATAAGCAAACATCTTTAATAGTAAAAGATATCCTACCATACCACACTTTTTTTAGGCATAAAAATATCCAATGTTCCCGAGTAGCCGAAAAAAATTATTCTCATTCATCATCTAGATCGTTTCTAAATAAAAACGTGTTTTTAAAAAGGTTCCCAATATTGCAGGGAAGAAACTACATATTCTAGTACTTGGTTCGGCCTTAATTTTTATTTTAAAGCACTATTTTTGGTTTTCCATTTTGTGAGAAAATTAACCAATGTGTTGGCGTTCACATCTAGAAAGCACGTTATATTAGTTGACCGTGTGAAAATAGGAGGGGGGAGGGTGATTACCCTGGGCTTTATGGATTGTCATTTTGAAAGCAAAGCATAGTATTAAATGGCTGTTATAACCACTAACATTGGGATCAGTTTCTTTTCACACAGAACCGTAGTCCGTTGCTACTTTTGGTGGACACAATTTATGGAGAATTGGTGAACCCTCTTTGAAAAATAGTTATGTGTGGTTGAATTCCAGATAACTACAAAGAATTGAAAACTATTGGTAGCAAACAGCTCAATCCCCATCAATACCTGTGTCAGTACATTTATGTTTCATTGGTGGGCCGAGAAATTGCGATTGAATATCATTATTTGTTTTATTGGTGTCGTCCATTTTGGGAGCTAAGGTTGCACTGCCCTATCAAAAAAATCAGGCGGCAACGATATTTCACATGTTATAGATCAATTGAAAATTTCCTAAGTATGAAGTTACTTCACACACAAGATGAGACTTTTTCATTGGTCGGTTATTTTTTCGCAAGTTGTGCAAAGCGTGATCGAAGGCGGTTGAAGTACTTTTTCTGTGCTTTGGTACATTCATCCCAAATAATAATTGTTCTTGTTTTTAATACTGCGGCATTCTGGGATTCGAGCTATACTGCACGAAAAATTATCTGCTTGATTCAAATTCTATTTACGCAATTCCAGATGATGCTCCGATTTCGTTCTGCGAGTATCAAATTAACAAAAAATGTTCCCCCCCCCCCCCCCCCCCCCATGTTTTTCCCAACCCCATTTTGAACTTATAAGCTCATTTATAACGAAGTTTTTGAACTTCATAAAAATATTTAAAATGATAACCATCTTCTTCGTGTTAAATTTAAAAATTTTATCGATCATGGTGTAACAAGACTATTTGCTTTTAAATTACTTACAATGGTCCAATAGTTCGATCCTTGAGAGTAACAATCTTCACTGCCAGGGAACAGCTGAGTACAGCTCAATAGGGCACCCCAAAAGTAACATGAGCAGAAATACTCTATTGCAGCACGTTAGTGTGCGCCAGTCTTTGATCATCTACTGAGAAACTTTATTGAGCCTCAGTAAAAACTCGTAACACATGCTTTATAAAATTACATCATTTGATCCACTCTCCTTGTTCACATGTTCGCATAGAGAGTTCGAGAAACAGACCTAAAGGAATTTCTGTGATAAATTAATTAAAACGGACTATCAAAAGAACTAACAAAAATCTTTAAAAAAATCGACATTTTGGAAGAAAATTTTATGGTAGCACCTAGGAAGTGACCTCTTCAAAATTATTTCGAAAGAATGTTCATTTTGGTACAATGCAAAGCTTGAAACCAATTCGATGAATGGTGTGGAAACTTAAAAGAAGAGTCTGATAAGTACAGGGGCTCTTTGGATTCGAAATGGATACTAATAGTTATTGCCAGTTATTATTCATATTACGCGGGTTGTCTGAAAATATTCCGGCCTAACAAAGATACAAGACATTTTTTCTTCAAATTTATTTTTATTTCTCTCTTATTCTCGACTATCTCTTTGTAAGTCTATACACTTCTCCCAGCGATGCTCCCATCTTTTCAACCCGTCCAAATACTACTCGGCGTTTGTCTGTGAAAAATAATTGTTTTCGAAGGTGATGGCTTCGTCATGCGACAAAAAATCTCTGTCTTCCGAGCGCAACTTTTAGTATAGGAAACAAAAAAAAATCGCTTTGTCGCTTTGAGAAAGCGCATTGTCTTGTTTAAAGGAACAGCCTTTATCTTTTTTGGAGTCGATTCCCCATTGGCAGCCAACTGCTTTGACTGTATTTCTGATTCTGGAGTATAATGGTATATCCAAGTTTTATCAGCAGTAATTAGCCGGCACCAAAACTCTGGTTTATTGCACCTAAACTTCGGCCACAGGGCGTTGCGAATGTTCATTTATTCGCGTTTCTGGTTAAAAGTGAACAAACGCAACATCCAACAGAAGCTTTTATCATGCCTAAATCTTGATTCAATATGTGACAAACACGTTCTTTGGACAGATTAATAGCCTCTTCTATCACTCCAACTTTAATTTCACGGTTGTCTAGCACCATTTAGTGAACTTACGACCATGTTTAAATTCCGTTCACTTTAAATTCAGTCCAACATTTTACGGTGGTGATGATGATGGTACAGAGCCCCAAGGCACAGCGTGTTTCTCTTCTCTACAGCTCGATACTCAATTTTTTCCATTTTCACGAAAGCACTTACATTGACTCACTGAAACGATTGTTAAACCGCAACTGCGCGTCCAAAATGGCCGATATATCAGTGAGTATCTTTCAACGCATGCGCAAATACACTCGCCCGCTTGTGTTATCGAGTGCTGCCATCTTCATGTTGAAGTCGGAAACTTTACAGACAACCCTCGTAAGTTAATTGAGTTTCTTTAGTAAATGGGATGAGATTTCACATTAAAAATTCAGAATTATAATTCATACCTAATCGAAATATTTAAATAAAGGGTGTCCCAAAATGTACGCAAGATTTGAATTAAATAGAAAATTAATTAATTTAGTGTTTGCAACCAAAAAAAGAAAATGTTCGCTCATTTTCACTTTGATGGCTTTTTTAATTGTCAAAATTGCTGAATCCACAACGTATCGCTACTTTCCTGAAAATCAGGCTGATCAGACTGCTGCTTGATATCGCGACATGATAACCGAATCCTTTCTGTAAAGCCCATGAAACAATCCAATCAAGTTACTAGATCATGTGATTTAACACCATTGGATTTCTTTCTATGGAGTTGAAGATAAAGGGATGTTAACAAGCTCATCTCCACTAGTACATTGAAGGAGGAGATTCAAAGCTGCATCAACAAAATTCAGCCATGTTTATGCAAAATGGACACGGAATATTTCCACAAAAGGGAGCGTATGTGTCAGCAAAGCCATGGAGGTCATTTTTTCTATAAATAAAACTGTGTTTTCTATTTAATTCAAATCTTGTGTAAGTTTTGGGACACCCTTTATAGCGTTGGTCGAATTTCTTAATTAAAATTTATCTGTAAACAAAAATTAAGTTTAATTAACAAAAAAGATATATCTACAATCTCATTCTAGATCGCTTCAAGAAAAATACCGTATCTACTGATTTGAAACCGACTAGCTTCGAAAACATAAAACAAAAGCACAACGAGATTCGTAAAGATTTGCCAACATTTGGTGTTGATGAGATTTCAAAACATGATTCTATGTAAAAAAAAAAAAAAGTATGTTCACCTGAACAGAACCAATAATGCAACTAATTTTAATTTCAGGGTTAAAGGTGTATGGGTGAGTTATGGCATTGGAGTATACGATATCACAGAGTTTATTCCTAAACATCCAGGTAGCAGTCAAATTATGTTGGCCGCTGGCAGCGCAATCGATCCATTTTGGCACATATTCCAGCAACATAATACTCCGGAAGTATTAGAAATACTAGAAGGATATCGCATAGGGAATTTAAAAAGCGAAGACCAAATAACAGTAAAAGATTTAATGGATCCGTGGAGTGCCGAACCCAGGCGTCACCCTTTATTAGAAATAAAAACAAAGAAGCCGTTTAATGCAGAACCGCCAGGATTTCTCTTGACCGAAACATTCATCACCCCAACGTGAGTATAACCGTGTAAGTCCTGCTTACTAACTACTATGCTAAATATAATTAAAGTATTAACAATTGTGATGGACAGGGAATTTTTTTACGTACGTAATCATTTACCTGTGCCCGTAATCGATGTCAAGGATTATGAAGTCGAAGTTTCAGTGCAGGATAAAGATGAAAAAACGATTAACTTAACGTTTGAAGACATAAAAAAATTTCCGAAACATAGTGTAACGGCAGCTGTGATGTGTGGTGGCAATAGACGATCGGAGATGGCCAAAGTTAAACCAATAAAAGGATTAAATTGGGCAACGGGCGCAGTGGGTAATGCAAAATGGAGTGGTGCTCGACTATGCGATGTACTAGCCGAATTAAAAATTCAGCCAAATGAAACGTGGCACGTACAGTTTGAGGGTTTAGATACAGATCCAACGTCAACGCCTTACGGTGCATCAATTCCGCTGTTAAAAGCGATCGATGAACGCGGTGATGTATTATTAGCATACGAAATGAATGATGAACCATTAACTCGGGATCATGGATTTCCAGTACGAGTCATTGTCCCTGGTGTAGTCGGTGCGCGGCACGTTAAATGGCTTGGTAAAATTATTGTATCGCCCAACGAATCAGATTCACATTGGCAACAAAATGATTACAAAGCGTTTAGTCCCAGCACTGACTGGGATACAGTAGATTTTTCAAAGGCGCCCGCAATACAAAATATGCCTGTAACATCGGCAATAACTGTGCCGCAAAATGGTGATACGGTAGTAATAGAAGAAGGTAATTACATAAAAGTAAAAGGTTACGCATGGTCAGGTCATGGAAACAGTATTATACGTGTTGATATTACTGGTGATGCGGGTAAAACATGGCACGAAGCAGAATTGGTTCAAGAAAAGGAAAAAATAGCTCAGGTCGGACGAAATTTCGCCTGGACGATATGGACCGTTAAAATACCTGTGGAACAGGATCAAAAATCGGTTTGTAAAAATTGTAGTGTAGTTTTGATTTTATATTTACAAAACAAAATTTAAATTTAACCTCTAGGTGGAAATTTGGGCAAAAGCTGTTGACTCAGATTATAACCAGCAGCCGGAATCATTTGAAAATATTTGGAATTTGAGAGGTGTGATAAGCAACGCGTATCATAAAATTAATGTGAATCTTCGTAAATAAAAATAAAATATATTGAGATTATTGTAAACTTGTTTTGATTAGAAATTAGTTAGTTAGATAATAGTTTGAATAACTTACAATGAAACAGGTAAATTATTTATCTGATCGAAATTGGAAAGTAAAATTATGAAAAGCCCATCATTTATGAATACTTCAAGTACTGATTATACAAGTGTTAATGTCAATAAACAATATAACAAGTGATTGATAAGGTTAAGAGGCCACTTAAATATCTAACATCTAAAAAGTTTGAGTTATACTTATTTCTAGAAGGGCGAAGTTGTTGTTAAGCAATTTCAAATTAAATAAGAAAGATTCATACAGTTTTGATTAATCTTATTAATTGTTTAGGTAGATTCAGTATGGTTATCCATGTTTGTAGTACGGGTGTACTACGAAATCTCGGTTTTCAAAATCCCGGTTTTCAAACTACCGGTTGTCTCTCATTACATTTTGTCCTATTCTCTTCATAAATCTTTGTTAAATTTTCTGGAAGTGTAAAATGGAAGTGTATTCCAACTCTGTCTGTTCCGGCACCTAGAACATTCCCGGACTTTGTAATTCTCAGAAGCGCGACGTAATTTCCATATTTGAAGTATTCCAGAGACTAGTCCGAACTATGTTCAAAAAGGAAAGAGGAGTAGACATATTTAGGATCAACAAAAACTGTACTTTAATGTATCTCAGGCCGAAGGGAAATACTTTTCATCTCTACATAGGTCTCAACTCAAAACTCTCAATTTAATTGACGACAATGCGCAAGAATATGTTCGACATTATATAAGACGTGACATAAATGGGTGATTTCTCAGACCTCAAGACTCATATAAAAAATTAATTATTGGAACAAACCTATATCACAAGGAATCAAAGGAAAACGAAAACTCTTTAGAGTTTCTTGTCCAATCAACCTGTTTTTGCATTCACATAACTAAAGGTCATAGCAGGAACCTCACTACTTCGACTAACGGACGAAATTATTGCCAATTGGGACATATAATAACTCATCGTAATTGAGGTTCCCAAGCCACGAATGCTGTCCTATAAGTCCGTAACCAAGAGGTCCGTTTTACCGAAAATTTAAAATTGTAAAACAATAAATTTACAATTAATGCAAGATAAAAAAATAAGAGCTCAATATCAGTCCATAGTGTCATCAATCCATGAGCAAGACACCCTGGAGAATAAAATTATCAGTATCTTGAAGTCAATTAATGATTCAACTAAAGTCTTCTCAAAAATTGTTCTAACCCAAACGACATCATCAACTCCTAAACAGAGACTGACCTTATGCAAATTCAAACCCGTCAGGACCTATCATAAAACCGATCCTTAAGACCTAAATTCTATAGAACACTTAAAAACCGAAAAAGAATGATTAGCTAAAGCATATTCAGACCATCGTTTCTTTGAGTGCCAGGAATTTTTATCCAATCTAAAAAAATCATAAACCTTCCGACAGAGTACGAAACAAATTTGCATTCTAAAGCAGCATAGCCATTCAAAAACCACCCAATATATTCCTATTTTGGCTCCGCGAATTACGAAAGTTCGCGGAAGAGTGGCCGGACCTCGTGTGGAGGAGACTGATTTTTCTACTAAGATCCCCACCTACCCAAGGAGAGATCAGATCAACGATCAAATTTATACGTTCAAGAACTGTACTCGGAATCGATGGAATTCCTTTCGAATAGTATCAGTTTGTTCCAGATAATACACTAAATAAACTTACCAATCTTTGGTTGAGAACATCTGGATCAATAACGAACTTCCTCCCAAATGGATTGAAAATTTACGAGTTCCTATACAAAATACCAAGCAGCCAAAGGATATAAATGATTACAGTACAATGACTTTGTGTAATGTGAGATATAAAAATTATTCTAAATTGCTACTCAATCGATTAAGCTCGACCAAGCTGCATGTTTGGCCAACAGGTCTACCGAAGACCACATCTTTACTATTTGTCGGGTTCGTGACGAAGAGTGGCTTTCCGGCAATCGAATTAACGTCCTCTCTACAGATCTAGCAAAAGCCTTCGCCACAATAGACCTGAATGCCATACCTATCTGCCCGCAACAACACATATCACACTATGTACCAAAAAAGTAAAAATAACGAACGAGTCAAGCAAGAATGAGCGATCTCTCTCAGAATATTTAACTTTATTTTAAATGAAGTTTTACTCACAGTGCTTGATCAGTTTCCTGAACTAGCAAGGGATCAAAATGACTATACATATACATTTACCACTAATTATTGCTTGCGCTGAGTACATTATACTAGGCAACCTAAAATACGCTGGAAAAGTGTACCACAATCATACGAGATCCTGGGGCCCTATTATGAAAAAAATGCGATTTCGCATTTTCATACGATATCGCATTTTGTATTACAGTACAATATTTTCGCAAAAATGCGCCCGAAGTCGGATGCGAACGCCATATTGCAAAATGCCATGGCGGATTTTTGCGAAACTATATTTGACAAATGCGAATGCTAATAAGCAGTCGAATATCGCATATATATCGTTCATTCAAGTTAAATTTCTATTTTTTTAAATAATTAATTATTAATAGAATTTTTTTAACTAAATAATAAAAAGCTATTATAAAAGTGGTAATAGTAAAATTTAAAATTTTATAATATCATAATTCAATATTGTCACATAGTTCAATGGGGTTTGGACGTGTTTCGTTAACAATTCTTTTTGATATTGACGTTGTATCACCTTCTTCATCATCTTCACAATTTATATTTAAATAAAAGGCAACACAATCTATTTAATATTTTTATTTATTGATAGAATAAATAAATGCAAAAACATTGCGCATCGTTATAAAGGTTATAAGAATTGACAGATGTTGTAATGACATCAAAAAAAATTCCCAATAAAAATTTCCCTTGGGAAATACGATATGCGATAATTGCATTTCATAATACAAACGCAACGGGCGGATCGCATCCGCAAAATCGCAAAAAATGCGAACGGTTTCATAATAGGGCCCCTGATCCCTTATTTAATCCACCTCGTACTGTAGCACTACCAGAAGTAACGTTCACTCGTGTCAATATAATGAGAAACTTAAGCACCTACTTGATCTTTCTGTTGAATAGAGTAATGTTGATTAGAGTAATTTATAGCGAATGCAATCTTCTTGTGAACGCAGTCTTTTCACGTTTGATGGAATACGTGTGTGTACATTTTTTTTCTTTCTTTGATTCTATGTAACCTGAATAAATAACACAACGTGTGGATGTATATTTTAATTAATAAAGTGTGTCTTATTTTCTATTAATAAATAGAAGTATATAGTTAATAATTAGAAGTATATAGTTGGTAACCACGCTCTACTGTAAAGTAAGCTAATTAACAGGTTATGAGCCCAGAAAAAAAAATGAGTATCGAAGGGGAATCAACCATGCGGTTTCAGAAATTTGACGGAAAAAATTTCAGTCAATGGAAATTTCGATTGGATATTTTATTAGATGAAAAGCAGCTGAAATGTTTTGTTGAAACAGATATGGAAAAATTGACTGCTGATAAAAAGGATGATGAGTTAACAAGAGGGAAGAAGCAAAATGTAAAAGTTTGCTGGCATACACTATAAATGATGAACAGTTAACTCATGTCATGGACAAGACAACAGCCAAAGGCATGTACGATGCATTGATCAATATGTTTCAACGAACAAGTGTGACCAGTCAGTTCATTTTGCGAAAACGTTTATATTCAATGAAATTTCATGGTGGTAACATTAGCGAATATTTGATGCAGTTCGACAATACTGTTCGTGAATTGAAATTAGCTGGTGGAAAATTAGAGCATTTGGATCTCGTGATCAGTTTACTGCTGACTCTTCCAAAAAGTTACAATGCATTGGTGAAATCGCGTGAATCAATGGATGACACAAAGCTAACATTGCAGTATGTAAAAGGTCGTCTACTTGATGAATCAGCAATGTTGAATAGCGGTACAGTTTTAACACAATCAAAAACTGAGGAGGCACGTGCGATGCATGGAAAGACAGAGGGCATTATTTGTTTCAAATGTGGTAAAGTAGGCCATAAGAAATCGCAATGCTATTCAAAAGGGAAAAATAAATCAAAGTCAAATACATCAAAAAGGGTATTGAGTGCAAACAGTGCATCGAAAGATGGAAATGAAGGCTATTTATTATGCGCAATTCGTGATGACGAAATTGATGCACTTTCAACGGAGTGTACAAGTGTCAACGAAAACAACAAAGGCAGTGTTGTATTGAATAGCAGAAAGTTAGCATGCGAAAGTACAGTCACACAAGCACACGCTTTGAAAAACAAAAGTGATGATGTGAGAAATATTATTTTTGTGTTGGATTCGGGCGCAACCGATCATATGGCGAATCAAAAGTAATATTTCAACGATTTGAAAGCCATCGAAGAAGTTAATATTTCTACAGCAAAGAAAGATGAGAAAGTCTGTGCGAAGGAGATTGGCAATATTTTATTCAAAACGCTGTACGAGGGCGATACATCAACTAGAATGATGCAAGCAAGATGTTTTATATTCGAGCGGTTTGAAATGCAATCTCATGTCGATAAGAAGCCTAACCAAAAAGGGTTTCAAAATTGTATTCGAGGGTGATGTTGATGTGGTTTCGTTTGGTAGTAAAACGATATTCGTTGCGCATGCGGAAGGAAATCTGTACAAAGTCATTTTTCAATTGGAGCGTGATGCATTTGCTGGATTTACAGGTGAGGATAATTTGAAATCAGTCTCGCAGGATTTATGGCATTATCGATTGGGGCATCTAAATGTTTTCGACTTGAAAAAGATGGTCAAAGCTGAAATGGTCGAAGGCATGGATAAAATTGATGTAAATAGGGATAACAAATTCTGCGAACCGTGTGTAATGGGTAAACATACACGAATTCCATTCAAGAAGAGGCATGTTGCTCGATCAAAGCGCGTTTTGGAATTGATACACACGGACATATGCGGACCGATGTCGCAACCAGCACATGATGGGTCGCTTTATGTTGTGACATTTAGGGATGATTATTCGAGAGCGTCAACAGTTTACACCATGAAACTTCGCAGTGAGGTGCTTGATAAATTCAAAGAATTTCAACAAATGGCTGAAGCAGAGCATTGCGTTAAAATCTCCAAATTGAAACGAGACAATGGTGGTAAGTATGAATCACATGAATTTGCGGCATATTCCAAATCAAAGGGAATTCAACAGTTGAACACGGCGCCTCGTAATCCAGAAATGAATGGAGTTGCTGAACGTTTGAACAGAAATTTGCAAGAGAAGGCACTATCGATGTTGGTAGCTGCTAAGCTTGATCGACGTTTTTGGGCAGATGCGATTTGTACAGCAAATTTCATCAGAAATCGCGTTCCAACTGGTGCTTAAGAAACCAGATTTGTCATTTGTTCGTGTTTTTGGGTCACCATGCTATAATCATGTGACAAAAGAAACACGCACAAAGTTTCAACCGAAGGCGTCAACATGCATTTTCATTGGCTACGCATCAACAAGCACATATCGTTTGTGGGATTTGACCAAAAAACAAGGTGGTAGTAGCTCGCAACGTGACGTTTGATGAAAAATCAATTTTAAATCGATTGAAAGAAATGCAGAATTCAGAGGCGGTAATTCATTTCGATTTGAACAGCAATCCAGTTGCAGAAGATGTGAGTGAGCTGAACGAGACATTGGAACACAGGGTTAATTTGGAAGACACTAGTAACAACGAAGATAATGTCAACAGTGCTAATTTGGATGGCATTGGTAACGTCGGTGACCAGATTTTACGGAGTAGCATGAGAGAAAAGCGGCAACCAGATCGATATGGTGATTGGGATTACGAAGCACATTTTGCACTATCGGCACAACAATTTGTCGAGAACGATCCAAAGTCGATTGAGGAGGCAAAGCAGCGTGATGATTGGCCAGAATGGAAGAAAGCAATCGACAGTGAATACGAATCTCTTATGAAAAATGATACTTGGTCTTCGATTTCAGTGAAATATATGCACCTGTAGCTAAATTGTCGACACTTCGCATTTTATTGGCTATTGCTGTACATTTCAACATGCATGTTCACCAAATGGATGTGAAGGGAGCTTTTCTTAATGGCGATTTGAATGAAGAAGTCTATATGTTGCAACCAGATGGATTCAACATGGGATTGAAGGTTTGCAGGCTGAATAAGGCTATCTATGGTTTAAAACAGGCATTGCGCATGTGGAATGAAAAGTTCAACAAATTCATTCTACGAATAGGGTTCAAAAGATGTGCATCAGATTATTGTTTATACGTAAAGATTTAAAACGGCATTCGCTGTTTCATACTTTTGTATGTTGATGATATGTTGATCATTTGCGACAGTTTGGAAAAGACAAAAATCATAAAAATACTTTTGGCAGCCGAATTCGAGATGACTGACGTTGGAGAGGCAGATACCTTCCTGGAAATGCACATTGCGTATGATCGACAAAAAGAAATCATCAAATTGAGTCAAGCTCAATACTTGAAAAATGTACTTCGTAAATTTGGCATGGAATCATGTAGGCCAACAGCAACGCCAATCGAAAAGGGGCTACATTTGTCAGCTGAAAAAGGAGTCATGGATTCAGAAGTACCGTATCGTGAATTAATTGGATGCTTGACATACGCTACATTGACAACAAGGCCAGATTTATGTGCAGCTACAAACTATTTTAGTCGTTTTCAGAGCTGCTATAAGCAAGAACATATCACGAATGCGAAGTTCATTCTACGATATACATACAGGGTACGAGCGATTTGAAATTTATATATCGCAAAAACGAAAACGCTGACATTTTGGTTGGTTACGCCGATTCAGACTGGGCGGGTGATAAGAATGACTCGAAATCCACTTCTGGATTTGTGTTCCAATTATTTGGGAACACGGTCACTTGGGGCTCTCACAAACAAAACACTGTGAGCCAATCATCGATAGAGGCTGAATTTGCTGCATTGGCAGAGGCATTCAACGAAGCAGAATGGATCAAATAGCTGATTGGTGAGATGGGAATCGAAATCAAAGGGGCTATCACTATTAACGAAGACAATCAATCAGCAATCAAGGTGGCACAAGAGCCAAGAAGCCACAAACGTATGAAACACATTGCGGTTAAATTCAACTTCATACGAGAAACAATTAGCAATGGAATTGTTCAACTCAAATACATTCCAACGGGCAAACAAATTGCAGACATAATGACGAAGGGACTCGGTAAAATTCAATTCAATAAGTTACGTTGTGATTTAAATTTAGTCTAATTCCAAAGATTATTTGCATTGAATATCTAGTTCAATTTCGTTGAAAGTTTTTTTTTTTTTAAATAAAATTTGAATTTAATATTTTGTTTGCGAAAGATGTTTAAAAGTAGATTTAACATTCTTATTAAATTAAGAGGCGGTGTTGAATAGAGTAATTTATAGCGAATGCAATCTTCTTGTGAACGCAGTCTTTTCACGTTTGATGGAATACGTGTGTGTACATTTTTTCTTTCTTTGATTCTATGTAACCTGAATAAATAACACAACGTGTGGATGTATATTTTAATTAATAAAGTGTGTCTTATTTTCTATTAATAAATAGAAGTATATAGTTAATAATTAGAAGTATATAGTTGGTAACCACGCTTTACTGTAAAGTAAGCTAATTAACACTTTCCACACTAAATTGGTGGCCACACACTATTCGCACCCGTTATCTTATAGTTATTGGAACAACCAAACAAATGCAAAACCTTCACAGTTTATTTTCCAGCAGAAAGCAGGATAGGATCACATACTATTTGCGGATATGTTCCATTGTGCATAGGTACATTTCACAACCTTATCCGTAATACACATTATAATCCTAAACCCTGCATTATATTTCGAATTAGACCAAAATTGGTAAAAGATATCCGAATTCCAGGCAACAAGCCTAACCAAATTGCACAAAAGTATAAAAATTTGATCAAATCCGTTTGAGAAAAATATATTACCAAATTCAAGTTAAAATCCCCAATCGAATTGACCATAGTCGGTTAAGAAATAGTAGTTCAATCAAAATGACTAAATTATAAAAGCGCATGTCCAACATTTTTAATAGTGTACCAATAACATGAATATTATAATAACCTATTTCTGACAAACGTTTACACTGTTAAAATATTTAAAAATTCCAATTTGATTTATTCTTGTGGTGAAAATGTAAAAATATTTTGATTATTTGTAACTCCTATTGAACGTAGTTTAGAATACAAAGGTTGTTCACGAGGTGTAATCTACATGGCTGGCTATCTCAGTGAAATCCCTATGTATGTTGTGGACGAAATCTAATTATGACGATTTTTAATTTGTTTAAATTAAGTTGTTGTAATTTGTCCTTGTTAATTTCAATTTATTTATATTTATGCAACTTCCAAGTAGTGGATGGCACGAGAAGCTATTCTAAACTACATCCAGGAACCGTGAACATCTTTAGGACTGGCAACGAAAATCAAAAATAGCGGAATTTTCTATATTATGTTAAAAATAGTAATAATCTTTCAGTTAGATCCTGTTTAAGACAGCAGGATAGTCGAAAGTCTGGACTATCAAAAGGCATAATCGTCACCCTGGGAACATCTCCCGAATTCCACCTATTTGATTTTTGTGTTTACAATAAACCGGTTCGTTCCGATAAATTACAATTCGCGAGAATACCAAAATGTTCAATAGGGGGAAAAAACTGAGAAGTAAGAAATTTTAAAATTTTGGAAACCATGATGAAATTCAACATTAGTATTACTTTTGCAGTACATTGATATAGCACATTTTCTGAACTATTCAAATATTTGACGGACAACTCGTGAACATTTCTGGGCTGACTATGCGTTCAATTGGCACAAGAAGCTGCTTACATATGTGCCAAGCAAAATGATTATCTTCGTTAGTATATATTGAGAATAAACCACAACACTTCAGAATACTTTCAAAGAGAAAAATTTTCAGAACGAGAAGTTAATCAAAACTTGAAAATTAAAAGCAAGATTTCAGAAAACTATCAAAACTAAGAAATCTAAAATCGTGAAAATAAAATTTTAAGAATCTTGCAAACGATTCTTGAATACTGTCAAATTAAACAATTCTCAAAACAAGAAACCATGCCAGTATACTTCCAAAGCGGGTGGTTCTCAACACAAGAAAACTAAATACAAGTATGAGAATACAGTGAACGAGTAAAGAAAATGTTCAAAGCGAACAATTCACAAAAAACGAAAATTACATGTAAACTTGAGAATTAAGTGCCTGATTCGCAAAACAAGAAAATAAAATGCAAGTTTGAAAAAACAGTACACGATCCCATAATATTTTCAAACCCAGAAAGAAAATATAAATATGAGAATTAACTGCCAGATTCTAGAATAAATTTCACGAATTCTCAAATCGCTACTTTTTGGTACTAGAGGTGATGGCTAGATAATTGTTTGAAACCGAGTCCGATGAGACCGATTTTTTTAATTTTATAGAATTCAAAATTTCATTAGTTCGAAACCAAACTTCCAAACGTTTTGGTAACTTAGTCTCGAATTACATTCTGAAATCAAGAAAATAAAGTATAAATCTGATCATTAAGTGCACAATTCCAGAACACATTCAAAGCAAACAATTCTTAAAAAAAGAAAAGAAAATATAAACTTGAGAATTATGTTCTCAATTTCAGAGTATTTTCAATTCGAACAATCCCCAAAATAAGAAAGAAATATATAAATTGCATCAATATAAGAAGAAATTCACAAATTTTTGGAAATACAGGTTTGATCATAAATTTCTCGAATCGAATCAAATTGGGCTAAAATTTACTTTACGTATATACATCGAGAAAATCAGGTAAAGAGTACAAAATTTTAAAATTTTTAAATGCAGGATTGTTTATCAACAGTTTTTAGAAGGGGAAACCTAAATTTTTCCGGAAAATTACCCCATATTCCAGGAAAATTTTCACTTTAAAAAAAGCCCCTCAGCCTAGGGTATTCAGAGGGCTTCGGCTGTCCCTGTGTACACCTAGGTAACACCAAGGTAGCCGCGTCCTCGTCGCGGGGGGCGGGTACTGCTTCGGCAGTAGCAAAGTGTTACCGGGAACCAAAGGCCAGTGGTATAGATTGGCTAAAACAAACAATGAGTACAACAAATACGGGAAGTAATACCCCAGGTGGTACAGCAGCAGATACGCTGACAAATCCACGCTCTTCGGAGGCAGGCCCAGTAGATTCTGGGGTGGCCCAATCATTGTTTAACCCATTTGGACGAAGTAACAATTTACCAAGATCTTCAACTGAAAATATATTTCAGTACGAGAAGGAAAATGCTGAACTCCGTGAACAACTAAGAGAAATAAAGGAATTTACAACTAAATTGAAAGAAGAATTCACAATTTTAAAGAAAGAGAATGAAGAACTCAAAAAAGCAGTTGAAGCACGTGCAGAACTCGGAAAGACACCCAGCCCTACAATCGATGATGACATTAATCCATTCCATACGGATGAAGAAAAATTAGAAAGAGGAACAAATGGGATGTTGAAACGGAGTAAAAGACCAAGTAAGAAAAGGAAAGCTCAACACTCACCAGAAATGGCAGAAACTTTACCATCAACTTCAAAAGAGGTTTCTTGATAACAATTAATCATCAATAAACAACTAGCTCTAGAACAACAAGAAGCAGCTAAACCAAAAGAAAAACCACCTCCACCAATTAAATGACGCTGAGTCCACATCAGAAGTAGAAAAATCACTCAAACTGCAACCAGCTCAACAAAATGAAGCACAGCCAAAGGTAAAAGCCCCACCACCAATTTTTATAGTAGGAGTAACTCAGAACTACTCAGAAATCCAAAGTGTAATGAGTAATGTTACGGAACAAGAGTATAAAATTACTGCTCTGAACAATAATGTATGAAAGATTAACACTTCAAATCCAAACGCATACAGAAACTTGTCAATGAAGCTGAATATGGAAAAATATCATTGGTACACGTACGAAAATAAAAACGATCGTCCCATCAAGGTCATGGCAAGAGGACTACATCCAACCTGTGAAATTAATTCAATAATGGAGGACCTAGAAAATAAAGGATTTAAAATCCTTGATGCCGTGAACATTATTAAAAAAGAGAGACGTAGCGGGGAGAACCGACTAGAACCCGTTTCAAAAAGAGGGCTTCCCCTGTTCATGCTAACCTTTGATAAATCCGAGCAAATAGAAAAAATTTACAATATAACTGGCATACTCAACATGCGAGTAAAGATCGAAGCTGTTAAAAGAGGCTGTACAAGAATAGTACAATGTAACAATGCCAAGGCTATAACCATTCGCAACGATATTGCGCGCGCGATCCAAGATGTGTGAAATGTGCTGAAAAGCACCCAACACAAACTTGCAAACTATCTAAAGAAGAACCAGCAAAATGTATAAATTGTTATGGGCAACATCCAGCAAGCTACCGAGGATGTGAGATTGCCAAGCAGCTACAGAAAATGAGGGATCAGTTAAGTTAATTCTGGATCGACTTAATCTGCTGGAAATACCAAGCTCCAAAATAGTTAAGCATAAATAATGTATGCAATAAATAGTTCAATTCATAATTCCGGAACAGAAACCAGACATCAAAACTACTCATTAAGAATAGCCATATGGAATGCAAACGGATTAACACAACACCTAGAAGAATTAGAACTATTTTTAAAAACCGAGAAAATTGATATATGCTTAATATCAGAAACACATCTTACCAGCAGCTCCTACGTATCAATCGGGAGATATACTTGTTACCATACCACCCATCCTGCAGAACGAGCAAGAGGAGGGTCAGCTATATTTATTAGGGATAATATCAAACATCATGAAGAATTAAAAATAGAGAAAGAATCCATGCAAGTCACCACCGTGACGGTTAAATTTGGTTATCACAACACCTGTAATATATCTGCGATATATTGCCCCCCACGGTATAACCTAAAGAAAGAAGACTACATTAACTTGTTCCAGAAATTAGGAAGTAATTTCATTATTGGAGGTGACTTTAATGCAAAAAATACCTTCTGGGGTTCAAGGTTAACCTCTCCAAAAGGCAAAGAGTTACTTGCAGCTGGCCAATACTCAAACTGTGAATTTTACTCAGGAGGGAAACCAACGTACTGGCCAACTGATCCTAACAAAATCCCAGATCTAATAGATTTCTACATCACTAAAGGCATATCGGAACGCTACATCTTCTTAGAAAATGATGAAAGTCTAACATCTGATCATTCTCTTGTTATTATGACGGTTAGTGAAAATGTAATAGAAAAAACCAATTCACCACAGCTCACAAACAAGAAAACAAATTGGAAACTGTTTAGGCAGTTGGTAGAGGAAAAAATAGAACTTCAAGTGCCAATCAAAAGTGAAAATGAAATAGAAGAAGAATGAAAGTGAAAATGAAATACAATGGTCGGCTTGGGAATCCACTCCCAAATTATCATCCAGGAAAGAAAACTCCGTTATTTACCCACTAGAAGTAAGAGAACTAGTGCAGGAAAAACGAAAAGCCCGAAAGAAATGGCAGACTACGCGTGCGCCGCAAGATAAAACCACCTTAAACAACTCGTGCATCAAACTTAAGGCACTCATAAAAAAAGTGAAAAATGAAACAATTGGAAAATACCTTTGTTCCCTAGCTCCAACTAAAGATACCGACTATTCCCTTTGGAAAGCAACAAAAGGGTTAAAACGACCAAAAACGCAGATCCCCCAATCAAAACACACGATGGGAAATGGGCTAGAAGTGCGAAAGATAAAGCTGAACATCTTGAAGAAACATTTCAACCTCTAGGTCAGCAGACCAATGACGAAAACACTGCTGATACGCCCAGAATAACTGATTTTGAAGAGATCAGGCCTGTAACATTAAAAGAACTAAAAGCTGAAATTAAGAACATAAAAGTAAAGAAGGCTCTTGGTTATGATCTATAACATTCCGGGCAAGCCACCGAATGATAGAAAATCCTACCGGCCAATTTCACTTCTACCAACACTAGCGAAATAGTTTGAGAGACTGTTGCTCAAAAGATTGAAAAGAACCATAGAACAAAGAAATCGTATCCCAGAATATCAGTTTGGTTTCAGAGAGAAACACTCAACTATTGAGCATGTTCATAGGCTTGTCATTGATAATACATTAGAGAGGAAAAAGGTTTGTTCTAGTATCTTCTTAGATGTGGCGCAGGCCTTCGATAAGGTGTGGCACAGAGGTTTACTCTTCAAACTACATAGAGATTTACCAAAACAATATTATATGATTTTCAAATCATACATAGAGAATCGCCACTTTAGGATGAAATATGAAGATGAATATTCCGAGCTAAAAAAGATTTCGGCAGGAGTCCGGCAGGGTAGTGTTTTGGGACCTATTCTTTACCTGCTCTACACCAGAGATTTACCTCAATTAAACGATGTTACCATTGCAACATTTGCTGATGGCACTGCAGCTCTCTCAGTAGGAGACACTATCGAGGAATCGACAACGAAACTCCAAGAAGCATGTGACAAAATCATAAAATGGACAAAAATGGGGCGTATCGGGCTCAATGAATCGAAATCCACGCATATGAATTTCACCAATCTAAAAGTCAGTTACAAACCTGTAATCATTAATGGTCTGCAGATTCCGTATGCAAATAATGCTAAATATCTAAGGATGCCAGACTCAGATGGAAGAGCACGTTAAAAAGAAGAAAGATGAGCTTAATATCCAATATCGCAAAATGTATTGGCTTCTCGGGAAAAATTCGGAATTGTCAACCGAAAATAAATTGCTATTGTATCAACAGGTGCTAAAGCCTGTATGGACTTACGGAATACAGCTCTGGGGCTGTACAAAGAAAACCAACACCAAAATAATACAAACTTTTCAAAACAAAGTGCTACGTGGTATAGTTAACGCTCCGTGGTACATTAGGAATGATGACCTTCATAGGGACCTAAATATCCCGACGGTTCAAGAAGAAATAAAAAAATTTGCAGTAATTCATGGACAACGTTTCTATCAACACGTAAATGAAGAGCTTCGTGGTATGTTGGACACTTCACATGCAGTAAGACGATTGCAGAGAACGAAACCAATTGATTTAATGGATTAAGGACACCAGAGCAAAGACTACTTCAGTAAATAACCTATAAATGGAGCTGGCCAATGGGCCTCTTCTCATTCACAAGTGACTAAATTAAGAAAGAAAAATTACTAGATGAATTGTATTCAGTTGTAATAATAAAAAAAAAAATGCATATTATTTTATTCAAAATACATACAAATGTGTAATCATTATAAAAATGTTGATATTAGGAGTATATCTTAACAAAATGTTGCAGTTTTTCCAGCAAAGTTTTGAAGTTTTACAATTTTTTTTTTGCTTAGTTAAAAATTATATACATATTAAATTTGACACTTGAAAAATTGCATAAATCCTGGAAAATCGGGGGTTTGGGGTCATCCTCGAAGCAATTATTATTAATAACTATAAATAAAATAAAATAAAATATTGAAAAAATAAAAAAAAATGAAAAACTTAGCTTCCCCCTCCGAAAAACTGATAGTAAACAATCCTACATTTAAAAATTTATATTCCTTACCTGATTTTCTCGGTGTATAAGTAAAGTAAAATTACGCCTCAAATTGTGTCAAAATCGAAATTGTGAAATTTATCAATTTTTTAGGAACAAAATTTTGAAAATAATTTCTCCAAATTAAATCAAATTGCAGCAAAATTGGACTTCGAAATTTCAAGAAATGCTTTTTATTTGTTTAAATATTTTGTCTAAATTTACGACTAAATAATAAACAAATTCATCAATTTTCTAGAAATCGTGTTTTAACCCTAACTTTAATGAATCAGACATAATAATGCCCAAACGTAGTCAAATAGGTTTGAATTAAACTTTTTAGACAAAAATAAAACGGAAAAAACAATTCGCAGGTTCTCCCACTCAGCTTTAAATTTTGAAAATAATTTCAGTGTCATGCGATATATTCTTAAATTTTTATGTTTCGAATTCGTATTTTTGAGAAAGCAAAACTCATAATTTTAATATGACATTTCAGGGTACTACCATTCTTAGACAAAATTAAAATTTCATTGTATCTTAGTTTAGAAAATCAACTCAAAAATCGATTCATGAACCCTTAACATTTGACAATGACAAGCCATAACATAGAAAAGACAAAACCACTACACGCGCCCTTATTTTCCTCTGACAAGATTGGTCTCGGTTAAGTGTCCGGCGACTAAGAAATTGTAATATCATAAAAAAATCGAAGTATAACTGGGGATAGTTGTGACACAAAAGTATTGTAACAATAAGTGACCTGATATATAAAATAACGAATTATTTTAACGAGTTGCTTACGTAACATATCATCATAACTACAATTACACATTGGCAGATGACGTGCAATCGCGTATCATATTTTGTCGTACGTATATAAAATGTTGTTTGGCTTATTTTTTACACAAAATTAAATAATTTATCAATTTTTATTGAACGCTAATGTTAATAAAAAGAAGCAAAACAACAACGTATCTCCGACTTGGATACATAACAGATTCAAAACGATAAAAAGTGCAAAAATTATAGCAATAAAAATATTCAAGATATCCGGTCTAGTTTCCGGGAAAAATGTTGCTGCCGCATGGAAATAAAAAAAAAACTTTTATGCTGTTTTATCTGCAAACTTTGAAATGGTTCAATTAAAAGAAATATTCGCCATTAATACGTGATACCGACTGCTTCGAAGATGAGCTAGAAGCGCACAAAAAATGTATAATAAATTAAAATCGGATGCTGTGTCAGTTTATATATCATTATATCAATCAATCAATAATATGTTTGTACGAGTATATAGAAAAAAAAACTTTATGTGAGATGTAATAAAAAAAATTCCTTTTCACGCTACCTACAGCAGTGGAAGTAACTTTTTCGTTATTCACCACCCGCCGATATACTAAATTGAGTTATCATAAAAAGTGTCTGTAATCTACATAATACGTTACACATACCGAGGTGATTGACATTATAGATGTTTGGAAAATGTTCGAAATCAGTAAATTTGGTGTACGTACTATGTAGACAAAGGCTTTTCATGTTAATATCGAATAATTGCGAACGAATTGAAAGTGAAAAGATGAACTGCAATTACATAGACGAGTATGATAATTACACATCACTTTTGTTTAATCTCTATACATTAAAAGCAAAATGCATGTAAATTAACTTAATTATTGTGTCTTTGTAAAAGATTTTATCTTTTAGTGGTAATGGATAAAATTAAAATCAAACGATCAAATCCATACAAAGTTTTGTACCTGCTGTTTCATAAGATAAGGTTGAAAACTCATCTATTTTTTCTGTTGGCCCTTATATTCCTATCCATATGTGCAACTCTAAATAAATCAAGTGCTGTAGTAGAGATGACGAAAATCAGTTTATGGTCATGGACACTAAATATAAAGCTTAGTCATTGAGGCCCTAAAACAACTACCAAATCAGCGTTTCTTCTCCAGGTTAGAGGCTTCTGAAGAGGCCAAAAATATGGATTTTTCACAAGTACGTGGTCCGAAAAAAATAGGCTAGCAACCTTCTCTCACAAAAACTACTATGTTAAGATCCCTATACACAAAAGCCTCGAATTACCTTATTGGATTCATTACAAACACGACCTCTGAAATTTAACACGGACAACACTTTAAAAATGGGATCGTGGAACGTTGCTTTTAAGACCAGGATAATTTGAAAACCTCTCGAACCGGCACTTTAATACATAAATCGGTAGAAGTGAAAATCTAAAAACAACAACGGCCAATGTATCACTGAACTGGCAATCAGGTACAATTTAGTTGTATCAAGTACGATTTTTTCAGATAAGAAAATCCAAAAACCTTTGTAGAGATCAAACGATGGAAGAACGGAAAATCAAATCGATCACGTCATGATCTCTAAGAGACACTTCACCAGCATATCGGACATCTTGTGGAGGTGAAGACATGGACATGGATCATTTGGTACTCATCTACATAAAATTAACAAGCACAAAAGACTGTGCGATAGAATCCTACACAATAATATCGAAGAACATTCTCTTAACTTCCAGAAACAGTGCCTATAGCTATTTTGTCAACGTCCGATATTATCGGATGAAGACCACCGAGATCCCACAATAATTGGTTCAATAATCAGTGCCGCTTAGTCATCAAAAACAAACAAAAATTCGTGGCAAAAAAGTCGAAAACAAATAAGATCATGCATCCAAAACATCTGCTTGCAGGCGGATCAAAGAAATTAAAGAAACTGTTCTGCTAATGCCGGTAATGTCACTAAAGATTTCCACCCAAGAAGTAGAGACATGAAAGATGGGAATGGAGAATGGCTAAGGTTCCCTCAGTGTGACAAACCTACATTCAAATTCTGAAGAATTAACGGAATATCGGCCGAAATGCTCGAAAGAGTGCTCGAAAACTAAACCCATAGAATGCATCATCTAAAAGCTACATAGTTGCGGACAACATTTAAAAGAAATTATTTTCAAACATTAAATGTCATAAACCGAACTTACGTCACAAATACAATTTTTGATTATTAAATTGATTCTAATGCGTTTTATTTCAAAAAATCTTCCAAAAGCTCCTAAAACATCTAGATCAAAAGGTCGTCGACCAAGACCTACGGATAATAGGATGTAGAAAATGGTGTCCATGGGAGCGATGGATCGAAACGGATCACAATGCAGGGGGGGAAATTCGTTCATGGAATGTGACAGCTAGAGCGAGG
This sequence comes from Nephrotoma appendiculata, assembly GCA_947310385.1. NCBI lineage: Eukaryota > Metazoa > Arthropoda > Insecta > Diptera > Tipulidae > Nephrotoma > Nephrotoma appendiculata. Next base: position 141,124,339 of record OX371223.1, read on the forward strand.
GGTTTTTTAACTCCGAAATTTCCCCAGCTTCTAATTATTTTTTCTAAATGACATACTCCACAGCTAATACTCGATATACTTAAGTTGTCCGATTTAATAATGTCGCGAATGTCTTTGTGACTTTGTCGAGTGTTCGCATTTCTCGTCTAAATGTGAGAAAATCGGAGGTTTAATCAGTGGCCTCAAATATTGTGGCATACACAGCGAATCTAATGCTTGCTAAATACTTTGGTCACTCAATATGGAGATCTTGTTACAGGCTGGCTACTGCCATCCTGCAGATATCACTAAGCACCTGCAGAGGCCTCCACGGTGATTTTCGCCGGCTACGTTCTCAGGGAGAAGTGCTAAGGTCATGGGGTTTGAGGCATGCAGGGCTCCTGGCTTACACCGTGATGATTACAGAAAGTTGGGGGGAACGCAAATAATAATAATACCCGAGTTCCGCCGAAACTCGTCGGCCGGAACTTGAGGAACGAACCGGATAATCAAAATAAATAATAAAAAAAATAATAATAACGGAAGAGGTGCCTTGGTGCGCGCATCCATTCGAATTCAAACGGGGCAAGCCCTGGTTACGAAATTGGATGCGGGCACCAAAGGACCGCCATCACTATGCCGACACAGAGAGAGTCTCCGCTCCCATCATACCTAAACCGGAAATTTAATAATTCATTTTTTTATAAATTTAGACAACCAAAACAAAAAAAAAATAAGAAAACACCACTTTCCTGAAGTAAAAAAAACATGAGGGAGCGAGAGCAATGCCCTTCGAGCGTGCACCCGTTGTGCGGCGCTCGATTACAAAATATAAAATTTAATTTTACAAAAATTTAAAAATATATATATAAAATTTAAAAAAGGAAATCAAATATAGGAATAAAAATAAAGAAAGTCGTACCTTAATATAATATACTTTATGAAAACAAATCACCGTTGCGGCCTTGGTGCCGTTACCGTGTTGGGGCCTCTCCCCGATAGAAAAATGGGTTGCGGCCTTGCGCGGCCGTCATGCCACAAGGGACTCCTGTCCCCCGGACCGTTGCGGCTTGATGTGCCGTTAACTACTTCGGCCTCGACTGGCCGCCAAAATAAAATGGGCGTTGCGGGGCCTTTCCCCGATACCAAAAAATTAAGTCGGGCAACCGGTTGGTCGGCTACCCGTTCGTTGCGGGGCCTCTCCCCGATACCAATATAAGGACGGGCAACCGGTTGGCCACCCGTACCGTTGCGGTACCTTTCACCGGTAAAATAAATGGGCCTCGCCAGGCCGCCGGGAATATGTTGGGCGGTGGCTCGCTCGTTAACCGTAAAACCAACCGTAAAAATCAGGCACGTTAATAAACGATTTTTTCTTATTTTGGTTCCGTAAGAAAATAAATTTTTGCACTCTATGATAATTGCGGAGACCGCTTACTAAATTGGCATCCGTTAGACACACGTTGGCAACAGTAGTATACGTGGTTAGATGGAAATAGGTACCCGTTCAATACGGCGAGCCTCAATTGGCCGCCCTTAACCGTTGTTAACTGTGTTACACCTATTATCAATATAAATGGCGGCACTCGATGATATCTGGCGTACCGAAAAACTTTGCTACGTCGGAACCGAAGATGCGGTGTAAGAATAACTAAATCTCCTTGAAACACTTTTCCCAACTTTGGTTTTAGCGCAAAAAATTAAACACTTTCATATCATTCTTAACCTTTGGTACAAATCACTTTTTATTAAACTTCCCACTTTTCAAACTGGGATACAAAAATTTGATACATCTAATTCTCTAGATATTTACACAGCTTTTTTTTCTAAATGTTTACGTAAAATTCTTACGCGCTTTGCTTAACAAATTCCAAAATGAACGCGACTTTTTTTTTAAAATTCAAAACTAATGTTTTTTTAATGAAAATCAAAACTGAACTTTTTTTCGTAAAAACCAAAACTCGAAAGAACAACAAGAAAAAAAAATTCTTGCGCCGCAACAACTCGCAAAACGTTCTAGAAGAAATAATCTCTCTTCTCTGTTTCTCGTTTATATCAATTTGCATTGATATAAAAGAGAAGCATATAAGAAAAACATTTTCCTAAAACGTTTTACTTTACACACGCTCGATATGCATGGCTCTCTCTCTCCCTCCCGTTCTCGTTCAGTTGCCAACAAAACAGAAAAAAAATACACGAGAATCCACCCACCATTTGCCGCGTATAGACGGCAAATTTACCCCCGGACGCAAACCAACCGAGGGGAATAAAAACACAAAAAAAAATTACCAAAGATGGGGGTGTAATCATTAAAATGAAATCGTCTTGTTAACGACAATACAGTCGTAACAATCTTTAACTAAAACTCCCAATTGAGTTTTCAGATAGCGATTACGGCGTTCTACTGGATTGGCCTGGGGAAGATACAATGGGGTTCGACTTTGCTCAATTCCCAACAGCACGTAGAATGTTGAACGATTTTGCTCACGAACTGCATTCCATTATCAGAGCATCAAAAATAGTTCCACTCACCGTGTGACAACATCCCCCACTATTAACATGTGTCGATAGCCACCATCAGTCTCTACGCTATGGATAATTTTCAACAACTCTACATCTTCCACCTGCGTTCGGCTTAACTTGGTGGCCTTCGCTTTGGAAAATCAATCTCAAATGCACTGGATTTGAAAATCTGCTCGTTTGTTGTAGGTGTTCGGGACAGTGTGTCAGCCACTACATTCAACTTTCCTGGTGTATAAATAATTGTTGAATTGTATGATTGAATTAACATTATCCACCAAGCAATAAGTAGCCAATGAGTGATTTCTTTGTCGGTAGCTATTTCAGCGGTTGATGGTCAAGTCCCTACTATGATATCAACTATACGCTAGAGTGACATTAGGAAGACCACCTCGAAATCAGGAGTCGATAACAATGAATGTACCCGCAGAATTGATATTTGTACTTCATCATCGAGGAAAATAAGAAACGTCGTTCGTATACAGTTTCAACCCAATCGCATAGAAACGTCGTACACCATTTTCTTTAAGAATTTTTGCCAATGTGACACAAGCGATAGTTGCTCGTGTTGCTGTTTCTAGCAGGCCGGCTCCCTTGTTGCGTAAAAGGGCAGGGTTTGAAATCGATTGCACAAGTGTCTAAACTTAACTACTTCTCGTATACCACACCAACCAGAACTTTATTTCCAACGATGATGGTTTATCATATGATTTGTTTGGTGATTTATTCACTCCAAACCACTGATCGCAAATGTGGGGCACGCGTGCCAAACTTGGCACGTTTAAAAATTCCGCCGGCACGCTACAAAATTATTCATAAAAAAAGCTGAAATATTTGCATTGACAGTTGATGAAAATACTGACATAAACTCCGACGCCAGGCTAGCAATTATGGTGTGATACGCTGCAGGTGGAATAATGCTGCAGGATTTGTTGAAACCGGGAACTTTACCTGAAAGAACAAGAAGTTTTAATATTCCGAAAGTTGTAAAAAGAGCTTTAATTGATTCGAATGTCAGTATTAAAAAAGTTGTTCGATCTCTATTGATGGATGTCCTAGCATGATCGGCAAAAAGTCTGGATGTAAAACTTTGTTGGGAAAAGCAATAGGTCATCCAGTAATGGGATTCCATTGTATGATCCATTTAGATGTTTTATGTACAAAATATGGATTATTTCAATTAAATCGTGTAATGGAAACGGTTGCTAAAGTTTATAAAAATGTCGTTGCTAGTGATTTATCGAAAAGACAAATTAAAAAGTTAATGAAAGATATGAATGCACCATATGAAACCCTACTGTCTACTGATGCATAATCAAGTTCGTTGGCTAAATCAAGCTTTATCATTGGAAAGGTTTGTTCACTGTTTGAACGAAATTCGTTGGTTCTGCTAGATAAGAAAAATGTATTTCCGGAGTTAACCAATGCCAATTGGGTAATGCAGTTAATGCTTCTGACTGACTTCTCTATTTATTTAAATGAATTAAATCAAAAAATCGAGGGAAACGGAAAATCATTAAATTTATTATTAGCTGCATGTTACTAAAGAAATGCATAGAATGTTCGTTTGGAAATTACCCAACTTCTAAAATATTGCTTCAATTAAAAAAAAGTTTGTGGCAGATATTAACGTGTTTGAAAAAAGAGAGCCACAAGAATCATTTGCACAATTTAGCGAGGTGTTTAACACAAACACAAAAATCCTTCGCACCTCGGTCCATAGACGTCAAAATAATTAAAAACTTTATTAAATTTGTAGCGAACAACCAAATTGCGCATGAATTTCAGGGTAGCCTAATTTGGTGGGGAAAAATTTGAAAATTATGGTGTAAGGAACGATAATAAATCGTTAAATATTGATGTTGAGGTATTGAAAGTATGGCAAAACATACCAAACAATTTCACATCTCTAAGGAAGTTGGCAATAGCATTATTATCTGCGTCCTATTTTCACAATAGAACGTCGTTTAACAAAGTAATAGAATGAAAAGAACCAATTTTGGACCATGTGTTCCATTAAAAGTAACAAAATATACTCCAAACGTAGACCACTTAGCATTCAAATATATACAAAAAATATCTACCGGTGGTCCAAAATCCCATTCTCACTTTCTATTGCAACGATAAATTTTCCATAATTTAAAATTTAATTACTAAAAATAAATTATTTATAATTTTATAGATTTAAATTTTGGTTCCTGCTGGTAGAGTAATGCGATCTAGTTCGTAAATACCCAAATTAGCACTGAAATAACAGACGAGACACACTCGTCAACGAAGAGGACTATAATCACAAGGGAGAACTTTACTTAGACTTAATCGCCACCTTTTCAAATGAAATCCTCAAGTATATTGATTTTTAGTGATGTCTTAAGTAATATTCCCATGACATATATATTATATCGAGATTACTGGGAAGGCGTTATACATTTCCGTCATATACAAATTATATGCGAATTAAATCTAACCATTACTTGCACTACATCCTTTAATATAAACGACGTACAATAACTTTATAGCGTATACAGCTATCTACAATAAAAATTGAATTTATTTTTTTAATAAAGCCATCAACAAACATAATCGTCAAACATCTTCACAACCATCACTCATCTAAGAAAAATACCAACAACAAGAATTTTTTTATGCACATAGATTTTTGTAACGTAAGAATACTTCTTCACTAGAAGAGGCGTTTTTTAACGGGGATCTGCTGATTTCGTTAATATTTTCTATTTTATACATCTGACGAACAGAATAAAAAATAAATCAGAAGCACGACATGTGAACATGATTTATGAGAAAATATGCTTTCGCATAACGCACAAAAAAGAGTAAATTTCCATTCCACTTTTCAAGTAATAGTTATTAATGATTGTTCTAAAAATAATTTACAAACAAAAATTACAAAAGATTTTTATTGATTGGGTTTAGAATTTAATTTTACATCTAAATATATTTTGATTTATACATAATATACGTATGCGTTATACATAGGCAATCCGTGTGCTAAAAAAATTCACCTGAAAAGCTGGAGTTCAGGGGTTTAATAAATTGCATTAAAAATAACAGGTAGCGTCAGTAACAACTATAAACATTACGAATCAGGTTGGCCGAGCGATCTAATAGCCTGTACAGACTGAGAATTAGTTAAACTGGTCTAGCAAAATTCGGTCAAGCACTAGAAGAAATAAAAATCAATTCAGTTCGACATACTACGAAAAATTAAAAAATCTATTAGCAAGTTTCAGTTTTTTCATAGGATACTCGATTTAATTTTGCTAAACCAGTTTAGCTAATCCTCAGTCTGTACAGGCTATAAGGCTCCAGATTTAAGCGTTGGTTCCCAATTAAAAGTAAGAAAATAATTTAATTAATAATATTCGACCCATTCTGGTGTATGATGTTAGGCACGCAAAGAGAAGCATCTGCTTAAGTCGAAAATTTGAATTAATCGTATTGGGTATAGATTTAATTTTAAAATTCTCGTGAATTTAATTTTTTTATGGGTGAAGGCAACAGTTGAATTTGTTTGATTTTGTGAACAATTTTTAAGTCTTCATCATCGAAACTTCAAGACCATTTAATGATGTCATGAATTCAAAATTGTTAACTCTTCATATGTAACATTTATATTTCTTACGGGCTTGATTAGATAAGTTTTCGCCGATTTTTAAACTGCTTCCCAAATCCAGCAAAATGGGATACTAATGAAGGTGTATATAGCAGGGATGCGATTATCAAGAAACCAAAAGTACTGAATCTGAAGAACAGAATACTGAATACAGCTTGAAAGTACTTTCTGCATCCTTACCTGCTTCGCCAACATTCAGCAACTTTACATGCAATTGAATTCATTCTGATGAAACTCATCAAGTGCCAAATCGCAAACGAGGCTACGATGATGTATGGATAACAGGAGGCTGTATATAGGCAGTCCCACAAGCCCAGGCAAGTAGCGTTTGGGTTTGGTAACGCTGGACGATGGTTGCGATTGATCTTTATGTGAAATTTTGGAATAATGGTTACGACTTTAGTTTCCTAAATTGAAACTCACAGACAATTAATACGACTGCGAATTTGAGGTTTCTTTGTATTTTGAAACATTTAAGTGGTTTGGCAGATTTAGTTTGGTTGGGAGGATCATTATGTGCTTTTATTAGTATTCGATTGTTTTATGATCCCTGTTAGAAGTTTGCTCGCGTTTGCGATATGCGCTCAGTGTGGAGTAGAGTTCCCGGAACAGGCTAAATTGAGAAACAAAACTTCTAATTTAAAGTGTTTTTTCTCGGCTTTTAATAGACAAAATATTACTTTCAAAATATTATTCACAATGTTTACGACTATTCAAGTCATCAAGAAACAAAGGGATCATCTACGTATAATATATCTACTACAAAAAGTAGAAAATTAACTCCCCCTTCCCTTTTTAACCCCCTGGGACATAAAAATACACACGAACCCTTACAAAAATGAGAACCCACCAGTTCTCTCTTGGCAGTTTGGTTTCGTACTGATAAAAAGTTGGTCTACTCATCAGGTTGCAACGACCAAACTGCTAAAATCCAAATACTGTAGGTATAAGGCAAGATTGATTTTATTTTGAAAATATACGGTTTTAGGGTCGCTCATTCTGTATGTCTGAAAATTATTACTCGACTTGGTTTGGAAAAGAAAAATCTTGCAACGTAAATTTTTTAGTAGTTTTGAATTTTTCGAGAAATTTTAAGTTAACTTTAAATGTAAGAACTGCTTTTAAATATAAAAATTCAAAAAGATTAGAAGTTTCTTTTTGTCCGCAGGGATTACTGAAAAGACTAGATAATTTGTGACTTTTTAAGTAATCCAGTTGTGCTAGGAGTTAAAATTAGAAACTGTTTAATCCTAGAACCTTGGCTAGAGAGCAGATGTTTTAGAACGAAAGCGAGATAATGTTACCAAGAAGTTGGATTTCCCTGAACTATTTCCTAAACTATCCTAAAAATTAAATTTAGGAAGGTTTAGGAAAAACTTCACGCTTGTGTACAATTGTGTGGGTAGGGCAAAAGATTCATGTCAAAAATTTATTTTTGTATGTGTTTTGAATCAACTTACACATTTGCGCATTGCTTTCTAAATTATTTTCGTCCGAAAAAAATACTATATATATACACACAATTGTGTTGGTTGTACTTCAAATCAAGCGAAATTTTTCATCAAAAACTCCATTACATACTATGTTTTTTTACTCACACATTTGTGTGGTTTGGACTTAAACTGAACCAAAATTTCCGTTTTTTGGTAGAAAAAGGGTTATATGTATAAGTGAGTGTAATATAATTTATTCGTATAAAACGATAAAGATAAAATTTAACTTGTTTATGTGAATTGGCGGATACCTTACTTTATTTCTGTATTTTCCTTTTATTCGATAACTTTAAAAAATGGAAATTATAATTTTTAAAAAATCTTATAATGCTAGTAGTACATATGTACTATTAATAATAGCTGCATTTCATGACACCACCATGATCCAGATCATATCAAATCTTACATGTGAAACAACAACACGTGATCCAATTTTGATTTTGGGTCACATATTTTGATCTAAAAATTAGTGTATATTTGAAAATGTAGGTGGCCAAATTTTATTCTTAAAGGTTGGTAGCATTGAAATAAACAGAAACCGAACACATCAAAAGAACAAAAAGGTGTGAAGCACAATTATATTAAAGAAAAGAAAACAAAATTTGACAGTAGTTTTTCGAATATTCGATAGTGAAATATGGATAAAAGGTAACTATTTTTGTATTTTATATAACGTATATAATTTATGCAAACGTAAATAATAAATATATGTAAACGTAAAATATCGATAAAAACATTTTGTAATTTCCAGTGGCAAACGAAGTTGGCAGAATGCCGAGGCGCGCGCATTTCTCGTTGCCTATATGGCGAGACAAGCGGAATTTTAAAATTCCAAAAAAAAATAATGCAATGGCAAACGTGCTGGAGGATTTAATTTCACAAAACGTTTTGGTAAGTATATGTACCAGTGCAATGTATACAAAATCATGTGGCTAAAATTTAAGACGAGCTAATAATTTAATGTTTCGTTGTAGACACAACCGACTACGGTAACTTTATTAAATACCAAATTAAAAAATATGCTACGTGCTATAAAAATGCCAAGGACAACAACAAAAGGACGGGTAGTTGTCTGAGTACTGCACCATTTGAAGATCTAATGGACGACATTTTTGGGCACAACCCAATTATTTCATATAGTCATACACTTAGCTTGTCAGGCGAACCAATAATGACGCTTGATATACAAACGAGAAACGAGACCCAAAATAGCCCGGAGATAAGCATTGCATCACGATTGATATTTGCAGCGAAAGCTCCACCCAGAATAATATTAACCATAAACCTAAAATTAAAAGAAAATCGGCAAAAGAGCGGTATTTGGACAAAAAACTCAAAATTAAAGAAGAATACTATGAAAAGAAAATTAATGAAATGAAGCAACGACGGTTGGAAAATCAAGTACAACACAAGGAAAAATTAGAGGCTCTACGAAATTTAAAAACTTATTAGTTATTAGTATGTATTAAAAACCATTTAATGAATTACATATTTTTGTTTTTTTTTTAATAATTATTTAATGAATTAATGTGATTACATTTTTTAAAATAAATGTCAATTTAATTTAATAAATTCGTACCTATTATATTCCTTGAAACTAATTCGTCGAAAACCAGCTGGCGTCGATTTTGAATGTTTTCGTTGATTATTTCATTAGTGGATGTTCCTGAATCGTCTTGAAATTCGGTATTAATATCCAAATTTTCATCAATTGCGATAACATCGTTTTCCATTAAAGAAATGTTATGCAAAATACAATCACAAACGGTCAAATTTACCACATTTTCGATATGGGTTTGCTCTGTAAAGTGAAGCAATGATCGAAATCTTGTTTTTAAAAGCCCAAAGCCATTTTCGACAACCATACGAGTTGATGAATGACGGTAATTAAATTGTTTTTGTGCTACAGTCAAGCTACCGGTATCTTTGAATGGGCTTACTAGCCAATCTAAATTTGGATAAGCTGAATCCCCTAGTAAAAATGTACCATTCGGAAATGTTAAAGATTTATTTTCTGTTGCCGTACGATATAGTGGTGATCTACGCAAAACACGACTATCGTGTAATGAGCCGGGTTCACCGCAATGCACGTCGATGAATTTTTTATCGGAATTCACAACAGCTTGGAGATGAATACTGTAACCATGTTTTCTGTTGAAATATGCCTCTTTATTAATATGTGGAGCTTTAATATTTATGTGTGAGCAATTAATCGCACCTATCATATGAGGAATCCGTTTTTTTTTTGCTCAAATTTGAATGTTGTTTCAGAAATTTCATTGTCGATGGGCCATTTCACGCATCTATGTCCAATAGAAATTAACCATTGAGTTACTCTATATATTATTCTCCATGCGGGTGCATTGCACACATTAAATAAATTTGCGATAATGCGAAATGGCTCACTGTTGCTTATGTACCACAAAAACATATAAATTTCTTTATCCGCACTTATTTTTTTTCGTTTTTCGTCGACCGCAACATTTAAAAATTGTGTCGATGTTTTATACATATCTAAAATGCAAAAACACGGTAGTAAACGTTCGTTAAATTTATATGAAATATTAAATAAAGTTGTATACCTATGAGTTTTGTAACAGTTGCTCGGCTCAATCGGAAATTAGTTTTAAATTGATGTTCGTTGTAGGCTTCTATAACGGATATAAAATCTTGTTTGATGTCCTCCAGCTCTGACTCTGAAGAAGATGATGTCGAACTACTGCTGTAACCTGTGGAGCTGGATGTCTCCAATAGCTACAATAGAATCAATATATAATTCGTTAATTTTTAATACAATCAAATTTATTTGTAATTTAAATATACCTGTAAAATTTGATCGAAATTGTGTTCCATTTTCTGTGACACAACACTGTTTGTAAATAAATTATTTTATGTATTTCGAAATTTAATTATTATCATTATATTATTGATTATTATTATATTAATGGTTATAATTTGTTTAATGAATATTCTTTATAAAAATTCAAAATTTATTAAATTTTTACAATTTGTGACAGCTCTTTTAACTAAATGAATGACATTGAGAAAATACGATGAATGTCATTTTGAATAGTGCCTTATAAATGTAATTTGGAACTGTTTCTTCTGTAACAGTAGTACCAGCCCCATGGAATTATTTGTATACATTTTTGTGTCGTTTCATGAGACATGATCTGATCTGGATCAGATCAGACGTTAAGAAATACAGCTAATAATAGAGCAAATCAATTAATCAGTATATGAGTTTGGGTTAATATAGAACCAAACTAACAGAAAATTTAAATCCCTAGAATAGGTGGTTTAGTACGCACAATTAGTAACGAGATAATAAATTATCGTTGTAAGCGATATTCCATAACATTTTTCCATGTCCCAGGAAAATCCCTATTAAATACTAAGTTTACATTTGAGATAATATGAATCCAATAGAACCGAAAATCATCATCCCTTGAAAAGTTATAGGGGCTAAGTTAGGTGGTTTAGTATGCTAAATTCTCAATACGTTAAATTTACGTTGAAGCGAATTTCCATAAAATGTTTTCATTTCCTAGGAAAAACAACCTACCAAATACTAAGTGTACTTTCGGGTTAATAAGGGTCCAAGTTAAACGAAAATTACCATCTCTTGAAAACTTGTACTGACTGTGTTAATTATGCTCAATTCGGAATATGATAAATTATCGTCTGTAAGTGAAAATTTTTAGATATCCTGGGGAAACCCCTGCCAAATACTAAGTGTTATTTTGGATTATAATGTTCCAGGCTAACCGAAATCACCATCTTTTGCAAATTTATAGGGATTAAGTGTTTGAAGTTGACTTAATTCGCAATACTACAATTAACAGAATTATCTTTCTCAAGCTATTTTGTAAGGAAATTATGTACATTTTTGATAAGGTTTTGTGATGCACTTTTTCTGTGAACTATCAAAAAAAGGTACATAAGCCTTCCTACCACGTCAAGGTTGCAACCACAAAGGAAGGCTCGGAGCCAAACTCCTTAACTGAAAAAATTCATATTTTTTTTCAATTTTTTTTTATTTTTTTATCATTGGTGTGGTTAAGCTTTACAGAATATACAAATATTATCTGTTAAATTAATGAATTGGATTCATCTTTCGTGTACACTCCTTTCACATGATAAACACGTAATACTTGGCGTTAGGGTTGCTATTTCGAAACAATTTAAACAAAAGTCTGCTAACGAAGCAGTACTGCACAGTATCATTTCTTTCAGATAATTTCGATATTCGTTTAAACTAACCTTGTTTATTTTTTCATTTTCCGAGTGAATGCTCATTCTTATTAAAAAACAAGTGTTCTATGGCATATATTACAAAAACTCCACAATTGCAACCATCTATTTGCTGTGGGACAGAACTGCAAATTCTTTTAATTTGTTTGCAAAATTTTGAAGGAACTGACTAGGATTTAAAGGATTATAATTTATAATTTAATAGTTCTGAATATCGATAATGCCTAGAACCCAGTGACTACCATTACATTAAGGTATGATTTTACATTTGTGTGTTTGAGCCAATTTTATTTCTTAGCTGTCAGAAGCATTATAATTGTTTGCTAATATTTTAAGTGTTTGGTAGTGATCGAGGCATACCATATCTGTGTTATGTATTACAATACTGATTGACGTGTAGACCAATTCTGTGGTTAGAAAGCTGTCCGGGTCTGAACTACTGTAACAGGTATTGTATAAATAATTATCCCATAAACCATTAAAATTAAATTTAAATATTATTATGTTATAGTTTAATTTTAACATTTTACTGTAATATTCGTCTTTACTAGATGTAAAATGAATTTCTTTTGGTTTTATTAACTGTAGAAGGGCAATAAGGGTCCTTTTCGTCATCTCGTATTGATGTTGGCGTTTGATGTGGTTTATTTAATTGTTCTGGCAAATCTATTTTACCATATAAAACATCACTTTTTGGTTTGTTTCTAGGCTGTACATTTATGGTCTGTATATGCGTACCACACTCTGCTGCTAATAATAATAATGACATCTTCTCACGTAGTTCATCTACAAATCGGCCTACTTTCAAATGAAGAGAGTTAATTAAATTATTTTTCAATAAATTGAACCAACTTTCCGCCACTTGATTGGATATTCGCGTATGGTGGCCAATATGTTATAGGAATACTGTTCCCCATAAAGGTAAGTACTTCATGTAATGATTTGTACAGAAAATAATAAAATCTTTATAATCCAACTAGTTCATTCTTTCATTGTTTACCATATTGTTTTCCTCTTCAGCAGATATTTAGTGTATGGTGTTCTGCAATATTTTATTGCATTTTTTGAAAAAAGGTGACTTGTTTCGATCGTTATGAAAAAATGTTTTATCTTTAATGGTATCTGATAAATTCGAATCTTTTGGGTTAATGTCATCAATTATCAATTTTATATGGCCTTCCATACAATTTTTAGTTTTTTTAAATAAATCACTTTCCGTTTTTGAACAGCAAATAATACAAAGTGTCTCAAAGTATGAATCAATGTCTTCTAATTTTTTACTATCCAATATTATTGGATTATTGGCTTTATTAAAATTGTATCCTTAAGCTCAGAAGTACAATTACCGATTTTAGATTTGATTTGCCGAACTATAATAGGAGCAAAATGGGAACAGCAAATTAAAACGTCAACTTTTTTCCCAGAACTTTTCTGAGTTTTAAATATTCAGTTATATCGATCATGTTGATTTAATTCAACATCGAGTTTATTAACACCCAAGACTAATCTGTTACGTAAACTTTCAGTGTAACAATTTAAGTTTTATGTTATTTATTTCATTCTGAAAGTCATACTGTTAAAGTTAGCCGAAAGTTTCCAGCCGAAAGATAATGCAGATAGTGTCTTGAATACAGTAAAAATCAGTCATAAACTCGAATTTAGGATGAATTTAGGATCGGGTTATATCCTTTGGGTGTAGGGGAAATTATTTCAGATTATTGGAATTTAAAAATCGATATTAGCGAGACTATAAAGAGAGTTTACCTTTCTGTTTAAATAGTCAAGACACTATCTGCATTATCTTTCGGCTGGCAACTTTCGGCTAACTTTAACAAGGTCTGAAAGTCACTCAGAAATTCTCGAATCGCTCCAACAGTATGCTTCACGCTTACTTGTTCTGCTACACTATTATTTTGTATTACACATATGAAATTTTAGTCCTTTCCCTCTCATAACTGTGACTGAGAGAAGGTTCGACGCCAAGTATATGTACCAGTCATTTGATGATTGGTTTGACATTCTGTGAATTAAATCAATAATTTCACAACTTTGTACCACGTCAGAAAATAGTTTTCTTTCCGATCTCGCTTTTCGGAGAGTTGCAGGTTTCACAATAGTCTGAGTATTGCCCTTTTGCAGCAAAGACACATATATATTTTTTCATTGCTTTAAAAATATTAAATATGAGAAATATGTCACCATTTTGTTTAGAATGACAGTTCGCTTTAAGCCCCGCAATTGAGTAAACGATATATAAGGCCCATGATCATTACTATCCGGTCCTAATGAATACATTTTCATAATTTAAATTAAATACATTTCAACAGTAAATTTAAATTGTTGATGATTATTTTTATATTTACAAACGGCATACTGAGTAAAAGTTTGTTTTTTTGAACGGTTAACACATTTAAATGACAACACACAAGTATATTTAGCCAAATTTAAAGCCTCGTGGCCCTATTCTGGCTTTCCCTGGGAATAGGGAATTGAGGAAAATATTTTCATAGCAGTTTTGTCTAAATTGTATTTTTCTGGCCTACTGAGGAAACATGTTTGGTGCTAATATTTTCGAAACAAAGTTAAATAGGAAATATATATTCCCCTATAAAAATTTTGTGGAACAAAAGTTTCCCAATTCACTTGGTTTTTTTAAATTTTGCACTAAACTTATTCTTTCAGTAGGCCAGAAAAATACAATTTAGACAAAAATGCTATGAAAATATTTTTCCCAATTCCCTATTCCCAGGGAAAGCCAGAATAGGGCCACTGAATGTAATTCCGCAATTCGTCATTTGTCCGACTCTTCGTAATATTTAAATTGATCATCACTGAATCACGATATAGCCAAATGTTAACAGGAGGTTTTCCAATATAACCTCCATTTCTTCAATATTACCCTCTATTCCGATAAAATGGTGCGGTCGAATTAACGAAACATTTGAGTAATCTTTAGTTATACCTTGCACGATTTCATTGTCAATTTCATTGAAAATGGATTCAATGTTATTATCCGAACCATTGGCATCATGTTCTATTTCAGGGGTGTTCTAACTATCAACTTTTAAACTGGCATCGTTTACTAATTTTTTTACAAATTCTGGCCAAATGTAATTAACCCTTTGATGATTCGCGTAATTATTTTTTGCTAGCGGCACGTGCGACCCATGCAAGCATGGGTCGGAATTTATGATTTGATTATAAATAAAAGATCAACGGTCAAAGAGCGAATGACGATAAAATATCAATCATTGGACACAGTTAAATAAAATTTAAAAATTAAATAAAAATTAGAGTTAAATAAAAATAACAAAAAAAAAAAATATGCGAACACATTTGTGCATTATTAATAAGATATTTAGTTTTCAACAAATATTCGACATTATGTTGGAACGAGTTTTCGGTATATGCAAACTCGAAAAATCATTTTTAAATAGATCGAGTAAAACTGCACGGAACTTAGCTCTGAAATAGTAATTTTATTTACTGTACAACAGCGACACTACGAAAATTTCAAAGTAAAACTTGATTTAGATAAACCTGTAAAAACTCAACTCGATTAATGACAACTAAAACAAACTGAAATTTAAATTAACGGTTAACTCGAAAAGATGCGAAACGATAAATTAGATCACCGAATCCTTATTACCTCGAATGTACACTTATTATTTGGTGGGGGGTTTTCCTGGGACATGGAAAAATTTTATGTTAATCGCTACAACGTAAATTTATCATATTGCGAATTGAGCATAATAAACACCCTTAGTAAACTTATTTCATTTCATCATTTTATATAAAATATAATTATATA
Source organism: Nephrotoma appendiculata (assembly GCA_947310385.1). NCBI lineage: Eukaryota > Metazoa > Arthropoda > Insecta > Diptera > Tipulidae > Nephrotoma > Nephrotoma appendiculata. Next base: position 141,140,030 of record OX371223.1, read on the forward strand.
AAATTATTAATTATATAAAAATTATATAAAATATAATTTACTCGTTTATACGAATGTTTACACATACATTGAAACAAAAATGGCTGATTTAGATTTTTAGGAAAGTTTAGGAAATACTTCACTATCATGAAGTTGGAAGTTTTTAGTCTCTCTTAATCGATCGAAGTTACCCCTACTTACCCCATGTTCAATTTCATTGTAATTTGCTTTAGAAGTGATTTTTGTTTTTCTCTTCGGTTTCAATGTGCTCAATTTTCAACGACTAAAATCGAGTAATATTGTGTTGTTGTATTAATGGTTGGTTCACGTACGCAATGCCTCCTAAACTACAGGCCGCACACACCAAATGATGACGACACGCTATGTCTACGTTGTTGTTGCTTTCTTTAGTTGTTTTGTTAGTGTAAATATCTTAATATTATTATTGCGCAGTCTCGGTTAAGACATAAATTGACGTCATGTGCAAAAAATGAGAGTAGTAAGAGGCCTGTAGTTTAGGAGGCATTGACGTACGTGATCAAAAAATGATTCGCGAATCAAGCCAATCAAATCGTTGGAATTTCCCCGCCTGAGATGAAATATTTTTATCTTTGGGCAAATTTTTGATTGCAAGCATCCAACATAGAAAAAACAAAAAACAAATTATGAGCAACAATGACGCTTATTATATCCCTTTTTCTACAAAAAAAAAGGCTAAATTTAAGTCGAAACCACACAAATGTGTAAGTAAAAAAACTACGTAATGGCTTTTTGATAAAAAAAATGTCGTTTGATTTGAAGAAAAATCAACACAATTGTGTGAAAGGAATGCACAAATGTGTAAGTTGGTTCAAAACACATACAAAACATGATAATTTTGTCTTACCCACACAATTGTGTGGGTATGGGGGAAAAGGGATAAATAATTTTGCTGTTTTTCTGACATTTCTATATGACTCACGTCAATATCAACAACAAACAAAACACGCGCCATTTTCACTGTCGGCATTTGGTGTTTTAATTTTGTCGTGCGTTTACATAATTAATTAATTTTAATATTAATAGATCTATTAAAATTGTGAAAACAATTTGCAATTTTGTGCGACATATTTTCAAAATATCTTGTTAACTTATAAATGTTGTGTAATTGCGGAATTATTACATTGAATGAAATTCGGAAATAGGACAGCCATCACTTACCATTTCTGCGATTCTGTGCCACATCGCTAATATTACAGTAAAACAGGATAATCATAAACGTAAATTAGATGTGCTTGAAAACTTAATTTTAAATAAGCGTTTGACGGCTGTAGTCATGTGAGTAGATCGTTTGTTTAAATCACTAAATTATCTCCATTTAACTTTTGAATGAATATTACAGCAATAATTTAAGCGATTTGGACGTACTACGAAGGATTCGAAATTTGCAGATATAGGCGACCAGCTGGTACAAATGAATTTAACTAGCCACCATAAAATGATCACACCGATGCACGGCACCAATTGTAATCCCTTACTACAATAAGCAGAAGAGTGAAGGGTAGAGTAATAAATAATTAGATTGGCTAGATCGGACAAGACTGAATTAAATCAATTTTTTTTCCACTTTTGTCTTTATTTTATGAAAAATGAAATACATATTTTATTTTATATTTATACTATCGCATATTGTTCGTATAATAATTCTACGCCCATTCAAACCGTTTTCTATTAAATCGCGAGCAAAACTCCTAGGCGAGGTGCGATTCGTTAGAATAATGCTGTTGTTAGAATTTCAAGCTCATTGTACAAACAAATCACGTGCTTATCCACATTCATTATCGGAAGTAGAAGCTAACACGATCTTTGGGCTCGGAACTTTACTTAAATCCGCCAAATTGTGACACAACTGCAAATGCCGAAACGGATTGTTACGGGCATCTTCAAAACTTTTCATCAATTTATCACTCATTCATTCGATTTGTGATTTAGCAAACTCAACCATGAACGAATGTTGATGAAAATGAAATGAATGTTTTTATTTTATTTTATTTAATTATCAGTCGTCACCACAGCCACTCACAACACACAAATTAAAATGGTTGAAAATGACAAATGAAACGTCAAGTAAAATAGCTTAATATTTAGAGCAATAGCTTTTGTTTCTAACTTCATATTGTGATCAAATTTTTTTGATGACGTACGTGAACCAACCATAAAAACGATAATAAAAGGGGACTCGTCGACATAAAGTTACGGCATTAACAAAAAAGAATGTAGTCACCACAGGCAATGCCTCCTAAACTACAGGCCTCTTACTACTCTCATTTTTTGCACATGACGTCAATTTTTGTCTAAACTGAGACTGCGCATTAATAATATTAAGATATTTACACTAACAAAACAACTAGAGAAAGCAACAACAATGTAGACTTTGTAGTGAATAGGATTATACATAAATGTAATCGGGCATATTGGGTTGATTATAATAGTATGAACGTAGTAACAAAAGAACACACGTTCAATGTTACTGTAAGCAAGAGGAGAGAAAACTTGACATCATTGTATTCCAATTGTTAATTGTAACCACATGTAATAATTATAAACTTATAATAAATATAATAATAATTATAATCGTGTTTTGTTTTAATGTTAATAAATAACATAACTACCTCGCCGGACACAACAACACATGGCGCAGTTGGTAAAAAAAATAATAATTAAACAATTAAACATAAAAACAAAAATAACGTGGTGCGAGAAAAAAAAATTTTCTTTTGTGTGTTGAGGTTATAATCTGATAAAGTCCAGAAAGGAAAAATTAACAAATAATGAAAGGATTAAATAAACCAGATTGCTTACTTATAAAGGGCAACTTATTCAATAATTGGAAAAGATTCAAAGCCGATTTTGATGTATTTCTGATAGCGAGCGGTAAAGAAAAGGCTGATGAGAAAATAAAAATAGCCATGTTCAAAAATTTAATAGGACGCGGCGTATATTCTTGAGACCTTGAATATAGAAAAAGGTGAAAAAATGACACTACAAAATTGTTTGGACGAGTTTAATAAATATTGTCAACCAAAAATAAATATATTATACGAGCGGTATAATTTTTATAACCGAAATAAAAAACAGTACGAGCCCTTCGACGATTTTTTCGGAGAAATAAAGAAAATGGCGGAACAATACGGTTTTGAAAAGCAACACGACGCACTAGTCAGAGACAGATTGGTGTTCGGCCTAATGGATACAAATTTGAAAGAAAAATTTTTGAAAAAAGGTAATCCAAAACTACAGGATGTAGTTGATAGATGTCGTCTGTAGGAGAGAACTCGAAAACAGGCGGATGAAATACTCAAACATGCTGATGTAGCAGAGATCATAGGTAAAAATAAATTTATAAATAATGATAAGGTTAGAGTTCAAAATGGTAGAAATAATTTTAATGCTAATCAAAATACAGAAAAGAATAGAAATGAATATTTTAAAAAAATAGTTATGGTTCAATAAACATTGTCAAAATTATAATTATAATAAGAATAATTCGTTTGCACAAACAAGAGGCGGTTTCATGGGTAATTGTCGAAGATGCGATCAAAAGCATGAAAAAGGAAAATGTCCTGCGTATGGTTCGGTGTGCGCAAAATGTCATGCAAAGCATCATTATACAAGGTGTTGTCGGTCGAAACACATAAACATTGTAGATAAACTTGATTGTGAAAACAATTATATAGACATAATTGAATTACAAATTTCAATGATTAGTGATAAAAAAGGATGGTTTGAAAAATTTTATATAAACAATATTGAAGTAGACTTTAAGATAGATACTGGTTCTGAGGTTAATGTTTTACCTTTAGGGACTTTGAACCAAATAACCCATGATTATAAAATGGAGAACACGGAGGTAATCCTTAAGGCTTTCGGTGGTTCGCGAATCGTGCCGCATGGTCTGGTTAGTTTGAGAATTAGACATAGAGGTCTAGAATTTTTGGAAAATTTTATAATAATTAATTCTGAGGTAACCCCGATAATCGGATTGGAAACAATTAAAAAATTTCAGTTAGTTAAAGATATTAAGGAAATCGAAAAAAATAATGAAAGCGAGGTAGAACAATTTATAAAAAATAATGAAGTGATGTTCACAGGTTTAGGAAAGTTTCCTGATAAATTAAAGTTAGTGGTGAAAGAAGGTGCAAATCCTGTTGCTAGACCACCGCGCAGAATTCCATTAGCAATACGAAGTAGAGTAAAAGAAGCACTAGACAACTTAGTACGTAGTGATGTAATTGAAACATTAGCAGAACCGACTGACTGGGTTAGTAATTTGGTGGTAGTGCAAAAGCCTAACGGTAGCTTAAGGATTTGTTTAGATCCCAAACATTTAAATCAATCAATAAAAAAAGATTATTATGAAATTCCAAGATATGAGACTTAACATCTAAATTAGCTGGGGTACAAACCTTTACAGTTTTAGACCTCAAGGATGGGTTTTACCAAGTTGAACTCGAGAACAGTTCGAAAAAGCTTTGTGCTTTCAGTACACCTTTTGGTAGTTACAATTTCAAAAGATTGCCATTTGGCATAAATATAGCTCCGGAAACATTTCAAAGACTAAACGAAAAAAATTTTGGAGTGTATATATACATAGATGATCTGTTAATGACGGGAAGAACAGAGGAAGAGCACGACTGTAATTTAAAGGAGGTTGTCGAGCGAGCAAAAAAGTTGGATATAAAATTTAATCGGAAAAAGGTACAATATAGGGTTAACCAAGTTTGTTTTTTGGGACACATTTTTAATCGCAACGGAATAAGTTGTGATCCGAATAGGATTAAAGCTATTACGGAAATGGAAGATCCGACATCAAAAAAAGAGGTACAAAGATTTCTTGGTATGATTAATTATCTACGAAGTTTCGTACCAAATATGGCAGAATTGACGGAACCCTTACGGCAATTGCTTCGAAAAATGTGGAATTTAGTTGGATGAACCAACATAAAAAATGTATCAAAAAATTAAAAGAAGTCATTACAAACACGCCTATCTTACAGACATTTAATGAAAATAAAAAGATCTGTATACAGACAGATGCAAGCCAATATGGTTTAGGTTGCGTATTGTTGCAAGAGGGTAAGCCTGTAGCGTTTGCCTCAAGAAGTTTGTCAGACACGGAAAAACAGTATGCTCAGGTCGAAAAAGAGCTTTTGGCAATACTATTTTCATGCGTAAAGTTTCATCATTATATTTTTGGCAGGCAAGTGGAAATTCCTTTAGACCACAAACCACTAGTGAGTATCATTAAAAATGAAATGCATAAAATAAACTCGTCACGTTTGCAAAGAATGAAATTAAAGTTACTCAAATATGAAATAGATGTCATATACAGACCGGGAAAAGAGATGCATGTCGCGGATCATTTATCGTGAAGTTTTCTCTTGAACGAACCCGCAGAGGAATTTAAGGAATACGAGGATGTTATTCATACTATAAATATGTCGAATGAGAGAAAAGAAATGTTTATACAGGAAACGGCGAGAGATGAAAGTTTATCTCTGATATTAAAAATCTATAACGAAGGATGGCCAAATACTAAACGTCATATTAAACATCTGGCAAGACCATATTGGAAATTTAAAAATCAAATTTTTTGTGACGAAGGATTAGTCTATTTAGGAGACAGAATAATGGTACCATTCAAGTTGAGGAAAGATATGTTACAATTACTCCACTCATCGCACCAAGGTATTACAAAAACCAAACAGCGGGCAAGGGAAATATTATATTGGCCCGGCATAGATACGGATATTGAAAATTACATAAGTGGTTGCAGGACCTGTGAGAAATTTCAAAAATCTAATGTTAAGGAACCATTGATTCCTCATGAAATTCCAGAGTTGCCGTTCAAAAAGATTGCATGTGACATCATGCAAGTAGGGGTAAACGATTACCTAATAATAACGGACTACTACAGTAAGTGGATAGACATAATAATGTTAAAAAATAAACAATCTGGAGAAATCATCGAAAAACTTAAAAACATATTTGCCACGCACAGAATTCCAAAACTATTAATATGCGATAATATGCCTTTTTCGTCAAAGGAGATGAATGAGTTCAGCGAGAGCTGGGAATTTCAAATTAAAACTTCCAGTCCTACATACCCAAGGTCTAATGGGCAAGCCGAGAAAGCAGTACACATAGCTAAGAATTTGGTGAAGAAAGCGATTGAGGATGGTCAAGATTTAAATTATATAATGTTGGAGTATCGCAATCACCCAGTGGCTAATTTGGGCGCATCTCCAGCACAATTACTTTTAAGTCGCAGAACTCGATCAAAAATTCCAACTAAAGATGAACTTCTTAAACCAAAAGTTGAGAGTAACGTAGTAAACAAGCTTAAAGCAAATCAAAGTAACTCTAAACGGTATTATGACGAACGGACTAAACAAAGACCCGAATTTATGAAAGGACAGTCAGTAGTTTACAGAAAAAATAATATGTGGGAACCGGCCCAAATTATAAACACTTATGATAGTCCTCGATCATACATTATAAAAAATGAAGAAGGAAGAAATCTTAGGCGTAATTCGTTCCATTTAAGAAAATCGGATAGGCAACCGCGAATTAAGACCGAAGTTGGGGAGGAAAGATCAATAAAGAATAGTGATAACGGTCCAGATTCGAATGGTCAATCTCAGAGTTTTGATCAGGGTGTAATTTTAAACAGAGGATGGCGAGAAGTATTCGATGAGAATCGAACGACTAGATCGGGCCGAGTGTCGCGTCAGCCGCGAAGGTTTGAGGATTACGTCAGATATTAGTAAATAATTTTAAGTTTTTTAAATATCATTTGATAATATTGAAACGAAGTAAAAATATATATTTTGTAAAAGGGGGAGGTGTAGTGAATAGGATTATACATAAATGTAATCGGGCATATTGGGTTGATTATAATAGTATGAACGTAGTAACAAAAGAACACACGTTCAATGTTACTGTAAGCAAGAGGAGAGAAAACTTGACATCATTGTATTCCAATTGTTAATTGTAACCACATGTAATAATTATAAACTTATAATAAATATAATAATAATAATAATTGTGTTTTGTTTTAATGTGAATAAATAACATAACTACCTCGCCGGACACAACAACACAGCGTGTCGTCATCATTTGGTGCATGCGGCCTGTAGTTTAGGAGGCATTGCCACACGCCAGTTGTAAAGATGAAAGAAACAACAACACAAATAAGTACTCGAATCTATTCGTTGAAAATTGAGCACATTAAAGTCGTATACATACGTCGGATGGAAATCCAGGATTGTTTACATCTCAAACGAGAAGTTAGTAATATATCAGATTTTTGCTCTGTATTTGGTCTATTTCAATTGTGACATAACTGTCAAAAAAATTTATTTCGTTTTTGGTTTTGCTTGGCTTAATTCATCCAGTCATTTTCGTATTTTATGCACGGTTTACACGAGAAAATTGTTTTCTTCTGCAAATTTTTGCAGGTAAATAAGAAAGAATTCGCTATATAAAAATATTCAATATGCGAGAAAGAAATAAACATATATAGTAATGGCGTAATTTTTTTTTATAGGATCATTATTACTTTATTTTTAATGAATTCAAATGAGAAATTTAGATTTTTATCTATGGCGTCTGTTTTTATTATGAATGCTCAACATTTATAAATGCGAAATAATTTTTTTTCTTGTTGATTTTAAAAATGTTGCCATAAAAATACTCGGATCGAATATATTTTATGGCGACATTTTCATTTTTATGGTCATTTTTGCTCAAAAATTCTTCTGCAAAATTTTGTCGTGATATATTGCTTTTCTTGTCTCTCATGTGCAAAAAGTGAATGTTATATCTTATTCATTTTGCAGGAGAAAAATGTTGGTCTTGTGTAAACCGGGCATTAGTGGTAATTTTGTTTGCATTTTAAATATAAAATCATATTAGTTTTCGTTTTTTGTTTTAGTTTTTCAATTTTTAATAAATTGATAGTATTTCAGTTCTTAAAAATTAATTTTTTTCCCACAAATTTTGTTTCGCGTTCTTTTTAATTTTTAATTATTAATAAAACTAAATAAATCTAATTAATGAAACTAAATTACACCTATATAAACAATATTATATATTTAAATATTATTTATTTAACTAAAATAAATGTAATAAACTAAAAACAAACACAATAATCTCAAAATAATACGAATTGGTAGAACGCTTTACAACACAACAAATTCAAATGTCATCCCAAAGAACGCATTACATAACACAACAAAACCGAACAAAAAAAGTAAAATAGTCTACAAAATATTGCTCAAAAATTACAGTTTTGTTTTTTTAGGTTGGTTGTCTGCAGGATTTTTTCCTCAAGCTGTGTTCACAAGTCGGATGGAAATCCCAAAATCCCACATCCGAGATTTTTTTAATTTTTGTTATGTTTTTTGGTTGGTCTATTTTTTGTGGCATAGCTGTCAAAATATAAATTTATTTTTAATTATGCTTAGCTTAATTACAGTGATTATCGTCTTTTTCGTATTTTTGTGTTTTATAAATTACGTTAATATTACATTAATTTGTGTTAATAAACGCTCGTCGCGTTCCCGTGCCCCCATTTCTGAAAAAATAAAATGTTTGTATTAATTAATGTAATACATTTGTATTATTTAATTTAATATGCACATACCGTTTGATTAATATTTGAATCTATCTCTAAAAATTCAATTTATAATTGATAATATTAAATAATTTAAAATTTAATAACAAAATACAACACACACAAAAATGAGCAAAAAAGTATATTGATCTACAAAATGTAGCTGAATAATTATTTTTGAATTGTTAAGTTGGTCGTCTGCAGGATTTTTGCTCAAAAGTTGCATTTTTTCTACTTTTTGGGATGAAAGGGGGCGTGTATTTTGTATAATTTTTGAGATTTGATTGGTTAAAATGGTGGGATTATAAATCCCGGATTTCCATCCGACTTGTGAACAAAGCTTCAGAGTTGAGTTTTTGTCAACTTTTTGGGATGAAAGGGGGCGTGTATTTTGTACTATTTCGTTCGTTTGATTGGATAAAACGGCGAGATGTGAAAATCCCGGATTTCCATCCGATGTATGTATACGGCTTAAAACAGAAGAGAAAAAAAAATCACTTCTAAAGCAAATTACAATGAAAATGAACATGGGGCAAGTAGGGGTAACTTCGATCGATTAAGAGAGATTTACAACCGTCAACATAGCGTTACGTCATCATTTTAGTTAATAGGCCAGTAGTCCAAGTGGCTTTCGTTATTCTGGGTGATAGCCAGATATTAATATGGTTGACAAATGCGTAACGAATGATAATAATTCGCTAATTCATATTTTTGTAGATTGGTCCCCAAGAATAACCAAAAAATTCGTTATAACAAGTTTATTAAACCACTCAAATGATTTAGATGTTTACGAAATATATTTTATTTAATACGGAAACGGTATGTTCGGTCTGACAACCATTACAAACTCTTCTATAATAATAATCTCCCGCTAGGTAAAGTTCTCATTTTAGAATACTACGTTTACATATAGTAAGTTGAATTATGATTCGCTGTCCAACATGGAGTTGCTTAGTGAGTATAAGTCGTCGTTGTTGTCGTTGTGGTCGACGAGCTTGCGCAGAACTGTTCAGTTGTTTTGGGTACATCATCACAGGTGATGATGATATGTAGAAAATCGTATAATTCCGCGAAATCGAATGATTACTCTACATCAACCGCTGATATCGGATTCGCTGACATTATCATATCGGACTCGGTATTATTATTCTCGGTGTAACGAAGTCTTAACTAATTGGCAGAATACTGTGCCGTTAAATTCGTAAGTATATGTGAAGTTATCCCAGAAAAATAAAAATGAGCAGAAGGCAAAATACTGTAGATATATCCCAACCCAAGATTTTTAAATTCATCCCAGATAAGTTTAAAATGACACAAAATATGATAATGCTTGATCTAAAGTGGTTACTCTACAAATATCTGGTTCTCGGAAACCACAAGTGTCGTGACTGATCGCTTCTGATTTTAACACGGCATCATGTCCGCTATCCAAAATAAATTGCACACGATGTGATGTGTTGAGATTGACGATTCATGTGTTGAGATTGACGGTAAAGCATCCTGGAATGGCCCATTTTAAATAAAATAAAAAATTTAGATTTCTTGAAACCCAAACTGACATAACCGATCTCTTTTGATATCGTTTTGACATAATGTGCACTACGAACGAATAAAATCCCAAGAACATCCGTATGTAAGGATTGGCGCTATGAAGTCATGTGTTTAAATGGCCCAATCATTTTTAAGAACACAATTCGGGTTTAAAATAATGGCTAATGATAGAGATCATCACTCTATCTACAAAAAAAACCAAGACCCAACCGTATGTTGAGATTGGCGCAATAGACATATGTGTGAATGGCCCATTCAGTTTACGCATGAAATGTTGAATTAAATTAATGGATCACGAGTGTTATGACCGATCTTTTCTGATTTCATAATGGCATCATGTCCGTCCACTATCCCAAATAAAATTCACATGATGATCCGTGTGTATGTTGAGATTAGCGCTAAAATATCCTGGGATGGCAAATTTTAAATAAAAAATTCATTCTCAGCATTTGGTTTGTCTTATCATTTTAGCATAAATATTTGAAGAATAAACACTTAGATCTACATATTGTTGGGTCATTTGACCGTTGTGACCGTTGGGACATTTGACCACGACGATGGGTGCTGCTCACTCTGAATACTCAATCGGTGAAATCATGTCGAGTTTTTGAATACTACCTAGTTCGTATTCAACTCCTTCTAATGCAGCGAAAGATATCGGCCGCTTGTGCCGATATATAGGATGGACGTCCGGGTTTAGGTGGATGGTTGCTTTTCCCTTTAAACACTTTCCGAGTGTGTCGCGGTAGATGGATTGAAATTCGTTTTTGAATTTCGTACTGAAGGTATCATGTTTCGAGTTTGTCAATACAATATTTGGGTCGCAATATTATACCGCTATTTTAGTTGTTGTTGATGATTCAGTGGCTTATTCAGCTGAAAATAACCGTCATTATAACTAACGTTAATATTGATTGGATTTGTGTGTCTTAAAATAGTTTAACTGGAATATAATTGACTTTGGCATTTCTAATAATGTTTTTCCTACAATCATATTCCAATCCGGTTCGTCCCCATAGACTAACTAGTCTCGTACTATTATGAAAACATAAGAGGACACAACCCAGATTAGAACAGAATCTCTGTACAATCCAATTAAAATACAATAAAAGATTAATTAAATTTGAGAAAGGGGTAAAAGGAAACAAAACCTGTATTTTTTGATTATATCAAAAATTAAATTAAAATAAAATTTCAACACATTTTTCTCTTATATGAAGATAGGTAAATAAAATACTTGTTAACATAGAGTAGTTTTCCAACAACAAAATCTTTGGTAAATTATAGATGCATTTTCGTTTTGTATAGGAAGAGGAACAACACACACCTACACCTGACCTGTTCTGTTCAATTTCTAAAATATGATTATAGAAAATTTTAAATTTCAATTTTAATTTGAAACATATTTTCTGGAAAAATTTTGTTCTTAAAATTAGAATCCTTTTCTATACTAAAAGGACAATAATCATAATAATGATAACAATTAAATTGAAATAAAATTAAAATAATTAAATTTTTCGAACGTGTTTTTATGTTATCATGTCGTACAATTATCACAATTTAATTCAATAGTATTTGGGGACTTGAATTGAAAATTAAAAAGTTATGCAAACATTATTTTCTAGTCTAAGATAAAAAATTTTATCAAATCCTTAAATCTATTTTATATTTTAAATTTAAATTGTTGCATCACTGTTTAATTAACTTTTCCAATTACATAAAGGATCTCGCCACTATAATTTAATAAAGGCTCTAAAAATTTATGCTATTAATAGTTTGAAAATTACATATTAAAATTAAATTTTCGAACGTTGGAAAGGCCCGCCTTGGAAACAAATATCGGTGTCTACCATAAAAGAACACATTTCTCTCTCTCTCTAGCATTTACATCCCATGAAGGGATTTTGCTGCCCGCACTATGGTCCTCCATCCTTCTCGGTCCATCGCTCTCGTCCTCCAATTTCGACATCCTAATACGAGTAGGTCTTGTTCGACGTCGTCACGCCAGCGCAGTCGGGGTCTTTGTAAACCATTCGTTGTTGTGGAGATCTTGCAACGTGGCCGAGCCATCTCACTCGATTAGATTTGATGAAGCCGATAATATCGCTACCTCCGAGAAGTTGCTTTATTTCGTGGTTCATGCGAATCCGATATTCATTGTTCGCAACTTTAATAGGACCAAAAATTGAACGGATGACCTTCCTTTCGAAGGTAGATAATAATCTACAGTCGTTAGAGGTCATGGTCCAGCTCTCGCTTCCGAAAGTCAGCACAGGTCTTATCAGTGCTTTATAAAGTGCGAGCTTGCACGACTGCGATAGGTGTTTAGATCGCAATAATTTTGATTGCGCGTAGAAAACTCGTTGTCCGGCAGCGATTCGGGCTTTTATTTCTGCCTGCATGTCGTTTGATGATGTTATAAGTGACCCGAGGTAATTAAAATTTTCGACGTTATCAAAATTATGGTCGCCAATTTCGAGATTTGCCATAGATATGTTCCTGGGTGTTGTTAAAAATTTCGTTTTGGTACTGTTCACCTCCAAACCAAGTCTTCTTGCGCAGCGATTGAGCGGGATGAAACTGTCCTTGATGTCGCTAGGTCTTCGGCCAAGAAGCACGATATCATCTGCATATCCAAGAATTTGGCCTGATTTATTGAATATACAGCGCGAAGTTTCAATGTTGCTTTTCCTCACTACGTACTCAAGCGCCAAATTGAACAGCACAGGCGCGAGTGCATCTCCCTGTCGAACACCAGATGTTATTTGAAAGGAGTCTGACACAGATCCTTCAATTACAATTCTACATGCAGATCCAGACGTTGTTAATTTACACAGAGAAACAAGTTTCTCTGGAATACCTAGGCATATGAGCGCGGCCCAAAGGTTGTCGCGGTTTATACTGTCATATGCCTGCCGGAAGTCTATATATAATTGATGTATGGTTATGTTGTACTCCCAACATTTTTCCAAGATCATCCTCATGGTGAAACACTGGTCAGTGGTCGATCGGTTGGGACGAAAACCACACTGATAGTCGCCAATGATGTTTTCGGCGAAAGGGATGAGTCTGGCAAGTACAACATTAGCCAACACTTTGTAAGCAGTGTTCAATAGAGCTATGCCACGAAAGTTTTCACATTTAAGACGGTCGCCTTTTTTATGCAACGGACATATGAGTGCTGTCTTCCAATTCTCCGGCAACTCTTCTTGGTCCCAAATACAAACGACGAGATCGTATAAACTTGTTGCAAGAGTAGCGCCTCCGAGTTTGATTAATTCTGCGGGGATTCCATCGAGACCGGGTGCCTTGCCGTTTTTCAATCGACTAATAGCTGCGTCTACTTCCTCTGCTGTGGGATATTCGACGAAGACCTCATCACCTGGAGGAGCTATTGCTCTAACGGGGGTCACTTCGTCATTCCGGTTTAGCAGACTTTGAAAGTAGGTTTGCCATACTGAGAGAACATCAGCCACGTTTGTTCTCAATTCTCCATTCCCGTCTTTTATGGCTGTACTTCTTGGGTGGAAGTCTTTAGTGAGATTCCTGGCATTAGCAAAACAGTCCCTTGAATTTCCTACTTCCGCTTGGAAGCTGATGTTTTCGATGCATGACCTCATATGATCGCGTTTCTTTTGTCGAAGGAATTTAATCGTGGCTTTCCTTGCGCGTAGATATTCTGCCTGAGTGCTTCTCGTGTTGCGAGCCAACCATTTTTCACGAAGCTTTCGTTTATTTTCGACGACCAGGCGGCATTGATCATCGAACCAATCATTGCGGGATCTCGGCGGTCTTCTGTCGATAGTGTTTTGCGCCGCGGTGGTTATGGCTGACTGTATAGCGTGCCACTGCTCCTGGATATTAGGAGGAGCTCCTTCGTTGTCGCTGGGCCGCTCTAAATAGTTAGTGACAGCTGATTGGTAACTCCGCAGTGACGCTTGGTCTTTTAGAGCATCGACATTCCATCGAACGGTTTTTTGTGCTTGTCTATTGAAGGTTGATGACAGTTTGCACTTATATTTAAATATGACAAGCACATGATCGCTGTCCATATCTGCACCTCTGTAAGATCTAACGTCAGATATGCTGGTGGAGTGTCTCTTGGGCACCATGACGTGATCGATTTGGTTTTCCGTTCTTCCATCATTCGATCTCCACGTTACTTTGTGGATTCTCTTATGTGGGAAAAACGTACTTGATACAACTAAGTTGTACGTTATTGCCAGGTCGGTGACGCGTTGGCCGTTGTTGTTACTAGTTAGGTGCAGGCTGTTAGGACCGATGTGCGTTGTATTTTCTGCACTTCTACCGATTTTTGCATTAAAGTCGCCCACGATGATTTTAATGTCGTGGTGCGGTATGTTATTGATGACTTCCTCGAGCTCGACAAAGAAGAGATCTTTGATGTCATCTGATTTATCTTCGGTGGGTGCATGCACGTTAACGATCATGATGTTAAATTTATTAGTGCGAAGTCTGACCGTGCATATCCGCATGTTGATAGGGCGGAAATCGATGATATGATGCTTCACGCGCCGATGGATGAGGAAGCCAACTCCAAATTCTCCTCCGTTCTGATGGCCGCTGTAATGAAGAGTGTAACCATTGGTGGTGTCATGGACCCCACTCCCAGACCATCTAAGCTCTTGTAGTGCAAGTACGTCTAATGTGTAACTTTTGGCTTGGTTCGAAAGGTTCTGGAGATCTCCAGGTCTTAAGAGGCTAAGCACGTTCCATGTTCCCATTTTTAAAGCGTTGTCCGTTTACAATTTCCGAGGTCGAGTTTGTGATGAATCCGATATGGTAATCCGAGGCCTTTGTTCAGGGTTCATAACTTAAATGGTTTTTATGAGGGAAGGTTGTTGGCCTGCCGCTCAACCCGCTTGTTACGTGTGTGGGTCACGTACTGGTGATAATCTTAAGGCATCCAGTCCTACCTTGAACACATTTATATAGCGAGCCGCTTGATACAAGACAGACGCCCGCTTCAGCCGCACCTAACCTGGAGAACAGACGCTGATTTGGTATTGGTTTTGAGGCGCCAATAACCCGCCTTGACATGTAGTGTCCATGACTATAAACAGGATTTAGTCTGTTCGTCTCCACTACACATGCCCTCGTCTAAAATCCACAATATTTTTGTACTTATATATTTGGTTTGGCTGCATTGAGTTAAGACTTAACTAGCTTCTGGTGTCTAAAAATGTAATATTAGCTATTTTACTATGGCATTCCCGAATGCACCCTCGAACGTTTTTCATGATCTGTCGACGTCAAAACGACCGTCAAGGTTAACATTTTATTTAAATTATTACTGCAATTCTGAGTCGAATGTCGCAACTTTAACAGCACTTCGAAATTCGAGACAAAATATTTACTATTGGACTCCTCCGCCAGTGAGACAATGCACTGGTCGAAGTATCGAAAAGATCGCAGCCGTAAGCGTTTCAGTTCAAAATGAGCCAATTCAGTCGATTCCACGCAGCTTACAGGAATTGGGAATCTCTTAAACCACATTGTGGCAAATTTTGCGTAAACATATTGGCTTATTCCCTTACTAGATCAAAGCAACGAAAGAACTAAAGCCTCTTGATCATGTGAAGCACCGAAACTTCTCCGATTGGACTCTGCTAAAGTTTGAAAAATCCCGAATTTCATCGAAATATCGTCTTCAGCGATGAAGCCGTTTTGGTTTATGGATTTGTCAATTAGCAAAATATGCGTTATTGGACAGCAACAAACCCACATGTTCTGATCTTGTCGCGAACATCGCCGAAGGAGCTTGTGAGTTCAAGCTGCAGGCTGTTTCAATTATTTTACCTTTTTTATTTTAAAGATCACCAAGAAGCATACGAAAGAGAAAGCTGTCAATTTCAAAATAGAGTACCCCTACAGTCTCATATTTTGTTGACGCTTCGAGATGATGATATGAGCTTAAAACAACTGAAAGATGCGAGCAAGTTGTGCGTGGTGTGACACAAAATCCAACATTATACGAAATTGTGGCGCAATGCGTGGTACATGAACATTGAGCTGCCACCACACCATTTGCCCCAACCAAATCCCAAAATAACGAATCGTTTTCAAAGAAGAAACTTTAGCAAGAGTCACTTGATGAAGCCCCAGGTGGAAATAAAAAATGTACAGTCTGTTTCCAAGTAAATAAAAAAAATGTGCCAGCTCATGTATATCTCGAAAAATGGCCGAATGGGCTAAATGCCTTGACGAAGCGTTAATTTTCCTAATGTCATCCTAAATGCGCCAGACATTCGGATTAATTTGCATATGTTGTACTCCGGGTAAGTCTATTGAGTCTGTGGAAAAAGTTTCGAGAGCACTGATTTCTCGAATATTGTTGATGCGGCCACCACGATTTGTCTGGATGTGCAGCTTTTGACTTGCCTTAGCCCACAGAAATAGGACCAGCAGCAGTAGATCAGGAGGACGAAGAAGCAGAAGCTGAAAGACTCATCATCACATTGAATTCTCATGCATCATGTTAAATGCTTTCGTGAAGTTCATCGAAGAATTAACTTCACTGATCGCAAAAAACGTTCTATCTCAATAGTCCAGGAAAATTCGACAAGACACATCTCTATAAAACATTAATGAGCTAAACTAAAGTTCGAGGCAATCATCGGCCACATCGAATCCAATGTGACAATATTTTAAACAATTTTTATTGATTTCAAGCATGAGAAGCGAAGAACAACATGAACTCAACCAATGGTTACTCGATAATAGAACCGGAAGCTTACCGGAGAATTCCAAAGATATGATAACAAAGGAATACATTATTTAATATTCGTTTATTAAAATTAAATTTTTCTTATAAAACTAATTTACTTAAAATAGAACTTCGGATGCTATTATATTTTAACACTTACACCTAATATTGAGAACACTGTCGAAAATTGTGGTTTGGTAGGTAAAAATAAAGCAAAATTTAGTGGTAATAGCTTGAACCAGCACCGCCATATGGATAAACAGAACTTGAATATCCACCACCATAACCACCTTTATTATAGGGCAAGTAAGATCCTGATGAGTATGATGGGTAACTTGATGTATATCCACCATATCCTCCAATTCCTTGTCCAGCATAACCTCCATAACCAGAGTATCCGCCTGAATATCCATTATTATAACCTACACCGGAATATCCTGAATAGCCGCCCAATCCGGAGTATGACCCTAAACCTGCAACACCTATATTAAATATAGATATATAGATTACAATTCAATATCGGCTTACATTCAATTAATAATCAAGATTAGATTTTCTAAGTAATACAATTAATCAACCTTGCATTTAAAATCACTATTGTTAATTTCTATATTTTTCTGGGTCGTGGGATTTTGATTTATGGAATAAATTAAAAACAGATAATTACCTAGGTTTGATGTACCATATCCAAGGGAAGAACCGTATCCACCGCCATATCCACCACCATAACCGCCTCCGTATCCACCACCATAGCCGCCTCCAATTCCACCATAACCGCCTCCGTATCCACCATAACCGCCATTATTTCCGTACGAAACTTTTGAAATCGCTGGATAAGCTCCACCATATCCAAGACTGCTTCCATATCCTAAAGCACTACCACCGTATCCACCGCCATATCCACCGCCATATCCACCACCGTACCCACCGCCACTATATCCACCAGCACCACCGTATCCACCATATCCACTTATTACACCACGTTTTTCAACTGATTTCTCAGTCGGCTTATCATTACTTGCGGCCGCTTCTTCACATGTAACGACTGCGATTACCGAAAGCACACAAATTACTAAAAACTTCATGGTATATAATATTATTACAATTTAGTTATTTGGTCTATATATGTTAAAACTATAAAACTGTTATGATTTAACTTGTTCGAATGATCAGGATTGACTGAATACATTTTCATATTGATACTCAATTTTATATAGGAAAAAAATTTGCTCGTACAAGGTATAGACTAAACACTCGTGCATACATCTCAAAAACCAAATTATGCAACAAACGCTTATAAATTAAAAATTTATTTTTATTGTTTCAAAAAATAAAATAAAACTGAAAAATACAGAATAAAAAACTTATTGTTGATTATTCATCAAGTTTAGCGCGGTACGAGTACATACCCACCACCACCTCATCTCGTATATAGTTTCATTTTTTTATTTTACTTAAATGTTTCTTTTTCATACTCAAACATAATTTTTACGTTTGATTAGTAATCATAACAATAATTCTCAAAGCTAAAATATTATGTTATTACTTTTAACTTAAGATAGATTTTCATCTGAATAACAAAAAGACAATTATGTTAAATATTATGTGTGTTTCTATATAGAATACAACTGATTGTCTTCGAGATATGCCGTGTTTTCAACCAAGGTTTAAGCTTTTAGTAGTTAGATTTAGAGATGGTGCGTTGTAATGTGTACGTACAATGCATAGATGCTAATTTGTGTATTAATGTCGCACTGTCACAAATTGACCACAAGATTCAATGTTGCCAAATTTTAGAAATAAAATACGTAAATTGGCGGTGCTCTTAGAGTTGCGGATTTGGGTTTACATGTAAACCATTAGCTGATCTAACCATGTAAGGCTGTAGGTTTTAGCAACTAAAATCATCCAGTGCCAAAGGTGTTCAGCACCAACTACCTTAGACGTTTACGGGAGATATTCTTTCAATTGCACATACATCATCCGAAACTGTTCGAAATGCGAAGGCGCATTAAATATATCGCACGAATAAACATTTTACTATACACAAATGCGATAAAAATAAAAGACGAGCAATGGACGTTGAAGAAAACTGATAATTAATTCCAAGAAAAATTCTGATTTCTTTAGGTTTCAAAGTAATCACAGCAATGCCCTAGAAAGAGCACAAAAAACTGAAAGAAAAGTAGTATGGTACTATAAACATTTCGGTAACGACAGTGTCTACATTATACAGAAATTTCTTGCATTGACCGTTTCGTCTCGCCATGGTTTAATTACATGCAGAAAATTGCGTTTTAAATGCTAGAGATCCAATCATTGGTGCCTCTCTACTTATTCATCATCGCCAATTGATACAACTTCTCTAAGTAACTGCCTTGCATATGGGATCATCCAAGTGGTCTTGCCTATAGCAGTATAAATGATCACCTATGACAAATACGACTCGGTGCCATTCTTTTAGACAGTGGATCGCAAACATCGTTCACTGATAGCAAACTCTTCAACCAGCTATTCAACATAATAAGAAACGAGCACAATTTACTATATCTTTTTTAGCATCATCAGGAATGGTAACCAAGGGAGTTGCCAATATAGAATCGATGAATCGATTAAATTGAACTATTTATTTTAGACAAACATCCTTTAGTTTTATCATCAGCAATAATTACATTAAGAGAGTTCACAGAGTTCACAGAAATTAACTAATCCTAAATTTTATGAGGTTGGTCAAATAGATACACTGTTCGGAGACGAAAAATCCATACCCTTCAATTGTAGCGCAGAATTCTGAATTCGGTTCTATGTATATATAGTAAATAACAATTCAATAAATTTGCAGTTAGCTGAAATTCTAAACCGGCTTTGAGAAGTGTAAGAGAACTGTTGCCGCAAAGTAGAATACAATATTGTATACCAGCAAAAATTTGGTTTGAAAACAATTCCATTTTGGAATTACATATAAGGGATTGGTGTTCTAAATTTGTCAAAGGAAGACCGCAATTGTTGAAATAGTAAAACCTGTTGTTCATTTTTAGATTCTGTCAAAAAATTTAAGTTTAGTGTGTACAAAAACGTCCTTTAATCCAGATACACATGGTAAATACAGATCGAGCTCACGAGATTATAGCGGCACTTATAATCATCTCCATACACACCAGGTTGAATGCATATAGCGGAATAGTTAAGCTAAAACCGGCATAATGGCTGTGCGTGCAGCTTCATCGACCAACTAAAACGTGCTGAACGATTCATAGCGGAAAAGAGACAAATCGCTTCTTTGCCAGAACTGGAAGCGCGATTAGCGGTAGTTGAAAAAGCGTATCGTATTTTTGAAGATACCCAACTCGACCTTGAGCTAATTAATGACGATGACCTGGAAACAAATGCGAGCACGAACTTTGAGGAATCCTATTTGTCAGTGAAGCCATCACTTCAGGCATTTATAAAAAATTTACAAACAATTACAACAGGGACACCTAATCATTCGGATAACAATAAATTTTTAGTAAAACTCCCTAAGTGTCGTTCGATCATTCCTTTCGCAGAGGATCACAAAAAATGGTTCACTTTCTACGAGTTGTTTCATAAATTAATATACAGCAAAAAAATCTAAAATCGTTACTTTTAAATCCTGCCAGCAAAACCATCGAATCATTGAAATTAACATCAGAAAATTACGCAGAGGCTCTAACGCTATTGCAGAACCGCTATCAAAATAAAAAATTAATTTGCGAAGATCACCTTCGGGAAATATTCTCACTTAAGTCGATCGTAAAGCCATCATCTGAAAATACTCGACATCTGCACGATACACCACATTGAGATGATTTAATTGTATATTTACTGTGCTCAAAATTAGATCATGAAACTCGATCGAAGTGGGACGACGTAGCTCCCACTGAACGAATGCCAGCTCTTGATGACCTAATAAGCTTTCTTAGCAAACGTTCTCATGTGCTGGAACGTCAAGCTCCTCGTTCAAATAAACTCAACTCCGCTAATATGCATACTCACATACACGAATCTACTCAAGGTCGCTCAACAAATGTTCCTCAAGTCTCAATGGCCATTCTATCAAATTCAACCTGTAATTATTGTAGAGGATATGGTCATTTAATATACAAGTGCAGAAAATTTAATAAGCTACCAATTGCTGAACGCAAGGCTCCAGTCAATCATCACGCTCTTTGCATCAACTGCTTCCGAGCTGATCATCTGCTAGCATCGTGTACTTCCAAATTCACCTGCTTTCAGTGCAAACAACAACAACATACGTTGCTTGATAATCCAGCTGAAATAAAACCCCACTATCAACCGTCAAATCAATCGCAGAAGCAACTATCATCAACTGGGCCACCAAAAGATGCTGCAATGGAAAGCTCTACTGTGTGTGTAATTCCCAGCATTGAACCTCCAGTAATCACATCTATTCCCGTCAAGAGTGTACCACCAACACATCAGGCTTGCTTGCACCTGTTAACAGCATTGGTTAAAGTTTATGACAAAAATGGTATACCTATTATTGGCAGAGCTTTACTTGATTCAGCATCTCAGGCACATATTATCACGGATTCTTTTGCTGCTAAGCTTGGTCTGCAGCGTACACAATTCGCATCATCCATTAAAGGAATCAACAACAAGGCCACACCAAGCATATTCTCCATCAACCTTAGGATTCGCTCCTGCTTCTCTGGCTCTTTTAGAAGCTCAAATTTTCTAAAAATATTGTGGCTGGAAAAATAACTAAGCTAGCGAATCCTCAGTCGGTATTCACTCGCGGCAACATCAACTGAAGAGCCAGCATTAGACGGCTTATTACAAAAGTTTTGGAGTTTGGAATCTGCAGTCACTTCAGATCGTAATTACACGCAAATGGAATTAGCCTGTGAAAGTCACTTTACGGAGAACACTATACGTGATGGTTCTGGTCGCTTCATCGTCGCATTACCTTTAACCTGCTCACCTACCACATTGGGGAATTCTCGAGTCATGGCTACGCGAAGATTTTTGAACTTGGAGAAACGGTTAAGTAAGGATTGTAAGCTCAGGGAATCATACAGAAAATTTCTTAACGAATACGAAAGCCTGGGACATATGGTTCCTATAACCGAAGCTGAGATTGCAAAACTGAATTATTTCATTCCACACCATTGCGTCTTTAAAGACGACAGCTACACAATAAAGATTCGTGTTGTGTTTGACGCTTCTGCAAAGTAGGACTCTGGTCAATACTTAAACGACATTATGATGGTCGGCCCAGTCATTCAGAGCGATCTATTTTGTATTTTGATTCGATTTCGCACACATCGATACGTGATTAGCGCCGATGTTACTAAAATGTATCGCCAAATTCGCAATGTGACACCATTTGCAATACATTGTGTGGCGTAACGCTACCACGGAGCCTTTAAGTGTATCGACTCACAATAGTAACATATGGCATGGCAGCATCTTCATATTTGGCCACAAAGTGTCTCATTGTATTGGCTGAAGTTAATCACTCCAAATATACCGAAGCATCTGAAGTAATTTATCATGATATATACGTAAGAAGAGAGTAAGAAGAGTTAAGGACAATATCGTTCATATTTTGGGAGGGGCTGGGATGACGCTGCGAAAATGGTGCAGTAATGATGAGACCTTCATTGCAAATGTTGAGAATACCGATCGAGAATCATATCTTAGCATCGACGATTCAGATAACGTGCAAACTCTTGGTTTATTTTGGATTCCTCAAATGGATCAACTTCGGTTTAAGGTAACGAAATTTGACACAGCCAGACCTATCACAAAGAGAACGATCATATCGGAAGTTGCACGCACTTAAGATCCTCTGGAATATACAGGACCCGTAATAACGATGGGAAAGCTTTTTATACAAGAACTGTGGAAGATGAAAATTGATTGGGATGCCGCGTTGCCGCAAAGTATGAATACAAAATGACAGAAGCATCGATATATGTCCACTGCTACAGTAATGATGGAAAACTATCAAGTCATCTATTGTGTTCAAAATCTCGGATCGCCCTCACCAAAAAGATATCACTTCCCAGGCTTCAACTATGTGCCACTGATTTACTATAGTCAATTTAATGAAACGCGTCATACCAGCTATGAAAATTCAGAACCCAACAATATTTTATTGGACAGACTCTACGATAGTGCTCCATTGGATTGCTTCTGAATGTAAAAACATTTGTGGCAAACCGCGTTTCCAATATAAAACTATCAGTAAAACATCCGATTGGTACTACATTGCATCGAAAGAAAACCCAGCTGAGTTAATATCGAGAGGTTTACAACCATCACCGTTATCAACTTTTTCGTTCTGGTTCAACGGTCCAGAGTTCTAAGTTCGTAATGAGGACTCATGGTCAAGACTGACACCACATTCCCACGGAGGAAGGGAGTTTCTCGAACTAAAAGTTACAAAGTCTTGTCTGGTTGCACATGCCATTGCTTTGGAGTTTAACGACATGTAGAGTGCAATTAAATACAGGCATAATTATCGATAGTTGTGTAACGTGATCGGCTTTATGCTACGTTTTGCTGGCAATGCGAGGGTATCAAAAGAGAAGAGACACCTCAAGCCTGCATTATCCAATGAAGAAAGAGATCGTGGTCTATTAACCATCGTGAAAATGTTTCAACGAGAATCGTTCATTGAAGAATATCAGCAGCTCAGCCGAAGCAAACCATTCAACAAAAATTCTCGACTGAAATCCATGCTCCCGTTCCTTGACCAAAACGGTATTATTCGGGTCGGATAATTTGCAACATTAAATCTCCGGAACTTGCTAATAAACCTTCAATTCTGCTGTGCCATCGATGCAAGTCCCATTTATAGAGAAAATCAAATAATCATCCATCAAATTCATATTGGAATAATTTGGAACCTAACACAAGTCGAAGTCTCATAAATGATGCAATGGGAAACAGTTCTGGAATATTTCGGCCAACGTGTTTCAATATACAATCAACATATGCCATTGTTTCTCATTGATTTTGGCGACGTTGGCGTGTATATGATCGATCCAATAAAGGCGCAACTCCGCTCTAAATGTTCACATGAATGACGAACTCTACATCTCTAATTTTATGCTGGTAATCGTCCATAAAATGAAGAGACTAACCATCAGAAGTCGGCAATCAACTTGGAATGAGATCGAGTACAAAAACTAAGTGGAGTCATTATTGAGAAACTCGTCGACGGGAAGTCAACATCAATTAACCTGATGTAATCAAAATTCACTTATGGAAATGTAACAATTACAGCAACTACCAGATTACCAACTGTGAATACAAGGGGGTCAATATTTATTGCTATAAAATTAATAATATACAGATAAATCAAGAACTGCTGTCTTGACAGACAAAAGATGTAAACTTTAGGATAGATCTTATATAAACTATCGGCTATTATAAACTTTCTTACCTTAGCAATCCTCTCGTATTCTATCCTGTCTGTATTTCCATAAAAATTTGGTTTCAACAGATTCGTAGTGAAAGATGGTGTTATCAGTGCTTTGTAGATTCTTTGTAGAGATTATATTTTGCTCATATATCATCGATTCTATAATAAATTTCTCATCGCTGACAACGCTGATGTGAAGCTCATTTTTTGGACGGTTTAACGGAAACAAACTAACTTGATTTATAATATAAGGAGCTGCGCTGATGCTGTACATTCTGTCGGTAATGACACGATGATAAAAAATTTAGCTATTTGGTTTCATTGCCGAACATTGTACCCGTATGTTATTTAAAAAGCCTCCAAAAACTTGCCTTATCGATTATTACATTATGCCGTTTGAATTGGATTAATAATTATAAACACATACCCCTTAAAAAAGTATATCAGAAGATTATGTTGGAATCAAAAAAGCCAAAGAGATGACCAATGGAGATAGTTTGGATGAATTGGAATTTCGCTCCTTACGAATCTTCATTTAAATTGGGGTGTGGGATTCACTAAATGTTTATTAATGAATAAATATTGTCGGGTTTCGTTCAGCCTAACCAGTCTAATCCATTTAAGTACCTTATGTTTAATTTAAGATTGGCTTATAATCCCCCCATAAAACTGAATTTGATCAAAATTGGTTCAGGCATTTTCAAATTCCATTCGACATTTTGAGCTTGTTACATTCCAATTTGTTTATTAAAAAGATCGATTAAATTGTATTATCTATCGTGGAATAGCTTTGTTTAACACAGGTTGGCTTTAAAACCGTAGTGGCAGCAAAATTATTTATAACGAGCGCATCTTAGCCACGAGTACCAATGTATGTGAAATTCATTCATACGTATAGACACCCAACCAAATCTTCATATTCATAGTTTATTTAAAAGTTTCAATAGGCGTGCGACAGCATCTGATGTGTATGTGCAAATTACTAAGGACTCTTAATTCAAGGTATACAGCAAAGATAAAGTTTCGGCAAATTTACCAGACTTCCAGTCTACATCAAAAGCGTAAAACCAGCAACAAAAGAGATTTTTGGGTTACAAATTTAACGCGGCCATTAGATATTATATATTACATAATATATACCAATACATACAAACCTCTTTTATCATGAATTCTATTATCCGGAATAAAATCTAATATCCGGAAAAAGTTTTTTTCGTATTCTTTCATTTTCTCTTTTATTTACCTTATTTTCCAAAAATGAAATAATTTTTTTATTGTGTAATTAACTAAAATAAATTTAAAATCTTAATAAATGGCACTGCAGTTTAAAAAATATTAAAATATGCTGTTATTATGAAATTATTAAAAAAAAATCTTTTATCCGGAATTGTTTGCCCCAGTCGTTCCGGATAAAAGAGGTTTCACTGTAATTGAATCATTCGCGGAATCATCAATTGAGCAATACATTTTATTATCACCCTAGGGAATACGAACACTCTCTTTAGATCTGTCTGTAAATATTTGTGTGACTAAAATTATGTGCATTTTCACCCGAAATATTAATAATTTAAATCATTACCAAAGATAAACATATAAAGATGAGTAATTATCATGGCACGCCGATGTGCACTAAATAAAATCGATACATTTGTAGGGGAAAAAGTGTTTAGCCAAAATGAAAACTGCAGCTATCATTTTACGTTGCTCGATATTTTCTCTTTCTTCCGTCTAGTATTTCCACATGATCGAGTAAAATTTCATAACAAAAAATATTTTATTTGTTTGTACAGTATAAAACACAAATTATTCTTCAAAATTTGCTTTTCATTATTCTATGAAACTAGTGTATGGTGTTTAAACTGTAAGCGAAAAAAAAACAAACAAAAACAAACGAAAACAATAAACAAATCTAATCAATGCCTTCTAAACTACAGGCCTCTTACTACTCTCATTTTTCGCACATGACGTCAATTTATGTCTAAACCGAGACTGCGCAATAGTAATGTAAAGATATTTACACTAACAAAACAACTAGAGAAAGCAACAAAAACGTCGACTTAGCGTGTCGTCATCATTTGGTGTAAGCGGCCTGTAGTTTAGAAGACATTGCATAAATTGACGTCATGTGCGGAAAATGTTAGTAGTAAAAGGCCTGTAGTTTAGAAGGCATTGACTTAGCATACATTTTTTTCATTTTCATTGCTAAGTTTTTGATTTTTTCAAAAGATAGGAAAATGAAAAATTTTGAATATTACAATTTTAATGAAGAGTTAAAATGGTACTGTACGCTCCATCTACTAGATAAAAAAACATTTTTTTGTGTCTTAGCTTTGAAAACCGACTACGTGTTATAGACATTTCTGAAGTCGGTGGTGGAAAATTCCTAAACAAAAATTTGTTATATCTCATAATATACAAATGGAAGAATGATTCAATAAATTATTTCTAGCAGTAATCTCCCTCATATTATATTGTGATGTAGTTGACTAATTTGCTAGTGATTCAGAAGCCCGAAACCACTGCCCATTTGTCGTAGACTTATTGGAGATCATGCGCAACATAATATCAAACTATAGGATTTTTGGCTAAATTTGAAAATGGTTGAATAATAAAATTGTTAATCTCTACCTTCTACCGTCTCTTTCTCTTTCATAAACTAGTTTGCACAGATATTTAAAAAAAATTAAAATGTCTGATAGAAGCATTAAAAAATTGTTTCTTTAAACAAGATATTATTTTTAAATATGTATTTACGAAAGTTCTATAAAAGCAATTTTAAATTTTAGTATTTATTTAGAAGAATTTTATTTTAGCGAACACACTAAATACTAAAAATTGTTCGTGCTGAAAAGATTTCTCGCTAAATTATAACACGTGTTTAATGACTACTTTTTCCAAACAAAAATCTAAAGTTGTTGGACAAATTTATGGGTAACCGGCTAGATATTAGGGAACCGTGTAGTCCAAAAAATCACAACCCTTTACGGAATCCAAGTCGGTTCTACCCGACTTCGTGTAGTTGGGCAATTATTCACCCCCAGAGACACCCGAAACCATCGGGCATCGCCGCAAACAACCGAAACCGACAACCCTTCTATTCATCTTAACGAAAATGGAAAAAACATAAACGTAAATATCCCATACGTTGGAGGGAATCCAATTACCCGACTAGGGAATCCAATTACCCGAATTTCGGGTACCCGACTTTCGGTTCCGTGTTTTTACCATTACCCCACCGGTTTCTACAAACATACGTTTCTATTTTTTCCATTTTCGTTGAGATGCATAGGAGGGTTGTCGGTTTCGGTTGTTTGCAGCATTTCCCGAAGTCTCTGGGGGGGTAAGTAATGGCCCAACTACACGAAGTCAGATAGAACCGACTTGGATTCCCTTATTTACAACCCTTATTTTTTCCTTGCATTGCACCGGTAGCGCACTTCATACGCGCTTCTTATACAAATAACTTCTTCCAACATTATACATTATAATCCCGAGGGCTTTGAGCTGATAATGAAAAATTCATCAATATAAGTTTGTATTCGAAATAATCTACTATCAGTGTCAGTTTGGCATATTCTTATCGTATACCATATATTTTCATCGTCATCACAGTCATTTATTATGCCACCGCATTCTGTACCATTATTATCACTTTAATCGCGTACAACATGTGTATATGTACCGCGTGTACACGAATCCATAATACATTTTTAATAAACTTTTCTCATGTCACCACAGAAGATTTGGGATTAATATTTCTCAGCAACACTGGTTCGTATATTATCTTAAATACTTATAGAATAGCGGTTCTGTTTTTTGTTCAGAGTTCCTTTTTCCATTTTTGGATGAAACAGCATTTTTTATGCTGATAACAATGCGAACAGTTTTGGTTGTTCGTGTACTCGAGTAATTTACATTTGAAAATTGGGTGAAAATTGGGTTACTTCTCTGTATAACAAATTTATTTTTCAAATGTTTTAAACATATTTTGGGAATACTCGTACACATATAATATTTAAAATTTAAAAACATGTTGTTTAGACGTATACGATTTTAGAGATGAGACACCGCACCGTCATCATCGTGTATGCAAAACTTTAACCGTCTATATTGAATATTTAATTAGCACCCATCGCAATACAATAAAATAGATATCATCTTTAAAATTAATAAAGTCTACATAAATTAATGTTCTGTTGAGTTCTCTATGTATAGTCAATACGCTACACATGCTACTTGCTACACACATACACACACAAACATATAATGAGAAAAACAGAATAAATTAAATTTTTGGGATGATGATATCTAATTTACATACCAAAAAATGATAATTCGAAAGAATATTAGTAATTCAAACAAGAATTTTAAAATATTTGCTTATTAAACGAAAATTTAATTAAAAGGAATATATATGAGTGTGTATGTGTGTATATACACACACACACATATAGATAAACAATAGTTTGGTGAAAAGTATACGATTTTAATTATAAATTAATTAGATTTAATTCTAATACTCGTTGAGCTTTAGTTATAAGTAAACGAATATGGATTATGTTCCATCCACATTCATCACACATACACCACTATAGGAAAAAGCTCCTAACAATGATTAATTATTAATGCTGGAAAGTTTCTGTTCTCCTATTTTCTAGATTACCATACATATTTGATTCCTACAAGTATATACGGTATACAGATCATGATTTGAGGTTTTTAACCCTACCGCACATATCTCGTGGCGATATGAACTTATCGCCCTTTAAATAATCTTTGTGTATACATATGTGCGAATTGGTACCGAACCTGTAGAGAGGCAAAAAGGAAAATTGACCCAACACTTAAAAAATGTTTATGGGTTATTTTCGGGTTTTCTTTTATGAAAAATCAATACAATTTTATCTGTTTCTGATGACTACTGAGCAAAATAAATTACTGTATGAGTTTGTGGATTCTTCTTAAGAATTTAATAGAATTTGGTTGGTTTATGTGGATATATGAATGCCATAATTTATTACTGTTAATTCAAAGAGAGATTTACACAAATGTTTTTTTTGGCTCAAGTGGTATTTGCGTTGACCAAAAGGTTTCACAAAATAGAAATTATTTAAAATTGATAACTATGTGATGAAAAATGTTCTGTTCATTCTTCATTTCTTGATCTAACAAATAAAATTTCGATAAAACTAATTTCCGAAAAATAACGTACTATCCGAAACTGATTGATTTATTGGACTGTAAGCACTGGACAAGATTCCAGGATCACACCTGTGGCACTATTCTGGCTTTCCCTGGGAATAGGGAATTAGTTTTGTATAAATATTTTCGAAACAAAGTAAATTGGAAAAATTTTGTTCCACAAAATTTGTATAGGGGAAAAAATTTCTAAAATTTTTTTGTTTCAAAACTAGTTACACTCAACGCCAGAATATTGTAGTTTAGACAAAAATGCTAAGAAAATATTTTTTCTAATTCCCTATTCCCAGGGAAAGCTTAGAATAGTGCCACTGGTTTGTTTTTACAGCTTTTTTACATACAACAAATAGAAAGGAAAGGGCAGGGGTTTATTTTTTTTTAGGACAAAACGGCCCGGTTGCAGACACCTATCGATCGTACAGCACAAGACGAAACAGTCATAATCTATTGTGAGAAAGGATAAGGGTTGTTAACGAATATCAAGAAATTGTTAACCTTTAACACAGAGAGGAGAGAGACATCCACATGTAAAAAACATCATCACTGTGCTAAGCAACCATTGCTACAGAACTCGTGAAGTTTGCCCTAATTTTGTTTTAAAATCACAAAAATTTATGACAAATTTAGCATAATCTTTATGTTTGTGGTTTGTGCCCACGAACGTGAAGTTTGTCCTAAAATTCTCCTGACTATTTAATTAAGATTATGTATTAGTTCTGTAATTTAAGAATTTTCCAGTACCGACTTCAGAGATGTCTATACCAAACGGGTAGTGATTATATATGGAACACCAAGAAATTACACAGCAAAATCTCAATACAATGTGACGGGAATTAGTGGTCGAAATAATATATTGAATAATTCTACCACTTGTGTATTCTATCACTACCGTTTTTGATAACCCGCATGTTAAGTGAATACGTTTTCTTTCCTGAACCCGACGAATGTTAATACACTTCATGCTAAGCGAGCTCCATCTTTTGTTACGACTGTGTTGTCTTAACAAGACATTTTTTTTGTAAATTTGTTTCTATTCTCCATGGTTTCTTGCGTCCGAGTTTTTCACTGTGTGAACGTGGTGTCTTGGTGGATGGATTCTTGTGTGTTTTCTTCGGTTATGTTGGCAACGGAACAAAAATGGGAGAGAGAGAGATAACCATGCGCATCGAGTGTGTGCAAAGTAAAACGTTTTAAAAAAAAATGTTTTTTCTTGTATGTCTCTCTCTTGTATAATACCAACGAAAATTTGGTACAAAGGAGAGACAGAGAAGAGAGATGCATTTTCTCCTAAAACGTTTTACGAGCTGTGCGACGCTCGAATTTTTTTTTTTTGGTATGTCATTCAGTTGGTAATTTTTGAGAATTCGAGTTGTGATTTGGTCGAGTTTGGTGGATATTTTTTTTGGATAAAAAAAAAAATTAAATTTTAAGTAATGGCAAAATGTGAAATGCCTGAAAAAATATTTTGTTTTGTATTGAGTGCTAATAAAAGAAAATGAAATAAACTTTTGGCTTGTGTGGTGTAATATAGTATATAATTTAAAAATAAAAAAAAAATAAAATAAAATAAAAGCAAATGGCCTAAATAATTTTTTTTGATAAGTACATCTCTTCGAGTCCGCCATAGTGAGAATCTGGAAATTTACTTTTTTGGTCTGTTCATAGTTGAGAATATTGACTTCATTGATTTATCAGGGCAATATTTAAATATTTAAGAAACGGATTTTATTTGGGCATGTGTGAAATCATATAAAAAATACGAATATTCCTATATGGTTTTGTGAGTGAATTTTGTGACGTCATAACGAAATTTCTTTGTGGCCCGAATACGACGAAACAAAACTTAGTGAAAAAATCATCAAAAATCAACGGGTGCCGCCACATTTTTACGGGCACTGTATAGCATTGGTAAACAACAGCGGGGACAACTGCCTTTGGAGTACCGTAATTTTCAACGTATGTCATTTTATATTTTTACCGGTACGCCAAAATTTAACGGGTGCTGCACATGTTTTTCGGTCAAAGGCGGTAAGACGCCCAAAGTTATTTTTTCTTCTACGTTATTTGCGGGACAACGCCCAATATAGTTGGTATACCGGGTCCCGATTCGTAGTCGCTTTTATTTGGTATCGGGGAAAGGCCCCGCAACGGTTTGAGTGGCCAACCGGCTATTTGTTTGGATATCGGGGAGAGGCCCCGCAACGCCCATTTTATTTTTGGCCGGGCGAGGTCATTCGTGAATATTTTGTGGTAACGGCACCAAGGCCGCAACGGTCCGGGGCGGCGACCCTGTGGCATGACGGCCGCGCAAGGCCGCAACCCATTTTTATCGGGGAGAGGCCCCGCCACGATAACGGCACCAAGGCCGCACCAAGAAATTTATTTTATTAAGGTAAAATTTTTTTTTTAAATTTTTATTTAGATTTTTTTTTTGATTATTTTCTTAAATTTTTTTTATTAAATTTAAATTTTTTATATTTTGTAATCGAGCGCCGCACAGCGGGTGCGCGCTCGATGCGCATTGTTATCTCTCTCTCTCGTTTTCTCCTAGTGCGGGTGGAGGGGGAAGTTGTTTTGCTTTTGTTGTTTTTTTGTTTTCTTAGAAATAAAATGAATTATTAAATTATTTTTCGGTGTGGTATGATGGGAGCGGAGACTCCCTCTATGGCGGTTTAGTGTTTGCGGTCCCTTGGTGCCCGCATCCAATTCCGTAACCAGGGCTTGGCCCCGTTTGAATTCGGATGGATGCGCGCACCAAGGCACCTCTTTCGTTATCATTATTTTTATTTATTTATTATTTTGATTACCTGCTGTTCGTTCCTCAGGTTCCGGCCGACGAATTTCGGCGGAACCCGGGTATTATTATTATTATTTGCGGTTATCCAATTTATAATTATCTGTTAATCACGGTGTAGGCCAGGAGCCCTGCATGCCTCAAACCCCACGACCCTCGCACTTCTCGCTGAGAACGTAGCCGGCAAAACATCACCGTGGAGGCCTCTGCAGGAGCTTAGTGAAAATCTGCAGGTTGGCAGTAGCCAGCCGGTAACACTTTCTTCTAACGTTCGCCAGAAATCTCTATGTATCGCGTAGGCCATTTCCTTCCCGAAACATTGTATGTGTTCATGCCATATGTCCGTACATGTGGTACAGACCCCCACTTTTTTTTGGTAGTTTTATTGCCGATCAAGTGAAATTTTTTAATCATATCTAATTTATTTATTTTTATTGATTGTCGTTTTGTATTCTCTCTACTTCGACGCGTAACTCTAGAAACTTTTCGTTCATTTTTTCTCTGGTATTTCGTTGCCTATTTTGAATTCTTTAATTTCTTGTGTTAAATCCTTGTTTCATTTGTTGCGTCTCTTTTGTTTGTTGTTCAAACTTTTGAGTTATACCAGCCAATAATTGTACCATATCAAAAGTTCTAGATGGCTCACGGGCTGTTACTCCTCCACTACAAGCTTATAATCGGATTTTTCTAATATAATTTCCGGGCTAATAATTACCCTTGCTTCTCCAAAGCCATAGGTAGCCGCAGCACGAATTTATTTTTGTGGCTACGGTTTGAACTAGTACTTTGTACTAGTTTGCTCTGACGACTAGAGGTAATTTCGGTAAAATAGGTTTCCAATAAAAAATTAAAAAAACACTATTTCATGATAAGATATTTTAAAAATTAACTACGCTAAATGGTCAAGTCAGAATGCTTGCGGATGACACTGCCCTCTTTTGTGAATGATGTACGATATATAAATATTATTGGTTTTCTTGCAAACAAAATTTCGGTTAATTTCAACAAAACGAAATTTATAATCTAAAAGTTCTTCACATGTACCACATTGTGATCTGCCACCAATCTAATTCTCGTCAAGCATATATGACTAGGGATCATCATATCAACTCAATACATATGTTTAAAAATTAGCCCTTTTATTTGTTTGATTGGTTTTTGATCAACTAAAATAGAACAGTGTTTAATACTGGACACTACCGATCGAATTTAGTTACGAAACATCTTTTAGTATATCAATTTTTGATAAGCTAAATTGTCAGTAGTTTTATTGCCGATCAAGTGAAATTCTCTGCCCATTTCCAATTTATCCGGTTTTAGAAAGTTGTAGTAATATTTTGAATGTGACCGAGTAATAGAGCAGTCTAGCAGCTCATGGAGTTTGCCAGTGGTTCTAATCCAAAAAAGACGGCACAACATGATCTTAAACGTCCTGCTTACCATGGAATATTAAGTTTGGGTTACAAGAAACCGAACCAGTAGCAAGAAATAGAACGAACAAGATTCATAATGACGTAAGGAGCAATATCGCAAAGGCCAGCGGTAGAATGAAAAAAGATATGAGCTAAGACCGGATAGTGAGGGATTTGCAGAGAGAGATTTGAATTGGCTATATAATCCCAAAAGAAGAAAAGGGATATCACTGCAACTACAACAAAGTTGGAAGGGCCTTATAAAATCATCAAACGGATTAATGCCGTTATATATCTGATTCAACTGGGCCTCAAACATTTTTAGGTCGAGGAAGTGTTATGACTTCCACACACGTGTAATATTTGGCGGTAGAGTGGTAACGATAAATATTCTGTCAAAGAAGTAACAGGAATTGGTAAATGAAATATAAAATATTTATTATTCATTCAAATTTATTGCATCGCCTTCAAAGTAGGCCTCTTCTGAAAGTTCAATCATCAAAACAGTTTTCAAACGCGTTTTACGGAATCGGCTTCAGTTCTCATCGTCTTCTATCGACTGAAAGCGGGTGCCTCAAAGTGTTTATTTAAGTTTTCGAAAGAGAAAAATGTCAGCCGGGGCCATATCAGATGAATACGGTGGTTGTTCAATAATGTTTGTTGAGTGCTCGGCCAGAAATTCATTCAAAATGAAAGCTTTGTGAGATAGTGCGTTTTCAGATAATATTCTTTATTTACTGCCTGACCTTCTGGAAGGAATTCAAAGTGCACAACCTCGCGATAATCAATGAAAACAGTCAACATCACCTTGACTTTTGATCGACTTTGAAGGGGTTTTTTCGGTTGCGGCTCAGTTGGAAGGCTCCATCCCGAAACTTGTTGACTGGTTTGAATGTCAAACTCGTAAACCCATGTCTCACCAGTTATTTTACTACGTTTCATGAATGTTGGGTCGGAATTGATCCGTTCTAGCATGTCTTCAGCGACCTTCAGGTATTTCGGGGCTTGTCGAGCGACAACACGTTTCATGCCCAAACAATCGTCTATACAATGGTTCAAATTCATTCGTGGGACATAGAAAGTTCAGAGGCTATCTCGTAAGTTATACAGTAAAGGATTCTAAATTATTTTTCTTTAATGTTGGTTTTCCAAAATTATAGAGGAAATGATGTTTTATGACGAAAAACTGATTTAGAACAAACAGTTGGCCCCTGTACAGCCCGGACGAATTGATTGATCAGGATGAAACTTCATACTCTTAAGCTTTTTCATAAATTGGGAGATCCCCAAGTGGCAGCTTTTGATAACAAAAAAATTATTTTACGAAAAGTTCGAAAGCAGATTGACTCGGAATAAAACATCAATAAAATTAGAGATTAAATTTTCAACAAGGGTTGACCTGGAACTGGAACCACTAACTACCCATTTGGCGTAATAACACAAATTCGTAATATTTCATAATATTTAAGTGGTAGATGATTTAAAAAATTATTTCTACCAGGAATCTCCGTCATATCGTATTTAGATTTAGCTGTCTAATTTCTTAGTGATCTAGGAGCCTGGAGTAGCCCATTTGAAGTAGATATTTCTAAAATCTGCTCTAGAAAATTCTAAAATTAACTGTAACTTTCCAGCAAAATGTCAATACGATATGACGGGGATTTCTGGTAGAAAAAATTTATTAAATCATTTTACCACTTCCGTATTATAAAATATTTCGAATTTCGGTGAATTTGAAATTGAAATTTGAGAAGCGCTGATAGATGTCTAGGCCAAATGGTTAGTGATTTCAGGAGTTATATCATAATATGCAAGTATAGTAGAAATATTAACTAATTTATTTGTACCAGTAACCTGCCATCTTATCGGAATAAGATTTTGCCGCCTAATTTCCTAACGATTTAGGAGCCTGAAGCCACTAGCCATTTGACGTAGGCGTCTCTGAGAAACGACACTGAAAAATTTCAAATTTACAGAAAATCGAAATATTGATTGGACAGGATAACGCCGGTCCTATTTTCTCTCTCTCTCTCTCTCTGGCACTATATCCCATCAAGGGATTTGACCGCCTCGAATAAGGTTACATAATCATATTTTCATTTCGGATAATGAGTGATTAATTCATTGATCCTAAACCAGCCGTGAAACTTTTTCCACCACCGTAAATCAAACGCGGGACCTCCGGTCGCTGGAGCAAGCATGCTGACCACTTTGCCACCGGGGCGGCAATAATACTAAATCAGCCGGTCCTATCCTACAGCCTATTTACAAATAACAAGAGAAAAGGATAGGAAAGGTATTTTGGTAGAACGGAACGGCCCAGTCCCAAAGTATAATTAGCGAGTAAATTCTATTATCAGCACGCATAGTTTATGAAAATTTTTAAATTCAGTTTTGCGTGGCCCTAACATTTTTTTAGAAGTGCATTAAACTTTACGGTTCATATAATGGTCGAATTAGATCTACCGGGATTAGAGTTTTATCCGATACGAGTTTAAGAGATGACATAAGAGCGGTAATAAGATGTGCATGTTGTTAGCACTCTATCGGGAAATCAACTTTCTGGCCAGCAGATGTCATAGATTTAATAAAGTGCAAGATAACAGGTTTTCTTGATGTGTCTGAAGTTTTGGATGTAGGTAACAGTGTTTATTGCTCAAACTTGGGAACATTTTAATTCCTGTTCACTGCCTTCTCTTAGAATAATACTTTAAGGAAAAATAATTTCGTGAATAACTGAAACAAGCATACTCAGAAATTAAATAGATCAATGCAGAAATTGATGACAGCGTAGAGAAAGCACCGGTGGCTTTCAATGACGCTTCAAATTGAACGAAAAAATGCCATTCGTGTTCACTACAACAATTATACTGTAGTAGAATATAGATCAATGATCGCAAATGCGTGACATGCGTGGCAAATTTGGCACGTGTAAAAATTCTGCCGCCACAAAATTATTCAAAAAAGGAAATAGCCAAATAAAATAACAAATGAAAAAACCTCGACTTTTAAAACTTTACTCCACCACTTGATTGTGTTGTTATTGTAATTATGATGCTTGCATAACCAGTAAAATAGCTAAATATGAAAAGGCATTTAGTGACGGGGAATTTTTTAAAACCGCTCTTATAAACTGCGCTAACTTTCGAGGATTTTGACTTTCGTGTCGAACGGTGTTTTGTTTTTTTTTTTGTATTTTTTGAAATATGTAATGTTAAAATTTTTATATTTTATATTGTACCATGGATATTAACCTATTTATTTTGGAAGTTTTACATTCCAGCCCTTTGGCGTCTAAGCCAAAATATTGGTAAAGCTTGGATAAATTAAAGTGGTACTACCAGGTCGAAAAATTACCTAAGACGTACGATAATTATCACCACGACCACGAAAGGAAAAGACAAAATTATTGGATTTTTCATAGATTGCACGTAGTATTACAATTGAGCTTTGAAGCTCGTGCAATTTATAGCTCAATTTTATTAATAAAATAAATGAAATGAAAATTTTAAAAACAAAGATAAAATACTTACAAACACGGCATTCAATTAAGTGCAAATACGGTAAAAGACCAGATTTTAAAAATGAACGAAAATATTAGTGATTAGTTAATACCTGGTCTCCGTGCAGGTAAAGTTTATTTATTTATTTATTCATTGACATTACAATTTTGGTAAAGGAAAAACACATATCGTCGGCGAGAAATTCAGAATGAGCAAGTCCAAAATCGTAAATTTTGAAGACACAGTTAAAACGTCCTTACACTCATCTTTACAATTAAATAATTTACTTTTTTGATAGAAATTTTATTAAAACCTAGGTAGCCTGCTTTAATAAAATTTCTATCAAAAAAGTAAATTATTTAATTGTAAAGATGAGTGTAAGGACGTTTTAACTGTGTCTTCAAAATTTACGATTTTGGACTTGCTCATTCTGAATTTTTCGCTGACGATGTAATATAACTGAACAACAACAACCACAAAAAAATATTTCCATTAGGCATACAAATTTCGGATTTTTTCAAAAAACAAATCCACTTCATTCTAGTACCCTCCGTATTGTGAGCTCAAGCTCATTTGTTACAGAGGACACTGCAAGAAGTGAATACTTACAGACTATACATTCAAAAAAATACAAAAAAATACAAAATTATTATTACAAAAATAGTATACTACACGAATTGTCATTCAAGCGCGCCACGCTAAATAACACGCTTTAAAAAAATTAAACGACGCTGACCTCTTAATATCTAATAGAATTGAATTCCAAAGAGAAATATCGCTAACAGAAAATGATGTATTTAAGATCTGCACAGGTTTATAGGGGGAAGTAAACATAAATTTGAAGAATAGGAGCTAAACAATAACTTATTAAACAAATAGGGAGGTTCGTTTTGAGAAGCTTTCAAATAAAAAGACAAACGAAGTTCATAAAAGTCAACCAAACTACATCCAAGGATCAAATTTAAAATGGGAGAAATGTGATTATATTTTCTAATATGTACTAAAAATGAAACGAGTACAAGCATTGAAACATCTTTGGAGAACATTCATATTATCCTGATGCATTCCAAACAAAACAACGTCACCATAGAAAATGTGGAAGAAGGTGCGAGAGGAACATACGCTCTCAAAAATTACTATCAGTGAACCCTACAACTTTATACAGACTAAGCATTCCAAAAACCATTTTGCTTGCCTTAATCAAATGGTCACCCCAAGTAAGAGTTTTATTAAAAATTAACCCTAGATTTCTAACTGTATTGGAGAATAAAGAATCAGCGAGAAAAATTCCAGGAAAAGAGGAAGTATCTATACATTTTTTATAAATTTTAATGGACTGGGATTTACTAGCATTAAGAGAGAGTCGGTTACATAATAATAATAACCAATTATAAATTCTTACCAATCATCATTAATAAGAGGAATATTAGAGTGAATGGAATCATTATCTAAGCGACTACTCCTATATATTTGGACATCATCAGTAAATATATGAAAAGAATAATGACTAAAGGATCATGCAATATCATTAATATACATTGAGAATAGTAAAGGACTAAAAACCGACTCCTGAGGAATGCCAGAAGAGACAGGTAAGAAGTCAGAAAAAGAATTGTCATAAAAGATTGCCTGAAAGCGCCCCGAAATATAGTCTAAAATCAATTTAGCAACAGAGAGAGAAAAATTAAAGTTCGAAAAAGCTTATTAAACAAAATTGGGTGATTAATTGAATCAAACGCTTTAGTAAAATCTAACAGAGTAATGCAAGTCATTTCCCTTTTACTCATCATACTACAACGAATATCATCACAAACATTCAGTAAAGCAGTGGTAGTACCGTGGAACCTTCTAAAACCCGATTGAAAAAGACTAAGCAAATTAAAGCTATCGATATAGCTCACTAAACAGTAGTGAGAGGAACGCAATTATTAAATACATAATTAATAGAGGAATTAAAATAGTCAATTTGATTGGTAGAAGTACTAAGAAAAAAAATATTGTCCCAACAAATAGAGCTACAAGTTGATGAAAGGTGAGATTCATCAGTTTTAGAAAAGTCTTCGGCTTTAGAGACTTTAGGTTTAGGTCGATTGATTGATTGATTGATTGGAATGTGCGACCAAACCTAGGGATAGGAAAGGTTTATTAATTATTATGGAAATTGACCCGGTTTCAGACACCTAAGTAGTCAATAGTTAGTAAATTGTTAGTTGAAATGTAATATAAGAAGGTTAGCACAAGACAACACAATTATTTTTGATTTTTTTATATAAATATTCAGCAATCAGCATCCTAAAAAAATTTATAATTAATTAAATTACAGTAAATTTCAAGAAATAAAATGTCATTATTATGAGTCAAATTATACTTGAATACAATAAATGTAATGTTCTGATTAGTATTAACTAAATTCAAAAACCCTCACAGTCTCCCGAAAAAAAATCGAAAAAAGAAATGCCACGATCTTTGGAAAACTATCTAAGTACAGCAATATTTAACTGCATTTCAAATTTACTCTGTAGCTTCCAAGCTAACTGTAATTTCAAAAGGTCAAATATCCTCTGAAATATCAATTTTTTTAGCAACCAGATAGCCATTATGATTCCTGCCTTGTCTGCTCTTCTGACTTGTAAATTAAAATTTTGTTTTTAATTAGAAAGTATGCTGGCTTCAAATAACTTCTGTAATCAAAAATCTTCATTAGGACAAAATAAATTAGCTTAATCAGGAACTGCAATTAATAATAAACGATTTACTGTCAGTTTATCGTGAACAATTTATCGTGAGCAATTTATCGTTGAACAATTTATCGTAGAACAATTTATCGTGGAAACAATTTATCGAGGAATCAATTTATCGTGGAACAATTTATCGTAGAACAATTTATCGTAGACAATTTATCGTAGAACAGTTTATCGTGGACAATTTATCGTAGAACAGTTTTATGAGTGGTATATCAAAATTAGTGGGATTCTTTAATGATTTATGGAAGAAGTTCCGGAATATGGCCATGTGGGACGGAACTCGGTAGTTTCTTAACCGATTATGATGGGATTGGGTATGTTGGATGGAAATGGGATTATTGAATGATTTTTGGAAGAAGTTCTGGAATATGGCCATGTGGGACGGAACTCGGTAGTTTCTTAACCGATTATGATGGGATTGGGTATGTTAGATGGAAATGGGATTATTGAATGATTTTTGGAAGAAGTTCTGGAATATGGTTTTCTGGAATGGAACTTGGCCGTTCCGTGGAAATGAGATTATTTAATGATTTTTATAACAAGTTCCCGAAAAGAAGAAAAAAGTTTCTGGAGATCTTAAGTCTTAATAGGCTTTTTTCTGGGAGCAGATAGTTGGCTGACCGCTCATTCCACTTATTGGGTTGACACGTGTGTGCATTACAGATAAGTGATATACATGTACATAGTAAGCTCCTTGCTATAAGTTAAACGCTCACTTCCGTCATCCCTAGCCTGAAGAACATACGCTTTTGTGTGGATTTGTGGCGCCTACAACTCGTCCTGACATGTAGTGTCAAAGGCCATAAGCAAAATTCTTCCTACATCGCTTTCTCTCGACTGCCGTATTAGTTTAGAGTTACCCAGCCAGCACCACAAAGAGGTAAAAATCTAAATCTGTGCGCCCATATTTTATAGAAATTTATAATTTTACAAAAAACAATGAATTTGCACATTGCAATGCGATTGACGTCAAACATTCTCTTTTTCAATAAAGTACGAAAACTTAATAACGAATAAAAAGTTTATTAGTTTATTGAATAGAATACTATATACTGAAGAATAAGTGAAAAATGAATATGAATATTTTAAACTGAATAAACGAAATGGAACCTACTACTACTCTCTCTACTTAACTTCAATCGCATGGAAAGCATCCACCAACTCTTTGAATATTGTGATTATCGTTACGCCTATTAAACACCGTATTTCCATATTCGGGTTTAATGGACGTAATTTTGATATTTCGTCTGCCAATATATATACCCAAAGTTTAGGTAAACTTGATGAAACTAGTCATGCTTTCTACAAACAACATCATGATAATTATCGTTTTGAGCAAAATACTACAAGACGACGTGAAAGTACTATTGTTTATTTATAATTATTATTTTTTTTATTTTTATTATCCCCGCAATCTGGTCTGGGGCCGAGGCGGTCTGAACTCTTTCGCGGTCTGCTTTTTCCGTCCTTAGTTTTACGCCGTTGCCGTCCAATTTGAGAACGTACGGCTATAGGTCCGATTTTATTACCAGTTGCACATTGCATAGCTCGATGCCAGGTATATCGATGCTATACTGGCATGGAAGATGGGTTAACCCATGAGTTTTGCACTTCGACAGGGGGTTATAGATGTGTTCCATTTCATCACAAATCGCAAATTGTTGAAGAAAATTCCCTTTGCATCCTGCCTCTATCGGGATTCGTACCCGGTATCTCCCGATTCAAATACCAAAGCTTTAACCACTGCGCTTTTTAGCTTCAAACATTTCGATAATATTAACACAGGTATTTCTTCAGTTCGTCGAGGATCAGTGAAAAATTATTACAACATTTAAAATTTTTAAAACCACAAGCAAAAAATAACTGGATGGATGAAGAATCAACCAAAGCGTTTTGGGATAAAAATTGAGCACGTCAGTGAGATGTATCTCAAAATTACAAAATAACTTCACCAAGACTGCATGACCGCGTTGAAATTGTCTATCCGATTGCACAGGTAAAAATGAGACAGTTAACAAGCACTTCACATCGAAAATGTGAAGATTAGATATCGATATCGCTGTATTATGATACGATAAAAAGTGTTGAAAAATAATTTCGCTATATTTCGAGGACGAAGGAAATCGTCATTGATAATAATAAATATAGGACGATTTCGTTCGTTCTCGAAATATGGCTAATTAATTTTTCAACACTTTTTGACAGACATACAACTAATGAACGAACGTTATTTCTTCAGTTCGATATCAATATCAAGATGGCTGCTCCATCATATGACGAAGTGCACTGTATGACATTGTTGCGAAAAATTAAAACGTTGGGTGACTAGGAACCAGTATCAGATTTTACCAATAATTTAGACATATGTTGCTTGAGATTAGTCGCCGTTGTTTCAATACTCGAACAATTATGATTGAAAATAGCAGTGTTTTAATACTCGAGCACTATCCGGCCCCGAATGGGAAATTTCTACTAATACTGTAACTATTATTCACTGATGTTGCTGTACTATAAAAATAAGAACTAAATTCATCCATAAAACAAACATTAAACGGCTTGAAATATACGAATTCACATTTTTTTTGACATGACCTTTTAAACCAGTATTCATTTTGCTGCATTTTTAATTCTTATTGTCGGTTAAGAAACTACCGAGTTCCGTCCCAAATGACCATATTCCAGAACTTCTTCCAAAAACCATTCAATAATCCCATTTCCATCCAACATACCCAATCCCATCAAAATCGGTTAAGAATCTACCGAGTTCCGTCCCACATGGCCATATTCCAGAACTTCTTCCAAAAATCATTCAGTAATACCATTTCCACCCAACATACCCAATCCCGTCATAATCGGTTAAGAAACTACCGAGTTCCGTCCCACATGGCCATATTCCAGAACTTCTTCCAAAAACCATTCAATAGTCCCATTTCCATCCAACATAACAATCCCATTATAATCGGTTGAGAAACTACCGAGTTCCGTCCCACATGACCATATTCCAGAACTTCTTCCAAAAACCATTCAATAATCCCATTTCCATCCAATATACCCAATCCCATCATAATCGGTTAAGAAACTACCGAGTTCCGTCCCACATGGCCATATTCCAGAACTTCTTCCAAAAATCATTCAATAATCCCATTTCCATCCAACATACCCAATCCCATCATAATCGGTTAAGAACACGCATTATTCTGTTCTACGATAAATTGTCCACGATAATCTGTTCTACGATAAATTGTCCCACGATAAATTGTGTCCACGGTAAATAGTGTCTACGATAAACTGTTCTACGGTTAAATGTTCACGTTAAATTGAAACACGATAAATTGTTTACGATAAAGAGACCGTCACCCATAATAAACACCTGATAAATCTCGATAACTCTAAATTGCTCAACAAATTAAAATATAAAAAATATAATATTTTAATACTAAAATTCTGAATAATTGGATGAAGGAATATTAGCAAACTAGGCAATCTCTGAAACCAAACTGTGGAAAGAATCACCTTTATAAATAATGATAATAAAGTGTATCAAGAAAAACATGTAATGTTTATCCAGGAGTACTCGATTCACGCTCTTCTAGAATCAAAAATCAAACTCAGTATGCGGCACATAAAGTTATTTTCGGAACGATCCCAATAGTCGAATCTTCTCCCTGTGAAACCTCTACTATTTACCAAGCGATCTTCCGCTAACATC
The DNA here is from genome assembly GCA_947310385.1 of Nephrotoma appendiculata. NCBI lineage: Eukaryota > Metazoa > Arthropoda > Insecta > Diptera > Tipulidae > Nephrotoma > Nephrotoma appendiculata. Next base: position 141,183,721 of record OX371223.1, read on the forward strand.
ACTAATCAACAACATTTATGACAAAGCCGTGATGAAACCATGACAGATTATAAACGTATCGTGGTAAATCTTATAGCTCAAAAATTTCAGCGTACGACTGATCATCCTAAATTTCAAAAATGATTCCACTCGCGCTAAATTGACGCTAAACTTCAACAAAAACATCTATAATATTCATTAAAAAGACTAATTTAGATATGTATACGTAAACCTCAGACAAGGGTTCTGTGTAAAACTGCAAATTTGCATTCTTATATTAATAATTGATAAATACATCAACTCCCAAACAAAACAATTTAAAATGACCAAAAATAGCTTAGAAATATAGGTAACAATAGAGCCTAATATTATATGAATACAACCATCCGTATAAGCTGAGAAACATAATGTTGAATGAACTAGCATCACAAACCGCAGACCCAGACACCGACCTACTACTACTCATAATGAACCCATTTAAAGTACTCTAATATGAAAGAAAAACACAAAAAATAAACAACAAGTAAACGATTTATTTATTTATCCTCGTCGCCACTGTGTATATTGATCTAAGATCTAAGATTCGATCGTTGTTTTTTGTGTCCTTTTATTCAGCAAAACATTCACACACAAAGAAGCACAAAAAGCAAATATATAATAAATATATTATAATTAGCTATATACCCTACTGGAAGGCAATCGATGAGCTCACCGATGGGCCCATCATGAATCCCTCAACGAAGTCTCAATGAACTTTATTCCGTGCCCGAAACCAAAGCTATTTATATATCCAATGAAATCCTATGTGATCCAACGAATGATCCTCATAACGCATTGACGAACTCATCAACGACCCCTGTAAAGAAGTCACTGAAACAGTAATGAGGCAGTTCCTACGAAAATTCATGCAAGCAGTGTAATATAATCCATTAAGGGGCATTTTGAATGATACCTTATGTTCAATATTTTATGTTTCAACCACAAAACAAAAGACGTCTTCATTTTTGCAAGTCACTTTCAGTCCAGGTGCACACATTGAACTAGCTCCATTGCACGTTCCTATTATCAAGAAAACATCCCACAATCAATCTAAAGATAAGGAAATAAAATCTGCGTCCCTAATCACTTCCAAAACCCTTACCAGAATGAAATGCCTACACAAGCTCAAAAAATTAAATTCGATTGCAACTGGATTTCACCATTAGAAAAGTAATAATAGCCTCTCCAATAACGACCTTCATGAACATGTTAGTTATTTTTTGAACTTGTCGCCTTCGATAGCACAGTAAGTAGAGCGCTTGCTATGTAATTCGGGGGTCCCGGGTTCGATTCCTGGTGGTGACAAAAAAGTTACGACTGGGCGTTTTTAATGTGTTATGTGTTACATTGTGTATTGTCTTATATATCTCAAGCCATAGTTATCGGCTTTTCTCCATAAATATTTGTCTATTCAGTAGAACGCCCAATACACAACTTCAACTTCTCACGGAGAGAAACACCTTCTGTTCAGAATTTCATCAAGAAGCCCACCCATGCTGTCGTCATCAATTACCCGACCTACAAAAAATTTGGACACATACAATCAAATAAAATTTGATGGCTTTTCAATACCAAATCAAAAATCCATGCAATTCGCATGTCTGTGAGAGCTCCCGCGCCATTGTGTTCGAGCCCCGATGAACATTTTCCGATAGGATAATACAAAATGAAGTAAATAAAATAAAATGAAAACAAAACTACCCTGATCTCGTACATTGTTTCTTCTTATACCTATCGATACTCACACATAGCAGAGCAACTATAACCACATTTTCGTGGGTATCGAAATGTAAATCTCATTGTACACCTCCAATGCTAATCTCCATCTATTATATTAATACGCTTAATTTTTTCAAACTCAACCCTACAATGATCCCTAAACATGATCCGATCCGTTTAAATTTTTCAGAGTAGGTTGACATAAATATAGCGGTGTGCCTTTGCTAGAAAAATCGGAAAAATTTCACCGGGAAGCACCTGAAACGGGTACCTCAGGTGTTTTCAGCAAAATTTTGTCACGACGCCAGAATGCCATGACAAAAGATGTTTATATTGAATCTATGATCATGCGCATTACACCGTCACAATGACAAAATTTATTAAAATTGCCGATGTTTTTGTGATGACACACTGTGATGACAAAATGAGTAAAAAATTTGTAATTGAATCTCAATTAAACAAAACAGAGAACATAAAATGATTTTACATACATTTTGGTGTTAATAGTTGTGAGTGTAAAACTGTAAAATTACAATTTTGTCATGACACTCTATCTATTTAAGATTTAAAAATTAACCGCGTAGGGGGAAGTGGGGCTATTTTAAGCGCGGGGTAAAAATAAACAGACAAATATCTCTCGATCTAACCGTATGAGAGGAGAGAGAGACAAAACAAGGAATAACGGTAATAATAATATTATCTTTATGCTAAAAAAAATGATTTCGATATTCAGTTTCAGTTTAGATTTACAGGTGTAAATATGTTTTTGACAAACAAAAGTATTTTTTTTGGTGTTTCAAAAATTTTTATTTGTCGATTTATATCTGTTACAGGTATTTAATTGTTTATGGCATTATTGTCTATATGAAATTTACTGTTTTGTTACGAATTATAGTTGTAATTATGATATGCATTACACATATTTTTTGGCTGCCATTAAAAAAAATGACACGGGGCTAAATTAAGCATTTAGCATGGGGTAAAAATAAACATACTTATTTTAATCCCCCGACATTATAATTAAATTGTATATACAAACACTATAATTTAAGTGAATAACTAAACTTGAATTAAACATCTTTGAGAGATTTTTTAATAAGGAAACAGTCGATTCGGGGAACTACTTTAAAATATTTAATTAATCATAACGCTCTGCGGGTAACATAACAAAGTGGATAAAGTTGGCCAAAAAATTATCCACTGATGCAACAAGAGGATTCGGGAAATGAGAGTGAAGATAATTTAACGAATCCAAAGTCAGCCCATCATAAACAGGTAAAAAGACAGGTTCCATAAATAAATAAACAGGTTCCGGAAAATTTCGTAAATCAAATTTTCGGGCCCTTTAAAAGCGCTCTTAAGGTTGCATTCAACGATTATTTGCTAACACATCCAGGAAAATTAATAACGATTTACGATATTCCTCAACTCCTCAGACCTTTTAGTCAATAATGACGGTATTGAAACTGAAGATTTTGTATTAGTAAATTCTGAGCAGCTTCTACGAATTCAAATGGCTATAGCGGAGCTCTAAATCAAAGAATTTTTTTGCCTCTTGTCATTTAAATTCAAACGACTATAGCGAGGCTGTCAATCACAGAATTTTTTTGCCTCTTGTCATTTAAATTCAAACGACTATAGCGAGGCTCTCAATCATAGAATTTTTTTGCCTCTTATTTTTTAAACAGGCTAATCTCTGAACTACAAAACCTATATAGCCCGGTTTCTCGTAATGGACTTCTTCTACGAATTCAAATGACTATAGCGGAGCTCTAAATCAAATAATTGTTTTGCCTCTTGTCGTTTAAATACAAACGACTATAGCGAGACTCTCAATCATAGAATTTTTTTGCCTATTATTATTTAAACCGGCCAATCCCTGAACTACAAAACCTATATAGCCCGGTTTCTTGTAATGGACTTCTTCTACGAATTCAAATGACTATAGCGGAGCTCTAAATCAAAGAATTTTTTTGCCTCTTGTCATTTAAATTCAAACGACTATAGCGAGGCTGTCAATCACAGAATTTTTTTGCCTCTTGTCATTTAAATACAAACGACTATAGCGAGGCTCTCAATCATAGAATTTTTTTGCCTATTATTATTTAAACAGGCCAATCTTTGAACTACAAAACCTATATAGTCCGATTTCAGGTAATGGACTTCTACGAATTTAAATGACTATAGCGGAGCTCTAAATCAAAGAATTTTTTTGCCTCTTGTCATTTAAATTCAAACGACTATAGCGAGGCTGTCAATCATAGAATTTGTTTGCCTCTTATTTTTTAAACAAGCTAATCTCTGAACTACAAAACCTATATAGCCCGGTTTCTGGTAATGGACTTCTTCTACGAATTCAAATGACTATAGCGGAGCTCTTAATCAAAGAATTTTTTTGCCTCTTGTCATTTAAATTCAAACGACTATAGCGAGGCTCTCAATCATAGAATTTTTTTGCCTCTTATTATATAAACAGGCTAATCTCTGAACTACAAAACCTATATAGTCCGATTTCAGGTAATGGACTTCTACGAATTTAAATGACTATAGCGGAGCTCTAAATCAAAGAATTTTTTTGCCTCTTGTCATTTAAATTCAAACGACTATAGCGAGGCTGTCAATCATAGAATTTGTTTGCCTCTTATTTTTTAAACAAGCTAATCTCTGAACTACAAAACCTATATAGCCCGGTTTCTGGTAATGGACTTCTTCTACGAATTCAAATGACTATAGCGGAGCTCTTAATAAAAAGAATTTTTTTGCCTCTTGTCATTTAAATTCAAACGACTATAGCGAGGCTGTCAATCATAGAATTTGTTTGCCTCTTATTTTTTAAACAAGCTAATCTCTGAACTACAAAACCTATATAGCCCGGTTTCTGGTAATGGACTTCTTCTACGAATTCAAATGACTATAGCGGAGCTCTAAATCAAAGAATTTTTTTGCCTCTTGTCATTTAAATTCAAACGACTATAGCGAGGCTGTCAATCACAGAATTTTTTTGCCTCTTGTCATTTAAATTCAAACGACTATAGCGAGGCTCTCAATCATAGAATTTTTTTGCCTCTTATTATTTAAACAGGCCAATCTTTGAACTACAAAACCTATATAGTCCGATTTCAGGTAATGGACTTCTACGAATTTAAATGACTATAGCGGAGCTCTAAATCAAAGAATTTTTTTGCCTCTTGTCATTTAAATTCAAACGACTATAGCGAGGCTGTCAATCATAGAATTTGTTTGCCTCTTATTTTTTAAACAAGCTAATCTCTGAACTACAAAACCTATATAGCCCGGTTTCTGGTAATGGACTTCTTCTACGAATTCAAATGACTATAGCGGAGCTCTTAATAAAAAGAATTTTTTTGCCTCTTGTCATTTAAATTCAAACGACTATAGCGAGGCTGTCAATCATAGAATTTGTTTGCCTCTTATTTTTTAAACAAGCTAATCTCTGAACTACAAAACCTATATAGCCCGGTTTCTGGTAATGGACTTCTTCTACGAATTCAAATGACTATAGCGGAGCTCTAAATCAAAGAATTTTTTTGCCTCTTGTCATTTAAATTCAAACGACTATAGCGAGGCTGTCAATCACAGAATTTTTTTGCCTCTTGTCATTTAAATTCAAACGACTATAGGGAGGCTCTCAATCATAGAATTTTTTTGCCTCTTATTATTTAAACAGGCCAATCTTTGAACTACAAAACCTATATAGTCCGATTTCAGGTAATGGACTTCTACGAATTTAAATGACTATAGCGGAGCTCTAAATCAAAGAATTTTTTTGCCTCTTGTCATTTAAATTCAAACGACTATAGCGAGGCTGTCAATCATAGAATTTGTTTGCCTCTTATTTTTTAAACAAGCTAATCTCTGAACTACAAAACCTATATAGCCCGGTTTCTGGTAATGGACTTCTTCTACGAATTCAAATGACTATAGCGGAGCTCTTAATCAAAGAATATTTTTGCCTCTTGTCATTTAAATTCAAACGACTATAGCGAGGCTCTCAATCATAGAATTTTTTTGCCTCTTATTATATAAACAGGCTAATCTCTGAACTACAAAACCTATATAGTCCGATTTCAGGTAATGGACTTCTACGAATTTAAATGACTATAGCGGAGCTCTAAATCAAAGAATTTTTTTGCCTCTTGTCATTTAAATTCAAACGACTATAGCGAGGCTGTCAATCATAGAATTTGTTTGCCTCTTATTTTTTAAACAAGCTAATCTCTGAACTACAAAACCTATATAGCCCGGTTTCTGGTAATGGACTTCTTCTACGAATTCAAATGACTATAGCGGAGCTCTTAATAAAAAGAATTTTTTTGCCTCTTGTCATTTAAATTCAAACGACTATAGCGAGGCTGTCAATCACAGAATTTTTTTGCCTCTTGTCATTTAAATTCAAACGACTATAGCGAGGCTCTCAATCATAGAATTTTTTTGCCTCTTATTTTTTAAACAGGCTAATCTCTGAACTACAAAACCTATATAGCCCGGTTTCTCGTAATGGACTTCTTCTACGAATTCAAATGACTATAGCGGAGCTCTAAATCAAATAATTGTTTTGCCTCTTGTCGTTTAAATACAAACGACTATAGCGAGACTCTCAATCATAGAATTTTTTTGCCTATTATTATTTAAACCGGCCAATCCCTGAACTACAAAACCTATATAGCCCGGTTTCTTGTAATGGACTTCTTCTACGAATTCAAATGACTATAGCGGAGCTCTAAATCAAAGAATTTTTTTGCCTCTTGTCATTTAAATTCAAACGACTATAGCGAGGCTGTCAATCACAGAATTTTTTTGCCTCTTGTCATTTAAATACAAACGACTATAGCGAGGCTCTCAATCATAGAATTTTTTTGCCTATTATTATTTAAACAGGCCAATCTTTGAACTACAAAACCTATATAGTCCGATTTCAGGTAATGGACTTCTACGAATTTAAATGACTATAGCGGAGCTCTAAATCAAAGAATTTTTTTGCCTCTTGTCATTTAAATTCAAACGACTATAGCGAGGCTGTCAATCATAGAATTTGTTTGCCTCTTATTTTTTAAACAAGCTAATCTCTGAACTACAAAACCTATATAGCCCGGTTTCTGGTAATGGACTTCTTCTACGAATTCAAATGACTATAGCGGAGCTCTTAATCAAAGAATTTTTTTGCCTCTTGTCATTTAAATTCAAACGACTATAGCGAGGCTCTCAATCATAGAATTTTTTTGCCTCTTATTATATAAACAGGCTAATCTCTGAACTACAAAACCTATATAGTCCGATTTCAGGTAATGGACTTCTACGAATTTAAATGACTATAGCGGAGCTCTAAATCAAAGAATTTTTTTGCCTCTTGTCATTTAAATTCAAACGACTATAGCGAGGCTGTCAATCATAGAATTTGTTTGCCTCTTATTTTTTAAACAAGCTAATCTCTGAACTACAAAACCTATATAGCCCGGTTTCTGGTAATGGACTTCTTCTACGAATTCAAATGACTATAGCGGAGCTCTTAATAAAAAGAATTTTTTTGCCTCTTGTCATTTAAATTCAAACGACTATAGCGAGGCTGTCAATCATAGAATTTGTTTGCCTCTTATTTTTTAAACAAGCTAATCTCTGAACTACAAAACCTATATAGCCCGGTTTCTGGTAATGGACTTCTTCTACGAATTCAAATGACTATAGCGGAGCTCTAAATCAAAGAATTTTTTTGCCTCTTGTCATTTAAATTCAAACGACTATAGCGAGGCTGTCAATCACAGAATTTTTTTGCCTCTTGTCATTTAAATTCAAACGACTATAGCGAGGCTCTCAATCATAGAATTTTTTTGCCTCTTATTATTTAAACAGGCCAATCTTTGAACTACAAAACCTATATAGTCCGATTTCAGGTAATGGACTTCTACGAATTTAAATGACTATAGCGGAGCTCTAAATCAAAGAATTTTTTTGCCTCTTGTCATTTAAATTCAAACGACTATAGCGAGGCTGTCAATCATAGAATTTGTTTGCCTCTTATTTTTTAAACAAGCTAATCTCTGAACTACAAAACCTATATAGCCCGGTTTCTGGTAATGGACTTCTTCTACGAATTCAAATGACTATAGCGGAGCTCTTAATCAAAGAATTTTTTTGCCTCTTGTCATTTAAATTCAAACGACTATAGCGAGGCTGTCAATCATAGAATTTGTTTGCCTCTTATTTTTTAAACAAGCTAATCTCTGAACTACAAAACCTATATAGCCCGGTTTCTGGTAATGGACTTCTTCTACGAATTCAAATGACTATAGCGGAGCTCTAAATCAAAGAATTTTTTTGCCTCTTGTCATTTAAATTCAAACGACTATAGCGAGGCTGTCAATCACAGAATTTTTTTGCCTATTATTTTTTAAACAGGCTAATCTCTGAACTACAAAACCTATATAGTCCGATTTCAGGTAATGGACTTCTACGAATTCAAATGACCATAGCGGAGCTCTAAATCAAAGAATTTTTTTGCCTCTTGTCATTTAAATTCAAACGACTATAGCGAGGCTGTCAATCACAGAATTTTTTTGTCTCCTATTTTTTAAACAGGCTAATCTCTGAACTACAAAACCTATATAGCCCGGTTTCTGGTAATGGACTTCTTCTACGATTTCAAATGACTATAGCGGAGCTCTAAATCAAAGAATTTTTTTGCCTCTTGTCATTTAAATTCAAATGACTATAGCGAGGCTCTCAATCATAGAATTATTTTGCTACTTGTTGTATAAACAGGTCTATCTCTATACTACAGTACTTTGAAGTACGCAGTAATTTATATTCGTAAGTGTATTTATTACTATTATTTAATTAATTTATTTTATTTAATAAAATTATTTATTAATTAATTATTATTTAATTAATCTGGAATTTTGACAATTTTTAGAAGAAACCAAATTTTTGTGACATTGTTGTTGTTTTCAAATTTAATTATTACTTATTATATAAACAAACCCACTCGTTCATATACAAATTATGTAATTTTTTATTTTGTCATCATGTCAGCTATACATTATAGCTATATATACATAGAGCGCAAGCTAAAATTTGTTAATCGGTTTTTATTTATAATGGCCGCCATTTCGTGTATTATTTTTCATAATAGTTTTTCTTACTATCATTATATTTTTATATCGTGATAGTTATAGTTTCATTATAATTTCTTTAATATATAATGGTGTTGCCATACTTAACTATAATCATTTTACGGGATGATTTTACGGGCTAACTTCACAAAGGTTACTTTAGCCCCACCTCCCCCTATATGAATTTACTTTATTTTTGATAAAAGTGCATCAAATTTACATCTTAAAAAATTTTCTTAATCATTTCTTAACCAAAAATTCAAAAAAATGTATTGAAGTGACTGATTATTCAGTCACAGGTCAGCTAGTGTAAATATAATACATATAGTTACTTATGAGTTAATTCATATATAAAACAAAACATAGGATTCAAACAAAATTACCAAAAGCAGACAAAAACAAAAAATAATCGTCGAGCAAAAACAACAACAAAAATTGTTAGCCAGTGTGATAAAACAAAACAACAGAATTGAAAGACCCTTTCTTGCGCAAACGATACTCGAATAACCTACAAGATGAGAATACTAGTACTCTGCGCCTCTATGAGTTATTAAATACAGTTATTATGATTATATACTTAAAATTTATTTGTAAAAGTATGTATTAATGTAATAAAATATGTGTTAAAACAATCAAAAAAATGAAAAACACTTATCTTGTGCATCTTTGGAATCAAAAAAGTCCTACCTACATATTGAAGAATTACATACAAAATGTATAAGATGCATTCAAGCAACGGTATCAAAATACATACATATAAACAAAAATTGTTATGTACATATCCTACACCATTGCAAGCGCACCATGTACAAATTAATATAACTGTACAATACGTACAACTTTTCACTTTACTGATTAAATTCCACAAAATATTATTGATATTATTATTTATTTATTTATGGACACATATATATTAGTTAATTGATTAGTTAATCAAAACACATTTAAATTATAAATTATTTATTTGTTTAGAGGAGAGACAAAAAAAAACACGTCTTTTCTCTACGACGTTTAATCGACCAGAGACTTTAGGTTTAGGTCAAGAGTAATAATTAGCAGAAAAACAAGAAGATCATGATGACAGCCAATACCAAGAGACAATTGATTGAAAAAACAAATGGAATTATCAGCAGAAGCAACAATGTGATCAATGAGCGAATAAGAACCACCACCACCAACCAGCGTAAGAGTAAGTGGGCGCTTTAATATTATAAACCGAGAGGTTAATGCTACTTAAGATATTTAAATAGCTACGAGAAAATAAAGTCTCTTGAGAAATATCAAAATTAAAATGACCCGAAAAGTAAACCTCATCATACCTACAACAAAAATAACTAAAAAGACACTCAATGTCAAAAATGGATTTTTTAAATCGAGCATACAACCTTTTGTTCGTTTTAGGAGGATTATAATGTCCGCTTGAGTTGAGGGGGGTACCGATACAATAATACATTTAATATGCTCGTTAACATAAAGGGTTATCCAATTCGACTGTATACCGACATCTGTCAAAGATAAACGTCAAGTACGCTGTCATTTATTTAGTTGACATTCTGCCATTTAAGAATATGGAGCATTTAACAATCGACCAACGCGTTAAAATTATTAAATCTGCTGATGATGATTTTTCGAACAAAGTTTTCTTCAGTGATGAAGCTCATTTTTCGCTAGGTGGATACGTTAATAAGCAAAACTGTAGAATTTGGGGCTCAGAAAATCCACAATTGATTGTAGAGAAGCCATTACACCCGGAAAAAGTCACTGTTTGGTGCGCATTGTGGTCTGGTGGTGTGATTGGGCCGTATTTTTTTGAGAACAACCATGGACGAACCGTTACCGTCAATTCTGAGCGCTATGGCCGCATGTTAACCGATTATTTTTTTACGAAAATCGAAGATTATGATCTTGACGATATGTGGTTCCAGCAGGATGGAGCAACCAGTCACGTAACACGAGCAAATCGAGATCTTTTGCAAGAGAAATTTCCTGGACGTTTGATTTCGCGATTGGCTGATGTCAATTGGCCTCCAAGATCCTGTGATTTAACGCCTTTGGATTTCTTTTTGTGGGGCTACGCGAAAGATCGTGTTTACGCAAACAATCCTCAAACTCTTGACGAATTGAAAACTAATATTCGTAAGGTAATGGCCGAGATACCGCCCGAAATGTGCCGAAAAGTCATTGAAAATTACCTCAAAAGAATCAAGGCCTGTAAGAAGTCCCGTGGAGGACATTTGAATGATATCTTGTTTAACTAAAAATGGCAAGGATCAATCTGTAAAATGAAATAAAAATTACAATACATTCCGAATATTTTGTGTGTTTTTTTTAAGTTTACTTTGTCAAGCTTGAATTGGATAACCCTTTATATGCATACCCCACCATAACTAACCGGTGGATTAACCCTATCTCGCCTGAATTATAGCCATTAATGGCCAACGCAGAATTGGAAATATTGGATGACAAAAATGTTTCCGATAAAGAAATAACATCAATTGGTACCCCAAATAAGGCTTTGAATATTGAAACTAACTACATACATTAAACATATTGGACCTAGTCCGAAGCATAGATTTTAATACAAACGAGGGCAAAGAAATACTCTTGGTGGGCATCGCGAGTCGTGGCGCACTTCAACTACAATACTAACGTGAAAAAAATTACAAATAAATAGAAGAAACTTCCTTCGCAGACACCAAGGTCGCACGACTCCAAGTGTCAAAATCTAAAAAGAAACAAATAAAGAGAAGCCAAATAATACAGGTAACAGGAAACTATGTAAGAGGAGCGATACTTATCATTTGAACAAATCATTCAAGCCAAAATCCAGTGGAGAAAGTCACAAAATCAAAATTAATCCAAAAAATTAAATATTTTGATTTTAGGACAAAAAAAACAAACACGAGCACGACCGTCTTCTAAGCTAACTAGTTCAAACCAACTAGTTCCACTAGTGTTTGCATTGCCAGTGGATGAAAGTGGCAGGCTAGCAATTACGGTCCGTTATGCTGCAGGTCGAATAATGCGGGAGGCATTGTTGAAACTGGGAACATTACCAGAACGAACAAGAGGTGTTAATATTCTGGAAGTTGTCAAAAAATCTTAATTGATTCGAATATCAGTATTGAAAAATTTGTTTAATTTCTATTGATGGTTGTCCTAGCATGATCGGCAAAGAGTCTGGATTTAAAACTTTGTTGAGAAAAGAAATAGGTCATCTAGTAATGGGATTCCATTGTATGATCTATTTGGATGTTTTATGTGCAAAAGATGAATCATTTCAATTAAATCATTACTACTACTGATTTATGAAAAAGCCAATTTAAAAAGTTAATGAAGGATATGAAAGCACCATATGAAACTCTACTGATGTATAATCACGTTCGTTGGCTTAGTCGAGCTTTATCTTTGGAAGGAAAGTTGACTTCACTGTTTGGATGAAATTCATTTATTTCTGCTAGATAAGAGAAAAGTATTTCCGGAGTTAACCAATATCAATTGGCAACAATTCTGAACAATCGGAAATGTTGTTTGAATTGAAGATCGGTATATTTTGGGACTACTTCCAAATAATCTTTTATCCGTGCTCTGAAGAGCCTGAAGATGAAAGAGATTTCCAGCTTGACGATGTATAAAGTAAACTGGTGCCGCTACTTCTTTCATCAATAAGTTGAACAATAACCTCATTTAGAAAATACGTATTAATAAATAAATGTTAAAATTTTGTTAGTAAAAACTCACTGCATCAATTTCCGAATTATTATCAGCCATTTTTTGAATATAAAATGATATATTTATTTAATTAAAGGTTTTAAAATGTATGACCAAACACAAGTAAATAAAAAATATTCTTGAATCTGACATTTCAACATAACCTAAAATTATTGAAAGCCATCTTGGCTGTGTTTGTGGCTATCAAGTTGTGGTGTTTTGAGTTTTTAAATTTTGTTGATGTTTATTCTAGGATTGGTTAAAACCTTAATGTGATTATTTTGAATATAATTCCACTGAACAAATAGCTTTCGACCTTACGTGATATAATTATATTTACCTAAATATTTCGTAGAAAACAGGGCCTTACGTTATGATTCTAAAAAATATTCCATAATACAATACATCTATTATTTAATCGATAAATGTCCCATCCCAAACTAAAAAATATTTGTGATTCACGAATCAGTACAGGTATAGCAATATATCGTATACTACACAAAGTATGTGATTCATTAAGAAACAGAGTAAATCTTATTCATGTACAGTGGAATAAAAATGTGTCATACATTTGTATAGGCACAATAATACTGGAAACTATTTGTATGCACTGTACTCGCTCTGAAAATATAAGTTTTGATTTGATACTTTTTATAATCTGATTAATAATAATTAGACGTAAAGTACAACTAGGAAGCTATTAAAATTATTCTACCCGATTACAATTTGATCCGATTAAAAATTCAATTTACTTCTTTACATACATAAATCTATACCCGTACTCGTATACATGCCAGATTTAAAATACTTCATTCATATGTAGATACGTACATAACGATACATGCATATTTAAACCTAATTTGAGTTAAGCCTAACTATGGTACATGAAGTATTAAGCCGCATTACCAAATCACATTATATTTTCGTGTGAATTTTTAATTAATTTGCAGAAATTTTTGTAACATGTGCGTGTGTAATCTGGAAGTGCTATTGAACTATTTTACATGCTAATAAAAATACTATATTTATAAAATTGAAGTCTATAGTTTGTTTATTAGCAAACTGTATCTCATAATTCACACATGCAAAACTACAAATATTGATTGTTTCGGCCGCGGACAAAGTAAGTACTTATAGCAAAGCCAAAGCCACACGGCAAACAATGAAAAAGTTTCAAATTTATTTTTACACATATTTTGTGTAGTCGTGTAGAGTATACAGTAAAATCGAAAATATGCAAATTAGGTAATAAACGTATTATGCAGCATATACTTAAAAAGAATTTATTGTTTTAAATAAAAAAATGTGTAAATTAAATTTGGACTGTCTATGGAGTTATGGACATCATCTCATTTGCGCGCAGTGAGGTCAAAACCGTTTAAGGGCAATACGAAACAATACCAAATAAAATATGTTTTTACGAGTAATATGTATTTTATGCTTAATATGCTATAAATAAGCATACGTTTAATGTTTGGCAGCTTTATTATTTAATTATTATCGTAATAAAATATTAAGTATTGTAAAGTTATCGTAGACGTGTTAATAAAAATCCAGTGAACAAAAATTGAGTATTTTACCCTAAATAATGCATTTAAAAGTTTTCTGAAGGCGTGGTTCCTAGAAATGAAAAAATAATGGTAAAAAATTGAGGGAGATTTATGGAAAGTTATATTTGCTTTAAAGATTAAATAAGGAACAATGTTTCGCTAGGCCACGGCCTACTATATATGCAATGTGTGCAAAATACACAATCACCGAATAGCAAAATCGTCAAAACATGAGTAACTCAGATCTTTTCGGTTTCACAAAACCCTTAATAAATAAGTGATTGCGGTTTTTCTCATTTTTTGCTATTCGGACTTTTGGCAAAACTGTCTTATATAATCGAAACTCCTTATTCCTGCTTAAATTTCAGAAAATCAACAAATCAACCCTTCTTGAAAATCTAATCTTTAAATTTATTTGAATCTTTTAATTCTTTAACGTTTTTTGCAAATGCTAAACTTTTCCACATCAAACAAAAATTGAAAAGCTCACATGGAAGCTGCAGATTCCGCTTCACAGATTTCCACCAAATTTCGCAAGGACCTCCCACCCAAGTAATGGAAAAGGTTTAAGTATGAAATTTGATTTCGAATAGTCAATTCGGCTGGAGTATAGAGATGCCGAATTTTGGTGAAATAAAGCATTATTAATCTCAATCCTTCATATCCTGTAAAATTTAAACAAATGATCTGAATAAATTTTGATTAAAACTTAGTTTACAATCTTTTTGTTTTAACCGTTTTTCGTAAGAACTATTTACTTTTCAAAATGATTGTAAAAATGAAAAAGCTTCTTTGGAAGCTGCCATTTATCAAAAATCACTGGGCTCTCCCGATTTATGGAACAAGCTTAAATATACAGTTTCACTCCGATCAGTCAATCCGCCCGAGGTGTAGAGACCCAATCATTTAGTCAAAAATCGTCATTTCCGCTTAATTTTTGAAAATTATTTCAAAATCGATTTTCTCATAAATGATATAATTTTCAAATTATTTACAAAAAACTAAATGCCCCTCTGGAAGCTGCCACTTTCAGGCGGACCTTCCAGCCAAAAATCAAGGGGATCTCTATAAATTTATATAAAAAGCTCAAGTTGTGAAGTATCAGCCCGATCAATCAATCCTTCTGGGCTGTAGACAGAACACAACTTTTAATCCCTAGCACCGCACATACACACACACACAGATTTTTTAAAAATTACTTTTTTCGACTTCGACGATATAGTAATTTCGAGGTTAAAATTGCTCGTGATTACTATACTTTATTTTACGACGTGAAAGAACATTCTGAAAAATCATAGTAGATGAGGCCAATCGACAAAGAGTTATCATATCGTATTATTTAAGAGTTATTTGTAATTCCGAATGAATTTTTTTCTTAAGACACTCAAGCACCAGCACACAGTTTTCACCATAGATAATAAACTTCGAAAAAATAAAGTGTTTATGTCATGGTGAAAGTCCGAAATCTGTAAATGAAGGAACAAAATTGGGAAAACTGTTTTATTACTCAGGAGTCTACGAAATGGGATTTCTATATTCCCGAAATCATTCGGCGTTCACTCAACGGACTATTTTTTATGATATTAGTAAAAAATCATTTAGAACCGAATGGGCTTTACTAACTCAAGCCGCGCAGCCATCTCTTAGGGATATAAATTAATCAACGGGGATGTAGGAGGGAAGGTCACCAAATATTCTGTTAACATTGGACCTCTCTCTGTATAACCGATTTTTAATCGTGTAAACAAATTTAAAAAATACAATTTTCAGACATTTACCGATTTCGAACTGCAACCGTAACATTTATATAAAAAGCTCGTAATTTAATAATTGTATATGTAAGTTTCCCAGAATTCAGATGTCATACTCTTCAAAACCATTCGCCCCAATAAATTTAGAACAATTCCCATTTACTTTATAACCAATTTTGCTAAAGCATATTGGACTGCCTCTTTATAAATCGTGCAGTGGTGTCGAGAACCTTCAACGTGGCCTAACCATGTAACGTCCACGCCCTCCGTGCCAGCCCTCCGTAAAAAACCAAGCAGACCGCGCAACATTAGAAATAAACATTGGCAAAAATTTCTATAAACTAGTTTATTAATTGATATCCTTCCACCTTAAAGTACAATAGTTATTCTTCAAAAGATGCAAGAACTTCAAAAAAACGAAGAGCTAATTCGTTAAATTCGATACGTCGGCTTTCTCGAACAATGATTCGGATCCCGACGTTGACTATTTCAAGTATGTATATGAGACAGCGTTCAACCTTCTTTGGTGTCCATCCAGATTGATTACGATACTGTGGCTGAGAAAATTACCAACTTAATAGATAGGTTTGCATGCGGCTCTGATGTCTTGCGTCCATCATCTTAAAAAATTGCAGTTGTAGTCTGAATAAGCCACTTACTGCCCTTTTTCAAAAATCACCTTCGGTTGAAATTTTTCTGTCTATCTGGTAAGACTCTTTTGCTGTTCCTATCCATAACAAAGACTGCAAATTGGACAATAATAATTATAAGAGCAAAGTTATCCTGTATTCCAAAATTATTCGAAAGCATCGTTTATGAGTCACTGTACTTTCATTGTAAACCGTTGCTTTCTGTCTGCCAATACGGTTTCCTCAAAGATCGTTTCACGATCACTAACCCACGGTGAGATTTACATAATCTACATTAAATGTCAAGGAATAAGGGAATGAAGTACAGTCAAACCTGTTTTTGTGCGGTAATAGGGATCGCATAAAAAAAATCGCATTATAAAAATCTTCCGAAACTTCACGAGTAGGTATAAAAAATCAACACATTTAAAAAGATTTTTTTTATGCGGTGAATAGGAACCGCATAAAAAAGTTTCACGTAGAAAAAAAAACTCAAAACATTTCGCAACACGACGCAATACTTACTTCCATTACGCAATATGATGAAATATCAAAAATCGAAAAACAAAATGGCCAACGTCAATTAACTAGTTAAATTAATCACATTCAATTATGTTTTAATTTGGTTGAAATTTTGAACGAACTTAAATAGATTGTCCTGAATAAAGTTTTTCATATCGCATAAATAAATCGCACAAAAAAAATCGCACAAAAAAATCGCACAAAAAATCGCACAAAAACAGGTGTGATTGTATTAAGAATGAAGTAAATTATTTTATATAAGCTCAGTCCCCTAGGACTTTCATCGAAACTTCGCCTGTGGATGGACCTCTGAGAGAAGGAGTTACCAGGTGATGTTCAGCTTGTTAATATCATCTGCTTTCACAGCCACATTTTGAGTGCTCGAGGGTAGCTATTTGGAGCAAACTCTGCACGTAGTTACGTTAAGCGCTAGGCTAAAGAATTGCAAAGCCTTTTACAAGCAATCCGTAACTACCACTTTTTATTAACCGAGCATCATTCGAACTATTTTACGCTGTTATACTGCAAATTTTTTGCTTAAAATGTCATTATTTACGTATATGACCCAAAACCAAATCTAGATAGGAACCAAGCACAAAATTTATCTATAAAAAAATGGGTCCCATTTGAAACGCGATATTTCAAAACACGATAGAATACAAAACGCGATATGGTACAAAACGCGATATTTCAAAACGAGACAGTCGCTTCACAATGCACATTCTGTGCCATAACGCGTTTTGAAATATCGCGTTTTGAAATATCGCGTTTTGTACCATATCGCGTTTTGTATCATATCTCGTTTTGTCATATCTCGTTTCGAAATATCGCGTTTTGAAATATCGCGTTTCGAGCGGATCCGAAAAAAAATCGACATAATTTCTAACAGCCTTCTAGAAAAACATATGACTAACTACTATGTATGTAAAGTTGGCCCAAATGTCAGCCCATAAAAACGCAGCGGCAATACGTAAACTATAATTTCTGTCACGTATGAACTAGCAGCCCAAAAAAATCGTATGTCACGACATTTGAATGATGTCAGGCCAAAAACAAATATATTTTTCGTTATAGATTTTTGAAGTAAGCCGAAATAAAAAAGCCTTAAACACTATGATTTTCGAGTAGTTTTGGTCTCAACCTTTGCAGGTGCAAAGTTTTAGGAGGATGTAATTTGTATCTCATGACGAGAATGGCCCATATATAACCACTTTGAGAACCCACTCTATGTCTTAATTGAAGTTGAGATTTTGGATATTGGTCATCGGTCTCACTATGATTTTCGAGTAGACTTTTCGGTTATAATAAACTATGACATTTCGGTTATAATAAACTTCGGTTATAACACTATAACAACATTTTAGTTATATCCTGATTAAGAAACTTGTTAATTCGACAATCTCAATTTCTTCTCTAGAGAATAACATTCTTAAAACTGTTTGTTTGTTTTTATTTTTTTACTTTTACTGCTAGTTTGTCTATACATACTCGTATCAATAAATTTGTGTGCCTGCCTGTAATTTTAAAATAGTAAACTGTTTTTGAGGTTTTTCCTTTGCAATGAGATAAGAAAACTAACCAAATGTTTTAAAAAATTTTGACTGCCCGTCTCTCAGTTTGCATCAGATTTGCTGTGTCTTTAGACAGAACTACTTCACCGATTTCAGTGTATTTAAAACCGATTTGTAAAGTGAGTTTTAACTATATATGGGTCATTCTCATAAAACTTAAACTTTGCACTGGTGAAGGATAGAACTGAAACTATTCGAAAATGATGGAGTGACCATGAGCAATACTGAAAATCTCAACTTCCATTAAGATATAGAGTGCGTTCTGAAAGTGGCTATATATGGGCAATTCTCGCCATAAGATACCAACTACATCCTCCTAAAACTTTGCACCGGCAAAGGTTCAAACCAGAACTACTCGAAAATCATAGTGAGACCGATGATCAATACCCAAAATCTCAACTTCCATTAAGATATGCAGTGTGTTCTCAAAGTGGCTATATATGGGCCATTCTCGCCATGAGATACCAATTACATCCTCCTAAAACTTTGCACCGGCAAAGGTTAAGACCAGAACTACTCGGAAATTATAGTGAGACCGATGACCAATACCCAAAATTTCAACTTCCATTAAGATATACAGTATGATCACAAAGTGGCTATATATGGCCCATTCTCGCCATGAGATACCAAACACATCCTCCTAAAACTTTGCACCGGTATAGGTTGAGACCGGAACTTCTCACAAATCATAGTGAGACCGATGACCAATACTCAAAATCTCAACTTCCATTAAGATATAGAGTGTGTTCTCAAAGTGGCTATATATATGGGCCATTCTCGCCATGAGATACCAATTACATCGTCCTAAAACTTTACACCGGCGGTTTCCTTTGTTTTCGGATAACATATATCATTGAATGGTACTATCATCTTAATAGTGCCCATTAAACCTCCGATGCACCTCCTCCCCCAATAAATGATCAGTTCGTTTAATGCGCCAATGCATACTTTAATATAAATTCTAATTCTAGTCAAAAGTTAAGTCTCAAAATAAACTGCCACGGAACTAAAACGTATTATTTTTTTCGTTAATTTTCGTTTAATTTATATAACATGCAGGTTTGATAGTTTTACGACATATTTATTTTTGGGCTGACATTAAAACATGGCGGTTTTGCTGTGGTAACAGAGTAAGTTTTGATTTAACATATCGAAAATACAAAATATTTGGCAGATACTTGAAAAATGGCTGTAAATGTTCGTATATTTTACAGAACCGTAATAGTTTTAGGATTAACATTTTTGGCCCAACTTTATATACATAAGGAACCACAACAACTTTTTTAAAGATTTATCATTTTTGTATCTTAATATTTTCTATCACGATAGTTTCATTTTTTCACGACACTTGCATTAGTGCTGCCAGCTTTTAAAACCGCCATTTTTTGGGCTAGAATTTTGGGCCAACTTCATATAGGTGCATTTGAGCCAAAAAATGAAATTTTGCAAAAAATTAAGGTGGCTTTTAAGTTATGGAGGTCAATATCTAAAATATACGAGTTTTCTGGGACAAACGGTTTATGTCATATTGTATAGGTGAGGTTTGTGGCTAATAATCCTGAAAATATGAACCAAAAGTCTTGGGATAATTTTTTAGCAATTTGGCCGAATGTGGCCGGCCGATTTGGCATTTTTCAGTTTTTTGGCCAAAATGACCCTCCACCCGAATTTTTTGAAATTTCTTTATATGCTATTTGATAGCTGGTCTCAATACCTTTCCAACGATATGCATATGTCCAGGGTATGTCAAATAGGTTCAGCGCTGTGGGCGTGGCCAACATGGCCAAAAATGGCCATTCAGAGGCCGGCCGCGGCCAACATGGTGGCCAAATCAAAAAGTTGTAGAACATAAGTTGCTTACTTTTTCAAGTACTACAAACCCTGAAAAAATGTATTAGTTTGATATATTTAGTTTGTATATATATTTAGTTTGAAATATTAGTTTGAATCCTTGCTATTTTATTTTATATCGACCTAATTTTAAATATTTTTTATTGTTCTTACTACCATTATTATTAATGCTATTATTATTATTATTGTTTCATAAACTATTTCTTATTTTCATAAATATTACATTTCTACTTCATAACTCAGTAATTTTAAGTCTTTTTTTGTTAACACTTTTAGGACTTTTAGGCGCATCTAATATTCTATTAGTTAATTCAGACTGTTCTTTTTGTATGATACTTCCGTGTATTCATTTTGGAATATCTGCATTACCTTCGTGTGATGTAATAGCTTTGAATTCGATATATCAACAGATGAATATAACGTTAACTTTGCAAATTAATTGGCTGTCTGATCTTTATTTGTTACAATTATCTGCTTATTTAGACGTATTGATTGTATTTGTAATTTATTTTTCAGTACATTTCTCGCGATTCAATAACCTTTTCAGTTTTTATGGATAATTGTGATTTTGCGGATTTTTTAATTGTACATCAAAATGTTCGAAGTCTTCGAAGGAATTTTGACGTACTGGTTGCCAATATTAATGCATATAACACAAGGCCCTCGTTTATATTTTTAAGTGAAATTTGGATTCACACTAATGAATTGTCTTCATATAATTTAAATGGTTATACGTTGTTCGGTGCGTGCAATGATTCGTATAGAGCAGGTGGTGTTGCCGTCTTTTTTGACTCAAATTTAGATTGCTCAGTTAGTACCCATAACTTACCATCAGCCGATATCATAAAGGTTGAGTGGAGATTTTCTTCTGATTTATATGTCTTTTTATGCATCTATCGACTTCAATCTACAGCTGTGAGTGTCTATGTTCGGGAAGTGGCCGAGGTTTTGGGCAGTATTAGGTCAAAAAATCTGTTTGTTTTTGGAGACATTAACATTGATATTCTTGGGTTTCCAAGCAACAGCATTGATTATCTAAACCTTATGTCATGTTTTGGGCTTGAGTCATTGATTTGTACTCCCACGCGGGTTACTGCTTCTTCTTCAACGTGTATTGACCACTTTTTTGCTAGACTTAGGTCTAATGATCTTTCAGGTATAAGAACATCGGCTGTGGACTTAAAAATTTCTGACCACCACTTGATTGAGATACGGTTTAAGGCTTCTCAGATACTGTTACCAAGGTCTAATTTGAACCAAAATTCCACGAGAAGTAGAAAGAAACTCAATCTGTTGTTGTTATATGAAAGGTTGAATCATATGGACTGGGGGTTCATTTTTAACATCGACAATCCATCTCTAGCTCTTGAGGTATTTTTGGATAATATTTTTATTATCTTGGAACGCTGCTACACTTATTGCTCGTCTAAAATTAAACGCCTGCAGCCTTGGATCTCCTTTGACCTTGCGCAACGTATTAATAAAAGGAATAAACTGCGGTCCAAATTAAATAAGCGTCCTGATAATGCAGTACTTCGTGATAGCTATAACAGAATGTGCACCATAATTAATGTAGATATCAAAAATGAAAAGGAAACCTATTATTCTAAGCGTTTTTCTGCTAACCGCGGTGATATAAAAAAAAACTGGATTTTAGTGAACGAGATTCTGACTCGTAAACCTAAAACTTCACTAGTCAAATCTATTTTAGCACAGAACGGAGAACTTCTTACGAGTGATCTAGAAATTGCTAATGAGTTTAATTGTTATTTTTCTAGTGTTGCTAAAGATTTAGTTGCTAAATTTGACTCTGTCAACACGTCATCTAGTTTCAATTTGCCTTTTGATTTCGGTCCGACAACGTTTTTTATGACCCCAGTATCTAGTTATGAAGTTTTTTCAATCATTTGTGCTTTAGAACCTAAATACTCAATTGATAATGTTGGCCTGAGTAATTATATATTAAAAGTCATTGCTGGGCATATTAGTCCCGTTCTTGCACACATTTTTAACCTTTCCTTTGAGTAGGGAGTTGTACCCGATCGACTGAAAACAGCAACTATAATTCCCCTTTTCAAGAATGGTAATCGCCTTGATAAAGGTAATTATAGACCTATTGCCTTGCAGCCAGTAATCCTAAAAGTTCTTGAAAAGGTAGTTAAAAATAGGGTTTCCAATTTTTTAGATAAAACGGGTGTGCTGAGTATCCATCAACATGGTTTTCGTCATGGTATGAGTACCGAATCGGCCTTGTTAGATTTTCTAAATACAATCAACACTGGTTTAAATAAAGGTAATAGCTGCGGTGCTTTATTTATTGATACAGCTAAAGCCTTTGATATGGTTGATCACAAGCTTCTGCTATCTATTATGTATGATATAGGGTTTAGAGGAGTGGCAAATAAGTGGTTAGCATCGTATTTAGATGGTAGATCGGTGAGAGTTAAGATAAATGATAATTTAAGCGATCCGAAATTTATTGACGTTGGTGTTCCCCAGGGTTCAGTATTAGGCCCTCTGCTGTTTCTCATTTATACAAACTCCGTATTTAAATTGAATCTTCATGGTTATTCAACCGGGTTTGCTGATGACATTGCTCTGGCTTACTGTGGGAATTCTCCCAGCAACGTTATTTCGATGATCAATTCTGATTTAAAAGTTTTACTCTCATGGTTCGACAAACATCGCCTGATCTTAAGCCGGAAAACTAAATTCATGTTGTTTAAATTGTCTGGTAGCTTTAATACGTCTATTTTGCCGCGGGTGACTAATCACAGCAGGTATGATTGTGCGTCTAGTGGTTGCCACTCTGAGTGCTTTGATATCGAACAAGTTGACTCGTTTAAATATCTTGGTGTTCACTTGGATACTTGCCTTAATTGGAAAACGCATGTTAATTCAGTCCACCAGTATCTGTCATCAACTGCTAGAATTTTCTACCTTCTTCGTGATTATTGTCCTCCGTCGGTTCTAAAAATAGCTTACCGTGCGCTAGTTATGGCTAAATTGGAATATGGATTGTCGTGCTGGGGTGGTTGTTATGCTGCAACTTCGTATCCTTTATATGTTCTACAGAAAATGATTTTGAGAATATATCTAAAGAAACCAAGAACTGAACCATCATGGAATTTATTCTTTACGACGAATATTTTGCCGTTGAAACATTTGTATGTTTATAAGGTATTGAGAGTTTTTTTTAATCGAAGTGGTCAACAAATAATGAGAAGCGATTTTCGTTACAATTTTCGCGGTAACCATCAATTTCTTTGTAACATCCCAAGATTCTTCAATGACCACTTCCGACGCTCTATTCTGGTCGCTGCACCAACCTTTTTTAATGCGCTACCAATTTACATTAGGAAGGACATTCATTTGAAGTCCTTTTTACCTAGAGTTAAACAATGGCTATTTGAAACTGTTGATATCTCCTATTTATTCAGGGTTATTACATAAAACTTGATGTATTTAGTCACATATTATGAAGTTGAAATTTAGTAGTAAAAGTAGTAGTAATGGTAATGGTAGTAATAGTATTAGTATCTTAGTCATTTTATTGTAAGCTTTTATCACATTTTATTCTCATTTTAATCATTTAATTTTGTAAATATTAGGATTATGTTGTATTTTTATGTATTACGCGAATTTGCTTCTGCCGTTTTTTCGGCACAAAATTCGTTATATTTTTTTGAATAAATAAATAAATAAAATAATAAATAAAAATAAAAATTAGATCAAATGAAAGAAGTAGGACAAACATATAAATACCAAAGCAAGATTATATGGTGACGTCATAGAAAAATTTCCAAATGTCATAACTTTGATCAAAATCATCCGTTTTGGACGTTCAAGGTGTCGTTGAATTGGTATTGACGTTTACAATCATAATTTGCTAGTTAAACAAAAATTGGGGCACTTTTTGAGGCAGTTATACCCGAAAAACTGATTTTTTGGAGCAATTTTCGGAAGGTCATATTTCCACTCAATGATGGTAGAAATTCATGCTTTTATACATTATTTGGGTCTACTTTTCAAGACCTTTCCAATGGTATATAACATGATCCTGGCGGCCTCAAAGGGAAACAGTTCGAAATTAGCTCTATATATACGAGTTCGACTTCCAGCAACTCGTTTGAACTGCCGTGCAAAGTGATATGTGCTTTTCGAATGCGTAATTTCCAAGCATTTCTTCAAGTCTAAAAAATCGTTACTGAATGCTGGTACTCATTTGGGGTTTTCTTGGATAATACTGACGGAAATCCACCTCTTGTAAGAAATATTGAATAGAAATATTTTCTTTTAAATCATTTTTTTTTAAATCATAGTAGAGTCCAAAGCTCGAAATCGAACTATTTTTTAAACATTTTTCTCTCTGTCTCTCTCTCTCGAATTTCCTAGATTTTTCAAATGATTAGGTTTTATCTACTAGTTTTCATGTGATAAAAATCATGCGATCCGCAAATTGATCTCTTTGCCAACTCTAGATAATAAAACAACCCTTATATTCTTATTAGGCTGGACTCCGTTGTATGCTGTGCTTTGATTTCCACCCTGGACTCACCACACGTTATAGCTGGACGTCCAACTTTATTTTTCCCGTTTGGATTCCACTTAAGAGCGAGTGACTAATTCATCTGAACGTTTAATCCATATTATTAAGTTTCTCCATTAAACTCTGCGCTGGGTATACTACTAGGAACAGAAGCAGATATATTATATGTTCCAACGGAACGAGCCAGTTTATCAATGAAACTGCTACCTTCCCACTCCGTTGGCGGCAGGGGTTTACAGTTTCGTTATTAATTGCTTATTCGAAGATTAACTCATTCTTGGTGATGTTCCCGAGGAGATATTCCTCTCATCAATTATGTTTCAGCGCGCGCATGTTCCGTGTTGCTGCATCTTCTCGGCTGCCATGAGAATATTTCATCCTCGTCTTCTGTTGCGGCAAAGCACTGAATTATATTTTTGTTTCAAATTTTTGAATGTAATCCTGCTATGATTATTCTCCGATTGACTGGTTTCCATTCTTTTAGCGCCTTCTCTGCATTAGCTGTTGTTACACCCACGACTTTATCATGTGTGTCAAAAATTTTCATCATAGAGTTGGGAAAAATTTTTTTGAGTATCGGATGATTTTTCCGAGCATTATTAGTGAAAAGCTTCATTGTTAGAAGCGATGATTGTATGTTGTTAGCAAACTAGAAGTGTATTTTGCAACTATCAGGAAGTGGTCGGAGTCGATGTTAATTCCGCGTTTATGTTTTGATATCTTTGAAAATGGAAAAATTTTGTTTGGATAATAGGATGTGATCACTTTGATCAACCGTGTTCATGCGTCGTTTGATTTAAGGAGGCTGTCACTGCCAATTTGAGCATTATACATAGATACCCAAAATGATTTTGACATCATGGCGAGGTATGTTAAAAGCATGTTTTACAATCGAAATCAGTCACATATTGGCCATATAAGCTGTTAATCAAAAAGACAAATCCAGATTTGTGTTTGGTGGTATTGTTCCTTTGATAATACGTGTATCCAAGGCGATTGTAATCGATATTATTCGATGTTATCGAGTGCTCGCGATAGCGGTTCTTCTTATGATTCAGGCTCAGTACTTTCTATATCCTGAGTTTTAGGACATAGTCCTTAATTCATGACTGAGTCGTTGTAAAAATACCAAATGAAGCACGTTGTTAAAGCGACGACAGAAGAAAAATAACAACAACATACGTAACCTTAGAATATTTCATTTAAATTTTTACCGACTATTTTTTAATTTGTTTGTAGAAAAAATTGTGTACAACGTTCAGATTTGGTTTAAATTCATTTAATAACAGTTATTAAAAATTGGATAACATCACAATAGTCTCAAACTAATTAGTAGCATTGCAGCACCGACGACAAAATCATAAATAGATTCTAAAAAAATAATGGCGCCATGTTGTCATCGCCAGCGACATTGGATTTGTTAGCATCGTACCTTTTATGTGTATTTTGATTTGACAGTTTATACCTTTAGTCTTAAATCGATGACTCAAGGCCATTTTCGACTGCGCATTCTGGTCAAATTCAGTTCTGTGGGGCGTAACCAAAAGTCTTAAAGTGGTGGATAAAAACAATATCTACAACAAGTTGGCGCTTCTTCAAAATTTGCAAATTAATAAATTTCACACGATGGACGGAAGCAAATTAAAATTGAAACGTACAATTATCCGTTGCACTGCCTCGATTCTAATAATACTTTTACAACTTCGCGTACTCCAACTAGGGTCTAATGAAGCTTGTATAACGTGCTTTTGTACTTTTGTAACAAACACATCAAAAAAAACTCCCTAGAGCCAAGACCATCGTCCAGAGTTTACTCCATTGAAAATATATTCGATGAGTTCTCTGAAGATTAGTTTACTGTCACATATGAGATAAAACTTACGAATCGGTTTCGCTTTAACGAAATGAAATAAGGAATGAACAGCACACCACACGGAGGAATTATTCAAGATGGTCTGTAAATGACTTACGGCAATGGCAGTTGAAATTTCTATAAAAAATTTCATGTCGTCCGCGCAAACCGAAATAGTTATTTTTGCTATGCATTCAACGATTAAACGTCATTGCTGGACATAATGAAAAAGATAGGCCTCAAATGATTGCCCCGCGGCACTCCGGATGTTACTACGATGGGTGCATAAACAGACCACCTGAAAAGCACCTGATACCAGCGTTTGCAGTGAAAGCAAAATGGCTCATACACTATAATTTCGAACAATTTTGGGATTCAGGACAGTTTTAGAATTTGCCTGTAGTTAAAAATTTTTGACTAGGAGTACGAGGGTAATACGATTTTTATGGATAGGAACTACAAAGGAATCCTTGAAAATGGATGGAATAATTCCCAATATTAGAGACTTTTCACTCAGTCGTAAGTGGCTGGGCTAGGTTTTCGGTGTACCTTTTAACATGATAGCGGGCAAACCATCGAATTGGCAGATGACTGCCAGGCCAGATAAAAAGTCATCTTTTGATCATTTTGTTACCCACAGTAACGTAGTCGATATGAACGGAAACCATAGTAGTTTGAGCGCAATTGTTCAAATAATTAAATAGTCTATACGTCGGGATGGATTCGTTATTGGAGAAAGGCAATGAACTGAAGAACTCTGCGAATAACTTATTAAATTTGCATCACCAATCGTAATCAAATCCCAATTGCATACTGCCCCTATTGGGATTCAAATTTTTTTTTCAGATAATAATTTTTTTAATTTTAATTACTGTGATTAATCCAATAATTTACTTTACTTGGACAAGTTTGTAACAAACTATAAATGTGTGTTGTGATATAATTGAATAGTGCTAATAGTTAAACATTGTAGATTCCTGTAGTGATTAAAGATAGTGTGATCTATAACTGTTGTGTTTTTGTATAAATAATTTCTATTATTTATGTCACAAAAATTTAATAATAAAGATTACCAGTCATATTTCACCATTCACCTGATTTATTGTCGACCTTGAGTTATATACTAAACAAGATCATTGTACAAAATAAATTCTGTTACTCCGTGTATTTATTATCTCAATAATTTAAACGTGACGTATCACAGATTCACAGTGTGCAAGCATATACTATATAGTGTAAGAAAAAACGAAATGGAGTCTTGTGGTAAATGTAAATCTGAATGGAATGGCCGTGACGAGATGTGCCCATGCAGCGGTGTCTGCAATTAATTGTTCACCTCAAATGTGCCGGGATAAATACTACTACGTACAACCAGTTAATGAAATCAAAGCAAGGAATTTCCCTACCATAAATAGGGATCGACAACCTTATACAGAGATAATAGACTCGTATTGTAATTTTTCTTTTTGCCGAGAAGATCAACAGCTACACAAATATTGCCATCACAGTAAATTATACAGCGATAATCATTCATTCTCCACTTCCAGCCTTTGTAATATCAGTTTTGTATTAAATTGTGCTTTCTAATATTTTTTTGTATTTTAGCTCTTTAACCAATTCTATTCTCAATCTGGACTCATTGCAGGTATGTTTATCAAATAAGAATGTTGCGATAGTCCGTAGTCTGTTTTGCCATATCGATAAACTGAGAATATTTATCGATTCCAAAGATTTCGACGTATTTTGTGTCGTGGAAATACGGCTTACAAATAAGATTAATAACGAATCTGTCTCGCTAAATGGGTACGACATCTTGAGATTTGACAGAACACATAAAAGGGGTGGAGGTGTGTGCATTTACTATAAAAAATGTTTTAAACTTAAGGCTATTCATGCATCCATTTATGGTAAAACTGACGTTCTGATGACTGAAATGATATTACCATCATGACTGTACTGATTGTAGCTTGCTATAACCCATCAACTCCGCAGTGCAATCCGATTTGGATGATTTTCAGGAATTGTTATCCTCGCATATTTTAAATTATAATCATTTTATAATTGCTTGCGATATAAATTGTAATATGCTTGATAAGTCCCATAAATTTCATAATCTTTTAAAAGCCAACCATTTGGTATCAGTCCCGTTCTCACCTACTCATAACTGTACATGGCTCGATCAATACATTGTGCCAGAAGCACATTACTTTAGAGTATTGGGGTCTAGTCAACACACTTTGCCTGATATCTCTGACCATGATTTTCTGATCATTTCTTATAAAGTCAGATCACAGTGTGTTAAACTGGACTACAAGCTTATCCATAACTACAGTCAATTAGATTCGGAACTGATAGTGAATTACTTTTCTAGCATTAACTGGAACTTTTTGCATGCGTCTGATAATGTCAATCTCCTCTTCCAATCATTTTATAACTGCCTTTATTATATTCATAACAATTGTGTACCAACTAAAAAAATAATCAATTGCCAATCGGATCGGCTGTCCCATGGTTTAATTGCAATATTGCTAAAAGTATGCTTGCGAGGGATCATGCGTATGCAAAGTACAAAAGAACAAGCGATGTGAGGAACCTAGAATTATATCGGAAAGAACGCAATAGGGTAACTAGCTTGATTAGGATGTCCAAACAAAAATATTTTTTTTGGAAACAGTAAATTAACTATGAAACGAATCTGGAGCAATTTCAACCATATTGGATTGGGGACTAGCAGGTCTGGTATTTCTACTGACTTAGACCCTTCAATTAGTACATTACTAATTTTTGCAATGTACTCCATTCATCGGTAGTTATTCCATTGCAACGGATGGAGCGCATAGTCACGGATACTTCTCTCTCCTTCTGCAGCGTAAGTGAATTAGATGTTTCCAAAGCCGTGTATCTTATTAAATCAAATTCACCCGGTCATGACAAAATAAACTTAAAATTTCTTAAGAATATTTTACCATACATTTTATCACCTTTTACATTCCTGATTAACAGTTGTATTATGCGATCTAAATTTCCTGAAATCTGGAATATGAACACTGTGATTCTGATTGTAAAAAAGAAGGGTATCCATTCTTTGGATAATCTTAGACCACTTAGTTTAGTTTCCATCTTATCTAAAGTATTCAAGATCATTCTTCGTGATCAAATCAACCACCATTTGGCTAATGGTAACACTGTGCTAGTTGAAAAATGTGACAAGCTGGGCACCCGGGGGGTAAACCTAATTTGAGTACGCTAAGTTCAATGGTGCTAGTCCCATTTTAAAGTTAGTCCCCATTTTTGAGATATCGCTTTCGACATGTTTTGGCTCTGAGTCAAAATATACCCTCATTTTCACGTTGATAGTTCTTGAACCATAAAGATTTTTGTTATGCTTTCTTCAGCAAAGTTGTTGCGTAGGTCAAGACCAACAACTTTGCCGAACATATCAAGACCGAAAAACCACATCTATTTTTTTTTCTTTTCATTTCGACGAAAAACACTGTTTTTATCATTTTTATTCATTTTGTTGAATTTAAATCGAGTATAATCGATCGAATAAACATCGCATCGACAAATATAGATACAATAGAAACTATTTAAAACAAAGTTAAATCGATTCAGTTGTTTTTATGGTGATTTTTCCTAAAAAAAAATTCCTAAAAAATTGACATTTTCTTCTTTTTGTCAAAACAATGGCGTGCCGTTGCGATAGTGGATAAAAAACATCACGTAAATTATACAGCAGACACGCCACTTTGCATACAAAAAGGGTGAAAAAAATATAAAAAATTAAAAATAATCTGGGATAGAAAAATCCGAGATTTTTATCCGTCGTATGATTCTGTGATTGAATGGCGCAGTGAAATTTGATGGTTGATATATTGATGCAGATGTTTCTTAATTTACGTGTATAATTTACGTGATGTAATTGGTTAAAACGATGGGATGGAAAAATCCAGTGGTGACATGTTGTAACTATCACATTTTTCGTTTCGATAAAAAACATCACATCGAAAATAACGACAACTAGTATGTTATAACTGTTTCGATAGACAATAAATATTTACAGCTGGCAACACTTTTTTAAATGTTTTCGGAATTAAAATGACATTTTGAATCCAATTTGTTTTCTTGTCAAAGAAATAAAAGAAATTTAAGTGCTTTGCTTTTTTATAATTTATTAATGGACTGTAGCGGATTTTTTGGGGCTATAGCTTCATCTCGCGATGTTTTTGAAGACGAGGATGAAATGGTTAAATTTGGAATATGTTGTTGAGAGGAGGTATCTTGGAGATAGATACGACATAATGGATATGGAGGACAAAAAGTGAGTCAATTAAATTGTTCATTTTTTTATAGTGTAATGGAATTTTATGTTTATTTTAGATTTATTGAATCGTTCAGAATTAATAAAGACATATTTAAATATTTAATTGATGAATTACGGCCGCATATTCCCCAAGGCGAACGGATAACCAAAATCCCACTGGAAACCAAATTAGCGGTAGTTTTAAATTTTTTGGCAACTGGATCATACCAGCGAACAGTCGGTGATATCATGCTTCACACGATGGATGTGTCACGAGCCATAACTGAAATTATTGAAATCTTAGAAAATTCAATGTGCCGAAAATATATAAAATTTCCGGACGCCAGGGAAAAACAAGTATTCTTTGAAAAGACGAGCCACCCTGGTATAATTGGATGCGTTGATTGTACGCACGTACTACTAATTGCACCGCACAATGAGTAGCACATCAATCAGCACATCACTTTCAATCAGAAAGGGAACCATTCACTGAATGTACAATTGGTAAATTAATTATATTTGATTAATTAACCGTTATTTTTAATGTATACTAATTATTTTTCTAGATTTGTAATTACAATCTCAAAATATTATCGGTTTGTGCAACATATCCTGGATCGGCACATGATCATATTTTTATTTCAATAAAAAAATTAAAATAACATCACAATTTCATTTTTTGTTATGTCAAAATTTGTGTATCACTGAGTATCGATGAGAAAAAATATAGTGATAAAATATCGAGAAAAATGATGGTCGAAAATGATGTAACATACCAATTTATCGATACTATCGAAATTTTTGATAGTATCGAAAATTCTGAAGTTACAACATGTCACCACAGAATTTTTATCCTCTATCGCAACGGCACGCCATTGTTTTGTCAAAGAGAAAAAAAATGTTAATTTTTTAGGAATTTTTTTTTTTAGGAAATATCACCATAAAATAAACTGAATCGATTTAACTTTCTTTTAAATAGTTTCTATTGTATCTATATTTGTCGATGCGATGTTTATTCCATCGATTCTACTCGATCTAAATTCAACAAAATGATTAAAAATGATAAAAACAGCATTTTCCATCGAAATGAAAAGCAAAAAAAAATTAGATGTGGTTTTTCGGTCTTGATATGTTCGGCAAAGTTGTTGGTCTTGACCTACGCAACAACTTTGCTGAAAAAAGCATAACGAAAATCTTAATGGTTCAAGAGCTATCAACGTGAAAATGAGGGTATATTTTGACTCAGAGCCAAAACATGTCGAAAGCGATATCACAAAAATGGGGACTAACTTTGAAATGGGACTAGCACCATTGAATTCAGCGTACTCGAATTAGGTTTACCCCCCGGGTGCCCAGCTTGTCACGAAAAATAAGTTTGCAATTCAAGCACAGTGGCGGATTCCGTAAAACCACAGTACAACGACTACCCTGCTTCATGTTGTACACGATCTGGCTTGTCATCTTGATCGATCTGGCTTGTCATCTTGATCATTTGTCGTTCTTATACTGTTGGATTACTCCAAAGCATTTGACTCATTGAACCATGTTTTGTTACTATAGAAGTTGATGCTTTTCTTTAATTTTGACAATAGAGCACTTAAACTAATGTTTAGCTACTTAACAGACAGATATCAAAAAGTCATTGTAAATCGAAAAGAATCAGCTCCTGAGCGTATACCTGTAGGTGTATTTCAAGGTACTATACTTGGCCCAACTCTGTTTTCCCTTTTTATTAATGACTTACCACAAGCAATAAAATACTGCAAATATCACATGTATGCTGATGATTGTCAAATTTATCTTGGTGGTACTAGTGAAAATATACTGGAAACGTTTAACAATATTAATCTGAATCTATCCAATGTATTGGCTTGGTCCAAGTCTAATGGAATCTCACTGAACATTGCTAAAACACAAGCAATTCTGATTTCTAAAAGAAGTTTCCCAGTGATACCCGATATCTTTATTGATGGTGTGAAGATTAATTTTGCGAATCATGTAAATAGTCTGGGAATTTGTATTAATGACAGGTTCTCCTTGGATTCTCAAGTTGTTAATGTTTGTGGTAAGATCAATTCTACTTTGTATGGTTTGAATCCCCACGTACTATATTGCGAATTTCTTTTTTTAAGATGTGATTCTACCTCAAGTACCATGCTGCAAGTTACTTTGAATAATGCCGTTAGATATGTTAATGGGCTGAGAAAATTTTATCACATATCAGCTAAGTTTAAAGAATATTTTGGTTGCACTATGATTCAATTCTTTTACTTTAGAGCGTTATTACTTTCCTTCATATTTATATGAGAAAATAAAATTTGGATCTAATCGAAATGGTAAAATAATGCTGCCTGTTAACCGATCAAACATCTACAACAAATCTCTTTTGTTTTCCTCCTTCACAATTTGGAATGAGATGCCGATTGAGATTAGACGTGTGAAGCCTTTTACTAAATTTAAAAAGTTGTTTGATTTTGTTAAGAATACATTTTTGTATGGATAGAAAAGCTATGCTTTATCCTTTATGCTAAATAAATAAATAAATTCAAACCCGGATCCTCCCGATACAAATTCCACATCTTGGACCACCGTGCCGTTTGAACGGTGAGTCAAAGATCTACACTCAATAGAAAAATAAATACTAACCAAAGACTGAGTTCCTTAAAAAAATCACCTTGGTTCTCTAACTAGAAGTTTAACTTCGGCTTCTAATGTTTTGTTGCGAACAGGAGATTTAGAAAGAGGTGAAGGGCCAACGTTTAGATCCCTATATAAAATTGACAATTTTCGTTTTTAATTTACTAAATTTGTTACGCTAAATCTTGTTACTCTAATTAAGATCGTGGCCAAGTTATGTAAAAGGTTGGTCTCTGGGGGGGTCGAGGGATCCAGGAATAGGAAGCTCAATTTAGCCGAGCTTTCCATGCCAATAAAAATCATTGCTATAACACATAAGAACAATTTAAAGCAAATATTAATATTACAACATCCGCAAACATGTCCCTTACCAACGTGTATTACAAAACAAATTAATAAAATCGATTTATAATATTATTTATGTACGTATAATGTTTGTAACCTCTTAATCACCGAAGTCAACAACTTACCATTTTATCATTCTATACCTTTCGATAAAATTTCAATCAAATCATAATTTCAAAATTGTTTTTGTAACCGAATATTTATTGCAATTTTTGTTGCAATGTATTTATAAGACGATAAACATAAATTTTAAGACTGTGAGGTTGTTTCTTACGTAATCGCGCGCCATTTATTTATTTTAGTACGTATCTCTCTCTGTACACTCGTTATTTGTTGCGGTTAATAAGAAATAAATCGATTCCTAATAAATCTTATCTATTTCAATGTTAAATGTAATAATCGTAATTATTTCAACAAAAAAAAATATCAATGCAAACATTTTGCTGTTATTAATAAGAATTATAACAAATCATAAATTTTTAATATTTAATTGTGTGTTTATGTAGTTTTATTGTGGTTTCTAAAGTGGAATTTAATAATTTTACACTTTTACTACTATTTGGATTATCAGCGCAAAATCTAAATTACAGTGCTATTTTCTAAATAAGGGGTAAATTGGTGACAGTTAATTAGGTAGCTACTTAGCTTACACTTTTAGAAATCCATTTTACTAAAGCTTTATAAATTGAGATCGCAAAACAGATAAACCTTGAACCGCCAATGATGATACTTTATAGATTTTCAGAATCTTTATTTATTCACTGTTGTCACGAGTCTTTTGCACGATTTGATTATTTCTGGCGATACCCTGTGAAACACCTTCCGTCTTGTGTTGATGGGATATTATCGATAGTGAGTATAATCTGTAGTTATCGAAAGGGTCTTTCAATAAGGGCGCTCGATTTTTATCAAGTTATGTGTGAGATATCTACTCATTTCTTTTTATTTGAAAGAATGTTTCATGGTATTTAGTATACTAGTAACGACTTTATATCGTTGAAATTCCGGCCAGGCTGTTCGATTTTCGATGACTTTATGTTGACTTTGAGGGCAACAATTGTTTGAGGTTTATTCGCATAGACCTACGATTTAAGATAGCCCCAATCCTGCAGTCAAATCACTGTTGGAACCACATACCATCGGTATCCGTATCATCCAGTTTAGGCCACAAGACGTTTCGGATCATCAATCTGTGGCGCACGCGTTTACATTATTTTCCTGGATCAGTTGGATTTTATCCGGGTGCAGTTGAAGTCGTACTAAGGCCGCGAGTTTTCCCGTACACTTTCACGAACCGAGCGATGTTTTCAGCAGGCCTTCCGTCTCGGGTACGTATACGAGTGTTGGCTGGTTATTTATCGATGTTGCTTTAACAACATGGCTGCTATAACCTAACACATTTCGAGCGTCCGTATTGAAGGATCCTTTACTGTCAGTTGAAAAATTTTAATAAACTAAAACTGCTGATTTTTTGGAAAATTTATTGATTTATTTATTTATTAAAATTTATATATTGATCGCAGGAAATTTCTATTGCTGTGTCGAATGTCTTCAATAAGTCAACACTTCCTTTTAAAAAATCAACTTCACTGTTATTGCAATAAAGTTATTGACATGTTTTCCTTCTTTTGTGAGCTTCATAATACTAAATTATGTAAACTTAATTTTGTATTAAAGCACGTTGAGTTATCGAAGTCCACGAATCTCGATTTATTAAATTTAATTAACAGAATGTACTTAACATATAATTTTTTTTAATTCTAGCACAGTAGCAAGTGATAAGCTTCAAAGCATACAAAAGAAGAAAAACGTAAAAGAGCTAGGCTTGATTTAGTCAGTAAGTACCAGATGATACAAGTACTAAGAACTGACACTGAGCAAAACACCGCGTGTTTTATTTTGATTTGACCATTTAACGATTACTTCTAAAACAACACATTTTAATTGTGTTCACCACGTCTGTTACGACTCATTGGGGTCATAACAGGGCATAAAATACGATTGTTTTGTTAAAATCATATACTTAATGTATCTTACTGATAGCCCTGCCATCTATATTTTAATAGAGATTCTAAAACTAATTTTTCCGGTTTTACCTCGTAATTACTCACCACACCACCGTGTACACTTTGAATTGGTATAATACTATAATCCCGTCTGTTTCCAACGTTATGGAACTTGTGTTTTTTTGTTGTATTGGTATACATTATTTTCTTTTGTTGTCTCCTTTTCTCATATATATATATACAATAAAGTGCCGCGCACCATGAAAATTAATAAAAAAACAGATGAAAGGGAAAACGGAGACAACAAGAAGAGATATTCGTGTTATTGGGAATGCGAAAAAAAGTTTTTTTTTTGATGAGAATGAAAAAAATAAAGAGTCGAGTTTTGGATTTTGTGCAGGCTAGTTCTTGTTTGAAAAAAAAAAAAAGAGTCGGCCATTAGTGTTGTGCATAATAGCAAAACAGTTTGTTTATAAAGAAATCTGATAATAAGTTTTTTTTTGATATATAAATACATATTATAAACATTACCACATTTTTTTCTTTTTGTTGTGAAGATTGATGTGTAAAGTGTGCAGAAAATTCTCTGCGTTGTAAAAAAAAAAATTAAGTTATCTTAGCATTTTTGTGCGGTTTGTATATTGGTGTAAACGAGTTGCGACACATTTTTGGGGCGTTACAATCGGACGCATTCTGCGATATCAACCGCTAGCTTCATCAGTACGACAAGATAACGTCACAATTTGTTCGGTACCACATTTTTTGTTTGAAGAGTACCGCATTTTCAACAGTTACCGAATTTCTACGGTGTTTTCTTCACGGGTGTGGCACAGAAATTTTCACCGCGGCTACTCAATTTTTGTTATTTTGGTATCGGGGAAAGGCCCCGCAACGTTCGGGTAGCCAACCGGCTGTTCGATCTATGGTATATTGGCGGCCAGTTGAGGCCAGCTGTAGTTTATTTTGGTATCGGGGAAAGGCCCCGCAACGTTCGGGTAGCCAACCGGCTGTTCGATCTATGGTATATTGGCGGCCAGTTGAGGCCAGCTGTAGTTTATTTTGGTATCGGGGAAAGGCCCCGCAACGTTCGGGTAGCCGAATTATTTTATACCGGCGGAAGTGCCGCAACGGTCAGGGTGTGGCATCACTCGTGGCAGTACAGCTACAAGGCTGCATCAGTCAAGGTACCAACATATTTTTTTTTTACTTATAGTTAAATTTTATTTTATATTTACGTTCTCAAAATTTTAATTTCATAATTTTTTATTTATCATTGTAATCGAATTCCCAAAATACGATTATACCAATAAGATTCGAATTTGATTCCTTTCGGAGTCTCGCGTGGTTCAGGTCGCGTGGAGTGTAAATACGGTGGTTAGGTGGCCGTTATTAGTGTTGAACGTTATTATTCGTGTTTATTTTTTTATTTTTTTTCTTCTTCTTCTCTCTATAAACCTTGTTATGATTCTGATTTGAGTGCGGAGCGGGACCTTGAGAGCGGTGGGTAGAGAGTGTGCATAAATATATAAAAATTTTGGGGATGAACTTTGTGTCGGAATTATTTTAATTCTAGTTTACAGTTTCCCGTTCGTCAGTGTTCTGGTTATTACAGTTTACTTTATTGGTGTACTTTCCAACGTAAAATGAATTACTAAAGTTCTTTCGGTCGGTATGATGGGAGCGGAGACTCCCTCTGTGTCGGCTTAGTGTTTGCGGTCCCTTGGTGCCCGCATCCAATTCCGTAACCAGGGCTTGATCCCGTTTGAATTCGGATGGATGCGCGCACCAGGGCACCTCTACCATTATTATTATTATTATTTTAATTTATTTTGATTATTCGGTTCGTTCCTCAGGTTCCGGCTGACGAATTTCGGCGGAACTACGGTTTTATTATTATTTGCGGTTTTTCCTTTTTATTTAAATTTCTGTAATCATCACGGTGTAAGCCAGGAACCATGTAAGCCTCAAACCCCACGACCCTAGCAATTCTCGCTGAGAACTTAGCCGGCAAAATATCACCGTGGAGGCCTCTGCATGTGTTTAAGTGAAATCTGCAGGTTGGCAGCAGCCAGCCTGTAACAGTGGCGCCCAAACCATTCGCTAATTTTGCTAATTTTTAATTTTTTTTATGATTTGTAGCTGCACTCCCTTTGGCGTGCGCGTCCAGTGTCGAAACCGGTGTTTCACACTGTTTGAATTCGCATGGACGCGCACACCAAAGCCAGTCTCCCGGTTGACATTCCCTATCTACGATCGCAACCAGCACGGGCTGTTTGATTGCGCGTAGATGGGGGATGTCATCCTCTATTCTTTGGACATCCGACTTCCGAGCTCTTTCCCATTTCCACTATGTTGTGTCTGATTGTGGTGGAGCTCGGATGTCATTTGTCTGGAGTTTAGTTTAGCTTCATTTTATTCTTCCCCGAAGTCTCTTGACCGAAATTTGAGGAGCGGAGCACTTTATTATTATATTATTATTATTTTTCTTTATTTTCTTTTATTATTTTAGCCGACACGGAGTGGGACTCTCACTCTCCTCATACCATCCATATTTTCGTTTTGGATTAAAAAATTTTTTTGATATTATATCTGATTCTTGATATTTTTGATTATTTTGATTTTGTTAATTTTGGGTTGTATTGAAACCCTCGGGTTTGTTAGCAATTCAATTTATTATTTACTTTTTGGATTATATTTTTTTTTGTATTATAATTCTGCCTGCATACCGTTGGGTGTGTTGGTAGCTTCTTTGGGTTATTTTTTTCTTCTTTCGTATCGTTTCAAATTTCAACGAGCCCCTCCAAATTAGGTTCTCATCGAAAAGCGCCACTTTGGGGGGTATCTCGTCTTCCGTCGTT
The DNA here is from genome assembly GCA_947310385.1 of Nephrotoma appendiculata. NCBI lineage: Eukaryota > Metazoa > Arthropoda > Insecta > Diptera > Tipulidae > Nephrotoma > Nephrotoma appendiculata. The sequence goes on from OX371223.1 coordinate 141,222,720, forward strand.
AAACTAACCGTGGGAATACGGGACCCACAAACCACCACAAGGTAACCATTCCTTCCTTTTTATTATTACCTTATTTGTTTTTTTTCTTGCTACTTTGCCTCCTTATCTGGGTGTGTTGGTAGTTTCATTAGCTACGTTATTATTATTATTCACAATTTTTTATTTTTTGTCTTTATTTTGTATGAATCCGAATCTGTGGTTGGTTATCGCGGTTTAATTCATGCGTTGAATTATGTATTATTATGTATTAAAATGATTTTAACGAGCCCCCCAAAATAGGTTCTCATCGAAAAGCGCCATTTTCGGGGGTATCTCGTCTACATCCGTCGTTAAAAAAATTGTGGGAATACGGGCCCCACGACCCCTTTATAAGGTAACCATTCCTCTTATTATTATTCGTCTACATATTATATTTCGTGTTTATATTTTTTTATATTATCTAGTTATAGTGGGTGTGGAATATCCTTAGTTGTAATTTCCTCTAATTTAAAACCTTCCGTTTGAGTTAGAGTTATTTTGAATTAAAATTTTTGTATTTTTATAAATTTAATAAAGACTACGTTATTGTTCCTTGCCATACTCAATCGAGCAAGAATATTTTCTTATCCCTACATCATCCAACATGGACATAACATTTTTCGAGCAAGACGAATTGGAGCAAAGCTATATTGATGGACCATTATTGTCTGAGAGTGGCCTCAGTTTCACGGGATCTCCCTCGGGAATCAACATCGACATGTTTTTATTCCAAGTGGACACCATCGCTTCATCTCGGGGATTATCCGAACAAATTTTATTGTTAGAGCTCCACACCATTCTAAAAGACCTCGCGTTGCAGTGGTACTGGACATTTCGTAAACACAACCCGCACGCGACCTGGTCAGAACTACGAAGCGGAATTATCGAGCGCTTTCAAGATCGTCGCACTAACTACGAAATCCGCAGAATGGTCGAAGCCCGGAAACAGCAACCAAACGAAAGCTTCCTAGATTTCTTTGATCAAATGTGGACTCTTACACTACAATGTCGCACACCGTATTCCGACGAAGAGCTCATTCAAATTTTGATGAACAACATGAAGCCTACGCTACAATACCACCTTACAGATCGTCGGTTCAGCAGCATCAACGAACTAATCAAAAGCTGTTCTGCTTGGGAGGAGTCTTTCCGGCGGCTCAAAGCTCCGGCGGATCCTGCAATCCATCCACGACGCGTGATCAATGAGTCATCAGGCAGTCCGTATGATGATGCTGGAGCGTATGACTCGTACGAGAATTACCCCTTTACTGATGTACTACCTGATAACTCAGCATCCGCAATTCACACGGAGAGCAGGTTTCCATCGGCAGTGGCGAGACGTCTTGGCGGACAAGTCCCAGCAGACAGTTCGAGGTTAGTTTACAGACAACAACCCAGTTCTGCACGATGTAGACGAAGTGGCGATGAACGAATTCCTCAATCAAAGATGTCGGAAAACTTGAGCAGTAGTTCTTGGAGAGATACCCCGAAAACCACCACAACCGCAACCCAGACTGATGTTACCACGGACAAATCCACTCAAACCGATTCTGGAGGATGCAGCGAGCAATACGGACGCGGAAATCCGCTCCTATTCGAATCCGACGAAGAATTAAGCTCGTCTGCCAGTAATGATTCCTTTCCCGATCCTTTGTCCTTATCCAATTCCCCTTCCCTTCCTGTCGCTCTTAAATTTTTCTATAATGCCCCATCATTGGCAAAGTTAGATCGTTTAAAGCGTTCAAAAAAATATTGGAACCGTCGCGTCGCAATGAGAAATGATGTGATTTCCTCCGTTCTATTCTCCGAGGGTAGTGACACTCGGCCTTACGCCCAGGTCTTAATAAATAAGATTCCTTTTAAGGGTCTTCTCGACAGCGGGGCGAGTGTCAGTGTTCTCGGGAGTGGATCGGAGAAACTTATGTCAAATCCATTTGTTGAATTCCATAACTTTCCTTCCACTATAACTACCGCGAGTGGCCAAGTCCAACGAGTTTTTGGTTATATCCGAGCTAACGTCGAATTTAACGGAGTCACTAAATTTATGAATTTTTATGTTGTTCCTTCATTAGAACAACCGCTTTATTTGGGTATCGATTTTTGGAATCGTTTTGGAATTTCCCCAAAAATCTCCGCGTTAAGTAATTCGGATGAATTAGGTGAAACTACCAACACACCCAAATTCCATATTTTAACATCTTATGATCGTCGTAAATTGGATCTCATTCGCGAATCTTTTCCGAGCAGCGATATTTTAGGTTTGGGCCACACATCCCTCATCACTCATATGATCGATGTCGGTTCCGCAAAACCAGTCAAACAACGTTTTTATTCCGTGTCCCCAGCTATCCAGAAACTCATGTATGCCGAGTTGGATAGGATGTTGTCTTTGGGGGTCATCGAGGAGTCACAAAGTTCCTGGTGTTCACCGGTCACGTTGGTGCGTAAGGCCAATGGCAAGGTTCGTCTGTGCTTGGATGCTAGAGAACTGAACAAGGCCACCGTCAAGGATGCGTATCCGCTGCCCATAATCAACGGATTGTTGGGTCGTTTGGGACACACCCGATTCATTTCGGCGATTGATTTGAAGGATGCCTTTTGGCAGATCCCACTCGACCCAGCATCCCGCGATAAAACAGCGTTTACGGTTCCTGGACGGCCCTTGTATCAGTTCAAGGTGATGCCGTTTGGCTTATGCAACGCACCACAGACGCTTTGTCGCTTGATGCACCGCGTGATCCCGTACCAACTGCACGATAAGGTCTTTGTGTACCTCGATGACCTTCTGGTCACATCCTCCACTCTGGCTGAACATTTCGATTTACTACAACAGGTTGCTGGATATCTGAAGGACGCTGGTTTAACAATCAATTTGACCAAAAGTAAGTTTGTGTTGAAAGAAGTAGACTATTTAGGTTATATTGTGGGTGATGGTTGCCTCCGTACAAACCCAGATAAATGTAAAGCTATTCTGGAGTACCCTATTCCGAAAACGACGAAACAGATTAGACGTTTTCTGGGAATGTGCGGATGGTACCGTCGCTTCATTCCTAATTTCGCCTCCTTAGCTTCTTCTCTCACCGATCTTACTGGTAAAAACACTAAAGTATGTTGGTCTGCAGCTGCTGATTCTTCGTTTAATGCTCTCAAAACCGCCTTGTCAACTGCCCCAGTTTTAACGCATCCTGATTATACAAAACCCTTTTTTATTCAGTGCGATGCCAGTGCCGTTGGGGTCGGTAGTGTCTTATTTCAGGTGGACGCCGAGGGGGTGGAGCGGCCCATTGAGTTTTATTCCCATAAGCTCAATGCGGCGCAGCGAAACTACTCGGTGACCGAGCTGGAATGCTACGCTGCCGTCCTCAGCGTGCGAAAATTCCGTCCCTACGTAGAAGGCTATCCATTCGTCATTTATACTGACCATTCCAGTTTGCGCTGGTTAATGAGTCAAAAAGACCTCTCCGGACGTTTGGCGAGATGGAGTCTTAAACTCCAAGCGCTGGATTTTCAAATTGGATACCGAAAAGGTTCAGTTAACGTTGTACCTGATGCGCTGTCTCGAGCTTTTCCGGATGAATCCGCTCCTTGTGAGGATGATTCCGAAAGTAAGAGCACGCCTGATCCTGGTGCCCAATTTGAGGATCCAGTCTTGTCGAGTAAAAACATCGACCCTTCCGTGAATGCGTTAATACCTTCTTCAGTCCCTATTCTGCACGTTGATCAAAATTCGGTTGCGTTCCAAGATCCAGATTACGTCGTTCAGATCGCGAAAATTCGCTCATTAAAAGATTGTTCGCACAACTATAAGATCCAGGATGATAAATTGTTGATATCCCCTTCGTTCGGTTTTAAATATACGGATACCGACCTTTCGAATTGGAAACTTGTTATTCCTAATTCCTTAACTTCAACGCTTATTGAACAGGCTCACGTACCTCCCACTTCAGCACATTTAGGCGGCAGCAAAACTCTCGAGCGCCTTCAGCGGCAATTTTACTGGCCTCAGATGGTAAAACAAGTTAAACAATACGTCGCTAGCTGCACTAAATGTAAAATGAACAAAGCTGTTAATTTCTCTACGCAACCAGCCATGGGAGCTCAGGTCACGTCAACTCGCCCGTTTCAAAAACTATATGTCGATTTTTTGGGCCCGTATCCACGTTCGAAACTCGGTAATACCTGCATCGTTATCATCTTGGATCATTACTCTAAATTTGTAGTTGTAAAACCTTTGCGTGAAGCTTCCTCATCTTTACTATGTCGATTTTTGGAAAACGATATATTTCTGTTGTTCTCGGTTCCCGAAATAATCACCTCTGACAACGGGAAGCAATTTACCTCCAATTTATTTAAGGATTTGCTATCTAAATACGGCGTAACCCATATTCGCACGCCGGTGTATTCTCCGCAAAGCAACGCCTCCGAGCGTGTTAATAGAACGTTGATTGCTAGCATTCGATCATATTTGAGCGATCACGATCATAATCAGTGGGACAAAAATTTGCAAGAAATTGCGGCTGCTTTACGTAATGCCATACACGATTCGATACATTACTCCCCTCATTATGTCGTGTTCGGTCAACATATGTCGTTGCACGGTTCGGATTACTCATTGCGACGGTTACTCGATGAACATGATCCCAGCGAAGTCCAGGTATGGGCTAAGCCAGATCGAGTAAATCTCCTAAAAGATCGTATCATCCATTATCTACGCGTAGCACACGAAAAGGGGGCTCAACATTACAACCTACGCAGTAATAAGCGCTCTTTCCGAGTCGGTCAACCCGTTTTCATACGATCTTTTGCGTTGAGCGACGCGACGAACAAATTCTCCGCAAAATTGGCTAGTAAATTTAAACCCGCGATTATTACCTGCAAAGTCGGACAAGTAGCGTACGCAGTCGAAGATTTGAATGGCAAATCACTAGGTACGTATCATGTAAAAGATATCCGCACATGATGCCTGATTCATTCAATCACAATATTAGATCGTCGCGATATAATCGGTGTACATTTCGATTAATTTTTATGTATTTATTGGTTGTTGTTGTATTTTAGGCCCGGCTATATGAGACATCTCAGGGTGTGGGACGTTCCCACGTTTGTTACGACTCATTGGGGTCATAACAGGGCATAAAATACGATTGTTTTGTTAAAATCATATACTTAATGTATCTTACTGATAGCCCTGCCATCTATATTTTAATAGAGATTCTAAAACTAATTTTTCCGGTTTTACCTCGTAATTACTCACCACACCACCGTGTACACTTTGAATTGGTATAATACTATAATCCCGTCTGTTTCCAACGTTATGGAACTTGTGTTTTTTTGTTGTATTGGTATACATTATTTTCTTTTGTTGTCTCCTTTTCTCATATATATATATACAATAAAGTGCCGCGCACCATGAAAATTTATAAAAAAACAGATGAAAGGGAAAACGGAGACAACAAGAAGAGATATTCGTGTTATTGGGAATGCGAAAAAAAGTTTTTTTTTTGATGAGAATGAAAAAAATAAAGAGTCGAGTTTTGGATTTTGTGCAGGCTAGTTCTTGTTTGAAAAAAAAAAAAAGAGTCGGCCATTAGTGTTGTGCATAATAGCAAAACAGTTTGTTTATAAAGAAATCTGATAATAAGTTTTTTTTTGATATATAAATACATATTATAAACATTACCACATTTTTTTCTTTTTGTTGTGAAGATTGATGTGTAAAGTGTGCAGAAAATTCTCTGCGTTGTAAAAAAAAAAATTAAGTTATCTTAGCATTTTTGTGCGGTTTGTATATTGGTGTAAACGAGTTGCGACACATTTTTGGGGCGTTACAATCGGACGCATTCTGCGATATCAACCGCTAGCTTCATCAGTACGACAAGATAACGTCACAATTTGTTCGGTACCACATTTTTTGTTTGAAGAGTACCGCATTTTCAACAGTTACCGAATTTCTACGGTGTTTTCTTCACGGGTGTGGCACAGAAATTTTCACCGCGGCTACTCAATTTTTGTTATTTTGGTATCGGGGAAAGGCCCCGCAACGTTCGGGTAGCCAACCGGCTGTTCGATCTATGGTATATTGGCGGCCAGTTGAGGCCAGCTGTAGTTTATTTTGGTATCGGGGAAAGGCCCCGCAACGTTCGGGTAGCCAACCGGCTGTTCGATCTATGGTATATTGGCGGCCAGTTGAGGCCAGCTGTAGTTTATTTTGGTATCGGGGAAAGGCCCCGCAACGTTCGGGTAGCCGAATTATTTTATACCGGCGGAAGTGCCGCAACGGTCAGGGTGTGGCATCACTCGTGGCAGTACAGCTACAAGGCTGCATCAGTCAAGGTACCAACATATTTTTTTTTTACTTATAGTTAAATTTTATTTTATATTTACGTTCTCAAAATTTTAATTTCATAATTTTTTATTTATCATTGTAATCGAATTCCCAAAATACGATTATACCAATAAGATTCGAATTTGATTCCTTTCGGAGTCTCGCGTGGTTCAGGTCGCGTGGAGTGTAAATACGGTGGTTAGGTGGCCGTTATTAGTGTTGAACGTTATTATTCGTGTTTATTTTTTTATTTTTTTTCTTCTTCTTCTCTCTATAAACCTTGTTATGATTCTGATTTGAGTGCGGAGCGGGACCTTGAGAGCGGTGGGTAGAGAGTGTGCATAAATATATAAAAATTTTGGGGATGAACTTTGTGTCGGAATTATTTTAATTCTAGTTTACAGTTTCCCGTTCGTCAGTGTTCTGGTTATTACAGTTTACTTTATTGGTGTACTTTCCAACGTAAAATGAATTACTAAAGTTCTTTCGGTCGGTATGATGGGAGCGGAGACTCCCTCTGTGTCGGCTTAGTGTTTGCGGTCCCTTGGTGCCCGCATCCAATTCCGTAACCAGGGCTTGATCCCGTTTGAATTCGGATGGATGCGCGCACCAGGGCACCTCTACCATTATTATTATTATTATTTTAATTTATTTTGATTATTCGGTTCGTTCCTCAGGTTCCGGCTGACGAATTTCGGCGGAACTACGGTTTTATTATTATTTGCGGTTTTTCCTTTTTATTTAAATTTCTGTAATCATCACGGTGTAAGCCAGGAACCATGTAAGCCTCAAACCCCACGACCCTAGCAATTCTCGCTGAGAACTTAGCCGGCAAAATATCACCGTGGAGGCCTCTGCATGTGTTTAAGTGAAATCTGCAGGTTGGCAGCAGCCAGCCTGTAACACGTCTCAATTTTTTAAGCTGATATAACAGCTGAAATTAGCTTATCGACTTGCGTGAAGTGGCACGTTACTGTTATATAACACTCAGTAACAGAGGAAAGCGCACCAACCCGAACATTCTGAAAAATAACTTTTAATGCTCGTCGTGCGCTTTGATAGGCATTTGTTAGAAGCACACGACTTAAATGCCTGAGAGTAGGTAGCTTAAACTTACAACCCAGTTCATGTATAAATTTTTTGACTGTATAACTTGTATGGAACCCGCCCATATCGCCGACAACAATATGGCCGACCAGACAGATAGCCGACAACCACATCGCCGACAGGAATTTTGGCCAACAAGCCCATATCGCCGACACAACCAGATCGCCGACAAGCCACTTCACCGACACAACAACATCGCCGACACCCACTTCGCCGACACCCACATCGCCGACAACAACAACATCGCGGACACCCACATCGCTGACACAACCAGATCGCCGAAAAGCCCCATCGCCGACACACCAACATCGCCGGCAGCCACATTGCCGACAGGACAGATGGCCGACAACCACATCAACGATAGGAATTTTGGCCGACAATCCCACATCGCCGACACAATAACATCATCGACATCCACATCGCCTACCACCACATCGCCGACACTTACATCGTCGACAACTACATCGTAGATACAACCATATCGCCGACCACCGATCTACGAGTATATTCATGGATAAGACATGACAAAAACTATATGGTAGTGAAAAAATACACTACTCGTCAAAAAAACCCGGGAACTTGAATTTCTTCGTAAATCTTCAATTTCTAGAGCAATTACGCTATTTTAAAGGCACTGTCATATTAAATAGTACATAACCAAAAAATAGGTGAAACAGAAACCGCATTTTTTTTTATTTAAAATCCAATCACAGCAACAAAGTGTAATAAATGTAAAATATTCAAAATTTCGATTGTTACGTTTCTAAATAAATGGGCATCTATCAATTGTTTTGAAACATTTAAAGTAGAATTTATTGTTAGTATTATTATTACAGTTAACGTTAACAGTGCTTAGTTATTATTATTATCAAATATTATAATTATGAAACCAGAAAATATCGCAAAAGTAATCGCTTTGAGTGAGGATGGCCGTAGCGTGCGTTATATTGCTGCCTACCTAAATTTCCCTCGAAGTACCGTTCAAGACGCTATTAAACGATATCGTGAAACTAGTCAGTATGAGCGAATGGTTGGATCAGGTCGTAAAAGAGCAACAAACGAGCGGGACGGTCGGTTTATGGTATCAATGGTACTGCGAGATCGTTTCCAAATAGCTAGAATTGTCGCTGATCGATTGGCACAGGTACGTGTTGTCAATATTTCAGTTAGCACAGCATCGCGAAGATTAAATGAACATGTATTGCAGTCCAGAAGGGCTGCTACAGGGCCAGAGCTTCTTCCAGCTCATCGAAGAAACCGTTTGACTTTTGCTCGTAGTCACGTCATTTGGACTACGGACGATTGGAAGTCCGTGTTGTTCACTGATGAATCAAGGTTCAGTCTGCGATCACCGGATGAACGGGAAAGAGTATGGCGAAGATCCGGCGAGCGATTTCACAATGTGCCATATCGCCAAGAGTCCCATTTCATGGCCGCTCACTAATGGTGTGGGCAGGCATTTCTATAGACGCCCGTATGGACCTTGTATTTGTACGCGGCGGCACTATAACTGCCCAAAGGTATATCATGGAATGTCGAGAAGAATTTGTGGTTCCATACGCCCCATTTATTGGACAGCAATTTAAACTAATGCATAATAACGCCAGGCCCTACGTTGCAAACGTGGTCAACAATTATTTGGATGAGGTGGGAATTGATTGAATTGTTTGGCCCGCACGCAGCCCTGACCTTAATCACATTGAGCACATGTGGGATATGCTAGGGCGTCGTTTAAAGCAAAAGGAAGTCGTTCCAGAAACCTTGGATCATCTTCAATCAGCTCTGCAGGAAGAATGGGAAATGATACCTCAGGAGTACGTTGCAAACCTTGTGCACAGTATGCCAAAAAGAATGCTAGATGTGTACAGAGCTCGTGGCGGAAATACTCGATACTAGAGTACCGACCACTTACATTGATTGTTGGTTTTTATTTAAATAAATATGAAGATATATCAACATCCGTTTTTCGGTAATTTTGTTATTTCAAATGTTTTGATCCTGTGGTTACTTTTATTAAACGAAAACTTGATCCGTTAGTGCCTTTTGGCGCACATTATATTATTTCGTACAACCATAACGCGAATAATGCGAATAGTTACCGTTAACACAAATATTTACTGAAAAAATGTAGTGTACGGGTTTTTTTGACGAGCAGTGTAGTTCTACGTTTGTGACAGAGACCGAATATTTTTTTTTCGTTTCTTCAATTCCGAATTTTCGAAAATCAAATTATGTAAACAGAACACTGTTTCCTTTGAGTTTTTGACGTTTGACGTTTTGACGACACGAACTCTTTTTTTTTATTCAAATTATTTTCAGGTGCGCGTTTCAAATATCACGAAAATCGCAAGAAGAAATTTGCATATAAAAGTAGTATCACATGAATTAAATGAATAAAATGTGATTTTTAATTTAAATAATTTGAATATTATTATTTGTTTATTGACTATAATAATAAAAAACTAATTTCAGAAAATTTCGAAATTAAATCTATCGAGGTACGGCTTTATCTTTCGGAAATATTTTAAAGCAAGAGGTGTATATGAACGAGGAATATGACTATATAAAAAGTGCTCCCATTTATTGCTATTGTTTTGTATGGTTTTTGTCACTAATGTCAAATCCATGTATATTGATCAGTGTCGCCGACAACCACATCGCCGACAGTTCAAGATCACCTCGCCGGTAACCATACTGCCGATTGGACAGATAGCCGACAACCATATGGCCGACAGGAATTTTGGAAGATAAACCGACTTAGGTGACACAACCAGATCGCTGACAATTCACATCGCCAACACAATAACATCGCCGACACCCACATAACTGACACCAACATCGCCGACACCGACTTACCCGACACAACCAGGGGGCCTATTTGGGAAATCGAATTCGATCAATCGAACGACATTTTCGAATCATCGGTATTTGGGAATTCGAAATCGAATTTTATTTAAACGAAAACGTATAACAAAAAACGAACGATAATTTCCCTTATCGGGCAATTCGATTATGAGCAATAATTTTACGATCATGAACGAATTTTTATTCGTAGTTAGTTTTGTTCACGAAGGCGAATACAACGAGTAAAATTTCTGAATATTATTTTATTGATATGACGTTGATTTTATTTATGCACACGCCATTTTGAAAATAAAAATATCGTTTCATGAATTACTATTAAATTGTATAATTATAATAAAATAATAGAATTTTTACATATTTATTGAATTTTTTTTTGGCTTTAAAAAATGTATAATCTCATAGGAATTTAAAACGTAAATTTTAACTAAAATTTATTTTATATAATTTAGGACAGCGAAAAATACGAGCTTAAACAAATTTGACTTTTTGACCACGTTTATATGGAAGAACATCCGGACTTCGCGAAAGGTTACAACCTAACTGTAGATGCGCGTGTATCAAATAAGCGGCTGTGATGGAATTGTAGAAGGATTAAACAGTCATGGGCTGCCAATACGATCCTTCCATGTTTGAAAAAAGTTTGCTGACAAAAAACAAACAAAAAATATTTGCAGTTAAATGTCAAAATATCGAGAAGATTTAAATTATTATTACAGTGGCCCTATTCTGTCTTTCCCTGGGACTAGGGAATTGGGAAAAATATTTTCATAGCATTTTTGTCTAAATTGTATTTTTCTGGCCTACTGAAAGAAAAAGTTTAGTGCAAAAATTTTCAAAACAAAGTGAATTGGGAAACTTTTGTTCCACAAAATTTTTATTGGGCAAAATATTGCAATTTAGACAAAAATGCTATGAAAATATTTTTCCCAATTCCCTATTCCCAGGGAAAGACAGAATAGGGCCACAGGTATAATGATTAAAAATAATTTCCCTAGTCTTTACTTGCGAGTGTAAGTTTTTATTTTCGATCGAATTCCCAAATACCAAATCATGTTCGAATCGAAATGATCAATCGGATCGAAAAGCAATTCGAATCGATTTCCCAAATAGACCCCCAGATCGCCGACAACCACTTCTCCGACAACCACATCGCCAACAACCACATCGCACCACTTTTTTCGCCGGAAATCTGGTCAGTTTTAGACAATCACTATAACAATGTACCGGGAACGAAAAACAGAGTAGAAGGTTGGCACCGCAGGTGGCAAGTAGTTGTTGGTTCCACGCATCCAGGAACCTTTAACCTAATTCGATGCCTGCAAAAAAGAACAAAAAATAACAGATGGGCAATGCGAAGCAATACAGAGGGGTGATAGAAGACCGTTGCAAAAAAATTTGTGTCTCTCTCACAAATGTAGAACTATTTTTTCACTCCCATATATTTGTCATATCGTAATCATGTATATAGATCAGTGGTCGGAGATATGGCTGTGTCTACGATGTAGTTGTCGACGATTTAAGTGGCAGCGATGTGGTGGTAGGCGATGTTATTGTGTCGGCGATGTGGGGTTGTCGGCCATCTGTCCTGTCGGCAATGTGGTTGTCAGCGATGTTGTTTTATCGGCGATGTGGCTTGTCGGCGATCTGTCCGGTCGACGATGTGGGCTTGTCGGCCAAAATTCCTGTCGGCGAAGTGGTTGTCGGCCATCTGTCCGGTCGGTGATGTGGTTGTCGGCGTAGTGGGTGTCGGCGATGTCTTTATTAGCGAAGTGGTTGTCGGCGATGTGGTTGTCGGCGATGTGTGTGTCGGCGAACTGGGTGTCGGCGATGTTGTTGTGTCGGCGAAGTGGCTTGTTGGCGATCTGGTTGTGTTGGCGATGTGGGCTTGTCGGCCAAAATTCCTGTCGGCGATGTTGTTGTCGGCCATCTGTCCGGTCGGCGATGTGACCCATACCCAACTTGTATAGCATATACAAGAAATTACATCAAGTATCTGGTGAAAGACCAATTTTATGAGCAGAAGAGCTAGATGAAAAATTTCTAATTTCATCGACTAATTTAAAACCATGAGTATCAAGAATTCTGAACTAGAATTTACATTACGGCCGAAGATCTTATGAGCTATCGTTTGACCACTCGCCACGGAATCGAGTTGAACTGAAATCTACAGTAATAAAATAATGTTGATTAAGCATCCCATAAAAGATAAGAGTTACAACAAGCAAGCATTAAATGAGCAGTCAAACACACATTACGCAGCTAATGGCAATTACCAAGATCACTAAACTACGATCAAGTGGAAACTACACGGACAGAGAAGCGATCCACGTAATCATGCCCTTCAATAGATCTTCCCGAAACGTTCTGGGCAAGAAGCGTTGCAGGTAAAGCAAATAGTCGCCAAAATAATGGTCGCTCAACTTCCACTTGAAGAAATCGAAGCTTCACCTTTCCATAAATGGTATGAAGTAAAAGCAATGGTTAACGTATACATTAAATTCGGGACGTATTGAGTGACGTGTTATGATCATTATTATCTAATTAGCGAAAACATACTTAAGTATAACACACAGTATTTCAAATTGACATAACATGCTTTTTTACCGCGGTTATCTCGAAATCCGAGATTTCAAAATTCTGAAAATCAGAATTAACTTTTATTTTTATTTTGCTGGCGCTACATCTCATAGATGGATTTAGCCGGCCCTTTTCAAATCTCAAATAACTATATGGCTAACTAGTGTAAGATTGGAATTGTAACGTAAATTTCGGGTGAAGATCTCATGAAATATGGTTATACAGAATGGAAAATAGCTATATAGACTATAGCTGCAACACTGTAACTAATTTTTGACCAAAGTTTTGTATTTTAGACATACACAGTAAAATTTAACTGAGGTATACCAAGAATTTCTAGAATATGAACCATGAAAGGGAAGAAATGGAATTTGGCTTCCTTAACCGATTAAACTCGGTGCTTAGAATAGCATTCAGATTTAAAAATGAATCAACCAACTTGTAGAATTGTGTCAAGAATTTGACCATGGTGAGTAGAACTTTAACTGATTATCGCTAAATTTAGTGTAGTATCAGTGACAGGTTTCGGAATACGTAAAATACGAATTTTGGGAATTCTCAAATACCGTTTCTGCACAATGGAACTTTACAATTTTTAGGAGTAGCTTTTGTCAAATTTGGACTGTAGAATGCGATTAGGATACGAAATTTCGTTTTAGTTGAAGCCTGGGATTTCACTACGCTAGAACTTTAAGGAGGAACTAGGACCTTTTCTTAGCAATATAACCTTCCGCCTTCCTTGGCCCGTAAATGATTTTTTTACCTCCAGAGAATCACTTAATGTGATCATTTGAGACTGGTAACGTTCAGCTAGTGTTGATGGCTGGCCTGGATCAACCAATGGTTTTCTATGTTTAGGAATATCGTGCAAAATCCACTTTTCATCACCCGTAATGATTTTGTGCGAAAATTCTTTAAGTAAAACTTAAGTTCTTCCGTTCAAATTGTTTTACTGCACGTAGACGCGTGAATCGTCCTCAAGACTAAAATTGCCATCATGAACTCGTGGACACCACTTTTTTACTATTGAATGACTCACAGAATGTTCACTCAAAGTCGAATTAATCAATTCGATAGCTTGGGCAGCAGGTTTTTTGCACTTAAAAACTGAATAGAACGAAATGACGTAAACGTTGCTTATCGACATGCATCTCTTAAAATTGCAAATGACTGAAATATATGTCATAAAAACAGCAATGACTAAGCTACATATATAGAAAATGGCGGGCAATTTGGATGCGTTCAATTATAGTTTAATTCAACCAAATTGAGAGCTGAATTGCTCCTTGCACACCTAATACTTAGTTTATACTTTTAGAAATCCGTTTTACTTAAAATGGTGCTGATAAAAAAAATTTCAGTTATTTCTCCTAAACTTTTAGGATCTGTATTTTATTAACCGTTGTCACAAGTCTTCTTCGAAGTTTGATTATTTCTGACTATATCCTTTGAAACACTTCCCGCCTTGGTATACTAACATTCTTTTAGCACAAAACAGTGCCATATTTAGTTGTATCAAGACGTTCAAATCGCACTGAGGAACGAGTTTCAATTGACGGCTACGTTATTGTGGCTATTCCTGGAAATAGAGAGTTCCAAAAATTATTAATGTAAAGAAGCAGACGACCAACCTACAGATATAAAAAATTTAAGTAAGTAATTATTAGGAAAATATTGTTATAGCTGTAAAATGAGATGTGGCAAGCACTGCACGCCAGAGGAAAGAGGACTCATCATCAAGTTTGGAAGAAGGACAAAACATAGAAATAACAAACACACTAAATTGTTCTCAAAATATGAGCCAAAATGCCTTCAAGCCGCAATAAACTATTGAAGCCAGAGGGAGAAAAAGGAAAACCACAGAATGAGGAAAGAATGGCCAAAATGGACCCGTTTGTAACATCAACTGAAATTAAAAAAACTGGACGTGACGAAGCAAACTATATATAGTACATTACGCGAGAAAAATTTAGTTGCGCGGTCGGCCAGAAGGGTACCACACCTCAGTAAGAAAAAGAAAAACGTTAAAAATCGAATAAAGTTTAGCAAGCGTTATCGTGACTGGAGTGTACTTTCGAGTCACGAATCAAAAATAAATTTGTTTGGGTCCGACTTCAAACATTACTTGAGGCGACCAACAAATCAGAAATTCAACCCAAAACATACTAAAAAGCTATTAACCGTGGAAAGCATCATGGAATGGGGATGTTTTTCTTGGTGCTGTGTAGGTTAGATGTATTGGATAAAAACGAGTATGACACAAGATGTCTCCATCGATATATTGAATAATATTATCCTCCTCTATTCAAGAGAAAATATGCGCCCCTTCTTGGAGTTTCCAACAGGACAATGCTCCGAAATACACCTCGAACAGAGCAAAACAGTGGTTTATTCAAAATAAGGTCAACCTAATGGAGTGGCCGACACAATCACGGGACTTAAGCCCCATTGAGAACCTTTTGAAATGAAGTTACAACGAATGTAGCGAACAGAAAACATAAAAATGAACAAGTATTATGGTTGTTCTATAAAAGAGGCGTGGGAAACCCAGATGGTATACAACGAAGTATTAAATGGTCGTATTATTTTGTGATTTTATTAATTTTTAATTAATTAATTTTAATTGAATTTGTGTTTTTGTTTATTGACACCACTTATTTTTTTACTCAACAAACACTTGAATTAAATAAAACATCCTTGAACCTTTATTAATTTAATAATTTTTGGATTTAAAATGTTAACTGGTGAGTAAGCTATAAAATACAATCATTCAATTTTCTTTAATTTTTCTTATCATCCGATAATTGTGATATTTGTGTATTTTTTCATTCATACCCATAATTTTTTTACCCACTGTATATTCTTCTGACTTACAACACTTTTTCATGGCCTAGACAATACCCTCAAGCATGTATGTATTTATTTATGTACACGTATTATTATTTATGTTTTCACCCACGTATTTTAATAAATTTAATTTTTTTAATTAGAAAAAGATTTCATTTTTTTCTTAATTTTGGGTTTTGTTTGCATAAATCGCCAATGCCAGTATATCGTACGGCCTACTTGCATGCGCTCGTGCACGGTCGATTTATGCAAGTTGAGTTTTATATCGGTTAATTAATTTCGGATTAATCGTATGTTGCATTGTATGTCGTATTGTATGTCGCACGGTTGTATGCCGTATTCGTCGAATTTGTAGAATCAATTATTTTGCAATAATTGAGTTGCTACAGTACCCCCTCCTAGTTTGGAAAACGATTGTAGTCCTGTGCGAATCTTATCCGGTTGTCGAGTGTTCGTGGGGATAAGATTTTGCATAGTTGTGCGTAATTGGTCGACGACTGTGTCGGTTGAAATTGGAGGAGAAAGAGGATTTTCGGGAAATAACTCATCAGGTATTTTGAGCGTTTGTCCGTAGACCATTTTGGCTGGTGAGCACTTGAGATCTTATTTAACCTGCCGATGAAAGCGTTCAACCATGCCATTCGCTTGCGGATGATACGCAGTCGTGCGTATTCAATGAGAACCAAGGAGTTTCGGTAATTCGGAGAACAATTTTGATCCGAATTGCGTACCTTGGTCGGTTGTTATCGTTTGCGGAACGCCGAATCGAGATACGTAATTACTTACGAATGTTATGTTGCAATGGTATTTGCACACAATTCGGTCATGCAATAAGCTTCGGGCCATCGAGTGGAAGCGGACCAACTATATCCAAATGAATATGTTCGAATCGACCTGGTGGAATTTCGAATCGTCCAATCGGCGTACTTGTATGCCGTTGGACTTTCGATTGCTGGCAAGATAAACAAGCTTGTGCCCAATTACCTACGTCTTTGTTTATGCTTGGCCAGAAATATCGAGCGGTAATCAATTTACGAGTAGCACGGATACCGGAATGTGAAATGTTGTGTAACGCGTCGAATATTTTTCGCCGTAACGGCTCTGCTATATATGGGCGATTCGCGCCTGTCGATGTTTCGCAGTATCGAAGTATACGGGCAGTTTAAAAAGCTCTAGTTTATAAGTCGAACTAGTGTGACATTCGGAACCAGAAAGTAAACTCTAAAGTTCTAGGTCTGCTTTTTGTGCCTATATTATTTTGTGATAGTCGAAGTTGGTTTGGACTGATTCGATTGTCGTTTTGTTGTTCGATCCTTCCGTTTCTAGCCAGAGGTTTATGGTCGGTGTAAATAGTGAAGTCCCGATCTTCAACGAAATATCTAAAATACTTAATCGAAAGATAGATCGCGAGTAATTCCCTATCGAATGCAGAATACATTCGTTCGGTATTCGTGAGTTTCTTTGAAAAGAATCCCAAAGGTTCCCAACAGTCGTTATTGTGTTGCTGTAACACTGCTCCGACAGCCGTGTTCGATGCATCTGTCGTAATACTGAACTTCGCGTCGTTCAGTGGATGTGTCACTAACGTGACTGTACCCAAATCCGTTTTTAATTTTGTAAATGCGTCTTGGCATTCGTCGGGCCAACAGAAGTTTTTCGGCGTCTTGGGCTTTTTTAGTAGAGCAGCCAAGTGTTCTTGGATTGGGGCGAGTGTTTCAGCCAGTTTCGGTATGAAGCGATGGTAGTAATTTACCATGCCGATAAATTGCTGAATACGTTCGATCGAAGTTGGGGGTGGGAATTCCGTAATGACATTAATTCGTTCTTTTGGCGGCAGAATACCATTCAGCGTGATCGTGTGGCTGAGTGAGGAAATCGAGAGAGTTCGAATCAAATTCGCATTTAGAACTCTTTACATTGACACCAAACTCATTGAGTCGTTTGAGAAGTTTTTCGAGATGTATAGTTTGTGTTGTTCCTCAGTTTTCGATGCCACGAGGATGTCGTCGATGTGCGTGAATACGAAGTCTAAATCTCGCGTGACTTCATTGATAAAACGTTGAAACGTTTGAGTGGCGTTTCTTAAACCAAATGGCATGCGTGTAAATTCGTAAAGACTAAATGGAGTCGTAATAGCCGTTTTATGTACATCCTCGGGAGCCACGGGAATTAAATGATAGGCTCTAACGAGATCGATTTTGAAAAATTTCGAACATCCATGTAAATTCATTGAAAAATTTTGGATGTGTGGTATCGGGTAACGATCCGGGTATCGTTACTGAATTGAGTCGGCGGTACTCTCCACATGGCCTCCAGTCGATATCTTTCTTTCGTACCATGTGAAGAGTAATTCCACCATATGTTGGAATTCGATATTCGCACCTTTGTGACGAATCGGATCTAGTCTTCGGAGTCGAGATACCGGTAAATGAAATGTCGTTACGATATGATGGACCACGGAATGTTTGACGGGTAAATTGTAATTTGGTTCGGCTGTTAGGGAAGGAAACTTCTTTAGTAGCCGACCATAATCGTTATCGATCGTATAATGTATCGGAGTGGGCGTATCGACCCTGATCGACGTGGCATTTATTGACAGCTTAGTCGCTGAATCAATCGGCCGTTTTCGCTTAACGTCTACTAAGAGAGCGAATTTACCGAGAAAATCAGCGCCAATGATCGGACGATTTACATCAGCTAAAACGAAAGCATGAGTAAACGAGCGTTTGAGTCCGATATTAACCTTAGAGCAATTTCGTAACGTAGGTATTGATTTTCAAGCCATTGACGGCTGATAAAACTAGATTGTTGGATTTCAAATTTAATAAAAACGATGACGTATCGTAACGTCTGACAGGAAACACCAAAAGGTCAGCTCCCGTGTCTATAAGAAAATTCTGGTTATTATTTTTGTCATATATAAAAAATCGGCTATTCATATTGTTTAATTCGTTTGTAGCCGATGCAACCGTGCTACTTAGTCGTTTTTTGTTGTATCGTTTTGTGACTGAGTGGACGTTGACGCGCTGTATTTACATGGAAGCCAACATTTTGCGGTTTGTCGTAATTCACATGATACCAGCATACGCCTGGTATTTCGACGTTCCGTGATCGAGAGCCATTTCGTGGTCGCTGATCATTGCGTGAACGTGAGCGAGGTCGTGATCGTGGCCTTGATTGTTGCGTTTGTAAACTGGGGTTTTGTTTTGAACCAAGTTCATCACGAAGTTGTGCCTTTTTATTGGGGTCGTGGTGGTTACACGATGGCGTGGTTGGTTTGGGGAGAGAGACACATTGGTTTGCTACGATCCAATCCCAAAATTTCCGGTTAACCAAAGTCCAAAACCTATTCCCAAGATTCCAACCATGTTAGTTACCGGCTGTTGTTAGATTCATGGTAGCGGTTGATGCAACAAACGAAACGCGAACAAACAACAAGAAAAAAAAAAGAGAGATAACAACATGATGTACAACGCGATACCATACAAAGACAAAATCTAAAGTATATCTAGGCGAATGACGAGTTTATTTGGACGATTTTTTTTGTAGTTGGTTTTTTGATTTTTGGCTGTCTGGTTGAAAACTAGTGGACGTGAAGTTTTTATTTTATTTTGGATATCGTGTGGAAAAAAAAGATTCACAGCGGGAAGGAAGACTACTGTGAAAAAAGCGGAAAAAGTACGTGATACATAATCGAGTGTTAATCGGCCCGATATATTGAAACGGGTACACCTGGTTCGAGCGCGATTGGCAGTGTCAAAGCAAAGTAGGTGGTTATAATCAAACCGAGTATTCCGCAGTCCACAAGGGGCACAAGATTTTGGTGCGAGGGAGCAGACGAGGAGGTGCTGTTGACGTTCGCGAGAAACCGAGCGGCGAGCAGGTATAGTAACAACAGTCGGTGAGTATACGTTCCTTTGCTTTCTACTTTTATTTTCCTAGCTTATTTTCCACACGTGGGTAGCCAATTGGTTTGTCTCCCTTAATCACCCACGCCGGGGTGGACCGCTCCACTGAGCAAGCACGGGCATCCACATACGCGCTTTATTTATTAACAATATTTATTTATTGTATTTATTTATATATACGTGTACATTATTTATGTTTTCACCCACGTATTTATGTAAAGTTAATTTTTTTAACGACACGCGCGTTCTTTGCAATCGATGACAGGAGCCAGTAATGGAAGAGATTTTTAAATTTTTTGTTAATTTTGGTTTTTGGTTGCGTTCGTTTTCTTCCACATTATTTTCGTTTCGTTTGCATAAATTGCCAATGCCAGTATATCGTACGGCCTACTTGTATGCGCTCGTGCGCGGTCGATTTATGCAAGTTGATTTTTATATCAGTTAATTAATTTCGGATTAATCGTCCAATAGCCTCTACAATGCCCCGCTTTCATGTTTACGTCATATTGCCCATCCCATCTTTCTCTGGCTTTATTTAAAAAAAATTCAACAGATCGTCTTTAATGCTCGATATGTAGTGATCCAGATATATAATCAAATCAGCTATTTTCGAAGTTTTATCACACATTTGCTTAATTTCTACAAACGGAATTGGATTTGATTACTAAAACGATAAAATCCGGTTACAATACATACGATTTGCCAAGGATTTGTTCTATTGTATATCGCCGGTAAAACGTATTTGAAGCATTAGTGTCAACTTTACGTTCGATCGTTGTTATATTATTTGAGTTTCGAAACTCTTCATAAAAGCGTTCAAAATTCACATACCAATTTTCATATTACTAAGGAATGTGTGTTCTCTCATACTGCAAGAACATGATGGTAAACTTGTCGCACAACTGGCAACTGATTTATTCGCAACACACACATTAACGAAAATTCCAATCGAATGAAGGAAACGTCCAAAAAATGTAGACTAGTGCGGATAATATTTCACATTCGTTTTGACATATAGCAATTATCTTCAATAAGTATTGTTTACACACCAAATGGCACAGTAGTTAAAGCTTTAGCGTTTGGGTCGGGATATACCGGGTTCGAATTCCGATAGGGGTTTTCAAATGAAAAAAATGCTGCTCAAGCTATGGAATTGATTAATTAGACTTTGAGTGGACATTCTGTGAGTCATTCAACAGTAAAAAAGTGAAAAAATTGGTATTTACGATTTCGTGATGGAAATTTTAGTCTTGAGGGCGATCCACGTCCAGGTGTAGTAAAACAATTTGAACGGAAAAACTTAAAGTTTTGCTGGATGAAAATCCGTGTCAAAGTCAAAAAGGCTCTTTTGGCTGCAGAAAAGTGAGAACTTACTCACCAAGCAATACCACTTCAAAAGCTGAAAAGAAGTAGTAAACAAAAGAAGTGAACAGAAGAAAACAAAAACCGAAGAGTTGACATCTGCTTGAATTTGCTTTCTCGGTATACAAAGGAAAGAATTTATTGCACAAAATCGTTACGAGTGATGAAAAGTAGATATTTTACGATAATCCTAAACGCAGAAAACCATGGATTGATCCAGGACGGCGAACAACATCAGTAGCAAAAATGAATATTTATGCCAAGAAAGTGTTACTATTTTTCTGGTGGGATTGGCCAAAAATACCTGGTCAAACTGTTACAGCTGAACATTACCAGACCCAATTTATCAAATTGTGTGATGCTCTGGATGAACAAAACCTTTTACAGGCCGAAGAAGGCGGAAGGTGACATTGTTGCGTGACAACGCTCGTCCGCATACAGCAAAATCAACCCAAGAACTCATCTTCTACTTAGGCTGGGAAGTTTAACAGTATGCGACGTATTCTCCACTTATTCAGATCGATGTCATCATATTTGAAAGGCAAGCAATTAACGAACTTTAAATATGTGCAAAAATCACTCGATGACTATTTTACATCGAAACCACTAAATATTTCGATAATTAATTTTCGTAACAATTATATTTTCAATAAGTTTGAATTTAACCAAAAAAAGCAGAGTTTCTACTTGCAAACCTAATATTTACAAAAACCACTATTAATTGCCATACACGTTGCTGAAATGAACCTGAACAGGTACCTATATCAAATACTTAATTTCGTAATTATAATAAAATTAATTTTACATTGTACACGAAATTTATTACATTTATATAAAAATTATAATTAGGTTACGATTGAGTTATAAGACATTTCCTTTACTACTAAATTAATTAAAATTTGTGTGATTTTAATACGAAATTGATTAGAGGAAATGTTAAGTTAAATTTATGTGCGTATGCGAGTATAGTTTGGATTTAACATAAACTTTACAACGTCAATCGCAGTCTCTTTGTACATAATACTTACATTGTGCTATAGTAGCTACAGGCAATTTAAAATTTTTGTAGAGGTTTAATAAATGGTGAGAAATCAAGATCAAAGTCACTTTCTAGAATTGCTTAAATAACTTTCAATTTCAATTGTTTGAACTTATTTGCCTTAATTTGATTAGCTGTCAATTTTATTTTTGATTGCCATCAAAATAACGAGATGTGAGCTTTGTATTTCTGAATTATATAATTAAAAATTAAAACTAAACAGTTTTGTACTAAACACTTTTCAAGACGAATAATTATTAATTACAGTTAGAAAATTTTTTCTGGAATTAGATTTTTATCAGGGCTCATCGTAGTTTTATGAAATTTGCATAGAGGGGTGGGGGCATGGTAAAGCTAGAACTATTACAACGAAAACATCCAATATATTTCTAAGTTCGATCAAATATTTTGCAGACCTGTTCTTCGCCCACATTCTAATACATACTGGTTTTGTTGAATGTTGAATTTATTGGTGATCATGGTCCGGGCCTCCAAGTTCATTATATAAAGAGCGAGCTTACACGATATATAAAGACAAAGCAAGCACGGGTAATTACCTGGTATAGTGTGGGTAACTGTAGTAGGGAATCTTTCGAATTTCAAAAATAAACTTTGCATACCGATTAAAACTACTTTGTGCTAATTAGTGCCCACGGGAAAAAATTAATCATTGTCCTGTGCGCGTATTCTTGAAATCGGTGAAAATGTCCACATTTGAATGTCCCTTTTCCAACCAAAAAAAAAATTGGCTCAATTTATGTCCAAACCATATAAATGTGGGAGTAAAAACCATAGTAACGGGTGGGGCAAAAGTCCCGCTACCATTTTGATTGCGCGCCATCTTGGTTATGTGACGTTTAGCTCAGTTTCGCTTTAACCATTGTGTTGTGTAGACGCCCAAATTTTATAATGGATAAATATACGCCACAAGAACGAGCAGAACTAGTGACAATATTTATTGAAAATAATCGTTCCATTATTGCCACTCAGCGGAAATTTTGTCAAAAATATCCTAATCGTCCAGTGCCTCACAAAACCACAATTTATCGTTTACATGCGAATTTTCGACAGTACAGTACGACAGTAACGACGACTTGTAACGCTGAAAATGTGGCTCTGGTGCGCGATAGTGTTGCAGAGTCTGCAGAAACATAAATTCGGAGACGTGGTTCCCAGTTACACATTTCAGCACGCAGTTTAAGGCGCATTTTGAAAACTGATATGAAAATGTTCCCGTACAAAATTCAATTAGTCCATAAATTGCTAGCGATGATCTCTCTCTGGTCAACGAGTTGAGTACAGTAATGCAATCCTAAGGTTGTCTGGTGAAATTGAAGATTTTTCGTCTAACTTGATAATGAGCGATGAAGCCCATTTTCTTCCCAGTGGCCACGTCAATAAACAGAACAGTCGGTTTTGGGGAACACACAATCCTCAATTAATTCATGAAACATCATTGCATCCACTAAAAACAACTGTATGGTGTGGTATTCATGCTGGAAACATTATTGGTCCCTATTTTTTTTTAAAATGACCGAGGTGTTGAAGTTACTGTTACTGCTGAACGGTACCATGACATGATTCGAAATTTTCTTGTGCCTGAAATGAAACAGCAAGGACTCAACAATTCAATTATTGAATGACGTTTTTCCACGAAGACTAATTTCGCGAAATGGCGATTTAGCATGGCCAGCCAGATCTCCGGATTTAATAGCACCAGACTTTTTCTTATGGGGTTTTTTAAAATCAAAAGTTTATGTGAATAAGCCCCAAATGATTCAAATTTCAAAATGGTAGCGGGACTTTTGTCCCACCTGTTATATGTAATGACTTTTTTGATAAAAAATTTCGCTTCATTTGAGGTACAACCAACACAATTATGTGTATAGTTAGTGTTTTTTTCGGACGAAAATAAGTTTGAACGGAATGCACAAATGTGTAAGTTGGTTCAACAAACATACAAAAATAAATTTTTGACATGGTACTTTTGCCATACCCACACAATTGTGTTACCGTGCAACAAAATTAATCGTTTTACAAATTTGTTTGCAAGTTTTCTATTATTTATTTTCCTACTAAGGGAATAAATCTGCTTCGACCCAGTCGGAAATTTCCACCGATTTCAAGAATACGGAAGGAGCCCAGGAGCCGAAAAAACTTTGAAAAAAAAATTTTAAAATTCGTCTTAAAGATGATAAAAATAAAATCCAATTATAAAACTATGGTTGCTGAAGTACTAATCCAGAATCGGCTCAAATTCATTGAAACACGAAGACCATTGAATGAACGATTTTTGACCTAAAGCATCATTCCCAATTGCATATTCCAAACTGCCATCCAAAAAATATAGCTACTGAATTTGCTCTGATCCTGAAATGGCTCTATTCTATTGAACAACGAAGGCCGTTGCATGAAAGATTTTCTAAAAATAAAGTGTTATATAAATCAATGATCTTGGCATTTCAGATTGCTTATGGCAATGTACGTATCTGATAGGAATATGCAATCTTTGCAATTTTCCATTTACATCTCCGACATTTTAGAAGGCGTTGTCTACAGAGGTTCTCTAATGTATGTTACTAGCATCCGTTATGTTTGCAGTTGTTTTGCTACAATAACTGCAATCTTTTCCTTGGTTGAAACTCCGTTAGCTTACCAATAAGGTATATTTGGAAGAAAAAGTATTCTGTCAAAGCAGGACAGCACATGGATGACATAATCATTTTCCTCTAAGCAGTCACTTCAAAAGGCAATCGGGGGCAGCTCTACACGATTAAAACGTTTTTAAAGCGACTTTGACCCGTTA
Organism: Nephrotoma appendiculata; assembly: GCA_947310385.1. Classification (NCBI taxonomy): domain Eukaryota; kingdom Metazoa; phylum Arthropoda; class Insecta; order Diptera; family Tipulidae; genus Nephrotoma; species Nephrotoma appendiculata. The sequence goes on from OX371223.1 coordinate 141,247,574, forward strand.
GAATCGTAACTAGGTCCTAGGTTTAGGTCGTAGGTTTAGTGATAAAGCGCTCATTCTCACAATCTAACCGCGAGACATCAGAACAAGAGAATAGCAACTTTGAAAGTCATTCCTATAAGCACCTGAGACAGTCTGTAGAAGGAAATACCATGTAAAATGAATTGAATGAAAATGAAAAACGAAGGGAAGCTAAATTCTGAGATAAGCCATCGTAAATCATATTAACTTTGGGTATTCATGAATTTTACTCTAAAAAAATTTGTTGATGCCTCCAAGAGCATCACGAGTTAATGAGCGAGCTGACCTTAAAATATAAGACTGCAGCTGAGGAAATTAAACAATGGTCTCCCTAGCAGTAAATGGGGTTGAAACACAGTTTTGCTGATTTTGCTAGATTGAGTATCGTAGCTATACCGCTAAGGAAAACTACCGGTCACCACGCAACAGATGAGTAAGTTCGCGATTTGTTCATGTTAGGGAATAGTACCTACCCATGATTTTGCATGGGCTCTGTGACATTGCCAGAAAATGGCGGCAGCATTATCAAGTCTAAAATCAAGATTTCATTTCCATGAACCAAGCTAACTCTGCCAGATGTCGGACACAATCCGATCTTAATATTGTGCCACCAAAGGGAATGGAAATAGTAAAACTACTTAATCAATTTTAGGTTGGTTTACTTGAACGCCCTTTTCCACATACCACAACGCGGTAAGCTTGTTGCGTCAATTCGCATAATACGGTTAAAGCACCTAAAACCGTAAGAACAAGATCATCTATAACCCTGAGCAATAAACCCGGATAGTTGAAGTTTAATTATAACTTTGTTAATAACTAAGAGCAATAAGAGCGGTTAGAGAACACCCCCTGTACAACTTTAACAGCGAACACAACCCCAACTCAAACTCAACAGGGGAGGGTTAAATACGAAGACTGTTCCCTAATGAATCTATAATAAAGGATTCTCTCTATAAATTTCAAAATGGTCGATGGCAGACAGATTGGACAAAAACTCTCCTGATCGGTTTAGCTGCAATTGCCAGCTTTGTGTATAAATTCGATTCCACGCAAGCTAGCAGAAGTTTAAACTAATAATACTTTAAGATAAGAAAATCATGCTATAACAAAGCAAGAAAAATCCTATTAGGACCGCCAGACTTATATAGGATGCAGCAGAGAACAAAGTCCAATGTATAACATCGTGCTTGTACGTAATCAAATTTTAAACCGAATTCCAGTTAGACTGTTAAAATGAACAGAGAGTAGCAGCTCCCCAACATTATTTGATTAAGAAGTAAACTTTACCATTAGTCGAGGAGAATCGCGTTGGAAACTACCATTCTTAGCCAAAATTTTATTGAGTCTCTGACCGCAGACAGATTTTTTTAATTAATTTACTCCCATAATCTATTCCAAAATGATCGGTAAGGCTGGTCAAGTATCAGCTTCAACCATGGAACCGGATATTCAACCGGATAGAGTGATCTACTATGAAATACTCCAGCCTATCGAAACGTTCACTGACGAACGTTATCAACAACAAGTGGTGCAATTAAGTTGAGCATTGACGCTCAGACGCCCACAATATAACAAAAGACATGACAAAGTAGTCTTTCAGCATGGCAACGCTCGGCTACATGTTGGAAGAATCGTCAAGGAAACTTTGGAGGCGATTCAATGGAATGTCACCTCAAAACACGAGGAATTTTTTCGACGCGGAATCCGTATGCTGCCTGAAAGATGAGAAATAGTCCTAGATAACATAATGTTAAAGTTAGCCGAAAGTTTCCAGCAGAAATATAATGCAGATAGTGTCTTGAGTACAGCAAAAATCAGTCATGAACTCAAATTTAGGATCGGGTTATATTATTCGAGTAAAGGGGAAATTATTTCAGTTTATAGGAATTTAAAAGTCGATAGGAGCGAGAGTATAAAGAGAGTTAAACTTTCGGGTGAAATAGTCAAGACATTATCTGCATTATCTTTCGGCTGGCAACTTTTGGCTAACTTTAACAAGGTGTAGATAACGATGGACAATACTTTGCATAAAACACATTGTACCAATTTCTCTGAATAAAGCTTCGAAATTATAAAACCAAACCTCAAAACTTATTTGTACCTCCATAAGCAGACATCCGTAGTGAGGTGGCGAAAATCTACTTGTTTTTCACTTAAAATTAAGATTAGAGAAATGCACCATTGAGCAGAGGTAAGAATATCATTCGTTGCGAATTGTGATGATAGACCGATGATGCGGTGATCTTGAAATTCTGATATCTGTATATACTCACTACATACAGATATCAGAATTTCAAGATCAATGGAGCTTGGAAAGATAGAAAAATATAGAACCAAAATATGACAATCTTAAAAAACCACTGGTGGAATGCTACGCAGTTTCCGAGCATATACGAAACCCAAAACGTTGCTCGAAGATATACAGCTGGGTGATACAAAACCGTCATCTCTTCTTAACGAGATGCGGGCACTAGGTGGAAATAAATTAACCGATGCGTTATTGAAGCAAATGTGGTTACAACAGTTGCCATCACAAATTAGGATGATCGTGTCAACCAGCAATGACCATGTTTACGACATAGCTAAAATGGTGGATAAGTTAATCGAGCTATGCGGTTCGTCTCACATCAACGTGACATCAGCTAAGCAATACTCATCGTGTGCAAGCGGTTCAAATACGGCGGCATACGTTACGACGCTTGAAAATCAGATCCAAAGCTTAACTAAACAGACCAATCAAATCGAATTTCAGAGTCGATCGCGATCCTCATCAAGAGTACGACGGGAAAATAGTAAATCATCTTCCACTAGTAGATAATAACATACGAGAATTGTTGGTATCATAATAAATTCGGCACCTCAGCCATGAAGTGTCGCATGCCGTGTAGTTTCAACGCATCAAAAAACTGAAAAATCAATCACTTGGGGAGACAGAAGTGATTGAAAAAATTTTAAAAAAATCGATTATACGTTTCCGATCGTTCGGCAAACATAAAATGTTTAATCGATACCGGCGCAGATGTGTCTGTTATACCTCCTAGCGGAAAAGCAAAGCTGTGTCCCAGCTCTAATAAACTGTTGTTTGCTGCAAACGGTTCCCAAATTATTACATACGAGGAAAAAAGGTTATCATTAAATTTAGGACTTCGCAGACAGTTCACGTGGAACTTTATCATAGCCGATGTAAACAAACCAATCATCGGTATGGATTTCATCAAGCATTACAACCTACTAATCGACATGGGCAATAACAAATTGATAGATATGGTAACAAAATTATCTATAAAAGGCCTGACTTCAATGGAGGATACAAGTGGTATCAGGACATACAACGTGTATGACACTATCACTGATATTATTCAACAATATCAAGACATAACACTACTTCACGCCAATCGAAACGGATTGAGGGAAATATATCCCATCACATCGTCACGAAAGGCCCACCAGTATTTTCCCGACCGAGAAGACTTCCACAACATAAGCTCGATAAGACGAAGGCAGAGTTTGAGTTCTTGATGAAACAAGGCATATGCAGGCCGTCAAACAGTAACTGGGCCTCGCCACTGCATATGGTCCAGGAGACCAACGGAGAATGGCGTCCTTAAGGCGACTACCGTCAACTCAATGCGATTACGGTGCCCGACAGCTTTTCAATACGATTCATCCAGGACTATGCAAGCATCTTGTACGGCAAAACCATATTTTCGACAATTGATTTGCAAAGAGCATTCCATCAAGTCCCGGTCGCAAACACCCTTTGGGTTGTTTGAGTTTATGTTTATGCCATTTGGCCTACGAAATGCCGCGCAAACACAACAGCGTTTAATGAACGAAGTACTGTATGGATTAAATTTCGTGTTTCCATACATTGACGACATCGCAGTTGCGTCAACATCTGTGGACGAACACCAACAACACCTACAGATTGTATTTCAACGACGGGAATACCAGCTGAGCATCAACATTGCGAAATGTAATTTCTTCAAAACAGAACTGAAATTTTGGAACTGGACATCTCATCACAGCAACGGGAATCGAACCATTGCCGGAAAAGTTTGAAGTTATACGACAGTATGAACAAACAAAAACAGCTCAGCAGGTTAAACGATTTCTGGCAATGACTAATTTCTATCGGAGATTTATCCCACAAGCGATAGACAATCAAATGGTCCACCAAAAATTAATCAAAGGCAACGTCAAGAATGACAAAACACCAATCGAATGATCTGACGAGTGCAGTGCAGCATTCCAACGTTGTAATGACGATTTAGCAAATGCTACCTTCTTAGTACATCCAGCAAAGATGCTGAAATTCAGCTATTCGTGGACGCTTCCGATGTGGCCATAGGAGCTGTAATTTACCAAATAAACAAAAATGGTCAACCAGAACCTCTTGCGTTCTTCTCCAAAGCTCTCTCAGCAACGAAACAACGCTACAGCACATACGATCGACAGCTAGAAGCATTGTATTGAGCAGTAGTTCATTTTCGACACATGCTTGAAGGTCAACAATTTTACATCTATACGGATCGCAAGCCATTGACATTTGCATTTTCAAAAAAAAGCGACAAATCAACCTCCACGACAAGTCCGATATCTAGACTAGATCAGTCAATTTTCTACAAACATACAGCATATTACTGGATCAGATAACAACGTCGCAGATTTTTTTATCAAAAATTAATGCAATAGCAAAAAACGAAATAGATTTCGAATGTATCGCCAAATCGCAAAATGTCGATACTGAATTAATGTCTATCATCGACGGGTGACATTGTCCCTTAAGCCAATCGCAGTATCAGGTTCATCTTTGCATCTTTGCAATCGTATACGACCATTCATCACGTCAGAACATAAACGGCATATAGTTAGTAAATTACATAATTTGACGCATCCAGGTGTTCAAGGAACTACGAAGCTGATTGCGGAACGATTGGTTTGGCCATCTATGTAAACAATTCGTGGAAACGTGTCTACAGTGCCAACGAACGAAAGTGCACTCACACAATAAAACTCAGGTTTCATCGTATGTCATGCCGACCGAACGTTTTCAACAGATAAACATCGATTTAATAGGTCCATTACCTCCATCGGAAAATAATCGCTATTGTTTAACAATAATAGACAGATTCACGCGATGGCCTACTGCGATACCGATTCCTGACATTTCAGCTGAAACCATAGCCACCAATTTGAAAAATGTGTACCCGCGAGAATATCAACTAACCTCGGTAGACAATTTGAATCCCAAATTTTCATAGAATTAAGCCAAACATTGGGAGTAAAGCATTTAAAAACAACACCTTATCATCCACAGGCCAATGGGTTAATAGAGAGATGGCATAGAACACTTAAATCCTCAATTAAGTGTCAACACTCAACAGACTTACGATTGGGTGAAACCACGTGAAACTTTTGCCAACGATTTTATTGGGCCTGCGAGTTACATTTAAGGAAGATATTAGTACTTCACCTGCCGAGCTCGTATATGGAACAACGCTAAAGATACCAGGAGAGTTCTTCACTCCCAGCAAAGAAAAAGTTAACGAAACCGAATTCATAAAGGAGTTTCGTCCTCATATGAATCAAATACGTCCAACGAGTACAGCCCACCACAATACAAGGATTTGCGATAAATATTTCGTTCTCAAAATCAACGGGAAATTATCAAAGATATCCATCGACAGGTTGAAAGCTGCATTTACAAATATCAACGAGCATGATCAATCACCCGCAGCAATAACGTACACGGAAGATAAGTTGTAATCAGCCGTTCCGGTAATAACCGAGCCAACCATCACACAACCACCGACGTTGAGATTTAGCAGATTGGGAAGAAAGCTTACCATTCCCGCACGTTTTCTCTAGAGGCGGAGTGATGTGGCGACACCACAAAACTATGTAAAATTAATAAATCAAAATTTATTACAGCGAAGGGTTAAGGTACAAACATTGCCATCTATCGGCATTTATTCTTGACAAAAAAAATTACGACAACTTTTTGCTACGAAGAACACAGCAACGAGTTACTCATCGATAGTGGATAGACGCTATTACGCCATCGCAATAAAAAATAAATAAAAACAATCAACTAAAAAAGTGAGCTGTGTATTCATTTAACAACCAAAAGCTAACAGATACATCAGACCAATGTTAGTTAAGATAACGTCACGATCGTCCGGAGAGCCCGGGGCCTTAGTATATAAGTTAAGGAAATCCCTTCTTTTTAATTATAAAAAATCAAATTCTGATTTTTTATTATTATTATCTTTTTATTTATTGTTTATAACTTTATTTAATAAACCTTTATTTTATTTATACAATTCAAGATACAATTTATTAACACTAGAATACAATATTATAACTAAGAGGGTTTTCAGGTCTTAACAATTATAAATTAGGATTACAACTAATTCTACTAATCGCAAAATAATGTTAAAGTGGTTTGTTGCAATGTGCGCGATCAGCATTGTCGCGGAAATGCTGTTAACACGCGCTTATGGAAATATTGCAACTCGAGTAACATGATATTCACTTAACTGTGTGAACCCAGTTATGTCACGTGTTAACTTATAAATACATCGAGCAATAAATATATAAGATAAATCAGGTAGTGCAAAATTTATAAGCCAATTTTTCCAAGGTTAATTTTATTTTATAGTTTTAACATATTTTTATAAACAATTTTAGTTTTTTTCTATATTTAATCCATATATACGAATCTTATAAACATATCGGCATAGTTATTTTATAGAGTTATAATTACATAAATTACTACACCAAAGAAATAACTCAAGGCTACAATGTTCTCACGAGGTGTCGAACATTGCCCCCATCATTGCAATCGGAGCCATATCGCATTTACTAGAGAAATATTTAAACGCGCAAACATTGTCATATTTCTTGATAAGCACTTTATAAGTTGGAAACAACATAATTATAATTATCCTTAGCTAGCATTTTTTGAAACAAAGTTGTAACAAGTCAAATAAAATTGTTAAATAAATTTGGAAAATAAATTTTTTTAAAGTTTTATTTACGAGAAATATAACTGGCGCAGCCGTCCGGTACGTGAAAGACATAGTGAAGTGTAAACAGTGCGAAGGTTAGCAAATAAAAATTAACCTAAAGTGATTTCCGTTACGATTTTTTTTTAACAAAAATTAGTGTTTTTCAAGTTCCATTCAGGGTACAATATACCCTCTTTTACTGTGTTATTTTAACGAGTGGTGAGTTTGAAAAAAAAATAAAATAAAAACCGTGACATCTCAGGCTAAAGGATTTTATCCGCCAAGACGATTCGAGAAATACGCCGCGTCGCATCACTTGACCTCACGAGAACCTATAGGACACGACTACATAAGGTAACAAATTTTTTATTATTATTATATATTTTCGTTTATTTTTTTTATATAATATTTGTGTTACCACCATTGGCTAAATTGTGTACTACGAGATAGGCACAGAACTGCCCTCTGTATACTACGAGATAGGCACAGTACAAAATTTAATAAAATAAATTCTGGTGAATGGCAAAAAAGTCAGAACGAAGATTTGACGAAAATCGTAATTTCGAAGACAATAACTCATTTCACAGAATGAATCTCGAAACAACGGCAGCGATAAACCAGCTCACAGAGCAAATAAAAGCTGTAGTTGAACAGGTGCAAAAAATGACAACCAGATCGGAAGAACATGACCGAACTCTGGCATTTTTGCAGCAACAACAAACGAACGATTTTGCAACAAGAGGTGCAGAAGCACAGCAAACGACGTTCGATGCGTTCAGAATCCCTGATCCAATAAAATCGATACCGGAATACGACGGTAATCGAAAACAGTTAAATGCATGGCTTCAGACAGCAGAAGATACATTAAGCGTATTTGTACCCCTCGTGTCTGAAGCACAATTAAGGTTGTATTCACAAGCTGTGAGCAACAAAATTAAGGGTAGAGCTAAAGACGCTTTATGTCTGGCTGGAAACCCACAAAGTTTTCAAGAGATAAAAACTATTCTCCTGGAAACACTCGGCGACAAACAGGAACTGTCGTTTTACAAGTCACAGCTCTGGGCGACGAAACAAACTGAGAGCATGACGGTACATTCATACTTCAGCAAAATTAAAGAGAATGTACAAAATATAAAAACTCTAGCAAGACAGAACGCTACATACAATCATGCCTGGCTTGCTATAAACACATTCATCGAAGAGGATGCTTTAGCAGCATTCATTTCGGGATTGAAAAAAACCTTACTTCGGGTACGCCCAAGCGGCAAAGCCCAAAAACATATAGGAGGCATACGCTTTCTTATGTAAATTCACCACAAACGAGTTAATTTCAAACAGTAACAAAAAACCGGTTCAAACGTTTATCCCAAGTAATAACGTGCAAACAAATAAATTCAACAACTTCCAACCGAGAAACAATACCAACTCGGTAATAAATCGAAAATTGCCTCTCTCAGAAAAAGACAAACCGACTCCCATGTCGATAGACATTTCGACGAGGTCGAAAAATACATTTAATCGAGCAATTAACACGCATGAAACGCTCTCGGAACCCGAGAACTCTCAACATAACGAGAATGAAACAGAAGAAGATTCTTCACCTGAATTCGAAGTATACGCGGCAAATTTTCAGAAGGACGAACAGGTAGGCACGGAAGATTAAACTATCTACCGTATTTAGTATGTAAAGACATACACAACAACAAATCAATTAAGCTTCTAATAGACACCGGGGCAAATAAAAATATTCTAAGACCCGGTATCATTCCCAAAAATCTACTAAAAACCCAGGAAGTTTCAGTAAAAAATATACTTGGAACACACTTGGTAAATAAAATGTGTAAAATTAATTTGTTAGGTTTTAATATTCCACCTCAAAACTATTTCGAACTAGATTTCCACAGATTTTTTGATGGAATCATTGGTTCAGAATCAATGGCAACATTAAACGCTAAAATCGACTTCCCAACAAATCACTTGATTTTAAATAATCACAAATTCAAATTTTTCCGCTACTACCCAATGGGCAACCATTATAATCATATCGTCACATTTCAAACGTCGAGTAACGGAGAATGGTTCGTTCCCGAATACCAAAAACTCAACGAAGAAATTATTATCCAACCAGGAATATATAAAGCGGAACAGGGCAAAACGGTAGTAAACATTCTCACGAATGACCTGAAATCACCAAACGTTTTACCAAAATTAAAATTAACCGTTAACAACTTCGAAACTTTAAAACCGATGCCAACAACTGGAAAAGCTATAATCACTAGGCAGGATATCGAAAAGGTTATTAGAACCGAACACCTAAGCGCCCATGAAAAGACTAAATTAATAGACAAGATTTACGAAAATCAAACGGTGCTGCTGCGACAAACAGAGAAATTGTCAGCAACAACAATTATAAAGCACCACATACATACTAAAGACGAAATGCCCGTCTATACAAAAACATATCGTTATCCGCATCATTTCAAGAAAGATGTGGAAGATCAAGTACAGGAAATGCTCGAAAGCGGAATCATTCGCCACTCAAGCAGTCCGTACTCGGCACCAATTTGGGTTGTTCCTAAGAAAGCAGACGCTTCAGGAACACGTAAGGTCAGGGTAGTCATCGATTATCGTAAACTAAATGAAAAAACGATCGATGATAAATTCCCGATGCCCCAAATTGAAGAGATTTTAGATAACTTGGGAAGATCGACCTACTTCACAACGTTGGACCTAAAATCTGGCTTCCACCAAATCCCAATGGATGAGAAGTCCCAACAAAAGACAGCCTTCTCAACAGATAAAGGTCATTTCGAGTTTTGCAGAATGCCATTTGGCCTGAAAAACGGCCCAGCCACCTTCCAACGCGCTATGAACCACGTATTACAAGGGTTAATAGGCAAAATATGTCATGTATATCTGGACGATATCGTAATAATTGGCGAAAACTTAAAGAATCATTTAAGGAACCTAGACACAGTACTCAAACGACTGTCGGAATTCAACCTCAAGATCCAGCTTGATAAGTGTGAATTTCTGAAACGCGAAACCGAATTCTTGGGACATATAATCACCCAAGACGGAGTATTGCCCAATAGGGATAAAATCCAGAAAATTCTAGAGTGGCCCCTACCCCGAAACCAGAAAGAAATAAAGCAATTTCTCGGGCTTTCCGGATACTACCGTAGATTTATAAAAGACTACTCTAAAATCGCCAAAGGCATGACGAAATATTTAAAAAAAGAAATCCTACTGGACCTAAAGGATCCAGAATACATTAAGGCATTTGAGAAACTAAAGAAAACGATAGCCACAGATCAAATACTGATCTACCCAGACTTCAGCAAACCATTTATCCTAACAACGGATGCTTCAGATTTTGCACTGGGTGCAGTGCTATCACAAATTCACGATGGCATTGAAAAACCAATAGCGTTCGCGTCCCGGACACTCAATTCAACGGAAACTAAATATGCCACAAACGAGAAGGAGGCATTAGCCATAATATGGGCGGTAAAGAAATATCAACCATACCTGTACGGTAATAAGTTCACTTTGGTAACCGACCATAAACCTTTAAGCTTCATCAAATCTTCGGAGAAAAACTCCAAAATTCTTCGATGGAGATTAGAGCTGGAAAACTACGATTACGACGTAGTTTATAAAGAAGGCCAAACCAATGTCGTGGCGGATGCTCTGAGCAGAATGCCGACACAGGACGACACTAGGGAAATAAATACAAATGAGTTCACAGATAGTAACACTTCACGTGAATCTGCTGAATCTCCTATAAGTAACTCAAATTCCTCAGAAGATATGGAAACAATCCACTCAGCGAATACGTCAGCTGATTATTACATTCACTTCTCAGACAGGCCGATTAATTGTTACAGAAACCAGCTAATTTTCAAAATAGCAAATATAGACGTAATTATTTCAGAAAACATATTCCCAAATTTTAAAAGAGTTATCATTTCTAAAAAACGGTTCGAAGTCGACGATATTACGAAATTCCTAATGGCATACCACAATGGTAAGCAGTCGGCAATTATGGCCCCTGAGAATTTATACACAAAAATTCAAGAATCATTCAAACAACATTTCTGTCAAACTGGTCACTTCGTATTCACATCAAAAATAGTCAAGGATGTTACGAACGAAGACAGACAAAACATAATTATAATCAAAGAACATGAAAGGGCACATAGAGGCACTAACGAGGTGGAGAGTCAACTAAGGCGATCATCCTTCTTCCCAAGAATGGGAAGCAAAATCAGAACTCATATTAACGCTTGCAACATCTGTAGACATTTTCATTATAAACAGAAACAACTTTCTATCTATAATAGACTCCTTCTCCAAGCATCTACAAATGATAGCAATGGAAACCAAGAACGTAACAGACGTAACCACCGCTCTTAACAAATATTTCACTCTATTCGGAATACCGAACAGTATTGTATGTGACCACGAAACTACCTTCTAATCCGTTCAAATGAAGGAATTTCTAAATAATCTCAATATCAGAGTGGAGTATGCCTCATCTTCAGAATCTAATGGGCAAATTGAAAAAACCCATGCCACAATCATCGAAATATACAATACCAATAAAGATAAACTACCAAACCCAAATACTTCTAATGCCATCGAACTGTCAGTTGCACTGTATAATAATACCGTGCATTCAGCTACCGGCTTCACGCCGAATGAAATTATTTTTAACCAAAACAATTTCATTAATCCCACGCAAATTCAAGCACGGGCAAACGAAATATTTCAGACGGTCAATGACAATTTAACAAAGGCAGCAAATAGAATGCAAAAGCAAAACAGTGGTAAAGAAGACCCACCCGACCTTAAGGAGGATCAAACAGTATTCCTCAAACCCAATATTAGAACGAAAACTCAACCGAGAGGAATTGAGACTAAAATTCGAAATGTCGAGTTTAAAACATTCCGTACAAAAAGGAATATAAAACGGAATAAAAATAAAATAAAAAGATTGAAAAATTGAAATTGAAATTGAAATTGAAATTGAAATTGAAATTGAAATTGAAATTGAAATTGAAATTGAAATTGAAATTGAAATTGAAATTGAAATTGAAATTGAAATTGAAATTGAAATTGAAATTGAAATTGAAATTGAAATTGAAATTGAAATTGAAATTGAAATTGAAATTGAAATTGAAATTGAAATTGAAATTGAAATTGAAATTGAAATTGAAATTGAAATTGAAATTGAAATTGAAATTGAAATTGAAATTGAAATTGAAATTGAAATTGAAATTGAAATTGAAATTGAAATTGAAATTGAAATTGAAATTGAAATTGAAATTGAAATTGAAATTGAAATTGAAATTGAAATTGAAATTGAAATTGAAATTGAAATTGAAATTGAAATTGAAATTGAAATTGAAATTGAAATTGAAATTGAAATTGAAATTGAAATTGAAATTGAAATTGAAATTGAAATTGAAATTGAAATTGAAATTGAAATTGAAATTGAAATTGAAATTGAAATTGAAATTAAAATTGAAATTGAAATTGAAGTTGAATTCGAAATTGAAATGAAATTGAAAAAAACAGAATTAATTAAAATCAAATTTTAATTATCATTTCAGGCAAATTTTTATTAAATAACCAAATAATAAATAAAAATAAATTACGACCTAAATAAAGTTAACGTAAATAAAAAAAAATTTAAAAAATTAGAAATTACCATTCTAGATAATATAGTACACGTAGAAATATTATATTATAAATTAGATAAATTGGCATTTACGTTATATACGAGTACAATGCATTTCATTATAAAATTATTAGTATTAACTATAAGTATAGAAATCTGTAAAAGCCAGAAATTGGAAATAAAAATTTAAATAGCGATCCAATTTTAATAATTAAAACAAACAATTGTAAAATTCAAATAGGAAATATAAAAATAGTACACCCAATCAATTTACATAACTTACAGAATACAGTAGAATCAATAAATAAATTCATTTATAATAAACTAGATGATAAGAATGATAAACTAGAATTATATAATATAGTAAAGCAAAAGTGCAAGAAATTATACGACAATCTACAAAAAAAAAACCTACACGACGTTATAGACAAAAACGCTGGGATGCACTCGGTTCCGCATGGAAGTGGCTGGCAGGCAGCCCAGATGCAATAGATCTACGAATGCTAATAATCAGCAAGTACAGATAAACACCCGGATTGATGAAAGAATAAGATTGATCACAGATACGATCAATAAAGCGGTGACGAACACTAACGCAGCTAATAAAATAATACTCAGTGAGATAGAGATGATGACAGCTATCATCAACATAGACACTATAAACAATATATTAGAGGACATTCAAGATGCCATCGTTAGAACAAAAATTGGATTAGCAAGCAACAAAGTGCTTTCGCTAAAAGAACTAATGACGATAAGAGATCTAATGATAAACCAAGGAGTCAATATAAGTATACCAGAAGAAGCACTCCAATACGTAGTATCCAAAATTGCCGTGAATGAAGAAATGCTCCTGTTTATTCTGGAAGTACCAAAGCTGGAAAAAGAAATATCAGCAGCAACAACGATCATACCATTAACAGTCAAAGATACAATAATAAGAGAGTACCCACAACATATCATAATGACGAAACAAAAACTATTTACAACGTTAAACCCTAACAGTTTCGTACAAAAATATGGAGAAATAAAAGAATTCGACGACGAATGTATCAAACCTCTCATAATGGGTACGAAGGGTACTTGCAACGTAACAGCAAAATCGGACACAACAGTACACTATATTACAGAGGACAAACTTTTGATAGATAACGCTAAAGAAGAAATATTATCATCGGATTGTGGACCGAACAACAGAACACTAACGGGAAACTTCCTGATAAACTTTTGGAACTGCACGTTGGTAATTAAGAACAAAAAGTTTCAGTCTCTCGAAATTAAGAGCGAGGCGGAAGAAACTCAAGGAGCGCTACATAATCTTGAGATAGCGCGGAGATTGGTTAAAAAGGTGGACATCGATGTAATAGAACAACAAAATTTACAAAACAGGAAGCTGATAACACACATGAATTTACAACAGGAAAATCAACAATATTGGATATGGTCCTTATCAGGCGGTGTATCTATCTCATCACTGGGATTAATACTCGTAACAGTATATGCGTACATCAAAGTTCGCCACAATATCACAAGAGCAGTAAGACGCAATATAAAACAAGAAAAGTTAGAGTGTTCCATCAAAGAAGATACGAGATTCTCAAATCTAGTAACAAAATTAGGGATCAAAATTAAGGACGAGGACGCCCTTTCCACACCCCCGGGAGGAGTTATAATTACATAAATTACTACACCAAAGAAATAACTCAAGGCTACAATGTTCTCACGAGGTGTCGAACATTGCCCCCATCATTGCAATCGGAGCCATATCGCATTTACTAGAGAAATATGTAGACGCGCAAACATTGTCATATTTCTTGATAAGCACTTTATAAGTTGGAAACAACATAATTATAATTATCCTTAGCTAGCATTTTTTGTTTAGAACGTTAAAATAAATTTTATATTAAGTTTTTAGTTTTAAGATCTAACTCAAAGTTGTAACAAGTCAAATAAAATTGTTAAATAAATTTGGAAAATAAATTTTTTTTAAAGTTTTATTTACGAGAAATATAACTATAGTTTATTGTTCTTGTTTGGCTTATACAGGTCGCCAAAAGTAAAATAGATCAACCTCGGAATCTCTACATGAGTCCCCTTATGTATATTTTACTTTAAGGTATATATTTTAGGTTTAGGATGATCTCTGGCAGGGACAACGTTATACGAACACTTCACCAGTTTGAACGGAACTAACACAATTCGAACGAAAACAAAATTGTTAAATTCCGAATGAAAACGTCAAATTTGGCTTCATCTAGAATAATTTTCGAATTGTTTTCACATCTACCTTTCTAACCCTGAAGTCCACTACAGCGTGAGCTAGAGCCTACTTGAACCACTGCGACAAGTGGTACAACTACCGATGATTTAGAAGCCATCGTTTGACGGTCGAAGGACTAACGTAGGCAAAATAGTTCAAACAACGTACACGTTAAGATATTACGGATAATAGTTGAAATTTTCTTAATCTGGCCTGATAAAATATTATAATAAATGATATTAATTTGAGATAGAGCTTTGATTTAATATGTCGTGATATTTGGCTTCAACAAATATCAAAATTATTTGGAAGTTTGTGTTAAATTATTTTAGATACACGCAAAATAAAATATATATTGTGCAACCGGGCAAAGCATATCATAAAAGGTTCGAGGCTTTAAAATTAATAAAAACTTACAAAACTTTCAACGAGATGGCAATATTTTTTTCTAGCGCCATCTACAGAAAATACCAACTAAACATTATGTTAAGACTCATACAAACGGCGGCTACATACTGTAGAAGCATATGAACCAAAATTCATCGCAAATGAATCTTTTCATTTTGTACTGACATGCTGAGCACGTGTCAAAATATTCTCCTCCATATAATTTCGCTCTCCACACCAAACAAGAAATTCATCCATCTGTCAAATTTCGTATTCATTCGCATCTCGCAAAATAATAACAAAAATTAATACATTTCCACATTCTGTAGCTGTCACACACGTTCATAAGTCAGTCATGTATCGTAAAATACAGTAGTAAATTAAAACAAAACCTAATTAAAAAATACAATTAAAGTGTTTTACATATGTAAATTTTAAATTATTTATTTTTTAATTGTTTATGTTATAAATAAGTAAATGTGCTGTGATATTGTATTGCATATGTGTAAACTAAATTTTTCGTGATAGGAAGAAAAATATTTTCAGTTCTTCAAGGTGAACAAGTTTCTAAAAAAATAGTTTGTGATGAAATAACAAATTTAGTGAATTAAATTGTTTATTAAAAAATTGATGATTTGCTTAGCTGGGAAAAGCTAATAAGCACCTAATATAATATTTTCATATTATATAATAATTAAAGAACAATGTAAGTTTATTTATGTTCTGTTATCGATAAGATTGTTCGTGCCAGACACACAAACCAGAATTTATGTATTGATAAAACAATGCATATGTTCTTATCGCTATGGAAACAATCTAAAATGATATTTTGGGAATATTATTGATAACATGGCATGGTGTGTAAATATTCATAGTTCATTCCTTTACATTTGCATCATTACAAAGCAAATTGATTTCTCTCTTTCGGTGGTATGGACGTAAACAAACAGGCGATGAAGTAAAAAAAATCAACTTTCATTTTCGTTTGGTTATGTTTGTTGTTGTGTTACTTTCTTACCAAATGTACATTTTATTAACTGTCGTTGCTTATGTAAGACACCTTCAATTTCATATACATATAGCTAATCTATGTAAAGGTAAAATATTTTCTTCGTGGATAGGGCATTGAACTTGTTTTCCTGTATATATTATCAATGAGGGAGATTTTATTATTTTATTAGATTCCGTAGATAACTGCGACGAATACCTTATTCAAAGAATTTACATTACGTTCACTCGTCAAACGTAACAGACAAACCTAAATCTTTAATCAAAAAATAATGTAGAATCTACGAAATAAGCAAAAAATTCACGAGTCTATTCGAAGAAATACTGGTCCCTTACGTTAGGAAGGAAGGAAATGATACAAATGATATCCCGTTTCTACGAATTACTCGATTTGATGAAAAATGCCAATTTATATTTTCCTTCGAAATTATTTATAAGTATCCATAATTAATGTTTATATGTTCATATTTTTGTTAATTTAATGTTTATATTTTTGCTAGCAGTTAGAGAATTGACGATTGGAGCCGTGATTTTAGACACTTTTTTTACATGGAATCACAACTATTAAAATTTGCCGTTATTCCAATTTTTAGTCGTCTCGTTAGCGCTGGTGGTCATATTTTACCATAGAATTAGATTAAATTAAATAGAATGCATGATAGCAGCTGTCAAGTGAGTCAAATTCGGTATTTAGAATTTGTTCGATCGAAATTAAAAACTACACAAATTCAAAATTATTTTTTTTCGAATATATGTAGTACGCTTTAATTGTTTTTATTTTCGGTAAAAAATTGTACTTATATTGTAGTATTCCAAAATAAAAAGTAATTATGAAAAGAAAAGCACGTAGAATATGTACGTACTAATAGAAAAATGCGATACTGGTCATATAACATATGTTTACAAACACAAAATGAGAAACCCCACGCCGGCAATCAAAATTGTTTACTTAATTTTCTCTGTTTTATAACTTAAGGATAAATTTACCACAAATCACTTTCTTCTTAACATAATTTACATTTTATTTTATATAACACTTATAGATTATCACATGATCGCATTATCGCAACATTTCACAAGACACTTCATTTTACTTAAAACTTTATAATTTTTATTATACCTTAAAAATCTCAAATGCAAAGCCTACACTAAAATGAGGAAATTAGATCTAGAATCGGACAAAATGGCATTCTTAAAGCAGAGCAAACTAAAACATAAGTTTTATTTGGCTGGCATTCAAGACAAAATTAAATCAAACCCCAAACAATTCTGTAAATACTTCAGAAAAAAACGTGAAACCGAACGGTACCCGGCCACTATGACATATAATAATTTGCGCACTTCGAAAGCCAAAGAGATAGCAGATATGTTCGCCGAATTTTTTCAATCTGTATACCGACCAATGAATAATACCGGATCCACTGATGAATCCAGCCATACAAACATCTCTATCACCCCTCATATCCGTTGACAACATTCTGTCAGCCCTTAAAGACTTTGGTGACGGATGTGGGCCAGACGACATTCCTTCAGTTATGTTGAAAAGGTTTGCGAATATTTTGGTAGATCCGTTATGTAAGCTTTTCAATCATTCATTTGGCTATTTTTCCCGAGAAATTGAAAATATCTAAGATAACACCAATTTTCAAATCAGGTAAACGAGATGACGTCACATGCTAAAGAGGAATATCAACAACATCATCAATTCCTAAACTATTTGAACTGGTCGTGTGCAATACGTATCCAACTTGGTTGAATTCACTAACATAATTATAAACGAAATTGAGAAACATAACCAAGTTGATGTGGCATAGACAAATTTCAGTAAGGCATTTGACTATATCTGTCATCATAAAGCATTCCAAAGCTTGTATACATTTGAATTTTCAATGGAATATATTATATATCAACTGGTTCAAGTCGTGTTTAACAAGTCGTCAGCAATATGTAATAATAGGAAATAAGAAATCTAAAGTTATCAACGTGACTTCTGGCGTTCCCCAAGGATCTCACATTGGACCATGGATTTTTATTGTTTTAATTGAAAACATATAACGAACATAATAAAAAACTCAAATGTTCTCATATTTGCCGATGACGTAAAAAATTTTCATACGATCAAACAAATTCGTGATTCTATCGAACAAGAAGAAGACCTCAATAGACTTAGTATGTGGTGTGACCAAAACTCATTAGATTTGAATATCAAAAAATGCAAAATTATGTCTTTTCATCGCAAACGGAATCCAATAGTTACCGCATATAACATCAATGGCGTATAAATTCCGAGGGTATACAAGATTACAGATTTGGGAGTCACCTATATTGCTAAAGCAAACTTCATGTTTGGCTTTGTCAAAGGATGGACTAGAGAGCAAGGATATAAAAACGTTATGTTCACTATATTACGCTTATGTAAGATCTCAAGTGGAATACGCCGTAATCGCTTGGAATCCTTACCACAATGTTCACATCAAGAGAATCGAAAGCATACAAAATAAATTTATGTTATTCCTGTTTAAAAAAAAATCTGGTTGGGATTACGACCATAGAGAACCATTCCACGTAAATGTGGCTCGATTACCACCATATTCAACAAGGTGCAAAGAATACAATATTTGCACTCTTCGAAATAGACGCCTTCTTCTAGATGCCACCTTCATCGGTAACGTACTACTTGGTCACATTGATTCTGCCTACGTACTGGGAAACATCTCTAGTAATGTTCCAAGTAGATCAATTCGTAATTATCGATTACTGGCGCCAGAACACCATTCCACCGAGTACGGAGATAACAACCCACTCAATAGATCAGTGAAAACATTTACTACAATCAATTCGAATTCAACTTATCTAAAAGCACTTTCAAATCTAACTTGAAAAAATATTTTTTAAATTTATAATTACTTTTGACTGCTTCAAATTTGAAGAAGTACCCTTAAAATTTTTTAATTTTTAAAATTCAATTTGAATTTGACTTTTTAATATTTTATCTATATGTATATTCTAGTAGAGTATCAAAAAAAATTCCGAAATTCCAAGTTTGAAATCGTAACTGTATTATATTATACTAAATCGATTTCTTGAAATACATAAATTATCAAATGATGCACTACTACATAAACCACTAACTATTTTATAATATTTTTATTATTTTAATGTATTTTAATTAATATTTTTAAAAGCGCAAAATTAAGTTGTCACCATAGGTTGTCACTACGCTCATAAATAAACAGCAGCTGATTTAGGGTTTTAATTTTGAGATATGAGTAAGCCATATGCTTTTTTATATAACCATCCTGCTCTGACGTGTCTCAAATGAAATAGCAAATTTTATATGGGTAAAATCCTAACACCCATTCTAAGAATATAATTCTATTTGTTTTACATGGAATCACAGCTTTATTTTATTCCAATAGGTGGTGTTTTCTCTACATTATCAACCCTCTAAACATTGCGATTCGAAAACGAGACGTAAACGATGAAACTTCTTCATACAAATTTTAATAGTTGTGATTCCATGCAAAAAAGTGTCTAAAATCACGGCTCCAGCTGACAACTGATACTAGGGAAAGTATAGAAAACGTCACCAAGTGACAAAAAATGAAGCTTGCTTCAGATACACCCGAGACACTTTTTCTATTTTTAAATTGATAATTTTAATATTAATTGGAGATAAATTTATAGTTTTTATATTTTAATGCATTACACAAATAATATTAAGATTCTTGTTTCCAAGATCACTTTTCATAGATAATTCATAGAAAAGCCCGACTAAACTCTTTTTCGTAGTAATAAATTTTTCCGCGAGAGCACACGTTTACAAGTCTCAATAGAAATATAGCAATTTATAAATTATCTAATATTTTTGTTTTCTAATTGCAAGGAAAAAATGATAACAAATTTTCTAATGTGGAATTTTATTTACTTTTTCAAATCAATGTGAAATTTATGGTTCAAATAAAACAAAAAATCAAAATTGATTTGGTTTTATGTATGTATTGGAGATATAAAATAGGATTTTGAAGTTTAGAAATGGCACGTCAAAACGACATCAATTGTGCACACCACTATACGAAATTATATATATATTTTTTCGAACGAATAATTTTCATATATTTATTAATGAACGATTAAAATATATTTCAATTAAATTTAAAACACATGCTTTAATTTATTAGTAATTTAACACACCAATTGACGTTTCTACAAAAATTGACGTTTCATTTTGTATTGGTATTTCTCCATCAAAAAAAAATTTACGAAAAAATGTACATTTTTTAAAATTGATGTACATCAAAAAAAAATTGATTTTTTCTGGCAAATAAAACAAAATTTTTGATGTACATCAATTTTTTTTGCCGGATTTTGGTAAATAAAATTCCACATAAGTATTTTATAATTTCTCAATTCCGGATCCTTTATCCGGATCCATTACCCTTACCTTTTCTAGTACACATGTTTCACACCTGCTTCTAGCCAGTATAGACAAAGGAAATCAATAACAACTGGAAACAATTGAGAAGATAAGGCAATTTGATGTATAAATTTCTAATTGTATACTGCTACCGACCGCAATGTTGTACCTCCAACCCTAGATAAGACCCCGATGAGTTACTAGGCGTGTGACATTGGGCCTATTATGATAAATAAAATTGATTGGTGTAGAACATTATATTTGTACTTCATTCTATATTAACAACGTGAACGAACACAAAAGTTTATATATGTACTTATTAAATAATTGTATAGCGTTCATAAGAATTCAGATACACAAATTCAATAATAATGTATTGTTCGGGTACGAAGTACTTAGATAAAACAGAGTGCCCGAATCCGAACGAGAGCGAATGATTTGCTTTCAAAAAGATACGCAAATATTTTGTGTAGCAGTAATGTGGCACAAATGATGCTGTCTCTGTAAATTTTCACAATTTAATAACTTTACACACATGCAGAACACTCTGTATAACACAAAAGTTTTTTGTTACAAAATAATTTTGGTCTGGAATTATTTACTTAAACCAGCAATGCAAATATTTTTCAATAATGGATAAATAATACCATGTCACCAAATTTTAGTCAACTGTTTTCTGTACATTGCTCGTGTACATATAAAAATATTTGCAGTAATTGTATTTCAAATTTCTAGAAACTACTGCTTGCTGTATTGTTTAGTGGTTTTAGCTCTGTTGTAATATTATCTCACTTCTAATTTCTTGGGATTTCCCAAAACATGTATATACGGAGTACTTTTTTCAAAATCACGTGCACAATACAACAAATTTATACATACGATTTGTATAGTTTTCGTAATTAGCATATATGTATGGCAAAGAACTCATTCGTATGTACTTGTTGAGCTTGTTAGATTCGTTATTAAACGAAGAAATGTGTAAACTTATACAAAAGGTCATATTCGTTAGTTATTTCTTACTATTAAAGTGTTCCACACATCTGCCCACAAACAATATTTATTATCAATTACAAGGACAGCTCATTGACACCTCTAGTATTTTGACTGATATGAAAATTTCTCGGTCTGGTTGAATATTTTTGATAACTGGTTTTAGTAGTATTTGTAACACTTGTTGCCATTTTTAGATTGAAATTTACTTAATGCGGAAATGGAATATATCGCAACTAAAAAAAAACTCTGTTGCAGTTTCCACGGAAAGCTGCTAAGGAGTTGGGTAAGAATGTTAGTGAGCCGACAACTAGGCGGGCGTTGCAAAAAATAGGTTTGCATTCTTACATAAAGAATAACAAACCAGCATTATCCAGCAAAAATATCAAAGCGCGCCTCGAATTCGCAAAATTTCATAAAAATTGGTCTATTGACGATTGGAAACGGGTGATTTGGTCCAACGAAACAAAAATAAATCGATATCAGTTAGATGAGGAATGCTACTACTGGAAACGGCCACATGAATAAATAAAGAATCATCATGTTACGGAAACGATGAAGCACGAGCGGATCGTGGATGCTTCACCTGGTGGAACGTTGACCCACTAGTGAGGATCAAGTGCATTATGCGAAAGAAAGAATATTTAAATATTCTTAAAGAAAATCTAAAGCAGTTTATGGATGAATGTGGTTATCCGGAAGAAGAAATCGTTCTTCAGCAAGATGGAGACGCCAAATACGCAGACAAAATAGTGCAAAAATGGTTAAAAGATCAGAAATTCCAAACTATGAAATGGTCTGCTCAAAGTCCTGATACGAATCTCATAGAGCATTTATAGGCCTTCATCAAGTGTCAATTAAAAGAATATGGTGAGGCACCTAAAAACGTAGACGAATGATGGCGGTAAGTTGAAACGGAATCGAATGAGATTCCACATGACTCCATAAAAGGGGTTGCCGAGAGCATGCCGCGACGTATAAAATCAGTTATTGACAATAAGGGACTTTGGACGAAATATTAAAGATGGCAAATTTAAAAACGTGCAAATATGGATACATATTGCCTAAACAATGAATTTTAATATATCTTTTTAGTTAATTAAATTATTGCAATTTTCTAAAGTAAATCTTATGGGCAATATAACAAACTTAAAATGTTTTCATTATGTATTCATTTTTGCTCGCTACTGTAGGTAGTTAAATTGTTTTAAATACCTAATACATACAATCATTTTCACATAAATCTCATAGTAACATCAGAAACCATGTTTTATGAGGATCACTGTCCCTGGTGACCATATTCAATTTCAGCATAATCGGTTAAGAAATTAGTGAATTCCATTTCAGGTGGCCATATTCCAGAACTTTTCCAAAAATCAATTTAGAATCCCATTTCCATCCAGCATACCCAATCCCATCATAATCACTTAAGAATTAATCGAGTTCCATCCCAGGTGGCCATATTCCAGAATTTCTTCCAAAAATAGTTTAAGAGTCCCGGAATCCACTCATCATAATCGGTAACCGTAAAATGGAAAATAAAAAATTGTGCGTTAAATCGAGTGTCCGTTAAATCGGGGTTCGTTAAATCGAGGGTTTACTGTATATCGCAGAAAACAATTTCAAATTTTTGCATCGCCTCCAAAATCACACTCCCAAAATGCACGAACTCCGAAAGGAACTGCAGTGTTTGGAAAACCATCCACTTCTTGTAATTAGCAATGAGATACGTGATTTTTAATTTTGAACCTTACGTTTTAGCAAACATTCGTGGTTCAGGTGGAGCTTGAACCCCGTTTTCATTTTTTTTTTTTTTTTTGTTGTTGTATATGACTACGTGTGCAATCGTAGTATCTCGGTGTGACGTTTGTAAGGCATCGTTGATTTTTTGACCAAATTTATTAAGGTGTTTGTGGTTTTTGCAACTAAGAGGATTAAAATGCCGAATAAAAAGTTAAAAAGTAAAAATTTATTCGTGATATTTTTTTTTTTAAAACTTTTTATCTGTTTCAACTGGTTTAAATTTTTAGACAATTGTTTGGTTGCTATTTAACGTAATTATGAATGTATAAAAGACACAAAATGGGAAATAAATAAAATTAATATTAGTTCAGAATATAAAGTTAGGAAAAAAGTTCGTGGCCTATTTTGGGTGACAATGAAACAAAGAAGAAAGATGTGCCATTTTAATCGATGATTTTTTGCCATTTTTTCTTGTAGAGCCATAATCCCATCACTGTAGAACTTCTGTGGTTTAGAGGCGAAAATCGAGATAGAAAATTGAATGTACTAATGGTTTTGAATGGTGCTGCAGATGGTTCTGCATGGACCGAAACAAATGGTAGTCCGATGGTGCAAGGTCAGGACCATATGGTGGGTGCATAAAAACTTCCCAGCCAAGCTCTCTTAGTTTCTGCCGGGTCATCAATGATGTATTTGGTCTAGCGTTATCGTGATGGAACACAACGCCCTTTCTACTGATCAATTCTGAATGTTTTAACTGAATTGCTTGTCTTAAACGCGTTCGTTGCTGACAGTAAAGATTAGAATCAATCGTTTGGCCCGGTGGCAGCACCTCATAATTGTTGAAAATTGGCCGATAGATACGAATTTGTGTTACTATAAATTAAAATACGTCTTTTCTATATTAGATGATAGACGGAAGTAAGAAAACCTTTTTATTAAAACAAAATCAATATAAATAGCTGCCTACTTATAAAACAATATAATTCTCATTTCAATACTCCCACTAGAATTCTATTTCTTCATAGTGCAAAGCCCCATTGCATTGATGAACTTCTGGTGCTTGGCAGTACTGAGTCCCTTTGTCAATACATCTGTGTAAAATAAAAGTGATGTCTTACATCAATGTGTTTGGTTCTTGGATGGTAACTGGTAGTTGTAGCTAGATTAATAGCACTTCTGTTGTCGCAAAAAATCTTCACACACTTTGAAGTTTCGACAAATAACTCGCAGTAATCCGTTTAACCAAATCGCTTCCTGTGTGGCCGAAGTTAATGCCATATATTCGGCCTCAGTTGTGGACAGTGCCACCGTGGGTTGTTTTCTGGAGTTCCAGGATATCGGACCGTTTTGATATGTAAAAACATATCCTGTAGTTGATCGTCTCTGGTCCAAATCGCTCGCCCAATCAGCATCAGAAAAAACCGATAAACCGCTGACACCATTTTTTCTAAATTCTAATTTAGCCCTTGCACTTCCCTTCAAATAACGTAGAATACGTTTAACAGCTGTCCAATGAGCCTGGCCAGGATTATTGTTGAATCGACTAACTAAATTCACGGCATAACATACATCTGGTCTGGTTACTTGAGCTGCAAGCAAAATACTTCCAACAGCTAGCTGGTACGGCACTTCAGCCATTTCATCCAATTCCTTTTGTGTGTTTGGGCAAAACTCCGCTGACAGTTTTTGATTGATGTCTATGGGTGTCGATACCGGATTGCAATCCACCATATTATAACGAGACAGCATCTCGTTGATATATTGCTCTTGGTCAATCCAAATCAGACCATTCTTGCGATCGCGTGTTATTTGTAGACCTAATACATACCGCGCTTCACCCAAATCTTTCATCTTAAATGTCGACATCAGGTGTTCTTTAAGTTTCCTTTTCATTTCTTTGTCGTTCGTGAATATTATAAGGTCATCCACATAAACAGCAACAAATATCATCTTATTTCCACTAACTTGGTAATAGATGCACGGATCGACTTTGGACTTTGCTAAGCCAGACTTAAACAATTCATTGTCTAACTTTATATTCCAAATGCGGCTTGCCTGTTTTAAGCCATATAATGATTTATTGAGACGACACACTTTGTTGCCTTTTGCATAACCTTCTGGTGGCGTCATGTAGATTTCCTCATCGAGATCTCCTTGCAAAAACGCCGTCACTGCATCCAATTGATCTATATCAAGATCAAATTTCACTGCGATTGCAATTAGCGTCCTAATCGAGCTATACCTGACCACGGGGGAATAAGTTTCTGCGTAATCAATGCCCTTCTCTTGACAACAACCTTTGTTTACCAGTCTAGCCTTATACCTTATTATCTTCCCAGTTGCGTCCCTCTTGGTTTTGAATACCCATTTACAATTGATCGGCTTTCGATTTGGTGGAAGATCCACTAAAATCCAAGTGCTGTTTTCTTGCAACGAACTATATTCATTGCGTATAGCCGCTTTCCATTTCTCACTATCCGCTCGATTCAAGGCTTGGCTGACAGTGACTGGATCATCCATTTCGATTGAATGTACATTGTAAACCATATAGTCATCCCAATTTACTGGCTTAGGTTGTCTGGTGGAACGCCTAACTACGCATTCATCCATATTAATCTGGGCTGTTTCAGGAGGCACATAGTCATCAGTTGATACTTGATGAGTTCCATCGTCATCTTCATGTTCACTGGTCGTGTAAAGTGTATCATCATTGGTTCCTTCAGCAGATGATCCTGTACTGTCAATCTGATCTGGATCATTCGTTGTGGTCTGCGACAAATCTGCAGGGTTATCATCAAATATCGACGCTTCTGGGAAAATATCTAAATAAGTACTGACTGAATCTGGCAGTATCCGTTCCCCAACACGTTGATTTTCGTGAAACACCACATCACGACTAACTATAATCCGCTTAGTATCGGGGTCATACACCCTGTAGGCCTTCGATACTTTGCTGTAACCGACAAAGAGTCCCATCTTCGACTTTGGGTCTAATTTTTTTCGCTTTTGCTTTGCGATATGCACCCAACACTCGCAACCAAACACTCGAAACCGCGACAAATCCGGTTTTCTCCCCGGCCACGCTTCTTCTGGTGCCATTCCATTGATCACTCTACACGGCGAATGATTAATTATATACGCAGCGGTAGACACTGCTTCTGCCCAAAATTGTTTATCTAGGTGGGCATCAAATATCATGCATCGCGCACGTTCTATTATAGTCCGGTTCATGCGTTCTGCAACTCCGTTCTGGTCTGGCGTATACGGTGCGGTTAGTTGATGCTGAATACCTGACGTGCGTATAATGTTCAAAAATTACTCGTTGCAATATTCAGAACCATTATCGGTACGTAAAATTTTTATGGTCCTTCCACTCTGGTTCTCGACAATATTTTTAAATTCCACAAAAGTATTGACTACATCTGTTTTTGATTTAAGTATGTAGGCAAAAACGCGCCTTGTGGAATCGTCTACGAACACCATAAAATATCGCGCACCTCCAAGCGAAGCACATTCGATTGGACCGCATAAATCAGAATGTATTAAATCGAGCCTTTGATTGGCCCGAACTGCAACATCTTTAAAGGGAAGGCGTGTTTGTTTACCCTTCAAACAAATTGAACATCCATCGTGGTTTCTTTGACTAAAATTAACACCTACTGCTCGTTCTGATTTCAACTTCATTAAGCTGTTGAAATTTAGGTGTCCCATTCGCCGATGCCATAATATTTCATCTGATCTAGACGTCTCAGCACTAGATATCATGGCCAAACTATCACTCGGCCGATTAAATATAAACATACCATTTTCATGTTTTGCTGTGATAATTACTTTGTGCGACATCGCATAAACATTGCACCCACTGTTGTCAAATACTACCTTTTTACCGCTTTTTACTATTTGGCTGACGGATAAACGGGTTGC
The DNA here is from genome assembly GCA_947310385.1 of Nephrotoma appendiculata. Classification (NCBI taxonomy): domain Eukaryota; kingdom Metazoa; phylum Arthropoda; class Insecta; order Diptera; family Tipulidae; genus Nephrotoma; species Nephrotoma appendiculata. The sequence goes on from OX371223.1 coordinate 141,275,023, forward strand.
ACACAAATCTGGAACAAACATCACTCCTTCCACATTGACAACACCTCCATCAGTGGCCTCCAGCTGAATGTTTCCAACACTTCTGATGGTCAGACGAGAGTCATTCGCAGTCACGACTTCATTGTTCGGTGGTGGCTCTGTGGTTCTTTTGAACCAATTCCCGTGTGCGGCCATATGCGCTGAAGCTCCTGAATCAATATACCACTCTGATGATTTCGAGGTTGTACTCAGAAACGATGCAAACAAAGTTTTTTTCATTCTGAGGTTTTGTAGACCGTTTCTCTGGACAATTAGACTCATAATGGCCCAATTTGTTACAATTGTAACATCGAATGAACTTCTTGTCCTTACTTTTGGGCTTAACGCTCTTGGTAACTAATGCTGCATTATTTGTCATAGATTCATTCTTGACATCTTGCAATATTTTAATTTTAATTATATCGGCGGAAATCTTAATTCCGGAAGCTTCAATTCCCATAATCATCGGTCTGTATTCATCCGGTAGACCCGATAATAGCAACGTTCCAGTCCATTCATCCGTCACAGCCAATCCGACTTCATTCAACTTATATGCGTACGTGACCACTTTATTCACGTATTCCTCTATGGAACTGCAATCAGTCATTCTCGTTGATATTAAACTCCTGAGTAAACCTACTCGCCTCGTTAATCCAACGTCTTGGAAAGCTTTCTCCAATTCATCCCATGCTTCTTTAGCAGTTTTTGTATTCTGCACATGTGGGTAAACTATTTTGTCAATCAACAAAATCAATTTTGCGCGTGCCTTTTTAATTTTTTTTTCGTTTTCTTCTTCACCTATTACTGCATCCCACAGGTCTAGGTCCTCAAAATATGCTTGTACAGTGAACCTCCACGAATCATAATTATCACGCCCTTTTAGTTGTTCTATTGAAGAAGATGCCATTTCCGACATTTTAAATATATTTTAATTATCGCCGTTCTCTAATGCACAAATAATCGTAATCTGGGCCCATAACCTGTTGAAAATTTGCCGATAGATACGAATTTGTGTTACTAAATTAAAATACGTCTTTTCTATATTAGATGATAGACGGAAGTAAGAAAACCTTTTTATTAAAACAAAATCAATATAAATAGCTGCCTACTTATAAAACAATATAATTCTCATTTCAATAATAATGCACGATTCCTTTCCAATCCCACCAAACACACCGCATTACCTTTCTTGGCATCAATCCTGGCTTTGATACCGTTTGGGAAGCTTCACCTCGTTTCGTCCATGATCTTTTTCGAACAACGTTGTCGTATCTTATCCACTTTTCATCACCAGTACTCATTTGCTTTAAAAATGGCTCGATTTTGTTAAGTTTCAGTTGCGTTTCGCAGATAGAAATCCGGTCCATTAAATTTTTTTCTGTTAATTCATGGGGTACCCAAACGTCAAGCTTTTTTGTATCCAGCCATTTTCAAATTGTTTTGTGATCAATATTTAGTTCTTTATCAGTTGCATGGTTGCTGATATGCCGGTCTTCTTCAATTTTCTGCATGATTCCATCGACTTATCCAGTGGTTGGTTGGTTGACCAGAGCGAGATACATCTTTGACATCCATATTTCCAGAACGAAAGTGCGCGAACCATTTCTTTGCTGCTGATTTTGATAAAGCACCTTCTCCATACACAGCACAAATTTTTTCGCAAGCCTGAGCCGCGTTTTTATCTTTGTCGTAATAAAATTGTAAAAGATATCGAATTTTTATGTATCTCCATGTTTAAAATGTTGTAAGTTTTTATTCACTTCACCGATTTTAATGTTTTGTATGTCAAAGTTAAGATGTCACCTTTCAAAGACACAAGAATTGCCCGATACAATCAATGGTTACTGAGATATGTGAATGTAAAGCCATCTACCGGGAAAAAGGCCATGAACTTGTTCACCTACCTATTATCTTTCAATTACGGTAGTTTATAACTAAAAATTACGATTTTTATCAAATTCATACTTCTGTTTACAAAAAACGTTCCATTTAGAAAAACGTGTCATATTACTTATAGTATCCAGATAGTTTAGGAAAACTTTCTCTAAGCTTAAGAGAATCGAAATGGTGATTTGAACCTGTGACTTTCTTGATCGGAAGTCCAACAATCTCCGACTTTCTTCATCTATTATGTTAGATCAGATCAGATATACAACCAAATAATGTTTTTATTACTTCAAATTAAAAGTAAAAGTACATTTTATCACCCGGTATTACTCTATAAGTATAAAAGATTTGCAATTCCAAAGAGATCTTACTTATAAGAAATTTGGAAATAAAAATTAAGCGAAATAATTTACCGTACCAAATACATATCCAAATCAAAAATGTTAACTTTCTTTATGCTTAACTCATACGTTGCACATAATCACATACTTTTATGTAAATTCAATGAAAACGTCTTTTATGATTTAAGAAACTGAATTGTGATGATCTCTGCTTGTAATAGTATCAGCCATGCTATTTAAACTTTTAATTAATGAAAATAAAATATTAGGTGTGCAAGTAGAAACCCTGCTTTTTTTGGTCTAACTCAACTTTTTTGAAAATATAATTGTTACAAAGATTAATTATCGGCATTGTGTTTTTTAAAATGGCCAGGACAAATCCCTTTGTATATTATGTATATGAACGCGATACCATACATACCAAAACCATCATAGCTCTGTTCACAACATGCAGATCGATTTAAAATTAAAACTATAGAACTAATTACTAACTGTACAACCTTGTTTAGAATATAATACTTTCCTTTACTATACCCACCGTAGAGCTTATCAATACGACCCAGTGTTCATCATGTTTTGACGCACGATGAATAGCTCCTCGTTATGTTAGCAAATCGATACTGCATTGACTAAAACAAACCGTTCTAAAACGGAAATTGTATTAACATTTATGACACATCCAGTTGCTGTTATGTTAAGTAGAAAATTTTTAGTACCGAGAATCAATGAGCTGACCCACTTTGCTACACAGTGCTAAATCAATTAAGTTTACTTAATTTAAACTTTTATTATTTTTAATTTTGATTTTAATATTTGAAATCAATTCTGGGCGTGAATAAAATTTTTAGATTCAACGAATTTACTATATTTAATTCTGGGCTGGGATATATCATTGTAGTTTTAGTTTTACCCGATGATATTTTGTTTATTTTTCTGGGATGAAATTCTGCGCTAACTTCACAAGGGTGGTTGGAACTCAATAGCGCTACTCAATGCGACAATGGTCCATAGTGCTAACAGAGGATTTAAATGCGATAAACCGCTTTAGTAAACGGCATCAGCTGGCACTATAGCATTAAGACATTGCGATCGTATGCGATTGAAAATAGAAAAGCAAAATGAGCTGTAAATCTTCACACAAACTATATATGAACTGTACCTTGCAATGAAAATAACCTTTGAAGCGATTATGAGTCCCGTTTGCCTTAGTTTCGAAAGTTCTTATTATTTATGAGGCCAAGAGAGCTGCTGATTCACAACCAACTAGGTTCCATGAACACTAAACTTCGTGTTAGGGCCGCCAGAAACAACTCGAACGCTGTAAAGTCATCGAAAAACCACAACTTGCGTCAAAAGGCTTACGGTGCCAGTACTTAAATGAAAGGACGAGCAATTGCCTCTGATATCTTGATAAACTGTATAAGTTTAAATCAAACAATAAAAGGCGAATGGTCATCTGCAATATAGTTACTTAGAATTAAATACGAGGGCTCTTATCCTGACAAATGCAGGATAAGAAAATGACACACGTAATATTTACTATCATCCCTGACAAGTGGTTCAAAGCCACTGGCTGCGGTACGATTTTTTATAAAGTAGCCAAGCCTTGGTTTAATATTCAATGTTAAAGCGTGACAAGTAAAAGTATGTAGTCACTCTTTAATAATAATAATATGATTTTATTGTTATAATGGAAACTAAAACAGTTCAAATCTATTTTTAATACATTTACTAAATTAAAATGAAAAACAAAACAAATTGTTGTTTGTCGAAAGGATACTAGACGAGAAGTGAAGTAATACAAAGTTAAATAAAAATTACTCAAACCAACACGGCCTCTTAATTTTTATGAAACTCCAAATTAACTCAAATTTAAATTCGCACGATGCTTTTTACAAACAGCTTATGGTTGAGTCCTTTGATCATAATATCAGCTAATTGATCTTCCGTTCGAATGTATTTCAGTTCGAAATCACCATTTGCAATTGATTCTCGAATAAAATTGTATTTTACATCTATGTGTTTCATTCGTTTGTGTTCTCGCGTTTCCTCTGCGAATTTAATGCACGATTGATTGTCTTCGTAAATTGTAGTACATCCACATGTCGAAGCCACTTGCCTTCACAAATCTTTCTAGCCAATGGGATGTAATAGGCCTCAGTTGATGACAAACTAACAGTGGATTGCTTTCTCGTAGACCAGCTAACCATATTGCCAAAAGCTTTATAAACATAACCCGATGTTGTTCCGCCCAATCGGCGTCAATATAACCTACCAATGGTTTATAAAAAATATGAGATAGCATTCTCATATCTTTTATAAACCATTTTTAAGGTTTTTGTACCTTGAATGTATCGTTTTGCATAATTGAAATGTTCTTTTTCATAACAACACTGGAATCGGCTAAAATAATTTGTAGCTACACACAAATCCGGACGAGTGGGTAATGTTGCATATGTTAGACATCCCATAAGTTCCGATATAGTTCACTGCAATTGTTCAATTTTCCATTTTGTAAAGTAATACCATTTTCAATCGCTGTCGCTATATCCTTGCAATCACTCATGTTGAATTGTTGTAACATATTTCGAAAATATTCCTTTTGATTCATACTAATTGAATGATTATTTTCGTCTTGTTCAATATGAATTCCAAGAAAAGTATCTGCCTTGCCTAGGTCTTTCATCTCGAATTCTCTCAACAACAATTGTTTAATTTTTATAACCGTTTTTATATCACTACACAAGATCAGTAAGTCATCAACGTATAGCAATACGTAGCATGCTATCCTATCCCCGACCCTGATGTATAAACAACGATCAGATAAGCAGCTTTTAAACTGATTACTTTTCATAAAATTATTAAATCGCTCATACCACATTCTAGAAGCTTGCTTTAAACCATACAACGATTTCTTCAATTTGCAAACTTTAGTTGTTCCATCATTGAATCCTTCTGGTTGATTCATATATGTATATTTCCACTCTCTGTATATTTCCCTCCCCTTAAACCCTCTAGCAACTAGTCTGGCTTTGTATTTATCTATATCACCATTCGATTTGTGTTTCAGTTTTTTTTCAGTTTTCAGTTTTACCCACTTATTCGAAATTAATTTTCGACCTTTCGGTAAATCACACAATGACCATGTATCGTTTTTAATTGAGAATGCATATTCTTCATGGATTGCATCCTTCCGCTGTGGCCAATCTGGTTGTTGCTTCGCTTCTTTAATTGAAGTTGGATCATTTTGAACTTACTCCTGAGCTGACAGAGCAAAACGTGCCGTGTATTCCCAATCATCATAATGTTGAACTGGCTTTCGTTCTCGATTGGATTTACGTAGTTCAATCTCACCAGTGTTATCAATGCAGTCCGTACTAACACTGTTGTCTGTTGATCTATTTTCGTTATCGGTGAAATGTTCATCAGTTGTGTTAATAGTACCAACTAATGTTTCATTATTTTTATTTATTTGTTCGCTTACGGCCTCTAAATCTGGTATTTCAATAATTTTTGCTTTGTTCAGAACTGGGGGCCTACTATGAAAGTCGACCGCCGTCGATTTTTGTTCGATGTTTGTCTTCAGCAATAGTAATTACTATTGCTAAATATGAACAACGAACAAAAATCGACTGCGGTCGATTTCCATAGTAGGCCCCCTGATCTTTCATCAAATGTTACATGTCGACGAAGAACTAGTATATTTGCATCCAGATTTCATAATCTATATGTATGATGCGATGTGCCATAACCAATCATGATACACTTCGAAGATTTTGCATCTAATTTCTTACGATAATCCGCAGGAATGTGATTGTAACATATTGATCCAAAAATTCGAATGTCTGATAAATCTGGTTTCGTACCATACCAAAGTTCTGCTGGAGTTTTAGCGATAAGCTGTTTGCCTAATGCAGACGTCGTTTTTTTAAATAATTTGCAGCAACTAGCTTGATTCCAGAAATGTCCTTGTATTCCACTCGCTAACAATATGGTTCTAGCTTTTTCATGCAAAGTTCGATTTAATCGTTCTGATACCGAATTCATCTCAGGATTGTATGGAACCGTATATATGATCTGAATTCCCTTTTCTTTGCAATACTCTTTAAAATCGTTCGATGTATATTCGCCACCATTGTCAGCCTTCAATTTTGAAATTTTACAACCGTGACATGCCTCCACCATCGCTACATATTCTTTGAACTGTTCGAGTACGTCACGTTTTCGTTCAATACAAAAGACCATTGTTGCTCGCGTAAAATCATCAGTAAAAGTAACAAAATATTGAGATCCATCCCAAGCTGGTTCATTCATTGGTCCACAAACGTCTGTGTGGATTAATTCCAAAATTCTATTCGATCGTAATTGCTTATTCGGTGGGAATGACATTTTTGTTTGTTTACCATAGACGCATGATTCACAAAATTTGAAATCGGTGTTTATTTTTATTTAATCCAAACCAGAAACCATTTTTCTTGAAATTAACTTTTTCATGTCGAAAATATTTAGATGTCCTAGTCGAAAATGCAGCATGCTTTAGGACACATTCGATTGTTGCTCACTTGAAAAAACGACAAACACATCACAATCAACATGAAATGTTGTCTCGTACAATTTTCCTTTTTTGTTTGAAACAAATTGTAATTTCTTATCGAAAGAAATGTACGCACAATCTTTGACAAAATTTACTTCAAATCCCCCATTGGTCAAAGCATTTATTGAAAGTAAGTTGTGTTCCAAATTATTAACCAAATTATCGTGTCACAGTTCGAGTTAGTGCAAATAAATAATAATAGCAACCGAGTTTACGCAAGTAAATCAACGTAAAATTAAAAATTTAATTCATTTAAAAAAAATCAATAATCATTTTTTTTGGTTGCAAGTGCGTGTAAAACTCGGTGATTTCAAGAGAATTTTTACTTCATCAAAGTCGCTTACCAAGGTAAATATTACTAAATTGTTATTGTATAGTGAAAAATTGTTATTCATAGAATTGTTTATTTTATTTATAAAATTCAGTTTACGGGCTAAATCAAAATTCTGTGGCAAGTGCTCCTAGTCCCGGTTTGCTTGTAAGCACATTTTTCTTATTGAAATTAATTATCTTAAGTACACAAAAGTACATAAATAAAACTCGAACGATAGAAGTTTTTATAAGTTGATCATCCATTAAAATCCGCATGATGTTAGATGCTGTTGTTTGTACCTTGAGTGTACAATACTTGGTTTGTGTGCAGATGATCGCACAATATGGTAAAATATAAATCTAATTTATACGTCCGTTACAAATGATTATAATATATTTTTATTAATTTTATTAACTCATATATAATATATTAAATATTTAAATTCGTTATTTCTTTATATATATATACAACTATTATTTATTTATATATAATTAAAATTAAAACATATAAGATTCTAGTTAAAAGAAAAATTATTCGCGAGCCATGGTTCAAGTTACAATATAGGCAAAAAATATTGGGAAAAGTGTGTTCCGAAACATAATGTTAATGTTCGGTTATTTATTTATTTATTAAAGATATATATTATTATATTATTTAAATTATATTTTCTTATATTTATATATTATTTATATATTATATCTTATTTACATATTTGCAATTATTTATTGCATGTCTATATTGTTCATTTATTGATTATATTTATATTAAATGTTAAATCATATAAAATAACGTTCTTAATTTCATTGTCTTGGTCAGCTGTGTAGTTTTCGAATTTTTTCCGTAAAAAATTGTTTACTATTAGAGTTTTTCTTCTGAAGTGTTATGCGTACGTGCGAAATCGGTGTTTTTTTGTTTGTGAAGTGATAATAATAATGAGTGGCTAAGTAAAACATAATTGAAGCTATGATGAATTAAACTTCAACCACGCAGGAGACTTCAATGTGCTAATTGAGGTCACATATAAATGAAGGTGTGGGTAAAGACGATCATGACCGTACGATCCAAGGTAATAGTGCTTAGTTGGTTTGTAAAATGATATGAACACCTGTGATAACACCGTTTTGCCTAAAAGACACCGGAAAATAGTAATCGAACTGTGATATTTTAGTTAATATTTGTTTTGTGAATGGTCATTCCTCGTATAAATTGTTTATTATGTGTGTGTATGTTCATCATAACGAGTAAAAAGCAGCATATTTTTCAAGCTTTCAATGATTGGTGGAAAGATCCCACCCAAACGACTGCCACCTAGCCGGCGATCTGCTGCTCCACCACAAAATCATTGAGAGGCCTGTTAACGATTCACGGTATTTCAAAACAGTTTACAATTTCAAAACAAACCGTAAGCGAACCGTTACATAGTCAGCAGCTGTTTTCGTAATAAAAGTTGTCCCGCAATGCTTTTCCGCTCGAACACGGAAGATATATTATCAAACATACCTTTTGCGGTCGTTTTGTCCTTCACATATTCCACCTGACTATCATGAATGCTTTGCACGATAATCGAAATACATGACTTCTCCTCTTTCCTAATATTTCCATGCAGCAATTGATCTCTCTCCTCTTTTAAAATATCGTTTAAGGGGTATATCCTCCATCCGGTCGCAAATTAATTATTTGCGATCAGAAATACGGTTACTAGATTTATGTTGCCATGCCAATTCTCACATCTTTTTTAAATTTAATTTTTTATGCGATTGTTGTAGCAGTCTTTTCGTAGATTTCTACTCTACAATCGCAAAGTAAATTTAAATTTAAATAAAATAAGTCAATTGGCATGGCAAATTTAATCTAGTAACCATATTTCGGATCGTAAATAATTAATTTGCGACCGGATGGAGGATATGCCCCTAAATCGATCTCGATAAATTTACGTAAACCCTTTTCATCCAAAAGAATACCAAGTCGATATTTCCAATTACTAAAATTCGTACCATTGAATTGAGCGACCTTCGATGTATTATGTTCCAGAATAGAAATCATTTTCTCTATTTTTTTTTTTTATTTATTAAACAAAACTCGACAAAAATAAAAATTCACGAACTGTTTTCTGGGCCCATAAGCTAATAATAATAATATGATTTTATTATTATAATGGAAACTAAAACAATGCAAATCTATTTTTAATGCTTATTAAATTAACAAAACAAAACGTTGTGAAGTAATACAAAGTTAAATAAAAATTATTCAAACCAACACTCTTGCCTTAGTAAATCCGAAATACATTTTTTACTGCAAAATTACCACTGATATGAGATAATGGAATACCAAGTTCAAGACCAATTAGTTTTTGTTATGATGGCTTTGGAAAGAAACCCAAACCCAAAAATCACATTTTTTTCAATGAGACGGTCACAAAGCCGTTAGACTATTCCATTGATAATATATGTTATAAGAGTTACTCCCTGACGAGACCCAATTCGATTAAGTGGTTAAACAAGGACTTAAGCTGAACTACACTTACTCAGACTACTTGGCTCTAACTCGATCGTCAGCTATCTGAATTGGCAAGAGACTTGTAACTGTCTGTGTAATTAACTTAAAATAAATAAGTTTAACTATATTTGGTTTAACTGAGATAGGAAAAAAGGGCACTAGCAAAACGTGAAGTCGAAGAATGATTTACTTTTTATAAATCGATATTTTCCAGCCATGATATCAAGATAAAATTTGAAATGCTGCTATATAATGGGACTTATATGTAAGAAAAAATCGAAATGCTACTTACATGCGATTATTGGCAAACTATTAATTTTTGTAACTGTGCATTTCTGGATAGTCCGTATATGAATTACCAAGTCATGCTGAACGGCGAAAGAAAATAACATTAGCTTTATGTATAGTTTAGACTCAACATTGCAATTTTATAATTCCAAAATGTTTGACACAATCTCAGTTTCTAATCGTTCTCCCACAAAGAGTGGGAGTGGTAAGTCCACCTGAAAACCTACGTTGAAAATCACTAAGTCAGATTCAGATTAGGTAACATGGAGGCCAATTTTATCATAACCCTATTCTGTAAACATGTTGTGTGATACTGTGTGGAGGTTTATACACAAGTGGTTAATAATAAATCCTTTTTGAAGGGTTTTAGGAATAAAGCTCGAAACAAAATCAAACGGCACACAAACTTGAAAACGATACTCGAAAAATTAGTAAAACCATGCTGTAATTCACATACGAGTTGTTCAGCTTCCTGTTGAGATAAGATTTCAAACAAACCTTTGCACTTATAAGTCTCAGGGAGAGGTTTGATCCCTACAAAAATGTTATGATCGATGCCCACATTGCCTGCACCAGGATAACCGACTCACACTAAGACACCTACCTATCGCTTGTGATCAGCTTTACCCGCATGTAAAACAATAATTTTATCGCCGAACAACCAACAAATTCTGCAAAAAAACAATTATGTACCTTAATTGCAAACATTCTGATCTATCTTGCCTATAACCGTGAGAGCGTCGGCCATATATCTGACATTCACTTGATACACCCACCTGACCGACATTCATATGATTCTTCATAAACTACTGACATTTTAAACACTTTAAACGAACACTAAAATCCCCAATATTCTCATGGCCGTCAATTACATCGGCGCGACATCCATATCGGCGACTGTCATTTGGCCGAAATAAAAACGTCGAGCTTTGTCAAGGCTACTAGCGCCGAATTTCTTCCACGTCAATATATACAGTTTTGTGCCTGAACAAGAGGTTGCAACGTGTAAACAGTTTACCGCAAAAGTTCGAATAGATGGCTTTCAGTAAAAAGTCATGTTTCAAAATGAGAATACAAAATTCTGAGATTGTGATCGAGAAGATGAAGTTTTGTAATAGAAATAAAATCCAGTTTCGATTTGATAAGATCATGAAAAAATTCAATCATCTCATCAGGCCATGGCGCCTGAATATTACCACACAATGCTCATACTTTGAGTTCTATATGTAGAACACCCGTGTATCATTAACTCTAGTGAATTATATGATAACTCACTAAATCTATTCTTACAAACTTTCATCTCATTCACATCTGGGTTCGAACGAATCCAGTGTAAGTAATTTTATATTTTTTGAATATTTTTTTTTTTGAATTAATTAATTAATTCAGTATTGATTGGGAAGGGAAAATATTAAAAATTCTGAGATTTGTAAACCCGACCCGATGGAAACACTTCAGAAAATCAAGCACAACCACAAACACTGCAATGAAGTTGAAAATCAAGAGTGATTCGATGATGTAAACTAATTTATTTTAGAATTTCCGAATTTTCCACCCGGGGGGGGGGGGGGGGGGGGGTGGTACGTGTTATCCATAAATCTAGTTGTAGTATATCCGTTATCTTCTTATGCATTTTATGCTAGCTCCAGCATGTAAAGTTTATTAAATACTTGTTTAATTCAATTTGGGATTTTTTATTTAGAATATGTTTATTTAGCAACATTAAACGACTCAAGAGAAAGTGAAATTAACGTCACCTGCGTTTTACAACAACACATGTATAGTGACGTCCTAAACGTGTGTATATTTTCGTGAGCCGTAATCTAAAATTTCTTGTTCCTGAACCAACATCCCATAAAATGTGTATAAGTACTATACATACATTGTACTCAATTGCGGCGCTGATAAGAAAGTTTTATGAGCTGCAAAAAAAAGAATACACAACACATATGACGATTGCTGATAAGAAATGTAAATTTATGTCTGTTTACTATACACAACAAAAATTTATCGAACTCTGAGTAGCAGCTACACGATATAAATGGATTAATAAAAATGTCTACATAAAATATTAATTTAATTAACCTTTCCGGTCATTATACAAACTAGAATAAAGTATAACCCTTTCGTGCTGAATTTTTGGGATTTCCCTACTAAAATTATATCATTCTTCTATATGAAGATCCGCTCATATTTAATTGTCGCTATAGAATTACCTAATCATTTTAATTGTGTAATCGAATTTATAACTACCTGCGGTGCAACATTTTGTAAGCGCACACGTTATGAATTTTAATTATTCCAATATATACCAGAAGCCGATAGTTTATTGTTATGAACAATTAAATAAGTGTTAACCCTCTGTGGAGTGAACGGTTATAATATGTTAGAGCAAGGCTTCTTCGGCCCAAATTTTTAATATATTTAGGCGATATGATCATTTTTACAATTAGTCGACAACAAACTTACTCAAATATTATACAAAACTAGCTGACCCGGTGAACCTCGTTTCGCCCCAAATTACTTCGTCCGCGAGCAAATACATTTCTCCTTCATAAAAATTGATTTTGATGAGTTAAGTCGACATTCTATTCACTTTTTCATCGAATTCAACACTAATATATTGAAAAGTGAATGAAATGTCGATTCAAACTCAGGCATCTATCGAAAATTGAGTTGATTTTTGGATTTTTTCTTGGAAATGAATTTAAGTCAGTTAGAATTCAAAAGAAACAAATCGAATACAGACGCAAATCAAGACAATGCATTGTGGTAAACAATATTTTTCGTTTTGTTCTTACGATCGCTTGAATCACGGTGTTCAAAAGTTTCTTTACAGCCAATCGCGTTCCGTTACACAATCTCGGATGGTTCAGATTGCGCAGCATGATTATCACAGATCACTTGGTGCTGAAGCCAAGTTATGCGGTGTATTTCCCGGCAAATCAAGCGCATTCAAAAACTTGGTCGGAAGTTGGTTACCTCGTCTTGGTTGGTCACACAGTCAACGAATTTGTAACAATGCATTTCCTCGGCGATTTGGTTTTGAATCAAGTAATTCAGATTGTCTACATTCTTGTTGTTCACTGCTGTGATTCATATAATTTCGGCGGATGTCCGGAAACACTTTCGTGATAGGCTCTTCCTTCGACGTCGTGAACATGCAAAAATTCGAGGGAAACGAATTCAATCCGGTCGAATCATCAGCAGGAATTTGACTATTACCAAGCGCCAAAAGTTGTTTAGAAAATCAGCAGTTGATGAGTCGCTCTATAACGCGACCCTCATGTTCGTGGTCAACTGTAACTTCTTCACATAGCGCCAAAAACTCGACGATTTCAGTCATGCGTTGATTTCATCTACAGCTGCCGATCTCGGAATGACAAGTAGCGTTTGACGAAAATCACCGGCCAGCAGAATCATCGCTCCACCAAAACGTCTTGAGTCACTATGTAAATCCTTCATCGTTCGATTGAACGCTTCCAATGATGGTTTGTGTGTCATTGTGCACTCGTCCCAAACTATAATTTTGCATTCTTGTAATACCTTGGCCATCGCCAAGTTCTTGGCAATTGAGCACACTGGCTTGTCATTCGTGTGGATATTCATCAGTAACTTCAATGCAGAATGTGACGCAATTGCAACTCACGATTAATTGCATCGTGCATCGAACGAATTGGTGCTGTTATGCTCAATTTCGACAAATAGCTGCCGCACTTAAGCACGCACATACCCTCGATCATGATCAAAGCTTCGTCGTTCATTTCAAGCTCATAATTCGATGTTACAGTGCGAACTCGATGCAAAATGTCATCTCATCCTTGTATATTTGTTCCATAATTCCAATGCGTTCGATGGACACGTTCGAAATGGACACTTCGTCATTTGCATCCGGAGCAGCAATGCCGAACACAGCCAGGTCGCCACCTTTGTTCACGTATTTGCAGACATATTTGGCTGCTTCACCAGCACATTGACTAACTATATTTTTTGATTTTTTTTTAAATTTTAATATCAAAGCACGAATATGTTTAAATTTTCTGAGATTTTTTAAGCTTTACATCGACTTTTCACGCTTTACAGCATCCAAAATCATCAAAACATGCAAAAAAATTCAAAATTTCATAGAAAAAAATTCAATTATCTTCAGGGTTATCCGGAAGTTTCAGAGTTTTTCACTCAGATTTTCTAATTTGTTGCTTCTAAAAGATCATCTGGATCGGATACGCGCAAAATCCCGTACAAAAACATCATTTTTCGATTTTCCGGCTTTTCCGGTGAATTTTTCCAAAAATTTCTTTCGTAACAACCATCTCCTGGCGAAATAAGATTGAACCAAATCGGTTCAGCCGTTCTCAACTCGCGGGCAACTAAATCGACTCAAACCTCCTCGCGTACAAAAAGGCGTATTTTTTTAAAATGGCTTAACCGATTTTCGTAAAACAACTTTTTTTGACAGCTTAGTATTTTATATTTATTTCTTTTCAAATTAAAGCATTCGTATCAAAATACGATGTTTCGGTGAAAACAATTGGCGTGCTACAATCTCTTGTATAATTCCACGTTGACCGATATTTGCCATCAATCACTTATCAGACGTTGACCTGAACAAATCTCTACCAGTTTCATTCGTTGTTTCCTCAAAATCATGAATACTACTCCAGAAAACGTTGATTTATTGCAAAAAGGACGTAATCAACGTGAAATCGCTCGTCAGCTAAACATGAGCCAATCTTGTCAATGGATAAGCGAATCGAATTTTATCGCGAACAGATCAATTGGAACATCGAGCAATGGAAGTCCGTTCTATTCACTGACGAATGCAGAATATGTATCCATGGTAGAGATAGGAGAGGCCGGATCTACCGGCATCCAGGGCGCGTATTCTTGAAATCCACCGATATTTTCGTATATGCGGATTACAATTTGTATTAAAATTCTTAACATTATTCGAATTTTTTGCCGGCTAAGTTTTCTTTTATTTATTTCACCACAAAACAAAAATCGGTGGATATTTCCGCCTGGGTATATATAACCAGTCGGAAATATCCACCGATGAATGTCCACCGAACATAATCCCACAAAACTTTTAGAAACTAGTTTTCCCAACGTAATCGTTTTGTTCACTTGCTCAAGAACCGGGTGGTTTTCTTGTATCTTCTCAAATCACAGGTTAAGCTCGCTGTGGCTATCTCATATTCCTAGAAGCCAGCGTCAACATTCATTCATCGTTTTGCCTGGTATTAGATCTTAAAAGCAGTTTCGGATGCCCACGCATTTATTTTTTATATTGGAATAAGTTTACAAATTTGGCTTGGAAAATTATTAATGTAAAAATACAAAATAAAATAAAACTGCTTTGGATTTGAAAATTAAAAATACAAAATTAATCATAACCATAATAAAATCACTGGGGGCATAAAACGGCCTTAACTACTTTTAAAATTATCTTTATTTAAGCAAAAGTCGTAGTTGGTTCTGTGTCTATCTAAGTGGAGAAAATCATGATCCCTTGTTTGTCCCCTAGGAATCTTTATTTTAATTAAATTTAGTACTTCTGGAGCTTTTTAGGAATTCGCGCCTATTTCCCAGCGTTTTCAAGTACTAAGTCTTGCATCCAGTTAAATATGGTGATTTTCGCTGTATGTTTACGTGGTATGGTAGATCATGGTCATAAACCCAACCGTTTTTCCAGGCCAAGTAGCGTATTAACTTCTTTTGAATTTTCTCAATACTTTGAACATATTCTTTGTAGAACGAACACTCCACATTTACAGCATATTCCAGCTTGGATCGAACGTAAGCACAAAATCGTCTCCAAATCGTTTGATAAAAACGAGCATGTAGTTTGCTCTAGCGATACACAGCTCAGTGTGCTTTGTAAAGCTCATATTTTCAACGAAAATAGCTCCTAGGTCTGCACTGGCAATTTTCAATGTTGAGACGCAGAAAATTAAATTCGCACCATATCGCTAGGTTATCAATGTATTCTTGTAGTTTATTGGTATTCTCAACTGGCTCGATGGCTCTGTAGATTTTGAGGTCATCTGCGAACATTCAAATTTTGGAATGCTTTATCACTTCAGTCTTTATCGTTAATGCAGGTTGTGAAAATCCATAGACCATAATATGAGAGCCTTGTGATGCACCAGAGACTTCTTGTATCGTAATCGACCTTTTAGCTCCTATTTCAATATATTGGATGCGATTATTCAAATAAGATTGGAACCAGGCTACGAACTGGCAGGAAAACCCGAATTTAAAAATCAAAAGTTTTGAAGTGGCTGACGAAGCCGTTAGCTTTTGCAAAGTCGGTGTATATTACATCAACTTGTTTGTGCTTCTCAATTTTTTTAATATTTTTAATAGAATAGCTGGAAAATTCTATGAGATTTGTCGAAACTGATCTTTTAGAAATAAAGCCATTTTGGTATTGCGACATATACCGCGGGGCACTGCTTTGAATGAGTTGCATATTATACCACTTCATAACTTAATTCCCCTCAATTTTTTTTTTTTTTTTGGAAATAACCAGAAATCACAAGGTGCTAGATCCGGGGAATATGATGCTGGTCGTATTTCTTCGATGCCAGATATCGCAAATACATTACTCGTTATTTTAGCAGTGTTGGCGCGTTGTCATGATGTAAATAGTAGCGCCGCAAATCCTCTTTCTTCGGTTTTCCAACAAATTTTTGAAAACTTTCTGTAAGCAGTCTTCGGTATACCATTTTACAGTTACCGTCTGACCCTTTTCTAAGGGAATAGCAGCTACAATTTTTGATCGGGTGAAATAATCTGACATTATTACTTTTGTTGCGATTTTTGTTGCTTAGCTTTTTCGGGTGGGTTTGCTCCTGTCGGGCTCCATACCATGGACTGTTGTTTGGTTTCCGGGTCGTACTTATAGAACCAAGATTCCTCACCAGTAATGACTTTACTAAAGATGCTAGTCTACCCATTTTCGAATTTATTTAGGAAAAGTTTAGCAAAATGTACTCGAGCCTCTTTTTGGGCCTCATTTAAAATTCGTGGAACCCATCGAGCAGATTTCCTCGTGTATCCCAGATGATAACTTAACATTCGCGATCACCCATGGCATTCAAGGCCAATTCATCAGCAATAATTTCCTGTGTCAATCGTAGATCTAATTAAACTCGGAGGCGCTACTCTTGTAACAAGTTTATACGATCTCGTCGTTTGTATTTGGGACCAAGAAGAGTTGCCGGTGAACTGGAAGACCGCACTCATATGTCCGTTGCATAAAAAAGGCGACCGTCTTAAATGTGAAAACTTTCGTGGCATAGCTCTATTGAACACTGCTTACAAAGTGTTGGCTAATGTTGTACTTGCCAGACTCATCCCTTTCGCCGAAAACATCATTGGCGACTATCAGTGTGGTTTTCGTCCCAACCGATCGACCACTGACCAGTGTTTCACCATGAGGTTGATCTTGGAAAAATGTTGGGAGTACAACATAACCATACATCAGCTATATATAGACTTCAGACAGGCGTATGACAGTATAAACCGCGACAACCTATGGGCCGCGCTCATATGCCTGGGAATCCCAGAGAAACTCGTTTCTCTGTGTAAATTAACAACATCCGGATCTGTATGTAGAATCGTAATTGAAGGATCTGTGTCAGACCCCTTTGAAATAACATCTGGTGTTCGACAGGGTGATATGCACTCGCGCCTTTGCTGTTCAATCTGGCGCTTGAGTACGTAGTGAGGAAAAGCAACATCGAAACCTCGCGCTGTATATTTAATAAGTCAGGCCAAATTCTTGGATATGCAGATGATATCGTGCTTCTTGGCCGAAGACCTAGCGATATCAAAGACAGTTTCATACCGCTCGATCGCTGCGCAAGAAGACTTGGTTTGGAGGTGAACAGCAGTAAAACCAAATATTTAGTAACACCTAGGAACATCTCTACGGCAAATCTCGGAATTGGCGACCACAACTTTGACAGCGTCGAAAACTTTAAATACCTCGGGTCAGTTATAACATCGTCGAATGATATGCAGGCAGAAATAAAAGCCCGAATCGCTGCCGGACAACGAGTTTTCTACGCCAAATCAAAATTATTGCGATCGAAACATCTATCGCAGTCGTGCAAGCTCGCACTTTATAAAGCACTTATAAGACCTGTGCTGGCTTTCGGAAGCGAGAGTTGGACCATGACCACTAACGATTGTAGATTATTATCTACCTTCGAAAGGTGGGTTGCCCGTTCAATCTTTGGTCCAATTAAAGTTGCGAACAACGAATATCGGATTCGTATGAATCACGAAATAAAGCAACTCCTCGGAGGCAGCGATATTATCGGATTCATCAAATCCAATCGAGTGAGATGGCTCGGCCACGTTATAAGGTCTCCCCAACAACGGATGATAAATAAAGTGTTCCACCAACAACCAGCCGGAGTACGTCGTAGAGGAAGACCCCGACTACGCTGGCGCGACGACATCGAACAAGATCTACGAACATTAGGATGTCGAAACTGGAGGACGAGAGCGGTGGATCGTGATGGTTGGAGGGCCTTAGTGCAGGCGGCGAAATCCCTTCATGGGATGTGAAGGCCAGAGAGAGAGAAAAAATCGTAGATCTTCGTCAACTTTGGACATCACCAGAGCCACAGTGGCGTCGTCAGTGGAAGGTTTTGGTCGACCTACTCGAACTCGTTCTCTATTTCTGTTTGCGTGGGTGGTGGAATTTCGTCTGATCCATCCTCAGCTATTTTGTTTTCTCGTCTCCATTTTAACCGATCGTTATGAAATTTTGAAAAAAGTTGAAAGAAAAAAGTTGAAATTTTGAAAAGTTTGAAATTGGAAAGGATTGGATATTTTTGTTTTTTTTTTTAAGTTTTCAGAGTCACCAACTAAGCGAACATTTGTTAGTCCCCTCGTATTAGTACACGCCAGAGACAAAGCGACTGTCAAAACAATGAATTTGTCCGGGTGAATCTGCTCCGAAAAAAGCAAAGATGGTCCCATCAGCCGGAAAGTCATGACGTTTTGGATTCAAAAGGAATAATTCTCATGGACTTTTTGCAGAAAAGAAGAAATCACGGGGCAATATCACAGTGAAAATTATTCTACCGATTCGATAAGAAATTAAAAGAAACACGGCCAAATTTGGCTAGGAAAAAAGTGCTATTTCACTATGGATAACGCACCAGCACATTCATCCGGAATTGTCGCGGACCTGGCTCCCTTTAATTTCTTTCTGTTTCCCAACATGAAAACATGGCTTGGAAGAAAAAAAAATCAGCTCAAACGAGGAGGTTATTGCCGAGACAGAAGCGTATTTTGAAGAGTTTGAGAAAATGTATTTTTTGTAGGGAGTGAATAAATGTCAGAAACGTTGGGAAAAGTGTGTCGACCTAAAAAAGAGATTACTTTGAAAAATAGAAATTTTAAAAACATGCGCCTTCATTCCTAATAAAAGTACTTATTGATCGATCCTCATAGATGTAATACCTTTGTAGCAAGAAACTTCATTTCTAAATCTAGTTTGGAAAATAGGCGTTACTCTAGTTATTTTCCAGTTTTATGGATAAGTTGCCAATTTTAAGGACTGATTAAACAAAATGCTTAGAGGGAATTGTCAAACTTCCAGAACTTTTCATAAATGCAGCACTTATACAATCAAGACCACATCCTTCTCTGAATCCTACCAATGCTTGCTGGATTTCTTCTAGCTCGATATGTGGAGTAATTATGAATGTACTATATTCACTAGTGGATGGAGCTTTGTAATTATCAATGTCTTCTGCTTTATAAACAGATTGAAAAAGCTCAGCAAACATGTTAACCATAATCTGTGGTTTCGCAAGACTTTCGACCTTTCTCATCCAGGCTGGGTAACTATCAGTTTCGCATTTGGTTTTAAAAAATCTCAAAAGTGTTTGGGATCACCTTTTATTTTATTTTTTAGATTTAAGACTGTTAAGTTGGTCATCATACCATGGAGTAATTTGTTCGGTTTGCTCATAGACACGGAAATGAATAAATCATACCATTTTCGATGTGTGTAAAATTTTTCCACATTTACATCTATCTGTGTATGATATTGCCTACATTTAAGATGTCGCAGTTGTAGAATTCTACATGGGATGGCTGCTTCATGTTATTTTGGGTTTATGTTCTAATATAATTGATTTTAATAGTTAGTAATGTTGATAGGATTTACAACATATCTATTGCTTTACCTCGCAGAACCAACATTAGTAGTCCGCACGTTGTTCCGCTGCAGTCTAACCATTGTACTGTATGACGCCATCCTATTTCTAACATTCTGTTTTTGTTTTCACATAAAATACATGACATTGCATAAAAAAACTACATGACATTATTGCATTACCCAGATAGTCTCTGTCAAGCTAGATCCGAACCTTATTTTATTTATTTACCCTAATTTTAAAAATTGATGAATTTTGTCCTTTTCATCAAGACAAGGACAAAATATTTTACGAATAAATGAAAAAATGGTGAAAAATTATTCAAGCACCAATTTTAATCAGCCTACAGTTACAACAATATTTTGGGATCTCGGAATTGACTAGGATATATGTAAATGTAATGATGCGACACACCACCTAAATCATTTCCTCTCCCAGATACCACCTTTTGAGTAAACATGTTCATGCTGATGTAAATATATCTACTCCTACCTATTACATAAATACGCCATGTTATCAAATTACGGTTAATTTGCAATCAAGACAATCATGTTTCGGTGCTTAAACACAGGCATTTCGAATAATTTAATATAAATTAGTTACGTTTACGCTATAAATTACTTACATAAATTACAGTATTTTCATTTTCAGATCCATTGGCAAACCTAACCGAGACGTATACAACACAGTACAACGAAACAAAAGTCAAGTTAGTCATCGAGAATGCATATGCACATGTCATTTTGGTTTGGGCCCGATCTGGGCGAGTTCCTGTTTAAAGATTTTAATATAAAGGGTGCTGGTCCATTAACCGGTGTCTGTGTTGTTTTGCTAGCCTTTTCGATTCTGTTCGAATCGATGAAAGTACGTGATGCCAAAGCAAAGGCACGGGTTGCCCGGGAACGTCATCGTGCCACATCGCTGGCAAGCGAAACTGCAAATTTACTAGCGGTCGATTTAGCACCACCACAACCGCCCCTAATGATGCGTGTAATGAAAACCGTACTCGATCTCGTTATGTTTATGTCACACAATATTTTGGGATATTTACTAATGTTGGCCGTGATGGTTTACAATGGATATGTATTTATTGCGGTAATTGTGGGCATGGGAATTGGATATTTTATATTTGGTCACATTTCGATGAAAATTAATATGGAAAATATTCAGGCGCGCACAACAAATGTGATATGCTCGCAGAAATGTACGGATAGTGGTAAGATGCTATTAAAAATTATAAATATTTTATTTATGTAATATTTCATATATAACTGCAGGACATGATTGTGCCACACGAAATAATCGTGTTAAGGTGTCGACAGTTTCGGTGCCATATCTCAAAACTTATAATATTTTTAGTGAATCGAATGAAATAACGAATGCAGATTCTTAATTTTAAATATAAATTTTCTGTTTGCTTTATTATGATTTTATTTTAACTTTGTAACGAGTCAAAGAGATACGTGTTTATAATTTTGTATGACAATCGTTTAACGAGTACTTGGAAAAGGCCCCTACTAAAGAGTAGAGATTCTCTGAAATCAGAGCAGAATCTTTGTATCATAGAATAACATTCCTGCATGTTACAAATTTTTGCTACTACACATTTACTACTCATACAACTAATATTTTTTTCATTTTTCCCAACAACCAACAATTTTAATCCCCAATGCTCCAAGTGCGGTCCAAGGTTTATTTTAATGACATGGAATATGCGTGGGTTTTAGTTTTAGTGGATCCGCCAAAAAATATGCTGGTCTCTTGAAAAAATGCGTAACAGACAGAGTTTGAAGGTACTCAAGTGGTAAGAACCGACTACTAGAATGATAAAAATGGCATGATGCCACTGTGGCACGACTCTCACAAGTTACATTGAATAAGAAACTACATAATATTCGAGTATTGTCGCCCGCACCTGCAACGAGTTTCTTATTTTTCTTTAAGTAATACTTTTCGACATTATCCATTTGCGTTCAAATCCGTGTTCAATTTTCCCCGTTTAGCACTTCTAGAATCAGCATTATCACTTTCTTCAAGTTTACTGCACACGACTGGTTTTCTGTCGTTTTACGTTACAAAAACAATCCTTACACAAAAATCAACGAAATCACCTTCTTTCCTCAGTGATCCGTTGCTATCCTCACTATACACACGAACTTTATTGGCTATTGCTGCTAAATAAAGGACTCACTATGAGACAACGATTTTGCATACAGTTGTGTATCCAAAATCCCGAATAAATCCAAATAATTTGTCTTTCGATTGGTAAAGTTTCTACACGTGAACTGGCCGCCTAAATTCCTCCACACTTTGTCCTAACTTCTGATTTTGTTCTCACACCCACAATTAATTTATTCTGTCAAATCGTTGACAGAACTTCGTTTATCAAATTGTTGATTCATTTGTTGCGTTTTTTTTTACTTTACTTTTGCTAGTCTTTAAATTGTCAACCAAACTTGTGAGTTATAACATCCAATAATTGCGCCATATCGAAAGTTCCAGTATATCCAGGAACTGTTTCCACCACCATGGATTTATCATCCTGATTTTCCTCTATTACATCTTCGAACTCATAATAATCTGGGTCTAACCCTTGCTTCTCAAGTAGCGTAGGCGCAATATTAATTCATTTTTGTGACCATCGGTAAATTACGCGCTGCTTTAATTGGAATTTTAATTCCATAACCGTTAAATCCTTTATACCCATTTACTTATATTCACAATCCGACCCTTCTTACCAATTGTGGCTAATGTTTACTTTACGACGTATATATACATCGAGAAAATCAGGTAAGGAGTATAAATTTTTAAATGTAGGATTGTTTATCAACAGTTTTTAGGAGAGAGAAGCTAAATTTTTCCGGAAAATCACCCCATTTTCCGGGAAAATTTTGACTTTAAAAAAAAATTGCGTATATTGAAAAAATAAAAAAGTGAAAATTTTGTAACAATCCTGCATTTCTGATTTTCTCGATGTATACGTAAAGTAAAATTACGCCTCAAATGTTTCCAGTTTGCCATGTCAAATCCGGTTCGTATCATTGGATTGTGTATGAATACAGCTATAAAATTGATGGCTTACTCTTTAAACACAGCTAATACGTTTCGTTTTTAAACGATAGTGTGAATATTCCAGATTCTACACGAGCATATGCAATGGTTCTATTCTATATACTAATCTGCTATAAAACTACTTCTAATACTTAAATCTCAACTCACCAATGTACGCTGAAATTATGTCCCACCCAATCTACACTGAATTGATGCTCACCAGACCAATAAGCGAAAACAGCATAAACCACACAAAATCAAAGCAAATATAATTATTACTATGAGTAAACCAAACCATCTGGCATTTCCATGGCCAATAATAATGATAACTCAATTTTAACCTAAAATTTTAACCTAAAACACTATCATTACTTTTCTATCTTGCCCTATATACCTAATGCGGTAAGGCGGCGAACTATGTAAGGGTAATTTTAAAATATTATGAAAATGCAATGAAAATAAGACTTTTTCAGGTAATTATGTTTTGGGTGCCACTCGAACAATCGGTAACGATGCAATAGTGTGTATCTACAAAATTTGTCAAATACGTTTTATTACATTATCCTTAAAATCGCCACTGTACGATTTGCTTATTAGTTTCAGATCCACAACAGACAGGATTAAAGCCATCATATCTAGAGTTTTGAAATGCTAGTTTCATATCAGTGGCCCTATTCTGGTTTTCCCCGGGAATAGGGTATTGGGAATTAATGACGTTTTTCTAGCAATTAGGAATTTTTATTCCCCGAAGTGTATTCTGCGGCCCTATTCTGTTTTTCCCAGGGGAAGGGGAATAGGAACAATATTTTGCTGTAATTACAAATTGCACTAATTCCCAAATATTTTTTTTTTCGTTGCCAAATGTAGTACATATATTCTGGTAGCCTGGGAATAATTTTTCGGGGAACATTTTTTTATTTTGGTTTTTATAAACTAAAACACATATTGCTACATGTAAGTTTCATTTATTTTAGCTGCTGCTTTAAAAAAATAATCGGTGATCCGGTTATATATCGGGCAAACAAAAATGCATGGATAACCATAGAGCTGTTCAAAGAATAGTTTGAAAAGCATTTTATTACGGAAGCAAGAAATTCGGTATTTTGATTTACTTGCTACACTTAACAAAAACTTAAAAAATATTTAGGTCGCTCATTTTTGAAACATAATGGACTGGAAAGAAAGGCATTCTTATTGTTAGATAACGCTCCCTGTCACGCAAAAATGTATGTACTTTTAACAGACTTATAATGTGCCTTCCGCCAGCCAAACTGTATCGAATTGGTTCAGCCAATGTACCAAAACCAAATTAACGTATAAACAAATTTGTTAAATCATTTGCACAAGAAATGGAATGGCACGATTTTGAGACTGCATTAAAAAGGATTAACTTGGGCCTGAAAAAATCTCGAGTCAGCGAATAGTTGCTAAGTGTTGGAAACGAATAATGCTCGAAATTGACGATTATGGCTCCGAAGATGGCATCGCATTAATTGGATTCCGTAATAGAGCGACAGAAGAGAGAGCAGAAAATTTTAATCTAATATTAACAAATACAAAAATAAATAATACAAAAAACAATACAAAAATTTCAAATAACGAAGTATCTGAACACGAAGTTAACAAGTAGATAACCGAAAACTTCTTGCCTAAAGAGATTAAGATTAGGTTAGGTTTTTTTAAGTTTCAGTGGTTGACACTTAGGCCATTTGTTTGGCCCATTGTGATACCACGCATTCACGCCACATCATTAACCCATTCACCTATTCACCTACTCACACAATTACAGTATACCACCTCTGCACATTGCAAGCTCCATGTCAACCTGTACATTGGACATGGACGGTGGGTCGGCGCTGAATTCTGCACTCCATCAGAGGGTCTTAGTTGTGTTTATTAACATCACCGATTGTATCTGATGATGAAAATTCGATTTGCATCTAGCCTCTGATGGGATTCGAACCCAGTACCTCCCGGTCCAAGTGCCAAAGCTTTAACCACTGCACCACTTGTCCGGTAAGATTAGGTTAACAAAAGTTAGAAAATGAATCCGAAAAAGAAATCAAAAATTTGGAAAATGTTCAAATTAAACATGAACAACTGTTTTAATACTTGTTTAGATCGGGCAGAACTAAACAAAGTTCCTGATGAGGATGTTTTCCGAATGTCTCTGAATTGAATTTTAATTGGTTGCAATTATCGAGTTTGTACTATATTTATTAGAAAAAACAAAAAAATTCGAAAATTTACGAATTACAATTCCCAAAAAAATGTCTACATAAAACAATTTTCCCAAAAAATTATTCCCTGTCTACCAGAATATTCATTTGGGAACGGGAAATAAATATTTAGGGATTAATGGAATTTGTAATTACAGCAAAATATTTTCCCAATTCCCCGGGAAAACCAGAATAGGGGCCAGGGTTAGTGTAAAATCCAAAAGTTTTTATGGCCTCCTTAGTTCTGTCTATCTAGTCTAAATACACAGGGTGTCCGCGTTTTGGGATGCTAATCATTACTAGGAAGGGAGTTTGGTTTTTGATATCCTTTATTTTATTTCAGGGTGTTGTAAACACTCTTCTTCCAAAAAAAAAACATAACACACAAATTTTTAAATATAATTTCCAAAAATATTTAATGTGGAGCAAGTAACTTAAACTTATTTAGTTGGTAGTTTCCTCCGACCTTTATTTTAGATCTAAGAGGTTATCGGTTATCTCCTTCATATTTAATTTTTTGTTTCCATAACGCTTTTTTAATTATTATTTTATAATTTATTTTTAAATTTATTTTGCAATTTAATTTTCAGAATCTGCAAGCCCGTTAAACGTTGACGTTGGCGTCAATTATAACACATTATCGAATTCCTCATCAGTGTCTCCATCAGCTTCGACAGCTGGATCTTCGCATAATTGTTAATTTATAATTAATGTTTTTTTTTTTTATTATTATAATTATACTATTGTGATTTTAAATAATAATTTTTGATTGTGACAATAAGTCTAGGAAATGTTATAATATGAATAACTATTATAGTTTTAAATGGAAGCTGAAAGTTTATATAAAATTTAATATATTATTAATACTCAATTTAGCCAGTAAAGTACCTACTACCAATATTATAAAGTATATGTATTGCAACAAGGAAGTATAATTCGATATTATTTATAAAATTCAAATTGTACATTAAATGACGGTACAGAAATGGTTTTTTAATTTATTAAATTTTATTTTGTATATAAGAATAAAAAATATTGTTTTGTTATAAGTTAAAGAAATTTTTATAATATTATGAATACAAATAAATAATAAATACATTTTAAAAATTTGTAAGCTATATATTCGACGGTTTTTTATTCGTCATTGCGAATTTCGTCACTCGATAAAAAAATCTGCGCAAATTGTTTTAAATCAAAATTTCACCTGGTCCACTTGTAAGTAGCGCTTTTCGAAAAATGGATCATGAAATTAAAATCTGGTTGGAAGGCGGTTAGAGGTTTCTAATAAGGTAGCATATAAAGTAGTCCGTAAGGAAAGGCGTCGCTCTCATTACTAGGCAGTGTGCTTGCTTTGTTCCGCATGAGTCGTAGAAGGGTCCAGAAAGCTCTAAACACGTTCATTTTCCCATTTTTAAAAAGTTGTTCATGTACAGTTTCCAAGGTTGATTTGTATTCCAATCCGATATGGTAATACGGCGCCTTTATGTAGAGTTCATAAAATAATAATTTTTGTGAGAGAAAATGTCGAAAGAAATCTAATCGAAAAAACAATTTACATAATATCGACGAATCTATGATCGAATTTCGACGCATTCGCTACACATATTATTAAGGCTAGGTAATTTAATTCTTTGTTCTTAGAGGATGGTTAACCCCCGTTTTATTATATTTCATAATTTTCAGAAATATAGGTTAATGAAATTCTATTAATATTTGAGTAAAAAATTGTGGTCTTATTATGCGTAAATGTTTAATTATTTTGATCCAAAATCATTCATCATTTCTAATCCTATTACAAAAATAAAAATTCCCCAAAGCCGCAGAATGATTTCTGTTTCTAGGAAACGTGTTTCTTCAGAAACTGAATATTTTGTTCATTCATATTTGATATAACTTCTGATATCATTTTGATATTTATGTAGGACTAATACATGAATAGGTGATACTTGCTTACTGGAGGATATTGTCTGTTTATTTAAAAGGACTGTGTTAGTTTCTATCTGCAGCTTTGAACTACTTACTATTCACGTTTTTTCGTCTTTAGAGTCGATGATAGCGTTTCACCGTGACCCTATAGTCATTAGGTGAGTATGTTGCAGGTGTTCTTTTTTCCGAATAGACGTTAAATAATTCTCTTCTAACCCAGTTTTTTGAGGCTTAGTTAAATTTTTACCTAGATTTGCCTCGGCCATTTGTTACGGTGCAATTGTTGCTCATTAGGAAGTAATGTTGCAAGCTGACCACCACTAATTCTATTTCAAAAACGAAACAAGGTACGCCGCTTTGGTTATAATTTCGTAACAGAAATAACACAAATGGTCAGCTCTGGGAATTTCGAAAAAGTTCAAGACATAAAAAGGTAGAAATAAAAAAGTTGTTAATCATTTGTGGAAAAATGGATTCAAGAGAACTTCATTGAGAATTTGGCAATATATCGAGATAGATAGATTTAAAGAGTAGTTTGTTTTTATAACTATTGAAAAGGGGCAAGCCCTTGTTTGTTTGTACTCATACGAGTGATTGGATTTCTATTTTGGATGAGGAGACGTGTAAGGAAATAAAAAGTGAAGTTCGAGACTACCATTAGATATTGGTTCAGGTAATTCAAGCGTGGCCGCACATGGCAGTTCGATTGCGCTAACTACGAAGCATATGGATCACAAATTCCTATTCTTCAGATTTGACACTTTGCGATACCCTTTTATTTCCAAACATGAAGTAAGAAAGTAGTATCGATCTAAAAGAACTTATCGGACAAACAAAACTCGTAATAATACATTTTCAAATAGCTTATCACGCTCTGAATAATGGATGAAATAATCAACATCCGGATCATCAGTTTCCTAGGTTGAGGCTTTAATCACTGTGCTAGAGGAGAGAGGGTGAATAGGTGTTATTGAAAGGGAAACGTATTTCGACGTTCCCTTCGAAACAAAATAGCCTTAATTTTATAATGTCTCTAAGGAATACACGTAATCTTAGAGCTAAACCCTAGATTCATAACTCCTCGCGGTGCTCTCTGGGTTACTCTAAATAAATCAGACGGTGTAGTGGAGACGTAAAGAAGAAATTCTGTTTATGGTCGACACGTCACGCCGAATCATTGGTGGCCCTAAAACCAATACTAAATCAGCACCTGTTCTCCAGGTTAGGGGCGGCTGAAGCGTGCGTCTATCTTGTATGAACCGGATCACTATATAAATGTGCGCAAGGTAGGACTGGATGCCTTTAATTTTTTCACCAGTACGTGATCCACACACTTAACCAGTGGATTGAAGGGCAGGCCAACAACCTTCCCTCATAAAAACAGTTAAGTTATGAACCCTAAAGAAAGGCCTCGGATTACCGTATCGGAACCATCACAAACACGACCTCTTAAAATGCACACAATATCAAAAAGTGCCTCAACATCAAATATCGTGGTAGGTAACAATATTGTGCCAAGCGACATCGCTATAATAGATAAAAGCAATGTCAGTGAAACGGAAACTGTTTGGCATTCATAAAAGCAAACAGATATGGAACGTTACATATCCAAAACATCCAAGCGAAAACGCAATCCCAAGTCTCCTGTGCAATCTGCGACAAACTCAAAAAAACTAAAACTAGGAGCGCAGGTATAATAACTGGTAACC
The DNA here is from genome assembly GCA_947310385.1 of Nephrotoma appendiculata. NCBI lineage: Eukaryota > Metazoa > Arthropoda > Insecta > Diptera > Tipulidae > Nephrotoma > Nephrotoma appendiculata. The sequence goes on from OX371223.1 coordinate 141,304,052, forward strand.
GTTTCCAACCTCTGTGTGGAAATAAAAGTAATAATGAAGAGGAAACTCGAGAGAGACGAGAGCACCAAAAGAACGACCATCATCAATATATCTTCGAGAAGCGTCGTCTCAACAATTAGTAGCCGATCTTAAAACAGAAACAGGTGGAGAGTTGTCAGTGCTCCAATTAAACAAGGCAATATCCGTGAAACTAAAATTCAAGCCTTGAGCATCGAAGCATATCGCAAAATTTTTGCAATCATCGAGAGGACTAACAGTAGTAATAAACGGAATCGAGTCATCTGTATCGCCACAAAAGATGCGTGAGGAACTCACTGCCAGGTACCATAAAGCAGTGTACTGGGTTCACTATTATATTTAATTTTCCTACTTCAAATTATGTAACAGTTTCAATATTTGCAGATGATAAAGCATTATTACCGACACATGAAAACCCTCAAATAGCATCAAGAGTCCTGCAAGAACACTTAGGAAAAATAGCTAAGTGGCTTTCAAAATGGAGGATAAAAGCAAACGAGCAGAAATCAGCACACATTACATTTACTCTCCGTAAACAAACCTACCCTCCCGGTGAAGTTAAATAACATCAATCTACTCCAATACAAAACTATTAAATACCTAGTTCTACATCTAGATAGAAGATTGACATGGAAGAAACATATCGCAACAAAACGACAACAAAGCAACATCAAAAGTGGTAAAATAAATTGGTTAATCGGAAAATATTCTAAATTAACTATATACTGTCTAATTTGCTTGTAAGATTTGAAAACAATTTGTGAGTTTTCCAGGATAGGGAAGATTCAACAATAGTGTCAAAGGCAGTTATAAAGAAAAGACCCAGTTTTTAATCATCTCTGAAACGTATCCAACCAGGCAAAGAGAGTTACACATTAGACGTACTTCCACTAAGATCTTAGATGGTCTGGAAGTGGGATCCATGACACCACCAATTGTTACACTCTTCATTACAGCGGTCAACGTAGATAACTCACATGACATCAAAGAACGAGTTGGAGGAAGTCATCAATAACATCCCACACCACGACATTAAATTATTAAAATCATCGTGGGTGACTTTAATGCAAAAATCGATAGGAGTACAGAAAATACATTGCACATCAGTTAAAACAGCTTGCACCTAGCATTAGTAACAACAACGGCCAATGCGTCACTGACCCGGCAATAATGTACAAATTAGTTGTATCAAGTACATTTTTTTCTACATAAGAGAATCTACAAAGTAACGTGGAGATTGAATGGCGGAAGAACGGAAAATCAAATCGAAGAGACACTCCACCATCATATATTGATATCTGAAGCTGTATCTTATAGAGGTGCAGACATGGACAGAGATCATTTGCTTGTCATATTAAAATATATGTGCAAACTGTCATTTACGTTCAATAAATTAGTTAGCTGTCACTGAATATCTACACAATCAAAGTAACCACGAAAAATCTCCTATTAAAATCCAGGAGCAGTGGCACGCTATACAGACTCTATATACTGTATACAGGTCTTCGAAAATAAACAAAAACTTCATTAACAATGGTTGGCTCGCAACGCTCTTCTAGAACTCTAGCACAATATCTCCGTACTATGTCCTAGGAGAGCTACGACTGAATACCTCCTGCAAGGAAGCGCGAACGTATGAATTAATGCATCGAAAACATCGGCTTCCAAACCGAACAATAAAATTCAAGGGACTATTTTGCTAATGCCAGGAATCCCACTAAAGACTTTCACCCACGAAGTGCAGTCATCAAAGACAGTAATGGAGAGCTGAGAACAAACGTGACTTATATTCTCTCAGTATGCCAAACCTATACTTCCAAAATCTGCTAAATTGGAATGGCGAAATGACCCTCATTAGAGCAATTGATTCATCAGGTGTAGTGGTCATTATCGAATATCCCACAGTGGAGAAAGTGGACGCAGCTATTATTAGATTGAAAAATGGAAAGGCACCCAGTCTCGACGGAAACCCGCAGAATTGATAAAGTTCGGAAGCGTAACTCTTGTATCAAATCTATACGAACTCATCCTCTCTATTTGGAACCAAGAAGACTGCGATGTCCGCTGCACAAAAAAGGCGATGACCGTCTTAAATATAATATTTTTCATGGCACAGCTCTATTGAATACAGCCTACAAAGTGTTTTACTCAATTCTCTTACTGAAAACATTATTGGCGACTATCAATGTGGGTTTCGCCCCAACCGCAATCACTGACCAGTGTTTCATGATTTTGGAAAAATGTCGGGAGTACAATATAACCGTACATCAACTAAATACGACCGGCCGCGCTCATAAGTCTAAGAATTCTGGAGAAAATCGTTTCTCTGTGTAAATTAGAGTCGTAATCGAAGCAACTGTATTATATACTTAATGAAACCACACAGTAATTATTTTATACATTTATTGTTAATGATATTCTACATGGTGTGCTTTATTATATAGTCCATTTTAGAATGCTGCCATGTTTATTTTATATATATCTGTACAAAGGACAGAGAAGTATTGCCCGATATTTATTACAGTCGAAGGTCGGTAATCCAATACATAACAAACTGTATCAGACTCTTGAAATAACATGTGGTGTTCGATAGGGAGATGCACTCGCGCCTGTGCTGTTCAATGTGGAGCTTGAGTACGTGGTAAAGAACATTGAAACTTTACGCTTTTTGATAAGTCAGGCCAACTACTTGTATATGCAGATGATATCGTGCTTCTTGGGTGAAGACCTAGCGATATCAAGAACAGTTTCATACCGCTCGATCGCTATGCAAGAAAACTTGGTTTATATGTGAACATTACGAACAACCCAGCAACAACAACACATCAATAAATCGTCCTATTGTTTTTAGGACAACATTTTATCAGCTTTAAGGGGATTTGGGGATGGTTGCTGCCTTGTCGATATACCCTCTTCTACTCTGAAGGAGTACACCGAAATTTTAACAGTTTTATTATGTTATCTATTCAATCATTCCTTAAGCACCGGCGCGTTTCCTGAAAAATGGAAAATTTCAAAAATTACTCCAATTTTTAAATCGGGAAAACGTGATGATATCACATGCTCAATTCCGAAATTATTTGAGTTAGTATTATGTAACAGCTTTAAATCCACAATTGCGCATCATACATCAATAAACCAGCATGGGTTTATACCTGTCCGATCCACATCGACTAATCTGGTTAAATTCACCGGTAAACTAATTAACGAGATAGAAAAATACCATCAAGTTGATGTAGCGTCATAAAGCACTCCAGAGTTTATTCGATTTTTGTGATTTCACTAAAATCTATCAAACGCGGTGACAATTTGTAATAATGGGAAATGAGAAATCAAACGTTATTAAAGTTACATCTGGTGTTCCCCAAGGATCACACCTTGGACCTTGGATTTTTATTGAATTCATAGACCGAATAACCGAGATAATCAAAAACTCAGACATGCTCATATTTGCAGCTGATGTGAAAATTTTTCGTACTATTAATGGATTGTTAAATACGGAGAAACTTCAAGAAGACTTAGATAGATTAAGTGAGTGGTGTGATCGAAACTCGCTATAAGAAATGCAAAATCATGTTCATCATCACGCCAGTTTCAATAGGCATATTGAAAATTGTATTGCGAAAGCGAATGCCATGTTCGGATTTGTTAAAAGATGGACAGGTGAATTTAAGGATATTCAAACCTTATGTTCACTCCATTTCGCTTATGTTCGATCTCAACTGGAATACGCTGTAACGGTCTGGAATCCATACTATGCTGTACACATAAAAAGAATTGAAAGCATTCAAAAGAAGTTCCTGATTTTTTTGCTAAAGAAAAGTGACTGGGATTACGACCACAACTTACCATTCCATGAAAATGTGGCTCGCTTACCTCCATACACATCAAGATGCACGGATTACAAAATATGCACGCTTGAAAATAGACGACTTCTCTTGGGCGCGGCTTTTATTGGTAATGTTTTGCTTGGTCACGTTGATTCAGCCTACATCATGGAAAACATATCAATTCACGTGCCATGCAGAACATTTCGAAACCATGAATTTTTAGCACTTGAACACCATTCTACTAACTATGGAGAAAACAGCCACATTAACAGGATGTCGAAATCATTCAACATCATCGACGACCTATTTGACTTTAATGTATCAAAGGACAACTTTAAAAATATCCTGAAGAACTATTTATTTAAATTTTTAATTGTTAAACCAAAATTTGGTTTATATTTTTTCTTTATTTTAAAGTTTTTGTTTTAATTTTCTGTATTAATATAATTTTTGTTTCAACTATTGTAAATATTCTGAAATCATACATGTAAATTACAAAATAAATTTCTTTAAATAAATAAATAAACAGCGAGTTGAGCAACGATTGCTTAAATTACATTCAGCGAAGCTAAAGTTCAAAATGGAAACCAGAATATAAATCTGTACCTCGGAGGCATACGACACCGAGTGCAATTTTTTTTTCAGAGGTATATGAATTAAGGTCCAGATACTGCCTTCTGCCTCTAACAGAAACTGCACATGTTGTTATTTCAAACATGTAGACCGTAAGGATCTTAAGGATCACATAGTTTCATATTCCTTTAGAAAGAGATTTAAACATAATGAAGCCACAATGTAGACAGTTCATTTTGTGAACAAATTGGACATAGTGTTGTATGCCTCCGGGGTACAGAAATGTAAACAGTAGTGTCCATCACGAAGTTTCGTACACAAGTGTACTTAAGGGTGCCGTTCCAAAAGTGGAGGCTAGTGAGGAAGGAAACATCTTATCAGCTTTAAACAAGCTATCTGGTATGATGCAAAGTTTTATGGCAATGATGGAGAGAACTATGGATCTAATGATGCAGAATATGAACACGTATATGCAGATAGTTGCTAAAAATCAAAACTGACTCTCCTCAAAATAGCAAAATGGGATGCAATCAGCCTAGCGCAGCATAGAGCGGAGGTTCAAGCATTTCCCATTGAGCACAATATTGACATAATGTTAATATCTGGAACCCGCTTCACCAACAAGAACTACTTCAAAATTAATGGGTACTCTAATTTATGACACTAAGCATCTGGATGGCAAAGCACACGGTGGTACTGCTGTATTGATTAAGAGAAGACTAAAATAACATTATATGAACTTATGAAATATGAGAAAGATCATATCCAATCAACGAGCATCTGTCTGCAGGAATGGTCTGGAAATTGTGTAAGATCAGCAATATACTGCCCTCCACAGCACGCTATAAAAAACTGCAGTTTATTGATTGAAGTTAGCTCGGTAATAAATTTCTCGCGGGGGGGGGGGGGTGCTGATTACAACGCCAAACATACTCAATGGGGTTCAAGACTAACATGGCCTAAAGGCAAATAACTTTATGAGGCTATAGAGGAACAGTCCCTCGATTTTTTCTCTACCGGTCATTCTACTTACTGGCCCACGGATAAAAAGAAAGTACCTGATCTAATTGATTTCTGCGTAACCAAAGGCATTGCGCGTACGTATATTAAGGCCATCGTCTTGAAATCAGAAACACCGAAACGTCTGACAAACAAACGAACTGATTGGAATCAATATAAGAGACTATATAGTCGAACAAATTTTTCATCTTGATATCCCGCTAAAAACACCAGCAGTAATTGTTGTTACTGCAGAAGAACTATAAGAGGCACTAAAAATATCAGCTGAAAAGACTTCACCAATCATCAAAAATTCTGAAAAAATTAATAAATTATCACATAATATCCAGTCACTAATCCAGGAAAAGCGGAAAATTCGACGAAAATGGTAACAAACAAAATCACCATTGTTGAAATGCAAATTAAATCCAGGTATCAAAACCCTGAAATTTGCACTGCAGGAAGAAGAAAACTAATGTGTCCAGAATTATTTAAGTGAACTCTCGGCAACAGAGAAGACCGGGTATTCTCTGTGGAAGGCAACAAAAAACCTACCAAGTCCTACAAAGTCGAATCCACCGATTACACTACAAACTGGATATTGGGCGAGAAGCGATGAACAAAAAGCCAATGCTTTCGCTGCTCATCTAAAGAAGGTGTTTTCACCACACGAAGGAACTATAATAACGTGCTTCCTCACCAGATGGATGATGATTCATCTGTTAAACCTAAAGTTTGAATGGAAGAAAGTTAAGAACACAATCAAAACTTGCATTAGTCTGCGCCAGTATTTGACCTTATTACTGGAACAATAATAAGGAAATTACCAGAAAAATGCATAAAACTATAATAACCTATACATTTTGTGATCATGCGAACTAGTCATATTCCTCAAATGTGGAAGATATCTTTGATCACAACGATACATAAGCCTGAGAAGAACGAAACTCAAATCTCGTTTTATCGTCCAATAAGCATGCTTCCCACAATCTCAAAGCTGTTTGAAAAAATGTTAATAAAAAAACTGAAACCAGTATTAGAAGGAAGGCAAATCATTCTAGGCCATCAATTTGGGTTCCGAAACCACCATGGTACCATAAAGCAAGTGCATGGAATTTTTAATGTAATCAGACAGACCTTTGAGGCAAAGCAATACTGTTCTTATTATATACTTAATGAAACCACACATATTATATACTTAATGAAACCACACAGTAATTATTATAACATTTTCCAAAATGTATTGGCTGATAGGAAGAAAATCCAAGTTATCATTAGACAATAGGTCTTACTATACAAAGCGTTAATCAAGCCAATATGGACATATATGGTATTCAGTTATGGGGATCCACCCCAATGCATCAAATAGAGAACGCATGCAACGAACTCAAGCGAAAATACTCCGATGTATTGCTAATGCTCCATGGTATATCCGAAATATTAACATACACTACGAACTTGATATTAAAACCGTTAAAGAAATAATCAAGGTTCAGTTCAAAATACTACTCAAAACTTTAGGGACATCCCAACGAATTGGCCCGGGATATACTAAAACAGCCGCGATTTAAACGAATGAGAAGAGCAGATCCAAACCGACTAATGAACCCGTAAAATCATTAAATGTGTAGATTACGCTTTTAAGTAGTGAACACTAATATTAAGTATTAACATTGGTTAAAACTTAAAAAATGTATTTAGCTTAAGATTTGAACACTTCTTGTTAGTTTCTTATGTAGAAAGATTCAAGAATCAAGAATAAAGACATTGGCACCATTTAAAAAAAATACACATTCAGAACAAAATTAAATTACTTTTATATCGCAGGAAAATTGAATTGAATATGAAGAAAAATCAATTTTACATTTTTACAAGCTTGCGTAGCCAACCCGCAAACACACTTTGTCCAATCTGAAACAACCCATCTTTAATATGTATCTATCAGTTTAACCATGACTACACTGTAACTTGCAAATTTGAAAACAAGAACACAAAACAACATCAACAGAAGAAAACCACGATGAACAAACATAAAGATAGTGTCCATTAAACATCGATAGTATCGATTGTAAAACTATCGACTGTTTACTCTTTGCAAATGAATATTATGGGTATTTTCGTTAATTCATTCTTCAGAAAGAATAGAAGGAATAGAATATTGATCACGTGATCTAAGAACATTCCGAACGAAATGTAATAAAAGAACATAAATAGAATAACTAGAATTCACAGCAGTGGCTTGTTGTTATTTTCGCAGCATTTACTTTTGTTGAGCCATAGATAATACACAAATATTAAATATATACATATAATAATACATATATTATGTATTATGTTATTAAAAACAAGAAAAAATTAATTATTTGCACACGCGCTGTCGCAGCTTGACATTTCTAAACAGAATATTTTTTTTGTTCTACCTGAATGAATAAAAGTACGATTACTGTCAATTTGAAAACGTTCGGAATGTTCGGAATGAATAAACGAAAATACCCTATAGTACTAGCCTTGATTTGTCCGAAATATAAATAGTACTATAATAGTACATATGTTTTATTTATTTAATTTCCCCTCCCTAGAAATTTTAAAATTATCGATACTATCGATAGTAGTGATAGTTTTTCGTAGATTAATCGATTCTTTCGAAAAAAGAAACTATCGATGTTTAACGTACACTACATAAAGAGGTGAAATATTCCCATGTTTCATTTTCGTCGTTTTGTGCGCATTACGTCACTAGTAGCCAACAAAACGGAAATTTAAATTGAATTATACTGTTAAAGTTAGCCGAAAGTTTCCAGCCGAAAGATAATGCAGATAGTGTCTTGAATACAGCAAAAATCAGTCATAAACTAGAATTTAGGATGAATTTAGGATCGGGTTATATCCTTTGGGTGAAGGAGAAATTATTTCTGTTTATAGGAATTTAAAAATCGATAGGAGCGAGAGTATACAGAGAGTTTAATTTTCTGTTGAAACAGTCAAGACACTATCTGCATTATCTTTCGGCTGGCAACTTTCGGCTAACTTTAACAAGGTAATTGAATTTGTCGATTTTTCGATTGTTTAAATAAATCTGCAATAAACATATTTTTTTAAACGACTTTTTTTAATTTTGATAATTACAGTTTAACTCAACCTTTTTTTATGGTTTACCCTTTATGTTTCATTTTATGGTCAAAATATTTGAAGAAATAATAATAATCCGTCGAGATATATTTTTCAAGCCGACGGCAAATAAAGAGCGCTACAGACGATCCGACCGACCGACTTGTAGTTTACATGCTAATGTTACTCTATTGTCTCGTTTTATATTACAAAAATGATTTTATGTTTTTTTACACACCGAATAATTATTTTTCTCTGTTGTTTTCTCTGTTGGTTGATTATTATTATAAAATTTATGAATTTCCTTTTTATAATATAAAACGAGACAATAGATTAACATTAGCATGTAAACTACAAATCGGTCGGACCACCCGTCGGATCGTCTGTAGCGCTCTTAAGCATAGAATAATTTGAGTATATATCCAAATATTAAATAGTATAGTAAGATATTAATAGTAAGTTATTTAATATATGATATAACCATAAACGAATTATAAACAGACGCTAAAAACTCAATTATATCACACTGTATATGAATAATATTACATACTTACAATTTTCGATCACTATACACGAACACGAGCAATTTTTGAGAACGAGAGGTTTATATATCATATTTTCCCTTTTTAAATTCGTATATTTCGTGTATATACTCGTGTCGACCGAAACTATCCATCGTGGAAGAAAACCACTCACCCAGTAGTACAAATCAGCGCACAATGGGTCTCGCCAGTCGCCAAACTTTAATTCTTTCAGCGTGATTCTTTCTTCGTTTCCTTCCCCTTCACCAACAAACTGTTTTTAGTTTGTTGTTGAAGGAGAAGGAAACGAAGAAAGAATCACGCTGAAAGAATTAAAGTGTAGAACCGCGGAATGAGCGTATAAACAGCATATAATTAGAGCACTCAATTTTTATTTCAAATTGATGTACCTAATTCCATGCTTTTCGTATTTTTACCGACCGAAAAATCGGTTTTGTTGCCCCTACGTTAACCGTTTAACTAGATTTTTATGTTTTGTTGTATATACCAAGTGTACACACTCGCAGATACAATTACATATTTTTAATTTTGTGTACTCATTTTATATGTTGTCCATGTATTCTCCATTTGAAAACACTTGTAAAATAAACATCATACCATGTACAATGAATATTTTACACATAAACCAGAATCCACTTAAATATAATATTTAAGTAGATTCAGAATCAACTCACACCTCAAATGAAATCTCCAGACGCAGACTGATAAAAATGAAATAGAAATTTTCTAAATGAAATTGATAAACAAGAAATTAAGTGGGGGTAAATATGCAGTGTCTTTGTATTTATTATAAATGAAACCGAAGTAAATTTATTTGTTTTCTCACTTCGACGTGTGCAAATGGTTCCATCTCCCTCCAGGCGCAAAAATGTATACACTAAAAATGTGCGGTTTACGAACAGTTTACGCACGTTAATTTTGATACCACACTACTACACCTATACTTAATTTTTATTATCACATATTACAGTATATTTTGCTTTCTTTGTATATTTTATATTTTATAGAGTCGTAGTTTAAGTTTTTGTGTGTAATAAATTTATTGATCATAATATATTGTTGGTTGAACTTTTGTCTTAAAATAAGGACGTTCATTTGTGATGCCCCAGTAAGAGCATTCCTATTAAGGGTAAGAAAAACTGCGTAGCTTCATGCTTTAAATTTGTAATTAGCTTTTTTTGTGTTTCAGGTATGAATAGTCTTTTGGATTATATGTGAGTTTTTTAATATGTGATAAAATATTTGTGAATTAAAATTAAGTATAATTACTTTATGCGGCAGAAAGCAAAGTCCTTTAGAAATTAATTTTATTATTATTTTATTAATTAAGATAGATTTTATTTAAATAAATACAAGATGAAAATATTATTGGTTTTTTATTTGACAATAAAGTAGTTCAGACGAATTAAACCGAGCGTAAAAGTCACGCGCAGGTGACTCGCCAAAGATACGCAAATACGGCTCATAAATGTTACGTTTTTGTCGTACACATTATGAACAGTTTATAGACACTAACACATAGAAAAGTCTTCGCTAATTTGTTTCACTTCTCATGTGACAAAAATATACTTTACGTACCACATCCGTACTGTTTTTGCGTAACGTTTGCGAATACTTTAGTAGAGCTAAGTCTTCGTAAACCGTACGTTAATGTTACGCCTGGCCTGGAGGGCTGTTTCATACTTTTATCAACGTTTGTTTGCTGGGCAAGCTTGTGCTTCGTATCACCGTCGTGTATATTCGCACTCATACTCAAGAATCTTATCTTAAAATTTTTATTTTACCTCAGCAAAAAACAATTCATACGGATATACGATTCATACATTTTCTATTTTCCCTTTTCTTTTATAAATAATAATTCACTAGAATAACGTGTACAATGATTTTGAGTATATATACAATTTTTAACATTAAGTAAGATGGGATAGTCCGAAGCTTCAACGCACAAAAGTGTGGTCTACTATATACAAGACTAAAATTACAATTTCATACGAAATTAATAAATACATTTGTAAATTCAACAAGAATTTAACAAAGTAAACATATTCAAATGAATATAAAAGATAATTGGTTCCAATAGGAACTTGCAATTGAAGCGTGAAAATTGACTATCCTTTTTTGGTTTGGTGGTGGTTAGCCGCAAAATTTCTTTTATGTGTTCGTTTTAAGGCATTTTCAGGTCAAATTTATTACTAAACATAAATCTAATGATAATTTTCTGATTACAAGTGCAGTCTAAATTCTAATTCACCACAAATGTATTCAGTCGATTCGGTACGGTACGAAGAAATATTTCTTTCATTCTTGAAATTCCTTAAACAGCCTCTTAGTAAAAAACATTGCATATTACGTATACTCGAGTTGTTGAACGCAAGATACTTCGAAAAATCTTAGCAAACCAATAATCTACATTATAACATAGGTATTAGCCGATAAATATCAGTGTTTTACACACCGTAATATTTGTATATACCTACCCCAGAGAGCTGCAATTTTATGTACTTTTAAATAGTACCTAATTCATAATGAAGGTGATAAATTTAATTGAAACGCAATGATATTTCCATAAATACAATCAAATTTATTCATTTTTCATTTGAAATTGAACCATAAATTTAAATCTCCAATGTTAACAATAACAAAAACCAGAAAAATTATATCCTCCTCTTCAGTCTCCTAAATTAATAAAAATTTAATAACTATAATTCATAATTAAGTAATAACATAAAAAAAACTTTATTTATCCCAAAGCCCAATTTCCTTCATCTTGGTTTGGAAATATCGTTCCAAATTATTCGCACACCGATAGTATTCCGTATCGGGTGAATTATAAATCCGACAATTAGAGAAAATTCTCGATATATCAGCGATAAATAATCGTCGAGACACATAATAGCCCTTCTTAATGCGGTCGCCAACCGTTTTTAAATCCATCGGATATTTGATGTGATCATAGTAATCGGGAACTTCTTGAGGATTTACGGGTTTCAAAAAAGGCCAAGCAGCCGAATGAGATCGTATTACCGAGAGGATCTGACTAAATACAGTTGCAAGTTTATCCGGATCGGATGGTTCTTCGTATGGTCGTGACATGCGTTGAGTACGACCCATCGGCTTCCAACCAACTTCACGCAATCCAGGTATTGATTCAACAGGAATATTACGAACACCCTCCTTAAAACACGTTAAGCCGGGATGAATTTTTTGGACCTCCTGCTGACGTTGGGCAATTAATTCTTTAACAATTTCCTTTTGCTTCCTGATCACAGAGCTGAATTGCGTGTATACTAAACTAGGGTGCAGTTCAAAGTGCATTAGAGTTGCTCCTTCGTACTCTTTTATAAAACCAGCGTAGACAGGACGTGCAACTTTGATGTCTTTCGAAAAGCCTTGTTTTTTGAAATAACCAATCGCAAATTCATCGGCATATGTTAGGAAATGGCGAATATTTTTTCTGGTGCTATAATCTTTGAGGTGATTCATCAAATGAGTACCGTAACCCTTAACTTGTTCACTACTAGTTACTGCACAGAATACAATTTCTGTAAATCCTTGTGTGGCAAATGTCCGGAAACATATTCCTCCAATGGGTCGGCCTTCTTTAATTAAAGCAAGAGTTTTATGTTTTGGATCGAAAACAAGCTGGCTGATGTACTCTCGCGGCATTCCGGGTAATTGGTGCGAAAATACGCTATGCAATCCAAGAAGCCAAAGCATCGATTGTTTACTAACTGGTTTTGTAAGCGAATTTCCAATAATGTGGAATTCAATTTCTCCCCTAGTTTCTTCTAATTTGGCCGCTTCATCACGTGGGGCATTTACAGGAAATACAATTTCAGGCCGACTTACATAATTCGTTTCATTAATTTTCTTCATTAGCTTGATAACAGTCTCCTCCGTTAAATCTTCATTTTCATTTTCTTTTTTGGAGCGCCTTGATGCTGTACCAGAACTTGTCCCTGGTTCCGTTTTAATTTGTTTTGTAGCAGGCCCTGGTGTTGTATTCGGACCAATTTCATTTAAACGCTTCGTACGCTGGAACAGCATCATTGGCGGTTTAAAATTTGGATCCCAAATTTGAGAATCTTCGTTTACCACCTCGTGTTTGAAAGCCTCGAGAAATTTTGGTAAATGTACTAGAAGAACTCGTTTTTCTGGTGGCATCCGATCCTTTTCCGTTTTACATTTAGTGAGTACCTGCTGAAATACGTACTGGTAAACGGATTTTAACATGGTACGCCCGAATACCAAAGTTGTATCGTAGTGCTTTAGTGTACTGCAGAAAGCTGGGACATGACAGAACACCAACCACCGAGTATAATTAATTTTGTATGTAGAAGCATCCTCATTGCATAAATCACGTGATCGGACGCTTGGTGCTTCAAAGTTCCAATGGTTAAGGCAGGTGAGAAAGGTTTTAGCGACTTCAGTTATGGTTTGTCGTTCCGCTTGGCTAACGTGAGAATACTTATGTAGAACAAAATTTATAACAGCTTTTGAAATTGAAGGTTGCTCAAAGGGAGGCTCGCCAAGTGGTCCACGAATCACAGGTTGTTGCCTAGTGAGAATACACTGACGTAGAAGGCGAAATAAAAATGCATATACCTTTTTGGTGTCTTCATCCTCTTCCCGTTGTATGCTCATAAATAAATTTTCCACATCTACCACCGCACCTAGTAAACCATTTAGTTGATCATCGGTGGCCTCATTCAAATGTGATATATGGCTTGATAGTGAATGTTTGCAATAGGTGTTGCGACATTCCTCGGTAAATTTTGGACAGTAGTTTGTTTCAACGTCACGATGTCGATTCTCCTGCGGTATTTTCCATCCAGTACACTGGCAATCGCCATTTTGACACTTTGAATACATTGATAACTTGGCCAATTTTTGATCTTTGGGCAGTAAACTAACTTTCTGTTTGCGTTGCTGGATTTTTTGCAAACTATTTTGACGCGTAGTTTCTTGTGGTCCATTCGGTGTTCCTCCCTCATTTCCTGTACTCGGTTGCCCATTTTCAGTTTTCATATCTTCTTGTTTGATTTTTACCTGACCGTTAAATTGATTACTATCATTTGACATGGTATTCAAAATAATAAATGCAGTTGCCAAACAAATAAACAACACACAAACTGAAGCTTGGCTTTTTCAGATTTTATCTGCGAATTTTTGACAGCAGTGTATGTCAAAACAACACAAAGTTGTAAATTTTATTGCAGGTTCGATGATTATGAGGGGTGATTTGTAATGCGGATTTTATATCGGCCGTGGAAAAATGGTCAAAAACTAAAATACATACATATGTACATACATATTAGCATATTTAACATCTTTGATCCAATAACAAACTCCGGCGTCTTCCTTTTAATGCGGAATAAAACAATTATTATATTTGTCAACATTTTTTTTATTAAATGTGCATGTGTATGCATACTACTAATTAGTATCCATTTTTTTCGCATTTTTAAGATTCTCTAAATATTTTTTTGATATTCTTTTAAATTTTAAATGTTGTATGTTGACAGCATTTCCATCCCACTTTTTAAATGCTTGAAAACTTTCATTATCGCACAAATCCATCATTTCTAACCCGCATGTATTGAACTCGTTTAATTCACGTTCCCGTGTCATTCTAATGATATTTTCGCGATTTAAGTGCTGCTTCGAACGATTTTTACTTAAGGTTTGCTTCATTTTGATTTGTTCTAATTCTTCATCGAAACGGCTAAGATAAATCTGGATCAATTCGTCAAATTCTTCAGCGGAAATTGATTCCGCTTTATCTTCTGTGCGTTCATTAAACCAAATGAGTGTATCACCTAGTAGATTTGACTTAATAGCATGGCCCATTTTTTGGCGCTCACGATTATTTTTCCTGCAAGAGAACAGTACATAGAAGGTATGTATAAAGAATGCAGATCGTAATGGTAGCATTTTAGTAGCAACTTACTGTTTAATTTTCTTCGCCAACATTTTAGTCTTCCTGCTGTTAGGATGTTTTAACTTGTCAATTTCTTTTAATATATTTGGCTGAAATAAAAAGGAAGATGCATAAGCTGAAATAAGCGATACACAACTCAGCACTGATCTCAACTAGCCCGTATGAACAGGATTTTGAGGTTTGTGGGCAATGTTACTACATATTTTAGGTTTGACTAAACTCTAAATCTACTCAAATATTATCAGAATACTTAGCTCAAGTTTAAACAGACCTATTAAATATGCACTAGTATAATAAAATTGCTTATTACCATTTTAAATATTTATTGTTTTATCCACCTGCCTTCAATTTCACAAAAATGTTTTGGTTCTTAAACGTCAAAACCGCGTGTGATTTACAAGATCAAAATAATTAGCACAGGTTATACTATTTTGAGCCAGTTTTACGTGTGAAAAATACCTTCATCGCCGCTCCATCTGCTCATCCCATCTAGGCCGAACTCAAATTATGAAAAACGTTTGCCATGACAATGGAATAACAAAAATTGGTGAACATGTCAGAAGACCGTGACCAAAAAATGGATTTGAGTGAAATATTGTCGCACCAAGAAATGTGTTTGAAACAGATAGATTTAGCGAAACTATACGAAATACGGAATGATGCTAAATTGCGGGCAGTTTACACGTCCCAAAGTTACGAGGAGTTCAAGTAGGTTTAATCGATTATTTCTAACGTGGCTCTCATAAATATTCAATTTTGCAGGGACATTGTAGACGCAGCCCACTTAAAATCCGTTTCTAAAGAAGATAAAACAAATTTCCGAACAACAACGAGGCTGTGGAATTCGACCGCCAAATCAAATTAGAAACAGTTTATTAATCTTTAAATTCAATCTTTATATATATATATTTCATATTAGAAAAGTATAAATTTGAAATGCATTGTTTTAAAATATAACAAAATTGGAAAATTCAACACAAATGTGTTTTTTGTTTAGTTTCAAATGACTGATTCAAGAAAAAAGTTTCAAACGCGGCAAAAAAAAATAAAACATGGCGTTTGCTTCTGGAATATTTTAGCCTCTACTTCCTAGGCTGTTGTATATTAATTTGAGGTTTAATGTTGACAGGATTTGCAGGTTTTTCCATATGTTGTTCGTATTGGACTGGGGGTGCATTAGCTAATGCCGAACTTTGCACAGCTGTTTGACTTGTTATTCCTGTACAGTCTTCATGATCTTTAGCCGGGCGTTCCGTATTTGGTGATTTATGTTGAACAATACGCATACCACCAGCTTTTACTGTAAATAAAAGATAACATAATTTTATCACACGAGTAAGGAAGACATAAATTGAAAACAACAAATTATCTAAAAATAGATATTGTCCAAGGTTAACTGATTTTGTGCTACGTGTCAAAATTTCTTGTCGGAAATTAAATAAACCACTCCTCAATAAAAAGATACAGACCTGCAGGTAAATGGCCGGCTACCTTCTGATTTTCTTCGTCAGCCATTGTGGGCAATTTAAAAAATTATATATCGCTTCACTTTATTAAATAAAATTATTTATTTTAAAAAATAAGAATTTTTATAATGGAACTTCTGGTTTGGGAGTTACAATTTTTCTTTGTATTGAATAATTTTTCTTGATGAATGCGTGCGACGACCATTGACTTTTATGTTTATATTTTCCATTATTTTTATGGTACATATTGGCATTGCCAACGACGAGAAAAATTATAGTCATAAGTACAATCAAATACTGCTAGATGGCAGAATAGAGTACAAAAAAGATAGTTCATAAATTTACACATAATTATTGCTATAATTTAAGTTAATGTTATTCATTATTATTATTATGAGTCGATTAAAAATGATTGTTCGATTAATGAGATTATACGAAAATTCCTAATATATATGCCGATTATTATAAAATTAAATTAATTATCATCGTCGTCATCCTCAACGTTGGATTTTATCGTTTTGGCGATGGCCGGAACACAGCTACGATCGTCAATCATTGCATGCTCGATTAAAAAGCTTTCGACATCTGAAGCATAAAATTCATCGCCAAATTCGTCAGAAAGGCGTATAAAATTGCCAATCATCTGACCACCTTTATATACCAGTAACGCAGGTACACCACTTAGCTTAAATTTAATACTCATACCAGCACAACTACTAAGCATCCGACAAAATTTAACGTGTGGATACTCTTGAGCCAGAATATCAATGCACTTATTCATAGTACGACATGCTTTGACTTGAGCCTCATATATATGGATAATCACCGTTGTGAATTTATCCTCTTTATCGACAGCATTTAGGAAATCATCACCATTGTCAAGCGAGAACACTTGTTTGAACGAAGTTTGTGCAACTGCATTTTGTAACATTTCATTCATACGCTGACGTTGAAATTGTAGCAACATCTCATCTCGCATTAATTCTCTTAATTCTGGATCCAATTCCTCCTCTTCTTTCGCCTTACTATCTTCAGCGTTCGTTCGGCACGTAATACTCAATTTTTTCAATAAATCTAATTTTTCTTTTTCCTGCGCTTCTCGCTTTTCATTTTCCAACTGTTTGTACCGTTGCCAATCATTTATTACTCCCTTGGGTCCAGTATTCTCGGCCGCACCCGTCCACTGTGTTAAATCAGCTGGAGGTCCACCGCACGCTTGACTTTTTAATGAATTTGATTTATCATTACCCT
This sequence comes from Nephrotoma appendiculata, assembly GCA_947310385.1. Taxonomy (NCBI): domain Eukaryota; kingdom Metazoa; phylum Arthropoda; class Insecta; order Diptera; family Tipulidae; genus Nephrotoma; species Nephrotoma appendiculata. The sequence goes on from OX371223.1 coordinate 141,321,780, forward strand.
CGTCTGACGATTCAAATTCATCTTCACTACTGCTGCAATAATTGTGAATTTTATCGCCAAGAATTTTATCTTCTAATGTAGCCATGATAATAATTATTGATAAAAAAATTCCCGTTTATAAAAATTATAGAAATGCCACAAACCAAAAACGAAAACAATTTTTTGACGTTTTATTTAACCGATTCATGGATGGGCAAAAGCGACAAACACAAAATCCAATTTTCGAATTTAGAAAATAGTGAATTCCAAAGTATGGCATATTCGTTCGAAAATACAACAAAAAGCTAACCGGCTTTTATGTAAAGAAACGTGAAAAAAATTTACCCGACTTTTGTAGTACCATTGGTGAAAAGAACGACAAAAAATTATTTATTAAAAATGTCAGGTTTTCAAGTTGTTAGCATCGATATAATAAACAATCATAAGGCAAAGTACTATTAAAATTTACAATAGTGTCTCCCGTATCTCAATTTTATTAATTTATTTATCATCAATATCAATAATTTTCAATTAATAAAATAAGAAATTATATAATTTCGAACATATACACAACATTTTAGTTCACAAGAAATTTTGAAAAAACGTCGCTCATAACTACAAAGTGTCTTTGTTTTGATGTTTGTTTAGACGATTAATTTATGTATGCGTAAATTTTTTATAAAATCTGACAAAATATCACGATTTTCTAAAGTTACACTGGGAAAAAAAAAATTCTCAAGTTTGTTTTCATACTTTTCTGTAAGTAAAAAGTCATAAGGAATTCTATTGGGTATGCTCTGTAAGATTTTTTTTCTAACGAATATGTAATGTCAAAATGTGACTCTGGCAGCTCAACCCGTGTAAGTTTTTTTTATCCTGACAGCTGAAACCAGGTAAGTTTTTGTTGCCTGACATTTCGAACGAATTTGATATTAAATTTTTTAATTAATAATGTGGAGTTCTATCCAACAAAAACATTTGATCTAAATCAATATTTTACGTTCTATACAACACAAAAATGACAGATAGATTTGATCTACATCAAATCTATAGTTTTTGAGAGATTTGATCTTCTTTCGATTTGATCTACACTACAACCACCAAACATTATTGTCAATACACCATTTTCTTCCAAAAAAATTGACAGCTGAAGCTGTATAGCAAACAAGAATAAACTAAAATTTATTTGTAATTTTTAAAGTTTATGACACAACTATTAAAATTTAATATTTAAAACATAATCACAAACAATTGTACTATTAAATTTTAATAGAATTATGAGAATTTATGAATAAAATAAAAAATATAATTTCATTTTAATGGTTGGCCATACACGTTCAACTGTCATAATGTTATTTTGACGTTTGAGGAAAATGGTCTATTATATATTTCGGCTTAAACTGAAAATTGGGGTAATAATAATATAGTGGTAATATAGTAATATTAAGTACATAGTTATAAATTTACACTGAAAATGCAATAACAATTCAGAATTTTTTTTTGTATTCATCAATAACTATGAATACTATGTAAAATATGACTTTGCGACAGCGTTTCGTTTTAAGCGTTGCAACCAATAGCAACCTTTAGCAATTGCTTATCTGCATTATTTTTGGAAATAAACAGATGTTTAATACCTTCCAAGCACCTCCCGTATAACCCCCGAACAGCTCCTAACCGATCTTCCAATTTATGATAAAAGCTTTACTATGAAATTTTATTTCGAATAGTCAGTCCGCTTGGTATGTAGAAATACCGAATTTTGGTGTAAAAGTTTTTTTTAATCAAAACTTATTGTCATTTTACCGGATAAAATTTAAAATATGATCTTGTTTCAAATTAAATTTATAAACGTTTCATTTTTAATAGTTTTCTCATTAATAGTAAAATAGATTGCATTTAAATAAACTTGTAAAAATATTTGCAAAAAACGAAAAACTATGTAAGAACGCTGCGACTTTCGGTGGGCCGAGCTCTACTAAAAATCACTTGAATCCTTCCAATTTATGAAAAAAGCTTAAGTATAAAATTTCATTTCGAGCAATTAATCCGTACCAAAATTTTACTGAAAAACAGCTTTTTGGCAAAAATCGTCATTTCCGCTTAAATTTTGGAAAACTGAACGAGTATTGTTGCAAAATTTAGTTAGATATGGTACTTTAAACCCTTTTCCTCTAAACGTTTTCCATTATTATTTATAAAGTTTCATCCCGACCAGTCAATCTGTCTTGGCTATAGAAAATTGTCAGACATTTAGTCTGCTTGGAACCACATAACAACCAGAGAATTTTTAAAAAACTCTTTAGCGTGCGAGTCCCTAACGAAAGGTCACTTTTGACGAGTCCCTTGAACCAATTTCCGAAGTCATGTTAAAATCCCAAATGCGTTCTACAACAGTGCTTCATATGATCCGACTGATTGTTATTGACTATTTGGAAATTTGCACATTCGCATTTGAAACTTTTTTTGAAATCCGTTCACATTTGAAACACAAATTCGAACCGTTATACGACGAGAAATTGATTCCGTTCAATTTTACCCTATTCCATAGCCACACGTGGAACTCATATTGAAATAATATTTTCGTTTCAAAAACCGATTTTCATCCAAATCGGTTCAAGTAAGTAATCAATCTATTTCAAAACAAGTTCTGCGTACCAATCAATAGTCGGGTAAAAACCAATTACATGTGAAGTTTGAGGTAAATTTAATTATTTTTCAAAAATGTTTTGCCTAATTGATCGAAAAATCTGGACTTTAACCTATTTTTACCGTAGAAAACGATTAACCCGACTATTGGTACGCAGCTAATAAATGAAATTCTGAATTTTATCAATATTCGGGATGTTGATTTTCAGGATTGAAGCCGCTCTCTAACAAAATATGTTTTTCATATAATTTCTGTAAAAACTAATAATTATGATATTCAAAAATTAAAAGTAGTTATGAAAAGACAAAAAGAATCAAACCCCACGACGACAACAACCAAAATTCGATCCTTAGTTTTTTCTGATTTATAACTCAATAAGGATAATTTTACGACAAATCACTTTCTCCAAAGAAGAAGAAAGAAATGAATTACTACAATCAGTTAGTTTACCAAGTGTTTTTGAGAAATAAAATGTAGATTATTTTAAGACATAATTTACATTTTATTAACATTAAATTCATTTCTGTAATTTTTTAGACATTTGTGCATTCCTTTTAAACTTATATTCGTCCGAAAAAAAAAACACTAACGATACACACAATTGTGTTGGTTGCACTTCAAATCAAGCGAAATTTCTTATCAAAAACGGCATGACATACAATAGTTTTTTACTTACACATTTGTGTGGGTATTTTTTTTGGTTGAAAAAGGGATATATGTATTTTGTGGTAAAATCATAACACCCTAGACAGACACAAACTAGCTAATCGCGGATTCAAGATTACGTAGTTATTTTTTCAGTCTGTCAGCACACGATTTTGACAAAACAGGATTATTGCGTTTATAGAACAAGATTACTACAATCGGGTTGTAGGATTAAGATAAATGTGAAATATAAGAAAAAATCAGTAGGATTGTATGGGGCTGGGGAACATAAGTCATTTTCACTGAATGTATACAGAAAAATTGTTAGATTGTAAATTAAATTTCAAAATTGTTTAACTGTGACAGAAATTATTTTAGTCATTTAGTTTATATTAACTTATTGTCCATAATTATAAAATCACGATTTCATTTGTTTGACATGTAATAGCGATTGGAAGAAATCGCGATAATTTTTGTGTCTGTCTACGGTATAACACCGTGTTTGCAAAGTTGGGGTAGAAAAGTACTAATTCGAAAATCAGAACACAATAATTCGGACTTACCTGTCAAATTCATAAAAAACAAAAATTCCCTTTTTTGACATCGTCCTCGCCCGGAAAATATCTGGCTGACGTAAGTTTTACTTTTTTATGTGTAAAAATTTTTTAAACCGCCTCGTGGCATTTAAAAATACGTGAAATTAACAAAACATCGAACGAAAATGAGTGCAACAATGTATAAATTAAAACCAATAATAAAACCTGTTGAAATTGACTACCCGAAATGCATGTATAAAATGCAAAGTCTACAATTTTCTAAAACGAATGATACTAATGAAAGTGATGCTGTTGTAAGTCTAGTCCTGTCATCTTTAGATAATTTGGATAAACGAATATATGAACAAATTCAAACTATTCTTAAGGTTCTAGTCAATTATTCTTCCAAATGCTTTATTGTTTTCTCATGCACTTACTAACAATTAGTATTAATAGATAATTACAATAATTTGTAATCAAAATAATTTGAGGTTACGTTTTTATAATACATAGTAATAATATAGTATTGAAAATTTAAAATTGATTGCAAAATATTTTTTAAATTTAAATAATAGTTTAATGTTGCATGTTTATTTTAGAAAAAATTGCCCGAAATGGAAGCACTCGAGGTTAGACAACAAAATATTCTACAGCAATTAGATGAGCTACGACAACAAATTCAACTAATGAATAAAGATTTAAATTTATGCAGTAAACCGCAACAACCAAGCGCTTCATCGACGGTTTCAACCCAAACTGAATTAAAACCAATTGAAACCGCCAACCTTCTAGATATTGTAATTAATGCAAATCCGAAATTTATACCGTACAGTTTGCTCGCTCTGAAAAAATTATGGGCAAATCGTTTGCGGTTGAATTTCATAACATTCTTGCATTCATCTGTACCCGAAATTTCGAAAGAAGCCCAGAAATTTGCTACTGAAATTTCTGAAGAGATAAAAATTAATAATGATGTGCCGAATTTGAATATTAGTTTGATATGGAAAAATGGTAGGTTTTGGAAATTAGAAGTATGTAACTTTAGTTAAATAATTAACGTTTTTGAATATATGTAGTTGGAGCAAATACAGAATTAAATTGTTCAGCCATTATGTATGTACCAATATATGGAGAGGTTAATATTTTACGTTACCTTGCTAGAATTGGACCAAACGAATTTAATCATGACAATAACGAAAGGGCGAATGAAATCGACATTATCCTCGATACTTGCTATCAGGTTGTAAATGAAACAAATTCCAAATCACGGCAGAACTATTTACGAGTTTTAAGCAGTCGACTTGGGAAAGAACTCTATTTTGGTGGAAATTCCGTGTCGATTGCTGATATTGCCGTATATTCAATTTTCAAACAAAATCTTTTTGTTTCGAAAGATTTGTCTCAAAATTTAAATAAATTCGTTCAAAATGTTACTCAAGTACTTCAATATTGATGTACTTTTATGTAATTTTTATTTTACATTATAACGAATATTAAATAAATTATTAAAACAAAACCGAAAACATATGCTTATTAATTAAATATTAAAAAAGGTAATTTAAATGGTTCTGTCCCGCTGAAACATATTCTTCTCATTGGAAACAGTCGCAACCTATCGGCAAAAGAGAATACTATAATTGACGTATGTCTCATTGACGTGGTGGTTTGCTATAACAAAATCCAAATAAATTTTTTTTTTATAAAATTTTTTCCAATTTCCACAAATGTATTAAAACCACACATAAAAATTGAATTAAATATAAATACAAAATGAGTAAAAGATATCTAATTTAAATACACCTAATAAATTATTCTAATGTTATTGGTAATATTGATTTTAAATATTGATTTAAAAAATATTAAAAAATTCCGACAAGAATTGTCATATTTCGCTGATTCATTAGAAAAAATGTAATGATATAAATTAAAAAACATTTTATTATTTTTTATATTACAGTAATTAATTATAATTTAAATAAATATTCAAAGAAGTACATAAAAAAATATATTCAAGAAAATATTTTTCAAGTATTTAAAAAAACATTTCGAAGATGAATGAAGAAACTCCTTCATCAAATGCAGTCCTCTTATTTTTTAAGCGACTATCACAGGTTATTTGTAAACATTGGAAATAAAGTGTGAGTTTAAAAAATAAATAATTTTTATTTTAGCTGTGGCAAACACAATTGGATAAATGGACACCTCATACCCGATTTCGTTGGGGTTTTGCAATTGTACTGATATTACTGTTCCTGGCAAGGGTCTTCACCAAACAGGGATGGTATATTGTAACGTATGCATTAGGAATATATCATTTAAATTTATTCATTGCATTTTTAACGCCAAAAATGGACCCAGCATTAGATTTAGATGGTAAGTCATAATTTTTTTTGTTTCAATGGATTCTTATCGATATTTTATTAAATTAAATATTTTTGAATAACCCTCAACTGTTATCTCAGTTAAAGTAGCTTTAGCGATAAGGGATTATGTTTGAAAGTTCGTTGAGATATGAGAGATCATAAGTGCATTGTGCCCTAATTTACAAAAATTTATATTCAACATCAAATTTCTAATGCAACAAACATTAGCTTTGTCTACCAAGCATTTCTAATTAGGTAAATTATAATTGATTTGTACATACCTATGTATATGTATTACAATTCGATATCGACAAACGAAAGCTTTGCGCCCTGTAAAACATGCGTACGATAAAACGTTTTTTCGATATTATTATCAGCTGTGCCGATTGGCAGTTGAGTTTCAATTTAACTGCAGTAAAAATGAATTAATGTGATTTACATACTTCGATTGTTTTTTTGTAAAATTTTGGATCATCTGCAACTCCGAAGTTCCGAAATTTGATGACCTTCAGAATATATAAAAATTGTATGTACATTTACAATAAAGTATAATTTGATCTCTTAGTTAATTGAATCAATTTTTCTTGCTCTACGAATAATTTTATCGAACATAGTTTATTTTCACGCTGACCGTGAAGGGAATATTAAAATCATATTTTGGGCGATTTCAGCGCACCCAACAGTTGGGAACATGTTAAGTAAAATCGCGGCCAACGCTATGAAAATGTTTAGCACTATAAAATTTTCAAATCAAATTGGCGATAAGTTTACTAATCATGATAGGGGACCTGAAAGCGCCCATTGTATAGTTTTGAAAATCCTACTAATGTTCAACAAAATTTTCGACGTGATATTTCATCTGCAAAAAATACAATTTTCCCATGTTGTCTACTAGCTAGGATGCCCAAACAATTTTTAATATGTTTATTTCTTTTATTTTAGATGACGCCGGTCCCGAGTTACCAACACGGTCAAATGAAGAATTTCGACCATTTATACGTCGATTGCCTGAATTCAAATTCTGGTACGCATTCACCAAGAGTACAATAATTGGAATGATCTGTACATTTTTCGATGCATTCAATGTTCCGGTATTCTGGCCGATCCTTGTCATGTATTTCATAACGCTGTTTTGTATAACCATGAAGCGGCAGATAAAGGTAATAATTTTTAATTACATTGTACATACTTATTTTCATTCTTATTTGGTTGTGTAACGTAATTTTGTTATTATATTTGTTGTAGCATATGATCAAATACAGATACCTGCCATTCACACATAGTAAACCCCGGTATCAAAATGTACCGGAGGTAAAGTGACAATTAAAAGCACAGTCGCAGCCATTAGTAACATCACCTGGTCTCGAGTCGGATCCTTTAATGACGAAAGATACTGATCAGGAATCAACCAAACTTAATACATCAACAGCTCCACATCTTTCACCACAAATAATATCAATCGTTTGAAAATTGTTTTAATTTTAATATTATAATTTTCATTCCTCCTATTTGATTATTTTATGTAATATGATTTGGTTGTTATAAATTATTATTTTAATTGTTGAGGAATTACGTAAAAACATCAAAAACTAATTTTACCAACAAAATGGCCGTGTATTGTGCTGACTAGAGAACATTTCGTCAAAACTTGCAAAACTATTATTTTATTATTAATTATTATTTTATTATTAATTATTATGATTATGTATTATAATTTTTTGAATAATTTCACTACTTAGTTCAAAACATTAAATGTAGATAAAAAACAAAAAAAATGTTAATTTTCACTGTATATTCTAGTATTTTTTGTTGCGTTTTAAATTTATATTTTAAATTTTTGAATGTGAACACATCTTGTCAAAAATAACGTGTGAGAAGGATAAATAATTGAAGTAAAATAAAATAAATTAATTTATAATTAAAAATAAATATGATAAAATTTGATTTATTTTTATGAAAACAGAGTCTAATTTTTTGCAGTGTACTTCAACATGTGTGTTTTTTTTTGACAGCACAAAAAGATCTAGGTAGATTGTCATCATAATCATCTAGTATGGCGAAATTGTCGATTGTGCTGGATGATATTAGTAAGAATCCAAGCTGTGATCATGGGCCAACTTTATTGTTCCGAAAAACCTGTGTGCAAAGTTATAAAGTGTTGGAAGAGTTTTATTCGTGTTCGGCATGTCGAGATAGAAAATTTTGTAAGTTTTATTTAAAGAAAGGTGACCAGTTAAAAAGCACGATCAGTGGTTCGTCAGTTTCTGTTGATCACCAGGAATATATTACAAGACTGGGCAAAATCTCCATGTTGAAATCTAAAAATCGTGGATATTGTACTACCTGCAACATACTAATAAGTTCATTGGAATATAAACAACATACTTCTCACAATATTGTAAAAGATGTGACTGATACAATGCTGCAGCAGCCTACACAATTTTTACCAAGCTTAAATAATAATAAACAAGAAGCGCAGTATTTGTTCTCAGAAACGACTCTGAATTTCATCAAAACGACCTTAACGAGACTTCAGATTACAAAAGTTATTTGTATGGGAGCGCCAAGATTGCACGAATACCTAAGCAGTCAACGATCAAAGATTGGAATTAATTCAATTCTACTGGATTTTGATAAGCGGTTTTATAATTTCTATGACAAAAACACCTTCTTTTGGTACAATATGTTCAACAACCATTTCTTTGGACAAGAAGAATCCCGTGAATTTAAAAAATTCTTACATTCTAAAGCCGATGATAAAGTTTGTTTAGTGACTGATCCGCCATTTGGCTGCCGGACAGAGCCCCTAGTTAACACAATTAAATATATATCGTTCCAATATAAAAAGGTGAATAGAGATTTTTGTATATTGCCGGTTCTCTGGATATTCCCGTATTATATGGAGACATATGTCACAAATTTAATGCCTGAGATGGAGATGCTAGACTATAAAGTAAACTATACCAATCATGAGTCTTATCATGATGGTAAAAACGGGCGGAAGCAAGGATCACCCGTCAGGATTTTTACAAACGTTAATACGAGCCAAATAGAGCTGCCCGCAGCTGAAGGTTATCGACATTGCCGACTTTGCAATAAATGGGTAGATAACAACAATATACATTGTTCAATTTGTAAAACTTGCCCGTCCAAAAACGGAGATAGCTACGTCCATTGCCAACAATGTGCAATATGTGTTAAACCAAATTATATTCATTGTAATAGTTGCAATCGCTGCACTCAGAAAATTGGCCATAATTGTTCAGAATACCAAAAGAATTTAATTTGTTGGATATGTCGTAGAAAAGGGCATCAAGAGCGTAATTGCATCGACTGGTTACAACTAAAGGGGGCAACATTACAAAAAGCAATTAATAATAAACACAAAATCTGCTTAATTTGTAATAAGCCCGGCCACAACGAAAAGATGTGTTTATTCCGGAAGAAGTATTTGAAAGAAAAATCATTTTTAGGGACTATTACAAATTTATTTAATAAAGCAAAGAAAATAATTTAAAAATAATTTGTTTCTTTGATTCATTTGTTCTCAAATCAATATTCCGATCCTTAGACAGGACAAGAGGATGAAAACCCATTGGTAAAACGCTGGAACTGGCAACATATTAGGTAACTATAACATTTAAAGGGCGGCAAACCTAAAATTACAACGAAAACATCAAAACACATTGTGATGTTATAACATCACATTTACGATACGAAGTTTATGTCTGTTTTTCTTAAACTGAAATTGGCGGTATAATTTTTATTTTTCTGAGGTAGTTTTCCGCAAATAGTCACACTCAAGTGCTTTTCTTATTATCCGATTTGATCATACTTTTCTTATTAAGTACATATGTACAAAGTTTAAGTGAACTATTTATAACATTAGTTTTTCAGAAAATTTCCCGTGAGAAAACCTGAACGTCTTCTTTCAGCCTATTCCGACCTAGGTAGCTTCAGTCAAAACCATGTGATTAACATATGTTATTCAGATCCGCTTTATTAATGATACCGGGCATCACTGTTAAAGTAAAGCTAAGAGATTTCAAACTGAAGTACATATTTACGAAATCCTTTGTATAGTAGTTGTTCAAGCACAGGTTTATTACATTACATTTATATAAAATTATAAGCGATGAAGACCTTGTATACCTTATCGCACATTAGAAGAAGTAGACGCATCAGCTAATAGATTAAAAGATGTAAATCCACCGTTCTTTAGAAGCCACTCTTGTATCTAATCTTTAATGAACTTACCGTTGCGATAGATGAAAGACCGCATTCATATGTCCGCTACATAAAAAGGAGGCTGTCTCGAATGTGAAAATTGCGATGCCATAACTCTGTTAAACAGCGCCTACAAAGTTCTTGTTAATGTCATTTTTGTCCGGGTCACCTCTATTGTCGAAAATATCATCGATGGCTACAAACGACCGTCCAAATGGCACAGTGGTTAAAGCTTGCAAGCAGGATGCAAAGTGAAATTTCATCAACAGATTACGATCTGTGGTGAAATGTAACACATTTATGACCAACTGTCGGTATGCAAACCCCATGGACCGACTCATCTTCCATGCGAGTATAGGCTGGCATGAAGCTTGCAATTTGCAGATGGTCTTAAATCGGCCCTATAGCCGTACGACCTCAAGTTGGCCGTGAGGCGTAAAGTAAGGACGTGAAAAGCATAACCGCGGAAGAGCAGGGTGAGCATTGAGCCCCAAAACAGATCGCATAGTTAACAATATAAAAAAAGACTACAAATGTGGTTTTCGTTACAACCGATTATCAACTGACCAGTGTTTCACTTTGAAGATGATCCTGGAAAAAATTTGTGAGTCCAACAACTCACCAATTCTATATGGACTTCCACGCATGTCATATACAAGTATCAACGGTGACCACCAGAGCACTTCAATTTTTGACTTATAATAGATGGCAAATGTGTAAGAATCACAACACAATCAATTTCGAACGGATGAGAGTATTGATTTGAAAAAATCAGTCTTCTTATCAGGCCGCGACGAGTTGACGACTGATGTTGTATTATTTACATTGGAATATTGTCTATATATTATATAGAACAATACCATGTAGTTGTACTACTAGCGAATTCCTGTAGCGTACGAAATTCGATTCTTTCACATTTTCCAACTATATTCTATCGCTGTGTAGAAGTATAGTGAAAAAAATGTATTGAATCTTTGCGCTGCATATTCAATAAGCCATGTCAAATTCTGGATATGCAGATGATACCGTGCTTCTTATGACCACCTATCCTGGATGTGAAACGTCTTGTTTTGAAAGTGATTAACAACAAAACTAAATGTCTGACAAGACCAAGGAGCATCCATACGATACATCTTGGAACAGGCGACTATAACTAGGACAAAGTGCAAGACTTTAAAATGTCTCAGGTCAGTGATAACATCAACAAATGATGTCCATTCAGATATAAAACGTTTTTTACGCGTAATTAAGGTTATTGCAATCAAAATATCTCTCGCAGTAGTGTAAGCTCGCACTATACAAAACACTTATATGACTTGTGGTGCTAACTTTCTGAAGAATGATAAGAAAAGTGTCCCATCAACAACCAGTCGGCGTACGCCGTCATCTAAGAAATACACTTCGATGACACAACGACATCGAACAAGGTTGGGGGAAGCGTGTGATGAACTGAGATAGTTGGAGAACAACCCTGAAGGCAGCCAAATCCCTTCATGAAATGGGAGAGAAAGAGAGAGAAAGAGAGAAAAGGCGTAGAGTCAAATTTTGTTTGGTTCACTATGTTGCGTATATATTTACGTACGTCATTAAATCGTGAAATTATTTAACCCTAAAGGTAGGAAATATAGAATCCGACGGTGGCACTAGTAGGAAGTGAGATATGCCTTTTTACTAAAGATTAGCCAAAATCAAGAGTGAGTGAAATTTCGGCAAATCTCAGTGCGCAAAATACGCCCAATGAAATAATTTTAAAGTGGTAATTAAACATGATAAATGATTTTAACGTACAAAATATTTAAAGCAGTATTTGCCTTTTAACGCAATGTGTCTGACATCTGAAATCAAAAATTCATCATCAAAAATTTTGTCAATTGCGGCACGTGAGGACCACAAATTTTTATGTGGTGTGAATGCGCAGACTTTCAGTTAATGCGCTCCAAGAACAAATTCAAACTCCAAACAAAGTAGTCGAGCGGAGCGGATTAGGATATCAATCCTGAGAATACAATGACCATTTTTAAAGCGCAACAGCTAAGCATAAGAAAATGGATTTATGTCCTTTTAATGTTATTTAAGGACTTTAATTTTCAGTGGGAGTTGTTCACCAAATTTGATTGTTTTGAAGGTTAATTGCGAATAGATTTTCTTACTGGTAAATATAATTTTTCTGAATTTTTTGTTCTCTAATCCCTTCAGTATCACTTTACATCCATCAAATCGTGTACGGATTTCGTAGAATTCGATATTTTATGAATGAAAAATACTATTGTATCGGTACACCCGATTCTTCGCATTGAAAAAATCAGACAAAATTGCTCTAAAACTCTTAAAGCAAACTAAAATCCACATAAATGTTAATTCAGCATTAAAATGAAAATTCAATTTAACTGTTTAACAGGTTGCTACTTCTTTTATAAACTTGTGAAAAATTAATACAAGTATTTGGAGTTTCTGAAGGTAAAGCCTTTTTCTATCCGCACAAAAGAAAATGCTGTGTGGCAAATGAGTTATACGATAGGGCATGTAAACTGAAGGAAAAGTCTCTATCGTGTGTTTCAATCCATTCACCTCATAGATAGCTTAACGATGTTCGAAATTCGGGGTTAAATTAATTCATTAGCATTCGCATGCATTAGCTATGCGATTATTTCAATATTTATTAGGAAGCCAATGAATCAATTCGTTCTGATGAGTTTTTCTACAATTAATAATTAAAGAATTTCAAAGGTACGAGGGCGGATTGAAAATGAAGCTACCTAAGTAGGAAAACAAAATTTTTTTTTGCCAGAAACCATTTATTTCTCAACATAGTCTCCATTTAATTCGACACACTTAGTAAGACGATATTCCAACTTTTTTATACCATTTGAATAATACGATTTCGGGAACCCATCAAAATACGCGTTAGTTTCGATAATCACTTCTTCGTCTGAGATCAATCTTTGTCCTGCGAGCCATTTTTTCAAGTTTGGAGACAGGAAAAAGTCACTAGGAGCTAAATCTGGACTATAAGGTGGATGATCAACCAATTCGAAGTGTATTTCACGTAATTTTAGCATCGTATCTAATGCTGTGTGAACCGGTGCGTTGTCTTGAAGAAAGAGCAATTTTTTCTTCTTTAAATGTGGTCGTTTTTCCTTGATTACATCAACCAATTGATCCAATATGCACGATAATACTTTCCTGTGATTGTGGATCCTTTTTTAAGATAATCGATGGGCAATATTCCGTGTGCATCCCAAAATATAGTGGCCATAACCTTGCCAGCCGATTTCACTGCCTTTGCCTTCTTCGGAGCACTTCCACCCGTTGTTTCGATTGATTTTTCGTTTCAGGTGTGTAGTGGTGGACCCACGTTTCATCAACAGTAATTAATCGACGCCAAAAATCAACAGGATTAAGCTTTATCATGTCCAAACACCGCTGTGAAGTGGTCTGTCGAACTCGTTTTTGTTCGACACTGAGCAAACGCGGCACCCATCTTGCCGATAGCTTTTTCATATGCAAATGTTCATGCAAAATGTTGAACACACGTTCATATGATATGTTTACTATTTTAACAATCTCACGCAACTTGATTCGGCGATCATTCATAACGATATCGAGGATTTTCTTCAATAACCACCTCTTTTGGCCTTCCTGTTGATGGTATTGTTGCAGTGCTTCTTCGGCCGCGTTTAAATTCAGCAATCCAATATTTTACCATGTAATCTGACGGAGCAGACTCACCGTAATGTTTATCGAGCTTTTCTTTTGTCTCTTTCGCCGTTTTCCCTTTCAAATAATAGTGTTTAATCACTGCACGAAATTCGTTTTTTTCCATTTTTCAAGAAACACAAAAGTTGCTTACTTCAAACGACTACAACAAATAAACTAATCGATGAATTTGGGTGAAATTTTAACAGCTGACGTTTAACAGATTGCAATTTCTAAAAAACAAAAAAAAAATTGTGTTTGTGCTGCCATCTAGCTTCTAGGTAGCTTCATTTTCAATCCGCCCTCGTATATACATAACTAAATATTTTAAACAAACCTCCAGTTATTTTAATTCCACTTCACAAAAACTATCAGATCGTACGTAAAATTAATTAACGTATTATATTAACCGGTTCCGTATCATCGACAGTTATTTAAAATAGATAAGATATTTATGTACGTGTTTGTTGATGAACATGATTAGATAAATCTTACTATTTAAAACAAATTTAAAAATAACTTGAGAATTTGCCCCTTGTTTATAAATACAAGGGTATTACTTGGCAAAATTTATTTAACGTTGATTAATTAAAATTAGCCAAATGATAATCACGTCAATCTGGCCCGACACTCGATTAGTATTTAAGAACGATTTATTCTTGGTCGATAAGTGGTTACCGGATAACACAGGGAAGGTCTTAGCAAATTAAAAACGTTAATTTCAAAATAAAACTTAAATATATTTATTTAACTTTTTAATATTCTTCTGGTTCTTGTTCAGGTCCTGGCGCAGGTGCTTAGTTACAGTTGTACATACTGTTGATACGTTCAATATCACCATCAGTTAAGCCGTAACGTTGTCCTAATTCTGGTGCATCTGGTCGGAGTGCGATAATAGTTGGTAGACCATTAATTGAGAATGAAACAGCTGGGTAGTGCATTACACTTCCGTAATCATATTCGACTCCGAAATGTGAAATCTGGTTACTTTCGTATTTACGGAAATTGTTTTCTGTTCCTGCTTGAATATTTTCCCATACAATTTCAACGAAATCATCACGATCATATGCACTTTGCATGTGATAGAAACCAATGGCATGAATGAATTCGTGCATAATTGTACCGTTGCGGAAGCATCCTAGACCTGGTTCATATGATTGTAAATGTAATTGTTGACGACCACCTTGACGGCCGACCATTGACCAACAACCTCCACTGCCGACTGTTGTAATTACTTCAACATAATCAGTTTGGACGGTTCTTTCGACGAATGTTAGACATGTGGTACGTTCCATTTCAACGAAGCTCTCCAAAATGTATGCACGTTGTGCGGTTGAAAGTGCAGGACTAAAAGTGTATGGTACGATTGCATTAGCCCAACGATAACGTTCGTTTATCAAACCAGTCCGTGGATAGTATCCTTCTAGAGCCTGCTGTTGGGTTGGGTTTAAAACCATATCGCCCTCAAATTTACCACTGCTCATTTCTCTGTATTCTAAACGGCGACAAAAGACAGAACAATAAATTAGAATTTAAATTTTAGTATCGAACAATTTCGTTTCATTTACCCAGATCATTGGTGGGATAGGCAGTGGCAAGCACAATCAATGATATAAAATATAAAACCTTCATTGTGGCACAACGTTTGATTCCGTACAATGTGACAGTTTAAAATAAACTAAGTGTAACACATCAAAAGACCCTTGATTTATATATTCGCGTTTGAAGAAGTGCGACATATACTCGTAAGTATAAGATTATTATCAGTGAATAAATTCAATGAGGTTTTTCTATTATCTATAAATTACTGTGCCTTATTTAGGTACAATTGATAATTTTACAGCAAAAACAATATTGTTTTTTGTTTAATTATTTTGATTAGATGTTTGTTGCGTGTATCGCCCCACAGATGTACAATGAATTGCTTAAATCGTGGTATATAAATAAATTTTGAACTTAATATTGCCAGATAATTTGTGAATTGATTTACACGCGAATTAGACTTTTATTGGTGATAATATTCTGGCTGAGTTGAAGAGCTGATTTGTTTTAATATTGCAATAGCACTAATCTGCACATAAATCATTTTATATTTTAGCAAAGTGCGCGGTAAAAATTGGGCGACACAATTTGCACAATTATCGTATCGTTGATATTCTTACTGTCGACGTCATTAAATAAAAATTCGGAAAAAGATTTTCAAATATTTATGAAAAATTTTTGAACAAAATTATCTATTCATTTGATTTGTATATAAAATTTCCACATAAGCGCTGTACTCGACACATATACGTTAACTGTGAATGGGATTTAATCTGGGAAATTTTGAAGTTTATTTGGGGAAATATTGCAAAAAATATATTGATTGAAATGGTTGATTTATCGAAAAATTATTATCTTACCGATGCCCACAGCTCACCTCAAGATGGATCAGACAATATGAATAAACGTTTCTGCATTTTGAAAAAAGGAACCAAAAGTAGTTAATTTTCTATATTTTTATTTTAAATGGTAGTATAAAGGTTCCGCTGTAGTAGTGGCAAAGAATGTCTTGCAAGTGACCACCTGCTGCTGTTCGGCAAGCTACCATATGAGGAATAATTTATGATGATTATTTTAAATCGAATTATGATGTTTAAATAAATTTTCTTCTCTACTAATAAAGGAGAAATTTCACACTCTGATAATAGAAGTAAAATTAAAATCAATATCTCGCCACAGAAATCCATAACATTCCGTTGCTAGCATTCTATGGGCCTATGAGTTTATTCCTTATTGATCATTTTTCTGGCAAAGGAAATTTTCAAAATGGATTTAAAAAATCCAAAATGGCTGGACAATTGTTTGTCTCTCTAATCAGTATAAACGATCCAAGAATAATGGAAGATTGTTTGGAAGTGCCCTATTAATCTTTAATTCATAAAAAGAGTCTTGGCAGATTGGTTTAGAACTAATGAAATTTTTGAATACGGGTTTTAAAGAGTCTGTGTCTCGTCGGACTGTAGTAGCATAATACCAAAATCAACACAAACATGTGTGAATTCTGTCAAAATATTGACTAAGCGAACTGTTTTAAACGTTATTATTTTGATATCTAGGTTATAAAATTTTCATATAGATACGAAGGAGCTGTGTCGAATTCCAACAGCCCATATATATCTCAGAGCCGGTGCACAATGAGTACGTACGTGTATGTTTATAGCATGACCTACATTTACAGTAAGGACGCTAACATTTTGTAGATATAAAATTGTCGTGTTATGTAAATAAAAAAAAAATAAAAAAAAAAAAAAAAAAACATATATAACAAAAAATAAAATAGGATAAATAATCAATTGTGTTTATTAGATAATACATTAAGGAAAATAAAAAAAAATTATAATGGAGAGGAAAAAAAAGAATAACATATATATATATTGTTGAGTTAAATATATTATTTATTAGAACTTAATCATAATTTTCTTGTTGCTCATAAATTTTGTAACTCTTTTTTCTGATAAAAAATAGTCTTTTTTTCTGTTAACGTTATTTAATGCCGCCCCGGTGGCAAAGTGGTCAGCATGCTTGCTCCAGCTACCGGAGGTCCCGGCTTCGATTCCCGGTGGTGACAAGGAACAATTTCACGGCTGGTTTAGGATCAATGAATTAATCACTCATTATCCGAAATGAAAGTATGATTATGAAACCTCATTTGAGGCGGCCAAATCCCTTGATGGGATGTATAGTGCCAGAGAGAGAGAGAGAGTTATTTAATGTATGTATATGCTAGTACACATTTATATTAACTTAAATTGTTTGTCATAGTCTTTAAGACTCTTTAAACAATTAAACAAATAAATAAAAAAAAAAAAAAAAAAAAAAAAAATTGGAATCAGGCAACATAATAAATACATATATAGCTCGAGAAGCGACACAACAATAATTACTTCCTTCTTCACCATTAAAAGAGTTCAAGGTAAGGTGTGGAATATACATAAAATAATAAAGTGTATAATTAAATCTTATCATCGAGTTTCGATTTATTTAATATAGAATACAATATTGACGACGATTGATGATTTGATTGGATTCAAGTGGAAAAGTTGAAAATAAAACAAGTTAAGTGAGAAATAATTTTATTCAATAAAATGAAAAATCTTTATGGACAATTAAAAAGAGTATAAAGGTAAGGCAAGAACAATTTTTTAGGCCTTCGGAATAGAGAATGAAGCAAAATAGAAAATTCGCTTACTGATTACGATTTATTATGGGCTGGAATTCAAATGACTCATTTGTATAGCAGAAACGTAAAAATTTGTACGAAATTCGGCAATTATTCCAGAAAACGAAAAAAGTGAACAAAATTATTTTGAAATACCGTAAATTGAAGTTGCGTGAGATAGCTGACACCAAAAAGATATCAAAAGGCAATGTGTAATGTATTTTGCATGAACATTAGGCCATGAGAAAGCTAAGTTCAAAGTGAGCGCCGCGTTTGATTGGAGCTGTTTAACCATAATAAACAGGATTATTTGCATCGGTATATGACAATTTATGACAGCTTTGTATTGTAGCAGCCAGCAGGTGAAATTCGTCCAAAACGACCAAAAACCCAAATGACAGCTGATTATGTGTTCGACCTCCGGTTTTTGAATGTGCAATTCGTTTGAAGGAAAAATTTGCGAGAAAACGGCCCCAAATGAAAAATGATCTTTCACCAAGATAATGACACCGTGTTACATTGGCCAAGTCTTGGCTACAACAGAAAAATTGAATGAATGGAAGTTCCAATTGCTTCCTCAACCACCATATTCTCCGGATCAAATGATTCCTCCGGATCAAATGATGGTAAATCAGGAAAAGAGATTTTGCCGAAACAATCGAATATTTTGAGTTCAAAGATAAATCGTTCTACAAAAAAGGCATCGAAATGTTAGAGAAGCGTTGGAATGAATGTATTAATCTTGAGGGAAACTATGTTAATAAATAAAGTCGAATTTTGAAGAAAAAAAAATTTTAGTTAGTTAGAATCGGGTCAATAACCCAGATGAGTTATGATGAAATATCAAACGACATGTGTGACAGCTTCCATATCAGAAGTATATCATTTACGAGAAAAACGGCTATGATCTAAAAGATTCTAAAATAAATTTTCAACAGTTGATCAGTTTACAAAATTTAAGTGGAAATTACGATTTTTTGAAAAATTGTGATCGTGATTTTTTGTTTGTGTCTTTCAGACAAAATGTTGCTGGTTCCCTATAGCCCACATGGCCGAACGGTTGAAATTAGCTTTAGAGTGAATAAAAAATTCTTATTTAACAATGAAAAATGTGAATCTACATTTCAGTTGAGGATATATTTCGAAATAACAAAAACGTTTAACTACAAAGGTAAATCAATCAGTCATGGTTCACGCAGTTGTTTGATCACGTTTACCGAAAGTGGTAGAACTAGAACGAAAATATTCTTAAACATCCTAAATTTAAAAAATTGATGCGAAACGGTAAATAAGTTCATGATACATACAGGTATGAAAAAAACCGAATATTGTTACGAATTTGCCCTTATCGGACAATATAAAAATTGGACGATTTACAACAATAATTCTTGTAATTCTTTACTGGAATATCGCTAACAATTTCTAAATATCCACTAAACACTAAAGCACAAAAGAAAAATTTCATTACCTTAACTTTTGCTTTGGGTCCATTGCATGCCTAGTCTTTACGTACACGACTCTTCGTTTGCGCTCTTCGCGCCAGTATTCATATACCGCGGTAAATATGCTAGAGGCTGCTAGATTTGTTATAAACTACTAAATACTATGATACTACTTAAACCTAGATATCACCAATTCTATAAATGTCACTGATTTCATAACCACATCCTAGGTGACCATTGACCAACTAACGCTGAGTTTAAGTTTAGTCCGGTATCGACGCTAACATTGTTGTTAGCTATTTTCATAATCGTGCTTAGTTCTTTGTCATAGTTAGTGTTCGACAACGGAATATATACATATATAAATCTATTAATGAAGGAATGAACGCTGCCATTTTTTATGGTATGATATCAAAGGCCCGAATGACGAATGGCCGAATGTCGAAGGGCCGAATGTCGAAGGACCGAATTTCAAAGGGCCGAATGTGATGAAGGGCCGAATGTGTCAATTGGCCGATTTTTTTTTGTTTTTAGAAATATATTTTTTTTAATTTTTTTATTTAAATTATTATTAGCTATTTTTTTTATTTTTTGTACCATCATATACCTATTATCAGAAGACTGACATAGGGCCAAATGTCTGAGGTAATGACAAAATGTGCCTTCACCAAAATGTATCGCTGGATACACTGGATACGTGGATTTTCATGAATATCACAAGATTAAAAATAGTAAAATACATTAAATTTATAAGAAATTCATTTATGTATGTTTAAAACAAAAATTACAAAATATTCCATAAAACAACAAATTTAAAAAATTATATTTCTAAAAACAAAAAACAAATACAGCCCTTCGACCCATTCGGCCCTTCGACATTCGGTCCTTTGATACATTTGGCCCTTCGACACATTCGGCCCTCCGAAATTCGGCCCTTCAACATTCGGCCCTTCGACATTCGGCCCTTCGACATTCGGCCCTTCGACATTCAGCACTTTGAAATTCGGCCCTTTGTACGCATTCCTTTTATCTCTGTGTATTCCTGAGTCTGTGTAAGTTGGTTTGATAAATTCAAAACGTTGATTGAATTGCGACACCCAAAAATGTTGATAGACATGTCCCACATATCTCTCCTCTGGATGACAAACCACGTTGGTTATCTTAATTACGACAGTGTGTGTAGGACTTTCACTCTTACGTCTGTCGCTTCTGTAAAAGATTGCTTCCATCCTTGGGGCGTTGCAATACGCAAACCGCCCACGCTGAGCAGTCTTCTTGTGAATTACCAACTGCCTCTTCCAATTTTTCTTGCTCCTGTCCAACAGACACCCAACCAATCCTAAGTAGACCACTTCACAAACCTCAATGTGGCCTGATCAGGATTCCTTCTTCTAACATCTCATTATTTTATCTAAACCTAGCTGCCATAGATCTTCGGCATCATGAGAGGGCATCGCCACACCTTCAATGAGTTTTTGAGTTTTCTTTAGACCATATACTCCAACATCATCTATGCTTAGCAATCCTAGTCTGATTTTTCCGTCACATTTACGTCTCTGACATCACAATCATTATCACACATTCCTCGAGTTTACTGTCATTTTCAGTTACATAAACATGTATCAGAATCATCGGATCCATCTTTCACACGTGAACCGTCGCCATCCTTCACTATTTAAATAAACTTTCGAGGTTCATGCTGACTAATAAACGGCTCACTATGAGACCATGATTCTAAACGGTAGCTTTTAAAATCTTAAGTAGGTTGTTTTACTCGGTTGAATTATTCATCATCTTCGAGCTGGCTGAGCTAATTTCAAATGTCTGCTCCCTACCGTTATCCAAATTTGCGACGTTATGCTCCATATCGCTTACGACCATCACCCCGTTTGCCAAATATTCGATTGCCTCTCGATTGATCCAGTTTCCTACCGATGTTTCCGTTGATTGCCAAATCTCTTGTGTCAAATCTGGCCTCATTTCATCAAACTTGTGGCTGAAAATGCCGTATAAATTTAATTACATTAAATTGGCGGTGTAGAACCATAATTCCTGTGATTTACGCCGCTACTGGTCTATTTCTGAATATACTGCAAATAATCACACAAAGCTATTTTCAAATATCCAGTAAACACTAATACATGCGTTGCTGAGCTTCATGAAACTTAGATGAAAAATGGGGCGATTCTAAGGTTGGTACTTTGAGAAAATATATTTGTATTTACAAAATATAGCTGATTGTAATCTTGTCATAAAAATTTCCGTTATACCCTGGTCCTGATGGGATTAGAATATATCCGCTATAGTATATACTTCGCCACTTGTTTAAGACAATTTGAAAATGTTTCTACCCTTTACGTAGTACCATTAAACGAGATGTTTGCAAGGTAGAAGTATTTCTTCTCGCAATTTTGATACTCCCAACAAACTTTTAGACTGAAATTTGGTAGAAAATTTTCATGAAATATTATTCGTCAATTTTAGATTTCATTTTAAATTGATACGCTAAGTCACGGAAAGTTTCAAGTCATAGTTTTCGTTGACACAATTTACAGAAAATCTGCGTGTAAGGGCAGACTATTTTAATTAGTGAAATCTGCGAATTTTTGCTATTTATAAAATATTGCTCCATTTTACTGTGTGCAAAAAGTACATACTTTGTAATAAATCGTCTATAGTATTTCTAAATAACTATACAAAGAATACAAATATTGTATTTGAATAGATATTTTGAAAATATTTTATTTAATCTGCATTCAGGCGTTGAATTTATTATAATAAAAACTTTACTTATACGGGTAATAGCCTTATTGCAATATTCTCTTCGCTCAATACTTCGTGTAAAAAATCAAAAACGAGTGCAATTCTCTAACCAAACTCTCTTGCTAATAAGATGTTTATGTTTGTTCTGTACTATTAATTATTATTCAATTTGAATTTAATGAAAATGCATTAGCGCACCAAAAGAAAATAATTAAAAAGAAAACTAAAGAAAAATGCTTCAAAAAATGTAATTTTTACACAAACACATATGGAAAATGTATTTTTTTTATAAATAAACACCTTACACACAAATACATATTCATTTTTTCTCTCTTTATACCAAATTGAGAATATTCTTCATAAATATGAGTAGTTTCTAGTTTTTGTATTTTATTTTCAATTCAATTTCAGTCTGTTTTCAGTTGCGAGTTTGCGACGAAATTAGTCAGTTAGTCACATTTTATTAATCGTGTGGTTATGTACACACGGTAAAAAGTGTTTTTATTGTATTTTACGGTTTTGGTTTATGTAAATAAAACGAAAATTGATTAGTTTATTTTATTTAAATATTTAATAAAAATTATTTGTGAATTATAAAAGTTGGTCTATTTAAATTTTTGTTTAAGTGTTAAATGAAAATTTGTGTACCTAGTTGTTTTGTGAAAATATATATTGTGAAAATTCTCGGTTTTCTCTCGTGTGTTTGTGCATTTAAAAATACATAGCTATATAGTAAATAAAATAAGCAAAAATAATTTGAAATTATGAGTAATGTGATTGTATGTGAAAATTCAACGACTGCACCATCGAAAGGAAGCAGCAACTCTCCATCCCCTCCGGTTGCATTGCCTTGCGGTTGTTATGAATCAGGGGCATCCTCAGTTGCGGCGGCTGCAACAGAAAAATCAACCGTCCATCCGCCAATAAAATCACGTTCGCTACGCATGCGTACCTCATCGTTACATTTGAAAGCATCGAATGGTGATAATTTAACAAATTGTAATAACACAGTGAATTTGTATAGTGAAATAAAATTGTGTCCAAGTGAAATGTCGCCCGAAACAATCAAAATGTTGCCACCAACTACCGAAACCATATTAACAAAACCATTTCCAATACGTGGTAAGTTTTCCGATTGATTTATTTTTTCCAACTTTGGAATGAAAAAGTTTTCATAAACGTCAAAAAATTGCATAGGTACATTCTTTTACATATAAAGCACGCTTTATATTGTATAAGGTCGGAAAATTGGTAGAGACGAGGTAGAACGTGGTAGAAGGTGGTTTGTTTCTTTGATTTTGAAAAAAACACCCATTAATTTACAAAATAGAAATCCAACCCAAAAGTAAATTTTTCTTATGTAAAATAATCTGGCATGTCAATGTTATTTATGACGCAGGCTATCGTATGATTTTTCTTATACAATGATTATTTAATTAGAAGAATGCAAAAACTAAGTAAAATAATATTTCCCATATAAGCTTAGTTCTTGTTAGTTAAAAGGGTATGTAATTCATGTCTAAAGTATAACTTTGGTTTAATACGGAGGGGAGGATTGACACCCAAGCCCTATTATTACAAAGTAAATATATCTACTTATACGCTACTAAGTGGGCCGAAAAAAAATTTGCTGCCCTTATTGAATGTAAAAAAGTTTCAGTACACAATTTTTTCACCACTGTATTCTACACATTTCCAAACAAATCAAGGATAAAAACGGCCGAAATTGTTCCATACAAAAATCGTGTAATGACCCGTGTTTGTATTCTGTGCCCAAGTCCTCTCTACTATTATAAACATTTAGATGCAATTCTACTTAGCTAAATATTTCGATCTTTGAATAGCCGTTTTCCAATCACACCATAGTTAAATTGTGTGTAGAAAAGTGCTTGCAAATACTTAAAATGTGCGATTGGGAAACGACTTTAGTTTAACCAGAGACAACCTAAAAGAGATATTTCATCCTATGTAAACGTAAAAATTTAAACTGCGATTTCATATTCTATAAATAGCCGCATACAATCAAAAATATTTTATTTTTTTTGCGTATACGTATACGCAGTTTAACGAAAAATCACAGATAGTACGATGACATTGGGATTATCAGAAGTTTGTTTTGTTTTCATTTTTTAGTTCAAATGAAAAATCTAATTTGATTGTCTGTGGTTTTACTGAACAAACTTGTGCTTTTACAATCTTCACAAATATAAAATTTAACCCAGTCATGAATACATACTAATTACACAGGGTGCACGAAGAATGATGGTACAATTGGATTCCATGATCAAAGCTACGGTAACTTTACTTCTATCACATTCGATATAGACCACAGTCTGTCAAGTTATTAACGTTGTTTTAAATTTAATGAAGAGATAAAATGAAAGAAATGAATGAGAGAAGAATAAGTTATTCAAATTATAATGATTATTGAAAGGAGGATGCTAAACTCTAATATAGCACATTTCCAATAAATCTTATAATATATAAGCAATCGCAATGATCAATTCTTATCTCTAACTCTATTACTGATAGATATAGTGGCGATTTGAAGGGGTGTATGATTATTATTTATTGCTGTTTATATGTTATGTGTAAGACACTACAGGAGTAGATTATTTAGCTGCCTGGTTTTACCGGCTATACAATGTCATTATACTTATACGTATTTTGTTATCTATTTTAGAATCAATCGTAATGCAAATTGCGTTCATATGGGCTAAACAAGGTATTAACCAGCTGACTTTGCTGTTTTGTTTTATCTAATGTTAGCGCTATTTACGGATAATGCCATGCCAAACACAAGAAAACTCCTGTTTCCATAGATAAATAAATTCGAGCTTGATTCACTCAGTTCTCTTATTAAACAATGCTTATTTATTATATAAACCGACGTTTCCTAAAATGTATATCCATAAAATTTTTATCCAATATGCAATAAAATAGAAACATGAAGAATTAAACCAGCTTTTGGGCTCAATATTATACAATGCTGGTCTAATCACTACAAAAATTCAACAAACGCGATGCTTAAGCTTGAAAAGCTTTATTTTTGAAACTTTTAATAAATGAGATTTTTTCTAAGTATGTAGAATAAATTCTATTTTATTAATTTTCCACTGCTTTTTTTATTTTGCTGTAACGAGCTCGGTTAGACGATTTTACTTACCACACATTTCCTGTAGCTGATTCACATGACGAATCGTCACCTGCTAGAAAAGAATTTTTACAAAATTACCTGGGGAAACAGAAATGCCAGTTATACAACTACTAATATTTTTTCTACATCTTATCTGAAAAATTAATTGACTAAGGCCATTATCTCTAGAACTTACTGAAATTATTCATTATACGGTAGATTCTAGTCAATAAAATTTAACAATTGTAACATTTTACAAACATCTTTACTGTTCTTTAATGAACCTTTAGTTTCAAGATTTAAAAATGATGTTGGTTTAGTTTTATTTTGGTAGTTTTCATGAAATCTGAACAACGGAACAATATGCAAATGATTTGTTCACCGATAAGCCATACGGTAGGGATAATGATTCATGGCGGCAAATGTTAAACGATCTTTGCGTTTATTAAGGCCGAACTGTTCTGTTACTAATGGATGGGCTCTTATATGATGATTTGATCCACAAACTGTGTTTGCCTTTATTAACGAAAATGATAACTTCAATGTCAATGCCCAACACACAAATGACTTTAATTGCTGCCCATTTTAATTGCGTTTAGGACAAATCTGTTAATTCTATTGCCTTTTTTTAAATGAAATATCCTTACACTGTATCCAAATCAACTTTATGAAATAACAGTGAAAATGGTTCATTTTCTCTATTTTCGAAGTACCAAAAGTGTACGTATGGTAGTATATAACGAAATCCCGGTTTTCAAAATCCCGGTTTTCATACATTTTGGTGAAGGAAAATTTTATCAAGCAAAGCCATTAATATTTGATAAAAAAAATTATATTAACTATTCCATAAACAAATTAAAAAAAGACGGGAAAGGTTCGGAGCCGAACTCGATAAGCATTTTTATTGCCTATATAGTAGCAATAGTATTATTATTCCGTGTGTAAGAAAGGAAAGTTCTATGCAGTGTGGTTTGCGTATTTCAAATATCACAACACACCCACACCCATCTAACCTCATCTACACCTAGCCCAACCGGCCTCAATCAACCTCAAACCACCACACCTAAACATTATTACCACCCCCACCCACTATCCAATTCAAACCCCCAAAACCCATCTCACTCGCACCACCCTATACCGCACCACCCTATACCGCACCACCCTATACCGCACCACCCATATCATCATCCTTTCACACCTCCATACCCACTCCCACACACACACCACCCACACAAACCCTCATCCATCAAATTCCAATTCCCGCACCAAACCCAAAATACCTCATCCCACCCGCCCCCTCCACCTCCCATACCACCACTCCTCTCACCCTCATAACCACACCACACATACAAACCTACATCCACACGAGATATATTTTTATTCTACATTCACATGCTCTATGAAACCAAAACAGAATAAAAAATAAAATAAAAATTCTATCAATTTTAAGGAGGGGGGTGAACAAAACCCTACGTATCTCCGAACACCCAGAACACAGAAATGTCCAAATCAATAGGGCACTTTCCCATGAATTGCTTGAACTTTTGGTGAAAAAGCTAAGTTGATATCTCTATCCGATCTCAAGTTATCGTAGACACAGACAGACAGATGGACAGACGGACAGACGGCAAACCGAAACCATATAGCATTTTTTTTATAACAAAAATGCTTAAAAATTATATTAGCCATTTTCTAGAATTTTATCGCAAACTCATTTTTGAATTTTGTCAAAAAATCATTTAAGATTCCCATTTTCCCACATGTCAAATTTTAAAAATTCAAACCGGGATATCGTAAAAATCGGGATTTTTTTTATACAAAATCGGGATTTTGAAAACCCAGGATGTTGTAAACCGCGATTTTGAAAACCGGGTTTTATAAAAAAAAACCGTATTTTGACAAATCGGGATTTCGTTACACACCCTATATCTATATATACAATAGACAAGCTAAATTTTGGGTCGGTTTTGGCGTTTTCCGTCTCCAAAAATTGCAACATAAGCTGGTGCAGCTTTAGTATGGAGGAAACTTCCAGTATATAGACAGAAGGTCCGAATTTGATAACTTTGATTTTACGAATTTTGATTGGGATCGTAACAAATATTTGTTTAAGAGAACAGGTTTGTTTTTTTTTAATTTCGTGCTATGTTATTAAAAGTACCCCAAAATTTGTCAATCGTGATCAGGATCACTGATCTATATAGATACTTTTGTTTAATTTTTCGTATCTTAATAGATAGAGGTACACGCGATAAGGACTATAAAAATGTGTTATTCCAAAAACAAGCTAATATTATTGATTTAAATAATGCCTATAGTTTTGTGAAATGTTTTCCCGAACATTCAGAAAGGCGAATTCTTTTACATTCACTGCATAATTGTATGCTCGTTGATTCTTTACAAACTGTTGAATCAATTTGAAATTGCACATGGTATGCTCTTCTTCGATACACCTTAACAGGTGAACTCTTTCCGATCTGCTTAGTATTTAGTGTAGTTTTATTAAAAAAGGGCTAACATCCTTTACTAAACTGCAATTTTACATATCTTCGTGTCTAGGATTCTTCGTAGATTCTTTATCGAAAATATAAGCTCATCTCAAGGAGGTTCCGCATTCAATGTCACACTGGGCCCATGTTCCAAAAAACACGAAATATACAGTTCCAAATAGTTTATTCATAAAATCTAATTTTGGGCCATACATTTAATAATAAAAATTGTTAAATATAAACTGACTCCGAAAGCACTTATCCCCGGTCATTTTGATACCGTTTTCTCTGCTTATAGTAAAAGCTTGGGAAAACTACTGTTTGAAATTTATTCGATTAAAATGATAAATCGATTTATTAAGGAAAATAATTTTAAATTTTAATACAACAATATCAGCTACCTAGCATTGTTCCTCACGTCCTAAATTCGATAGCAATTTTAAATGAATCGCAAGAACATTACCGAGTTTTCGGCATGGGCAAACAATATCAATTTCTTGTACGTATTGGTCTCGTTATTTCAATTTTTATAGGCGAAGACCCTTATCACTAAATTAAAAGTCAGTTCACGAGTACTGATTACGGGCATTAATGATTCGATCAATTGATATAAAAAATACCAAAACAAATTAAAATACAATTCCAGACAGCAAGTAATTGAAGAAGCTTTTTTATTGGTTGAATTTGCAGATCAGTAATTCATGGCGGACGACATTAAAACTCGTAAACTGGCCTTAAACATGAAAATACAGGGTGTCCTATTTGCACGACACCAAACGAGATGAGCTTGTGGCTGGGGCAAGGTACATATAATGAAAAAATAGTTCATTACGCATAAGACCGGAAAAGAACTCTTATAATTATAACGGGGTAAAATCATTTATACTTAATTAAAATTATTTTCTAAATACAGAGACGCCCTGTATACTTATTGATTATTCCACTTGTTAACATTTAATTTTTTTGTTTTATAGGTTTTTCAATCAGTTAGGCTCTTAATACAAAATTGTGTTATTAATTATTTATGTTTCGCTTTACTGAGAAACAATATCAAAATAAAGCCATTTAAGTTTGTGTAATGGTAGAACAAATTTAGGAACACGGAACTTGAAATTCATTTTTATATCAGATTATTGATTATTGAACAGAAAAATATATTAGGCATTACTTAAATATTTATAAAAATACATCAGTGATATTTAATCGCAAATACTTCAAACAGAAACCCATTTTAATAAGCCACAAAAATTGTTTATGAGTTTGAAATGAATTCAATTTCATTATAGAGAAATATGCTAGAAAACAACCTGTATGATGTGTTGTATATTTTGTGCTTAATATTTTATAGAATTTAATTATGAAAGATATAAAAACTGAGCAAGCATTAAAAATCGATAATAATTGTTCACCAGATGAACTTAATATAGATACTTAATAAAAAAATACGTAAGTTGTTTAAATTTGCGATTATAGTTGGTAGTTGGTTGAAAATCAAGGTGTTTGTTAACAATTTAATGTGGTTTTTATTATGTCCGTGGTTAAAGTATTATCATCGTGTTACAAGTGCAATCAAATAAGTGTTTATACCAAACATGATAAATGTAGTCGGTTGCTACCATATGTCTACTCTTTAATTAATCAGATACACATATTGTACGTATGGGTTTTTGTAAGAATAGTAAAGTTTGTTTTATGTTTAGGGTAGAATTAACTTATTTTTCGGCATACAAATACAGTGAAGGTTTATCACAGATGCCAAATGTTCATGGTGTTTCATGGTTCTTATTTAGTTAATTTTTTACTCGCGATATAGTAGGGTAGGAATCAAAAATTCGCGATTATGCGATTTGTGTGGCCTGAAACATGTATGATTGGTCAAATTATGCATAATGTTTGACAACATAACTAGAAGTATGCTCTATCTATATAAATTGAAGAGAAGTGAAAATGTATAACATACACGTTGTGAGAAAAGAGCTTAATGATATAATAATATTATCAATAGAACTAAACAGCAAAGGTTAAATTGAAAATAGAAAGATCAGCAATAATCTGGAACAGAATATTACTATGGTAAAACAAGGGAGAATCAAAAACCAATAATCTCGATCTGAGTAAGATGATTCAGTCAACTTGAATATTCAAGTATACCTTTGACTAATTTTCCTCTTCCGCATCTAACAAGATCTTAGCAGCCCTCGGATCGCCATCAAATCGGGAGAAAACTCGACCAGGAAATCTGAATCGCAACAAACTGATTATGTCACATGCTGTATGGCTCGTTTGACAAACTTGAACTAATCCAGATCAATGAGTATCATAAAATGGAGTAAATATCTCACAATATTCTTTATAAATATGAGAAAATACTTTTGCGCCAGGAACTAAACGTGTAAAAAACATTCGCATTCTTCATCTGAATTGTGTGTTAAGCCCCATTTGCACCTATATTGTTAACGTAAACGTGGTTTACTTAGAATTTGTTCACTTGGGCTATTCAAACGTTTTGAATTAAATTTAAATATACTTAGATAAAAGCTGGCTCTTGTCAGCTGGCTTTACGCCTAATAACATGCTCATTACGTTTACAATCTCCAAGACTTTGCATTCAAAAATAAGCAACTACCGCGAAAAACAAAACGATTCAGTTCACCACTAATCCATGTTTACGTTACTTTTCGCTTTACACTTCCTGTGAACTTTGGTGTATATCTACTCATATTCACAAATAATTCACTGCGAACAAACTAACTTGCGAAGAATTTAATTCCAATTGCTATTTTTAAAATTAGTTTTATTTGACAAAAAAGAAAAGACATTTCGTATTTATTAAGAAAAAATATTTTATACGCCTTGTTCGTGCTCACGAGAGGTTTTACCGATTCTTTACTTATAAATGCCACTGAACATAAACAATTAACAATTAACAATAAATAATTAACAATTATATACCAGGAAAGAGTTTTTATTTAATAATTAATAAAGCCCAGAAAAAAAAATACCTTTAATAAAAACAATTAAATTAAGTTTGTTAAACTAGGCTTACTTAAGTACATTTACAATTTAAACCACAAAATGAGGCTAACTCTGGCGTCGATATTGAAACTAAAGCATCTTAAGCGGTTTGAATTAAAGCGGTATTTGCAAATTCAATGTGCAGTGGTGGCGTTTTTTCGTTAAAACTCAACAATTAATTTTAATTAGTTAACTCTTGTTCTTCATCGGCGCTGCATCGCATGAAGGGAATTTTCCGCCTCAACAATGCTCTTCCAGATAACTCGATTCGCAACAAGAGAGCGCCAAACATGTTAACCAATAGTTTGAAGGTCCTATTCAACGTCGTGAGAACTTCGGGGCATGCTTTTATGGTAGGGTTCTGGGAACGTAGAACATGTCCGAGCCGAGAATCATGCGTATCCGGTGCATTTTAACATAGGAACTAGTTTCAGAAAATTTAATTTGGTTTGCGCGATATATTGCGAAACTTAAATATGTTAATGTTACCGTAAAATATGTTAATGTTACCGTAACTTTTGCTGAGACTGGTTTTGCACATTTTCCATAGATAGATAGATAGATTTAAACTCATTCATCTTTTCGTATTGTGTGTCGCCTGTAAAAAAATTCTCACGTTTCGACTCAGGATGTCGTCTGCGAAAGGTGATATGTTATACGAGAAAAAGCTTTGTGCAATTTTATTATTATTTCATCATTTATTACATTAATTGTAAACTAATTGAACATTTTGTATAATAGTCAGTCGAATTATACTCAAGTATGAAATTTATGTTACATAAAAATAATTTTATGAGAACATAATTATCTTTGGCTTAGTTTTAAAATATTCCGTCAGATGCCAGTCACTTAAGGTTAAATAATATAAACATTTGCGCTATGTTGAGCTTCAAATGATATATTCTAACGAGGTTGAATAGAATTTGGGCTATCTCCTTGCTGCATCCCTAATGTTATTTCGAAAGTCTTTGAGAGATTGCCTTTGATTATCACTTTGCTTTTAGAGCCATCCACTAATACATTGCAGCACATAGTTATTAATTTTGAAGAAATATCCAAATGTAACAAGCCACTCCATAATGTGTTCCTCTAGATGCTATCATATGATTTTTGAAAATCATTGAATGTAAAATGAATAAAGACGTTCTTTTCGTAACACTTTTCTAACAAAATCTCCAGAGAAAAAGTTTGTCAGCTGTTGACTTGTCTAGACGAAACCCGCATTTGTAGTCGCCCAAAATACGCTCCCTGTAAATTGATAACTTGCCCGCAACTATGTTGGCCAAAACCATGTAACCGGTGCTTATTTTTACTTTTTTCCATTCGTCTGGGATTTTCTCAGCCAAATCGTTGATACCAGCGCAAACATGCAGTAGAAGAGGTATCGTCGATGTTCTTAAGCGTTTCGTTGCACGTGCTTTACTCACCAGGTGCCTTATTATTTTTCAGTTTTGATATGAGGCTTCGCACTTGATCGTATGATAGAGCGCGTGATACAATGATGTTAGTTACATGCTGGAGCATACCGTCTGTCTGTTAAACCTTCACTCTGTGTACTAGGGAAAAAATTACCCCAGACCTACAAAAATGTAAATAAAAAACTAATTACTAAAAATTATGGAAAATACATTTAGATATACCTTCTTCAATTAGATATACACCAGATAAAAAAAAAATCGAGTTATAATCGATTGATTTTATTGTATTTTGTGTCGTTAGAATAAAACTTAACGCATTTCTGTGTACTGGAGTAAAAAATTACTCCATCCATTTTCATATAAAAAACTTTACAAAACAACGCAAAACAAACTAAAATTATACTGATACCGTTAGTCGTCTATCGAATTTTTATGTTACTAGGTGCGCAACTAAATTTTCGGTTTTTTTTTTTTTTTAGAAAAATGGAAAATTTCAATAATAGAAATATAAAAAATGTTTATTCAAAATATTGTCTTTCGCTATCTGCACATTTTCTTCGCTATCTACACATCTCTCTGGCAATATATGAATACCACGACGATAAAACGACGCGTCTTTGAACAGAAACCATTCATCCAACCAATTTTGCAGATAGGATAATCCAAGGGGGCCAGATCTGGCAAATAAGGCGGGTGCGGTAGTAGATCCCATCTCACCGTTCTGATGGTGTCCCGGACGATGGGAGTGCGATGACATGGAGCATGCTGACGTGCTGCAATATCACTCGTTCGTGTTTTTGGATCAATGCATGGTTCAGATTGATGAGTTGTTATCGGTAGCGTTGCCCATTGACAGTTTCGCCTTGTTTAAGCAGCTAATAGTACACGATTCCTTTCTGATCTTACCAAACACAGAGCATTGTCTGCTTGCCGAAGTGATTTGGCCGTGCCGTTGATGTTGATGCCTCGCCAAGTGAAAGCCACGACTCCCATCTGCCGTAACAATACGATGCAGGAGGCTCTTTCTTTCATGCCGTTAAAGCAAATCAAAGTAATCAAAAGATAAGCAATCAAAATTTCTCTCTTCGATTTTCCATCTGTCTCTCATGTTCCCTCCTTTTAATTTTCTCCATAGCATGTAAACGTTTAGAAATACCTTGGCGAGTTTAATGCCTCCAAAAGTTGATTTTCAGTTTGCGTATCATCTTCATCCAACAACGATTCGGTGCCATCAAATGTTTTTGGTCTTCCGGAGCGCTTCTTGTCCTCAATGTTGAAATCACCACCTCTGTTGCGTTTAAACCCATCGTCAAAGGTAGTTTTCGATGCTGCTTGTTCGCCGTAGGCCTCCTCAAGCAAATGACGTGCTTTTGATTTGCACAAAACTCGACATTTTCGTTCTTAGAAAAAATATGCGTTCCGATATGTGCTGGTATAACAAGTTGGTAGATGTGCTGCTAGCACCATCTAATTGTGAAACTAGGAAATTTAGTTGCGCATGGCAGACGGCGGACGACAGACGATATATTACGCAACTACCCAAAAATGGTTAGAATCGTTGTTGGTGCTACGTTTGGACTCTTATTCTGGAAAAATACTTTTTGGACACAAGGATATGGTCGTTTTGATTGACTGTATCTCCACCGTTTGAAATATAGGAAATATTGTCTGGTTACCATCAGATTGTATAGGAGAGTTAAATCGGTGATGCGCATGTGGTTGTTGTTTGATGCTAGATTTAGGGAGTCTGGGTCAATGGTTTTACGAATTGTGCGTTGAAATCCTTCAAAACAACCTTTATGTTGGGGAATTTTGTTTAAAATACGATAGCTGATCAGAAAACCAACTGCGAACTTTTTCTTGAAGTTTCACAATAATTAATTTTTCCTGATTAGGTTGTTAGTCTAATGCAAACCTCCCGTAGACAGGCCACATGTTACGCGCATATTATTTGGCAATGCACTTGAGTATCACGTTACAAAAGAAAATTACAAAGGAATAAAGTTAGTTTTAAAATGTTTAAGCGGCTGTCGCACATTGCTTACTAGGTTTCAGCGGATGGGCGGGGTTTTTGCCATTAATACAAGGAGGAGAAAGATACTGCGTCAATTTTTTATTCCATACTCAGTATATACCAAACAACAACAGAAGCAAAAACAAATAGTTTAAACTTTAATAAAACATTAAATTACCTCATATTAAAACAATGAGGTAATTTAATGTTTTATTGTTTTAATGTTTACCGACGACATCCAAAGGTCGTGGACGTCATACAGAACCCGTGAAGCATAATTTGATCTTTGACGCTTCTCAATCGGTGCGATCAATTCTATCAGTTGAGAACATAACCTAAATGTGATCAGTCCTCCTATTTAAATGAATATTGTAGATAAGTTTCGAAGAATCATCCGGCACTTCCTTCTAATATTTTGATTGAGTGGAACGCTATGCCAGAGAATAACACGCAACCCCTAATCTATATACACATGGATACACATCAGTAACAAAAACCGTATAAAATAACAGCAAAAAATGGGAGCACTTTTTTATAGTCATATCGTTCGTTAGTCACCTCTTACTTTAAAAAAGTATTTCCGAAAGGCAGGACCGTACTGAGGATATACATATTTAATTTTGAAATTTTCTGAAATTGGTTTTTTATTACTACGAGTATAATCAAATTGTAAATATATACATAGTAATAGTCAAATGATTCAAATTATAAATCACATTTTATTCATTTAACTCATGTGGTATCGCTTCTGTATGCAAATTTGTTTTTGCGACTTCCTTTGATATTTCAAATGTGCACCTGCAAATAATTCGAATAAAAAAAAAACGTGTTAAAATGTCAAAAACTCATAAGAACCAATAATTTTCTGTTTACATTAATTTGATTTTTGAAAATTATGAATCCAAAAGAAAGAAAGAAAATTTTTCTCTTGTCACACACGTAGTACTATTTTTGCACTACCATATATTTTTTTTGTCATGTAGTATCCATATGTATCACGATCAGTGCCCACAATGCAAGCTTAGTAGAATTATGACTTAGAATTAGACAGCTGGCAGAACAGGATAGTGCGACATAAACATTACATAACTTGAGTGATAGATGCATGATCTTCGGCAGTTATAAGGATATAGGACTAAAACTGTAATGTAGACGCTAGACTAAAACGTTTGTTTAAATGTTAATAAAATTTTGAACATTGGACTGTAATAAACGTTATTACCTCTTTGAAATTACATATAAATAATTTGCCGTCGATAAAAATTGTTTTCAAGTTATCGCCGCATTCCGGTAATGTTTTAGTTTGTGTGGGAAAAATTTCAAAATTAAACAATCCAAGGACGATACATGGTGCAACCTGTTTACGATGTACATATTACGAATGATGCCGCAGTTTTGATCAAACTGACAAATCCAAGTAATAGAAAACCGGATTAAATTAATTAAGGCTTAAAAAAATAGAATACTACTGTTTTCATTAATCCTGCGCTCCTACGTTTATCCGAAGCTGTACAAAAAATTCTCACAAACAAAAACCTCGTGAACAGTTACTAATCTTAAACAGTATCTAGTGATTTTTGATTACTTAATCATATGTAAGCCTGATAAGAAATATTATGATAGCATGGAAGTAACCGTCGTAATCGGAATCTTATTTTGCATACCCTAAAAATAAAATCTCCAATTCAATAGCAAATAGCTACGATAAAAACGTTAACAAACGTACTCGAGTACTACACCACCATTCTCTGATTAGCCCCTTATCAATATTTTATATAAATAAATTACTTATCAATAACTTGCACACCGTAAAGTGATAAAGGTTAACTGTTAACAAATAAATCAGTTTAGTCGAACGTGTGTGGACAGGTGTACGCTGTGTCAATAGTGGTTATTCAGTTTAGTGTTAAATTATAGTTAATTAGTATACCAAATGGATATGGAAGCTAAATGTTGTCCATGTTGCTTACAACAATTATACACGCTTATTGATTCGATTGATTGGAAACGTATAAGTAAGCTATTTTTTATAATAAAATAAAATTTTTGCTTAAAACTGAAAGTTGTGTGACATACGTGTTTTTAGTTTCTACGTTAGTAAACAATGAATGACCTAATCGTATAGGAAATTTCCAAATAGTTTTTTACTTAAAGTAGTGTTTTGAATTCGATAATATTCTTTGCGAATTTATTACTAAACTTATAAGTTTGCATAATGTTTACAATCGTCTAAAATATTTTTGAAATATTATGTGATTGTGCGGTCTTCAGTACATCATATACACAAAAATTATGTTCAGCTACAATTAGTTTGTTATACTTAATGTGATGGTAGACAGTCTTATCTCCGAAAAATAATAAACATGATTTGGTAAAAATACATAACACTTGCTCTAGTTCAGAGATAGTGTGTGTGTAGTCTAGGATTTAGGCAAATGCAATTGCCGTATTTAGGTGTAGTGTGGTTGTGACTTGATGTGTGAAACATATATCGAGCAACTTATATAGCTATTACACTTACTTAAGTATAGTTTTATCGTATTTTTAGGTCGGGCGCAACTGAATACTGCGATGTTATCTCAACAAAAAATTGCAATGAATTTGACGCATCCGCTATGAACAGACATTTCTCTGAGAACTAAAAGCTCTTGTGGTATCGTTTACGTTTTCACAGCACACAAGCTAAATTCAATGTTTTATATATCGAGTTTGAAAGAGTCATAAGTTTTGGCTGTATCAAGGAGGGTTTTTATGTAAAACCAGACAAGAGGTGGTTATATAGCTTCGGTAGTTGGACCGGGAGGTACTGGGTTCGAATCCCATCAGAGGCTTGATGCAAAGCAAATTTTCGTCATCGATTACGATCGGTGATGTTAATAAACACAACTAAGACCCTCTGTTGGAGTGCAAACTTCAGCGCCGATCCACCGTCCATGTCAGTGTAGAGGTTGACGTGGAGCTTGCAATGTGCAGGTGGCTTTGACTACACAATTAGTATGGAGTGCCACTTGCTAACTTCATGCATGAATCCAACATGAGCAGTGCTCTTGTGTACCCGTGGAGAATTACCGAACTAAAAAGTACGTTGAATTTAAACATACATTTGCAAAACAAAATAGATAAAATTTTACGAAAGAAAAACGATATATCGTCGGTAACAACGCAATAGTGTATATGTACAAAATTCGCCGAAATATCACATTATAATTTATATTTTTCATTGTACCTAAAATTATTACTTTATTTACATTTTTAATCAAAATCTTATTTTCTGTTCTTAACCAATAATTTTTTGTACTTTATTGCAAATTTGCACAGTGTCTTTTCTAAGGTATCTTAGATACCGTTTACTTTTTATTGAAATAAATGACGAAGCATGCGGTTCACAAATATTTAATTAATTATTTCATGTAACTTTTTTAACAACGTTCGCTCTACAAAGCCAGCAACATAATTAATTGGCTCCTTTAAAGAGGAATCTATTGAACTGAGAGGAACTATCAGTGTTTCATAGTCCATATCACAGTCGATATTAACATCAGGGAATTGCATCCACCAAAAAAAGCTATCGAAATAATATTGGTGAATGACAAGTTTAAATTAACCAAAGCAGGAAACCTTATTACAACTTGAAAAAAGCCTATTCACAAAATTTACATTAATATTTCGAACAAATAAATCGTTCGTTTGTTCGTTGTTGTTGAACTCAGCCGCATAAATTTGTAGACGTGGAGTAATTTTACACACAATTATTTAAAGGCATTGATTTACTCATTGCTGTGTCTATGAGCAAACTGGGCAAAATTCTTGTGACCCACAGATCACAACCATCTTCTTTGTTGAATTTCAGAGATTCAATCGTTAGTGTATATCTCCTGATAGTATTCCCGTTACATTTTTGAAAAATTCTGTAAATTTGGATATTTCTTTAAGCATCCTGAAGCAAGTTAATTCAATCAATAAAATTGGCTACTTTTCCAGATAAGTGGAAAATAATCAGAGTTATGCCTATTTTCCTAATCGGATCTGGAAATAGTGTTTTGTACTACAGAGTCATTACACATACTTATCTGCTATATCTAAGTTATTTGAACTGGCCGATAATATGCAACTCATTCAGAATAGGAGGGCTCTTTGGAAATTTGATTCGAAAACGAGAATACTTATTATGTTTGAATCTACTACTTTCGTTTTCAAATCGAATTCCCAAATAACCCACAGTGCTCCCTCGATATGTGTCACAATACTAGCATGGGCTTAAAGATCAACATTGACCAATCGAATTTACCAGTTATTCTATTAAAGAGGACCACAAACAATCTATTATGCATCTAATTTGCAAAAGCCTTCGATTCCGTCAATCACAATAAAACTTGGGAAATTCGGATTGTCCTGCTGTTGCCTGGTTGAAGTTATATTTAAATAATCACACCCAATATATTAAATAGAAGATAAGAGGTGAACAACAATAGCTACCTCCGGTGTACCACTAGGCACTCACTTTGGCCCATGGGATTTCACTTAAGTTATTATTGAAGAGATAAAGCAATCCATAATTCTGATGTTCACAGATGACCTCAAAATCTACCAAGCCGTTGAGTCACTCGACGCCAAAAACGGCTGCAAGAAGAAATCATCAACAAGCCATGTACAGTATGGGTTTAATTTTATAAGCCTCAACGTTGATAGATGTCAATCATTGTCGTTCAACATTATAAGATAAATGGATTAACTCTCTTTCTATCTCTATATAGCTTTCACTTCTCATGAAGGGATTTCGTCGCCTGCACTATGGTCCTCCATCCGTCTTGATCCATCGCTCTTACGCTCCTCCACACCGACTGGTTGTTATTGGAATACTTTATAAATCATACGAGACAGAAATTAAAAAACAAAAGTAAATTACCCTAAAATTACTCTGTATATTCGCAAATAGATTTGGTAATTTTTTGTCAGCAAATTACTCAAAAGTTACCATGGGATATTTCCGAAAACGCCTAATATAACACTTAAACATACAGCGATTACCATCATATTTAACTGGATGGTAAATTATTAAATAGTACTTTTATTGGTAATCTCTTACTGCATCAAATAGACATACTTTGAAATTCATTTAAAATAAAGCTTCCTAGTAAAGTGCTAAGGGATCAAGACTGAAAGACAACCCGAACAAGCAGGCTTACACTGACTATTGTAAAATTTTGTGTATTAATATTATGTGTGACAAAAAATTGTATTGAAATAAAAAATGTTAATGACAAATATAAAAAAAATCGTCTACAGTTAATCTGAGTGCACTAAAGTCTCAACAAAATATTTTTTTTTAGAACGCCGCCATACATAAATCTGATAAAACAATTTCCACAGTCACGAAATGTTGTTTTTCCAAGTATATCATCCGTTCCTTCCTAAGCAATGATGACGTGGATAATAAAATTTTGTAAGATGTTTTCTCACCCAAAAAACAGTAATTAAAGTCCACCCTGTATTTTCGTTTCTTTACTAAATTCCAACACATCACTTAAGTATATGCTTCTTATACTATGACTCAGCTATACCCTGACCTATCACACGTTTACTATACAGTAGTAAAGCAAACACCTAAAATTAACGCCGGTTTAATATATCATTTTTCTATTAGCAAGTTTATATTAAGACATATTTAAGATTAGAATAAAGAATATAATAGATGCCAAAGTATAATACACGAAAGAGTTAACTTTTATGGGATAAATAAAGATCGATAAAACCAATATTTGCGAAGGTTGTAAGATGTGTCGCTCACTGATTACAAATCATCTTATTATATCTCTTATTACTTCTCTTATATACTTATAAGTACTTGGAATAAATCCAATTTACTTTTTTATACCTACAAAATCATCGTGTTATATTTGTATTTCACATGTGTAAGAATTATATAAATTGTCTTTGTACTCACATTAACATGATTTTTGCCGGTCGCGTGTATGAAAAATAGTTAAATTATAAAATCAATCAACCACGTAGCAACAAACATAAGACGTCGTATGATTTTCATAAAACAAGTTTGGCATACATTTTTGGTTGCATGAATTGTTAACTAAGTCAAAAAAAAAACTTCATAATAAACAATTTTTAAATATATGCATTCACATATTATTAAATAGTCGTATTGCTGGACGCCACACGCATGGGAATTTCTGATAATCACATTTTTTATGAGTTTGAACACGATATTGTTTAGTATCGTGATTTTAACTATATTCGACTTGAGCACTATCGATTTTGTAAAGGAATAATAATTAGATTTACCCTATTAGGGGCGCGTCAAAATTATGCATCGTTCTGAATATCCATAGTAATTATGTGGATATGTCAGAAACTAGTTGTGACATATCTGCATTTTATCTGCAGCAATGTTTCTCGTTTGACTTGGTTCACATATAGAGTATGAAGTATGTATTAAATATAACCATCCGGTGAAATTTAGCTCTGGGAGCTGGCTAGACCCTTGGATATCTTACATAGACACGAATCATTAACTAGAACATCCGAACTCTAACAGAAACATTAAGGCTCGTATAAGTAGAGAAAGAAATGAAACGCTAGCACATTGAGATTCTAGGCCTCAGTGAAGTCAGATGGAAAAACAGCGGTGAAATAAATACAAGCAATGGGAATTATATGTTATTCTCTGGTAGAGACGACACACATGAACAAGGCACACATGAAACCAGTTAACAGCAGAATAATAGTGGCAAGATTCCATTCAAAAATAAGAAACACAACCATCATTCAGTGCTATGCCCCTACCGAAGATGCAGATGAAACAAAAAAGATGATTTCTACGAACAATTACAAGCCACAATGTCAGGAACGCACAGGAACGACGTCGAAATCGTACAAGGTGATTTCAACGCCAAAATTGGCACAAATAACTGTGCGAAACAACAATGAAGAAAGATTCGTAGATTTCTGCATCACAAATCAGTTATTCGTGGCAGTAGTTCCACACAAAAATATACATAAATACACATGGACATCACCGGTCAACAAGAAACTCCGCACATCACTACAAGATGTCAGAACAATGAGGGGTGCAGATGTACACAGTGATGTGGTAATAGCAAAATTTGAAATCAAGCCAGCCGTTGTGAAACACTCAAAGAGAAATAGGAAGAAATTTAACACAAACCGATTGAAAGATACTGAAACAGAAACATCTTCAATGAAACGTTCCAACTCAACCTCCATAGAAATGAAGCCGTACAGAACAAAAATGGAACCAAATTGAAAAAGCCTACATCAAGACTGCTACGGAAGTACTCGGCTGCCAAGAATACAATCGGGAACCTTGGATTAGTTCAACTTAATCTACAAATATACCAAGAAAATACGATAGAGGTGAAACAGATGCGAAGAAATAGCCAAGTAAAGAAGATGGAAAGGAATGATCGAAGAAAATATGTATAAAGCATCCTCAGGGTGCTGAAGCTTTACACCAGTGTGTAAGGAAAGTCACCGGCAAAATTACAAACGTACCACCTATAATGGATGATATTGGTCAAGTATTAACAACGGATGAAGCACAGTTAAAGAGATGGAAAGAATATTTCGAAGAAGACGTTATCAACAGCACCTAAAATATCTGGCCATCAATTGGCACACCAATAACGAAACTAGCAATACCCATCCACCAACAGAGAAGATCGATAAAGGTCGAGGCACATAGTTTTCGTTCCGTTCCGATTCGTTTCGTTTTCAACAAGTTTTTTTAAATTCTCACGCACATAGCTTTCGTTTCGTTTTGAGTTGTTTTTATGTAGTTTGATAAATCGAGTTTTTTTATTTCTCACAATATTGTTTCAATTCAATCAATTATTTATATTATCATATCAATTGATTTAATAATGAGAGAAAATTTACACATTAACAAAAAAACGATAACGATATATGCCAAAATAAAAATGTTGAGGTTATTGTTTAAGTTTTTATTGAAATTTGATCAACTGTTTCGGTTCGGTTCCGCCTTGAACTTAACAATGTGAGCATGTTTTAGGTTTTCCATACATTTTGACATATTCAACTTAAAGATCGGAACGAAACGAAAACTATGTGCCTCGACCTTAAGGCTGCTTGAACAGAAAGTATAACCGCCGAAATATTCAAAGGAGATTCATTTACAGCTGCAAGCACACTAATACCAATAATCCAGGAAGTGTGGAATTCTGGCAGAATACCACAGAAGTGGAAAAAAGCCTTGACTATTACAATCCCCAAGAAAGGTGACCTAGGTATCTCTCTCCTCAACACAACAATAAAGATACTTGCAATGATCATCATTGACAGAATCTCACCTACGATCAATGCAAAATTAAGAAACGAATAAGCTGGCTGTAGACCAGGAAGTTGCACCTATCACATCAACTCAATCCGTATCATCAATGAATAATCCAATGAATGGAATTCACCACTGTACCTGCTCTTCGTCATAGGAACGCAATATGGCAGACACTTTGTGAAATGGGCATCCCCCAAAGAAATTGATTGAACTCATACAAGAAATGTATCGGGATGCTGGAAACGAGTTCAATATAAAGACAAACAAAGTGAAAAATACTATAATACTCGAGGAGTAAGGCAATTGGATAATGTAATGCGGAAATTGGATGTCACGTCTTCTAATGACATGTAATGGGGACTAATAGGTAAACTCAATGATATGGACTATGCAGATGACGTATGCCTGCGCTCACACACAAACACTCAGACATGCAGCAGAAAGTAACAGCTATCAGTATATCGATTTTGTCTCAAAATGTATGAAACGAAATAAGTGTAACCGGAAAGATATAGTACTAGCATTTGTGTTTGTGTTAGTTTCGTGCGTATGATTGTTTTAATGCACATGCAAGTCACGTGTCATTCGTTTTTTGTTTAATCATATTAACCCTTTGAGTGCCAACATGATTTCGGCTAGTGTATTGAGGAGCACGATCGCGCTTTCGGCACTCAAAGGGTTAACCATTGCAAACGCCATATTTTTGTGTTGTTTATGTATTTTCGATTTTTTTATAATTAACATTTTATTTTTAAAATTTATGAAATTTAAAACAAATTTACTTATAAAATTTTATTAATACATATAAAATTAATTTACGATAAAAAAAATATTAAATATAAAATATATTAGCATGTTAAATAATGACACTCCACAGCTCGAGAGCAGACGTAATGTGCTGAGAAAAGGAAATAAGCACCATGACAATTAAACTGATTCGCCCGGATTGCGTTATTTTGGTACTGTTCATCATACAAATGCCACAAATACGAACAAAAGAAGAAAACAAATACAAAGACATATTTGTGTTACACTGTGTACGTATTCGATTTTTTTTTGCTTCACTCATTTCAAATGAGTAACTCATGAGATAAAATCGATATACAGATCTAGCTAACGAAGTTGGTCTCATGATAAAAATCAGTAAAACCAAGACGACGAGACTTAACACAAATATAACCACACCCCATGTACATCAACAATGTACAAATTGAAGATGCAAATGAATTTGTATACCTTGGTTGCATAATAACAAAAACAGGTGAGACAGAGGAAGACATAAACAAACGCATAAATAAAGCCAGGCACACATTCAACATGTTACATAAAGTCTGGAATTCTTATGTTCTGTCATGCAAGACCAAGATACGAATGTTCAACTTCTCCGGAAATCGGTACTACTGTATGTGTGTGACATGAAAACACACAGAAAAAATCAGAAAGAAGCTATAGGTGTTCGTAAACAAGTGGCTTCGACGTATACTGAAATGCTTTTGGCCTAGCACCATAACTAACATTGAACTGCATAGAAGAACAAATCAGTCAGACAGAGAGAGCGAAATAAAGAGACTAAAGTGGAGACGGATAAGAAAATCACCAATACGCTAAGGAAATCACCAAGTGTTATAACGAGGATGTCATTGGACTGGA
This sequence comes from Nephrotoma appendiculata, assembly GCA_947310385.1. Classification (NCBI taxonomy): domain Eukaryota; kingdom Metazoa; phylum Arthropoda; class Insecta; order Diptera; family Tipulidae; genus Nephrotoma; species Nephrotoma appendiculata. The sequence goes on from OX371223.1 coordinate 141,366,330, forward strand.
ACCCGCAGAGGAAAGTAGGAAGACCAGCGGTGACATTGCAGAGAACAATGCTAGCTGATGCGAAACAACTTGGTAAATTATGGGAAGAGATTAAAGCTATTGCAAATATTAAATAGTATAAATATAAGACACTTCTTATAAAATCGTGTTCCAAATTTTTTTTTTCTATAGGACAAGAACGAAGTTAGTTGTTTTAGTACAAATTCGAAAAAAAATTCGAAATCAACACAACTAGTGAAAAAATAAAACTAAATTTAACCGTGTGGCTTAGTTGTCAAAATAAAAAAGTAAAAAAATATGAAAAGCCATAAAAATTTCTGGTATAAAAATTAATAAATTTATATTTTTATTTAATTTTATTACTATTTAATATTTGTTAAAATTTAATATAAACGACGAATTGAACTCAATCGTTTCGTACTGAAAATCGGGGTACTGTAATGATGTGATTTTGTGATATTAAAGAACAGCACTCGATATAGCACGAACAATTATTCTTCTGATAATATTGAAAATTGAACGTATGCTGATCTGCAGACAATGATATTGAGAAACGAATGACGTATTTCCAAAATTTATTCCATACAATGCTACCCAATTTCGCAAAACAAAATTTGGTTGCGGCGCAACACCAAAACTAGCCCAGCGCGATTATAAAATCACAATCGCGATTGTTGATTCGAAATCGATGAATCACAACCAGTCCAAATATTGCATACTACATAGGATCAATGGCGCTCCTTCAAAAGTTAACTCAATTTTAGAATCAAAAAAAAAAATCTATTTTGCTTGCCAAATCCCGTTTTTTATTTTCTTTCTCTTTTTTCTGTTTTTTTGTTTCTAGAATTTTTGGAATTGGGCCTGCTCAATTGAATTTGACCATTTCATAATCAATAATTGTAAAATTTAATTTTCAAAATTGGAATTATATAAATATGTTCTTTTAATAAAATATATTTTTGGTCGTTCTGAAAAGAACGTTTGGGTTTTTGACGTCATTAATAAATTCTATATAATCCGCTCCTACGTGCGGCACGCAGTGCGACATGTTTGCTGATCCCGGCTCCTACGTCCCCCGAAGTTCAAATCTAAAGCCCCTCGGAGGGCTAAGCGGGGGGGAGCGCAGCGACCTCCCGCGTGCCCGTGAGAGTTATCGAAGCCGTTAGCCTCTACAATTATTGCATGTCAAAATGTTGTGCATTTCAAAACCTTGTCGAATGATTGACAATAATGTGTGTTAATAATACATAATTAACAAAAACTAACTAATACAACTATAGCAAAAAAATAATCTCGTAAACAAACAAAAAACACCACCATAAAAAAGAAGAGAAACAAAATTTCCTTTACTTCATAAACAAACTCAAAAAAAAAATACGAAAACAATGTAACGTGTTGTGCTAATGATAATAAAACGAAGTTTGGCAAGCAAAATAGATTTTATGTTTTGTTTTTGAAATTGAGTTAACTTTTGAAGGAGCGCCTTATCGACAATCCAGAGAATAAAAACTCGATACTTGATATTCGAGAACTGAAATTTGATATGGATAAGAAAACAATAACGATGAGTTCGTATTTGGATTCATTCCCATTCCCTTACTATGTTGTTGTAAGGGATTTGAATCAACTTCCTCTGTTGCTTAGCGACGCAATGCGGCCAGTGGTTTGAATTGATTAACAGTGAACAGTAAGATCTTTTTGTATTGAAGTTAAATAAAGATATTTTTGCAAATTTTATATCACTTATATTCGCTTTTTAATGCAAAAAAAATCATTTGCAGAATTTTCGAAATTCTTTCTTTTGGAGAGAAACTGTTTATTGCCTGAAATACTAAAAAGCTATGTTATATATGTAACAAACCTAACTTGAATTTTTTGGTCACCTGGGGTAATTTTGGCTGCTGTTGCGGCGGTTGTTAAGATGCAACCACCTTTTGCGACATTTGTTGAAATTGGGGTTTTGCTGCAATTTGTTGCGCGTTTGCTTTAGGCATTGGAACATTTGCTATGGACATATCATTTGATCCTTGCCAATTCCGTCGGATTTTTAAATGCGTAATAAATTTCAACCATCTTTGTAATGCCGGTCTTAGCCACCAAATCAATCCTTTGAAATCCAGTTTCATGCTATCCAGACATGGGTCCCATTTGAAACGCGATATTTTAAAACGTGAATTATCAAAACGCGATATTTTAAAATACGATATTTCAAAACACGATAGAGTACAAAACGCGATATGGTACAAAACGTGATACGGTACAAAACGCGATATGGTACAAAACGCGATATTTCAAAACGCGATATTTCAAAACACGATATGGTACAAAACGCGATATGGTAAAAAACGGGAATTTAGGATCGGGTTATATCAATCGGGTGAAGGGGAAATTTAATTTCAGTTTATAGGAATTTAAAAATCGATTGGAGTGAGAGTATATAGGATCGGTATAAATCGGGTCGCTACGCTCCCGTCGCTTCGCAATGCACATTCTGTACCATAAGTCCATAACGCGTTTTGAAATATCGCGTTTTGAAATATCGCGTTTTGAAATATCGCGTTTTGTACTATATCGCGTTTTGTACCATATCGCTTTTTGAAATATCGCATTTTGAAATATTGCGTTTTGTACCATATCTCGTTTTGTCATAGCTCGTTTCGAAATATCGCGTTTTAAAATATCGCGTTTCGAGCGGATCCGCCCCGACATATAGGTAGGTATATGTATTTGATGTGATAAATCAGATCACATATTTGATCCAAGTACAACCATTGGGATGATACCAGATTTTTATTCACCTCCTCATTTATTTCATACAACATATTTGTAATTGTCGTAACCATACTCGACCGTTCGTTTTCGAAGCACTACAAGAATGGCCCAACGAAGTGACACAAATAAATCAATTGGTACTCGCTGTGTATTATTGGTTTGATTTTAATTTATCTTTAACGGAATCCGGCATGATACTCAATTGTCCTGCGCCAAAGTGACGCAGTATCGAATGGGTCATAACCAATGACATAACATCGCCTTTTTAACCAATTTAAAATTAAACATTCGTACGGGGAATATTGATAGGTCCATTTCAACATTTGTGGTAATGATATTATTTCTTGCAGACGATCATATATTACGTTTCAATAAGATTCGAGCAAAGCAGCCATAATCAAATCTATCGCTTTAATCCAGCTATGTACATGTTTCTGTATTGGTATTATTGTGTAACCCTTAATCATAACGTCTAAAATACTGTTTTCGACCACCTGCGGACCAACCGGAAGACCTAACAATTCGACACATGTTATATCTATATATGTAGTGGAGGATTTGTAACTTCCTTGAAACGATAATCAGTTGATGAAAATATAATTGTCTGCCTGGGTTCGTTTATCACTTTCAACAAGTCGCCGCACGAGTCCAAAATAATAAATCAATTCGGGAATTCATTCAACGGTTTCTGCATCTTTTTCTGTATATACATTATTTAAGATTCGGATAAAACCCAATTTGGTTCGTTTATTCACACTTTGACAACCACACCAAAAATCGTTAACTTTTTAACAGTTTGATTTACTTCGAATATTTTTCGAAGTTCGAAAAAACGACAAAAGTGACACCGTGACATAAAATCTAATTACGGAAAATGCGATAGGATAAGAGAACAAAAGAACACGTCCGTTCTATATAAAAGCTATTTAATATATGCTATTGAGCTATTCAACAGATTAAGATGGATCAGCTTAGTAGACGCCCTATGCTTCTAAATTGGAGATACCGGAAAAAAAAACTGGTGAAATTGATAATTTAGAAATAAATTGTTTAAGAAGTATAAATATTCTCAAAAGCCCACCGAAATATTTTTTAAATTGCTTCTAGATGCAATAATTAGATTTAATAAAATGATACTTTTTAATTGTATATGCATCGGACACCTTGGTATTTGTGTGCTCAGGCTGTGTCCCAAACACCGACTTATTACAGACTTATTTGCTTATTTGACGCCATCTTGAGTAAGTCGGTCAAGTCGTTCCAATTCCTTATAATGACTTATTTGTGACGTAATATAAAAAAAAAATGCAATTTCTGTTATATGGAAGAAAAAATTTCCTTGACATGTTGGTCGTTGCCACTAGATTTGAAAAAAAAAACTGCATGATTACTGCATGATTTAGTCAAGGCACATTTTTGGAGACATTTCTGTGTAGACATACTTATTCAAATAAGTCTGCTCGCGAGGTGACTTATTTGAATAAGTCGGTGTCCACAAATAAGTCGGTCTTCACAAATAAGTCGGTGTTTGGGACACAGCCTCAATATGTATTTGGCAGTAAAAGTTACTTTTAACCCTAGAGAAGTTAGTTCTTATCAGATTTGGTAAATCTAAATATAAAAAAATAAAATACTCTTGAACTACTTATATTTTCCAAATTAAATTCCGCTTTTATTCTTTACACTAGAAACTTCTTGTTTTTATATCCAATTAAAATTATATAATTCTTATTTTTATAAGCAGAGTTTCTTTCAAGTATTTTCGATACGTAATAATTTCCCCTTAAACTCTGTTGTTTCTTTTTCGCTATAAAGTTGTGCGTTTTGTTGTATCCTTGAACTTAACTTTCAGGGCTATGTATTCCGTAACTCAATTAGGCTGAAATGCTGGTAAATTTTCATCATGTTGTTTTCTTTTTATATTGATAGAAATGTTTTCTAGAGAAAAATTTTGGTTTATAGAAATTCTGAAGAAAAATGTGATTGTAAATTGTATTGTAGAAAATTCAAATTTTTTCATGTTCATGGAATTGAAAATCGAAATGTAAATATAACAAGTTTTCTGCGAGATTCCCACTAATTTTTTTTTTATTTTAAAAAATATATTTTGATTGTATTTTGAATTAATATGTTAGCATGTTGTCGACATGTTATATGTTAGCATGTTGCATTCGACGGATAGCAGCGACGTTTTCGGCAAACCTTGCGTTTCGGTGACGTACTTTGTCTTGCATGCGCGGAACGTTTCTCGAACGGAGCACTAATTTGAAAATAAAATTTGATGATTTGCACATGTTCAACGCTATAGCCTTCTATGGTGTTTTGCCATACACTACTCAACAATTCACAACAAATTTGACAGATGTTGCTATAATCTAACAAATTGTGGAGTCAAAATGTAATTCAAAATTATTTTCAAAATTTTTACTTTAATATACACATAAAGTTCTACAAATACATACATAAAATTTAAATTTCAAATTAAATCCTTGCTCATTTACGAATTTTAATTACAAGCCCAATTCATTGGCAAATAAAATACGCTTTATACAGTGGCGTCTCATAACTATATCTATCCTATCGTTTTTTTGATTTTTTTAAAACAACTGATTTAAACAATACATTTTTTTTAACAAATGAAACAAAACCCGTTGCTTACTTCAATTAAAATTCCTTTGTTTCATAACTATATAACCACAGCAGTCTTTTAATCATTTGTCACGCTCAGACCAATACTTTAAAAAAAAATGACGGGTCGATTAAGGTCACGAGTAATTCTTATAAAAGTATCAAGCACCTGAAATGCTGTTTTTACCGGTATTTTGAACTTCGCGAAGAGCTTCATTGCAATCTTTCTTCAGTCACCATAGCTTTGCAGCCAGTTGTCAGTTTATTGGCGATTTTCATCGAATGTAGATAGCGTTGGTTTCTACGTCTACAAGGGGGACGAGAATTGTCAAATCGATTGTTATGACAGTTTTTATCCCCCTTGTTTCATAGCAAACTGCGATTCACGTTTTGTTCACCAGATGTCAGCTACTTTGCTGGAAATTGCGAATGAAAGATTCTTTCTGTTGAATTGGTAGCTTTTTTAAAAGCTATAGTGCTCTAGCCCACTGATTCTCCATAAAACTGAATCTATCTTCTCTAGTTCGAATATTGACTTTAGGATCGCCATAGAGAGATGTCTTGACTTTAACAGATACCCAAATGCTTTATACTTCCTCAAAAAAATAGCTTCATTTCGATGTTCTTTCCTTTGGGATAAATGTTTTATACGCTCATTGGGTTACTATATATAAACCCCAGAACTCCGTCGTACCGTGTTCGCTCATTTTACCCAACTCACTAGTCCATCAGGGTAACCTAGTTCTTTTTGGTTTAATAAACAGCAGCTCAGCGTTTCCCACTCTTCAATACTATTTGATCATTTCTGAAGATAAAAGTATGCCCACACTTTTATCTTTTTATCCAATAACCTAGTTTGTATTTGTACAGTTTTTAAATTTCTCAATTTAAGATTTTCCCACTTAAACTCCGTGCGGGAAGAGTACTGTCAATTACTTCCAACTTTGAGGAGGTCAGAGAAGATAACAGGTCAATTCTTATAACATAAAATTCAGAGAAAACACAATTTCGACAAGTTGATAATTTCGAGAAAACGACTATTAGAAAACACAGATGCAAGAAATACAATTCGCAGAAAATACGATGTCGAAAAATGGTATTCTGAAAAAATGATATTTTATAAATAATGGCACTTCAGAGAAAACGGCAATAAAGCGAACACAACATTTCAGAGAAGGGGCAATTTCGTAAAAATGCTCATTCTACGAAAAGATCGTTCCAACAAATTAAATTGCAGTAAAACGACAATTATAGAAAAGTCCTACCTTCCAAGAAAGAAAATTGCGATTTTCGGGCAAATACAGAGAATTCCCGGACGAGATGAGGTCGATAACTGCAACCGAAATTTTTTAATTAGAGTTAAGTATGAAACCATAAATTGCATTTAATTCTACAGTTATTTGAGAATCTAGTACAGCAAGCTGAAAAAATTAAAGTACGCCTTTAATTACTTAAAATGAGAAATGTTTTTTGTTCAATGTTCTTTGAGTTTCCTCATCACGGCGTAAGTTTGCATCACAACCCACAATTATCTGAAAGTGGAGATTACTAAAACCACACGCCTTATAATACTTTTGTTTAACTCAAATACGGCTAATGTAATTTCGTTAACGCAGATCACGCCAATGAACCTAACATTTACCTTAGTTAAGATTTATGTAGGTTCTTGGTCTGGAGCAAGTACTAGGCTGAGTTTTAGCTTGAATTTCCTGGCCGAACGCCCTTAATTTTACCCTCATGAATTCATGGTTTTTGAGTCAAGAAGTGAGATTTTCATTCCTCATTCCAAAAGTAAGAAAAACACTTGAGTTTTAAAACTAAATTTTTTTAAACTGAACCCCAGCTCTTATTGAGACACATTTATAGTAAGATAGAAAAACGGTTTAAAAACAAGAGCTTGTTGCGGACGCCTCATCTAGGTCAATATGCAGAAACCGACCTTTTCGGCGTCCCTGTTTTGACCAAAGGTTCATCTGCCCGAGTTTTGATTTTCTAGCCCCTTTAGAACGAAACAGTAGTCCTACTGGGCTTGAGTAGGTCACTGTATTGAGCACATTTCAATTCAACGCCCTCCCACGAATGCAAGGTAGGTGCAGCTTGTTTAATCTATTTAAGATGGTTGTGCATTGGCACCTTAAGATGTTTAACATCATTCCCTGGAAGTTCTCATATTTCTATCAATTTCGTGTATTCCAGAGATTTCTATACAGTACCTCCATGATTTTCGACTACAGCAACATTGTGAAAGGACATAAATTTCATTTTTGATGTGCGTATTGAAAAATAATTTGGTGTGCGGGAAACACAGATCCATGAATACTTTCCTGCCTGGATACTTTGCCGAGGTGTTCGAAGTTATTGTATGCGGCTGCTTAACCTTCACCTCTTGACATGATACGTTACATCTTAGATTCGTAATTTATTTTCCAGGTTTGCTCTCGTAGGTCCATCATATTCAACTAACTATAAACCCGGGTCATAACGTTTGATAGTTCACCATCGGCAGATGCTAACAGCATAACCTGGCTTTGCATAAATGATACCTCGAATTGTATTTGGTAATAGAATTTCGTGTTTTCCCTCGACTCCATCTCGACGCTCCGAAAACTTGCGTTACACAGTTTTGCTAGTATTATAGCTCTCGTTTTTATCTTAAAATAAACATTTCAAATCTATTAACATTGAAACCTGGCAAAAGTTAAAAGAGAAAATATTAAGTTGTATCATACAATTCTTCTGGAATTTTCTATTCGTTTTCTGACATTATTTTCAAATTAACGGGTTTAATTTCCTCTTTCGTTTTCTCCATAACTATCTTTTTAGCTAATTATCTTTCGGTTTTCTGCTACAAATTCTTTCTTTAATTTTGAGAGCCACCTAATGCCTATAAGTAGTGCTGGCCAGTTTATTCAATTGCCAACCTCAGTTTCTTCCCACAGATTATTTGTTCCAAAAAGCATTTGAAATTAATTAAAACTAAAAAATATTCAAAATAACATGTTTACGGACTGGAATAAGTTCAAGTTCAAGTAAAATTGTTTTTTTTGCAAACATTGTTGATAACAGAAACCCAAAATAATAATTTTTCAACGTTTCTTATCTGTAACCCAAATTTTATGGCCCCCAATGTGTACAATATATAGACAACTAAGTTCGGTATGTCTTACGACCACCTACATACATTGTGTTTTTCATTTATTTTAGCTATAAATAATAGCTAATACAATATTTGTTAGGTGGCTGGTGTCGCTTAGATCTGGCTAGATCCAGAAGGCTGATGTCATTGCATGGGCTACATATCAGCAAGTTTGTGTCTACTGACGAGATTATTGTCGTAGTTACCAAGAATAAAATTTCTGGGAGCTCTCTGTCTAGACCTATTAAACCTTTATAGAGATTCAAAATCTGGGATATTCTACTCTTCAAGTTCAGGTAATTTTATGTTGCCTATTAATGAGACCCAGTTTTGTCCATGATCTAAATTATTCATTAGATAATTTGAATTGCCATGCGGTATTTATATAATAATTCCTTAGTGTGGCATGTGGATATAGCTATAATAACTAATAATATTTCTTTATTTTTAAAGGTAGAATGCCACAATTTCAATCTTCATAGATTATTATTAATGATTGAAGTAGATTAGAATTGAATTTTCATTGTGTTACTAAGCATCAGTTAGATGTCTATAAAATCTATCACATATCATTAAATTATTCCAAATTCCACTGAAAACAATGAATGTAGTACAAACCATTCTACACAATTTTGTTTAAACCACGAGGTTTGAATGGCTCATCCACTTAGCGATAGTCAGTTCATTTATTTTCTTAAAAATATTTAAAGATTTTTTTCAAAGGTTGACTCTTCTCTCAAACAGTTCATTTCATCTGGTTCGAATTTCAGAACAGAGAAATCCGATCATCTTATCACATCCTTATGTGACAGTACAACGAATCAAGCGATTGCCACGCAAACCAATTACACTTATAGATCTGTACATACATATACCACGTTTCCTCCATATGATAACGATATTAAATTCAATTGCAGTTGTAAAGATAAATCGTAAATTGAAATAAAATAATTTTATATATAGCCCCATATAAAAATTTGGAATCTATAATCAATTCCTATATAATGCAGTGTCCGCACGCGTTATGTAAATGTAATGTGTTAATTAAAGCCAATAAATAAATTGACCATGAAAAACGGTTGCTGATAATGTGGCTTGCAGTTAGTAAATATTTTAGTTGTGTACTCACATTGCTTATTGAATATTCCAATAGCAACTATGAAGGGCGGAATGTGTATTAACATGTACAGTCATAAAATGTTGCAGTGTGCTAAATGTAATTAACGTAAAAATGCACAAACGAAATAATTTACAACAAAAATTTAAAACACTTGACCTTGTCTTTTTTCTTGATATAGGTACTTGATCTTGATTTTTGCTTGGTGGCTACATACAAATAATTTTCTTTCTTCCTTCGATGTCAAATTTATTCTCGCCGCGTTCGTTTAAACCCGAGTTTAGTTTATAGAGCATCGAGTATGATTAAAGGCAAAACTACAAAAGCGTTCCTAACTAAGAATGTTTCCTTTCCATGCTGCGTACATGACACCGGAAATAAAAAGCATCATACTCGCTCCCGAACTGAAAACCAATTAAATTTCGTGAAATGCTTTAGCTCCACACACGAGTTGAAATATTTTTAACTTTGTTGTTGTTTTAATACATTTTGTACGATACTATGGTATTTTTTCCGAACTAACTCTCGATGTCATGTACGCTGTCTTAGAAAAACTTCTTTATAAAACATTATAATATTTCTGGACACCAGTTGACAACCACTGCTCGTAAGTTTTTCACGTTTTATTAAAGAAATGCTATTTGTAAAAATATCTATGTAAGAAGAGGCGAATTATTTAAATTTGTGAAAAACAATTCTAAAATACTTACGATAAAAATAAAAATAAATTGAATGAACTTCCGACGTTTTGAACTTGGCATAGACAAGATTTTGTTGAAACGATAAGTGCTATAATTTCTAAGTGTGTGTCTGTACACTTAGGCACACTTTTGTATTTTGTTTTGTTGTCAGCAGCACATATTTTTATGTGCGTTAAATGATTGGCGGAATTTTATTTAATTAAAAATTTTATTCACCAGGTCTGGCTATTTTTAAATATAAGTAAAGTGGCGCTATTTCTTAATTAAAGTGTGACTGACTTTTTTCAGATGTATGTTGATAATATTTGTCTACATTATTGACATTCTTATTTTGATGCGTTTTTTCATAATTTTCTGCAAAGTCTGGCACATGTACAAATATTTTAAATTGCAGTGAGATCCGAAGAATAAATTTTTCATCGAAGAAGATTATTTGTTTGTAGCAACCCATTTTTTTCAGTCAGCAAAAATAAATAAACTCTTTTCAAAACCATAGACGATAGTCAATTCTCAGAAAATTTGAGAGCAAATGAAAAAACGAATGTTTCCATGACTACAGGCACTCTGTTTGTTGTTTTAATTTCTGAAAAAATTTAGTTTTGATAACGATAGTTTTGTTGTTGTTGGGCGAAAACTGTAAAAAGTGATTTTGGTGTTTCATTTCTATTATAGACGCACCGGATTTTTTGAACTGGAATAAAAACAATGTTTAAAATTTAAAATAATTAATAATTTATTTGTCTTTCATGGCATTTTATGACGTCAAAAATTCTGTTTTGCATGGACGCAATATATGGCTGTAGCCGTTCCGGCGTCAATGAGGACCAAGCATTTTCTATGACCATTTTAAGCTCCTGCACCATATGAAATTGCCTGTTATCATCATAGGACCTCTTTACAAACCATCCCCAGATGTTCTCAATGGGGTTCAGATCTGGTGAACGCGCGGCCATCCTAGTAATTCCACTTTATGTTGCGCAAACCAAATAGTTGTGGAAGCACTCACATGATGCGTATTCGGGCGTTATCCTGTTGAAAAATAAAATTTTCTTCAGCAAAACTACCCAAATACGGTATGAGTTGCGCTTCCAAAATTGTTTGGTACTCAGCCCTGTTCATTCGGCACGATAGAAATTCCAAAGGAAAAGTACCGAGTGTGCTGAACGCACCCCACACCATCCAAAGATCCGCCACCGAAATTCCTCTTGGAGAAATATCGGGGCTCTTTTCGCAGGTCTCTCCAGTACCTGTTCAGGCCATCTGACCCATCTAAATTAAATTTTTTCTCATCAGAGAAAATCACCTAAAATGGAAAATGTCGTTAGAAAGATAAAAACTGTTTTGCTTTCGCAAAGCCCGCTTAGCTTTAATATTAGAGACCAATTTTGGTTTCAGAAATATTTGTTTGTGAATTTCCAGTAACGGAAAATAATTGTTCATCATAGTTCGCCTTTTATGTCAGTATTGTAATCCTAACCTAATCGGTTTTATGAATCTCTTTTTTTTTAGTTTTATTTAAAGCCAACTCTACTAATTAAAGTAGAGTGATACTACTGATAAATACGCCAACTATGATGAACAATTATTCCGTTACTGGAAATTCACAAACAAATATTGCTGAAACATGTTTTAAAGTAATGACTTCTTTTACCAGATTCCAATTGCGATTCATGTTAGCACGCGCGAATGAGGGTCTTACTTCTTTGTGGTGAGCTTCCAGGTGATGTTGAGGCTTCACCCAAAGAGTGTCAGTCATGGAAACATTCGTTTTTCATTTGTTCTCAAATTCTCTGAGAATGGACTATCATACGTGCGTATCACGTGCGTCTATAGTTTTGAAACAAAGTTTATTATGCAAGTATTATTTTCAAGAAGCATATAACTTGTTTCATATGATCCAGCAGCAGGTCGTTTGAGGTCGATTTGAGAGAATGTAGAGAAATTATAATAAAATTAGTATGATTAGGGTAGGATCGATTAAAAAAATTAATAAAATAATGGAATGGAAAATTTTGGTCATAATTCCAGTCACTTTTGTTTAACACAAAAAATCAAAAACTTCTTTTGGATGCTTTCAATTTTTTTTATGTGCACAACATAGTATGGATTCCAGACCGTTACAGCGTATTCCAGTTGAGATCGAACGTAAGCGAAATAGAGAATGAACATAAAGTTTGAATATCTTTAAATATACCTGTCCATCGTTTAACGAATTCAAATATGGCATTCGCTTTCGCAATACAATTTTTATTATGTCTATTGAAACTACCGTTTTCGACAAATGTAACCCCTAAATCCATAATCTCATTGACTCTGCAATACTTCGCTGTTGACTTTGTATGAAGTAATTAATGGATTCCTTTTACGATGAAAAGACATGATTTTGCATTTCTTAATATTTAAGTATATTGAGTTTCGATCACACCACTCACTTAATCTATCTAAGTCTTCTTGAAGTTTCTTCGTATCTAGCATTCCATTAATAGTACGAAACATTTTTACGTGATCTGCAAATATGAGCATTTTTGAGTTTTTGATTATATCGGTTATTCGGTCTATAAAAACAATAAAAAATCCTGGGCCTAATGTGTGATTCTTGGGGAACACCAGACGTAACTCTAATAACGTTTGATGTCTCATTTCCCATTATTACAAATTGGCGCCAGTTTGATAGATTTGAGTGAAATCCCAAAAGTGAATAAACTCGGGAATTCTTTATGATGACAGATAGAATCAAATGCATTACTGAAATCCGTGTACTCTACATCAACTTGATGGTATTGCTCGTTAATTATTTTATAAAACGGCGAGAACATGTCAACTATATCTTTGGCGTTTGATTATATATCAGCACGGTATCTTTCAATTTCTCGTTTATTTCTAAAGTATTTCTAAAATTGTTTTGGATTTTTTCTTGAATTTGATCGAGATACTGTGGGAGAGCATTTTGTGGTTTACAGAACATAGGTGCATAAAGTTCGAAGCCTCGCAGCATAATGTCTGGGCGAATTTTTCAGGCTAAATATCAATTGAGACTTCACGTTAGCTGCTTAATCTTTAATTCGAATTCGACGAGCTACCATGTCATTCGATGGCGGCACTGTATGAGCTTTTCCTGCCAGTGCAATACGATAACTAACGATATAGTACTCCAGGGTTCTGCGGACACACTTTGAGAAATGCTGGTTTAGACTCAAGTTTTTCATTGATGTTCGTGTTTCCGCAGATTGTGTGATCTGCTTCCGCATCACATCAAAGTAGCGCATCGATTATCTTTTTCGATGCATTTCGATAACTAGCTCTCCCAGGCAATCCGGTGAAGTCTTCCTAGCGAAAAATTTTCTCATCAACCTTTAGGCTGTTTATGTTATCATTACAGAAAAATTAAATTAATTTTTCTACGAATAAAAGGACAATTTATCTCAGTTTACTTGAATATTTAATTTTATACTATTGCAATCTAAGGGCACAGATTATATTATTGTATATCTACGATTTTTGGATAAGAACTAAATTCTGCCTCGATTTCCCGAATCTGGGAAGAAGGGCTGTCGACTCATCTTTTGGCAGCATTCGCTGCCTTGAAAATGCGTTTTTTAGTTACTTATCAGTAATAAACCTTCATTTTCATCATTTAAACTTATTTTTTTCCCAAATGGTTGATAAATGGGTTGGTTTAATAGACGTTTAGTTATTTACTTATTCTATTCATATTGTCTATTTTCGCCAAACGAACTCTGTTTCATTTCAATTTGTTGAGAAATAGCTTAGTTTGCCATTCAAATTAGCAAGTTTCCAGCAACATACGAAAAACTAATATTGAAATCTCATTTTCATTGTAAAACCTGAGTTTCAGGATTTTTGATTTCAAGCTACCAATTAAATTGTCAAAATATATGAACGAATATATCTACATATGTATACAGAATGGACTATCTATCGGTTTCTTTTTAAATCATATGTTATTTTGACACTGACAGCTGTTTCCCTCTCGAAATATAGACAAGAACACATTATCATATCTCCGCAGTTCGGATTGAACACATTTACGCTTGATCGACTTTAGGAAAATATTAAAATTTATTTCCAAAGTGAGTGTTGTTTGCCGAAACAGTGCGAATTTTGAAGGCTCATTTAAGCGGTTAGGGGCGCTTTAAAGTCCCCTAGCTATTGGCATCATGATTAGTGAAATCATTGCCAATTTAATTTTAAAATTTCAAGAAAGTTGAAAATATTTATTATGTTGTTGTGATTTTACTCAACATGTAGCAGACTGTTGTGTGACCTGAAAGCGCACAACGCATCCTCAGCAAGTAACAGTTTGTTGTGGTTTGTAAAGTTTTGGCATCATTGATACATTTTTCTCCGAGAATTTTAGCAACACCGTTCAGTCAATGGCGAGCATTACATTGCGACGATAACCGATTTTTGTAGCCAGGAATTGAAGACAGAAGATACTGGGCTTGCACTACCTTTGGTATTTGGAGGATTTAGCGTCAAACCACACCAGCCATCAAACAGTCGATCTTTTGTACGCTAAATTCAGTAATCGTGTAATCAGCCGTTTTGGTGATGCCAAATTGTCTTCGCGCAGTTGCGATTTGACGCCGTTAGGCTTTTTCTTGCATTAGGTTCACAGGATGGGCTACAGTTAAGCTAGCCAGGGTACCACTTGAATGAAGTTGCATTCCATCAATAATCGAAAGGTATGCTCTTTAGAAAAATGGTTGATTTGTGCGTTCATTTTTGAAACGAAACCACTAAATAGCCCACCCAGAAATGGGTGCGCTGCAAATATTTTGGCATTAACATCATCATCATCATCTCATCTCATCTCATATTTCTCATTATTTTAATGGGCAAATATGAATTTTGTGATCCCTTTCCTGCTGAAACTGCTCAATCGATTTTCATAACATTTTTGGAACAATCGATCAATGGCCGAATATTGTAAACAGCCTGAAAACATTGCTTCTGAAGTTGTATGGTCATGAAAGATAATCGAGATGTTGATATTCGTCGTTTAAATAAATGTTGCACTTCAGACCGATGTTGCAGCAATTTTCAAAAATGACGATGGTGAAACTCCTTTTGAGAGGAATATGGTTGTATGTTTTAGATTCTTCGTTAGATCCTTTAGTTTATCTGTTATTGCTCCCAAACGGCGATACATAACATGGCTTTTACTACTTCTACAGTAGCTCGCTCGAAACAAAGTGAGTGGTTGATATGTATGTGCTGATCGAAGGCACAAGGTTGCGTTTTATTCGTCAAAATTACATTACGTGGAAAAGTGTATAATAATTTAACTGTTTTTGTACATAATATTCCAAATGGTTCCAACCTTTTATTGGTTCTTCAATATCTACCAAAATTAGTTAGATGCAATGTCAGTTGTGCAACATTTAGGCAAACCTTCATTATTTATAACAATGACATGCAATCCGCAATAGTCTGAAATTATTGAAGCTCTTGAAGGCTGAAGTGTAAATTTTCATCCTGATATTGTGTTTCGTGTATGTATTTAAAAGTAATCTTAAGGAACTTATCGGTTTAATTTCCACAAAATAAATTTACAGTAAAATAAAAGTCATTATTTATACTATTGAATTTAAAAAATGTGGTCTACCTCATGCGCATATTTTGATCACTTTGGGTAGGGGTAATAGAATAAATAGGGTTGCTGAGATTGATAAGATTCTGTGTACTGAAACACCTTATATTAAAGCACATCCACAACTACATGAAATTGTTGGGCGTCATATGATTCATAGACCATGCGGTGTACTTAATCTACTCTCTGCATGAGAGAAAGAAAATGCAACAAAAATTTCCCAAAACATTTCCGTGATTGTACGCGTGATAGCGTGAATGGATATCCTGTTTATAAACGAAGGGATAATCGTACGAATGTTGATGTTCGTGGGCATTCTGTTGATAATCGATTAGTCATTCATTACAATTCATATCTTTTAGCCAAATTCAATGTGGAAGTGTGTACGCTCGTAAAATTATGAAATACATTTACAAGTACGGGTATAAAGGATATGATTGTGCTACGTTAGAATTTAGAGAATTGAATGATGAATTAAATGACGAAATTCATGTATAGATTGGATACAAAATTTAGCGTACATTTCACATCGCATACGATTATTCACATTGATTGTTACTTGCCCAATCATCAAAATGTTGTTTTTCGGTAACATTCTGGATATAGTTAATCATCAAACTTTTTATTTATTCTTTAAATACAAGTCTACAGAGAATTGTATACATTGAATGGTCATCATTAGATTATTATATACTATCGACAAATCAGCATTAGATAAAATAGTTTAATGTTTATCCAGTATGCACAGCCTGTTAGCGAGCTCCACTTCATTGATGTTCTATATATATATATATATATATATATATATATATATATATATATAACAGCTTCTTGGTAGGAGAGCCACGAAGCGATTTCTTCGATTACACAGCCCCCAAGCCTTAAATGATAAAATAATACTCAAATCTGTAAATTTATTTAAACACGCATATTAAATATATATTTATTTATCAACACGATGATATATTTATTTACACGAATGCATTTGATTTTTGGCAGTTCGTTTCTATTTCTGCCAATGAAACAGTTTAGATGATAATATTGTAAATATTTTCACAATATTACATTTTTTTTCATCATTACAATAATATTTTGGTATTGTCAATTTTACAATGAATAATCGCGACGAAACGGCTCCATCGATTGATACGAGCTTCAACTGTTGCCGGTAATGAACAGCATAAATCACGTAATTCTACAGTTAGGTGATAATTTCTGACCGTAACAACAAAATTTATATATAGTATGTATACTTATTGTGGTTATTTTTATGGAACTTAAAATTGTTTTGTTTAATTTTTTTCGAATGCAGAATGCAAACAATTTTTATATAAACAACCAATTCAATTTTGATACGGCTTCATTGTTAAATTATATTATAAATACTCTATAGATTTTAATTAAAACCTTTCAAGAGCTTTAATTAAATGACAATTTGCTAAATTTGTACTCGTCAAAGTTATAATAATGATATTTTCATGAAAATATCACTTTACAGTTTTCATGAAAAATTTAATTATTTTTAGTAAACAAAATTAACTTAATCACGAAATTTTTTTAAAATAACATTGTATATTATGAAATGCTAAAACTTTGCATGACAAAATATTTAATTGTTTGAAGAAATTTAAAAGATTTTATGAAAACAATTTTATAAATGCAAATTCATCGACAAAAGTATTTACACTTACAAAATTCGGAATTTTTTCAGATACACTTTTAGTATTTGAACATTATTTATAAAAGAATCAACACATAGACAATATTTGTAGCAATAGACTTTAGTTTCGCAAACTTATATGTTCTGTTATCAACACTTAAACTTAACGTCCGTAAATGCAACGTCAGAACGTTTTTTTTGCTTTTGTCATCTATCTTAAAATTGTAAAAGTATACTATATCAGTGATATGCAGAATTACATCGCAAACATTTTGCTACTGCCAAAAGTTCCGACATATCTCGAATTCGAAACGTTTTGTTTTATTATAAATATAATATGCATTTAAGAATAATTGGACTATCTATAAATGTTGGTTCTGAAAACTCTAGCTTGAGCATGTATAAGGTGGTAATACAAAGCGACAGAGAGCGATTGTCACTTATTATTTAAACATTTCTGAGAATATTAATGGTTGTAAACATATGCTTGGTTCACAGTGAAAATGTTCGACCTAATTTCGATCCACAGATCGATCCAATACGATCCAATACATTGAAAATTTATCATTATATTTAACGCCATTAATTTCGATAGCTTCAATATTAGATTGGGAGTTGTTTCTGTTCAAAAACTGATTGATATTTTTCCATAATTTTTTCTGACCCACATTGCTAAACATATTTTCATAATATCATTTCTTCGCAAAATACTTCTCAGATGATATTTTCTTATTAAGAGTGTGAAGTTGATTTCGACTTTCTACGTTAGGGTCTAATTTGTAATTTTTAAAAAATTCGGTTACGTTTCCCGCTTCCACATTCACGTGAATTATTTCCTAAAATTCGAAAAAAATTCTAGGATTTTTTTTAGGAAAAAATTCACGTGTCTGAGTACGGGTAGGAACATTTTCCTAAATCTAAAGTTATTCCTAAAAAAACAACAACAACAATACAAAGTGTGATTGTATGTGTAAAAGTTCCTAATATCGAATAAAATAAATATATACGTTTTAACGAGTAATATCACAATATTTTTTTATCGGAATTTTGTCTAAAGGAGAAACCAAAGAAGTTAAAAGTACAGAATGAGCCTAAGAAACTGTCAAGGGTCACAAATTCGGAGGGTAAAAGAGAAAGCATCTAAATACACGGGATTACAACAACAACACAATTTATAAGAACCCACGCCAACAACCAAAATTGTTTTCTTAATTTTTTCTGATTTATAAATTAAATTAAGGATAAATTTACCACAAATCACTAGCTTCTTAACATAATTTACATTTTATTTTAT
The DNA here is from genome assembly GCA_947310385.1 of Nephrotoma appendiculata. Taxonomy (NCBI): domain Eukaryota; kingdom Metazoa; phylum Arthropoda; class Insecta; order Diptera; family Tipulidae; genus Nephrotoma; species Nephrotoma appendiculata. The sequence continues at coordinate 141,385,252 of OX371223.1, forward strand.
ATAAACACTTGGTAAACTTACTAATGGTAAGATATTTCTTCTTGTATTTTTAAGGCGTATTTTGGTATTTTTTCACGATACACTTCATTTTGCACAAAAGTTTGTAATTTTTGTTATCATATAATGCACTACTACATAAACAAATAACTATTTGATAAAGTATTTATTATTTCTATGTATTATTATTAATAATTTTAAAAATTTATCATTTATAATTTTAAAACGCAAAATTATAACGTCACTTCGTACAACAACAAAAACTGGTTTGACGGGTTCTTATAGCTAGATATGAGTAAACCATGTGGATTTTTTATATAACCATCCTATTCTGGCTTGTGACAGATGAAATACCAAATTTTATATGGGTAAAATATTGCCACCTATTCTCCAGTATTTTAACTTCTTTGGGAGAAACATTTTCTAATGAAACTTATGTCAAATATTAATCCCGAACTTTAATAAAGTACAGTCAAACCTGTTTTTGTGCGGTAAAAAAAAATTTCCAAACCTTCACGAGTAGGTATAAAAAATAGTTCTCGCAACACATTGGCTGGTGCTACACGTAATTTTAGTTTCTGGATTCAAAACAAGGCGCAATAGATTTTTATTGTTAATTTAAACCTTTATTTAAAATTAAAACACCAAATTTTTTTGTAATGTTTTATTCTGTTCGCTCGAAAATAATATTTAAACAAAAATCTACATCTCAAAAATGTCCTTAAATTTTTTTATTTTCATTTCTATTTTTGTCATTTCGGATTCACGGACAAAAATTGTGCGACATAAAATTTTTGTCCGTGAATCCGAAATGACAAAAATAGAAATGAAAATAAAAAAATTTAAGGACATTTTTGAGATGTAGATTTTTGTTTAAATTTTATTTTCGAGAGAACAGAATAAAATAATACAAAAAATTAGGTGTTTTCATTTAATATAAAGGTTTAAATTAACAATATAAATCTATTACGACTTAGTTTGAAACCAGAAACTAAAATCTCGTGTAGCACCAGCCATTTAAAACGTTTTTTTTATGCGGCAAATAGGGACCGCATAAAAAGTTTCACGTAGAAAATAACTCAAAACATTACGCAACCTAACGTAATACTTACGCAATGTGACGAAATAAGTTTATTTATTTATTTATTTATTTTATTTATTTGTTCATTGACATTACAATTTTGGTAAAGGAAAAGCACATATGGAAGCAATATAAATGAGGAACAACAACCACAAAAAAAAAAAAAATACTTCCATTAGGCATAAAAACCTCAGATTTTTTCAAAAAACAAATCCACTCCATGCTAGTACCCTCCGTATTGAGCTCAAGCTCATTTGTTACAGAGAACACTGCAAGAAGTGAATACTTACATACTACATACAAAAATAATATTTACAAATGAAAAAAAATTATTACAAAAATAGTACTACATGTATTATCATTCAAGTGCGCCACGCTAAATAATCCGCTTTAAAAGATTTAGGCGACGCTGACCTCTTAATTTCTAGTGGAATAGAATTCCAAAGAGAAATACCCCTAACAGAAAAGGATGTATTTAAAGACCTACACAGATTTATAGGGGGAAGTAAACGTAAATTTGAAGAATGGGACCTACTGAACAATAACTTGTTAAATAAATAGGGAGGTTGCTTCGATCTGAGAAGCTTAAAAATAAAAAGACACACACGAAGTTCATAGAAGTTAACCAAACTACAGCCAAGAGTCAAATTTAAGAAAGGAGAAATGTGATCATATTTCCTAGTACTAAAAATGAAACGAGTACAAGCATTGAAACATCTTTGGAGAACATTCATATTATCCTGAAGCATTCCAAACAAAACAACGTCACCATAAAGAAAATGTGGAAGAAAATGCGAGAGGAACATACGCTTTTTAAAACTACTATCAGCGAGCCCTACAACCTTATATAAACAACTAAGCATTCCAAAAATCCTTTTACTAACCTTAACTAAATGATCACCCCAAGTAAGAGTTTTATTAAAAATTTAAGTTGAAGAATAAGAAGGTCCCTCCCAATGATCTATCGTCGCCCATCCTATTTTGCTTTACCAGCAAACTGTACTTCTTTTTCCACGATTTTTGTTAACTCTATTACTTAAGTGTTCTTCCTACAAAACAATTTATGATAACATATTTTTCTAGTGGCAATAAAATAATAATCATTATATCTTATGAATTTCAACTGGGTTTTCTTCATGATCGTCTTTATCTAATTGACGTAACGTCTCGTTGGTACGATTATTTACAAATATTGTCAACCGGTTGTTGCACTTTCAAAAACAGTACCATCTTGGTCTAATTGCACTGCTGAAGTTACAGTGTCCTCAACAAAGTTATTTATTACTTCGTAAACCACTTTAGGTCGCATTGCACTAATGTTAAAATTCGGCTGAATCCTAATTGGAATCCCTAGGATTTGCACCGTTTTTTTTAGCTTCATCAATTTATTACAAAGATTGCACAATACAAAACTACTAAGTGCCTTCAAGCTGTTATTTAATAACAGGACGAACGAAAATTTAACTAAAACCGTCAAATCAAAGTGGGTTAGAGGTTATAACATTAGAAAATATGCATGTCGCTGATAGCACCTTTTATTTTAATGAGAATTTAGCATTAAATTACGTTCAAAATATCGCAATTATTGCAATGTTAGATGGATCTGGAATCGATAAAGAGATTTTCACCAAAAAGTAATTTTCGCAATAAATTGTGGGATAGAATTACATACATCTCTCGCAACGATGTACGCAAGAAATAAATTCCAAACACTATATCCTTACATTCTTATGGTCTATGCGGGATCATGATTTTCCAAATGAAAATTCTAAACACACTACAAATTTTTTAGTGTTCTATCAAGAATAAATACAATAAACCAGGATTGGCATATAGTGACATAAATCACGTTTATATTAAAACCGAAGATAATGTTCTGACTAAATGTCTTGCTGGCAAACAGGAAACTCAAATAATTTTCAAAAAATTAACAGATCGTGTACCTTGTTTTCAAACAAAATTTCGCTCTCACATCAAAAAAGTAAATAAAGTATCCATGAACTATCATCCAATTTTATAGCAATGGCATAATGTACAGAACTATCATATTTGATGAGTTCCGTGAGACTGACGTTCAATAAAATGTAACAATGAAATTTAAAAATTCAATCATTGTTAAATTTCCTTCTTAACATTTTATATGGGAAATTTAGTACAAGGTACTTTTGCCTATGACTGTATACTGGTGTTTCAAACACTTAATTATATTCTAATTTTTTTATGATATGTTTGTGGCATTTTAATCTGTTTTAACGCGATAGGCGCTACATACGTACATATTCTTGTTATAATTAAATTTTTTATTCGTTGCAAAAATGACGTACGCCTTTTAAAAATAAATATATTAATAATTATAATTTTATTGAAGTTTATGAAGAGATTTCTATTTTTTATCAATTATCATAAAAAAATTATTATTACTGGTAATTATTTCATATAAATATGTTAATTTATTCAAAATATTGTTATTAATATTATCGGAATGAGATAACACAAAATATTACGCACATACGAAAATTTGTTGGTGTTTAATGTATTTTTTGTTGGTTGTCGAGCGATATTTTGCTTAATTAATGTTTTTTGTAATATTGTAGTTAGACTATGTGTTTGAGCGAATTGCATTGGGATATCTTACAGCAGTTATAAAGGTGAGTATGCTGGTCCTCGGTGAATAATGGGTATATGCACGTACTAATCTCTACATTTTCACTATAAAATTTCCGATCCTTATGTAAACATACATGTTCGAATGCCCTAAATGCTCTAAAAGCCGTTTAACTTTTCGAGGATTTGATAGATTATGTAAATTAAAATTTAGTTCTTTTAAAGGTAGATTAATTGCGAACCTAGATCGTAATATAAATGGTTACATGTCCCCCGTACATTTTGTAATTTATTAGTTTACAAAAATAGCCTCTCCATACACAGAAAATTTCACATTGACGAGCAATATGTACTAAACCTACCTAGTTTCCATTATAAGATACATTCGTTCATATATCTTAAGTTTCATTCGTGCTAGATCGAAATCCACTTCTTTAAAATTGCTTTCCACCTCTTAGTTAGAAATCTGCACTACTTCGCAGTTTTTGTTGCAATGCGCCTCACTTTGACCACTGATTTCGTGCCTGGCACCCTATCAATATCATTAAACTGCTACAAATATTTTTTATCTGCTTGACGAAACTTCAAGGTATTGATTAAGTGCCTTACTACCTGAGACGGTACAATTAATTAATGGACCATTCAAAAATTAACTTAGGTATTGTTACGACCGATGAGTTCGTAAAAGGTTTTTGCAAATTAAACAGCATCGCCGTTTAATTAAATTAACGAAAATTTATTGACCTAATTAACAAATTCCAAATTTGCACTAATTACACTGCATTATGGGTAATTATATGAGATATAAAAGTACCACCACTTTCGAAGCTACCTGGCACTTTAGTAACACGTACAGAGATATCAATCTATAACGTCGACACGCCATTCGAGAGAATTACCATGGACGTAGCAGGACCATTCCATATCATGGAAAGCGATAATAGATATGTATTAGTGATAATGAACTATTTCAGCAAATGGCCGGAGGTGTATCCTATACCCAATTAGGAAACAACAACTATCGTTAATGTCATAATTAACAAGTTTATTAGCCGCTACGGAGTTCCGACAGAAATCCACTCGGACCAAGTAAAAATTTTGAATCGGTGATATTCCAGGAAATTTGTCGATTGTTTGGCGTAAATAAGACAAGAACAACGGCTTTGCATCCTCAATCAGATGGTATGGTAGAAAAATTTTATAGTAGACGCCGGAGAAATATTTAAATAATCTACGATTACCAGCAGATATTAAGTTTAATGCTGTCGCATCATCACCGTTGTATGATGAAGATAACGTCGATAAAATGCAAGAACTTGATGAGATGCTTGAATTTGTATGAGAAAAAAATCGGTTTGCAAGTGATGGAATGAAGGCTAGGTACTCGTATGGCTTACTATACATTGGGTCTACAATTCGCAACGAAGAAACAAGTTATAACCCAAGCTCCAACCGGCATGGGAGAGGTCATATAAAGAGATAAAGATATAAGTTAACCTGTTAACTGTTTCGACCTTGTTGGAAAATGTATATTCTACATGCGTCATAAATTAAACGATGACGAACATATTCGTCAAACCCAGAGTATGTTTGATATGAAATTAGGTTACAATGAAATAACTTTAATATTTTTATTTCGTTGTTTATTTCATGTACATTTATTCATTTATTTATAATAACATAAATAGGAACCAAAAAAAATCAAAAATAAATTTCTTACTTTAATTTTAACCCAGATGCACTTTCACACAACACATTGATTCGTCAACACAGATATCCATTTCGGGAATATATAACGTTTTACATTTTTGTAGAATATTTTGAAACACGGCTTGAATTTTTGCAATTTTACTTGGTGGATTTATACAACCAAAACTTGCATTGTCTTCGAAATGAACAAATTTACATAGCAATAAAAATATATTTGAATTAATTACTTTACTAAAGAAAGGAATACTAATACTTTCTCTTGTAGAATAATACATTTGTAAAGATGGTTTTTTTACAATGCCTTGTAAAATTAATAATGCGATGAAACATCTCATTTCATTATGAGTTATGGGATACCACTTCCTAATTCTTGATCGGGGTTTCAAATTAAGGTTGCTTTCTAAGAATTGTTGCGCGTATATAAATTAGTTTGTTCAACTATAATATTAATCAGATCGGTATCTAAATATTTTTCCATATAAATTAAAGGCTTATGTCGGGATGATCTAGGTATGAAGACCTAATGTCCAGGATTGGCACAAAATTCAAAAGGTTCTTTGTTACCCCCTCTTGTTCTCTATTCAACATTTTCATTTTCCTTATCACTATCGCTGTTCTCACAGTCAATATCATCAGATTCGCTGTCTTCCGTCTCGATATCATCGGCTCGATTTCTGTATTACTAGACTCATCAGAGGATCCTGAAAGTATTTGCAAACGTTTTCGCTTCCTTGCAGATATCATCGCTGTCGATTGCACTCATTTTGAGGATACAATAAACTAAAAAAAAAATTAGCTTTCTACAATATCTTTCTGCGCTTTATAAACTAAACTGTGTATCAAATTCGTTGCGCTCGAATATACTATCGTTGTTGATCAGATCTGGTAATAGCTTGTTATACACTAATTTACGTTCTTCGATCGGATCAAAATATTTTTTAGAGGAACAAAAATCGTCATTTTGGAGCAATATGATTGGTTGACAAAAATTGCTTCAAAGAATGAATGAACAAACCAAGGCAACACTGAATTCGAAAAGTTTAAATTCAGACATTGGAGAAAATGAGAATAATATGAGTGAAAAAATATAAGAAAGAGAGAATATAACAAAATATTCTAAAATTGCAAAATTAACTGCCAATGGTCACTACTGAAGACGCAAGACGAATATAGTCGTCATAAAACAAAATTTTACAATTTTTTCATGATGAATATCATCGTCATAAACAGTTAACTGGTTGAACGATGTAGTTTGCGACGTTTACTTAGTGAAAGTGCTCATTTTAAGGTTTAAAAAATTAATTATATTTTTTTAAAGATAGTTTAGTGACAGTTTAGTGGTATTGCAGATTATAGTTATTTTGTGAATATTTCGGGAATATTCCGGTAGGGATGTAAATGTGTGAGAAATTATTTTCGGTATTTTCCCGAATATGTCAGTAATGTCGCCTATATCAGTAATATTGCCGTTTACCTTAATTAGTCTAATATGATCATCCAGCAATAACAAAGAATACTAATTTTTAGGCATTCGCACTTCCAACACAACCAACCTTCCAACTTAATCCAAAATAACTTAGGTATTAGTAGAAAAAGTTTTATTTTAGAAAATACAAGTACGATATATCGATGACTCTGAAAATAGGAAATTGAAAAATATTAAGATTATTCCAGGTCAGTAAACAATTTACGACAACATAGTATACTTGTTGTTTGTTGTGCAATCTAATTTTCGTTTTCAAGGTAATTTGTATATACATACATATATGCACGTATGAATATATACCATGTATCAATAATGCGCACTACTCATCTATTGTTTACCAATGGAATAGTTCATAGAACCGCATGTTTGTGACACTACTTGTGTCTATATTATTTCTATATCAGTTTTATCTTTTGTTGACAAGAAAATATAAATTCTTTTTAAATTATAGTAAATAGAATTTGAAGTAAATTAAAACGGATTAAATTACAGTATACGTACGTAATATTTTATTTTCTGATTGAATGCGAACACACCATTGATAAAATACAATTTCAATAATAATACGACTTGAGATCATGTTTATTGTAAATACAAAGCAATTAATTTAATTAAAAATAAAATATTTATCGGTCGTCTATTATGGTATCTTTGCGATGACCGTATTTACATCAAACAGGGCCAGTGATCGAACTGGATTTTTGTGGATTAGTACCAAATATAAGAAAATGTAGTTTTATGCTGTGTTAATTCCTTAAACGAAATAAATATTTTTGTTTTTTTTATTTAGTTACGAGAGTCGATCATTAAGTACTCGTGTTAGGGATGAAAACGCAGGTATTTTAAATTTTATTTTTTTTATTTTTCAACGTAATCTCCTTTTAGGTCGATACACTTTTCCCAACGTGTCTACCATTTCTTTTACCCTTCCAAAAAATACGACTACTCAAACTCCTCAAAATAGGCTTCTGTCTCGGCGATAACCTCCTCGTTTGAACTGAATTTTTTTCCTCCAAGCCATGTTTTCATCATGTCGTGAACCTTTTCAACGATTTCCTCGGTAACAACGTCTACCGCTCATCATCAAAAACAGATATACGACTACGTTTAAATTCGTTGAACCAATATCTCACGGTTGCCGTAGATGGTGAAGGGTCCCCATAGACAGCATCCAACTTCGCTTTTACTCTTCTTCTGTATTTCTTCATACAAAAATAAATAGTGAATTACGAATTGATATTGTTCTTTTCCCATTGTGAACTAGGCTGAAATTTAGTATGGTGTCGTTTTACAGATGACAGTACACGATGGTGATGTCAACTTCCGTTAGCAATGCTATCTGTTTTCAAACACGGGTATTCATCGACCCTTGTACATATTGGCTAAACATATTTGTTTGGAACGATTTAATTTAACACTGCAATAATTAAAGGAATTTATATTATCTAATCTAGGCTTAACGCTCCTCTCTTTCTACCATTCTAAAATTTGATTATAAATATTTTCATCACAATTTAAGAGTGATAGACCGTAGACGTTAAAATAAATTAATTCACCTGTCTCTTTCTGTATGTCAAAAAAAAAAAATTAGTGAGTCTGGCTGGCTACAATGAGCTATCATTAGAGGTATCCCTGTTATATTAGATGATTAAATATAGTACCTATATCATAAAAATTACAGATTTTATCGAACTCATATGGATAAAATAAAGTAAAAAATCCTTTCTGTTCCCATTGTGTCAGAAAGACGACTTTATTACGAATATGACTCACACGTGAGGTTGATACATAATTGTGTTATTTTCTAAAATAAGGACTACGGTTTTATAATACATTGATTAGCACAGGATATCACAATGCCTAAATAAAATTTTTATAAATCAGCTTGCTTCCAATTATTCGGCGACCTAAATACAATATACGTATATGTTAAAACCTATATTTAAGATAAAAAGAAAATTATTTAATAATATTATCGCATCACAAGTTCAACTATCCCTTTGGTGATGGAAATGCTTAAGATAAGAAATGTGTAAAACATAACAGAAATAAAATATTTATTTTTGCTATCGGAAGAATAAATTAGATCAAGAACTAATAGAGTAAAAAATAAACATAATTTAATTACAGTAAATATGCTTTTCGGACAGGATGCGTTCGTTCCAAACTGTCCGTAAACCGAGAATCCTTTAAACGAAACATGCCTTTACTATGTGATTATATTGGAAACTTTTTGATGCGTTCCAAATAGTGAAAATACTCGTAAAACGAAACCAATTTTATAATAAATTCGCACGAATAGTGAAACACGAAAATAATGAGTAAATTACAATAAAACACAAACCAGATTTATTCATTTTAAATAAACCAAATAATTCATACATTTATAACACCTTATTTATCAAATGTAACTCAGAGATTGTGTGAGCTAGTTGAAAGTTCATCAGAACTTTCGTTATAGCTTGCCTTCTTAGATTTTTTGAAACTGGTGGATCGTTTATTTAAATTTTCGAATTCGCATTAGCTGTTTCTTCAACACTAGTTAGTTGTTTTGGAAAAATACCAATTTAACGAGGTTTATTTTCAATTTGTCCCGATACTTTAAGGCGTCTTTCTGTAAACGTATTATTCTCGGAAAATATCTCCATGGCTTCTTCTATAAGAGAAAAGTCTTTTGACATTTTAGTTATTGTCAAAACGGCCGGATTATCATGTTTTGGAAAGTTTTCTGTTCGTCTCGTGTCTACTTCTTGCATTCCAGTCAAGTACGGTCTGTGAAGATTGGAATTTATTCGTACACTCGGGCCATAACTTCATCCACACACCATTCACAGTGGCTTCGTTCACTTCAAACCACGATCTTATTATATTATCCACTGCATCCTTTATATTAAATTGCTTCCAAAATTCTTTAATTGATTAATTGATGATAATAGTTTGTAATTAGGAACTGAGGATGAACATTATTATTTTCGAAATCGATATTCCAAATTAAAATTATATTGTTACTATAAGGAAAACAAGTGTTACAAGTGTTTCATTTTTAATCAAACTTTAATTGATGCTTGGTTTGGTCCATCAATAGACTCAATTATTGGTTTTTGGAAACTCGTCGCAAATAGTATGCCTTAAATTTGGCAATAACGCCCTGGTCCATTGGCTGTAGTAATAGTGTTGTGTTTGGAGGTAGAAGTATCACTTTGATGTTGTCCGGAACGTTATTTAGTGTATGGCTGGAGGCATTGTCAACGATTAATAAAGCCTTGATTGACATATTTTGATCAGCTTTGAATTTTCTCAGTGAATTTGAGAAATCATAATTTAGCTAATCTTCAAAAAGGCGTGATGTTATCCGGCCATTTTATTTGACCGCCAAGTTATCCCGAGCTGTGACTTACCAACGCCTTAGCATTGCCTGCAACCAATATCGTAATTCTATCTTTGGCTACCTTGAATCCCGAAGTTGATTTCTCTTCTTTAGAGATAAAAGATCATGCTGGCATTCGCTTCCAGAAATGCCCCGTCTCTTTGACATTGTACACCCGTTATGATGTGCAATAACCGGTTTGTATATTTTTTTTAAATTTATCTCCTTCGTCATCTTTACTACCTGTTTCACCTACTGTTTTTATATTATGCCGTGAATGCCGCGATTAAACCGGACTTTACTAGGTAAAAAAGCCTCCATCCGAGATGATTCACCATGTTTAGCTACCAAATCTGCGTGAAGGTGTCTTGCTTTCTCTTGAATAGCAATCGTGCTTAATTTTTTATGTCCATAACTTCGAACTTCCAGGGGGCGACCGTAAAGCGGAGGACTACTATAAATAAGCAAAATAATATGAGTTCATAATGCCGGATGATTTTTTTAAGCTGAAACTTTCGAATATCTCGGAAAATAAGCACTCTACGAAAAAAATGCCCATTATCAAAATTTAATCATTCTGGAGGTACATACATTAGTGCTAAAATTAGTACTCCTCCTCCGCTTCTTGTAGGTGTGGCGGGAGTACCTTTGAAATTAAAATAGGAACTCCTATTTTTTATTGCAGTTTCGGATTCTACGCCTTAAAGTATGTAGGATTTCTTTGAAACATTTTTTCGATTCATGATAGATGGCGTTGTTAAATTAAATTTATATTAATTTTTTTCGATTTCTTTTACTGAGAACTTATGCATACGATTCTGCAATACGTTTGAATTAAAATAACCTATTTTACACTTCTCTCAGGCCGATTTCTTCGGCTAGTCAGGCACAGTTTGTTTTGTTGATGTTACTGCCACCTATGAATGTTTATTGTGAATTACTGAGTAATTTCGTTTAGTTCATAATTTAGTCGAAAAAATCGACCTGAGGCACACAGCATTAACATACGAGTACATTTCACAATTGGTTTTTCGGATGTCCAAATATTATTAACAAATGAGTTTTAACTCCAGGGAAATTCGAAATAATATTTGCTAATGAACTTTGTCCATCTTCGCATAAAATTGGTTTCTTTAATGTTATCCGATAAAATGATACGACACTATTTAACTCTGGTGTCCATTCAACTTGGTAATCCAAACAGTTTTTATAGAAGTTTTTATATCGACTAAGTAGCCGACCAGTTTGACTAGAGCAGCTCTTCCAATAAAATAACACCGTTGCCAATCATTAGAGGAATATAATTATTTTCGAAACTTTTACGACATTTTACTCTTAAATCGTTGAGGTATTCGGAAACCTCAATTATTGAAATTTTATGACGTACTTGACTATTTCAAAAAAGGTTTGCAATTTTCTTGGACACTTATCTATGTTAGGTAGTACAATTTTAAAGGCTCGTACATTTTAAAAATTCGTTCAACTGCAAAAAACAAAGTCAACCATCTGGTTTTACTAGATCCATGCATATATTTTCACGTTTGAAGTTTCACAAAACTTTCAGATTTTCTACATGAACAGAATACATAAATATAAAAGTATGCAGATATTTTTGAAACTTTACTTTCTATATCAATTGGCAAAAAATCAGTGTCCGTTTGAACTGCATTATAATAATTTGTGCGGCACAACCTACTCCGACTACTCTTTGGTTCAAATGCTAATTAAGCTTAGCAAAAATATTATTCGTGCCTTTTCGACTTTTTCACCAAAAGTTGCGTTGGTGTAGTGCGCCCAGTATGCTATATTTTTTTCCAGTTTATTTTTTAAATATAACGAACAGACAGAACAAAGACTCTAACAAGGATTGGAAATTTTTAAATCCTTATGATTAGGTGCATTAGAATAAATTGAAACCAATTTGGCACTATCGAGTTCCTTTTCAAATGCGAAAACAGAAATAGAGGGAAAACTTTGCAGTTCTGGCACAAGCAATTTTTTTTTAAATAATTTTTGAATAATTCATGAAGTACATACAGTGCATGCATGCAAGAAACCATCATCCTAAAGATAAATGCTATATTAAAAAAGGTGATCATCTCCTACACACTTCCCAGACGCTCGAGCCACTATAAGGTACTACTTCAAATAGAAATATACTAGTACTCGCTACGCTACTACCTCTTCGTTATCGCCAACTCTTAAAGCTGAAGGGTGGGGTGGTGCAGTCGAAGTCTGAAATCGAAGATCACAAATACGAACTTATTTAAAAACATGTAATTCGAGTACGTGAATTCAATGGTGCTACTAGTCCCATTTCAAAGTTAGTCCCCATTTTTGAGATATCGCTTTCGACATGTTTTGGCTCTGAGTCAAACATTTGTCAAAATATACACTCATATTCACGTTGATAGCTCCTGAACCATAAAGATTTTCTTCGCAAGAGTGCATCTAGCTTTTTGCCGCTGTACCAATGTTTGAGCCTTGCCGTCACTTGGTGAAAACGCTCGTCGTGCTCATCGGATTCGGCTGGTGATTATTCGCTGAATTATTCCACATGACAATGCAAAAAATGTATTTTCAATAACATTTTAACGTTTATATTATGAAAAGCGGTCAGCATATTTTCAATATATCTGCGCCAATCAACGGATCGATTAATTCCGAGAACATTCTTAATAACTTCTTTTACACATTTCCCTGCTCTCATTCACTGGGAGCATTTTCAAATGCATCATCGTTCATCAAACGACGAATATCTGGTCCATTAAGTATCGCTGTAATAAAAAACAAGATGCGAGATGAAATTTCATTTGATCAAAACTTAGATTCGAATAGACTCAAACACCAACCTTCTTTTATTTTCATTCCACTTAACCGTGGAAAAATACGACGCAATTCGACGAACGCATTTTCATCTGGATTCAGCGCTTTCATAAAATTTTTAACTGCTCCAAGCTTGATATGAAGTGGTGGTAGCAATATTTTTTTAATTGGCACAAGTGGAGCCTCAACGATGCTGTCGTGTCGCAATCTAATGTTCTCACGTAAAGCCCAGTTCCGTTCGATGTATTGGTCGCCTTTAAAACGTGTAACACATGTTTTTAGTGTAACCCAATTGCATGCCACTTAAAAGAGCTATAACTTTTAAATCTGCACGAACTTTCCGTTGATGGGGTCATTGTATATTTAATCAAATCAATGATTTTTTTCATTGATGCATAGATTTCCTTTGTGTTTGTGCTGAGTGCAATTGGAATGAAATTCTTTGAGTTGGTAACGTGAAGGAGAACTGCCTTCAAGCTGCTTTTAAAGGAATCGATAAATAATCGCCAATCTTCGGGATTATATGCATTGTGGATACCAAACCTCGGATATCAGTGCAAAAAGCGAGTGAATTATTCTCAATTAATTTGAAAAATTCGTAAATTTATTGCTCCATATATCCGAACATTTGGAGCCAAAATGTTCACTTGTTTTAAATCCTTTGACAAAAGAATTACTTGCCGCTGCGATAGCTTCAGGCGTCGTATCATAATATCCAAACGATTTTGCGAGATTTCAATGTGATTGTATGGCGCAGTGACATTTGATGATTGATATATTGATGCAGATGTTTCTCCGGTTTCACCTGATTCAAATGGTGTTGGTAAATATTCCTCTGTTGGGTCTTTCCGGAACAGGAATTTTATGTGAATGCGGCAGCGGTAGTTGAGCATTTGTCTATGCATTGTATGTCAAAGAACCAATTTTGTTTCTGTTTGTACTGAGAATATGATTCATGCACCCATAACATTTAACTGCATCATGTCCTTGTGGATCGATCGATATCTTCGGGACACCAAATGGCATTGTAACTACAGTCTTTTGCCATCTATGCAGATGGAAAATGCATGCCGTAGAAACAAAAGACGGCGTCCAATTTACATCACTAATAACATTTTGTGAAAAGTAAAGTCGATATAAATCAGCGATTTCATCACCTATTTTGCGACGATTGCTCATAATTGTAAATTGTCCACACACATAACAAAAGCACTTGAGTTTAAAATGCCTATCCATATTTTTAATTTCACCAGATTTCATAAGCCGATTTTCACTTTAATTTTTGTGTTCTTTTGTCACTTTATTTCTTTAAATGAAAAACTTTTTATTTTTAATTTTATATTACCGTTTTTAGTTCTTACTTATTGTGCGAATTTTTTAACTTTTTTACACAGAATTCTTTGGGAAAAAAATCATCAAAAAATTTTGATCAGAAATAACTTTCATGTTCTTTGGGAGCAAATAATTGATTTTTTTTTTTTGATCAGTGATCAAATTTCAAAATCCTAATTTTTTGGAGGATTTGTTTTGTGATCAAAAAAAAAAGAAAAACGTCAGTGTCAAAAACAAAGAAACAAAAAACGCGCCATTTTCATTATTGGCATTATAATTTGGTGTTTATATTTTATCGTGCGTTATAAGTGTTTATTTAAACTAAATATTTTAAATAATACTAATTTTTTGTAATTTAAAGTGAATTTGGTTTGGTGTAATCAAAAGTGTTTTTCGTGTAAAACATTTTTTTTTGTTGTTTGTTTTGATTTCCCTTTAAACAAATGTAAACAAACCATTTCTTTCTTTTCGTGTTCTTTGGAGCACAAAATAATTGATCTCATTTCATTTTTTACCAAAGAATTTGATGTTAGAAATATCGATTTCGAAAATAATCTCTTCTTCGGTTTATTTTTTTTACTACTATTACAAAATTTATTTTGAAGCTGTTTATATTGTTGCTAGGCGCTGCTGTTTGGCACCTCCTTTGTTTTAAGTTATGGATAATAGTTCGTACATTTTATTGGCTTTTGTGTTGATTTTGTTGCTAAGTAAATTGTTGGTGTTTTTGTTTTTGTATATTTTCAGGGTGTGAATATTGGCCGTAATTTGACTTATGAGAAATTTGTATACGTACAGTATGAGTTAAATTGTACCCAAAATTTATGCCCTTGGGATTGGTCTTCTAAACTTGTCTAGTTTCAGTCCTTTTTTGGTTCTGTGCAAAATCGTTACATTTTTATTGAATATAGTGTACCTATGATTTTCTGTTTTTATGCGTTGTGCGAAATTTGATTGTATGTACTTTTTTTAAATTTGGTTATGTCATTGATGTGTTCTTTGTATCTTATCTGAAATGAGCGTTCTGTTTGGCCTAAGTATGCTGTCTTCCAGTTGTATTTAGCCTTACCTGTGTACCCATGTTTCTCTAGATGGCAAGGTAGGAGCTGGAGTCTTCTGTGAGAAGCTTTTGCCAAAACTGACAAGACCTTGCCTTTTTGGGGATCATGCGAGAAGGCTGGGTGTACAGACGAATGACTTTGTAGAACTTGCATGGACGAAGAGGAAGAAGAGACTTTAGATAACTTCCTATGCTCGTGTCCGGCACTATCATGCAGAAGGTATAGGTATTTGGACGTGTACATTATGGCCAGCCTTTCAGATCTCGCTTACTGTGGAGTGCGAGATATTTTGCGCTACGTACGTAGCACCGAATGGTTTTGAACAGGGGTAAAGGGGAAATAGGTTCCTGTGGTATCACAACGGGCCACTACTAGTCTAAGTGTGTGGAAGCAGCCACTCCAACCTAACCTTGGCCTAAGTAAAACACATATATGGTGGGTGTGGTTTTTCGGTCTTGATATGTTCAGCAAAGTTGTTGGTCTTCTTGACTTGCGCAACAACTTCGCTGAAGAAAGCATAACGAAAATATTAATGGTTCAGGAGCTATGAACGTGAAAATGAGGGTGTATTTTGACTCAGAGCCAAAACATGTCGAAAGCGATATCTCAAAAATGGGGACTAACTTTGAAATGGGACTAGCACCATTGAATTCAGCGTACTCGAATTATGTTTACCACCTGGGTGCCCAGCTTGTCACATTTTTCAACTAGCACAGTGTAATTACTAATTCTTAGGGTTTATTTAAAAAAATCTTCACCGTGCACTCAAAACGCAAAACATTGGTTGCGTTTGTCGTTCACTGAGCATCAAAGTAGGACAGTTTATTTTGACAGCTTAGCGTTCACTGCATAGGTTGTCGTCGACACAAAGTAACATTTTTAAACACAGTCGCGAGTGTTTCGATTTATGTTAGGCCGGCTTTGCCATAGTAAATGACAGCAAAATGTTTTTGCGTCAGATGAAAAAAATCGAAAAATGGAAAATTGCTAGAGCTGGTCATAATTGTTAGTATTTACTTATTATTTATTATTATAAACTTAATTATTTTATTATATTATAAAATATGGTAGGAAAGTTTACAGTTGACATGAGTCTGAGTTTTATACCCTAGACACACAAAAATTATCGCGATTTTTTCCAATCGTGATTACATGTCAAACAAATAAAATCGCGATTTTATAATTATGGTGACAGACACAAACCCGATTTTGTAACTCTGCAAACGTTTTTATTCATATTTAATTAATGAAAAAAAAAATTTCAGTATAAATAATTACTGTGACAGTTTAAAAATTTTAAAATTTAATTTAGAATCTAACAATTTTTCTGTATACATTCGATGATAATGACTTATGTTCCCAGCCCCATACAATGCTACTGATTTTTCTTATATTCCACACTTATCTTATTCCTACAACCCGATTATAGTAATCTTGTTCTATAAACGCAGTAATCCTGTTTTGCCAAAATCGTGTGCTGACAGAATGAAAAAACTACATAATCTCGAATTCGCGATTAGCTAGTTTGTGTCTGTCTAGGGTATTAAAGTTTCGACTGTCACCGGTAGCTATTTGACACCGACAACAATTTTTTGCACAGTGAACGCAACCTGATATCAATTTTATCTTTCTTATGTATGCTTATCTTATGTTATCTCGTCATAAATAATAGTAAACGTTGTTTGAACTTCACGCGTAATTAGAATAAATTGTACGGGCTCATACAAATCGTAAAAAATGTGCGGCTGAGATATGTGCGTGCCTAATCTCAGCCATTATGTGTTCCATCCTTGTCAAGTGGAGTGCTAACTAGCTCTCCTTTCAAATGACACAATATATCACATTGATTAGTTTCTTATATACAAAACTATAGTACCATTCAGTTCTAGTGAATTATTTGAATGTAAGTAAAAAAAAATGTACAAGGGGAAACTTGAACTACAGTCATGGACACATTAATCGAATACGCGCTATATTATGGTTATGAATCCAATTTACGATGAATATAAAAATATAAAGTTGGCCCGGAACTACAGCGTAATGGGGACATAATTATTGTAATTTTTTTTATTTGCAATGTTTAAAATATAATTCATTTCGACCACAATTTATACTTTATGTGATTTCGCTTCTGTGTATAAACCAATAAGAAAATATTACGAATAATAAAATGTACACGTCGTTCATTCAAATTAATGTTCATTCATATTTTATTCTTTCTTTTATGAGACGAAAAGTGATGTGAAACGGAGTAGACGTGTTTTGTTGTCGCTCCTTCATTTAACTTAAACATTTTTTTTTGTATGTAAATAATAAATAAAATAATTATTAATAATAATAATAATGAATGTGTTTTTTTACATTATAAAATAAGTGATTAAAAGATGTGACGTACACCTAGTGTTTTAAATATTAATTTGTAAATAGTCCCGCGTGAAATTGGGTAGAACGTATATATGTATAATATATATAAATATTTCCGTATGTCTTTTGATACCTGTTCATGAAAGCGTAAATGCACATTTATATTTGAATTACTAGGTATACATAATATACATAGTGGGTTTCAAATAAACAGTAGTGATTAATTGAAAAACGTGACGTATATCTTGTGCAAATTTAAATCAGAGAAGTTTCCTTTTTATACATATATATTATATTATATAAATATATACATGCTTTTATTTTTATTTATTCTTCGTACTGCGTATATATATATATTTGTGTGTAGCATCAAAATTTATTTAATTAATAGGTTTATGAGTGTGTTTCTGTGCGTTTAGATGTATTAAATGGTGTGTATATGCAGGGATGTAACAGAACCAGCAATCGCCCTTGTTCACGGGATGTCAAAGAAGCAGCTTCTTTTTCATCTCTCCCCGTTTACCTATGAAACCGGTTTAAGTGGCATTTTTCAACAAAAAAAATTTCGGTGAAGCAGCTCTAACACAAATAGAAGTGTTTATAAAAAATTTATATTATTTTATAATAATTTAAATTAAAAATTTAATTTTAAAAATTTTAATTTTTTTCTTTTTCTTTTTTTCTTTTTCTTTTTTTTTCCATTTTTTTCATCCATTTTGAGAAGTAGATTTTAGTTAGGAAAGGGAAAGGAAAAAAAATTAGAATAAAACAATACAAAACGTTTTGGTTTAAATATAAAATAAGGTTTTAAATTAGCAATAAAAAATCTATTACGACTTATTTTAAGCGTGAACCAGAGCTTCTTTGAAATCCCGGATGGAACGGATGAATAAATTTGAAATGCTAATTGTTGTTGGTTTTGGATGTAGGCATATGTATATATGTGTGGATGGTATGTATATTTACGTGGTTTATGTATTTCCTTGTCACGCGTGTTTTTTGAATGTAGTAATAAACTATACATGAATATACATATTTTGTAAATGGATAATACATATGGTTCGACTCTATCGTGGCATTGTGTGTAAATGAAGCAGAATATTTTTGTAAATAAGAGCAAAACAATAGGCGCTTTCATACGATGCTTCAAAGAAGTGGCCTCATCTTCGTCTCTTTCCCCGTCTGCCTATAAAATCGGATTTAATAACAACTCATAAACCAATTTTTTTTTTTTTTTTTTTTTTTTACACTAACCCAAACGAAAATGAGATAAAAGATTCAAGGCCATTTTTTACATGTAAATTTTGGTTTAAGTTTGTTTTCGAGAGAGCATAATAAAACTATGTACAACAAACATAAAGAGGTGAAATATTCCCATTTTTCATTTTCGTCGTTTTGTGCGCATTACGTCACTTGTAGCCAGTAAACCGCAAATTTACATTGCATTTGTCGATTTTTCAATTGTTTGGGTAAATCTGCAATGAACGTAGTTTTTTTTACGTTTTTGTTTAGTTTAGTTTTGATAATTACAGTTTAACTAAACACTTTTTTATGGTAAACCTTTTATGTTTCATATTATGGTCGAAATATTTGTGAAAATAACCCGTCGAGATATATTTCTAAAGTCGACGGCAAAATATGGATAGAATAATTTGACTATATAACATAAAACTATAAAATTGTTAATACAATTATTTACTTACAAAATATTATGTATTTACCAGTCCCTTTTAACAAAAAATTATATATTTTTATGGTACATATAATCATTTTTGCCGTTTATTTTCGATTGTCTTAAAAATTATATGTAGCTCAAAAGTATTGTTTTCTTATGTTGGAATATTTTAGATATTATTACACTATATAAAATAATATAGTTACATATAAATATTAAAATATATTAAATAAAAATTCAGTTCACAAATTCTTGCTAATGATATTATAGCTACGTTTCTCGATTTACAATTTTCAAAAATATTCGTGATCTTAAGAATTCATTTATTTAAATAGATT
This sequence comes from Nephrotoma appendiculata, assembly GCA_947310385.1. Lineage (NCBI taxonomy): Eukaryota > Metazoa > Arthropoda > Insecta > Diptera > Tipulidae > Nephrotoma > Nephrotoma appendiculata. The sequence goes on from OX371223.1 coordinate 141,405,093, forward strand.
ATGTACTTTAAATTACAAATTAAAATTAAATCTCGATTTTATTTTATTTGTTATTTTATGATTTCCGCGGCATATGTGTAAATTACATTTATCATTTATGTTATTGTGTAATTTATTTTTGATGTACATATCCATACTGCGGTGGCTTGAGTCCGGTAGCTTCTTCGTTTCTTTCTCCTTTACCTATATACAATTTATACGTTTTATAGGTGGGGGGGGGGGGGGGGGGGGGGGGGTGGGCTGGATGATATGAGTGTGCACGATAAGTTATATTGGGTGAACTATGCGAAGACAATTCAAAGTGATTTTTTCCGACAAATATTTACACATACATGAAATTTATCGATGAGTCGGGACTCATTGTGTGCGCGTGAATGGTATTTTAAGGCCAGAAACCGGTTTCATGTCAGTCCTCGTGTGGTTTCCCCCAATGTAATTTAAATTCATGTATGTATAATATGTACATACATTGATAGGTGTTATTATTATTTATTATTAACTGATTTTAATGATTATTTTACTGATTTATAATTTATTTAATTAAATTGATTTTCTCTCTAATTATTAATAATGCACGATAAAAATTTTGTACCTTATTTCCAATTTCAAATAATATAAATAAAACATATTTTTTTTTAGACTGGTTGAAAACGGTGAGACCTTATGTCGCACATGGTATGGAGGGGTGACAAAACTGAAAAAAAATTATCTTTTTGAGTAAATTCACTAGAAAGATGCACAATCTTTATAGATTTCATATCCCGCAATAAAAACATTTTTATTGTTCCTTCACCAAAAATGATAAGCGCAAAGTGTCGTTCTTCGTTTTATGATTTTGGAATTTAATAACGTAATTAGTATTTTTTGTTTTGGCTCTCCTGCAAAATTTTAATTTTTGTGTTGTGTCATTTCATGTCATGTGTGTTATGCGTTACGGCATGGCAAAGGGAAAATGTTTTTTTTTTTATTTTCGCTTGTAACGACAAGTAAATCTTTGATGTGTCTCGTGTTTTTAATGTTGACTATTTTTTAAGATTGCTTACTGCTGGCGCTATTTTTTATGATAGAATTTATCTGGCTCAACAACATTTCTCGAAACAGGTTGGCAATTGCATTGGAACGTGAGACACGAATATCGATTGATTTGAGTTCTGAATCCTATTCAACGACTTGCTCATGCACCAATTATGTAAGAATATTTCCGCGTGGTTTTATATTCGATTCGTGTCATCACCTCACGTAAACCTTGATGTTTTTTTTTTTTTTTTGATTGACTGATATGTGCGGAATTGTCTCAGTAATCTGTTTCTAGACAGTATACTGCGGAAGATGCATAAATTTATTTTTGGGTATGAATTGGGTCGGATTGGAATTCTAGCAAACTTTAGTTTTGGGAAGTTGGATTTGACTGGGCCACTTCTTAGCGGGTTAAGGCCTTGTTTGTTTCGGCTATGGTAGATGGAGGAACTGGATCCAGAACTTCATCCGAGATTTATGTTGGAGTCTCGATTTAGCTCTGCATACCAGATTCGAACATGATTGGTTATGAAAGTGCCCAGCATGGCCGAACTCCAGAACTTCTCTAAAGTTCATTTTTAAATCCCCACCCAATTCTGAATACCTGATTTGACAATATATATTTTTGGGATATGGTTTCCAAGTTCTATTCAGAATGGTCGAATTGTAGAACTTCATCAAAAGACACGTTAAAATCCTAATATAAGCTGACCTTTCTTATTAGAATCCTAGCCAGCTCTGCAAAATGAATTTTAAAGTTGTCGGTTGGGAGACGACCTGGTTTCATTCATTATATCCGAATCCCAAAATTTCGTCAAATTCAGCCTGCAAACCGAATTTGACCATCATTTGTTGAGAGGTGGCCTAGTTCTATTGAGCATAATGTTAATGATTGTCACTCATCCAATTCTGCATACCATATTTGACAGTGATTGGTTGTGGAATGGTAAAGCTCCAATAGTAGAGCATGGCATAATATGTCCTGTACAGTATAATTTACTTGGTAATTAATTGAATATTCTTTGGATTTGAAATTTTTGTGAAATATCTAATCGGATAGTTAATCTGGCATTGAATAAGATTGATACTTGTCCGGGAGCCATCGCCTTTGGGATGTCTCAAATATTTTTTGTTAAATACTAATAAATTTGAGAGTAATTTTTAATATAATTCAAATAATTATGGTTTCAGGTAATTCTACTGTAAGTTGTGGAATTGCATTAGAATTAAATTAATAAATGTTATATTATTAAGGAAGCCGGAAAATATTAAATTAGAATTAATTTTCAGGAAATTTACAGATGTAGGTGAAATAATTTTTCTTTCAAACATTGATTGGATGGTTCACAAGCCAAACCGATTAATTCCATTTTTTGGATTTTTTAAATTTTAATATCAACGCTCTTGATTGGCTTCTAACTATATACATATTCAAAACAAATTTCTGTAATATTAAGAGTTAACACCACTAAATTACAAAGTTAAAACTAACTAAAGTTGATATAATGATATTACAAGAAATTTTCATTTTTTCTCATTTTTCTCACCTTCTTATTTTATGGCGTTAATCGTTTTGGCTAATGAAGCATCTAATAGTTGATTGTGTAGATTAGAATTGTGTTGTCAATGTTACTAACTATCGATTTTATCTAGGTGTCTGTACCGGGCTGATTCAATCAATCGATTTCGTTTACGAAGCCGGAAAGCATTAATTTAGAATTAAATTTCAGTAAATTTCCAGATGTACGTGAAATAATAAAAATTTTCCCTCAGGTTGCTGATTTATAGAAGCACTTGTTGAAGACCAATACCATCGTTATCCATTAAACCTCTTAAGCCTTTATCCTTCCTCTAGTAGATTAGAAGTAGATTAGATTGTGTTGTGCCGTACGATCGCTAGGTGTCTGAAACCGGATCGTTCTGTCCCAAAAAAAAAAACCCTTCCTATCCTTCCTATTGTTATGTGTAAACAGGCTGTAGGAATAGGCCCGGCGTTATCCGGGACACTTGTCAAGTACTTGGTCTTACAGTCCAATCAATCAATCAATTAATTCATATTGTATTCTTTCTTTTATAACTAAATACATTGATTAGACATTTCACGTATAGATTATTATCAAACAAACACAGGGTACAATCGTTCTACAAGTATGTATATATCATACAACCTGTAAAAAATATGACGTTGCACTTACCACCCAAAACAACATTTCTTAAATAAAATTACAAGCCATGACAGCATAACTACAAAATATAAAGCTGGGTCCACATTTACAAAAAATTGTGCTTAACGCATATTTTGGCAAGAATCTTTTCGCCGCAAATGTTTAAACCGACAAAGGCTGGATCGTGTGCCGCACACGTCTACATTTCCTAATTTGCTGCGAAAATATTTTTTGTAAATGTGGGCCCACCTTTACACATATAGCTAAGGGAATGGGTTTACACTACGGTTCTGTCAACAATAATATCTGTTCAATATTTTAAAATGTTTGCAATTAAATTAGCAATTAATATTCACACTCATACTGTATTAATTTTAATGCTGTTAACTGTACTTATTTTATTTATTTATTTATCAATAATAATGACATTTTTGTTAATCGTATTATTATCTTGAATTAACTAAATAAAACATAATTATTATACTTAATACTAGCTAAATACTAATGCCTACTGTTGGATGCGTCGGTAGTTAAAATAAATTCTAAATCCCAATCGGGTTATTGTAGAATTGGTGCGTTTACCAATCGCTCTTTTAATTCTGTGAATGCGCTTCCGCATTCCACCGATCAATTGAAAACAATTTTTTGTATATTGTACAATGGTCTTGAAATTTTAGCAAAATTTTGAACAAATTTTCGGTAGTAATTGCATAATGCAGTGAAACGATGCACCAGTAGTTGGAACGGGATAATTTTTAATTTTTTCAAATTTATATGGATCAGTTTTGATCCTTTAGTCCCAAGTATACAACTTCTTTTTTCAGAAAATTGCATTTTTTCGGATTAAGTTTGAGGTTATATTTTCTTAAGCTTTCGAAGGTTGATATAAGATTTTTATTGTGGTGATTTAAAGAACACTTTGAAAGCATTCGTTGGAATGAATTTCAAGAATTTTTCAAACCAAAAGGTAATCTATGTTACTGATGTCTTGATTCTAATGAGTAGAGGAGTAGTTCATCAAATCGATTTGATGAAAATAATTGGATAAGTCGAACGTAGAAAAATATTTCGCTCTCCCTAATTGGTCTAAGATATCCTCCAATCGAGTTAGTGGAAATTTATCATTTATTGCATCATTGTTAAGCCTTCGGAAGTTAACCACCAATCTCCATTGTTTTCAGTTGTATTGGTCCTTTTTGGGTACCAATAAGATAGGTGAATTATAAGGACTAACAGATGATTCTATGATTTTATTCTCTTTTTTTTATTTAATATGACTACCACATTAATACTCCAGTTAAATTTATCAGTACCTTGCCTCTAATTTACTATAAACAAGTTTTATTCAGCATAATATCTACAGCATAAATATAATTTAATATTTTGTCAACAAGTATTCCAGCGATTATTTCCGCTAAGTATCTTTTTATCTTTCGTTTTATTAATGGTTATATTATAATTTAACTGTTCGTCTTCTCGTGTAAGTAAAAAAGTTTTTGTTGTTCTTTTTCTTAATAATGAATACAACAACTGTATGCTGATTCTGCGGCTCCGTGTCCGATCACACCTCCTAGAGATTACCACATTTGCGCGCTGATTCCGCGTTTCAAGGAAATTTTCCTTCATCTACCTTGAATGCAAAAATAAAAGAATATGTACGCAAAAACTCCGTATTTGATCAAATCAATTGCTGTAATTGCAAATCGCTTGTAGGACTTTAAAATAAACTTTGATGCAAGTTGCAACCGTATTTTTAATATGGAAAAGAAACTAAATTTATTGTGCGCTAGTGTTGATGACATGTCGGGTTCGTTTGATCGCATTGATGACAATATTGCAAGCAATTCTAAATCGATCGCACTTAACAGCTTCAGTCATGATAAATATGTACTTTGTAAAATATTTTAAAATTTATTGATAATTTCGACGTTATCGTGAATGAGATGTTTTACAACAAATTTGATATAATTTTTTAGGACGTGAACACAAATATGTCACAAACTAAACAACGCAATAATCTACTTACAAGTGAATTTATGAATCATAGCCAGCTCATTTATTTATTATCACACTCGAAGGTTTTAGCAGAACTTTCCTGTAAATTCGATCATTTTAGCTTCGCTCTTATTGATGGTTTTAAGCAAAACACTATAAATATCTCCGAACATTTACATATTCATCTATCTCCTGCTTTGAGAACGAACTTAAAGCCACGAAGGACATCTGTAACGAGTTGATGATTTGCGTGATAACTAACCTACCTATAGCAATAGAAGCTCCTCCAAAAGCCTGCTCTTTTCAACATGAACGTCTATCAACGAATACTCAGTCAATCAACAACCGTCTTACACCTGCAACATCAGCAGTTCGTGTCTCTCACACTTATTCAATCAACAATCTTACACCTCCAATACAAATGGCCCCTATATCCGATAATTATTATTTTGGTTTTCTATGAATTTGTTTTTTAAATAAGTAGACTGCTCCTTCCTTAAACATTTTTATATAGTATATATTTGTAGCTCTTTTATAATCCCGGCTCTCATTTGAGCTTACAATTTTCATAATTCTATAAGATCGTAGTTTATCTTGTTTCAGTAATTTTAAATTTTCCGAGAACCAGTTTACTAGTTTTATGAATCAATTGTGTACAAGTCAACTCATTCACACAAGATTTTAACTTTAACAATAAATCTTCAGCTTCTACGTTTAATTCTTGGTCAATCTCATCTAAGTTAGCATCTTGGGATAACGCTTAACATACAATGATCACTAATTTGCTGCTCTTTAATTGCTTCGCATTGCACATTTTTTGAATTAGTTATTACTAAATCTATTGAACTCTCGCTGGTTGCTGTAACGTAACTCTACTATATTCTATAACCACCTGCATTAGTCTAAGATCTCTTATCAATTGATTAAATTTTACTTAATAAACACATTTTTATTAACCACTTGTTTTTTATTTCGCAAAATTATTTTGAATATTTTCAAAAAGTTTAAAAAATTACTCGATCGATTTCGACTTGTTAGGTAATCATCAGGAGTAGTTGGAAATTATTTTAAAATGTATGCTTTCGTGAATGTATATACTATAGTAACTCCCACCTGTATGTCTACTATTCGAATCGAAGCGTATAAATGTATAGTTATCAATATGAAACTTCTGTTCTAGTTTCACTGAGTAAAAGCTGGTTTATAATTGAACACAATTTCTTGCAACTCCATGAAAGTCGACGATAGACTTCGGATGTTGGTGTATAGGGCGTCTTGTTTTCGAAACTGCTATTGGTGGTAATTGATTTGGTTTCTTAGTATTTTCAACTTGCGCTGATATACTTTGTAATTATTATCCCACGTAGCATGTTTTACATCACTTATTATTTTTGTGTTCTTCGCTACATTTAGGACACGTTAGCTTGCTGGTACACTTATCGCCGTGATGTGAATAACCATTGCACTTGTAACATCTTGTTAAGTCTATTGACTCTACTACGTGGCATCTATCAAAATTGATAATGAATTTCTCAGTCAGCGATTGTATCACCTTTCTGTGCACTATCAACTTATGATAATGACTTATTCGCGGTTTGTTGTTACTTACTGCTCATTCATTATACGAGTACATTTCTAAGATCACGTGTAAAGCGCGTGCTTAACTTTTGTTTATTTTGATTTGCAGTTGAAATAACATACGATCATATTAAATACATCCATACAATTTTTTATTTTTATGTGTGTGATATATATTTTTGTCTTAGCATTTGATCGATGTGTATGAGAGAATATTCTTGTATAATCGTGATAGCGGCATATTTTGTGTATGATCAAATTTACATACATTCATTCATATTAATTTATTATTCAAAATGTAAACATTTCTCTTCTTTTTCTATCTTGCTCACTTTAGATTATGAATTATAACAGGGTGACGCTATCAAGTTAATAGTATAATAATGCATCCGATGGATCATCCGTGATCCTTTAAGAATATAAATGTAAATAGGAGGCAGATGAGACTTGGGCGATTGTACCTATGCTTGTTTTACTTTTTCGGCGAAATTTATTTTTATGCAGATGATGACCAATTTTGATAGCAATACCCTCCCTAGAGATTAGTGATGCAAGAAATTTTGGTTGGCATCACTAAATTTCGTGATTCTTTGAGAGTATTGCCACTACCTAACGCTAAATCTGATTATTCTGTAAGTGATGCTTTTGAATTTCATTGAGTTGATGAAAGTTATTGTTTTAAATGATATTCGTGAAATTAAATCTGATCCAATGATATGGTAGCTTTTTCTTATAAATTCCGTTTTAACTGCAGTGTCTGACAATATCTGTGTTTGCTGATTTATGAAGGTGACATCAATATTTCCGTTACCAAAGAAGGATGTAATTTCCAATATAGGAGATATATGTACATCCTAGTAGTATTTTGCCTGCTTTGTCAAAAGTTCTAGAAAAGATCATGCAATGTCAAATGGAGGAAGATCAAGTTTAATTTCCTAAATGAGTTTCAATCGGGGTACAAATCCGGTTACAGTACCACTAACTACTCTTGTTAATATATTATTGATGATTTGTCTGCTATCTTGGACAAGGAAAATTCGGTTGCTATTTTGGTCCTACTAGATTTTTCTAAAGCATTTGATTGCGTTAATCATATTCATTTGCTTTAGAAGTTACATTTGTATTATACATTTTCTAATTCGGCTCTTAATCTAATATACTCAAATTTGAGTAATGTCCTCAAGGGTCCGTTACTTTTTTCTCTGTACGTAAATGATCTACCATGGAAAATCTTGAATTGCCGGTTTCATCTTTATGCTGATGCTTTACAACTTTATATTGGTAGTCAATTGTCACAGATAGATGAGATAGTGATAAAACCCAACTCGGATCTTAATAATTTGCGGGCTAAAAATAAATCGTTAAAAACAGAGCACCGGACCGATATGTTTCACAATTCAAATTGAGCCAATATTTATAAAATAAAGTTTTTTAATAGTTTAGAGCTTAATTTTGAAATAAAATATTTTATTTGTTGAACACTTTCAAATTTACTGTCTACTATTTTCGATAAAAAACAATATGAAACTTCTCATTAGATTTGGAAATTATGTTGAATATACTTCGAAAGCTTAGTAAATAAATTATTTCAGAATTCAGTATTGTAACGGTTTGCTATTCGGTTTTGAAAAATTTTGTCGATTTGTTTAGCTCCAAATCTGTTGTAAAAATTTTCATTTGTTAAAAAATTATTAGGATTGCTTTCTATTTACAAATTTTACGTATTTATTTGAAATAGCAATTGAATTCCGTAAGTGTATATCTCTACCTACTATGAAGCTTCACTTAAACCCTCAATTTAAGGAACAATTAAGTGTAATTTTTGTATTCTTGAAATCTACTTGACACCTATATATGTAGTTCCAAAAAATTTCAATAAGTATTTACCAAAACACTTATTAGTTGACCTTTTTGGGACCGGAAAGAATTAATGAAGCGTCGGCCTCTATTCTTAAAATAACAGAGACCTATCAGTTCTCCAAGTCGTAACTTGCACGTTCCATGTAGTAACAGTAAAATCGTTTCATGGATCATAGGTTAACGGTCCTTTATCATTTGCTTCAATTTTCTTGTCCACCCTATGAGTGGGTCGAGAATTAAAGTAAACGCGTCCGTTAAATAATCACTTAATAATCAGAAATTCGGATTTAATACTTATTTTACCATCACTGTATTTACTTGTACATACGAAATACATACACGCAGTGATAACATATGTAATTACAAGAAAACAAAAGAGAATAAACATTTTTTTGTATATTATAAACACATTGATAATGAACGCGAATGGTAGACAAGACAAGATATCTACTGCTGAATTAAATATTTTTCCTTGGTATTCCATTCAGCAGTATGAAAAAGAAAATAGAATAAAAAAATTCAGTATCTTATCGTTGTCAACGCAAGCATGTGTTTCGCGTAAATAATTTTTTCGAAATTAAATTGAATCCGACTCTAAAAAATAGTTTATTTACATACATACATAAATTTTAATTAAGCCCAAAAAGAGTTGTTTGTTTTGTTGTTAGCTGCAAAATAAACTACCACAAACGTTTCAATCAAGTCATACAATTTTTTTGTAATTGATTGACCGTAATTACTCATTTTGTTCGTGATTGTATAGTTAATAGTTAATAAAAAAAGCAAATTTCTAAAAATAGATTACTGCTACTAAAAAGCGTTTTATATCATTAAAAATTATTGTTATTGCTAAAGTTTATTACTAATTTGATCTAACCTCAAAATTATATTTGACATTTTCATAAACATTTTTTTTTTCGTAATCTGTCAAATCGAAATATAAACACGGCGGCAATGGATTTGAAATCGTTGGGTTGGAAATTTTTGAATAAAGAAACTTTTGGTCACGGTAAAGTTAAGAAATTTAATTCGTAATGTTTATGAACATAATTTGCATTTAATAATTTTAATATCGATGTGTTTTCTTTGATTCCAGGCGAACGAGCTAATTATGTTAATAAACCGCATGTGATTGCTATGGTGGGTTTACCTGCCCGAGGTAAAACATACATAGCTAAGAAATTGTCACGATACTTGAACTGGATTGGAATCAATACAAGAGGTAAATCTAATTCCCCGAAAAATCGGAGATATGCAGCCTAATTGAAGTGAATGTTAAAAGATTCATAACTGCTGGAAGGCTATTTGGGAATTCGATTCAAAATCGAGCGAACTAGATTCCTATATAATTTTAAATAAGAATCGTTCCAATCCCATTCAAATCCAATATGAATCTAGTACTCTCGTTATCGAATCGAGTTCCCAAATAGCCGGTTGCTGCTTTATCTTTAATTTTCAGCTATTGTTTCTGAACTTGAGATGTCTTCTTATTTAGTTTAAAAGATTTATTTATTTAGTTTTTATATTATTTTAGTTTTTAATCTTGGTGAATATCGTCGTCATGCCACAACCGCTTATAAAAGTCACGAATTTTTTCGTCCCGATAATGAAGAGGCTATGCAAATTCGTACTAACTGTGCTATCCATGCACTCGAGGATGTATGCAAGTGGTTAACGGATGGTGGAGAAGTTGCCGTATTCGATGCAACGAATTCAACTGCAGATCGTCGCGCTATGATTCAAGAAATTGTCGTTAAGCGTATGGGCTTCAAGTTATTCTTTGTAGAGTCGATTTGCAACGACCCACAAATTATCGAGCAAAATATCATGGAAGTGAAGTTGAGTAGCCCAGACTATGTAAATATGCATACGGAAGCAGTTCTGAAAGATTTTTTGCTGCGCATAGAGCATTACCAAGAGAAATATGAAGTTCTGGACGAGGATACCGAAAAGGAAATTTCTTTTATGAAGATTTACAATACTGGTGAAAAAGTAGTCGTGCATAAGCATGAAGGTCATATACAATCCCGGATTGTCTACTATCTTATGAATATTCATATTATACCAAGGACAATTTATTTAACTAGAGTAAGTAATTTGTTATTCAGTAGTTTCAATAAAGCCAATTTAAATAATTTTTTTTTTGCTAATGTAGCATGGTGAAAGTGAGCATAATATACGTGGCTTGATTGGTGGTGATTCGGTACTAAGCGAACGTGGTCGATCATATGCAACGGCCCTGTCGAATTATATTAAGACACAGCAAATCGAAGGGTTGCGCGTCTGGACATCTTGGTTGAAGCGAACTATTCAAACGGTGGCGGGTGTTCCAGCACCTCAGGAACGATGGAAGGCGCTTAATGAAATTGATGCAGGCATTTGTGAAGAAATGACATACGAGGATATTTCATCCAAGCATCCGGATGAGTTTTCTGCACGAGACCAAAATAAATTTGCTTATCGTTATCCGCGCGGTGAAAGTTATGAGGATTTGGTTGCTCGTCTCGAACCGGTAATTATGGAACTAGAACGGCAAGGAAATGTACTTGTTGTATCCCATCAAGCTGTTCTTAGATGTTTATTAGCCTATTTCCTAGATAAATCAGCTGGTTTGTATTTTAGTTTATAGAATTTATTCTTATACTAATAATTTTCTGTATTTTAGATGAGTTACCTTATTTGAAAGTGCCTCTTCACACAATAATTAAATTGACACCAGTCGCTTATGGTTGTAAAGTGGAACATATTGAATTGGGAATCGATGCGGTAGACACGCATCGAGATAAACCAGAGGTAAATATATTTTTTTTTCTGTTGTAGTAAGTAGTCGGTCCGCTTATGCTTTTCTAATTAAAACACATACAGATTATGTTTTTTGCATTTCACAACATTAAAACTCATTTGTTTTTGTGTAAAACATAAATCATCATCTTAAACCTCTAATAAAAACACGATGATATAGTTTAGGAATAAAAAATCTGCATGGGTTTCTTTGTAATGTATTTCGTTTTGAGAATTTCATTTTTGTAAAATACACGTTTTAATTCATCTCTTCACATTATATCTCTATTTCAAGGTGGCAGAAAGAAAATTTTTCGTTAATTCTCGCAATTAAATGTGCTATATATAATAACTGTTAAACAATATTACAATATTACAAATAATATATTTTTCTAAATGATATCAATAACGAAAACTACAAAAAATTAATTCCAGGTTCCAGGCACTGTAGAGATCTAATCATTAAAAATATATTTTCTCTTATTAAATTTACTATTATATGTGGTTTAAGATGGTTATTTTTGTATGTTTTTGATTTAAAACAATTTTTTACACTTTTAAAATAAAACCTAGAATGCAAATATATAATTTGGATGTAATAGAAAGCAATTTGACAATAAAAAAAAAATGGAAAAATAGAATTTGTTGTTTTATATGTGTTGTAAACATTTTGTATCTTTAATTAACTACACTATACCAAACACAAAATAACGATTTTGTATTTTAAATTTCAGATTCCGGGAACATTGGATGACAAATTTAAAGTATATCGGAAATTTTAATTCCTTTTTTTTAGATAAATTTAATTAATTCCTATGTATTAATCCTTAAGTCTAATACTTAATTATTTTATTTAATAATGTTTATTTTGTTTTTGTTAAGTGAATGAAAATGTGATATTTAAAAGAAGAATTTTTTTTCATATAAATTAAGAAAACTGCATAGAAAGTGATATGTAAAAAATGTTTTAAACTTATATTTTTTAAATTAATTCAAAGGATCAAGGTTCGATATCTATTTATATTAATTTTATGCTTTGAAGTTGCGTCCAACATGCTACAAAATGAAACATAAAAGTGACTTGAATACTGCTTAGTAGTTGACTGGTTTAATTAGTCTTGTAACCCGAAGACTTATTGATTTGTGAAATTTGTTTTAAACAAAAAAAAAAGCCAAAAATTAAGTATGAAATCTGTTTATAACATAATTTATTTAATTTTATTATTATGTATTATGTATATTATGGTTAAGTTCATAAAACATTCATTTATTATATAAAAATATATACTATTATCTATCCATATATATTATATAGTATAATAATTAATTTTATCTTAATTTTTTAATACATATTAATATTTTTTTTTTATTAAATACTAAATAATAATAAAAACTGACATTCAAATAAAACATTTTAGTTATTGGGGGTACAAATAAGTTCTGAGGTTTTTTTTATGAGTTCGAAGCCTTCATTCAGGTACAATGTGTTTTTTATTCAAAAATGTTGTCCATCGTTAGCTACGACTTTTTCCCATCTTTCAAGCAGCATACGAATTCTGTGTCTCGTGTTTTGAGACGATCCAAGAATCGGCTTCTTCGTAAGAAGTGAAGTGCTGCTCGGCCAGGCCATGACTCATCGACCGGAACAAGTGGTAGTCAGAAGGAGCAATGTCTGGTGAATTAAGCGGGCGGATTAGGGCATCCCATTGAAGCGCCTCCAAAGTTTCCTTAACGACTCTTGCAACATTTGGCCGAGTGTTGTCGTGATGAAAGATTGCTTTGTAATGTCTTTCGGCATATTGTAGACGTTTAAGCTTTAATGCTCGGCTTAATTGACGATTGGAGCATCACGGATTCCACCTAGTAGATTTTCAATAAACTACAATAACTACAAATTTGCCTAAAGCTAGTTTGGCTGGGTTTAATTTTATTTAAAGTTTTAAAATAAAAAAGGTAAAAGTTTTATTTAATTAGTGATAAGGTGACATGTATAATAAAAAATACTAACTTGAATTAATCTGTAAATATCCCTGATTTTGTCGGCATATCAATCACATGTCATTTTTGTAGTTAAGTTAGTTGCAACCTGATCCACCAGCGGCGCTTTTCCAACGTTTACAATCGTCAATTGAATCAATTGTTGCTGGAATAGCTCATCATAGTAGATCACTGCGAACTGATCCCACCAGATGTATAGCATTAGCTTCTTGCCATGAATATTCTGTCGGCGGTTGAAGTTGTTGCATGACGTTCTGATTTTCTGCGCTTTGAGTTATCGTAGTTGATCCAATTTTCGCCCCTCGTCACGATGCAATGCAAAAAAAACTTCTGATTTTGTCTTTAGAGCAGTTGTTCGCACGTGAAAAAACGGTTTAACGTTAAATTACTAGTTTTTGCATCATCCCAAAGACACTACATAGCCCGCGGTGCGATTTAATACTAGTTACGCCATCTTTTGTAAATCTCTCAAAACTTATTTGTACTCCCCAATATTTTGCTGAACTGTGTAATTTTACTGGATGCAACCAAATGACATACGTCAGGTAACCCTAGAATTTTTTATCAAAAAAAAATTACCCCGCTTTTCGGTATTTTTAAAATTCAACACATGTACATGACACACAAACAAACATGTTAGAATTTATATGTTTTATAACAGTACTTTTTACATTACAATAAAGTGATTTGAAAAGTGTGCGTCATATTGGTGTTCGTAAACAAGAAAAATTAAGGTTTCTTATAATTTATTGAATTTTAATAATAATTATTGATTATTTATTAAAGTAATATAGTGTTCTAATTGTTTTTATTATATAAAATTGGTTTTTAATAAATACTATATGATAATTAAGAGTGTGAAAAAAATAATTCAAAACCAAAATGAAAAATAAAAAATGGCGTACACAACACGATTGTCAATTTTTTTTAATTTCTTGTTTGTGCTTGTTTCTCATCTATGGTTTTAAATAATAATTGTGTGCTTCGTGATAAAACAATATAAATCGAAAAATATAATAATTGGTTTATACATTTCTTTATTTAACTCTTTATTAAGGAAAAATCGAAAAAATTTGTTGAGCAACATTTTGTTGTTTCGGTATTGAAAAATCGACGCGGGTGTTTTTTGTTGTGTCGAATTTAGCTTTATTTTTCGTGATTATACATATTACATGATAAAGAAAAGAGGTCTGTGGTGAACCAACATAACTAGAAAAGAAATAAGTTTATCTCGTTGCAAAGGAACTAAATATATAATAATACAAATAATAAGTAGCTAATTTGGATTTAAATGTAGAAAAAGGTATGGTATCACCTTCCAAACCAAATCATTCGAAAGTCGCCAATAAATCGACGTCGTGTAAGTTTTTTTATTTTATTTTCGTATTTTAATTAATATATAATTTATTGTTTTGTTCTATATACTTTTTGTGATCTAACCGATACCATATACATAAAATATATTATGTAGTCCCTAGTCTACTTAGTGTGGGAACACCGCAGAAATAATTTTTATCGAACAAACAAAAATTCTTTTTTATTATTTCTAATTTATAAATTTTTTGTTTTAATTTCTAGACAAATGTAAACTCGTCAAAGGATCAAAACCATTAATTAATTTTAAATTTTATTTGGATATTGAAAATATAAACATATCAAATAAAATTGAAAATAAAATAAAAGAACTTGGCGGCGTAAGTATATAAATAATGTGTGTTTATGTGTATTATATTTATCTATACATGTGTGCAAGAATATAATTGTTTGATTTACTGTACACGTGATTTGTTATATGTATAATTTTGTTTGTTATGCGATCGAATTGTAAACTGTTCGAAATTTGGTGTAGAATCTAATTTACCCGCGTAAAATGTATTTTCTTTTTAAACGTTCATAACAATTTTTTGAGATTTTATTCGCATTTGTTTTGTGTAGGGCTACAGAAATTGGTTCAGTTTTTTGTATTTCGAAACAAGGCAGTACAATTTGAGTTAAATCTACGTGTTTAGGTCCCACGTCGAAACACCGTCGAAATTCAAATTGACAATCGATTCGATAGTACTGCGACACTGAAATTGCATAAAAGCGGGTTTTATTAATGTTATTAAAAACATGGATAATAAATAACGATAAAAGCGGTGGACTCGATATCGAAACGGTAACCATAATTGGAGTATTATTTTAAATTAAAGTCCATCTAGTTTACAAAATGTTGACTAAAGGAGGACGACCGTGCGGGGGTGATGAAGTTCCTTCACGGGATGTGAAAGCTAGAGAGAGGGGATATCTAGTACAAATAAAGTTTTAGCCCATTCTAAGACCTTCCACTCCTATAAGGCACGAATAATGTTTAGCTCTGAATGGTTATGTCAGAGTTTGTTATAGTAAAAGTAAAATAGTCTTGCGCTTAGTTGTTTAAGGTTTTAAGAACTACTAATTTAATGATCACAAATTAATATATGTGTCGTCTTTCTTTAATAAATTTACAACAACAATCCCATATATGTAATTCCAAATTGAAATAGTTTTAAACTTTTTTTTTTGCTGGTATAGACAAGTATAAGTGGATCTGACGGCAAACAATTTAACTTGTTGGGTATATTTTTGTATTAATTTTTATTTTCATAAAGTATGTCGTGTTAACATTTCATAGAAAAAAAAACATTAGGCCTCAATCTGCCATTCCACACTTTGATTCTTTCGTCGTGATTCTTTCCTCGTTTGATTCCCCTTCATCTACACGCTGTTGTTAGTTTGTAGGTGAAGGGGAAAAACGAGGAAAGAATCAAAGTATGGAATGGCGGCATCCAGTCCCACCTTGAACACATTTATATAGCGAGTCGCTTGCTACAAGACAGATACCCGCTTCATCCGCTTCTAACCTTTTCCAAAAACATCCTCATGGTAAAACACTGATCAGTGGTCGATCGGTTGGGACGAAAACCACATTGATCGGAGCCAATGATGTAATTGGTGAGCTTACTTGCCAGACTGAATACAACATTAGGCAACACTTTGTAAGCTATGTTCAGTAGAGTTGTACAATCAAGAAGGGCTGCCGCAGAATGGGAAAACCACGCTCGCAATGTCCATTGCTTGCACAAAAAAGGCGATCGTCTTAAATGTCGAAACTATCGTGGTATAGCTCTATTGAACACTGCTTACAAAGTGTAAGCTAATGTTGTACTTGCCAGACTCATCCCGCTCACCGAATACATTATCGGCGACTGGTTTTCATCCCAACCGATCGACCACTGATCAGTGTTTTACCATGCGGATTATTTTGGAAAAATATTGGGAACCATATAATTATACATTGTATTTGTATATATAAAAAGAACTATTTTTTATTTTGGTTTTTAGTAATTTATTCCTTAATGACAATCTAGTATTTTTTTTTAGATAATAAAATCGATTTCGAAATAACCATATGAAAAAAAAAAATAACCATATGACAGTATAAACCGCGTTAACCTATGGGTCGCCTATCTGGTGTTCGACAGTTCATTTTCGCGCTTGAGTACGTAGTGAGGAAAAGCAACATCGAAACTTCGCGCTGTATGTTTAATAAATCAGGCCAGATTCTTGAACATGCAGATGATATAGGCTTCTTGACCAAAGACCTAGCGATGTCAAAGACAGTTTTATACCGCTCAAGCGCTGCGCAAGAAGACTTGGTTTGTAGGTGAACAGTAGTAAAACCAAATTTTTAGCAACATCTCCATGGCAAACCTCGGAATTGGCGACCATAATTTTGATAGCGTCGAAAACCTTAAATATCTCGGGTCAGTTAACATCGTTGAATGATATGCAGGCAGAAATAAAATCCCGAATTGATGCCGGACAACGAGTTTTCTACGTCCAATCAAAATTATTGCGATCTAAACATCTATCACAGTCGTGCAAGCTCGCAATCTAAATCACTCATAAGATTTGTGCTGGCTTTCGGAAGCAAGAGCTGGACTATAACGTCTAACGTTTGTAGATTGTTATTTACCTTCCAAAGGAAGGTTATTCGCTTAATCTTTGGCCCAATTAACCCTTTGAATGCCAAGGGGCGCGATCACGCTCCTCAATACACTAGCCGATAATGCCAAGAGCGCGATCGCGCTTTTACTCCCGCAAGAACTAATACGATTTCTACTTCATACTGGTCGATATATCACACAAAAATTTGTTTCATATTTTTATTACACACTCGAAAAATAAAATAAAATTGTTTTTGAAATACTTTTCGTAAATAAACTGCTTCGAAAAATGAAATATTTTTAAATTTCTATGTTCCTCTAAGAGTAAGAGAGCGGTATTTTTTAGCTAATTCTTCTAAAATTCATGTTGGCACTCGGGTTAAAGTTGGGAACAATGGATATCGGATGCGTATGAATCACGAAATAGAGTGACTTCTTGGAGGTAGCGATATCATTGGATTCTTCAAATCCAATCGAGTTAGATGGCTCGGCCACGATGCAAGTCTGCAAGGTCTCCACAACAACGAATGATTTACCAATTGTTCCATCAACAACCAGCCGGTGTGCGTCGTAGAGAAAGACCCCGACTGCGCTGGCAGACGGCAAAATTCCTTCATGGGATGTGAAGGCTAGAGAGAAAATAGATGTTGACTTTTAAAATCTTGTTTTTTGTTGCAAAATACAAAATTCTGTCACACTCGGCCATTTCTTAAACTATCATGGTCAAGTTTGCAGTATTGGGATGCGATAGGTATTCTTACATGGATTTTAAATGGGAATATGAAATTGTATAAATTATAAATGTTCGAGAAACGGCTTATTTTTTAACCAATTTGTTAAAATTTTGTTATATTATGTTATGTCTATTTAGCGGTGGTTCTCACGAATAACTGGCATTCACATATTGCGACCATACCCTAAAGCGTCTGTATCCCTAAAATACAAAGTTTTTTCTGGGCGTGCTTGCATCAGCATACGGAAGCATGGTATCTCTTAAATGACCTCCATATACATTTTTCATCAAGATTTTCGTGGACCCAGCATATCGGCCCTACACCACTATACGAGAAACACCCCCATATCATAATATTTCCTCCGCCATGTTTGACAGTTCTTATTGTACAGCGCGGGTCGAATTTTTTTTTAGTTTTGGGTCTTCAGACACATTGTTTGGTGTAATCCGATCCGAAAAATTTAATTTTTGTTTCATCGAACCATATCACGTTCCGACATTTTGTTATGGGCCAATCAAAATGGTCTTGTATGGTGTTGTAGGGCCTATATGCTGGGCCTATGGAAATCTTGGCAAAACAAAATTATATGGAGAACATTTACGGGGTACCATGCTTCCATATGCAGCGAAAACACGCCCCTTCCTTCGCTGGGCGCTTTAGCAGGACAATGATCCGAAGCACTCGGTGAAGGTGGTAAAATACTGGTCCGCTGCAAACAAAATTAATGCAATGGAACGGCCAGCTCAATCTCCCGATCAAAACACATCAGAAAATCTGTGGAGTGAGTTAAAACGTGGTGTTAGTAAATTGCCGAGGCCAAAAAATATAAATGAGGTTTGAGAAAACGTTCAAAACCGTTGATGGAGTATCCCCGTTGAAAGATGTCAATCACTAGTAGATTCTATGGGGAGGCGATGTAATGTGGTGCTTAAAAATAATAGGTACATTACCAAATATTAAATATTTATGTGAAAATCAATTAATTCCAATGAATATGTAACTATTTTTTTTAACAAGATTGCTTAAATTTCCCTATTAATTTGTACAGATGGCGTAAACGAATTATAAATGAATTCGATAGTTCGATCTGTGATCACAGTGAAGTGATATTGTAATAAATGTTTTGTTTTCTACAAGAGACTGACAATTAAAAAAAAACATGTTTCAATTTTTGATATTGATGATTTTGTTAAAAAAAATGTATTATTTTAAAATTTTATAGAATTACCTATTATATTGCACATGACTGTATATTTTTTTTACCAGTGCCTTATTCTGGGTTTTGGGGAAAGTTGGAAGGACCAATATTTTGTTATACAGATGTTCCACTACATATCTTTTATTTTTCTCCCAAATTGAATTCTGAAAAGAAAATTAGGGAAGAAAGAATTTTAGCTCTAGCATTATTCAAAAGTGGTTTTAATAGTTTAGTCATATTGATTGGCAATTTTTTTTAAAATGAAGAGGTACCGTTAATTTGTTACTAATTTTATCCTTAACCTCGAAAAAGTGACTTATGCCACTTTCAAAATAAACGTCACTTTTGGTACAACTATTAACCCATTTTTATTTATACGTTGAGTTATTTATTTATACGTAATGACACAAACTTTCAAATGTTTGCTAAAATGGAATGCAAATTACAGAAAAAATTGAATCTCAACAAAATTTCCATTTCAAATTTTTTGCTCAAATTTTGTCTACAAATAAACTTTTATACAAGAGATCCTAATATACATTTATCTACATATATAATTTTTAAATAAAAAAAAATGAATAAAGTAAAATTTATCCATATTTTTCATTTACCAATTCCATGAAATTCTAACGCGTAATGAGGAAAAATTTTCTTTCGGAAAATATATCAGCTATTCCTCAGTCATTTTTCCCAAGTCCCCGTTTTTCAAAAGTATATTCTGTCAATTGGGAATAATTTTACGTAAACATATACGATAAACGTATACGAGTTCGACATTCCAATAAAACAAGAGAAGAAATGGTCCAAAAAATCGTTTGCTGCGTTTAATTGGTTTTTTGTTGATATTTTATTAGAATTTTTCTTAAAAAGTAAATATTGTTTATTAAAAGTGTATAATTGTATTTGATGTTTGCAATAGATATTACTTTATAACAGCAATAATATAGGTAATAGTTAATACAATACATTTCGGGTAAATTATAGTCCCAGTTAATTCTTTCATAAAGTAAGTATGTATGTATAAGTACTGCTAGAATGGGGAATAATTTTTTACCCAGAAACGTTCTTTTCCAAAAGCAAGAATACACTTTGGGGAAATGGGAATACATCTGACTGGGAACGGACCCCCTGTAGAAGACAACTCTGCTAATTGGCGGCTAAGTTGATTATTATCTGATTGGCAGAAGCAAATGTTTGAATGTTACTACTTCAAGCGGAAGTGGATATTCCATTTGAAATAATTTCGTGCATGTTCAGCCTTAGGTATAGTATTTTTGGTCTATTAAAATATTCTTAGTAGAATTAACAAAAATTATTATAGTTTGTGAGATTTGTTAAAATTAGCCCATTACCCAATAATGTAATCAAATGGGTATTTTATTTAGCTAGAGATCAGTAATCACAACTTTATTCTGCGCTCTCTTAAGGCTCTGATTTCGATTAGTCCACCACTTTGATTGTTTCCAAGAGATTAACATTTGGAATGAAAACGAATAATTCGAGCACCTACAAGGTACAGACGATAAATGAAAATTTTCTCGCGGAAGGCATTTAAAATGACTCGAAGGAAGGAATTTAAATTGAAAATCCGTGTCTCTACCGTACCGCAGTATATAAAATGTCCACTCTATATTAATCCCTACATTTTATAAAATATAATCATGTTTGATGCCAATTTATATTAATTTTAATAAAACAGTACATTAATAGTAAGTATCAGAAAAACATCCCAAATTCGGAAGCAAAAGTTATATGGGAATGGTTTCTAGGATTGTGAAATTTGTGAAAGTTTTCCATTTTCAAGCTATCGCCATTGTCTTAATACTTACAATAATATTTTATGGATGTTTTAGGTCCTAAAAATAAGGAATTCACGAGTGTTTATGAAAATATATAAAAATTGTAATGACTTGTATAAAAACTTATGTTCAACGGAACGTCAATTGTTAAGATTTGCCTTTTTTCGATTTAATGTCTGTTCTAAGTATGTTTCCACCTAAAACACTAATTCTGAATTAAATATTTGTTGTAACACATCATTATTCCAATTATTATCGTAACAATAATTCGTAACAGTTTCAAAATAATTTTACTAACGAACTTAGGAACAGAGAGCTATCTTACCTTAGCCATGTTGCATTGTCGTCGTCGCGCGTTATAGGTAGGTAAAGTGTTTGCTCTGTTTTTCCCGGAGTTATTATTCACACAAATTGGTAGATTAGCTGAATTGATAAGCAAATCGAGCGTTTCTTTCCAAAAAATTTCAAAATAGTTTATTTGATTTTTTGAGAAACGGAAAACGACCAGGTAATTACGTTGCTCAACATTTTATTTGAATTGATTTATACGAAACGAACGTACTAATCATATATCAGTTGATTCAGATTATTCGGTTTATTAGATACAGATACAATCAAATGTTGCTCAACAGTAGATGCGTTAAATACGAAACCCATACAAATTTCCTTTTAATTTTTATTAAGTGCATGTCTCGAGTAGTTCTAGATTTTCTTTCCTAGTAATAAATAAAATGGTGCATGGGCGTAAAAATTCACGCCTAACTGCTCTGTAGGAAATCAGCGAGCCTCTTTTTACATGAAAATTGTTAAGTTAGAGATTTTCTTTAAACTAGATGTGTGCCTTTGGTTAGTAGCCTCTAGCATCCATAATTGTAATTTAAGTTCTGAAAACAATCTGTAGGGCGGTACGCTATAAACTTATATATGGAGAGCGGTACGAGACGATATCTCTGAACCTCGAAACTAGTTTAAAGTTTACATGAAGGTCTTTTATCTTTACCTTTCATGATTCGATTGTTTGGTCTTCAGTATTATTTTGTTGAAATATTCGAAGACACATAAAATTCTGACGATTTTAGGAATCCACCCCATCTTTACGCGTTATATAACGTGCCATTTCCAAATTAAGATTCCAAAACTAGCATCCATTTTTAAATATGTATATACGTACTACGCAATACATTTTCATTTGGAAAGGTAAATGAGTTCAATAGTTTATGTATAATGATGATAAACATACGAGTAAATAATAGAAGAGCAGAGAAACTTTTAAATGTACAATGTATGTACTTGTTTTTTTAAGTATAAATCGAACAATCTAATTTTCGGTCAGTTAATTTTTCTCTTTTCCTCAGATGCTTTTTATTCATTTTATCCCATTTTTCTATGTTTAATTTTCTTTGGTATTTTTTGACTAACGCAATATCAATATGTGTTTTATGCTTTTTACTTTGATTATTTCGTTACATAATTTTATATGTTCAGTAATGTACATACGTATAAAGATTTTCCAAATTTATACTGTTTTTTCAAACGATACAACGTAAGCGACATATTATTTTTCGTGATAAGGAAATAACAACTGCAGTGACATCTTATTATAAACACTTGCGATATCTCTAAAAAGAAATGTAAAAATTAGGAAATGCTTGATTAAATTCTGGAATTTATTTTGGTTTTACTTAAAATCTGCAAAATATGTACATTATGATTATAATTCGATCTTAATTACTAAACACACGAACATGGAAAAAGCACAATCGAAATTGAAAAATGTGTATGATATATGAGCTGTTGTTGGTATTTTAATATATTCAATAAATCAATAATTTACCATTTTCAATTTTTCGTAATTTTTGTTTTTTACTTTAAAATTGGCTTCGTTTCGTTCTGTATTTATTATATTGTAGTATGTATAGAGAATTGAATAAAGTATTAACAACAAAGTGGAGAACTCTAAACGAATAAACGAACAGCGAACATAAAATATAATCGCGACACCATTTTGAACTAACGTACTTTTTTGTTGTAATTGAAAATATTATAGGGAGACTGAACTAAATTAAAATGAAATTTTTAAATCGTACGGTGTAATTTGGTTTTTGTGCGTTATTTACTTTAATGTAATGTATTTATTACTTCACTAGTACTTTATTTGTTTGCGATCCCAATTTTGCAAAAACCATGCAATCCATAGATTTTATACAATTCTTATTGGAACGCTAAACATTTAATTGGAGTGCAAGTTCATAGCCCTGAGAAAGAAACTCGCGCCACCATTTTGAACTAATGCATTTTTGTTGTTTCTCGTACAATAACAAAACATATAAACATTTTAACTAATACATACATGAAAAAACATATCTGACAGCTCTCATTTTATTTTTATTTCATCGGATATTTTTTATTTCTTTTTTTTTCATTTCTCTGTATCGTGTTTTATTTTTTCATTCCTTGATTCATTCGAAGCTTGAATTTTACAAACTTAAAACATAAAAAATTAAATTAATTTAATTTTGAAATTCAAATTTTAATAGATTAATAAAATATAAATTAAAAAATATTGTGTATACATAGATAGAAATATGAATATACAAATATAAAAGTACATATACGTGAACGAATATTGTGTAATTATGTATGTATTTGTGTTGTTTGAAAAATTTGTATTGCTGAAAAAAAAAATGTAAATTTAATGAAATGGATTGAATACACAATTTCTGTATAAAATTTATAAAAAACTGTATAAAAAAAGAAATGATGTTGAATAATATAAAATGTCGAAAAGAATATAAAAAGAAAAAAATTGTCGACGAATGTTATTTTAAAAAGTACTTTGTGTAATAAAAGCAAGGAAAAAAATTGTTTTCTATATTTGTTCGCCGTCGTTGGGTTTGGTGTGTACGTATATAACATTTATCTATTCATATATACATTTGGTTGTGATTGTGTGTGTTTCTTGTTTAATGTTTTATTGTGTTTTTAATAGTTCCATGACCTATTTATATCTTTAAAAGAAAATTTAAATGGTATTCTTAGAATAATATTGTTTTCTTTCCATTTTTAGTCCATCGAATTTTTCTTGGCCAAAGAAGTAACACATTTTATTACTGATAAACAATTAAAAAACGATAGCAGCAAAAATTTAGCATCTGTGTGTGTATCATCGCCCAAAACACCAGCAACACCACAAACATCAATAATTATTGATTTTGCTGCCATCTCGTCGCCGACACATGATTCAAAGGTTTGTTTTATTTTTAATTATTTGTGTTTTGTTGTTTTTATTATTATTTTAAAGATACATATTTTTTTTTATATATGTATGAAAAAAAAAAATTAATTCGTGCCTGCTTGGGAATGTTTAAAATACATAATAAATTCTTTGAATTGTACAGACAAGCGCGCGCGGTAGAAATATCTACGTTACAACAAAATTTCAAATCAATTTTTTGTCGTTCGTTTCTCACTTTGTTGTACATAAGCAGTAAAACGAGAAAAATTGAAAAAATGATTTCGTTTATAATTTTTTTTTCATTTTATTTTAGTTTAAATGACTTTGCATTGTATTGTGGACTTGTATTTTTGGGAATATGTGAGTGTGTTCAAGTAAAATCCTCCCTTTATATGGTAAAATTGCAAATTTGTTGCACTACCTAGATTATTATACTTCTAAAAAATGTGACACGTAAAGTTTTTTAATTTGTTTATTTAAATACGGTTGCTTTGAAGACCGTTATTGTAGTAACCGGTAACATTTGTGGTTTATTTTTTTCAAGGTCAGTTAGATTGTAAAGAAACCACATCAAATCCATGATACATCTGCGTCGATTTTCGGTTCTTTATTTACTTAACGAATTCTAGCGTGCAATAAAGATTCTATGATATAATGATTTTAGAGAGCGGTTCAATTTAAAACTGTTGGCGCTAGTAGTCCGTTGAAAAATATGTATGTAATTTCAGTTTCCAAATTTTAATAAAAACTCTCAACCATATTGGCGTCACATACTTGGTTAATGTAGCTTCTGGTACGATGATAAAAGTTCAAGGTGCGAATTCCGCTTCAATGAAAAATGACAATTGCTGCGTTTATTCCTAGATTAGCAATGCTGTATGCAAAATGGCAAGTGTAGCACTGATGTCAATCGACATTTTCATAGCTCAGCTTGCTAAAAATTCAGCAAATGAGTAATAATTTCACTTCTAATTAGCGCTTTTTAGTTTTTATTTCATTTTAAAATTATATTCAGTATTGTTTCTAAAGGTTCAATCACAATGAAACCGCACCGTTCCGTTTCGTTATTCTGTCAAAGTAGAAAATGTAATATTACGTAGGATTTTCATGAGAAAACGGAAAAGCAATCACAATGAACGGAGCGGCGCGGTGCGTTCGGAAACGATAGCTCAACTTTCTACTTTTTCGGATAACATAACCTCAGAAATCATTTGACAACTTAAAAGTGTATTATATTTAGTACGTGTATATCGTTTTCAAAATATTAAAAGTAAAAAAATATAAGAAATGGACTTCAACTATGAAGAATTTATGAAAAAATAAAATGTTATCCCGACTTGTACAACAAGGCATGTCACTTTTCTGGAACGGCGCGGAAACATTGTGTTTGACAATCCGTAATGACGGATAGATGCGGTACGATTAGCCGCGGTGCGGTGTCATTGTAATTGAACCTTAAAACCGGCTTATTGAGGTTGTTTACATCGTCCAAAAAATTTAGTGGACTTCAACTTGGCGTTCACTGCATAATGTTGTCGTTGGCGCAAAATATAATTTTCTATTACAGTCGCGAGTGTTGTCGATTGATGGTAGGTCGTGTTCGCCATAGTAAATGACAGCAAAATGTTTTTGTCAGATGGTGATTAGTATTTACTATTATTATAATTTTAATTATTTTATTATATTATGAAGACATAACAGAACAAAATGGCATATAAATTGTCCACTAAGTTTTAATGTTATTTCGCGTGATACGGATATCTATCCATTTTAGTCCACTTAGCAACTGTTTACGACTGTTTAAGTTGGCTCAGTTGACACAAAAAGTTACGTAACAAGTGTCACAGTTTACATATATTGTATAGTCCGTGGTCTAAATATGACGATGTAAACTACCTCATTGAAACTGACTTAAAGGACTGAAATTGGAAATACTTTGTAAATTTAAGCAAATTGGGCCAGACAAATTCAAAGTTCATTCACTCATTCACGTTTACTACCTAGCGCTTACTACCTAGATTTGATATCAAAATTTGAGATCCGAAACAAAATTTGGATCAGGTGTTTCATATAAAATTTGAACTTATCCAGATCAATGGGTGTCGAGAAATGCAGCGAATATTACTCCAAATAAATCGGCGTCTCCCACGAGGTTATACTTTTGTTGGTGTCAAACCCTATATGCTTGGTTTTCTGTTTTTGGGATAGAAAAACTTTTCCTAACCGTTCAGCCTGTACGAGTTAGAATTCTATTACACTGACTTTTCCGATATTATGTCATATTTTTGTTCGGGCGCGTTTCTTGAATCCTACATCAATCTTCCCCGTGTGGATGGATATCTATCAAAATTTCCTTACATGTTGTGTAAATACATATATAAATTTAGAAAAAGAACCAACGCAGTTTACATATAATACGTACGGTCTATTATTATCTTCACTAAATGAATTCGCAGCATGAGAAATGTTCAACCAGTTTAGAGATTGAATTAGCAGATTTACTAGTCCGGAAAATAGACAATTTTTTATATTTTTCCATACTAATGTAACCGTTTGCGGGTTTTAAATGCCGACTTATTTTTTAATTATGTATTTTGGTTTAAAATCATAAAGGAATTTCTATTATACTGGACTGGGGATCGATTTTTGCTGCATTAAGATTCGAACTGAATATTTATTATATTATTTTATTGCTACTTGCTGGTTATGATTACTCAAGTTTATAGTGGGTTAGAGCTTATTGTCTAAGGTTTCTTGCTTTTTAGTGAAATAAATTGTATTTTTAGGAAATAGTGCTCGAAATAAGAAATAATTAATCAAGACAGATAAACCTGATCGTTAGGATTTAATGTTAAATTTCTGTAAAGTCAGGAATTTTGGGAATTAAGGGCAGTACTTAGTTCAATCTCTCGACAAAAAATAATAATTTTTGATATGGCAAGTACTGTACAATACAAAGTTTTTAAATTTATTTTGCCTAGAATTGAAGTGAGTATTGACTCCATTAAGAAAACGATCAGATTGTACTTTATAAACAAGCTTGATCATATGAATGCTTAAACACCCAGACAAAACGATTAAAATTCATGATAGATCTAACTAAAACCACAATTCTTTAACATGCGATTAGATAACAATTGTATATTCCAGCCCACACATTCATTAACTTCCTTTATTTGCATTTATTTGTATTACTGATCACTAGAAAAACTTGAAAAGGAAAAGTCGGCATCCTTATTATGCCTAGAATTGTTTGAATATTGGAGAGTGTAGCACAAAGGCGTTTTTCGTTTTGATTGGCAATCTGAACTGACTATACGGGGAATGAATTTCACGTGAATTTGTCGGCTCGGTAAGTAATTTTTAATTCAACCCACTCAAACAAGCCTCTACATTGGACACACGATGCTTATTCATTAGACAGTTTATACTATTAAGCTCCTCGGAAATTAGCGATGACTTATATAGGTGAATCACGTGCCCTAATCAAGGCTTTCTTAATTTTGCTCTTCTTAAAAACTGGTTACTTATTATTTAGGCCATTTTCGGTATCCATTTATCTACTGACAGTTGATATAATTTGTTAAGCAGTTAAACGTCTCTGGAGACTTTTGAAGACCGAAATTCCTAGAACTTTGCAAACTTTTCTAATATTTAGGGTCTATTTATTTAATCACGAAAATATTAAATTACTGACGTAATTACTAAATGCTAATCTCCATAAATAGGAAATTTAAAGTTAGGGTTTTTAGAGATTACCTTTGACAATGAATAATTCTGAAAACGACTTGATGTAAAATTTCATACACGAATCCTGTTGATTGCTTATATAAGTTTCATGATTATAACGACTGATGTCTTCGAGATAGTTCACTAGTAAGAGCTAACGCATAATATACCACATACTTCAGATCCCTTGTCAGATCATATAGGCAATTACTTTGGATAGCCCAAGAGAACGTCTAGTTCGGTGAATAAACCCCATCTATTCAAAAAATAAACCGTTTAGTGATTTTTATGTAAATCTGAAAGACCCAAAAAGGAATGTTGACAAAACTAACTAAACACAACTTTAGAACCAATTCCGATATTCCAAAAATGCTAACTAGACATCCAATCAACCATAATCGCAAACCACTTTTCCAACATTGTGACATAATTGTCACAATTTGAGTTTGTCATTTTCGTGATAGCATTTATTCTAATAAATTATTGTATTAAATCCATGATTGACCATAATTGTCTATCGTCTATGTACGTATTTTTCAGTTTTCATAAAATAATACATTTTTGTTTTATTTTTCTAGGCGCAAACATCTAAACACCGTAGTCGTGCTGATGCAATGCTACAAAGAGCTCGTTTACAAAAGCAAGATAGTCTCGTACAATTTAGTCCGAATAAATCACAATCACCAGTTCAAATTGCAAAAACATTTGGTACACCAATTTGGACCACAGAATATGCATTAAAATTTCTTGAAAAAGTATTTAAGGATAATAATAAATCACACTCGCCGCAAATCGCATCGACGTCCCGGAGCAAAGAGTTAAATAATAATCAAAAGTTAGAATATCAGTATAACGAACATCATTCTCCCCATCACCATAAAAAATCTTCTTCAAATCCAAATCACGTACGAATATTAAAAGGAAATTATATAAAAATCGAATCACTTGAATCGCGAAATTTTCGTCCAGTATATCGTGAATTAAAACATTGGCCTAAAATTAATTTGAACGCCTTACATTCAAATAGTCTATTCGATTCTGAGATTCAAGTCCCTGGGACTGACCAAGAGATGACACGAAAAAATAATCGCACAAAGCAACAGCCACAAGCGAAAACAAAATCTAATCAAGTAGCAAATCAGAAACAGAATAATAATAGTGATTCGAAGCCGCCACAGCAGCAGCAACAGGTTAATGGCGGATACTGTGAAATTTGTCGTGTTGAATACGACAGTTTGAGACAGCATATTAAATCTGATGTGCATTTATCATTTATAAAAAACGATACGAACTTTATTGCGCTTGATCACCTGATTAAGAATACATCGAATGTAGATGATTTTTTAAAATTACGGTCGAAAGTGGTAGAACAATGTACGAAAAAAGAGGAGATCGCTAATGATCCAGTGAATCGGAGAGCGTCTTTAAAGAGAAATAGTTGTAATAATCCGAATGCTCGTGACGTAGAAATTAAAAAGGAGAAACTACATGATGATCGCATTGGTCTTAGCAATGGCGAGCTTACTCTCGATGTTAATCGAAGAAGTAGACGAGAGTCTTGCCGAAAGATTAATTATGCTGAGCCTCGGGAGGATGAGGAAAATTCAAGCGATCAATTAATTATAGAGCCAATACCTACGAATAAAGCAACTGTTAATTTGAGAAAGAGTATACGTTGGCTACCTCCATCTCCGGATGAGAGGCCACCAATTACAAAACCAGTTATGTATAAAGTGGATAGCAAATTAGCGAGTGAGAAGGAAATAAAAAAGGAACCACTTTCTGAAAAGAATAAAAGTGACTCGAGATCTGGTAATAATACTACGCCAACGGATGCAAAAGGTGAAAAAATTAAAATGAAGCTTACACGGGTGCGACAAAGTGAGTTGTCGCTGTTAAGTGATGAGGCTGAGAATTTTATGTTCCCAAAACGCGAAGTAAGTGATAGCGAGGATACCGATGATGATCGTCAATCAACGTCTGAACCCGCTGAAATTTCAAACGAAATTGTCTCGAGTGAACCTAATGATCCGGCAAAAACTTCTCAACTCCCAGATCATGTAAATAATCATAAATTAGATTCTAATTTGCGACCCAAACGACGCAACCAATTAGAGCGGTTTATCAAGGATAATACTGATTATTATAAATTTGAACATCTTAACTCGAGGTTGCGTTTTCAAGAGGCCCCCACTCAACCGGAAACAATGAACATTGAAACTGATGAAGGTTTCAGTGAAAAGCCGGACTTGGATGATGGTATAACAGTATCTTCACCACCGGTAGATCAAAAAACGGAGGATAGAGTGGGGGAGATTGGGCCTAGCAATAATAATATAATAATACGTCAGTTAAATGCTAAAATCGATACGAACTTCAAATATTCGTTTGAGAGGATACCATTAAATGAACCTTGGTATTCGGCGTTTCAAAGGCAGGATGAAGGTGAGTTTATTTCAGGAATTTCTTACCGTGGTGCTAATCGTACTATTTTATGTCTTTCCAGGTAAAGAAAAGATTTTCGAATATTACGGTAGTACGGCTTATCGAAAATTACCATTTGAAATGGGTCCGCTATTGCCATTAAAACAAAATTGTTGTCTACTTAACCGTGATCCAACCCTACCTCCGCCCGCAACCTTATCAAGAGCGTCATCATCAATACCGCCATCCCCTCTAACAAATCATACCAATACAAATGATTTATTATTAGATATCGATATCGATGATAATAGTAATAGTAATAATAGTAATAGTAATAAATTAAATAACAACAGTATTAACAGTAGTAGTAATAATAAATTAAATCAGAAGCGATTAAATTATTTAACAAAACGGAAAATGATGATTATGGAATCGTGTCATCCGCGGAAATCGCCACGTGAACATGCCTCAACACTGGCAATTTTATCGAGCGTACTGCGCGATGAACCCAAAAGCTCGCGGCGAAAATCTTCGAAAGGGAATAGTATTAGTAGTTCGATGGACCACAACAACCGTGATGATGATGATGATATACTCTTGAACGAGAATAGTATGGATTCAATACAATCTGAGGAAATAACAGTGCCACAACAACCGCCACAACCACCATCGACACAAGCACCACCTAATAATGATCGACCGGAGCGTTCACAATCGCCCCAATACTTTGACTTTGAAGGCAGCACCTTCAAGTCGTCGAATCGTGTGTGCTATGAAATTGATAAATTTTTAAAGCTCTCCTACAATGATACAAAAGTGGAAGATATACCCAAATTGGCGGCCAAAACTGCAAGTAATCTAATTATTCAAAAATTGGAAAAGGATGAAAATAGCTTTTATACGATTTTGAATAAACTGCATGAATGTGAAATTGATAGCGAAATAAATGTGGAATACATATATGATGAGACTACTAAAATAAATAAAATTCATGAAGTGCTCATGACAAAGAAAATGTCGAATCATAAGCTAACAATTTCTGAGAGTTTGCATTTGGCTAGAATTGCAAGGAGGCGAAAATATAATCGAACTGGATGGCCCCGCAGCAGACATGTTCCAAGAAATGTAAATAGTAGTAGTTCTTCGGCTCGGCCTACTCGGCCTCGGAAACAAGAGGTTGATGAGAATGGAATAGTGATTAGAAAACGAGTAGGTCGGCCAAGATTATCGGATGAGGAAAAGAAAAGGCGATTACTAAAGAGAAAATTAAATTCAGATATGTTTACGATATCATCGGATAGTTTAGATAGTTCATCACAGGTATTATTGAATAATAAGGAGGAAGAGGAGTTAGATAGTGTTAGTACAAGAAGTATGTTCGTTTCGGATGACGAATCATTTGCGGATGCGGTTGAAGATCCTAGTACATTGGATGATAAGTCATTTTTTGATGCACAGCCTAAAACTGATGATATGGATGATGAACAGAAGCTGAGCGATATACCTGAGGAAGATAATGAAATGGAAGAAGTGAAAGTTCTAGATGTACCAAAGCCCGCTACACCACCACCTCGGACGCCTACGCCTCCGCCGAAAATCCTGACACCACCAACACCGACACCATCTCCGCCACCACCAACTCCGCCACCAGTGGTTGTAGTACATGAAGAAAAGAAGGAAGTTAACGCTCGCGTAAACACTAAAAATGGCTTACTCCATAATGTCGGAGCTAGGAATCAATCTAAAATAAAAACGTTAACATGTTATGTAAAATTAGAAGACGATATTGCTAAAACGTATGGACTTCGAAGCTCTCTTGGTAAAGGCGAAAAAGTCACGATAGATACAAGTATTGTTTTGCCGAAATCACCAACCGGAAACACAGCCAGCAGCACAACATCGTCACCAAATAAAACTAGTAATAAAAATAGTAATAGTAGTAGTAATCATACGAAACGAACTGGGTCAACTCCAAAATTAAATAGTACACATACACCACAGTTTTCACCGCGAAAATTAAGAAAACCGCGAGGTCGCTGGTATCGTGAAAGATAGTTTTTCGGCGGCGATGATTACTACTAAACAACTAGACTGTTCTCATATTTTGTTTTTTGTTACATATTATGATTTTTCTATTAATTATTTCTCTTTGTTAAGTTACTAATTTTAAACTAAAGTAAAACAACCAAATTTAAATTATTATTATTATTGACTCGAATATTAAATAAAACTATTATATAAGATTAAGAAAAATCAAATTTTACGGTAAGATGGTGCAATGTTGCCAAGTTTAAATAATCATGATAAATTTGTATTCCTTTGTAAATATTAATTATAATAATTATAAAACAAGTAAATTTATTTGAATTTAACTGTGTCTCATTTAAAAAAAAAAACAAAACAAATTTTGTTTATAGTTAAATATGTATTTATTACATAAATTTTTAATTTATAACGATACAAACATATAAATAAAATAAAAAACATTTTTCCAAAAACAAATCTTTTTTATTATTATTAGTGGCATCTATTGTTGAGTATACTAACTTAATATTTTATTGATAAAATATTTGGTCACTTTGCGTCGCACCCAATTGGAAAAACACGATAAACATATATTCTGACATTTGCCAGACCGAGATAAAACATAAATGTTATGTTTTTTATTTTGTTATTCCAATTAGACCGACTCGGAGAATTTTTTTTTCAGTGAGTGTGTGCCAGTCAATGTACGTAGACTGTAAATGGACTACGGATCGTGTCGAGCTGAAAAAGAAAAATATATTTTTTTTGTGTTCTACTTTTAATAATTTTTCAATGAAAAAAATCCTTAAATTATGTAAAATCTAATAATTATTTATCTAAGTAAACTTGACGGGCTTTATAATATTCTTTATTGTTTCGTTTTCGATTCTTATTGGAAAGTGTGTGTTTGTGTAAACAAATTCTGTGTAAAAAATAGCGGAAAGATAAGAAAAAATTTGAAAGAAAAAGTGATGTGTTTCGTAGTGTTAGTGTAAAAAACCGTATATCCATATTACATTTCCAATAAGAAAATTGATTTTGTTTTGTTTCAAAGCAAAAAAAATATTTGTATTATTCTATTTGCAAGTTTTTCTAAATTAAATTAATCTAAATAAAGTGTTATAGTGAATGTAATTAATTAATAGCAAAATTATAGTGTTTATTATATAGCTCTATAAATATTTAATCGAATGTGGAATAGAAAAAAATTCAATTGAAAAAAAGTAAAAAAAAAAAATATATTTCTTTTGTTTATCTTGTGTTTTATTTATTTGGTTCTTATTTTGTGTTCGTTAATTATTAGAAGGTAGAAAATTAAGCAGAAAGTGAAATTTTGTGCGAATTTGTGTGTCAATATAAAATAATAGTAGTAACAATAGTAATCATTTCATAATAATAATAAAAATAAAAACAATACACATTATATCAAAATGGCGGATTTGGAAGCAGTTCTTGCCGATGTTAGCTATTTAATGGCTATGGAAAAATCAAAATGTACCCCAGCGGCACGAGCAAGTAAAAAAATCATTTTACCAGATCCGAGGTATTTAATCACTAAAGCTATTTATGTAAATTTTAAAAAATTAATATTTTTTGTTTTTGTAACATTTAATGTTTCCACCATCTTTTTCGGTATTTTTTATTACTGTTGTATTTTTTTTATATTCGGTAAATATGTGTCAGTTCGAATTACTTTATTGTTGCCAGTATGTATTGGGATCGTATGAGTTGTTTAATACCAATGCACTGAGTTCGAGTGTACGGTAATGTTTTTTTATCGTAATTTTATTCAATGAATTTGCCATTCGGCCTATCAACAGAGACAGAGAGGAGGATAGTGTTGATATAATTCGCATTTTCATTGTATGTACATATTTTTAAATACGATTCAATGCATTGCTATTTAAGGTGGTGTTTAAACTACCTTAACAGACATTAATGGTTGAATGTTCTTAAGTATAATTTATTAGTTTTTAGTTCGTATTTTTGATACTTTAAATATATGGCAGTTTTCTGCTTCGGGCCCCATCCTTTTTTATTCAACGGTGGATTAGCTTAAAACGTATGTAATGATAGTTTCTAGTGGTTTTCAATTCAAATTAAATTAGTCTAATTGGAATCGGTGCTTTAAGTCAGATACCAATTGGATTTGTGATAATGTATGTACTCGATATCGGCGATTTCCATTTTAATAAAATAAGGGCCAGGGCCAGCTGAACCGTTGAATGTTAGACTCGCATATAAAGCGAAATTTTTCAAACAAGAGTTTTCGGCGCAGAAGGGTCAAATCGATGCGCTTCAATAGGGGACTTTAAAAAAAACGGTTTTTTGAAAACTGCGGCCCTATTCCTGAATACGATATGAAAACGAAAGTTTTCGTTTTCGTATCGTATTCGGGAATAGGGCCCCAGGAATAGGCCCTGCATATGGAACGAAATTGGATAACAAATGTTATCTGAAATACGAAAAAAATTATGAAGTACTAAATTTTTCATCAACGGATTTTTATAGAATTTTGATATACGAGATCGCTTTGGTGTAATATAATAATAAATAAAATAGCACGAATAAAATAAAGCGAAGCAAAATGTGGTAAACTGGCAGCGCTACTCCTGAATACGATACGAAAACGAAAGTACAAGATTCTTATTTAATTTTAAATAAGAAACGTACGAATCTGATTCAATTCAAATATGAATCTTGTATTTTCGTTTTCGTATCGTATTCAGGAATAGGGCAGCCAGGAATACGGGTACTGAATAAATTTCAAATTGACGAGTTAAAAGTAAAATCTTTTGTTTACTCTTAAATCAAGCCGTAGACGCCCGCCGTTTAATGTGGCGGTTTTTATCTATATCAGACTTATTTACAATGAAAAGTATAGCACTACAATAGGTGATATGTGGCATTACAATAGTGTTATAAACTACCTTTTTCGCTTTTACCGATAACAAATTTTTATACCTAGCTAATACACCTACTTTCATTGCTAACTTCTTTGTAACATAACTAGCATGTTCTTTAAAATTTAGCTTGTTATCCAGTATAATGCTTAAGAACTTAAAACTATTTACCCATCCTATTACGGCATTATCTATAACAATATTTCCATTTACTACATTATTCCCTATATACATACATACATTTTGTTTTGTTTACATTTAACATTAACTTATTTATACGAAGCCATTTTGCCACTTCACCTAACTCTTCATTCATACTACTTGTGATCTCGCCCACATCACTTCCCGACAAATACAGCAACGTATCATCAGCAAGCAAGTGGATTTTTGCATGTATTTAGATTCTGTGGCATATCATTTATCTATACTATAAATAGCAATGGTCCCAGCTTACTTCCTTGTGGCACTCCATACTTTACATCTACAGGATCAGAGCATACATCATTTATTTTTACATACTGCTTTCTATTACTTAAATAACTTTCCAACCAACTTAACAGTCAGCCCCTCACACCATATTTGTTTAATTTTCCTAGCAACCTTGCCCTATATATTGTTTCAAATGCCCTTTTAAAAATCAAGGAAAACTGCTACCGTCGATTTTCCATCCTCCCTCTCTCTCTTGCAATCGTCCACCATCATCTGAACAGTTGTCTCTGTAGAGTGCTGCTCTCAAAAACCAGATTGGTGCCCAGCTAGCATATTATTCTCAGCGATGTGCCCGAGCAGCTTATCCAAAATTGTTGACTCCAATACTCCAAGATTGCCAAAATATTTATAGGATAATCCGACATCCGACAACTATTCATAACTGTAGGCACAGGAACGACGCATGATACTTTCAAACTTGTAGGAACTACTGCATATTCCAACGGCAAGTTTACTATGCGGCTCACATATCCTCTTAGAACTCTCCATAAATCCTTAAACATTTTACAGCTTAACACCCCTCACATCCTGAAAATTTTAACGTTTTAACTATTTTATCTAGGTAGTCCTCCTGCACCATGCCCACATTCTCAGTTACTCCTCCGGTATCTCCCTTATAATATCCTCTATACTATATCTATACAAAATACTTGTTTAACCTGTTCGCAATGTCCATCTTTTCGTACACCATCACTCCATCAAAATCCACTTCATTTATATCACTCCCTCCCTTAGATCCAATTACCCTTGTTAATGTTTTCCACATCTTTCCCGGGTTGCCTTTGCACTGATCAATGTTCTCTCGTAGTACAATCTCCTCTCACTCCTAATCACAGCAACAAATCTGTTTCTTTTCCTTTGTTACTCCACCCACCCTTCCTTAACTGTCTCAGTCCCCAACTGTCCCTCTCTCTACTTCATCACTCTAAATTTCTTACACGAATCATCCCTTGCCTTCCTAACCTCCTTCACTCTGTTGGTGTACCATGGAAAACTTCTAGCTTAACTCGCCTGTTCCCCTTTTCACTGCTTCTTCCACCCATAAATTTAATTTCCCATACTCCTCTTCAATGCCCCCACTGACTTCTCGTACATCATCCTCTGTTATTATAAGTTCCTCTTCCACAACATTTAGATCTATCTTTCCTTTGCGCACCTTTTTCCCATTTACATCCTCTCCCTTGTCATTATAAGCTCATGGTCTGTAATTTTTGGAGTATCCATAACAATACAATTCACGTCCTTATTTGAAAATACTAAATGAATTGTCGTTCTTGATGCATCCGTTACTCTGGTATGTTCCTTCTGTAATTTCTTTAAGACACTTAACATAATATTCTTCCGATCTCTCCCAGCCTAGATTGAAATCACCCATAATTATTATCTTCACTGCTCATGCTGAGTGCTTGTAGTCTACATTTAACTTCATTTTCTCCGCCACCTCCGCGCAATTTACACACTTTGGCTCCCTTTTACAATTACTAGCCACGTGATCCTCTTCTCCACACTTCCAACAAAATGCCTTTCCTTTACTGGGGCATTCTCTGGCTATATGTTTCACACTCGAACAATTATAGCACCTGCTCACAAACACATAGTTCTTCACCTTGGCACAGCTCCACTTGCAGTATACCTCGCCCTTACTCAAGATCCATTTGTGCGTCTCCGGATCTACTTCCAGAACTAAGTCTATGTCCCGAAATCTTTTATTCTCCACCACCTTTACTATTCTTAAGCAAAATCTGCTCTTCGTCTTATCTAGCCTATTTTGCTTTACAATTGCCTCAAGATCTGCCTGATTCACATCAGCTTCCTTCTTTATTTGCTGCAACTTGATCATGGAATTTCTAGCTCTCGGTATCTCCAACACGAACTTACTTTTCATGGATTCCTCCGCTGTTTCCTTTAATCTCTGAACATCTTGCTGACCTTTACGTTCCACGACTACCCCATCTTTACTTATACGCTGCACCTTTTCTATCTCAATACCCAAGCTCACAATGTCCACTGCCTCCTTCAGCTTCTTTTTAGTATTCTCCGAAGAAGTTTCCGTCTCACCTTCCTTCGGCTTAATAATGAGTGCTGGAATATCTTTACGCACTTCCAACACATTCGCATAACTTTCTTTACTTTTACCGCCACTCTTGTTCATCACATTTCCTTTTACTATTTCCATCTCACATTGTAACCCATATATCGTCTTTTGAACCACTTCCTCCATTCTTCTCTCAATCAATTTATTCATACCATCCAACACATTGTTTAACTTATCATCCAAATTATCGATAGCCGTCTTCTGAGTTTGAAGATCTTTCAAAATGTTTTCGTAATCACTTTTTATTACATTACAATTATTCGAACATTCAGCATAAACATATTTCACATATTTATTTTTTTTAAATTAATGTTACGTCATATTCTGTCAATTGCACACATTTTCTGTGGTATCTTCTATTACAGAAACCTCCACAAGCTGCTTCTAGTGTTTCAGTTCTACTCTTACTAACACACTCCCCACTTACACACTCCATCACTTATTTTGTAATTAACATTTACTTTCAAATAAATTTTATTTCTTTTAGTTGTGCTCACAATTATTTTTTGATGTTGACTGTTCAACGATCCAATACGAATTGCCGAATAAACGATCCAATACGAATAGGGCCGTACTACTCCGTTATTATACAGAACTATACAACGATATTACAAGAAAACCATGCAACTTTTATGATGGATTTGAAAATAGCTATCGCGAACTCTACTCGATTGTTTTTAAAAAAAAAACGCAGCTAGTAGTATACCTTGGCATATAATATACATAGTACCGGAAACCTCTCAACAACACGATTAATTCGTTCCGTATTCTTTAAAACCTTGTTCGAGACTACAAAAATGAAAATTTAAAAATCGTTACGTTTTATTTTTTATCTTTTGTTATGATGATATACAAAAAACAAAATAAAACAGAATAACAAAAATCGTGTTGTTTGAAACCGTGTAATTTGAGGAAATGGGTATCAGTATTCTTCGAAACCGTGTTCTACGAATACCGTATTCTTGGAGGGTTACCTGTATTTCCTAAAACCAATATTTTATTTCTTTCGCCATTTGTTTCAAATAATACTCTGCTGAAACACCCAGCAAAGGTGCATGTTGTCTACAGCAAAAGGTAGCATCACAAACCAAGGCCTTACGTTACGGTAAGAAAAAAATCCCAATATAATAATATTAATACTACGGTTACCAGGAACATAAAATATTTTGTCATTTGCGTTTACCAAATTCACGTGTGGTACAGGGCATTGATTTGAATTGATTGTAAAGGGGTATTCATATGATGATATTGTATGATATTTACAATGCAGTGCGGTTAAGCTGGTTTCCTATAACAAACCTCACGTTCATGTCAATCATTTACAAATTTATTTTGCTGACCCAGCAAACTCTAGCTCATATTGTAATGCTACCTAATTCATTATCATCAATAATCACTGGATTAATGTGCCAACAGCAGATATTATTCGGTAGCTGAACTGTCTTTGTATCTTGTCCTACGAACGCTGGAATACCATCCGGAGCGCAACCGTCCCCAATTTCACTAATTGCATTCCTTAAATGGCCATGGCTGATTGATAGAACCTGAGCAAACATATTACTTTTCTCTTAGGATTTGATGATTTAGAGTCTCCTAGGAGCAGTGTTGTCGAGTAACCTTCGAATCCTTAGCGAAACAGTTTTTTAAAACCCGCAAGATGATATCGTAAAATTTATTAATATTTGCGTCGATAGTTTTTAGATGCCATTTCTTCTTGCCAGTTTGATGCTTTCAAGATAGTGATTGAATTCATTTGCATTTATCTTTCTGAAATTATCGGTCACAGTGTTTTTTGTGTGTCAATTGTTATTCTGTGTTAGTTCCTGCATGTCGAATAAAATTTCCACTGGCTTATTGTATACATTATTTAAGACAAAAGGTGCTAAAGAATGAGATATATTAAAGGTATTTAGTGAAGATTAAATCCACCGTCGTTTGCAATATTATTCATTTGGTTCAGGTTGCATTTGAGCATTGCGTCAATGAACAAACACACAGCTTCGATGGTTACATTGTGTGGTAGATTTAACTCTCCATGAGATGATTTGCTTTTAAGATAAAGTTGTGGAAAATTGCTGCTTTAGATGACATTTTGTTCATGTTTTAGAATGAAATTGAGCAGCTTTTTAATTTGTTGGAACTACCTGTTATTTTGTGAGGTGGTGTACAGGAACTGTGTGGCAAATAGAAATTTTGTAAAATTTAAACTGTTTGAGTAGGATACCTTTAGGCCATGCACTGGATGAAATAGCACAATGAAAAATCTGATCGTAACACTTTGTAACGGCACTTTGGTTGCGGTTGCACATGCTTGCCAATCTTGCTTCCGCGAGTACTCAGTCCTGGGTTGGTATCAGTCTGCAACCATTTACACTCGTCACAAAATTTAGTTCATGTGCATATCATCGGAAAACGCGTATATTTTAGTCAATGGCTCACTTTCACTTCGCATTTTATGTGCTTCCCCCAAAATCGGATGGTCTTAGCAGATCATTATTGTAAAATTAAAAAAAAAAACGATTATTGTACGGTTTCGTTATGATGACCGACTGTGCAGAAATTCATGCAGATGTTATTGTTCGTGTAATTTGGTATTGGACGAATACGTTCCACAGTTATGGTTTATCAGTGTACTGCTAATCAGCTATTACCACATTAAAGGAGATTTTGAACAATCATTTTGGCGCATTTCTCTAAGCAACACGGTCGTTCCAACTTATTTTGAAGGACGTATGATCTTTGTTGACATCATTTATTGGTTTTGGTGTTAGTCCTCTAAATTATAGTTGGATTTCCTCAGGATCAGGCTGGTTTTTTGTCGAATGTAGTATCTTCTTGAATACGAGGGTTGCCTTTTATATTTCGGGATTGGAGAACCCTAGTGTTGCAATCTGGCAACTGACAGCTCTATCGTAAAGTTTGACATTTTTGAGATTATACGTACTCAGAACGTTTTGACATTCGAGCGCTATTTGTGTTGTTTACAGTACTCACTAACTCAACATCTCGGCGAAAAAATGGAATTAAATCGTGAACATTTTCGTGCGATTATTTTTTACAACTTTCGACGTGGATTAAGGGAGCAAGAGTGCATGGATGAACTTAATTCAATTTTTGGCGATGAAGCTCCATCAAGGACCAGTGTTTATCGATGGTATGGTGAGTTCAATCGACGTCGTAGTTCACTCCAAGACGAATTTCGTGAAGGTCGTCCAGAATCAGTTGTTGTTCCGGAAACCATTGATGCTGTGCGCGAACTGATATTGCAAGTTCGTCATGTGACCTATCGTGAGATTGAGACAACCTTAGGCATAAGTGGGACCAGCATACATTCAATATTGCATAAACATTTGAATGTCAAAAAAATTTGTTCGCGTTAGATCCCACACAATTTGTCAATCGCTCAAAAAAAGGCTCGTGTCGATTGGTGAAAAGAAAAGCTCAAAAAATACGATCGCGGTGCTTCAAAACACGTCTATGACATAGTGACCGGTGATGAATCGTGGATTTACGTGTATGAGCCCGAAAGTAAACAGCAGTCGACTGTAGGGGTGTTTCAAGATGAGCCGAATCCAACAAAAGTTGTTCGCGCACGAAGCACTTGCAAGCAAATGATCGCCAATTTTTTCGGAAAAAATGGACATGTCGCAACCGTACCACTAGAACAAAGCAGAACAGTCAATTCTGAGTGGTACACAACCATTTGTTTGCCAGTTGTCTTCCAAGAAATCAGGAAAACCAACTGCCGAAGACGGATCACTCTTCACCTCGACAATGCGAGCTCCCACACATCGGCTCAAACAACTGCATTTTTGAGCACTCAAAACATCGATTTGATGAGTCATCCGCCGTATAGTCCTGACTTGTCACCAAATGACTTCTTTTTATTCCCGTACGTAAAAAACAAACTGAGAGGTCAACGTTTTTCGCCACCTGAAGAAGCGGTTGCTGCGTTCAGAATGCATGTTTTGGAGATACCTCAATCAGAGTGGAAAAAGTGCTTCGACAATTGGTTCAAACGCATGCAAAAGTGTATAGATCTTCATGGGGAATATTTTGAAAAACAATAAAGCGATTTTCGATGATTAATATTTGTTTTTGTTCTCTAATCCCGAAATATCGATTTTCGGTTGAATTTTGTTTCATGTCTTGATGTATGATCTGATCTGGTTGAGTTTATGTTTCGAGAAACAACACAAAGACACTTAGGCTAGACTAAAAATTTTAATAATTTTCCATATAAAATTTGAACTGATTCGGGTCAATCGGTTTCATGAAATGCAGCAATTGTTGTGCCAAAAGCATTTTAGGCACGAGATGCGAATACGTTTTTTTCTCTTCCAAGAAAAGACTACTAGATAAAATTTTAAATATAGAACGAAAAAACAACTGTAACTGTCCGTAAGTATCATTTCAATGGGCATTTAAGGTCTCACTAAAAACAAAGAAATATTCCATATTAAATTTGGTTAGGCCTCACTAAAACAGTGACAACCTTGACTAAAAACAGTGAGAACCGTCAATATAGAGTTGTGTCATCAAGATATTAAAAACAGTTTATTGTCGTTACTCATGCGACCCTCTTGAATAACAGCCATCATTATAACACATCGCCTGAAAATTTCCTGGTCTAACAAAGAAAACACATTTTTTTGGGAAAATACATTTTATTCATCAACATAATTTCCTTCTAGAGCGATACAATCAGTTCAACGCCTCTCTAACATTTCAAAAGAACTGGAACTTGTAAACCTAATAATCGAAATATCGTGAAACTTTAACAGGTATCATTGGTAGAATTTTAAATTCATGAGTCTTAAATTTGTGGCACCATCTATGTATCAGGCCGGTAACTTTTGAGGCAATGTAATATGCTCGTTAAATAATATGCTACAGTTCGAATTTTTACATACAATTCGAAAATTCTGTAGTGCATAAAACACTGTAGTGCAGGCACACTGTCAATGGCCAGCCAAAATAAATGCCAATGACAAGCATGCTTTAGACATTGCTAGCAATTCAATAAATAGCGCCTTTATGAATCTGTAGTAGAAAATTAAATATTAAGCAGTTTTGGGGCGCATTTTTTATCGTATATAAAAGTAATCCAAATAATGACTTCAAATGATGATGATAGATGACTCTTAATGTTCAAAGTTATGAAGCTGAATTATATTCTAATTCAAGAGGTTTCCAGTTGCGAGAATTTTACATTTGAAATTCGGTGAACTCAATCGAAATAATTTGATTATAAAATCATAGTATTCTGTTGAAATTTTATCTTTGACCGATACTTTCAGATTTATATTTTCTTAGAAATTTTGCTTGTTGTTATTTAGCAAAGGATAGATAACAAAATTTTTTAATAAAGAAACTAAAAATTTGTTTGTGGTGTTTTTACGAAACACAAGTTTCACATCCATCATCACATTGCACATCCCATATACAAAAAGACTTCAAGTCTAAAATGGTAGTTTTGAGAAATCCTGTTTACAAGTTAATAAAAATTAAATTTTTTTCTGAGATGTGGAAGCTAACAATTAAGAGAGTCTAATGAATGGCACAACTTCTTTATTGGAATACTTATGCACATATTTTATCACTTTTTGGATACACTAAATTATATTATGTTGAAGTAAATAAATCTTCTGTATTAAGTATAATTTAGAATGTTTTTGTTCGTTTTCATTATGAAAATATATTTTGGATCGTATACGAAGAACAAGTTGCAATTTTTCTGTACGGATTTTGTAATAATTCTACTTAACACTCCAATTTAATTTTTAAATAAATCCACTTCATAGTATTACATTATTCATGTGGCAAATATTCATAAATTCGCTCGTAATGCGATGGAATAAACTTGTTGTTGCAAAGATAGATTAAATCCTTTTTTTTATCAGCATTTAAGGGAATCTTTGAAGTGTAAAATGCAGATATGTCATTATTCACCGTCTTCCTTATTCTACCTCTTTTTTACATAATGATATTTCCAAAATTGTTATTGAAGTCGGTTTTATATAATAAATTATTTGGTGTATTTCTAGAAATGAAAATTTCACCTTTTTTTGATATATTGATTTTCTCATTTTTGGTATTTTTTTAAAATTGATAGTAATTAGAATATGTTTTAAAATCAAGTAAATCTTTTTCCACCATTTCGTATACAGAATAAGGCGATTTTGTATTTTTATAGCATTTCTGGCCAAGTAAAATTTCTTTTCCAAGATCCAAGATATATCCAGGAATAAAATGCAAACTGCGTTTTGTTCTTAGTTTGCCCGCAGGAAGATTGTCACACGAGAAGCAAAACTTTTTAATATTTTTATTTTGTTCGATCTTAGCCTTCATAAAAATACTCCTATACAGACAACCCATTATCTCGCATGACCACTGTTTCCCGGCTATTTCATCCCATAAGTAACAGTGG
Organism: Nephrotoma appendiculata; assembly: GCA_947310385.1. Classification (NCBI taxonomy): domain Eukaryota; kingdom Metazoa; phylum Arthropoda; class Insecta; order Diptera; family Tipulidae; genus Nephrotoma; species Nephrotoma appendiculata. The sequence continues at coordinate 141,449,516 of OX371223.1, forward strand.
CCCTTTCTGTTTACTACATCATATATAAATAATAGTAAAGTTAAATATAAGCAGTTTTCATTTGGAATAAAATATACTGCGCTTTCACTTTCTGGATATCGAAGGTTGAAGTTACAATATTTTTATTATGCATTGATTTGAAGTCCTTTAATCTAAGAGCTTATTTTTCCATAACTTGATGTTGGTTCTAAATTTGTGTGGATTTTGCTTCGTTACATTCGCGGTCTTTGGTGCGAAAAACGATATGTTGAAGCAATTATTGAACACATCTCGATACTGCCATTCTGTTTCTTACTCTATTTTCCCTGTTTCAGAATGTACCCACTCTTTAAAGAGGTGACCCATTTTTAAGACATTTGGATTGGTATTTAAATATATTCTTGTATAGAGTGGTGCTAAACAATTTTTTATTTATTATTTGATTAAATTTTTTTTCACTATAGTATATTTCATAGACATTTTTGTTGGCTTAAACGTGTAAAATGATATCTCGCAAGTGGGTGGCTATTTTCTGCTTCAAAAAATTCGCGCTCTTTCTAATACATTTTCCATAAATTTTCTCAAAATTTCAGGTGTATTAGCCGGGATTTCATGTTGAATGTTCTGTTTTAGTTCGTATGGTAGCTAGTTTATTGACGTACACTCTTTCTTTTAAATACGCCTGAAGAATGTGTTTGCTGTATACGAGATCATAATCAACGAAAAAATCCTATACCATGTAAACAAATACAATTTAATGCCGGACAATCAGTTTGGATTCAGAAAGGGGCATAGTACTGTGTATGCCATGCCATAACAAAATTCGTGTCGGATGTTTGCCACCAACTAAGTTTTAAGAATCCCACGGGCGCTGTGATGATCGATATAAAAAAGGCATTTGAATCAATTTGGCTGGATGGTTTATTGGCAAAATTAAAGGAGATGAATTTTAACATCGAGCTTATCGAAATTTTATATTCGAAAATTCAGTATTACAACAGGAGGCGCAGTATCAACTATGGAATTTAAAATTATGAACGGACTACAACAAGGGTCAATAACAGCACCAATACTGTTCAATTTATACACGGCAGAGATGATTGGAAACGAGAAGCTAAATTCCAATAACATACAAACGTGCGCTTATGCAGATGATATGATAATTTACAGTTCGAAATATTTGGTGAGCGACATTCAAGCACAGCTACAAAAGGCAATTGATTACATTCAGGACTATTTAAACACATGGCGTATAGAGATGAACACCTCTAAATGTGAATCAATGTTATTTCGGCGACCGTTAAGAAGTGCAAATCGTGATCTAAAAAGAAATTGGAAAAAATTGAATGTCAAAATTAATAATCAATCTGTAGAACTAAAACGAACAGTAAAATATTTGGGTGTGAACATAGGCAACATGTGTTACATGGCAGAACATACGAGCAAACAATTAGAAAAGGCAAGGCGTGCATTTATGGGGGCACGTCGACTTTTCTACAGCAAACACATCAGTGAACGAGTTAAAACAATCGGGTACAAGGCATTAATACGACCAATCATAACATATGGATGTCCAGTATGGTATAACCAAGCACCAAGATATATGGAACGGCTAAGGGTTTTCGAACGCAAATGTATGCGTCATTGTCGCGGCGTATATAGAAGAGCAGAAACAGAATACCCACACTACATATCGAATCAGAAACAACATGACAATTTCGATGCGGACCGCATTGACAATCATATTATAAAGTTAACACGAAATCATATACTACGAGCATGTTCAAACACGGTAAATTTATTAGTATACGGGCCATATCACATCGATCCAATATTGGCAAATCATTATATCATGGACGGGAAAGTACCCGGACCAAATACGTTTACGCATCTTGACCGGCTGGGATACATCCAAAATCGAGCGGGCATACCAATAATGTATCACGTCCAAAGAAGACCGAACGAGAAATGGTTTGAGAGTGACAAATTCGAGAATCCAGACGAACATCTAAGGTACAACACGAAGATAAAAAAGATGGAGCCGGATGAATACGAGACAAGATGCGCGAAATATTGGTGGTTAAATGACACGGGACCTTATCACCAATAAAAATTATTGGAAATAGCAGATAGTTTAGCGTAGTCTAGTTGATTATAAAATATCATTAATCTTAATTTTAATTTTTCTTGTTACAGTGTTATGAATGTGTATGTAAATGGTTTTAGTAAATGTATCACGATAGTTTGTTCTGATTTTTTTTGTTAACATTTTTTTGTCAGTTCCTAATATTAATATTATATAAATTACCATCTAATTTGAATTATGTGTGCTAGTATACGTTTTATAAAAAAAACACTGTATATATTGTAATATAAAATAGACGATGCACCTGAGTGCCTACATTCGGGACAGCGGGCATCATAGTATAATAGTAAGTGGAATCCACCACCCAAATAGTTTGAAACAAATATGTAAAATAATGTTAATAAATTGGATTTGTTATGGAAAAAAAATACGCCCGAAGAAAACAGTCCGAAGCGATTAAGTCTGACAAATTGAAATTGCATCTTTTCGAAATTATTTGCTCGCCAAAGACGACTCGTAACAGCGCCATTATGTCCCTTGCAGTATGAGGTGTAGCTCCATCTTGTTGAAATCACAGCTCTGGACGAATTTGTACAGTTGGCCTTAAACATTTTTCCAACATCGTCCGATATTGAGCACCATTGATGGTAACTGTTGTGCCTACCTCATTTTCGAAGAAATATGGGCCAAAGTTACCTGGAAGGTCCCTTATGGCACCTTATTGCTGGAATTTTGCAACCAGACGGTTTATTGTTGATCTAGATCACATAAAACGCACATTAAATTGCTATCGATATGCACGCTGCGTCAAAATAAACGATCGTTGGTTTTCATAATAAAATTCAATTATTTTAAACGAATGTTGTTCTGTTGTGTATAATTGTTCCATTATAAATTTCCCAATTCTTCTTTACAAAATTCTGAAAATAAAAATAAAAAGGCATAATTAAACAAAAGTTGTTATGGAAGGATTCACACTAGAACGGTCTTTTTGGAGTCCATTAGAAACAGGTATTACATGACTTAAGATTACAAATTCGAAAATTAAATTCTGAGAGATTAAGATAACGGAATTTTAATGGATAATGGGTATACTACTTATAAAATAATTAAATCTTACCTCTGAGTCTCAATTGACAAAATCGCTAAAGCTTCCTGCCAGGTTTGCCAACTTTTAAAGTAATAAGCCCCGTAGATTCTGTTCATAAACCCCAAAATTGGTTGTTAACCCCGGAATAAAACATATTCAAAAAATATAACTTTTCTAAGTTAAAATGTATTTTAAGTTGCTGCGTTCAATTTATCGTGGCAAACTACTCACAAGTACTTTATCTACACTCAGCTAGCCACTCATGCTTTGTATAAAAGTAGATTCTTTTTTAAAGTAGGTTTTCACACCCGATCCATTTATAATATACTCACAAATACTTCTTTGCAATTTACCACGTTAAATGGAACATAGCAAGGAAAAACTTTATTTACTTTTATAGGTTCTGAACAAATATTTTTACACATTCATATTATAATTTATTCTGAAAGCGTTGCTTCCATGAATGCTTAATACTTTCGTCACCAACATTTTTAATGTGCGGGTCCGGCAGAAAAATAATCCAAATTTTGGCGAAATTTGTCCACTTCATCATATATCATATCATTATCTAAATCTAAGTTTAATAGTTCAGAAACTCAAAATGGATTCGTAATCCAGGTTCCCATTTTTTTTATAATTGTAAATGGGGTATCCTCGAAATCGTAATATGTTGAAACATTATTTAAAGCGCGCATATAAGTCTCTAATGCAACATCAATGAACTTATTTTGTTCCCGAGAATTAAGAGTCAATAACGAAGTTTTAAACTTGCTGCCAACAAATTTGGCCCTAATTCTTCGTTTCAATTGCTCATTTAGAGAACTAATAATTGAATGTAACTCTGTTGCTACAACCGATTCTTCTTTGCAATATTGCAATCGACCGACACATACAACTTAAAAAATGCAAAATTAAATTTAAAAATATCTCTGGAATAGTTATTGAACTCATATCATCTTCCATTTTATCCTTGTTGAGATTTGATAAACTTCCAAATGACTTTGTCCCAATTCTCTTCGTCTTGCTGCGAAGAACAAAAATACTGTTTAATTGCAGAGCAGCAAGTTAAAATTCTGACTACTGCCTTAGAAAAACTACACTGGTTGTACTTGACGCAATTTTGAAACTGGTTGTGCTTTGCTCGGTGTACAATACCCGGGGTAAGCCTGGTTTCTCGGGTTAAATTAAAAAATGGACCCTATATTGGCATATCAGTAAATTTTAAATTTCCAAATAAAAGAAGTAAGGGGTGTCCTTAAGATCGCCTATATAGAATTTGGCTTCATTTTTTTGTGTCGGTAATATAGTGTTTTTTGCAGCTCTCTCGAACGTTGAGCAACAATAAGTGAACGGTGATTTTTCGAAGTAAATCATCTTCTCCGATGAGTCGTATTTCGAATTTAATGGCTTTGTCGGCCCATGCATCCACCGCGAGCCACTGTTTGGTGCGCATTTTGGGCTGGTGAGAATATGAAAGTTGTCAAGTGTTGAAGGCGAAATTTGAAGTGTGAGTTATTTCCGTTAGCTTTTTTTTTCGTTTTTTTGAAACAAAAAGTGTACGCCAATAACCCAAGAATAATTGAAGGTCGAGATTTGAATTGAAGGTCGAAATGTGACGCGCCGTTGATGCAATTGAGCCGGCACTATAACAAAATGTCATCGAAAATTTAATCAAAACGACCAACGAGTACCATCAGTCACGATGCGGCCATTTGTCAGATATTGTGTTCCACCTTTATCTCTACACACTTTATTACAATAAAAAAATCAAAACTTTTCAAATAAACACTGCGTTCCACATTTCAAAAGAAAGGTCTTAATGGGACACCCTATATTACAGTTACTTCAGTTGCAAAGAAAAATTGAATGAATATGTCAATATAAAGAAAATTATAAGTGGTACTTGGAGTGGTGAATATGTTGTCTAATTTCTAAATCGAAAAATTGAACCTTCCAGATTTTTGATAAAAACTGTCTTGTATAACAAAAAATCATTATTCCTGCTTAAATTTCGGAAAACCAACAAGGCCAACCGTTGTTGAAAATTTAATCTTCTCTGCAAAAATTGAAAAAGTTCCTACGTATGTTGCCACTTCCGGTATACAGATGTCCGCCACATTTTGCATGGATTTATGGAAGAGTTAATCCGTCTGGAAGTTATTCCTGTGGAAATACCGGATTTTCCATAAACGAAAATGGAACATTAATGGAATTCCATCGGAATTGGTCCATTTTCCATTTTTATGGGAGGTGTCGCTTCCGATGGACTAATTTCGACCAAAAATCACTGGGATCCCCCAATTTATGGAAAATGGATAAGTATGAAGCAGTCACCCCGTTTAGTCGATCCGTTTGTGCTGTAGGGATCAACAATATTAAGTCTGCACGACATCACTCACTCACGAGGCCAAAATGTTTCATGATTACTATACAAAAAAAAAAAAAATTTTTGTGAGAAAACAGTTTTTTATAAAAAAAATCGTCATTTCCGCTTAAATTTTGGAAATCTGATTTGAACCGATATTGTTGAAAATTTAATTTAGAATCTTTTAATTCATAGTCGCTTTTCTCGTAAATAATATAAGTAAGTACTAGTTGGTGCGTTTTGGAGTTTTTTAATATTTCGATAGCCCCAATTATACTCTACCGTGGAAAAAATACCATTTTCCGATTCGAATTTTATTTTTTAAGTTTTTTAATAGCCTTTAAACAACTATTGCAAGTCAAAATTTTTCTAAGTTTCCATTCAAAAACACATCAAAATGACTTACGAGTATAATGATTTCAAACAAATAAAGTGTTCAAATTAGTAAATTGAAACTACGTGCCATTACTTTATTTGTACTACATTCTTTTACTGCCTTAGTGACAGCTTCAATACGAGCTTTTTCGCTTATTGCAAATATTTTGGAAAGTAAGGTAAACGGCTATAATACTGACATAGGCGACATTACTGACAAAAATCGTGAATTTGCTCAATTTTAACCCTTTCGCACGGGAATTAAATTGAGTGAATGAAAAAATTTTTTTTCGTCAATTTTGGTTTATTAGTTATCAATACAACCTATTGGAGTTGAAATTTTCATAAAAAGTAGTTTGGGGCCGGAGATATGAAATGTACATTTTAATGTTCAAAACGTGTCGATTGTTGAAAATAAAAGATATTCAATATAAGAAATTTCGCTCTTTCGTAATACATAAATGCACATTGCATTTCCTACATGCGAAATGAGTTCTTCTAGCAGTTCATTGATAGTGAAGCTTTGCAGTTTATCTTGCATCTTGTGGCTTCTTTCAATCAGTCGTGATAAGTGGCCAAATTGAACGCATCTAACATCACGAATCGGCCGAACTTCTATAATTCTTTTTGTTGTTATCCGTGAACAAGACGAGCAATTTCTAGAAGTTGATGGGCGACCGGGTTTCGTTTATGGCCAGCACATAGTAATGCAATACCTACCCACTTCTAAGCGAAATGCAATAAATCTAGGATCTCTTTTTCTGGTTTTCTTGAATCTTTCAGTTCTCTCCTGTACTCACTCCAACTAGTAGCCAAAGCAAAATCCAGTGTGTAATGACTCAACGTCCATTTTTGGAGATTTAGTAAATACTCTATAGTATTTATGCCCATGCCACTGTTGTACAACCAAACTATTTCGGGTCGAGAAAGTTGCCGATATATTTTAAGAGTTTGTTCCACATCTTCACAATTACAACGTCGCCAGTTCCGACATAATTGGACCCTATGTAAATGGCTTTATTATCCTGCCACTTCCCGAGGATAACTTTTCCATCAGTGCTAGCTACTTGATCACATGAACCACATACTTTCTTGCTCAATTCCTTATCTGTGAAGAATGGTGGGGGAGAAAATCAAGACTTTATCTAAGAAATTGAATAAATTATTGTGTGAATTTTGAAACGAATTGTACATTTTAATGTACATTAAAGTTTAAACCAATGTACAACGGTAATTGATATAAAATTTCACCAAAACTAACCTAATATTGGTTTATTACACATATTTTAATAATATAAAAATAATTATTTATTACCTTAATTAGTGTTACACACACAAATTAAATCACTGTTGATCACAGATATTTTGACATGAGTAATGTCCACGTCGAAAACTAAAGCAAAACTAATTAAAATTAAATCTATTTGGAGAAAATATTGAATATGACTAAAAGAGAAAACCCGATTTAAAATAACGGTACCTTATTTACTTTGATTTTTTATATATATACTGCAAAAACGACGTTCAAATATGATGTACATTTAAATGTACGCCACGTGCGAAAGGGTTAAGAATATTACCCAACATACTAAGATTATTTTTCTTAAAATCACTAATAAAAACATTCTAGTTGCATCTCCTAATACATTCTACCGATCCGCTCGAAACGCGATATTTCAAAACGCGATATTTTGAAACGAGATATGACAAAACGCGATGTGGTACAAAACGCGTTATGGTACAGAATGTGCATTGCGAAGCGACGGGAGCGCAGCGACCCGATTGATACCGATCCTATATATTCTCACTCCAATCGACTTTTAAATTCCTATAAACTGAAATTAAATTTCCCCTTCACCCACCTGATAGAACCCGTTCCTAAATTCTCGTTTTGTACCATATCGCGTTTTGTACCGTATTGCGATTTGAATTATCGCGTTTTGAAATATCGCGTTTTGATAATTCGCGTTTTAAAATATCGCGTTTCAAATGGGACCATACATTCTAATATTCTTTTACTAAAAATAATATAAATTAGTGATAATCTGATAGACATCGAAAACATACTTTTGTGCAACTATTTCTTAGCATTTTGCCTTAAATTTTGAAATTTTTAATTTTAGTAATAGTCTCTAACTAAGTGTTAATTCCGTTTTAAATTAAAGTTTGATCGATCATATGATTCGTTTTATTTAACTATTTGACTTCATTCATGTGCAAATAATGAAAAGAAATATATATAGTTTTGTTAAAATAGTTTTGTCAGTATTAGAATCTGTGAAAAAATAGCGTGTCCCTTTCACTGACACATATGTCAGTATTAGGTTAAGGCATATTTTTTTAAGCATCCTTTAATCTGGGTTGTATGCTTATTTATTGTAAAAACGGGATTTTGGGTTCATTTTCAATTGAAAAAATCACTTTACTGTCCTAATTATGACCCTAAAAATTTGTGATAGTTTGGCCACGAGTTAATCAAAACGGCAACGATTAGTATTGAATCCTTATTTAGCTCACTAAAATATCCAACACATGTCAATATAACCTAGAAATTCTAAATTCTATTTATTGTTATTAAAAGTATATATTTCCGTTTTAAGTAAATTAAAAATATTTTAATTAGTGTAAAATTAAATAAATATACGTAATCTAAAAACTGATTCTAACTTTTTGGCGAATTTAATTTTAGTTGCCTCCTTAAAGTTGTATGTCAGTATTATATACACACGTGTCCGAACAAGGAGCTCTATTATATTTTATCACCATGGTATGTCAGTTAGTTACTGTACAAATGTACAAAAAGGTGTGTATACTTTAGATAGAACCAATCGGTTTTAATAATGGCAGAAGAGCAAAATATTTGAAGGGATGCCTACTAGATGCCTATTCGCAATTCCCATCGAATATAGCTAGCATCAGATTCTTGGTCTACCATATGGAAACGAGTAATGGCCAATCCAATATTTTTACAATTTTCAAACCCCCCCCACTCGCTCCATAGTAGACTGTAATTCGCATTTCATTCAGCAGGATTCATTTGCTCTTTGCTACAAACACTCATATGGCTGACATGGAGGATGCAGCGCTCGGTGGGTTCTGTACTCTAACAAGGGGTCATAATAGTTGTGTTCAGCTACATCACCGACCGACACCAGATGTTGAAAAACACCATGTGCATTCTGCCCCTATCGGCGTTCGACCCAGGTATTTTTCAATTTTACCGATTTTCTAAACCTCTATATCGGTGTACCATTTGGTCTGCAATGAACCCACATTGAAGTACCAACAATTTAGTATTATTTAAATTTTATTCTAAATGTTATTCTATGTAATATAACTAATCAACCGGAAGATCACTCGATTACAGTAACCTTTACAAGGCGACCAAATCACTTCAAGAGACGTAGCACCAGTCTAACAAATTAAACCAATTAATGAAGCGAATGATTGAAATATGAATGTGAAAGTCGAAAGCGAAGCGAAGCTTTCATTGACATTTTAGAAACCGTTCTGCAATCAAAAAATTTGACAGTCAATTTAGAAATCATTGAGCAATATTTACTATCCTTTGATGACTCACATTGATCAGCTGGAAAATGTAAAATTTCATTAAAATTTTGTTTTAGATCATCATTTTGATTTAAAATCAATTGTGTCATGAAATATGAACTGAAGACTTAGATCACGCGTCAAGAAAAGCGACTTATATTGCATCAATCGATTCGCAATCGAACATTTTCCCAACCATCTAAAGAGTAAAATTATCAAATGTTGCGTGTTAGCACAGCTAAATACCTGTAGCAACATGTCATTTTCATATAAAATCAAAATTTAAGCAGACGGTGCTGTGAGAATACCGCGCCCGGTCCAATAAAAGTTATTTTGAGTTTAATATTGCTAATTTACCTGTGCAATAAACGCAATAAAACAAAGCTTTGCTTTCGGCACCAAAGTAGAAACAAATTTTTAATAAGAGAATATTTGTTTCTACTTTTGTGCCTTAGAGGTTTTATAATTGATATTTTGCAAAATACAAGTATTTTGGTAAGTTTTCATAAACCACTAGTATGTCAGTATAGAGAACAAAAATTGTCAATTGTCAAACACGAATTTTTCAATAGCTCAGTATTACGTAAAATATGCCGTTTTTTCTAAAATTTTAAAATTATAAATGAAAATTGTTTTTCAATAAACATTTTCTATTACTATCTGATTCTTAAAAAAACAAGTGTTTTAAAAAGTAAAGCAGCTCTTAAAATATTTGGTATTTTTTTAAGTAATAATGAAGATCATACTTCAAATTGTCGCGCCATATGTCAGTATTATAGCCACTTACTTCCTTGGTCCTTTTTTCAATCGATGAATTTTAGTACTTAATGTTATCTGTTCTAAATGTTTTTTGAAGCAAAAGTAGTTCATCTAGTTCGTACTCCTGATGCAGTGGCAACTGTTAGTGCAAGTGTTCGTAATGAACCAAGCTGAAGCACGCATCAACTAGGTATCGTTCACAAATGAACTAAACATTTCACGAATCACATTACGACGCATTTTGCATGTTGATCTTCATTTGAATCCATACAAAATTCAACTAACTCAAAAATTGTAGCCACCACATTTAAATCATCGTCGTTTTGTTAATTGGTTGAAGAAGGTCATTTCCATCTTAAATGGGTTCGTGAATAAGGAAAATTGTCGAATTTGGGGAGCAGAGAATCCTCGTGTTATTCACGAAGCGGAAGTTCATCCTCCAAAAGTCACTGTTTGGTGTGGTTTATGAGCTGGTGGCATCATTTTTCTTTGAAAACAAACAGGAAAATGCCCTTACAGTGAATGGAAAACGTTATCGCAACATGTTAACTGATTTTTTGTGTCCCAAATTGAATGAATTGCATGTCAACGAATTTTGGTTTCAACAAGACGGAGCGACACGCCTTGCAAGTCGTGCAACAATCGATTTATTGTAAGCAAAATTTGCTGATCGCACATTTTCAAGAAATTGTGAAATTCCTTGGCCATCAAGAATCCCGGATTTAACTCCACTTGTTTATTTTTTGTGGAGTTATTAAAAGGCAAGGGTAAGGTATATTGCTAATCATCCACAAACAATTCAACAAAAAATATCATTCGAGTTGAAATTGATCGGCTTTTATTGAAAAAATCATCGAACATTTTGTTGTTCGGATGCAGGCCTGTAGACAAGCTGAGGAGGGCATATGAACGATATTGTTTTTCATACAGAAATGGCATAAAACCAGCTTTCTTTATCAATAAAAAATTTTGACTTTTCATCCCAAAATGTTTGTTTTATTTACAAATGAAAAAAGGACTAACAGATGGCCCACCCTGTATTTAGTTTGCGAGCAACTATCGTGTAATTGGTCATTGTGTATCTAACTTTTTGTGTGCAAGTTTATGTAAGAATTACAAAAAATTGTTTAATATGCGTACCAGTTTTTGATTATTAAATGGTCTCCATCTACGATTTAGGTCATTCGATATGTTGAAACGTTATAAAATAATAAATCTTTATCACAAGAATAAAAAGCGTGCAATTACATATTATATTCAATTATACACTTCACTAAGTAGTTACAATTTGTTGTTTATCAATCCGAGTGCAATAAGGTTTAACTCGGAATAACCAAATCAAACGAAACAACCCGCAACCGAGCGGTTTGTAAAATCAGAGCAAAAGCTGTATTTAAAATTTCATATTACCTATACACAAATGTTTAATATTTATATAAAAAGAACATGATTAAGAAAATAATTTTTGCGTCAAATGACCTCCAACCATACAACCAAATCAATGTAAGTACATTATATAAGTAAGTTATATACCTCGTGAATTACATAAACTAATACGTATACGAGTATAATGTGCATGTATATCAAAGTCATAAAATTCAAAACGTATACTCACCGCAAAACAGTGGTGGAATTAAAGATTATAGTTTTGCATTGACTTTGCAAAATTTTAGGTTGCATGTGTAGTGTTTTAGTTATATATAGAGTTAGGGCAATGTGGTCTGGGGTGTGAAACACATAACATAAACTTATACTCGAAAATTTATATCGCGCGATTTACACCTCTTCATATTTACAAGGTAGAAGAAAGTTGATTGAAACCACTTAAGAATATGTATGAAACGTAATTTTTACAGAGTTTATATATAGTACATGTTTTGGTGTTGGAACTGGATTTAAAATTTTTCGTGTACGAGGAATTTCAATAAGGACATAATAATTTTGTATTTAAATGAAACAAAATAGTTGAGGTATTGGGCTGAAATTTATTCCAGGCGCAGTACACATGTTACATTTTACTGTGGAGTGCGATCTCGTTCAGATGACGACAGTGACTACTAATATGACCATACCACCAGCGACGACCAAGAAATCCAACGGCTTTAGCGAGGTGGCCATTAGAGACTATTTCTCAAAATTACACGTTTACCAAACTTTCAACTGTGTTGCATGTGGCGCCATATTATTAGAACCACATATCACTGATGTCAAGTCCATCCAATTCTGGCCACAAATAGTCTTCCAACATGGCACATCGACGAAAAAATATGGTCCAATCACACGTCCGGCATGAAATCCACACCACACGATACTTTTTGTTGTTATAATGGAGTCTTTTAAAGCACATGTGGGTTTGTTGCTGTCTAATAACGCATATTTTGCTTATGAAAGCCATTAACCCAAAATGAGCTAATCGCTGAAGATGATTTTTCAATGAAATTCAAGATTTTCTTCAAACTTTAGGAGAACACAATCAGAGAAGTTTCGGCGCTTCAAATGATCAAGAGGCTTCAGTTCTTGAGTTAATTTTATGTTGTTGGGATGTAAGCCAATATCTTTACGCAAAATTCGTCACAGTGTGGTTTGAGAGATTCCCAATTCCTATGAACGGCGTGGAATCGATAGATTTGGCTCATTTTGAACTGAAGTACGTACGGCTGCGATGTTTTCGGTACTTCGGCCGTTGCGTTATATCACTTGCACATGAATATCCAATAGTGAATATTTTGACTCGAATTTAACCATTATAACAAGCACAGCCTGTCTGGTGAGACGGTTATTACGATCGAAAATTGGAGTAAGTCTTAAAATTGCGATCACCGACACAGAATTGCGGTAGTAATTTTTATAATTGGCAAACGTTCCTCTGCTCGTTCGTGAACTTCACCGTGATAAAAATGTGAACCTTGACTGATACCCACCAATTTACCTACTCACACAACTACAGTATATACCACCAGCACATTGCAAGCTTCATGTAAACCTGTACACTGACATGGACGGTGGGTTGGCGCTGAATTCTGCGCTCCAACAGAGGGTCTCAGTTGTGTTTATTAACATCACCGATCGTAATCAATGACGAAAATTCGCTTTGCATCCTGCCTCCGCTGGGATTCGAACTTAGTACCTCCCGGTTCAAGTGCCGAAGCTTTAATCACTGCACCACTTGTCCGGTAAACGTTGACGTTGACATATCATGAAAAATTGTCAAGGGTGCGTTCGTATTAAAATACAAGTTATGTCCCTATTGGAAAACCCGATATAAGGGGCCGAGCTGAATATTTTCGAGAATTCCTAAGTCTCAAGTGATAAATGCTCCAAACGAGTATTTTTAGTAGTAAAAGTATGTAGTGACACATTGTTTCTCATTTTTTTATTTCTCATTACAACAGTAACTAATAAGTACAAATTGCGTAAAGGGTTTTCAATAGGAACGCTCAATTTTAAATTCAAATAAAATAAATTATGTGGAGAGATATCTACTCATTTTTGGCTTTATTTGAAAAAATATTTTGACATTGCGATGACTGTCGCATAAATCAGGCTGCATTTGCTGGATTTCGTTCGTTATGTTGACTTTGAAGGCATCAATTTTTTGCGGTTTATTCGCATAGACCTGCGATTTAAGATAGCATGCGCTGTGTGGGACGCAGTGCCGTTTTGTTAGAACCACATGTCGTCTATATGTCCATATCATTAGGCCAAAAGAAGTTCCTTATCATTTATCTGTGGCGCTCGCCGTTAACGGTTATGGCAATGCCAGTTTCGTCTTGGAAGAAGTATGGACCGATGAGACGCAAGATCAAAATCCGCACCAAACAGTGACTTCCTTGGGACGCATTTGGTGTTGCTGTATCTCGTTTGGATTGGTATCGCCCCAAATCTGATAATTCTGCTTGTTCATGTATCCATTGATCCAAAAATAGGCCACATCGCTAAAGTTGATTTTTTGGCGAAATTAGAGTCAATTTCTAACTGCTCCTGGGCCAGTCAGTTCCTGGGGGGCTATTTGGGAATTCGATTCGATAACGAGAGTATAAGATTCATATTTGGTTTGAATGTGATTCGAACGATTCTTATTTAAAATCAAATATGAATCTAGTACTCTCGTTATCGAATCGAATTCCGAAATAGCCCTCCTGGGTAAATTTACCTTGAGTTCTGATATATTGGTGCGCTGCGTTCAATGCTGGGCCAAACACGTTTAATTCGATTCGGTTTGCTTCAGCTCATTGTGTTCAAGCCGTTTTCTCATTGAAATTCGCTCCTCGAAGTCAGAACGGTAGAAGTTATATCATCGACTATCATTACTTATATTTTAATAACCTAAATATCCTAAATTATTTCGGCCATTAGAATGTTCTAGCTCCAGTATTGCCTTCAACTCATAGCTCTACAAACACCTTGTTCCTGGGCTACATATTGCTACACAGTGGAAAGCAGCTTGTCAATAATGGTGTTTATATCATAACAACTATGTCTTGGATGATAGAACAAAACAAAATTGGCACCTAGCAGCTACCAATTTTCCGCAAAATTAAATTATTTTTATTTAAACTAAAAAATTTCCACTAAAATTTTCGATTCATATGGTAATAAATTATGTGTACGTTCACGTACTACTATTAAGCCGCCAACCCCAGAATAAATATATATTTTGCTGGAGTCTGTGAGTACTCGACCGAAAACTGCGAACTATAGTGAGAAAATTAGGGAGCTATCACTTCATGTTCCTCCACAAATAAATTCTTGATGAAACCCTGGAGAGTTTCATAAGCAAGAGATCTCTCAAAGCCAAATTCATTATGCGTTAATTTTTATAAGTCTCTAGCTCAGGCTGTTCGGGACGTAATATCTTATCGATATGTGACTACATACGTAGGTAATAATGATTATCTTTTTGTTACAAGGTTACATTAGAAAGTATGATCTGGGGATGGAAAGTGGCGAAGGAGCATTCCTTCTCTGACCATCGTTACTTAACGTTTAAGCTTAATCTCCAAATTACAAATCAGTTCTTGTTCAGAAATCCTAGGAGGACAGTATGGCATGTATATAGGGAGGTATTGGAGGGCGTCATTCCATTTAGAGTTCCAGGACTCCCCGACACGGGTAGTGAACTGGATTCAAGGGTGGATATCTCCGGATACTCTTACTAAGGCATGCAATACTTCCATGAGGGAAGCTTGCCCACTAACTAAGATGAGCGAAAGCAAAAACCTGTTTGGTGGATCTCGGCACTTGTGGATTGCCAAAAAGTCTGTGGGTCTGTTTTCAATAGATCGAAAAGATCGAGAGAAAGGCAGAGCTAGGACTACTTTAAGGAATGTTTCAGAGTATACAAATGGGAAACAAGGAAGGCGCAAAGGAATTCGTAGAGTCACTCCTGTGACAGAATGGAAGGGGTCTCGGCAACCTCACGCTTAAGATAGTTTCTCTGTACCAGTCCAACTGTTCCAGGCTATCTGATAAAGCGATGGTGAATGGACGGTTTCTAGTAAAGAGACTCGTGATGATAGACTTCCCCGGAAGTGAGGATGTGTCGACTGCGGCCCCCCCCCCCTGTGGGTCTAGGGATATCTGCGGGATCCAACTGTTGCGTACAGCGGATATTCTGAACACACTGAAGATAAAATGGGATCTTAAAGGGTTTAACCCCTTTAAGTCAGCTGTTTCGGATGGGATTGTACCAGTAGAAATTCAGAAGAACTCGGTGGTTTTGCTTCCCTGGCTGGAAATTATCTTCAAAGGATGTCTGAAGTTGTGGTACATCCCGAAGAATTGGAGGGAGCCTAGGATGATCTTCATTCCGGAAACGGGTAAAAACTCGCACAGTAACCCTATGAATTTAAGACTTTTCTGCTGAAAATCATAGAAATTATGATGGATGTCCATATTCGTTCGAGAATTGTACTCAGAAACTGGCCACAGTCTCAGCATGCGTACCATAAGGGTAAGTCCATGGATATGGCAGTACATACCCTGGTTTGGGGAATTGAGAAGTCACTGGATTTTCAAGAGTTCTCGTTGGTGGTGTTTCTCGATATCTAGGGCGCTTTAAAGAACCTGAAGGTGGAGACAATTATGGAAGAATTGTTGCCACTTGAGATTGAAGACCCAGGAACCAGGCTAGTTAATCACTTGCTCGGTATCAAAAGGTTTATAGTGTGGTTTGGGGATGCTTCCATTAGAAGACGAGTTATTCGGGGAACACTCCAGGGATGTGTCCTCTCTGTGGAGATGTCACAGGTATGTGATGCAGAATGTTTTATTAATCACTGCGGGTTGGGCCAGCAGATGTAGATTGGGGATTAACTCATCTAAAACAGAGCTGGCCCTCTTTTACTAGAAGATGTACAATTCCGAAAATATTTCCACCAAATCTAATGGTACTATGCTGTTCTTACTGATAAGGCGAGATTCCTAGGAATTTTTCTGGACAGCAAGCTCAGTTGCAAACCAAACACGATAGAAAGAGTGAAGGAAGCCACTGTGGCACTCTACTCTTGCTTTACACGGGCCTTACACCGTATTACTGTATGGTGTGAGTGTATGATGACCAGCTCTGGAGAAATTATCATACAGTAACATGATAGCGAAGGTGCAGAGGGCAGCCTGTTTGCGCATTAGTGGGGCGGTGAAAACGACCCCTACTAGTGCCTTAGAGGTCATGCTGTACCTTCTCCCGTTGGATATTAGAAGTAAGCAAAGGGCGGTCAATACGGCCGCCCGGCTTTCAGTAACTTCGCGTCGCTTCTGGGTTTGGATGCGAATGACTTCTGCAGAAGCTGCAGGGACGACGAAGAGGAGACACTTGTTCACATCCTATGCTCATATCCTGTGCTAGCTGGCAGAAGACATCATCACTTGAGCACATACACTATGGACAACCTCTCTGATCTCACAAGCTGTAATGTGCGAGATCTTTTACGCTATATTAATAGCACTAAATGGGTTTAAAGGGAGTTCAATGATGTCGGATCCTGAGGTACCACAATGGACCATAATTGGCCTAAGTGGGCGATAGCAACCACTGAAACCTAACATAACCTAACCTACATTAGAAAGCTTCGATTGTGAAGGCCTGTTTATGAATTCTGTCAGGGTGACATTAAATGCTTCTAGGGTGCTGTTCTCGGCTTGCTACGGGCTGTGAATTTATTGTCCGTAGTATCGTAACAAGAACTACCTCATTCTGAAATTAAACTACTCAGCAGCAATGAGTGCAATTCATTTACGCTCTACAAAACGATACAAATCAAATAACGAATTTTATCTTATTTACAGGCCTAGGTCAACTGTCATTCGGGGCCAGTACTTAACGCATGAAATAGATGTATTCTTGTTTTAATCTGAGATGTATATGGAAGAATCATCTTGTGGGGAATTTAGCCAAGTCATGTAGAACTGAAGTAATTCGAATATTTCGATATTCGGAGAAGAGAACTTGTGAAGCTATCGATCATATTTGCAGTCATGAGGTTCTACTAGGAGATACTTTGTCTGCATTATTCGTTAATCGCATGCCGGAATACATATTTTGGAAAATTAAAAGATTGCAGCGCAATATTTCAAAATGGCAGTCGAATCAGTGTGATTGATTTAACGTAAAAATGCCAGAGCTGTACACTGACGGATTAACACATTAAATAGTTTCTAATGTTCGTATAAGAATAATAGTGTGATAACTCTAGCAAATTTCGGATTGCTTTAAATTGGAGGCTTTTCATGAATAACTCAAGTTAATTACCAGATATTTACTCGTTGGTTTCACTTCAAGTGGTGAGCTTTGGTGAGACGGGAATGGCTAGTGCAGGGGTCACAAGTACCTAACCGCTGAAATAATAATGAGGAGAATTTGAATTATTTTATTCGCGTCCTAATTCTTTGTAAGAACTTCTTTCACGGCAATTTACTGAAAACCAATTCAACGAAAACGATAATTCACCGAAAAACAATTCAACGAAAGCCTCAATTCCTTGAAAAAACAATTCACCGAAAAAACAATTTACCGAAAAATGACAATTCACCGAAAAAACAATTTATCGAAAACGACAATTCACCGAAACGCAGTTGACCGAACACGACAATTTTTCGAAAAAACGATAATTTACCGAAAATAAATACGCTTTGCATATTATTAAAGGGTTTTATAGAAATAAACGTTCCGAAAATAATACTAAAAAGTAAATTCCGAAAATTTGAAATTCTGAAAAATTTGGTATGGATTTTTAACTTATAGTTCGCTTAAACTAAAAATGAGTCCGTGTGGAATTGTAGGGGCTAGCGGTTCTCTGCGCTCCCTCCTGCATTTAATTTAAGTTTCGGGGGGCGTTTGAGTGAGCTCTATAAACATGAAGGAAATATAGAATTGGCTCTCTCTCTCTCTCTCTAGCATTTACATCCCATGATCGGATTTTGCCGCCCGCACTATGGTCCTCCATCCTTCTCGGTCCATCGCTCTCGTCCTCCAATTTCGACATCCTAATACGAGTAGGTCTTGTTCGACGTCGTCACGCCAGCGCAGTCGGGGTCTTCCTCTACGACGTACTCCGGCTGGTTGTTGATGGAACACTTTGTAAATCATTCGTTGTTGTGGAGACCTTGCAACGTGGCCGAGCCATCTCACTCGATTAGATTTGATGAAGCCGATAATATCGCTACCTCCGAGAAGTTGCTTTATTTCGTGGTTCATGCGAATCCGTGGTTCATAGAATTGGTGCTGTTGCCAATTACAAAAGCGACACCAAAACACTATTTGGAATGATTTATTTAATTTAAGAAAAGGAATTTAAATATTTTAAATTTCGAGGTTTTTCTTTGAGTATTTTTTGATTCAATATTTAGCAAAATATTTCTAATAATAAACATATACAATATTTCTAATAATCTAACAAATAATTTCTAATGTTAAAATAATTTTTTCTGTTTGAATTTATGATTACAAATCAGTTAATTTCTTCCTTTTAAAGGTTCATCCGGAAGGTTGTATAAAGGAATAGTTGTTTTCGGTGAATTGTCGTTTTCTATGAATTGACATTTTCGTTGTATTGTCTATTTCGGTGAATGGTTTTTCGATGAATAGTCGTTTTCCGTGAACTGTCGTTTTCGTTAAATTGTCGTTTTAGGTGAATTTTTTCGGCGAATTTCGGTGAATTGTCGTTTTCGGTAAATTATCGTGCTACTGAAAGAACAGCAAGCTATCTTAAGTTTTTTTTGACATATACACGAAATTCTTTGAAACAACAAAGTCACCATACCTCATGAGGAATAAGGTTCATTAATTAATAATATAATGAAAAATCCAATTGAAATGCGACCAGTTCCATCAGGAGAGGTTTTACCCATTTTATTTAAAAAAATCTTTATTGCTGTTGGGGCCATATCATAGGCCAGCATTACCTTTTTTATCAATGATTTAATTAGATTATATATTCAAGACTTTTCCAATATAGAACGATAAACAATCGTGTAAACATGTCTATCTTATACTCGTATATTTTCCGTCTATTTCCACCGCAACATGTATATTACTAAATAGAATTGCGTGCCACTAATCGTTATAAAATAATCAAATTCAACAATTTTGTATGTTACGCATATGTATTAAATAATATGACTCGAAATTATTATACAACTTTTTTGCCTGCTATATATACGAACGAGTACACAATACGTAACATTTATCTAGCATTGCAAAAAACGAAATAAAAATATCTAAGCAAGAAAATATGTGGAAAAACTCGATATATAGTACATTCGGTCATTATAGCGTTTGCCTTCTTCTTAGAATGTTTGTGATGTGAGGAGGTTTAATGAGAAAGTAAAAAACGGAATAATCAAATCTTTAATGGTTCGTAATTTTCAGAATTATAAGAGAACATAATTAATAATTATTTAATTAGATATTTATTTTATTACATTCGCCTTTACACATGTACGGCTACGACTGCTGTATACCAAATATGTATAGCCATTTACTAGAGACGTAACCTTACGAATGATTTAGTAAACAGGGAGGAGAGGTCAATGAATTTTCGAATTGTTCTAATATTTTCTTGATTTTATCGGTAAAGATTTTCTAATTTTTTTTTGTTTACTTATAGATAAAATTTGTGTATACATATGTATGTATAAATGTATGTGTGTGGGTGGCGAGTTGAATGGATATAATCATTTTATGTTTTTTAATTATTTGGCAGAACATAAAATCCATGCGCGTGCCAATAAATAAAATTGAGGGGCTCATAATATTTAATAATTTTTATTTGTTTTTGTTTTAATTTTAATTATACATATATACAATATGTGCGAAGATGAGCACATATGCTAAAAATATATTTTTTGCAGTAATCGTTTTATTCGGAAAATGTTGTGTGATATATGATATTATTAAGTATGGTGTAAATTTAAAAAATTCAGTGTGAATCTATGCTCTGTTATTTGAATGTATCCGCGAGAATTTTGTTTGTAATTACAATTGGAAATTCTACGTTCGTCGGAATACGACCGTCTGTAGTCCGTCTTAAGGGTGCTTATTTTGTAATCCGTGCATCTTGTTGAATACTGAGGTAATCGAGCCACATTTACATTACATGGGATGGTTTTGGTCTTATCCCAGTCATTTTTCTTAACCCTTTGAGGTCAGCTATCACTTTTAGCCAAATAAAAACTTATTTAATTGGAAAAATATATTTATTACATTTAATTTAATTCATTAGGACAAATTCATACTGGGGAGTAATGGGGAGGTGGTTAGTAGAACTGACCATTGGAAGCTTGGCGAAGTTAATTGAAATTTATTTTAAAAGTTTACACCGTATGGTAATCAGCAAAGCAATTTCTTTTATCATTCAGGCATAAACCGATATCGCACGTAGAACATTTCCACATGGTCCTGTGGGGTTCATCTCGAGTACTACATTGAGCGCATCTTAAAGAAGTTGACCTTTTGTTTCATATGAGCGTTCTTATCATAGCGCCAATGGAACTTTTTTCTTATATAGTTGTTCGGAGTTTCGACCTTTTTTGGAACTCGCTTACTCAACGAGTTATTTTGGTTTGCACCGATTAATCCCGTAGCGAACAAAAGTTGAAATTGCTTTATGATCATACCTGACTTCAAAAATAAAAGAAAATGGGATGCCACCACTTATGGTATTTTCGGGCTATTTCGTATAATGATTTTAGCATATCGAATTTATCCACGTACCCCATATTGCGACTATAATCCTTGACCTTGCTCGGGCACGATATGTATTCTAGGGTACCATCTTTTTTCGCCTTCCTACAGATTGAATTTCAGTAGGGTTGTGGAAATTTCCAAGAATCAAAACGGATTTTCTATAATCACTCCATTTTAGGTGAACTAATCCACTTAATGATACCCGCCAATCACAATCCTCTCGTTTCCATGTTTTATCACTGATCCAACAAGTATTTTGGAAGTGGCAGAGAATTGAAAAAGTTATCGAAATAAACCTTGTGATATTTTCCGATAATACATTTTGTAAGATCGGTAATTACTTTCATTCCCAAATTCTTTTCACGTGTATCGTTTATTTGCCGGTGTATATTTCAAATTGACATACATAGCGAGTTGAATCTGTTCGTATCAAAATCTTATATCCTCGCTTTACCTACGTAAAGCGCGTACCTAACATTGGCATATATTGACGAATTCTGCTTCTACCTTTAAACCGAATCTTACATTCATCCACCGATTGATTTTCATTTGGATTCATTGATGATAAAAACGTTTTGCTGAAGCTGTCGAGCATGGGCTGAAATTTTTCTCGTGTCTTTTATGCTGCTTTTCGTTATCGTTCAAATGTAAAAAAAACTTAAGAATCAAAAAACGAACAATAATCTCTATAGCTTGGTAATTTTTTGATCTCCATTAGAAAATTTACTGCCAGGAACACTTTTATTTCATCAACCGTAGTTGAAAAAAGGCATGAATTTTTGCTCCTTTCCTTTGTACAACATACAAATTACATAATTTAAAACACATTATGTTCAATAAGGTCGATTGGGAATAAATGTAGGAAAACATCTACAGGATACACGGTTGTGTATGGTATATTTGGTCCGGATGGCTCATTGAATAAGTTTAGTATAGTGCAATAAGAAATATCATCTGTCCAAACCTTTTCAATGTTATTATGATTTGGATTACCTGATATTAGATTAGCCAAAGATGTTTCATCGTCGCTGTCCCAAACACTCCCTGCATCATAATTTCTCTTACATATTCCAAAATTACACCTTCAGCAACGTCATCGGCAAATATTATATCCTTTTCTTCTATATTGACACTTCACTTTGATTTCTGGTTTCATCTGAGAATGATGTTTCCGATTCGTTGTCAGATGGAATCTCGTCCAAAATAGAATATAACTGTTTTGATGACAAATTGTTAACGTGGTATAACTTTTTCTTCGAATTTTCTAAATACATATAATAAAAATATATGTAAGTGCCTTGTGGTTAATGCAGAGAACAATATAAATTAATTACGTGTAAAATATAATTCTAATGAAGAGAAATGAAAAACTAATATATATTGGTGGTTGCACCGTGTTGCAATTGAGAACGTATTTTTTCCTTTTTTATAGTATGGTTTTGCAGCCTAACCAGTAGACTTGAAAGGGTTAAAAAAAATCAGAAACTTCTGTTCCATTCCATTATAGCAATGGAGGGGCCTTTCTATTGAATTCGACGTTATTTTTCAACGGCTATCGTTTTCCTATAGCAAGCATAGAAACAAAAAGAAAAGAATAGTAAAAATTGCTTTCATTTTTTTCTTTTTTCTTCTTTTGCCTACTATAGGAGAACGATAGCTTTCGAAAATGAACGTCGTATTCAATAGTTAGGCCCCAGTTTTCAATATGGCTATTTTAATTACCGTTTTCGATGAACCTGACCCCTAAATCTAAGTATATGAGAGTATATCTCATTTAAGTATATGAGTTTCGATCGTCACTCACATAATCTTTCTAATATGTCTTAAGATTTTCCGCATCAAGCATTCCCTTAATCGTAAGATAAATTTTTACTTCATTAGCTAATATAACCATTGCTGACATGTTCTACCATCACAATTTTCGATACTTTATCGAAGTTTATTTCTCGTTCTCCTAAACTAAAATGGACAAATGTTTCATTTATGAATTATTTCTTTTCTATTGCTATCACAACCTACTAGTACTAAATGCAAACAAATTGTCTTTCTCTAATTTCGTTCATGTATCCAAAACAAATTATTTCGTGAGAGAAATGGAGTAGAATATCACACTTTTCAATCTAGCAACCTGGTAAATGATATAAAATGTGAAATAGTGTCACATTTTATTCTAAAGAAGCGAGACATAATCTTCGATAAAGTATCGAAAATGTGATGGTAGAATATGTCAGCACATATTTGAGTTTTTGATTATCATAATGAAAAAAAAAAAAAAAAAATCGGAGTCCTATGTTTAATTCTTGGAGAACACTGAAGTCACTTTAACATGTCTGATTTCTGATTTGACATTTTTACAAATATTGTAGCCAGTCTGTTGATATGACTTGAACCAATTTATGTAATCGAAAGAAACCCCTGGAATAAACTCTGGAATGGTTTATGATGAGTAATGACAGATAGAATCGAATGCTTTACTGAAATCCGTATACGCTTCATCAACTTGATGGCGTTTCTCTATCTATCATCGTTAATCATTTTACTGGTGAATTCAACGAGATTAGTTGATGCATATCGTTTACGCATAAATCCGTAGTGGTTAACTGATATATGATATGCTGTTGTGGGTTTAAAATCTTATGTTGAGCTAGCCCCACACTTAATGGAGGAATGGAGAATTGAGAACAAACGTGGCTGATGTTCTCTCAGTATGGCAAACCTACTTTCAAAATCTACTAAATCGGAATGACGACGTGACCCCCATTAGAGCAATAGCTTCTCCAGGTGAAGAGGTCTTCGTCGAATATCCCACAGCAGAGGAAGTAGACGCAGCTATTAGTCGATTGAAAAACGGCAAGGCACCCGGTCTCGATGGAATCCCCGCAGAATTAATTAAACTCGGAGGCGCTACTCTTGCAACAAGTCTACACGATCTTGTCGTTTGTATTTAGGACCAAGAAGAATTGCCGGAGAATTGGAAGACCGCGCTCATATGTCCGTTGCATAAAAAAGGCGACCGTCTTAAATGTGAAAACTATCGTGGTATAGCTCTATTGAACACTGCTTACAAAGTGTTGGCTAATGTTGTACTTGCCAGACTCATCCCTTTCGCCGAAAACATCATTGGCGACTATCAGTGTGGTTTTCGTCCCAACCGATCGACCACTGACCAATGTTTCACCATGAGGATGATCATGGAAAAATGTTGGGAGTACAACATAACCATACATCAATTATATATAGACCCGTCAGGCATATGACAGTATAAACCGCATATTTAATAAATCAGGCCAAATTCTTGGATATGCAGATGATATCGTGCTTCTTGGCCGAAGACCTAGCGATATCAAAGACAGTTTCGTGCCGCTCGATCGCTGCGAAAAAAGACTTGGTTTGAAGGTGAAGAGTAGCAAAACCAAATTTGTATCAACACCCAGGAACATCTCCATGATAAATTTCGAAATTGGCGACCATAACTTTGATCGCGTTGAAAACTTTAAATACCTCGGGTCAGTTATAACATCATCAAATGACATGCAGGCAGATATAAAAGCCCGAATCGCTGCCGCGCATCGAGTTTTCTACGCCCAATCAAAATTATTGCGATCTAGACATCTATCGCAGTCGTGCAAGCTCGCACTTTATAAAGCACTCATAAGACCTGTGCTGGCTTTCGAAAGCGAGAGCTGGACCATGACCACTAACGATTGTAGACTGTTATCAACTTTCGAAAGGAAGGTCATACGTTCAATTTTTGGTCCAATTAAAGTCGCGAACAACGAATATCGGATTCGCATGAACCACGAGATAAAGCAAATTCTTGGAGGTTGCGATATTATCGGATTCATCAAATCCAATCGAGTTAGATGGCTTGGCCACGTTACAAGGTCCCCATAATAACGGATGACCAATAAAGTGTTCCATCAACTACCAGCCGGTGTGCATCGTAGAGGAAGACCCCGACTGCGCTGGCGCGACGACGTCGAACAAGATCTACATGCACTAGGATGTCGAAACTGGAGGACGAGAGCGATGGACCGAGACGGCTGGAGGATCATAGTGCGGGCGGCAAAATCCCTTCATGGGATGTGAAGCTAGAGAGAGAGAGAGAGAGAGAGACCCACACTTAGTAAAATTGAAAAGAGAATCTACGCATTTTTTTTAAATGATGAGCTATAAGAGCTCTCGAAAGCTATAAACAAAAATATTTTGAGCTCACCAGGTTTAACTGGAATTTAAATAACTGGGAGGAGGGGGGGGGGGATCTGTCTAAGCCCCGAGCACAAAAAACAGGGTATTTTGAATAAATTTTATTGTAGAATCAGCTATTTAGGTGCTTTCAACATCGAAATATTTAATTTTTGCAATTTTAAAAGAATTTGTCCTTAACATTTGAGAAATGGGGGGCGGTCTTTGTGCTAAGGGGTAGCAGCTAAACAATTGAACTGCACAAATTTCGTGAGTTCCTAACTCGGCACGTCATATCCAACATTGAAATATTTAATTTTTATAATTTTAAAAGAATTTCACGTCATTTAAGAAATTGGGGGTGAGTCTTTATGCTGTAGCAGCTAAACAATTGAACTGCACGTATTTCGTGAGCTCCTAAATCGGTACGGCTCATTCAATATCAAAATATTAAATTTTTGGAATTTTAAAAAAATTGCAATTTCAGTTGAGTAATTGGAAGTGGTGTGGTATTCGTGCTAAGTGGTAACGGCTGAAAATTCAACCTGCACGTGTTGCTCGTAAATCGGTTCATACCACACACATTCAACATATTATTAACAAATATTTATTTTTTGCAATTTTAAAATAATTTTTCGTTTGAACTTGAGAAATTGGGGGTGGTCTTCGTGCTAAGGGGTAGCGCTTCA
The DNA here is from genome assembly GCA_947310385.1 of Nephrotoma appendiculata. Lineage (NCBI taxonomy): Eukaryota > Metazoa > Arthropoda > Insecta > Diptera > Tipulidae > Nephrotoma > Nephrotoma appendiculata. The sequence continues at coordinate 141,475,778 of OX371223.1, forward strand.
AATTTCAAACTGCTCGTATTTCGTGAGCTCATAAGTCGGTACGTCATAACCAACCTCGAAATATTTAATTTTTGCAATTTTAAAAGAATTTGTCGTTTGCACTCGAAAAAATAAAATTGGGAGGGTGGTCTTCGCGCTAAGGAGTAATTTTAGTGAGCTCAAATTTTTTGTTTGTGGATTTCGAGAGCTCATAAATTCGCAATTTGGTTAGCTCAACCGAGGTGATTTGAAGTTGTTACTAATAATTAATTCAAACACTTTAGTGCTGATGAAATTGATAGATAGTATGTGTAGTTTTCAGGAAACACATCAGTGATATAGGAGTGATTGAATAGGTAACATATTCGAGTTGATAAAATGTGAGCGTAGTCCTTCAACATATAGATGAGGGTATGCTATCAAGAACAAAATCATACACAAACACTTTAAGGCCGATAGATATGTTCCTCTAAAATAACCGAAGGGATGATTGATATGTCGCTATAGCTGGATTGTTCGGTGTTGCACTAGAAATCTTAGGACTAAATGAGGCGGGTATGTTAGATATATCGTTGACGCTCGAGAAAGTGGTACTGTTGTAGGTCATAGCAGGGTACCCGTCAATTTTGCATTTACTACTAAATAATTTCCTAAATTGCTTTGGATTTACTGATTTATTCTTGTATCTTATCAGGTCTTATGTAACCTGTATTTTGATTTGAAATAAAGGTTGTTTAATTTCGAGATTTAAATAAATTATTTATAATTTAAATAAAACACAGAAAAATAATTTTAATGACCACGAATGCCATTATTCTTTGAATATGATTTCGGACATTCGGAGGACCGACGAGTACATGGCGTATTCTGGAGGCCCAATTTTCGGTCACTCTTTGCAGCATTTCTGGTCGTATTTCTTCAATAATGCGTCGAATATTAACTTCCAAGAGTTCAATGGAGTTTGGCTTATCAGCGTATACAAGTGACTTCACATACCCCCAAAAAAATAGTCCAGCGGTTTTAAATCACATGAACGAAATGGGCAGTTAACAGGTTCGTTTCTCGATATTAATCGTTCATCAAATGTTTCTTTCAGTAAATTAATTATAACACATCGCCTGAAAAGTTTCCGGTCTAACAAAGAAAACAATTTTTTTTGGGAAAAATACATTTTATTGTTTATTCATTAACATTATTCCAGGTATCATTTGACGGTTGGTAAAAATTAAAAATCGTATGAGTCTTATATTTGTGGCGCAATCTATGTGTCAGACCGGGAACTTTTCGGGCGATCTAATATTGCGCGCTATATGACATGTTGCCCCTTCTTGTGGAAACCACATGTCTTCTATGTCAATACCGACCAATTGAGGCAAACAAATTAGTAATCATGTCTCCATACTGGTCTCCATTGACTGTAACGTTTTCACCAGCATCATTTTTAAACATATATGGTCCGATGATTACTTCTTCCCATAAAGCACATCAAACGGTAACTTTTTGTTGACGTGATTTTTTTTGAACAATAGCTTGTAGATTATCTTTACTCCAAATACGATAATTGTGCTTGTTGACATAGTCATTCAGTCAAAAATGAGCTTCATCACTGAAGAAAATTTTGTATGCAAAGTTGGTATCGATGTTAATATTGGCTTCGGTCCATTCATCGAATTAGCTGCGCGAACGATCGTTGTATGGTTTTAAATTCTGGTGAATCTTGTAAGCATGTAAATAAAGATCTTTAAAAAATGCTCCATAAAGATGTTGGATCAAGTCAGAATTGTTGTGCACGATGGCGAATCGATTCATTTGGATTCTCTTCAATACTACGCACTACAGCCGCCTATTGGATGCGCGCTATATGGGGGTATACGGGTCGCGTATTATCATTTAGATTAAACATGACGCGAAACCGATCCATAGTTCATAAAATTATCTGCTCTGTAGACGATTATGTCGTGAAAATGGACGTAGCGCGCGAACTGAATCATTATTTTCAAAGTAAATCTGAACAATTTGCAAACGTTGCTCTGGCGTTGCTCTGATCTTAAACTGATGCCTACTTATAATTGAACTGTTTCATCTTAATTTTTATAAAAATCTATATCAATCTATTAACGTCTAATCCTTGGTAGAAATCTTTGTTAATTAAGTAAGCATTTTTTTTTATTTATTTTAAAACAAATCAAACAAGTAAAATGCTTTATACTTAGGGAATCCAAGTCGGTTCTACCCGACTTCGTGTAGTTGGGCAATTACTTACCCCCCAGAGACACCCGAAACCTTCGGAAAATGCTGCAAACAACCGAAACCAACAACCCTCCTATGCATCTGAACGAAAATGGAAAAAATATAAACGTTTGTTTGTAGAAACCGGTGGGGTAATGGTAAAAAAACGGAACCGAAAGTCGGGTACCCGAAATTCGGGTAATTGGTTTCCCTAGTCGGGTAATTGGATTCCCTCCAATGTATGGGATATGTACGTTTATGTTTTTTCCATTTTCGTTCAGATGCATAGGAGGGTTGTCGGTTTCGGTTGTTTGCGGCGATGCCCGATGGTTTCGGGTGTCTCTGGGGGGTAAGTAATTGCCCAACTACACGAAGTCGGGTAGAACCGACTTGGATTCCCTATTTATACTAGAATCCACGTTCGGTTTTTCAATGTTTTTTAGACACATCTTCTTTAAAAGTTAAAGTAATTGGTGAATTGAGAAATACATATAATTACATATCTCCATTTCCGTTTGTATTCATTCGGGCGTTGTTTTGCAACTTAAAATCAAATTATTGAATTAGGATAAATTAGAAAAAATTAGAATTTTTTGTTAAACACGTTATTTTATTAAAATTTTGTTCGAATCTAAAGACGAATCAAATTGTGTTCAGTAGATTTAACATTTACACTGGTAAACATACATATCCTTTACCGAAATGACGGGTAAGTTTGGTAACACCCGCCAAAAACGTTATGTTTCTGTTGAATTTATACAGAGAAAAGAAAGAATTTCTAGGTACATCACCAAGTGGTGACATTGCGCGTGGCAACAACAGATAACGTGAAAACATCTTCACCATACAATTGAAGCACGCAACCGCAAGGAAACGGCATAAACAAATTGTTAAATGGAAGGAAACGAGGATCACCCTTTTCCTCCTACCTCGGCATCCCAGTATGCAGCCTGCAGTATAGCATGCACCTTCCAGCAACTCTGGGACCTACCTCTGGGACTCAGTGGAGATAATTTGATTAAGTAACCTCGATAATGAGGCGGCCAACTCCTTATATGGAACGTAGCGCCAGCAAAACAAATAATAAAAATTGGTACGCCGGGTAACGATTGGTTGCCTATGCAATGTATGGTAAAACACTTGTTGAGCTGGGTAGCCTCTTCCGGTCTAACGGGGTTCAGATTACCACACAGGGATCAAAATCACCAATATACAATTAAATAGTGAAGTGTTTCAGTTTAACGTAAGAATAACGTAATGGTATCGCGATCGGTACTCTCGGCCAATGAAATTAAAATCAACCGATCATTTCCAGTGCCAAGAATTACGATAAAAACAAACAATTTAAATCTTCATAGAATGATTTAATGGCGTAAATCAAATAATTCGGTTTTGATTTGAAATGAAATAAAACAGAAAAAAATTATGAATTATCAATATAAATTCCTAATACTAAATTTAGAAATTTGAAAAATAATAAACGAATAAAATTCATTAGATACGTCACTAAAACAAAACTTCAGGTTGATTAAGATGGTGTCCTTGAGTCCATCTGTGTCATTTCCATATGTAGCACAACCAGGTTAATTAGCAACGTTCGATGCATCCAGTGGTTTCGTATACTTTGTGGTTTGTAAAATTTCCAAATGCCTGTAGTATTTTACTCTCGTTGGCAAATTGTTATGCGGAAAGCTATATTCAATCCATTTCCTACCGCGATTACACTGCTCACCGTGGTTTGTACAGTTTCGTCTATGGTGAATTGTCATCCACCCTTAGAATTTATTATGCCCAAAATTTTATGCCGGGCGTATTTTATATATTCTTATACTGTATAAATTATATATATCTTTATGATTTTATATAACTTCAACGCAGAGAAAAAAAAATAATCTTCATAGAGATACACTTTGCTTAGCGGATTTTATTAAAACACCTCATTAACAATAGCACGTAATAATTTTGGTTTTTTTTTTATTTTATTTGAATTCTTATAAAGTTTATTTATTTAATCACTATAGTACATAATTTTTTTATACCAATTTGCAATTTTCACAACAATATTATCAATAGTTTTACTTTATAATCTCTATAATACAAGTTTTAATTTTAAGGCTTATGGATTTTTTTCTATTCTTTTTTTTTTTTCATTTCCATGTGCCCGCGTACCAAATTTAACTGTCCCCGTTCATGTCGAGAGCTTTTTTTATATCTCTCGTGTTTTTTTTGTTTTTGTTTTTGTTGTTAAAATTACACCGAATTATGGTAAAAATATCAACCATAATTAAGTGCATAACTTGACATGATCGACCGGTTGAAAAATAATTATCCCAATACCGAGTGCTCGTTTCTAGTCGTTACAACCGCGGGTGCGGTGTAGTTTAAATGTTTGCCGTAGTGTGTTAGGCCTACGCACAATGTTTGCAGAAGTTAACTAAAATTTTAAATGGGAATGCCATAAGATTAATTGTGGACCAATTTAGGACAAGATTTATTATCTTTTTCTACAAAATTTTTTAAATTCTTATTATGTTATTTCATGTGGCGCACAGATATTTGATTCAGCAAAATAATTTCGGTTTGCATACATTTTGTGAAAGAAAATTCAATTTTTGGTTACTATACCCGCGCAATAAACGAAATATCGATCGATAAGATGACGTGGCACCAGATGAATATTAAACTCGACTCGTAAGTAACCTAAAACATCTAAGTATATCGAAAATATAAATTAATTGTTCCCATATGGTCACTGGGGAAATTGATAGCAAACGTGCCCACCCCCGTAATATAAATTCAATATTTATCTCACCAACTTTTAATTGGATTATGATTTAGAATCACGAACAAATGTCAAATGTATTGAAAATTATAATTTATAAGCGATTTCAGAATAAATTAATACAAGCGATTTTAACGTTTGTTGTTTGCAGATTTATTGTTATGAATTTTTCGATTCGCAATATCACTTGCCATTGCAACCCTAACTGCGTCAGTAAAATGCAAATTTATTTTTATTAAATGTTAATAAACTTGAATTAGCTGAGTCAGAATAAATATTGGTATAAAATTAAGGAAATATTTTAGTATATAGGATTCCGGTATGCACTACTTTCCTCAAAGTTGTATATGGCTTGGTAAATAAATTATTTTGAAAATTTTATGTTGGTAAGGAATGCGTTTGTTGTTTTGTCAAATTTAACCTTCTTGATGAGTTTCATGTACAAATTTATTCTGATCATGTCAATGGATTTGCGATTTCATCAAAAATTGTGCCACAGGGGTAACAAATACGTAAATATTCTTTTGTTTTATTGTGGGATCTTGTTTAACGATGAATATTAAATTCTTAACAAGAAAATAAAGCATTTTGCTTGAATGCTTAGATTTATGGCATACGGGTATACGAGCAGACAAATCAAAATTAATTTTTATTCATCTGCATTATTTATGTGGTTACAATGCCAGTGGCAGTTTTGAGGTATTAGTCATATTGATAAGTTACATATTTTCCGATCAAATGTAATTAAAACATGAAGCTTCAATAGTTTGATACGCAAGATGCTAGAAATACGAGAACAATTTTTTTTTTTCGTTTTCATTACATTGTATGTATACAACTATTGAAGCTTGATGTTATAATTTGTTCGGAAAATATGTAACTGACCAGCTCGACTAACACCTCAAGAAATATTGAAAACATTAAAAATGTTCACACCTTTTTTAGTGTGAAGCGTATTATCAATTTACTTTATTATTGGCCCTGTGGTTGATCAACTAATCAATTTGCAATAAGAAAACTTTTATTTGAGAAACTTGTGAATTACAGTTTTTAAGTTATGATTGAAATTCAAATTTATCTATATTATATAGCTACAGATGGTATATGTGCTTTCATATAATTTTTTGTTCAGATTAGTGTCGTCCATCACCCCTGAATTTATTGTATTTACTTGAGAGTCATCCTGTATGTCTTCCAAATTCTTTACCTCGCCCCTCTAAATGGAGTTAGATATAAAACATGGTGGAGCTACATTTAATCATCAAAACGGAATCTGGTACGGTATATCACCTGAAGCTCTAGTCTGATAATTCCCTGTGGCCCTATTCTGGTAATACCCCGAGAATAGAGAATTGGGGAAAGAATTTACATCTAAATTCTATCTAAATAGTTTTTTTCTGGCATACTAAGGTAAAACGTTAGTGGTAATTTTTTTTGAAAACAAAATAAAATTGGGAATAAAAATTTACATCAAACTTTTTTTTCAGTAAGCCAGAAAAAACTGATTTATAGATGAAAGCTATGTAAAATCTTAGCTTGACGTCCGAGTGACCAGGGACCCAGATTATCTGGATGCTGAGATACTCGCTCATCTCATTAAGAGATGATCAGCAATCCAGCGTCACCCGTGACTTCCGACAAACTGCCTCTAGTGAACTGACCATGTCAGGACTTCTCCTATCGCCACCACTTCAGCCTGGTACACGCTGCAGTAGTCAGCGAGTCGAACAGAAATATTAACATTAAGCTTCTCACAGAAGACCCCAGCTCTTACAGACAGACAGATGGTCCGGAAACCTTTATCGAAACACAACGTTGGTTTAATATAATCTAGATTCGCCAATTCTTCACTTAGCGATCTAACTATCGTCGAGTGTGACGCCTAAAGACACTTCCACTGAGAGACAGCCAATAGTCTCGTAGCCACATTGGTTGCCATCTGCTTACCAAAAAATTCGATTAGAATAAGGTGGAAGATAACCTCTAAAGCGCGTGCATGTGTTGTTCTGAGCGCCCTGCTTATAAGCATACATCTTCTCCATCATCTTAATATATGTTACCTTCTCCAGAGCTGGCCACCACACACACCTCCCGTACATCAGCACAGGTCTTATCACTACCGTATAGAGCTAGTGTACCAACTCTGGTTTCAAACCCCATCTTTACTCTATGGCGTTCCTATACGAGTAAATGGCTACATTAACCTTATTCACCCTTTCCACAATTTTATTCTTCCAGCTGAGCTTACTGTCTAAGATTATGCCCAAAACTCTTGCTCTGTCAGCAAAACCCAGTCTAATGCCGTTCACGGTAGGAGGGCCAATACCGGAATCTTATATTTCTTAGTAAATAGTACCAGCTCTATCTTGAAATTGGAAGGGTTGATCCCTAATCCACATTTGCTGGCCCATTTCGTAACGATCAGGAGTGCATTCTGCATAACATCCCTAATCGTATCCAGATATTTGGCTGAGACAGCTATATCGCTACATCATCTGCATATGCTACAACCGCCTTCCCCTCTCTCTCCAGGGGGATCTCCAGACACCTCCTCGCGGGATTCCTCTAACCAGCAATGGGAAAATAAATACAAGCGCTTGGATGTCACATACAACGCATAATTTAAAACCAATCCTAATTACTAAATTCCGCAAAATTATGTAACATACTTCGTTCGCGTATATTTGGATAAGTTTTTATACGAGTACGCAATAATGAGCACACATTTACCATTCGACGAGTACATAATGGTGGAAAAATTATTTAAAAACGTGACTACTGTTCAAATACCTGTGTGTACTTACAAAATTAAAAGAAATATGAAGATTGTATTAGTCATGTACATAAAAGATATAATAAAATACTGTTGCCTGGAAATATAAATTAAATGTATACAGACATAAATTGAAAATCGAAGAAAAGTAAGTATTGTACATACTCGTATATATGATAATGTAAAGGTGTTCTACTTGTATTTTGTAAAGTAGTGTACCTAGCTACCTCTATATATGCATAATACATGTACGATGAGTATACGTATAACATATGCATGAAAATGAAAATTGAAAATTAATCAACTCAAAACAAATATGTACGACATGTACAAATTGGATAGCTTTTCATCACACCTATTTACCATTTCTATCGCCCGCTGTCCATCCGGTTCTTGTCTCGGCATACATATACTCGTACATATATTTGTGTTGTGCATTGGTTATCCATTATTATTGCACATTGAGGGTCGGAAATGAATAATATGACACTTTATTTTCTTAGGAACGTATGCAAAGTGATAATGTCTGCTGGTTCGAATATGAAATTGCTGAGTCGAAAATTATGTAAGTAAGTACTCGTAATAGAAAAAAATGTATGATGGTTATTGATTATTTTCTCTGTACAGGATGGTACAGAGGAGATATATGAGATAAGTATCTGAAAGTGTAACGTAATAGTAGAAAATTTATTTTCGTCTTCGTATATGATTATGTGATTTTTAAATTCGTTTCGGAAATTTTCGATCGATAATGTAAATACGCCGTTAAAAATCGTGTTCCGCCTAATTATTTAGTTTAATTGGAATATATTTCGAGGATGCTATTTGGCATTTCGAATTCAAGTAAAGAATCTGTCTGTCTGTCTGTTTGTTCGGTCGCGCTAATCTCAGAAACTATTCATTCGATTTTGATTAAATCTTCGCCACTGTACTGTTACGGACGAATCGCAGCCAACCCGCAGTTATCAACTAGTCATTAGGAGGCCTCACGCATGGTGATTGAAAATCGCAAAATAAAATAAACTGAATTTAAGTTTAGTCAACCTGAATTTATCGAACGAAACTTCAGGAACTTGATAAATTAATTATAACTGGGTATGCCTATCCGACGGCGACCGGATCTCCTCGAGTGACAAGTACCTAATCTGCTGAAGAGACCCCGAATCGACCCCAAAAAGCCGATGCCCAGCCACAACGAAGCACCACAAGAGGGTAGAGACGTTTCTTCAACAGATCAGGCCTCTCTTCACCCGGAGAGACATCCAACAAATCTCCCACAATTGACAATTCGGCAGCATGAGACCACCGAAGTGCCACGGGAAGACCGTGTGGATTTTACGGTCGTCCTCCAATGGACTACACATTCGCTGGACTCATCACTCCGACCCTGTGGATGTCCTGCCAAGGGGATGAAGCGAAGTGAAAAGCTCAGCCTGTACATATGGAACCGATACAGAATGAAAACTCCCCTCCCCTCATACCGTACCGAACCATTTAGTAATTCATTTTAACAATAAAAATAAAAACAGAAGGGAAAAATAGCCCGACTGCCGAAAGGAATTGAATGCCGTACTGTATTTTTATTTTCAACCAACAACAAAAACCGGGTTAAATCAAGGAAAGAAAAAAATAAAAGTAGAATTTTTTTTTTAAAAAAATGACATTACCTCCAAAATGAGGGGGCGAGAACAACGCGCACCAAGCGCGACAAACAACCGTTATTTGGCGTTCGATTGCAATACTGAAGATTGAATAGATATATAAGAAAATTAAAAAAATTGGAATTGAGAATTTAAAATTAAAAAGGATATTAAGGATATTATAAAATTTAAAAATACAAAAATGAAAGAACTTACATAAATTAAAAAAAAAAAAAAAAAAAGAGTGGTACCTATAAATGTGACGGCCTAGTAGCCGTCATGCTACAGGTCATGTCCCGTATCGGTGCAATAAAGAGCCTTGGTTGTCCGCCCTTAACCGGTGCGGCACACCCTGGCTGTAATATAAAAATGACCAAGTGATTGACCACCCCCGTTTGTGTACCTATATATTATTTTCACCAAAATCAATCAACAAAAATTGTAAATGGCCACGTAATTGTTGCGGCACTTTCGCCGTTATATAAATGTGAACGAGCTTCCTCTGTTGGCCGCCCGTAACTGTCGCGGTGTCTTCCCACCAGTAAACAAAAGTATGCCCGCGTTAGACAAACGTTGAATATGGCACCCTCTTGCCGATTAAAAGTAAAACTGACCACGAGTCGGCCATCCGTAAAATATTTACTACGTCCACGCCGGTGATATATTGTATAACACTTGGGAGTTGTTGCGTTAGACCGCCCTTATGTGTAGTGGTCTTCGTAATATCGTTTTGGCTTTATTTTCTCAAAAGTTCATTTTTCTTTGAACACCAATAATTTTTCCGCTTCTCTCTTATATCGGAACACACAGATATAGCACAATCCACGTAACTTTGTATTAGATGTTTGTGTTTCATACAACATTCCAACACTTTAAGTAGACCAAATTCACTAAAATAAAACTTTTTTTTGATTGTTAACTATGCGATCTATTTTGGGGCTCACGGCTCACCCTGCTCTTCCGCGGTTATGCTTTTTACGTCCTTACTTAACGCCTCCCGGCCAACTCGAGGACGTACGGCTTTAGGACCGATTTAAGACCATCTGCACATTGCAAGCTCCATGCCTTGGCATGGAAGATGGGTCGGCCCATAGGTTTTGCACACCTACAGGGGGTCATAGATGTGTTACGTTTGACCACAGATAAAAATCTGTTGATGAAATTTCACTTTTTTTTTTTTTTTTTTTTTTTTTTTATATTTAAAGCACACAGGCTTATCATTTATTTTCAATACGATTTTTTGTCACATATAATAATAATAATATACAAAAAGAAAATAAATGAGTAGGGTAATCATCACCGATTTAACGGCAGTATTGATCTACCCTTTAATAAGAAAAATTATAAAAAAAAAAAAAATTGAATAAATATTACAAATAAAAATTTAAATGAATATTACAAATAAAAATTTAACAATAAAAATATAAAAAATAAAAATATAAAAAATAAAAATATAAAAAATGAAAATATAAAAAATAAAAATATAAAAAAGATAAACTATTGAAACTAAAATGAAACTGCATCAGACTAAAACTCTAAATAGAAAATCGATATTAGGGTGCTCAAAAAGCCAAACTTTAAGTAAATGGAGAAATGATTTTGAATTTATTTGTTGCCGTATGCTAAGTGGAAGTTGGTTAAATAAGGAAGGAGCAGTTACCAGGAAATATTTTCTAAAATGTTCACTAAAAAAATGTGGAACAACAAATAAGAACTGATCATTGTTCCTAATGTTGTATCGCACATTTGATCTCAATAATCGGTGCCCACTTCGCAAATAAAATAAACGTAAAACCTTATAAACATATAAATGTTGTAATGGTAAAACTTTAAAACTCAAAAATAATGGCCATGCAGAAACCCGCGAAGACTTAAAACTCATGATACGAATAGCATATTTCTGAACAATAATGAGAATTTTTAAAGTTGAATGGTAGCAACCACCCCAACACGATAATGCATATTCGAGCCTAGAGTTAATGCAGGCATAGTAGAATTTTAGCAATACCGATTTAGGAGCTACAGGTCTTAATAGATATAAGGTTCGTAAGGCATTGCTGAGAGACTTTTTTAATTTATCGACATGATGCTTCCAACTCAGATTACAATCAACAATAATTCCAAGATACTTGAAACTCTCAACAGCTTCAATGGAAATGCACAAGCTGGAGCAATTAATGGTATTACAAAAACTGGAATGATACGTTAACGGTGAATGTAAAAAACTGCTACACAAACTAAAATGCATAATCTTAGTTTTGTCACTTAAAATTAAGAAATGCTGGTCAAACCATTTCCTTAAAACTAAAAGGTCCGCTGCAATTTTACGGCGAACATCAGTTTGTGAGGACCCACGGTAACATAAGCTCATATCGTCTGCAAAGGCAACAATCGTGCCTGCCAAATTTGTACTAAAAATTGAGTTTATGTAAATCAAAAATAAAAGGGGTCCCAAGACGGAACCTTGAGGAACACCAATGTTTAAAACATAAGGACAGCTCATAGTTTCATTCACCTTAACAACATGATTACGATTTGCAAGATATGATTTAAACCAATTATTACTTTGCATCCTGCCCCTATCGAGATTAGAATCCGGTACCTCCCGATCCAAACGCCAAAGCTTTAATCACTGTGCCTATTAGTCGGTAAAAAAAAATAAAACTTAATAAAACTTATAAGTATATTTATTTTTTTTCTTTATTTCTTCATACAATTTATTTAAATTTAAACAAATACAAAAACAACTGGAATGTTAAAACTAGACTTATTTTTCCATTCCAAAACTTGATTACTTGAAAAATTAAATTTTACAAAAATCTTAAACACGACTCATCAAAAATCCAAAGCTAAAAAAAAAATTCTCGCGAAAAAATATTCTAGAAAAAATCTGGCTCCCCGAATTAAAAAAGGCTGACTTAAAAATGGCGTTTTTATTAAATTGTTTTTTTAATTTTAAAATTGACTAATGGTACTCTCTATTGGACATGTAAGTCCAAACCATTCAATTATTGCAACTAATGCTTTAATTAATGAAAATATAAAACAAACTTAAATTTACAAATTGACGTGACTTAAAAAAGGTCCCATTTTTTCATATAAAAACACCATTTTAAAGTCAACCTTTTTAATTTCAGCTTTTTTTAATTCAGGGAGCCAAAAAACCTTTGCTGTGTTTTTGGTTTGTTTTTTTTTGCGCTTATGTCGTGCTCTCCTTCGCACCGCGTGACAAACCACACAACAAAACGAAAAAACACAACAAAAACATTTCCATACATTCACGCTGTTGCACACCCGCATACGGTGTATACATCGGTTTCGATGTCGGACACTTACAATTTTACAATAGGGGTGAACTAAAATAAAATACTCGTCAGCCACGTTGACAATGGGGATGGACACAAAGAAAATACAATACAAAATGTCACGATTGAACAAATGGCTTTAGTATTGCTACTTCTCTACAGATGCCATTGCTATAAGAAAAATGCATTTCCAAATAATCAATAAACATTAAAAATTTGAAAATGAAAATGTTATGACTAGTCGTAACAGCACTTAGTGTTCGTTTGTAAGGGTTTTAAGTTTTTAGAATTTCATTATTTGTGCAACTTAACCAAGCAAAATTCACAACACTTTCCTTGATAGTCGGATATAGTCAAATTCACGCCATAGTAAAGTTAAAGAGGATCTTACTCACAGGATTTAACTCTTTGGGGCTGAGTGGGTTAAACACTGTCCCATCGTTTGCTTAGCTCTTCATGCATGGTGGGATATATTTTAATCTACATTGAAAAGCCAAAATTACTCATAGTCATAAAGTTTAATATTTTTTTATAATTTTTCATAATGTTGGCAATGCTATGTGCCAACGATAACTGCGTAAATAAGTGAAATTTATACAAATCAAAATGCGGCAATAAGTTATGTGTGATTCTGCATTTTTGATTCTAGAGTGTAACGGGTGTATCCTAGGATTTACTGCGCCAACAGAACGTTAGAAATGCTCATTCGAACACGTTCTTGCGCGAACATATTTCTTATGCCTAATGCTGCGTACATGACAGCGGAAATAAAAAGCATCATACTCGTTCCCGAACTCAAATTTAATCAAATTTCGGGAGATGCTTTGTGCCCCCCCCCGTTGTCTACTAGTTTCATACTCGAGTTGAAATATTTTTAACTTTGTGATTGTTTTAATACATTTTGTGGGATACGATGGTATTTTCCCGAACTAACTCCCGATGTCATGTACGCAGTCTGAATCTTGATTCAATATGTGACAAACACATTCTTTTAACATATTCATAGCCTCTTCTATCTCTCTACCTTTAATTCGATTCGACGATAGACAACCGTCTCATTTGGTGAACTTCAGCGATGTTGTTAACCTCGGTGGTTGCAGATTTTGAACGTCCCGAACGTTCATCGTCACCCAAGCTGGTACGGGCACGTTTAAATATCAACTGCGTGGTAAAGGATGGAGTCAGTTTCCAACTCGTCTTTGATTTGCGTAGGCCTTTTCATAAAGACACATCTACTCACAGAAACGATTAACAACTGCGTGTTCAAAATGGCTGTTGTTTCGGTGAGTACCTTTCAACGCAAGTGCAAACACACATCTCCACTTTTGTTGATGAGTGCTGCCACTTTAGAATTCTCTCGGATTCTATTTTTGACGTTTAAAACCGAATATTGTTCTCTTAAATATGCTTGAGTGGCTTTAATTTCGCCGTGAGCTGCTTTTTTGTTGGGCATCTTATATAGTTAAGCATGTTCTGTGATGATTTTATGCTTTTAGTCCAAATCTGAGAATTGACCTTAGGACCCTTCGGCCATCACGAATCAGGTTATCATTTCCACTGAACGAATTAAAACAAAGAAAATTACTGGTTCGATAACGAATGTGCCTTTCTTCACCTTTGAATTCAGATTACTGAACTACTTGTAATATTTTTGTAATAGGGTATTTAAAAATATTTAAAAACTAGAGGATAAATTATTATCATTGTGTTGACAAGAAGATTTCAATCGTTTGCTGGTAAGGAATCATTATGCGAGTGGTCTAAATAAAGATCAACTTAAGCTCTTTCGGACTGACTGAACCTTTACTCTTTTTTGTTAATACTGGTGTAGCTATCTCAGAGCCAAATGATTATAAAGTTTTTGTTAAAAATGTTCGATTTTCAACTTCGACTTACTTAATTCTAGTCACATTCAAAGCTCGCCCCTTTAAAATTGAATGAAATTAATTTTTCTTAGTGAAGAAGATCATTTAGTGCGAGTTGGTTCCTAATCTGGGTAAATAACACTCCTTATGTATAGTCAGTATCTGGATATTGAGCTTCTACGAAAAGGTCAAACGATTTTTAATTTGAATCTGTTCATAACAGGTCCGATTAAATGAAGTGATTTGGTGTGGTTGGACTTGTATAGAGAATCTTTCGAAGGCGAGAAGTTTCGGTTAATCCATTGTTATGTTATCACAGAACAAACTCCACTTCTCCTTCCAAGTTCCGAAAACCATCCTAATGGCATTTTGTGGTTGGCTGCCGGTTGAGAAATGGGTTAGATGTACATTCATATTGGATATTTTTATCACACTAACTGTGTTTCATCTCAATCTGGTTAAAACTACACTATTCGTCAATAATGTACGAAATATTATAATATGCGTCAAAAGGTACTAACGGAACAAGTTTTTGTTTAATAAAACAGCGGTATCATTTCCCATTCTTCCTGTGGAGCTGATTGAAGATGGTGTAAGGTTTCTGGAACGACTTTTTTGCCTTAAACGACGAAATAACATATTGCACACATGCTCAGTGGGATTAAGGTCAGGGCTGCGAGCGGGCCAAACAATTCGATCAATTCCTCCCAACTCATTCAAATAATTATTGACAACATGGAGTCCGGGGTTGCTATGCATTAAGTGTCCGGAATTTTTTGTCGAGCAGTTTACTTCAGTTATACATTCAAGTTGATTTTGCAAATCTACATTCGGGCTTAATATTGGAATTACATTTTCGTTTTACTAAATTTGGATAAGTGATTGATCTATGTTAAACCTAAATTATCTTGAAATCCGGTATTTTGCTGCTATCCGGGATTTTGCTGCTATCCGAGATTTTGTTGTCCGGAAATCTAGTATACGTCATATTGATATTCCTTGAATTTCTAGTTTTCGCTATTTTGACTAATGTTTTTTCAAAATCAACCCAAGTATTATTGTATTTGAAATATTGCTACGTGGCTGTTCCGATTATGGTTAGATTTACTATGAATGTTGTCTCGAAAATTTGGAATAGTGGCCAGTTATAATTATCATTTTTTTCAGTTAGCACACAACCGAAATTAATCTTAAGCTTAATATTTCCACAATAAACCTAAACTGTAAAGAGCACTAACCAAGGCGCTAAACAAAGTTCACCGATTATGATAATACTACTCGTAAATACTTAAAAGAATTTACTTTGAATTATTAATCATTTAAAATTAATACACAATTTTCATAAGTACATTACACACTTGACCTGAAATCCACGTGTATACACACATACACACACACACACTTGCTTAAATATTCCATTCCCATGTTCAATAAAAGTTGTTCATAATTCTAACGTCACAAGTTATGCACAAAACCTCCAAACACATACCAAAAAATAAATAAAAAATTCAAAGGCCGTACATAAAATGAAAATCCATATTTAGTTAGTCTATTGAAAAACGATAATCGTAATAGTCATGATAATTACTATTGATTCAGAGAAATAAACGGATATAATTGGTGACTATTTTTGGAAAATCATTAATTTATAGATTTGCGTATAAAATTGTGTCTACGTGTATTTTGTATAGTGACATTTTAATCGTGCGCCACTGTATACTTAAGTAAGCGTACGGTAGGAATTTTCGGTAATTAGATATATGACACTATAATACACTGACCAGAGCCTAATCGCTAAAAAGTGGGACAAAATGTAAAATTTCTTAAAAAACTAACTAATTAGAAACTTCTATGGCGAGAACGTGGGACGATCAAATGCTACGGTTTTTAAGATGATAAACAAAAAATATTATCAGAAATAAATAAAAATTATGTTTAATGTTATAAATTTCTGCTTTTATTAATGAAAAAAATGAAAACATTAACCAATGGAATCAGCGTCTAATTTGCAATAGTAATCCGTTTATTGGAAATCACATTTTGGTCTTTTCAACAAAACTTACATGGGAAACCATTACGTCGATCGATATGTCATAGCCAAAAATGCGAAAAGACCAAAATGCTTAATTATGGACTTAGCATAAAACTGTCGACGCTGATTCCGATTCTGTAATCAGTTTTACGCTATGTCCATTATTAAGCAATTTGGTCTTTCAACACGACTTACTATGGGCAATTATCAAATATTTCATTTAAAAAAAATCCTAATACAAATATTTTCTTTTTTAAATAAAAAGCATTTCAATTTCAATTAAATTATTGATATCTTTAAAGGAACATTTCATTTTTAACAAATCTAAAATATAAATAAAATGTAATTTCAAGGTGAGGTTATCAAGAAGATGGAAGTTTGGTTTCGAACTAATGAAACATTGAATTTTTGGTATTAAAAAATTTGGTCGACTCATCAGACTGCAGTGACCAAACTACAAAAATATTGAAAATACTTTGAACTAATCAAAGTATAGTCACAATGCCTTAGCGAATTATAATGATTCATTGTATGATGTTGATTTATTGTATTTAACGCATACATGCGATTTCTATATGAAATTTTGGGTTATTCTGGATTGATAGATCCAGTTATTGTAATGTCGTAATGTTTTTTTTTTCAAATCATTAGTCTCATCTGTTCGAAACTGATTGTTGTGATTCTTACACATTAGCCATCTATAAGTCAAAAAATTCAAATTTATCCGCGATCCAGCGTTAAAGGAAAGAAAAATGTATGGGGTGGTTGGGAAGTTGATTGTGTATAAATAGGTGTCGATTATCATAGTCGTTGTGATGTCATACAGATTTACGCAAATGGAAGAATTTCCTACGGTTGTGTAATTAATTCGAGAGTGCTGAAATAGACCAATATACGGAACAATCACAATACACCATTACAATTGATAAAAACCAAAGTATTTCCTTAGCGTTAGATGTTTCTCCCTCAATTAGTTTGATACTATGGTGGAACATGCTAGCTATATTGTGCATAAATTTACACCAAATTTCCGAAATGGGATCTTCAAAAAATTCTTTTATTTTAATTGGGCATTTCTCAACAGGTAGGAAATATGCCTTCAAAGGTTCGTACATTTTCAAAATTCTTTCTAGCACTGGCATTAATGCCAGCCAGCGAGTTTCACTGTATGCAAGTAGTTTGTGATATTCAACATTACTTTCGTCGCAGAACTCTTTCAACGTCTCCACCCGTACAGTATATACATACATATATATGAAAATAGCCATACATTTTTTAACCATTCCATTTACATCAGTTGGCATTAAATCAGCAGCAGTTGATACCAAAATTGGTATCCGTGTTATCAGCGAAAACCGCGACTAACTTTTCCTCAATGTTAATTTTTTTCAAGAATATACTCTGAAATTGGCTCCTATGTTTCGCCAGATAAAGAAGAAAACTCCAACAATCTACTATAACCTTTACTCCGTCTTGCTCTCTAAAATACCAAACTAGAATAGGAACTATTTTTGTTTCCTTATGATTCGATGCATCAGTATAAACCGTTACTAAATTCGCGGCAGTCAAATCGGCTTTAAGTTGGTCCAGAACATGATCCATTAAAATATTTTTAATTACGGCTTCTGATTATTCCTATTTCTAATGGTTTAAAAAACTGGTTTAGGTTGCTGGATCCAGCGGCTGATAACAATGCATTTTTGTGTTTATCCGTATCTATATGTCTTTTGATATCATAACGTCCACTGTTAATTTCAAATTCATTCCTACAGGTGGTACAATACATATTTGTATCGCTATATTTTGGTTTTTTAATAAAAGGATAGTCCAATTCAATCTCGTTTGAGAATTTGCACAAACGTTTTCTATCCGCTATGATTTGTACGAAAACTTTTCAAATATGTTAGTTATAATTTTATAAATTAATATAAGAGTAACATAAATAGTTGAATTCAATATCTATATTTACCTTTTATTGTACCACACAACTCTTGTGTTTATTCTTTATTGTTAATAATTTGACTTCACTCAGCATAACAGGTTATTTTAATATTGTTGGAAAGAGGTACTCAAATTGACGAATCTCGAAAATTTCATAACTGAATTAGGGAAGTTAGTTACGCGACATAGCCATATTATAACAAAAAAAGCGAAGGTAATGAATTCGTGGATGTCAGCAGATATTTTGCAAAATATTAAAAAAAGAAGCAAACTGTGGATATTGGCAAAGAGGTTTCCAGAAAATGACTATTTGCGAGTACGATATGAAGAAGTAGTTCGATTAGTTAAGAATCAAATAAAACTGGCCAAAAAGCTCCATTATGGACATTTGATAGAACCGATTATAGACAATAACAACACTACTCTTCTTTGGCAGCAATTTAGGAAAAGTATTTTCAACAAGGATTGCAGCAATAAAAAAATATTTATTCAGAATGAACTTGGTGCTTTAGTTAGTGATACGGTAGCTGCGAACTTATTCAATAAACACTTTAATACAGTAGCCCAAAAATTAATGAGTGGAATGGGTGTTCTTCGCCCTGAAAACTTTGCTAGTATAAATTATGATATTCGCAGTCCTTTTAGCCTTGAACCTATTGAAGTAGCCGAGCTAATAACAACTATTAACACTTTAAAAACAAGAGCGGCTAACGGTTTGGATGGAATTTCGACAAAAGTTCTAAAATATTTCGTTGGAAAATGTGGCGAATTTGTTACCAAATTCTTAAATAATTATTTAGAATCAGGTGAATTTCCCACTTGTCTCAAAACAGCCAAAATTGTCCCCGTATTTAAAGACGGAAGTGAACTCAATCTTGAAAATTACAGGCCAATATCAATCCTACCAGTTTTCTCCAAGGTATTTGAGAAATTAATTCTAAGAAGACTTGAAAAGTTTCTGGTTAGCAATCAAATATTAAACCAGTATCAGTTTGGATTTCAGAAAAAATCAAGTACTTTATCAGCATGATCTAATCTAACTCATTTAATTACAAAAAACTTAGATCTTAGAAAGAAATGTGCTTGTCTGTTTCTAGATTTCAAAAAAGCCTTTGATTGTGTTAATCATGAAATACTGCTACTGAAATTGGAAAAACTGCAATTTAGCCCGACGCAATTGAAACTATTTGAAAACTATCTACATGGTAGGAAACAGAAGGTGGTTGTTAATGGAACTGTAAGTGATGAATTAACAATGTTGTGCGGCGTTCCACAAGGATCTATTTTGGGACCTTGCCTATTTAAAATTTATATTAACGACATTTTTGATTTGCCATTAAAAGGTACCTTGCAACTTTTTGCAGACGATAGTGTTATATTTTATGCAGCGGACTCAAGATATAGTCTATTTTCAATGATTAATAACGATCTGATCTTAATCGATACTTGGTTAAATTTAAATCGTCTGATGCTCAATGCCGAAAAAACAAAATATTTAATATTTGGTAATCAAGACTTAGATAACAATCTTCAAGTCCTGTATAAAAACACAAAAATTGATAAAGTGACTAAATATTGTTATCTTGGATTGACAATCGATAACATGTTAAATTGGCAGAATCATGTAGATTGGATCAAAAAATCGATAAGTCCTTACGTGTTTGTTATTAAACGAATAAGCAACTTTTTAACTCGAGAACATTTGCAACTGATATATAATGCGTATATTAACTCCAGATTATTATACTTAAACCCTCTTTGGAGTGGAGTAGCAAAATTTAAACTGAATGAATTAGAAATTATCCGCAAGAGGGCTTTAAAGTTAATTAAGGGTGTAACAAGCTTCCTACCGAAATTCAAAATATTAGAACCTTAAAAAATTTCAAAGCACAAACAAAAATGTTTATGAATTTAAATAAAAATATGTTCAATGAAACTGTATAGCGAAGAATTTGAATTCAATATTTTAGTATACTTAAATTAATGCACTACTATAGTAAAATTTGTTTAATTTATTTATCAATTTAAATTTTATTTGTGATATTTAGTCCGAACTAAAAACAGTTTGATTTATATAAATGTAAAATTAAAAAGTAGTTGCATAAAACCCTTTGGGTTACAGCAACTTAAAAAAACAAGAAATGTTTTGTATAAAAAGTGTAATGTTCATTGTAATTGTAAATTAATAAAGAAAAAAAAAAAATATTAGTCGAGGCTATGAAGCAAAAAAGTTCGAAATTTTTGAAATCAAGACGGATCGGAATGCGGTTTTTTGCATTCGCTTCCAAAAATTATTTGTAAAAACTGCCCCTTTTTGAACAAACCGAAAATTGCATTGCTGCAGCCAAAATGAGATGGCTTTTGAAAGATTAGAGAACTTTGTAAATAAGAGTCAGAACTAGCCCCACATGGGTTCCCGGGGGTTTTCGAGGTCGCTGATCACGATTATGATGTTCAAATTGACCCACAGCCGGCCTGGAGCTCAGGAACACCGATGAACGTCATCTCTGTGGGACTCTCTCGAAAATCACGCGAGGAAGAAGAGAAACTCGGCGCCCGGGTTTTTTTAGGTCGCTGAATCCAAATACGGCATCGGCGAAATCCCCCGGACACCTGGTGCGCCCGAACCTGGACTCGAGTTTCATCCTCGAGAAGTAATCAAAACGATGACCTAGAAACTTATTTTTCAATAAACTGATTCTTTCTTGAGCTTTACGGCATGTTGCACTTATTGAACCACACCCACCCCCGAAAAAGGCAATCTTGAAAAATAAGGGCCAGCAGACCAAATTGTAGATCATACAATTTTTCGAAGGGTCACTTTTGCATTTGTGATTCTTCATTACAATAAAATTTGTGAATTGCTTTACAAATAGTTCGGAAATATTCCTTGGAAATACATATTTTTTATAATTTGCTAATTGGTTGATTCCACGATGAGGGAAGAAATAAAATAAAATACTTCATTCATTATCATAAAAGGTGGTCTCACTGAATTTTGGGATGCCCTAGCAGGAATATTCCTCCATGATAACATTCGATAAAGAGGATGAAAAAAATATGAAAGTAGATTGGATCTTAAATATTAAGACAGAGATTGAAACTCTCAAAGAATCTTGTCCGTTCTCACAATGGCAAAAGTACTGGCCATACTGACACACCCATATCTACACAGCAGATCCAACGCCACTAAACATATAGCAAAGGAATGTAAAACATATTGAGAAAGTGCAGCAAAAGGAAAGCTAATGGAGTCAGGAACCTAAGAAATAAATTGCAACCTGTATAAATAAAAATGGAACTCAAATGCTCCTATTTTGGTTCTAACCTCGTCGAAAAATACTATACAAACGGGACAACATTTATATAAATTCACTTAGCGAGGCGATACTTATAGGGGCGTCATCAGATACATTACATGTCTCGATGTTTTCCTCGCTGTCTTGCAGAATCTGCAATGGTTCGTTGAGGACTTCCATATTTTTCCAAGTGATCGTTAAAACGGCCATGTTCTCTCATGGTATCATACTGTGATCTTAGTGATTGAACGTCCAATTTGAGTACTCCTTCAAAATGTTCGATGTTCTAACTTTAATTTATCTGTTCTCAAGCGATGTTGCCCAACGTCCTTCAATGGTGTTTTACCCGCTCTTTAATACTTCTATTTATAAAAGGCTCTTGGAATCAAAGCTGTGTTCGGAACTGGTGAAGGCGCCTGCTCTTCTTGCCTAGTTATTTTAAAAAGTAATAGCGCCTCCAAGTCAGCTTACAATACAAATCCGTTTCAACTAGGGCTGGAGGTGCTGGTGTCAAATGGTTGGATCGACCATTTCGGCGAGAGAGAACTGTATTTTGCATTTCTTGTGGATGGGTTTTAGGGCTGGGGTCACCTGATCGGCTTCGTTAGCCATTTATTTCTAAAGTCGTAAGAACGACCTAATTGTTTTGATACCAGGTGTTTTTTGCGGCTTTGCTTAGTTGTGGTCCTTTTTTTCGTATCCTGCAGTTCTAAGTCGAGACTTGTCAGATCATATATGATGAAAATTGTGGTAGGTGTTAACATGTTGCGTACATAGTGGATGGTGATTGTAGTTATACCTATCTTAGCTGTCATCCGTAGCGTCGTGATAATTCTTAACGGTAGGACTTAAGGGGTTCTTAACCCCCGGGATATGTTCGTTCGGAGGCAGACCCACCAAAGTGTTTTCTTACCCAATCAACTCTCTATGTACGTGTCTTATCTTATATTGAAGATTCTTTTATCGAGTTTTTCTCCTCTCTAGATTCGTTAAATTCAACTACTAGACAGAGTCACTTGAGTAGGTCGAATTATTTGGCCGTTTAATAAATGGTCTGGAAATGAGAGAGGCTATATGCTCGCATTAACATCTTCTGATTTCGGAAGACTCGGAAAAATCCCATCACTTTTAGGTTTCTTCATTGTGCGAGACTTTAAAAAGAATACGAATCCTAATCTATAAAAAGTAATTGAACTAATTGAACTTGGGGAAGAAAAAATGAAGAAAAACATAGACGTAAACCCTTAATCACCTAGAGATTTAAAATTTTCTCTGACCTCCGCTGCAGAAGAAACTTAAAAAATTAATCCAATAAAAGTGATATGTGAAAAGTATGGACATGTGGGGAGATGTTTCTGTTATCAGCATATGATAACCACTCATCGAAATAATATGCTATAGGTTATTATTATTACTACGAGTACTGATTATGTCGAAATTAATTGAATGATTCCTGAAGATAAGCTCAACAGGGTCAACCACATTCTCAGAAAATGCAGACACCCGACACCGATGCAGTAAAGATTAATTTTTGACTTTTGTCTATTTTGTTTTTTAGATAAAAATAAAGCAATAAGTAACAACCGTGCTGTCTTAAACTGATTATTTAAACCCGATCAGTGGTAATTTAAATAATCAGTATTGAAGTTGGTTCGCCGTCATACGTGGTAAGAAAACTGATCCGGCAACGGTATTATAACTCTGCCACAAACCGATGCTGCTGACATACAACAACCGTTCGATCTACATGCAGTCCATTTGAATACCAAATATCAAGGATGCTACGAAAGCCATTAACAATAAAAGCTTGCATATCAAAGAATAAACAACTGGTTCAAACAGCATCAGCCATGGTGACAACAAAAGCAATTCAAGAGCGATTAGAATTATTCCTTGAGAATGACAACATTCCAAAAGAAAGCAGTCTCATCGATGGGAAAATAAAAGTTCAAGAATTCTGATTGAAGGTACACGACTATTACAGTTCGAATAGAAGTTTACAAAGGATGCATCATTCGAGCAGGTGTGTCTGCAGTTCATTCAGGGATAATCGACCTGAAGCACATGGAGTTAATCTGAGCAGAACATGAAGATATCGAAGAGAATTAATGCTATTTTATACCGTAAGGTTGCAGCCAAACAACAATCGGTAAACAAACCGGAATATAAGTCAAACAACAACCGGCACATAAAACAGCCAAAGGCAAGTTGATTAAAACTGTCACAGTAAGACAAGGCTAAAGTTCATCGTTGGATAAACTACACCAGCGGTGCTTAATCTGAATTACATGAATTCTGTGAAGCCACTAACCAAGGCAATGTTACAGTGGTGTATTCGACCACCAACTATATTGCATCATGTAAAGTGAAATGAGAATCCTGCAGACATAGCGTTCGAGGAACAACTCCTTTAGGTGATGCTAACGCTTATTTATGGTGGCAGGATTACGATTTTATGTTAAAAATAAATCAAAATTAATTAGGAATCCCATCGCACTCATGCCATATATCATTCTTAATGATGAACAGCAGGAGGAATTTAAAGGAAACTCAATTGTCAATGAAAGTCAACCCATTTTTATAAATATTTCGGCGACATTCAGGTTTCAATAAACTAAAACGCATCGTTGCATATTGTAAGCGCTCTATCTACAACAAAACGCTAACAACCAACAAGATTTCTATAACAAAATTCGATGTCTCAAACCCTGAAGGCGCTTAGACAAAAGAATCAGGCTCATAACCTTGAGTTCGATCTTAGATGACAATGGAATACTGCCAGTCGCAATTAAATCATCTTAGCCAACACAATATAATAACGGTGCGAATTATCGAAGATGCCTACCATAGCACGTTGCACAGTAGCTTTCAATTGACGTTACCATATTTAAGGCTCAAATGCTGAAGTATTGATGATAAGCGGGCAGTAAAACTTTATTCAAAATGTCTGAAATGTTCCCGACATAAACAACACATGGCAGAACAACGAATGGGGATGTTACTAGCCGCCAGATTACAACCAGGGGTGGCATGTTGTTGCATCACTCTTTTCGATTTTCGACTTAGTTTATATCTCAATTTTCAGGAATCAATTAACATTCTATTTCTCGTAAACAATTATGTGTTTTATATCGCGATTTCAACCTTTTGATATAGTTATGAGCTTTCTCTCTTTTCTAAATTTCGATAAACGTATCACGAAAAAATTATTTGATGATAAATAGAGTCGATTAATATAATAGCACAGAATATAGAATACAAACAGAAGGGACATAACCCGGGTTTTCTATGGAAAAATTTCGGCCGTTTTTTTTATCCTTGATTTGTATGGAAAAGGGTAGAATATAGTAGTGAAAAAAATTGTGCACTGAACTTTTTTACATTCAATAAGGGTAGAGTCAAATTTTTTTTTGGTCCACTTAGTAGCGTATATATATACTTTATAATATATGATAATAGTCTTAGAAATCGCCTAATGTGTGCTCTTTTACTCGAGCAAGCTGAGATCACATTAGAAAATACGTGATTTTCGAAGTGAAATAGGCTGTCATTTTACTCGTGAAAAATGAGCCATAAACTAACAGCGCATACCCAATGGAAAACTTATGACTTATGATATACAGAACTGTATGAAAAATATTTTGAGAAAAAAAAAATTTTAGCTCGTTATGTTGGTAAAAAACTTATGAAAAGAGTTATCAAACTTTTAACATTTTGCTTATGAGAAATGCAATGAAGTAAACCGTGTTTGTAAAATTGTTGTTGTTGTTTTTTCGAATTTGATTTTAGCTGTTGCTAATGACAACAGAATCATTTAATCATTCTAATTTGCTTGAAAAATATGTATAGGTTGTATATGTACAAATGTATAGGTACAAATATATGTATAGGTAAAAATAAAATATGTAGAAATAAAAATATGTATCAATAAAAGTTATTTCTTATTAAATATTAATAATTTCAAAAATCACACTTTTTATTTTGACGTTTCAGATTTTGACAAATAAACAAAAAATTATTTTGTCCAATGAAGTAGTTTTGCTCTAATTTTTTCCTATTCATTGGGTATGCTCTTCGTTAGTCATAAGTTATAAGTCATAAGTCGTAAGAAAAAAAATTTCCATTGGGTATGCGGTGTAAGTCGAAAGCCGAAAATAGTGATGGTACAACATGCCGCCCCTGATCAATTTTGACTTGATCGATATTATAACAAACACAGCCAATAATTGAACTTCAAAATCTCACCTTACCTCAATTTAGATATCGACAATTTAGAAAGCGACAGATACTTACTCTACAATAAGTAAAATAAAGTAATCATGAAAATTTTTGACGTCGAGCCTTTTGCAGATTTACCATTCGCTATATCGCCGAAGTAAAAAAAGTAATTTAAAAAAATCTAAATGTCTTCATACTTAAGCTTTTTCCATAAATTGGCAAATATTTTGAATAGTATAGCATTTATGAGAAAAATGCCTATGATCTAAAAGATTCTAAATAAAATTTGCAACAATACCAAAAACCGTTGTTCAACAAAAATCCGGCCCCTGTATAGTTCAGATGGACTGATTGATCGGGATGACACTTTAAACCTAAGCTTTTTCCACAAATTGGAAGATCCCAGTGAATTTTGACCGAAATCTGTACCCTCTTCGGGTGTATCCGAAAGCTTATCTTCCATGCTTTTTTGTTTTTCCACCGGAAGTGACTTCTTCATTACGAGCTGAAACGAGCATTTTGATTATCAAAAGCTGTTTCTGTTAAGTAACTAATAAGTACCAGATAATACCGTAAGAACTATATTTCAGTAATGAAAAAAAAACAGCACAAAGTATTAATAAGATATAGCTACAT
Source organism: Nephrotoma appendiculata (assembly GCA_947310385.1). NCBI lineage: Eukaryota > Metazoa > Arthropoda > Insecta > Diptera > Tipulidae > Nephrotoma > Nephrotoma appendiculata. The sequence continues at coordinate 141,502,477 of OX371223.1, forward strand.
ATTTTAAGTACCCGAATTAGGAAAAAATCCAATGATCATAAAATTAAAACATAATGGTAACGAACCAAAAAAAAGGTGATCGCTATTCTATGACCATAAAATAAAATATTATGTAAAATAAGGTAGAAAAAAAGGAAGACCTTTAGGATCATAAACGAGTAAAACAAAAACCCGAATTTACCCAAAAGTAATAAACCATAAGCATAAAACAGAAAAATAGTTAAATATACAAATGCTATTCATAGATATAGGTATTATATATATGAGGTATGTATATAAATAAATATATAAGAACTTGATGGATTTAGTAGGAGGGAGTATGATGCTGATCGTAATTGGTTAATCGAAAAAGAGGGGATAGTGAAAAAAATAAAAGGTTTGATGGATGGAGGAAAAGGAGATTAAAAGTCGAATGTTTGAAGTGAAAAGAGCTCTGCAAGAAAAGTAAGAATAGTTTGTGTGAGGTGTAAGAAAAAATTCTCTGAAAGAAGTTAAGACACCAGTGATTAACAATTGTTTTCATAGGCTAAATTATCCGATAAACAATAACTACAAAAGCCGATTACAAGAAAACCAGTGTGTACCCATCATTTGTGGAGTAAAATTATCAACGAATTAAATTCAGTCGGTCCACCTGAAAAATCTGTTGATGGTTGGCAAAAAGTGAGGTTATCTGTAAATATGTGTTGCCGGTAAAACTAATGTTAGTTCTCTTCTAGGTTTGAAAAGATTTTAAATATACGGTCAAAAATAAAGTGCGGCTTAATAAAATTTTTTTAACTGGAACAGGTGGGGGTCCGTACAAAATAAAAAAACTTAGCCAACTAGAGGAGATGGATGATCGGTTGCTCGATATAACTGGCAAGGTCGAGGGCCTTAAAGTAAAAACTTTTGGATGTAAAATCCCTACAGCTTCCATAAATATCGATGTCAGTGATTCGGTCACCAAAGAAGAATTTGAAGCGGAAATTTTTCACGAATTAAACCCCATTGAATTTCCGATCGACAATGACAATCAGATCATAGAACCGTTACCATCTGCAAGCAATAGTCGTCATATACATCCCACAACCCAAAGTTCGTCACATTCCGAAAGCCGCAATAATCTAGCTAGTCGTTCAAAACGCAACCCAAAGGAAACATTAAAAATGATTTTAAAACGCCAAGTTGAAATACAGAAAAAACACCACGAAAACATCAAAAAATTTAAAGATAAAAGTGAGAAATACAGAAAGGAAATTATCAACATCTTTAAAGAGATACGAAAAACAAAAAATGATAGATTAAAATTCGAAAAACAAAAATGGATATCAAAACAAAAAATTTTACTGGAAAAAAATAAGTTAAAAGTGCAAGAATTAGAATTAAAAAGAAAAGAATTAAAACTAAAGGAAGAAGAGTTAAATAAAAGAAATTAACTTTATACAATTTATATACAATTTTTAATAATAACAATGAATTTAAAGTTTATAAACCATATTTTATTGTATCCCGAATCCTTTTGGCTTCTTCCGCTAAATTATCCGACATCACTTCTAGCTTGGCATTTGTGTCCATATTATCCTCTGGTTCAATTTCATGTTCGTCTATCGGCACATTATACCTAACACACAAGTTATGAAGCATGCAGCACACATTAATGACTTGTGCGGTTGTCTCATGCGTGTAATGTAGTTCCCGTGATTGTAACCGCCAATGCGCCTTTAGTATACCAAAAACACGTTCTATAATTGAACGAGCTTTTGCATGGATCTTGTTAAAAAGAGTTTCACTAGACCCTTTAATAAAAATAAGTTTATTCATACATGTTTCACTCAATACCATCGATACTGTAGATTGAGCCATGCCAATCAGATAATCTTGCCCCACTGCTTGCTGGTATAAGAGCCTTCAGCTATAAATCGTGCTAGCAAGCTTTAGTATCGGAGTAATTGCAACATCCTTATTTTTCGTCGGCTTAAAATGAGATTCGGGGGGTCTATTATAAAATTTATCCGTCTCAGATTTTTCCGTTAACGGATATATCCGATTCGACACGGATTCACCCTATTATGAAACTTGTATTATCGGATTGGTAATAAACAAATTGAAGTAAGCTACATTATTTTTTTTTTTTAATAATTTGAGGTTACAAAAACAAAATCACATCTATCGGATACAAATACGTCAACTAAATAGCTTTCGGATTTTTTGTAGTGTGAACGGAAAAATCCGATTCGATTTTACTTTTTAGTTTCATAATAGCACGGATATATCCGTTAACGGAAAAATCCGAGACGGATAAATTTCATAATAGACCCCCGGATTCCCTCAAAATAATATTGAACACGTCTTTTTTAACTCGAAACAGTTTAATAAATCTGAAATAATTGTAATTATTAAAAAGTTTTGTAATAAAGAAATTGTAATTATTGTTTGGTACCTTTTATCCGGCATGTCGATAGAATTAGAAGTCATACGCAGACGTTTCCTTTGATATAACCTGGCGTTACTTGCGCATCGGAGTCATTATCGCTCTAGTCAACAACAAATTCAATTGTGTCCATCATATTATAAACTCCCGAAAAACACTTTTATCACAATTAATAAATATAAGTTGTTTAATTAACTCAATATATTAAGTATAAATACAAGAATAAACACAAGAAAAAAAACAGTTTTTACTTTGACAGTTAACTCAAAACTAATGTCAAATTAGTTGAAATTCAAATTAGGAATGAAGTTTGCAACGTTTTCCAAAAATGACAAAAAAAAATGTTTCATAATAGGAATATTCGCGGCGGATCGAATTTACGATTTCGTATTTTACGAAATCGAAAAAAATTTCATAATAGCCCCCCTCAGATTCTAAATTAATTTTGCAATCTTATCGGCCCAAATCAGTTTTCCAAAATTTAAGCGGAAACCGTACGGATTGATTGATCGAGATAAAGATATTTAAGCGTTTTCCATAAATTGGGAGATACAAGTGATTTTTGGCCGAGCTCAGTCCAGCGGGAGGGGCAGCTTCCATATAGGAGCTTTTCGTGTTGTGCACATATTTTGAAAAGTATAGCATTTACGAAAAAATGATTGTAAATTAAATTTCGAGAAATGACGTACTGATAAAAAAAATACTTTCTTTCACCAAAATCTGTACAGACCAGGTAGATTGACTGACTATTCAGAATAAAACTTCATACTAAAGCTTTTTCTATAAATTAAGAGAGCTATGCGAAATGTGATGGACATCTGCATACCAGAAGTGGCAGTTTCCGTAGGAGCTTTTTCAAATTTTGCAATGAAGATTACATTTTTGGCAAGGGTTGTTAGTTTTCTGTAATTTAATCAAGACTAATGATTTTGGATTATAGGTACAAGATAATTTTTATCACAAATCGGGTAGGTTCAATTTTTTGCTTTAGAAATATTAAGTGAAGTGCATTCCAGATCTATGTACATTTGTCGTAAAAGAAATTCGGGTGTTGGCAATGGCACAACAATTACACCCTTCCATAGAATAATGTATTGGATTTTTATAGATTTATAAATTTTGTTATTAGCAACTGAGCTCAAAATTCATAGAAAAATATAAAACAAGAATTCTACGCTAGAAATCATAAAATCCTGTTTAAAATTCAATATTTAACTTTTTGATTCTTGTTAGGAGTTTCAAAATAATAGAAAACTTTATTTCAACTTCAGAATTATTTTAATAACCCGATTGCTAACGGGGCAAAAATAATTGATGAACCTACGAACGTGTGCAAATAGAATATCAACTATTGTTACGAATTCTTAGAATGTCTGTTCGAATATTCATTCAATAGTGTTTCATGATTTTTATAAAAATTTTTAAAACCTTTTTAAATTCAAGAGCTTTTCTTCAGATTCTTTGATTTAACAAATTTTTTTATTTTTGTTTTGTGACCCCGGTACCTACACACACAATTTAATTTAAACCAAAATTGCACCAAATTATTTATCACCTACACGCGTATGAAATGATTAATTTCTCAAAAATTTATGTTCGCGCAGCTTTAATTAAATAGACCGCGGACCTACCTGTTGTCAAAATAACATTCTCCTTCACCGCAATTAACAAATGTATCTACATACAGTTGAATAATACGACAATAATTTACTTCTGTTTTTGAAATTGTGTAATAAGTTTATTCATACATGTTGCGCAAGCGATATAGTCTAGTGAAGTGTGTTGAGTATAAGATAAAAACGAAGAAAGTCGAAATGTCTAAAATGAAAAATATAAATGAATTAAATTTATTTTCATTTTTATGACATAAACGCCATATGACGATTAAATTCATTACAAATTTTAATAATATTCGTACGCACATTATTATCGTTATTATTTTTACTATTATATAACCTTAAAAAGGTTATGACCTCAATCAATCTTAGGAAATTCAGCACACAAAAAATAAAACGAGAAAATCCATAATATAAATTCTCAAAAAATCAGTATGGAGAAAACCCTTCAAACAATATTCCGTTCGATGCGTATGTGCCATGCCATATTAAATACAAAACACGCGCACAGGGGGTGCGAAAACGGGGAAAAGCGGAAAACTTCTTTCTAGACAATTAAACAGAAAATCTATAATTTTTATTTTTTTGTATTCTTCATCAATTCTTAAAGTAACCTTTATCAACATACGATACGAAGCTGTTTTTTTGGTTCTATACTCGCATAATACATAAAACAGCAGCAACAGAACAAAAAATATACATGTCACATGTATTGGAAAATTTTATAGAGAAAATCGAATAAAAGCAAAAATTATTACACAAAAAAAGTGAAATGTCAACGAAAAATTTTGTATTCTTCTTGGGTAAAAAAATGTATATAATGAAAGATGAAAATACTAAACATATAAGAAGTAAGACGAGAATCTTAACAAGGGGACACAATGAAATTTATAGCGCACAGTATAACAATCATAATACATAAAGTGTACAACATTGAAAGGAAAATGGTATTACGAGAATTGGTTACTGCTTATTTTATTCCTCGGGCCTTAGTTAATACGTCGATGTATACATCGATGAGATGGAATTAAAAGTGATTTGGAATCTCAAAGTTTTTTATTCCCTTTTTTGTATTTAATCTAAATTCTAAAAATTATCTCGATTTACTGCTGAAGGGCACCTAAGCATATTATAGCTAACGGGTGTTTGATCCTTTCGAAATATATACTAACTGTTGACTGAAATTGTGTACGCCTACATATTAAAAACTTTACAATATTTTATGATACTTTAAGCGTCCAGCACACGCACCCGATATGTATTATTAAGAGTTTAGATTAAATTCACGATAGTCCCTAAGAAATTGGTATGTTTATATATTTATGCAAATTAATTACCAACAATTTGATTTTATAGAGGTCTCACTATATATTACTAATCTTTTTCAACGAATCCAAAGTGCTAGAAAATATTATTACTCTCTATCATTTTCACGTATTTTTAGAATCAAATCTCTGTTTTACCGAGGATTATAAGGTTACTACAACGTTGGCCATTTTCGAATTACTGATTACTGTATTTTTTCCATTGGCTGGAATTAACATATTTTAATACTTGTTTATATTCATTCTTAGTTGGTTGGTCATACCAAGTTCCTATTCATCAATATTTCTATGCAACGTCAGTTATACCTTTCGTAAAGATTTGATTATTTTTATCAAATTGTATTGCGACATGGATCTTTCTGTGATGTTTACCATTTATTATGTTCAATCCTGATAATGGTTCCATAAATAGACTTGACTCTCTGACGAGATGAAGAGATGTTTTCACATTATAGGTATTTCGGAAACATGACTGAAAACACATCATACTAATAAGACCTTCAAAATTGATGGTTATAAACTCTTCAGACAGGACAGAGCTGGTAGAGGTGGGCGTGGTGTTGCACTATGTATTCGAAGATATGTTAAAATTACTTTCTTGAACAAGGGTTCGTGTTACAACCTTGATCATTTGGTTTTTGGCGTACAATTAAGTTGGCTGTTGAAGTGGAATATGTCCACCATAGAGGACTACCTCTTGACAATCTGGAGGAGGTGTTTGCATTTTTGAATGTTGATCCACTCAATGCAAATGATTCTAGGAATTGTTTGAGATTCCATTGAGATTAGTTATTTTAATCTATCTACCTCACAAACTAAACCTACGAGAATTCATGACAATGGCGGTTCATTAATTGGTTTAATTCTAGCTGGCTCATCATTGATATTTTTCAGTGTGCTATAGAAACCCCCACTGGGATATTCTCCAAATGGACATCGATAGGGTTGTTCATACACGGTTAAAAAAATGGGTATAATTTTTAATACGGAAATGGGTGTAAAGGCAGTTTAATACCATTTTACATATAATTTTAATATTTTTCCATAATATAAAATCTGTTTAAACTGAAACTTATATATTTGTATCCGGAAAAAGTATAAATTTAATGTAACTCATATAATTCATATCTACCAGTATACATTTTATAAGAAAAAATATAGGTTTTTTATGATGAAATTGTTTAATAAGGTTAAGTTATAGAGTTTCATACATATTAGTTATAGAAGTGGCATATTGAATATCGTAGCCTATATAATTCATAAAAGGATATAATTCGCTAAATCGATAAGTTCTTATTTTGTACTAAATGTAAAAGCGAGTTGAATTTTTATAGTTTGATCGTTGCAATTGCAACCAAGCTGCCAAAAAGAGACCTTAGTTCTCATTTTTGTAAGGATTTGTGTACTTTGTGTACACAAGTACACCGGTTAAAATGGGGGGAAGCGCATTTTTCTACTTTTGTGGTGGAAATATTGCGAGTAAATGGCCTCGTTGTTTTCTACGACTAGAAAAGTCGTAACATTGTATCGTATGTATGGATCTTGGATGGGTGCCATTAAAAGTAATATTTTGTCCAAAAAGCCGAAAAAATCGACACTTGTGGAATATAAAACTTTTTTATACCCATTATATTATACAATTTTATACGATGACTTATATAATTGTTCTAAACCCTTCAGTATAAAAAAAATCATAAATTCATATACATTTTTATAAGTGATGCAAGTATAACATTTATACGTTTTATTTATGGATTTATATGAATAACATAAAAGTATTAATTTTATACTGATATTTTTAACCGTGTACTAATATTATTATTAACTCCAATTATATCAACACGAAAGTTCTATTACTGAATTGAAAAATCATAGCTCTCATGGATAAACATACTCCCTTTGTTACGAAGAGAATTGACATTGCTAAACCTCAATGGCTAACGAAAAACATTATGGATGTTATCCAACTCTGAGACATGGCTTATAGAGTCTGGAAATCTTCTCGCGTATATGTCTGAAAATAAGATTATATTAAAATATTATGATAGAAAGGAGATAGGGCTGATTAAAACCTCTAGAAAACGCTACATTCAATACAAACTTGACCCAGGCCGTGGTTCCAAAGAGATTTGGAAACATCTAAAAGATGAAGACATTCATAGTAAAAATGATGGGGGATACTGTGAATAGTTTGATCCTGAATTCTGCTTTTGTTATTATAGTTCCCAATTTAGGCACAGTTCGTTCTTCGAGCTCTTTACCTGACAACTCAACCTGCGATAATTCGAATCACATTCATTCGCTAATGCAACCGGTGATGATACAAATATCTTTAAAATTTATCAAATGTTGTTTACCGGCTATTTTACCATTGATCGTCCACATTTTTAACTTTGCCTTAAATACACAGCCGTTTCCCGACTGCTGGAGGATTGGGATTCCAAAACAAGGAGATCCAAAAGTGCCTGGGGATGTGCGGTCCATATAATTATAGTCGGCTGTTTCTAAATCGAATTCGAACGGATCTTAGCTGACCAAATCCACTCACACTTAATGCTAACCCAGACTTTATCAGACTACCAATGAGGTTTTCGTCAATACCACAGTGCTATTTCATTGTTGACCCATGTATCGCATTTCGTAAGATCTTGTTTGGACAGGAATAATTATGCTGTTGTGAAGTACCAAGCTTCTAGATTTTTCGAAGCCCTTTAATTCGATTACTTTTGATGTATTAGAGAATAAGCTAAAAACCCAATTTGGATGGCCTATCCAAAGAATCTACAAAACTAATCTTGTCTTACCTGTCTGGCCGGTCTCAATCCTGGAGTCGATCTTTTTTTCCTTATATATTAACGATATTTCGAGGCTACCTTTGAGCTGCAGTCATCGTTAGTTTGCGGATGATGTTCAAATTTTTAAAAAAGCACCAGGTAGCAATTTGTCATCCATTAACTTTGAATCAATTAATGAGGATCTTGACATGATTAAAAATAGGCATTTAATAATGCTCTTAACCTTAACGCATCCAAATCACAAGCAATTATTTTTGGGGAAAAAATAAATTATGGTTTGTTTCCGCCAATTAAACTTAACAATGTAACGATGCCATACGATTGCTTCGTTCGGAACTATGTCCAATGACCTGAGCTGGGATAAACATGTAGATCAGATCTGTCAGAAGTGTAATATCTTACGTTTATTACGAAATAAACGTCTGGGAACGCTGCGGAGCATTAGTTTGTTGCTTGTACGGTCACTAATAATGAACCACCTAGAAAAATTAGAAGAGTGTTTAATGGATGTCTCCGGTACATATTCGATCTACGCCGGTATGACCATATGCCTTTGCGCAAATTCTTTGATTACCGAATGGCCTTGTTCTTCATTTTTGGCGCTCTCCGAAATACATAAGGAATGGATTTGGATTTGCTCGTTCTGGCAGAACCAAGGCACTCATCATAGCTTCTCTTAGCTCGGCGTATATGGACGATGCACTTTTTGTTCGGGTGCAATTTTATGGAATAACCTATAGCTATTTGTGAGAGAGGCCAAGTCTGTAGATACTTTCAAAAAACTATAACCATCATGTCGCAATAATTAACAAAATTTAAAAATGATTAAAAATCCTAGCTTAATGTATTTATGTAACAGTACTGGAATGATTTTAATTGATTGATGCCTTTTAAGGATGTGCTCGTTAAATTTATGGAATTGTGAATTTTAGCATTACAATCATAGAAGTAGATTATTTTGCTCCCTTTAGCTCTAAAAAATTTCTTCAAAACTTGTAAGTTGTATGCCGGACTAGCTTTCAAATGAAATATCACAAGATTTCAGTGCATTTTGTAAAATGTTAGTCCCATCTCTGGAGCTGAATGGGACCCAATCTTCGCTTATGATTGAAAATTCAGGTCTCTGCTCTAATTTTCTTGTATGATTATTTGGATTATCACTGGTGTGTTCCAAATAATTAGAGACATATACTCTTGTTGAATGTATTTGTTCTGCTTTATTTTTATCTAAATCGTCTGATTTATGCATAAAATTTCTGCTGTCTAAACACTTTATATGAAATAGACAAAATACAAAAATATAAAAAATTAATTTTTACTGCAACGGTGTCGGGTTTCTGGAAATATTTCAGACTGATTAATTTCCATGTTGTATTCTCAATATGTGTTGTTGACCCTGTTGCGCTTATCTCACAATGATTTTAATGTTAAAAATTGTTCCAATTCAAAATTAGTCTGGGATTATCTCGCAAAATTAAATTTTTTGAAAGTTATGATATTTGAGCCTTAATGAGAAATTGTTCAGCCAAACACTTTGAGTATGGAATTACCGTGGAAGTGACGCATCCCAATCTATTCGTTGTCGCCCAAATTTATGAAGAAATTACATTAAATAAGTTGAATAATTAAGTTAAAACTAATGCGGCTTAAGATTTTCGAAATAATTTGATAAGAACTTTTGTATTGTGTTATACAGAAAATCGCCCAGTTGCAATATGTCAAAATGTATCACGAAAATTTCATTTGACTTGTTTGGAGGTATCTCGTATTCCAGTAACATTTTATTAGATCGTGAGCGTTAATAGTCGCATTAAAGGACGGCACGAATAAACCCCTTTTGAGACATTGAAGGCGTTTTCAATACTCTCAAATCTGTAAATTTGAATTTGTTCATAGTTTTAACATATGTTTATTTTCCCTCTGATTTACCCTCTTAGTTTTGATTTTATATTTGGCCCTTACCGGTACCTCATTTATACTTATCCAACCATACAAGCAATGTTTTGCCGAGATAAACCTTTTAGCAAAATTAGAAGTTGATGTTAGTTGATATCCATGTTTCTTAGCGTAGGTGAAAAATGATGGATAGTAAGTGATGCTGCGAGATTTGGTGCAAGGAGTTCCATACACCACAAATCAAAAATCTCGTCACTAACCTCGAGATTTTATTGGAAAGTTGGATAATCCCGAAACATAAAATAACTAAGAGCCGCGAGCATTAAAAATCTTTCCAACACGCGCAAAATTGCAGCGATCATCTCACAATGAAATCAGACGTTCGGAATGATTCCCCTGCGTCATGAATCTCATTTGTTCGTCACCAAGGGATGTCATCGTAATTCAATTTTGGTATTGTTACTCTATTATGGTTTCTCATTTTCGAGACGCCAGGCACCTTGAATCATACGTTATCAGAAATTCGTATTATGATTCCCGCAGTGGGCGAATGATTATCACAAGCGCGCCTCTTGAAATCACCGCATAGAATTGTAGCATTATGAATCTCGCAGTCATAAAAATCCTCACCTATAGTATTTTTAAGTGATTGTGAGTGATTTTTATTAAAAACTCGAATATATACATAAAACATCAAACGATTTATTATTTATGATACACCAACACATCATTTTATTGATTTGAACTTATTTATATTTACAAATAAATAAGTACAGCATCCCCTAACATAAAATTAATCGGATTACGAAAACCATTCAATACATTTCCCCCTGGTCCCCAAGCGATTGTAAAATAAACGGACTTTAGCTTTCTATAAAATTAACAAAAAAATAAATTTTTATGTCTTTCAATACCACAAAAAAAAATATTTCCTAATAAATTTATTGAAAATATAAAAATATAAAAATATTTGCTAAAATGAACGCCACACTAGTCGCCTCATCGTATTAGTTTTCCTGATATTTATTTTAGGGCAAAAAAAAGTGTTAGCAGCCATATAATACCTACTAGATGCCGTTGAGGGATGCACTATCTAATTTTCTCGTGACATTGTCTATTACTACTAGAAACAGACGTCGTGGGAGTATACATCCTTGTTTTACTTCTTGGACGTTATTGTACGATTAATTTTGTTTACTTTGGAGTTGATTGTCGGTGAAATTCTATCCAAGATGATCTTTGCGTAGATAGATATACTCTTCAAATTCTTATAGTCAAGTCTTCCTTCCAATTTCGCGGTAGAAGGGAATTCCTTGCTTCTGTTACTGCGGTGTTAGAGCTCCTGCAATTGTGGAAATGTCTCCTGAGAATATTTCAGCTGGTGTATATTTCATTCCAGAGGTAGTGTTATTCTTCAGTTTAAAAATAACACTGTTAACTTCCTGCTCCGTTGATGGATGTGCTTATTGGTAGAATATTGATAAATAAAAGTGTTTGTATAGCTGTTTCGTTATAGGGTTCCTCGATTAGTTTCCATTGGTGCCCTACATTGATATGATTTTGGATTAATCAATGATTGGTTCATTGAATCCTAGCTAGATCTTAGGGTTGCTGATTAAGGCATACTGGTCAAGGGGCGAGAGAATTCGTTCTATTCCATTTTCCATATTCTTCTATGATGTCTAGCTCGCAGATTTAGATATCTGCCATCCGCTCCTACATACAATTTTAATTACTTAACTAATTTTTTTATTTTCTTCTTTTATTTTCAGGTAAGCTCTGTTCTCTCAAAAAAACGTAAACATAAGTTTTAAAAGGAATCGAAGTTATCTCATAATTACATAAAATTGGATAAAATCGCTGACTGACTGGATAAACTGAAATGCATAAAATAAGAGTATATTGTGCATACACGTAAAGTTTTATTTAAAATAATAGAAACATTGATGACTTCGCAAACATACTAAATATACCTACTAGGACTCAACGCCTGTTAGTAATCTCGTATACATTTACAAGATGTTTGTCCTCTACAAACGGATTGTAAAACAGTGTTTGGGTTATACTCCTTTCCTCTCCGCGATGTACGATATATTGTGCAGCAATTTTATCAACTTATAAGAGTGACTGGGTGGTGTCTGTATTCGCAGTTGTCTTTTATAAATAAGAAAATCATATTTTATTGGGGGTACAAATTGAAAATGCGGGATTTTTTTCTATTTTTGAACGTTTATTCTGAAAAAATGGTAACAAATGAATTATTCAAAATATTGTCCATGCTAGCCACAACTTTTTCCCATCTTTCTGGCAATTTACGGATACCGTCGCGAAAAAATTCGGCCGGCTTGGCTGCTATCCAGTCATCGACCCATTTTTGGGCTTCTTCGTAAGAATGGAAGCGCTGGTCAGCTAGGTCATGTGTCATCGATCGGAAAAGGTGGTAATCGGAAGGAGTAATATCTGGGCTGTACGGCGGGTGGGGTAAGACTTCCCATTTCAGCGTTTGTAGGTATGTTTTGACCGGCGCTGCAACATGTGGCCAAGCGTTGTCATGTTGCAAAATTACTTTGTCGTGTCTTTGCTCGTATTGTGGCCGTTTTTCTTTGACTGCGCGGCTCAAACGCATCAATTGAGTTCGGTATAGTGCTCCTGTGATGGTTTCGTTCGATTTCAATAGCTCATAATACACCACACCCAGCTGGTCCCACCAAATACAGAGCATGAGCTTGGCGCCGTGAATATTTGGTTTGGCCGTCGATGATGATGCATGGCCGGGGTAACCATATGATTTTTTGCGCTTCGGGTTATCGTAATGGATCCACTTTTCATCACCAGTGACAATGCGATGCAAAAAACCCTTCCGTTTTTGCCGTTCGAGCAGCAGTTCGCATGCAAAAAAACGGCGCTCGACGTCTCTCGGCTTCAGCTCATACGGCACCCAATGTCCTTGCTTTTGGATCATTCCGAGGGCTTTTATACGATGGGAAATGGCTTGTTGTGTCACTCCCAATGAATCTGCGAGCTCTTGTTGAGTTTGACACGAGTCTTCATTGAGTATTGCCTCCAATTCAGCATTCTCAAACTTTTTCACTTGGCCCGGCCGCTCTTTGTCCTCAACGTCAAAATCACCACTTCTAAACCGCACAAACCATCTCTCGCCCGTTGAAACCGATGGAACATGACTCGGATAAGCCTCGGAGACCAATCGATGTGCTTCAGCAGCACTTTTCTTCAAATTAAAGAAGTAAATTAAAACTTCCCGCAAATGCTGTTTTGTTGGCACGAAACTCGACATATTGAGAGCTCAAAAAAACTATGAATTTGACACTGCGACAAATTGACACATACTGAAAATTAAAGCTATAAGACGTAGCTTTGACATAAACATAGTCACAGTACTGCCTGATGCGTATAGCGTTAGTAACGCCATCTGTTATCAATCCCGCATTTTCAATTTGTACCCCCAATAGTTCAAGAATTTAAAGGACGTGGAAGGTTCCATTTGTTAAGCATTGTCTGTAGTCCAAAACAGGCATATGAGTACCACGAAGTGAAGCCCTTCAATAGGAAATAAAAAATAGATATTAATGTAGGATGTTAAATCATCCAAAAATGAACAACCGACCCACTTGTCCATGGACCGACTCACGCAAAGCTTTGTTGTATATGGTTTTAATTTTGAAAACCGTGGCCCGCATCGGCCTTAGTTGGTTTATTTTTGGCACAAATTGTTACGAGAATCTTATCGAAAATGTAATTGCCTTAATATTCTTACATTTTGGAAATACAAGATTAATATAACTAATGGCCCGAAACTATAACAGTTTGGAAAGGTTCCAGAAGCTCGTAATAAATGACTCCTTTCCAATCCCACCAGACACTCAGTAACACTTTCTTGGCATAGATATTCATTTTTGCAACTGATGTAGATGGCTGGCCTGGATCAACCGATGGTTTTCTGCATTTAGGATTAACGTACAAAATCCACTTTTCATCACCCGTAATGATTTTGTGCAAAAAATTCTTTCTTTTGTACCGAGAAAGCAAATTTATGCAGATGTCAACTCTATACGGTTTGTATTTTCTTCGGTCAGTTTATGAGGAACCCATTTTCCTTCCTTCTGCATTTTTTGAAGTGATGCTACTTGGTGAGTAACTCGTAACTGTTCTGGAAGTTCGTTTTTAGTTTGACACGGATTTTCATCCACCTGGACGTGGATCGTCTTCAAGACTAAAATTGTCATTGCGAAATCTTGCAAACCACTTTTTTACTATTGAATTACTCACATGTTCACTCAAAGCCGACTTAAATAATTCTTTAGCTTGAGGAGCATTTTTTTAATGACTGAGCCACATATATCCAAAATGATGGGCGACTTCTATGCGTTTAAGTATATTTATTGCAATCAACTTCAGACCCGAGTTCCTACTTGCACACGTAATAATTGACACTATTGTTAAACATGTTTTGATTGTGGATATTCACACTACGGTAACTTGAATCCGGTAACTTCTTCGTTTCTTTCCCCTTTACCAATAAAACCGGTTTTTTGTGCCGCAATAAATCCAATTATACGAAGAATTTACCGGATTCAAGTTACCCTAGTGTGGCTAAAATACTTAACAAAAAAATAAATTTTCTCATGTACGTATACACTATAAATACGAGGGCGGATTGAAAATGAAGCTACTTAGCGCTAGATAGCAGCACAAACACAAAAAAAATTGTTTTTTAGAAATTGCGATCTGTCAAACGTCAGCTGTTAAAATTTCACCTAAATTCATCGATTAGTTTATTTGTTGTAGTCGTTTGAAGTGATCAACTTTTGTGTTTCTTGAAAAATGGAAAAAAACGAATTTCGTGCAGTGATTAAACACTATTATTTGAAAGGAAAAATGGCAAAAGAAACAAAAGAAAAGCTCGATAAACATTACGGTGAGTCTGCTCTGTCAGATTACATGGTAAAATATTGGATTACTGAATTTAAACGCGGCCTAAGAAGTACTGCAACAATACCATCAACAGGAAAGCCAAAAGAGGTGGTTACTGAAGAAAATATCAAGAAAATTCTCGATCGTTATGAATGATCGCCGAGTCAAGTTGCGTGAGATTGTTGAAATGGTAAACATATCATATGAACGTGTGTTCAACATTTTGCATGCACATTTGCATATGAAAAAGCTATCGGCAAGATGGGTGCCGCGTTTGCTCAGTGTCGAACAAAAACGAGTTCGACAGACCACTTCACAGCGGTGTTCGGACATGATAAAGCGTAATCCTGTTGATTTTTGGCGTCGATTAATTACTGTTGATGAAACGTGGGTCCACCACTACACACCTGAAACCAAAAATCAATCGAAACAATGGGTGGAAGCTGGTGGAAGTGCTCCGAAGAAGGCAAAGGCAGTGAAATCGGCTGACAAGGTTATAGCCACTATATTTTGGGATGCACACGGAATATTGCTCATCGATTATCTTAAAAAAGGATCCACAATCACAGGAAAGTATTATCGTGCATTATTGGATCAATTGGTTGATGTAATCAAGGAAAAACGACCACATTTAAAGAAGAAAAAAGTGCTCTTTTTTCAGGACAACGCACTGGTTCACACAGCATTAGATACGATACTAAAATTACGTGAAATACACTTCGAATTGGTTGATCATCCACCTTATAGTCCAGATTTAGCTCGTAGTGACTTTTTTCTGTTTCCAAACTTGAAAAAATGGCTCGTAGGACAAAGATTCATCTCAGACGAAGAAGTGATTATCGAAACTAACGCGTATTTTGAGGGGTTCCCGAATTCGTATTATTCAGATGGTATAAAAAGTTGGAATATCGTCTTACTAAGTGTGTCGAATTAAATGGAGACTATGTTGAGAAATAAATGGTTTTTGGCAAAAAAAAATTTTGTTTTCCTACTTAGGTAGCTTCATTTTCAATCCGCCCTCGTATGTATTGTTTAGTTATTCTCCTAAATGTTGCTCTTCAGTAAAAATAAAAAAGTATAGTACAATTAGGCGAATAAAAATAAAAATTTGTTTAAAACAATTGTAAAATAAAGCATAACATAGTCTGAAGTATAAAAATGCTAAATGGTCGGTCCCTTTTTCGGTCATATGAATAACAAGCAATAACTAAAACAGATGTTGCACGAAAATTCAATGAAAAAGTAATGGCCAAACTAGATAAAAAACTACATATTTGGAAAATCAAAGTTGCCTTAAAGAATTATCTAAGAAGCAAATGTGCTTCTTCAAAATAAATTCACATTTGAGAACGAGGATTTGCACAAAGTAGTAATTTATTTTAATTGCGTATTTGATTCTATTGCTCAAATTTTAAATATAATTGGGATTGATTCTACCAGCTTACTAAATGTTTTCGGTGCATTCAAACAAAGTGAATTCTTACAATATATTTATAAATATGTATAGTAATTCCAATTTGTATAAAATAAGAGTTTTATACAAATAAGAATTTAATTTTATAAAAAAATATTTAGAAATAAAAATTTCTGAATCGGTTAACGTGGACGGCCTCTACTAATATCGGACAATTGATGGAGTATTTATTGCCGAAAACAATGAAAATTGAATTTAAGTGCAACACAATAGTCGACAAGGAGTACTTTTATTTACCCGTCGATTTAAGAAATTTCCTGAAAATCATTTAAATAATTTTCAAAGCAGATTTTTTTTCCAAATTTAGGTTGCCCAACGTGGAATAAAAAAATTTGCAAAATTTGGAATTGTAGTCGTCGATGTCCAGCCACTTGATATCAGTTAGGTATATCAAATTGAATTGAAATCCGGGATTCAAAGCGGGTTGCTACTACCCGATCACAGAAATAGGCCTAAAGGAGTAATTCAGTATAAATTGGCTTTAAAACACTGAAAAACTTTAAAAAATGAAATATTGTTATTTACTTAACAATGAATACACGATCGCCAAATTGAAAATATAAAAATTTATAATTCTGTAGAAATAAATTTTTCATTAAGTTTCGGGGAACAACTGTTCCAGTTATTGCTTGTTATTCAATTCACATGATCAAATTCAGGGACCGATCATTTAACATTGTTTTATACATATCAAGCCCATTAGAAAAAGTCCACGCCTAACTATATATGGGTTTGATTGTTTGTTATTTGATAGAAATTTTACTTCGGTCATGTTCGCATGAAAGAAGAAATGTGTATGACATGTCTCATATTAGTTTTCGGTCGTAGACGGTTGTTGGACATATAATCTAAGAAATATTGTGGCCTTTCATTAATAATTGATTTAGTCAACATCATCAAAACATAAAATTATTATTTTATTTTTCATACATATTTAAACATAAATCACAGGAATGTTGCCAAATTTTTATAATAAATTTATGCTCTATAAACAAGTGGTTGAGCCTATTTGGACATATGATATTGAATACTCAGAGGGATTGTAAACGCTTTTTGGTTTACCCGTAACATTGACGTACATAAAGATCTCGGAATGGACACAGTCGCAAGTGAAATAAAGAAGTGCTCATAAACATGAGGTAAGGCTCCATCAACACCCCCCTAACATCGAAGCTGCAAGACTACTTCATCAAGAGGATTAAAGATTAAAACGTTTTGAGTTGCCTGAAAAGTCCGTATAATGCAAAATTAGTCAAAACAACACTTAATGTAAAGAATGTATAGCAACTCAATTATTCGGCAAATAATGGATACTATAATCATCCACGCATTCGACATATTACGCGACGTACGCGACATTCAACCGTGACCCATTCAATTAATTCGATATTTAATAATCGACATTTAATAATCGACGTTCATAATAAATAATGCACGAGCGCACTCATAAATTGGCCGTACGAATATACTGGCATTGTTAATTTCTCTCGTTCATTTTAAAAATATCAAAAAAATAAAAGATAAAAAAAATATACTTTCTCTCTCTTACCAGTGGTACTATTCTAGTAATTCTACGGGAATAGAGAATTGGGGAAAGAATTTTATTACCTCAGTATGCCAGAAAAAAAAATGTTTAAATAGAAATTATATATAAATTCTTTCCCCAATTCCCTATTCCCGGGGAATTACCAGAATAGTGCCACAGCTGTCACAAAGTGAACAACAATTTCAACAACCATTCTTTCTTATTTGAATTCTATCTGACCATGTAAATGAGAGGATTTATGATATTTGATTCTTTTTACGATGTCAATGGAGTAAAAATCCCATTGGAGAAAATATCAAAATTTCCAATTGAGAAAAAAATTTAAAATGAATAAGTTTTAAATTTTGAAAAACAAGGTGCAAGTCATCATTCGTGTTCCGTTTTCACAATATTGATAGAAAATTGTCTGACCTATTCGAATATATGAAAGAGATCTCGTTAACATTTCTGGTATATGGGATATAACCGTAAACGCAAAAATGTCTCTGAACAAGTTAAAAATCATCATAATTGGATCCTATTCACCACACTCATAGGGTTTTAGGTAATCTATCTAACCATGTGTGAGACCCCGTTAACATATCTAGGATCGGTGAAATAAAATTTGAATATTTATTCAAATTCATGAAACTTCTAAGTAGCCTGTATGGCACAGTAAATATCATAAAATTATCCATGTTGATTTCAGTGTTAGAACTATGACTACACTATTCTAAGATACATTTTAAAAACTGTGAACGTCTCTAGGAGTGGTAATAGAAATATTTTAAAATAGGTTGATATCAAAAACCATAATTGTTTAAAAATACGCTGGACTAGTTAAAAATCATCATAATTAAATCTTGTTCACCACACACGTGGGGTTTTGATTTCGCTATTCGGTTATGTAGGTGAAACCCCGTGAACATCTCTAGGATCGGAGATATAAAAGTAGAAACATGGTCTTAAATAGCTTTCTTTAGAATTAAAAAAGTTTAGTAAATTGATTTACTATTTAAGAAAATTATGTTATCTTTACAGCGACGGGATTTAGGGACTTCTCTAGTTGACGAGTGGTAAAGTGATTTCAGTGCCATTTTTCATTAAATTTTCGAAGCCTCATTTTGCTACAAAATATGTGATAAGTTGATAACATATGTGAAATGAATTATAAATATGTAAAATTTAATTTTATTAAAATGTTTTTTTTATTTTTATCTAAATCATATTTTGACAGAACTTATCGTCTTTTAAAATTGGTGTACTTAGGTTAGAAATATCACACGCAGTTGTTATAATATTATCTACATGAGGAAGTGTCGATAATGCGACCTTGTTAGAGAACAATCCGAGGGGATCCGTTCATAATTGCATATTTTAAAATTGCATTTCTCAAAACTGCATATGTAAAAACTGCATAAGGTACAAAACTGCATTTTTTAAAACTGCATATTTCAAAACTGCATAAGGTACGAAACGGCATAAGGTACAAAACAGCATTTTTCAAAACTGCATATTTCAAAATGGCATAAGGTACGAAACGGGATAAGGTCCAAATTGCATTTTTCAAAACTGCATATTTCAAAACGGCATAAGGGTTAAAACAGCATTTTTCAAAACGGCATTTTTCTAAACGACGTATCTCAAAACGGCATTTTTCAGAATGGCATTTTTTAAAACTGCATGTTTCAAAACGGCATAGGTACAAAACGGCATTTTTCAAAACTGCATTTTCCAAAATAGCATTTTTTAAAACTGCATATTTCAAAACGGCATAGGTACAAAACGGCATTTTTCAAAACGACATTTTTAAAACTGCACAAGACAGAATGAAATATTTTAATTGATTATGAATCTATGTAGAATTATCTTTTCATTAATTTCTAGAATATGACCAACAGGTATGGTTATTTATTACACGATGAAATTTAAGATGAATGAAATTTTTGAACATTTGTGAACGATTCTTGGATTAAATTCCCGGATAAAACCAAATGAAAAGGAACTTGGCTATTTCTTAGTCGATTAAGATTAAATTTCACATGTTTCTATGGTATGGTTGAATTTACAATAAAATTGAATAAATGAAATTGATTGACAAATTTCTTCTACATGTTTTATATAAAAGGTTTAGTATAGGTATGTTATAAGAAAGGTATTTACCTTCATGGAAATTAGAAATTATTTGAAGATTTAGTATGCATATAATATTCTCCTTCACCTAAATTTTTATATAGTGCTTCAAAGTTCTAGTTAGTTACTTCAACTGCTTGATCGTAGCGGATTACTCCATATTGAAATTTACCTCACACAAGATTTTTCTTAATTTATCGGGCATATCGAAAAATTTGATTCAAACATATTAGTTTCAAGATATGTAGCGTTATTATCGTACATCGCCACTACAATTTTTGTTTGGCGGTTTTCCTTCATTTATGGTCCTGCCTAATATGGAGTATAGCAGATCGTTTCTACAGAATATCGTGTATACTAACTCAGGTATATATTTATATATATATTATATGACATGGTACATATATTATATGTTAAAACGGTTTTATAATAGTTTTATTGATTTGATGTTACTTAGAAACAGTGGGGAAAGTGTAACGGAAATACCTACTAAAATTAGTGCATTATATTTTTTTACTCGAATATTGTTTGGTTTTTCTCTGTTTAAAAAAATGTACATAATTGGTACGCCTACAAAAAAATTACCGATGAGATGTTTATACTGTAAAGGTTTAACATTGTTAGTTTGAGACGAAATGGTCGGTATAATTTTGGGATGCGCATACCATTCATGCGAAAAATTGTATCTAAAAATTATTCGGTTTTTCCATCTACGATGAAGATGAAGATGTAAAAATCCAACATTTTATTATCTAAATTATAGGTACCAAATAATTCCGATAATGATTAGTATTTGAGACATTTGTTACATTCTAGTAGGTGTTTCGGTTGTACTCTGCCCATTGTTCCAAAATATAAAATGCCTCAATTAAAAAGAAATTAAAAAAAAGCCGTTTTGAAAAATGTCTTTTTGAAAAATGTCATTTTAAGAAATGCCGTTTTGAAAAATGTCGTTTTGTACCTATGTCGTTTTGAAACATGCAATTATGAAAAATGCCGTTTTAAAAAATGCCATTTTGTAAAATGTATTTTTAAAAAATGCAGTTTAGAAAAATGCCGTTTTGAAAAATGCCATTTAGAAAAATGCTGTTTTGTACCTATGTCCTTTCGTACCTTATGCCATTTTGAAATTAGCAGTTTTGAAAAATGCAATTTTGTACCTTATGCCGTTTTGAAATATGCAGTTTTGAGAGTTGTCGTTTTTAAAAATGTCATTTTAAAATATGCAATTTCGACCCGGACCCCAATCCGAGATATGCGCCTTTCTACGTGAACTATTAGTCGATCGCCTTCAACGGCAGACTTAGTTCTCTCGTTATGCAGAAATTGCGAACGAATTATCTCAATTTCAATTTCTGCTAGCTCATTAACGATCATAAACCCCTTGTCTACCATCATGGTATCTCCGGGTGTTACTTTATGTAACACTGTGCTTGTAAAATTAATAAGACCGGAGGGAGAAATTTCTATCAATAGTTTAATTGTATGGCTACTTTTATAGTGGGAATACGTGCAGATTCTGCAGGTAAGGCATCGGAATTGATTGGTCTTTATTTCCATACAATCTAAAACGATTATTGTATTTGGAAATTTTTCAAAGCAAACTTGGAAACTTTTGTAAATGTTGTTCTTTAGTTTGCCAATAAATGCAACATTCTAGGGCATTCGATAACAGTTAAACACAATCATTAAAATATTTTTTACGGGTTTTAGGATTCAGCTTGAATAAATTAGCAGTTTGCGCGTTAGATAAATTGGTTTTAATTCTAAAGGTTTTAAGCACAATTCTGCGCGTTAAGGAAAAACCGATGTTGACACTTTCAAAAGGCCGTATCATTGTACAACAATCTACTATAGCGTTTAATTAATTCTATGGTTGGTATTCCCGTCTTTGAATTCAATTCTTAGTTTGTTTTAATTTGAAATGGTAAGTAGTTACACTGAATATCCTAAGTTACTTGTATGCCTTTATGGAATGTCTTAAGGTGCACTCCAATAGATCTCTGTTGTCTGAGGCTCTGTATAAACGGTGAAACCTAAGTTCGTATGTTCATCATCATGTTCATTTCAGTCTTCTTTCTCTAGAATCCCTTGACCACTAAAAATCAAGTAGAGAACCGATATAATTACAAATTTGACATAATATTATAATAAATCTATACATACCATCAGTTTGGAAATATTTCTTTATCTGAGTCGATTATATATAGCTCAAATTGTTTTAGTCCACTTTTTTGCTACTGTCTATGTTGACCGCGGAATATTCCTTGTAGGAAAAACAAAGCTTAATAGTCTAGACTTTTTACGTTTTCTTTGCCAAATAGGTACAATTATTTGTTTTTTTAAAGTGACGACTGCAAATTGACAAATATTTGGAGAAAGGTTGTTCATTTTTAGAACAACTTTCCACGTCAGCTGCTCCTTCCGGTTGTTTAGAACATTAGATGGGATTTTATGCAATGGATGGTTTTCTGTATGTTTGTAATTGTGAAACATCGAAATATTGCCCCCGAGATCTATCTACTATAAATGTGAATAGTAAATAGTTGTCCATAGAAACTAATCAAAACGGTTGAATATTCAAACATTTTTAATACTAATGAAAGTGTAAACTAACATTTTATTCTAGATTAAAATATTTTCAAAGGTTATTGTAATATAAATTCAACACATTATGTAAAATATTTGTTTTAAAAATACTTATTAGAATTTTAATATGAGCTATTAAAGCTTCTGTACGAACTTGTATCTAAATAAAGCTTTAAGCAAAATCCGCTAGACGTCATGTTACCCATCGTCAATAGAAATGTTAAAGATTATCTAAAAATGTTTCAATTTCACCACAAAACAAATCCAATTGGAATATTTTTAAATTTAACAGTGTAAATTTTTGGTATTATTTTTGGAATGTATTTCACAATCATGGTATCAAGATAGTTTTATTTCTCTTAATATTATATCCACGTAGTTCTTTATAGGCAACAAAAATGCTTATAGAGTTCGGCTCCGAACCGTTTCCGTCTTTTTTTAATGTGCCATGTGTTAAATTTACGTTTCTAAATATATTTAGAAACGTAATAGTTGTAGGCTTTTGTCCATAAAATATTTTATATATTTATTTTGTATTTATAGACTTATACGTTACAACCGCCAAGTTGGAAAATTTATAACATTGGTGTTGCGGGATCTTTACTGTTATGAGCCTGCTTGCTTATACTCCTATTCCTTTCAGCCGTTAGATAGTTATATTAACCGTAGCAAATCTCCCCTTTATTGCCAAACCATTACCCACTTCTACCTCGGCCTAGCTTCTCCGTTTGATTCTCACTCCAAGTTATGGTTAACATTGAATTACGACCAAAACTACATTGCTCTAGCAACGTAGACTTAGATACGTCAATAATAAATCGTACTAAGCGCTGTCCAATTTAAATTCCTTAGTTACGTTCTTTCGTATTCTTTTTCCGAATTTCCTACTCCGCAGTAACAAACGTGAGGGAAACACACATTACTTAAAATCTTAACAAGAAAAAGGATCCACATTTTCATTCAACTATTCTTTTCTAAAAATATCGTTACAAATTATACCAAATGCATTTGTTAAGGATACTTCTTCCTTTTTTTTTGTACAATAAACAAATTCTCAATCTATAAAAAAATACACAAAATATTGATTACATGGAGACACGAAGTCTTATACATTTCATTCTAAGGCACAACAAGCAACAACCAATTTACATAATAATCCCACCAATAATAAAATGTTGACGTCAAAAGGCTCGCGTCTAATTTAAAACTTCCTTCTCGGAATAATTTTTTGTTGTTGATTTTTTTCTTATACCATGTTGTTTTTGTAATGCCATTTAAAAAATGAGTTCAACAGAATAATATAAATTCTAAAAATACGTTAAGCATTACAACCAATATAGATTGATGATGACCGCTCAGATAACCCTTTTATTAGCGTATAGCGTTTATAGTAAATTAATTATGAATATATAGACACAAGTTCGTGATATATGGCGTGTAAATGTCATCAAATACGCTTCACTTACTTTCATTTTCGAATAGACAATGAACTAGTTCATGATCACGATAAAGGTAGAAAGGTATAATTGATGAGAATTACATGCGCTATTTAATGCGGGAAGAAGGACGGAATAAAAATTAAAATGGGTTAATAAACGGGAAAAGAAACCGATTAATTTATTTTAGTTCGTATTATGGGGATATACATACGAACCCCCCTAACCCTTATGTATATCCAAATTCATTTCAAACTCGATACACAACGATAATTCGGAAAAGTATTGAAGTCGAGCGTGTTTTTGATATATCTTGTAGGGGTTTGAGCGTATGGAGTAGACACACCCCCGAAATCGATATTTAATGTGTATATATAAATAAAATTTTTCACTACATTTTCTTTAACCCTAAATCAATTTATTTTCAAGTTTTTTTTTTTTTATTATTCGTTTATTTATTAATAAATTCATTTTTATCGACAAAAACAACAAAATGTACGAAACATTTTTTCGATTTGCTTTTCGAAATAAATGATTTAGAAAAATTGATTAGTTTTTTATTTACCTAAGTAGAAAATGTGTATCTCTCTCTATCTTGTTTACTTGTATACAAGCACATCGTGCTGCTGTTTTTGGAAATTAACCCCCAATTCTTAAAAGAAAATTAAAGCACTGTAATCCTGAAAATTTTCAAATTCTTACGAAAAATAATCAAAATTACATTGAAACAGTATAAATTTTTTAAATTTTTATAGCTTGTGAATCATTAAATTAGGGGAATTAGATACATTAATGTTTACTCAACATGTATCTGAAAATTGTGTATAACTCTTAATCCTTTTTTGTTTCAAACTTTTCAATGTTAACGTTACGATTGTCGTGCGCTCTACAAATTATTGTTTCTTGTTATCGGTTTACATGCCACGTGCTGTTTTCACGAAATTTTCTTTCTGTTCTATAAACTTTTCGAACAGGTTCCACCATCGTTCAAACTTTTAATTTTTCTACGCTTTTTATTTAAATTTGCACGAGTACATAATTTTTGTGTGCTGCTTTTTTAATAAATTGTTTATGTTTTTTTCGCTGTTCATAATTTCACGGTCCATGTCCTAGTTGCGGAGAGTTCCCCCTCGAGATTTGCTTATTTTTCTTGTTTTTAGAGTAGGATTAGCTAAATCACTGTGATGAGAGTTCGACTAATAAACCTAACCAGGCAAATGTAAACGTTCACTGAAGAAATTCGTAAGAATTTTACTAGTTATACCAATATATTGTCTGTTAAGAAAAGTAGGCACAATTCGGTCGACTAGAATCGGCACGTTATTTCAAAATATCCTTGATAAGATGTACTTTTTTTTTTCATTATCAAAGTGTTATAAAGGGTGTTCCGTTAAGACCGCCCATATAGAATTTCGCAGCATGTTTTTGTATCGTAATACAGCATTTCTGAGAATCCAAGAGTGACCTGTGAACGTCGCATGTATCCACCACGAGCCACTGGCTTATTGATTGGGCTGGTCTTCTTCCAGATTGCGGCTGTCAATGCGGTCACCGTCAACGGCGTTCGTTATCGTGAGATGATAAACAACTTCTTCTGAGGACGGCACAACCAGCCGTACAGCGAATGAAACAATGGAATTGTGTAGACGAAATTAGAAAATAGGCGGTTTTAACGAGACTCCCTATATTATTATTTTTGTGGTGGCGATGGGTGACCTATCGTGCTGGCGTTGTTTCTGCATTAAATACCGATAATGAAAATGTGTACAAGATCTTCTTCAGAATCTCCGGAGATTGTATCTTTATTTCAACGAATATATTTGAATCTATATCTTGGCATGGTTAATAATCTGTTAGATAAAAACGGTGCTATACATAAAATACCCGCTCACTATGTGGTATATATAGAACCAGCAACAGGAAATATCTGCACATGGCCTAGTTAAGAAATCAAGTGAAAGTATTTCTAATTTCAACCAGGATCTCTCGGCTCATCATAAAAGGTTAGTGAACACGGGAATGAAAATGGAAGAAAAGTGGTGAACTTTGTATCTAGGAATAATATTTTTCAAAAGAAGCAAGAAGATAAACCCAACGATGTTCCCGATTAATGGGAACTCCAATTTGGATTTGATCATTGGAGTCGGAGTCTTGTAGAGCGTGTTTGAAATTTGAACATCTAGAGACTATATGACCACACATTCGCGTGTAATAAATCTCCAAAACTTACCATTGGGCTAGTGGTTTCAGGTCCATTTGCTAGACGCTTGGTTGATTCTTGGAACGGTGTAGAAACATTTTCAAAGCTGTAATTGGCTGATAAAAACGATGCTCGTGTGATGCTGATATTGTCAACCAACTGCAGACGTTGGCAACCAATTGCATAACACACTGGCGGAAAAGAGAAACTAAGAAAAGAAATAGTAGGCCATCTAAGCGAAGAAGGATATATTACTGGACTTCTGGTTAAGTCTGAAATTTCACCTTTATCAGATAATCCGTCTGCGGGCTGTAGAGAGGACCCATATATTTAGTCTGCATGGCTCCACACACACAAGACTGTTTATATGGTTTATTCAATATTTTTTTACATTCCGGAAAGAAAGGCCCCAACATATTTTTAGTAGTTATGAATTTTCAAAATTACGAATAGTTATGCTAGGTTCAGGACACTGTCTAACTATAATAAACCTCCCCTCAACAACTCGTCAATGAAACTGACACAAGGTTATCCATATTTGAGCTAAAGAAAGCACATATAGAAATAGGTAACTCAAGTGTTTCAAAATATTATATTCGTTTACTAATCTAGGCTCTTCTGTGCATTAGCATCTGGATTCCAATTCTTTATACATACGAGTATATTAAATAAAAGTTCATCAACTCTACATAGATTTTGTTCAAGGTTTTAATTGACGTCTGTGACAGATCAACAACTAACATTTTGTGTTTCTAGGCCGTGCGTTTACAGGATCATAAAACTTAAATAAAACTTTTTTTTTCTTTTTCACGAAAATCCTTGGTTTCATTGTAGTGTACTCAACGGAATGGTCAAGAACTTAAAGAAAAATACGAGGAGTGTTCAATAAGTTTGGTAAATCTATGAAATAACGCAAATACAAATTTTTTATTTTGTTATTTTAATTCCTCTATTTAGTCTACCGCTCTGTGGGAATTTAAAAATAATTTTTCCTTATAAATGTTCTAGCTGACACAGGGTGTCTCAACTTGTACTGACAGATTTAAAATATGTATAATTTTTTAATATAATTTTTTTTTGCATATTATTATAACGAATTTTATAAAATTTTATAATGTCTTCATACTCGGTGCAAGAACGTGTCAAAATTGTTGATTTTTTTTACCGAACGATCTATTGTTACAACACATAGAATGGTCAGCATACTGCCACAACTCCCAGTGCAAATATGATAAGAAACTTGATAACCCGTTTTGAGGCGCGGGGTTGTTGAATTAACCTTAATCAAACAAAAAAAAAAAATGATTTCAGCGTGATCGTGGTCTAAAATACAACAAGACACTTTTTCTATAATTGAGTATATCGGTCAAGTCTAAAACCACGATGCGCACACTTTCATTTGACAATGTGTCAAACCTGTCATAACTTTAAGTAAACTATACCGGAGAATGCGTTCATAAATATCAATAGTTCCACTTTTACCTACAAGTTACTTTTGGCATTTTTGCCAGACAAAACTTTTTTCAGTAAAATAAATTATTTAAAATCAGATTAATTCTTCGGCATATGGTCCATCAAATTTTAAAAATATTGATGTTTACCTTTTGGTAACGCTTTGGTCATTATGTCCGGCGCCTGCTCATCCGTTGCCACATAATCCAATTTGAAAGTTCCATCCTCATAACTCTCTCTGATGAAATGGTATCCTACGTAAATGTGTTTTAATTCTTTTATGGATTTCCGGACTTTTGATGAACCGAATCGCACTTTGATTATCCATAAAGAAAATCGGATTGTCCAAATCGTATACTACTACGTCACTGTAGCCCCACAGACTCGTCTAATCGCTTTGTCACGGCGAAATACTTTAAGGTACCGATCACCTTATACAATAAGGAAAATTGATTTCTCCATCCGCTTCAAAATCACCAAGGTTCTGTACACTGTCCGATGGCGATATCAATACATTGCATTCCGCGATTTCCAAAACGGGCGAGTAACTTTTGCGCATACGCCATCTGATTCACATGAATCGATCCATTTGGTTACAAGAAAAATTGCTTTGTCGTTCTCCATTGCAATCAAACCGCCGTCGACATAAATTGCTGGATTTCAATCCGTACAGCTCTTGGGTACCTCGTTATACATATATATCCAATCGGTTGCCTTATATAAACATTCTCTTCAAAATCACCATTCAGAAACGCTGTTTTTATGTAGAACTCCTGCAATCTCATTTGTTTCGAAGCCGCCTGCGCCAGAATTGCTCGAATCCATGTAAACTTAACCGCACGTGGCTGAATGTTTCTGTGTAATCGATGCCATACTCCTGTGTAAATTTCTGCACTACTAATCGTGTTTTGTATCGATCGATGCTTCCATCTTGATTTTGCTTTAGTTTGTAAACCCAACATACGATTTTTAATGAGCGAATCGTACTCGTCGTTCATTGCCTGCTTCTACTGCTTGTGATCATTCGATCAAATTGCCTGCTCTTATGTTCTTGGTTCTTGCTGATTGCCAACATAGGAATGTTATCTGCCAATGCATAATAGTAATGTTGTTTCTGTCGCGCAAATGTCGTTCAATAATATTCCTATTATCCAGCTCGCATATTGCATCACGTTCGACAGATTGCAGTGTCACTAATATCCGGTGCAGCCATTGAAATCACCAGCAGAAAAATCACGTCATGAGCTATCTCAATTTTGTTCGTTTTCGGATTCCACACTCGATACGAGATCAAATGCTTACCGTATTTGGCGAACACACACTTGACTGCCTTTTGATCCAGCTTTCGCCGTTTTTCCTTTGGAATGTACGTATAAGCACCTCCGATCCGAAAACCCACAAATAATCGATTTTTACCGTACGATACGGTAATTTCTCAGGCACTGTGCCCGTTCAGTTCAGTACATGCACCGCCAAATTGGCAGCAGCCACCGAGAATTTCTGGTCTATCTGCTTCGCATGAATTACTGTTCTCGCAGATTGCACAATTATGCGATTGTCACGTTCCATACAACTAATCTGCTCCGGCGCATGCGGTTCAGTTCGCTGATGCTCAATGCCTATCCCTTTGAAAAAATTTTCCAATTCTGCGTTGACGAACTTTGTGCCGTTCTCTGATCGAAAACTGCGCACCTTGTGTCCATCGTCTCAAAAAATTCAAAGCGTCAATTGAATTCATTGGCATTGGTCCACAAACCTTTGATTTCTCTTCACGAAGATTTCATTATTTCATAAAAGACTTCACGTTTGTAATGTTTTGACGTGCGACTCATTCGTGTGCGAAGTAACATTTGCGTCGAACTCCCACTGGATAAATGTTTCCATTCTTTAGAAGTTGGCAGCGCTTGCTATAGCCATGATTCACAACCTTTCCCAACGAAAATAATACGAATCCATGAATCAACGTGGAACAAAAAAATGTTAATATCGCCTTTTTATCGACCCATGAATCACCGTGGAACACAAAAATGTTTAAATCGCCTTTTTATCGATCCAAGATCTGTTACGTTATGTGTTACGATGTCTCCACAAAATTTTCGAACTATTCACGTCGATCACACTTATCACTAGCTCCCGAGTCTACCTCCTTTTTTCTTCCTATCTGAATGGTTCTTTTTATTCGTCTGTGTACAGTCGTGTTTCCAAT
Organism: Nephrotoma appendiculata; assembly: GCA_947310385.1. Lineage (NCBI taxonomy): Eukaryota > Metazoa > Arthropoda > Insecta > Diptera > Tipulidae > Nephrotoma > Nephrotoma appendiculata. The sequence goes on from OX371223.1 coordinate 141,532,469, forward strand.
GACCATTCTCGCCACAATGAAAACAATTGTCTTTTTGTTTGCCCCCTAGCTTCTCCTTTTCTTTTGTTCCGATCAATAACCCGTTTTTGAATTGGAATTTTGCTTCAAAAAAATTCAGTTTGGCCATTAACTTTTCCGTTCTTTTAATCTGACCCTGCGACTTCAATCTAAGCTCGTCTGCTATTAAACACGTACGTAAATTTATGGAATGGGTACAAAGGATAGTGTTAAAGTTAGCCGATATTTCCCAGCCGAAAGTAAAAAAAAAATCGATAATGCAGATAGTGTCTTCGCTATCTCCGCCGAAAATATAATATGAAATGTAAAATATTAATATGCATCAGCCGAAAGTTATCAGCCGACATTTTTCAGCCGACATATCTCAGCCGATATTTTTCAGCCGAAAGTATTTTTTTATAGCAAAAATATTTGTTTTCTACAAAAAAAAAAAAAAAAAAAAAATATATCAACTGAAACGGTGAAAAATAAAACACTAAACTATATTTTTAATAGCATTATAGATCGTTTAGAAAATTCATTTTCCAATAGAGAAACTTGTATATTAATATATCGCACACACAAAATTTGAAAATTTCTAAATATTGACCATTTAAAGTGTCATGGTTGGAAATAGATTCAAATCAAAGGTCTTAGTGATGTTCACACCTGGAAAAAATTTCAGGTCAATTTCCATGTGGGGAGCTCGGGAAAACTCGTTTGAATATATCGCACACACAAAATTTGAAAATTTCTAAATATTGACCATTTAAAGTGTCATAGTTGGAAATAGATTCAAATCAAAGGTCTTAGTAATGTTCAGACCTGGAAAAAATTTCAGGTCAATTTACATGTGGGGAGCTCGGGAAAACTCGTTTGAATATATCGCACACACAAAATTTGAAAATTTCTAAATATTGACCATTTAAAGTGTCATGGTTGAAAATAGATTCAAATCAAAGGTCTTAGTGATGTTCACACCTGGAAAAAATTTCAGGTCAATTTCCATGTGGGGAGCTCGGGAAAACTCGTTTGAATATATCGCACACACAAAATTTGAAAATTTCTAAATATTGACCATTTAAAGTGTCATAGTTGGAAATAGATTCAAATCAAAGGTCTTAGTAATGTTCAGACCTGGAAAAAATTTCAGGTCAATTTCCATGTGGGGAGCTCGGGAAAACTCGATTGAATATATCGCACACACAAAATTTGAAAATTTCTAAATATTGACCATTTAAAGTGTCATGGTTGGAAACAAATTCAAATCAAAGGTCTTAGTGATGTTCATACTTGGAAAAAATTTCAGGTCAATTTCCAAGTGGGGAGCTCGGGAAAACTCGATTGAATATATCGCACTCACAAAATTTGAAAATTTCTAAATATTGACCATTTAAAGTGTCATGGTTGGAAATAGATTCAAATCAAACGTCTTAGTGATGTTCACACCTAGAAAAAATTTCAGGTCAATTTCCTTGTGGGGAGCTCGGGAAAACTCGATTGAATATATCGCACACACAAAATTTGAAAATTTCTAAATATTGACCATTTAAAGTGTCATAGTTGGAAATAGATTCAAATCAAAGGTCTTAGTGATGTTCATACTTGGAAAAAATTTCAGGTCAATTTCCATGTGGGGAGCTCGGGAAAACTCGATTGAATATATCGCACTCACAAAATTTGAAAATTTCTAAATATTGACCATTTAAAGTGTCATGGTTGGAAATAGATTCAAATCAAAGGTCTTAATGATGTTCACACCTGGAAAAAATTTCAGGTCAATTTCCGTGTGGGGAGCTCGGGAAAACTCGATTGAATATATCGCACACACAAAATTTTAAAATTTCTAAATATTGACCATTTAAAGTGTCATGGTTGGAAATAGATTCAAATCAAAGGTCTTAGTGATGTTCACACCTGAAAAAAATTTCAGGTCAATTTACATGTGGGGAGCTCGGGAAAACTCGATCGAATATATCGCACACACAAAATTTCTAAATATTGACCATTTAAAGTGTCATGGTTGGAAATAGATTCAAATCAAAGGTCTTACTAATGTTCACACCTGGAAACAATTTCAGGTCAATTTCCATGTGGGGAGCTCGGGAAAACTCGATTGAATATATCGCACACAAAAAATTTGAAAATTTCTAAATATTGACCATTTAAAGTGTCATGGTTGGAAATAGATTCAAATCAAAGGTCTTAGTGATGTTTAATTTTGGAAAAAATTTCAGATCAATTTTCATGTGGAGAGCTCGGAAAACTCGATTGAATATATCGCACACACAAAATTTGAAAATTTCTAAATATTGACCATTTAAAGTGTCATGGTTTGAAATAGATTCAAATCAAAGGTCTTAGTGATGTTTAATTCTGGAAAAAATTTCAGATCAATTTTCATGTGGGGAGCTTGGAAAACTCGATTGAATATATCGCACACACAAAATTTGAAAATTTCTAAATATTGACCATTTAAAGTGTCATGGTTGTAAATAGATTCAAATCAAAGGTCTTAGTGATATACTCACCTGAAAAGAATTTCAGGTCAATTTCCAAGTGGGGAGCTCGGAAAACTTGATTGAATATATCGCACGGTCGCATGGTCAATATTTAGAAATTTTCAAATTTTTTGTGTGCGATATATTCAATCGAGTTTTCCCGAGCTCCCCACATGGAAATTGACCTGAAATTTTTTCCAGGTATGAACATTACTAACACCTTTGATTTGAATCTATTTCCAACCATGACACTTTAAATGGTCAATATTTAGAAATTTTGTGTGTGCGATATATTCAATCGAGTTTTCCCGAGCTCCCCACATGGAAATTGACCTGAACTTTTTTCCAGGTGTGAACATTACTAATACCTTTGATTTGAATCTATTTCCAACCATGACACTTCAAATGGTCAATATTTAGAAATTTTCAAATTTTGTGTGTTCGATATATTCAACCGAGTTTTCCGGAGTTCCCCATATGGAAATTGACCTGAAATTTTTTCCAAGTTTGAACATCATTAAGACCTTTGATTTGAATCTATTTCCAACCGTGATACTTATAAATGTCAATTTTAAGAAATTTGCAAACTTTGTGTGCGATATATTTATAAACAAGTTTCCCTATTGGAAAATTAGTTATCTAAACAAATTATAATGCTATTAAAAATATTGTTTAGTGTTTTATTTACTAACCGTTTCAGTTGATTTTTTTTTTTCTTTTTTTTTTTTTTTTTGTAGAAAACAAATATTGTTGGTATAAAACAAAATACTTGCGGCTGAAAAATATCGGCTGAGAAATGTCGGCTGAGATATGTCGGCTGAAAAATATCGGCTGATAACTTTCGGCTGATGCATATTAATATTTGACATTTCGTATTATATTTTCGGCTGATATAGCAAAGACACTATCTGCATTATCGATTTTTTTAATATCGGCTGGAAATATTGGCTAACTTTAATAGGGTGTACAAAGGGCCGAATTTCCTAGGACCGAATGTCGAAGGGCCAAATGAGTCGAAGGGCCGATTTTTTGTTTGTTTTTAGAAATATTTTTTTTTAAATTTGTTTCTCTCTCTCTCTCTCTCTCTTTCTCTCTCTCTCTCTCTCTCTCTCTCTCTCTTCTCTAGCTTCACATCCCATGAAGGGATTTTGCCGCCCATTTTAAATTTGTTGTTTTATGGAATATTTTGTAAATTTTTTGGAAATTCATGAAATTCCACGTATCCAGTCAGCGATACATTTTGGGGAAGGAAAATTTTATCTTGCGCCACCAGAGACATTCGGCCCTAGGTGTCTGCCTTCTGATAATAGGTATATGGTACAAAAAATAAAAAAATCAACAAATAATCGGCCCTTCGACCCATTCGGCCGTTTGAACCATTTGGCCCTTTGACACATTCGGCCCTTTGGAATTCGGCCCTTCGACATTCGGCCCTTCGACATTCGCCTCTTTGATATCATACCAAATTTTTTATAGTTTGGTTGCGCGCACTCGTTGATTCCCATGACTATGAAAATGGTTATATTAAGCCGGCAAAGACATTAAAATCTTTCTCATAACTATCGAATCGGAAAACTCTTCACCTTGATCCTTTAATTGTTACTAGATTCTCATGAGTTTTGACACACATATGTTGCAGTACCACCGCCCGGCTTTGTGAAACTGTAGTGCCGCTGTTGCATAATATTTGCCGTCGATGTTGGTTCCTTTTGAGCATTGCGTACATTGAATCAAGAAGCCGAACCACAATTTATGATTTGCAGTTCCTCGCACGTCTGATTCCATGAGTTTTAACATCGCATAATCTGCACCCGCAATCGTTGTTTTTGATCGGTGCCGTCCACTACATCGAATAATTCACTGACCTCTAGAATTTAGCGCATCTGAAATTTACATTTTATCCAATTTCCATGACCTTTCAATTTTTCGATGTTCACCCGATCACCTTTCATTTTGTTTCGCTTGGAAATTTCCGAATTCTTGGTGCACACGTTGATGAAATTGTAATAAACACTATTCTTTTCTCGAAGCTTCTCGACAATTTTATAACACTTCGCGGATATTGTAACCTTAATTTTTTTATTAAAAGACGGACGCATCACTCGCAAGAACTTCTAAAATTTTAATTTTTAATTCGATGTATTCGTTGCCATAACCTGTTGAATTGTTGAATTCCTTAATTCTGTTAATTTCCAACCTTCAGTCCAATCGCAATGGAACGAATAAAATAAATACTGGCGCGTGTAAAACAATATTTTATTTCTAACAAAAAACTATTTCAATGTGTTTCTTGTTCGCTGTCAAACATACAACAAAACTCTTACAATTGAGTACACCGGCCGAGTCTAAAGCCACGATGCACACTTTCATAGGCATGATGTGTCAAATATGTTAACATCTACGAGTTCTTTCACTAATTTCATTAGGAGTGCATTATTTGATGAACCACAAAAAATGCTAATCGACCTGTTTGCAATGAACAAGCTGTGGAAGCTGTACGTGAAAGTATCAACAATCATCTATCTCTGTCTGTTCGGCGACATACTACTTAACACCAGAACATCACTTCGACGCATTATGAAGCTTGATATGAGGGTGTTTTAGAAGAAGAATTATACCGCCTACACATTTGTGTTTAAAGGCACGGATAGTCATTTACATCCAAATTTTTCGTAATGACAATTTTCTAGAGAATTTACATACATCTCGACTTGAGTTTAACTGACATCGATATTAAGAAACAGCTGTAAATGTTACAGAATCTATATTTATGTTCGTAATCGTTTATAAATTAATCAAGTACATGAAATTTAAAATACAAAACTAATTAAAATATTTTAAATAAGACATAACTATAAGATGTGTCGCATATGTCAGTTGATTTATTAACCGAATGCCCAATAGCAGCATTTGCACAAATTAGCGTAATTATAATTATCGCATCTGCGAATGGAAAATTATGCAAATCGTTGACCTAAGCAAGTGATTTTCAAAATTAAAAACTTTTGATCAATATTCTAAAATCGTGCTCATTCAATATAGTTGACAAATTGCTGTTTATTTTGATGTTGTTGAGTTCAAAGTCATCAACTTTGCTAATTTAAGATGTTTAATATTAAGCAGAACGCTAAGTGATCTAATTTGATGATTATCGACTTACGCAAAATTAACTAAATGAGTCATTTATTATTGTGATGCTGTAGGTTTATAAAATACCCGTAAACACTTGGTGTTTCGGTTTGTGTAATGTGTAGAATGCATATATCATTAAACCTATATGCAAATTGTAAATTTAGGAAGAGAATAATATGTATTATATACCGATTAAATATTTGTATAACAATAAGTACGCAATACTTATAACTAAACATTTCAGGCTTTCACCGAAAATATCGCTGTCAGGTGTTTGTGTTAACCGTCACTGAACAATATGGTGTCTGTGCGGTTTGTGCGTATTCCCAATGTTATTCGATGATTGGCAGCTCCCGAACACCAACTTTGGCTAAATCTTTTTACAATTCTTTCAGTGATTTAAAGGAGGAAACCTCCGGTTCAATCAATACAATTTATTTTAATTTTATCCTTCAAAAAAAGAATTTTAATAATAATAATAAAAAATAGAAATAATTGTGCGAACAAACTAAATGACTAACTTTACAGTGTAAATGATAAGCAAGTGATACAGAAACTGCATGATCGACAATGCAACCTACTTTAAATATAACACTTGCTCTAACTTGCCATTTATGACATGTTAAAATTTTGCTGTAAGTAAACAAACAGAATTACAATCAAATACTAAACAGTTATAATCACTCTTCTTTTTTGGGATACCGGATGCTTTGCTCTAGACATACTCCCCGCATTGAATCGTCAGATGCTATAATTGGAAGGTGGCAAACTTGATGTATGGACCTTTTTATAATACCGCTCTTCATTCTGAGTTGGCCCACACGAATGTTACCGTCATTTCCGGGATATGTTTTTTCCAAGTAACCATTGTGCTGGTGGTAAATTGTGGTCCTGAACGATTAAATGTCATATTTCTTTTAATTAGGATGCTCGGTTTGCCATTTAGATCTGTAGAGACGTTATATATTCAATTTCCAGCGCTTCCAAAATTGCTCGTGGATTCTTTTAACAATGTCCCAAAGGGTATGTGTAGTTAGTTTTGATTCCGGCATTTCAATGCTGCATAGGCCTGCCGATTAGAATATGTGCTGGTGTCAGGTAGCCTAAGTCGTCGGAGCTTAACCGACAAATCGGCCTTGAGTTAAAAATCCCCTCAATCTGTGTGATGAGTGTAGAAAACTCCTCCAACGTCAGAATGTGTTCGCCCACGGTTCTTTGAAGATGAACTTTAGCGGATTTTACAGTACTCTCCCATAAACCACCTTGATGCGGAGCTGCGGGTGGTACGAATCGAAATTCGATATTGTTCTTTAGAAGATGAGCTGATATTTCCTTCGAGTGGTTAGAAAATCTTAACCTAATTTTAAATTATTTTTTGCCCCAACGAAATTCGTCCCGTTAACACAATAAATCGTGCTCCACAATCCTCGTCGATATACGAACCGCTTGAAGGCACCTATAAATAAGCCAGATGTTAAATTCATACATACTTCCAATTGCACTCAACGGGTGGTAAAGCAAACAAACACACATAGGTATGCTTTGCTGGGAATTGCTCCCCGTTTCGGAACGGCTTGGATCTTAAACGGGCCGCAGAAATCTACGCCTACTACTGCGAATGGAAAATTGGGCTACACTCGATCTTGGGGTAGTGATCCCATTATTTGTTGAGCCATTTTCGGTTGTTGTCTTGTGCATTTAATGCACTTCCGGAACATCCTCTTCGCAACGTCCTTGCCCAATAATTTTGTCGGACCATGTTTGTCAATAAGTTGACCCCAGGATGCTGTATGACCTGCTGTGTGACTCGTATGACCTGTGCATTATCAAGAAACGGGTTCAATGGACTCAGTTAGTTTCGCTTGGGAGCTGGCTTGCTAGTCAATAATGCGTTATATTCTTCTGGGAAATCCGACATTTGTACCTAACAACACAGCGTTTAGTTGGCCAAGCAAATCAATGCTGCTCCAGATTACGCTCGGTTTTGGTTTTAGTGGCTTTACAATTGTTAAAAAAATGGTAAATGTAGGCTAATATTTTTGTAACGAAAAAAAATTGGAAAGTTTATTAATCAGGCCATGTACTAGGTCTGATTCGTAGTTTTCCTTCTGAATTGCAGCATTGCAGGTCAACAATGTAGACGCACTGTACTCCTCGCCTGTGGGCGGGATGACCGGTGGATTGGGCCAGTAATCTGTATCGTCGTTCCGCTCTGGTCCTTTCCACCAACCGTCGTTTGTTGAAATATCATAGTAGGCTTTACCGCGAGTTGCATAATCCGCGGGATTATGCTTCGAAGGGACATATCTTTAGTTACTTCTGTTATTGTGCTGTATAATCTCGGACGTTCGAATAGCTACGAACGTCGTCCATCGCCATGGCTAGCTGGATATCCAATTCAGGACAATCCTGGAACCACGTCCAAAGTGTGACGGAACATACTTCTAGATTCAGCATGCCCACTATCTGCTTCGTGATACGGCTTAACAAGACGGCCTTCATTAACTCCAATCTCGGTAAACTAATTGTTTCAATGGTGCTACTTTTGATTTTGCACAAATCAAGTGACATTCCCACCCTTCGTCGGTTTGAGTTCTTGCATAAAGGACAGCTGCATAAGCTCACTTGCTGGCGTCACAAAACCCATGAATACTGATTGTCTTTATGCTCGCTATCCATCTTTGAACTTTGATCTTCGATGTCCCGCTTAGGTCATTTCGTATTTTAATCCATTCTGATTTTGTATCGACCGGCAATTCGTCATCCCACCCTAACGTCTGTAACCAGAGCTTCTGGAACAAAATCTTAATCCAAATCGTTATAGGGGATATCAGCCCAAAAGGGTCAAAAATCCTCCATGTCGGATAACAAAGTTCGTTTGGTGTGAATTTTAAGTGGATTAATATCGGCTTCAAAAACGAATTTGTCGGTCGTAGACTCCCAAGCTATCCCTAATAGTTTAATAGACTTCGTGGTTCGATAGCTTCTTTATATTGTCGGCCGCGCGAGCGGTTTCGGCGAAGTTCTCCGGCGGTTTCTTTGTGTCATCCTTATGCATGCGCACCTGGCGATACATTTTCTCTATGTCACCGACAAGTACAAAGCTATGCTACCGAAAATGTTACATAATTTCAAAAAGACTCGATTGCACAGATGAGCCAATCATCAATTTTTCATTTAAGGAAGCGCTACCATGACATTTTGCAGAGGCGTCGAATACCAAGCGCAGCTAGCTTAGTGGTTAGGTAGGACATACCTATTTTATAGATCTGCTTGATTTATATTGAGCTTCGTCATGTGACCCAGTTCCTCATATTCCTTCATGAAATTGCTGTGTAATGTGTAGAATTCAGCACCTACCCGAAATTTTCTCTCCAATAGCCTGGATTGTGCCATGTGATAAGTATGGCTTATTACCTTCGAATTTTCCTTAAAAGGAGCTTGGTAATGAATCTGCCTTCGTTTGTTCTGGACGTTGTAGATTGGAACCATTTCTCACACATTTCTTCTTCTTCTTTGTACCTGGGCTTAATTGAAGCCACCTCCTCAATTTCCCATAATTTACGGAGCGTTTCGTCGATATTCAATACCGTAGTGAGAGATTTGATAGATTCTGTTGTACTTGGACCGCGATCTATACCACCGATTACCCAACCCAGTTTCGTATTCTGCGCCACAAGCTGCTGGCTACGATTTCCTTTCGACCATCATTCCAAATTTCAAAAATGACTTCTGCAACCTTGAAAAAATATGGATCTGCTAATTTGATCCCCTTTAATGTGTTCAGCTGGCTGATATTAATTGAATTAGCTGAAAGTGACGATGTTATTTTGGAAATGCTAAACATTGGTATCGATGCAATTGGCTTATAGCAAAAACGTTGATTGATACGTGGTAAGCCCAGTTTTTGAACAAAAGCTTCAGTTACAAACGAAGCTTGAGAGGCTGTTTCTAATAGCGCCCTTTAATTTAAAGCATGTGTACGATTTTTCTAGTCATAGAAAACAAAGAGGCCATTTATTCACTATATATTTACCACGATAAGTAGAAAAATTCAGCCCCCCCCCCCATTTTTAACACCAAAGTACTTGTGTAAAGATACACAAACCCTTTAAAAATGAGACCTTCCTTAGGTCTCTTCTTAATATAATATTTTGTCCGAAAAGTTGCAATAATCTTAATCCTGATACTGTTCAGTCACCCACTGATAAATGTTTACAATTATTTCCTGAACACTTGATCGAATATAATTAATTGCTATCAAACAAATTTGGAGGGGTTTAATTGTTGTGGCCAACATTCCGACTTATTTTTATGACAAATATACATAGATCTCAATACACGACACTAAATTTCTAAAGCAAAATTTGAACTTACCGGATTTGTAATAAAAATTGTCTAGTAAAGGGTTATCCAATTCAAGCTTGATAAAGTAAACTTAAAAAAAACACACAAAATATTCGGAATGTATTGTAATTTTTATTTCATTTTACAGATTGATCCTTGCCATTTTTAGTTAAACAAGATATCATTCAAATGTCCTCCACGGGACTTCTTACAGGCCTTGATTCTTTTGAGGTAATTTTCAATGACTTTTCGGCACATTTCGGGCGGTATCTCGGCCATTACCTTACGAATATTAGTTTTCAATTCGTCAAGAGTTTGAGGATTGTTTGCGTAAACACGATCTTTCGCGTAGCCCCACAAAAAGAAATCCAAAGGCGTTAAATCACAGGATCTTGGAGGCCAATTGACATCAGCCAATCGCGAAATCAAACGTCCAGGAAATTTCTCTTGCAAAAGATCTCGATTTGCTCGTGTTACGTGGCTGGTTGCTCCATCCTGCTGGAACCACATATCGTCAAGATCATAATCTTCGATTTTCGTAAAAAAATAATCGGTTAACATGCGGCCATAGCGCTCAGAATTGACGGTAACGGTTCGTCCATGGTTGTTCTTAAAAAAATACGGCCCAATCACACCACCAGGCCACAATGCGCACCAAACAGTGACTTTTTCCGGGTGTAACGGCTTCTCTACAATCAATTGTGGATTTTCTGAGCCCCAAATTCTACAGTTTTGCTTATTAACGTATCCACCAAGCGAAAAATGAGCTTCATCACTGAAGAAAATTTTGTTCGAAAAATCAGCATCGACGGCCTGTTTTTCCGCGTTTAATTTTAACGCGTTGGTCGATTGTTAAATGCTCCATATTCTTAAATGGCAGAATGTCAACTAAATAAATGACAGCGTACTTGACGTTTATCTTTGACAGATGTCGGTATACAGATTTCTACTTTATCAACCTCGAATTGGATAACCCTGTATAATCAAAAATCATTAATCCTGCTTAAATTTAATCTTCATTTTAAAAATTGATAAAGATCCTATGGAAGCTGTCGCTTCTGGTACACAGATGGCCTACACATTTCGCACAGCGCTGCCAATTTATGGAAAAAGCTTTATTCCGAATAGCCTTCCACCTGGTCTGTAGAGATTTTGGTGAAATAAAGTTTTTTTTATCAACACGTCATTTCCGGTAAAATTTTGAAAAACTCATCTGGACCGGTATTATTGCAATATTACTTTAGGATCCGTTAGATCATAACCGTTTTTCTTGTAAATGATATATTTTTCAAAATACATGGAAAAAACGAAAAAACTCCTACGGAAGCGGTCACTTCCGACAGACCGATTTCGCACAAAATTCACTGGGATCTCCTAATTTGTGGAAAAAGCTTAGGCATGAAGTTTCGTCCCGATCAATAAGTCCATTTGTGCTGTACCGGAGAGGATATTTTTTTTGAAAAAAAAAAATGATTTTTGCCAAAACTCGTCGTTTGCGCTTAAATTTTAGAAAACTGATCTAGAACGGTATTGTTGCAAAATTAATTTAGAATTTGTTAGTTCATAAACGTTTTTTTTGTGATATAATAAATGATATTATTTTCAAAATATTTACAAAAGACGAAAAAGCTGCTTGCTATGGTAAGCTGTCACTTTCGGTGTACCGATTTCGACCAAAATCACTGGGATCTCCCAATTTGTGAAGAAAGCTTATGAATAACATTTCACCCCGATTAGACAAACCTTCAATGGTGCTAAGTTATGAAAAATTGTTGGAAAAATCAGTTAGAGGCACGCGTAATAAAAGATTTAACTGCAACGCTTGTTTGTGGGAAGTGCGGATAGGGGGATGACGTGGGGATCCCCTGATTGGAGAGTATTGCAAGATAGAATTGTTTATTTGAAATGGCTTGATAAACGGCCGGTACACTTCTTGAGTAATATCCGTAACCTTGACGAACTAACCCTGACGAAGATGGAACTTTAGTCATTGATTACAGTCGGCATATGAAATATGTCGATAAGGTCAACACGTCTACAACGCTTTTGTGATATTTTCTAAACGAAATCCTGGAAAATCGTTAAATTTAAAAGATTTCCGCCTTTCTATTTTCCATGTGCTGGTTGGGGCAAGAGATAATCATATACCAAGCTTCAAAAGCAGAATATAACCAATTCAGAAGCTATGTACCATTGGACAACTTCCAATCGTTGCCACCAGTGCACTTCTTCTGAAAAAGCAGGCCTGTAGCAGGAGCCGTGGTGGCCACATGAACGATATTGTGTTCCATTCATAAATGAAATAGTTCCAATTTTCATTTACAATTAAAAGAATTTGGATTTCCAACATACATTATGTATTTTTTTTAATATAAAAAAACCCAAAGATGGAACACCCTTTATTTGCAAACAATGCTTGCGTATTGATACGTACCACTGGATTGTGAACAACACTATAAATTTAACTAAACCAATTCCTGTACTTTACACGACTTGTGGAATAATCCCAAATACGAGTATATCGGAAATAATCTTTGAATAATCTCGTAATATTTACTTAAAGCATACACCACTATAAGAACGTTTCGGACGATACCAGAAATATTCTGGTTGAGGAACATCTCAAAGTATGGTTGGTTTAATGATGTCAAATATATTGGGATTGGCTTGAAGCATAAATTAAAATTCTATTTAAAACAATTTTTCTTCAACAACAATTCATTTTGTTTATTATATTTTAAAATTTTAATTACTCTCAGTTTAATTTTAAAATAAGCTAATTTACATGCTGATTCTTCTTCGTTCCCCTACTCGAAATTTATTTTCAACGTCTATTAAAAAAAAAAAAATTATTTTTAAAGGAAATCTGAAAAAATTCAAAACAAAACACAAAAACTTAGTAAATTACTTAGTTTTACGTTTTACATTTGTCTCAAAGATTATTACAAAAGAAAAACATGGGAAAACTGTAAAACAAATTAATTAAAATAATTAATTAAAATTAATTTTTCTCGTTTATGTAGATAAAAAGATTCTTAAAGCAAATTAAACAAACATGATATTGTCTAACTATATAAAATGGTAAACGGGTGGTTGAGCACGTTTCTATTTATTATTCCGGACAAGATTTCACATTCTCCGTGTATATATATATATTATGAATATCGTGCGCGCGATTTTCTATTCTAATCTAAACCATATTTTTTTGGTCTATTTCTGCGTTTGTGAACTCAAAATTAAATTTAAAATGCAAATCAAAATTCTAATACCGTAAACCAAAAGTGAAATGTGTCAAACCGGAAGGATACTGTATATTGTATATACAGTTCGATATTAGTCAATTTTATATAGTCACAGAAATTGTATTATGTATTGGGATTTGTGATTTGTTTCCGGTATGAATCCAAAGTTACAATTTTCATTCAAAATTAAAGTGATTTTTTTTTAGGATACTGTTAAAGGAAAAATGTAAGCAAGCACAAACAAAATATGTGATACCCCTTGGCATACTTTACCACCAAGATATATTTTTTTTAATTAAGACACTTCTGCTCAAAAACAGTTTTTGTTGTTGTGTTGTTTTGTTATGCGTTCATTTCCATCAAAAAGCACACAACACAACATCCCTAACAAAGTGTATCTACCATCGCACCGCACCAACGGAGGGAAAGTAAAAAGTTTTGTAACTTTTATACCAAACTCTCGAAACGCACAACACCGCACAGCAAAACAAATTTTTCCATTTTGATTTTTCCTCGCACACTCATATAGGCGGAGGTACATACACACACACACGCACCAACCCACACATGTACAATATATAAACAATACCATTTTTTGTTTATTGATTTCAGTTTTTTTGCTGTTCTGTGTTTTTATTACAGCAGAATAAATAATTAAAATCATAAAAAATTAATTTATGTTTACGAAAAATTAAAAATTAAAATATAAAATTTTCCTCGTTTTGTTGTTGGTGCTTTTGTTGTTGTGCTGTGGAATGGTCAAAAGTCATTGTTAAAATACTATTATGGAAAATTCTAAGTATGTATGTGTTTAGAAAGGAAGTTTTATTTTTACGTAAGTCATTTGGTGGTAGTTAGCTAAACGGATCATATTACGGTGCTTCAAATATGAACACAACTGTCTGAATTGGTAAATCAACCACATGGCAATCTTTTTTATTTTACGAAATTTCTACTAATACATTTTTGAAATTAATTTGCAAATTTATAATTTATAATTGAATATTTATTTCCTAAAAGCACTAACATATTTAATTTATTACTGACCAAAGAAAATTTCACGGCACCGATGGAAGGGGCTGAAATTCACTTAAAACGGTGAATTTATGAACTAAACAATTAATAACAATGTCGTTACTTTCCCGAAACGTTTGAAGCGATATGCCATAATGATTACATCGGAATAAAAGAAAATGTATCTGTGCTCAGCGCCAGAGCTGTAGTTTTGAGTACTAGGTTGCTTCAGTAAATCTGTGACATCGATACATGTCGTTTCGTATATATTCTACAGTAAACGATTAATTTACCACCAGCACCAACACGGTGAGTTTGTGAACTAAACAAAATTGTTGCTTTATTCGAAACCTCTGAAATGATATGCCACATGATTATATGGAACTAAAGAAAAATAATCTGCGTCTAGCGCTATAGCGTTAGTTTTGAGTACTAAGATGCTTCAGCTAATTTCATGACATTTTTCAAACTTTTCAATGTATAACAGCGCCAAAACGTTTTTTTAACTAAACTGTTATTGTCAAAATTGCTGTCATATATCGGTGTTGAGTGGTTTTTTGAGTGATTTCCTGTGCCAGGTAAGAGGGTCTGCTTGGTCCCAAAACTGTTTAATTTTACGGTTTAAAAATAGAAGAAGATTGTCCGTTTTATAATTGGTAGACAATTTAAATTGAAATGGTTACATCAAATTATCTATTTTATTAAATATTTTAATTACACAACACAATTCGAAAGAGTGACTTGTATGAACATTTTCCAATTGACTCAGCAGTTTTTTATGCATCAGAAATGTAACGTTAAACTGACAATTATACAAAATAACGAAACTACTAGAAATTGGTATGCGTGAAGTTATAACAATTCTTCCTTCGTTAATTTTTAACAGATCAATACAACAACAAAAAAAATTTGATTACAGAAAATTAAAAAAAAAATCGAATGAAAATTAAAATTCCTTAAAAAACTAGTCGATCGATACTTTAATGTGTTGATTGGAATAACACGGTTTTCTGGTGTTACGCATTGTAAACTTCGATTTTCATTTTGTTGTATTCTTGAAAGTATTGTTGTTTGTGCCGTATCGTTGTTTACAATCTTTTGTGGACATTATCACACACGCTGTGGCACATCCATTTCGTAAAATACTACGAAGATCACTCCTTGATGTCGGTGAATTTTGTGTTTGTGCACTTGCAGGTGCTTGATGTGATTGTACGTCATTTCGCGATTCTTCTTGCACGTAATTTGGCATACAATTCTCATTGACCAAAACTGATTGATGCAGATTTTGTTCTGTGGAGTAAGAAAAATTCGAAAAAACGTAGGTTTTTACTCGCCTTGTTTTTCAAATGTATTTTATATGACTATTTTTCATAGTCTTCGGTTGATGACAAAATTCTTGGCCGTAATTGATTTTGATGTCGTCTCAAAATACCATACATAGCCAACAAGGTACATTTTTCTCCCCAACGATTTATCGATGTAAGTTTTTTTCCATTTTTTGGACTTCTCGGTGAAAAATCTTTAGCGTAAACTTTGTCATAGACAATCGATATGGTGCAATGTTCTCTTCGGTGGACAATCCGCGGTTGATTTGTCTAAATTTATTAACGGTGAAGAGCGATAAGACGATAAAAACTTCAATTCAACTTCTGTTTTAAAAGTTCGGACCAATCGTTCGGCTTCGCCATTCGATTGTGGGTGAAAAAGTGCTGAGGTTAAATGCTCGATGTTGTTCATACGATTGAATTCAGCGAATTCTGCAGACATAAATTGAGTACCATTGAGTGATGCGTTGAGTTGAAAGTTTTCACATTCTTTAACGATTTTTTCGATGTGACGGTCGAAGTTTGGCCACCAGCAATGACGACAAGACAATTTCTTGACGATGCTTAAAATAATCTGAGTAAGACGATTCAGAGTCATTTAATTTTTTCGGCCTCCCATTTATTACGTAGGACTTCACTTTACGAAGTAGTGGGTCTAAGCGAGTGTGTTGTGCTAGTAAATTGTAATCGATTGGGTAATCGAGAATGCAGTCGTTGTAAATTTCATTGATTTGAAAGTGGGCCTCTTCGCTTTTGTCAAAAGTTTCATCCACAAGGTAAACGTGATAATGCGTCGGCGTTGTCTGTGGTATTTCGTAGATTTATACGTTATCGTGAATGTGTAGCTCACTAGGTTGATTTCCCACCGTTCAAGGCGCCACCCGAGAAAAATTATTGATAAAACGATTATAATAGTTCATTTTAGCTATAAAAGATTTCTCCTCTTTCACGTTTCTCGGTCGTGGTAGACTTTTTATCGCTTCGACGCCGGTCGCATTTGTTTAGTTGTAGTTTGAATCCGTTGTATTCTAATCGTGATAATAATTGTTCAAGATTCTTCAAATGTTCTTTATTGTTAGCGCCAGATGTAACGTTTAAATATACTACACAACATTCTAAATCAGCTGTGATTTGCTTCATCAGTCTTTGAAAAATGCTTGGTGTGCTAGATATTCCGAAAGGCATGCGATGATATTCGTATAATCCAAACGCAGTTTTTATTACAAGGGATCTTTTGGATTCATCAGTAAGTTGAAGTTGTAGATAGGCATCTTTCAAATCTAATTTTGTAAAATATTGACCACCTTGTAACTTGTAAAATAGCTCTTCGATTTAAGGGATTATTCGATTCGAATTATAAAAGTGGTGATGAAAATACAAGGATGGGCAATAGAGAACTCTCAAAAATCTGCTATCCTCCAGTTATACTAACAAACCAAAATGCAATTTTGGAACAGTTGGCGCTAGCAACGACAACAAAATACGTGCCGCAATTTTTTACTTTTGAGCATGGGAAATCTTCATGGGACACGTATCGGATGCAGCTCAGACAGCACTTTTTGACAAATAGCATGGAGGACGACGACAAACAAAGGACCTCACCTCAGCTGGCCTCACCTCAGGTATGAAACCTAAACAAACTTATTCTGAGTGGGTGACTGATTTGCGTGGTATTGCAAAAATTTTTATTGTTTGCACAGAAAGCGGTTACACTCAATCATATGTAGATTTTCTAAACCGCAACGTCATCGTTATTTTAACTCCTCATGAACAGGTACGAAACATCTGTCTCCAGAAAACAAATCCAATGCTTGAGGTAGTACTCGAAAAAGCAAAAGCGTATGAAACAACGGAGCAAACAAATGTAACGTTTATGGGTGAAAGTTTATCGGCATCATAAGTATTCAAGGTGGATAATCATCATCCAAGAAGAGATCATCGTTCTCGTGGATAGTTGAAGTCATGTCCGCAATGTGAAATTGATCAGGATTGTCCAAATTGTCCGTATTACAAAGGTACGTGTGATCGATGCAAAAAATTCAGTCATATTGCCACCGTATGTATGTCACAACAACGTGGTAACAATAGAGATGAGCGTCAAGGTTGTTCATATTTTTGAGAACGCTCTAAGTCTCGCAACAGCTCATACTTACCATAACGTAACAATCTATATCCTCAAACAACGCATACGATGATTGAAGTTGATGTTTCAACAATTTTTCATAGAACAGTGGTTCTATGAAAAAGAAAATGTGATTATGGTCCGCATTAATTCGAAACCGGTTCGAAGTCAACTGGACACTGGGGCATCGTCATCAATGATCTGTTTAAATACGTACAAGGGAATCATTTCTCATCATCTTCAACTCAATCATCTTCAACTCAAACGATGCTACGGATATTCTTGGCATGAACTGGTTTCAAGCATTGGGTTTCCAGATTGTCCATGACAACGGGCAAATAGAGATGTCAACTGTCAGCGTGAATTCAATCTCTTCTCACGAAAATCTAGAGAATCGGGTGTGTGCAATTTGTAACCGTCATTCAATATTATTTAATTCGTCAACCCTGGGTCATTGTATGACGTACAAAGCAGACATTAGTTTGAGAGAAAACGCAAAGCCTAATTTTTACAAGCTTCTAGTTTTGCTGTTCGCCATAAGGCAAGCGGTAAAAAATGAATTGCAACGATTGGTCTCGTAAAACGTTTTAAACCAATCCAAACTTCATCATGGTACTTCAATCGTACCAGTGAAGAAGCAGAATGCTGGAATTCGAATTTGTGCCGATTATAAAGTGACGGTCAATCCACAAGTCGATATGGATCGTCACCTAATCCCATCTTCGTCGCCACTTTTATAATTGGTACCCAAATAAAATTAAAAGTTACATTGAATTATCTATTTTATTAAATATTTCAATTTTCCAATTGACTCAGCAGTTTTTTATGCATCAGAAAAGTAACGAAAAATTGACAATTATACAAAATAACGAAACTGCTAGAAATTAATATGCGTGAAGTTATAACATTAGGGGAGAGATTTTAATCACATAAGCCATTCTCGAGATAAAGTCGGTACAGATATAGTCCGACGGACGGACAATATATTTAAAAACGTGAAGAAATTTGAATTTGGATCTAGGTCATGATGAGTGTATATGTCCATGATGGTTAAAGCTTCGATGATAAACCATTTCTTTAATGTGGATTATGGAGCGAAACGCGCTCTTGAAGTGCCTTATGATTTGTATACGGATTTCAAATTTACAATAGCTTTCATTCGATGGCTTGCTGTCCAAATTTTTTATCGTGCAAGTTATTCTTTCATTCCATCTACATACTCTTAATACACCCAACGCTGATAATGGTATAACCCTGACCTAAAGAGCTGCAGCTAACTGTAGATTACTCCCAAAAATATTCTGTTCAGTCTTGCTAAACATTTCTCCATTGTACGATTAAATCTTTCATCCATTCCGTCTGATTAAGATTGTAAAGGTGTTCTTGTTTTTGGCAAGGGTTACGATGGTGTTGCGTAACACATGGCCAGGGTCGCTCCGACGCTATACATACATACACAAACTAGCGGATAGTCTCTAATGGCTTGGGAGAGTTTGACATACTGTGTGATGTCGGAGGCCATGTCACAATGAATCATTTCAACGCTATTAGATAAATATTTGCTTCAGTTAAACTCAACCATCCTACAGTGCTACATTCATTCCATTATAGTCCATATTCCTCCCTTAGCCCATTCTAAATTGTTGACGCATTAGTCTTGAACAACAACCAAGGAAAACACAAAATGAAGCAGGCGTTTGGTGTTTGGCAGTAACTGCGATTGTAGCACGCATAAAATAAAGCCCAATGAATGAAAATTCCAATTACACTAAAAGGTACTAATCCTAATATAATAGCACATGCTCGGAATAACGAACAAAACTAGATCGGTGTAGTCAAATTTTCCAATATCGAATTACAAATTAAGAAGCTTTTTTGTTTTTGATAAGATAAAATTTTAGAAATGCAAATAGAGTTATGAGAAAAAAATTCTTAAGTGGTACCCTTACCGAACAACTGCTGCCATGGTGTTGTCCGATTTTGATGCTTTCTTTCTAATGACAACCAATGGATAGCCATGCAACTATGCCGCAGACTTACGCCGAGGGTATGTTTCGCAGCCGGTGCTATTGCCTCCTTTGATTCACAAATCTTGTACCTCTCCAAATAAGCTAATCCGAATGTTGATACCGTGGTATAATTTTCCCTGATGATTCCTTTGTCATTTATCTTCGTTTAATAATAATTTTCTTTCGTTCGTAGCCAAATTGTTATTCGATACTGCACATACCAAGCAGTTAGTGCACCAAATTTTCTCGCATATTCAAATATGACGGATCAAAGAAGAATACAAAACTTTTTCTTAATCGCTTTAGTTAATATATAATTATAATTTATATTACAATATTATACGATTTGTTTTACATTTTCTTTATACATTTTTTCGTACACACTATTTCCTTCACTATTATCACAGACAATCAAGTTAGATTTTTCATTTGAACTAAAAAATGAAAGCAAAACATATTTCTGATAATTCCAATGTTATCGTTGTATCTATGATTTTTCGTTAAACTGCGTATACGTATACGCAAAAAAACAAAATACTTTTGATTGTATGCGGCTATTTACAGAAAATGAAATCGCAGTTTAAATTTTTACGTTTACATAGGATGAAACATCTCTTTTAGGTTATCTCTCCTATTACTATATATGTAATAAAAAAATACAACAACAATTCACAATTTTATTTAATAATTTTTTGTCTAATAATTATTTTTCTTGGTTTTTTCTTCTATCGGTTGCATTTTTTTTTTTTTATTTATTCGGTTTCGTGTCACAAACTCAATCTCCATCTTTATTTTCCTTATAAAGCTCTACTCGTGCGCCCCTAAAGGAAATTTAAGTTATTGTCTATATTTGTCCCACTCTAAATATTAGCTCCCTCTTCGATTGCCCAACCAGCATCAACATATAAAATTGAGCAATTTTAGAGTTGTGGGGCGGGGGGGGGGGGGGGGGGGGGAGGGTATACAACCAACTTTTCCCGAGCATATCGTGAAGAGAAACAAAAATGCCATTAGCTTTCCTCGCAAGTTTTGAATTTTGATTGATTGACCATTTTTGACATGGTATGAAGCCACTAATCTATAGAAATTCTTTGCCCCACGGCTATTCTGTGCGTGTCCTTTTACCGCAGGACATTGATTTGACTTAACGCACCATTTCATCAGGGACCGTCTACATCCAACAAAATTGTTGCCGAATATTTCCGAGTTTTTTATTAACCCTTCTGCGTGGAGTGCCGTACACGTGTACGTCATTTCAAAATACGAACTTTAACACTAAACCTACCGACATTTCATTTATACCTAATCCTACCATGAGCGGTCAAATGACCGCTTTAAAAAAACATATGTATTTTAGTAAAATAGACTAAATGTAATATAATTTGTTTTCGAAAATTAAACAATAAAAAAAGTTGTAAACATTGTAAAATAGGTTGTTTGTATATTTTAGGAAAAGATAATAACACATGATGATAAAGTAACGTTGTATGCGAGAAATTTTAAACGAAATTTTTAAAACGGTCATTTGACCGCGCATGGTAAGTTTAGTGTTAACAAGACACCGTGAACTATTTTAGATGCTATTTGTATAAAGTACATTCAGCACATTGTGCACAGCTATTTAAAAAATAAAATAAAAAAGAAGACGTGGTAAAAATTGTGTTGGAACGCTACGCCTAAATAGGAAAAATATACTCATATAATAAAAAACACAAAATTAAGAAAAGGAGAAATTATAGCCCAACACTGTGAAGCCATAACCATATTGAAATGAATGGACAAAAAGCCCGTTACTATGATTTCGTTATAATAAAAAGGAATAAGGAAGTTACAACCTGTAAGTGTCATAGATTACAACATAAATATGGGTGGAGTGGATTTGAAGGATCAATCAGTTCGGCAAACAGTTGTCAAAGTGTAAACATCTAAAATACGTCTAAAATAATAAAATAATAAAAATAAATAAAATAATTAAATTTACCTAATTTTTGCTTTAATTTTTATATTAATAAAATCATTAAGTCATATTTAAAATATAGTTCACCAAAAATATAAGGGATTTGTTAATTTATTCGTGCGTGATTCACATCTTCATAGCAAAGTACAACATCGTCAACCATTTTATTGTCAATCAATTTCGCGCCTTTGTAAAACAATGACCGTAACCTGCCGCTTGTGTGGTGCCAATATCACAAAAAAAGGACGACTTCCTGGTATTAAATGTAGCGGTCCTTGTGAAAATTTCTACCATGTTAAGTGCGCTTGCATCTCACAGGAATTGTTAAGTGATATTAACCCTTTAACTGTTTATGTCGAGTATACTCGTCATCAAGATAAAAAAAATTACATTCGTCCTTATTATTCAACGAATCAATTTTATTTTTTTTTCATGAAGAAGGGCAAATCACCGAGGCTTCTTTGAATCACTGCTTCTTGGTTCAAAATAAGTCGTCATCGACAAAATGTCTATAAATGTTTAATAAAATTGTTAAAAAAAATAATTTTTAAAATGTTTTCGAATAGTTCGCACCGATGCAATATAATTTATCGAAAATTTTTTTTAATTAATTATAATTAAAACATAAAGAACAAAAATGAACTGGATTTTTTTTATTACTGCTTTGAAACCGTTATTTTATATATGTATCAAAATATCATCACCCCAATTTTTTTTTATTGTTCTATCACTACACAAAAATGGCCTTGAATTTTTTTTAATTTCATTTTTGGTTGTGTTTCTTTGTATCATATTTTACTCTGTTTTCGTCGAGTATACTCGTTTTCGCTGAAAAATAATTAAACAGTTAAAGGGTTAATAATCGAACTGTCAATTGGTTATGTGAAAGCTGTCGTCTACAATCCAGTCAATCTGTGATTGACAACGAAATCTCGGACTCTGAATGTGATGTGAACGTGAGTCTAGCCGATATTATGATTCAATTAAAACGAATGGAAAAGAAACTATCTGCTCTGGACAAAGTTAAAGACGCAGTACATACTCTCTAAGCTGCGAACGATGCTCTCACTTCGAAACTTAAACATCTAGAAGACCAGTTTAGTATCCACTCTGCAAAATTACATCAAATGGAGGCTGATTATGACAAACCAGCTCAAATGCTAAACGCTTCAAGCATTACAATCAGTGGCTTGCCGATGGAACATGTTGACATTAGTGGAATGATTTTCAACACTATTAGTAAAGTCGAAAATTCCATTCAACCGGATGATATTTTATCGATCGAACCCATTCGTAGAAACGTTAGCAAAACCACACTGAATAAAACCAACAATTATGTAACTCGTCACAACTTCTTTATTGTTAAACTAAAATCCATCGATCTACAACAAAAAGTTTTAACGCAAATGCGCAAAATTAAAACACTTTACACTAAAGATCTGGATATCATCTTGCCGCAAAACCACCGGGAGCATCAAATCCATATAATGCACCGCCTTTCAAAATTCCAATCACAGCTGTATCACGAGCCTAAAAACATAGAACTGTCATCAAACTTTAAATATTTATGGTGCAAAGCCGGACAAATTTACCTAAAGTAATCGGCTGATTCTGACGTCTATCGTATTCACTCCATGAACGATATTTTTCGTATCCAGAACATCATGCACTAGCAATTGGATAAAGCGGTTGCTGCTTCGGTATCTAGAATTAAATAATGTAACGTTAAGTAGTTTTTTTATCTTACCTTTATTAGCTCATATTTGTTTTTTATATATTTTTTCCATATTCCAGCTTAACTCTTTATACATTTTGTTGTCAAAAATAATATTTGTTTATATTAATCAGTCAGCTGTTTTGATTCCGGTAATTATTTTTTTTATGGTGGTAGTGTTTGTTATGATTTGGATGATGTTTAAACACTGTTTGAGTTATTTTTTAGTGATTTACTCAAAAAACTTAAAACTTATTTTTTTAACATTTTCAAATTTATTTATAATTAGTCGGAATATTTTGAAATTTACTTGGAATAGATTATTCGTTGTTGTGATTTATCTGGCTGTATTGAAAATGTTGTACTTTGCTCTCACTCTTCAAAATTTGTTTTTCGGTATTTGTTGTATGCATATTGAATTGTTAGTCTTATATTATGAGTAGTATAATTCACCAAAACATTCAAAGTTTGAGAGCAAACTTCGACATTTTCAGTGCTTATTTATCTAGTTTAAAAGTGCAACCACTATTAATATTTGTTTCGGAAATCTGGATTTACTCACACGAATCTTCATATTACAGACTGCCAAATTATAATTTCATTGCTTGCTGTAATGATGATTATAGATCTGGTGGTGTTGGTGTGTTTATCAATCAAAATTTAACTGTATCTTCTTTTCATTGTTACAACTGGACCACAGCTGATGTTTTAATTTTAAATATTACCTTGGGGCGTCATGATTGGACCTTTATCTGCATTTATAGATTTTGTAATAAACCGGTAAACTCGTTTTGTGTAGATATTGAGGAGTTACTTCTATCAATTAATAATAATAACATAGTTATTCTGGGAGACATCAACATAAATTTACTTAATATCAATGAATGCTATAGTTACCTTACCATGTTAGCCTCCCACGGATTTCTAAGTCTTTTAAATGAAGCTACTAGACATTCATCTTGTCTTGATCATGTGTTCATCAAATCAACAAATTCGTTTACTTTTACTGTGGAAAACACACCGATTCATCTATCTGACCACAACTTAATAAAGCTAAACATTTTTGCATCTCAGATCCCTGTGCTTCAAAATAGTGTAGCTGCTAATTTTTCGAGAGTTGACTATAGCCGTCTGAATGCTCGTCTACAATCTGAAAGTTGGGCGACTGTTTATGGTGAGAATAACTGCAATATCGCTTTTGATAGGTTCTTATTTATTCTGAAATCGCACATTCGTGAATCTAAGGTCGAATCTTCTGCCCCTACATTAAAAAAACTGAAACCGTGGATGAATTCTTATCTCCTTTTGAAGGTTCATAAATTAAAAAAATTCTCTAGAAAATTACGCCATAATCCCACTAATGCACGTTTGGAAAAATTTGTCAAGAAACTCTCCAAGGAAGTAAATGCTAGAATTAAATTTGTCAAAAATTCATTTTACAAGAAGAAATTTGAGTATGTTAAAAATAGTTCTAAACTCACATGGAAGGCTATTGATGAAGTTTTGGGAACAAATAAAGACAAAAACCGAATCACCAAAATTTACAAATACCAATCTGATGTTCTTATTTCAAATTATCAATCTATAAGTAATGAATTCAATACTTATTTCCTCAACGTTCCATCGGAGATAACAAATAATTTGAACAACACTAACTTTTCGCCTAATTCTCCAGGCTATAGCAGATATGTTTGAGGCTGCACTTCACCTAGTATGTCTTGTGTGTTTGATTCGATTAGCGCCAGAGAGATTATAAAAGAGATTAGTAGTTTGAAAAATAAACACTCTTGTGGAATTGACGGAATCGACAACCTAATCTTAAAAAATTGCGTGTGGTATCTAGTAGATGTTTTAGCTTACCTCTTCAATTTCAGCCTAGAAAGTGGTGTATTTCCAGATGTTTTCAAATCAGCCCTTGTAATTCCAATTCATAAGAAAGGTGATGTGCTATTACTAAATAATTATCGACCTATTTCGTTGCTAAGTTCCTTCTCTATAAACTATTGGAGAAACTAATAAAACGTAGATTGCTCGGTTATCTGGAGAAAATCAATTTTTTTAGCCGTAGTCAATTTGGTTTCTTAGCAGGAAGATCCTCTGAAGAAGCACTACTACATCACCTCAGTTATGTTTACTCGGCTTTTAACAATTCGCAAAAATCCGCTTCATTATTTTTAGACATTGCAAAAGCGTTTGACACGGTGGATCACGAGGTTCTTGCAAACAAATTATTAAATATAGGTATCAGAGGTAAAGTTTTTGACTGGTTTGTTAGTTATTTCAACAATCGTAGCCAAATTGTTAAAATAAATGATAAATTTAGTGAACCTGGTTACTTAAATTGCGGCGTTCCGCAGGGATCAGTATTAGGACCTATTCTATTCTTAATCTACATAAATTCTATATTCGACATCGATCTTCTGGGGCACACCACTGCATTTGCGGACGATTTAGCATTAGGTTACACTTCAGCAAACCCTTCGGAATTACAGAACCTAGTTTGCACAGACTTAGTGAATCTTGGTAATTGGTTTTACTACCATCGCCTGGCTCTTAGTAATAAATCCAGAGTAATGTTTTTTGGTCAGGCCGCATCTCCCAATTCTAAGGTTTTGTATCATGTTCCATTTTGATCTGGACACTCATGCTCATCGCAGTGCTTTGAAATTTCCCTCGTAAATGAGTTTAAGTACTTAGGAGTTACCATCGATTCGCAGTTGAAATGGAATTCTCATCTCACCATTGTCAGAAAAAATGTTATTACTGCGGCTTATAAATTCTACCATCTGAAGCAATTATGCCCACCGTCAACACTGCGAGTTCTATATCATGCACTAGTTGAATCTATTATTATGTATGGTATATCAAGCTGGGGTGGGATTTATTTTTCCAATATAGAGGACCTATACATTTCACAAAAACGGATTATTAAATTGATTTATTGTCGGCCTTTAACAACTCCAACAATTCCCTTATTTCGAGATTTGAAATTATTACCTTTAAGATATCTCTATGTTTATAAGGTATTAAAGATGTTTTTTGTTCGGAGTTCCAGTTTCCATAGTCGTATTCATCACACGTATACTTTAAGGAATCCGAACAACTTTGCCGGTTTACGTTGTAATAATGAAAGGTTCAGAAGGTCTTAGTTTTATATGGGATTGTATTGGTTTCACAAATTACCAATAGAGTTGAAATTCATTCCGATTGGCCGCAAACACTATTTTGATAAAATGATTCGACATTGGCTGATTAATATAGACAACATTGAAACCTACTTCTAATTTTTCTTTTTTGTATTGTATTCACTAAATATGAGCTGGAATTTTAATTTTATTGTATGTATTATTTATTTATTCTTTTATGATAGTTTTTAATTTATTATTTTTATTTGTACACTTTTGGCAACCTAAATTTCATGATTTTTTTCTTTCTTGCTCCCACACAGGTTCTAAAAACCTATTAGGAGCTCTAACTTTATTAGAAATAGTTTATGATTTGTATTAATGTATGTAACCTGTTTTTCTAAATAAAGAGAATAATAATAAAAAAAAAAAAAAAAAAATGTTGGAAAACTATTTATTGGAAAGAAAAAATGCATAAATGGCATATGAAATTATTTAGCAGGTTACTGAAAGTTGGTATACTAAATAGTTTCATCATTTACAAACGCAATAAACAAAAAGTCAACGATTTTAAATTTCGAGTTCAACTGGTAGAACAAATTTTTGCGAAATATGTAAATGAGGTCCAGAGAACGGTTTCAGGAAAACATTCTCAAGATTAAAATTTTTCAAGACTTAGTGATCGTCATTTTATTGAAAAAATTCCTCCAGCTCAACAAAAAGCTAAGGCGCAAAAGAGATGTGTTGTTAGCTACAAAGGTGGACGCAGGAAGAAAACAATTTACTGGTGCCCTGATTGTGAAGTTGGACTATGTTTGGACTCGTGTTTCAAGATATACCACACACGAGAACATTATTAATGAAACACTTTTTTGTTAAAAAAAGAATATTGAAATAAAAAACAATAAAACTAATATTTAAAAATGTTTGTTTTATTAAAAATAAAACTATTAATTAAATAAATTAAAAACAATATGACAAACATTTAAAAGTTTTCGTTTAATTTCCTCCTCCCGCAACTCACATAGTAATTGAAACTTTTAACTCCCACACGGAAGGATTAATTCCGAGGTGGCCTCCGCCTATATTTCCATTATAGTTCTCTAGTATTTGATGAGTTCTAACTTTTATCGTCACTTTTAATAATTGTTTTACTTTACCTCCTAATCCTTCCATAACGGTGTTAAATAATCATTCTCTATATTATGGTTTTCTAACTCTGTTCAAAATCCTTTTAGTATGGATTTCTTTAGTGCAATCTCCCTCCGCATAGGCTCCCGATCCACTTTTCTTATGACAACTGTTCATTCCACGTAGTTGAAGTTATAGCTCCCAGGGGTAGTAGATCTAGCGTGCCCACCTGCTCCTTCGGATTCTTGAACCGTAGCCGCAAAGATCCCTGTCGTAAATATTGAACTTTCGAAGGTGATAAATATTTATAAAATTTATTTTTAAGTCATTTGCAATAACTCTCGATGCTTAAAATAAATGTTTCGCATCGATGCTCAAACTATGTAAGTACTAGAGCTGTGTATAGCGGTCTTCGTGTTTCGACAAATGATTCCTATTATTCTTCCTTCCGTTTAAACAGTTTATTTTTCTCGGTTAATTCGTGCAAATTCCTTGCAAAATTGATGAATCCTGATACGATTCGTCTTTTTAGTAGGTACATCGTCGCCATTGGCGGTTATCTTACGTCGGATTGTATTAGCTCTAGAATTTTGTTGTTGTCGACTAATAGGTAGCATGCATGTTAACCAGTCGACTGACTTCTTGTTCGCCAAAGAAAATCTTCTCGGTGCTTGGCGAATCGACGTCTCAGCTTTGTGTCAACTTTGTGCTTGCGGTCATGGTATACCGCTCGAGTATAATCGATAAGCTGTGTTTTCTGCTACTTATATTAAGAACTTTGGTTCAGTTCCGCTTAATTATTGCATTATTTCTTCCTTTGGTATACTTGAAATTTTGTGTTGGTATATTTCACTAAAATAGATGCCCCACATTTTTCGATAACTACCCTTTTTTGATTGTTTTTATGTGTTCCGGCGATTCAAGGCTGTAATTTGAACTGAGTTGTTATTTGTTATTACTTGGGCTTTCCCGATCATTATTTATCTGGTCCCATGATTAAAAAGTTCCCTGGTTAACTAAAATTTTCTTTCAATCTTCCCAATTCTCTCTGAAAATCGATGGATCTATTTTCAATAACCAATTATCACTCGCTCGTTGCACTTTTTGCTGCATAGGAGATTTCAAACTGCCTTGCTTTCGTAATCTTTCCCAGCAGTCTCATGCGGTGTGATCCGCTCGTCAAACAAAGAACCAACGCACCTTCGCTCTCCAAATAAAATCGATGTACATATGTTATCGGTTTGGTGCAATAGTGACACAAGTAAAAAATTATCAATTTTGAGATATTCGAACAAAAACCCTTTAAGTCTAACAATCTTTTATCTGGTATAGTTTCACTTCAAGATTACTCATAGCTTCATAATATTATATTATTTTTTAGGAATAATGTCAACTCGAAATAGGACTATTGAAGCTCTAACTTTATTAGGGTCAATTAAATATTTTAAATGCAGCTCTGAAAAATTAAATCGTCCATAAATAAAAAAAAGTTATATGACAAAACAATTACATTTATTGTTTAAAAAAGTTTTGTTAATTAAAGAATTACTACCAAAAAAAATTACAAAATCGATTTCCTTAAAAATATGCTGTTTTAAGATGTGACACTGATGCACCAAACCGGCGATATGAATACGCTTACGCGATATGTTTGTCGCTTGTGGTCTTTTTCATATTTTTGATGCAGTATCTTCGTTGCCTAAGAATGCTTAAATGGTTGGTGGTTAAAAACTGACCAAGTTGTTTTCCAGTTGTCTAACTTGTGTTTTCAAATGTTTAATTTGAAAAGTTTCATTTTCAGCAAATATATTATTTCTAATGCAGGGTTGAATCAAAGGGTTCATGTCCGGAGGAGGTGGAACATAAGAACCGAGGGCTGTTAGCTGATGAAGCACTGATGACAACACTCCAATAATTCTAAAGATACTAAAGAGTTTGGAAGCTCTTCGTGTTCGGCTAATTAAACAAGAGAGATTTATTGTATTCCAGATAAATTTGGCTTGCCGCTTATTTTGAAATGTATCTACTATTTGGGGAAAATACCAAAATTCCCAATTGGAAAAAGTATAGTAATCAAGAATGAAATCCATGATATAATTTTTTTTACGTGGCTGTTTTCACTATATTGTCACCAAATATAATATCCTTGCCGAATATTTAGACGAGATCCCGTGAACTTTTTCGTCTAGGCGATATAACCGTGTTGACGTGAATATTACGTTAAAAATAATTTTTCAGAATATTTTAACTGAGCTTGGCGGAATATATTTTGAAAATTTATTCAAACGCAGAAATTCTTACTTGTTGAATTTGTGGTAATTTTTGGTATTTTTTTGCTCTTATGGTGGAGGCATACGAGTCACTAGATTTATAATTCTGTTTATAATCTGATATCTAATTACTTTTTTGTTTTTATTTACTTTCAGGTGAGGCCCTATGGCAAAATTATTTTTTGAATTGTAATCGTAAGTATATTGTGTGTAAGATATCAACAATATTAATGTAAATAAGACATTAATGTGAAATTCGTCATTTTGCCATTTTCTCTGATGAAAAAGGATGGTACACTTTTATTACAAGTAGTGCCAAAATTGAATATTAAAAATTGTACACTGTAATAGAATTGCATAATGCAAGCGATTAGGATTTGCGTGTGTACCGGTGGACTATTTTTGTTGAATAAGATTTTCATTTTTTATGGAACGAACGACGATTTAGCAATATTTAAATACTGAACAGAAAATTGGCTAACATTAAATTTTTTTTTTTAACTTTGAATTTACTTTGAATTTAATGGAAGTCACTTACTCCCAGTCACTTACACTGCAAATTTAAGATTCTCATCCAAAATGTTAGCTTATATCGGGTATTTTTTGCTTTTCGCTGTTATTTCATCATGGAAAGATTTACACCCAAACAACGTTCACAAATTATTGAATTTTATTATCAAAATTTGTGTTTAATGAAAAATGTGTTTCGCACCCTTCCTCCGTTTTAGGGTCGTCATAATCAACCTACTAGCAAGCAATTCAAGCCATTGCGACAAAATTTCGCACCAATTTCACGTTAATGGACATCAATCCACCAAATCGTATGCGTAGAGTGCGTACAGAGGAAAATATTGCTGCTGTAGCAGCTTATGTTGATGAAAACGACAAAATGTCCATCCGTCGCAGGGCATATCAATTTGGATTGTGTTTTCCTACTAAAACGAAATTCATTTTTGGTAAAATTGGGTACGTTAATAAGTGAAATTGTCACATTTGGTTTAATGAGGAGCCATAGGCAATGCAAAAACTACCAATGACAAACAAATAACACAGTTATAACCACTGTTTGGTGTGATTTATGGGCCGCTGGAATCATCGGTCCGTATTTTTTTTTAAGATGACAATAGTCACAACGTTATCGTCAGTAGAGCTGATGATTTCAGTCGTTTTTGTCCAAAATGCATGAACAGAATGTGATCGATAAGTGATTTCAGCAAGACGGCACCACATGCCGTACAGCACGCACGTGTCATTAGCGAGTT
This sequence comes from Nephrotoma appendiculata, assembly GCA_947310385.1. Lineage (NCBI taxonomy): Eukaryota > Metazoa > Arthropoda > Insecta > Diptera > Tipulidae > Nephrotoma > Nephrotoma appendiculata. The sequence continues at coordinate 141,563,620 of OX371223.1, forward strand.
ACCAGCCAAAATGCTAGAAAAAATGGTGAAAAATTGGACATCTCGCATGGTCGTGTGGCCAACAACGTAACTGTGTGGCCAAAATTTACATAAAATAATCTTTAAAAAGTAAATAGCAAAAATTGATTTATCGATTCAAATAAAAATTTCATATATTTTTCCAATTTTACTGAGTTTTTTTTGAAAATTATAAACCAAACTCTTAAAGAATCGCTCATTAAGAATATATGAGACAATTTTGCCTCATCAAGAAAATGTTGCAGTATCTTTAATTATTAGTTTTAAGACGAGACATATTGGCCCTACTATATACTAACTAAAATTATCAAAATACAGTTAAAGCACCCCAGTTTCCGTTTATGGTCCGTTAAACTCAGCTTCCAATAAATAATTGGTCAAATAAACGCCTGTATTATGAGTTCTGTTTAAATTCGAAAGATGTTCATATTTCATTTTTAAATAAAAAAATACAAAACGTTTCATCCTGAAATGTATTCCGTTATATTCGAGGATTGATCAATAAATACCCGTGTTAAGAATGAAGACAAAAGTTTTTAAAATTTTTATTTTTCAACGTAATAGCCTTTTAGGTCGATACACTTTTCCCAACATTTCTGCAATTTCCTTAACCCCTCCAAAAATATGATTTCTCAAACTTTTCAAAATACGCTTCTGTCTCGGTGATAAACTCCTCGTTTGAGCTGAATTTTTTCCCTCCAAGCCATGTTTTCATGCTGGGGAACAAAGAAATCAGGGCAAAGAGGCAGATCGGGCGAGTACGGTGGGTGTTACAGTAATTCATTGCTCAGTTCATGAAATTTGGCAACGACAGTTTCGGATCACAATTTTTGCAATCACGGCACTCACGGGCTGACACCTTTCTTACACTTATCTTATCATTTAAAATATTAATCGTCGTTCCGTACAACACGCCTATAGCCTCTGCTACTTCGCCCATTTTAGTTCGGCGAGAATCATGTTGTGAACCTTTTCAACGATTTCCTCGGTAACAACGTTTGCCAGGCGGCCTTGCCGCTCATCACCAAAAACAGATGTAGACCACGTTTAAATTCGTAGAATCAATATCTCACAGTTGTCATAGATGGTAAAGGGTCCCCATAGATAGCATCCAACTTCGCTTTGATTCCTTCGCATGTTTTTCCATCCAAAAATAAAAAGTGAATTACGGACCGATACTACACTTTTTCCATTTTATTGAGAAACACGAAAGACGATCGATATAACTGGCTGCCAAGAAAAAGTGGATATGTTTTTTGGGTTGGCTCTAACTGTTAAAATGATAACTTTTGATGATACGACAAGATTTATTTTCTGTCTTATATTATAAATAACATGAATGTTTTAGATTATAATTAGAACAGGATTAGAAAAGCTGAAAAATGCAAAATTTATAATTAGAATCTTTAGACACAATTATGTCCGTCGTATTTTGCTTTGTCATTTTGTATTATTTTTGATTTAGCCAAAGCTTTTGCAAAAGATCGGCAAACAGTGCTTTCTTGAAAAATATTTTTTTGCCATAGCAAAAATGTGCTTTACTTCTTAGATGTTTGAAGTGAATAATTTATATTCTTCTTCCTGGAGAGCTCAGTTGATGTTATATGAGCAAAGATTATATTTTTAAAAGTTTCATAGTATTTAAGTTTTAGGCCAAATAGTACATACTATAGTAATTAATTCAACTAACCGTTCCGTCACATTATCACTGTAACTAAACGAGAGTTCATCGTAAGTTGTTCCCAAACACTTATTTGCGTAAAAAATAATTTTTCATGACACTTTGATAGACATTTGGGTGTTCTGCTGCATCGGTGATTTTTTTCAAACCACATAGAGATGTCATGAGGAAGAGGAAAATGGAAAACTAAGTGGATTTTTAAAAATTGATATATGTATGTGTTTCAAGAATATCTGTTGAAATGTTGAAACTGGCGATTTTAAAAAAAATCTTAAATTCCACCATTTTTTGGCGGTTTACTGTCTAAAAGTTTGGTTAGGCTTGTTTCAATTCTTTTAAATGATAGTATTGTACATATAAATATACTGGTCCTGGCTTTGAATTTTGAATCAAATCTTACTTAAAAATTTCTGAAAATTATGAAAATTTTCTTTCTATTATATTTTTCTTTAGAGTCAAAAACTTTTGTTAAGTTTATTGAAAGTGTCATCCACATTTTTAATGTGGCTTAGACTCAACGAGACAAACAGTCCAACGATATTCAAATCTGTGATTGAAATTTTCAAAACCAATTTTCAAATATTTTTACCGCCGAAAGCATAGTTGGCGTGTTTCTTTAAACAAATTCGATCCACCTGCGACAAAAAAAATGTAAAAATTATTTTAATTTTCATGATAAAACCACAAAAGTATTAAGTTATGGAAAAGAGAAACCCGTTAGGTAAAATTCACTCTTAACGGAATATCTCCTTAAATATAATACTTGCTTTAAAGCGCTTTTGAATCCTCTTAGGTTTGAGCATGAAAATCTAATGAGCCTTTGGTGGTGTCTACTTTGTTTAAGTTAAACAGTTTTCTAAAACTATTTGCCAATGGTTGACTTTTCAGGTTCTCACGACGGAGATATTTTGTTGATTATTTGTGCGAGTTTAGTCCCAACCGAGTAACGACTAATCATTTTTTGCTGGATGTAATATTGGAATAGTTCAGATAATTAACTCAGGTTTGTTTTGGCACTACCTGTGTATATAGTACGTTATTAGTATATTTACGTAACTTATTACAGAACTTATTGAATTAAAAAATTATTTTTTTATTTCGTTCACATTTTGGTCCGCTGGGACATTTATATTTTATAAAAAGTTTTCTAAATACCAAACCAACAATCTTGTTTTTTATTTTTTATACATCGATATGCTTGAAAAAGCTTTCACCCACCTACAGTACTGGGTAGTATATGTATACATTACGAAATAATTGTTATTACAATTGTGGATTCAGGAAATCCCAATTCAAATTTTTATGCTCTGATTATTAATCCGAGAGGGTACTGTGCATGGCGTCGTCGCATTTCATTATATATCGACGATGACATTTAAAGGACACCAAAATGTATATGAATTTGAAATTTTTTATTTGCTAAGTGAAAATACAACTGCAGAAAACGAAGCGATATTTTAAGACAAACTATTTCTTTCTTGTAAGAAATTTTTACCGCCACCGCGACCAAAACCACTTAGTAAATATGCCTACCTAACAATATACTATATTTTACTTGTAAGTACTCGTACAATACAAATCGAAAGACAGATAGTACCCAAATACAGTCGAAACTGTCAAATTGTTGAAATTTGCTTTGTCAGATACACGAGAAACGTTTATCTTGCGACGAACTGTATCGTGCGTTTCTATACGCAAGTACGCGATTACAGATACTACTGCTGTGCTATTACGTTCACTAACAATATAAACTGCGGCATTTTTTCTGATATCTAATCAAGTGCCGAATAAACAATGTTTACATTTGATTTATTTTAACATAAGATATTATTATTATTTGTAATAATTAATGAAAATAAATAATGTTAAACGTGTGGTGTGCTATTTTTAGCGTTTAAAATGTTGTTCATTCATGTTCACACAAATACAGTACACCACTAGCACGTTGCAAGCTCCATGCCAACTTGCAAACTATATCAGGAATGAATTATCGGCGGGTTATAGATATTTTATTGATATTTATTTCACTAAACCCTATGGAGAACCAATTCGGATGCGGCAGTCATGTTGTGGAGCTCCTGCTTGGTTTTGGTAAAAAATGGGCTTTTGCGAAACGTTGCAAACTAAGATATTAGGGTTACGTGTATAGGTATTCTAAAATCGGTTAATTTTGTTGTTGATTTTGTTTGCCCTTTTCAGATTGTAAGATATCCTTTTTCTGAATTAATAACTATATATAGTATAGACTGACACCAGGTTATCCACTGCTATATTGGGAAAGTACAAAATTATTAGCATACTCGTCCCAAGAATAAAAAATATAATTTTTCTATAAAGTTTAATTTTAAATCCTCCAGCGGAGTTACACATGTAAGGCTATATTTCAACTGGTTAGAATGAAATTCATGCTCGAGGTCGTTGTTGTGAATCAGAACAAAATATTCTTAGTAAGGTATCCTTGATGCTCGAGACTCTTGCTGAGAATTCGTAACAAGTTCTTTTAGTGTGACGACTGATCTGAAACGTGAAATAAATCGTCATACCCGAATTCTCTTTTATCTCGAAACGCTTGTTTACCGAAACCATCAGCTTTACGCCGACTATTTTTAAAATAGGCCTAAACCAATCATTTACCTAAGTTAGTTATTTATCTACCTAGTTTTTGTTAATTTCAATTTTATTTTTAACGATATTTTTACCGTTCCCGAATTGTGGAGTAGAGGATCACTTTTTCAGGTACTGAACCTTTCTGTATTTACGCTCGAAATTTGTGTGGTGTTCTAGAACTCCCAAGTGAACTCAAAATTCTTGTCTAATTCCGGAATGAATCATAGAAATCTATGATGAAGTAACCCTGATCCTTCTTCACGGAATTAGGGTCATGAGTAAATTATTTCATCGGAGTAAAAACTCAACCAGCGAACACGTAACAGCTTAAGTTGTACTTTGTTTGAACTATTTAGGTAAAATTTACGATTTCTAAGATTTTTAATTACGCACCAAGTAATTATCCTTTAACGAATTGATCTCTCAAATCGAGAAACCCACTGTCAAAGTTTGGATTGCGTTTCTGTGAACGTCACCGTTTCAGTGAATGGTTTTATATCAATTATGTATTTAAATTAATTACAAATGAGCTGGGGCTAAATATTCCTTTCAAAATTACATCACTCTTTTTGGGCAAATTATTCCTTAATTGTTGTGGAACCCTGGAAAATGTATCAAAGCTATACAACATGCGTTTATCTCATATTTGTTTATCTCTCTCTTGCGATGATCCAAACACGGCTTTTAAAAATGAAAGTCAATAAATCATTCCACAATCAGTTTATTACCAATGCCAAATGTATCAGAAGTCTCTGAGAATGGAAATGGTGAAGTGGGCTGTGTCGTCTGCATGGCTGAAGATGTTTTGCGTGATAACATTCATTGGGGAATAATAGACTGAATGAGTTTCTTAAAACCAATTTATTTATTATAGATATTTGCGCCATCAGACGTGAGCAAACGGAATTCTTAGCAATCTTCACAAACACATTTTTATCAGAGCCTGTTGGGCCGGAGAAGAATATTTGGAGTGACTCTTAACCAGAGTTGTGCATTCGTGTATTCCGTTTTATATTTTAAACTATTTCTGCATTGCATCTGCGTCCTAGATGCCCACGTCTCTGACTGTGGTACTGTGTTCGAGTGATACTTCTCCATATTTGAGGGATACATGTTACCAACATGTTTTACAGAAAAGTTTCGAATTTGAAGTCCATTAAGCTCTTATGGTCTGCTTGTTCATGACCCCATTTAAATATACCGAGCTGTGGGCTAGTTGTGCTTGATATTTCTATTTACATTCTAGTCTTCCTCCTGGATAGGAAAGCATTTACCCTTCGCCGAAACAACTACGTGCATATTTTAGAATTTACTCGTACTTCAAGCAACGCGACTGTATGTACGGCAAACGTGGACCAATTAAGTAATCTCACTCACTGGATTTAATTTCGACACAATGGCAAATCTGTCAATGTATTTATTTATTTTAAAAGATCAGCAAACGAGATTTTTTTGCCAATTAGTCGCTAAGTTGGTCAAATTACAAGATGTTCAGTAACTTAAGGGTAGTTTACGGATCCTTAAAGAGAAAACGTGCCAAAACAATGTGATCTCTAAAGGAAGGAAGGATTATGAAGGACCATACGAAGTGTGCAATCGTCTAATTCTTTACTCTACTCCTCAAATGTAATTTGCGATGGTTGATGGATATCCGGGACTTAATTTTTGCAGACTGAAATTTTATTGCTGGATAAAGCGTCTGCAATTTGATCACGCAACATGGTGCATGCGCGTGCCTTCTTGTTTCGCTTAACTCTACTTTCAAATCCTAAATCCTTTCGAATTCAAAATCGATCGCAAACGGAATATTACCTTAAAACGTCACCTTAAAATGCTGATTGCCCCGGGTCCCATAAGCGCGGTCTAGCTTGGTTAATGCTTGTTACTGCAGACATCAAAGTAGTTATCTAAACCTTTGCAAATAACATGTGGTAATCACAGTGCGGTTTCCTCCGCCTCCCATTGATCTAAATTTGATAGTATTCTGAAAGATGCTTAGAGACAAATGGCCGATCTATGCCATAATATGTTTAAAACATAAAATTGTCTTATAATTAACGAGTAATTGCTTGTATTCTAAGCAACGCCCAGTTTCTGAACCTAAAAAGTCCCGAAGCGATCAAATATCTTAAAAGGGCTAAGTATAAATGAAAATTTTAAAAGTTGAAACGTTCAAAACAATCATGTGTTTTGCATTCGAATGACATTTCATTATGGAAGTGAGACATTTTCAGACCAAACAAATTACGAATTTCAACCAAAACTTTGCGAAATCATACCAGCTAGCTATTTCAATTTCGAAAAATTTCAGGGAACGCGTTTTGTAATGATTTGATCCAAAAAGTTGACTTTCCAACCTAATTTAGACACTAAAATCACAATAATCTAAGTCAATTAAACTCTTTTCCAGTCATTTTTGAATAGCAAAGCTTATGAAACAAAAGCTGTTAAATTAGTTGTTAATTTAAGAAAGCATAGGATACTTACTGCCTGACACCTGGCAGTACGTCAATTCGGGCATTTAATAAAATAATGATCCATCCTTTCCATTCTATATGCTGTAGTTAAGACACGCGCACACATCTTGCGTTACAAATTTATTGGAAACCTCCACGTGATGCTCCATATACAACTCATAACTTGGACGATTCCGCAATAAAAAGAAGGGTCGTAATCCTAAAAATAAAGTTAATCTTTCAGGGGTTTTTCAGGTCATCTCAAGGTCGGCGTTTGAACCCAATGTTGTTTACTTATATAATTTTTTATTATAAAACTAAATCCCTTTAATATATTGACCGTTCGGGGCCCTTTGAACACTCCCTCTCTCTACGGCGATGTTTTACAGCGGTTAGAAGAAATAGTCAAAATTACTAGCTAAAAGAAGTAAAAGCTGAAATGAAGAACATAAAAGCAAAGAAACCTCCTGGTTACGATCTAATAACAGAGCAAATAATAAAGGAGCTGCCTGAAAAAGGCCTCCGTAAATTCTTGCACACAATAATTGTGATCCTCAGGAAAAAACATATTGGCACATGTTTAAAGTAGCAGAAGTAATAAAGATTCCGAAACCGGGCAAGCCACCGAATGATAGAAAATCTTATCGGCCAATTTCTCTTTCTTTGTTTGAGAGGCTATTGCTATTGCTCAAAAGATTGAAAAGAACCATAGAAGAAAGAAACTTTATTCCAGCATATCAGTTTGGTTTCAGAGAGAAATACTCAACTATTGAGCAGGTTCATAGGCTTACAGATGATAAGAGAGGAAACATGTTTGCTCTAGTATTTTCTTATATGTGGCTCATTCCTTCGTAAGTTGTGGCGCTCTTGTGTTCACCCTTCAAACTACATAGAGATTTACCAAAACAATATTATATGATTTTAAAATCATACATAGAGAATCGCCACTTTCGGGTGAAATATGAACGTATTTCATAGTAAAAAACTTTCGGATTTTTTCATGTTTTGTAGGGAAAATTATGGAGAGTCGCTCTTACACCCCAAATTCAAGTGCGGTTGAAACCATTCAAAGCGGATGATTCATGAAATTTTTGAACGTGCAAACCTTTATCCCAATTTCGCGATCTTATATATTTTTTCTAGAATTATTCCACCAAATTGTGAAATTTCCTTGGAATTTTTAAATTTTTTTACAAATTTCACCCCCGTTAGGGGATGTTTCACCCCTAAACATCAATGGTATCGGTAAGAATCTATGTTAATGATCATAATTGAGGAGGACAAAGAACTTTCAGTCGAAAAAATCAGATGTCCTGAGCGAATTTCCAGAATCGTCTCTAGGGGTGGTTAACCCCCTGAGAAAGGGTGGTTTCGAAAAACCCTCGAACACGTCAACCTTATTTTTTTTATGGAGTAATATAAATTTTTCCAGAATTTTTCGCATCAATTTGGATTTTTTAGACAGTCTCTTTGATTTTTCAACCCCTTCCTAGGGGTAGTTTCACCCCCTAGGTAGTACCAAAATTCTTGAAAAAATAATATATAATGTAAGTTTCTGAAATACCTATTTTGGAATAAAAAACTTGCAGATTTTTCATGTTTTTTGAGGAAAATTATCGAAAGTCACTTTTTTACCCCCAACTTCAAGGGCGGTTTTCACCCCCTTAGAAGGGGATTGAGCACTTAAAAAAAATACGTGTCACTTATTTTCCACTCTACAACATATTACAGTTTCATCGAAATCGGAGCCGGACACCTGGAGACCCTTCCTTGTTAGATACCAGGCTCAGATGGAAAGAGCACGATAAAAAGGAAAAAGATGAGCTTAATATCAAATATTGAAAAATGTATTGGCTGCTCGGGAAAAATTCGGAATTGTCAACCAAAAATAAAGGTGCTAAAGCCTGTATGGACTAACGGAATACAGCTCTGGGCTTTACAAATAAAAACCAACACCAAAATAATATAAACTTTTCAAAACAAAGTGCTACGTGGTATAGTTAACTCTCCGTGGTACATTAGGAATTATGACCTTCATAGGGACCTAAATATCTCGACGGTTCAAGAAGAAATAAAAAAAAACTGTGTGTGTCAGCTCTGACGCACGATTGGAGTTTACTCCATGGTTGTCTACCATGATAAAAACGTTGACGGTTATCAGTAGAAACAATATGAAGGCCTTCTTGAGACGTGACCCTGCATAAGGCCACGTAGACCAAAGGTTGTGAATGTGTCTTGTTGTATTTGTACACAATTTCATCAAATGTTCCTCCTTGTGACTTGCGAATTGTCAACGCGCAAGCTAGTTTGAGTGGGAAATGATTTCTTTTATCATGGATGGATTTATTTCGGTTGAGAGGCACTGTTCCAGATCTACGGTTGATAGGAACGAATTCTCTACTGATTCCTTTTGCGTTCGCATAACCAGCCATTTTTCCACGAGCTTTACAAAAACGCCGTTTGGAAATAGAAACTAAACTTGCAGTACTTCATTTTGAGCACCCAACTCAACATATGACAATTTACGAACCACTCCATTGGCTAAACCATCAGCGACATCGATGTTGGTTGTTATCATGTATGGCTTATCTACAACGAAAATATTTTCATAGGGTAATCCTCCTGTGTCAATTGTATTGAGCTTATGAAGCTTCTCGCTAGCAGCTCTTTCTTTTTCGCGATCACCGTCACATCCTATTATTTCGTCATCAGCAATTGAATTTGACATTTCATCAGATGAACTCAACATTTTTAAATTATACGTATCAACTGAATAGTTGTTATTGAATAAACGAATTCCATTAGGACAGCGTTCTGCTGCTTCTACCTCTGAATAGAACCTCGATTCAATCATTTGCAACTGTTGTTCATTCAATTGATCTCCATTACCTATCTTTGTCAACAGTGATGAGAATTCAGCATTTTCTTGTCGCATGACTTCATTTAATTCATAAAAAGCAATTCCTCTCCATAATTGCTGACCATCGATTTGCAGGACTTTTTGTTTCCAAATGGGAGTAGCTCTAACAAGTGGCAGTTGCCTCAAATCACCACCAAAAGCAGCATCAAGATTGCCTGTTATTTCTTTTAGTCTTAGATCAATACGTTCTAACACTTCACCCCCGATCATGCTGATTTCATTAATCAGTATCATCTTGACGTATTTGAAAAAAAATTCGATATAAGCCTTTGACCTCGTTTGATAATGGTGTTTGAAAACTCGAAGGAGTGATTTTGAATACGGTGTGAGCAGTCATGTCTCCTATAGCAACTGCGGCCTTCCCTGTAGATGCCCATGCAAGATAAGCGTTACAATAACCATCCGTATCAGTAAATCGATTACAAATTTCCATAATAAGTTTAATTAGGAATGTTTTCCCATATCCAGCAGGACCAGTTAAAAATAGTTGTAACGGAAGTAGATTTGTGGAAGTTAACAACCATATAATATGTTGTGCCAATTCAAATTGCTTCGTGTTTGATTTTCTCATCAACTGGAGAAATTCTTGTGTCGCCATCAAGTTATCTTTCTTTTTCCATATTGCTCCGAGCTTATTCATCGTCGCTGCTACTACGTCATCGTTGACTCTTGAAAGAGAATCTTGAAGAAGGTGTTGATATGGATCAGGAATATCCTCGACATAAACCTGATTTCGATGATCCTGTGAATCATTGAGCTCAATTTCTTGCTGACCTAATTGCGCACAAATTTCCATAGTTTTGGCGATTTCTAAATTAGATACGAATTCTTTTCTTCGTTCCATTATAACAGCTTCATTTTCATCAAAAATACGTAGAAATTTCATGTCTGCCAAAATATCAATTTCTTCAATCCTAAAAGGAATATATAGAGTAACCATTTCTCTCTTATATTCCGATAATTCTTTTTCTTTTCCCATGTCATAACTTCGATATCTTATAATTTTAGGAGATTTCCGTAATTTTACATTTCCCTTAGCAGTGACATTATACCGAGAAACAAACTGGGCTAGAGTGATGTGATCCAGTTCATCGGGTCTTTTTTCGTACTTATCAAACCAATTCTCCTTCCATATGCGTATATAATCATCATCAAGTTGTGCTAGTTCCTTTAGAGTTTTTCTGATTCGTTCTCGATGTTGTGGCCAATAAGTAGGTATATAATCAAGCAGCTTCTTGACTTAACATTTCAACACTATTGAGTACGTTAACACTAAGTTTTTTGGTTGCAGCGACGATATCAAAGTCTAGATTCTCATTTATAATCTCAACGAGTTTCTGTTGCAAATTGCTAATTCCTGTTTGTCTTATTGATATAATCAACGACATACTGGCCACATGAATATTCTTCAGTGATGAATTAAAATCTATGTTAGACCGAACCAGGTTAAGAATAAAAGGATTAAAACAATTATACCACTTTTCAGAAGGTTGCCGTTTTATAAATACTCGCGGTCGAGTTATTCCAGCTCGTAAAATGTTCATATAATTGTCATCTGATATTATGTGATTAGCTCGATAAAATTCTTCAATATTGTCGAAATCATTATCTTCTAAGTTTTTTCGTATATTTTGTACTATAATTGTAGACTTTTCAACTCTAGATTTTCATTCTGTAGAGGTATAAGAATGGTTGTTTTACGAATAGTAAGAAAGGTGCCTCGAACCTGCATTACCGAGCATTCGCGTGAGTATTTTTATAGCATGCGAAAGTATGCTTATGAGTTTAAAGTTGTATATGGCCAGAAGATTCTGATGAACTTATTGAGATAAGAGCATTAATTAAGGCAATCGCTTCTTTATAATTCGCCCCCAACGCACTCTTAGGTGCATTATCCAACCATAATAACAAATGGGCGCGTGGACTACCCCTATGTTGGAATTCAATGCGTTTGAAGTAATTAAGAACTCTATATTTTCCAAACGGACTTACTTTCTCCGATTGTAAAATTGACATGATGATATCAACCAACTTATTGAAGTAAATTGCGCAACTTACGGCATCTTTATTGACCAAGGTTGTTTTTTGAAAGTAATTTAATGTTTCAATCTGCTCATTCGTCAGTATTTCTCCGTTATTATTAAGTTTATGAAGAAGCTTTAAAAGAAGCGACCAGCCGATTTTATTAGCGCTGATCGTCAAAAACATGGTTGGTTTTCCCAACTGGCGCATCATTGCACACAGATCCCGCTTACGCGCTGATCAATAAGCTGCAGAATTAGGTATCGATTTCATAGTTGCTCTCTAAACTGGTGTTAATATAATATTCAGATAAAACTTGCTCTTTAGAAATATTGTTGTTCGTGCCGATATGTTTGAACCCAATCTTTAAGCCATCACAAATTCTTATTCGCAATATCTTCATCGCAGTATGAAGAAGTTTATTTGGTGTCACTCCCCTCCTATCAGAACGACGCAAATCACTGGTTGCCATCATAAATGGCGTGACTGTCATGTCATCTCGGAATACACGAAATTGTCCCAAGTAAACGATAATTAATCTGCATATTTATCAAACAGTAAACTCATTGGAGTTTTGTTTTCACCTGGAGCGATGCGAAAGAATCTATCTTCGTTCAACATAAGAGTTTGCTGTTGGGCTATAAGACTTTCATCAATTGTAATGTGCTCACTTAATTCATCAATATGTATTCGCGTTTGTGCAAAGTCAGGGTCAACAGGTATGATGTGATCTGCAGAATCGGTGTAATCAATTATCATGTTATCATTAGTTGTGAACCAAGAATCATCTACTTTGATATATCAAAATACCTATATAAAGCTGTCTGGACCAGATATGTTAACCATTGTTTGATGACAGATCTGCTAACCAGCCCATGAAGATAACTCGTTCTATGAATAAGCTTTTTCTTGATGTGTACATTAATACAAAAATCTTCTTCTTCACCATCTAGTGGCCTGGGTAAAAGCTTTATCATATTGTTAACTGAAACAGGTACATTAATTATTTGCCCGGTTATAGCAAACTGACCGTTAAAATGCCGCAATCTACGTATCTGCATAAAAGGGAGTCGCGGTGATATAAATCGTTCAGCAATGATGTTTAATTCTGGTAAGTACGCTGGTCTATCTGAATATTTAAAACCATTGAAGGTTGCCAAAGACGGTTGCCATTTTTAACACTGACATTGCAAGTCTTACACATCTTGACGGCAGCAACGTTAGTAAAGGTCTAAACAAAAAAATTTTGTTAAATACCAGGCCACGTTACAAGGTCTCCCCAACAACGGATGATAAATAAAGTGTTCCACCAACAACCAGCCGGAGTACGTCGTAGAGGAAGACCCCGATTACGCTGGCGCGACGACATCGAACAAGATCTACGAACATTAGGATGTCGAAACTGGAGGACGAGAGCGGTGGATCGAGATGGATGGAGGGCCTTAGTGCAGGCGGCGAAATCCCTTCATGGGATGTGAAGGCCAAAGAGAGAGAGAAAAAATTAGTTAAATAAATTATAAAAAATAAAATTTCGACATACCGTAATTTGTTTCAGGAGATTTTCATCTTCAAGTCGTCCAGTTTTCAGATCATTTAAAAACCAAAGACGATCACAAACATTACAGACGTGACCAAAATCATTTTCCACGAACATCTTTTGGAATAGTTTATACGCTGATTGATGCAAACGATAGCCGCTACACGGATAAAAATAAAAGGAAAAAATCCATCCTTTTCCTATCCTTTTGCGGAGTAACTATACGTCCAACCTTTCCTAAGGATTATAATTATACTTCACAAATAAATAAGATTTATACTTTCAAAAATCAAATAATTTTGTCCAAATTTTAACAAATTTTATTTTTGTCCAAAAGATTAAAATTCATCTATCGGACGATGATAATTTTTATTCTTTGGTCGACTGTAAAAAGCACTCAAATTTGGAATAGAATTTGCTCTTTGAAAATGGCTAAATTTTCACTTCTTTGTATATAAAAAAATATTCACAAAGAATAATATTTATCCAATTGAAAGGTTAAAATAAATACTAAGCATTAGCATTTTATACAATTCAGAGGGATAAGTTTTATTCTTTTTAGAAATCAGATTCAACGCTTTTTAAAAGAAATTTGAATAAAGAAAAGAATAGAAATTTTGTTATTAAAACATAGTTTTTTATTTCAAATATTGTCAATTTATATATCCAATAGTTTATTAAAATTTCGATGATTTTATCCTATACGCGTGTAATAAACTTCGGATTCAAAATTTCTCAGCATGTTGAGTGAAATATCAAGCCACGTAATCCATGTTATTAGTTCGTTGTTTAGTTTCATCTTAACTTGTTTTGTGGCCTAAATAATTTAAATGTTTATTAGAAAAAATTATCAAATACATATTTGTATTATTTATTTACCTTTATACATTTTCAAACAATAGGTAATTTCCATCCGTGTTTCTGCGGCTAAGTGCGGCTATAGATAAATCTGTATTGTGTTTCTGCTGAGAGTAAATAAATATTTAAAAATAAGCGTTGCTTATTATATGAGAAACCACATAAATTGTATAGGAACAAAACTTACCTCTTAATACACAGCAGAACCTTCTCAAATGATCGGTAACTAATCAAATCAAAATAATTTTTCCAAAAAGATTGCTATCCCTTCATTCTCCACAAAAGTTACAGTTGCTCACAAAATTGAGCGCACACCTCTAAAAAAACATATTTTGTTAAAGAATAAGTACAAAAACAACAATTTAATTGATTTTTTTTTTATATTTTGAAATATTACATATCTCTAAACTTAATTTCTAAAAAAAATAATAAACCATTTAAAACAATTCATAAAAATTAGACAGAAATTAAAAATCACAATATTTCAGTTTCACAAAATTGAGCGTACACTTATAATAAGTTTTTAGGAAGTCCGTAATTTTTACTGGATTAATATTTTGTGTGGCCATCTTTAGCGTCTATAACCGCCTGTAAACGACGTGACATAGATTCCACCAGTTTTTTAGTATTAAAGGCCTCAATATTTTCCAATTCACCCCTTGTTCTATTTTTTAGCTCTGTTTTATTGGACGGTATGCTATTTGCAACCCGTATTTTTATTTCGCGCCACAAATTCTCAATCGGATCTAAATCCGGTGGTTGAGTTGGAGTTTTAAGTTGGTGGCGAACGTTGTATAGCATCCATTCCTTTACTAAATATGAAGAATGTTTGGGGTCGTTATCTTGTTGATAATAATAATCAGCGACAAACCAAATCTTTCTGCAGTTGGGCGTACATTTCTTTGGGAAATAGAACCCCATAACATAACGGATCCTCCTCCTTGTTTTATTGTTGAAACTAAGTTCTTCATTTCCAAAGATTCATTCGGATTTCTCAAAACAGTTTTCCTCCCGTCTGAGCCAAATAAATTTACTTTAGCTTCATCTGTGAATATTACTTTATACCAGAAACGTTGAGGCTCCTTGATGTATGTTTTAGCAAATTCAAGATGTTTCTGGATATTTATGGTTGACAACATCGGTTTTTTGAGAGCAATTCGACTGTTCCAATTGTTCTTGCGTAAAACACGGCGAACAGTTTCTATGATATGGCTTTTTGTGTGGCCTTTTACATTTTCAATGTAGGCTTTGGAACACTATAGCTTTTGGATTTTTTTTTCATCTCACGTAATATAAATCGCTCGTTTTGGTCAATCTAAATTCTTTTTCTGCCTCTACCTTATTTATTTTTTATCGTTCCCTCATATTTCCATTTGTTTATAATTTTTTGCACTGTAGAATGACGTCGGCCGACAATTTCGCCAATTTCACGCAACGATTTTCCCTGACTGCACGATTTAATGACCAATTTTCGAGTACATTGATCGACTTTTCTTCTTTTGCTTTCCATTTTTTTAAATTTTTAATTTTACTGAGATTATCGTAATGGCTCTTAATCGAAATTTTAACAAATAAATTGTAAAAGTATCCTTCCAACGTAAAACTTGCTATAAAAATAACGTTTTTAAGAAATTACGCAAATTGAATGGAAAATTTCCAGTTCTCAATAAGTGTACGCTCAATTTTGTGACATTGAAATGTTGTGATTTTTGTTTTCTCTCTATTTATTAGGAATTTGTTGTAAATATTTACTTTATTATTTTTCTTTAGAAATTTAGTTTAGAGATATGTAATATTTCGAAATATAAAAAAAATCAATTAAATTGTTATTTTTGTATTTATTCTCTAACAAAATATGTTTTTTTAATGGCGTACACTCAATTTTGTGAGTAACTGTATATAAAAGATAAAGACATACAATTTTAAATTTTAAATGTTTTCTTTACTGCAAAGCATACAAATTTATCTTTATCAAGTTAAATAATTTGTTCAGATTTTTATGCAAAACTGAATAAAAATGACAAAAATATTTTTATACTAAAAAGGACAAAATACTATTTTCTCTTTAATTTTTAGTTAAATAAGCATGAATATCAGTTATTATCAGCCGTTTTATCAAAGTATTGAAGCTAATTCTTTTATTATACTTTGCCCATGTCATATTCCTTCAGTTACGTTAGGACTAAAATAATATTGAAAGCCTCCGTCAGTATTCGTGTTGTAACTGTTGTATTTGTATTTTATGTTGTAACTTGTATTTTATTTTAAAGATACTGTAATGGCACACAGTCACTAAGATTAACCATCGTCAGAATGATTATGTAACAAGCACGAAACGCAATCACGTTGATAAGTTTAAATTTCTTAACGTTTTATATGTGGAGAAAAATGTTTTATCTACAAAACGTCTCTATCTGCAAAATCATATCACAATGATATTAATCTAAGCGGAAACAAGAAGCAGTTGAGAGCAGACCGAACCTGTTGTATGCAGTACTGGTAGTTTACGATATTATGTTCTTTCCTCAATATTTTATTTTCCTATAGCCATTTTGTTACTTTGATTTTCTCGAAAATTATTTACTTTCATACATTGAGCTTGAAATGGAAACAGGATGTCAAGAATTACAGCATACATATTATACAGTATCATCCATTTTTATCTGTATCTATATTTCCATTTGTTCTATTCGTGGCGTCTAATTTCGAAAACTACCGGTTAAATTTTTTTAAGATTACCGTAATAATTTCTGGGAAGTTTGTGGTTGAAAAAATTAATAATAAATATTTTTGTTCGTTGGAATACACGGAGGCTGAGATTTGAAAATCCAACTATAAGTTTCTAAGTTAGTTCTTCTGATCGGATTAACTAATTTAAGGACACGTCGTGAAAGATTAATTACCTTACACATACCTCAACTATGATGACGAATTATTTACGTCATCATAGTTGAGGTATACGATGGCGAATTATATAAATGAATCTTTATCCGGGTATCGTTAAATTGATTTGAAAGATAGAAAGCATTATATGATCCTAACAGAATAAAATACCATAAATCGAGTATCAGCTTGTTTCAAAATCAGATGCCTTCTCGCACAAACAAAGGTTTGGCCTAATAACCCGAAGTCGCAAATTAATTTGGCATCAACTGTGAAGTTTCGATAAATTGATAAACTTTTATGATACACTCAGTTAGCAAGTTTTTTATGTATAAATGTTGGATTAAAATTAGCACACATCATTCTTTGTTTACTAAAAATGAAAGATAAATTTATTATTTATACTTCTAAGAGTAAATTATTTTGTTAAGTTTTATTAAATTTGGAATAAAATGAACCAATTAGTTATTAACCTTTAATATTTAAAATATTTGAGGTTAAATAAAGATGAACATCATCATTAAAAGGAAACATTTTTATTTATGCAGAGAATAGCACGAAAGAATAAAATTTGGTTTTAAAAAAAGGATAAACAATAAACAAAATAAGAATGAAAATCATTTAATAAGCGAAGATAATATTTAGGCTTGCGAAAAGAATATATTTCATGCTCAAAATTAAATAAAATTTATTCAAAATAATTTTATACTTGGGCTAAAACCAATTTTTATTCTTTCATTTTTAACCGTGTACATCGATGACTTGAATTATCTTCTGCTAGTAAAATCTCATCTAAATTGAAATCATCTTCATTATCAATTTGTTCATCTTCAATGACTGACTCTGCATACTCGCCATCATCGCACCATCGAATTATTGACTAACGAACCAACGCCGAACATAGAGATCACACGAAAATTAAATTAAAAGTGAAAGTTGCGCAGAATAGGTTGCGCACAAAAAAGTAACGAGGTCATTCGTTCAATAGATTTTACTACTCATATTTTTTTCATACTGCGTTCCTTATATGAAAATCGATTCTTAAGGAGTAAACTCCAAAAACTTGCAATAATTCATGAACAATTAATTTATCAACATGTAAATGAAAAGCTTCGTGTTATGTTGGTCCCTTCACATGCAGTAAGACGACTTCAGAGAACGACACCATTAGATTTAATGGATTAAGAACTCCAGAGCAAAGACTACTTCAGTTAATAACCTATAAATAGAGCTGGTCAATAGGCCTCTTCTCATTCACAAGTGACTAAATTAAGAAAGAAAAATTACTAGATGAATTGTATTCAGTTGTAATAATTAAAATAAAAAAAAAAAACTTACAGAATGGTACTTTAAGGAGGTATTGTCTGATAATTCTAAAAAATCATAATTTGTTTTGTAAGTTCGTTTCTATTTTGGCTAAAACTCTCAACGTTTAAAGTTACAAACTTTATTTGCCAGTACCTTTAACTACTTCGACAAATTCACGGTTTCACTATTTATCACTTTATAACACTTTTCACTATTTCACTTTTACTTTACACTGTTCACTTTTTATTGTCCGGCTGGTACTTATAAATTATAACGCAAATACGTTCCAAATTGCTGGCGCTTACATACTTGTTCTCCGTTGCTCGTGATTATTCCATCTGTCGATGCATGTGCATCGCCCAAAGGCGACTAAGTCCCAAAGGTGACAGACATATGACCCGTCTAATGGGAAACTCATATTATTTATGCAAAGTATACCAATCTTCAAACGATATGTGTCAACATTTTACGACAATTCGCCCATTAATTTACAAATTAAAGTAGCGTTAGTAACGCTACTTTTATTATCTTCAAAACAATGAAAAAATGGATTTCGTTTGTTTATTAAACACTTTTATGGGAAAAAATATCGTTCAAGTAAAGCTTTATAAGTATTTATCCACCACTAGTGAACAGCACCCGGTGAAAGCCTTCCGAAACAACCAAAAAGGAAATGTCGGCCGGTAAGGTTTCGGAATATTACGTGACGTTATTGGCGCACTTGGAACGACAAAATTGACGAAACCGATCGCAGTTGCAAAAAAAAGTGCCCTTTCACCAAAACCGTGTCACATGTCGTTGGCTACGATGGCAAAATTGCACGAGAACCATTGGAATGAATGTACCGCTCTTGAAGGAAACTACGAGTTTGTTGATGAATAAAGTAGAATTTACCTAAAAAATGTCCTTTGGTAGTTAGTCTCGGGAGTTATTGAGGAACGGTTGTGTAGTTGTATTGCCATTGTTGTTGATGTTGTTGTAGAAGTGTTTATTTGTAAGAATGGCACCCAGGCCGGAACCCGAAATGTCATGTAAATTAAATATAATACAATTAAAAATAAATAATAATTGCATATTAAGGGTTTGCGGTTTAACCCAGGCTTTTCATTCTCTTAGCCTCTTTAAAATGCTGTAGAATAAACTGCTTACGTCAAATTTTAATTTTTTTAAAATGAATTGCAACCTCTGTTGGATATGAACCATAATTATTCGAGATTAAAGCCTGAGTTTACCTTAAAATCTGTAACGTAACAGTCCGTCTCGCGCTTAAAATATTGCCACACAATTTCTTGAACGCACTGACGTGAGTGGGCAACATAAGTAACTGCTTGCTAGCTGTCCTGACTAACTTTGTTTCGCTACATAAATGATCTTTAGCACTGTCGGCGAGGTCTCAATCGGAGAGTATTTGGTCAGCCGTTTCCAAGCAGATATACCAAATCTCTAAATGATTTTCCGTTCAGGCATGTAACTATAACTATAGTTCTGCTGTCGCTAGATTGGTTCCAACTATCTGGTCAAGTAGTTATATGGATGCTTTTCGAATAACCCTTTTGTGCTTACTCATTATTTTCGATCTTTTTGATTGCTAAGTATTTGAACGCTTTCATAAATAACATCTTGTCGTTTCCTTATTTTGTAACTAGCCAATTATATTAATCATCAACATTCGATTGGGATAGCAATCGCTTCAGTTGGGACTGTCCTATACGCTTTAGTTATACCATGAATATTGCCCTCCATGCGCCTATTAGTGTTCTTCGATGATGGTTGTTTATTCTATCTGCTTATCCAGCGCCACCATAAGTCATGGAAGCAACCACTATGCCTCCGTATCTTACCGAAGCTTTTGTTTCAAACCCCACCTTTCGTGAGCTACCCTTTTCAACACAAACACAACTTTCTTACTACTCTGCAACTATTGTAGTGCGCGGTTATACCGAGGCTTTCATCAAAATGAACTCCTAAGCACTTTATCGATGGCACCATCGGTATTCTCCTTCCCCCAACAGCCACCAAAGATAGTATGCTTATGTCAAGTAAATCTTTGGATCAATTTCGTTTTGGAGGAGGATAGCACCATTTTATTGATATTGCTCCAATTTACCTTTCTGTCTATGGCGTTCTGCCCTTTCTCCTGAATACTCAATCTTACATTGCCGGTAAAAAGCTTGACCTTGTCGTCCGCGAATGCTACTACTTGGACATCATACTGCAAATTATATTCCATAGGTACGGGTTCAGGACCAATATTGAGCCTTGTCGACAATATTTGTTTACGCTTTTGGAAAGCTATGGGTATACACAATGGTAGCTGATCTATCAGAGATTTGCTATCTTCTCTGAATCCGAACTGGTTATCGCTGTATCTTCCGCTACTCTGGAATATGTTCAACAATTTGCTGGTAATAAATTTTTCAAGTAATTACCTATGTAAGACCAACACCAGCATGATTCGCCTTTTCTATGATTATTACTTGGTCGTTCTTCCAAAATTTTGAAAAAATTCCTTTATCCTGACAAGCATCCAGCTATTAATACTTGGTTCAATTATTGACCAAGGTCAGTAGCGTTGTTCCTCGCAATTATTAGGCAAGTGTCTTACCAACATGTTATGGCCTGACCACCGCCGTCTTAGTACATTGGTACTAAGTATCTCTGGTAATCAATTTCTCTAAGCTACTTTTTTGCTACACTGTTTGGCGTTACACTTTTCCGTTAATTTGTGTAGGTGTACTTTTCGTTAAAAGTTCACCTCGGTCCATTTTATTGCAATAAATCTATGAGGTAGTTAGATTGGCAATAAGTATTCTCTTTGGAACTTTATTAAGGTAAAAAAAGAAATCTCAAAGCTTTAAGATTGTCTATTGAAGATAAATTTTCGTTTAATTTTATGATGTAATTTTTTTTTAAATAAATATCTTTAATAAATAAATCCTCCCCCGCAACATGTTTAGTTAACTTCCTTTGCATTATTTTGTTTTATTTATTTCGTTTTCGATATCTTCTTAGCGTACACGATTTAAGATTTTCCAATTAATTTTTTTTTTTTTTCAATTAAAAATAGATAACGCACAGAGTCCATATAACAAGAAGTTTATAAATACCTTCTGGCATTTCATTATTATTAAACTAAATTAAACGCTTGTTTGCCGTGTACAGTAAAATGTTGTGCGTTGTGCCTTTAAAATTAATTTTTCGCACGGCCCAATTATAAAATGGCCTCGCTATTTCATTTTCATACTCTCTGGTGTTCGTCTGCATGTACCAATTTAAAATCCCAATAGGGGATGACACTATTAATAAAAAAAAATTATATTAACAATGTTAAGGAGCTACTATACAAGTATATCACCTCTAGTAGTGCGGATGACAACCGTTTCGTATACAACTTTAAACGAATCTTTAAATTGCCATAGTAATTTTTCGAACAGGGAAAATGAAATAAAAAACTGGAAAACATTTACATGAAATGAGAAAATTAATTTCAATTTTTATTAGAATCGTTTTTGCCTCGTATACATATAGTCAAAAAACGGGATTCAAAGAAATAAAGGAAGGAAGGAAACGGAACTTTTCATTTTTCTTGTGTGTGTGTGTGTATGTACTGTTATTTAGAAATAGGAAATAGGAACGGTTTCGCCACAATATCTTGAGCCGGAAAAATTACTGAACATCTTGTATATACTTACGTACATACAATGCACTTAAATATTTTTGTGACGGTGCCGCACAAGCGGGAAAAATGAAAAATTACTTTTCATTACAATAAAAAAGAATACCAGCGGTTGTTGATTTAACGGAATATTTAAGTTACTTTGTAATACCGCGAGGGTTTTGAAGGAGTGTGGGCACATACAAACACCACCCCCTCGTTAAATATCATAATTTTTATACATTATCGTCTCTTCATCTTTGCGGATAATGATGATGGTCTTAAATATTATAACAGCCGCAGCAGTAGCACCAGCAGCAACAACAATAGCGGCACAAAAATAGAAACCTTTTTGCTTTATGTGCTCTTTTTTATTGATCATTAACTGTGCGCGCGATTCCATGGATATTATTAAAATTTAGTCTTATACAAAGTGAACGAGATATATGTGAGATTTTAATTTATCCTGCATCTACTCGTATAGTTGGGTATATCAAGTACAGCCCAAAGTATTTTTGTAATTAAATTACCAATAAATTATTTCAAGTATTTTCCTAAAATTAATTTATTGCGTTTTATGGCTCCGCGTATATTTGCTTATTATTTAATTTTTACTAAATAAAAATTTTTCTAGATAAAATAAAATTGGTATTTTATAAATTTTTCTAGATGCCACGCCATAATTCTAGAGGTGAATTGCAGTGAATAAAAACAACAATACTAAGCCGTATCTTAAGAAGTGCTGCCATCTTCCCCGAATTTAATCTTCTCCTTCGACTTTTGTTTGTAATATCCAAATAAAATTTGTCAATTTCTAAAATAAACTTCCTATTTGACTACAATATCGACAGGCATTTAATTGGAGATTTACCAATAATTTTTTTAACAAAAGCAACCAATATTCATGTTACATCATTCAGTGCAATTATGCTTGATTCTAGGAAAGCGTTGCAGATGATTTAATGTGATACATATGTAATACAAATTTTGAATCGGTTGTTTTGAAGTTAAAATTAAATTAGAAAAATAAATTTGTTAGATGTATTTAGTTCCACGGTTCGATACTGATGTGAAATAATTTCCTAACAAAAACGACAAAAAATCCTGTTAATAGGAATATTTAAAATGTTTATGAATCATTATAAATATCGAATTGGCCTATCTAAGGTATCACCCCTCTCTCTTCTCCCTGTCTCTCTCTCTCTCTCTCACTCTCTCACTCTCTCTCTCTCTGCCCAGCCTCCAAAACACATTCCAGCCTCTACCTAGACAAACAGCAGTGGAAAGCATACCATCTGTAAATAAAATGGATAAATGCAACATTTATCCTGCCACATTACAAGAATTAAAAAGGAAATTAATCTTAACCTAAATGCAGAGTTCTCCAGGATATTACTTAATTGCTGGACAAATAGTAAAAGCTCTCCCTTAAAAAAGACTATGTCAACTCCTCCAAATAATTAACATAGTATTCAGACTTAAATACGTTCCAAATCAATGGAAAATCGCAGAAGTAATCACGATAAACCCAACAAACCCTCGTATACCCCGATTTTCTTGCTTCCAATAATTTCCAAAAAAAAAAATTCGAGAAGACCTCCTCAAACGATTCAAACCAATAATAGAAGAAAGAAATATTCATCCACATCAGTTTTGCTTCAGAGAAAACCATTTAACAACCGAACAAGTACATCGAATTACAAACTTACTCAATTACATTATTGAAGATTTACTTGAAAATAAGATCTTCTTAGATGTGGCACAGGCCTTTGACATAGTATGGCATAAAGGCTTGGAATATAAATTACCAAGAGTCTTGCTAAAGCAGTTTTATGAAATACAAAAATCTTACATATCTAACCGACACTTTCATGTTGTAAATAGATACTCAGAAATAAAGAAAATAGCAGCTGGAGTACCACAAGGTAGCGTTCTGGGACTAACTTTAAATGTTGTATATACCTCGGACCTGCCAACAATAGAGGAAACTCACATAACAATGTTTGCGGATGATACAATCATCTTGTACGTTGACCTCGCTGATCAATCATACATAAAGTCATTTACTGGACCGGATGATGTTTTTCGTCTTCAACACAAAACCTCGCTGATCCTGTGTGTGGTTGAGTGGACTGTATCTTCTTTTGTTTCACGCACCACAAATTACCTGGTGTAAAACTCAACTCAATAAAACGTACAACTTAAGTTTTACTGATTTTTTAATTTAGATTTATTTTCTTAATTTGAGGTGCGTTCTCGTTCACGGATTTTCTCGAACACACTAACTTTATTTTTTTTTTACAATATTTAGTTACATAAATTTATATTTTAATCATAAAGTGACATCTTGGTTTTAACATCTCAACTTATTTTGATATAATATTAATAGTACAATTTTTTCCTACTTT
This sequence comes from Nephrotoma appendiculata, assembly GCA_947310385.1. Lineage (NCBI taxonomy): Eukaryota > Metazoa > Arthropoda > Insecta > Diptera > Tipulidae > Nephrotoma > Nephrotoma appendiculata. The sequence goes on from OX371223.1 coordinate 141,587,973, forward strand.
TCCTAATCTAGTACATTAATTTTTTGAGCTGTCAACATTTATTATGTGATAATGATAAATATAAATAAACAATTTTTTACAACAATTTTAAATTGTAATGGTAATATTTTATCTAAGGCCTAATTGCAATGAATTAATTATAATTATTTGAATACATGTTATAAATTTAATTTTAGCTAACCGAACTAACAATTACGTTATAGATAATTAAACGGATCCTGTAGGATCGATCTACTACGGCGGATCAGCTGTAACTTTTAGATACGTACAAAATTCTCTGGTTGCTAATTTTCGATGATTCTTTGGTTTGCCTTGTTTTTCTTTGTAGTGTTTTGATGGAAACCGATTGTTGGATGGATCCCGTGGCTGGTAAAATGAAACTAATAGTGGAATCATATTGCTATAATGGAATCGTGTCGAGTGAACAAATTGGATTGTGCATTGTTGTTGACAAAAAAAAGATGATGATTTTCTTTGCAGTGCTACCGAACACATCTTAGCAGTCGCTAATAGCATAGAAGAATCCACAAGCAAATTACAAAGAGCTACTAATTTTGTCAGAACCTGAACGAACGATAACGGATAAAACTTAATGAAGCAAAATCTGTTCACGTTTACCTTACCAACAAAAAGGTCAACTGGGTTCCAATAGAATTGAACTCTCAGCTAATTCCCTCTGCAAACGCAGATCTAGGCGTGAGACCAAAATGGAAAGATTATGTCAAAAAAAAAAAATAGAATAGTTAGTAAATACAGATAGATGGATTGGCTCTTGGGAAGAAATTCTGAGCTAACTTTACACATTAAATTGCATCTATAACGGTAAATTCTAAAACCTTTATGGACTTACGGTATTCAGCTCTGAAGTTGTATAAAGAAACCCAACGTCAATATCATCGAGTTATTGCAAAGCAAACTCCTACGTGGAAAACATAAGACCGGGAGGATGTTCACGAGATTTACATTGTTACAATATCGTAACAACTGTCATTGTAGAAATGACGTAATAGTTAACTATGAGGTTGTCCCAAGTGTCAAAACATTGTTAAAAACATAACCACAGAATTAAGATAAAAAAATTTATTGTTAAAACTGAGATTGCAGTAAAATTTGTTAGATTTGCGTAGACAAAATAAATTATGAACTTTCTGACAATGCAATGTTTTATAGTGGTACGAAGGAGTTAATAGTGAATTTTCAATATAAGTTTCAAACGGAGAAGCAATTCTGGGACAGATTCTATTAATTATTATTTTGAATTGCAATATTTTTAAAAAATTAGTAATATTTAATTAAATTAATCTCGAGGGAATCGAAACTGGAGACTAACTTTAAATATTGTTTTTCAGACATTACCCGCCAGTCGTTTAGCTCATTTACCACCTGTCTTATCATCTGACAAACCATATGCACAGGAATATGTCCTTGCATTAGCCGTACTCCCAGCCGATGCAGACGATAAGACTAAGGCATGTCGTTCGTTTGCCTAAGAGGTTGTAAACAAGACATTAAACTTAAATGTTGAGTTTAAAATTGCTGCTTTGGTCTACGCTACGCTATCCGATCTTGCCACTAATGTCGATGTTGGCAAAGCACTTATTACAGATGGCATAATCCGTGCTGAGAGACGACGTGACCGCAAACTCACCAAACCGGTAAGACCGAGCGGCCTTTATAAAATACAAGACTAGAATAAAAATTGTATTTATAGATTGAAGAATATCAAGCAGTCGAGGCAGCTGCCAAACAATCTCGTGTCGCAGTTTAATACTGTGACATCACAGAAGATGATGCGGCATTCGTTCAAGATACTATTAGACTTCTTAAGATTCCTAACGATCTATTGTGCACGTTTTATGATTTTGTAAAGTTCGATTTGCCTAGAGGACAATTTTTCCATTTTTTTTCCATAAAGTACGAATCGTAACTAAAAAATAAACCAATAGTACGAACTAATCATAGTATTATGGAGCATCAAAATAATCAGTGTATCCGTAAAACACAAATTTATTTAAAATAAATATATTAAAAATTGAATTTTGTTCTTTATTTTTCAAACCTACACAATCATCATGTTGCTTCTGATACCTACACAATTAAAAATGACATTTGTAGAGGCAGTCTCGAGTTGAGTTGAGAATGACGTTTGTAACAATGTAGAGTTCGTGAACGAAAAAGGCACGTGTTCATTGTTACAATGTAGTTTCATGAACGGTGTTGAGCTGTCATTGTTAACAATATTGTAACAATGTAAATATCGTGAACATACTCCGGTGCAACATGAAAACATAAGATCGGTAGAGATTCCACCTTTCACAACTGAGGAACTCGAGATGGCATGGCGGAAATTGAAAACGAACAAAAATTCCGAGCCAGATGGAATTCCATCAGGGGCCGTCAGGATCGCTGCGGAAGCCCACCCAAAAAAGGTGCTAGACGTGATGAATTCCATTCTAGAGAATGGGGAATTCCCTCGCATCTGGAAAACGGCGCGATTAGTGTTGTTAAAGAAAGATGGAAAACCGGATGGCGTACCGACATCTTACAGACCACTTTGCCTGCTAAACACTTTCGGAAAGCTTTTCGAACATTTGCTATTACGCAGACTGATCGACGAAATTGATAGGGCAGGCAGACTCGCTGATAATCAGTTTGGATTTCGAGCAGGGCACTCCACAATAGATGCTATAGTGGAGATTATGAAACTAATAGATCCAGCCACTTATGGTACACAATATACGCAGCGTATCCAAGTAGTAATCACTCTGCATGGGAGTTAATTCTACAAGAACTTAATAATTTACAAGTAAGCCCATATCTGAGGAAGGTACTTCAAAGCTACTTGAGTGAGCGACGAATCATTGTGGAAGCTGGAATTGCTGCCACTCAGATGGATGTCACGAGCGGGGTTCCCCAAGGATCCATATTGGGACCGATGCTTAGGAATATCTTGTATGATGGCATTCTCCGAATTCCTTTGCCCGAAGAAGCCAAATTAGTGAGCTACGCAGATGACTTGGCATTAATTGCCTCCGCCAGACATGAACTACAATTAGTGGAACGAGTGGATGCAGCAATAAAGGTGATTTCTAGGTGGCTTCACAATCACCAAATGCAGTTGGCTCCAGAGAAAACTGAAGCCGTGGTAATGGCAGGTCGCAGAGTTCTCAACTCGATGGATTTCAACGTGGATGGAATCAAAGTAAAGCCGACTACACACATTAAATACCTGGGTATATGGCTAGACTACCGTCGCTGTTTTCAAGAACACGTAAGGCAAATCGTAGCAAAGGCGACTCGGACGACAAAAGGGCTCATCGGAGTGATGACGAATGTTGGTGGACCAAGCGCTAGTAAAAGAAAATTGCTCTCATCAGTAGTTTTATCCTCAATACTTTATGGGGCACCCATCTGGATACGAGCTTTAGACACTGCTAAGGCGCGTGAACAGTCGGAGCGTGTGCAACGGACCCTAACACTGTGTGTATTCAGTGCATACAGAACAGTTGGAAAGGAAGCAGTTTTCGTGATAGCTAACATGCTGCCGATCATGGTATTGGCGAAATATAAAGTAGCGGTTCTTCAGGGAAGCCGAAGCGTTGAGGCCAAATCAGAATTAATATTTACAAGAATGGCAGATTCGATGGGAGAGCGCTGATACTGGAGCGTGGACCAGCGAGCTCATCCCGAGGCTAAGGGAATGGGTGGAGCGTAAACATGGCGAGGTGAATTTCCATCTCACCCAGTTCTTGTCAGGTCACTGTTGTTTCAACAACTACCTATTCAGAATGCATATCAAGGATACACCTAATTGCTTATACTGTACCGAAGAGGATACACCAGAGCACATGATACTCTACTGTGCAAGGTGGGATCAAGTGCGAAAGCAGTGTACAAATGTTGTAGGAGCCATAACACCAGGTACAATCATTTCGAGGATGCTGGCGGACGAGAATGGTTGGTATGCTATATGTAGGATGATTAGAGAAATACTAACTATAAAAATGAGGGAACAAGCGACCATGTCGCTCTGAACAAAACTAGAGGACAATAGACATCCTGCGGTCGAAGAAATGCAACAAATTTGTGGTACCGGCCGCTGCGAGGAGGTGAGGTAGGGGGTTTTTAGTCAATAGAAGTCCGGCACAACGTCCATGAGGATTTTCTCCCTACTAGTAAAAAAAAAAAAAAAAGTCATACGTGGAATAGTTAATGCACCGTGGTACATAAGAAACCAAAATGCTGAGGTAAAAATAACTAAATCAATTCGTAAATAACGTTAAGTATGTACAGTATTAATACCTACACTACTAACAAAATATACAGTACGTGAAATCAAACAAAATGTTGCTGAATAAAAAATTGGGAATGCCAGCGGGTTTAACTGAGAGATAAATAAAAAATTTCGTTTTCGTTCAATTTTTTGTTGTTGTTGTGGTTTTGTATTTCTGCAGGAATTCTTTCAGCTTCCCATGAAAGCATTATTTCCCAAGTTTTCTTTCCTTGTTGTAACCGTCACAAGAAGTCCTTTTTTTTTTGTTGCCGAGCAAGCAGTGAACGACACGTGTTCATTCATTGATCTACGTTGTGTGCGGTCAACACATGTCGGACCACTTTCCAAGTTTTGGATTTTTTCCATTTAATGCAAACGCTTGGCAAAATAGCTGTTTGGAAACTCCTAGCTGAGCTGCAAGCATTTGTTGCATTTGCGTTAATTCTTCGTCAAATAGAACTTGCAATTCAGCATCTTCAAAATTTTGAAAGCAGCCCAGGACGCGGCTCGTAAATGAAGCATTTTTCCTTTCATTCAATCATGAGAGGTTATGTAACTCATGTAGACTTGTTATTCGGTGTTCTTTTCCATGAAAATTTTTTGGAAAAATTAAGTCATACATCTAATAATTCAAAAAATAAAAATAAATAAATGTTGCGTTAACAACTCTTTTGCATTCCAAATTACTATTCTTAATGCTCTACAATAATGAAAGAAAATTACAAATATATCTGCTTCTAGCGTCACAAGGGTTTTGTTTTGAGTAGTAAGGTCCTTTTCCTAATTTTGGGTAGTATGCATTAAACCTATTAGTGATGTACAACACAGGTGTTAACCACCAAAATGGTGGATTTGTGAATTAAATTGCGGATAACAAAATTTTTGCTTGCCTTTTAAATGATATCCAGCAGGATTATATCGGAATCTCAGAAAATGTAGCTGTCATCAGCGCGTTAGTAGTTTTGGGTACTAAGGTGCATCAGCTAAATTTGAGATGCTCTTCAAAATGTTTTCAAAGATATATGGAACACGTATATATTCTATAATAATGAATATTGTCGAGCGGTTCTTGCGGCAAATATATCGGAGGTTCTTTGATTGTCTCCAAGTGTGAAGTTAGTAGTCGATGTAATGTAAGCAAGTAAAAATTGTACTCCCTTAAGTAGTACTTACATTTTTGAACTGACGTTGAAAGCATTAAACCATGCCATCCGCTTCTACATAGCTGCAGTGGATTTGGAAGTCAATCTTCGACGAAATACGAGTATCTAAAATTTTTAATTGTTTGATATATGGTAATTCACAGTCTTCATTGTATTGCTGAATTTCCGCTTCGACGGTGGTTTTCGTTTCGAACGGTGGAGATACTGAGTTTATCGACTTTCAGTAGATGAAGTAATAAGATGATGTTTTCCAATTCATCGATTCATTCAGGTATTGGAAGAATACCATTAGAAGTGATTTTGTGGCTTAGGAAATCGAATTAGCTCTAATCAAGCTTTCTTTAGAAAAGTTGTTCCAAGTGGAGTTTGTGTTGTTTCTGATTTTTCGATGCCACAAAGTGTAAAATCGAAGTGGAGATCTTAAAAGACTTCGTTGATAAAATGTTGAAAAGTTTGTGTGATATTTATGAGACTGAATGATACGGGTGTAAATTTAAACAGGTCAATTGGTTAAATACCGTGTTAGAAACATCCTCGGGTGACAAGGAAGTTAAATATCGGTTGAATATCGATAACTATGTTAGGCAGGAAATGCCTAGTTCGAGATGTTAAATTTGCTGTGTATACCCTATGATAGTCGTCATGTTTCGGACATGCTTCTGGTGGGTAATCGCTATCGGGTATTTAAACTCAAATGATATATACGTTTAGCTGCGCTATATTTGGTTAGTTTCGTAGATACTATCATCTACCTATAGTACCATGAGATGTTACGCGCTATTCTGTCTAATTAATTCTGGCATCTTGCGCGTTCGTATAGGCTATAGTTTCGTAGTATCCCATAACGGTTTTAATATCGTGACCGGTTAGCAAAGGTTATAAGTGTCGTTGGTCTTACTGCTTATTTTAACAGTTTTGCTTGAATCGTAGTTTTTGAACTCATTCAGATTTACGCCGATTCTAATAAATTTATTAAAAAAAAATCCGTAACATTCGCAATTGCGCCATTCGTTGTTTATTGGCGGGCTAAAATATGTATTCGTGTTAAATCACCCCAACTGACAAAAATGCATTCTAGTTCATCAAAATTGCCTCACTGTATGGTATTAAAATGTCAGAACAGAAATCGCCAAGTAAATATTCCATCAATTATTCTCATTTCGAAAGGTTTATAAAAAATTCATATTGGTTACTATGTCTAAAGCAACGATTACACACACATTAAAACATTCAACACAATGTGGTAGTACGGTAGGTACAGGAATCTCAGGCAAGTAAGCAAAAAATATTGCGGTAACAAAACTAATGACCCCGAAAGAGTTAGGAGAATTCTTTTGGGTGATCATCATCCTTCCTCTCGAAATGGGATGTTGTTGTGTTTTCCGGGCGAAATAAAATTTACAAATTTATAGTTTGGGTTTGTTGTTGTTTTTATGTGTACATAAAACGCAAACTAGTAATTTTGTCGTTGTTATTGTTGCTGTTCCTGAACAATACGTTTACCATTTTTATGTTGTGCTTGCTATGCATGTATACGTATGTTGTATGCTGATTATGTATGTAACTTTTTTGGAATATTACCTGAAATAGAAATGATTTAATTTAAAATGCGAATTGGTTCACTCACGAATTGTTGAAAATTTAAACAATTTAGGAATTTAAAAAATAACATCACACACATGAAGCGGTTAGGTTTGTTTATACAAAATATTCGCTCGGTACACCATGGCCGCATACACTAACCACTTTGTATTTTTACAAATGTATTTATACCACATTTTGAAATTTTATACCGAGTGTGTGTTCATAAACTATTTCATAATATATAGTATTCCATTTTTTGTTTATAACTTTAGAATAATATGTTGTATTTTCATTTTTAACTTTTATCAATATAAATAAAACTAATATGCCCATTTTGTATGTTTGTCCATCCATCTCTCGTATCCACCTCTTCCGGTCCCCTCTCCTCGCACGCCAGTATGTCTCGTGCATCAGTAGTGTGTCCCTTTCAGCAGTTCTGGGGCCTTGCTAGGATTCAATGCACCCGTCATCCATTAATCCAAAAATAATTTGTTTATCGAGATTACGATAATGAGGCAGTCAAATCCCTCAATGGGATGTAGCACAAATTTTGGTTTTAATTTGATAAACTGAGACTTTTTCACGAATCGAATTTGATCATCAAATCAAATTGTATGCTTTTTCTGAATCAATGCAAAGAAAGTGAAAAAACACCTACCGAAACAAATAAAGAGCAAAATATAGTGTCTAGATGCCCTGGTTACTATTATTTCTATAGTAATTTGCTTTTGACAGCGTGTTATGAACATTACCAAGCAATCTTAATATTAGCAGATTGCAGAAGTATATATGATCTGTAAAAGAAGTTAGTCTTAGCTCAACAGACACACAATTCGAATGGAAAACGGGAAGTTGAACAATCAGCTAATGTTAGCAAGTGCAAGCACGTTGAGACCCCAATGATAGAATTGAAAGTATAGATTTCTGATTAGAAAATTAAATACTAGGCTTGAAAATTGACCGAAAGAGAACATACCGGTATGGTACATGACAGTTATTTTGAAAAATTACATAATAAAGTGTTTCCCAATAAGAGGTTTCATTTTGAATAGCCTGCTATTTGGGCAGCTGTCAATTTTGAAGCTGTCATCTTTTGACATTTTTCAAATAAAAACTATGCCATTACTAAAAATGGTACGATACACGCTTCAACAACGCGAAATTGTTAAAATTCACTACAAAAATGGTGAAAACTTTGCAGTCACAGTTCGCAAAACTAAAGCCTTTTGGGTCGTCGTGAAGCACCTTCTCGGCCGGCAATAGTGAAACTGGTGGAAGTATTTGAGCTGTTGGGACAAAGCTAGTGATGTGAAGAATCGAAACCGTTTGTGTCGCTCAAGAACAACTGAGAATATGGCTGCTGTAGCCCGTAGTGTTGACGAAAACCCAGGTTTGTCGATTCCTCGTCGATCTTTGGAATTATACATTCCACAAACGACATTACACCGTATTTTGCAAAAAGACTTATTTCTTAAGACTTTTAAAGTTCAGTTAACACAAGAACTCAAGCCGATCGATCACCATAAACGTCGTATCTTCGCTGATTGGGTCCTTCAAATGCATCAAACTGATTCGGATTTTCATCGAAAATCATCTTCAGTGGTGAGGCCCATTTTCACTTGGCAGGCTACGTTAATAAGCAGAATTGCCGCATTTGGGGCTCAGAAAATCCAAAAACGATTGTTGAAAAGCCTCTCCATCCTCAACGTGTCACTGTTTGATGCGGTTTTTGGGCTGGCGGTGTGATTTGACCTTACTTATTCGAAAATGAGGCTGGTGCAACTGTTACGGTGAATGGATTGCGCTGCCGAGTTATGATTAATGATTTTGTATGGCCGGAATTGGAAGATATTGATGTGGAAGGCGTTTATTTTCAGCAAGACAGTGCGTTCGTGCCACACAAGTAACGAAACAATCACAATTTTGCAAGACAAGTTTCCTAACCGTGTTATTTCTCGAAGAGGTGATCACAATTGGCCACCGAGATCTTGTGATTTAACACCTTTAGACTTTTTTCTTTGAGGCCACGTGAAGGATAAGGTTTATGAAAATGCTCCACAATCGATTCAAGACCTTAAAGTTGGAATTCCCGTGGCGGCCATTTGGCTGATATCGTTTTCAAATGTTAATGGCATACTTTCCTTTTTACAATGAAATAAACATTCATTGAAATCTCTTAAAAATACTCGTTTATCAATTATGTCTGCAATTATGCGGACTCCTGCATTCCCTTATAGTTGGCCATGGTCAAACAAATCTTTTGGTAAGAATAAACTCATAACAGGCGCAATCAAATTATCAATTTATTGATTGTCATAGCAAATCCAATTTTTGAGCTCCAATAGTTCTAATTGGTTCCATGACAATTTATTGAAAACATATCCAAAAAACATTAACAGAAAAACATAATTCATTGAAAAAAACCAATTGCAACCATATAGAAAACTACAATTCACCGAAAATTCTTTAAGCCGCATTAAATAACAGGGAAGTCGTGAATACGCGGTACCAATTCGCTAAACTGTCGTTCTTTGTAAACTGCTATTTTTGCTAGATTCTTGTTTTCGGAGAATCGTCGTTTTCGGTAAAATGCCGTTTTCGTTTAACAAGCCGATATAATATTATGATGCACATCTCCAGAAGCAAGCAAATAAGTAATTTCATTTTCAATCAGTAATTTTATTTTATTTATTTATTTTGCTGGCACTACATCCCTTGTAGAGATTTGGCCTCATTATCCAGGTTACATTATCAAATTATCTTTAGATTAATGGTTGAATCTTACTCAGGTGCCAGGTCTGCTGGATGGTGCACACTACTGCTGGATGAGACATACTGACATAATGCAATGATGACCAGAAGGCTCATTGCTTGCCACAATTCGCATAGATTCAACGTTGCGCTTGCCGTTGCATCTACAGGAAATATGCCAGTTTTCTCAACAAAAGCGGAACATGTAGCATATCATTAACTGTGCGAACCGTAGAAAAGTTAATTTGCTCTATGCGATTGACAGTTATTGATGTAAAATTAATTCGAAATGATATTAATTGTATGGATGAATTTACCATCCAACTTTGTATGGGTATGGATCTATCGGTGAGCTTTGTAATGAAATAATGAAAAACCTTACACTATTGATAATGCAAATAATGATCAATTCTGAACGGCTGCTTAACAATTCACTGAAAACCAATTCACAACACAATTTATTGAAATCAAATCACCAAAACGACATATCAATGAAAACAACAAATCACCGAAAACACAATTAAATGAAACAGTCGTTTGAAAACACTGAAAGCGACATTTCACCGAAAACGACAACTCACTAAAACCAATTAACCGGAAACGACATTTCAGTTAAACTGACAGTCACTAAAATGAACAATTCATCGAAAGCGATTTTCACCGAAAATGGCAATTCAACCAAAAATGACAATTCACCGAAAACGCCATTCAGTGAAAACGTCTATTCGCCGAAAACGGCAATTTACCAAAACGATAATTCATTGTAAACGACGTTTACCGAAAATGACAGTTCACCGAAAACACAATTTATCGCAAACAACAATTCACCGAATCGACAATTGACCAAAAGCGGCAGTTAACCGAAAACGACAATTCACTGAAAATATGTTTGTTTCCTTGTTTTTCCGTTTGACTGAACATTTCGGAAAAACTTTTTGGGTACATATAATAAACCGCACAACGGTTTTAAGCCGCACCCATTAAAACAGGTGAAAAGTGTTAGGTAATCTAACAATATATTTCGATAGTGTAATACCGACGTAGCAGTGTGTTTATGGGGTTTCATATTTCTGTCGATTGTTTTACCTACATATATGAACCGAAAATTTGTTAGCAGGATGAAACGAAAATGAGTGATTCAATTGTGCTAAATGTTGTTTATAATTGTGTATTCAAGCGTATAATTTGCTAAAAAATTATCAAAAATTCGAGCATAACTCCAAAATGGGAAAAATTAGAAAAAGTGATACGTTACTTTTTAAATTAAAAGCTATAAAATTTGGAATATCAAATGGAAATAGGAGCGCAGGAGAACATTTCAACAAAGACGGGTTAACGACGCGATGTTACTTTCGCTGTGTTAGCTGATGGGACAAAATTACCAGCCTATATTATATTTAAACGAAAAACCATTCCGAAGGGAGATTTCCCAAGTAATATAATTGTTTCTGCGAATAAAAGAGTGAATTTCATCCGCTGAGATGCTCTTATGGTTAGGAAAGGTCTGGACGACCACAGTCTTTTTTTCTGCTAAAATCTGCTAATTTTGGATACAGCACCTGACCGCTTGATATATAAAAAAATTCTTTAAATCCAAACTAAGAAATCAATCGGAAGAGTGAATCTTAAACGGATACAAAGAATATTCCAAAAAAGCGGCAACAAAACGAGCGGCCTATGAAAAGAGTCTATTGGAAAGATAGTCTATCCCAACGGCTTGGGACAGCGTAACTGCAAGTACGAAAACGGATGGTTTCAACAAAACTGAGATACAATTTTTTAATGAGGATGGTGAGAGTGTAACTACGACGTCAGAAGAATCTGAACCCGAAGTAGACGCAGCCATGGAGGCATATACAGATGTTCTATGTGATGTTTTGGTCGGTGGTTTTGAAAACATTGAGCTGGAGATGAATGAAGAATGTGCATCAACATTATTTAATAGGGTAACTAACGTGAAATTTAAAGCTTGAACCACATTAGTTTTATTTACATATGTGAAATAAATAATCGATTCTTATTTTTAGATTTGTAAACTGAATAAAATATGATATTTTCTAATTCTGTATTTAATTTTTTCTTTCATCTATTACCGCATTCCTTTACTAAGCCAAAATTTATTAAAAAAAAAAAAGTTTAACGACCATTAGCCGCGGCTTATAACTGAAAAAGGGGCTACTCAGAATTGCATATTGTATTGATTGGGATCATCCCAATTAACCAAAATAGTGATATTGATTTACCAAAACGACTGTTTTGTCAGTTCATCTAAAGTGTATTTTGCGATTTTTATAATGAATAAAAATATCGAACAAAGAATTTGTCTCAAACTTTTTATTGCAAATAGAATTTTGTATGCCGAATCGCTGAAAATGTTACAGAAGGCTTACGGTGAATCGACTTTATCAAAAACGTGTATATAAGTGGTACAGTACATTCAAAAGCGGTCGAGATGTGGTGGAAGATTTGCCTCGCCCTGGTCAGCCTCTCTGAAGTTAACATCAATAAAGTGAAGGAAATGGTGACAGAAAATCGTCATGTAGATTTGAGAGAGATAGCCGCTGAACTTTCTGAGACTCACGCGATCAGTTCGTACCATTGTACACCATTGGTTGGGCATGAAACGCGTTGCCGCCCGACTTGTTCTGAAAGGCCTGAATTTTCTTCAAAAACTCAATCGCGTACTGGTCGCCGAAGACATGCTATAATGAGTCAATTCCGACCCTACATTGATAAAACGCATTATAAGTGGTGATGTTATATGGGTTTATGACTTTGGCATGGAAACCAGTCAAGAAGTTTCGTTTAATAGCGTTTTCCAACTGAGTCGAAACCAATAAAACCACGTGAAAGTCGATTTATAGTCGATTTTCTCGGTGTTGTGCGCATTTGGAATTCTTGTTAGAAGGTCAGGTAAGTAAAGATCATTAACTGGGCGCGATGCGGTATTTGAGAGGGCAAATTCGTTGAAAAAGGCCAGATTTGTGGAAAAAACCCTCATGGGGTTTTTACCACGTCAACGCACCATCTCAAAAGGCTATCCTATCATTGTGAACAAATTTCGAAACCGTATTCTCTTGATATGGCTCCGACTGACTTTTTTCCATTTCTCTTTCTCTTTTATTTTTCGATATTTTTATTCATTATAAAAATCGCGAAACACACTTTAGATGAACTGACAAAATAGAGCACTGTAATCAAACTAAATGACAGATCGCGTTCAAATTTCACGTCAAGACAGAGGACAGTTGTGCCAACTTACCGACAAGAACAATTTTTACAATGCTTTTAAGCGGGCTTTTTAAATGACCAGTTCCCGTTACTTTTTTGACAGCATGTATATTTTCGATTTAATTTTTGTCGAGGTTTTAGGAGTTGTAAGGCCCCCTTGTATTTTACTGAGCAGCGATTAGGTTAACATGTCATGTAAACTTGGTATTGTATGCATCTAATTAATTTCCCTAATTAACGAAATCAAACGAGAGTACAGACAACCCAGTAGTACAAATCAGCGCATAATGAGCGCTCAATTTTTACTTCAAATTGATGCACCTAATTCCATGCTTTTCGTATTTTTGCCGACCGAAAAATCGTTTTGGTTTCCCCTACGTTAACTTAACGGTTTAACTAGAAACAATATTTTTTATTTTTATGTTTTGTTGTATATACCAAGTGTACACACTCGCAGATACAACTACATATTTTTAATTTTGTATACTCATTTGATAAGTTGTCCATGTATTCTCCATCTGAAAACACTTGCAAAATAAACATCATACCATGTACAATGAATATTTTACACATCAACCAGAATCTACTTAAATATACAGTGTATCACAAAAATAAGTATGCACCATGAAGAACGGGAAAGAACCTCAATTTATTTCGAAAATAATGCGTAATTAATTGTTATTTTTTTTTACAATAAAAATTTCTGCTTTATACATTTATTATACATGACGATAACGGTATCCCGTTACCATACGGGATCCATCCTGTTATATTTTGTATAAAACAGAAAAAATCACATCACAAAAGTATGTATGCAGTTCACAAATTTATTAAGTTGAGCATTGTTACAAGTTATTCAGCTGCGCAAAAACAAGTAATTGTGATTTTTAAATAAATTTAAATAAATTAAATAAATTTCCACACAAAATTTTTCTAATGGCTGCACGAGGAAAAGAAACTTTCGGACGATATTAAAAATTTAATTATAAAATTATACAAAGATGGCAAAAGTCAACGGCAAATTGCAAAAACAATTAATAAAAGCAATGCCACGGTACAAAAAATTATAGAAACATTTAAAAACGAAGGTAGTACGAAAAATAAGCAAAGAACAGGGCGGCCGAAAATATTCACGGATCAGGACCCCAAAAAAAGTGCTCCAAAAATTAAATATGAAATTGAAAATGAAATTGGCAAAACATGTAACCCCCAAACCATCCGTCGTGTTTTGTATACTGCTGGTTACCATGGTCGAAACATCCGGAAAAAGCCGTTTGTTAATAAAATTAACAGAACAAAAAGACTCGATTTCGTAAAAGAACACGAAAATAAAGACCAAAGCTTTTGGAATTCAGTCATTTTCTCTGATGAGAGCACGTTTAATATATTTGGTTCAGATGGACGTGAAAAAGTGTGGAGAAGTTAAATGCGGAGCTTGCGCCTCAAAATATGACCACCACAGTAAAACACGGTGGCGGATCAGTAATGGTGTGGGAGTGTATGGCGGCGAGTGGGGTTGGAAATCTGGTTGTGATTGAAGGAATGATGGATAAAAATGTTTATTTGAACATATTAAAAAACAATTTGAGTGATAGTGCATCAAAATTGGAACTTTCAGGATCATTTGTCTTCCAACAAGACAATGATCCCAAGCATGCGGCACACATTGTAAGAGAGTGGCTTCTCTATAACACACCAAAACAATTAAAAACACCGCCCCAATCGCCGGATTTAAATCCAATTGTACACTTATGGGAATTTCTCGAAAGACAAATCAGGAAGCGTGAGATTACAAGCAAAAATACGTTAAAGGCAGTGCTTCTTGAAGAATGGGAAAAGATTCAAACAACTGTGACTCAGAATCTGGTAAACTCCATGCCTTCAAGATGGAAGCCATCAAAAAGGCCAAGGGCTACACAACAAAATATTAAAAGTTGATTTGAATGCAAAATAAGTTCATAGAATTCCTTTTTTAAAATTTTTGTTTGATTGCATACAAACTTTTGTGACATGATTTAAAGACATTTTGAAAATATATCCGTATAGCTAAGAAATGAATTACATTAATTTTTGTTTTTTGTTGTAATAATTACGTTTACATTGTAAATAAATAAAAAATATAATTTTCTGTTATTATTGTTATGATTGACTTATCTTTTTTGACCTTCCAACATAAATGAATCGCTGCATACTTACTTTTGTAATACACTGTATATTTAAGTAGATTCCGCATAAACTCACACCTCAAATGAAATCTCCAGAGTCCAGACTGATAAAAATGAAATAAAAATTTTTCTAAATGAAATTGATAAACAAGAAATTAAGTGGGGGTAAATATGCATTGTATCTGTATGTATTATAAAAGAAACCGAAGTAAATTTATCTGTTTTCTCACTTCGACTTGTGCAAACGGTTCAATCTGTTTCATACTGCTATCAACGTTTGTTTGCTGGGAAACAAATAAAAACGATAAATGTTCGACAATGCACGAGCAGTGGTGTACAATGGTTTTTTTGGATGGGTATATAAAGCGATAAACTTGCATAAATAGGAAATAAAATGAAAAAAGAAAGAGTATTGTTAACTCCGCGATGTAATCGATCCAAACATAGTGAATGTCTGAAAATGGACGATCGTTTCAAATTAAAATGAATAGAATGTGAAAAGTGTCTGTAAAGGATTAAAAGAATATAAAAAAATATTGTTACTCAATGTGTGTGGATGTTAATGTTTTCTTGAAATTAAAATAGTTGTAGTATTATTTTATAAAAATTAAATGTTTAAAAAAATTAAATGTTTTGGTGAATAGTCATGGCTGCAGAACGCAAATATTATAGAATAGTCATACGGCAATAGTGTTAAAATTTAGTTTATAAATACGAGGGCAAATCAAAAAGTCTTGCAATATCATATGAAACAAGAGAGAGTGAGACAGCAATATTTTTATTTTTCGAGATAATCTCCTTTAAGGTTTATACATTTGTCACATCGATCAATTAACTTGTATAAACCCTATAAAAAAAAGATTTCTTTTGCTCCATAAAATATTTATTTACAACAGACTGTACTTCATAGTCACTGGAAAATTTCCGGCCCCTTAGTGTTTTTCTCAAATTGAGAAACAGAAAGTAGTCACTGGGTGCCAAGTCTGGACTGTACGGTGGATGCGGAATTTCCACGAAGCCGCAGTCCTTTAATGCAGCTTGAGCAATATTAGCCTTGTGCATTGGTGCATTGTCGTGAAGAAGCAAGATTTTTTCCTAACTTTCCTTGGCCGTTTTTCCTGGATCGCTTTTTTCAATTTTCGCAAAACGTCTGCGTAATATATGCCTGTGATTGTGGTTTTCGGTGGCATATAATCGATTATCAAAACTGCTTCAGCATCCCAAAAAATTGTTGCCAAAACCTTACCAGCAGACGCTTGAGTTTTGAATTTCTTTGGTGGTGGTTCACTACGTTTAATCTATTGCATCGATTCTTGTTTGGATTCCGGATCCCAGTGATGAATCCATGTTTCATCGCCTGTTATTATGGTATCCAAGAAATTTTCTGGATCTTCTTTGTACATATCTAAAATCGCCTTTGAAGTTTGAACACGCATTTTATTTGTTCTGCATTCAACAAACGGGGAACCCATCGCACACTTACTTTCGACATGTGAAAGTAATATAGTATATGTGGTACCGTATGAAAGAGAAAGTCTCCACGCTAACCGCGGAACAGAAATACGCCGGTCCTCCAATACAATAGATTCGGTCAAAATTACGCTTTCATGGCTAAAAGTATCTGCTGGCCGACCCGAGCGGTTGTCGTGGTTGTCGTCTTCTAATGACTCCCGACCACTTTTGAATAATTTTACCCACCTTGTTACTGAGACATATAATGGTGCAGATTCGCCGTAAACTTTTGATATATAGTTGAATATATAAATTGCATTTCGTCCATCTTTACAGAAAAATTTAATAACGGTGCGATATTCAATTTCATTCATTTTAAGAAAAATTCAAAACACGTGTTACCAAATTGACAAAAACAAACGAACTGTAAAATTTACATCGAAATGTTCTTCTAGAAGTTTCATCGCGACAAAAAATGGTTTTGAAAAATATATTGTTGTCTCACTCACTCTTTTTTTCATATGATATTGCAAGACTTTTTGATATACCCTCGTATATTGTACGTGTAAATGTACCAATATGAAAAACAACATAAATTAAAACTATGGGCATAGTTTAGGCTAAAAATTTATAATATGCTAAAGTTTTCCAGTTATTGTTAACAAGCCAATGGACAATGCTAAGTTGAATTCAAACTAAATATTTAATAATAAAAAGTAATAAAAATTATTTATTTATTTATTTATGTATTTAAGTAATTATTCATTATTTATTAATTTTTACAAAACTCGCTGTGCATGCGTCTAATTAAGTTCATATATGAATGAAAAAATTATATTCATAGATTAATTATTTACAAAACTCTTTATTAAATTATATTGAAAATTTAATTAATTTATTAATTACAAAAAACGTATTTTCCGATCTTAATTAATTAAATAAAAAATGTTCATAATTCAAAATGTAGTGATGTAAATAAAAAAAATTAGTGTGGATAAATGGTATGCATCTCTAACTTTTCTCGTATAATGGTCTGTAACAGATCAATCTAGTGCTTTAAATAATTCAAAGACCCCCCCCCCCCCAGACTGAGCAGTTGGTGAAGCGACTGTTAAAAAGTTGAGTAAACTAGATTGATACACATTTCTGTTAACAACGGGTTTTCGGAAGGAGGCCTGTTCGTTACAGCTGCGCCCAAAATAAAGGACTTAAAAGAGTAATTTTCCTATTTTCAATTATTCAGTCATTATTTTTGATATTTTGATATTATGAACTTTCAGGTATTTTTTTTTTTTCGAAATAATTGTACAACTGACAAACACAAACATTTTCGTAGATTCTTACGATTTTTGAGTTTGATGTATACAAAGACATACATTTTTTTTCGATAACGGTTCTTCATAATAACACGTTGTTTCCCAATCGCGGTTTATTTGACTTCAACGGGTTCTTTTGTGAAGAACAAATAATTAATTAAATTTCAATTTCATTCTAAATCCAATGTTATTTTCTTTCAAATATTTTATCAAAATGAATAAGACTAGTCGTTATCATTATCATGTTCTGATTTATGGTGATATTTTCGGATCTTCATAATAAATACACTGTTTCCCTTAATTCGGTTTTATTTTAATTTCAGCGTTCCTCTAGTATGAAGATCTGAATTGTAATAATCAAAATAACAGTATTACTCATCGACAAGTGTATCCAGTGCTACTGTTTAGACTGCTTGTTGTATTTCTAAGTGTATTTCTGATCACATTTAAATTAAATCCCTTATCATACGATTTGCAATTGGTTTATCCACATTTATCAATACTCGAAACTACCTACCGTCGAAATAAAAATTATTGATCGCAGTCATTTTTGGTTCCCAGTTTTAATGATTTGTTGATATTGCAGTTAAATATTTATTCTATTATTAACATTTTAGTAAGTGAATTTCCTCTCAAATATATAGTCATAAAAAAAAATACGATACGTACTACTTTAGATTTTTTAATTATATATTTTTGAATAATTTCATTTCAATTATCGATATTTTTATTAATCTACTCGTGTAGTGCAATGGATGTCGAACATTTAGAATACGACGAGTTCCAGGTCGAATGTACTCTTCGATGTATAGATGGTTGACCATTAGAGAAACTACAAAAGTTAAAAGACCAAATAGATATCAAAAACACACACTCTGTTCTAGTTTCAAACCTACCTCATGATTCCGCTAAACTAGATCCAAATAGGGAACTGAGAACTTCGAAAAGTAAGATGAAATGTATGTACTCCCTAATTAAAACAGCATATTCTACACTATTGACACAAACCAGTTTATTCGTTTTTCATCACGCTTAAAACATATACATAGAATCTCGGCTAAAAAGAATAAGATTTATTAATTCTGTTATTTCCGTTGAAGTAGAGGATCTTTTAAATACAACAACAAAAATTATGGATATTAATACCAAAACCATTAATAAAGAATTCGAATTGAATGTGTCATTAGAAAATCTTGAGAAAATAGCGATCGGCGAGATAATTGATGGCAACGATAATGCATCTGACGTTTCGTTTATTTCATCTCACGCTCAGGCAAGTTCTCGCGTCAAGAAATCTCAGGAAAACTCAATTACGGTTGAAAGTGTTTTCGAATATGATGATGATTACTCGTTAAGCGATCGAGTAAAAGAAGGTGGCACTTCAAATCTACGAAAACAAATCGTCATAAGTCGAGTTATGAACAATCAACCAAAGAGAATTCCAAATTGAACAGAAATTGTCCCATCATGAACATTTTAAACCTGTAACGAATCGCAATGAGACCTTGAACTTCGGGCAAAAATCAAATCACCTTCAGCGTAATTTGTCAAATTGGAACATTTCTTTTGATGGTTCGTCAAAAGGTCTACCAATTAAAAGATTTATGTTTAAACTGGAACATTTAGCGAATACCAATAAAGTACCATGTAGCCATCTTGTTACTGATATTAGCTACGTACTAAAAGATATTGTCGCTGAATGGTATTGGATGTATATCGAGAGAAACCCCGCAGCTGTTTGGGAAAACTTAAAACAAGATATTATTAAAAGATTTCAGCTGACGAAGATTTACGTCACGTGCTAGATGCAAGGATACAATGATATAATGGGTCCTTTTAAGATTTCTATAGCGATATGTTATCCATTTCCTAAAATTTGAAGTTCCTCTACCAGATACCCTCTGCGCTGGAATATGAGAGCGGGTCTGCAGGACAAATTAGTCGATAAGCATTTTCCTTCCTTAGAGCGAATGATGCAATTATGTTTATCTAATGAAGATACTTGGGCTAGAACTAGATTCGTTCCGGAAGTAATGCGTCAGATTCGTTGTCAAATTAATGAAATAGACGGTAATCAAGAAACGTTGGTTAACGAGTCAAATGACGTTCTTGGGATTACAACGATGAAGTTTCCGCTCTTAACACGAAACAACAAGTGAGACCTGTTAATAATCTATTTCATAAACCACAAAACTTTAACATTCCTGAAAGATGTTGGAATTGATACCGATCTGATCATATATTCAAAAATTGCAATCTACCCTTGAAACACAGATTCTGTTTTGGATGTGGGTCGCCAGCAACGTTAAAACCAAATTGCAGTTTTTGCAAGCAAAATTCGGAAAATGGCAACAAGAGAAACGGGAACTGGGAAACGGCTGTACCTGGCCTCCGAAAATTGCCACAGCCAAAATGGAGCAAGCGAATGTCCCGGCACCAGCACCAACAAATCTAAAAGAAAACCAAACACTCAGAGTGAACTAATATAAACTATTGGCGAAAGCGTAAACAAAGTAAACGTCTTTTGACCGAATCATTAATTAATGATTCAAGAGATGGGCGGCCATACGCAGAGGTCGAGATTTTCGGAATCAAATGCGTTGGGTTACTCGATAGTGGTGTGAATGTGTCAATATTAGGACGTGGTAGTGCAAAAATTTCTTGATAACATGAATAATAGTTTTCGTCACTTACCATCATCGGTTAAAACTGCAAGTGGTTCCTCAGTATCTATTTTGGGTCATACTCGAACGCAATTGACATTTATGGGCCAAATTAAAACATTAAATTTACACGTAGCTCCAAACCTCAGTCAAAAGTTGTATTTGGGAATTGATTTTTGGGTTGCATTCGGTTTGAAAATTCGCATTCCATCTGATATTCCTCGATACCATCTTGCAGAAGTAATCGACGAAGTACCTTCCATCAAAGTTTTCCAGCTAAACTTGATCTAGTCGTAAAGAAATTTCCTTCTTGTTCTGCGCTCGGTTTGGGTACAACTAATATTTTATCTCATTCGATTGACGTTGGTGATGCAAAACAGGTTAAACAGCGACATTAGCCGATATTTCTTGCGAAGCAGAAGGAGATTTACGGCGAATTAGTTCGTATGATCGCGTTAGGTTTTATTGAAGAAAGTTTTAGCTGCTGGAGTTCACCAGTCACGGTTGTAATGAAATCAAACGGCAAAACCAGTTTGTGTCTTGACGCGAGAAAAGTAAATGCAGTTACGGTTAAAGCTGCTTACCCCTTGCCTAATATCGAAGGATTAATTGCTCGCCTAGATAAAATAAGATTTATCTCCATTGTAAATCTTAAAGACGCCTTTTGGCAAATTCCTTTAGAAACGAAATCAAGAGATAAACAGTTTTTTCTTTTACCCGGTAGACCCCTATATCAGTTTACGGTTATGCCTTTCGGGCTTTGTAACGCCTCTCAGACACTGTGCAGGCTTATGGATAAAGTGATTCCTCATGAGTTACATCATCAAATACTCGTCTATTTAGATGATTTGCTGGTTACAACGGAAACTTTCGAGGAACATCTCGAGCTCTTAAGTAAAGTGGCAGAATTACTATCAAAAGCAAATCTTACGATTAACGTCGAAAAGAGTAATTTTGTGCTTCGCGAGATTAGATATTTGAGTAAAGTAAGTAATATGAGTAAAATCGCCGCAATTAGCGAATATCCTGCACCAAAAACCATTCGGCAATTGAGACGTTTTTTATGTATTGTATATCAGGAAGGTATAGGAGATTCATCCGAAATTATTCTGATTTAACCAGATCACTAAACTATTTGCTTAAAAAATCGAAAAGGTTCCTTTGGACTAATCCTGCACAAGAATCATGTTCAGAAAATTGTTTCGCATTTGTCAAAATTTGAGTTTACAATTTTTTATTCTTTATTGGTTAATATTAAATTTATAAATTAATTTAATTAAATAAAATGATTAATATTGGTGCAGTGTTGATAAATTATTACATTGAGCGATGTTTTTTGCGACATCACTATAACGTGTTGGATTTGACTGATCAAAAGTAAGACACGCTTAATAACTAGTTTAAGAAACGTTTTAACAGGATTGACCTAAATTCAAAGTCGATTGAATTGATCGATAAATGTGTTTTACGATAAATTGGAATCCGTAGACTGGGGTGTTGTTTGCGACTTCCGTATTCTGTTTTTAATTTAATTTGTAATAAAACCTGTCAATCATGAATTTTATTTAAATGCAAAATAGGATCTAGAGCATAAAATGTGTAATTTTAATTCAATTGTATGATGTGTATATATGTATTATATATAGCGAGCATAAAAATAAATATGTTTCCACTGTTCTCGGTGTGATTGTATTATAAAAATTGGCTTACGGATTTTAACGAATGTAGTCAAAAATTGGGTTGGCTATAAAATGTTAAGAGATAGTTTTCATCTGCGGAATATCAAATGAATTTTCTTTTTGGGTTCTATCGATTTTTTCGTTATGAGATTACGTGAGATAAGCTCTTTTATTAGATTTATATTAAACGTCCTAAATATTCTAATGCTCTGGATATAAAACGCACAAAAAACACATTTTCGGAACTTCATTAATTTGAAATTCAGAAATTACATTCAATTTTTGGCTTTTTGCGATTTAATCTAAATTATATTTTGCGATTTTGTTGTTTGTAATTCAGAATCGAAATCAATATGTAGATTGGTTGGCATATAATCAAAACATAAAATCATTTATATATATGTATATGGTTCATTCAATATATGAGCTTTGTTCACTTTTTCATATGTAACTTTTGTAATCACCCTTTGGCGGCAGCAGCGCGCAGTTTCATCCTTTTAGTATATCATATATATAAATCTTGTATCTCTCATATATGTATGTACGTACATAATATAGAGATATATGTATTAGTTATACATATATCATCCTACTACCACCCCCTGATCGTACACCAGATACCGTACATATAAAAAAGTTAACACACAGCTCAGCACAACATGAATTACACAAATTAAACGAATGAATGGGAAAACATTAACACAACACACCAGCAACAACATAACATATAAATATGAAGCCGTGCTTTCACATTACATATATATGTTTTATGTGACGACTATATGCTTTTTAGTGAATGTAACTGTGTGTGTGTGTAGTACTCATACGACAAGGATATTATAACGAATAAAGTTACGTAAGATAAAATATTATAAGATTTTTTTTATACTTGGTACGTAATCAAAGCGAACAAAAAATTTTATGTCAAAATACATAAAAAGATAGGTCGCTTCCCGTGGGAGAATCTGTATAACATCCAACATGTAGTTTACGAACGGGAGACATGAAAAATGTAAATTTGCAAGGTTCTAAACCGTGGCGAACACAGAGCAGAACACACATTTTACAGTTTAAGGTTGTTGAATTTATGGCCTAGGTAACTCTTTAATCTGTAACACATTGCGTTTGTATCACAGCAGAAACTATACAAAAACCAACGTGTTATATAATCCTTGACCCAAAATGGGTTGAGTAGGGTTGTCGGCGTGCGCACTTGAAACATGTTACATGATGAGGTGGTACCTATATAGTGATGGGTGCACGCCAGAAATATGTATACGAATATGCAAATATAATTCGTCTTATTCTTCATTAAAATATCGAAGAAAATATTTCCAACAAAACTGCTGTATACACTTGAGAGAATCAGACACTTGAGATCTCAAACAATAAAAAGTATGTTGCGTTCTTTATATTACTATTGTGTATAATATGTGTGCTCGTATAATAATGATACACTCCAATGTACGTCTATATATTTGCGAACTCAAGACTTTTAATGTAGAACAGTGTGTTTGTCTTTATGCCAAACAGAAATTAATACTTAAGATAAGATGTCGATTGTTTCCAGTTATTTATTGTTATTATTTAAATAATTGAATTAGCATGATTTCATCTAAATCTTATTGTTATTTATTTTATTATGTTTGGTGTCGCCAATGGATAATGTCAGAAAAGAGGCGGAGAAATTCAAAAAGGACATATTTAAGCCAAACAAAAGAGCTATACATCTAGATTCGTCATCCTGCACATAGTTACCGAATGTTTCAAATTCTGAGGCTAAACATAACATCTGCTAGTTACAAGTTATTCTGTTCGAAGTTATTTCGAAGAGATCTATGGTATAATTCACAATCTGTATGTAAGCTTTGTAACCCTAAAATTTCCGATATGTACTAAAACGTTATTCACAAAATGTAACTCAGCTCTATAAACTTAATTTTTTTGTGTTATAATTTTGCAGCTTTTAGATAAAATTTATTTGTTTAAATTTTTTTGCTTTTGTTATATACGCCTAAATGCTGATAATGAAACACATATACGAACAGTCGAAATAAATAGCTTGTCTGCGTGTGGTTAACTGCAGCAGGGAAACGTTCGAATTTCAAAATGAAACGTTGCATACCGATTAAGTCCAATTTGTGCTAATTAGTGCTCACGGGAAAAAATTAGTGCTAGTATAGGAGCCGAAAAAATGGGGGAAAAAAATTTCAAATTTCACCTAAAAGACGAAACAATTAAAACCCAATTTCTAGAAAAAACCAGAAATAATTTAAGCCTAAACTTAAAACTTTCCAAAGGCGGCTACACTGACTTAATTTGTGCTTATCATAGAAATATGATTTTCATAAATTTTCATTCATAAATAGTGGAAAAACAAACTAGCCCCTAAAAGACTATATTAACCATTTGACTCCCAGGAGGTAATGCAAACGAATTACAAACAACGTAAAACTATTTGTGGTGCAAACGTAAATAACAAAAAAAAACTCTAACGCAGATATTAATCGTTTCTTGTATTTGTTAGGTATCCCGATTCTCGTCTTTATCTCATCGCTCCGTCACATTTATTTATTTTATTTTCTCTACATAAAATCTCAACAGCAGCGCGATCGCGCTGCTTGGGACTCAAACGGTTAAATAATATTTTTGTTGAACAACAAATTAAAAAATAGAAATAAAATATTATAAAATCCAAGAATTAGCAATTCAGATAGCATATTCCTGTCAGGCACTTTCACTGCCATCCGAAAAATATAGTGGCTGAATTTATGCTAATCCTGAATTGTTGGAACAACAACGGCCGTTCAATGAACAATTTTCTGACAAAAAGTGTTATTGAAATCATTGAACTTGGCACTTCTGATTACATATTCCTATCAGTGGTACTATTCTGGCTTACACCCTGGGAATTGGAAAACATATTTTCACTGTTGGAATTAGGTTAGTGTAAATATTTTCGAAACAAAATTGATTGGGAAACTTTTGTTTCACAAAATTTTTATAGGGAAAAATAATTCCCAATATATCTTTGATTCAAAAATATTTACACCCAAATAATTCCAACAGTAGGCCAGAAAAATATAATTTAGAAAAGAATGTTATGAAAATATTTTTCACAATTGCCAATTCCCAGGGAAAGGTAGAATAGTGCCACTGATAAGAATATGTAATCAGAAGTGCCAAGTTCATTGGTTTCTAGAACGTTTTTTGTCAGAAAATTGACCATTCAACGATTTTTGTTGTTCAATGAAACCAATTCTGGATTAGCACAAATTTAGCCACAATATATTTTCGGATGGCAATGAACATGCCACAGGAATATGCTATCTGAATAACTTATTCTTGGATTTTAGAATATTTTACTTCTTTTGTTTAATTTGTTGCTCAACAAAAATTTTATTGAACGGTATAATTCTGTATTTATTTTGTTTGATATAGTATAGTTTATGGGCAAGTTGGTTTTCCTCAATTTATGAATGAAAATTTATGAAAATTATATTTCTCTGATAGGCACACATTTTTTCAGATTAGCCGCCTTTGGAAAGTGTTAACATTAGGCTTAAATAAGTTCTGGTTTTTTCTAGAAATCAGGTTTTATTTGTTTCGTCTTTCAGGCGAAATTTAAAATTTTCTTTTCCTATTTTCTCAGTTCTTTAACGAGCACTACGTTTCCCTTGATTAATGCGCATAAATTGGGCTTAAACGGTATGCAAAGTTTTATTTTGATATTCGGAAGTTTCTCTGCTGCAGTTACCTACACCTTGTGTGCGATATACTCAGGAAACTGTTGTTTTTAAGGCATTAAAAAGAATGTCGCCACCTATACTAATATGTGATTTCAATCTACCCGGCCTGAAATGGCATTATTTAGATGATAACACTCATTATGTTGCTTTTAGTGCACTAATTGCCATAGAAAATATATTCACGGATAATATATTGAACTCGGCACTACTTCATATCAGCAACAGTTTGAACAGATAGCTCAATTTGGTGTTTTCCTCTGTTATCAACAATAGCATCGCTTCTGAAATCAATCTAATCCTCTGTGCCATAGATGGCCACTGTTAACTTTTACTCTGCTGTTTTAATGCTTTGAAGAGTCCATACCGTATATTCGCCAACAAACTGTATCGCCATCACCTTCTTAGTATAATAGTGAATTACAAAGGTATCGTAACCGTAGAAACAAATGTGGCAAAGATTCCTAAAAACTAAATCGGACTCTGATTACTCTAACTATTTAAATAATTATAATGATTTCAGCAGTTTGTCTGGCGAATTGGATTGGATTGCATGAGTCTGATATATTCGAAGTTTATCAGACTCATGCAATTCAATTCTAAGAGTTTCTCGCGATTTATTAATTTGAAGAAAAAATTCGACGGGTACCCTTCCACTCTGACGTATAAAAATCGTTCCTCTAACGATCCTAAAGTCATTCCAAATCATTTTGCTTAATTTTTTAGGCTGGATTTTACAAACAGCGATTTTGAACGCGTTGAAGTTTACTTGATATACATGAATAACTGTATTCAAACAACCTTGACTTCCATTCAAATCGATTATGAATTCGTGGTACAAAAGATTCCCAAACATAAAAGATGATTTTTCGTCCGGTCCTAACGGTCTACCAACCATCATCCTAAAAAACTCGACTAACATTCTTGCTTAGCCGCTGATAGCGCTTGGAATTTTTCCGTCTATTCGGGAAAGTTCCTTTATAGTTCCAATCAATAAGAACGGCTGCAAATCAGATATCTGTAATTACAGGCCGTTTGCAAAATTATGTTGAATATCCCCTGATTTACACCGTAGATTGGTTCCGCAAAAAACCATGTAAATTCGAAAATAACGTGTAAATCGAAAAGGCGATTTTAGTATGAAAAACCGTATAAAGCTCGATTTATATTATACGTTCCTTTCAGTTCCTTCATTTATCGTATCAGACAAAAAAAAAAACATTGTTACATGTATTTTCATAGGAGTATTTATATTATTCGTTCCGTAAGTGTAGGAACGGATAATATAAATACTCCTATATAAAATATATGTAACAATGTTTTTTTTTGTCTGATCCGATAAATGAAGGTACTGAAAGGAACGTATAATATAAATCGAGCTTAAATCGAAAAAATACAATCGTTTGATTTATAATAATTCATTTATTTTAATATAAAATACTCGTATATAGAATAAATTAGAAATAACAAGTACCGTATATGTAAATCGGGGGATGGGTGTATTCCTAAGCCGTTTGAAAATATTGTGTATTCACCGTACTTTTATTGTAAACCGTTGTCTGACAGTCAGCATGATTTTCTCACAGCACGATCCACAACCAGAAACCTTATTTAATTTACTTCATAAATATTAAATATGATGGAGACAAAGAATGTGGTTGATGTTATCTTCAACGATGTTTGACAGGATTTCTCATTTAGTTATTTACTTTAAGCTTAGGGCTCTTGGCTTTCCTTCCCAAATTCTCCATTGGGTGGCCTCTTATCTAAAAGACCGTATATATCATATGCTGTTCAGGACATCTGGAAGCAGGTATCTGTTGCCGATTTTTTTTTCATTCTGTCTATCATCGATTTTAAATCTTTAATTAAAAATTCATCCATATCTATATACGCCGATGACATGAAGATTTACAAACGGATTTCAAACACCACCAACAAGAACCTATTACAATCTGACCACAACAACTTCTCCGCATGGTGTGCAAAGAACAAGTTTAAGTTGAACGTGGGTGAACGCCAAACAATCAACCACTCTCGAAAACGTGCACAGTCCATTTCTCGTGATGACTATTACATTATCAACAATACCGTTACCAGAGCCAGGTCTGTTCATCATTTGTGACAGCGAACTGAACTTTAGACATCATATTGATCGTATTATCAATCAAGCGAACTCTGCGCTTGGTTTCATCAAAAGTTGGTCGAAAGAATTGGACGATCCTTATAGTACGAAGGCTCTTCAACATACGTTCGTCCCATGCTCGAGTATGCTAGGCAGGTGTGGTTGCTTTATCATGAGGTTCACATTGTTCACACTATTCTATTAGAAAAGAATTAATCTAAACGTAAAGTTGCGAGATTTAAGAACGGTACCTGCACGAGGCTAATCAACACTGCCACTTCATTGATTTCAACTTGACGAAACGCACGTTAATAAAAAATTTTTATTCAACTTAACTAGTTTGATATTTTATTTAACTCATTTTTTTTGTTTTATCTATTTTGACTCAATTTCCGTCTTCCTTCCGTCCGCGACGGGTATCGTTTTGCTTAACTATTCATTTAGTTAAATAATAATATAGACGGAGACTTGCCGCGCGCGCTTGGGAGGGGTAATAGGTTGTTGGGAATTATTATAATTATTATTCGGATCAGATGGCCGTATATGACGTCAGTACCTGCACTAAATAGTAAGAGTATCATCCCTACCTACAAACACGGTGGAGGAAACGTTATGGTATGGGGTGCAATGGGTATACCAAGGAGGTCGGAGATCTTGGTAAAAACTAGTTTCTACAATGTGAAATACATTTTACCGAACCCTCCACAATCGCTAAAAATGGGTACATGCCATTATAACAAGAGACGATTTAAAATCTAATTCAATCGACGAGTGGCACCAAATTACGTCGGAAGAACAGTAAAACTGGTGCATTCATTGCAGAATCGCCTAAAATAGGTCATAGGTCAGAAAGGCTCACAAATTATTAATTATAAATATTAGTAATAATATTAGGAACTGTATGTTTTTTTTGATACATATATATGTTTTTTTCTTTGACTAAGTTTTTTTATATTTTTGTTAAGTAAATAAATTAATTTTTATATTTGTTTTTATTTTTTTTACTAAAGATGTTGTGTAAAGAAAATATATGAATTTATTGAAAAAAAAAAATAATAATAATAAATAAGGTGTACTTATGTTTTTTTTTGATGCAGTGTATGTGAAGTTATCCCAGATTTCTATCCCGGAAAATAAAAATATTTAATCAGGCAATAACATGTCAATAACCAATTTGCTCTTGTTCGTCCCGTTCGATAAATTTGGCGTTAGCTTATCTACTAGTGTATACATTTCAAAACCATGTAGCCCTGATCCGAGACATTTTTAGTTTTGGCGAATTTTTTCTTACATTGCCTGTAATTTTCCATTACTATATGAAACCCAAAATTTTACAGTTTTTTGAAACTTAGATTTTAATTTTTTTATATGAAAAACAAATCAAATTTAACAAATTTGGTATAAGTAATTTAATAAAAACTGGGATAACTTCACACAAGAGCAAGTTGGTTATTGATATATTAGTGTTGCCTGATTAACTATTTTTATTTTCTGGGATAGAATTCTGGGATATTGTATTATGTCTCAGACAGCGAACATGTAAGTGCTTAAGTTACACGCTGTTTGTACGATTTCGTTTAGTGCTACGACCACGAAAATTTTATAGACTTCTCATCAAAAATAAAAAACCGACCAATATAATTTTGGTGGTCGTACCGTTCCCCTAAGTGGATCAAACGGATCTCAACTTAAGCTCTTAAGTGTTTACTCGTATTGGATTCCGATTTGTATGTTGAGTGGAATAAAATAAATCTCTGATATTTGATTATGCAAATCGACTTTTCTAAAAATATTTCATCAATAATAATTTTGATCTAACAATTAAATTTTCTATTGCCAAATTTATATTTAAATAAAACTCGTTCATGTTATAAAAGTCGTGGCACACTTTAAAGTTCCAGTAACAGGACATCGTAGAGCTTGACATTGTTGGAATTTGAACAACTTATTCAATGCACTCATAGTATTTGAATGGTTTACTTTTGACGGTGACATTGCGAAGTTTGTATCGAAATGCAACTATTATCAGTTGATTTATATATGCTTGAACTTTCAAATGACATATGTAGGTTTGAATTCCAAACGGATTGGAAGTGACAGATTTTTTGAAGTAAAACTCGTTCATTGAACTAGTTGAGTGACATACATTAACTGGCCAATATCAGGTTATCATAGAGTTTGTATTAAGATTCCATTATATACAGATACAACTTATGGACCTAACCTTTCAAATGACATTGTTGGCATTTCCAAATGGATTCGTACCTGAAGATTTTTGAATGGAACTTAGTAAAAGCACTCATAGCATTTGAGTGGTTTATTTTTAGCGGCTAAAAACCAGATATTGCAGAGTTTGTACCAAAATGCCACTACTCTCTGATGGTTTCTATGGGCTTAACCTGTCAAATCGGATTCGTCCTGAGACGATTTTCCTTAATAAAACAAGTTCTTTGAATTCGTTGATTGGCATATTTTAAATGGCTAATAACGCGATATTGTACATTTTGTTTGAATACTATTATATACAGATGACACCTATCGAATTAACCTTTTAAATAACATCAGTGACATTTCCAATCGGGATAATGACGGGAAAATGCTATGCGTACACTGAATAAGTTGCACTCAAATAATGTCCAGTATCAATCAGTTTTCGAATGCATCCGATGTTGTTTGAAAGGGTACAGGCCAGTACCTCAACATCACCAGCAACAAGAACAACGTAAGGGTGCAATGAAGACTATGGAATCCCGCCAATTAATATGAGGCCTTACAGAGTTTGCGAATATCCAAGTTTTAATGAAATCGGTTCCCATAAACGACTATAGAGTAGGGCCACCAGCAATAATGTTTGGAAGATAAACACAATAGATTCCGATGCATGCAGCGCTTTACTCACACAGCTGATTGTAGAAAGTCAATAATGGTAGACCTATGAAGATAAAAATAATCGAAAAATTAAGGTTATGGTCAGAGGTTTTCATCCCACCTTCAAGAAAGAGGATATACTAGAAGATCTCAAAATGGAAGAACTGCAAATTGAAGAGGCAGTGAATATTCTTTAACGGGAGAAAATTGAAAAGAGCCAAGGAACCAAGATCATTAAAAGAGGGCACCGGCTATTCAGGTTCACATTCAATAAAAGCGAAAAAATTGAAAATATATTTAATATTAAAGCAATTCTCAATATGACGGTTTAAATAGAACTACAACACGAAACTAGTAGCTCAAATCAGGAAACTTCAAGGCTATAACCACACCCAACGATATTACGGAAGAGTTGTAAGTGTGTAAAATGTGCCGATAGACATAACGCGGGAGACTGCCCTGTTAGCTGAAGCGATTCTGCAAGGTGTGTACACTATAAAGGACAACACCCAGCCAACTATAGAGGGTGCGAAGAAGCGGTACAACTGTAAAGACCACAGCCACAGCCCAAAGAGCTAGAGAGGAATTCCTACTCGCAGATAACTAAGGACATTCCGAAGTATAGAAACGATAAATGTACGCCTAGCGCAACAAGAACGTGGTCTAGAAGCGTGATTGGATAGACATGAAGCTACAAATAAGCTTACAACAATGCAATACTAATCAAATGAACAGAACACTTAGAATTGTTATTTGGAACGCGAATGGATTACTATAGCGTATTCCAGAGCTAGAAATTTTTCTAAACTTAACTATGCCTTGTATATGTATCGGAAACTCATTTAATAGAAACTTCATTTATTAAAATACGTGAGTATGAATGTAGTATAGAAGTTGAATCAATGAATAATAGGAATCTGAATATCTCCTCTATTTACTGTCCCCGACGCTGTCCCAAAAAAGAAGACTACATCTGACTTTCAATCATTTGGACCAAATTTTATCATAGGCGGTGATTTTAATGCAAAGAATACGTATCAGTATTTGGTGATATTGACTTTGAGAGTTATTTAATGCGGCTCGCGAGAGCAACTTTGAATTCCACTCTGGCTATAAACCAACATATTGGCCTACTGACAAGCATAAAATACCAGATCTTCTTCACTTCTTTGTAACAAAAGGAGTTTTAGAGGACTACACGTGCATGGAAAATAGTGCGAAATAGAAGCATTCAATAATAGAATATCCAACAAGCAGCTTGGGAAAATTAACCTATTCCTTAAAACAATGAAAGCATAAATAAGCGACTTGGAGGTCTTTCTGAACTAAAGGATAACGATTACCGATTTTGGGAAGCAACGATGGAGCTTAAAATGGAGCTATATTAGTTAATGCAGCCTTTGGTTGCATAATTATGTTTCATTGAAGGTGGCTGAAGATCATAATTATATGATTCCCAAACCAGGTAAATCAGCAAACGATAAAAAATTGTTGCTGAAGAAACTCGAACCTATAAAAGCAATGAGATGCTTAATTGCACCACACTTATTTGGGTTTAGAGAAACACTCTATCATATCACTCGAAATCACTCTACACTTGAACAAGTTCACAGAATAACGGATGTCATTGACGATGCACTTGATAATAAGAAGATATGCTACAGTATTTTCTTAGAAGCTTTTGACAAAGTTTTGCACCAAGGGCTTGAATTTAAACTGCATCGAGACCCGCTCAAATAATTTTATCAAATTCTTAAATCCTACATAGCTGATCGACACTTTAGAGTCAAACTTGAAAACGAGTTCTATGAACTAAAAAGTATATCAGCAGATATAACACAAGCTAGTGCATACTTGGACCTATTCTGTTTATACTTTATATGATAGACTTACGAAATATTGAAGGTACTATAGTAGCAACATTTGCAGACGGTACTGTTATCCTATCAGTTGGAAAATATATTTCGGAAGCAACAAGCAAACTTCAAAATGCAGTTAACACTGCGAACAACTGGACTAAAAATGGCGCATCTTATTAAATGAAGCCAAATCAGTATTTTAACGTGAAATTCCATATGCAAATACAGCCAAATTTCTTGGCATGACCCTCGATGGAAAGAAAACATAAAGCAAAAAAAAAAAAAAGAATTAAATATCCAATATAGGTACATTTGGAACGACAACCTTGATAGGGCCTTGAAGATGGAATAAGTCACTGATGAATTAAAGAAACAAGCAAGGAACCACGTACAGCGATTATCTCGACATGAAAATGCAGATATCTGTCCTGTGTTGGACACCACCAATGAAGCGAGGAGACTCAAAAGGCAGAAACTGCTGGAGCTGGGTAGTTCTAATTAGAATAATAAATTATTGTAAAATAAGTAACTAAAAGGTTAGGTTCACAGATGTCATCAATATATAATGATATTTTGGTATAAACTATACGGTGCCCTGTTATTGGTCAGTCATAGTATGACAATTAACCAATTCAATGAACGAGTTTTATTCAATATAATCTATCGCTACCAATCCAGTCAATAATTATTAATTCTACTTCAATATTTTATCAAAGCCCCAGATCGCTTGATTTTGGCAAAATTTGATATAAGAGGGCTGCCTTTTATATTTCGGGATTAGAGAACAAAAACAAATATTAATCATCGAAAATCGCTTTAATGTTTTTCAAAATATTCCCCATGAAGATCTATACACTTTTGCATGCGTTTGAACCAATTGTCGAAGCACTTTTTCCACTCTGATTAAGGTATCTCCAAAACATGCATTCTGAACGCAGCAACCGCTTCTTCAGGTGTCGAAAAACGTTGACCTCTCAGTTTGTTTTTTACGTACGGGAATAAAAAGAAGTCATTTGGTGGCAAGTCAGGACTATACGGCGGATGACTCATCAAGTCGATGTTTTGAGTGCTCAAAAATGCAGTTGTTTGAGCCGATTTGTGAGAGCTCGCATTGTCGTGGTGAAGAGTGATCCGTCTTCGGCAGTTGGTTTTCCTGATTTCTTGGAAGACAACTGACAAACAAATGGTTGTGTACCACTCAGAATTGACTGTTCTGCGTTGTTCTAGTGGTACGGTTGCGACATGTCCACTTTTTCCGAAAAAATTGGCGATCATTTGCTTGCAAGTGCTTCGTGCGCGAACAACTTTTGTTGGATTCGGCTCATCTTGAAACACCCATACAGTCGACTGCTGTTTACTTTCGGGCTCATACGCGTAAATCCACGATTCATCACCTGTCACTATGTCATAGACGTGTTTTGAAGCACCGCGATCGTATTTTTTGAGCTTTTCTTGAGCCTTTTTTTGAGCGATCGACAAATTGTGTGGGATCCAACGCGAACAAATTTTTTTGACATTCAAATGTTTATGCAATATTGAATGTATGCTGGTCCAACTAATGCCAAAGGTTGTCTCAATCTCACGATAGGTCACATGACGATCTTACAATATCAGTTCGCGCACAGCATCAATGGTTTCCGGAACAACAACTGATTCTGGGTGACCTTCACGAAATTCGTCTTGGAGTGAACTACGACCTCGATTGAATTCACCATACCATCGATAAACACTGGTCCTTGATGGAGCTTCATCGCCAAAAATTGAATTAAGTTCATCCATGCAGTCTTGCTGCCTTAATCCACGTCGAAAGTTGTAAAAAATAATCGCACGAAAATGTTCACGATTTAATTCCATTTTTTCGCCGAGATGTTGAGTTAATGAGTACTGTAAACAACACAAATAGCGCTCGAATGTCAAAACGTTCTGAGTACGTATAATCTCAAAAATGTCAAACTTTACGATAGAGCTGTCAGTTGCCAGATTGCAACACTAGGGTTGTCCAATCCCGAAATATAAAAGGCAACCCTCGTACTACTTGAAGTTCTCGTATAGTCTTCAATATCTATTTAATACGATTTGCATCTGTAAATCTGCTATTTTTATCAATCTTTTCATCACTGTCGTTGATTGGAATCCTCGCCTGTGAAGCGTATTAAAGTGATTTTCTGTCAAATATTTGTTCATTTACGGTTTGAGAGTAACACATTTTGGGTTAAACGACCAATTTAATATGCTTTGTTCTGTGTAGTATTATATGTAATCGAAATCTCTGTGGATTAATTTTCAGTACTTACATTAAATCATGAAATAAATAATGTACAAAGTACACAGTCCAACCCACCGTTTCTCTTTAATATGTTTTTCGGGGAAAAATTAATTTGCCGCAAAATATGAAAATTGGATTTCAAGCAAAATCAAAATTTTATTTCGCAAAATGTGATTACCGCAATTTTTTTAAGAACCACAAGTAAATTAAAAAACTCAACGGATTTAGCAATTTTGTATTTTGGTGATTTCCATTATTTTTTGTATAATGGCCCCACTCAATTATTAATACTTTGTGTGCTTAAATGTTTACTTATTAGCCGGAATAATCACTACATTAACCCGTCTCTCTTCAAATTTTTTGTTAATAACTAATCATGCAACTTTCTAAATTGATTTGCTGATGCACGGTAAAAAAAATTTTGTTGAATAAAAATTAAACATTTATTTTGCATTTAAAGCAAATTACAAAATTTTTCATTGATTACAAAATTTTGGCAAAACAAGCAAACTAGTTATAATAAACAGAAACTTTACAAACAACGAAATTTAACTCAAGTAGCATTATCTTTATGATAGAAGTATGTAGAAATTTTTTAATTAAGCAATAACAAATTGCTTATACGTATAATGTTTTTCTAATCGTTTACAATCAGCTTGCACAAAAATTAAATTAACTGGTTACTGTTCAATGACGTCAATAATAAGTTTCGAGTTTCTCAATACACTATACTCGTGTATGTCCAGTTCTTATACCCTGCAAACAATACTGGCTTGTCGGCAATTTTGTCATTTGTACGTAAGTGCATGCGATACTCGAGATTTAATGACTAACACATTAGTCGCTTATCGCCACAACCGAGCCCAAAACAAAATATGTACGTTGTTTGTCTGATTACGTTTTCATGTCGTATAATGATAACACATTAGTTGTACCATAGACAAATAAATGAATAAAGATCCCTAAACCAATGGAAAATTTATGTTTAAATCAAATTCTCGATGTCGTTACAAATGGAAAAAATTTTCTAGCGGCTGTTAGTATAAATATTAGTTAATACTCAAACCCCATTTTGGTCTACATTATGAGCGCAATACATATTTCTCGCTCAATATATTTTTTCAATACGCGCGCGACAAATAAAAAATTTTATATTTGTGTATACAGTAAAAAAAGAAACAAACGGAAAAATAACAAATTCAACTTATTTTTTATTTTCGTTTGAAAGTATCTTTTCTCTTATTCTAATATATATGTATGATTTATATTTTAATAAAACAGAATGAAATGAAACTAAAACGCACGTATTATGTATATACATACTCGTATATACATATGTACTATTTAAAATAATGTTTATGCACGATCGATAATTTCTTGTTTAGATATTTAGAATTTAAAACACGTGGTGACCATAAAAAGGAAGAGGATCTATTTTAGATGTAAGTATGTAGCTACGATGATTGTTTTGGTGTGCTGCATGAAGTATAATTTAAAAAACGAATATTTGGAGGAGATGATAAGAAACATCAAAAATTTATGAACGAAAGTATATTTGACGAAAGGGAAAAATATTAAGGTGGATTTACATATCTGACGATTTTTCGGCGCGACTGCTTGCCGCAGGAAATTCGGCGAACGCGTATTATCGATGATTTACATATTCAACGATTTTTCGGCACAGTTTTTTCACACATCCATACATAAACAATAGAATGACACATAATATAAAAAAAACAGATGAAGTTAAAAAAAAATATTCTATGTATGCTGTGTCGTTGCGCCGAAAAGATAAATTTTGTTCATGTCTTCGCCGTGCCGAAAATTCGGCGAAGAAGTCCTTTCTGATTGGTTGAATGTGCCACGTGATGTTCGGCGCAGAAAAATCGTCGGATATGTAAATCCACCTTTATAATTAAATGGTTTTTTAATGATCGCAGAAAACAATTACATATACATATTACATATTTGTGTTTGGTTACATTATGTATATTTTATATGCCTATCTATACTGGTTTGTCCAAATTAAATACATTCATGACTAAATTTTCCCTAAGTATACTTTTAAGGATGATGCATGATTTAAATTCGATAATTTTAAAATACCTAATAATTTTATAAATGATTTTATTTTTGAGAAAATGAATAAAAACAGCTTACACCGGAAAGATGTCTTTGGGAAAATGTACTATGTATTTGGATTTGTCTCCAAAAAATTGGTCAAGCATACAAATTTTTGTTAACGTTTTCCCCTTATTCCATATTATCTGAAGCATGGTAGGACTTGGTTTGTTTCAACTAGCTTTTGCAAATATTTTAAGACGTCGAAAATAAAAGCTAGTTTTTGATTTTAACTAAATTTGCAAAAACATTAATATTTCGATTGCGGTTGTGGTATACATATATAGAATTATGAGTATACACAATATCCGTGCAATTCTATTTTTAATCTGCTAACCCCAAATTAAAATCATCCTAAGGTTTTAAAATGACAATGTATAAATATGTATTTCGTTGTTCGTTGTTGTCAATTGATTTACAAGCCCACATTAAAAGTACACTGCAATTTTTCAGATACCAACCACCCCTTATCATGAAAACTACCCCAAATTTCTCTAGAATAAATGACCACTTCTTTGAAAATTTCAAAAATAGACTATTCAATATCGGATAATGGGTATCGCTTTATAATCCTCATCAGAAATGCAATTCGATTGTTAAGTTGTAACTTTAAATCATGGACACAAATTTATTTAGCCACCCACTTTATTTATTAGGTGTATAACAATTTCTACAGATTTTTTCTTCGCGCTTAAAATTATATTTAAAATAGAAATATTTTCACGGTATTTTGTGATATTTACAGGATCGTGAGTTACATTACCTCTCAGAATAGCAGAGTTTACAATGGTAACTGATAATCAGCATATTCGGCACTGCATTCTATACGAATTCCAATAAGGAACAAAGCTTCTAAAGCACGGGAATCAATTTGTAGTGTTCTTGGTGTCGACCTTGTGTCTTATGAATTTTGTAATTATTGGTACAAACATTTTAGAAGTGGTGATTTCGATCTTAGCGACAGCCTCGAAAGTTTGAAGATGTGCGAGCTAACCTGGAATCTACAACAGCAACAGACATAACTCAGAAAAACCTAATACCTAAATAAAATAATGCGTAATAATTGGATTCACATTAGTTTTCAATTCCTATAAAAATGATAAACATTTGATAGTTTAAATTCTCCTAAACTTCTGAAAATTTAAATGAATTGTAAGAAATATGTACTATGGACTTGAAGGATATAAAAATTAACTAAATAGAGTAAAATATTTTCTGGACAGTTATTTTTCAGTAATTATCTTCTCCTGTACTAAATATTAATTTATTGCATTAATATGCCCAGTACCAAGTGAATTTTCTAAAACTGGTTATGTAAATGTATTTAATTAATGTGTAGTAATCCATCACCATTAGTCATACATACTTTAATCGTATATAGTCCAATGAGTTGTCACAGATTTTAGTGAGGCCTCATTAAACCTTATATGAAACATGTCTTTGTTTTCGGTAAGACTGCAGTGGGCTGAACTTGCTCGACATGTTTAAAGAGTTCGTAGTATAAATATTTTTTGTATATAAAATCAATAAGGACTTCTGCCTGATGACCTAAATCAAGGATCACGAACGCCGCACGGAAGTCCCAGAAAATATTCGAACCCAATTCAAACAAAATTTATTATAAACGGAACACGCAATCTATATTTAATAAAATAAAAAACATTTCGCACTAACATAAAAGGTGTTTTTTAGAGATTCACAATTTAGAATTAAAATAGAACAAAGAAAAATATTTTGAATATCAGTGAAACTAGCTTTATTGGATAGATAATTTTATGCTTGTTTCAGTTGTTACAACCACAATATTGTGTAATAAAGGCAAATGAAACTCTATCATATTTTTCTTTTGTACAGATGTTAAGCTACTAATAAGGAAATATCCAAGAGTAGTTTTCCAACGAGCAGTACAACTGACAAACATAAACACAATTACTTCGGTAGCTAAAGTATTATCATTTCGGTCGCTACCTTCAAACTATTCGTATCATGATACTGGAACCCCTCCAACAACACGATTCGTTCCGTGTTCTTTGAAATCGTGTTGTTCAATACTGCAAAAAATAAAATAAAAAAAACGTTACGTTTTATTTTTTGTTATGATATACAAAACACAAAATAAAAGAGAATAACGAAAATCGAGTTGTTTGAAACCGTGGAATTTGAGGAAATGTGTATCCGTGTTCTTCGAAACCGTGTTCTTTGAACGCCATGTTCTTGGAGGGTTACCTGTATTCTATTGGTGTGGAAATCATACTCGCATTTTGGATGAATGGACAACTCATTCAAGCATACATTTTCAATAACAACCTCATCTGTTTCATTTTTTGATCGGACCAGCAACTTTAAAGTATGAAAAGATTCTGAAGTAAAACCTGGATGCCCATTTACTACTTTATACCAATAAGCAAGTGTATGAGAATGAGGCAAGCAGTTTTTAAATTGGTTTCGATGAAACGGGAACCTAAACCAAAGGTAGAGGTTGCCCGATTTCATATTTATATTTGCTTCATTTGTTGCTGCGGAGCCTTTGAAGAATGGAGCCTTTGAAGAGCGAATTTTCCAAAGAACAGGAAAATTCGCAAATCTCTCTCGAACCCAACAAAAAAAACACCACACTCAAAATGTTTATATATATAAAAGAAAATTTTTAATATACTAATGTTCAATAGAAACACAAAGCTCCGATTGTCTATATATCCAAAATATTTTTGAATCTACTTAAATTTTTACTAAAAACACAAAAAAAAAAAAATAAAATAAAAAAAACCAAAACAAGAAACTCAAAACTTAACACCAATAAAAACAAACTTATTCCCAAAAAAACTAACAATCTTCAAAAAAAAACACCCGAAAACTTAAAAACTCTTGACAACCCGACAACACTCCAAAACACTTGCCCAAACTCGACTCCCTCACCAACCAATTTTTTTGCGTCGTCTTCAATCAGTTTTTCTTCAATTGTCAGCGAAAAAGAGGGGAAATTCGTAAGAAACTATGTAGAAACTATGCTGACAATTGATAAATCAAAAACAATCAACCACGCCTCAATTCATTTCAATTAAAAAAAAATAAATAAGCACCATCATTGAAATTCATTCTTAAACGTGTGCTATATAATGAAGGAAATGCATTGATTGCATTTTTGACAATTGAAATATTTTTGCGATTTTTCAACTTAATGTTTTGAAATCTGAATATGTATAGCACATTGTGTTGCTGATTTATACTATATTCAAATGGAAACGAGTAGTTGAACGCAAATGACCCTGTGCATCATAATGTTGTGAAATTGGATTACCATGAGTGGCATTGG
This sequence comes from Nephrotoma appendiculata, assembly GCA_947310385.1. NCBI lineage: Eukaryota > Metazoa > Arthropoda > Insecta > Diptera > Tipulidae > Nephrotoma > Nephrotoma appendiculata. Next base: position 141,628,548 of record OX371223.1, read on the forward strand.
GGATATCCCATGTGTGAAGAATATGATCTTCAAAATTATGGAGTCAAGGTCTTTACGATACGCATTCCTTGAATACGTATTTTAGATTATTGGGATTGCGTTTGTAACAGGTGATGAGAAGTGACTGTTACATCGAACATATGGCCTATGCCTTCGGAGAATAAAAGTTTAAATTTAAAGCAAACTTCCATATTTCTTCTGAATATTTTCGGCCTAACTTTTGATTTTTTATTTTATCTCAAAAAATTGAATTTGAGTCAGAATGGTTTAAAAAATTATCCTTCTGGCAAGCACTAATAAAAAAAATTTCTTCAAGTTCGTCTATCAGGTGGCCCAAAATAATATTTTTTTCTGCTTTATCTCATACTTGTTTGTCGTAGATTCTTATTATTTTGTGTTTGTTGTATTTAGTCCTTAAAGAAGTCCTTCCTGAACTCATAGAAAGATCAGCACGTGATGAGGCCATTGCTCGCTTTAACGTTATTTTATTAAATTGTTTGTATATGTAAGAAGGTTTTATACTTTTATTAACAAAATAAGAAGAAGTAGTACCACTACGATTGCTAGCACCAAGAGGTGAACTATTTGAGATTTTTGTAATGGTTTGCAATTTCGAAGGACCTTTGTTTAAATCGGATATATTATCGTCATTAAATTTTTTTATCAATTCACGATGATAAAATCTATATTAGTTCCGAATACCATCAGTTCAGGTACTTCGTCATTTGGTGGTAAATAATCCTGGTCATGGTCTTTATTAGTTTTATTTAAACGCAAAGACTTGATTGCCAAATCATTTAATAAGTTCAACGCATAGATTGGATCTTCCTCAACTTGAGAAGAAACTTCTAAATTGGCCCCAATAATATCGTTAACATCATTTATAGAAGTTGAATAAACATCTTGGGAAACAAATTTTCAAACAAACATGTTTTTTCAGTATGATATGAAATTACGGTTTGATTAATATTGGGGGGCGCATGTATTTTTAAGATAATTTTCAATGACGTCAAATCCACACGTTGATTCGTAAATGAACAAGATGAGAATGGCTGATTTTCTTAAAAAACTCCTCTTATTCTCTTTTGTCTGTGGCATGGAATAATCATGCACTTAGTACATCTTGTTCACCGATGCCAGTTGCTTTCAACCATTGCTTTTTCAATTCTCCATATTTTGGTAAGCTAAAAACAAATGTGTACATTATAATTTCTGTAAAAATTGTAATTGTAATCCACAAGCCTTTGCCGAAACATCATTACATCCATAGACAATCACTATTTGGTGCGCTTTATGGGCTGTCGGATTCACTGGTCTACATGTCTTCAAAAACAATGAAGGTCAGAATGTTACAGTGAACGGTATAGGGACATTATTTCTAACTTTGTTGTGCCCCAATTGGCTGCCATAAATATTGCTGATATGTGGCTCCAACAAGACGGTGCCACATGCCAAACAGTGCGGAATATTTGATAAAAGACTAATTTCACGTAATGGTCCTGTTAATTGGTCACCGAGATCGTGTGATCTAACTCCATTAGATTATTTTCTTTGGGGATATGTTAAGTCACTTGTCAACGCTGGTAAACCAGAGACGATTGTACTCTTGGAACACAACATCCGGCGAAAAAAAAAATTGTGAACTGCTGCGAAAAGTGAATAAAAATTGTACATCCAGATTGCGCCAGACGCTGTGGACACATGGCCGAAATCATATTCAAGCATTAATGGCATAAAATTATCTATCCAATAAAGCTAGTTTCACTGATATTCAAAATATTTTTCTTTGTTCTATCTTAATTCTAAATTGTGAACCTCTAAAAAACACCTTTTATGTTAGCGCGAAATGTTTTTTATTTTATTAAATTTAGATTGCGTGTTCCGTTTATAATTAATTTTGTTTGAATTGGGTTCGAATATTTTCTGGGACTTCCGTGCGGCGTTCGTGATCCTGTCCTTGATTTAGGTCATCAGGCAGAAGTTCTTATTGATTTTATATACAAAAAATATTTATACTACGAACTCTTTAAACATGTCGAGCAAGTTCAGCCCACTGAATTCTTACCGAAAACAAAGACATGTTTCATATAAGGTTTAATGAGGCCTCACTAAAATCTGTGACAACTCATTGGACTATATACGATTAAAGTATGTATGACTAATGGTGATGGATTACTACACATTAATTAAATACATTTACATAACCAGTTTTAGAAAATTCACTTGGTACTGGGCATATTAATGCAATAAATTAATATTTAGTACAGGAGAAGATAATTACTGAAAAATAACTGTCCAGAAAATATTTTACTCTATTTAGTTAATTTTTATATCCTTCAAGTCCATAGTACATATTTCTTACAATTCATTTAAATTTTCAGAAGTTTAGGAGAATTTAAACTATCAAATGTTTATCATTTTTATAGGAATTGAAAACTAATGTGAATCCAATTATTACGCATTATTTTATTTAGGTAATAGGTTTTTCTGAGTTATGTCTGTTGCTGTTGTAGATTCCAGGTTACCTCGCACATCTTCAAACTTTCGAGGCTGTCGCTAAGATCGAAATCACCACTTCTAAAATGTTTGTACCAATAATTACAAAATTCATAAGACACAAGGTCGACACCAAGAACACTACAAATTGATTCCCGTGCTTTAGAAGCTTTGTTCCTTATTGGAATTCGTATAGAATGCAGTGCCGAATATGCTGATTATCAGTTACCATTGTAAACTCTGCTATTCTGAGAAGTAATGTAACTCACGATCCTGTAAATATCACAAAATACCGTGAAAATATTTCTATTTTAAATATAATTTTAAGCGCGAAGAAAAAATCTGTAGAAATTGTTATACACCTAATAAATAAAGTGGGTGGCTAACTAAATTTGTGTCCATGATTTAAAGTTACAACTTAACAATCGAATTGCATTTCTGATGAGGATTATAAAGCGATACCCATTATCCGATATTGAATAGTCTATTTTTGAAATTTTCAAAGAAGTGGTCATTTATTCTAGAGAAATTTGGGGTAGTTTTCATGATAAGGGGTGGTTGGTATCTGAAAAATTGCAGTGTACTTTTAATGTGAGCTTGTAAATCAATTGACAACAACGAACAACGAAATACATATTTATATATTGTCATTTTAAAACCTTAGGATGATTTTAATTTGGGGTTAGCAGATTAAAAATAGAATTGCACGGATATTGTGTATACTCATAATTCTATATATGTATACCACAACCGCAATCGAAATATTAATGTTTTTGCAAATTTAGTTAAAATCAAAAACTAGCTTTTATTTTCGACGTCTTAAAATATTTGCAAAAGCTAGTTGAAACAAACCAAGTCCTACCATGCTTCAGATAATATGGAATAAGGGGAAAACGTTAACAAAAATTTGTATGCTTGACCAATTTTTTGGAGACAAATCCAAATACATAGTACATTTTCCCAAAGACATCTTTCCGGTGTAAGCTGTTTTTATTCATTTTCTCAAAAATAAAATCATTTATAAAATTATTAGGTATTTTAAAATTATCGAATTTAAATCATGCATCATCCTTAAAAGTATACTTAGGGAAAATTTAGTCATGAATGTATTTAATTTGGACAAACCAGTATAGATAGGCATATAAAATATACATAATGTAACCAAACACAAATATGTAATATGTATATGTAATTGTTTTCTGTGATCATTAAAAAACCATTTAATTATAATATTTTTCCCTTTCGTCAAATATACTTTCGTTCATAACTTTTTGATGTTTCTTATCATCTCCTCCAAATATTCGTTTTTTAAATTATACTTCATGAGCACACCAAAACAATCATCGTAGCTACATACTTACATCTAAAATAGATCCTCTTCCTTTTTATGGTCACCACGTGTTTTAAATTCTAAATATCTAAACAAGAAATTATCGATCGTGCATAAACATTATTTTAAATAGTACATATGTATATACGAGTATGTATATACATAATACGTGCGTTTTAGTTTCATTTCATTCTGTTTTATTAAAATATAAATCATACATATATATTAGAATAAGAGAAAAGATACTTTCAAACGAAAATAAAAAATAAGTTGAATTTGTTATTTTTCCGTTTGTTTCTTTTTTTACTGTATACACAAATATAAAATTTTTTATTTGTCGCGCGCGTATTGAAAAAATATATTGAGCGAGAAATATGTATTGCGCTCATAATGTAGACCAAAATAGGGTTTGAGCATTAACTAATATTTCTACTAACAGCCGCTAGAAATTTTTTTCCATTTGTAACGACATCGAGAATTTGATTTAAACATAAATTTTCCATTGGTTTAGGGATCTTTATTCATTTATTTGTCTATGGTTGTACTCTAGTCTACATACGTATCACATGTGTTTACAGTAAATTATAATACGCGGTATATACAAATTATTGAAAGCAATACACAATTTGTTATGTTATTTGTTTATAAGTTATTTATGTTAAATTTGTATTCTCACAATATTTTCTGGTTGCCCGTCGACCTTTCAGACTATTTAATTAGCGTTGATTAGATAGAGCCTTAGTCGTTTTGAGTTTAACCTTTCTGTTTTCCTCAAATCGTTTATATACTTTTCGTCTTTCGGGTCAAAATGACCCGAACTTTTATTAATGTCGTTGAATCAAAAAATCATTAAATTAAATAAAAATATTATTTTATTAAACCATGAATTCAGCAAATCATAAAACATTAATAATAATAATAATTGAAAATTAAAAATTAAAATCAAAATCCTAATATGTACATGTAAAAATTTATTTATAACCATTGGCCCTTTGTATTTAAGTTGGGGCAAAAATTACGTACGTATAGCTTGGATAAATATTTCGCGCATTGACTACATGATATACTTGTCTTGTCATCATTTGATGATGGACAAACATTACATCTTTGACGCTTTTGACTTAGTATTGGCTTCATTTGTTGTAAGAGTCGTATTAACACTTATCAAACGATGTGCACTCTAGTTGGGCCACCTCCTAAACATAGAAAAATTCTAAAAAATCGTACGTCCTTAAACAGTTACCTATCAAACAATGTGCACCGCTCGTTGGGCGAACGAATAGTTTCTGACTTCTATGGCCTACATCTCGACTCCTAGACATAGAGAAATTCTAAAAAATTCGTCTGTGCTACTTGAAGTGACACCTATCAAACGATGTGCGCTCTAGTTGGGCCAACGAATAGTTTCTTACTTCTATGGCCTACATCTACATCTCAACTCCTAAGCAGAAAAAAATTCTAAAAAAAATCGTATATGCTTCTTAAACAGTCACCTATCAAACTATATGCACCGCTCGTTGGGCCAACGAATTGCTTCTGATTTCTATAGCCTACATCTCAACTCCTAGACATATAAAAATTCTAAAAAAAAAATCGCACAAGCTCCTTAATCATTCACCCATCAACCGATGTGCACTGCATAAACAAATCCCTACATGTTTACTCTCAACCTCGAAAATTTCGATTATCATGAGAGTTTTTAACTATCGTAGTAGCAAGAATTTTCGGGGCTGAGAGTAAAACTGTGGTGATTTTTTGGGCTGAGAGTAGAAAATGTCATGATAGCAATAATTTTGTTGCCGCATAGCATTCGTCTGACACTGAGTTTAGCATATCTCCACACACATGTGAACATTGGGCTTATTTCACGAACATGTATATATATCTACTCTCAGCCCCGAAAATTTCAACTGTCATGACAGTTTTTAACTATCATGATAGCAAATATTTTCGGGGCTGAGAGTAAAAGATGTCATGATAGCAATAATTAGTGTTGGCATCGCATTTTTCGGGGATGGAATTTGGCCTATCTTCACATACATATTATCGGAAGGAGCAACGCCCGCGAAGTGGCACCATGAGCTAGTCTACCGTAAGATTTTTCTTGGAATTATAAAGATTTTTTCAAAATTTCAACCCATTTATCACGTATCTCCTGAATAGGCGCAAGTTTGTCCCTTTGGTGCCATTCAGTTCTTGTATATTTGTCGTCAAATCTTACAACCCGTGATATAGCGGGAAATTTCTTCAAAGACATACACCCACCGAAATTTCTATAAGAACAGTTGTAAAATTATATGAAATGAAATGAAGGTCGCTTTTTTATTTTTTTTTTTTTATTTTGTCTGTTTGATTCAACTACATACATACATCTTTTATTTCTATTTTTGTGTTGTTTTGTATACGAGTGATTCCCCAAATTTGATATTTCTCGTTTTTTGGTGCGAAATTTCTATAAGAACAGTATTGATTTATAACTGTTAAGGTAAATATACTCAAATTTTTATGTATTAACTAACCTAAAAAAAGTGGAGTGTTCCTTTTTTAGTAAGATTACAGTGGTGGCTCTTGTGGAAAAATCATGCCAAGAGGAAAAATTTTAAACTCATTGGAGCAAGGTCAAATTCTGGCGTATCATGATCAAGGACTATCAGTTCGCAAAATAGCTAATAAAATTGGTAGAGGATCAACTGTGGTGCAAATTTTTCTCACTTTAAAAACTAAATATGGCACTAAAAAGAGAAATCTAAAGCGTAGCAAAATTAACAATCGAACCAAAAGGCGAATGATTCATCTCACATCAAACACAGGCCGTACAGCTAACGATATTAAAGTCGAATTACAACTGCCACTTTCTACTCGACGAGTACAACAAATTTTAAAATACGACGGAAAGCTGCAAGGGTGTAAAAGTACCAATTTTGGGAAGATGAATGGCAGAATGTCATATTTAGTGACGAAAAAAAGTTTAATCTTGATGGACCAGATGGTAATCAAAAATATTGGCATGATCTCCGAAAAAAACCATTGGCCCGGAAGACTAGAAACTTTGGTGGAGGAAGTTTGATGGTATGGGGTGCGGATTTGCGTTCAACGGTAGGACACCTATTTGCTTTATTTCGGGTAGAATGAATGCAGAAATGTACACCGAATTATTGGAAGATGTTCTTGTGACTCATGGAGAGGATATTGCGGGTCCGGTGTATTTGTTCCAACAAGACAATGCTGCGGTTCACACAGCAAAGGTAACAAAACACTTTTTTTGCTGATCACAAAATTCCCGTATTTTTTTTTTATTATTTTTTTTATTATTTCAATAAAAATTATACAATTTTAAATAACACTGAAATTTTATATATTTTTTTTAAAAATAATTACTTTAAGATGGGTTAGGATTTACTTTAATTTTTGTAAAATTGTCATTTACTTACATAAATTTATCAAAATATATACCTCTTATTACTTACAATATGCATCACATTGCTCAACATATTATCATTCAGCATGTTGTAAAGCTATTCAAATTAATAATATTAACAGAAATCGATTTATAAACATTCGATGACTACAATTTTATCAAAGATGAGATTCATCATATTCCCGACAAAAATCGAGATACAGATTTTCTTTAACATTGTTTTAAATTTAGAAATTTGTAGTATTTTTATATTAGATGGTAGTTTATTAAAAAGTTTCAGACCTTGATAGAATATACTTCGTGTAGATGATTTGTTTACATACGCAGGTATTCGAAAATCATCGGCTTGTCTAGTGTGTCTCATAGTAGTTTGAAAATTGGTTTCCAACAATATCGATGATTTTATCATATTGTGCTTTATTTTATAAATCAGCATAATGTAGTTAAATTCTACCAATTTTGTGACAGGTAACATTTCTGTGGAATATAATAGTTTGGTTGGATACCTAGGAGGTAATTGGAGCTTATTCTGATTTATTTGAAGATCCTTGAGTTTGTTAGTAGAACCCCAAATAGGGATTAAGTACAAAAGATTAGACTGGACAAAGGAGTGCTGCTTAAGTAATTTTGTAGCAGACTAAGTGCTTTATCACGTATTCCAAAATTGTGGAGTTTTCCAATACGTTTTACATGGTCAACACAATCGGAAGCCTTCATTAAGTCAATAAAGATACAACCAGTTGCTTTCTTCCTCTCAAGAAATTGGAATATACGAGGGCAAATCAAAAAGTCTTGCAATATCATATGAAAAAAAAGAGTGAGAGAGACAGCAATATTTTTATTTTTCGACATAATCTCCTTTAAGGTTTATACATTTGTCACATCGATCAATTAACTTGCCTAAACCCTCTAAAAAAAAAGATTTCTTTTGCTCCATAAAATATTCATTTACAACAGACTGTACTTCATAGTCACTGGAAAATTTCCGGCCCCTTAGTGTTTTTTTCAAATTGGGAAAGAGAAGTAGTCACTGGGTGCCAAGTCTAGACTGTACGGTGGATGCGGAATTTCCACGAAGCCGCAGTCCTTTAATGCAGCTTGAGCAATATTAGCCTTGCGCACTGGTGTATTGTCGTGAAGAAGCAAGATTTTTTTCCTAACTTTCCTTGGCCGTTTTTCCCGGATTGCTTTTTTCAATTTTCGCAAAACCTCTGCGTAATATATGCCTGTGATTGTGGTTTTCGGTGGCATATAATCGATTATCAAAATTCCTTCAGCATCCCAAAAAATTGTTGCCAAAACCTTACCAGCAGACGGTTGAGTTTTGAATTTCTTTGGTGGTGGTTCACTACGTTTAATCCATTGCATCGATTCTTGTTTGGATTCCAGATCCCAGTGATGAAGCCATGTTTCATCGCCTGTTATTATGTTACCCAAGAAATTTTCTGGATCTGCTTTGTACATATCTAAAATCGCCTTTGAAGTTTAAACACGCATTTTTTTTTGTTCAGCATTCAACAAACGGGGAACCCATCGCGCACTTACTTTCGACATGTGAAGGTGGTCATGTAATATAGTATATGTGGTACCGTATGAAAGAGAAAGTCTCCACGCTAACCGCGGAACAGAAATACGCCGGTCCTCCAATACAATAGAATCAGCCAAAATTACGTTTTCATGGCTAATAGCATCTGCTGGCCGACCCGAGCGGTTATCGTCTTATAATGACTCCCAACCACTTTTGAATAATTTTACCCACTTTGTTACTGTGGCATATGATGGTGCAGATTCGCCGTAAACTTTTGATATATAGTTGAATATATAAATTGCATTTCGTCCATCTTTATAGAAAAATTTAGTAACGGCGCGATATTCAATTTCATTCATTTTAAGAAAAATTCAAAACACATGTTACTAAATTGACAAAAACAAACGAACCGTAAAATTTACATCGAAATGTTCTTCTAGAAGTTTCATCGTGACAAAAAATGGTTTTGAAAAATATATTGTTGTCTCACTCACTCGTTTTTTTCATATGATATTGCAAGACTTTTTGATATACCCTCGTATTATTAATTAAACACAAAGTCGCAGAGGTATTGCTCGAACTTTCTTGAAACCCATATTGGAATTCTGAAATCAACTTATGAGTTTTGATATGTTGAACTAATCTATTGAAAATAAGTCGCTCATATATTTTAGAAAGTACAGATAACACAGATACTGGTCTATAATTCGAAACTCCCAATTTATCACCTCCTTTAAATATAGGTACTACTTGAGCTAGTTTCAGGCTGTCAGTTAATTTTGAACATTCTAAGCAATTATTAAAACCTAAGTTCAAAATTTGCTGAAATTCATTAGAATATTCTTGCAGAAGAAACACTGGAACATTATCATACCCCTTAGACGACGACTTGTTCATTGACTTTATTATAGGTCCGATCTCTAGTTCTGTTGATAAATTAAACTGATTAATAAAATTATCGCAGCTGTCATGAGGTGGCATATATGATGGATCGACGTTACACGAATTAGCTACATCGGTACCTACATTCTTGAAGAACTTGTTAAAGATTTCGGACACCTGATACTGGTCATTATACAATTTGTTATTGAACACCAACTTCGTTTGGTTCAAAGGGTTTCTACTCATCAATGTATTGTTCAATATTTCATGTATAAGACTCCAAGTCTTTTTACCATTATTATGATTTTGAATAAACTTCAGAGTATAGTAGGATTTTTTTGCGGATATTATACCAATATTTAATCTTTTTTATACTCTAAAAATTTATACGAATAATGTGTATTAAGCGGGTATTTTTTTTTTAGTTTGTAAAATAAATTACGTTTATTATGAAGCATCTTAAGATTAAAGGTAAACCACGGTTTATCTGATCTATGTTTTGATTTATCTTTGATCTGTATTCGCTCAGTGTTATTATTTATTAGCTCACACATTTGCATATGAAATGATTCAAACTCAAAAGTGTTAGTTATTGAAAATTCTTCGATAAACTTACATATTGCTTGATAGTTAGTTTTGAGAGAACTGTAAAAAATTCCTCGTTTGGGGATTTTATTCCAATACTTGCTATTAGATAACGATGATCAGAAATATCAGAATCACCATATAAAATCGACAGAGACTGATTCAGTGAGCTAAGAATGTGATCTAGTATTGTGGATACATAATAATTTCTTATTCGACTGTAATAAATTCTCGTATAGTATAGTTCTACTAAATTTATATTAAAATCACCAAAAACAATTGATTGAGGGTAAATTCGTAATTTGTGTTCTAGACACTGAATAAAAGTATAAATATTAGAATCAGGTGGGCGTTAAAAAGCTAGAAGCCTGATACTGCACAGTTTTATTGACATGAAATCAAAATCTTCTTTGGATTCCATTTCCACTAAAACACTATCCAATTCCTCCCTTACAAGCATGGAAATACCACAACATGCATGTTTCGGCGAAATTACCTGACGAACTATGTGAAAGGCTTTAAAGCCATCAACATTCGTAGAATTTAAATTATCATACTGAGTGAGGAATGTTTCAACAAGAACAATAACATTTACACGGAATTTAAGATTATGCAAAAAATATTCTAAGCGTTCAATTTTGTTTTTAAATCGATTAATATTAAAATATAACACTGTAAGATTTGATTGATTCACTTGTACGTGTCGCACAAAATGACACAATTTAAGAAAATGACTATCACTATCAACAATATACACACAGCACTACTAATATGTTAATATGTTGAACAATATGATTAACAAACACTTATAGTATATTATAATATTATTTAATTTATTTAAAGAAAGACAGACAACTTTGATATTTATAGAATATAGTATGTCATTGCTTACAGATATTTTAAATTGTTATTGTATTAATGATTTCAAATCATCAGCTGTTTTTATTACAACGGGAACACTGGTTGCAGTAATTCGTACCATTATGTTAGGATGCCTGTACCACACGTATCTGATTTTATGTTGCTGTTTCATGTTTAAGCATAAACGATCTAAGGCGGTACTTTTTAGATGATATCCCATACTCGTCATGGGATCCCCTTCACGTATAGGTTCCAAAAGCTTATCGATTCACGGAATGATCTCCAAAGTGCACAAGCCAAGTCTGAATTGAAATTGTTTAAATAGGAATTTCATGAATATTTCCCCTTTACACAATTCCTGAAAAACCTCACGGAAATGCGAAAATGTCAATAGATGTTGGTCAGCATATTTATTGAGTCGTTGCCCATTTTTAGTCAAAATTCCCAATTTTCAGGCAGATTCTGTGAATTGGTTGGGTCGGACTGAAGTTCAACAGAATCACCTCACCATCTGAGTCATATTGACCCTTCAATTTCTTTATTATCCTAAACATATTCAATATTGATTAAAGCAAAAATGAGCGTTGAATCATAAAAATAGTAACTGAAATTTTTCTAAGCTCTACAAAACATGGGGTAACTTGGCACTAAAAAAATTGACAGTTACTAAAAAAAGTTTTTTGAAGAATATTTTAAATTATCGACTTTATTATCATCATACTTTTTGAGAGTTATACTAATTTTAATTGTATTGCCAGCAAATTTTCCATCACAAAACAAGTAACTAGGCCCAGAAAAACAAAAAATGCGAAATAGTTTGATAGTTTGTGATAGTTTATTGAAACGCGGTTTCAAAAAGCTTAACAAAAAATTTGGGTCTTTAGTATACTTGAATCGGGATGTACTAGATAAAGACGAAAGATTGCTTCTGATTCTTATTTGATGAAATGAATTTAAAATAGTTGAACGATTTGCGGTTTCAAATTTCGCTTTGAACCATTCTCTGAAAAATGACACACAGTATCGAAATTACTGTGTACTAACAGACTTTTTAACTACTAATCAAGACCAAACAGTAGAATAAATATAAAATTTGTCAACAACATAAAATCAGCGTGTTTGAAAAACGTTGGAACTCAATCACTTTGAAACTACTATACCTGGAAAGGCCGTCTTAACCGCCGTAGCAGTGACTGCATTAGATCAAAAAATCATAAGACAATAAAATAATTGCACAATGAATCAAGAGAACTTCAAATGAACACCAACATTATTCTTGAAGTGAGGTGAAATTAAATCTCATTTCTTTTGAACCTTCTTGTACACTTTTTTCTGAAGACCAATGCACACCTTTTCAAACGCCTGACTTCGACAATGAGACACAACTACTCGTGAAGTGCGGTTCGTTGTGTTTAAGTGATAATATTTTTGATTATTTGGTCTTTTATTCTTATACTGCGTCTGCCTGTTTTATAAACATGCACATTCATTAAAATGTAACAACTATCGTCGAATAATTTGGTATCTCGGGGAACCGTTAGAAATTATATAAACGTGTAAACTATTGATGTTTGGCTCAAAATGTAAACTTCCGCTTCAGTATGTAATGTGTCAGCTAAAGTTAGCCCAGCGTAACTGCTTATAATTAAAAGATATACAAACAAAACGAAAAATAATTCACCATGCAATTGAATGCTTTCAAGATGCGTCATTTATTTGCTAAAGTCATACGAGCTAACCCATGCTTTGTAGAGCTTAGCAAATTTGATTATTCTTTTTTTATTTCATCATCGAACTATTTTTACGATTCATTTTATGTCTCAGGTCTTTAAAAATTTTTAATTTTTGCGTAAACCTAAAATCGGGTGCACTTCTGAATAATGTTTCTTGAATAAAGATAAATTTTCCACAAATTTTATGAATATCGGAGGAAATGATTACGGTTCTAGTCGTTTGCTTCTGTATAATGATTCCATTAACTCTAATATCTCCCACATTAATGCGTTCACTGATAAGCTGTTTAAAATGCGTAGACATTTAAGCCTTCAAGTGTTATTAAATATAGCTGTAGTTTGTAAATATATTTTCAAATCTTGCTTATGTTACCAATTTAAAATAGCTCACTAAAACCCATTAAAATCTTCGGCAAGATCTTTTTGAGTGGAATACCCGGTAGTCAAAATGATTAATTATCATATCTAATTCAGTTGACTGGGCATATTAGTCAAAGACACATAGAGCTATCATCGCTGCTCGTAAAGTGTACTATAAATTTTATGCAAATGGACATATCTAAACATGAAATAAAACTTTATTTATCGACTTTAAATATGAACATGACAGACCGTTTCCTACACACTCGCGTTTGTGGACCAAGCCGCCATCCATTCACATGTGATTTTTTTTTAAATAAATATCATTTTAATAGCACTACTAAAATATTGTGTTTGTAATAAATGTTTTGGTTACATTCCAAAATAATAAAAAACCGAAAACAACGATTAATATATTGTTTGAAATGGATTAATCTTTTTGAGATTTTTTATTTCATTTTTTTACATGACATGGGAGCAGACACCGAGCTCATATTCATTATGTATAGGCAAATTCTAATTAGAGAAAAATATTTTTTTTGCCGTAACCACATCAACCAATTTACAACATTTCAAAATTTAACATGTGTATGTAATATGGCCAGACAGACAATAAATGGCACATTAAATATCGCGAGTGCATCTACTACCGCCCACAGTTGCATATTAAAACTCCAATTAAAATTTTAATTGCATTTTAAATACGTGTTTATTGATTAGTACTGCATTTGACTAATACTTAAACTAAACATGCATACTATTTTTGTCTTGTCTGTCGCTTGTACAAAACAATTTACACGTCTTTACTGAATTATGTTTTATTACGATGATGATGGTTATCTATCTAAAAGAAAATTTAAATATAAGGCAATGAAAAGCCGGGAGTAGCCATTTATTTATGACGTCTTCAGATTAAATATTAAAAAATTTTATACAGAAAATATCTCTACTATGGTTCTTCTAATCTGCTCTCAATAAATTTGGTAAAACGAAAACAGATTTTTAACATAATTGTTAATGTATCTCACTTTATAATTGCAGCTACGTTCAATCCAGTTCATATTATGTGTGGTTATGAACGCACTCCATGAAATGATACAAAATGTAACATCACTCTGTTTCTTTTTTTTATATTTTCCTTCATTTTGAGTAAAGCTAAAACATCACATGTTAATACGATAAATAAATGCGTATAATTAACAAGCTGTTGTTAGTTATGCGCGTGCAAGTGTGGAATCACATCACTCGAGCTGCTACATAAACTATTCCCCATCGATCTGGTATCTCGGTGTAATTTCTCGAAAATTGATATGTTGCTGGATCAGTCGTATGCAGATTGGGTTGCCAATTTACGCGGAGCAGCGCGAGATTGTGCATTTATATGTACAAAAGCCGGATACGAGGAAAACTACACGGATTGGGAAATTAGGGGGATGCTTTTAAAGCATACACCACATGAGCGGGTGCGTAATGCCACAATGATGAAATCTAACCCTAATTTGGACGAAGTAATCGAAATAGCACAAGCATATGAGTTCTCTAAAAGGTCCAGTGCAATTATCAAAGAAGTTCAAGCTGCCACTTCCGAAACAGCTGTGGTTAATTACGTCACGTAATGCTGCCATGATACCCATGAACGTCGTGATCGTAGGCACATCACATCTATTTGTGAGAAATGTGGAAAGAAAGGTCACGTTGCCAGCGAATGCCAGTCAATAAAGCGGGAGCCTGCGTTAAATCATATGCAGGCCAGGAAGAAATTAAGGCCATGGACGATATCGTGCTCAAAACCATCAATCATCGAGGAATGAAACAGTTAACGAAGTGAACGGTTTTCATTACATAAACTCTGTTTTTAATATAGAATCAGATACTCCAGAAGAAGTCAATCAAGTGTCAACAGCGAGAGGGCTTTACCTGGAAAAATTATGGTCGAATTGGGTGTCAATAGTAAGCAGATATTTTTTCAAGTCGACATGGGAGCGACTTGTTCCCTGGTTGGACTTAAGGAATACTATCAATTGGGCTCTCCAAAATACGAAGTTCCCCGCAAAGAGTGTGTTACGGTACAAGCTATGTGGGAAGGTAAGCAGTGCATGGTACCTGGTCGTCGGCAGCGAAAAAGCGTCAAATATTCGTGGTTTAGACTGGTTTAATGGATTAAATTTTAAACTATGGACGTCAACAAATCGTAATCTAGCCAGTGTATGTTCCGTAATGAATACGTCTCAGTAATACCTACTGTCTTACCCCGTACAAAAGGACTGGTCCTTCTATTAAACTTTTTCCAAATATTGACATTCTGAAAACATGCCATGTAATTTTGAATAAAAGGACCTTGAAATAAAAGGACCTTGAAATAAAAGGACCAGTCCTTTAAATAGCTACATAATTTTAAAAAACATTTTATTTTGTGTAATAAATTTATTAAATTAAAATCACAGTATATCTATCACGTATATACTTTAAACATTTCATTCTTAAAAATATTGAAAAAATAATAGTTAAAAGTTAAATTTTCCAGGTACCATATTATTTTTTAAAGCCAAAATAACCCTCGCTATTGGCAAGTGTTATGTTTTTTACGGCGGATTCAACGGTATACTTTACAACCCCCGTCTTTACACATTCAGAATTAAGTTCAACTACATCAATGTTCCATTTTTCAGCAATTGAAATAGCTTTTATTTCAACCCTCGTCTGAGTAATTTTACCATTAATGAGTTTTTCTTTTTCACACTCATCAAATAGTTCACTTAATTCATTTTCTGATGATATAATTCGCAATAAATTGGAAATATACGCCGACAACCATGTTTTAAAATCTAAAGAATCGCCACATATAATATACTTAATGCATTTGAATAAACTCGTTTCGTCGTCTGAAGGCCAATACCATTCTGCTGGGTCCTCGCCAAAAAAACATGTTTCACATAAGGTATCGCCGTACATTTCGACCCACTCATTCGAATCAAATGTCGACGATAAAATGTTTTTTAGTGGTTCATGCAAGTCGCCTACATTAAAATTTTCTTTAGGCCCAATACCGCATATTTTGAAAGATTTGATGACGTCTGCTGAATTACGTGTTTTAATCCACTCAAGGACCGTTTCTGATACCCAAAGATATGATGGGATCTTTGGGTTGCCATTTTTTGTTTGAAGATCAGGGGTTTCCAGTGCTTTGGCAATATACTCATCATACTTGGTAGAATAAAATTCTTGGAAACTCCTATTATGTAAGACATCCAACGGTTGCAGAATACCCGTTAAGTTAGGTGGAATTAATATGATGAAAATATTATATTTCTCGAATCGTTTTGATTGTTCCAACGAAACATGGGCACCATAGCTGTCAATTAACAAAAGTGTTGGTCTACGATAAAAGGAAGTTTCCTTCCGTTTTACAAAGACTTCGTTAATAAAATCTTCTAAAATATTACCGTTCCACATTCCCGTTTTATTTACATTTACTAAACATCCCTCTTGTATAGTTGGTTTGTTTTTTAAATTCGAAAAAAGTAAATGCGGTGTATAAAATTTTCCTTCCATTGAAATGGCGAAGGTAACGGTAAATCTTTTGTGTGACGATGAAGCTTTTTTTAAAAATACATTACGTTGTCCTTTTGTTGCAATCGTAGATTTTTGCTCAAACTCGAAATACCGCGGTACTTGATCGAAATTAATTATATTCGCTGGTTCAATTTTCTTCTCACTTATTAAATCAAAGACCTGCTGGTGGAATTTAATTATTTGATTGACGGCGTTATTCGGTTAAATTTTATTTGATGTTTGCCTGCGAGATACAAGCCGATGCCGAGTTTTAAATCTGCAGCACCATCCAGACGATGCTAAGAATTTATCGTGCAATTTATCAGGTTCGGCTTCATGTAATTCTTTAGCAATTGCCTCTGCTTTCAAACAAATGTATTTATCCTTCACACGTAATCCATGGTTATTTCGTTTCAAAATCCAATCGTATATTTTTTTTTCTAATTCAGGAAACTGTTCAGGTCTACCACCACCTGGCAATCTTCTCGTTTTGGTAATGCGTATTTCTCTATTGTTCAAAATAGTTATTAATTCATTTTTTTGCTTAAACCATCGTTTCAAATTTGTAACCGGCACTGAAGTTTCTTTAGAAAGGCAGTCAAAACCTTTGCCTCTGATGTTTGGTTCATATTTATTAATGATTTCCAATTTTTGTTTGATGGTATATGATTTGCGTTGCTTGTTTTCCATTCTACAAATAAATTGACATATGTATTATAAATAAATCTGGCTCTTTGAATTATTTTTTATAAAGAAAAAGAAACCTCGTGATTATTTTTCTACATCGTAAAATAGTGTTGTAAATTGCAGTTTATGTAATTACACCATTATTAGAATTGAATTTACCACTTTTACATTACTATATATGCAGGTTGATAGTTTCTTAGAAGTAATGTTTTTTGGATTACACTTACCTTTTTGTTATATATTTTTAACCACAAAGTAATCTCTCCATAACACCGCACGACCGGTAGATTTAGTTTGGTTAGAAAATAAAATGACATTTATTAAATAGGGCCAAACAAATTTGGTCGAATTAAAATGTAGGGTTGTGCGAAAGAATGGTTTTAGAAAGAAATAATTGCGATAGCACAGTTAAATAAAGAGAAAATTACTGACAAAATGTTTGATTAAATTATTATTATTATAAAAATATGCATTTTTTGTTTTTTATATTTAAAATGTTGAAAGGTTCATTAATTCGTAATAATAAAGAGACCGGTCCATTAATTCGTAATAATAAAGAGACCGGTGGTCCTTCTATTTGATTAAAAGGACCGGTTCTTTTATACGGGGTAAGACAGTAGTCGAATCAGCTTCAAAGATTTGTGCGGATTACCCAAATATGTTTTCGCCTACTCTAGAATGATGCAATTTTTTCCAGGCGGAAATTGCATTAAAACCTAACGCTCGCCCGAAATTTTTCAAGCCTTACAATGTGCCATTTGCTTTGATGAAGGATGTGGATGAGGAGATTCAGAGACTCCAGAGACTCCTTCAGAGACTCCTCTTCAGAGAGAGGGTCTAGCGCCATCCTTAAATCGATTAATTTCAGTCATTCATTTATTCATTGGCATAACAATTTTGGTAGAGGAAAAGGACGTATGTAAGCAATATAAATGAACAAAAACATACTTCCGTTAGGCATAAAAACCTCAGATTTTTTCAAAAAACAAATCCACTCCATGCTAGTACCCTCCGAGCACAAGCTCATTTGTTACAGAGGACACTACAAGAAGTAAATACTTACAGACTACATACAAACATATTATTATAAAAATAGTACTACATGCATACAATAATATCAGTCAATGGGCCGGGCCGCCTTAATTGTAGCTGTAAAAAAACCAAATGGTAAAGTGCGGATTTCCGGAGATTTTAAAGTGACAATTAACCCACAAATCGAAATCGATCTATATCCAATTCCGCGGATAGAAGAATTATTTCACAAGCTCCAAGGAGGGCAATTCTTTATTAAAATCGTTCTAAACGACGCCTATCTTCAGGTTGAGCTCTCAAAGGAGTCTTAAGCAGTTAACAGTAATTAATACACCCTCTGGGCTTGTTTGATGGAAGAAGTTACCGCCGGTATTCCAATGTGTGTAGTATATCTCGACAGAAATGTGATGATTACGAAAAAACATTGACGAATGTGGACCAGATAAGTCAAATGATGGCTAACCTATAAATTCATCGTTGATTGCTAGGGCTACCCTCGATGATCCAGTTTTGCAGAAGGTCTCAAGCTTCTAATATGGATAGCAACCTATAACCATATTTCAATCGAAAGTTTGCTTTATCTTTGCTATAAAATTGTATACTTCTTCAAACAGAACACATTCGAGTCGTCATTCCGAAAGCGGTCCAGTTAAAGGTGCTTCAGCTGCTTCACGAAGGTCATTACGAGTAAACTAGAATGAAGCAGATGACCTGGTGACATATTTGGTTTACGTATATTGATAAAGATATAGAATGCATCGTAACAAAGTGTACAGTCAAAAATAAGTGATCCCAAGAACACATTCTCCCGTTGGCCTGCTACGAAGCATCCATGGGAGCGTATCCATGTTGATTTCGTAGGTCCATTTTTCAGTAAAATGTAGTTCATCTGTGTGGACGCTTTCTCTAAGTTTCCGTATACGGTCGAGCTGAAGGATATCACAGCAGTTACTACGGTGTAGACACACACAATCTTCGAAATTGAGGGTCTACCAAAAACAATAGTGAAGAATTTCGCAAGTTTTGTGTACAAAACACTATTAAGCATCTGACGTCAGCTCCGTTTCACCCAGTTTCGAACGAGCAAGCTGAGCGGTTCGTCCGAACATTAAAGTCAGCTTTCAGTAAAATCATTGCAGAAGAGGATAATTGAAAAAGCTCTTTTAAAGTACCACAATACTTACAGGGCTACACTAGATCCAGTCAGTTTTAAATCTCCAGCAAAACTTCTACACGGACGACAAAAAACGTTTATGTTTTACTCAGGTCAAGCAGTCTACACCAGACATTTTTGCCGTGGGAAAAATTGGATATCGAGAGCAATTTCTAAAGTTATTGGGTGAGAAATGTTTATCATATAGATATCACTTGGAATTTGTAGGCGTCACCAAAATCAGATTCGTATAAGGTCTCCAGAAACTCGGGAATCTTCTACAATTCCGAATTAACGTAACCTTGATGAAAGTCAAGTACTATTAATGGTTTATGGCACCACCCTACCATCACTCGTGTTTGTGCCGGAGATAACAAAGCAGTCACCAGCACCAGAAGCCACAACAGCGGTATCACCAAAACCTTCCACATCGAGAGATGACAACAGTGAGGTAAAGATAAACTACAAACCTGTAGATGTTCACCGCTCAGAGCGATCCCGAAATATACCACTGAGGTTTCGGTAAAATTAAAAAGGGGGATAAAAGGTATCTCACTTTATAATTGCAGCTACGTTCAATCCAGTTCATATCGTGTGCGGTTATGAACACACTCCATGAGATGAAACAAAATGTAACATCACTCTCTTTCTTTTTTATATTAGGTGCATATGGTGGTTTTATATCACGTGCGGTGAAGTTAACATTTTTTAATGAATATTCTCTATTTTGCTGTATTTTCGTAAACTTTCCAGGTTGGTGTAACGGTTTCCGCTCCATTGTGTCTCATGAAAAAAGGATTCAACTGTGCTGATTTTCACGATGATAATTTGTTACAAAATGTTGTTGGCACAACTTGCGAATATAATTTCATGGCGCTTAAATCTAAGAAGGTGCTGAATTCACGGCAACTCAAAAATTGTTATAATTGGTTTAATTCCGTCACAGAAACTTCCTCCAAAAATAATTTTACAATTCTCTTTAATCTTTATTCACCATACCCTATTTCAACATGACTGGTTAATAAGTGATCATATTCTAGAAATTCCTTCATAAATTACTTTATGATCCTATTGCCATCAACCACACTAAATTGCATCATTACTGGTTAAAATCTGGCCTAGTTTCGCCCTAATTGGTGGTCATATTTGAAAACTTTTCTAAAAGTAATTTTAGAATTCCATTTCCATCCTACATACTCAATTTGGAGCTGTAGCAGTCACGTAATGATAACCAACGCAACGTGTTCAACACGACTTAACACGATGATACCTGTCGCATCCTTGAGCAACGTGCATCGTTCATAAATGAATTTTCAGGAAATCAGAACTCCTTGGAATCGCTTCCCGAAAGCTTTCAAGTCGAAGAAACTGAAAAAGGAACCTGGAATCCACAGAGAACCCCTACCGATTTTTTGCGAAATACGGACTCATCGCAATTGACACCCACATTAATTTTTAAGAAATTGTTCAGACCAAAATTTACACAAGGGGACTTGGGCCCCGCCGGCACTAGAAAATCCGCTCAGACCAATTTTATTTGTCATCAGAGAGGACCCCTAATCCAATTTTATCGAAATTAATATCTGTCGTAATCGATTTCTAGTGGTCGAAAACCCTTTTCGAAATTTTCATCAAAATAATTATACTGGAAAAAATTTAGAAAAAGGGGCTCGGGCCTCATTGAAGAACCCCAATTCTCCGCACTCAGCAATTTCCATCAAAGTCGATTGGGCGCGGGACACTCGAAAATCCCCTCACGCCAATTTTTAACAAAGTTATTCCAACCGAAAAATATTAGAAAAGACGAACCCGAGCTTTTTGGTTTCGGGGCTGTTTTTGTAAGCCGTGACCGTTTATAATTATTCCAATTATATCAAGGCAGAAAGGGGAAAATAATTTGATTTTGCCGAGCAGGAATGGCGAGGAACATAAAATTCAATAGCTGCGAGAAGTTATAGTGCGAAACACGCTGCCTTAAAATGGTGGCGTTCTCGTGTAATTAGAGTTATAATATATCGTAGGGGGGAACCTTGGATATATCTCGGTCTTGTATATGTTAGTATGCTTTCTTCGTTCATGAAGTTCAGTTCACTCTTGCTACCAACTCAAGTGCTTTATCACTTCGTGGGTTGCGAAAATAAATGCAATAGTGTTATATCAACAATCGTCTTATTATGGAAATATCTTCGATGTTTCTATCATCCTTTGAAGCGGTAATAAGGATGCGCTGCAACAGCTTCTACATTTTTAAACTGCATTTTCCTCTTTTCCATTTGATAGTAGGCCTATGGCTTAAGTCTAACATTTTCATTAATCATATTTTATTTTGTTTTATTTTCAGCGTACGGAGCGTTATGCACAAATATTTAGAAAAAGAAAATGAGGTCAACTTTGATAAAATTTTTAACCAGATTTTAGGTAAGTGAAAACATGTCCTTGCAAATTTGAAACTTTTAATTTTTTCAAATGGTATGAATTTTGGTCCCATTTCTGTTTGCAGCTTTTTTCAATCGAACTAAATTTACAAACAATTATTAGAAAAAATACAATTTGGCGGTAGTGTGATGATGCCACGCCGCGCAATTTTTACGTACATACACAGACATAAGAAATGTACCGTAATTTTTTTTTATAAATTCACAAATTTAGATTTGCTAGTTTTGTGAGATTAGATATTTAATGTTCCTTATTACATAACGTACAAAAATATTGATTATTAGAGCATTAATAAGTTGAATATTATGAATTTTTGATGAGTTTTTAATTTTTAACGCGGAATGTGAGAATTGCTTGCGCGCGATATCTAAATGTTGGGGCCCCCGTTCGCCAAAATTTGATATGGCTGATCGATTTTTTTAAAACATCCGCCGAAATTGTTGAACTGATGCCAAAAATTGTTAATAAAATTTAATGGTTTAGTGTTTTTGGAAATTACACGTAGATTTTTTGGTATTCAAAATATAGAAATTCGATTTAGAAATAGTTTATTTTAAATTTGTAATGTAAATTTTTTATTTAGTACACCCGCGAGTCGCGATAAAAACCGTTTTTTACTTTATTTAACATATGTTTGATAAAGACGGGGCAGGCAGACTCCTACGCAGACCATTACTATAGAGATATGTGTACGAAATTTTAACCACTGAAAATAAATAAATTTTCATCTTGACTCAAGTCCGTTTGATTCAAGTTTGATTGTAAAGTGATCTAAGAAGAATAATACTACATTTTATGGGATAAATAAATAAAAAATTGGAAGGTCGAATATTTCGACTACCAACAATTTTAGTTTCATTTAAAAATGTAATTTCTACTAATTATTCTGGGTTAAAGCCAGATATTATTTTTACATCGAGGTGACGTTACCAAGACGTTTGAAAGTTTTGTTTGGACTCGAAACATTGAATTCTTTAAATTAAAAATTGTGGTTGTTTCGTCAGACTAGAAGTGACTAAACTTTTCAAAATATAATTATGTACAATTTTCCCCCGATAATTCTGTAATTTCGGAAAAGGCAATGGCAGCACCAGATAGGAACGTCCCTTAAGCTAGCAGAACTGATATAGCAGAGCATTACGAGTAATTATAAGCTAATAATAGGCTAATTAAATGCTCTATTAAAAAATTTGGGGCTCCACCCCTTCCAACTAAAACGCGGGTTCTGCTATAGCTTTAGAAAAAGTTAGCAGAACCCATATCGGAAAACGAATTAGTAACAATTTAAAAATTAAACGTTAACTCTAGGCTAATAAACACCCTATTAAAACATTTTTTTATTCTGTTCTGCTCGTTACAGAAAAAACATAAGGCTTTATCACTTAAAAGCTAGCAGAAGCTAAATCGAAAATCGGACGAAAACGAAATTAGAACGCAAAACAAGATCAATTGGCAAACAAATATTTTTAGGCTTTTTATGGCCTAATCAGATGTCCGGTTGAAAAATTTTGGGTGCCAGTCGTTCTTGACCAAAAACTTCTGGTCATTTAATCTAAAGCTAGCAGAACCCAAATCGAAAATCGAACCAAAACCGAATTTAGAACGCAAAACAAGATCAATTAACAGACAAATAATTTTAGGCTCTTTATGACCTAATCATTTGCCCCATTGAACAATTTTGGGCTCCACTCGTTCTTGACCAAAATTCTGGGCATTTAATCTAAAGCTAGCAGAACCTAAATCGATGTATGTTAATTGATCTTGATTTGCTTTCTAATTTGATTTTTCGTCCGATTTTCGATTTGAATCATGCTAACTTTTAAGTGATAAAGCCTTATGCAGTTCCTAGAACGGGCAGAATAAAAAAAAATAAATAATAGGGCATTTAATTAGCCTTAAATTAACTTTTAACTTTCCAATTGTTTCTAATTCGTTTTTCGATATGGGTTCTGCTAACTTTTTCTAAAGCTAGCAGAACCCGCTTTTTAGTTGGAAGAGATGGAGCCCAAAATTTTTCAATACAGCATTTAATTAGCTTATTATTAGCCTATAATTATCCATACTATCCTGTAATGTTCTGTTGTATGGGTTCTGCTAGTTTAAGGGACGTCGATAGCAAACTTTAGTTCTGTTACTGTGCCGGCTATACGCCAATTAAATTTGTTTCAGTTTCAAAGTCATACATTAACAATAAATTTCTACGTTTTAACTCTCTCTCTCTCTATGGCTACCATATCAATTATCTCACTTTCTCAGAACAGTATGTGTCTGAATGGATTTTCTGGGATGATGCCATTACCTTGTCTTCGCTTCCCCAGCCATATTTTAATAAAAACCTTTCCTTAAATATTCTTTTTATTTTATATTTTGTATAAGCAAAATACAAAAAGTAATTTAATCTACAATAAATATAGTTCCTATTCGGGGCATAGCGCGGAAACGAACTTTTATCATTCATGCCTCTACCTCGATATAATAATGAATATGTGGCACAAATTTCTGAGGTGCCTACGATTGCGCGTTCCTTGTGGGTTTCACTCAACCGCCTTCTTTGCAAGATTCTCGTCCTTTTTTAACGTATATTCAGCCTTTAGCCAATACTTTACGTATATCACAACCCGCGGAAGGCATTGGAATTATTTACACATATCTCGGATAGAACATAACATAATATCAGAATGAAATAAATTTGGGCAAACATATTTCAAAATGTAGCATCCATGTGAATCCTATAACTCGTTAATTAAATTCCGAACTTATTTTTCATTGGCTTATAAAAACTGAGAAAGAAGTGCCAAGCACAACATATGGTTGGCTTCACTAATTTTATTACACTTGTACACTATTCTGGCTTACCCTGGGGAATTGGAAAAAAATATTTTCATATCATTTTTGTCCAAATTGTACTTTTCTGGCCTACTGAAGGACTAAGTTTAGTGCAAAAATTTCAAAACAAAGTTAATTGGGAAACTTTTGTTTCACAAATATTTTATAGACAACTATAAGTGGATCTGACGGCAAAAAAATTAAGCTTTATGCGTATATTTTTGTGTGTTAATTTTTATTTTCATAAAGTATGCCGCGCTAAAATTTCATGGAGAAAAAACCCGCAATGATTTTATTTTTAATCCACTAGATGTCATATTCCCAACTTTAACAGCCGTCAATTGAGGACTGTTAGAGTTGGAAATGTGACATCTAGCGCATTAAAAATAAGCTGATTTAGTCTTTTTTACATGAAATTTTAGCACGATATACTTCATGAAAATAAAAATTAACATACAAATGTATCCGGAATAAGCTAATTTTTTGCCGTCAGATCCACTTATAGTCGTCTATAGGGAAAAATATTTTCCCATTTAACTTTGTTTCCAAAATATTTACATCAAACTTATTCCCTCAGTAGGCCAGAAAAATACAATTTCGATACAAATTCTATGAACATATTTTTCCTAATTCCCTATTCCCTTTCAAAGTTAGAATAGTGCCACTGGTAATTGTATCATGCCGTTTTGAAAATTACTGTAGCAATACTTTATTTGGCAAATTTTTCACATTTCATTTTCCATGAATTTGTTTAGCGAACAATTTCACACTTGTGAATCTTATCACGTTCAGGAAAGGCGAGTTCGTTCAAAAATACACTAAAACTTTTCATATCGCGAATATGTTACAGAGAGTTCTTTTCTGAGCCCGTACAAGAGCACACAAATTTGCATTTCTACGAAGACAATTTGTTACGCTAGTTTTGTGCCAAGAAATTCTAAACATTTCGGCCACTGGCACTTCGACGATATACATAAGTACGATACAAGGTTTACAGGAGTATCCAAATACTTCAATACAGACATCAAAAAATTCATTCAAAAGAATTTCATTTGTCACAAAACAGATGAACAAGAATTTATATTATTCATGAAAAAATCAAAATCAAAATATTGTGAATATTTTTGCTTCACGACCTTATGATATCTATTTACTTATGAACAAATAAACTCAAGATATTTGTTTTTCGTAAATTAATGTTTTAAAAAATGATAAATATTATCTATTCAGTTAACCGACGAAAAATATGAAAAAAGAGTAAACTAATTCACAAACATTTTAAAATATCGAACTTAAGAATTATACAATTCTTTCCGGAACCATTTTCATGTTTTGTGAGAAATAGCCTGGAATGTAAATACCTGGAAGAATTTAGTTTACATGTTGGTTGGGTTTGGGATGCCAATACGTAACGGGATGCTAATCCGTTAGAAGAGCTTAATTTTGATATCGACGAGTATCAAAACTTGATACCCTATCATGTGATTTTTTAGAGAGTGTTGACAAAATTTTGATCCTAGAAGAAGCAAACGATTACAGGGGAATAATTTTCAAGATGTTTAATATGGAGCGGTCAAATTTTTGCTTGGGATTTAATGTACGTCCAAGTGTTTCGTTTGATATTCGCTCTATTTAAAGAACTAAGATGATTTATAGTCAAACAATGAATTATGAAAAAAATCCTTGCAATAATAATACTAAAAAATGTCTTAATTATATTGCATAAATGCGGTATATGTATCTAAAAACTATAATACAGTAAACCTTCGATTTAACGGATCCTGATTTAACGAACGCTGAATTTAACAGACCTCGATTTAATGAACCGTCTTGATTTAACGGACAATTTTTTATTTTCCATTTTTCGGTTGCCGATTATGATGGGATTGGATATAAAAATGGGAAATGGGATTCTTAAAGATTTATGGAAGATGTTTGTTGAATATGGTCACCTTGGACGGAACTCAGGCAGTTTTTAACCGATTACGATGGAATTGGATTTGTTTAATGGCAAGATTCATTAATGATTTCTAGAAGAAGTTTGTTAGTATGGTCACCTAGAACACGGCTATTACTTAACCGATAATCATGAAATTTGGCATTCTTAATTTCCGCTTGGTTCGAAAGGTTCTACAGATCTCAAGGTCTTAGAAAGTTATATGTATATATTTTTTATTTATTTTACTAAACAGATCAAGTTGAATGATATGATATTTATTTCTCTTTTTCTGGTTATTCAATATCCTTCAATATTCAATTTACAAAACAATAAAAACACTATTACTTTCCATTATTTTTGTGCACTTTTATCACTAGATTTAATTTTAAATTTAAAAAAATTGAGCATTACTCATTCTTTATGTGATAATTTTTTATTTCATATTTATTTTTTATTTCGTACTAGTTTCGAGAGTTCTCTCTTCGTCAGTTATTTTCGTCAGCTATATTGATAAATTGTTGATAAGCAGGCGTCTATCTTAAAGGTAGCGGCTCATGATGTTCACATGTTCATGGTAAGGCTGGATGTCTTAGCATCTACCATCAGTACGTGATTCACTCATGGAATTAGAGGGTTGAGCGGCAAGCCAACTGCCTACTCTCACAAAAAATCACGTGATGAACCCTACACAAAGGGCTCGGATAAATTTATAGTATTCTTGTAAACTCTCTCTCTGTCTCTCTGGCACTATATTCCATCAAGGGATTTAGTCGCCTCAAATGAGGTTTTATAATCATATTTTCATTTCGGACAATTAGTGATTAATTCATTGATCCAGCCGTGAAATTTTTTCCTTGTCCGCCGGGAATCGAACCCGAGACCTCCGGTCGCTGGAGCAAGCATGCTAACCACTTTGCCACCGGGGCGGTGACGATCCATTCTTAACAACAACGACCTCAAAAACTGTTCACGGGAACATGGAATATAAAGCCTTCTAAGACCTTGAGATATCCAATCCCATCATAATTGGTTAAGAATTGGTCGAGCTCCGTCCCAGGTGGCCTAGTTCCAGAACTTCTTCCCAAAATCATTTAAGAATCCCATTTCCATCCAACATATCCAATCCCATCATAATCATTTAAGAAATGAACGAATTCTGTCCTAGGTGGCCATATTCCAGAACCAGTACAAAACCTATAGAAGATTAAATTTAAAAACATTCGGATTTAACGGACAATCGGATTTAACGGACAATAGGATTTAGCGGACTCCCCAATTAGTCCGTTAATTTGAAGTTTTACTGTAATTATTTTCAAATAATGTATGGGAGATTTGTAGCGAATATAATAGAATTTAAAATTTAAATCAAACGTTAGAAACAAAACTTTTTTGCCATTTTCAAATAAAATTTGAATTTAACCACTTGGACGTAAAATGAAGCATAAGTGGTTACCAATTGAATGTAAACATGTTTGTTCCTTTAAATATTTTCAGGGTTATACTTTAGTAGTTGTGTGCCTATTTCTTCTGAATAAAATATTGATCCGCACTCAGTAATTCGGAGCGTATCATAAATGCATTCCCCTTTTCAGGCGGCTTCCTCAGAGCCAACCAAGGAATTACCGCTTTGGAGTTAGCATCCCAAATGGGATCACTCTATGTATTATGAATAAATATGTTACTATAATAATGTTTAATTAGGTTTTTATTGATTATAAAAATGTACTGGGAGGGAGTTGTTATTTTAGTATAAAATAAAATAAATTCAGCAATCCTGATAAAAATTTAACATTTAATAAAAATTCTAGCTAAAACCAATTTTATTTAATAAAAACTTTAATCATTATACAAAATAACGGAATTAAATATATCAGATTTGGAAAAATATAAAAACAAAAAATATTAATTCTTAAAAATTATTTTCCTTACCACTCTTTATTTTTTTTATTAAAATATAATTTTAATTAATACTACACTAATAGAAACACTACACTAATTGAAAAACTACATACATACTGGAGTATGCACAAAATTTATCTACCTCGTTCTAATGAAACAAACCAAAAATACAAAATAATTTTTTTAACAAAATATTTCCATAAAAAGAAAGATTCACCAAAAATCAAAATCGTCAATTTCGTGAATAAAATATCTTCATCACATTCACTCTTTTATTTTTCTTTGAACGTTGGTTCGTCATGATTATCATTTTATTAATTTGTGTAATTTTTACTAGACATTCTCAAGAAAAAACTTTGTTGTAGAAGAATATTCATGTGACAAAAAAAATAGAAAAATTTATTTTCGAGAATATTTTTGATTCTTCATGTTTGTGAATTTTTTAATTCGTGAATTTTTATGCACATTCATAAATGAAGATTCTTTGATGTCTGCTTCAGTATCTGCTCATGAGGTAATGTTGGACTTCAGCAATCGAAAACGTAAAGCCCTATTGCTAAATGAGATAGGTAGAAAGTTTATGCACCCAAGCATTTGAAGGGGTAATCTACAAATACCAATGAAAGCCACGCTACAGAAAATATTTTGCAGATTTTCCGATGACCAAAAAATGAGCCTGCCTCATAGAATAAATTTAAAAAAAATACCAAATATGACTGATAAGTGTTAATTTGAATTCACATGAAAACTTCATGATATTAAAAATCTTACCGTACAAAATCCTTCTACGCAAATCATGCCACAATAAGAATATATTTATCGGGTACGTGAAAGCAAAGGCTTGGCACTGACTGAAGCGTTTGGAAATCTGTATGAATACGGCCATAAGTTGTTTAGATTAGTTTTCATTTTTTAAAAATATGCTCAGACTAACCCGAAAATGTGATAGATTTAGCAAAGACCTGCAATCTATTTTTTCGGGTAACATCTCGGATCAGCCTACCCGCAGGCAATTGGTAATTTCGTTAAATTTTTTTTACAAGTATCACTTGCCCTGGAAATCATTTATGTTGCTACTTATACTGTTTAAAGATATGAAAGACATGATACATTCAAGAAGGGGGTGTGTACCATATACACAAAATAATATACATATATCAAGTACAATGAACGGATTAAATTACGAACAAATACGCACATGTAGTAGAGTATAAGCGGCTTTAATAATATCGCGTCAAATTTGTTCTATTTAAAAAAAAAACTTTTTATATATAAGAACCTATACACTGTACATTCGTATTATATACATACCAACACTATAAATAGCGGGAGAATTTTTATGTAAATATTTACGTTAAGTTTTTCGATTTTCACATACTTTCGATTTTTTGTTGTGGTACTTTACCCTGTTAAATTTTAAGTCACAAAAAAAAAAAAATCGGTCCAAAGGTCGACGAATCAAAATTGTCATTTGCATAAGCAATAATTCTGTATTAGATGCATATATCCGAGAACTGTGCGAGGTTATTCATATTTTATGTTTAAATTAAAATTAATTAACTCTTCAATATTGAAATTTTGTAAAGAACATTTTTATTCTTAAATAAAATTTCAAAGTACAGAGAAAACTATTAAGTAAATATTTACTATGTAAACAATACAGTGGGAGAAAATAATGTAATTCAACAATTTCTGGTTTGGGTTGGCGTAGGCAGTAGCATGTTTCGATGTAATATACATATGTAGAAATATCACGTAAGTATTGATTTCGTGAAGCTAAATTTAATTTAATTAATTTAATAATTTTTAGCAAAGGACGTACGACCAAATTATTTAGAAACTAACAAAAAATAATTTAAAATCAATTATCTCGACATTTGGAAGATGCACCAAAAATGCAACGAAAATTGGGTCATTCTTCTGTCTATAGACGTCGAATTTCGAGAACCGAGAATATCGTTTAAAACGTCTTAGATCGTGTTCATCACGCCAGCCGGAACCATATCAGCAGGGACCAAACCAACTATGGCAGAAGTAGCACGAAGGATTGTGCATCATTGTGCACTATATAATTTTTCAGCCGGAACCTTATAAATCCAGCATACTTTGATTTTTTGATATAAACCTTATAGTTACAGCCTGAACCATACCCTCTGCAGCCAAGCTAACTATGACACAAAATACACAGTGTGACCATTGTGCACTATATTCTTTTTCAGCCAGAACCATATAACAGCCAAACGGAACCTTATAAATTGAGCACTATGATTTTTCGGTAGAAACCTTATAATTCCAGCCGGAACCACCTCTGTAGCCAAACTAACTATGGCACCAGCACCACAATGCATTATGCACTGTATCCCTTTTCAGCGGAAACCTTATAATTCCAGCCAAAACCTGATAAAGGCAGCAAGATCCATATAACTACAAATATACAAAATAAAACAAAATATCTCCTAAGTAGCCAGCATTTGCAGAGACATTCGTTTAAACGCAATACGTGAAAAGTGATTATTTATTCAAGTTTTTATTTATTTCTAATTTTTTAATACATATTCCATACATACAGCAATTTGGTATTTTGTAAAAAAATGCGGAGTAAGTATCGATCAAAATATATAGGGAAGAAGGATACATTGCCCGTATTTTGAGAAGTTCCCTAAACATTAAATGGACTAAATTGAGAGCCGCCTCAAATTTACTCGGAAATGCGTGTCATGGACAACAGATTGGCGGAAGGTGATTTTTTCTGTCGAGAAAAAAGTTAACCTAGATGGTCCTGACTGCTACAGTTGCTACTGGCATAATTTGAAAGAACATGGCGTCATCAGGTCGAAACGTAACTTTGGTGTAGGGAGCGTAATGGTATGGGGAACCCTTTCTTACTAGGCAAAGCATCCCATCTGTGTCATAACGAGTCGAACGAACTCCCGTATGCACATGGATCGTTTGGAAGATGTTTTAATTAGTTACCTTGATGGTATTGATATGAAAATTGCATATTCTAGAAGGATAATGCGTCTTGGATTCTTGACTGCAATCCAATCGAGAGCCTTTGAGGTATCCTGACCGGCAAAGTCTATGCAAATGGTCAGTAATTTGATAATGTTAATGACTTGAAAAATGTCATCCGTGATTATTGGGCGAAAAATGATCTAGAAACACTGAAAAAATAGTAGTTTCAATGCCAAATCGAGTTTTTGCTCGATGCTATATATCGTAAATAGATAAACTTAAAATTAAATTGAAGTTTGTCGAATTTTTAGATTTCATAGATACACTAGTCAAAATTTAGAGAAATGCTCATCAATCTCGCCATGCATTTATGATTCTAAAATCCAATAAACGTAATGATTTTAAGAATTTTGTCATAGTTCGAGCATGGGCAAATTGTTACGTGCGGAATGGAAAATCTAGCACCAGTTTTCAATCACAATTAAAACACAACACCTTTATATATTTATTTCATTGTCCCTCGAATTTATCGCACAATCAGAACAAAATTATCACAATCAAACAAAATTATTGAACATCATTTATTTTAATTACAAAAGGTTTTTAATATTTTATTGTTTTATTAATCATTACAATATAAGAAGGAAAAGAATTGCTCTTGTATACAAAAAAGAATACCGAGAGTATTTTGTATGCAACGCAAAATATTTTAATAATAATTTTATGATTCGATTTTTTATTAGTTTATGATTTAACAATATAGAAATAAAATAAAATAAATGTAATAAAATGCTGACCTTACTCGTATAGATCCCGAATCCAAAAGAAAGATAAATTTATAAACAGATATTACAAGATGTCGGGTCAGAGATTATAGCAATTAATTCTGGACTAGATTATTAAGTTTATAATGACATAGTATAAACCCAGTCAAGATGCTATAACCCCCTTCTTACGAGTGGTCACATAACAAAATATGGCCCCGAAACGTGTGAGTTATAATTTACAGTATTTTTGCCATTCAAACGATTACTAATCGAGATTTTGCCCGGTTCTCATCGATCCCGTTATGTTTTTCAGAAAGATATATCAAATGCCAATCTCCATGCTAATTTTCAGAATTTTGTCTTAGTTCTGGCATGGGCAAATATGGCCCCGAAACGTGTGAGTTATAATTTACAGTATCTTTGTCATTCAAACGATTACTAATCGAGATTTTGCCCGGTTCTCATCGATCCCGTTATGTTTTTCAGAAAGATATATCAAATGCCAATGTCCATGCTAATTTTCAGAATTTTGTCATAGTTCTGGCATGGACAAATATGGCCTCGAAACGTGTGAGTTATAATTTACAGTATTTTCGCCATTCAAACGATTACTAATCGAGATTTTGCCCGGTTCTCATCGATCCCGTTATGTTTTTCAGAAAGATATATCAAATGCCAATCTCCATGCTAATTTTCAGAATTTTGTCTTAGTTCTGGCATGGGCAAATATGGCCCCGAAACGTGTGAGTTATAATTTACAGTATCTTTGTCATTCAAACGATTACTAATCGAGATTTTGCCCGGTTCTCATCGATCCCGTTATGTTTTTCAGAAAGATATATCAAATGCCAATGTCCATGCTAATTTTCAGAATTTTGTCATAGTTCTGGCATGGACAAATATGGCCTCGAAACGTGTGAGTTATAATTTACAGTATTTTCGCCATTCAAACGATTACTAATCGAGATTTTGGCCGGTTCTCATCGATCCCGTTATGTTTTCCAGAAAGATATATCAAATGCCAATGTCCGTGTTAATTTTCAGAATTTTGTCATAGTTCTGGCATGGGCAAATATGGCCCCGAAACGTGTGAGTTATAATTTACAGTATCTTTGTCATTAAAACGATTACTAATCGAGATTTTGCCCGGTTCTCATCGATCCCGTTATGTTTTCCAGAAAGATATATCAAATGCCAATGTCCATGTTAATTTTCAGAATTTTGTCATAGTTCTGGCATGGGCAAATATGGCCTCGAAACGTGTGAGTTATAATTTACAGTATTTTTGCCATTCAAACGATTACTAATCGAGATTTTGCTCGGTTCTCATCGATCCCGTTATGTTTTTCAGAAAGATATATCAAATGCCAATGTCCATGCTAATTTTCAGAATTTTGTCATAGTTCTGGCATGGACAAATATGGCCTCGAAACGTGTGAGTTATAATTTACAGTATTTTTGCCATTCAAACGATTACTAATCGAGATTTTGCCCGGTTCTCATCGATCCCGTTATGTTTTCCAGAAAGATATATCAAATGCCAATGTCCATGTTAATTTTCAGAATTTTGTCATAGTTCTGGCATGGGCAAATATGGCCCCGAAACGTGTGAGTTATAATTTACAGTATCTTTGTCATTAAAACGATTACTAATCGAGATTTTGCCCGGTTCTCATCGATCCCGTTATGTTTTCCAGAAAGATATATCAAATGCCAATGTCCATGTTAATTTTCAGAATTTTGTCATAGTTCTGGCATGGGCAAATATGGCCTCGAAACGTGTGAGTTATAATTTACAGTATTTTTGCCATTCAAACGATTACTAATCGAGATTTTGCCCGGTTCTCATCGATCCCGTTATGTTTTCCAGAAAGATATATCAAATGCCAATGTCCATGTTAATTTTCAGAATTTTGTCATAGTTCTGGCATGGGCAAATATGGCCCCGAAACGTGTGAGTTATAATTTACAGTATTTTTGCCATTCAAACGATTACTAATCGAGATTTTGCCCGGTTCTCATCGATCCCGTTATGTTTTCCAGAAAGATATATCAAATGCCAATGTCCATGTTAATTTTCAGAATTTTGTCATAGTTCTGGCATGGGCAAATATGGCCCCGAAACGTGTGAGTTATAATTTACAGTATTTTTGCCATTCAAACGATTACTAATCGAGATTTTGCTCGGTTCTCATCGATCCAGTTATGTTTTCCAGAAAGATATATCAAATGCCAATGTCCATGTTAATTTTCAGAATTTTGTCATAGTTCTGGCATGGACAAATATGGCCTCGAAACGTGTGAGTTATAATTCACAGTATTTTTGCCATTCAAACGATTACTAATCGAGATTTTGCCTGGTTCTCATCGATCCCGTTATGTTTTTCAGAAAGATATATCAAATGCCAATGTCCATGTTAATTTTCAGAATTTTGTCATAGTTCTGGCATGGGCAAATATGGCCTCGAACCGTGTGAGTTATAATTTACAGTATTTTTGCCATTCAAACGATTACTAATCGAGATTTTGCCCGGTTCTCATCTATCCCGTTATGTTTTTCAGAAAGATATATCAAATGCCAATGTCCATGTTAATTTTCAGAATTTTATCATAGTTCTGGCATAGGCAAATATGGCCTCGAAACGTGTGAGTTATAATTCACAGTATTTTTGCCATTCAAACGATTACTAATCGAGATTTTGCCTGGTTCTCATCGATCCCGTTATGTTTTTCAGAAAGATAAATCAAATGCCAATGTCCATGTTAATTTTCAGAGTTTTGTCATAGTTCTGGCATGGGCAAATATGGCCTCGAAACGTGTGAGTTATAATTTACAGTATTTTTGCCATTCAAACGATTACTAATCGAGATTTTGCCCGGTTCTCATCGATCCCGTTATGTTTTCCAGAAAGATATATCAAATGCCAATGTCCATGTTAATTTTCAGAATTTTGTCATAGTTCTGGCATGGGCAAATATGGCCTCGAAACGTGTGAGTTATAATTTACAGTATTTTTGCCATTCAAACGATTACTAATCGAGATTTTGCCCGGTTCTCATCGATCCCGTTATGTTTTCCAGAAAGATATATCAAATGCCAATGTCCATGTTAATTTTCAGAATTTTGTCATAGTTCTGGCATGGGCAAATATGGCCCCGAAACGTGTGAGTTATAATTTACAGTATTTTTGCCATTCAAACGATTACTAATCGAGATTTTGCCCGGTTCTCATCGATCCCGTTATGTTTTCCAGAAAGATATATCAAATGCCAATGTCCATGTTAATTTTCAGAATTTTGTCATAGTTCTGGCATGGGCAAATATGGCCCCGAAACGTGTGAGTTATAATTTACAGTATTTTTGCCATTCAAACGATTACTAATCGAGATTTTGCTCGGTTCTCATCGATCCAGTTATGTTTTCCAGAAAGATATATCAAATGCCAATGTCCATGTTAATTTTCAGAATTTTGTCATAGTTCTGGCATGGACAAATATGGCCTCGAAACGTGTGAGTTATAATTCACAGTATTTTTGCCATTCAAACGATTACTAATCGAGATTTTGCCTGGTTCTCATCGATCCCGTTATGTTTTTCAGAAAGATATATCAAATGCCAATGTCCATGTTAATTTTCAGAATTTTGTCATAGTTCTGGCATGGGCAAATATGGCCTCGAACCGTGTGAGTTATAATTTACAGTATTTTTGCCATTCAAACGATTACTAATCGAGATTTTGCCCGGTTTTCATCTATCCCGTTATGTTTTTCAGAAAGATATATCAAATGCCAATGTCCATGTTAATTTTCAGAATTTTATCATAGTTCTGGCATAGGCAAATATGGCCTCGAAACGTGTGAGTTATAATTCACAGTATTTTTGCCATTCAAACGATTACTAATCGAGATTTTGCCTGGTTCTCATCGATCCCGTTATGTTTTTCAGAAAGATAAATCAAATGCCAATGTCCATGTTAATTTTCAGAGTTTTGTCATAGTTCTGGCATGGGCAAATATGGCCTCGAAACGTGTGAGTTATAATTTACAGTATTTTTGCCATTCAAACGATTACTAATCGAGATTTTGCCCGGTTCTCATCGATCCCGTTATGTTTTTCAGAAAGATAAATCAAATGCCAATGTCCATGTTAATTTTCAGAATTTTGTCATAGTTCTGGCATGGGCAAATATGGCCTCGAAACGTGTGAGTTATAATTCACAGTATTTTTGCCATTCAAACGATTACTAATCGAGATTTTGCCTGGTTCTCATCGATCCCGTTATGTTTTTCAGAAAGATAAATCAAATGCCAATGTCCATGTTAATTTTCAGAATTTTGTCATAGTTCTGGCATGGGCAAATATGGCCTCGAAACGTGTGAGTTATAATTCACAGTATTTTTGCCATTCAAACGATTACTAATCGAGATTTTGCCTGGTTCTCATCGATCCCGTTATGTTTTTCAGAAAGATAAATCAAATGCCAATGTCCATGTTAATTTTCAGAGTTTTGTCATAGTTCTGGCATGGGCAAATATGGCCTCGAAACGTGTGAGTTATAATTTACAGTATTTTTGCCATTCAAACGATTACTAATCGAGATTTTGCCCGGTTCTCATCGATCCCGTTATGTTTTCCAGAAAGATATATCAAATGCCAATGTCCATGTTAATTTTCAGAATTTTGTCATAGTTCTGGCATGGGCAAATATGGCCTCGAAACGTGTGAGTTATAATTTACAGTATTTTTGCCATTCAAACGATTACTAATCGAGATTTTGCCCGGTTCTCATCGATCCCGTTATGTTTTCCAGAAAGATATATCAAATGCCAATGTCCATGTTAATTTTCAGAATTTTGTCATAGTTCTGGCATGGGCAAATATGGCCCCGAAACGTGTGAGTTATAATTTACAGTATTTTTGGTTCTCATCGATCCCGTTATGTTTTCCAGAAAGATATATCAAATGCCAATGTCCATGTTAATTTTCAGAATTTTGTCATAGTTCTGGCATGGGCAAATATGGCCCCGAAACGTGTGAGTTATAATTTACAGTATTTTTGCCATT
This sequence comes from Nephrotoma appendiculata, assembly GCA_947310385.1. Lineage (NCBI taxonomy): Eukaryota > Metazoa > Arthropoda > Insecta > Diptera > Tipulidae > Nephrotoma > Nephrotoma appendiculata. Next base: position 141,666,052 of record OX371223.1, read on the forward strand.
CAAACGATTACTAATCGAGATTTTGCTCGGTTCTCATCGATCCAGTTATGTTTTCCAGAAAGATATATCAAATGCCAATGTCCATGTTAATTTTCAGAATTTTGTCATAGTTCTTGCATGGACAAATATGGCCTCGAAACGTGTGAGTTATAATTCACAGTATTTTTGCCATTCAAACGATTACTAATCGAGATTTTGCCTGGTTCTCATCGATCCCGTTATGTTTTTCAGAAAGATAAGTCAAATGCCAATGTCCATGTTAATTTTCAGAGTTTTGTCATACTTCTGGCATGGGCAAATATGGCCTCGAAACGTGTGAGTTATAATTTACAGTATTTTTGCCATTCAAACGATTACTAATCGAGATTTTGCCCGGATCTCATCGATCCCGTTATGTTTTCCAGAAAGATATATCAAATGCCAATGTCCATGTTAATTTTCAGAATTTTGTCATAGTTCTGGCATGGGCAAATATGGCCCCGAAACGTGTGAGTTATAATTTACAGTATCTTTGTCATTAAAACGATTACTAATCGAGATTTTGCCCGGTTCTCATCGATCCCGTTATGTTTTCCAGAAAGATATATCAAATGCCAATGTCCATGCTAATTTTCAGAATTTTGTCATAGTTCTGGCATGGGCAAATATGGCCTCGAAACGTGTGAGTTATAATTTACAGTATTTTTGCCATTCAAACGATTACTAATCGAGATTTTGCCTGGTTCTCATCGATCCCGTTATGTTTTTCAGAAAGATATATCAAATGCCAATGTCCATGCTAATTTTCAGAATTTTGTCATAGTTCTGGCATGGGCAAATATGGCCTCGAAACGTGTGAGTTATAATTTACAGTATTTTTGCCATTCAAACGATTACTAATCGAGATTTTGCCCGGATCTCATCGATCCCGTTATGTTTTCCAGAAAGATATATCAAATGCCAATGTCCATGTTAATTTTCAGAATTTTGTCATAGTTCTGGCATGGGCAAATATGGCCCCGAAACGTGTGAGTTATAATTTACAGTATCTTTGTCATTAAAACGATTACTAATCGAGATTTTGCCCGGTTCTCATCGATCCCGTTATGTTTTCCAGAAAGATATATCAAATGCCAATGTCCATGCTAATTTTCAGAATTTTGTCATAGTTCTGGCATGGGCAAATATGGCCTCGAAACGTGTGAGTTATAATTTACAGTATTTTTGCCATTCAAACGATTACTAATCGAGATTTTGCCCGGTTCTCATCGATCCCGTTATGTTTTTCAGAAAGATAAATCAAATGCCAATGTCCATGTTAATTTTCAGAATTTTGTCATAGTTCTGGCATGGGCAAATATGGCCTCGAAACGTGTGAGTTATAATTCACAGTATTTTTGCCATTCAAACGATTACTAATCGAGATTTTGCCTGGTTCTCATCGATCCCGTTATGTTTTTCAGAAAGATAAATCAAATGCCAATGTCCATGTTAATTTTCAGAGTTTTGTCATAGTTCTGGCATGGGCAAATATGGCCTCGAAACGTGTGAGTTATAATTTACAGTATTTTTGCCATTCAAACGATTACTAATCGAGATTTTGCCCGGTTCTCATCGATCCCGTTATGTTTTCCAGAAAGATATATCAAATGCCAATGTCCATGTTAATTTTCAGAATTTTGTCATAGTTCTGGCATGGGCAAATATGGCCTCGAAACGTGTGAGTTATAATTTACAGTATTTTTGCCATTCAAACGATTACTAATCGAGATTTTGCCCGGTTCTCATCGATCCCGTTATGTTTTCCAGAAAGATATATCAAATGCCAATGTCCATGTTAATTTTCAGAATTTTGTCATAGTTCTGGCATGGGCAAATATGGCCTCGAAACGTGTGAGTTATAATTTACAGTATTTTTGCCATTCAAACGATTACTAATCGAGATTTTGCCCGGTTCTCATCGATCCCGTTATGTTTTCCAGAAAGATATATCAAATGCCAATGTCCATGTTAATTTTCAGAATTTTGTCATAGTTCTGGCATGGGCAAATATGGCCCCGAAACGTGTGAGTTATAATTTACAGTATTTTTGCCATTCAAACGATTACTAATCGAGATTTTGCCCGGTTCTCATCGATCCCGTTATGTTTTCCAGAAAGATATATCAAATGCCAATGTCCATGTTAATTTTCAGAATTTTGTCATAGTTCTGGCATGGGCAAATATGGCCCCGAAACGTGTGAGTTATAATTTACAGTATTTTTGCCATTCAAACGATTACTAATCGAGATTTTGCTCGGTTCTCATCGATCCAGTTATGTTTTCCAGAAAGATATATCAAATGCCAATGTCCATGCTAATTTTCAGAATTTTGTCATAGTTCTGGCATGGGCAAATATGGCCTCGAAACGTGTGAGTTATAATTTACAGTATTTTTGCCATTCAAACGATTACTAATCGAGATTTTGCCCGGATCTCATCGATCCCGTTATGTTTTCCAGAAAGATATATCAAATGCCAATGTCCATGTTAATTTTCAGAATTTTGTCATAGTTCTGGCATGGGCAAATATGGCCCCGAAACGTGTGAGTTATAATTTACAGTATCTTTGTCATTAAAACGATTACTAATCGAGATTTTGCCCGGTTCTCATCGATCCCGTTATGTTTTCCAGAAAGATATATCAAATGCCAATGTCCATGCTAATTTTCAGAATTTTGTCATAGTTCTGGCATGGGCAAATATGGCCTCGAAACGTGTGAGTTATAATTTACAGTATTTTTGCCATTCAAACGATTACTAATCGAGATTTTGCCCGGTTCTCATCGATCCCGTTATGTTTTTCAGAAAGATAAATCAAATGCCAATGTCCATGTTAATTTTCAGAATTTTGTCATAGTTCTGGCATGGGCAAATATGGCCTCGAAACGTGTGAGTTATAATTCACAGTATTTTTGCCATTCAAACGATTACTAATCGAGATTTTGCCTGGTTCTCATCGATCCCGTTATGTTTTTCAGAAAGATAAATCAAATGCCAATGTCCATGTTAATTTTCAGAGTTTTGTCATAGTTCTGGCATGGGCAAATATGGCCTCGAAACGTGTGAGTTATAATTTACAGTATTTTTGCCATTCAAACGATTACTAATCGAGATTTTGCCCGGTTCTCATCGATCCCGTTATGTTTTCCAGAAAGATATATCAAATGCCAATGTCCATGTTAATTTTCAGAATTTTGTCATAGTTCTGGCATGGGCAAATATGGCCTCGAAACGTGTGAGTTATAATTTACAGTATTTTTGCCATTCAAACGATTACTAATCGAGATTTTGCCCGGTTCTCATCGATCCCGTTATGTTTTCCAGAAAGATATATCAAATGCCAATGTCCATGTTAATTTTCAGAATTTTGTCATAGTTCTGGCATGGGCAAATATGGCCCCGAAACGTGTGAGTTATAATTTACAGTATTTTTGCCATTCAAACGATTACTAATCGAGATTTTGCCCGGTTCTCATCGATCCCGTTATGTTTTCCAGAAAGATATATCAAATGCCAATGTCCATGTTAATTTTCAGAATTTTGTCATAGTTCTGGCATGGGCAAATATGGCCCCGAAACGTGTGAGTTATAATTTACAGTATTTTTGCCATTCAAACGATTACTAATCGAGATTTTGCTCGGTTCTCATCGATCCAGTTATGTTTTCCAGAAAGATATATCAAATGCCAATGTCCATGTTAATTTTCAGAATTTTGTCATAGTTCTGGCATGGACAAATATGGCCTCGAAACGTGTGAGTTATAATTCACAGTATTTTTGCCATTCAAACGATTACTAATCGAGATTTTGCCTGGTTCTCATCGATCCCGTTATGTTTTTCAGAAAGATATATCAAATGCCAATGTCCATGTTAATTTTCAGAATTTTGTCATAGTTCTGGCATGGGCAAATATGGCCTCGAACCGTGTGAGTTATAATTTACAGTATTTTTGCCATTCAAACGATTACTAATCGAGATTTTGCCCGGTTCTCATCTATCCCGTTATGTTTTTCAGAAAGATATATCAAATGCCAATGTCCATGTTAATTTTCAGAATTTTATCATAGTTCTGGCATAGGCAAATATGGCCTCGAAACGTGTGAGTTATAATTCACAGTATTTTTGCCATTCAAACGATTACTAATCGAGATTTTGCCTGGTTCTCATCGATCCCGTTATGTTTTTCAGAAAGATAAATCAAATGCCAATGTCCATGTTAATTTTCAGAGTTTTGTCATAGTTCTGGCATGGGCAAATATGGCCTCGAAACGTGTGAGTTATAATTTACAGTATTTTTGCCATTCAAACGATTACTAATCGAGATTTTGCCCGGTTCTCATCGATCCCGTTATGTTTTCCAGAAAGATATATCAAATGCCAATGTCCATGTTAATTTTCAGAATTTTGTCATAGTTCTGGCATGGGCAAATATGGCCTCGAAACGTGTGAGTTATAATTTACAGTATTTTTGCCATTCAAACGATTACTAATCGAGATTTTGCCCGGTTCTCATCGATCCCGTTATGTTTTCCAGAAAGATATATCAAATGCCAATGTCCATGTTAATTTTCAGAATTTTGTCATAGTTCTGGCATGGGCAAATATGGCCCCGAAACGTGTGAGTTATAATTTACAGTATTTTTGCCATTCAAACGATTACTAATCGAGATTTTGCCCGGTTCTCATCGATCCCGTTATGTTTTCCAGAAAGATATATCAAATGCCAATGTCCATGTTAATTTTCAGAATTTTGTCATAGTTCTGGCATGGGCAAATATGGCCCCGAAACGTGTGAGTTATAATTTACAGTATTTTTGCCATTCAAACGATTACTAATCGAGATTTTGCTCGGTTCTCATCGATCCAGTTATGTTTTCCAGAAAGATATATCAAATGCCAATGTCCATGTTAATTTTCAGAATTTTGTCATAGTTCTGGCATGGACAAATATGGCCTCGAAACGTGTGAGTTATAATTCACAGTATTTTTGCCATTCAAACGATTACTAATCGAGATTTTGCCTGGTTCTCATCGATCCCGTTATGTTTTTCAGAAAGATATATCAAATGCCAATGTCCATGTTAATTTTCAGAATTTTGTCATAGTTCTGGCATGGGCAAATATGGCCTCGAACCGTGTGAGTTATAATTTACAGTATTTTTGCCATTCAAACGATTACTAATCGAGATTTTGCCCGGTTTTCATCTATCCCGTTATGTTTTTCAGAAAGATATATCAAATGCCAATGTCCATGTTAATTTTCAGAATTTTATCATAGTTCTGGCATAGGCAAATATGGCCTCGAAACGTGTGAGTTATAATTCACAGTATTTTTGCCATTCAAACGATTACTAATCGAGATTTTGCCTGGTTCTCATCGATCCCGTTATGTTTTTCAGAAAGATAAATCAAATGCCAATGTCCATGTTAATTTTCAGAGTTTTGTCATAGTTCTGGCATGGGCAAATATGGCCTCGAAACGTGTGAGTTATAATTTACAGTATTTTTGCCATTCAAACGATTACTAATCGAGATTTTGCCCGGTTCTCATCGATCCCGTTATGTTTTTCAGAAAGATAAATCAAATGCCAATGTCCATGTTAATTTTCAGAATTTTGTCATAGTTCTGGCATGGGCAAATATGGCCTCGAAACGTGTGAGTTATAATTCACAGTATTTTTGCCATTCAAACGATTACTAATCGAGATTTTGCCTGGTTCTCATCGATCCCGTTATGTTTTTCAGAAAGATAAATCAAATGCCAATGTCCATGTTAATTTTCAGAATTTTGTCATAGTTCTGGCATGGGCAAATATGGCCTCGAAACGTGTGAGTTATAATTCACAGTATTTTTGCCATTCAAACGATTACTAATCGAGATTTTGCCTGGTTCTCATCGATCCCGTTATGTTTTTCAGAAAGATAAATCAAATGCCAATGTCCATGTTAATTTTCAGAGTTTTGTCATAGTTCTGGCATGGGCAAATATGGCCTCGAAACGTGTGAGTTATAATTTACAGTATTTTTGCCATTCAAACGATTACTAATCGAGATTTTGCCCGGTTCTCATCGATCCCGTTATGTTTTCCAGAAAGATATATCAAATGCCAATGTCCATGTTAATTTTCAGAATTTTGTCATAGTTCTGGCATGGGCAAATATGGCCTCGAAACGTGTGAGTTATAATTTACAGTATTTTTGCCATTCAAACGATTACTAATCGAGATTTTGCCCGGTTCTCATCGATCCCGTTATGTTTTCCAGAAAGATATATCAAATGCCAATGTCCATGTTAATTTTCAGAATTTTGTCATAGTTCTGGCATGGGCAAATATGGCCCCGAAACGTGTGAGTTATAATTTACAGTATTTTTGCCATTCAAACGATTACTAATCGAGATTTTGCTCGGTTCTCATCGATCCAGTTATGTTTTCCAGAAAGATATATCAAATGCCAATGTCCATGTTAATTTTCAGAATTTTGTCATAGTTCTTGCATGGACAAATATGGCCTCGAAACGTGTGAGTTATAATTCACAGTATTTTTGCCATTCAAACGATTACTAATCGAGATTTTGCCTGGTTCTCATCGATCCCGTTATGTTTTCCAGAAAGATAAGTCAAATGCCAATGTCCATGTTAATTTTCAGAGTTTTGTCATAGTTCTGGCATGGGCAAATATGGCCTCGAAACGTGTGAGTTATAATTTACAGTATTTTTGCCATTCAAACGATTACTAATCGAGATTTTGCCCGGTTCTCATCGATCCCGTTATGTTTTTCAGAAAGATAAATCAAATGCCAATGTCCATGTTAATTTTCAGAATTTTGTCATAGTTCTGGCATGGGCAAATATGGCCTCGAAACGTGTGAGTTATAATTTACAGTATTTTTGCCATTCAAACGATTACTAATCGAGATTTTGCCGGGTTCTCATCGATCCCGTTATGTTTTCCAGAAAGATATATCAAATGCCAATGTCCATGTTAATTTTCAGAATTTTGTCATAGTTCTGGCATGGGCAAATATGGCCCCGAAACGTGTGAGTTATAATTTACAGTATTTTTGCCATTCAAACGATTACTAATCGAGATTTTGCCCGGTTCTCATCGATCCCGTTATGTTTTCCAGAAAGATATATCAAATGCCAATGTCCATGTTAATTTTCAGAATTTTGTCATAGTTCTGGCATGGGCAAATATGGCCCCGAAACGTGTGAGTTATAATTTACAGTATTTTTGCCATTCAAACGATTACTAATCGAGATTTTGCTCGGTTCTCATCGATCCAGTTATGTTTTCCAGAAAGATATATCAAATGCCAATGTCCATGTTAATTTTCAGAATTTTGTCATAGTTCTGGCATGGGCAAATATGGCCCCGAAACGCGTGAGTTATAATTTACAGTATTTTTCGTTTCAAACGATTTCTAATCGAGATTTTGGCCGGTTCTCATCGATCCCGTTATGTTTTCCAGAAAGATATATCAAATGCCAATGTCCATGTTAATTTTCAGAATTTTGTCATAGTTCTGGCATGGGCAAATATGGCCTCGAAACGTGTGAGTTATAATTTACAGTATTTTTGCCATTCAAACGATTACTAATCGAGATTTTGCCCGGTTCTCATCGATCCCGTTATGTTTTCCAGAAAGATATATCAAATGCCAATGTCCATGTTAATTTTCAGAATTTTGTCATAGTTCTGGCATGGGCAAATATGGCCCCGAAACGTGTGAGTTATAATTTACAGTATTTTTGCCATTCAAACGATTACTAATCGAGATTTTGCCCGGTTCTCATCGATCCCGTTATGTTTTCCAGAAAGATATATCAAATGCCAATGTCCATGTTAATTTTCAGAATTTTGTCATAGTTCTGGCATGGGCAAATATGGCCCCGAAACGTGTGAGTTATAATTTACAGTATTTTTGCCATTCAAACGATTACTAATCGAGATTTTGCTCGGTTCTCATCGATCCAGTTATGTTTTCCAGAAAGATATATCAAATGCCAATGTCCATGTTAATTTTCAGAATTTTGTCATAGTTCTGGCATGGGCAAATATGGCCCCGAAACGCGTGAGTTATAATTTACAGTATTTTTGCCTTTCAAACGATTTCTAATCGAGATTTTGGCCGGTTCTCATCGATCCCGTTATGTTTTCCAGAAAGATATATCAAATGCCAATGTCCATGCTAATTTTCAGAATTTTGTGATAGTTCTGGCATGGGCAAATATGGCCTCGAAACGTGTGAGTTATAATTTACAGTATTTTTGCCATTCAAACGATTACTAATCGAGATTTTGCCCGGTTCTCATCGATCCCGTTATCTTTTCCAGAAAGATATATCAAATGCCAATGTCCATGTTAATTTTCAGAATTTTGTCATAGTTCTGGCATGGGCAAATATGGCCCCGAAACGTGTGAGTTATAATTCACAGTATTTTTGCCATTCAAACGATTACTAATCGAGATTTTGCCTGGTTCTAATCGATCCCGTTATGTTTTTCAGAAAGATATATCAAATGCCAATGTCTATGTTAATTTTCAGAATTTTGTCATAGTTCTGGCATGGGCAAATATGGCCTCGAACCGTGTGAGTTATAATTTACAGTATTTTTGCCATTCAAACGATTACTAATCGAGATTTTGCCCGGTTCTCATCGATCCCGTTATGTTTTTCAGAAAGATATATCAAATGCCAATGTCCATGCTAATTTTCAGAATTTTGTCGTAGTTCTGGCATGGATAAATATGGCCTCGAACCGTGTGAGTTATAATTTACAGTATTTTTGCCATTCAAACGATTACTAATCGAGATTTTGCCCGGTTCTCATCGATCCCGTTATGTTTTTCAGAAAGATATATCAAATGCCAATGTCCATGTTAATTTTCAGAATTTTGTCATAGTTCTGGCATGGACAAATATGGCCTCGAACCGTGTGAGTTATAATTCACAGTATTTTTGCCATTCAAACGATTACTAATCGAGATTTTGCCTGGTTCTCATCGATCCCGTTATGTTTTTCAGAAAGATATATCAAATGCCAATGTCCATGTTAATTTTCAGAGTTTTGTCATAGTTCTGGCATGGGCAAATATGGCCTCGAAACGTGTGAGTTATAATTTACAGTATTTTTGCCATTCAAACGATTACTAATCGAGATTTTGCCTGGTTCTCATCGATCCCGTTATGTTTTCCAGAAAGATATATCAAATGCCAATGTCCATGTTAATTTTCAGAATTTTGTCATAGTTCTGGCATGGGCAAATATAGCCTCGAAACGTGTGAGTTATAATTTACAGTATTTTTGCCATTCAAACGATTACTAATCGAGATTTTGCCCGGTTCTCATCGATCCCGTTATGTTTTCCAGAAAGATATATCAAATGCCAATGTCCATGTTAATTTTCAGAATTTTGTCATAGTTCTGGCATGGGCAAATATGGCCTCGAAACGTGTGAGTTATGATTTACAGTATTTTTGCCATTCAAACGATTACTAATCGAGATTTTGCTCGGTTCTCATCGATCCCGATATGTTTTCCAGAAAGATATATCAAATGCCAATGTCCATGTTAATTTTCAGAATTTTGTCATAGTTCTGGCATGGGCAAATATGGCCCCGAAACGTGTGAGTTATAATTCACAGTATTTTTGCCATTCAAACGATTACTAATCGAGATTTTGCCTGGTTCTAATCGATCCCGTTATGTTTTTCAGAAAGATATATCAAATGCCAATGTCCATGTTAATTTTCAGAATTTTATCATAGTTCTGGCATAGGCAAATATGGCCTCGAACCGTGTGAGTTATAATTCACAGTATTTTTGCCATTCAAACGATTACTAATCGAGATTTTGCCTGGTTCTCATCGATCCCGTTATGTTTTTCAGAAAGATATATCAAATGCCAATGTCCATGTTAATTTTCAGAGTTTTGTCATAGTTCTGGCATGGGCAAATATGGCCTCGAAACGTGTGAGTTATAATTTACAGTATTTTTGCCATTCAAACGATTACTAATCGAGATTTTGCCTGGTTCTCATCGATCCCGTTATGTTTTCCAGAAAGATATATCAAATGCCAATGTCCATGTTAATTTTCAGAATTTTGTCATAGTTCTGGCATGGGCAAATATGGCCTCGAAACGTGTGAGTTATAATTTACAGTATTTTTGCCATTCAAACGATTACTAATCGAGATTTTGCCCGGTACTCATCGATCCCGTTATGTTTTCCAGAAAGATATATCAAATGCCAATGTCCATGTTAATTTTCAGAATTTTGTCATAGTTCTGGCATGGGCAAATATGGCCCCGAAACGTGTGAGTTATAATTTACAGTATTTTTGCCATTCAAACGATTACTAATCGAGATTTTGCTCGGTTCTCATCGATCCAGTTATGTTTTCCAGAAAGATATATCAAATGCCAATGTCCATGTTAATTTTCAGAATTTTGTGATAGTTCTGGCATGGGCAAATATGGCCCCGAAACGCGTGAGTTATAATTTACAGTATTTTTGCCTTTCAAACGATTTCTAATCGAGATTTTGGCCGGTTCTCATCGATCCCGTTATGTTTTCCAGAAAGATATATCAAATGCCAATGTCCATGTTAATTTTCAGAGTTTTGTCATAGTTCTGGCATGGGCAAATATGGCCCCGAAACGTGTGAGTTATAATTTACAGTATTTTTGCCATTCAAACGATTACTAATCGAGATTTTGCCCGGTTCTCATCGATCCCGTTATGTTTTCCAGAAAGATATATCAAATGCCAATGTCCATGTTAATTTTCAGAATTTTGTCATAGTTCTGGCATGGGCAAATATGGCCTCGAAACGTGTGAGTTATAATTTACAGTATTTTTGCCATTCAAACGATTACTAATCGAGATTTTGCCCGGTTCTCATCGATCCCGTTATGTTTTCCAGAAAGATATATCAAATGCCAATGTCCATGTTAATTTTCAGAATTTTGTCATAGTTCTGGCATGGGCAAATATGGCCCCGAAACGTGTGAGTTATAATTTACAGTATTTTTGCCATTCAAACGATTACTAATCGAGATTTTGCCCGGTTCTCATCGATCCCGTTATGTTTTCCAGAAAGATATATCAAATGCCAATGTCCATGTTAATTTTCAGAATTTTGTCATAGTTCTGGCATGGGCAAATATGGCCCCGAAACGTGTGAGTTATAATTTACAGTATTTTTGCCATTCAAACGATTACTAATCGAGATTTTGCTCGGTTCTCATCGATCCAGTTATGTTTTCCAGAAAGATATATCAAATGCCAATGTCCATGTTAATTTTCAGAATTTTGTCATAGTTCTGGCATGGACAAATATGGCCTCGAAACGTGTGAGTTATAATTCACAGTATTTTTGCCATTCAAACGATTACTAATCGAGATTTTGCCTGGTTCTCATCGATCCCGTTATGTTTTTCAGAAAGATATATCAAATGCCAATGTCCATGTTAATTTTCAGAATTTTGTCATAGTTCTGGCATGGGCAAATATGGCCTCGAACCGTGTGAGTTATAATTTACAGTATTTTTGCCATTCAAACGATTACTAATCGAGATTTTGCCCGGTTTTCATCTATCCCGTTATGTTTTTCAGAAAGATATATCAAATGCCAATGTCCATGTTAATTTTCAGAATTTTATCATAGTTCTGGCATAGGCAAATATGGCCTCGAAACGTGTGAGTTATAATTCACAGTATTTTTGCCATTCAAACGATTACTAATCGAGATTTTGCCTGGTTCTCATCGATCCCGTTATGTTTTTCAGAAAGATAAATCAAATGCCAATGTCCATGTTAATTTTCAGAGTTTTGTCATAGTTCTGGCATGGGCAAATATGGCCTCGAAACGTGTGAGTTATAATTTACAGTATTTTTGCCATTCAAACGATTACTAATCGAGATTTTGCCCGGTTCTCATCGATCCCGTTATGTTTTTCAGAAAGATAAATCAAATGCCAATGTCCATGTTAATTTTCAGAATTTTGTCATAGTTCTGGCATGGGCAAATATGGCCTCGAAACGTGTGAGTTATAATTCACAGTATTTTTGCCATTCAAACGATTACTAATCGAGATTTTGCCTGGTTCTCATCGATCCCGTTATGTTTTTCAGAAAGATAAATCAAATGCCAATGTCCATGTTAATTTTCAGAATTTTGTCATAGTTCTGGCATGGGCAAATATGGCCTCGAAACGTGTGAGTTATAATTCACAGTATTTTTGCCATTCAAACGATTACTAATCGAGATTTTGCCTGGTTCTCATCGATCCCGTTATGTTTTTCAGAAAGATAAATCAAATGCCAATGTCCATGTTAATTTTCAGAGTTTTGTCATAGTTCTGGCATGGGCAAATATGGCCTCGAAACGTGTGAGTTATAATTTACAGTATTTTTGCCATTCAAACGATTACTAATCGAGATTTTGCCCGGTTCTCATCGATCCCGTTATGTTTTCCAGAAAGATATATCAAATGCCAATGTCCATGTTAATTTTCAGAATTTTGTCATAGTTCTGGCATGGGCAAATATGGCCTCGAAACGTGTGAGTTATAATTTACAGTATTTTTGCCATTCAAACGATTACTAATCGAGATTTTGCCCGGTTCTCATCGATCCCGTTATGTTTTCCAGAAAGATATATCAAATGCCAATGTCCATGTTAATTTTCAGAATTTTGTCATAGTTCTGGCATGGGCAAATATGGCCCCGAAACGTGTGAGTTATAATTTACAGTATTTTTGCCATTCAAACGATTACTAATCGAGATTTTGCCCGGTTCTCATCGATCCCGTTATGTTTTCCAGAAAGATATATCAAATGCCAATGTCCATGTTAATTTTCAGAATTTTGTCATAGTTCTGGCATGGGCAAATATGGCCCCGAAACGTGTGAGTTATAATTTACAGTATTTTTGCCATTCAAACGATTACTAATCGAGATTTTGCTCGGTTCTCATCGATCCAGTTATGTTTTCCAGAAAGATATATCAAATGCCAATGTCCATGTTAATTTTCAGAATTTTGTCATAGTTCTTGCATGGACAAATATGGCCTCGAAACGTGTGAGTTATAATTCACAGTATTTTTGCCATTCAAACGATTACTAATCGAGATTTTGCCTGGTTCTCATCGATCCCGTTATGTTTTTCAGAAAGATAAATCAAATGCCAATGTCCATGTTAATTTTCAGAGTTTTGTCATAGTTCTGGCATGGGCAAATATGGCCTCGAAACGTGTGAGTTATAATTTACAGTATTTTTGCCATTCAAACGATTACTAATCGAGATTTTGCCCGGTTCTCATCGATCCCGTTATGTTTTTCAGAAAGATAAATCAAATGCCAATGTCCATGTTAATTTTCAGAATTTTGTCATAGTTCTGGCATGGGCAAATATGGCCTCGAAACGTGTGAGTTATAATTTACAGTATTTTTGCCATTCAAACGATTACTAATCGAGATTTTGCCGGGTTCTCATCGATCCCGTTATGTTTTCCAGAAAGATATATCAAATGCCAATGTCCATGTTAATTTTCAGAATTTTGTCATAGTTCTGGCATGGGCAAATATGGCCCCGAAACGTGTGAGTTATAATTTACAGTATTTTTGCCATTCAAACGATTACTAATCGAGATTTTGCCCGGTTCTCATCGATCCCGTTATGTTTTCCAGAAAGATATATCAAATGCCAATGTCCATGTTAATTTTCAGAATTTTGTCATAGTTCTGGCATGGGCAAATATGGCCCCGAAACGTGTGAGTTATAATTTACAGCATTGTGCGAGTTATAATTTACAGCAACATAACTCACACATTTCGGGGCCATATTTGCCCATGCCAGAACTATGACAAAATTTTGAAAATTAACATGGACATTGTCATTTTATATATCTTTCTACAGTATTCAATCTGTTGTTGGTTTTTAATTGGAAAAGCAGTGTAAATTCTATCTAAATTAATATCGTATATCATATCTGAGTGAACTTTTACTTCAGTTCTTGTCTTTCACCATCACCATATTTTATTTCCTCATCTGTAATTAGATGGTGGTTGATGATTCAATAAAATTATTATATTGGTAAAAAGTAAAGTTGATGGTGGATGGTCAAAAAATTAAATTGATATTTTATACGGCTAACCGAGAAACAGCAAAGTTTAGTTGTAGATGTTTTTTATGTTTAAATTTAATTTTTATTTTTTAATTCGTTTGTATCAGCTAATTTCCATATTTTTTAAAATAAGAGTTTCCCTAAAATATCTTCTCGCCTAAATGTTCGCTTTTAAGACTTTTTTCACTAACACTAGTATACATAGGATTTCGTTAGGAAATATTTCACGGCTGTGTGTAGGAGTATGAAATTTTTCCTAAACCTTTCCTAAACAATTTTTACACTTAGGATAGATCTAGTAAATATTTCACGCGCATCGCTTTTGTCAGTATATATATGTCCATTTTTAAAAATTGGTATTTTTTCCCTGTACCTTCTATCTTGCGGTTGCAATATGGAAGTTTTACGTGTACATTTTTTATTTCCAACACGCCTTGCGAGTTGCTGTTTTTTAGTTGCTACATTTGTAAGGTTTTTTCGCGAACAATTGTATATTACTGAATTTATAAGGTTTCGGCTGAAAAAGTATATAGTGCACAATGATACACAATCCATTTGTAGTGATATATATCCACTTGTGATATAGTTAGTTTGACTATATATACGCATACCATCGTTGCCGGCTGGAATTATAAGGATTCACCGTAAAATCATATATTGCTGGATTTATAAGGTTCCGGCTGAAATTTTTTTTAGTGCACAATGCATCGTGCTACTTGTGCTATACTTAGTTTGGCTGTAGAGAGTATGATTTCGGCTGAAATTGTAAAGTTTTTTCCGAAAAATCGTATATTTCTGGATTTATAAGGTTCCGGATGAACAATTATGTAGTGCATAATGATGCACAATACACCACGCTAATAGTGCCATAGTTGGTTTGGCTGTGGTATGGTTCTGGCTGGATTTATCAGGTTCCGGCTAATATGGTTCCCGCTGGCGTGACGGACACATTATCTCAGATCTAATATTGAACATCCGTTCCGTACATCGCTTTTTTGTACCACCCTTCTTAAAAAGATAAAAAATTATTCACGATATTTAAGAAATTGTGTTATGTCTAGCGAAGCGATTCTTCCGAAACTCAAATATTGTGCAAATATATTAAGTAGGTGCGAGTTATCGCAACATATTTGCGCGTTTCGTTTTCATTATAAGCAAATTAACATCATTTAGGCTAAGTGTAAAACAGACGTAACCGCACATACTGATATAAAGCGGATTTTTCCTCTATGCCATATACATATGAATTGTATATACTCACACTATTAAACCGCAATTCGTATATACAGTGTATAAAATCAACAGAAGACATAAAAATACGCAAGATTTTAAAACAATTCGGTTTCAATTACCCTTTATGTACACACGTGAGAGAGATCTTATACATTTCTTTATGTATATATCACCGTCATTGTTTCTTCTGGAAATTCTTTTTAACCAGCTTTTTTTTTCTTTTGTTGTATATATGTAGCTCTAGTTATCTATTTCATCGTATGTAGATAAATACGTTAGGCGAAATTAAATTTTCAATAAAGATAAGTTGTACGTAAAAGCAAAAAAAGAATGAAAATTGTGAGATAAAATTCACGACACAACACACTAAGATTTTCAATTCTACACACAAAATTCAATTCAATTAAGAAATAAAGAAAAATTGATGTCGTTTCGCTCCCGCGCTTTATATTTACTCGTTTCCATTACGCCAATAAAATTGTATTCAAGCTATCAATGGGAAATTGAGGAAAGGCGATAATCTGCTTTTCTCAATTTTTTATGTACGTATATAGGTATGTATGATAATAATTTTCAATTGCTCAAGTCGAGTGTGTAGGCGTCTTTTTCACATTTTATTGGTGGTGTGGTTGAAATGCGTTCTCGACTGCTTAGCGGCATACATAAAAAGCCCTACCGAGCACTGATCGTCGTTCGGACAGAGGTAAAGTTAACTTTTAGACGAGATTTTGTACATTAACCCATTGCCGCACACTTTTTAATTGACGACCGTGCTCAGAAACACAATTTTTGTTTTTCAATTGTTTAGGACTGCCATATGAAATTGAGCGTCATTTATATGTTGGGAAGTGAAAATTATCATATTTTCTCACAGTTTTCGCATGAAAACTCTCGACGGCTATAGCCGTCATTTGCTCATCACATCATTTTTTTATATATTTCTGCCTACAGAAACAAATGACGGCTATAGCCGTCCGATTTTTTGGTGATATATAGACAAATGACGGCTACAGCGGTCATTTGCGCGAACATAATAGGACGGCTATAGCCGTCATTTGTTTCTGTAGGCGGAAATATATCGAATTTTTTATCATGAAAAATCGCACAAAAAAACAATTGATATATGTTAGCCGTCATTTGCGGGAATGGGTTAAACAAAATCGAAACAAATATCAGTTGCTTCTTTCATTCTGAATACAAATTTATCATAATAAATTAGCATATCGCCCAAAAAAATTAAGCATATTCATTTCATTTTCCAACTAAGTAGTAGCTTGCCGGAGCTGAACTTCTCGATGACTTCACATGGATGAAGTATTAATTAAGTTTTCTTAGCAGCTGTTAACAAAATAATTTCTAAACAATTTAGGGTTGCCAGACGTCCCGGTTTTCCGGGATTGTCCCGGTTTTTGGATAATAGTCCCAGTGTCCCGAAAGACCTCGTCGGGACACCCGATTGTCCCGGTTTTCATATTTTTTTATAACGTGAACATTTAAACATCTATAACATATCAAAAACCGGGACAATCCCGGAAAACCGGGACGTCTGGCAACCCTAAAACAATTGCAATGGATTTGTTTCAATCAAATTGTATATTTTCTTAGTACCTACCGTGTTCCATACTATTCATTTGAGAAAGATCTTCAAACTCACATCCGGAACTCATTTTGGAATGCTATCCTATGTTTAACATACAAAGACGGTAGTATACTAATCGATTAAGAATTGGCTTAGGTTAATTTAAATTGACAATTTTCCAGATCCATGTCCAAAATTTATATTACATTTTTCATCCCCCATCCCATATTATGACCTATCCGAGGAATTCTAAACGAAAAACTCTACCTCCTTAAATTTTGTCAGATTCGTCGAAGCTAAATAAAATGTTAAAGACGGCTTGAAGCCCCCGGCTTCTACCAGAAGATGCTTCAAATGAATTTTCCTGAAATCGGGACCCATCACAATCGGTTTCTATTATGTATAAGCAGAAATAAGAATAAGGAGATAAATCATTGCGAACAATTGCGTGATCCGCGATACTAACGCCACTTTTAGTAATGCAATATTTTATTAAAGCTTGTTTCTGTAACCCATGAGTGCACCATCTATTTTCAAATAGTCAAAACTACAGAACACCAAAATAACAATATAAAAAATTATATTAATGTGAGGAAAAGTTGGTTACAAACACGACGATTTTGTTTTCGACGATTTGCACATGCTGCATGCACATGTTGAATACAAACAAACTTTTACTTTTCGTAAAATATTATTTTATCTTTTTGTGTGTCCATTTAAACAAAATTATGTTTTGTTATCTATGTATCTAATGAATGAGCTTGTTAATCCGTGGATGTTGATAGTAGAGATAATAAATATGTAGATTATTTAATTTTAAAACTGATAAATCATGGCTCGAACAAATTTTATCTTGCCCTTACGAGTGTTTATTTTAAAAAAGAAAATCAACTTTGAACTGGTTTATGAACTAGACATTTTTGGTTTATAAAATTATTCTTAGGCGAATACCGTCGATGACGTAAAACTAGTTCAGCATTGCACTTTTTGATCTATTTATTACTAGCTGTCCCGGCGAACTTCGTACCGCCTCAAAATCAATAAATGTTGTTTAAAGTTATTATAGCTTAATTAAATTGAGTTTTTTATTAAGATAAAATGAATTTCTCTCTCCCTCTGGCACTATATCCCATGAAGGGATTTGGCCGCATCAAATGAGGTTTCATATTCATATTTTCATTTCAGATAATGAGTGATTTATTCATTGATCCTAAACCAGCCGTGCAATTTTTTCCTTGTCACTACCGGGAATCGAACCCAAGACCTCCGGGGCGGATAAAATGAATACTCCAAATTAATTAAATTCAATCAAAATGAAATATATTTTAATTACATTGAAATGAATGTAATTCACGTGGCAGCAACGCTTTCGTTTTATTGAATTGATTCGAAATGTTTCGCGTAGCATTGTTGCACTACTTTCTTTTAAACTATTTGCTGGGTGGGTTGCAATAGGGTTGATTCCCTTCAGTAAAGCATTATGTGATACACGACATTTTTTGTTTTATTGTCAGTTGCGAGAACGAACAAAGCGGATGATTTGCCGACACGTGAACATGCTACGTACAATTGGCCTTGAGAGAAACATTCATTTTCTAGATTCAGGCCACAAACACTCAAGGATTGATCGTTTAAACTCGAATGGCATATCGGTTGGGATCATCAGAATTCTCGGAATGAGAACTTCCTCACCTTTGAATTTTCCTTGAATTTTCTCAAAACCAAACGCGTTCCACTACGTAGTTTTGGTTGATTCAGTATTCATAGCATTATGATTACCGCACCAAGTTGCAGTTATAAATTGTGCGGTGGCAAACCAGCCAGGTCCAATGAGTTTAAAAATTCAGTTGGATAGTTGGTTGCTTCGTCTTTGTTTGTCACACACTCGATAGATTTGAAGGAATGAAGTGGACCGACGATTACATTTTGAATTGTGAAATTTAAGTGATCCACATCTTTGTTCTTTGCCGCAAGAATTACTCGTTCACTCACCCAATTGTGATTTTTGTGGTTAGTAATGATATTCGGGAACACTTTGTTGATGAGCTCGTCCTTCGTTGAGACAAAATTGCAAAAGTTCTGAGGAAACGAGATCAATCCGTTCGATTCGTCGACCGGAACACGGCCATTACCGATAGTCAACAATTGCTTAGAGAAATCTTCGGTAGATGGATCGTTTAACCACAGACAATCAAATTAAATTTTTTGTTCGAGCTAAAAAATGAAAATAAAATATATTTCTGATAATTCCAATGTCATCATTGTATCTGTCATTTTTAAAAAAACAAAATATTTTTGGTTGTTTGCGACTATTTACAGAAAATAAACTCGCAGTTTAAATTTTTACGTTTACATAGGATGAAATATCTGTTTTAGCTTGTCCCTGGTTTAATAATGCAACTCGCATGTTTGTCGTCAGCTGAAGTTTCATCACATAGCACCACGCAGAGTCGATGATTTGAGGCAAGCGTTTATTTCATCGACAGCGGTCGATCTTGGAATTACTGGTATTTTTTGACGGAAGTCGCCGGACAGTTGAATCATTGCGATTTGCGCCTCCAAAACATCTTGAGTCATTGCGTAGATCTTTCATAGTTCGTTTGAGTGCTTCCAATGCGCATTTGTGCGCCATTGTTCATTCATAATCGATGATGATTTTACTTGCTACTAAAACTTTCGCCATTGCTGAGTGTTTCACAATGTTGCAAGTCGGGTTTTCAGCCGATTGAAGGTTTAACGACAATTTCAACGCTGAGTAACTACTACAGCAATTTCGGATCTCGCACGAACAGTGGCCAAAATCAATGACATGAGGAATGCCTTCCCAGTTCCACCGGGCGCATCGAAGAAAAAAATCCACCATTTGCATCATGAATTATATTGCTAAGTAAATTAAAATAAAAAGATTGGATAATAAAAATACAAGATTGCAAGCAGCCTCCAGTCGGATTCGAATCCAGTACTTCACGGCCCAAGCGCCGAAGGTTTAATCACTGCTCCACTCGTCACATACAAACTACACATACAAAATTCACATAAAAAAGGTTTTTTATTACATTTTTGGGGTTTTCCTTTTGAGTTTTTCCGACTTTTCTTTTTTCCCTAAACCACCATTGTATTGAGACGAACAAAATAAAAAAAATCATCGAAATCAGTGAATCCATTCTCTAGATATCTCTAGACATCATAAAAGCCATTCCATACAAAATGTATGAGAAAATGAATTTCTTGATACATTTTTTTTGGTGAATTTTTCCGATGTTTTAATAGTTATTATGCTATTCGGAGCAAAGACAAATCCAACAAAACAAAGATCATAAAAATCGGTCCAGCCGTTCTTGAGTTATAAATGGTGTAACTAATCCGACTTTGTTTTATATATATATATATAGATAGGATCGGTTTGTTTTGATACCAAAAAACTCCGACATTTATAAAATATCATAATAGGGCCCTAATTTATAACTATAGTCGGGTATTTAGAAAGCAAGAATATAAAAATATTATTTCATTAAACAGCTTCAGATAATTATTTTTATTGAATCTGATGTTTGATAGGAACTAGAAGAAAGTCGCGTTTATACTTAACAAATTTAAATTTAGTTTGATTTCCCTATGTTACTGCATTTACTGTATGCATGAAATGCTAAACCGAATGAACTTAAAAGTATAAATGAAATGGAAGAAGTGTAAATAGTCTGGGTGAACTAAATTAGAATGAATTGGACTGAGTAGACTGTATGGACTATGGAGTGGGTGGTGTATTATGAACTGAATAGATTGTACGATTGGTGAACACGATTGCTGATGTCCTAGCTTAAATAAATGGACAGCACGGTCTGAATAAACTAAATGAATTTTATTGACGTAAACATTCGTATATTCAAGGACAATTTATTAATTACTTAATTAGTATTTTAAATTGATAAAATCTGAACGGAAAAAAGAAATTGTATTTCTGTGACACATTCTGGTTCTTAGGTTCTCGGGAACAATTCACGTATAATTTCTGTTTAATTTTATTTTTATTTTTTGGCAGACTAAAGTAAAAAGTGGTAATTGTTCTAAAACAAAAAATCTGTCGAACAAGAGAAAACCGCTCATAGATACTTCAAATATCTAGGGTACGGTCACTTAATTAAATCCATCAAACTAACATAAAATTGCTCTTCAGCATGCTTTAGATTCACATGGTTTTAATCACTGGGGACAGAATGCCAAGGTTAAGAATCATTTAGAATGCAGTAGAAAGTGATAAGGCACAATATCTCCTACTTGAAAAGTTCAAACTGTCGCGATGTACTTATAGACATTGCTATAATATGCGAACAATATCAAAACTTGTATGATATCTGAGAGTAGATGAAGGATACTACAAACAGAGCTGCATTCTGACGTTTCGGGAAATCGGCTTTTCAAGAGAAGTCAAACGGGTCCCATGGCTTACTTTGTAAGAGTTAAAGTGGGCAGCATTTATATCTTTAGTTCTTATGTACGAGTACCACCGGTAACATCTCTTGGCTTAAAAGCCCTTTTCTTATTGTTAGTAACACAGCTTTAGGGGAAGGTGGGAAACTATGAGAGCGCCTAAACCCTTTGTGAAAGCAAGTAGAGACTTTTCATACTTTATGTCCACAACAGAAGAACGTCAAACTGGAACCTATTTTGGAAGTGACTGCACCAAATACTGTAGAAGAACTACTTATGTCTACTTGCATGATAAAGAATGACAAAGCACTACGTCCGATTTATGAATGAAAATTGCCTTTAAAGTGGTAGTCCATGCTAGAATATTAATTTTCGTTGACGTGTATAGTTAATGCCTTCAGTAGTTAGTATTCTCAAATATCCGGTTAATTAAAAAACTTAATACTAATTCCGAAACTGATGAAACCACCCGATCTGCTTATCACCTAATATTTTTGCTTAAAAGATTATCATCGATATACTTTAGATGCCAGTGAAAAGAGTAAGAGATCTCGCTGAAAAAGAATACGACGAAGAACACGTCACATATGCAAGTAATAAAGAGTGGAGAACAACCACGATCAATAATAAACGCGAGCAAAGAATGATGCTAAATATAGGCGGGAAGTAATAAAGCCGGCGACTACTATTGGTGGGTGTAACCAAATCAATTTTACTCTAAGAAACTCTTATTGAGGCCAACGCATTGCAATTGAACGATCGCTAAATGGCTAAAGTACATCGGACATTTGCTCTTAGAATAGCCGGTGCGTTCCGAACAGTTTCAAATAAGGCTGTATTTCTTATATTGCTGGACTGTCCCTAATTGCAATCCAAATCTTATCTATGCCGTTCTCTTCATGCGTACACACAAACTTTGCTCTAAATGTTATACAACGATCGTTAAATTAAAGACATCTTAAATTTAAGGCTTGAAACAATTTATCAAAATTAAAAAGAAACAAAGTTCACGCTTAGTGGCTCTTAGTGGTTTAGTTTTCTTCTGGCCTGCTGAGGAAAAAGTTTCATGTAAATATTTGTAAATTGAGATTGATTTTTTCATTGCAAAAATTACCAGAGAATATTATTCTTAAAAATATTTATTTTCAAAAAAATTGTCACTTACTTTTAACTTTAGTATCTATTCCATATTCTCGGAAAATTTACGAGATAGAATTAATAAAGTAAAAAACAAACCATCTATAAAGAACTTCCATCGCAGTTGTATCAGCGTGTTTTTATGTGTTTACGTTTTATAGGCCGGCATGCATGAATACTCCATATATTGGAATGGAAATGGCAGTATGGCACTGAGTATTCGTATAAAATTTATTATAACTATGTGGTGCCCGAATCTCAGAAACATGTAGTTTTTACTCTGTCTCTCAACCTAACAAAGGTAAATTTTTCCATCTTTCGCTATATTTCGTTTGCTGTCGTGTAATTTTTTTATATTTGTCTGTGTTAGACTGTTAGAATATGATTTGGTTGTTTTTTGTTTTCTAAAAAATTAATTAGATCTAACTACCAAAATGTCCGCAATCCAAACTGGAGAATAGTATTGCAAGGAAAATAGTACATTAATAAATAAAATTTATAACTTTCAAACTGTATTTTATTTCATAAACTTTATATGCAAGAGGGTTAGACTCGATTACTCGTAACCTGTTGTGATATTCACAACCTCATCCATCTCAAATATCGCGAATTAATTCCAAAATCCCATCATCAAATCATCATCATGAAGTAAATATAAATTAAATGGCTATGACAACGTAAACGATATATCAAAATACATTTTCGCATATGTACATTCTTACGTACACAGAACCGGCACATAATAAGCGCGATCGACACTATTCCTAAAAATATGAAAGCAACAAAAAAACATAAGTCTACGTCCTCACACATACATTTTTTCTTTCCTATATAATATCAAAACGTAATAAAAACAACAAAACTAGTAGTACACATACATATATTACTCATCATTTTGTTACATTTCCATATATTATCGTAAAACAATAAAAAAAAACAATTGTACGGTAATAAAGAAAAAGAACAACAAAACCAATATGTACTTAACATTATGGAATCAAATTGCATACGTAACAAACTATTAGAAAAAAAAATAAGAAAATAAAACACGAATAGCTGAAAAATTTTGGGTAGCTGGATAATATATAAAAAAAAAATTATCTATTTTCTAATAGATGGCTTGTATGGTAATGGGTTACCAGTTTTACTTCTAATTTTTCTCACACATGATTGTCGCTTTTATCAGTGAATTTTGTAAATCCATGCAATTATTCACAATAATTTATCTCCTTATTCTCCTTATCTCTGGTATAAGATAGCAGAAATGTCCAGCAGAAAAAATGTGTTTTTGCTATTCACCGCTAGAGGCATCACTATCACAAAAATGAAATTTTTTCTATCTGATATTTTTTGAATCCAGTAGAAATTTTTTAAAATTTTTAAGCAAATTATTAAATTCTCAGAAGAAAGTTTTAAGAAAAATCAAAGAATTTATGAAAAGAGAAAATATATGTTTAATCGTTTTGAAACGAAAAAAGATAATTTTCCTTAGAAAACCGATTAAGTGGCATCAGTAAACTGCCATAAGTGGCATCAGTAGGCTACAGGGGGTTTTTCTAACATTTTTATTAAAAAACTGAAAACGTTTCACATTAAAATGACTTCAGAAATGTATGGAGTGCTATCAACTTAAGCGATTTATTTTATGTTGCCCTGTATTTGCATTATGATGATTATGGTCATTTTAGTATATTTTGAGGGTCTTTATATTCATACGCAAATCGTTTAAAAAAAATAAACTTTCTTCACTTCAAAACGTTTAAGCATATATTTTCTCTTCTTTTTCATAAATTCTTTGATTTTACATAAAACTTTCTGCTCAAACGATATTTCTGCTGGATTCAAAAAATTTCTGCTGGATTCAAAAAATATCAATAGAACAAATTTCATTTTTGTGATAGTGATGCTTCTATCGGTGAATACCAAAACACATTTTTCTGCTGGAAATTTTCTTGCTGGAGTTTCTGGTGCTCGTAAATGCTCTTCTATTGATTATTATAAAAATCGTGTGTGTCGAAAAAAAATTAGAGAAAGGGACCCGGGACACACCGGACGACCCTCTGAATAAATTTTCTCAAAAAACAGGACTAGTCGCAATCGATTCATTGAAATTGAAAACACCTCTTCGCCAATTTTTAACAAAATCAGGGGAGTCAAAAAAAATTTAAAAAACGTCCCACCGGACGAACTTCTAGACGAATTTTTCTGAAAATGGAACCATCGCAATCTATTCCTAGAACTCGTAAAACCCCGCTCAGCAATATTCATCAAAATTGTCTGAGCTGAGAAAAATAAAATTTGAAAAAGGCCCCACCGGAGGATCGCCTAAAGGAATTTTCTTGAAACCACGACCCATCGCAATCGTTTTTTGGTTGTTCAACTTGATGAATCAGTCGGAGTCTAAGACTGCTCTCTCAATCAATGTAGTTGATTTTGGTTGAAATTTTTTCAAATGGTCGAATGGATCCTCTCTACTGTTCCGTCCTCTCTACTGTTCCTCACTTTTGTGGAATGGTATAAGGTAAATTTGTATTCCGAGTGTCTTAATGTAATCCGCATCCTAGTACTGATAAAACTCAGTTCATTGTCCATCACCAAACATTATCTATCTTTAATATGGAAGAGCTTCGTGAATTTGGAGAACTTATCTATGTATGTGATGAGTTTTTCTTTTTTGATGTCGACTGTCTATGTAAATATTCTCCGATGGATGGATAAGTTGGTTTCGGTGTACTTTTTATCAGGTTTGTGGCAAATAATATTTTTTCAGAATTTCTTCTTTATCCTCTTTCCAATTTCGGTAAACCTTTTTATGTTCGTCCTAGATAATCTTGAATTTATGCACAATTTTTTGGGTTAAGCGGATTTTGAATCTAGCGAGGTGTTCCGTGAATATCTGTAGTAAAATTTGAATATATTCCTTTTATAATATTCACCCCATTAATAATTGTCGTAGGTTTTTTTTTTAGAGGAAAATGTCATCTGTTTCGGGGCCGAAACACTCTATACAGCCTATACTGGCATAGAAGATGGGTCAACCCATGAGTTTTGCACTCCGACAGGGGGTAATAAATGTGTTCCATTTAATCACAGATCCTAATCTAAAGATGAAAAGTCTCTTTGCATCCTGCCTCTATCGGGATTCTAACTCAGTACCTCCCGATCCAAACGCCAAAGCTTTAACCACTGTATCATTTGGTCGGTTGTTGTAGGGTTGAGCCTTTCTTTGAGGATCCTCTTCAGAATTTCCTTGGTTATTTCCCATATGCTGATAAAATGTCTGTGGTAATTTTGGTGAGGTTCTTCATATCATAAACATCTCTATTTTCTGTAAAAATAAATCGATGCTTGAATATGTTTAGCGATGCATCACATTATGAGATTAGATCTGAACTATCTTGGTCTGCGCTATGACTTGGGTTTGTAAACGAATTCGTTGCTATAATCTTCAAGTCATGCTTTCTACCTTGTTAATTTTGCGTTATGATTTTTATTGCTTAATGAGAATGCCTTAATGATCTGTGGCAATCTTAACCTTTTTCGGCCATCAAAATCCAGATGATGGCCAGCATTTCCTTCTCGTTAAAAGCATAACTTTCTTCTGTATCCTGGAAATGAATGTTAATGGTTTACCTCTGCCAAGTTCGGTCTGTGATAGAATTGCACCAGTCCCCGAAGCATCCGTTGTTAGTATGAACGGCTTCTCGAAGTTAGGAGGAAGGATCAATATTTCACAATAGATATTTGATTTGACGAAACGCGCGAACTTCCTTCTTGCTCAGAATGATTTTAACTTTTTTGACTGGCGAGATTCGTCAAAGGTTTAGCTATTTTCGTGTAGTCCTTTATTTAACGCCTGTAGTTAGAGGTGAGTCCGAGAAATTATTTCAGATTCTTTAGGTTTCCTGGGCTCTTAATTTTCCGAATACCAAGAATCTTTGTGCATCTGGTCTGATGCCTTTATTGGTTATTACATAGCCAAGGAACTCTGTTTCATTTTTAAGAATTAACTCGCAGGTTGTCTCTTTCCAATTTTGAAAATATTTTTCCGATTTTAGCCCGGTTTTAGATGTTTTTCCTCGGTATTTCCTCCGAATAAGATTATAACGTCTATATAGTACGTTGTACCAGACGTAGTCTCGCTGGAGCGTTCTTTAATCCGAAGGAAAGTCTTAATAATTCATCTGGATTTGATAAAATCCGAAAGTGAGGTCGATTATAGTAAATAATTTTGAATTCCCCAGATTTGCAAGAGTGTTCGATGTATCAGGTATCGGATACGTATATAAATTTACGGTCCAATTTTTTTTTCCACTACCCAAATTGGTGAGTTGTATGGACTTTCGGAGACCTTTGTTATTCCATCTTTTAATAGCTGAGCGATTTCTACTGCGCTTCTCATGGGATAGGTTCTTCCTTAGTTGTTTTAATTTCTGTTCTTATATATGAGTGAACGTACGAATTCTGGTTGGTGGTCCTGTTTGGTTTTGTTTTATTCCAGCATATCACTAGGAATCCGTATGGGTTCGCCGAAGACGAGTTCTGCAGAAGAAGTTTTGAAGTTTTCCCGATATGATGTACGAAGCCCCAACAATACCGATGGAAGAACACG
Organism: Nephrotoma appendiculata; assembly: GCA_947310385.1. NCBI lineage: Eukaryota > Metazoa > Arthropoda > Insecta > Diptera > Tipulidae > Nephrotoma > Nephrotoma appendiculata. Next base: position 141,693,202 of record OX371223.1, read on the forward strand.
TGTCCATTGTTTGTTCTGATGACACATGATAACAGCTTTCAGTGTCCGGTGCCATCTTACTATAAAACCATTGCACTGTGGATGATATCCTGTTGTCCTTCTTCGTTGAAAACCCAACAGTTTTGAGAATTCTGCAAATAATTCTGATTCAAATTGTGAGCCTTGATCAGTTCTGTTTAAATTGGAATGCCGAAACGTGAAATCCAGGTGTTGAAAATGACTGAAGCTACAGTCTCAGTTTTCATATCTGAATTGGTGCTGCTTCTGTCCAACGAGTAAATCGACGTGACACAGTAACGTTGTCTATTAACGTGACACAGTAACGTTGTCTTTCCTATTCTGGAAGTGGACCAATAATGTCAAGATGGGCTTCGGCAAATCATTTTACAACCGGAGTGTAACATCCTAATGGAGTTTTATTATGACAATGTACTTTGGCTTTTTGACATGCCAAACAACATTGAGCCATTTTTTTAAAGTCGTTTTTAATATTTAACCAAATGAATTGCTCAATGCTTTGACAGTATCTTGAGTATCTTGAGCTTCAAATGCCCATCTGCGAAAATCTGTTGGAATGAATGGTCGATTTTTTCTGGTTCTAGTCTCACAATATAAAGTTATTGGGGAATTAAATGCAATGGAGCTTTTTCGAATTTTAGCGATTTATTAGTTTCGATTAGTTGGGTTAATTCGTCGGTTTGTTGAACATTTGCTTTGACTTGGTAATCGATGATCTGTGAACAATGTAACTTTGCGGCGTTCGATTAAATGCCGAAATCGTTTTGTGCCAGAATAAGCGAGTAACAGTTTTCTGTCATATGCACTGTAGTGTTGTTGAGTGTCGGTTAACTTTAATGGATAAAACTGCAAGTGTTCTCAATTTGTTGTTGGATAACTGCTCCTATGGCTTTGTTCGATGCATCTACCATCATTGCAAGTTTAGCATTAGATGATGGATGTGCCAGCATAGCAACTTCGCTGAGTTGTTTTTTTGCTGAGTTCGAATGCAGCTACGGCTCCGTCTGACCAGTTAATGATTCATGAGTCATTCTTCTTACTTTCTTTTAAATATTCGCAGAGGATGGCTTGATTGCCGCCATCGTTAGAAATAAAAATTCAACATGCCCAAGTAGCGTCTTAGTTGCTTAACATTCTATGGTCTGTTGCAATTTAATCATTAATGCATTCGGTTGATGGTAAAATTCCTGTGGAAATAATTTCATGCCCCAAAAATAGAATTTGTTGTTTTTGCAAAATTACACTTTGTAACATTGATCACTAAACCTACTTCCTTTAGTTTCGTAAAGATTATTTCTAAATGTTGTAAATGTTCTTCAAACGTTCGTGAAGCGATTAATAAATTGTCTAAATACGAGAAACAGAATCTCAGATTGTTAACTATCTAGTGGATGAATCTTTGAAGCGTGTTTCCAGTATTCCGTAATCCGAAAGTCGTTCGAGTAAACTCGAACAAACCGAATGGTGTGTATAGCTGTTTTTTGAATATCTGCTTCCTCGACTGGTATTGCACGGTCTCCATTCGACATTCTTTTTGGCAACCAAATGTAGTGGGCTAGACCAAGTATCTCTCGGATGGCCTACAGATACCTCGAGCTACAATGTGTTCGAAGTCTTTTTTTGCTATTGCCAATTTTTCGGTACTTAACCGTCTAGTTTTGCATGCAATCCTGGACCACGGGTGGTAATATGATGTTTAATTTGATGTTTAGTGGGTGCATTGCTTGGATGTCGCGCGTTATCTCGATAAATTGTTCCAAAAGAGGTAACACTCTAACGTCAATCGTATTAGTGTCAATTACTCTTAGTGTAGGAGTTATTGTTCGTGCTTGTAGAGAAGTTAACGGATCAACCAGACGACTGTTCTGGATGTCGATCAGCAAAACTGAATATTTTTCAAAATCGGCGCCTATGATTGGCAACGTAACATCCAAAATGAAAGTCCAAAAGAAATGTCTTCGGAGGCCGAAGTTTAACTCTAATCAACGGGAACCGAATGTTTTGACTGATGATCCGTTGGTCACAAACAATTCTAGATTTGGAATTATGTTCCTTTTTTAGTTATCGTTAGCGGGAATGACGGAGGATCAACAATTTTTGGCGACAATTGATTAACTTTCCCCCATACGTCGCTATTTGTGAGGATGAATCTACTTTGTTGCTTTGAATTCGCTCCAACGTGAGCAATTCGGTTTGCAATTTTAAGCCTCGTCCTTAAAGCGCCTATGAAAATAATACTCAGATGAATCAGAATCCTTAGGTACTGTGAAATTCTGTCGGGTATCGAATTTTCTAGACGAACGCGATTTCTGACGAGAGGAACTACGATAATCGATCGATTGTGGACAACGGCATTACGTGATTCTGTGACATAGTTTCCATTAAACAATCGGCTAACTCGGCAAATCTTGTCGTGTTTAACGCTTCTGCTGTTGGCGTTAAAATCTCTTGAGCTCATGGAGGTAACCTCTTTAACCAAATCATTTTCACAAATTCGTTATCGAATGGTAGCTCCACCATTGGTTTTCATCCTTCGAAGTAACCGAGACGGCTTAAGATCTCCTAGTTCCAATCCTTGAAGTAGTCGATAGATCTGAGTGTGCTTGGCATAACCTAATCTCTCCAAAATAGCATTTTTTAAGTCCGTGTATGCTGTGGCACTTTTGAGTCGATAATGATATCGCTTACATCAGCAATGACACGATCGTTCAAGGCACCGACAAAGGGCTAGTTGAGATTCAACGATATCGAACCACACTTTTGGATCTTAAGCTACTAACGGAGTTAGTTTGAACGTGAGTAATACGATGTTTCCGCTTATCATTTGCGATGAACTTGGTGATTGATGTAGTCTATGGATTTTGAAGCATCCTGCGCACCTACTCTTGGATCAAATGTTCGATGTCTGATGGTGACAACATGGCTGAATTCATCGCTAAAGTGGATTGAGGTGAGATTTCTGATTCATCATTCATTATTGATTTTACTCGACAAGCGATTTAACCGTATAAAACAACCCGAGTATGTGAATCAATAAGAACCGATACGACCAGGGCAGAAACTAAAGAAATGAGTGTGGTGGATCAATTTTTATAAATGAATTGTAATATGGAATTTATTAGTACAATTTATTGTTCCGCATGAGCGCTCTAATTAAATAATAAAATTGGTCACTTACCTTACCACTAAACAAACTGCAATGGTGTGGTCAATCGGTCATCTAGTGGATTAACGGCTGGAACCGGATTTAACATATAAGCTGATGATGTTGAGATGGTAGAATTTGATGGAAACCGTATGGTAGTCCTAATGTGATGAACAGCTTTGGCATGCTATCATCGGCAATAGTGTTGGTGATATCGTTGGTTTGTCACGCAACCATAAAGCTGGCTTACAATTGTCTGCTACTGATGACAATCGTTACGACTGGTTGTAGTAATAAGTTCCGGGAGTGTAGACGTTAGTGGCTGGTAGGCTTGCGGTGTTTTTTATCTTTGTTAACACACAAGGATTGGCAAATTCCACTTGATTATAATTGTTGAGTATTGGGCCTGCTGACCTATCGTACTGTTTTCCACTGCTGCTGGCGGCTGATGTGTGATCTTTGAGTATAGCGAAGTGTGATCTCTGCGGATCACGTCGGAGTCACTAGTTATGGCTTTCTATAGATTCTATACACAGTTAGAAGTTTTGCTGCAATTTTTAATGCAACCCTTGCATTAAAGCTTATACATTGCAATCATGTATTACATTCTAATGTAACGCTTGCATTAAAAATAATTATAATGCAGTTGCGTCAAAAATTACTGCAGTACTGCATTAAAAGAAAATTTCTATATAATCTGGGGTTAACTAATTTTTAGCGAATTTATAATAATTCGCTAAGTCATTGTGTATACTCGTAATATACCCTTATAACATTTTTCATATATTTGCTGTGTAAGGAAGGACGCCAATTGATTAACGTCAATCGAGTTGGAAGTAAAAAACCGCAATCTGTGGAATTTGCCTTATACTCTAAGTTTTAATACAAAATAATATACGTGTTAAAACAATTATTTGGGAATTTTTGATGTAGTGTGCTTTACTGTTTAAAGTACTGGACTATACAATTTAATGCCACTTACGACAAAAAATAATGCTTCCAAATGGATATTTTGATTATTTTTTAATGCAATGTGCTATAAATTTTAATATAACATGTATCAATTTTAACAAAATATTCCGTTAAAATTTAATGTAAACTATACAATAAAAATTAATGCAATTAGCATTAAAATCTGATTTAATGCAACGTTTGCATTAGTTTGTAATGCAAGCTTGCTCCGGACCTATATGTAATGCAACTTGCATTACATACGGCATATTTTTTCAACTGTGTATTAATTCACAAATAAAGTTATCACACATAGCTAGTCTTCAAAATGTTTATTTTATTAATGACTGCCCAGAAAGCACTAACTTTTAGAACTGCCTATGAAAAAAAAACATTTTGCTATTTTATATATTTTGGCATTGTATTTATATTTGCAATTGACAGCCATACATGAACATAGACAGGCAACGTAGACTGGCATGGAACTATGAAATGTGCAGATGGTACCTTAATCAGATCTATATAAGTATGTCCTCCATTTGCTTCACTCAAATACAACAAAAATAATTCAAAATGATTTATTAATTTGCAAAAGCATTTATACTAATTTCAACACTCTCTCTCTCTAGCATTTACATCCCATGAAGGGATTTTGCCACCCGCACTATGGTCCTCCATCCTTCTCGGTCCATCGCTCTCGTCCTCCAATTTCGACATCCTAATACGAGTAGGTCTTGTTCGACGTCGTCACGCCAGCGCAGTCGGGGTCTTCCTCTACGACGTACTCCGGCTGGTTGTTGATGGAACACTTTGTAAATCATTCGTTGTTGTGGAGATCTTGCAACGTGGCCGAGCCATCTCACTCGATTAGATTTGATGAAGCCGATAATATCGCTACCTCCGAGAAGTTGCTTTATTTCGTGGTTCATGCGAATCCGATATTCATTGTTCGCAACTTTAATATGACCAAAAATTGAACGGATGACCTTCCTTTCGAAGGTAGATAATAATCTACAGTCGTTAGAGGTCATGGTCCAGCTCTCACTTCCGAAAGTCAGCACAGGTCTTATCAGTGCTTTATAAAGTGCGAGCTTGCACGACTGCGATAGGTGATTAGATCGCAATAATTTTGATTGCGCGTAGAAAACTCGTTGTCCGGCAGCGATTCGGGCTTTTATTTCTGCCTGCATGTCGTTTGATGATGTTATAAGTGACCCGAGGTATTTAAAATTTTCGACGCTATCAAAATTATGGTCGCCAATTTCGAGATTTGCCATAGAGATGTTCCTGGGTGTTGTTAAAAATTTCGTTTTGGTACTGTTCACCTCCAAACCAAGTCTTCTTGCGCAGCGATTGAGCGGTATGAAACTGTCCTTGATGTCGCTAGGTCTTCGGCCAAGAAGCACGATATCATCTGCATATCCAAGAATTTGGCCTGATTTATTGAATATACAGCGCGAAGTTTCAATGTTGCTTTTCCTCACTACGTACTCAAGCGCCAAATTGAACAGCACAGGCGCGAGTGCATCTCCCTGTCGAACACCAGATGTTATTTGAAAGGAGTCTGACACAGATCCTTCAATTACAATTCTACATGCAGATCCAGACGTTGTTAATTTACACAGAGAAACAAGTTTCTCTGGAATACCTAGGCATATGAGCGCGGCCCAAAGGTTGTCGCGATTTATACTGTCATATGCCTGCCGGAAGTCTATAAATAATTGATGTATGGTTATGTTGTACTCCCAACATTTTTCCAAGATCATCCTCATGGTGAAACACTGGTCAGTGGTCGATCTGTTGGGACGAAAACCACACTGATAGTCGCCAATGATGTTTTCGGCGAAAGGGATGAGTCTGGCAAGTACAACATTAGCCAACACTTTGTAAGCAGTGTTCAATAGAGCTATGCCACGAAAGTTTTCACATTTAAGACGGTCGCCTTTTTTATGCAACGGACATATGAGTGCGGTCTTCCAATTCTCCGGCAACTCTTCTTGGTCCCAAATACAAACGACGAGATCGTATAAACTTGTTGCAAGAGTAGCGCCTCCGAGTTTGATTAATTCTGCGGGGATTCCATCGAGACCGGGTGCCTTGCCGTTTTTCAATCGACTAATAGCTGCGTCTACTTCCTCTGCTGTGGGATATTCGACGAAGACCTCATCACCTGGAGGAGCTATTGCTCTAATGGGGGTCACTTCGTCATTCCGGTTTAGCAGACTTTGAAAGTAGGTTTGCCATACTGAGAGAACATCAGCCACGTTTGTTCTCAATTCTCCATTCCCGTCTTTTATAGCTGTACTTCTTGGGTGGAAGTCTTTAGTGAGATTCCTGGCATTAGCAAAACAGTCCCTTGAATTTCCTACTTCCGCTTGGAAGCTGATGTTTTCGATGCATGACCTCATATGATCGCGTTTCTTTTGTCGAAGGAATTTAATCGTGGCTTTCCTTGCGCGTAGATATTCTGCCTGAGTGCTTCTCGTGTTGCGAGCCAACCATTTTTCACGAAGCTTTCGTTTATTTTCGACGACCAGGTGGCATTGGTCATCGAACCAATCATTGCGGGATCTCGGCGGTCTTCTGCCGATAGTGTTTTGCGCCGCGGAGGTTATGGCTGACTGTATAGCGTGCCACTGCTCCTGGATATTAGGAGGAGCTCCTTCGTTGTCGCTGGGCCGCTCTAAATAGTTAGTGACAGCTGATTGGTAACTCTGCAGTGACGCTTGGTCTTTTAGAGCATCGACATTCCATCGGACGGTTTTTTGTGCTTGTCTATTGAAGGTTGATGACAGTTTGCACTTATATTTAAATATGACAAGCACATGATCGCTGTCCATATCTGCACCTCTGTAAGATCTAACGTCAGATATGCTGGTGGAGTGTCTCTTGGACACCATGACGTGATCGATTTGGTTTTCCGTTCTTCCATCATTCGATCTCCACGTTACTTTGAAAATTCTCTTATGTGGAAAAAACGTACTTGATACAACTAAGTTGTACGTTATTGCCAGGTCGGTGACGCGTTGGCCGTTGTTGTTACTAGTTAGGTGCAGGCTGTTAGGACCGATGTGCGTTGTATTTTCTGCACTTCTACCGATTTTTGCATTAAAGTCGCCCACGATGATTTTAATGTCGTGGTGCGGTATGTTATTGATGACTTCCTCGAGCTCGACAAAGAAGAGATCTTTGATGTCATCTGATTTATCTTCGGTGGGTGCATGCACATTAACGATCGTGATGTTAAATTTCTTAGTGCGAAGTCTGACCGTGCACATCCGCATGTTGATAGGGCGGAAATCGATGATATGGTGCTTCACGCGCCGATGGATGAGGAAGCCAACTCCAAATTCTCCTCCGTTCTGATGGCCGCTGTAATGAAGAGTGTAACCATTGGTGGTGTCATGGATCCCACTCCCAGACCATCTAAGCTCTTGTAGTGCAAGTACGTCTAATGTGTAACTTTTGGCTTGGTTCGAAAGGTTCTGGAGATCTCCAGGTCTTAAGAGGCTAAGCACGTTCCATGTTCCCATTTTTAAAGCGTTGTTGAATTTCAACACACTACACTTTAAACACATTTACACTATTTTGAAACCTGTTACTTTCGCTTTTAAACAATCGTGTGCGGAATCTTTATTACGAACTATCGCGCTACGATTTAACCCATTTAACCTCATAATTGTGTCTAGCATATCTGAATATCAAAAAAAAAATTGATTTTCTGTACTGAAGTCTTCTGATACCCAACTCTAGGTGCCACTGCTTTCAGATAAGTACAATAACAATAGTACACTTACAGGAATGGTTGGGAAGAATCTTTGGGCCAGCCTTGTGGTGCCTGTTCTAGCGACCACCCTCGTAAGTTGGTAAATATAATTTTGATGGCGGAACTGTTGTTATAGCGGGTTGAACCATATTGATACTATCGGATTGTTTCATGAAACGAAAACAAAAATAATAACTCTAGCAAGAAAGAATATCATTAAAAAAGAGAGAATGTTATTTATTCATAATTTGGCACTGCGTGTGCTTTAATCATGTTTTTGCAAATTACAGCTGCTACATGTGGCATTATACGTTTTGTCTGATGAACCAGTTGGATTACCACCAGAAAAAGGAATTAGGAAAAATATTTTCATAGTATTTTTGTAACAAAATTTTTTTTTCTGGCATACTATGGTAAACAGTTAGTGTAAATTTTTTCAAAACCAAAATTAAATTGGATATATTTTTCCTATCGAATTTCGATACGGAAAAAATATTTCCTAAATTATAAAATTTTAGATCAAACATGATTTCTCAGTAGGCCAGAAAATGATATTTTTGATAAAAATATTATGAAAATATTTTTCCTATTTCCTTTTCCTATAGGAAAAACCAGAATCGAGCTGCAGTTGTTTTGTGAGATTATATAAACCTACCAGTGATGAGTGCCATCTAAATTTAACCACTTTGACAAGTTTTTTTGCAAATTTCATTTTCCCCCAAACTTGTAACATCTCAGTAGCCACTTACATTTCTGTAATGATTACATATAAACAAATCCTTTTTCATTTTTATAATTAGCCCAATTGTTTTGATAGCTTTTCGGATTTCTGTTTTTTGTTAAATATTATTTAAGTTATTTATTTTAATTTTTGGTGCGTGAAAATATTTTTGTGAAAAATTTTCGTTTTCTGCTGTCTCATAACAGTTTCTTATATAGTATACGATAGCATTACAAATATGAGGAGTCGTGCACGAATCGCTAGACGAAGCAAATCTAAAAGACGGGGAATGCGCGCCGTAACGGGAAATCCATTTTTGAGCTTTTTAACAGGAATTGCGGTGCAAGGGGCCAAGGAATGGCGGAATATGTCTAAAGATGAGAAATTTCCAAACATAAACCAAAACGATAAACTGCCGAAGAAAATCAGACGTCGTAAACAGCCTAGGCCAAGACGAAGGAGTAGTCGGTAATTGAATCGACGGACAATAATACGTCTATGTTTGTTGGTGTATGACCTATCTGTATAATTAAATGTTATGACGACCGGCCATCTTATACAAAATTTAATTTAAATTTTATGTGTGTTTTATGTACGAAATATATGGTGGTGGTTTAAAATATCATTCGTTACTGTATTATTAACACCTGACCTTTATTTACTTAACTGGTTCTTACATCACCACATTCTAAATTCTACTCTACTTCAAAATGGTCTTTTTGACATAAATCAACTTTGACACAAATCGTTCGGGAGCTTTTGGTTTTTTTGGAGTTCAATTTTACATTCCTTGTCAATCTCTCTGGTGGTCATGTCTAATTGAGTGAAGTGAGAATCGTAATAGGGGCCAGAATTAGCTGCCAAATCCCAATGGTGTGGTAGGTAATGGTTGTCTGACTCGATTATACAAAACATTTCCCCGATAGATTTTTTTCTCATTTGGAAAATTGCTGCTAGGAATGTTACGAGGAAAGATATAAACTGCCACCGAACGTCGTTAATAGAAATTTATAATCATGGTCGTTATATTCATAGTCGTTTTACGAAACTCGATTCGGTGCTTAGGTTTATCATCTAAATATAAATAATCATTCAAAGAGCCAGTCGAGGTATTGAGCATACAATTTTAGAAACGGAAGCAGTAGATATCTTTCGCATATTTGCATGATTTAAAACATATGAGGTGTAATTTTGACTATATTTGTGTTGAGCAATTGAAAGACTTTCACCGCACTGAAGTTTTAGGGAGCACAGCTATTGTAGGAAGATTGGATCAAAACTAGGAGTTTTTTAAATCATTCCGGCAGGCAGGAAAATGGAAGAAACATAAGTATTTAGGTTTACTAGCTTCTTAATACAATTAGAGCTAGACATCTTTTCAGATTTGATCTTTGCAAATTCGACGCTGATTCCGAATCTGTAATTAGTTTTACGCTAAGTCAATTATTAAGCATTTTGGTCTTTCAACACAATTTATCGCAAGCTTGGCGAAAACTGGCATTCTGGTCGAAGGAATCTACAAAGTAAGGACAAAATTCAATTTTGACAGTTTGCATATACTTTTCATCAATAAACGGAAGTATTAGACAAAATGAACGGACCCAGATGGAAAGAGTCGGGTAAATGGAACAGACGGTTCGGCTGTATTCTGTCTCTAGCTGCAGAAGCCCCATACGAGTATTTCATGCGTTCGTTACCTGATTTAGCACACATTCTCATTCTCACATTTCTCATTGAATTTTTTGCATAGCGATTGAACTTCAGTGGCTTCTCAATAATCTAGGCTTGCCAATTGGTACTTGTTTTTGATTGTTTTGAAGAAGGGACAAATCTGTTTCAATATTTTTTTTATTTTTTTTAATGCTATCTGTTTTGGGGCCGAAGCACTCCTGCTATTTCGCGGTTTATTTTTCCGTCTTACTTTACGCATCATCTGCCAAATTGTAGACGTACGGCTATAGGGCCGATTTAAGTTACCATTTGCGCATTGCATTGCTCCATGCCAGCCTATACTGGACATGGAAGATGGGTCGGAGTTTTGCACGCCGATAGGGGGTCGTAGTTGTGTTCCTTTTAATCACAGCTCGTAATCTGTTCATGAAAATTTCCTTTTGCATCCCAACCGCTATCGAGATTCGAACCCGGTACCTCCCGATCCAAACGCCAAAGCTTTAACTACTGTGCTATTTGGTCGGTAAACATCTTGTTGTTTATTCGATTGCAAAAAAGCGTTAAAGTGGAATTTCTGAACATTTTATCCTTGTCTACCAAAAAATTATATCAATATTGAACTGAACATCTAAATATAATTAATGAAGAATGGTGTGCTGTAGAGCGAACCTTGTGAAAATCATTCGAGGCTTCTTCTATCAATAATATCAGGATTTTCGAAAGATTTGTCTAAAATTTGGTCAAATGCTAAGCTATACTATAGATGGTTATGTTGTTAAAAATGCACTATCCTAATAATTCATTCATGTTTGATTTTTAGAAAATAAAATATTTATTCAAGTGAAATACACAAAACTACAATACAAAGACGTGTTTTCATTATTTCAACAGATTGAAAAGATTGAATAATCCATTATTTGAAATTTTTCTTGGAAATTTGTCGAAAAAGAGCAGTTTGATAAAAACACGTCGAACACATGTTATAAGCAGTTTATATCGACTCTCCGGATATAAAAGAAAAAAATGAAGGATACAGAATGTCAAAGCTACTACTTTGGAAAAGCCTTTGGGTTGTTTGGTTTGAAATATTGAAAAAACGCTTATTCCATTGGTCAAGAAATCGTGAAACACCAAATGTAGTTTGGAATAGCACAACATTCTGGAGGGCAACATTGTGTTGGTTTATGGCATAAATTCGTATCAATTGGACTAGAAAATCATGATTCTATGCAGTCGTATATTGACAAATTATTGCATATAAAAAGCAAGTTAGAGGATCTAGATTTGCCAGTTGGTGACAAATGGTTGACTGGAATCAAGTTATTGGGTTTACCAGAAGAATTCAACTCATTCATTCTGAGTTTGGCTGGTGGTAAAATGGAGTGGACACTGGATCAATTGCGGTTAAAATTACTGGATTTAAATTGTAGTGGAGCTGTGAACCAAAGTGCATTTCTGAGTAAAACAAAAATCGTTTTGAGACGAAAAAGAACAAGGTTTTCCCTTTCATGCTGCATTTCAATGCTATGGAAAAGGCTATAAGGCAGCCGATTGTCCGAATAAAAACTCGAATGACATGAATGAGCCAACCAAATGATAGAATGAAAAACAAATCAAGGGATTGGTTTATTGATAGCGGCGCGTCAATATACATGACACCAAATGAAAATTTGTTGAAAAATCGTGTCACGTCTGCCGTAAATCAAATTACAGCAGCAACCAATTCAACGATGATGGTAAATCAAAAAGGAAAGGTAAACCTCAAGGTAAATAATTATGACATTGAAGTAAATGAAGTTTTATATGTTCCAAAACTATCGGACCAATTCACTGTCTATATCGAAAATGGTTGAGAAAGGAAATACAATTACTTTCAACAGTGAGAGCTGCACTGTCTATGATAATTTAATGTGTCCTTGATTAATTTCAAGCCAATTGATTTACAAAATTGATGGTGGTGTCGAAAGATGTATGTTGACGGCGAAACAAGAAAACTCTATGATTTGGCATAAGCGGCTTGGGCATATAAATGACAAAGATGTATGTAAAATGCGAGATGGTGTGGTTTCCGGAATAAAGTTTGCAGGCGACATGCCGATGATTCAAGCTTGTGAAACGTGTGCATATGGTAAACAAGTACGATCACCATTTAAATCAAGCAAACGCCTCGGAAAATAAACTAGATCTGATTCACCCAGATTTATGTGAGCCGAAAACAAATCAATCGGTGGTGCCAGGTATTTTCTGACTTTCATTGACGATTTTAGCAAAAAATTGTTTGTTTATTTTCTGAAGTCTAAAAATGTGGTTTTTACCGAATATTGTTCACGTGAATTGATCAATTTCTACAAGGGTATTGAACATCAATTGACGAATGTTTACACGCCACATCAAAATGGTACAACCGAATTGATGCGAATTCAAGTGTCACATATTGGGCTGAAGCGGTCAACACGGCTGTTATATAATAAACAGGTCAGTATCATCATTGTTGGTGGATAAAACTCCGGAAAAAGTATGGAGTGACTTTAAAGTTGATTTAAGTGATCTGAAAACATTTGGTTCTCTTGTTATGGTGTACATACCTAGAGAAAAACGTAAAGAATGGGGAGAAAAAATAAAAAATGACACGTGAAGTCAACGAAGATGATATTTGTTGGTTACGATAATGAAAATAAAGGTTATTGGTGCATAAATAAATCAGCAAGACAATTAACTGTTAGTAGAGATGTAATTTTCCCTGCAGGAACGGCTGAATTATATTCAAAGGGCATTGATACGGAAGACGAATTGGATCCAGCGAGGGATAATGCAAGCGATGTTAATGACAAAGATGAGAAAAACGATTCAATATTTAGGAGGAGGAAAAAGATACGATAATGTCAGATGTACGTTATATCGAGTGATGAGAGCAGTGGAGCTCGCCGTTCATCAAGAGTACCGAAACCAAATCAGAAATATGTTGCTTAATTAACATGCAACATAATGATCAACAATCAAGCAAATGATCCAGTTTCGGTTGCGAGATGAAATAAATTCAATAATGGAAAATGAATCGTGGTCATTGGTCGATTTACCGCCAGGTAGAAAGGCCATACAATCAAAATGGATATTTAAAACGAAAACAGATGCCGATGGTAATATTGTGAGACAAAAAGCGAGATTGGTTGCCAAGGGTTGTTCTCCGATTTATGGTTTGGATTATGAAGAAACATATTCACCTGTAGTAAGGTTCGCATCGATTAGAGTATCGATGACAATTGCTATGAAACACAAGTTAAATGTTCATCAGATGGATGCTGTTGCTGCCTTCAGGGTGAACTTTATGGAGAAATGGATATGCAACAAATCGGGCCATACACGGACTAAAACAGGCCGCAGGCACACAAGTTATTTGGTCTTGAGAAATCAAAAATGAATCCGTGCGTTTACTTCGCACCTAAGGTAATAATTTAGTTTTGGCCATTTATGTTTATGATATACTTATTTTTTGAAAAGAACAAGCTCAACTGAAGAAAATAAAACGGGCTTTCAGTGTTCAAGATGAAAGACATGGAACCAGCTAAAGAACGTGTTAGAATTCGTATAACTCAAGGCAAAAACAATATTCAATAGGATCAATCTGCGTATGCTAAGGGAATGTTGAAACGTTTTGGCATTCAAGAATGTTAAAAATGTACCATATCAGGGCTCGTTGCTCTATTTGGTTCAGGGCACTCGTCTAGATTTGGCATTTGCTGTAAATGTCGTCAGTCGATTTAATGCAAATCAATGTTTGGATGGAAGGCAGTCAAAAGAAATTTTCAGTATTTAAAGAGCACTATAGATTACAAGTTAACATTCATAGATGCGGACTGGGCATCCAGCATCGTTAAACGGCGATCGTGCACAGGTTATGTTTTGAAGCTGTGCAATGGGGCAATAACGTAAAGTAGCAAACGACAACCAACGGTTGCCTTATCATCGCGTAATGATGATCGCAATTTTGTATCTTTTAAAATCGGTATTCCTGTAAGCAAATTTAACCAAATGCTGAATTCATCGTCGTGGCCTTCTGGAGTCTTGATTAAAGAATTTTTAAATTCACTATCGCTTAACTGACATTGCCACTCTCTGAAAAAACCAACACATTGTCTATTTATTATCATCACGCTAGCGGAATCCGATCAAAATCTCGTGAAATGTACCTATCAGTGTTGGAAAATGAATATGATGTCATTTGCAACACGGAAACATGGCTGACAAGCTCGCACAATTCTGCAGAGTACTTCCATCTAGACTACTATGTCTTCAGACACGATCGTTATACGGATCTTAAATCGACAGCGAGAGGTGGCGGAGTTCTGCTAGCTGTCTCGAATGATATACGTGCGGATATTATTGACGTTGGGAGTAACGAGTTGGAGATTTTGGCTGTTAAACTTGCTTTCAAGGGAAAGCTGGTGTTGATAGTTGCTGTTTACATACCATACGGATCCTCCGTTAATATATATGATCTGTATATCAAACCAACTAGCAGTTACAGCTGCTGATTTTGATTCTGTGATGATTTTGGGAGATCTTAACTTGCCGAAAATAAAATGGCTTACTGTTGATGATGAACTTCTGCCATTCAATGGTGATCTAACTTCAAATCTGGTGATGGACTCAATCTGTTCACTCGGGCTAAGACAGATCAATAACATCGAGAACCAGTGCAGTAATATCCTCGATCTGGTGTTCATTCCAGTAGAAGTACACGGCACAATCATTGCTTGTAATGATCTCGGCGGTTCTTCAAGTATTTTTCACATACCACAAATTAATATTTGAAAATTGTGTTAATGTTAACGTAAATGTTAATTCTAGTGAGTCTTTCAACTTTAAAAATAGAAATTATAATGCTTTAAATGAGTTTATGGACAATATTAATTGAGATCAATATATAACGGGTAGTTTAGACGCTTATATTGATCAGTTTTATAAATTAATGAGCGTGGTAATTGAACAATTTATTCCCCGTTCACCTGTAGTTTCGTCGATGCGCGAGCCATGGTTTAATAGTCGCCTCTCTGGATTAAAAAATCGGAAATCTAAAGCTCATGAAAAATATAAATTAAACCCATCCGTCGTAAATTATGAAATATTTGGCGCTCTCGGATCTCAATTTAAAATTTTAAATCGTTTCTTGTATAATTTATATATTGTCGAGATCGAATCGAATATTAGGAACAACCCTAAATGTTTCTGGAGTTATGTTGATTCGAAACGGAATTGTAGAGGTATACCCTCGCAAATGTCTTTCAATTCTTTGACTGCTAGTGATCCACAAAGTATCACTGACATGTTTGCAGCATTTTTTGAAAATGTGTATGTCCCGATTCAAGAGGGAATGACGAACTTTGTTTTTTGTAATAATCCAAACATTCTATTTCAGTTTACTACAGATGACGTTCTGCACGCTCTGTTGAATGTAAATGTGAATATGAGTTGTGGCCCGGACAAAATTCATCCGCTTGTGTTGAAAAAGTGTGCTTCGGTCTTGGCTCGGCCGCTGACGGACATCTTCAATTTGAGTTTGAAGAGTGGAGTTTTTCTTTCAATTTGGAAATCCAGTTTCATTAAACCAATTTTCAAGAGTGGACGGAGAACGGATATCGAAAATTATCGCGGTATTTCTATTTTATCGGCTATTCCTAAATTATTTGAATCGATGGTCAAGGACCGCATCTTTTTCTTAACTAAAAATTCCATCTCAGCAAACCAGCATGGGTTTTACCCCGGACGGTCAACTGTGACAAATATTGCTTTGTTTACAAAATTTTTGACGTTAGCATTAGAAGGTGGTGATGGTGTTGAGGTAGTGTTTACTGATTTTAACAAAGCTTTCGATAAAATTGATCATGTTTTATTGGTAAAGAAACTGCGACAGCTCAACAAGTGTGATGCCCTTCCTTTAAAGTGGATCTTTTCATATTTGACGTACAGAACTCAAATTTTTTTTTTAAATAATATTTTATCTAGAGACATAAATGTTTTGTCTGGCGTCCCACAAGGTAGCAAATTCACATTGGACCTCTATTATTTATTGCATTCATGATCTGAAGCGATGCTTCAAACATTGTAAGCTTCTGATTTACGCTGATGATGTAAAATTTTTTTCTAAGATTAGAAATGATCGCGATCTGCTAAATCTACAACAGGAGTTAAACGTTTTCTGCGACTGGTGTAGCTTGAGTAATTTTGCCTGAACGTTTCTAAATGTAAAGTTATGAACTTTTCTAGAAGACGTTATGGACCTGATAATAGTTTATTCTTAAATGGCGTTATGATAGAGCGAGTTCATTCTTTTCTAGATTTAGGGGTTTGGTTTTTACGAGATTTATCGTTTAAGGACCATATTGACAGATGCTAACTAAGGGTAATTCAATGTTAGGATTTTTAATCCGCTTCTTCAAAGATTTTCATGATTCATATACTCTAAAAGTCCTCTTCGCTTCATTTCTTTCGATCGCACTTGGAGTATGCGGCAATTGTCTGGAATCCGTACTATAACTATTCCTCTAATCGTATAAAATCAATCCAGAAGCGATTTATGTTGTTTGCCTTAAGGCGACTTCCTCGAGAGGTAAACGCTCCTAAGTATATGTGCTTCCTCCGTTTCTAGGCCGTTGTTTGTTACTGAATATTGAACCATTGTTCGTCCGAAGACAAATTTCTTGTGCAATGTTTGTACGCAACGTTATAATGGGCCGAATTGATTGTTCACATCTACTGTCCTTGTTTTCAATACGTGTCCCAGTGAGACACCGAGGCTTAGTGATTGATCTGCACTTCCATGGGTCTAATTTTGGTATGTCGGACCCGGTTTGTAATTCTAGCCGTATATTTAATAATGTATCTACCGTGTTCGATTTTAATTTGTCTAGAGATGCATTTAAAAGAGTTCTAAAAATTTTTTTTATTCAAATTTGATTTATATTAATAAACCTAATTTTAAATAGCATATGTAAATTAATACTGTTGGTTAAACAAATAAATAAATATAAATTTCCTTATCAAGCACAGATTCCGAATATATGGTATTGGCCTTAGAGAATACACAAGAAGACAGTCCAAGACGTAATTTGGTTGAATCAATTTTGTTCAGAATTCGACAATGACTTCAATACTGCGACAACGATTTTTGTTACAATCAGGGAGCAATTAAATTAGTTGAATCAGATGGGTCCAGACAATGTTCTAAGAATACTGACATCAAGCATCACTTCTTACGTGAAAAAGTTAAAGATTCAACCATTAACATCAAATATATTTTGACTAACGAAATGGTTGCTGATGGTTTAACGAAGGCCGTCACCAAAGATAAGCAATTTTTTTGCAATAAATTAATGAATTTGCAATAAAATCTGATTTACGTTTAATTTAGTTTAGATAAATCAAATAAAATTCGCTTAACGAAATATTTTTAATTGTATAAAATTTAAAATTTCTTTAAAATTCAAATTAATGATAATTTAATAAAATAATCTGAATAGTTTTAAAATTTGAGAATTTTAGAGTGAGGGTGTTAAAAATACACTGCCCTAATAATTCATTCCATTTTAATAACAGGCATTTAATTTTGATTTATTCAAGTGAAATACACAAAACTACAAAGACGTGTTTTCATAATTTCAACATATGGTTATTTCCGCAGTGAAACTATCAAAATGATTTCTAGTTTTGAAGTAGATAGTTTTGTTTTTCAAGTCTTAAATTGTAATAATAAAAGATCCTAAAATTGAAAGAATATCCGATTTTTTCTAATCCTTATCTAAAGAATCGAATCCCAATTAAGCTTTTTTGGAAAATTTTGTAATGAAAGAAATATGATGTCGGGTAGGCCTAATCCTAAAAAGCACCATATAAGGATTAAAGCTCGCAATCGGGTTTCCCCTTTTCATGCGCAAATTTACTAAAATCGAGCCAACTAAATCAGGAACTACAGAAGAGCAAACATCCCTGTAAGTGACGTAGTTACATCAAGTACCCGAAAGATAATAAGATGATTTGATTGGGTTGTTTCGATTATCGGGTGAAAATAGGATAGTTTTTCTGGCCAAATCGGATATTGGCGCTATTATTTTAACACAAACGTCCTGTTTTTGATCTGCAATGGTAATTTTTGTGCTTTGGTAAAATACAACGATTAGAAAGAATAAATTTAACGCAGAGCCGTTTACAGAGCTCTCACAATAGAAAAACTTTTACTTTTGCCTTACAAGTTTGTTTGAAAATAAAACTTGCAAAAAATAAAAATTTTCGTTTTTACCTTAAGGAAAAAGTTAGCAAACTCTAAACTTTTGCCTTAAGAAAAGACTAATGAAGTTAGCTAAATTTCAAAATCAGGGTTTTTGTTGTCATTTTCCAACCAAAACATGGTTAAAATGCAAATAAGTTCTAATTTATCGGTTTAATATATCTTAACATTATAATTAATAATATAAAATACAATTTTAAAAATATTATTAGTATGAAGATAAATAAAACGAAGTTGGTTTCAATTAAATTTTTTTTTCTCATTGTGAGAGATACTCTTAAGGTAAAAGTTAAGGCAAAAGGTAAAGGCAAATTTTTTTTCTATTGTGAGAGCTCTGTTACACGCACTTTTACAAAAAAAAATACTTGTTTTAAAATGCAACAACTTAGCAGCCACGAATTACTTTTATTTTAACAGCTCAAAAATAATTTTTCATTTTTATAACTTTTTAGAAGCTTTTATGTATTGTAGTTACTTTCGGATTTTATTTTATAGTTAAATAAAATTTTACGTTTTGCCTAAAAATTTTCTGATTAGTGAAAAGTAGTTTAACACGCGTGTGTAAAAATATGTATAGTTCACCATCCTCTAGTTCGAGTAAACGTCGAAGGCGGTGTTATCGCGAAGGTGTAGTCACATCAAATCCGTTTCTTAATTTTCTACGAAAATATCGTAAACATCACGGCGACTTATCCATAACGGAAATTGCTCAGGAAGGTGCAAAGGAATGGTGGAACATGACCACAGAAGCTAAATGTCCGTATATATGTCAAGCCCGGAAATTTTTGAAACGAAACCAGCGTGGAAGATATACGAGGCGGTGGGGGAGGAGCTGTCATTAAATGAAGTGTATCTCTTTGTGTAATAAATTATTATTATAAATTAAAGGTTATGGCGGACACGTCATACAAAATTTTAAATTGATTTTTTTCAATGAGTTTTGGAAGAATGCCGAGTACAATTTAAGTGTAGCCTTCGATGTTCTGAAATTAGAGTTTTTGTGAAGTGCAGCGGTGAAATAATTCAATGGTTTTCAAATAAATTTGTCACAGTAACAGAACTTGTCTGGCGTGAAAATCTAACACGGTTAAAATTAAAAAATCTTTAATCCGCCATTATTTAATCTTGCGTTTACGTCCCGCTTTGGTACAACTTAAAAAACCCCGCCAAAATCGGAATTTTGAAGACTTGTTAAAATTTTGTATCTCGGCCATTTCCTAACCGATCCATAGCGAAATTTTTATTATGAAATTTTTAGAATTTGGCCATTCTTTAATCCAACATGTCGAATTTGGCCCCTAAAATTTAGTTTGCAGCGCTGGATTGGGAGAAGAATGATAGAGAACTTAGAAAATTAGTAATTTGGTTGTATCCTTAATTGTACCTAGGCCTTTTTTAAGCCTTTATGGTCAAATTTGTTATGAGATGAGAATTAGTTCAGTGGAAAATTAACAAATTTGCGCTCAGATGTAACCAAAAAACTCGTACTTTATCTAAATGACATTAGTGGTTTAGTTACCACGGTACGATTTTTTCTAGTTTTCATATTTTTTTTTTTTTAGATTCGATATGTTTAGATATATCTGGGCACACTTTCGCTAAATTGGGAACGTGATTTTGTTTGAAGGTATTTTTAATAAATCCCCGGGGGTTTTCTGAAATAACTATTTATTTAGAACGATTTTTATAAAAAATTTGTAATTGTGTCCAGAAGCAAAGGACTGTGTGACAAATTTTGTGAAATTTTGCGCCAATCATCTGTAATATTAGGGCACCCCTCTCGAACAGGGCACTTCTTTATTTGAGGTTGCCAATTGCTCAACCAGAAAAAGCTCCGCAATTTCCCAAAAATTCCAACATACCTACATCCTTTAAGGTCTTCTACAATTCACTCGAAATGAATTCTGGAATCTTTTTCATCGACTTTGTGAATAATGTGCCCACCCCGGAGATTCGTACACTTTGCCGCTTAATTTACTGTTACAACTATAAATCTAGTAACCAAATATTTCTTATAAATTTCAGCTTCAGGCGGCAATCCATTTTCTTTTTTTTACGTTTTCGTATTGTTTTTGTATTTTTTTCGGAATTAATTTTTAAGTTTTAGAAGATTTACAAAAATAAATTAGTGAGAAACTCTCGAATTTATGCAAAATACATAATTATGAAGCCTTGCTCACCTTGCGGTAGCCGCTCGATTAATAAAAATAAAAAGCAACGTTATCGGGAAAACGTACTGACGGCAATACCATTTTTAAATTTTTTACGGAAATATTTAAAAGACAATTGCGGCTTGTCATTACCGGCAGTTGAATTTCATAAAGGTAATGTCAGATGGCGACGTAAGTCGACCAAAACTCCTAAGACAGTTCGAAAGAAAGGAAATAATCGTAAACAGTTCAAACGAAAATAGACGAATCGTATCGGAAATGGGATTGAGTGTTCTAAGGATTTTTATCGAATGACGTTATTTATTTATGTGTAAGCAATAAATATTTATTTATGAGGTGTCTGGGCCACATCATTCAAAATTTCATTTATTGTTTTGTTGTTTATGTGAAATAAACGTATGTTTATTTCCTGTACGTATTATAAGTAAATGATCTGTACGTCGTGAAATACACAGTAGTACATAAATCAACCCAGAATTTTGTTTTAGCTTTATGCCGACTTTTACAATCTTCTTTCTCAGATCAAGTAATGTTTTTTGTCCCCGTTAGTGGTATTATGGTTAATTGACCAGTAGCAATAGTGCATTGGTGTTGATTCTGATAATAGCTGTTCTGATAATTCCTGTGGAATAGTCAGTTAGCGGTGCTTCGATGAAAGAGAAGATTCGGCGACCGGCAAAGGTCCCTCGTATGGAGGTTGTAGTAGGTTAGGTTAGATTAGGTTTCAGTGGTTGCTATTGCATACTTAGACCAATTATGGCCCATTGTGATACCCCAGGGTCTGACATCATTAAACTCCCTTTAAACCCATTTAGTGCTATTTATATAGCGTAAAAGATCTCACACATTACAGCTGTCGAGATCAGAGAGGCTGTCCATAGTGTATTTGCCCAAGTGATCATGTCTTCTGCCAGCTAGCGCATGACATGAGCATAGGAAGTGAACAAGAGTCTCCTCCTCGCCCCTGCAGTTTCTGCAGAAGTCATTCGCATCCAGACCCTCCCTTGGGTACTTGCTTCGCAACCATATCAGTAGCAGTGGCGTGGCGAGCTATCTAGCATTTGACAGGGCAACTGCTTTTCGATGACTTGCTGCTTTCAGCACAAACATACGCCTTCCTACACATACTCTTCCTGGTTCCAGTTGGAGAGTCGTACCGTACCTTGCTAATTTGTCTGCCCTGCAACTTCCCTCAACGTCAAAATGGCCCGGAACCCCGACCAACTGGAGGCCGCTCGACTGTCCAGTCCACATAAATAGTGATATCAGTCAACGATACTACACTATATGCTTCAACCAGTTCATGACCTCTTCAATCGCTATAACCTCAGCCTGGTACACACTGCAGTAATCAGGTAGACGAAAATATAAATTTACATTAAGTTCCGCACAGAACACACCTGCTTCCACTCTGCTATCGAGCTTGGAGCCGTCGGTGAAGAATTTAACTATCGCGATCTTCATAATGAGGCCACTTTTCCAATCCTCCCGAGAGGGGAGAATCACCTTAAAAAGCTTGCCAAAGCTCATGAGGTGTGTTATATAGTTCAATTTCACCAGGTCATGCCTCACCGAATTGACTATAGTTGAGTGTCCTTTTTGATTGCCTTTTGCTTACCGCTAATGTCCAACGGGAGAAGGTACAGCATGACCTCTAAGGCACTAGTAAGGGTCTTTTTCAGCGCCCCACTAATGAGCAAACAGGCTACCCTCTGCAAGACGTGCAACCTGGGTATGTAATGCCGTATCCACGGACTTACCCTCATGGTACGCATGCTGAGACTATGTCCAGTTTCTGGGTACAATTCTCGAATGAATATGAACATCCAGCAAGCAGCTTTTCTATGATCAGCAGAAAAGACGACAGAGATATTTGTCTTAAATCCTAAGGGTTGCTGTGCGAGCTTCTACCCGAGGTGAATATCACCCTAACCTCCCTCCATTTTTTCGAGACATCCTAGTTCTACTGAATTTCTGCTGGCCATCCCATTCGGACCAGCTGGCTTAAAGGGCTTAACCCCTTTAATAGCCCATTTTATCTTCCGTGTATTCAAAATATCATCTGTACGCAACAGTTAGACCTCGCAGTCATCCCTAGGCCCACAAGCATCCAAAGGCGCCGCATTTGACATGTCCTCACTGTCCGGGAAGTGAGTTTTCATCAACAGATCAAGAGTTTCTTTACTAGAAACCTTCCATTCGCCATCTGGTTTTATCAGGTAAAGACAATCTTTCTTAAGCGCGAGGTTTCGGAGACTCCTTCCATTCGGTCGTAGAAGTGCCTCCACTAATTTCTTAATTATACCTTCCTTGTTTCTCTTTTGTATACTCTGAGGCATTTCTTATAGAAGTCCCAGTTTTGACTTTTTGTCGATCTTTTCGCTCTGTTGAAAGTAAACCCACAGACTTTTCCGGCACTCCGCAAGTGTCGACGTTCACCAAACAGATTTTCGCTTTACCTTCAACTTTGTTAGTGGGCAAGCTTCCCTCATGGAGGCATTGCAAGCCGTAGTAAGAGTATCCACCATTGAATCCAGTTCACTACCTGTATCGGGGAGTAATGGCACTCTAGATGGAATGATACCCTCCAATACCTCCCTAAATACACGTCATACTGTCCTCCTGGGATTTCTGAAAACGTACTGATTTGTAATTTGGAGATTAAGCTAAAATGTTAAGCAACAATGGTCATAGAAGGATGGCTCCTTTTGCCACCCTCCATTCCCTGGTCATAGGTGAAATAAAATCGGAGATCAGAGTAACATTCAAAACTTCCTGCCTATTACTAATAATACATGTGGGTTCCTGACCTATATTGCTAATAGTGAAGTTAGTTCTTAAAAGATATACAAAAAGTAACTCACCCCTATCATTTATGTCCGAGCTACCCAAGATAGTGTGCTTTGCGGTCGCGTCACATCCTAGAATAGCTCCCACCTTCCTCCTTTCGGCATCACTGAGATGTTCCCCCAGTGTATCTGGCGGTACTAGCTTCTCCAGGTCCAAGTATGCAGCTGCAAGCCAGGTCCTCCTCCCATCTGTCTCTATGCAGACCGCAGTTATGTCCCCATTGCAATACTGAGGAAGTAGAAAAACATTTATGTTATTTCCCACCAGTATACATGATCTGCTCTTTTCCAACCCAGAAGCGTAAAATAGGGTGTACACTATTTTAGTCAGGCGCACATCTTGTTATTTTTGATCCAAGGTTCTTGGATCAAAACTATTTCCTCCCCTGACTTAACACATCTGAGAAGTAGGGCCGCCGAAGCAGCTTTGGTGTGATTTAAGTTTATCTGCACAAACCTGATCATTGCTAGAAGTATTCACTTATCTTAACTACGTAAGGCGTGCTGAGTCGGTCAGTTCGACTCGACGGAGTTGACGGTATTCTCCGTCTCACTACCTCCACAGTCCCCAAATTTAAGCAGGTTCACATCTTCCCTCTTAGAGTATGATGTGTCCCCCTTTCCTCGGCAAGGACTAGTCGGTCCCTAAGTTCGACTATTAGTCCCTCATTTGGGCTCGCCACCGCTTCGATGTTTCTTCAGGAGAAATACCACTCCTCGCGCTTCCCTGAACAGGCTGGATACCTTCTTCCCTCATCTCGGGCTGCGCGGTGCTTGGTTTTACCCCGACCTCGTCCTTTCTGAACACCTTGACAGTGGCAGAGCCGAAGCCGAAGTTTATAACCCTCTTGGTTTTTACCAGGGGAGCCGGGGATTCCTTATTGATCACCATAATGGTAGGTCTGAAACTGCCTTTGTGCTCCTCCTTCTTCACGATCTTCCAATTCCCTGTCGGAAGGTCCGGAGTACAAACCTGGATAATCCTCAAGGGTTCATCCAATCCAGACCATTGCCCTAGGTCTGCTCGGTATTTTCTCCTTAAGAATTGCCCTGAGCTTGGCTCCTGGCCGTACCTCGCCTACCTCTTCTATCGCCTTCCTATACAAGAAGGCCGATCGCTGATCTGCGCACGTGGTCAGCTTTAGCCGTCGCTAATGCCATTCCGCGCCCCTTACAAAATGGAGGTGGTCCCAGATCGAAGGACCCTGAGAAAAGCTAGGTTGACTCTTTTCTTTACAATATCGCTGAAGAGCTTAGCCCCTTTTGTGCCTGTCCCACCTGTGACTTGGCCCGTTTTATCTCGACATCCAAATCTCCATGCTTCTCTTGGTTAGACTTCTGTCTTTTAAACTCAAGATCCTCTTTTTGTCCTTTGCTCACTTTAACAACACAATTTTCGCCAACTTAACAGCCTGCCTCTGTTCCTCCATCCATTGCTCCTCAGGCACTGTAGCCAGTCTGTCCAAGACATTGAAGGCCGAATGCTTAGCCCTATATCTCTGAACCGAAGTAGCAATGACCTTCTCCTTTTTTCCGCTACCACTGGTTCCTGCATCGCAAGCCTCGGAACCAGTCTTACCCCACTGACGACTGGAGTCGCACATCCCGCCGTCTCCACCAGCATTTGAGAAGTGCTGGCCACTTCTTTATGTCTTTTATTAATTTTTTCCATTTTTCAACCCACGAGTATCGGAGGCAAAGATGGTCCACCCGTGCAGAAATCCGTAAGTCTTAATACAACTGGTAACCGTTAGGTATCCAGATGGTTCCGTTCAGGACTGGGCAATTATTTTAGATGCGTCCCCAGCCTGGCTAATCGGTGGCGATTATGAGGTTGTAGTAACTTTCGAATAGTGTCTGTTCTAACCAAAACAAATTCACACGTTCATAAATCTTTGAATACGAATACTTGTTCCTTATCATGTTGAGAAGTCGCTGAGAGCTGAATATCGTTGAGTTGCTTACGTAACTGTGTAACAAATTTGGATTGGCTGGTATTCTTGTTTGGTACCATGAATTTTGCGGGTATAGTGGCAAATTTGTCCATACACAAGTTCAGCTGACGTACTTTGGAAATCATTGCTGGCCAAATAAATTGTTTATCAATTTGTTTTGCTGTTGCTCTGATGTCGGGATGAAAAACGTTATGGTATGGAATAAAGTTTTGGAATAAATAGGGGCTGAGTACCAGTTGAAACATCACACAAAATATGTTTGTCTGCTCCAAAGACCTGGAGAGTTTAATTTAAATCTATTAGCGCTGCACGATTTCTGAATCAGGCATTTGTGCTTCAGCTGTTGAAACGTAATCAATTAAACGAAACATGCTCCCGATGTCGTCCAGTTCCTTACCTGAAAGAGTATTTGCTATAATGGGCGGTAAAATCTAAATGTCGGCGTTGTCTTGGCAAAACCTTGTCAAAGTTTTGGCGTAACGTAAATGTTGAGGGTTTGTGGTCTCATAATAAAATAAATTGACGACCTTCAATAAAATATTTAAAGTGCTTAATAGCCGAATAAACCGCTAATAATTCCCAATCGTACTGTAACGGGTTTCGGCGTCGTGCAATTTTCGCGAATGGTACTCGTATAATGGTGTTTGATCGTGCTGGCCGTTGGAAATTTAGATCGACATTTTGACTTTTGCAAATTCGCACTTGTTTAGATTTATCACTAGACCCGCGTCGTCAAAGACAATGCATACGTGTTTAATATTATGTTCTTCCTTGCTTTTCGTCGCCATCAAAATATCGTCGATGTAAGACAAATGCATGCCAAGTTGTAGAAACAATGAATGAACTAACCTTTTGAATATTTGAGCTGCATTTCGTAACGTCATTCGGGGAAACTTAAACAAGCAGGAAGTTGTTACTTCTCTGTCTTGTTGTTCAGACAGACAGTTTTGTTGTTTTCCCTGTCCTGTTGTTCAACTGGAGCCTGGTGATAAACTCGAACTAACTCGATGTTCGTGAATTTGATACAAGATTCGACCTGATGTGTAACATAGTCGGACGGATAGTGTCAAGCTTCGATTTCGAACTTCGCGATTGCCATTTTAGGCGTGGGACTTTTGAATGGCACCACACGGTTGACCAGTTGTTTTGATACAATAAGTAATTTTGTGTTTTATAGTATTTAGACTCGACGATTTAAGCGTACTTGGTTTGAATTCATCCAGCAGCTCTGTGATGCCGAGCGTATTCGAATCGGCTTTGATTGTTGTTATACCAAACGAAGGAATTCGTTTTGGTTATCCCAAAGATTGCTATTTAGATTGATTAGTTATTTACTAAATCGAAATTTGATAGAAAATCGGCACCTAAAATGCATCGATCGACCTTTGCGATTATGAATTTCCACCCCAATGGTTTACGAAGTCCAATGTTAAACCAAACAGTTCCTCAAAATACTCGTGCCCATTGTATTGATCTGGTAAAGCTAATTGCACCGCTGTGTAT
This sequence comes from Nephrotoma appendiculata, assembly GCA_947310385.1. NCBI lineage: Eukaryota > Metazoa > Arthropoda > Insecta > Diptera > Tipulidae > Nephrotoma > Nephrotoma appendiculata. The sequence continues at coordinate 141,720,233 of OX371223.1, forward strand.
CGAAATTAGTTTTTGGTGATGAATTTAAATTGTACACACCTTGGTTTCTGCACATCAAAGTTTCTTTCGATTGCTTTGGCAAGTTTAGTTAGTTTCGTGTCGCCCATACAGGATAATATTTCTTGAGCGTGTGTCGGGAGTCGTTGCAACCAAAAGTTTAGCAGAACCGATTCAGTGACTTTGATGGTTTTTTTATCGCCCAGTTGCAACCCCTATAAAAGCCGGTCGAGCTTGATTTTCGCCGACTCACACAATCGCTCTATAAAAACCCCTTCCAACGCTTCCTATTTACCATTATCTGATAGTTTAAGAATTTAATCTTGTACACACTTTAACGTTTGTGGATCGAGAGCCGCGATTAGATGACCTTATATCTGGTCGCATCGACGGAGATACCACCAATTTGAAATTGCGCCTCCAACTAACTGAATCAAATTTCTAGATCATCACGGTTGAACGGCGCATATTTAATTGATACCTTATCAGTTAATCGCTGTCGTTAACAAACATTTTGTTTATTTTAGAACGTCGCGAATTTAAAAAAAAATTTAATCTCATTTAACATTTGACGCGATAAGTTTTACGACACACCATACGTGATATGTACAAAACAAGCACAGTACACGTGTTGATACGAAATGTTTTTATTTAGTTTTAAAACCGGCACCAAAGGAGAAAACGAAAAGATGAGTGGCCTGGATGGACGAGCTTCTAGGTTTTGTCAAATTTAACTGGGGGCTTATCACGGAAGACGGTAATGACTCCAGTTGAATTGACTGCGTTGGTTTGTTTTTGACTGCCTTGTCGGATTGAAGCTAAGCCCTTTTGTCATGGGCGAGCGCGCTATTACTTTAGCTGAATCGAAAATTGTTACACGATACGTTGCTATTGTCTGTGTTCATAATATTAACACTGCTGATGTTTAAACTGGCTGCAATATTAGTTGTGGTACTACCAGTGGAGAGATTAATACTTAAAATGATGCCGCTGCTTGAAGTTACGGTTGTGATCATTGGCGCCTACGGTTCCGTCACTTCTCAGCACGTAAATTTCTATCTTTAATTACTGCTAGTGATGAATCTGCCTCGCCGTATTAATTTGTTAATTTGTGTGTAAATATGCTCGCGCCGCCCGAGACTTCAGGTTTGTCAATGGTCTCGAATCACTTTGGGGTCACCAAAATGTGGGGTAGTAAATTAGCTCCACCACTTTATTAAATTTGAATTACAAGGAATTACTCATTCTAATAAGTTTTGTCCTACGACGATTTTTGGTTTTTTTTCACTTGATTTTAAAATATTTAGTTTTAAACCGATGTGAAGTTTTAACAAAAAATTAAAAATATATATATCGCTCATTTGCTGTAAAAGTGTCATAACTCAAAATTCACTCATTTCTAAGATACCCGAATCAAACGATACCTAATAATTCATATTTTTATTATTTTGTATTAAAATATACGTTATGTAGTTATTTCTAGCAATTTAGGTAAAATTCCACGTAAAAAACCACTCAATTCGCAAAAGAAATTAACATTTTAAGATATTGGAAACTATCCTAAGAAAATTTGCAAAATTGTAATAAAAAGTAAGATCCGATTGAGGATGCAGGAATGGAAAAAAAATATTTTGTTAATCGAATTTATTTTGATTTACTTTTGAGAAAAACGTCGTTTTAACAAACAATTTTGAGTGATAATTTCAAATCGCTCTACTTAAAAATAAAATTTTTTGAGTTGTGTCACTGTTGCATCAAATGAGCGATATACTGAAGACACCTATGGACTTAAAGTTTCAAATGACATCAGTGGCATTCCAAAACGGATGGACGTCGGAAGATTTTTGAGTAGAATTTATACAGTGCACTCATGAAATCTGAGTGGAATACTTTTAATTACCAATAACAAGTCATCGCAGAGTTTGTACCAAAATGCCACTATTATCGGATGATTGATACAGGGCCAACCTTTAAAATAAAATAGGTTTTGGTTTCCGCAGACGGATAGGTCGCGATAGATTTTTTTGAGTAAAACTCGTTCAAGGAATTAATTAAGTGGCACACGTTCGAATTATTTGAGTGGCACACGTTCAATGACCAATAACAGGACATCGTAGAGTTTGTACCAAAATTTCATTATATACTGATGATACCTATGGACTTAACTTTTTAAAAGACATCAGTGACATTCCAAAATGGATTGGCGTCGGAAGATTTTTGAGTAGAATTTATTCAGTACACTCATAGAATCTGAGTGGCATGCTTTAACAGCTAATAATAAAACATCGCACAGTTTCTTACTGCAAATGATGAACCTTGCAAATGATTGTGCTGACTTTCCAAACCTAAAGCTCATTCATAGACTTTGTTTAGTGGTAATGTTTCGGCCAATAAAAGAACATCGCAGGATTTGTACCAAAGTGCCACTTTTACTAGTTAATACTTATAAGCTTAACATTTCTTCCCCTTCTAAGAATATAGAACCGATTTTCTGAAGAATTGGTTACGATAGATTTTTTTGAGTCTTATCTCATTTATTGACTTCTTTGAACTTCAATCTCTTTCTAGCTTTCACATCTCGTGAATGAATTTTGTCTCCTGCACTGTGGGCTTCTATCCATTTCGGTCCGTTATTCTCGCCTTTCGGTTTCGACTCCTTTATACTCAGTATAATAGTCTAGTTCAACGTCGTCACACCAGCACAATCAGGGTCTTGCTCTACGACAACCTCCGGCTAGTTGTTGATGGAACACTTTATCACGCGTTAGGATTATGGTACTTGACAACGAGGCTCAGCCACTCCTTCAAAAATTGTTTTACCTCGTATTTTATGCGAATCAATTTGCTGTGAGCAATTTTAATTTAACTAAACATGGAACGAAAGAACGTAATGTCATTAGAGGTTAGGATCCTATTCTCACTTTCGATTAACAGACCCAGACTTTGTTAATTTACACAGCAAAGCGAGTTGTTCCGGAGGTTCTCGCAAATGATACTATGCCTGCCGGAAGTCTATATATAGTTGATGCATATGCTTATATTGTACTTGCAACATTTTTTCAAAATTCTTCTCATTGTTACGCAATGGTCAGTTTTTTATCGGTTTGGCCGAAAACCATGCTGATAGTCACCAATTATGTTTTCGCGACTTATCCGTTTGGAAGCCGAACCTATTGTTTTTGGAAGTTTAATACCCCTATTATGGTTTTCGCATTTTACATTCCCGGCGAATCCAACTCGTCAAATATACAATTTGGTATTATGGTTGTCGCATTTGACATTCCCGGCGAATCCAACTCTCATTTTTGGATTATGATATTCACCTAAACGAGCTGAACTGTCAAAACGATTCGCCATCTTTTTGTAGGCGAATCTTATAAAATTGGTTTTCTGTTTTCATTTCTCAGTCAAAATCAAACAATGGAGGTTCACGTGTAAGTAATTATATTTTTATAACATGTAGAAAACAACAAATCCCAGCCAATTTTCGAAATTAACGGGAGATGGAGAAAAATACCGATATTGCAATGGGAATTCCCAGCTTTAAAAAAATAGACAATTCGTAATCCTGTTTTGGAAGGATTTGACCGTAATGTTGAATAACTTGGGGCTTCTTATAAAATAATGTACCAGGCAGAGTAAACGGATGACATTGGTCCCTTAATGATTTTCGCATCTGTGCCATGTTAATATTTTCATTTGGTTTATTAGAAAAAGATAGAAAGATAACATAATTTTAAACTGATTTTAGATTAATTGAAAAAAAACGTAATTTATAAACACAAAATCTGAATCATATATGATTACAACAACACAACTATTGACAAAAAACCACAAACGTCAAAAAAAATTGTTATAAAAATTATTATTCGGCTAGTGTTACTAGATGTGCACTCGCCAAAATAAAGGCGAAAACCATAATACGAAAACCCAACTCACACGGATTTAAGATTCACCGTGAATCGTTCGGCGAGGCGAAAACCATAATAGGGGTATAAGCCTATAGCAATTACCCGATAAAAGTGGGATTGTTGTACAAACTCTGCGATGACTTGTTATGGGCCATTAAAAGTATTAAACTGACACTCCGTGAGTGCACTGAACAAATTCTACTGAAAAATCTTCCGACGTCAATCCGTTTGGGAATGTCACTGATGTCGTTTGAAAGGTTAAGTCCATATGTTTCATATCAGTATATAATGAAATATTGGTACAAACTGTGCGATGGTACAAACTCATCGAATATCTTCTACTCAAAAACCTATCGGTACCAATCCGTTTGGTATAAACTTTACGGTGGTTTGTTATTGAGACTTTAAAATATGACACCTACTTTTTAAATAAACGAGTTTTATTTACACATAAATTGGCGATAGAAAATTTAATTGTTTGATCAAAATTATTATTGCAACTAATTCACCAAAAGTACATGAGCCAGAAAAGAAGAAAGAGCCTCCACCCCTGATCAATATTCTAGGAATTACAAATCATGGTACTAAAATAAACACAACAGAGCCTGAAGATTATAAAGCTCTAGCTAACAAATTAAATTCTAATGGTCACCAGTGGCAAGAGGTCTCCATCCAACTTGTTCCAAAGATGCAATTATTGAGAACCTGCAAAACAAAGGCCTGAAAATAATCGATGCAGTCAACATCATCAGAAAAAAGAGACGAGAAAACAGGGAGGGAAATGTTGAAATCATGAGAAGCAGTCTCCCACTATTCATGCTAACCTTCGACAACCAAGAAAATATTTATAATATTAAGGCTATCCTCAACCTCAGAGTTAAAATAGAAACACGGAGAAAGGTCATTCGTCTAATACCTCAATGTAAAAACTCTCAATGTAAATTGGAATCTCTTCCAAACATAGCTAACAGAAAGAATTAGTCTGCAGAATACAATACAGGCACCAGCCCAAATAGAAGACGAACTAGATAAACTCATCCATAATATCCAAAGTGCTGCGTGGGAAAGTACTCCTAATAATAGTAAGGAAATAAAACGCAATACTAGCTATCCAGAGGAAGTGAGAGAACTTCTTAAAAATAAAATAAAAGCACGGAATAATTGGCCAAAACATCGAAACCCGGAAAATAAGAGGGTATTTAACCATTTGTGTAACAAATTAAAATACCTAATAAAAAACATTAAAAATAAGTCAGTTAATAAATACCTCAGCACTCTAACTGGAAAGTAACTAAGAATCTTAAAAGACCCAAACTTCAGGTTCCTCCAATTAAAAATAAAGAAAATTGGGCTCGAAATGCTAACGAAAAGCAGATTTGTTTGCAAATCACCTTGAAGAAACGGTCCAACCTTACTCCAAACAAACGGAATAGGAAAATATCACCCCGATAAATAAACAGGATGAAATAAAAATTACACCTGTAACATTGAAAGAACTAAAATGGGAAATCCAGAATAATCTGAATGCGTATAAGGCTCCAGGATATGATCTTATAACGGGTCAGATAATAAAAGTGTTTCTGGAGAAAGCGTTGAGGAAAATGCATCATTTCGACTAAGATATGAATACTCCCAACTAAATAGAATAACAGCGGGAGTACTACAAGGGAGTGTTATTAGGCCAATCCTTTATCTCCTATAAACTAGAGATATACCAATTACAGAAGCAACAATGGCTACTTTTGCCGATGACACGGCAATACTTGCAACAGCAAAGAACATCAATGACTCCAATAGTAAATTAAAGACGAATCAAATTAAATGATGCAAAATCAATCCAAGTGAACTTTACCAATCTAAAAGTTAATCATATACCAATAATGATAAACGCGATAGTAGTACCACTTGCAAATACTGCTAAATATCTCGGCATGACTGTAGATGCTAAACTTAAATGGAAGGAACACATAAAAAAGAAGAGAGAAGAACTAAACATAAAATTTAGAAAAATGCATTGGCTCTTAGGAAGACAATCTGAACTAGCGATCCATAACAAACTACTGCTATACAAACAAATTCTAAAACCTGTATATACATATGGTAGCCAACTCTGGGGTTGTGCCAAGAAGACAAACATCAAAATCATACAAACAGTTCAAAATAAAATTCTACGATGTATTGTTAATGCACCGTGGTACATTTGAAACGACAAGATCTAAAGATTGAGCTTGACGCGGATGAAATTAAGCATCATGCAACTAAACACCTACAACGTCTGCGCCAGCATGAAAATCTGGACATTCGCTGTATGCTGACTACCACACCAAGAAGAAGACTGCAAAGAACCAAACCACTGGACTTATCGCGACCAGGATTAGTCAGAATACTTTATTATGCAATGTAAATTACTAAATGGGTACAAAACTCAGTCGTCATATAAATAAAAAATAAAAAAATAAAATATTTTGAGAAAAGTTGAATTTAATAATCAAACACTCAACATATAAATCGGAATCCAATATAAGTTATATATAAAAGAGCGAGTGAGCTGAATACCATTAGAGAGAGACGAAATGAATTTTAATTTTTTTCTAATTTAAATATGGCGATCATATTTCATTTCTTTCTAATATCGTAGAGCTGTCTCTTTCAACAATGTGTGTTTAATAGTGTAAAAACTAACACATGCAATTTTCTTATTGGATTCGTATACAAATTGCTGTTATTTTTTTGTTAGAAACTTCACACTCATATAATTTTTAAAAAAAATTTCACTAATTTGCATTTATAAAATAATAACAGTGTAAATCACTAATACTAAAACAATTCAAATGGCGGCTATTGGAGTTTATTTGAATCCAATACGATTTTTGTTTCCACCATGTTTTCCAATTGAAATCGTTATTTTTTGTTATATAAAATTCCAATTTGAAAAGTAGCGGAAACGGATATATGTTTAGAAAGGAAAATCACTTTTTATCTCTTTCTAATTGTATATATCTGTCTCATTAAAAAAAAATATATTTTTACAGTGTAACGCTGACACAAAAAAAGTTCAATAATCCAATTGGAATCAAATAATGTGTGATTTATTTTGAAATACTTTTTCAAAAATAGAAAAATTCATTTTTGTCGAGTCTTTATTAACATAAAAATGAACCATTTATTTTTTAAAGATTATTTCTTTCAAATGTTGCCAGTAACTGCGGCTAACATGGTTCATTCTGATGTTTCAGAATTTGTTGGTATTTGGCCTCAAAGGAAAAGTCTAAAGGTGGTCCGAAGCGTGATATTAACTGTTCACCGAATTGTTCTCGCAAGAAAGCCATGGCTTCACGAGCTGTGTGGCAAGTAACACCGTCTTGTTGGAACCAAATGTCGTGGAGGTCACGGGCTTCAATTTCAGGCAGCAAATAGTTTGTTATCATAGCGCGCGATAAGGGGCGCCATTCACAGTTACTTTCCGGCCTGCCTCATTTTTGAAAAAATATTGACCGATGAAATATTGACCATCAGCCCATAAACCATACCAAATCGTTGTTGTATCTGGATATAATGGTAGATCTTGAAACTCTTCTGGTTACTCTTCAGCCCAAATATTGCAATTTTGCTTATTAACGTAGCCATTAAGCCAGAAATGGGTCTCATCGCTGAACAAAATTTTGATCGAAAACAGTGGATCTTCTTCAAGCTTTTCAAGAGCCCAAAGACTGAAACGGTGACGATTTGGAAGATCGGCTGGCTTCAATTCTTGCACAGTTGAATTTTGTATGCTTGTAAACCAAGATCCTTACGTAAATTACGCCAAGCTGTTGCATACGACAAGCCAAGCTGTTGAGTACGGCGTCCAATCGATTCATCACGGACATTGCGTACACTCTCAGCTACCGGCGCTATAATTTGTTCACTACGTGCTGGCTGTGGTCTATTTGATCGCGTATTATCTAATAATGAAAACTGGGTTTCAAATTTTTCGATGGCATAGCGAATTGTGCGTTTGGTAGGCCGATTACATAGACCATAACTTGCTCTAAGCGCACGAAAAAAATTCCTCGTAGAACGCTGAGTTTCGTAATACAGCTGAATTATTTATAGACGCTGTGCCGGGCTAAGTTTTCTTTTATCTGTCATAAAATCCCTCCTGAAAAAAGTATCTCTAAATGAATCAACCGTTACGTAACACATGGGCTGAAAAGTCACGGGCCTAACAAAGAAAACACGTTTATTGTATTTTTAATCTATTCATTAGTGTGTGAGTTATTGTGCTAAGAGGTACGCTATTTTTGTTAGTTTCAAAACAATGGTCCAAAAACAATTTCGTGTTTTAATTTTACACTGCTTCTTGATGGGAAAAAATACCGTTCAAGCGAAGCAATGGCTGAAAAGTGTTATAGGGACTAAGCTCCATCTGAAACAACAATAAAACGTTGGTTTGCTGACTTCAAACATGGTCGTAGAGACATCGATGATGCAGAACGCAGTGGACGTCAAAATGAGGTGGTAACACCAGAAAACATAAATAAATCCACAAAATCGTTTTGAATGATCGAAAAGTGAGGTTGCGTGAGTTAGCTGACATCGTAAAGTTATCAAAAGAACGTGTTGGCTGTACATTGCATGAACGTTTGACTATGAGGAAACTCTGTTCAAAGTGGGTGCCGCGTTTACTCACTGTTGACCAAAAACAACAACGTGTTGATGATTCTGAGCAGTGTTTGGCCATGTTTAAACTTAACAAACCGGAGTTATTGTGTCAATATGTGACAATGGATGAAACATGGATCCATCACTTCACTCCGGAATCAAAACAATCGTCATCTGACTGGACAGCATTTGATGAACCTCGTCCAAAGCGGCCAAAAGCACAACAATTGGCTTGTAAGGTTATGGTTCCGATATTTTTTGATTTGCGTGGTGCAATATTCATCGACTATCTTGAGAAAGGAAAAACCACCAACAGAAAATATTATTTAGCGTTATTGGAGCGTTTGAAGGCCGATATTGCAAAGAAACAATCGCATATGGCAAAGAAAAAATTTTTGTTTCATCAAGACAACGCACCGAGACACAAGTCAATCAAAACAATGGCAAAATTAAATGAATTGAACTTCGAAGTGCTCCCTCATCCACCGTATTCGCCAGATTTGGCTCCCAGCGACTACTGGCTGTTCGCAGACCTCAAAAAAATGCTCTCCGGTAAGAAATTTTGCTCGAATGAAGAGGTTATCGCTGAAACTGTGGCCTATTTTGAGGCAAAAGATAAATCGTTCTACAAAAGTGGTATTGAAATGTTAAAGCGACGCTGGAATGATTGTGTTGCTCTTGATGGAGATTACGTTGATGAATAAAGCCAATTTTGAACAAAAAAAACGTGTTTTCTTTGTTAGGCACGGGACTTTTCAGCCCATGTGTTATATGTACTTGTTAATTTTTTGTTAGAAACTTCACTGCCTTTTCAAAATTCCGTTTTTACAGAAAATGCTCGTACAGCTTTGTTGATACTGTACATTGTTTATAATTATGTGTACACGAGTACAGGTATATATTGAAAAAATGTATAAAAATAAAAAATGTTCCATTATTATGTATAATTCGCATTTAGGTTTGATTTTAATGATAATCATAAAGCTCATCCAACTGTAATGTTTGTACCGAAATAAAAAAAAATATCTTTACTTTTGTTGTTGTAACTTATTTGTTTTTCCAATAATCAAAAGAAATCTTTTTATAGATTTATGTGTTTGTCTATCCACAATTGACAGGGCGGTCGTAGGAGTTCCACGTAGAGTTTATCAAATATTGAAATATGAAAATATTTGAGTTGCTCGAAGAGCAATCTCCCGAAAAGAAATTGGGTCAACATTATAGCATTAAAACAGCTATCGCGCATTTCTCTCCGTTCGCAAATCGTTCAAATAAATATAAATAATAAAAATATATACAAAAATATTTTTTATTTTTATTAAATAAATTTTCAAATAAATTTATCACGTTTAAACCAAAAATGGAGCGAAAGCGGGCATAAGAATCGGAAAAAATAACAAAAATTAATTTGATTCTATTTCGAAGCGAAAAGCACCGCGCATTAACAAGGCACAGTAGTAGCAAAACAGTATATAAGAAAATTTAACAAAATCCATTTTCGTTCTTAAATTTTTGATTCCAGCAAATACATCAGAACCACCAATACATACATAAACCTACATAAGTCTTGTAATAAAAGGGAAAACGTCACGAAAAATTTATTGAAAAAAAAAAAAAAATGTAAACACAAAATTTTGATGCCGGTGTTGGTGTGGTGGCGGAGGAAAATAAATCAAATACTTCGCGATAACAGCAAACATTTTTCCGAAATGCTAAAAGAAAACCAAGTAATATGTACACACACGAAAATTGTGTAATGTGAATGGAAATTGACAATTTTCATTGGCTTTTGTTTTACCTATATCCACAATTCTTGAGAGGAAATAACATATTTAACGTCTGTATACACAGCGAACGTACCCATTAGAATTTGTATCTCTTTGGCTTTTTAAAACGAGCTATAACACAAAAATCTGAAAATGATGGATTTTCTTTTAAATTTTTATATTAAAAAAAAAATCCAAAAATTCAATTTTTCTGGTACATCAATGTCAAAAGAATTGGATTTTCGTGTTCTGTGCATTACGTAAAATAAATTGAGATTTGTTTTTACAAAATCAATCTGAGGGTTTATGTTCGTCACAATCTTTGAGCAGTGTCCTAATAAAACGAGGGTTTCGACTGAGAACACATAAATTTACATTGAGAAAATAATTAAATGAAATGTTATATTGAGCAACTAAAATGTAATAAATAATTATGTCATAGAAATTGGCCAAAATTTCAACTCCACTACTGCATGTCGATTCTGGCTACCATAGGAATTCGGAATTTTTTTCCTACATAAGAATAAAAAAATATTGCAGTTTTTTCCTATACAATATTTCCTATAGTTTATTCTGGCATACAAAGGAAAAAAAATTTAGGAATTTTTATTTTTAGTTTTAGTACTCAACGACAAGTCGCTAATATCAGCTAAAAGTGGCTAAACGTTACGTATTATGTTTTTATTTGCCAAAGTGATTTGCGTATAATATAATACATATGAGGCCATGATTTGCAAAACTTGGTATATTCAAGACGATTGAAATTTGAGAAAATGCTAAAACCTTATCACTCTTTATATTTGTCTTAATTTTATTGAACAAGTGTTTATATCGACAATGTTTCAATTCTTGATATGCCACACAAGAACATTATTTACACACCGAATCTGAAGCACAGTCACTGATTGAAAAATGGTCTTAGGTACAACTTTTAGTCTTTGGCTTGAGTTTAGTCTTAATTATGAGACTTTTCGTAAACTAAGTGTAGTCTGTCAATAAGACTACCAAATTATTATGTCTTATGTAAGACTTTTGACTTTGTTTTGAGTTTTGGCTTAATTACGACACTTATCGTATTCTGCGCATAATCTTAGTTGACATTGGTCTTTAAAAAAAAGTTCGTCAATGTTCGTCACGAACTTTGTGCAGTGTCCTAATAAAACGGGGGTTTCAACTGAGTAAACATAAATTTACATTGAGAAAATAATTAAATGACATTTTATATTGAGAATTAATTGGGATTGAGCAACTATAATGTAATAAATAATTATGTCATAGAAATTGGCCAAAATTTCAACTCCACTACTGGTATCGAGTAATATTACTTACAATAATTCACCTTTCTTCGGCTAAACTCTTTTGAGACCAACATTTAATAAATTTAAAAAATATTCGGTTCTATCGTTACTTTGTTGTATATGTTACAGTAAAACCCCGAAATCGATAAATGTCCGAATAAAAATTGGAAAAAACTGTTTTATTGCTTCGAAATCTATGAAATGAGAGTCCTATATTCTCGAAATGGTTCACCCTTCACTCCACGGAGTATTTTTTATGATATTAATGCAAATTGGAATTTGGAATAGTAGGAACTAACGGCTTTACTAACTCTCATTGGCACGCGGGGGCTACATTTCGACAAACATTTCGTAACGATTGGACTTCTGGACAAGCGGTTTTTAGTCGTGTTAATGAATTTAAAATAATAAATTTTGAGACATTTACCGATTTCGGACTTTAACCGTAACATATATAATCTGTGTGTCTGTGTAATAATTCATTTCCGTCAGATTGAACCTGATATATTCTGGTTTTTGGTTTCCATCACAAGATCTTGTAGATGTCAACAGCTTGCCTCATTTGTAGGCTTGAATTGAGTTTTTCAACCAATAAGAGGTTTGGATAGTTTATAGGAATTGAAAAAAGTTGATGCTTGGGTTTCATTAGACACGATGCAAAATTCACTGCTATGCATCCGAGTTCTCAATACTTTATAAGAATAATGTTAAACCTATTTAGATTAATTAATTTCTCCTACTAGGCCTCAGAAGAAAGTCATTTTGCGTTGTTCACATAGAATTTGTCAAGAATTGAAATTTCGTATTAATATATGAAAATTTCTAATAAACAGGAAATCTTTCAGTATATTGAAGAGTTTTTCAATTTGGGCGGGTCGACGTCCAGAATGTACATCGTTGCGTCTCCTGGACGTGATTTGGCATAAGTGATTGAAAAAAACACCAGATTAGTCAGACGCCACCAAAACAACATGGCCGCCACAGGCTGCCAACATTGACCCGTCCAAATTCAAAAACCCTTTAGAGAATTTTTTAAACATTTAAAATTATTTGGCCCTACGGATCGGTTTGCACAGGAATAATCGAATTGATTCTGAATTAGTACTTTATATAAGAAACCAATCTTAATTAGTCTTAATTAATTTTTGTTATTCAAGAGAGAATATCATTGAGTGAAGTTCAAAAATTCTAAAGGATTCAAAATTATTTACGTTGGCCCCTGCCGATCGCTCGGAGGAGGATCGAAGTGGTTTTGAATTAGTATTTAATGTAAAAAAAAACCAATCATACTTAGCCACACGCTCAGAAATCGCGTACGATTTTTTTTATTTGAGAGAAAATATCATTGAGTGTAACACAAAATTCGTAAACAATTGAATTTATTTAATTCGCTCCCTTTGGGTCGCATAAAGGCGATCGAAGTGATTCTGAATACGTATTTTGATGGCAATTTTAGTCTTGAGGACGATCCATTTCACTCAAAAGTGTATTCACTCAAAAATCATAAACAGCCAATGAGAAGTTTGCTCGAAAAAACGTCCTGAGCCAATCTACATTGGAACGAATCGTGCCTCGTTTGATAGGTTAAACACGTAGGAGTTATTGCTATATGGTTTCATTGTAGTGCAATTGCCACGATGTCTTGTTATTGTGAGAATAAATAAGATTCACTCAAAAATAAAAAAATCTGAGGATAGTTTTACTTAAAAAAATATTTTGTAAGTCCATTGTGATAGGATTCCTCGCCATTTGATAAGTCAAACCCAAAATAACAACTTATATATGCTTGATTTTTAGTGTAGTCTTCGTGATGTCTTGTCATTTGCCAGAACTGGATATACTCAAATTCCAAAGGAACCGATAATAGTTTCACTTAAAACAACATTTCTGAGCACTGTGAGAGTTTTCCACAAAAAACATCTCTATACATTCGCACCATAGTATTAGAATAATTAATTAATTAAATATTATTCTATTCTATTTTTCACTCAAAATTTCTATAACAAATATTTTAACAGTGTGATTTCCAATCCATGCGTATTTTTGTTAATTGGTATAAACTTCACACTCATAAAAATAAACATGTATTAATAAATACACTGTAAAAAAAATCTTATAAGAATTTTGAGTGAAAACTAGAAAGTAAACTCAAAAAAATTATTTTACATTCTTCATAATAGCCCAGAAAATGATTTCCAAATTTCCTCATTGGTAAGTAGTTTTACTGAAGACAATGGACATATCCAGCACACTGAGTGCTCACTAAAAATAAAAGAATTTTTCATATAAAATTTGGTGAGGCCTCACTAAAAACAGTGAGAATCTCAGTGTGCTGGATACGCCTAATATTTCAATATATCTAAATGCCTGGTATACAAAATTTTTGTACAAAGCCACACTATGTGGAAATTATACGATAAGAGGATATCAAGAAGGAGAAGACAGTCAAGTGAGCTAACGCACATTTCCAAAAAACGGGATACTTCTAAATTTTGTTCTGGTAAATTAAGTTATTTTGTTAAGTATGAGTAGTTTTAGTATAAATATAGTATATTACTAAAATAGTGGAGTTTCTCGGAAAATGCCTATAAAGTAACACAATGAAATGAACCTAGTTTCCAAATATTCTTTTTAGTTCAGGTAAATTAAGTAAGTTTGTCTAATTCTTGTTAAAATAAATTCTGGATATCGTAAACTTTGTCAGAAAAATCCACTATGTAAAAATTATAGCCTTAGTTGATAAAATTAAATTAGTTAAGTGCCATTTCCAAACCGAGAGTAGGGATATCATATTTAGTTGTGGAAAATGAAGACGGTTTTATTGGATTGAATAACATTTGTTTAGATAAATTCTGGATATCGTATATGTCGGAAAATTTAACTTTGTCCAAATGTTAGCTTTAGTTTAACACAATCAAATAAATCAAGAGCGATTGCCACGTCTAGGGGATATGTATCATTTTTCGTTATCTCAAATCTAATCGGAATCTCTAATCTAATCTCAAAATCTAATCTCTCTCAAATATACAATATCCAGAATTTATCTAAATTAAAACTACTAAAAGCTATAAAATCGATTAGATTTGCGAGAGTGCAAAATGACACCTACCCCCTAGATATTTGGCCATTTGGCTCTGAGTTTATTTGATTGTGTCAACCTAAAGCTAACATTTAGGCAAAGTGAAATTTTCCAACAAACTTTACGATATCCAGAATTTATCTAAATTAAAACTACTTCAAACCAATAAAATCGATTAGTTTTGTAAGAATGAAAAATGATACCTATCCCCTAGATATGGCAGTGGTTCTTGTGTCAACCTGAAGCTAACATTTGCACATAGTGAAATTTTCCGACAAATTCTACGATATCTAAAATTTATCTAAATCATAACTAATCTTTGGGAATTTCGTATTACAATGTATTTCGTATTTACTCAATGAAATTTTCTATCGAGTATCACGTCTCAGATATTTTCGAGAATCTAGCAAAGTAAATGGCCAACCATAAAAAAATTATAAAATAAAAAAAAAAAAATTCAATTTTGACAATACTAATTTTTAATGACATTCCAGCCATACTAGTAACGAGTATGGCCCGTAAATATTGTTGAATATTAAATGGCAACTATTTGTTATAGTGAAAGCTATTTATTGTTTGTTGTTTTTTTTAGGTAGCACGATACAAATTTAAATTTTTTTTAAGTTTGAACGCAAAATTTCGCTCCAATAATTTTTATTAAATATTTTAATTTAAATTAATTTTTCCATGGGCGAAAGCACAGAAACGGCATTTAACGCAAACATAATTTTTGTCAAGTTACGTTCATAATTTTTTTTAAATGTTTGTATGGTTATCCCTTAAGATTGGTTTCTTATATCAATTAATAATTCATAACTAAATGAAGTTTAGATCTAGTTTAAATTTTCAGAAAATTCATCATGTGACTAAGTAAGATTGGTTTCTTGCACCAAATACTAATTCAGAACTACTTTGATCATTTCCATTCCATCCGTATTTAATTTAAAATTAAAATTTATATTTATGTTTAAGATATTCTCTCTCGAATAACAAAAATTTCATAGATTTCCGAACATGTGGCTAAATAAAATTGTTTTTTTTTGTATCAAACGCTAATTCAGAACCACTTCGATCATCTCTATGCAATTCGTACTTTGATAAGTTTAAAAGAATTTAATTTCGTAACTTTGACTCAAAACTATTTCCCAAACATTAAGTTTTATCTATTTAATACTGCTGAAATATTCGTGTTTAAAATTTTCAAATGCTATTATGGAAGTTCAATTTGTGAGTGCTTTTTCGATTTGAGGTGCTTATGGGGCACAGTGTATATTTTGTTATTGCGGCATAACATACACTCCGTTATTTTTCATTTAGACATTATTACAAAAGAAAATATAATACTCGAAAAAATATGATGATTATTTGTCGACCGTACTGTCATTCCGTAGATTGGATTATAGAGGGTCTTGTCAAATCTCAAGAAAACAATGCTTTTATTAATTTTAACGAAAACTGATACATACACTTATCACAATTACTTACTAAAATTATTTAAATGTTACTACTGTACTTCATAGATTCATCGGAAACATAGTAAGTTATTTACGTCATGCTTAATTTTCCTTTTTGTTACCATTATAAAATGGTCTCATTTTGACCAGATTGTTTCTGTAATGCTTTGTCTTTCGCTAACCAACGCGGCCTAAATGGCAACTGGCCTCGACTGTTTTCTTACTTCGCTCATTCATAGCTACTTTGGTGCCTTCTAACTAGGAAATTTACAGTTGGATCACACTATCAGTAACCTAAACGGACGATGTGTCTTTATGAGTATATGATGTTTAAGCTACCTGTAGTGGCCTCATTTTGGTTTACTTGTGAATAGCCTTTTTTAAATTCTTCCTGGGAAACAATAAAAGCAACATGTATGAAAAATTATCAATAAAACCGGGATAAGACAAGGTGAGGACTTGATAAGACACTTGGAACCGAATTGAATGGGTACCAGAGGTTTTCATGATGAATAAACGACAAGTCTCGGAAGTAACAGTTGGAGATTATGGCAGTGGATTGATTGCGCAACCAGATCTTCATAATGAAGATTTATATCATTAAACCGAAGGTTCTTCTGAATACATCGCATAATAATCCTGTGAAAGCTTCAGTGCAATGCTGGAATTGCTTTAGAAATGGCCAACTATTCAAATCATGTCCGTCAAGGAGTAGGCGCATATTTTGTTACGGTTGCGGAGCGAGTAACACTCTCAAGTTCCATTGTCCAAGATGTTCAGGAAAGCTTTGTGCGAGAACCGTGTACGCCGAAGCCAGAGTTATGGGGTTCTGAGCTTCAAGAATCGTCCCTACAAAGCCCCTATGGAAATGATAATGACCGAAGAAGCAGCATCAAATACCGACCCTGAACTTTTTGCCCGCCAACACATGACCACTAACAGAATCTGCGCCTTGCCTTCCCTATCCTTTCCCGTTATCTCTTTCTAAGTCAACTCAAACCACTCTTACTAAATTATCAAGATTAGATCGTTCACCTAAATATTTTAAATCCTGTCAAATTTTAAAAAACTTATTTTGGAAACCGTCATACCTGCTGAGCTTGATAATCAACCCAAACATCATTCCGCCATTTACCATAAACACTGTAAACTGCAGGTGGTCAGAAATTGTGGCTATTGGGTCATATTCAGGTCAAGGTTTCATAGCACCCGCCTTAACCCAGTTCCTCTACATAAGAATTAACTTCTGGAATCAATTTGGATTGACCCCCTCATGACTAATTGACCAGTTGACTTTCCCGAAGGTTCTACACCGTCAACTGATAAACATGAGCTCTCTTTAGAACAGCGAAAACAAGTCGATAATGTAGTTAAGAAATTTTCGACCAGAGAAGTAATATGGGTCTGGGCAAAACTGACTTACTTGAGCATAAGTTTATACGGCGATCTAATAGCTCCAACTATTTACAGTGGCGCCCAATGTGGGGCACCAGATTGCTGGTGATCTTATCTATGCAATTGTTACAATATTTTAGAGGCGTGCTCGCCACTGTAGATCACACAGAAACGTATCTTATCTGGTCTGGTTCCCCTGATTTTGCATACACCTTGTATACATACTATCTAAGACATTTTCTCAAGGAATCTAATGTATTTTTCGCATCTGGCTCGTCACTGCTTTCATTTCGGGATGCGGGCTTTGTTAGAAGTAAAAGGACGATACAAAACACTAATTTCTGATTTTCAATTAAATTTTGTTTTAATTATTAAATGAACACAATAATTTTTGGCACTGATTTTTGGAAAAACGTTAATTTTTGCGTAACGTAAATAATTTTTTATAATTCATACGATTTTTGTTATTTTTTATGTGCAAGTAAACACACGATATAGATGCCGTATAATATTTTTGATTTCAGTGACACTAACGTTAAGTGCAATTCGATGTTCAGGCAAGACCGTTAGCAGTGAGGCGAGAGAATTTAGAAATTCTACTTGATCAACCATATTAACTTGTATACTACTTCGTTTCCTTTAATTGTGGACAGTACAATGGCAATGTCTTGAGCGAAGAAAGTTAGCTATTTATAACGCGCTCGTTGGTGTCCGCAATATCATCTTTTGAATTTCGTCTTAAGTCCGTAATAAATCGATCTGACTCGAAAGTCCACAAAATACCAACATGACAGTGAACAAAATGTCCCATCGATTGTCTTTAAGAACGTACACGAAATTGGACCCATGATCGTGTGCATCAATAGATACAAACAATAGCAATCACTATTGTTGCAATGCACGATGTTCTTCCTACTCAATGCATTGTCTTTAAAATTTCTGGGAGCCCTCCCAACAGCCCTCTAAACGTGTTTTTTGCTAATTGGTCTTCCTCCACATAATTTAAAAAATTCCAAGAGTCTGTCATTTTTCTGGTTTCCGTAAATAGAAGACAGAATTCTCCAAACTTCTCCTGACGTACATGTATAGCGACCAGATTGGTACTCGGCCACTTGGTCTTGATTAAAGCCCCGTAGTGCAAATGTAGCTTGGTCGTTACCTTTATTTTCCTACTTGCTGATGTACCTAATTGACTTGACTCTATATTGATATGGATTTGGAATGTTCTAGAAAGTATTGATGAATTTTTTAACTTCAGTTGCCCGCCCATGCATACCTAACACGTGAATCCACTCTCAGCGAGTGATCGGTGGTGATATGATGGGTATCCATCTGCATCTGTGATAGTCTCACAAACTTTTTCGGGAACAATTTTGAGCACCGTTTTTCTTTTATGCAAAGTGAGTTCGTATTCAATAAGCCATAGGGACTGTAAATCATGTGATTCTAGGCAATTTGATGAAGAGCGCAGAGTCGATTTCAGGATCATAATTCAGCGCTGATGACTTTATCGATTTCGTTGGGCCTGATCTTTTCCTCCTTCCTTTCTGAATTCGTGGTGATGGTAATAAATAAATACGCTTGTGAAGTTCATACAAACTAATCCAAAAAATACAACATCAACAAACTTATTGTAATAGTATTGGTTCAGGCGAATTTATATTGTGTAATTTAGACGAGATATGATTTTTTAATTGGCCTTAAATACATTCCAAAGTCATTCTAAGTATTTTTTAAGCATTTAGCATGAACTCCAAGGACATTGGTAGACCGATTAAATCCGAACGAGTGTCCCTAGTAAATTATATGATTTTCTAATAGGTCTAACAGGGTGTCCCATGAGAAGCCATTTTAAGTATTTTCTAAGCATTTAACATCAACTTAATTGATATTGGTGGACAATTGAAATGAAAATCAGTGTACATTGCGAAAAAACTCGTTTCAATTGCGTAAAAAAATCGTTTACGGGTTCATCCTGAGTGTTCTGAGATATTTTTTATTTGTTTTTTCTTAAACCAGGTGACTTTGATGAAAATTTATCTAAGGGAGTTTTCATGTATTAGGAATCGATTGAACTGGGTCCTAATTTCATGAAAAATCGTTTAGAGCGTACTCAGGAGAAGTTCGGGTAAAAGGTGTTGCTCAATGCCCTCTCATACCTATTAGACAATCAAATAAATTACTAGGAATACTCTTCTGGATCTAAGTAGTCCAATAATAGCTGTGTTTCTTGATGTTTGATTTGATCCAGTTCAGTTCATGTTTCATGAAACAACACAAAGGCGCTTACTAGATTTAAAATAAAAAATTTGGATCATGTTTTCCATATAAAATTTGAACTGATCCGGATCAATGAGCCTCAAGAAACACGGCTAATATTACTGAAGTTCATGACTCACTAGAAAATGTCTCCGAAGTTCATGCTAAATGCTTAGAAAATACTTAGAATGACTTTGGAATGTACGTAAGGCCCATTTAAAACTTACATCTCGTCTACATTACACAATATAAATACGCCTGAATGTTATTACACCAATACTATTACAATAAGTTTGTTGTTGATGTATTTTTTGGATTAGTTTGGATACACTAGCATAAATAAATCCGGTCGGGCATATTTTCGCACATGTGAAAAAATGTCTTGCGTGCGTGCGTGCAAATATCGCGAACTTCCTGTAAACGTAGAAGGAAGAATTATCGTTCTGCTTAAGTTTTGTGAATATAAGTCCTGCTGCAAAGCGTTCTTTAAATCCACTTGTAGTTGCTTTTGATGAAGACCATTGGTTGATAAGAGTTCCTTATATCAGTAAGTGTTAGAAAAAAAGTGGAAGAGAATTCGTCCGCCATTAAATTTATAAGATTATAGTTGTGTGCCCTGTCAATGTATTTCGGAAAACAATCTCCAATAAAAGCAACTGAATATTTCTTTGGCACAGCTAGGTAGCGCCAGCTGATGCAGAACGGTAAAATAATAGTTTCAAATAAAATTTCATTTCACTCGTTACACCCCTGCAGAATCAGCCAGAGTACGTAAATACCGATTTTGTTGCTGCTTTTGTTGTATTACCAATAAATTAAAATTACGTAAACATCCCATTGAGACTATGTACATATATAATGTATGTACATATCGTCATAATCCACCAAAAACAACAAAATGTTAATCCATATAGCAAATAATAACAACAACATTAAATGAAAATCTCTATCTATACATTTAAATTTTTGTTATAATTAAAAATGAATTTTCCGTTTTATTTTCCCAAATTGAAAATTTAACAATTACTCTGGCAATAGCTCTGTGTGTTGTACATCGAGCAACAGAACTTGCCGGCGAAATATTTATCGGTTTTCCATCTCCCTCCTCCTCCTCCACTTGTTACCAAATAAACGAGAGCGTAAAAACCAATCCGCAGTTGCCGATTGTTGTGTTAATATTTTAATAATTTTGATTTAGTTTTGTTGTTGTTGTTGTAACGTTAGACCAACAACAACAAAAAAACTAATTATTGCAAAAGCAGATAATTCAAAAACTGCTGGCTTATTAAAATCCGCCTCCACATTATCTCTTCTCTGTTATTTTTGGATTTTTTTTTGTATTCCGAGTCGTTTGTGTCTGGGTGTGTGGGCTTGTTATGGATAATATTTACATATGAAATTGAATGGAGTGGAAAATCAAAAATTTATAAAAAGAAAATCGATTTTTTTTAAACAAGCTGCAATTTGGTAATTAGTGTTTTTTATTGTTTGATAATTGGGCCAAACTAATACATTTTTCTTGTTCCGAAAGGAAAACCCTCGGTTTTGTTGACCAGTTTCCACCAATCAGAGTTGAACATGTGGTTCTAAATTTTTACATCTTGGTTATATGTAGAAGGTGGAACTAGACATTTGTCAGCAGTGATCATCTTACTGCTTTGTCGATTATCGGAAACATTATTTGGTTACATCATCATTTACACGAATTTACGACCGTTTTTAAACAGCAAATGTTTTAAACCAAATTTAGAAAAGTTGTGAATTTGGTCTCTGTCCAGAAAGAGTTTAACAAATTCTAAAAGAGTCCGCAAGTAGTTGTGACGAGTTAGAAGTAATTAAAAATTTAAATTGAAGCTCAATGTCCACTTGTTTTATGAATAGAAGTTCCAATTGTTATCGATGGCTGTCTCAATTACGTCGTGATTTTTAACGATTGTGTTTAACGTTTACCCGATAGATGGCAGCATTAAACATCAGAATTTTAAACGAAAACAATGTTTACAGCATACTTCAAACTATCAAGTTATTGAAGCTAATTCATGAACAATTCGATAATTACAGCACGCCACTGGCGACTGAATACTACAACACAATGATCACACATTGTGTTCTTTATATGTAGAACACCCGCATCAGTACCTCACTAAATTTATTCTTACAACCTTTCATTCATTTCATTTCATTTTTTTTTTGAATCAACATCTCTCCTCAAATTTACTCACTGAATTACTAATTAATTCAAAATGAATTTTTTTTGTGAGTTGCAAGTACAGTCTGCTTTTTTTGGTCAAATATTACTTTATTGAAAATACAATTGTTAGAAAGTTTTGTTATCGAAACATTCGTCATTAGTGTCATTACTATCTATGGTCTTTTGCCACTTATCAAGTAAATGATGGATGCCTTCGTGATAGAAACTGTATGGTTTCGAAGCAAAATAGTCATCAAATCATTTTTGCACATCTACAAGTTTCGTGAACTTCTAGTCTTCCAAATATGGTGCATCGATCTGGATAAGTGGTAATCAGAGGAGCTAAGTCTGGAGAATACGCTGCATGCTGTGAAACTTCTCAGATCATTCGACCAATAAAATTTGGATCTGGGAAGTTTTAATGAGCTCATCAGTATATGAATCGCATATAGATTATTAAGCTGTTTTGAATTTATGTGCTTCCAAACAGCGGTTCCTTGTTGTAAAGCAAACATTTGTAAACGTCGAAACAACGTTAGAAAAATTCAACCGGGAATATTTGAAGAAATATGATAATGGTGAAACATCAAAATAAATCATCAAATAAATTTCTTCGTTTCGCTTTGCTCGTATTTGTCGAGTCCTTTTCGTTTAGAAATGCTCGTCGTGTTGTTTCCGTGTATCTGCATTTGTTGATGCATTTATTTTGTTTGTGCGAACGAACAGAGTAATGAATAATGAGTTAGCGATGAGTTTGCGAGATGTAATGTTTGCGAAATGTACCATTAGAATATTGGTTTGCAATAGAAATTTTTTTTTCTATTGCAAACCATTATTGCAAAAAAAGTCAAAAAGGAAACGAGCAGTTGAAATTTTAAAGGCATATCAGAGGTTATTAATGGAATACGAGGTAAAAGAACATCTTTTTCCAACAGAATAATTACTGATCCAAGTTTCAGAATCAGCCGATGTGGGGCATTCCTGATGGTTCCAAGGAATTTAAAAGCACTAGAATTAAACACAGCTTGCTCATCTTTTATAACGGTGTCGATGGAGTTATAAGTTACAGATGAGTCCGAAATTGATCTTGAATATATAAAAGTTTATTTTGTTTACACTGTCATTTTTGGAGAAAAAATTACTCGTTCACAGAGTCACTTGTGGTTTCTAAAGCAACCACTTATATTTTTGGAAAAACTTTTTCGACAAGTTGATTTACTGAAACCACTTTATGACAGAAATCTGATAGTTTGATTTCTACCAAATTGGATCAGTTGAAAATTTACCATCTCCCAGTTTCAATAACTGCTTAGAAAATCTAGTAGCATTTAAATTTCCAGCCAAACGGGTGAGACATCTCAAGAGCTTCAAGGATTCTTTTGTGTGCCATTGTGCACTCATCCCATACAATAAGTTTGCACGTTTTTTGTATTTCTGTCTGTCCGACTCATTTGCTAATATTGCAAATCGGAATTAATTGTAGCTTGAACCCTGAATGATCAGTACATTGATTAGGAATGTTTTTCTTGTTCTGCCTGGTGCATCAATAAAAAATATGCCTCCTAAAAACTATTACTTTCTATAAATGTTGGTAACATGTCAGAGTTATAATTCCTTTCTCTAAGGACATCTCTATTTAGTTCAATAGACGTATTTCGATTTGGACCTGCTAAGCCGAGTTGTAGAGTTTTTTCGTTTATTGAAATACATTTATCTTCAGCATCTTCCAAAATTCGCATAAAAGTTAAAAACGTTGGCATAAAAGAAAAAAGCCGTTAGAGTTTGTCGTGATGGCTGTTTAGCTCTTTCTTGGACATTGTTAGACCTGAAATTACCATATGTTGTCCATTTTCTAAATGCACACTGAGGTGAACTACAGCTGGATAACGTTCGTGAATTGGGAAATTAAAAATTCTTCAAGCTTCGTTGCTGCTTATGTAACAACCCATCTGATATTGCATTTTTTAATCGGTTGGTAAAAAATGGTTGGCCAGGCCAAAAACTGCCACATCGCTGCGTTTATTTACATATTCGCAAATGTATGGGTCCTGGAATATTTTTGAAAGCAAGCGCGAGTAATGGACAATGCACCTATTGTCAACTTCAAAAGATTTAATTTGACCATTTACTTTTATTTCGATTGCTGCAATATATCCTCCATCTTCTTGGTTTCGCCTTCGGTAAAGGGTGTATCGATCGTTTCCAGTCTGTGTTTCCTGTCTTAGTTATTGCGGATATTGCCATTTGCACTTTCTGCCCTTCATGCAATACAGATGGGTTGAATGGCCCACAGAGAGAGGGGCACCGTTCGAAATTGTTTGTACTATTGAAGTGGTATCCATCCTTTCTCTGCCTAAATATTATAGCCGCTTGGTTTATATATGATTATATAACGCCTATCGAATTCATGAGTGTGAGAATTTCCCGTAAAATATGACAAGAGGATTTTCTGGTTTGTCAAGTGCCGCTAATTTTAACCTTCCGTTTGAGCAGCACATAGACATACCAGAAGAGGTTCTGCTCTATATTATTGTACTTGGCAGTAATCACACACAATATCTATTATTCCTATATAAAATTTTGGTTGTGATTTAGAATCGATTGCAGGACTGTATTTAAGCGCCTCTAATTTTAAATTGAATGATCGGTTACATTGTCTTGATTCAGCATTTCTTAGCCGTATGCTCTCTCAGTGTATTTTACTTTGCTGCGGGGTTTCTGTATTTCATAGCTTCAGCAATCCTTAATCGATTGCTCTGTCGCTGTCCATGTGACTCACTCTCTCTTGATATACGAGTTCGCTTCCCCGTTGTATTACGTTTTCCAATAAAAGCCTGTTTTTTCGGAGGAATTCTATCAGAACAGAATAGATGAGTTACTTACTTTTAGTTAAATAATTAGGTATTACCATTGATTAATTATGACTTCAGATAATACCACTGCGAATTACAACAACAATTTTTATTTTTTGTTGCTTCTTACACATTGTAAAAGAAGAACACAACTCACTTCATGTAGGTTTAAGAAGAACAAAGATAGACTTAATTAATTCAAAGCAGCAAGAAAGAAGCAAAACATATTTTTAATTTATTTTTACCCACACCACTAAACATTTTAACAAAATTAAAAAAAAAATTGAATCAAATGTATTTTCCTCTCTCTCAACTGAATATATGAAATATATATGACAAAAATAAATAGACAAAAACAATGAAATTGTATTTATGTCTTCATTCTGTTTTCATTTTTTCAGTCGTATTCCAACCATGTGAGTGGAGGTTGTTCATGACGTTTTTACAGATTTTACAGATATAGCGATGGGAATTTTTTTTATATGCACTGCGACACAATTTGTTTCCGTGACGCGGAAACACCTGTGCATATCCATACTACGGTAAGTTGAATCCAGTAACTACTTCATTTCTTTCCCCTTTACCTATAAAATAAACCACATTTATAGATAAAGGGGAAAGAAACGAGGTAGTTACCGGATTCAAGTTACCGTAGTATGGATATGCACAGTAACCATAAAAATTTTGTTTTGTGCGGCAAAAGTTAAAACAACAACTAACGTTTTTTTTTTGGGCGCTGCCTACTGAAATTTGAAATATTATTGTTTAAAAATGGCAAAGTGATTTATTTAGTTTGCCTTTATACCGTCATAGTTACGGTTACCTTTACCTTCACCTTTATTATTACTTTTAATAAAGGGATTTTCGATTTGGGCAGGTCGATGTTGAAATGGAATAAAACAAACTGTATGTGAGAGGTATTAACGAAGTTATTTTTTATTTGAAAGGCTCATGTATGCCATTATTTATGGAATATAACATCGTTCAAATGTTCATCGCGGCTTCTCACGGTGGCACGGATCCGCGTGGTCCAATATTCAATAACTTTGCCGCATAGATACGGCTGAATTTGAGCGATTTTATAGGTTGGGCTTATTGGCATAGACCTGCGACTTGAGGATGGCCTCACCAATGTCATTTTCAAAGAAGTAGTACGGACCAATGACGCTGGTGGCCCAAAATCCGCACCAAACAGTAACTTTGAGAATGCATTGACACCTGGTGAACCTCGTGTGGGTTGTCGTTGTCCCATATACAGCGATTTTGCTTGTTAACATAGTTATTCATCCAAAAATGCGCCTCGTCGCTAAGGATAATTTTTCGGCCAAAAATTGGGGTCCTCTTTGAAACACTCCGAAGCCCAGTCAGCGAATGGCCCGTTGAAAACTTGTATTACTAATGACACATATCGTCAACACCTCGCGGTTACACTAGTAATCATCAACTGCTGTTACTTTTCTATGTATAAGTATATTAAAATACAAAATTAAATGAAAAATATTCATTATGACGTAAATTTTTATATCGTTTTACATTTGTTTTATTTTTATTATCTTTGTGGTAGTGTATAACAACACGAGAAACAAAAAAAAACTTGTAGTAAATTAATAACACAAAATCCCCAACCACAAATTCAGTTTGTAGGTAACGAGGAAACAATTTGATGCAAGAATTCAAGTGTGGAATGGCGTTGTCTATGGTCATTAAATTTAAGCTCCTGGGTCAGTTGGATCTTGTATGGGTGTAGGCTGAAGTCCTGACGTAAAATTCGCCAAGTTGAAGTCTTTGAAAGACCAAGTTCTTGTGCACGGCGAGGCATTGACTGCCTTGTACTGATACATGTATCATGCTGTATTTTATAGCGGAAATTTGACAGTGGAAAATAAGAGACTACGCTACTCGCCTCAACTGGCAGCACTACCACAAACAAGTATTTATTTTTAGATATATGTACAGGGTTATCCAATTCAAGCTTGATAAAGTAAACTTAAAAAAAACACACAAAATATTCGGAATGTATTGTAATTTTTATTTCATTTTACAGATTGATCCTTGCTATTTTTAGTTAAACAAGATATCATTCAAATGTCCTCCACGGGACTTCTTACAGGCCTTGATTCTTTTGAGGTAATTTTCAATGACTTTTCGGCACATTTCGGGCGGTATCTCGGCCATTACCTTACGAATATTAGTTTTCAATTCGTCAAGAGTTTGAGGATTGTTTGCGTAAACACGATCTTTCGCGTAGCCCCACAAAAAGAAATCCAAAGGCGTTAAATCACAGGATCTTGGAGGCCAATTGACATCAGCCAATCGCGAAATCAAACGTCCAGGAAATTTCTCTTGCAAAAGATCTCGATTTGCTCGTGTTACGTGACTGGTTGCTCCATCCTGCTGGAACCACATATCGTCAAGATCATAATCTTCGATTTTCGTAAAAAAATAATCGGTTAACATGCGGCCATAGCGCTCAGAATTGACGGTAACGGTTCGTCCATGGTTGTTCTCAAAAAAATACGGCCCAATCACACCACCAGACCACAATGCGCACCAAACAGTGACTTTTTCCGGGTGTAATGGCTTCTCTACAATCAATTGTGGATTTTCTGAGCCCCAAATTCTATTGCTTATTAACGTATCCACCAAGCGAAAAATGAGCTTCATCACTGAAGAAAATTTTGTTCGAAAAATCAGCATCGACGGCCTGTTTTTCCAACACCCAATTTGCGTATGTTCTTCGTTGTCCATGGTCAGCAGGCTTTAGCTCTTGTGTCAAATGGACTTTATACGGATGAAGATGCAAATCCAGATGCAAAATGCGCCATAATGAGCCATAAGATAGGCCTAAATGTTGAGCTCGACGAGAAATTGACAAATTTGGATCTTCTTCCACACTTTCAGCTACAGAAGCGATATTTTCAGCATTGCAAATGTTTTGATGATGCACAGACCTTACAATATCAGTAACAGATCCAGTTTGTTCAAATTTATTCACTGTATTTAATATGGTTTGCTTTGTAGGACGATTATGACGACCATAATCTGCTCGTAAAGCGCGAAATGTGGATACGACAGAATCACTATTTTTATAATAAGATTTAATAATTTTAACGCGTTGGTTGATTGTTAAATGCTCCATATTCTTAAATGGCAGAATGTCAACTACATAAATGACAGCGTACTTGACGTTTATCTTTGACAGATGTCGGTATACAGATTTCTACTTTATCAAAAGTAAAACTTAAAATAACTTATATGGCCGCAGAAAATCAAAAAATATAGTGAAAATCTAATCAATAAATTTTTTCTGAATTGTTCCTGTATGCGATGTAAATTTTGCAATTATTAATTAAGACATAGTCGAGTTTTGCCCAGTTTAAAATCCATTTAAATCGTATAGAATGTAGAGATAACATTTCATGGTAATTCTTTAAGAAATGGCGGATGACGGAATATTGTTAAAATTCAAGATTTTATTTACCGAGTTAATTTATTTCGGAGTTCAATCAATTTGTCATTTTAAGGATCACTTCATATTTTATTCCGCTGAGATATTTTATTTAGTGATAAAAGAGATACAAAATGAATAAAAATTTTCCGCTGGTAGTTATATAACAAAAAAAACACTTTTTTGTGATAGTGCTGCCTCTTGCGGCGAGAAGCGTAATCTCTTATTTTCCGCTGTCAAATTTCCGCTATCTTATACAATTATTTTTTATTTTACACTAAATATCCAAAAATAACCTCAATCGATGTATTTTTAATAAGTCCTCAATGGTAACTTTGGAGCTATATAGCACCAACCATCCACTTACCCCACTCGAGATGGAGAGACAAATGTGAGATATTTACAGTGACCTCCCTTATAGGCCTCAAACATCATTTGTGTAAAGTTTGATTCAAATCAGTTAAGGCGTATGTATATGTATAAATATCATACATCGTTACACTCACTTTTATATATACATGGTGCCCCAAAATTGAACGATTAAACGAAGCAGGGTGATAGAGGAGCTCATTTCTAACAAAAACAGCCAAGTAAAGTTTTTTCGAATTGTTGGTGGTGCAAAAGTTATTCTACTTTTAGTGTTTTAAGTGAAATCGCATGCGCACCCACCAATTAATTGAAGAAAACCATACGATCTAGAAGTGTGCCTTTCCACGCTTTCCCGATTACAGAATATTTCAAAACGTACATCAAATATACAGTGATGGCGAAGCCCCTGGTCGTCCGAGAAGATGTGAACACCTGGTCAACTTGATATAGACGAAGATAGAGTAATTGGAATGGTGATAGATAACCCATATATAAGTGTTCGTTATCAATACTTTCGGGAGTGCTACGGTCCACGTTGCATCGTATTTTAAAAAGAAATCAGTTGCATCCTTACCATGTGCAGCATGTTTTGCTGACGATGAAAAAAGGGTACAATTTTGTTAAGAAATGCTGCTTCGATACCAAGAAAATTTGTAGTCTTTTAACAACGTTTTATGGAGAGACGAAACGTGTTTTAAAAGGGAGGGGAGGTTCAATATCTGTAATTTTCAACACCAATTTTTAGTGGACATGTGGGCGGGAATAGTCGACGGTAAATTGATTCGCCCATTTGAACTAACACATCGGATTAACGGGGAGGTCTATCTGACTTTTCTACAAAATGACTTGGATGAATTACTTGATGACGTTTCTCTGGATTTCTTAATTACTCTTAATGCTCATCTTACCGGACAAGTGGTGCAGTGGTTAAAGCTTTGGCACTTGGACCGGGAGGTACTGGGTTCGAATCCCATCAGAGGCTAGATGCAAATCGAATTTTCATCATCAATTACAATCGGTGATGTTAATAAACACAACTAAGACCCTCTGATGGAGTGCAGAATTCAGCGCCGACCCACCGTCCATGTCCAATGTACAGGTTGACATGGAGCTTGCAATGTGCAGGTGGTATACTGTAATTGTGTGAGTAGGTGAATAGGTGAATGGGTTAATGATGTGGCGTGAATGCGTGGTATCACAATGGGCCAAACAAATGGCCTAAGTGTCAACCACTGAAACCTAAAAAACCTAATGCTCATCTTAATTACTGGACATATATAGTAAAAGCTCTTCCTGAAAAAGGACTACGTAAGCTACTCCAAATAATTAACGCAGTGTAGACTTTATAATATCGAAGTACTGCCTTTTGTTTTACAAATTTCGCAAAGCTTGTAGGATTTTGAGGTTTCCGGTGAAAATCTGAAAAATAATTCCTATCACAATTAAGGCATAAATGGACTTTGCACTTTTCACAATAAAAATGGGAATTATATTTAATACTCTTGCTGTTTGCATTTAGTTCCCTCTGGTTTTTGGCCATGTTGCGACAAATGATCGACATGGTCATATTTTAAATCGCTTCATTGGCTGGAAAATTGCCTCGCTATTTGATTGCCTACCACATCGTACTTGTGATTTAGTGTACGTTTCAATAAGAGCTCGTGCCTTTAAAAAAATGCCATAATAACTCATTAGCTGATCTACTAGATCCGCTCTTTTATTTATTTATTTGATTTCTCCCATCTTCGAACCGGTCGTTTTGTACCCATAAAATTAGATGTCAAATGAACCAACTTATTATCACCCTATCTAACCATGACCACCTTATCGTCTACACTCCGAACCTCCTCACAAATGTATTATTTAACAGTTAATCTCCCTGTTAGTTCAGCCTCTGCTTGAACTAGAATATTCTTTCCTTTTATTCCGAGCGGACCACTGATGGGGGCTAATACCGGAATAAACTTAGTAAAAGAATGTGAGTAAGGTTTTTGAGTACTAACTTTTTTATTCATTGAATATCTACTTATATACAAAATTTTTATACCTAAAAGTGCAAAGAGCGCATTTTTATTACACGTATTATAACAATTGTATTTTGTGTATTTTGTGTTATATATAAGTGCCAATGTAGCACAAAAATATGTTAATGCACATTTATCAATTTTAATATAGAAATTTCTGTATACTTTTGTTTTATGTGTTTAAACAACCTGGGGCGCCCTAGAAGTTCTTGGGGCTGGAATGGGAGATGCTGTTGGTAAAGCTCCACGACAGGCCGGGTGCCTCTTTTTCTGTCTGTTCTTGAAATATTTAATGGCAATTGCAGTTGCAATGATTATTCCGCTCCAAAATAAAATATGAGTTAATACGTAGTGATGAACATGATGTGTATTATTCCTTTCGTGAATATATTGATTTTCCTTCAGTAGTTTTATGTCGTGCTCTAGCTTGCTGGTATCCACAGTTAAGTTAATATAATCTTCCTCCACCCGATGAGTATAGTTGTTTCTTATCGTTTGCCAATTCGGGGTTGAACTTAGCTTGCTCGAGTTGTTGTGCCTTACGAAAACGGGCGTATTGATTTCTCCTTTTATCTCACTATTAACTTTATCGGCAGCAATTAGATACTGGCTTGAATCTCGTAACATGCATCCATCATCTAATGTTAAGATACCTGACCGACTAAACCGTGTCGTTATGACAGATGATCCACAAATTGCATCCTTGTTTGTTTCTTCAACGACAATAAATAACCATTGATTTGTGTCATGTAACTTTATCCAGTGATTGGTTGCATTCATTGTTTGTATTTTACATAATCCTTGTAGATTTGTGGTATGACGAAGGATCGCCATTTCACAAGCATGTTCCGTAGATGCTGCATTGTAAACTTGTGACACCTTGCACAGGAAATGTTTAAATTTGACCTCTTGACAATCATTTAATTTCTCTTTGGTAAATGATGCGAAGTGTTCTCGATGTTCATCCACAGCAATATAATTTACACTTGTTTCAATATATGCTTGGGACTCGTTGTAATAGATATTTGGAAATGGAATAACCGAGAAGAGTGTGTAGCTCCATGAATATATTAATGGAATAGTTGCTCGTATTATTAGGTTATCCTGAGTTATTCGTGTTTGTAATTTCATGGTTTTGTAAATGTGCTCTAAATTGTCGGCTGTGTGATCATTAAGCACAGTTATTGACGGAGGTAGATATTTTCGTATCTTAGATAGTTCTTGTTCTAGTTGCGATGGCGTCAGCAGAGTGGGATGTAAGACGTTTTGTTGAGCATTATGCACTAAGTCCAACAAACTTTCCTGTGTTTCTTTGATGTTATTTAATATTAGAATTATTTCGAGAGTTGTTGTAAATATTGCTCGTACTTTTTCCTCAATGGAAGCATATTCCTTCAGAAGATCTATTTCTATTTGCAGTCGGTTCTGATTTTCCCTGAAATTGTTTAACGACAACAATGTCAGGTTCGTGTTATGTTTGAATAACTTGATGGTGTTATCAATGATGCTGGTTTGATTGCTAAGAAGATCTAATAGATGCCGCTCGTTTTCATCAATCGTTTCAAAATGGTTTTCATATTGATTTGCTTCCCGTTGAGTTAGTATTCCGAAAATATCTCCAAGCAGGATCCCCGTAGTATCTCCAATTCCCCTCTTTTGGCGGTGTCTCTCCTTATTACTGGACATTAAGAAGTCATTATTCTTTCGTACAACCTCTAGTTGCCAATCCAATTGGTGAAGTATCAAGGCACAATTAATGCCTGGTGTTCTTTTACAGGCTTCCGCTAGTTCCTTATGAATCACATTTATTTGGTTTATTTCTTCCCAATAGTTAGTCAATTGGTAACGGATTATTAAATTCCATTCTTTTGCAATTACTTCTACGTGGCCGATGTTTTCCAGATAAACCCCAATTGGCTGGTTAAATTGTTGAATGTGTACCTTGTCAGTTGCATTGGTGAGGTGTCCTCGTGAAATGATCATTACAAACATAACGGCCTTAATTAATGCCACAAACCTCATTGGTTTCACTTTCCTTACTGATTGCGTTCTATTGTTTGTCATGTTGTTCATGACAGAACTCAATCCACAATGGTTGGCCTTCATGCTTCTTATCACTCTTCTGGCCGTTGTTATATTTTCCTCCATATCAAATTGATTCTCGTTTGGTTGTGCTTGTGGTGCAGAATATCCGATGTCATCGATTGGTAAAGGGCACAAATTTCTTATCGAGTGTTTTGTAATACCATTCTTATGTTTTACTGATATTACTCTGACATTACCATCAGCACCTGGATGAACCTCCACCACCTTTCCCATTGGCCATGTACTGGGATAACCTTCTTTGTTCTTTATTAGTACAATTTGATCCTTGGTAATATTTGGTTGCACTTGCTTCCATTTGTATCGTTGTTGAAGTGAGTTCAAATAGTCCGTGTGCCAGTGCTTCCAGAAATGCTGCTTCAGTTTTTGTAGAAATTCCCATCTAGATAATCGATTTTGCTTTATTTCGCTATAATTGTCTTCTGGCATCATTAGCAATGATCTCCCAATTAGAAAGTGTGCCGGTGTCAAAATTAAATGTGTGCTTTCACTCGAAATTATAGAGAGAGGCCGCGAGTTCAAGCATGCCTTTATTTGACAACATAGCATTGATAATTCCTCAAATGTAAAATGTGTATCGCCTATAACTCTTTTCAGGTTGTATTTTGCCGATTTCACTCCCGCTTCCCACAAACCACCAAAATGTGGTGTTCTAGGCGGTATAAAATGTCAATTTGTACCTTGGTACGCCGTTTCTTCTATTAGTTGGGCTTGGAGTAGTTTATTGAATAGCCCATTTATTTTTCGGTTGGC
Organism: Nephrotoma appendiculata; assembly: GCA_947310385.1. NCBI lineage: Eukaryota > Metazoa > Arthropoda > Insecta > Diptera > Tipulidae > Nephrotoma > Nephrotoma appendiculata. The sequence goes on from OX371223.1 coordinate 141,753,776, forward strand.
TCCAACGAAGGTTGTACCGTTATCTGAATAGATGTGGGTACACATTCCTCTTCGTGATGCGAATCTACGGTTTGCGGCAATAAATGCTTCTGTTGTTTGATCGCTAACTATCTCAATATGGCAGGCTTTTGTCGTAAAACACACAAAGATGGCTATATACCCCTTGTATGTTTGTTTTGACCTACCTTTCGATGTTTTAATAGAAATAGGGCCCGCATAGTCTACTCCAGCAATCTCAAATGGCATGGACGCCGTTACTCGTTCTCGCGGTAGTGGCGCCATTAACTGATGGTTTGTATTTTTCCTGTATCGACAGCATGTTACGCATTTGTGAATTACATATCTTATTGCTGATCTTGCGCTTGTAATCCAATACCTTTGTCGTAAGAATGCGACAAGTAAAGTTGTTCCTCCATGTAGGGTAATACGGTGAGCATCCTTGATTATCAGGATGGTTAATTGGCTATTCCTCGGCAAGATGATTGGATGCCGCTGATCATATGGGACTAATGATTTTTCGATTCTGCCGCCAACTCGCAGTATATTTTTATCATCCAAGAAGGGATTCAATGATAATAACTTACTGCCTTTGTGCAACTGTTCTCCTGTTTGCAATCGTTTGATTTCTTCGTTGAATTCCTCATTTTGTGTCATCCTAATAGCGATTTCGTTTGCTTTTTTAAATTCAGCAGCATTGATCTTCACTGTTCTTGGTATTATTAAGTTTTTGCATTTGTCAATGAACCTGTGCGTATAAGCTATAACTCTAATTAATTTTCGATATTCTGATATTCTCGAAAATAGTTGTAGAAATGGGTGCTCTATTTTCACGTTTAGTGATATTATCTGTTTCAATTCCGATTTCGTGTCAGACACAATATCTTCAGGCCACCTTCCTTTATTTAAGCGTAAGAATGTTGGTCCATTCCACCAAATTTCGCAACCTTTAAGTCTCCCTGGTGTAATTCCTCTTGAGGCGACGTCGGCAGGGTTTTCTTCAGATGGTACGTGACGCCATACAGCTTGAGGAAGCAGTTTTCTCATTGCAGACACTCTATTTGAGACCCATGGTTTATAGTTATTTATATTGCCCTTGATCCAGCTTAACGCGATTGTTGAATCCGTCCAACAATACACTTCTGCATCGGCATATTGTGTTGACTCACGAATATGGTTTACTAGCTTCACTAGTAGTAAAGTTGAGTTCGAGCCTTGTGATAGTAATTTTATTCGCTATTGGTGCAACTTTGGTTTTGGCCATTATACGACTTGTTTTCACCTTCTCCTCAATAACTCGGTAATAAACTACCGCAGCCAATGCCCTCTCAGATGCATCCGCAAAACCATGAACTTCAACCTTTTTGCTTTTAATTGTGTTCACCCATCTTGGTATGACGATGGCCTCAATGTTGTTCAATTCATCTTTATATTTTGCCCATCGTTCGTCGATATCTGAGGGCAATTTGTCATCCCAACCAATTCCACTTATCCAGACATCTTGCATTAACAGCTTACTGCTGATTGTAATTGGAGAAAGCCAGCCCATTGGGTCAAAAATCTTTGATGAATCCGACAGCACTGTTCTTTTAGTTGAAATGTTTGAAGTAGAAAGCTGTAAACGTTGCGTGCTGAATTGAAAGTTGTCATCTCTTGGATTGTATAAAATGCCCAACGTTTTAATAATGTCATTCAATTTAATGGTGATTGTGCCATTGCTTTGTATTTCTTTTGGAATTTCGGCAAGGATTGATGCATCGTTCGAAGTCCATTTCCGTAGCAAGAATCCTCCTCTTGCCATTATGCCGCTTAATTCATTATAAGCATTGAGAACATCTGCTTTTGTGTCACCTCCGGTTAACATATCGTCTACGTAAAAGTCTTCCTTCAATATTTTAGAAGCAACGGGGTAGCTTTCAGCTTCATCTTGCGCTAATTTGTGCATTGTTCTTATTGCTAGAAAACTAGCTGCCTTGGTTCCATAGGTAACTGTTTTTAAGACAAAATCTTGTATTGCAAGGCTAGAATCTTCTCTCCAAACAATTCTCTGATAGTTTTGCTGCTTTTCATCTATCCAAACTTGTCTAAACATTTTCTCTACGTCTGCCGCTATAACATATCTATGTTCTCTCCATCTTAGAATTAGTTTATCCAAGTCATCTTGAATTTTTGGGCCGTTTAACATTATATCATTTAAACTTAAACCGTTTGTTGTTTTAGCTGATGCATCAAATACGACCCTCAGTTTGGTGGTGCTGCTGTCCTCATTTACTACTCCATGATGTGGGATATAGTAGATTTTGCTGGATTCATTCTTATGACACGTAAGCGTTTGGTTCACTGGTGCCATATGTTTTAATTTCTGATATTCTCTCATGAATTCTACATATCTTTGTTTAAAGTTTACATCTCTAGCGAACCGTCTTTCTAATTGAATTAGTCTGGCAATGGCCGTTTTTCGTGATTCTAAGAGCGTCGGAACGTTTTCTTCCAAGGGTAAGTTTACAATATACCTGCCATTGGAATCACGTCGAACGGTTTTTACAAAATGTTCGTCAGCTCTCTCCTCTTCTTCTGTTCGTGTTGTTCCATCAGCTATGCCCTCGTTCTCTATGAGTAACTGTAGTTGTTCACTGATCACTTTTGTTGACACCAAGCTAGTTTTAGTTGCTTGATTAGCTGACCTCATGCATCCGATTATTATCCAACCAAGCTCGGTCTCCCTTTATTATGTTGTTCAACACAATTGCTGATAATAGTCAGCTCCTATTATAATGTCGATTTGATTTGGTTCATTAAATTTTGGATCTGCCAACTTTATGTTTTGTAGATGCTTAAATTCGTTTGTGTTAAATTTAGCTTCTGGCAGGTGATCGAACACCATCGCTTCCATTCGAACCGAAAATTTACTGTCAAATCTCGAAGCTACATCGAATTCAATTATGTGTTTACAAACTCCTGCTTTGACTCCACCCATTCCTGATATGGCAATATTTGTTTTCTTCTTCCTTACGTTGAGTAAATTTGCAGCACCTTTTGTGATGAAAGTACCTTGCGAACCCGAGTCGATCAAGGCCCGCAAAGTTATTGGTTCTTGGTTATCCCTTTGTGCTGTAATTAATGCCGTACCAAGCAGAGTTTGAAGTGTCTCTTCATTGTTTGAATTATGAGAGAGCATGTTCAACTTAGTTGGGTTGTTAACGTTATGCATGAGTGTGTTATGGTTTCCATTGCAAACGTTACATTTCTCGCCACTTTTGCAAGTTATAGTGTTATGTTTCTCAAAGCAAATTCTACATAACGTTAGGAGTTGGATAAGCTGTGTTCTTTCGTATACGCTTAATGCTTTGAACTTCGCACATTGACTTAGTTTATGGTTTCCATCACAGTGTCGACAATTAGTTCTTACAGTATTCTCCTTATTGACGTGTAAGTTCTTAACAATTTTATGCTGCGTTGCACGTACCTCATGAGGTTTGTTGGTTGTGGTAAATTTTTTATGTGTTTCAAGTGAGAGAAACCGTTGTTCCAAAAATCGGAGAAAATCTTTGAGATCCTCGACCTTTCTGGGATCCTTTAACTGCATTTCATAGAGTTTGCTGGTTTCGCTATCAACCTTCTTTAGTAATATATGCGTTATGAATAAGTCCCAGGTAGATGTATCGAATCTTAATCCTTTTAATGCATTGAGAACTTCCTTTGTTGTATCATGCAATTCTTTCAGGGCTTCTCCTGATTCCTGGGATAGCTTAGGTAACCGTAAAAAAATGTCTAACTGCTTGTGAGCAAGTAGCCTTTTATTTTCGTACCTATCATTTAGCAGCTGCCATGCTATGTTGTAGTTGTCGTTTGTTATTTCCAGGTTACTTATTATTTTTGCCGCAGAGCCACCAATACATGTTTTTAGATACGAGATTTTAACTGCGTTCGGTATTTGTTTATTTTCATGCACAATTTGGCAATACAAATCTCGGAAATTTGACCATTTCGAATAGTCACCATAGAACTTTGGTAACTCTAATTTCGGTAGTCTCATATTACAATGCATCGTTTGTTCTTGATGAAATGATGTGTTGATTTTAGCTTCATCTTTCATGCCTGATAAAACTTCCTGTATTCTTTGTGTTACATCTTTATATGATTTTCTTGCCTTTATGTAATAATCGAAGGTGAAGTAATTTGATTTCCCAATTGCCGCATTTTTAATAGATTTTACGCAAATTTCGTCATGAAGGTTTGTAATTTTATCCATTAAAATACGTAACTCCTCGTACGTGCTTTCCAGTGTGGCCTTTGGTGAATGTTCTTCTAGCAATTCTTCAGCACTTGCTATCTCGCTATTCATTCTTCGGATTCTTATTATTTGCAAGTCTAGGATTTCATCTTCTTCAGGAACCTCAGGTTGTCGTTCTCCGGATGAGGATTGTTGATCATTCTCCTTCTGCCATAATGTATGCGGTTTTTTTGTTGAAAATGTAGGTGTCAGTGGTGGATTTTCATTTAATTTTCCACGAAATTCATTAATGTATTGTTTATAATTTTCGGCAACATTTTCCCTCAAAATCAGATACGGATGATTGTCTTGTAATTTTGCTATGTTTGGCTTTAAGTCTTCATCTGTTTTAACGAATTTGTTATAGAGTTTCTTTATTTGTGCAATTTTTTTCTCTAAATATGTTTTCGTTTTCCTTTCCGATCCATCTTTTTTATAATTTATCCAGAGTCTCTCTATCTGCTCTGCAATTTCTGCTTGGTTTTGAAATTCTTCCATTCTAACAGAATTCTTTTTGAAACTTTAACACGAGTTCAGTGCGATCACTTTAAATTATTATGTCTGATTTATAACTTTTTAAACGACGTGAAATGTTTTTATGATTTCGGATACGCGCACGTGAAATCTGTTTTTATAATTTCTATTACGCGAACTTTTTAAACGCACGTGAAATCTGTTTTTATGATTTCTATTACGTGTACATAGGCGCGCGGCTGTTCTTTATGCACTTTCGTTCACTTTTTTTTCTTTGAATGGTTTGTTCTAACACTTTACTTTTTAAGCTCGAAGGACCATGTTAGTTCAGCCTCTGCTTGAACTAGAATATTCTTTCCTTTTATTCCGAGCGGACCACTGATGGGGGCTAATACCGGAATAAACTTAGTAAAAGAATGTGAGTAAGGTTTTTGAGTACTAACTTTTTTATTCATTGAATATCTACTTATATACAAAATTTTTATACCTAAAAGTGCAAAGAGCGCATTTTTATTACACGTATTATAACAATTGTATTTTGTGTATTTTGTGTTATATATAAGTGCCAATGTAGCACAAAAATATGTTAATGCACATTTATCAATTTTAATATAGAAATTTCTGTATACTTTTGTTTTATGTGTTTAAACACTCCCTTTTAAAGGCCCAACTTGTTCGTCAATATACAAATATTATTCTATCTCATGTTGTAAAAATATACCTTTACCAGAATGTTCCAAGCAAGGAAATTGAATATCATCTAAATTCGTTTGAGTGGCCAAATTGGGTTCCTGAATTTCTTCTCCGCTCGAAAAGTCAAATTCCGAGTGGGATCCATTCAAAATTTCCGCCAACTCGTCCAACGTGAATAATCGGAATCACTCGGATTCATTTTTGAAGTTTTTTTTTGTTTTAATCCATGCCATCTAATTTGGGGCAAAAGGACTCCCTGCTCTTTCGCGGTTCATTTTTCACGTCCAACTTTACGCAGTTATGCCAAATTGAAGATGTACGACTATAGGACCGATTTTAAGTTACCATCTGCACATTGCATAGCGCCATGCCAGCCTATAGTACTGAACATGGAAGATGGGTCGACCCATGAGTTTTGCACGTCGATAGAGGGTCGTAGTTGTGTTCCTTTTAATCACAGATCGTAATCTGTTGATGACAATTTTTTATTGCATCCTGCCCTATCGAGGTTCGAACGCGGTACCTTCCGATCCAAATGCCAATGCTTTAACCACTGTGCACTTTAACCATATTGGATAAAGCACCAATTTTTAACAGCAAATATGAAATAATAATACTGAAGAAAGTACAATGTTCCAAAATCGGAACATGAGTGTTGTGTACGTTTGGTCCAATTTCGGAACATGACGTTTCTTATCAATATTATTTAATTTCTTTAAGATATAGTGCACAATTTTTGATTAAAAAAATGATAATTTCCGCCATTTTAAATTAAACTGATTTAACGTACCACAAATTTTAACAAATACACTTAAAAACTAGCACTAAGCCCACATCGTTGGCTTCGGCCCCTTAAAATATTTGGTTTTAGAATGATAAATTTAAATGGCATAGAAAGAAGAGAAACAATAGAGCTAAAATATAAAAGTGGATCGGAAAAAAATTGAACAATTTTTTTTTGATATGGAAAAAATAGTCAAAAACTTTGTTCCAAAATCGCAACATTGTGATTCAAAGGGTTAATAAAAATTTTTTTTTCTTCATGTTGTTTTATTTTTGACAAAGCATTGATTTTAGAAATCGAAATTTTGTTAAGTTCATTTTTTAATAAACACGACTTACTTTGTGAAAAAAATTGTTAAAAAAATTCTTTTGTGACTAGTAGCCCGGTGGTGATACCATTTTAAAATCTACATTAGTGTTGCATTCTGATAATAGGTCAACTTTCTTGTAGTACATTGTTTTCCCGCTGGAGTCACTTAAACATTAACACAAAAAAAAAAATTGGGAAACAAAAAGACTTTAAAAAACCATTGTTTTTAATTGACATATAAGATAATACAGGTTCTAAAAATGTTTTTATTGGTAAGTCACACTCTCCTAGATCATATTAAAAAAGAAAGTTAAACAAAAGAACTCTTGGTTTTTTTTAAATTCAGTTTTTGGCACCCTGTCCCCCTATGGGGCTATTTCTCCTCAGCTGGTTTTCCATCCGTTTAGTATAATACCGTCAGTTTGCATTTATAACCGCTTTTATGAGGTAAAATAATCCTACTAAAATAGCTTTCCCCGTGTGTGTTCCGTTTTGCTCCATCTACAATATAGTATGCCAGCAATCGATGGTAATTGTCTAAGATAAATAATGTACTGTATACTACATGAAATATTAAACCATCAAATATAAAGAAGTCGTCTCAAGTGATGTCACCGTTCTACGATACAATCCGGAACGAACCGATACGGCAAGGTTTTCCTGTAGTTTATTTTTGTATACAAAATATTCTTCTTTCAATCGAGAAGGACTCGAAGGCAAACAAACACAAATAATTATATTTAAATCATAAACAATTATTATTAAGCTTAAAACAAAATTATTTCTAACATTCTTTTATTTTTCTTCTCGTTGCAGGATACTTATTATTTAAAGATTTTTGTGAAAATTGTTCAGAAGAACCTATACCGCAATTAAAATTTTATGAAGAGGTAAGTGCGATGAAAAACAATTTAACCGAAAAATGCTAAATTACAACGTTTTCACTAATGGTGACGTATACTCGTACATAATTCACTCGTAAAGTGCAGACTATTAACGAAAAACCAAAAAAAAAAACAAACTGAAGAAAAAGTAAAACGACGGAAAAAGTCAAATTTGGCATTTCCTCCTTGCCTTTGTCCCCCCACACCACCGCATATTTAAGTTTTTTTTTCTTGATGGCGGATAAAAAAACAATTCACGTTTTTTATAAATTTTCTTTAAATTTTCCTTGCGTATCATAATACTCGTATATTATACGAACAAAATCAACAAACACAAAAAATACGAATTCATAAAACTGATAAGGTCAATGTTTCTACGGTGGTTTTGGTCGTATATAAATAAGATGAATGTCTTGGGACCATTTTCCATTTTTTTGTTTATTGCGTTATTAACAAATATAAATTTTTGTTGTTTGGTCGTTCTCGTTGTTCTGCATAATGGAATTGATAAAAAATGGAATACGTAATGAAAATGGAAAATTTATAATTCTGTGCGGATCAAATCAATATACTCGTAATATATTATATTTACGTACGTGTGAAAGCGGGAGAGTTTGGGTAACCTTTCGTTAATTATCACTTGGTTTTTAATGAATGCAATAAAAGAAATAATTCGTAGGAAATGGAAAATCTGTGGAAAATTTTGTATTGATATTTGATTTTTTAGTATAAGGTTGGGTCGGGAAAAAAGTTTTGGTTGAGGCGGCGGGCGCTCAATGTTACATAAATATGCAAATTTTAATTTGTTTTTGTTTTCACCTTTTTCCAATTATTTTATTTTATATTTTTCTACGTTTTTTTCTTTTCAAGAGTTTTCAATTAGCTCACGAACGATTTTATCGAAGATTTAATTTTATTGTGCTGTGTGTGCTTATGCGAGGGAAAATTATTTTTCTTGAATTATTTTTTTTTTTGTTTTGGTGGTTTCTTTACACTGTACAGTGGCAGAGTATTAGGTGTAGTTAGTTTCGCAGATTAACATATTTTTTGTGTTGCACTTTGATTGAGTTTTGAATACTGGTTTGTTTTGTACACAACCGAGCGAAGTTTTAAAAGTTCATTAATTTTTATTTATCAGACGGAGGTACTGTGTAGTGGTTGTGTGCTGGTTTAAAATTTTCTTAATATTAAAAGTCTTCGTTTCGACTATAATTTTTCATCACGAAGGAACGTAGACGAACGTACATGAGAAAGAGATCCGATTTTATTTATGGTTATGTCGATGATTTTAGAACAAAAACATTATTATTTTTTTTTTTGCAAACTTGGGTGATTTTTTGTGTTTTTTGGTGAACGAGCATATTTTAAGAGTTTGTGAACTTTATGATGTGTATGGATATGGTATACTTATGGTAGATAATAATAAATCATAATTTTTCTAAATGTGTGGTATAATTTTTGGGTGAAGATGATGACAGAAGGTTATTAGAAGTCGAACAATATATGAACTATGAGTTTTAGTTGTTTTTCTGTTACCCACAACTTGTGTTGTGATAACGATAAATTATCTGTCGTGAATTTATTGTTTTTTTTTGTTCCATAACTCTTTAATGTAATTGATCATTCTGTGGGTATACGCGCGTATTTATTTATGCGTATTAGAATTTTTCAGGAGATGATTAGCGGAACTAAACATTTTGCCTTTAAAATTCTTAACAAATCGAATTATCTCGATTTTCAATGTTTGCGGCAGTGTCAACAGTTTTAATCGTTCGAACTGATCGTGAATGCTAGAATTCTTTCAAAAGTTCAGTTTCGTAAATTGTAAAACAATTTAATGGCCAGATAAGTGTCCGATTATTAGAAGAGTTGAAAGTTTGGATTTTTACTACACAATAAAGGTTCATTGTTGATCTGTCAACATCAATTTTACTAACCGCATGATTTTTAACTAGCCATATTCACAGGTCACTTGTAAAAATGATTTTATTTTTCAGTTAGTCTATTTCAGATAAAATAAAGGATTTGGTGATAGGTGCTTAAAAGCGATGGCGCTTTATTTTTGGGTAGTGATTGTGCCACTAAACTCCGGCTAGTCTTGAATTTGATATTTCTATGTCCTAATTAAATACAACTTCTAACTGCCCAATTCTAAAGATTTCTGCTTTTGAAACTTCGTATGTCTGCATTTTGGTGCCAAGATTCCCTTCCATTTCACCTACAAACTAATTTTTTGGCGTGGAAATTTTTGATTATTTTTTCAGCAATATTTTTGATTCAACTGATTCTCGCACTACTACAAATATTTCAAGGACACCTTGTTTATTTGTCGATTGATTTTTTGAAATCATGGAATTACGACGAAAGAATCAAAGTGTGGATGTGTGTATCTTTGCATGATTTTTTATTTTTTCACTGACATATTCCATGTTTAATTTCCTATGTAGGTTACCATTTCTGATGTACCATGGTGCGTTGAGAATGCCACGCAGCACTTTGTTTTGAAAACATTGTATCATTTGTGTATTTGTCTTCTTGTTGCAGCCCCAAAGTTGAATACCAATAGTTCCATACTGGTTTAAGTATTTGCCGATATAGTAGCAATTTATATGTGTATTGTAAGCTCAGAATTTCTACCTATTAGCCAATATATATTCCTATATTTGATTTTTAATTCTTCTTTTTTCTTTTTTAACATACTCTTTCCATCGGCAAGCTTGCAATCGAGAGTCATGCCGAGGTATTTGGCTGTATTTTTATTTCGAACCTGCTTTGAATTAAGTTCCACTGGAAATCCAGTTAGTTTTCTGGTTTGTGAAGTTTACGTGAACCGATTTAGCTTCGTTTAGGCTAATGCGCCATTTCTTTGTCTGCAGCTATTCACTGAGTTGGTTGCTTGTTGAAGTTTTGTCGTTGCTTCTGATATACATTTTCCAGTTGCCAGAATAGCTGTACCGCCTGCAAATGTTGCTGTGGTAGCACCTTCTGTATTTGGCAAATGTCTGGTGTACTGTTTATAAAATACAGGATCCAGTACGCTACCTTGTGGTATGCCTGCTGCTATTCTTTTTATTTCAGAGTATTCCCCGTTATATTTTACACGGAACTGCCGATCTGCGATGTAAGATTTAAGAATTTGATAGAACCGCTTAGGTAGATCACGAAGCAATTTAAATTCAAGTCCTTGGTGCAAAATTTTGTCGAAAGCTTCTGCTACATCTAAGAAGATCATCTATTATTGGCTCGAGTTTCTTGAGCAGTAATTTTTCAAATAATTTTGAAATGACAGGAAATAGTGAAATCGGCCTGTACGAATTTTGGTCGTTTGCTGGTTTGCCTGGTTCAGGAATCATAATTACTTCGGCAACCTTCCACTGTCGTGGGACATATTTTAGTCTGAAGGCAGCATTGATTATATGAACCAATTTTCGTAATCCCTTCTCGGGAAAGGCTTTTACACTTGGCTAGTAATTACACCTGGAGGTTTTTTTCGCATTTAAATTTTACATGATCAGTAGTATTTTGCTTGTCATTTTTGGCCCAGGTTCCTTCCTTATTTATAATAGGCTCCTTTTTAATCACTTTATTGCTTTCCAAAGAGAGTAATCAGTGTTTTATGATAAGTGAGACCACTTAAGTTCCTGTTAATAGTTTCGTTCTTAATTTCTTTTAAAAGTTGTTTCAGTTTATTGCACAGATAATTGAGGATTTTTTTGTTTTTCGGGGCGTGTATCCTGTGCCAGGTCTTTCGTGACTTTCATTTCTCTCTAACTAATTCCCTGGCTTCAAGAGGATAATTTTGATTCCTATGGGATTCGGTATGATTAGTAGGAGAATTTTCCCATGCTGCTTGTTGAATAGTACTCTTAAGTTACTGCAGTTCGTCTTCCAATTTTACCGTTGATTTAATTGGCAATTGAAGGTCTATTTGCTCTTCAATTATTTCGTGGAATGAGTCCCCCTCCCCTTAGCTTAGGCAAGTTATCCTTGTTAATTATGATTGTGCTGAGTGTCATGATAACATGTGAACGGTCAGAATATATCCCCTCGCTATTTTCGAGGCACATGTAGTCCTCGATAATCCCTTTCGTTACATAGAAATCAATGAGATCTGGTAGAATGGAACTCGCAGTTATTTACCGGACCTGCTTCGAATAGCTCTTTTCCTTTACGGGGGTTGTAAGTCTTGAGTCCCAATAGGAGTTTTTTTTGCATTGAAGTCACTATCAATAATAAAATTGGATCCTAGTGATCTAGAGAGTCTGCTATAATCTTCTTTGTTTAGATTATAGCGTGGAGGGCAGTATATAGAGGATATACTGTATTCATTATTATTATTAGTTTCAACTTTTACGGTTTTAACTTACATACTTTTTTCTTCAATACCAAGTTCTTCATAGTGTTTGACATTCTTTGTCACTATTACTGATGATCTTCCATTCTCGTTTCCTCCTGGGTGAACAGCGTGATAACATTCATAACCACGTGTTTTAATTAATGATGTTTCTGTCAAATGGCCCAGCCACTTCGAAGCAGCATTTGAGAGTAGGGACATCTGTTCAACACGCCAGGCTTCTTTTCACCCGGAGAGTCCTCCACCTAATCTCCAACAATACACAATCCGATAGCTCGAAACTACCGGAGTGCCACGGGGAGGCCGAGTGGATTTTTCGGTCGTCCCCAAATGGGCGACACATATGCTGGACTAACCACTCCGACCCTGCGGATGTCCTGCCAAATGGATGAAGGGGAGTAGCAAGCCCAGCCTGTAAATATAACCCCAATACGAAATGCGAATCCCCTCCCAACATACCGACCCGTATAAAATTTAGTAATTTATCTTATTTATTGAACAAACCAAAAAATAATAAAAATAAAGTAAAATAACCAGGTGAAATACAAAAAAAAAAGATAAAATTGAAGCCGAATGCTAAGATACATTCGCCGTACGGAATTTTATTCCAAAATAAAAACAAAACTAACAAAACCCCAAAGGGGAAAACAAATAAAAATGGTCGCGGAAACCAAAGTAGAAATAAATTGAACAACCAATATGGCCACCGAACGTACAATAATTTTGAAAACGAAACCCAATGTGAAACTGTGGCACGCACAACGGACGTTAATCCGCGCTCGATTACAAAGTAAAATCGAAATAATAAAATTTGAAAAAAAATTGAACAAAAAAATTTGAAAATTAGAAAAAGAATCGAAAAATGGAAAATTAAAAAATAAAAAAAAAAAAAAATAAAAAATAGTGCCTGAGTCCTGGTTGGGCTCCAACTGGAATGTTGGGCGTACTCCCACCTTTCATAAATGGAAACGACTAGCCTCGGTTGGCCACCTGTATATTCTCCAGCGTTGGGTGTCTTTCCGCCTTAACCGTAGAAAAATTCCATTTTTTTTAACAAATGGCCGGGTGGCCACCTGTTCGTTGGGTGTCCTCCAGCAAAACCGTAATACTTTCTCGTTGGGCGTTGTCTCCCAAATTTCGCTTCGATAGGCCGTCATAAGAACTTCGGCGTTGTCTCGCCAAAATCCGCGAAAAGAAAATGAAGTGGCCTCAACTGGCCTCCCATGAATAATTTGTGGGGCGTTGTGGCGCTCAAAAATCGCAGGATGAATGACCTCAACTGGCTACCCGTACACACAAAAATGCCTTTCACCGATACACAAAAATACTGTTGCGATGTCTTTGATTTTTTGTTGACTTAAGATTTTTAATCGTTTTACATAACAAAATATAATTATTACACTTTTTTTATTATACAAAATTATACTCGTTGGATATAGAATACATAATATAAACTTTGGATATTAAACAAACTATAATTTTTTTTTCCAACTCAAAAACAAAAACTCGACTTTTTTTTGAAAACGAAAAAAAAGACTTATTTTATATGAAAACCAACACGAGACTATCCAACAAAAACAAATTCTCGCACCACATCAAAAACTCTGCATACTCCCTCTCACTCGCATAGGCTGCACGCACCAAAAAAACATAACAAAAATACTCCTTTATATCTCAGTCGCTCGCACACACGCGTAGGGGTACACATTGGTTCGCTCTCAAAATCATTCGATGTTTACGTAATACAAAATATTAATGCCCAATTAATACAGAACATTAATGCCCCCAATGTAATACCAATGATATAACACAGATGGCAATGTCATCAGTAAAAAGTGTTTTTCAAACAATCACAAAGAAATTAAAAATTTGAACACGAAACAGTAAAAAATAAAAATTAATGGTATGACCAGGGAGTCGTAACAAGGTTTTCCGTCCTGTCCTTTTTACTGGTGGCTTTGGCTCTGCTTGGCTTTTATTTAATTTCTCTCTGGCAGCCTTAGAGTTTTGAAGAAACTGATACATTTTGTTTCTTAGCCTTTGAAGTTCTTTTTCTACTTCACATCCTCTGTAGTTCGCAGGATGATGCCCTTTACAGTTAATGCATTTTTTAGGGTTGTTTCTTCTATCCTTACTCTCTTTCACGTTGTGTTTTCCAGCACATTTTACGCATCTAGGCTCCCGACCGCAAAATTTTTGTGTGTGGTTGAAACCTTGACATTTCTTGCATTGAGGTATTAGCTTCGTATTTTTCTTTAGCGATTCTATTTTAACTCTCACATTTAGTATTGCTTTGATGTTGAAAATTTTTTCAACTTTTTCCTTTTTATTAAAAGTAAGCATAAAGAGTTGCAGCTCTCTTTGGCTACGAATACATCGAGAAAATTAGGTAAGGAGTATACATTTTTAAATGCAGGATTGTTTATCAACAGTTTTTATGAGGAGGAAACTAAATTTTTCCGGAAAATTACCTTATTTTCCAGGAAAATTTTCACTTAAAAAAAGAAATTGCGTAATATTTTATTCAAAATACGTGTACAAATGTGTAATTTTTATAAAAAAATTTGATATTAGGATTGCAATCTACCAGTTTTTCGTCAGTACAAGTAAGTTTTCCGGAAAAGTTTTATAATTTTTCCAGGAAAATTTTGAAATTTTTTCAATTTTTTTTGTTTACTTAGTTTAAAATTATAAATAAAATTTGACACTTGAAGACTTGTATAAATTCTTGAAAAGTGGGGGTTTGGGAGCCCCCATCCTTTAAGGTATACAATGAATTAAAATTACATTAAAAAAAATCATATTTACAAAAGTTGATTTTTTTAACATTTGTGGCACTATCAGAAGAACCGATAAGAGCGATAAAAACTCTTTGATCGGTGTCTGCAAGATTGACAAAGCAATTATTATTAATAAAAATAAAAAAAAATATTGAAAAAATAAAAAAGTGAAAATTTTCCCGGAAAATCAAAAAAATTCCCGGAAAAATTTAGCTTCCCTTAAATTTATACTCCTTACCTAATTTTCTCAGTGTACACGTAAAGTAAAATTACGTTCCCTCTTTTTTACTTCATTGTTCTCACTTCTCTCTCGTTTTAGGATATTTACAACATCTTGTATTTGTAGATCTTTTGCCTTTAGGTCCTCCATTATATCCTCCTTCTTACACGTTGGATGAAGGCATTTGGCCGTATTCTTTACCTTCATTATTGAGCTTTGTGGTTGGAGCTCTATATATATCGGAATCTATACTGTATCGGACACTACTCTGTACTTTCTTAGTGGTCACTATAGTCTCTATAGTTTGTATACTATATTTTCCATTTTTTAGTTTGCCAACTTCGCTTCTTAGTTGAGTTATAAGTGTTTCTACTTCACTTAGTTTCCGACAGAGTTCAGCATTTTCATTTTTATGCTGATTTGCTGAGTTAGCTTGTCTAGATGGCGATCTTGACAACTTTGAACTTCTAAAGAATGAATAAAGCATTGATTGGCTCACTCCAGAATCCATTGTGCCAGCCTCGTTAGCCTGGGTAGTTGGTGTGCCACCTGGGTTATTATATTCTTTTACCGTTGTACTCATTTCTCTAATTGGTCAGGTTATACCTCCCAACACTAGGTCCCTGGCAGAACTTAGCCACTGCAAGCAGTGTCCATCCCTCGCAGCGTGGGCACGCCTTCCAAGAATTGCCAAGTTGCACACAGTTACAGCCGAAACCCCTGTGTGCCCACAGCCGAGGGACTGTCCATTATCGATATACTCTATATGGATGGAAAATCTGGAATAATCACAACAATCAGTTTCGAACTAATGATAAAGAATTGATGAGGAAAAATCAGTCTTCTCACCAGCTCGCGCCAACTGTGTATTTTATCTAGAATCTAGGATTGTGTGTTTAATCTTTATTCAGGGCAGCTGATAGGTTGATTACCTATACTTCGTGCTAAATATGCCCATGTCAAGATGATCACAGATTTTTTCAAACAACGCATTAACTGAATTATTTGAACACATGCAAACATGTTTGGGCCCTTTCTTTTAACATTTTATTTGGCTTGCACGATTTTGATAAAATTGGACAAACAGTGCTTTCGATTGCAAAGAAATGATTACAAGGAGTTTTGATTTCCGGAAAATTCATTTAGAATTCCTCTAAATAAAAGGAAAAGGCCGTCATGTTGCGTGATGTTGCACCATGTTGTGTCATGTTGCAATGGGTTGCATAATACTACACATGTTGCATGCCATGTTGCGTGATGTTGCATTACATTGATTTTGGATGTTGTTTAGGAATTTTGTGTGATGTTCCACTATGGAGGGTCATGTTGCACAATACTGGGGAATGTTGCGTAATGTGGCACTATGTTGCGTCAAATTACGTCATGTTGGGTCTTGCGGTAATTATATGCCTGGCGTTATGTTTCATCATATTGAGGAATGTTGTACCATGTTGGGCTGGATGCGTTACAATTGATATGTTGTATGTTTTCCTTAATAACCGCTTCTTTGTGAAATGTTCGTTGTTATGAGTAACAATATTTATTTCCAGCATTCGCTATCTAATTAATGTTACGCTTCAAATGAGTGTAATATCATCTGGTGGGCTTGAGTTCGTTTCTTTAATTTTTTAGGCTCACACGGTTTTTATTAAATTGCTGAGAGTATGTTTTCGAGTACCAGACCCCGATTGTGATAGATTCTGATCTCATTTATCTCGAGACCATTTTTAAATGTTTTTCGACTCGAACGATTCTCATAACAATTGCGATGATAAATGGGTTTCTAATTCGAGATTGGCATGAATGGATTGCGATGAGTCTAGATTTTCGGAAAATTTATATAAGGTTTTTCGAGTCCAACGATTTATAAAAATGAATGAGGGGTGTGCGCCAATTTATCCGTTATGGACGTGCCTGTGGAAATTTGTGACTTACTTGTTACTTTAGTTTTGTATTTTAAATTTTGAAATCCGAGACGGATATATTTTATTATATATTTTTACATTAATATTTTTCTGGTCAAATTTTTGTAGACTTAGAAGAATTCTACAGTATTATGACTATGTATGCATTGAGAATAATTACAACAACAATCATGTAGACATTCTTTTTTCTCGTTAAAGCAAACACGTTCACAGACAGACAGCAAATGAATTTACTTTCAGAAATCATTAAACGAAAATACATTTAGCACTAAGCCATAATGATACAAATATAAACATAAAGTCCTGCAAAGGCGTGTATTTTTTGCATCATGCTCTGTTGCATTAGGGCACTCGAAAAATAATACGAAACAACATGATTTTATTTTGATCGGTTTATTATCGTGTTATGGGTGCGAAGCTTTTATCCGAGACAATTTTTATTTTGGTGTTTCCTTTAATATGATAGATGTTGCTGATTGCGCAAATGGAGTTTAACTTAAATATTGAACTACAGAACTTTTACTTGTTGTTTTCATATCTGATTTAATATATTTGTTGTGCTTCTGGTTTACCATTATAAGACTACAACAGTGCAGTCTTCATTCAGTATTTCTAATGTTGTTTAAGTGGTGATTTATATAGAAAAGAGAATGTCAGAAATATGTAAAGAAATTATTATTTGCCGCCTCGGTGGCAAAGTGGTCAGCATGCTCGCTCCAGCAACCGGAGGTCCGGGTTCGATTACCGGTGGTGACAAGGAAAAAATTTCACGCCTGGTTTAGGATAAATGAATTAATCACTCATTGATTCCCGAAATGAAAATATGATTATGAAACGTCATTTGAGGAGGCCAAATTCCTTGATGGGATATAGTGCCACAGAGAGAGAGAGAGAGAGAGAGAGAGCGAGAAATTATTATTTAACATCGAAGAGTCCGAGGATTTGAAATTGATCTGTAATTTAAATAAATTGGGATTACCATTTTGTTCTTTTCTAACCGGAAGGTGTTCCATTTTATCTTACATCTTTAAAATATTGCGCCTTCAAATGAGCTCAGAATAAAACGCATAGGTGTTATTTAGGGGGTAAGACGGTAGCTTTTGACTCCAGTGCTATATGTTGCTACATGTGTATAAAGATGTCCTGGTTATAGTGTGGCAGTTTGCCAAGAAAATGCATAAATCGGGTGACCCATTCGATCGAGCCTTTCGTTTGGGTACTATAAAAATTAAAATCACATAACGTTCTGATGTTATTAAAGGTAAAATTAAACTGTGGAAGGTACACAGAAGCAGAAGCAACAAACAATCTTCAGAGTAGTTGCTGTGTGAAGAAGGAAAAACTACAGACTCCAAATGTTAATAAATTTTAATAAATATTCTAGCCAAATGGCATGAAATGCGTGGAATATTTTGTTGAAAATAAAATTTAGCGAGATCTACCAAAATTAATTTTCCGTTAGAAAAATAGAAAATAGAGTACTTAACGTCAAAAAATGTTGAGCTCCTACTTTTCCAATTATTTGCGAGTCATTTTTTATCGTGGTAATTTTTCCCGTCAGTCGACGAGAGTAAATAGCAGCGTCTTCGACACGAAACAAGGATTTTATAAATGATCGTTAACAATTTGTCGTATTTTAGTAAAAGAGAGGAAAACGCAAAATAAATCGAAAATCGCACGTGCACAATTTGACAATACGCGTTCCTTGCCAACCCCCATATTTAACCAAACGAGCAGAAAACTCATTTTCTAATAAATATTGTAAATCTAATTAAAAATAATTTTTTTTTTATATATAAGAAATGACAAATTCAATGATATAGTCGAATACTGATTTTGCTGTTGATGCTTGTTTGTATATAACCAGATACACTCTTCCATATTCTAAAACCACATTTAATTACAAGATCTTATATACAGCAACAACAAAATGATACACAAGTTTGAACAAAAATTAACGACAAAAGACGTAATAACATGAAAGTAATTTAGCATTTTAATGAAAAATAACCACCAACAAATCTCTCTCATCATCCAATTATTCCTTTTTGCCTTCATCTTCGCCATCGTCATCTTATGGAGTTTTCTTCTTATTTTTGTTCCGACATGAACTTCTTGTTATTAGTTTAGTTTCTGTCTCCCAAGAATAAATGGGAAATTAAAGCAAAATGGTAAAAAAAAATTGAAAAATTAACCATCTCCGGTTTTCCACCGCATATCATCCCCACAACATCATCAGCATTTTGGTGGCCCTTCCTTTGATCTGCGTTTATTGTTCCTTTTGTAGCTACTTTTTTGCATTATTTGGTTTGGTTGGAAATTTTTTGTTATGCTTAAAGTCCACAGCACAGTACCCAACATTTTCTTTTTAGTTCTGCTTTGTACTGATTTTTATTTGTCATTTTGGAAAATTTTAATTAACAACAAGCAGTTATAATTGATAGGGGGTGGTGGTAA
Organism: Nephrotoma appendiculata; assembly: GCA_947310385.1. Lineage (NCBI taxonomy): Eukaryota > Metazoa > Arthropoda > Insecta > Diptera > Tipulidae > Nephrotoma > Nephrotoma appendiculata. The sequence goes on from OX371223.1 coordinate 141,772,926, forward strand.
TGGTCGTGTATAGTTGTATGGGTATGAAGACTTAATTTTTTTTTGTTCGTTTGCTTTTATATCGTGGAGTAACTTAAAAGGATCAGTTGAATATTAAATTAAATAATACTTAGGAAAAGATAAAGAGTTTTCTTTTCGAAATTAATGTAATTGAAATGTAAATAATTTACTGCTTTGGGAATGTACGAGTATATATTTTTTGTGTTCGGTATGTATTTTTGTATCTACGAGTAAGTAGTTAGTATCAGTACTGATTTTTAAGCTGATGGGAATGACAAAAGAATCATTCCATCGTAAAGCTAATATCGCTTTGTGTGCAGGGTGGAATTGATTAGATACGCAATTTCCTTGTTTCGTTGGGAAATAATTTTATGGAAAATTATGCGCCCAGGAGGGAATGTGTATATAAAATGTTTTCTGATAGGGCTAAAACAATGCTGTTTTAATATGTAAATATTTCATTTGAAATTAATAAAAAACATTTCCATTTAAATATGCTTTCATAAAAATTGTAAATATCAAATTTCGTTTTCCAAAATTCGGTATAGAAAATTTTTCACAGCAGTCATCATATACGAGGGTATATCAAAAAGTCTTGCAATATCATATGAAAAAAAAAGAGTGAGTGAGACAACAATATATTTTACAAAACCATTTTTTGTCGCGATGAAACTATTAGAAGAACATTTCGATGTAAATTTTACAGTTCGTTTGTTTTTGTCAATTTAGTAACACGTGTTTTGAATTTTTCTTTAAATGAATGAAATTGAATATCGCGCCGTTAATAAATTTTTCTGTAAAGATGGAGGAAATGCAATTTATATATTCAACTATGTATATATCAAAAGTTTACGGCGAATCTGCACCATCATATGCCACAGTAACAAGGTGGGTAAAATTTTTCAAAAGTGGTCGGGAGTCATTAGAAGACGACAACCGCTCGAGTCGGCCAGCAGATGCTATTAGCCATGAAAACGTAATTTTGGCCGAATCTATTGTATTGGAGGACCGGCGTATTTCTGTTCCGCGATTAACGTGGAGACTTTTTCTTTCATACGATACCACATATACTATATTACATGACCACCTTCATATGTCGAAAGTAAATGCGCGATGGGTTCCCCGTTTGTTGAATGCACAACAAAAGAAAATGCGTGTTCAAACTTCAAAGGCGAGTTTAGATATGTACAAAGAAGATCCAGAAAATTTATTGGATAACATAATAACAGGCGATGAAACATGGTTTCATCACTGGGATTCGGAATCCAAACAAGAATCGATGCAATGGATTAAACGTAGTGAACCACCACCAAAGAAATTCAAAACTCAACCGTCTGCTGGTAAGGTTTTGGCAACAATTTTTTGGGATGCTGAAGGAATTTTAATAATCGTTTATATGCCACCGAAAACTACAATCACAGGTATATATTACGCAGAGGTTTTGCGAAAATTGAAAAAAGCGATCCGGGAAAAACGGCCAACGGTCTACATTCTATATGCATTTAAAAAAAAAACTAGCGATTGTTTTGAAATAACTTTTGCTTTAAAAACTTCTCTATTTTATGCCCTTTCCAACGGTATGCTACATGTCGTAGCAATCACTCATTTTGTGGACGAAATAAGTGATAATATTTGGTCAGGATTATTTGTGTCAGGATTAAGAAAATACCTTTTGAGTTATTGATAAAATATTAATCAACTTCATTTATTACGTTTTGTTCAAAATGACCTCCACCACTCTGTATACATGCACGGCATCGTTTTTTATCTCCACGGTTGTTGTGTGGAGTTTCATTTCATTTCTCATTTGTTCAAATGCAGCACTTATCTTTTCTTTTAAAACTTCTTTTGTGGGCACCTCTGCTGCATACACCATCTCCTTAGCACGTCCCCAGACGTAGAAATCCAGGGGTGTGAGATCTGGGGACCGTGCGGGCCAAGAAATAGGGCCACCTCTACCAATCCATGAGTTTGGGAACGAATCATCCAAGTATTCCCTTACTGTTCGTTGGTAATGTGCCGGGCAGCCGTCATTTTGAAAAATAATCGGCACATCTTCTTCTAGAACTGGTAAAATCAACTCAGGTAGCTCATTTTGTAGAAATTCGAGATATATTTTTCCGGAAAGACGTTCTGGCAAAAAATATGGGCCGATAAGGTTTCGACCAATAACACCAGCCCAAACATTTACACTGAATTTCTTTTGGAAAGAAACCTGCCTTTTCTTGTGAGGATTTAGGCCTTTTCTGCTCCAGTGATGCAGATTGTGTATATTCACAACTCCCTCACGACTAAAGTTAGACTCATCTGTCCACAAAATCCTTTTCAAGAACATATTATCCTCAACATTCGTATGCAATATAAACCTACAAAACTCCAACCGTCTAGCATTATCACCCTCTTCGAGACCTGGAACAATTAATTAAATTCGTGAGTTTGTGTCAATTGCTCAAATATGATACGTTTCTGTAAACTGAGAGAAGTAAAAATTAGGTGTAATTACCATGAACTGGAGTGTAATGGAATGCATGTTTTCCTTCTACCCGTAGAACCGACCACACTTTCCAGACTGATAAGTTGAATCTGGCAGCGATAACTCGAATGCTTGTAGTAGGATGCTCGTTAAAAGCTTCTAAAATTCTTTCATCAACTGCAACATTATGTTGCCTCACATTCACTGGCGGCTCGTGGAAATCTAAGTTGCCGGTCTCCTTCAGACGTCGATAGGTTATTGAGAAGGTTTCATGGTGCGGTAAACGTCGAACAGGATATCGAGCCTGATAATTTCTTCTCGCTTCATGTCCATTGCAATTAGCACTGCCATACGCCAACAACATGTCAGCATACTCTTCGTTACTAAATATAGGCATCGTAACAACAGCGACGACAAAATCAACGAAAAGTTTTTAACAATTTAACACGAACAACGTAAACTTCCGGTAGCAGATAGTGGAATATCAAGTAAACAAGTGAAGGCAATTAACACCCAGTTTGCTTATTTAAATTTAAATGTAATAAATGAAGTTGATTATTTTATCAATAAATTAAAAGGTATTTTCTTAACCCTGATACAAATAATCCTGACCAAATAGTATCTCTTATTTCGTCCACAAAATGAGTGATTCCTACGACATGTAGCATATCGTTGGAAAGGGCATAAAATAGAGAAGTTTTTAAAACAAAAGTTATTTCAAAACAATCGCTAGTTTTTTTTTTAAATGCATATAGAATGTAGACATTTTTTATACTTTTACACATTTTTTAAGATTTGGAAGCCCATAATTCATTTTTCTCAAAGCGATTGTATTAAATAATGATTTATTTAGAATAAAATCACAATGCAGAATACAATAAAAGTTATTTCGTGTCTTTACGTCTACAAACAAAAAAGTTATCGGCTCCATGGGATGAAAGCTTTCAAATGACCCCCCCCCCCAATCTGCCATAAAACGTTGTCGGTCCGCCTGCAAAACACCCTGTATACATGTAAATATGAATTCTTGATCCAAGGCAGACTTCCGGATTGGAGCATGACACTAATTTCATATAACCCCTTTCCTAAAGTCATTCCCGTCAAAAATTGTTAAAAAAATTGAAATTTGAAAAAACAATTGTACCACAGCCCCTAGACCCCGGGGTCCAGCCCCTTCAAAAGTATCGTGGGCTTAGTCCTGAACATGCAACATGTACATGGTAAAAATTTCATGGCGATCGGTAAAGCGGCTAAAGCGTTATTACAGAACAATCAAATAATTGTATCTTTACATGTAAAAATGAATTTTTGATCCAGGGGCGGACCCCCCGAATTCGAAAATGTCTCTTATTTCATATAACCTCTTTCCAAAACTCATTCTCGTAAAAAAATTAAATTTTTGAAAAAATTTGTACCATGGTTCCTAGACCCCGGGGTCCAGCCCCTTTCACAATATCGTAAGATTGGTCCTGAAGATGCAACATTTGCATGGTAAACATTTCATGGCGATCGGTTCAGCGACTGAGAAGTCATTTTGGAATAATCAAATATTTGTGTCTATACATGTAAAAATTAATTTTTGATCCAGGGCTGGGCCCCTCGGATTCGAACATGTCAGTAATTTCATATAACCAGCCCCATAAACTCATTTTCGTGGAAAAATTTAATGAAAATTAAAATTTTCGAAAAAATTTGTACCGCAGCCCCTAGAACCCGGGGTCCAGCCCCTTTCAAAATATCGTAAGGTTGGTTCTGGATATGCAACTTGTACATGGTAAAAATTTCATGGCGATCGGTTGAGCGGCTGAGACGCCCATTCGGCACAAACAAACCCGAATTCATTTTTTTATATGAATATAGATAAATCAAGTACTCTAGACCAAATCAAATCACTAGGCTTAAGCCTTTTAAAATTGCAAGCCCCATCTTAGATGTTTAAATTTTTAGCCTTAGGCTCAAATTGGGATTTTTTGTAAAACTTTTTTTATGCTTCCAATCTGCTTCGATGGTATTTTTACCAGTCCATAATTATTCTATTTAAGTGGATCCCTGAATAGGCCAAGATGGATTTGAAACTAGTGAAACTGCTATCTGCACTCTTCCTCGCGCATAAATTGGCTGCCTCGTTTCCTAAAACCCAGAATACCCGGGGACCACCAGGTATTTTTTTTTTGCTTATTTCTTTTAAAAACCAATATTAGCTACGTATCAGTCTAGGAAACCAGACCGGCTGTGGTTAAACCTATTGTGACAATTTCTGCTTGAAGTGAAGAGGGCGGAGTGTAAAGCTAGGCCCGATTACTATTACCAGCTCCAGTCCTAGTTATTTTGATCCACCACTGTAGGATATAAAGTTCTCAAATTCGTCCCGTTTTGGAATCCTGATAATGAAACGTCTCTGACGTTGCTTTTATAATCATATTCGATAATTGGACAATTTCATTGACAATTTAATGTTACTAAACTACGCCATCCAAGTCTATTCTGTTTTATTTGATTTAATATTTTTAGCTAGATGGCTCTAGAACCGTCCATATCTTTGATACTGTAAGGGTGTGAGTCCTAAAAGCCTCTCGAGGGCAATAGTTAAAGGGTTTTAAAGCTCTAGTTGCACTTGACTGATAAGTCTTCGAATTTTATTTATTTTTTGTTCGCTCTGTTTTTGGCCCCCAAACTAATGCCAAACCGCGTATGAAATCATGGACTTATCATGGTGGTTAGATAAAACCATTGTGTCTTGGATTATAGCTCACGTGGGTAGCCCACGTTTTGTTAACATTAATTTGTTGACATTTGAAGTTCTAGCTTTACTTAGCGTCTGGTAGGCCGTCCAGTTGTTTGTTCGCTTGGCCAAGCTGAACAGTTTACGAACTTCTCTTCCCCCATAGGAAAAGATCTTGATTCCACCAATGAACATTTCTATCAAGGGCTGTCCAGATCTGCGATTGCATTGATGTAGGTTTGAATATCGGTTAATTTATATTGAAGTCCGCAGGTGTTGACTTATCAGTAAATGTTTTTAGGGGTTCTCAGCAAGACTTCTACTTTTTGAAGTATTTCGATATGAAATCTATTATATATATGAGAGAGCAATGAATCCTCCAATAAATGCTATCGACCAACTTCATGGTTGTGCCCAGGTCTGACAGGGTTAGGAACCACCACCTTTTGCCGTACAGCATTTATAAATGATACTAATGAAATCAATACTCTGAAAAGTGCTCATCTCTTAATTAAGTTAGTGTGGCGGCTGCTCCCAGGCTGAACTTTATGATGAACTTTAATTTTTGATGATGGACTCTTAACAATGATTGATAAAGTGCAGCACGATCGCAGCACAGGTAGGGGATCGTTCTCATTCTTGGAAAAGTAGATTTCGATAAATTTTACATGATAGTTGCTTTAAGTTTCTGATCAGAACGCATCACTATCTGCTGAACATTTGATGAGTTATTTATGCACTGTAGTGGGTACTGTTTTGTGTTTTGATGGAGACAGTTTTAGGTTTCGATGGAGACAGCCCATGCTTTTTAGATTTTTTTTTTGTGGCGTTATCTTATTTTTATGTATGTGTTATGTAAGTAAAATGGTTCGTCGACTATTTCGAAGGAAAAATATGATTTCTGCTCAGTTGTCATTTATTTAGACAAATCGGTTCTGGATTCTATTTTAGCATTATCGCATATTGACGGGTATCTGATCCGTAGTTCCGTGCTAGCAACCAAAATATGATCCTGACCATTCATTCCTCGGTGCACATCTCTTACTTTAGATTAAGGATTGTTTTATCAAGATTTTTTCCTTGAGACCGTTTAATCTCAGCCAGACAGGGCCACCTCGAGAATTGGCTATATGTCCGGAAAGAAAAACTCCAGTACTTCCAAGTGTTGTGATCACGTCATCAGGTTGGTCAACCACATCTGTTTCTTCCAAACTTTTAACAGTGAGACAAATTTTATCATAACTTTTTTAAATCACTTCTTTATCACCACAAAGCCCTTATCCAATAATACGAATTTTCCAAATCACTCCTACTTTAGTGTCCATAAAAAATTCGTATTATCCCAAATGAAAACAAAAATAATTTTTCTAATCAATTTATGGGTGTATTATATGTTTACATCCGAAGGGCCTTGGAGCACAATATTAACAATATATACGACTCTAATTATGATCCCGAAAATTGAACTATAAAACTCTTTAATTGTGGCAATGGCAACAACAAGAAATTTATTAGAAAGGACGTCCATAATCAAAATGTATAACAACTCTAATTAAAGTTGATGACATTTTTTTATGTGTGTGGGTATGTGTGTGTGTATATATGTGTGGTTTACTTTTGTGCTTCTGGATTGATGACCGATTACATTTTAATCGCGGATATAAAGAAGACTTGGGTTACTAATCTCATCGTATACAGAGTAGATTCGGATGCGGTGGACTTAGTTAGAATTCTAATTATTGTTCAAACATTTTAGGAAATCTATGTTTTTGTGTTGTTCCAAACATGTATGAAATATAATTTTGTGTGTGTGTGTGTGTGTGTTTGTGTCGAAAGCTTAGCTATATAACTTTCTGCAGATAAAATTTAATTAAAATGGTTTTCATCTTGAGAGTGAAGAAAAAATTCAAGACATACCATATATTTGAAATGTGTGGTTTGTTGTGCTACATATATGTGGATATGATGATGGCAAATCTTATTTATCCGACATATTCGTATATGTGTACAAGAAAATTTCTTCATTTTTAGATTTTTCATTTCATTTTTTTTTGTTTTCGTCTTCGATTAAGATATTTATCGAACATAACTGATATCCATGTACATAAAGCTATGTATGAGTATGAGCACAATATTCAGTCAGAACGGAACAAAATGAGCTTTTTTGGAAATAATAACAATAAAAGAAAAACTTTCATAAAACCAGCACCACAAGAACAAGAAGAAAAATGAAAATTGATTGTTTGGAAAATAATAACGAATACTCGTACATACATATATACGAAACCCCTAGAGTACACATATTTTCTGGGTATTGTCCCTTCTTATCGTCTGAAGATTTATGTTTAAGTGGGTATGTATGTGTGGGTGTGTGTGTCATTTCTTTCTTCGTATATATTACTACGTGTTTTCGTTGTGGTGCTTGCACGTCGACCTGGGCGGTCTGATGGATTAAAAAGACCGTAGTAATCTAGCCCAGTATTTGTAAATGGTTGGGCTGTCAGAACACGTAAACGAGGCAATGATTACATCTGTTGCTGTTGCATTGTTTGCTGGTTTCGCTTGCAAATTGACTCAGCCGACACGTAGAATCTCCTTGGCATTAAAAATTGGATTGAGTGTAAGCAATTTACTGGATGAATCAATACTACAACAAGGTTTAAACGAATTTATATATTTATTTATAAATTGTATAAATCGACTACAAAAGATTATATAAAGCTTTCTTAAATGAACCTCTCGACAAGTGATAATCAAAAGCTTCGTACCTGCGATACCCTCGGAATTGGACCAGAAAGACCTCAGTTTTTTACCGCTCATTCGTTGAATAAAGCTCCATTGCGTTGATGCATCCGACGTTCGGGAGTATACAAGTTGATACGTGCTAGTAACTCGATACAATCGGCACGGGAAATAATGATATCACACACAAACAGCGCGGAAGCTACATCTCGGCGATTACCTAGGCCTTGCAGTTTCAAAAGATTGCATCGATTCTGATAAGGCAGAAGAATGTAATCCACAGCACACGAACAAAATAAAGTACAAAATAAATTCAACCCGATCAATGGTTTCGTTGTACAGTTGACAATGATAAAAGACAGGCAAGCGGGTACGGAAGAAAGATAAAGTTTATCATTGGACTAAGCGGTTTAAGTCATTTTGTAACATTTTGCAGTCTAACACGCTAGAGACCTAGGCGAAAATCTTCATATGTCATCCGCGAAGAGGAGGCAGTTCACAAGCTTAAAACATGCTCAACGGCTGCTATGACTACCCTGAGGTACGCCGAATGGCACCCGAAATAATGAGAGAAAGAATCCAGAATCCTCACGGATTGCCAGCGGTCTGAGAAGTAAGAACGCAACTAGTCGATGGAAATGAAATGACAATCGAGACTCCAACTTGAATAAGAATAGAGTGATCAATCACATCGAAAGCTTTTGCAAAGTCGGTATAGACTTCTGTATAGATAGAAGTGAAGGCGTTGATGGTATCAGATGAAGTGACGGTCGATGATAAATTAAAATCCTTCACCTGGGTTTTGTAATGAGTAATTCTCTGAGCGGTTTCGTTTCATTGACAACCGTGTCTTCTTCAGATGATGTCAGCGTTGGGAGTTCATCAGCGTTGGTCATTTCATTGTACAGCCATGGAGGACCTTTCCACCATAATGAAAGCCCTTCTAGTGCAGAACGGAAGATTCCGCGACTAGCACAATCTGCTGGATTGTGTTCTGTGCGAACGTGCCACCATCGAAGACGTCGGAATGTTGCTGGATGTAACCACCCGATTTGAAACGTACTGCTTCAAAGTCGCCGCTGGTTTGCGCAGCCAGCAGACAACAATGCTTGAATCACTCCATAAAGTATACTCCACATCTTCTAGTTGTAGTTCGGTTCGTACATTATTGATCACCGTTACAAGGAGATGAGCCAAACACAACTGCAATAATCTTCCAGCTTCGATATGGCCCCTTATAAATTAATATGAAAATCGGCTATAACTTCCAAACCCTTGCTGGGTCGGAAATAGCGATTGATGTTTTGAGATGGTACCTAATTAAATGATTGCTGACCAAGTGGCCAGCACCAGCCAGTATGTTCGAAATTGTGGAAATGGCCAAGTTAGAAAATCTGAAGTTAAGTTAAATTAAAATTTGTATCTCTTAAGAACTTTCTAGGCCGGAAATGGATCTTTATGTTTTGCACACAAGATAAAAATTTGTGATTTTAGTGGGTGAAAATCCCAGGTGCCTTTACGAGTAATTTTCTTTAAAGATTTATACTTTGATAGGCATACAAATTGACCATTTGCAAAAAAGAATATCTCGATAAATTTGGAACCCTGTATAACCTAGTATTGCGGGAAAGTGATTCGTAAAACAGCAACCTTTTGGAAATTTAGTTTAATGAAAAATATGGCCGCATTCCACAGTGAAATAAATTTTTTGTTATAGCGACAAAGGCAGCAACTTTTGTTTGTTTTTTATAGCAAAATTTCTAGGCAAATTAGTGACAGATTGAGGGCAACATAACCTAAAATTTTGAAAATAAACGATTTTAACGAAATACAAAATTTGTGTGGTACGTAGCGGCACAAAAAATAATCCCACGTTTCATTTTTCTCCCGACATTTCACTATAATATTTTTTCAACCATAAAATTGTCGTAGTGTGCGAAAAATATTTCTCATCGCCTTTTGAAGGAGTGTTATAAATGTTGCCATAAAAAGTATTGAGTTTCATACTTGTCATGGCTTCGGTTCCCCACTTACTCTATTATTTTGCCTAAATTTTTTTTTTGTTTCTCTCTAACAAGTAAAGGATTTATATTTTGATCTCGTGTTAATTTTACTGCATAAAATTGTTTCACTGTGGAAATCACGCATAACATTAAAGAAATTTAAATACACAAAACTTTAGAAAAATGCACCAGCGACTTTAAACGCTTACCTATGGGTGGCACTGTACCGCTCACCATTATTTGTTTGTTTTTAATATTTGCAATCTGTTCTGGTATTGAGAAACTCCCAAATCTTTCTCAGTTTGCTTTTATGTCCTAAAATAAGGACGTAGGCTATAGGTTTGATTTACGTAGAACTATCTGCGCATTGCATAGCTCCATGCCAGTACTATAGACTGACCTGAAAGAGAACCTTGCATTCTGCATTCTGACAGGGGTCATGGATGCGTTCAATTTCATTACCGATCGTGAAAAGCCATGCGAATATGTTAATCATATATCGTTAGGATTGGACTGAGAAGTCCACCACAGATTGCTCTTATCATAAAAAACTCAAAATATAATGAACCATTTCCGGCCTAGAAAGTTCTAAAGAGATACAAATTTTTATTTACTTAAACTGAAATTTTGGTACTTGGTCATGTCTTCAAATTTGAACATACCGCTGGTGCTGGCCACTTGGCTAGCAATCACTTAATTACGTACTATCTCAAAACATTAATCGCTAGTCCCAGCCCAGGAAGGGTTTGGAAGTTATAGACAATTTTCATTTTAATTTATATGGGGTCATAAAAATACGGTTGGCACTGGTTGGCACTGGTTTGCACCCCAAGTTACCCTTAATATTTTAAACTAATAATATGGCCCATTATTATTTCGAACTTAAAACTTACAGAATTACTATTGCCAAAACACAATACATTATTTCCAGGTACTTGTTTCACATGAACAACAAATGAACTGGGATGGTATATTTTTTCGTTGTGTTTATATAATTTAGAGGTATACAATGAAAAAACGGGAATGGAATAGAATAGTTCCGTATAAATAATAATAAAAGAAATTCCTGGGATGAAAAACTGGGATAACTTCACATGCTTATGTGGTCATGCATCTCTCTTCACCATTTGCTGAGTGAACGTTTAGAGGAACCATGATAAATATCATTCATGAATATTAAAACACAAAGATCATACAGTTTAATTATTGCTTATTAACCGCTTTTTTGGAATTGTGTCACTTCATCGCATATTCTGGTTTGAAAGTCCTAAAACTGTCCTAAACAATCGTAGTGCCCTTTTTTATTTTATATTTCTATCTGTCATTCGTAGTATTGTATGCTTGGCGCTCGAGTGCTACGAGCATCGATTTCGAACTTACATGTAAAGCCAGTATGTGAACTGCCGTCGACTATTCCATTAATACACCCCCTCCTAGTTGGTTTGTTGTTTATATGTTCTATTCGCTGAAATTCACTCCGTGAAACGAAGTATTCCGTAGGCCGGTTCTTCAACACGACTTTATAGAGACATTCGTGACGGGGGTTGTAGTCTAGTGCGAAACTTATCACTCCTTACAAAGACAGAATCGAAATTATCGACCGATTTTGGAAGAAAAATATTGTTTTGCCGTGGTTGTCGTGCATTCTTGGGAATAAAATTCTGCAAAGTGTTGCGTAATTGGTCGTTGACTGTGTAATGGTGACGGTATAGAGGAGAAAAAGCATTTTCGAAAAATAGTTCACCGGGTCGAGTAGCTTGATCATTTGTCGATAAACCATTTCAGCTGGTGAATATTTAAGATCTTCCTTAACCAGTGCTTGAATTCTGAGTAAAACGATTGCTATTTCTGAGCTCCAATGTATTGTATCGCCTTCAGTCTTGAGTGCAGCTTAAACCTGTCGATGATATCGTTCAACTTTGCTATTCTCGTTAATTCGGCGAAAAATTTGTTACAGGCTGGCTACTGCCAACCTGCAGATATTCACTAAGCGCATGCAGAGGCCTCCACGGTGATTTTTGCCGGCTTCGTTCTCAGGGAGAAGTGCGAAGGGTCGTGGGGTTTGAGGCATGCATGGCTCCTGGCTTACACCGTGATAAAATACAGAAAGTTGGGGGGAACGCAAATAATAATAAAAAACCGGGTGTTCCGCCGAAATTCGTCGGCCGGAACTTGAGGAACGAACAACACAATAAATAAAATAAAATGATGAAGAAAAATAATAATAACGGAAGAGGTGCCTTGGTGCGCGCATCCATCCGAATTCAAATGGGGTCGAGCCCTGGTTACGGAATTGGATGCGGGCACCAAGGGACCGCAAACACTAAACCGACACAGAGGGAGTCTCCGCTCCCATCATACCACACCCGAAAAATTAGTAATTCATTTTATTATACATGAGGAAAAACACAGACAAGAAAGAAAACAACTTCCCCCTCCACCGCACAACGATGAGAGAGAACGAGAGAGAGAAAGAGCAATATGCACCGAGCGTGCGCCCGCTGTGCGGCGCTCGATTACAAAATTTAAATTTGAAATTTAAAATAAAATTTAAATATATATACATATATATATATATAAATAAAATCAAAAAAATTTAAAAAAAATAAAAAGAAAATAGAAAAAAATAATGTAAAGCAAATTAGAAAAAAAATCGTACCTTAACACTATATATGATATATAAAAAAAATCACCGTTGCGGCCTTGGTGCCGTTACCGTGTTGGGGCCTCTCCCCGATAGAAAAAATGGGTTGCGGCCTTGCGCGGCCGTCATACCACAAAGGACTCCTGTCCCCCGGACCGTTGCGGTGCCTTTCACCGATACCAATAAAAATGAGGTGCCGGTTGGCAACCCGTTACGTTGCGGGGCCTTTCCCCGATACCAAAAATAAAATAATAATAACGAATAGCCGGTTGGCTACGCGTTAGCGTTGCGGCCCTTCTGCCGTTATACACGCCAAAATCGTTAGATGCACACTATAACTGTTGCAGCACCGTTCTTCTTATTTTGAAGGCGTGAGAACCACGTTGCCTCGTTGCGAATCTTTCTCGATATTAATCACTCGCAGATGACTTTCCGGCTTTTTCTATACATAAGTAGAATGTATTTCGTATATAAAATTGCCACTTTATCCGCTATCGATTTAGTATGACTCAACCAGGAAATTTATAATTTCCCTTCTACGAAACAGTAAATTTTTATTCCAACAAGAAACTTCTCGTACCCCCAATTTTTATATCATAAAATAGAAAATGCACTTCTTTGAATTTACAAGGATTATAATCAGAATATATTATCCTTTATTATTTACACTTTTATTCACTTAGTTACTCAATACTTTTTTTTAAAAATTTGTTAGCGTGCAAAATGAACGCCACTTGTCACTACTTTAATTTTACAATAAAAAAAAAACTTTTCATACCACCATCGTATGCTACTCATAAAAATATTTTTTTTTCGATCACAACCAAAAACGAGACTTTTCTGACTCAAAAAAAACAAAACTCGACTTTCATTTTCAAAAATCACAACTCGAATGAATGACAAAAGAAAACTCTTACGCCGCACAAACGACGCGCAAAACATTCCAGAAGAATGTCTCTTCTTCTCTGTTTCTCTTTTGCATCAATTCAATTGATGCAAAAGAGACGCATATAAGAAAAACATTCTTATGGAATGTTTTGCTTTACACACACACTCGATACACATTGTTATCTCTCTCTCGTCGTTCTTCTCACCTCTGCGCCACCACACGATGAGGTACAAAACAAAACGTCGCGGGTGCGTTCAGCGCACAATTTAACAGACAACTACAGAGGTGAATAAAAACATAAAATGGTGGTTGCGACCAACACAGTCGTAACATATTTGAAATCAAACTGCGTTCTTTCATCGACTGTAATATTGAGTGAGTAAAACGCCGAATCGTGATACGTAATTATCGCGATGAATGTTGTGGAAATGGTTTGTGCTGACAGTGACATATCAGTCATCGAGTGAATCGGTCAATACATGAGATAATTATATCCATTGGAAGGTGGATGTGGATCCACTATTTTTAATTGCAAATCAGCAATCGGCGCCTTAATGCAGTTGAACTTTCGATCGTTGGCATGATAACCAAGATTGTGTGTAATGGAAAAATTGTGTAAAGCATCTAAAATTTATCATCGCAACAACTCGGTGTTATATGGGTGAATCGTGCCCGTCGATGTTTTGCAACAGAATTGAAAGCCCGCCATTTTAAAAAGCTCTAGTTTGTAATTCGTAATTTGTGTGTTTTATGCCTTTATTTGTGGTAGCCGAAATAAGCTTCGGCTGATTTAATTGTCATTTGTTCGTCTGATTGTACCGTTTCAATCTCGATCGTGCGAAATAAAATTATCTGTACCGTACCCATGTCGAATATCCGTAGTAAATTGTCTGATGTAATCTAAATGCCTTACTTGTCTTGGGTTACTTTCAATTTTAGACTGAATTGCTTTAGTCAGAGGATTGTGGTTGGTGTAAATGGTGAAGTCTCGATCATCGACGAAATATCTAAAATGTTTCACAGATGAAACGCAAGTAATTCCCTGTCGAATGCAGATCGCGTTTTCAGAGAGCGTTTCGCTTGTCGGGCTCCCAACAAGTTTATTCGATGCATCGGTCTTCATGCTAAACTTAGTGTCGTTCTGCTTTTTTTAATTATAAAGATTTTTTTGGCATTTGGCGGGCCGCAAGAGAAGTTTTTGTTCTTCTTGGGCTTTTTTAGCGGAACGGCCAATTGTTCGTGGATTCAAGCGATTGTCTCAACTAGTTTCGGTATAAAGCGATGGTATTAATTTACCATCCCTATGAGCTGCCAAATGCGTTTGATTGTAGTTGAAGCTGGGAATTCTGTAATGGTATTAATTCTTCAGGTGAAGGCAGAATACAATTAGCCGTGATTTTTAACTGAGGAAATGGAAAAAGTCCGACCGAAAACGCATTTTGAACTCATAATGTTTAATCAAAACTCATCGAGTCTGTGCAACAAGTCTTCCACAGGGAGTATGTGCTTCCTCATTTTTCGATGCTACGAGGATGCCGACGATGTACGTAAAAATGAAGTCTAGTGGTCGTGATTGCTGTTTTGTGGATATCCTTGGAGATCGATTTTAGCGAAGATAGAGTATTCTTTGATTGTTGTCCTCATTTGGTACCCGTTAATTACAGGTGCTGATGAACAATACAAGATTTTAATTTGTTGGCTTAAATTCGGATCTGTCTCCATTCTTTAATTGATTGAAAATTTGTCAGAACAAATTGCATTGTCAGTACATGAATGAATGTTGCAAAATATAGTATGGCCAGGTTGTCCATAAATGTAAATCAAGAATAGCGTAGTGGGCTAGGCCATTTAAATAAAATAAATTAATAAATTATAAGGAAACTTTAATTAAATAACAAAAATCAATAAACATTTTCGAAAAGATGCGGTTAACGCAATCATACAAACATGACATGGTCAAAAGGGTAAAAATGATGAAGATTCAACCGGCCCAACATATTGTAATATGACACAGCATGATGTAACATTACCCAGCATGGTACAACCACCAAGCAACAGCTCGAACTTCTTCCACCTTCTCGAATTTTTATTAATTCGTTCGAGCCGATAGAAATTGAGTGGTTTGAGCCGAAATAAATATAAATAAATGAAACCCGGTAGTCTAGAGTTCCCCCTAAATAAATTTTCCCGAAATCAGGGCCCATCGCAATTGATTCCTTGTCCCGTAAATTCTTTTCCAATAGTTTTCATTGGTCGCTTGAGCTGAGAAGTAAACTGTAAAAGTGTTTGGGATTGAAACCTCACGAGGTAATCGGAACTTCGGTCTGAAAATTGACAAAAACGTAGAACTCTAAACAACTCAGCAAATGTATACACATGGGATCATTATTGATTTTAGAAAAATTTATTTCTCATCATTGCGAAAATAAGACCAGTTTTAAAATTTTTTCATGATAATGAAACGAAATAGGAAATTGTATGAATATGGAGAAAAACTTTTCCAACAAAGAAAAAAATATCTCCCCACCACCATATCGGTAGTTTTGAGTACTAGGCCGCTAAATTTCTGACCTTCAAAACCTTCTCAATAATCTCCAGCAATTTTATATTTTGTAATAAAGGAATAATAAGGCACTAGGTGGATTTATCAACTAAAGGATAACGGCACTACAATAGTAGTTTTGAGTACTAAGGTGCTTCAACTCTAAATATGTATAATTTGTAAAATTCTTTAAGACCTTTTCAATGAAATCAAACGCTAATTTATTCTAGACCAAAGAAATAATTGGCCACCAGTGCCAAACAAATATATACAGCCTTTGCCAAAAGTATTGAGCACCCTATAAATTTCGGGCGTACACGATAAGATAACAGAAAACAACCACTACTTTCGCTCATTGTGTACACATTCAGTGATCTAGTCCGTTTCTGGCGTTTTGATTTGTTAAATTTAGTATGCCGTCCAATATGCCGAAGCAAGAAGAGTTAACTTTAGAACAACGTGTGCAGATCCATCTTCTGCATGCGCAAGGGAAATCACAGGTAGAAATTTCTAAAACTGAAATGTTCACGCCGATCTGTGCAATATACTATTGAGCGATTCACCGCTAGTGGATCACACAGTAATAGGCACAGAACCGGGTGCAAACGCATCACCACATACCGTGACGACCGAAAGTTAGTGAGAGAAGCTTTAAAAAATAGGAAAAAAAAAACTTCTGCAAACCTCGCTGCTGAGTTGTCAGTAGAAATTAGAAAACCAATTTCTGCTCGCACCACTCGCAGAAGGCTTCAGGAAGCTGGTTTGAAAGGCTGTAAAGCCAGGAAGAAACCTTGGCTGTCCGAAAAAACAAGAAGGCTCGGTATAAATGGGCCTTAAAATACCAAAGTTTCACCGAAGAAGGTTGGTCAAATATCGTGTGGTCAGACGAATCAAACTTTGAAGTAAGTTGACAATTCTATGCCCTAATAATATTAAATAATATGGTTTTAAGATAAAATTCATCGATATTCATCGTGTCTACATTTTCGTTATTTCAGATTTTTGGTACACCTGGTGTGCCTTTTGTGTGTCGCCGGGTATGGGAAGCATTTATTCCAGAGTTTGTGGTACCAACCGTAAAACACGGCGGGGGCAGCATAATGGTCTCTGGCTGCATGACTAATTCTGGAGTTTGCGAAATGTTCGTGTATGAGGGCCACATGCACTCTTCATAATACATAAACGTCCTAGAATCTGTGTTGCTGCTCTCATTTTTAACACTTTTTAGTGATACCAACATGGATAACGCGCTGTGTCATAAATCTGCCCGCACAATGGCATGGTTTCGAGAAAATGGCATTGAGGTTCTGGAGTGGCCTGCCCAGTCTCCGGACCTGAACCCCATATAACATTTATGGAGTTTATTAAAACGTGGAGTCAGGCGCTACACAATAAATAATAAAGAAGACCTAAAACGCTGTCTGCATGAAGAATGGGGCGCCATACGTCCTGCAGAATGTAAAAAACTCGTAAGCTCTCTACCCAAAAGAATTTCTGCCATAATTAAGGCAAAGAGTGGACCCACGAAATATTAATTTTATATAAATAAATAGTAATGTGAACCAATAAAAATTGTTTCAATTTATTTCAAATTGATACTCCCAAAAAAACTGTAAGATATCATGGGTGCTCAATACTTTTGGCCGAGACTGTATCTATAATAAGCGAAAACTTAACTACTGGTGCCAAAACAGTTAATTATGAACTAAAAGAGTAAAAATTGTTGTCTGATCCAAAACCATTAAAATGATATACTACACAAGTACCATATATAGGAATAATGAAAAGCAATATCGTGGTATTGGGCCGATTTCTTACGGCAAGACTCAGCCCTCTTGAGATGGAGATCTCAAAAGCTTGTCAATTCTCCGAATTAAAAATAAAAGATGATTGACGAAAAAATTGAAATCGCACAAACCGTTCCGGAGATATTATCGGTATAGTTATCCAGACGAATGGATAAACTTTTTTTTCTTACAAACTTTCTTTTAACAAACTTTCTTGCTCGCTTGCGTCTTGATATTTGAATTTAAATGAACATCAATTCCTTTCTGTTAATTTTCTTTAAATCACGGACTAAAGGCCTTTGACACGTTACCAGCAAGGACTTGGAACAAATCCTTATCAAATTACCCACAATATTTAGGATTCCTTAGCTCTTCTCATTTGTTTGTTGTATAGGACGTACTCTTCTCTCCGCTTTGAGTCACATACTAATTTTAACTGTAGATTTTCTTTCACAGTTTCCACGCAAAGCTATCACAAATTCCTTGCCAATGGATAGTAGTTGTAAGATTGCAGGAGATTTTCCTCTTTCTTTGTTTTCTCTTCTATATACTTCCTTTTGATGAATAATGCTATCCTCTTGTATAGTGTCAGTCCAGGACACACAGTTTTTTATTTAAATCATGCTTTTATGTGTTTTTACTGCTGAACTAAAGTTGTACCAAGATGCCGAACAAACAAGTGCCATATCATTCCAATGTTCACTAGTATCGTTGGGAGTCGGGAGTGCTTGTTGGTGAGCTTACAGGTTCTAACAAAATTTGCTATCGGTTAAGTTGCTTCGTACCAATCCCTCCTGAAGTGCAATCGGCAGAACAAAATAACAGAACCAAGCACTGCTATTTCAGGCCATTATGAAGGTCAGGGCTGTATGAGCGATAGGATATCACTTCCTAACCAAGCTCCAATATCTTCGGTTTCTTGATCCATTTGTAACGGTTGTTGACAGGAAACATCTGAATTAATTTTCTGTTTTCTTGAAGGTAGTGATTTGTGATTTTTCTCGACACTTGCCCATTACCGTTTTCGAACGATGTTGTCTCTCTAAACGGCTACATTACGCGCTTGCGAGGTAAATCGTAAATATTGATTTATTGTGTTAAAATAATTCAAATTATGCTTTAATTTCGATTTAACTTCTCTGCAATCTCTGGAATAGTTATAAGGCGGTTGATAAAGTTTAATGCCCTTTAAATTGAATCTGAAGTTAAACTTTATCTATACTCAATATTCGAAATGTCGTCGTAGTCTCAACACCTGAATCATGAAATTTGCACCCACATCAAAATCGTAGACTATCCTAAAATATTTAAATTTGTACCAAGTCATCAAGAGATAAGCTATACAAAACAAAATGAAAATCTAAGTGCATTTCTCGATTTTGGTGAATGGAAATTAAGCGAAGTACCATAAAAAATCTATTTTAATCTAGGAAAAATTACGATGATGATGAAAATTGACGTGGGATCACCATATCGTACCGTTTTACAATAGGAACAATGTTCCTTGTTTGATTTTTATTTAGTTTCGATTTCGAACGTTTTCTTTGCTTTCTTTTCTACATCAAGGATATTGTTATCGCAATTATAAATTTTCCATTTGTACAAAATGCGTTAAAAGTTTTTTCGCCTGAAAGTTTATTGCTCCTCGTCAGAATCAATATAAAAAAGATGTTTACACTTTATTGTGTTTACATCGTACGTAAAAGGAAATATTTTTAAGTAATCATGAAAATGTTTCACTCTATGTATGCAGGTGCCAAGAAAACCGACAATATTGCAATGAAACACTTTAAAATTTGTATCTGTCTGTTGATTGCAAACGGTTGATGCTACCGAGTTCACGCATTACAGCACGAGGTTAAAATATATTTCTATTAAATTTGAGAGTGCTAAGACAAATATTCTATGCACAGGATAAAACTCCCTCGAACAGACAAGCCACATGTCTATGAGAACTACAAGAAATGGCCTGGCTTTTAACGATTCTTTGTAATGAAAAAGTAGCCAATTCGGAAAAGATGCACAGACCTGTTGCAAATCTTTCTATAGTAGAAGCCGCTAAACTCAATCACCTCACGAGACTTACTCTTCTAATAGAGACGTATTCACTTATAAAACATTATTATGGCATTAACATACAAACGCAATTGACAGTCAGTATTAAAATAATTTCTTGCCCGGGATGCGATATTCATAAACATTTAAGCGTGAGAGAGAGGCAGTGAAATAATTTGCCTGTATGAGACGCTGCTAAAAAAATCCAATACAAGTTCAAACATTAAAGGACTATAGAAATTTTAGTGGAAGTACTTTTCACCTGTCTTAGAGTAATCGAAATGGAGTTGTTTGTTTCTAATCTTTGCAATCTCGTTCGGGGCCTACCTTACACCTTAGCTAAATAGATGACGCAACCCGGTTAAAAGTTCGACTTACGCAGATCATCGGTGTTCACTTACATCACCGTTCGTATCAAATTATGGAAAATTTCTTTTACATCATACTTCTGCGAGAATGCCACTTAGTCCTGAGTGCCGGTTAGAGAATTGACTATAAAGGTGCCTGAGACTGCGTTTACAATTTTGTAACATTTTTGTCTCACGAATGAAAATTTCATTCCTGAGTCACCATTCGATTGTGAACATCAAGCACGTTTCATAAAGTCAGTAGCAAATCGGACAGAATAGAGTTATTTCGGCCAAATGGTTCAAATCTCGTTTGTGCCGTTCAAACCGATTTGCAATGGAAAAGGATTTGGATGACACGCAGGAATTAGAGATAGTTTTATCGCCGAACAGAAGGTCATTTGTTGCAATATCGCACTGATCAACTGAGTTTCGTTGTCAGACACAATACGACGGGGTATACCATATCGTGTTCGACCCATTGTATCACGAAAATCTACGCCCATTGAATATCTTTCTCAACCTCGGGTACCGACCAAACATTCGAGAATTAAAGTTCAGATAAGTCATCTGCTGGCTTGAGGTTCGACGGATTATATCGTTGGCAGTGAATACATTTTTTGTTATCAGCGGCAATTTGCGAGCGTGTATTAGTATCTATTTCAAATCTTTGGTAGATCCGGTTAAGACAAATAAGAGCCCACGGTATGATTTCATTATTCCCATTTCCTATCCGGAAGAGAGTTCCGGAAGGTACTGCAGTCGTGTCTGTTCGTTCTCTGACTAAAGAATATTTCGAGACCAAATTCCACTCTTGGCTTTATTAGGCACATACTTAATTTTTTATTCGAATCCTTGAATGTAAAAGAGCCAATCGAGCGAGTCTAACCGACGACGAGCGAAGAGTCATCAGTTGCTTAAGCGTTTGATGACCTGTTTCAATGGTAACTTCCGATCCAACCAAATCCTTTCGTTCAATGGTCAAACAGTTTCATGCTGATGAAGTCAACAAAAGGTTCCCAAAGCAGATTTACTAGCTTCGGTTCTTAATATTGAGGGTTTCATTGGGTTATCCTGTTGTAAAATTTTTGGAATTGGCCAGCGCATCTTTTAATAATTCAAACGATTACTGATATTCCCTCTCTCATGGCCAGCTTGAATTTTTCTTGCTTAAGTCATTCAACACCTTTGAGGTTTCACCTAATTTACGAGCACCGGTATCAACCGCACATCAAAAAAAACGTTTTTAAATGTTAATAATTCCTAGGTCTCGGAAATTTTGAAAAATCGCTTTCAAATGTCTGTGTTTTAAATGAAAAAGACTTTCAAATATCGATGCCCTATTCTTTGATCCAAAAGGCATTTTGATAAATTGGAACAGCCCAAACACAACAAAAGCGGTGTTATAGACAATAACTACTACGCAAATCAATACTGAGCCCTTACTATTGTTTTCGATCGTCTTAATTTTGCGTTCGTTTTTCTATGTTTGTACCAAAGAATATCTATATAATAGATAATAATAATTATAGAAATTCTTTGTTTGTACTATTATGTTCGATAGAGTCGAAAATGAACGACTGTAGGCGAAAATTTACAACGAAAATTTCATCGTTGTTTATTTTCGATTGTCATCTTATGCTTTACAGTTCAATAATTTTAAAAGTATAAACTAAAATGTGAGTATACCTATATAAGTTTATAGTTTATTTAACTAAACATATCTTTTCAATTAAATATACATTCCAATTTAAAAAAAATACTTTTTAGAATATATATTAGAAAATATATTTAATTGAATCCATATTAATTATATAAAAATTATTTTAATTTATATGAAAAATAGATAAATTTTCTATAAACATACAATATATGTAATATTAAAACACAAATGTCATCCGGTTGACATTACGATGTAAAAACTGTACTAAAACATAAGTTTTGTGCTGGCAATACTTTAAATAATCTGTACTAAAATATTGCTACTGATCGAAAGCAAAAGTACGAATATTTTTCTCAGTCGTTCAGAGCTAAGCGATAAAAATCGAAGACGATAAGGCGAAAGACGAAAACAACAGTAGGGCCCCAGGGACAAGTTTTTTTACCCAAGTGTTGAAGATCATTGACCACCTTTACTTATCGATGCAAAAACGATAAGACGAGTCGTTTTTTATGAACACGATGGCTCAGCCTAAGATGGTTCACACTCTTCGATACGATTTTGTTCGCCCATTTTATCGAATGAAAACAATCTTCCATTGACTCAAAAAATTTCTAATTTGGATTTTTGATCGACATCAAGCTTGGTTCCCTCCTCAAGGATTTATTTCCACATCAATTTCTGAAATCATATTTTCCTCACAAAACACATCAATAGACATTGACTTCGACATTGAGATTGGACTAACAAGTATTATTTTTATAAGCCATAATAAGCCAGAAATGCTTTTCGCAAACGCGCTCGCTATTTTGATGCTCATATTGTTTACTACTTGGATTATTTGACGTATTTCTATTCGACGTCTCTCATATTGTTAAAGTTAGCCGACTCGCTCCAGCCGAAAAATGTCGATAATGCAAGTTCGGCATTAACAACTAAAATTGGTCAGCTTAAAATGTCGATAATGCAGATTCAAAACAACATGGGACTGATCAAAAAAGTCGGTAAGGCAAATTCAGCCTAAAAATGTCAATAAAGTAGATAAATAATTCTGGTGCTAAAAAGTAAATACTTTTTCAATCAAAAATGATTTTGATCCACTACCGTATATCAATTTTTTTTATTAAATGCATTAAAACTATAATAAAAAGAGTATTTATTACTGAGAAAACTGGTTGGAATATATCAAGTAAAACATCAAAAATTTTTGGTCAATTTTCAGTTGAAGATACGACAACAATTATATTTAAATGAAAGGTCTTAATGATGCTCAAACCTGTATAAAATTTCAGGTTAATTTTCATTTGGGGAGTCCGAAAAAAATCCGTTGAATAAAATATATAAAATAGTTAAGAAATCCACAGAAACCTCTCCCTCTCTCTGGGACTATATCCCATCAAGGGATTTGACCGCCTCAAATGAGAATTCATAATTATATGTTCATTTCGGATAATGAGGGATTAATTCATTGACCCTAAACCAGCCGTGAAATCTTTTCCTTGTCACCACCGGGAATCGAACCCGGGACCTCCGGCCGCTGGAGCAAGCATGCTGACTACTTTGCCACCGGGGCGGCCATCCACACTTTGCCATCCACAGAAATACCCAGCCGAATAATGTCGACAATGCAGATTAAATGTAACCAATATTAAATGACAATCGAATAATGTCGATAATGCAGATACAAATTTTATGTCCGAAAATAATTTTCGGACGTATTCAATTAAGTTTCCTCAGACTCCCCACATGAAAATTGACCCGACGATTTTTAAATTATTACATTAGTCAACTCCATTTAAATTGTTTTTTCCAAACATGACACTTTAGATGCATTTTACTCTCAGCTCCGCACACATCTATTACAGCACTTACAAATATTTGGTTTGGTATTATTAGTTTTAATTGTTTCGTATAAAATTTTTATTTTAATAGTTTTAGTTGACCTCAAACATTAAAAATTGTTTCTGCTTTATCGACATTATTCGGCGGTCATTTAATATTAGCTATATTTAATCTGCATTATCGAAATTATTCGGCTGGGTATGTTAACCATTTTATAGGTTTTATTCAACCCAATTTTTTAGGACTATCCACATGTAAATTGATCCGAAATTTTATACGGATATGAGCATCATTAAGACCTTTCATATGAATATATTTCTAGCCATGACACTTTAAACGGTCAATTTTTAGAAACTTTCAAATTTGGTGTGTGCGACATGTTCAATTGATTTTTCCTAGACTCCCCACATGAAAATTGATTCGCTGTTTTTTTAATGACAATTATTAGAAGACACTTCATTTAAAATATTCTCCAAGCAGGTCACTATAGGTGCATTTCACATCTTACCTCTCCAAACATCTATAGTAGGAAGAATTATTAAAGAAATTTGGTTTGGAATATTAGTTTTAATTGTTTCGAATAAAAATTTTTTATTATAAATTTTTTAGTTGGTATTTAGGAAGAGAAAAATAAAATATTTCTAATAGAAATAAATACTTTCCGACCCAAAATTCGTATCTGCATTATTGACATTTTTCTGTTAGAATTTTCGATGGACATGTTACCGACAAACATCGACTGTCGTTTTCGTTTGAATCTGCATTATCGATCTTTTTCGGCTGGGTCGGCTAACTTTAATGGGGTGTCTCTCCATCATTTCTGTTAACCAAATTTGCAGATTGCGATTATGTTATCTCTTGTTGATATTGTTTCCGCATAAATAACTTGGTGCACGGCTACGACGAAATAGGCGTTGATAATTGATTAGTCTTGATGGGTTGGCCCAATTAGGGAGGTTGCACAATTAGGGAAGTATTTTGATTGCCAATTCTAGGAACCGCCCTACTAGTACAAATCGTAAAATTTTCAAATGATAATTTTCTTCGGACGATTTGAAGGAATCTGCACACTTTATTTTTAACTCAGTTTATCTCGGAGTCTAGTAAAAGTTCTGCTTTATTTTTCATATGACGAAGCGAGCAATTTTGGTTAAGGTTGCCAGATATCATCAGTTGTTTAGTTGATTGGGTTTACAATAGACAGATCAACGATGATTATTATCGCTATCGGTTAGAGAAATTACTACTCGTGATACCAAAATATGCAATCAAATAAGGTCATTTTATAGCGGGTCTTATCACTCTCGAAATTATATGCTATGTTGTGATTCAGATCAAATAACTTTGGATTGCCATCTGTCGGTCGGTAGTTGCAATTACAATTGAGTGTGCAATTACAGTTAAGCTTGGAATCTGCCATTCATAGATAGTCTAATTTTTTAATCGAGTTGACAAACCAGTGATCCAGTCGGATTTAATTAAAGGCTGTTGACTATAGTTCGGCGGTATCATTCCATTCCAGCTAAAACAAATAAAAGGCCAAAGCCGTGTGAAATCATTTGAACTATATGGTTTATTGCAAAATAAGTATTCTGTATTCGTGATTATCTAGTTGGGATTTGATTTTAACCAGCTGGGAATATTCGGTTATTCCACAATAAATTTAAAGCTGTTTTACTAAAATTGTGTCCATTATGCAAGAGTCAAATGGTTGCGGTTGGTAAAACTCTACTTTTGAAATGGAATTTTTAAATTTTAAATACTGCTTTAAAATCTTGGAATTGTAGTAGTACTGACAGATTTTGTGATGGTTCCGGCTAGAAGATTATACTTTGCTGACCAATTCGAATTTCATTGTGCTCATCTTGTATGGTCCAAATGTTTCGACTTGTAGAAATCTGCGCATCGCCTGCTATGTATTGGATCCAATTTATATTTTGTAAACAATTTGTGACGTATCATTCTCATTGCACAATCGGCCGATCGGTTGTGACTGAATTCAGTTTATTCCGAATGAGTCATATCTCGTAATGGTTTACGACCATTACTGCTACTGGTGTAATACTTTGTTTAGTTAGACACTAGCGCAACGGTCACAATTCTGACCCATAGAACAAAAGTGAAGTTGCCGTTACTTTTAGAAATTTTCTAGTTCTTTGAAACCGCAACGTTAACCTAATCGTTTTGAGATCGAATTCTAGTAAACTTTCAGCAAAAGCTTTTTACCACAGATACAGTTAATTGCAGTATTACTCTCGTATGTGCACCATTTCCAGTGAACAACTATTTTTCATTTTATTACAATATTTTCCGCTTATGTCCGGCTTATTTTCCATTAAAATTTCTTATTTATTTGATTTTATGTAAAAATTTTCCATTTTTAAGGATATGTGAAAACATGCCTAAATAACTCAAAGAATGTTATGCTTGAGTATGCTTGAACTCGGATCAGGAGTATGATGTTATATCTATGACGTAACATAATAAAATATTCCATCAATTCAGAAAAATCAACGACTTGCTTATTTCGAAATAAGACGATTTTTTATTTCTATCTATCGATGGGTGATATATTTTCCCGCACTGAATGTATACCGAAGTGTCATAGTGATATTTTCCTTTCTCAGTTGTATTTTTAGAATCGCCATACGTTTTTATGGAAATGCAAATTTCCTCGTTTGCTCATTGTGCTTTGTCGCAAAACCATTATCCTACCTACTACATATATCGTAGTTGTATACAGTCATCGTCCTTTTTTTAGATAACTCGTGTAGTTTTTGGATAGATATATGGTAATTGGAAAATAATATACGGATGGTAAACAAGTTGGTTCGCCATGGGCTGTTTTTATATTAATGTTTTAATGCCTTAAGGGATGTAATCGTATTGAAGAGATGTGGGACTAATATAAGAGTAATTAATACTGCAATAGTAGGTGTATAGGTAGGTTTAGCATTTTAAATAAATATTGATTCTATATTTACAAATAGTGAATGCCATATCTCTATGGAAATCTCTAATGTGATATTTTCCAGAAAATTGTATTTGGCTTGTGGCTTGTATCATAATAAACTCATTAATCATTTGGTGCCGTACACGAGAAAAAGAAAAATCACAAAGCTTTTCGAAGTTGGAAATGTAAATGCAAATTTAATCAATTTATATTTTGTATATATAGATTAGATTGTCGCCCAGACATTTGTTAGTTTTTTTTTCTAATGCTGCTCAAAACATTTATGCATAGTTGAAGGAACTTAAATATCGCAACTGATTGCATTAAATTAAACTGCAGTGTGGCCGAATTAAATCGCAAAATGTTACTAAGAGCAAAATAAGTGGTAAAATGGACACCTGTGACAGAATATTCGCGAACTCATTATATGTAATGGGTGGTTCTAGAACATCAAAGTTTATAATTTATTTATTTTTATTTATTTAATTTTTAAAGGAAATCGATTTAGTACATTGCAATTATGATTTCAAATTTAAAAAACTAAAATATAAAAAAATAATCTATTCACACTTAGATTATAAATAAGTAAGAATTCCAGAAGTAGACGCCTGTTTTCAAGCGTGCACACGTTATATTATTTGTACCTTTTAGAGTAAGGAGATAAGCGAGCCACATTTTCATTGAATGGTATGTTATAATCATAATTCCAGCCAGTTTTATTCAACAGGAATATAAGGACTTTTTTTTGTATGCTTTCGATATTATTCATGTGCACAGCGTAAGAGGGGCACAGCTCCAAACCGTCGCAGCATACTCCAGTTGAGATCTTACATAAGCGTAAAATAATGTGCGTAGAGTATGTATATCCGTGAATTGCCCAGTTCATCGCTTAACAAAGTCAAACATGGAGTTAGCTTTATCAATACATTTATCTATATGACGGCTAAAACTAACGTTTTCAACAAATGTGACTCCCAGATCAATAATCTCACGTACTCTTGGAACTTCCGCGCCATTTATTTTATATGCCGAAGTTATTGGATATTTTTTTCGATGAAACGACACAATTTTACATTTCTTAATACTGAGGTGTAATGAATTTTGGACACACCACTCACTAAGTCTGTTGAGGTCATTTTGCAGTTTATCAACATCATGCTCATGTTTAATTGTATGAAAAATTTTTACGTCATCAGCAAATATTAGAACATTTGAGTGCTTAATTAACTTGACTATTCTATCGATGAACACAATAAAAACCCAGGGTCCAATATAAGGTCCTTGAGGGACACCGGAGGTCATTTTGATAACGTTGGATTTCTCATCCCCAGATTTCCTCAGATTAGTATATGTCGGTCTTCCAATCTTGAATCCGTGCTGGTAGATAGAGATGTGACGTATCAATGTAGATTTAAAAGCATTGCACACAATCAGTTCAAATAATTTTGGAATTGATGAAGATGTTGAAATTCCTCTGTAACATGAACAACCTCCTCTGTCTTACCCGATTTAAAGATAGGAGTTATTTTTGAAATTTTCCATTTATCAAGGAACACGACTGTGGTTATTGATTGGTTGAAAAGTTTGCAGAGCGGATTTGTGAAGCTACTCGCAAACCCTTTTAATTTAAAGGCGGGTATACCATCTGGCCCACATCCATCTCCAAATTCCTTTAAGGCTGATAGAACATTCTCTTCATGTATGACAGGAGGAATAATAGAAGTATTGTTGTTGCTTATTTGATCAGTGTACTCCATATTATCACAAGGGCTATAGACTGATTTTTTTTTTATTTTTTTTTTATTTTAGTGAATTAATTCGTAATATAAATTACAGTACAATTTTAGCAATAAAAATATATCAAATGAAATACATAATTTTGGTTATTATAATAAATTATTTAAAATAGTTTTCCTTTAAAGATAGTCTGATTCCAGATTTCGTCATATTAAAATCACAAAACATACTTAATTGATTATAAAACTTCGACATTAAATTCAAAGGTTCGTCACATCCATAATTAGTTTTATGAAAATCTAATTTCAGAAGGGTTCGAGTACGTAGATTCCTCACAGGGGCATACAAGTTAAGGTTAAATAATAAATACGGGCTGACTATTTCGCCATTTAGTAAATTGGAAATGAAAATAGCCCCAGCATGCTGCCGACGAATATCAAGTGGCTCAAGTTTTAGAGATTTACATCGCTCGGTATATGGAGGGAGGCCTAAAACATTCTCCCACCACATTCTACGATTATCAAACCCAATAGTTTTCCAGGCATAGAAAATTAAGAATGATTTCTGAACCGCCTCAATTCTCTTGACATGATTACTGTAACTTGGACACCAAACACATGACGCATATTCAAGTTGTGAACGGACAAGAGATTGATATAGCGAGATCAAAGCTTTCGGGTTATTAAACTCTTTCATAATTCGTTTAAGAAATCCTAACATAGAACAAGCCTTTGCAATTATCAAATCAATATGCCGATTCACTGATAACGTTTGTGTAAACATAACCCCAAGATCTCTTACTTCAGTTATTCTTGATAACTTATCATTATTAGTACAATAATCATGTATTACATATGACGATGAGTGGGTAAATGACATAATTTTACATTTCTTGGTATTCAAAAATAATAAATTATTTTCACACCAATGGCTAATTGCATCAATGTCCTTCTGCAGATTAAATGAGTCTTGCGTATTATTTATAGGGGAAAATATTTTTAGATCATCAGCATAAATTAGACAACGAGCGAATTTGACACATTTGGTGATATCGTTCAAGAATAAAATGAAGATAAGGGGTCCAAGATGGGAACCCTGTGGAACTCCCGAATGCACTTTTATCGGATTAGAAAATCTGTCATTTATTTTTACAAACTGTATGCGTTCAGTAAGGTATGATTCAATCCATTTTAACAAATTATTAGAAATGCCAAAAGATTTTAATTTTTCCAATACAATAACATGGTTGATTGAGTCAAACGCCTTACTAAAGTCAGTATAAATGACGTCAAGTTGCGCCTTAGCCTCAATCACCTCCAAGGCACGTTTTGAAAATTCCATTAAATTCGACACGATAGATCTTCCACGGAAAAACCCATGTTGTTCGTCAACTATAAATGACTTCAGACCGAAATACATGTGGTCACAAACAATTGATTCGAATAATTTAGGGATCGCTGATAGTATAGAAATGCCCCTATAATTAGAGACATCATTCCTATTACCGGATTTGAAGATTGGAACAATATGTGAAGATTTCCAAACAACTGGAATAATTCCCGACGAAAGTGATCCATTGAATAATATTGATAGAGGAAATGCTAGCTCATGACCAAGTTTTTTTAGGAAACTTGAAGGAACACCATCTGGGCCACAGCCATCTTTAAACTGAGTGAGTGATTTGATAATATCCTCCGGGGTGATACGAGGTATATGCAAGGTGGTGTTTGTACTATTATATGTTGTATCCGCAAGCGTTCCCTTATTAACATTATCTAGTCTATAAGTATTTTGGAAGAAAGAACCAAATAAGTTGGCTACGTCTATAGAGTTATTGCCCGAAACATTATTGTAAGACATTGTCGACGGAAAACCGCATGTTTTCCTTCTAGACTGAACGAAATTCCAAAACGATTTCGGATTTAATATCAAATCATTTTGAACCTTGTTGATATAGTTTCTATAAGCTATTTTATGCATGGAATCAAATTCATTAGATACAGAAGAAAAGGCCAATTTAACAGAAGCATTGTTGAATCTTGTCCATTTCCGATATAATTTCTTCTTGCGATTACCTAAATTAATCAAGCATTTATTAAACCACGGAGGATTATTTCGATTAGAAAAGTACTGCAAACATGTCTGCTATCACTTTTGCGTCCGAGGTGCTGGTATTATTATAAGTCGTATTGGAAGGATATCCCTCGAGTTCCCGTTTGGATCGAAAGTGTTGCCAAAATTCTTTAGGATTTCATTTAATTTTTGTTTCAATACTTGCAAGGTAAGACCTGTACTTAAATTTGAAATAGTCGCCAAATTCATCACTGCGCCTTAAAAACGCTAGCTTGTCGGTGAATTGTCGCTTTACATTTTCGGTTTTTTAAATTGGTTAGCAGGTCGTCGAATCACGGAGGATGAGTTTTCGGTGCTTTATTGTAAAAAGGCACATGGAGTCCAACAAGCCTTGGTGAATGAAGTTATAAAATGTATCAACATTCTCGTTCACATTGTCAACATTTAAAATTATAGATCCCAATTTGCTGCTTCTAAATAATTTTACAAACCGGCGTAATTTGCTTTCTTGAAGTTGTATTTTATTCTTGGAAGGTGCTCAGATTTCTTCAAGTTACAGTAGGTTGTGTCAATAACAATGTCCAAAGGTTTGTGGTTCATATCGTTTACAACAAAAGGATTCATTGAAGACCAGATCCAGAAACCTATCGATGCAATCATAATAATTTGGTTGAAGTTAAAACCAAGCATGGCATCGAAGAATAGGGACTCTGCACATAAGACATGCTGTGGAGTTTGCAAAATAAAAATAAATGTAATGAGAGTGGGCAGCATAGTGCGAAAAGACGTAAACTGATTTTTTTTTTTATAAAACTGGTTTATAAAATTATGACATATTTCTCCGATTTAGAATTTTCCCCTCTTGTTACACAGTAAAAACAATTTTATTTTGAATATTTTAATAAATTAAGAAACACTTTGCAGAAAGTTATACGAATAAAATCCAACTCATTATAGTGGAAAATACTATTTTGTATTTGAATAACAATAGCACGGCGATTCACCGAAAAACCGCTCACCGAAAATAATAATTCACCGAAAACGACAATTTACTGAAGACTAGATTTCACCCCGAAAACGTCAATTCACACAAAAAAACAATTTACCGAAAAAACAGATCATTGAAAATGTCAATTCAGCGGAAACAATAATTCATTAGGAACGGCCTTATTATTGCTGAAATATCAAAGTAAAAAAAATTAATAGGTCAATAAAAAAAAACCTCAAAATGTTTTCAGTGGAATTATGTAAACTAAATTCAGTTTTAGAAAAAGTTTATCGGAAACTACTTAGAATATATATTATTAAATCTCTCCTCATAAACGAGTCACGAGCACTTGGCATATGGATATAGTCGCTTGCATCTCGTCTGATAGGCTATTCAAGAGCACTTGCCATATACCGCCGCATTCGGTGAAATTTTGACTATAAACTAAGAGATTTGCAGAAAGATTCTATCTGTATATGCCAAGTGCTCGTACATTTTCTGTGAAACGAGATTCAAACGACCAAATCCAGATAATTCCAGATAGAATCTTCTACAAATGTCTTAGTTTGTAGTCAAAACTTCAAACGAATTTTAATTTGTTCTTTATTGATATAAGAAAGAACAACTTAAAATTTCGGGCTGAAAGTTCTTGCTTACTACATAGTGGTCAATCACGTAATGCTAATTGAGTTTTTGCATTGTCGTTTTTAGGTTATAGGTTTGGGCTGTCTAGATTTCCAATTGACGGTATAATTTAAAAATACATGAAAGTTATATTTATAATTTCGGGCTGAATGTTCTAAATGTCATAACAAATTATCATGACACATTCTACTGTCGCGACAGTAATATTTTTCGGGCTGGGATATACAACTTTCTCGATAGTTATAGTTTATTGTTGGTATCGGACTTTTTGAACTGAATATCGGGCTAACTTCATATAAATGAAGAGTTTAGGTCTGACCAGGCTACCAAGTAATAGTAATATATCTTAAAAATATATAAAATTAATTTTAAAATTTCGGGCTGAATGTTATAAATGTCATGACATTCTATCATGTTACTGTTTGCTGTCACGATAGTGACTGTTTTTCTGGATAGGATAGTAAACTCTCACGATAGTGATAGTTTAGTGTTACTATCGCGTTTTTTTCGAGCTCAGTATCGGGTTTGCTTCATATACAGGGTGTCTCAATTACAAGCTCAGATTTAAAAATTTAATAAAACAAAAACGGCTTAATATAGTTCCAAATTTATTATTTTGTTTGAAAGTATGTACGATCCTCCTGGTTATTTATGAAAAATGATTTCATTCAAATGGGAGCCGCGGCTGGCCTTGACGTATTCCATTCGGTCGGTCCAATTTCTGAGCACGTTTTGGATTGTGTGCGGATCTATTTCGGCAATGGTTGCTTCAATGTTGGCTTTCAAATGCTCAATTGTTTATGGATTGTCCGAATAACACTTGTCCTTCACGACACCCCATAAATAAAAATCCGAGGGAGTCAAAACACAGCCCCATTTCGACTGATAATGCGGCCATCGAATTCTTGACGCAGTTTCGCTATTGTAACGCCCAATGTGTGACATGGCGCACCATCTTGCTGGAACCAAAGGTCGCCTAAACCAATTACTTCAAGATATGGCCACAAAAGCGATGTTAACATGTGATGATAGTTGATTCCGTTGACCGTAACGGTCGCGCCGGCCTCATCTTCGAAGAAATACGGCCCAAATATGCCGCCACGCCACAAGTCGCACCAAACAGTA
Source organism: Nephrotoma appendiculata (assembly GCA_947310385.1). Lineage (NCBI taxonomy): Eukaryota > Metazoa > Arthropoda > Insecta > Diptera > Tipulidae > Nephrotoma > Nephrotoma appendiculata. The sequence goes on from OX371223.1 coordinate 141,806,153, forward strand.
ACATGCAATGGATGCATTGCTTCTCCACATATCCTTGAGGATTTTCCGATTCCTAAATACGTCAATTTTTTTTTGTTTACGAACCCACAGAGATGGAAATGCGCCTCGTTCGAAAAGATGATTTTTGAGCGAAATCCTCATCAACTTCGAGTTTGTCGTAGGCCCGCACAGCGACTCGATATCGAAGTGGATGGTCACGGGGCTTCAATTGCGGACCAATAAAACTTTATATGGCCACTAACCAAGATCTTTACTCAGAATACGTTGCATGGAAGACCGCCTGATGTTCATTTCTGATGCACGATGACGAATTGATGTTCTCACGACGAGCACGGGTACACGTTGGATTGCCGATTAGGAAGCCCGTATCACGCACTTTCTACACAATCTTCTTGATACCGTTGGGTGTGAATCCCGTATTTTGACCAATTTTTGTACGACATTTTCTTGTGATTTCGAACCAATTGTCTTGGTTGTGCAAGTAAATTTCCAACATTTCCCACTTTTGTTGATAGCGACTCATTTCGTCAACTATAAATAAGGTAATGAGTTTCGGTCAAAGAAAGAATGGCAATACTGTTGCCAGGGCCAAAATAACCGATATGTCAAATCTGAACCGGTTATTGTGACGCTCTATACATATATCAGAATGCCGAATTGTATATTTTAATACGCCATTAGTACTACGCCATCGTACTCTTTGGGGGAGTGTAATTTTTCCGGTACTCGTTCCCGCCCTTTTTGAATCACTTTTAGAGTAGACACTACTGAGAGACAAAAGACGGTTGGACAGATGGTTCGTTTGGCCAATATGCAGAAGTTAACTTTTCGGGGCAGCTTTTCAGTGCCGATTTTGATTTTTCAGTTCCTTCAGAAATTCCCGGACTCGAAACAAAATCATCACTGAATATAAATTTCAATTTGGTCCTCTGGGCGCAATTTCTTCTACCCATTTATGTCATATGAGAATACGTTTTCGGTCGTTGCTTTAAACCCGATATTCTTGACAGACAGACGACTTCATTAAATCTTAGATTCGTTGACAACTTCTATTGAAGTTCCATTTTAATCTTTAAATTCCATAATTTTTGGTTAGGAAGTACATAAATGGTTCTTTCAGCTAAACTTGACTATTTGAAAAAACATTCCCGAAACTGGGACGGAACCATTTTTTAATGGATCATGATTAAATTGATTGCGTAGTATGGTCATGTGGTTCCGGTAAGCTTATGACTCGACCGCAAAGAATTGGTATGACCATCCAATATGGCCTGTTCGACAATTTTGCAACTAGAAGCTCTTTACCTGGTTCTATTCGATGCCGTCAAAATTACTTAAATTTGAGAATTATTAGATTCAATCTGTGTGATTGGGTGACGGAGTGACGGTATCCAACAAGTTGTCGGTTTTGAATTCCTGTGTTGAATTTCTCCACATCTAAGAATTAAAACTTATTTGAGCAGTTTTCTATATTTCTGGATTTCTCCAAAAATTATTTTAGAATTTCTATCCGAAATTTCGAGTTTCATCATGATTGATTAGGAAACGGCTTAGTTCCGTCTCAGTAGACTATATTCCAGAACTACGCCCAAAAATTATTTTGGAACATTTTCATCCTATATTCTCAATTTCATCCTTATCAGTTAAGAGATGTCTTAGTTTCCTTTTAGTTGACCACATTCCCGAACTTCCTCTTAAAATCAATTTAGAATTCCATGTCCACACTGAATTAATTATGGTCGGTTAATCTTTCACCAAATTACGTTGGGTGTATTACATAATTTTTTGTACAAACAACATTTTAGAATCCTATTACCATTCTAAAAACCCAACTTCACCTTGATTGGCTATGAAATAACCGCAATAACCGATCGAGAATAATGACAATTTGCATTCAAATTGAATGATTCCCGATTCGGAATTGATATTCGAATACAGTTTTCATCATATAAATCAATTTGGGCCACGAAAAATTACCAATCAAAATATTGCAAAAAAAAAGGAATTTGTTCACAATCGGGGAGGAAATTTAAATAAATTGGGACTCTTGGAACGCGAACGGCTCACTCTTCAATTTTTGTCACAATAGCTCAAAAGAAATATGACACACAATGCAATCCAAAAGTAACAATTCATTTGATCTATTTTCGGTAAATTTTCGTTGTCGGTGAATTGTCGTTTACGGTAAACCCCGGTGGCAAAGTGGTAAGCATGCTTGCTTCAGCGACCAGAGGTCCCGGGTTCGATTCCCGGTGGTGACATGGAAAAAAATTACGGCTGGTTTAGGATCAATGAATTAATCACTTATTATCCGAAATGAAAACATGATTATGAAACCTCATTTCAGGCGGCCAAACCCCTTGATGGAATATAGTGCCAGAGAGAGCGAAAGAGAGAGAGAGAGAAAAAAGAGAGAGAGAGAGAGAGGTAAATTGTCGCTTTCTGTCATTGTCTTACAAAAATTCACCGAATGCGACCGTTTACCGTAAATGATAATTCACCAAAAATGACTATACACCGAAGTCTAAAATTTGCCGGAAACGTCAATTGATCTATTGAACTTGATCCATTGAATTATAATTATTTTTTTTATAATTGTGGTCCATATGTGTAGATAAAGAAGGAACTGTTTCGATTTTAAAAACTTTTGTGGCACTATTCTGGTTTTCCCTGGGAATAGGGAATTGGGAAAAATATTTTCATAGCACTTTTGTCTAAATTATATTTTTCTGGCCTACTGTTGGAATAAGTTTGGTGTAAATATTTTTGAAAAAAATTTCACCACCGTTTCACCAGATTTGAACAGCTCATAATAGATCACGTCCATCTCGTCCCACTAAACACTTTTTGTACTTGAGATTCTCAAAATAAATCCACTTTTATTCCCTGTAACTATACGATGCAAAAACTACTTCCTTTTGAAACGAGCGAGCAAAATGTTACATGTGTTTTTGCACTTTTTCATGTCCCTCTCGTTCAACTCATTTGGTACTCATCTTGTTACAGGATGACTACTGCCATCCTGCAGTTTATCACTAAGCGCATGCAGAGGCCTCCACGGTGATTTTTGCCGGCTACGTTCTCAGGGAGAAGTGCTAAGGTCGTGGGGTTTGAGGCTTGCATGACGCTCCTGGCTTACACCGTGATTAACAGAAAGTTGGGGGGAACGCAAATAATAATAAAAAAAAAACCGGAGTTCCGCCGAAATTCGTCGGACGGAACTTGAGGAACGAACTGGATAATCAAATAAATGATAAAAAAATATAATAATAACGGAAGAGGTGCCTTGGTGCGCGCATCCATTCGAATTCAAACAGGGCAAAGCCCTGGTTACGAAATTGGATGCGGGCACCAAGGAACCGCCATCACTATGCCGACACAGAGGGAGTCTCCGCTCCCATCACACCACACCGAAAAAATTAATATTTCATTTTATTAAACAGACAAAAACAGAAAACAACTTCCCCCTCCACCCCAAGAGAGAACGAGAGAGAGAGAGAGAGAAGCAAGACCAATACGCATCGAGCGTGCACCCGCTGTGCGGCGCTCGATTACAAAATTTTAATTCGAAAATTATTATATAAATAAAAAAATTAAAATTTATGAAAAAAAAATAAAAACAAAAAAAATTTAAAAAAATAAAAATTGTCCCTTAATATAATAAAACGAATTGTTGCGGCCTTGCCCGGCCATCATGCCGCAGGGTCACCGCCCCGGACCGTTGCGGCTTTGGTACCGTTAAATTTTGTGGCCTTGACTGGCCGGCCGCCAACATAAATTGGACGTTGCGGGGCCTTTCCCCGATACCAAGGTATAAAACTATCACGGCTGGCCTCAACTGGCCGCCTGATCCGTCGCAAAATAGTGACCTCAACTGGCCACCCGTAAATAATTGGTTAGCTGCAGCACAAATATAAAACTGATGACACTGCGCCTCGTAATATTTTTGCTTGAACTTTTCGTTTATAACAATAACCGTTCGATGTGTAAATACCCACAATACAAATGACGTGGCCTCAACTGGCCGCCAAAATCCGTTGGGCGTTGGCTCGCCTTAACCGAAAATACACCGCTGTGCGTCCTTTCGCATTAATCGCCTTAGGTAATACACTCGATATTCACGACACTCGTAGATAGTATGGTACCATTGAAAAAAACGGGGCACCAGTTGATTATGTTAATTATCCAAACTTATCGCAAATGCAAAAAGGTTCGGTATTTTGCAGCGTAAATTATAAAGATGATCACACCAGACAATCAAAATTATCCTTTGAACGTTTTCACTTTTTATAATCAACAACACGGGATTTAACAAGCAAAAATAACACCGTAACGAAATCACGTTATTATAAAAAAAAATTGAACTTGGTCAAACTCGAATATTCAAGTTTATTTTTTAATTACTCTTTATTTACAATACAATTTTTACAAGCGTACGTTTTTCTTTTATCGCCACTCGTTTAATCTCCTTTTCTTATTTTTCCACAGACTATAAACTTAAACTTTTTACAAAATAAACTCAACTCTGATTTAATTTTAATTTCAAAACGGAACTCGACTTATCGAACAAAATTCCAAAACTTGAATGCCAACAAGAAAAAAATTCTTGCGCCGCACAGCGACGCATATAAGAAAAATGAGAAGCATATAAGTAAAACATTTTTCTAAAACGTTTTACTTTACACACGGTCGATACGCATTCTTTTCTCTCTCCTATTTTCGTTCAATTCCAACCAAACAGAAAAAAAACACACAGGAATCCATCCACCATTAACCGCGTATAGACAGCCAATCTACACCCGGACGCAAATCAACCCGGACGCAAAACAACTGAGGAGAATAAAAACACAAAAATTTACAAAAATGGGGATGTCATCCAAAAAATGAGCATTTGGTCTTGTTAAAGACAACACAGTCGTAACAATCTATACCGGCCTTCTAAATCATTCCCATCTCTCGTAGCCGATTGGAAACAGCTCCTTCACTAACGCCCAATTGTTCGGCGAGTTGTTTTTGTGTTTGCGAATCATCTTCGTCCAACACTGCTTGCAACTCCACACATTCGTATTTTTTGAAGGTTTTCCACATTCCTTGTCTGCAACAACGGAGTCACCACTTTTGAAACGTCGAAACCATCGTTAAAGTAATCGGTATGATTCAGCAGCAGCTTTCTTCAAATGTAAACAAAAAATTAATATTGTCCGCAAATGCTCGTTGTTTGGTATGAATTTCGACATATTGAACACAACAATACAACACTATGCCTGCACTTATCCAATTTATCACTCGTACGCATCTGGCACTTGTTGATGACACATCAAAATTGCGCAGAGTCAAATTTTTATAGCACAAACACTCAAATTTTTATAGCACTTACTTCAAATGAAGCGAACTTTTTTATCAATAACGCCATTACATACTATGGTTTTTTACTCACACATTTGTATGGGTTGGACTAAAATTGAGCCAATTTTTTTATTTTCTTTGTTGAAAAAGGGATATCAATTCATTGAATCAAATGTTTGTAATAATGGTCGTTGCTTCAAAATTGGAATATGCACCGTTGGAGACTGAATAAAATCGTTCTTGAACTGATTTCTTAACAACATCCGCCAACATACACTACCGCTCATAAAAAAATATTTATTTTTTTAGATACATACACACACACACATATATTTATGGCGATATACTAAATAAATGTCAAAATTAAAACGTTAATTTAAATTTTACTTTCATCTATGTGACCTCCTCTTGATCGAACAATCGCAGCGCACAATCGAGACATTCTCGAAATTAATTTTGCGAGAGTTTCTGGCGTTACTGAATTCCAAATTGATTAAAGTTTGTTTCACATAACAGTACCTTATGTTGGACATGATTGTTGTACTTCCCGGTTCAGTCCTTTCCACGCAGTAACTCAACAGGGTGCAAGTTAGGGCTCTGGGGAGGCCATTCCATAATTATAATCGTTTCTTCCTCCTCTAAATAGTGAAGATAACCTTTACATATTTAGATGAATGTTTTGGGTCATTATCTTGTTGAAATATAAAATTTTGACCCGGTGTGGTTCTCCAAAATTTGTCGGTATCCTTCTTTTTTTAGTATTCCGTCAATTTTCACAACATCGCCTACACTAGTACCAGCAAAACAGCCCCAAATCATCACTGAACCACCCTCATGCTTTACGGTAGCGGCAATACACTCTTTACTGGCACGTTTACCCGTAGATCTTCTCACGATTATTCGTCTTCGGGTACCGAACACTTCAAATTTGGACACATCCGCCCATAAAACCTTGTTCCAATCTTCTATCGTCCAATGTTGGTGTTCACGGGCTCATTTAAGTCGCTTTTTCTTATTTTGTTTACGTTGTAATGGTTTCTTCATAGCAATACAGCCATGCAGTTCGGCTTCCTGTGGGCGACATTTAATCGTAGAAATACTAATGCGTTTATGCGAACAACGTTTAACTCTGTGGTTAGTTCTGGGGCTGTCTTCGATCGATTTTTCGTTGACGAAATGTTACGATGTTAACAGTGTAAATATCAGACTGCAACTGATCATATTTGACTCATTTCACTGAAATATTTACAAAAAAAAACAATTTAAACATCATTTCCTAGAATAAACCCGACTGACGAATTTTTCTGGAAATTACTACAGACTATTATTGTAACTTTACCGCGTAATAAACAGTTTACGACAATCCGACCAAGCTAAAGATGGTTCAGCAATCAGCGGTTTTCCTACACACACTGTCTTGTACCGACGAAAATTGGTGTTTAGGTTTTCCTAGAGACCCGCTGTTTAGGGAGTTTTACCTTACTCAAGTATATTTGATAAAATAACTAGCTATTTTTGTAACAAATTTGTTAATGATTTTATCTTTTGTCCATTTCAGGTATGTACCAAGACGTTTCAACTGTATGCAGTTTATTTTTAGCAGTGTAAATTTTTTATTTATATTGGGTGAGTTTTTTTTGTAAATGTGAAGCTTTTTTCTTGGAAAAAGTGCGAAATCTGTTGATCATCAATATCGGTGAGGTACAAGTGCTACTATCTAGTAGCTCTAGTATCTCCCCAAATTATACTTTTTTATCAAGGAACTTTTTTAATAAAAGGAAATGTGAAATTATTATAAAATTTGTTCTCCAATTTATAGAAAGTAGTTGGGAGTAATCTCGATAACAACTTACTTCTAACATGTTTCCTATAAATGAATCAGAAGCGGTGTAACTTATTCTTTTCTCGCACGATTACGAAATTTAACTTGTATCGATCGGAAGATTAGTTTATTTTAATCGACCAACCACTGTAGAACATATGAAAACGAATCGTAGTCATTTTTAAATCAGCAGCCGATTTTTAGACTGCCTTTCCGTTTTCGGTGAGTGTTTGATGAGTCAATGAATTATTGGTTGGGACGTTAGAAAAGATTTAATTTTGGTTGATCCAGCATTATGTATAGAGTGGTGGTGTATTTTCTGACTCGATTATTGATTACGTCTCATTTTTATTTTGCTACATCCCATAAATATATTTTGGTAAAGCATACTAAAGGTTGATTTATCTTATCGGCACGGCACAGCACATCTCATACCAAAAAAATATTGTTACATGCATTTACTATGAGAGTATTTATATTATTAGTGCATCTCTGTGCGGTACAGTACAGCGCATATCGTATAATCCAAAAAGAATATTTGAATACGAATAGATACGAAAGAAAACCAAAACATATACAAATAAAATAAATAAATACAGCTCAAATATTTCATCGTAGAATGATAGATACGAACGCACATCGGAATAAATACGAACCCAATATATGAGCCGAACCGAGCTGATAATATAAATTGTTGATGCATGAGACGATGCATCATTGTGCTGAGCCGCGCCGATAATTTAAATCGACCTTAAACCAGCGGGGGTGTTCATCTCGTTCTATTTTTGTATTTTCTTCTATGTGTTTCCAATTTTCCATGCCATCGATTTAATAAATTAAACTATGACTCTCTGATGGAAAACAAATTTCAGCGCCGACCTATTCTACATATGGACTATATGGAGCTTTCAATAAGCTGATATTTACTGTAGCCGTGTAGGTAACAGGTATGATTGAATGATTTCGACTGAATGGTAGCGTGAATATGCGTGTCTCGAGAAAGCACAGAAGAACGATTTCTCAAATCGGGTAAAACCCGGAACTGGCCCTCATTGTGTCTGAGGCCATTTTTAACCATCAAATCGAAGTAATGCGAGTGGAAAAATATTTAGTTAATAAAAACTGCCCAACAACACAGGCGAATAATTCTGGACCTGTTTTAACGTGCTTCGTTTTTTACCAATTGAAGTGTCAGAATAAAGGGTTTTTGATAAATTGTTACGGGATGTGATCCATGAATAACGCAAACTTTTGGCGACTTCGTATAGGTACCATGATACTGGTATGTTTCGGACAGCTTTGTGGAAAGTAGTTTTATCGGACACTTTTAGAGAGAGCTAATCACGAAAAAATAACTTTGCTTCCGCTTGCAATTGTAATAAATTGTTATGGGCCCTAAATGTTTGATCAGTGACCCTGACACTATACCAATACATATTTTGAATAGGGAAAAGATAAATACAATTTGATGAAATTTTAAATGTATGTTGCCTGCGTTCCTCAGACATAATGTCATACGTGTGAATTCGAAAACTTCAAAAATAGTTGATATGAAAGTTTTTGTATAACATCCGCATTTTTGACCGGTGTGTAATACTCGTATCTACGAACAAGATCGATAGTGCCGATGAAGTGCTCGATAAAATTTTAGCTGTTGCCAGTTTATCAGTGGTGATACACCCAGTTTTATGTGTGATTATGTAAGATTGTGTCTTTAACACTTGCAAAACCCATCAGTCTTATAAAATTATTTTAATGTCAATCTCCTTTTTTCGATAAATGTCGAGAATCGAGAATCAAGATAGATGCCTTATAGTCGAGCAGCGCGGTGTATAATTATTTTGACTACGCAGAATATCATGAAGTAAAAAAAATATATTTTAGTTTAGGTCACTGCATCATACCCATCCTAGATCGAAAACTGAATAGTGTTTTAAATTGAATTCAGCAGTTTTTGGATACTACGTTTTTCCTTCTGTCGATGCCAATTGTTGTGGATGCCTGTCGATGCCAATTGTTGTGGATGACAAGACCATCCAAGAAAAAAAAAATGCTCAATTTGCGGGCCACTGGATGTAGTCCAGAATATGCTTTACTCAAAGGACTTCTTACACTGTCTACATGCACGAATTCCTCGGGAGGTTTTCCTTAATTAGATAAAACTGTCCAATAATATTTTTGGGTTTCTGAACTCTAATGGGATGTATTGCATCGAGTTGTTTATTTGGCTTTAGTTGATTGTTGAATCCCTCGATAAGACGATTCCTGTTGGTGATACCGAACTTCGTGATACATGAGAGATATAGTCACTGCAGCAGACCTTGTTCACGGTGTTGTGGTCATATTTTTCGGGTCGGATAAGCATCTGCTTAGCATAGGCTATTCGTTTGGGGCAATGGGTTAACAAAGTTCTGATTTCGTATGGCAGTGAACTTAAGACTTTTGGTGTAATACAAGATTCAAAAGTAGATCATCGGTGATTGTCCGTAAGAGTCTCACAGCAAATTTTCTGCTTGTCTGGTAATTCGATATTGTTCACCAATTTTGTAATTTATTATCGCAATGTTTTAGTCCAAGTAATTCCTTCATGTCGAAAGAGAAAACACTGCGTTTTTTGAAAACAGTTTCACCAGGCGACATTTCTTAAGTACAAACACTTCTTAAGTGAAAAGGCCACCTATTAATATTTTTAATGTCCAAATGTTAACTGTGCTCTATATCGGAGAGATTCGCAATGGAGATATCGTCGATATTATAAAAGTAGACAAAGTTCAGCACTTTTAACACTTCGTTAAGAAGCCGATGGAATATCTGGGCTGAGTTACAAATGCCATATCGAACAAAGGTAAATTCAAAAGTTCAAAGAAGTGATCAGTTATCACAGTTTTAAGAACTACCACGAGAACCATGGGGATTTTGTGCACGCCTGACTAAATCTATTTTCGAGAAAATACTGACGCCGATGAGTTTCAGCGAGAACTTCTTTCTGGGATTGTGACAGTGTTTAACTCTCGATAGTCTCACAAGGGCGGCAGTACTTGTCCTTCTTTTGCACCATATGAAATGGTGATGATGAGGGACTACATATTCCATTGGTGATGAAGAGGGATTACATATAAATTGACTGTCATAAATTGACGTAGTGAACAACGTAGTAATTCAAAGTCCCAGTGAACGTGGATTGTTTTTCCAAAAAAAAAAGCCATTTTTGTTCACTATCAACTTCAGCAACCGGTCTTTCTGCTGCCGCTACGATGAAAGGATGTAACAACGGACGCCTGAAAGGAAATCAGCTCTCACCGTAGGTGGAAATTGCGGGAACGTTTGCTGTGATAACAATCGGTGCCAATGGTGTATTTTGCATGTCGAGAAAACTTGTTCACGGGTAGCACAGATACTTTGGCCTGTGAATCGATCATAAATTTAAAAATTTAGTATTCTGTGTAAGCTACCGGTCGGTAGCTGCTATGGGTGCTCGGGATTTACCGTATATCTAAATTTATCAGCGACCGGTAAGATTCTACGACCGGTAAGATTCCGCGACCGGTAAGAAGATGGTAAAATAGCCTGGCAGTGGGACGGTGAAAGGTCTATGCGTGTAAAGTTCTTCCCGAATTCACACTTTTATTGTTGTATTAGTTTAACACTGTTGAATTAAAAACTAATTAGGAAACATGGCTGTTCCTTTACGAAAATTAGTACTAAAACCAATTACGTCAGGGTGTACTAAAATTTTATTCAATTGAATGTAATTTATTAAAATATAGAAATAACAAAAAATATATCGATTCGGAGAAAGTTAACAAACTAAACTAAATTTTTGTCTATTGTTTGAGCCTTTTATTGAACAATTTAAAATCATATTCTGATTTTTTTTTTTTTTTTTTATTATTGGTAACTATGCGATCTGTTTTGGGGCTCAAGGCTCACCCTGCTCTTCCACGGTTATGCTTTTTACGTCCTTACTTTACGCCTTCCGGCCAACTCGAGGACGTAAGGCTATAGCACCGATTTCAGACCATCTGCACATTGCAAGCTCCATGCCAGCCTATACCGGCATGGAAGATGGGTCGGCCCATGGGTTTTGCACACCGACAGGGGGATGTGTTACATTTCACCACAGATCGAAATCTGTTGATGAAATTTCACTTTGCATCCTGCCCCTATCGGGATTATTCTGATTGATCAAAAAACATTTATCCACTGTCGAGTAGAATAAATAAAGGATACTTTATAGTTTTTATTATAGCTGAAATTGTTCATACTATGCTAGCACTTAACTAATCTTGTCTTCAGAATAGCGCTACGAAATATTAAGTGTTTATTCCTAATGAATCATTAAAAAATAGAAAAAATGGTTTCCACTTTATACCTCATATGAAAATTATTATTACGTATAGCATTCTGACTCGAGGAATTTAATAAGTTGTTAGACTCCGACCCCAAGATCTCTGATAAGCAGTGTTAATGGCCATTTTTAGTTACAAGACAATTTTGATTTTCTTCGAAAACAATTCGTGAACACTTTGGCACCCGGGTTGGAGGATAATATATGGGCTGACAAGATGAGGAATTTAGTTAGCTTTTAGACACACTATCGGAACCTGAGTCAAGATCTCTGGTAAGTAGTGTTAATGGCCAGTTTCAAAAAAAAATCGTGAACACTTTAGAACCCGGGTTGGAGATGGTATAAGTGATCGAATGAGGAATACCGAACCGTATTTTTAACAAAATTATTTTTTCTGACAGTTAAATTCCTCATCCAATGAGCCTATGTATGATCCTCCAACCCGGGTTCTAAAATGTTCACGAATTTTTTCGAAAATGGCCATTAACACTCCTTACCAGAGATCTGGATTCAGGTTCCGATACTATGTCTAAAACCTTGTTAAAGTTAGCCGAAAGTGGCCACCAGAAAATAAAAAAATGATAATGCAGATTGTGCCTTGGGTTTGATAGCCGAACATAAAAATTCAACAACGTTGGTCAATATATATTCAGCCGAAAGTTACCAGCCGATATTTAAGACAAATAATTTTTTCCTCCATTTTATTTACTTCTTTAAGTTGATATTAAAATAAAAGTTTTAGTTTATGATATGTTATGTCTACTCCAGACCAATTGTGAAAAAATTTCGATGGGCATACGGGGGTGCAATTTGACAAGATTTCATAGGTTCATTTTCTGAAAAATTCATTGAATGGCCCGGCGCTCTTGCTTAACCTTAATTCGCATTGATGCCACTATGGCCATTTGGTAGGCCCTAATGCCTGTTAACAACAGTCCAATTTTGAAGAAATTCTGATGGGGATACAGGGGTGTAATTTGAAAAAAATTTCCATAGTTGAATTTCTGAAAAATTTATTGAATGGCTTAGCGTATCCCCATCAGAATTTCTTCAAAATTAGACTGTCGCTAACAGGCATTAGAGTCTTTCAAGTGGCCATAGTGGCATCAATGCGAATTTAGGTTTAACAAGAGCACCAGGCCATTCAATGAATTTTTCAGAAATTCAACTATGAAAATCTTGTCAAATTGCACCCCCGTATCCCCGTATCTCCATCAACATTTTTTCACAATTAGTCTGGAGTAGACATACAAATCATAAGCTAAAACTTTTATTTTAATATAAACTCAAAGAAGTAAATAAAATGAAGGAAAAAATTATTTGTCTTAAATATCGGCTGGTAGCTTTCGGCTGAATATATATTGACCAACGTTGTTGAATTTTTATGTTCGGCTATCAAACCCAAGGCACAATCTGCATTATCATTTTTTTTATTTTCTGGTGGCCACTTTCGGCTAACTTTAACAAGGTTTTAGACATAGTATCGGAACCTGAATCCAGATCTCTGGTAAGCAGTGTTAATGGCCATTTTCGAAAAAAAATCGTGAACACTTTAGAACCCGGGTTGGAGGATCATATATAGGCTCATCGGATGAGGAATTTAACTGTCAGAAAAAATAATTTTGTTAAAAATACGGTTCGGTATTCCTTATTTGATCACTTATACCATCCTCCACCCCGGGTCCTAAAGTGTTCACGATTTTTTTTTTGATGAAAATCAAATTTGTATTGGAACGTAAAATGCCATTTTAACTGGCCATTAAAACTGTAACACTCTCACGGTTACAACAACAATTCCATTTTCCATTCCAATGGAATTGTTGTTGTAGTCGAGCCAATTAGAGTTATATGGTTTTGTCAATTTACATAAACTAATTAAAGCCATTAGCAACCGTTTGACGTAACCCCTGGAATGTTTCTTTGGAAAGCTCACTAGAAATTTTCGTCTTTGCCGCTTTCAATAATTTGGTTGCAACTGCAAACTGCGTTTAAGAAAATGTTAACAAAAAAAAAATTAACAAGACATCAAAGGAACCGTGAGGATTAATTTAAACAAAACATATAAAAAATATTTTCATATTATGTTAAATTAAAATAATCACATTATCGAACACTACCAAATTCTAAGTAAATTTATATTTAAATTTTATTAAAAAATCCCTAGCTAATTTTAATGATATTTTTCCTAAAAAAAAATAATTCATTTCATAACAGTGTACGCATGCATTAATAAATCAATTAGAATCCAATTGAATTTTACGTATTCCAATATGATTTGTATACGTATACGTGTGAAATAAAGTGTGAAAAGCTTCACACCCATGAAAGGTCTCCCATTTGCTGGAAGCCAGAAAGCAATCGTTAGATTTATTTCGACCCATCCGTCTAAACAACAAGTGATTTGATTCAATTTTCGAGTTATTGGTGGTTTGGCATTTTTAAGTTCGACCGAATTAATTTGAAGTACAAGCGTTAACCAATATCAGCATCGATTGCAAACTATATAAATCTGGGTTTGTTCGCAGAGCCGTTCCAATACTATAATTCTGGACTGACGGTTGAGAAACTGCGTGACGACAAAAAGGAACCAATTTATTATATTGTGAGAACTTGTGATTTATCTTGAATATCTGCTTTCTATTTTATAAAGTCAGGTATGATTCCCGTCCTAGGTTTCGATGTGATGACCCCTCTATTATCCATTTTTTATTTCAGCAAACCTCGAGTAACTCACGTGAAAGTCTATTTTTGGGACACCCTGTATAATCACATCCATTTACCTATAACTATAAAACTAATACACATTAAAAGATATAAACCCCCACATTTTCCGGGTGATTACTAAATAGTAAAATGGGATAAAGCGAACAAAAGCAATGAACAGAGGGATGCTGCAAAAAGCAAAAACAAAATCTTTTTAATTTCTTTGAAACTTTTTCCGTTCCATCTACTCTCAAATAAACAAAACAGACGTAGCAGCAGGCACTTTGTTGTACACGTTTATATCGTCAGAACATAAAAATCTATGTTGTATGTAAGATATAACGATTCTGATTCTGTGTATAAATGTTGTTACTTGTTAACAACATACCTGAATACATATGTACGTACGTATATGAGATGAGCTGTATATAACCTGGTTTTACTTTATAGAACTTTTGTTTTGTCTTAAGTACATTCATGTAATCTTTGTATGCAATCAATTTTTAAATAAACAGTTTTTACTGTTGCTTGTTTTACATTTTTTCTTGAAAAGAAAATTCAAAGCAAATAAAAGAGGAGATAACTTCATTTTTTTTGGAACATATACTTACGAATATATCGTTCGCCTTAATATGAGCTTTGAATCAAAATCATATTGAGATTTATTGATTTTCTATTCCGATTTTAATTTTACTTTTATGTCTTCACACACACACACACACACACACACACACATCATTTATGTGCCTAAATGTGTATGAAAAAAGTACACGCATAAATTTTGCACAGCTGATGATGAATAATTCTGAAAAAAAAAAAAAATTCCAAAGAATTTTTTTTGAAGCACTTTTTTATGGTACAGGGGAGGTTTCGCATAAAATACAATTTTCACGCACATTTTCGTGGTACTTTGTATGGATGCAGATGTAAGTTAATTCTTGTTAAAATGGTATTAATTCGGTTGTTTTTGGTTGTAGGATTGTTTTTATGTAGATTGTTAGAAAGCTGATTTCACTCCGCGATTATTTTGACAGACAAACATTACAATTAATATGATTTTTTGGATTTGCTTATTATCTGGAACTCTGGTTTGCCAGGCGTACACAATCAAATATGTAGCGGCCGTGAGTGTAATATTTCATTCTCGGTGTGTATAGGGTCCTCATTTCTATGTGTCGGACATTGGGGGTATAATTTAGTAATTCTCAAGACATAAGCAACATTTGAACATTATTTTTGATTTAGTTGATCAGTGATAGTGTGGGCTCGCACTTTCGGGTGCGTACCATCCACAGTAGTATAAATAGGCTTCAGCGATGAGCACGGTGTTCTTCGAACGCAATATCTTCAGGATTCGCTGATGATATTTAATGGCTTCATTGTAAGATACAGAGACCAATTATAACATACCGAGACGATTTTGACTTTGCACGAAATATGGCCAGCGGTGTGTGTGTGTGTTTGATAAGCCAGTCATATTGGTCATATTGGTGTGCCAACTTTTATGTCGGAGTGTAAACTGTGACATTTTTCAACCGATTGACTTCATTATAGACATGTTTTTGATACGTCAATTCAGTGTAATTTTAACCATGAATCACTTCACACCGAAACAACGCGCCGCAATAGTGACGCTGTATGTTGAAAATAGTCGTTCATTTGTGTTAACTCAAAGTGAATTTCGTCGAAAATATGGTGGCCAACTGGCACCGTCTGACAACGATATTCGTCGTTTAGTGTCGGATTTTGTTCAACACGGGACAGTGGAAGATCGTCAACATGCTGTTCATCAACGACCCAGACGTTCCAATGAACTAGTTAAAGCGATCGGAGAGAGCGTTTCTCAGAACCCAAACGTGTTGTATCGTCGCCGCGCGTGGCGTCAGTGGAACCACTTTGCGCCGCATTTTGAAGAATTTGTATTTCTTTCATTTGTTTCCATAAAAAGTGCAATTAACACAAGGTCGGAGTTTGAATTTCAAACGGAGCAGACGTGTTTTGTTGTCGCTCCTTCATTTAATTTAAATATTTTTTTTTGTGTGTAAATATTAAATAAATAAATTAATTAATAATAATAAATGTGATTTTACAGTATATAAAATAAGTGATTAAGTGATGTGATGTATACCTGGTCTTTTAAATATTAATTTGTGTAAAGGATGCACGTGAAATTGTGTAGAACGTATGCGTAAAATATATAATTATTTCCGTATATATTCTGATACCATTCCATGAATGCATAAATGCACATTTATGTTTAAATTACTTTGAATGCATATTATGTGAGATTCAAATAAACAGTGCAATGATAAAATAAAAATCGTGTCGTGTCCAGTGAAGAAATGTGTTTATATACATAAAACGGAGTGGAAATATTTATGACGGAATATATTCCTATGCAAGGTGCACTATGTCGTTGTAATGTTTCGATACACTCTCTATGTATATAACTAGATGCATAAGACTATCAGAGAAGTTTCCTTTTTATATTTTATTTACTTTTCATGTCATATTTGTGTGTACTGTGTAGAAATTTATGTATGATTGTGTGTATCACGAATCACGATAAACAAACATGATGAGGTGAAATATTCCCGTGTTTTATTTTCGTCGTTTTGTACGTGTTGCGTCACTGTAGGCAGCAGAACGGAAATGCACGTTGAATTTGTCGATTTTTCGATTGATTGTTTGAATAGATTTGCAATAATTACAGTTTAACCAAATAATTTCTAATTATAGTTAGAAATCCTTTGGTTTTAACTAAACACTTTTTATGGTTGTACCCTTTATGTTTCATTTATGGTCGAAATATTTATGAAAGTAATCCGACGAAATATATAATTTTCAAGCCGATGGCAAAATAGGGATATAATGATTATAAGTATATAACATAAAACCATAAAATTGTTAATAATGTACATATGTTTACTAACAAAATATTTTATATCTGTCTGTACTATTATGAAATAATTTTTACGCCTAAATATCCGTATATGTATAAAGAAATGCAGCTCACAAGTTATTGTTAGCGATGTTATAGCTTTGTTCCTTGATTTACAATTTTCAAAAAATTTGTGGTCTTGGGAATTCATTTGTTTGAATTGATTGTGTACTTTAGATTATAAATTGGAGTTGAAACTTGATTTTATTTCATTGTTTTTTTATGGTGTCCGCTGGTGAAACAACGTAGTGTTAATATCTCTGTTCTTATAATCTTATCAGGTTTATGTGGTTGATGAGTTTGGCTACAAATTAACCCCTTGCCTTATGAATCGAGCGACGATGAACACAACTCTTATATTGCAACTGTAACAAACAATAACGCAAAAACAAAAACATTATCGCCTAAAACAATCACGTGTCTGATACGAGCTTTTCACTTTTGGCAACTTTTGGCCAGAAAGAATCATCACGTGTGTGATACGAGGTTCTCATTTTAGGCACAGCAGTACGATCACGTCTCCCATACGTTGGTTTAAGGCAAGAGGTTAAAGAAGGCCCCAATTTCTAAGTCGATGTGGATTTCGAGATTAATAAATGATTTATTTGGGAAAAAATTTTTGATTTTAACTCAGAATCACAAAGTTATTAAAAATTCTTCAACTATACTTATCAAACTTAAATAAGCTTCTTATTTGAAAGGGAAATGCGTTTATTGTCTATTTGTTTAGAAAAGCGATAAAAAGAACCGAAATCATGTGTTTGTTGTGTGCGCTGACGTGACATTAACGTATGTGTAATATTGCACAGGGGCAGTAACAGGTATTGTTATCCTTGTAAAATGTAAAGTATATCCCTTTTCCCACCAGACAAGATTTTTTATTTTATTTTTTTTGCTTCAGTTGAGTCTGACCCGTATTGGTGTGTGTGGGGAATGACAAGGTTTGGTGTCTTCCGGATTTTAACTGTTTATTTTAAAACATTGTAATTTGATAGCATGTGGATTGTGTAACATGTCAATTGTTTGTTTTTGTTGGCATGTTGGTTGTTTTGCTGTTGTTATGGTTGCGGTGTTGTTTCTCGGATGTGGGCGATTTGGGTGGGATGCAAAAGTGTATATGTTGGCACAGGGTGCGTGCAGGGATGGATTTTTGACGGAATTTTTTTCGTTGCTCACACGATTGTGATGGCGGGCAGGAGGAGGGATGTTAGCTGTATTTTGCTGAGACAATTACAGCAACCCCACCATGGCTAAAGCAGAAACTAAATCATTTTAAAATTTTGCTTTGGCTGAAGATAATTGAGATTTGGATTAGTTGAAAAAGCCTAATTGTTCTGAAACAGCTGGAGCAAAGATGCTTTGTTTCTCAACAAATTACAGCTACTGTTAATTGTTTCTATTATTATTGTTATTATTATTTTAATTGATAATATTTTGCGGTTTTACTCAAAAAAGAACTTGAGATTTCAGAGCAAATGGTCACGGCTTTGGGTAATTTACTAAGCATTAAGGGTGTTTTCTAAACACCGACTTATTACAGACTTATTGACTTATTTGACTCCTTCTTGAATAAGTTGGTCAGGCTGTTCTGATTGCTTTTACCGACTTGTTTTGACAACCACAAAACGAAACAAATTTAAAAGTTTTTATTTTAAAACAAAATAAATTTAAATAAAATGGTCCTGTATTCATTTAGTGTGACAGAACTCATTTTAAAGTGTTTATATGACTAAATAAGTATTTTGCTTCGAAGAACGAGATAGAAAATAAGTCATCTCGATAGCAGACTTATTTGAAAAAGACGGTATGAGCGGATGGGTCGTGTTTGGAAAGGAACCTAAGACATAACTTTAGTATTTTATTTATAAGCTTGTTTACTAACTCTACTTTAATTATTTAACTTTACCAATTTATTCTCTGGTTCAGGATAAATTTCATATCATGTCTACTTTAACATTATTTAACCCTTTCGCGGACACACTGGCATAAACCTACGTTTCAATTGACCTACCGTAGGACACGTAGGAAACGTGGCGGTAATAACAGACGTTGTTTTCATATGATTAATATTGAATGTGGTTTTCTGTGTCCCAGAGGAAGCGTTACTATTTTCATTGTACCCTGTAACAAACATTTTAAATAATTGTGCGTCCGCAAAAGGGTTAAATTAACTAACAAAGATTTTGGGTGGAGGCCTTCATAGTATTTTGCAAGTGGTTTTGATTATGGTTCGAATCAAAAATTTTATTTGCTGGGGAAGAAAATTATGGTTTAAGTCTTAATTACGCCGAGATCTAAGTGTTTACTTATATCTAACACAATTTATTTAAAATTTGTATTAATTATTACTGAATTATATTATATTTTAACAAGTTTTATTCGGTAAAAGTGAAATTTATTTGCTACTTATTAATAATTCTAAATATATGCTTTAATGTTTTACTTTGTTTCGTATTTAGAAGAGTTGAAGTTCCTGAAATTATAATTTTGATTCTATTTAATCTTTATATTTAGATTTTAGCTGGATTTTCAGATGAGGGCAGTAACGAGTATTATTATATTGTACTACTTGTTTGGTGGTTTGAATTTAATTAATTTTATTTCATATTTGTCAGGAGAATTGAGTTGGATTAATACTAATTACATTTAACTGCTTAAATTTTATTATTTAATACTTAAATATTTACCATTTTTTATTAGTACTCCTAATAGTAAAAACGACCACTGGAAATAGTATATTTATATTGCAGATAATTTAATATATTTTTAGGATTCTGATTGCTGGGTATTATACCATAATATATTAAATAATTATGTTGTCTTGTGCTAACCGTGTTACATTACAGTTCAACTAACAATTAACTAAGTATTGACTACTAAAGGTGTCTGAAACCAGGTCAATTTCCATAATAATTAATTCACCTTCCCTGTCCCTCCATCTTGTTATATGTATTAGTCAAAATAACATGAGTTGGAGACTAACACTCCATATACCTGAGGTTGTATATGGATTTCTAGGGATATCTTAATTGGCCAAGAAGAATTCTATTAATCTATTTGGTCAGAATACAAAATCCTATAAATTGTCCCCACCCCTCGAGGATTAGCCCTGATTAGTTTTTCTAACTGACATGGTCCTCAACAAATACACCAAAATTTCTTTAAACCGCCCATTTTTATCAGAGTAGAATTTTAAACACTGCGGTTATCTCATTTAATTTTTATAATTCATCCTAAGGTATCTTACCTTTTCAAAATTTATAAACCGGCACCGCGGTAGAAATGAAGTAATAAACGCGTCGTTTCCCTTAAATATTATTATTATTTATGTTATAATTCTATTTTTTTTGTTTTTGTTTTTTTTTTTAAATTAATAAATGTTCATATTATTTAGGTAAGAAAATAAGAATATATTAATTTAGTATTAATTTTCAGGAATTATACATATTGTTTGTAAAAAATATTTCTTTATAACATTAGTTGCTGATTGTGTAGTTTAGAGTTGTATTGTCTTTGTGTTACTAACTATATCGTCTCTACCTAGGTGTAAATAATCGGGCCGATTCAATCCACCAGTTTTGTTTAGGAAATCGAAAAGTATTAATATAATATTCATTTTCAGGTAATTTCCAGATACATGTGGTGATTTCCAGATACATGTGAAATAATAACATTTTTTTTTAGGTTGCTGATTTAAAGAAGCAATTGTTGATGACCAATACCATCATTATCCATTTAACCTATTAAACCTTTATCCTTCCCCAAGTAGATTAGTTTTGTGCTGTCTTTGTGTTACTAACTATCGGCTATACCTAGGTGTCTGTAACCGGGCCGATTCTGTCCCACTTAACATACCTATCCAATCCTTCGGTTTTGTTATATGTAAAAAAGAGTGTACGGTGGGCCCGGCGTCACCCGGGAGCTCCTGTGTAAGACCTTGGTCGTACATTCAGAATCAATCAATCAATCAATAAAAAGTGCAATTAACACAAAGAATATTTCCGCCAGACAGTCGCTCGAATGGTTAACACTGAACCTGATTTTTGGAAGCAAATATTGATGACCGTTGAGGCCAATTTCACACTATCAGGCGACGTTAATAAGCAAAATTGCCGCATTTGGGGAATGGAGAATCCATACGATCTCGGAACGCCATTGCATCATCAACAATTGTCTGTTTGGTGCGGCGTTTGCGCCAAAACCATCATTGGGTCTATTTTTTCAGAGAAAACGAAAAAAATACATAAAAGAAGGAGGGACAAAAAATAAGCAATAAAAATTAATCTACGGATCGCGCAGGTAGGCGATTAGTCATTGGCTGAGCAACATCGGTTTTTTGTCCCTCCTTCTTTTATGTATTTTTTGCTTTTTTCTATACTATATAACAAAATTTTTATTTTTACAAATCAGTAGATACTCCTGATGATGACCTAAGAAGTCGAAATCGATCGAGTGATTTTTTAATACTTTTTGAAAATATTCAAAATAATTTTGCGAAATAAAAAACAAGTGGTTAATAAAAATGTATTTATTAGGCAATACAATTCTTTCGGATTCCGGCAAAATTTTTCTAAAGAAAGCTGAGAAATCCACTATCCATATTGCAAACATTATCAAATTTCCCTCTACAACTAAAAGTTCAACTAAAACCTTAGTTAGAGCCGTTAGTTCAATTTTATGAACTTTTTGGACCGTTGTTAGAGCATTTCTGTTGAAGTTGCTGTTCTAAAACGCCCACCATTTCAATATATAATGGTTGCTGATTATATAGAAATACCTTAAGTGTAGAATCCATGTAAATTATAATCGCTAGAGAGATTAGAAAAAAAAAATGTTTTATTACTGCCCAAATTCCAAACTCGGTGCTACTCAGAGCCAATGACGTGCGCGTGTTGGAGTACTGGCTCCATGATTACTTTTTTATACTCCTTCTTTTTTATATTCGAGGGCGATTTTGTTTGGTCGCCATTTTGTGTTGGTTAGTATTTGTCAGTTCGCATTTGACAGTCGTCTCCAACAACGTGTTGAAATTATTAAAACATTTTATTTAAATAATTGGTCAATTGTGAATATACGAGCAGAAAATTACGTGAGTTTTGTGGAATGGAATGAATTAGGCCTACAAAACGTGTGGTTCCAATAAGACGGTGCCCATTACTCACAGCTCGTTCTACGATGCAAATTTTGTGAGAAATTTTTCACAATCGAATAATGTCAAAAAGTGATGATATCGACTGGCCCCCACGATCCCCTGATGTGACCTCTCCTGAGTTCTTTCTATGGGAGTACTGGAAGGGAAAGGCATACATCAATAAACCAACCACAACTTCGATGCTAAAGGACAACATTAGAACCGAAATTGCTGAAATAACACTAAAAGTCTGCGAAAATGTTATGAAAATGTGTTTAAAAGAAAGGAACATAAAAAGCACCCTGTATTTCTTTTGTTTGTATTTTTTAATATTTTTTTTTGTATTTCTGTTTTTTAAATAAAATATTGTGGTTCTTTAAAAAATGGGGCAAATCTTAAATTTGGCCTTTTATCTTCCCACTTATTTTTTTGAATTGCGAAGAGTTTTTTTAAGGAATTGTTCGTGAATTCGTGTTTTCTATTTTTTTTTATTTTTTATTTCTTGCAATCGGTTTAGTTGCCGGGATACTCCCAACTATTTCGCGGTTCGCTTTTTTCGTTTTTTACGTCCTACTTTACGCTTTTGCCGGTGACGTACGGCTATAGATCCGTTTTACATAGAACGATCTGCTCTCTGACAGGGGATCATAGTTGTGTTCATTTTTTCCACCGATCGCAATCATATTATGGCAAATCTCTTTTGCATCCTGCCCCTATCGCAGGATTCGAACCCGGTGACTCCCGATCCAAGCACCAAATTGTATTATTTAATTAATAGCTTTTGTCAACTGTTTTACTAAACATGTGCATTTTTGATATGTCGGCAAATTTTGTAGTCCGCCATGTTTTGTTAATTTTTAATTTTGTCGGTAACTTCAAAGCCGTTTTTCATTTGCATGTCTCGTTTCTGATTCTGTTTTTTCATATTTGTGTTCTATGGTTGTAAATTGGACATATTCATTAGTGTTTTTAGAGCCTGACTTGTGTTATATTAAGAAATCATACTCCGCTAATTCTAATCTTCAACGTAAAAGGCCGGATGGGGTATATTTAATATCTCCTATTAACGGTTGGTGGTCCCTCACTACAATAAATTTTCGGTCGCAGATATATGAAGGGAAGTTCTGCACGGCCCATATTACAGCTAGTATTTATTTTTCGACGGTTAAGCAGTTTCGTTCAGGTTGGCTTAGAGATCGGCAGACCAAAGCTATTTATATGTCATTCAAGTCGTTACTTTTTCTTTTGGAACGTGTTTTTGCAATTTTCCGACCAAAAATACAATGTTTTTCTTAGCAGTCTGTTAATTGGTTCATCTATTTCTGAAAAATTAGGTATGGACATTCTATTGTCACATTTTGCTGGTTGTAAGTTTAAATTATAATTTCGAAATATTTCTAATATTTCTGCAAGCTTTTGGTTACGAACATTTAAGTTTTTCCCATATATTTTAACGTAATCCAGGTATATACAAAGCATTCAAGTAGTTCATGGTTCTTTGAAAGGTACTTTGGGATATTTTTAAACCGAGAGGTATTCGTACTAAATTCTGTCTTGTACTGATCTTATGATTTCATTTTTATTTAGTGGTACCCACTAGCCAAGTCAAGAATGAGGAGTATCTGGAGTGATCTAATTGGTCGAAAATGTCTGTTGTATTTGAGAGGGGGTACGAACCGACAATTCTAGCGTCGTATGGTTTACAGAATTCTACGACAATTCTCAATTGTTTAGGACCTTTTTCATCTGTTTTTTTAAGGAACTCCTATAGTCGCTGTGTATTAAATGGACTAGTACTATGAGAATAAATTTTTTCATCGCCAAACATTTCTTTCATCTATTCTTTTATGTTTTCTTTAAAATTTATGAAAGGCTACTATTGCTTTACCATTGACGGGAGCTGTAACATTGTATAACTGAAGGAAATGTTCTATTCCCGGGATACAAGATAGTTTTTCGCCTTTCAAATGGATAATGTTGTTATTTCATGCACAATTCGAGAATGGATCTATGTTCTTCAACATTTAAGTTCTCACCCATCATGTCAATAACAGTTTGATGGCGAATGCTAGATTTGTTAGCATTACTTTCGACATTTTTCGATAGATGGCGAACAATAGCAATTATTGTTTCTAGGTTGCTCAGAGAGTTAAACAAATTCTTGATTTATTGGTGTGTACAATTGAATGAATACTTCTCCTCTATTTATGGATGATGCGTTATTATCGTGTGAATCTTTAAAATTATTTAGCATGCATCTACCTAATATAGCATCCTGGGATACATGGGATTCATCGGGCATAATTTGAAATTTATTTATACGATTCTTTAAGTGTTTTCTGATTCGAATACAGAAGCTACTCCGCGTAACGATATCTTACTCTTTATTATAATACTTGCTGACCCGGTAAACTTTGTTCTGCCTAAAATAATTATTTTATTCCAAGATTTGTTGGTTTACGATAGAAATTTTTTTTAATAAGAATGGAATGAAATCGATTTTGTTATTTTAAATGTAAATTTTATTTCCGATTAATAAATTTAATTTTGTTTCACATACAATGTTCGTCTGATCTTAGTATATAATGATTTATTGTAAAGCCAACGTGTGGACAATATTTTAGTTTCTCCATTTTCTGCGTATACAAACAAATCATTGGGCTTACCAACTCTGGAGCAGGTTGCATATAATTGACCATGGCCGAAGCACGAATTTTCCAAATCCAAGCCGCACACTTGCATCAGCTGGCCTTGTGATTTGTTGATTATTATTGGATATGCCAGAAGAATTGGCAATAGTAAGCTTTTAAATGCAATTGGAGAATCTTTTGGAATCATCGGGATTCTTGGCAATAAAACATGTTCTGCTTTAAACTTGCCATTTATAATTACCGATTCAATAATGTTAATCCAATATTTTTTTCACAACCAACTGCGTACCGTTCATAATTTTTTGTGTATTTAGGTTTAGTAGCAGTATGATTAATCCAGCCTACAAAATTAAATTATGTGATGGAAGATTCACTCCTGCATCTTCTTCTACCACGTGTTCTACCACGACATTCCAACTTGTTTTGAATGTAGATATTTATCGTAGTGACTTCAATATTTTTGCTGTCAAGATTGATTCAGCCATCGATGATTGTTGATATTATCTCGAAAGTTTGGAAACAAATTTTGAATTAATGCGGCTCTAGATGACACAATCACGCAAGAATTATCTGGTAACTTGATTGTCTGCAATTGCTTTGAGAATATTGCAGCAGATGGATCATTTTGAAGTTGGACACACATATTTGGTGTTAACTTTAATTTTTAAACACCAGTTACGTTCCTCTACACATAACACTACAACAACATAACATTGTGATACAACAACAACAACACATACGATGAGATCTACTTTTCAAACACGCGCGGAGTATAACATCGAAAACGACGCGCAACAAAAAGTGCAAGATTCGCATAAATGCAGCAACAAAAAGTGCAAGATTCGCATAAATGCATGTCTATGCATTTATGCATATTTTAGGATCAGATGTCAACATGTTAGATAAATTCATTATTGTAAGTTAGTTGTTAAGTAGTAGTCTCAGTGGAATATTGTATCTTCTAAAATTAAATAAATAAAATAATAAAATTGAATAAAAAAGATAAAGTTAAATAAAATAAAAGAAAAGATAAATAAATGAGAAAAAATATCTTTTTTTTAAAAATCAGGTTGTGGTAAAGTTATAAGTGGCGCAGTTGCTAGAGGATATTTTTTAATATCCAAAAATCCTACGATTAGCGTGTTACAAAAATTTTTTTTTTTTTAAGTGAAATTATTGTGTCTACATTCGGAGCATAAAAAACGCTCGTGTCGAAGGTTTATCGATATTAACTGAATGTAACAAGAATAATACAAATAGTAAAAAATAATAAACAAGTGAAATAAATAAAATCAACTTAATAATACATTTTTTTTTTCCTGAATCTATCTCATCCCAACCAACGGTAAGTGAAATAGAGCCCTAATAAATACTATAAAAAGACGACCCGGCGTATATACCGGAACAGTGAAAAAAAAAAATAAAAATAAAAATTAGAACAACAGAAAAAATAAACGAAAGAGGGAAAAATCAACAGGATCGACGGTTCATCGATGTCTGCAATACAAATCATCATCACCATCGCATGGTAAGCGTTTTTTGATTTTGGTAAATTCCTTAAAAACCTATATGATAAATCCCAATTCATTCAATCCATTAAGACTTAATCCACGCTTAACAACTCAAGGAAATTCTACGGTATATAGAATTTTCAAATCACAAAAACTATTAGAATCTATCGACGAAATCACAGAAAATCTCACTAAACTAACAGTTGAAAATATTGATCATCCAACACGAAATTCAAACAAAATTAAAATGTCATTTGACGAAGATAATCACGTTGATAATGGCGTTGACAATTTGTTCAAGAGTCTCAGGATCCCAGACGCGATCAAAGATCTACCCCTCTACGAAGGGAGTAGACACACTCTTTACGAATTCATTGAAAACGTTGAGGAAATCCTCACACTGTGTAACAATATAGATGGGCATCCTTGCTCAAAAATCTTCCTTCGGGCGATACGAAATAAGATCCAAGGTGAGGCAAACGAAGTACTCACGATGTATGGCACTCCCCTAGAGTGGGAAGCCATCAAAGACAACTTAATCACGCATTATGCGGACAAGCGTAACGAAACAAACCTCATTAGAGACCTATACGGTATATCACAAGGTGCTGACAAAGTAGAGAAGTATTTCGCTCGTATAATTGATATACAGAGCACAATCATTAACCACACAAAGTTAAATGAAACAAACGCTATAGTGATAAGAGCCAAAAATGACCTATACCAGGAAATGTGCCTCAACACATTCCTGGCGGGACTACGAGAACCGATGGGCTCAATGATTCGGGCAATGCAGCCCAGTAGTCTAACCGAAGCCTTCACGCATTGTTTGAAAGAACAAAATATGACTTACCTGAGAAAAGGTTCAACTCAAAATAATTATAGCACTATACCCGTTCCCGCGAGAACAACAATGCCTAGGATCCTACACGGAAATCAAGGCAATCCTCCACGGAATTACTACACTAGTGGTCCACCAATATCTCAACCAAAGACTGGCCCTAGTTATAACTATCAGCCCGCTCCACAGTATTACAACCACCGTCCTTTCACTAAACAAAACCCAGGGTCAAATGGAATGAGCCCAACTTACAACAGATTCACATTCAAGCCTCCTATGGTTCCCCCAAGAAAAGCGGAACAAATGGACACAAGATCTGACCATAACAACTATAAGCAATTCTCGAGTATAAACCCAACGAATAACTATCGATTTCAATCAATGGGTCCACCAAGAGTGCGAGCTCAAGAATTGTATACCTCTGAGGATCTGCAAGAACCGTACCCACCAATAGATAACCAACAGGAAGAAATCTGCGAAGAACAGTCACAACCGTACTTCCAAGATCTCGACGAAGTTGAGGTAGACGATGGAAATTTTCATCAAGATGCCTCCCCGTCGGAATCAGCTACGTAGATGTTAATAAACATCAAACGTATGCACTCCCTTACATACAATTACGCCTGAATAAGTCAAAAATATTAAAATTTCTAGTAGATACGGGTTCAAACAAATCTTTCTTAAATCCCGAATTCGTCCATCCTTCACGGATACGCTACATACCCCCAGTGAACATTAAAACCATGTTCAACAACCACCAGGTAAATCAAAAAATCGTCATCCAAGGACTCACGGAGTTCAAAACAAAGGAACCCTTGGAATTCCTCCTTTTTAAATTCCACAAATATTTTGATGGCCTCCTAGGATTAGACACGATGCAACAATTAGGTGTCACATTAGATCTCGGGAAATCAATCCTCAAGACAGACAAGGTCGAAATCCCCCTTATATTTAAACCTAATTATGCCTCAAGAGTCTATACCATACTACCTAGAAGCAAACTCACTGCCGAGCTTCCGGTAGATGTGGAAAATGGCGATATATACGTCATCCCAACAACCATCAATGATAAATTAATTAACCCGGAAGGAATCTATCAGTGTTAAAATTGGTACGCAGTTTTCGAAATTATTAACTACGGCAACAAACCACAGACCTTCGTGATCGAACAACCAATCAAAGCCACGTTGTTTAAAAAGAATTACCGTGCCGAACTCAACCATTATAACATCCAGGAATGCGTTAATACCACCCCGAACGAAAAAATTTCTGATTTAATTAGAACACAACACCTTAACGGTGAGGAAAAGGCAGCAATCCTAAAGCTATGTCAGCGGTACGAAGAATTATTTCTTAGAACCGAGCAGCAATTGTCCTTCACAAACGCTGTTAAACATGAGATAAATCTTAAGGACGAGAAACCTGTCTTTTCGAAAAGTTATAGATACCCTCACATTCATAAAGAGGAGGTACAGAAACAAATAAGCAAAATGTGACAGGACGGCATTATACGTCCCAGCTTCTCACCATGGTCATCACCTATTTGGATCGTACCCAAAAAGGCTGACGCCAGTGGAAAAACGAAGTGGCGATTAGTGATAGACTATCGCAAACTTAACGAAAAAACAATCGAGGATCGGTATCCCTTACCAAATATTACCGACATACTCGATAAGCTGGGAAAATGCATGTACTTCTCAACATTAGACTTGGCATCTGGTTTTCATCAGATAGAAGTAAGGCAACAAGATATACCCAAAACTGCAATTTCTGTTGACCACGAACACTACGAGTATGTTAGAATGCCGTTTGGTCTAAGGAATGCACCTTCAACGTTTCAGAGGGTTATGGACAATGTCCTAGGGGATATCCAGGGTAAATCCTGCCTGTGCTACATGGACGACATAATAGTCTTCTCCACGTCACTCCAGGAGCACATTGAAAATCTTAGGCAAGTTTTCGAGAAACTACGAAAAGCTAACTTGAAGGTACAAATAGACAAATCCGAGTTCCTACACCGAGAAATCTCATTCTTGGGTCACATCGTTACACGTGATGGATTTAAACCCAATCCCGAGAAAATAAAAGCCATTAAGGGATTCCCCGTTCCGAGAACGGAGAAGCAAATTAAGAGCTTTTTGGGCCTTCTGGGCTACTACCGAAAATTTATAAAAAATTTCTCCGATGTAACCAAACCCTTAACGGAATGTCTGAGGAAAGGAAAAGAAATAATCCTTAATGAAAGATATTTAGAGTGCTTCGAATACTGTAAAAATTTATTGTGCAACGAGCCAATCCTACAGTATCCCGACTTCTCCAAGGAGTTCGTCCTTACTACCGACGCCAGCAATGTCGCCATTGGAGCCGTCCTCTCACAAGGCCGCATAGGTAAACACAAACCAGTCTGCTATGCTTCTAGAACCTTAACGGTTACGGAGCAGAACTACTGCACCATCGAAAAGGAGCTTCTGGCGATTGTCTGGTCCACAAAGTATTTTAGGCCATACCTCTTTGGTCAGAAATTCAAAATTGTAACAGACCACAAGCCATTGACTTGGCTTTTCAATCTTAAGGAGCCCAATTCGAAACTAATACGATGGAGGCTGAAACTCGAAGAATATGATTACGAAATCATATATAAAAAGGGTGTTAAGAACACCAATGCAGACGCATTATCGAGGATATAGCCCGAATCTCTCACTGTTAATAATATTAACACTTCGGAAGTTTCCGAATCCTCAAGGGAACCAGAAATTGAGGACGAAATCGAAAATCTAGTACCAACAACAAATTCCCCCATAAACCATTTCAGTTCACAAATAATAATAACGATCGACCCTGAAATGCATGGAATAAACACTATTAACGAATACCCATTCGGAAAACACCGAGTAATAATCTACATGCCTAACTACCACGCACCAACCGTCAAACGTAGCATTGGCGCACTGGTAACGAAATATCGAGTCACAGGCATCATGTGTGATGACTTAATATTCGAAATCGCCAAAGAAGCTGATAGGGAAAAATTTGGAACCGCTTCAAAGCACTATTTAGTGAGATCGCATGTTCTCCTAACGGACGTACTAAACGTAGAAGATCAGAATGCGATGATACAAAAAAGACACGAAGAGAATCACCACCGGGGTATACTAGAAAATTACGAATTCATTAAAAGGACCCACTATTTCCCAAATATGAAAAACCTCATAACAACATACATCAATAACTGCAATATATGCTTGCAGACAAAATACGATAGACATCCACTGAAGATCGAATATGAGATTACGGAAACGCCCAAAAGGCCAATGGAGATCTTGCATATAGATTTCTGCTTCTTTGAAAACAACGTATTTCTCACGGTACTGGACAAATTTTCCAAATTTGCGTCAGCCTTCTACATGAAGTCGCGCACCAGTAAAGAAGTCCAAAAGAGACTTATTCAGTTCTTCAGCGTTCACGGTAAGCCTTTAAAAATAATAGCAGACAATGAAGGCAACATGAACACTCCATCTTTTAGAGCTTTCTTACAAGAATATGACATACAATTACACCATACTTCGTCATATTCTTCGACAGGAAATGCCCCCGTAGAACGATTGCATTCAACATTGCAAGCACTTATAAAAATCGCTCATATCGAAAAGCCTCGAGAAAACATTAAAACCTTAATGCATAATTGCATTCTTTCTTACAATAACACCATACATTCGGCTACGAAATTCACACCGTTTGAGCTTTTAACGGGTCATTATACTATCTTAGGGCAATCGACAAATCTTGCATTCTCAAATGCGCAAGAATACTTGTTCAATCATACTTTATCATATGATGAATTATGTAAGAAAATTTATGAGAAAACTCACACTAAGAAAACCGAGCTGATCAATAAACTCAATATTAATCGAGTTAAACCTCCAGTCTTAAAGGCAAACCAGGTAATCCATGTTCGTAACAAAAGACGTTCGAAAATCAAACCAGGTTATGTCGTAAGAAAAGTTCTCAAAAATAATAACGTCACTGTCGTAACTAAAGACGGCAAATACCACAAAAAACTGATTAAACAACCATTTCAGGTTCTCTCTAATCCGGAGCCAAACACTCAAGGTGACCAACCTAGAGAACAACAAGGGGCTTATACCAATCAAGCTAGGCCAGGCCCGAGTAATCAGTAGTTATGCTCGCATCATCCACGTAATCGATATCCATCATTACGAAGAACACTTCCGCACTATCCAGTAGGACAATGTTTATCTAGTTGGGAAATCCATAAATAACAGTAAAGAGTATTCATACGCTTTCAAAACTAAAATGGAAATCCTTGAACACAAAACTAGGGAGTTACAAGAAAACGTCAACCTTTTGAAACCTACACGGACCAAAAGAGGGCTCATTAATGGATTAGGATCACTAATCAAAGATATCACAGGAAATCTGGACCAACACGACTTAGAAGAAATTAGTAACGCTATTCACAATCTTCACGAAAATCAAATTAAATTGAACGAACAAAATAACGCCCAAATTGCAATCAACCAAGGTATGATCGATAGGTTCAACTATATACAGAAATACGTAAAAATCAGCAACGACAAAATTACAAACGAACTAAATCGACTAGCAAACGTAACCGAAATAGGACTACACATGTTTAAAATAGACCAACATATATTCAAGTTAATAAACACAATAGACACACTCTCCCAGCATATCGACGACATATTAGACGCACTCAGTTCAGCCAAACATCGACGAATTTCAAGGCATCTACTGACGAATATTGAAATTCATTTCATAAACGATATACTATCTCATGATAAAGTAGAAATTTTGAACCCTAACAATATTTACGACTTACTGATTCTACAAGGATACTATAACCAATCCAAAATCGTACTCAGTATACAAGTACCAAAGTTTTTAGAATCAATATTTAGTTATTATAATATCAAACCTATTCCCTCCAAAAACCTGATGATCACTCCTATTACCTCATCCAACATCATCCTAGATGAACAAAATTACCAATTCATTCTTCAACCATGCAACGAGGTGGAAAACGTACACAATTGCAACAAACAGTCGCTTCGACCAACATCGCACTCGTGTATACCAAACATAGTATTGCAAAAGCCGGCGAAATGTAACCACACTAACTTCGATCTGGAAAACGAAATCAGCGAGCTCATAAGCGGAAAACTCTATATAGCTAGAACAGAAGAGCTACAATTTACATCTACATGCCATCAAAGAATAAAATCCATCCAAGGACAATCTCTGATGGAATTCGACAACTGTGAAGTTACCATCCTAGGAATCACATATAACAGCAACAAATATGTCTACGAGGAAGACTTAACCATTATATTACAATACCATACCATGATGTTGAGAGTCAACACCGTATACCATCGTTGTCCATACCAAAAATGACAAATTGGACGCTACAAAATAGAAACCAAATCCAACTCTTACAAGAACAAACTTTTTCTAATTCAATTATAAACCATAGCACAACTGGGATTGCTACAATCATCAACGTAGCAATCGTGGTTTATTACATCTGGAAGAGATTCTACAATTCAACGAGAATCAACACAACATCCGACGAGACACCATCATCAAATTCACAACCGGCCACACGAAATAAATCCTTATGGCCTTCTCTTCGGCGGGAGGAGTTACGTTCCTCTACACATAACACTACAACAACATAACATTGTGATACAACAACAACAACACATACGATGAGATCTACTTTTCAAACACGCGCGGAGTATTACATCGAAAACGACGCGCAACAAAAAGTGCAAGATTCGCATAAATGCATGTCTATGCATTTATGCATATTTTAGGATCAGATGTCAACATGTTAGATAAATTCATTATTGTAAGTTAGTTGTTAAGTAGTAGTCTCAGTGGAATATTGTATCTTCTAAAATTAAATAAATAAAATAATAAAATTGAATAAAAAAGATAAAGTTAAATAAAATAAAAGAAAAGATAAATAAATGAGAAAAAATATCTTTTTTTTAAAAATCAAGTTGTTGTAAAGTTATAAGTCACCGCTCCACAGTGCTGAAGCTTTGAAACAGGCTTTTATTTCGCCTGCATAGGTAGAACGTGGAATAACCGCAAATGTTTGTCGAACATCTTTTGAAAACAAAATGAGACAACCGCCAAAGAGTCTATCGTTGCCCTTCAACTCTTTCAACGAACGATTAAAAAATGATTGTTTATGTGTCTTGGATGAATCAGACTATAATTTGGCATCTTTTAAACACATTAGCCATACCTGAATGCGATTTAATGTTGCATACTGCATATTAATTTGTCTGTGTGTAAGTGCAGTTCTTTCGCCATCCAATAAAGTAGCGAGCGTATTTTAGCCAAGATGAGGGAAATATAAAATATTTGACCAGTACCACCTAGAGCAAAAGAAGAATCCGCCTTCTTTTGCAGTGACTGCAAGCATTACCGAATCAAAAATTAATTTTTGTTCTGCCAATAATTGTGGTTCATATGTTTGAATATACTCATTCAAATCATCAATAACACATGATTGTTCTCGTTGTTTATCTCGATTAAATAAATCACTTGCCGGACGATTGGGTGATGATAATCCCAATGCAATTAGTGATTCTTTTGAAATAATCAGGAAGTCTTCCAATTTTATTACTCATGGCTTCCGTAAATTTCTCCCATAATTCTTTTGGGTTATTTGGAAAGCATGTTGTCAATATAAGTACAAATAAAGCACGAATTTGATGAGGTAGAAGCGACAACAGAATCGGTAAAAGTCGAACCCCAATGAGAATCTCCTTGGTTCCCAAGTTTTTTAGACGTATTCCATGAAAAATAATTTGGTACGTCTGAATAAAGTATGGTTTTTGCGAAACATCCAAAATCATTTTGGTGTTGGCATAATTTGAAAAATTACGTTAATGTTGTTTGTGGTGGTGCTTCTGCTCGGCTAACTGCATTTTCGTCTGTGAAGAAAACAAGTTGCCCATTTTCAAGATGGTTTGTCAAATGAGTGACAGCTGAACGTCTTTCGTGAATAGGGAAGGATAAGATTTGCCCGACTGCCTCATTACTGCATATATATACCTGCCCATTTGGTAATGCGCAACTTCGTCATTTTCATAAATGCGATGTATGGAGAAACTGTTATTATTGAGGTATCGGTTGTTTTGATAAATTTGGGATACCCGTGAATCATTCTTTTGCTTCATTCTACATTCTTGAATTTCGTGACCGCATTACATGCAAAATTTTTTATTTTCATTTTATGCTTGTGGAATTTGGGGAAAATCTATTTCGTGGTGAATTAACTAAAACGGATATAGTCTTCGTTAAATTATTTTTTCGAAGTTTAATTCTTCCTCGGCTATTTACATGCAATTTGCAGCAATTCTTACGAAATTTTTTATTTGTTCTGGAAGACCTATAATAAATTTAGGTACTACTCTCTTTTCGGCGATATTTTTGGCCTTTTAGTTGTCAATGCGTATTTATTAACAAATTTGCAACTTTTAAATAATATTCTTGAATATTTTCATACAATGGTTCGAATTTGAAAGATGACATTCTTCTTTCAATATTCGTGAATGATTGTACATACCTTACTTCCTAGTTTAAATAACATATGGTTTACAAGAAGTGATTTTGCATCGGCTTCTGCACATAAATCGTGCGCTCTGTCTAAACACACGAAAAAAAAATTGGCTAGCTCGTCGGAGTTGCTATATTAAATTCGGGGGTAAGTTGGGAAATGTGTTCAACTATTTGAAATTTATTCATTTTTTGGCACATCAGTAACAAATGCACTGATAATCATCTACCTGAAATTATTATTTATAAAACACAGAAACAAGGAAGAACACTTGCACAATGAATTTGCTCTTCCTAACCTTTTCAAGCTCAACACATCAGAAAATACATACATACATATCGAGCACTTAATTGTCATTCAATATCTTGTACCTACACATTTTCCATATATAAACATAAAAATATCGAAAACCTGGTAATCATAAATTTTAATCTGCGTTTCCTTAATCACCTCCTCCCCATACCCATTATTTATATATCTAACCACTCACTGTAATACAAGAAGTTCTAATTTCTTTCTTGAATATTTTAAAATGTAGGCGAGCGATGACGTAGGTGATGCTGGTGGTTAACATAAATATTTCATAGTGCAATTTTCTTTCAATTTCCTTTATGAGGTACAAGCAGTGAGTACTTTGAAATTATTTCTTGTTTGCGGTATGGTATAGTGTGCGGTGTAGTAAATTTTAAATGAACAAACAAAAGTGCTTGTTACAGCCATTTTCATGTTGAGGATAACGTGTTTTCGGGGTATTCATAGCTCGCGCTTGATGTAATGTTTAAGCGAGCGTAAAATTATTTTACTAGTTTTTCCTGGTACTCGTGTTTTCGTTATATACCAATCTTTATGTGCTTTAAGACTAGAGAATTATGTTTTTGTAAAAGAATGTTTCTGTTTTTTTGTTGACGGTTTTATGTACAAAATAAATCGATTTCATCTAAATTTATATTCTGCGGTTTTTTCTTGCCCTGTAGTACTGACATGGAAGTGGGGTTGCTCCATGAATTTCGCAATTATAGAATTTTAATCATGCTATTTATCTCAATCAATTTCTTATGCGCATCTCAATGAATTTCCCGTCTCATGTTTATCGTATATTCTTTTTTCTTGTATATTGAAGTTAATCGTCTTATTTTAATAAAAAAGTTCAATCGTCCATGTTCCTGGAGCGCGCCATTCGAACAAGAAATTAGCTTTGGGATTTACTACAATACACAAAGACACGAAAAGGATAATGTGCAAACATATGGGAACTAAACAGAGAAGGAAACTGAAAAATAAAAAGTCTAGCTTACGAAAAAGTGAGTACACAAAAAAGCATCAATAATTTTGTTGGTGCGCATACTTATGCCTACACAAGACCAAGGGGACCATAACACGAAAGATTTGATCTATTTTCGAAATGGGGAAAACTCTTAGAGAAGGAATTGTATGTGAAGTTGGCCCGAAAAGTAGCGCGAAAACAAAAAATGTGTCTTTATCTTATCTGTGATATTTTTGAGCTGGCCCAAACAATTTATAAAATCTTACCATGACATTTTATCCCGAAATTTTTAATATCAGCATACTGTTGACAATTTTAGAAAATTAGTTTGTATTCAAAATATGAGGCTAATGGTATTACGTAAGATTCTGAAAAAAAATATCAAAATATTTTCTTATGTATGGCCTACACTAATTTATGAAAGTGGCCAAAGTCACTTGCAATCCTTGTGAAAACTGCCGCAGAATGAAATTTCTTAGTGAATATTTTGTTGAAAACCGTTACATACTGAAATTGGCACGAACCTTCTTTCCCCCTCATCTAGAGATGGAGCTATATAATTTAGATTCCAGATGGTCTACACAAATTTAGGATAGTGGCCCAAGTCTCGGGCAATCCCTGTTAAAACATTAGCATACTGAGACTAGCAAGTACTTTCTTTTCACCTCACATATAAATGGGGTTACATTATTTGGATTCCAGATGGCCTACCCTAATTCAGGACAGTGGCCGAAGTTTTGGTATTTTTTTCCGAATCTTACGTAATACCATTAGCCTCGTATATTGAATACAGACTAATTTTCTTAAATTGCCAGTAAATTAGCTCTGCATATACATATTATATACAGTAGAATTCAGTTAACACGAAAACGGATAACACGAAATATCGGACAACTGGAAATTTTGTTTAGCACTTATATTATTTCAGTATGAAATTGTTTGCTTAAGGCGAAACTTTTAACACGAATTTTTGTTTAACGCAAACAAATTTTTCAGTCCGTTTATATAAAATTAGTACAGAAATATTCACTTAACTTGAATTTTATAATTGAGGTGTCCAATGAATGAATTAATATTCCACCATATTTCCACGTACCATTTTATTAATTATGTTTTCCTTTAAATAATTTTCCAAGTCACCAAGAATGTTGTACACTTTTTCTCCATCTGGTTGGGCTTCGGTAAATCGACGTATATCCAGTAAGCACTTACGAACGATTTCAACTGAAGGTACCGGAACTGGAACATCATCTTTATTCTCTTTATCGCTGTCCTCATTTCCTTCGGCGGTTACGGATTTTATAATGTCACAAATTTCGCGATCACTTAGAAGCGGCGTGATATCAATACTATTATCCAAACTCAAGTAATCTTCGCCCGTGAAAATATTTTGAGGTAAATTTGTAACCAAAGAAATACGAACAAAAATATTATTCACGTCATCGTTTACCATTAAAACCAGAATAGGGAAAGCAATTTGTTATAGTTACAGGCGTAACAAGTTTAAATCCGTGGCCTAGAGGCCGAAAGCGATTGAGAGCATAATACAAAGTTTTGCTCCGGAGCAAATTTTGTTTTCCTCCTAAAAAATGCTCCGCAAACAACAAAATAAATGTTGCTCCTGTTCAATATACATATTGTTCTGATAATATAATCCTTTGGGAACTTTAATTTCGCTCTTGCCGCGATTTTTTGTAGAAGAACATTTTATATTGTTCTTGTTGTTCAACTTTTAATTTACCTTAAGCTCTCTTTGTTGAGGAGATTTTTCTTAAAATAAATTTTGCATGCTATTTTACGAAAAAACTGCCCGTGTGACCCCACATTTTTCTCAAAACGCTTTGGCTATGTCCACTATGTTTGGAAAAGTTTGTAGAAGTATTTAACAAATAAATTTTTGTTGTTTATGCAGTTAGTGGTGACTTATTAAGAATTTATACACATCTAAGTTTACATCTAAGTTTAATATATGAATGTCTCTAAATAAAATGGTTTTTGAGAAATTAAATTTCAAAATACAAAATGAAAAAGAAAACTGATATGATTGATATTATATCAATTATTTAATCTTAAAACAACAAAATATTTTATAAATTTTCTTTGCTTAAATTACTACGATGTAGATATTCATGAAAAGAAAATATTACTTCAAGGTGACTGTTCGAGTGCGAATTTTTGTGCGAATATTTAGAATCACACTTTTCCAGTAATAAAATTACGCCCATAAAAAATAAAATATTTTTAACTTTAAGCAGAATATTCGCAGACGACAAACCTAATCACAAGAAAAAATAAAATTATGCACTACATTGTGCCCAATAAATCATTGTGCCCACCTAATCGTGTGACGGTCTTCGAGTTCCAACATGCTCAAGGTTTTGACACTAATTTTATTTTTATCAACAAATTGCACATTGATGCCCAAAACACTTCGTTCCTGTCGTGTAGCAATATCAATTTTGATAGCTTAAAACCGATTGGCGCAAAACTTTTGCAAATCACTCTGAATTTTCATTGCAGTATTTTTTAAATGATCTGCAATATTGTCAAAAAAAATCACTTCAGCTGAATTCAACAATTTAAAAGGTGCCCGTTCTTTGAAAGTATTTCCAACAGGGCTGATGTAATATCATCCTGACTCAACTCAGGAGTAATTTTTATTTTCTTACGATCCGGTGGCGCATCAATAGAATCTGCTTCAAATTATCTAGCACTTCTCGATGGTATCTTGTCAAATATCTGTATAAGTTACCGTGGTGGCTACCTGCTAATGTTGCTCCACAGTTTGGCTGCTTGCACTTTGATTGAATTCCATCAAATCCAAACAATTCTCGTACTTCATTTTTCCTCATACGGCCCATACTTTATAACGGGGTTTTTAAATTAAATAGTCACTATAGCTAAATTCCAATTCGTGTTTACCCTTAAAAATTTGCCCTATACCCATCCCAGGCGAGTGTGCGATCACATCAAATCCTTCAACTGAACTTATGCTTAAGTACAAGAACTTTATGCTAGGAACTTTGTCGGAACATGAAGATTATAAAAAAAACAATAAATAATTTGCTCTTAAAGATTAAATCACGTTGGGAACAAAAAATGGAAAAGTGTTTTATTTTGGTCACGGCCGGAGCAAAATTTTTAAATAATTATTATTTTGCTCTTGCTCCTAGCGGAACGGCATAAAACGTAAGGAACTATTCATATAAACGTTTCATTCGGTCCCTGCAAGTGCAACGCATCTAAGACTGATATCTGTTTCATATCTTCCTTAAGCTCAATACATACTTGCTAAATATTTTTGAAGGAGCATTTTTTTATAAAACACTTTTAAATTCTTAATGATTCCTTGATCACAAGACTATAATACACTGGTAGTGTTTGGAGGCAGAACAATTAATTTCACACAATTTCACACTATCTAGCTAACATCGTCGGTTGTGCTGAGCAACATCTATAATTAAAACTACCTTT
Organism: Nephrotoma appendiculata; assembly: GCA_947310385.1. Lineage (NCBI taxonomy): Eukaryota > Metazoa > Arthropoda > Insecta > Diptera > Tipulidae > Nephrotoma > Nephrotoma appendiculata. Next base: position 141,845,803 of record OX371223.1, read on the forward strand.
CTCTTTTCTTTTAAAAAGTTTTTATCTAACGACTTCAACCAACTTGAAAATAAGTCCTCTGTCGTCCAGGCTGTTTTATTTGCGGTATATTGAAGAGGTAGATTTTTAACGTTTTTAAAACATAACAATAAGAGGAAGTTTTTCAGTTCCATCGTAATCATTCAGAATTGTAGGTAAAATTGAAAATATCCAATCGGAATTCGTATCTACCGATACTTGTTTCGCCTCTCGACTAATACACTTAAAGACAATTCCGTGTTTTGTTTAGAAATGTTTTAGCCATCCATTTCGATGACTATTTTATCGGCCTTTTTCCATTAATGGAGGTTGTTGTTTAAACCAAAGCATCAATCCCGAATCTAAATCTTCATACTTTGGTAAACGCAAACGTTTCCGGTTTCCTTTGAAATCACTCTTTTCATTTGAAGATTGAATTTTTAGACGATTTTTTATAATCGTAGATAAAATTGAGTTTGGAATCCCAAATTCTTTACAAATTTCTGATTTTGATCGATATCAACATTTTCCAGAATTTCAATTTTTTGTTTTATCGTTAAAGTGTTTTGTATTTTAGTTCCGCTATGTAGCTATGCTTTTGCTTATTAATCACTGAAGAAGCAACAATAATTTTAAAGAATTCTAGAGAACACAATTTAGACATCAAGAATAATTTTATATATTCACCAAAACTAACCGCGCGAACGACACCAATAAATTTAATTTTATAATTTCAAACAGAAACAATTTTACGTTTAACGAGAATTATGTACTCACCACTACCAAATACAAACCAAACTAAAACAATTTCTCTCTAACAAAACAAAATTTATTTCGGGGAATTCCCTAAAACTGAACGATATTTTTTGTTTTATGAAAGCACAGGTGATCAATTATAAAATTCTTATTAAGCGAATATTTCTGTACTAATTTTATATAAACGGACTAAAAAATTTGTTCGCGTTAAATTAAAATTTTTATTAATAGTTTCGCCATGAGCCTTAAGTGAAAAATTTCATACTGAAATAATATGAAAAGCTAAAGACTAAAACGAATTTAGCGCTATCCGATATTTCGTGTTATTCGTTGTCGTGTTAACTAAATTTCTCTGTAATTATTGAAATTGTCGAAAAACTAATTATTTGGTGGACAAATCTCATAAACACGTGGACAACTTTAAACGCAACTCATTCATTCATTCATTAATAATTAAGCGTGCTTTTAAATATTGAGTGATCAAAATTCAACAACGCATGACCATTCTTTTAATTTAGCTCAAATGTCATTCATTTAGTTAGTTTCCACTGTTTTGTGAACAATTAATAATTTTTCCACACTCAGCTTTACCGATGTATGCAAGAATATTTATTGATTGGCAAAATTCATCAATACGGTTACCACATCAACATTACTAATTTATTAAAATTGACATTTTGGAGTGTACGAAGATTCTCAAATAATTTAATTTAAAAGTTTCCAATGTCATTTTTATATTCTGCTTTATGTGACTTGGCAAAAATAATTATTGGATAGGCAAAATTCATCAACTCATAGGCAATTTAAAGATGTAACTCGATATTTAATTTATAACTATCATAAATGCCCTCAATTAAAATAAGTACGTAGCTTTGAAGAGTTGGGTAAACTAATTTTTGGGTGAACAATTATTTAAATTAAGAATTTCGAAATTTTTACAATTCTTATAATTTAAGTCACTGTAAAATTTCCCGAGGAAAATTTAATATTCTTGCTTTTTCCGGGAATACTAATATTCTGTACATTGTGTTATGAAGGTGAACAAATCTAATTAATGGGTGGACAAAATTCATTAAACCATAGGCCCAATTCTATTATTAACTACAACTCATACGTTTTTTATGTAAATGTAAAACTGTAATATTTCGTGGATAGTTTAATCGGGTGGGACAAATAAATTATTGGGTGGGTAAAATTTATCAAAATGTGCACAACTTTAAGACATGCTAATATTTAGAAGTTTATAAGTAAATTTTAAGATTTCGTACATTGCTCGGCAAAATGTTTTAGTGGGTGGGATGAATTCTCATTTGGAATGAGTAAATTCTCTATTACTTTAATATAGATTTTTAATATAGCAAACGTTTATTCAGAATTTCAAATAAAATATCGGTAGCCGATTCAATAAAATGTTTAATTACATTTACGTTTTTATTGATTACTCAACATGCCACAAAAAAAAGCTTAGTACGATACAAGGTTGGATATACTCGTACATGATTCTAACTTTTATTTAAACGGATTTGGTTTACTATCTAAAAAATAAATAAATTATTTCTCGTATGGATGCCTATAAGTAGATTCCAATATTTTGTTTGCTAAATCCCAAATATCCGTTGAAATGCTGATCGCCATACACTCGTATATTGTTTCATCCATGTTCTATTATATTTTGGCCCCCCCGTTAATAACGCTCACGTATATATATTTAGGTCGCCGTCATTATGTCTATAGTATATACACACTTTGTGTGTTAATGAAATGATTATTCAGCAAACCATTAAACTCCGATGGACGAAGGGCAAGTGAGTAGAGAAATTTATAATAAATGCGAATTTATCCCTTTTTTGTATCTAGGGTGCGGCGCATGTATTTATCTAGGTATTTACTTGCACAGCACGTTAAATAGGGCGGCTATGTTAAATTTCGGGAAAGTTGGTTTCGTGAAGAACCAACAGTGCACGTAAAATATTTCGCCTTCGACTTGAAGGATAGAAAAGGACATTGGCTTTGAGTTTAGTTGTTTTTTCATCGCACCGTTAAAATTTGTATCATATTTCAATATTGCGGAAAATTGTTTCGTGGAAAATAAGTAATTTTCGTTTTGTTTTGTTTCGTTAGAGTAAATAAACTAAATTTACGCAAACAATGTACATACAGACACGTACATTGTAATGTGTTATTCTAAAATGTTCGAAAGTATATTTTAGGAATTACCAGTCGGCCGCATAAAACTTGCCCAATAAAATATTCAAAAACAAAAAAATCAATTATATTTCATCGCGGGCACGAGTGTTGTTGTTATTTAATTTAATTAAGTGAGAATGAAAATCGATTTGGGAAATTTTTCCTAAATTTTCAATATTATATAGAATATATACGAGTCTTTTGTTCAAAAAATTTGGTATTTTATTATTTAATTGTTATGTACGTACAGCAGCCCAGCAACAAACCGCACATCGCAAAATGGTGCGGTTAATTTTTATTTATTTTTTTCGTAACCTTTTCCACATTTCTTTCGCTCTGTTTGTAACACTGTTTTGTTTTTGTAATCTGGTTAATGAACAATTTTCGCTGTTTTATTTTCAATTATAGGGTTATATGGACACGGTTGGGGGTAAATTTATTGCCTATTAATTTAATACTCAATATATATTATACAGCAGACTTTGCCGAGGGTCAATTTTCCAATTATATCCCATCAATTCTACTAAAATTTCATTTATCTGCGATTTTTGTCAAATTTATTTTGGTCTACCACAAACTCACCTGTTCCGAAAAGTCTGGGGGGCTATTATGAAACTATTCGACTTCGGATTTTTACGATATCGGAAAAATCCGATTCGCCGCGAATTTTCCTATTATGAAATAGATGGTCGAATTTGGAAATACAAATATGAAGTTAGCTTTATGTATCTTTATTTTTTCTATTGTATGTGTGTATTTTGACATTTAAGCAAACGAAAATATTAATTATTTGTGAGTTGTGACTTGTGAAAATAAAAATATTTTGTAAATTAATTAAAAATAATTTTGCACCAAAACGTAATAACGTGGGAAATATAATGGATACTAGTATAGGATTTTTTGTGGATACTAGTGACTCGGAATCCGACGATCAAGTTACGCCGACTCATATTCATAGGAAACGTTTACGTTCGAATTCAAATCCATTTGATATAGAAAATAAAAGGTAATAATATTTTCTATTGTTATTAATTCAATAATACGATATAACGATATACATATAACGATATAAAATTCACAATGGTTTCAGATTTTTAAAATTATTTCGGGTGTCAAAAGATTTATTTAAATTTATTTTAAACCAAGCGGAGCCCCATTTTCTGTCAAGGAGGAATAGTGATGCGATACCGCCTATATTGAAAGTAACAGCGACCTTACGTTTTTTGGCGGAAGGATCTTACCAGCAGGGTGTTGGGCAGGATTTTATAATTGGAATGGCACAACCAACTGTTTCGATTGTGATTGCCGAAACACTGGACATATTAGAATCCAAGATGTGCAAGAATTATATTAACTTTAATCTAACCGAAGACGAGAAAGCAAGATCAAAAGAATACTTCCTAAATAAAACTGGGTTCCCTGGTGTTATAGGATGCGTAGATGGTACCCACGTAAACATTATACGCCCTAATAAAAATGAACATCATTTTTTTAATAGAAAAGGCTGCCATAGTATAAACGTAATGATGGTAAATATGATTTTTTATATTGTATATCCAACATTAATTGATTTTTATTTCTAGATATGTAATTACAAAATGGAGATAATTTCGGTTGATCCACGCTATGGCGGTTGTTCGCATGACGCCGCTATTTGGAACATGAGCGACAACTTAACCCTTTTGAAAGAAAAATGGCGAACTGGTGATAAATCGTCTTGGATACTAGGTAATATGATGAAAAATTATATACCAAGCTATGTATACATAACAAAATAATTATATTCATTTTATTTAGGAGACTCTGGATACCCATTACAACCTTGGTTAATGACACCTTACAGAAAAGCTACAGAAGCATCGCCTGAATCTCATTATAACACTATTCACTCAAGAACTCGTGCTATAATAGAACGAGTATTTGGTATCCTTAAAGGACGGTGGCGATGTTTGTTGCACACTCGTGAGCTACATTACCAGCCTCTGAAAGCTACACAAATTATAAATGTATGTGCCCTTTTGCATAATTTATGTATGAGGTACAACGTACAAATTGATGAAAGTTTAATTACAAGTGAAGAAACTGTACAGCTACATTCTTCGAACGAAGTAGACAACGAAAATTTTTCACAAGAAGCGAGGCGGATCAGAGATGAAATTAGAGATAGTTTGTAATATTTAAGATAATTATATTTCAATAATAATAATTTCAATAATAATTCAGGAACAAGTTAGCATTTTAAAAATATCACTTCGTGAAAATATCACTTCATTTAATTCATTTCATTAACTTATATATACTTATAACTTAATACTAAATATAAAAATTGTTAAGGCATCGCATATCACATACAATAAAATAAAATAATCAATAAAATAATAAAGTAAACATTTCAAATTAAATAAAATAATCAAATCTCAATGTTTAGTTCTTTGGCTTTAATTTCCAATTCTGCTCTCTTTAGTGCTAACTCTTCCACTTTTAATTTGTTTTGTTTTAGAAGGATTTTTTGTTTTTCGAGCCATTTATCCTTCATAAATTTAACCATTTCCTTTTTCGAATTACGGATCTCTTTAATAACTCTAAGTTTTTCTTTTTTGTATTTGTCATTTTTAATTTGTGCCTTTTCCTGCATTTCGATTTGCCTCTTTAGTAACATTTTTGTGGTTTCCTTCTGTTTTTTTGGGACATTACGAATTTGCTGGTTTTGGTTCGAAACCGGTGTCTCATTGTTTTCATTGATCTCAACTTCTTGTTCATTTGTGATGATATTTATGTCGCGTTGGGAATTATCAGGGGGTTGTGTTGATGTAGTGCAAGTAAAATGTTTCGCATTTTCTATCCCATTTATTTCACCCGTCAAATCCAGTAAAGCATCAACTCTCTCCTCAGTTGGGCTAAATTTTTTCATTCTACAAGGGCCTCCTCCAGTCCCGCTAATACATTTTTTATTAAAACGTATTTTATTCTTCACATTATATTTAAAATCTTTCCAAACCTAAATTATTAATAAGAAAGCTAATTAATATTTTTAAAACTTGTTACTACTTTGACATAACCTCACTTTTTTCCAACCATCAACAGTTCTGGTTGGTGGGCCAACTATATTTAAATCCTTTGTAATTTCCTCCCATAAATTGTTTGTAGTTTCTTTGAACTGTGGGGCATTTAAGAAATTTTTCGCAATCCCCTCGTTTTGCTCCATAAAACACACCAGCAATTCAAATTGTTGACCGGTTGTTGTAACCCTGTTAATATACACATAAATTATTATTTTTAAAACACAACATAAACTAATAACTAACATTTTATTTAGTTAATTTGTTATAATATAAAAACTTACATTTTAAAACTTAAAAAAAGGCAAAAATAATAGTAAATATTCAACACTTTATATTTTAATTTTATTTTTAAACTCCAAAATACATCTCACAAATTGAAAATTCGTCAACTAAATAGCAGTCGGATTTTGACATTTTATTTTCGGATAAATCCGAAGCGATTTTTTTTTTAGTTTCATAATAGAGCGAATTCGAAAAAATCCGCGGCGGATTTTATTTTTAATTTCATAATAGGGCGAATTTTTCCGATATCGTAAAAATCCGAAGTCGAATAGTTTCATAATAGCCCCCCTGAACTCACGATCAAAATATAATTAGGCGTTGAAATAAGTTTTGGACATATGTATATTCTCTTTAATGAAGCATTTAATAATATCAAATGATTGTTTTACGAGATATTCTGCTCTCCTATATGGAGTGTCTATAGTTTCGCAGCTGCGTGCGAAAATGACAATGGCCAACTTTAGTATTTCCCGGTCCTAGCTTTATTATTTCCTCTTTCACATTGATGGTTCTCGTATTTACCGGTTTGTGCAATGTATCACGTTGACGTTCTCAGACATGGTTTTTGAAGTTCTTCGGACTCGTAGTACGATCCGAATTTGCACCAGTATCTTTAAATTGTTTTATAGCATAGTAGACTGTTGGTTGCTTGAAGTCTGTCCTTCGAATATGGTAAGTTTCTACGTCCCTAAAGCTTGCAGACCCCATACCACAGAACATTAGCTGATGATGACCCTTCCAAACGATGTATTTTGCTAGGTTTAGAAAAAGTTAGCAGAACTCATATCAAAAAATGATTTAAAGACAATTGGACAATTAAAAATTAATTTTCGTTCTAGACCAAGCATTAGGCTTTAATACTTCAAAGCTGGCAGAACCAAAATGAAAAATCGGACCAAAACCGAAATTATAACGCAAAAAAGATCAATTAACATACAAATAATTCTAGGCTCATTATTAAACCATTTTCCATATCATGTAGTTCTTCTACATCGCATACACATTCCGATTTTTACTGATTTTAATTTTTTTAAAACTAAAACAACCCGATATTCAAAAAAAAATACGAAACGAAGATCGAACCGAATGAAGCAAATACAATTTTTTTGTTTCTATTTTATTTGACAGAATATTGTGATAAAAATAAATAAATCTAGCATTTGAACTAAGAAATAATATACAGGAAACCCTCCATGCACACGATTAATGGTTCCGCGTGAAACCGTGTTACGGAGTGGTTCAAAATCACTCCGCAGATTTTCTCTAAACACGCGATTTTGCCGACTAGATCTCAGGGTTTTGAAACGTGCGGAAATTGAGGCTTGAGTGCTCTTGGCCTACACCGTCGAACATAATAAACAAAAATAGAGCAAACTAAATTAACTGATATTAAATTCCGGATCTCGCCGACTAACGAGAACCCAGTCTGCTGAAAAAAATTAAATAAAAATTCAAAAAAACAAACTTTAAAAGAGTTAATTTAGAGAAATAAAACAACAAAACAAATATGAACACGTTAGTGATACCACACTCGGACCGTTGCGGCCTTATACCGTTTCCAACGTTGCGGCCTGTCCGCCAATACATCTTGGATAGCCTCGTGGTAGGTCTCCCGTTGGATATACATAGTTGTTGTTGGGCGTCTTCCCGCCGTTTCCGATAAAACAAACGTTGGGCATTGTCTTGCCAAAAACCGAAGACCATTACAAAAAATTTACAAATGGCCGGTTGGCTACCTGCATGTGGTGTTAGGGGTCCTCCCGTCGTAAGCCATAAATTGGAATGGCCTCAACTGTCTATCCGTAAACCGTAGATATTTGTTGCTACCTTTACAGTTGCATACACCAAATGTTAAACACTATGCAGCTTACAATGGTTTACGGTCGAGGCATCCAAATTTGCCGATACACTACCCCACCCCACCAATACCCTTTGCAATATTTCCAAAATTGCTTGTGCGGGATGGTGATTTAACGACGTACCGTATTTTAGCTTTACATCCTCAACATCAATGAAAGTTCAAACGGAGAAAAATTTGAAAACAATTTTCTTTTTAAAACTGATTTATGGATTTTCGGTATATCGAATTTCAATACAAGTCTAATTTCTCAATCTACTCAGATTGACTTATGAATAAACCAAAACAAATGTTTATTTATTGAGTTAAATTCAACTTAGATCAGGTTGTTTTTTAAAATCACAAACCAAAGAAAAAAATTAAATTTTATAAAAAAAAATCCCCTCCAAAAACTAACACGCCGAGTGTTTTTACTCGACCTTCCGTTTTAAAATTCCAAGCAAGACTAATAAATCTCGCACCAAACCAAAAACAAAAATCTAGAAAAATATCTTAATCGTTTTTAGCGCGCGATACTTGCACGTACCAAAACAAGAAACCACAAAAAAAATATTCTTCTATATTTTCTCGTTCGCACACATGCACTAGGTGCACACTGGTCTCGCTCTCAAAATTATTCGACGTTTACGCGAGACATATACATAAATGCCAATTCACAATCACAAAAAAAAACCTTAGTGCCAATGCGCAAACAACAGATGGCAATGCCATCAGTAAAAGGCAATTCACATTCCATTACCATGGAACTAAATTTATGACCATGGAGTCGTAACAACCGTGTTGTTCGAGACTACAAAAAAAAGGGAGTGTGAAAATAAAAACAAAAACGTTATGTTCTTTTTTTGTTATGGTATACAAAAAACAAAATAAAAGAGAATCAACGAAAATCGTGTAGTTTGAAACCGTGTAATTCGAGGAGAGGTATCTGTGTTCTTCGAATACCGTGTTCTTGGAGGGCTACCTGTATATATAAATAAAATAAAGTATATCGTTCACTGTATCGCTTAGTGTTTAGTACCGAAAATTAATATACTGGAAGCGACGTTAGCTTGAGCTTCACACTGGCTTAAAAAATGTATTATAACTTGGTCTTTCTTAATATTTTTATTTTATGGCGATATTTAATGTAAAATTGCTAAGTATTTGTGATTGACAATTTCTAAAAAATCAATGTTTTATCGATTCTTAAAACCAAAGGTTAATAATTAATTGGCATTTTATAACTAATACCGTGTGCCTCCCACCGATTTTTTATCCAAATGCTCCGACAAATTCAATCCATCGTTAGTTTACAACATCCATTCATAGATGGCACAAAACAAACCGAGTAACATTTTTAATTCAAATTTGCTAATTAACTGGGCTTACCGGAAATTCTTAAATAGAAATTTTGTTTACAAGTTAGAGTTAAACATCAGGCACATTTTGGTTTATGAATATTGGTGACATCTATCGGTAACTAATATGGACTAACCTTTAATGTAGACAGAAAATCATGAAGCATACCATACGCATTGAAATGTCTAATACTTTCAGTATTTGTTGTCTTATCTGCGATTACGAATTTCAATCCGTACAACTGACCAACGATACAACACTTCGCGGCCGAGTGGTTATGTGTACACCACCAGCTGTTATCATCCAAGGGAGTCACTGGTTCGAGTCTCGAGTTTGACTCTCGCAACTGTATGAAAATTTGCGATCACAAATTTGGAGATGGTTTTTTAAGGGCGCAAAATTAAGTCGGCATTTCGTACAAAAACAAAAAGTAGTTTGGTTCGTGTTTTCTTTGACATATGAGACCGCCATATGCATTTTTTATATAACCATCCTGCTCTGGCTTGTGACACATGAAATAGCAAATTTTATATTTGAAAAAACTACATTCATTCTATAGTATGTAGTTCTATGATGCCGATTCAATTTGCAAATCTCGCTTAAAACTCGTTACTATAAACTTTGTAGGGTTAAACAATAGTTTAGAATTTAATTCTTTAAAATATATACCTTTGTTTCATTGTACAACATTATGAAGCTATAATAAAGATTATCGAGCTTTGTTTTCCTTACCTAAATTTTTAAAATTGCCCGGGTAATTTTTGACAATATTATGAAGTTGATCGGACGCTTTTCTTGCTCAATTTCTGACGAGGAAGATGAAGCGAAAAATGAATGTATTCTTTGTGCAAACGTACGCTTACCACACAGAATACATCTGGCAAACGCAGTGCCAACGTTTTATGTAGTTCCGGAGTTCGGAAAGTTAAGTTTAAGGATTTCAGTGAAGGTTAAAAAACGACATCAGTCGAAATTAAACATCCATATATACAAAATTGTGTAAATTGCTACTACGCACAAAATGTGATCCCAAAGCTCAGAATCTAGGGCAAATCAAAAAAAAAATCCTTGAAAAGTAAAACTAAAACAAAATGTATCAAAATTAATTTTGTAGCAGGATAAATGTCACAGATACCAAAAAAATGCTGCTAATATTTTATTTTCCTGAATTGTTTATCCCAAATTTCTACATAAATTGAAAAAAAACTAAATACAAATTAGGTCAAGTTAGATAAAAGTTTGTATACAAAAAAGTGGATCGTTACAGTCGCCTCGTTGTCTAAACAAAATATTTTTTTCACCATTAAAGTTTTACAGAGTTGCTTTCGTTGGATTTCTTAACCAGTAAAAATTCTGTTCATATAACGTTGCTTCAGTCGCTAATCAAATAGCAGCCGCAATCGTAACGATATATGTATTAAATATGGCACGTGATAACTTGTTTATCAAAACGATTCATTTGTAATATCAGCAACCAGAAGTGAATCTATTATTACTTTTTGTTTTTAATGATATGTGGTCTATATGGGCGACTGGCAGCGCGTTGAGAGAATCTCTTATCAAAAAATAGGAATTAAATAGATTTAGTGTCTGCTTCCCAAGTACCACCGAAATGGGGTACAATTAGCGGTATGAAATACAAATTAATTTCGTCGTTCGCTATCACAGCAGCAATCCTGTTCGGTAATGTGGTTATTGCGCGTGGGTGCTATTTATTCATTATTCTATATGTAAATGATTCGGAATCGCGAAGAAAATCGCTTACGCTTTACATAAAGTCTTGCTTTTCACTATCTATCTTGAAAATTGATATTTCCGCATTTCGAACATTTTATCGATAAAAAATAAAAAATATGAATATAGCAAAATATTATTTTCCGAAAAATTGTGCTAGATCTATTTTGGTTTTAAGTTGCGTTCTGAAACGAAAATCTCACACATAATTTGGGGACGGACCAGGTTCACGTTTTATACCAGGTGCGCACCTAAATTTCCGGGTCTTTTGCAAAATGTAAAATTTCAATATAAATATACGAAATGATTTATTCAAAGTATTGTCCTTCCTATCTACACATTTTTTTGAATGAAAATAAATTGTTTTTTACAGTGGATTTGTATTGAAACAACATTACTATGAAAGTCATAGATCGTTACTTTAGCGTTTCGGAAATAATACATATTCTCTTGATTGTTGTAGTATTCGGTAAACACTTGTAAAGGAAATTTCTAGCATAACCGTGTTGTGGGGTATACAGCGCCCCTAATTGTTTCCCATATATTTTGCACTATTTTCTCTGAAAACTAAACCAAAAAATATTTTTTTTTTTATAAATAAATTGTTTTTTTCCATCGTTTATAACGGAATTCGATATTCATATATAACATATATATACTTGTATTTATTAAATACATGTATTTATTGGCCGTTGATGAAAACGTTAATAACGGCCGAGAATATCGGCGACACTGCAGTAAGCGATAGTGATTCTACTAGTATCGATGAAGATTTTGGCCAAGCAAATGGTGATTCGGATATGGATGATCCAGCAACGGTAGGACATAACCTTATATACCCACGAATACTGGATTTAGCCGAAGGTTTTTAAAACATTCGTTTTAAACTATTTGTTTAAAACATTGCAATCCTGCCGTTGGACCGAAACCATTGATTCAACCAATTTTGCACTTCTTCGAAACTGGCCAAGTGTAGCCCTACCAAGCCATGCGCCATCGACCGTAACAAGTGATAATCCGAGGAGGCAAGGTCTGGGGAATAAGGCGGGTGCGGTAGCAGATCGCATCTCAGCGTTTTGATGGTCTCCTGGACGATGAGAGTGCAATGGCATGGGGCGTTATCGTGCTTCAATATCACTCGCTCGTGTCCCATTCTGGCCGATTTTTGAGCAATGCATGGTTCAGATTGATGAGTTGTTGTTTTTGAACTTTTAACAATATTTATTAAGAATGTGGTACTCTATTGAAAATGTGGCACCGTCGTAAATGTGGTACACGTAGCAAGTTGCGGCACCCGCTATGAGACGGCAACCGTAGAAGAAAATATCGGGTGTTGTTTCGCCTTAAACCGCAGATAATCGTTGAATGGCCTCAACTGGCCACCCATAAAAAAACGATGGTGAACTGCTAATTAATTGCGGCACCCGGTGTGGCACACCCTTGCCCATAAACCACCCGACAGTTACACTACAATATTTTGGTAACAGCACTCAACGTAACCAACAAAAGTTTTCACCACAAGATATTCAATTGTTTTTTTTTTATTTAACAACAAAAACAAATTATTATTCTGATTTTTTTTCCGATATAAACTTTTATTATTCACAAGATATTAAAACATTAAAACCTCGACTCGAAAACTAAAACCGGACAGGTTTTTACAAACTTCCAAAACTGGACTCTTTTTATATTATTTTATTAAAATTCATTAGCCCATTTACAATCATGGAGCCTTTTAGTTTTTATTTATCTTTAATAAGGTATTATTTAAAACAAAACTAGAGCGCAGTATGTATGCGACTTCATAAATTCAAAGAAAAAATAAATTTTTTGACTTTTCAAAAACAAAACTCGACTTTTCTTCTATAAAACCAAACTCGAAGGATTTACCCAAAAAAAAATTCTTGCGCCACACAGCGACGCGCAAAACGATTCCAGAAGAATTATCTCTCTTTAGCTTAATTTTAGTCCAACCCACACAAATGTGTGAGTAAAATACCATAGTGTGTAATGGCGTTGTTGATAAAAAAATTCGATTCATTTCAAGTACAACCAATACAATTGTGCGTATAGATATAGTGTTTTTTTTCGGACGAAAATATGTTAAAAAGGAATTCACAAATGTGTAAGTTGGTTGAAAACACATAGCAAAATAAATTTATGACATGATACTTTGGCCCTACCCGCACAATTGTGTTAGTAAATCACTAAAGAGATATAAGAAAAACATTCTTGTGGAATGTTTTAATTTTCGCACACCCGATACACATTGGTCTCGCGCCATCACAACACAACACGAAGCTGACAACTATGCAAAGAAGCACACTGTACTAAAAAAAACGTACATACACAAGCCACTTAGCAAAGACACGACCGAAGGGGAATATAACCAGAGCCATCTATGATTTTGAAGAGCCGTAATATTAAAAAGAGAGCTTTCAGTAGAGGGGAAGCTTTTATTGAATTACTACAAGAAACCGTGGTAATTGGAAAATTTTTAACCATGAATTTATGAATAAAAAATTAAACAAATCATCTATATTTTAATTTTATATTTTTAATAAACTATTCAAAGAACACATATTTGAAAATCAGCCATCATAATGTAGTATTTATTTAGTAAATTTAAACTAAAGCGGAGCATAAATTTATTAATTTTCTATAAAAATGAGCTTTCCGTTTAGTTGTGTAGGTTTATAAAGTAAGATAATAAAGGGTGCTGCCGCGAATTCCTCTTACATCCAATTTAAAATTTAGTTTTATAAAAATTTAACTTATTTGGTAAATTCTAGTCACATGCACATCAGAATTTTTGAGATGAACGATGCACTTAATAGCAATCTAAACATTACCCATTTATAACAAAATTAAAGAGAAAACGTGAGCTGAAATGAAATTTTATGAATCACCATGTAGAAACAATAATATTATTCATATAATAAAATTTTTACATCAAAATCTATTTACGAAAATTATTAACGATGTCATGACAACGTAAATAACTTCAATTTTATCCGATTGCAAAAACGAGCTTGCTGTAATTTGAAAATCCGTTTACAGATGTCTCTGTAATAAATTTACTTGAAATTACAGAAAAGCGTAAAATAATTAAATAACTATTTACGAAAATAAACCATTATCATTGCAAGTTAAGCGCGAAATCTTTAATACAATAATTTAACATAATTAATAAAACTCAAAAGAATTATTAATTTTATTTATTGTTCGGTTGGCATAAATAAAGCTTTTCATCGCAAAATATTTATCATCGTAGTTGCTGCGCGCTGAAAAACAATAATAGAAAAATGTCACATTTTTCCAAATTTTTTCTTTTCTTATTTCAATTCGCTCGTATTCGGTTATTTTCAGTTCCAGGAGATTTCAATAATCTATTTAACCAGGCAGTATACATAATAAATTGTTAAATTTTAGTTAACAAACGTTTAGGTTTTAATATTTAGCTTTAATTTATACTTAGCGACATCTTTTGATTGGTTTATTAATTGCGAAAAGCTCTATAATATAATGTTTTTATTTTATGATGCTCCGGTTATTTTATACTACAGGATGAAACAGTATAGCCTGCGAATTTGTTGCGATGCAATTTTTAACAAATAACGAAAAAACAGTTTTCGAAGATTGTTCATCAACAATGCTGTAATAGAATGCAGAACACAATAACCCCCATATTACATAGATACTCAAAAAGCATTTTTTAACGAACGTTTGTTTTGGGAAAGAAATGCTGAAATTTTTGATGGAACACTCTATACTAATTTTTTACATACACATATAAACAAATCCTTATTTCTACAATAAAAAAAATATTGTGGTAGACTAATTTGAATATTTTTGCGTTAACTCGACATAATATGACTCAATTTTAAAATATGCTTTTCCTGAATATTGAACTAACCATTCAAATTAAAAACTGAAAGGCAGCATTACTGTTTTTATATACAAAAAAGCGTCTAAAAAAATATATAATAATATTACCTTCCCCTCTATGGAAAGCTCATGGAAAAAAATGGCGGAATCTTACGGCTCTTATATTAAGGTGGCTCTGATATAACACAAAAAGCGCTTGTTACGATCACGTAATCGTAACAAAAGTTCAAATAATAAAACTAGTTTTTATTTATAATTAACCAATCGTACTGTTCTGAGTGGCTCTACCTACAGATTCATATATGCGTTTAGCTGAATATACACTGCAGTTCACCTGAATAGGAACGGCTGATTTTTTGGAATATTTTAAAATCAATCTAATTTTACCAAAAAAAAAAAAAATACAGGATGAGCACCTGTTCAAAATGACAAAATATTTAAATATAATTCTTTTGGCCTACTAAATTAGTTTACTAGGCCAAAATAATTATATTATTTGGTTTTTTCTTAAAAAGTATATTTTTTGTGTGTTTCACTTGAATAGAAACGACCAGAGTTATAAATAAAGTGGAGGTGCTAGCAAATTTAAACTTAAATTAAATTAACTCTTCTGAAAAAATGTATCGTTTTAACACAAAAAAATATAAAAAGGGTCGAGGAAAAAACTTAGTAAGGAAGACATAGCCCAAATTCAAGTGCTACACAGCGAAAAATATTCTCTACAAGGAATTGCAGATAAAATAGAAAGAGGTAAGACTGTAGTCTGCAATTTTGGAATTGCGCACTATCTTGTGCAATAATTATAGCGAGAGCTGGTGTGTAGGCGAGCCGAATAACAGTGTGAAGAGTCATTAAAAAAACAGATCACCTTATTCGAAGAAAGCTTAAAAAAACCACCTCTAAATTAGAAGAGGAAGAAGAAAAGATTACATTTCTCGAAGCTATATATGGCATGGGCTGACATGGGATTTATCTATTATTTTCACGACCTTCGAAACGTTTTTAGCAAAACACCATCGTAGGAGGAGGCATTATGGTGTGGAGAGCTGTATCATTTCCAATGCATCCTTGAAAAAGCATTTCCCCATTCGAATTTAATTATATTTTTAATCAAAAAAATAACTTTTTATTGAAATTTGTTAATCGTTTTTATTCAAGTGTGGATGTTTACAATTTTTTTATTTCACCAAAACCAAAAAGCACATTTAAGCATGTAAAAGTACATTTTTTCTTCTTTAAAATTTACTACTTATTGAAATACTTATAATTCTACGGAAAAAATTATTGAAAATGTTAGACCGATTTTAAAACATTCCAAAAAACGGTCGTTCCTATTCAAATGAACTGCAGTGTATGAACTGTTTTACTTCATGCGGTTTCCAGAAACCGATAGTTCCAGAAATCAATCCTGGTAGTAACCACTTGTCATAATGTCAGTTACTGACCATAACAATTTCAAGATAACCATACCGTTATGATTGGCGGTACAGGCTCATATTTGAATGGGCCAATACCTTGACAGAGATTTGCTGATCAAAGAGTTCCAGAAACTAGACCTAGTAGTAGCAACTCGTCATTATGCTTCCTACGCACCATACAAATTTCATCCTTACTGTTGTGATTAGGGCTACAAATTTACATGTATTTGGTCTAATATACAGGAAACCGTCCAAGACCACGATTAATTCGTTTCGTGTTCTTTAAAACCGTGTTGTTCTAGACTACAGAAAACGAGAGTGTGAAAATAAAAAAAAAACATTACGTTTTAATTTTTTGTTTGTTATGGTATAGAAAAAACAAAATAATAGAGAATCAACGAAATTCGTACAGTTTGAAACCGTGTTCTTCGAATACCGTGTTCTTGGAGGGTTTTCTGTAATTATTTGTAAATAATCGTCGAAATATATTTAATTGCCTGGCTTTTAATTTTATTTCTTTTCTTACAATGTGTTTTATTACGAGGTTTTAATATTTCTTAAATGATGACAATATAACATCAGTGTTGCCTGATTCAATTATTTATTTTTTCTTGTATGGCTTTCTGGGCTAACTTCACTTACATCTTAGTTCCAATTTCCTGTAGTCTGAGCGTTGTTACCAGCGTATGCAATTCCTTCTGACACCTGCTCCTACTGGTATATGTTTAACACATGTTTGTTTTTATTGCAGGCCCTCTTACTGGTTTGCTATTTTGGAGCTAGCGACTAGCTTTAGTAGCAGTGGTCAGCCTTCTATTTTTTTATAAAAGAGCCTGTCTCATAATTTTTAATCATTGCATTCCTAGTATAAAAAAAGAATGCCGATGACTTGCAAAGTTCCACAATATGTAGGTAAGGTGGCATGATACGGAGATAACGGTATGTTTACAACCTTACAGGAGAAAAACAAATATCGATCAATGAAGCTAGCATTCGCCAAGCTCAGGAAAAACATCACATTCAGTTTTAGCCACAATAATTCTGATTAAAGCATTAAGAAAAATAAAAATTATTAAAGAAAATTGAAAATATTCCTATACCTGTTGGTTGATGATGATATGGTTATGATAAAATTTAAAATTTACATACATCCAAAATCCACATCCACATACATAATTTACATCCTCTACAAAGTATATAATGCCTGAAGGCTGTTTATGACCTCATTACAAATTCTTACCATACTTGAAGTTAAGAGAGGTAAAAAGCAAAAAAAAACTTTTCAAAGATATGATAATTATAATATTCTTTAAAGCAAAAAAGGTATACAGCGTACCGTACAGTATAAGGTAGGTTCGGAATAGGCATACTTGAAAAGTCAAATAATAATAAAAATAATACCTACTCACACACTCGATATCAAACCCATACATCAATAATAAAACCATCAAATTATGTTTGGAATCATCATCAATTTGTTTAGGAATCAATTTTTCATTTTTCACTTTCTAGTCTTGCCATATATAACATAGAAAAGATAGGCGTACAGCAAAATAACAACAACAACAACAACAGCAACATAAAATTGAGTTTTAAAGAGCTTAGGATACCCTTTTTGCCCATCGTACCCCGCACCAACCCAATAACAACAACAACAACAATGACACAAAAAGGTCATGTCCTTTTGATTATAATGATGAAGTTGATTATTATAATTTCCATTTTATCCAGTTAAGTTTGTAAATGGAAGGAAAAACTAGTCTCTGGGTTTCGGTAGATATATGTAGATTCAAAAGCAAAAAACTATTTTATTGCCATAAATGTTTCGTTGCTACTTATCGTGTTTGTACCAACCTTACAAAAGTACAGGGAAAGCTCGGAATTCTAAAACTTTTTTTTTTATTTATTTTTTTTATTTTAATCAATATAAGAAAAGTTTTATACCAACTTTTCTTTTATTCCATTTTCCATATCTCGTACACCAACAGTTTGATATTTTTTGAGATTATATAATTTTATTTCTCTGTTGGTTGGTTAGGTTCACATGATGACGATTTTCTTGATGATAATGATGATGATGATGATGAAAATTTGTATTGGTACCAGTAGTATACTAATTTTATACATTTTTTACCCATTTTCTTGGGAAAATTGAAAATCTATAAATAATCGTTAAAATACTATATACGGTTCGAATAAGGAACATCCATTATACGTTTCTTGGAATAAAATGTAAACGGCGGCATAATTTAATGTGATCGATTGTTATGACTTTTTGGAGGTCATGCCTCCCGCACTGGGCAATGTTTGGAAACATCATCGTATTATTAGCAAAATAGACGATAAAAGTCACACGTAAATCATATTTCATTTTTTGGCAAATGTTTGTGTATCCAGTTTTTTTTTTGTAGAGTAGCTGTCATCTTTCAAATAAGGCGCAAACACAACACAAAAGATGTCTTCTGTATTTTTTGGTTGTTCTTGTTGTTGTTGTCTGTTCTTGTGCTTTATGTGGAGCAAATAAATTGATACAAAAAAAATGTACAGGCGCCGTCACAGTGATAAAATATGTTTTCTTGGGTTTTCTTTATGTATCTTCTATATGGATTTTACCGAAAAGCTCATAATTTTTTGATTACAAAATATTTGTATTTCAATGTCTCCTCTCGATACATATATAGTATATAGTTTATTGATTAATTTATTGGAAATTGATTTTTATTTTATTGGTTTATTTTTATTGGAATAATAAACATGATACCTCCCGATGTGGAAAATGAAATACGTTGATTGTGTCGGTAAACTTTAATTTTTTCCGATTATAGATAAATTTTGTCTAGCCACATAATTAAAAAAAAAAATGTTGAATTACCGCGTAAGAGAATACTGCGAACAACGTAAGGTGTGATAGAACCAGGGGCATTGGAGAAAGATTGTATTGGCAAAGATGGCCCAGGTGGTACCACACGACGAATTGTGTATCGTAGATCTTGGCCAGCTATTCTTTAGATGAAGTCAAGCTACATGGTTTACTTACCGGACCTACCTATCTATTCGCCTCCATATGGGAGTATGATAGGTAACGTATTACTCGCGTTTAATGTGGCATTACTGCCGTTGCGCACAATTATTTGGCGGGTTAATGCACTAATTCTCGATGTTTGTTGCTTCGTTACACGTTGCAAGCAAGTTATTTTCACGCTGGGTGGTAATCTTCACCTTCCTTTTTTATTTGTTAATGCACTTTAATCCTGCTCAAAGAACCAAATTATTTAGGGTCGCTGTTGTGTTGTAGTGTCTACGGTCGCGAACGCTCCACGCGTCACATTGAGCCAACATTTTAATGTATTGCATATTCATCATGTTGGTGCATAAATAACACCTTGACATGGAGGTTTCTAATTTTAGTTGTATAGTATTGTAACGTTTTCGCCTGGTCACTCAAGGTTCGAATCTCTGGATTGTGAATAAAACAACCGATTTAAATTTGAACACACACGCACACACACCCACACAAATTTATTTCCACAATACAAAAATTACACAACACAAAGTTAACACCAAAATATTCCAAATTATTACACACTATTTAATTATCGCTTTAATAATCGCTCTATTTAAATTTCACTATATCGCGTTTGAAATAAGACTCGTTATTCAACATCAATTTACGCCTTTACATACAAAAATATTTGTTTTGAGAATAAACACGAATTGGCTCCAAAAATTATACGAGTACATTCGAACAAACATTTTAGCACACACATAACCTTTTTGTTGAATCAAATCAAATATAAAATTAAGCACCTATTGAAATGACTTATTCTATTCTAATCTAGGTGTCACCGTAACAGTATTAATTTCATAAATTTTTTCCTGTATAATAATACGAACAAAAATTGTATGTTTGTAAGTTTCTTCAATGTGTGGTCATGAGTTTCGGAATCTAACGATTTTCATGAAAATCATTAAGAGAAAGTTTTTGAATACCAGGAATCGATTCCTGATGTTCGAACCTCCTTTTCAGCAATTTTTATCAACACGGTTAAGCTGAACACAAATTATAAAAAGGAAATCAGGACCCACCGGAAGACTCCCTAAACGATTTTGCTCCAAACCAGGACCATTTGAAGCAATTTTCATCAAAGTTTTTGAAACTTGCTGAAATGGGTTTTTCGAGTACGACTCGATTGCGATAGGTTCTGATTTAGAACAAAATCGTTCAGGAAGTCGGCCGGTGGAACCTGCGCTTTTCTTTTTATATTTGTTGTTCAGCTTAAACTTGTTGACACAAATTGCTGAAACGGAGGTTCTAGCACCAGGAATCAATTGCGATGAGTTGTGGGCGGGATCATGAAGCACAACCGAAAAATGTATTATTAAACTTTTTAAAATTTGCTCTATTGGATGTGAAGTGATCACTAAATACAATTTCCATAATATTTAAAGAGTAATGAATGACTAAATAGCTAGAAGTTTCTCGTAATTGAATTACTATCGGTAGGACATTTCCGTTTAAAATTGATCAATAATCATATAGTTGTCGAATGCAAGTTTGCCATTAATCTTCGTTTTTTTGTGTTTTCATCTAAAATGTTGAGGCCAACTTGATCATTTTTCTAACTTTTCTGGTATTGAAATATTTTGGAACAATTGATTTCTCCGGTTGGATTTCATGATCTCAACCCCCCGCCCGGGCCCGGGTTCTTCATCAGTTATTTGTGATGAAAATTGTTAAAGGTGGGTTTCGACAAGCAGAAATCGGTTACAATAGGTTCAAATTTCGGGAAAATCCATTGATATGGTCATCAGGTGGACGAAGTTACTTTTTTTTTAATTTGTTGCTCTCAGCTCAAACTCGTTTATTCGTTTATGCACAGTCCTCCGGTCAGATACGGAACCAGTTTTTTAAACCTTTTCGCTCGATTTTTATAAAATTGGTCGGAACAGTACGTTTAACAGGCTTTCGATAGGGCCTCGATTAACGGGCTGTAAATTGAGGGAATTTTCTAGTGTCTGGAAACGATTATGGTCAATACGGATTTCAAGAAAAATCGTTTGGGTCTTTCACGGTTGAGCTTGGATTTTGTTTTTGTATTTTTGGCTCGTAAGTTTTTTAAAAATTGAAGATTTGATTTCCGAAAAATTTGTTTGAGAGTCCTCCAATTGTGTTGCTTGTTGCTGCATCATGTGTCGAGTTTCGTCAAGAATTTTGCGTTAATTAATTTGGTGGCTTTGGAGAGCATTATGTTGCACCAGGTGGACCCCAGGTGGAGCTTGGGTGCTTTTTTTATCGGACAATTTTTCGTAAAACTTGATGAAGTGGGATTTTCACGTTCTAAGAAGCAATTGCAAGTTCAGATTTCCGAAAAATTCGTATTGAAATCCTCCGATAGAGCGTCATTTTGAGTAATGTAAGACCATATTGCGGGATTTGTTGCTTGATGCTGCATCATGTTGCGTGATATTTCAATAGGTTGCTTCACGTTTCATTATGTTGTGTCGAGTTTCGTCATGGTTTTGCGTTAATTAACATGCTGGCTTGCATCATACTGCACCAGGCTGAACCACTGGTGCTTGGGTTCTTGTTTTTGGGTCTTTAGCTTGAAAAATGTTCGTAAAAATTGATGAGGTGGGATCTGATTTCCGAAAAATTCTGTTATGAATCCCCCGATTGGTCGTTATTTTGAGTAATGTAACACCATATTGCGGGATGTTAGGAAATTGATCAGAACATCAAGTTTAACTGGCTTTTGATTGAGTTGTAAATTGAGCGAGTTGACTAGTGTCTAGAATCGATTATAGTGAATACGGATTTGAATAAAAATCGTTTGGGTCTTTTCACGGTTGAGCTTGGATTTTTTTTTGTATTTTGAGCTCAAACGTTTTTCTAGAACATGATGAGATAAGGTTTTCGAATTTCAGGAATTGGCTGCAAGAAGATTTGGTTTCCGAAAAATTTGTTTGGGAGTCCTCCAATTGTATTGCTTGATGCTACATCATGTTGCGTGATTTTACAACAGCTTGCGTAATGTTTCATCATGTTGTGTCGAATTTCGTCAAGTGTTTTACGTTAATTAAATTGGTGGCTTTATGTAGCATTATGTTGCATCATGTGGAGCTTGGGTTCTTTCTTTCTTTTTTCACCGGAAAATTTTTCGTAAAAACTGCTTAGGTGGGATTTTCAAGTTTGAAGAAGCGATTGCAAGTTTTGGTTTCCGAAAAGTCCGTGGACAACGTTTATAGTGGGATGTGTTGCTTGATGCTGCATCATGTTGCGTGATATTTCAATAGTTGCTTCATGATGAAACATGTTGTGTCGAGTTTCGTCATGTGTTTTCTGTGAATTAAATTGCTGGCTTTGTATTGCATCATGTTGCACTAGGCTGAAAACCAGGTAGAGCTTGGGTTCTTTTTTTTATGTTTTTGACTTGAAAGATTTACGTAAAAATCAATGAAGTGGGAATATCGAGTTTCAGAAAGCGATTGCAGGTTCTGATTTGTACCACCATATTGCGTGTTGTTGCATTAAGTTGCGTGATATTTCAACAAGTTGCATCATATTTCATCATGTTGTATCGAGTTGCGTTATGTGTTTCGCGTTAACTAAATGGCTGGCTTTGGCATCATGTTGCCTTAGTTGTTATTAATTTGTAAGAGAAAGAACACAATGAATCGATTGCGATGAGTCCTGATTTCCGGAATATTTCGGTTAGAGTGAATTCCCATAGGCCAAGGTTCTTTAACTTATTTTCTATTATGAAATTTGCTGAAAGGACATTTTCGAATACCAGAAATCGATTGCGTTGGGGCCAGATTTTTTAATAGCCGTTTAAAAGGTCGTCAGGTAGGACCAAGTTGCTTTTTTTTATTTATTTTTTCTCAGATCAAACCACTTTATAAAAATTGCATACATGGAATTTCAGAGTCGCAGCAATTGATTGCAATAAGTCCTGGTTTAGAGAAAATACGATTTTAATAAAATTCGTGAGAATAGGTTTGTTAGTGCCTGGATCGAATGCGATGAGTTCCAATTTCTGAAAAATTCGTTTAAGGCGTCCTCTGGTCGGGCCCGTTTTCTACTGAAATGATTCTATAAAATTGCTAAGGGACATTTTCTAGTTTAGCAGGAATCCATTGTGGTGAGTACGGGTTTCGGTAAAATTCGAGGAAGTGATATAAATGTGTCCTGATTCATTTATGTGAGTTTGTGTTGAGTTTCGGGGAGCAGGGCGCTAGTCAGAACTTTGAACTATTCATCATAACTCACTATACTCATAGGGCTATGACTGATCTATCTGACCATGTATGTGAGACTCCGTGAACATCTCTAGGATCGGTAAAATAAATTTGAAAATTTACTCAAATTATTTCATGAAACTTCTAAGTCGTGTCGATCATCATAACCGAACCGTATCCGGAACTATCGAAAATCGAAACCTTGTACTATCCAATAGTAGCTAGCTAAGCCCGTGAACATCTCTAGGATTTCAGTTATTTGATTGTCATTACAATAAATCGGGTTCGTCGCTTGTTTGGGAATGTCAATGGGGTAAAAATCTTATTGGAGAAAATGCCAAAATTTCCAATTGAGAAAAAAATTGAAAATGGAGAAGTTTTAAATTTTGAAAAACAAGGTGAAAATTATCATTCGTGTTCCGTTTTTCCAATATTGATAGTTAATTTTCTGACCTATTCAATTATATGAAAGAGATCTCGTGAACATTTCTGGTATATAGGATATAACCGAAAACTTAAAAATGTCTCTGCACAAGTTAAAAATCATCGTAATTAGATCTCATTCACCACACTCATAGGGTTTAAATTTATCTATCTAACCATGTGGGTGAGACCTCGTGAACATCTCTAGTATCGATGAAATAAAATTTGAAAATTTATTAAAATTCATGGAATTTTTAAGTAGCCTGTATGGCATAGTAAATATCATCTTAAACTATCCATGTTCATTTCAGTGTTGGAATTTTGTCTACGCTATTCTAAATTACATTTTAAAAAATGTGAACGTCTCTAGGAGGGGTAATAGAAAAATTAGAAAATAGATTGAAATCAAAAACCATGGTTGTTTAAAAATGCGCTGAACTTGTTAAAAATCATCATAATTAAATCTTGTTCACCACACTCGTGGGGTTTTGATTAAGCTATTCGGTCGTATAGGTGGGACCCCGTGAGCATCTCTAGAATCGGAGATATAAAAGTAGAAACATGCGGTCTTAAATAGCTTTCTTTAGAATTAAAAAAAGTTTAGTAACTCGATTTACAATTTTCTCGTGTTTATCCCAAATCGTTAGAAAATTATTTGATCTTTACAGCGACACTATTAGGGACTTAGGGACTTTTGTAATACAAATGTTAAAGATTAACTAAAAATGTTTCAATTTCATCACAAAACAAATCCAATTTGAATATTTTTAAATTTAACAGTGTAAATTTTTCATATTTTTTTTTTGGTATGTACTTCACAATCATGAATTTTGTGCTTTTATACGATTCCGGAAACCGTAACGTAAAAATCTGTGTGACATGTAGCAAACATGTAAAACGTGCAATTTGAATAGAACGCAACCATTTCTAACATATCGGGATAAAACGAGGCTGTGCGTATGATTATAATAGGATTCAAATATGGGTTCAGTATGTGGCGCTGAAAAATCGATTTATAATAGAATTAAGCCACTTCACAATAGATTGAAATTAGCCTCCTGTGTCTATGAGGAAATTGAGTGTTGGTATCTCTCGTATTGTACTCTAGCTAGGGTACGCTGGAAAGGCTGTTGCTGTCATAAAATTTACTTTGGAGTTGTTTCCCTCTTCCTATTCTTCTTCGGATACATTGGTGTACAAATTCTCATTGATTAACTGATTGTATAGTTGTTCTTCTTCAACGATATTTTCAAGGTGATAAACTCTTTGATTATTTGTGGCTCGTTCTAGTACGAAGCTTCGTGTTTAAATCGTATCTGATAGTTAGCATCTGAGGTCTTGAATGATTAACATTTTAGATAGTTATCCATTTAAACCTCGAATAGAAACGTCTAACGCCCGGTCTCGGTATGTTTCTATTAAAACTTCTATTGTATCGGGCGAGTATTCCTCCGTTTTTATTTTGTTGACAATCAGCGAGAATTGGTGGTTAATATTCGCATAGAATTCATCTATGCTCATATTTCTCTGAGTAATGTTACTGAGCTGGTGTTCCAATGTCGTAATCTTTCAATATATTTTCTCCATTGTGGATGCACGTTATATATTGAGTGGGGTTGCCGTCAAGTGTCTGCAACTTCTTGACGCAATCTGGGAGTCTACTAATTTCGGCGAGATCTTGTTCCGTTTTTGGTAATAGAAGTGTTTCGGTTTTGTGAATTACGGTATTTTCAAGCTTCAATAACCTTTGTTCGATTGTTTTTGAGAATTTGATTTGACCATTGACAGCTCTAGTCAATTGCTTTATTTGTTCAGCTAACTATTTTATTGGTTATTTTTGGTTGTTAATTTTCTCTTTTAGAATTAAATTATTTGATTTCTATTTTAGAGTTTGTCAAAAAATACTATAATTAGATTAACTTAGAATTTTTATTATAACTAGTTTTATTACGACTTTCATTCAATTTATTATTATTGAGGTTTATATTAATTTTTGTTTGTTGAGTGTTAAAAGTTAAATTAAAATTTTTGTTGCACTTACATACACTAAGATTTTCAGGATTTGCATTTTTTATTTTTCGGTCTAAAGATTTGCGTTTCTTTAAAGGGTTAATTTTTTCCTTGCTGGGTAGGTTTTTTAGGGGTCAGCTGTCGGTGTGTCTTCTGTGTAGTTTTACTGGAATAAGCCGTACGTTAGTAAACAAAAAATAAAATATTCTAGTTTTTTGTAATTATGCCGGGTACTCGTGCAATTTCACGTTTCGCTGATGTGAATTAAGTGGCACGTTGCAAATCTAAAGGCACGTTGTAAAGAGTAAGCGTTTTTATAACTAAGCCGGATGCTCTTGGTCGTTAACTTGTATATTATACGAAGTAATATACACGAGGAATCTGAAAATTATATAAAATGCAAATTCGTTTAGACACTAGCTTTTTGGAACAAATATTTTCATCGAACTAATTGACAATCACAATGTTCTATTCCGCAATTATTTGATATTTAACATGTGAACGAGTATACATGACACAAATCAACTAGCTAATATAAAAATATCATTAAATATTTACTCGACATTAAAAGTAGGTAAACATATACATCCTTCCTCATACATAGATTACCCTAGATGTACCACAATGTCACAGTTTAGTAGTTGCATGCAACATACAGCATTCAGTACATAAATAATAAATAGCAAATAACAATGTATATACTCTCGGCTTTTCTTTAAAATGTATAGATAATGTTTTCATGTACGCCAACATAAAAATGCAATTCTCACATAAAACAGCATAGCAGAAGCAGCAGCAGCAACAAAAAGAAAATTTTCCATCTGGTAATGTTAGTTATGTGTTTACCTACAATTTCTAATGTTTTATGTTTATGAATGGATGAATGAATAAATAAATAAACATATTAAATATTGCAATTTTATATAAGTATTTCCCGCAATTTACACGAGACGATATATAGGAGCTCGATGTACTCTACAATCTCCCATCTATATCCCTATCGAAATGAATTAACAATTTGATGTGCGGCTGGTGGTATAGTGGTAATGATGATAGATAATGTGTGTACAACATTTGTGTTTATGTACAATGAAGTGGAAATGTTGCCAAACCTAATTTCCTTTTTTTTCTAGCAAATCTCTCAACTCTCACTGGTCGTATTAGCCAACATATTTAATATACCGATTTTATGTACACAAAAATATATAAAATTATAATAATTTCATACAAATTGAGGTCATTTCCATAATTTTCCTTTTCATATACGTCGTATACACACATACATCTATATTCGTATACAGGAACATTTTAATTTATTTTCCTCAACAACAACAAAATACTCATTCGAAGTTTTCAGTTCGTATTTATTACATTAAACATAAATTTTATGTATAAAATATATGTTGATGTTTTTTATGTTTTCGGTGTAAAATGAAAAAAAAAAAAAAAAATTATACGAAAAAAGTGTTAAATAAAATATGATGGATGTGAAAATTATTTTGTCAGGATGCCTTCCCCATATACTACATTTACTCGTTTGTATAACATGGAGGTCATTGAGACCGTATATTATGTATGTAACGAAGCAGCACTCGTCCTATAATGAAACTTTTAAATTGTTTTATAAAACCAACCGCATCGAGTAGCTGATTTACTGCTCTACATGCTGAAACTGTGTGAATACATGCGCCTAGCTACTACCGAATCGAACGTGAAGGTCTAACAATCTTTCAATAATTATCACAACAAATGTAGAGTGATAGGTTTAAAGTTTACTTGATTTGCGTTTTTCTCCTCCTACGTCCTACTCAAAACTGTCTGGAAAGTGAGTGTCGATGTGAAGCTCCAGAAATTCCCAGCTTGACGTTGTCCATGATCCAGCGATTTTTATCAAATAACTGAGTAGTATCCTATTGGTTGGATGTTTAAAGATAATGTTTCGTAGGAGAGAGGTCTAGAAAGTCTCTATCCGTTTTTACAGAAGAGCATCGAAGACTTCTTTTTTGCCTTCCTCAGCTGTATTTTGAGCAGTGTTTATTTTTTCTTAAAGTAGTCTCTATCTTGAGTCACCGGTGTGAAGTACTTAACGGTAATAAAAAGTGTAGCTACACATTAAATTGTGTGGTAGACTCAAAAAGTGTAGATACACAAATTATCAAAAAGTGCAGCTGCAAAATAAAAACAAGTTTGAAATTCCGTAGTTCAATTAAAATTATTAAATATTATTATTCAATCCGTAGTTTAATTAAAATTATTAAAAATACACGAAAAATATAGAGAAACACATTGAGAAACATTTCTTCTATTTTTAGGGAATTTCCCATTTTGGGTAATTTCCCCAATTTTGGGGTAAATTTTACCCCTATTTTGAGGAAGAGCCCCCGTTTTGGAGTAATTTCCTCTACTTTAGGGATTTCCCCTCCATTTTGTAGAATATCCTTTATTTTGGTGGAATTTCCCGCATTTTGAGAACTTCCCTCATTTTGGGGGGATTTTTCCTTATTTTAATTAATTTCCCCCATTTTGGAGGAATTTCTTCCATTTTGGAGAATTTCCCGCATTTTGGGGGAATTTCCCCAATTTTTGGAACTTCCCTCATTTTAGGGAAATTTTCCCATTTTAGAGAATTTCTCCCATTTTGGAAAATTACCCTCATTTTGGGAAGTTTTCTCCATTTAGGAAAATTCCCCCAAAATGTGGGAAATTTCCCAAAATTGGGAAAACTCCCCAAAATAAAGGTAAATCCCTCCAAAATGAAGTAAATTTCCCCAAAATGGGGGAAATTCCTCCAAAATAGAAGAAATTCCTTCAAAATGGGGGAAAATCCCCCGAAATGATCGGCTGGGGGAAAATGGGGCAAATTCCCTAAAATGAAAGAAATTCATCAAAAATGAGAGGAAATTCTATCAAAATGGGGGGAAACTCTCACACCACGGTTACAGGTTTGCTCATCAGTTTCACTTGTATGGGAGCAAGATAATAGTACTAAATAGTAGTATTACATGGTACACTAAAGTAGCCGCCCTATGCGATTTAAGATGTAAATCCACCCCAAACGTTTGGAAGCTGTATGGAAAATTTATGAAACTTGTCGTGGAAACTAGTGTGTGTATTTAATTTTTGCATTTGTCAAATTTATTTGTGATTTATTTATTTTAATAACCTTTTTTCACTTCAACAACTTCACATCGGTGTATCGGCAACCTCTAAGTAGTAAAGGCTAGGAAACCCCGATATCTTGGTCTACAGAACTGAGTACTGTGAAGTACTTAACGTTAATTAAAAGTCTAGCTACACATTTTAACGGAAAGCTTAAACTCAAAAGTGTAGATACACAAATTACCAAAAAGTGCAGCTGCAAAAGAAACAAGTTTGGAATTCGAAAACCGTGGTTTAATTAAAAGTATTAAAAATACACAAAAAATATTGAGAATCACAGTACTACAGTAGTTTATATATCTTCTTTATAAAATTTTTTTTTAAAGAATTTGTAATCCAAAAAATCTTCGGAACCACAAGTACGGAGTGTGTGATTTAGTGTTTTCAACTTAGCATGGTGTCTGAATTTTGTACAAAAAATTTCAAGACAATTTGCATGTTGCGGTTGTCGATAGGCCCTACACGTGGAAGCGTGGTTGAGGGCCAAATCACTTAATTCTTTTATAATTCAAAAAATCATCGGAACAATGAATGCCGAGTGTGGAATTTAATGTTTTAACTTGGTTCGGTGTCTAAAATTTTTACAAAATATTTCAAGGCACTAATTGATCCGATGATTTTTCCGATCAGTTTTGGGGAATTTCTTTCATTTCGGGGGAATTTCCCCAATTTTGGGGAATTCACCCTATTTTGTAGAATCTTTCCCATTTTTGGGGAATTTCCCTATTTTGTTGAAATTTCTCCCATTTTGGGGAATTTCCTCCCATTTTAAAGAATTTCCCTCATGTTGGGGAATTTACCCCATTTTGGGTAATTTCCTTCCAATTTAGGGGAATTTTCTTCCATTTTGAGGTAATTTCCCTCCTTCTGGGGAATTTCCTCCAGTTTGAGGAATTTCCCCCTATTTTGGGGGAATTTTCACCATTATTGGAAGAGTTTCCCTTATTTTGGGGGGAATTTCCCACATTTTGGTGAATTTCCCCTCTTTTGGCAATTTCCCCCCAATTTTGGTAGAATTTTTTCTCATTTTGAGGAATTTACCCTATTTTGGGGGAATTAACTCTCTACCTGGCAGGTTCAACAGGAAAACACTTTAGATATTTTTTATATAGTAACTCGAATTCTACTCGAACACCAGTCACTTGAAGGTGACAGGAGGCGGTGTGGCTCGATGTGAGCCTAAAGGTTTTGTTTGTTGTATAAAGATTTTGGACTCGCATTGACATCGTTTCGGTCATGATGTTAGCTCTCAATGCTGCTAGCAATGCAGTTGGGGATAAATATCTTAGCAATGGTTGACGCGCAATACGCCTCCGACCATCAAATCGAAATTTCATGTTAAAGGTAGCTCGATGTTCGGAACCCAAAAGTAAATTCTGGAGTTTTGGGCCTGCAATTTTTGTTTTGACGTGAATACGTCTTTAAATTTGCTTTCATAGAGAAGCAGTTCAAAAAACTGATGATAATGAAATAGGTAGATACAGTTTGATGCTGCAGCTAAATATCTATCATCTATAGTACATCCAAAACTTAATTTCACCGCTCGATAGCTAAGGGATTTGTTACCTTGAGTGGGGACTGTTACGCATCGCTTGCGGTGGAGGGGGAAGCTTCGCCATTTTAATTTTCGCCGTTTATATTGAACTCTGTATTTTCCTAACCGACTATGTTGTGATTGGGTATGTTTGATGGAACTAGGGATTCTTAAATGATTTTTGGAAGAAGTTCTGGAATAAGGCCATCTGAAGTCAGTGGCGTAACTATAAACTTTCGGCAGCCTGCAGATTTTTTTTGGACCTCTAAGCTATAAAGCCTAAAGAAAAAAAATCAATACAGGAAATAGAATGTTACATTCGTCCTTCTTGTCTTTATAATTCATATTGGTAGAACTGCTAATCAAAGGTTAATACTACGTTTACACCAGTAGTATAAAAGTAGGTATCAAAAAAGTATGACGATGTAAACTCAAAGTAAAATACTTTATTACTTTATTACATACTTTTTTGCTATTACACTATTGTACGTATCTAAAAAGTATTTGGTATAATGTTATGCGGTGTGAGCTGTTAATATAATATTTTTTAGATACGAAATGTCATTTTAGTCAATCTGCATATTTTTCTTGTTTATTGTAAAAAAATAAAACTGTTTTTGCGAAATATTAGTGAAATATATAAGTAATAAACTATTATAATATGTGTTCACACCACTATGGTGTAAACTGAAGGAGAAAAATACTTTATTAGTAAAATACTATTATATTATTAAAGTAGCTATGGTGTAAACGTGGTATAAAACACAAAAAGCACCGCAAGCGGAACTTGGCTTTTTCCTTAAGAAGAAGTGAGTTCAATCTTTTTTCTAACGTTTGCCAGAAATCTCGATGAATCGCATGTGCGATTTCCTTCCCGAAACATTGTACGTATTCACGTCATATGTCCGTACACATGGTACAGACATCCATTTTTTTAATCATCATAACGATTCACGTTTCACGAACGAAACAATCTAAAATATTTCCTTTAATTGATTATACTGCCATCTATACTCAAAGATCGGAGTCGTCGACATAAAATGACGTCATGTGGTAACATTTTTAAAACAATGAGCTTAATGCATTGGTCAGTGTACAACAGTAATTACATTATAAGGTTATCCAAAATTGATTCATAAAAGTTCACAGAAAATTTGAATTTACGTAAATCCAATTTTTAGTACTAAACGTTTGTTCTAAAATATCAGCCACGCCAAACTTACAAAAAAAGAAATAGAAAATGGTTGATTTAGAAAATTCATAGTCCATAGTGTATCCTAATCCTGTTTTATCAATGCAATATACGTTTTGTTTTAAACTCATTTAGTTGAGTGGGTATCTGCAACAGAGAAACTTTCGAAATTCAAAATGAAACTTTGATAACTGATTAAGGTCAATTTTTGCTAATAAGTGCTCACGGGAAGAAATAGTGCAAGTCTAGGAGCCGAAAAAACGGGAAAATGTAATTTAAAATTTCGTCTTAAAAATGGTAAAAATAAAACCCGTTTTCTACAAGAAAAAAGAAACGGAAATCATTTAAGTCTAGTTTTATTATTTTCCAAAAGCAACTAATCTGACGAAATTTGTGCTTTTCATAGAAATACAATTTTCATAAATTTTCATTCGTAAACTGGGGAAAATCAAACTAGCCACTAAAAGATACTATATTAAGCAAAAAAGACATAGTTAAACGGACCCAATAACAACTCTCAACTTTTTGTAGTGTAAAACACTTTAAATGGAAAATCTGAAGATGTCGGTCCAATGGCTTATCAGGTTTTTAACGGAACATGAAATTAAGTTATTTTCTATTTTTTCCGTTTTCTTAGAACAAGTTATATTCGTTGGCTGGAATCACAGTTGATGGTGATTAAGGTGATTAAGGTGCTGTTGGTAGAGAAATCCTGAACTTTTTCCTGTTTACATAATTTTTTCCCTTCCTCCAGTTCTGAATGAGTCCTTCTCTTCTCGCTTAATATAAATCTCGTTTCCATGTATAGTTTTTTTCGCCGATTAACGGGAAGTAATACCGTAGAAATACTTTATTAGCCTGCTAAGTTTTCAGTTGTTTGAAATGTTTAAAATTACCTTTATTTTTAACAAATCACAAATGACATTAAGCTTGAGTTAACAAATTCCCCCGCACCCATTTTATAGCACCTGAGCAAAAACTTAAGATGGCTTTTGTCTAGTCTGTTGTATTCGATTAATTTATATTACACAACGTCTTATCTAGATGTATATTAAACATAATATACTAAAGAAATGCTAATGAATCACTGACACATCTTCATGTACATCGTTGTCATCTTATGTAACATAATTAAAAACAAAACAAAAAATTACATAAAAGCTAATTCGTTGTAATCCAAAATCAAATCACCTAATTATTCACCGTGCAAATTTTTTGTCATCTTCCGACTCCTCCCATCGTACCTAATACACCACCACCATATCTAGAAAATGTTCATTCTGTTCATCTTCGTTGTTGTCGTCGAATTTTCTTTGGCTGTTCTTAAATATTTAAAGTTATAATACCAAAAAAAAAATAATTTGCATATACTTAAGAAATATATGTTTGTTGTAGGTTTCTTCCAAAAATAAAAAGGAAAATTGTCACTTAAAATAATAAGACTTTATTATTCACTTGGCGTCTCCACTTAAATGTGAATACTCCACTGTTCTATGTATTTTGTTGTCTAACATCACAAGAATATATACAGAAGACGTGGAGCATTAAGAAGACGGCACTTTTTTTTTAGTGAAAAATTGTTTTTGTTGTATTTATTTATCTCATGAACTACATTCGTTCGTTGAATTTTCTTCGACTTTATATCTTTTTTAGAATTTTGATTAAATTCTTTTACTTTATTTATTTCGTTGGAAAATATCCCTTTGTATTTCACTTATTCCAAGCGATAAAGAGAGAGAG
Source organism: Nephrotoma appendiculata (assembly GCA_947310385.1). Classification (NCBI taxonomy): domain Eukaryota; kingdom Metazoa; phylum Arthropoda; class Insecta; order Diptera; family Tipulidae; genus Nephrotoma; species Nephrotoma appendiculata. The sequence goes on from OX371223.1 coordinate 141,879,620, forward strand.
CGTCTACGTTTTTCCTTGTAAATATGATGGCAATTGGAATTCGAATTATCAAGAGAGACACTCATACTTTTTATAATTTACATAACATTTTTATATAAAGTTTACTATTTTCGTCTATTTCTGGTAACTAGATAACAATTCCTGCAAGTATGTAGATTTATCACGTGTTCATAAAAAACCAGTCGGGCATGTTAAAATTACTTCAAGTATTTTTATCTCCAAACCTTGAACGATAAGAAGAGTAACAGCAATTACAACAACAACGCTAAACATTTATTTTTCCATCTCTAAACTGGGTCATTGAGTTGTTTTGGTATAATTCTTCTAAATCTTGATCAACACAAGACGAGGGATAGCAAAGCAGGGTAGCAGCAGCACACACAGAATTAAATGTACATACATAGGAATGAAGAAAAGTGACAAACATAATCTTAATACACATATATACACGATGTAAATATTGGGGATGCTGTATTATAAAAATGTCCTATTTGACTTTGAAAGTGCGCGGTAGTCACACACGTTATGTCGATGAACCTCGTTATACGCATATAATACCTCTATAGTAGTAGACTAACGATGAACACAAACAACATGACGCCTTCAAATTTTCCAATTTCTCCATCATTAATTTTTGTGCGATATCTGTGTGTAGTATCGCCACCGTGTCTTTCTTTCCTGGCAATTTAATTATCTGCTCGTATCTGCTCTCGAATTTTCCATTTTTCTTCAATATCATATCATAACAATTTCGATACTGTGTATTCCTTTTTCCAATTTTTTTACTTTTTTCTTTGCTATCGTATAGAAAATGACTTAACCGTAAGATAATTGGAAATGATAAAAATCAATAAGATTTGCGATATGTTTTTGTTTTTGTATTTTCCTTCGATAGAACTTTATTGTAGGATGTTCAACAACAAACATTAAAGTAGAAATAAACTTTTATTTTGTTTGACAGTTTTTATTATTTTATTACGTCACCGCATTTTTTTTTTTGTTTAATATAGCCGGTTGAATAATATTGACATTACATGGATGAGGACTTCGAGGGCAGAATTTGATTTGGCGTGCTGGACTAAGCTTTGCTCTTTGACTAAATGTTAAGTAGTGGCAATCACGCCAGAAATACTATTCTGGAAATTTTCCGTATTCGTTTCAAAAATACATAAGTGTGACGTCCAGCACACCATTGGTGCTTGAGTTGTCTCTATCGATCCTGATGGTGGGATATTATTTTCCCAAGTGGCCTGAAATACAGCTTCTAAAGCAAGCAAAATGTTATCTGTTACGTGATTGAAGAGGTTCTTAGGAGCCGCATCAGTGTGGGGCAGTATCGGATGAGATATATTGAATTGAGTTTCATCCAATGTTAGAGGTGGCCACAATGGAAAATAATCGTCTTCTTGTGTTAGGGTTGGCCATTGCCCCTGTGACATTCTGAAGGTATTATACCAATTAGATATTGGGTTGTATCGTCCATTTTGCTAATATTGCTTCAAATATGAATATGTCCTTCGAACCCGTTCATTCGCCTTGTGAGGTGAGAGGTATTGAAAAAATTAAAGGTAATCACTTGATTTATGTCTTGGTATTGCATTATTATATCGTTTCCTAGCGGTTTTAAGGAGGAATGAGCGACAGGATCTTGTAGATGCGATCTTCTGTAGTGAACGGCACTCTTAAAATTGACTAGACTGCGTCGAACATCTCGAGTTAGTGGAGTTCGGGAGGTCAAGGTTTGTTGGGCTGCTATTTTTATGTAATCAAGGAGATACTGGTATGTTGTGGTGAGGAGCCCATCTGAAAAAGTTTTTGAGTATAAACTGGTTATGATATTTTGGTAAGCTTGACGATGCTTGGTATCTTAAGATAAATTATTGTTTACTGTTTTATACGAGTATGATGACGATGAGATTGAAAACCATTTTGTGGTTTTGCGAACTGAACAACTAATCTACTTTAATCGAAGATCATTTATATTGTATTAGAAGTGCTCAGGTCTTACGGTTTTTATAAATATTAATCGATTGTTCCTTCTTGTTAAAATATCTTGTTCGTCCCAGGGAAGAGGTATCATCCGTCCAAATTTGTGAGATATTCCAGCAGAACAGCACCAAAATAACTCTATACGCTTGATACGGATGGCCGCATTCTTTTCAATCAGAACACCAACTCCTCGGCGTTTAGATAAAGGATCATTTATCAAATATTAGATATAGTGTTACGGGTAGCATAAAGCCAACCCGCAAATTCGATCTAAACACACTGAGACCTCCCTCATGGTGATTTTGCCAACTATATGTCAGGGTTTTGGGTTGTAGGTAAAATGAAGCTTGCGTGCTCCTGGCCTACACCATGTAACAGAACAGAGTAAAACAAAAAAGCAAACTAAAAACTGAATTTAAATTAAATGACACCAGAATTCGTCGACCGAAACTTGAGGAACCGGAAAAAATTTAATTATTACTGGATGTGCCCAACCAGGAACCGCATCCGATAAATCCATCTGAATGACCCATCAGTCACAACGAAGCAGCATAAGAGGGTAGGGACGTTTCTCCACTAGAGAAAGCCTCTCTTCGCCCGAAGAGACCTCTAAGTAATCTTCCACAATTCACACTCCGACTGCTTGAGACTACCGGAGTGCCACGAGGAGACCGCGTAGTTTTTACGGTCATCCCTGATGGGACAACACGTATGCTGGACTCACCACTCCCATCCTGTGGATGTCCTACCAAGGGAATGACGGGGAATGACCAGCCCAGCTTGCAACGATGGAACCGACACGAAATGAAAATCCTTCTTCCAACATACCGACTCGAAACGAAATTTCGTACTTCATTTTAGGAGAAAGGAAAACAGAGTAAGTGCAATAACAAAATAATAACTAAAAAACATCAACACCGATGAAGCAAAATAAAACGGAATGCCGGGAATCGCTGTGCCATTTTTTATTAAACAAAATTTTTGTCCCACAGAAAACAACTCTGAAGCGGAAGGAGGGAGAAAAAGGAAAACAAATCAAGCGGAAAATGATCGAGAGATTAAACAAAAGAAAATAGAATCAAAATATGGTTGCAGAACCTGAATAATTTTGAGGGCGCGCATCATAACCGTTAGTTGGTGATCCTTACAAATATATATTTGAAAAATAATAAATTGCATGGAAAAAATAGAAATGGAATTGAAATGGAAAAGTTGAATTTTGAAAATTAAAAAAAAAATACATAAAAATAGAAATAAATATGAACCAAAATTGGTACCTTGACTGTAGTGGCCTTGTAGGGTACCTGTCATGCCACAGGTGGTGCCTCATCCGGACCGTTGGGGCCGTGTAGCAGCCGCTAACCAATATGAACGCCAACAGTAAACCGTTGGGCGACTTCCCGCCGAAACCGCAAAAATGTTGGGCTCGGCAAAATCCGTATAAACTCGTTGGTCGTCTTCCCGCCGTAAATCGTAAATAAAAAAAACGTTGGTCGTCTTTCCGTCTCTAACCAAAAATTTAGCCTTGATAGGCCGCCGAAAATGATGAGCGTTGGCTCCCGTAGAATATTTTGTTGGGCGACTTCCCGCCGGAAATCGCAAATTTGAGTGGCCTCAACTGGCTATCCGCTGACAAAAATATGGTACGCATGGTTATATAACTAATGCCCCGATTCTAGCAATCAACTCTCACCTCCTCACCGATAAAAAACTGTCGGGTGAACAGCTAATCATGTGACTGGATTTTTACAAATATTCTTCCAACAACTTAACTATGCACCTCAAAATCACTAGACTAAAAAAACTTCTCGCACCACCTCCAAAATCCAGACGAATATTTTCCTCGCTGGTGTTTCTTGCTTTGTTTTTTTTTCGTGCGCCTCACTTTCACACTCTTTCTATATTTCTATATTTTCTATATTTTTCTTATCGCACACACGCACAAGATGCACATTGGTCTCGCTCTCAAAACTACTAGACGTTTGCGCGATACAGTGAAAGTGGGTAAAACGTGTACCAAAGTAAAAAGGCCAATGCACACTTCACAAAAACATTAACATCTCATAAAACAGAATGTCATAATACAGATGGTAATGTCATCAGTAAAATGCATTAATCAAACGACTACAATGAGCCTCGCCACACTTTAATTCTCTCGTCGTGATTCTATGATTTCAAAAAATCAATCGACGTCTACATTTGATTTCTTTGCGCATTTCTTTTTTATGTATGTGCGTAAAATTATGTTTTTGATTTATTCGTATAGTAAAAAATATATTATTTGCTGCGAAAATTGCTTCCTTGGTTGAAAAAATATATGATTTTTGCACTCGAAGCAAACATTAAATTAAAATTAACCCAAAAACAACAAATAAACAAGGTGTCCTTGAAATATTTATCTTTGTATAGTCGTGCGAGAATCAGTTGAATCAAAAAAAAAATATTTCTGAAATAAGAATCAAAAATTTCCCCGCTAAAAAATTTGTTTGAAGGTGAAGAGGAAAGAATCACGACGAAAGAATCAAAGTGTGGAACCGCGGGATGAGATTAAAAATTCGAAGACAAAATTGGAAATAAATTAATGTTATGACCAGTGAGTCGTGGAACGAGAGTCTGAAAACATGTTTGTTTCCTGTGCGACACAAATATCAATATTGGATTTACTCAGAATGGTGTCAATGAGTCCACGAGAGTTCCAGGTCCCAAATCATACATAAGAGATGGAAGCTGATATTAATAAAGTGTTTCAATAAGGACGCTCGATCTTTTTTAAATGTAATTAAATGTAAAGTTGAGAAATTGTGGGTAGGTTTGAAAGAATATTTTATGGCATTAAGTATATGGAATATAATATCGTTCAAATGTTTGCCGCGGCTTTGCTTGGTTGCACGTATTTGGGAGGTCCAATTTTCAATGGCTTTGTCGCATAAATTTGGCTGAATTTATGTTGGCTTTGAGGGCATCAATTGTTTGCGGTTTATTTACATAGACCTGCGACTGCGATTTAAGATAGCCTCACAGAAAGAAGTCTTAGAAACCACTTGTCATCGGTAGCGCTCGCCGAAGACTTATGGTAATGCCAATTTCGGTTTGGAAGAAGTACGGTCTGCGATCCTTGGCGGCACTTATCAATTCGTTTGTTTAAATTTAGATAGATTAAATCCTAACATAGTTGCTCCTCTAGTCCACCAATACGCCTTATGCTCATCTTGTAGCTTTTGAATAATTGTTGGCTTATTAATCTGGACCTTACTTTTGAGATAACTACCAAAAAGGAAGTCCAAGGGTGTCAAACCGCACGATCCGGTGGCCATTTAAGTCCGCTGTTTCGCAAGTTAATGCGTCCTGGGACTCCTCATGCAATAAAGCCATTTTTGCATTGGATGTGTGGCATACAAGTGCCAACTTGGTACGATAACGTTTTTGGGCTTACACTTTTACGGCTAAGCTTTAACAATTTAATTTATTTTCGTATGGGATCAATATTTTCAGCGGAATGGCTTATACAAAACGCACTGATGATTTCACATCTGCTGCGCTTTTTGATCATCCTTTTTCATAATAAGCGTCAATCATGTGAACGCGTTCCATAGTACATCGGTACATGACAAAAATTGTTAATGACTGTTGATGATAGACGTCACAATATAAAATCATTAAATTTTTAAATATTTAGATTTCACTCACGACTCACTTGGTGAAACTCGTATCTTTTATAAAATTTTAGTGCACGTTTGCGAAAACTTTATGATTAGGAGTTAATTTGTCTTGGCGCAATTGGACTGCCAACTGCTCATTTTTCCTCGCGATTTCCTTCATTTCCATCCTCCAACTTAAAAGACTTATTTTGGCAATGGTTTTCCTAAAAATATAACCGCCGCATTAAACGTCACACTTTTTTGCTGGGCGTCATTCAGTTGAAACTCAGTTTGTAGATCTCGATATTTCGGAGACACTTGATCGCGTTTACCGTAATTGATTTTTCTGTGTCACTAAGAGCAGTTGGTAAACATTTTGTCAGTTTTATAATCCATCTGGATTCTGATTCATCATCACAACTGTGCGTCTTTCATTCATATTGATAATTTCCTTCTACTCTCTCTCTCTCTCTATAAGTTCTCGCTAATAGCGCAGTATTTTGGCGGAATTACTTAAAATTTATAAAGTGTAAATATGAAAACTAAATTGAAAGATAACTCTTATCAGTTCTAGTGCTCTTAAATCCCACCTAGATCTGATCTAATTATCTGAAGGTGTTGATATGATAACTAAAAGTTAAAACTACTTCGTTATTGAGAACTACTAGGTAAAGTTCCATTCAACATAATTCGAATGGCTCAACCATTTTATACTTATAATTTATAGAAACTTTGGATGTCGCAGGACACTTTCTGCTGATAGCGGCACGATTAGCCCAGTGTACGAGATAAGAATCGCATCTGCTTTATTATGCTATTATGGTTTATTATGTGACAAATTTGATTCCGCACTATTTATTGTACCAGCGCTAATTTGCAATGATTTAATTTGACCGATCATTATTAATATAATTTTTTTCATGTAAAGGGTGATTTTTTAAGAGCTTGAGAACTTTTTTTTAAAAAAAAACGCATAAAATTTGCAAAATCTCATCGGTTCTTTATTTGAAACGTTAGATTGGTCCATGACATTTATTTTTTGAAGATAATTTCATTTAAATGTTGACCGCGGCTGCGTCTTAGGTGGTCCATTCGGAAAGTCCAATTTTGGGCAACTTTTTCGAGCATTTCGGCCGGAATAGCCCGAATTTCTTCGGAAATGTTGTCTTCCAAAACTGGAATAGTTGCTGGCTTATTTCTGTAGACTTTAGACTTGACGTAGCCCCACAAAAAATAGTCTAAAGGCGTCAAATCGCATGATCTTGGTGGCCAACTTACCGGGCCATTTCTTGAGATGAATTGTTCTCCGAAGTTTTCCCTCAAAATGGCCATAGAATCGCGAGCTGTGTGGCATGTAGCGCCATCTTGTTGAAACCACATGTCAACTAAGTTCAGTTCTTCCATTTTTGGCAACAAAAAGTTTGTTAGCATCGAACGATAGCGATCGCCATTCACCGTAACGTTGCGTCCAACAGCATCTTTGAAAAAATACGGTCCAATGATTCCACCAGCGTACAAACCACACCAAACAGTGCATTTTTCGGGATGCATGGGCAGTTCTTGAACGGCTTCTGGTTGCTCTTCACTCCAAATGCGGCAATTTTGCTTATTTACGTAGCCATTCAACCAGAAATGAGCCTCATCGCTGAACAAAATTTGTCGATAAAAAAGCGGATTTTCTGCCAACTTTTCTAGGGCCCATTCACTGAAAATTCGACGTTGTGGCAGATCGTTCGGCTTCAGTTCTTGCAGGAGCTGTATTTTATACGGTTTTACACCAAGATCTTTGCGTAAAATCTTCCATGTCGTCGAATAACACAAACCCAATTGCTGCGAACGGCGACGAATCGACATTTCACGGTCTTCAGCAACACTCTCAGAAACAGACGCAATATTCTCTTCTGTACGCACTGTACGCATTCGTGTGGTTGGTTTAATGTCCAATAAAGTAAACTGAGTGCGAAACTTGGTCACAATCGCATTAATTGTTTGCTCACTTGGTCGATTATGTAGACCATAAATCGGACGTAAATCGCGAAACACTTTTCGAACCGAACACTGATTTTTGTAATATAATTCAATTATTTGCAAGCGTTGCTCGTTAGTAAGTCTATTCATTATGAAATGTCAAAGCATACTGAGCATCTTTCTCTTTGACACCTTGTCTGAAATCCCGCGTGATCTGTCAAATACTAATGCATGAAAATCCTAACCACAAAAAAATCACCCTTTAAATCCATTGTTGGTTGTTCTGATTTCCGCGCGATGGGAAAACTGCACATGGCAAAGTTAATGTGTGAGTCATGTCAGAAATCCCATTTTGGAAATCCCACCGTTTTCTTATTTTATTAATTAAATCACTTAAACTAGTTGTCAAGAACATTCAGATTAAATTTCATGATTATGCCTACTCCCCATCAGCCAGAATCGCACTTACAATTCCCTCCTTCAACCCTAATTTCAAAAGATCAATTACTGAAAAATGTTGTATGTGTGATATCTAAAAATCCCTATCTTACTTGGTCGCCTCCACGCGGTGCTTCCTGGGGATAGCTAAATGACCAAAAAATTGATTTATCTGTCAGTGACGTAAAATCAAATAAACGTAGACAAACAAAAAATCAGTTCTAGTGATTTAATTAATAAAAAGTGGGATTTCCAAAAATCACTCATATAAAATTTTTCAGAAATTGATTTTTTGAAATTAGGGTTGAATAAAGGGTTTTTAGGTTCCCAATTCAGGCTGATATGGAGTATGCCACTATTGAATTCTAGTCTTATCAGGTTATATACATCTAATCTAAACATTGTGACTAGAAATATACGACATTTTCTTCCATAGTTGATCTATAGGCGTTTTACACATCGCATGTAAATAGGCAGATATAGCCGTTCTAGGAAAAATCCTGACCAATTCTGGAGGAGAACTAAATTGTTTTCGACATGCACAGTTTTGCACAATTAAACTAAAGCAAAACATATGCTTTAATCATTAAACGGATCTATGGGATTTCTGGTGTCATAATCACGTCCGAAATCCCACATTATCTCTCAAAGTACGTTATGCACAAATTTTATCGTTAGACGCACAAAATTGCACAATCAAATACTACTCGACAAAATAAGAAAACGGTGGGATTTCTAAAATGGGATTTCTGACGTGACTCACACAAAGTTAATTTTAATTATTATAGAGAATTATAATTAAAAATCATTTTAATTTGTGTATTTTAAATATTCTCACCGTAACGAGCATTTCCGTCTATATTATGTACTATATATGTATTTGTAATATGAAAATTGAAATATTTGTTAAATACGTAATTGAAAAAACGTTTCCTATAATATTCAAACTAAATATTTACACGTCATATTTAATTTTACATTTTGATTAAATTACTAAATTTTAATTTTTTATTTTTAATTGCAGGTAAGAGTTAACGTCAGCTTTGTTGTGCTTAGCTAACCATTAAATACCGTAAGTATTCATAAATGTTTAATGTTTCACTACGGTAACGAATCTCGGGCGTTCGATATAGATTCATGTCCGATTTTGAAAAAAAAAACACTCAGCGATTTAAGTTACAAACTTTATTTCCTAACACCTTAAATTTCTGCAGCAATTCACTAATTTCACTCTTTGTTATTTGGTCACTTCATTATTACTTCTCGCACTGTTTATATTTTTTTTACTTTTTGACTTCCACTGTTCACTGGTAAAATTACAACTGTACCTGGGTTCTAAATTGCTCGCGCATATACTTTCCTATCGCTGTACGAGATTATTCTTTTTATTGCATTTGGCCGACGTGTGTGTTTTTTATTTATAAATTACTTTCATGTGGTAGTATTCAGGAACATTCTGTCATTATCAATTTCCCTATCTTGATGATTAACGCCGCCGTTTACAATATTGCTAACGTTCTTCATATTCCCCTTCGCTTGGAATGTCATTATATATTCCAATTCTCATCAATAGTGGAAGACTACTTGTTGCGGTACCATGATGTTATGAATAATAATTGCTAAATAAAATTATAGTCTGCAACTGGGTTCGAACTCGGGAGCTTTGGGTTGATAACAGTTGGTGTTGTATAACTTTAGCACTCAACCACCGAGTGATATGATTGTTTAGAGAAGAATTCGTAACACTACTCCCATTCCCCTTCCCTTTAAATCTAATCTTTAGTTCTCAGACACATCCAATGTCATATCGGTTTTATTTTATTCGATACACAAAGTCGCTGGCGCTCTTCACAATTTTGTATGGACCTTTTCAACCTCGCTGTGCATGTTGAGATCTGCTTTTCCGCTTCCTGGAATTGTACAGCGACCGCAAATCACCTCGTCGAAAATCGGCCAATCTCCCACTCTGATCGTGTTGCGCTATTTTTACCGTTGGCGCTGTTGCTCTCTACTGTGGATCGATCTTTTTCTATTTGTCGTCGTTAATCAGCTGCGTTTTTTTTGCGGGCTCTTACTGCTTGACAAATCGTATTCCAGCACACCTCCTTCTCAACTCCAACGCGTGCCACCTTTGCACGACCCGCTGCGGCGGTGCTCTGGATAGTTCTTTCCTTTGCAAAAGACTCCACTGCCGGACTCACCCTCAACAATCGTACTGGAAACTTCCACTGGGCCTCTGCCAAGGACTTTGATAAGCTTAATTCGTCCCTCCTTTTCTCGGGCCTGATTTTTATTTTTTTATTTATTCAAAAGAATCGATTCTGTGATTAACATGTATGGTTTCAGATTATTTAGTTTAAAACAAAAATAAAAAAAAAATAAAAAAAGTTAAACCAAAAAACTTTAAACAAACAAAAATATAGGTCAAATTTTGATTTAAAATTTAAAATTTTTAAAAATAATTCAGGATATTTTTGAAGTTGTCCTTTGATAAATTAATGTCGAATAGGTGGTCGATGATCTTGAATGTAACTCTCTTTTAAGCTAACTTGCACTATCCGAGCTCTGGTCTCGGTTGTTTCTTGAAATCTCTGTGGTGTTTCATTTTCTCGGTTTCAGTTCTTCTCGTCAGTTTTCACATACTCTTTCTGGAGAGAGGCTGCCTCGCAAATAATCATTTCTTCAGATGGTTGTCCTTGACAGCACTGACAAACACGTTCACTGTTAGTCCGTCAAATATATCTGCAAGTACATGCACCAATTTCGATACTTCGCTTTCTAGGTTTTGCTTGCTTTTCCCACGTAGTTGCCGCTTGATTTGCAGATGAACGTGTGACTGCCCGTATCTTAGTTCCAACTCAGTCATGATCCGCTCGTTGCTCCTTTCTATTGCGGATGTAGATTAAAAGACATCTGCAGCTTTCCCACGAAGAGCCAAAATGAGTGTGTCGAGCTGTTCCTCAGCAGTCCAACCATTGTGTTTTACCGCAGCTTGAAACTGGACTTTAAAATTCTCAAATGGGATCTCGCCATCAAATGTCGGAGGATTTAAAATTCCGGCAACTAGTTCTGTGAAAAATGTTTTATTTTTCTGGCCATCTCCAAAAGCTTGCGAGGAATGTATTCCAAAGCGACCCTCCACTTGCGTACTTTGCTTTTTGGCTTGGAGATATTGGGCGTGCTGAATTTGGTTGAGCCTCTGGTTTATCTCGGCAAACCGGCTTCCTTGCTCTGCTCGTAGTTTTGCCAATTATGCACTGTGCTGCTTGCCTTGATGGTCTAATTAGCCACTGAATTTAGCGTCCATTCCTGTCTTCTGTTTGTTGCAGCGCTCCGGTTACCTCATTCTTAACTTCTTCTTCATAAGGCTAGACTTTCTGCTCATCGTTTGAGGTAACTGGCGGCATCCCAGATGTTCCTGGCGCCGATGGTGATTGTCGAGATCTTCACCCTCCTGTTTCAGCATCCTCTTCCATAGCGGTGTGCACTCTCGGTAGTACCTGGTTCTTATTGCCCGAGGTTCTGTATAGCCTTTCTGTCAATTGGTGTTATGTATAGGCGCTCATGTTTTTAACCATTCCCCCCATTATTCGAATATCCTGATTATTCTTTATATTATGAATAATAGCCCCTGCACACATGAATAACAATGCCTTAAACAAAGCATGAGTTAATAAATGAAAAAATGCTAACTTATAAAACCCTATTGATAAAATTCTTATTATTAATCCTAATTGACTCAAAGTTGATAAAGCAATAATCTTTTTTAAATCAAACTCAAAATTAGCCCCTAAACCAGCTATAAATATAGTTAGCCCCGAAATTAATAATATAAATTGATTTAAGTTACAAACTTTATTTTCCAACACCTTTAATTCACTAATTTCACTAGTTTACTGAACACTAATTCACTTTTACTGATCACTTAATTGGTCTCTTTTACTCATTCCACGCTCTTACACTTTTACTTTTTGACTTGCACTGTTCACTGTTTAAATTTCGACTGTGCTGTGTGTTCAACTTGATTATCGCTGTTTGGCAATTGTAAGTCACTTTCATGTAAGTTACGTCATCAATTCCCCTATTCTCCCTCTCCCAAATATATTTAACAACAAAAAATAAATAAAAATTAAAATTTGGTGTTTAAGTGAAAAAATAAAAAAGTGGTACATTTCGCCCTTCGGTTGGGCCCAACGGTAGTCGTCTTCGATAAAACGATAAAATAACGTTGGGCGTCTTCCCGCCGTAAACCGTAAATTTAGCCTTGATAGGCCGCCAAAAAATATTGGGGTCTTCCCGGCGTTAACTAAACATTCACAAATGGCCGGCTGGCCACCTGCTCGTTGCGGTATTCTTCGCTGCCCCGAGCACAGGTACTAATTCCCCGATGGGCCGTCCGTTGCGGTGTCTTCCCACCGATTCAAAATTTAAGCGCCACGACTCGAAAACCCGTAAAATATAACTGTGGCGCCCGTTGAACTATGAGTACACGTCGATAATACGGTACCTGATGATAATTGTGGTACCATTGGTAATTACGGCACCCTTTAAGAAAATCTAGCACCGGTTATACCGCGCCTCGAAATGAACGAGAAAACAAACGAGCCTCTGTCGGCCGCCCGTAAATAAATTGTTGGACGGTGACTCGCCGAAAAATAGGTTTGTTGTACTTCACCACTGCACACAAAGGTTTTATCATAAAACTTCGTAATACCAAACAAAACCACCAACAGTTGCTGATGCAATCTTCTTGCACCACTCAAAAAACTTTATTTACAACACCAAAAAAAAATATTTTTCTAATTTTTTTAATATTTTCATTTTATCACAAATTTAATAAAAACCTTTATTATTTTTAATTTTTTAATATTATCAATTTTTATAAAAAAATGTATACAGTTTATAATTCAAAACGGGACTTTCTCTACCCCAAAAATCAAAACTCGACTGTTTAACATTCAAAAATCGACTCCTTATTATACAATCAAAAACTAGACTCTAACTAATCAAAAAAAAAATTCTCGCACCAAAATAATCTAAACGAATATTTTTCCGTTGTGCCCTCTCGTTTTGCTTTTTTGCGCGCGTCACTACCCTACCCATTCCTACCGCGCATCAATCGCACATATTAAAACGAGAAACACACAAAAAAAAAATCTTCTACATCTCCACCGATCACACGGTACACGGTCTCGCTCTAACTACTCAACGTTTAGATAAACAGTGGATATGAATAAACACACAAAACAAAATATTACGGCTAATTTCCTAGAAATAAATCATTTTAGTATTAATGCCATACAATAGATGGTAATGCCGTCAATAAAAGGCAAAAACCATTCGATGAAACGATTTTTTTTATGACCTTCAAGGTGTCATAACATATATTTTTTTGAGTACGGCTATATTCGGTTTGTAGGGTACAATTAACTTTTTGTCATATTAGTCGATGTTCTTCAATTTACTCAAATTAAATAGAAACTCGGCAAATTTCCAACTGTTCCGGTGGGTTTTCCCAAAATTTACTTTCGTAAGAACCATTTTGTGGCAATTGCAAATACCACAAAAAAAGATTGAGCCAAATCGGTTCAACCGTTCTCAAACCTCCCAATGTGACTTCCTCTCCATTCTGACCAGCTGCTTAAATAGGCTACTTTTCTACAGTCCCAACACATTAACCATACAAATTTGTTCTAAAAATTCTCTTTAACCTGACCCCCTATTCTGTTTGGTGACCAGTTTATTTGGGGTTATGCGAATTAAATCAACTCCTTTAATATGACCAAAAATATTTTTTTTAAATGTAAACAGAGAAATGATTCACGGCCTCCGTTCCAAATTACTCCGGAAGTAACTTTCACGTAACTTTTTTGTGTTTCACAAAGCCTCACTGTTGTGCGATTCAAAACGAGTTCATCAATAGAATGATCAAGACTTTCGTAAGTGGAAGTACCTTCCACTTATCCAAAGCTGACGATATTTTAGGAGTAATGAAACATGTGCCCTTAGAGGAGGCTCTTTCTTCGCTTAGCAGGGGCAGTCTATTGGAATTGATTTACTTTTTTCTTCAAGATATCTTCGTTTACGATTTTGTTTCAGCCTCCATGCGTTTCGATTTTTGCTTTTCTTTTTCAATTTCATATTCTCTGGCTCCAGTCAAACATCCAGGATGCCCTTTCTCACGTTACGTCAAGAGGAATCGCTTGTCGTCTTCACTGGTCGTCCATGGACAATCGGAATATTCGGTATCGAAAATATCATCCAGTTTACTATTAAAGGCATTTTGTCTTTCACAATAAATTTTGAAGGTTTATTTTTATTCTTTAGAAATTTTTTCCACTCATCATGCAATTATTTCAATTTTCAACAGAATGTTGTTCTTTTTCCACTGGAATTCGTGCTTTTGATCAACAAATAGACACTTTATGGATTGTCCGAGCTGCGCTTTCACAAATAGTTAATTTTACAGTACGGTGATGGTAAAAAAGAGACATATCGCTTACTTTTTTTAGGGTAACTTTGCACCAATAATTTAACAGTACTCAAGGCCAAGAAGATAAATTTTTGTAGTGGACCGTAAACTAACTGCCATTTTGTCAACTTTTGTAGTACTTTCTTAAAAATATTAATTGAACTATTAAACGGACCAGGTTTAGTTATTATTAATTTGTGTCCTTTTCTGAACAAAACAATGATACGTCTCAAACAATGAGACGTATTGGCCATAGCAGGTCATATTTATTGCGGTAGGTGATTTTAAATACAATAACTAATGAGACGAATGATAATGACATCATAAAACACAACTATGTTACGGCCTTATGACTCATACGGTTTTTATCATAAAATATTCCTTTATTTAGTCGTTATACCTTATTTTTATTTTTTATTTTTTTTTGTAATACTGAATATAAAATCCAGGATCTAGAAAAAGCATTTTATTATTTGGGTTTTTATTAGTTTCGGAAATTGGCAATAAAGCTGATATTTGTTAACCGATTTTTGATATCTTTGATGTTTTAGAAAGATAATTATCTCCTCTACTCATGACAATTTTTATGTAGACTGAGAACATTTTTTTAATAATTTTTCTGTTCGTTTGAATGTGAAAAAATTAAAAAATACCGTTTTATTGAACATCGCGCTTAAGTCGCGTCCTCTAAACCATCTTCGGTTGACCCAATATTTTTTCTGTTTAAGTTTTTAGCATAACCTCACATTTCCAGGGGGTATCCCAATAGGTATTTCTACATTTATTCCGCCCAATACAAACAAGGACCACACTAATGTACAAACTACATACGATTGTTTTATTTACCATTTGTCAAAACTTCTATGAAAAGACCAAACTCCAGAAATATAATTTTGGTTACTATTCAGAGAAGTTTCTTCATAGCGACCACCTCCGTAAAATGACCGGAAATTTGCAGTCCAGTAAGTGGTCGCTTTCGGCAGGTTTCACTGTATTATGGTTTTAGATTTTGGCATGACCTAAAAATTTCATAAAAGTTTTAATTTTTAATTTGTACATTTTCGTACATTTCGATTTATTTTTTTATATGTATTTTAAATTTTATATATCGTCGGTTTGGTGCAATAGTGACACATCTCAAATTTCACTCATTTCTAAGATATTCGAATCAAATGATTCCCAATAATTCATATATTTTTATTATTTTGTATCAAAACATACTTTCTTATGCAGTTATTTTTAGCAAATAAGGTAAAATTCCATGTAAACAATCGCTCAATTCGCGAAAGAAATTAACATTTTAAGATATTGGAAAATATCCTAAGAAAATTTGCAAAATATTACAGAGTTATAAAACATAAGATCCGATTGAAGATCCAGGAATAGAAAAAAAAATTTTACTAATCAGAATGTATTTTTATTTACTTTTGAAAAATGCCGTTTTTACACTCAGTTTTGAGAGATATTTTCAAATCGCTCTACTGAAAAATTAAAAATTTTGATTTGTGTCATTATTGCACAAAACCAACGATATGTACCACAAAAAAACCATTAACGTTAACAAATTTAAACTCGAAAAAAAACAAATCGACATTTGACTATAAAAATGGCAAACTACTTATTTTGTATGAGTGTAAGAAAAATTTCTTATCTTTACATACATTTTTTGTAGATGTGTTGTGGAATAAAATTTTCCGTATCCGAAATACGAGTTCTCGTCCAAACGTTAGATAGGCTGGTGTGTATCCCGTTGACTGAATTGTTGTTGTGTTTAGTGCTAGTCTAATAGATGGCAATGTTTCCGCCCATTTTGTGTGCTTGTCCTGTACGAGTATCGCTATTTGTGGTTTCAGGTTATGATTTCTCTTTTCGACAGGATTTGCTTGGGGATGGTAATACGGTGTCAAACATTCTTCTATATTGAAGTAATCTGCCACGTGTTGCATAACATTACTGACGAATTGAGGGCCATTATCTGAAATAATGCGTCTTGGTAATCCATATCTTAAAAATATCTCCTCAATTAGTTTTTTTGAACACGTTTCCGCCGTTGCGTTGCGTTGTTTAAATATTTCTGTCCACTTAGTTGAGACGTCTTCGATAATTAATATCCATTTATAATTATTTTGTGTGGCAGGAAGTGGTCCGAAAAGATCAATCGCGATTACTTCGAATCGCTGTTGCATATGCCGCGTCTTCAACAATCCGCTTGGTTTTAAGTTAGAAGATATATATTTTTGGCACTCTTCACACGTTTTAACGAAGTCTGCTATATATTTGCGCATTTTAAACCAAAAATATCTAGAACGAATTTTTTTAATAGTTTTCTCTATTCCGTAATGACCGGCAGTTGAATCACTATGGTATTTGCTGACAATATAATTCCGGGAACCCTGTGGTATAACAAGTTGTGTTTCTTCATTGTTTTGGTCCGGTATGTAACGGTAAAGTAAACATTCAATAATTTTTACTATCTCTGGATCTTTTACTTGTAGTTTTCGAAGTGCGCTAGGCTTATACGATGGGAAATCGATTAGGAACGAATATAACATACAAACCTCACCAATAGGTTCTTCAATTGGTGGTCTCGATATCGTATCAGCAACCAATTTTGCTTTTCCGGGAACATATTCAATTTTAATATCAAACCCTTGGATCAGGAGTACCCAGCGAGCAAGTCGACCCGTTGGTGATTTTAGAGTTAATAACCATTTAAGGGCTTGATGATCGGTGCCTTTTGTAATTTTTGCACCATCAACATATCCACGAAATTTGTTAAGTGCCCATACTACTGCTAGTGCCTCGCGTTCCGTAGTGGTATAATTTTGTTCTGCATCGATTAACAATCGGCTGGCGTATTCAATGGGACGTTCCTCTTTATTTAATCCTTGCAGTAAAACTGCTCCAATAGCATATTTGCTTGCGTCGGCACGTATAGTATATGGTTTGGTCGGATCTGCCTGCTGTAGAATTGGTACGGTAACCAATGAAGATTTAAATTTATTGAATGCTGCACGATGAATCTCTATCCATTCAAACGATACATTCTTCCTTATTAAATTAAACAAAGGCTGTGCAATTTTTGAAAATTGTGGTACAAACTTTCGGTACCAGCTACAGGTCTGTAAAAAAGATTTCACTTCCTCCACATTTCTGGGGTCTTTTCGTTGGGCAACAGGCGAAACCTTCACTGGATTAATTCGAATCGATAATATAACCTAAAAAGGTTATACTATCCCGAAAAAATGAACATTTTCCTCTATTAATTCGCAAATTAAATTGTTTTATCCTATCAAATACTAATCCTAAATCAGTCAAATGTTGATCACATGATTCCGATAAAATAACAATATCGTCCAAATAAGCGAACATTGTCACATCCTGTACACGTGATTTTAACCGGTCGACCAATCGCTGAAACGTGACAGGAGCATTTTTAAGTCCGAATCTCATGCAATTGAATCTAAATAAACCGAAAGGACATACAAATGCTGTTTTGTCGCGGTCATCTATGTGAACCGGAACTTGCCAATACCCAGCACATAAGTCTAAGGTTGTCATGAATAGCTTGTTTTGCTAGATGGAGTAATTCATCGATGCGAGTCATGTGGTATTTATCAGAAACTGTTCAGAATTCAACTTTCTATAATCGACGCATTATCTATAAGAACCGTTTGGTTTCTTTACCATCATTACCGGCGCTGCCCACGGTGAATCGCACTCCTCTATTATATTGTCCTTAAGCATTTTATCGATTTCATGACGAAGATTTTCTCGTTTTTCTAGTGTCATTTTATAAGCGGGACTCGCTATTGGGGAATGATTACTTGAAAATAATCTGAAGTTGCTATTTAAATGAATGATCATTGTCGAAATACAATTTTCATCGGTGGTGTTAAGTGTATTTCCATACAAAATTCCTCCCCAAAACAAAGTAGCAGTTTGGATACAGCCTTCGGTGGGATTCGAATCCAGTACCTCCCAACCCAAGCAAAAATCAAAATTTTCTTTCGTAAGAACCATCTCCTGGCAATTGCGAACACAATAAAAAAGATTGAGCCAAATCGGTTCAGCCGTTCTCAACTGATGCGCGCATATACATTTTTTACACCATTTATATATATATATATATATATATATATATATATATATATATATATATATATATATATATATATATATATAAATTCTCCAGCTTTTGAGAGCCATCAGCTAAAACAATTGACAGCTGTCTTGAAATAAATTGTTGTCCTTTCTCAGCCAACAATTTATATAAAGCTGGTGAGGCCATGCTCATTTTAGCGGCAGTGTCAACAATACCAGTACCGTAAGACCCAAGGATATTGATATTTTTGAATTAGCTGTTTTATTTTCAGTTGATGCAACTGAGTCATCCACAGACATATAATCAAATTCAGTACTCAACGGATTAATAAAATTAACCGAAGCGATATTTGCCTTAGTCTGGGCTGAATTTAATGTAGATGGTCTTGGGTTGCATTTTGGGCAATTACTTGTTACGAACCCTGCCAAACCACATGTATAACATTTTAGTTCGTGCTTTTCAATATTAGTTTTATAATCTGCTTAAGACTGTTTAAACGAACGAGGCCTATTTTTCCGACAATCTTCAGTTTTGTGGCCGGACTTTCTACAACCTTTACCAAACGTGTTAACCTTTAGAGAATATACGGATTTCGCTAACTGATTTTCTTCCTCAATCAGCTCCTCCTCCTCTCTAACTGCTTTCAACAATTCATCAAATGTTTAGAAATGATTTATGAATCGCGCTCAACAATTGTTGAAACTGTTCATCTGTCAACTGAACTGGTGCGTTAGCCATTTTAATTCTTGGTTCTCCTAAGCAAAATTAATTTAATGTTCGGTTCTGAATTAAAGTTTCTTGAAATTACTCGAACAAATTAACCAGTGGTTTCTAAAATACTAACTAAATTTTGTTTCTGTGAAACATATGAAACCCTGCTTTCGGAAAATCACCCTAAAAACAGCGTAGTAGAATTCACAAATTATTTTGATTTAATACAAAATTACAGTTAATTATTTCCGGAAAATACCCCAAAAACAACAAAACTTTTAAATATAACTTAAAAATTACTAAACTATTTTCGGAAACCTAACCCTAAAAATAGCGATAAAACACGGATTTTTTTTTTTCAAAAGTTTACTGCCGCCTTCAGAAACTAACCCCAAAACATTACACACTGCATTAAATTATGAATAATAAGTATATTTACGATATTACGTTTCTGGAGAGATTCTCGATGATACCCGTTTACGCACAAAATCCTTGCTCCACTACAACAAACTCCGTTTTACGTTTGTTTAGAGGTTTAATTTTCTGATGATCCACTGATATACGCCATTTTATGATGTAGAAAACACGTTTTATGACGTCATTCACCAAACTTCTAGTTTTTATTTTATTATTTTTCAAAAGTTAATTTTTAGTGTTCAAAACTTCAATGTTCTTTTTATTATAACTTTAACACTTTTCCTTGTTTAAGACTCTTATCGAGCCGCATTGTTGGGACGCCATTTTGTAAGATATTTTCCTCACAAATTATTTATTTTTTTATTTTGTTCGAATTGTTTGTTTTTTATATTTTTGTTTCAAATAAATATTTTATTTGTTTTGTCTTTTTTCCGTACATACAAATAATTACATTTTTATAATTTTTAATTCACAGTTTATTTATAAGTTTATTTCGTATGTGATAACCCGTCGTTACTCACTCTTGGTTTTTTACACACTAATGGTTTTCTTTTGTACCAAAATCAGAGGCACATTATTACATATTTTTTTATATAAAAGTACTAAAAATATAAAAGTACTAAAATTAGGACTTTTTTTTTAAACAAATTACAAATATGGTACTAATGAAATAAAATAAAATAACGAGCTATTCCGTTTTGAGTGCTACAGTGTGAACAATGCTCCCATAAAAAATACTTCAGATTACATTTTTTATAGCAGCATTATGGCAGCACACTACACCATCACAATTATTTTCTCAGTAAAATATTGCTGACAACATTTTTTGTTTCAGTAAAATCTATATGTTTTGGCCGCTTTTATTTTTGCTGACAGCAGATTTTTCCCATGGAATAATGCCTTTAGTATCGTATGTAAAGACATGTTCAAACGAATGTGGTTGTGGAATTTTTATGGAACGATTGAAAAATGAAGTGGAATATGTAAAATTACTAAAATGCGAAGTAACATATTTACCCCCAGATATTCCTAATTCTATGTCTCTCGTTTTTCCTTCGCCGCCTAAATGTTTACATTAGGTCTTACTTAACTACTTAACTATTGTTATTTATAAAGCCATATTTTTACGAATGTGGTTGTTGAGTTGGAACGATTGAACTGTTGATTAGAATACTTGGAGAAAAAATTTTGGAATTTTTTTATAAGTAAGTCTCGAAACTGTGGTCCTCATAGGCCCATGCCACACGTAAAAAAAAATGCCGCATTTTTCTTCGTTTCTTTCCCCGTTTACCTATGATACAAGTTTTAATTGCGACTTAAACAAATTTTCTGTTCAACCACACAACTCAAACATAAATGAAATAAAAAATATTTCAAGGACATTTTTGACTCATTTTAGTTAAAATTTTATTTAAGAGAGAGCAGAACAAAACATTGGTAGAAAAAAAATGCCAAAATACAAAAAACTCTCGTGTGTCATCAGCCATAGAGTTGTTTTATAAAGCCACACATATATATATATATATATATATATATATATATATATATATATATATATATATATATATATATATATATATATATATATCGTTATACAGTTACCCACCCGAATTCACAGAAGCATGCCCCACGTACAACATTTTTAAATGCAATGCACTATTTCATAAAAAAAAACTAATAAATCATATTTTTTTGGCTGCTTGTATTTGTAGGCACATATTTACTTTTCACTGCGCACTTCAGAGATCGAATCGAATGACGAGATAAAATTTACCACCACTACAGTTTATTTTATTACCCATGTTGTAACATGCGTTTAGTCCTGCTACTATCTGGATTACTTATCAGTGAAACATTCTTACGATATCTACATATTTTATCTTACTTGTTTTGTTTTATAATTATTGACCAAATTGTTGGTATATTCAACCCATACACTACATTTAGAATATAGACACTATTTGCTTATCTATCTTACTCACTCTAAACCCTGTGTATAAATAGTAAATAAAATGACGTTTATAGACAATTAATGATGAATCAGTAGTTCGGAACGTTGCCGTTACAAAAAATAATGATGTTGGGTGGGTCAGAATGAGAGAAATCAATGCATGTCTTAACCTAATTATTTTATTATCGCAATTTTGATAAGAATTTGGAGCACCGATAGTTTAGCTACGTTACAACATGAAATGATACATCCAATGTTTGTTTTGAAACGATATTTTATCATTCGTCGCCGTCGCACGCGGTTGTGATTTATAACCTTATCGTTATTATTTACAGAAAAGGTTGTAATCTTCTGCCAATTAAATCATTTTGTGTATGTTTCCTATTATTTATTTCGGAAAGATAAGTAAAATTATTAACAAACTTGCATATATGATGATGACAGACGCACTACTATACACTTATGCTATTTGTAATCGTTTTTTTTTGTTGAGAAGACAGATAATTTTTAGTATTACATCGGCGTTCATATAATGGATAACGGGAGAAGACGTGAAGAACCAAAGGAAACAATAGCAGAACTTGAAAAAATTCTGCTGACCGGTAATATCGAAAATACATATCGAGATTATCATTTGAGCGATGAAAATAAGTGTCGGTTTTTGTGTTGCTGGACGGGAAAATTTTTCCAAAAGTAAATATCACACAAACACACACACACCGTTCCGATATTTTGTGCGCATTTTTGTATAAAATAAAATATAATATTTTTTGTTTTAGATTTGCGAGCAAAAAAGTTTTAATAGTTCTCTATGGCACTGGAATTTTTACGCTATTCGCCAAAATGGCCTATCTAAATGCCACAATTACAACACTCGAGAAACGATTTCAAATTCCAACAAAAAACTCCGGTTTGATAATTGGCTCGTTCGACCTAATGTCAATTATGTCGCCTGTGATTTGCCACACGCTGGCGAAGCGATGTCGACCACGTTGGCTTAGTTTTTTTATGCTTATGCTGGCGTGCCACTGTTTTTTTATGGTCGCACTTAATAATTTCTATGGCCCGGGCGAACAGGCATTAATGCTCACGGTCGAGTATGGTGAAAATTTTACAACGCTGTTAAATTCGGAATCGGAACATAATACGGCGTTATGTTCAATGAATATTAGTAAGTCATTATATACTCTCAATGCATAACAAAACTGTTCTAATTATTCTAAATTACAGACACAACCGCACACAACAATGTGGCAGCACCGGAATCACTTGCAACCGAGTTTGGATATTTTCCACAAATTTTTCTGCTCATAAATCAAATCTTCGGCGGTACATTTAACTGTGTATTCGAATCATTGGCATCATCATACCTCGACGATAATACCGTAAAATCAAAGGTGCCGTTTATTTTTAGTGTAATCAATTTTTTCCGATTATTAGCGCCCATGTTCGGATACAATTTGGCCGCGTACGCTTTATCAAAATATATTGCGCTTGATGTTACACCAATTATCGATCCGACGGATAATCGATGGCTAGGTGCCTGGTGGTATGGTTGGATAATATTGGGCATTGTGTTTCTTATATTAACAGTAAGCTTCGCCGGGCTACCGAAAGAATTTCCACGGGCCGCCATTCGACGCAAAATTGTGGAGCTAACGAAAAAAAGTAATCCGTTGGTGAAATGTGACGATGAGGTTGATGCAAGTATGAAGAGTACATTTGGCCGCATTATACGCAATAAAATATTTTGGTTTAACACAATCTCGGCGACTGGAAGTTTTTTTGGCCTAATGCCATATTTTATCTATTCGATTAAATACATTGAGGTGCAATACCGTGAATCGGCGGCCAACTCAAGTTTTTACGTTGGCACCGTAACACAAATATTTTCCGTCATTGGTACTCTCTTTTCTGGATGGGCGCTATATCGGTTAAAACCGAGCGCTCGCATGCTTGTCATGTGGAATATTATAGTCGGTGTTGTAACAATATCGTCGACTTTAAGTTATAATGTATTGGGTTGTTCGGAGATTTCTAATTCGATTCAAATTGTCAACGTTAATTTAAGTGAGGCCTGCCTGTCGAATTGTAATTGTGATAATGCAAAGTATACACCAATTTGTGGTGATAATGGAGTCTCGTATTTAACGCCATGTGACGCAGGATGTTTAGATCATATAAAGTTTGATAATGGAACGGTGCGGTACGAAAATTGTTCGTGTATTGAGGGTGGCGCAGGCGGTGCTGATTCAGGATTGTGTGCGGTCAACTGTAAAACTGAACTCTATATTCTTATCTCATTAATGTGCCTCATATCATTTTTACAAGCAACATCCAAACTCAGCATATTTTTAATTTGCTTACGATGTGTCATCAACGTAGACAAAGCTGTTGCTATCGCAATGTTCTCTACATCGTTTAGTTACTGTGCCATGATACCGTCTCCTATATTATTCGGATGGATTATCGATCAAACGTGTATATTTTGGGAGCAAACGGCGGATGGTGATGGGAATTGTTGGGCCTACGATGAGGGCGCATTCCGATTTTGGTTTAATACAGTGGCAGCAGGATTTCTGGCGGCAGGGCTATTATTTGGTGATCTTAATGTATATCGAAATTGTAAACATTTAGAAATATTTCATGATGGTGTTGAAAAGATGGATGAGTCGAAAAGTGTATCTTTAAATGATATCGAAATGAAAAACGAGAAATCTAATGAATAAACTGAATTTCCATTAAAATATAATTTATTTTATTATTTTATACTAACCCCGCCGCGGTGCTTAATATTTTTGTTCTTGGTAAAGCGTTTTTTGCACTAAATGGTTTGCCGTTTTTATTAATGTTGAAAAACTTTTTGAGTCCAGAGGTGGTTTTTTAATGGAAACCAAAATATTTGTGTTACGTGTAACATAATCTCGAATATGTTATGGGTGCTTTTCGTTCTTGGAATTCCATTGGATCGCGCGTACTTTTTTAAACTCATATATGTACCGGTATGTTAGTAAATATGTATATTTGTTTAAATATTCCAGTATGTTATGTGAATCAATGTTTGAAAATGCCAAACTTGTTTTATGCAGACGAATTAAAGAATTATTTTGTAGTACTTATATGTAAGCTTTTGGCAGAGGTAAGTGGCGAACAGCTCCTATTGAAACTGGGAATGTCTTTTAAACGTTCTGGCGTAAAAGGCCATTTTTACACTATAATTACCTGCATAGTTGCTTTGATTTGATTGCGTGGCAACTCTTCAACTTTGCGAGGCACTCCGCATTGGTTACGCCTCTTCCTTTGCCAATCTCATCAAAATAAATGCCTATAACAAGAACAAAATTCCTTATATTAATCTGTGGTTTTGTACATAATCACTTCGTAGTTGTTGTTGTTTCTGAGGGTATTCATTCCTCCAGCTTTTGCAGTTGCCGGCAGTGTGTTTCGCCAAGTGCATACGGCAAATTGTGAAAAAAGTATGGTTTAAAATTGTTGCTTATTCCACGCACATGGAACAAGTTAGCTTCGACTTTTTAGCATCCTATCTAAAGGTTTTGACAAAAGTGATGATTAAATTCGTTTGGTCAGGATTGGTCACTACATTTTGACGTTTGGTCACCAGAGGGTCAGTTTTTATTCCGGAAAAACAAAATCAAAATTGTATTAATTCAATAAAATCAGGTTCGTCGCTTATTTAGGAATTTCATTTTACAAAATTAACAAAAAATTCAATTGGAATATACCATTTAGATAAAAATATATATATATATTTTTTTTTTTTCAAAGAATTGTATCTAAAGTAGAGGACAAAAGATATAATCATTTCAATTTTTTGGTTCTTCATAACATCAATGAAGATTGGTCACTAGTTGATTTCGTTTGGTCTAATTAAATATTTTTTTTCCAAATTTCATCCTCTTGTCCCGATTATTTTTTGGAGATCATAAGTCGTTTTTGCCATGAAATTTTTTTAACCCCATTGATCTTTTTTCGGATAGTCCATACTGAAGCTTCTATTTTCAAGCACTGCTTCAATTCTAGAGCCGATGCACTATCCCTAGTGCTGACCTATGTGAAGTTATCCCAGAATTCTATCCCAGAAAATATTTTTTTTTAATCAGGCAACACTAACATATCAATAACCAATTTGCTCTTGTGTGAAGTTAAACCACTCCAGGGTAAACAATGTAAAATTTTGAGTTGCATAAAGGAATGGAAAATTTTAGACAATGTAAGAAAAAATTTGTTCCGTGGCAAGTTCCCGAAAATGAGCTCTGGGCTGGGAATTTCATTGATTTTATATAATTTTTCGTCCCGCTCGATAAATTTAAAATTATTTCACCAAAACTAAATATGTCTCGGATCAGAGCTACATGATTTTGAAATGTATACACTAGTAGCTAAATTTAAGCAGAATTAGAAGAAATGAGCGGGACGAAAAATTTCACTTATTCAGTCATTACAAAATCAAATCAAAATATATGTAGAACACGGAAATTAAAATTGACAAAATTCAACAAAAAATACTGTATCATCAAAATGACGAAATAGTTAAAAAAGCATATATGCTAAATAACAAAGAAATTTCGTAACTTTACAACAAAATAATACAAAAATAAGGTATGCGACTCATAATAAAACCAAAACAAAATTGAGTGAAATGAATGATTGCAGCCCAGAGTTCATTTTCAAAATCATGTAGCCCTGACCCGAGACATTTCACCCAAATGATAATGTCCATCAAATTCGATTCTCCAACGTTTGGTGGCCAAATTCGAGACAACCGGTTCGGTATATAATCGCCAACACTCGTACGTCAAAGAAACACGAGATCAGACGAGACCATTGCCGCGGTCCGTGAGTGTACATGAGAAACCGAGGCAGCCAATTCCTTGCCGTGCACGAGAACTTTGCCTTCCAAGATCCATATGACCCAGGAGCTCAAAGTTAATGACCATAAGTAACGCCGTTTGTTCGCTGACTGGGCTTCGGAGCGTTTGTGGAAGAGGACTCCTCAATTGTCGATAATCATTTAGCGACGAGACGCAGTTTTTGGATGAATGACTATGTTAACAAGCAAAACTGCCGTATATGGGACGACGCCAACCCACAAGAGGTTTTCCAGCATCCACAAAAGTTACTGTTTGGTGTGGAATTTGAGTCGGCTGCTTCATTGGTCTGTACATTTTTGAAAATGACGTTGGTGAGGCCATCACCATCAACGGCGTGTAGCGCTCGCGATTACGATACTTACCGATTTATTTTAGTCCAAATTGAACGATATGGAGGTAGACGACATGTGTTTTCAGCAGGACGGGGCTACGGGCCACACAGCAGACGCAATGACGGACATTCTACATGAACGATTTGATGGAAGGGCTATCTCTTGCATAGGAGACGTGAATTGGCGACCAAGATCGTGCGATTTAGATTTTTTCTTGTAGGATTTCCCCAAGTTGCAGGTCTATGCCGGCAGAGTCATTGAAAATTGGAAGATAACCGTTAAGTTTAGTGGCAGCGGTGAAAAGCGGAATAAAGCTCTTTCGTTACAGATCAGCGTGTAGAATTCGTCTGCATTTAGACCAACGCTGCTGCTGTTTAATTTAAGCTTTTCTGTAGTTGTAATGTGGTCTTTCGATCAGGTTTCATACTGGTGTGATTAATATCGTTGATGACAATTGGTGATAGTGATTCTTATATGTTAAACAAATCATGTAAATTTGTAAAAATATATAGATCTTTGACTCAGGTTAGAAATGACCATGGTATCTATGAATCGGCACAAGACGCTAATTTCATCATCATAGGTTCAACTAATTAATGGCACATCAAAATCATCCTTTATTCAAATAGTTTCGAATGGATTGGCCTTTTTATTTATTTCTACGATTGGATCCCGACAAGCAGTATAAGATGGTAATGGAGAGTCATTTGGAATATATCTGTGGCAATTCAACATAATCACTTAAGTCGAGATAAGTGGTTATGTTGAACTATATTTTAGTATATCCCGTTATTTCTTTCCCTTCAATTTTTCATCAAAATCCGACTATTTTTGACTGAGATATAATAGCAAAAAACAAAACCACTAATGTTTATTAAAGGTGTTTGGTATTTAGTGAAAACCACTTAATTGGTAATTTTTGATATTGTAGCATGAAATAAGTGATATTTAAAAGAATATTTTTATTTGTAAAATCAGAAATAAATTTAGAATAAACACTTATCTTGAAATAAGTTTTTATTTTGAATTTAGTTTTGCTTTTGGTATTTACTTAAATCGATATAAGTGGTTTTTTCTAAATGCGAATTAAAAATTTTGGGAATTGACGGTGTACCCTTAGCATGCAACAAGTGCTTTTACGTGTCAATAAATGCAATTTAAAAACTCTAATACCATGGATCCAAACATATTTTAGTTATGTCACAATGTGTGTTGCTTGTTAGTGGCGAGCTATCACTGTAAACCGCGCAAAATTGTGACATTGTGTATCGAATAGCAGGTTGATCGTTAGCTTTAGTTGCTCTGGATTTCTGAATGATTGTTGCAGTTTCTGATGATGAGCTTTACGGTATGTAAAAAATTAATAGAGTTCTTCACTTCCACTGACTGGTACGTATTAACTAAGTTTATGAGTGTCCCGTTAATGCCACTAAATTATAAGATATACTTTCAAAAAGTGTGTCTCATGTATAATCAATAATTTTATTAAATCTGGTTCTTCAGTTTGAATGTTAAGTGTTTAGTCGATTTTCGAATGTCAATTGCGATTGATAGACTTTGATGGAAACTGGCGGAGTTTGTTGAGGTATTGGTTGTAAACAACTCATAGTATATAGGCTGTGATGCGTACACAAACACAGCAGGACATCTAAAGGCTGTATTAAGATTTTAAGAATTGGTTGTAAATTTATTAACATAAAACAAATCATATTGATGAAGTTTAGTCTATCGATATAGGGTATACGGTGTGAATTTAGAATCCGGTGTGAATTTTGGTTGTATAGAAGCGGTTTTTATACCTAAATCAAACTCGACCATTATTTCTCCAACGTAGTACCAAAGATGACCAGCCGCAAGTGCTACTAGATATTTCCGGTTTTTATTATCGAAAAAGAATACCCTGAATGTTGATAATGAGCAGCAGGCGTCAGTGGTCTAACTGTTTTGCAGTAAAATTTTGACAGCTCATCAATAATAAAGGTGTTTGAGAACTTATTAAAGTGAACCTTGTTAAAGTTAGCCGAAAGTTGCCAACCGAAACATAATGCAGATAATGTCTTGAATACAGCAAAAAACAGTCATGAACTTGAATTAAGGATCGGGTTATATCATTCGGGTGAAGGGGAAATTATTTCAGTTTATAGGAATTTAAAAATCGATAGGAAAGCGAGTATAAAGAGAGTTTAACTTTCGGCTGAAATAGTCAAGACACTATTTGCATTATCTTTCGGTTGGCAACTTTCGGCTAACTTTAACAAGGTGTTTGATGTTTCCTTGGGGCTCGTTACATAAGATGTTGATTTACAACAAGGCTCATTCATTCCCCACACCTTAAAATCTAGCAGTGTATGCTGAAATTTTAAGGATGCCTACGATGAAGTATTTATGTGAATATTCGAATAAGATCGTTGAGGTCATTGCAGTTTGTTTTATTTTGATTATTGACTTCTAATATGTAATGCCAACAGAATTTCGTTTACATTCGCCTGCAAGAACCATACTCTTTCTATATGTAAAGTACACGGAAATCTATACTAATCGCCTAAGAAAAATGTCACAAAATTCCGGTGTGGGTGTGAATCCCAACTAAAAAGAGAAACTATCTAAGTGGAAATAAGGTGGGAATATACCCGGGATTCCATATGTGTTTATGGGATATACCCGTACCAATTTAACACAGTTTATCGCATGGAAATATAACAGCTTTCCATAGGGCTTGTACATGCGATTAATAATAATTCTCTATTGAAAATAAAAATAACTATATTTGTTGTTATTTTTATTCAGATATTCAAAACATATTTCTTTTTTTATTTAAATTTTAAAAATCCGCCTATGTCGGGTATTGATTGACATGTTCACGAGCCATCCTGGTAAATTTTCACACAGCATATTAAAATAATAAAACAGAATAATGTAGTAATGCCACATACGTAAAAAAATTGCGTAGAATATATAAATGGCGACGCCATGGCAAAGCTGTTTTTTATTACCTCTTTAGCAAAAATCCGATCGCAACCATCTTATAATTAAACTAAATAAAATTAATGTTACTGTATTGATTAAAAATCATTAAAATAAAACAACACAACAAAATAAAATAAACAAAAATACACGCATGCACAATCGAGTGCGTATTCACACGTCGACTTGTCACTTGAAACTGAGAAGAGAATAAACGATTCACTTACCCAGTATGCAGTTTTTCCAGTGTGTGGAAAAAAATGTGTTCAAAGCACACACAATGGGACTCGCCACACTTTAATTCTTTCAGCGTGATTCTCTGATTTCAAAAAATCAATCGACGGCCACATTTGATTTCTTTGTGCATTTGTAGGGGGTACCAAAAAATTTGTTCGGATTGTTTTGTTTGCTTATACATATTAAAAATAAAAATTATTCATTTAAAACTGTAATATTTAATTAATATATTTTATTTTAAATTATATATTAAATTAAATATAAATTATATTTTAAATTAATCATTTTTATTTCTATTTTTTATTATAAGGAAATAAAACAATCCGAACGATTTTTTCGGTACACCTTTTTTACTATAGCCTTTCTTTTTTATGTATGTGCGTAAAATTATGTTTTTTGATTTATTCGTATAGTACACACATAGCCAAGCTCCACGTGCTTCATGACACGAATTTTAATAATTTCCCGTTACTAGAGCCAACTTAATCGAAGTCGCAATTTTCATTTAAGAGCACAAAATAATTTTAATGAATTATTAAATACTATTTAATTTTTTATTTATTTTCGAGAGCCGCATTCACTCTTTCAAAAAGCCACGTGCAGCTCACGAGCCGCAATTTGGCCATGTGTGGTATCGTAAAAAATATTTATTATTTGCTGCGAAAATTGCTTCCTTGGTTGAAAAAATATATCTTTTGCACTCGAAGCAAACATTAAACTAAAATTAACCCAAAAACGACAAATAAACAAGATGTTCTTGAAATATTTATTACGTAATAGTGCGAAGAAATCAGTGAATCAAAAAAAAATAATATTGACGAAAAAAGAATCAACAATTTCCCCGCCAAAAAATTAGTTTGTGGGCGAAGGGGAAAGAAACGAAGAAAGAATCACACTGAAAGAATTAAAGTGTGGAACCGCGGAATAAATTATATTTTGGAGAAAATAATTGTGTTTCTCTTTCTGTTAATTATCTACATATTTTTTATAAGTTTTGTTTGTATATTGAATCTTTTATTCTCTTCTCCTCAGTTTGTTTCATATGAATGTGACAGGTCGACGGGCGAATAAGCACTCGATTGTGCATGCGTGTATTTTTGTTTATTTTATTTTCTTGTGTTGTTTTATTTTAATGATTTTTAATCAATACAGTAACATTAATTTTATTTAGTTTAATTATAAGATGGTTGCGATCGAAGTGGGCTAAAGAGGTAATAAAAAACAATTTTGCCATGGCGTCACCATTTACATATCTACGCAATTTTTTTTACGTAAAATGTTGTTTATTTTTTTAAAATGCTGTGTAAAAATGTAACAGGTCGATGGCGCATGAACTCGCCAATCAATAGTTCCTACATAGGTGGATTTTTAAAATTTTTAAAATTTAAAAAAGGAAATATGTATTGAATATATGAATAAAAATATAAAAATTACAACAAATATTTCTTTTTATCACTTTCACGACCGAGCTGCTACCCTACCCAGCCTAGATGATAAATTTAAACGAAATGAGCTAATTGAAGCCTAATGGTAAAATAATTGTTTTATTTATTTGTTTTGTGACGTTATTAATAGTGTGAGGCATAAACGAGCTGCTGGTTTTTTAGAACAAAACTACGTTGTATAAACCGCGTGATGCACATATGCGTCGTGTGGTCGTGAACGTATTAATTTCAATAGAAAATTATTATTAATCTCATGTAAAAGTGTTGTGGAAAGCTGTTATATTTGCATGCGCAAGTGTGTTAAATTAGTACGGAAATGTATATGGAATATACCCGGGTTCCACCTCATTTCCACTTTGATTGTTTCTCTTTTTACTTGGGATTCACACCTTCATTGGAATTTTCTTTGGCTAGAAGTATGGATTTCCGTGTACTTGACATGATTCTTTCCATAGAAAGAGTGTGGTTTTTGTAGGTGAATGTAAACGGAATTCCGTTTGTGTTTCATATTGGGTACAAACAAAACATATAAAAAAATTAATAATATTACCACAAAACAGAAAGAGAAAGACAATTATTTTCTCCAAAATCGATATTTTTGTGTCTTTGATATTGTGTAATAGGGAATTTAGTATGGAATCAAAAAAAATTTTTCTACGCAGTGGAAAAATTGCATACTGGGCTACCACAATGTGTTTATTTTCCATACACTGTATAATTTCTGTACAGAATTAATTGTCTTTATATATTGCTTATTGTTGTCAATCTTGCTTTTCATTAGAAACGTTTTGAACATGTATTCGTCTAATTTGACATACACTCTACGACATAAATCATCGTACGGTGCGAAAAAAAAGAATCACGCTGTATTAAATCAGTTAATTCCTAAAATACGCAAAAAATCTAAATCAGGTGAAATATATTTATAGTATAGCAATATACGCAGAGAGAGAGAGAGAGAGAGAGAGAGAGAGAGAGAGAGAGAGAGAGAGAGAGAGAGAGAGAGAGAGAGAGAGAGAGAGAGAGAGAAGAAAGAGAGACACATGTACATGTGTTTTTCGTTTTTTTTGTTTGTTTTTGTTTTGTTAAAACATTATTCGGCGTACGATAGTATTTTCCGTTAGATTTTTGCCTATGTTAACACGATGCAATTCATCTAAGTAAATCAGTTTTGTTGTAAGGGTGATCTAATAAAATAGTTCTGAATCAATACGGAGGAAAATGACTAAGAACCAAACAAGTGCTGATTTTCGTGAAATGGTAATAAAATTACACATAAAACGTCGTTTGTTGGCTGAAATTGTGAAAATTGTTAACAAACCAAAGTCAACAATTCAGCATATCGTGACCTCATTCAAAACAACAGGCAGCATTGAATATACAAAAAGGCCAGAGCCAAAACGAGTTCTAAACGAGAGGGATGAACAGGCTATTCTACAGATAGTGCGTAAAAATCCCAGAACATCCAGCTCAGATATCTCGAAAATAATACTTAGCAGTTGTAAAAAGCGTATGAGCTCTCGAACTGTGCAACGATTGCTACATAGGAAGGGCTATCTTTCAAGATGCGCTAGGAAAAAGCCATTTATAAGTATTGTTAATAACCAAAAAAGGATTGGGCATTTTTCTAAATTGCACCAACATCGAGAAAATTCCTTCTGGCAAACGGCTTTGTTCACTGACGTGAGTAAGTTCAATATTTTTGGGCATGACGGGCCATCAAAAGTGTGGGTAAAAATGACATGCTCTTCAAATGAATAATCTTCGTAGTATGGTGAAACATGGGGGAGGAAGTGTAATGACCTGGAGCTGTATATCTTATGCGGGAGTTGGCAATTTAGTTTTTATTGATGGATAATTGGATTAGCATAAATACTTGGACATTGTAAAATACAATATGAAGGCTTCTGTGAAATCCACTAGGCTTACCAAGACAGTGGGTGTTCCAACAGGACAACGATCTCAAACATACTGCTCACATCGTTCACGAATGGTTACTCTGCAACACTGCTAATCAATTACATTCACCTCCACAAAGTCCAGATCTAAATCCCATAGAGCATCTATGGGATTATATTGAGCAGCAACATCGTAATCACGAAGTAACTTAAAAAAAACATTGGAGCTAGCAATTAAAACAGAATGGGATACGGTTTCAGCCCAGTTCACTTAAAAATTGGTGTCGTCGATGCAAAATAGACTGCAGTCCGTCATTGAAGTAAAAAATGGTCCGACCAGGTATTAATGGCCAATATATTTACATTTTTCTAAAGCTTACGAAGAGTTATGTCACCTACAACAGAAAATAAAATACAACTATCATTTTTTAAATTACATTAAATCAAAACACAAAGAATTGATAGTGTTATTTTTGATCGTCTTGTAAATATTAAAGGCTTTGATAAAATTGGTTGAACTCTTTTCTAGTTTTGCTTGTTTTAGAGACTGTAAGATGAATTATGTCGCAGAGTGTATATCGCTACAGCAATTAGCAGAGGCACGTGCGGTAGAGCTTTTGCTTTTATCCATGTTGTTACTTCTGGGACAGCTTAAGTCTTA
Organism: Nephrotoma appendiculata; assembly: GCA_947310385.1. Taxonomy (NCBI): domain Eukaryota; kingdom Metazoa; phylum Arthropoda; class Insecta; order Diptera; family Tipulidae; genus Nephrotoma; species Nephrotoma appendiculata. The sequence continues at coordinate 141,913,738 of OX371223.1, forward strand.
AAAGGGACAACATCTAAACATTAGACAAATTTTCTATCATTGAGGTTTACACATTGATTGGTTTAAACATTTTAGTTATAAGTCTTTTAACTAATGATGAAGAAGACGAAAGATGTGCAAGTTGAACCTGGATATCGTCCTGCGTTCCAGATTATACCTGCACACTAGAGGTTTTGTTTTTTTTCTCAGTAATTGGATTTAGTAGATTCTACAAAGAGATCATTTACTTCACAAATTGAGTCCTTAAAACATTAATAGCTTTGTATTGTGTAAATTCAGGATTGGGGTGTTTACGGGCAATAATGTCTCCGCATCTGCGTTGGTAGTCGTGTGTGGATCCATTACCGCAGAGACTGCAGGCCAGACGTAAGAATTTATAACTAGTTGTAATACTAATTTTATACGATACATATTCGTATTGCATACCATTAGATGATTGGAGATTTTTCTTTGTCTTGAATAAACCTCATCTGTATGAATAATTTTATCTAGTAACTTCTTAAATTGTACACTAGCAAATTCCACGAAATTATTTGTAATTTTTTACAAACATATTACTTCTATAATATTAGATACATTACAAGTTGTAATGCGTTTTATCTGCTACACAATTCAGTATAATACAAATGTTGTACCTCCCTCGCCCTCTCTAATTCGCATGTCGCACGATAAAACCAGAAGCTCGTCGAATTAAAATTACAACAATTCTACCCCCACTCATATTAACACTCACGCAACGCAACCGCCTAAAAATACAATTTTGTATTTGTTTAATTGACATATTATGATAATCTCGTTAATTCTTTTTGTTGTTGCATTGCCCTGATAAGGTGATAACGATAATCGATTTTCAAATACCGAAAAGCCATGGTATGTAAATTTCCGGAGATTATCGCGGCTTTCCTATAATAGCGAAATGTGCATTATACGTATATTAAACAATTCGATCAATCATCTATGGTAGTTGAACCTGTAGACTGGCAGTATACGCGAGTACATAACCATCGCACAGAATTTACCCCACAAGGCAACAGCCGCCGAAACGATTCACGCAAAGTAGTTTTGTATAAATGTCAAATTTTATGGAATGTCAAATTATTTTACCCAGTTTTTCATTGTTGAATAATTTAATATTTTGTTGTGTTGTTGTTATTACTGTTGATGGTTTTTAATTTCGTTTTATTCTTGAATCAATTTTATATAGGAAAACTAGGGAAAATGTAGGAAAATATGTTTAACTCACGCAAATTGATGTTTTTCACGCAAAATTTACTCAACTGGTATGTTTACGTTTATAGTTTTATACTCGTATGAATAATAAGCGCCCCCCCCCCCCCCTCCCCCCAGATGATATGAAAATCGCGTGAATCCCACTGATGATGATGCTATGTACTCGCGCATATACAGTACAAACGAGTGGATGTATACCCATATCAGATTATGTCATTTTGAAATTAAAAAATTCCCTTATCTTTGTTGGATGTTTTATTTACATTGTATTATTTACGTACGGATTAGATGATGTTGTAGAAACCGACGACCATACACATACATACATACACATGGAAAATACATTTTTAGATATGAAAAACCAGAAAAAAAAATTATTTCTTTGCGTTTTGAGAATCATCATTTTAATTCTTATCTGAAATGTATATATGAGTATTTTATTTTCGGGTTACAGCCACCTCGGTTCATACACATATCATTAGATCGTAAATTTGGTTTTTGATATAAAACTTTATTACATTCAGTATCTCGGTTTTGGAGAATATTCCTCAATTTGCGTTATCTAAAATTTGCATATAGATTCTATTTTCACATTTTTAGACAGCTAAAGCCGACGTCACCTTCATTCTCTAAAATCCCTTAGCCGGTAGCTAGGTAGCCGTATTCCTTCTGGTACGGCTCAGCCAATAGCGTTGGCTTTGGACCTAAAAATTCGAACCAGATTTGAACCTTTGCTATCTCTTGATATATTTTTGCAAAATATTTCGATTATTTTAGAAGGCTGCTACACATACTGCTCGTCTAAAATTAAACGCCTCCAACCTAGGGTTTCCTTTGACCTTGCGCTACGTATCAATAAAAGGAATAAACTGTGGATCAAGTTAAATAAACACCCTAGTAATTGAGTACTTCGCCAAAGTTATACTAGAATGTGCGCCATAATTAAAGAAGATATCATAAAAGAAAAGGAAATCTATTATTCTAAGCGTGGATTCGTTAGTGAACGAAATTCTAATTCGTAATCCTAAAACGTCACTAGACAAATTTAGCTGAGAACGTGGAACTTCTTACGAATGATTTAGAAATTGATAATAAGTTTAATTGTTTTTTTTACTAGTATTGCTATAAAGACCTATATTTGTAGGTGCTAACATTTACTGTATAAGCTGGACGGACTCTAGTTTCGATTTGCCATTTGATTTCGATTCAACGACATTTTACATGACTATCAATTATTTGCTCATTTGCTCTTTAGAACCAAAACACTCAATGCGATACTGTTGGCCTGAGTAATTTAATGCTAAAAGTGACCTATTGCCTGGCAGTAATCCTAAAACGTCTTGAAAATTAAGGTTCTAATTCGTCTACTGTTAGAAAAGTTGGTATCTCTCCAGCAACTTGATGCATTCGTTTTCCAAGGATAAATAAATCTGTATGATGAAATGAACTCTGATTGAGGAAGCAATTTGTTTTTAGTTCTTTATTGGCTGTTTCTTCAGTTGCTTCAATTTGCTAATGGGTATATTTGAGTTTTTAGCCAACTTAGTCCAAAGTTTATGGTTTCGCAAGTGTCGTGCGTTCATTCCATGTGAAGCTACATCTGCAGGGTTATAACTGGATTTTACATAATGCCATTGACTTGGTTGCATAAGTAAATGAATTTCAGCTATTCTGTTACCCACTAAAGATCTGTGTTTGGTGGAATTGCCTTTTATCCATCCAAGCGTTATCAACGAATCTGTCCACTCATAGGTAGTAGCGTGTTCCAAATCCATGGCATATTGAACTATTTTTAATAACTCTGCCAATAGTACGGCACCGCATAACTCCAACCTTGGCAATGATATTCTGTTTTTTGATGATGATAGGTTGAAATCTTCCTAACGGATCAAATAGTTTGGCTTCTTCTGCCAATATGCTCTTTTTTGTTGGCTATTTCGTATTTTCAGACGATGAAATCTTAAATCCAAAAATGTCGAAAACTGGGTTCCAGAGTATTCGGAGCATCTTAATTGTTTCATCGACGTTTATGGAGCCCATCTACGCGAGTGCTCATAGTTAGATGTGTTGTCAATCCTTTTTTGTTATTTACCTATTTTCTTAGATAAAACCTCCTGCCTTTAGCAGTTGGAATTGTGATTGGGCTTGTAATGCTTCTTTTAATGTATCCGCTCCTGAAAGCAGATCATCTATATAGAAATCTCTTAATGTTATTGTTGACGCGGTTGGGTAGTTTTCTATGTCAGCATGTGCTAATTGACATAGAACTTTAGTAGCTAAATATGTTGCTGACGTGGTCCCATTAAAGTCATTCAATGATTCACCGGATGTTGTTTTGGCCGACCCATCGAACACGACTCTTAGTTTTTACCTTATCTTTTAGTATTTCCATGTCCATGTGGCTAAGTTGTTCACATTCACGCATAAAATGTGTATAACTTTTTCTGAAATTGACAACCTTCTTTCAACTTGAAGAAACCTTGCTAATGTCATACGTTTAGAATCTCCCAAATACGTAGTTCGATCCTTCTGGGATGGGATACCTAATTTGTAGCGCCATCTTTCAGTCGCCTGTGCGTTTCACGAAATAATCCCACGCACTTCTCTGGTTTTATGAGCATACGTGGGGGAGTTCTTCTAATTCCCAAAACTGTTCATCTACCTCAGTCGATGAGACGTGTGAATTATATCAGATGTACAAGTATTAAGTGCGGATTTGAGACAACAGATGGTACACCAATGCAGTTTGTGCTATAAAAATTTAACACTGCGCCATTTTTTTGTGTCACCAACAAGTGACAGTATGTGTTGTATTGTTGTGTTCAATATGTCGAAATTTATAACGAACAAAGAGCATTCGCGGACATCATTTAAATTTTTTGTTGGACCTATTATTCCTGCGGCCTATATAGTGCACCAAACAATAATTTTATCTGGATGTAGTAGTGTTTCGGCAAAGGCTTGTGGATTATCTTCACTCCAAACCCGACAATTGTGTAAACGTACCCATTGAACTAAAAGTGAGCTTCATCGCTGCACAAAATTTTATTTGGAAAATCAACATCAATATCAATTTGTGCTTCTGCCCATTGTCCGAATTGGCGGCGTGTGTGACGGTCGGATGGCCAACTTCTGCACAAGTTGAATTTTGTAAGCACGTCTATCGCTTGTTCGGTACACACCGTTCGATGTCTTACTGGATGCTTATTATCATTTAGAGAATACGTGGTGCGAAAACGATCCATAATTAACCGAATTACCCGCTCTGATTGACGATTATGACGACCGTAAAATGGACGTAATGCACGATGAGTCTGGCGAACAATCATTATTTTGATAAAAAAATTTAACAATTTGTAAGCATTTGCTCTGGCGTGAGTCTATTCATTATGAAGTGGCAAATCAAACTTATGACAAAGCAAATGTCAGCTGTCAAATCGGTTGTCAAACAAAACCGTGTGCCAACTTAAAGATGTGAACCTCTAAAAAAACAACCTTTAGTAACCTTTTGTTTTGATATTTGTTAGCTAGCATTTCTATCGCACTTTTATAGTTGTCTCCTATCGGCTGAAAATCTTGGATAATTTTGCTCGATGCTCCCTCCAAATTTGTTTTAGGTACACATCCCAATCTTGATAGTTCCCATTGTACTTTGGTAACTCAATTTCTTTTAAGCCGTAGTTGTTTGATTGCTACTCGTTAGTTTCACTGCTTTTAATCTTCTATAGTGGGTGTTACCGGGTTTTTATTATTTAAGTTAATTAATAACACTCACTATTTGTTTGTTCATAAACTATTTTTATTATTTAATATTTTCTTATAAAATGTTATTTTTACACTTGTTCACAAAATGGTGTGTGAACGATTGTTCGCGGCACTTTCACTGTGTTAGTTATTATTTTTGAGACTGTGTCTCTTGAGATTCTCAAACGCGACTATCTTTTCGTTTCTCATTCCGTACAAAGAAATTGAAATCTCGATATTTATCGATAATCGATAAATATCGAGATTCGCGAATGTAGGTGGCGAAATAGTTATATTCAGCAAAACGAGCAATGCCTCGTAATTAAGCGGCGCGGTGTATAAATACTTTTGCTACGAGGAGTGCCACGAAGTGAAAAGGATTTTATTTATTTTGAGCCGCTACATCACTCCCCTCCTGGATCGAAAACCGTGGTGTTTTAAATTGAAAGTGACCGTTTTTGGAACACTACGTTTTTCGACTGGGTTTACCACAAGTATTCCGTACGCTGGCTTAAGCCTGTCGATGCCAATTGTTGTGGATTTTCCATTTACATCCACAACAAAGAATTTGCGCAATTTGCGGGTCACTGGATACGGTCCAGAATAGGGTGTACTCAATGGACCTCTGACTCTATCCACACGTACGAATACGTGTGAACAGGTCTCCAGATTTTTGGGAATGTACGTTGCCTGTTCAGGTGGATGTCTTGTGTCCGTAGGAACTAAGGTTCTCATGGTGGTACGAAGCTGATTCACGAAATCCGAAGTATCTGTGTTTGGGTTCGAATTTTGATCGTTGATGAAGAATTCACCGGGAACCTTGATATTTTGACCATATACTAGCTCTGCTGGTGTGCAGTTGAGGTCTTCCTTGACGGAGGTTCGAATACCCAATAGGATTGTTGGAAGTTCTGAACTCCAATGGGATGTATTACATCGAGCTGTTAAGGCGGATTTTAGTTGCCTGTGGAACCGTTCGACAAGACCGTTCGCTTTCGGGTTGTATGCAGTTGTCCGAATGCGATGGGAACCTAGGAGCTTCGTGAGCTCGGTGAACAACGTTGATTCAAATTGTGTTCCTTGGTCTGTCGTGATGAAGAGTGGGACACCATATCTACAGATATACTCATTGTAGAAGATTTTACTTACGGTTTTTGCGGTCATTTCTCGGATTGGATAAGCTTCTGGCCAACGGGTAAACCGGTCGACTATCGTTAAAATGTAATGATAGCCATTCGATTGGGGCAGTGGACCAACCAGGTCCATGTGGATGTGTTCAAACCTGCCACTTGGTAGCTCGAATTTACCAAGTTCTGATTTTGTGTGGCGGTGAACTTTGGACTTTTGACATGGGATACAAGATTTCGCCCAATTGCTTGTATCAGTATTCATTCTTGGCCAGAAGTATTTTGAAGCAATAAGTTTTCGCGTAGCACGGATGCCGGGGTGTGATAATCCATGTAGACTATCGAAGATTGTCCGTCGCATGTTGAGAGGAACGTAGGGTCGATTTTTACCTGTTGAAGTCTCACACCAAATTTGCTGCTTGTCTGGTAAGTCGATCCGTTGCAGGTTTACGCTTGATTTCGGTGTGTGTGCTGAAATCAATTTCTGCAATTCGTCGTCGCGTTGTTGTTGTACAAGTAATTCCTTCGTGTCGAAGGAAAAGACGCTGAGTTCTGTGAGAAGTGTTTCACCAGAACGAGACAAACAGTCGCTCACCACATTGTGTTTACTTTTAATGTGATGAATGTCGGTAGTGAACTGGGCAATGTAATCGAGATGTCGTAATTGCCGGGGACTACGTTCAGACTTTGACGCAATAGCTGTTGTAAGAGGCTTATGGTCGGTAAATAAAGAGAAATTTCGGCCTTCGACGAAATGGCGAAAGTGTTTGATTGCTAAATACATAGCAAGAAGTTCTCGATCGAAAGTAGAGTATTTAATTTCCGCAGGGGAGAGCTTCTTTGAAAAGAAAGCTAATGGTTGCCAACATCCTTTGTTGCGTTGTTGTAAGACAGCTCCAACTGCTACATTGGAAGCGTCGGTAGTTATGTTGAACTGCGCGTCGTTCAACGGGTGTGCCAAAAGAGTGACAGCGGCAAGAGAACGCTTGACCTTGTCAAAAGATTCTGTGCAATCTTCGGGCCAAGAGAAGTTTATTTTGTTTTTGCCTTTCTTAAGTAAAGTGGCCAAATGCCTGTGAATCGGCGATAACAGTTCGGCTAATCGTGGTATAAAGCGGTGGTAATAGTTCACCATACCGACGAACTGCTGTATTTGGCGGATTGATGTTGGTTCTGGAAAGTTTGAAATGACATCAACTCTGTCTTGCGACGGGAGGATGCCATCTTCCGAAATTGTGTGGCTCAAGAAGTCGAGTGACTTCACGCCGAAAATACATTTCGAAGCTTTAATATTAATACCAAATGCGGAGAGACGTTTGAATACTGACTCGAGATGTTCACTATGTTCCATCTCGGAACAGCTTGCAACGAGGATATCGTCGATATAAGAGTAGACGAAGTCCAGCCCTTTTAACACTTCGTTAAGGAATCGCTGGAATGTCTGGGCTGAGTTACGAAGGCCGTATGGCATTCGGGTAAACTCAAACAGCCCGAAAGGAGTAGTTATCGCTGTTTTGTGAATATCCTCGAGAGCCATGGGAATTTGATGATATGCCCTAACCAAATCTATTTTCGAGAAAATAGTGGCGCCGGCGAGTTTCAACGAGAAACTGTGTATGTGGGGGATAGGATATCTATCTGGGACAGTGACAGTGTTTAGCTGTCGATAGTCTCCACAAGGGCGCCAGTCCTTGTCTTTCTTTTGCACCATATGTAATGGTGAGGAGACTGGTGATGATGAGGGGCGGCAGATTCCGATGTCTGTCATAAACTGAAATTCAGTTTTAGCAGCTTTTAGTTTAGTTGCGTCGAGTTGTCGCGGTTTAGCACAAGGTAACCTACCTTGCGTGACGACGTAGTGGACTACGTTATGCTTCACTGGGAGATTGTAATTCGGTGCCTCAGTGAGCGAGGGGTATTTCTTTAAAAGAGCGCCGTAATCGTTGTTAACGCTGAAATGTTTTGGAGATGGCGTATCAACTTGGGCGATGATTGCGTTCACAGTGAGGGTAGTGAATGAGTCAGAAAGTCTTCTGTTCTTCAAATCGACCACGAGACTATATTTGGACAGAAAGTCAGCACCTATAATAGGCCTGTCTACTGCCGCGATGATAAAGGGATGTGTGAACGTACGCCTGAGACCGAGATTGACCTTCAAAAGTTTGGTACCGTAAGTGGAAATTGGGGATCCGTTTGCTGCGGTAAGAATGCAAACGGTGTCTTTAGCATTTCGGGGAAACTTGTTGACGGGTATCACAGATACTTCAGCCCCCGAATCGATCAGAAATTGTAAGTTATTTTCATGATCGTGGATGAAAAGACGGCGAGATGAACCAATCCCACTGTTTGCCGTAGAGACAGCAGGATTTAGTGGTTTTCCGAAGACTTGAAATGTTTTGAAGTAGCTTCTCCATGAGCTACCGGTCGGAAACTGCACGGCTGATTACAGTTGCGTGCGCGTGAGCCGAAACGACGGTGGTAGTAGCAGAGTCCAGATCGAGATGATGATGTCGACCTTGACCTGTATCGGTAATTGAAATTCCGTCTGTTGTTTGGCGATCTTCCACGTGAACCAATGTTCATGTTGGCCAGTGTTCGCTGTAGATCTGCCAATTGTTGTTGCGTCTTGTCCAGTTGTATTTTCATTGAAGCAAGGGCTGATTCACCGTCAGCAGTTGCCTTGCTCGTGGATGGCTGGTTGACAGCAGCAATTGGTTTGGATGTTCTGGATTGAGCGTAAATCCAGATGTTGTCGGCGACCGGTAGGATTTCCTCAATGTCGTTCTTTATATCCCGCGCCATTATCGCTCGTAAGTCGTCTGGCAAACGTTTTAGCCAGAGGTTTTTGAGTAAATCGTTGTTTACTAATTTGGAATCACCTGCTTTTTGTTCAAGCAGGCGATAAAAGTGGGACGGTTTAAGGTCTCCCATTTGCTGGAAACCGGAGAGCAACTCGTCAAGTCGTTGCTCCTCGCTGATAGTGTAGCGGTTGGTTAACGCGGATTTCAGTCGCTTGTATTTCGTGCCTGGCTGCGGGTTCCTGAAAATGTCCGTGATGAATTGTACCGTCTCTTGTGGTATCGCGCCGAGAGTGTTTGCGAATTGTTCATCGTCGTCGACAATGCGGTGGATACCGAACTGATGTTCGACGAGGATGAACCAAGCTGCCGGTTGCTCGTTCCAGAAGGGAGGTATTTTAGGTGGCATCTTGTATATTTTGGTTGTCCGAGATGCTGATGTTTCAGCGTGGCTGTCGTTCTCCTCTTCAGATGAAACGGCTTTTTGTTGTTTCGGTGGCATTTTATTTATTTTATTTTTCACTTCACTTTATAATAAACCGGCGTAACAGAAATATTTATTTTATAAACGTGTCTTAATGTAGACTTAAAAAAATATTCGAACGCGAACAAGCTGATAGAACTATTTTTCCAACCAAGGAGTGTGTGAATGAAAAAATGGGCAGATCGAGTGAGAATAAAATCAGCGAACAAATTAAATAACAAATTGTAACGAGCGAAATCAGAAACGAAAAAGGAAAAAGTTATTTGAAATATCAACGAAATTATAGTAAAATAGTGCGAAGTTGAAGCGAACAATCGTACACTTACAGTAAATAAGCTTAATATGTAATTTAATATAATTTTTTTTAATGAAAATATGTTTGTAAATTAATATGTTTGTAAAAAAAATATTTAAATTCAAATTGTTTGAAAAAATTAAGTTTATATAAAAAAAATGGAATGCATGGGTCGAGTTTCGAACCATCGACTTTAATACTCTGTAGCCGTCAACGCTAACCGTTGGGATATAATGCTTATATAATTTTATGTATATGTAGTTGTAATATATGTATATTGTTGTGTTGTAAATATAATATGTAATATAATGTTTAAGTAATTTATTTATTCACAAGAAAAATTTTTATTTTTAAGGAGTTAACGAAAAAATTTTAGAGAATAAAAATTTGAATATAAATACATACTATACTATATGTGTTTTGTTTAATAAAATATTTAAAAAAAATTTGTAAAAAAAAATATTTAGTAAATGTAATTTTCTTTATAATTACTCGTATGTGTATATCCGTTAGGTATCCGTCTGTGTGATGTAGGGTAATGCATCCCGTTGTGTGTATAATTGTAGCTGTGGCCTTCTTGTCGCTGATGTGTTGTTTTATGCTGCCACGTTGATCTGCCGACTGTTGTTCAGTTCCTTTTTTTTCTTTTTTTTTGATTTTTATCCGCATGCACAAAATGTTGTTGCCAAGTTCCTGGCTCCCTCGGTGGGCGCGATCGCCTTTGCGGGGGCAACTGGCCCAAAATATTTTACTTTATATGAATATACATACAGGTTGCGGTTTCCATTGAAAAAAAAATGTTAATGGATTAACCGGGTATCGAACTCCTGATACCGTGAGTACTGAACACTTACACTGCGCGCTAACTTGTTGCACTACACACGATTTAATGTTAGTTTATTAACTGTAACTGTTTTGTTTTATAATTTTTTTTATTATTATTCACTTAGCGTTTATGTGCGCCTGTTACTTTTAGTATGCGTTTTTTTTGTTTTTGTTGTACATTTTTAATTATGTTGCACTATTTATAGTTTTATTTATATGTATGTAGTTATTATTTAGTGAATAAATTGAACTTTTATTAAAATTTTGCGAGAAACGAAAATGTGCTCTTGCGCGGTTTTTATTAACGGTCGAACTGTTTATTACCGTTATTCGCGCGTCGGGGTCACCATTTATAGTGGGTGTTACCGGGTTTTTATTATTTAAGTTAATTAATAACACTCACTATTTGTTTGTTCATAAACTATTTTTATTATTTAATATTTTCTTATAAAATGTTATTTTTACACTTGTTCACAAAATGGTGTGTGAACGATTGTTCGCGGCACTTTCACTGTGTTAGTTATTATTTTTGAGACTGTGTCTCTTGAGATTCTCAAACGCGACTATCTTTTCGTTTCTCATTCCGTACAAAGAAATTGAAATCTCGATATTTATCGATAATCGATAAATATCGAGATTCGCGAATGTAGGTGGCGAAATAGTTATATTCAGCAAAACGAGCAATGCCTCGTAATTAAGCGGCGCGGTGTATAAATAGTTTTGCTACGAGGAGTGCCACGAAGTGAAAAGGATTTTATTTATTTTGAGCCGCTACACTTCTTATTTACCACCCGTTGTGTTACAAGAAGCAGTATAATCTTCCGCCAGGTTGTGGATCTCAAAGTTAAGGTTGTTTTTGAAACACTCTTGATTTTCTCTACGTCTTCTTTAGTTGTTTCTAGGAGGAATTCTTCGTGCAGTTTATATATTTTATCCATCGTCGTATTTAGTTGGTTAATTTTTTCTTTTAGGTATTCAGGTTGTTTTCTTTCTTTTATGAGGCCGTATTCTTGCGTGTGATACTATTCTCCAAGTCGTTTATTTTTATTAACTACTTTTTAGCTTTTTCTTGGGATCATCGTTATTATCTTGAATCGTCGGGATTATCAACTTGGATGCGACGTTTATTGATGCCGTAGTTGCCTGGCTGAGTTTCTTCAATATCCAAATCATTCAGATCTAATAGCTTGGTTGTTGCTGCTACAGCCGTTGATGTTTCAGTTACGAAGTCTAAGCCCCCTATTCTTGAAATCGGTGGGAATTTCCGCATTCGAATATAATTTTCTTTAAAATTCTTTATATTTTTCGAATTTTTCGCCGGCCACTTTAATCATTTTCTCAAAATTTATTTGCTAGTTTTCAATTATTTTATTTCTCTATTAAGGGGAAAATTCCGACTGGATAAATCGATGCCGAATTATTCCCTTAGTAAGGAGATAAATTAATTGAAAACTTGCAAAGAAATTTGAAAAAATTATTAAAGTAGCCGGCGAAAAATTCGAAAAGTATAATAAAACAATTAAAGCAAATTATATTCGAATACGGAAATTTACATCGATTTCAAGAATAGGAGCTCAGAATGATAGTGAAGTTTGTACTAAAAAAAATTATTAGAAAATTACCCACTCTCTCTCTCTTTCACTCTGTCTCTTTCTCAAAGGGATTTTGCCGGTCCTCCATCGGTCTCCTCCATCCGACTTCGTAGTTGGGGTCTTCCTCTACGACGCACTCCGGCTGGTTGTTGGTAAATCACTTTATTGATCATCCGTATCCAGAAAATTACACTGTTAAATTTATTATTTTTCTTATTGGAATTTATTTTCATAACAAATATTATAAAATTGGATTAATTCTAAATGTTATGCCGTCGCATCTGGAAATCTACAGATTTTATCTGACATCTTTGAGAAGGTAAAGCATAGACCTGTTCCTAAGGTTTAAGTAAAGTATATTTTTGAGAATTTTTCTATTAAAAATTATGTTTATGATGGCCTTTGTATGTACATTAATACAAAAAATCCAAATGGTCAGTCCCTGGATTCGACTTAATTCCATTCAATATTACCAAAACCTAGTTCTACGTCTGGAATTTATGTGAAAATCCCAAACAGCTCTTACATTAATACATTAGATATGGCCTAGTTCCAAACATTATGGACAAAAGAAGAAAGCATTTAGTTCAAAATTCATGTTAAAATTCCATTCTAGACCGATATATCAAATATGACATTTATTGATTAAGAAATGGTAAAGATCCAACCAACATGACCAAAATTCAAAACTTTCGTGCAGCAGCTGTTGCAGTTATTGCTTGTTTTTCATATGACCGAACACAGGGACCGACCATTTTACATTTAAAGTACATACCAAGGCCATCATAAATATAATTTTTACAATAAAATATAATTTTTAATTGAACAATTCTCAAAAATATACTTTACCTTCTCAAAAATGTCAGATTCATTTTATAATTTTCTTGTGAAAATAAATTCCAATAGGAAAAATAATAAATTTAACAGTATAAGTTTTTAATATTTTATTGTAGCAAGAACTTCATCATCATGTCCAGATGACTTTGACTAGCCGTTTTCGTTGAATCTGTTGTAGATATCCGCGACTTCTTTTCTCCTTTTTTCCAGGTGGTCGTTTGTTTTTCTGGCACAGCTGAATCCTTTCTTACGTTTGTGATTAGTTTCTGTATCTGTTTGCCCAGATCACTTTGTTCTTTCACCAATTTCTCCTATATAATTTCTCGTTCTTGTTGTTGTAGAACGTTAATTTTTCACCTAGCGTCATTCCTTTTTCTCGAAGGACCAATGTTTGACCATATTTTTATTTAATTAAATCATAAATTTGATAGTTGATAATAATAATTACTTGGAATATTTCTCGCTTGCTGTTGTTCAGGACTAGACAGAATCACATTGAATAATTCATTTGGTTTATATACAAAAAAATCATTTATAAAACTAAATGCCTAACGCGGAAGAAAGAGTTCGAGGCTGGGGAGAACGTGTTTTTCAAAATTTTCAGTAATAATAAGTGAAAATGATCCCCTGGAGGTATTATGAAAAAATAAAGGTGGGCAGACTATCTTGTAATAATCGAATCACAATTGGGCAAGAGAGAAATTAAAATTCATGGGAACCAAATGAGAAACCGATTCATTTTCCTCGATGGCGAGGTAAACATATTGCTCGTCAATTTTGATTTTCCAGCACCAACGTTACAAGTGGTAGATTCGGAGGTTTTGCCAGAATTGGAAACAGAATCCCAGGACGAGTCTTTTTGGAAGGCCAGAGGGGATTTCGTGGATAAGATGCCACAACCACCTAATGCAGCTCGAGCTAATGCCGGAAGAGCCCCGCGTGACAACACGTCTAGGAAAGAGTTGGCGGTCTATTGTGTATACGAGTGTGACATTATAAACAATTCTTGTCCTCTACTGCTTCGAGAGCAAAGTACCGAGATCTTAAAAACATAAAGAGCACTTTGAATTTTTGAACATTTTTTTTTCGTAGAATTTATTATTTAATTGCCCCCACCCTTAAAACATCATAAAGAACTTTATCGTCCGTTCGCAAGTTGAACAACTTGAAATTAATTTTTACTGCTCCTTAAAACTCGATTGGTTATATATTTAGTTATTTGGTCGGAACCTGTTCGTCATATCGTTCATAACAATATTGGGTAAGTTACTTTCTTTTTTTTTATTGATAATTTGATAGTTCTGACTTTAAAAAAGCGAAATAAAAAATAATATTTTCATTTAATAATAAAACTTTTATTTTTTGTTATTGTTAGTGTTACTGCGCTGTTATCATTACTATTATTATTATTATTAATATTATTGTTATTGATAAATTTTATTATATTTCATGATAAAACACATAAAAACATTTTATCATCAAATATCCAATTAAGTATCGGTTTGAGGGGTGGGTATGGAATGGTATATGGTGTACCGCAAACTGGAGCGAGTAGGCGAAAAACTTTACGACACTTTTGAATGCTTTTGTACATCGTACGTACACTCGTACATATGCTCACATATATATCTCGTATCCTATAAATACGACATTATGGCAATGACAGCTGGTAAATTTTTCAATAGTTCCTCATTAGATTTTTCATCGTGTAACGAAATAAAGCCAGCTGTGTGCCACACAAATACACACACGCCATATCATTCAATGTCTTCGGGAATTAAAAATTAATTACGGCACGCGATTGTTTAAAAGCGAGGATAACACACCACATAAAAATTGTACGTTAAATTGTGGAATGGATATACGGCGGTCGATTATATGATTTCACGTTGCGCTTAATTGGTCTTTATTTTTTATGTTCGATGTTATTGTCAGTTTTACGGTTATTATGTGGTATACAATCGCGCGGTTTCATGCGACTAACGTATTGCAATCAAATATCTGCGGTTTTAGTGTGAATCGGAATGATTTTTCAAATAATAGAATGTTGAACCCATTTGCAATTTATTTTACTAAATATTTCTCATTCTTAGTTCAAGAAAGTGTCGAAAATTGCAAATCTCATAATTTCGAGGTAAGTTAAAATTGTTTGTAGAATGCGTTATTTGCCATCTTTTGAATGGTAAATGCTGCGGCGAATTTCTCTCCCTAAAAATTTTTGAAAAGCCTCCTTTTATATTTACTTTACTATTCATAAACAATAATTATGAGAATAGTCTGTGAGGAATTCTTTAACACTAAACATCATCATCAACGATTGGGCAAACTTCACCGTGAGCTAAAAATGACTATTTGAAACCAGTTCAAGAAAAAGATCGCGTGCGTCAGCGAAATCTATCCCAAAATTCCAGACAATCTTATATAAGGACCCCATACTCGTAGATATCGTAACATTAAAGAGATAGCTACAGATTTCCAACCTGCTAGATTTGATTTAGCCACAACATGAAAAAAGATCGATTGCAACCACGGAATTGTTTTGCTAAACACTGGTTATAAAGTTTTAACCAACATTTACCATACCGCAAAAACCCGGAGAGTTTGTTTTGGGAGGTACACAGTATGAGAAAGTGAAAGAGTTGACATATTTTGGGTCGGTAAGAGTAGAGCAAAATTTGCTCCAAAGTTAACATATAAAGACGCCGATTAAACCACTGGTTACCTTTGGTTGGGGTCATGGACACTAACAGAAAGTGATATGCAGTAACTAGCTGTATTCGAACGTAAAAGAATTCGTACGATGCTCGGCCCAATAAAAGAAAGCGCAGTGACTACAGATTGCGGATGAATCGCACCAACAAAAATAGATCCTCGTGGAAGATCACTCAAAGATGAACAATGTAATTCCAGAAATGTCAAACTTAGAACAATTCATGGGGAAGGAGGAGGGAATTTCGTAAAATAGCGTGGCTCATCTAATGACTAATTTTTCATACGTGGAAAGTCAGATGTTCCAAGTGAGTTGACATATTGGAAATCAGTAGAGTTTAGCTGAATTTTTCCGAAGTCTAGAGAAAGCATTGCTGCTCGGCTTTCTGAGATTAAGAAGGTCTCAATTTTCTTGTATCTTCTTCTGAAACATTCATGTGTGAATTTCAGCTTTAATATGGTTAGGGATTTTCCTAACCAGAGTCTAGATCCCGTAGTTGTTTTTTAATCCGTCAGTCATATAGATACATGACGGGGAAGAGAGGCAATTTCTCTGGATTTAATTTCATTTGACAGATTTAATGCGAAAAAGGTACTGCTATCACCAAGTTTGTTGGGTTTTATTGGCCTGTTGTGTATCGATCTTTAAGTGCGAGGGTGTAAGCCGTAAAAGCTTCTCGGCAACAGTCGAGGAGCAGGTTTTTATAGCTCCTGTTGCACTTAGACAAATTAGCCCCTGAATTTTATTTAGTGTTCAGTAAGTTTTTGTATGCTCTGTTTTGGCCACTAAACCAAGGCCGCGTACGAAATCATTCCTTATAATGTTTTGATGTGCTGACATTTTATGGATAAATCGCACGATTGCTAAACATTCTTCATATCTGATATACCTGATATGGATGTTCCATGTGCGTCGTCTCTTTGTCCAAACATAACCAGATATTTTGCTTCCGACTCCTCGTGGTGAGTAATTAGTCCATCACTAGCGGCCACAAAAGAGATGACGGGAATTTCTCTGACGCAGTCTCTAGTCGCTGGGATTTGTGTTTGAATTACTTCAAAATTGTTGTTGCCAAAAACGCTTTGTAAATCATTAAAGGCATCCAGCAACATTTCTTTATTCCGCTCATGTAGAGCTGTTTCTGTTGATTTTCCAGTCTGATACCCATGTCGACTGAGATACAACGGGTATCGTTGGAGTGTATTGAATCTAATTTAGGTACATAATATTTTATCCATGGTTTTGAGACTAAATGACGCGAGGCTAATATTGGCAGTGAAGTCAAGATTTGCGATTATATTAAGTTCGGATTGAGTAACGGTTATATTGAAGTTTCAGTATAAACTTGCGACTTGATATTTTTAAATTCAGACTTCAGAGAACAATACCTTATACGTGCCCTGCGAGGATGATGTTGGTCGTATCGAGGTTTGACATGGTAACCTTGCGCTATACGACATTTATTTACCATAATGTTGCTTAATAACCAATATTCAAAATCAACGAAGTCATGACGATTTAGCCGAAAATAAACTTTTCTAAGTATCGGTGGATAAAATTTTTGCAAATGGGCGACCAACGACGTTCTGTTTTTAGAAATCATCCCATCATCATGATCAGTAAAATCATCGCCAATTTGATTTAAAAAGATCATAGTGCTAAATATTTTCATAGCGTTGGCCGCGATTTTACTCAACATGTTCCCAACTGTTGGGTGTCCTGAAAGCGCCCAATAATCGGTACCACTGCTCAAAAGCAAACGAATAGAAAAGGTGAGGTAGACGTCAGCATCATACGTATTCAACCGGTCCAATCGGAACTTCTTATTTTGGTCTTGTTGCCATTGTAAAATTGACGAACAGAATGCACAGACACATGAGAGAAAAATACAATACAAACATAAAATTGTATATTATACCGTGACACAAAATTATTGTTCACCTCGCCAGGTCACGTTGTCAGTTTTGGTACAAAATCGACACTCGGGAATAGTCGGGGAAACTCGATATACAACAATTCTCTATAGAAAATATAAAAATCTTGATATACCATAATTCATTAATCCTAAGCGCCTGGGACCTTCATTATCATAATTATAATAATCGCTGAATTACACGAAGTCAGCTGCAATGAGCATCCGTTGACCCTCATGGTAAATTATAGAATATCAAAATTGAAGAAATACGCTTCCAATGAAAAAATCAGCGAGCTGTTACAAAATCAAAATGCATCAAGCGAATTTCATTTCTTTTATTCAATCAATGGAAATTGTAACGTGCAGCTCTCCTCAGCTCAATATTTCGGTGGACCTACCACCGAAATGATATACCGCTGTAACTAACAAGTAAACAGTTTTATATGTAACTCACCTAAATATTGTGGATTCGTTTTTTGTGGCAGCACGCGGATCTATTCTCGACTTATCTTCTGGGTTCTTATGATGCACTTTTAACCATGTTATCCATGTTATCACACAATTTCCACAGAGTTCACAACACCAAAATAAAAATGTTCTGAACTCGCATTTGTCAAGCATCGAACCATGAGCTGTACCCGGCTATTAACCCGTCTTAGCCGAGTTTCACACGCTACCATTCTGCTATTTCATTCTTTATATGTATTCACACTTTATATTCATTAATACCTCTCACAAAAATCGTCAATTTTTTTGACTTTATCTCTCCACTCAAAATGGTCTATGATGTCTATGTATCACTTTTCGCATTTGAAATAAATAAGTTATTAGACGTCTTTATGTTTTTTATAATACGTATGAAGTTTTTATTTTACAAATTATACACTAAATCAAAGTTAAATAGGTAAAAATACTTTAACAGAACACCGAATCACCTTAATAATATACTTTTATACAAGTTTATTTTAATTATCTGTCCGACATCGGTCATCTCGATACCGCTTCTTCTCTTATTCCACTCACGTGTGTCCTTATGCCTTTCCAACCTCTTTCAAAGCACAACACACACTAGGATCGGCTCATACGCTAGCCTAAACTATGTAAGTGGAGTTATAATAAAGTGCAAAATAAAAATTACCTTAATAATAATTACTTAAAATTAATTCTAAAAAATAGAATAGCTACTAATAATAAATATAATTTTAAACGATTTTTTACTTTGTGCGCCATCTATTATCAAATAAACTTATTTGTGGAGAGGGAAGATTTTTATCGACCATAACAGTGTACAATTTTGATATTTTCATGTTATTCTCCATACATCTGTCAACTTGCACATATAATTTCCAAATACAGAGTTTACGAAATGTTGCGAATGGAAATTTAAATAAATAGTGAATATCGTGATGAAAAGTATTTAACAATAATTAAATATTACCGTAAGTTGGTGTATATTGTATTTATTGCTTTAAGATGAAACAATTATAATGAATTGACCCCGAATTCTGGAAACATGTGGTAATTAGCACCACGAACATAATGAATTTGCGCTAAAACGACGGCCATCAATCGCTTGGAGCACCATTTTACTATCCAGCATGATCCAATTATTCATACTGTTTATACCTGACACAGATTTGCTTCTCTAAATTTTTTCAACTAAGTTTTTCGTTTAGAACTAAATGACAGTCACATTTTGGAATGTGGACATTAGCAACATCTATCAATAACTAGTATAAACTACAGTATAAGTCATAAATTAACGTTTTATGTCGTGTGTTTCACTCCTACATATTTTTCAAAGTTGCGGGTTTGTAAATTGATGGTTAGTTCGTACCATTTTTTGATAGATGTCTATAATGTTCATAAACCAAAATAGTATTGATATTTAAATTGAAAAGTTCTAATTTATTTAATAAATTTTAATAAAGCAACGAGACGCGGTGTTTTTTTTGTGCCATCTATGAACAACTGGTATGAATCAACCCGTCAATTTACTTAGACTGCGGTCCAATTCATGACTTATTTTGTGTAGACTGAGTTATTTGAAAGTCTACAATAAGTCACCTCACGAGGAGACTTATTGTAGAGTTGCTTGACTTATTTTGGAGAGTTTCCACAAAAATAACATTTCATATATTTTTTGTTCGTAATAGAATTTAGCTGTGATAATACAACAACAGTAGAAAAATGAATTTATAATTTGTTGAGGGACATTATAAGTTCTATTTGCGTTTGATGGCAGGAACGTTTGTCTGGTACAAATTCTAGTACTTTTCTAAACGTTATAAGACTAACTCTCAAATGTTCTTTTACTGAATTGGTATTCCGTCTTATAATTTTAGATATAATCCCAAAACTAAAGATGGTTGTACTATATTTGAAACCCTAGACCAAATATGAACTAGACAATATACGAATCAAACAATAAATGCTTTGAATACACGCCTTTCGCATAAGACGCGTTTCCAAATACCTCAGTATTTTTACATCATGTTTGATGATTTTGGAATAACATCATCATAACCAATAGAACGGCGAACTGTCAATTGTCAATTAATGCAATGTAGGGTTATGTTCAAATAAGTCTCCAACTCCAAGCCGCCATTTTGAATAAGTCAAATAAGTCGACTTATTTCAAATAAGTCGCGAATTGGACCGCAGCCTTAGTCAAAAATTTGGACAAAACAACCAACGTCAGACACACGGCATATAAATACTAATACTTTGTGCATGATAGCAATTTTTTGACTAAAATATTGACTAAACTAATTTAAACTTAGTTTTATTCTAATTAGCAAGTTTAATTTTAGGTTTATTATTTGTCGAAATGTTTATTATCGATGCTGATAATTTAACAATTTTGTACGCAATTGAGAATTAAATAGTAGGCACAGTACGTTTTATGGATACAGTGACAACTATCAAATCACTACCACAAATCAATAGCAGTTTAGTTTAGTCAGCAATTTAGTCCACATGTCTCCTGATTATTGACGTTGTCTATGAGTTTGAAAGTTCTTCTATTAGTAATAAAGAGGTGGCACTGGTTCAAGTCAAGCACTGGTTTATTAATTTTTCACTGGTTTAATACCTAAGACATAGTACTGTTTCAAATTATTATTTAAATTCAATTTACCGGTAAATTTTCGTTAAATTACCGACATTATACAAAATTTACCGTTTCCCGGTAAATTAAAAAATCGGTAAATTTGCACTTCTTAGCCTCATGTACGATTTACATGTTCCAATTTTTTTTCTAGTAAAAAGTGAAGGGTTAAGTATATTACGATTTTCGTTTGCGAGAGGAGCACTAAACAAATTCCAGTAAAATAAAATTGGATTTTTTCTTTTTTTTTAGCAAATGTTGTTTACATATGGCTGACTCTTTTTAACTAGTAACCTTTTGTTATTTGCGTGCAGCTATATTTTTCAGTAAAAAAATTGTTGGGAAAAAAATTGGAACATGTAAATCGTGCATCAGCCAACTACAAATTCGATTCTATACGAAAATGACATTTGTAG
Organism: Nephrotoma appendiculata; assembly: GCA_947310385.1. Lineage (NCBI taxonomy): Eukaryota > Metazoa > Arthropoda > Insecta > Diptera > Tipulidae > Nephrotoma > Nephrotoma appendiculata. Next base: position 141,934,820 of record OX371223.1, read on the forward strand.
CATTGCCAATTGTGAAATAACCGCAGCAAATGATAAATAAAAAATTTATATTCATAATTTTTGGTGGCGGCTCTTATACATCTAGATGACTCTGCTAATACACATAATTGAACAAACGGTTGGCGTGAAAACGGATAGAGATAATAAAAGTGGCGCTGAATTAGCAATTGATCTAATCAATCGCTGTACTAGCTGTAACATAATATTCTTCATCTTGGTGGCACCTATGAATCATAAAACGATGATCGAAACGTAACTGATATTTTGGAAATTTCAACGATTTTTGCTGGAATGGACTAAGAGTGGTCAGCTACGAGTATGTACACCCCTAAATTTGTTTTAGTTCAATACACGAAAAGGACTTTTTCGCTTTGTCCTCTAATAATAAAAAAATATCACATAATCCAAAATAAGCTACTTCATATCATCTCCACGATTTATGTTTTTGTTGTTGTTGTTATTATTGTTGTGATTTCGAATAAATCAAAGTCATCCTCTTTATTATTATCATCAGCAACATAAATACATAAAATCCAACAACAAAATTAGTAGCGATGAAAATTTAATCATTATTATTCTATGCATATGATGATGATTACAGAGCGAACGCAATGTTTATGATGGCTTTGACTTTTTTTGTTGTTGTTTTGTTTTCGGCGATGGTGTTGTTGTTGTTATTGCTTTTACCGTCTTATATACCGCACTTTTATTATTCTCTTGGTGCCGTCACATACTCCACATCGGTGGTATATGTACGTAAGTACGAGTATAGCACAAATATTCGACAGGAATGAAATATGTGTGTCAGATTTTCTGTCTGTATACACAAACATATTATGATTGAATGAGATTACAATGTTGACTTATGACGTAACATAACCGTTGATGTGTCTTTAATCAAACACGATAATCCTGTATCAAAATGTTATAGGGAAATGGAAATTTTCATACAAGCTTAGACATTCCGCCGCCAACTGTGCAACTAAAATATTTTCACCATATACGAATGGCCTACATCCTCGCACACCACACCCACCACTAATAAAATCACAGTACAGTAAAATGAAAACGGATAAATTTGCTCACAGGAAAAATGTATAAAATTGGCAGGACATATAAATTTTCCGTCACTTCGTTTGTTCGTACGCCCCTCCCCCTCCCCTCAAATTCTCTAATTAAATGTATCCATTCTCTTGATGTTATAACCGGAAAAATTCTTTTATACACATCCACTCACACAATAAAATACCCTAATTTCCCATTTCTGTTCCAAATGCTGTTCTATATCGATATTTTTCGTATTGTGTATATGACGTGACGTCTTCTTATTTTGTTCGATTTTCGTATTTTTTTTTGTTGTGCCGTCGTCGAAAAAAATTCAATAAATCAAAATAGAAAATAACGCCGTGGATATGGGTAGGCGGGCAACAGAAACTATACGCACTTGAACCCAATATTCATGAGTATATAACAGAGGATTTACGCATCCCTTTTTCAACACATGATACATACACAATATACACTCGTATGTGTATACATTGGACAATGGTTTATAGAGCGTGTAATAGTAGAAGGATATACAATTTTATATTTCCTTTTGCCATATACATACTAATGTTCCAGGGCCGGAATATAATTGCGCTAAACTGTATATACGTTGAGCACCAGGGAAATCTTGAATGTTTGAAAGTTGAATTTATTCGTCCGTGCTTATAAATACTATGTGGTTTTGATTAGGGGTTGGACACTTTAGTGTTTATCTCTTGATAATAAAAAATTTATCATTTTAACCATTGAGTGAAAATTGGTATTATGGAAATTTGGAAACTCATTATTCTTGTGCAAAATTTAACTGGTAGCTTAAGATTTTGCTTGATTTTATTGAATGTGTTCTTTGGGGTTTATTATTTAATATTGGCAGACCCAAAAAGCGGGTATGTGTTGCCGTTATTCTAGATGTGCATTGTATACAATTTCATAACATGCTGGAATATAATGTGGGGGGAAATGATCAAGTTGCTAATTTTAACATCTCTTCTACTTCATCATTTGATCCAAATGGAAGGCAGTTTTCTAACGTTCAAATAAAATAGTTATTGTTGTCATCGAGACAGAATTATTTTGAATTTGTAGAGCGACCGTTAACTCCAGGATGAAATTGATATATGAGATGAACCACTTAACTTTTGTCATGTCGTCTTTCTTTACCAGTAACGTGATCTTTATAAAAATGTGTTTCGGGTGACATGATGCCAACCCACAGATTTCATCTAAACATGCAGATGCCTCTCTTGCGGTGATTTTGTCGACTAGATCTCAGGGTTTTGGTTCGTGAAGAAGTTGAGGCTTCCATGTTCCTGGCCTACACCGTGTAACAGAACAGAATAAAAAAAAATAATCAAACAAAAACTGAAATTAAATTGAATTTTTACTCCAGAATCCTTCGACCAAAATTTGAGGAACGTGAATAAATATAATAATAACCAGGCATGACAAGTATAGTGTCTACTGAAGGGGACGTTTCTCGAACAGACAAAGCCACTCTTCACCCGGAGAGACCTCTAGACGATCTCCCACAATTCACACTCCGACAGCTTGAGACTGCCTGAGTTCCACGATAAGAGACCGTGTAGATTTTACTGTCGCCCACGAATGGACGACACATATGCTGGACTCGCCACTCCGACCCTATTGATGTCCTGCTAAGGGGATTATAAGGAGTGACAAGTCCAGCCTGCAACTATAGAACCGACACGAAATGGCAATCCCACTCCCAACAAACCGATCCCAGAAAATTATAGTACTTCATCTTACTACAAAAAAAACAAAACAAAAATAGTTAAAATAACCAGGTTAGTAAAGGAACAGAAATAAAGTGATACCGAATAGAAAAATAAGACCGAATGCCAGGAATCATACGCAGTGCTGTTTTTTATTCAAATACAAAAAATGTTTGTCCAACGGGAAAACAAATAAGAGGCGGAAGGAGGGATGAAAACAAAAAAAATCAAACTAGAAGTGTTAAACCTGAAAAATTCTGGAGCGAAAGAAAATAAATCAAGTTAAAACTGTTCAAGAGAGAAAAAAAAATCGAATTAAAATATGGTAGCCGAATGTGAATAATTTTGAGGGCGAAACCAATCTGCACCTCGGTAGCGCGCACCACAATTGAAAATCGATTGAAAATTGGAAATTGACCATAACGAAAAATTTAATTTAAAAACTACAAAGAAAATCGTACCTTTGGACCTCATGGAGGTTGATCTTGAGGGTTGAGTTGCGTTTCAGCAATACCAGCATGAGTTTATAAATGCCTGGTTGGCTACCTGTATGTTACGTTGGGCGTCTTCCCACCTTTGATAATAAAAATATTTCCGTTGGGCGTCTTCTCCCTTTTGACAATAATAAAATACCGTTGGGCGTTGTCCCGCCGTAAACCGAAGAATGTTGGGTGTTGTCCCGGCGTTAACCGAAGATTTGAATGGTCTCAACTGGCAACCCGTAAAAAAACTGTGATACACCTGTGATAGTGTTCTTCAATCCAATTTATCAAACCTCGATAGGTTTCCAAAACTATTTTTTCCACTAAATTTTCACACAACAGATAGTTTTTTTTATTAAAGTATATATTTGGTCTCGTATATAAAACAATTTTTATTTTTATTATTTAAGCGTTAATTAATAATTAATTTTATTTAATCTCTTTTCTAATTATGTAATTAATATTTAACTTAAATTCACAAAAAAAAAAAAAATTGTTCATTATCCAAAAAAAAAGCACAAAGATAATCTCAAACTTGACCATATTTTATATCAAAAAATCTAAAAGAATATTTTTTCCGTTGATGTTTCTTGCTTTGCTTTTTGTGCGCGTCACGCCCTATACTCATTCTTACCGCGCATCAATCGTACATACCAAAACAAGAAAGACACAAAAAAATATCCTTCTATACCTTACTCGTCGCATGCATGCACAAGGTGCGCGCGCATTGGTCTTCACACAATCACAATCACAAAAAAAAAACTTAGTGTCAAACGGTCGAGAACAGATGGCACTGCCATCAGTAAAAGGCATCATTTATTCGGTGTAACGAAATTAAAAACTCAAAAACAAAACTACATATGAAATAATATTATAACCCCTCAATGTGTCGTAACAAAAGTTAGATCATTAGTGTCACATACTCCCATTTTGAAATATTTTGGCTATATGCCGTCCAATCAAAAATTGTAGTGGTGTCGGCAACGTCAAAAACACCTGGATGCGGCTGCAAATTATGAAATATTTTGCATTACGAAATTGTACGATTTGCTTTGCGAGCTTTACTTGGTATTATGCTCGTTCACTTTATAATTTAACAAGACTCCTCGTATATCACTGGGCTCAATTTATTATTCGTAAATGTTCTTTTAACAGCAGTTAATCATGCCTCATAACTAAGAGAGTCAGACTTGCAAACTGGAGCTGTTTAAGGGGTACAGATTGGAATAGTTGCATATGATACAAGATTAACCTCTTGTTAAGGGGTCAGGTCATATTTATCGTAGCATTATACTCAAATAATAGACTGAAACTATTTCGAGCTGAAATAATTCCTGAATCCTGTGCTTGTCATTTGTCGAATTAGGGGGGCAATGGATTTCATTTTAGACCTAAGAACAATTAGAGCCTACTTTAAAGCCGGATTAATACTTCTTCGTTCATTCATTCAAACAAGTTTAAAATTTAACACATTCGTATGTGCTCGCCAACAAACAGAAGGCGTTCTCTTACCGAAGGTTGCCATGCTAGGGCTGTCGACTGGAGCATGTCTACCACTAAATTCCGGTTTGATTGAACTAGATGGGGTTCATACTTCATATTATCTTGGATTGGAATAGTGTGATGCCAAAACAGTTAAGCTGCCAATATCCAGACGCCAGAATCGTGGCCACGAGGGAACCGCAAAGACTATGAAGATTACTCTGAAGGAGACAAGCCTCCACAATTCCTTTCTGAAAAATTTATCGCAACAAACCTCCTATTGTTGGATTATAATCATTTGAATTTTATTCAATAGATCTATAATGTTGCTAACGATTCAAAGATCTAACGAAGAAAGAATTTCAAAATTTCGTTGAGGTCGAATTCAAACCCGAATTGAATCCGCATCAAAAACTGTTCAAATATATAATAGTGATATATAAGATTGAGTGATAAATATATAATAGTCAGTGATATATAATTCTTCAGTATACGTGTATACAGTGCCGTAACTAACATTTTTAGGACCCTGTGCAAAAAATTTTTTAGGGCCCTTATAATTTTTGGGAAAAAGTAATTATAGTTCAAATAGATATCATATAAAAAATGTATTGTACACAAAAATATATTACATTATTTATATTATAAGTTTATTTAATTTTCATTTAATCGTACTCTTCTAGCTTTTATTTGAGCAGTCATTAATTATATCGTCATAATTAATATCCTTTACGATGTTATACTCAATCGATATTATGGCAAGATTGGATAATCTATCTTGTCCTATAGAAAACTTGGATTATTGTCCTCCACACGAAGCAATTGATACTGGGACTCTGGGAGTGTGAGGACTAATCGTATATCAATTGTAACCTGATGACCTGGGTCAGCTGCACCGCGAGGTTGCACACATATTTTTTTTTTTTTTATACGGGTAGCGCATACCGGTCGGGAGGGTTCCGTTACCCCGCGTGTACAACGGCCATCTTACAAAAAAAACTAGACATGTACATGTGTGTGCCACAAATCAAAAAAAATCTACATTTAAAAACAACAAACTGAACTTTCACAAATTGAAGTTTAAATATTTTGCACCACTGCACGTTTTCAACACCCCATCCGTAACTATCCCGTTACCACCTCATTGTGATGCTTAACCAAGCCTTATAAAAATCATCAAGCGCGATTGGATTAGGTGTGTATATTGTGATTAATCAATCTTCACTAGATTACTTACAAGTTCGATATTATAATTAAATTCCACCCAGAAATCTACTAACATTTAAGCAGCAAAAAAAAATAATTAACTTACAAATAATATGTCTTTACCAGTTAATGTCCCGTTTATGAGATCACCGTCCTCGGATGACAATCTTGCAGTCCGGATTATTTGATTTCATACAGCAGCCACCAGTCAGTTCTTTTCCATTTGATTCTGCTTACGATTCTATCAGGTTCTGGTCTTGGTTGGTATGCCGATTTTATTTTTCCAAATATAGGATAGCTCGTAGATATACACCCAACTGCACGATACTAAAGAGTCTCTATTCTACCTTAGCGTTTCGTGTGATTTTTATTGTGGTTCGTGTTTTTCCAATTTCCAGTTGGTTTTATAAGTTTTTATTGTTAGTTTTTTTTTTGGTTCAAAGAGAAACTAGTCTCGGCAACTTCACCAAAATTAAATTACACAAATGCACAATAATCAATTTTATTGGTATTTTATAAAGTTTTTGTTGCTTTTGTTTATTAAGCGTTTATTATTGATTTATTATTAATATACAACCATTATATACAATTAGGTAGAAGTTGTCTATAAACATCACAATAAAAGATGCACTCAACAATTTTTTTTGTAATCATTATATTTGTTATACATTCAAATTTTATAATTTTTGATTAATACATATATACATATATTTATTACTTTTAAGAGTTCAACTTAACATACAATATTCTTAAAATTTTATAATTTAGTGATGATTACTTTTTCAATATCCAAACTCGACTGACCCACCCAAAAATCATCGTCTCCCCAATACATTTTTTCGCGCGCATCACCCAAATCGACGTCACGAATACTTTCATTATACACCGTAATGAGGCCGTTTTTGTTTCGCTTGTGTATATACAATAATTTTTATGTATTAACCCGTCTCAATTATGTGTAATTACTTCCCAATAAAAATCCCGGTGGTATGAGTTTATATTTTAATTGCTTGCTACCATTCTGCACCTAAGAAGCAATTTATATTGCCATACCATAACGAAACGTAGCCAACACTTAGGCGCATTGGATATTTTTTTTTTTTTTGTTTTTATTAAAGCCGGCCTTTGTTTAACGCAGCCGATCGTTACATGGCAGGTTCATATATCGATGGTCGTCCAGAAAAAATTAGATATGAAGCTGAAAAAAGATGGCTGGTTGCTAAAAGAAAATAGAATGATATTAAAGGCAGAACATAATCATTGTTTTATATCCATCGCGTGGTAAGTTCCCAACGTCTTATCATTTTCATCCACAAGCAAATAATACACATTACCTATCTTAGCTTTTACAAAAGCTTTGCGGAAAGGAAAGGCGAATTTAGCGGTAAATTTATTAGCGGCATCGCTTAGAATATGGTGTTTCACGAACACTTGCTGACCGATTTCAATGTTTCTTGGCCTAGTTCGTAAATTGTACCGGTTAGCATATTTTTTATAGGACTCAAGAAGTTTACGCTTTATCTGATCATGAATGATGGCTATACGATCAGGCACTTTCATCCAGTCTAACGAGGGTTCTTCTACCGAATTTATTTCCCGAAGTAGTTTGTAATCTCCAGCATGATATATTTTGTGATAACCGAACATTGCAAAGTGTGGAGATTGTCCAGTTGATTCGTGAACCGAGGTTCGAAGCGCACTTCCTATTTGTGGTAGATAACTATCCCAGGAAGTGTGATTATCTTTTATGAAAGCTCTGATTGCTGCGATAATTGAGCGATTCACTCGCTCGGACGCATTACTTTGTGGTGAATATAAGGCAGTTCGAACATGTATTATTCCATATTCTTTCATTAAAGCAGTAAACTCTTTACCAACAAATTGGACACCATTATCGCTATGAACTGTTTCTGGAACACTGAATAGCGGAAATAACTCATCTCGAAATACGTCCACTATCTTGCTAGCAGTAGCCTTAGCTAATGTTTTTAAATAAATAAATTTCGTTAGGTTATCCAAAATGATTAAAATGATAGTTTTACCTGATTTTGACCTAGGATAAGGGCCAAGAAGATCTACGTATATCTTTTGCCACGGTCTGTCTGAGATGGTAATATTTCCTAACGGTGGACGTAAGCATTGGTTAGTAGACTTACTCTGTTTACAAATTTCGCAGTTTGAGATATAATCATGCACATGAACAGCCATTTTCGGCCAGTAATATAAACGACGCAATCGTTCGAGGGTTTTCTTGATTCCCCCATGAGCTCCATTTGGACTGTCATGCTCCTTTTTTATTAGGGAGTTCGGTGTGCATTCTGGAATCCATAATTTCCACGACGGAACATCAGAAAGTGGTATATGTTTAGTGGGTTCAATTCTGATAAAAATTTTCTTATTATGAATACGAATGTTTGGAACAGAAGTGGGATCATCTTCAACTTTTTTGCGCAGATCCATATAAACTTTGTCTGTGACGGTTTCTGGGTCGAACGGATCGGCTTTATGCAGATTCAATTCAGAGTCTAATTCAACTAAGGTATCGCAGTGAATTCTGGATAATGTGTCTGCAACCACGTTATCCTTACCTTTTTGATGCACTATGCAGAAGTCGTATGCTTGTAGTTTGAGGCTCCATCTTGCGAGGCGGCCACTAAGGTCCTTCTGCGACATCAACCATTTCAAGCTCGCGTGGTCCGTAATAATTGTGAAACAGTAACCCTCGATGTATGCCCGGAATTTCTTAACACTTACCACCGCCGCCAAGCACTCAAGTTCAGTAATAGTGTAGTTCTTTTGAGCGGCGTTCAGTTTTTGGGACATAAAAGCTATGGGCTTTTCTGTACTTTCATCATCAGTTTGAAACAATACACTACCAATCCCTTGGGTGCTGGCGTCACATCTGATGAAAAATGGTTTGTTGAAATCGGGGTTGTGCAATACCGGAGCATTCGTTAATAGGTGTTTCAGTGTTTCAAAAGCGAGGTTGGCATCTTCGGTCCATTCGAATTTTCTACCCTTACGCAACAGATTGGTGATCGGGGCGGTTACGTCTGAAAAGTTCGGTATGAATCGTCGATACCAACCTGCCATGCCCAATAGCCGACGAGTTTGTTTCACTGATTTAGGTGGTGGAAAGTTCTTGATAGCGTCTACTTTTGATGGATCCGTTCGCAGTCCTTTTTCCCCTACCAGGAATCCCAAGTATCGAGTTTCGCGCAGAACAAAATGACTCTTTTCAACGTTTATTGTCAACCCTGATTTGGACAATAAGTTGGCGACTACTTTCAGCAGTTCCAGGTGCTCGTCAAACCCCGCCGAGATAATTAGTAAATCGTCTAAATACACGAAAACTCTATCTCTCAGTTGGTGGGGTATCACTCGATCCATCAATCTGCACATGGTTTGGGGAGCGTTACACAACCCAAACGGCATGACACAGAATTGATAGAGAGGACGGCCTGGAACTGTGAAAGCAGTTATCTCTCTTGAACTTTGCGACAGTGGGATTTGCCAAAAGGCATCTTTTAAATCTATACTAGTAATATAATTAGTACTGTTTAGTCGTCCAAGCAAACCATCAGTCAGGGGTAAAGGATACGCGTCCTTTTTAGTTATTTGGTTGACCTTCCGAGAATCCAAGCACAGGCGCGACTTGCCGTTTGCCTTTCTCACTAGCACTAACGGCGAACTCCAAGGACTCGTACTTTCCTCTATAACTCCTAGTGAAATCATTCTGTCAATTTCCTCATAAATTAGGTCTTGCATTGCGGGTGACCTCTGGTAATGTCTTTGTTTAATTGGCTGTGAATTACCTACGTCAATATTATGCTCAACTAGGTTAGTTCGTCCCAATCCGTTTGTTGCAAAAGAAGGAAACATGGCAATTACCACTTGTAACTCTTCGTTCTGTTGTCTGGTGAGTTTGTGTCGATTTACTTCTGCTGTTGGAATCGGCTCGGAAAGTTCACAAATTATGTTAGGCGCAATATTAAATTGTTTCCAAAAATCGACTCCAAGATAGACCTCCGATTGCAGAGACGGAACTATGCAAAATTTGATGTTCCGTGTTATCCCCAAATACGTGACAGGTAGTTTAATGTGGCCCAACACGGCATTAGCTGATCCGTCTGCGGTCTGGATGCATGTATTTAGCTCTTTAAAGCTTACTCCTAGATTTCTTATAAACATCTCGCTGCCTTTTCCGAGGATACTGACGCTTGCGCCACTATCTAGCAAACCAAGAATTGATTTTCCCATAATGTTAATTTTCGCATAGGGTCGTGGATCATTAATTTTCGTCTCTGTAATGGTGGTTAATGACAAACATCTCTCGTATAATTTGCGCTCCTTCCAGTAATCAAAAATTCGTTGATATCGTCTTGTGTTGTTTGATGTTGATTCGAGTAAGTTTGATGAATCTACTTTTGCGGTTGAGAGGATGGCTTTCTGGGATGTTGAGTTTTTTCCGAACGATATCCCCCAGAGTTCGTAACGTTCGGATTCACATTTCCCATGTTTATTTTCCTTTTCTGACAGCGGAGACAATCGGCAATATCAAACCCCGCAAGTCCGCATCCCTCACAAAATTTATGCGTACGCTCCATCATGCAGCTGGTAAATTTGTGTCCGAGATCCTTACAGTTCCAGCAGACCACGAAACGAACTCCACGATCAATAGCACTAACTTCGTCATTTAATCGTTCTTCTGGCTCCTCCTCTGATTCATCAGTATGCGTTTCTTGGTCCTCATAACATGCTGGTCTTCGGGAGTGTCTTGCAGAAGAGCCCGACGCAACGTGAAACTTGGTCACTTCTTCAACGTGTGGACTGCGTTTATATCGTCTTTCTGCACCTTGAGATTTGACAAATTCTGGAACCACTGAGTTTCGTTTTATGCGCGGATCTATTAGTTGTCGTGGGTCAAATCCCGAGGTTTGCCACAATCTCTCTAAATTATCGCAAACTTTTCGTAAACTTTCAATAGTGTAAAATTCCATGTTAGCAGTTGCATTCTTTAAAGCTGGGTTCATGTTGTCGACCAACAGTTCCAAAATTTCATCATCCGGTAGAGGTTTCGGGAGGCGACAGTTCACGGTTTCAATCTCTAGTACAAAGTCATTGAACGACTCTTTAGTGAGTTGGGTACGGTGACGAATGTATTTCCGCATGGCTCGGTCTCCTTCAGCACTGCTAAACCTTTCGAGAAATGCCTGTTTTAATTGGTTCCACTGCGCGTCTAGTTTTTCTGGTATACACGTAATACCATTTTTCGGCTTTACCTGTGACAAAATGCCGCGTCAAACTAACAAGGTCATCTTGAGGTATTTTGTCCTGTTTGGCATGTTCTTCTAACTTCATTATGAAATCGTGTACATTTTCATCATCCTTGATCTTATCATTACATCCTGAGAAGGAAATTCTCCACTTCGTTGGATCTGGATTTCTATGGAATCTATGGTGTGAAATTTCTCTAGGGCGTGTATTTTTTCGAGATGTATTGGACGGGGTACTATCAGACGTCTGGTTATCATCACTTTCGGTACTCGAATTACCATTGTTACTTCTATTATGTGACGTATGTGATGACTGGGTAATCTCAGGAATTCGTCTAGATGATGCGTTCATTTTCTCGATTAAATTCTTGGTTAATTTCTCAATGCGGTCGGAAAATCTTCTTTCACTGTCTCGGTTAATATCATCATGCTTGGAGTTGCTTTGGGTACCTGAGGCTACGCTACTTTGTTGAGCTGCTGCCGAGGTCAACTGTGTCCTGGAATTGGTTCGCTTTTTCTCCTTTGCCTCAGCTTCTTTCCTTTTGATATCACGGACTAAGTATCTCGCGAATCGGTTTAATGAATTGACAGCTATAGGCAAGCCGGCCAACCCCTGAAAGGAATTAGATAATCTTTCGGCTCTGTCTTTCCAGTGGAATATTCTAACCATCAATAAATTTTTCGCTCTTAAGGATGACTCAACTTCCTTAGACTCCAACGCCTCATCTATCGCCATTAACTGTTGGTTGATAGCAGTCAATTCAGCTTCCGGCTCCGCGCTAATATGTGATAATTTAGGCTTAAGCGTGGTATTCTGCCATTCTGTTTTTAACGTATCATAAAATTTGTCTTGGTGGCCTGGTTGATCGGTTTGCAGTCCTCGTACCTGGTATTCTATTAACAGTTCGTCTTTAGTCAGACTTTCGAAAATCAGTTTATAGTAATCCATTCTGGGATCGTCGTTGAAATTTATTTAGAGCACTATATCACTTTGATCGGGACTAATTATGACACAAATATTTTCTTTATTTTTCGAAAATATAAAATTTTTTTTTTTTTTTTTTTTAACAATTAAAGAAAGCGAATTATAGGCTTATACTTCAACAATTATTTAGAAAAAAACAATTTTGGTGTTAATATTTTGAAACGATCTACAAGTTTGCGATTAGAGACAAATAGGAACAACCAACCAATAAGTACTACAAGCTTGTGTAGGAACAACCAACCAATAAGTACTACAAGGTGATACACTTTACCTCAGACGAAGTAGATTACGGTAGCAAGCAATAAACAAAGAAGAGCTAAATATATATAAATATAAATTAAATATTTAACAAAACAAATTAATAAAAATAGATAATAATCAATACGAAATTATAACTAATTAAGATAGGTTTAAATACAAAAATATAATAAATAATTTTCCAAAGTGAAAATATTTTCCCTTTTTTTTTTTTTTTTTTTTAATTAATTTCATTTAATAGATGGGGTGAAATTACGCCAAGTGGTGTAGATTTAAGCATAATTGAACGTGTTAATAAATAATTTTTTTGAGTTCTATCCGTTCAAGTTGCTTCAAAAAAATTTAAACTTCTATAATATATTAAGAAATAAATAAACCCAAAAGAGACTACTTCTCGTTCACAGTGACTAACGGATCCGGTTTATTGAAATATTGAATAATGAATGATCATAAGAAATATTAATAAGAAAGATAAACTAAGTGGACCGAGCAATTCGGATTCACCAAATCATCAATCGGCCAATCGTAGAAATCCCATCAATTATCGATAACTTATATAATTCGGCAAAATAAATAAAAGGAATTTAAAAAAACAATATTTAACAAGAAAATGAAATTAATTATAATGATTCTATGATCATGCAATGAGTAATTCACTCACTGAAGTACGAGTAAAACCAAATCATGGATCATCATCGCACGTCAACTGTGTAAGCCATCGATCATTAACATGATTCTAGATTATGATATCTGCAATTTGTAAACGTTTATTTAACCTATGAACGAGAATTTTATTAAATAGAAAATTAAATTCACAAAAAAAATCTAAATGTAGATTAACCGCAATGTCATTAACGCGGACATATCATCTACTAAACCGTTAAGTAGTGAAGCCACCTGGATGCCTTATTAGGGCTACCAACCAAATAAATCTCAATAAATAACGTTTTAATTATAAATAATTAGACCCTTTAGGTCCCTGTTTCGGCGCCATTTGTAACCTGATGACCTGGGTCAGCTGCACCGCGAGGTTGCACACATATTTTTTTTTTTTTTTATACGGGTAGCGCATACCGGTCGGGAGGGTTCCGTTACCCCGCGTGTACAACGGCCATCTTACAAAAAAAACTAGACATGTACATGTGTGTGCCACAAATCAAAAAAAATCTACATTTAAAAACAACAAACTGAACTTTCACAAATTGAAGTTTAAATATTTTGCACCACTGCACGTTTTCAACACCCCATCCGTAACTATCCCGTTACCACCTCATTGTGATGCTTAACCAAGCCTTATAAAAATCATCAAGCGCGATTGGATTAGGTGTGTATATTGTGATTAATCAATCTTCACTAGATTACTTACAAGTTCGATATTATAATTAAATTCCACCCAGAAATCTACTAACATTTAAGCAGCAAAAAAAAATAATTAACTTACAAATAATATGTCTTTACCAGTTAATGTCCCGTTTATGAGATCACCGTCCTCGGATGACAATCTTGCAGTCCGGATTATTTGATTTCATACAGCAGCCACCAGTCAGTTCTTTTCCATTTGATTCTGCTTACGATTCTATCAGGTTCTGGTCTTGGTTGGTATGCCGATTTTATTTTTCCAAATATAGGATAGCTCGTAGATATACACCCAACTGCACGATACTAAAGAGTCTCTATTCTACCTTAGCGTTTCGTGTGATTTTTATTGTGGTTCGTGTTTTTCCAATTTCCAGTTGGTTTTATAAGTTTTTATTGTTAGTTTTTTTTTTGGTTCAAAGAGAAACTAGTCTCGGCAACTTCACCAAAATTAAATTACACAAATGCACAATAATCAATTTTATTGGTATTTTATAAAGTTTTTGTTGCTTTTGTTTATTAAGCGTTTATTATTGATTTATTATTAATATACAACCATTATATACAATTAGGTAGAAGTTGTCTATAAACATCACAATAAAAGATGCACTCAACAATTTTTTTTGTAATCATTATATTTGTTATACATTCAAATTTTATAATTTTTGATTAATACATATATACATATATTTATTACTTTTAAGAGTTCAACTTAACATACAATATTCTTAAAATTTTATAATTTAGTGATGATTACTTTTTCAATATCCAAACTCGACTGACCCACCCAAAAATCATCGTCTCCCCAATACATTTTTTCGCGCGCATCACCCAAATCGACGTCACGAATACTTTCATTATACACCGTAATGAGGCCGTTTTTGTTTCGCTTGTGTATATACAATAATTTTTATGTATTAACCCGTCTCAATTATGTGTAATTACTTCCCAATAAAAATCCCGGTGGTATGAGTTTATATTTTAATTGCTTGCTACCATTCTGCACCTAAGAAGCAATTTATATTGCCATACCATAACGAAACGTAGCCAACACTTAGGCGCATTGGATATTTTTTTTTTTTTTGTTTTTATTAAAGCCGGCCTTTGTTTAACGCAGCCGATCGTTACACAATATTGATGTTTGGATAAGATTCAATTAATCCAAAGTCATGCAGACCTTGTAAAATTTCAAGAGGTGTTACAGTTTTTAAATCGTCTACCAATATCGATGCTTCAAATTTTAAACTTTGTATTTCACACGATAGCTCATACATATTTAAATCTTTGCTGTGCTTAATAGAAAGATCGGCAGCGGCCTTTTTTAATTCTAGCACGCTATTTTTTTCTAGTGATGAACCAAGAAAATTGAAATCATTTCGTAGTTACTCATACCGCCAATTTAATTGTGGCAATAGGGTGTCAAAAACTTTGTACATTTGCATTTGAAATAATTCTTCGGGTGCCATGCTACTTCCTCCATCCAGTGCTTCATTGGATTCCATTTTTGTTACTCTTCTCAATCGTTTTTTCAAATCTAATATTTACTTCCATGGATTTAGCCAAATTATTTGATTCTTCGAAATTTTGTTCAAAACCTCTTTCTCTTAGTCCGTGTAAAGTACAACATAGTCCATCAATTAATTTTCCTGCATGGTCTATCAATATATATATCTCTGCGTTGTAATGCTGTATTTGATCGATCAATGCATTGAAGAATTTTATTCCATACAGAAAGATTGCAGATAAATTTGTAGTTACTGAGGAAGAGCAAACTTTTAGCACTTGAAACTGTTTCTGGATTTGATGGAGTTGACCATTTGCTATGCTTCCAATGTTTGCTTTACTTCGAATAAATGCAAACTTAATGATTTGATTGCATAGGCTTTTGATGACCATCTTGAATCCGACGAATTTTTTAGAGTTAATTTTAAATATTTCATTAAAATTTCCCAACGTGTTGTTGATGACGAGAAAAAGTTAAAGATTCTTGGCATAGTACCAAAAAAGTTATCATTTCTGCTGATGTAGATGCAGCATGGACACCAGCTAAATTAAGGTTGTGACCCGTACAAGGTACAAACATCGCCAAATTATTGATTTCCAAAAATACCTGCTCTTACACCTTTGTATTTACCAGACATATTAGCGCCATTGTCATATCCTTGTCCTCTAGCATCATGAATATCTAATGTATCATCTGCTAGTTTATTCATAATTTTCGTAGCTAAACCTTCTCCGGTCTTGTCATATGATTCAATAAAATCAATAAAGCTCTCTTCAATCGTCATTTTACCATTAGAATTAACATAGACATATCTTATCACTTGACTCATTTATTCTTTCTTTGATAAATCACGAGTGCAGTCGATTAAATTAGTGTAGTATTTTGCTTTCTTAATTCTTGATATAATTTGATTTGTAGTTTTCCGTTGTAGGGCCCCTCGATCTCTAATCCCTGTGCTGGTGCACCTGTTGCACCTACCTAGTTACGGCTCTGCGTGTATATGTAATTGAACTCCTCCTAAATGGCTGGATCGATTTTAATGGAATTTTGTGTGTGCGTGTGTGTTTAAGTAGGTTCCCGAGTGGTTTAGATTCACAATTGAACATATCAAAACATATAACCCAAAACTTCACCCCCCCCCCCTTCCACCACTCTTAAATATTTTATAAAATGAAAAAATCATAAGTTCAAGAATAATTGATCGTTGAAAGCTTCTGAGAAGTTCATGAATAATTGAACTTCTGTGAGTAATTCATATAGCTATGTTTGTGTACAAGAGGTGACGCGAAACGATTCTCAATAAATCATATTTTTATAGTTTTGTTGTATCAAAACATACTCCCTTTTGTAGTTATTTTTAACAAATTAGGTAAAATTCCATATAAATAATCACTCAATCGGCTAAAGAAATTAACACTCTAAGATATTGGAATCTATCATAAGAAAATTTACAAAATACATATTAAAGAATTATAAAAATTAAGATCCTATTAAGGATGTAGGAATAGAATAAGAAAAATTCTATTCCTACATACTGCTTTGACACACAATTTTGAGTGGTATTTTAAAATCGCTCTACCGAAAAATTAAATTTTTTGTATTGCGTCATTCTTGCAGCAAATGAGCAAACAACCGCTGGGTGGTTCTGTATTCGCCATTGCTGTGCAAAACCGACAAAGCACAGATGAGTTATGCAGTTCGGTGAAGTCCATCAAATACATTTGAACCTAATTCGAGTACTCTGATTTCAATGGTGCTAGTCCCATTTCAAAGTTAGTCCCCATTTTTGGGATATCGCTTTCGACATATTTTGGCTCTGAGTCAAAATATACCCTCATTTCCACGTTGATATCTCCTGAACCATTAAGATTTTCGTTATGCTTTCTTCAGCAAAGTTGTTGCGCAAGTCAAGACCAACAACTTTGCTGAACATATCAAGACCGAAAAACCACATCCACCATATATGTATGTTTTACTTAGGCCAAGGTTAGGTTGGAGTGGCTGCTTCCGCACACTTAGACCAGTAGTGGCCCCCACCCAGTGGTGATACTACGGGAACCTATTTCCCCTTTACCCCTGTTCAAAACCATTCGAAACTACGTACGAAGCGCAAAATATCTCGCATTTCACAGTCAGCGAGATCCGAAAGGCTGGCCATACTGTACAAGCCCAAATACCTATACCTTCTGTATAACAGTGCTGGACACGAGCATTGGAAGTTATCTAAAGTCTCTTCCTCCTCTTTGTCCACGTAGCTTCTACAAAGTCATTCGTCTGTAGATCCAGCCTTCTCGCATGTTCCCCAAAAAGGCAGGGTCTTGTCAGTTTTGGCAAAAGCTGACTCCGGCTCCTACCTTGCCGTCTAGAAAATCATGGATACACAGGTAAGGCTAAATACAACTGGAATTCGGCATACTTAGGCCAAACATGACGCGCTCAAACAACACATCAATGACATAACCAAATTTAAAAACAGTACATAAAATCAAGTTTCGCATAACACGTAAAAACTGAAAATCATAGGTACACTAAATTCAATAAAAATGTAACAATTTTGCACAGAATCAAAAAGGACTGAAATTAGACAGGTATACAATTTGACTCATGCGTCATGAGACAATTTGTATACTGTACGTATACGAATTTCGCATGAGTCATGAGTCAAATTACGCCCAAAATTCACCCCCTGAAAATATACAAAAACAAAAACACCCACAACTTAGCGACAAAATCAACACAAAAACCAAAAAAATTTACGAACTATTATCCATAACTTAAAAACAAAGGAGGTACCAAACAGCAGCGCCTAGCTACAGTATATAAAGAGCTTCAAAATAAATTATGTAACAGTAGCAAAAAATAAACCGAAGAAGAGACTATTCTCGAAATCGATATTTCTAAATAATTTAAAAAATTGACACAATAAGTAAGAACTAAAAACTGTAATATAAAATTAAAAATAAAAAGTTATTCATTTAAATATATAAAGTGACAAAAGAACACAAAAAATAAAGTGAAAATCGGCTTGTGAATCTGCTGAAATAAATAATATGGATAGGTGTTTTAAACTCAGGAGCTTTTGTCATGTGTGTGGAAAATTTACAATTATGAGCAATCTCTGCAAAATAAGTGAGTCGACTATACTGATAGTGGTGTAAATTGGACGGCGTGTTTTGTTTGTACAACATGCATTTTCCATCTGGATAGATGGCAAAACAATAGAGCCGCAATGCCATTTGGTGCCCCGATGTTATGGATCGATCCACTAGGACATGATGCAGTTCAATGTTATGGATGCATGAATTATATTCTCGGTACAAACAGGAAAAAAAACAAACACTATAACGACAAATGATCAACTACCGCTGCCGCATTCAGATAAAATTCCTGTTCCGGGCAGATCAAACCCAACTGAGGAATATTTACCACCAACATTTGAATCACATGAAACCGGAGAAACATCTGCATCAACAAATCAACCATGAAATGCCATTGCGCCACACTAAAATCTTGCAAAATCGTTTTGATATCATAGTACGACGCCTGAAACTATCACAGCGGCAAGCCATTCTTTTGTCAAAGTATTTAAAACAAGTGAACATTTTGGCTCCAAATGTTCGGATATATGGAGCAATAAATCGTCATCGACATTTTACGATTTTTTTCAAATCATCTGAGAATAATTCACTCGCTTTTTGCACTGATATCCGAGGTTTGGTGTCCACAATGCACAATGCATATAATCCCGATGCTGTATAAGATAGCAGAAAATTTCCAGCAGAAAAAATGTGTTTTGCTATTCACCGCTAGAGGCATCACTATCACAAAAATGAAATTTTTTCTGCTCATATTTTTTTACACCAGCAGAAAATTTTTGTTATTTTTATGCAAATTAAAAATTCTCAGCAGAAAGTTTTATGAAAAATCAGAGAATTTATGAAAAAGAAGAGAAAATGTATGTTTAAACGTTTTGAAGTGATGAAAGTTAATTTTCTTTAGAATACGATTTCCGAATGTATAATTTAAGCACTCTCAAAACATAATAAAATTATCATAATCATCATTATGCAAACACAGGGCAACATCAAAAAATGGCCATTGTAGAAAGCACTCCATACATTTTTGAAGTCATTTTAATGTGAAATGTTGAAAAACTGAAAACATTTCACATTAAAATGACTTCAAAAATGTATGGAAGGCTACTGACGCCAGGTGTGAATCTTATGTTGCTCATGTATATAGATTATGGTGTCAGCTACTATAAAAACATACACCCAGGGTAGTTACAGGGGGGTTTTTCTAACACTTTTGTTAAAAAACTGAAAACATTTCACATTAAAATGACTTCAAAAATGTATGGAAGGCTACTGAGGCCAGGTGTGAATCTTATGTTGCTCATGTATATGGATTATGATCTCAGCTACCATAAAAACATACACCCAGGGTAGTTACAGGGAGGTTTTTCTAACACGTTTGTTAAAAAACTGAAAACATTTCACATTAAAATGACTTCAAAAATATATGGAAGGCTACTGACGCCAGGTGTGAACCTTATGTTGCTCATGTATATGGATTATGATCTCAGCTACCATAAAAACATACACCCAGGGTAGTTACAGGGGGGTTTTTCTAACACTTTTGTTAAAAAACTGAAAACATTTCACATTAAAATGACTTCAAAAATGTATGGAGTGCTTTCTACAATGGCCATTTTTTTGATGTTGCCCTGTGTTTGCATAATGATGATTATGATAAAATAATTATGTTGTGAGAGTGCTTACACTATACATACGCAAATCGTTTTTTAAAGAAAATTAACTTTCATCGCTTCAAAATGTTTAAACATACATTTTCTCTTCTTTTTCATAAGTTCTCTGATTTTTCATAAAATTTTCTGCTGAGAATTTTTAGTTTGCATAAAAATATCAAAAATTTTCTGCTGGTGTAAAAAAATATGAGCAGAAAAAATTTCATTTTTGTGATAGTGATGCCTCTAGCGGTGAATAGCAAAACACATTTTTTCTGCTGGAAATTTTCTGCTATCTTATACAGCATATAATCCCGAAGATTGGCGATTGTTTATCGATTCCTCTAAAAGCAGCTTGAAGGCAGTTCTCCATCACGTTACCAACTCAAAGAATTCGATTGCAATTGCTGCACTCAGCACAAACACAAAGGAAACCTATACATCAATGAAAAAAAATCATTGATTTGATTAAATACAATGACCATCAATGGAAAGTTTGTGCAGATTTAAAAGTGATAGCTGTTTTAAGTGGTTTGCAATTGGGTTACACTAAAAACATGTGTTTTATGTGCTTACGGGATACACGTTTTAAGGGCGACCAATACAACGAACGGAACTGGGCTTTAAGTGGGAACATTAGATTTCGATACGACAGCCAATTAAAAAAATTACGCTACCACCACTTCATATCAAGCTTGGAGTATTTAAAATTTTTATAAAAGCGCTGAATCTAGATGGAAATGCGTTCGTGGAATTGCGTCGCATTTTTCCACGGTTAAGGGGAATGAAAATAAAAGAAGGTTGGTATTTGAATCTATTCGAATCTAAGTTTTGATGAAATGAAATTTCATCTCGCATCTTGTTTTTTATTACAGGAATACTTAACGGACCAGGTATTCGTCGTTGGATGAACGATGATGCGAAAATGCGACGATTTGAAAATGCTCTTAGTGAACGAGAACTTGTGGCATGGAAATGTGTAAAAGAAGTTATTAAGAATGTTCTCGGAATTAATCGATCCGATGATTGGCGCAGATATATTGAAAATATGCTGACCGCTTTTCCTAATATAAATGTTAGAATGTCATTGAAAATACTTTTTTGGCATGTTGACGTTTTCACCAAGTGACGGCAAGGCTCGAACATTGGTACAGTGGAAAAAGCTAGATGCACTTATGGGTGACATTTGTTGGAATTTGCAAGAGGAAGAACAACCCGAAGACGATGCGAACAAATCAGAAAATTAAAATTAAAAGTTAAGAAAAATCTTAATTTTTTATAAAAAAATTGAGAAAAATCACAGTAAAGTCAACTGAACCAATTTAATTTTATTTTAAATAGTTTCAATTGTATCTATATTTATCGATGAGATGTTTATTCGATCGATTTAAATTCAATAAATGGACAAAAAATGATAAAAAACGTGTGTCTCGTCGAAATGAAATCAAAAACAAAAATTACACAAAAATTGTAAATGTAGATGTCGTTTTTCGGTCTTGATGTATTCCGCAAAGTTGT
The DNA here is from genome assembly GCA_947310385.1 of Nephrotoma appendiculata. Classification (NCBI taxonomy): domain Eukaryota; kingdom Metazoa; phylum Arthropoda; class Insecta; order Diptera; family Tipulidae; genus Nephrotoma; species Nephrotoma appendiculata. The sequence goes on from OX371223.1 coordinate 141,956,414, forward strand.
TTGTCTTGGCTTGCGCAACAACTTTGCTGAAGAAAGCATAACGAAAATCTTAATGGTTCAGGAACTATCAACGGGAATATAATGTATATTTTGAGAAATTTTTGACTCAGAGCCAAAACATGCCGAAAGCGATATCTCAAAAATGGGGACTAACTTTGAAATGGGACTAGCAGCATTGAATTCAGCGTACTCGAATTAGGTTTATCCCCTGGGTGCCCAGCTTGTCACAAAAAAAAAGCACAGTGAAAAGGCCGAATTTTTAGCAGCAATGAAGTAGTTTGGCGCATTTTAGGTTTTCCCATAAACGACAGAGACCCTACTGTTATGTATACATTTGACCGACACTGCTCTACAACAAGCAATAACTGCCCCAAAAACCACTAAGAGAATATTTGCAATCTTATTTCGAATATGCCACTCATTCACTCCGGAATGACATTGCCCAACTGCCCAGCAACAAATATCTATAACAGCGATGTTTAATTCCGCCATGGATAAAATTCACTTGAAGCTCTCGATAGAACGACGAAAGATCTCAACCTGACTTTCCGGTACCGCTCTACTGTTGCTGTCTGGTGATCAGAGAGACATTGCCAAAATAACGCACAATACATTACGCCTTAACATAAATATCCGCGCTCAAATTCAAAACGAGCCATTGTCACTGTCATTCTCCGAGCAATTGCTCAACATTAGCAATCGAAAAATTTGATTGCATGGAAATACACAATGCATCGAATTGTCAGACAGTTTTTGCAACATGATCGCCACGAAAGATGCTTTGATTGAAAGCATATCCCCAGGTTTGCGCACTAAATACATTAATCATGCGTAAGCGAGCTATTTTGACCGCGAAAAGTATCGATGATAATTTTAAAACTAGCGGACCTGTGACTGAATAATCAGTCACGTGAATACATTTTATTGAATTTTTGGTTAAGAAATGATTAAGAAGATTTTTTAAGATATAAATTTGATGCACTTTTATCAAAAATAAAGTAAATTCATATACGCGTTTAATTTTTAAATCTTAAATTGCAAGCACGCGCTCAAATCCACACAGTATGACTTACGTGCCAAGTCAAATATTCATATATCAAACGGGAAGCATGTGCTCGGGATCACATGATTATTTACGTGCCCAAACCAAATATTCGAATCTCAACTTCGGCTGAAGACATTTTAATTATCCACTGCAGCATTTGGTTTACGAAATGCATTCAACTGCTTTTCGTTTAGCAGTTGAATTCATAATTCAGCTCTTTCGGCTTCTCGAACTGTATCGAAGACTTGCCATTTTACGAGTTTTCCCGATCGAGTTGGTAAGCCGATCATAGCGCAAGAAAGTCCGTGCTGTATAAGAATTATGTTAATATCGTGGAGAGCCAAATTGTTTGCTACATTTTCAATATGATGTCGGCTGTAATCAAGAGTCATGTCATCTGCATACTTCACCCAGAGATCAAGAGGTTTTGAAGGTTGACAAAAGCAACAAATATAAGCAAAAGTCTCTCGAAGCTGTCTTGGCATTTGAAAGACTGCTGTTTCTTTTAAACAGTGATCCCATTCATCATCGTTTACCAGACCTCGTGCAGCTGTAACTTCTTTGGAGGTTTTGTAAATAAGATCGATCATGCATTTTCGACTCGATAAAAATAAACAAAGTAGCTGACATCTGATGAACAAAATATAAATCATAGTTTGCTATGAAGCAAGGGGGATTAAAACTGTCATAACGATGAATTTGACAATCTCGCCCCTCTTGTAGACGTAGAAACCAACGCTATCTACATTCGATGAAAATCGTCGATAACAAATTCAGGGTTTTAATAAAGCAAACTCATGGCAAACTCACATAGCGTCAAATCTTGGAAATTTTCTGAAACCACCTAAGGTACTCGTTTCGGGTACTTCTCGGTGAAACTTTTCCAATTTTTCTAGCCTATGCACACCGCAATATTTATGTCGACCTACCCTGAAAAAATTAAACGGATCGGATCATGTTTAGGGGTCATTTTAGAGTTGAGTATGGAAAAATTAAGAGTATTAATATAATAGAAGATAGCTGGATACAACAGTGAACGTCGTTCAAATCTATCGACACTGTTGTCAATTCTGATGAAGCAGTCAAATATCCTGTTGAATTCTTGAATTCACTGAATTTACCGGGAATGCCACTACTTAACTTGCGTTTAAAAATGAATTAATCAAAATGAAAATCATCCAAATTTGAATTTTATGTTATTGGTTAGGCGTCGCATTTCTCTGCTACTCGCAGTAGTTATTCGGTGTACATATGGTTCAGTGGATTCACAACGTAGAAGCCTACATTTTCATGAGTCGTCACATCTGCAGTCACCACAGTATCAGTATTATGATTCAACGACATATCTATAGTGCACTAGCTGACCCGGCGAACTTTGTTTCGCCCTAAATTACTTCGGCCGAGCAAACACTTTTGTCCTTCATGAAAATTGATTTTTATGAGAGAAAAAATCAAACAACTCAGCTTAATTCTCAATAGACGATTGAGTAGAGTGGTCATTCCATTTATTTTTTCATCGAATCCAACACATCTAGAAAAATCCAGAAGAAAAAATCGTAATTTTTGAGCAATAAAATTGGTGGAAAAAATGGTCAGAACGAACGAACGCATTCATAAAGACGGCATAATGTATTGAAAAGTGAATGAAATGTCGATTCAAACTTAGGCATCTATCGAAAATTCAGTGGTTTTTTGCAAATTGACTTTGTGATTTGTCAATCGTCATTGCGAACGCCAAACGAACGGAGAACTAAATGCACTTGCAGTCGAACGGAATGTCAGTTGGAATCAGAGGAATTCTCGGAATTAGAACATCCTCTCCTCTGAATTTACCCTTGATGATCGTCCTTTGAATCACGTGATTCATCAGTTCCTTCACAGTTAATGGCGTTCCGTTACAAAATCTCGGAAAGCTCAGATTACGCAGCATGATTATCACAGATCCGACCTAGATCATCAAGTTATGCGGTGGTATTCCCGACAAATCAAGCGCTTTCAAAAACTCGGTCTGTTAGTTATTTGCCCCGTCTTGATTGGTCACACAGTCAACAGATTTGTAATAATGCATTTCCTCAGAGATTTGGTTTTCAATCAAGTAATCCAGTCTTAATCAAGTAATTCAAATATGTCTTCCTTGTTCTTCACCGCTAAAATCGCGCATTCGCTGAGCCGATCGTGATTCATATAATTTCGGCGGATGTCCGGAAACACTTTCGTGATAAGCTCTTCCTTCGACGTCGTGAACATGCAAAAATTCAAGGGAAACGAAATCCATTCGGTGAAAACATCAACACGAATTTAATAAAGCGCCAACAGTTGTGTGGAAACCCGAGTCGTTCTGTAATGTGACTCTCATGTTCGTGGTTAACTGCTACTTCTTCACATAGCGTCACAGACGGTTTCAGTCATGCGTTGAGTTCATCTGCAGTTGTCAATCTTGGAATGACAGGTAGCGTTTGACGAAAATCGGCGGCCAGCAGAATCATCACTCAATCATCGTTCGATTGAATGCTTCCAATAAACGTTGGTGTGCCTTTGTACATTTTATCACAGGTGAAGATTTTGCATTCTTGCAATACCTTAAGTTTGTTATCGACCTTGAACTTTCTGTTGAGCCTCAAAAATCTTGGTTATATTTTTGTTTTCTACTTGTAGTTGCTTGATGTCCTTATCAGTTTATCAAACTCATTTGACAAAAAAATTGTGTGATCTTTTGATATCAGTTATAGTCCATTGCAGCTCCTCCATGTTACTACACAGCGAATTAAATTTCCCGACTTGTGTAGCAATCACATTCGTTAGTTTATCTAGTCGCGAACATACATCTCCATCAGGTAAGTTTTCATCTACTTTATCAGAAGCGCTGTTTGATGGTACGTTGGATTTTGATGTAATTTTTATTTATTTTTTCACAATCACTGGAACAATACCATTTAGGAAGCGTCGCAAGTCTGGTGGTATAGGCAAAGGTCACACTTAAAGTACCCCTGCACTTCAGAGGTTAATTTCTTGTAAATGGCGCAAGCTAATTTTGATAATTGTTCTGGTCTAGCTTCTGCAGTGATACGGCATTATTTCTATCTTGTAATGTTAACTTCTTCTTGGTAAACAACAAAACAATTTTTTTTAAGTTTAAAGCAAATTTTATGCAGTAGATATTTTTGTTTAGCTCCAGGATGAATGGTTTTTATATTATTTAATATTAAGTAGTACTTGACGTTTTAACAGTATGATATGTATTTGGTTTTTGTCAAATTCGAATTTCTTGAAATATTTATTTTTCATCTACAGTTTTTTTACACTTTTGTCGATTCTTTACCCACTTTGAATTATATAGCTCTATTTTACAAAAGTTTAATATTTTAGTTTTTAGATTAAGACCCTACTAAAAAATGTTTTTCTCTCATTTTTTCTACCCTGAAATCGTTAGGATCACGGACGATAACCTGTTTTTTTGCGAAACATGACCTTAAAATTTGCAAAATTTAGTCAAATTCATTCATTAATTGATTAAATCACTTTCCTTAAAGTTACCATTTCCCGAAATTATTTTTTTTTTGTTGAATTTATTGTCACAATGAACGACACATTTAACGTCCTCACATAACAAACGCTCATTTTGTGGCGGTACATTATTAAGTTTATACCACCCTTCAAAATAATCATAAAATTATTCTAAATTAATTTCATCAGGCATTACCAAAAACAAAAACGTATAAATATTTTATTTTACTTAATCCATCCTTAATTATCATCTCAAGTATCTGTTGGCATTTGATAGAAAAGCACAGCGCGCAACAACAACCGAAACTAAGCAGCACAATATCAATGAAACCACAAAATAATTAAATGATATAACAAAATTATTTTAATTAATCTAATATTTTTTGTTTTGTTTTTTTTTTTTTTTATTATCATAATTAATTAGTAATATTCAATATTAAATTTAATTTATTCAATTATTTTTGCTTATACATGGTTATAATTTTATTAGTGCGATGATGATTTCCAACTTAACCAAATACCGCAAACAACAAAAATCGTCTCGCTCATTATTATTTTACCCTGGCCACCGCCACCGCCGCAAATCAATTTTTATAACCAACCATAACGTAAAACTGAGTTTAATAGATTTTGGCATTCAATCGGAATAAATATATCGATAAAAATGCCAGCCAACCCAACCCTCATTCGAGGCAAATGTATAAAATTGTTTAATGCATTTTTCGAAGCAATCTGAGTTAATGAGGTGTGTGGTACTCGATTAAAGAATTTATGGAACGTGATAGATGCTGTTTAGTAGATGCCCAGATTAAACGTTATTTTTATATATTGATTCACGATGACTAAACTTGTAAATACGAACTACGCGATGCATGCAAATTACCTTATTAAATTCTAATTTGAATGCAATACTCGCATTGTCTGTATAACCAAAAATATATTTTGATGTTCGTTGTATAGACATAATATTCTAATGACATGTTGTTTTCTTTTCGTTTTAGGTAAGTTGCGGTCTTCCATGATGATACGATCAATTATTGAGGTAAACATTTACAGAATTGCACTTAAGTCAGGTCACATAAAAAGTATATTCGAATTTTAATGCGCAGAACTTATCGTTCAAAAGTGAATCGTATCATGAGGGATCACATAAAGGTATTGTAATCAAATGGCAAAAAAACTGTAGTAACTCTACTCCAAACCTAATTTCAACATTCATCTTTGGTCTTGGTCTTTTGAATTGGGATGGATGGGAGCCGAGTTAGCTTAAGAATAGGACAAATTGACAAAATAACCTTACAACACAAATAAAGCGTATGCAGCTTCCGATGTTCTATAAACGTACGATTTGTTCTGTAATTTTGCAGCAGCAAATTTGATGACGTAAAGTTATATATCAAGATTTCGATAACCGACCAAATGGCACAGTGGTTAAAGCTTTGGCGTTTGGGTCGCGAGGTACCAGATTCGAAATCCGATAGGGGCAGAATGCAAAGTGAAATTTCATCAATAGCCTACGATCTGTGGTGAAATGTAACACATCTATGACCCCCTGTCGGTGTGCAAAACCCATGGGCTGACCCCATCTTCCTTGCAATGTGTAAATGGTCTTAAGTCGATCCTATAACCGTACGTCCTCGTGTTGGCCGGGAGATGTAAAGTAAGGACGTAAAAAGCATAACCGCAGAAGAGCGGAGTGAGCCTTGAGCTCCAAAACAGATCGCATCAGTAAAACCTGGTTATAAAATCCTCGGATATAACGAAAACCTCTTTACGACGCTCAATTCTATCGGTCCCAATTTTTTTCCTATATAACATAATAAAAACTACCCTCAATATAACGAACCTCGTTATAACGATATAATGAACAACATTTCTGTTCAAATTAATAAAACTCTTGTATTTTGTATTGGTTATAACGAACGAATTTTTTTGTTTATGTATTTTGTCTCCTCTCCTTTACTCAAGTGTATTAAATTTTTGTTTTGTAATTTATTAAGGGTTTTTGTATTACAATACATAATAAATATAGATTACCCTGCAAATATTTATAACTTAAAAACAATACAAATGTTATTTTTTAATATTATAAATTGATACCGGATAAAACCATGGCTTTTAAAAACGATCCTTGTTTTAGAGGTAAGCGGAGCAAAGATCCACTTACTATGTTCTTAGGGGCAAATATTACTGGAAAGGAGAAGCTACCGGTATTAGTTTCTTTTAAATATAAAAACCCAAGATGTATCAAAAATATTCGCACTCTACCGGTTTTATATAAACCAAATTTGAAAGTTTGGAAGACTTTCCGGGAGTGGGAATTTTATCTTCGTCATATTGATATGCCATTCTTTGCCCAAAAACGCAAAATTTTGTTAATAGTGGATAATTGTCCGTCGCATTTAAAAGTTGAAGTTTTAAAATTTGTAATAGTTAAGTGCTTATCTCCAAATTCTACAAGTTTAATACAACCCATGGACCAAGGTATTATACAGAACTTTAAAGTTTTTTACAGAAAACTTTTGATCAAAAAAGTTATACAGAGTCTCGATGATAATGGTATCCTGTCTCATTTTTATGTATTCGATGGCTCTGGATGATACACTTTTCATGGGATTTTGTACACTCAAACACTATTTCTCCTGATATAAAAATCCGTGGACTAGTGATGACGAGGGGTCTACAAGCATTGAAGATAACTTCAACAGTGTTTGTCTTGAAATGGATGAATTATATTGGCAAAATCCATTAATGCAAATACGACAATATCAATTTGCTCGAATATTTGATTGTAGATGAAAATGTTATCGTTACAGATGATAGCGATGAAGTGATTTTAAGGTCGATGGAAACTAATTCGGATGAAAATGTTGATGACGATAGCGATAATGAAATGGAAGTGCCCTCGATGAAAGACATAAATAAACATTTAAATTCATTGCGAACTTTAAATACGAAATCTGTAAATGCGAAATCTGTTTTTAGATGTCGTCCGTAGAAATGTGTATGTGGCATCGCCTTTAACACTTCATACGACTAAGAGAATATGGCGACAAGTGATAGTTATCACACCAAACGATAAACATCACTTCAATCGACTAAGAGAATACCAAAATGCGATTATCACATCATGTGATAGTTATCACTTGTATGAGAATAGAGCTGTTTATAAATATTAAGAAAATGAACCAACACAGAAAAATTAAAACGCATTAAAAAATTAAATCCAAAAGTTGTTGCTTTCAAATTTCTTAGCTAAGCTAAGCGGATTTGCGAAAGCAACACTACTATTGTGTGCTGTCATTTTGTATCATTGTGTGTGTGTCAAATCCACATGTAATTTCGCCAAAATGTTGACCCGATTTTATAAATGATACTATCGGTAGAGAAACAATACATTTCCTCTGCTCGCGAGCAAAGGAAAAAATGACAGATGATAAGAAAATAGATTCGATTTCAATTGTTTTTTTTTGAATTTTTCATTTATATCTAGATAAAACTTAAATAAAATTAATTTTCATATTTCATAATTCATATTTTTTTTATTATCGTGTCTCTTGATCGCATCGATGTATTGTTTTGTTATTTGTTTGTTTAGTAGAAATATGGAAATGATAGAAGACGAACAAATACATAAAAAAATATTTTTTATTTTTGAATGAAATTACTTTTTCATGTATTGTATTTACTAGGAATTAGATTAAACTATATAGGACATGCGACACAACACTTTATTAATTTAAATAATATTGTGAAATTTAATAAATTCACAAATTATGTACCTAACATTATTTTGTGTTCTTAAATGACGTCAAAAACGCAAAACAAAAAAAAACACGTATACTAATATGCACACCACTACAATGACGTTTCGGTAAAATTCAAGTTGAATTGTAAAAAGGCAACAGAATCCATGTACAGCTCAACATGTATACGTAATTATATAACATTTATCTTGTTTCCATGCAGAGTTGAAAGAGGCTTGAGTTGGAGTTAGCGTTCATGGAAACAGAGTAGAGTTGAGTTTTCGATAAATTATTTTGAACTCGACAAAACTAATGGGATTGAGTAGAGTTGAAATTCAAAATGGCGGCAATGAAAAATTTTCATTTTTAATGTCAAGGGAATTTATATTAAAAATTTTGAGCCGCAAATATTTATATATTTAAAACAAAAAAGTATTTTAAAATAATTTTCAGGGCTTGTACTTAGAGTATTAGTATACCTAGAGTATTATTAGGCACAAATTAAATTAACTTTATCAAGAGGTTATCAAAATTTCAACTCAACCTAACTCTACTCAATGGAAACGATTAACGCCATTTTGGAATTAACGAAAACCTAATTTCAACTCAACCTAACTCCAACCTGTACATGGATTCTGTTGCCTTTTCAAATTCAATTCAAGTTGAATTTTGTATACGTATACAGTGTATAATATACACTTTTAATATTGTGTGCTGTCATTTTGTATCATTGTGTGTGTCAAATCCACATGAAATTTCGCCAAAATGTTGACCCGATTTTATAAATGATACTATCGGTAGAGAAACATTACATTTCCTCTGCTCGCGAGCAAAGGAAAAAATGACAGATGATAAGAAAATAGTTTCGATTCAAATTTTTGTTTTGTGAATTTTGAATTTATATTTAGATAAAACTTAAATAAAATAAATTTTATTATTGTTTTTATTAAATTTTACATTCCCTAGTTTAATTGTATATTTATCTATATTTGTATGTGTTATTTTTGGAAATAATATTGAGAAGCAAAAGTTTAATAAATTATAAAGTGGATAAACTGTGGAAATATGAATGATCATAAAATTACTTTAAGATTTATTTACTAGGAACTGGATTAAATTATTTAGGAAATTAACACAACACTTTATTAATTTAAATAGTATGGTGAAATTTAATAAATTCACAAACTATCTACCATGCATATAATTTTGTGTTCTTAAATGACGTCAAAAACACAAAACAAAAAAAACCACATTCTCCCTTGTCGATCGCATCGATGTTATTTTTTGTTATTTGTTTAGTTAGTAGAAATATGGAAATGATGGAAGGAAGGCGAACAAATGCATAAAAAAATTATTTTTACTTTTGAATGTATGAAAATAATTTTTTAATGGCAATGAATTTACTTTTAGATTTATTTACTAGGAATTGTATGGAACACTTTATTAATTTAAATGGTATGGTGAAATTTAATAAATTCATAAATTAAATACTTAACATATTATTTTTTGTTCTTAAATGACGTCAAAAACACAAATCAAAAAAAAACACGTATACTAATATGCACACCACTACAATGACGTTTCGGTAAAATTCAAGTGGAATTGTAAAAAGGCAACAGAATCCATGTACTGGTTCATGGAAACATGGTAATAACAATAGAACATAATAATTTTTTCTGATTTGCTGATTCTTGATTTTATATTAAATAATCGCAACGTAATTGTAATGTATATCACTTATTGCAATGTAGCTATGCATTATTTTTTCTTGTATAAAACAATATGTAATTCTTAGAACCTTTTAATGCAACGCATGCAAAAATCATATATAAAAAGAAAATTTTTCAAATAAAATATCTCAGTAGTAAAAATTAATCCAGACGATAATTATTAATTCGGACCTCACCAGTGGTAATCCGAATTAAAATTTCACTTCATTAAATCAAATCAAAGCAGAGGCTTGATTTTTCATGCTGATCTAGGACGAGACCATAAAAAAAGAAAAAACCCGCAATCAAAATTGTAGTGATGTCGGAAGCTAATAACGCTATACATACACTACCGCTCAAAAGTGTTTAGGCACTGTCAAAAGCAGCATAAACCATATAAAAACTCCGTAAAAATGTGAAAATGTTTATTTTTTAGGTACATAGACACATATATTAATGGCAATATACTAAATAAATGTCAAAATTAAAATGTTTAATTAAAATTTTATTTTCATTTGTGTGACCGCTTCTTGGCTGAACAATCGCAGCGCACAGTCGAGGCATTCTCGCAATAAGTTTTGCCAGAGTTTCTGGCATTATTGAATTCCAAATTGATTGAAGATTGTTCCACATAACAGAAGCTGATGTTTGAGCTGATTGCTGTACTTCCCGGTTCAGTTCTTCCCACAGTAACTCAATAGGGTTCAAGTTGGGGCTCTGGGGAGGCCATTCCATAATTTTAATCGTCCCTTCATCCTCTAAATGGTGAAGATAGTCTTTACATTATTTAAATTAATGTGTTGGAACATTATCTTGTTGAAAGATAAAATGTTGACCCAAAAGTCGAGTTCCTGAAGGCATTGAGTGGTTCTTCAAAATTGGTCGGTACCCTTCTTTTCTTAGTATTTCGTTAATATTCACAACATCACCTACACTAGAATCAGCAAGCCCCAAATCATCACTAAACCACCTCTATGCTTTACGGTAGTGGCAATACCCTCTTTACCGGCACGTTCACCAACAGATCTTCTCACGAATATTCGTCTTCGGGTACCGAAAATTCAAATTTGGACTCATCCGTCCATAAAACATTGTTGTAATCTTCTATCGTCTAATGATGGTGTTCACGAGCCCATTTAAGTCGCTTTTGCTTGTGTTGTTTACGTAGTAATGGTTTTTTAATAGCAACACGGCCATGGAGTCCGGCTTTCTATAGACGACGTTAGAAACACTAACTGGTAGAAACACTGTTTTCCGTCTATTCATCTTGCTAGTAATCACTATTCTATGATCATCTGCAGATGTTGTTGCTCTTGGACTTCCACTACGTCTTCTATTAAAACAACTGTCACTTTCCCGATATTTTTTATCATTAATAATCGACCGTAGCACGGTTTTTCCAAATTTTCTTGGCAATCTGTCAATTTTTATGCCAGCTGTATGGTAAGCTATTATAAGCGCAAGTGGTTCAGTACTAAGTTCTCTTCTTGGAGGCATTTTAAATAATTGTCACTTGATATTTCGCTTACGATGTTAACAGTATAAATATGAGACTGCAACCGATCGTATTTGACGCATTTCACTGAAATCTTTTCAAAAAAACAATTTAAACATCATAACCTAGAATAAACCCGACTCATAAATTTTTCTGGAAATTGCTACATACTATTATTGTACCGTAATAAACAGTTTACGACAATCCGACCAAGCGCAGGTAGAGGGTAGTAAAATTAACCCTATATCATTGGTAGTTATATATTGAAACTGCGATTCAGGTAAGTATTTCATTTTATTCAAATGTTGTTTCGTGAACATAATACTGTATCAATAATACATAAAAACGGGGTGCCTAAACACTTATGAGCGGTAGTGTATATCTTGAAACTTATACAGCCTTGGCCAAAAGTATTGAGCACCCATGATATCTTACAATTTTTTTTTTTGGGAGTATCAATTTAAAATAAGTTGAAACAATTTTTATAGGTTCACATTACTATTTATTTATATAAAATTAATATTTTGTGGGTTCACCCTTTGCCTTAATTACAGCAGAAATTCTTTTGGGTAGAGAGCTTAAAGTTTTTTACATTCTGCAGGACGTATGGCGCTCCTTTCCTGGTGCAGACAGCGTTTTAGGTCTTCTTTGTTATTTATTGTGTAGTGCCTGATTCTGCGTTTTAATAAACTCTTTTAATAAACCTTTTAATAAACTTTTTCTTCGAGCTTAAAATTATATTTAAAATAAAAATATTTTCACGGTATTTTGTGATTTTTACAGGATCGTGAGTTACATAACTCTCAGAATAGCAGAGTTTACAATGGCAACTGATAAACAGGGACATTCGGCACTGCATTCTATACGAACTCCAATAAGAAAAAAAGCTTCTAAAGCACGGGAATCAATTTGTAGTGTTCTTGGTGCCGACCTTGTGTAAATATGCTTATCTAGATTAGATTTCGTTTGCACTTTTTATGTGAAAATTTATGTATTTTGATCTTATTTTAGAACAAAATTTTTTCATGTGCATTTTTGTTATGAATTGAATTTTTGTTATCATGTGGTGTCAATGTCCTACATGCAAGGGTGGGCAAATTACATATGATCAGTAATTGAAATACTAATTACTAATTACTTTGATTTAGGTAATTGAAATATAAAATACATTAATTGTACATTACATTTTATTTGAGTAATGGAAATACAAAAAAAAATTACAATTTTCGTTGGTAGAAATGTAAATAAATTACAATTCCAAATTAATTTCCAAAATAGAATTAAAATGTTGTTACTTTGTTATAACTTCTTGTTGTAATTCAGAACTCACTGGTCCAGCCAAGTGTCAGTCACGGCGGTATTACTCACTGAAAAGCGTAGAATTCGTGCTCGTTTTATAATCAAAATTAGCCCTTCCGCGTGAAATGCCGTACACGTGTACGTCATGACTTTATTTTTAAAAAAATATCTGTGCAGAGTACTGGATGTACTTTATACAAATAGCATCTAAAATAGTTTATGGTGTCTTGTTAAAGTTCGTATTTTGTAATAAAATACACGTGTCCGACACTCCGCAGAAGAGATGATTTAATGCATGGCGTACACGGTATGCCATTCCACGGGGAAAGATTACTGTGGTATCTGAACAAACATGAGAAAGCTTGGGCCGTGGAATAAAATGTTTGAATTTAAAATTTAGATTTAGATTCAGATTTAAAATTTGGATTTGAAATTTAGCGTAATATTAGATGACAACTGCTACGGACGTGGCTTCAGACTACATTTCGTTAAATAAAAACCCCAAAAAACCAAACAACAAAGTATTCGTATTTAAAAGTGGTAAATTAGAAAACTTTATTCTACATACATAATTTGTAATTTTTTATGAAATATAATTTTATGTAATGGAAATACCAAATACAATAATAGAAAAATATTGTAATTAAACTATCAAATACAACGTCTAGAATTTAAAGTAATCAAAATACTAATTATAAATTACATATTGGAAATATAAGTAATTTAACTACGTAATTGAAATATGTACATGTGTTTATTAATGCCCACCCTTGCCTACATGTAACTCTCGCGTATTGAAAAAATATATTGTTACGGTGACACCTAGAATAGAATAGAATAAGTTAATTTCATTAATTGTTCAATTACTGCTGTGTTTTAATATTGGAGCACTATCCGGAGCCAAATGGCAATTTTCTATTGAAACTGCAGCTATTATTCACTGGTGTCGCTGTACTATAAAAATTAAAACTAAATTCATCAATAAAACAAACATTTATCATCTGAAATATATTAATTGACATTTATTTTGACATGACGTTATAAACAAAAATTCATTTTGCTGCGTTTTAATTTTTTATTGTAAGATTTAGTTTCTAATGGTTTCAGGGGTTTACAAAATAAAAGCCTTTTCAAAATTTCCCATTGAAATGGATAGCGCTCCCGATAGCGGCTCCCGATAAATAAGTGAGCCGAGATATTTTTTTATCGATTTTTAATTAAAAAGTTGAATGAAAAATCTTAGTTTAGATTTAAATAAATTAATTAAATGCAATAATAGCGCGCTAAATATAAGTTTTCACATAGAAAATTGGCTGCTCCGGATACAGCTATCGGGCGCTAATAAAAAAACACAGCATACATTTATAATTTGTGCTCAACATTTAGGCGTATTTCTATACTAACATATTTGCTGCGCATTTAGGATTATTCTAGAAACAAATATTTTGGTATATAAAGGCGCGCGTTGACGTGAAATGCTGAGTATTATTTTAAACGTGATACAGTGAAGGTTAAATAAAAGGATTATTAAAGTGATTATTAAAGCGATTATTAAAGTGATAATTAAAAAGTGTGTTATAATTATAATAAATAATTGTGAAAATTGTGTTGTATAATAAATTGTGTTGTGTAAATAAATTGTGTGAGTTCAAATTTGAAGCAGTGTATTTATTCACAATCCAGTGATTCGAACCTTGATTGACAAGGCAAATTCGTAACAATTGGTGACAGCGGTGGGATTGTGAATAATAAGAAAAATGATTCTCTACGAATTAAAGCTTGCGCAATTAAAGGAGCAACTGAAACAACGAGGTTTGGCCAGTGAAGGCACAAAAGCTAGTTTGGTGGAGCGACTACGTGAGGCCATGGAGAAGGACGGTTTAAATCCAGATGTGTATGATTTCGAGGAGGACAACACGGATGAGATCAGTGTGGACAAGAAAGAAAAGGAAGAACAAACGATGGTCGGAACAACACAAAACCCATCTGGAAGTTTCGATTTATCGCAGTTGATGGCTGCTATGAATCAGATGATGGGACAACAGTTGGAGGGAATAAAACAATCGAACGACGGAATGAAACAGCAGATGGAGCAACAAGGAGCGGACATTAAACATCAAATGAGACAGCAGATGTTACAAGTAGAGCAACAAAGGGCGGACATTAAACAATCGAACCAGGACATTAAAAACCAAATAGAAGATGGCCAAAAGAAAATAGACGAGAGGTTTCTGGAGTTATCTTCTACACTACACGGTAAAGTGGAAAAACTGCAAACAGAAGTACACGCAGAAATTCAAAATGTTAAAGGGACAGTTCAACAAAAATTTGAATCAGTTGAACAAGATTTTAAACGTCTCGAGAAGGAGCTCAAAGATGTCAAGACGAATGGAACAACAGGTCAAGTTATTCAGACGATTAACGCAGTTAAGTTAAAACCACCAACATTTGATGGAACA
Source organism: Nephrotoma appendiculata (assembly GCA_947310385.1). Taxonomy (NCBI): domain Eukaryota; kingdom Metazoa; phylum Arthropoda; class Insecta; order Diptera; family Tipulidae; genus Nephrotoma; species Nephrotoma appendiculata. The sequence continues at coordinate 141,971,671 of OX371223.1, forward strand.
ACATCCTTCAGTATTTTTAAGTTCCAATTCGAAACCGCGATTAAGCAAAATCAGTGGAATGAAGAACAACGAGTTGGAGCGTTAATTGTGGCTCTTAAATGCGAAGCGGCGGAAACACTACAAATCATTCCCGAGCAAGAACGGAACGTTTACATGGGAATTATGAAGGCGTTAGATCGAAAATACGGAAGTGACCATAAGCGAGAAATCTATCGCATGGAATTGAAGGGTCGATACCAAAGAGGAGGAGAATCGCTACAGGAATTTTCATCGGCAATTGAGCGGCTCGCACATTTAGCACATTCAAATATGTCGGCCGATTACATGGAGCAAATTAAAATAGATGCGTTTATTGACGGTATTCGAGATCCTGAGACATGCAGAGCAGTGATGTTGTCACCTAAGGTAACTTTTACGGAAACCATCGCTTGTGCGTTAACAAACGAAACTGCTCAGGCCATCGTCAAACCAGCAATGAAAATTCGCCGAGTAGAGATTGATTCCAGAATAGACACTGAGCGGGCTACGCCAAGGTTCAGATATGGAAGTGGCAAGATTAGATGCTGGGTGTGTGATAGGACGGGTCACATCTCACGGGACTGCTGGGAGATTAGAAAGAAACGAGGAAGATCGCCATCTCCTATGAAGCGTAGACCAAACGAAGAGCAGATAGAATCCAGAAAGGAGAGTCAGACGACAGTGGAGTCGTTAAACTAAAAAGAGTCAGTTTGAAGGGGCAGAAGCTGGCTCCCACAACCGATTGCCCCATAACCTCCATCCAAGTTTCGAGAGTAGCAAGAAGCGGTGACAGCTTAACAATTGAAGCCGATATTGATGGGAAGAAATGCATGATCACGCTGGATACGGGAGCAACTCATACGATTGTTCGTGAGGATATTATCGATGGAATTATGGAACCAGCTAATGGAATGAAATTACGAACGGCGACTGGAGAAAATTCAGCAATAAAAGGGAAAAAGGTCGTAAAAATAAGGATTGGGCGAAATCACTTTCAACACGAGGTGCTGGTTGCAGATATTGTAGACGAAGTCATCTTGGGGATGGACTTTATGAGAACGAATGGCTTCGTGGTGGATGTTGGACGGGGTGTATTAACCTACGATAATATCGAGTTGCCACTTCACGTTAGCGCTATAGGAGAAACGACCTGGCAAATTATAATGGATCATCGGGAGAAGCTGCCACCGAACTCGGGAACAATAGTATGGGCAAGATTGGAGGGAGGTTCTGGGTCACCCAGGTTGTGGGTTGTGGAAGCCAATGAAGCGGAGAGCGGAGCCAAAGAAATTATGATCGGGAAAGTTCTTGTGAAACCAGACAATGATAATAGAGTACCAATTAGGACTCTAAATCTCTCGGATAAGACGAACATCATCAAGAAAGGGACAATAATCGGAAAATGTGAAGAAATATCTGCGATAGTGAAGTGCGAGCAGAAAAATCCGATTAAGACGACTAACTCGCATGGGCAAAAAGAAATTATAGATCAACTCATGGAGAAATGGACCGAAGATCTTACCATGGAACAGAAAAATTTGGCAAAGCAATTGTTCGAGCGGTACATGCAAATATTCTGCAGTACATCGGACAATAATGGAAGAACCACAATGGTAAAACATCGAATAGATACAGGAGCAGAAATGCCGATTCGCCAACCACCGAGGAGATTACCATTGGCAAAGCAAGGAGAAGTGGATCGAATGGTAAAAGATATGCAAGCAGCAGGAGTAATCGAAACATCAAGCAGTCCATGGAGTTCACCAGTGGTGTTAGTCGAGAAAAAGGATGGTAGCATGAGATTCTGCGTGGATTATCGAAAATTAAATGCTGTGACGAAAAAGGATAGTTACCCATTGCCAAGGATCGATGACACGTTAGACACATTATCGGGTGCTCGAATATTTTCGACATTAGATCTGCAAAGCGGCTATTGGCAAGTAGAAGTCCAGGAGGAAGATCGTGAGAAAACGGCATTCAGTGTGGGTAACGGATTATGGCAATTTAACGTTATGCCATTCGGATTATGTAATGCCCCTGAAGAAAAAAATTTCTTCTACGGACGGATCATGGAGCTTTGCGCTGGTTGTTACAATTCAAAAATCCAGAGGGACAAGTAGCACGTTGGATCGAACGTTTGCAAAGCTACGATTTCCAAATTGAACATCGGAAGGGAAGCGCACATGGAAATGCCGACGCATTATCAAGAAGGCCATGTTCCGTGGAATGCAAGCATTGTGGGCGTGTGGAGGGTAAGGAAAACATCATCGATATTCGGCTTATGCAAGTGCTACCTGATGAGGAATGGACTGATGAAATGATCAAGAAGGAGAAATTACGGGATGCTGACCTATCATTCATCATGAAACATAAGGAAATAGACCACCGGCCCACATAGAGTGAGATAGCTGACAAAACTCCCATTGTAAAAGCATATTGGGCTCAATGGGATAGCCTCCACATAGAAAATGAATGTTTAAAACGAAAGTGGGAAAGCACGGATGGTAAAGTAAAACAATTGTTGGTAGTGGTGCCAAAAGATCGGATAGCGGAAATCCTCAAGGAGTATCATGGAGGAGCAAGTGGAGGTCACCTAGGGATTAATAAAACATTAGCCAAAATTCGCCAACGTTTCTACTGGTCCGGATGTAGACAGTCAGTTGTAGAATGGTGTCGAAGATGTGACCAATGTGCAGCAGTGAAGGGACCAGCACGAAAAAGCCGTGGAACCATGAAACAATATAATATCGGGGCACCATTTGAGAGAATTGCAATGGACGTGGCGGGGCCATTTCCGACCACCGAGAGCGGAAATAAATATGTGCTAGTAATAATGGATTATTTCAGCAAATGGCCGGAAGTGTATCCCATACCCAATCAGGAGACAACAACAATAGCTGATGCCGTGGTCAACAATTGGATTAGCAGATTTGGTGTACCGATGGAAATTCACACGGATCAAGGAAGGAATTTCGAATCGGTGGTATTTCAGGAGATATGCCAGATGCTTGGCATCAATAAAACAAGAACGACGCCTTTACACCCACAATCGGACGGTATGGTGGAAAGATTCAATGGCACATTGGAGGAATATCTAGCAAAGGTTGTGGAAAGGAACCAACGTAACTGGGATCGACATACACCAATGTTCTTGATGGCCTACCGATCTGCGGTACATGATACAACAGGAGTGACACCAGCTAAAACCATATTTGGGAACAACCTGCGATTACCGGGAGATTTAAAGTTTGGGGCTGTTCCATCAGCAACTCTATGCGGACAGGATTACGTCGACCGGATGAAAGAGGAACTTAATGAAATACATCAATTTGTTCGGGAGAAAATCCGAATATCAAGTGATCGAATGAAAGCTCGATATGACATACGAGCAAATAATCAAGGCTTCGAAGAAGGGCAATTGGTATGGCTTCACAACCCGCAACGGCAGAAGGGATTATCAGCGAAGTTGCAACCCACATGGGAAGGACCTTACACTGTCATTAAAAGTTTGAACGATGTGGTTTATCGCATACAGAAAGGACGGAAAGGTAAACCAAAGGTGGTGCATTTAGAGCGCTTGGCGCTCTACAGAGGAGGTGATCTGGATCCTGTTCGGGACGAACAGGCTTAGGTGGGGGGTAGTGTTACGGTGACACCTAGAATAGAATAGAATAAGTTAATTTCATTAATTGTTCAATTACATTTATAATTTATACTCAACATTTAGGCGTATTTCTATACTAACATATTTGCTGCGCATTTAGGATTATTCTAGAAACAAATATTTTGGTATATAAAGGCGCGCGTTGACGTGGAATGCTGAGTATTATTTTAAACGTGATACAGTGAAGGTTAAATAGAAAGATTGTTAAAGTGATTATTAAAGCGATTATTAAAGTGATAATTAAAAAGTGTGTTGTAATTGTAATAATTAATTGTGTTGTATAATAAATTGTGTTGTGTATAATAAATTGTGTGAGTTCAAATTTGAAGCAGTTGTATTTATTCACAATCCAGTGATTCGAACCTTGAGTGACAAGGCAAAATCGTAACAATATTGAGCACATATAGTTTGAGTTTTAGCTAAGCATTTCTGCTAACAGCCGCTAGAAAAAATTTTCCTTTTGTAACGACATCGAGAATTTGATTTAAACATAAATTTTCCATTGGTTTAGGAGTCTTATTCTCTTTTGTCTATGATCATACCGAGTATTTGATAATGAATTTTTTTTAACACTTTAACTATAGTGATTAGAATGCTTATCTTTGTTTGCTTTTGAATTCAAGGTTGTATTAGCTGTATTTTGTTGAGAATTAATTATTTCGAATTATTTTGGAATTATTTAATTCTCAACAAAACAGCAAAAATGTTTTTTCTGTTGGTAGTATTTTGTATTTTCCTATTTTTAATTATAACACAAAATATAATATATAAATTTTAAGAAAATATCGACCACAATACGAATAAAAATGTCGCTTGTCATAAATGTCATTAAATTTACAACACCAACTTAAAAACAATAAAAAACAAAAAAATGTTTTCTGGTGGCAAATACGATAAGTAACTTTTGGAATTAGAATTAAATAATTCCAAAAAAATTTTGGAATTAGTTTATTCTACTGGGAATTATCAAATGCAATTGTTGTTGTAAGTTCTCAACAAAATACAGCTATTCTTGGTAATGCAATTTTTTTTATTTATTACGAATTCCACTCAAACCTGTGGCCCTATTCCTGAATACGATTCGAAAACGAAAATGCAAAATTCATATTTGAATTGAATCAGATTCGTACGATTCTTATTTGAAAGTGAATATGAATCTTGTACATTCGTTTTCGTATCGTATTCAGGAATAGGGCCCCTGTTTTTGTGCGATGGAGAGGGATCGCATAAAAAACGCTATAAAATATGTATCGCAACACAAATCAGAAGACATTTTTTTATGCGGTGAATAGGGACTGCGTAAAAAAAATTTCACGTAGAAAATAATTTAAAACATTACGCAACTTGACGCAATGTGATGAAATATCAATAATCGAAAAAACTGCACAAAAAAGATCGCACAAAAACAGGTTTGAGTGTGGATATTACGAAAAGAATAAAACGATGAGCGAATGAAACGAATAGAATAAAAAATTGTCATAGTGAGAGTATACGAGCTGATATTTTGATAGGGGATTTTTTAGAAATGTATTAACTATTTTACTATAAAAGGTGGGTGTTCGTGCTAATTTTCTTATTATGTTTCCGACCGTTTAAGAAGTCACAACGTGAAGGTGTAATAAGGTGTAAAAATAAGTTAAAAAAAAGTTTAATCAGTTAGATAAGAAATTTGATAATAAAAACATATTAAATATTGTTTATCAATAAAATATACTAAAAGAACTTAAGATATTTGGACTTTAACAATTTAAGTTTTTTAATTAACGATAAAGTTTTATTACTAATATTATGATTATGGAGTGTACATTTTGCAATAAAACTTTCACGAGAAAAGACAATTTGACACGACACATGAAGTTTATGCATGATGTTACAGATTTTTTATGTGACTATTGTGGGTTGAAAGTGAAAAATTTAAGGAATCTCCAATGTCATCAACTGAAAAAACATGGAAAGAATATATCATTTAAGCGTACGACGGAAGTCACGGAAGGAAACAATGAAGGATTATCAAAAAAGATTAAATTAAACGATAACTCCGATAAAAACAGTTGTGAAACAGTACTGTGTGAGACGTGTAATTTAAAAGTTGCAAAGGTAAATTTCCATAATCATTTAAAGTCTTTAGAACATAGAAATAAATGTTTAAAAAAGTACGAGAGCGACGATTCTATACAAATAACTGAGAGTGCATTTAAATCAAGAATAATAGGATACCGCGTTTCTGATTTAACGACGGAACATGTTGATTTAAGGGAATTCATGAATGCTAACAAACTTAAAATAAACGGTTTACTGGATCATCAAATAGCAGTAAATACTAGCATAAAAACAAATTTTGAGCTGTTTGCATTATACATAAAATATGACATTAAATATGAAAAAGATAGAAAACAGGATGACACCATTATAACATTTAATACGAAAAATATTATTTTAACAGCCGGAAGTAGCTTTGATTTAATATTCAATCAAATTATCGATGTTTTAGAAAACCAGAGTGAAAACTTTGAACAGAAAGACTCTGGCTGGGCGCTTAAAAATATAAAATTTGTAGAAGTTAATATCAACAAGTACAGCCCAATGAGAGGATCATCATGTATACCACTACCCGATACCATCAAAAGTAAAAAAGCAGTTTTGAATATTGAGAACTATGATAAAGCTTGTTTTGCATGGTCTATTGTTGCTGCAATGAATCCTCATGTTGAACATCCGGAAAGAATATCATCTTATCAACATTATTCAAAACAATTAGTTTTAGAAAATATTAGTATTCCTGTACCGGTGAACGATATTTCTTTGTTCGAAAAATTAAACAATGTGAGTATTAATTTATATGGATTAGAAAACAATCAAGTTGTGGGTCCGTTGTATTTTACTAATTTAAAAAAACCGAAACATGTAAACCTCCTATATTTAGAAAATGATAAGACTAATCATTATTGTTGGATCAAAAATTTAAGTAGATTAGTAGGTCACCAGTTATCCAACCATGCAAATAAAAAACATATTTGCGATGGCTGTTTAATTTTCTTTAGAGATGAAGCTAAATTACAATCACATATTGAATATGGTTGTAATAGAATAAAATCAATTCTTCCGACTAATCAAAATAATATTTTAGCATTTAAGCATCATGATTATAAATTACGGGTTCCCTATGTAATATATTGTGATTTTGAGGCGATTTTGAAACCTATCGATTCATGTATTCCAAATCCTGGAACATCATTTACTGAAAATATTTTGAAGCACGAACCTTGTAGTTTTGCTTATTATATTAAATGTTCTTTTGACGATAGTAAATCTAAATTTGTTACTTATAGGGGCGACGACTGCGGAAAAGTTTTTATTGAAAACATACGAAGCGATTTAGGGGTTATTTATAATGAAATACATGTAAATCATGAAATGGAAACCCTTTCTTCGAATGATCAATTAAATTATGATAATGCAAATGAATGTCATATTTGTAATGGAAAGTTTAATGACTCTGAAAACTATAAAGTTAAAGATCATTGCCATTTAACAGGGCATTTTAGAGGTGCCGCGCATACTAAATGTAATTTAAATTTTAAAATAGCTGATTTTGTGCCAATAGTTTGTCATAATCTGAGTGGTTATGATGCACATTTTATAATAAAAGAACTAGGGTTTGATTCTGAAGCTATAGATCTGATTGCACAAAATAAAGAACGTTATGTATCATTCACGAAGCATTTCATAATTGGCGACAAAAAAAAAATTAAATTAAGGTTTATAGATTCGTTTAAATTTATGCCAACTAGTCTTGATAAATTAGCAAACAATCTGCATGACTGTCAATTTAAGGAAGTCGTTAAGATGTTTCCTAATCCAAATCAATTTAACCTTATAAAGAAGAAAGGAGTTTTTCCTTATGATTTCATTGACTGCTTTGAGCGATTTAATGATCCAAAACTACCCCCTAAACGTGCTTTTTTCAATAAATTGCACAACAGTGAAATATCTGATGATCAATATAATCATGCTGTTAAGGTATGGAATACATTTAATTGTAAAAGTTTAGGTGAATATTCTGACTTATATTTGAAATCAGACGTTCTTATTCTCGCTGACATTTATGAAAATTTTAGAAACGTATGTATGAAAACCTATGATCTTGACCCCGCTCATTATTACACATCCCCCGGTTTAAGTTGGGATGCAATGCTTAAATATACTCAAATCAATTTAGAATTGTTACAAGATATCAATATGATAAATTTTATTAAAAAAGGCATAAGAGGCGGTCTAGCGCAGTGCTCGAAGCGGTACGCTAAAGCTAACCATAAGTATATGAAGGATTACAAACAAGAAATAGAATCTTCTTTCCTTATTTATTTGGACGCTAACAACCTGTATGGCTGGGCTATGAGTCAACCACTTCCTTATGCTAATTTCAGATGGCTCGATTCTAGTGAACTTGACAAATTTGATATAAATTCTTTAACAAATAATGAGTCAAACATAGGTTTTATTTTAGAAGTTGACTTAGACTATCCAGATACATTACATAGCGAGCATAATGACTTACCATTTTGTGTGGAAAACATGAAGCCTTTACATAAATCTTCTAAAGAAAAAAAATTGATTGCAAACCTCCAAGATAAAAAAAACTATGTCATTCATCAAATAAATCTAAAACAATGCATCAATAGCGGCTTGATATTGACAAAAGTGCATAGGGTTTTAGAGTTTAGTCAGAAACCATGGCTTAAATCATACATTGATTTGAACACGAATCTTCGAATGAAAGCTCAAAATTCGTTTAACAAAGATTTTTACAAATTAATGAACAATAGCGTTTTCGGTAAAACAATTGAGAACGTTGAAAAGAGAACTGATGTAAGATTATTAACTCATTGGGAAAATATGGTTAACAAATTTGGGGCTAGTACTTTAATCAACAAGCCTAACTTTCATTCCTCTTCAGTATTTACTGAAAATCTGGTAGCAATACAAATGAATCGATTGTCAGTTACCTATGACAAACCTACTTATGCAGGTTTTTGTGTGCTAGAATTATCAAAGACCCTCATGTATGACTTCCATTATAACTACATTAAAACAAAATATAATCATGATGCTGCAGAGCTCTTATATACTGATACCGATTCATTAATTTATGAAATAAAAACCGAAGATTTTTATGAAGATATAAAACCGGATGTACATCAAAAATTCGATACTTCAGACTATCCCAACGACAACTTGTATAGTTTACCGTTAGTAAATAAAAAGGTTTTAGGGATGTTTAAAGATGAGTGTTCAGGAAAATTACTAACAGAGTTTATCGGTTTAAAAGCCAAAACTTACTGTTTAATACTAGAGGAAGATGATGAAGTCGTGAAAAAAATTAAAGGTATAAAAAAAGCAGTTGTTGCAAATGAAATAAGTGCAAATGATTTCAAAAATTCTCTTAACAACAACGAAAATATTATAAGAACCCAATCGACCTTTAAAAGCATAAAGCAAAACTTGTATACTCAGTTAACAAACAAATTGGCATTATCAAATTTTGACGATAAAAGGTTTGTTATACCAAATTCATACAAAACATTAGCTTGGGGGAATAAAAACATTGATAAATTTTTAATATCCAATAATAATAATGATTAAATAAAATATTGAATATTTTAAAAAATTAAAATTTTAGTATTTTATCAAATATTGTTAATTTAAATTAGTTTATTAAATAATGTTTAGTATGTATAGTTTTAATAAATAATAAAAAATAAATTCAAATTAAAAACAGGGATTTTTATTTTTCTAGAAAAACTACGAAAATATTTTATTATAACGCTTATGGTTGTTTCGTTTCGTGAATTTATTTATGTACGTACATATATGAAGTTAGCCCGAAAAACGCGATTGCCACACTAAACTATCACTATCGTGACAGTAAACGGTATCATGATACAATGACATGACATTTATAACATTCAGCCCGACATTTTAAAATTAGTTTTATGAATTTTTAAGATACAGCAAACGCTCGATTTAACGGATTAATTGGGGGAGTCCGTTTTTCCGAATGGCCGTTAAATCCGAATGGAAATTTTTTAAATTTAATCGACTATAGATTTTGCACTTGTTCTGGAATATCGCCACCTAGGACAGAACTCGTTTTTCGCTTAACCGATTATGAAGAGATTTTGTTTATTGGATGGCAATATGAGATTCATAAACAGTTTTTAGAAGAAGTTCTGGAATATGGCCATCTAGGGCGGAACTCGATCAATTATTAACCGATTATGTTGAAATTGGGTATGTTGAATGGAAATGGGACTCTTAAACAATTTTTGGAAGAAATTCTGGAATATGACCTACTAGGACAGAAATTGGGCATTGTGGATCAAATTCAAGAAAAAGTTCTGAAATATGGCCATATGGATTACGCGCTCTTGAATTGCAAGTACATATCTCAAAAGTGTAAATTTTCGCTTGGTTCTAAAGGTACTGAAGATCTCATGATCTTAGAAGACAGCATATTTCCCGTGAACAGTTTTCGAGGTCGTTGTTGATAAGAATAATATAAATTTATCTGAGCCCTTTGTGAAGGGTTCTTAACGTGATTTTTTGTGAGAGTAAGTAGTTGATCTGCCGCTCAACCCACTAAACTCATGAGTGGGGTACGTACTGGTGATAGATGTTAAGGCATCCTGCCTTACCAGAAACATGTTAGCATTACAAGCCACTGGCCTCAAGAAGAACGCGTCTGTTAAATCGAGCGTACGTTAAATCGAGGTCCGTTAAATCGAGGGTTTACTGTATATTACTATCGGCCTAGTCAGACCTAAAATCTCTTCGTTTATATGAAGCTAGCCCGATAGCAACATTCAACTATAATTGTCGAGAAAGTTTTATATCCTAGCCCGAAAAAATACCACTGTCGCGACAGTAAAATGTGTCATAATAATCTTTTATGACATTTAGAGCATTCCAGCCGAAATTTTAAATATAACTTTTATGTATTTTTAACTTAAGCCTTCAATTGTTGGGAACCTAGACAGTCCTAACCTAAGCTGAAAACGACAATGCGGAAACCCAATTAGCACCACGTGATTGACCACGGATTCAAGGTTTGGAAGTCGGCACATCTTTTGTATTGGTTGGTCGTTTGAGGATGCCGTATTTTGTTTTGGCCTCGGCCACTCTAACACAACAATCGTCACCGGGAAATACTTTTACGATTCGTCCCATCAGCCGTTGAGTGGGTGGTACATTATTGCCGTGTAATAAAACTATGTCATTTAACTGCAGATTTTCTTGGTTTGATTTCCATTTGGTTATTTGCTGAAGCGTGCGGTCAAATACTCTATTTGCCAGCGTCCTCAAAATTGTTAATAAAGGTGTTTGACTATGTCCCATCTCACATGAGAACTTAACCTTTGCCTGGCTGCTGATTCTGGCAATTGATGAATTATTGATCGCCCGATTAAAAACTGAGCGGGCCTAAGACACTCTACTTTGTCGTCGTTACTGCAACAGATTGGTCTTGAATTGAGAATGCCTTCTCGATTTGCACCACTACCGTTGAAAATTCTTCCAGGGTAAGTATGACGTCTCAGACGGTTCTCGTGATTTGTGTTTTTACGGATTTGACCGCGTTTTCCCACAGACAATATGGAGCAAATTAGTGCAATACAAAAAAAAATAGGAACAAATTCCTAGCGAGGTCAAAATTGCGCGGGAGCAGAAAGTTTGACCCGTTTTTTCAATATGGCCAAAGAGTCAAAAACGTGACTCAAGTCACAGGGTATGATTGCGATATATTTCCTCTTCCACATGAACTTTGAATCATGAGAAAATATGCATTTTTAACAAAGTTATTGAATAATTTGTCCGCCCGCTCATGTGTAAATGCACGGACTGTGCTCTCGGCGTACAAAACAGAAACTCAATATTCTAAGTGCGCTTGGGCCCATTTATCTCGGAAACGGTCAATTTTTTCGAAAAAGTCATTAGGACCATTTTTGTAAAAAATTAACTGATCTTTAATGTTTATCTGAACAAAAAAACTCTTATTGCCATATTTTGGGAGATATTTGCGGATAATCGATTGTCCAGGTCTTTTGTTGCCATTTTCTCCCCCTACAACAGAATGTTTTCTTGAAAACTCGGTCTTATTTTTAATGAGGTACCAAATGCCACTTATCGCCAGAAAATGAAAATCGCAACTAATAACTTAATGGTTGACGCCTTCATTTACTGGACTAGTTGTTTAATTTGATACTCAAAATTGTTTTACACTGAAAATTTTGTTTTGTGTAGAAAAAGTACCGCTGTTTTCAAAATAAAAATTATGCATCATTTTAGATATGAAATGTTTTTACGTGGACATTTTGTTTTTTGTTACTATTTTGTTATAAATTGAAATTTTTTGTTTGTTTTGTTTTATGAAATTAACAATTAATACTGACGCTTATAATAAATGTAAATTAAACATAGACATTTATTATTGTTTTTTACATATTTACTTTGAAAAAAAAAATAAAAATTGCTTACATCATTTTGGCTGTGACCCACTGTAGATGTTAAAATTGCATATAGGCGGACGATATCATGCAATTGTTTCACGTAGCGATAGTTCGGTTCAAACATATACTAAAACACAATATTGGTAGTACAATAAGTAAATGCGATTGTGAGGTGTTAAGTAGTAGAAAGTGGATGATTCTACCCCCTCCCAAATCGCGACCCTCCTAAAATGAGAAATCATACAAAATACTTATGAGATCATCTTCACTAGTGTAAAATATACAGAAAAACCACTATTAATGAACTTTGCTTCATAAAAAAAATTTAATAAATATTAATTTTGACAACGCTATGTTTAAAGTTTTATAATTTTTTATTTTTTATTTTTATTTCATCTTTACATTCTGAAATTTTTCTTTTTAAAACTTTTCTTTTTTCTGTCTCACACTCTTCGTCTGATCGACATTTCAAACTCAATTGCTGGGCGTTATTTTTGCATTCAATTATCTTGACAAGATCTTCTTCTAGTCCACTTTGTAAACATTTGGCCTCATGCACCACGTCTACTTCTACCTCAAATTTTATTGCTATGTGATCTGATATTAGCTTATACTCATTTTGAATAAGCAGACTTTGATGTGAGGGGTCATTTGTAACCACTAAATCAATAGTTGACGATGCTTTTTTGATATCATTGGGAACATATGTATGATTTTCGGGATACTTTAAATAGCAGTCTGCGTTTTCTGATATAAATCTGTGTAAAACTCGGCCTGCAATGTTCGATTTTTCACAATTCCAGTTTGTGTGTCTTGCATTGAGGTCCCCACATATGTAGAACACTTCTTGTTTAAACGTCTCTTTTAAACTACACAAGTCTTGCCATATATCGGCAGAAAGACTGCGTTGCTTCAAATATGAAGAAATGAAATGTATTTTATTCCCAATCTGGTCTGTAATCGTAACCCCTGTAGCTTCAAAAACTTTCAATACTGGTAAGGAGGTTACAGTAATTGTGTGAGCTAGTGACCGGGATACCAAGAGAGCAACGCCACCTGCTCCTTTGCGGCTTGTACTTTTTCTATCGAGGTGATAGCATGAATACTTTTCCAATATCGCCTTCATAGAATTGGTAGTAATTAATTCGGTATTTGGTTTCAAAAGAGTTTCTGATAACATCATTATGTCAATGGGCATGTTTTTTGTCAAGTAGTTATGTATCTCGCTATCTTTCGACTTCAAACCTTCTGAGTTCCAACATATAGGATACGTATTTTGGTATTTCTCTGATTCATTTCTATTTTACTCTTATATATACTATATATAATAAAGTTTTGTAATTCAAAGAATAAAACAAGAAACCATGTCGAAATGCAATTTTTTCGTACTTATTTAGGAAAAATCATTAATAGTGGCTTTACTGAATATTTTACACTAGTGAGGGTGATCACATACAAATTTTGAATGGTTTCTCATTTTAGGAGGTTTGCGATTTGGGAGGGGGTAGAACCATCCACTTTCTACTACTACTACTACTACTACTTGGAATAAAATCATGGCCGAGAGAGACCAACAGAGAGATGGTTGTTATAAGATAAATATCCTGCATTTTTAATAATCAATCATATTGTGGTGTGGCCCTCGGCACCCGGACAATTTAGAGTGCTGTGATGCTGCTTACCAAAATTCCTTGCAATTAATTGGCCCGAGCATAGTAGTTGCAACATTTGCTTAATATTTCCAGACGGTACCTAAACACATTTGAGTTTCTAGTAGGAATGACTTTCATTGATCGATTTTAGTTTAAAATCTTGGCTTAATCTGAATTAATTTGAGCCCTCGTCACGAGAAATAGCTGAATAGAACTCGATGGATAATTATCGAATCGTATAGACTTTATTCAGCTAGGTTCGGATCGGATTTCGAAGATATTAGGTTCGAAATTTGGTGATCTGGAATCGTTGGTTGGGTTGCCAAAAATTCGATCAGTAAACTTGTAATCTCTTCGTTTACGGCTACTTTTCTAAATTAACCGAATTTTATAAATAATTTGTGATTAAACCAAGTACACGATAACATGATTTTAACAAATTAAAAACCAAATCTTGGTTTGTCGTTAGTTGGATAATGCGCTCTAATCTGAGGTTTGTTCTCGAAATGGATCTTAATTGCACAATTTCGCATTGGAATCGAATTAGTTCACCACAATATAAGCAATTTTGGTATTTCGCTTTGTTGCCGCACCACTATGCATTCGTTACTTAGTTACGTGTATTTATTTGACAAAGTTCTGGCACGGGCATATTTGACCCATAAACCAGAGTTGTGATTTTCAATATTCTTTGCAATTCAAATGATTACTGATCAAGGTTTTGCTCGGTTCTCATCAATCCCGTTTGACACATTTTTATAATTGGGTATTATATTTATTTATTAATTTGCGTGTACTTCTCGTCATGCAGCACGCTTACTAACTAACTGATTTTTCTTTGTCTTAATTGTCGCGAGCTTCGTCATCTCCGTAGTTTATTATCGGTTCCTGAATCGATGGAATTTTCGTCCTTGTAGGTCTCCCGAAGAACAATTCCGCCGGTGTAAACCCGGTTGCTGGATGTGGAGTATTCCGGTTCATTAAGAGGTAAACTTGGACATCTTGTTGCCAATCTCTATTTGGGACATAATCTTTCCTGCGCTGTTGCGTAATCTTTTTAAAATGGAGTTATTCTATTTTTCAACGAGACCGTTTGCTTGAGACCAATAAGGAGGTGTGGAGTGTAGTTTTATTCGGTTCTCGATATAAAATGCCTTGTATTCGCGACCTTTAAGCCGTTTATCATTATCGGCTGTAATTGATTGTGGTAGACCAAATAAAGCATACAAGTTCCGCAACTGGGCGATGATTTCTTTGGAGGTGATTCATTCCATTACAATCACCTCTTTAAATCAACTATAATAATCTATTTCGACTAGCAGGTAATGTCCGGGATTAAAAGTTCCGCAAAAATCGATTGAGATACCTACCCACGGGGCAGCTGAAAATCTTCGCGTTTTCATTTGTTCTGGAATACTTGCAACTATTACCAAATTACACTCGTGACATTTTTGGACGTAATTCTTTATTTCGCTGTCTATTTTAGGCCATCATACCTTCCTTCGCAGTGACTTTTTCATATTTTCAATGCCTAGGTAACCCTCGGTTAAAAATTCGGTCTCGAATTTCTCTCGGTATAACAATTCGTGTTCCACGTAACACAATATTCTCATCGAAGCAGAATTCGAGCTTGAATGGCCTGTATTGTTGAATTAGTTCCTGGCTATTCCACAGTTCATCAATATCTAAACACTTCCGGATCAATTTAATTGCATTCGGTCGGTACTGTCTTCAAAAAATTCTTACACTATTTTCTTTTCGACAACCGCGATAGTGGATCACAAATATTCGTATATTCGTTCTGTAAAATCATATGTCTGCATTTTAAATATTCAGCGTTCAACTGGATGATGGGGTTCAACTGGTTTATGATCGTATGGTATATATGAAAATGTTCGACCGTCCACACAAATGCCATTGCTTCTTTTTCAGTAACATGATACTTTTGTTTCAGTTCCGATAGACTACGGTGTCCGTATGCTATAATTCTAGGTCCGTCCTTTCCAGTTTAACAAAGAACAGCACCAATACCAACTGAGCTGGCATCAGCTACCACATCTGCTTTACTTGTAAATTTAAATAATCTATGATCATAATAAAACTGCTATTCGATAGTAAATAGTTTTGTTGTAATCAAATTAGATTCTTTAGATTACTATTGTTGGATATTTTCACTAGGCGTTCCTTTCAAATGGTCATCGTTAATCAAGGTTAATGCCATATTTCTATCAACCGGCCTTTTAATTAGACGAGAAAACAATCATCTTTAGTTTCAGTTCGAGTAAACGAATCACAAAACATTAATACAATTAGAATATTAACCGTTCTTTAAGATTTTTTCGGCTTTTCGGGCAAAATATTATTTTTCATGGTATTTTTGCAATGTTTACGACTTTTCTAGTCATGCCATAGACAACAAAGAGGCCATTACCACACAAAGTAGAGAAACGCACTCGCTTCCATTTTTAATCCCAGTCTATACTTGTGTATGAGGGCAAAATGAGCACTTCCTTAGTTCTCTCCTTGGCAGCTTGGTTTCGTACTGATAAAAAGTTGGTCCACTTATCAGGTTGCAACGACCAAACCACAAAAATTCAACTCTTGCTTTGTACCTATAGTATAAAACAAGAACTTATCGATTTGGCGAATTATATCATGAAATCAGAAACTTCTGTAACAAACTTTTAAAAAACTTCTTAATTAACCCTTCTGTTCATTTTAAGGTCTATCCAGACCTTTTCAAATTCCTCAATCAACACTTCTCCTGAGATTTGGTAAAAAAATAAAAAAAATATACTTTTGTAAGTAGAGAACACAAAAACCGATTTATATACGCCTTGACACGATTAGTCCTAGACCTTAACATTTGTCGTACACGAATTTTTTGTTTTTCGAAAAAACAAATGAGTTTATTTCGTATTCTGCAAAAAATTTCTTACAGCAAGTTTTTTACTAACAAAACGCAAAACAAAAAAATCTACTACAAATCGTCATTTGACTGCAAAAATGGCGAACTACTTATTCTGTATGAGTGTGAGAAAAATTTCTGATCTTTACATACATTTTTGGTAGATGTGTGAACAATGTTGCCATAAAAAATAGTTCAGGTATATTTTATATCGGATCCGCTGGAAACGCGATATTTCAAAACGCGATATTTCAAAACGCGATATGGTACAAAACGCGATATGGTACAAAACGCGATATTTTAAAACGCGATACTTCAAAACGCGTTATGGTACAGAATGTGCATTGTGAAGCGACGGGAGCGCAGCGACCCGATTGATACTGATCCTATATACTCTCGCTCCTATCGATTTTTAAATTCCCATAAACTGAAATTAAATTTCCCCTTCACCCGCCTGATATAACCCGATCCTAAACTCCCTTATTGTACCATATCGCGTTTTGTACCATATCGTGTTTTGAAATATCGCGTTTTGAAATATCGCGTTTTGCGATAATTCGCGTTTTAAAATATCGCGTTTCAAATGGGACCCATTTTGTATGGCAGCATTATTGCAGCACAATTATTTACTCAGTAAAATTTTGCTGACAACATTTTTTGTTTCGAACACAACCAGTAAAATCTATATTTTTTTCTCGCTTATTTTTGCTGAAAGCAGATTTTTCCCATGGAAAAATACCTTTATGCGCCGATCCGGTCTGCCTACAACATAGCAAAAAATATTTAAAATGTCAAAAATGTGAGAATTAAATAAGACAAGATAAGATAAGATAATATATATACAACGCAGAGCAGCTATTGGGCTGGTTATCTATAACGTATTTCATGCTAAGTATGCCCATGCTAAGATGAACACAGAATTGTGCGAACAACGCAGCAACTGAATTTCTTGAGGACATGTAAATACTGCTGCTTCATTCGAATATCACCTAATTATTCGACGAAATCTTTTACATAAGACACAATTCGATGACCGAACTGACTAGGAATCCTGAACCTGCGATGGTCTCTTGTACTACTGGAAAAGGATTTGTTAAATGTTTTAACTTATAAAAGAACCTACTTGAGCAAATTGTCGTTTTTCCACACTACAGCTCGGTGTTTTATTCTCACAAGTGCACCATAACCATTTCTAAATTCCCTTGTTAGTAAAAAAATTATTATAATATTAAGGTTAGTTTGTTAGTTGGAACACTTCTATTGACTATCTTCCTTCCACTCACCATAAAGATGAGGAGGGTACATCACCGAAATAATTGTTTATGATTTGTTACATTCTTCTTTTGATTTTTGCTTTTTTGCTTCTTTTGTGAACGGAACGGTGAAAAACTCTCATAATGCACGAACTCTATTCGCGCGATCCCACAAATTGAGCTCATTTTGTTCCTACATACAGTGGGTCACAGCTAAAATGATGCAAGCAATTTTTAATTTTTTTAAAGTTCTTTGAGTGTTTTTGGCATCGAATCTACGAATTTTTTCAGAGCAGGTGTTTTCATGACATGAAAATTATTCCAAATGAGCCAACTTTGAACAATTCGGGATCATTGTCCTAGTAGAAACAAAAATGATCCTGAGAATCCCGAGGATTTTGCCAGTGGATGGATTGTAGTGGCGCCATCTACAATTGGTTTCCAAAGCCCAAAACATTGAAAACAATGTATTTGCAACACCCCCGATTCCAAATTTTGTAAAAAACTTGCATATTTCATGAGTTTCAAAATTTTGGATTTTTGAACCCGACTTTTTGCAAAAAATATTAATGTTGCGAAAAAACTCATTAGGACCATTTTTGTAGAAACTAACTAATCTTCAATTCTTATCTCAACGAAAAATCTCTAACTGCCATATTTTGGGAGATATTTGCCGAAAACCGATTTTCCGGGTCTTTTGGGACCATTTTCTTCCCCTACGACAGAATGTTTTCTTGAAAACTCGGTCTCATTTTTAATGAGGTACCAAATTTCACTTATCACCAGAAAATAAAAATTGCAACTAATAACTTACAGGTTGACGCCTTCATTTACTGGACTAGTTGTTTAATTTGATACTCAAAATTGTTTTACACTGAAAATTTTGTTTTGTGTAGAAAAAGTACCGCTGTTTTCAAAATAAAAATAATGCATCATTTTAGATATGACATGTTTTTACGTGGACATTTTGTTTTTTGTTACTATTTTGTTATAAATTGAAATTTTTTGTTTGTTTTGTTTTATGAAATTAACAATTAATACTGACGCTTATAATAAATGTAAATTTAGCATAGATTTTTTTAGATATTTACTTTGAAAAAAATAAAAATTGCTTACATCATTTTGGCTGTGGCCCACTGTAGATGTTAAAACTGCATGTAGGCGGACGATATCACAATTGTTTCACGTATTGATAATTAACAGGTTTAAACATATACTAAAACACAATATTGGTAGTACAATAAACAAATGCGATTGTGATTTGTTAACGTTGATGTGTATTGAATAAACGAAATAAAAAGCAAACTTTATTTATAAAATACATAAATCACAGCATAGAACGATCGTAACAATTAAATGAAGTTGTAGCGGTTGTTTATATAATTAAAAGAAATAAAACTTAAAATAAATAATAAAATTTAATTATTTTTTTATTTTCACTAGCTCAGGGTTACAATACTTTTGTCTTACTTCATTCAGAGCGCATTATCGACTAAAAACTAAAATGTGTATTAACAGTAGAATGAAAAATTGGAAAAGAAAGAAAGGTAAACAGGGTTGCCGCTACACTCCCCCTTTTAAACTTTAAAACGGCTCGTTAAAGTTTCAACATAAACGTTTTTTTTTATTGTTGTCGTGGTCGTCCTCTACGTCGTATAGGATTGGTAGGTACTGCACTGTTGTCACCGGCGTACAATTTTAGGGCCGAAACATGGTACTTTCCGATTAGAGTTTTGTCCCGGTCGGCTGTATCTACTTCATAAGTAGTGGAGTTCACGACTTTACAGATGCGATATGGTCCATCAAGTCTCGTAGCTAATTTTCGACTAAATCCTTTTTTTGAATTGCTTTGTACATAAGAAGTGATCAACACCAGGTCACCCACTTTAAATAGTCGAGGTTGGCGTCGCGTGTTGGTATATTCTTTTCGCCGATCTTGTTCACGTTCATCGACTTCACGTGCATCTTTCATTACCCCTTGTAATTTCCACAAATACGGGGGAATTTGTGGGACAAAATTCTCCGATTGAATAATTTCACGAATGTCGTTGGTGACATCCTCGAGCGTTCGTAACTCCTGTCCGAAAGTTAGGTATGCAGGGGTTTTATCGGTGGACTCGCATTTGGTAGTATTCATCGCAAATCTGATACTATAGGCAAATATTTCGGCCACTCAGTATGAAGATCCCCAACTAAAATTCCTAACTGCGTTTTCAAATCCCTGTTACGTTGATCCACTGGGTTGGCTTGAGGATGATAAACCGGTGTCTGTTTTGGTTCTATTCCAAAGCAACACGTAGTATGTTGAATTATTTCACTGACAAACTGTGATCCATTGTCAGAAACGAGTCGTCTGGGTAGGCCATAACGTAGGGACACTTCATCGATCAACGTCTTCCTACAACCAAGAGCGGTCGCGAAGACGAGAGGGAACAGTTCTACCCATCGAGTAGCAACATCCTCGACGATCAGTATGTGTCGGTAATCGCTATTAGCCTCAGGCAACGGTCCAAATAAGTCAACAGCCATAACTTCCATTCGTTGTGCCATTATTGGTGTTTTCAATAACCCACTTGGTGTCAGAATACCTTATATTTTTATAATGCAGCGATAGGATCAGAATGATAACGCCACAGGATATGATTGCGAAGAGAAGTGGGTACCACCAGTTGAGTTTCCTCAATTTCATCGTTAGTATAACGATAAAGTACCCCTTGCTCCATAAGATATCCACGTGAAACATAATTTTCACAATTCGGGTCATCGTGCTTCTCGAGACTACTAATAACCCTAGACACCCCGTCATCCTCCAATTGCAATAACCTCAAATCCGTTGGTCCCGCTGTGGAAAATCGATCTCGAAACCACATGTTTCGATAACAAACTCCTCGGTGGTAGGTGGCCGGGACAGGGTGTCCGCTACTACATTCGATTTTCCTGCTGTATAAATAATTTTTACATTAAATGAATGAATTAACATGACCCACCTGGCTAAACGGCCGACGAGTGACTTTGCAGTCAGGAGCTTTTTCAATGGTTGATGATCAGATCGAACTACGATATCAGCACCCTCTATGTAGCCTCGGAACTTGTTTAGTGCCCAAACCACTGCGAGTGCTTCCGGCTCAGTGGTACCGTAGTTTCTTATTGTTAAGCTGAACTTTCAGTGTCACTCCACGTCCACGGTGCGTTATTGTGAAACATTCACGGGCGGTTTCATTTCCAAAATCGCAGATATTTTATTCGGGTCGGTGTTTATCCCATCATGCGTGATAACGTGTCCCAAGTACTGTACTTGCTGATGGAAAAAGTGACTTTTTCCCCTATTTGCCCGTAAATTAAACAGCTTTAGCCGTTTGAAAACCAGCTCAAGATCGTGCAAATGCTCAAGATCGGAAACTATTTGAAATCACTAGTATGTCATCAAGGTACGCTAGAATGGTAACATTAGGAACACCAGCTCGAAAACGGTCGATGAGCCGCTGGAATGTCGCGAGGGCATTTTTTAGTCCGAACGGCATCCTCTTGAACCGATAAAGACCAAATGGCGTGATAAATTCCGTTTATCTTCACTGCTGACCTTGACCTGCCAGTAACCGGAACGTAAATCAATCGTTGACATAAATAAGGACTGCTTGGCCAAATGCAAAAGCTCGTCGATCCTGGTTAATGGATAGCAATCCGTTATGGTAACTGAATTTAGATCCGTGTAGTCCACGCACACACGCACTTCTTTATTTTTTTAGGAACCATCACCACAGGTGCCGCCCTCGGTGATTCACACTTTTCGATTATCTCATCATCAAGCATTTTATCAATTTTTCGTTTCAAAATTTCTCTGCGAGGCCCAGACATTTGGTAAGGCGGGACGGTTACAGGAAGTTGGTTCGGATCTATCGTCTTGATGGTATGTTCAACGAATTCAGTTGGGTCTCCCCCTGGCTCAAAAATATCACAAAAAGCCGTTAGTAAATGTTTCATCCGAACCTTTCCCTCTGCTGTTATTTCAGTGCCCTCGTCTGGTCGGAGCTCGATAACTGCAAAATCAATCAAAACAAGTTGGTAATAGGTTTCAAAATTAAGCGAATGCTTGTTGTTAGAATCGTGGTTAAACCAGAAGAGTCTTTCCGGAGTCGATAACAATTCCAGCATCCATGATAAAATATATGCCCAGAATTGTATGCTGCACTTCATCGTCGGAGAAGATAACAAAAGTTGTAGGCACAGTTTTAAACCCAATCGGTATCGAAACATCACACCGGGTATAGAAAACACGTTTTCCTCGTTGACAAGATCCATCCGCCAACTTAACATCAAGATTCAGTTCGTTGAATGGTACATGATTCTCTTTAAGGATTTTTGCCAACGAAACACTAGCTATGCATGCGCGTGATGCTGTGTCTATAAGACCACTTCCATTGTTGACTAACAGAGCGATGTTTAAAATAGGTCTGTCTCGGGATTTCAATCCGGTTGCACAAGTGTCCAAACTGTTGAAATTCAATGGACTGGCCGAGGTCGTTGATTTTTGTTTACATTTTGGGCAATTCGTTCGCACTACTCCCGGTGCACCACACCCATAGCACTTTATTTCGGATGACTATGATTTCTCAAACGATGCACTTTGAGGTTTATTTAACCGAGGACAATTTTCTTTTATGTGACCCACGGTCTTGCAATAATTGCACCAATCCTTGCGTGATGGTAGTGATTCGATCTTTACTCGTTCCGCTTTAGATTTGATTTCGCTCATGTTCGCTAATTTCCCTTCATTAATAAAAAGTTCTTCGGCTCGGGCCAGTTCCAATAATTTATCATAAGTTCCAAAACTCGTTCGTCCAATTGCGTTTCCATCGGGACATCAAGTTTTGCAAAGAAAGCACGCACTTTTGCAATAAACAGGTCAGTTCGCGCATCACTGCCTTGTTTAAGGTTGAAAATTTCCTGAAACGCCATATATTTTGGGCGCTGATCGCCAAAAGCTACCTGCAACATCTTTTTCGCATCGTCGTAGAATTGTACACTTGCTTTTACTCCATCCCACCATAACGCGGCCTCGTCGATTAATAAAATTCGAAAACCACGAAGAGCAAAGTAGTTGAAAGTGGGTGATTCTACCCCCTCCCAAATCGCGACCCTCCTAAAATGAGAAATCATACAAAATACTTATGAGATCATCTTCACTAGTGTAAAATATACAGAAAAACCACTATTAATGAACTTTGCTTCATAAAAAAAATTTAACAAATATTAATTTTGACAACGCTATGTTTAAAGTTTTATAATTTTTTATTTTTTATTTTTATTTCATCTTTACATTCTGAAATTTTTCTTTTTAAAACTTTTCTTTTTTCTATCTCACACTCTTCGTCTGATCGACATTTTAAACTCAATTGCTGGGCGTTATTTTTGCATTCAATTATCTTGACAAGATCTTCTTCTAGTCCACTTTGTAAACATTTGGCCTCATGCACCACGTCTACTTCTACCTCAAATTTTATTGCTATGTGATCTGATATTAGCTTATACTCATTTTGAATAAGCAGACTTTGATGTGAGGGGTCATTTGTAACCACTAAATCAATAGTTGACGATGCTTTTTTGATATCATTGGGAACATATGTATGATTTTCGGGATACTTTAAATAGCAGTCTGTGTTTTCTGATATAAATCTGTGTAAAACTTGGCCTGCAGTGTTCGATTTTTCACAATTCCAGTTTTTGTGTCTTGCATTAAGGTCCCCACATATGTAGAACACTTCTTGTTTAAACGTCTCTTTTAAACTACACAAGTCTTGCCATATATCGGCAGAAAGACTGCGTTGCTTCAAATATGAAGAAATGAAATGTATTTTATTCCCAATCTGGTCTGTAATCGTAACCCCTGTAGCTTCAAAAACTTTCAATACTGGTAAGGAGGTTACAGTAATTGTGTGAGCTAGTGACCGGGATACCAAGAGAGCAACGCCACCTGCTCCTTTGCGGCTTGTACTTTTTCTATCGAGGTGATAGCATGAATACTTTTCCAATATCGCCTTCATAGAATTGGTAGTAATTAATTCGGTATTTGGTTTCAAAAGAGTTTCTGATAACATCATTATGTCAATGGGCATATTTTTTGTCAAGTAGTTATGTATCTCGCTATCTTTCGACTTCAAACCTTCTGAGTTCCAACATAGGATACGTATTTTGGTATTTCTCTGATTCATTTCTATTTTACTCTTATATATACTATATATAATAAAGTTTTGTAATTCAAAGAATAAAACAAGAAACCATGTCGAAATGCAATTTTTTCGTACTTATTTAGGAAAAATCATTAATAGTGGCTTTACTGAATATTTTACACTAGTGAGGGTGATCACATACAAATTTTGAATGGTTTCTCATTTTAGGAGGTTTGCGATTTGGGAGGGGGTAGAACCATCCACTTTCTACTACTACTACTACTTGGAATAAAATCATGGCCGTAATCCGGATGCCGAGGGCCGCACCACAATATGAATAATCAATCATATTGTGGTGTGGCCCTCGGCACCCGGACAATTTAGAGTGCTGTGATGCTGCTTACCAAAATTCCTTGCAATTAATTGGCCCGAGCATAGTAGTTGCAACAGTTGCTTAATATTTCCAGACGGTACCTAACCACATTTTGAGTTTCCGGTTGGAATGTCTTTCATTGATCGATTTTAGTTTAAAATCTTGGCTTAATCTGAATTAATTTGGGCCCTCGTCACGAGAAATAGCTGAATAGAACTCGATGGATAATTACCGAATCGTATAGACTTTATTCAGCTAGGTTCGGATCGGATTTCGAAGATATTAGGTGAAAAATGGAATCGTTGGTTGGGTTGCCAAAAATTGGATCAGTAAACTTGTAATCTCTTCGTTTACGGCTAGTTTTCTAAATCAACCGAATTTTGTATATATTTTGTGAGTAATCCAAGTATAGGCAATAACATGATTTTAACAAATTAAAAACCAAATCTTGGTTTGTCGTTAGTTGGATAATGCGCTCTGATCTGATCTACAGATATCTGTATCTATTGCCTTTGTCTATGATGTTTTCGGAATTTTGTAAAAGTTCTGACACTGGCAAATATGTCCCAAAAACGTGTGAGTGGCGATTTTCCATTATTATTTGCAACTCAAAGGATTACTAATCAAGATTTAACCCGGTTCTGAACAATTCCTTTATATGTTCTAGTCAGATGTGTTCAGTATCCAGGTTCATGATTATTTTCATAATTTCGTCATAGTTCTGACATGAGCAAATATGGCCCCGAAACGGGTGTTTAAGGAAATCCCTGTTTTGTATAAAAAAAATCCCGATTTTTAGGAAATCCTGATTTGAATTTTTTAAATTTGACATGTGGGAAAATGGGACACTTAATTGATTTTTTGCTCTAGAAAATGGCTTATATATACAGTCGTGTGCGAAATAATAGTAGTGATCGAATAATTTCGCTATATTATGAAATTTTTAGTTCATATATGAGATATTTTGGAACGTAGTTATGTTTTAAAATTATTTGTAGTTTAGAGAATCTAATAGTTGCTGTGTATGGCTCATACATGTCAGATTAGGTAAAAATTTTGCACCGCTTATATTTTAATGGGATTTTGTGGTGTGCGAAATAATAGTAAAAATTTATAAAATTCATTTTATTTGTTATGTATACAACTTAAAATTAGTATTTAGTAGTATAGCCTTTGGCTTTTATTACAGCACTCATTCGTCAAGGCATTGAGTTTATTAAACTTTGACACCTTTCAACGGGAATGGACAACCATGCAGATTTGGTTATTTCCCATAATTGCTTCGAGTTTCTTGGGTTGGAGTTGGAAATCTTTTTTTTTTTATATCGGCCCACAAATTCTCAATTGGATTGAGATCAGGTGATTGAGCAGTCCACTCCATAACATTTCGCAAGAACCATTCCTTCGCCTTTTTATAGGTATGTTTCGGATCATTGTCTTGTTGCATGACCCATTTAAGCTGCATTTCGTATTCTGCATAAGGTAGCATAACGGTTTCCAGTATTTCAACATATTTATTCGCATTCATAATTTCCTTAATCCAATATATCGGAACAACGCCGACCCACGAAAAACAACCCCAAATCATTATATTTCCTCCTCCATGTTTAATGGTTTTTGACGTGTATTGCGGTCGGAATTCAGTCATCGGTGGTCTTCGGACATACTGAAGGTTACTATCGCCAAAGAGAACCATTTTGGACTCGTCCGTAAATAAAATATTACGCCATTTTTCAAGGGGCCAATTTTGATGATTTTTGGCATAAGTTATACGCGCCTTCACTTGTCGCTTATTTAAAAAGGGCACCTTCCTAGGCCTCAACCCTTTTAAATTTGCTGCTAAAAGACGTTTTCTAATTGTTGAGGTGTCTATATCTAAATTAAGATCTTGTTTGATCTTCGTTGAGGTATAAATAGGATTCCTTTTCGCACAAATCACGATGTCCCGATCAGTTGTATTCGAAGTTTTTCGTTTTCTTCCTCGTGTTTCTGGTTTTTCTTTGTGCTTAACAGCATTGGATATAATGGTAGGTGAACATCCCAAAATTTGCTGGATAAATTTTTTATGTTTTCCTTCTTTGATTAATTTTTTAATTAAATCTCTTCGCTCTTCAGAACAATGCTTTTCCCGGCCCATTATTATTTAAATAATTATTTTTTTTTTATCAAATTTTTATAATTTTATGTATCTTATTATTTCCGAACCGCTATTCTTGATCACCTCTATTTTAAACAATAATCAATAAGAGACTACTATTATTTCGAACATAAAAATTTAGACTGACAATCGAACATAACGGGAATCCCGAACTTGTTTGAGAAAAAAATTACAAATAGCGTTTGGTTTATGTTCAGTGGACATTAAAAAATTCATTTTGAAAATAGATGTCAGTTAAATCATGAAAGGATATTTTTGTAAACACAAAACCTATAATACAGGTACACACTACTATTATTTCGCACACGTGTATGTAATTTTTTTAATTTGTTTTAAGGAATATTTTCGTAACTTTTTTATCAAATATTAAGGAATTTGCATCCATAATTTTTTTTTTTTTTTTTTTTTTTTTTTTATTGGTAACTATGCGATCTGTTTTGGGGCTCAAGGCTCACCCTGCTCTTCCGCGGTTATGCTTTTAACGTCCTTACTTTACGCCTTGCGGCCAACTCGAGGACGTACGGCTATAGGACCGATTTAAGACCATCTGCACATTGCAAGCTCCATGCCAGCCTATACCAGCATGGAAGATGGGTCGGCCCATGGGTTTTGCACACCGACAGGGGGTCATAGATGTGTTACATTTCACCACAGATCGAAATCTGTTGATGAAATTTCACTTTGCATCCTGCCCCTATCGGGATTCGAACCCGGTACCTCCCGATCCAAACGCCAAAGCTTTAACCACTGTGCCATTTGGTCGGTATCCATAAATCCATAAATTTTACTTCACCAAAATATATTTTTTTTTTTTTTTTTTTTTATTTATTTAAATAGTACAATCTTATCAAATGATAATTTATTACTAAAGATAATAACGCACTTATTTGAAACTAATAAGTGGAGCGAGTGTGGGTTTACAGAAATCAATATTCTGCTCCCAATAATGAAACTTTATTTATTAGATGACTAGCTCATGCGGTTTAATTCTTTTAAGGCGTCTCAGTTCTTGTGTTATGTCAAGAAGTTGTATTACTTCACTGTTGGTATGTTGCAGTAACCTTCTTTCATGTTTGATGGCAAATTCCTGGATCACTTCATCAATCTATTTAACATTTAGGTCTTTGTGTAATTCCTCGTTGGTTACGTAGCGGTAAGCATTCGTTATTGTACGTAGAAATTTGTTTTGGCAACGTTGAATAATTAAACGATTTGATTGTTTAGTACAGCCCCAGAGCTGGTTACCATACGTCCAAATTGGTTTAATTATCGATTCGTAGATCAGGCGTTTACAGTACAGGCTAAGCTTAAAATGTCTTCCTATTAGCCAGTACATCTCACGTTGTTTCATTTTCATTTGCTCTGCTTTTTGTCTAACGTCATATTTCCAGTTCAATCTTGAATCGAGATGCAATCCGAGATATTTTGCAGATTCAGCTTGGGGAATTTGTACCCCATTGAGAAATGTATGGATGTTGCAACGTGTATGTTACATGTACTGATTTCAGCACGTTAAGCTTTATTTTCCAATCCCTGGTCCATTGGCTGATTTTATCGAGTGCGTGCTGTAAGTATTCTACTGCTTGGTTCTGCGATTCGCTTGATGCCAATACTGCGGTATCATCAGCAAAAGTTCCAATGAAGGTTGTTTCCGTTGTCGGTATATCAGAAGTGTAAAGTAGATATAGGATGGGTCCTAATACGCTACCCTGGGGGACTCCTGCTACGGCTGGGTAAAAGTTGGAGTATGTTACTTCATGTGATACTCTAAATATTCGTTTGGAGAGATACGACTCGAGCAATTGGCAGTAATTTTTTGGCACTAATTTACTTATCTTGTAGATAAGACCCTCATGCCACACTCTATCGAAAGCCTGTGATACATCTAGAAATACGGCAGGGCAATATTTCTTCTCTTCAAGTGCTTGTTCTATCTTTGCAGTCACGCGATGAACTTGTTCAATTATCGAATGTTTATTCCTGAATCCAAACTGGAAGTCAGCGTATAATGATCATTGGTCTTAGACGTTTCAATAACAAATTCTCAAACAATTTTGAAATAGTAGGTAACAAAGAGATCGGCCTGTATGAGCCCATTTGCTCGGCTGGTTTGTCTGGTTTTTTATCATGATTATTTGTGCAACCTTGAAACACTCAGGCACATATATAAGTCGAAAGCAAGCATTATATACATATTTTAACATAGTCACTGCTCTCTTTGATAACTCCTTAAACATCCTTGGCGAAATGTCATCAATTCCAGGTGACTTTTTGGGATTCAGATTCATGTCTATTTCTTGTGCAATTTCAAGTGGGGTGACACTTCTGATATTTGATGCGGATCTATAGACTGGTTTAGCATCAATCCTAGATTGTATGTCGTGTGGTTGAAATACTGATGCCAAATGTTGTGCAAACAGTTCAGCTTTTTCTTCGTTACGTCGCACCCATTATCCATTCATGTTCCTTATAGGTGGCACTTGAATTATTGGTCTCTTGTATCTTTTAGTAGCTTTCCAAAGAGAATAATTTTTGTCAGCTTCAGGACCCAGTCCTTTCAAATAATATTCAGTACAAGCTTCTTTATGTTCTTTAATTAATCGGTTAACTTTATTACTTACCCGATTAAATTCTCTTTTGTCATTAATGTTTCTAGTTCTATGCCATACGCGCCTTTTCCTACGCCTTTCTTTTATCAGTTCCCGAATCGCCAGGGGGTAGTTGATCTCTTGTACGACTTTCTCACCTAGTACGGGTGTAGCCTCTTTAGCTGCATCACGCATGGAGTTAATAAAATGTTTAGTTTGTAATTCAAGTTCTTGTTTAGTTTTAAGACTAACTTTTAACTCAATTAGAGTATCCAGTTTCTCTCTAAATAATTCCCAATCAGTAAATTTATTAGTAAGGTTAAGTTTGGTTTTCTTTCTTATGACTAATGTACTCAGAGTCATTAAGACCGGTGTATGATCGGAAGTAAGGTCGTCAATGCCTTCAACTTCAATGTAATTTGAGGCTATTCCTTTCGAGATATAAAAGTCAAACAAATCAGGAATTTTGCTTATGTCTGTAGGCCAATAGGTAGGTTTACGCGATGAGTGATATTCACATCCTGATATTTCTATTGCACTTAGGAGTTCTTTTCCTTTTCCTGGTGTTATGAGTCGAGAACCCCACGCAGTATGTTTCACGTTGTAGTCACCTCCTATAATAAACCTTGGTCCAAGTTTATTAAAAATGTTGACATATTGATTTCTTACGATATTATGTCTTGGTGGGCAGTAGATCGCCCCTAAACTTAGTTCGGCACCACCATGGTTAATCGTTATTACGGTTGCTTGCATAAATGGTTCCTTAATTTCTTCTTGTTGGAAATGTAGGATATTTTGTTTGATTAAGATTGCTGTCCCTCCTCGAGCACGACCACTAGGATGCAATGTCCAATAGGCTCTATATCCTGTAATTTTGATAAAGTTTTTCTCCGTAAAGTGCGTCTCTGATATTAAAGCTTCATCTATGTTGTTGGTTTTTAGAAATACTTCTAGTTCTTGAGCTCTTGCATTAAGCCCGTTAGCATTCCAGGTAATTATACGTAGGAATGTTACAGTCATTTACGTTTTATGTTTTAGCGGTTTGTTTGGTGGCTTGGAATTATCTTCCAGTTTATCCACCCTGTTAGTAAGCTGGCTGAAATTTTGTCTCATTTCTGCCTGAAATTCGGTGAGCATTTTCATTATATTACTAATGGTTGGCTCGTTTGGCACAGGCTTCTGCCTGCTTACTTGATTTGAATTGTTATTTGAGGTTTTGGTCACCTGGGCGTAGGAAACCCCCTCTCTAATTGTATCATATTGTTGGTTTGGCTTTTGCTGTAGGCGCTCTGCTACTGTAATTTTTCTCGGTAGCTGAGCATTTAGTTTTTTCTGATACACCAGGCATCCTTTATAGCTAGCCGGATGACCTTTTTCTCCGCACAGTGCACAAGTTGGTATAACATTTCGCGGCTTTTGACATTGTTTTGTTTGATGATACTCAGCACATTTGACACATTTGGCTTGCCTATTGCAGAAGTTCTTCGTGTGTCCTAACTGTTGGCAATTTGTACACTGAGGTATACCTATTACCTTTTTAGGTGGTTCAATAGACACCTTGCAATATAGCAGGTTCTTAATTTCGTATATGTCCTTATTGTTTTCCCCCTGTAACAGGTCTACATAAAACAATGGGAAGTGTCTAATAATTTTTTTCATTATTAATTGTCAACTTTTTATGAACGTTAATAATGTTGGTTACTTTATGACCATGGTCCTCGATTGCCGCTTTGATCTCTTCGCGATTGGTAGATGACGGTAAACCTCGTATTACGATTCTATACCATTTTTCACTTTTGAGCTGATAAGTATGGTATTCCATCTTATATAGTGTACTATCCTTGTTATTGGATTCAGTGTCTTTTATATCGCTAAGTAGTTTTTTAATTTTACGGTAGTCATTTTCAGACTGCGTTGTTATTTTGATGTCGTTATTGGATATTGCTTTAAACTGAGCAGGTTTCTCTGTCACTGCCAATACTTGAGCTCTGAGTATATTAAAATCTCTAACGTTGCTGACATTGATTGGTGGTGGTAAGGGCTCCTTTTTGTGTGCTTGTTGTGGTTGTTTTGGTATTTCGTTATCTTGCGGTAGAGTTACCCTTGGTGATGGCGTTTTAGAGAGTCTCCTCTTTTTATGTACATTTAGTTTATTTTGTCTAGGTTGGGTTTCTTTCTCAAGTTCCTCTTCATCCGTAAAGTAGTCATTGGTTAGACTTTGTAGGCTCTGACTTCTACCATTAGTAGACGTAGAAGGTTTATTTTGCCTTTCTAGTGATTTGATTCTGTTTTGTAAGTTTACCAAAATATCTTGGTATTTATTACATTGTAACTCATATTGCTGGCATTTTGTCCTTAGTTCATTATTCTGGCGCTCAAGCGAGGCTAATTTTGATGTCATTTCATTGCCGTCTTGAAGCATACGGTGTCTTTTCGTTAATGTTGGAGAATGCATGAGTTCTAATGGAGAAATGGGGCTTATACTTCTATCTGCTCCAGTAGCTAAGCTTGCCACTACTAAAGCATTGCGGTCGCTGGATATCGACGACTGGAAGCCCGCTCGCTCACTTTCCGAAGTCGCCGGTACTGGGCATCCTAATCCCTGCACCGTAGCATTAATCTTCTTCTGATCTGCCATGGGTGGTTTATTGTTCGGGGTTCCTTCCCCTAGCCAGTTTTGGTCCGCGGATTATATTTTATTTCCCACCTACCCTCCGGCAAGCCGGTTAAAGAGCATTCCCCTATCCGCCACCTGGGGACGCGCCACGATGGAAGTTTGGCATCTCCACACCAAAATATATGAAAACCAAGATTTTGAAAACCGGGATTTTGTAAACCGAGATTTTGAAAACTCAGGTGTGTCCATTGTTCAGATTCATGATGGCCATGTTCATGTGACACAAAATACGCCAAGTACCCTAATTTTATTTTAAGATAACATTTTCCTATAACCACCAGTCCCACTCACATTGATACATGTTAATTATGTCAATTATTCTGTGAATATGTGGTGTACATGATACAAAAAAACCAAAAGATGCACAAATTAAGATAGAGCTTACATTTTTTCCTATCTTCTCCTAGATCTTTATTACTATGTAGCAGTTTTCTATGGCTTCGTTTACCATATCACAATCCAGGGTGGATTAGCTCGTATCATCTATATATGTAGATCTTTATGGTGACTTGACTATTACATCAGTTTTATGTTAGTTTTATAGTAATCTTGATGTAAATCATTTCAAATAGAATAGAACGGGAGAATGTTAGCAACAAAATAGGCGAAAAGCTATAAAAAAAACTATTTGTGTATATGTCCTAGAATAGATCTATCATACTACATATATTTATTATGTTACATACGGTGCAACGAGAAACTTATAAATTTACAAAATAACAACATAAATAAAAAAAAAATCTTTAACTGGATGGGGGGGTGATGTTACAAATTTTTGCGAAAACTTTAGAATTCTAAACGAAACTCCAAAGCTAATTTTGTTGTCAAAAAATTCAATATGGTCAGCATTTAAGGTGTTCTAGACTGGTCTCGTTCGTTTATGCTTTATATACTGTATGATTTCATAATCGAGATTTTAAAAATTATTTAGGACGAGTAGTTAAAATTTTCAACGAGTGATTAAAAGTTTTGTACGTATACTCGTACAAAGGAAAAACTAAATCGAAAATTATTTTATTCATTTTTCTTGTTTTTATGTTTTCCTGATTATTTTTGCACTGATAACAGGATATTAGTTGGTAAAATGGAAAATCGTATAGAAAAAGTATTGCAAAGTGGAAAATGAATTATTATTTTTTTAACCTATCTTAAGTTTTAATGAAAATTTTTATTTTTTGTTTTTTGAAATTGGAATTTCCATTTTTATTTTATATACGAGTATATATCTTGATTCTCTAGTACCCTCGACTGACTATTCACCACATATCCATATACCAACCATGTTGGTGTATTCGAGAAATATCGGACATATTCGAACATATCGGAAAATAGAAATTCGATTTTTGGAGAGATTGATGATTGAAGTGATATATAGGAAGATTAGTTGTGATTGGATTTTTTGCTCGTCTCCACATATCCGAGATAGCAAATGTAATATTAAAGGTAGTATTTTTATGATTTCCTGTGGTTGACGGCACTTTCATTAAAATCTAAAATATGTGCAATAGTTTGTTGTTTCTGTGTTCTATAATGACGATATAGTCGTCTTTCAATGCAATACTTATTATGACATTTCGTTCACCATTTTTCGGTCGCCATCAACAACGAAATATTTTAGTACTCAGTTATTCCGCTTTATTTTGTTAGGATGTCGTTTTTCTGAACTAAGTGGGTGGGTGGTTTCAAATTTCGTTGTTAAAAGGTCGTAAATAGACCCGATTGGTGAATAAACTTGATGGTTTAGCAAAATTAACTGTGGAGTTGGAATTAGCGAGTCACGAATTAAAAAGAGCCCTGGAGTTAGTATTAATACATTTGAATTGGATGGAATTGTTGTGAGGGTCACCGTAAACTTCCACAAGCATTCGATATGCTTCAGCTGCATTTTTTCCAATTCCATATAGTTCAATATATTGTGGAAGTGACAATAATTTTATTATTACAAAAAATGCATTAAAATGCAATTTAACACGATCCAATTTACTGTAGTTATGTTGAACATTATGATGATGCGTCAACATTCTCCCCCACCTTGACAAGAGCTGCTGTCAAACTACTATGCCAGAACGTCTATGTATTCTTGGTGCAGGAAGGGCCGCTGGACGTTGATTTATAGTTGGAATAAATGCTGAATTTAAGCAGGAACTCGAAGTGGATGGCGCAAAAATCTGAATTGTTTTATCCTTCGATGTACAACCGTCACTGATGTTTAATATTCCACATCCGTCTAGTTTAATCGGGGTAACTGTTTTTCCACAAATGAGATCAAACACCTTCTTACTGCTTATACTGAAACTCCATTTGTGGTCTTCATTAATTTTAGCCCAATAGTTGGTAAAGTTGAATGACTGAATATGGCAACTGTGATGGAGCTCGTTATTGTGTTGAAAAACGTTCATTTCAGCATGTTTTTCAAAATATAATCCTGGTTGGTGGTTAAGGTATTCAGTACTATATTTTGTTTCATTTGCCGTCTCTGCACTTGATGCGCAGAATAATAGGCCCATAATGCATACCGAATAAAGGATGTTGCACTTTGAAATCTTCAATAATTGGTTCGGCTTCTGCCTCAATGGTGTAGTGTGTTGGTAAAGGGGTGATCTTAGCTATGGACCTTCTGAGTTTCTAATACTCTTCCCATTAGTCACTTGGTGGGTGGTCAATTTTCGTCTCTTATAAGAACTAATTGGTTTTCCTTTATATTTGGCTGTTGTTTTGTCCATTTCATTCGGTGTTGAATATTATGGAGGTAATTTTTGCTCCACATTTTCCATTTGCCTCCATGCATTCTCTCGATTTGCTGCCATCTTGTCAATAGATTTTGGTTCGGGTAAATGGTTTCATCATCAGGCGGGGCGAGCATAGAATCGCCAATTAAAAAATGCCTGGACATGGACATAGCGGTCTAGAATTTAATGTCGCTTCAACCTGGCACAACAGAGTTGTTAATTCCTCATATGCTAGTAGCATAGATACTGCGGCTTTCTTCAAGTGCTGCTTTATCGATTTCACTCCTCCTATATGCCGCCGAAATGTGGTGAACCTGGGGGAATGAAATGCCATTTGATCCCTTGGTTTGTTATTACGTTTAAAAAATCGGATGAATGATGAATAGATTGCAAATATTTATTTGCAGCCACAAAATTCGTGTCGTTGTCACATACATATTTGCAACGTTACCCCTTCGGGCTATGAAACATTTGTGGGCAGCAAGAAATCCTTGTGTTGTTAAATCACTAACCAATTCTATATGCATCGCTTTCGTTGTTAAACAGATGGAAATAGCGATGTACCCCTTCCGACTCTTTGTTCCGCGGCCCTTGGACATTCGAAAATTAATGGGCCCAGCATAGTCTATTCCTGTATGGCTAAATGCTCTTGAGGGTATTACTCTTGGAGGAGGTAGGCTTCCCATCAGTTCAGTTGCTGTTAGCATTGAACCTAAAACACTTCTGGCATTGGCGATTGTGTTGTTTTGTTGCCCTTTTGCCTTGGAGGATCCAAAATTGCTTCCTTATGATAAGTTCAAACCTCCATGCTGAGTAATTGTATGTGCCCAATCGATGATCAAACTTGTGAGATAACCCTTTGGTGGTAAGATAATCGGATGTTTTTCAAGTATTCCATTCGTGTCCAGAAATGGATGTAAGGAGAGAATCTTATTCTTGGAGCCCACTGACCCCTTTTCCTTTAATTTTCTTATATCGTTCTTAAATGGAGAAGCTTGCCCCATCTTTACAATTTTTATTTTAGCTACTTCTAACTCTTTAACGGTTAGCGCCCCCATCCGTTTTTCACCTTTATGGTGGCTATTTCAATGGAAACGCCAAATATATGCGAATTGTTTTTGTGAGAGAGGAAAACCTTTCTAATATTTTCGGTTCTGTTGTAGTTGTGCTTATGCTGCAGAGAGTATCTTGCCGTTTTTTTCTAACTCGATCGCCGTTATTACGTTACTCGATGATGGATCGATACCACTTCTAAGCCAATCCGGGCCGGACCACCATAATTTATTATCATCTAACTTATCAGGATCTTACATGTTTTCATTGTGCAGGGCTGAGGATAGCATGAATCTGCGATGTTCTATTTGCTACGGAAGTTTTCCACTTACTAGAGTTTTCTTTCAGTCAGGCTAGAACAATAGTCGAGTCAGTCCAGGCTTGCATTTTAACGTTTGAGATTCCCACGGCCTGTGAAATTTGTCTCAGTAGTTTCGCTAACAGTACTGCCCCACAAAGTTCCAATCTTGGAAGACTTAGTTTCTGACTTATTGGAGCCACCTTAGTTTTCCCGGATATAAGTGTAATTGTTGATTCTCCTGCATCTGTCCACTTGCAGTAAACTGCTGCAGCATAAGCTAATTCCGATGCATCACAAAACCTATGCAGCTCTAAATTTTTGTACTTGTCCTTGGTATGAGCCCATCGTGGAATCCTAATTTTTTACAGCTCGCTGAACGTAGTTTTATATTGAATCCATTTTTTCTTCATTTCCTCAGGTAGTTCTTCATCCCATGATAGTCCTCTTATCCATGACTGCTGAAACAATAGTTTTCCTATAATAATTGTTGAGGAAAACCATCCTAACGGATCGAGTATTTTGGATACCTCCGAGATAAGGGATCGTTTTTTTTGAACTATTGTCATGGGTTCCATGTTGACCTGGAACTCAAATTCATCTTGTTAGGGATTCCACAATATTCCTAACGCTTTTATGGATTCATGGTCCTTATTTATGAGTGGGTCTTTTACTCCCTTTGTTCTTCAGGCATTTTACCGCATGTTCTATGGTTGTTCTATGGTTTCTGCACCAGGGAGCACATCGTCGACATAGAAATTCTTCAACAGAATTTCAGCAGCAATTGGACGACTATTCTGCTCATCTATGGCAAGTTGGTTTAGAGTTCTAGTGGTCAAATATGGAGCGGACGATGACCATATGTGACTGTTCGCAACTTGTACTCTTTAATTTGCTCGTTTGGGTCAGCTCTCCATAGTATCCTTTGTAAGTTCTGTTGTGTTGGTGTTACCAGGATTTTCCTGTACATCTTCTCAATATCTGTGAAGTATACGTATTTGTATTTCCTCCATCTTGTTATAATTGAGAACCGATCTTGTTGCACCTACTAGCTGGATATCGTTGAAACTGATCTCATTTGTTGTCTTAATTGATACATCAAAGACCACCCTTACCTTGGTTGTTGTACTTGACTGCTTGACCATAGCATGGTGAGGTAGGTATCTTCTGATTTGACCGGAACCATATGTCCTAGCTTTATGTATTCGTTCCTTTCCAGTCTTTTTTCTACTTGAATTAGTTTTGAACCCGCTCATTTTCTTGAGTCTCCTATTTCCAATTCATCCCTTAATGGTATAGTGACCTCATATCGTCCTTCGACTACCAGAAGGTGAGTAATGAGTTTTGGAAAGTTTTGAGGAGGAAAATTTTAGTGCCAGTCGAAGGTATGATGAACGACTTCAAGTATAAAACTATGCTGAAGCGGAAATTACACCGTAATTAGAAAAAGTTGATGTTGGGGAAAATGTTATTTTTCAACATGATTCATCGCCATGCCATAAATCGAAGTTGGTACCGAGTTACCTCGAACAAGAGAATATGAAATGCCTCGATTGGCCTGGCAATTCAACGGACTTGAATCCTATAGGCAATTTATGGGCCATTTGTTAGGTTAGAGTTCGGAAACAAGAACTTAGGCCACAAAAATTGTGAGATCAGGGTTTCGACATTTATGTTTAAAAAAGTTTTATCTACCGATTGCATTCATCTTTTTTTAAGTTTTCTAAAGCTTTGTACAAGGTTCTTACGAGAAGCAAATTTAAGAAATTGCGCAGAAAATTGAGAATTTCAGAAACAACTTTGTACAAGGTTCTTACGGAAAGAATACAACGACAGTTAACCGAAATTGACGGTTCACCAAAATCGACAGTTCATCGAAAACGACAAAATAATGTATTTATAGGACATCTTCACAGATTATAACCAGAGATTGGCGTTGAGTGTAGACTCAAAAAGTGTAGCTGCGAAAGAAAAAGTTTCGAATTTGAAATACGTGATTTAATTAAAATTATTAAAAATAGACGAAAAATATTGAGAATCACAGTACTACAGAAATAAGATTATATGAGGCCTCTAGAATCAAGGAAATGACACAAACATATTTAGATAGCCCACTTCATCCCTTTTGATTACCATATAGTCACCATGCGAGCACACCTCCAGATTTTGCAATATTTGCCATAGTATAGCATTAATCCCGCCGATTTTACCCGAACTTTATGTTTTGACATTATACTTATGGACAGGGGCCGCCCTATTCTTGAAATCGGTGGAAATTTTCGTAATCGGAATACAATTTGCTATGAAATTCTTTATCTTACTAAAAATTTTCGCCGGCTACTTTAATAATTTTTTCAAATCTACTATGTGTTGCATTAATATTTGTGCTCATGAAAAAATTATTTTAGTTATGTTTCCTAGATTATAAAACTCATGTAATTTTTTTTTTTTAAATTTTTTATCACAATGTAATTAATTATTAAATTACGTTTCATTTGGCATACAATTTATAAAAAAATTATCAGGATTTACGTATAAAAAACCGAATTTACTCTGTTGCAAAAGTAATTGTGTTGGGACAGTTTTAATAAAAAACGTTACTAATTTATATTATGTTGTTGATTTTATTTAAATTTAATATTTAGTCTGCCCACCGTTATTTAATATGACCTCATTTAGTCTTCTGGGTATGCTGTCAAATAATTTGGAAATAAATTCTAGAGGTATTTTACTCCACACCTCAACAATCTCATCCCATAACTCCTGCTTGCTTCGTCCAACTCTATATGGTATATTTCGTTTTACATAAGCCCAAACATTTTCTATAATATTTAAATCCGGGCTTTGCGGTGGCCAATTTATGCGTTGTTGGTCTAAATCATTTAAAAACTTGGTCACAATAAATGCTTTATGGGCAGGGGCATTGTCGTGCTGAAGAAGAAAGTCAAGCCCAATTATTTTTGAACCAGCTACCAATGCTACATCATTCAGCAGTTCCAAATAGGTCATTTGGTTCATTTTCCCAGACACCATTGCTAGTGGTCCTACTCCGAGGTTGGTTATACAACCCCAAACCATAAGACTTCCTCCACCGCCTTGACGTTGTGTAGCAGAAACACGACGTTTGTTTACCTTTTCGGGCTCCGAATAATAAAATTTGCGACCCCAAGATCCGTCTAACGATACCGAAGATTCGTCAGTAAACAAAACGTTTCTCCTCAATTCGGGGGGCTTGTTCATATGCTGCTTTGCGAACAACAGCCGTTTTATTTTATTTTGTTTAGAAATATAAAACTTTTTGGTACATGTATAGGCCTGTACCCCAGCTTCTTTTAAACGACGAGAAATTGTGGAATGGTGTATTTGGAGTTCTTTGTTATCCTTTAAAGTTTTAGCGAGACCTCGTTGACTTAAATGTGCATTTGTAAGCATACATCGAGTGATGTAAGCATTTTCTCTGGCATTAGTTATTCTTGGTCGTTGGCGTACTCCGATATTTTGCACCGTTCCGCAAATATTTTGCTTCCGAACTTGATACCAAATGGTATTTTTATGGCACTTGTACTTTTTCGCCAGTTCTTCGGCTGAGATTCCCAAATTATATTCTGCCGCAATTGCAGATCGGGTTTCAATACTCAGTTCGCGGGTTTTTGGCATATTGTCACGATTTTTAATGCTCACAATTCAATGAAACTTGCAAAACTATTTGAAAACGTGTATTTTTGAAAAACAAATGCGGAAACAGTTATTTCAATGCACCATTTGTTGATTTTTTTTTAGAATTTTGCTAACACAAATACTTTTGCAACAGTAATTTGTAACACAATTACTTTTGCAACAGAGTAAATTCGTTTTTTTATACGTAAATCCTGATAATTTGTCTATAAATTATATGCCAAATGAAACGTAATTTAATAATTAATTATATTGTGATAAAAAAATTCAAAAAAAAAAAAATTACATGAGTTTTATAATCTAGGAAACATAACTAAAATAATTTTTTCATGAGCACAAATATTAATGCAACACATAGTATATGCAAGTTTTCTTTTATTTATTTACCTAAGCTGCGGGCCAATAGTGGGATAAAAGTCAATTTTAAGTAAATTTTTCGGTAAATTCATTTATTTTTCAAAAACTCTATGGCAAACTGATCGAAAAATCTGTCCCAAATCCGATTTTTACCATAGTAAACGATTTATCCGACTATTGGCCTGCAGCCCTACTAAGCGAATCATTTTGTATCGATTTACACAGTCGGAATTTTTCCCTTAGTAGGGTGAAAAATTATAATTCTCAATTTAAAAAAAAAAACATAAGAAAAGAATGATTGACACCGACCAAATGGCACAGTGGTTAAAGCTTTGGCGTTTGGATCGGGAGGTACCGGGTTCGAATCCCGATAGGGGCAGGATGCAAAGGGAATTTTCATCTACAGATTACGATCTGTGATGAAATGGAACACATCTATGACCCCCTTTCGGAGTGCAAAACTCATGGGCCGACCCATCTTCCATGCCAGTATAGGCTGGCATGGAGCTTGCAATGTGCAGATGGTTATAAAAATCGGACCTACGAGGGCGGATTGAAAATGAAGCTACCTAAGTAGGAAAACAAAATTTTTTTTGCCAAAAACCATTTATTTCTCAACATAGTCTCCATTTAATTCGACACACTTAGTAAGACGATATTCCAACTTTCTTATACCATCTGAATAATACGATTTCGGGAACCCCTCAAAATACGCGTTAGTTTCGATAATCACTTCTTCGTCTGAGATGAATCTATGTCCTGCGAGCCATTTTTTCAAGTTTGGAAACAGGAAAAAGTCACTAGGAGCTAAATCTGGACTATAAGGTGGATGATCAACCAATTCGAAGTGTATTTCACGTAATTTTAGCATCGTATCTAATGCTGTGTGAACCGGTGCGTTGTCTTGAAGAAAGAGCACCCTTTTCTTCTTTAATTGTGGTCGTTTTTCCTTGATTACATCAACCAATTGATCCAATAATGCACGATAATACTTTCCTGTGATTGTGGATCCTTTTTTAAGATAATCGATGAGCAATATTCCGTGTGCATCCCAAAATATAGTGGCCATAACCTTACCAGCCAATTTCACTGCCTTTGCCTTCTTCGGAGCACTTCCACCCGTTGTTTCGATTGATTTTTGGTTTCAGGTGTGTAATGGTGGACCCACGTTTCATCAACAGTAATTAATCGACGCCAAAAATCAATAGGATTACGCTTTATCATGTCCAAACACCGCTGTGAAGTGGTCTGTCGAACTCGTTTTTGTTCGACACTGAGCAAACGCGGCACCCATCTTGCCGATAGCTTTTTCATATGCAAATGTTCATGCAAAATGTTGAACACACGTTCATATGATATGTTTACCATTTCAACAATCTCACGCAACTTGATTCGGCGATCATTCATAACGATATCGAGGATTTTCTTAAGTAACCACCTCTTTTGGCCTTCCTGTTGATGGTATTGTTGCAGTGCTTCTTCGGCCGCGTTTAAATTCAGCAATCCAATATTTTACCATGTAATCTGACGGAGCAGACTCACCGTAATGTTTATCGGGCTTTTCTTTTGTCTCTTTCGCCGTTTTCTCTTTCAAATAATAGTGTTTAATCACTGCACGAAATTCGTTTTGTTTCCATTTTTCAAGAAACACAAAAGTTGCTTACTTCAAACGACTACAACAAATAAACTAATCGATGAATTTGGGTGAAATTTTAACAGCTGACGTTTGACAGATCGCAATTTCTAAAAAACAAAAAAATTGTGTTTGTGCTGCCATCTAGCTTCTAGGTAGCTTCATTTTCAATCCACCCTCGTATAGCCGTACGTCTTCGATTTGGCAAATTATGCGTAAAGTAAGACGGAAAAATAAACCGCGAAAGAGCAGGGAGTGCTTCGGCCCCAAAACAGATGGCATGGACTAAAAACAAAAAAAAAAAAAAAAAAAAAGAATGATTGACGTAGCCTGCGAAAATTTTTACTAATACTTATATCCATGATGAGCATTGCGAATAACTTCAATAAGTACTCGCTGTTTTTCTGCTAAACGTCTCATAAGCATCATAATTTGGATCGCAAATGTTGTGATAGATTGAACCTTCAGATAAAGGAATTATGTGGTGTCTATGATCGACGTCTGAATTCGTATACTAGTGCCATTCGATATTTTTCGTTGTGCTCTGCTTTTTTCATTTATTTTTTTATGCAGAGACATCCCTTTGACTCATGGCGACGCTTTCGCGCCAAGGATGTAACTTATTGTATCCCCGATGTTTCGTTTCCTTATTATACGTGCTCTTTATTAGTTACACATGAGAAGTGTATTTTGCGATATATTTTTCTGCATTTGTTCGTGTAGTTGGCACATAATGAAGTCACAAAGTTTCAGCTCGTTCTCCACCTGCCACCCCATTTAACAAGTGTTATTTAAATGGTTCATTATATACTGTGTTATAGCATTGATGTCTTCCAAGTATCATGATAGGTTGTAGTTTAAAATGATTTTCCAGCATAATGTCTTCAGATTGATTGGATGTTCACAGGACCATTTTCTTCTATGTTGAAGTTGATTTAAGTATACTTGGATTGCCATCTTACCCAAAACTCTTGCTTGATTTTTTCTCCCAGTCTTTATTGTGATATGCTGTGAATGTTTGTATCAGCCATAGCATCTTATCTATAGTTAATCATACTGGTGTGCCGATTAGCAATTGGTAAGGAGTTAAAAAGGAGCCATCTGTGGAATAGGTTGTTATTGGTGCCAAAGGTTTTGAATTTAAACTAGCCTCTATTTGTGAGGTGACCGTTCATAGTTCTTCAAAAGTCAGTATTGCTAATGACCTTAGTTAATTGTTTTTCTCTAACTTTACTGCCGCCTCCCAAAGTCCTCCAAAATGGGGTGAAACTGAGTTATGAAAAGCCATCTTATTCCATAGAGCAAAGCAGCCAATTGCCGCTCAAGTTGGTTTTTGGCGCTTCCAAAATTTGAGCCATTGTCGATACAGATCACAGCCCAAATGAATCTTTTATAGGCTGCAATGAACTCTTCGGTGGTTAGATCACTGACTGGCTCGATGTGCATGGCTTTTGTTGTCTTGTTTAGTTGTCTTGCAAACAAAAATTTCGGTTGTCAGAAATGGTTTTCTCGGTGTTATACGTACTGCTGGTAAATTTTCATAAGCTGTGCTCTACACTTGGTCTTAAACCGATGATACCTTATACATTTTGATATGAAATGTCGTGTTAAATTTCGACCGTGTACAATGCAGTATCTGGTGCGGAGATGAGCCAAAGGTTATTGTGTTCCTCGCTAGACATATAGACATTTTTATTTATTATTTTTATTTCCCTTGTCGTAAGGGCACCACAATTATTTTTATCGTATTAAAATCTGACCATTTTAGATACAGTCGGTTGAATATGTGTTCAACTGTATGCCTTTTGTTTCAACTGGATAGGATGTGTCTTCTAATATTAAGGGTGTTAAGCATATGGTATCCTTAAGATCAGAATTTGGGCCGCTCCACCATAAATCTTGTGTGATTAGTTGATTTACATCGTTGTCTCTGGAAGCACAATCTGCTGGGTTGTCAAGGTCAAGGGATTTAACGTAAAACCACTGAGATGGCTTTTGAATATTTGAGATTCGATTTGCCACAAATGATTTAAATTTGTGGGGCAGTATGTGGTAAAATTAATTGGATGTGTTGTTATTATTACTAAAGTTGGAGACTAAAATGGTTCCGCACGTAAGACTACATTCGATTCATGGTACAAACTGTTCGTAATTGCGTTTTGTTATTTTGACAAACTGGAGCTGCTTGAACTATGGCAGTGATGGTAATTCAGGTATATTTTACGATCTATAACCAACAAATCGGGACCCGATAACCTCGGGGGCTGCACAGCTCCAAACATAGTGAATGCAGATTTCATTCTCTTCACGACAGTCGTCACATTTAATAGGAAATTAAGAACAGCCGTGACCGGTTACACAACCAAGATCTGTCTTCAAAGACAAGACCTATTACGTCACTCAATAATTCACGTGGCTAGCACATAGATGGCGAAGTTTTATGAATCCGACAATTAGTTTACAAGTTGCAATGAAAAAGGCATCAAAATGTTGGAAAGCGTTCGAATGAATGGATCACCTTGAAGCTCTTGATTTTTGCAAAACAAATGTTTTTTAGTTAGCCTCGGGAGTTATTTAGTGGCGTTACTTAGTTAACCGCAGATTGGGTTCACAAATAAAGTATTTCATCTTCCGGT
Source organism: Nephrotoma appendiculata (assembly GCA_947310385.1). Classification (NCBI taxonomy): domain Eukaryota; kingdom Metazoa; phylum Arthropoda; class Insecta; order Diptera; family Tipulidae; genus Nephrotoma; species Nephrotoma appendiculata. The sequence goes on from OX371223.1 coordinate 142,016,014, forward strand.
AAGTAGAGGAAGCATTGTTAAAGTTCAAAAGGACTGGAGGAGGAAGCCGGAAAATTCCAGAGATCACTCGCTTTCGTTGAAAGAGTCATTATCTCTATACCACAATGAGCCGGTACCACAAAATTTGTCTTATACCTTAACCTTTCAATTTCTGATGAATATATTCCATTTTTAGCAAAACTGAAATTGATTAGAAAAAGTTGAAATAATTGCTTGATCTGGGTGGCTTAAATCAGCTGGATGGCATGGAGCATTGTCAATAATTAATAAAATTTTGAAACTTAAGTTCTTTTTTTTAACGTAATTCTACTTCAGGAACAAACATTTTTACAAACCACTCCCGAAATAAAATGGAAGTCATCCATGCGTTTTTGTTCGCTCTCCAAAATACAGGAAGCTGATTTTTAGTAGTGCTTTTAAACGCACGAGGGTTTAATGCGCGATGAATGGCTAATGGTTTGGTTACCAAATCACCTGAAGCATTACTATATAATATCAACGAACTTCTGTCTTTGGCCGCCTTAAAACGTTGCGCAGTTTTTTCTTGATTGGAAAACAGACCAGTCTCATCGGCATTAACAATTTGATCCGCCACATATCCACCTTCTTCGATAATCTGTTTAAGCTCGGGCGGATATAATTTGGCTGCTTCTTTATCAGCTGGTGCTGTTTCACACAATAGCTTGACGTCATGTAAGGAAAATCTTTTTTTAAAACTCTCCAGCTATCCTTTGCTTCCAGAAAATTCTGATATTTGGTTAATAGAACTGGATAGTTCATTTATTTTGATGTGGTTGTAAATACGCACGGATTTAGACGGATTGCTATGCCATCCAAAGGCATTTTTTTCTGGTTTTTATCGCTTATCCATATCATCAAAAGCTTCTCCATGTTTTCCATTAAAGGATTTCTGGCTAAAAGTGTCTTATCCATGCTGATTGTTGAACCACCCTCGACCGATTGTCTTTTTTTATTTTCGTTTATTCTAATTGCACGTACTGTTGATTCACCCATTCCAAAATCGCGCCCTATAGCCACAGGTCCATATCCTTTTTTAATTCTTTCTAGAATCTTGATTTTGATTTCCATTGAGATTTTTTTTCGTTTCACTATTTTATTCGGTATCTCTCTGATAAAATGCTTTGTGCGTAAGTACTTGATTACATACACACATATGTAAGTAAGTAGTTAAATACTTACAACTCTAAGCAATATTCCAAGTACCATTAAACAAAACACCTTTAATCAACAAAAACAAATTTAGATTCTAAATATGAAATATATTAACTATTATTATTAATATTAAAAACACATTGACTTAGCGAAGTATATTGTATAGTCAGTAAAAAAAAATTGTTTATTAAAAAATAAGTATAATGCACGCATAACTCAAAATCTAAGGTGCATAACTCAATATTTTCAGACAAAATTACAAGCCGCATAAATCAAAGCCGCATAAGTGAAATACCACATAACTCTCCGAGGGACACCAGTATAAAGAATTTCATAGCAAATTGTATTCCGAATACGAAAATATCCACCGATTTCAAGAATAGGGCCCCAGTAATTATATTTAAATTTGGAAACCATTTTTCTTTTGTTCAATTATTTTTGTATAATTTATTGTAAATTGTTGTTTGATATAAATTATTTATAAACATTTACACTTTTATAAGTAGGTTCAATGGGAAAATGGGTGCCTCAAAATTTACAAAACATTTTATTAATTTAGTTACGAAAATTTCTAAATTTATTGTAGTTTACTTGCCATAGAACTAGGTAAATCATGTATATCGTGCAGCTATAAAATATTTTTTCGGGTGGTATACCACACACTATCTGCAATACCATTTTTCGGGTAGAACCTTCCGGCTAATTTTAACATTATAACCGAGCCGTCGTTCCGCAAAATCGGTAACTGTATTACAAACGGAAATTTTTTTTCTAATAAATTTGAAACAATTTATGGTGTAGGTTTCATTGAGGCGGGCTAATTTGTTCGGTGCAGGTTTAACACATCGTTTATTTTGAAGCGCAGAAACACTGTTCACTTTTTGCTTCGCATTCTTCATGCTCCAATTAGTTTATCTCTCAACCATTTCAGACTAACTAATTGTAGCTAAATGTTAGGCAGCTCATTGTTTTTCTTTAAAATTTTGTGAAAATTTATTGATTTGCCTAATTGCATCACTGTGCGTCATGCCGCGTAAAACTGTTTATCGGATAGAAGGAAAATAATACACATACTTACGCTCGTACAAATTTTCCGTACGTACGAGTATACATACTAATGTATTATGTACATATACGAGATGAAAATTGAAAATATAAAAATAAATAAAAAATTGACTTTATATTGCTGTTTAGTGTTTATCCGTTTTTTATGTATTTAATCAACACAGTGGTTATATTCGCATTTTATTTCGTCTGTATATATACATATATATGTGTATGCGTGTGTGTGTGTATGTGTTAATTTTCCGATGATATGGAAATTTTTTTGTTGTGGACCCGCTCGAATTATGTACACACCGACGCGCACATTCGTCGTACGCAAAACAAACTAAAATCAATCGAAACATTTTGAAATGGCAGGATGAGTATTTTTTTTGTTGTTGTGTAAATTGACAATTGGGATTTGGGAATGAACTGGCGCATAACTACAATGGTAAAAAGGATTTAACGATATTTGTAAAACATATTATCAATATATAGGTAATTGTAAAAAAAAATCAATGTCATGGGCTTTAATGGCATCTACACATTTGGATGAATCGATGCGGATGGTGAACATTTTTTAATGACAAATATTTAATTTATTATTAAAAATGTTGGGTATATGTTTTGGAAATGTTCGATATAAATTTATAAATTTTCAATGATTGGATAAGGCAAACAAGATAATCACATCCATATGCTGTCAATGCAATACAAATCTTTAAATATCAGTCGTAGTCGTAGCTAAAACTCAAAAATGGATATAAGACGAATATAGAAAATATATAATGATGCTTTATAGAGCCCGTGAAGTATTCCACGGATTTTTCCACGGCTATACGTATACAAATCTAATTGGAATTTCATTCAATCTAATTAAATTCTTATTGCATGTATAAGTATTAGTGTATTGTACACTGTTATGATTTTTAATTTACAAAATTTTTAATAAAAATGTAAATTAATCGAATAAGTTTTAATTCAAACATGTTAATATAGGAGTAAAGAATATGTTTTAATAGAAACTAGATCATTAATTGAACATTTTTATTCACAAATATGTGAACATGTAAAATTGAGATAGCAACAAGAGACAGATATAGCTATCACGAAACTTGTATTGAATAAGAAATATACTCACATTAAAATATTTTTTCCAATTTTCTGCATTTTAATTTAATAAATTTATCGGATTTAAGTAAAATTAAAATAAAATTAATAGCTGAATAATAATGTAACTATAGTTTAAGCAAAATAATTTAATTTTTGTTATAAAAAATGCGATAAACTAAATTTGTTGTTATTTCTTGTCTCATTCATTTAAAGGAAATAGTACTAAAAAAAGCAAAGACGACAATCAGTTAACCAAAGTTACAAACCAATTAGTACACGTAAAAAAAATCCAATATGAATATTAAAATCTAATTCAAAAATGAATGAAAATATTTATAATTATTTTATTCAACATTGAACGAAAAATGTTTCACGGACATGTCAGAAAAATTTTTATTTTCAGAAATTGTTATATAAACGCAAACGCGAACTTCCTCCTCATAAGAAATTTCGTGATCATGCACTAAATGAATCAATAATTTTGAAAATGCCCGAAAATAACAACAATGTAAAACTAATATTTTTTAGACTTCTATCGTTTTGCATAATCCTATTTTAAAAAGTGTCATTAAGAAATTTAAAATTTTTGAACTTTACACCGTTTTGAAAAATCTAAATATATAATTCGACCGGGATCCAATTTGGAGAAAAAATTGTTAATTTGTGATTTTTTACAATTTTAAAAGTGTCAATTTGTTAATTCTTGAAAGGTAATGTAATGAATGATATATGCCCAGCATCAATAAAACCTTAATCACCATCTCTGTGGATGGCGGATAATAGCCATTCAACACCACTTATTAGGAAACAAAAATATCTGTAATAATCAAATGTATAAGAAATAAAAGAAATTCTGAATTGGGCAAAATTCATAAATTTGTGTTTTCTTCCATTGTAATAACTCAATAGCCTTTTTTACCGTTATCCCTGAATTTTTTTTGATATTATATAGTATGTGCAATCAATGTCTTTTTAGGAACAAAAACAAAACCAAAATCAAACCAAATTCAAGGTAATGGCAACCTAAAAACAATGTGTTCTATTTACACTTTTGATGTGCGTAGATAATTAAAATATTTGTAAATTCTCCTTCAATTTAAATCTATTAAAAAGATGAAGAAATCCGCTTAGGCGCAGGCATCCGTTTAGAACAATAAAGATTATTTTGAACGACAACGACAAGTTTTTGTAGAAGATAGTAAATACATAGCTCATGGCAAATATACTCATGGTCTTTGAAAAAAAATATACAGGTATAAAAAAGGTAAATATCGACAAAAGAGCACATAATAGATCGTATAAAATTTTATTATATTGTATAATATATTTATTACACACATCGATAAAGGTAATTATAAAAAATTGTAACTATGAGGTGTTTCTATAGGTTTTAACTAATCCTATACACTTTTTGTTTATGTAATATTGTTGTGTGTTTTAAAATGGAATGTAATTTATCAACCCCATGATTCGAAAATAACTTTTCTCGAAATTTAAATGACCATCTATAATGTTGATACTAGCGTAATTAATATTTTACTTGTATAATTCAATTAATTTTACTGAATTTCATTACTTTTCGGAGGAAAACCTAATATAAGTTGATAGATAAACATAGATGTGTAAATTAAACTAAATTGATTTATTGGCCTGGGAGATACTTTATTTTTGCTTCCTACGCCTTATAAATCAGTTCATACGTAATAAAGGGGTAAACATTGGTGAATGGGACAAAAAGATGAGAGAAGAGTCCTTTGGGCCTTATTTTTTAAATCGGTGAAAATTTCCCCAATTGGAATATAATTTGGTTCTTTTCAAGTTTGTTAAGATTTGCGTTCCTACTAAGGGGAAAATTCCGAATCGATTTACCCAGTCAGATTTTTTCCCATAGAAGGGAAACAAAAATTAAGAACCGTGCATTCTTGTTAGGTGGAATGAAATTTTTTTTCAGAATTAGTTGCTACTATTTAGTGGCAACTTTATTTACAATATTTACACATCACTCTAAAACTTACACTGAAGCCGCTTATTTGTTAAAAAAAATCGCCTCGTGTTCGCAATAACTACAATCGAATTTAATTAATTTAATTTAATGTTTAAAATTAATTAAAAAATGATGATTTTTAAATCAAATAACTTTTTAACTTGAAAATATTCAGTAAAAGAAGTTTTTCATTAACGACAAATATTTTATAATACAAAATTCGTCATTTAACCACTTGGTCGTTAATCCCTAATTACTTTTACTATAGATTCTAACGAGAACAACCTAAGAACACCCGTTTTTATTTTAACCATCTATTTTTCTACCTAATAACAAATTTCAATGAAATTGTTATTGTACAGAGATATCGAATATTACCGAAAAAATTGTTTTTTTGAAGATTTTTATATCTTAAACATTTATAAATCGCTTTGCAAAAACTAAGATATACATATTTAAAAATCTTTGTCGACTCTTTCAAAAGTAGGTAATTGAAATTTATTTTTTGAATCTTTTTTTCTTTTGCTAAAAAATGTTATTCATTGAAAAAAGTATTACGCTCAAGCGGCAAATACTTTTCTGTATTTTATCTCACTTTTTGGGCCTGCAAACATACAAACTATGTTCTTTTATTTTCCTTCGAATTGGCTGTGTATTCGCGATTTGCAACAAAGTAGCTGACATCTGGTGAACAAAATGTGAATCATAGTTTGCTATGAAGCAAGGGGGATTAAAACTGTGATAACAATGGGTTTGACAATTCTCGTCCTCCTTGTAGACGTAGAAACCAACGCTATCTATATTCGATGAAAATCGCCAATATACATATATATGAAATGGTGCACAACATCCACAAAATATAACCAAAAGGTGACATCTAACTTGAACAGCTGGAACTATTTTTAGTACAATTCCTATTAGAAACCTAAAAATTATTTAATATGATTAGAATTTTTTTTATTATTCAATGCAATGTTTGACATAATGTACACCTTTCAACAATACATGATTTCGTTTTCACATTATTATTAAAATGATTTTATTCACTTTAGTTTTCTTGTTAAATGAAATAGCTCATTAAATTTCTTTTAGGAACATTAAATTAAAAAAGATATTCCGGAAAAAATTTTTTACAGGCTACATACATATTTCTTTATATATGAAACATTTTTTACCTAAAATATAACAGATAAGCACTAAGAGATGGAGATTCAGGTTTTGTTAGAGCACCATATAGATAGTTAAATCGCCGATCAGAAATACTAAAAGCGTTAAGAAGTTCTCCTATACAATTTCTATTTCTCTCCATAAGCCTTTTTTCCGAATAGTTCCAATAATATATATTTGAATAGCTACAACAATTTATACCCAAAGATCACTGGCCATTATCGGCCATCCACAGAGATGGTGATTCAGGTTTTATTGATGCTGGGCATAGATCATTACATTACCTTTCAGGAAAACCAAACGAATTGATAGGTACCTCGAGCCGTTTTTTAGCTACAAGCCGTTTTCCTTGATTTGTAAGAGTTAAATATTACGCAATGTTGAATGGCCATTATCGGCCATCCACAGAGATGGTGATTCAGGTTTTATTGATTCTGGGCATAGATTATTACATCACCTTTCAGGAAAACTAAACAAATTGATAGGTACCTCGAGCCGTTTTTTAGCTACAAGCCATTTTCCTTGAATTGTATGAGGTAAATATTACGCAATGTTGAATGGCCATTATCGGCCATCCACAGAGATGGTGATTCAGGTTTTATTGATGCTGGGCATAGATCATTATATCACCTTTCAGGGAAACTAAACAAATTTATAGGTACTTCGAGCCGTTTTTTAGCTACAAGCCGTTTTCCTTGATTTGTAAGAGTTAAATATTACGCAATGTTGAATGGCCATTATCGGCCATCCACAGAGATGGTGATTCAGGTTTTATTGATGCTGGGCATAGATCATTATATCACCTTTCAGGGAAACTAAACAAATTGATAGGTACTTCGAGCCGTTTTTTAGCTACAAGCCGTTTTCCTTGATTTGTATAAGGTAAAATTTTACGCAATGTTTAACGGCCATTATCGGCCATCCACAGAGATGGTGATTCAGGTTTTATTGATGCTGGGTATAGATCATTACATTACCTTTCAGGAAAACTAAACGAATTGATAGGTACCTCGAGCCGTTTTTTAGCTACAAGCCGTTTTCCTTGATTTGTAAGAGTTAAATATTACGCAATGTGTAACGGCCATTATCGGCCATCCACAGAGATGGTGATTCAGGTTTTATTGATGCTGGGCATAGATCATTACATTACCTTTCAGGAAAACTAAACGAATTGATAGGTACCTCGAGCCGTTTTTTAGCTACAAGCCGTTTTCCTTGATTTGTAAGAGTTAAATATTACGCAATGTTGAATGGCCATTATCGGCCATCCACAGAGATGGTGATTCAGGTTTTATTGATGCTGGGCATAGATTATTACATCACCTTTCAGGAAAACTAAACAAATTGATAGGTACCTCAAGCCGTTTTTTAGCTACAAGCCATTTACCTTGAATTGTATGAGGTAAATATTACGCAATGTTGAATGGCCATTATCGGCCATCCACAGAGATGGTGATTCAGGTTTTATTGATACTGGGCATAGATCATTATATCACCTTTCAGGGAAACTAAACAAATTGATAGGTTCTTTGAGCCGTTATTTAGCTACAAGCCGTTTTCGTTGATTTGTATAAGGTAAAATTTTACGCAATGTTTAACGGCCATTATCGGCCATCCACAGAGATGGCGATTCAGGTTTTATTGATGCTGGGTATAGATCATTACATCACCTTTCAGGAAAACTAAACAAATTGATAGGTACCTCGAGCCGTTTTTTAGCTACAAGCCATTTTCCTTGAATTGTATGAGGTAAATATTACGCAATGTTGAATGGCCATTATCGGCCATCCACAGAGATGGTTGCTGTGTTTTAATATTGGAGCACTATCCGGAGCCAAATGGCAATTTTCTATTGAAACTGCAGCTATTATTCACTGATGTCGCTGTATTATAAAAATTAAAACTAAATTCATCAATAAAACAGATATTTATCACCTGAAATATATTAATTGACATTTATTTTGACATGACGTTATAAACAAGAATTCATTTTGCTACGTTTTAAATTTTTATTGTAAGATTTAGTTTCTAATGGTTTCAGGGGTTTACAAAATTAAAAGCCTTTTCAAATTTCCCATTGAAATGGATAGCGCTCCCGATAGCGGCTCCCAATAAATAAGTGAGCCAAGATATTTTTTTATCGATTTTTAATTAAAAAGTTGAATGAAAAATCTTAGTTTAGAGTTAAATAAATTAATTAAATGCAATAATAGCGCGCTAAATATAAGTTTTCACATAGAAAATTGGCTGCTCCGGATACAGCTATCGGGCGCTAATAAAAAAACACAGCAGGTGATTCAGGTTTTATTGATGCTGGGCATAGATTATTACATCACCTTTCAGGAAAACTAAACAAATTTATAGGTACTTCGAGCCGTTTTTTAGCTACAAGCCATTTTCCTTGAATTGTATGAGGTAAATATTACGCAATGTTGAATGGCCATTATCGGCCATCCACAGAGATGGTGATTCAGGTTTTATTGATACTGGGCATAGATCATTATATCACCTTTCAGGGAAACTAAACAAATTGATAGGTTCTTTGAGCCGTTATTTAGCTACAAGCCGTTTTCGTTGATTTGTATAAGGTAAAATTTTACGCAATGTTTAACGGCCATTATCGGCCATCCACAGAGATGGTGATTCAGGTTTTATTGATGCTGGGCATAGATCATTACATTACCTTTCAGGAAAACTAAACAAATTGATAGGTGCCCTAAGCCGTTTTTTAGCTACAAGCCGTATTCCTTGATTTGTAGTAGGTAAATTTTACGCAGTGTTTAATTTCGGTTCTTAATTTTTACGCAGTTTTAATTGTAATTTAGAAAATTTAGTTTTTCATCATTTTTTATTTTTTTAAATTTATATTAAAATAATTTTTTTGTATAAAATAATTTTTAAAATAAATACTTAAACTGCGAATTTATCACTATATAATACATATTGTTATATAGAGAGGGTTGTTGGGTGTAAACCACACTCAAGTAGCAAGGTCGGTAAACTTTTCATGGAACAGGATGCTGTTAGAATTTCATTGTATACCTCGAATTTCTAGGGTGTTCCCTCATGGGTGTGTTTCATGACGTTGATAGTTGAGTCTAATATAGACATCTGGTTTTGTAATAATTCCTTGTGGTGCTGCTGCGGTTAGAGTTTAATTTTTCTATGCTTTCCTTGTAAGTTTCTCTGTCTCTTTCATCTAACATCCCCCCTCCCCCCCCCCCCCCCCCATCATACAAAATCGAAAGGTGCCCTTCTTTTGCGGGTGGTTTTATTTACGAAAGTGATTTAGTTCTGCCTAATAGGAAGTGAGGTTATGGTAGGTTATAATCCTCCGTTCTTTGTTGATTAGACTTCCTTCACTAATTTTATCAAGGTAGACCCCGGGGTGGTAGGGGAATCTTAGACTTGGTGCTTTCTCTTGTCACTCGTTTATGCTGTTTTGCGTGGTCGTTGGCTCCAACTGCTTTTTGGGTTCCCGCTGACGATCTTTATAATTTGTCTTTTGAGTAATCCGTCGTTGGTGTTCTTTACTGTTACGATTCTAACCAACCCATCGATACCATGATTGTGAAATACACACCAAAAATTTACACTGTTAAATTTAAAAAGATTCCAATTGGATTTGTCGTGTAGTGAAATTGAAACAATTTTAGATAATTTTTAACATTTGTATTAGAGAAGTTTCTAATAGTGTCGCTGTAAAGATTAAATAATTTTCTAACAAAAGTAGATAAACACGAGAAAGTTGTGTTTCAATTTACTAAAGTTTTCTAATTCTAAAGAAGCCTATTTTAGACAATGTTTCTACTTTTATATCTCCGATCCTAGATATGTTCAGGTGGTCTCACCTTAACCAAAATATCCTTAATGAACAGAGAAAAATCCGTTTCTCACCAATTATAGACCTCGCCCTTTTCTAATCTTACGTTCGTAATAATTTGACTAATACGTCGAGTAATTAAATGTACTTCAATATAGCTTAAATTTTGTTACTCAGTCGATAACTAATCGCCTACCTCCTAACCTGCTATCCTCCTCCCCCTTTTTTAATTAATTTTTCCGTATGACTAACAGTTGGCTGGGACGATCAATAGATTAATTTTTATTGCGAATTGTTTGTCCCTCCTTTTATTACAACATATCGACATAGTTCAACCCCCAAAAAACTACCCCTAAGGGGTGTAATTCCTCAAAACCCATATTTTAGGTTAAACTGTGGCATTTCAGTTAATATTTCTTATATCGTACTGGGGGCGGTATTGTAATTTTTTTACAAGTTAACTACAACATTGGCAAAGCTCAATTCCCTCCCCCAAAAGCTGGGCGTGCAACTTTTAAAAACCTTATTTTTCTTCTCCACCACGCCTTTTGCATTTCTGTAAATTCTTATTGTATGTAGTGCTGGGGTGTAGTACATCTTTTTTTACAATAAAATGGCATAATTTAACTTATAGAAAACTATCTCAAAAGAGAGCAGCCGTTTAAAATCATTGAATCGTACTGGTTGATACAAGAAGTTTTTACTAAATAAATTATAATATATTAGAAAAATTCAATTGCCAAAAACTGCCCCTCAAACTGCAGCTCTTTAAAACAATAATTATGTGTATAGGTAACCCCCTCAAATAGGTACCCATGAATTTATTACAACACCCCAAACCCCAAAAATCGATCAAAATGTAACGAGCTTCCTTCCTATTTCTTGCATAGGAATGAAGTTCTATGCTTTATGATCGATTTTTGGGGGGTGTGGGCTGTTGTAATAAATTCATGAGCTCCTATTTCTTGCATAGGAATGAAGTTCGATACTTTTTGATCGATTTTTGTGGATGTGGGCAATTGTTATAAATTCATGATTACCTATTTGAGGGGGTTACATAAACACAGAATTATTGTTTTAAAGAGCTGCAGTTTTGAGGGGCAGTTTTTGGCAATTGAGCTATTCTAATATATTGTAATTTATTTAGTAAAATCTTCTTGTATCAGCCAGTACGATTCAATGATTTTAAACGGTTGGTCCCTTTTCGGATAATTTTCTATTAGTTAAATTATGCCATTTTATTGTAAAATTGTAGTACTACCCCAGCACTATATACAACAAAAATTCACAGAAACGCAAAACGCGTGGTGTGACGAAAAATAAGGTTTTAAAAGTTGCACCTCGTAGGGTAAATTTTGGGGGAGGGGGGTGGAGCTATGCCAATATGTTGTAGTTAATTTGTAAAAAATTAAAATACCGCTCCCAGTACGATATAAGAAATATTAACTGAAATGTCAAAAACACAGTTTATCCTAAAATATGGGTTTTGAAGAATTGCACCCCTTATGGGTAGATTTTTGGGGGTTGAACTATGTCGATATGTTATAATTCATTTGTAAAAAATTCCAGTATCACCCCCACTACGATACAATAAATATTAACAAAAATACGAAACGTGTGGTGTAGCTTTGTCTAATGCCAGCCCCCACACAAATTGCAGGATAACGGAACCTGTAAAAAATTGTCTAACTGTGTAACAAATTTGTAATTAATTTGTAAAAAATTCCAATACCATTTTCATTGGATTGTGCTATAAGTGCTGGTGCAGTATTAGGGTCATACTCCTTCTGATAGTGCCACAACTATTAAAATTGATCAACTTTAGTAAATATAATTTTTTTTTAATGTAATTTTAATTCGTTGTATACCTAGAGGATGGGGGCTGCCCCAAAACCCCTGTTTTTCCAGAATTTATATAATCTTTTCTTCAAGTTTCAAATTTTATTTATAACTAGCTGACCCGGCGAACTTCGTACCGCCTCAAAATCAATAAATGTTGCTAAAGTTATTATAGCTTAATTAAATTGAGTTTTTTTATTAAGATAAAATGAATTTCTCTCTCACTCTCTCTCTGGCACTATACCCCATTAAGAGATTTGGCCGTCTTAAATGAGGTTTAATAATCATATTTTCATTTCGGATAATGACTAATGAGTGATTAATTCATTGATCCTAAACCAGCCGTTCAATTTTTTCCTTATCACTACCGGGAATTGAACCCGAGACCTCCGGGGCGGATAAAATGAATACTAAAAATTAATTAAATTCAATCAAAATGAAATATATTTTAATTACATTGAAATGAATGTAATTCACGTGGCAGCAAGGAATTCGTTTTATTGAATTGATTCGAAATGATTCGCGTAGCATTGTTGCACTACTTTCTTTTAAACTATTTCCTGAGTAGGTTGCAATAGGGTCGATTCCCTTCAGTAAAACATCTTGTGATATACGACATTTTTTGTTTTATTGTCAGGTGCGAGAACGAACAAAGCGGATGGTATGTCGACACGTGAACATGCTACGTACAATTGGCCGTGAGAGAAACATTCATTTTCTAGATTCAGGCCACAAACACTCAAGGATGGGCCTTGTGATTTGTTGATCGTCATGGCGAATGCAAGACGAATCGGAAATTGAATTCGTTTAAACTCGAATGGCATATCGGTTGGGTTAATCAGAATTCTCGGAATGAGAACTTCCTCACCTTTGAACTTTCCTTGAGATTTCTCAAAATAAAACGCGTTCCGTTATATAGTTTTGGTTGATTCAGGTTTCGTAGCATGATGATTCCCGGCAACACACCAAATTTCAGTTGTAAATTGTGCGGGGGCAAGCCAGCCAGATCCAATGAGTTTAAAAATCCAGTTGGACAGTTGGTTGATTCGTCTTTGTTTGTCACACAGTCGATAGATTTGAATTAATGAAGTGGACCGACGATTAGATTTTGAATTGTGAAATTTAAGTGATCCCCATTTTTGTTCTTTGCCGCAAGAATTACTCGTTCACTCACCCAATTGTGATTTTTGTGGTTAGTAATATTGTTCGGGAAAACTTTGTTGATGAGCTCGTCCTTCGTTGAGACAAAATTGCAAAAGTTCAGAGAAAACGATAAAAATAAAATAAAGTAGAAATGTGCATGCAGCCTCCAGTCGGATTCGTAACCAGTACCTTGCGGTCCAAGCGCCGAAGCTTTAACCACTGCACCACTCGTCACATACAAACTACAACTACAAAATTCATATAAAAAAAGGTTTTTTTATTAGATTTTTGGGGCTTCCCTTTTGAGTTTTTCCGACTTTTCTGTTTTCCTAAACCACCACTGTATTGAGACGAACAAAATAAAAAAAACAAAATGTACTAAATGTATGAGAAAATGAATTTTCTTGATAAATTTTTTTTTGGTGAATTTTTCCAATGTTTTAATAGTTATTATGCTATTCGGAACGGAGTCAAATCCAACAAAACAAAAATCATAAAAATCGGTCCAGCCGTTCTTCAGTTATAAATGGTGTAACTAACACGACTTTGTTTTATTTATATAGATTTTAAACTAAGTAAAAAAAAAAATTTTAAATTTTACTGGAAAGATTGCAAAATTTTCCCGGAAAAATTACTTGTACTGATGAAAATCTCTTAAGATACAATCCTAATATCAAAATGTTTATAAAAATTATACATTTGTACGTATTTTGAATAAAATATTACGTAAATTTTTTTAAAGTGAAAATTTCCCCAGAAAATGAGGTAATTTTCTTAAAAAATTTTGCTCTCCCCTCCCAAAAACTGTTAATAAATAATCCCGCATTTAAAAATTTTAAAAATTTATACTCCTTACCTGATTTTCTCGATGTATACGTAAAGTAAACTTTAGCCGAAAATTATTTAATCTTTACAGCGACACTATTGGGAGGGACTCAAGGATTTCGTAAAAATTAAAGATCATCTAAAAATGATTCAATTTCACTACAAAACAATAAATAACAACAACAAATTTGTTTTTGTTTGGTTCCATTTGCTTCGCTTCTGTAACAATAGTATGTATTCGGTTAGCCAGATCTGTCAGAATTCTTGCGTAATTTTCTGCAGAAGTCTCCATCGTGTTAAATGACAGTTATGTTTTGATTTAAATGGCTTGGTTCTGTCATCGTTCGAAGTGGTTCACCTACCAGGTTATGTCGGGGTGTTAAGCTTGTGAAGCCATTGAGATCTGGTGATAGTGGGAGAAGAGGCCATGAGTTGAGACAAGCTTCTATTTAACAAACAAATGTTGTCATCCCTCTAAATGTTAAATGTTGTTCTCCAATTATTCTACGTAGGTGATACTTGACGGTTTAACTACCGCTCCAAATAGCCCAACTATGTGCGGTGCTTTGGTTTTATATAATGCCATTGGGTGCCATCCTTGCAGGTTGTTCTGCAAGCTTTTATCGTAGTTGTTGCAGTTTAGCGCTCAGATCATCTTCATAAGTTTTGATATACCTCGACGTATTTTGAAGCGTCTAGCTAGAAAAGCTTCAGATGACTATTTGCTTAGTTTTTCTAAGTGAACGGCCTTTATTGCAAAACAAAAGAATATCCTTAACAGGAGAATATCCTTAACGGATCAATCTCGCTGCTGGAAGATCTCCCATCAGTTGGCCCATATTCCATGCTTAATGTTTAGCAAACCATACATTTATTGATAAAAGTTTTTACTGCCCTGAACCCTTTATTATCCACTATTTCTGGCGAATGAAAGCCCGGGTGAGGGATTTGTTTTTGTGCAACGTCATCTTGTTTGCGTAGTCTATCAGCAGTATTGTGAAATGATTTTATAAGGAATAATTATTGGATGTTGAATGTCGAGATTAACGCTAGCATTAGACAGCCTTCCTGCTACTCGCTAAGGCCGGATTCATACTTCTTCGTTCATTCGAACGGAAAAATTGTTTGAATGAATGAACGAAGAAGTATGAATCCAGCCTAAGGGTTCCAAGTTTTGATTTGCTTTGGTTTTCATAGTGTTTGTCAAATGCTTCTAAACAAAAGTCTTGTATTATTTTTACGGCTAAACTCAAACTGTCGTGAAGTTCTTTGTTCGTCATATTGTAAACCTAAAAACATAAGCGATGCTCCTTATTGCTTTTGTGAACGATAAACATCGTTCTCTCAAATCCAGTATGACGTTATCCTCTTTGGTTGTAGTACTGAATGCGCATACTTTGTTCCTGGACTCTACTGTCGGTTCTGCAATTTATGGTTGTAATGCATATTCGAAACAGTCTCTGGACCAGCTTGGTCCGTTCCATCAGAGAATGTAATCTATTAAGATGGTAGGGTAAACTCCTCTTGAAGCACAATCCGCTGGATTTTCTTCGGATTTTACAAAACTCCATTGCTCCGGAGATAATACGGATTGAATTTCCACTATCCTGTTTGCTACGTATGTTTTAAAATATTGCCTTTAACCATGGTCACGTTATCATTGAATTTGTGTTTGCAAATGTTTTAATATCCGAATATCCGATCCAGCTGTACACAATTCAACCTGGGGATGGTTAATTTGGATTTTAACGGCGCAACCTTTGTTTTAGCAGTGACTAAAATTACTTTGCTTTGGTTGTTTATAATGTTAGATTTGTTGTGAATTATGCGTCTTCTGATGCATCACAGAAGCCGTGTAATTTGTCTATGTTATGCCGTAACCATCTTTGTAACTTTAGTTTTTCTGGCGTCTGCAATTCAGTAGCATAGCAAATCCATTTTTTTTCTAATTCAGTGGGCACTTATGTGTTCCAAACTTGGCCATAGTTGGTGGATGAATATTTTCACTTTTATTATAATCGGTGTCACCTTCAGTTTGAAAGTTTCGAACAGCACTTTTCTCTTTGTTTCTATAAAATATAGAGGGTTTTAATAGCTTCCTCTAATTCGATTGTGAATTTGGTTTCATTTCGATGCGTATATTTATCGCCCTCATCTTGTGCTATAGTTGGCGTAGACATCTTGTGGCTAGATATGTAGCCGAGGCTGTTCCGCACGTGACCGTTTTCAGCTTATTCGTGCTGATTGCGCCTTTGTCCTTTCTTCATGGCATCATCTGGTAGCTTTGAGCTGGAGGACAGAGTTTTATTTGTCTAAACATGTTCTCGATGTCAGCTTTAAACACATACTAATTTTTCCTTCAGCGTAATAATATCTCTACCAGTGGTTGGAATATTGTTGAGTCGGTGTGGAGCAGGTCATTTAACAATATTCCATTTGAATTTTTTTTTTGCTGAAGCATCAAAGACTAATCTGAGCTTAGTTTTTTCAACTGTCATCTTTGGTTACTGCATGGTGTGGTAGCAATTAGTTTCCACCTGCATCATCACGTTTGTTTATTTCTACCATATGATCCAATTTGATGTATTCCTCAATGAAGCGTCTATATTCGTTCTTCATCTGTGGGTTTTTATTTAGTTGCCTTTGCACTTGAAGAAGGCGTGCCGTAGCTTTTCTCCTTGATTCGCCTAATATGAAATCGACGCTTTTAAATGATAATTCGACCTGTGTTGTTGATGAAAATCTTAGAAGTTCTTCTAAAATGCCTCCCTATGTAGATGACGGCCATATATCTGTTTAATGAAATGGACCATATGTCTTTTCTAAAAAGAGAGCACTCCTTTCTATTTTCTGAATAAACTCGGAATTTTACTTGTTTAAGTAGTTCCATAGGGGCCTTCTATTTAGAAAAAGCGTATGGTCCATTTAATTAGACAGATATAGCCGTTATTTTCATTGGAACGCATTTTTGAAGAAACTCAGATTTTTCTTGTAACTAAGTAACTCAAAATACGCAGACAAATAAAATTCGAAGTTTATTAAAAAAATTGTAGGAAATCCCCTGCCCTCATTTAGGAAGGGCATATGACTACGTAATTAAAAAACAAACGGCCTCTCCGCTCAATCATACGGCCCAATAGATCGCTAAGACATTTGAATTTTGCTTTCACATACGTCATCATAGAAAAATTCTTCAAATTTTTAACTATATACTCAACAAGAAAATAGTTTTTAAATGATCTTGTGCAGAAGTTTGCCCGCTCTCTGTTCGGATATGGTATATAACAATCGTGCAGATGCAACTATTTCTTTCGTTTTGCTGTATTTTAAAACAATTAGCCAAATTTTTTTTATAACTAAAATTTATCCTGTATTTTATATTTTAATAATGCAATTAATCAAAACATTAAATATTGAAAGTGACAAATAAATTTTCAAAATGTATTAATGCTGCCTACATAAAATCGGAAATAAAAAGCATCTTACTCGCTTTCGAACTCAAAACCAATCAAATTTCGTGAAATACTTCATGCCCCGCCTACTAGTTCCACACACGAGTTGAAATATTTTTAACTTTGTTGTTGTTTTAATAAATTCAGTACGATATCAAGGTATTTTTTCCGAACTAACTCCCAGTGTCATGTACGCAGTCTAAACCTCTCCTTAATTTTATCTCAAGCTATTTGATTCATTATTTTTTGAAACTTTGATTTTTATTCAAATAAAAACTTACATTAATTATTTTTTCAGTTAAACTCCAAAAAGTTCATCAACTAATTGTATATATTTGTCTCAATAAAATCTATATTTTAACAGTGTAACAGAAAATATTCGAATTTCCAATTGGAATATTAAATTTGAGTGATTTTTTTTTTGTTGTAATTGCTAGATATTTCACTATATACGAGCCCGTAAAGTTTCTAACAAAAAGCGTGTATGGTTTCAATTAGATAAATGCTGTGTTTTTTTATTAGCGCCCGATAGCTGTATCCGGAGCAGCCAATTTTCTATGTGAAAACTTATATTTAGCGCGCTATTATTGCATTTAATTAATTTATTTAAATCTAAACTAAGGTTTTTCATTCAACTTTTTAATTAAAAATCGATAAAAAAATATCTCGGCTCACTTATTTATCGGGAGCCGCTATCGGGAGCGCTATCCATTTCAATGGGAAATTTGAAAAGGCTTTTAATTTTGTAAACCCCTGAAACCATTAGAAACTAAATCTTACAATAAAAAATTAAAACGCAGCAAAATGAATTTTTGTTTATAACTTCATGTCAAAATAAATGTCAATTAATATATTTCAGGTGATAAATGTTTGTTTTATTGATGAATTTAGTTTTAATTTTTATAGTACAGCGACACCAGTGAATAATAGCTGCAGTTTCAATAGAAAATTGCCATTTGGCTCCGGATAGTGCTCCAATATTAAAACACAGCATTGCGAAAAAAGATTCTTATTGGATTCAAATAGATTCCAATAGCCCCATGTTGAATTGTTTATCGGTGTGAAGTGACTGCTAAAATAACAAATAATTATTAAAAATATCAAATGCCTCCATGTTTGGCGAAATAACAAAACTATAAGGGAAGTAGCAAAAAATATGAGTGAAAAAAACCAAAAAAAGTATTAGTGGAATTTTTAATGTATCATAATAATTTACACAAATCTCAGAGTTTTTAATACAAGGGCGCTAATATAACTGCATAGTGGACGCTTCTAGAATACTCGATACTTAACGAGAAATATGAGTAACTCTATAGTTTATTATTATTTCGATTTCATCGTTTCAGATTTCGAAGAGGTTTCATCGTTTTCGACACTTAGGGACTAGCACAATATCTGAATATGCCTATTCCATTTAGTACTTTATGTCTGTATAAAAATTTGTAATTATTTCTCGTTAACTTTCTATTATTCTAGGGGTAGATGTACAGTTCTTTTTATACGCCCAAGTAAATCCACTATTCAAATACTATATATATATATATATATATATATATATATATATATATATATATATATATATATATATATATATATATATATATATATATATATATATATATATTAGCGCCTTTGTTTTGAAAACTCTCAGATTTGTGTAAATTGATATGATAAGCAAAAAATTTCACTCATGCTTATGTATATAATTCCACTCATATTTTTTGGTATTTCACTCGTATTCTTTTGTCATTTAACTTATAGTTTTGTTACTTCGGTCAGTAGCATCGCACCAATGTTTACCCTCGTAGCTTTGAACACGTCTAATAGAAATTTCTTTCCAATTTGATGGTAAGGATGATAAATTATGCTTCAATTTATTAAAATTTCTGACAAAATTAAACATTTTCACTGTGATTAACGGCATAACCTTCAGATTCAGATTTTTTGATGGTATCTCGAAATTTTGGAATTTATTTGGAATGATATTCGTAACATATCGGTTTTTCTATTTATCGTTTTCATAAGTCGAACCAATCGGTGAAAAATATTCGTTTGAACGCTCGCTCTGAAATTTTGAACACCGTAAGTTGCTTCTTCGAAATTGTACATATCTTTGAAAGATAATGTGCTGAAACAATGTTACTTTTAAGACATGTGATTACCTTCTCCAAATCAAAACATAGGATGGGAATGTCAGATTATTTATCTGCTCCCTTCCATTGTAGTTCTAGAATGCTCCTTTTTTAACTGTGGAGAATCAATTAATTTAATTTTATTTAATTCACACACAGTTAATTCACACACAGGGCGCGTAGTATAAAGAGAATGCAATAACAATTTCACCAAGAACGTCAAGAAATCGTTATTTAGATTAATACAAATTTGTGTAACTGCATAGAAATAGCATGAAAGTAATTGTAAAAATTGTAAGGAATCATGAACACCCCCTCGGCGTGCCGATATGACTAATCCAGGAGCAGCTTTCATCTTCCAGCCTGGCTAGGATTCATTAGACTAATCAAGCATTAATTCGAAATTAAAATTTATTATGTAACCTTAGATATAAAGCGGCCAAATCCCTCAAAGAGATGTATCATGTATCTCCAGCAAAATAAAATAAATAAACAAACACAAATTAGGGTTATCTGATGAAAACCTTCCGTTTTGACTGGTTTCGTATCCATTTCATTGCATGTTACAAATAAGTTCTACTATTTCATGACGTTTAAATTGGAATCCAAATATGTATTTTTTTTATTTCTCTGCAATAGTGCAACTCACGCACGTGAAGCTTCTAATGTGGGTTATAATGAAATTTTGTCTGTTGCAATTTTTCTTGTGGCATTGATGCCTTGTAAACAAATTTTATACACTAATAAGAAAGGCAAACAGAAAATAAAATCAGATACGAATTACATTTTTCATTCTTAAAACGAGGCTTTTGTCTGGCATTAGTTTATCAAATAATGCCCAGTACTTTTACGTTACGTTTTATATCAAACCTTGTGTTAAAACGTATTTTCGATGCACAAACTATGTGGTCAGGATCCACCTTAACTATTAAAACCTTAAATTTTATAATTATTTCACCGTTTAACAATTTTATTCACATCCAATTATTTTAAATTGTCAGTCGATGTTCTCACGACGAGATTACGGGGACTTGATCTTTTTATATTAAAACAACTACCGTTATAGTTCATAAAAAATAGAGAAGAGAATTAAAAAATAAAATTAGTGTTACTGATGAAAGGAAATTTAGTATGGTAAATGGTTAAATAAAAATCATTTCAATTAAATAAAAGAGACATCTATGAACGGGTATGGTTTTGTTTTACACTTGCAACCAAATCAGGAATTTTTCATTAAATTTAGAAACGAACGTTGGCTTCGTTTTTAATAACATGGTTCTTAGAATTGAATGTTGTTTTGCCCACAAAATTCCCGTAACCAAATCTAATTTTGTGACAGTCTGTCCATTAATCATCGTTCGGTTTTGGTGTTTGTCTCTTTGCAGATTCTCATTTTCATTTCTAAATCTATATGTCCAAATATCAACAACGAATCCATCCATTCGCTTTAATGAAGGGTGGGCCATCTAGCGACTACTTTTTAAATCATATATGTATGTATTATTTTGATACTGACAGCTCTTTCCCGCACTAAATACTAATATTTAGTTCCAAAGTGAGTGCTGTATTGCCGAAATAGTGCGAATTGTAAAAATAAATTTGGAAAAAGCACCAACCGTGCCTGCTGTACGCAAAATTGTAAAGAAAGTTTGTAAAACGGGCCCCGTAGTAACCAGAACAAGGTACGCTCTAAAAATACTGCAACTGTAGCAGAAAGTGTGCGACTCAATCCACAGTACGTGCGCTACAGAGCAATGATAACCAATTTTGTATGGCCACAAATAGAAGGCAAACATTGGAAAGATTGATGATAACGTTAATTATTCTTAGAACAATAATGTATTATGATTATAGTTCTTTGAAACACAATTTTCCTCCTTTTGTAAATGCTTTCTGCTGTTCTGTTTCTTGTTTATGAATTATTAAGATTAATAAATGGTGTCAAAACGCCATTTAAACTCATTTATGTTATCCGACACTGAACTAAGTTCGAAAATAATTTTTAATTAGTTAACCGACTTACTACCATAGATTTTTCTCTTCCCGTAGAGATGTTTCCTCAAATTGTTGGTCGAAACTTTATTTAAACAAAAAAAATATGCATACGCAAAAAAAATTGTAAAACCTTCTAGAGATTGCCACTTCTGGGACACAGATGCTGCAATTTCCGGAAACAGGTTTCCAACTAATTTTAAGAACAAGTTTAAGTATGAAGTTGTATCCCAAATAGTCAATCCAATCCGCCTGGATTGCCGAGGAATGCCAACTTTTGGTAAAATATTTTTTTTTATCAATTGTATTTGTAATTTCCGGTAAAATTTGATCTGAACACATTTTTTTGCGATTTAATTTGCAATCTTTTTGTTCCTATTCGCTTTTTCGTAAATGACCAGTCAATCAATCTGCCTGGACCACTATTTAGGTCGAATTGGCCTATCTTTAGAGAAGGTTATCCGGTATAAGAATTTGTTGAGCGGAGAAAATTTTATAACCTTGTTAATAGCAATTTTCCACCGTAAATATTAAGTATTTTATCAATTTACGGTAGAAAATTGCTATTTACAAGGTAAAATTTTCTTCGCTCGGAAAATTCGTAAACAGGAAAATTTTCTCTGAAGATAGGCCAATTCGACCTAAATAGTGGTATGTTGCCCAATATCTGAAAGTTGCTCGGAACTTCCTTATTTTAACAGTGTAACATAAATGTTCGAAATTACAATTAGAATATTGGAGATACGATGTACCTTTTATGTGCCTTTTTGAATATTCTCCTTAGTAATATCGATTTATATTCGCATTCACAAAAAATGCACATTTCTAAAACTGTTATATTTACAATCCCATTTCGGATCCACCCAATAATTCAGCTGAATAAACACACCGAACTTGGAAAATACAACCAGTGATTTCCCTCATTTCACTCAGTATCCCTTGATGTTTAGATTTTCAGAAGAAAAACAAATCAAATTTTTTTTTATTGAAAAGATAATCTTATTAAAGTTTTCCTTCCTTCTTTGTTTCGTGGAAAGTTATAGAACGAGGGAAAACCGACAATATGGAAACCGGTATATAGATTATAAATTATACACGAAAAAAAAAATTATTATTTATTTATTTGTGTGATTGTTGTTTTTGTACTTTTAATCTTTTTCCCTCTCGTTTTACGCTCAACTGAAAATTTTCCCAAACATCGGAAATCACAGGATGATAACGCAAAAACAGAATTGAACGGGTTTTTTGGTTAAATTTTTTTCTTAGTAAGACGAGCAAATTTCTTAAGTATACGATTATTTTGAATACTTAAAAAATGTCACCATTACTGGTACACACACACACACACATATATACACATTTTAACATTAGCGATAAGGTATGATGATAATGTAGTATGTATTGAATAAATCAATTCATGTAATTCAGGGGTGGGTCGTATGGAATACGGGATGTGAGATTTTAATATGTATATGTTTTATGTATGTGTGTGTGTGACTTAAATGACACTTCTCCAAATAAATATTGAAATTTGAAGAATCAATTTGGCTAGAATATATACGAATACATATATGATAAGGTGGCTCACGACTATATGGGGATGCTGTCAATTATTAATAAGATTTTTTTTCTTTCTTTTACAGGTGAGTTGTTAATATCTTGGAATTGAATTCTTTTCAATATGTAAGTATATAAGAGGTGTATATCAAACTCATAAAATGGAATGAATTAAAATACAAAACCGTGCTTATAAGATGGAAGTCGAATAAAATGATTAGTATCGGATTTTATTTACAAAAAAAAATATAAAATACTTGATTTGACAAGCTAATTAGTTTCGAAAAGACGTTTGTCATTTATATATAACTGTTGGTTCGTATAATAAATACTCGTACATAAGAGCGTAATATAAGAAAAGTCAATTTTCATTCTTGGAGTTTTGATTTCTACGATTTACTCGAAATTGGGATGTCAATTTAATTTATATGGGTGTGGGTATTTTAGGATCTCCCGAGAAAACAGATCTACACAAATTCATTTATTCAAAGGTATTTGTTGCGGTCATTCGAGAAAATAGGGAGAATATTTGTTGCGGAAACAAAAATGAAACAAACGTCTGCAAATTTAAAATGTAATACCAAAGTTCACTAATTTTGATGAGTATTTCGCTTCGCTTAACGTAAATGCAGTTAAACATCGAATTACATATCGTTAGAAGATAACTGGACCATTCGTGTCCTGTATAACTAGGCATTTGATTATCGTAGTTTAAATAAAATCAAAATTTTTGAGCATTACCCCCAATTTCCAGATTTTGCTTATAAATTTGAGATTGAACTTTTAATGGGTTTATTCCAAGAGGAAACTGTTTGATTTTCCTAAAACAGCCATTTCAATTCACTTTGATTTATTCGAGTTTAGTAGAATGACGTTCGGTCGCAGACAAGAATTTTCAAATATTTGTGCTTTCTGTATTTGTAAGGCTAAATTTTTGTGTACATATACAAATCCTATTGGATTATTTCTTTTCCAATCAGATTTTGATTGAATTTGTATGCGCTAGTGAAAGGACACTGTTAAGAATTTCCAAATAAGATAAGAGTGCTAATTCAGGTCGTTTGATTCATTTTCAATTAATTTTAACGAATTAAATATTTAATTAAGATTTTTAAATTAATAAAACTTGTATTTACAACGTTTAATAATTATTTTACATTAATATATTTCCAAAGTTGCTACCTCTAGAATGTCACAGTTGAAAAAAATAAATTTGCGTCGAATTTGCTTTTCTCGTCACGAAATTTTTATTAGGATGGCTGAATGGACAATTTTGCAGCCTGTTTGAAGTGATACGGAACTTGAGTCAAAATATTCGAAAAGACGTGATTTTGTGTGAGAATGGTAAACGATTGTAACTTTACCATTTTCAACCAAATGTAAAATAAAATATAAAAACTCGTGACAAATTTGCTGTCCAATCAACCTGGTTGGATGGGCAATTTAGCAACCGAGACACTCGTGGAACCTGAATCCAAATCTCTGTGAAGGCGTGATAATGACCGTTTACCATTTTCGCTCAAACTCAAAATTGAAATTCAAAAATTCGTTGAAAATCTGCTGTCAGAGGCCCTGGTTAGGAAGTTCCAATCAGGTTGGCTGTATGGCAATTTCGCAATCTAATGTAGGCAAATTTGATGTATGCACGGAACCTAAGTCCTAAACACAAGGAAGGCGTGATAATAGCCGTTTACCATTTTCACTCAAACTTAGAATACAATCTCAAAAATCCTTAACAAATATACTGTCCTGTTTAGGAAGCTCCAACCAAGTTGGCTGGATGGATAAATCTCTGGAAAATCGAGTTTACTGCCGTTTACCATTTTCACTCAAATTCAAAATACAAAAATTCGTAAAAAATTTGATGTCCTGGTTAGGAAGCTCCAATTAAACTGGCTATATTAATAATATAGCCGTTCCTCAAGGATCTGTGCTGGGACCGCTACTTTTTTTGATTTATTGTAATTCTATTTTTGATCTTGATTTGCGTGGTAATATTGTCGTCTTTGCCGATGATGTCGCGTTGCAATATTCCAATTCTAATATGGATTTGTTAAATTATGACATTAAATGTGACCTGAACTTACTAAAAAAATGGTTCTATGTTAATTTCATGGTTCTTAGTTGCAAGTCTAAAATATGAATTTCAATTTGAGTAGTCCTGTCATTATTCCTGGTTCAGTGACTTATGACTCATTGTCGTGCAATGACTATAATTGCAACAATCTCTGTGTACCCATTGAAGCAGTTAGTTCGTTCAAATACTTAGGTTTAAATCTTGACTCACAGCTTAACTTTAAGAATCACGTGATTATTTTAAAACAAAAACTCTGTCGTGCTTTAAGATCATTTTTCCATTTGCGTAATATCTGCAGCTCCGATTTCTTAAAATGTCTCTATTACGCATTGATTGATTCTCATCTTCAGTATGGGCTAACATGTTGGGGTGGAATTTATTGGTCAAACCATGAAGTACCAATATTAACGATACAAAAAAGTGTGCTTAGAATTATGGACCATCTACCAAGAACTAGATATAGAGTAGTCACTGCGATTGGTCGTCGATTTGTTTTTTTTCCTGTGAAAATATTTATTATTTGAAATATTTTAATTCATTTTAATTTAATATTGTGTATTTATATAAATAAAATATAGTCGTTTAGTGTGTTAATTTAATATTTTATGTCTTTTTCTATTGTAAATAATATAATGTAAATAGTGTGTAAATATAGTGTATATATATATGTGCTGTTGACAGCTGTATTGTGAGTTGACGTTTGATAACATATACTTTGGTGTAAGTTTTTGTTGTGTATAGACATACATTATGAATTGTGCTAAGTGTGAAGCTAGTGTGGATAAGGACAAAATTACATGTTCTGGATTTTGCCGTAAATGTTTCCATTACGGTTGCGTGAATGTTGATCGTTCGGCTATTAAGTGTTGTTCGAAATACTCCAACATTTTTTGGTTTTGCGATGAGTGTCGTGACCTTATGACCAACCGAACATTTTGTAATATTATTGCGGATTCCTCTGCAAGTTCACCCCAGAACTCATATTTTGAAGTTTTGAAGGAGGAGATTTCTACCAATAGGATGCTAATTGGTGAGATTTTGGAGAAACTCAATAGTTCAGGCATTAGGTGTGCTGAAAAAGTTGCTGAGTGCCCTACCGTTGGATTAACGTCATCTAGTGATTATGCTGTAGTGGAAGCTTCATCGACACCTACCGTTGATGTTTGCAAATTTACACCTAATTTAGGTGTAAACACCTCCACATTGAATATGGCTTCAACAGTTTCAGTTGAGTCTACATCATCTGCATCATTTGGTACCATATCTTATGCTGAAGCTGCTGCATCTACATCTCCTTATTCTGAGATTCCATTGATTTCCTCTGGAACCTCGAGGCCACTTGCATCAATTATTATTGGTACAGCTACGGAGTGTACTTTACGTACTGTGGAGCCACGTTCACAAGTATTTATTTCAAGATTACATTCTGATGTGAATGTAGATAATGTGAAGCTGTACTTACGGGATCATTTTAATATAAGTGATGTTAAAATTCATAAATTTAATCCAAAAAGTGCCAATGGGTTTATTCAAGATTATTCATCGTTCAAATTATCAGTTTCCAATGTTCATATGGATAAATTGTTAACTGTATCCTCGTGGCCGGCTGGTATTCTAGTGAAGAAATTTGTTTATAAGTCTAGAAGTAATCCTTTTTTAGTAAAATTGCAACCTCCACAAATTGTGATATAGAGATTCAATTTGATAAATCTCCTTTAGATGTTATTGATCATTCCATTTCAATTGATAAATCGCATTCTAATAATAATTGCTTATTTTTTGGTCATCTGAATGTACGTAGTTTGACGTTGCATTTAGATGAGATAATAATACTTTTGCATAAATTTAATTTTGATTTTCTAGCTGTGTCTGAGACCTGGTTAAATAACAAAATTTCAACTTGTTCTCTTCAAATTAATAATTACAAATTTCTGAGGTCTGATCGTATTAATGGTCGTGGTGGTGGAGTGGGATTATACTATCGATCTAATTTGAATGTTAAAATGTTATCATGTGGTTTAAATGGTAAAGTTGAATTTATGACATTTGAACTGTTTGGTAAGTTTAGTAAATTTCTTATTGTTGTTTTTTATATCCCACCTCCCACTACAAGAGGAGACATTACAAGTATTTATGATATTCTTACTGATTTATTACAAGAGTATGAAAAAGTGTTTTGTTTGGGTGATTTTAACTTTAATATGCTAAATAATAATTTATTGACTGATTGTTTTAACATACTTAATTTACATTTTTTGCCGTTTAGTGCTACGAGGTTAGAAAGCCTTTTAGACTTGATTGTTGTTTTTAAGCCTGACCGACATAATATTATCAGTTATGGTCAATATTCTGTTCCTACAATATCGGATCATGATTTAATTTTTGTTTCTTATAAATGTTGTCGCACTAGAGATAAGTTAACTTATTCTATTGTGCCCAATTATAGGAAAATTAATCATGAATATTTTGTAAATTGTTTTTTCTCATTTGATTGGTCTAGCCTTTATTGTTGCTCTGATGTAAATATGATTGTTGATTTATTTAATTCAAATTTCTTACATTTAGATTCTATGTGTGTGCCCCGTAAAAGAACTATTAACAATTGTCCTACAGCTCCGTGGTTAAACCAGACGATATTGGATTCAATTCAATATAGAGATTTGAAGTATAATAATTATAAAAGGAGTGGATTAGATGCTGATTTTAGTTCCTATAAAAGGGCTCGAAATAAAACTACTAAGTTTATCAATCAAGCTAAGTATAGTTTTTATTTTGGTAATGTTTATAACTCTAAAATTACATGGAATAATTTAAAAAAACTTGGTATTTCGTGTTCTGTTGCTAAAGTTGACATAAAATTCACTGCTGAAGATATTTTAAATGATATCTGTAAATTTCGCGAAGATTTAGTGGTTCTGCCATTGCCAGATATTGGATCTGTTGATCCTGATGATAATTATAAATTTGCTTTTGATTGCGTTGACGAGCTAATTGTCTTGAGTGCTATCCGTTCAATTAAATCTAATGCTATTGGATACGATAAAATTGATTTTAAAATTATAAAATTATTTATTGATCTGTTTCTTCCACAAGTGACATATATAATTAATCAATGTTTGTCAAAATCAGTTTTTCCGAATTTGTGGAAAGTTGCTTCTATTGTTCCAATTCCAAAAAATGATATTGTTGCCAGTCTTAAAGATGTTCGACCAATAAGTATACTACCTGCCCTTTCTAAGGTGTTAGAAAAAGTTATGCAAACCCAGATTCTGCAGCATTTTAAAGATTTTGATTTTCTTTGTAAATTTCAGTCAGGGTATAAGCATGGTCACAGTACTACAACGGCTTTGGTACACATTGTTGATGATCTTTCTTCAATCTTGGATGGGCATGGTTCGCAAGCTTTATTGGTTTTATTGGATTTCTCTAAGGCGTTTGATAGTGTTAATCATATACTTCTACTTCAAAAGCTTTATTTATATTATAAATTTTCTAGCTCTGCAATTAATATGTTGTACTCTTATTTGCATAGTAGGGAGCAGTTTGTTAAGCATGGTGTTAACTGCTCTGGAATGGGTAGAGTAACTCTAGGTGTACCACAAGGATCAATTCTCGGTCCCTTGCTTTTTTCTATATTTATAAACGATCTTCCATGGCGAATTCGTCATTGTTCTTTTCATCTCTATGCTGATGATTTACAACTGTACATCGGATGTAAAGCATTAGGATTGAATGAAGCTACAATGAAATTGAACGAAGATCTTAGGGATATCTTATTATGGTCTAAATTTAACTCACTGGCGCTTAATCCCAATAAAAGTAAAGCATTATTTTTGTGTAAAAGTAATTTGAATATTATTAAGCCTACTCTTGTTTTGGGTGATGACACAATTAAATTTGTTCCGACTGTTAATAACTTAGGACTGATATTAAATTCCAAACTTACTTGGTGTGATCATATCAGTACATTGTGTCAACGTGTCAATTATAGTTTATATTCGCTAAGATTAATAAAGAAATTATGTCCAATTCAGTTGCGAGTATTTTTGATTAAAAGTTTAGTTGTACCTTTGTTTACGTACTGTGATGTGATTTATAGTGGATGTGATAGTTCCTCTCGACGTCTACTTGAAATTACATTTAATAATTGTATTCGATACGTTCATGGCCTCAGAAAATTTGATCATATTTCTGGTTTAAAAGCTTCTATTTTGGGATGTACTTTGTTCGAGTATTATCATTATAGAACAGCTGTATTTATTTTTAGAATTATTACCTCTGGATTGCCTCTATATCTTTATGAAAAAATAAATTTTTCCAGGTCTCTGCGCACTAGAAACATCAACTTGCCCCTTAACAAAAGTAACATATATAATAATTCGGTTTTGATGAATGCGTTTATTATTTGGAATGGTTTACCTTTTGAACTTAAAAATTTGAATTCTCTTAAAATGTTTAAAAATCTAGTATATTTAACTGTACAGAGAACCTATTAATGTAATTATAATTTGTAATAATATTATTATACCCCTTTGTAAATATTTTGTATATTGATGTGATTGTTAATTTTTTTCTCTTTCTTATAATTATTATTATGTTTTTTTTTTCTTCTTTTGTGATTTTTTCTTTTTCATAGTATAAAAGCTTCGGCTTATGCTTGTAAATAGATATGTAATAAAAAAAAAAAATAAAAATAAATAATAAAAAAAACTACACCATCTTTCCCTTTGTTTTTAAGTTATAAAATATTACCTTTGCGATATTTATATGTATTTAAAGTTTTAAAAATCAACCATACTTGTTTCGTAATAGAAATAGAATTAGTATTCCGTAACCATTTAAAGAGCATTTCAAGAATTTCTTTTCTTACACTGCACCGAAGTTTTATAGCCTTCTACCAACCTCTATTGCATCTGCGGGCACTTTTAGATTATTTATAAAATTGTTGAAAGAATGGTTATTCTCTAAAAATGACATTGAGGTTTTGTTTAGAACATTATCTTAATTTTTTTTTTAAACATAAGCTACTTTTATTTATAATGAAAGTAATTTGATTAATTTGTATCAAATATTCAAACCATGCGCAAATATTGCTTAAAATTTTGTTATTTTCTTTTTTTATTTTTAAATTTGTTAAATTATATTTATTTACTTTTAATTTTTGATTTATTTTTAATTTTTATTTTACTTTTTTTTCTAATTTGTATAAATTTTTTTTATTATTTTTACATAAGAATCGTGACTCCGTGACATTGTAAAATCAGGAGCTCACTATCTAGTTTTATTTTTTTATGCTGTACTATTATTTTGTGGCAATTAATGTATTCCATGGGACTTTATAAAATAAAACTATGACAAAAAAAAAAAATTAACAACTGATTTCATGTGCCTACAAACCATGAGTTCAACTCTCCGGAAAGTGGTGTTAGTGGTCGTTTACCATTTTCGCTCAAACTGTTAATAAAATTTCCAAAATATGAATTCAATATTAACAAATTTGCTGTCCTGTCAGAATTGGGATTTTATAACCAGTGGCCCTATTCTGGCTTTCCCTTGGAATAGGGAATTGGGAAAAACATTTTCATAGCATTTTTGTCAAAATTGTATTTTTCTGGCCTACTAAGGGAACATGTTTGGTATTAATATTTTCGAAACAAAGTTAAATGAGAAAATATTTTTCCCTATAAAAATTTTGTGGAACAAAAGTTTCCCAATTCACTTTGTTTTAAAAATTTTTACACTAAACTTATTCCCGCAGTAGGCCAGAAAAATATAATTTTGACAAAAATGCTATGAAAATGTTTTTCCCAATTCCCTATTCCCAGGGAAAGCCAGAATAGGGTCACAGGACAGTAAATTTATTATGAATTTTTTTATTTTAATTTTGAGTGAAAATGATAAACAGCAAATAAACACGATTTTACACAGATTTGGACTCATGTTCTGTTAGCACTTCAAATAGCCTGTTAAATTGATCATTCAGAAAGCTTGATTGGAACTACCATTCCAAGGACAGCCAACTTTCAAAGAATTTTTTTATTTCTATTTCGAGTCTGAGCAAAAATGATAAACGGCCATGAACACGCCTTTCCAGAGATTTGGACTCGGATTCTCTGAGTAGTTCAAATAGATTTCTAAATTATTCATCCAGCTAGCGTGATTGGAACTTCCTAACTTGTACAGCAAATTTCCTACGACTTTTTGTATTTCAATTATGAGTTTGAGCGAAACTGGGAAATCTCTGGAAAATCGAGTTTATGACCGTTTAACATTTTCACTCAAATTCAAAATACAAATACAAAAATTCATTAAAAATTTGCTGTCCTGGTTAGGAAGTTTCAGTTTGGCTGGCTAGATGAGCAATTTAACAATCTAGTTCATGAGCTAGTACCTATTTTTTAAAGATGCTGTCTTTTTCTCTACGCATAATTCAAATCTTTCGTGAATTTTGGAACACACTTTAGCATGAATTTAATAATATTTTGATTGTATGTAGTTGTTTCAATAAAATGTAATCAATTGTAAATGTAACGAGTTGGT
Organism: Nephrotoma appendiculata; assembly: GCA_947310385.1. Lineage (NCBI taxonomy): Eukaryota > Metazoa > Arthropoda > Insecta > Diptera > Tipulidae > Nephrotoma > Nephrotoma appendiculata. Next base: position 142,047,875 of record OX371223.1, read on the forward strand.
ATTACCAGTAGACGCTTAGAAGGGACTCATTAATACAAACAAATGAGAAAGCACTGCAATTTAGTGAAAACACACGACTCTTGAAAGTAGTGATTTAGATAAGTACCAAGATCTATAAGCGCAACTCATAAAAGCTAAAAAAATGATGCAGCCAACGCATATTGATCCAAGATTTGTACATCGACCGGAACATCCTCCCTACATAATCCATTCCATATCAGTTGGCCATACCATATAAAGTACCACCAATTCAGCCTAATTTCTATGGGCGCAGATTTGATTCCAAATGAAATATTTACTTCCTCAGCGGCTCTGAACTGGATATTCATGAATTTATTTTTGGTCTATCTTGGCTAGACAATGACATGTATATCCGTAGACCTTATCAGTATCGGCTATATCCAGACAAATTCTGATGTTTCTTATATGGAAATTAAGTAGGCGCTCTAGTAGACGCCGAGACCAGGTGAGTTTTCCAAAAGAAAAGACAAACTATGGAACGGACACTATTAGTGATCTTATCTTAGACCTAGAAGGATTAAATGGCAGCAGAGTCAGGCATTTCGCAGTGGGTAAATTTCTCTTGTTAAAAACCATTATCGGCGCCAGTTCTTAGTAAACTAGCTGTATTTCATCATAAATATATTTCAAATTTCTTTAGTCGCAATGGCATGCATTCAGACGGGCCTAATGTAAACCATCTAAGTGATCAGCTGGCTAATAATTTGGAATCCGAGGAAATTACCGCAAATGGGGCTGCTAAAGGTTATTATTACAATTTTTTATTGTCAATAATTTAACTTGTTCGAAATGTTGTGACCCTGGTCACACATGTCAAGACTATAATCTTGCTAATATTAGGGGTTTCTGGATGGGAACTCTGCCGAACCATTCCGTCCACTAATATTAGCATATTAGATTCCAAAATCTGTAAGAACCCCACCCCAATCGTCGTCCTCCGTAGTAAAGAGGAGACAAGAAAACTAATATTAAATCTTCAAACTCCCAACAATCGGCTAAATCGACATTACTCTCAGGAAAAGTATTACCTTCTTAAGAAAGCGAACTACTACTTTTATTCAGACTACCAATAAACTATCTTTTCATTCGCACGTGAGTTTAGGCCTCACATAAACATTAATTAATCTAGGCGCTTGATTGAAATTCGGGATTTCTTGAATAGTGAGGCATTAATAAGTATCTTTGGAGAAGGAGTCCAGTATCTTAGAAAATTCATAAATATACACTTTTACGTTGTAACTACAGTACAAGGCGCTTTATAATTGAGTATTGATATCCAAAATATATTTGAAATTACATCATTGGTTATGGGTTCGTTGTTCTTTTCGGTAGAATTAATCGCTCGTGACAAAACAGCATTTGCGGTTTCAGGCAGACCCTTTCATAATTTTAAAGTAATGACGGTTGGGCTATGTAATTCACTTTACAGATATTAAGGTAGTCGAGGCATTGAATAATCCCCTAATATCATCACAAAATTTCTGGTGATAATGAACAGTCCAGCTTAACCGGCCTCATCACAAATCTTAAGAACGGTGGTACGAAATTTCCGTAAAGTGAGACTTGTTAGTTCGTTTTTTAAAACGAAATTAAATAAATCGGATTATTTGTGAACAAAATGGATTTCGGACCGACCACGATAAGGGAGAAGCTTCAGTTGCCTCCAACACCAACCTGCTCAGAAAAGACCGAAATTCCAGTGAACGGACGAAGCCCAAACGGCATTTGACATATTAAAAAAAAATTTCATCCTCATCTTTCAACAAAGACAGCATTCGAGAGACGTATTGCTTTCACGTCAAAGAAACTCATTAAGGTAGAGACTAACTGCAGTGTAACCCGAATCGGGTTACATTGAGACTTCAAGGGGTATTACCGGATATTAAAACCACCTAAAAATGGCATCACCTGCATTCCGGTAATTCTTGTCCATTCCATTAAATTTATATATTTAGAACAAACCCTTTAATAGGTAGAAAGGATTATTATTACCTAAGGTAAAAATAATCTTATCTAAAAAATCTCGTTGTCGTTTAATTATTAAATAATTCGACCTGATTCCATAAAAAACGACATATGTTAGATATTGAAGTCCGTGATAGTGTATTTTTCTTTTCTTCTTTTTAAGATGGAGAAGGAATTCCTTATTCAACGTCATGGGAGAACATCGGCTTCCCCCACAACAATCACTGAAACCAGCCGCTGTATCTCTCTATTCGGCAAGTCAACAATACGGTGCGGATTATCTCATTTAATGACATTTGCTTTCCAATCATCGCAACTTCTTCTTGGACAACTTGCAGCAGTGTTGCTGCAAAGGTTGTGATAGCACTCCATACTTCGACGGAGAGGCTGTAACATCACTTTGACGATATTCTTGCCATCTTGCAAGTGTCTCTTTTTTTTTTAAATTGTACACGAACATGTCCTCCTACTGGATGGACAATTCGATGCATCATCGTCCTACTATTTCAAATGTTCATATCCATTCTAAGTACACGTTAGCACCTGATGCAGCGTTGAGAACCATAGAGTCACCTACTCGAGGAGGCGTACTCCAAGAGAACATCGCCTTATGTAATATTCCAAAATATTTAAATCAGTACACAGCCCTGAGTGATCTCGTTACTGTCTATTTACATTCTACATCCGAGCGGTACTGCCAAGTACGGTTATCAAAATTATTCTGCAGATGGTGTTCCTATTTTGCTGTGTACTTAAATCAATATTTAATATCCAACATAAACCTGGCGCAAGTATTTTTGAAAGCGTTGTAAAAACTGCGTTGTTTTTATAATGAAAGTGTAACCAATTCTGCTACACCCGCAGATATAACACTTGGTGGCCGAGTAGTTAAGGTATACACCACCATGTGCTAACATCTCAACAGTCATGGATCAATGTGACGGGACCCAAACCAGTCATAGAGCAGCCTTTCCAGAAATTTGTATGCTGCAACTCCATATTCCACAACATTTACTTTTTCAAGTTTTTAGATCGCATTTCTTGGATTGTTGTCTTAGAGACGGTATTAGGTTTGTAAACTGAACCTGGACATTAGTTCATCCCTGGTACGTTGTTCGCTTCGTTTGTTCAATATTAGTCGTATGAAATATTGAAATAACATCGTACACTTGCTGTTGGTTTTGCAGCTCTTGAAGCGTTTGCTATAGGTTATTCTAGCACTTATAATGCTCCTTCCCACCTGTAGCATTACAAACCCCCCAAGTACGCTACTGTTGAGAAGGAATTATAACTGTATTTGCGACAAAGGCCAAGTAGGTACGTTCCGGTTGTAGAATTGCACACTTTTTATTTCAATAGCTGTGATCCGCTTGCATTGTTTCGCATGGAAGTGTGTTAAACAGTGCGCTCTAGCGGAAAAAAAAGTAATCCACTAAATACTATAATTTGGACATTTTCTTTGGAAATTTTATTGCATTTCTTTGTAGTGGTCATAATAATTTCAAAAAATTAGTTTAATTTTTATATTTAAATTAAAATTTTTAAAATTAAATTAAGTTTTCCATAAACGTTAAATATATTCTTTAATAAAGAAAATATTTAATTTTAAGGAAAATTTAAATTTGCTTAAATGAGACAAACATCGCAAAGTCATCTCAATATAGTACCCCTTTACCCTTTTAAAAAATTCACCTCCTTGATTCATCATACCTCACATCAATCAAAAAAAGTTTTATTTTGCATTAATTAAATGAAAACAACATTTTTAATTGAAATTAAATTTTCACCAAAATAAAGGAAAATTGGTTTAGTATTTTCTTTTAATTTTTCCGATTTTTGTTTTTGTTTTGAATAACATATTTGTGTACTTACCCCGTATGAAGATTGTATATAATGTATCATGCGGATCTGGGCTAAACCTAAATAAATATTTATCCAAACTAAAAACTATACAGCGTGCGTTTTTTAATAAATGCCAGGCTTTTAACTCGCAAGCAGTGCAAGATAGGAAAAAAATATTTTTAGTGAAAAAAGTTCAGTATCACAGGGGACGTTTAGTAGTGATCTTGAATGACCTTGAAATTCAATAATTTTAGAGATATTGGCGACAAATAGTTTTTTTTAATATACCTTTTGAGTAAGCACTAACTGCTGTATAGCAGAGTATAAATAAAATCCTTTTGTACGTACACAATTTTTCGTAAAATGATTTTCGCATAAAACAAACAATTTCAAGCCTTGATGGTTTATTTTTCATATATTGTTTCGCGGATAATGTCCCTTTAATGGAATCATTTGTTCGTTGATGCAAAAGTTCTCCAAGGGAATCTCTATACTGCTTTGTCTAACAGAATTAAGTATGGGATGAACCTTATAAAAAACGTCTTTATTATCTTTTGGAATGTCCAAATTGTTGGTGAGATGAAAATTACGGGATCCCTCCGTTATCCATCTTTCCAAAATCCATTTTGCTAAAATCCGTAGTTTTTTATAAAAATCCTCTTTTGACAAAATCCATTAATGTTGAAACCCATGATTGTTGAAACCCTTTTTTGTTATTTGCCAATTTTGACTAAATCCATTTATGACACAATCCACTGTTGTCAAAATCCTCTAGTTAATGTCACTAAACTCATGATCATACAAATAAAATAAATTTCGTATTTCCATGAAAAAAAAATCCAAGAATCCATGAAAAAAAAATTTCGAATCCATCGTTTTTGTTATTTTTGTCAAAATTCATGAAAAAACCATCGAATCCATCGTTTTTGTTATTTTTTACAAGCCCGGGCTTGTAAAAAATAACAAAAACGATGGATTCGATGGTTTTTTCATAGATTTTGACAAAAATGAATTTTGACAGAAATGGATTTTGTCAAAAATGGATTTTATTATAAATAGATTTTGAAAAGGATGGATTTTGTCAAAAGATGATTATGTCAAAAATGGATTTTGTCAAAATGGATTTTGTCAAAAAGGATCGTGACATAATGGATTTCGTGGGTAACCCGAAAATTACTTCGCAATTGAAAAAATCGAACTCTGGTCATAGTTCGCATAACGTGTTCGATTTCTATAAGATTGCTCCAGTTCATTGTGATTTGGGGAAATTTTATACATCCGATGAGTATATGAACTCCGATAAATCTTTTAATTTCATGTAAATCCATCAATTTAAAAGTTTGGGCATTTTGGAGCCCTTATATATTTGTTAAGTTTACCATAGTTTCTTCAACAGGTTCTGTTTCGTCAGTCGTTTGGTATTTGATTTCGGTTTCAATAAATTCGCTTTCTTCCATTTTATTCGAGTTCGCTCAATTAAATTTGTAAAATGATCTGGAGCATTTTGCATCTCATCTATAATTTTTAAATCAATAGAACTGTTACAGTTTTTTCGTTTGATACTCCTACAATAACAGTTCCAGCCACTGTTTTCGGATCAGTGTTTGTGTTTTCGTCATAATCACCAACTGCCTGTTCTACTTTGATTCTTGTTGGACGTCTTTTATTGGTACTTGTATTGCTACAAAGTTCCGGAATATTATCGTAATCCCAAAAACAGATTAGTTCATCTTACCCCACCTCAGCATCATCAGGATTGTCATACTGTCTTCATAGAGAATGGCCAACATTTCGTCATGCGTTACATATTCACGAGCCATCTACAACCAAACACCGACTTTAATAGTGATAAGGATAACCAACCACCAAATAAAAACAAACGAATTACGACAAAAATGACCGTTGGTTATATTTGTGCATCTACATAAAAAATTATATTTGAAATATACATTATTGGATATTTAAATGTACAAAAAACATTTTTTGGTTTACCATGATTTTTTTATTTGCACTAAAATTGGGCTCAAAAATAAAGAATTTCCACTACTAAAAAACACGTGATTGCAACTCGACATTTTATTGATTACTGATCCTCATTTTTGTAGTTTCAGAAGGAGAATTTATTGTAAATTGCAATAGAATGATGAAAAAGAGATAGCGAAACTGAACCAAACATGCAATAGAGGAGAAACTATGAATTTCGTGAATACTATTCGTCTCTTTGAAAAGTGTGTACATACACATGTACAACAGGTCTAAAAGTGTTGAATATTAGCATTCTGCCAACTAATGCAGCCAAGTAAGACTTAAAAAATATTCACTGAGAGTTTACACAAAATTATTTAGTAAATCTTGATTTTATAGTCTAGTAACCAAGGTGACCCTTAGTCACGTCACATGAAATGATACGTCTAAGGGAATAGAGGTCTAAATGTTAGTTTGCTAATTTCGCTTTAAATGACCCAAGTTGGACATTTCCATTTGCATAACGCAAATATATAATCAAATTTTAACTGGTGGTTTGGGTTTCACATTCGGTGTGTTTTAACGGTTTCATAACATAAAATATGTTTATAGGGTTCCCCATGTAGACATGGTGATGGCATCGGCGCTACTGATTTTACGTACTAGCATTTTGTTTATCTTTCAGAATTGTTTACATCACACACTATATGGTCTTTTTTATTTCCATCATCATTTCATTTTCTTGTTTTTCACAATACACACTATTTTTCAATTTTATAGTGTTGAGTTGAGAGAACATAATACTCGGACATAACAAAAATAAACGAATAAATTAAATACGTAATGGTACTCGTACATTAAAATTCAATTATGGTAGAAAAATTTGTATATAACTACTATGTGTTACATTGTACATATATATAGTATTTTTACATATAGCTAGTTTCATAAATATATTTATGTACATAATTGATGATTGGGTCATCTATGGTAAAATTGTGATAATGAGTGAAAATAAACATGCAACATTGTTAACAAATTATCGTATAGTTTTTGTTTTGTTTTAGTTAAATTAGCACATTAAATTGAGTTTGGTATATCTTTGTTTATTGGTGTAATGGCGGTATCTTTCATATACTAATTAATAGTGCACACAATACAAAATCAAAAGATTTCGAATTGAAATGCAAGACATGGAGGAGTAAACATTAAATTTGGCAACACTAAACCATTTAATTATCGCGATAGTTTTTCATCATAGAAAATCACTGTCACTCCTAAATCAAGCAAAACTCTACGATATACTTTCAGCCCAGCTGTTACTATAGCAACAGTTCACTATCCGATCACTATCAAAGTCACTATGTGGCTTTAACTAAATTGACGCAAATTCTAGCGCGCTTCCATTTTTTAGAAAAACACAAAAGGATGAATAATTAGTTAATTTAACATTATATCAATAGATGTCTCTAGTATAAAATAAAATAAACTCAAAATAACACTGTCTGTCACTGCTATTGTATTTCTGTTAAATTTATTATTGCTTTGTGTTGGGATTCTTCGGCGGTGGCAATCATTTATTTACAACAGTTAAGATTCCATTTATGTTTATATTTTAAATAATATTTCCCTGTAATAATAATATTGTTAGTTTATGTAAGAAATTTAATGTAATTAAATTAATTATAAATTTCGTTACTTCCCAGCAAACGTGTCTGAAGTAAAAAACGTAAGACAAACTCAAGACTAATCAAGTAACAAGCTCAAGACATCCAAAAGACAACTCCGTGTAATTGGGACAATGAGTCTTTAGAGATCTGTATAGTGATTTTTAGGGGTAATATGAGTAGTCGTTGTCTTTGGTAACATATCAGCGGCGCATCTTGCGTAACCTAATTTATGGTTTTACTTGACCACATATCAGTAGATTGTATTAAATAACAGGTTTTTAGTGGTCTATAGAAACCTATCTGTTGTTTGTATAAGGAAACAAGTTGTTAACTTGTCTTAGGTGACATGGCTCGAGTTTTTCTTTAACTAAATGGGTAGTGCTTGTCTTGCACTACACGTTTCTTAGTGATCCTATATTACAAATCTAGTGTATGTCTTTGGTAATGTAGTTGGTCTTTGCCTTTGATAACACGATTGGTGTTTGTCTCTGGTAACGTAGTTGGTGTTCGTCCTAGGTAAGAAAAACATTAATAAATTTTAAAGCTAATTAGAATATACATATATTTGGCAAACTTTAAATTGTGTTTGTGAAAATTAACATTTTAAACTTAAATAATTCTAGTTATAACAATTCAATTGTTTTACTTAATTCACAGTAAATAAAATAAAAAAAAAAATTTAAATAAGAAGATATTAAAATATCTGTAAATATTTAATTTTGGTATTTGTCTGGCTCGGCTGTTTCTTCTATTTTGCCTGTTGTGGGCATCGAAAATTTGCTTTTTTAATCCTATCCTTATATAATCCAAATTTGTCCTTCCATGCATCTACAATATAAGATCAAAAATATTATTAAAAGTATTTACTTATTTATAATTAATTTAACTACCGAATAAAATTTTGTTGAATAGAAACATTTGTTTTAGAGGGAGTTTCAAATGTATTCCATCCCAGTTATACCCGCTCAACAACTCATCAGATAAAAGTTTGCTTAGTCCTGTCGAATGATGTTTGCCTTCATGTGGGTTTGCCTTCATAAATGGTCAAATGCTTCGTCTAGAAAATTGAGATATAGTCCTATTAATTATTTTAACTCTTTAACTGTTTATGTCGAGGATAATCGTCAGAACGAAACGAACATTTTTCGCATAATGTCGAGTATATTCATCATAAAGAAAAAAAATACATTTATTGGGTCTCGCCACACTTTAATTCTTTCAGCGTGATTCTATCTTCGTTTCCTTCCCCTTCACCTACAAAATAAAAACAGTTTGTAGGTGAAGGGGAAGGAAACGAGGAAAGAATCACGACGAAAGAATTAAAGTCTGGAATGGCGGATTAAACAAATCATCTGCAATTTCGTTTCCAGAAGAAGGGCAAATAAAGATCATTTAAAAAATATTGATTTTATAATAATCATAAATAAGCAGGGAGTAACTGTTTTTCGAAACAATATTAAACAGTTAAAGGTTTAATACAAAATAGATAATGTATTTAATAATTTATTTACGATATTTGTTGAATATTCAACGTCTTCTCCAATTTGCTCATTAATTTCCTCTAACTGATCGGCCGATGTTATGGGCAGATCAATTTTAAAATCTTTAAGTGGTTTCATAATTTTTAATAACGTTGTTAAATCCAGTTTAATTGATTTTAATTGCCGACTGACGTATTTTAATTCAGGAGATACTAAAAAATCATAATATAATTATGTAAGTGACGAGGCGTGACAATTTTCAAAAAGGAAGCAAAATACCAAAACAAGTAAAAGTCTAGGGTACCACGATATAATTTCAAAATTATTTTTATTATAAAACAAAATACACATAAAATACATATTATTCAAAAATGCGATCGAACTAGCTTTTATGATTCAAATCAATGCGTCTGTTTGTTTTAGCAAAGTGCTCAATAACGTTGTCATAAAATATAGATGAACTTTTCAATTTATTTAAAAGTTCCTTTTCGATAGACATCAAAGCAAGGTTTGAAAAACGATCTTGGCCCATTTTATTTCGAATGAAACTTTTCAAAAGCTTCATGCATGAAAAGGATCTCTCAGCACTAGAGGTTGTCGTTGGAATTGTTAGAACTAAACTGCATAATTTATGAAATTCTTCAAAATCTGAACTGAGGCCTGAATTGTTTAGAAAATCAAGAATTTCATTTAAATGTTTTTTACTTTGAAATTTTTGATTTCGGTAAACAACATTCAACTCTGTTTCTAACACCTGAAAGTCGAACAGTAAGTTATATGTATTTTTCAGGCAATTAAAGGTGTTATAAAGAAAATTGTTCATATGTGCTTGAAATTTACTAATATCAAGCAATTCTAGAAATTCCAAGTGTTTTAAATCTTCAAACCGAAATTCTATATCATTTTGAATACTGGTGGTAACATCATGTATAAGCTTACGAAAATAATCTTTCGGTTCACACGAAATTTTAATTCTTAATCGTTTTCTTTTAATTTTTTCCTCAATATCCTCTTGTTGGTTAATTATCGCCCAAAATGTTTCAAAATTTAGTTGTTTTTTTTTAGTAAAAAGTTTAAATTCTTTTACGCTGTTAATGCAGTATGAAACATTGTTAGACTTTTTTTGAAGTATACTGAATAGCATGTCTACTTCTGGAAATATGTCCGAAAAAAATATAGAAGTATTAAAAATACGGCGTCTTCATCTAATAAATTTAAATATCCTCGTGAATTGTTTAAAGTATCGTTGTCCCACTTTTCCGTATCGGCGTCTATAATAGTTCGAAATAATGTTCGTAAATCTAGTAAATGGTTTTTTAACATCAGCACAATACAACCATTGAACTCTGCTTGGTGAAGTTGACGGCAATTTTCTTTTGACAATTTCATCAAACGCGAAGCTTCTTTTCGAAGAATGATTAAAGAAGGCTACTATTCCCGATAAACTAGAGAAAAATGATTTGCATTCATTTATTTTACTGCAAGATTGAGATAGTACTAGGTTCAATTTATGAGCAATGCAATGGATAAAAATTGCTGATGGATAAACCTCTTTAATTCGCATTTGCAAACCGTTTGAGCTACCTGACATTACTGCTGCACCGTCGTAACTCTGAGAAATTATTTTATTTTCAATTTGACTTTTTTTCAAAAAGTTAAAAACAAACGTTGCTAGTCCATCCGCGCTACGGTCTGATGAAACGTCAACAAATTCAATGAATCTCTCGACTATATGTTCATTTTTGTTCAGATAGTGCAAAACTACAGCTAGTTTTGATTTTCGGTTTACATCCAATGATTCGTCTAAAATTATTGAAATATATTTCGTATCTGTGAGTTCCATTTGCACATGCTTTTTAATCACAGATGTTATTGACATAATCAAATCATTTTGAATATCGCTAGATATACCAGAAAAAACTGATGATGATTCTAGATGATTGCTAAGAGTTGAATTATGCCGAGCTGATAAGTGCAATAGTTCTATATAATTTCCTCGGTTATAAGAGTCTGAACTTTCATTATTCCCTCTAAATGCAAGACCTTGCATTCCCAAAAAGCACACCGTATCAATTAATGATAAAAGAATTTCCCTATTTTCTTTTACTTTTTGATTGAATTTTTCAATAGCTAAAGTACGACCTGAGTTTAACAAATTTTCTATTCGCACACTGCCAAAAGTTTTCATTTCAATTAAAAATTGTAAATGATTTTGCGATTTTTCGTGTCGTGTTGTTGCCTTAAAAAAATTATTCATATCAACAAAACCTTTTGTATTCCACACTGATTTATCAGTTGAAAATAAAACACAAGGCCAACAAAAAACGATATTTAATTTAGCACAACCGGTAAGCCAAGTAAATTTTTCATAATAATTTATAGAGAATTTACGTACACAACCTTTAATTTTTTTGTTCAAATTTGGTAAATCTGGTTTAGGTCGCCCTTGTTTTAAAATAGCTGATTTTTGGTCAAAGCTATGCTGATTGAAGGATGTTTTTAAAATATTTTCCAATATACATACAATCACAATCCTCCATCGTAATTTTGGTGTGATATATAATTTAATTAAAATGTTTTCGTTTGACCACCATAAAATTCTAAGAACACTTATTTTGTAACTACACTAAGAATGTTTGTCAAATTTTGACATATTAAATGCTCCACAGTTTATATAACAAACCAAAACAAATGGGACTAACGGTTTTTTATTCTAAACTAACTAATGATAAATTACGAGTAAAATTATATTTTCCTCTTTCAACTCCTTGCTAAAAATAAAAATTATGTGAGACAAAAATGTATGTGTATTTTTATTTCTATTTTTTTTCAACACTATTTAATAATTCAAAACACCAAACAGAGTGATTAAAAAATCATTAATAAAACAAAACAAAGTTTGATGTATAATATCAGAATCTACTTAAATATAAGTCCTGCTTACTCTCTCATTGACAGATACCTATTTAAAGAAAACTAACAAAGAGTGTGTTGGTTACACTAACAATGCAACGTAAATTTAAATTTTTTTTTGCTCATTTTTTTTGTTTCTGCACCAACACATTTATACTTAGTTATTTTAAAAAAAATTACTATGGAAAAAAAATTCCAATACATCTTTACTTAGTTATTGTTTATTTTATATGTGTGGGGTTAGCAGGACCAGAATCTACTTAAATATAAGTCCTGCTAACTCCACACATATAAAATAAACAATAACTAAGTATAGATGTATTGGAATTTTTTTTTCCATAGTATTTTTTTTTTAAATAACTAAGTATAAATGTGTTGGTGCAGAAACAAAAAAAATGAGCAAAAAAAAATTCAAATTTACGTTGCATTGTTAGTGTAACCAACACACTCTTTGTTAGTTTTCTTTAAATAGGTATCTGTCAATGAGAGAGTAAGCAGGACTTATATTTAAGTAGATTCTGGCAGGACTTATATTTAAGTAGATTCTACATAATATTATAAATATTATTTTGTTTTTAATTAGGACCCTTTAAAAGAAGAAAAATAATTCTGTTTCGTTTTTTGCATCGTTTTTTAATATATTACTTCTCAATAGTTTATTCAGTCTGACTATCTTATTTGACTTATTCAATCATTTGTCCCACCAAAATAATCGTTGTTTATTTTTAAGGAGAAAACATACAATAGAATCGAAAAATTGAGGGGAAAAATAAAAATAAAGTTTGAGAACTTCGATAATCAGACGTTGTTTTTGAATATTTCCAATTGGATTGAAGCAAAACCTTATTATAAATGATTTTTACGAGTAATCTAGTTGGATACATTTTTTGCTTTTCAGTGTGATGTAAAATTATTTTAGCGAATGAACAATTAAGTTTTGCATCTGAAAATATTATCAATGAAATATTCTTCTATATTTCTTGTTATTTCGAGATAGGGATGAAATTTTTTTTGAGATAGGGAAAGGGAATCAATGTTTCCCTTGCTTCTATGGACGCTTCGTCCCTGCAGTAACTTTTCAAAGTTTTGGAAATTTATTTTTACATATGCATTAAATAAATTTATCATTACTATTAAATCGATAGCTGTGTAAATATCATTTAGTAGTTATTCCAAGATTAAGACTTAGAACGGTTATTGAATTTTTTTTTTAAATCAGTGGTGTCGTTGTTTGAAATAAACATTCTGCAAAACAAACAAACTAATGGTATCATTCTAAAAAAAAATTTGATTCATTGGTTCTGCAAAATGTTTATATCACCAAGAATCTGGGAGGATCATGTGAGTTTAATATAGGAACAAAAAAACTTAATATTGATTTGGATTGAGCAGCATGCATTATAAATTATAGAGACATGCATATAAATATTTATTTATTTTTCACTTATCAAATTTGCTGGTTGTGGTAAGCTGCTAGTTGTAGCTTCGTCATATCCGACAATTTCAATTAATTCATCGCTTGTTAATAATTTTTCTAAAATTTGTTGAAAAAATATTATTAGAATTATGTATATCATGGTTAGTATACATTTTTTACCTTGGCTATTCCGCAACTGGATCTTATGGTGTTTTGGTTGACCTTAAATTGGTATAAAAGTTTATATTAAATATTACACGATCAAAATGTATGTTGTTATTCTCAAATAATAGTAATTTAAAACAAAATTTTAGTTTATCAATACGAACAACTTTCAGTTACTCTAAATAAAATTTATAATAAATCTATAAAAAAGTGGTATCAATGATTATTTCGAGATTAACAGCAATCCATACGGCAGCTTTAAGTAATAAAACAAATACATCGTCGTCACAAATACATTGTCGTTAATTGGTATCCATTAGTGTTTGCAATATCGGTAAATCGATTTACCGATTTACCGGTAAATCAAGTCAAATTTGCCTACCGTCATACCGATAAATCACCTCTAAAATACCGGTATTTCGGTAAATATGTATTAGAGTTTTAATTACACAGCAGCATGCTATGAAGCTAGCCATTTTAGAAGTTTCATGCATTCAAGTACCAAGGTCCCGCTTTGCGTCGCAGTTCGGTTCCACACGTAGAGACGCAAACTGAATTACGACGCATAGCGAACAATTTAAAATATATGTGTTTGGCAGCAAGTATTACAATTTAGGACACATTTATCTAGATAAAATTCAAAATAAGACAAATATTAAGATAAAATAAATAAAATCACTCTATTAATATCACTTTATTAATAAATAATATTAAAATAATACATAAATACTTATGTATGCATTATTATTCTCACTAAATGTTCTCATGACAACGAGAATTCTCATTAATTGTAACAAAACAAGAAATTATAAGCAAGAAAAGGACGACGCATAACGAAAAACCGACGCAGAGCGGTTGTTTTTTTTTTTTAAACCGAAGCAAGAACGAATAGACGTACAACGAATAGACGCATAGCGGGACCTTGGTGTAATACACAAAATATAACAAAATAATTTAAAGAAATTATTAAAAATAATTTACGAGCCGTAATCACACGTTTATCTGCACGTGATTGCATTTCTTTTAATAGAATTTGTACGTCTTATGATTTACAAAAAATACTAAAACATAAAGCATATAAAAACATTCCGAATTCGTCGAATACAGTAAAAAAATGGTACTGTATGATGTAAGAAAGCATCGTTTTATGAATGTAAATGTACATTCATTTCGAAATCTCGGTTTAATCCGAATTCCACGGTCATTGTCAGCTGAAAAATGTGTTACCATTTTTAATACTAAACTTACCGAATTTGGTATTTCGCCTTAAAACGTAACTTCAGACGGCGCTTCTGTAATAAAGAAAGTTAAGATGCTTGTGCGTTGCTCTCGGTATCCAATTGACCATACTTAAAGTGGTATATAAAAGAGATAATTTTGTAGTACAACAAAATTCAATTGACGTAAGTAACAGTAACATTGATATCAATTCCGTTGAAGAAGATTCAGTTTACGAGGAAACCGAAGATTTAAAAATAATAAATAAAAATCAACACTCACTAACTAAACATCACCAAAACGAAGCATGTGAAGTTATCCCAGGTTTTCATCCCAGGATTTTTTTTATTATTACTTACACGCAACTATTATATTCCATCCCAGTTTTTTCATTTTATACCTCTATAAGACGATTTAAATTATAAACACAACACCAAAATATCCCACCCCAGTTTTCTCGTTTATTTGTTGTTCATGTAAAACAAATACTTGGAAATAATGTATTGTGTTTTGGCACTAGTAATTCCGTATATTTTAAGTTCGAAATAGTAATACGCCATATTATAAGATAAAAATATTAAGGGTAACTTATAATAAACTCCCCAGTGCCAGCCGTATGTTAGGATTGGCATAATCTTCCAGCTTCGATATGGCCCCATATAAATTTATATGAAAATCGTCTATAAATTCCAAAACCTTCCTGGGCCGGAAACAGCGAATGATGTTTTGAGATGGTACGTAATTAAGTAATTGCTGACCAAGTGGCCAGCACCAGCCATATGTTCAAATTTGAGAAAATGGCCAAGTCACTTGGTCAGCAATTACTTAATTACGTACCATCTCAAAACATCATTCGCTGTTTCCGGCCCAGGAAGGTTTTGGAATTTATAGACGATTTTCATATAAATTTATATGGGGCCATATCGAAGCTGGAAGATTGTGCCAATCCTAACATACTGCTAGCACTGGGGAGCTCACTATAGTTTGCCCTTATCATTACCAACTTAAAACATAAAGAACCATTTCAGGCCTAGGAACTTCTTAAGAGATACAAATTTTTATTTAACTTAACCTAAGATTTTGGAACTTGGCCATTTTCTCAAATTTGAACATACGTCTGGTGCTGGCCACTTGGTCAGCAATTACTTAATTACGTACCATCTCAAAACATCATTTGCTGTTTCCGGCCCAGGAAGGTTTTGGAATTTATAGACGATTTTCATATAAATTTATATGGGGCCATATCGAAGCTGGAAGATTATGCCAATCCTAACATACGGCTGGCACTGGGGAGTTTATTATAAGTTACCCTTAATATTTTTATCTTATAATATGGTGTATTACTATTTCGAACTTAAAATATACGGAATTACTATTGCCAAAACACAATACATTATTTCCAAGTATTTGTTTTACATGAACAACAAATAAACGAGAAAACTGTATAATACAAAATAAAATACAAAAAAACATATATCCCAAGTAGTACCTAAGATAAATCATTTTTTAAAAAAAAAAGTCCATTTTTAAAAAAAAAGTCCATTTTTTCACATTTCTTTACGTTTCCCATCACCAATAGCACCACGCTACAAATAAATTAAGTCCATTGGTTTTTTGGTGTTATAATATTCTTAATGTGCTATACTAACAGATATGCACTAAATAGTATAGTAAAAAAAAATCTAAACTTCAATTTTCAGAATGAAATGTGGTAAACATTTTTTTTATAAAAGTTTGAGCGTGTTTGGTGAAAAAAAAATGTATGAGAACCTAAGTGGCCAACTATTTTAAAAATATGCGTGTTTAATGCAGAATCTAAAATGGTATAATGCATCCTTTTATTTAATGTAAATACGAGTTATTGCTTTTAATATGCAGAAGGAGTAAATTCGATTATATAACCAAATTTTCAAAATTGGATTATTTCTTGTCTTAAACTGTACCTGATGATAAGAGCTTCATAAAAAACAACGTTACACATTGATAATAATTTATTTAACTTATGTACATTTACAGTAAATGCTCAAACTGCCTGCCACCGACCCTGATATACGCCCGACATCTCCGAATAAAAGCTGTTTTGAGAAGTCGCGCATAACGCCGTTGAGTAATTTTTGAAGCGGATTCCTGGACACGGCTACGTAACTCTTCTAATCTCTTGATCAGTTTAGAGTATAGACTCCGTTTTTGAGGTAGCCCCAGTAAAAAAAATCCAGCCGATTTAGGTCCGGCGAACGTGGTGGGCACAAAATGGACCCCAGACGGCTAATCCGTCTATCTGGATATGTTGAATTCAAATACGACCGAACGTTTACTGCATAGTGCGCTGGACACCCATCATTCTGGAGCTAATGGGATTCTCTCACCTCCTCGGACACCTCTTCCAATAAATTTGGCAGATCATTTTGAAGAAAGTCCAAATAGCTTTGGACTCCCGAGGTTCCCGGGCAGTTCAAATGGGCCAATTCTTTCCGTTCAATATGCCAGTCCAATAATTTATTTTGAATTTGTACTGGGATCTGTTTTCTCGCATTAAATGAGGATTCAAAAGTTGTCTGCTGTGAAGATTGTGCATGTTAAAGCATCCATCCCTATTCAGTGTTGATTCATCGCTCCATAGAATATTATTCAAGAATTGCGAATCTTGTTCTATTTTCGCAAGCATCTGTCGGCAAAAACACAATCGTGCGTAATAGTCTCTTGCTTCCAGAGTACACGCGTCTAATATGGTAGGGGTGGAACTTAATTTTTTTCTACACGGTAGATCAAATACACGGTGCACATTCGATTTTGCGATACCTGTGCGTCGTGCTATTGCTCTTGTACAGGTAGACGGATCTCGCTCAATTCCCTCAAGCACCGTTTCTTCAGTGTCAATATTAGCGACTCTTCCAGTGCTAGTACCACCACCACCGCTGCCAGGTAATCTTCCTTCTGAGTAACAACCGTGGACTCTGATGAATACGCGATAATCCGGGTGACGCGCGTTTGGGTATCTTTCCCTATAAAAAGCTGCAGCTGTTTTTGCGTTGCTTCTGCATTCACCATAAATATATTTCATCTTTGCGTATTCTTGTGACGTATACTGATTACGTGGCATTTTGATACACAAAAATCCCCAAGATACAAGCCAGAAAAACGGAATAAACATATACGATGTCGAACAAGTCGAATGACGCATTAAATAAATGTTTAACAAAGTTAATGCAGCATGTTTAATACATTTTATGAACAAAAAAGATGGGTAGCGCAGATCACGCCTAGGTAGCAAATATCAAGTTTATAAATCCCTTATCATCAGGTACAGTTTAAGACAAGAAATAGCAACATTTCATGCTGAAAATTGAAATTTAGATTTTTTTTTTTTTCAAAAAAAGTGCAACAACTAATCATACTATTTAGTGCATATCTATTAATATAGTCCATTAAGAATATTATAACGCCAAAAAACCGATGGATTTAATGTATTTGTAGCCGTGGTGATCGGGAACGTAAAGTAATGTAGCTTTTTTAAAAAAAATGATATATCTTAGGTGCTACTTGGGATATATTTTTTTTATATTTTATTTTGAGCGCACAATAGCTCTATTTTAAGCTGTTTAAGGCTTACCTATTCATTCCGGGACACCCTGTATTTGTGTGTTACCTATTTGAGCCAAAGGATTCAAATGGATTAAAAAATCAAATTATGGAATATTTACCAAAACCAATAAGAACATTGTTGAGGTGCTTCAAAAATTGCTTACAAAAAATTGGAATTTGAAATGGCTCAAGCGGGCGAAACCAATCCCATAGAGGAAATTGTACCATCATCACATGAAACATTAGTATATTAACCCTTAAATATAAATATGATTTGGCAAAAAGAAGGCCAGTATCCAAGTAATTGATCAAACAAGTACTATCTTCAAAGCGAGTATTGGTTTGTTAAATATAGTAAAAAGAAAGATGACGTTCTTCAAAGAACAACATATAAAGGCAATATATTTAAATATGGTTCTTAAATACATTTTGTCCATTCGTCTAACAAGCGTCGACCCCAAACGGGACTGTTGCTATTGCAACAAAATTTAGATCCAGATTGAAAAACGATGTTTTAATTATACGAAGTGTTTTTTGCGAAGGCACTTCGCCGAGCAGAAGGATTTAGAGATCAACCATTAATAATCCTATCATTCAAAGATTTTTCTGAATTTAACACGGCTTCTCGACCTGCTATCTGAATACTATTTCAATCTACTTTCTCTTTCTATCAAAATTTGCCAAGATGGAGTCTGGTGTGGTAAACTTATAATTTGACGTTTAATTACGCTATAATTTGACGTTTTGAAGTGCTCATACGACGGATAAAAATCCGGGATTTTTCTATCCCATCGTTTCAACCAATTACATCACGTAAATTATAAAACAGACACGCCCCTTTTCATACAAAGGTTTTTTTTTTTTAGGTTTCAGTGGTTGACACTTAGGCCATTTATGGCCCATTGTGATACCACGCATTCACGCCACATCATTAACCCATTCACCTATTCACCTACTCACACAACTACAGTATACCACCTGCACATTGCAAGCTCCATGTCAACCTGTATATTGACATGGACGGTGGGTCGGCGCTGAATTCTGCACTCCATCAGAGGGTCCTAGTTGTGTTTATTAACATCACCGATTGTAGTCGATGATGAAAATTCGATTTGCATCCAGCCTCTGATGGGATTCGAACCCAGTACCTCCCGGTCCAAGTGCCGAAGCTTTAACCACTGCACCACTTGTCCGGTTTTTCATACAAAAGAATTGAAAAAAATTGAAAAAAAAATCTCGTATGGAAAAATCCCGGATTTTCATCCGTCGTATGAATATACACACGAAATCATTCTTTTGTCGATAGCCTAGACTGCTAGTCATTTAAATAAATACTTAAAATGTCAGTAGACTCCCTATTGAAATAGAAGAAACGTCAAAATATGCCTGCTATATACATGCTATCAAGTTCTGCCGATATAGCATGTATTCATAGCATACAGATAGCATATAAATATTATTGCGAGTCTCCACTTGCCATTTGATCGAAATTTTCTAGCATAACTAGATAGCAATAGCAGGTGGAGAGTCCATGTAAGTGTAAATGTTTATTAACAGTAATGAAATTTTGTTCAGGTTTTCAATGAAGTGAATACAATTCTTCAAATAAATTATGTTCAGATATTTAATTTAAATTGAATTTTTCACGTAATCATATATTTCTATTTATGGTAAATTACCGGTAAACCGGTTTTTTCATAAACTACTTACCGTTTACCGGTTTTTCAAAAGTCGGTAAATTTGCAAACCCTAGTATCAATCTATGTCGGTTTTATATAAATAATTTGTATTAATATAAATTTTGGCTTACAACAGAGGCGCTCAACACCACGCCCAGGAAACTTTGTTTTGTTTTTCTGATCGCTGCTTTCCGGAACAATTAGGGTATTTCGTCCCATTTCTTCAGCTTAATGAGTAATTAATCCGATACGCATATTTTTCTTCAGGATTTCTTATAGTTCGCGCTGCGAAAGTGGAATTTTCATTGGCATCGCTATTGAGAGAATATCGTAATAGAAGTCTACGAAAGTTTCATTCAGCTTTTATTTGCGATCATCAATTAGCTTTCGAATATCAACATCTGTCCGTCGATCTTGAAAACGGTGAAGGAAGGAATAACGGAGATTATGCCAAGTAAATCTAGGATTATTCTGAACGGTAAGCCAATAATGTTCTTGCGCAGGACCACTGCGTAGAAATATTACATCATTAACTAACTGTTCTAAAGACATATCATGGGTCATGGCTAAGTGTTCAATTCGCATGAAGAATTTTTCTATTGCCATACTGCTAGGTAACCCATCAAACTTCACAATCCATTTATAAACGGGAGTTGTTTTAGGTAATTTTTGTAAATGTCCAGTTTGAGTTTCAGAAAAGTCAAACTTTGAGAAGCGAAGTTTTGTGTAGGATGCGGATCGAAATGGATGGATGTGAACGCTGATGATTCGACTCTGGAAGCAGTTGAACATTCGACTGTGGAGGCAGTTGAATATTCGACTGTGGAGGCAGTTGAACATTTGGCTGTGGAAGCAGTTGGATATTTGTGTCCTGCTGTAAGTTCCCAAGAATGTCAGTCCGAGAATTCGGAGTAGAACGATTTTCTAATGTTGAATGTTCAATTGGATGCTTCTGTTTATCTGGTTCTTTAGTGGAGAATTGGAGATATCTTCAACGAAAGCCTCTACCTTAAGTAGACTCAGGTTCATTAACGAGGAGTCCACGTCCTGGGACTTTTGCTTGTGATTTACACATAACATTAATAGATTATTACAACTTTCTAAATACGTCCCACATGCAATTCGTACTTCAGCTAAAGTAGATAGACGTTCCATACGTCGTCGGATAGCAAATTGTTGAATTGTGCTAATGCGTTACGACGAAATAAAAAAATCGATTAAAGAAAAATAATGATAGTAATATCTATTTATCTATCTAGTCTATTTAATAGACTATTTCGGAATCTGAAAAACAACCGTATTGTTAGAAATTAATAAAATTTAAATGGATCAGTGGCGCTAGTCTAGCTTACCATAAGAATAGGGAATTAGGGAAACTGAAAAATAATTTCAAATTCAGATCAGGTTTATGCCTAGCAAATTGCTTGCTTCCTAGCTGAAAAGTAATTTCCGAGGCATAAACCTGAATTTGAAATTATTTTGTTTTTTTCCGAAACTTTGGCATTTCTTAAAAGCAATATTGTTTAATAGATTTGGCGGTTGGCCCAATTGAATCTCAATACAGTTTAGACATCAACAATGAACTAGTTAGTGATCCCCAAAGGGTAGCCAACTATTTTAACAATTACTTTATAAATATACCAGTACAACTTACTCAGCATATGCCCAATAAACACAGTAGTGATTATGATTATATTGATTATAATATTATTAATGGATTTAATTTGACTGAATCTACAACTGCTGAAATTTCTCAAATAATTTCAAATTTGAACATGGGATCCTCAAGTGGACCTGATGGAATATGCACTAAATTTTTAGTTCATAGTATTAACTACGTTACGCCAGTTATTACTAAGTTAATTAATAAGTGTTTCCTAGAAGGTTGTTTTCCAAATTGCCTTAAAAATGCTAGAGTAGTGCCTATACATAAAACTGGTAGCCAAATAGATGTATCAAATTTTATACCTATTTCCATTTTGAGTGGTATATCAAAGATCTTCGAACGCGCTATTTTAAGTAGACTCGACTTATTTTTCGATGAAAACAAGGTTATTTCAAATAACCAATTTGGTTTTACTAATTGGTTTTACACATCATCTGCTTGTATGCACCTAACAGACAAACTAACGAAAGCTTTCGATGGAAAAAAATTTTGTTCTTGTATTATTTTAGACATACAAAAAGCGTTTGATTCAGTCAATTCAAATATTTTATTACTGAAATTTGAGAAGTTGGGTATTAGTACAGGTATACCGTATAAATTACTACGAAGTTATTTAGAAAATACAACACAATCGGTACAGATTAATGGTAAAAGTAGCGTCCCTGAACAGGTTCTAAAAGGTGTTCCTCAGGGGTCTATACTAGGCCCAAGTTTATTTCGTTTTTTTATAAACGACATCACGTTTTTAAAGCTAAATGGCTCGATACAGTTATTCGCCGATGATGGGTTAATAACCTATGTAGCAGATTCGTTCGGCTCCTTGTGTGAGCAAATGCAAAATGATTTGACTTTATTGAAATGGTGGTTCGACCTGAATAATCTAGTATTGAATAAACAGAAAACAAAATATTTAATTTTTGAAAATCGAGTTATAAGTATGAAAATATTGAATGCTAGCCCCCTAACATATGATAATTATTTAATCGAAGGGGTTAAAGTCTTTAACTACTTGCGACTCTATATTGATTCTAAACTTACGTGGGCGCATCATATCGAAAATATTAAGAAAGCAGTTTTACCATATATCTTTGTAATTAAGCGTGCTAAACATATTTTAGACAAAAAATCACTCTTACTAATATATAACGCATATATTCAGTCTAAGCTTCTGTATTTGTCTCCAATTTGGAGTGGATGCTCCCAATTTAGAATTCATGAGCTCGAAATCCTACAAAAGCGAGTATTGAAATACACATTAAATGTTTCATTTGACTATCCTACATCGAAATTGTTTGAAGAGTATTGATCTCTAACCAAATTATTGGATCGGGAATTGATTATTACGGTTTATAAAGTAGTAAATAAGTATATTAAACATAATTTTGATCTGTGTAAAGTACGCAGTAGACATGATTACAACACGCGTCGTGGAAATGATTATCACGTTCAGTTTTTTTCTACATCTGCTTCCAAAAATAATTTATTATATCGTGGGCTTTCTAGATTCAATGAAATTCCACCTGACATCAAAAATTGTACAAATATTAATCAATTTAAACAAAAACTTGTAAAATTTTTAAAATAATAAAATTAAATTAAAAAAAAAAAAAAGAAAAAAAAAATGTTGATGATTACAATCTACTAGTCAAATATCAAAATACAAACCAATATTAATGTAAATTAGAATGTATATGCTGTGCTATAACCATATATTGGTTCTAATAAATAAATTAAAAAAAAAAAAAACAACACAATCGTGTTGTTCAGTCCGACCAAAATGATAAAAATTATCATGATATTTTTTGTGACGCTAACTTCACTCCTTATAATTTTATGTCAAACCCGAGTGAACAACCAAATCGAAAAAATAATTCTAAATTGATTCTGCACGTCAAAACATTGTTGACGCTGTCATAACAAAAATTTACTATTTACTAATGCCTAAGTGCCTTTCACAATAATTACACTTCACATCTTTTCTTAGCTAATAAAACAAACCCGCGCAGTACATATAGTAATTGTAATTCACTCATTTAAACATGCATTCAATTATAATTCACGTAGCGGAGATTTACAGATACATATTTGATTGCGCTAAAAACTTTCACAAATCGTTTTAGGCTACATTTATAAGTGTAAAGGAAACCACATTCTCGCCCAATTCGTGAATACACGAATAATTTTAACCACACAACGTCACCTAATCAATCATTCAGAGGAAATGAAATGGACATTGGACAAGAACAGTGATCACAAAAAAGAAACTATACACACAAATCATACACAAACAATATTATTGTTGTTGATTTTATTCACACTGATTTGATCCATTCATTGCTTTTAATGTATTATTGTGTAATATAACATTAAAGAAAATAGAACATTAAAGTTGAACAAAATGTTGCTCCTGTTCGTATAAAAACCTAACGCAAAAATATTAGAAATAAAATGTACACAAATGAGTGCGTTTAATGGCAAAAGCTGATAAAAAATATCATGATATTTTTTATCATTTTTGCCCGACTGAACACTAGGAAAATATGCTACATATACATACTACGTGAACTATAAACATACTAACCATCAGTCATAGAAGGCTTTGAGATTTTTCTACACTTTTGTTAATTTAAGTTTTTTGAAGTTATTTGTTGTAACAAAATTGACTCTATTCTTTCTATTTTGTTTGAGATTTATATTTATTGTCGATGAATCTAAAACGTAAACATATGCAAAATTTAAACTCAAATATATATTTGTAAAATAATTTGATAAATCTTACCATTTTCGTCGGAAGAACTCATTTTTTTGGTTATAATTTGTAAAATTTGTTAAAGATAACCTGTGAACTGATTGTGTACTTTTTTATTATTGCTATTCAATATTCTCAAATATAGAAGTTAATGCCAAATTTATTAGAGCTATTCAAAATGAGCGGAAACATTTTCATGAAGAATCGGTATTAGAAGGTATTGGTTTATCGGAATATCTAGTTGGCTAGTGGTAAACGACAATATTTTAATATAATTTTTGTTACTCGAAAGGTCTCACTGTAAAGCGCTAGTTATATAGCCAAAAACGAAACGGACCGAAACGAAAGACAAATTTGTGATGGTTATATAGACGAATCGGTTTTTGACGTTTTACATTTTGTGTTCTGTGCGTATTGTGTATAAATATAAAAAAAAAAAACAAATAAAATGGATTTTGAATTTTATTTTTTAGTGGTCGCTTTAATTAAAATAATTAAAAAAAGAAGAAAATGCCGTATGCGTCGTTGGGGGGTTCGCCCCATTAATAGAAACCGGGATAAAATTGGATTTTTTAAAGTAGTTTTCTTAAATATGAAGGAAAATGATCCCGAGCAGTGTTTTAAGTACTGCAGGATGAGTGCCGAAATGTTCGATGTATTATTATTGTTCGTCAAAATGTTGTTAATAACGCCAGAAGTTATGACTCGACCCAATAATTCTATTTATTCAACTCGGCTTGATCTCTCCAATAAGCAACCGCAATAAACTTAATTGCAGGTAGCAATTAAACAATATTCAAATTTTTACAATTTATTTTATAATATTTTTATGGTTTGGTTTATGATGTTATTCGTTCGCCAGGTAGAAAAAGAAGAATTTGTTTTACAAAATTTCTTGAAATTATTGATTCAATTTTGTCATCTCATGTATACTAATTAGTTTTCGGAATTAAATCATTATACACTACTAGATACTAATTAGGAAACTGCATTAAACATACTCGCTAATCTAGTACATTAGGTGACAAAAATGATTGACATTATTTTGACATATCAAAGTAAACAAACATTTTTAATAGTAATTTGTGTAACAGTTTTGCAGTGAAAAATTCTAATAGGCAAACGAAAAGTGTTATAAATTAATTGACAAGATAAGTATTTAATTTTATATGACCCATTTATATAATACTAAAGCATAATTGATTCCATTTTAGGTACTATTGGATAAAACTGGACTAGTGAGTGTGAATTTATATAATCGGACTGAATCTTACTGGAGAGATACGTGGAAAAGCTGAAGCGTTAATTGCTTAAAACATGTACATAGCACAAATAAATAAATATTGTTAACAAATTAACTATTTGTGTTTTGCTTCAGTTTCTCAAACAATTATCTTTAGTGAAAGATAAGCTGAAGAGAACATCAAAAAAGGCAATTATTCCAGAAATGAAGCTGGCCATAACCTTAGTGTAATTAAAATTTTTTATTTTTGTAACACTGAATGCAAATCAAAATAACTATTTTCATTTTAGCTATCTTTCACAAGGAGATTCTGTGCAGTCTGTGGCGTGGTGTTACCACCTGGGGGAAACCACGGTTAGGCAAATTGCGCTTGATACATGCATCGCTATTTACGGTGCATTAAATATAACATATCTCTCTCCTGTATCAACACAGGAATGGCAGAGAATTGCCGAAGAATTCAACTCAATATGGAATTTACCAAATTGTATTGGAGCTATTGATGGCAAGCATATTGCTATACGGCTTCCACCTAACTCGGGGTCTGAATACTATAATTACAAAACATTTAGAGTGTAGTATTGATGGCTGTATGCGACGCTAATTATAATTTTACCATGGTCGATGTTGGATTTACAGGTAGCGAAAGTGGTGGTGGGATTTTCCGAAGATCAATATTCGGTCAAGCTGTAATCGGAAAAACATTAAATATTCCAGAATGGAAACCTCTTCCGAGTACAAATGTACAATTTCCACATTATATTATAGGTATGCCGCTTAAAAATGCATGCAGATGTAAAAGTTATACATATTATAATTTATTTTAATTCAATTTTAGGTGATGCAGAATTTCCTCTAATGGAAAATTTAATAAGACCATATCCTGGTAGGTTTCTCGCGAACGATAAACTTATCTTCAACTATCGGCTCTCGCGCGCGCGACGTACCATTGAAAATGCCTTTGGAATTTTAGTAGCTAGATGGAGGATTCTGTTGACAACACTAAACGTAAGGCCTAAAAATGTTACTCATATTGTGTTAGCCACGGTTTGCTTGCATAATTTTATTAAAACTCAAGAAACTACTCGACCGTTAGCGCAATACTGCCCAATAAATTTTGCTGACAGTGTATCGGCAAACGGGGATGTTTCAAATGGACAATGGAGAGAAGAGATACAATCTCTAATGTCAGTTCATCGTATGGCTCAAAACCGATCAGTAAACATGGCATATAAACTACGAGACGAATTAAAAGATTATGTCAACGGTTTTGGATCTGTTCATTGGCAAGCCAACCTATTTCAACACAATAATTAACTAACACTTTAACATTGTTGAATTAAATAAATAAAAAATATAAATATTTTTTTTATTTTGAAAATTCTTTATTTTTATTGAGAACGTAATTTGTTATGTGTAATATGGCCTCATCTTGGCCGTGTGGTGAAAATTTTTTAATGTACGACTTTATAAAGGAACAAAACCTGTCGACAGGATCATCATTGGGCGTCGGCTGTGGTTGCAAATCACTTTCACATTTCTCCTTAATAAGAGCTATGACTTCGGTCAAATCATTGTCCCCTTTTCTTTTTGATGCTGATTGGGAAGTATGTGTTTCGGTTGAACTTGAATTAAAAATTGATGAGTCGCAGCCATCGTATTCAATTAAATCATCAAAATTTGTTTCATCATCATAGTGCTGAGGAGTGGACGACCGGCTATAGTTCCCCTTAGTTCTGTTTAATAAAAATAATTTAGAACATACTTTTAAATAATAGGAAAACAATTACATTGTACTTCGAAGATAATCCTTCAAGAACGATACGTTCTCAAACAAACACCAACTAGACGAAAACGAACTCACAGATCCGGATGGTTGGTTGAGTTTCCGCATTTCTTTTTGAAATTTATCACGGATATAAGTCCACTTTTTTTTTACTTCGCGGGGATCTATAATAATTAAAATTTAAGAACATTTATATATAATTATTTATATGATTACTTATCGTTGACATTCATATCTTTTGCTATTATTGACCACAGGTTATCCTTATGTTTATTATTTTTATACAACTTATGCTTTTTCTCGTATATTTCTTCATATTTTCGAACATTTTCTATTAAAATCTCCGAATCAATTTCAGGTATATCTGCCATTTTAATTTTTATGTGTTTGACGTTTGATAAAAAAACAAACGCGTAAACCAAATCACAAATATAATTCACAATTTATGAACATTACAACAAATACAATCAATCATTGCGAACTTCGACCGAAAATAATCAATCAATCTATCAGTTCGTTTTCGTTTCGGTTCGTCTATATAATTGTTCTAATACATTTTCATGCATTCAATTCATAAGTTTTGTTTCGGTCCGTTTCGTTTTCTTTTCGTTTTCGGCTATATAACTAGCGCATAAGCTGCTACACTATTAACTACTATTATGCCCAGGTCAACGGAATTCATCGGCCTTTCAAAATATGGTAAACAATTTATGAACATTTTACCTCGCACTAAGTGATTATTATTTGTATGCTCGAAACTTTCAATAAAAAAAGGAATATGTTCTGTCTCGCTACATATACAACAAAAACTATCTTTAAAGTTACACTTGTATGTATATGAACCATATTCATATGATTTATATCGGTTGCAATTTTCAAAAGTTTCTATGTTATCAATATTATTATCTAAAATAAAATTGTTTAAATTTTCCCTCTCGTAAATGCGGTTAAATAATTGTTTTAAAATGTCTGTTGGTTTTTTAATAGTTTTTTTTATTTCCTGTAAAAAAATTTCATATTTGTACCCTGAGAATGAATCCAAGGGCCCATACAACTTAACGTAACCTGGTAAATGCAATATGCTATGAAGGTTATAATTGGCATGTTTCAACCCATATATTTGGGGATATAGTGTAACAAATTCATTTACAAGAAGTTGTGCGTTTTCTATGTTGTCGATACAACAAATTTTATCGGATAGCAGTCGAAGGCTTACTACTAATAGCAGAATGTGATAAAAATATTTGTATCGACGAAAGATTTTAAATTGGTAAGTACTCCATATAAAATAAAAAATCGAAATTCAGTAGCTTTCCATCTACAAATTTCATGAAACCCTCTCGGTTTTCTGGAGAATTCCAATGGACCATATTTAACATATGACGCATATACCTCTGACATTAAAATCTTAGTTTCGGGTTTTATTTTATCTAACAGCAGTACTAACAATTTTTTTGTGATTCCCAAATTCACCAAATGCATGGGGTCTAAGGGGAATTGGCTGACCATCCTAATTCCCGATTTTTCTAAAATATTTGGCTCTCCTTTATGATGTTCGGGGTCTAAACGATTTGTAAAAGAATCATCGTGGCACCCTGTAATTGCGTTGTGATACTGATTTGCAAAAGGATTTTGCTGGCGCATCGCATATAAAAGCACGTAAAGTAAAAATTTTTCCAACTGTGCTTTTTGAAATAAAGATTCCCTCACATTTTAATTTTAAAATTTCATTTACAAATTCTTTAAAAAAGATATCCACTGATAAAGGATGACCCTCACCTACCCAAGCGCCTACAATAAAAGGAGGATGATTACGGGAATCTACAAATGAACCGAGAATAGGCCAAAGTGTTTTTCTGGAACTTTTAAAAAGCGGTAAACCATCGACGTTAAAGTCGCAAACAATATCAGGCAAATTAGATATAAACTTTAAATTATATCTGTTAATACATTTTTCAATGCCAAAATGAATATATTCGCCAGATGGGACTTCGCTTGGCTCATAAATATGCTTGGCTATGTTGATACTCTGAAACAACAAACTTTTTGATTTTGGAATATTAATCCCAAAATCTCTTAAGATTTGTAGTAGTTGTTTATTAACAGGTTTTACAGAGATATTGTTCAAAATTATCCACTTTATTAAATTTAGCTTTAAATCGCTTAGCTTATTTGTTGGACCTGAGTATTCATTGTCGCCTAGTGATTCATCATCGGATGAATCGGTGAATGGATTGGAAATTAAACTTTCGTTAAACAAGCAATTATTCCCATTTGTACTACTGGAGTATTCAAATTCTATGTTTGTATCTTGCTCGGATGCATGCGAATTAATAAACTGGGAATTGAATTCATTATGCAAACTAATATCGGCCGTATTGGCTATAATTCTGTACCGTTGTGTTCTGGATATATTATCCATTCTATATTATTTGTATAAAAGTAAAATTACTGATATGTTTGTATAGACAATTAGTATATGGAAGTTGATGAGGATGCGAAGCACTTTATAAATTTAATAATAAATTTAAATAAATAAAACACACTTTTTGTTTACTTTTAATTTAAATAAAATCTTTTATTTAACTAAAAATAATTCTTGTGTTTAAACTGCTGGTGAGTGTTACGTGTCTCTATAGTCGGCCAACACATTACGTACGGGTAGGCGTCAGTGGATTGTGGGAGGTTCATTGCCGCTACACTTTTGAGACACAACAAAAACATTGTGTTGAAAAAATAAAAATATACTAAATAAGCAAACCAAACACCAAGTAAGCTACAACTCCATTGGACCCACACGCCAGCACTTCATCACTAACCACAATAAAAAAGGACTATTCCATTACAATTTTTATACTATATTTCTATAAAATAGGAATCGACAAAAAAAACTGATCATCATTCAGTTTACAAATATTGTTAAATTTTAATTCTAATAACACTGTGCTTGAATTGCAAACTTTTTTTTCGTGACAAGCGGGGCACCCGAGGGGTAAACCTAATTCGAGTATGCCGAATTCAACGGTGCTAGTCCCATTTCAAAGTTAGTCCCCATTTTTGAGATATCGCATTCGACATGTTTTTGCTCTGATACCCTCATTTTCACGTTGATAGCTCTTGAACCATTAAGATTTTCGTTATACTTTCTTCAGCAAAGTTGTTGCGCAGGTCAAGACCAACAACCTTGCCGAACATATCAAGACCGAAAAACCACATCTAATTTTTTTTTTTTGCTTTTCATTTCGACGAAAAACACTGTTTTCATCATTTTTAATAATTTTGTTGAATTTAAATCGAGTAGAATCGATCGAATAAACATCGCATCGACAAATATAGATATAATAGAAACTATTTAAAAGAAAGCTAAATCGATTCAGTTGATTTTATGGTGATTTTTCCTAAAAAAAATTCCTAAAAAATTAACATTTTTCTTCTCTTTGACAAAACAATGGCGTGCCGTTGCGATAGTGGATGTCTTTGTTTGCTAAAATTACAAAACTTTTGAACGCAATTAGCTTATTATTTCATTTTAAATACATGTATGACGTAATTTGTTGAAAAAAAAATGTACCTGCAATTTAGGGGAAAACCCTGAAAAATGCCAAAATATTCAAAATACGGTGATTGGAGTTAAAGTAATGGAATAATTAAACACTTATTTTTTAATTTTTTTTTTGTTTTTTATTGATTTATAGAAGTTCTATCTTTAATATTAATTTTTGGTGCACCGCCATTTGCTCTTATTACAGCGATACACCTCCGATTCATTGAATTTGATAAATTTTTCAAAGTCGTAGGAGGTATGGATTCCGAAATCGTCATCAACAAACTTTTTAAAGATTGAATCGATTCTGGGCGCATTCTTGCTACTTCTAGCTTCATTATAGACCAAATATTTTCAATGGGATTTAAGTCTGGACTATACGGGGGCCAGCTCAACACATCGATACTTCTTTCTTCGAAGTACTTTTTTACCTTTAAATGAAAAGATAAGAAAAAAAAAAAACAAGTTTTTAACAAATTATTTATGTTTATCTGAAAGCCAATTTTTCTATCTACAGTTCAAATTTAATAACGCAAAACTTTGGTGGTATGGCACGTAAATTTGTCCTGTTGAAAAATAAATTTGCAAGTCTCGCCAATAACTCCTTCATTTTTTGGTGAAACTCTTAAAAGGAATTCGTTGCCAAGCCTCTCGCTCGGTTTTTTTCGTACGAGAATTTTTCAATTTCCAACATACAGCTTGAATTTTGATTGATCGGGGGATAGTACATCATTCCACATCTCTGAAGCCCAAGAAACATGCCCCTGCCCATAGCAAATGTTGTTTTTCACTAGTAATGTGAACTCAGACTTCTGGACTGGTTTAAGTGCTCTCGAACCAGCTTTAACAAGTCTTTTTCTCACTAAGCTGGGTGAAATTTCTTTTCCTGTTGCTCGCTCAACATCCCGTCGTATGTCCGATGAAGTTTTAAAACGGTTCCGACGACATTGTAATATTATGAAAGGATCTTCCACTGGCGTTGTCTTTCTGGGCCTTCCAGAGCCTTTCTTTCTTTGTGTACTGCCCATCTCTCGCAATTTTTTAATATTCCACGCGACAGTATTTTTAGGAATATTTAATCTTTTTGCTATTTTACGAGTGGTTAAATTTTCACGCGCCCAAACCAACATACTGCTTTTACACTGCTCACTAACTTTTCCCATTTTTTTTAACTAAAACTGCACTTTATTCTTTATTTGACTAGGATCACTTACAGAATAACTTAATCTTACAAAATATGCACTATTTATGCTCAACAAATAAATTACAGGCAATAAAACATGTGCACGCTAATGTCGGCCAAGAAAGATCGGCTTAAAATAAAATAATTGCTTGACCAATTTTTTTGCACATCAGTTGCGGGGTTGTACCGGTGTAATAAAAACAAAAGGCAGTCCACCAAAATATTAATATTAAAGATAGAACTTCTATAAATCAATAAAAAACAAAAAAAAAATTAAAAAATAAGTGTTTAATTTATTCCATTACTTTAACTCCAATCACCGTATTTTGAATATTTTGGCATTTTTCAGGGTTTTCCCCTAAATTGCAGGTACATTTTTTTTCAACAAATTACGTCATACATGTATTTAAAATGAAATAATAAGCTAATTGCGTTCAAAAGTTTTGTAATTTTAGCAAAAAAGACTCCAATTTGCAATAAAATACGTTTGCCCAATTTTTTTTTTTCCTAGTACTGTATATATACGAGTTCGACTTCCACCACAGTAGGTGCTTACGTCACTCGTTTGGACTGCCGCCCAAAGTGATAATTTACGTGATATAATTGGTTAAAACGATGTTAATTTTTTAGGAATTTTTTCTTAGGAAAAATCACCATAAAATCAACTGAATCGATTTAGCTTTCTTTTAAATAGTTTCTATTGTATCTATATTTGTCGATGCGATGTTTATTCGATCGATTCTACTCGATTTAAATTCAACAAAATGATTAAAAATGATAAAAACAGTGTTTTTCGTCGAAATGAAAAGCAAAACAAAATTAAATGTGGTTTTTCGGTCTTGATATGTTCGGCAAGGTTGTTGGTCTTGACCTGCGCAACAACTTTGCTGAAGAAAGTATAACGAAAACCTTAATGGTTCAAGAGATATCAACGTGAAAATGAGGGTATATTTTGACTCAGAGCCAAAACATGTCGAATGCGATATCTCAAAAATGGGGACTAACTTTGATATGGGACTAGCACCATTGAATGCGGCGTACTCGAATTAGGTTTACCCCCCGGGTGCCCAGCTTGTCACATTTTTGAACTAGCACAGTGTAATCAGCGGCGTGTGTAAGAAACAAATGTTAAAAATTATTTATATATATAATAAATTAACTCACCCACGAAATATCCATTGAGTACTCACTGGCATCTTCATGGTTGGACCTTCTGTAAACTAAGAAACCGTTTTTTTTTGTTGCTAACACACTCACCAAAAATTATACTACGTTAAATATTACACTATATACTTAATAAAATTGATTTTACTTTTACTATTTTTATAAAGCTACTAGTTTGATAAGAAAGCCATTATTCAAAAATATTTAATAAATACGATAAAAGAAGTTTCACATAAGAATCACCCAACAATTGTTCTGTTGTTGCCCTTTTTTTTTTAGATAATTTTCCGCAATCGTTTTAATTAATACCATTGCAATTTTTATTTTCGTAGTTTAACACACAGCACTATAATATTTTAACGGTAAAGTGGAAATGATCCTGTATGTAAGGAATTCTCCGTGTGTTTCCTAGATGAGAAATTTTGGTCTCTATACCTAAACTTATGAGGCCCTAGTTGAACAGAAATTTGACTTTTAATCAAACAAATAAAATTATATTGTCCTAGTGAAACTTACCCGCTAATCGGTCGCTCAGCTGCGTAGGTAAAAATTATACGCTATGATTATGTAGTTGAACACAGATTATAGTAATTTTGTATATCCGGTCTGATGCGCACCGTAGGACACAAAGTCTAACCTTGTCGATAAAACACCAATCTAATCCGGGAGAATGAAAATCACTAAATGCCCTTTTCTTTTCTAAGGAGTAATAGAAATTATCTTACCGGTGGGGTTAACACAATCACTACAATATTAAATGAAAACCGAAATTACTCTACTGGTTAACATACAAAAATGAAATCCCGGTTCACAAAAAAAATTTTTATTACTTTTGCACAACACTGAACGGGTTAACTACTGGCTTAACATATTACCGCGGTGGCCTCTTTAAAATGACTGATTTTAATTTCTGATCTAAAATATTTTCTGTATAGTAATGGGAATTTGCAATTAATACATAAAAAGTACAACATTTGTATACATACGTATTATATACCAATTGATTTCAAATTCGCTCTCTCTAAAGACATATTTACTAGGCAAATATAACCAGTACTCGTTAAGATATGTATAGGTAATAGTAAGGTGATAGACTTAACATTGCTCTATTAATAATGACGAATGCCGACTCCTCTCACATAATTTTTTGTTGAGATAAAAAAATTATGCATCTACCTAATTACCAATAATACAATCATCATTACAACAACTTCTTATATTTGAAAATTCTACTGACAATATAGACTATAGAAGGGTGCATTCGACCACAAAATATCGCAACGACGGCGCCACGTTATATTATCAGAAATTTACGAAGGCAGCCGTTACATGAGTGATGAGCTGCTCCGATGTTGTTGCTCCGGCAAAATTCCAAATTGAATAGGCAGAACAATTTTAATTTTTTTTGTCTTCTTGCCTAAATCGAAAAACAAAACAATACAAAACTGGTTTTGTTTTTTTATGTACCTGCACCAAAATATTTGGGTGCACCCTATACAAAGTATGTTGTACCATAGACAAATAAATGAATAAAGATCTCTAAACCAATGGAAAATTTATGTTTAAATCAAATTCTCGATGTCGTTACAAATGGAAAAAATTTTCTAGCGGCTGTTAGTAGAAATATTAGTTAATACTCAAACCCTATTTTGGTCTACATTATGAGCGCAATACATATTTCTCGCTCAATATATTTTTTCAATACGCGCGCGACAAATAAAAAATTTTATATTTGTGTATGCAGTAAAAAAGAAACAAACGGAAAAATAACAAATTCAACTTATTTTTTATTTTCGTTTGAAAGTATCCTTTCTCTTATTCTAATATATATGTATGATTTATATTTTAATAAAACAGAATGAAATGAAACTAAAACGCACGTATTATGTATATACATACTCGTATATACATATGTACTATTTAAAATAATGTTTATGCACGATCGATAATTTCTTGTTTAGATGTATAGAATTTAAACACGTGGTGACCATAAAAAGGAAGAGGATCTATTTTAGATGTAAGTATGTAGCTACGATGATTGTTTTGGTGTGCTGCATGAAGTATAATTTAAAAAACGAATATTTGGAGGAGATGATAAGAAACATCAAAAATTTATGAACGAAAGGGAAAAATATTATAATTAAATGGTTTTTTAATGATCGCAGAAAACAATTACATATACATATTACATATTTGTGTTTGGTTACATTATGTATATTTTATATGCCTATCTATACTGGTTTGTCCAAATTAAATACATTCATGACTAAATTTTCCCTAAGCATACTATTAAGGATGATGCATGATTTAAATTCGATAATTTTAAAATACCTAATAATTTTATAAATGATTTTATTTTTGAGAAAATGAATAAAATCAGCTTACACCGGAAAGATGTCTTTGGGAAAATGTACTATGTATTTGGATTTGTCTCCAAAAAATTGGTCAAGCATACAAATTTTTGTTAACGTTTTCCCCTTATTCCATATTATCTGAAGCATGGTAGGACTTGGTTTGTTTCAACTAGCTTTTGCAAATATTTTAAGACGTCGAAAATAAAAGCTAGTTTTTGATTTTAACTAAATTTGCAAAAACATTAATATTTCGATTGCGGTTGTGGTATATACATATATAGAATTATGAGTATACACAATATCCGTGCAATTCTATTTTTAATCTGCTAACCCCAAATTAAAATCATCCTAAGGTTTTAAAATGACAATATATAAATATTTCGTTGTTCGTTGTTGTCAATTGATTTACAAGCTCACATTAAAAGTACACTGCAATTTTTCAGATACCAACCACCCCTTATCATGAAAACTACCCCAAATTTCTCTAGAATAAATGACCACTTCTTTGAAAATTTCAAAAATAGACTATTCAATATCGGATAATGGGTATCGCTTTATAATCCACATCAGAAATGCAATTCGATTGTTAAGTTGTAGCTTTAAATCATGGACACAAATTTATTTAGCCACCCACTTTATTTATTAGGTGTATAACAATTTCTACAGATTTTGTCTTCGCGCTTAAAATTATATTTAAAATAGAAATATATTCACGGTATTTTGTGATTTTTACAGGATCGTGAGTTACATTACCTATCAGAATAGCAGAGTTTACAATGGCAACTGATAAACAGCACATTCGGCACTGCATTCTATACGAATTCCAATAAGGAAAAAAGCTTCTAAAGCACGGGAATCAATTTGTAGTGTTCTTGGTGCTAACCTTGTGTCTTATGAAATTTGTAATTATTGGTACAAACATTTTAGAAGTGGTGATTTCGATCGTAGCGACAGCCTCGAAAGTTTGAAGATGTGCGAGCTAACCTGGAATCTACAACAGCAACAGACAACTCAGAAAAAACCTAATACCTAAATAAAATAATGCGTAATAATTGGATTCACATTAGTTTTCAATTCCTATAAAAATCATAAACATTTGATAGTTTAAA
Organism: Nephrotoma appendiculata; assembly: GCA_947310385.1. Classification (NCBI taxonomy): domain Eukaryota; kingdom Metazoa; phylum Arthropoda; class Insecta; order Diptera; family Tipulidae; genus Nephrotoma; species Nephrotoma appendiculata. The sequence goes on from OX371223.1 coordinate 142,084,591, forward strand.
TTCTCCTAAACTTCTGAAACTTTAAATGAATTGTAAGAAATATGTACTATGGACTTGAAGGATATAAAAATTAACTAAATAGAGTTAACTATTTTCTGGACAGTTATTTTTCAGTAAGTATCTTCTCCTGTACTAAATATTAATTTATTGCATTAATATGCCCAGTACCAAGTGAATTTTCTAAAACTGGTTATGTAAATGTATTTAATTAATGTGTAATAATCCATCATCATTAGTCATACATACTTTAATCGTATATAGTCCAATGAGTTGTCACAGATTTTAGTGAGGCCTCATTAAACCTTATATGAAACATGTCTTTGTTTTCGGTGAGACTTCAGTGGGCTGAACTTGCTCGACATGTTTAAAGAGTTCGTAGTATAAATATTTTTTGTATATAAAATCAATAAGGACTTCTGCCTGATGACCTAAATCAAGGACAGGATCACGAACGCCGCACGGAAGTCCCAGAAAATATTCGAACCCAATTCAAACAAAATTAATTATAAACGGAACACGCAATCTAAATTTAATAAAATAAAAAACATTTCGCGCTAACATAAAAGGTGTTTTTTTAGAGGTTCACAATTTAGAATTAAAATAGAACAAAGAAAAATATTTTGAATATCAGTGAAACTAGCTTTATTGGATAGATAATTTTATGCTTGTTTCAGTTGTTACAACCCTAATATTGTGTAATAAAGGCAAGTGAAACTCTATCATATTTTTCTTTTGTACAGATGTTAAGCTACTAATAGGGAAATATCCAAGAGTAATTTTCCAACGAGCAGTACAACTGACAAACATAAACACAATTACTTGGGTAGCTAAAGTATTATCATTTGGGTCGCTACCTTCAAACTAGGCGTATCATGATACTGGAACCCCTCCAAGAACACGATTAATTCGTTCCGTGTTCTTTGAAATCGTGTTGTTCAATAATACAAAAAATAAAATAAAAAAAACGTTACGTTTTATTTTTTGTTACGATATACAAAACACAAAATAAAAGAGAATAACGAAAATCGAGTTGTTTGAAACCGTGGAATTTGAGGAAATGGGTATCCGTGTTCTTCGAAACCGTGTTCTTTGAACGCCGTGTTCTTGGAGGGTTACCTGTATTCTATTGGTGTGGAAATCATACTCGCATTTTGGATGAATGGACAACTCATCCAAGCATACATTTTCAATAACAACCTCATCTGCTTCCTTTTTTGATCAGACCAGCAACTTTAAAGTATGAAAAGATTCTGAAGTAAAACCTGGATGCCCATTTACTACTTTATACCAATAAGCAAGTGTATGAGAATGAGGCAAGCAGTTTTTAAATTGGTTTCGAACATATGGCCTATGCCTTCGGAGAATAAAAGTTTAAATTTAAAGCAAACTTCCGTATTTCTTCTGAATATTTTCTGCCTAACTTTTGATTTTTAATTTTATCTCAAAAAATTGAATTTGAGTCAGAATGGTTTAAAAAATTATCCTTCTGGCAAGAACTAATAAAAATTTTTTCTTCAAGTTCGTCTATCAGGTGGCCCAAAATAATATTTTTTTCTTCTTTATCTCATACTTGTTTGTCGTAGATTCTTCGAATTTAGTCCTTAAAGAAGTCCTTCTTGAACTCGTAGAAAGATCAGCACGTGATGAGGCCATTGCTCGTTTTAACGTTATTTTATTAAATTGTTTGTATATGTAAGAAGGTTTTATACTTTTATTAACAAAATCAGAAGAAGTAGTACCACTACGATTGCTAGCACCAAGAGGTGAACTATTTGAGATTTTTGTAATGGTTTGCAATTTCAAAGGACTTTTATTTAAATCGGATATATTATCGTCATTAAATTTTTTTATCAATTCACGATGATAAAATCTATATTAGTTCCGAATACCATCAGTTCAGGTACTTCGTCAATTGGTGGTAAATAATCCTGGTCATGGTCTTTATTAGTTTTATTTAAACGCAAAGACTTGATTGCCAAATCACTTAATAAGTTCAACGCATAGATTGGATCTTCCTCAACTTGAGAAGAAACTTTTAAATTGGCCCCGATAATATAGTTAGCATCATTTATAGAAGTTGAATAAACGTCTTGGGAAACAAATTTTCAAACAAACATGTTTTTTCAGTATGATATGAAATTACGGTTTGATTAATATTGGGGGGCATGTATTTTTAAGATAATTTTCAATGATTTCAAATCCACACGTTGATTCGTAAATGAACAAGATGAGAATGGCTGATTTTCTTAAGAAACTCCTCTGATCCTCTTTTGTCTGTGGCATCGAATAATCATGCACTTAGTACATCTTGTTCACCGAAGCCAATTGCTTTCAACCATTGCTTTTTCAATTCTCCATATTTTGGTAAGCTAAAAACAAATGTTTACATTATAATTTCTGTAAAAATTGTAATAGGAATCCACAAACCTTTGCCGAAACATCATTACATCCATAGACAATCACTTTTTGGTGCGCTTTATGGGCTGTCGGATTCATTGGTCTACATGTCTTCAAAAACAATGAAGGTCAGAATATTACAGTGAACGGTATAGGGACATGATTTCTAACTTTGTTGTGCCCCAATTGGCTGCCATAAATATTGCTGATATGTGGCTCCAACAAGACGGTGCCACATGCCACACAGTGCGGAATATTTGATAAAAGACTAATTTCACGTAATGGTCCTGTTAATTGGTCACCGAGATCGTGTGATCTTACTCCATTAGATTATTTTCTTTGGGGATATGTTAAGTCACTTGTCAACGCTGGTAAACCAGAGACGATTGTACTCTTGGAACACAAAATTCGGCAAAAAAGAAGAATTGTGAATTGCTGCGAAAAGTGTATAAAAATTGAACATCCAGGTTGCGCCATCTACGCGCCAGACGCTGTGGCCACATAGCCGAAATCATATTCAAGCATAAAATTATCTATCCAATAAAGCTAGTTTCACTGATATTCAAAATATTTTTCTTTGTTCTATTTTAATTCTAAATTGTGAACCTCTAAAAAAACACCTTTTATGTTAGCGCGAAATGTTTTTTATTTTATTAAATTTAGATTGCGTGTTCCGTTTATAATTAATTTTGTTTGAATTGGGTTCGAATATTTTCTGGGACTTCCGTGCGGCGTTCGTGATCCTGTCCTTGATTTAGGTCATCAGGCAGAAGTCCTTATTGATTTTATATACAAAAAATATTTATACTACGAACTCTTTAAACATGTCGAGCAAGTTCAGCCCACTGAAGTCTCACCGAAAACAAAGACATGTTTCATATAAGGTTTAATGAGGCCTCACTAAAATCTGTGACAACTCATTGGACTATATACGATTAAAGTATGTATGACTAATGATGATGGATTATTACACATTAATTAAATACATTTACATAACCAGTTTTAGAAAATTCACTTGGTACTGGGCATATTAATGCAATAAATTAATATTTAGTACAGGAGAAGATACTTACTGAAAAATAACTGTCCAGAAAATAGTTAACTCTATTTAGTTAATTTTTATATCCTTCAAGTCCATAGTACATATTTCTTACAATTCATTTAAAGTTTCAGAAGTTTAGGAGAATTTAAACTATCAAATGTTTATGATTTTTATAGGAATTGAAAACTAATGTGAATCCAATTATTACGCATTATTTTATTTAGGTATTAGGTTTTTTCTGAGTTGTCTGTTGCTGTTGTAGATTCCAGGTTAGCTCGCACATCTTCAAACTTTCGAGGCTGTCGCTACGATCGAAATCACCACTTCTAAAATGTTTGTACCAATAATTACAAATTTCATAAGACACAAGGTTAGCACCAAGAACACTACAAATTGATTCCCGTGCTTTAGAAGCTTTTTTCCTTATTGGAATTCGTATAGAATGCAGTGCCGAATGTGCTGTTTATCAGTTGCCATTGTAAACTCTGCTATTCTGATAGGTAATGTAACTCACGATCCTGTAAAAATCACAAAATACCGTGAATATATTTCTATTTTAAATATAATTTTAAGCGCGAAGACAAAATCTGTAGAAATTGTTATACACCTAATAAATAAAGTGGGTGGCTAAATAAATTTGTGTCCATGATTTAAAGCTACAACTTAACAATCGAATTGCATTTCTGATGTGGATTATAAAGCGATACCCATTATCCGATATTGAATAGTCTATTTTTGAAATTTTCAAAGAAGTGGTCATTTATTCTAGAGAAATTTGGGGTAGTTTTCATGATAAGGGGTGGTTGGTATCTGAAAAATTGCAGTGTACTTTTAATGTGAGCTTGTAAATCAATTGACAACAACGAACAACGAAATATTTATATATTGTCATTTTAAAACCTTAGGATGATTTTAATTTGGGGTTAGCAGATTAAAAATAGAATTGCACGGATATTGTGTATACTCATAATTCTATATATGTATATACCACAACCGCAATCGAAATATTAATGTTTTTGCAAATTTAGTTAAAATCAAAAACTAGCTTTTATTTTCGACGTCTTAAAATATTTGCAAAAGCTAGTTGAAACAAACCAAGTCCTACCATGCTTCAGATAATATGGAATAAGGGGAAAACGTTAACAAAAATTTGTATGCTTGACCAATTTTTTGGAGACAAATCCAAATACATAGTACATTTTCCCAAAGACATCTTTCCGGTGTAAGCTGATTTTATTCATTTTCTCAAAAATAAAATCATTTATAAAATTATTAGGTATTTTAAAATTATCGAATTTAAATCATGCATCATCCTTAATAGTATGCTTAGGGAAAATTTAGTCATGAATGTATTTAATTTGGACAAACCAGTATAGATAGGCATATAAAATATACATAATGTAACCAAACACAAATATGTAATATGTATATGTAATTGTTTTCTGCGATCATTAAAAAACCATTTAATTATAATATTTTTCCCTTTCGTTCATAAATTTTTGATGTTTCTTATCATCTCCTCCAAATATTCGTTTTTTAAATTATACTTCATGCAGCACACCAAAACAATCATCGTAGCTACATACTTACATCTAAAATAGATCCTCTTCCTTTTTATGGTCACCACGTGTTTAAATTCTATACATCTAAACAAGAAATTATCGATCGTGCATAAACATTATTTTAAATAGTACATATGTATATACGAGTATGTATATACATAATACGTGCGTTTTAGTTTCATTTCATTCTGTTTTATTAAAATATAAATCATACATATATATTAGAATAAGAGAAAGGATACTTTCAAACGAAAATAAAAAATAAGTTGAATTTGTTATTTTTCCGTTTGTTTCTTTTTTACTGCATACACAAATATAAAATTTTTTATTTGTCGCGCGCGTATTGAAAAAATATATTGAGCGAGAAATATGTATTGCGCTCATAATGTAGACCAAAATAGGGTTTGAGTATTAACTAATATTTCTACTAACAGCCGCTAGAAAATTTTTTCCATTTGTAACGACATCGAGAATTTGATTTAAACATAAATTTTCCATTGGTTTAGAGATCTTTATTCATTTATTTGTCTATGGTTGTACTGAACATAGATGTTTGCAATGCCATCTGTTGTACGATGGCATTGTGTATGTGTTGAATGCGTTTTACATGATTTTGGGCTTGCAAAATCAATACGATTTTTATGCATCTCTAAATGATTTGAATGTAGAGGTTAATGCAATGCGAAATTAGTTTGTGTAACCGAAATATAATTTTTCAATTATATTTTGCTTACACCGATTTCGTTATGTACAAGTGTTGTTGTACGATTATCTATGTACAAGTTGGTCTGTACATTATTTGTATATACAAGATTGTTGTATATTATTTGGAATAATTCTTTACATGGAGGATTGTCCGTTTATAAAGAATTATGTGAACGGAGGATTGTCCGTTGAGAATAATTGTGCGGAGTTTCTTATAATTGAAGAAACTACCCGCTACATCACCCACCGCGCAGTGAGTTCCCCCACCGCGGGTTCTTTGTCCGCTGGCGTTTGTGGATGAATTTGGTTATAGTACCATTGTAATGATGAATGATCATTGTAATGGTAGAGATCACCTCTGGTTTATCAGCGAAAATTGAATTTATGATATAGATAATGTATCATTGTGACGATGTATGATCGTCATAAAAAAAATATATTGTCTTCGCCAGCGTTTGTGGTTGGAGTTTTAAATTAATATTTGAGTTTGGTGAAGTGTGTGTTATCCGAAAATGTGGACAGTTTTCTTCACTCCCGATATTTGATCGGGCGAACTCAAAATTCCATAGACTGGTTTGAGTCTATCGATAGAGACAGATTGTTGCTTGTCTCTGATTTGTAGTACAAAGTGCTTACGAAGTCTTCGTATCACTTTATATTCGCCTTCATACGGTGGTGTGAGACCAGTGCGTACTTTATCTATTCGTACGAAAACGTAGTCACAGGTTTGCAGTGACTTTGGTACGAATATATCAGTTTGATTTGATTTGCGCGTGTCCGTTGGGATGAGTTTGTTCATCGTGGAGCGCAATTGATGTATCACTGTGTCAGTGGTAGTTTGGGGTGTAAGTGGATGTTCCACAAAGAATTCCCCAGGTAATTTAATTGTTTGACCGTACACCAGTTCTGCTGGTGAACATTTTAGGTCATCTTTGACTGTTGCTCGGATTCCCAACAATATGATTGGGATCTCTGAGCTCCAGTTGACGGTATTTGAACGAGCTTTGAGAGCTGTTTTAAGTTGGCGGTGGAAGCGCTCAACCATACCGTTTGCTTGTGGATGTGAGCCTAAGAGTTGCATAAGCTCAGCGAATACTTTGGACTCAAACTGTGTGCCTTGATCGGTCGTAATGTTGACCGAATCTAGCAATGTAGTTTTCGACGAACGTTTTTGCTATTGTTTGTGCGGAGATGTCTTTTATGCAGTAGGCTTCTGGCCAACGCGTAAAACGATCAACGCAGGTTAACAAATAAGTGAATCCATTGGATGGTGGAAGTGGTCCAACAATATCCAAATGGACATGCTCAAATCTACCTACTGGGCCAAAAATATCTAGAAGTGACGAGTTTGCGAGTTGCTCGTACACTTGGGTGTGAAATATTATGCAGAGTGTCGAAGATAGTTCGACGCAATGACTCTGGAATGTACGGGCGATTGTTACCCGTAGATATTTCACAATAAATTGACAAATCGGCTAATGGGAATTTTTCAATTTTCCATTTGGAAGTGCGCCGATTTGTAGAACTAGAGAGTAAGTCTTGTAGTTCTTGATCGCAAGCCTGTGCTTTCGCGATCGTTGTGATGTCGTAGCGTGTTGCTGCGGAGGCAAGTTCGTGGTCGGAAGACCGAGATAGTGTATCGGCGACCACATTTTCTTTGACTTGAATGTGTTGGATGTCTGTCGTAAATTGAGAGACATAATCTAAGTGGCGTGCTTACCTCGGATTTCGTTCCGCTTTAGAGTTAATTGCTCTAGTAAGCGGTTTGTGGTCGGTGAATATTGTGAATTCCCGACCTTCAACAAAATAACGAAAATGTTTAATTGCTTGAAAAATTGCAAGCAATTCGCGATCAAATGCGGAATATTTTTTTCGGCATCTGATAATTTCTTGGAGAAGAATCCAAGAGGTTCCCAGGTCTTATTATTGAGTTGTTGTAAGACCGCGCCTATTGCTGTGTTGGATGCATCAGTAGTGATGCTATATTTGGTCTCATTTAGCGGATGCGCTAAAAGAGCAATATTTTTCAAGCTGTTCTTGAGCTGAAGGAATGCATTTTGACATTCTTCAGGCCAAGAAAAATTTTGAGGCGTTTTGGGTTTTTTGAGAAGTCTTCCCAAATGCGTGTGTATTGGGGCAAGTACTTCTGCAAGTTTTGGTATAAATCGGTGGTAGTAGTTTACCATGCCGACGAATTGTTGAATTTGTTTCACGCTTTGAAGTGCTGGGAATTCTCTAATGGCATTAATTCGTCCTTCGGACGGCAGAATGCCATTAGATGTAATCTTGTGACTGAGAAAGTCAAGATTTTTCGTCCCAAATACACATTTCTCGGTACTTATGTTGACACCGTAATTTGATAACTTTTGAAAAAGTTGTTCCAAATGTTGAATTTGTTGTTTCGCGTCTTTTGAGGCTACGAGAATGTCGTCGATATAGACGAAAACGAAATCGAGATCTGTCACGATTTCGTTGATGAAACGCTGAAATGTTTGTGCAGCATTTCTGAGTCCAAATGGCATTCGGGTGAATTCGAATAGGCCAAACGGTGTGGTAATTGCGGTTTTGTAGATATCGTCAGGAGCAATCGGAATGAGATGGTATGCTCTGACGAGATCGATCTTAGTAAAAATTGTGCAACCATGTAGTTGCATGGAGAAGTTTTGAATGTGGGGGATAGGGTAACGGTCAGGAATTGTGACTGCGTTAAGCCTTCTGTAGTCCCCACATGGTCTCCAGTCGTTGTCCTTCTTCTTCACCATGTGCAATGGACAAGAAATTGCAGATGAAGACGCTCGGCAGATTCCTAGTTCCACCATGTGATGGAATTCTAGGAAGGCTGCTTTATGACGTATTGGATCAAGCCGTCTTGGTCTTGAAAATGGTAGATGCCCTGTAGTCACGATGTGGTGTACTACATTGTGCATTACCGGAGCATTGTAGTTTGGTGGAGCTGTTAAAGAAGGGAATTTCTTCAACAGTGCTCCATAGCCATTGTTAAGTGTATAATGCAATGGTGATGGTGTATCAACGCGTGCTGATGTTGCGTTGATTGAGACTTTAGTGGATGGATCAATCAATTTCTGATTTTTCAAATCCACTAAAAGACCGAATTTCTTTAGGAAATCCGCGCCTATAATGGGACAGTTCACATTGGCGAGAATAAAGGCGTGTTTGAATGAACGCCTTAGTCCGATGTCAACGTCGAGTAGTTTAGTACCATAGGTGTTTATGGTGGTACCGTTTGCAGCTGACAGAACTAAATTGGGATTGCGATTTGTTCCGTGGCGATAGTATCTGTTGTATGGGATTACGCTTAGATCAGCGCCGGTATCAATCAGAAATGTGATTTTATTGACCGAATCCCGTAGAAATAGGCGACTATGATGAGGTTGTCTTAGGTCGGCCGCTACGACCTTAAGACTTATTGGTTTGGGGAACCGGTATTTGCGAATCCCATTTGTTTTGTAGTGTATGTGCATGGTTGACTGCATTTTGATGCAGCGTTGCCAAATTTTAAATGATACCAACACCAGTTGTGTGGATTTTGGTATTTTGGTGATTGTTGCTTGTTTGGCTGAAATGTGCTTCCCTGATTTGGTTGTGATCGCGGTCTTCTTGTCGGCGATGGAGTTCGTCTCCATGGCGATTGAGAACGCGAAGGGGGCCGCTGAGTGTGTGCATTGCTCTCTAGTTTACTTAGCCGGTCGCTAATTTGTTTTAGCATCGTTTCAATGCGGCTACTGCTAGAGCTCGGCACGTGTGTCTCTGAGCTTGGTTGACGCATGTCGCGATTAAATGAATTCATGCTCTGAGTCCGCGTGCCCATTATGTCGTGGAGTTTATCGGCGATAACAGCAAGATCCTCTTCTGGTTTGTCTTGCTGAGGGACCAATGCTGTTTGTATGAAATCAGGGAGTTGCCTGATCCATAATTTTGTGATGACGTTGACTGTAAAATTAGTGCCGGCCAACGATTTTATTCGGTGTAGTATATCCGAAGGTTTTTGGTCACCATTCTCGACTTTGCCCAAAATCGTCTCTAATCTACGCTCCTTGGAGATGGAGTAGCGATCGATTAATACCTTCTTGAGGGCGTCGTATTTGTTAATGGTTGGAGGGTCGTGTAGAATGTACTCGACCTTCTCCGCTTGTGCTTCCGATAGAGATAGCACCACATGCGCAAACTTTTGTCTGTCGCTGGTGATTTTGTTTGCGTCGAACATTATCTCGGCTGATATGAACAAGGTTTTGGGATTGTTTTCCCAGAATGCTGGTAGTCGCGTCAATTGTCTTGACGTGGCTAGTTCTGGCTGCGGTGGCACCTCGTCTTTGTTATCGCCGTTATTTGCCATATTCTGAGTGACACCTGTCTAACGGTGATGCACTTAATTTATCGATGACAAAGAAAAATATCACACTCACTGTAAAATATGTTTGCACTTTTAAAAATTTTTAGAGCCACGCGGTTATGATTAGTGGGAGTTTTTTTTTCTAATGAATTTTTTTCTAAAAACGATTTTCAAAGAACACGTGCGTTTCTAGAAAAAAACAACCAAGGGAAATGGATGATTTGCGAATATAGTGCGCTGTCCACTGGTGGGGGCTTGGGCCACTATATCGCAAAACACGTCTTTTGTAAATTTGAATTTAATAAAATTAAAACACCATGCACATTTTTTTTAAACAAAAATTTATTTTATTCACTTGCACTTTTTTAATTAAAAAAATTGGTTCACTAACCTGTTTTTCGGTAAAAACCGACGTCGGGGTCACCAGATATGGAAGTTGATGAGGATGCGAAGCACTTTATAAATTTAATAATAAATTTAAATAAATAAAACACACTTTTTGTTTACTTTTAATTTAAATAAAATCTTTTATTTAACTAAAAATAATTCTTGTGTTTAAACTGCTGGTGAGTGATGAGCTGCTCCGATGTTGTTGTAAATCGAAAAACAAAACAATACAAAACTGGTTTTGTTTTTTTATGTACCTGCACCAAAATATTTGGGTGCACCCTATACAAAGTATGTTGTACTGAACATAGATGTTTGCAATGTCATCTGTTGTACGATGGCATTGTGTATGTGTTGAATGCGTTTTACATGAATTTGGGCTTGCAAAATCAATACGATTTTTATGCATCTCTAAATGATTTGAATGTAGAGGTTAATGCAATGCGAAATTAGTTTGTGTAACCGAAATATAATTTTTCAATTATATTTTGCTTACACCGATTTCGTTATGTACAAGTGTTGTTGTACGATTATCTATGTACAAGTTGGTCTGTACATTATTTGTATATACAAGATTGTTGTATATTATTTGGAATAATTCTTTACATGGAGGATTGTCCGTTTATAAAGAATTATGTGAACGGAGGATTGTCCGTTGAGAATAATTGTGCGGAGTTTCTTATAATTGAAGAAACTACCCGCTACAAGTACAATTATAATTTTGTATCGAATGAAAAGGACGATTAATTTGAAGTTATTATATTTAATTTATTTCATAGCAATAATATTTTTTGTACATGTTCAGTAATACTCACGTTTATATAATTAAATTAAATAATTTATATAATTAAATTAAATATAATTAAATTAAATAAACCAATTGCAGCTACAACAATTTAAAATACTAGCACAATTTTTGTATTTTTTTGCGTGTTATTTGCAATTCAAATCTTTATTCTTTATTTAGGGACGCCGTATATAATAAAATAATCGGCTTTCCCCCACAATTACACAATCACTAATGAAGTGCTACCTAGTTTTATTCACATGAATCAACTAAATATCCGTCTGCAAAGACACCCGTAAGACCTAATCACAATTGGTAAGTTTTAATCCTTAAAGTAATCGCTAGGAACGCTGCATATCGATTAGTACAATGATCGAAATCATAATTTAAATTTAACAAGTCTTGTGGTGGTCTTATGTCTGTTACAAACAACAAGTTCATCACATACGTCATAGTAATTACTATGACGTATGCGATGTACTTGTTGGTTGTAACAGGCATAAGACCACCACAAAACTTGTTAAATTTATTTTAAAATTTTATCGTTAGGAACGCTGTAGGTTACGCTAAGACATGTTATTAGAAGGTTACCACAGACAACCTAAAGACATGTAGCCTTCATGTTACCAGTGTTGTTTATCTCTTTTTCACGTTCGAGAAATCGTATATTTTCTTTCTTCGAGACAATGGCAAGACATTTTATTAAAGACCAACAATTTGCTGGGTTACGTCAGAACACTACTTTCAACATTGACAGTGGTCCATTTAAGTTAACGCGAGTGACATCTGCAGAGCAGCACAGCGCACCTTTACATTGTACGCAACCAAAATCACTAGGTGCACCAAATTAATTTCACAAAATGTTTTAATAGAAAAAATTTGCTCTGCCGGTCTGCAGCTGTCACTTGTCTTCCTGCCATTGCCACTTGTCTTTTGGTTTTCTATCATTAAACACCACGCACAAATTTGTTCTACAATCAATAATAATAAAATGTGATAAATAATAATAAAGTAAAATTGATATAAAATATCTTAACGGCGTTCAAAATTATCCAGCATCAGCGATCCAAATTATAATCCGCTACCGTTCACTATGAAATGAATATAAATTATTTTATAATATTAATTAAATTAACCTATACTTTGACAATATTCTTCCGATTAGATTTCAAACGTTGCACAGCACTACTTGGTGATCATGCGGTTTTCGCATTTCATTGCAGCTATTACAACTGGCAGGTTTGTCTTTATTTGGACACCCCTTCTGGCATTCCCTCCGCCACTCCGACTTTCTGTCGGATTCAACAAAATGCTTCAAATACTTCACTGTGTGTGTTAAATTACAGGAATCATACAGTCTAACGACTATTTACTCCCCAATCAAACCACCAATTTAAAAAAAAGAAAAAGCCTTGTTGGTAACCGAAAACCAACAAATCGTTTACCTTAAAAACAAAAACAAGAAAACCCGAAGAAGCTGCATGTATTCCTTTTAGGCAAAAGTAAAAACGATACTTTAACCAATATTTACCATAAATCAAAAAAGTACTCAATATTCCAAAAATAAAGTAGAAGATGAGAAATTTAAGACGAGCATTTTATCTTAATTTTCATTTTTATGATCCGCCCGCATACACACATCCGCATAAACACCAACATACCCCGCACGAAAAAATCCATATTCTCTTTTCTAATGTATGGGTACCATGTTACTACCACATCGATATTACAATAATGAAAATATATAAATTAATATCAAATCCATAAATATTTTTATGTTACGCAAAGAAGAGAAACTCTATCATGTTCAGAGCCTCAAATTTGTTTTCATCGTCCTTACACAAAATAAAACCGTATACCGTAACAAGGAGGAGCTGGAGGAATGAAATACAAAAGGAGCAAAAATCTACAAGAAAGAAATATGATATTCACACACAACAGAAAAATGGTAAAGGAAAAACATGGAAAATGTTGATGATAGTAATGATGATGTTTTCGTTTTATGCAAATGATTTTGGAGCATTTTTTTTTTTTTGTAACTTTCCCATTTTTTTGTGAAGATTTTCCATTGAACAAAACGGCACAGAACCGCAGCACCGTAAGAAAAGAATTGGGTGACATCAAAATGTATGGGACAGCAAATAGATTATACCGAACATTTTTTTGTGTGTATGTGTGTGACTGCTGTAATATTTGGTAGAAGGTCGAAATTTATTGTGTTGATTTCATGCTAGCTACCAACGACGGTGTATGTAGGAGATTGTCTCTCTCCCTTTCTCAAAAAAAAAAAAAAAAAAAAAAAAAAAGATAAATTGTTTGAAAATTTTTTGCTGTTAAATTTAATTGAACAAGACGACATTTTTAACACAAGCATTTAATTTACGCGTATTTTTGCTTATTAAGCAATAAATCTTGTGATGCTGTATAATAAGTGGTTTTAAAGCTAAATAGAGGTCAGACAGTCAGCAAATAAATTCGGTTGTGGCCATGGGAACCTTTATTTTTGACACGAACTGTGGCAACATAGCGTCTCAATTTTTTTTTGTGGTTTAGTTTACTCGCTAAAGTGTAACTGAGAACTTTGACTTCAGTGTTGAAATTTACCGTCGTATAGTATTCGTCGAAATAAGGACTGGACTAGTGTATCTCAAAACTGTAGGTTCACAAAATATTTTTTTTTTTTTCAGTTTGATCGAGTATTAACCGTGCCAAACTGGGTAAACCATATTTTAAGAACTTACAGGTTTTGGATACATTCTTTAGAGATCTCTAGAGAGAATCTTGAGAATTACGACTCAGAATTAAAATCAAATACGAATTTAATACTTTCGTTTTCGTATAGTGTTTAGAAAGAGCTCGCCTGGTTTAATTTCTCTGAAACGGTTATACCTAAAATGGAGAGGCTGTACTATATTTTATTTCTTCGGTTACTTACGAGCGCCTGGGTTTTATTTTTTGCTCAGCAAAACGAATTTGATAAAATAGTTCAAAATATTGTAGTAGTAGCTTATATTTTATTCGAAGTATTTTCCATCGCTATTCACTACTTTTTCACCTCTTTCTGGCAGTGGATACGAATAAAACGCCTGAAGAATGCTTCATCTTTTGAGGTTCGCCATGAATCAACCCAATTTTTGGTATCTTGAAGTTATATGAAGTCGTCATCGATTGAAACAAGTGGGCAATGTCTGGTGAATACGGCAGGTGGGATAATACTTCTCTATAATGCAGGAGAATTATTTCGTCGTGTCTGGAGTTTCAGTAGTGTGCGTGTTTCTCCTTCAGTGCTCCGCAATACACGAGACCAGAGCTGATCCCACCAAATACACAACAGAGTTTTTTCCATGAATTTTCGGCTCGGTTGTCGATGTTGAAGCATGGCCAGTGGTCCCCATGATTTCTTCGTTTTTGGGGTATCATAGTGGATCTCTGCGATGCAAAAATCCTTTTTGTTTTGAGTCTCTTCTAATGTAAGTGCAAGTCCTTCTTGTGTTTGGCACGGATCTTCATCCAATAATTCTTCCAGTTACACGTCTTCTTACATTTTCTGCTTTTCGCTACTTTCTTTGTCTTTGACATCGAATTCAACGTTCTTAAACTTTGGATTCCACTGACCACTTCTCTCACTTAAGGCAGACTCACCATATGCTTCTGCAAGCAATCAATGCGTCTCAGCTGTAGATTTCTTCAAATTAAAGAAGTAAATCAAAAGTTCCCCAAATCGCTTATATTTAAAGGTTATGTTGTTTGCCAGATGTGTCACTTTAGCATATGACGTTTTACATCGGGCAATTTCAACCTTAACTTACTGGTGGCATTATCTTGATGTCGAACAGCGGAGATTTATTTGTATACCCAATAGGTTTTCGAGTACCAGGGATCGATTTGGATGGGTCCTGATTTCAATAAAATTTGTTTAGGGGCTTCTTCAGTGGGGTACCGATTTTTACTTTTTTCATTTTTTATGCTTAAATGACTTAGATGAAAATTACGCATAGAAAGTTTTGCGCAGCAGGAGTCGATTGCGATGGTAGTTGGTCCATCATTTCCGCAAAATTCATTTATGGGATCATTCGGCATACCCCAGTTCGGTTGAATTTGATGAAAATTGTTGAAATTGGGTTCTCGAATTCCAGTAATCGTGATAAGTCCTGGTTGTGGAAAGTTCGAGTAGAGTGTCCTTCGATGAAAATTTCCCCAATCGGAATAAAATTTGCTTTGAAATTCTCTATATTTTTCGCCAGCTACTTTAATCATTTGTTTAAATTTCTTTTCTTTTTTTAAATTAAGAATCATAATTTTCCCCGCTAATAAGGGAAAAATTCCGACTAGGAAAATCAATCCGAAATTTCCACCGATTTCAAGAATACGGCCCCTGTTTACAGTTTTTGTTTTTTTAATTTTCGTATTCAAATGCGTAAACGTCATAAAATTATAAGTGTGGTTCGGAAATTGTTCGGTATGACTTTGATAAAAATCGTTCAGAGGTGATTTTTGAGTGTCAGGAGGCGACTGCAATGGATCATGATTTCGCGCAAATTGTAGGTGAATACAAAAAACATAAAAAAATTACAATTTGAATTACACTAATCCGTTTAGGGTACTTAGTACTGAATAATAATTGGTATGTGACCTCCTACTGATATACGGCAAGTTACCATTATTTTACCAAATGACAATTTGGCATAACTGCGGCTCAATTTCTTGAATACCATTAATAATGACCCTGCATCGTTTCTTGATTTTTTAGAACAATTTTGCCGAAACTATAAATCTACACATGATTTTATTTTAGTTGGGGTGACCTGTCAATAAAAATTTTAACTTAGTCTCAGAATGTAACGCAACTTTGCTCTCTCATGGTCGGAATTTACTATTGAAGCCGACATAAGTGATGAAAGTTTTGTATTCTCAAAATTTCGCTTCAAGTATTGTACTCGGACATTAACGAAATGACACGTTAATCAGTTCTTTGAATATTTTTTAATGTTTACCGTTTTGGGCGTAAGAAATCCTGACTCTACTCTACAACGGACTTTTGATCGACTCTTGATCTCTGGGATTTTTTGTTGTTGTCTATTGATAATACATATATTTAATCACAATTTTGTTAACTTTGTTGATTCTTCCCTATCAACAAGTAATTCTAGTCCAGGCTCAGATCATTTAAATAAATTTCATACTATGGCGCCTAGTATTAATTCATGTTTCTTTTCGCTCACTTTCTGCAGCGAAATGTCGAATTTAATTTCAACTTTCAGTAATACAAAGGAGGTGGTGGTTATGATAACATTCGTAGTGTGGTTCAGAAGAGTTATGCGCCTATTTCACAATTACTAGGTTATAGGAGTTGGTTTAATATACTCACTAAATTAATTTATATATCCCATATTAATGTTTGGAGGAAGGATTTATTTAGGACATATTTAACAAGGATAAATTTATTGAATTAAATAGATATTTAAGTTAATTTTACAATACCCTTTTCAAAACTATAACTAACTATGGCAATATGATTGCGAACTTTAACGTTCTGTGCCATCTCTCAATCATACCGTTTGACTTTGGGTTATAAGATGTCGTTCTTACTCGTCTAAATCCAATAAACGCTGACAATTCACTAAAAAGACAAGACTCAAACTGCGAACATTGTTTGGTGACTATGGCGTTTGGTACCGGGAAGCATGATATCCAGGAACTGGAAGAGCCCCAGCCCTCTTCGTATATCTGTCGATTAATGTAACGCACCGAGAGGTGAAACGGGATGTCTTAAAATTTTGGATTTCTGACAAGCTAAACAGGATTGTGCCATAGTTTTTGAATCTTTCGTGATGGAGGGTCAGATGACATTTTTCGTAAATAATTTAATTGTTGCTTGAATTCCAGGGTGTGAAAGATTATGAAAGGCTTCAAAAACTTTTTTCCGAAATTCAATTGGAATAAAAGGTCTTACTAGAGTTAAAACTCAACGGAACTTGGACAAACTTTAAAGTTAAATTATCGCGCATAAGATCTTTAAGCTCGACATCATTGGTTTGGGCATCCGCAATTTGTGCATAATCTATACTTTCAGGAATAGAAATTAAATTAATGCGGGAAAGTGTATCTGCGACGACATTATCCATGCCTGAAATGTGTTGGATACCGGTTGTGAACTGTCCGATGAAATCCAAATTTCGGAATTGACGCGGTGATGCCTTTGCGGATTCTGATAAAAAGCGAGGACAAGTGGTTTATGGTCTGTAAACAACGTAAACTGTCGATCTTTCAAAAGATATATGAAATGCTTGATGCCAGAGTACGCTGCTAACAACTCTCTGTCATAAGACGTTTCATTAAGACGAACCGAGAAGAAGCTGAGTGGTTGCCAAATATCTCCGATATACTGTTGAACTACTGCACCGATAGCTGTGTCCAATGTGTCTACCATGAAGGATGTGCAAGAAGAGTAGCCTTACACAACTTCTTCTTACAATGGTCGAATTCATCACTGGACTCTGTTGACCAATTAATTGAAATTTTACTGTTTCTCTTATAGCCTTTATGAAAATCATTAAGTAAAATTTGACCAGCCGCGGCATACGGAATGAAACATCTGTAGAGAATAATCATCCCCAAAAATCTTTTGAGTTGATTAACCGTTAACCGACGTTCAAATTTTTTGATAACTTCAACTCGTTCTGGAACTGATAAAATGCCATTTTCATTAACAATAGTTAGGACCTTTAACTTCAGGTGAAGCGAAGACACCTATTCCAGGATTGATTATCAAACCGTTTTCCGATAATTTTTGGAAAACTATAGTTCGAGATGTGCGTTATGTTCCTCGAAAGTTTTAGACGCTATCAGAATATCATTTAAGTAGATGAATACGAAATTAAGTTCTAACCATTAAGTGACCAAAAATCATTTTTGTGATTGCAAATAAACCGAAGGGAGTTGCAATAGCGGTTTTTAGAATATCAGACGGTTCAATAGGGAGTTGATGATAAGCTTGGACAAGTTCAAGAGTAGAGAAGACAGTACATTCTAAAAATTGGTACGAAAAATCTTGAAAATGTGGAATGGGATAACGATCTGAAATAGTACCACGATTCAAACTTCGGTAATCTCTACATGGTCTCCAATTTCAATTTTTCTTGACAAGATGCAGACGACTAGACCATGCACTATTACTCGGACGACAAATTCCTAGCGCCATCAGATTCTCGAATTCCTATTTTGCAATCGTCAGTTTACCTGGTGCCAAACGTCTAATTTTACAGGAAACCCGTGGTCCAAAAGTTTCCAGCCGATGAGTGATCGTATGTTTAACTGGTTTGACGTTAAGAGAGATATCTGCGACTCATTGATTTACCACCAGTTGAAGTAGCAAATTGCAGCCGATTCTCATACGCTTTTTGTATCTTTGGTTCAGCTGTTAAAGAGAAACTGAATAAACTGCAGATTTTACAAAATAGATGCTGTAAAGCAATTTATAAAATGCCTCACCTATTTCCTACACTGTGCAGCTCTCTCGAACCGTTGCTATAGGCATTTTCCCAATTAAAGCAATTTTTGAGATGTATATGTCGATCTATGTACATGTTTAAGTGTCAGTGTGTGTATAGAGATACTTTTACTATACAATTTAAATTTCTAGGTCATGGTAATTCAACCAGAAATTCTAGCCAGTTGAAGTGTCGCCAAATTAACACGGAATTGGGCCGTCGTCATTTTATTTTTCCAAAAATGGTACTACTTTTTCATGAACACGTGTGAAGTTTCATGTACGTCTGTCAACTCATTCGTATGCTAACAGCTGTTCAAAGTTGACGTGTCAGAGTGATATAAAACTATCGAGAACTGAGAACTGCCCTACCCTGAAAGTGAACTAAGATTACAAGATTTAGTAATTCTTTGCGGAAATTCAGTTCAAAGCGGGGATAATGTTAATTATATTCTAATCAGCTTCCTTTTACCTAATTAAGTTGCTACCTGTCTCGCAAACAGATATTTCCCTGATTCAGGAACCATATACCTTCTTGATGGTGTTGTTTCTGGATTAAATATTTTTAATTTCGCAGTTTAAAACAACGAAAAGCACTTTTTCTGCAATTAAAAAATTTATTTTTCTAACTCCCAGTTTATTTTATTTCTTGAGATCCCTTCTAGAAACCGCCATCGAGTTTGAGGTTTCAGAATCGTTCGGTGACCGCTTCAGCAAACTAGCCTCTAGTAGTTGAAATCCGGATGCTTTTCAAACGTAACCGACAACGCTTTCTGCTTTTGTCGGGCTCCGCTATTTCCTTGAGATCATCATCAGGGACGTAGTTCATTCACTGTCTCATATTTCTCTAGCTTGTCATTTAATGACTTCTATGCGCGAACTGAAACAGATCAACTTACATCATTGCCAAGAAGCATCTTTTGAACTTAAGTTACTGTTTGCTGCATCCCAGACGGTGTGCTTTCTGGATTAGATCCAATCGTACAGAATCCTATATAAAGAAAGAGCACGACATTAAGGTTAGAGCTTGCATTTTTATTTCCCATAATATTAGTGGGTTTCTTTTCATGACGCAGCCCAAAGGATATTGCAGCCGAATTCGTCACTTTTGAATCGGCGAATACATGCAGATCAGTGGTGGTAACCTCAGTGAATCTATCTTATGATTCGGTTTCACCTCCGCCCTCGGAGGAGTTTATTAACCTTTTTTGTGGAGCTGGTCAAACCAAATACCTTTAGTGATAGGTTGCGATGCCAATGCTCTTCACAAGTTTTGGAATATCTCGAATATTAATAAAAAGGGTTTGTCTTTCCTTAACCATCTAATCACGTCTGAGCTTGAAATTATTTTAAAAAAACACTGCAAGCCAACTTTCATCAATTCATTAAGGAAAGGAATGATTCATATTAGTTTGCGTTCTATGTCGATTATCGATTATATAACTAATTGAAATTCTGTCCCTCTTATTACCTAAAAAAACTAGGAACAAGCCTTAGTGGTATTCTGACCTTAAAAAAACTTAGTAAAACTGCAAGGAAACTCAAAAATAAAGTAAAAAAATCTATCTTTCAGATTGATTGGAATAATTTTTAGCATCTCAAAAAACTAATAAAAAAATAAGATCCGCTCGCGGGTCGTCTTGGCTCCTTCCCAGCCTATGCATCAGGTGGTCCGGCTCTCATTCAGGATCACTTATTTCTACCCTTTCAAGCATGCATTGCTTTTGTAGCTGTTCCACAAAGTCCCGAGGATAATTAGAGACCGCCTGCATAAATTTGTACATCAACCAAACCATCATTACATGGGTTGGATCCATGCTTAGGTTTCGCATTGCTGTGACTCTTTCTGTTTCACAACGAGTTATACTGCCTACTCGCTCAATATTCATGTCGCAAAACTACTTCGTATCACGGCTTTTTGCAGATGTTACATACAACATCGATGTCTCAGCACAGCTCAGCTATATTCAGGGAACATATATTAGAAAAGTGCCCACTACGAACGCTGAACCCTTCGTCGGCAATGACGGTATCTGATGGGTCAGAGGCCGCCTGAACGAATTGAATTAGCCATATAGAAGGAAGCATCCGATTATCCTTCCAAAGACAACCAGTACAACGCTACACGGTGGTCCACAGCTAATGGCACACCTAACACAGGAACAAGATCGTTCCTGTACAGTGCCGTGGTTTATGCAGGCCCAACACTCATCAAACTACACATTCACAAGTAGTACATTTGCAGTTGGTGTTCGAGCTCACTGCGCGAACAGGCAGCAAATTCGTCGGGTTTACTTGTCAACTGGCATTCATGGCCCTGATGACTGCACAATCCTCACTACAAAGAACCTTTTAATTGGAGAGGCACCAGTTACGGCAACGCTACCCAACGTGAAAACGAATTCTCTCAATCGTTACCAGCACCTTCAGAAAATGTATCACAACTTCTGGAGCGTTTGAACGATGGAAAATCTTTTCCACTTATAGTAACGATAAAAGTGATTGAGATCCAACAACAACCTAGTCAACGGTCAGTTGGTGTTCATCAAAGATAAAAGTATACCACCTGCGAAATAGAGATGCCAGAAAGCCGTATACAAACAACCAATGACAAAGCTATGCCTGCTGTCTATCCCAGATAACCATAACAACCATTAAAGTACTAAAATACTACGGCCGGCAATGTTGTAGACCTAACGTTCACCTAACGTTCCTCGTCCATCGGAGGTGACACCTGTCGGTGGGCGCCCTATAACAAACATCACTACGCACAGATGCGAAAATTGGCATTTCCACCAGTGATTCAACTTGGCCTCTTTTTAAAGTTATATACTCTTTGCTCATCTACAGTGGATTCCAAATTCCAGCTACACCAGAAACAATATTACGTGACAATGACATTGAAACTTTAACGAGGTTACGGCGCACCCCAAAGTCTTAAATACAAATTTTAATTTGCATTCCTACACTAATTTTATGTCATTATTTCCTCTTTATCTCTCTCGTGTTTTTGTGTTTTCGTGTTTTTCTACGTCTCTTAACTCACTTTGTAAATTTTATTCTGTTGATGTTTTAACAAAAAAAAATGAAAATAAGAAAATCGTCTTATAATGTTTTTAAAATTAAAATGAATTTTTTTTATCTAACTTTTATTTTCTTGTTTATATTAAAAATAAATAAATAAATAAACAAATTTCCGAAAAAAATTAAAATTTTATTATTAAAAAAAAAAAAAAAAAGTTTAAATAAATAATTTATTTTTTCCTCCACACACATACACAGAAGAGATTCGCACAAAAAAGTTTTAGAATTTTCTTGCTTCGTAGTTTTATTTTACTTGCGCGCGCCTTTAATGTGAAAATCGGCAATGGTTTATGTTGGAAAATTGAATGTGTGCTAATGTTTCAATTATGTATTACAAAATTTTTTATTTCATTTTTTTATTTTTAACAAATGGAAATGAAAAAATGGAATTTATTATTTTTGATTTCGATAGCGAACTTAACTTATGTATCAAGAGTTTATGTAAACGAAAATTGCTATTACTCAACTCTATAAGCGGAAATTTCGTAGTGAAAATGGGTTTACTAATCACCTTGGATTTTATATACATATAGTCAAAAAATTCGAATAAAATCGTTAAGCTAAACTACTTACATAGTTTGACAAGTACCAGTATCGCGAAGCAGAATTGAGATTAAAAAAAAGTTTAGTGAAGGTTTGCGGTATCTCACGCGGGAGGGAATGCACCTGTTTTTCTGTAGGGAATAAAATACTAAACCTCGTGGAGAGAAGTTTTGTGTGCGCAGACATATCGAATTAAGTAGAGTCGATTGTGCTTAATCGGAACATCGGTTAATCGGGACAGCTGCTTAAATGAGACAAATCATAAAGAACGGAAACAAAACCAACCAAATATGAAAGTATGTGAAGTTGGCTCAAATGTCAGCCCAAAACAACGCAGTGGCATCACGAAAACTATAATTTCTATCACGTATGAACTGTCAGCCCAAAAAAATTGTATATCACGACATTTGAATGATGTCAGCCCAAAGAATAAAATTATTTTTCGTTATAGATTTTTGAATTGAGCCCAAATTTTTTTTAATCACGACAGTAACAACTGTCGGGACAGTTATATCGGATACACCCAGCCCAAAATTCAAATTTTTATAGTTAAAGGAACCATTGTGATCGTGTATAATAAATGTAAAACAGCGAAGAAATAATTCTTATTATTTTCAATTGGTTCACGAAAATATTATTTTTAAGGAAGAAAAATATGTGGCCTAGAGTTTTAAAGACGGACATTCGCCAAAATTATCGATATTTCATATTTAAACGGAACTGTTTACTTTCTGGAATTTTTCAAAACTAAAAAATCTATGACGTATATCAGCCTTTGTTAATAAACGCCTCATATATAAATACGACTAGTCGATCCGTTCATTAAGTTTTATTTTAATATGCATATAATACTTATCCACCTTCATATTGAGAATGACCATATTCGGCCGCTTTTACGAACAACCATAATATTTAATGGAAGTTGAGATTTTCGGTGCTGGTCATCGGTCTTACTATGATTTTCGGACAGATCTTGTTCTACCCTTTACGAGTAAGAAGTTTCAGGAGGTTGTGAAGGGGTCCTCATATTGCGGCTGAATATAGGCCATTCTCGGTATGAGGACCCCGTCGCAACCTCCTGAAACTTGTTACTCGTACAGGGTAGAACCAGATCTGTCCAAAAATCATAGTGAGACCGATGACCAACACCGAAAATCTCAACTTCCATTAAATATTATGGTTGTTCGTAAAGCGGCCGAATATAGGCCATTCTTGGTATGAGGACCCCATCGCAACCTCCTGAAACTTCTTACTCGTAAAGGCTAGAACCAGATCTATCCAAAAATCATAGTGAGACCGATGACCAACACCGAAAATCTCAACTCCCATTAAATATTATGGTTGTTCATAAAGCGGCCAAATATAGGCCATTCTTGGTATAAGGACCCAATCACAACCTCCTGAAACTTGTTACTCGTACAGGGTAGAACCAGATATGTCCAAAAATCATAGTGAGACCGATGACCAACACCGAAAATTTCAACTCCCATTAAATATTATGGTTGTTCGTAAAGCGGCCAAATATAGGCCATTCTTGGTATGAGGACCCCATCACAACCTCCTGAAACTTATTACTCGTACAGGGTAGAACCAGAACCTTCCGAAAATCATAGTGAGACCGATGACCAACACCGAAAATCTCAACTTCCATTAAATATTATGGTTGTTCGTAAAGCGGCCGAATATAAGCCGTTCTTGGTATTAGGGCCCCATCGCAACCTCCTGAAACTTCTTACTCGTAAAGGCTAGAACCAGATCTATCCAAAAATCATTGTAAGACCGATAACCAACACCGAAAATCTCAACTCCCATTAAATATTATGGTTGTTCGTAAAGCGGCCGAATATAAGCCATTCTTGGTATGAGGACCCCATCGCAACCTCCTGAAACTTGTTACTCGTACAGGGTAGAACCAGATCTGTCCGAAAATCATAGTGAGACCGATGACCAACACCGAAAATCTCAACTTCCATTACATATTATGGTTGTTCGTAAAGCGGCTGAATATAGGCCATTCTTGGTATGAGGACCCCATCACAACCTCCTGAAACTTGTTACTCGTACAAGGTAGAACCAGATCTGTTCGAAAATCATAGTGAGACCGATGGCCAACACCGAAAATCTCAACTCTCATTAAATATTATGGTTGTTCGTAAAGCGGCCAAATATAGGCCATTCTTGGTATGAGGAACCCATCGCAACCTCCTGAAACTTCTTACTCGTAAAGGCTAGAACCAGATCTATCCAAAAATCATAGTGAGACCGATGACCAATACCGAAAATCTCAACTCTCGTTAAATATTATGGTTGTTCGTAAAGCGGCCGAATATAGGCCATTCTTCGTATGAGGACCCCATCACAACCTCATGAAACTTGTTACTCGTACAGGGTAGAATCAGATCTGTCCGAAAATCATAGTGAGACCGATGACCAATACCGAAAATCTCAACTTCCATTAAATATTATGGTTGTTCGTAAAGCGGTCGAATATAGGCCATTCTTGGTATGAGGAACCCATCGCAACCTCCTGAAACTTCTTACTCGTAAAGGCTAGAACCAGATCTATCCAAAAATCATAGTAAGACCGATGACCAATACCGAAAATCTCAACTCTCGTTAAATATTATGGTTGTTCGTAAAGCGGCCGAATATAGGCCATTCTTGGTATGAGGACCCCATCACAACCTCCTGAAACTTGTTACTCGTACAGGGTAGAACCAGATCTGCCCGAAAATCATAGTGAGACCGATGGCCAATACCGAAAATCTCAACTTCCATTAAATATTATGGTTGTTCGTAAAGCGGCCGAACATAGGCCATTCTTGGTATGAGGACTCCATCGCAACCTCCTAAAACTTCTTGCTCGTAAAGGCTAGAACCATATCTGTCCAAAAATCATAGTGAGACCGATGACCAACACCGAAAATCTCAACTTCCATTAAATATTATGGTTGTTCGTAAAGCGGCCAAATATAGGCCATTCTTGGTATGAGGACCCCATCACAACCTCATGAAACTTGTTACTCGTACAGGTTAGAACCAGATCTGTCCGAAAATCATAGTGAGACCGATGACCAACACCGAAAATTTCTACTTCCATTAAATATTATGGTTGTTTGAAAAGCTGCCGAATATTAGTCATTCTTGGTATGAGGAACCCATCGCAACCTCCTGAAACTTCTTACTCGTAAAGGCTAGAACCATATCTGTCCGAAAATCATAGTGAGACCGATGACCAACACCGAAAATCTCAACTTCCATTAAATATTATGGTTGTTCGTAAAGCAGCCAAATATAGGCCATTCTTGGTATGAGGACCCCATCACAACCTCCTGAAACCTCTTACTCGTACAGGGTAGAACCAGATCTGTCCAAAAATCATAGTGAGACCGATAACCAACACCGAAAATTTTCACTTCCATTAAATATTATGGTTGTTTGAAAAGCGGCCGAATATTAGTCATTCTTGGTATGAGGAACCCATCGCAACCTCCTGAAACTTCTTACTCGTAAAGCCTAGAGCCATATCTGTCCAAAAATCATAGTGAGACCGATGACCAACACCGAAAATCTCAACTTCTATTAAATATTATGGTTGTTCATAAAGCGGCCAAATATAGGCCATTCTTGGTATGAGGACCCCATCACAACCTCCTGAAACTTCTTACTCGTACAGGGTAGAACCAGATATGTCCAAAAATCATAGTGAGACCGATAACCAACACCGAAAAGCTCAACTTCCATTAAATATTATGGTAGTTCGTAAAGCGGCCGAAAAGAAGCCATTCTTGGTATAAGGGCCCCATCGCAACCTCCTGAAACTTCTTATTCGTAAAGGCTAGAACCAGATCTATCCAAAAATCATAGTAAGACCGATAACCAACACCGAAAATCTCAACTCCCATTAAATATTATGGTTGTTCATAAAGCGGCCAAATATAGGCCATTCTTGGTATGAGGACCCCATCACAACCTCCTGAAACTTGTTACTCGTACAGGGTAGAACCAGATCTGCCCGAAAATCATAGTGAGACCGATGACCAACACCGAAAATCTCAACTTCCATTAAATATTATGGTTGTTCGTAAAGCGGCCGAATATAGGCCATTCTTGGTATGAGGACCCCATCGCAACCTCCTGAAACTTTTTACTCGTAAAGGCTAGAACCAGATCTATCCAAAAATCATAGTGAGACCGATGACCAATACCAAAAATCTCAACTCTCATTAAATATTATGGTTGTTCGTAAAGCGGCCAAATATAGGCCATTCTTGGTATGAGGACCCCATCACAACCTCATGAAACTTGTTACTCGTACAGGTTAGAACCAGATCTGTCCGAAAATCATAGTGAGACCGATGACCAACACCGAAAATTTCCACTTCCATTAAATATTATGGTTGTTTGAAAAGCGGCCGAATATTAGTCATTCTTGGTATGAGGAACCCATCGCAACCTCCTGAAACTTCTTACTCGTAAAGCCTAGAGCCATATCTGTCCAAAAATCATAGTGAGACCGATGACCAACACCGAAAATCTCAACTTCTATTAAATATTATGGTTGTTCGTAAAGCGGCCGAATATAGGCCATTCTTGGTATGAGGACCCCATCGCAACCTCCTGAAACTTGTTACTCGTAAAGGCTAGAACCAGATCTATCCAAAAATCATAGTGAGACCGATGACCAACACCGAAAATCTCAACTCCCATTAAATATTATGGTTGTTCATAAAGCGGCCAAATATAGGCCATTCTTGGTATGAGGACCCCATCACAACCTCCTGAAACTTCTTACTCGTACAGGGTAGAACCAGATATGTCCAAAAATCATAGTGAGACCGATGACCAACACCGAAAAGCTCAACTTCCATTAAATATTATGGTAGTTCGTAAAGCGGCCGAATATAAGCCATTCTTGGTATAAGGGCCCCATCGCAACCTCCTGAAACTTCTTATTCGTAAAGGCTAGAACCAGATCTATCCTAAAATCATAGTAAGACCGATGACCAACACCGAAAATCTCAACTCTCATTAAATATTATGGTTGTTCGTAAAGCGGCCAAATATAGGCCATTCTTGGTATGAGGACCCCATCACAACCTCCTGAAACTTGTTACTCGTAAAGTCTAGAACCAGATCTGTCCGAAAATCATAGTGAGACCGATAACCAACACCGAAAATCTTAACTTCCATTAAATATTATGGTTGTTCGTAAAGCGGCTGAATATAGGTGCTTCTCAGTATAAGGATGTGTAGTATTATTTATATGTATGTATATTAAAATAAAACTGTTTATGAACGGATCGACTAATCGTATGCAAGGCGTTTATTAACAAAGACCGGCATACGTCATAGATTTTTTCATGAACCAATTGAAAATAATAAGAATTGCTTCTTGGCTGTTTTATACATTTATTATATGCGGTTACAATGATTCCTCCAACTATCATTTCATTCAAATTCATATTTAATCTTTGGATTTATGTGATATTCAATGCTTTTCCAGTTTTCTGTCATGATAGTTATCAAAATAGATGACGGTATTGCTAGCGGCAAAAAATATAACTTTTTGGGCCAGAATTTTTGGCCAACTTCACAAACGTCAAATATGACACAAATTTACTTCGCCCTTTCGGGACAATATTTCGATTAATCGGGACAATAAAAGATCAAAAAATAATAAAAAATAAAATTGTTTATGGAACTTCGGATAATTGGGTCAGCCGCTTAATCGGGACAATCGCGATTATGTGGAATCGACTTTATTTATAGAATTTATAATATTATCGAATGGCGCAACAGAAATACGCAAAGTAACAAATATAAAAACTATTTTAAAGCCAGATTGGTGAAATTTGCTCCCTGGGAGCAACCTTTGGTAAGATGTCACGGTTTCTGCATGCGTTGTCACGATTGACTTTATTTTTCATTCGTCAATGTTAGAAATTTTCTCGTTTGCATGCCCGATCATGCATGCCCAAATAGGACTTGTCCACTGCAACCAGAATTTGCGAAATCCAATTGGCTACAAACGTCTTCCAGCGATGAGGCGAGCTGCATAGGCAACAAAGTACTACTTGCGAGTCGGTCTAAGATGTGGATGGCAATGAACGAGGTTGATGTTCAATTGGCTGTTTGGGCGAGGAATGCATTTCCACAAAGCTCTAGTCGTGGCAGGCTGATAATTTTCAGCGGTGCGATCTTGGTCTTGGATGACAGTATTGTGATTGTGACTATTTATCTTAAAGGCGTCGCTCAAGACCTGTCGATACATTTGTTTGAAATCTGTAACGAAAACGAATTAATGTTTGCGAAATCGGGTTAGTATTTTGAATATGGTGTGTTGAGCCGTGCCTTTGCGTGCATTGTGATTACATGTGGTGATCTCGCTAATAAGATGCTATTTGATGTGCTCTCTGATACGAAGCTGGCATGGGATCCCGAATCCAACAGAGCTCGGATGATGAGGTTAGAGTACAACACTCGTACGCTAGTGATTGCTGTGCGAGCAGTACATCCACGAATGGCGGAGCGATATGGGTTGTGTTGATGTAAGTTTGAGATGATGATTGCAACGAATGGCGATCCGTATTCAGATTTTGCAGTTTTACGATGAAAAAGAAATTTCGTTTGATTTATGGATGTCGTTTTGAAAAATTACCAATTTTAATAGAACTACAGTCATGGGCAAAAGTATTGGTTTTTTTATTTCAAGCAAATTGTAGAGTGAGTATTTAGTAAAATCAAAATTGTACAGTCCTTACGATGTCAAATATAAAAAGAATTAAGATAAAAGCCTTTGGATGTCAAAATACCAAGTTTGTTGTGTTGCATCCGGACATGGTGCAATGTTTGCAGGAAGGCGGTATGTTCTTAAAGAGAAGATGGAAAAAGCGGTGGTAATGTGGATCGAAGATAACTGGCAAAAAAGAAAACCAGTGTATGGAAATTCCATAAAACGAGTTGCATTAAGAATGCTGCTGCTGCCAAAGAATGTCCCCAAAAACTTGGTAAAATAATTGAAGAGGGATGTTACACACTTGCCTACGTTTGAAAATCGCAGAAAAGTAACCCTCTTATTTTGCTTCAACGCTTCCAGAGGTCGCATGTTGAAACCACTGCTTATAAATCGAGCCCTAACTACCAAGTTCAATAAAGGGTGTAGATATGAAAAGATTATCAGTTAACTGGATGGCCAACAAAAAGCCTGGGTAACCACCATCTTTACTAAATGGTTTACAATTATGTTTTTGCCGCCTAATACTACATCCTTGATATAACCTCTGGGTCAATGTATAATCGCAACATTTAAAACATACTACGTAAGGGGATTCGTACGGGGACTAAATAAAGATGAAATATTGACAGTTCCTGATGTGTGGAAAAGTTGACAATTATGGATTGTATCAATCAAGTACAATCAGCGTTATCCGAATTAGGATAACGGATTCGACGATCTATCGAATGCAGATATAGATGGAGCGTTACTTGACAAAGCCTTTCACAACTAATAAAATATCGGTGCTACCAGAAACTAATGCTAATTGTGTTGGAGAGACTGCAGAAAGAATTTCACCCGTGTACGAAGAAGAGGCTCAAGTCACTTCTAGTGATAGCCTTTATTGTCAGAAAGTGACAGCGTATATATTTTTTATTTGCTACTTCGCTTAGTTTTAACTCACATATTTGATTACTAATTTTTTTAAATTACTATGTGCAATTGTTTTAATTTTTTACTAATTCCTTGAGTGGGGGAATCAATCTTCTATTTTTCTAAATATTTATATACACTCATACAGTGCCTAAAAACAAAATTAGGTCTACTTCGAATTTCAATTTTTCACGTCGCAAAATGATTTCTTCTAGAGGTGTGTCCTTTAATCAGTGCAAGAACTACACTTGACAGCAGCAAAATCGCATAGTTTCATTTTTTTCTTCTTTTTTTAATTTTCTCACGAGTCAAAATGTCTTTTAAATCAAAGTATGGCAAGTTAAAGATCATTTCAACACCTATCCAATGATACAATGTGTGTATGTAGCGTCTCTTCAAAAGCAGGACATTAACAACAATAGAACACAACAACCCAAAAACGCTCGTTCCAAGTAGCACCGGTTGCAGAACTTGTGGCACGTATAAATGAGGTGCGTTTTAAGGGAATTGTCATCATTCGCATATACACGCTTAGCCTGAACAGTCGTCTTTTATCGATTACGTCTTCATCCATCTCGAGCTTGTGATGACTTCGTTGCGAAATCCGTCATCGTGAATGCGGTTCAACTGGAACAGCGACACCAACAGGTTCGTGAAAACAGTTAGAAGACGACTTGAAGAAGTTGATCTGCCTGCACACAGACCATCGAATAGGTCGAAATTGATCCTAGCCCATTGACAGACCCGCCTTTAGTTCATTCGAAAGCATTTAGATTGGACAGAAGAACAATGGAGAACTGTCTTGTTCTCTGACGGATGCAGGATGTGCTTACATGGCAACAATGGGCGAGAAAGAGTGTACAAAAGATCAGGAGGGCAATTTGCATAATGTTACATTAACGAAGATGTCTCGTATGACGGTGGATCATCCTTTTTTTGGCAAAGGCATGTCTCTTTGTTCATCTCCGGAGCGAATACTGGCCCTCGATCAAGAGTATTTTCTTCTCAAAGGTATATTGAGGAAGTACTTGTGAACTACGTCGCACCTTTTGCCCGGTTTATTGGTGAAAACTTCGTGTTCATGCAGGATAATGCGAGATCATATACGGCTGGTATAGTGTACCAGGACCTTCAAGAGGTGGATGTGCCTGTTATATAGTGGCCAGCTGGAAGTCCGGTATTCAATCCCATCTCCCAAAAAGAGTTCGAGCCGCAGATATTGCTCCAACGAGTCTCCAAGGGCTGTATCAGGCGATTTCAGAGGAGTGGCAGGCGATACCCGAAAATTTCGTAAAAACTTTGGTGAAATCAGTGAAACATCGAATGGAAGCTGCGTCAATTGAGAAGGAATACTTCTTGTTAATTAAAAATTCGATTTTTACCACTAATTTTCATGCTGACAAATTCACAAGAAATGTGTACTTCAGATGTTGACCCCAAAAATCACTTTGTGGGTACGGTATAAGTACAAAAAATACCACTGGATAGGTGTTGAAATAGAATTTGAATCTGAAAATTAAACAAACATTGGATTTTTTGATATTTTTGAACTTTTGTTGAAAATTAATCAATGTGCGCATTTTTTGCACCCAAGTGTAAGTAAACAGTTAAAATGGTTTCAATTGTTTTAGACTGGCCTTCACAAAGTCCAGATGTAAATGTAATTGAAAATGTTTGGGCAAAAGTTAACGGAAAATTGAAAGAAATGGTCGAAAATGAAATCCGCGATGTTTGGGTCAATTTAACACTCGAATATCTTTAAAAAAATGTTAGATGCAATGCCAAATCATTTTCAGGCTGTAATAGGTGCGAGGCGTGACTCGATTGCGTAATAATTAATAAATTCCAAATTCTTAGGCTCACTGAAATTATGTCGAAATAAAGAAAAAAGAAACAATGAAGTTTTCCTAGCATTTTGTTTTTGTTATATTTTTTTATTTATAATTTTTTAACATTAATTTCAAATTAATATTTTTTAATTAAAACTTAAAAATTTATTATTTCACTTAAGATAACCAACCTTTCGTAAAGAAAAACTTACTGAATTTCCAAATACTTTTGCCCCCATGACTGTTAAATATTATTTTTCTATCGTTTGGACTAAAACTCAATTTTAATGGTGAAAATAAGATACCAATAAGGGTTTCGGGCGTAATTTTGTAAAATTCCTAATTTAATTAGGACTAATCAATTTAGTTAATCGATTAATAAGGAAAAGGTGCACAGATAAAAATGGGCTTGCGCTGAGGACTGAGGATGTGGTATTAGGTTTGTTTTTTTCTTATTATTATTTAATCTTAGCAATCTGTTCTGGGGCCGAAGCACTCCCAACTCTTTCGCAGTTCGCATTTCATGTCCTTACCTTACGCAGTCGCCTGCCAAACTGATGACGTACGGCTATAGGTCCGGTTTTATCACCATCTGCACATTGCATAGCTCCATGCCAGCCTATAGTACTGGTATGGAAGATGGGTTGGCCTTTGAGTTTTGCACTCCGACAGGGGGTCATAGTTATGTTCCATTTCATCACACATCATAAACTGTTTATGAAAATTTCCTCTTGCATCCTGCCCCTATCGGGATTTGACACCGATACCTCCGGATCCAACGCCATAACTTTATCCACTGTGTCGTTTGGTTGGTGATATTTGGTTTGTATGATAAAAATTGGATTCAATATGAGTTCCGGGTTTGCCTTTAAAAAATGGTAGATTAGGATTTATGTTATTGGGTGTACAAATAAATTTCCGACCTTTTTTACTGAAATAAAAGACATTAGTTTTTGTAGAGAATGAAAGAATGTTTTATCCAAAGTATGCTCCTTCGGAAGCTATAACCTTCGCCCATCGTTCAGGCAATAAACGGATTCCCCGAATGAAGAAGTCTGGTGGTTCCGAGGCTGTGCCAGGGCTGATTGCATCGACCGAAACAAGTGGTAATCAGAGGGAGCAATGTCTGGTGAATACGGCGGGTGGGGTAGAAGCTCCCAGTTCTGCCTGTCCAAGTAATTTTTGACATGTATAGCAACATGTGGCCTAACGTTGTCATGTTGCAAAATAATCTTATTGTGCCTTTTGTCCCATTCCGGTCGTTTTTCAGCTAGAGCTTGCTTTAAAGCCATCAGTTGTCGTCGATAAACTTGTCCCGTAATGGTTTGACGCTCTTTCAGCAGCTCATAATAGACGACTCCCTTCATATCCCACCAAATACAAAGCATCGCCTTTGAACCATGGATATTTGCTTTTGGCGTCGACTGGCCTGGTTCATCTGGCTTGACCCGCGCTGGTTTGCGCTTTGGATTGTAATAATGGATCCATTTTTCATCCCCAGTGATGATCCGATGCAAAACCCCTTCCTTTGTTGTCGTTGAAGCAACAATTCGCACATGATTTTCCGACGTTCCAAGTCCCTTTCTTTCAATTTGTGTGGCACCCAATTTCCCAGCTTCTGAGCCAATCCTATTGCATGTATACGTTGCGAAACACATTTTTGGGTAATATTCAACTCTTTTGCCAATTGTTTTTCAGTCTGACAAGGGTCCACATCAAACAATTCTTCCAATTTTGTATCTTCAAATTTTCTTGGTCTGCCTTCACGTTCTTTATCTCTTACGTCAAAATCACCAACTTTGAATCGATGAAACCACTCTTTGTATGTTGTTTTCGATGTCGCATGTTCACCGTAAACTTCCACAAGCAAACGATTTGTTTCCGCTGCACTTTGCTTCAACAAAAAATAATGAAGTAAAACTTCCCGCAAATGTTGTTTTTTTTCACAAAATTCGACATCTTCAATTACATGAAAATAATTGTTGTTTACGCTTTGAACAAATGACATCGAGTAATTAGTCAAGCTTGACATCTAACCTCCAAAAAACATGTATTGCCCGATTGGGTAATATGCAAGCAGTGATACTAACGACACCTATCTAAAAAGGTGGGAAATTTATTTGTACACCCAATACATTCCATTATGAAAATGAAATTTCTATAAGAGTTGCAGTCCCAGAACCAGAGAAAATGAGCAAATTGAATGCAAATTGGGCCAACATATGTTACCGTTCAAATTTGCGCTATTTGTTACATGCAGCATTTCTGTTTTTCTTATTGCTCTACTATTCTATTGAAACCCCCCATTTAGGTGGAAGAAAATCATAAATAATTTTTGTTATCTCAGAAATTGGTCTACCTGGGCATGTACTTATGCAATAAAGAAATCGAGTTTCATTCAGCGGGGTTATATAGCCACCCGAACTGCATACCTTGTCACACTTTCGACGAACTATCGTTTTCGGTGAATTGTCTTTTAACAGTGGAAGAAACGAGAACAATAGTTCGTTGAAAACGACAATTTACCGAATCCGATAATTTACGAAAATCTCCACAGTTCCTTGTTTATAAAGTGGGTTCGAACTATTTTCCTTTTTAATCGGCTGGGTCGAATTGGTTGTTTCTTTTAGCGGTACTCCGGAAAAATGTTGGCTTGTGTATTCCCGATTTTGCTGATTTGTAATAATAAATTAAAACTCGGTGAAATATTTCTTTCGTGAATTAACATTTTCGATAAATTAACAGGTTCGGTGAATTGTTTTTCAAAAAATTTTCGTGGAACCTCATACAGTAACTTAAAACCATTTCCTGATTTCAGTTATACAGTTTACTTGGAGATTCCGAAAATCTCAAATACTAAATAAATCATCATCCCAAAGCATCTACTATATTTTGTATAATTAGCAAATTGTCGGATAGAAATGTAAATGTGTAACCTAAATAAAATACAAAAAAAGGTTAACCGGAGTCATCATCAGGGGGAAATCCCAGCAACGAAAATTATTTTTAATTTATTCCATTTGCAAGTATTTTTTTGTCCAACAAGCCAACAACCAGCATAAATCATAAAAACATATAAAATGCAAATTAGTGTAATGCATAACATTTAAACATCTCTGTGGACATCGCATCGCCGACAACAAAATCAAAGTTTTCTGTTTTTTTTTTTTGCCAGGATAACGAGAAAACTTTTGATGCGCAGCAAATTGGATCCTTTAAATAATTTACCGCATCCACGTAATTAAGGTAATTTTCAATTAAAATTTTATTTTATTAGCCGAGTTTCGAGTACCACTCTAGGTCGAAAATCTCATTTCAAATTAATGATTCTGAGTTTACAATTGCATACACACACAAAGATTTAATTTCTCGTATGACACAAAATTTTTTTTTATTGTTTTCAACTTTTAATTAAATAATTTCAATTAAATTTAATTGAATTAATAGATTGTAAAATTGTTGTTTGGGTAAAAGTTTATAGATCATGACATTACTACGACTCCCATATATACTATATGTATGTATATAGATACAGATCAGCGTTATTTAAATTTGGAGTACTTGCGGTCCAAATATATTTTGGTTGAGTTTTGAAAAAAAAAGTTTACTTCTAAAACTTTCCAAACGAATATCTAATGCCTATGCCAATTACGACGAATGGTGAGAGAATTCATGTTGTGTTATTATCAAGCCGATCTGGTTTAACATAGACTACCAAAATGTATGTAAAGTCCACAAAGGACCCGCGTGTTGGCAATTGAACATCACTGGCATATATTATCTATACTACTGATAGTGTTCTAGTACGTCGTCTATTTGTATGTTTTGTTGTTTATTATGCTGTTACGTATAGTATGACTGACAGTACCAAATATATTAACTTCATTGCCTTAGGGGATTTAACAATGTATATAAAAAAATTAGATTTCAAATAAAACTATGTGCGTCATTAGAATTCGTGTTTTTAATGGAAAATAATCCGGGAAAGGTGAAATGTTAACCTTTTATAAACATCAAATGTGTAACATGTAGCTATCGGAAATTATTGATAAGTAATAATTGTAATAATTAGACATGATAATTACTGCCTTCATTAAATTATGACACACCTGGTTCATTTAAAATGCACACCGTGCAAATCGAGGACCATGAACTATTCAAAATCAAAACCGATAGAGTTACACGATTTTATTGTAAGTATTTGCCTTGTACTATCCATATTCGAAACGAGTTCGTCATAACCAATATGTTACATGCCCCGTTTTAGATGCAGTTTTTTTATTGCCACACCATTCAAGGTGCTAATCAAAACTATCAAAATAGTTTTATACATCGTATTTTTCTTCTTGCTCTTTGTTCAGGTTGGGTTCAGTATTTTACGATTTTAAATTTGTAGTTTTGATTGACATAATTTATTTGTAATTTAATTTAATTACAAAACGAGCTGCGAAACTGCTACTTTACGTTTTTTAATTTATAATGTAAATATTTATGTAATAGAAATGTATAATGTACAAATTACATACTCGTATTTATAAACATTTTTTTCTGGCTTCTGCATAAAAATACGAGTGCCATTAAGACAGAGCCAGACCGTTCTAGAAAACTGCTGCAGAATCACATCGAATGCTTGGTAAAGCTTACGGTGAGGGTGCTGTTGGCAAATCACAATGCTATTAGTAGTTTAATAAATTCAAAAGTGGTGATTTTGACGTGAGAAACAAAGAACGTGGAAGACCACCAAAAAATTTTAGGATGATGTTCAAACGCAGAAACAAGTCGCGGATCAATCGAATGTGTTATAAATTATAGATTTGGTTTTAACGATTTATAATTTATTTACAGGTAGACCTCTTACAACGCGATAGATATGCTCCTGAAAATTTCCGCGTAATCAGAAATCGCGCTGTAAGAGACATGAAGTTCATACAGAAATCGGAGCTATGTTCTAAATTACAGAAAATGGTTTTTTGATAGTTTTTGTATCACATTTGTATTGCTCTTTTTTAATTAATTATTAAAACCAAATAAATTATTTCAGGTACGATATCACTCTCTAAACTTGATACAAAACCGCCTCCGATTCTTCTCTTAATTCAACAGTCGGCGTACGTTTCATAAAATCGGTTATAATGATTGCTTAGCTTTTGTTTGCAAATTTTAAAAACTAAAAATTATTTTTAAATATTTCTGCTCTCTCTGCCACAGGGTCTTATTCTAAAAAGAAATCTTCCAATTTCTGCGCCATGACAAAAACCTTCTTTAACATGTTCAGTGTTATATATTTTTTCTTCGTCGGATGAAACTTCAGAACTATCTTTATCTGATTGAGGTAAAGGATCGGTCGTTACAGTAACTAAATCTGCTTCAGTCATGTCGTTTCTTCTACTAATTCTAAGTTTGGTCGAACTTCTTCTTTCGGAATCACCAAATCTGGCAATAAAGATTTCCAGCAAGCGCGTGGAAGGCCGCATTTCTTTAAGTGATGACGCAATCATTTTCACACTATTTAAAATTGTGAACTGTTTCCAAACTTCTATAACCGAAATAGAACGTGCCGACGTTCAGAAGAAGACAAAATGTGCCGACGGATTATCCAAGAGTAATAAAACTTTAAATGATAAGTTCTTCTTTTTCATGTAGGCTTCTACCTCAGGTGTTTTTATTCACGTAAAAATTCCTTAAAACCGCCGTGTTTAATTATCAGAGTAAAAATACACACTTGGATTATTTGTATTAATAATACATAGAATTTATGATTTACTGTCAGTTTATCGTGAACAATTTATCGTGAGCAATTTATCGTAGAACAATTTATCGTAGAACAATTTATCGTGGAAACAATTTATCGTGGAATCAATTTATCGTGGAACAATTTATCGTAGAACAGTTTATCGTGGACAATTTATCGTATACCAGTTTATCGTGGACAATTTATCGTAGAACAATTTATCGTGGACAATTTATCGTAGAACAGTTTATCGTGGGACAATTTATCGTAGAACAGATTATCGTGGATAATTTATCGTAGAACAGTTTTATGCGTGGTATTTCAAAATTTAGAGGGAGTCTTTAATGTTTTTTGGCAGAAGTTCTGGAATATAACTATGTGGGATGGAACTCGGTAGTTTCTTAACCGATTATGATGGGATTGGGTATGTTGGATGGAAATGGGATTATTGAATGATTTTTGGAAGAAGTTCTGGAATATGGCCATGTGGGACGGAACTCGGTAGTTTCTTAACCGATTATGATGGGATTGGGTATGTTGGACGGAAATGGGATTATTGAAAGATTTTTGGAAGAAGTTCTGGAATATGGCCTTTCTGGAATATGGCCAGAAGTTTCTGGAATAAGAAACAACCGAGTTCCGTCCCACATGGCAATATTCCAGAACTTCTTCCAAAAATCATTAAAGAATCCCACAAATTTTTTGATACCACGCATAAAACCTTTCTACGATAAATTGTCCACGAAAAACTGTTCTACGATAAATTGTCCCACGATAAATTGTGTCCACGGTAAATTGTGTCCACGATAATCCGTTCTACGGTTAAATGTTCACGTTAAATTGAAACACGATAAATTGTTTACGATAAAGAGACCGTCACCCAGAATTTATTCACCAAATGCATATAAAAATTATCATTGACCGATATGAAAGAGAAAAAATTGCGACAGACTCGAAAAATACAAAATCAAATTGAATTTACAATTAATAACGGTACCTATTTTATAAATCAGAAAAAACCTATGAGCACGAAAATTTATACACAGGGTGGTAATTATATTTTTTTGCCTATACCGGGAAAAGCAGGCATAATTATCGCATGCAATATTTATGCCTGCATAAAAACCAGGCAGGTCTTTTCGAGAATAGTTCATTATAAACAACAAAACATATATATATTGCATTTAAATAGAGAGAAGATGCCCAATTCTTAACAGTATCCCCACCTTAAGCTGTCTGTGGCAGATCAATTATTACTTTGCTCGTCCTGCTCCACTGGCAAGACCGCTACTCCAGAGATTGATTGTTCAAGATTTTTGTCGCCACACCGAATTACCAACACTCGAACATTTCCATCCTGATCGGGTTTACATTCAATAACTCTACCCAGGGACCGTTTCAACGGCGGTAATGCGTCATCCCTAACCGTCACTAGAGTACCGATAGCAATATTATCATGCCTGGCTAGCCATTTTGTTCGTGGCTGTAAAGTGGCTAAATATTCACTTGCGAATCGTCTCCAAAATTGTTGGACCATCCAACAAATTTTCTGATACGTTTTGACACGGCTAATGCTCTCCGCCCCGGGTAACTCGGGTAAGGCCGAAATAGGGCCACCATACAAAAAATGACCGGGAGTTAGTGGCTCGAGGTTGTTTGGGTTCGATGAGAGTAGAGTAATGGGACGAGAGTTTATGATGGCTGCTACCTGTCTTACTACCGTGTGAAGCTCGTCTACTGTCACTTCTTCACATCCGATGACATTTTTTATAAGTCGTTTGGCGATCTTGATGGATGCCTCCCGTAAACCTCCAAAATTTGGTGATCTGGGAGGAATAAACTCCCATTCCACCAACGACTGAGCACAAGCTTGCCAGATAACATCCTTATCGTCTTCCAATATTCTTTTTACTTCGAGCAGTTGATTAGCCGTCCCTTTAAAATTCGTTGCATTATCTGAATAAATTTTTCTCACCATTCCCCGATCAGCGATAAACCTCTTCAAACAGCGAATAAACGCCTCGGTTGATAAATCGATCACGAGCCCTAAATGAACTGCCTTCGTGGCAAAACAAATGAATAGTGCCACATAAACCTTTTTCGGCACTTTACATCGAATGTGATGACGTACTCCAAGAGGTCCAGCGAAATCAACACCGCTCACTTGAAATGGCCGAACATTTTTGTAGTTGAGTCGGGCGTGTGGTAGATTACCCATAATTTGCGTAAGAAATTTTGGCCTCATCCGAAAACATCTTATGCACTGCCGAATGATGCTACAAGTTTGGACTAGTCCATTGATTGGCCAATACTTTGCGCGAACTGCCGTGATAACAATATGTGGTTCCGCGTGAAATGTCCTAAAATAATGAAAATAGCGAATTAGAGACTTAGTAAATTCATGATCCTTGGGGATAAGGATTTGGTGCTTGGAATTGTATGGAATGTTGGCCTTCTTTAAAGGTCCGCCAACTCTAATGATTCCAATTTCGTCCAAAAATGGCGCGAATAACCTTAAGCGACTTTTGCTTGATACTGCTCGATTTCCTTTTAGAAGACTATATTCTTCAGTAAAAAAGGACTGTTGAATATTTCGAATAAACTGTAATTCCGCATTCTCCTCCTCTTCGATCGTCGGAGACACCACTCGCGAGTACAGGTGCACATCTTTTTTCATAAGCATTTTCTTTCGGCCTTCCTTATCGACAGCGGGAAATCGGCAGTTCCGAATAAATCGAACGACATAAGCAAATGATCGACGAACCCCTCGAACGAAATCCAACCGATAGTGCATACTGTTAGCAATGTCCTCCATTATTTTTGTGGAAAGGGCGAATTTCATAGCACGTTTCTCCGCTAACTCATCGCTCGGTGAGGGTAGTGACCGAATGGGCGGCCAGGTCAATTCATCGTATTTTAAAAACGTTGGGCCTCTAAACCAAAATTCCGACTCGGATATTTTCACAGGCAGCATACCTCGACTGATAAAATCGGCAGGATTCGAATTCCCTGGTGGAACATATCTCCATTCGTTCAATTGTGTGTCCTGCTGAATCTTAGTCACACGATGGGCAACAAAAATGTTCCAGTTGTGCGGCTCTGCGCTGATCCAACATAGCGTGATAATAGAGTTAGTCCAATAAAAATAACGGTTGACTTTTAATTGGTCGAAAACATCTTGCTTGAGCCGACTGGCCAGATCAGTCATAAGCTTAGCCGCTAACAGTTCTAGTCGAGCAATACTGACCGTTTTTGTTGGGGCTACCCTTGATTTCGCAAGAAATTGACCCGTCATCATGAACGCATCGTAATTACACACAAGTACCGTATGCTTTTTCACTGGCATCTGAAAATGAGTGAACTTCTATGAACTTGGGGTTGCCCTACAGTAGGACGAATCGAGGAATGCAAATTTCTTTAAGAGCTGTCATTTGAGCTCTTGATAAAATATTTTGGCCAGAGTGATTACCGGACATACAAGGCCTAATGGGTCGAAAAGGCTTGCCATCTGAGACAAAACGAGTCTCTTGGTAACAGGTGCCGTTGATTGTGCCCACTGGTATGTATATCGAAAGACCTCTTGCTCAGGTTGCCAAATTAATCCCAAAGTTTTGATGACCTCTTGATCGTCGATTTTCATAAATTTCTCGCGATAGTGGAGCTCAATTGGTGACACTACTGTTTCGCTGTTAGAACAAAATTTGCTCAGTGTTAAAGCTCCTCTTTTCAGAATTGCGATAGATTCGCTCATAATTTCGGTCAGCTCATGGATCGAATTCGCTCCAATCATCATGTCGTCCACGTAAAAATTCTTTCGAAGTACTCGAGCACCGATGAGAAATGCTGCTTGCTCGTCATATGCTAGACGGTGTAATGTCTTAATTGCAAGGTAAGAGCCGGCCGCTGTCCCATAAGTCACTGTGCAGAGTCGGAGAATTTTTATCGGATCGGTTTTCTTCTCACGCCACAAAATCATCTGTAAGTTATTGTCAGGAGACCCTACTCGAACTTGGCGGTACATTTTCTCGATGTCGGCTGTTAAAACGTACTGGAATCGCAACAATATGATGAATAAGTCATCTTGAATTTTAGGGCCTGTGTGCAAAACATTATTGAGGGAAATATCCGAGGAGGTCTTGCACGACCCGTCAAAAACCACACGTAACTTCGTACTGGAGCTAGACAATTTCATCACGCAATGGTGTGGTAAAAAACAATGTGGTACCGTTGAATTAAAATCATGAACAGTTTCTAGGTGTCGCAACTGTTCGTACTCTCTGATGAAAGCGGTATACATTTCCTTCGCCTCAGGCTGTTTCTCTAATCTTTTCTCCAAACTCAGAAAACGTTTCATAGCGATTCCCATCGATTCCCCTAGAACCGAAGGGTCTTTCGAGAATGGTAAACGAACTACGTACGATCCATCTGCATTGTGGTCAGTGTGGAGTGCATAATGGTCCTCACACTCTTGATCTGTGGAGCTCATCTCGACTTTAGCAAAAGGGAGACTATCAACCTCCCAGAAACGCTGGACCATCTCGTTCAATGATGGTTTGGGTGACTCAATCTCTGATAATGTTCGATCACAAAATAATGATGTTGATGTTTCTTCATTTTTTGTACTTAATGGACCACCAATTATCCATCCTAGGCTGGTCGCCTGTAATATTGGCAAATTTTCGCCGAGCTTTACTTGGCCGGGAAGAATAAGGTGCCAGAAGAGTCCAGCTCCGATCAGCAAATCGATTTTCTGAGGTCTGAAAAAATATGGATCCGCCAGTTGCATATTACTTGGAATCTCCAAGTTCTTTGTTGAGATTGGGATCGCTGGATGTGTTTCAGAGATTTTTGGTAAGACAACTGCACAAATTTCGAAGTATTTAAATTTGTCGAAACGAGACGATATTGTAATAGAACATGTTGCTTTTGAAGTTGTTGTAGTGGCGTCGATTCCACCAACATTCATGTTTGTCTTTCGCTTAGGCAGATTTAATGTTTGAACAAACAAACGTGGCTCCACTGCATTTCTTTGCCATTTCTTTGACATTTACTGCATTTCTTTGCTTTGCAAAACCGTGCTGAATGTGCTGCTTCCAGACATAACACGCAGATATGCATGCGTTTGATCTCCTCATAGCGTTCCAGTGGTGACAGCTCAATAAACTTTGGACATTTCGAAATCGTATGATCAATGGCCAAGCACTTAGCACAGCAACCTGAATTTGACGTCGTCAATGCAACATGCGTCTTATTCGAGCGCGGAAAATTTCTTGTTGGAATTGGTTTTGACTTACTCGACTGCTGTTTGTTATATTCTAATTTTTCTAATGTCATAGAACGCTTTTCTAGAAAAGAATGAAACTCATCCCATGTCGGAATCTCCCTTGTCGTCGTCTCTTCCCATTTT
Organism: Nephrotoma appendiculata; assembly: GCA_947310385.1. Lineage (NCBI taxonomy): Eukaryota > Metazoa > Arthropoda > Insecta > Diptera > Tipulidae > Nephrotoma > Nephrotoma appendiculata. Next base: position 142,127,556 of record OX371223.1, read on the forward strand.
TAGATTGTGTGGGTGTCCAACTTCGCCAACAAGAAACAAATCATAAAATTTTCAACTAACTCCACATTAGATCCTAAGGATTTCAATGCACGATGATGGGAGCTGACTTGGTCCACCATATCACGTAATCCTTCAGCAGCTACCTTATGAATGGTCTCTAGATGGATGATGTCGTTTATATGCGACTGCAAAATGAGTGACTTATTCTCATAACGAGTTGTTAATGCCTTCCAAGCTGCCTTAAAATTCGCTTGAGTCGATTCCATTTTCGAAAGAGTACGCTTGGCGGAACCAGATAAACACGATCTTAAAAATCGAAATCTGTCAACGTCTGTTAGCTCTATGTCCTCGATAATCATTGAGTTAAATTCATTCTTAAAATCGATCCAATCACTATAGGCGCCAGAAAATCTTGGTGGTTCCAGCTTAATTTGGAACATCCAAATTAAGCCTTACGGCTTTCGTTGCGACCACTAACGATTGATTTTGCACGGTGGTTCCAAAACCTCTTTGGGTTTTGATTTATCAAGCCTTTCATCAATTATAGATCTCGGCTTTAGCATCAATATACCTTGATTCAAAATCTGTAAACCTCGAATCAACATCATCCTCATCTTCAGACTCGACATTGTCCAATATTTGGTCTTCCATCTCTACAAATCGTCTGTAGTGCGACTCCAACTGCTCGATCTGGACCTTAAGCTTAGCCATATTTGCCTGTTGGCCATGCGCAGTTACCCAAGTTGCCAACTTATCAATGGCATCTACTGACATTGTTTGCGATCTGCCTAGTCGCTTCCGTTCAGATGCCCTTTGCTTTTTCTTTTTTTCCTTGTCGGCCATTGTTCCAGTTGAGCACGGAAAAAATACGAAAATTGAATTAGTAAAAAATAAAAATAGAATAGCACCGCTCGTACAGAAAGAAATATATTTACCGCTATGCCACAATCAAGTAGCAACTGATTTGTTCGGTTGATTAACAACACCAATATTCAAGGCCACCAATGAAATGTTGTACAGCACGAACAGTTTCGGTAATAATATAAACTCGAACAAAGATGATTCCGTGTCCGATCGTACGATTTTTTGATTGAAAGAACGTGGTTGCGAATGATTTTTCTCCTGTATTCTTACGTTGTGAAGACATGGGGTTTTTAAATTTTTCAAACCATCCATTGCTGGCAATAAACTGATGGCTGCTTTCATGTGCAGGCGAAGGTAGAGTCTGTTTCAAATGCTTAAATAATTTTAGTGATTTCTGTTTAATGACGTTTTTATCTAAAGGTAACCGTTCTTTTTTTAATCATGTCTCCAATCCAAAGAACAAGAGCTTTTTCCATCTTCCCGATTATGGATGCTCTTGGGCAAGCTGTGTTTTTGGCCAGAACAGACGTACCCAATTCAACAGACTTGCGAATTCTCTCTACATTTAATTTGATCGTTCGAACCGTCGACTCATTAAATTTAAAAATTCTAGCAATATCTGATGTTCTCTCTTGTTTTTTAAGGCGATCTAAAATGTTTATTTTAGTTTCAAGAGAAATAAATTTCCTTTTTAAAACTGTTGCCTTTTTTCATTTGACATTTTATTGTGGAACTAAAAATTATAAATTAACAAAAAATAAAATTTGTTAGGAAATTTAAAAAGCAACTTACCTTGTAAATGTTTTAATTAAATTGACAATGCACTAAATTATTCTATTGTGAAGATTAATTAAATACTAAACGAATTATCGGTAAAAATCAGCTAGGTACATACCTCTTTAAAATATAAATCACAAATAAGTACAAACAAATGCAGTCTTACTTTGAGAAATTTACAACAACAATCCCATATATGTAATTCCGATATGGAATTATTTTAAACCAACTTTTCTGCTGGTATAGAATTATTCTATTCTACATGTAGTTTTCGTGTTCACCACGAGAGCAGTTTTATTCAATACTTTTATTTTTAAATGTTGCCAATAAAAATATAAAAGTGATTTTTGTTATTTTGATATCGAATTTTTCTTCACAAAACAAAAAATTAGTTATGATTTGTAATAATATTCAATAATGGTCTAGCACATAACTATTTAATTGAATATATTTCGTTGCGTTTTTACGTTGTTTTCAAATTCAAAATGTAATTGTTACCAACTAATAAAAATAAATTAAAAAATATCTTTGGTTGTTACTTTTGCTGTCTTACTTTGGTAAAAGCTAATTCCATTCTGGTATAGAATTAATTTGTGCTCAAAGTAACAACCAAAGATGTTTTTTAATTTATTTTTATTAGTTGGTAACAATTACATTTTGAATTTGAAAACAACGTAAAAACGCAACTAAATATATTCAATTAAATCGTAATGTGCTAGAACATTATTGAATATTATTACAAATCATAACTAATTTTTTGTCTTGTTAAGAAAAATTCGATATCAAAATAACAAAAATCACTTTTATATTTTTGTTGCCAACATTTAAATATAAAAGTATTCAATAAAAAATACCCTGGTGGTGAACATTAAAACTACAGGTAGAATAGAATAATTCTATACCAGCAGAAAAGTTTGTCTAAAATAATTCCAATTTGGAATTATATATATGGATTGTTGTTGTAAATTTCTCAAAGTAAGACAGCATTTGAGCACAAATTAATTCTATACCAGAATAGAATTAGCTTGTACCAAAGTAAGACCGCAAAATATTCTAAACTCTGAAATAATTCAAAAAAATCTTTTTGTTTTTTGAGTGAAACCGTCATTGCAATATCAATATTTTAATACAGTGGTAGCTATACAAATCATACTAGGATGTTCGGATTTTTTTATATCTCTTTTCCCTTTTCACTTTTCCCACGTGCCATCACAATTGTGTGGGTAACCCGAACGAAACGAAAAAGAATCATGTCAAATTTATTTTTGTATGTATATTTGACCAACATACACACTTGTGCATTCGAGTTAAATCACGTTCACCGAAATAATAATTAGTAGTAAAATAATTAATACGTTATCAAAAACAAATAATTAATATATTATATAATTTATATGTTATCAAATTATAATGTTTTTTCGAAAATAATTCCGATTTAACTAGGATCCTTTAAAATCCGGAAGACATTACAACCTGTCATTTTTTACTCACTTAAATTGAAGCACGAAAAAAAATTTTGCCTGGCTGAAAAGGTATGTATGTACCTTCCTACATACGATCAAGCGTTAAAAATAATGCAAGTCGATTTAACTGATGCTGTTATTTCTATTCTATTTGTTTCACGAAGAGGTCTCAGTGTTGTTGGCTCAAAACGAGTTCATCAATAGAATGTTGTAACCGCATGGTTTGGTTTCAGCTAAATAGGTACGGTAGCTGCACACTGTCTCGACTTTTAGCTCGTAGTCGGCTTGGGGGTTCCCGTTACCACCGCACCAGCAGCCATGTTACAAAAATGTCACGTAGTGTGCTTAAACGAAAAAGAACAAAAAAACTTTAGGAGAAATAAAGTGAAGGCTTTGAATTAGAAACAAGCCATAGCATATAGAGAGGGTTCACACTATACAACACTGTACTTCATAATCCTCCACTAGAAAATTTTTTTAACACATGATTTGTCGTACGGTATATTTCACGAAAGGAAAAGTAACCATCGGGTTGGAAGAATAATGATATACTAAAGGTGCGTATATCCTCGTTCACACATAAGTATTCTAAAATCACAGAATTAAAATCGACCCAATAAGAAATCGCATAAGAAATAAAGAAAATTCAATAAATATAATCGAAACTATTCTAAGCTGAAAGAATATAAGTAATTAAGTTTAAATTATATAAATGGCATGCAATACATTACGAATCGGACCGACCTGGTTGACGGGGCTGTTGTTGCGGTGTTGAAATTTTCCGTTTCGATGGGTTGCCACTAACCGTGTACAGGTTTCACTCGTCCACATTTGTTGGTCGCTCTGCACGTGGCGATAAGGTTGACTACGCTAGTTGGTATGATGTATCTTCTCCAATGTATATATATATATATATATATATATATATATATATATATATATATATATATATACAGGGTTATCCAATTCGAGGTTGATAAAGTAGAAATCTGTATACCGACATCTGTCAAAGATAAACGTCAAGTACGCTGTCATTTATTTAGTTGACATTCTGCCATTTAAGAATATGGAGCATTTAACAATCGACCAACGCGTTAAAATTATTAAATACCGACCAAATGGCACAGTGGTTAAAGCTTTGGCGTTTGGATCGGGAGGTACCGGGTTCGTATCCCGATAGGGGCAGGATGCAAAGTGAAATTTCATCCACAGATTTCGATCTGTGGTGAAATGTAACACATCTATGACCCCCTTTCGGTGTGCAAAACCCATGGGCCGACCCATCTTCCATGCCGGTATAGGCTGGCATGGAGCTTGCAATGTGCGGATGGTCTTAAATCGGTCCTATAGCCGTACGTCCTCGAGTTGGCCGGAAGGCGTAAAGTAAGGACGTAAAAAGCACAACCGCGGAAGAGCAGGGTGAGCCTTGAGCCCCAAAACAGATCGCATTGTTATCAATAAAAAAAAAAAAAAAATAAAAAAAAAAATAAAAAAATAAAAAAAAAAAAAAATTATTAAATCTGCTGATGCTGATTTTTCGAACAAAATTTTCTTCAGTGATGAAGCTCATTTTTCGCTTGGTGGATACGTTAATAAGCAAAACTGTAGAATTTGGGGCTCAGAAAATCCACAATTGATTGTAGAGAAGCCATTACACCCGGAAAAAGTCACTGTTTGGTGCGCATTGTGGTCTGGTGGTGTGATTGGGCCGTATTTTTTTGAGAACAACCATGGACGAACCGTTACCGTCAATTCTGAGCGCTATGGCCGCATGTTAACCGATTATTTTTTTACGAAAATCGAAGATTATGATCTTGACGATATGTGGTTCCAGCAGGATGGAGCAACCAGTCACGTAACACGAGCAAATCGAGATCTTTTGCAAGAGAAATTTCCTGGACGTTTGATTTCGCGATTGGCTGATGTCAATTGGCTTCCAAGATCCTGTGATTTAACGCCTTTGGATTTCTTTTTGTGGGGCTACGCGAAAGATCGTGTTTACGCAAACAATCCTCAAACTCTTGACGAATTGAAAACTAATATTCGTAATGTAATGGCCGAGATACCGCCCGAAATGTTCCGAAAAGTCATTGAAAATTACCTCAAAAGAATCAAGGCCTGTAAGAAGTCCCGTGGAGGACAATGATAAATGGCAATGATCAATCTGTAAAATGAAATAAAAATTACAATACATTCCGAATATTTTGTGTGTTTTTTTTAAGTTTACTTTATCAAGCTTGAATTGGATAACCCTTTATATATATATATATATATATATATATATATATATATATATATATATATATATATATATATATATATATATATATATATATATACTAGTTGACCCGGCAAACGTTGTTTTGCCATATAAATAATTTCCTAGTAATTTCTAGTGTAGACAAAAAATAGCTTACTTATTGTAAGTATGTATGTATGTTAGAATGTGTATATTGTATGTATGTAAGAATGTGGTATATGCGTGAAATAAGCATGGAGCGCTGTGAACGATGAGGGAATATAAAAATAACAAAAGGCAAACATTATTTTTAAGTTATTATAATTTATTCCTTAAAATTATATATCATTAATTAAACAATTACGACAGTAACACTATTAAACAATATCAATCTCTTAATGCTATAGCGTGAACAATATTTTTTGTTAGTCCATCTTTAGCTAACACAAACAAACTGGATGGTTTACCCACTCGAGAGCATGCCACGTATAATTGTCCGTGTGAAAAACATGGTGTTCTCAAATCTAATCCACAAACAGACATCGTTTGACCTTGGGATTTGTTGATAGTCATTGCAAATGCCAATCTAATCGGAAACTGAATACGTTTGAATTGAATTGGCACATCTGTAGGTATAACAGGAATCCGTGGTATGAGTATATTTTCACCTCTGAACTTGCCATTTAAAATCCTGGCTTCGATCACGTTTTTCATTAATTTTTGAATGACTAATCGCGTACCGTTGCACAGCCGGGGCGGGTTCAAATTACGAAGCAAGATAATTGGAGATCCAACCTTTAATTGTAAATTATGCGGTGGCATGCCTGGCAAATCCAGTGAGTTTAAAAACTCTGTGGGAAAATTTACTGCTTCGCTGTCGTCGCAAACTGTATCAATAGATTTATATGATACCAAGTTCCCTGGCAACTACATTTGTATCTTCAGATTTGAATTGTCAACGTCTACATTTTTTGCCGCTAAAATCGCTCTTTCTGCAAGCCACTCATGATTTATGTACTGTGTGTGTACATCGGGAAATATTTGTTCAATGAGAGTATCTTGCGAATCAGCGATTGTGCAGAAATCGGTCGGTAATTTTACGTATCCAGTTTCATCTATAGCAACTTTTCCATCACCGATATCTAAGAGTTGTTTTGAAAATGTTTCAGCGGATGGATCTTGAAGCATTTGAACGCGCATATTTATTTTTAGCTGTAATTTTTCAACATTACGCCACAATGGAGATGATTTTAAGCAAGCGTTGATCTCATCAGCGTATGTTGAACGTGGAATGACTGGAAGTGTTTGTCTGAAATCACCTGAAAGGACCAACAGAGTTCCGCCAAATAGTTTGTCACTGTTTTTAATATCTTTCAATGTCCTGTTCAACGCCTCAAGTGAATGTTTGTGTGCCATAGTACATTCATCCCAAATAATAATTTTACACCGTTTCAGCACAGTGGCCATTGACGATTGTTTCTTAATGTTGCATACTGCGTCAGGGTTATTCTGAATATTTAGTGGCAGCTTAAATACTGAATGAGCTGTTCTACCTCCATCCAATAAAGTTGCTGCAATGCCCGATGATGCAACGGCCAATGCGATGTCATTATTTGATCGTATTTCAGCAAGAATTAGCGAAATAACGAATGTTTTGCCAGTTCCACCCGGTGCATCCAAAAAGAAGAACCCACCTTGTCCAGCTGAAACTGCGAGCATAATGCGATCATAAATGGTTCTTTGTTCCTCATTCATTAGTGGGACATTGCGGGCAACAATCGCTGCCATTTCTACAGTACTGTACTGCAGTTCACGATTCATTTCAGTATTCATTAAATCAGATGCAGTTCGATTTGGCGAATTCATACCGAAATTACTAAGTGGTAAGTTGGCAATGACAATGCAAAGATCCTCAATAGCAATCAATGCTTCATTGTACATTTCGTCGCTGAATGTTATGGTTAGATCGTGGCACCGTATACGATGTTGATGCAATATATCATCAGTCATTGAATCTTTGTGATTTTCCCATAATATCTGTGCTCGGGCTGGGAAACATGTAGTCAACACTATAGCGAATAGTAGACGAATTTGTATTACTGTACAGTTCAATGCAGCTTCAGCAAGCATGCATTCCCACTGGTTGTCGTCTTCCAGCAAGCCGAGTGCAAGGCATGCATCTTTATACGTTGGATATTGTTGCCCATTCACTTTACGTATATCTTGAAATGATAATGGGCCAGTAACATTAACCAACAACAGTCGAAGATAAAAGCACTCCGTGTGTCTTGGATTGACTGTAAATAATCGCCCCAAGGCGTTTGATTTAAATAAATTGAGACATGCAGCAACTGGTGAGCCTTGCTTGCGGGGCATCCATGTTTTTGTTTGAGTCCATGTGAAATAGCGTGGTACTTGTGAATAGAGTAATGTTCGTGCGAAGGCACCAAAATCATCCGCACGATTACACAATTCAAAAAATGCAGTGAGTGTAGTTTTAGGTGGATTTATTGCACGATCAATCGCTGTCTCGTTCGTGAAAAATACACGCTGACCGTTTTCAAGATGGATGGCTAACTGAACAACTGCTGGATCCCGTTCATGAATTGGAAAACCAAAGATACGCCAAGCAGCTTCATTGGAGCTGATGTACCGACCAATTTGATAGAGCGTTATTTCATCGTTTTTATTCACTGGAGGAGCATTCACATTAGTATTTTCCACTCTAAACACAGCCATATCACTGCCTTTATGGACATACTTGCAAATGTATTTGATGCTCTTCACAGAACTGCAGAACTCAACATTAATATGAGCATTATATGTCTTGCTCAGCAGAGGCGAATATGGCACCACCCAACGATTGTCAATATCAATGTCTGTGTTGATGATGTTTTCAATAAATGATTGTCCGCCATTTTCAGGATTTCTTCGACGATATATTGGGTATCCGTCGACATTTGTGACCGTATCATTGGTAAAATCTTTAGGGAAATTTTTAGTACATTTTCCATCAGCCATGCAAGGCGATGAACTATTAAGAGTACCACATGGACCATGAATCATGTTTGTTGTAACAATATCAAACAGCAGTTGGTCAGTGGATGGATCTGGAATTTCCGCAGAAATGATACTATCGATTTCTTCAGGACGGATTTTGTCGATGAACCAAACCAAAATGTGTGCATGAGGTAATCCTCGCTTTTGCCACTCAACCGAATACATCCAGCAACGTGTGGGACCAAATACATGTGATTTAGTAATGAAACTTATTAAAGACTTCAACTTTTGTCTGAACACACGTGCTGTAATGTCATGGCGATGTATTGCATTTTGGCCAGGCATAGTAGGAAAGATGTAATCTCTGGCCATTTTGGATTACATGTGAACGTGATAAATAAACATGGTCGTCCATATTCGCGCACGAAAGTCAGAGCATCCTGTATATATTCTTGCATATGACGTGGACTTCCTACGTACGATGATGGTAAAATGACATGGTTACCAATTTCGGCGACGTCGGCGTTGTTGTTGATAGCGTCTCGCAAATGAATGTACTCTTCCACGCGCAGCTTTTGTTGATTATATCGTAAGTATCGTAGTCGTTCGCTCTCAATCTTCGCGTACATGTCGACCATGAATTGTTGACAAAGCTCACGACATCGTAAAATGACGTTGTCCAGGCCACGTCTAATCATTAATCGGTACGCATAATAATCCTTTGAGCTAACGTTCTTGTTTATTTCAGCTCCTGTAATATTTGTTCATAAAAATTAATTTAAATTTATTACGTTCAATAATTTAATTGTTTTGTTAAATGATTAATGATCAAATTAATAATCAATGAAGTACCTGATACGGGATCTCGTTGTTTTATGTTTATGCAATATCCGTCTTGTCCCTTCCAGAATATTAGCGGATATTGGAGAGCGTCATATGAACGATGTGTGTCAGCAATGAACTGAAGATTATTATTTCTTCTACGAATCACAATTTCTCGTGCAGCTGTACAATCGCCAACCATGATTCCAGCAACATCATCAACAACGGGTGCATTGAATCTACGAATATGCTCTCCAGCTGGTGTTTTATCAGGATTAATGACGATAGCGTGATTATCGCTTTGTAATTGGTGCATATGTGATTTGAATATTTTCAACAACTCGTTGTGCTCGTTCAAAAGAGCATCTAGCTCGCTGACGATGCGCCTGGCATAAAGTGAATCAAGGTTATTATAATCACAACGTGCATTCACGCGATTGGCAAGTGCGCTTCCGGAATCCTCGCCGCCCATAAAGTAGATTTGTAAAAATTTATGTGGTTCGTTTGGCATTGGCAGCAGTGAGCCCATTTTATGATAAACTTGGCCTCTGATTTTGAATGTAGAATTGAATTGTTGACCATTTGCATTAGTATTTCGAACTATTTCTGTTGCTCCGAACGATGTCATTTGAAAGCATGAATTAAATCTTCGAATTGACTTCAGGAACACGTTAGAATCTGGATCCGTGCCGATAAGTAAGCCGTTCAATGGTTCAGGTGGTGTTTCAATTTCAGGTAGTTGCACTTTTCCTGACGCGCAACGCATCCCAGCTGGCTCATTTTTGAATTTCAGAGCATGACAATGCGGACATTCCTTGTCCATAGCACCAATTACCACTTTTGAATGAGCGTAAAATTCAATATCGGGCTCAAACTGGAATGCTAGACGCAGGAATGAATCAGATATAAATGCTCGATGTACCTGTTGTCGTTGTTGGTCATTTGTTCTTCGTCTATTGACTGTGAAACGGCGTGATTGTCGTTGTTCTAATTTTCTGACTTCATTGCGTTCAGCTCGTGTATCTTCTGGCTCTTCTTGATGCAATTGCGCCATTCTGACACGTGCATCAGTACTTTGTTGCTGGATTTGTTCTTCTGTTCTTTCGGATCTGCTATTTCGCAAGTTTCGAGCTTTACTTGTACTGCGGCTCAAATCAGCCCCTTTGCGTTTTCTTGGCATTGCTCACTGTACAAAACATACATAAATAGAATTAATGAAATTATTTAATGATGAAAAATGTTAAAAGTATAATTAGGGCCAGGATTTTTGCCGCAGTTTTGAAATGATTAGTTTTAATTTATGAAATTATAACAAAAATATAAGTTTTATGGAAAAATTTTTCAAACAAAAGTCAAAAATTAAATTTTATGAAAACATTCAGTCAGAGCATCCTGTATATATTGACGATTGATCAGTTTTCGACCGGAGAGGAAAAATGATTAAATTACTAAAATGGCTATTAAAAAATAAGGGTTGATCGTAGAAGGGTGAAAATTGAGGATTGTATGTATTTTTGTATGTTGTATCATAAAAAAATAGAAATTAAAAATTTTGTCTAAAAAATAAAAAAATAAATTTAGGGGTGGACTACCCCTAACATTTAGGGGGATGAAAAATAGATGTTGGCCGATTCTCATAGATACCGGATAAGCACAAAAAATTTCATCAAAATCGGTCAAGCCGTTTCGGAGGAGTATGGCAACGAAAACTGTGACACGAGAATTTTATATATTAGATATATATATATATATATATATATATATATATATATATATATATATATATATATATATATATATATATATATATATATATATATATGACTGGTGATTATAATAACGTAGATATATCCGCAAACGCACCAAATTTAATATTCAATATTCAAGAGATGAGATGACAGAGATGATCAAAGTGGTTCTGAACTAGTATTTGAAGTAAGAATCAAATCTTATTTATCCACATGTTCGGAAATCTCTGAGCTTTTTGCTATTTGGGACAGAATATCATTGAGTGAAATTCGAAAATTCTTAAACATTTGTCATTATTTAACTCGGCCCCTACGGATCGCACAGAGGTGTTCGAATTAGTTCTGAACTAGTATTTGATGTGAAAAACAAATCTTATTTATCCACATGGTCTGAAATATCTTGAGATTTTTGCTATTTTTGAGAGAACATTATTGAGTGAAATTCGAAAATTCTTAAACATTTGAAATTATTTAACTCAGCCCTTACGGATCGCACAGAGGTGATCGAATTGGTTCTGGACTAGTGTTTTATGTGAGAAACAAATCTTATTTATCCACATGGTCGGAAATCTCTGAGTTTTTTGCTATTTGGGAGCGAATATCATTAGCGACCATTACACAATCAATACTATTGCCATTACTTGTAATGACAATACTACTTAAATCTAGCATCATTACTTCATCATTAATTTTCACTATTACACAATCAATATTATTGACAATATTTGTGACATTTGGCGTTGTAAAAAAAAATGGAGAATAATTTGGAGAAATGCTGTAGCAACGATCTTTGAGTTTGCCTGAGTCAAAACCATTACCAAACTCTAATGCCAATATGTCATATATTTCCGTCGCAGACGAGGCATTTGCATTCCACGTAAATGTACAGAAGCCATATTCTCAAAAAGAACGGGGTACGACATGTTTACAACAGACTCCAGCAGATTTTGTGACTATTATACCGGTAATTCAAAATTATAAAATATGATTTATTTTTTCCAAATAATAATATATTCTCCTATAATCGAAAATATTTTTTTTATTTTGATTTTTGTTTTCATATTCGTTATTGTAATTACAGTAGTAATGATTAACCTACACACGATCAGAGTTCCCCATTAGCACATATTCCCACCCCTACAGGTAGAGTTGAGGTACAATATCAGAAAATCCGGATTTTGGTCAATACCGTCCATCATTATTAATTTTACCCCATTACACAATCAATAATAATGTCAATACCAAGTAGTATTGCCATTAATATTGATTGTGTAATGGTCGCTATTAACGAAATTTGAAAATTCGTAAACATTTGAAATTATTTAACTCGGCCCCTACGGATCGCACAGAGGTGAGCGAATTGGTTCTGAACTAGTAATTGGTGTGTGAAACAAATCTTATTTATCCATATGGTCGGAAATCTCTGAGATTTTTGCTATATGGGAGAGAACATCATTGAGTGAAATTCGAAAATTATTAAACATTTGAAATTATTTAACTCGGCCCTTACGGATCGCACAGAGGTGAGCGAATTGGTTCTGAACTAGTAATTGGTGTGTGAAATAAATCTTATTTATAAACATTCTCGACTCTGAGATTTAAGTTATTCGAGAGAGAACATAATTGAGTGTTATATGAAAATTCTTAAATATTTGAAATTATTTATCTCTCTACACTCAATGATGTTCTCTCTCGAATAACAAAAATCCGAGTAGGTGAACAAATAAGATTTAATTTTTAGATCAAATACTATTTCAGAATTTCTTCGATCATCTCTATAGTTCTCTCTAGTGTTTTGTTGTAAAACAAATATTTCATTTTATTTTATTGAGTGTTTTTTTTTCAATTCTAAGTACTTATATGAGACAGTGTATATTTTGTTATTTTGGCATAAACTTCACTCCGATGATTTGCGATGTTATGAGGGTTTTCATATGTAGAAAATAATGAGTTCTTTTGATAAACTCATAGTTTTCCAATATTCCTCGGTGGTGATTTTTTGATCATTGCATTCTGATCTTCGGGGTCTAACACATCTGTTAGAACGACATGTGTTTTTACCAAATACATTTTGTATGGTTTCCGATTTCTTCTTGATAAGCCTCTTTAACTATATCAAAGAGTATAATACTTGTAACTCGGTTCGGGTTGAATACGTGATGATGCATTTGCATTTGTATTTTTTACATCCTTCTTATATACGATTTCGTAATCGTACTCTTCTAGTTTGAATCTCCTTCGAATCAACTTCAAGTTGGGTTACGTGCATCGGTAGTCATGATAAATTCTTTAGAAAAATCAGAGTACAGTAAGTCCTCGACTTACGCGAATTCGACTTACGTGAATTCGTACTTACGTGATTTAAAAAAAAATGGGATTTGGAGTTTTTTTGATGAAATGAGTAGGTTTTTTAATTTTTTATTAAAAAAATGGTTAAAGCTGCGTTTTATTTCTAAGTTCTCTTCTTTAGTTTGTTTACACACACTATTATTTTCATGCGATAGTGAGAGTGGCAAAAAGAGAGAATGGTTTAAATAGCTTCGACGCTCAACATCCTGTTCCAGAACGATACGCGAAGTTTCAAGAAAGTGAATGATGCTTACAGTTCTTTAATAAGTAGGTTCAATGTACTTTAATGTATCTATGTACGCTGAATTTAAGGTTTGTTCGACTTACGCGATTTTTCGACTTACGCGAAAACCTTCTAAAACGAAAACGAATTAATCACGTAAGTCGAGGACTTACTGTATTGCAAATCAGAGGTCCATTACACAGTAACACTTTGCAATACTCGAAACATTGTAAGAAGCTTGTGGCCAAAATTATGTCTTTGTCTTTTCGTAAACAATCCGTCAGTGGTTTGTGACGTCGGAGAAGTTCTTGATAAATTTCCGATAATTTACCAAGAAGACCCATAAAGCTTTTAATTTGTTTCTTCGTTCTCGGAAAAACTATGCTTTTTTGATTAAATTTAACTTTATTGAAAATATAATTGTTACAAAAGATTAATTATCCAAATATTCGCCATTACTATCTATGGTAAATTGCCAATAATCAGGTAGATGATGAATACCTTAGCGATAGAAACTTGGCGATTTCGGAACAAAATAGTCATCGAGCCATTTTGCACATCTTCAGCTTTCGTGAACCACTGGTCTTTCAAATATGATGACATCGATATGAATAAATGGTAATAAGGTCTGGAGAATACGTCGCATATTGTAAAAATTCCTAGCATAAAGAGAAGATCAATTCGTTTGTTGATTTTCCACAAGACACACAGTAACACTTTCTTGGCATGAATATTCATTTTTGCAAGTGATTTTGATGGCTGGCTTGGATCAACTCATGGTTTTCGGCGTTTTTGATTATCGTACAAAATCCACTTTTCATCACACGTAATGATTGTGTGCAAAAAATTATGTTTTTGTACCGAGAACGCAAATTCATACAGATGTCAACTCTTCGGTTCTTGTTTTCATCGATCAGTTTATGATAAACCAATTTTCATTCCTTCTGTGTTTTTCCCATTCCATGCAATCGAAGTGATATTGCTTGGTGAGTAACTCGTAACTGATCTGCAAGCTCTTTTTTGAGTTTGACACGGATTTTCATCCAGAAAAAATTTTAAGTTTTTATAGTCTTCAAATTATTTTACTGCACGCTGCACCCTTTTACTGCGTCCTCGAGACTAAAATTGCCATCACAAAATCTTGCAAACCACTATTTTACTGTTGAATGACTCACAGAATGTTCACTCAATTCCATAGCTTGAGCAGTATTTTTTTTTTTCATTTGAAAACAGAACAGAATGCATCTCTTAAAATTGATGCACACGGAACGACAGCTTGTAAATGACTGAAATTTATGTCATAAAAACGGAAATGACTAAGCTATATATATAAAAAATGGTGCCGATTTTCTATATGTACACTAAATAATTTAATGTTTTCGATCAAAAAAATATTTCTTGTTTCAAGAAAATATTTCTTATTTCAAGAAAATATTTCTTGTTTCAAGAAAATATTTTTTGTCTCAAGAAAATATTTTTTGTTTCAAGAAACCTAATAATATAAGCTAATTAATCCGTTTTATGAGTGACTGGGAAAGAATGATTTGATAGGAATACAGGAATATGGAATTCAATCTTTAAAAGTGATAGTTTTTACATTGAGCAAGAATTGTTGTTTGTCGTATGCCAACTGAAGTGCCTTTCGTTCCACGATCGCATTGCCCAAACGCAAAATATACTTTGAAACTTATTTGTTCTTTCAGATGTTAGTTAATCTGTTTAAATTTAAGTCGATGAGTATTTAAAAAATATGAGAGGTTCCTTAAGTTATGAACAATCATGGAGTGAAACCTCAAATTCCATTATCAAATTTATAGGGTAAAACAGCTAATATAAAAAAACAATATGTTTTAACAATTTTTCTATTTGCTTTTTCTATTTCCAGATAAAAACATACGAAAAAACAGAGTGCCATCAGGAGCGAAGAAAATTGGCACGAGAAATTTATGATAATTTTATAATGAAAGAAATGCTCTCCCATTCATATGAATATTCGAAAGAGGCTGTTGCACACGTACAAAAATTTCTTATGAAAAATGAGGTACCGGTAAATTTATTCGAACCGTATATAGAAGAAATATTTCACCATTTACGTGGTGAACCATTTTTAAAAATGTTAGAAAGGTAAAATTGAGTGATTCTATGAAGGATCTCCCCTCTGATGCTTTAACAACGATTTTCTTTTGTCATTGCAGTGATAAATATACACGATTTTGTCAATGGAAAAATTTAGAATTAAATATTCAATTAACAATGAACGATTTTAGTGTTCATCGTATTATTGGGCGTGGCGGATTTGGCGAAGTTTATGGTTGCCGAAAGGCTGACACAGGTAAAATGTATGCAATGAAATGTTTGGATAAAAAGCGCATTAAAATGAAACAAGGTGAAACATTAGCGTTAAACGAGCGAACAATGTTATCATTAGTTAGTACAGGGGTAAGAGATATATGCGCAGTATTAGGGTTTGACCGATAATATTAACCTATATTTTACTGTTATTTTCGCATTTATAGGTGGATTGCCCGTTTATAGTTTGTATGACATACGCATTTCATACACCAGATAAATTATGTTTTATATTGGATCTAATGAATGGCGGTGATCTGCATTATCATTTATCACAGCATGGCGTTTTTAACGAGGCCGAAATGAAATTTTATGCAGCTGAAGTGATATTAGGATTGGAACATATGCATAAACGTTTTATTGTGTATCGTGATTTAAAACCGGCGAATATTTTATTGGACGAAAATGGCCATGTGCGTATATCGGATTTAGGTTTGGCGTGCGACTTTTCGAAGAAGAAACCTCATGCCTCAGTAGGAACACATGGTTATATGGCACCCGAAGTATTATCAAAAGGAACGCCGTACGATTCCAGTGCGGATTGGTTTAGTTTTGGTTGTATGTTATATAAATTATTAAAAGGACATTCACCATTTCGACAACACAAAACAAAGGATAAACACGAAATAGATCGTATGACACTTACCATGGTAGCTAGCACGACAAAAAGAGATTCACTCAACCATTAAATATTATTAACCGTTTTTTTCTTTTTTCTTTTTTTTTTGCGTTACAGAATGTTGAACTACCCGAATCGTTTAGTAAAGAGCTACGATGGCTATTAGAGGGACTATTACAGCGTGATGTTGATAAACGGTTAGGATGCAAAGGCCGAGGGTAAATCATATAACAATATAAAATTTTTGGGAATTTTAACACACTCATGTTGTTTATTTTTATAGCGCGGATGAGGTTAAAGAGCATCCATTTTTCACTGGCATCGATTGGCAACAAGTCTATATACAAAAATATACACCGCCATTAATACCACCGCGGGGTGAAGTGAACGCCGCCGATGCATTCGATATTGGATCGTTCGACGAGGAGGACACAAAAGGGATCAAATTAACCGAAACGGATCAAGAACTATATCGTTATTTTCCGTTAACAATTTCCGAGAGATGGCAACAGGAGATCGCCGAAACCGTATTCGAAACAGTAAACGCTGAAGCCGATAAAGTAGAACTGAAACGAAAATCGAAACAGAAACAACGGTTTGATGCGGATGAAAAGGAGTCCGATTGTATGTTACATGGTTATATTAAGAAATTGGGTGGCGCATTTGCGTCTGTATGGCAAACACGTTACGCTAAACTATATCCAAATAGGTAAGCTCAACTTTTATTATATTGTTTCAATTTGGCGCAGAAACGTTTTGTCTCTGACGGTACTTGGAAAAACAAATTTTAAATTTCATTGGTCAATCATTACAATGGAAATGGTTCACTGATTGACATTGTCTCTTGTTTTAGTCATATTGAAGGTATATTGCTAGCCTTGAAACACTAAATCGAATAATTCACTCTTGAAACAACAAGAAAGAAATCATTTGCTGAATTATCTTGTAGACTTCTCCGGAAAACGGGAGGTCGCTGCGCTTCTTTCGCCTAGGAGATGCTGAAAATGGAGTGTAGGGTAGGGTTCTATAAACATATAGGGAATTTAGACATGTGGTGTGTAGAGTCAAAAAATGTCATCCCGAATTCCTTATTTCTAGCATATTTCGTAGCATTTGGATCAGCTTGGCAAATCAAGTAAAACACTTGTCATGAGCAAATCAAGTAAAAACTTGAGAAAATTTGTATTTGATCATTGAACATGGCCCTTACTTACGTAATTACTGTTATCGTCAATAGCAATGCGCAGTTTCTAGCTTGAGCTTCACTATAATCGGATGGATGGTATATCGATCGATACTACAATCTATTGGCGGTTGGTCCTTTAATTTGTTTTATGTTTCATATCCGGTCGCATCTTTGGCAAATTCACCTCGACATTGTTAGGTTAGGCTGGTTTCAGTGGCTGCTATTGCACACTTATTGCAATTTTGAACCATAGATCCCACCAGGAACTGATATCATTAAAGTCCCTTTAAAACTTCTCCCTTCTCGGGCTGCGCGGTGCTCGGTTTTACCCCGATCTCATCCTTCCTGAATACCTATAGTGTAACTGAGCCGAAGTTGAAGTTTATAACCCCTCTGTTTTTTGACAAGGGAGCCAGCGATTCCTTATTGATTACCATAATGGATAATCTTTGAACTGCCCATGGGCTCCTCCTGCTTCACAAACATCCAGTTTTCCTTCGTAAGATCCGGATTGCAAACCTGGATAATCCTCAAGGATTCTTCCAGGTTAGCCGGCTCTGTGGGAATCCAGACCATTATCCTAGGTCTTCTAAGAATTGCCTCTTTCCTGTGCACGCGCCGTCGCTGAAACCAACTCGCGGCCCTACAAATTGGTGGGGGTCCTGGATGTTATCCAAGGACTTTAAGAAAAACTGGGTTAATTGCATTAAACACCAACCTCCATTTTTCTCATGTGATGCTCACCTCGTCATGACTCTCGTCCACAACGGCTGGCACCACCCCCCCCCCCTCCCCCTCCTTCATAATATCGCTGAAGAGCTTATGCTCCTTGGACGACTGTCCCACATGAAGCATGGTGCGTTTCCTCTCGGCATCCAGACGTCCATGCTCCCCCCCCTCGCTAGAACTCTGTCTTTTAGACAAATGATCCTCGTTTCGTGCATTGCTTCCATTCCTCCGGGTCTGTAGACAGTCTGTCCAAGACACAGGTCGCCAGGTATCCAGAGGGCTCCGTTTAGGACTGGGCAATTATTTTTAGATTCGTCTCCAGCCTGCCTAATCATAGACACGGTTCGCATAACACCTTACCTTGATCCGACCCATCCGCTACCATTTAGCGTGACCCGCTCGAGACGGAGAGACCGTGTGTATTTTACGGTCATCCCCGAATGAACGACACATACAATGGACTCGCCACTCCGACGCTGTGGATTCCCTGCCAATGGGGTAACAGGGAGTGACAAGCTGTAAACATGACCCCGAAACTAAATGTGAATCCCCTCTCAACATACCGACCCGTATAAAATTTAGTAATTCATCTCATTCGTTGAACAAACCAAAAAAAATAAAAATAAGATAAAATAACCAGGTGAAATACAAAAAAAGAAAAACATAAAAATGAAGCCGAATGCCAAGATACATCCGCCGTGCTTTATTCAAAAATCAAAACAAAACGAACAATCGTTCAAAGGAAAAAAATAAAAATGGTCGCGGAACCCAAAGATGAAATAAATCGAACACACATGGCCGCCGAACGTACAGTAATTTTGAAAATGAAACCCAATTCAAAAAATTTGAAAATTAAAAAAAAAATCGAAAAATGAAAAATCAACAAATTTAAATAAAATAAATTTGTACATTGATTCCCGATTTGTCTCCCACTGAAATGTTGGGCATATTCCCACCTTTGATAAATGAAGCGTTGGGCGTCTTCACCCCTTATACGTAGAAATTTTTTAACAAATGACCGGTTGGCCAGCTGTTTCGTTGAGCGTTCGCTCACTGAGAAATTCCAAAAAATTACAAATGGCCTCGGCTGGCCATCTGTACGTTGCGGTTTTCACCGATACGCACTAAAATGTTGAATAGCCGCGTGGCGGCCACCTATTGAATTTAGTAGTTCGCTCTTCCTTGAGTATTCTGTTCAAGTGGACCCTCACACACATGCACAGAACTTTTGGCTCGGCTGTGTATGCGAACTATCATAATGCGAGCCACTTCATAATCAAATTCTTTCTAAGTAGGACTTGCAAATTCGTTCTTAAAACTAGTTCAAGTATTTGTTTTATTTTGTCTTTTTACAGCGGAAATATTTTGCCATCAAGAATAATCTCAATAGGTTATGGTCCCAGATCACGGGAAACTATTTATAAAATAAAAGTAATAAAAACATCGAAGAAAGGAAAAACAGCGAATTTCGAAATAAAATTGTGCACGGCGAAACAACAACAATTCAGTGCATAAATTTAGTGCGATTGCGAGTGGAAAGTTACTTGTGGTATTGCGCGGAACAACACAGCGGTCGGTCAAGCAGTCACGTTGCGCAATTCAAGTGGAAAATTCCAAATGGAAGGTGAAAGTGTCAGCATTGAAAAATTGGAGGGCGTTCAAAATTGGCCGATGTGGAAATTCCAGATGCGTCGAATCTTGGAAGCAGCTGAACTTTTCGACTACGTTGATGGCACAATCGATAAACTACTAACTGTTGCGAGTGCAAATTATGCGACGGAAATTGTGATTTGGAAAAGGGCATACACAAAAGCAAGACGGACAATTTCAACTACATGGAGAAAACAGTCAATACGGCTAATCATGGGCTGTGAGACAGCGGGTGAAGTGTGAACGGCGCACACAAGTACGTATGAGCAAAAGTTGGAGAGTAATATGTACTTATTTTCTGCAACAAAAGTATTACAACTAAAAGAAAGAGCCGTCACTTAACATGGCAACTTTCATATCAAAATTAATAGAAATTGTACAGCAGTTGAGAGATCAGAAGGAGACCATATCTGACTCGGTGGTAATTTCGAAAATTTTGCATACGATGCCTGTCGAATACAATCATTAGAACAGCGCATGGGAGTCTGCAAGTACAGCCGATCGAACACTAAAAAATCTGAAGGCACGTTTGATGGCGGAAGAAATGCGTCTCAAGTCACAGGGCCAGGTTGAGGAGGTGGAAGCGCTGATGGCCAAGCGAACTTTTTCAAAGAAGGAAGCCGAAAGGCAAGTGATTTAAGGGCGGAAAATGCGGCCATTGGAAGCGGGACTGCCCAGAAAAGAAGAACAGCTCGACCAAAAAGTAAGAAAACACTTCAGTGGATGCTTTCATTTGTCACACGGAAGCAAGTGGTAAGAGGGACGCCTAGATTTTGGATTCAGGAGCGACGAATTACATGATTCACCGACGTGATTGGTTTGAAAACTTCACGGAAATATCTGAATAGGTGAAAATAGGAAACGGTTATAGAACCATGGCTCGAGGCAAAGGCGACATCAGTATTCGTGTTTTCAATGGCAACGATTGGATTCGCAAGAGAGTCATGAGGTTCTATTTGTACCGGACTTGCATATAAATCTATTTTCATCGGGAAAGGTGACAGATCATGGATACAAACTGAGCATGGTCAACGAAGGATGCGAAATACTGTAAAACGGAAACGTCGTTGCAGTGGGAGTTCGCAGAAAGGGTTTGTGTGGGTCCAGATGCTTTTCAAAACAGACGAATCACCATAGTTTGGGGCTACAGCAAACGTAGCAATCAAAAACACGTCACTTCAATCGTGACACGAGTGACCGGAACATCAAAATGTCACACACGTTTTCGGCAAACATGATCGAAAGCTTCAACAGTCGCGAGGAGAAGTCGAAGTCGTGCGGCGAGATAATTTACACGGACGTTTGCGGACCGTTCTAGGAAAACTCAATTGGCGGAGCCAGGTACTTCTTGTTATTAAAATGCGATTATTCACATTTTCGTTTCGTTTACTACATAAAACAAAAATCTGAACTAGCGAGTTGCCTCAAGATGTGTGTCCAGCTGATACAGAAGGATGATAAGCACAAATTTCGTATTGCCAGGTCTGAAAATGGCACGGAATGCAGAATTAAAGGCGTTTTTCGAGGAAAACGGCATTCCTCACCAACGAGCTGTGCCGTACACAGCTACGCAAAACAAGTGAGCTGAGCGAGAAATGCGTACAGGAAAACACCGTATGAATTGTGGCAGAACAAGGAAGCGAAGATTGACCATTTGCGAATTTTTGATTCGGTAGTCTTCGTGCACATTTCAACGGAAAAGCGACAGAAATACGATGCGAAGGCCACCAAGTGCCGAAAACCACATCTGATTTTGGTTGTGTTAGCTAAGTCGACTTGTCGGCCAAAATTCCTATCGGCGATGTGGTTGTCGGCTATCTGGCCGGTCGGCGATATTGTTACCGGCGATGTGATCTAGAACGGCCGGCGATGTAATTGTCGGCTATGTGGGTGTCGACGATTTGGTTGTCGGCTATCTGGCCAGTCGGCGATGTCACCTATACCCCTTTAAACTTATTAGACTCGTCCCTATGGGACACCCTGTATATTATTGTTAGTCGCCGCAGGTTGACTATTAGCTGTGAGTGTCATCTTGATTCTTGTCTAATTTCCGTTTGTCTATTTAATGGCCCTATGTGTTTCAGCGGCCAAATTCCTTGAGAGTATGCTTCTTCCGAAAGCACTCCGGAGATCTGTCTGGATACCCAAAATGCTGATGGTGACATATAAGACATATACTACACGTAATTATATAATTTTCTCCTAACACCGCCAGATGGCTAAATAGCTTCGTGGCTTGCCGTCGTACTACCGAAAGTAGGTAGTACATTTTTTCTCCGTTAGCAAACCCTTTATTACAATGGACAGTCGTATTAAAAAGACTGATTTTACCTGCCATTGCCCATAATTTCCATGTAATAGAGGAATTTCTAATGGTGGTAATTTTATGTTGGCACTCTTCTTGATGTTGTCATTACACAGGTTTGGGGTGTTCAATTCGTTATCCAGCCCCATATATAAGATGACTGTTGTTTCGTATCTAGTTTGAGTATTGTTGCAAGCATTGGTCAATCGAGTTATCGCCACGAAACAAGAGAGTTCAATGTTTGTGTGTGCGTATAGAATTTTCCTAATAGAAGAAGAATAAAAATTACAAAAGTGAAAATAAATTTTTTTATAAAAAGTGAAATTAATTTGATAAAAAAACAATAGAAATTTAATAGAAGATAAAGTAATAAAACGTAAAAAGATAGTGAATAAACCTAAAAAGTGTAAAATTAGTGAACAAGCCAAAATAGGTAATGGCGGCAACCCAAGCCGTCCCATAAATATGGACGAAGAAACATCCGACGATGATTTTAAAGGCTACAATTTTAATTATAAGAAATTAAAATAAAAATTAAATAAATCGGAAATTTCCATCGAGGAAAAAATGAAGAAAATCACGCCAAATAAAAAAATAAATATCAACAAAGAAAATAAATTGAGTGAAAAAATGGAAACAAACAAAGGTGAAGAAATTAATGCAAAATGGGTGAGGCCTCAAGTCAACCAGTGCACCTAGAATACTACAGGCCACACTGCTTTAAAAAGTTTGCTATATGACGTCAATTTATGTCGACAATTCTCTCTTTGGCTATTATAGGTAGCACTAAAATTAAAAAGATTGTTTTGATTTTCTTTTTGTGTTTGCTGTCATATTGATAAGAAAAAAATTGTAAACAAACAACAAGAAAAATATTTTAATAATATGTTTTAAAATTCAATAAAAAGCTATTGGTAAAAGTAATAATTCATAATATTATTATAAAATTATGCATTCTAAGACTGTGTCCGAATTGAGTGATAAATATTTTGTAACAAAAATATTTGACACTAATGTGAAAAATTTTGCCTGTTGGGAACATTTTTCTCGTTTTGCTGCCCGAATTGTGTGATCATTTTTTTGATAAAAAATCCTGCCATTTAATTTTATTTTGATTTGAAAATATTGAATTTAATCATTATAATATTTAGATTAAGTTATAAATTGTTAAAAACACTTGAAATCATAAATCCAGTTATATTTATTTAATTTTAACTTTGTATTGTATTATTAAAAACCGAAATACAATGATATTGTTGAATATTTAACCTTAAATACATTTCTTTTAAATATTAAACAGCTTATAATCATAATCAATGCCCTAAACAAGTACACTCGATAATTTCCATCCGATTAAATTATCATTTATCTGTCAAAAATTACTATGCCCATAGCCTATGATAATTCATGTGTGTTCAATATTTTCACAATGTTTGTACTAAAAAATATTTATCACACAATTCGGACACAGTCTAAATTGTGTTAAATATGTATACTCGTATAAAATGTGTACGCATTTCGTATAATTTACGAGAATACATAACCTTACTTATAGCACTCGTATAAAATTGTTTTTTGTTTGTGTTTGTTTTCGTTTTTTCTTTTTATAAACATGACTGCCGTCTACAGTTCAAAGAATAAACTGTAGACATAAATTTAATGACATAGCAAGCAGTGTGTCCTGTAGTATTCTAGGTGCACTGAGTCAACCGCAACCATACAAAAAAAACAGATAACAAATATATTAACACCGATAAGGGACCATACTATCTATTAATGAAGTCGAATATACCAAAACACATGATTTCAGCGATTCTTGCAAGAATTTTCAAAGAAAACAACATAAAAACCAAAAGTATCATTGAAATAAATAAAAATATGGCAAGAATATAATTCGATACTTTTGACAAAGCAAATAAATGTATAAGAAAAGACGACTCAATTAATAAAATTGTAACCGAAAAAGAATACAACGCCTTCATCCCGGAAACTTATACACATGTGGAAGTGACCACACCTTGGACTGAGAGGACTAGTAGCCGAATTTGAACTAAACGAAATAAAAGAAAACATAACATGCGAGTTTCCGATCACACATGAAGAAATAATCAAAACATGGGACCGAGTAAACAAAACTCTAAAACATTTTAAAACTGGAAATAAGAGCAAGTGAATTACCAAAAGAAATCTTATTTTACGATGTAAAAATAAAAACAGCGACCTACATGCCGAAATTAAAATTCTGTGCATCATGCCTAAGCCTTGGGCACATAAAAAAGATTTGGCGATCAAAAATAACAAGAAGTGCTAAGTGCGCAAAACCTATATAGGAATAGAGCAGTATACAAATTGCCAAGAAAAGAAAAAAACAAATATGAATCCAAATTCATATGGTAAAAAACAAACCATCATACAGAGAAACTCTAGCGGTTCTATACCTACGAAACAAGCTGCTCAACCAGGATATTAATGAATTCCCACAAATTAACACAAATGAAGGAAACGGAATGAATATCTTGACTGATAAAACGCAAAGACAGGAATTAATTCGAAAGGTACAAAGAGAAAGAATACTAGAATTACAAAACACCTTGCAGAAATTCATTCGACTAAGTGATAAAAGATATGATATACCAGATCTACTAACTAACCATTGAACTAAAAGAGTCAGTAAATAATATAAAAACAAAGTAGTATAAAATTACTACAAATAATCATAAGAAATCTAAACAGTAACTAGACGTAGTAATACTAAATGAAATCTGGACACATGACACAATATACCACGAATACTTAAATAGAAACTAATAACAAAAAACAGAGACACGGGATATGGAGGAGTAGGGTTTCTAATACCGCCGTGCTAAGAAAAAAAGTCGTATTTGCCTTTTAGTTATTTTGAGTAATTTCGATTTTACTGTTATGGTTTACCACGGCTTAATACTAAACTCTTGTTTTATAATCGTAATTTTATGGCATTTAAAGAAGGATATGGAACTTTTCAGTTAAGCAGATAAATAGGTATTCGTTCGCTGAATCCAAATATGTCTCTAACTAATTTTTTGGATTTTTGGCGTTTGTGACTTTCTTCTTTACGACGGCAGAATAAGAAACAACATTGGAGCCAAACAAGTCAACCTAAATATAAACATCACACATATTGAGGCAGAACAAATAAAAACAAAACATAGAGAAGAAGAAATGTATTTGATCGCTTTCTACAACCCCCAAACGGTAGCACAAATGAGCAAATTATGGGTTTCAAAAAATTAATCAAAAAAGCAGAAAGCAACAACAAAACAATCCTAGCAGGAGATATCAATGCCTATAGTAGTCTATGGGATCAAATAACTAATGAGAACAAACTGGGTAAAATAATAGCAGAAATAATAATTAAAAGCGCCATGATCCTATTAAACATCGCAAAACACACCAGACACAATTTAAGATCGCATACAACATCAGCGATAGACATCTCCCTATGCACTACCGATATATACAATAAACCCGAATGGGACTGCAAAGAGGATAACATAGGATCACCCATCAGCCAATTATAATAAAAGTTATAGTTGTTTAGATTATCAACTAATAACTACACACTATATAGTTGTTGCTTTAATTATTACTTCGATGGGATGATATAATTAAGCAACCAACTACGTTTATGTTCACTATGTGAATATATAACGACACTAGGTAGAATTCATTAAAGTAACTCAGTCGACCGACTCAGAATCAGTCGACCGAAATTTGAGGAATGATATAAAGAAAATAATAACCGGGTGTGTCCATCCGTTGGCGACTGGATCTCCTCAAACGACAAGTTCAATGTCTGCTTAAGTTTATCACCACTAACTAAACCATGGTATCATAACTCAACTCTAAGCGCATACAATATAAAACAAATAAATAGACTGAGATCGGGACACGCTAAAAACAAAAAATTTAAACGCCTAATGAAAATAGAAGACAATAATATATGTGAAGTATGCAAAACACTGGAAGACAACGGCACATACTCACATAGTAGAAAAATGCACAAAATACGACCAGACGAGAAGGAAATATGCATTATTACTGAACCCCAAATTAATAGATATACTAAAATCAGAGATTGTCAATCACTACAAGATGCTATGCGACTGCCTAAAGGAAATAGGAAGCAACTTTTAATAACAAATCAAAAATACAACGAACAACAAGCATACAATTCTTCACGAATGAGCGGTGTGAAGGACAGACTACAAATTTGACAAGTTATTCATAATTGTATGCTTATTTTTATTTTTTGAATTTCAAACATGTAAACATTAATTAAAAATATTGGTCGTGTGGATTTCGATTCAGACCTTAGCAAATGAAAAAAAAGCATTGGTCACGAAATATTTGTCATCAAATTACATTGTGCTTCTCGTATTTATCTATGTGGTACTCTTGGTTATGTTTATCACCTCTTTTTGTAGTTGTTGCTCCAGAATGTGTGGCTTCCTTATCATCCTCAATATAGTAGGAAGCTGTATCGTTTAATTCGTTTTCCATGGCCTCTTCCTTATCTTTTGTTTATTGGCCTGGTGTTACTTTGTTCCTTTATTTTGCGTCTTATCAGATTGTAAAATTTTTTGTTTTCAATAAGAGTGATCAACATGTAAGGCGTGTATTATTTCTACATCTACCATGCATGCATTTATCATAAAGAAGTTAAATTTTGAAAAGCCGCTCTTCGGAGTATTTTTAGTTTCTCTTTGGGGTTCATCCTTCTTTATATTTGTTTTGATCTTTATCGGTTTGTTAGCTTCCAATAGCTGTCTGTCTTCGGCATGTTAATGTGTCCAAATTATATTTTAAATAATCTCGTTTCATTTATGGTCATTACAGATTAGAATTGCATACAGAAAGTTCAAGTACAAAGCCAGAACTTATATTTATGGATCAAATAGAAGAAGTATCAGCTGATTTTGTTCAATACAAAAACGAACAGTGCATACAAGTTAGGTTAAAAGAAGGGCGACTTGTTTTAACGAATCCGGTAAGTGCTTAAAATTTTATTATTTCGAAAATGTGCAATGAATCGACTAATACTTTTCTTTCTTGATCAAGGATGAAATTGGTCTAAAAGAATGGGCCCTATCGTTACGCACCGCTCACAAACAATCGCAAGAAATTTTAGGTTCAATGGCTAAAAAAGCTGGTAAAATTTACGGTACCGATGGCCGTCAAGTAATTACTGGACCAAGCCTACCGCCCAAAAATACGAATGGTTCCAACTAGCGGTTGCTTTTACGATCTCGGTCGTGTTTCATTGAGCCGAATCGTTTAAAAGAACCGTTAGCTAAACTCAAGTGTAAGGACACTTAAATCAACGTACACACACACATAATACCATCCCATACATACACACACATACACACTTACACATATACGCAAACGATCCTAAAACTATTAACACGCGCCCCATTCAATTCCACAAACAAAACTATAATTACCAACAAAAAAGTATTTATCTAGATGTAATTTAGTATAAAAAAATGAAGTTTTAAGCTAAACATTAAAAAAAACTAATTTTTAATAAATAAAAGAAAAAGAAAAATTTTTAGTTCGATAAAAATTAATTATAAATAATGAAATATACAATAAAATTTATATAATCCGATAAGTAAAAAACCATAAAACTGCTTTATCGACACTGTAAAGTTTAAAATCCCAGCCGAGCATTTCTAGACTACTAAAACAATGCCTCCTATTCTGTAGAGGGCCCAGCCCTCAACGCTATAGAAGGCACTGTTCAAGCACAACAGAGGATAAACACACGTGAAGCCTATTTAAATACAATGACATAATTCAAATATATATATATATACACACACACACACAACCACACTCACATTTACAAAAAACAACCAACCATTTTTCATTGTATATAAAAAGGCCTTTTTTTAAAAAAATTTATAAATATTATGATAGTAGTATCATGATAGTGTAACGTGTAATGTACACACAAAATAAAAAAATTTATATAATTAAAACCAACAAATCAAATCATTTGCTTCCAAATGCAAATTTATATATAAAATAACAGAATGAAAAAAAAAACTAAAGATAAAAACAAATCTTTTAAAGAAATAAAGTAAAACATTATATTTAGAGAGAAAACAAAAAAAATAATAATATTAAATGTGTCAATTTAGGTTTTAGAATGAAACAAGAAAATTTTTAAAATAAACAAGTAAAGTAAATAAAATTAAAAAAAAATAGTACATTAAATAAAAATACACGATTAAAATAAAAACAAAACAATACACATTTTTTAATTTTATTTTATTATCATTAATTATTTTAAATATTTTTTTTTTATTTTATTTAATTATTTACCTACATATATAACATAATATATATATATGATGAAATATATAATAAATAATATATTTATTAAATTATTATTTTTATTTTTAATTTTTATTAATTAATTTAAAAAAAACAAATAAATGTTTTATAATATTATTATTTTAATTATTTTAATTTATTACTTTTATTTGTTTTATTTGTTTATTTATTAGTTATTAAAACTACCTCCTCTAATTTACGTGATCTACATTATTTTTATATATATTTGAAATTTTATGTATTTGGACATCCAATATTTATATACAATCCAATCAGTCTGAATATTTTGAAAGGTTTAACAGGCAAAAACAAAAGATGCGTCAATTTCTTATAAGCACCTCCTGTTTTGGGGTGTATTTAGAGCTTTAATATGCTGTGGAATGCATAAAGCCCATCTTTTTTATTACCGCATGTAAACTAGAAACTCATATCTACTCGGCATTCTCAGAGTTAAATAATCGTTTTAAACTGTAGTTCAGTTTCAAGCAACCGTTTCGAAGGAAAGCCTTTAAACTTTTAAAAAACTGAATATATTCTTCCTGCATGTTTCAAATGAGATGAACTAAACTTATGAGGGCGCCACTTACTCAGTACCCTCCTAATATAAAATAAAGTTATTGTTAAGTGTTTTACTTTTGGATGAAAGCCAACTTGATCTAGAATTGTTTAGGCGGGGCCCCTCAGGAGAGTCACAGAGAAAGAGAGAGTCATTTAAATAGTTCAAGGTAAGCACGCAATACTGCCTCGCTTAAATGATTTAAGGTAAGCTTAAAATTATTTATAACGACTTAACCCGTTTTCTATGACTAAGATGTTATTTGTTAAAGGCGAGGCTCAGTGGCAGATGCAGATTGCTTCGTGAAGTCACCTTTTACTTTTAGGAGGATGCTATGCCGGAGTAAGAGGCGACAAATTGTTTTGTAATGTTTTAATTAATTTATAGTTTAGAAAAATTATTTACCTCAAAGCCAATTATAACCGTGATGAATGTGTGTTTTCAGTATTAATTTTAATTATGTGATCGTATCGTATGACACCTATGGGCCAATGATGATCCCATTTTTTGATTCTTTAGAGTAACACGTGCACAATTCTCATGAAGACACTAAACAATAGATTTTTGTCACAAGTAAAGAAACTTGCAATAAATTTACTCGTGCTTCTGCTTCGTAAAGTTCTATATTTTGTCTATGTGTTCCAAAAATACAAATTTCGGTCGATTATATGGTGGCTTCAGAATTTTAATGCCTTGGTGGAATGACCGGTAAGTGTGGTTGATAAGGACGTCTGTCGCGAACTTAACCTTGGACATCTCGTGAACTTGGTGGTGTTGAACTCGTTTCCTCAAGGTAGCATGGTTTTAATCTGTCTAATGAAATTTTGCATTCTTTACCTCGAATTTCCAGCGTAAAAAAATGTTCATCTCGATTGATGGCTAAGTAATAAGGACCCTCGTATCGTATGGTGGCTACAATTATTTTTATCGGCATCTGCCCGTATAAATCCATGTGAACAGATACCGGGAGTATAACTTAGTTTTTTGGATGTTTTTGCAGAAAAAACACGTTTATTTAACTTATTATTTGACTTTTGACCATCTTTCTGGCAATTTATGGATTCCATCGAGAAAAAAATTGTTTGTTTTTTGATGCCATCCATTTGTCGAGCCATTTTTTGATTTCTTCGTGGGTTCTGATGTGCTGGTCTTGAAGATCGCTTTGCATTGTCCGGATCAAATAGTAATCTGATGGGGACAATCTGGTGAATAGGGAGCATGCGGTATAATTTCCCATTTAAGTACTTCCAGCGTATTTTTTACTTGTTTTGTGGTTTACATGTGGTCGAGCGCTGACGTGCAACAAAATCACTTTACGCTGTTTCTTGACTGAAAGCGGACGATTTTCGTTCAATGCATGGTTTAAATGAAATCTATCAATCGTTGTTGGTAACGTTCACCAGTAATAGTTTCGTTCGGTTTTAGCAGCTTCATAGTACACCACTCCTTTCTGATCCCATCAAATGCACAACATAACCTTACTTCCATAAATGTTTCGTTTTGCAGTTGATGTGGATGGTTCGCCTGGATGAACCCATGTTTTTTTGCGTTTAAGGTTATAGTAGTAAATCCACTTTAATCGCCAATCACAATTTGAGACAAAAAATGCCACCTTCGGCGTCTTGTAAGCAAAGAATTGCAAACCATTAAACGATTTTCAATGCTGGGTTAGTCAGTTCATGTGGTTCCCATTTTCCTCCTTTTCGAATCATTTTTATGACATGTAAACGTTTGCTTATGGCTACTTGAGTGACATTTAACTGTTCTGCAAGTTCTTTTTCTTTTCTCCTCTTCATCTTCAAACTTTTTTGGTTGACCAGAACGTTCTTTGTCACTGACATCAAAACCATCACTTTTGAATCGTTTAAACCAGTTTTCGCAAGTTTGTTGAGTTGGTGCATGTTCACCATAAGTTTTACGAAGCAAACGAACAGCAGCTTTTTTCTTTCGATTAAAGCAAAAAAGTAATGCAAATGCTGTTTTGTTGGTTCGAAATTCGCAGGTTTAAACGGGATTAAAAACATGTTGTTTACGCTTTCACGAATAATGACATACTACATTTTAGTCATTGTAAAAGAATAGCTGTGTTCCAATGGAGAAAGCAAACTACTCACAAGTACTTGTAACTACTCGCAGCTACCCATGCTCAAATGGTGGTGTAGATGTTGAAAGTAGTTACGCATAAATTTGACGGTAGGTATATTAGTTTCAAAAAATCTAACAGATGGCTTTGTGATGGTTTGATTATGTTGAAATGTCAGATTTATTACAATTTTTTGTTTGTTTATATTCGATTGATTGACAATAAGGGATTTTTGTGGAAAATTACTTATCAAATTGCAATAAAATTTGTAAAATTACAATTAGCTACTAATTATAATTATTAAATTGAACCAATTATAAATATCCTAATATATATATTTAAAATTATTAAACTGATGGAATTGATTCGACTATTAAAGCGGTGGATTTTTATAATAAATATATATAAATTAATTTTATTTACATTTTCACTATTAGAACCTCAATACTCCTCTTTCCTGCCCGCGTACGCACAAATTAAGGCTTTACCTTCATGGTATGTCCAATTTTTGACATTATGTAATTACCAAATTGTCTGAAAATATTCAAACAAATTTGATTTTGTACAACAAAATATGTTGCTGTCATAATTTTGCCCGTTCCTTTGGTTATCTACTCACAAGTACTTGTGAGTAGCAAATTGTTTCCATTGGAACAGAGCTAATGTTTAGTACTAAAGTTACGCCATCTCTTAGAAAATCCAAAAAGCTAAGTTATACACCCAATATTTGTCTCCTTGGCGACGAATGGCTGGTGGAGATCGTTTGAAAAATTTGAAGTGCACCTTAAGTTGATTGACAAATTCTTACTGATTTTGTTCCATTTTTACCTTTTCCAACATCTGACATGGAATCCGGATCTATTCCCCAAAAACTAGCTCCGCTGAAGTGGTTTCAAAATGTTCGCTATATGTAGTACGTTGATCCAATAGAACTACAGACAGAATACGCATCCATACGATGCCAACTCTCAATGAATTCATGTATTAAATACTGCTGCGGCTAGAAGTGTTTCTGTTTGATGTCCGTAACGGGGACCATCGGATTCTGGTAATCTAGGTCGTTGAATTTTCTCGTGACTGGGGCGTAATTTCTTATTCTGCTGGTGGTATACCGATTAACTTTTGATTTCTGCCAGCCCAAACAACATTGGGCCATCTTTTTGGTATCACACACTGACATGGCTTACGTATGATAGACTATGTATATATTCGAAAACCAACCTACGAAAATCGGGTCGGTTGGATTTAATGAATTCAATGATATCGCTCAGAATGCAGCACTTGATGTCCGGCAGCAATTTGAGCTATTATGTATGCCTGCATTTCATTTGATGATGCTACTCGACTACGCTATACAAAATATGGTCGCCAATTCTGATATTGCGATAGAGATGCCGCTGGGTGTTGAAAAGAATTTCGTTTTATTGCTGTTCGCCCTCAAAACAAGTTTTCTTGCGTAGCGATCGAGCGGTATGAAGCTGTCCTTGATATTGCTAGGTCGTCAGCCAAGAAGCACGATATCACCTGCACATCCAAGAATTGCGCCCGACTTATTAAATATGTAGCGCTAAATTGAACAGCACAGGCGCAAGTGCATTACCCTGTCGAACACCAGATCTTATTTCAAAGGAATCTGCCACAGTTCCTTCGACTACGACTTCTACATATTGACCTGGACGTTGTTAATTTAGTTACACAATGATGCCTACTATCAAGTCAAACATTAGCTAACACTTCGTAGGCGTCTTCTAATTCTCCGACAACGTTTCTTGGTCCCAAATAGCGACGATAAGATCGTATTGATTTGGTGCAGGAACTGTGCCTCCCTGTTTAATTAATTCTGTAGGGATTTCTTTATCGCCTAATGCCTTTCCATTTTTCAATCTACTAACGGCTGTTTATATATCTTCTGCAGTGTGATATTTGACAAAGACCTCCTCACCCGGTGGAGCGGTTGCTCTAATCGGGGTCATAGCATTACTCCGATTTGAGAGAACTACAGCCACGTTTGTTTTCACTATTCCATCCCAGTCTTTGATGGCTGTACTTCTTGTGTGGAACTCTTTAGTGAGATTCCTGGCGTTAGCAAAACTGTCTCTTGAATTTCCTTGTTCCGCTTGGAAGCTGTTGTTTTCGATGCAATATGTTCGCGCTTCTGTTCGCGCATCGTTTGTCGGAAATGTTATTTTAGTCGCAGCTTTACTTGCACGGAGATATTCTGCTACAGTGCTTCTAGTTTTTAAACTAATTATCACGAAGCTTTTGTTTATTTTCGACAACCAGCATTTGGACAGGCACACAAATAACAAACCCGTCCAAATAGTCAGTTGTTACTGATTGAATGAAGATGACAATTTACACTTATATTTGATAACGAGAAGCATGTGATCGCTGTCCTTGTCAGCACCACTGTAAGATGTGACGTTGGATATGCTGGCCATGACGTGATCAGTTTGGTTTTCCGCTATTGCGTTATTCGATCTTCACGTTATTTTATGAATTTCCTTATGAGGAAATAACCTACTTGATACTAAATTGTATATAGTGCCAGGTCGATGACGTGCTGACCATTGTTGTTACTGGTGAGGTGTAAGCAGTCAGGACCGATATGCAATGTACTTTTTGCACTCCTATGGCGATTTTTGCATTAGAGTAGTCGCTCGCGATAAATTTAATGCCAGCGGGATATTGTTGATGACATCCTCCAACCTTGTGAAAAATGGAGTCAAAAACCATAATAACACGTTTCTTTCTTGAGTTTTTTTTTTACTTCACATTAGTAAATCCTGAGCCTATATGACATTTTGTTATGGTGGTAGCATACACCTTATCCCCAACCCCAAATTGTCTTGCTCGTGCTCCATGATGTTTGTAGAAACTGACGTTCTTGTTGTGTATCTCGTTATGTGCTACGTTCTGAGACTGGCTTCCACAAGTCCAACTCGTTTTGAATTGCTTGACCCATAAATAGCTGTGCAGCAGTGACTGATATGGACAAAATTAGTTGTTTTCCTTATTAATCCACTTCTGCTTATATACAAGCGATGACCACGTGCTCATTTTGGATATGAGTCGAGGCCATGAGACCCACTATGATGGCCGACTGCAGTTCCAGTATTACTAGTGACAGCGTAGATTTTTACTTGTACAGCGGGGTCGTAGGGTTGAAAAGCAATTCTGATGTGAGAATATTTTTGAACTATTCGAATGCCAGAGACGATCTAACGGTGAATGTAGACGTTTGTTTGACGAATTTTCCGTAGAAATTTATTGTTACAAGAAATAAAGAAAGCTGATTTATGTTCTGAGGGATCGGCATTGAAGTTACCGCAACAGTTTTCGAATGGTCTGTTATGATTCCTTTGGCGTTAATGATCATACCAAAGTATTTAACTTGGTAAGCTCAAATATTGTATTTTTTGAGTTGAGATTTACCCGGAACCCTTATTCCTCTAAAAATTGAAACAGGCAGAAATTTTGTTTGTTCGTTTTATCATCTATTGCGTGCATTATACCTGAGACAACCTAAAACAGATATTTCATTATATGTAAACGTAAAAATTTAAACTGCGATTTCATTTTCTGTAAATAGCCGCATACAATCAAAAATATTTCGTTTTTTGCGTATACGTATACACAGTTTATCGAAAAATCACAGATACAACGATGACATTGGAATTATCAGAAGTTTGTTTTGTTTTCATTTATTAGTTCAAATGAAAAATCTAATTTGCTTGTCTAAGATTATACCTTCGAGGCCAGCAAATACGCATCTGACAGATCTATTGTACTTCATGCAGTACTGGCTGCGAGTTGGAAAAACATTTCCTCTTGAGTTGGTAGTGGATGCGCGTTTGTTCAAATGCTGGCGTTGAGACCCGTGGAATAGTCGGCGCATATTCGTGTGCTGCCCAATTTAAAAACTAAACTGGCGTTATTATGTTTTTTATTATTTATTATGTTTCCTATAGATGCGCCAATTCGCGTTCGACACTTTCGAGTGCGGCGAATAAGACTAGGTCTTTTGATGGTACGTCGGACGTGCATCTGGCTTCAGACGTATCTAATCTTTAGTGGCTTTGCACAAGCAGTGTCGCTGAAAACTGCTTAGAGTTGTTGTTGTAATTATACTCGTGACAAGTTTATGTCACGACTGCTAATTCTACACGACCCAAATTCTAAATGCTTTAATCCATAGTCGATACCTAATATATTGAGGCCTTTAATACTGATCACATAACATTTCCCAAATGATACTTGCCCGATAGTTGGTGTCTCCATTATACAGTCAAATTCTGCAACAATGGGGACAGGGATATTTGTTAGGAGATCCATATCCATCTATCTTCACAATGATAATTTTTCGATCTCTATTTGTCTCACCTTGATCATCACTGCCATTGATATTCCAGATTACTGGCGAAATTGCGGAAACCTTTCTTATGTCTGATTGTCTAACATTGTGTATGCTTGTGCGCATCCGGAACTGACTATAATGCGCATATTGAACGCCACCATACAGAGCCAACATGGTGACGATGTAATCCTGGTGACTGGTGCAGAAGAAGTGTGAAAATGTTTTCCTTCTTGGTTTGTATTTCGGGTGGCCAACGATGCTTGAGTAGTTCCACCAATCATCGCCGTGTCTCTTTTTAAACTAAGCGTACGTTTTATTTCTTACACAAGTTTGTCGAATATGTGCTCATCCGCAGTCTCACCGTCAAGTTTTGTTAGTAGACGCGTGCGGATTGAAAATCCTCGCATCCTGCCGAACATAAATGTCTGTAATCATCATATCCCAACTTCTTTTCATCCTCCATAAACAACTCTTTCTATATAGATTATATAAGCTCTCGACCATTAGACCAGTTTCTGCGTCGTATAGCAAAACGTTTGTTCTACATTAGAAGTTCCCAGAACCTCCCATATTTTCCCTTCTTTCGGACTCGTCCTTTTTAAGTTTTAGTTGCTTTAAAAAAATTTTAACTTAATTCTTTAACATGAGTCATTTTGACTCGTGTCAATTCTTTTCTTTTTCTTGCAAAACCACTATCCTCGTCGCCAATTTGTTATCACTTACGGTAGCCGATAATTAACACTCGCGACAGCACGTCAAGACAGAGAGCGACTCGAATTTGCTCGCGGACACATCAATTGGAGTATCGAGAGCGATTTTCCCAGTGCTGTTTTGCTGAAACAGTCTCGTACGTCGGCGGTTCGTACATAGTGCAAGCTGGCATATCGCTTGAGGGAAAACATATCTTATTTTCGTACTTGGTAAAGGCCGTAGAGGATTTCTGACCGCTGAAAGATATATCGAGGAAATTCTCTTGGATCATGTAGTGCCCTACGCGCTGTCACACAGCTCGAACCACTCGGCAGTTCATGGATAAGGTTGAACTCGAAACGATGAAGTAGCCAGCCGTCTGTGCATGTAAGGGACGAACTAAAACTGACGGTCCGAGCCAGAAATCTAGTACCATCTAACATTAGTGACCTCAAGATTGCGTTGGATGAACAGTGGGGTGCGATCCCCCAAGTATATGTGAAACCCTTAATAATCTCAATGAGAAACCGCATGTGAACCGTTGTAGACGCAAGCAGGGCAATACTAAGTATTAACCAATAAAATTGTGTTTGTTATGCTTGAATTTTTTTTTGTAATTTAAATTTAAATATCCCCAATATTTTTTCCATAAACATCAATTTTGGTTCCGTTTTCATTCAAAATTCATTATAAAAAAGTACTGAACCAATTTTCATAAGCGTTGAAGTTTTGAGTCGATTTAGTTGCTCGCGAGTGTCATTCAGTTTCTTTATTGTAAAACATATTTAAGTTGTCTTAAATAAGATGAAGCAACTTCATAGATGCTTTCTCCAACACACAAACACACACACACACACACACTGAAATAAATTTTCTATAGTAGGTGTTGTCACACCTGGTTTATAATATAAAGGGTGGCCCATCTAGCGCTTGCAATTTAATTTGACTATAATTCAAAGGCGAATGAATATTTTTCAAAGCGATTTGTTTTAATTGCTCCATATGTCGTGTATGTCTTCTTCTTGAATTCTGGGTAACAAAAACTTATTTATCATGGCTTGATAACGCTCCCCATTGACTGTAAGGATGGCTCCTCCGCCGATCCAAAATCCACACCAAACAGTCACTTGTTGTGGATGCATCGGCTTCTCCATGGTTACGTTTGGATTTTCCAAGCTCAAAAGGCGACCATTTTGCTTGTTGACGTAGCCTATAAGGTGAACATGAGCTTCGTCGGAAAAGATGATTTTTTGGTAAAAATACTCATTTTCTTCCAGGCGTTCCACAGCCCAATTAGAGAAATTTGTACGCTTTTATAACGAGGTCTGTATCCAAAATTCTGTGGAATTAAACAAAAAGTGGTTATCTCAAAAACCTGAAATGTTGGGAAGTTCAATTCAAAGATTGAGCGATATTTTTTCTGTATATATGTTTCTCGGTAAAAATTATGAAATTGTTTATTTTTACGTGTGATTGGATTACAGTAAATATTATTTTGCGATGGATTTATCTGTCCTACTGTGCCTTCCATTCTATACACATCGGCATTATTTTGGCTGATTTAGTACTCCACCGTTCCTTCAGCATTTTTGTTATATCTAAAGTATATAATTATATCTAAAGTATATAAATTAATATTAGATTAAGTATAAATTTTAAAATATGTCATTACCTTAAAAGTCTAATATGGTTCCGTATAATTTTCATCCCACATGTCGTTTTACTTTATTTTTATATCACATTTTTAACAGTTCAGCAAAATCGAAAAAGTTGCTATTATTCATTTGGACGACATTCAACTTTTTTTTTGCCACAAGTCCTCATATGCTGGGCCCAATCATAACGGTGGAATATCTCGATACTTGCACGTTTTTTTCTTTATTCATGTCTTCTATTATTTTATGATCTGAGTCACATTCTAAATGAGTTTGCCCCAGTTTTAAAAATTCTCGATGATATCAAATTTGTCAATTTTTTAATCAAATATTGTATAATGCAACATATAATATTGTTCGTATTCTGACCCGCCCCATGTCCTTATAAATGATGTGTCATTTTAAAGCCTCTAGAGATAAAATATACTTGTAGACACATGCACTGATTTCGTTGGTTCCCCGGCCACTTATGCCCTCATGCCAGACAAAGTAGTGGGTCGAATTGTCATCACAGTTCCTGATGGTCAAATTGAATGTCCACAAACTACGTTTATAGAATGCAATACTCGATCTCAAGTTCGGAGTCGGTAAACATTGTTGAATATCAACTACTAGGATAGTAGCATGTGCATTTTCCGTTGCCAGTTTAGTCCGCACGGCAAATTTATCGCACTTCTGATAAGTGTTGTGGAACCTTGAATTTTAAAATATATGCTTTAAAAATTTGTAGACATTTTGAAAGCGAAACCTTGCAGTCGACATGCTGTGCTGAAAACATATCGTACATTTTTGTTAATGTTAAACCTATTGGAAGGTAAAGTTTATTTGTATGAGTACGTGAGTAATGTGACTCGTCTTTCGGAAAGCTATTTATATGGGATTTCACAGCTTGTTCTTGTTGAAGCGATATTTTGTTTGTTTTTTCTGATTTCCCTCTGTTGTCGATGAATCTGGAGCCTTCCTGAAACTTTTTTACTACCGTCTCAACCATATCTTTGCTTTCGCCAAGCACACTTAGCAAACATATTTTGCATATGTTGATTTTCTCGTGAGTTTCACTATTATTCAAAAAATATTTTATAGTTAAATTTCTTGACTTTTGTTGATTTTTAAATTAGTGATAGATTTTTTCGGTTTAATTTCTAAACATTTTGTAATGATGGCAAGGCGACGTGTATATGGCTTATTACCCCAATATTCCGAGAAACACTTATTTCGGAATTCGTCTGACATTCGGTCATGACATTTTTCTTACATAGATCCAGTTGTCAAGATGTTTTCTCCTCTCGTGTTTTACCTAATGCTGTAAAGTATGCTTTCCCGGAATTTCATTGTAGTTTTCGTGCTTCAATTTCTTTGCTTTTACTATTTTTTTTATTTGCTAGTGAAACTGTTTCTATATCAGAAGAGATATTTGTAGCTTCGAATTCCATTCTATTCGCATCGTATTCCAATTCGTCAATTTGTGCTGACCGTTAATAATAAATAAAAGTTATTTAATTAATATAAACAATATAAAATTACATATCTTCATCTGAATTTTCCGTCAAAGGGTTTCTTCTTCATTCGCTTTATTAACATTGCCGTTACAGTATTCTGAACATCTTAGTAGCTGGCGTTCTTCCACTCTCAAAATGTACTCTATACGAATTGGATCGCAAATTCGGTCACTTCAATTTCACCAATGTTTTCATGTATATTCATCAAAATACATATGTATATCCATTCCTTTCTGAAGAACACACATTTTCAAATTTCACTTCCCTTAACTCGGACTTATTAATAAGTGTTTGAAGTATATTATATTCCCTTGATATAATATATTTATAGACTCTATTATTGGTTCCATCACTTCACAATCTCTTTTATTTGAATCCATGGATAGTAAGTCAAATGACGCCATGTATATTATTGATATTATTAATATTCACAACACAAACTATTAAGTCTCAGACTTTTCACCTCAATTACTAACAACGTAATGAAAAAACAAAAAACAACGCAGCGAAAACAAAGAATGTAAACACGATTGTGATCCCCGTTTTATATAATATGTATATAAATATATATTAGGATATTATCCTCTCTCCTCTCGCTCTCTCTCTCTCTTTCTCTCTAGCGTTCACAACCAAGAAAGGAATTTTGCCGCAGAATTATCATCACAGAACTGCATGAAATATTCAATTATTGAGTACGCCGGCGAGCTGATGTTGATGGATGCTAAGAAACATTCTGAGCAATGGCTGAAATGTTCTCGGTAGTATGCGCTGTTGGTTTATTTAACAAAAATCCAGTTTCACGAACTCACTTCACAAATTGATCCACAAATTGCCTTGTAGGCATTTCATTTCTACTGAATTTTTTACGTAAATTTCTTACAGTTTGTATAAGAAGACTCACCACTTTGAAGGTAATATTTTTCTGTCATAACACGATTGACGTAAGTGTTACCACACTCAAAACAACCGGTAGCCAATAGTTTCATTTCATTTTAAAGTTCAACCTTACCCTTTCATTTACTCACCTATCGTAGTTGCAGCAGATCTTGTCCTTTGCACTAAAAAATCGATTTCTGGCTTACACTACAGACACATTACTAGTTTTGTAACCATAATTTCGGGATCATGATTTCCTAATGAGAACACAGAACACACTACAATTTCCTTTGTCCTCTCATTTGGTTTTAAATAGTATTGGAGTAGGCGCTGACAAAAATGCCAAGATTTAATTGACATTTAATTGACTTTTAAATTGCCAGAAATGACTTTTATATTAACAGAACAGAAAAAAATTTGCTTCCGCCCACTAAATATCCATAACAAACAGAAAACTCAAAGAAAACTAGATCTTTTTTTGGTAAACTATTAGTGTCCGGAATCTCCATTTTTGATGCATTCGGCGTTTTGAGCACTAAAATGCACCGAAATGAGAAAAAATATCTCATTTTGAAACTGAGTTCAAATTTAGTTTGAAACTATGGTTAAACATGACACCCAACAGTTGGGAACATGTTGATTAAAATCGCGGCCGATGCTATGAAAATATTTAGCATTATGAAATTATCAAATCAAATTGGCGATGATTTTACCAATCATGATAGGGGACCTGAAAGCGCCCATTAGATAAAAGCAAGACTGATGATTTAGTTTTCAGCTATGGATGTCCAACATACGAATTTCAAAGCATAAAACACTTTTATATTTACAATAAATACACTGCCGACTTCAGTTCTACTACAGGTCTCCCCATTAATTATCATTTGAACTTTGTTTTATACCACCAAACTCTATAAACTTCCAATTTTTTATTGTAAAAAAAAACAAAAAACTATCTTTATACTATAAATAAATTAAGCCTAATTAAAACAAAACAAAAAAAAACACGGAATAATTAAATAAATTATTGTAAATTTATACCTCCATATAATTATGATTATTAATTATCATCAATTATGATTATGAAACAAGAAATAAAACATAATAAATATATATTATATTTTTATTTATAATTAAATAAAAAAATAAAAAATTTATTTTTTACCTGTCGGATAAAAAATTAATTATTAATAAATTAATAATTATTGAGAAAAAAAACAACATCTATCCAAATAATAATAATTATTATTTTTACCATATTTAATTATTAAATTATATTCGATCAGCTCACTGTTATGCAACACCAAGACTTAGATTAGAATTATTTAATTTTTTTTGTTGATGAATGAAAAAAAGTAAAATAAACAAACAAATATATAATTAAACTAAAAATAAAAATAAATAATAAATATATATTTATTAAAAAAAAAATAATAATTAAAAAAAGATATAAAAATTTGTGTTAGTTTTAGTTTGGTTTATTAATTAATTAGTTCGTTTTGTTTTTAAGTTTTTTTATGATTTTGCGTTACGTTATAATTTTGCCCGAATTCAATTTGCGCATAAATAAAATAAATCTATAGAGAACACATCAAACAAAACCAATAATAAATATAATTAATTATTAAATAAACAAATAAATCATACCAATTCATTAATTATTATAATTAAAAAAATATCAAATAAAATATTAATTATTTAAATGTGTTATTCTGTTATAGGGTTTTTAACGGTTAAATGAAAATAATTAAATTAACACACTCGGTTTGTCGAATACAATTTTGCTGTGAAGCCTTCTTTTATTTTCGATTTCTTCATACAAAATATTTAGGCCAACTTTGATAATTTTTCGAATTTTTTTTTCGCTTAGGATGGCATTTGTTTCTTCCAGGTACTGTCTCTATCACTGATCTATATACATGGATACGACATGAATGTCAGAAACCATATAAAACAACTGCAAAAAATGGGAGCACTTTTTTTATAGTCATATCGCTCGTTTATATACACCTCTTGCTTTAAAAAAATATTTCCGAAAGATAGGACCGTATTGAGGATAGATTTAATTTCGAAAATTTCTGAAATTGGTTTTTTATTATTATAGTCAATGAACAAATAATAATATTCGAATGATTTAAATTATAAATCATATTTTATTCATTTAATTCATGTGGTACCGTTTTTGTATGCAAATTTCTTCTTGCCATTTCCCTTGATATTTCAAATGCGCACCTGCAAACATTTCGAATAAAAAAAAGAGTTCGTGTCGTCAAAACGTCAAACGTCAAAAACTCATAGGAACCAGTTTTCTGTTTACATTATTTGAATTTCGAAAATTCGGATTCAAGAAAAAAAAGAAAAATTTTCTGTCTCTGTCACAAACGTAGAACTATTTTTTCACTACGATATAGTTTTTGTCAAGTCGTATCCATGTATATAGATCAGTGGTCTCTATAGATAAGTTGTTTAGTTTTAGTTGTACAGTGCGGTTCAATAGATTACCGCCACTCAATCAAAAGAAGCAAAAGTCAATTTTCAGCCGGTGAAATAGAAAAATGATGAAATAGAGAAAGAAAGTGTATTTAGTACTGAATACAGTAGCAAAAAGCAAAAAACGCAAAAATGTGTTTTTTTTTTGTTTTGAAAAATGAGTCATAAATTCATGATTTTGTTTCAGTTCATATGATTACCACCACTTCAAAAATTATATGAAATAATAGGATTATGTGTGATTTCTTATCAAAATTGTATTAATAATAAATAAATACAATATTAAAATATAATTTCTAATATTTAGTGGTCAGTTCTAATATTTAGTTACATTTTTCTGAATAACTTCAAAAATTCCATCCTTAAGTGAGTTGTACAATGACGTCAAATATTAGAGTGAAATTTTTGCCCAGATAAAGCGATCTAGAATCAGCTCTTCCTTAGTATCATATTGTTTCCCT
Source organism: Nephrotoma appendiculata (assembly GCA_947310385.1). Lineage (NCBI taxonomy): Eukaryota > Metazoa > Arthropoda > Insecta > Diptera > Tipulidae > Nephrotoma > Nephrotoma appendiculata. The sequence goes on from OX371223.1 coordinate 142,170,930, forward strand.
CCTTCATATACTTTACGTGTAAATCAGCTCCAAACATTTTCTATTATTTTTAAGTGCAGCGAATATCGTGGCGAAGGCAATAGCTGAACATTTTGACTTTTGATGTACAATTTTACAACGCGACCTGTGTGTATTGGTGCGTTATCTTGTTGGAGTTTTACACCTCTCTCGTGAATTTTAGGGATAACAGATTCCAGTAACGTTTTGTAACTGTTACCGGTCATTTTTGTACTTTGAAATACCAAATCGATTGTGCCATAATAAGAGATTATGATAATGATTCAAAAACCTTTCCTCCTTCCTAAGGTCGTGAAAATAATAATTATACCCATCTGGTCCATCCAGGTTATTTTTTTTGCATCATATTCAAAAGTATGTGTTCCTTTGCGAATTCCAATCGATTCTGCTTCCGTTCATCATTCAGTGGTACTTTTTTCTCTATCTTCAGCCACTTCAGATGTTTACACTTAACATAGCACGGTGAATAGTCGATTTACTGGCATTAACACCCGCTTGAAGAAACACCCTTGAACACCCGCTTCTATTTTGGCCTTTTCTGATAAAGTTAAACACTTTTTATTATCCATTGATGGAAAACTGAATAACAGAAATAGTAATTTTTAACTTCATTTTGAAATTTTTAAAAAATAAACTGTTCAGATTCATGAACAACGACAATATTTTTGGTGGCAAAAATCAAATGAATCGAAACAAAGTAATTAATTTCTGGCTCATTTTTTCAAAACAAAACAAAAAACACATTTTTCTTTTTGTTACTATATTTAGTACTAAATACTCTTTCTTTCTCTATTTCACAGTTTTTTCTATCTCACATACGGCTGGAAATAGAATTTCGCTTCTTTTGATTGAGGGGCGGTAATCTATTGAACCGCACTGTATATGAATCTTATTGGATTATGTCAAATCTTATTGGATTCTAATTGATTTATTAATGGTTAGTGTGCATGGAGTACACTGTTATGAATTCAGTAAATGTTATCCTACGGAATATGATTATTTCAAGTTTACGTGTCGCTGATCAAAATTTTCAACTTTTTAGCTAAAAATAGCTAAACAAGCGACCCAATACACATGAAAACCAATGATGTATTGGCGATTTTCATCGAATGTAGATAGCGTTGCGGTTTCTACGTCTACAAGAAGGATGAGAATTGTCAAATCCATTGTTATGGCAGTTTTAATCCCGCTTGCTTCATAGCAAACTTTGATTCACATTTTGTTCACCAGATGGCAGCTGCTTTGTTGCAAATCGCGAATAAGACGAAGAAAAAAACTTAGGTTGCGTATTTTGCAACTTGCAAATTGAAATTCTAATTGGAGTTAAATCGTTTTATTACTAAATAAAACGATTTAACTCCAAATAGAATTTCAATTTGCAATTAATTACGAAATATGTCTCAAATGTGTGAATTTAATGGTGAAGAATTAAACTGACATTGGTTCATTCTATTTAAAAGTTTCAAGCCGAACTTGGTCTTACTTTGGGAAATATTATTCCTATTCGAATAGAAATGAAATTTGTGCCCAAAGTAACAGCCAAGTGATTTTTATATACTTTTATCGGGTGGTATAAAAATTTAATAGAATCAAACGTAACATGCGATTTACTTTTATGTCATAACAAATATTTATGAAAATACAAAATGCGTTTTCGACCTAAAGGCGTAACCAGCGAGTCTGTAAGAAATTTAAGTAACAAAGCGACATCTGAAAAATGTATGTTTATTGACATTACCGACCAGCGAAACCCAAAGTACTTTTCGTTCAGTTTCGTTAAATTTGAATTGTCATTTAGCAATCCGTAACAAGAGCGAAAATTATCGCTCAAACTGAAGGAAACTTCAAAATTGAATACAATTCTAATATAAAAACAATTCTAATATAAATGTTATACCATCGTGGCATGGTTGATTTGTAATTTATCAATAATTTATTTATAAATGGATATTATCTATTCAATTTGTTCTGCCGTTTTGTAGGATGTATAGTAAATTGACATTTAAAAATTCAATTGACAATAATCGTGTTACAGATTCGCTGGTCAAACTGTCAAAGATTCTGTAATAAAACATTTTCGTTAAATTCTGTAAGGTTTCGTTACTGACTCTTACAGACTCGCTGGTTATAGCTTAACTCCCCGATTCTGACGATAAGACTACTAAGACCATCTTAGCTAAAACTTTATTCTGAAGACTTTTTTTAAGACTTAAAGTCATCATTGAAATTCTGAAGGCAGTAGTCTTAAATAATATATTACAAACTCTCCAAACACTTTTGTAGAGCTGCCAAACCAAATTTACACCTTATTGTTTCAAATTTATGGACGAAAAGTGACAGTTCATTTCGAAATACATATAATTATTGTTTCTGTTTAATGTCAAAATTATGACTCCTAAGACCACCTATTTCGCTGATATTAACGTAGACAATTTTTTAAAACTACTGACAGATAAGACTAAGCGCAGAATAAGAAGTGAAAGTTTATAGTCTTCGCTAAGACAAAAGTTTTTGCTAAGACTGAAAATACGTCTGTGACTGTATGTTAGAATCGAGGGGTAAATATGGCTTATTTTTTCAGATTAATTTAGCATCGTAGTTAAATTGATTTTTTTTAATCAAAACGCCAAGTCGCCAACCCATAAAATTATAATTTTCTAAAAAGTTGCTCTTGTGGTCAATAGAGAATTATATTTTTATTGCTTTTCATAGTTCCAAACTGAATAGTAACTATTGTTATTCGTTTTCTTCCTTCCGCGCTTTTCTTCTAACTTAGCCCACCAAATGAAGTTCAGCAGGCTATGCTGCTTTGTTTCATGCTATGTGGATTTGTCTAATATTAGACTAACAAATTCCTGGAAATTTTGCGACTCGAGTTAGGAAGGCTGGTATTTGAGCTCGTTGAATATGGAATTTAATCCACCTTTCCACACTCTGATTCTTTCGTCGTGATTCTTTCATCGTGATTCTTTCGCCGTTTCCTTCCCCTTTATGACATTTTTAATTTTTTTCAGCAACATTTTTTTTTTGAATCAACTGATTCTCGCACTACTACAAAGATAAAATATTTTAAGGACACCTTGTCGACCCTATTTGCCGTTTTTGGGTAGATTCTTTAAGTGCATTCCACATTAGTTGATCGTCTTCGACTAATAAGCCAATTGTTTCACGATCCTGATCATCAGCTTCTTCTGATTCAATTATTTCTTTACCATTCGAATAGCGTAGAGTCTGCAGCTGAAGTGAGTACGGCTGCGTGTTAATCACCCAGAATCATTTTCTTTCATAGATTTTACTTCAATAGCAGCAATTCCATTTGTCAAAGGCTGATTACTTACATCGTTCTGAATTAGAGTTATTCTGGTTGGCACCATACAAAGCTGGTGGTGCTATCGGAATTTTTCTCGCTAAATACTAGCAAGTTTATCCTTTAACTAAAGGCCCTATGCTACTTCTATACCAAGCTGGCCTTAATATAATTTAATTCGTGAAACCGGATTTCATCATAATCAAAATATTTCTTTGTTACAGTTAGTTTTAGCTTAGTTCCATTCAACTCAGCCATCTTCCAGAATCACACCCGGAACACATACAAACCAAGTTTCATTATAATTGGCTTAGAACTGCTTTATTCATTTGAAATAGTTAACATGAAGGCATGTTCAATTTAATCTTTTTCCGAAAATCCGGAATCTAATTTTCATTATACACTCCGCTTCATTTAATTACGCCCACCTATTATTTTCGTTTCAAATGTCATAACTTCCATATTTGTGAAATGAGTATATTACTTTATACATGCATTTGATGGTAAATTGTCAGATGGTACAAGAAAAAAATTTGTGCGGGTGGAACCATGGATCTTTCACCAGTTACACTGAAAATTATTGAAACAATTGAAAAGGAAGCATTGCAGAGACTAAAACACCCACGGACAAACGAGCGATTATTCGGCCTGCTTTAAATTCATGCTTTCGCGTCAAAAATTAATGCAAACGCTGGAGTAGAGCCAGCGTATCAACGGTTCATTTAATTTGGATCATCTCTGACGGACATCAGTTTTCTTACATTTTCGGACGTTTTGCCATGGATTTACCAACAAGATAATGCCCCAATTCATTCAGCAAGAATTATTGCAGGCTAAATAAGAGACGAAGGTGTGTCATTGCTGACATGACCCCAATATTCCCCTGTTTTGAATATCATGGAAAACGTGTAAGGGTGGCTTTCAAGGAAAGTGTGTGGAAGCTATTAAAATGCCCTGGAATAAAAATAGTCTAAAATATTTGGGCGCTTCGTTGTGCGAAAGGAGGGAGTACCCATTACTAAAAGCAATACAGTAACAAAATTCAGATAAGAGTCTTACTGTGGGTTTTTGTTTCACCGTTATTTCCATGAGCAACAATGTACCGTCAAATTTTGAAATTATTTGGCATTTGAAATCAATCTAATAGGTGATCGCAATTAAGTGAAGTGGAGTGCAGAAACCTATTCTCTTCCCAAATGTCATTTCAATCCCATTTTTATGGTCTAAACTGAGTTTAATTCAAAATTTAAATTGAACGTTTTCAGGAGTGACACTCGAAAATATCCACTCCGCAGTTTGTCTAAAAATTGCTTTTCGGTAAATTGTGTTTTCGGTAAATGTTTCATTTAATCAAACAGAGCCCTACACTAAATAATTAAAATAAACGTAATGAAAACCGCACAAAAATGAAACCAAATAAAATGCTTGTTTTTAATTTTCTATGTATAGTAATATAATCTAATATATATAATTAAAATTAAATTTAATTAAAAAAAAATGTAAATAAAATAAAATTAATTATTATTATGTGAGATAAATTAATATAATTAGAGACACTTTCTATACATTTACATAATATACATTTATCGCCTTATTACTAAATTATTTTTGTTATTTATATATAATTTTATATATTATTAGTTTGTACTTGTAAAACCATTATTTCTCACATATATTATATAATATAAAATTAGAAGATTAAAATACAACAACAATTTTAAATTTTATCAATTTTATATATAAAAAAATATGATCTAATAAAATCTTATAAAAAACATTTGTGATAACAAAAACAAAAATTAATTTTATTAAAAAATATATATGACTATACATGTTTTAACAGAAAAATGGCGTATATTTCTAAAAAATTGCGACCATTTTAACGCTTGTTGCGTATTTATTTACCGCCATTTTAAAATGTACTAATTTCCCTACACATTTCGTTTTCTTAAATTTTGTATTTATAATTTTTAATGTTTTTTTATTATCATCATAATTATAAATAACAGAAAATAAATAATTAAATATTTAGAGAACAAAATTAATAATAATTAAATAGAAAAAGTAAAAAAAAATATATAGAAATTTATATAATATATAAAATTTAATAAAAAAAAAACAATAGAAAATATTATTTTATACATAATTTTATAATTTATATAATATACGACAAACTAATAAATATATACATGTTACATACATAAAAAATAATTTATATTACAATAGTTTAATTAGTAATTGTATTTATAAAAAAAAAAAAAAAAAAAATTAAAAATAAATAAAGAAGTAACGTTTAATAAGAAATAAAAACAATACTTTAATAAATATTAAAAATAATATAGAAATAAAATAAATAATTTAATCACAATTAACATTAAATAAAATATATAATAAAAAACCAAACAACATTTTATTTGTTGAATATTATTATTATTATTATTATTTTATTTTCTATTATAAAAACAATAAAAGTAATAATAATAATAATACATTTAATATAAAAGTAATAGAAATAATAATTATGTACTTTAATTAAAAACATTATATAAATTTTAAAAAAATATATTAATTAATTAATATAAATTAATTAAAAACCAAATGAAATAAAAATATATATTGTAAATACGAGTGAACGAAATTATGAATGCACATATAACAATAAAAATAAAAACATTTTTAGATTAAAAAAAAATGGCCGTTTTATTAAAGGTTTGTTAAAGTAGAATTAACGTCTCTCGTGATGAAACTAAGGTGATGCAAACTAAGAAGGTGATGCAACTAATAAAATGACACACTTGTTTCGAAAGCGAAAAAATTTGAAAGTCAAATAATTAAAAAAAAAATGTTTAAAATTTGTACGCCAGATGAAATCCATGATGCCCCGAAAATCACACTTGTATACTACTGTAAAAATCGTGTACGAAAGAGAATCATGTCAAAAAATTATTTTTGTATGTAGTTTAAACCAACATACACATTTGTGCGTTACACTTAACTCTTTCGCGGACGCATAATTATTTAAGAATGTTTGTTACAGGGCAAACAGTGCAATAATGAAAACAGAAACGCTTTCTCTGGGACACAGAAAACCAGTTTCAATAATTAATCATATGAAAACAACGTCTGTTATTACCGTCGTGTAAGTGTTTTTATGTATTATTTTGTTTGTTTTATTTGTGCCAGTAAATCCCTTTTCCGGCCAGAATGCTAGTTTTTTGCTTCAATATAAGTCTACCACGCAAATGTGTATGTAAAATATGACAGGTTGTAATGTTATACGGATTTTAACGGATGTTTGTTAAATCGGAATTCTTTTTAAAAATGCATTATAATTTGATAACATATTAATTATTTTGTTATTATTATAGTTACAGTATTATTTTTCGAACGTAAGAGATTTAAGTGGTATGCACAAATGTGTAAGATTGTTCAAAATATTTACAAAAATACATTTTTGACATGATTCTCTTTCGTCACCCACACAATTGTGATGGCAGGCCAGAAAAGGGATATACCGACGGGTCCTACTTTTGAAAATGTGTTTTCGTGTTTACGTTTTACGTATTTTGTTAATTTGAATTCGACTTGGTCGTGTGTATATGCAATGGCTAAAATACAGGGAAATTTGTATTGGTATAACGCAGGGAAATTTTTATAGGTATAATACTGGGACATTTCTGAAACAACCCCTGATTTCTGACAAGACAACAAAATTTTGACAGAAGTAAATAAAATAATTGGAAAAATGAGTACATTTGAAGAAATAATGGGTAATTATTATCTGTATAACCGTTTAATGTTGCGAAAATATTATGTGATCACACGAAAATATTATGTGTATTAATTTTAGAAAATACAACCCAGAATAAATTGGGCAATTATAAGATTCCTTTGAAAACTGAACCAGATCCAAAATTGGATGAAAAAGTTGAGAGTGAAAAAACAGATATAGAGCCGGAAGCTGAAATAATTGAAGTCTTTCAAACTCCTTTGACATACGTTGAGGCGGATACATCACGAAAATTGGATCCAATGAGATTTGACTATACGTATCAACATAGTGTGACTATTACGCCAACTGTTAAGAATTGCGCTAACAAGCGAAGCTATGGTTTTCCTCCACCACCTCCACCGCCACCATTACCCGAGGAAGAGTTTTACAAACGTTGGCCGTATTTGAACAGTAGCACTTTCCCGGATTCGTTAAAACAAATGTTACAACCATTGAAATGTGAATTATGTCGTATTCGAATAAATTCCAGAATATCCGGTAAAATGCATTACGAATCACACGGCCATGCAAAAAAAGTTGATCTCTGGCTACAGGAATGGGCAAAGAAGACGGGTGAGCCGGCCCCAAAACAAGTGAAACTCGCTAAGGAAACTTTACCGGTCGGACCAAATGCATATCACTGTGAAGCATGCGATATCGCCCTTACATCGGTACAACACGCTGAACAGCATTACACGGGAAAGAAGCATCGTGCGGTCGTATTGGGATTATCCACACCATCTGGATCTGGGTACTATGATGCAAATAGAAAATGGATTAGAACGTTTGTTTCTATTCGGCGCCAATAATTTTGACAGTTTTTTAATCGAAGTCCTTTTATTATTTTACAGCCAACCTGCACCACTTGCGCCGGCAGTCAACTTTTACAATTCAACTACAGTGGATAATAAATCAATGAGTAAACTGACACCGGCGACGGCCGCCTCCTTGTCAACTGATCCTTCAGTTTTCTGCAGTATATGCAATATACATGTATCACGAGAATCTCAAATGAGTGCGCATCTTGAGGGTGCCAAACATGCCAAAAAATTACGATCTCTACAGGCTCCTCCTTATGTCGTTGCGCTTGATACCCTCTTAACAAGTGTTGCAAGTAAAGTGACACCAAGTAAAGAACCTCCACTTTCATCACAGCAAAAGATCGATATTTCAATTTATCGAACGCCATCCGGAAGTTTCTATTGCCAGCTCTGTGATATAACGCTGGAAACAGAGCACCTCTTTAATCAGCATTTAAACTGTAAGAAGCACATTCGAAAACAAAATACCAACGGAAAAGAGTAGTTTAATCTAATATTAATAATATATACTTAACGGAATAATATAGTCATATAATTCTAATGAATTCTTGAATTTGAATAAATAACGTACTTGAATAAATAATCATTTAAATATTTAATAATTTGCGCACTTTTTTCCAATTAGAATTTTAGAATTATAAAATCTTTTTATTGAGTATAGCGCTGAAAGCGATGAACACGAAAATGAAAATTTGTTTTGGTACAGCTTTCATGCTGAACTGTCAATCGAATTACAAAAATTTACAACGCTTATTAAAAGGTCCAATTTATTAAACATAAAAATGTAAATTAATTTGTTTAACAATATTGAAAAGTGTGTGAAATTAAATAAAAGATGTCTATAACAATAACAAGCTCTCATCTTTCAAAATTAGAGCACGATATCCAAGAAATACGAGTTCGTGCACTACGAGATATCGAAAGCAAAATTTCTCGTGCCATTTTATTTGAGGATCCCATCGATTGCATATTCTCGGATTTATTGAAGGGCCTAATTCGCTGGTTTAGTAAAACCCCAATATGTGAAGAAGAGACAGTATTGAATATAATTATAGTACTGTTAAGTGTAAGTTTGCAAATGAATTAATCATTCGTTTTATATTAAAGAAAAACGTGTTTTGTCATTGCAGAGTAAGTACGGGCCGGGTGTGATCGACTATTTCGGTACAGATAAAATTGAAAGAGAAATTAACAAAATTCGGATTATTCTTTCTAATTCCGAGCACGAAAAGTTAGTTCTCGAAATAAGTGAAATACTGCAAAATCATGAGAGGGAAAGAGAAGCCACGATGTTAAAAAGGCGGGCGACAAGAAAATCTGCACAAAAAGTTCCAATGCCCGTGATTCATATCGACCTTACATCGTTGGATAATGCATTGGACGATGTGTAAGTAGTTATTGTATTTCCGTATTTTATGTATCATACTTGCTAAAAGCGTACGACACGTCTTCCCGGCATATAACTTTATTGTATTAAATTAAAAACCTCTGCTTGTAACAAACAAGGTCACCTAAAGTGAAGTAACCGGTACGGTGATTCCAGGGTTCCTTGTGGGTTTATAATTAACGCAGAACAGGCCCTGAGTCTGATTAAGATTTTTTCTCCGAATTGTGGGCCACTAGTTTTGGAATTATTCATGTATTAGATATAAAGTTTAAGAAACTTGCACATTTAAATCTGACAAATGAAGGTCGTCACTAGGTCTTTTAAGGCTAGCCTCATTCTTCGATACCCCTTCCCTCATTCAGAGGAATATTTTAAAGTTATTTTTGTAGGTTTCTGTTGGATTGATTGGCGGGCGATTTGTTGAGAACAATATCAGAACCAGCTACTGGAGACTTTTCGTAATAATATTGTTTAATCCTGTCTAATAAAATTCTGACTACGATTTTTAATTGGGTCCAATTATTATTTTTATGGCCTTGATAGACTGATTTTTATTAAATCCGGTTTACTATATTTTCATTGAGATCAAAGTACAAAGCAAACGAAAAGGTATGAAACAACTTCTAAATCGGATTTTATAAATCGAAGCCTGTCAAAGCTGGCTATCACTGGGCCCAAATAATGCACCTGCTTTATCGGACCAATTGATTTCAATCTTAAAATTTTACTTCTATCGTTTTAACAAATTGATCAATAAAATTTAATCTCAAGCCGCGATGGAAATTAATTTTCTATAAAAATTGACCATATCTAAAAAAAACTTTCGAGTTGCTTAACTGTGTGTGGGCGTTCTAAACCGGCTATAGTTTTGATTCGCTCGAAAGTTTTATTTTAAGAACGGCAAACACATTTACTGATGTAAATTATTAGACCATTAACTGCTACATAATCGTTGAAAGACAGTGTTGATGTGGGTTATATGTTCTTCGACAGAACTGGATCTAATCATCTAAATATACAAAGCAAAATTTCATTTAGAATAGGTTCAATAGTGGTTAACTCTTAGAACAGAAGGTTTACTCTTCTGATTACTTAAACCCTGTTTAAGTAATCAATTCTCGAGGTTACATAAGGAGGAGGGGTGTTTGGGGTGGCAATTATTTCGTTTTCCGTTTTCTCCTCCCATCTTACAATTTTTTTATGCTGTTCCCATACGGTAATCCATATTTGTTGGATGTAAATATGCAAATATTAATGGCAATCAGTGTTGTTAAGTAGTTTTAGGAGATAAAACCTACCTCTAAAACTACGTGTACTTAATCCATAAACTACGTAGGCGAAAATCATGAATTAACTACATATTAACTACATGCGTTAACTACAATCGCCCTTTCTTCATTTATATATTGTAAATTATATTATATATAATTAAATTTTTTATTTATTTTTCAAACTTTAAAATCAAAAAAACCTCTTTTTTAAGAAGAACTTACAAAACACATTCAGTTCACAAAAAATCGAAGTTTTAAGTCAAAATTTCATTTTCATTCACTCAACAAACGGCAAAGAGAGTAAAAAATAAAATTTGAACCAAAATAACAGGAACTATTTATGAAATTTTTTCGATATCGTAAAATTCGATCCGCCGCGCAACTTGTATTATGAAATTTTATTGCTTTCGTAAAATTCGAAAATCGTAAAATCCGCCCTATTATGAACCAAAAAACAAAATCGAAATCGAATTTTACGAAAATCAAATGTCAAAATTCGACTACTCTATAGGTGACGAATATCATATTTACGAAAACAATAATGTATACTTATTATTTTTTTATTAAATAAAATACTTTTTTTGTAAATGTAAGTTACTCAATTATTTTATAAAAATTGACTAGTTTAATTTATTACAATTAATTTGAAACTTTTTATTATTTAGTTAAAACCAACACAAATTACCATCGAATCGCCGGATCAAATTTACGATTTCGTATTTTACGAAATCAAAAAAGTTTCATAATAGCCCCCCGGAAATGCGCATGCGTATAAAAACTGCATTGACGTCATTAACTGCATTGACGTCATTAACTGCACTTAACTACATTTACTACACTTAACTACATTAACTACAAAACTACATGGCAAATGTAGTTAATGTAGTTTTTTAAAAATTACATGTAATTTGACAACTCTGATGGCAATATACTAAATAAATGTTAAAATTAAAATATTTAATTAAAGTTTTACTTTCAATTATGTGACCGCTTCTTGATTGCAGAATCGCAGCGCACAGTCGAGACATTCTCGCAATAAGTTTTGCCAGAGTTCCTGGCGTTATTGAGTTCCAAATTGATTGAAGTTTGTTCCACATAACAGAAGCTGATGTTTGAGCTGATTGCTGTACTTCCTGGTTCTGTTCTTCCCACAGTAACTCAATAGGGTTCAAGTCAGAGCTCTGGGGGAGGGGGAGGGGGCATTCCATAATTTTAATCATTCCTTTATCCTCTCGATTGTATTTGACGCATTTCACTGAAATATTTTCAAAAAAACAATTTAAACATCATTACCTAGAATAAACCCGACTGATTAATTTTTATTTAAATTCCAACAGACTATTATTGTACATAATTGTACCGTAATAAACAGTTTACGACAATCCGACCAAGCGCAGGTAGAGGGTAGTAAAATTAACCCTATATCATTGGTGGTTATATAATGAAACTGCGTTTCAGTTAAGCATTTCATTTTATTCAATGTTGAATGTTGTTTCGTAAACATAACAATGTATCAATAATACATGAAAAACGGGGTGCCTAAACACTTATGAGCGGTAGTGTATATGGATTCAATGAATCGGACAATTAACTCCGAAATTTTGTGTGTTTGGATGTGAAGCAAATTTGTCGATGGTAGAGAATGATGCATTTTCATTGTTGGATAATTATCCTAGGACAGAAAACGACGTTAACATTATTTTTTTTGTTTTTGGATATATAGGGATTGAAACATCCGCGATAATTTCGGACGAAATTCTGTCGAAGTTCGATATTAAGCTTCATGATCCTTCATGACGTAAGCTTCATCCCGTAAGGCAACGCTGGTACCATTTGAAGCACACAGATTGAAAACGTTATCTGATTTTTGATTTGAAGGTTCCGATCCCGGTTAGAGAAATTACGGAAACATTCACTCCTGTATGGATTAAAAATGTTTGTTTGGATGTTCACCCATAAATCATAAGATGTCGGGAATTATTTTCCCCTATGCTTATCGATGTCGCTTGGTATTAATTTCCTTTTTTTTATTGAAGATAAATTTAGATTAATCTTAAAAGTGGTGTGTCTCATGATGAAAAACATTTTCTGGCTTTGTTTTGACAATATTTACTCATTTTGTTTCTTAGATTTAGACGAATCACGATAAATCCTAGAACCCGATTTATATCGCTTTCGACTTGCAGTGCGGAAATTTTTCCTACTTACAAATGTTGAAATCTCTGATATGATCCGTGATTCCCATGAAACTAATGGCGTCAATGGAGTTTAGTTCGTTCGATTGGACACTGTTTGAGATACTAGCTGTGTCTAAGGATGGGAATCCGCTCGAAACGCGATATGGTATAAAACGCGATATTTCAAAATGCGATATTTCAAAACGCGATATGGTACAAAATGCGATATGGTACAAAACGGGAATTTAGGATCAAGTTATATCAGGCGGGCGAAGGGGAGATTTAATTTCATTCTATAGGGATTTAAAAATCGATAGGAGCGAGAGTATATAGGATTGGTATCAAGCGATTCGCTGCGTTCCCGTCGTTTCGCAACGCACATTCTGTACCATATCGAGTTTTGAAATATCGCGTTTTGTACGATATCGCGTTTTGTACCGTAACGCGTTTTGAAATATCCGGTTTGACAATTTGCATTTTAAAATATCGCGTTTCAAATGGAACCCCTAAGGATGGTAATGACTATGTTAAATTTATTTCTAATTGAGACATATTCAGAAGATTCATTAAAAAAATTGTCTGCGTTTACATTGAAAAGGTTTAATAATTATGATGGGGTTTTGTCGCTCAATGACAATCCGTCTAATGTGTAATTTGATCTTTTCCTATTCACTCAAGAGACGAATGACTTCAGTTTTACAAGCTGTGTACACTTAGAATAGGTAATGTCGCGACATACGTTGGTCGATTATACCAGATCGAGGGGCGAACTTAATAATCGTCAAAGGGTTCACGGTACCCGATCAGATTTCATTCCTGTTGCCCGACTAAAGATGAGGCATGTGTTGCAAATAATTAACGCACCGGATACAACAACACTACCACTTAGTCCTCACACCTGCAATTAGGAAAATAACACGCCTTACTTGTTTCAAGTAAACAATGATCCACGGATAGCTAGGCCTGGCAGCAATATAATTCATAAATAATGCAGTTGTCACACGCACCAGCACTCAGGTTTCAAATTTCATTTAACGGCAACTATGTTTGGTCACAACAGGCATAGCCAGTTTTATCAAGCCAATACTCGCGAATTAAGGGTGAACCAGTCAGTCCGTAAAAAATTAAGAACTATTTTACCTACACCATTAAAAATAGATCGAGTGCATGTCAACCTGAATTCTTATAAAGGAACTGAACCATAGTAGAATGTATAATATGCGGCATATTTGTTGTAAAATTAAATGGTGTGTTATATGAGGAAAATATGACAGTCATGGATTGGTCCATTAGTCAATATAATCTATTTGAGTCAAAACAATATTTTTTTCTCCTTCATAGATTTGTAAATTGAGAATGCTTTGATGCATATGCATCAAAAAACTACTTGAACAAAATGCTAGGTGCAGGCATTTACAATATCAACAAACGCCGGAACGATAAATGTAATATTTTTTAAGGCGATAGCCTAATATTATAATATACATTATGTATTTCATTCTTTTTGTCAAATAAATTGGGAATATTATTCTTCATTTAAATAAAATGTTTTTATTATGTTATATTTTTTAAACATGTCATATACGATCAACCATCTCAGATATATCACATAAAATTCATCTCAGACATGTCACATAAGATTTGTCTAGGACGTGTCATAAGGCTCAGATATTTCATAAACGATTCATCTCAGGCCTGTCACTAACGAAAACTATAATCCTATTTGTCTATATTCTGTAAGTCTATGTTCGTGTATCGATACTTGACTGTCGCTGTTGAGTCATTAGTGTGTTGCCAATGACTTTCCTGCCGAATTATTGTCAAATTAGCGGCGCCTATATTATTGTACAAAATTTTACCTAAAAAACGAAGCGTTTGTGTTTGAGGTACTATGGTTAGTTTCGAATCATTGAAGCACCATACTGGCTTTCACTGGGTCTAGGAAATCGGGGGAAAATATGATTTAATGAGTTTAGTGTGAATATTTTAGAAACAAGGCTGGATGGGAAACTTTTGCTTCATAAAATTTATACTGGGAAAAATTACTTCTTATTTACGTTAGTTCCGAAAATATTTACACTAAGCTGATTCTGGGCCTTCTAACCCAGAAAAACCCAATTCAGTCAAAAATAATGTGATTTTTTTTCAATTTCGTATTCCCAGGGAAAGGCTTGAATACTGCCATTGGAGTAGCAATTCTTTAAGTTTTATTTCGGGAAAAGTCGTTGTCCATGAGTTTTATGAAAAAAAAATCACAAATCAATGTACATACATGTATTGTCAATTTATTAAAATTTCACCATTTAGTTGCAACATTAAATTATTTATATATCGTTTTTTATTTCAGACTCGACACAGACTACGTCAAATGCTGGAATATACCTCAACCACTTGAAGTAAACTCGTTAATTTTGCTGAAAGATTCATTGAAAATCGATAGAAACCTACCAGGCTTTAAACATGCATTAAAATATGTGCACACAGCATTGCGTGACTTTCCCACCGAATATTTTCTTCAACCGCCTTATATTTATAAATCGCTACTCGCATTACTGAACGAAAATAATGCGAACAACAGCGCAGAACTACTTTCGTTATTCACACGACTGACAAAATCTTTAATGAAACGGAAAAAATATCGTACACTCACTGCGACATATAATTATGTGGCAAAGGACTTGAATCCGTACAATCAAATCTCATTGCAAAAATACTGTTTCGATCTTATAAATTTAGTTGTAAAAAATTTAAAAATAAACATCGGGAATGCTGCGTTCATAGTAAGTTCGTTAAATTTAATTAATGTGCTAATAAAATTACTTAAATTTGTCGATATTAATAAGAATAATCGGGATATTTTTTATGCCGATTTCCTTAATGAGTTTGCTACGTTGGTTCGGTATTATCGTACTAAGTACGAGGAAACGGATTGTGATAATAATTTATATCGTACAATTTATATAAATTTAATAAGTTGTTTAATTAAATTTAATTATTGTGGCAAAATTGCTGTCGTCACGGAGCGAAATGATAATTTTGATGAACTAAGATTACTTTTGTTTGACGTGACAATCCGAGTGTTCTATCCGAAAATGTACAATGCCGTCAAAAATATTGTCGGTCCATTAGACGCTAACTCTAATGTCAGTATTTTATTTGATTTGGAAAACATGTTAAAAATACCAATTGAAATTTTAAAAAATAAAAAAGTTTACAATGAAATTGAACTCATCCGAAACGGGGGAATAATTTTAGAGACTATAAATACGGTGAAAAGTCTTGATATTTTAAAATTGCTGTTTAATTCGATTTGTAATAATATTGACTATATCAATAACGACGACAATTTAAGCGAAATTGCTGAGGATTTGTTTATATCGCTTTTAACCGTCGATATGGTAGAATCAAAAAAATTAATTTACAAAGAAGCCGGGGATCGAATTAAATTTTATTTTAATAGTTTTATGGATGGTGAAATCGGAATCAATAAGTGCAATTTAAATAAAGATGCAAATCGGCTATTTAATTTAGGTATTCCAGTCACGTCCAGAATTCTGTGCGAAATTATTTGTTTCGGCTATAAATCGGAGGAATTTGTTATTCATCAGAATTCCGAGACAATTTTAATACTCATTTTACGCGGTAAAACAGTGCTCGGTAATTACTGGAATCTGTTGATCGAATCAATAACTTCAACATTTCCCCTACTTCAGTGTTTCGCCGATCCAAAATCAAGTCTGGGCCAAGCAATTATTGATTTGTTTGACCCAAATTTTGATTTGAATGAAGATGAAATATTGAAAGGAAATATTAGATTTTTGTTTAGCAAAAACTCTGATGTTCGAAAAATTGGGCTAATGCGGACATTCTCGGTTTTAAGGTCACATCCAAAATGCAATCAGTTTTTACCGAATATCATAAATGTATACGATACCGTTCCCAATGAAGTGTGTATCGTCAATAATTTGTATGATTATAAAATGTATGAAATCGATTGTGATGTTAGTACTGTGAATCCGCTGCTAGAACTATTAAAAAGTAACGATGTTCAGCCGTCCGTTAGAAAATCGACTTTGGTGCAACTCAATTTAATGGCAGGAAATTCTGTGATCAATCGATATATCCATGATAATGGTGGCTGGTTGATAGCAATATCATGTCTTGAAAGTGCGTTACTTGAAAATCATACGCATGAGTATCCGGATGCTGCGATTCCCTGTATTGGAATTTTAGCCAAAATTGCACTTCAGATTCCAGAATTTCGTCGTAAAATTTCGAATGAACCAAATTTATATTTTCTAATACTTCGAGCCCTATTTTTATTTCATCTTAACATCTCCCTTAAACTCGATTGCGCCGTATTACTATTTCTATTCCTGCATAGCGACTACGTGATCGGAGCAAGAAATTTAACCGTACCGTTTTTATTAAAAAATATTAGCATCCCAATACATACTGATTTCTATCGAAAGCATACTAACAAAACCAGCGATATTTCAAAATTTGATTTAATTTTTATAAATAACGAGAATATTTCTGAACCAAATAATCAAATCTTAAAATATTTTCGTTTAATTTTTGCATATCTCTGGTTTGACGAAAGCTTTCCTACATTTCAAAATGGGACGCCAGAATACAAAACTAAATTTATGTTTGAACCAAAATTAAAATTACGCTCTGCCGACATACAGCTAATCAAGACCACTTCTAATTTACAAAATTTACGAAACATTTTTCAAAGTATTGAAAATACTACAAATCATGAAGACTTTAGCACCGCTATAAATTGTTTAGAGCTTCTGATTCTTGTAAATAGCAAAAATTCCGAATTATTAGATAATATAGATTTGAAAAAATTAAAATTTTACAATATTTTGCCGAATACGATCGACGATGAACGTTTATTTATAAACATTTTGAAGTTTATAAGTAAATTGTTAAATTATACAGCCACGCATTATAATAGCTTATTAATTAAATTGATACAAGACTTGAAAAAAGATGAATCAACATTCGCATTAATTATATTGAATTCCTCAAATTATTCCATTGATTTATTTACCGAAACGTGCCGATTCTTGTCACAAGTCATGACACATTTTCTAACTAAATATAACAGTATTAAAACGGCGAGTAGTGATGATGATTGTTATTTCGCAAATGTTGCTAGCGGACTAGTAAATAAATGGTTTTGTATCGCATCGAACACGTTTAAAACATTTAATGTTTCGAAAACGGAGGAGTTTGGTAAGTACACACAATTTTATATTTAGTTAATATTAAAATTCTGCCTGTTGAAGAGAACAGGAATTCAAACTATCGATATTATATAATATGACACTATTGGTAATTTAAAAATGCAGCAAACTTTTAAACGGACGCCATAGGACCAGTTGTGTGAATATGAAACCGGAATTTACCAATTAATGGCGCCACCTGTCAATGTACCTTTCGACAAACCACGTCATCGGCGCCATTGTTTTTTTTGACATCTGTCAACAACATCCAATTCATAACCATACAAGTTTCGTACAATTGCCCATGTTTTATTACGATTTGCGGACATCATTGATTTTTTGTTATCATTTGAAGAAAACTGCTGCAGAATCACATCGAATGCTTGTCAAAGCTTACGGTGAGCATGCTCTTGGTAAATCTTGGTATGAGTGGTTTAATAAATTCAAAAGTGGTGATTTTGACGTGCGAAACGAAGTACGTGGAAGACCACTAAAAAGTTTGAAGACAGTGAATTGCAAGCATTGTTGGGTGACGATGACGCTCAAACGCAAAATCAACTCTCGGATCAATTTAACGTGTCACGAGAAGTCGTCTCCATACGTTTAAATGCCATGGCAAAGATCCAGAAGTTAGGAAATTGGGTTCCTCATAAACTGAATGAAAGATAACAGAAACATAGAAAAACCAATCACGAAATGTTGCTCGCCAAATACAAAAGAAAGTAATTTATCCATCGAATTGTGACTGGCGATGAAAAATGGGTCTATTTTGAGAATCCAAAGCGCAAAATGTCTGAGTTGATCCAGGACGACCATTGACATCGACTGCAAGACCAAACGCTGACGGAAGAAAATGCTCTGTATTTGGTGGGATCAGAAGAGTGATTAATTTTGAGCTGCATAAACTTGGGGCCTAACTATTGTATTCGACTGCATTTTCGCCGGCTATCGTTTTCCTATAGCAAGCGTAGAAACAAAAGAGAAAAAAATAGTAAAAAATACATACATTTTTCTTTTTCCTTCTTTTGTCTACTATAGGAAAACGATAGTCTTCGAAAATGAACGTCGAATTCAAAAGTTAGGCCCCTGGTGAAACCGTAAATAATGAACGCTATCAACAACAAATGATAAATTTGAATCGAGCTTTGCGTGGAAACGACCAGTGACATTATTCTGGAAATTCCTCGGGAATAGGGAAAGAATTTATATGTAATTTCTATTTAAAATCTTTTTTTTTCTGGCATACTTAGGTAAAAACCTAGTGTTAATTTTTGTGAAAACAAAAATTGGGAATATTTTTCCCTGCAAATTTAGATACGGAAAATTATTGCCAATTTTTAAATATTTACATTAAACTTTCATCCTTAATAGGCAGAAAAAAAAATATTTGAACAGAAATTACATATAAATTGTTTCCCCAATTCCCTATTCACCGGGAATTATCAGAATAGTGCCACAGAATATGATAAAAGGCAACGCAAAGTTATTTAGCTTCACGCTAATGCACCATCACACAAAGTAAAACCGGAAATGGCTCGATAACTGGTTAAAGGAAGTTTTTTGGCGTGGCATCCACGTACTGCCAGAAATGTAAGAAAAATGTATAACTAATAATGGGCAATACTTTGAATAAAATACTCTTAATCTGAACGATACGATGAACGTGTACTTTTTACTAAAAAATTCCGGTTTCATATTGACACACCTGGGGCCCTATTCTTGAAATGGGTGGAAATTTTCGTAATCGAAATACAATTTGCTATGCAATTCTTTATATTACTAAAATTTTTCGTCGGCCACTTTAATCATTTTTTTAAATTTCTTAATTTTTTTTAAATTAAGAAACATAATTTTTTCCCTACTAAGAAAAAAAAATCCGACTGGGTAAATCGATACAGAATTATTCGCGAAAAATTTTAGTAATATCATTGTGTTTATAATAAATAGTGGAATTATGGAGAAAGTACAATATTACCTCAATAAATACCGCTCCAAATAACAAAAATTTCCTACTAATTTTTTTTCCTCATTTTCGTAGCTTCGCAACGCAATATTATAGAATTATACATTTATATTGAGTATCGCGCGCCTGGTGAGGTGATATTGTAATATTTTTTTAAGCTCATGATTTCTCTATATAATTATAAACACAATGGTAATATCAAATATTAAATAGTATCAATAGGACACTGCCTTGTATAATCGTGTTTCAAATTTGTAGTTAAGTTAGTTTCAATCTGATTCACCATCGGTGCTTTTCGGACTTTTATAATTGTCAATTCCGATTACGAAAATTTCCACTGATTTCAAGAATAGGGCCCCTGGTATATAGTACCAAAACGCTATAGAGTGTTACGCCTAGGAGGCTCTCTTACATTTTCCTTGGGAATGTTCCTGATTTAATAATTATTATTATAATTGATTCATAACACAACCAGCGTTTTGGGGTGGGATTAGGTTGGCAGAAGTCTTTACGGTTAAGTCAACCTTAGTGTCATCTAATGGGACTCAGTCCTCCATTCCAAAACATCTTGTGTTCAGGAATTGTACGTTCTTATCAAATGAGAATTTATTACGAAATACTAATGCTGAGAACGCACTTTTTTGACACAAATAAGTGGAGCGGTTTAATTCATTTAAGCCGTCTCAGTTCTTATGTTTTGTAAAGAAGTTGTATTGTTTCACTGTTGGTTTATTGCAGTAATCTTCTTTCATGTTTGATGGCAAATTCCTGGATCACTTCAACAATCCATTTAACATTTAGGTCGTTGTGTAATTCCTCGTTGGTTACCTAGCGCATTCGTTATTTTAGAAATTTGTTTTGACAACGTTGAATAATTAAACGATTTAAACGGTTTGATTGTTTTATACAGCCCCAGAGTTGGATACCATACGTCCAAATTGGCTTAATTATCGATTCGTAGATAAGGTGTTTACAGTACAGGCTAAGCTTAGAATGTTTGCCTATTAGCCAGAAACATCTAATAACTTTTAATGTTTTTATGGAATTTTATATTGCGACAACTTAATTATTTAGTTATGTTAGGATTTAAAAAGCTACTGGTATTTCTAAAAATAATCCTTAACTTTAATTCAATTAAGATTTTTAATGTGACTAGAAATGATAATGGGACTTGCAAATGAATACGTTTGTTTTTAAAGTCGAAGATGTTTTTGGCGTCGCATTATATAGAAAAATGCAACGAAATTTTGTCCCAAGAATATGCAACGAAATAAAATAAAAATAAAGTAAATACGAGAGAACCAAAACATGCTGTTGGCCAATTTTGTTTTGTGCTCTCTCTATGCACCAATTTCTCATCTACGACTACGATATCAATTAGTGAACGTAATATAAAGGGTGATCCAATAACAACTTTCGGATGATTTTTTGAAATAAAACGCTTAATGCTTTAATTCCATGGATAACATTTGCTGACAGCAGTTTTTTTGCTGATAATACGCAAAATTTTTTTTTTTTTAATTTTCATGAGAGTGACAAAGAACAGAAATATTTTTTATTTCATTTTATAGAAAAATTTTATGGTTGGCATAACCTAAAAATATCATAAAATTTTTAATTTGTACGTTTTCGCACAATTCGATTTTTTTAAAAAACTTTAATTTTAATACTTATATCACAAAAAACCATTAACGCTAACAATTTTCAACACAAAAAGAAAAAACAAATCGACATTTGGGTATAAAAATGGCGAACAACTTATTTTATATGAGTGTGAGAAAAATTTCTTATCTTTACACACATTTTTTGTAGATGTGTGAAAAATACTGCCATAAAAAATACTCCAATTTACATTTTTTATGGCAGCATTATGGCAGCAAACTTCCCCTATCACACTTCCCCTCTCAGCAAAATTTTACTGACAACATGTTTTGTTTCGCACACAACCAGTAATATCTATATTTTTTTCTCGCTTTTAATTTTGCTGACAGCAGATTATTTCCATGGAATAGGCCCATTAAACTCAATTTGATAATCAAAACTTGTATTTGTGACGTAAGTTAGGTTTATGACATTTAATGTTTGAAAATAATTTCTTTTAAATGTTGTCCGCGACTGGCTCTTAGTTGAACTATTCTATGGGTCCAATTTTCGAGCACTCTTTCGAGCATTTCAGACGATATTCCGTTCATTACGCGTGTTATGTTGGCTTCTAATGCAGGAATCGATTGTGGTTTATCGATATAAACAAGTGATTTCAGATATCGCCATAAAAAGTAATATAACGGCGTCATATCACCAGATCTTGGAGGCCAGTTCATGGGTCCGTTGCTTGATATGATTGCTTGATATGATGTTCTCATTAAAATTTTATTTCAATAAATCGATGGTTTGGCCTGCTGTGTGGCACGTTGCACCATCCTGTTGAAACCACAAGTCGGGTATACTAATATCTTGATTTTTTGGCAATAAAAATTCTGATCGTTGCTCTGTAGTTTGCGCAATTGACGTTTACACGCTGTCCCTCTGCATTTTAAAGAAATACGATGATGCCACCTGCCCATAAACCGCACCAAACAGTGCATTTTACAGAATGCATTGGAAGCTCTTGAATCTCTTCTAGCTGTTCATCAGCCCAAATACGACAATTTTGTTTGTTGACGTATCCATTCAGGCCAAAAATGAGCTTCATCGCTGAACACAATTTTTCGATAAAAAACGGATCAATTTGGAGCTGTTCCAACGCCCATAAACCAAATCGATGGCACAAAGGAGAGTCAACCGGCTTCAATTCTTGAACAAGCTGTATTTTGAATGCCTTCTAACCAAGATCTCTCTTCATAATAGTCGGAAGATGAATATCCAATAATGAAAAAGTGGTTCGAACTTTATTGATTGTTTCGCGAATAGTGTCTTCAGTTGGACGATTATGAACACCAAAAAATAGCCGAAGAGCACGAAAACAATTTTTCACTGAACACTGGTGGGTGGAATTTGGTGGAATGGTGAAACGCCAATGAATACTGAACACAAGTGTCATATAAATATGACAGATGTGACGCATGAATCCCAATGAGAAACCCAATTGGAAAAAGTACCTCCTATTGGATCACTCTTTACAAATAAAAATAAAAAAAAACAATAAAGTAAATACGAGAGAAACAAAACGCGCTGGTGCGCCGAAAATCAATTTTTGGGCTCAAACTTTTTTATTATTTATTTTTAGGTCTATATAAATACAAGTACTCTAGCCCAAAACAAATCAGTAGGCTTACGCTTTTTTATGTGATACGTTTCGTACCGATAGTACTTTAGCTTTTTTATTTAGGCATTAGGCAAAATATCAAGCCCCATCTTCGATGTTTAAATTTTTAGCTTTAGGCTGAAACTTGGGTTTTTTTAAATTAACTATTGGTGTACTCACCAATATTTTTCTATATTATTAACATGTTTCAGTACCGATTTGTTCGAGATGTTCGTATTAAACCTAATTTGTGTTGTGTCGTTGAAGACGTTTGGGGCTATAATCTGCGTGGCTGTCATCGTTAAACTTATCCTTAAAAAAATTATCAGTGTTGTTAAACAAGACTCTTGGTTTTTGCTCGATTATTTGTGATGAAAATTTTGTCTCATTTCTGTCTGAAATTTGGTGAGCATTTTCATTATAGTACTAATGGTTGGCTCGTTGAGTACAGGTTTCTGCCTGCTTTCTTGATTTAGATTGTTTTTGAGGTTTTGGTCACCTGGGCGTAGAAAATCCCCTCCAATATTATCATATTGTTGGTTTCGCTTTTGCTGTAGGCATTGATGCTATTTTTATCGGTAATTGAGCATTTAACTTTTTCTGATACACCTGGCATACTTTATAGCTAGCCGGATGACCTTGAACCCTCCGCACAGTGCACAAGTTGGTTTAACATTTCGCGGCTTTTGATATTGTTTTGTTTGATGGTTCTCTATACATTTGACGCATTAGGCTTGTCTATAGCAGAAGTTCCTCGTGCGTCCTAACTGTTGGCAATTTGTAAACTAAGGTATACCTATTACCTTTCTAGGTGGTTCAATAGACACCTTGTAATATAGCAGGTTCTTACTTTCGTATATGTCCTTATTGTTTTCCCCTTGCAACAGGTCTTCATAAAAATGGGAAGCTGCTTATTCATTTTCTCATTATTAATTGTCGACTTTTTATGAATGTTGATAATGGTGCTAATGATATTGCTTTAAAATGAGCAGATTTCTTTGTCACTGCCAATATTTGAGCTCTCACCATATTAAAGCGAGATATATTAAAGAGATGTCGTTTTGCACTCACCTCTTCTTATTTACATTTACTTTCTTTTGTCTAGGTTGTACTTCCTTCTCAAGTTCCTCTTCATCCGTAAAGTATTCATTGCCGAGATTTTGTAGGCTCTGACTTCTACCATTAGTAGACGTAAAAGGTTTCATTTGCCGCTAGTGTTTCAATTCTGTTTTGTAAGTTTATCATAATATCTTGGTATTTTTTACATTGTGACTCATATTGCTGCCATTTTATCTTTAGTTCATTATTCTGTCATTCGAGTGAGGCTAATTTTGATGTCATTTCATTGTCATCTAGATGCAGACGGTGTCTTTGCGCTAATTTTGGAGAGCGTTTGAGCATTAGCCTCTGTAACAACTAAGCATTCCACTACTAAAGCATTGCAGTCACATGATATCGACGACTGAAAGCCTGCTCGCTCACTTTCCGAAGTCGCTTGTTCTGGGTATCCAAATTCCTGCATCATAGCATTATTCTTCTCCTGATCTGCCATGGGTGGTTTATTGTTCGGGGTTCCTTCCCCTAGCCAGATTTGGTCCGCAAATGGTATTTTTTTCCCACCTACCCTCTGGCAAGCCGGCAAGCATTCCCCATCCACCACCTGGGGACGCACCACGATGACATCTGCAGTTATCTGTTAGGAATGGCTTTTTCCGTTAATTTACTTTAACCATTTAAGAGTGATATAGGACGAGTGTATGCCGGGTTTAGGGATAGAGAAGGGATGAGTGCGAACTGTTGGTGCCGCGGCATATATCTCGTGAACGCCTCTGATCTGGATATTTCAAACACCCACTAATATTGGACATCGTTTTGTAGAATTTTGCTCAAGACGATTCCATGATGCTATTTCTAGAAAGCATGCTCGTTTAATCGAATTTATCTTCACTTGGTTTATCTTCACTCCACGCGAAATGTCAAAGTGGCGCCCATGAAACCTAAGTACACAAGTACGATGGCCAATAGGTGTGAAAATAATCACGAATTGTCGGTATGATAAATAACTCGTCTTCTTTTATTTTTTTGTTGTTTTTTGACCCAACCCAACTACAAGCTTACTCGACTCCGTTTAAAATGGAAGTTAACGTGACGCCTAACTATTGAATTCGATATTCATTTTCGAAGGTTATCGTTTAACGCGCTGCATACTATATCATTTTGAACCATATCGCGTTTCGAAATATCGCGTTTCGAGCGGATCCTATACAGGTCATATATATCCGCTGTACGACAAGCATTAATAAAAAGGTGTGGAGGGGCAATAGAAACAATAATCGAAACAAAAAAGGAAACGTGTCAGGTGATGATTAAAAAAAATCATTTAAAGTCAATCTTGATATCCAAAATAAGAACGATAGGACAACTTTGTAGATTAAATAATTTCCACTATTTTACGAACAAACCATTAAACCAAAGTCGTATGAAGTGAGCAAACAGCAAAATATAATTAAAATATTTAAATGAATATTCACATTTTATGCGATATTCATTCGTTCATGGTACATTTCCTATAATTTTATGAATAGTGATTAATGAACCATTAATTTACGATAACAAAGTACATTTCATTAAAAGAAAACAATTCCAACATATCACAGAAACATACATCAATCACACAAGGTTAATTCCATTTACAAGTTACGCTCTATGTGGTTTAAAACATAGGAAATTGAAATTCTTAAATTTACTACAAATTAAATAGTTTAGTACTCTAAACTCCAACTAAAATAATTTTCTTTCTTTTTTTTCAGAAAAACTTCAATCATTGCTAACGCTTTTTCGCATAATTACATCAAGCAAATTACTCGAATACGATCCCGTTTACAATCGCTCATTCATAAATCATCTGTTCAATTATATTTCATCGACCAAATCACTATCACAATCTGGTGCCGATTTTACTAAACATTGCCTTTTCTGCATCGGTAACCTAATCGGCGATTCCGTCGACATAAAATTAAAATATTATCGACTTTTATCGTCACTTGCGAGTCATAATGATTTCGAGATAAGATCGTGCGCCTGGGGCTTACTTGATAAATTAGCCATGAATATCGGTGGGGCTGAAAATATTATCATTGAATTGGCCTACCTTCCGGGCGGAATACACGCGTGTTGTTTAAGTACCGTACTCGATATAAACGAAGTTCCACTTGTACGTTTATT
This sequence comes from Nephrotoma appendiculata, assembly GCA_947310385.1. NCBI lineage: Eukaryota > Metazoa > Arthropoda > Insecta > Diptera > Tipulidae > Nephrotoma > Nephrotoma appendiculata. Next base: position 142,197,352 of record OX371223.1, read on the forward strand.
AGCAGCTGGATTGTTTTCAAATTTAATTAGTTTTGGGGGACGAAAAGGACGAGGTTTGAATATAAAAGTAACGCCACGTTGTAATGAACAACATGACACGATAAATGAAGATCCCATTAAAGTAATCGAGGAGATTGTACAGCGGCAAAAGTTGTTTGTTCGTATTCGAGAGAGTATTAAATATTTTAATGTGTCGGAAGTGCTCGAAGAGGATGTGGATCAACCGGTAACGGCGTGCGAAGTTATAACCGGATATTGTATAATTTTGTCGAATTTAATCGATATAAAAGATGATATTCTCGAAAGACATGATTTATTGTCAACTGTTTACGATATAGCTGTATTATTATCGTACGTACCATTAGTACCGACGCGATCTTCGCTCGATATGGTTGTGGAAATTTCTCGGCTCCTATCGCGATGTTTTAGTGCCAAAAAATATCCATCTCTATTGGACCGGATTTCGACCCACGATTTCGCTATAATGGAATCACTTGGTATTTTATTAAATTTAAATTATTTAAGCGAGTATCCTACGCAATATTTGAGCAATTGTTGCGTTAATATTTTACTCACGATCCGTCAGCTAATAACGAGGAGGGCGGGCTATGAAAATTATTGCCGATTCTGGCAAAGGGATAATAATGCATCGATATTTCTTGATTTGCTTATTTATTGTGTAAAAAATTATAAAGCACTTCCGGAGCTGTGGAAAGCGGCCCTAAAATTTTTACTCTCGATTTACACCGCAAGTCAAGCGGATAGTTATGATTTCGAGACATTTGTTGATATTTTCGATAAAGTAGGTTCGAGCAAGGATAATGAAGTAAGTGATGTGTTGGTTATCGATTTAACGGCCGATAATGAAGAACAGAACAATGAAAATTCAAATCCTGCTGTTTCTTGTGAAGATGAACCGAATAAAGATAAGAAAATCGTGACTACCCAAATATCTGGGGTGTTTGGCACTGAGTTGTTATTCAAAAGGATTTTAAGATTATTTGATTTGTTGTGCCTTAAAGATAAGCCGGAAAGCGGGGTTGTCACATGGACGAAGGAGAAGCAGCTGTGTTATCTAACGATGCAAGTCATGCTTAAATGCTCTCTAAAATTGAGATTGTTTGCTGTTACAACCAAACTTATGGATAAGATTATCGAAAGGCTTGCGGCTATTCATAACGGGTTGGGTATGACGTGTGCGGATTATATAAGGAAATATGGGGATGCAAAGGTAAAATAATATGTTAGATATAAATTTGTAAATCAATACATATTTTTATATATTTTATTTCACAGAAACAACCAATTGTGTCGGAACTTCAAGAACTGCTTAACCTGATCACATATTGGTATTCCAACCATGTATTTGACGATGAGGTTCAAATTTACAATTTATTCCGTAATTTTTTGAATATTTGGCCCTGGACAACATCTAATTCTGAAATTCAGCATAAATATTTCTATTGCCTCCTCATATTGAGCGAGAAATCTATTCCAGTTTGTCGTAGAATTTCTTCGAGTTATACTGGCACCACGGGTTGTCTAATACAAAAAATTATCCAAAAAGTTAGTGATGAAACCATTAAAGTTAAAACACCTTCAGGGAATAGTGAATTTTTAAGCGTTAGTTTACGGCTCCTTGCCAACTGCTGCTCGTGCATCGAGGGTCGCCTCCAAATGTGCAAACAAAACGTACTTGATAATATTAGCCGATTGCATCCAGCCTTTGTTAAAACTCATAAAGGATGGAATGACGTCTTGTATCAGTGGCTAAAATTTTGGGAGATCTTTTCGCGCTATCCTGAAGGGGGTGTATTACGACACATCCCTTTAATGTGTTCACTCATTATAAAAACAACGATTACCAAAATACGGGTCCAAGCTTTAAAAATTATAAGAAATATGTGCTTTATAAATGCGAATCGTTCAGGAATTTTATCGTCTGAAGATATTTTGTATATTTTTCGTTACATTCTGGAACAGGATCAGCCAGACGAGAAATTTATTGTTGTTACATGCATATGGAAATTGATTGCCAACAGTTCAAAAGGGAAAAGTGTGATTAAAAATAGTTCAATACCAAGCCGATTGCGCACGATTCTTAAGGATATCGTTTCGGTGGAGGAAAATTTAGAGCAAAATGAATTTTCAAATATACTCGCTATTACGCTCAATATTTTAGATGAATGAATTAGTTTTTACTATTTATTTTAGTTACCAAATTGTATTATTTTATTTTTAATTTTAATTAAATTGAATTTATTAGTTTTGTGTACAATTAAGTCTGAATTAAATAAAATAGAATATCGGTGTTATTTTTGAATATTAATAAGATTTTAAATTTGGTTACTGATGATTTTCTGCGCCAAATCTACAAACCCGACAATATTTTTCATCGTGGGATACGGGGATATTTCATTCCCGATATTTTGTTAAAAAAATAACGAAATCCTGAAAAATTTAAATCGAACTGATGCATCTATAAAAAAAACAATTGCGTTGGATAAATTTGCTCGGCTCACTTAACTATGGTACAAATATCGTTTTCATATAAAATCGAAATGTTAGTTGGCAGAGCTCGGAAACTGTCTAGTTTGCATCGGTGATATATTCGTCATTTTCAGCTTAGCATTGCTAATTCAGCTGTTGATAAACGCAGCAAAGGGCTATCGCACATGACACGTTTATATAGTTTCATCAGAGCATGACAATAAATTTCGTGCGGGGCATGACCTTTATAATAACATTGGATTTTGAATCTAGCATAACTTTGACTGGAAGATGATTCTTCTCGGAATTGATGAATTGAATCTATTCTACTCGGAATTGAATCTATTACGAATCCTATGAAGCACTTGAAATTCGTAATATTACATGTCAGAAGTGAGATTTTGCAAATAAACGCCGAATTGAATGTGGAAGTTTAATTTTACCCTCAAAAACAAAACTCAGAAGTTTATAACCGATTGCAGGACGACGGAACAGGGTCGACAAAGAAATCGCCGATTGTAACAACTGAAAAGCAAATGATCCACTCTATCGAAGATTATGTTCAACAAGAAGACAAGGAACCGCTGCATTAACCCTAAAAACAAACAAAATTAGTGCAATCGCCGAAATCCGTACAACAAAAACTTACCACGAATTTGGAAGATATGATGTGCTAACTGGTTCTTCAAATGCAAATAAAATTGTACCAGCTAGCCTCTCAGTTGTACGAAACTAATAGTGAACGGGAAATTTAACGGAATACGACATAAGAGCCTGCCCAAATAAGTCAACTAGTTGTTAAATTAGACAAGGTGTGGCGTTCCACTTTCAAGATCTAAATCAGAATTTACTTACCTTATTATTGTTACTCGGCTTTTATCCTATCAAAGAAATTTTTGTCGTTTGGTGAATAAATTTGGTGAACAATGTATATTGGTCTATGCACTTTAGATAGAAATTGTATGTATAGTTATAGTGTTTTTTTTCGGACGAAAACAAGTTAGAAAGGAATACACACTGTGTAATAAGTTGGTTCAAAATACATACAAAAATATATTTTTGACATTTTACAATTGTGTGGGCGGGAAAGGGGCAGGAAAAGGGATATAGTGGTGACCTCGACGTGATATGAACACGCAAGCTTCTGATTGTTGTATATTATGAAATGAATTGATTGAAGAAGTACGGTGGATATTTTCCGTTGCAAGTTTTGTTATACAGTTTATTTTGATTTGGTGTGCACAGTATGATTTTAATAAGGTAGTGAACAATCTTAAGTAAAGCAGTGAGCAATCTGAAGAACATGGTGCATATACCACTTAGCAGTTCGAACGGTATTGATACAAGGTTATCCAATAACTCAAATGACAGACAGACCACACAGACAGATAAAGACGATCAGGATGAAACGTTTACGGTCCGTGCACAAGAAATTTTGGCATCCACGACCGATTCATTATCAGCAACAAAACTGGCCGAGCTAGCAGACAGAATTCTCGAAACAATGGCTCAAACACATGTAATGTCGATTAATACGCCACCAATTACGAATAATGATTCCTCACTTGCTAATCAAATTAGTGAGATCATTCGACGGTTAGATAATATGGATCGCAATCACCAGAGGAGTCGTTCTCGGGATACCAACAGAACAAGGGGCTATTCGAACAAACGTGAGATTTTCGGCAGTCAACAGTCCTCATCAGCGGATAATGATACACCACGATTTTGTTTTTTCCATTACCGATTTAAAGAAGCAGCTCGAAATTGCAAAAGAAACTGTTCCAAGTGGGAGGAATTTAAGTCAAAAAACTAAATTCTCTGGTGCAGACGGCGACTTGTTCCGGAAACTCTCAAAACTGTCGCCTTAAAATCTACGATAAATCATCTAATAAAACATATTTAATTAACACTGGGGCGGACATGTCTGCTATGCCAGCAGCCAAGGGCGATCGGAAGAAACACAACTCTGATTTTTTTTATATGCAGCGAACGGATCGCAACTTAAAACCTTCGAAAATCAAAGAATCAAGACCTATGTCTCAGGTAAAAATTCACTTGGACATTTGTGGTGGCAGAAGTAACAATGCCGATCATTGGGGCCGATTTCTTAAAGCAGTTAGGATTGTTAGTCGATATTCAGCATGACAGGTTACTAGATCCTCTAACATTGTTGTTTTCGGTTAGCAAAAGTTCATAATAATACACCCACTGCTCGTATAATCAATTCCAGTGTCATCGACACTCGTATTCTTCCACTATTAACAGAGTTCAAGGAAATCACTCTGGAGATTCAAAAAACGATAAAACATCAAGTTATACCCATCACATAGTGATTCGTGGATATCCGATTTTTTCCAAACCTCGACGATTGAGCTCTGAAACGCTGGCGATAGTCAAAAAAGTGTTCGACTACATGATCAAGCAGGGAATCTGCTACCATTCTGACAGTCCTTGGGCAAACCCGCTGCATCTGTTTCCAAAGAAAAATGGTGAATGACGACCCTGCGGAGATAACAGGGCTCTAAACAACGTCACAGTACCGGACCGTTACCCGATACCATACATACAAGATTTTACGCATCAGTTGGAAGGATCCACGGTGTTTTCAACAATCGACCCAATTGGAGCGTACCATCAAATTCCACAGAATTATGACACTTTTTGGGTGTTCTAAACTTTTATAGGTCTTTCATTCCAAATGCTAGCAGAAGTCAAGCTGTTCTTAATGACTATTTAAAGGGTAGGACAAATAACGATTCCAGAGCCATCGAGTGGTCTAAGAAGGCTGAAGAAGCGTTTGTTCGATAGAAAATTTAGCTAAGCGAAGCCACACTTTTAGTCCATCCTTGTTCAACAGCTAAATTAGCACTGATGGCTGATGCATCCAACACGGCAATTGGAGCTGTAATCCAGCAAATTAGTAAAGGTGACGATGGCGCATGGCAACCACTGCTAGTTTTTCGGCAAAATTATCAACCACACAGCAACGGTACAGCGCATACGATAGAGAGCTGCGTACCCAGCTGTCAACAAATATCGGCATATGATTGTAAGGCCGTTCATTCACGTTCGCGTTCATGCAGAATACGGCAAAGGCGTCACCAAGGCAATTCCGCTTCCTAGATTTTAACGGGCAATTTACAACCGACATTCAGCATATCTCTGTATGTGATAATGTTGTCGCCGATACTCTATCACGTTTGGTAGCATCGCCTTGCCTGAATCTATTAATTACGACGCAATTGCAGATGTACAGTAAGTAGACAACGAACTAAAAGAATTACTGGCATCACCAACCGGTCTCCAGTGTTAAAAAATTCCCTTAGCTAACCACAACTTATCGCATCCAGGAGTACAGGCATCAGTTAAAGCCATGTCTTACCAGTTTGTGTGGGTTAGTATTAAAAGACACGTGAAACAAATGGCTCAGTGTTGTTTGGCGTGCCAGCGGTCGAAAATGGCAAAAATATGGCGTTACACTTATTGGTCGGTTTACAAGATGGTCTGAATCAATCGAAATTCAGGATATCAGAGCCGAAACTGTGGCAATCGTCGTATTCAATAATTGGATTTTTCGGTTTGGAGTATCCCAATTTTAGAACTTTTCGCTGAATTTTCCAGATTATTAGGGTTCGAGCACAAAAGGACTACGGCATATAATCCAAAATGCAACGGATTCATTGAAAGGTGGCACAGGACACTGAAAGCGGCTACCATTGCTCACGGTAGAAGCGATTTGACACGAGTTTTACCGACCGTGTTATTGGGACTACGAACTATGTACTAGCTCTGCCAAATTTGTTATTGGCGAGCAGATTCGCATTCCTAGCCAATTGCTAATCGAATCAAAAAATCTCACGAATCAGTCAGATTTCGTCAAAGAACTACGAGGGTATTTCAATCAAATTCGCCCGACTCCACCATCACGCCACTGCGGCCAAAAGATATTTGTGTCACATGGAATTGAACAAATATACACATGTGCTCGTTCGAACCGACCTATGCAACAGATCGCTACAGCCGCTATTTGTAATTTGCATTACAAAATAAATTCAGGGCATAACTGGTTTTACTAATCTCGTTTTTGATCTGAATTCAAAGATAAACTATGTTCAAATCAAGGGTTTAACTTTAATTACCAAAATCAAATCAAAATCTCATAGATTTTATAACGTTGAACAATGTGAACAATATACTTTGGTCACGATAGCAGGTTTCCAATTCATTCACGAACTCACGATAAGCTCACGTTATGATAAAATTAATTAACTTCTAAAATTGAATCTCCAATTAAATCAATATTAAATAAATCGTATACTAATTATAATAATAACTATCTCAATATTAATTTATATAAAATTAACTAAATAAAAACGTATATCTTGTAAATAAAAATTTATATAATATGAAATAAAAAAAAGAATAAACTTAATAGAAAGCATATAAAATATAGTGGTAAATTATTCGGCATGAGAAGTTCCTACCAGGATCCTGAATAAGCAGCTTTACCAGTTACAAAGGCACATGCCAAATTGGAAGGGCAAAGTTGTCAGTTTGCCGGGCGGCATTAACTACAGAGCGTGCAGATTGAGAAATTGGATTAACATCGTATTGAGCAGAACGAAAAACTCCTAACAATTATAAAGATCGAGGAGCACCAAATAGAAGAATTGAAAAATGTGATTAAGTTTCTCCTGCTGAAAGTGCAAAAAGTTGAAAACAGATGTGACGACTGAGTGGAACAGTCCGAGTTAAAATCCCAGCAGGAAACGGAAAGTAAAGTTAAGAATTTAATTCGAGTTTGGAGAGGCATTTCTACTGATTATAAGGTTCGTTGTTGCTGCGTGGTTGAGAAACTTTTAGAACCCTGGATATTCGAAATGGTTTAACCAATTTTACCTTGTAATTTCTGAGTAAGAGAATATAAAAACTGGCGAGTGGAACAGAGACCTGCAATTCTGAAAACGACACAATCGCGAAGGCTGAAAGAAAATGCTCAGTTGAAGATCGAATAGTAAAACCAGAGACAACCTAAAAGAGATATTTCATCCTTTGTAAACGTAAAAATTCAAAATATATTTTCTGTAAATAGGCGAACACAAATAAAAATATTTTGTTTTTTTTGCGTATACGTATTCGCAATTTAAGGAAAAATCACAGATACTAGGATGACATTGGAATTATCAGAAATAAATTTTGTTTTACTATTTTAGTTCAAATGAAATATCTCCTTTGATTATCTGTGGTGAAGATAAAAAGAAAACGATAGACGATAAGCATGGGAAAAATAGTGATTTGATGTGGTTGTACAATCCCACGAATAAATCCTTAGTGAAAAGGCGATATACTGTAAGACAATACGACGCTGCATGAATCTGGTGTTACTTTATAAATCCTTCTTGAAGAGGGTTGAGTCATTGTGGATGATGATCGTCCAATTTTGTTGGACTTAACATTGGGTAATCGCAATATTCCTATAACTAGGGCCCGCTCGTTCTCGGAATAACTAAAATTTCTACTCCAGTTGTATGAACGATATTATTATCGCTATTTACATAAATTAACCTAGTCAGTATCTGGAAATCATTTTGTCTTTTCCAATTTACTTTATCAAGATTCAGACTAGTTTCGCGACAGCAACATGACACACAGACGTCCGATGTTTGGATGGAGGGTCAACTCACTTCAACCAAACTAATTGAAAAACGCTAATTAAGGCCAGTGTGTCTTGATTATCGGTATTCAGGTAGCATCGCGTGACTTTTTCGAGGATAGGATTTTACTACCCAGCAGCAAATTGTTTAAGTCTTAATTATCCTGGATTATCTCTACTCGGTAATACCGTAGACAGACAAAAACTAGATAACCTTCTTTATTTAGATTATTAAGTTATTTCTGAATGTCTAGACGTCTGTACACGATTTTTTCAAAGCAGAATTATTAAAACTAGATAAATGCAATCTATCTCGATAAATTAGGCATACTTAGGATTTTAGTGGCAACCTCGTTTTGATATTAAGGTTTCGAGTAAGGTAATCGAACATTAAAAACTTTTCGTAATTTTGTTTCATTCTATAATTTTTTACAAATCCAAAATGATTTCATGGATGAGATCGAAACAAAAAACAGCAACAAATTGTGATCTAATTTTTGTTTTTGATCATAAACTTGATTATACCAACATATACGATTTGCGTTCTTTCAAGAATCACAAAAGAGTGTGCAATCTTCAAACTCTATTAAAACAACTTTCGCTCCGGAATGCATAGTCTGATAGATGCATGTTTGAAATAGTGTATGTCGTCATTAGTTTTGATATTCCATTTAATTGATTTAGATTTTTCCCAATCAAACTCAAACGGGTTACGATCTATATATATGCGAAAGTTGTTAAGAATCTGGACGTATTTAGTCTATAGCTAAACTAACATCAGTAAAACATTAAGTTTCGTGCTTTCGTTTGATTAGCACTCCTAAATAATTAGTTAGGGGCTAATTTAGGCGAATACATAATTAAAAGTATATCAGAAGGGTTAAAATTATTAATTTAATGAAATCCCAAGTGTTAATTTTTGTAATAACAGTGGCTAACGCGGCTAGTTTAAATGTTGGTTAGTTTCGCGAAAAATGTATTAATTTTTAAATATTTAAAACACTTTTAAATTTTAGGTGACAAATGCCATATGGAAAGTACTGGTGAAACCGGAATATGTAAATTATTACCAGACTGTCTAGAAGCACAAAACAATTTAAGATTTAATGCAATACGACCAACAAGTTGTGGATTTCAGAATTTTACTCCAGTCGTTTGTTGTTCAAATGCAACGGAGCTCGTCAGTAGATTCCCAGTCAGTGAACTAGACAGTTTACCAATGGTTGTTCGAAGTATTTAATTTTTGTTTTTAACAATCTAAATCTAAATGCGATATTCTAATCGTATATATGTATTTAATTTCTAGAGTGCAGAGAATACAGTCAATATGTTTTTAACAACACAAGTGTACTACTATATGATATTGGCCCCGGTACAAGTCTCCGTAAAAGTAGCGATCGGTGCGGCAATGCACAAGTGACATTAATTTCAGATGGTACACCGGCTACTGCAAGAGAATTTCCCCATTCAGCTGTTCTAGGTTACACAAAACCAGATGGACAAATTTCTTGGGATTGCGGCGGATCACTTATTAGTACAAGATTTGTATTAACAGCTGGCCATTGCATAACATCATCTGAATAGTAATTTACGAAAACCTTTGTATAATATATATTTTCATTTCTAACATAAATTTACAATTTTAGTGATGTCACAATCGTAAGATTAGGCGAGTTGGTGCTTAATGATGACAAAGATGATGCTACCGTAATTGACCTATCAATCGAACGAATCATAATACATCCTGATTACAAGCCACCATCGAGTTATAATGACATTGCGCTCCTGAAATTATCGCATAAAATAACACTGTCTCCGTATATTCGACCAATATGTTTGCCTACGGACGATTTAAATCCGAAAAAAGCCTTAGCAACTGGGTGGGGATCAACGGGTTCTTTTGGTCCAAATAGTAACGCGTTGCTAAAAGTTTTATTGGATTCATACAGTAACATGGAATGTAATGGCATTTTTCAATTTGACCTGAACCGAAAAATACGAAAAGGTATTAAGGATACTCAAATATGTTTCGGCTCTAGAACTGATAAAAAGGATACATGTACAGGTGATTCTGGTGGCCCTCTTCAAGTTTATCATTCGGATATATATTGCATGTATCTGCAATTGGGAATTACATCGTTTGGTTTTGAATGTGGTATATTTGAAAATTACCCTGGAGTTTATACCAGGGTTTATAATTATGTTCCGTGGATTGAAAGTGTCGTATGGGCACCAGGTGAAGATGATTAGATTAATTTTATGTTTAAATATTTGTCGATTCTTGTAAAACACACCACTGTTTGTGAGTAGTTTGTCAATAAAAGGCATTAATTGTCACGGCAGGGTTTTCTATAATTTTTAATTTTATCTAGGTAATCATTCTTAAAATACGGGTTTTTAACTGGCTTTATTTATTATTGGGAACCACCTCCACGGTTACGTTTTGCAACAGTTTTCCTGTGTATCACGCAGGGCGAAAAACTAAAACATTTTACAACAAATATAAAAAAAAATTAACAATCAATGAAAAATAATAACACAAGTTAAAACTTTTTTGAAACAATTTTAAATTTAAAATAAAAACACAATTAGGAAAGCAAAATAAAAATTTAAAAAAAAAATTATAATTGACAAAACACTATTAATTAAGACCATTTATTAAATCTATCTAAAGCATCTTGGAGCTTGTAACAATCGGTTTCGATCGACGAAAATAAAGCAACTTACGAATTTAAAGCAGTTAGCGCTATCGTTGATAAATAGTGAAAAGACCTGTTGTACACCAGATGTGACACAAAAGCCTTGGGAAGACGGACCCAGAAGTCTTACAGTTTGCCCACGCTCCAAATGTCTCAACTGGTAAGCAATGAGTGATCAATCTTGTTTTGTGACGTCTTGGCGAAATTTGTATAAACAACGTCAAGTTGTATACCTCGCTGGATAAAAACCGTGCTGCGTATTGAAGATATTGGTTTATATGTGGAAAATTAAAATAAAAGGCGATCCCAGACACTTTTGGAATTTTTTTTAAAACCAAACGTGAATTTGATGAATTTGACCCAGCCTGGATGAAATTTAATGATCAAAATTCTTGTGATGAACTGGTCATAACCAACATGTTTGCTGAGTTTTTCCAATCTGTTTATAAAGCGGAAGACATTGATAATTATAAAGATTCAACCACTAGTGAATATAGTTCATTATATTTACTCCCACCATCGAGCATGTGGTTCTGATGGTATTCCGGCTTCATTTTTAAAAAAAATTCTAAAAATTTGGCAATTTCTCTAAGCATTTTGTTCAATCAGTCATTAAAATTGGCAACTTTTCCATAAAAGTGAAAAATAACTACAGTGACGCCTATTTTCAAAATTGGATCTAGAAATGAATTTTCTTGCTACAGAGGTAGCAGAGGAACTAATAATATGCAACTCATTCAAAGCAGTGCTTCCGCGGTATTTATCAAATCTCATAGAATTTACCAGCTATTCTATTAAAGAGATTGAGGAGCACAAACAAGTTGACGTAATATACACCGACTTTGCAAAAGCTTTCGACTCCATCAGCCCTTGTAAAACTTTGGAACACATTTTCAAGTTCGGATTTTCTAGCCAGTTCATAGCCTGGTTCAAATCTTATTTGAGTAATCGAATCCAATATATTGAAATAGGAGATAAAACGTCAAATAGAATACAAGCTACCTCTGGTGTACCACCACGTTGGCCCATGGATTTTCACAATTTTCATAAAATGGTATTACCGAAGTGATAAAGCATTCCAATATCCTTATGTTCGCAGATGACCTCAAAATCTACAAAGCCATCGAGTAAGTCGACGATGCCAATAAACTACAGGAAGATATTGATAACCTAGCGTTATGGTGTGAGTTTAATTCTCTGAGTCTCAATATTGGAAAGTGCAAATCTGTATCATTTCACCGAAAAACCAACCCTGTTACACAAGGCTACAAGATAAATGGTGTACTCCTTCAGGTATAGTATTTGAAACTAAAGACCTAGGGGTTAATTTCGTTGAAAACATGAGCTTTACTAAGCACATTGAGCTGTGCATCTCTAGGGCGAACTCCATGCTCGGTTTTGTCAAACATTGGATTTGTGACAATTTTGATACGGAAACAATTAAGATCCTGTATAAGGCCTACGTTCGATCCCAACTGTAATATGCTGTAAATGTGTGGTGTCCGTTCTATGAAGATCATATCCATAGTATTTAGAAAATTTAAAAGAAGTTTATACGCTACTTGACCTGGAAAGACGGATGGGTTTATGACCATGATCTACCATACCACGTAAACATACAGCGACAACCACCATATTTAACCGGGTGCAAGACATACAACTTGACAACTCTTGAAAATAGATGCGAATTGCTAAAAAGTACATTTATTGATAATCTCCTCCTAGGTGTAACCGACGCACCGGATGTGCTAATCTAGCATCTCCACCTGATATAATTTATATCATTACCATTAATTAGATTAGCAGACCTCCGTATCCCTGTCAAATTTGAGACTATCGTCGTTCACCATTAGTGTTTTCAGATCGTCGTCCTTGGCTTGTTCATCCGCCATGTGAGCGTAATCTATGGCGCCTGTAATCGATAGCTCCTCGATTCGAGAGAGTGTATCCGCCACCACATTATCCTTACCGGAGATGTGTTGTATATCGGTCGTGTATTGTGCTATCATATCAAGATGTCTGCACTGTCATGGTGGTGCTTTTTCTACGTTTTCGGTGTAGTCCGTACGTGAGGTTTGTGGTCGGTGTAAAATATAAACTCGCGACCATGGATGAAATGCCCAATTGCTGCGTATGCCACCAGTAGCTCTCTGTCGTACGTACTGTATGTCTGCTCCGTGTCCGTGAGTTTCCGCGAAAAGCAGCTCAGTGGTTGCCGTCCTTCCGTTGTGAGTTGCTACATCATTTTGAGTACTTGCACGGTGTGCAATTTTTTGATAAATGGTTGGGTGTGCTAACTGAGTTGCTTCTGCCAATTGACTTTTACAACGTTCGAATGCTTGGTTTGACTGCTCACACCAAGTGATTTTGCTGTTGTCGATTTTTTTTGGTTTTTGAGGAATCCATACAATTTTGCATGTTCCTGAGCTGTGTTTTGTAGAAAAATGCGATAAAAATTTATCATACCCAAAAATCTTGGATGCCTTTATTAGTGATTGGGCGTGCGAAGTTGTTGTTTGATTGGACGTACCTCAATTCGAGATTGGGCTGGCGTGATACCTGCGGCTGATATGTCAAATCCTAAGAAACTTATCTGGTTCTCCCCGAATACACATTATTGTTCTGATTGATTATCTTACCGGCGTCCATCAATCGCTGGAATATTAGGTTCTGATGTTTGATATGCTGTTCTAAGTTGATCGATAAGCCCCAACCACCATCTTTTTTCTTCGTGATATGGTTTTCACTTTTAGTTTTTAAGGAAAGTAATAACCCGTAATATAACAGGAAATTGGCTCCGATGACACATCTGTCTACGCTGGTGATCGTGAATTTTCACGAGAATGGACGTCGTAGTCCTAAATTTAAGGTTAAGTTTTTTGTGCCGAATGTTTCGACTGCCGTTGAATTAGCCGCGAATAATTATAGATCGGATTTTACGTATTTTTCGCGAGCATTTGGTATCATGACGAATAAATCGGCTCCTTTATCAATCAGGAACTGTTGTTTTGTAGCTATCTCGAGTACGACTTAGCGATAATTTGAGAGGCTTCTGTCACTTGTAACGAACAGTGTCGAGCCTATTGGTTTTCCGAGTTTCGGCCTTGATCGAATGTGCACGGTTTAGTGCACTTCTGCGCATAAGCGCTGAACTTAAAGTGATACCAGCAATTTGGAAATGTTTTTGTTTGTTTATCGGATCGCGATCTGCTGCGCGCTCGCCGGTCTCCATTAGCTGTTCATTGATGTACATCTCGCGAATTTCTTTCGTTGCCGAACCAATTATTGATACCGTAGATTTAATCGAATTCGAGATGTCATAAATGATGACGTGGTGATTTTTTCCAAATCACACCCTTGTAAGAGAGAGTACTTCCTCGACGTTTGGTGGTAAGCGCTGTAGCCACAAATTTCTCAATGCTGACTCGTGAATTTGGTTTTATGAAAGTACCTGCATCTCACGGAGTAACTGCGACGGTTTTGTGTCACCTAGTTACAGTTCGGAAAGTAAACGATTTAACATGTTTCTGGTCGAGTCAAATGATCTTTCGATTATTGCTGTTTTTAACGAAGTATATTTATCGGTTGCAGATGGTTATGATACCATATCGCACCCGTATTTTGTTAGATCGACTGACACTGAGCTTCCAGTTGTTTAAACTAAATCTCGAGGTCATCCTGATTAAACGCGGAATATTTCACTGACACTTTGTAAACGTTTTATTGTTTGAAGATTGTCATTCTGCTTGAGTTTGCTGTGCACACAAAAATCGTAAATTTTCCGATAACGACGCGTTGATGTTGTAGTTGCTGTCCGACGAATTTCTGCTATTTATTCGCTTTGTGCTGCGATTGCAGCTTTTTTCGTATGTTGCTAATTCGCTCAATTTCACGAACGACGGTTTTACAATATGGTTTTATTACGTCGGGGTGGTTATTTGTCTCGTGACTCGATGGAGTTTTTTTCATGTTTCTCTTTCGTAACGTAAACAAGTGTGATCGCAGGCCGGAAAAGGGATATGGTGATTTTTTCTGATTCCTTCTTCTAACTTGACATTTGAATTGATAGCAGGTGCGTCCGGTTATATGAGTGTGTTTGTCAGCGGGTATGTTGGTGCAGCTACAAAACAACGGAAATTAGCTGTCACTATAAAAATTTATTATAGTCAGAGCCACTTTTTGAAAACGGACCGAATTAATTTGTATTCATAATAATTTTATATACACCAACATCTAGTGCAACATTTGGCCCGAAATCTAGTGGCACCCTTGTGTAATAAATTGAGCCGTTTTCATTGTGTTTTTGATGATACTTGACTAAAATTGTTTATGAATAAATAGAAATATAAGAATTGAGATTATTATTATCATTATCTATTTTTTGTAAAATGGGCTTAAACCACTTTCAAAATAAACGGCTTAATTATTTATAAGTTAGTTAAATTATAAATAATCGTTTGAGGTGAAATTTACCCTTAGGTAAGTTAAAAGGGATGGTCTCGAACTAATTTATTATATAATTAATTTGTAATAAATTTTGGTCCAAGAACCATCCTTTTATATTTAAGCACAATAAACAATACTTTATTATGTATTTTATTTATTTTGTTTTAATATAAAAATAATCCATATCGGATGCATGTTGCTCAATTCAATTTTTTTACTTCAATGACATTTCTTATTATTTTCCCCAACATACATTAAAAGGTAAATTCCCCTATAAGCATATAAAACAGTTCTTCTCTCCTTAAAAGTTTCTCCAAATCTACTTAATCTATCTATCTATATATATAAAAATGAATTCCTTTTTGTTTGTTCCGAATGGGCGTCTCAGCCGCTCAACCGATCGCCATGAAATTTTTACCATGTACATGTTGCATGTTCAGGACCAAGCCCACGATACTTTTGAAGGGGCTGGACCCCGCGGTCTAGGGGCTGTGGTACAATTTTTTTCTCAAATTTCAATTTTTTAAAGATTTTTTGACGGGAATGACTTTAGGAAAGTGGTTATATAAAATTAGTGACATGCTTCAATCCGGAAGTCTGCCCTGGATCAAGAATTCATTTTTACATGTATAGATACAATTATTTAAATGTTCCAAAATAGCGCCTTAGCCGCAAATTTAGACACCAAAAAGGATATCTAGCGTGCGGTTGTTATACACAAATCATACCTCTACTATAATTGACTAAATTATTCAAATTAATTTTATCAATTTAAATTTAAGACAATCTTTCATCACTTTAACTGAAGACAAATCTCTAAACACTTATATTATCCATACTAATAATCCATTTTTACTGGTTTGACATGTACTGTTTAGTGATATCCTATTTATCATATCCTGTTTTGAAATGTACCATAGTCAGCGAGTTCTAATTCTCACATAACTTCAGAAATAATTAACATTCTATTTTAATCCATTATTGCAACAGGCGGCTTTTAATGAAAATAGTAATTTCATACTAAACGCCAATAGTTTATTACTTTATTTAGTTTATTACTTAAATAATCAATGATTGTTTCATAAAATCAATTCTATGAAAGGTACTAAAAAATATTGTACGTATAAACTGATTTACTTTGAAAAGTACTAGCGTTTAATATTTGAAAATAGCATCTTCTACAAGAAACATCCTTGGATTCAAATTATTGTACGTGTAAAATTGCCTTGGTTTGAAAGAACTTCTTTTGTTTTTCGAAATGTCATTTTCAACCACAGTTCGCGGTGAAACGTATCGAAGTGGACGTAGTTTTAATCGTTTTGAATAAATTAATATTAATTTGTGTTTCGGATGCCGTTGTTCTCGATTAGTAAGCTATATTGTAATAAAATAATTGTTGGTGATTATTTTCCAGGTATTAAATATTATTTCAAGTGAATATACATTCTTATTAGATTTAAGTTTTCAGTTTATAAACGTGTTAATCTATGATTACTTTTTGATTGTAGATAACATTTGATTTTGCTTAAAAAAAATTCCGTAAAGACATTTTCAAACACAGTTCGCGGTGAAACGTATCGAAGAGAACATTAAAATCGTTTTGATAAATTAATACTAATTTCTATTTTGAATGCCCGTCATTCCTGATTAATTAGCTACACGTTTCATTTTTGCTTAAAAATGCCACCGAAAAAAAGATCGAACAGCGTGAAGCACGACTTAAAAACGATCGAAGCAATACGTCTTCTTCTAGAGCTAATGAAACAACTGAACAGTGTGAAACACGACTTGCAAACGTTCGATGCAGTACATCTTCTTCTAGAGCTAATGAAACAACTAAACAGCGCGAAGTCTTCTTCAAGAGCTGATGAAACAACTGAACAGCGTGAAACACGACTTGAAAATGTTCGAAGCAGGATGTCTTCTTCTAGATCTACTGAAACCATTGAACATCGTGAGGCCCGGCTGGAAGTCGATCGGTTACGATATGGACGATTAATAGAAACTTTTAGAGGTGATTTAAAGTTAGCAGCATTCAATTACGAGGAAGACTATGATTACAATGTTTCAACGGACAAATGGAAAACATTTGTTTGTATTGTCATGCTTTAAAGTTTCACAATTAATCGTCTGGAATGTGTTGTTCAAATGGAAAAGTGAATTTGCCTCCTCTGGATGATCCACCCGAACCTCTTCTAGCTTACGTCTCCGGAACTACTGAGTTATCCAGACATTTTCTACAAAATATTCGAAAATACAACTCATGCTTTCAAATGACATCTTTTGGAGCAACCCAAATTGTTAAGGATGTAGGTTTTATGCCCACCCGTTACTGAATTCAGCTACTTATAATTTTCTTTTCATATGTGATTGCAACTGCAGCGATGTAAAGAGAGAATTCTTGGATAACAATCAAGGTATTTGAATTATATATCTCCCGTGCATACGCCGGGTAACTAAGCTAGGGGTCTCATACGAAACGACACATTTCACAACAGGATGTGCTAAAACAGGATGTCACAAAACAGGATATCACAAAACAGAACATGGTACGCCACAGTACATGGTACGGAACAGGACCGATTAAAACAGTACATCACAAAACAATACATGGTACACTAAAGTACATGGTACGGAAGAGTACATCGCAAAACAGTACGTATTAAAAGAGAACACCACAAAATAGTTAATAGTCAATTTTGCAGGTTTTAATTCCAACAAATTGTTTAAGTTTTACTTATTGTTGCAAAATAGATCAAAAATTTAATTAAATATATAAATAAAATAAATATATTATTTATATATTTATTTAAATTTTTGATCTATTTTGCAACGATCGAGTATTAGCGATTTAAATTAAAACACATAATGGTATATACTGTTAGGTGAAGGGATATTTTATTATAATTTAAAGCAATTATAATTCTATATAGTATACTGTCTAATTACTCTAGGTGAAGGCAAATATCCACTTGATAATATCCTAATTACTAAACGTATTCAATAAAAAAAATATTTAACAAATCAAGCTGAAAAAATCCTCTAGCTTAACTTTCAGTAACATGTACTTTAGTGTACCATGTGCTGTTTTATTCGGTCCTGTTCCGTACCATGTACTGTTTTGTGATGTCCTGTTTTATTACATCCTGTTTTGAAATGTGCAATAGTGAGCGGCTTCGCTAAGCTAGTACTATTATAAAATTCATTAAATCATAAAAATTACATGAGGTCTAAAACAAACAAAATTCTTAATTATAAATTTAATTTAATAGGAGGTTTCCTAATTCTAGTCGATTTCCTAATACTATTATTATTATTAATATCTAAATTTTCATTGTAGGTAACTGAAACTGAACTTTCATTTCCTACATTTATACCTTCATTACGTACGACAGTAGTTCCTTCATCCATAAACGAACCACTGCCACCCACGACCGGAATGCTACCATCAACTGAACCCCGTCATTCATCACAACAGTCTCATTTGGAATATCGCTACTATCCTCCCCTTGGTAATCGATACTGTCGTGTAACGACATGTCCTTCCCAACATGAGGAATTTGATCAATATGACGCTTTCACAGTTAAATTTGTTATTACACTTAACTTAAATTTTTTTATTGCTGTGGAATTTTCCACAGCTTTACTTTATTTTCAATTTCAATATACTCGTAGAGTTTACACTTTCAAGATATTTTTATACTAATTCAAAGATGTTAGTTATGTTAGTTGTTATATAGTAATAAAAATGCTTAGTTAGTAAAAGATAATGTTAGTTTCTACGATGTTGCGAAGCATGCACGTGTATAATGCTATTTGCTGGTTTTGCATTTATGTGTCTTCACATCCGTTGATTTCGTTATGCGGTTTCAAGTAGCGTTTATGCGGTTTCGAGTAGCATTAGGGTTAAAATACTGATGATGATGCAGCCTTGATGTTATCTGCTTGTATCGAGTTATTAGAGGTACGTAATTCCTCCCCTCTAAGATGAGCGTCAGGCTGCTTAAGTAGTCCTAAAGCGGTACATCTTTTGTTTGGCCAGCAGCAAATATAAAGAATAAACAATATTATGAATATTATAATGAAAGTTAGCGATATATGTCCAGTAGAGCTGTGTAGAATTGCCTTTTCATGTCTTAGCTTGACTTGGATATAGTTTTGTATGGTTTTATTATGTAGAATCTCCAGTGTTAATTCAGGTTTAGTTTCTATGATGTTTATTTCATTATACGGTATTCTAATTTCAATGTGATCGGAAAATTCTATTTTGTCTGTAGAGAATTTCTGGCCCTTGATATTTATATCGCAGTTTTTGAATTCTATGAGAGTTTGTTCTGTAATTTTATGAATTTGCTGGTTACAAGTAGAAGTATATATTATTTGTTTATCTGCAGGTTGAACGTAGAGTATTCCTTCAGATAAGTAATCGATGTCTTCAAAGGTGGATATATTTTGTGTTACGCATTCGGCTTGTTGTTGGTTTACTATAGCTGGTGTACATGTCGCTAACGTTGGCATTAATTTCTCTTCTTTGCAATATAATGTTTCATATATTTGTTTACATTGGTTTGTTACAAATTGATATAATTGGGTATTTAGGATAATTTGGTTATATCGAATAGGGTTTATAATTTTATTATGGAAGGAAATGAGTTTAAGTTGATAATTTTCATACTTTTCTTTTGAAAACATAGGAACTTTAACTATGTATATTAATTTGGTATTGTTATAAAATCCTTTTAGTTCTAATAAATCATAGAGAAGATTGTGGTTCTGTACTTTTATGTCGTCTTGTTCAAATAATTTAGTTATGTATTCTGTTTCGTTATTTGTCAATAAATGGCGTGATACTAAACGTTGTTTTGAAAATGCTATAATGTCAAACAAGTTTTCTATGTGTTCTTGTAAAATTTCAAGCACATGACTGATTCTGTAAAAATGTTGGTCGCATAAAATTAAAAGGGAGATGTGATTAATGGTTTCTGTAGTTTTGTTCTGTTCATATTGTATTCGATTAAGATTGACGTTTATAGTATTTTGAATTTCCTCTAATCTGTTTATTATTTGATTGTTCACCTGTATCTAGTTATTGATTTGATCATTAATTTTATCTTGATTCTGGTTTATTTCATTTATTGCGTTTTGTACATCGATTAGATCCTGATTGTCCAAATTTCCAGTAATGTCTTTTATAAGTGCTCCCAATCCGTTAGAAAGTCCACGTCTGTAACGTTTCGGTAGTACTTCTATGTATAATTTTTCAACTTGATTTAATTTGTATTGGGTGATAACTTTCTTGCTATTTAATACATTTCGATAACCGCTTTCTACTGGGAATTTCTCCAGTAGTTCATTTACTTGCTTTTTAATGTTGTCTATGATTTGTCCGTATGGTTCTAATTGTATGATGTGTATGATTTTACGAAATCCGTTGTAGATTTTTGCATTACCAATTTTTATAGGGATTACTCCTTTATTGTCCTTGAGCGATGTCAGCTTGATCTCTTGGCACGTGCTCTTTAGGGACCTGGAATAATCGTTTAATTTTACTTTTATGAACTTTGCCTTCTGCGGTTTCTATTACTATTCCGTTGTCTTTTAATACTTGTCGTTTTTTATAGTTAGCTTTTAATTTTCCTCTTTTCTTTCTTTTTGTATAAATGAATAATTTTGGAGAAATAGGGAAAACGGGTTTTCTCTTTTTATTGATTTTTGTAATAATTTTGGCTTTAATTTCGGATGACTGTTTATGGATGTCATTACATAATTGTTCGTACCTTTCTTTATGTTGTTGCAGGTAATCGATTTCATTCACGAAGTCTAATTCTTTCCTAACATAGTGACCTTTTAAGAGACTAAATGGTGTGATTTTAGTTGTTGAGTGGACTGAATTATTATACGACAATATGGCAAGATTCATTACGTTTCCTAGATTTTTATCCTTATCTTTTAGGCGTATAATACTACAGATTTCTTTTAATGTCTGATATCGACTGGATGTGGTACCACGAGCAAAATGTATATCCAGCAGATAGAAGGTGGTTGGTAATACAAAACAAAACTCTCGGTTTTAATTTTCACTTTTATTTTTTAATTTAATTTATTTTTAATTTAATTTATTTTTAATGACGACTTGTTGGTTTGGTGATTGACGATAAAGAGAAATTTTATTTTGTTTTATAAAATCTAGTTACAAAATTTATCTATTTACCACAGAGGGTCCAAATTATGATTTAATTGCCGCTAGATGGCATTACATATTACATATTTGGTATTAAACGCACCTCTGTAGCACAGTTTGTTAATATTACAATTACGTTTGTATTAGTGAACAAACGTCAAAACAATAATTCTAAATGGTAAGAAAATAATTTACATGATAAAATTGAATTTATATTAATTTAATATTATAATTTTAGGCACTAATTGCTGATTAGATATAATGATAAAGGTAAATATATAATAATAATATAATAATTAATAATTACTAATATTTATGTGCTGTGTTTCAGCTTGATGTGTTCCAGATTTATGTGTTTCAGGTTGAGAATTGGTTTACAGGTGAGTACAAATGTTGGTGTTTACGACATACCGGCCGCCTTGAATCGGATGATTCAATTCACTGGAAGTAGACACAACTTGCTGATAGGACGTTTCAATAGTCCATTTTTCGTCTTCACCGTGACGACTCTGACATTGCCGTCTGCACCAGGATGTAGATACGTTGTTTTGCCCATCAACCATTTGCATGGAGGCAAATTATCATCCTTTATGAGCACTATGTCATTGATACTGATGTTTCTTTCTTTTTTGTGCCATTTACTTGTTCGTTGCAGACTGGTTAGGTATTCCAGCTGCCATCTTCGCCAAATATGCTGATTCATCTGTCGTATAAGTTGCCATCTGGATAAATTTGATATTTTGACATCCGTTAAATTGTGATCAGGGAGCTGTGTTGATGGTCGCCCAATTAAAAAATGGGATGGTGTTAAGAAGTCCATGTCATCTTCTGCCAATATACAAAGAGGTCGCGAGTTTAGCATGGCTTCAATTTCAACGATAAGTGTTGACATTTCTTCGATTGTTAATATTTGACCCTCAGTTACTCTTTTTAGGTGATACTTGATGCTTTTTACGGCTGCCTCCCACAGTCCGCCAAAATGAGGCGCGCTAGGTGGAATCGGTTTGAATGTTATTTGATCTGCCAATAAAAAATTTGAAATATTATTATGGTTTTCTTTTAGGAATGTGAAAAGTTGATGTAGATGATTTCGTGCCCCAATGAAATTGGTTCCATTATCGCTATGGATTTCTCTGCAAATGCCTCGACGAGCAATGAATCTTCTCAATGCAGCTAAGTATGCGTCTGATGTTAAATCGGAAACCAATTCAATATGCACAGCCTTTGTGGCAAGGCATACAAATAGACAAATATAACCTTTGCCGGGTTTTTGCCCTCTTCGTCTCGTCGGATACGTTTGAAATGGACCGGCATAGTCCACCCCGACCTTGTAAAACGGTCTAACTAGTTCCACCCTGGGATTTGGTAGTTGACCCATCACTTGACTCATCGTTCTACCTGAGGTTTTAACGCACTTGACACAACCGTGTACTACTTTTCGAATGAGGTTTCTTCCGCCCAGTATCCAATATCTTTGTCGTAGCGTAGCCATCATTAGCGTTGGTCCAGCATGTAAATGCCGTAAATGGTGTTCTCGTACTATTAACTCGGTGAATTCATCGTAAGCCGTTAATATTATTGGATGCTTTACGTCGTATGTTATGGATGCATTTTTAATTCTTCCACCAATCCGTAGTAGTCCCGCTTCATCAAGAAAAGGTTTGAAATACTTGATTCGACTTGATATAGGTAATTCTTTGTTTGATTTAATTAGCTGAATTTCTGGTTTGAAGTGCTTATAAATGCGTAGAATGATATTCTGTGAATTTTGTATTTCTGCTACACTGAGGTATGGTGAAATAGAGTCTTTCGATATTCGATTGAGTTTTAGGTTTAGGTATCGATATACATAGGCCAAAATTCGTACTGTTTTGTTGAAACTGGATGTGGTTTTGGCTAATTATCGATTGCGTTTGACGTTGAGATTGCACATTCAGCGATTTACTACGTAGCTCTTCTACTGTGTTTGATTGTCGATTTATGTTTTTTGGCCAGGTATCGACATTTATTAACCAATTTGGTCCGTTCCACCATAAATCGAAGTGTTGTAATTTTCAGGTGTAAGTCCCCTTGAGGCACAGTCGGCTGGATTATCTTGAGATTCTACATGCCTCCATTGTGATCGGTTGAAGTGAGTAAGGATTTCACCGGTCCTATTACCGATGAAGGTGTTCCATTTGCTTGGATTTGAACTTAGCCAGTCCAATACTATAGTTGAGTCGGTCCAGGCGAATATCTCGATGATCTGATTTTTGAATGCCCGTTTGACACTCAATAATAATTGGCTTAATAATACTGCACCACAGAGTTCCAGTCGTGGAATTGACAGCTGCTTAATTGGTGCCACTTTCGTTTTTCCTGCTAGTAATTTAATTGTGGGTTCGCAGTTTGGATTAATGATTTTTGCATATACAACCGCAGAATATGCTTCTTTAGAAGCGTCGGAAAACCCATGAAGTACAATTTTGCTGTTGCGTGTGGTATTGATAAATCTCGATATTCTAATATTTTCTGTTTCGCTCAGGTTGCCTCTCAATTTTAACCATTCATCTAGCAGATTTGTTGGTAATTGGTCATCCCATTTTAGATTTTCGGCCCACAACGATTGCATGAATATCTTTATCGAGATTGTTATGGGAACAAGCCATCCTAGGGGGTCGAACAAACGGCTGGCTTCAGATAAAATCCCTCGTTTGGTTGTCGTTGGTTGTTTGTTCAAATTGACTTGAAATTGAAAACAGTCACTGATTGGGTCCCAATGAAGTCCTAATACTTTGGTATGATTAGGCGCGGCATTATCTACTTCTAACAGTCGTGGTCTCTGAATTGATTCAATGCTGTCACTTAGCGTTCTTTCATTAGATAGCCATTGCCGGAGATGAAACTTGGAATTCGATAGGATGTATGTGATTTGGTTTTTTAGCTGCTCGGCTTCGTGTAGGGTATCGGCACCGGTCATCAGATCGTCGACATACATGTCGGTTTTTATGCGGTCTGCAGCTTGAGGAAATTCTTCTTTAAACTTATCTGCTGCCTCTATGATTGCTCTTGTAGCTAAATAGCTTGCACTAGCTGTCCCATAAGTGACGGTTAACAATTCATAGGTGCGAAACGGCTTTGTTGATTCCTCTCGCCATACTATCCTCTGGTATTTAGTGTCATTATCAGCTACACGAACCTGACGATACATTTTTTCGATGTCTGCCGTAACAGCTACTTTGAATTTCCTAAAGCGAGATAATATTTGGTATAAGCTTGATTGAACGGTCGGTCCAACCGCTAAACAATCATTTAAGGATATTCCGCTACTGGTTTTTGCGGAGCCATCGAATACGACCCTCAACTTTGTTGTGCTACTTGTATGTTTGATGACACCGTGATGTGGTAAATAATACTGAGGTTGATTATTCCTTTGGTTGGTCTCGACTTCCTGCATATGTCCTAAGGTTAAGTATTCTCTCATGAAAGCTTTGTATGATTCCGCGAAGCTTGGTTCTCTAGCGAATCTTCGTTCAATGGAATACATTCTCTGTACGGCTGTTTTATAAGATTCACCCAATACAGACGGTGATATTTTGAATGGTAGAGCCACCTTGATTCGGCCAGAGCTATTTATTGTTTTTGTGTCACTGAAGCATTTCTCACATAACTCTTCTTCGGGTGTTCGATTAATCTTTTCCACTTCTAGGTTTTCTATCTCCCAAAATCTTCGTAATAGGTTGTCCAGATTGCATTCGTTGTTATCCACTTTAATTGAGATGGATTGCGATGGTGCCGTTCCACTTGTTCTTCCTGCGATAACCCAACCTAGTTTGGTGTTTTGAAGAATTAGTTCGCTTGGTGTTGTGATCTTTCCGTGGGATAGCATCTCAAAGAAACTGTCAGCGCCAACTATGATGTCGATCTCGAGCGACTTGTGGAAGTGCGGATCAGCTAGGTCGTAGTGTTCGAATTGGTCTACGTTGATATATTCGGCTATTGATGGTTGTTTGGTGGTCAGCTTAGGGAATACAAAGGCTTCTATCTCGAGTGTTGGTTTGGATTTGTTCCACGGTATCATAACTAATGATACTGCACCCCTTGTATACACGAAAAAAAAAACTGGTTACAACGAAGAAAAAACTGAATGATTCAAGAAAAATGAGCACTTGATTTTCAGCTAAGATAACTATTTCATAATGCAAACTTTCAATTTCTTCATTTGATGTTTTTATTTAAATATTGAAATAATATTGTTTTTATTGTTGAAAGAAATTCAATTTCTTAAAACAAGAAAATATTATTTTGTAGAGCAAATCGCTTTTCTTAGTTTTTAATATCTATTTCTTCATTAAAGATAACAAATTCTTGTTTTAAGGTGACCGTATCTCAAAATACAATAAATTGAGGCTTGTATTAAGCAATTTTTCATATAATTATATGATCTACATTTCATTAGTTAAGAGTCATTTTCTTATAATTAAAATGCAATTTCTGCCAGAAAACATTTTTTTTCGTGATTGAAGAACCCATTTATAAATTGTAGAGAAGGAATTGCTTAAATACTTCAAACGCCTTTCTTGGAAAAGCTTTAGAATTTCTAGATTGCAGAAAGTAACTTCTGTAAAAGTATTTCTTGTTTCCAGCTATTTTTCCAGTTTATTGGAGCAACATTAAATATAATTTCCAAAATAATAACAATAGAATTTTATTATATATGATTTATTTTAATTTATTATAAGAAATATAAAAATTCGATTTAATATTAATTAGCTATGTCATACAAATTATAATAATAAATACAATAATAAAATACAAATTTAATTAAATAGAAGACATAATCGGCTTCAATATTTTTACGCTATGATTTATCAAGAAAACTTTACAACTAGTTTTTACAATATCAACAATAATGAAAAGTTTAATATTTTGATAGCTTAACTCACACACATTTAACATGCAGTAACAAATAAACGTCGGTAGGTTTTGAAAAAATTAACATTTAAATTAACAGATAAACATTAGTTTTTGGTTTATCGTCGTACCTGTAATTTCTGCAATAATGAATTTATTTTTATTTTTTTGCATTAAGATTACTATTTTTAAATTTATTTTTCAATTAGCCGATCTTCCGAAGCTTACATTAGTGGTTTCTATGCTTGTTGTATAAAAAGCCTGCTGGCTTTTACCTGCTATATAATACAATTCCTGAAAATAAGACAATAATTAGCAATGATTTTTATATATAATTCATTGTTAGTTACCTTCTTTTCTCCAGGAATAAATGCTCGATATCACTAGCAATTGTTCTTAATAAATCAGCTGATACAGGGTTTTTGACCAATATATCCTCAACTGTAGATACTAGTAGATAGCGGGTCCTTCCGTCGAGCTGTAGTAGAGTTGCTGCATTAAAATGTTTAAGATTTTAAACCCTTTGGTTGAATCGAGAAACTGTTCAAATCTGCTGATGATATTTGTCCACTTGATGGAGAAGAAAGGGCTGGTTTATGCTGTGTCCTGATCCAGTCATAATTTTCGTCAGCAATTTCTCTGATTAAAAAAATTTAAATAAAACTCTAAAATCATTATGCACAAATTACACACACAAAACACACAAAAGAGAGCGATCAATTGTTAATTTAAATTATAAATATATGTAATATATATATATATATATATATATATATATATATATATATATATATATATATATATATATATATATATATATATATATATATATATATATATATATATATATATATATATATATATATATATATATATATATATAACTTACATTTAATTGCTTAGCTTCACCTTAATTATTTTTCAACACCATTTTAAAACATTTTATTTGACAATCACAAAAAAAACACGCTGTTTCTATTAAACTGTTCAAGAGATAATAAATATTACTTATTTAATTTATATTTCTCAAATGTTTCATCGTTTTCTTGATTTGAGACATACATTTTAAACCAAGAAATATTATGTTGAAGTTTAAAAAATTACTTTTTTATGATAAGAAAAACTTTTCTTGAAGTAACATAGCAAATTGTATTGAAATTATGGAAATTTCTATCTTCATTAAAGAAAACTTGGAATGAGTAAAGATTCATTATTTCTTCAATCAAGATAACTTTTTTGAAATTCTAGAATTCATTAGTTTATCATAAAGAGAAATAATGTTTCTATTATCAAGAAACGTTTTCAATTTTAAAATGTTGTATTTTAATAAAATTTATGTTTTTGTTTTAAGAAAATATTAAATTTCTCGTTTTAAGAAAAGGAAAGATTAAATTAAAAGTATTTCTCTTCAAACTAAATTTTTTCTCTTATTATAAAGAATTTATAGCAACGATAAATACAAGAAAAATAATTCTCAAGATGGAATTTGATGTTAAAACTTCAGTCAAGAAATAATTCTCTTCGTAAGAAAACTATTTTTATAACTAGAAAAACTGGTATGGACATAGAAATTTGGTTTTTAAATTAAGCAAAAATATTTTTTATTAAATAAAGAAAAATATTTCTTTAAGATAGTAAGCTTATTTTTTTCCGTGTAACCGTTAGTAGTTGCTCCTATGCCTGATATGGCTAGTTTAGCGCTGCTTCTCTTCAGTTTCAGTTTTTGAGCACATTTCTCTGAAATGAACGTTCCTTGTGATCCTGAATCCAACAAAATTCGACATAGTTGGTATTGGTTATTCACGTCTAGCACTTTCACTAATGCCGTAGGTAACAGTGCACTTCCTGGGTGGCTACTTGTGGAAACGCTGATTTGATGGCTAGAGCTTGCTGGAGTCTCATCGGTTTTTTGGATACTGGTCACGGTTGCTATGGATTCTCCCTCATTCGGTACATTCGTATGCAGAAGGGTGTGGTGCTTCCTATTACAATGTCTGCATCTAAACTTAGATTTGCAAGCGTATACATTGTGGTTATCGTTAAGACAATTAAAGCAACGATGTTGATTCTTCATCAAAACCCTTCTTTCATCTATAGGTAATTCTTGAAACTTGCGGCATTCGAACAGTCTATGCTGCTCTTTAGGACATAACGAGCAGAAATATACTTCTAACGAACTAGCTACAGCATGACTTCTAATAACGGAAGCTTTAGAGGGATTGGGTGGTACTTGTGAACGTTTGTGTGAACACTTCAGCGAATCTAATGCATCCACTCTTCTGAGCATGAAGTCGAAAAATTGTTTTATGGTTGGTACGTCATACTCTGACGAAGCTTGCGCCCATAAATTATTCGTTTCTGAATCTAATTTACTCACTAGAATATAGATCAACCAATGATCTCTTTGCTCGGCGTCTTTACCTAATGCCTTTAGTCCACGTAGGATCTCATCGGAAGTATCGAGGAGCTGTCGTACGTTTATATTGTTTGCTATTGTGAACGAAGGTTGTGAAATGAAATTTTTAATAAACGCGTAAATGCTGTGCTTTCGTCTATCATAACGCTCCCGAAGTTTTCGTAGTGCTTCAATATAATTTGCATCCGTGATGCTAAAATGCTTGAGTAGGCTAGCGGCTTCTCCCTTTAATGTCCCCTTCAGGTATTGAAGCTTTTGAGACGGTGTAAGTCTATTATTATCATGTATGGTTGAGCAGAACAAATCGTGAAACGATTGCCATTCGGTGTACTCGCCTGTAAATGTTGGGATGAGTAATTTTGGTAACTTCACATCTAGATGCATTCCCGCAGCTGAGGTATCAATCATTGTTTCATTCAAGGATACGGTAGGTTCCGTTTTTGCTCTTAATATTTGATTTAGCCCGGATACAATTTTATAATAATTGTCCTCGAATTCTCGGTCCAGTTCCTCTTCATTATTCATTGCCACTATTTTGTCTTCTATTTCAGTAAATTGAATGCGACAACGTTCTACGTTAGCAAGCCTAACCCTTATATCTTCGGGACTCGAATCGACGCCCACTGTATTTATAAAATTGAGCATCTTCGTCATGCTGCCCTTGATGTAGGCACGTCTCTTTTTTAGTGATATAATGTCAGCCATCTTAACTTCACTACACTTGTTTTAATATTCACTAAATTCCGTTTATATTCTCGATTTTGTTTGCAATCGCAGCAAAGCGGAACGCACGCAGGTATATTGATAAATTAATGGCGTACGAAACAGGTGGAAAAACTATAACCTCTTCCCTTTTATTCTTAATAAATATCGTAATGGTTTAGGTGGGTACGCAACGCCGATGAATAATTTACGATACGCACAATCAAATTAATTGTTTTGTTTTTAATTTTTTTTATTTGTATTTATTTGATAAATTAAATATTTGATACTTGCGGTTTTTATGTGTTCCATGCGGTTATGGTGCCCCGATGCGCTCAATTGAATTCAAATATCCCTCGATGATTGATTTTGCGGTAATGCGTTCGGCTGTTTTGTGAGGTTAGGTTGGATGTTTTTGCACATCCGGCTCGAAGGACCAATGATATCGACTGGATGTGGTACCACGAGCAAAATGTATATCCAGCAGATAGAAGGTGGTTGGTAATACAAAACAAAACTCTCGGTTTTAATTTTCACTTTTATTTTTTAATTTAATTTATTTTTAATTTAATTTATTTTTAATGACGACTTGTTGGTTTGGTGATTGACGATAAAGAGAAATTTTATTTTGTTTTATAAAATCTAGTTACAAAATTTATCTATTTACCACAGAGGGTCCAAATTATGATTTAATTGCCGCTAGATGGCATTACATATTACATATTTGGTATTAAACGCACCTCTGTAGCACAGTTTGTTAATATTACAATTACGTTTGTATTAGTGAACAAACGTCAAAACAATAATTCTAAATGGTAAGAAAATAATTTACATGATAAAATTGAATTTATATTAATTTAATATTATAATTTTAGGCACTAATTGCTGATTAGATATAATGATAAAGGTAAATATATAATAATAATATAATAATTAATAATTACTAATATTTATGTGCTGTGTTTCAGCTTGATGTGTTCCAGATTTATGTGTTTCAGGTTGAGAATTGGTTTACAGGTGAGTACAAATGTTGGTGTTTACGACAATGTCGAGTGTAATCTTTCGACTGGGGAGTTACCGGTGGAGTTATACGGTGTAGTGATGTGTAATTCAATTTGATATTTTTCCATCAATATTTTAACTTCTCCTCCATTTCCTATTTCGTGATCAGCTATAATTTTACCTGGTAGTCCGTGTTGACTGAAATAGTGTATTAGTGCTTCAGAAATCCTTTTAGTTGTTTTTTCTTCTAACAGGTAGGCTGCTGCAAATTTACTGAACTTGTCTATAACCGTTAAGAATTTTACTGCCTCTAATTGGAATATATCAATGTGAATAATCTCCATGGGTTTCTTCGGTGTTTCAGTTAAGGATAGTTGTAGTTGTGGAGGTTGTCGGTCGTACTTCACTTGTTGGCAAACGTCTCATTGATTTACGTAGTCTCTTATCATTTCTTTCATTCTTGGGAAATAGTACTCTTTTTTGATATGCTCGTAATTTTCTATGATACCGCGATGTTCGTTTTGTTCGTGGGTCCTTTTAATGATCTCTTGTTGTTTGTTTTCGTCTTCAATTCTTCAATGTCGGTTAGAAGTGACATAGACCGTACTAAATTTACTTTACGATTTGTTACCCTTGGTTTGGAGGATGTCATCGCTTTATACGCTTCTGAAACGTATTGAAAACATTCCTCTGAAGTGAAAATACATGTCAGATTCCTATTTCGTCCAAATAATTTCCGTAGCTCTTCTGTAATGGTAGTTTTTATACCTCGTTTACGTGGTATTTGCACTGTTACTCTTTTCCGAGAGTTGAAAAGCGTTTCAGTTTTAACGAGAGGTTCTTTTAAGTTATCGGATAGGTAAATGACTAATTGTTTTTCGAACATGTTTATAGAATTCTTTGTTGTTGGGATTAGATTGTCAGGTGTTGACAACATACTTGCTGTATCTTCTACCGAGGATGAACTTTCGGTATTGTTAACATCAATATGGTTAGAACTGATTTGGATGCAAGATAGAGCATCAGCGTTCGCGTTCTGAGAGCCTTTTTTATAAACGATGTTGTAGTCAAACTCTTCTAACTTTAAACGCCATCTCACAAGTTTGGAATTTGGTTCTTTTAGTGAAAACAACCAAGTGAGAGGTTTGTGGTCCGTTATGATGGTAAATTTTCGGCCAAATAAGTATGGTCTGAAATATTTCGTTGTCCATACTATTGCTAAGAGTTCCTTCTCGATGGTCGAGTAGTTTTGCTCAGTTTTTGTGAGTGTACGCGAAGCATAACAAATTGGCAAATCTTGTCCTATTGTACCCTGGGATAGAACAGCACCTATAGCGACATTGCTCGCATCGGTTGTTACCAAGAATGGCTGCTCAAAATCCGGGTATTGCAATATTGGATTTTCACAGAGCAATTGTTTGCAATTTTCGAAGCATTTTATGTAATTTTCATTAAGGTCAATGACAAAATCTTTCCTTAGACATTCCGTCCTGGGTTTTGTGAGGAAAACGAAATCTTTTATGAACTTTCTGTAATACCCTAATAGACCAAGAAAGCTTTTGATCTGCTTTTTGGTTTTGGGTATGGGGAAATTTCGAATTGCCCTGATCTTGTCGGGGTTAGGTTTTACTCCTTCTGAAGTAACAATATGACCTAAGAACGCGATTTCTTTATGTAGAAACTCACTCTTATCAAGTTGTACCTTTAGATTTGCGTCTCGTAATTTAGTAAAAACTTTATTCAAGCTATTCATATGCTCCTGCAGTGACGTAGAGAATATTATAATGTCATCCATGTAGCAGAGACATATTTTACCTTGTAGTTCTCCTAAAACGTGATCCATAACACGTTGAAACGTGCTAGGGGCGTTCTTTAGACCGAATGGCATACGAACGAATTCGTAATGACCAAATTCAACACTGAATGCAGTCTTAGGGATATCTCGTGGATTTACTTCTATCTGGTGGAAACCAGAAGCAAGGTCCAGAGTTGTGAAATACAAACATTTTCCTAGTTTGTCTAGTATGTCCGTTATATTGGGTAATGGGTACTTATCAGAAATTGTTTTTCTGTTCCAACAACAATTGTTGTTGTTGTTCCTCATAATTAAGGTGAGATGTTCGAATTAGGTGTTTTATATCAGAACTATTATAATCTTTTATGGGTTCGATGTTATTAATTTCTGTGTGGTATTTGCTAATTTCCTCACACTCTATTGGGTGTTCTACCACGAATTTTTTTGCTTGTGGGCTGTAGTTAACGACTTCCACTTTAGCGTAATTATCTTTACTCGTATATATACCTTCTGGTATGATTAGATTTCCGTTTAGGAGTTGGGGCTTAATATATATCTCGCCATTTTCTATTGTAACAGGTACGCTTGCTATTATTTTGCTTCGCGGAGCGATATTGTAAATTGCAGACATGAAATTTAATTTAAATTTTAATGGGATTTGAACTAATGGATTGATTAATAGGGATTGTCCTAAATCAAGAGTTATTTTTAATTTTTGCATGGTTTCCATGCCAATTAGACCATTAAAATAATTGTGAAATTTGAAAAGGAAGAAGTCGAGTTCCTCGTTAGTTTTAAATTCTTTAATGCCCTTTAACTGGACCATTTTATCAACAGTCGTATCATTAAATAGAGTAGATATGGTTACTGGATTTATTTTTTGTACGAATTTACTTGGGATCAGAATTGGATCAATAAAGGATTTTGTAGAACCAGTGTCTATTAAGAATTTATAGGGGCGTCCGTTAAGGATTAGTTCGACATAAGGTAATTGATAACCTTTTTGGTGGTGGCTATTCAGACTTAGGTATCCGAATGTTGATTCTCCGAGGCTTTTAGGCAAAAATCCTCGTCTTGAATTTCAATGATAGGGATACTTTGATTTTGACTTTGTAGATTTTCTTCGAAATATTCATTCATACCGGATTCTTGTTCCTCGTATGAACTATCATATTCCTGATTTTCATAGTACACGTCTTGATAATAATAATCACTTTCGTTGTTATAGGGGTTCGATGAAATATTATATAGTTCTTTAACTTGAACTTTTGATGGGCCATTGCTATTGAAGCGATAAGGCTGATTTGTTGAACTGAATTGTCGTTGGAATGGTGGTTTTTGATAGACCGGTTGTTTATATCCATTTTCATTCGATGTTGTATCCATAGGTTTCGGTTTATGGTATTGAATTGGTTTAGGTGGTAATCCTCTTAAGCCAAATTGTGTATTATTTTGTTGGGTGAAGGGGCGATGATTGAAATATTGAGGTTTATTATTATTAAAATTTTGAGGTCGATTTTGATTGTACTGCGGATGCTGATTATATTGTGGATATTGGTTGTATCTTGGATATGGATGTCTAGGCATTATTGTTTTTTGAGGTATTAGTGGAGGTGACGCTTTATTCTTCATATAGACTATATTTTGTTCCTTTAAACAGTACTCGCCGTCGGAAGATCCGGTGGCTGCATTGCTCTTACCATAACTCCAAGGGAGTCTCTCAAATTTGCCGTGAACACAGAAAGGCACATGGAATCGTACCATTTGGCTTTCTGTATTGCTTCATTTGGGGTATTCAGTTTCGCCCAAGTCTTTAATGTGTTACATATTTCAAGGATTCTCGTGAAATATACTTCAACACTGTCATTTCTTTGCGTGATAGCGTGAAGATCCCGAATTAGACTATTTTCATCTCTCTTATCGGCAAAGTGAGCGATAAGGCTTCTTTTAATACTATCCCACTCATTTGTGGTGTTATACATTTCTAGGGCCTTGTTGGCATCACCCACTATTTTATTACGAATTGCCCGTAAGAGAATTATCTGGTATGATGGGTCAGTGAACGCTGGTTTGAGAATTTTTAGAATGTCTTCGACTTGTGTAATAAATTTGTTTAGTTCCGTTCTACTACCATCATACGGCGGAATATCTTTGATGGCGTCGGGGATTTGTAACAGTCTTAATGTCCGTTCCATTTCTTTAAACTGTTTTTCCTCTGCGTCAGTCATTTTCTTAAATTTAATAACACTGTCACTGTCACTATCAGAATCAAAATCTTCCTGAATGTTACGCGACTCGTTATATTTATCGATTAATTTCTTAATTTTTAAATTGTTTATGTTTTCTTATTTATACAATAAAATTTCTCAACTTGAAAGGGAATTTAGATAGTTGCGGGGAATTAGTATTATACCAAGTGTAACTCACCAATTTAATAAGAAGATCAGGACCAGGAGATGATATGCCTTCATTCCGTCCACTGATGTTGCCGCAATATCGATTTTTCGCTTCCTCTTGAGTGTTTTGACTTTTTGTCAAAAAAATTTCACTGTTCGAGTACAGACGCTCGGACGTCAACTTTTTATTAATTTTTATTAATTTGTTTTGCTACGATGGCTCGCAAAACAATCTTTCGAAGAAAACGAATTATTTTATATTTATTTCACTTTTTATATACAATATTTATCATATACCGTGATAAATTTTGTTATATTCACTTTTTAATTATTATATATTTATTTATATTTATTTGAATTTATTCACTTCTATATCTTATATAGACTTCTAATTTATTTTAAATCACTTAACTATACTTTTTACGCTATTTGCCGTAGGCACTTGGCGAAACACACTTATACTTAATAAACACATTTTTTTATTAATCACTTGTTTTTTGTTTCGCAGTTATTTTGAATAATTTTCAAAAAGTTTAAAAAATCACTCGATCGATTTCGACTTGTTAGGTCATCATCAGGAGTAGTAGATACTCCTGATGATGACCTAACAAGTCGAAATCGATCGAGTGATTTTTTAAACTTTTTGAAAATTATTCAAAATAACTACGAAACAAAAAACAAGTGATTAATAAAAAATGTGTTTATCACTTAACTATGTTTGATATACCATCAAACAGTATATTGTTCATATACTCGGTGAATAATTGTTCGATTAAAGCACTACAGTTAATATTCCTTTAACTTTCACTATTCGTGACACTTAAAATACTTTAATTATTCACTTGCAGTTGATATTTTGGTAGGAACAGATATTTGAAAATATCCGCTACCACACTGCGCCAGTTAAATTTGTTATTACACTTAACTTAACATTTTTTATTGCTGTGGAATTTTCCATAGCTTTACTTTATTTTCAATTTCAATATAGAGTTTACACTTTCAAGATATTTTTATACTAATTCAAAGATGTTAGTTATGTTAGTTGTTATATAGTGATAAAAATGCTTAGTTAGTAAAAGATAATGTTAGTTTCTACGATGTTGCGAAGCATGCACGTGTATAATGCTATTTGCTGGTTTTGCATTTATGTGTCTTCACATCCGTTGATTTCGTTATGCGGTTTCAAATAGCGTTTATGCGGTTTCGAGTAGCATTAGGGTTAAAATACTGATGATGATGCAGCCTTGATGTTATCTGCTTGTATCGAGTTATTAGAGGTACGTAATTCCACTCGCGACCGCCGTCCAACCTTATTTATACTATATAATGCAATTTGCCAAATTTTTCAAGTAAATTCCCAAAACGCTATTTTACCCCCTATCCATATATTATCGTGCCAAGACCCTAACGTTTAAATTAAAATTTCCGGCTTTTTTATTTGTACCGTCTTCCGTGAATAACGTATCCCTATTCGGAATCATTAAATCCATTCGGGATTTGATTTGTCGATTGAACATTTTCATGGAGTGTGAAACATCAGTAGCTGGATGAATCGATTTCCGCACCTTTCAAGGATTTTAATTTGTTTTTATTTGTTTGGACATAACGCTCAGCTTGACCTTTCGTAGATGGATGTTATGCTGCTCCCATCTTGTGATCATTTAATTTTAAAAAAATGTCAAATTCACGTGACGTAAATTGCGTTCCTCGATCCGAGATTCCTACTGAATCCCGAAAGTACTAAAAATTTCCCTTAAATTGGAAATTGCAATTTCGGTTGTGATATTGCTCTGTATTCTAACTTCAGACCATTTGGAAAACGCATCTACCACAATTAAAAAGTAAACACCTAGATACGTTCCTGCAACGTCTATCTGCATGAGTTGAAATGAGTAAGTTGTAGGCACCTTTGATGGGTTTGGTTTGATCAATTGGTAATCTGTACAATTCTTCACAGTGCCTTCTATATCTTTGTCTATGCCTGCCCACCAACAGTAACCTCTGGCATATGATTTCATTCGTGTGATGCCGAAATGAGTTGAATGTAATTCATTCAACACCGTAGTGTTTGTGTTATATACACCCGAACTCCTCGTAAAATGCAATTTTGTTGTAACGCAACCCATTTATTAAATTTGCAACCAAACTATCGTTTAATGTTTCTTCCCCTAACTCTTTTACTGTCAAAGGTAAGGTCTCAATTAGATTGCATTCTACCACATCAATTTCTTCAATTTTTGAATAACTCTCCTTCGAGGGTAAACGAGACATAGCATCAGCGTTACCATGCTCTTTCGTGTTTCTATAGACTATGTCATAATCAAACGCATGTAAGAATAAATAGCAAAATATTGCATGGTAAACCCTTTTTTGAGGAAAATTTTGAATTAACGGTTTATTGTCCGTGATCAAAACAAATGTCCACCTCTCTGTCTATTTGTGAGTATCGCTGTTGCGATCTGCTCAGCGTCTGTGAAGCATACTGTATGGGACGTTCTGTATACCGTCAGGGTACATATGACTCAATACGGCCCCCCACTCCATAAGGTGATGCATCCGTCGCAAGTACCAGAGGTAACTTAGCATCATAATGGACTAAACATTTACTTGATTGCATTTCAGTTTTAATTCTGTTAAACTAGTACTTAAGTACTTAAATTTTTGAAAAATCTACCATAATAGTTAATTAACCCGGCAAATGCTCTTATTTCATCTTTATTCGTTGGTCTGCGCATATCTTGTATTGCCGTAATTTTCCTCTGGATTTTGTGTATACCCTCTTTGTAAGATTTAATCTAGACAAAACTTCTCTCAATCTACTTAAATGAATACTATCGTCAGGGCCTGTAATTTTAATGTCATCTAAAAACACTGTAACTCCTGGTATATATCCTGCAATATTTGATCTATATATGTCTCTGCCATATGGCAGGTGCAGAAGCGATATCATACATTAATCTTGTTGGTTCGTACAGTCCTTTATGAGTGCTCAGTGTCAGCATTTCCCTATCTTCTGGACACACTTGTAATTGTAGATATGCTTGAGTCAGGTCGATTTTCGAAAATTTCTCTCCGCCTGCCATTGAGGCAAACAACTCCTCGATCGTGGGTAACGGATGTTCATCCACTAATAAATTCGGATTGACCGTTATCTTGTAATCCCCAAATAATCGAATCTGACTATTCGCCTTTGGGACTGGAACCACCAGTGTTTAGCCCATTGACTATGATTTACCTCCCTTAAAATCCCATTTGCAACTAAATTATCAATCTCGGTCTCCACTAAACTACGAATAGAAAAAGGAATAGATCGCGATCTTACCCATCGTCTTGCCAAAAACCATACTAAATTTATTCAAAATTATGTTAATTTTGCTCTCTTCCATTTGTAGATTGGTGTAATTTAGATTATTCACTACTCCTTCCTTGTATTTAAAATGTTCTTCCAATCCAAACATAAACTACTTATAATTTTAGTGCTATACTTTTATTTTGATACCTGACATACACTTCCATATAACTGATCACTCAAATTCGATTTTCGCAATAGCTAATTAACTCCATATCCGTTTCGTGCAATGTTACATTCCCGATAATGGACGTTCTGGAAAAGTTTTACAACCTTGAACCGCTTGAAATTGTTGAAAATTTCCGTTTTCATCTAAGGAAGCAGAACGAAGAAGAATCAGTAAGCGGATTCATGGAAGAGCTCCGTAAATTAGCAATAAATCAATTTGTTTTTTGTGTTGCGAAGTCAAAAAACACAAAACAGATTGCTGGAGATAAAAAGTCTTACATACGAGAAAGCTTTTGAATTGGCACTTTCATTAGAAATGTCAACAAAAGGTGGTGCCGAGCTCAACAATCAACGAGTGAACAGTATTCATCAGACAAAAAATAACAACCAATCATCTAAAAAGGACAATCAAAACACAAGTACATATAATAAATCAAACTTTCAGTTTCCAGGAAATTCAATCAGGAAACGAAAGGAAGGTTTCTCAATGAGCAAGTATTGTTTTATCGATGAGGAGTTGGAGGCCATTAAAAATATGTAGTATAGTAGAAATAGACGAAATTAATAGTATAGTTTCTAATAATGATAGATCAAAATTTTTTAAAACGTTGAGCGTAAATGAAGTTGAACATTCCAAATTGATAGTGGATCGCCAGTCACTGTGCTTGAATTTCAAACTTTTTTTTCGTGACAAGCTGGGCACCCGGGGGGTAAACCTAATTCGAGTATGCTGAATTCACCGGTGCTAGTCCCATTTCAAAGTTAGTCCCCATTTTTGAGATATCGCTTTCGACATGTTTTTGCTCTGAGTCAAAATATACCCTCATTTTCACGTTGATGGCTCCTAAACCATTAAGTTTTTCGTTATGCTTTCTTCAGCAAAGTTGTGGCGCAAGCCAAGACAAACAACTTTGCCGAACATATCAAGACCGAAAAACGAAAATTAAAAAAAAAGAAAATTAAATTGATTCAGTTGATTTTTTTGTGATTTTCACAATTTTTTCCTAAAAAGTTAACATTTTTCTTAAATTTTAATTTTAATTTTCTGATTCGTTCGTGTCGTCTTCGGATTCTTCTTCCTCTTGCAAATTCCAACAAATGTCACCCAAGAGTGCATCCAGCTTTTTCCAGCTGTACCAATGTTCGAGCCTTGCCGTCATTTGGTGAAAACGCTCGCCGTGCTCACCGGATTCGGCTGGTGATTGTTCGGCGAATTTTTCCATTCGACAATGCAGAAAATGTATTTTCAATGACATTCTAACGTTTATATTGTGAAAAGCTGTCAGCATATTTTCAATATATCTGCGCCAATCATCTGATCGATTAATTCCGAGAACATTCTTAATAACGTCTTTTACACATTTCCATGCCACAAGCTCTCGTTCACTGAGAGCATTTTCAAATGCATCATCTTACATCAGACGACGAATATCTGGACCATTAAGTATTCCTGTAATAAAAAATAAGATGCGAGATGAAATTCATTTGATCAAAACTTACATTCGAATAGATGTAAATACCAACCTTCTTTTATTTTCATTCCACTTAACCGTGGAAAAATGCGACCCAATTCGACGAACGCATTTCCATCTGGATTCAGCGCTTTTATAAAATTGTTAACTACTCCAAGCTTGATATGAAGTGGTGGTAGCAATATTTTTTTTAATTGGCACAAGTGGAACCTCAACGATGCTGTCGTATCGCAATCTAATGTTCTGACGTAAAGCCCAGTCCGTTCGTTGTATTGGTCGCCCTTAAAACGTGTATCCCATAAGCACATAAAACACATGTTTTTAGTGTAACCCAATTGCAAACCACTTAAAACAGCTATCACTTTTAAATCTGCACAAACTTTCCATTGATGGTCATTGTATTTAATCAAATCAATGATGTTTTTAATTGATGCATAGGTTCCCTTTGTGTTTGTGCTGAGTGCAATTGGAATGGAATTCTTTGAGTTGGTAACGTGAAGGAGAACTGCCTTCAAGCTGCTTTTAGAGGAATCGATAAACAATCGCCAATCTTCGGGATTATGTGCATTGTGCATTGTGGATACCAAACCTCGGATATCAGTGCAAAAAGCGAGTGAATTATTCTCAGATGATTTGAAAAAATTCGTAAAATGTCGATGACGATTTATTGCTCTATATATCCGAACATTTGGAGCCAAAATGTTCACTTGTTTTAAATCCATTGACAAAAGAATGGCTTGCCGCTGCGATAGTTTCAGGCGTCGTACCATAATATCCAAACGATTTTGTGAGATTTCAATGTGATTGCATGGCGCAGTGATATTTGATGGTTGATATATTGATGCAGATGTTTCTCCAGTTTCACCTGATTTAAATGTTGTTGGTAAATATTCCTCAGTTGGGTTTGATCTTTGCGGAACAGGTATTTCATCTGAATGCGGCAGCGGTAGCTGAGTATTTGTCGTTGCAGTGTATGTCAAAGAACCAAACCCATAACATTGAACTGCATCATGTCCTTGTGGATCGATCCATATCATCGGGACACCAAATGGCATTGCGGCTCCAGTGATTTGCCATCTATGCAGATGGGAAATGCATGTTGTACAAACAAAAGACGGCGTCCAATTTACACCACTAATAACATTTTGTGAAAAGTATAGTCGATATAAATCAGCGGTTTCATCACTTATTTTGCGGCGATTGCTCATAATTGTAAATTTTTCACACACATAACAAAAGCACTTTAGTTTAAAACACCTATCCATATTATTTATTTCACCAGATTTCACAAGCCGAGTTTCACTTTATTGTTTGTGTTCTTTTGTCACTTTATATATTTAGATGAAAAACTTTTCATTTTTAATTTTATATTACAGTTTTTAGTTCTAACTTATTGTGCCAATTTTTTAACTTTTTTAGAAATATCGATTTTGAGAATAATCTTTTCTTCGGTTTATTTTTTGCTACTGTTACATA
This sequence comes from Nephrotoma appendiculata, assembly GCA_947310385.1. NCBI lineage: Eukaryota > Metazoa > Arthropoda > Insecta > Diptera > Tipulidae > Nephrotoma > Nephrotoma appendiculata. The sequence continues at coordinate 142,238,493 of OX371223.1, forward strand.
ATTTATTTTGAAGCCCTTTATATACTGTAGCTAGGCGCTGCTGTTTGGTACCTCCTTTGTTTTTCAGTTATGGATAATAGTTCGTAAATTTTATTGGTTTTTGTGTTGATTTTGTTCCTAAGTAAATTGTGGGTGTTTTTGTTTTTGTATATTTTCAGGGTGTGAATTTTGACCGTAATTTGACTCTTGACGTATGAGAAATTCGTATACGTACAGTATACAAATGCCTCATGACTCATGAGTCAAATTGTACACCTGTCTAATTTCAGTCCTTTTTTGGTTATGTGCAAAATCTTTAAATTTTTATTGTATTTAGTGTATGATTTGCAGTTTTTATGTGTTGTGCGAAACTTGATTTTATGTACTTGTGATGTGTTCTTTATATGTAAAGTCCTGTTTGGACTAAGTATGCCGACTTCCAGTTGTATTTAGCCTTACCTGTGTACCTATGTTTCTCAAAACGGCAGACCGAAGTCTTCTGTGAGAAGCTTTTGCAAAAACTGACAAGAACCTGCCTTTTTGGGGAGCATGAGAGAAGGCTGGGTCTACAGACGAATGACTTTGTAGAAGTTGCATGGACGAAAAGAAAGAAGAGACTTTAGATAACTTCCTATGCTCGTGCCCGGCACTATCATACAGAAGGTATAGGTATTTGGGCGTGTACAGTATGGCCAGCCTTTCAGATCTTGCTGACTGTAGAGTGCGAGATATTTTGCGCTACGTATGGAGCCCCGAATGGTTTTGAACACGGGTAAAGAGGAAATAGGTTCCTGTGGTATCACAACGGGCCACTGGTCTAAGTGTGCGGAAGCAGCAACTCCAACCTAACTTTGGCCTAAGTAAAAAAAACATATATGGTGGGTGTGGTTTTTCGGTCTTGATGTGTTCGGCAAAGTTGTTTGTCTTGGCTTGCGCCACAACTTTGCTGAAGAAAGCATAACGAAAATCTTAATGGTTTAGGAGCTATTAACGTGAAAATGAGGGTATCAGGGCAAAAACATGTCGAAAGCGATATCTCAAAAATGGGAACTAACTTTGAAATGGGACTAGCACCATTGAATTCAGCGTACTCGAATTAGGTCTACCCCCCGGGTGCCCAGCTTGTCACTTTTTTGAACTAGCACACTGTATTAATACAAGTGACAAGGATTGTTATTTTGGGAATGTAACCTTACACGAAACGGATACGGAGTTAATTAGCTATTGCGAAAATAGAATTAGAGTGAGCGGTTATATGGAAGTGTATGTCAAAATTAAAGTGTAGCGCTAAAATTATAAGTAGTTAGGTCGAATAGGAAACTCTTGCTTGGGCGTGAATGGTTACGAAATTTATGTTTGGATTGGAAGTTTGGATTTTAAATACAAGGATAGTAGTGAATAATCTAACTTACACCAATCTTCAAATGGAAGAGAGCAAAATTAACATAATTTTGAATGAATTCAGTATGGCTTTTGACAAGACGATGGGTAAAATTTCCAAAATCCGGACTAAGCTGGATTTGAAACCAGGCACAAAACCAGTTTTCATAAAGGCACGATCTATTCCTTTTTCTATTCGTAGTTTAGTGGAGACCGAGATTGATAATTTAGTTGCAAATGGGATTTTAAGGGAAGTAAATGATAGTCATTGGGCTACAGTGGTGGTTCCAGTCCCAAAGGCGAATAGTCAGATTCGATTATTTGGGGATTACAAGATAACGGTAAAATTTTCGAAAATCGACCTGACTCAAGCATATCTACAATTACAAGTATGTCTTATATAAAAATATTATAAATAAAACAATTAGTTTTTTTAAAATTTTCCTTTAAGTGAAATTAATTTAATAACGATTTTATATCGATTTCGATATACAAAATATCATCATCAGTAATATACTAAATACAATATGAAAAAATTTTCAAATATTTCCGTTATTGAAAAACATTTTCTACTCAGCTAACTTGTTTTCAAAATATTATTTTTTATGTACTAGTAATTTTATGAATATTAAATTAACGAATATTATACAAAATGAGATCATATAATTTATTAGTAGTTGTACTAATTTTGTTATTAAGTAAATTTTGATTATTCCGATTTTTATAAATTTCAAATTCCTCTAAGCGGTCTAGCATGTTGCTTTTCTTCATTTTGTAAAGTACTTCCAAATTGTTATTATAATTACCGTGATTATGTAAAGTCTGGTTAATATGTTGGGCAAATTTTGATTCAGTATTCAATTTTCCAATGTCTTTAAGATGTTCTTTGACATGTATGTTGACTGAACGTCCAGTTTGTCCTATATAAAATGATGGGCAATCCGAACATTTCAATTTATAAACTCCTGTTTCTAAATTTATATTATTTTTCGGTTTAATTAAATGAGATAATTTGTGTTTTGTTTTATATGCAGTTTTATAACCAAAATTTTTCAAAATTTTATTAATATGATGACTTGTAGTTGGATTATATTCTACACTTATATATTTTTGTGTTAAGTTTTCATCATTAAAAGTAAGTGTTGTATGTTGTCGATATTCCGTTTTGTTGATATATGATGTGTTCATTCTCTCTATTATTTCAGATTTATATCCATTCCGACTTGCTATATCCCAGCAAACAAACGTTGATGGCAGTATGAAACAGATTGAACCATTTGCACACGTCGAAGTGAGAAAACAAATAAATTTACTTCGGTTTCTTTTATAATACATACAGATACACTGCATATTTACCCCCACCTAATTTCTTGTTTATCAATTTCATTTAGAAAAATTTCTATTTCATTTTTATCAGTGTGGAGATTTCATTTGAGGCGTCAGTTGATGCACAATCTACCTAAATACATATATATTTAAGTAGATTCTGGTTGATGTGTAAAATATTCATTGTACATGGTATGATGTTTATTTATGCGTGTGAAGTTAGACCTAACTAGAGTAGAACTAATAATAGGAATAGTTTAGCACAAACTTCACACGCCTGTACACGCTTTTGAAGTTAAAACTAAATTGGTCCTAAACTATAAAAAAAAAAATGAGAATGTATTGGTAAAATAAAAATTAAAATGGCATTTAGGCGAATTTTAAAAATATTTGAATACATTTTTTTTAGTGGTGAACTATTTTGGGATAAGTTTTCTAACACATCACTAACATAAACCGGAAGACTTATACAGTGCAACCTCTTTTATCCGGAACGATTGTGTAACGATAAAAGTTTACTGTCTTACGACAGTATACCCTGTCGTTAAAGAAATTTTGTCCCCATTTCATGCCCTAGCCCCATGTGCGGCTTGGTTTCCCGCAGCTCAGCCTGGTAGGGGATGTGGTCGTGGGTTTTTCGGGTTAGGTGAAATAAGGGACCTAGATTACCGCACAATCATATCAACTCAGAGAAGATGGCCTAAAATTTACCATCTAAAATTTGAATCAAAAACGAAAAGGGGGTCATCGGACCCAAAACTGGCGGTTCCTAAACATATTTAGGGAATGGGTTTTCACCCATGGTTGTTATTTCTGGCTTCTTAGGGTAACATAATTACCTTAAGAAGCACAGACACATACCTCGCCACTATTGTAAATTTTAGTAATCACTCCTCAACATCATACTTACCAAAATATATCTGCAGCGCCAAATCCAAAAATCACGCACGTAACAAAAAAAAAACGCACAAAGTTTCTGAACTAAATTATTATATTATGTTATTATATAAAAAACTGAAGTTTGAAGTAGACTTTTTATAAAAATTAAAAACAAACCAACTGACCACTTTTTGGTCTATCTAATCACTGACTGCCTTAACCAAATTTTCTTGCACATTTTATATTAAATTAGTAAACCATTTAAAAAGCTAATGGGACTCACGTGGTCCAATAAATAACTAAGAAGAACTAAGAAGAACTAAGTGGAACTAAGGAACTAAGTGTCGGACTAAGTTCCGAATTAAGTACCGAACTAAGTGCCAAAGTAAGTGCCGAACTAAGTGCGGAACTAAATGCCGAACTAAGTTCCTAACTAAGTTCCCAACTAAGTGCCGAAGTAGGTGTCGAACTAAGTGCGGAACCAGTGCCAAACTAAGTACCGAACTAAGTGCAGAACTAAGTGCCGTACTAAGTGAAGAGCTCAGTGCCAAACTAAGTGCCGAACTAAGTGCCGAAATAAGTGCCGTAATAAGTGCCGAACTAAGAGCCAAACTAAGTACCGAACTAAGGCCGAACTAAGTGCAAAACTCAGTGCCGAACTCAGTGCCGAACTATTTATTTGACCACGTGAATCCCATTAGCTTTTTAAATGGTTTACAGGTTCGGAAGTTCTAATCTTAACCTTTCAGAAAATCATACAGAACTAGGTCATAATCAGGCGAATTCTCAAGATAATTAATTTCTTAAGAAAATCATAAATTCTTACTATAGCGCAGGTCATTAAAGTATTTATTTGACCACGTGAATCCCATTAGCTTTTTAAATGGTTTACAGGTACGGAAGTTCTAATCTTAACCTTTCAGAAAATCATACAGAACTAGGTCATAATCAGGCGAATTCTCAAGATAATTAATTTCTTAAGAAAATCATAAATTCTTACTATAGCGCAGGTCATTAAAGTATTTATTTGACCACGTGAATCCCATTAGCTTTTTAAATGGTTTACAGGTTCGGAAGTTCTAATCTTAACCTTTCAGAAAATCATACAGAACTAGGTCATAATCAGGTGAATTCTCAAGATAATTAATTTCTTAAAAAAATCATAAATTCTTACTATAGCGCAGGTCATTAAAGTATTTATTTGACCACGTGAATCCCATTAGCTTTTTAAATGGTTTACAGGTACGGAAGTTCTAATCGTAACCTTTCAGAAAATCATACAGAACTAGGTCATAATCAGGCGAATTCTCAAGATAATTAATTTCTTAAAAAAATCATAAATTCTTACTATAGCGCAGGTCATTAAAGTATTTATTTGACCACGTGAATTCCATTAGCTTTTTAAATGGTTTACAGGTTCGGAAGTTCTAATCTTAACCTTTCAGAAAATCATACAGAACTAGGTCATAATCAGGCGAATTCTCAAGATAATTAATTTCTTAAGAAAATCATAAATTCTTACTATAGCGCAGGTCATTAAAGTATTTATTTGACCACGTGAATCCCATTAGCTTTTTAAATGGTTTACAGGTTCGGAAGTTCTAATCTTAACCTTTCAGAAAATCATACAGAACTAGGTCATAATCAGGTGAATTCTCAAGATAATTAATTTCTTAAAAAAATCATAAATTCTTACTATAGCGCAGGTCATTAAAGTATTTATTTGACCACGTGAATCCCATTAGCTTTTTAAATGGTTTACAGGTACGGAAGTTCTAATCGTAACCTTTCAGAAAATCATACAGAACTAGGTCATAATCAGGCGAATTCTCAAGATAATTAATTTCTTAAGAAAATCATAAATTCTTACTATAGCGCAGGTCATTAAAGTATTTATTTGACCACGTGAATCCCATTAGCTTTTTAAATGGATTACAGGTTCGGAAGTTCTAATCTTAACCTTTCAGAAAATCATACAGAACTAGGTCATAATCAGGCGAATTCTCAAGATAATTATTTTCTTAAGAAAATCATAAATTCTTACTATAGCGCAGGTCATTAAAGTATTTATTTGACCACGTGAATCCCATTAGCTTTTTAAATGGTTTACAGGTTCGGAAGTTCTAATCTTAACCTTTCAGAAAATCATACAGAACTAGGTCATAATCAGGCGAATTCTCAAGATAATTAATTTCTTAAGAAAATCATAAATTCTTACTATAGCGCAGGTCATTAAAGTATTTATTTGACCACGTGAATCCCATTAGCTTTTTAAATGGTTTACAGGTACGGAAGTTCTAATCTTAACCTTTCAGAAAATCATACAGAACTAGGTCATAATCAGGCGAATTCTCAAGATAATTAATTTCTTAAGAAAATCATAAATTCTTACTATAGCGCAGGTCATTAAAGTATTTATTTGACCACGTGAATCCCATTAGCTTTTTAAATGGTTTACAGGTTCGGAAGTTCTAATCTTAACCTTTCAGAAAATCATACAGAACTAGGTCATAATCAGGCGAATTCTCAAGATAATTAATTTCTTAAGAAAATCATAAATTCTTACTATAGCGCAGGTCATTAAAGTATTTATTTGACCACGTGAATCCCATTAGCTTTTTAAATGGTTTACAGGTACGGAAGTTCTAATCTTAACCTTTCAGAAAATCATACAGAACTAGGTCATAATCAGGCGAATTCTCAAGATAATTAATTTCTTAAGAAAAATGCGTGTGAAGTTAGACCTAACTAGAGTAGAACTAATAATAGGAATAGTTTAGCACAAACTTCACACGCCTGTACACGCTTTTGAAGTTAAAACTAAATTGGTCCTAAACTATAAAAAAAAAAATGAGAATGTATTGGTAAAATAAAAATTAGAATGGCATTTAGGCGAATTTTAAAAATATTTGAATACATTTTTTTTAGTGGTGAACTATTTTGGGATAAGTTTTCTAACACATCACTAACATAAACCGGAAGACTTATACAGTGCAACCTCTTTTATCCGGAACGATTGTGTAACGATAAAAGTTTACTGTCTTACGACAGTATACCCTGTCGTTAAAGAAATTTTGTCCCCATTTCATGCCCTAGCCCCATGTGCGGCTTGGTTTCCCGCAGCTCAGCCTGGTAGGGGATGTGGTCGTGGGTTTTTCGGGTTAGGTGAAATAAGGGACCTAGATTACCGCACAATCATATCAACTCAGAGAAGATGGCCTAAAATTTACCATCTAAAATTTGAATCAAAAACGAAAAGGGGGTCATCGGACCCAAAACTGGCGGTTCCTAAACATATTTAGGGAATGGGTTTTCACCCATGGTTGTTATTTCTGGCTTCTTAGGGTAACATAATTACCTTAAGAAGCACAGACACATACCTCGCCACTATTGTAAATTTTAGTAATCACTCCTCAACATCATACTTACCAAAATATATCTGCAGCGCCAAATCCAAAAATCACGCACGTAACAAAAAAAAAACGCACAAAGTTTCTGAACTAAATTATTATATTATGTTATTATATAAAAAACTGAAGTTTGAAGTAGACTTTTTATAAAAATTAAAAACAAACCAACTGACCACTTTTTGGTCTATCTAATCACTGACTGCCTTAACCAAATTTTCTTGCACATTTTATATTAAATTAGTAAACCATTTAAAAAGCTAATGGGACTCACGTGGTCCAATAAATAACTAAGAAGAACTAAGAAGAACTAAGTGGAACTAAGGAACTAAGTGTCGGACTAAGTTCCGAATTAAGTACCGAACTAAGTGCCAAAGTAAGTGCCGAACTAAGTGCGGAACTAAATGCCGAACTAAGTTCCTAACTAAGTTCCCAACTAAGTGCCGAAGTAGGTGTCGAACTAAGTGCGGAACCAGTGCCAAACTAAGTACCGAACTAAGTGCAGAACTAAGTGCCGTACTAAGTGAAGAGCTCAGTGCCAAACTAAGTGCCGAACTAAGTGCCGAAATAAGTGCCGTAATAAGTGCCGAACTAAGAGCCAAACTAAGTACCGAACTAAGGCCGAACTAAGTGCAAAACTCAGTGCCGAACTCAGTGCCGAACTATTTATTTGACCACGTGAATCCCATTAGCTTTTTAAATGGTTTACAGGTTCGGAAGTTCTAATCTTAACCTTTCAGAAAATCATACAGAACTAGGTCATAATCAGGCGAATTCTCAAGATAATTAATTTCTTAAGAAAATCATAAATTCTTACTATAGCGCAGGTCATTAAAGTATTTATTTGACCACGTGAATCCCATTAGCTTTTTAAATGGTTTACAGGTTCGGAAGTTCTAATCTTAACCTTTCAGAAAATCATACAGAACTAGGTCATAATCAGGTGAATTCTCAAGATAATTAATTTCTTAAAAAAATCATAAATTCTTACTATAGCGCAGGTCATTAAAGTATTTATTTGACCACGTGAATCCCATTAGCTTTTTAAATGGTTTACAGGTACGGAAGTTCTAATCTTAACCTTTCAGAAAATCATACAGAACTAGGTCATAATCAGGCGAATTCTCAAGATAATTAATTTCTTAAGAAAATCATAAATTCTTACTATAGCGCAGGTCATTAAAGTATTTATTTGACCACGTGAATCCCATTAGCTTTTTAAATGGTTTACAGGTACGGAAGTTCTAATCGTAACCTTTCAGAAAATCATACAGAACTAGGTCATAATCAGGCGAATTCTCAAGATAATTAATTTCTTAAGAAAATCATAAATTCTTACTATAGCGCAGGTCATTAAAGTATTTATTTGACCACGTGAATCCCATTAGCTTTTTAAATGGATTACAGGTTCGGAAGTTCTAATCTTAACCTTTCAGAAAATCATACAGAACTAGGTCATAATCAGGCGAATTCTCAAGATAATTATTTTCTTAAGAAAATCATAAATTCTTACTATAGCGCAGGTCATTAAAGTATTTATTTGACCACGTGAATCCCATTAGCTTTTTAAATGGTTTACAGGTTCGGAAGTTCTAATCTTAACCTTTCAGAAAATCATACAGAACTAGGTCATAATCAGGCGAATTCTCAAGATAATTAATTTCTTAAGAAAATCATAAATTCTTACTATAGCGCAGGTCATTAAAGTATTTATTTGACCACGTGAATCCCATTAGCTTTTTAAATGGTTTACAGGTACGGAAGTTCTAATCTTAACCTTTCAGAAAATCATACAGAACTAGGTCATAATCAGGCGAATTCTCAAGATAATTAATTTCTTAAGAAAATCATAAATTCTTACTATAGCGCAGGTCATTAAAGTATTTATTTGACCACGTGAATCCCATTAGCTTTTTAAATGGTTTACAGGTACGGAAGTTCTAATCGTAACCTTTCAGAAAATCATACAGAACTAGGTCATAATCAGGCGAATTCTCAAGATAATTAATTTCTTAAGAAAATCATAAATTCTTACTATAGCGCAGGTCATTAAAGTATTTATTTGACCACGTGAATCCCATTAGCTTTTTAAATGGATTACAGGTTCGGAAGTTCTAATCTTAACCTTTCAGAAAATCATACAGAACTAGGTCATAATCAGGCGAATTCTCAAGATAATTATTTTCTTAAGAAAATCATAAATTCTTACTATAGCGCAGGTCATTAAAGTATTTATTTGACCACGTGAATCCCATTAGCTTTTTAAATGGTTTACAGGTACGGAAGTTCTAATCTTAACCTTTCAGAAAATCATACAGAACTAGGTCATAATCAGGCGAATTCTCAAGATAATTAATTTCTTAAGAAAATCATAAATTCTTACTATAGCGCAGGTCATTAAAGTATTTATTTGACCACGTGAATCCCATTAGCTTTTTAAATGGTTTACAGGTTCGGAAGTTCTAATCTTAACCTTTCAGAAAATCATACAGAACTAGGTCATAATCAGGCGAATTCTCAAGATAATTAATTTCTTAAGAAAATCATAAATTCTTACTATAGCGCAGGTCATTAAAGTATTTATTTGACCACGTGAATCCCATTAGCTTTTTAAATGGTTTACAGGTACGGAAGTTCTAATCTTAACCTTTCAGAAAATCATACAGAACTAGGTCATAATCAGGCGAATTCTCAAGATAATTAATTTCTTAAGAAAATCATAAATTCTTACTATAGCGCAGGTCATTAAAGTATTTATTTGACCACGTGAATCCCATTAGCTTTTTAAATGGTTTACAGGTTCGGAAGTTCTAATCTTAACCTTTCAGAAAATCATACAGAACTAGGTCATAATCAGGCGAATTCTCAAGATAATTATTTTCTTAAGAAAATCATAAATTCTTACTATAGCGCAGGTCATTAAAGTATTTATTTGACCACGTGAATCCCATTAGCTTTTTAAATGGTTTACAGGTACGGAAGTTCTAATCTTAACCTTTCAGAAAATCATACAGAACTAGGTCATAATCAGGCGAATTCTCAAGATAATTAATTTCTTAAGAAAATCATAAATTCTTACTATAGCGCAGGTCATTAAAGTATTTATTTGACCACGTGAATCCCATTAGCTTTTTAAATGGTTTACAGGTTCGGAAGTTCTAATCTTAACCTTTCAGAAAATCATACAGAACTAGGTCATAATCAGGCGAATTCTCAAGATAATTAATTTCTTAAGAAAATCATAAATTCTTACTATAGCGCAGGTCATTAAAGTATTTATTTGACCACGTGAATCCCATTAGCTTTTTAAATGGTTTACAGGTACGGAAGTTCTAATCTTAACCTTTCAGAAAATCATACAGAACTAGGTCATAATCAGGCGAATTCTCAAGATAATTAATTTCTTAAGAAAATCATAAATTCTTACTATAGCGCAGGTCATTAAAGTATTTATTTGACCACGTGAATCCCATTAGCTTTTTAAATGGTTTACAGGTTCGGAAGTTCTAATCTTAACCTTTCAGAAAATCATACAGAACTAGGTCATAATCAGGCGAATTCTCAAGATAATTATTTTCTTAAGAAAATCATAAATTCTTACTATAGCGCAGGTCATTAAAGTATTTATTTGACCACGTGAATCCCATTAGCTTTTTAAATGGTTTACAGGTTCGGAAGTTCTAATCTTAACCTTTCAGAAAATCATACAGAACTAGGTCATAATCAGGCGAATTCTCAAGATAATTAATTTCTTAAGAAAATCATAAATTCTTACTATAGCGCAGGTCATTAAAGTATTTATTTGACCACGTGAATCCCATTAGCTTTTTAAATGGTTTACAGGTACGGAAGTTCTAATCTTAACCTTTCAGAAAATCATACAGAACTAGGTCATAATCAGGCGAATTCTCAAGATAATTAATTTCTTAAGAAAATCATAAATTCTTACTATAGCGCAGGTCATTAAAGTATTTATTTGACCACGTGAATCCCATTAGCTTTTTAAATGGTTTACAGGTACGGAAGTTCTAATCGTAACCTTTCAGAAAATCATACAGAACTAGGTCATAATCAGGCGAATTCTCAAGATAATTAATTTCTTAAGAAAATCATAAATTCTTACTATAGCGCAGGTCATTAAAGTATTTATTTGACCACGTGAATCCCATTAGCTTTTTAAATGGATTACAGGTTCGGAAGTTCTAATCTTAACCTTTCAGAAAATCATACAGAACTAGGTCATAATCAGGCGAATTCTCAAGATAATTATTTTCTTAAGAAAATCATAAATTCTTACTATAGCGCAGGTCATTAAAGTATTTATTTGACCACGTGAATCCCATTAGCTTTTTAAATGGTTTACAGGTACGGAAGTTCTAATCTTAACCTTTCAGAAAATCATACAGAACTAGGTCATAATCAGGCGAATTCTCAAGATAATTAATTTCTTAAGAAAATCATAAATTCTTACTATAGCGCAGGTCATTAAAGTATTTATTTGACCACGTGAATCCCATTAGCTTTTTAAATGGTTTACAGGTTCGGAAGTTCTAATCTTAACCTTTCAGAAAATCATACAGAACTAGGTCATAATCAGGCGAATTCTCAAGATAATTAATTTCTTAAGAAAATCATAAATTCTTACTATAGCGCAGGTCATTAAAGTATTTATTTGACCACGTGAATCCCATTAGCTTTTTAAATGGTTTACAGGTACGGAAGTTCTAATCTTAACCTTTCAGAAAATCATACAGAACTAGGTCATAATCAGGCGAATTCTCAAGATAATTAATTTCTTAAGAAAATCATAAATTCTTACTATAGCGCAGGTCATTAAAGTATTTATTTGACCACGTGAATCCCATTAGCTTTTTAAATGGTTTACAGGTTCGGAAGTTCTAATCTTAACCTTTCAGAAAATCATACAGAACTAGGTCATAATCAGGCGAATTCTCAAGATAATTAATTTCTTAAGAAAATCATAAATTCTTACTATAGCGCAGGTCATTAAAGTATTTATTTGACCACGTGAATCCCATTAGCTTTTTAAATGGTTTACAGGTACGGAAGTTCTAATCTTAACCTTTCAGAAAATCATACAGAACTAGGTCATAATCAGGCGAATTCTCAAGATAATTAATTTCTTAAGAAAATCATAAATTCTTACTATAGCGCAGGTCATTAAAGTATTTATTTGACCACGTGAATCCCATTAGCTTTTTAAATGGTTTACAGGTACGGAAGTTCTAATCTTAACCTTTCAGAAAATCATACAGAACTAGGTCATAATCAGGCGAATTCTCAAGATAATTAATTTCTTAAGAAAATCATAAATTCTTACTATAGCGCAGGTCATTAAAGTATTTATTTGACCACGTGAATCCCATTAGCTTTTTAAATGGTTTACAGGTTCGGAAGTTCTAATCTTAACCTTTCAGAAAATCATACAGAACTAGGTCATAATCAGGCGAATTCTCAAGATAATTATTTTCTTAAGAAAATCATAAATTCTTACTATAGCGCAGGTCATTAAAGTATTTATTTGACCACGTGAATCCCATTAGCTTTTTAAATGGTTTACAGGTTCGGAAGTTCTAATCTTAACCTTTCAGAAAATCATACAGAACTAGGTCATAATCAGGCGAATTCTCAAGATAATTAATTTCTTAAGAAAATCATAAATTCTTACTATAGCGCAGGTCATTAAAGTATTTATTTGACCACGTGAATCCCATTAGCTTTTTAAATGGTTTACAGGTACGGAAGTTCTAATCTTAACCTTTCAGAAAATCATACAGAACTAGGTCATAATCAGGCGAATTCTCAAGATAATTAATTTCTTAAGAAAATCATAAATTCTTACTATAGCGCAGGTCATTAAAGTATTTATTTGACCACGTGAATCCCATTAGCTTTTTAAATGGTTTACAGGTACGGAAGTTCTAATCGTAACCTTTCAGAAAATCATACAGAACTAGGTCATAATCAGGCGAATTCTCAAGATAATTAATTTCTTAAGAAAATCATAAATTCTTACTATAGCGCAGGTCATTAAAGTATTTATTTGACCACGTGAATCCCATTAGCTTTTTAAATGGATTACAGGTTCGGAAGTTCTAATCTTAACCTTTCAGAAAATCATACAGAACTAGGTCATAATCAGGCGAATTCTCAAGATAATTATTTTCTTAAGAAAATCATAAATTCTTACTATAGCGCAGGTCATTAAAGTATTTATTTGACCACGTGAATCCCATTAGCTTTTTAAATGGTTTACAGGTACGGAAGTTCTAATCTTAACCTTTCAGAAAATCATACAGAACTAGGTCATAATCAGGCGAATTCTCAAGATAATTAATTTCTTAAGAAAATCATAAATTCTTACTATAGCGCAGGTCATTAAAGTATTTATTTGACCACGTGAATCCCATTAGCTTTTTAAATGGTTTACAGGTTCGGAAGTTCTAATCTTAACCTTTCAGAAAATCATACAGAACTAGGTCATAATCAGGCGAATTCTCAAGATAATTAATTTCTTAAGAAAATCATAAATTCTTACTATAGCGCAGGTCATTAAAGTATTTATTTGACCACGTGAATCCCATTAGCTTTTTAAATGGTTTACAGGTACGGAAGTTCTAATCTTAACCTTTCAGAAAATCATACAGAACTAGGTCATAATCAGGCGAATTCTCAAGATAATTAATTTCTTAAGAAAATCATAAATTCTTACTATAGCGCAGGTCATTAAAGTATTTATTTGACCACGTGAATCCCATTAGCTTTTTAAATGGTTTACAGGTACGGAAGTTCTAATCTTAACCTTTCAGAAAATCATACAGAACTAGGTCATAATCAGGCGAATTCTCAAGATAATTAATTTCTTAAGAAAATATTATTTTCTTTGGACGGAAAGATTACTTATTTTAACTACGCCAATTCGAAAAATGTTTTTTTTAAAAGAATAATTTTATTTGTTAAACTTTAAAGATTAATTTCAATTGGAAATCTATTCAAATATTTCATTATTTCGCCTAAATGTCATCTTTATTTAATTTTTACCAATACAAACACACTTCCGTTTGTTTTTTTTGGTTTAGGACTAGTTTAGGTCTAACTTCAAAAGCGTGTTTATTTTACAAGTGTTTTCAGATGGAGAATACAAGGACAACATACTAAATGAGTATACAAAATTAAAAATATGTAGTTGTATCTGCGAGTGTGTACACTTGGTATATACAACAAAACATAAAAATAAAAAATATTGTTTCTAGTTAAACCGTTAAGTTAACGTAGGGGAAACAAAACCGATTTTTCAGTCGGCAAAAATACGAAAAGCATGGAATTAGGTGCATCAATTTGAAGTAAAAATTGAGCGCTCTAATTATATGCTGTTTATGCGCTCATTGTGCGCTGATTTGTACTACTGGGATATTTTATAGTTCGGAGCTCCGATGGACGAAAGAACCGAGACTGCGCAATAATAATATTAAGATATTTACACTAACAAAACAACTAGAGAAAGCAACAACAATAGACATAGCGTGTCGTCATCATTTGGTATATGCGGCCTGTAGTTTAGGAGGCATTGCATCAACGCAACAAAACAGAGTAACAAAAAATATTCTCTCTGATGGAAGCTATTTTTGGTTTAGCTTTACCTTATTTCCCTGGAATATTATTAACAAAATTAATTATCGATGTGTATGTGTTTTATCTATTCATAGATTTGTTTATACTCTCACTTGTTACTCTCAGAATACGCTGCAATTAAACAGCTTATTAAGAAAATACTGAAATGAATTATTTGTTTTCAATTTTGCACAAATTAACTTCTCATGTTCTCGTGAAGCGACTAGTGATCGGTTTATTGAAAAATTTATTAAAAAAGGTAATAAAGGCATGATTAGGGATAAATTTGAGAGTTTTTGGGAAAAAACTAAAGCTGTCGTGGAAATTGATGAAATGCGCACCACTCGAGTGAGAATCACACTCGAAATCATCAAAGATTTAAAAACATCTTACAGAAAATTATTGTAGTGAATAGGATTATACATAAATGTAATCGGGTATATTGGGTTGATTATAATAGTATGAACGTAGTAACAAAAGAACACAGGTTCAAGCTTTGTTCACAAGTCGGATGGAAATCCGGGATTTATAATCCCACCATTTTAACCAATCAAATCTCAAAAATTATACAAAATACACGCCCCCTTTTATCCCAAAAAGTAGAAAAATTGCAATTTTTGAGCAAAAATCCTGCAGACGACCAACTTAACAATTCAAAAATAATTATTCAGCTACATTTTGTAGATCAATATACTTTTTTGCTCATTTTTGTGTGTGTTGTAATGAGTACTTCCTAATAACCTTTGGATTATTTTGTATTGTCCCTCTAAGTAAAGCGTAACATAAGCGAAACAAAAAATGTGTCAACTTCATATATAAGACTTCGCAAACGTAACGTTTTGGCGTTAAGAAAGCGAACCGTTTCCGTAAATTTTGAACTATGAATTTTAAAATAAAAATCGTACCACTGATGTATCACGTTTTCGGTACGCCAAAGCGGCCTATTTGCGTACCGTAAAAACGAAATGATTTTATATCGAAAAAATGAAGGTTTTTATAACGCCAAGGCGATATGTTTGCGTTGTGCAAAAGAGGAATGTCTTTGTATCGCAAAACAGAACTTTTTTTATAACGCCAAAACGTATTATTTTCGATTCCATTTGGGTAAATTTAGAATAAAATAAAATTATTTTTATGTGTAAAATATAACAAATTTATTTTTTAAATAATAAAAAATTAAATATTTTAAAAATTAATTTATGTAATGTACTTATTTACTAACTAGAAAATTCAAAAATTCATTAATGCTTATTTACTAAATATAAAATTCAAAACTTAATTATTGCACTTATTTACTAAACTAAATCGATTATTCCATAATTAATATGTAGATGATTTTTTAATTTTTCGTTGCCGGTCCTTTGAATATTGAAATCATTTTTTAATTATGGTGATAATGTCGCCAACCCTTGCCGATGGGTATTTCTTCATTGCGGTTGCCATATAATAACGAACTAGAAGTTGAAATTAGATTATTTATTTGTTAGTTCTTACCTTTAATAATATTCATTAAGCAATATGATCAAACGGCAAAAATTGATGATTTAACAAAAATACGATTGAAAAGAATGGCAAAAACAAAAGGTATAATTACAAATGGCGGACTACTTTATAATCTTTATGTATGCATACGATGACGTTTTGCCATATTGTCAGTAAAAACCACGTCACGTAAACGTTCAGTTTTCATGCCGTTTTAAGCGGCTCGCTTTTTTCTTTAGAGGGGTGTTGTGACACAGTGTCATTAAGTGTTATTTAAGTTTTTGTTATTAAATTTTAAATTAATTAACATTATCAATTCAAAAGACATTTTTTATAACTTAATCACCGATTAAAATACCCAAAACTAATATAAAATATTTAAAAGAAAAAAATTATAAAACTAAAACAAAATGACGAGAAATTTATATCGAAATATTTATGAAAATAAAAATGAATTTAATAAAAACTGAGAAACTATAATGACGCGAAATTTATGAAAAATGAATGAAAAGCAAAAAAAATTATTAAAAACTGAATAACTAATATGATGAACGAAACGATTTTTTATTTATAATGCCAGAAAATTTTATTAAACTCAAAAATACGAAAAAGACGATAATCACTGTAATTAAGCTGTAATTAAGCTAAGCGTAATTAAAAATAAATTTATATTTTGACAGCTATGTTACAAAAAATAGACCAAATATATAGAGCAAAAAACATAACAAAAATTAAAAAAATCTCGGATGTGGGATTTTGGGATTTCCATCCGACTTGTGAACACAGCTTCAATGTTACTGTAAGCAAGAGCGGAGAAACTTGACATCATTGTATTTAAATTGTTAATTGTAACCACATGTAATAATTACAAACTTATAATAAATATTATAATAATAATAATTGTGTTTTGTTTTAATCTTAATAAATAACTACCTCGCCGGACACAACAACACATGGCGCAGTTGGTAAAAAAAAAAAATAATTAAACATAAAAACTAAAAATAACGAGGTGCGAAAAAAAAAAGAATTTTTTTTTTGTGTGTTGAGGTTATAATCTGATAAAGTCCAGAAAGAAAAAATTAACAAATAATGGAAGGATTAAATAAACCAGATTGTTTACTTATAAAGGGCAACTTATTCAATAATTGGAAAAGATTCAAAGCCGATTTTGATGTATTTCTGATAGCGAGCGGTAAAGAAAATGCTGATGAGAAAATAAAAATAGCCATGCTCAAAAATTTAATAGGACGTGACGCCGCGGATATTCTTGAGACCTTGAATATAGAAAAAGGTGAAAAAATGACACTACAAAATTGTTTGGACGAGTTTAATAAATATTGTCAACCAAAAATAAATATATTATACGAGCGGTATAATTTTTATAACCGAAATCAAAAACAGTACGAGCCCTTCGACGATTTTTTCGGAGAAATAAAGAAAATGGCGGAACAATGCGGTTTTGAAAAGCAACACGACGCACTAGTCAGAGACAGATTGGTGTTTGGCCTAATGGATACAAATTTGAAAGAAAATTTTTTGAAAGAAGGTAATCCAAAACTACAGGATGTAGTTGATAGATGTCGTCTGGAGGAGAGAACTCGAAAACAGGCGGATGAAATACTCAAACATGCTGATGTAGCAGAGATCATAGGTAAAAATAAATTTATAAATAATGATAAGGTTAGAGTTCAAAATGGTAGAAATAATTTTAATGCTAATCAAAATACAGAAAAGAATAGAAATGAATATTTTAAAAAAAATAGTTATGGTTCAAATAAACATTGTCAAAATTATAATTATAATAAGAATAATTCGTTTGCACAAACAAGAGGCGGTTTCATGGGTAATTGTCGAAGATGCGATCAAAAGCATGAAAAAGGAAAATGTCCTGCGTATGGTTCGGTGTGCGCAAAATGTCATGCAAAGCATCATTATACAAAGTGTTGTTGGTCGAAACACATAATAATTGTAGATAAACTTGATTGTGAAAACAATTATATAGACATAATTGAATTACAAATTTCAATGATTAGTGATAAAAAAGGATGGTTTGAAAAATTTTATATAAACAATATTGAAGTAGACTTTAAGATAGATACTGGTTCTGAGGTTAATGTTTTACCTTTAGGGACTTTGAACTAAATAACCCATGATTATAAAATGGAGAACACGGAGGTAATCCTTAAGGCTTTCGGTGGTTCGCGGATCGTGCCGCATGGTCTGGTTAGTTTGAGAATTAGACATAGAGGTCTAGAATTTTTGGAAAATTTTATAATAATTAATTCTGAGGTAACCCCGATAATCGGATTGGAAACAATTAAAAAATTTCAGTTAAAGATATTAAGGCCCCGATTCAAGATAACACGTGGTCGATTTTCAAAGCTAAGACACAAAAACATATGTTTTTTTTATCTAGTAGATGGAGCGTACAGTACCATTTTGAAATCTTCATCAAAATTGTAATATTCAAAAATTTTTCATTTTTGTATCTTTTGGAGACATGTGCATCGAAAATAAACATAAAACGAAAGAATGAAAAATGTTTTACAAATCCAAAATTCCAAATACCTAATGTTTTGGTTACAACAACAAACACATGTATATTTTGATTTTTGTTAATTTTCGGTTCTTTGATATATGTATTATGTATTTGATATATGTTCGGGTATTTGTTGTTTGTTTTTACAATATTACAATCATAATGAAATAATATCAATTTTTTATAAATAAATCTCGTAGTACGGAGTAGCAAAGTAAATGCGATGGTCACCTCAACTCAGGAACTGACCTCATTGAGCTGGATTTAACGTAATGATTTAAATTATTAATATTTCGGGTGAAAATGCACATACATAATTTTAGTCACACAAATATTTACAGACAGGTCTAAAGAGAGTGTTCGTATCCCTTAGGGTGATAATAAAATGTTTTGCTCATTTGATGATTCCGCGAATGATTCAATTATTTGTATATCTATATATATATATATAAAACAAAATCGGGTTAGTTACACCATTTATAACTGAAGAACGGCTGGACCGATTTTTATGATCTTTGTTTTGTTGGATTTGACTCCGTTCCGAATAGCATAATAACTATTAAAACATTGGAAAAATTCACAAAAAAAAAAAGTTATCAAGAAAATTCATTTTCTCATACATTTTGTATGGAATGGCTTTTATGATGATATCTAGAGAATGGATTCACTTATTTCGATGATTTGTTTTTATTTTGTTCGTTCCAATACAGTGGTGGTTTAGGAAAAAAGAAAAGTCAGAAAAACTCAAAAGGGAAGCCCAACAATCTAATAAAAAAAACCTTTTTTTATATGAATTTTGTAGGTGTAGTTTGTATGTGACGAGTGGTGCAGTGGTTAAAGCTTCGGCGCTTGGACCGCAAGGTACTGGTTACGAATCCGACTGGAGGCTACATGCACATTTCTACTTTATTTTATTTTTATCGTTTCCTCTGAACTTTTGCAATTTTCTCTCAACGAAGGACGAGCTCATCAACAAAGTGTTACCGAACAATATTACTAACCACAAAAATCACAATTGGGTGAGTGAACGAGTAATTCTTGCGGCAAAGAACAAAAATGGGGATCACTTAAATTTCACAATTCAAAATCTAATCGTCGGTCCACTTCATTCCTTCAAATCTATCGACTGTGTGACAAACAAAGACGAATCAACCAACTGTCCAACTGAATTTTTAAACTCATTGGATCTGGCTGGCTTGCCCCCACACAATTTACAACTGAAAGTTGGTGTGTTGCCGGGAATCATCATGCTACGAAACCTAAATCAACTAAAACTATATAACGGAACGCGTTTTATTTTGAGAAATCTCAAGGAAAGTTCAAAGGTGAGGAAGTTCTCATTCCGAGAATTCTGATTAACCCAACCGATATGCCACTCGAGTTTAAACGAATTCAATTTCCGATTCGTCTTGCATTCGCCATGACGATCAACAAATCACAAGGCACATCCTTGAGTGTTTGTGCCCTGAATCTAGAAAATGAATGTTTCTCTCACGGCCAATTGTACGTAGCATGTTCACGTGTCGATATACCATCCGCTTTGTTCGATTCTCGCACCTGACAATAAAACAAAAAATGTCGTATATCACAAGATGTTTTACTGAAGGGAATCGACCCTATTGCAACCTACTCAAGAAACAGTTTAAAAGGAAGTAGTGCAACAATGCTACGCGAATCATTTCGAATTAATTCAATAAAACGAAATCCTTGCTGCCACGTGAATTACATTCATTTCAATGTAATTAAAATATATTTCATTTTGATTGAATTTAATTAATTTTTAGTATTCATTTTATCCGACCCGGAGGTCTCGGGTTCAATTCCCGGTAGTGACAAGGAAAAAATTGCACGGCTGGTTTAGGATCAATGAATTAATCACTCATTAGTCACTATCCGAAATGAAAATATGATTATTAAACCTCATTTAAGGCGGCCAAATCTCTTGATGGGGTATAGTGCCAGAGAGAGAGAGAGAGAGAGAGAGAGAGAGAGAGAGAGAGAGAGAGAGAGAGAGAGAGAGAGAGAGAGAGAGAGAGAGAAAGAGAGAGAGAGAGAGAAATTCATTTTATCTTAATAAAAAAACTCAATTTAATTAAGCTATAATAACTTTAAGCAACATGTATTGATTTTGAGGCGGTACGAAGTTCGCCGGGTCAGCTAGTATGTAATAAATAATATCTACTGGCCGCGTTAAATTGTTAACCCATACATCTCTTTTGTTGCTGGTTTTACACTTTTGTGTAGACTGGAAGTCTGGTAAATTTCATAAATTATTAAGTCCAGAAGTAGCAAATTTTAAAAACAATTCAAAGTGATATCAAGAGTATAAATGTCTTTCCAAAAATGTATATTGTTTGACTGTTGGTGGTACATTCCATGAAGGGATTTGCAATCCCCAACGATGTTATTTCAAATGTTACTGTTTATAACAAGGAGATGAGAGAAACCATAATCGAGTGAGTCTAGATCCCGCTCAACGTGATACAGCCATCGTCTATCAGTTCTTCCGTCAGTTCTACTTTCCATTGAATGAATTTTAACTTGCTGGCTCCTGAATTTAGTGAATGTTCAATGACTCCAATTCAACATATCTACTTTTTCGAGATGGTTTCTTATCTCGTAACTCATACATAATTCCGAATTACGAATGAATCGTAATTTTCCATCAGCTCAAGTACAACAAGCCTCTGGATGTCTCTTAACCGTATACGGTTAGCGGGAATTAATAGCGACCACCGATGTAACCGCAGCGCAAAATGCAGATGTTAATTTTAGAATGCCTTCACAAATGTGTAAAAGACAAATCCGATTATTAAAAATCATGAGTTACACATCAAGTGAATGACTCGTTATAATAAAAATAACTTTACTCATTAGGAAGATTTGCGGTAATTGTTTGCAAATTACGAATCAACAAAACGCACCGGATCATTTAACAGTTTGTAAATGGCTTTTGGTTCATTTGTAGGTCGATCTGATGAGCTGGGAATTATAATGGCAAGTTGATTTGTTTCAGGAGAACAACGTTGCGAATTAAATGCCAGATGCCATTAACATATGCTAGTATCAGCTGCACTGGTCTATATTGAGCTCACATATGACGTATTATAAGAATAAATTAAAAAGTATTTGGCCGATAGTCGTCATGCAATTTTAAAGGTTGCCGAAACTTTATCTTTGCTGTATACCCTGAATTAAAAGTCCTTAGTAATTTGCACATACACATCAGATGCTGTCGCACGCCTATTGAAACTTTTAAATAAACTATAAATATGAAGATTTGGTCGGGTGTTACATACGTATGAATGAATTCCACATAAATTGGTACTCGTGGCTAAGATGCGCTCGCTATAAATAACTTTGCTACTACTACGTTTGCTAAGCCAACCTGTGTTAAACAAAGCTATTCCACGATAGATATTACAATTTAATCGATCTTTTTAATAAACAAATATGAATGTAACAAATTCAAAACGTCGAATGGAATTTGAAAATGCCTGGACCAATTTTGATCAAATTCAGTTTTATGGTGGGATTATAAGCCAATCTTAAATTAAACATAAGGTACTTAAATGAATTAGACTGGTTAGGCTGAACGAAATCTGACCATTTTTATTCATTAATAAACGTTTAGTGAATCCCACACTCCATTTCATTTTAAATTAAGATGACCATGCTTCGTAAGGAGCGAAATTCCAATCCATCCAAACTATCTCCATTGATCATCTCTTTGGCTTTTTTTATTCCAACATAATCTTCTGATATACTTTTTTAAGGGGTATGTGTTTATAATTATTCATCCAATTGAAACGGCATAATCTAATAATCGATAAGGCAAGTTTTTGGAGGCTTCTTAAATAACATACGGGTACAATGTTCGACAATGAAACCAAATAGCTAAGTTTTTTTCATCGTGTCATTAACGACAGAACATACAACAGCGCAGCTCTTGTATTATAAATCAAATTAGTTCGTTTCCGTTAAACCGTCCAACAAATGAGCTTCACATCAGGGTTGTCAGCGATGAGAAAGTTCGATACCTTAGAATCGATGGTATATGAGCAAAATATAATCTCTATATTGCGCAAGAATCACCGCATAGTAAAATTACATAACCGAGTTACACACTATAACACCATCTTTCACTACGAATCTGTTGAAACGAACCAAATTTTTATGGAAATACGGACTGATTCGACTCTTTAGAATACTAGAGGATTGCTGAGGTAAGATAGGTTATGATAACCGATAGTTTATATAAGATCTATCCTCAAGTTTGCATTTTTTGTCTGTCAGCTTTTAACAGCTGTTCTTGATTTATCTGTATTTTACTAATCTTATAGCAAGAAATATTGACCCCCCTTGTATTCACAGCTGGTAATCTGGTAGTTGCTGTAATTGTTACATTTCCATAAGAGAATTTTGATTAGATTATGTTAATTGATTTTGACTCACCGTCGACGAGATTCTCAGTAATGGCTCCACTTAATGTTTGTACTCGACCTCATTCCAAGTTGATTGTCGACTTCTGATATAGTTGGTCTCTTCAGTTTATGGACGGTTGAGGACCAGCATAAAATTAGAGATATAGAATTCGTCATTCATATGAACATTTAGCGAGGAATCAGATCGATCATGTACACGCCAACGTCGCCTAAATCAATGAGAAGCAATGGCATATGTAGATTGTACACTGAAACACGTCGATATTGTGGCCGTAATATTTCAGAACTGTTTTCCATTGCATCATTTATGAGACTTCGGCTTGTGTTATGTTCCAAATTATTCCAATATGAATTTGATGAACGATTATTTGATTTTCTCTATAAATGGGACTTGCATGGATGACACACCAGGATTGAAGGATTATTGGCAAGTTCCGGAGAATTGAAGTTGCAAATTAAGAAGCCAATATCATTATTATTAATTCGCCATATTTAGAGTGTACCTAGACTAACGGTATTACAAATAACCAGATATAGGGGCAGGACATGATTGTAATAATTATAGAATTGACCCGGGTTCAGATGTTTAGTAGTCAGAGAAAATTTGTTATATTTGTATAAAACTAGCTGTACGCAGCCCGCTTTGCGTATGGTTTCAAATGAAAGATTATTTTTATTTTTGGTAATATTAAATTAAAATGAAAAATGAAATCAAAAATATTTTAATTATATAAAAATTGATTAATTTGCTCCAATGCTATTTGGTATATACTACAACATTTCTTGTTGATCCTTCAGGTGCAATCACATATATTGCTGATCCTTCAGGTGCAATCACATATATACCATATGATTGACAGTGTTAGAAGCATGGATATTTCAAATTTAAACCACAAACTTCAAATGACTGACCTTGTGATTTGTTAATGGTCATATCAAAAGCTAGACGCATTGGGCATTGTATTCATTTAAAATTAAATATTTGACGGAATTATAGTAGGAATGCTTGGGATTAACTCTTCTTCTTCTTTGTATTTGCCAGCTAATATGGTTGCTCCAATTAAATTTGTCATTAATTTTTTAATAGCAAGTCGGCATTACAAAGTTTTGGTTGGTTAATATTTCGTATTAAAATGATTGGTACACCAATTTTTAATTGAAGAATATGTAGTAGTACTCCAGGCAAATCTAATGAATTTAAAAATTATGTAGGATAATTTACTACTTAGTCTTGATATATAACACAATCAACTGGTTTGTATGCAAATGTTTCACCAACATTTTTACTTTGAATGGCAGTATTTATATCATTAACGTACTTGTTTTATGCTGTCAATATTGGTCGATAACTTATGATTTGATTTGATTATGATTTGAATTGTTATACAATATTTGGGTACACACTTTCAATTAATTTTACATTTGGGTGTTTTAAAAAACAAAACTTTTGTGGAAATGTAATTGCATCAGTTGCACTATCAATTTGAATTTTTCAATTTCCAATGTCTAATAATTGTTTTGGAAATGTTACAGCACATTCATTGTTTTGCAATTGAAAACGTATATTTGTTGTTAAATTTATATATTTAAATGTTTCTCCAGAAATTATATGGTTTTAAACACGCGTTTAATTCAGCAGCTGGAGTTGATCGGGTTATAAGGGTAGTGCCTGTCTAAAGTTACCTGATATTTATATTGTTGTACCATCAGATATCTGTTGGTAATTGCATAAATTTTGTAATGTTTTATCTAATGCTTCTAATAATTTATGATGTGCCATTGTGCATTATTGCAATACCTTTCCTGATGTTTTTGGAATGTTACATGTTGGACAAGTGTTGGACATATGACATCGGACAAGTGGTGCAGTGGTTAAAGCTTCGGCACTTGGACCGAGAGGTATTGGGTTCGAATCCCACCAGAGGCTGGATGCAAAGCGAATTTTCGTCATCGATTACGATCGGTGATGTTAATAAACACAACTAAGGCTCTCTGATGGAGTGCAGAATTCAGCGCCGACCTACCGTCCATATCAATGTACAGGTTGACAAGGAGCTTGCAATGTGCAGGTGGTAAACTGAAGTTGAGTGAGTAGGTGAATGGGTTAATTATGTGGCGTGAATGCGTGGTATCACAATAGACCAAAAATGGCTTAAGTGTCAACCAGTGAAACCTAACCTACATGTTGGTGTTTAAATTATTTGCATATTTAATGGGAGTTTTAGTACTGAATGGGGTCCGCCATCTAATAATGTTCCTGCTATTCTTGAAGAAGCAATTGCTAATGCTATATGTTGATTTGCGATCTTATCAATGTAATTAAAAATTCGAAAAAGCTCCCATAGAAGCTGCCACTTCCATTGGCTCACGACCCGTAGAACATATATATATATATATATATATATATATATATATATATATATATATATATATATATATATATATATATATATACATTTTTATTGAAATCGATGCTGTAGTTTTTGAGTTTATCGACCGAAAATGCTTCTACGGAAGCTGTAACTTCCGGTGGACCATTATCATGACTCATACAACTATACACCAATTTTTATCAAAATTGGTACAGCAGTTCTTAATGTCACAAACACACACGTCATTTTTATACATATATAGAGATTCTGGATATAAAATTTGATCGTTTTTTGAACGGCACAATGACCGGTAACTTAATCAAGAATTACAAATCCTAATTTATTTGATTTTTCTGATAGTTTGCTAGACTTTTTGGATCTTGCATCCCCGCCGTCAAATTCAATAGGTTTATGAGGTAGATTACGCAAACATTATGTCATTACATTATTTAAAGCATTTTGTATGTCGGTTATAAATGTGAGACATAAATTGTAATGATTGATCTGTTTGTTTTCATTAAAAATTGTCAGAACTAGTTTGAGTCGATAAACGTAAATCGCACTGAAGGCTGCCGCTGTGGGTTCAAAAACATTTTTAACTTTGTTATGTTGCACCTAGCTCGTAGAGAACTTTCATGCGGCAGTGCCACATACAAATTGTTTACGAGCTAGGTGCAACATAACAAAGTTAAAAATGTGTGATATATAATGTAATTGTTCTTGTAAATTATTGTTGTATGCAATTGTTGTTGTACCACCGTTTTGAGATCACACACTTTTAACTTTGTTATTTTGCACCTAGCTCGTAGTTCGTAGACAATTTTCATTCGGTAGCCTTCAGTCTGCTTACATAATTAACTTCCTAGTATACATCTTGAATATACCGAAAAAAAATATGAGCTTGAGATGTAATTTTAAACAACAAATGATCAGATCTGCTTGTATAAAATTATGTATCGCGATTTACGAGATGTAATCAAGGTAAACAAAATAAAATCAATTCTGCGTGAAAATTTCTACAAATGAATTTATTATCCTAACTCACTAAATCAACAACAACAACAACAACACATAGTTTATTTTTCAATCTCATTCTTTTTGTGTTTATCATTATAATCTATAGTTTTAAGGCATTCATGCTACTCCAAATTTACACACATCTATACAGAATTGTTACGTACATATAGTTATGATGTATTCATATTTCAGTAAAATACTTATGTTCATTCTCTAGTAAATAAAATACAAACACATTATTGTATTTATAAAGATGAAAGAAAATCATCTCAATTTCATACACACCACTACGAAATATTGATAGTTTCACAGCTGTACATCGATAACGTCCTTTTGCTTTTACCTTCCATTACATTCATATGTACGTAAATAGATATACATCGAAACATTTGAAAACAATACTGAGTTTTATTACTGTGCGTGGAAACTAGCGACATCTGTTGTATTCTGGTAAAACTAATTAGGAATAAAATCAATAAATTTCACAGATTGGTTCTTGACTTTGCTTTCTTTTTTTTACCAAAGGAATTTCGTTTTTTGCTAATTTTTCGGTTAATAATTCAAATTTAGCAAAACGCCACCGTCAATCGTCTCAGATTTTTTTTCTGCGTCTTTTGATATATCACAATCTAAGTTTTGTTGACTAATAACGTCGCAATGGTACCAAAACTTTTGCGATTTTTTTGAATATTGTTCGCTTTGTAATGCCATAGCGGAAAATCTAGAGGGAAAAATGAAAAACGCCACCGTCAATTTTCCTAAAAAACTTCAATTAAAATTTTAAGATATAAATGTTGGCGATCGGTTGGTTAGTTTTTACGCAATGGTACCACGAAAAGTCGTGTTTTTGCAAAATACGTGAATCGGGGCCTTAAGGAAATCGAAAAATATAATGAAAGCGAGGTAGAACAATTTATAAAAAATAATGAAGTGATGTTCACAGGTTTAGGAAAGCTTCCTGATAAATTAAAGTTAGTGGTGAAAGAAGGTGCAAATCCTTTGCTAGACCACCGCGCAGAATTCCATTAGCAATACGAAGTAGAGTAAAAGAAGCACTAGACAACTTAGTACGTAGTGATGTAGTTGAAACATTAGCAGAACCGACTGACTGGGTTAGTAATTTGGTGGTAGTGCAAAAGCCTAACGGTAGCTTAAGGATTTGTTTAGATCCCAAACATTTAAATCAATCAAAAAAAAAGATTATTATGAAATTCCAAGATTAGAAGACTTAACATCTAAATTAGCTGGGGTACAAACCTTTACAGTTTTAGACCTCAAGGATGGGTTTTACCAAGTTGAACTCGAGGACAGTTCGAAAAAGCTTTGTGCGTTCAGTTCACCTTTTGGTAGTTACGATTTCAAAAGATTGCCATTTGGCATAAATATAGCTCCGGAAACATTTCAAAGACTAAACGAAAAAAATTTTTGTGATATACCAGGAGTGTATATATACATAGATGATCTGTTAGTGACGGGAAGAACAGAGGAAGAGCACGACTGTAATTTAAAGGAGGTTGTCGAGCGAGCAAAAAAGTTGAATATAAAATTTAATCGGAAAAAGGTACAATATAGGGTTAACCAAGTTTGCTTTTTGGGACACATTTTTAATCGCAACGGAATAAGTTGTGATCCGAATAGGATTAAAGCTATTACGGAGATCCGACATCAAAAAAAGAGGTACAAAGATTTCTTGGTATGATTAATTATCTACGAAGTTTCGTACCAAATATGGCAGAATTGACGGAACCCTTACGGCAATTGCTTCGAAAAAATGTGGAATTTAGCTGGATGAACCAACATAAAAAATGTATCAAAAAATTAAAAGAAGTCATTACAAACACGCCTATCTTACAGACATTTAATGAAAATAAAAAGATCTGTATACAGACAGATGCAAGCCAATATGGTTTAGGTTGCGTATTGTTGCAAGAGGGTAAGCCTGTAGCGTTTGCCTCAAGAAGTTTGTCAGACACGGAAAAACAGTATGCTCAGGTCGAAAAAGAGCTTTTGGCAATACTATTTTCATGCGTAAAGTTTCATCATTATATTTTTGGCAGGCAAGTGGAAATCCATTCAGACCACAAACCACTAGTGAGTATCATTAAAAATGAAATGCATAAAATAAACTCGTGAATTTGCAAAGAATGAAATTAAAGTTACTCAAATATGAAATAGATGTCATATACAGACCGGGAAAAGAGATGCATGTCGCGGATCATTTATCGCGAAGTTTTCTCTTGAACGAACCCGCAGAGGAATTTAAGGAATACGAGGATGTCATTCATACTATAAATATGTCGAATGAGAGAAAAGAAATGTTTATACAGGAAACGGCGAGAGATGAAAGTTTATCTCTGATATTAAAAATCTATAACGAAGGATGGCCAAATACTAAACGCCATATTAAACATCTGGCAAGACCATATTGGAAATTTAAAAATCAAATTTTTTGTGACGAAGGATTAGTCTATTAAGGAGACAGAATAATGGTACCATTCAAGTTGAGGAAAGATATGTTACAATTACTCCACTCATCGCACCAAGGAATTACAAAAACCAAACAGCGGGCAAGGGAAATATTATATTGGCCCGGAATAGACACGGATATTGAAAATTACATAAGTGGTTGCAGGACCTGTGAGAAATTTCAAAAATCTAATGTTAAGGAACCATTGATTCCTCATGAAATTCCAGAGTTGCCGTTCGAAAAGATTGCATGTGACATCATGCAAGTAGGGGTAAACGATTACCTAATAATAACGGACTACTACAGTAAGTGGATAGACATAATAATGTTTAAAAATAAACAATCTGGAGAAATCATCGAAAAACTTAAAAACATATTTGCCACGCACGGAATTCCAAAACTATTAATATGCGATAATATGCCTTTTTCGTAAAGGAGATGAATGCGTTCAGTGAGAGCTGGGAATTTCAAATAAAAACTTCCAGTCCTACATACCCAAGGTCTAATGGGCAAGCCGAGAAAGCAGTACACATAGCTAAGAATTTGGTGAAGAAATCGATTGAGGGTGGTCAAGATTTAAATTATATACTGTTGGAGTATCGCAATCACCCAGTGGCTAATTTGGGCGCATCTCCAGCACAATTACTTTTAAGTCGCAGAACTCGATCAAAAATTCCAGCTAAAAATGAGCTTCTTAAACCAAAAGTTGAGAGTAACGTAGTAAACAAGCTTAAGGCAAATCAAAGTAACTCTAAACGGTATTATGACGAACGGACTAAACAAAGACCCGAATTTATGAAAGGACAGTCAGTAGTTTACAGAAAAAATAATATGTGGGAACCGGCCCAAATTATAAACACTTATGATAGTCCTCGATCATACATTATAAAAAATGAAGAAGGAAGAAATCTTAGGCGTAATTCGTTCCATTTAAGAAAATCGGATAGGCAACCGCGAATTAAGACCGAAGTTGGGGAGGAAAGATCAATAAAGAATAGTGATAACGGTCCAGATTCGAATGGTCAATCTCAGAGTTTTGATCAGGGTGTAATTTTAAACAGAGGATGGAGAGAAGTATTCGATGAGAATCGAACGACTAGATCGGGCCGAGTGTCGCGTCAGCCGCGAAGGTTTGAGGATTACGTCAGATATTAGTAAATAATTTTAAGTTTTTTAAATATCATTTGATAAGATTGAAACGAAGTAAAAATATATATTTTGTAAAAGGGGGAGGTGTAGTGAATAGGATTATACATAAATGTAATCGGGTATATTGGGTTGATTATAATAGTATGAACGTAGTAACAAAAGAACACAGGTTCAATGTTACTGTAAGCAAGAGCGGAGAAACTTGACATCATTGTATTTAAATTGTTAATTGTAACCACATGTAATAATTACAAACTTATAATAAATATTATAATAATAATAATTGTGTTTTGTTTTAATCTTAATAAATAACTACCTCGCCGGACACAACAACACAATTATTTGTTGAAATAATTGGTCATATTTCAACCGAATTAAGTACTAGATTTCAAAATATTGGTGAGTTCACGTTCTTGGAACTTATAAATTCAAAAAAAAATTCTAAATTTAAATTGAATTTTCCGGAGCAACAATTTAAAAATCTCCAAGAATTTTATGACAAACGATTCAATTTTTCAAAATTGAGAAGTGAATTAATTGTTGTGTATAGCGGGTGTGTATATGAGGACTTTTTGGACAAATCAATATTAGAGATGTTAGAATTTTTGTCATTTTGTATCATTTTAATGATTTAATAAGTTCATTCAATGAAGTATCACCCTTATTTCGACTATTCTCAACGATTCCATCTACAAATGCATCATCCGAAAGAAGCTTTTCTGCTTTACGTAGAATTAAAACTTATTTAAGAAGTATTATTGGAGATGAACGGCTTTCTCATGTTTCGTTAATTTCTATTGAAAAGAAACTATTGTCTCAGATTAAAATCTCACCAGATTTTTATACATTAACTTGTAATGAAAATTTTTGTTTTTAAAAAGAATCGTCGAATTGAATTATACTTTAAATAAATCTTGTAAATAAAACATTTTTATGTTGTCAATAAAAATCAGGCTTAATTTAATTTTACTAGTTATTGTGTATTTTATTTAGATCTAATTTTTTATATTTTGATGAAAGTATAAAAATATGAGATTATTTCATCAATTTGTCTGATAATTTTGGCTCAACAATACTTTTTATTCTAAATTCCAAGAAAGTTAAAACACCATTTTATTAACGCAGCTTCCTCTACTTTGCAGTTCACGAGTCGCCTATGCCATCAAATTCCAATCGAGGTATCAGATATTGCCAAAACTGCAATTTCCACACCTTTTGGGATATACGAATTTACTCGCATGACGTTTTGTCTGAGACAATATGTTTTATGCATTCGATCTTACAAAATTTGAGTTTCTGTTTTGTTTATTTGGATGATCTGCTGGTAGCATAAAAAAAAGAAAAAACAGACGAACACTTGGAACATTTAAAGATTATTTTTGCTAAATTGGGCGACGCCCGAAAAAAAATTTTCTTCTTTTGTACTTTATTTATTTGTTTTTTTTTTGTATAAGGACCGAAAACCAGAGTTTGTGAATTAAATTTACACAACTCTCAACTATACATTTTTTTAGTTACCTTTTGGTAACTTATAATTTTAATTATAAAGAAAAATCACAACTTGAATCTATACAACCACACTGTATAAAAATCACTACTCGAATGAATGACCAAAAAAAAACTCTTACGCCGCACAAACGACGCGCAAAACATTCCAGAAGAATGTCTCTTCTTCTCTGTTTCTCTTTTGCATCAATTCAATTGATGCAAAAGAGACGCATATAAGAAAAACATTCTCATGGAATGTTTTGCTTTACACACCACACTCGATACACATGGTTATCTCTCTCTCGTCATTTCTCTCACCTCTGTGCCACCATACGATGAGGTACAAAACAAAACGTCGCGGGTGCGTTCAGCGCACAATTTAACAGACAACTACAGAGGTGAATAAAAACATAAAATGGTGGTTGCGACCAACACAGTCGTAACACTGTAATCCAGCAAATGAGTAAAGGTGACAATGGCGCATGGCAACCACAGCAATTTTTTCGGCAAAATTATCAACCACACGCAACGGTACAGCGCATATGATAGAGAGCTCTTAACTGCGTACTCAGCTGTCAAGAAATTTCGGCATATGATTGAAGGCCGTTCATTCACGTTTGCGTTCATGCAGGATCCGGCAAAGGCATCACCAAGACAATTCCGCTACCTAGATTTTAACGGGCAATTTACCACCGACATTCATCATATCTCTGTATGTGATAGTGCTGCCGCCGATTCTCTATCACGTTTGGTAGCATCGCCTTGCCTGAATCTATCAATTACGACGCAATTGCAGATGCACAGTAAGTAGTCAACGAACTAAAAGAATTACTGGCATCACCAACCGGTCTCCAGTTTGAAAAAATTCCCGTAGCTAACCACAACTTATCGCAT
The DNA here is from genome assembly GCA_947310385.1 of Nephrotoma appendiculata. Classification (NCBI taxonomy): domain Eukaryota; kingdom Metazoa; phylum Arthropoda; class Insecta; order Diptera; family Tipulidae; genus Nephrotoma; species Nephrotoma appendiculata. The sequence goes on from OX371223.1 coordinate 142,270,949, forward strand.
CCAGGAGTACAGGCATCAGTGAAAGCCATGTCGGACCGGTTTGTGTGAGTTAGTATTAAAAGAGACGTGAAACAAATGGCTCAGTGTTGTTTGGCGTGCCAGCGGTCGAAAATGGCAAAGATATGGCGTTACACTTATTGATCGGTTTACAAGATGGTCTGAAGCAATCGAAATTCAGGATATCAGAGCCGAAACTGTGGCAATCGTCGTATTCAATAATTGGATTTTTCGGTTTGGAGTACCTTCTTCGATAGTAATGGACCAAGGATCCCAATTTCAGAACTTTTCGCTGAATTTTCCAGATTATTGGGGTTCCAGCACAAAAGGACTACGGCATATAATCCAAAATGCAACGGATTCATTGAAAGGTGGCACAGGACACTGAAAGCGGCTACCATTTGTCAAAGCGATTCGACACGAGTTTTACTGACAGTGTTATTGGGACTATGAACTATGTCCGTGAGGATTAAAAAAACTAGCTCTGCCGAATTAGTTATTAGCGAGCAGATTCGCATTCCTAGCCAATTGCTAATGGAATCAAAATAATTCCACGAATCAGTCAGATTTCGTCAAAGAACTACGAGAGCATTTCAATCAAATTCGCCCGACTGCACTATCACGTCACTGCGGCCAAAAGATATTTGTGTCACAGGAATTGAACAAATGTACACATGTGTTCGTTCAAACCGACCTATGCAAAAGATCGCTACAACCACCATATAATGAGAAAAATGTTGCATTACAAAATTAAATCAGGGCACAATTATGGTTCTACTAATCTCGTTTTTGATCTGAATTCAAAGAGAAACTATGTTCAAATCAAGGGTTTAACAACTTTATTACCAAAATCAAATCAAAATCTCATAGATTTTATAACATTTTGCATTCTTTTAACTCAGAGAAAGAATGATTTATGAAAATATTTGAACTTTTCGTTTAGTATTCGTAATAATGTGTACGACGAATACACTTCGAATTATTGATTTTTATTTTATGACTCTTATTTGATTTTTACGGTACATGTTGCGTTTGATTTGCATGTTATTAAATTTTAGATCATAGTCGAGTGGTTAAGACAGATGCATATGAAACTGAAGATCGGAGATCGATTCCAGCCGTGACTAAAATTTATAAAACTGCAAATTTTACAGAGGAAAATAAAATCAACAATTATAATAAATCTAATAAATAATATATAACAAATAGTATATAATACTAATAAATATAATAAAACAATAGTAAAAATGAAAAATATTTAAATCTTGTAATTTTTGATTCAAATGAGTAACGTTTTGAAAAAATTCCGTACACCAAGTGAAAGAATTCCAAGTGAAAATCAAAAAAATTTCCATATGAATTTACAAAAATCATTATTGCACTTTTTTCATTTCTATTTTTGTTTGATTTAAGGTGTTTTTCATTGATAATATGTTGTTTTTTCTCTCGAAGGTCCTTTAAGTGTTGTTAGCCGGAATGAAAAATTATTCTGTGCCGTGTTTCATCGAAGATTACGCAACTGAAACATCAACATATAATCAAGCAAATTTCAAGACCAATTTACCGGTAGAGGGATTGCCCGATAATCCGCGCTCATCAAAGGTACAATTTAACCTCCAACCACAACCACCAGTCAAAAGAAAAGCAATCAGGCCACCGAGCAATAAGGAATCATGCTTGAAAGCAGACGAAACAACCAGCTTCATCCCAAAATGATCAGTAACAAGAGCAGGAAGATCTATGAAAGTACCAGCACGTTTCGCTGTATGGTGGGGGGTAATGTGGCGCAGTAGGGGGTAATGTGGCGTTCCACCTTCAAGTTTTAAATCAGAATCTACTTACCTTATTATTGTTACTCGGCTTTTATACTATCAAAGAAACTGTTGTCGTTTGGTGAATAAATTTGGTGAACAATGTACTTTGGTCACGATAGCAGGTTTCCAATTCACGAACTCACGATAGGCTCACGTTATGATAAAACTAATTAACTTCTAAATTGAATCTGCAATTTAATCAATATTAAATAAATCGAATCCAAATTATAACAATAACTATCTCAATATTAATTTATATAAAATTAACTAAATAAAAACATATATCCTGTAAATAAAAATGTATATAATATGAAATAAAAAAATAATAAACTTAAAAGAAATATAGCAGCATATAAAATATGCATGAGAAGTTCCTACCAGGATCCTGAATAAACAGCTTTACCAGTTACAAAGGCACATGCCAAATTGGAAGGGCAAGGTGGTCAGTTTGCCAGGCTGCATAAACTACAGAATGTGCAGATTGAGAAATTGGATTAACATCGTAATGAGCAGAACGAAAAACTCCTTACAATTATAAAAGTCCAGGAGCACCAAATAGAAGAATTGAAAAATGTGATTAAGTTTCTCCTGGTGAAAGTGCAAGAAGTTGAAAACAGATGTGACGACTGAGCGGAACAGTTCGAGTTAAAATACCAGCAGGAGACGGAAAGTAAAGTTGAAGAAGTTAATTCGAGTTTGGAGAGGCATTTCTACTGATTATAAGGATCGTTGGTGCTGTGAGGTTGAGCAACTTTTATATCCTTGAACAGTCGAAATGGTTCAACCAATTTTACCTTGTAATTTCTGAGTAAGATAATATAAAAACTATCGAGTGGAACGGAGACATGCAACTATGAAAACGACACAATAAACGAAGGCTGAAAGAAGGCTGAAAGAAAAAGTTGAAGATCGAATAGTAAAACCAGAGACAACCTAAAAGAGATATTTCATCCTTTGTAAACATAAACATTCCAAATATATTTTCTGTAAATAGGCGAACACAAATAAAAATATTTTGTTTTTTTGCGTATACGTATTCGCAATTTAACGAAAAATCACAGATACTAGGATGATATTATCAGAAATAAATTTTGTTTTACTATTTTAGTTCAAATGAAATATTTAATTTGATTATCTGTGGTGAAACACTAAAACGGCAATATCAAGCGTGCTATAGAGATACAAAGAAAACGCTAGACGCATAAAGCTGACGCTAGCGTATCAAATCACTATGCTTATGCATGGGAAAAATAGTGATTTGATGTGGTTGTACAATCCCACGAATAAATCCTTAGTGAAAAAGCGATATGCTGTAAAACAATACGACGCTGCATGAATCTGGTGTTACTTTATAAATCCTTCTTGAAGAGGGTTGAGTCATTGTGGATCATGATAGTCCAATTTTGTTGGACATAACATTGGGTAATCGCGATATTCCTATAACTAGGGCCCGCTCGTTCTCTGAATAACTAAAATGTCTACTCCAATTGTATGAACGATATAATTATCGGTATTTACATAAATTAACCTAGTCAGTATCTGGAAATCATTTTGTCTTTTCCAATTTACTTTATCAAGATTCAGACTAGAGTCAACTCATGGGTCATGGAGGGTCAACTCACCTCAACCAAACTAATTGGAAAACGCTAATTAAGGCCGGTGTGTCTTGATTATCGGAATTCAGGTAGCATCGCGCGATTTTTTCGAGGATAGGATTTATCTACCGAGCAGCAAATTGTTTAAGTCTTAATTATACTGGATTATGACTTGGTAATACCGTAGACAAACAAAAACTAGATAACCTTCTCTGTTTAGATTATTAACGCGGCTATTACATCAAACGAACACGCATTAAATATATATGATAGATTTTTTATGATTCTTGCGACATCTATTAGACATTGTGAATACTGTGAAACTGTCAGTCGACCTCGTTCGACACGAAAGAAGGCACGATTAGACACGATTAGAAGACACGAAAACTGTATATGCCACATTAGCTGTGTTCCAATGGAAACAATTTGCTACTCACAAGTACTTGTGAGTAGATAACCAAAGGAACGGGCAAAATTATGACAGCAACATATTTTGTTGTACAAAATCAAATTTGTTTGAATATTTTCAGACAATTTGGTAATACATAATGTCAAAAATTGGACATACCATGAAGGCAAAGCCTTAATCTGGGCGTACGCTGGCAGGAAAGAGGAGTATTGAGGTTCTAATAGTGAAAATGTAAATAAAATTAATTTATATATATTTATTTAACATAAAAATCCACCGCTTTAATAGTCGAATCAATTCCATCAGTTTAATAATTTTATATATATAGTATATGTATATGTATAATTGAATCAATTTAATAATTGTAATTAGTAGCTAATTGTAATTTTACAAATTTTATTGCAATTTAATAAGCAATTTTCCACAAAAATCCCTTATTGCCAATCAATCGAATATAAACAAACAAACAATTGTAATAAATCTGACATTTCAACATAAATAAACCATCACAAAGCCATCTGTTAGATCTTTTGAAACTAATATACCTACCGTCAAATTTATGCGTAACAGCTTTCAACATCTACACCATCGTTTGAGTATGAGAAGCTGCGAGTAGATACAAGTACTTGTGAGTAGTTTGCTTTCTCCATTGGAACACAGCTATTAATGGCTGGACTAAGAGGATCCACTTAAATTTAAATAGAATTTTTTTTTTTTTCAAATAGAAAGATAACAAAAAACCAACCAATTAACACTCTTAGATTAGAATAACAATTGCGTAAATTGTTAGATTAAATATTACAATACAACCTTATTGCTAAAAATCTGTGAAAAATAATAAAATTAAATAAATATAATTTCTCCGCCATCCTATTTCAATATTTTGACAATCTATAATACATTCTATAAGCGCGGGTTACTCGATATACTCACATTAAAAGTGAAATAGCCTGCTAGAAGTAATTTTAGTTTTAACGACAACCGTAACCTTTTTGTCGATTTGGCGTTTCTTTAATAAACTTTTGAGTTCGATAAGTCAATTCTTTATCGAAGTTTTTATGGAATATTAAATTCGCTAAAAAGTTCATAAATCGCATGGCTTTAAATTTTTCTTTATTTTTAATAGCTTAAATAAGATCACAGTTTTTAAAAATAATCTTTGTTCATATTAAAATCAACGAAAAGTATGGTTTTTCGATAGCAAAAATGTTTATCAAACAAAAAGTTTACTTGATGTAAAAGCCGCGTAAGTTATTTCTGCCTGTCTGTCTGTACACGATTTTTTCAAAGCAGAATGATTAAGTTTTCATAACTATATAAATGCAATCTGTCTCGATAAATTAGGCACACTTAGGATTTTAGTGGCAACCTCGTTTTGATATTAAGGTTTCGAGTAAGGTAATTGAACATTAAAAACGTTTCGTAATTCTGTCTCATTCTATAATTTTTTTTAAAATCCAAAATGATTTCATGGAGCAGATCGAAACAAAAAACAGCAACAAATTGTGATTTAATTTTTGTTTTTGATCATAAACTTGATTATACCAACATATACGATTTGCGTTCTTTCAAGAATCACAAAAGAGCGTGAAATCTTCAAACTCTATTAAAACAACTTTCGTTTCGGAATGCGTAGTCAGATAGATGAATGTTTGAAATAGCGTATGTCGTCATTAGTTTCGATATTCCATTTAATTGATGTAGATTTTTCCCAATCAAACTCAAACCGGTTACGATCTACATATATGCGAAAGTTGTTAAGAATCTGGACGTATTTAGTCTATAGCTAAACTAACATCAGTAAAACATTAAGTTTCGTGATTTCGTTTGATTAGCACCCCTAAATAATTAGTTAGGGGCTAATTTGGGCGAATACATAATTATAAGTATATCAAAAGGGTTAAAATTATTAGTTTAATGAAATCCCAAGTGTTAATTTTTGTAATAACAGTGGCAAACGCGGCTAGTTTAAATGTTGGTTAGTTTCGCGAAAAATGTATTAATTTTTAAATATTTAAAACACTTTTAAATTTTAGGTGACAAATGCCATGTGGAAAGTACTGGTGAAACCGGAATATGTAAATTATTACCAAAATGTCTAGAAGCACAAAACAATTTAAGGTTTAATGCAATACGACCAACAAGTTGTGGATTTCAAAAGTATACTCCAGTCGTTTGTTGTTCAAATGCAACGGAGCTCGTCAGTAGATTCCCAGTCAGTGAACTAGACAGTTTACCAATGGTAGTTCGAAGTATTAAATATTTTGTTTTTAACAATCTAAATCTAAATGTGATATTCTAATCGTATATATGTATTTAATTTCTAGAGTGCAGAGAATACAGTCAATATGTTTTTAGCAACACAAGTGTACTACTATATGATATTGGTCCCGGTACAAGTCTCCGTAAAAGTAGTGATCGGTGCGGCAATGCACATGTGACATTAATTTCAGGTGGTACACCGGCTACTGCAAGAGAATTTCCTCATTCAGCTGTTCTAGGTTACACAGAACCAGATGGACAAATTTCATGGGATTGCGGCGGATCACTTATTAGTACAAGATTTGTATTAACAGCTGGCCATTGCATAACATCATCTGAATAGTAATTTACGAAAACCTTTGTATAATATATATTTTCATTTGTAACATAAATTTATAATTTTAGTGATGTCACAATCGTAAGATTAGGCGAGTTGGTGCTTAATGATGACAAAGATGATGCTACCGTAATTGACATATCAATCGAACGAATCATAATACATCCTGATTACAAGCCACCATCGAGTTATAATGACATTGCGCTCCTGAAATTATCGCATAAAATAACACTGTCTCCGTATATTCGACCAATATGTTTGCCTACGGACGATTTAAATCCGAAAAAAGCCTTAGCAACTGGCTGGGGATCAACGGGTTCTTTTGGTCCAAAAAGTAACGCGTTGCTAAAAGTTTTATTGGATTCATACAGTAACATGGAATGTAATGGCATTTTTCAATATGACCTGAACCGAAAAATACGAAAAGGTATTAAGGATACTCAAATATGTTTCGGCTCTAGAACTGACGAAAAGGATACATGTACAGGTGATTCTGGTGGCCCTCTTCAAGTTTATCATTCGGATATATATTGCATGTATCTGCAATTGGGAATTACATCGTTTGGTTTTGAATGTGGTATAGTTGAAAATTATCCTGGAGTTTATACCAGGGTTTATAATTATGTTCCGTGGATTGAAAGTGTCGTATGGGCACCAGGTGAAGATGATTAAATTAATTTTATGTTTAAATATTTGTCGATTCTTGTAAAACACACCACTGTTTGAGAGTAGTTTGTCACTAAGAGGCATACATTTTCACGGTAGGGTTTTCTATAATTTTTAATTTTATCCAGGTAATTATTCTTAAAATACGAGTTTTTAACTGGCCTATTTATTTATTATTGGGAACCACCACCACGGTTACGTTTTGCAACAGTTTTCCTGTGTATCACGCAGGGCGAAAAACTAAAACATTTTACAATAAATATAAAAAAATTAACTATCATTGAAAAATTACACAAGGTAAAACTTTTTGGAAACAATTTAAAATTTAAAATAAAAACACAATTAGGAAAGCAAAATAAAAATTAAAAAAAAAAATTATAACTGAAAAAACACAATTAAGACCATTTATAAAATCTATCTAAAGCATCTTGGAGCTTGTTACAATCGGTTTCGATCGACGAAAATAAGGCAACTTACGAGTTTAAAGCAGTTAGCGCTATCGTTGATAAATAGTGAAAAGACCTGTTGTACACCAGATGTGATACAAAAGCCTTGGGAAGACGGATCCAGAAGTCTTACAGTTTGCCCACGGTCTGAAACGTAACAGTCCAACCATTCTGTGTGAATGAATTGGCACTCCAAATGTCTCAACTTAGTGGTAAACAATGAGTGATCAATCTTGTTTTGTGACGTCTTGGCGAAATTTGTATAAACAACGTCAAGTTGTATACCTCGCTGGATAAAAACCGTGCTATATTGAAGATATTGGTTTCATGAGGAAAATTAAAATAAAAGGCGATCCCAGACACTTTTGCAATTTTTTTAAAACCAAACGTTAAATTGATGGTTACTCAGTCTGGATGAAATTTAATAATCAAAATTCTTGTGATGCACTGGTCATAACCAACATGTTTGCTGAGTTTTTCCAATCTGTTTATAAAGCGGAAGACATTGATAATTATAAAGATTCAACCACTAGTGAATATAGTTCATTATATTTACTCCCATCATCGAGCATGTGGTCCTGAAAGTATTCCGGCTTCATTTTTAAAAAATTCTAAAAATTTGGCAATTCATCTAAGCATTTTGTTCAATCAGTCATTAAAATTGGCAACTTTCCCACAAAAGTGGAAAATAACTACAGTGACGCCTATTTTCAAAATTGGATCTAGAAATGAATTTTCTTGCTACAGAGGTAGCAGAGGAACTAATAATATGCAACTCATTCCAAGAAGTGCTTCCGCGGTATTTATCACACTATCAACATGTTTTTATGCCTAAAAGATCAGTATCTACAAATCTCATAGAATTTACCAGCTATTCTATTAAAGAGATTGAGGAGCACAAACAAGTTGACGTAATATACACCGACTTTGCAAAAGCTTTCGACTCCATCAGCCCTTGTAAAACTTTGGAACACATTTTTTCGGATTTTCCAGCCAGTTCATAGCCTGGTTCAAATCTTTTTTGAATAATCGAATCCAATATATTGAAATAGGAGGTAAGACGTCGAATAGAATACAAGCAAACTCTGGTGTACCACAAGGGTCTCACGTTGTCCCATGGATTTTCACAATCTTCATAAATGGTATTACCGAAGTGATAAAGCATTCCGATATCCTGATGTTCACAGATGACCTCAAAATCTACAAAACCATCGAGTCAGTCGACGATGCCAATAAACTACAGGAAGATATTGACAACCTAGGGTTATGGTGCGAGCTTAATTCTCTGAGTCTCAATATTAGAAAGTGTATCATTTCACCGAAAAACCAACCCTGTTACACAAGGCTACAAGATAAATGGTGTACTCCTTCAGATAGTATTTCAGACTAAAGACCTAGGGGTTCCTTTCGTTGAAAACGTGAGCTTTACTAAGCACATTGAGCTGTGCTGGCCTACGTTCGATCCCACCTGTAATATTTTGTAAATGTGTGGTGTCCTTTCTATGAAGATCATATCCAGAGTATTAAGAAAATTCAAAAGAAGTTTATACGCTACTTGACCTGGAAAGATAGATGGGTTTATGACAATGATCTACCATACCACGTAAACATACAGCGACAATCACCATATTTAACCGGGTGCAAGACATACAACTTGAAGACTCTTGAAAATAGACGCGAATTGCTAAAAAGTACATTTATTGCAAATCTCCTCCTAGGTCTAATCGACGCACCTAATCCTAGGTCTAATCGACGCATCACCACCTGATATAATTTATATCATTACCATTAACATAAATGGTACGAAAAATTTTTAATATGGCGCCGGGTGCAGTAAACGTAACATAAATTTGACATTTGAAAATCATTCGTTTATTGATATTCAACAGCATCACTTAAGTCTAAAGGGGTTTGATTTCCTACCCTATATTTCATTTATATGTGGCTGCACATGTACTTATTGGTGTGCCAAGATGTACTATCACAGTCAATTGACAATTAATAAAGACACAATTAATCAACTTTTAAACTATTTTATTTTTATAAATATTCGTGAAAATATATTTCATAAAAGATTTTATTATTATTTTCTTAAATACTCTACGCGAAAAATTATTAACTTGATGTTTTAATTTTTATTCTCGTTGTGAAATAAATAATCGAACATTTTTTATTTTTGTTTCGTCACAACCTACGTTGGTAGACCGGGAGCCTGTTCACGAGATTTACATTGTTACAACCCTCCCAACAAAAAAATGTATACGTTAAACTCTTTACGAAAACGTAAACTTTACGTACACTCATTAACAATGGAATACCAATACACGTACAACTATTTCGTTTGTTTTTATATATATATTTTTATTTCGTATGGTATTCGCATATGGTATACAAATGTAATATTTTTATACGTGCTTCATTCGGATAAGTTGTTTAGTGAAATATATTACGTTTGTGATCTCCATTTTGTTTTTTTTTGTGTTTAATTAAAAATAACTAATAATTTTAGTAAATATAGAGCAGTGTCATATTTTAAATATACCAGCCACATCATCAAAACAATTTAAAGCTCTGGAATGTGAAGTTAAAACTAATTTAGAAAAGGAAAATATTTTGGTAAGCAACATTAAATTTTAACATCCTGAATAACAAAGTTTATATAATTTATTTTCGAACCTTTTATAGACCAGTCGCTTTAAAGCAATTAGTGATTTATCACTTCAAAAATATTTGAGAGGTTGTTTGAAGGATATCATCACAGACGAAGCAGCATCAACATTTTCATGGCATGGCCAACATGGCAATATTGCTGTAAAAGGATACTATTTCATGGAGCTTATAAAAGGTAAAAACCCATATCACTTGTTGTTAATCAATCTTATTAAAATGTTAATATGTATATATTTATCGTAAGAAGTATAAATTTAATCAAGATAAAAAAAAAAAAATAACATTGGAAAAGAATTCTCGGTTTTTTTAGTTTTCGAAAAAATATTTATTAAAAAAATAATCTGTAATGGTAATAAATCCCGCATAAAAACGAGCAAAACCCGAAATGAAATATGTTCGCATTCACATGTTTAAACCGTTCGTTAACTTTACGCTAACTCTTTACGCGGAATTTGCGAAGACAATTATTGTTACCAACACATATACAAGTCTTCGTAAAATAGTTTCATTTCTCTTGTGACGAAGTGTTCGTTTACACAGCTTTTTCTTTACGTATATGCGTAACATTTACGAGGACTTTAGTATAAACAAGTCTTCGTAAACTGTACGTAAAAGTTACGCAATGTTTGGAGGGAATATCGCAACAACTGTCATTGTAGAAATGACGTAATAGTTAACTATGAGATTGTCCCAAGTGTCAAAACATTGTTAAAAACATAACCACAGAATTAAGATAAAAAAATGTATTGTTAAAACTGAGATTGCAGTAAAATTTGTTAGATTTGCGTAGACAAAATAAATGGTGAACTTTCTGATATTGCAATGTTTTATTGTGGTACGAAGGAGTTTGTTGTGAATTTTCAATATAAGTTTCAAACGGAGAAGCAATTCTGGGGCAGATTCTGTTAATTATTATTTTGAATCGCAATATTTTTTAAAAATTAATAATATTTAATTAGATTAATCTCGAGGGAATCGAAACTGGAGACTAACTTTAAATATTGTTTTTCAGACATTACCCGCCAGTCGTATAGCTCATTTACCATCTGTCTTATCATCTGACAAACCATATGCACAGGAATATGTTCTTGCATTAGCCGTACTCCCGCCTGATGCAGACGACAAGACTAAGGCATGTCGTTCGTTTGCCCAAGATGTTGTAAACAAGACATTAAACTTATATGTTGAGTTTAAAATTGCTGCTTCGGTCTACGCTACGCTATCCGATCTTGCCACTAATGTCGATGTCGGCAAAGCACGCACAGATGGTATAATCCGTGCTGAGATACGACGTGACCGCAAACTCGTCAAACCGGTAAGACCGAGCGGCCTTTATAAAATACAAGACTAGAATAAAATTTTTATTTATAGATTGAAGAATATCAAGCAGCCGAGGCAGCTGCCAAAAAATCTCGTGTCGCAGTTTAATACTGTGACATCACAGAAGATGATGCGGCATTCGTTCAAGATACTATTGGACTTCTTAAGATTCCTAACGATCTATTATGAACGTTTTATGATTTTGTAAAGTTCGATTTGCGTAAGGTATTGCGTAGGATTGCGTAGGATAATTTTTTCCAATTTTTTTGAAAAATTGTATTTTGTTCTTTAAATTATTTTTCAAGCCTACACAATCATGTTGCTTTTGATAGCTACACCATTAAAAATGACATTTGTAGAGGCAGTCCCGAGTTGGGTTGAGAATGACGTTTGTAACAATGTAGAGTTCGTGAACGAAAAAGGCACGTGTTCATTGTTACAATGTAGTTTCATGAACGGTGTTGAGCTGTCATTGTTAACAATATTGTAACAATGTAAATATCGTGAACATACTCCGGGTTTTTTTGTCTCTTCTATAATTTGTAGAGAGTTCATTTGTATTTTATAAATTTGACAATTAAATTTGACGTTTAAGTTTATACCCTCCAGGCCAGGCGTAACATTAACGTACGGTTTACTAAGACTTAGCTCTACTAAAGTATTCGCAAACGTTACGCATAAAAGGTACGGATGTGGTACGTAAAGTATATTTTTGTCACATGAGAAGTGAAACAAATTAGAGAAGACTTTTCTATGTGTTAGTGTCTATAAACTGTTCATAATGTGTACGACAAAAACGTAACATTTATGAGCCGTATTTGCCAGTGTTGCCATTTTGACTGTTTTCCAGTCAAATTTGACTGGACTTCTTTGTGTTTAGCTGGAAGAATTTAAAAAATCCAGCCGGCTGTTTTTTGACTGGATTCAGTTTTTTTGACTGGAGTCAATGTTTTTCCGGCTGAATTTTATTTTACTAAAATGAAATTATATAGTGAAATTTATCTTCCATGTTTATTGGGCACTACAATATTTTTCCACAATTTTTTAAGTTCATTTGATCTTTTTCGATGTTTTTTATGTTTCTATGTATTTTTTTTTAATTGAGCCATTTTTCATTTTTTTTGATTGAAAAAGGGTTATTGTAGTATGTACATACCCAAGTATCACTACTTCCAACTTATTTTGATTTTTAAGGTACAATTGTTGGAACTAAGTTCCACGGTCAAGTTCCATTTTATTACAAGTTTTACTATGAAGTGTGGAACAAAAACCCGTAACTCAATGAACTGGATATTATGCGAGTTCCACGTATTCCATGAAATATCTCAAAAATGTCACGAAAGTTGGAACTGTCAAAATGAGTTCCATTTTGTTATACTTGGGTAGTACATACTACAATAACATATTAATATTAAATATAACTATTGTAGTATATACTACATTTAATTATTTTATAACATAAATCATAATGTTTTTTTTCTAATTTTGTATTATTTAAAAATTGAACATTGAATTTCATCGTTACTCGTAAACTGACTGAAGACGAATTTAGTGATATTATTCTTTAATATTTACAGAAAGGAATATTTCGATAATTTTATAATAATTTATTATTTTCATATTTATTTTATGTTACAAAAATCGAAATTGCTGTTATTTAGTTTATAATTTATACTTATTATAATAAAATCTGATTTAAACCACCTATTTTAATTTTTTCTGTTCGTCGTATTTAATTAAAATATAATCAAATCTTTTTCAGCTGGTTTTTTAGCTGGTTTTAATTTAGTTTTTCTTTGACTTGAATTCTAGCTGTTTTTTTCATTTTAGCTGTTTTTTTTCCAGTCAAAAATGACTGGATTTCAAATTTTTCAATGGTAACACTGGTATTTGCGTATCTTTGGCGAGTCACCTGCGTGTGACTTTTACGCTCGGTTTAATTCGTCGGAATTACTTTATTGTCAAATAAAAAAACCAATAATATTTCCATCTTGTATTTATTTAAATAAAATCTATTTTAATTATTATAATATAATAATAAAATTAATTTCAAACGGACTTTTAATTCTGCCGCATAAAGTAATTATACTTAATTTTAATTCACAAATATTTTATCACATCAAAAACTCGCATATTATTAAATCCTATGTTCTAAATAGCAATTTATCGTACATTTAGTCTACTAGCTGTATTATCCCAGATGACTATTCATACCTGAAACACAAAAAAAGCTAATTACAAATTTAAAGCATGAAGCTACACAATTTTTCTTACCTAATAGGAATGCTCTTACTGAGGCATAACAAATGAACGTCCTTATTTTAAGCTAAAAGTTCGACCAACAATAAAATATGATCAATCATGAATAAATTTATTGCACAGAAAAACTTAAACTACGACTCTTTAAAATATAAAATATGCAAAGAAAGCAAAATATACTGTAATATGTGATAATAAAAATTAAGTATACGTGTAGTAGTGTGGTATCAAAATTAACGTGCGTAAACTGTTCGTAAACCGCACATTTTTAGTGTATACATTTTTGCGCCTGGAGGGTTGCTTCATAGCAAACTATGATTTACATTTTGTTCACCAGACGTCAGCTACTTTGTTGAAAATCGCGTTTTGACGACGCCATTTTAATTTTTACAAAATGTCAACAGATTGTGTGCCATCAAGCTTCGCCGATATTATATACTATGATCGTTAGCGAGTCTCCACTAGAAAAGTGTTGGAATATTAATGGTGTACCTCGATGATAATGGCAGGTTGAGAGCTTAGGTAAAGTCAATTGAAATAAAGGTTCCTGGTAGACAAGCAAGAGATCATGACTTCCTCCACTTAGATAATAGACATAGAACCAACTATGGCGATAATGAACCAGTGAAGAGGATGTGTAAAAGTTTCAATTTATTTGATTTTTGTTTAACTAAAGATAATTTTAAAAGTAGATTAAGGCAATTTTATGCCTCTCAGTGATTTTTTAGTTGTTACTTTACTTTTATATTTCAAATTTTCAAATCCAAATTAATATTTTTCAAATAAAATTTATAGACTTATTTCAATGTAAATAAATAAAATAAATAAATAAATTAATACTTTATGAACCAATGATTCAAAAAATTTAGGTATGATGAAAAGAATGGTTATTCCTTGGTTGACTGTACGATACCTTCCAGGGCTTATGAAACATATCTAGACGTAGACGTTCATTGAAGGTAATTGGAATACAGAAACTTATCTCGCAATAATTAATACGGTTAGCAGGAAAGCCGTCGTGACGTGCACTATTATTAACGTCAATTTTAAGCATGCAATTAAGAACTTCCTGTTCCGTTCCTGTTCCTTCCGTCCCATTCCACAAATATTCGAGAAAGTGACCGAACTCTAGTAGGTCATTGAAGATGGGAAACTAGCTCATCTTTTCCTTGTATTCGTGAAATTCCAAAAGTCTTTAGAACCTGATGTCAAATTGTTCTTAATTTGCACTGTATAATTACTACACAAAAACCAATTTAGGCTTTTGAACTCTTTCCGGGCTATATCAAAATCTTAGTTGTAATCTACGCCGCGTTGTTTATAAAATGTATGCGCCTTGTTACGACGTTTATCCAAGGCTCCCGAAAATTACCATTTGAATAAACGTAACGTGCCTTTCAATACGATGTATAAGACATCGGAAATTTGTCAGCGGGAAATAAGAGATTACGCTGTAAGAGATTACCACAAGTGGCGGCACTGTCATTAAAGGTAGTTTCTTTTGTTTTATTACCAGCGGCCATTTTGTATTCATTTTGTATATCTTTTTGCACAAAATAAAACATCACAGCGGAATAAAATATTAAAAGTGAATAGTGATCTTTAAAATGAAAAATTGATGAATTTCCGAAGTTAAGGAACTCGGTATATGAAATTTTGAAATTTAACAATATTTCGTCTTTCCGTAATTTCTTAACGAATTACGATGAAATTTGGATAGTTGGAGGGGGGGGGGGGGGATTTTATAGTGAGTTTTGGACAAAATTATAGGATCTGTTCATGCTGGACTAAACTTGGCCATTTCATAACCAATCCTTATGAAAATTTGTTTCTAGACTGATTTTTGATTGAAATATAAAATTAAGATGAAATATGGTATCTGTGCCGATTAAACCGGAACAAAATTTCAATGTGTCCACAGAAAATCAAAAAAATTACAGTGAAAATTCTAACAGACAAATTTTGTCAGAAAAACCGTTTTAATCGGGAAAATGCACGCACATACCATATTTTCATTTAAAACCTATATTTCAATCAAAAATCAATGTAGAAACAGAATTTCATAAGGATTGATTATGAAATGGTCAAAGTTAGTCCAGTATGAACAGATCCTATAATTTTGTCCAAAACCCACTTTAAAAACGCTAACCAATACTACAATTCAAATTTAAACCTAGTTTGTTCTGAAATGGCGGAGAGACGGAATATCGGACGACGGAATATAGACGGAATATCGGAGATCAATCAATTGTCATTTTAAAGATCACTTTTAATATTTTATTCCGCTGTGATGTTTTATTTTGTGCAGAAAGATATACAAAATGAATACAAAATTCCCGTTGATAATAAAATAATAAAAAAAATATCTTTTGTGATAGTGCTGCCACTTGTGGCGAGTAGCGTATTCTCTTAATTTCCGGTGGCAAATTTCCGCTATCTTTTTGTACAGCATTCTTTCAATATCATTAGCGTTAATTAGCGTTTCCGAAATTAAAATAAGAATTAGACAACAGCTTAAATTTACATTTTTCATCAATTTTTTTTATCGCGATCGGTGTATGATGAATGCTAGAGCAGCCGGCGAATTCCATACATGAAGAAACCTCGTCATACAAAGCATCATTAGCACAAATCGGATCCAGGAATTTACCTCGGCTGTTGCTAGTACGATTTAGTTGAGTTGTCGGTATGCTAGCAAAGTAGCCTATAATTATGATTGATGATGCAATGGTGTCGTCAACATGTATCCAGTTTATATCAGGCAAACTAAAATTACCCACAATGAGAAGCTGGTAGTTGAATCGTAGTCCAGGTAAAACAGTGGAAGAAAAAAATTATTTATGTATCTAACGTTTACTGGCATCTAGGTAGCTTCATCATTTTTTTGTAGCAGAACTATCAAATCTTATCCCTGATTTGCTCAAAGTAGCATATGAGGTTAGATCACACAATGAATGTACTTTCACTATAAATTTTTTATAATTTAAAATTTCTATCCTTTGTGCCGACCTTCATTTATATTTAAATAATATAAAAGGTTAGAGGGACTTAGAGTATGCCGCCAGTAGCTCCCTATCGTACGTACTGTATCTCTGCTCCGTGTCCGTTTGTTTCCGCGAAAAGCAGCTCAGTGGTTACCATTCTTCTGTTGCGAGTTGCGACATCACGGTGAGTTCTTGCACTGTGTGCAATTTTTTGATAAGTCGCTGTGTGAGCTAACTGAGTTGCTTCTGCCAATTGACTTTTACAACGCTCGAATGCTTGGTTTGACTGCTCACACCAAGTGATTTTGCTGTTGTCGTTTTGTTCGGTTTTTGGGGAATCCATACAATTTTGCATGTTCCTGAGCTGCGTTTTGTAGAAAAATGCGATAACAATTTATCATATACCCAAAAATCTTGAGTGCCTTTATTTGGGATTGGACGTGCGAAGTTTGCCTGCGGCTGATATGTCAAATCCTAAGAAACTTATCTGTTTCTTCCCGAATACTCATTTGTTCTGATTGATTATCAAGCCTGCGTCATTCAATTGCTGGAGTATTAGGTTCTGATGTTCGATATGCTGTTGATCGATAAGCCCCAACCACCGCATCTTTTTCTTCTTGATGTGGATAGGACACGCGTAATTGCTTTTTGATCGTCGACATGTGCATTGCTTTAGCCAGAGGTCGATTTTTTTTGGTGGTTTGCAACTTCTCTGTATAAAGTCATCTTCACTGCATTGAGGGTTGGCATCTATAGAACGATATGTCTGAAATTTTGCAGTAGATTTTGCATATCTATGGATTTCATACGTCCATCTTTATTGTAGGCAGCTGATATGACGGAAAAAAAACTGATGTTCCATTTGTTGACAAGGACGCCAGTGGATCGATCAATTTTTTGTTTTTAATGAAAATTAATAATTCGTCATATAACAGGAAATCGGTTCCGATGATAAATCTGTCTACGCTGGTGATCGTGAATTTTCAAATGAATGGACGTCGTAGTCCTAAATTTAAGGTTGAGTTTTTTGTGTCGAATGTTTCGATTGCCGTTGAATTAGCCTGGAACTGTTGTTTTGTAGCTATCTCGAGTTCGACTAAGCAACAATAGAATTATAAGAATTGTGATTATTGTTATGATTATCTATTTTTTTGTAAAATGGGCTTAAACCATTTTCAAAATAAACGGGCTTAATTATTTAAGTTGGTTAAATTTTTTCCTTATAAATAATCGTTTAAGGTGAAATTTACCCTTAGGTAAGTTATAGGGATGGTCTCGAACTGATTTATTCAATGTATTTAATTTGTAATAAATTCTAGTCCAAGAAGCAGGTTTCCTTGTAAGCTAAACCGACCACTCGTTCCGCGAAATGGTAACTGTAATAAAATCGGGAATTGTTGTAATGAATTGTAATAAATGATAATCCACACAACACAACTGAGAAACCAATACACCCAAAACGAGTACCTGTTTGGTGTGGAATATGGTCTAAAGGCATCATAGGGCTATTTCTCTTCGAAAATGAGCAAGGAGTCGCTCTAACAGTTAATGGTGGCCGTTATCGTGTTATGTTAACTGACGTTTTATTCACTACGATTGAAGAGAAAGACTTGGCCGATATTTGGTTTCAACAGGAAGGCACCACTGCCCAATCAGCAATCGATACAATCGGCGTTTTGCGTCCTATCTTCGAGGATCGCATTATTAGCCGAAATCGCGATGTCAACTGACCGCTTAGGAGCCGCGATTATTTGTGGGAAACCGCCAAGAACAAATGTTATGCTAATCATCCAGAAATACAGCACAGAACAGAATGGTGTAGCTTCATTAGAATTAAAGTTGGTTCCATTCTTCATTAATCATATTTTCTAATGATTTGTAATTTTTTGTTCTAAAAAATCGTTTCTATGATAAATTTTTATTTGCTTACTCATTGCCTCTACACACGGTAAGCACGTCACTATACAATGAAAAAATGGTACACATATTACTGATTCATAAAGTATGAACTCAACTTCATTACAATTTATAGTAATTAGTAATTTTCATTCATCGTTATTTTTTTTAATTCCCACCAAAAGTAGTAATACAGTACAATGAATGTTAAACGCTCCCTACTCATTTACCAATTTGTCTATTTCGAGGCGTCCAGATAAAAATATACCAATACCAATAAAACTTATCCAGGTAAATAATGATTTTACGCACACGATAAGATAAGATAAAATTCTATGTACAAGTTTATTGGTTTTACATAAAGTTTGAATACATTTTCATGAGAGTGTGCCGCACAGTCACTTTGAATCAATTTAGTTGCAACTCGACTGCCGTAACAAAAACAGTTTAAGTCAAAAAGTGTTGTTTAGTAAAATAAAAAATTGCTCATTGCATAATAACGAGTGCCTTAATAATACAAAATGCGTTTTAAAAGTGTTCGACCGTTATTAGTTTTAATAGTTTTTAGTTGTAATTGCTTATTAGTTTTAGCACAAGGTGAGAGAATATAGTTTTGTATGGTGTCATAATTTCTAAAATTCGATAAGAAAATTTGGCACTCCCAAAAAATAAAAAAAAAATAGAAAAGTTCAGTGATAAGTGGTATCAGGTTTACTGTTAAATTTTGATGCTTAATTAGCCATATTGAAGTGATTTTATAGTGGTGATGATTTTCTTTTTTTGGATATCTGTAAGGACCTATATAGTACATAAGAGCAATGTAAATTACAATTACAAGTAATTTAATGGTATTTCAAGGGGAAATGACATAACACGATCTTCGTCGAAATCAATAAAAAAATTTCTTATCATAATTATTTAAGTGTGAAATTTTATGTATAATATACAGTGCCGTAGTGATATGGGCTGTATACTAGGGGTGTACGTCAAGTATTTTGCGGCAAGGACCATAAAATACTGAATTGTCGTAAAATTTCGTCTCTTTATCGCTTACTAATTAAAAATTATTGCATAACAGAATTGATCAGAATTTGTATCATGATATTATGGAATGCGGTCTTCTTATAAAAACCTTATTTGCGTCATAAATAATGATAAAGTCTGATCTGGCACTGTTTAAGATATAGTACCATCCCTACTGATCAGGTGTGGCCTCTTATCGCGGCATTATAATGATTACCTCATTTAAATGATGTTCAGTTAAAATTCCTGATAACGTTTCAGTTCGATATAAATAATAAATGATAACATGAATGTATAATAAAACTACACGGAGTTGTGTATTTGCTTGCGCGTTTAGTATCTTATCGTGAAATTGATTAAACATTGAAATCGAATTGTAGATCAATCAACACAATTTTAGAAATAAAATGCTTAGTACATATTTCAAGTGCACCTTTTCATAAAATTCCTACCATGACATAATCCTGTAGTTTAATCGCACTGTTGTCAAAGGCCTCTTTAAAATTTTGCTTTAACTCAATCGTATCTAAGCCGACAGATCTTAGTTTTAAATAAATGGAGCTCCTATCAACAAAATAATTGAAGAATTGTTTCGCTGAACATTACTAATCCACAATCTAAACACAGACGATTTTTATTATAATTATTATATTTAAAGAAGTAGTTAGTGAGCGGTACAACCGTAAAATTTTGTAAAATTAGCATTTGTGTTGTTGTTGCGGTTTGGTTGCCATAAATTTAAATAAAAAATACCAAATATGAAGTGTTTATTATGACAAATTGGCAACCAAAATGAAAAGTATATATCCCCCACTCTTAGCAATAATTTCAGTTAAGTAATATTTTTATGGTGAGCACCTGGGCTCATATAGCCCGCCCCGCTTTGATTCTTTCGTCGTGATTCCACCACTCCAAAAAATCAAGCGATGCCCACATTTGATTTCTTCGCGCGTTTTTGTTGTTTATGTATGTGTGCAAAATTATGTTATCAATTCAAAATATTAAATTAAAAGAAGCAATTTGAATTGTGTTACAATTTTTCAAAAAAAGCTACAGTTCGCCACAAAAGTTTACATACACCACTAAATTACTATTCCTTTTCCTACCAGACAAAAATTTTGTTTGCTTCAATTTACTAAGTCCAACCCGCACAAATGTTTGGTAAAAAATGACAGTTTGTAATGTCTTCCGGATTTTAGCGGATCTCTAAAAGGGATATCTATACACATATAATTGTTCTATACGTGTGTATGTGACTGAACTCCCGCTAAACGGCTGAAACGATTTTAATGAAATTGTGTGTATGTGTGTGTGTGTGTGTGTGTGTGTGTGTGTGTGTGTGTGTGTGTGTGTGTGTGTGTGTGTGTGTGTGTGTGTGTGTGTGTGTGTGTGTGTGTGTGTGTGTGTTGAGTGGATTACTGGATGATTTAGATTCACAATTGGACCCGAATACCCGGTAGGCGGCACTGCGATTGGGCTCTAGGATTTTTATTTTTATTTTGAACGAAATTTTATTATTTTGTTTTTTAAGATTTCTCGCTTATCAGAACAAATAACCCCAAAATTT
Organism: Nephrotoma appendiculata; assembly: GCA_947310385.1. NCBI lineage: Eukaryota > Metazoa > Arthropoda > Insecta > Diptera > Tipulidae > Nephrotoma > Nephrotoma appendiculata. Next base: position 142,292,194 of record OX371223.1, read on the forward strand.
CACTACCCCCACCACCCCTCCAATCTTTACGGCTGCACCGATTTTAATGAAAGTTTAGGTGTGTGTTTGAGTATAGGTCCCTGGATGGTTCAGATTATAAATTGGACTCAGTAGGTGCCACTGCCGCCCCGGCGACAAAGTGGTCAGCATGCTTGCTCCAGCGACCGGAGGTCCCGGGTTCGATTCCCGGTTGTGACAAGGAAAAAATTTCACGGCTGGTTTAGGATCAATGAATTAATCAGTCATTATCCGAAATTAAAATATTATAATGAAACCTCATTTGAGGCGGCTAGGGAGAGAGGAATCTAGGAATTTTATTTTTTATTTTTTAACGATTTTTTTTTCTTTAAGATTTACATATCAAAACATTTAAACTTAAAATTTCACCACCCAATCTTTATATATTGGGTGTACAAATAAATTTCCGACCTTTTTTACTGAAATAAAAGACATTAGTTTTTGTAGAGAATGAAAGAATGTTTTATTCAAAGTATGCTCCTTCGAAAGCTATAACCTTCACCCATCGTTCAGGCAATAAACAGATTCCCCGAAGGAAGAAGTCTGGTGGTTTCGAGGCGATCCAGTCATCGACCCATTTTATGACGTTTTCATATGAAGTGAAGTGCTGCTGTACCAGGGCTGATTGCATCGACCGGAACAAGTGGTAATCAGAGGGAGCAATGTCTGATAAATACGGCGGGTGGGGTAGAATTTCCCAGTTCTGCCTGTCCAAGTAATTTTTGACAGGTATAGTAACATGAGGCCTAGTGTTGTCATGTTGCAAAATAATCTTATTGTGCCTTTTGTCCCATTCCGGTCGTTTTTCAGCTAGAGCTTTTAATGGTTTCACGTTCTTTCAGCAGCTCATAATAGACGACACCCTTCATATCCCACCAAATACATAGCATCGCCTTCGAACCATGGATATTTGCTTTTGGCGTCGACGGGCCTGTTTCACTTGGCTTGACCCACGCTGGTTTGTGCTTTGGATTATCATAATGGATCCGTTTTTTATCCCCAGTGATGATCCGATGAGAAAACCCCTTCCTTTGTTGTCGTTGAAGCAACAATTCGCACATGGTTTTCCAACGTTCCATGTCCCTTTTTTTCAATTTGTGTGGCACCCATTTTCCCAGCTTCTGAACCAATCCCATTGCATGTATACGTTGCGAAACACATTGTTGGGAAATATTCAACTCTTCTGCCAATTGTTTTTCAGTCTGACAAGGGTCCACATCAAGCAATTCTTCCAATTCTGTATCTTCAAATTTTCTTGGTCTGCCTTCACGTTCTTTGTCTCTTACGTCAAAATCACCAACTGGCGCATGTTCACCGTAAACTTCCACAAGCAAACGATTTGTTTCCGCTGCACTTTTCTTCAACAAAAAATAATGAAATAAAACTTCCCGCAAATGTTGTTTTTTGGCACAAAATTCGACATCTTCAATTACATGAAAATAATTGTTGTTTACGCTTTGAACAAATGTCACTAGTAATTACTCAAGCTTGACATCTAATCTCCAAAAAACATGTATGGCCCGATTGAAGAATATGCAAGCAGTGATATAAACGACACCTATCTAAAAAGGTCGGAAATTTATTTCTACACCCAATGTATAATTCTTTTGTACGTTTGTTTGTAATTGACTTCCCTCCAAACGTATGGACCGATTTTAATAAAATTTTAAGCGTGTGTTTGAGTTGGATGGTTTCTGGGTGGTTTAGATTCACAATTAGAGGCGCTGCGATTGGGTTATAGGATTTTTTTGGACGAAAATTTTTGTTTTTATAATTTTAAGATTTTTCGCAAATTAGATCATATAACCTCATTATAAAAAATATAATGTATAATTGATTTTCGAATATGCCACTCGTTCATTTCGGTAAGCCATCGCCTAACCGCCTAGCAACAGACATCATTTACAGCGATTTACTTTGACTACTTTGAAGAAGTGCTTACTGCTGAACAAAAGATAAAAACATTCCTCATCTCACTGATACTTGTGCGCAAGCGATCACAAAAGCATATATTGCGTTAGCAATTGCATCATCTGGCATTTGCATCCACCATTAATGGAAGGACTGCACATTCAGCACTCAAGTTACCATTGAACGTTCACACAAATCCAGATGCAATGTACAACAAAAATAAGCATTCGGCATGGGTAAAGTTTTGCAAAAATGCAAAATTATTATCTGGGATGAATGCATTATGACACACAAGCATTCATTTGAAGCTCTCGATACAACGATGAAAAATATCTCGTTAATACCAGACTTTTCGGTGGCGCTCTATTGTTACCGTCTGGTGATTCCAGACAGACATTATCAGTCATTCTACGCGTTACATGTGCGGACGAAATTAACGCATTTTTGAAACAATTTTACTTATGGCGAAATGTCAATACATTACACCTTAACATAAATATGCACGTTCAACTGCAAAACGATCCATTGGCACTGTCATTTATCGAACAATTGCTCAACATTGGCAATGGAAAAATTCGATTTTAGGGAAATACACAATGCATCAAATTGCCAGACAATTTTTGCAAAATGAAAAGATGATTTGATTGAAATCATATTCCCAGATGCGGAACGTGAACGAACTATTTCGGCCGCAAAAATTATCAATTTAAACCGTTCATTGTTCAACTAGCATTAAGATAAAAACAAAACAAACATGTTTTTAGTTTTAAGGTTTAACATTTATTTCAATACTTTACTTTTTTTAAAGAATGTTTTAAATGACTGACATGGAAATGATTTGAGTTTTTTCTTTGTTTGCTATTTTTAATCAAAATGAAAATCGTTCAAATTCGCATCATATGTTATTAATTATTTATGCGTCACATTCCTCTACTGCTCGCAGTCCATCTTCGGTGTACACATAGGTCAATGAAAGCGTCTATTTTCATAAGTCACCACATATTCAGTCGTCTGTAGATCCATTATGAGCTCACCGACCAGCTGAGTTCCACACAATCTTCTCCACACAGCTAATACATATGAAACGCACGACGTTCAGACATTTACACACATGCAGCAACAGAAATGTCTTTTTTGCATCCACTTTATTATACTTACCACCAATCTCATTAAAAGTACCGGTACCGCCTCTTTCGGAAAATGTGCCAATGACAAGCATCAAACATCGTCCGGCCGTATAACTTATAGTATATAGTTTATCGAAAATTCGAATATCGAAGATACGTTTGCTGAACCCGCTAACAGAAGGCAAGCATACGTTCGGGCAGGTCAATGTCTGTTGGGTTCGCTAGTTAAAAAATATATTTAAACAAAGAAAATTATTATCGAGCAAAAAAATCAAAAAAAAAAAAATCATAAAATTTATATCACAAAAGTCTACATACATTAAATAAAACAAAAAGGATCATGTTCAGGCACACTTAAGAATTAAAATTAATATTTAGTTGGGTCACCATTAGACTCAATAACAGCGCTTAGTCATTTAGGTATTGATACAACCAGGTTCTCAATCCCCGCTGGCGAAATTTCTGCCTATGTCACTCGAAATACCACTTTTTAATGAATCTATATTTTCGGACCGTTTGTTCCAGTTCATACCAAATATGCTCTATTGCATTCAGATCTGATGACTGGAGAGGCGGATGAAATTGTTTCGTCACATTATATAGAAGCCATTGTTTTACTGCCTTCGCCGTATGTTTTGGATCATTATCTTGATATAAGATCCACTGGTTGCATAGTCCTAAGCATTCGACTGACGGTTGTAAATTTCTACGCAATATGTTCAAATATATTCGGTGATCCATATTACCTTCTATAAATACCAATTTCCCGACACCAGCTGCATCCATAGATCCCCAAACTATTACATTGCTACGGCCGTGTTTAACGGTGAGAAACAAATTTTTTGAAGCCATATCTTCGCCTATTTTTCCTTTTTCAATTTTTCGCCTATTTTCCCTCCTTCAATCGGATATATTGAATTTAAATTCGTCAGTGAAAAGCACTTTGCTCCAAAATTCAGTGCCTTCATTAATGTACTTTTTTGCAAATTTAAGCCTTTTCTGCTTATTTACTAGGCTTATAAATTTATTTCCTTGGTACTGTTCTATTAAACCCTACGTTTCGTAAAATTCGATGAACCCTAGCCCTAGTCCTAGGATTGGATGTCCTTTTTTTAAAATTATGCTTCGAATCCCGTGCGTTAAGTTATTAAGACGCCCAGATCGTTGTTTATTTTGAATACTTCCTCTATTATCAAAATTTCGCACTATTGTTTGTATGGGTCGAGCATTTTACCAATAATATTTCATTATAACTCTTATTCTGTTCCCGTAGCTTTATTATTAAATTTCGTATTTCGATTGACACTTCCGTTCGACACACCATTTTTTAATGCCAAAGATGAAAAATATTTCACACTCAAGACGAATGCAAAGTTAATACTGAAAGTGTCGACAGACTTTTGTGACTGACTGTAAAATAATATTTTGCAATATAATTTCCAGTTGCGTTTCTGTGGATATTTCTAATGACTATTGCTTCATTGAATGTTTCATCGGTGTACGATGTTTTATAAAATATAGATCGTAGAAATTTTTTCAAATTTTATAACTTTTTTATCTGATATTTTGACTACAGTCTTGGCCAAAAGTATTGAGCACCCATGATATCTTAAATTTTTTTTGGAAGTATCAATTTGAAATAAATTGAAACAATTTTTATAGGTTCACATTAATATTTATTTATATAAAATTAATATTTTGTGGGTGTACCCTTCGCCTTAATTACGGCCGAAATACTTTTGAGTAGAGAGCTTACAAGGTTTTTATATTCTGCAGGACGTATAGCGCTCCATTCCTGGTACAGACAGCGTTTTAGGTCTTCGTTGTAATTTATTGTGTAGCGGGGACTGGGCTGGCCACTCCATAACCTCCATGCCATTTTCTCGAAATCAGGCCATTGTGCGGGCAGATTTATGACATGGTGCGGTATCCTGATGGAATTTAACGCTATCCATGTTTGTATCACCAAAAAGTGTTAAAAATGAGGGCAGCAACGCAGATTCTAGCAAATTTATGTATTTTGAAGAGTTCATGTGTCCCTCACACACGAACATTTGGCCAACTCTAGAATTAGTCATGCAGGCTCAGACCATTATGCTGCCCTCGCTGTGTTTTGCGGTTGGTACCATACACTCTGGACTAAATGCTTCGCCTACCGGGCGACGCACAAAAGGCACACCAGATGTACCAAAAATCTGAAATAAAGAAAATGTAGAGACTTCGGAAAACTAAAATACCTGTATCGATGAATTTTATATTAAAATCATATTATTTAATATTATTATGGCATAGAATTGGCAACTTACTTCAAAGTTTGATTCGTCTTACCACACGATATTTGGCCAATTTTCTTCGATGAAACTTTGGTATTTTAAGGCCCATTTATACCGAGCTTTCTTGTTTTTTTTCGGAGAGCCAGGGTTTCTTCCTGGCTTTACAGGCTTACAAACCAGCTTCTTGAAGCCTTCTGCGAGTGGTGCGAGCAGAGATTGGTTTCTTAATTTCTACTGACAACTCAGCAGCGAGGTTTGAAGAAGTTTTTTCCCTATTTTTTAAAGCTTCTTTCATTAACTTTCGGTCGTCACGGTATGTGGTGATGCGTTTGCGCCCGGTTCTGTACCAATTACTGTGTGATCCACTAGCGGTGAATCGCTCAATAGAATATTACACAGATCGGTGTGAACATTTCTCAGTTTTAGAAATCTCTACTTGTGATTTCCCTTGCTCATGCAGAAGCTGTATCTGCACACTTTGTTCTAAACTTAACTCTTTTTGAATAAGTCGGTCAAGTCGTTCCAATTCATTATATCGACTTATTTGTGACGTAATATAAAAAAAAACAAAATGCAATTTCTGTTATATGGAAGAAAAAATTTCCTTGACAGGTTGATGGTTGCCACTAGATTTGAAAAAAAAACTACATGATTACATTTAGTCAAGGCACATTTTAGGAGACATTTCTGTGTAGACATACTTATTCAAATAAGTCTGCTTGCGAGGTGTCTTATTTGAATAAGTCGGTGTCCACAAACAAGTCGGTGTTTGAGACACAGCCTAAATCTAACAAATCAAAACACCAAAAGCGGACTAGATCACTGGATGTGTACATAATGAGCCAAAGTAGCGAACTGACGAATAAATACAAAATGGAAAAATAACAAATTTTATTGCACCAGATGGTTTTTTGCCACACCTGCGGTGTGAATCATTGTTTTTAGACCTTTTTAGATGTCGAAAAAATAATAAACAAACCAAAGGGGTTGTTTTCTGTTATACTTATCGTGTACGCCCGAAATTTATAGGGTGCTCAATACTTTTGGCCAAGACTGTACATTATTACTGGTATCTTTTGTTAAATTATAATCGCCCGATTCTGAAAATTCTATAGCTGCAACTTTTAAAGAAATTGCTTACAGAGAAAAAGATATAGTATTCTAAAAAATCATTTAAAAAACTGTAAACTTTTCATAGCTGTAACCAAATTGCAATTTATTTTTAAATATTCTATCAAATTCGATGGTGGCACTCGAATATTGGCATAAACTCGCGTTATAAATAATATTGCTATGTTCGTGTATCATAAAAATATTGAATTGCATGCCAATTAATTAACAAAATACATAAAAATAAGAAAGTGCTGTTCAGTTGTCAAACAACATATTAGTACAGTTGGTGGCATTCGTTTGTATACCTTAAGAACAGTATTTTTGCTGTGTATATCGTAGACAAACTATTTGTTTCGTCTGTACGTGTATTTATTGCATTATCAACATTTAGGCGTATATAAGAAAAGTAATAAATCTTAATCTAATAAATTTTATCTAAAAGCTCAAAACTATAATTTGCATTAATTAACCTTACCTGTTTAGAAAATACAATTTTTTTGAGTTATTCGCTATCGAAATCACGATATGTACCTCTTCAAATTTGGTGGTGCAAAACTGCAAACTAATGCACGATTTACATGTTCCAATTTTTTTTTCCCAACAAATTTTTTACTGAAAAATAGAGCTGCACGCATATAAAAAAAAGTTACTAGTTAAAAAGAGATAGCAATATAAACAAATAAGGATGCTATAATTTTTTTGTATGTCCCATAAATTTTGACAGTTCGAACAACTTTCGTTTAAATTATATAACGAACAACATCGAATTGCAAGTAAAAATAAAATATTTAATTACCGCTCATGTTTACTCGTTTTGTTTGAATGATGTTTATGGCTGCTTGATGTTTATTTGAAACTTTTTGAATTTTTTTTATTTTACTGCTATAAAAATACTCGTAGAAACTATATTTTATGGCAACATTCCCAGTTTTATGCCAACATTTGCTCAAATTAAAAAGAAAAAAATCCAATTTTATTTTACTGAAATTTGTTTCGTGCTCCTCTCGCAAACGAAAATCGTAATATACTTAACCTTTCATTTTTTACTGGAAAAAAAAATTGGAACATGTAAATCGTGCATTATAGAACAAAAAATTCCGTTTATATAGAGCCGAATTACATTTTATGAATACTATTTTAGAAAATATCGGAAATTTTACAGTTACAGAGCTTAAAATAAAGCGTAAAAATTCTGATATGACATTTCAGTTACTTTATATGGAGCACTCTTCTTCTTGGCCGTTCGTATGCTACTAATGAATGATTCAGTCGTGTATAAAGAACCACTATGCAATTTCTTTTTAAATTCCAATTCAATCGATGGATAGAATTAATTACCCTCATTTTGAGGGTTTGATGTTTAAAGTTCATACTGCATATTAGTGAGGGCAGTTGTCTGAGAATAGAATAGCTTCTTTATCAAGGGACGATTTTTATCGAAGAAAATTTGAAACGCGCGTGCCCTGTTCGCTTACACCTCGACTCCCTATGCCGCATGCCAAAGAAAGCAATTTGCAGACGTATGCTGAAAGTCGTAAATACTGAAGTTAAAGACGTTTAACTTTGACTTATATAGAAGAAAACTGAAACCTTACTGTTTGGACATTGAAATACTGCTTCAAGATGTGCAAAAACAATATCAGATAATATGTTCGCGAACTTCTATTTGTCCGAATTGGCTAATTTCGTTCTTCATTGCTTTTTTAATTCGGGGGTGGTGCCCGTGTTTGCTTTTTTTGTCTTCCTCCATAATATCATTTAGTAACTTGTTTCGTTTTTGAACGAATGTTCTAACTGGTCTGTCGTTAATATCTAACGTAGTTTAAACAAAACTATACAGATCCGTGTTTTTGACCTTCAAATTTAAAATAAAAGGCATTATATAATGATTTGTTACTCTCCGTTCTTGTATGTATATCGCTATTTTGGTTGCACAGGTTCTATACATAAGACTATAAAATTTCGTTGTTTTTCCCAATACCCCAGGCTCCAGGAAGCAGAAACCTTGCAAGGTGCTTCATTTAACGTAGTTTTACTATATTTTTGTTTATTAGGGCCTTGTAACTATTCCCAAAGTTTCTTAATCGTTTTGCATCGGTTCTCTTCCAATTGGCTTTATTGGGCGCTCTTTTTCTGCTCTGATTTACAGTTCTAGGTACGACTTGACCTAAATCTATTATTATTATTATTATTTCAACGTCTTCCTCGGTATTACTAGAATGAGTTTTATCTGCCACAATTTTTTAATTAGGAGCTCATCGATTCAGCGGTATTCGAACGTTGTTGTAGTTTGCTTCATTTCTGAATCTAAGAATATTTTCAACTTAAATTATGTAACTCTCATTCACTAGAAAATTTATAAATCAACTGATTTAGGCTTACTATGACTATCACTTACCTGTATTAGTATTTGCAGGTTCATCTCAATAAACCTATCAAATGTATGATGATTGTTAGTTCGGGCTCATATTATACAATAACGTCACTAGTGACATCTATTAACAACTATGAGTAATTTTGAAGTGACTTTATACCAGATAAAATATTGTTAGATTTAAAGGATTTTTGTTCTATTTCACTATTGCAGAAAGCCGAAGATATGCTTGGTATACCTTTATGAAGTTGTCCCAAAATTCTAGCCCAAAAAATTGCGGATTTAAAATCTGATGACACTAATGCAAGTGTAGTGAAAAAATTAAAATATCGTGATAGAAAATAAGAAGATACCAGCTTGCAAATGTTACAATTTAAAAAAAAATTAAAAATTTTAATAAAAATTGTTGTGCTTTTGTATTAAAAGTTGGGCCAGAAGTAAGTATCTCCCAAATATTTTATATTTTCGATATGTAAAATCAAAACTTTTGTTATCACAGCAAAACCGCTATATTTAAATGCCAGCTCAAAAATACATCTGTCGTGAAACTATAAAACCCTCATGATAGATAAAACACTACTCTCAAAACAAAAATTGACGGAATAAATTATAAATTTTAGTTCTATATCGGCTTATTTTGAGTCTTAGCGTTCGAAGCATTATACGACATAAAAGTTTGTTGAATCGGAGGTTAACGGCTCCCCATAGTCATTATTCCGATGATAGTACATCTGATTAATTTGAGTATGGCCCCTCATGGGCATGTCGTATGATGCTCTGATATATTCTTTAATTTAAAAGCTATTCATATTCAGGGGCCATACTCAAACTAATCCGATACGAATTAAAATCAATTACATATTTCATTGAATGCTAGTATCATCGGAATAATGACCGAGCCACCGATTCCTCAACAAATGTTTATGTCGTACATTGCTCTGATATATTCTTTAATATAAATGCCGTTCATATTAAGGGGTCATACACAATTTAGTCCGATACAAAATTAAAACTAAATACAGATTTCGTTTTATTTTACTTTTATGGGTTAAGTAATATTTTTTTTCATGATAGTATCACGACATATTTGTTTTGGGTTGCCATTAAACATTGATATATAGAAAATTATGTCTTTTTAAATATTTTTGGGCTGACATTTGCGTATAGTCAGTTTGTATATTTTGGTATTGCCATAGATTTTTTTGGGGTTAGAATTTGGGCTAACTTTATATACATATTATGTTTGGTGGAGTGTGAATAAATCGTGTTTTCATGATAAGTCTATATTATTGTAGAAATTAAAATAATTTACAATTTTTAATGCTATCCCGCGTATTTGCTATCCCCGCCGACAGGTGGTAATGCAGATATTAATTTTGATATGATGACCGAGAACATTTTAAAATTTTGATAATGTAGATTGTATCGATAAAGAAGATTAACTTCAATATTTAAACCAAAAAATGCCGGCAATACAGATTTAAAAGTTATAAATGACATCATTGTCATCACTTTTGTAAAAGAAAATGTCAATAACAGATATCTATACATGAGACGCAGTCACGATTAGCTGATGAATGGTTAGTATATCAAGATTTTGACAGATGAACGACGATCTGCCTGTACCAATTTGTTGAACCATGACCTTAAGTAGAATTTGATTATATGTTTGAAATGCGGATTTTATTCGGTTATATTGGTAAAATGTTCCATTTTCCGTTGTTGCGACGATAAAATTGTCCATCATTTGAGATTTTGCCAGATGGACACCAATCTGACTATGCCGACTCGATAACCCATGAGCATAATTAGATTCTGAGTATAGGTTAGGGGTGGGTCAGATTGGGTTATGGGGATGAAATGGCATATCTGCTTCATACAACCGATAGTAGTCGATAAAGAAGATTGAAAATTAACAAGCATCGACAAGAATTGTTCGTCATTCGAGATTTTGGCACATAGATACCAATCTGACTATGCCGATTTGGTAGCCAACGACCATAGGTAGATCTTGATTATAGGTTAGGGGTGGGTCTGATGGGGTTATCGGGGCGAAATTTTGATTTTCCCCATTTTCATCAATAAAATCGTTCGTCATTCGAGATTTTGGCATATAGACACAAATCTGACTATGCCAATTCAATATCCCCTGACCCTACGTAGATTCCGAGTATAATTTTGGGGTGGATCTGAAGGGGTTATAGGGGTGAAATTCAGATTTTTTCCATTTTTCGTTGATAAAATCGTTCGATGAAAAATGGGGGAAATCAAAATTTCACCCCAAAAACCCCATCAGACTCACACCAAACTTATAATCAAAATCTACCTAAGGTCGGGGGCTATCGAATTTTTATTGTCAGATTGGTGTCTATATGCCAAAATCTTGAATGACGAACGATATTATCGATGGAAACCAGGGAAAATCAAAATTTCACCCCTATTGCCACATCAGGCCCACCCCCATCCGATAATAAATATCTACCTATAGTAATGGGCTATCGAATCACGAACAATTTTATCGATGAAAACTATTGAAAGTCAAATTTTCACCCCTATAACCCCATCAGACTAACCTCAAACCTATACTCAGAATCTACGTATGGTTATGGGCTAGCGAATCAGCATAGTCAGATTGGTGTCTATATGCCAAAATCTCGAATGAAGAACGATTTTATTAATGAAAAATATTGAAAATCAAAATGTCACCCCTATAACCCCATCAGACCCAGCCCCAATCGATAATCAAAATCTACCTATGGTAATTGCCTATCGAATCGGCATAGTCAGATTGATGTCCATTTGGCAACATCTCGAATTACGAACGATTTATCGATTAAAAATGTTGAAAATCAAAATTTCACCCCTATAACATCATCAGACCCACCCAAAACCTATATTTAAAATTTGTCTATGATCACGGCCCATCGAATCGGTATAGTCAGATCTGTGTATGTAATTACAAACCATATTTAAAGCTTTATAACTTTTAAACTTCTTTATTGGCAATTTTCGGCTGTATGAAACAGATTACGATGTACAAAATCTTTCCAAACCTCTTCAAATGACATCTTATCCAAACATAACACTTTTAATGTGAAGTTTTAATAAATTTAATATGAATGATATGAAACAATAAAATGATGTCGGGTAAATTGAAAATTTTATTTGTTGTTTGTTATAATATAAGTTTTCACCTGTGTTTGTAGGTTAGTCACTTTCGGCTGAAGTAGTCAAAACACTATCTGCAATATCGATATTTTCACTTTCGGCTTGCATCTTTCGACTAACTTTAACAAGGTCTGATGCTTCGCGTTTAAAGAAAGATGCCTAACGAATAACGATAGGCGTATCACAGAATTTAAATTATTTAATTCATTTTCCTTAGTCTTTGCTCCTCCGTCTGGACCGTGGTGCAGGTTTCGGAATCTACTGTTCTACGCTAGGTCTCAGGCCATCATGGATGTTAGGTCTGTTTGAAAGTGAGTGCGGTGTAAACAATTTCTCAGTCTTCTCTGTGGATCATATAGTGTCACGCTTATATAGATCTCTTCGTCTTCTAGCTAAAGCTGGTCCCACCTAAAACAAATCAGCCTCAAACCTGCTGCTACATTATCTTTTAATAGTGGTAAGCACGCATAAAATATTACTTTTTGGGTTTGCTGGATTCCAGTAGCACCAATTTAGAATCCTCATTGCGATTTTAACGGATCATATGGTCGTTCCGTTATGACAGTTAAATTAAAATTAATTTAATTTTGAAAGTAATATTTTATTACGTTTGTAGCCTTGTTCTGCTTGTGCCAGGAAACAATCTCTTAAATTCAATTCTCGTTAGATTGCTCAGGATCAATTGCAGTATATTCCTTGGTCCCAACTCCTTCAGTTTGCCACAGAGATGCTTGCAGCAATTACTCTGTCTAATTCGGTTCGTATCACTGACATATACTTTACAACATTACCGGAGTATTGCGGTGAAAACACCAAGGCCCAAAATTATTCAAATTTTATACGGAAAAACATCAACATTTTAACCGGTTTTGTTATTTCAAAAACCTAACAAATTCATTTGATTACTGTAAAGCTAACAAATGAATTTGAATTTTTATGGTTTGTAATTTGTGAAACAATAGAACAATACCGGTAAAGTTTGTTGCTTTTTATCTAAAATTTGAATACCCTCTAAAATTTTCATTTGACACTCGCGATTTGGCCTCAGAAATATTTTAACGATCATTTACTAGTCCGTTTTATACCATGGCTACTTACTTTAAATCGTCTAGGTCTAATGCTTTCACCGCAGATGCCACAAAAATATTCGCAAAGGTTCTGTTCTAGACAATACCGATATACGTCTAAATTGTTATAAAAGTACTAATACTTAAGCATAGATGTCACTATGCTGTTCGATGAGACCATTTGGTGCTGTATTTGATACTGAAACCCACGGTTATATTCAAAGAATGAAAGTCATATGAAGAAAGAGATCACGGCGATCACGAGTGATATGATCGATTCATTCTGCGAGTGATAAGAGTTCAGAAGTGAAAAATAATTGGATGAGGAATACCAAAATGAATATTTGAATCATATTCGAATATCTTCTTCCGAAATAAGATTACATTTATGGTTGAATTTCACAACATGACAAATAAAAAAAAAAATATTCTGCGGAACAGTACTCGTAATTTTTGATCATCACCGGCAATAAAAACTTTTATTTAATAATTACCTTACGTTGAAACTATTTTTAGATTTGCTTATCACGTTAAGCATAATGATTCACCAAATTATTTGAAAAAAAACTTGTACCCAAAATTTTAACTTTGATAACAACGTTTATATTATCAACGATGACGATTGTGTCACGTATCAGCCGTAATCTAAAACAAAACAGAATATTTATCAACACAATAGTAATTTGTAATCTAAAAATTAAATTGTAAATTTCAGATTTTAAAATCGATAAAATATGTACCTCGAGTGCGTTCGCCGACGAGTGTACCCAACTGCAACGTGGTAATTCCGAAGTTGAATGTCAATGGGTCCAGGATAGTATCGAATGTGCTCGCCGAATTATCAACGGGACAGCTGATTTTGGTATATTCTCCGCTGAAAGCACACTGCACTTGGCAAGTTTGGCATGGGAAGGAATGACAGTTATTAAAGAATTACGACATCAAGAACGTATTCATGAACCATTCGATTTTGAATCGGTTGTACTAGTAAAAAATTCATTTACCGGTGGCCTAAGAGGTTTAGCCGGCTTGAAATACTGCCATCCGGGTTTTTTCTACGATAAAACACAGAAATGGTCCGAACGTTTTTTGAAACATTTCGAACGCACGGTTACGACGGTGGACTGTGTAACATTATCATCGATTAATTCACCCGCTGAGCTTGAAACAAGAACATTAAGCGATTTCTTTGGTTCGTCATGTCGCCCCGGTAGTTGGTCGATGGATCCTAAAGAAGATGCTACTTTAAGTAAGTTGTATATGAATTTAAAATATAATATTTATTAAAATTCATGTTTCCCGTCCATAGAACAAAAGTATCCAAATTTGTGTAGTCTGTGTGGCGGTGAAGGTTGTAGATATCCGGGAAATTCTCTTGGACATCACGCACAAGCATTGGACTGTTTGAAAAATAACGGTGATATAGCTTATGTTTCAGCACAAGAGGCTAAAGTCTTTCTATCGGTTGAAGAAAATGCCAGCAAATTTGTATATTTGTGTCCAAATGGGTCAACAACAAATGGACCGTGTCCTTGGTTGAGACAGCCATGGAAGACAATAATCGCTAATAAGTAAGTACACCAAATTTGAATTTCTTTCATAACCTAATTCATAAAAATTATTCATTCTATTTTAGTACACGCAATTTGGAACTCGCCCCTAAAATTTCGCAATGGCTTAGCTCGACCGGGGCCTGGGCAAGCGCAATCAATCAAATTATCAAAGCAGAAAACCACTATCCAATGGCAACAACAATTCAAACACCACGTGATTATATTCGAGCTATCCGTGAAATCCCATTAGGCGTCAACTTGTGTAGCACCCAGGCTGTTTGGTGTGCCATATCTCCTGCCGAATTTGAAAAATGTGAAATTATCCGACACGCCGGAATTACAACCGGCATTCAACCAACGATTGAGTGCAGATCACAAGTTACAAATGATGTGGCCTGTTTAAACGAGATCTCACAATTGCAATCCGATTTTACCGGAATTGATTCGAGTTTAGGTTTTCTCGCTAGACGGTAAGTGTAGAACCCAATCGCATCGGTTATAGTTTTTTAACACGTTTCCAAAACTATTTTAGGCTGTATAATTTAACGAATGCTCTTTATGCCGAAACTGAAAATTCTAAATATTCAGCCCCCGGCGTTGTTATCAAGGAAGGAAGTACGTTCACCCGATTCGAGAATTTGAAAAATTCAAAAGCATGTTTCCAAGAGTTCGACGGTGTTGCATCAATTGCATTTGTAAATATTGGCAAAGGGCGTGGTTTTTTGAATCTAGACGACTGCGACTATGGTCGCTTATTGAGTCAATTTTTCAGCGAGTCTTGTGCTCCGGGCGCACGTGATAAACTGCATGATCCATCACAAACGAATCCTGAAAATTTGTGCTCACTCTGCAAATCGAGTATAAAAGCAGGAGCTGGCCTCGAACAACTTACCCAGGCAAATGCAAAACACCGTCAATATTCCGATGAAAACGGTGAAGTCGTTGAAATTGAAGGAGCTACAACACAGTTCCCCATCGAAGGAAGTGACCCCAATTTTGAAGTACCCGAAGAAAGTGCCGCCGCCCCATTAGTGGCAAGTTGTGAGGCAGATACCACCAATCGATTCTATAATAATAAAGGTGCACTGCAATGCCTTTCCGAAGTTGGTGATGTAGCCATTTTGGAATTACAAAATTTGAATCAATTTGCTAAAGAGTTAAATGTGAATCCGGATAATTTCCGAGTCATGTGCCAAAACGGTTCGTTAGCAAGTTCAACGGGTTTCAACGTTGATTCGGGTTGCCTATTATCAAAAATAGTCGACGGTGAGGTTGTCGTCAGAAGAAACGATCGCAAAACGCAAGGTATTATAAATGCTCTGCTATCGTTCGATCGGTATTTAAATCTCGATCCCGATTTTAAAATGTACAATATTTATGCATCAGAACGTCATTTGTTGTTCAAAGATTCAATGTTAGGATTGGTCACTGGGCAAGAGGCGAACAAAGCGCCAGCTGTCGAAAATTATATTCAATTGTTCAAAAATACAGATAAGTGTGCGGAAGCCTCGGCGAAGGACGGCAACTCAGGTCGTACCATGCTACTCAACATCTCTTTAATATTGACAGTTTTAAGCTTTTATAGTTATAGATATATGTTTTAATTCCACTATAATAACGTGTTCAGTAATAGAAGTGTTCCAAATACGCAAAATAATGTATAGGTTTTAGTTAGATGTAAGTTTATTTTTGTAATAACACGGCAGCATTTCGAAAATGAAATTCATTCTTAAGTTCTATTCCATACTATACGTCATAGGTATTGTACTCATATAAGTCAAATAAAAATCAGCCAAATTTTTACAATCGACTGTTTCATTTCTGCTTAAATGCATAAACCTGCCATACGAAGAGACAACTGGACATCAAATTTTATCAAAAATTCGCATGAAGGTAAGCAAATTTACTATTTGTGTATGCCAATTCTGTTTATTTAAAAATTAAAAATAGCTTGGCGTGCAATTTGATAACCCAATCGGAATATTTATCTACAAGCAAGCATATACATTTTATGTTTGATCAGCTAACAAATATTATGGAGTTAGTATAGTCCCAAAAATATGGGACCACTAGAAAAGCAAGTTTACGGCTCTATTCCGCTTTTACGAGCTATGTTTTAAATTTTTATCAATAGTTTATCAGTAACAAGCGGTGGATCATATCCATTCATATTTATTTATGCTATTTACATAAAAATTGGTTTATTGGTTATTGAAGTTCAAAAAAAAATTATAAATGATAAGAGCACCATTTATCTCTCTTTTAGATATAACTTCCATATACGACTATTATATCAGTGGCGTAGATAATTTTGTAATGGATTCTCGTTAACAGTCGTAAACACGTAAGTACGATGTTATTGGAAAATTTTGTATTCACTTAGTCAACGAATAGATAATAAATAGTTTTAATAATCTTAGATTACACCATTTGAGTTTGTATCTACAAGTGTATTAACTACACACCGTTGTTTACATAAAATCGTACCAATGTACCCAATGAAATTACTACATTCTTTAATTGTTTAAGAAAAACTAAGAACTTTTGGGTAAAAATATCTCTAAACTAGTGGCGACCCAATATCGGTAGGAGAATCGATTTGGGGTTGTGAAATCTGGAGTCATAATTCAAGCAAAATTTCGTAGCTGTCTCAATTCGAATCAGTATCCCAATTAAATTAAAGTTTTAATCTCAAAATCTCAAAACGGTGCGACTACATTTGAACCTAGCCCATATAAACTTATTAACAATCTGTATAACATCAGCCGTGGCCGTTAGAAAGTCCAGCTTTTGTTATATTTTCAAATTTATGCTTGAGTCTAGCCAGCTTTATCTGTTTCCAGGTTTTTGGACAAATTTACGCTTTGCTAAATTTAAAGAAAAACAAATTTTTTATTCGCCTGACTTTCATTGGATTAATATCATCGTTGTAATAAGAGGCACACTGCGCACGTATATTGAACGCACCCATCATTTTCTCACCAACTGTTGAAAGACTTTTTGCATATTGTGTCCTACGATTGAGATCCCTGTTTTACTCCAACTGCAGTAACATCACGATAACCTACACCGGTAATCATGAAATCTATTGGTATGCTAATTTTGAATGGATCCAACAAGGTTCGGAATTACATTATGATAAGAGCGGTCGAGCGAAAAATCAACTCTAATGTTTCAAATACGGTTTACAAATGGTGCACAACTAGGGTACTGGTAAATCGTTAGTAGTAATATACATCGTGTAATCTAGATAATTTTAATCGGATGTTACCGTCGCAGCAGTCAAATTCAATTCCGCAGGTAGAAATTAATCTGTGATAAAAAATCTAAAAATGCTGATATGATTAGAAAACCTGCACAAGTACAGATTATGGAGGATCCGTTGAATTTCCTTAATAAAGCTGAAGATAGTGGGGGCACTGGATATGTTTATGATATGTTCGACATGAAAGCGGGATTTGATCAATTAACATGGGCTTGTATTGAGACTATAATTCACGAAAAATTTGACATAAAAGCTGTTTATTTCTGATATATGTATGTTAAACAACCGAAATATAGAGGCAACGCTATTAACGTACTGACTATTGAAGGATTTTTTTTTTGCAGATACACACAATTATGAGTAAATATCGCAAATGAAACACAGACGCCGCCCGAACGGGATATTCTGAAAAAATTTCGACTGTACGTTAAAAATTTGTACAGTACGATATCGTCTAACTAGACGATACAATAGTTTTATCACATT
The DNA here is from genome assembly GCA_947310385.1 of Nephrotoma appendiculata. Classification (NCBI taxonomy): domain Eukaryota; kingdom Metazoa; phylum Arthropoda; class Insecta; order Diptera; family Tipulidae; genus Nephrotoma; species Nephrotoma appendiculata. The sequence continues at coordinate 142,310,549 of OX371223.1, forward strand.
TTCTTCATTTTCAAGCTATCAATAAATAAAATTTCCAAAGCAAATTACACTTGAAACTCGATTATCCGAGATGAGTGGGACTTCCCGGATAATCAAAAATCCCGATTAATCGAATGAAATTCACATTAACCAAGAAACTAAAATATCCCGGATAATCCCGGATAATCGAGGTTTACGGATAATCGGATCCCGGATAATCGAGATTCAAGTTACTTTGATTCCCTTCATTTATAAAAATCTGTGAACACAACTGGGAGTCAATTCGCGTTCTGTGAAATAATGAAAATGAAAAGTTTTTTTCATTAGCAATCGAGTAGGTTTGCATTCCCCATAAGAAATTTTGATTTTACACAGTAAAATTTAAAATTATTTGCGAATAATTCAAACTACTAGATTGCCAATGAAAAAAACTTTTCATTTTCATTATTTCACGGAACGCAAATTGACTCCCTGAAACCCAAAAAAAAAAATTAAATGACAGATAGATACTTGTCATAAAATAGCAAACCGCTTGCTCATTTTCTTTTTTCACCAAAATTTTTTATATCTATAGGCTGGTCGTCTGCGAACCAAGTAGCGCTAAGATAAAAATATTTTAACTCGCACGGGAATTTTTATTTGGAAAAAAATGATGGAGAAATATTTTCAAGTGTTTTTATTTGTTTACTCGTGCAGTCGGCTTAAAAGTCAATTTAAATTTTTCGGTAAATTCATTTATTTTTCAAAAACTCTATGGCAAACTGATCGAAAAATCTGTTCTAAATCCGATTTTTACCATACTAAACGATTTACCAGACTATTAGCTCACAGCCTAATACCGTAGACCGACACAAAATTTATCGCGATTTTCATTTATCTAGATTGAAAATTAGTTTATAATAATCGTAATAAATAAATTGTGGTGACAGACAGAAACCAGATTTTTGCGATTGTGCCTAATTTATCGGGATAGATTGCATTTATCTAGTTATGAAAACTTAATAATTCTGTTTTAAAAAAAATGTGTACAGACAGACAAGCAGAAGTAACTTAATAATCTAAATAACGATCTTATCTAGTTTGTGTCGGTCTGCGGTATATAGCCTATACCGACTGAGGATTAGTTAAACTGGTTTAGCAAAATTAAATCAAGTCTTCTATGAAAAAACTTAATTTTTCATAGTATGTATGCCGAACTGAATTGAGTTTTATTTCTTAGGCGGCGTACCAATCCAAGGATAAAATTCAATTTTAAGTAAATTTTTCGGTAAATTCAATTATTTTTGAAAACTCTATGGTAAACTGAACGAAAAATTTGTACTAAAATCAATACTTGACCGAATTTTGCTAAACCAAACGAACGACGTTGCGTTACAAAAGAAAAGTCTCCTCGCGAGGTAACTTTTCAATAATAGTAGTTAGGTAGTCTTCAAATGTCAAAGGTTATGATTTTTATTTATATTTACCCGGCAACAATTTTTGCGTGACACTTTTTTTTTATTTTTAAACATTTTAGTTTATAAAAACATTTGCAAATAATACAACTTCCATAATATCATCTTCCATTATTTAAATTTAATTTAAGTACGACAATTTAGTATTTCGAATAGTCAGGCACAGCTTGTTAGAATTATTATTGTTATTATTGTGTGTGATTATTATTATTATTGTGAATTACTGAGTAATTTACTTTAGTTCATGATTTAGTTGAAAAAATCGACCTGAGGCACATAGCATTAGACTAAATTTTTATTACAAAACAATTATTTATTTAACTTTTTATGTTGTCATAAGCGACATATACTCCGAAAATAATTATGGTAAAAATTGAATTATGGTACATAATTGTGGTCAGAATTAAATTTACCATTACGGAGTGTTCACAATTATTCTAAAACTACTAGTTCTAATCTGTTGTACAATATTAAACAATGTTATGGTTTGAATCTTAATAAGGTAAGCAATCTGCTATATAGGCTGGGCAGAGAATATACATAATAAGAAAAATCAAGCGCGAACATTAAAAAAACTGGAATAGCGCCATGCGGCCAATAATAAAATTACACATTGAGCGACACAGAACGAAATAGTTTTTTATATTTACGAAAAAGTAACCAAACCCAAAAACACATATTTATTTTCTTCGCTGTACACACAAAAAAAGAAAATATGTATTTTGTTTTGTGTTTTTCGTAATTTTATGTCGTTTTTACTGGCACAAAAATCCACATCCAAATTTTTGGATTTTTTATTTTTTGCCACAGAACACGATTTTGGATTTTTTTGTTGACGTTTACTCACACATTAAAAAAAAACTAAACGTCATGTCAATTGTCAAAAAAGACGTCGCGCCATTTATATTTTATTATATTTGTGATAATTGTTTAAGCAATTTGTGTTTTTATTAAATTAAATTTTGTTTAATTCAAAGTGTTGTTTTATAAAGATTATTGCGTGTGCACCGATAACAATGTTACAACAAATAACTTTACAACTTTTGCATTTCATCCGCTGTAAATTATAGTAAATAACGCAAACTTGAAAGCCGTGTTTTTTTCTTGTTTTTATTATAGATTTTACTATATTTTATTAAATAATTTATTTATAATAATGTCTGACGAATCAAATGAAAGTGAATGTGGTTAAAATGGATAATAATCGAACTAAAATTATCAACAAGCCTCGAAGAATATGAAAGTTTGCAAAAATTATTTAGACGGGCTCTTCGTGACTACTACAGCACGGATATTGCTATCGAATATGCTAAATTAACCGTTTTATGGGATAACGATGAACTCTGGGATGAAATATTATTATCAAAATATGCCTTTAACTGTCTTAATGACTCTCAGCTGTTTCAAAAGCAACTTGATCATTTTCAAATTAAATTAGATGGGTAAGAGAGTGTATTTACATTCATTTGAGGTATTCACTAAATTGTCTTCTAATTTCAGCTCTCCAGAAATTATAAAAAAAATGTAAATCTAATATTTTTGACAGTTCTGTGAAGGAAATTTTTTTCAATAATTATTTTATTCACGTCGGGTTTAAGCATAATTTGCCAAAAAAAGTAAGTTATTTATCATAATTTAATCATTTAATGAATAAATTAGGCTTCGCAATTCCAATTGGTTTTTGTTTTTCAAATTTAAACTACTCCACAGTAAAATTTTAAAAAGTATATATTTGTTACATAATATGCTTAGAGGTTAAGACAGTCGATTTTCTTTCGTACATCATAAAGTTTTAACAATTTTTGTTCCAGCTTATTCCAAAATGCTTTCTTCACAAATATTTTCATCAGTGCTCGGACACTGCGCGTGATCGCCCGTCGTAATTATGGTATCACCGCACCAGCTATGCAAAAAGTATCTGACCCAATCCAACAACTATTCCTTGAAAAAATTAAGGAGTATCTGTAATATACATAAAACGTCATTTAGGGTTAATCATTTAATGCATAAACTATATACTAAATATCCAATATGTTTTTTGGGTTCGACCACCTGCGAAATGTCATATAAAAGATAACCTAGAAAAAAGAATACATTCAAGTTAAAAAAGTTGTATTGAAATCCAGAACCGCGTGTATTATTTAATTATAATAAATATATATAAATATATATATATAAGAACACAACAATTGGCGACGAGATTGGATAAATAAAGCAAAAATTCAAAATAAAAAATTCAAAAACCAGATATAAAGAAAATGGATCCAGAACAATTTAAAATATTTCTTGCAACACAAGCAGCTCAACAAAAACAGTTAATCGAAGCTCTTCTAACGGGAAATAAGGCACATGAAGATAGTGATAATAAGTATGCGTTCGACAATTTCGACACTAAAAAGGAACCGTTTCAACAATATATCCAACGTCTTGAAATATATTTCGACTTAAAAAAGATAAAAGAAGATAAAGGGAAATGCAAGGCAATATTTTTAAACTGTATTGGACCGGAATGTTACAGTATTATGTCAAATTTAATTGCGCCAAAATCACCAATGGAAGAAGAATACGACGATTTAGTGAAAATATTGAAAAACCACTTAAGTCCAGAACCGAATTTATTAGTGGAAAGACATCGATTGTTAACACGAAATCAAAAACCAAAGGAATCAATCGCAGATTACGTAGCAGCCATTCGAGGATTCGTACCAACATGCAAACTCAACTGCAAGGGATGTTCCGTGTCAATTTCGGATACATTTTTACTGTCGCAATTCATCAGAGGAATTAGTGACAATTCAATCAGAACAAAGTTGCTACAAGCCGGGAAATTGGAATTTAAAGAAAACGTGGAAATAGCGTTGGCATCAGAGGCATCAAAGATAGACTGCAAGGAAATTGCAAATTGGAATCCAGAACAACAGGGTGATAGTGATGTCAGCAAAATTACAAATAATCGACAATCAAGAAACCATATCCGTAACCGAAACAACCAGGGTCACAATTCCAGACACAGAAATCAATCAAGACCACATGGTCGAGTTAATTATAAAGAACTAGGATTAACGGGTCTTTGCTTACGATGTGCGCGCGATAATCACGACACCAGAGATTGCAAGTGCAATAAAGAAAGACTTCACTGCAAACAATGCAAGAAAGTAGGTCATGTAGAGAGAGTATGTATTACGACTCTATTAAATAACAAAAGAGCTATAAGCACAGTGAATTCTCAAATAAATGAAGATAATATCCAGAATGTGCATGATGTGTATACAAATTATTCAAGATCCAGTAATAATGCAGGGAAATATTACGTAAATATCGGAATAGAAGGAAACGACCAGCAATTCGAAGTTGATTCAGGAGCAGGATACACTCTGATTCCGAAGGACACTTTTGAGAATCTCAATATTTCAAATCCAGTGAGACAGACAAACATAGAATTCCGATCATATCTCAAAGAAATATTTAAACCTCATGGAGTAGTAACGGTAAAGGCGACTTACAAAGACAAAATAATTACGGAAGAAATGTATATAGTCGATACAGGACGACAAGCTCTTTTGGGAAGAACATGGATTCGAAAACTCAACATCAATTTACAAGAATTAGATGGGAAGAATGCAGGTGAATTAGTAAATGAAATTCTTTCAACGGAAAATGTCGAAGAGGACATTCGCAAACTCAAGGGAAAATTTAGTGAAATTTTTGAGCAAAAAGTGGGAAAAATTCCAGATTTCCAGTGTTCACTAAAACTTAGACCGGATGCTAAGCCAATATTTCACAAAGCGAGAGAGGTACCGTTTTTACGAAGGGAACAAATCGAAAAGGAATTAAACATTCTTGAACAAGAAGGAATAATTACGAAAGTGAATACATCCGATTGGGGATCACCGTTAGTGTGTATCCCAAAACCAGAAAATCAAGTTCGATTGTGCGTGGACTATAAAGTAGGCGTAAACAAACTACTCGAAGACGCACATTACCCGATTCCGCGCATTGAGGAAATTCTTAACAGTTTAAAAAATTCTAAGTACTTTTGTACGCTAGATTTATTCAAAGCGTATCATCATGTCCAAATGGATGAGGATAGTGCAAAAATTCAAACGATAACCACACATAAGGGTACGTACAAATTCAACAGACTAGCGTTTGGCATTAAAACGGCTCCGAGCGAATTTCATAGAATACTAGACCAGGTGCTTCAAGGTCTGGAAGGTACGTCAACCTACTTCGATGACATCGTAATTCAAGGATCAAATTACAACGAGTGTTACCAACGCCTTATCGAGTGTTTCGACCGGTTAAAAAAATACAACCTTCATATCAATGCGAAAAAATGCAAATTCTTTCAGACGAAAATCAATTATCTGGGATATCAGATCGAACAAAATAAAATATCAAAGGCTCCAGAGAAAATAAAAGCGGTATTGGAAGCACCACGTCCGAAGAACACTCGCGAAGTTCAACAATTTCTTGGACTAATCACGTATTATTCGAAATTCATTAAAGATGCAGCTACACTCACACATCCACTTCGCTTGCTTCTACATAGTAAAGTAAAATTTCGATGGACAGCAAAGTGTGAAGCAGCATTTATGAGATTAAAAGCGGAAATAGCAAGTGATAAAATATTACTGCCATTCGATCCAGCATTACCCATAACCGTATCATGCGATGCAAGCCCAGTCGGAATAGCGGGAATATTATCTCAAGTCATTCAAGGGGAAGAAAAGCCGGTTACGTTCATATCTCGTTCACTGTCTATTGCGGAACAAAATTATAGCCAATTAGACCGTGAAGCACTAGCAATTTATTGGACTATTAAAAGGTTGTACATGTACCTATATGGTCAGAAGTTCAAGCTAGTAACGGACAACAAACCGTTAACACATATTTTCAAACTGAATAGAAATTTACCTTCGATGACATCCAGCCGCTTACTGCGTTACGCTTCATTTCTCTCAGAATTCCAGTATACCATAGAACATCGGGAAGCTGAAAAACAACAAAATGTTGATTATTTTTCGCGAGCACCGATTGACGAAATTACATTAGATGAGGATGATACAGATATTATGAACGCCCAGACAATAAATCAATTAGTTCATTAACACTCACAAATGAAGATATCGTGCGAGAAACAAACAATGATCCAGTTCTATCAAAACTAAAAGAAAACCTTCTTAATGGGGAAAGAAATGATGATGAATACCATCTTCATTGCGGCACAATCTTCAGAGGTACCAGAGTGGTAGTTCCAGTAAGCCTTCAAAAGGAAGTTTTGAAAGAATTACACCATACACATCTAGGCATATGCAAAATGAAAAGCCTGGCTCGCCGATATGTCTATTGGAAAAACATCGACATCGATATTACGTCATTTGCGAAAAGTTGCAATGCGTGTGCCGAAAATCAAAAATCGCCCAGAAAGGAAGAAACACACCACTGGGAAGAACCGGAAGAAAACTTCGAGCGAATTCATCTTGATTATGCAGGACCGTACAAGGGACAATATTTTCTAATTGTAGTTGATGCTAAATCAAAGTGGCCAGAAATCGCAATTACAAACTGTAGCCCTACAACCGAAATGACAATTGAAAAGTTAAAATCAATTTTTGCCTACCATGGATTTCCAAAGGTAATGGTATCGGACAATGCGACCATTTTTAAAAGTGAAAAGTTTATTAATTTTTGTTCAGAACGAGGAATTTTTCAAAAATTCATTGCACCATACAATCCAGCGACAAACGGGCAGGCGGAACGTTATGTGCAGACTTTCAAGGATAAGTTAAAAGCAATGGAAGATGAAGGGGGTTCTAGTGCCGATAAGGTTCGCGAAATTCTATTAAGATATCGGGCTACACCTTTAAATAACGGCAAAAGTCCAGCAGAAAATCTGTTCCAGAGAAAACTCAGAATCAAACTGGATGCACTTCTACCATCAGGTCATACTTCCAATAAAGCCAACGAGAACATAGAAGTCAAGCGCAAACTAAGTGTGGGAGACAGAGTAATTTCTCGTAATTATATAGGTCACGTAAAATGGCTTCCAGGTATTGTGTTACACAAATTGGGACGACTTCACTACTTAGTAAAATTGGATACGGGGTACCAATTGAAAAGACACATCAATCAATTAAAAAGCACTGAGAGTGTAATTACTCCAAGTAGACAACAACCACGAGTAACATTTAATCTACCAGTTCGAAATCCAGTCCGTCGGTATCAAACGGACATCACACCGAGTCAGTGTCAAACAAACATTACACCGAGTCGATATCGGTCAGACATTCACAGCAGAAGAGAGGAATCATCAGGTATAGAAGAATTCAACGGAAATAATACTTCAATAAATATTCCAGAGCAGGAAGTTCACCCGAATACAAGCAACGATCTTCCAAGACGATCATGTAGAGAGCGACATCCTCCAACATACTTACATGACTATCATTTGGAATAACCGAGAAGTGATCCAATAAGTGTGGGAGACTGTAATATACATAAAACGTCATTTAGGGTTAATCATTTAATGCATAAACTATATACTAAATATCCAATATGTTTTTTGGGTTCGACCACCTGCGAAATGTCATATAAAAGATAACCTAGAAAAAAGAATACATTCAAGTTAAAAAAGTTGTATTGAAATCCAGAACCGCGTGTATTATTTAATTATAATAAATATATATAAATATATATATATAAGAACACAACAGTATCGATCAAAAGGAGGGTAAGATTTGGTTATATAATTTAATATATGATAGATAATTCTTTATTTATTAAACAGTGACACAAAATTGGTGGATTCAAATCCAGCTGTCGAGAAGGAATTGAGATCCGAGTTAGAACGCATCGCAAAACAATTTGGTGGTGGAGAAGGTATTGACATGACCAAATTTCCAGATTTCAAATTCGAAGAACCCAAAATTGATGAATTGGATTCAAAATAGATCGAATCAGATTTACAATCAATTCGAAAATAAAACAATTTAGTTGGTAATTAAATAATATTGTATTTTGTAATTCAATTCTAATTCACGTTATTCAATATCCATGAAACACTGTTCTTTAAGACGATCATGTTGTGCTCATCGGCTATTTTTGAAAAGGTTTTAAAAATGTTAATGATATCGCGGCATGAAATAAGTGTCGTGAAATCTCCAGCACATTGACAATTTTCTGTCATATTTTCACGTTTAATTTGCTTGCATCGAACGCATTGTAAGTCTTGAAGAGTGTACGAGATTAGCTTTTTGCTGACTACCTCGAGAAGGCGTGCCTCGATATCTTCGTTCTCGTAGTAAATTAAACACTCCGCACACAACCAAATGGGTCTAAAATAAGCGCTTTGTTAAAATCGGAATTTTTAGTTAAAAGAATCAAAATACTCACAAATCTTTATGAATGGCTCGGCATTTATCCTTGCAAAGATCCAGATCACGACAGTAGTTACACGCCTTACAAATTACTTCATTTAAAATAAACGTATCCTGAGTATCTTTATATAAGGCCAAATCACTAAACTCCCCGACATTTAAAAGTCGTAACATGTCTCTCTGTAAGGTGAGCACTTCAGCTTCTGTCGTTTTATCAACAGATAAAATTTTAATAAGAGCTTTGATAAACAATAGCGCTGGATTGTCATCTATCCGATCACCATTGTATTTTTGTTCATTTGAAGCGTCGTCTCATTTTTAATATAGTAAAATCTATAATAAAAACAAGCAAAAAACACGGCTTTCAAGTTTGCGTTATTTACTATAATTTACAGCGGATGAAATGCAAAAGTTGTAAAGTTATTTGTTCTAACATTATTATCGGTGCACACGCAATAAACTTTATAAAACAACACTTTGAATTAAACAAAATTTAATTTAATAAAAACACAAATTGCTTAAACAATTATCACAAATATAATAAAATATAAATGGCGCGACGTCTTTTTTGACAATTGACATGACTTTTAGTATATGTGTGAGTAAACGTAAAAAAAAATCCAACAAATTTTTTTGTATTTTTTATCAAAAAAAAAAAAAGACAAAAAATCTAAAAAATCCAATTCCAATTGATTCCAATCAGAAAAAGATGTGGATTTTTGTGCCAGTGAAAACAATATTAGTTTTGCATTGCAGTTGCTTGCGCGACGCGAAGTTGTGTGCCATGTGCGTGCAGATAAAAGAAATGTAAATACAAAAAATTGTATTACAAGATGATAAAATATGTATGCAATTTTTTTTCTAGAGTCATATGTACAAATTATTTATTACTGTAAAAGTAGTATCTCATTCATGATTTGTTGGAAAAAAGTTTTCGTCATGTTAGCTGACGAATTTTCTCACATAAACATTTTCAAATAAAATTATTTTGCATTTAAAATCTTTCTATATATTTATTTACTTTCTTAAAATCCCTAATCGATACGATTTAACATATACAAATTGGAAAAAAATTAATCCGCGATACGAGTTTTCAACAATCAGCAAATTGCATATTTTAAAATTGTGACGTGTTGGGCTTCCGCCTTACTAAGCAGCACGGAAGTTGGAAAATATCCACAAAATAGTTACCATTTCTGATTACGAGTTGGTTAGTTGGAATAAAATTTAAAATATTTATTATTACGTATGTGGCATTGTATAGTAAAACTTATAGTAGGAAGAGCGGGGTATCTTGCGGTCAATATGTATTCCTGTTGTTCACATTTTTCAATGTCTTTCTATGTTACTAATAAAATTTTAATAAAAAAATGTTTGAACTAGGTAAATCGAAAAAAACTAGGAACAAACAGATTTTACGAGGGGGATGTGAATTGCGGGCAGTTACCGCAATGTCCAAGTGGATAAAATAAATGTATTCGTTTTGAGATAAAACTGTATAAGATCGTAGATCGTAAAGTAAGAAAATCTATAACTGTCTATTCCACTATCGCTGAAATCTTTTATATAACTACAACAATAAATCATGTTTCGTAACAATTCCAAATAACATCGGGTAGAATTAATTTATTTTGAGGAACAAATTGAGGTAAACTTTGGAAATTACAAGATCTGATATGAATGAATGGTTTGAGAACAAAAATATGAAAGGCCAGGTCATTTCAATATTTAATAATTTTATTTCTAAATTTCAACCCTACAAGTGGTAGTTGTTCTCCAACAGAAGAGCTACAGTCGATTTATAACGCTACGCGTCTCGTGAACACTAATAATAGCAACGTTGTTGCAAAACCATCCCACAACACAACGACCACGAGAACTACATATAACAGAACAGTGACTTGCCAGTTTTGCATATCCCAAATTCATTTAGAAACTAGATCCAAAGGATCATACTGTGTCGAAGAAGGAGAATGAAGGGATTTGGCCGCCTATCCTCAATCTTGTGTATTCTCAGAGACATTCGCCTCTTTTTCACCGGCCCCAAATACATATTTTAACGTTTATTATTGAACTGCTTTCAAAATAAAATTTTCATGAGCAGTGCGAAGCTGACTTGATTTAAAATATAAGCAAAGCTGCGATCTACTACATTGAGCTGACGGATGAACTATTCTAAGGATAAATAGATTTTTATCTTGGTATTTCACTCATGAGATGAGTTACTGGTCATCATTAATTTGTATATAAATTTCAGCTTAGATGTCTGATTTCGCGCAGGTACGTCTGTTGAATTTTTGAAGACACATAGGCTATGAGTACCGAATAGAGATTTCTTACGGTTATGTAGTCGGAATTATGATTGTCTTATGTTTTGTGATAGATTTTGCTGGCGAGAGCGATCTGTTTATTTAAAATTTGAATGACCGCTCGACGGCTTAGTTACAACCACTAATTAATAAATTTAAACGATTCGAGTAAGGAGGCAAGTTATAATTGTCCTTCCAAAGTTATCCCTCAACACAAGAACGTCGATTCCGTTTATGTGGGCATCGTGATGAGGCCATCACACTTATTATGAGTCGAACAACACCTAGGGTTTTAGCCCGGCATCTAACCAATCCAAGAATAGAGTTCGCTCTATTGATGATATTATCGATCTGATGTTGCAAGTTTAATTCGCTGTCACATGTAACAGGCAAATCTGGAATGGACGGAACTTCACTCCAACAACAATTAATATACTATTTTCAAAAAATGGATTGCATTCGTTTGCAAGAATATGTTAATGCGAAATGATACTTGCTGACGTTTAACTCCAGATCATTCTTTGTACACCATATATATACTAACGAAATTGAAATTTATCTTTATAAGTCTTCATATCGTTCAATATCTTTAAAACACCATGGCAAAAATTGGTTTCAAGTTATTTTCGATGGTTACCATATTGTGTTATTTTTACCACGATTTTATATATACATCTATATAAATAAAACAAAGTCGTGTTAGTTACACCATTTATAACTCAAGAACGGCTGGACCGATTTTTATGATTTTTGTTTTGTTGGATTTGACTCCGTTCCGAATAGCATAATAACTATTAAAACATCGGAAAAATTCACCAAATAAAAAGTTATCAAGAAAATTCATTTTCTCATATATTTAGTACATTTTGTTTTTTTTATTTTGTTCGTCTCAATACAGTGGTGGTTTAGGAAAAAAGAAAAGTCGGAAAAACTCAAAAGGGAAGCCCCAAAAATCTAATAAAAAAACATTTTTTGTATGAATTTTGTAGGTGTAGTTTGTAGTGACGAGTGGTGCAGTGGTTAAAGCTTCGGCGCTTGGACCGCAAGGTACTGGATACGAATCCGACTGGAGGCTGCATGCACATTTACCATTTTATTTTTTATCCAATTTTTTTTTTATTTCATCTACTTATCTATCTATATATATAAAACAAAGTCAGGTTAGTTACACCATTTATAACTGAAGAACGGCTGGACCGATTTTTATGATCTTTCTTTTGTTGGATTTGACTCCGTTCCGAATAGCATAATAACTATTAAAACATTGGAAAAATTCACCAAAAAAAAAGTTATCAAGAAAATTCATTTTCTCATATATTTAGTACATTTTGTTTTTTTTATTTTGTTCGTCTCAATACAGCGGTGGTTTAGGAAAAAAGAAAAGTCGGAAAAACTCAAAAGGGAAGCCCCAAAAATCTAATAAAAAAAACCTTTTTTTATATGAATTTTGTAGGTGTAGTTTTTATGTGACGAGTGGTGCAGTGGTTAAAGCTTCGACGCTTGGACTGCAAGGTACTGGATACGAATCCGACTGGAGGCTGCATGCACATTTAACATTTTATTTTTTATCCAATTTTTTTTTATTTCATCTACTTATCTTCTTCTATATAAATAAAACAAAGTCGGGTTAGTTACACCATTTATAACTGAAGAACGGCTGGACCGATTTTTATGATCTTTCTTTTGTTGAGTTTGACTCCGTTCCGAATAGCATAATAACTATTAAAACATTGGAAAAATTCACCAACAAAAAAGTTATGAAGAAAATTCATTTGCTCATATATTTAGTACATTTTGTTTTTTTTATTTTGTTCGTCTCAATACAGTGGTGGTTTAGGAAAAAAGAAAAGTCGGAAAAACTCAAAAGGGACGCCCCAAAATTCTAATAAAAAAAATCTTTTTTTATATGAATTTTGTAGGTGTAGTTTCTATGTGACGAGTGGTGCAGTGGTTAAAGCTTCGGCGCCTGGACCGCAAGGTACTGGATAAGAATCCGACTGGAGGCTTGCATGCACATTTCTACTTTATTTTATTTTTTATCGTTTCCTCTGAACTTTTGCAATTTTGTCTCAATGAAGGACGAGCTCATCAACAAAGTTTTCCCGAACAATATTACTAACCACAAAAATCACAATTGGGTGAGTGAACGAGTAATTCTTGCGGCAAAGAACAAAAATGGGGATCACTTAAATTTCACAATTCAAAATCTAATCGTCGGTCCACTTCATTGATTCAAATCTATCGACTGTGTGACAAACAAAGACGAATCAACCAACTGTCCAACTGAATTTTTAAACTCATTGGATCTGGCTGGCTTGCCCCCGCACAATTTACAACTGAAATTTGGTGTGTTGCCGGGAATCATCATGCTACGAAACCTGAATCAACCAAAACTATATAACGGAACGCGTTTTATTTTGAGAAATCTCAAGAAAAGTTCAAAGGTGAGGAAGTTCTCATTCCGAGAATTCTGATTAACCCAACCGATATGCCAATCGAGTTTAAACGAATTCAATTTCCGATTCGTCTTGCATTCGCCAGGACGATCAACAAATCACAAGGCCCATCCTTGAGTGTTTGTGGCCTGAATCTAGAAAATGAATGTTTCTCTCACGGCCAATTGTACGTAGCATGTTCACGTGTCGACATACCATCCGCTTTGTTCGTTCTCGCACCTGACAATAAAACAAAAAATGTCGTATATCACAAGATGTTTTACTGAAGGGAATCGACCCTATTGCAACCTACTCAGGAAATAGTTTAAAAGAAAGTAGTGCAACAATGCTACGCGAATCATTTCGAATCAATTCAATAAAACGAATTCCTTGCTGCCACGTGAATTACATTCATTTCAATGTAATTAAAATATATTTCATTTTGATTGAATTTAATTAATTTTTAGTATTCATTTTATCCGCCCCGGAGGTCTCGGGTTCAATTCCCGGTAGTGACAAGGAAAAAATTGCACGGCTGGTTTAGGATCAATGAATTAATCACTCATTAGTCATTATCCGAAATGAAAATATGATTATTAAACCTCATTTAAGACGGCCAAATCTCTTAATGGGGTATAGTGCCAGAGAGAGAGTGAGAGAGAAATTCATTTTATCTTAATAAAAAAACTCAATTTAATTAAGCTATAATAACTTTAGCAACATTTATTGATTTTGAGGCGGTACGAAGTTCGCCGGGTCAGCTAGTTTTAAATAAAGGAGAGTTTGTTCTTTTATTTATGTGGTAATTTATATTATATTAATTTTACATTAAGTACTAGTTTCGAGCATACTTAACTGTATAAAAAACATTAAAAAATGATAAATATTTTACACTATATACCTAGATATACCAATTTAATTAACCAATATTTTATTATTATTTTCTATTTATTTTATTAATTTCAAGAGAAGGTAGCTAATTTAATCAATAAATCGACAAACTAATAATTTATTTATATAAATGATTAGTTTATTTTTAAACCTGGTAAACGCTGCGCTATATATTACAAAATTCGTTTGCTGTAAATTTCCTTAATCAAAACAACTGTAATTTTTTAAATAAAAAAAACAGTTTCGCCAAAGTATGACGATTTTGCTTTATTATCTTTTTAGACTTTGAGCTAAATATATGGTGTTGTATTTTGTGATTAAACACTTAATAAACACATTTCACTTAACACTGGTTTTTGTTATTTCGCAAAAAATTAAATAAAAAGCTAAAGCGTAATACTTTAACGGGTATTTACGTACCGGATAGTCCAACGCGGGAAAATTGGAATCGCTTAAAGTATATAGAAAAACGAGCCAACAGATTAGCAACATCGCGTCCGATTATACCAATATTAGTTTTGCTTTTTATAATAATAACACAATAAAGAAAATGATTTTTAACAATAAACCTAGAGTTGATCGTCTTTCCAAGTCTGGTGTTTATAGGATTAATTGCAATTATTGTAGTTTCTCCTATATTGGCCAGACTGTGCGCAATTTTGAAGTTAGAGCTAGAGAACTGGAGTTGACTAATCGTACACACCGTATCCTTAACGAACAGAGAGATGAAATCCGGTTCTCACCATAATTACAGATCCCGCCCTTTTCTATTCTCACGTACGCAATAATTTGTCTAATACGTCGGGTTATTAAATGTACTTGAATTTACCTTAAATTTTATTACTCAGCCGATGACTAATCGTGCACCTGCTACCCTCGACCGATGACTAATCGTACACCCGCCCCTAGTTGGGGCGATCAATAGATTAATTTTTATTGCCTATTTTTGTCTCTCCTTCTTTTTTTTATTTCTTTTTTGCTTTTTCTTACTAGCTACATAACAAAAATTTTAATTTTTACAAATCATTAGATACTCCTGATGATGATCTAACAAGTCGAAATCGATCGAGTGATTTTTAAACTTTTTCAACAATTTTTTTAATTAAAATATTCAAAAATTTAATTAACGAAGTGTGTTTATTAAGTGTCAGTGTGTTTCGCCAAGTGCCTACTGCAAATAGTGCTAAAATTATTTTGTGATTATATTCTAATTAATAGATTATAGTGATTATATATTCGAAACAGTTTTTTTTTAAACTTTCAACCTCGGCTTTTCGTTTGCATCTATTTGTACACGTGAGTATTGTTTAGTAATTATTGAAACCGTAAATATAATAAATATACTATTATTATTATTATTATTATTATTAATATTATGAGTGGTCGTGTGGGACTTAAATGCTCCATTCAGGGTTGTGATTCTAAGCAACGGGATGGCGCTCGGTTGTTTAAATATTCCGCTAAATATTATTGGTACCACGAAATATGGTTAAATTGTGGAATATTGGCTAAAAATGCTAATAAGATATTTCTTTGTTCAAATCATTTTGAATCGCATTATATAGGAAAACGTAAGCTGAAGAGAACAGCCATTCCAACATTAGATTTACCTCAAAATGAACCAGAGAACTCAGACGTTACCAAAGAAATCAATTTAAATTTATCTCCAGGTTTAAATGAAGCCTCTGTACTTCTAAATTCTTTGAAAGTTCAAATATTAAAACGTATTCATCTACGAATGAAGATTTCGAACATTTAAACTTAGAACAGATTGCTCAGATACCAGATCCATATTTCGATAAAGTAACAGCTCCTTTAGCAATAGAGCCGATAGTATGTGATAGTTGTGAAACACGGGAAAGAAATATAGCAGTATATCGATCGATGAATCATAAATTTGTTAAAAAAATTACCAAATTGAAACATGAAAAAACAGAATTGTACAAAAAAATTAAGAACTTACAACAAAAAAATAGGGTAGCAAATAAAAAACTTGATAATTTCAAACTTCAAGCTAAAATGCCTCTAAACACATTGGTTGAGCAGACAATGAAAAGTCAACATGCGAAAAAATTTTCTTTAATGATTTTGTCTGAAAGAAATAAAACTCAGAAATGGCCAGATAAATATAAGGTTCTAGCGCAGAATTTGTATTATCGCTCTCCTAAGGCATATAACTTTTTACGAGACAAATTAAGTTTCGATTTACCATCAAAGACGTCATTTATTCGATGGCAACCCATAAAAAATTTCTTCCCAGGCACTAACAATTCGTTTATGTTAAAATGTTTGAAAGAAAAAGTTGAAAGCTTAAGTGTTTTAGGCAGGCAATGCAGTTTGTTGTTTGACGAAATTAAAATAAAAAAAGATTTAAAGTATAATTCTATCAGAGACTGGGGACGATAAAAGACAGGCAAAATTAGGCAGCTACGTTTGTGTATTTATGGTCCGCGGGTTAGTTGAAAATTGGAAAAATATTTTATCTTACTACATCTCTGAGAATGCGATTCCTTCAGATACCCTAACGAACTTAATAGAAACCAATTTACACTTATGTATATCATTAGGCCTTACAGTAAGAGCTGTTATTTGCGACCAGGGTACAAACAATCGAAGAGCACTGAAAAACTTGGGAGTTACTGCTTCTGACCCAATACTCAATTTTAATAATTCTGTTAAAATCGTTTCAATTTTTGATCCTCCACATTTAATTAAATCTTTTCGCAATTGTATGCTCAAGTCCGATATTGAAACTGTTGATGGTCTTGCGAGCTGGGAAGTAATTCGTGAATTATATAAATTAGACCAGGCATCACTTACAAGAATGTGCCCCAAGTTGAGCGACAAACATATTTATCTTGAGCATTTTGATAAAATGAAGGTTAAACTAGCAACTCAGATATTCAGTAGAAGCGTAGTGGCCGGCATAAAAACTACATACGAACTAGATACATTTTCTAAAAGTGCCAAAACTAAGGCAGCTGCAACTTGGAGTGTTTGTGAGAAAGTTGATCAACTATTTGATATTCTTAATTCTAAAAGCTTGTTTGATGCCAATCCATATAAATGTGCTTTAACTTGTGAAGACAAAAATAAGACTGTAACATTTCTTAACGATATGGTAACTTACTTAACACAAATAAAGTTAAAAAACCGTAAGAAAGTTAACTCTTTTGAAGGGATGGTGCAGACTATTCATGGCGTTCTCTTTATTTTGAAAAGTTTATCGGAAGAGAATATCGGCTTTAAATACCTGTTAACTTCGAGAATAAATCAAGATGCGCTAGAAAATACATTTTCTATAATACGATCTGCTAATGGAAATAACTTTAACCCTCCGGCTCAAGAGTTTGGCTTTACTGTCTCGAAATTATTATCCATCAAATATTTAACATCATTTACTGGCTTATCAAACTGCGAAAACGATGCAGATATAACATTGTTACATGCTCTACGAGATGAAAAGGAAAATCAGGAATGAGTAATAAAACACGAATCCCCTGAGAAAAATTCAACTAATGTACAGACTCAAGAAAACAATTGAAATTTTGTAGAAGTCTTTGGTGAAAGTTTTTCACTAGTTGATGTTTATGATGAATCTGATGATGATGATGATGATCAAAATTATTCATTGCTTGAGATAGAAAGTGATATAGATGATTGTTTAATTAACAAATCTAATGTTAATTCAGAAGTATCGTCTAGATATTTTGTTGGATATTTAGTTCATCGATTATTAAAAAAAGTAAATTGTGCTGCTTGTTGCTCAGAATTTTTAAAAGACGTCGAGTTTGTAGAGAATAACTCTGAACTACTAATTAAAAATAAAAATTATTTAAAAACAGATGGTTTTGGTAAACTACGTGCACCATCAGAATCGTTCTTTGAGATATGTAAAAGGCAAATTTTATTTGTTGATTCTTATTTAAAAACGTGTTCCCATATTTATTGGTCTTAAGCGCGATATATTAAATAATTTATTAAACGGAAGCATGGACAAAGAATTTTATGATATTTAAGCCCACGTTATGATCATCGTGTTCATATATTAAAACTTATGATTGTAATATTAATTAGAAAATGGGAAATGGAAAAAATTAGAAAAAATAAACAAAACCTTTAAGGTTTAAAATACGAGAATTGTTTTTGTTATAAATCTATCTAGTTTTATTTTAAACCATTATTATTCTGTTTTCATATCAGCCACCGAGCTGTAAATTGGTGGATCTCTGAGCAGTCACTACCGTTTTTCTTTTAAGTTGGTATTTCATTTATATTTTAGACAACTATTTCCGCATTTTTTTTTTAAATTACATAAATATTTTCATATTTCTTTATATTATTGTTAATGGCTTATAAAGCCTACCGTCTTCTCTCGAATATAACATCTAGGCATCCATTTCAAAAATTAATGTAATAATTTATATTTTAAAATTTAATGTATAATCTTTAGATGATGTGGCATTCTATTGAACTAGATTATACTTCATTAAGATTATACATTAAATTTCGAAATATGAATTATTACATCAATTTTCTAAATGAATGCCTAGGCGTTATATTCGGGGTAAGACGGTAGGGGGGAGGGGGGGGTGGGGGGCGAAGTCTGAGATTCATACCTCCACGTGGTGCTCCCTGGGTAACTCTAAATGAATCAGGCGATGTATAGTTGATATAGGAAGAATAAAAGAATAAGAATACAAATTTGTAAAGTGAAGCTTCATGCACGATTTACATGTTCCAATTTTTTTCCCCAACAAATTTTTTACTGAAAAGTAGAGCTGCCTGCAAATAACAAAAAGTTACTAGTAAAAAAGAGTCAGCCATATGTAACCAACATTTGCTCAAATTAAAAAGAAAAAAATCGAATTTTATTTTACTGGAATTTGTTTTGTGCTCCTCTTGCAAACGAAAATCGTAATATACTTAACCCTTCAGTTTTTACTGGAAAAAAAAATTGGAACATGTAAATCGTACATCACTATTCAAATTTTTTGTTTATCAATCGCTTAAATTTTCGATAAAGCTTTATCACAGAAGCAATATTCAGTTTCAATCTGATAAGATAATGAAAAAATTCAATCATCTCATCATGCCATGTCGACTAAATATTACTACGTAATGATTACATTTTGTGTTCTAAATATGTAGAACAATATATTTTGTGTTTCGATATCGCTATGAATTAGCTAATTAATTAATTAGTTCATTAAAATTATTAAAAAATTACTTGCACTGGAATCGAAACCAGTGTGAATGAAATGAAAGTTTGTAAGAATAAATTTAGAAAGTTGTCATATAATTCACTAGAGTTACGATTACACGGTTTTCTAAATATGTATATAGAACACAAAATGGAATCATTACGGACTAATGATATATTCGGACTATATTCAGTCGCCATGGTTTGATGAGATGACTGAATTTGTTCATGATCTTATCAGATCGAAACTGTATATTACTTCTGTTACAAAACATCAAAAATTTAAGCTTCAATAATTGGTTTAAAACAACAAAATGTTTAAATAGATTAACCCACCGATTGGAACGTACAGTCACAGACGTATTTTCTGGCTTAGCGAAAAAGTTTATCTTAACGAAGACTGTGAATTTTGAATGTTTTGAATGTGTTACAGAACTGGAGAAAATATTTGTTTGAATTAGTTACAATTTGGTTAATGAATTGTTGTGTAAATACTATTCGTTCGTGACCGTTTTCCACGATAAATCCTCCTGATTATACTATCCCTGAAAAATCTCAAAAAATTGGATAACAAGTTACCATTCAGGCCATGAAATGGAATATATTACACTTCTCCACTTACAATTATTTTAACATCGTGTTACCATCATAAGGCCGTTTATATGACATTACAGATAGCAAAGAAGATAGCGGACTTAAGAAACTACAATTTTTAAACTTTTACCTTTATGCCAATTGTGTGAAAATAGTAGTTATGTTCAGAGCAACAAGATAAAATCACATAGGTATTAAAAATGAATTAAACAAAACAGTATGTTTTTCTGTTAAATTCTTAAACTGAGGTACATACTAATGTTTAATTAATTTACAACATTTTAATATTTTTAAGTTTTAAAATTAATTTTGTGCAAATATATATTTAAAAAAATCTGAAGATCAAATTAGTATTTGAAACGTCGGCTAGAAATAAAAATATTATTTTATAAAACATAACGACATCTTTACTTAATTTTAATTAAAAACGCTCAATAACTACATGCGAGTACATATATTATATAATACTCGTATCTTAATAATATCTGATAATGTACTCGACGTATATCACGATTCACGGCACAAGAACATTTTTTTTTTAGTTTAGATACGGAAAATGTTTTCGTTCATTCATCTTCATAGAAATTTTAAATTACAATACAAAAACACATTTCATACCCATTCATAAAAACACATTTCACATTTTCACAATTATTCATATACATATTACCACAGCTTGTTTTTTATATTCTCTACATATCGCAGTAAAAACAAAACGAAGATCGAACCAAATAACAAAAAAAATATTTTTTTGTACGTATACAGCGGTGAAAGCAAATCTAAAATTTTTGCTTTGAAATATTTTTCATAAATAAAATAAACTATTTCATGCACTGTGTCGCTCAATGTGTAGTACCGAAAACTAATATATTGTGAGCGGCGCTAGCTTCGCACTGGCTTATAAAAGTAATATTTCTTGGTTTTTCTTATATATTTCTTTTTTCTATGGGCTGGGCCAATAGTCGGGTAAATCGTTTACTATGGTAAAAATCGGATTTAGAACAGATTTTTCGATCAGTTTGCCATAGTATTTTTGAAAAATAAATGAATTTACCGAAAAATTTACTTAAAATTGACTTTTACCCGATTATTGGCCCGCAACCTAATATATATATAGCCGTGATTAAGGCGTAATTTAATTTATTACAAAGTAATCTGATACACTAATTTTATTTTTCATTTATTAGGAAAAGTGGTTCACAATATAGACAACGTGAGGCGCAGCCATTCTCCCTGCGTTAAGTCTACTACTTAGCCTTGACTGTTGCTGTAGTTTGTACGATTGTATTATATTCGCTGGAGATTGGAAGACGGTATAATTTAACAATAAGTGGAACTAGTCCGTCGAATCCTGGTTGATGTTGTGTTGATGATACCGAGTAACCAACGAGCTGGAGGCAAGTTATCCTCCTTAACGCAGGCGATATCATCGATAGCAAGATTTGGTAATTGCTGTTTCCACTTAGGTCGTTATTGCAAAGTATGCAAATATTAAAGAGACCACTTATTCTAAAAGCCCTGAACTCGTTGTTGGATATTTTGCCACCTGGTAAGTCGTGACATCGGGACCGTTTGAAGTCTTGGCTTGGGTATACATGTGAGAGGTTCACTAATTAAGAAGTGTTCTGGTGTAAGCACACTAATAAATCATCAGAATCGGCAGGCATGTGGCACAATGGTCGTGATTTGAGCAATGCCTTGATTTGGCAAAGCAAGGTTGTCATCTCCTGGAATGTCATGATGCTTTCACTGGTAGTTAGATAGTAGTATAGTATACTTGAGATAGTAACTTGATAGATTTTATGTTGGATTCCCAAAGTCCGCCAAAATTTGTAGCACTAGCTGGATTGAACGAGAATTTAATCATAGTCTGCGAAAAGAAATCGGTTATTAATTTATTTGTTTTTTGATTGTTAAATTGTTCGTGAAATTGTCGAAGTTCTTGTTTGGCACTGACGTGGTTGAAGGGTCATCATATACTTGAGGCCGTAGAAGAATCCACCCAAAAATGGTTGACTGTGTATATATATGTATGTCCTCTTGTAGTGCCGAGATTTAGATCAGCCAGTTCCAGTGGTGAGGGCAACTGTTCCCCAAATATTTATTTATTTATCAATAATGACATTTTTTAATCTTATTATTATCTTGAATTAATTGAATAGAACATAATTATTATACTTATTACTAGCTAAATACTAATTCTTTCTTTAATAAATATACTCAATAGTCCCAAAAACTGATTGTATTGTAACTCTGATAATTCTCCCAACGCATAGAAATTGTTTAGTGAATTATACAATTTGACTCCGTTATACCCTAGTATCGCTGCGAAAAAGATTTACTATACATTGGTAATCGATAATGTGTGTTTCTGGTATTATAGTTATGTACGTCTCTATTAGGCATAACATTAAGTCCAAGTATTTTGGTAGATCTCCGTTTTCAAGGCGAAACATCAACTTCAAAACGTTGTAGTGTATTCTTTGGTTAATAGACCTCCATCCTAGTACTTCAAGCATTTTACTTATATGTGTCCGAATTGCTGCTCCTAAAATACCTCGCATGAATTTTTTGGAGACGTTATATTTGTGATTGATTCATTATGAATAACACTGATGAAGTGATGAACAATAATCAATATGTGGTGCTTCAATTGATTCGTAAAATATAATTATTGTCTCACATGGCATTTTATCCTTAATTCTTTTAAATAAGCCCAACTTTTTATGCATTTTTTTAGGAACATAATTTAAATGATCATTAAAATTTAACTTTTCATCTATGATAACACCATGGTATGTTATTTATATTGTTTCACACGTTCAATGACTTCAGTATCTACTAATAAATTTGATTACATTCTAGTATTGTTTTTATTGACATCACCATGTACTTTGTTTTAGAAAAGTTCAGTGCCAACTTATGGAACATCAGCCATTTTCTCAGGTTCTCCAAATCTTCATTTATTTTCTGAACAGCTTCACTATATCATTGATGTACAGGATGAAAAGCAATGGTCCTAAAGTAGATCATTGCGGTACTCCGTGATTATTTGGTATTGGCTTTGAGACACGGTTATCGATTTTTGTATATTGTTGCCTTTCTTGAAGATAATTATTGAACCATTCAAACGCCGCGCCTTTTATACCATATTCGCCTAATTTTTTTAGTAAAATTTGTCTATCGATTGTTTCAAAAGCTCGTTTAAAATCCAGAAAGACCGCTACTACTATTTTATTGTCATCTATTTCAGATTTCCAATTATCCAACATTAAGTTTAATGCAGTTTCACATGAATGGTGTTCTCGAAATCCAGATTGTTGGTCGACTAGTATAGTATTTTGCTTAAAGTGGTTTATTAATTGGTTTTTAACTACTCGTTCTAACACAGCTTCGTAGGTTGGTAGCATATTTATCGAGCGTAGTTCTTCTAGTGTTGTTGGTTTAGAAGTTTTCGGAATTGGAATAAGCGTTGATATTTTGCATGATCTCGGGACTTTAGCTTCATATAAATATTTATTGATTAAATTCGTAAATTTTGATGATGAGAATATTTCATTTTTCATAGCATCTAACATGATAGTACGGTTTATACCATCAATTCCAGCGTTCGACTTCAGACTACTAATAGTTTTAGTTATCTCTTGACATGTAATATTTTGGAAACAGAATAGAACTGTGTAAGAATACCCATTCGATTCATTATAACTCTTTACATTTGGAATATTGTTATGGATCTCAATCACACTGGATACAAATGTATTATTAAGAGATTCGGCCAATTCTAGTTTATCGGTTACTACTTTATTGTTAAATTGAATATTCCATTGTGTTGTGGTTTTAGTTTTTAAATAAGTGGACTGCTCCTTCCTTAAAGATTGTTTATATATATTTCTGGTTCTTTTATAATTATCTTTTATAATTTAATTAGATCGTAGTTTATCTTGCTTTAGTAATTTCAAATTTTCCGAAAACCATGGTAGTTTAATAGGTTTATGAATCAATTTTGTACAAGTCAACGCTTTCGTACAAGTTTTTAACTTTAACATTAACTCTTCAGCTTCTTTGTTTAATTCTTGGTCTATTTCGTTTAAGTTAGCATCTTGGCATCCCAGAAATTGTTGATTTAAAGCATAGTTGAGTAATTCACGAGAATAATTTTTCCACGAACGTATTTCTATCGGGTCACAATTTCTTATTGCTTTTATCTTCCCACAATTTAAATTAACGCTTAGCATACAATGGTCGCTAATTTGCTGCTCTTTAACTACTTCGCATTGAACTAGTTATCACTAAATCTATTAAATTCTCGCTGGTTGCTGTAACTCTACTATATTCTTTAACCACTTGCATTAGTCTATGATCACTTATCAATTGATTAAATTTTACACTGAAATATTCATTGGATTTGACATCAATATTAAAATCACCGAATATGAAAATATTTTTTTTCGTAATCGATTACGTTTATGATGTTTTCCATCCATTCGTCAAATTTATCTAAGAAAACTGCTCTCGTTGTTTAAAATGAGCTGTACACTACTCCAAATATCCCCATCCCAGTCGTATGATATCCTTTTATGATTTGTATTGCTAAAAACCAAGTGCAATCCTTCTCACAGTTGGAAATTATTTTGAAATTTATGTTTTCATGAATGTACAGAGCAGCTCCTCCTGTATGTCGACTATCAGAGTTGCAGCGTATAAATTAATAAATAGTTATCAATATGAAACTCCGAACCGTACATTTCTTCAGTTTATAATTGAACACAATTTTCTGTAACTCCATGAAATTCGACGATATACTTCGGATGTTGGTGTATAGGACGTCTTGTTTTCGAAACTGCTATTGGTAATTGACTTGGTATCTTAGTATTTTCAACTTGCGCTGATACACTGTGCAATTATTATCCAACGTAGCATGGTTTACATCAATATTTAGATTTAGCTTCTTATTTGTTTCAAAGCAGTTGCTACTTTTGCTTTCTGTACTGTTACTGTCATTATATTTGTGCTCTCCGCTACATTTTGGACACGTTAGGTTGCTGGTAGAATTATCGCCGTGATGTGAATAACTATTGCACTTGTAACATCTTGTTAAGCCTATTGATTCTACTACGTGGCATCGATCAAAATAAAAATAGACTAGCTACTTACTCTTCATCCTGTCAATCATGGTAAATAAATAAATAATTTACCATGATTGACAGGATGAAGGGTAAGTAGCTTCGGTAAGATATATTCGCTGAAATTCAGGCTATTTGACGATGAAAACCTTGACGACGCGTTGATGCTAACTACACCTCGGGTCTTAGCAGCTTGTATATCAGCCAGGCCGGTTACAGTATTGATGATGAATATGAACGTCCGACTTGCAGGCGCTGAACTTGTTTTTTCGATACGAATGTACATTTCGAACCTGAGTCGAGCAATGCATTGGCAAAATGTCTATTTCCATTAAAGTCACTTATGTGAATGAGAGCGGTCGGTAATGACGCAACCCGCGGATTTGAAACGATACGTGATTTAATTGTAGACAACGGTTTTGTGATTAAATTGGCCATGTTTTGAATGTGCGGTGGATCCTTTTCGTGCGATGGTTTTAATTTTTTCAGTATTTTTAGTACTTGATAATTTGTATCAGCATTTATAATTGTATTTGTCGACAGTGTGAGATCATTTTGATGAATGATTGGCACTGATGTTAATGGGTGCGATGCTGATGAAATGTGACCTGCGGGTCAATTCGCGTTTCATGAAATAATGAAAATGAAAAGTTTTTTTCATTTGCAATCGAGTAGGTTTGAATTGCCCATAAGAAATTATGATTTCACACAATGGAATTTAAAATTACGTGCAAATAATTCAAACTACTAGATTGCAAATGAAAAAAACTTTTCATTTTCATTATTTCATGGAACGCGAATTGACCCGCTGGTCAGTTCGCCAATATGTACGTATATAATTGAGGCTGTTCAAGTGGTTTTGAATAATTAGAGGCATGAGGCTTAATGGTTGATTGTGTTTGTTGTGGATAATTAAACTTGTTTTGAAAATTCCTTTAAGCTTCTTCATTACCGGTGGATATTGACACAAGCAAAGTGTCTTCAGTTGAGTAAAAAATCAGCCAGTGTTGATGAATCTGAAGTTAATGGTCATCAGGAAGTCATACAGCCGGCTCAGAATCCGACACAAGATAATTACCGTAGGACACGCTCTGGTCGTTTACTCCGATCACCCGTTAGATATAACTATTAGGAGTCATGTAAGTCTGGTATTTAATCTTTAAAACATTTAAAGATTAATTAAAAAAAAAAAAAAAAAATAAATAAAAGCATGTAATAGGAACGCACACTGAGCACGTGTTTTGAACATCTTCTCACTCTACTGACAGCTGGCGAGGAAAAAATATTATCTCAGCAAAATTAATACGAGACAAAAATATAGATCGACTATTTGATAGAAAGGCGCCTCTGATTATAGTTTGCTGAGCATTTGCTGAACAAATTGTTGTTGTGTTGCCTTAATTTTCCATAGAAAATATCAAGTTTAGTATTTTGTATTGCAATCAAAACGAAAAACACCACCCCCACTTTTTTTTAATTTTATTTCAAAAATATTTTTATGGAATTTTTTTTTTAATTCTTGTGTATATTACCATATATTAAATAACTTATATATAGGACCAATGCCAATACAATAACAGGCCATTTCTTGTTAAAATCTTGTTTGTATATGTAAATCCAAAAAGAAATGAGAATTCCATACAAAACGAAAAAAAATTACATGGCTACAAAAAAACAATTTCATTATTTGTAATAAATAATTTGTATCGTTCAAGTTAAATTGAATAATACATTGCAAGAAATAAATAATGATATTTTGTTATTGAATTATTTAAAACAAAAATTGTTTTCAGAAAACTTTTCATTCAGTAATACATATTTGAATTAAACTAACAACTTATTTTTACACCGTAACAACAAATAAAATAAAAACAAAAATACACGAGATTTTTTACTGCCGCTCTTACATGCTTTTTTACTTTTTTAGTAAACCAAAATATGTTGAACGGGATGGGTGTACGTCTTTGCGTATGACAACAAAATATTTTGTTTTTATTTTTGTTCAAATAAAACTTGATTTTTAAGTAAAGTGGTGTAATAAACCAAAATACATTTTATACCCCGTTTACACCAGTAGAATAAAAGTATGTAGCAAAAAAGTATGTTGGTGTAAACCCAAACTAAAATACTTTAATACCTTATCACGTACTATTTTACTATTAACCCAGTATGCAATTTTTCCAATGTGTGGAAAAAACTGCTCAAATGTCGTACTAAATTCCGTACTATAAAATATCAAAGACAAAAAAATATTGATTTTCGGCAAAAAAAATTTCTTTCTCTTTCTGTTTCGCGGTAATATTATTTTCGTTTTATAAGTTTCGATTGTATCTTTTATTTTCAGTTTCTTCTGACAAGTCGACGTGCACGGTTGCACTCCATAATTAGATTTTTTTTTCTTTGAAGTGTTGTGTTTCATTAT
Source organism: Nephrotoma appendiculata (assembly GCA_947310385.1). NCBI lineage: Eukaryota > Metazoa > Arthropoda > Insecta > Diptera > Tipulidae > Nephrotoma > Nephrotoma appendiculata. The sequence goes on from OX371223.1 coordinate 142,338,341, forward strand.
AATGTTTTTCTATTTGTTAAAGTCAATAGTTTTAAATTTAAGTATAAAATAATAATTATTAAGTTATTTGGTGATCGCGATGTACAAATTTGGACTAAAAAGGTAATAGAAATCTGTCCTACAATGGCGTCGTCGCGAAATACATTTACGTTGTAAATTTTCAATGCATTTTTTTTCAAGATCGGTTGTGCTTGTTGGGATGTTCAATTGGATGCGCGTATGGTGAACAAACAAGACGTATGGTGAACGTGGTGAACGTGCTTAAAATTTAATTTATAAAATATGTGTTATAAAATTTAATTGTGTATTTTTGTGCTAATAAAAATTTAATATTTATTTTATTATAAATGGAAAATTTTGTTTTATTTCAAATAAGAATTATTATTTATTCCAATTGGAAAATATATACAAACACGTGCCTTTTGTTTCTGTGGTTTTTTTCTCTTTTTAGTTGGGATTCACACCGACACCGGAATTTTTGTGACACTTTTCTTTGGCGGGGAGTACGAATTTCCGCGTGATACACATGGTTCTTTCCATAGAAGCAGTGTGGTTTTAGAACGCGAATGTAAATGGATTTCCGTCGGCATTGCATATTGGGAAAGTATAATAGCTATCAAAAAAATATTGGTATTACAGTCGTGGTTTAAACTCTAATTTATTATTATTATACATTAATTTTGTTTATTATTTATTTCAAGTGGCCGGTAAAGACATTTTTTGTTTGGATATACATTTCCATTTGTGATATTACACAAAAAAAATTATATTTGTCAACAAAAAAAGTAATATAGTATTAAAGTATGGGTTTACACCGCTTGTGGTGTAAACTGGCCGGGTATTATACTTTATTAGCAAAAAAGTATTATACTATTAAAGTAGCTCTGGTGTAAACCCAGTATTAATCAATCAATACTAATGATAAGCCCAAATGCGTGATTTAGTTGGTTAACTAAAAAATAAAAATCCAATTTGATCGACCATTGGATTTATTTTGATTTACTGTCAGTTTATCGTGAACAATTTATCGTGAGCAATTTATCGTTGAACAATTTATCGTAGAACAATTTATCGTGGAAACAATTTATCGTGGAATCAATTTATCGTGGAACAATTTATCGTAGAACAATTTATCGTGGACAATTTATCGTAGAACAGTTTATCGTGAACAATTTATCGTAGAACAGTTTATCGTGGACAATTTATCGTGGACAGTTTATCGTACCCCAGTATGCAATTATTCCACTGTGTGGAAAAAACTGCTCAAATGTCGTACAAAATTCCGTACTACAAAATATCAAAGACACGAAAATATTGATTTTGGAGAAAAATAATTGTTTTTCTCTTTCTATTTCGCGGTAATATTATTTTCGTTTTATAAGTTTCAATTGTATCTTTTATTTTCAGTTGCTTCTGACAAGTCGACGTGCACGGTTGCACTACATAATTAGATTTTTTTTCTTTAAAGTGTTGTGTTTCATTATAATGTTTTCTATTCGTTAAAGTAAATAATTTTAAATTTAAGTATACAATAATAATTATTAAGTTATTTAGTGATCGCGATGTACAAATTTGGACTAAAAAGGTAATAAAAATCTGTCTCACAATGGCGTCGTCGCGAAATACATTTACGTTGTAAATTTTCAATGCATTTTTTTCTTTTCAAGATCGGTTGTGCTTGTTGGGATGTTCAATTGGATGCGCGTATGGTGAACAAACAAGACGTATGGTGAACATGATGAACGTGCTTAAAATTTAATTTATAAAATTTGTGTTATAAAATTTAATTGTGTATTTTTGTGCTAATAAAAAATTAATATTTATTTTATTATAAATGGAAAATTTTGTTTTATTTCAAATAAGAATTATTATTTATTCCAATTGGAAAATATATACAAACACGTGCTTTTTGTTTCTGTGGTTTTTTTCTCTTTTTAGTTGGGATTCACACCGACACCGGAATTTTTGTGACACTTTTCTTTGGCGGGGAGTACGAATTTCCGCGTGATACACATGGTTCTTTCCATAGAAGCAGTGTGGTTTTAGAACGCGAATGTAAATGGAATTCCGTCGGCGTTGCATATTGGGACAACAGTTTATCGTGGGACAATTTATCGTAGAACAGATTATCGTGGATAATTTATCGTTGAACAGTTTTATGCGTGGTATATCAAAATTAGTGGGATTCTTTAATGGTTGTTGGAAGAACTTCTGGAATATGGCCATGTGGGACGGAACTCGGTAGTTTCTTAACCGATTATGATGGGATTGGGTATGTTGGATGGAAATGGGATTATTGAATGATTTTTGGAAGAAGTTCTGGAATATGGCCATGTGGGACGGAACTCGGTAGTTTCTTAACCGATTTTGATGGGATTGGGTATGTTGGATGGAAATGGGATTATTGAGTGATTTTTGGAAGAAGTTCTGGAATATGGCCATGTGGGACGGAACTCGGTAGTTTCTAAACCGATTATGATGGGATTGGGTATGTTGGATGGAAATGGGATTATTGAATGATTTTTGGGAGAAGTTCTGGAATATGGCCATGTGGGACGGAACTCGGTAGTTTCTTAACCGATTATGATGGGATTGGGTATGTTGGATGGAAATGGGATTATTGAATGATTTGTAGGAGAAGTTCTGGAATATGGCCATGTGGGACGGAACTCGGTCGTTTTTAAACCGATTATGATGGGATTGGGTATGTTGGATGGAAATGAGATTATTGAATGGTTTTTGGGAGAAGTTCTGAAATATGGCCATGTGGGACGGAACTCGGTCGTTTTTAAACCGTTTATGATGGGATTGGGTATGTTGGATGGAAATGGGATTAATGAATGATTTTTGGAAGAAGTTCTGGAGTATGGTTTTCTGGAATGGAACTTGGCCGTTCCGTGGAAATGAGATTATTTAATGATTTTTATAACAAGTTTCCGAAAAGAGGAAAAAAGTTTCTGGAGATCTTAAGTCTTAAAAGGCTTTTTTCTGGGAGCTGATAGTTGGCTGACTGCTCAATCCACTTATTGGGTTGACATGTGTGTGCATTACAGATTAGTGATATACATGTACATAGTAAGCTCTTTGCTATAAGTTAAACGCTCACTTCCGTCATCCCTAGCCTGAAGAACATTCGCTTTTGTGTGGATTTGTGGCGCCCATAGCTCGTCCTGACATGTAGTGTCAAAGGCCATAAGCAAAATTCTTCCTGCATCGCGTTCTCTCGACTGCCGTATTAGTTTAGAGTTACCCAGCCAGCACCACAAAGAGGTAAAAATCTAAATCTGTGCGCTCATATTTTATAGAAATTTATAATTTTACAAAAAACAAAGAATTTGCTCAATGCAATGCGATTGACGTCAAACATTCTCATTTTCAATAAAGTACGAAAACTTAATAACGAATAAAAAGTTTATTAGTTTATTGAATAGAATACTATATACTGAAGAATAAGTGAAAAATGAATATGAATATTTTAAACTGAAATAAACGAAATGGAACCTACTACTACTCTCTCTACTTAACTTCAATCGCATGGAAAGCATCCACCAACTCTTTGAATATTGTGATTATCGTTACGCCTATTAAACACCGTATTTCCATATTCGGGTTTAATGGACGTAATTTTGATATTTCGTCTGCCAATATATATACCCAAAGTTTAGGTCAACTTGATCAAACTAGTTATGCTTTCTAAAAACAACATCATGATAATTATCGTTTTGAGCAAAATACTACAAGATGACGTGAAAGTACTATTGTTTATTTATAATTATTATTTTTTTTATCCCCGCAATCTGGTCTGGGGCCGAGGCGGTCTGAACTCTTTCGCGGTCTGCTTTTTCCGTCCTTAGTTTTACGCCGTTGCCGTCCAATTTGAGAACGTACGGCTATAGGTCCGATTTTATGACCATCTGCACAGTGCATAGCTCGATGCCAGCTATATCGATGCTATACTGGCATGGAAGATGGGTTAACCCATGAGTTTTGCACTTCGACAGGGGGTTATAGATGTGTTCCATTTCATCACAGATCGCAAATTGTTGAAGAAAATTCCCTTTGCATCCTGCCTCTATCGGGATTCATACCTGGTATCTCCCGATTCAAACACCAAAGCTTTAACCACTGCGCTTTTTAACTTCAAACATTTCGATAATATTAATACAGGTATTTCTTCAGTTCGTCGAGGATCAGTGAAAAATTATTACAACATTTAAAATTTTTAAAACCACAAACAAAAAATAACTGGATGGATGAAGAATCAACCAAAGCGTTTTGGGATAAAAATTGAGCACGTCAGTGAAATCTATCTCAAAATTACAAAATAACTTCACCAAGACTGCATGACCGCGTTGAAATTGTCTAACCGATTGCGCAGGTAAAAATGAGACAATTAACAAGCACTTCACATCGAAAATGTGAAGATTAGATATCGATATCGCTGTATTATGATACGATAAAAAGTGTTGAAAAATAATTTCGCTATATTTCGAGGACGAAGGAAATCGTCATTGATAATAATAAATATAGGACGATTTCGTTCGTTCTCGAAATATGGCTAATTAATTTTTCAACACTTTTTGACAGACATACAACTAATGAACGAACGTTATTTCTTCAGTTCGATACCAATATCAAGATGGCTGCTCCATCATATGACGAAGTGCACTGCATGACATTGTTGCGAAAAATTAAAACGTTGGGTGACTAGGAACCAGTATCAGATTTTACCAATAATTTAGACATATGTTGCTTGAGATTATTCGCCGTTGTTTCAATACTCGAACAATTATGATTGAAAATAGCAGTGTTTTAATACTCGAGCACTATCCGGCACCGAATGGGAAATTTCTACTAATACTGTAACTATTATTCACTGATGTTGCTGTACTATAAAAATTAGAACTAAATTCATCTATAAAACAAACATTTAACGGCTTGAAATATACGAATTCACATTTTTTTTGACATGACGTTTTAAACCAGTATTCTTTTTGCTGCGTTTTTAATTCTTATGGTCGGTTAAGAAACTACCGAGTTCCGTCCCATATGGCCATATTCCAGAACTTCTTCCAAAAATCATTCAATAATCCAATTTCCATCTAACATACCCAATCCCATCATAATCGGTTAAGAAACTGCCGAGTTCCGTCCCACATGGCCATATTCCAGAACTTCTTCCAAAAATCATTCAATAATCCCATTTCCATCCAACATACCTAATCCCATCATAATCGGTTAAGAAACTACCGAGTTCCGTCCCACATGGCCATATTCCAGAACTTCTTCCAAAAATCATTCAATAATCCCATTTCCATTAAACATACCCAATCCCATCATAATCGGTTTAAAAACGACCGAGTTCCGTCCCACATGGCCATATTCCAGAACTTCTTCCAAAAATCATTCAATAATCCCATTTCCACCCAACATACCCAATCCCATCATAATCGGTTAAGAAACTACCGAGTTCCGTCCCACATGGCTATATTCCAGAACTTCTTCCAAAATTCATTCAATAATCCCATTTCCATCCAACATACCCAATCCCATCATAATCGGTTAAGAAACTACCGAGTTCCGTCCCACATGGCCATATTCCAGAACTACTACCAAAAACCATTCAATAATCCCATTTCCATCCAACATACCCAATCCCATCATAATCGGTTAAGAAACTACCGAGTTCCGTCCCACATGGCCATATTCAAGAACTTCTCCCAAAAATCATTCAATAATCCCATTTCCATCCAACATACCCAATCCCATCATAATTGGTTAAGAAACTACCGAGTTCCGTCCCACATGGCCATATTCCAGAACTTCTTCCAAAAATCATTCAATAATCCCATTTCCACCCGACATACCCAATCCCATCATAATCGGTTAAGAAACTACCGAGTTCCGTCCCACATGGCCATATTCCAGAACTTCTTCCAAAAATCATTCAATAATCCCATTTCCATCCAACATACCCAATCCCATCAAAATCGGTTAAGAAACTACCGAGTTCCGTCCCACATGGCCATATTCCAGAACTTCTTCCAAAAATCATTCAATAATCCCATTTCCATCCGACATACCCAATCCCATCATAATCGGTTAAGAAACTACCGAGTTCCGTCCCACATGGCCATATTCCAGAACATCTCACAAAAATCATTCAATAATCCCATTTCCATCCGACGTACCCAATCCCATCATAATCGGTTAAGAAACTACCGAGTTCCGTCCCACATGGCCATATTCCAGAACTTCTTCTAAAAATGATTCAATAATCCCATTTCCATCTAACATACCCAATCCCATCATAATCGGTTAAGAAACTACCGAGTTCCGTCCCACATGGCCATATTCCAGAACTTCTTCCAAAAATCATTCAATAATCCCATTTCCATCCAACATACCCAATCCCATCATAATCGGTTAAGAAACTACCGAGTTCCGTCCCACATGGCCATATTCCAGAACTTCTCCCAAAAATCATTCAATAATCCCATTTCCATCCGACATACCCAATCCCATCATAATCGGTTAAGAAACTACCGAGTTCCGTCCCACATGGCCATATTCCAGAACTTCTTCCAAAAATCATTCAATAATCCCATTTCCATCCAATATAAGCAATCCCATCAAAATCGGTTACGAAACTACCGAGTTCCGTCCCACATGGCCATATTCCAGAGCTTCTTCCAAAAATCATTCAATAATCCCATTTCCATCCAAAATACCCAATCCCATCATAATCGGTTAAGAAACTACCGAGTTCCGTCCCACATCGCCATATTCCAGAACTTCTTCCAAAAATCATTCAATAATCCCATTTCCATCCAACATACCCAATCCCATCATAATCGGTTAAGAAACTACCGAGTTCCGTCCCACATGGCCATATTCCAGAACTTCTCCCAAAAATCATTCAATAATCCCATTTCCATCCGACATATACCCAATCCCATCATAATCGGTTAAGAAACTACCGAGTTCCGTCCCACATGGCCATATTCCAGAACTTCTTCCAAAAATCATTCAATAATCCCATTTCCATCCAATATACCCAATCCCATCAAAATCGGTTAAGAAACTACCGAGTTCCGTCCCACATGGCCATATTCCAGAGCTTCTTCCAAAAATCATTCAATAATCCCATTTCCATCCAAAATACCTAATCCCATCATAATCGGTTAAGAAACTACCGAGTTCCGTCCCACATGGCCATATTCCAGAACTTCTTCCAAAAATCATTCAATAATCCCATTTCCATCCAACATACCCAATCCCATCATAATCGGTTAAGAAACTACCGAGTTCCGTCCCACATGGTCATATTCCAGAACTTCTCCCAAAAATCATTCAATAATCCCATTTCCATCCGACATACCCAATCCCATCATAATCGGTTAAGAAACTACCGAGTTCCGTCCCACATGGCCATATTCCAGAACTTCTTCCAAAAATCATTCAATAATCCCATTTCCATCCAATATACCCAATCCCATCAAAATCGGTTAAGAAACTACCGAGTTCCGTCCCACATGGCCATATTCCAGAGCTTCTTCCAAAAATCATTCAATAATCCCATTTCCATCCAAAATACCTAATCCCATCATAATCGGTTAAGAAACTACCGAGTTCCGTCCCACATGGCCATATTCCAGAACTTCTTCCAAAAATCATTCAATAATCCCATTTCCATCCAACATACCCAATCCCATCATAATCGGTTAAGAAACTACCGAGTTCCGTCCCACATGGCCATATTCCAGAACTTCTCCCAAAAATCATTCAATAATCCCATTTCCATCCGACATACCCAATCCCATCATAATCGGTTAAGAAACTACCGAGTTCCGTCCCACATGGCCATATTCCAGAACTTCTTCCAAAAATCATTCAATAATCCCATTTCCATCCAATATACCCAATCCCATCATAATCGGTTAACAACACGCATTATTCTGTTCTACGATAAATTGTCCACGATAAACTGTTCTACGATAAATTGTCCCACGATAAATTGTGTCCACGGTAAATTGTGTCTACGATAAACTGTTCTACGGTTAAATGTTCACGTTAAATTGAAACACGATAAATTGTTTACGATAAAGAGACCGTCACCCAATAATTTTGTGTATTATGTGTACTGTGGTAAAATCATTCTATGTTTTACACTACATAGCAGGTTATAAAAATAATATACAAAACACAAACGAATATAAATAAAATTTTATACCCTTTAATCTAAATTCATTACACAAACAAAATGTGTGAAATTAATTTCATTATTTTCTTCGGTACTGTATGTCGTGAAACAAAACCAAAACAAATAATACAAGAGAGCCAAAAGAAATTAATAGCAAGTTCATTCGGAATTACAACAAAAAGTTACCCGGGTTTTTTGTAAATGAACACGAAAAAAGTTTACCCGACTTTTGTAGTAGTATTGGTGAAAAGCAAGACAAAAAATTGTTTATTGTTAAAAATGTCAGACATTTCAACTTGTTACCATCGGTATAATTATTATAAAGCAAAATACATACATACTCTAAAAATTTTCAATAGTGTCTTCCATATTTCAATTTTAATAATTTATTTATAACTCAATACCAATAATTTTTAATTAATAATATAAGAAAGTATATAATTTCGCACATGAAAGAAATGTTGAGTTTGCTAGTTCACAAATCGAATGAATGAGTGATAAATTGATGAAAAGTTTTGAAGGTGCCCGTAACAATCCGTTTCAATTTCGGCATTTGCAGTTGTGTCACAATTTGGCGGATTTAAGTAACGTTCCGAGCCCAAAGGTCGTGTTAGCTCCGATATTGAAAGTGGATACGCACGTGATTTGTTTGTACAATGAGCTTCAAATTCTAACAACAGCATTATTCTAACGAATCGTCCTCGCCTGGGACTTTTGCTCGCGATTTAATAGAAAACGGTTTGAATGGGCGTAAAATTATTATACGAACAATATGCGATAATATAAATATAAAATAAAATATGTATTTTATTTTTCATAAAATAAAGACAAAAGTGGAAAAAAAAAATTTGATTCAATTCAGTCTTGTCCGATCTAGCCAATCCAATTATTTATTACTCTACCCTTCACTCTTCAGTTTATTGTGGTAAGGGATTACAATTGGCACCGTGCATCGGTGTGATCATTTTACGGTGGTTAGCTAAATTCATTTGTACCAGCTGGTCGCCTATATTTGCACCTTTCGAATCCATTAGTATTGCGTCCAAATCGCTTAAATTATTGCTGTAATATTCATTCAAAAGTTAAATGGAGATAATTTAGTGATTTAAACAAACGATCTACTCACATGACTACAGCCGTCAAACGCTTATTTAAAATTAGTTTTCAAGCACATCTAATTTACGTTTATGATTATCTTGTTTTACTGTAATATTAGCGATGTGGCACAGAATCGCTTGAAATGGTAAGTGATCGCATCGGCTGTCCCATTTCCGAATTTTGTAATATAATGTAATAAATCCGCAATTACACAACATTTTAATACACAAGATATTTTGAAAATACGTCGCACAAAATTACAAATTGTTCTCACAATTTTAATACATCTATTAAATATTAAAATTAATTCGAAATTAAATTGTTACAAATGGCGCGGAGTCTTGTTTTGATGTTTATATTTTGACGTTTACTTTTGTATATACGTATACAAAATACGTATATGTATGCGTAAAAATCTGACAAAAAATCGCGATTTTTTAAAGTTAACCCGGGTAACTAATCCGGGTAAGTTTTTTTTTGTAAATGAACGTGTTATGTCAAAATGTTACCCTGACAGCTCAACCCGTGTAAGTTTTTTTACCCTGACAGCTAAACCCGGGTAAGTTTTTTTTGCCTGACGTTTCGAATGAACTCACTATAAAAATCTTATACGCGCACGTGTCAATGAAAAATTGTGTTGTTACTTTTATCAGTAAGTTGCTAAATGAGAAGTTACTCAATAGGGAAATATTTTTATTGGAAATGTTTCTCAAAATATCAATATTTATCGTGATCCTTCAGATAAATTATGTTTGTAGATAATAAAGCAGATTTATTGGGACAAACGAAGAATTTTTTTTTGTCCCATGTAATTTTTTACTTACTCGTATGGCACTTGCGTGTTTGTTTGGATTTACCTATACAAGCTCATGGAATTTTTTTATATAGAAAAATGGCCTATTATGTTGTGGTATTGATAGGACGTTCGTGTTCTTTTTTTCTCTTTTCTTATCGCCGTAATAAGATTTATTGTCACGGTGTCGCTTTTGTCGTTTTTTCGAACTTCGAAAAAAAAAATCGAAGTAAAATCAAAGTGTCAAAAACTTTACAATTTTTGGTTGTCAAAGAAAATAATGGAAGTTAAAAGTGTTTTAATTATCATTTATTCATGAAATTACATAATGGTGTTCCTTATCACGTAACAATCGTCGCGGTTAATCTGATCAGTCATCACCTTTATAATTTGGATCAGAATCTTTCAAATCCCCTGCGTTGCCATAAATATCGATCGTAATGGTTTTTTTTAACACGAAACTTGATTTTCTTGAAATTACATAATGGTGTTCCTGGACATTACGTTAACATTGAATTTTAATTTATATTTCATGTTTCGAACTATTATGTCGGTTAGGTCTCGCACATTTCTCTTCTAGTGCGGCAAGCAATACTAAAATATACCAAAACAAAATTTATTGAGAATTGTTTAGAACATAACGGATTAACTAAATTAAGTAATGGTTCCTGGGCATTACGTACATTACATATAAAGTTCGTTAAAACCACATGTAATATGAACAGCACAGCACAGCACGGATACGATAGTTTTCGAAACGAGAAATTTCCGTCTCAAATTGTCCAGTCAGTCGACCATAAACAGAAAACTACTTGCCAAACCTTTCATAATGTAATGCCCGCCTTCCTCGTATGTAGTTGATTCATCACTTAAGAGCTCAACATTTACATCGTTAATAATTCCTATGGATTAGAATCGAACATAATGACATGGTTTATACATTTAAACGGGGCGGCATGTATTTAACACCGGTAACCAAAAAATACGACAACTGTAACATGTAAATATTTTCATTGTGGATGGCTGAAGAAGCCATGATGGGATTTTTAATTAGAAACTTCCAATATTCAGAACGGTGAACTATACGTTTGTAGCATTTTAACAAACTACACTAAAAGCATATATTAAATAACTATATAATATTTTTTATTTTTGTTTTAACTATATATATTAAATAACTATAATATACATACTATATAATATTTGCTAAAAGTAAAAAATTGAGGCTATGTTTGACTAGACATGATATTTACTTTTTTATTACGACACACAGTTTTTTTTTCGCTAGCTGTGTTGTTTTTTCGAACTTGTACTAAAACAGCTAACTTCGTTCTTGTCTTATAGAAAAAAAAAATTGGAACACGATTTTACAAGGCAGTGTCCTATATTGATACTATTTAATATTTGATATTACTTTGTAGGTTATAAATTTTTAAGCAGAACACTTTTTATTTATTTTCGGAAATTGAATATAGAGATGAAATAACATTATTAATTTATTAGTAATTTTAAGGATATATAATTCATTGCCAAAAACTAAAAATAAAGATTTTCCATTTTTTGAAATTAATTTATAGGTTAAATTTTGTGCATGCTAAAATTTTCCCCTTACATATTTATGGTAGAGCATTTTTTTATATATATTTTGAAAATTAAAATAAATAATAAAATCACATGATTCTGTTCGTCCCAAAAGTAATATTAAATTTTTTAGTAATTTTTGGGATATAAAATTCTTTGGTAAACATTCAAAATGAAGTTTTTTCATATTTTTTAACACGTTGAATACCACGCTAATTTTATATGGCTTGCCCGTCTGGCCAAAATGAATTTCTCAGTATATGTTGCATATTTTGATGAAATATTATTTTCAACATAACAGTTAATTTTTGTAATCATTCGTGTCGCATTTAATTCACTGAGGTCACCGGTGACCCCCACAGCGCTGAAAGGCACTGTTATTAAAAGCATTAAATATTTACTCGAATTATGTGTTTCTAATAATCTTGGCTTCGCCGGTCACCAGTGACCCCCGTGGCGCTACGAACAAACTCAGTGCCAATCACCGGTAACCCCCATGACATTCAACGTGTTAAATAATTTATAGGTTACATTTTGTTGATTTTGTCGATGCCAATTTTTTCTACCATAAAATAAAAATGTTGTATCCACTATCTATCCACCAAGCATATCTTTGTTATTTTAACAAAAGGAATATTTTTTTTGCGTGATAGTGTATCTTTAATCGAAAAACATCTATGCATTAGTACTTTTTGTACTTGTGTATAAAAAAAAAATTGTGTTGTGAGACACAAATTTTTATGTTCTATGCCGCTATTCGTGTGAATCGCACTGTTAAAATAACAAAGATAAGCTTGGTGAAAAACTACCCTTTACGCTCTAGTTCTTGTCTTTGTCATATACTCAGCAAGAATTTTGTGTTGTTTCCATGGAATAGCGCCATAAGTACTAAGATTCGTAAGAGGCATTCGATGTATCAACATAATAAATTGATAATTAAATAGCATTATTTGTTTTATTTTAATAATTATTACATAATCCTGTTGAAGACGCAATCATGAGCAAATTGGTTATAGAAAGCACAAATTTCGGTTTGAAGCGAGAAAGTGCTCAAAAGTTTCATCGTTTATTGCGTTTTGATTTTTTTCGCCTTGCAAAACGGTAAGAGATAAGCCCTGCTAAATTTGAAAAAAAAACAAAAATTTTTTATTCGTTTGAAGTGGGAATTTGCTCAAAAGTTTCATCAATGATTACAGCAAAACTGGACAATACATTTTTTAATCAATTTTAAATGCCGATTCATTTGAAACTTCATAACCTTTCACAATCGATCAAATTTTTTTACATTTTAGCACCTACGGTTGTTGAAAACGGCAATGGGGTAAGTCTTGCTAAATTTAAAAAAAAACAAAATTGTTTATGTTGAATATGGAACTATGGGGAAATTGTTTATGGAAATTGCAAATTGCTCAACAAATTCATCGTTGATTACAGCCAAATTGGGATATGTTTTAATTAAATTTAAGCACTGCGAAGTACTGTAGGATAGAAACATTTTTAGCATTGGGAGTTCAACGAGACACATTAGGTTAAAAGTTGAAGAGTCATCGGTCGCTTCACCCATGGCATGAACGGCTCGGACATAAGAACGTCGTACACGTGACGAAAATTTTATGAAATGATGAATTCGATTTCTAACGAGGCTTTTACATGCAATGCGTGCATCTTCGCGAAGCGAAGTCAAGAGACTATATTGAAACTAATCATGTAAATGTTTGTGGGACAACAATAAATCTTCATTTGATTGGGCTACTTTTCCGAATCTGCATTGTTGAACTCTTTTTCGTTTTTCAAGACGTTGATGATCAAACTAAATAAATTTCGATTGTGACAAGTGATTGATAAATTTGAATTACAACATTGCTCAGTTTAACTGTAATCAACGGCGAAACTTTTGAGCAATAGCCCGCTTCCAACCGAAATCTGTGCTTTCTATAACCAATTTGCTCATGATTTTTTCTTCAAAACGACAGTCTAAGCAGCGATGATCAAATCCAATGAATTTCAGACAAATAAACAATTCTTGTTTTTCTTCAAATTTAGCAATGATAACTAAAACCCCTTGTCGTTTTTCCAATTTTGAAAGGTGTCACGTCGTAAATTAACACCTTTAAAATCGGATATCAAAGTTCATGGATTTGATTTACAAAATATGCAAAATGCATTTGCAAATAAGTAAGCTGATTTTTTGTTTGAACTATCTAACAGTAAACTGGATGTTACATCGGTAATATGTATCGAATTTTAAATTGGAGACAGAAAAAAGATCACATTATTATGATCTGTGTATTATTATTAATCTAGAGAGATGTACTAAAACATAAAATATTAGGTACTAATTTTTTAGCGATAACTCAAACCTTTTTTAATTTCGTTTTTTGTTTACTGCTGGTTCTAAAGCTAGATTCCAGATGTCACTAATTAACTTGTAAACGTGCAAAATTAGCATAACTACAGGGGATACTCAAAATTATTTTGGTAAAATTATCCATTATTATTGAAAGTTATTTAATTTTAGTTTATTTACCAATTTGATAAGATTTTTTTTCATTATTTGAAATGCTCGTTATTTAGAAAATCGAATCGGTTTTATCGTGCAACTAACAAGTATCAAATGTTGTATCTGAAACGGTGATGTATTTTAATTTAAAATATTTATGGAATAAAGTTTATTGAAAGCTCAAATCGTTAACAATTGACTTTGAATATACTGCATACAGCATACATACGAGTACATTATACGTTCGAACACGTTACGTTTTTTTTTATCATCGAGAGAATTAACGTAACAACTGGAAATAATATAAATTGAAATCTCGAATTTCAGAATTTTTGTTTATTTATAGTTAAATAAAACGAAATTTGTGTAATTTATTCAAACACATTACGTATGTTCATTAATTTGAAATGGTGTTTGACTTTTCAGAGATTTCATGAAATAAATTTAACACAAAAAATAAAAAATAAAATTGGCCTGATGGAAATAGTTTCCATATCGTATATAGTTTGCATCGAAACCAATCGAATCGAGTTTAACGTTTACATTATGATGTCGATGACGTCTGCTTTGTTACGCGGTATTTTTTATTATTATTAAGATTATTTCGCGTGTATACAGATCATCATAACGTTATGGTCGATCGTATATGTTTATATACAATTTTCGTTGCTACCGGCTGCGTTTTACAAAATATTCTAGTCGATCAAGACCAATAAGTAATTATTTTGCGTACGCATTTAAAAAGTTTTATTAGGATATAACAATTTATGTTTTGGAATTTGTTTTAGTGGGTATACGCCTGGTAACTAGAAACAGCGTTGCCATATTGACGATAATATCGTCATTTTGACGTTTTCGACTTAAAAATACGATGAGACGTTTTCGTTAGTGCTCGTAGTACAAAAATGACGATTTGAGCAATAATCAAAGTAAATATAATATTTTGTTCTTAAACCTATTTAGTACTTAATTCCAACTTGTTTGCTGGGTAAAATCTACTACAGAATTAAAAATTCATTGTGGTTTTTTTCTGTCTCTCACATACACTGGAAATATTTTGCTTTAATAATATAATAATAATAATTTTGCTTTAATTCATGTCCCCAATACACAAATGTGTATATAAGTAACTAAACTTTGTAATGTCTTCTGGATTTTAACGGATCCTTTTTCAAAAATGAATAATAATTTGATAACATTTTAATTATTTTATTATTATTATAGTTATAGTGTTATTTTTAAAACGAAAACAATATTAAATGATATGCACAAATGATTATGTTGGTTCAAAATACATACAAAAATAATTGTTTTCTCTTTCGTACACGATTTTTACATACACAATTGTGTATTCCGGCCGACAATGGTTAATAGGCATGGATTTCTATCGAAATTTTTGTTACTAGGGTGATTTCAACGTTTTGACGTTCTGGGACGTTTTTATTGTTAGAAAAATGACGATTTCAATTTATTTTTTGTGGCAACACTGACTAGAAACCACTTGTAAATAACGTTAACCCTTTTTTAGTTTTGGAGACGCGTGGCAGAGAGAAGTGGCGAAAATTTCACAGTTAACGTGAGGTATACAACGATTGTTGATCAATTATATTTTATTTTATTAATTTATTGTTACAAAAGTCGAATGTTGTTTTACATAAGTCTCAAATTTTTACACGTAATTGATACGAGGATAAAGAAGAGAAACAGAAAAAATCAGATACGGTTTAACTTAAGATACACTTATCAATTATAACTTATTAATTATTATATTTAAAAATTATTATTCAAAGCGGCTTTCGAGAATAGCAGTACGAACTGCTCCGGCTAATGTTTCAGGGTCGTATTGTTGTTCTCTTTGTAATTCGTCGTTGAATGCATCGTGCATTGTACGATTAGGTGATATCATGCCCAAATATGACAACACTTTACCCGCCATCAATAAACACATGTCTTCTATCATAATCAATGCCTCATTGGGCATTGCAGCTGTCATTTGCAATGTCGGATTCGATATTTGGCGACGTTCATATATTTCACCCACGAATCGTTCGGGTTCGTAGGGAAATATGTGGATATCGTAATCGCAAACAATGTACGAATTTAATGCGGCGATGTAGGTATGAGGGAATCTTTTTTGCGTATTGTCACGTTGCGAATCGTAATGGAACAACTGTAAAGTTTGACACGCTTCACGGTAAGTCGCACACAGATGTTCATGAATGGTTCTCAGTTGTTGAAACGACGTCGTACCACGAACTTTCACCAACAACAATCGAAGATAGTAACATATGCGACATTAATTGGATGCATAGTGTATAGATGTGACTCTGAAGCAAATACATAATAATGCATTCTACGTAGCATTTAAGCATACTGCAAAGTGGGAGCGAAATCATGTGCTTGGCAAACCGAGAAGAAGCTTGTCAATATTGTCGACATTTTCCAGATGCACTGCCAAACCAAATGTAAAACTGTATGGTGTCTTTCGTTGATCGCAACCCGCATTTGTCGCACCGAAAACAGCCTTATCGCTACCTTTGTTCACATATTTGCGTATATACTTGATCGACTTGACGGAGTTACTGTATTTCACATTGATATGAGTCTCAAACGCCTTGGACAATATCCGCAAAGATCGTACAATTGAACGATTGTCACATCTACATCTATCCCTTAGACCTTCACAACTGTAAATCGCCCATTGTCCACAACTGATCGCCCACCATTGGCAGTGATGGTGTTGGAAATCAGGTCTCTCGGGTATCGCTTGGAACATCGATCATATACAGGGTGAGTCGTTGTTGAATATTGTTCAAGGTCCATGGACATATTTTTAGTCACCACTGCATGTAATTTCGGTTTAACAGCTTCATCCGGGATTTCGGCTGAGATGATGAAATCGATTTTACCTGCGATGTGATTTTATGTCTGTCAAGTGGTGTTTAGCTGGGTAGCAGTTCCTTCTTGATTTCGATCCATTGAGTACTCGTGCATGTTGCGAGGGATTCCGATGTGAGTAGCCGGACAAATTGTCATTCTTCCCTTGCTTGGTTTAGTTCCCTTTTCTGTCAAAAGATCAATAGCAGCAGCCACTTCAAGGATTGGCGGTGAATTCAATCTTCTTGTGTGCTTTTCTTGAGTTATGGCTGTCGGATGGCATCCAATTTGTTGTTCTGATGAAGAAGTGTTTGCACTTCTCGGGCAATGGCTCGCTTCGTTGTCGGTTTGTAAGCACAACGCTGTTTAACTTCAGCATCCGAATTGCCCATGTAATAAATATGTAAAAATTGAAGGTTCGAAACCGGTGGTGGCAACAGCGCTCCTACTAATTGAAATATTTGCCCTTGAATCGGCAATGGAGATGTGAAATTGACTGCGTGTTAAATGATTTCAATGTGTTGTATGATGCAACGGCCAACGAATAATGTGGAGACCATTTCAACGCCTTATACAATGTGGATAAACGACTGTTATTTCAATAATCATTACAGATCTGTCCGCACTGTAATCGATTTCCGAATGTTCATTGTGTTGTGCTTGCTGGCGTTGTGTTTGTGTTTGATGTGCACGAACTTGTTGCATACTGAGTCTATTCGTTTGTCGTTCATCTTCAGTCACTCTCGAACGTAATTACAACATGCCAATGCGGCAATTTTCGTTATCCATCGAGCGCCGGTCATCAATACGGTTCGATCGTGAAGTAGATCGCCGCGCATTTGTAAAACGACGCGAAATTGTCGGAATTACCTTGTTCACTGAGAATTTTACAATGTTGAAACCCTCGTGTATCAAAACTAATCGAGCCTAGCTAAAAAACTTTAGAATGAATTTGTGGTTATGTCTAAGCCTGCAAAGAAAATTTACCGATCAATTTATCGAATGCAAGACGTAAATATCGATTTTCCGATTTTTTCGATTTTTACGATTTTTTTCCGTAAACCATCCAAAAACAATAAAATCATTCAAATGAGTCCAGACGTTCTCGCGTTAATACGAGACTAACGCACGGCAATTGATTTTTATATACATGTGACCTATGGGTCATGAATTCCGGTTCATGATTAATGAGAATGACTAATGACTAATGACTTTGTATTTTTTGTCATTCATTTAGTTGGAATTTTTAAAATATTTATATTTCCTTAAGACCAATATCTCTGCCATTCTTTCTGCTGAAAAACATGGAAAGGCTGCTGAACGTCTATATTCGGTCGAGAATTGCACCCAGAAACTAGGCACATAAGGATAGGTCCGTGGATATTGCATTACATGCTCTGGTTCGGGGAATTGAGAAGTCACTGTATTTTAAAGAATTCTCGTTCCAGTAACCAGGCTAATTGACCACTTGCTAGGAAGCACAAGAGTCACAGCTAGGATGGAAGAAGTTTCCGTCAGGAGACGGGTCATTTTAGGAAGACCCCATGGAGGTATTCTCTCTCCCCTTCTTTGGAATGTAGTAATCAATGGACTACTATACTGGAACTGGAGGGGGAATAAATAAGTTTGGTTGCTTATGCCGATGACATAGAAATAGCTGTGTCAGGTAAGTACCTGGTTACAAACATCGATGTGATGTAGAATGCGCTATCAATCACTGCGTGTTGGACCAGCAGATGTGGATTGGGGATTAACCCGCATCTAAAAGAGAGCTGGTCCTATTCAACAGGAAATATAAAATTTCGGCAATGGTTTATAACGTTTGATTATTTATTAGAATTTACTTTTATTTGAAATGAAGTATATTTAATTAAATTATTTATTATTTACAATGATTTAATTAATTAAATTAATATTTATTATTATATATGAGTTTGTGATTAGAATATTGATTTGAAATATTCTAACCGCTACAGGGTCCACCAAGAAGGTTCCACCTGAAAGGTACTTGGCTGGTCCTTACTGAACAGGCTAGATTCTTAGGGATTCTTCTGGACAGTAAGCTCAGTTGGAAACCAAACACTATAGAAAGAGTGAAGAAGGCTACTCTATACTCTTGTAAAAATGCCATTAGAAGGAAATGAGGCTTGAAACCGTAGCTGGTACACTGGCCTCACACTTGTCTGGTGTGAGTGTATGTGGTGTCCTGCTCTGGAGAAAGTATCGTATGTTGACATGATGGTGAAGGTTCAGGGGGCAGCTTGTTTGCTCCTTAGTGGTGCGCTGAAAACTATCTTCACTAGTGCCTTATAGGTCATGCCGCACCTTCTCCCGTTGGATTTCCTCGGTAAGCAAATGGCGGTCAATACGACCGCCCGGCTATCAGCAACTTCGGCGTGGAAGGAGAGTGTGGTAGGTGGTGCATTCTGTGGGAGTAGGAAGTGGTGCATTCTGTGGGGAAATTAAATGTAAGTTTTTCTTTTCGTCTACTTGAGCACTGTAGTGTGTACCAGACTGAAGTTATAGCGATTGAAAAGGTCATGAACTGGTTGAAGCATAATGTAATATCGTTACCTGATATCACTATCTATGTGGACAGTCGGGCGGAAATTCTTTCGCTGGATTCAGTCTCCCTGGCGTCAAGGGTGGTGTTGGATTGTCACACATCTCTCAACGAGATGAGTGGACATTTCAATATGTAGTTGGTCTGGGTTCTGGGGCATTCTGACGTTGAGGGAAATTGCAGGGCAGGTGATTTAGAAAGATACGGTAAGACTCTCCAACTGGAATTAGGGAGAGAATGTGTGGGAAGCCCCATGTCTGTGGTGAAAGCAGCAAGCCATAGGGAAGGAGTTGCCGTGTGGTGAAAGCAGCAAGCCATAGGGAAGGAGTTGCCTTGGCAAATACTATAGGTGGATCGCCAGTCTATCTGGCAGGATAGAGAAACAAGTATGGCCTGAGCTGAACTTGAATCGCTCCAAGATGTTAATCACACTGAGGAAGCGTGATTTAGGTAGAATTGTAAGGATGCTTACCGGGCAGTGTCTTTTCGGAGATCTTGCGAGAAGGCTGGGTCTAAAAACAAATAACTTCTACAGACGCAGCAGGGACGAGGAGGAGGAGGAGACTCTTGTTCATATCCTTAGCTCGTGTCCTGCGCAAGCTGGCAGAAGACATGATTACTTGGGCAAATACACTATAGACAGCCTCTCTGATCTTGAAAGCTGATCTCTACGAGATCTTTTACGCTTTTACGAGTTTATGATGTCCGATCCTGTGGTATGCTATAATTGGCCCAAGTGTGCGATAGCAACCACTGAAACCTAACCTATATTTCCATTCCTTTAAGGTAGCTTCATTAGCCTGTTTAAGGAAGCAAAACTGATAATTATTTGAAAACTAAGACAGAAATTACCAATAAATAATGAAATTATTACTCATTGTCATTTATCATTAAACCGGAATTTGTGCCGATTATGAAAAGGAGGCTAAGGTATGAAAATAAGTTATCGAGAAAATGTGGAAGAGCGTCTCATACTCTATCCGAATCGGCAAAAAAGTGGAACCTAAAAAGTTGACACCTAAGCCACCTTTTCATATAGCCGTGGCACTATTATTGCTTTCCCTGGAAATAGAAGTTGGGAAAAATATTTTTATAGCATTTGTGCCTAAATTATATTTTTCTGGCCTACTGTCGGAATTAGTTGGATGTAAATATTTTAGAAACAAAGATGATTGGGAAACTTGTTCCACAAAACTTTTATAGGGAAAAATATGTCCCAATATATCTTTATACCTAAAATTTTTACACCCAACTAATTGTGACAGATCACATATATAGATTTTTCCACACTGATTTTTCCACACCTTGATTAACACACTCGCTTAAAATCACTTTGCACCAACGTTCTACTCACAATATCAAACATGCCAACATACAAGAGTTATCAAACTTTTATATATTTTGAATCCACTCAAATAAACAAAATGGCTCCACAAAGAGTGTTTATTTGATCAGTGAAAAGTCTCATCTCCCGTAAATTCACAACAATATATAAAACGAGAGTTATTTACCTAACGGTAACATTACCAACCTATATTATTACGAATTTCGGGCGTTCGATATAGATTCGTACTCGACTTGGCAAATAAAACACTCAGCGATTTAAGTCACGAACTTTGAATTCCAACACCTTTACTTTCTGCAGCGATTCACTAATTTCACTCGTTTTGTCTCCTAGCTCTTTAAATTGGATATCTAAGAAGTGCTGAATTGGGTTAAGGTTCCGGTCTAGCAGCAAATTGTCCACCTTGCTCCGCACATATATAGTTCTGCCAATGATGCAGTACTTTGCTGATCGGATTTGGTGGCTTGCTGGTCTAATTTGGCGCTTTGTTGGCAGTTAAAGTATAGCTAGATCTGAAAAAAAACGTCAATAAAATTTATATTCTATGAGCGGCACTATAAAGAACTGAGTACAGTGTCATTGTTGATCGCGGGCTCCACTAGCTGCCTCATCGAATGAGCAGCATAATTGATTGTTTATTGTTGGTGCGACCTCCAAAAATCGAGCATAATCTGATTGTTGATGATGAAGTGAAAAAATTCCAAAAAATTAAATTTAAACTTTCGTATAGCTTGTTCGTGTGGGTATTGTAAAATTGTTAATTTCCGGTAATCTGGTCTTTATTAAACAATTTTTTTATTCCAAATTTAAATTGTCGGCTATATTTTCCGACGATTTGTTGCTGTACCAACGCTTAAACTGCCATTATTTATTTATTTTGTTTACTTTTTCGATATCTAAATCTTAAAGGTGTGCATGGGCACGGGGGATATTTGAGTATACGTTAGAGTATGTTTATGGAATAGAACTGTCTTGGATATAAAACATTTCATTCTGTTCTTATCACGCGAAGGCTTCTTCTTCCAGTTTCAGTTTTCGAAACTTTTCTTTTTAAATATTTAATTTACAATTTTATTTATTTGAATTAAAAATAGAAATTGAATTTCCAAGTTTAATTTCATTTTCACGCTAAACCTCGAAATTAGTATACGGATTGGCGAATATGCGGGTGTGCACACCATTAAATGTTAAGATTTTATATCATCAACTCAATGAACCTGCGGGATTATGTTTCGCCATGTGCCTATTAAAACATAAACGTGACATTACTGTAGTAACACCCCACCCACTCCTCATTCGATTTTATAAATTTTTAATAGCGCGCGTGAGAAAACTATTTTAAACTAAAATTTCTTAATTTTATTTTTAAATCTAAATAATTAAACATTTTAATTTATTTTTGTTTGTTCCAATGAGGTGGGATTGTGCGGGAATCCAATTTTTATTAAATTCTAATAATTCAACATGAAAATCTTTGTAAACTGTTAAGAAATGTCTTGGTCATTGTATATACGAAAGACTTACGAGTTTATACGGTTTTTCAGTTTCTTGTTTACATTTTTAGATGTAAACAATATAAAATAAAAATTATTGTAAATCGATGATTAAAAAAAAAATAATAAATGTTAGATTGAAATCATATTTAGTTGAGCCCGGACAATGATGCTACTGAAATTTATCCAAACTGTTCCAAAAAATACAACAACAACAACAACAACTTTATTGTAATAGTGGTGTAAGTAAACATTCAGGCGAATTTGTATTGTGTGCTTTCGAGGAGGGAGTGTGATTTTTTAATGGAACTTAGGTAAATTTCAAAATCATTCTAAGGATTTAGCATGAACTTAGCCTAGATTCAAAAGAGTGTCACTAGTAAGTTATATTATTTTCTTATTAATCAAAATAAGTGTCTACATAGTAAGATATTTTTAATGGATTTTACAGGCTTAGTATTTTCTAAGCACTAATAATGAACAGTGATTTTGATGGACTACTGAAACAAAAAGAAGTGTCCCTAGTAAGTAATAGGATTTTATAATGGGTCTTATAGGGCATTCCATGAGAATTTAAAATGTCATTTAGCATAAACTTCAGTGATATTGGTAGACTGCTGAGACCAAAAGAAGTGTCCAATGTAAATAGCATGATCAGTAGTCCTGTTCATCAGTACTTTGGAATGTACCTAAGGTCCATCAAAAAATCACATTTTTAAATTTTATGGAACACCCCGTCAGATTAGGAATTAATATGTCTTACTAGGGACTTTCCTTTTGGTTTGAGTAGTCTACCAACACAATTGAAGTTTATGCTTAAAGTTTAGAAAATACTTAGCATGGCTTTGTAATATACCTAAAGTCCAGAAACAAATTACATTTTAAATCTCAAGGAACACCCTGCCAGAACTATTAGAAAATCATATTACTTACTTGGTACACTATAGTCTTGGTCTAAGTACTTGACCAATATCACTGAACTTCTTGCTAAATGCTAAGGACAACTTTAGAATGTACCTAAGTCCCATATAAAGTCACACAAAAAACCACTCTACTCGTGCCTCAATCCTCAAAAATTTTCTAAATATCCACAAAAATTTATATCCACTTAATGCCCAGTATTCACTTCACTTTTAAACTATCGCGCCTCTTGAATGAAAACTTCGATTGCGTTCATCGTTGCAATATTTATGACAGATAAAATATTCTAAATCTTCCCACCATTTTTGTTCTAGACAATATTTTTATAAAACTAAGCTGTTATGAAAGCAAACTGTTATAAAAGTACTTCTAATATTCAAACTTAGATGTCACTAATTTTATAATTAATTTTATAGACAATTTACACTGAATTAACGACTATCCCAAGTAACCAATTAACGCTTAATTGACGCTTACCAGACCACTAATGTAACAATCTTGTCTGTTGGGCTGGTTTGAGTTAATTCCGCGCGGTTGTTTTACTTGAGCGGAACATTAATTAAGCGTAAATTGGTCAGCTGAACTAAAGGTTCAACCACAATGAAACCGCTCCGCGCCGCACTACACCGTGTCAAGTCGCCTTTACCGATTGTCAAACACAACGTTTCGTAAAATTAGTCCAATAATTCTGTTAAATATTTTCCTTCGATATTAAATTCCTTTGAGATTTCTGCCCATAATCTATGTTTTCTTTTTACATTCAAGTAATTTTTATTGGCTTTGTTATATGTATCTCTGTAAAGCATTTAATTTTTTCAAGGAATTCCTTAATTTTAAATTCCATTTTTAAAATAATGTAGTTTTTTGTCACCGGTAATATTGAAAATAAATTTGTTGTGTGCCTGCTAAAATCTTTTTTAGGTTATGTTATCCGAAAAAGTAGAAAGTTGGTCTATCTCTTCCGCACGTACCGTTCCGTGCCGACCATTGTGTTTGCCTATCCGTTTTACGATTTAAATTGTCTGTAATGTGACACTTTCTACTTTGACTGATTAACGAAACGGAGCGGTGCGGCTCATTGTGATTGAACCTTTACCCTCAATTTCTTGACATTTATGAAATAGTGACATCTAGATCTAAGCATTTAAAGTAGTTTTATAGCAGATTAGTCTAGAACAAAATCGTTGCGAATTTTCGTTTATTGAATGCAATGAGCGCAACAAGTTAGCCTTTTGAGAATGGATTATAACTAATTGTTCAAATTATTTGTTATTGTGGTTTAGTGATTAGTACCCATTAGGAAAATCATTGAGAGACTGTTTATGTCATTTGGAAATTATTCTAAAATTATTTTCAGGAGTCTTCCGGAAGTGGGGTAAATTACGAAAATGGTTGTTATGTAAACCGCCAAATTTATAGTGATATAATTCCAAGGATTGAACCGGATTTGACCAATTAATGTTGAATTAACGTCTAGCCCAAGTAATAAATGTACAACAAATTTGCGTGTATTAGCCCAATAGACAAAATTGTAACATCTGCGAAGTTAGTACCGTTGTCAGTAACTACACGCTGAGGAAGACCGCCTGTTGATTCTGCTGTCCTTAAAGGTGTTTAATTCGTAATAATCACTGTAATGTGATTGCACGTAAGACCGTCCATTGGCACAAATTGACACTATATACTCTGAATCATAATTATTCATAATTATTTTTAACTCTTTAGTTATCTACAGTAAAAAAAATCATTTTTCCATCTACTATCGTTGTGCGTGCACTATATGATTTTGCAGCCAAATCATATAATGAGATCAGAACCATAAAAATCCAGTTGGAACAAAATGTTTACAAAAATAATTTTGACGCTTGCAATAATTTGGTCGCAGTGCAATTTGGATGAGAGTGCAACATATGAGGTTTTCGGAACGATCAATACATTTTGCACTACAATGCCAACCCAACCAGAACCAGCAAGGCCACCCGGAACCATATGAAGGCGGTTTGAACCATTCGGAGCAATAAACAATAAGCATGTTTGATGGTCATCGTGAACTAGCTAAAATTTCAACCGGAACTATTTGGGCACATTAAAACTCATGGCCCAATCCATTGAGCTACTTGTGCCACAGGTGGTTTGGCGGTAGATGGTATGGTTCCGGCTGTAGTTATAAGTTTTTGCAATATGAAAAATCGTATATTGCTCGATTTATAAGGTTCAGGACGAAAAATTTTATTGTGCTCAATGATGCACAATGCATCGTGCTACTTGTGTCATAGTTGGTTTGGTTCCGTCTGATATGGTTTCGGCTGGCATGATGGACACATAAGCTGCATTGCAATTTAACAGTTCGTTGTCAATATTTTTAAAATAACTACCGGCACTCTTGTGCATGATGAGAGCGATGGCGAATCTAGCGATGTCTCAGTACCAACATTATCCTTCTGCTTTAAATTTTCTTCACTGTTGATCAGCAAAATCGGTTGCTAAAATTTTAAATATTACAGATTAGTGATACAAGAGACATATACGTGAAAATGATCTGGAAGTACCTGAGAACCTGGTGTCTGGAGTTTAAGTCGCATTCTTTTCAATTCAGGATTATGAAAAAATAACCGAACCAGTTGATATTGTGCGAAATCATCCCTAATTGGGTTTACCGTCCCATAGTTTCAATATTTTT
The DNA here is from genome assembly GCA_947310385.1 of Nephrotoma appendiculata. Taxonomy (NCBI): domain Eukaryota; kingdom Metazoa; phylum Arthropoda; class Insecta; order Diptera; family Tipulidae; genus Nephrotoma; species Nephrotoma appendiculata. The sequence goes on from OX371223.1 coordinate 142,364,395, forward strand.
ATCTCCAGTCAAGAATTGTATATCTTTATAAGGCATTTTTTATTTTATCTTTTCTACTACTATATGGTTGCTCAAGGCTCATCGATATTGATGGAATTGTTGTTGTAAATTGAATTAATGTTAATGCTTATGTCGCGTTGTAGTGTTATTCACATCCACTGTGTATACGAACGCACTCAATATGTATATACGTCATTGAGCCGTTCTACACGGGTTGTCAAATGAAATCTGCTTCACGGTTCAAAATAAGTCTTAATAGATTTTTCATTGCTAATTTAAAACCTTATTTTATATTTAAACACAATTTTTTTTTATATTGTTTTATTCTGCCCTCTCGAAAATAAAATTTAAACTAAAATCTACATCACAAAAATTGCCTTAAAGTTTTTTTATTTCATTTCTATTTTTGTTGAAGTTGCTTGACATAATTTTTTTTTTGATGAAAAATGAGTCAGAATTAAAACCGGTATCATAGGTAAACAAGGAAAGAAGCGAACATGAAGCTGCTTCTTTGACAACCCGTGTGGAATGGTTCATTACCCCTCCATCTTGTATTAAAATAAAAGAATATACATTCACTCTTCTCTTGTTCTATATTAACTTGAACGAACTGCGTTTTTATTACTCTGGACATAAAGCCTAATTTCTACAATTGTGTTACTGTTCGGATACTAAAGGTGAGAAATGGAGGTAATATCGCCCTGGATGATTAGTTGTTATTGGCATCGAATTATGTTTACGGGGAAGTTGCAGCATTAATCCTCTCAATCGTTTTAAGCTTTCTTCTCCTGGGCCAAATCATGGCATTGCCGATGTGTTCGCCGGATTGCTTTAGATTGATTTACGTTATTTGCTAATTTTATTGCCGGTGCAAAAATTGTCTGTCCAAAAATTTGTTGATTTCGTCTTTCTGTTTTGCTGCAAACAGTTTGATTTGTCTGACGGTGCATTGTTAAATTTGAACAACTTATAAAACCGGTGTGAAGTACTTAACGTCAATAAAAAGTGTAGCTACACATTTCAATGAAAAATGTAGACTAGTGTAGATACACAAATTATCAAAAAGTGTAGCTGCAAAAGAAAAAAAAAGTTTGGAATTCGAAATACGTGGTTTAATTAAAAGTATTAAAAATACATAAAAAATATTGAGAATCACAGTACTACACAAAATCATCGGAACCACAAGTGCCGATTGTGTGACAGCCCTATTCTGTTAGTCGTGTCACTTGTCACTTGCACCGACAGTCAAATTTTGGTATTCGCTTAGTCGATTGAAGTGACGTTTGTCGTTTGGTGTGAGAATTATCACTTGACGCCATATTCTCTTAGTCGTATGAAAAGTTGAACATCACTTGAAGTCATACTTTTTGTCACCTACTATTTTCAAGTGACAAATCAAAATGGATGCAGGAAAAACGTAAGTATTCAGATTTTTAGTAAAATTTTGATAAAATAATAAATAAAAACAATACAAATAATATAGTTATACAATAATAGTAATGAATTTATGTTTTTAGGGTCAAAATCACTAATTGTAAGCAATTTGAGTGCTTGGTAAATTTAATGGAAAATAATCCTGAAATCGCAAAAGGATTTTTTAGCTTTGGCGGCTCAAAAAAACTTTTCACTCTTAAATGGAATGAGTTTGCTGTTAAGCTGAATAGTCTCGGTCTTCCAATTCGAGAAGGAGTGGGATGGCAAAACGTATCGAAGTTTTATCCCATTAGGTTATGTATACATTTTACATATGAAGTATCATATGAAATGATTTTTTAGCTTTGGCAGTCGCCAATATGTGATTTCAAACATGGAATGCTTTTACCTATAAGCTGTTTATTATAGGTGCTCCACTTGAAGAAGGAGCAGGATAATAAAAGGTATCTAATTATGCGAATATCAATTAATATACTTTTATTTCAGGTGTGGAGTGATTTAAAAAATAAAAAAAAAAAATTATCTCACAGCAACTGGGGGAGGATCTAACAATATGTATGTATTTTCGGCCCAGGAGGAAAGTGTAATAAGCCTCCAGTGTTGGCCGAAGCTTTGGATTAGCAGTTGAATCGGAGAATTTGAGTATGGAACTCGAAAGTAACGCCGTTAGAGATGAAGATATTATATTTGAGGCAGAAGAGGAACCTAACATTAATACTGATCAACTGGAAATAGTAAATATACCTGCTCTGTCAACCAGGAAACACCACAAACGCTCAGAATCACAGAACTTTCAACATGAGCGGAAAACTCTTCTTGAAAAACAAACTTTATATTTAGAAGAAACCGCTAAATACACAAAAGAATGTGCTCAATATGCCCGAAAAACCTTCGAAATTAAAGAAAAAAAATTACAGTTGTGGAAAAATTTACAATTAGATAAAGAGAAATATCGGATGCAAAATATGGAATTCAAGCTTAAAAATCTGGAATATAAAAAACAAAAACTTGCGTTCCAAGAAAACTAAAAAAACAAATATGAACTTTATACGCATATTATTAACGCTGTGAAATAAGTGATACATTTTATTTATTTATGATTTTTTTTTTTATTTTCTACTTATAAGTATCTTTGAATAAGTGATACATTTTTTATGTTTAAATAAATTTTAATAAAATTGAATTATTATTACCAAATATTTAATTAACATATGGAATTAATTATTTGAAGTCGTATTCTTTGCCCTGCATTTGTGTGTTCTAATTCTTCTTCTATCTCGAGAAGTTGTATGTTGTCAACATCTGTATTTATTGGATCATCGAAATCAATATTGTGAAAAATACAAAAATTGTGCAATGCGCAACATACGTTGACGATTTTTGATGATTTTTCCGGTGTATAATGGAGCTGTCTAGCCCCTAACAAGCAACGGAACCGATTCTTTAAGACTCCGATGGTTCGTTCAATAATATTTCGCGCACTGGAGTGTTTTGTATTGAATCGGCTTTCTCTAGAATTTTGTCCAGTAACTCTAAACGGCGTAACTACATATGGTCTAAGGGCGTAACCAGCATCACCTAAAATTGAAAAAAATTAGAAAAAAAGAATAATTGGATAATACTGGGAAATTACCTAATAACCACGTATTTCTTTCACCATTTTCATATCTTGTGTTGAGTTCCGTAGCTAGGTTACTCGAGTTCCAAATGAAAGAATCATGGCATGATCCTGGATGATTGCTATCTACATAGGTAATCCGCATACGGTCATCACAAACCTAAATATATGTATAAGATATGATTTGTAAATCTAAATACTAATAAAACTATAAATATGAACTATGTATGTTACTACAACCATAACATTAAGACTATAAAACCTTTCCTGTTCATGTATAAATGTCTATCACGCTTAAACGGAGATATAATTTTGATATGCGTGCCATCGATGCAGCTAATGACACCGGGAAAGTTATATTTTTCAAAAAATCGTAGCTTGATGCTTTCTTTTTCTGCATCACTTGAAGGAAAACATATGTACTGTGGGCAAATTTCGTTTTCGAGTAATCCAGTTACATGTGTAAGTATTTTTGAAAAGGTTGGTTGGGCTAACCCGCATAAAAATTCATTCGCAGCCCCGGTCTGGTAGCCCCCTTCTGCATAAAATCTTAGTGTGGCTGCTAATTTGACAATTGGTAATACAGAACCTGATCTTGTTGTCAGTTTTAACGAGGGTTCAATTTTTGATAGCAAATACTTGAATGCTTCTTTATTTAATCGAAAGTTTTTAATAAATCTAAAAATAAAGGATAAGAAATGTTTAGATACGATAACTTCTTTTTGATTACATACAATTACTTACAAGTTATTGGGTATTTCCAACGGATTAGATAAATCCCTAAGCCTATTGCGTTTCACACGCATATCACAAACGAGATCATCATCACTATCATCATAAAATAGTTCCACATACTACTCATTATTATTAATTTAGATTTTTTTTTTCAACTTTCAAACAAAATTAATCTGTCAAATTTTCTAATATATTTAAATGTCAAATGTTTTGTCAAAAGCAAAGAAATTTTTAGTGCTGCCAGATAACTATAGTTTCTGACATTTATCGTGTCACGTCACTTCGATCGACTAAGAGAATACCAATTTCAACATTAAGTGACGCGACAGTTGTCACTTCACATGAAGTGATGCGACTAAGGGAATCGGGGTGTTAGTTTTCTCAACTTAGCATGTGGTCTGAAATTTGTACAAAATATTTCAAGACAATTAGCATGTTATGATTGGCGATATTGCCCTCACGTGGAAGCGTTTTCTAAATTTCTCATTCGGCACTCGTTGTTCCTATGATTTTCTGATTTGAAAATACTTTACATTTTTTTTTAAAGAAGGTCTATAAAGTTATTTGTGTAGTATTGTGTTTCTTAATAATTTTTGCGTATTTTTAATAATTTCGAATTCCAAACTTTTTTTTTCTAATTTAATAATTTGTTTATCTACACTTTTCGAGCCTACACTTTTCGTTATAATGTGTAGCTACGCTTTTTATTAACTTTAAATACTTCACATCGGTCTATTAAATGGGAATTCAATTCAAATATCATTGTGAAGGGTTGCGGTCCGAAGATCTTGAAACATGAACAAAAGTAGCGAATTTGTTAGAAACTATGGCGCACAAGTAAAGTATGTTGCAATGATTAACAAAGAGTGAGTGTATACGCCACACTTAATCAATGTAAGATAAGCAGTAATATGCCACGATACGATGGCTTCAGATATGGAAATCAGGCTGATAATCTTTAGGAGGCTTCCTATGGTGAAAATAAAGTTGATATTCTTTTGACACCAACAACCTCAACGAAAGCTCCAACTTGTAATGAATTTATCAAATTCAGCATCCAACAGTGCCATTAACAGTGATTTAAACAAGGTGGATTAATCCTCTTATGTCTTCATATTCGAATTACGACCTTTGGTATGATAGCACTTAATACTGTATACCTTAGCCAATTGAAACACAAGTTATACATTTGTGTAGAGTAGGTTTCGTAACAATATCAATTGATTTTTCTTGGCTTGGATATTAACACAACGCAAACCCTCTGTAGAAGAACCGTCCTACATCTGTCTACACTTCAACGAGACCACCAATTAAATGCGAGTTCGCATGTTATCAAAATCAACATTATTAGTGGTGTTACGACCAGTAAATAAAAAATAAAGTTTGAATTGGCTGCACATCTCAGAACTAACCACTTACTTCTTTATGATACATAAAATACATATAATTAATTTTGTTGGTTTAGCCTTGGTCTACCGCCTATATAAATATTGACCAGGTGGTTATATTTATAAATGGTTATTGTTTATAAATGTATCGTGTTAGGTTAACAAAAGAATACACAAGACAAACCGTAACATATGCAGGAGAAAAGAAAATCTCGAATAAAGAAAATCGTTGAGGTTTTATTATTCTTTGTTTGTAGTGTTGGTGTATACCAAACCGAGTGGCCAGGCCATTTTTATTTATTGATAAAGAGCACGCTGTTTGATAAAGAGCAGACGTTTTGGCGCACTGCGTGCGTATAGCAAATTCCTATGCTCACACTTTGCCCGCCCAGCTATATTGAGGAATGAAAACGCACATGTATTGCAAACTCGAAGCCACCTTGACGCATATACGAAATAATTTACGAAATAAATGATTTGATGTTATCCAATGTATACGGTCTGACAGATTGTAACACCTCCGCATATCGTGTACATAGATACGGGGTATGATTCAAATCTCGTATAAATTTTGTTAAATTTAATTCAAATTTATGGTAAATGATGCCTTTCAGAATTTATTTTTTAAATTTTTATTTGGTTTATGGATACTGTTATATCAAAACTATAAACACGAACCATATGCTTTGACGGGCAATGATAATGTGGTTTATTTTGTAATTTGTACGTGATAATTCGAGTGTAATCAAGTCATCTCTAAAGTTTGAACGATTTAACATTTTTGTGTTTATATCAATGAGGATTCAATATCCCAACGATCAACGTGAATTCGGAGGACGGGGACAATACCGCAATAACATATGAGTAACAATATTGAAGTAGGTTTAATTCCTTACTAGCTTTTCGTGTATTAAAAAAATGGGAATGAAACAGGGATGTGCGTGTTGTGGCCAACTCGACATTATTTAATCACGAATGTGATCCAAGTCGCAAATACAATTCACACTTGATTACTAAGGTGAGTAAAAGAAACTATATAACTTTATGATGCCTAACATATCAAAACTAAATAGAACAGCGATTTCAGGTCAAAACGAGCAATCGAAAAGCTCCTATTTGAGTGATTGGGAGTGCACGACCAAGCTTACTAGGCAAGATCTCCCGGAAGGCGGAGCTGCACCATTATTTGTTTATATATAACAAACCCGAAGAATAGGACAGGACGCGAACATTTGCGTAGATATAATACACAAGACGTCAAAAGCGGTTATGTTGCAAGCTGGTAGCAGAAACCACCGAGATGCTAGATACATAAGGCGAGTAAGCTACAACACAAATCGAACAACTTCAAGAGAACATCTCGGTAAGTGCCACTATATTGAGAAAATAACGATGTCGTATTTCATAAGGAATGATTACTCAGAGGTGACAAAGAGTAGCAAAACCCTGAGAGTCAAATTAACCAAAATATCTCGCGACCCGAAACCAAGAAAAGAGACTTCAATTAAATTAAAACGAATTATAATCGTAAGGAGATAATTGTTCAAAAGGCATACGGTGCTGCGCTCTAAACAAAAAAAATATAAAGACAAAAGAATGAGAACGTAGTGTAACATAAAAATTATTATATACTTGCATACATGAATTATTACTCTTTATATACAACTTTGATTTTCCTCTCTCATATTATTGTTTTTGTTATTTTTTATTTTCTTGTAAATAAAATAATCGCACCCATTTTTAATTTTGTGTTGGTAAAAGGACGCCATCGGTTTCGCGTCTAATACAAAGAATAGAAATAGTCAGTAACACTGCATCCCCAATGCAAAATAATTTTTCCTTTAACTTTTTCCTTTAACTTTTTCCTTATGAAGAGCATACCCAATGAATAGGCAAAAGTCAAAGTAAAGCTCAAAGTAAAACTTCATTTTACAAAATTATTTTTTGTTTACCTGTTATTTTATATTATTATATTATATATTATTTATTACTTTTTCACAGGACACAAAATACAACACTAATTGTTAAAAGAGAAATATGCATTGTATTTTTTTAATTTGTGACAAGCAGAAAAACAACAACAACAACCAATTTTGCAAATGCGGTTTACTTCATTGTATTTCTCATAAGGAAAAAGTTAAAAGTTTGATAACATTTTTCATAAGGAAATCACCAACCTAACAAAAAAAAATTTTTTTTTCTCAAAATTTTTTTCATACTTTTCTGTAAGGAAAAAGTTAAAGGAATTTCATTGGGGATGCAGTGTAAGTTTTTAACATTCAAAGTGTATTGTTTGAGTTTGGATTGATATTATATAGCTAATATATATTGTAAAAAATAAAAAACGTTGTAATAAAATAAAAATATATTGTAATTATAAAACATAAAAAATAATAAAACTGTGTGTATACTGTGTGTGGTGTATCGTGATGGTAACACAGTGCGGTGCGATCGAGCATAATAGGAGTGACAATTATTAGAGTGCGAACGAAATAGAAAGTTGTTGAAGTGTGGTGTGCCGTCTAAAACTATAATCCAGCAGTCCAAAATCATCTATTTTCTTCAATAATAAGGAGATCAATGAAACCATTAAGATGCATCAATTAAAAACAACGGTGCTTGGGAGTGCAGGAAGACTCATAAATCAAATGAGGCAACGGGAGAAAATTACCAAGATGTCTGGAAGCTGTTGGTGAACGGGTATACCAGAATAACAGGCAACTAGCGACAACCCATGTCAACATCATTCTGAACTTTTGTACGGTGCAATCGAAATCAGCAGCTACAATTAAATTGTTGCATCTTTAACAGAAAGTATATATGCATGCAATTACAAATATGGGGATATTTGTTCTCTCTTGCAATTACTTGATTAGTCCAATTATCATGAAAAAAGCTTGATAACGAAACGTTGATTGTGTATGAAAGAGCCATTGCTGACGACGAGGGATACCAGCAATTGAAGAATTCCATGGATTTCTTAGAGCGTAGATTTCAAGCTTTAGAAGTCACCAAATTAAAATCCATAGTTGGTAGTGCTAGAGAACCCCCTTCGCAGGCGACAAGAGTGAACACATGCCATACACAAGCAAGGTCGAGAAACGGCGCGTTGTGTAAATGGGCACACGATTTAAAGGACTGCACGAAATTTCAACAAATGCTCACTTTACAGAGATCCAAATTCATTGCTCAAAATCAGATATGCAACTAGTGTTTCAATAAGAAACACTTCCCCTGCCTCCGGTCTATACGACAGTTAGGATGGAATGAGAATCACAACAAAAATTGAGGCAGTCGAAAGGTACATAATTTCCACATGTCCACTCAACCGCTCTCCCCGCCCCCCCCCCCCCCCCCCCCCCTCCTTCTGACCACTCGGCTCAACAAACAGATCATACAACCAACGGAGAAAACATATGTGGAAATTGGTGACGTAAACGAGGGCAACAACATCAGGGTCAAACAATTGGTTACCTTTTGTGTAGAAGCGTAATTGTCGCCATAATTCACCATGGAAATAGAAGCCTTATCGTAAAAGTCCACTGTAGACAATGGAATCATGTAAAAAACCTCATGTGGGCCAATCCGAATTATAACGAACCAAACAAATTCGACATCTTGACATCTGGAAATACTATAGTCAACCAATCATCTATAGGATCAAGTCATTGGTTACTGTGGCAGACATCAATAACCATTTAAATAAATTTTGGGAAATAGAAGAAATACAACCCAAGAAGCTTATGACAGAAGAGGAAAAGGTATAATGAAGAATGCTATCAGCAGAATAATCGCCGAGGTACCAACGGCCGTTATACTGTGCGAATTCTTTTTAAACAAAACGTATCATCGTCGTATGCATTTGCAAGGACGAATAATAATATCAGTTTAATCGGTCTCAAATTACAAGAGGTTCTGTAAAGCCATCAAAACGTTACAACAGCTGGCAACCGATTTATTGCAAAATGGATTTCGGGTAATTTCTACGTTGATGACCGATTATCGAACAATAACAACCCAGAGGAAACTTAGGAAGCACAAATCCAATTGACAAACTTACTTCGAACCGGAGGTTTCTACCTAAGAAAATTATCTTCTAATTATGCCCTACTCGTAAGAAGGGGTCGATCTAGAATTAAGAGTATTTGAGCCGATCATATTTATCAATGGAGCAGTAAAAACATTAGGTTTTATTTGGAGTCCAGGCACCGGTAACAACAAAGATGGAAGAATAACTACACGAAAAATGTTGTCTGAGTCATCCTAAGTATTTGCTCTTTATAGGTTGGCTATCTCCAACTTTGACCAGAAGACATTGAAAGCAAATGTCAGCAATATCCCTCCCGAAACTAGAAGAGATAAAATTTTCAAGATGGATTAATTTTGATCCAAGGATAGGGGGGGGGGGAGGAAACTGTACGGATTTTGCGATTCTTCCGAAGCAGCTTACGCAGCAGTAATACACTTCTACTGATGCATGCAATATGTTGGGAGGATGCAGGATGCAATATGTTTAACACCCTTGGTATTAGAAGAGACATCTATCCAGTTAGAAACTTAGAACAAAAGACTTGCCTAACAACAACGACGACAGTTGAACACATATTCGACCGGCTGTATCTGAAATGTTCAGATTTTAACATCATAAAAAGAATTGTGGTGTACGTAATGAAGTTTATCAATAAATGTTGAAAAGGAATGACTGAAGAGAGTGCAATCTCACAAATCAAAATGGTGTCGCCAATCAAGACATTTTTATGAGATGTTGTTTTACGAGTGGGTAGACGAATTCAAAATACGGCTGCATGGTTATACCATGAAAAACATCCGGTTATAATTCCTTATGATCATCCAATAGCTAATTTAATGAGTAAAGATGCAACACAGCAGATATTTGTTTAAACTCGGGACCTTTGGCACCAAAAACAACCTATGCCACAGTTTTTTTTTTTTTTTTTTTTTTATTTAAATTATTACAACTGAATACAATTCATCTAGTAATTTTTCTTTCTTAATTTAATCACTTTTTGCCACAGATGTCATCTTTTCAACTCGATACTTTCTAATCGGTGTACCATCAATTCCACAATATGCTATGCCTGATACAAATCCGAGTACTTCAATCAACTCCAACATAGAAGAAAATGGTCATCTGAACAACCAAACATAAAAGTAGGTGACATTGTGCTCATAAAGCATGACAGCGCTCCTCCATTAAAATTGCTGACTCGACACGTGACAGAAGAACATCCAGGTATAAACAAAACGGTTCGAGTGGTATTCGAGGCCTGGGAGAAGTCTTCATAAAGAGACCAATCCATAAACTGACGCCACTACCCATTGAATCCGAAAAGGAGATTAAGGAGAATGATCACATAAAAACACAATCAGCAGTCAATTATCAATTACAACCAACACCTATATTATGTGTTCAGCCCCCTAAGAAACAACGATTCGACTCATGGTATTGATACTCGGAATGGTGTAGTTTTTTTTTAAAGAAATTTTTATTTGTGTAAAATATTCCAACTAATCATATGGATTATCTAGTATGTAATTGTTTTATTAGTTTAGTAGTGTATTCATGTGGGATGAAACCTATAGGTCCGTCTCAGCTCTGCCAGTCCTTTGATTTAAGCGGCTTAAGGAACCAGTAATTCTAAAGGCTTTGTTCTTTTTAGGCGCTTCAGTCCTTGGTGCGATCCATGACTTCTTACAAATTTTTGTAGGTCATCGCTGACGAATTCCACGTTTAAATCTCGTTCTACTTTGTTTTGAAATGTTTGAATGATGTTCACTGTAGTTTTCATTGCGCAGCCCCAAAACTGAATCCCATACGTCCAGAAAGATTTGTTTATATAACAGCAGTTTCTTGTGCGTTGTCTATTCGGAGTTTCTTCCAATTATAAGCCAGTGCATTTGTCTGAATTTTAAATTTAGTTCTTAACTTTTTTTTGAACATACGCTTTCCGCCTTTGTTTACATGCTAGCGTCATGCCGAGGTACTTAGCATTATCAGAATAAGGAATTTGTTGCGAATTCAGTTTAATCGGAATATATTCTAATTTCCTATTTGTAAAGTTGATATGTGTTGATTTCGATTCGTTAAGTGTTATTCTTCATTTTTATGTCCAGTTATTCACTATATTGACAGTAGTTTGTAGTTTCCTTGTGGACTCAACAATACTATCATCGGTGGTCATAACAGCTGTGTCATCAGCAAACGTTCCTATTCTAGCTTTTTCTATGTTTGATAGGTCATTTGTATACAGGAGGTCTAGAACACTACCTTGTAGAACCCCTGCCAATATTTTCTTTAGTTTTGAGTTTTCCCCTTCCTGTCTCACTCACGCGGAAGTTACGACCGATGATGTAAGACTTTATCAATTCAAAATTTTGTTTGGAGCTTTAATTCTAGACCACGGTGCCAAACCTTATCAAATGCTTGGGTTACGTTTAAGAATACAGTAAATCCCCGATTTAACGGACGCTCGATTTAACGGACAATTTTTTTATTTTCCATTTTCCGGTTATCGATTATGATGGGGTTGGGTATGTTGGATGGAAAAGGAACTCGTAAATAATTTGTTTAAGAAATTTTGGAATATCACTACGAAACTCGGTAATTTAAACTAGGATAAAACCCAATAATAAGCAGGTGTTTTTTTAAGCAAGCGGCTCGTGATGCTAACATGTTTCTAGTAAGGCTGGATGCCTTAACATCTATCACCAGTACGTAACCCACTTATGGGATTAGTGAATTCAGTGGCAGGTCAACTACCTACTCTCACAAAAAATCACGTTATGAACCCTACACAAAAGGCTCGGATAAATTTATATTATTCTTATCAACAACGACCTCGAAAACGGTTCACGGGAACATGGAATATGATGTCTTCTAAGATCGTGGGATCTTCAGAACCTTTAGAACCAAGCAAAAATTTACACTTTTGAGGTACTTGCAATACCAGAGTGGAAAATCTATATGGATATTCCATAGCTGTTTCCAAAAATTATTTGATAATCTCATTTCATCCACAATGCCCAATTTCTGTCCGAGGAGGTCATATTCATGAACTTCTTCCAAAAACCGTTTAAGAATCCCATTTCCATCCAACACACCCAATCCCAACATATTCAGCTAAGAAATGCCTGAGTTCCTTCCCAGATGCCCATATTCCAGAACTTCTTCTAAAAACTGTTTATGAATCTTCTTTCCATCCAACAAATAAAATCCCTTCATAATCGGTTAAGAGATAAACGAGTTCTGTCCTAAGTGGCCATATTCCAGAACAAGTGAAAAATCAATGGTCGATTAAATTTAAAAACATTCCATTCGGATTTAACAGACATTCGGATTTAACGGACTCCCCAATTAGTCCGTTAAATCGAGGTTTTTCTGTATTGCTGAACATACTTCCTTTTTTCTGAATTGTATCAGTAATCCAGCGTACCTGTTCTATCGTTGAGTGTACAATACGGAATAAATAGGATGGATCAACATACAAATATACTCATAGTTGCTATGTTTGCAGTGACTAAACTCGTCCTTTGACATCATGTAGTATTCATCACTACGTATCGAGGAAACTAAATAGTCCATTGGTGATTGAATGATGATGAGTTCGATTGTAGGAAGTGGTATTGGTTTAAATATTTGATACCCCGCTGTGTTCTTCAATGGAATCTTCAACTCAAAGATCATATATTGACCACTTATTTTTCCTCTGCATGACATTATTTGAAACAAGCCTAATAGTTCATAGTTTTGATTTTGCGTGGGCAGCAGTACGTCAGGAGGCATATGATGTTTTGTATCTTCCAGAGCCTTGCTGAGTCGATTTGGAGGTAATATTGATGTGCTCACTGCCTTATTGTGTGTGTTTAAAAGGACATCAATTAGTTTTTGTTGAGTGTCTTTGAAGTCGAGCATTAGAAGAAGTGTTACAGGATGGCTACTGCCATCCTGCAGATATCACTAAGCGCATGCAGAGGCCTCCACGGTGATTTTTGCCGGCCACGTTCTCAGGGAGAAGTGCTAAGGTCGTGGGGATTGAGGCTTGCATGACGCTCCAGGCTTACACCGTGATCATACAGAAAATTGGAGGCGAACGCAAATAATAATAATAAACCCGGAGTTCCGCCGAAACTCGTTCGTCGGAACCTGAGGAACAGTAAAGAGGTGCCTTTGTGCGGGCATCCGTTCGAATTCAAACAGAGCTAAGCCCTGGTTACGAAATTGGATGGGGGCACCAAGGGACCGCAATCAACCCTACACCGACACAGAATGGGAATTACCCCCCCCCCCCCCTCCCCTCATCACACCAAAACCAAGAAAAATTTTAATAATTCATTTTTATTTATTTAGACACACAAAATAAAGCAATACCACTTCCCACGCGAAACGAAAAAGGAAAGGGAGAGAGAAGCGAGAAAGAGAGAAACGAGAGAAAGAAACGAAAGAGAGAGAGAGCAATATGCACCGAGCGCGCACCCGTGCGGCGCTCGATTACAAAAAGGTGATTATAGTATAATATATAAAATTTAAAAAAAAACAAAATTTAAATAAAAAATTATCAAAAAAAAATGAAATAAAATAAAGTAAAAAAAATTGTACCTTAATTAATAAAATTGTTGCGGCCTTGCGCGGCCGTCATGCCACAAGGGACTCCTGTCCCCCGGACCGTTGCAGCTTGATGTGCCGTTACCCCACCGGTGTTGGTACGACCTTGAGCGGTCGTTCGTTGCGGAGCCTCTCTCCGATACAAAAAAAAACTCAAGGGACAGCCGGTTGGCCACCCCATCGTTGCGGCAGACCACCGATTACCGTGGCGGGGCCTCTTCCCGATATCAAAATGGATTGCGGCCTTGGTGCCGTTATCCAAATGAAAACAGGGTGCCGGTTGGCCACCCGTCTCGATGCGGGGCCTTTCCCCGATACCAAAAAAATTATCTCACGGCTAGCCTCACCTGGCCGCCGGATCCGTTGCAAAAGGAGTAGCCTCAACTGGCCACCCGTAATGTGAGGGGCGTTGTCTCACCAAAAACCGTGTACTCGTGGAAAAATATGTATCCGTTATGTAATGTGCACGTGCCTCGGTCGTCCGCCCTTAAATAATTTCGTTGGGCGGTATTTCCGCCTTACCCGTACTATTTTGCCTGGTTGGTCACGCACCTCGTGCTCGAATTGCTCTCCTCGGTATATATTTAACTTGAGACCACGTACTGGCAGCCTTCATAAGACTGAATTACAACTTTAAGCTGGGTTGCAATTTTTTCGCGTCGATATTCGAGATGCAATCTTATCATCGATAAATTTGAATTAAAATCCGTCAGGCAATCGGTATGGATTGCAATTTACACTCCGTAAGTAATATACACACGTGACCCAAGTGCCGGTTCGGCGGGCGCGACAACCACACCTACACAACACCCCACGGTTTGATACCGTTCTTTTACAGCTCAGAAAACCCAAAACACAATGTACCAATAACTCTTAAATTGGTGGTCCGTAGTATTTTACCAAATAACTTTGCAACACAAGTTTGTATTTTTCATTTATTTTTTTTTTATTCTTTTATTACTTATTCCTTATTAACTATATTATACACTTTAAATTTATAATTTTCAACCAAAGCAAAGTTTTTTTTGTTTTTACTTTAAAATTATAAATTATAAATTTTATTTTTAATTACAAAATGGCGTGGCACGCCAGATTCAAAAAAAAAATTATCAACACAATACTCGACTGTATAATTAGAAAAACCCAACTCGAATGCTTTTCACAAAATCCAAAACTCGAATGAAAAAAATTCTTACGCCGAATACGACGCGCAAAACATTCGCATTGATGTAAACGAGAGGCATATAAGAAAAACATTCTTATGGGATGTTTTGCTTTACACACACACTCGATGCGCATTGCTCTCTCTCTCTCCCATTTTCGTTCAGTTACCAACAAAACAAAAAAAAAACACACACGAATCCACCCACCATTTACCGCGTATAGACGACAAATTTACCCCCCGGACGCAAATCAACCGAACGCAAACCAACCAAGTGGAATAAAAACACAAAAAATTTACCAAAGGTGGGGTGTAATCAATAAAATGAAATTTTGTATTGTTGACGACAACATAGTCGTAACAGAAGTGCATGCAGGGTTAAAGATGTCAACCTTTCGGTATTGTTAATGTCATTTAACGTAGCGCCTATTTGTTTATTAATAGCTTGCCAATGACGTCTATTGTCTTCATAAGCACGTTTTAAAATATTTAGGGTTGCATCAGCAATCGAAGTTTGGTTCTTGGCTATCATTAAAAGGTGTTGTTGATTTAGTTTAATTTTTTGTATTTCCTCTTCATAGTGCTTTGCATCACGGTCGTCAAGAACTCCAAATAAGTCACTTGCCAAGTTGCCCACAATTATTTAGGGTTCCTCGTTTTCTTCTCCTTTCTCTGTAGTGAAGTATTGCGTTCTTGTCCTCGATTTCAGTTAGAATGTGCATAAGCTGATTGTTAATTGCAGAGCATAGCTGATGATTATCTTCAGCTGTTTCCGTACATAGTTGATCCATGTTCCTTGCCAGACTTCTGAATGACGCCAAATCTGAATAATAGGGCGTGAGGTTAAAATAAACTACTATTTTCCACTGCTGGTTCATGAATCGGAGGTTTCCTAGGTTTTCTATATACATTCCAGGACTAAAGGTGGTGATGTGGTACTTCGGCAGTTTGGCCGAGGTTACTTGATTAGGCAATACAGTGAATGCTATTAAGCTTAGTAGAATCAATGGTAAAGCCAACTTGGTGATCCTAGGAACTATTTTGGTGCGGGACTCGCTCACTAAATCACTCGCTGACTCATTTTGCGTTTCCTCGGTGTCCAGAGGTAAGACACTTATTTTGGTGATGGGTCTTTTGAACACAGAACCGTTACCAGCTTTTACTGTGACTACCATTGTCAAACCATCGCGGCCGGGATGTAGGTCGACAATCCTAGTTTGTTGGCGGTAAGTTGTTGTCCTTTATTAAAACAATGACGTCTACTTTGACCATTGGTTGTTGTCCCGTCCACTTAGTTCTTTGTTGTAATTCGGTGATGTAATCATTTGACCAACGCTTCCAAAAATCTTGAACCAGTTTTTGTAGTAATCTCCAACGATTACTGACGGAAATGTTTTCATCCAACAGGTTCGATCCTGGGATAGTAATTAACGAATCACCAACTAAAAAATGTGCTGGTGTTAATATCAATGCAGTTGGGTCGGGTGATACTGTTGTAAGTGGCCTTGAATTGAGACATGCTTCTATATGCGATGTTGCTAATTCTTTATATGTGAGCGTTGTATTTCCAATTACCCGTTTTAGGTGGAATTTTAAAGACTTCACCGCCGCTTCCCAAAGTCCCCCAAAGTGCGGAGCAGATGGTGGTATGAATTGCCATTGAATCCCAATGTTAGCTAGCATTCGTTGGATCTCATGATTTGCTTGTTGTAGAGCTTGCTGTTTATCCTTTTCTAGCAATGACTGGGCTACAACAAAATTGGTTCCATTATCACAGTAAATCCGTTGACAAAGGCCTCTTCGAGAGATGAACCTCTTAAGGGCCGCGATAAAGGCTGAAGGTAGTCATATCACTGACAACCTCTATGTGTACAGCTTTAGTAGCAAGGCATACGAATAATGCGATGTATTCTTTGTATGACTTATTCCCACGTCCTTTCGAAACTCTTACTAACTCGTGCTTTGGGTAAACAGCAGCAATGCTCCACAAAGCTCAAGACGTGGTAGCGAAAGTAAGTTTTTAATTGGAGCAACTTTTGTTTTTGATGTAAGAAGTCTTACATTATTAATGCCAACTGAGTTTGTACATTTAATGTAAATGACGGCAGCATAGGCCTTTTCCGAGGCATCGCAGAAACCGTGCAATTCTGTTTTATCGTTCTTTTCAAATTGGACCCAGCGTAGAATAGCTATTTCTTCCAGAAGCGGCAATGAGTTTTTAAATTCCTCCCATCTTGTTGACATGTGTGGCAGAAGTTGTTCGTCCCAAGAGAGGCCTACTAGCCAAATTTCTTGCATCATAAGCTTGGCTACAATTGTTATTGGTGCCAGCCAGCCTAATGAATCAAACAGTTTAGCACTATATCCGAAGCAGGTTTCGTTTAGAAAACTTGCCGATGTCAGACGTAGATCGGATGACAATAAAGCCGAATGTGTCTGTTGCTAGATTCCAGTGCAGTCCAAGTGTTTTAATTGCATTGTCAAGATTAAAATTCCAAACGATTTTGATTTCTTAGATGTTCTGGTATGGATTCCGCAAGGACAGCGTTGTTTGTTGCCCATTTTTTAAGGTAAATTCTCCAATGATTTGTTTTTGGATGAGTGAGGCTTCTTTCAATGTGTTTTGTCCAGAAATCAGGTCATCGACGTAGAAATCGTTTAAAACTATGTTGGATGCAAGAGGATATTTCTTTTGTTCATCGATGGCAAGCTGAGGTAGTGACTTGACTGCTAAATAAGTAGCTGCTGCTGTACCATACGTAACGGTGGTTAACTTATACTCCCAAATCTCTTGATTCGGGGATTGTCTCCATAATATACGTTGATAGTTCTGATCATCTTCATCAATGATTATTTGTCTAAACATTTTTTCAATGTCAGCGGTATGGACGTACTTGTGCTTCCGCCACCTTAATAATATGGATGATAGATCCTGTTGCAGAGTAGGACCCGTTAACATTACATCATTTAATGATAACCCGGTTGATGTTTTGGTTGACCCATCGAAAACTACCCTAAGTTTTGTAGTTGTACTCGAAGATTTTAGAACTGCATGATGCAGTAGCAAATAGTAACCAGTACCATTGATTATATCAGCAACCTCCATGTGTCCCAAGGCGATATATTCATCCATGAAGTTTCTGTACTGCGTTGCTAGTTGTGGATTTTTAGCAAAGCGTTTTTCTACCTGAAGTAAGCGTGCCATTGATAATTTGCGCGAGCAGCCCAAAGGCTTGGAATAAAACAGCTCGGAGTTAAACCGTATTTTTACCACGTAGCGGCCAGCATTGTTACGTTGATTCCTGATTTCATATAACTTTTCACATTCTAATTCTTGTTTAGTGAATGCTCGCTTGCACGGGATTTCTTCTATTTCCCAATATGTTTTAAGTTGCTTATCGATATCCACTGCCTCCACTGTCAATGTCTGGGTTACCGAAATGTTGCAATCAACTGAAGTTCGTCCCATACATATCCAGCCTAATTTTGTATGTTGTGCGATCGGTTCTTCGGATGATGGTTTTAAAATAGTATTCAACAGAATGTCTCCATAATAATCGGCACCAAGTAAAATGTCGATTGGACCAGCGGTGTGGAATGTAGGATCAGCCCACAAAATGTTTTTGGTGTGTTTCCATTTCCATGGATCTAGACGCTGCTCTGGCATGTCCCGGGTCAAAGATTTGAAAACTAGCGCTTTGATTTTTATATTGAAATTGGATGTGAATCTGGGACTTATTGTAAGCTCAACGACTGAACTTGCTGTTCCGGCTTCTGTTTTTCCCTTTTCAATGATGGGTGCGTACGCATTGAACTTTGTTAGTTTTAGCTTGTTGCAAGCCTCTTCTGTTATGAACGTAGCCTGTGATCCGTAGAAGATGCTTTTACCATAGCAGTGCCTAACAATATGCAATTACGGTTCCACGTATGTCCTGACTGTATAGCTGGTTGTGTTGGTGGTTGAAATTTATCGACTTCCTTTGGATTGTCGTTACAATGAAGCAGGCTGTGATGAGCACCCTTACATAAGACACAGCTTTTGAAGAATGGATTTTTGTGCCTTGGAAGCAGGCAGCGCCGACATAATGGTTGATAATAAATTGCCTTGGTTCTCTCGGTGTGTGGCAAGTTCTGAAATTTCTTGTTTTCTGGTAGATTGTGTTCTTCATAGCAATAACTACATTTCGCTTGTTTTTTGGCCACTATGACATTTGCTGCCTTCAGAACTATACTAGATTGCTGATCTCTTTGTTTGTTGACGTTTTCTCTGGATAGTACTCCAAGTGATTGGAAGCGTAATTGAAGAAAGTTCAGGAAGTCTTTCACTGTTTGAATATCCTTTGGATTTTTAAGTGATGTTTCATACAGCCGATGTGTCTCTCTATCCACCTTCCGTGTCAAAATGTTTATGAGTATAGCATCCCAAGAATCTGTGTTTATTCCTTGATTCTTTAGGGCATGGAGACATTCTATGACTGTGTCATGTAGCGTTCTTAAGTGATTTGCAGATTCTATCTGAATGACAGGTAATTCCATAATCGTATCAATAAAGGTGTTTGTTTTAAGTCTTTTATCCTCGTATCTAGAGAATAAAATATTCCAAGCGGTAAAGTAATTTTCTTTTGATACCGTGAGGTGACTTGTGAGTTTGGCTGCATCACCTCGGATTACTGAGAGTAAGTAATGCATTTTCTCCTTACTGGATAACTCCTTGTTGCAGTGAATCATTTTAGTGAATAAGTTTTGAAAGCTTGGCCATTGCTTACAGTTCCTATAGAAATGCGCTATTTCTATCCGAGGGAGTTTTATCCTGGATTGGGTATTATCAGTTCCTTCCTTGCTGATACTTTCCAGTTGATCTTGAAGATGAATGTTCGCGAATTCATACTCTTGTTGAAGTGTCTCGTACGTTTTCTCATCAAAATATTGATTGCCGGATTCTTCTTCGATAATAGATTCCATTATGTCATTTATGTTAGTGCGTAGCATATTTGCTTTTATGTTTTGGATCTTGTATCGCTTTCGTTGTTCTTGGTCGGCGACATCAATTTTCGGGAACACCTCAGTATCGTATCGATATCTGCCACCTTTTTGTTCATCTCATCATTTGTGTCAGGTGAATTGGCTGGCATAGCCTTGTCTCGGGCATCTTTGAGGGTTGATTTAGTCTCTTCATATTCAGTTTTGACTTGATCGAAGAATTTTTCGACTACATACGGATGATTTTTGTCGAGTGTATGTACCAAAGCAGCATCCACAGTTGAAAATTTGTCAAAGAGCAGCTGTATATTTGTGAGTCTTTCATCACAATATTTAACAGTTTTTATAACAGCTGAATCTTTTTGACGTTTGTTTTTATTTTGTTTATTAATTTTCCAGTTTGAGTTTGCTCACACAAAGCTTTGACAAATGTACCTCCAAGCGTGGTTCTTTATACATAAATTTAGTTTACTAAGCATATTATTATGAATGAATATAATACAGCACATACGATGAGTGTATATTAGTTGACCAAGCAAGTTATCATACTTGAAACTAAAGTACATATACGAGTGCGTAGTTATGCAAGTTATCATACTATTATGCACCTTGTTGAGTATCAACAGGTGCAGGTGCTGTTTTTTCCAGCTACATCCGAAACCAGAATGGATCCATTGCCAACAGATGCCTGTAATATTTTTATAATACCGAAACGGTCAATCTGATGACATTACGCTGGATAATTATTTTAAACTATACAACCTATCAGGATACTGGGAAGACATCAATGCTATAGCACAAGTACATCAACCATGTACCATGGATGGAAGGCGGAGAGCAAGCTGAAACTTTGTGATATCATTATATACCAGCTAGTTTGTTCTCTCACTAATAGACCCTATACCCCGAGGTAATCTATTAGTTATTATAATAATTCGATACAGCTTAAATTTACGACTTAAGCCATTGTGTAGACTTATTCAGAACCAAAGAAACACGAACAGCGATTATCTTGACATGAAAATGAGATATCTGCCGTTTTTGTTCGACGACACCAATGGAAGGAGTGAGCATACTCTATAAAGACAGAAACCGCCGCAGCTGCGACGTAAGAGGAGTAACCAATATGCCGAGAAACTAATTCAAGATAGATAAATTATTAGATGATCTCTGAATCAGTTGTATTATTGAATAAATATATAAAAAAAATATTGCAGTTGATGGCAGAGGTCGAATTAAGTCAAAAACACTTATCGAATTTTTACCTTCATCAATACTGTTCTTGATAGACATTTAGTTTGTTTTAATGAATTTTTTAACTGTATGCTCTACGTGTGATACCTGTGGAGTTTCAATTACGCTTCCCATTGTATACCAAAACAGAACCAAACCGATAACGATAGATCATCATTTCATTCGTGTACCGTATCAATTATATAGATTTCCACCAATAAAAAAGTTGAGCGCACCGCCACAGATGGGTTGGATAACAAAAACAATTTTGTTTTTTATTTAAATTAATTTTTTTTTTTAGAAGCATTAAATTTTCAAATTTAGTTTTTTCATTTTGCTTAAATAATATTTATTATAAACAATTTTATATTGGAAAAACTCTGATCATTTTCTTCAATTTTTTTTTTTTTGTATATATGTTGTTTTCTTAAATTGAATAAAAATGAAAAAAGAAAACTGTAAAAAAACCAAAAATCAAACATTTTCGAAACCACCACACTATACCATCATCACCGCACCAGAAAAATAAACGGCATACGAAATTGAAAAACTATATAAATTTAATTAGGTAAATATTTCGTTACGCAGTCACAAGAGCAGTTTGAGAATCGAGCACGTAAATTAATTAGTAACAGCTATAATTATACATATTTACGTCTTTTTCATTTTAACGTAAAGTTGTGAAACACTCATGAGGAGGAACATCGCAAATTTCCACTAATTGATCGCAAAACTGCTCTGTAAAACTTGTGATTTTGTAAAAAATTGTTTAACGTCATCGAAAAAGTCAGACAAGTTTTAATATTTTTCATGTTACATATGCATTGTGGCGCATAATTGAAACTTATCTGAGAATTTAATTATCTAAGCATGAAATCGGAAAATTCACAAATAATGCGGGAAAATTCTACACGTAAAGAAATTGGTCAAAAAACGTCTCAGGAAAATATTCTGATCCCCCTTCATCGTGGGGTTTCCAGGTTGGTATAACAGGGACATGTTTTTAGAATAGTTTTCCACCAGCACCGAAACGGTGAATTTGTGAACTAAAGCGCATATAACAGAATTGTTAATTAATCTTTCAAACGAGATATTCCGCATGATTATATCGCAATGACAAAAATGTAACAACTCCCAGCGCAACAACGGTAGTTTTGAGTACTAAAGAACTTTACCTAAATTTCTGGCATTCTTCAAGGCATTTTCTATAATTTTCAACACGAATATGTTTTCAAAACCTTTAAACGATATGTCACATGATTATATCGGAATGAGAGAAATGCAACTGCCACCAACGCCACCACGGTAGTTTTGAATACTGAGATATTTCAGTTAAGTTTGTGGCATACTTTTTAAATAAGACACAAATGTATTCTATACTAATGCTTAAATTGCATTACTGTTAACAAAATTGATATCTGATCCAAGTTTCCAATACCATTAAAAAAAAAAAAAAAAAATAAAAAATAAAAATACCAATTGTGGCATTTTCAAAAACTTTTTGAAAGATATACAAAAAATTAAATTCTATAAGGAACAAATAATTTTTAACAGCGCCAAAACGTTGCATTTATACCTGTGGTATTGCCAAATATCAATCAGAACCTTGTTAGGGAGCCTTTTAATCGAATTACGATGGATATTATTAGTCTATTTCAAGAAGCAGCATGTAAATCGTGCTAGGGGGAGGGGATATAGTATACTTGTCAGTTGTCTATATGTATTTTAATAACTTCGCATTCAGATTTGGACTGCAAGTATCACGTGACCAACGGAGAATCTACAATCCAGCATTGTGTCAGAACCGGTTGGAAAGTTTACGATTGCGATAATATTTCACGGTTTAAGGCTGAGTCGAAGATCGGTCCGAGTTGGAAACTCAAAGTAGTTGGTACTGAAAGTAGCCGTCAGAATATGTAACCATTGAAGCTAAATGGGGTTTGCACTACAAATCGGTCATTACGAATTCAATCGGATTATGTAGGTTGTTTGCAATTTTTTTACGAATCGTACACACTGTCTTCAAAATATCGATCGAAGGAGGATTTGCAAAAATAACGAAACAGACAATTTGCTAAAAAAATTGCAATAAAAAAAAAATTGATTACGTTTAAATAAAAATTAATTAGTGTCAGTAACGATTTTATTTGGGGCCCTGTTCCTTCAAAATAAATAGTTTAAGTGCGGAACAGTGATATCTGTGTTCATGGTACCCCAATATAGGAACCCACCAAAACAAAAGTGAACAAAATAATTGAAATTTTCCGAAAAAATTTTGACACAATAAAACAAATTTAAAAATTTTATTTTTGCCGGGTTGCTACAATTTTTGATTGAGTTGAGTGTTTGGAGTTCATACCTACCTAGTGCTCCCTTTCTCTAAACTATAATTGTTTTCTTTCCTTGTCTGTTCGAAATAATCTATCACAGTGAAATTAAAAAAAAAAAAAAAGTGCATCAGAACGATTTCCACCGGTTTCTAAGGTAGTTAAACTTAAATCATATAAAGCAAAAAATATTAACACCATGTCGGAACATGGAGATTCCCACTCTGGGTGTGAGAACATAACTAGCGAAACGATACCAGAGGTGCCATCATCAAGAAAACGTCCTTGTAAATAAAATGAGGCAGGTGCACTTTCCAATCTAAAAACAATTATTTTAAATTTATATCAAGAAAACAAAATATTAAAAGATCAATTGGAAGTTCTTTTGAGTAGTAACACTTTTTCGGCTCCGCTAAATTTTGTAACCCCAAATAAATTCTAGCCTCTTCTTGATGAGTTGGATGAGGATAATCATGATATTGATATGATCTCTTTATAACAAAAAAACATTCATAATGATAAGACAGAAAATGAACTGGTAAAACAAAAAGTGCGCTCCAAGAACATTACTGAAATAGAAAACAAACATTTAAAACAACATAAAAAACTATTAATAACAAAGGAAATAATATTAATAATAATAATAATAATAATAATAATAATAATAATAATAATAAAGATAATAACGAAGTGACAAAACAAAAACGGACACCAAGACCGCCACCAATTCATATCCATGGTCAGGATATTAAACATACAATAGAGCTAGCGAAAAGCACAAATGTTAAAGAATTTGAAGTGAGACGAGTAAATATTAATAAACATACAATTTTAACAGATAATTTGGACAATTATACTAAATTAAAGACTATTTTCGATGAGGTCAAAACAAAATATTTTACTTATACACCAAAGCAACTAAAATTAAAATCACTAGTACAGAGAGGTTTGACAGAAAATGAGGAGCTGGCAGAGTTACAAACCTAAATCGAATATGATGCAGAAATAAAGGTCGAAAAAATCATCTAAATGAAATCAAAGAGAGCGGGAGAACAAGCAAAATTAATACCATTGTACATTGTACAATTTTCAACAAATACGCCACTAACAAAGGTGTAAATAATATTAGACATATTATCAGCGAGTGTCATGACAACAATTGAACAAATCGAGCGGCATTATGCAATGTAGGAATTGCCAACGGTATGGTCATACTGCGTCCAACTGCAGATGGAATTTAGATGTGTGAAGTTTGCCGAGCCTGATGAGCCATGCGAATGTAAAGTTGAACGAGAAACGACCAAAGAGGAAATATATTGTACAAATTGTAATTGGAATGGCCATCTCGCATCGTACAAGGATTGCCCCATCTATCAAGCTATGATGCATCGATTGAAACAAAAAATCGAAGAGCGTAAACAACAGTCTGCAACAGCTGCACATCCATTCAGATTATTTACTAATGTCCCGGTCTCAAAGGAAAATGGAACGTATGCGGAGAGAACAGCAGGTCGAAGCCCACCAGTACCACAACACCAGCAGCAACTCCCAGCGAATAATAAGCAGCACAATGCAACAATAAAACAATTAACAACGAAAATGGACGGAATGGCTCGTACGATTCAAGTTAGGCAAGTGATTTAATATAATATATAATATCTACAAGACATTTCGAAAATTAATTCCATTAATCATGCACGGTCAAAATATTTGTGAAAAATGTGATAAATTGTTCAGTAGACACAAACGCAACACTACAAAATGTGTAAAATGTCAGAAGATATATCACGATGCGTGCACTGGGTGGAATAAAGATGATCTAAAAAGAAATATTTCATCATTTGAATGTATAAGTTGTAGTCCAGTTATGAACATCGATGCAATACAAATTGGTGAAAGGGAAAAATCATGTATTAAGGACTTTACAAGCCCAAATGTTATTAATTTGCCAGAAAAATTAGCTACGGCTATAATGTTAGAAGATGTGTACTTGGAAATAAAATGTTTGAGACAAGCACTAACAAGTATGAAAATTAATATAGAACGTGTCGATAAAAATATAGTGATGTTGACAAATGAGAATAAAAATCTTAAAAATGAAAATGTAGAGCTTCGAAATAAAATAAGTGAAATATAAATTGTTGTCAATCAGAGCAAACAACAAGCGTTGTCAAGTTCTTTGGAGATTTGTGGTATTGCAGAAAAACAAGAAGAACATTTGGTTGAAATAGTTACTATGATAGCAAAGAACGTAAACATAGATATTGATTCAAGAGATTTGAATGATGTTTATCGTTTGAAGCAACACAACACACCTTCAGGATTACCTTCAAAAATTATTGTGAAATTTAATAGAAAATCTACTCGAGACTCGATCATTAAAGCCCATAAGATGAAGAAGACCCGGCAAACTGAAGATATACTCAATGGGGTTTCATTGGAGGATAGGAATTTGATGAAATATGAGAAGCGACCATTTTATGTAGGAGAGCAATTAACATCGTACAATCAATATTTATTTAAGAAGGTAAGAGATCTTAAACGTTTTAATAAAGTGAAATATGTCTGGGTTAAGAATGGTAATATTTTTATTAGAAAATCTGATGATTGTGCATCAGAAAGAATTATTAATTTTGACGATATAATAAAGTTCGATGTCTAATTTCAATTAAGATTATAATTTATCAATTAACTCAGATATACAAATTTGTCAAGGGCCAGAGAACATAATATTAAAAAATCCAAATTCGCTTAAAATTTTGTATCTTAATTCTAGAAGCTTATCGTCTGATAAAATTGAGGATTTATATCAAGTACTTGATGTTTTAAAATTGGAAATTCCGATAATTTCAGTAACAGAAACATGGATATACGAATATATGCTTAAATCATTTTATTTTAAAAATTACAAAGCAGCATTTTCATGTAGGAAAAATAAGACAGGCGGTGGAGTAGGAATCTTGGTAAATAAGAAATATAGTTTTGAAATTTTTTCTAAATTTAGTAATGATAAAATAAATTTATTGAGTATAAAAGTTGAAATAAATCAAAAAAAAATTATAGTATCATCGATTTATAGAGCTCCTTATGATAATTTAGATGACATGAATTTATTTTTTGATGTTTTAGATAACCACCTTTACACTTTACAATACTACAAATCATATTTAACAGGTGACTTCAACATCAATCTTTTAGATTGTAACAATACGAGTAATAAATACTTAGACATAGTAGAGAGTAATGGTTTCTTTATATTCAATAAAATACATAGTACAAGACCTGAACATAACTCATGCATTGACCATATATATTCAAATGTTTTTAATCAAAAAGTTGATATTATGTTATTCAGCTACTCTGGGTTTGATCACAAATTTATTTTATTAGAATCTGATTTTTTATTGAAAACAATAACTAAAAACACACAATCTGTTAGAATCATGTCTAATAAAATTAATTTCGACATGTTAAACGCAAGTTTAGCATTTAACCCAATAATTATCAATCAAAACCAGGAAATAGAAAACATGTATGAGTCTTTTTGTTCGCAACTTAATTCAAAAATTATAGATTGCTCTTATCGGAACAGAGGAAGAAAAGAGTTACACTATTTTAAAAATCCGTGGATTGATAAAGAATGTGTAAATGCAATCAAAGCTAGAAATTTTTGGTATTCAAAACGCATGCAGAATCTTAATAACCATGCATTAATATCAGAATATATATACTGGAGAAATAAAGTTACTTCTTTAAAACGATTAAAGAAAAAGAAATTATTTCTCATCAAAAATTGACAAAAATTCAAAAAATCCAAAACAAATTTGGAACATTTTCAAAGAAATAATTTATATAGAGATAAAATAGAACTTACTTCCGACTGTAATAATAAAAACGAAACGTTAGCAAAACTGAACAGTAGTAATAATTTTTTCGCAAATATAGGCAAACAATTAGCTTCTCAATATAATTTTACAACAAACAGTTTATCAATAACAAATTATAATGTCTTAAACAGATTTGATCAAATTACTCAAATTGATATAGAAAAGATTATTGATGGTTTAAAAAATACAAAATCAATTGGCTCTGATGGATATCAGGTCCAAGTTTTTAAGTTGAATAAAACTGCATTAGCACCGGTAATATCGCAAATTGTCAACAAATCTCTGAAAGAAGGCAACCTTCCTCAAAAGTTGAAAATATCCAAAATGATTTTAATACACAAAACGGGCTCAAAGACTGATCCAAACAATTATAGGCCAATTAATTTGCAACCAATAGTAAATAAAATACTTGAAAAAGTGGTAAATAAACAATTAAATCAATTTATTGAAACAAATAAAATATTAAATAATAACCAATATGGATTTAGGCATAATAGCAACACCAACAGTGCACTATTTGATTTGATTTCGCAAATCCAAGGTAATTGCGATAATAAACTAACTTGCGGAGTTATCTTTCTAGATTTAACGAAAGCATTTGACACTGTTGATCGTCAAATTTTACTTAATAAATTGAATCAAATAGGTATAACAAGAATTTGCTTGAAATGGTTTACAAATTATTTTAATAATCGTCAACAGTATTTACAAATTGATGATCAAACCAGTGATTTTGAATTAGTTGAGTTTGGAGTTCCCCAAGGTAGCTCTCTAGGTCCCACTTTATTTTTATTATTTATTAATGATATTTCTAATTTACCATTGAAAGGTTCCATATTTCTTTACGCAGATGATATATCACTACTTTATAGCGCTAGTTCAGATAATATCTGCTCTATTGAACAATGGATGAATGAAGATTTAAACATGCTTTCGGAATATTTTGCGTCTAACAGGTTAACATTAAATACACTAAAATCAAAATTTATGATTATCAATTCTAAAACTATCAACAATTTTAAAGTTACTTATAATAATAATGTAATACAACGCTGCTATGATTATAAATATCTGGGTATAATATTAGATGATAATTTAGATTTTAATAAAGAAATAGTAAATTTAAAGGCAAAGTTGAAATCAATATGCTATGTTTTTAAAAAATTAGGTAATTTTATTAACCTTAAATATCGTAGGACTATATATTTTTCTATGTTTCATAGCCTTATATTGCATGGGGCCAATTTCTGGAATAGTACAACAAAGTTCAATATTGATGCATTACAAAAGTTACAAAATAAGGTTATTAAAAATTTATATAATTATAATAGATTAGAACACACAACAAAAATACATTTAGAAAATAATTTGCTACCAGTAGCTTAAATAATTGATCATAGTTTGACGGTACACATCCAATTAGTTAAGAACAAGCAAATTCATTCCAATTTAGAAATAGCAACAAACCGTATTTCTAATTATAACACACGTTATAACACAAACATATTACCGAATAGACCTAAATCTACAAAATTCGGAACAAATTCCATATTTTTTAAGGCATCAAGTTTGCATAATAAAATTCCAAACAGTTATAAACTTCTGGATAAAAATAAATTCGTTCAAAATATAAAGAAATATTATTTCGAAATTTATAAAAGAAATAATTTATAAAAGTACTCTGGCTTTTCACAAAAATTCGTCAAGATCTCTTACAAGTTAGCTTTTTTGTAATTAAAATTATTTGATTGTTAGGCTCATGTAATTGCTCTCCATTCAAAAAAAAAATCATGTTTTGTAATATTTTTTTTGTTCTTTTTTTATTGTTGTAATTATTCAATTTCATATTTATATATCAATTTTTATTATATGTATCAAATGCGAGATTTATTCTCTTATGATATTTATTCAAAATAAATAAAATAAATAAATAAAATACGATGCAAGAGCAGAGTGAACAAATCGCGCAACTCCTTCAGATTATTGCTTCATGGTAAATAATCAACAAAATCAAAATTCAAAATTCAAAATTATTGCAATAAATGCCAATTCAATTATAAGTGTTCAGAGACGTCTAAATTTATTAAAATTTTTGAAATATCATTCGCCAGACTGTCTCCTGGTCAATGAAACAAAATTAAATGATCGGCACAAAATTGAATTTAAAAATTATGAGATGGTGAGACAGGATCGGATCAATGCAACGCAAGGTGGTGGCACCACTATTTTAATTCGGAATGGAATCAAATTCAAAACAATTATACCGCAAGGACTAAATAATCGGCCTGGTCTTGAAATTGGCATAATCAAGCTTAAAATTATAAATACATTAAATCACTTATTTTTGATATCTATTTATTGTACGGGCAACACAAGTGTAATTTCGGATAATCGTTTCTTTGAAGAGTGGAGCAAAATTTTCCAAAACTTTAATTTACAAAATCCTAGCAATTACTAAATAATAGCGGGGGACATAAATGCGAAACATACAAATTGGGCTAACACAACAAATAATTCAAGTAGCAATCGACTCAACCGGTGGATGATTGAAAATGCAATAGAATATCGAAAAAAAAATTATCATAGTGACTTGCCAACCATGATAAGATCTGGAAGCTATTATAGACCTGGCCATCGCGGACGAGCGCATCACAATTCTAACAAACAGCAGAGGGGAAATCCCCACCCATCGATATGCCAGTGATCATAAAGCGATTGAGGTGGTGGTGAGAGAAGTGGGCGAGCTAGAAATGGGCACCAATGAGGCAACGAAAAGTATATGGTACAATTTTACGGATACAAATTGGTACACATGAACCGAACAGATGACGAATATACACCGTCAAGCAGCGGACAATTATGAAAGGGAGGATTTCAATGGTGATCATCAACAACAAGTATTTATGACACCCAACACACACAATCTAGATGACGACGAAATTATTATTCATATTGAAAAAATCACTAAATTACTTTTGGACAATATCAAGGAGAATGAGCCCAAAATTAGGCGATGAAATAATATTAGGGAATCCAAGTCGGTTCTACCCGACTTCGTGTAGTTGGGCAATTACTCACCCCCAGAGACACCCGAAACCATCGGGCATCGCCGCAAACAACCGAAACCGACAACCCTCCTATGCATCTGAATGACTAGGGAGTCCAATTACCCGAATTTCGGGTACCCGACTTTCGGTTCCGTTTTTTTACCATTACCCCACCGGTTTCTACAAACATACGTTTCTATTTTTTCCATTTTCGTTAAGATGCATAGGAGGGTTGTCGGTTTCGGTTGTTTGCAGTATTTCCCGAAGGTTTCGGGTGTTTCTGGGGGGTAAGTAAATTCCCAACCACACGAATTCGGGTAGAACCGACTTGGATTCCCTAAATAATATGCAATGCTATACAAATGCCACAATAGAACGTCTATATCCGGCGTAACATCAGACGACAAAATTATAATTTTGGCAATTTGGCGGCGACACTGCGACAGATCAAAATCAAAATCAAAGAGAAATTCAAATTTGGAAAAACGAAATTAAACGGACGGTTCAATTGATTGAACAAAATGTTAAAATACAAATTGAGAAATATTGGGTCAATTGTATGAAGCAAATTAAACCAGGAATCATAATGTGGTCCGACATTAAGAAACTAACACAGAAGGCTAAAGACATTAGTATACGGGCGATCGAGATCAATGAACAGGAGGCGGGAGAATATCATCAACTTAATATACCATGGGACGAGATTACACATTTTGAAAATAAAATTACAATTTTGGACGAGCAAATAAATTTGAATATTATTGGGCACCACATCGAAAAACATACGAAACGGAATCCAGCCCTTGACAAAATAGAACATGAGAGGCAGGTGAACACAATTGTGGTACCAATTAAACAGAGACATGAGGAAGACAAGTTGGCGAAACGGTCCAAAACGCAGTTTACACACAATAATAGAGAGGAGGCACCCGAACAACCGGCTGATGATCCAGACTATTTCATTAGTTGTGACTATTTGGCTAACATCTTGCGCACCGCAAACAATAAACAATCTTTTGGACCAGATCTAATCCCAAATATTATACTAAAACATCTTCCAAATTCTATAATTACCGAACTTTGTATAATTTTCAATCATCTACTCAATAAAAAAACTTTTCCAAATTGTTGGAAGGTGGCGAGAATATTTCCAATCCTGAAAAAGAATTAAAATGGTACAGACCCAGAAAATTACCGACCCATCAGCCTCCTGTTGAATTTAGGCAAATCTACGAAATCATTATCAATGAGAAGATTATGGATCATTGATTGATTGATTGATTGATTAGAATGTACGGCCAAGACTAAGCAAGGATCCCGGATACGCCGGGCCTACCGTACACCCCTTTTACATATAACAAGATGGAGGGATAGGAAAGGTTGTTAGGTATGATAGACTTGACCCGGTTACAGACACCTAAGTAGTCAATAGTTAGTAAAGCACAAGACGGCACAATTATTTTTGTTTTTCGGGATATAAATAATCAGCAATCAACATCCTAAAAAGTTATTGATTAATTAGTAAATGTCCTGAAATAAAATTTCATTATTATGAGGGATTAAATTTTATTTAATACCATTTCCTCCGCCATCCCCTCCCAAAAAAAAAAAAAAAAAAAAAAATGAAGCAATCAATGTCGCGACGCCGGGCCCGCCACACCTCTTTATTATAGCACCTTAAAAAATTGATAATTAATAATGTTGGCATCTTAATGGTCAATTTCCTGTAATAAAATGTCATTATTATGCGTTAGAGATTCCTTATTTTGTACGATATAATTAAATTATTCTTCAATAGAATAAATGTAATGTAATGATTATTATAACTAAATTAATTATAATTTATTATCGTAAAACAAATAAAATAAAACAAATCGAATCCAAATATTGTAGTATCAAACGGATGGCAATTGTCACTTCAATGCAGTTCTTGAAGCAAACTAACTTCGATCTGAAACCATAAATGGTGGTTAACAAATACGATCAATTTGGAAGAATTATACCCACTAAAACCTATTGAAACAGCTTATAAAGAAGGAAATTCTTAATTACAGAATATATATCTAAACCAACTCAACCCGGGATTAAAACGTTAATGTACAAATTATAATTTATTAATTTCTAATAATAAAACTCAGTATTGATAGCTGTCCAATCTGGAAACTATAAATAAATAAAATATAGTATTAATGTTCATTATCTCAAACGGCTTAAGAATCTTAAAATATTTAGAAATTTTAACAATTTAAAATGTATTATTATTAGTAGGAAGTCAAAATACGACCAAGTAGAAGCCGGACAAAATACACGGCTTGTACGTATGCAGGCCCAAATTGCACGGATGCAGACCCCACTCATTCACATATCGCACATGTGACGGAGAAACAAACCCCCCAGTCACCCGAACACAAACTCCGTCCATCCGTCCTGCATTCTGATAAAGTACCCCTTACCCTCAAGCAAATCTTCACTCAGAGCTTCACCATTCTCCGCTACGACGTCCCTAATCCGATGACTATCGTACAATAGAGAAGAAAAACAAACGAAATTACCACTCTTCATACGATACACTCCAACCAGACTAAAAAAGACACCACCACAGAAAATGGCAAGTCTTCAAACGAAAACCACCCCAAAAACAAAATCCAATTCACCAAATATATGATATACAAACAAAGTCAACGCTCAGTAGAATGAAAATTCATTTATCCGCCGCACTTGACACAAGATACAAACCAATAAAGCCAAAAAACTCTCCAAAAAAATCCAGAGCATTTGCACGAATAAAAGACAACGTAGGTTACAAAATTATACGATACCCAGAAAAAAACGAAAATCATCGGACATCAAACTTGTTTACTCACAAAAACAACAACAAAAATTTTTAACGAGTGTAACAAAACAACACAAAGAGGACAGATACAAAATATTTCAATGCGAACATGTTAATGCGTTCCAAAATTTAACCCCAACCCTAATTATTTTCATATAGCAAAAGAACACGCGATCGTGAAAAATGCACCAACCTTTGCATGATCAAACAAAAATGACACAAAACAGTAAATATTAATTACACAAAAATTAAAACTAAGCCAACGGTTAAACATGTAATAACAAAACATGTATTAAAAACTTAGAACAATGAAAAAAATGAAAGAACACTTATCTTGAGCATCCTTTGGCATCAAAAAATTTCTATATACTTTAAAATATTATACATATAATGCGAATGATGCATTAAAAAAACGGTATCAAAATACATATAAACGAAATTGTTATATATATATTCTGTGCCATTGCAAGCGCATCACACACAAACCACTACAACCAATCAACCACTAATTATTATAATCACCTTTCACCTTACTTAAAACACACAAATTATTATTAGTATTATTATTATTTATTTATATACACATATTTTTAATTAATTATCCAATTTAAACACACCTTAAATTATTTACCCATTTATATAGAGGAGAGACAAAAACACGTCTTTCCTCTGCGACGTACAATCGCCGACCCCAATGAGAAGATTATGGATCATGTCAATAAAAACAAAATTATACCAGACAATCAATTTGGTTTTCGGCAAGGGCATAGCGCAGTACACGCAGTTACTAAATTAACAGCGGACGTATGGCACAGTTTGAGATTTAAACAACCAACGGGGGCACAGTACTCATTGACATATAAAAAAAGGTTTCGAGTCCATTTGGCTGGACGGACTGTTGGTAAAATTGTAAAATTTAAATTTCGGCAATGATCTAATTGAAATTATCTTTGAACTACTTTATCATCGAAAATTCATTACAACTACGGGCAATATAAATTCAAGTCGGGAATTCAAAATTTTAAATGGTGTACAACAGGGATCCATTACTGCACCAATTTTATTATACGGCGGAAATGATTGGGAGACATCAACTAAATTTGGAAAATATTCAAGTGTGTGCATACGCAGATGATATGGTCATCTATAGTAGTAAAAATTTGGTTGGAGATATTCAAGAACAATTGTAAAAGGCAATAGATTATGTACAGGATTACCAGAATACGTGGAGAATCGAAATGAACGTGGCCAAATGTGAATTGATACTTTTTCGCAGCCCGCTAAGGAACGCGAACCGAGACTTAAAAAGAAATTGGCGAAAGCTCAGAGTAACGGCCTACGATCAACCAATAGTATTGAAGGAGTCAGTCCACTATGTGGGCGTGAACATTGACAATATGTGACCGTGCATATCTGCATGTTGATGGGGCGGAAATCGATGATATGGTGCTTCACGCGTCGATGGATGAGGAAGCCAACTCCAAATCCAAATTCTCTTCCGTTCTGATGGCCGCTGTAATGAAGAGTGTAACCATTGGTGGTGTCATGGATCCCACTCCCAGACCATCTAAGCTCTTGTAGTGCAAGTACGTCTAAAGTGTAACTTTTTGCTTGGTTCGAAAGGTTCTGGAGATCTCCAGGTCTTAAGAGGCTAAGCACGTTCCATGTTCCCATTTTTAAAGCGTTGTCCGTGTACAATTTCCGAGGTCGAGTTTGTAATGAATCCGATATGGTAATCCGAGGCCTTTGTTCAGGGTTCATAACTTAAATGGTTTTTATGAGGGAAGGTTGTTGGTCTGCCGCTCAACCCGCTTGTTACGTGTGTGGGTCACGTACTGGTGAGAATCTTAAGGCATCCAGTCCTACCTTGAACACATTTATATAGCGAGCCGCTTGATACAAGACAGACGCCAAGACAGACGCCCGCTTCAGCCGCACCTAACCTGGAGAACAGACGCTGATTTGGTATTGGTTTTGAGGCGCCAATAACCCGCCCTGACATGTAGTGTCCATAACTATAAACAGGATTTAGTCTGCTCGTCTGATTCATTTAGCGTTACCCAGAGAGCACCGCGAGGAGGTATGAATCTTGGACATCGCCCCCCTAAATATTTGTTGCAACAAAAATCATAAACGTTGATCTTTTCGTATCAAGGTTGTAACGGACGGCTTCGAAATTTAACCCTTGCAACAAAACAGAAAGGCTAGAGTTGTAGAGCGGCCGTTAACAGAATCTCCTGTTAGTTTTACTTAGTGGGTACAGCACATTGCCGGCTAGATAACAGTCCGTTGGGGGGGATCTTTCCACTAACTACAGGAGCTAGAAAGTGCTGTATACAAAGCTTATGACATGAGTGTCATTTGAGAGATTTTTCACAATATTTTTATCACACAATGTTTATCACAATTAGGATTTGTTGGCACTGTTTAGTGATCATAGATCGCGTGACCACTATTTCTACACCCACCCTACCGTTTTGTAGCACCATTAAAATGGTGTACCCTTCGTGTGGTTAAACTTAAATCATTATACCGATATTTGTTTTAAAAACTCATAACAAAAATACGAATCCCAGCAAAACACATGATCACTTATAGCAAAAATAAAATGTTTATATAAAAAAAATTAATGGATGAATAATAAGATTTAGGGATTTCCTTTCAATCAACGCATAACATAAATTTTATTAACCAATCAAAATAAATAGATATGTGAATTAATTAATAATTTGATAAATATATATATATAAATAAATAAATTATATAAATAATATAATAAATTATAAGTTGTATATAGTATATGTATATAGTTGGTATATTAAATAAATAAATATGATCAAATATAGTTTCATAAATAAATTGGTTAATATATTAATATAATAAGATTAAATAGATAAATAAATAAATATAATATAATATAATTAATAACTATAGAGTTTTACGCATGCATAATAAAGAGGAGAATTTAGAACCATGGTCCAAGCAATGATACATAATTTAAGCGAATTCATATTTTTCTAACTAGTAATCTTACAATAACAATGAATATTTATTATAGCAGTGTCGATCCATAAGTTTTATAAAAATAATTGATCGATCGATTTTGTTGTTGTTTAACAATCTAACTTTAACGTTTTTTTTTTTCTTTTCTTTTGATGACAAAAAAACTGTTGTCACATAGGCACATGCAATATGACCTTGTCAAGATGGTATTTATAGCGTACCCTTGCAAATAAATATACCGCAGAATCGCACCAGTATAATCTTAAAAACGCTTACCGGTATGTTTTAACTGAGCTTGGTTTCAATCCCGTAAACTGTGTTTAGGAAACCGAATGTTTCTCGAATCGAATTCACGGTTTCTATATAATCACGGAAAAACGAAAAGCTGTTAGTACTCAATGCATATAATGAACCGTAAATATAATTGCGAAATCTTAATCACATTGAACGCCAAGAGTTACACGAATAATCATATTTATATATAAAAAAAAAAAAAAATGTTTACCTTCAGAATAAAGCTTATGTATATTCAAAATAATATTATCCAAACGTGTTCAGCTAAACGGTTTTAGTTTTCCGTATAAACAACCGGTCTTAGTTTTCCGTATAAATCCGGCGTTAATCACTAATTGCCACTATACGATAACACAAAAGTTAATTCTCTTGGTTATTTGAACCATTCACAAAATTATTATTTTATAGTTTACCCTTTTTACCCAATTTTATTTAATTTAAAGTACTATTCCACGGCGGCGGTCACTTTACTAATGATTTAATAAAGACCGTAAGGCTCATCCGTAACCATCAAACAAAATTCATATATTTACATACACAAATACAAAGAAAGAGTTGAATCGGAAGTCAAATTAATCAACAACATAATCGAGCAATACTTAAACGATAAAGATGAAGTGTACATCAATCCTATCGTGCGATGATTGAAAGTTTGGTACATTTTAGTACGGTGCGTCAGTAAACATATCATTAAATGTATTTTGCATGAACTGATCGTGCGTCATGTTAAATTTCGAAAATAAGCTAATGTAACAGCTTGGACTGTTACAAGGTCTACTTCGGAGAGAGTGGGGGATTGTTTTTGGCTACTTCAAATTCCGAATATGTTGAAATGTTGCCTTCTGAATGGAAACAGATTTGCATAATTTTCAGCATATTTTTTCTAGACACGTAACCTCAAAAAATATGGCCAACAATTAAATAAGTGTTGGCACAAACTCCTTATGAATATTTGATGGTTAGAATCGGCTCTTCTGTTCTTTGCCGGCCCAAATTTTTTGGTAGGATTTTGGGAACGTTGAATATGTCCAAGCCCTCTAATTCTTGACGATTTAATTGTTTCAATTATTTCGATGTGGCCCGGATCATTTCTGATCTTGGAATTCAGACGTATCCGGGGCACTCTCATTCCTTAATCGGACCTACCACCATACGATCTAATTTACGTTCAGAAACGTCAATATATAGGCTGTCCCGTATTGTTGGCGTCTAAGACTCGGTACCAAAAGGTACTACTGGTTTTATCAGAACTTTGTAGATACTTAATTTTGTTTTTCGCGATATATCGTGAGACAAACATTTTAATGTTAGCGTAGAATGCGCGTAACCTGCGTTTTGTTCTCATTTTTAGTTAAGGTTTAGATGTTAATCGTGCCGAATCCATCTGCCGGATCCATCTACCTTATATGTGTGCCGCGAATCTCTGTTGCGTAGATGTAGATTTCTTTCTCGCTGATGTAGATTTCTTTCTCCACTACTAACGGGACGCAAAATATTTCGGCGCTCTCAAAAACCCGGAAACTAATTTTCATGACATTCTGGTCTTTAGGCCTTTTCTCCAATGGAAAGATAATTAACGTGAGACTTTGGGCATTAGGCTTCATGCCGCGCAGGGCGTTCGCAAGGCGTTCGAGAAAAGCAGGAATAATATAAGACATTGGTCATTAGGCCTGGCCCTCAAGACCTACCGACAATTGGGACACAATCACGAACAAAACTGGTGCCTCGAATGTAAACTCTAGTGACATTAGCACAAGCACAAACAGTCCCCTCGTACTAGAAAAGTACGTGGTAAAGCTCAACAGTCCATTGCCGGAGAGAACGGATTGATATATGGAAACACTCTCACTCAGAGATCTCTACCCTAAAGGCAGAAATCGGAGACGGAATCACAGTAAAAACCAAAGAGGACTAGTATGCAAGAAACTGTAACTAGGCTATCATTGACAGATCCTACCGATATGTATATATATATATATATATATATAAATATATATATATATATATATATATATATATATATATATATATATATATATCGCCTAGCAATTGGAGGAAGTAGGAGAAGAACTTAGCCGCCACTTTACTAAAAGTTATAATCGAATATCCTATGGACCAGAAAGAGTGTGGTATTGGAATCGTGTTAAGTTAACATCTTGCGTCGGCCAACGATCACTGACTCTGCACAAACATTCTGTAGAAAAGGCCTAGATGAAGTTCTGGTGCTACACTAAAAGTAGTCGCTAGAGAGGATATCCCCTGCAGACCTAGAGTCTGGATCTCAGCGATACCTAGTAACCCGAAAGAGATTAGCAATCTAGAACTGCTGACAGCCGATTGGAGAGTGGTCAAATTAGAAGAACCGAAGGCTGATTATAGATCTGCTATTATCATATTAAATAGTGAGTCGCTGGTTGCGTTGACGAGAAGTAATGGATTAATTACCTATGGTTTCAACTCAGTTACTTTCAAAATTTAGAAGAAAGGTGAGGGTATGGCATCTTGAGGGTGCCGATACTGGTAGAGGACCCAGCTGACAACCTGAACACGTGGTCTCTGGATGGGTCACAGTCAGAGGAGGCTGATGCAACTGTGGTGGAGATTGAAGTAATGGATCAAACCTAATGATGTAAGATTAACGTTCATCACTCCAAGACAGCTTCGGCTGCGCTCATCCTCAAACGAAAAGCAGAGGAGGTAGACATTGTATTGGTCCATTGGGTCAATGGTGACCGAGTACTTAGACTTACGATTCTTAGGCAGGTAGAATTCATTCCTGCATTCTTGCTAAAACTAGTCTGAATAACTATCTGTTATCAAATTACAGTAATTCAGATGTGGTCTCAACAAGCATTGAGGTACGAGGGCAAATCAAAAAGTCTTGCAATATCATATGAAAAAAAAGAGTGAGTGAGACAGCCATATTTTTATTTTTCGACATCATCTCCTTTAAGGTTTATACATTTGTCATATCGATCAATTAACTTGCCTAAACCCTCTAAAAAAAAAGATTTCTTTTGCTCCATAAAATATTAATTTACAACAGACTGTACTTCATAGTCACTGGACAATTTCCGGCCCCCTAGTATTTTTTTCAAATTGGGAAACAGAAACTAGTCACCGGGTGCCAAGTCTAGATTGTACGGTGGATGCGGAATTTCCACGAAGCCGCAGTCTTTTAATGCAGCTTGAGCAATATTAACCTTGTGCACTGGTGCATTGTCGTGAAGAAGCAAGATTTTTTTCCTAACTTTCCTTGGCCGTTTTTCCCGGATCGCTTTTTTCAATTTTCGGAAAACCTCTGCGTAATATATGCCTATGATTGTGGTTTTCGGTGGCATATAATCGATTATCAAAATTCCTTCAGAATCCCAAAAAATTGTTGCCAAAACCTTAACAGCAGACGGTTGAGTTCTGAATTTCTTTGGTGGTGGTTCACTACGTTTAATCCATTGCATCGATTCTTGTTTGGATTCCGGATCCCAGTGATGAAGCCATGTTTCATCGCCTGTTATTATGTTATCCAAGAAATTTTCTGGATCTTCTTTGTACATATCTAAAATCGCCTTTGAAGTTTGAACACGCATTTTTTTTTGTTCTGCATTCAACAAACGGGGAACCCATCGCGCACTTACTTTCGACATGTGAAGGTGGTCATGTAATATAGTATATGTGGTACCGTTTGAAAGGGAAAGTCTCCACGCTAACCCTGGAACAGAAATACGCCGGTCCTCCAATACAATAGATTCGGCCAAAATTACGTTTTCATGGCTAATAGCATCTGCTGGCCGACCCGAGGGGTTGTCGTCTACTAATGACTCCCGACCACTTTTGAATAATTTTACCCACCTTGTTACTGTGGCATATGATGGTGCAGATTCGCCGTAAACTTTTGATATATAGTTGAATATATAAATTGCATTTCGTCCATCTTTACAGAAAAATTTAATAATGGCGCGATATTCAATTTCATTCATTTTAAGAAAAATTCAAAACACGTGTTACTAAATTGACAAAAACAAACGAACTGTAAAATTTACATCGAAATGTTCTTCTAGAAGTTTCATCGCGACAAAAAATGGTTTTGAAAAATATATTGTTGTCTCACTCACTCTTTTTTTTCATATGATATTGCAAGACTTTTTGATATACCCTCGTAGATCGTCAGAATCTCTGGCTAATATAAGTTTCACTTCTACATAATGGGGAAGATATCCCACCTGGCATTTTAAGAAGCAACTAAAGGAGGCTTAACAACAAAGAATTGGAGTCATTCTGGGAAGTGATACAAATTCATATTTCACAATTTGGAGAAGCACTGATACGAATGAACGAGGCTAGCTACTCCTTGATTTTATTCTTAGTACTAACCTATGTGAATGCAATATGGGTTGTAATCAAACGTTTATAACTTGGAATAGACGAGAAGTGCTAGATATTACACTTGTCTCAGATACCATTATGGATAGTTCTCCAATTTGAATAGACAAAATCCACCAAAAACAAAACTGTAGAAATAGGAGAAAAAACAACTGGGATATTTTAGAATTATTCTACGTAATTCGCTACCGGTACCTATACCGGTTACAAATAATCTAATTCTGCACAAGAGCTTAATATCCTAGTGGACCTAAGACCACCTTGATGATGATCGAAAGATCTTCAAAATACTCATAAAATATGCTGGAGGCTTTTTAAAAGAGCAAAAAAAACTAAAGCTGCTAAGGACTGGGACTGCTACAAGAAATGTCCCTAAACTTACAAATATGAATTAATAAATGATAATACAAATGCTTGTAGGCAGTTCTGCAGTAAAATACAGTAATCCTCTGGGATATCTAGAAAAAAAAATCATTTGCGCTATAAACAGTTTTAAACAATATGTGTGCAAGGCCGACTGCAGTGCCAAAGACCTTAGACCTAAAAGTCTAACATCTCCATACTACACATTTTGGAAAGACAGATAGAAGCCCACATTAGGAGTTCGATTGAGCCAAATAGGCTATCGAAATCCAAACATACATATTGCCAGGGGAAATCTGCGGAAACTGCCCTCCACTCCGCCATTGCTTTTATAGAAAAATCCACTGAACATAAGAAGTACTCCATGATTACTCTTCTGGGTATAGATCGCACAGGCACACTCCCCTCGGTGCGTGAATTGGTCAATCAGGGGTTGGGTAGATCTAAAACTAAAAAGCAGGATCGTGACGTATGAGACCTTTAATAACAGATTTGTGAATAGACGCACACCGCTAAGTGGGATCTTAACCCTGCTTCTTTAGGACTCGGTCATAATTGACCTGTTATTAACCTGTGGCTAATAGTTTCGGTTTAAATGTGTATCTTAACAAAACTAACTTGGTACTTTTCTCCAGGAAATCCAAAGCTTTTTAGATCAACCCATTAGCTTAAATGGTATTGGTTTGACCTTCACTAATAAAGCGAAGTATCAGCGTCTTATTGTGGACAGTAAACTTGTTACGACTTTGAGGGGTCATAAAATTATTTCTTATTTAATTTTGTTTTGAAGCTGTTTTCATACGACGGATAAAAATCCGGGATTTTTCTATCCCATCATTTTAACCAATTACATCACGTAAATTATACAACAGAAACGCCTCTTTTCATACAGAAAAGTAGTTTCAGCGAAGGACGCCGTACATACAGGTGGCCAACCGGCCATTTGTAAAATTTGTTTTCTACGGTTAAGGCAGAGGGACGCACACCGTTGTGTTTGACGGTTTTTAACGCCCAACTAATTTTGACTTCCTATCGAGGCGGAAACCACAAATTTTGCCGGCCTATTGAGGCTAAATACGGTTAACGACCAATGCCCGCAGCAGCTTTTACGGCGGCCAATCGAGGCTTAATATATACCGGTGGACGTGCCTTCACATTGGAATTATTACGGGTGGCCAGTTGAGGTAATTCAAGGTTATATACCAGCGGACGTACCGCCACGTTGGAATTATTAGGAGTGGCTAACCACGTGGCCATTCATTTTTGGATTTCGGTGGGAAGACGCTCAACATTATCGACGGCGGCCTATCAAGGCCAAATTATTACTAAAGGTGGGAAGACGCCCAATCCTACAGGGTGACCTTACCGAGGTTCAAAGTACCAAATTTTGTTATTTTTAATTTAAATGCCGAGTGGGTTGCACGTTGGTTTTGCCTCTGAAATTTTGATTCGCTCATTTTCGGATATTATTTTATTTTTTTTTCACCTTCATTTCCTATTGTTTTATTTTTTTATTATTTTGGTTTCGGCCGGTAATTTCTTCTGCTCCCTCCCTTCTTCCCCAGTTTTTAGCAACATATTTTACATAAACAAAAATTGCTACCATAAAAACATACACCCAGGGTAGTTATAGGGGGGTTTTTCTAACACTTTTGTTAAAAAACTGAAAACATTTCACATTAAAATGATTTCAAAAATGTATGGACGGCTACTGACGCCAGGTGTGAATCTGATGTTACTCATGTATATAGAACATGATCTCAGATATCATAAAAACATACACCCAGGGTAGTTACAGGGGGGTTTTTCTAACACTTTTGTTAAAAAACTGAAAACATTTCACATTAAAATGACTTCAAAAATGTATGGAAGGCTACTGACGCTAGGTGTGAATCTTATGTTGCTCATGTATATAGAATATGATCTCAGATATCATAAAAACATACACCCAGGGTAGTTACAGGGGGGTTTTTCTAACACTTTTGTTAAAAAACTGAAAACATTTCACATTAAAATGACATCAAAAATATATGGAAGGCTACTGACGCCAGGTGTGAATCGATAATAGTGATAATAGCATTTTTTCAGTCAGGCTTCAATTAAGATGCTCCTTATGCCTTACCTACGTCGAAAGTAGCCCAGAGCTGCATCTCATTTCGTAAGACAGATCAATTCCAATATTACGGGAAATGAAGAGGCGAATGAACGCGCACGACAAAACGCAAACTACTTCATTTCAACAAGCAGGGCGGATGTTGATATGCCGCTCGTTACGTGACAATTACTGCTCAAAAGAGGAAGTTAGAAGAACAAAAAACGACAGTTGGTCTAATAGTACCTCATGCGTAGTAACTTTAAGCAGATTTAGCTAAAACTAAACCTGTCAAGATCGAGACAGCTGGTATCACTGGGGCAGCGGCATGTTAGTATGGTAGTGGGTGCTATTATGGGACACTTCTTCATAGGTAAATATGCGAGCAGAACGGAAGTCTCTTGACATGCTTAGTGTAGCTCTTCTGACATAATTACTGTCGTGCTTTTCACCTGTCCCTGTCTAGCGCTTAGCAGACTGAAATTCTTGGGAACTTCCCTCCT
This sequence comes from Nephrotoma appendiculata, assembly GCA_947310385.1. Lineage (NCBI taxonomy): Eukaryota > Metazoa > Arthropoda > Insecta > Diptera > Tipulidae > Nephrotoma > Nephrotoma appendiculata. Next base: position 142,408,297 of record OX371223.1, read on the forward strand.
AAATGACTTGATAACTTCAGTAAAATGGACGTCAACAATATCCTACGCTTGGTGAGGAGAACAAACAAACAATGTGACCCGGCTACAGACCTGATTGTGTATGTCTCAGTCGTTTAGGACAACCACCACAACTTAACCCTTTATGATGCCCTTATGGTGCCCAATGCGCCCCCACACAGTACAATACAATCATTTAAATTTATTGTTGTGATATATAAATAATTATATCGTATATTTTTGTAAGTAGACGCCAACTACTATAAACAGTATTCAGACTGATTAACAAACTAAATAATTTAAGATGTTTATAATATTCTTTTGTATTTGAATTTAATTAATCCATTGACTCCAGACTTTAAACTTATTGATTTCAAAAAGCATGTGGAGTGCGACTCAATTATTTTTTATGCATTACTGGCGCGCGTACTCCTTTTGAGATATTTTTATTCAGCTGTACAGTGGATTTAATGATTGCATTGATTACATGCGCTCATACTGTATACACAAGGTGGTTAATTTTTCAAACACATTGCGATCATTAAAACATTATAATTCTACACATCTTTCAAATTTCGATAATTTTTTTTTCACAAACAAAACCTTTCAATATTTGCGTTTACTCTCTATATGTAGATCGCGAAATGAATGTAAGAAAAAAATCAACAAATTTATTTACTTGGAATCCAAAGTGTGTGATGAAAGACCAAAACCAATTTGCAAATATAATAGCGGCCACGTTTAAGGTCAAATCATGCATGCTACAACAGGATTTATACGGAACTAATAATTTAGATACTCGTCAAAAAATATGTTTACAAAAAGAGCACAAAACCGCGAATAATATGCGCGATGCACATTGTACTCAGAAACCAATTACAATCGACGTTCGTTTCACATTCATAAATTTAGGTTAATGGTGTGTACATGAAATTCGGTTCAGTCAGTCAATTTTAGTTTTGAAAAACAAAATTTTGTTTACATCATTTGCCGCACGATCTCATTATAGATTTATACGTACTTCAGTGAAAAATTTCTGTATACGGCGAGGAGATCAAATAGATTCCAAAAAGTGTCGATTTTATTCTATAAATGATTGAATATCAAACACAATCTAGCTCTCCGTGAAAGAAAGACGAAACTATAAAGAAAACAACGAAACGATGGACCACAATTTTTTTTTTCAAGTTTTTCCTCTGTGTACTATTTTTTCACTATATACTCTGAATAAAAAAAAAAAAATCTTAATTTTTTTCTTTTCTTTTTTTTTAAAGTTGGATTCGGAAAATTGGAATTAAACAAAAAAATAATAAATTTAAGTAAAACCGATACGGGGTGTCTAAGAAAAAAAATGTATTTGCTAATACGTGGTAAAGTAGCAACAGTAGTTGTAATTAAATCAGTGAACAGTGCAAGTTGAAAAGTAAAAAGTGAAAAGTAGCGAACAGTAAAGTGAACAGTTAAAGTGAACATAGAAAAAGCGAATTGTGACTCAAATCGCTGTGTTTCGACGCTCGAAATTCGTAATATTTGGTTACAAACACCAAATGCTAAGAATTTCGTGCGTTCGATATAGATTCGTACTCATTCTTGCAAATAAAACACTCAGCGATTTAAGTCACAAAACTTAATTTTATTAACACCTTTAATATCCGCAGCAATCCACTAGTTTCACTTCTCACTAATTGACTTTAACTGTTCAATACTTTTCCACACTGTTTACTTTTTACTTGCACTGTACACTGTTTAAATTTTTCAAGTAGAAGAGGACGAGTTGAGCATGTTTGGGCCTATTCTGGTGTGGGTAACTGTAACTGGGAAACTTTCGAATTTCAAAATGAAACTTTGTATACCGATTAAGCCCAATTTGTGCTAATTAGTGCTCTCGGGAAAAAATAGTGCTAGTCCAGGACTCGAGAAAACGGGAATATAAAATTTCAAATTTCGCCTGAAAGACGAAACAAATAAAACCTGTACATCGATTTTGTCTCAAAATGTGTGAAACGAAATGAGTGTAACCGGAATGATATAGTAGTAGCATATGTATTTGTTTTTCTGCATATGCAAGTCACGTGTCATTCTTTTTTTGTTTATTCATATGAACTCTTTGAGTGCAAACTATTTCGGCTTGTGTATTGAGGAACACGATTGCGCGTTTGGCGCTGAAAGAGTTAACAATTGTAAACGCCATATTTTTGCGTTTTTATGTATTTTTGATTTTTTATAATTTCTAAAATTTATGAAATTTAAAATAAATTTACCTATAAAATTTTATTTTTAGATTTAAAATTAATTTATGATAATAGATAATTTAAAATATATTGGCATGTTAAATAATGACACTCCACAGCTCGAGAGCAAACGTAATGTTCTGAGAAAAGGAAGTAAGCACCATAAAAATTAAACCGATTCGCCCGGATCGCGTTATTTTGGTGCTGTTCATCGTACAAATGACACAAATACGAACAAAAGAAAAATACAAATACAAAGACATAATTGTGTATTATACACTTGTACGTATTCGATTTTTTTTCCTTCACTCATTTTAAATGAGTAACTCACGAGACAAAATCGATATACTGATTTATAGAAAAAACCAGAAATAACTTTCCAAAGGCGGCTAATTTGACATAATTTGTGTCATTCATAAATTGAGGAAAACAAACATGCCCCTAAAAGATACTATATTAAACTTACAAAATACACAGGTATTCCGTTCAATAATATTTTTGATGAACAACAAATTAAACAAAAGAATTAAAATGTTCTAAAATTCAAAATAAGCCAGATAGAATATTTCTGTGGCATGTTCATTGCCAACGAAAATTTAGTGGCTGAATTTGTGCTAATCTAGAATTGGCCCAATTTCATTGAACAACAAAAACTGTTGCAACAAATGAACGATTTTTTGACAAAAAGTGTATTACAAACCAAATGAAATTGGCACTTCTGATTACATTTTCCTATCAGGTATGTTCATTGCCATCAAAACCGTAATACTCAACGGTTTGTTGTTCAATGGAATTGGGCCAATTCTGGATTTGCACAAATTCAGCCACAATATTTTTCGGATATCCGTTAAATACGTTATTTCTATTTTTTAATTTGTTGTTCAACAAAAATATTATTGAACGGAATCCGGTGTATTTTGTTTGATTAATATAGTATCTCTTAGGGGCTAGTTTGTTTTTCCTCAATTTATGAAAGAAAATTTATGAATATTATATTTCTATGACAAGAACAAATTTCTTCAGTATAGCCGCCTTTGGAAAGTTTTAAATATAGGCTTAAATTATTTCTGGTTTTTTCTAGAAATCAGGTTTTAATAGTTTCGGCGAAATTTGAAAATTTCTATTCCCGTTTATTCGGCTCCTGAACTAGCACTAATTTTTTCCCGTGAGCACTAATTAGCACAAATTGGGCTTAATCGGTATACAAAGTCTCATTTTGAAATTCGAAAGTTTCCCTACTGCAGTTACCAAGACCCTATTGTGGAAATAATTAAATTCTTCACTTACCAACTATTGAATTTTACATCAAAAGCGTCTTGCATAATGTAACAACAATCAATCGATTGGTAATTTAGACACAAGTGAATTAGCAAGTGAACGACACAGGCGAAACCTTTAAATTTAAATACATGACAAACCATTTGAGTGCCACACATCGAATTTTTCTGTAATGTCGCGTACATGACATCGGAAACAAATATTTCCATACTCGCTAAGGAACTAAAAACCAATCAAATTATTTGAAATGCTTTGTACCACGCCTACTAGTTCCGAACTCGAGTTGAAATTGTTTTATCTTTGTTGTTGTTTTAATACATTTTGTGTGTTTCCATAGTATTTTTTCCGAACTTACTCACGATGTCATGAACGCACTATAAATGGTCTACTAACGAAATTGATGGAGTCACTAGCAAATTGTATAAAACAAAATATCTCGAACTTGCGAACATGACCATGATCTGCGGAGGTGTAGTCTTGGTAAGACTCTAGTTATTAAACATTAGTGATATTAGTCTCTTTGTCTTTAGTTAGTTTTACACAAAAAATTAGATTACCGGTTCCAAATCATCTCAAATTGTTTCAAATCCGGATAAAATCGATAGAAATCTTCTAAAAACTCTTTCCAAATCGTTTCTAATCATTTAAAATTTGGAGACTGTGGTCTAAAGGTAAAACTGCTTATCTCGACTTAAGTCATATTAAATATTTTAATATAAAATTAATCTTTTAAAAATAGTCTATTTTTCTGTCTACTTAACATGTCTATATCTGTCATTAGCTCAAAATTATTAACCTTGTGAAAACAGCTTATTTCAGTAGTATTCAAAAACTCAAAAGGCAAAACAGCTTAAGGCGTAACCAGCGAGTCTGTAAGAAATTTAAGTAACAAAGCGACATCTGAAAAATGTATGTTTATTGACATTACTGACCAGCGAAACCCAAAGTACTTTTCGTTCAGTTTCGTTAAATTTGAATTGTCATTTAGCAATCCGTAACAAGAGCGAAAATTATCGCTCAAACTGAAGGAAACTTCAAAATTGAATACAATTCTAATATAAAAACAATTCTAATATAAATGTCATACCATCGTGGCATCGTGGCATGGTTGATTTGTAATTTATCAATAATTTATTTATAAATGGATATTATCTATTCAATTTGTTCTGCCGTTTTGTATAATGTATAGTAAATTGACATTTAAAAATTCAATTGACAATAATCGTGTTACAGATTCGCTGGTCAAACTGTCAAAGATTATGTAATAAAACAGTTTCGTTAAATTCTGTAAGGTTTCGTTACTGACTCTTACAGACTCGCTCGCTGGTTATAGCTTTATTTGAAAAATAAAATTTCATTTATGTAAAAGTACTAAATTTATTATTTTACGTAAGTACTTATTGGCTATTATTTCATCAGTTTAGTAAATAAAGTAATTTGGCAAAACAGTCTATTTGTACTTAAACGTTTATTACTCATAAGCAAAATAAAAATACATAACGACTTATTTGGAAATTAGTCATTTTACCCTTTGTGTTTCGTGAAAATAATCTTTTTATTTTAATACAGGCTAATATACTATAATAAATTAATTTTCAATTCGCCAAAACAGCCTATTTTATGTAGGCGGTTTTGCCTACATCGTAAATCAATTTTAACAATTTGTATGACAGTTTAGCGGTTTTGTCTGGTGAATTTTGAATTTTTGTGGTAAAATCGTTGTTTAATTAGCATCTCAGGTAAGAAAATGAATCAGGTAAGAAAATGAATTTTTATAGTAATCTGAGAATATTATAAAACGCATTGATATTTTATAGGTATAATGGATCCATGTTCCAATCAGCAAGCAATAGAATTAGACTTGAAATCAAAATTACACTCTACAGAATCACACAACCTTAAACCAACTGTTTTACAAGTAAATGTTAGCCGTTCACCAGTTGATGAAATGAAAATTATAGATTCTGAGACAGCACCTCAAAACCTTAGCTGTCATGAAAATGACGCCTAGGAGGATGGTGTTGTGTTCAATGATAGTGACACAGACCCAAATTATGCCCCAAGCGGCGCACATTGGGGTTTTAGTAGTGTTTAGTCTCAAAAATGTCTAGAGCCTAGAAAAATGTATTTTGTCTGAAAAATTTTTGTATGCATAGAAATCAGTACATACCCAGACCCAAGAAACGCACTAAATGAGAATAAATTCAAGATTTATAGCAAGTGAAAGTGATTTGACTGGTAGTTGACAGCTGTCAACTGTCAATATCGAAAATCTAACTCCATATTTGAACGTAGCGACCGCAAAAAACAATGTGTACCAAATGTTAGAAAAAAATATTAAGCATAAAATTAAACACCCTTTGAAGCATGGGTTAAGAGAAAAAGTGATGTTTTTAAACAAATATCTGAGTATGTACTGATTTCTATGCATACAAAAAAATTTCAGACAAAATACTCATGAGGGATCTTTTAAGAATCTCATAAAGAGTATTTAAAAAAAAATACTCAATTTGGTCCATTTTTCTAGGCTCTAGACATTTTTGGGACTAAACACTACTAAAAACCCCAATGTGCGGCGGCGAAGAAAGTAATAATGATGCTTCATTTGAACCTAGTTTAAGTGTGAACGTTAGTGAACGTGTGAATTCTAGTTTAAGAATTACGGCAAGCCAATTGGAAAAAAAATTGTCAGAAGCTGAGATCAAGACCCAAGGTCAAGAAACGTGAAATAACCGTAAAGCGTAATTTGGGGCAAGAGTATTTGAACCAAAACGGGAGATTAGTAAGCGGGAGAACTGTAAAGCCTTTGAACGTTACCTGTAAACTTAAATGTTCCACTAAGATAACGCTGCAGAATCAAACATCAATATTTACGGATTATTCGAGCTAGTTACAACTTACGCCAAGCTTATGTATCTGGGATGATAGAAATTCTACCAAAAAAAACTGAAACTCTAACAAAATCCGTAAAAGGCCAGAGAAACCGAGTGTACTCATACAAATACTTTGTAGAAGTAGAAAGTAATCGCATACAAGTTTGCCAGAAGTGTTTTTTACTTATATTCGATGAAACAAATGGATTTATCAAAACTGTAATACAGAAAAAATTGGTTCGGCAGGCATAATATTACCAAACGATAAACGAGGACGTCACACTCCGGTTAATAAAATTTCACAAGAAAAATGCAACCAGGTTTTGGAACACGTACACAGTTTTCCACATTACGAGAGTCACTATAGCCAGCGCCATACACAGCAGAAATATCTGCAAAGTGACCTTAGTATAGCCATAATGTACAAACTAAACACTGAAAAATATCTACAAACGATTTAGTCTATTACAAAATATGCAGAATTATTTAAAACGTTAAATTTAAAATTTAAAAAACCTCAACTTGATCGATGTAATAAATGTGAATTACTTGAAATGCAAACAAAATCTTCTGAAAATGAAGAATTAAAATCAAAATTTCTGGAAGAGAAGCCCAAGCACTTGGAACGTGCAAGAAAGCCGACCAACTTTATGCTAGTGAGGCGATTTGGAATGATTTGGATAATTTAGTTTTTAGTTTACGAGAAAATTTGGAACGATTCTATGTGGATCTGTTTAAAAATTGAGATACTTTTGAACGATTTACGAGTAGTTACAATTTGAGCTGATTTGCGACGATTTTAAACGATTTGAAATGATGTGAGATGATTTGGAACAAATATACGAGTATATGACAAAAAAAGCGAATTTTAGATGATGTGTAACGATTTGGACAATGAAGGACGATTTGGAACAATTTTAGACAGATTACATTATGAATTGAGACAATTTAAACGACTTTATGTAAACTTGAGATGATTTAATTCGAATTTAAGATGATTTAGAATGATTTGTGGCGATTTAGAAATTTTTTATGTAGATTTGATAACATTTAAGATAATTTGTAAGGATTCTATGAGAATTTAAGACAATTTGAGATATTTGGATCTATTTAGTTACAATTTGAGACGATTTGGAACCATTTAGGATGATTCGGAACGATATTATTTAGATTGTGGAAGATTTTATATGATTTGATTGCAATTTGACGATTTAGATAGATTTTATGTATATTTGGTATACTTGGTATGATGTGAGATAATTGAAACGATTTTATTTAGTTTAGTTTGAAATTAATGTGAACGATTTGCGATGGTTTGTGGTAATTAGACATGATGTTTAACCATTTAGAAGGATTTGTAACGATTTCAAGGAGATTTAAAACAATTTCCAATGATTTGGAACGGTTTGATTACATTTGGGATCGATTTTGAGAGGATTATTGATAACAATCTAATGCAGATCTGTCTGATACAATTGAAAGACGATTTGAAACGATATTTTGAGGATTTGCAAAGATTATTTGGATTGTTTTAATTCTAATTTGAGAGTAACTTAAACCAATTAAGACGATTTGGAACGATTTTATATAGATTTTAAGTAAACTTGATACAATTTGAATACAATTTGAAACGAGTTGGAACGATTATGTGATGATTTGATACAATTATGAGATGATATGGATCGATATAATTATAATTTGAAATAGTTTGTGCCAAATTTTGTAGATTTGGTTTACATTATTGAAACGACTTTATGTAGATTTGGAAAGATTTGAAATGATGTGGCATATGAGACAATTTGAGATGGTTTGAAACGATTTGGATCATTTTGGGTGATTTGAAACGACTTTAGGTAGAGTTTTATGTAAAACGATTGATATGATTTGGGATGACTTGGAACGATTTGAATACAATTTGAGACGATTTGGAACACTTTTGCAACGATTTGACACTATTAGAGATGATTTGAAATTATTTGATGCAGATTCACTACAATTTGAGATGATTATGATCGACGATGTTCAACCATTTTATGTAGATTGTAGATGATTTGCCTTAATTTGAAGAGATTTACTTTCAATTTGAAACGATCTGAAATAATTTTTCGAGGTTTTGATTGTAATTTGAGATGATTGGATTAATTTAGTTACAATTTGAAACCATTTGGCGCTTTTAGAACGATTTGGAATGATTTTATGTAGATTTGAGAGGATTTGAAATGATATGAGACGATTTGGAATGAATTGAAAAGAGAGGATATGAGACAATTTGAGACGGTTCGAATCATTTTGGACGATTTAGAATGATTTTAAGTAGATTTCATCATAATTTGATACAATTTTATGTAGATTTGAAATGATTTAAATCAGTTTGATTGCAATTTGAAATTATTTTGGATTTCAGATAGATTTTAGACGATTGATTTGGAATGATTTTATTTGAATTTGAGCCGATTTGGAACGATTTTCTGACGATTTGACACAATACAACATGAGCAATGTTTAACCATTTAGAACGATTGTAGACTTGAAACGATTTGCAATAATTTGGAGAGATTTACTTAGAATTTGAGAAAAACTGGAACAAATTTTTGAGAATTTGATTGCAATGATTGGATCAATTTAGTTACAATTTGTGACAACTGCGAGCCATTAGAACGATTGAGAACGATTTTATGTTTATTTGAGAAGATTTGTAATGATGTGAGACAATTGACGAGAGGATATGAGAAAAATTGAGACGATTTGAAACAAATTTAACCATTTTTGACGATTTTACTATAGAGTTTATCATAATTTGATACGATTTTATCAAATTTATGTAGATTTAAAATGATTTAAATCATTAAGATTGCAATTTGAAATGAGTTTCGATTCTATATAGATTGATTCAGATGATTTGATTGCAATTTGAAAAGATTTGGAACGCTTATTTGACGATTTGACTTAGTCTGTGATGATTTGAAATGGTTTGATGCAGATTCGTAACAATTTGAGATGATTTGGGTTGATTTAGTCACAATTTGAAACTATGTATGTAGATTTGAGGCGAATTACAGTTTAAAAAAATGTAATTACAATAACGATGACATTATTGTGACGACTTAGAACAATTTGACGAGGATTTGTAACAAATTGAGATGGTTTGGATCGATGTAATTACATTTTGAGATTATTTGGAACTGTATAGGACAATTTGGAATGGTTTTATGTACAGATGTGAGACGATTTTAACGTTTTAAGACAGATAAGAACGATTTTATTAGAATTTTATTGCAATTTGAGATGGTTTGGTTAATTTACTATAGTTACAAATGATTTGAGAAAATTTATTTGAAAGTTTAGATGATTTTGATCGATTTAGTTACAATTTGAGACCGTTTAAGTGGAACAACTTTATGTAGACTTGAAACGGTTTGAGATGGTTTGAAAAGATTTTATGTAGATTCGAGACAATATGAAATGATGTGTGATTTGAGATGATTGGACGAATTTAGTTACAATTTGAGGCAATTTGGCGCTGTTAGAACGATTAGGAATGATTTTATGTAAATTTGAGAAGATTTTAAATGAATTTATGAGAGTACATGAGACAATTTGAGACGGTTTGAACCATTTTGGACGATTTGAAATGATTAAATCACTTTGATTGCAATTTGAAATATTTTACATTTCAGATAGATTTTAGACGATTGATTTGATTGCAATTTGAGCCAATTTGGAACGCTTTTGTGACGTTTGTCACAATTTAAGATGATTTGAAATGATTAGATGCAGATTCACTACAACATGAGATGATTGGGATCGATGTAGTTGCAATTTGAGACGATGATTTTACCATTTAGAACGATGTTATGTAGATTTGAAATGATTTTTATTCAACTTGGAACAATTTTTCGGGAATTTGATTGCAATTTGAGATAATTTAGATGAATTTAGTTACAATTGCGAGACATTTAGAACGTTTTGAAACAATTTTATATAGATTTGAGAAGATTTGAAATGATGTGAGACGATTTGGAACGAGTTGATGAGAGGATAGTGACTTTTTAAAGCTATTTGAAAATATTTGAACCCTTTTGGGCAATTTGGAACAAGCCTACGTAGATTTAATAATAATTTGATACGATTTTAACAACTTTATATAGATTTGAAATGATTTGACTAGAGTTTGAGACGATTAAGAACGGGTTTTGTAACGATTTAACACAACTTCCAATGATTTAAAATGATTTGTTGCAGATTCGTTGCAGGTTGAGACTAACCACTTAGAACGATTGTATCTAGATTTGGGACGAATTTCAGATTTCGAAAGATTCATTACAATGTGTGACGACTTGGAACAATTTGTCGAGGATTAAATTAAATTACTAAATTTAGATGATTTGTATCGATTTAATTACAATTTGAGATTATTTGAAACCATTGATGATTTCGAACGATTTTATGTAGATCTGAGACGATTAAAAGTGGTTTGGAACGATTTGTTTAGATTGACAGATGATTTGGAATGATGTTGAGAATATCGAAGTAAATTGAGCTGAAGTGGATTGATTTTATTACAATTTGAGATGATTTGGAACCAATTAAAAAGGTTTGGAGTGGTTTTATATAAATGTGAGACTATTTGACACGATTTTAGAAAAATTAGGACGATTTTATTACAAGTTGAGACGATTTGGAAAATTTAGTTACAAATGATTTGGGAAAATTTGGAACGATTTTATGAGCATTTGCTTACAAGTTGGGACGGTTTTGATCAATTTAGTTCAACTTGAGGATGATTTGAAAAAATTTTGTACAAATTTAGACGACTTGAAGTGATTTGGAACGATTTGAATATAGTTTGAAACAATGTGGAACGATTTTACGATTTGATTGTTATTTGAGATGATTTGGATCGATTTAGATATAATTTGAGAACCATTTAGAATGATGTGGAACGACTTTATGTATATTTGAGATAATTTGGAACGAATTCATGAGAAGATGAGGCAATTTGAGATGCTCTGTAACGACTTGGATTAAGACGATTTGGAACGATTTTAGGGACATTTAATTATGAATTGAGTCGTTTTGAACGACTTTATGTAAATTTAAAAATATTTGAGATGGTTTGGAATGATTAAGAATCGATTTAGATCGATTTTATATATTATATGTGAGACGATATTAAACGTTTTGAGAGGAAGTCGATCCAATGACTTTATGAGAATTTTATGAAAATTTTAGATGTTTTGAGACAAATTGAGACGATTTGGATTAGACGGATGTTTGGATGATTTTATTTAAAATAGATTTCAGACGAATTAAGATAATTTAAAATGATGTGATTACAGTTTGAGGAGATGTGGAATGTTTTTTGTAGATTTGAGACGATTTAGATGTTATGGAACGATATAATTTCAATTTGAGACGATTTTAAATGATTTTTGAGGATTTCTTTGCCATCTTAAATAAGCATGGAACAGCGTTCCAATTGGTTTGGATTTGATCCATCATATCATTTGATTGATGCATCATATCAGAAAAATGACTAACCATTATGGCAAGTCGATACCAACTGGCTCGGTTTCTGGAACTCAAAGTTCCAGGAAGCCATTAATAAGAAACTGTAACTAATATTCTAAACCGCACATGTATAGACCTTTAGCACCAGGCTCAATATCGACCTGAGATTTTGATTGTTTTTAGGGACATTATTGAATAAATTAAGTAATTTAAGATATTTAACAAAAATATAAACAAATCCTGGACTGATGATAATGCAGTTTTAGAGTTCACTAATGATATTTTTTTATTTTTTTGGAAATAAATTCTCGTCAATCTCTTTACGCATCATGCCCCTATCGGCATTCGAACCCGGTACCTCCCCGATCCAAACTCCAAAGCTTTAACCACTGTGCCATTTGGTCGGAAAATAATAGTTTGAAAAACCGACCACCAGAATAAATCCAGCATTACGAACCAAATTTTATAACAACTCGTAAAGAAAAGGCCTAGATGATTCTATCAAAGACTCTAGACAGATTCCAATACATCGTCCAAACAAAACGTTAGCGTTCCAATTCAATTGCCAATTGGATTCCAGAGAGACATCTAAAAAACTTGATGCTGAATGAATTCCGGGATCCAAACCAATTTCATCATAATTGTTCAAGAAATAATCGAGTTTCATTTGGAATTTTTAGATTTCATAATTGATTAGACATAGTTCCTTGAACGGGTGGCCAAAAACCGATTTAATAATTTTAGCGAAATTTTAAAATTTTATTCTGCTTATTTCTTTGGTGAAAAGTATTACATTTTAATATAAAAATGGATTTAAAAATTTCCACTGATTATAAATGAGGTCAAAAATCTATTTTCCCTCTAGTGGTGAGCAGAAAAAACTATTATTTTTCACTGGTACTTTCTCGCTATCTTATGGATCAAAAACCCTGAACGAATGTGCAAAATTAATCCACATGGTATTTTTGGGGCTACTTCGTGCGGTCTCGTCCACGCTGTAAAATTTGTTGAATTATTTAAAAGTGTAATCCTAGGCAACAAAAATGAAGCTTGCGTAGGTCAGAAAATACGAACTCGTTAAATGTTGTTTTATAGTATTATCACTTCCTAATGGTTCCGAATGAAATTAAAACTCCAAAGCAATGTTAATTCGACGTCATCATATCGATTCCAAATTCAATATATTCGCTAATATTTTTCCAATAAAACAGTAATCGAAAATTTCTAACTGTAAAATGAAATCATGTTATACTCGTATCTTATAATCATTACCATCTGGTCTGTAAATATTTATTCTAAATTTTCGATATAATTTTTTCTTAATTATCACCCGTTAGAAAATTTTCAATTTTCCTTCAATCGAAGAATTATACACAGAAAAATCGTTTTGCTCTCTCAATCGTAAATTGACGTTTGTAAGACAAAGTATTGTATTATTTTTTATAAAGACGATTTTTTTCGCTTAAGATTCGAATAAATTATTAAGATTAACAAAAACAAAAAAAAAATATTTGTAAAATGACACAAAATCTATCAGCTGAGGATTATTACGATCATCATAGGCTAAGTACGTGAAAATTGATTTAATGACCGTGAAAACATATTTAGTCTCTAATCCATTATTTGTTACATTTGTTGTGTACATTTCTAGGACCACCATCACCGTCACGGGGCACCGGAATATTTATAGCATCTCAACCATCACGAAAACCATCACAGAGGCGGGCATCATGCGTCCCCTCGATACATCACCATCACCAAAATCAAAATAGTCCACCGCCCCAAACCAGATCACATCATCACCGCCGTTCATCGGTGCAACGGAAATCAATGAAAAAACTTACGGCATACGAACGATCACAATCGAAACCGGAAACCGTAACACAATTACCGCCATCGCTAACCGTATCATCAACAAGTTTACGTAAAACATGTTCATCGACAAATTTAAATGTGCCGCAACCGTCTGGTTTTAGTTCGTTACGGCCATCATCCGCCTCATCCCAAACAACGGTCTCGTGCCATTCGAATGTGCCCTCAATAAATTCGTCTAGTTTAAAAATTAATCGATCATCATCGTTAGTCGATCAGCCACCGGCTGTTGATCATACACAAATTTATTATTATGATCCGAGTGGAACATGTAGGCCCTATGCCACAGATCAGTGTGATGATGGTGTTAATATTAATCTAAATAGTAATGATGATGAGGACAGTGTTAATAATCATCTTAATCATAATAATTTTAGTAATAATAATAGTAATGTGAATAATAGTAGTGCTCGAAGTACTAGTTTTAGTAAAAAGAAAAAAAATCTGTGGAATGAAGTGAAAAATCTAAGGGAGTCATCCCAGACAAGAACAGAATTTTTTAATGTTGTTAGTGTTACAATTCTAAAAGATAGTAAGTAATAAATGTGTTCGTTGTTGTTGTTGGTGTTGTTAATCCAGGGCTCTACATAAAACTCAACGATACAATAAAATTGTGAAATTAATGTGTGTAATTCCAAGAATAGAAAAAATTCCGTTTAACTAAATAATTAAAGAAAAATTTTAAGATGAACAACAAAAGAGCTTGGTACAAGAATAATTCACTCGTGATGTTCTAATTAATTTACGAGAATATTTGGAATTGTTTGTTATGTTTTATTTCATGCTGTGATGTTTTCTTAATTTTTAATTTTTTTGGAAAAATTTATGTGCTGTGGTCATACCAGTAAAATAAACTATATACCGACCGACGGTAAAAATGTTTATAGTGGAAAATTGGTTACATTTTACAGATGACGTCTAGAGTTTAGATATACGTTGTTACTAAACATGTAGCTTTAAATAGCAAGTGTGCATACAAACAATATATATGGGAGATTCTGTTTATCAAACTCAGAACTTATTTAATTGCGCAGATCCATTCGAGATTGAGGCCCCCCTATATGATTATGGGGTAGATACTCGATCGGCCAGCAAGCAAGCAATTTGCTAAGCGAAATCCTGGCGACTCAATCAATTTTACCAAGGAAATTTGAATTTCAAATTATAATTTTTATAAAATTTTTGTTTATTTTTGCAATTGCACAGTAAAACAACACCAAAGTTTGCTGTTCATTTTTGAAGCCGCAAAATTTACTGTGCAATTGCAAAAAACACAAAATTTTTGAAAAACATAATTTGAAATTCAAATTTCCTTGGTAAAATTGATTGAGTAGCCAGGATTTCGACTAGCAAATTGCTTGCTTGCTAGCCGATCGAGTATCTACCCTAACATGTAATACTAGCAGTTAATCGTCCACAATGATGGAAGTATTTTTTAGAACTCACTCTGCTGTAATTTGTTCTTTTTTGTAATATGTGACTCTACACAGTTTTATAAAATTAAACTAAAAATGTTTGAATGGGTGTACTACGAAATCCCGGTTTTCAAGATCCCGGTTTCAAAATCCCGATTTTCAAAATCACAGTTTTCAAAATCTAGGTTCTTAAAATCTCGGTTTACGAAATCCCGGTTTTCTTTTCTTCTAGTTCTAAAGTCTTGATTTGAAAAAAATATTTTTTATTAATTTGGGCCGGCCGGACTAATAATATTTTAACATAAAAATAAGATATCTTGCCCAAAAATTTACTAGAAAAACCAAGGCCGAGGAGTCGGTGCTATTTTATCGGGGTCGGAGCCAGAAAATACTGAACTCCATTTTTTTTTGACAAATTACAACAAAATATTGGCACCCGCTCTAGAATTACTCGAATTCCTAGTTTTTGATGGTTTTCAAAAATTTAAAAATTATTGATCTAAAATAAAAATGTCGAAAAAAATTTACTCGAATAAAATATAGTCGAAAGAAAAAACTTCGTGTTTCTTTTAATCGAATTTATGGTCGAATTTCAACTTTAATAAGCAATATTTTGTTAATGCAACATTTTGAAATGCAATAATCGTAGAGGCTGGCAGCTTCGATAACTCTCAAAGATACGCGACCGATTAAGAAATCGATTAAGAACGAATCTATTAAGAAATGGCCTAGTTCCATCCCTAATAACAATATTCCAGTACTTTATCAATCATTATTTTAAAATCCCATTTAGATCCTACATGTCGTTTTTCGACATAATCGGCTAAGAAATGATCAGGTTTCATCTCTATCCGCCTTATTCCACAACTTTATCAAAAACGCATTTTTTGAATCCCATTTAGAACCCATATGTCGAATTATAACTAAATCGGTTAAAAATGGCCTAATTCCATAGCGATGGCCATATTTTAGAACTTTATCAAAAAATCATTTTAGTAATCCATTTTTATCGCACGTGTAGAATTTCAACCAAATCGGTTTAGAAATGGCCAAATTTCATCCCTATTAGCCATGTTCTAGAACTTTATAGGAAACTCATTTTTGAATTTTGTCAAAAAAACATTTAAAAGTCCCATTTTCCCCCATGTCAAATTTTAAAAATTCAAACCAGGATTTTGATAACCGGAATTTTGAAAACCGTTATTCTGAAAACCGGGATTTATAAAAAAACCCGGGACTTTGAAAGCCTGCATTTCATTACACACTCTGTTTGAATGCATTTTCACAATTAGTCCAGCTTTGATTGTTATTTAAATCTTTATCCGTCTGATGCATGCATTTTTTTAACTGAGGAATTTTGATTATGTAAAATTTATGCCAAGAAAGACGAATTTTTTTCAAGAAGCCTGTAACAGACAGCGCTGATAATAGAAGGCCCGCCTTTAGGCAGACTTATGCATTACAAAAACAAAATAAAACAAATCCAAAATTATTTATTTTTATCAAAAAAGGAAATAAAAAATTAAAATAAAAATAAAAAATATGAAACAATTCAATTTGGAAGGAACCTTGTTACTTTTTTGGTTTGTTGGAATTATTATCAAAATTATTTAGCCTTATACGATTCATACGCATTACTAGTTTCGTAACCAATGGTATTATGATTTCCTAAATGAGAACAGAAGCAGACATACAATTCCTTTGTCTTCTTTTTTGATTTTAAATAATAATGGATTAGGGATTGACAAAAATGTCAATATTGACATTTAATTGACTTTTAAAATATCATAAATGACTTTTATGTTAACAAACCAGAAAAAACAAATTTTCCCGCCAACTAAATATATCGATAACAAACAAAAAACTCAAAGCAAACTAGATCTTTTTTGGTAAACTATTAGTATCAGGAATCTCCATTGTTGATGCATTCGGCGTAGTTAGCACTAAAATGCATCGAAATGGGAAAAAATATCTCATTGCGAAACTGAATTCAAATTTAATTTGAAACTGTGGGTTAGTTGCTTCTTTACCCACTCTTTAAATATATGTCGCTATGTATGCTGTTCTCACTATGCACTGTGTAAGGTGTATACTTATATTGGCACTTTAATAACAACACTCTAATTAATTATAACAACTTTTGAATACTTTTATTGTAAATGAAAAAATATATTAAATGATTCAAAATAACATTACTCGAAATATTCGACTAGAACATAATATTTTTGTTTTTGCCACAACCTACGATGGTAGACCGGGTTTTCTTTGTCTCTTCCATAATTTTAGAGAATTTATTATAATTTATAAATTTGACAATTAAATTTGACGTTTAAGTTTATAAACATCGCCACAATACTTATTCCCCAATAAATTCGGAAGAATTTTTGAAAATACAAGTCACCGAGGCCAAAAATAAACCAAATTAAAGAACCGACGGTGATCCAGAAGCCGCTTTCAGTCAAAACGTACCGGTGGTCTAATTTTTCTTCCAGTCCTGGTTTGAACTGGTTCCTTCGGTGGAAGATTGAAGCGAACCGTTTTTAACACGTTTGTACCATCAGAACCCGGCTCGTTATCCGAAGTTCTCTCACCCAGCGAGGCCGCCGGAAACGATCCCACGATGTCTGCATTCTCCGCGAAACACGGTTTGAGGCGATCCAGTGATACCACACCTGACCTGCCGTTTACGTCAATAGTGAAGAACTTATCCCCTCTCTCGAGAACTTTAAACGGTCCTGAATAAGGTGGTTATAAGGATTTCCTAACAAAATCCGACCTTTAAAATACGTGTGAACACGTTGAAAGCTCTCTGCTTACTGAAGTTTTTACATTGGAGTGCCAAGTTGCCGGAGACGGTCTAATCTCATCAAAATGTTTTTTAAGATTATTAACAAAATCTGTCTGAAGAATTTTATCAGTCGAAAAAGAATTTAGAAATTGACCAGGCACCCTGGATGTACTTCCGTAAACAAGTTCAGCGGGAGAAGTTTTAAGTTCCTCACTATATAACGTGCGTAAACCTAACAGTAAGGTTGGCAAGAACCTTACCCAATCAGTTCGTTCGTGACACATGATTGCGGTCTTTAACGTTCTGTGCCATTTCTCAATCATACCGTTGGACTTTGGGTTATAATCCGTCGTTCTTACTCGGCTGAATCCGATCAACGCTGACAACTCATTAAAAAGACAAGACACAAACTGCGAACTTTGGTCGGTGACTATAACGTTTGGTACCCCGAAGCATGAAATCCATGTGGAGTATACCGCAGAAGCGACAGTAGCTGCAGTAATATCAGGAACTGAAACTGCCTCAGCCCACCTCGTATACCTGTTGATTAATGTAACGCAATACCACTGATTGTCAGAAATAGGCAAAGGACCAATGATGTCTAAGTGAATTTCTGCGAAGTGTTGCGAAGTTAATTGATAATTAATTGATTCTTTTGATCGGAGAGGTGGAACGGTGTGTCTTGAAATTTTGGATTTCTGGTAAGCTAAACAGGATTGTGCCATAGTTTTTGAATCTTTCGTGATGGAGGACCAGATGACATTTTTCGTCAATAATTTAGTTGTTGCTTTAATTCCAGGGTGTGAAAGATTATGAAAGGCTTCAAAAACTTTTTTCCGAAATTCAATTGGAATAAAAGGTCTTTGATTAACTGTTGAAATATCATTTATGCATAATCTATACTTTCAGGAATAGAAATTAGATTAATGCGGGAAAGTGTATCTGCGACGACATTATATATGCCTGGTATGTGTTGGATGTCGGTTGTGAACTGCCCGATGAAATCCCAATGTCTGAATTGACCCGGTGATGCCTTATCCGGATTCTGACCAAAAACGTAGACAAGTGGTTTATGGTCCGTATAAACAACGTAAACTGTCGTCCTTACAAAAGATATCTGAAATGCTTGATGCCAGAGTACGCTTCTAACAACTCTTTGTCATAAGCACTATATCTTTGTTGCGTTTCATCAAGAAGAACCGAGAAAAAGCTGAGTGGTTGCCAAATATCGTCGATATACTGTTGAACTACTGCGCCGATAGCTGTGTCCGAAGCGTTTACCATCATAGCGAGTTCACCCGTAGATGAAGGGTGTGCAAGAAGAGTAGCTTTACACAATTTCTCCTTACAATTGTCGAAGGCATCAATGGACTCTGCTGACCAATTAATTGGAATTTTACTATTTTTCTTACTATATAACCTTTAAGAAAATCATTAAGTAAAATTTGATCAGACGCGGCGTTTAGAATGAAACGTCTGTAGAAATTAATCATCCCCAAAAATCTTTTGAGTTGATTAACCGTTAACGAACGTTCAAAATTTTTGATGACTTCAACACGTTCTTGAACAGGTAAAATGCCATTTGTATTAACAAAATATCCTAAAAATTTAACTTCAGATGAGGCGAAGACACATTTTCCACGATTGATTATTAAACCGTTGTCTGATTATTTTTAAAAAACTAGTTCGAGATGCGCGTGATATTCATCGAAAGTTTTAGACGCTATCAGAATATCATCTAAGTAAATGAATGCGAAATTAAGTCGCAACAATACGGAATGCATGAATCTCTGAAAAGTTTGCGCTGCATTCCTGAGACCAAAAGTCATTTTAGTGAATTCAAATATACCGAACATCCTTCAAGCTGGTACGAAAAATCTTGAAGATGTAGAATAGGATAACGATGTGGAATATAGTAGCACGATTCAGACTGCGGTAATCTCCACATAGTCTCCAATCTCCATTTTCTTCAAGACAAGATGCAAAGGACTAGTGCCATCATATTCTCGAACTCCTGTTTTGCAATCGTTAATTTGTCAGGCGCCAAACGTCTAGTTTTACAGGAAACCGGTGGTCCAAAATTTTCCAGCCGATGAGTGATCATATCTTAACTGGTTTGATGTTTAGGGAGTTTGTCATAATTTCTGAGAATATAGAAAGAAGTTGCTGAATTTGATTATTCACCTGAAATTTATCTAGTTGAGGCAATGTTGACTTTGCAGTGCGACAGATAGAACCAACCGTAAACAAAGATGTTGTTGAATCTAGAAGACGACGTTTTCCAAGATCAACTATCAATCCAGAACTTTTAAGGAAATCAGCTCCGAGACATATGCCACTATAAATTTCCACTTGAAATTACGCCGTAATCCAAAATCTAAATTTAGAATTTTTGTTCCATAAGCTTTAATTGGCGTTCCATTCGCAGCAAACAATTTGGAAGTGGGTAATGCCTGCGAAATGTGACAAATTTTGAGTGGAACAACCGAAACGTCAGCACCAGTGTCTATTAGAAATGCAACTCTTGAATTGATATCATGTATTGTATTAATAGACGACTAGTAGTGGCTCATCGGTGACGGTCGTCACGTCCTGATGAACATTTAAAAATCCTTTTTGATCGACTGACCTCCGCAGGTTTTATCATAAAATGTACAGCCAATCTGGCATTTCTGAGCCTTATCACCGAACCTAAAATGATAAAAACATAAATCGAATTTTGGGTTAACCCGACCTCTAGATCTCGAACGAGAATTTGTTTGTTTTCTATTATTAGAACGAGATCGAGATATATTGATATCCATAGATTTAATTTCAGCTAAAAATTTTATTTTAAAATCTTCTAATTTAGCGTCTCCACATTATCTCCATCATGTTATCTGCACGTGCTGCCAACACATCTAATGTTACATCATTTTCAAACGTCGTCAGGATAACTTGAACCTGAGAAGTTGAAATTACTGCCAGCGTTCAAACGTATCAGACTCAGTAATTGCGAAGGTTTTTTATCACCCAAAGTCAGGTTCGTCAGGACGTTTTTAGGCATGACATCTCTGACTCGCCTAAAACGCGAATCACTTCCTCTTTGAAAACAGAATAAGGAAGTGTACCCTTATCGCGGAGAATTAAATCCGCAAAACGATCATGCAGTCTCGCGTTCAACGCTCCCAATGAGAGAACCTGGTGGTCTCCGACCTGATGTTCGCGACAGCAAACTGCGAGGTCGGAATCGGACCGCTCCAATCTCCAAATTTGGATTTTGGACCCCCGTCCAACCAGGTCCTGAACCAGACTGCCCAGACAACTGAGCAACTTCTGGATCCCGGAATAAATTTTGCGATTGGAGGAACAATTGAAATTGCTCCTCTAATAAATTTTGCATACTCTCTAGCTGTTTCCACAGAACTTGCATCCCAACAAACCTCGTCATTGACCGGGGAGTTGGAAGGAGTATCAGATGACATTTACAAACTTAAACCGAAACGCGAAACAAAAATGCAAAACCGAGTAGAAGAAAAAGAACGAAATAAATAAAATGCCGGAGTTAATTTTAATTTTTAAATAAAATTTTATTTGTGAACTCAATAAAATTAAGGGGGAAAAAAAACTTACCCGATCTACTCGGTATGATATCAAAGGGCCGAAAGTCGAAGGGCCGAATGTCGAAGGGCCGAATTTCAAAGGGCCGAACTTCAAAGGGCCGAATGTGTCGAAGGGCCGAATGTGTTGAAGGGCCGAATGTATCGAAGGGCCGAATGTGTCGAAGGGCCGAATATGTCGAAGGGGCGAATGGGTAGAAGGGCCGAATTTTTTTGATTTTTTGTTTTTTTGTTTTTAGAAATATATTTTTTTTATTTTTTTATTTTTTGCACCATCAACCTATTATCAGAAGGCTGACAAATAGGGCCGAATGTCTCTGGTTGCGCATGATAAAATTTTCCTTCACCAAAATATATCGCTGACCGGATAAGTGGAATTTCATAAATATTCAAAGATGAAAAATATTAAAATACATAAATTCATAAGAAATTCATTTATGTTTAATAAAAAAAAATAATTACAAAATATTCTATAAAAAAAATATGAAAAATAATAAAATATAAAAATATTCTAATATTCTTAAAATATTTTATTTTGTTATAAAACAACAAATTTAAAAAATTATATTTCTAAAAACAAAAGAAAATTCGGCCCTTCGACACATTCGGCCCTTCGACCCATTCGGCCCTTCGACATTCGGTCCTTCGACACATTCGGCCCTCCGACACATTCGGCCCTTCGACATTCGGCCCTTTGCCATTCGGCCCTTCGACATTCGGCCCTTCGACATTCGGCCTTTTGTACCTATTCCATCTACTCACGTTTAAAATTTGTTGTGAAATGATTTATTGTTGCCCGGTGTCCTGCTGATCGCTCGTTACCCAATAAATTCGGAATGATCTGGATGCATCCGACACAAAATCCACAGCACAAGAATGATGAAACCGTTTAGAAATAATATAGTTGCAAAAATACAGTTGATCAATCGAATATGAAAGCACTCAGATTCCGTGGGGGTCACCAATTTGTGGGTTTGTTGCTTCTTTACCCACTATTTAAATATATGACGCTATGTATGCTGTTCTCGCTTTGCGCAGTATGAAGGTGTATAATTTGAATACTTTTGAGTACTTTTATTGTAATTGAAAAAATATATTAAATGATTCAAAATAACACTACTCGAAATATTCGACTTGATGTTTCGAGTTTTTTTTAATATTGATGAAAAAAAAATAGAATATAACATTTTTGTTTTTGCCACAACCTACGATGATAGAGCGGGTTTTCTTTGTCTCTTCCATAATTTTAGAGAGTTCATTGTAATTTATAAATTTGACAATTAAATTTGACGTTTAAGTTTATAAACATCGCGACAAAACTATGGTTAAACATGACACACTAGTACGAAATCATGGTTTCGAGTTAACCATAATTACGAAACTAATGCCATAGACAGACTACTGGTTCAAACTTATTTACTTATTTGCCGCCATCTAATAAGCAAGCAAACCGGTTCAAAATTAGTTTGCATGCTTATTTTGACAGCGACATGAAAACATTGATTGTTTTCAACGCAAAATTCTTCGATGTATAATTTTTTCGTTACTTTTATTAATTTAACCAACTTATTGATAATTTAAGGAATATTGTATTTATACCAATTAAAATGCCTTTCGGCAATGTAGAAACATAAAAACTCGGTATAATGTTTAAATGTGTCTTTATTTGATTTTTAGACGGAACTCCGCTGGATCTTTTATATTGAAGAAATTTTTCTTTATCAATCAAAGATCGTAGTCTTAATTATTAAATTAATAGAAAATGGTTATTTTATGTCTCATCAGTGCTAATAAGTGTGTTGTTCACTGTACGTTATTTTCTTTATGCGTCTGATTTGTGAAAAAAGGTTTTTTGTACTCTATTGTATAATTCGGATGCTCGCTACATCGTTAATTATTTTATGTAGTTTTAATTCAGAAATATACATTTGATACCTAGAAATATTAACTAAACCCTAAAACAAAACAATTGACATCCATAAATATCAACAAAAAATTGACCGACCAAATGGTACAGTGGTTAAAGCATTGGTATTTGGATCGGGAGGTACCTAGTTCGAATCCCGATAGGGGCAGGATGCAAAGTGAAATTTCATCAACAGATTACAATCTGTGATGAAATGGAACACATCTATGACCCCCTGTCGGAGTGCAAAACTCATGGGCCGTCCCATCTTCCATGTCAGTACTATAGGCTGGCATGAAGCTATGCAATGTGCAGATGGTTCTACGTAAATCGGACCTATAACCATTGTGTTTAGACTATAATAACCTTATAAATTTTGTCGAACACATACAAAAATATCTTTTCATGAAAATTATTTGTAAACAACTAAAACTTTTTGACATTAGTATATGGTTTCCATAACGACAAATAACAAACTCTAAAAAATACAAGAATCCACATACGACACCGCAAACAACGGCTCGCCAAAATAAAAGGGAGAATCACAATACCAATTTTGAACTCGGGTGACTTAGATAGTCACGGCGAGTGGTGTGGTGAGGCGAGAATCATAATAGACACATAAGTTACCTCGCCAGCGTACTTATTTCAATAAGTTAGGTTCCACAAATAAGTATTTGTTGAGAACTCAAGACACACTATACAATTTCTTTTGGCTTCTCATCTGGTTTTAAATATCAATGGAGTAGGCATTGACAAAAATGTCAAGATTGACATTTAATTGACTTTTAAATTGTCAGAAATGACTTTTATATTGACAGAACAGAAAAAAATACCACAGTGACAAATAGAAAACTCAAAGGAAACTAGATTTGCTTGGTAAACTATTAGTGGAGATTCTTCCATTTTTGATGCATTCGGCGTTGTAAGCAATAAAATGCATCGAAATTTGAAAAAATATCTCATTTCGAAACTGAGTTCAAATTTAGTTTGAAGTTATTGTTAAACATGACAGACTAGTACGAAATCATAACAGAGTGTCTATGAAATTATAATGAAAGAAAAGCAGGATTTTGTTTGATAATTACATAAACTTAATTGGCTTTTTACGCAACATACGTTTGTTTCCGAATTGAGCGTTTACATTGCTTTTGCCCCAATCTATCCCGAAAAATACACCAATGACCTATTTGATCATAGCGGATGTGATTTGTTAGCAGGTAAGCCCACTTAACTGGCTTTTGCCATGGCAATTGAGTCGAGTTTGATGATCACCCAACACTTCTTTTATCCAATCTTCTTTTCACAGTTCATGTACTTAATGATTCTGTCACTTACGACCCAAATAATGAAAGCTGAATTTTATTTTGTCAAAAATTTATATGTATGTCTCTTCCTCGAGAGAGAATGATGATTTTGATTTTAATAAAAATCCAAACATTCAATTTGCTCTCTTGAATGTAAATGCGAATATGAGTAGTTGCCCGGAAAAAATTCACTCGCTTGTGTTAAAAGAGTGTTCTTGTCGGATGTCGAAAATTATCGCGGTATTTCTAAGGGCCGTACCTTTTTCTTATTTAAATGTTCCATCTCTGTAAACTAGCATGGGTTTCACGGCCGGTCAATTGTGACAAATCTTGATTTGTTATCAAATTTTTTGACTTAAGCATAGAAGATGGTGATAGTGTTGAAGTAGTCTTTACTGATTTTAGTAAAGCATTCGATAAAATTGATCATGCCTTACTTGTAAGAAAACTGGAACAGCTCAAGTGTGATGTCCTTCATTTAAAGTGGATCATATTTGACGAACCAAACTCAAAAAGTTATTTAAATAACAATTTATCAAGAGTTATAAATGTTTTGTCTAGCGTCCCACAAGGTAGCAATCTTGCACCTGTCTGATTTATCGCGTTCATAGATGATGTAAAACGGTGCTTCAACATTGTGAGTTTTTGATTTGTGCTGATGATGTTACAAGTAAAATCTTTTGCAAGAAATGAATAAATATTTCTTGTGAATGGTAAAGTTATGAACTTTTCTAGAAGATGTAATGATAATAGTTTATTTTCAAATGTAGTTATGATCGATGGAACTCATTCTTTTCTAGATTCAGTTGTCTTATTTTCTCGAAATTTATCGTTTAAAGAGCATATTGACAGATGTATCTCCAGAAATTCTCTTGATCCGTATACTCTAAAAATCCTCTTCGTTTCATTTGTTTGTTCCCACTTGGAATATGCCTCAATATTCCGGAATCCATACTATAACAATTCCTCTAGCCGTATAGAATCAATTCGGAAGCGATTTTTGTTGCTTGCCTTAAGGCAACTCCATTGACAGGTAAATGTTATTGAATATTGATCCATTGTCCGTCCGGTGCAGTTTTCTGGCGCGACCACTCAGATAACGAGGCTTCATGATCGATCTGTACTTCCATGGGTTGAACTTTGGTTTGTTGGACTCGATTTTTAATTCAATTCGCGCAATTTATTAATGTTTCTGCCGTATTAGATTTTAATTTGTCTAAAAACGAATTTGAAAGGGTTATAAAAAATTTTATTATACAAATTTTAATTTATCTCCGGTAATTCAAACAAAATATTAATTAACTGATCGGCTAAGATCAGTAAATAATTTTCGACATTTTATTATTCACTTAATCTTTTAACATTATGGGATGGTATAGCAGGTTGGACATGCTTATCAAATAACTGACCCATAATTTGGTACAATGTTTGGGCCGTGCCCTTTCACACTTTATGCACTATCCAACAACCTTTCGACATAAATTCCGCACTTTTATGATAAAAACACATTGTTTTAACTTATAGATAACTTAACTTATAGAAACTATTGTTTCAGAACCAGCAAGAACAGGACGATTATGTTCATGCCGAACTAACAATTTAACAAATGACTGTGTTTCTGGCACCACGATTTATTGCATGTGATCAAGGGAAAGTACGTCATTCCTCAGTCGTCCGCCCACCCTAATTTTTCCATCGCTATCAAGAAAGAAATACGGATTTAGTTTTTCGAAGTTGCTGAATTTCTAATGAAAAGTGAAAGTGCTGTGCTATGTATGTACAAATTTCAAGGCGTCATCGATTTTAGCAATCTAAAGCGATTTAATCTATATAAGGTTTGTTGAAATACACGAAAGGCCTTATGTGTACTTAAAGAGAGTACTTAGTACTTAAAGAGAGTACTTAAAAAATGGAACAAAGCAAACTACTGCAATCGGATAAAAATAAAACAACCAAAAATACGTTTGTCTTGCGAGAGACCACATACTTTAATATTGACAGATAGATTGATACATAAAAGCAAGAAGGAGAAAAATAAAAAATATGCGGTCTTACTTTGAGAAATTTACAACAACAATCTCATATATGTATGTAATTCCAAATTGGAATTGCTTTAAATCAATTTTTCTGCTGGTATAGAATAATTCTATTTTACCGGTTGTAAATTAGTTACGATTTGAAATAATATTCAATATTATTCGATCATATTACTATTTAATTAGATATATTTAGTTGTGTTGTCACGTTTTTTTAAACTTCAGAATATAATTGTTCGCAACTAATAAAAATAAGTAAATACAATCAAATTAGATTTTTCATTTGTACTAAAAAATGAAAACAAAACAAACTTCTGATAATTCCAATGTCATCGTTGTATCTGTGATTTTTCGTTAAACTGCGTACACGTATACGCAAAAAAACAAAAAATATTTTTGATTGTATGCGATTGTATGAAATATCTCTTTTTGGTTGTCTCTGCCGAAAGCAACAACTTTTGGCTTTAATTTTTTTAATGTATTTTAGATTCTACAGTTTGGTCCATTTTAATAATATTTATTTATTTTATTTTTTTCATTTTACGAAATTTTTTTTTTTTTTTTGTAACTATTGCCAAAGACTTTATTCTTGAATCTTTATACGAAACTAACAAGAAGTGTGAAATTCTTAAAAACTATTTTATTTTAGATTAAGCCTTAACCTATGTTAATACTTAATATCATTATGCATTATTATTTACTTAATTTTAGTGTGTTAGCTCATCATGCACGTAATTATTAGATTATATTTCTCAGTTAATTAAATCTAGAGGATCTGCCATGCGCAGCCGTCTGTATTTCGGTTGCCTTAGTAGTTCTCTAGCTAATTCGTTAGGGTGTGATTCCAGTTTCAGTTGGTACTTTAGACTGCATGATTTAATTGTCTCTTTAACAGTTTTGATTCCTAAATCTCTATGGATGTTGCTGTTTCGAATATACCAAGGGGCATTTGTAATGCTACGAAGTATCTTTGCTTGCGTTCTTTGTACAATATCTATATTTGATGCACTAGTTGAGCCCCATAGTTGGATACCATATGTCCATATGGGGATTAGGATCGCTTTGTATAGTAGAACCATAGAAAAATCAGTTTACCATAGATTTCTCATTTTTATAAATCGAGAAACAAAAATGAGTTGAGTAAAAAAGTTCTGATAATTCCAATGTCATGATTATGTTTGTGCGCGCAATGTAAAATCACAAATACAATCATGACATTGGAATTGTTAGAACTTTTTTACTCAATTCTTTTTTATCTTTCGATTTATCAAAATGAGAAATCTATGGTAAACTTATTTTTCTATGGTAGAACCTTGCAGTCTAGAGAGAGTTTCGATTTTCTACCGATTATCCAGTACATTTTAGAAAATTTTATTTTTAATTAATTGCGTTTTGTTTCAATGTGCTTTTTCAATGTCAATCTTCTATCGAGATGAAGACCGAGATATTTGACGTTTGTTTGTTGAGGAATTGTGATATTGTTTAATTTTACTCCTGGACATGTACGTTTATTCAATGTGAATGTTACATGTGTTGATTTACATTCATTCATCCTTATCCGCCAAGTTTTTAACCAATCTTCTATTTTGTGTAGATGTTCTTGTAATTCTCTCGATGCTGTTTGAGGATTTTTGTGCGAAAATAATATAGCTGTGTCATCAGCAAAAGTTGAAGTGACAATTTTTTCAGTTATTGGTAAGTCAGCTGTGAATAGCAAGTATAGCACAGGTGCCAATACACTACCTTGCGGTACTCCTGCCTTTATCTCGGCTAGATCAGTAGTAGCCGTATTTTGTTTCACCTGGAACATCCTTTGGGCTAAGTAGTTTTCAAGAATTGAATGAAATTGGCTAGGCAGAAGAGTTTTAATTTTGTAATTTAATCCTTCATGCCATACTTTGTCGAAAGCTTGCGCAATATCCAAGAAAACTGCCGAGCAATATTTCTTTTCTTCTATGGAAAATTTAATTGTATTTACAATTCTGTGCACCTGTTCTATTGTGCCGTGTTGCTCTCTAAATCCAAATTGGTGATCTGGTATAATGCGACCTTCAGATAGTATAGGTATTAGTTGTTGTAGTAGCATCTTTTCAAAAAGCTTTGAAATTATCGGAAGTAGACTTATTGGCCTGTACGACGAGACTTGGGTTTCGTCTTTACCTGGCTTACGAATCATGATAATTTGAGATATTTTCCATTTTTGGGGAAAGTATCCACATCTCATAATCGCGTTAAAAATATATGTTATATATTTTATGCATCTATCTGGTAATTCTTTGATCATTTTTCCAGTTATTAGATCATGACCTGGCGCTTTCTTAGGATTTATACTGTTTTTGATAACCGTTTTGACGCATTTCCATTTAAATTTTACTGGGTTTGGGTTCGACTCGTCCCTCGTAAACTGTGGTAGTACACTATCGTTATTTTGTTCGTTTGGGGTGAACACTTTTTGTAGATGGTTAGAGAAAGCGATGGCCTTTTCTAAGTCACTTCTGGCCCAGTGACCATCTGGTTTCCTTATCGGTGGGTTCGATATCTCTGGCCTTTTTAAATTTCTTGCTGCCTTCCACAGTGAGTAATCGGTTTTTTCTGTTGCTGTGAGCTCACTTAGGTAATTCTGTATTCCTAAATTTTGGTCTTCCCGAATTGCTTCTCTCAGAGCTTTAATAGCTCTATTTAATTTTCATTTATGCAAAGGAGATCGGTGAAGCTGCCACAGCCGCCAAATTGTCCGCTTCTCTGCCAATAACTTTTGAATGTTACTTGAAAGCCTTGTATTATTTTCGGAATATTTGTTCACCGGAGTAGCTTTTTTTGCAGCCATTTCCATTATTTGACTTAAGTTTTCTATCGCGGCATCAATGTCTTCTTGTGTGCGAAGTGGAACATTGAGATGACAATTCACATTTACTATGTTTCTATAGAGAACCCATTTCGTTAGTTTGTTTGTTAAACGTTGGGGTGGTTCAGTTTTTAATGCTTGGGTACTTAGTGTTACTATTATTGGTGAGTGATCTGATGATAAATCATAACAGTCAACGACTTGAGCATTGTTGCGTGCTATTCCTCGTATTACACAGAAATCTATTAAATCAGGAATTTTCTTTCTATCTGTAGGCCAATATGTGGGGTGTCCAGATGATAAATAATCTAGGTTTTTCTCGTTTATTGCTTCGTAAAGTTGCTTGCCCTTGGGTGACGTCAACCTCGAACCCCATTGCACATGTTTAGCGTTGTAATCACCCCCTGCTAGAAATTTGATTCCCAACTGATTGAAGTAATCGATAAATTGTTGCTTTTTAATTGCGTGTTTCGGTGGGCAGTAAACAGCCGATATTAAAAATTTCCCAGACCATTCTTCGAAACTGATAGTTGTAGCTTGAATGTGATCTTTAGCATATTTCTGAAGCTTGTAGTGCTTTAATCTTCTTTTTATTAAAACTGCAGTGCCGCCGTGTGCTTTTCCATCCGGATGTTTGGTGTCATAAACGGAATAGCTGGTAATATTAAAAAAATGTTGTTTTGTGAAGTGTGTTTCAGATATTAACATGATGTCTATATTTTGTTCGATAAGAAAGGTTTGTACCTCAGCTTTATGTTGCGAGAGCCCGTTGGCACTCCAAATAGCTATTTTTAGAAATGTCATTTTTAATTTTTGATTATAATTTGCATAAGCGTTTTCATATTTTGCATCATCATGCTCATTTGTCTTTCCATCATCATCATGAAACTTTGAATGGTCTCGGTTAATTTATTTACCATGGTATGAATGTTTAGTTCCTCCTCATTAACATGAACTTTTGGTTTCGGTTTGTTACCTTTTAGAATACTTGCGTAAGAAACACCTGGCTGTGCAAAACTGTTGGCAAACGTCTCCAAGTTATCATTTTGTGTGTTTGCATTCGTTGGTTTGGTAACTATTGTATTTTTTGGAAACACGGCCCTCTGATTAAATTGCATGTTGAGCATTCGTTGCTCAGCTCTCATTTTAGGGTTTATTTTTCGTTTTAAGTCCAGATACACTGCGCAACCCCTATAGTTTGCAGTATGATTTTCGCCGCAGTTATTACAACGTAACACAGATGGGTCATTGCGAGACTTGTCACACTGTTTGGAGTCGTGGAGTTCACCGTAAATAACACAAACTTCATTTAAGGTGCAGTGTGCTTTCGTGTGTCCATATTCTTGGCACTTTATGCATTGGACTGATCCAGACCTCTTCTTAGGTTCTTCAATTACTATTTTACGATTTAACAAATGTTTTAATTTGTAAATCTTGTGAACTCCTTTTGACTTTTCTTCCTCTGGCTCTAGTTCCAAACGGAACATTGGTTGAGGTACCTTCTCACGGTTTACTATATTACCAATAGATTTGACATGGAAACCTTCCGCAGCAACCGCAGCTTGTATGTCGCTAACATCTACGTAGCTTTCAATTTCTCTTAGCACAACAGTCAGCCCTTTTTGACTTTTTATTTGGTATGTGTAATATTTTTTACCAGCTTCATCAAAATGTGTAACAAGGGCTCTGAAGCCAGCGATTTCGAGTATTTGAATCTTTGTTTCATTTATGTTACCTCTTTTGAGCGGGGCAATATAAAATTTTGAATCTGTTAATGTTGCGATGTTATTAACCAGATTGTTGTTAGATGCTTCCCTTAAATAAATCGGAGGCGGTTTCTCATTTTTCAAAGTCGGCGCTGCGTTGGGGTCAACGACCTCTAAACTAGAGAATCGGTTGTTAAGAGGTATTTGATTAACACCTTGTTCAGACCGTGACACTTTGCTCCTGCCAGCAAACTGAGCAGATCTCGGGCTACGTTTTCTTTTAGGTTGAACAGTGATATATCTATCCAATCCCGTTTGCACTAGATTAAATTCACACTGACCACGGTCACTAGAGTTCGTCGCACTGAGTTCATTGCTATTGTTTTCATTTAGCATTGTTAAATTCGCTGATACATTATTTTCTTCGCGGTTTTGATTTTTATTTTTAAACTGCGGTATAATTAATTCTGTTGAAGAAGCACTTTTAATCATAGGCATAGGTGATTTCTTTGGGCTGTGTTGAACTTTGCCCACTTGATATGCACTTGCACTTGCAATATTTTCTACATGAGACTGGTTCAAGTTTGTTGTAGATTGTGTTCGGCGTCCGATGTTCGAAGGAGTCTTTTTTGGGGAAATTAGCCCCTTCATGTTTACATCATCACTTAATCACTTATCAAGTTACACTTTTATATTAGTTTTTTTTTGCACAGTGTGTATTTAATTATAAAACCATTCACACGATTGAAAAAATCGATATAACAAAATAAAAAGCACTAACACTGCACTTTTCGCTTGTTTTATTTTACGTCCGAACCTCACGACAGTAAAATTGACAGTAAAATTAACGACGACAGTAAAATTAAATTCGGTATTTTTCTGTCAAAACAAACGCAAAATGTCTTTTTTTACAACAAGATGATAAAAAAATAGTACAAATAACCGCCTAGTGGTAAACACAATAAACATAAAATGGTTTTATTTCTCCTTAACCTAAATTTTTTTTGACTTACATTAAAGCCAATTCGGCTTTATACAACGCAATTGCTGTTGTAATTTTGCGAAAGCAACCCAGCTACATAAACAGGTGACAGGTGTCGTTTAAATAAAAGCAACACAAAACATCTATTTCACTTCAATTGATTTTGAATTTTGAATTGTCAACAAATAACTTATAAAAGGCCATATAACTTATATCAACACTACTACTCCTCATTCTAATTAACTATTAGTTTAATTTAATTTAATCGTCGTCGCTCGCGTAGCATGACATGCCGCTTTACCGTCAACGGTTTTGTTAGTAAATCGGCCAACATCTGAACAGTAATACACGCATGAATACACGTTAAAATTATATCGCGTATCCACATGTTTTGTTTGATTTGACAATTATTCCTCTTCGATGAGATTCAAACATCTTTGGTTTTCTTCGCGTAGATTGCTGTTGCTGGCTGTTGCAAATCGTTCAGCAACCGTCGCTACCAACCAAAATGCCTCTTGACACGCTTAGGACAATGCCATGAGCTCTGCTATTGTAGATGACAATGCGACGCAGTGTTTGATTTTCAGACTGCGTGCGTGACAGCGATTTTATTAAAATATTAGTGCCACCCTTGAATGAATGGTATGAATCAGTCTTTAATTTAGTTTAGTTATTTAGCCGAAAAAATCGCTATCAGGCACACAGTCTCAGTTCTTTTTATTTTCAGCCCAATCGGCGTCAGCATATGTGTACAAAAATTTGTCCGAATCGGCATCACTGCTTAAAGCCAATTTTACATTCGGAGTGCCCTTTAAATATTTCAACACCCGTTTCAATTCGTTCCAATCTTGTTGAGGTGGTTGCTGCACTCGTTGCGATAATACTGAAAAACTTGCCAAAATATCTGGTCGTATATTCACGGATATGTAAAGCAAACACCCGATAAGTTTCTGGTGATCTGTGTTTGTCAGCAGAAAATTATCATCTGCATTTATCAAATTTGATTTATCATTTTCACGTTTATCGAACGTAGGAAACTTTAAACATCACTGATCTGAGCAATTCTTTGAATGTATTTTGTTTGACACAAATGATAAATGTTTTTCGCGTCCTTGGTGATTTCTATTCCGGGGTAAAATTTGATTTCAGCTGTTTTTATTGATTTCGCTGCAACAATCATATCGTGGATATAAATCAAACGAAATGACCATTCGCCTTTTTTCTTTCGTAAGTACAAATATTGATCTGCCTTGCTTTGTTGAAAAGCCGCATCGATCAATACTTCCTGAATAGCGAAGTTCTAAGATTTCGCCGCTTGTTTTAGATCATATAGACTTTTTTTCAACAAACAAACGAGTTCACTATTCTTCTCGAATCCCGGCGGCTGTTTCATGAGGATCGTTTCATTTTCTAATTTAAAAACGTCGGTTTTGCATCAGTATGTCGTACAAAAAAAAAACAAAAAAAAAAATCGTCGCTGTGGCACACCCTTTTTTCACGCTGCGAAATGCGATGCACTGATGTCTCACGAATGGGAATGTCTCTGTTATTTTTTTCATTGAAAATACGATGTAAGCCTTCAGCGAAAGATTCGAATTCGACATTCGACACTGCATCACCACTTTTGTTGCGCACACCCGCATTATTTTGAATTTTCGTCCTAACCAACAAAAATCATCGGTACGCTGGTATCATCCAATTTTCGTCGTTTCTCTGATGGCACATGAATAAAACATTTAGCACCAAAAATTTAAAAATGTTTAATACCTGGTTTCCACTGAATCCACGCCGTCTTGGTGGTGTCTTTTCGATTGCTCAGCATGGCAAACGGTTTTGAGCAAGATTTGTCGTATTTACCGCCTCTGTCCAAAATGTTTTCGGTAAATTTGGGTCCAACAGCATACAAAGCGCCATCTCAATGAGCGTACGATTTTTTCTCTCAGCAACACCATTCTGCTCCGGCGTGTATGGTGTTGAGTACCGAATTTGAATTCTTTTATGTTTCAAAAAATCGACGCCGTTCTTTCCGGTGTACTGTCCCTCTCGATCGTATAACTTTTGGTTTCGTAGAGAATTCAGTTTTTTACCAATTCAACGTACTCCTTTATTTTCTCGGCGACTTCTGATTTAATTTTAGCAAATAATCACCGTATAACGCAAAAAATCATCTATGAATACGAGTACGTACCGCTTGTACGTATGATTGCTTTGGAAACGGCGAACGTGTTGTTTTTCCTTTGAGGCACAGTTCGCATTTAACCTTGATGCCGCAATCGACAATTTTCATGCCGTCAACTGATCCTTTCGAATACATTTGCTTGATTGCATCTGGATCGCGATGCCCAACACTTCGATGCATACATTTTGTTCGGGTGACGCGATTTAAACAAATTCCCTTGCGTGTTTGCTACTGCTACTTGTTTGTCTCTGAATTTAATTTTACACTTTTCAGAATTCGCAATAAAATTCACTGCATAGCTCGTTTCATGCAACTTTTTCACTGACCACAAATTTCCTTGAATATTCGGCACGTACAAAACATCTGTTACCATTACCACGGTCGATACACCATTTACATTGACCATTTCGATGCGACACACGCCTTTTCCCTTGACATCTACGCTTTCACCGTTTGCGACGTGAATGCTAAACTCTTGCATTCCGCATGATCTAGTGAAACGAAAAAACCTTTGTTGCTCGAAATACTATATGTTTCGTAGCACCCGAGCCGAGAATCCATTCATTACAATTTTTTTTTTCGATGAAACTACAAATACAAAACATTCATTTTCTTCAACTTTATTTATCTTGTCACTGGTCGATGTACTTCCGCTTATTGTGTTTTCCTTTCCATGAATTATATTTACCGCAGTCATTCTTTACATAGCCAGATCGTTTGCAAAAGTAACACTTAATTTTGTCTGTAAATTTCGCCTTAGTTTTTAATGTAGAATCTGTATTTTCGTTGCCTTCCGCCTCTTTTCGACGTTGATACCCAGTAATTAATTTCGATTGAAATTAATTTCTATTAATTAATTCCAGATCACTTAATTTCTGGAACAAATTCGGGAGTTCTTTCAAATGCTCTTCGACGTTTCCACTTTCACTCATTTTTAAACCACAAATACGTCAAATTAAGCTCATTTCTTTTGTCATTGAGTCTTTCTCATCAAATGTTTTTAATGCAATCGATGCATCTTTCGCCGGAGTTTTATTTCGGATGTACAATTGGTTGTCTTCAACTGACAAACCAATCCACGCACGAGCCTGATCATCGCGAATTTGCCAATTGTTGATGGCTTCCGCATTGGCACTATCTTCCGTTGGTTCTGATTTTGTTTCATTTAAAACACTCCACAAATTTTCTTTCATAAGCTCCAGTACTTCCACATAAAATAATTGTCGTTAAATTTAGTTATATTCTTTATTTGAGTCCGCCATTGTAACTTTACTCTTACGCTTACTTTACATACAATACTTCTTTTATTTCGAAACTTAATGTCGCTTTTCAATAACTGGGCCAATAGCCTGTTGGATTACACGAACGTTCTTATGTGCATCCACATAGCCAAACAAAGTACTTAGAACGTGTATCAAAGCAAAGTACCGTAATCGGATAAAAATAAAACAACAAAAAATACTTGTGTCGTGAAAGAGACCACATTCTTTAATATTCACAGAAAGACTGATACATCGATTTTTTGTGTTGTAACAACAACACCTCGCGTTTAGACTGTTTGTTGTTACTCGTCTATGTATGTGTATATTACATTTTAGAAATTTTGAAAATAAAAGGGTTTGAGGTTTAAAAACATTGCTCAAATAATATTAAATTAATTAAAATTAAATATTATTAAATTATTGTATTTAATTTTTTTTATTTTAAGCACCAAAACAATTTTTTTTCACATTCAAAAAAATTACCATAAATATGTTTATATGTGTTGGTGTGTAACAACACGATCAGCGCTACAAATTTTTGTTGAAAACGTTCAGCGGAATATCCCTACTCCAAAATTAGTTTGTAGGCAAAGAAGTAAGAAACGAGGAAAATCAGCGCCCAAAAAATACTCGTCTAAACAGGCACTATGTACATAAAAGAAAGAGAAATACAAATAAAAAATAATGATGTAAAAATGTCAAACTGTGTGTTTGATTCACATATAAAAAGGTGGCAGGGTGTCGCATAAATAAATGCCAAACAAAACGTCTACTTCACTTCAATTGATTTTGAATTGTCAACAAATAATTTAAAATGTCCAAATAACTTTTCTCAATAAGGTTGTCATCGGATACCATATTAGAATTACTATTTTGTTATTACAGGCTCATGTAAAACATGAGTGAGTCGAGTCATTGAATGTATCGCAACCGATTCGCAATTTGGTCGTGAGACTG
Organism: Nephrotoma appendiculata; assembly: GCA_947310385.1. Lineage (NCBI taxonomy): Eukaryota > Metazoa > Arthropoda > Insecta > Diptera > Tipulidae > Nephrotoma > Nephrotoma appendiculata. The sequence continues at coordinate 142,445,041 of OX371223.1, forward strand.
TTTTCGCGAATAATCGCGTGATGTATCATAAAATATTTTTTTTAAATACACAACCGGTGTTGTTTGTTTGTGGGTTAACAACTTCTTTCGTGCGCTGTAACTCGAATTATTAGAACAAGAATTGGGAATACTGCTTAAAATGTTCAAAGTAGTTATGGAGCAGTTTTTAATTGTAAATAAATGTCTCAAATCGTTTTTTTGAAAAATTCCTAAATTCACCAATATTAGATTTTATTGGAACAGCAACACTGTAATTTCCCAGTTCGACGAATTGCGACGAACAAGCGGTATTGATTCCTCATTTTTAATGTTCGCAAATTATCTTAACTAATTAGTAACTATTTTTATTACAAAGCCCATTGGGTTAACCTAAATACAAAAACTAAATGTTTTATTTTCTCTTTTTTACAGTTGGCTGGCTGCTGTTAACCATCATCATATCACTATTTATGGTAACAATCGGAGTCACGTACATATCAGACTGTCCCGTGTGCAAATTCATCCCATATTATCTAATATTAGCAGGTAAATCAAAATTTGTTGCTTTAATATTTTGGATACAATAATTTATCGCCATTAATTCCAGGTATCTTCGGTGTGATAAACCAAATTTTCAACTATAGAATACATCGTAAAACGTCCGACATTCTTGAAGATCATTCACGTGACTCAGTCGTACTTCGGCTGACATTCATATTGATATGTTTTATAGTCGGTTGCGGTTCGTATTGGGTCTTTAAAATGTATCCGCCGAATTATGATCCGAATTCGGGCGATGAATACTGTAACAAATTTGTTTATCTATTTGCATTCTGGATTACGATTATGATCTATGTGATTGTGCTGCTCGTGCCGTTTATCTGGTATATTGTGGGTGCAATTAAAAATTCGTGCAATAAAAAAGAGAAAATTATTGGCTCGACAATGGTATCGTTAACGATTGATGGTGGGCGAATCAATATCGAGAATGCTGTGTAATCATCAAATCATCAACATCAACCATCATCAGTTTATTTATTAAACATTTTTTTTTATTCAGTTTAAAAAGAAATTATTATTTTTTATGATTAATAAAAAAAAAAAAAAAACATTAAAAATCGAAAAATTTGTATCGATTTTGAATTTTAAAGCGTGTGATGGGAAAATATTAATAAAAAAAATTATTATTGAATCATAAACCATAAATTACACAATGACTGTCAATGGTCTGGTTCAGCCGGTCGTAGGTTTAATTTTTTATAAACCACATGTTTCGCGATTTGGTGTCTGTTAACTTTTAATTGCTGTCACATTTAAAATTGTATGATTTGTGTCCAAGATTGCGATATTATTGCATCTTTGGTTTCAGGCTTCATTTAGAAAACAAAGTACCGATAATCGAAGGGGCACCCTAAGTTGTTTTAACTTGTATAATTAACGTCAATTTTGTATTGCTCCATTTAAGATCATGCCCCACTAGATCCAGAATAAACGATGACCTAGTTCAACAGTCAATTTGTTGGTGACAGTTCTTTTTTGGATACTAAGAAAGTTTTGCATCTTATGCTCTACTATAGTTTCCATCGACTCAGATCTCAGATTTTTTCTTCAAAGGGGAATGTTTAGACTGCGATCTCTCATTTTTAGTGATTCTTTTTTTACTACTACACCTTTCAAAAAGCCTCTATAATTTAATGCTGCTTATGGAATGACATAAGACGTCTCATCTTTTACTAAGCTTAATTTGATGGAATCGATGAGCCTATCGAATAACGTATAGCGCAGTACGATAACCATTAGACCGGAGTGAAATAATTCCTAAATAAATCCTAAGTAAAAAAAACTGTATATGTATTAGTAAATATACACCAAAAATCAACATTTAGGCGAAGCTATATTTTACATAAGAGCTTGAAAATTTTCTTTCACAACAAAAAATATGAATATGTATATGTAAAGTTAAATATGCATTTGTGGTTAAAATAAAAATAATTTTAAAAATAAATATTATTAAAACTTGCTTGGAATTCAAAAGAATACAAGTCGAGATTTTGGTTGTCCTAAACCCTACAATAACGTTTCCAATTAATTATAAAATTTAACCGTGTAAAATATATTATTTCGGGAAAACAAATATCAAAATTTTGAACAGATGATTTTCAGACAAATAAAAAATTGCAAAAAAATCAAATCAAAAATAAAATCTGAAATGACAACCTTAATTAAAAAATACAAAATATATTATAAAACAATATAACCATGGGCTGAAAAGTCCCGGGCCTAACAAAGAAAACACGTTTTTTTTTGTTCAAAATTGGCTTTATTCATCAACGTAATCTCCATCAAGAGCAACACAATCATTCCAGCGTCGCTTTAACATTTCAATACCACTTTTGTAGAACGATTTATCTTTTGCCTCAAAATAGGCCTCAGTTTCAGCAATAACCTCTTCATTCGAGCAAAATTTCTTACCAGAGAGCATTTTTTTGATGTCTGAAGTTCAATTCATGTAGTTTTGCCATTGTTTTGATTGACAATGCGGCCATAACCTTTCCAACCGATTGCTGTGCTTTCGGCCGCTTTGAACGAGGTTCACCAGTTGCTGACCACTCAGATGATGATTGTTTTGATTCCGGAGTGAAGTTATGGATCCATGTTTCATCCATTGTCACATATCGACGCAAAAATTCCTGTTGGTTACGTTTAAACATGGCCAAACACTGCTTAGAATCATCAACACGTTGTTGTTTTTGGTCAACAGAGCTTTCTCATAGTCAAATGCTCATGCAATATAAAGCCAACACGTTCTTTTGATAACTTTACGATGTCAGCTAACTCACGCAACTTCACTTTTCGATAATTCAAAACGATTTTGTGGATTTTTTTATGTTTTCTGGTGTTACCACCTCAATAGGACGTCCACTGCGTTCTGCATCATCGATGTCTCTTCAACCACGGTTGAAGTCAGCAAACCAACGTTTTATTGTTGTTTCCGATGGAGCGGAGTCCTTATAACACTTTTCAAGCCATTGCTTCGCTTGAACGGTATTTTTTCCCATCAAGAAGTAAAATTAAAATATGAAATTGTTTGTGGTCCATTGTCTGAAACCAACAAAAGTAGCGTCATTCTTAGCACAATAACTCACAAACTAATGAATAGAATATAATGAAATTTTGACAGCTGTCTTTTGAAGATTATTACCAACTGAACAAAAAAAATTGAACCAAAAAAAACGTGTTTTCTTTGTCAGGCCCGGGACTTTTCAGCCCATGTGTTACAGTCAAATCTGTTAAATTGAACACCTTTTTAAGTTGGTCACGTGGCTGAATTGGACGACTTTGTCTTGCACCAACTGGCTAAGTTGGACGATTTTGTCTTGAATTTTTAATTATTCTCAACCAAAAATTAATTGCGTGGACGCTGTAGAGCTGTTTATTTTGAATTTTGTTCAAAACCTTTTTATGTTGCACACGATAGATACACAAGATACTTCTAAGCGGTTACAACTTTGAGAGTAGGTGTTTTCACTTTGAACTAGACCCAATACAACTAGAAGAAGTAGGGGAACACTGGGTCTAATATTCGAAAGTTGTAATGGTAAAAATCGAGGTGAAAACCCTTTGTCCAAAGATATTTCAAAGAGGATACAACTTTGAGAGTAGGTGTTTTCACTTTGAACTAGACTCAATCCAGCTAGAAAATATGAGTTTTTCGGAAGAAATAGGGGAACACTGGGTCTAATATTCGAAAGTTGTAATGGTAAAAAACGAAGTGAAAACTCTTCGTCCTAGAATACTTCTAAGAGGCTACAACTTTGAAATTATGCTGAAATTGGACATTGTAGATGAAATGAGATATATTTTTTGGAAGAAGTTCTGGAATATAGCCCCTTGGGGAGCATATCTGCCCATTTTTAACCGATTATGTTGGGATTGGATATGTTGGATTGAAATAGGATTCTAAAATGTTATTGGAAGAAGTTTTGGAAAGGGTCACCTCGAACTCGGCCATTCTTTATCTGATTATAATTTACTTGGGTTTTTTGGATGAAAATGGGATTCTTAAATGATTTATGGAAGAAGTTTTGTAATACGGCATCCTTGGACGGAACTCAGGCAGAGTTCAGGAAAAGTTTTAATCGATTACTATGGGATTGGATTTGTTTAATGGAAATGAGTTTCATTAATGACTTCTACAAGAAGTTTCTGAATTTGGCTACCTAGAACGGAGCACGGCAAGTACTTAACCGATAATGATGGAATTCGGCATGCTGGATAAATATGGGATTATAAAATAATAAACTGCTGTACTCGAGAGGACCAAAAACCGAATTATAATTTTCCTCTTTTCTGATTATTGCTGTAGTAGAGAGTATAATTATTGGTTGTTTTATAGAATTAACTCTCATACCATTTATGCTCTTGAATTGCAAGTACTTCAACAGTATACATTTCCGCTTGGTTCGTAAGGTTCTGGAAATTTCAAGGTCTTAGAAGACATCATATTCCATGTTCCCGTGAACCGTTTTTGAGGTCGTTGTTTATAAGAATGCTATAAATTTACCCGACCCCTTTGTGTATGGTTTATAACGTGATTTTTTGTGAAAGTATAGGTAGTTGGCTTGCCGCTTAACCCACTATTTACATGAGCGGGTCACGTAAGGGTGATAGATGAAAAGGCATCCACTCTTATCAAAAACATGTTAACACCACGCTTGCTTCAAGAAAAATGCCTGCTTATTACCGAGTTTCGTCCTAGTTTAAATTACTCAATTTTGCCTCAGGTATGTTATTCCAGAACATCTTTCAAAAATCATTTAAATCTCATTTCCATCCACCCAATTCCATCACAATCGGTTAAGAATTGGGAGCACCGAATTTGTTTTGGGACAAGTTGATTTTGAATTGTAAAAATTGGCGAACTTGAAATATTAAAACTTGAATTTGTTTTAAAACAATTTGAATACAAAAAGCATTTAATTGAAGTTACTTTGAAAAAACACGAATTTGCTATGGATAAAATTGATGAGTTGAGTTGATTTAGAAAGAATTGACAATTGTTTCGACAAAAAATTGTGGTTGAATTGTAAAAAGTTGTGAATGAATTAAAAATTTTTATATCATTTGCAACATGTGAATTTGAAATGCAAAACCTGTAATTGGAGCAGTTTTTGAAATTTTAAATTTACCAGTAACACCAATTATTCAAAATTGCATATTTAACTTGTTTCGCCTAAATGTTTGTGTTTTGGTGTATATTTACTAAAACACAAAGACGATTTTTACTTAGGATTTATTTATTAGTTATTCCATTCCGGTGTACAGGGGTGTGAAATATTTCCTTAACCTTTCCTAAAATTTTTTTTTTCGCTTAGGACAACAAGGAACCGAATATATCACGTAATTATCAACAGGCAATTACTCACGTGGTGTTAGGGCAATGAAAGGTGCAAATATTGAAAGAGACCACCAACTGTGGCCCTATTCTGGCTTTCTCTGGGAATAGGGAAGTGGAAAAAATATTTTCATATAGTATTTATGTTTGATTTGTATTTTTTGACCTACTGAGAGAATCAGTTTAGTGTAAATTTTTACTATACAAAATTAATTGGGAAAATATTTTTCCCAATAAAACTGTTATGGAACAAAAGTTTCCCATTCCACTTTGTTTTCTAAAATGTTTACACCAAACCTACTGATGGAATAGTAGGCTAAAAATATACAATTCACTGCTTCCAGCGCCACAACGGTAATTTTGTGTTACTAACGTGCTGCAACTTATTTTGTGACATTCTTCAATAACTTTTCAATGATATGGATTTCCTATGGCAGGTAGTGACCCCCTTGAAGTAGAGATCCCAAAAGCTTATCAATTCTCTCTTAAAAGAAGATTGCAGAAACAAAAATTTGAATCGGGCAAAGTTTTTTTATTTTTTGGGATCAGGGACCTTCAAAACATCAATAAAAGTAATTTTGGGCCAGGAACATTTTCCATAATTTTGAGCTCTCCAATATGACATTAGAACTAGTTTATGATAGAGCAAATGACCAAAGGCGGTCCATAGTGTTTTAAAGCAAAGATGGATAACCACCATTTCTGGGTGCTGGCCTTGTGATCAGATACAGCTTTAATGGAATATAAAAATCGTGACTCTCAAATGCCAGGGTAACCTTTGCAATAAGCACCAGCATCACCATTATGGCAATTATTAGAAAGTATGGAGAAGTGGATTTTTTATAACCGTGACCTGCAGTTGGAAATGAAAAGAAACTATGGAAAACCTTAAGCCCTGGCAAAAAGTGGAACAAAAGCCAGACTTGGTAGCTAGAGTTTTTCGGCAAAAGTTAAAAAATTTGGTAGAGACGGAAAAGGGGCATTTGAACTAACATGGGAAGAGTTAACTCACAGTTATCTGTTAATTTCATATTTCAACCTAATTCAACACATTATTCCATTTAGTACATTAGAACGCCTATTTTGATCCAGAATTGGGAGACGAAACCACAAATTTGTGTATACGTATACGACGTATAATACACAATTTTAAATATGTGTGCTGTTATTTATTATACATGTATGTGTGTTGTTTTTGTGACCATATGCATGAAAATTTATCAAACCGGGTGAAATCGGTTCAAATTTTAAGTGCTACCCCTCTTGTTTTGAGACATTCTCCCATGGTATTTATATGGGGAATTTGACTTATAAATTTGAACTGTCAGTGTTCAGTGTTTCATATTCATCGTTAAAACAAAATGGTAAGTTTTGAAGTGAATTTATTTTTTAACGAGAGTTTTGCTTATATTATATTATTATATAATTTAAAAATGTAAATTGAAATATATACAATATATTTATCTATGTGAATCCCGGGTGTCTCACTGTGCTTCTTTTAAGCACTGCATCACGCTTCAATATTAGTCGTAAAAGATTTAGAACAGATATTTTTAAACTTTATTTTATTTTTTGAGTTTAAAATGTTGTGGCATTACGTCCGAACAAATTAGAAGTGTTTATTAATACAAACACATTTATTCAACACTATTGCGTTTTTGTAAAACTTCTCTCCTGTCAATATTTTCGGATGAAAATAGGCGTTCAGAAGTAAATTATGCTAAGAAAATTAAAAAGCCTCTCGCACTATAAGTTGAAACAATTACAACTATTGCTTTTGAAATATTCCCGAGTTCATTCCATCATTTAACCTTTGTATGCTAAATTGGACAAAAACTATATGGCTCACATACACACACGAAATGGTAATTTCGGATATAAAAATCGACCCACGGTTAACGTGAAATATGCGATATTCTAAGTGGTCTGTGTGTTATGCTAATTATCAAAATTATTAGTCGCAACGAAAGTTTTTTAATTAAATTAGCGCAATGTCTCATTTGATTAATGCTATTCAAATCAATTAACAATGGGTAATAAATTAAATTATATAACTGTAAATTAAATGTCTTATACAGATGACCTATACCACACTCTAGATAGATCCACAGACATGATGATAGCTGTGAGCTAAAATTAGAGACAACAAATTTAATTGTTATGGAGTTCAATTGAATGACGAGTGGCTTTGGGTAGCTCACACATAGAGTTGTTAGTTCAAAACATTTCTGATTACCATTAATGTTTTAATTATTAATTATAACTATTAAGCTTCATTAAGGCAATGATTTTAATTGGGATGATGATCAACCAGAACATAACATTATGGTACATCATAAGAAAATTAGAACGCGGATTATAAGTGAGCATCTTATACTTTGGACAATTGTTTAAGAAATGTGGTTAAGGCAGGCGGGATATCTTTTTGTTTGAGAAATCAAAACCATTATCGATTTTACTGCTTCGGTAGGTAAACTGCTCATCACTAGCGCTTCTGGTTACAATTGATATATTAATGCTTTACCGGCTGTTAGGTATAAAGCTTATAAACAATCAATTTAAATCATAGAGCCATACTGTGGTTTGCATTGAAAGGAGATGGGTTTCGAAATGATTGAGATTTAAGAATATGCTTTGGGGCTATTTCAAGGTCTCATTTTTTTGCAGGACCTTTAGCAATACGATGTTCTGATTTGAATCTTAAATGTTATTCGTCAGCGGGTCCCAACCCGACGAAACCTCCAAAAAAAATAAGACCTTGTAGCAGATCTTTCGTTTGCACTGGGATAAAGTTGGATAACTCTTCCACATTTCCATCTTAATTGAAGTAAATGGTCATCTTTTATTATAACCACAGCCTCTTCTGGAAGGTTGGTGTTAACTTTTTTGCCAACGGAAGCGGTGTTGAAGCTGTTTCAAATATTTCATAGACCACCTGGCTCAAACCTGCTTTGGACAGCTGATTTACCAAATGCCAACGCTTATCCCAACTTATGTTAATCAATTCGAAAAAGGGGTTTAGGTTTAAAGTTAGTGGAGGGCCTGGAATTAAATGCTTTAGTGATACAGTTTAAACTTGTTTAAACAGCATATTGAGCTCTCCATATGATAAATTCACATTTCCCAGGACATAGGATTGCTAAAATACCATCCACATTAAATCCATAGTGAGCTGAAGATGCAATATTTTTGTAACGAGACATACAAAAACATGTAAGTATATGTCTTTGGGGATTATGATGGTCAACGTATAGGTTAACATTGTCGAAAAATGGTAGAACAATAATGTGCTCGTTCGGTAAATTGACCAAAGGTCTGGCACAGATACATAGAACGCATATGCTGCAAACTAGTTTTGCTAATTATTTGCCATGGATTGAGCAGTTCTTTGCCGTACATTTTCCAATAACCCTTATTGCCCGATATGTAGATGCTTAAAGTAAAAAAGCCTCATATTTGCCAAAGTGAAGAAATGCTCATTGGGTAACAGTATAGGTATACGCGACACAAAAGATGACGATTAAAATCACACAGCCACCAGATCTATGAAAGCGACATGATTTTCATTAAACGCCGATTCATTTTAAACAACCAACACTCGTCCAATGAAAGAGTTAAAGTCAGGGTTGTTCCACCGATCATCTAAATTAAGCAAAAACTGAGACCCTAGTTTTTTAAATTTTGATCGAGCTTGTACAGTATAAGCCGGTTTACCACAAACACTTCCCATCTAGATGAATGTAAATTGATCCAGCAAATAGTAATCGATGAATAAGACCAATGAAAGTATTCTTCAGAAATGCTGAGCAAAGCTCGAGACTAGCATGATAACACCAAATATACGTGAATTCTGGCTATATATGCCGTGTTGATGGATATTTGTTAGTCTTCGGCAAGATCTAAAGATATGTTGAGATACTCAACACTACCACAGGAGAAAGCAGGAAGCCATTTGGATCTAACATGCTAGCGAGCTGAGAAATAACAATTCTTTAGTGACCCGTTTGGTTGGAAGGTTGGAACAAAATTATTTTATAATCATTCCAGCAGAAAGCAAAATAGAAGAAGTGGAATTTTTCAAACGATGTATACGTTTCAATATAACTAGATCCAGAAAGAGGATCATCCAAATACTCATATATAGGTTTTGCAGATTAAATGAAACCTTTTGCAAATTAAGTAAAACATTTTACAATTATAATGAAACTTTTTACTAAATTAAATGAAACAATTTGCAAATAAATTGAAACCTATAAAATTTTATCTCTAAATTAAAATATTTATTTATTTATTTGTTTCAAGCAATTTTATTTAAATTATACTACAATTGGACATGTACCCTATTCCATACGAGACCACTATCACCCTTTTTGCGACACAAATTGAAATCATTTTAACTATAGTTTTACTTTTAACTTCTAAGTCAGTGGTTCCCCTGTTACTGCTGATGGGACTGTCATAATCATATCCAAAATAAAGTTGAAGTTGGAGCAGTCTATGGCTGTAACATAATTTACGCTCTGTGTAATCTAGAAACTAACAAATCTCGAGCTTTGGATTTAATTTTTGAGACCGCTTTTTCTATTGGATTTATCATCAGGGAGTAAGGCGGAAGAAACTGGGTGTAGTTTTGCGATGTTTCAATCAGCTCCTTCATTTCTGACGTTTTATGAATCTGGACATTATTCATTGTAAAATAATAATTTTGAAATTAACTGTGAGAGGAAACCACAAAACTTATTTCCTTTGCATGTCGAATTTGATATTATTTTATGATGGATAATAAACTGATCAGTTAAACCTGCTATAAGCGTGGCATTCCTACCGCTTACTTTTTTAGACCTCGCTTGCCTTGAGAAAAGAGAACCAATGAGAAAAGAGAGCTGTAACCTGCCAATCAGAAATAAAGCCGAACAACAACAACCAAACACTTTCTTTTTCTATAGCTCTCACATCCCATGAAGGAATTTTACCGCTTGCTCGCTCTCTTCAGTTTCGACATTCTATTACTCGAAGATCTTGTTTGACGTCATGCCAGCGTTGTCTATGTCTTTTCCTATGATGTAAGCCGACTTGTTTTTGATGGAACGCTTTTCTCAATATACGTTTGAGAGGGATTTCTCATTGTGGCTATTTAACTTGTTGTATTTGATAAATCCAATAATATCGCAGTCTCTCTTATGTTCATTCGAATACGAAATTCATCATTCACAACCTTAAGTGGATCATAAATGGATCGAATGGCTTTTGTCTTATATATATTGTTAGTAATGTACGGTCGTTGATAGCTAAAAGGCCATACACTGTCCTTAATGTCGAGAGGTCTCCAGTCAAAAAGCATATAATAACATTTGAATCTCAAAGAATTTGGCCTCGCTTATTGCATATGCAACGGGACGTCTCAATGCAACTTTTTCTTAATACGTACTTAGTGGAGCTCCCTGTCGGTCAGAAACTGCCCTTCCCCAACAATTCTACACATATAGCCAAATGTTGTAAGCTTACACAGCGTAACAAATTTCTCAGGAATTACTAGACATACGTGAGCACGGCCCAAAGGTTATCGCAACGTCTATGTTATCATATACCTGTTGAAAATCTATGTAGAGTTGATGAATGGTTATGTTGTCGTATAATTTTTTCAAGAACATCCTTAGTGATATTTTCGGCGATGCAATTGATTCTAGTAAATACAACATGTCAGTCATCTTATTTATGTAACGAACATAAGACTGAATTCCGCTTGAGCTCGGATCATCACACCTTCATCGTCATACCTTCACCGTGCTTTAATAGTTTTGTGAGGATTCCATCAAGAATACGTCCTCTACAGAGGGCAATAGGAAAAATACCGCCTAGCCGGTTGAAGCATAACTCGGATAGAGTGCACTTTAGTAGATTTTGATAGTAGGTTTGTTGTACTAAAAATAAGAAATTAAGAAAAACGACGAACTAAGTTCATCTTTAAAAAAGCATCATGAAAATCAGGAAGATCAAACTTAGCATACCACGATTAATAATTGTCTGAAGGTCCTAACAATATAAGATGTACTAGAGCGAACCCATTCTTACAGATATCTTTTGTATTTTTTACCGATTCTGGTGTTATATTCCGTTAGTCGCTGTTATGAAAGATGATCACCTAATCAGAGATGGTACTATTGATCATTTCATGAGGAAGGAGTAGGTACCTCGGCTTTGTCCCATCTACTTGTAATGGAGGGCGAGGTCGATGGTCAGTTATAATACTCCTCGTTCTTCTAAAAGGCTAAAAATGATCCACACTTATGTGAAATCGGTTCTCCTGTGTGAACGCCAAACCTTCAAACATAACAGAATATTTACAGTAAACTTCTTCTAATGTGAAACAAATGCTGAGCTCCAACTGCTATTAATTCGAGATTCTATTTCAGAGATCACAGTGCACCAATAGTGATACAAAACAATAAGAAGCCGTAGCCGTAGTACAGGCATTGTTTACAAGTTACATTATGTTATGTATACAAATTTAATGGGTGGAAAGAAACCGCGAAAAACTAAACAACCAAAATCTATAAATAGATAGAATAGCACCCAAAATAGTTTTCGCTTTACAAATTTAATAACTTAACTTAATTGCTCAATCAATATAGCTTGCATTCCAACGTTAATTAGCATTGTAGGTGTCAATGGAATGCAAGTTAAATAATAATTTACTTGCACCGGTTAATATTACTATATTTAATATTACTTATCAAGAGAGTTTGAGTTCAGCATTATTCTCAATTATTTTGTTTGGGTGTGTATCACTTGACCTCCAAGTGCTTGCATTTTAGTATTCTATTGTTATATTTATCGAACCTAAACCCATCACAATTATTAGTTTTTAAGTTTAAGCCTCTCACTTCTAATTATGTTTTACTAGAAATACTCTCTTTCTCATTCTGTTCTGGATATATGCGCGAAGAAATTCCGCAACACACACTTGTGCCGGTTTGATAACGATGAATTTTTGTTTATATTTTTGATTGAATGAGCGAACGATATAAATTTATATAAGTTAGTGCGTTCCAATGTTACTTTAATTGGAGCGAGTAATCGATAATGTTATATTGCGGAATTTCATAGAAGCTGTTATTTGCATTTGGGATTCTCCAACTACTTAAGAATAAAAAACAGGTTGTTCGAGAATGACTTACCAACCCAAACTACAAAATTACCTAAACATTGAAATTAAAAGCCCTAAAGTAGAGTAAATGTTGAATTGGCCCTAGCTGCACCCTATTCAGCATTTTACCACAAAGATTTTTGAAAAATGACATAATTACATAATTAGTCATATTTTAGAACTTTATCCAAAAATTATTTTAGAAATTGATTTTGACCTCACGTACCAAATTTCATCACATTTCAATGTGAGTGACTTTAAAAAAAAATTTGAAACGCGCCTGCCCATTTTTGAAAAATTCAATTTTATAATATGATTTTGTGAAGGAATTTCACACCATATTTTAGGTTTTCGCACACATATTTGCGGAAGATGAAGACGTTCAACGTCGACGTCAATATTAGGTAAATGGAGAGAAGAACAGATAAAAAAATACCACCCGACATGTGCAATATTGGACTCGATCGATAATAATACGCTAGACGGTCGATATTAAAACGGCTCTCACGATAAAGTGTAACGTGCATTAGAGATTATCACGTAACTTCAAGTTACTGAAGTACTTATAAGGAGTTACATAGTAGTACAAATGAGGGTCACTTGAGCTAAAAAAAAGCATTAGCTAAAATGAACCCACGATTCTATGAGGCAGAACACAGAAAAGAGGTGATGGAGCAGTATCAAAAATGTCTGTAATGCATACGGTGGCAAAATAAGCCAATCGGTAAACGAACGGTGCAGCAGTGTAGTCTCCAATCTAATCCACCATCACAATTGAGTGCAAGTGATTTTGGGATCGAAAGGGAGGGAGTTCTAAGAGAAAAACACGATTCCGATTTTAAATTACAGTAGCTGTTTTAAATGTTAAAATTCAAGATGCGCTGTACCGCTCATGATCATACGGGAAAAAGACGCGGCATGGGGCGAACACAGAGTATATAATTTGGATCCTGTTCAGGACGAATAGGCTTAAGTCCACAGAACTAACTACCATCAGAATGAGCCTATCAGAATGTATACCGATTAATGAAAGCAACTTGCGGTGGATTATGTAAGCATTGTGACTTCGACTTACGACAAATATCATCAAAATGCTTTTTTATTTAAATCATTTTGGGTTGTCGTTCGACACAACTCGACACAAAAGTCGTAATGGTTATTATTTTGTTATTTTATAGGAAATTTGTCGAAAGTAGTTTTAGACGTAAATCGTATTCGAAATGCTTACATAATCAGCCTCTTGATATCACCGTTAAAGTTCATAGTTCTCTCGCACATACATAGATCTTTTTCACAACATATTTAAAACTCTATTAAAATTAAAATTCATCGTTTAAAAATTCTGAAACTCGACATGGGTATGTGCATTTGATATGATCTACCATAAACACATAGTGAGATCGATGATCATCAATCCCGCGAAAACCGCAGAAACTATTTAAACACTAATGATTTACTTCCGGACCATATTTCAAATTACCAATCCACAATTATGACTATGAAAATTGGCGATATCGAAAGCTTTAATTCAAGCAAAAATTAGAGAATGGAAATGGAACCTCTCTCAATCAACTAGGAATTCACACAACGATTACATAATTGCGAGAAAACACTCTGACAGACTGTATAAAGCCGAAATGTGAATAGCACAAACAACGAATTCTTAAAATCGCAATTTAAAATCGAAACCAGTTTAAGAGACAGATATCGTTCTATAAAAGAAATCTCTACCTATGTTTTTAAGCAGTCTGACGTTATTCCGTAGCGAGCAACCAACCTAATTGTATTAATCTGATATCAACGTATACACGACACCTCCAACCGCACCATCTTACGATGAATTGCGAAGTGTCATAGCAAAAATTAAAAATTACAAGGCACCTGATGAGGATGGCATCTGCAACGAAATGCTCAAAACCAGTGGTAGCATCTGCTTCGGTCTATACTTTAGATTGGGTGAAGGAAGTTCGAGTGTCCCGTAGCATGTTAGTGAAATCTATGTTTTCTTAATTGTATATTCGTGCACCACCCGTCTTACATATGGTCTTAATGTAGGTAATTCTAATATGTCCATTGAATAAAAAGATAGATCGTGTAAGTTGTCACAAAAATCGTGTGAACTATAGTCTTCATTTTTTTACAAAACTGTAAATATTTCTCAAAGACAACCTAAGGAACTTTTTTATGAATTATCAAAACTTACCAAGTCTCTTCAAAATCAGTAGAGCGAGAATCTGTAACAAATGAATTTCACAAGCATATTAATCTATTTTTTGACCAAGTCGATCACCATGAAAACCATGGATTTGCATGACGATGACAAATCTCAGATATGTATGTATTTTTTCAAAATTTACATCTTCCTTGGATACCGCCCGAACGTTAAATTTTCGGGTTTTTCATAATAACTCGCACTTTTAATCGATATTCTATTCAGTCCAGGTCAATTTTATAATACTACAAATAATTTTGTATATAACTAACATGAATCATCGGAAACCATCGGGTTCGTGCCGAAAAACAAATTCGTTTAATTCTTGGGTTTTTCGTAATAACTAATGGAGTTGTCCTGGTGAGTTTAATAATACTATCAAGTATCAATAACTCTCGATATAATTAACATGAATCTTGAACAGCCTTCGGGAACCTCCCGAAAGAAAGTTCATTCAAATCTATATATGTATATAAAACAAAGTCGGGTTAGTTACACCATTTATAACTCAAAAACGGCTGGACCGATTTTTATGATCTTTGTTTTGTTGGATTTGTCTTCGCTCCGAATAGCATAATAACTATTAAGACATCGGAAAAATTCACAAAAAAAAATTATCAAGAAAATACATTTTCTCATACATTGTGTATGGAATGGCTTTTATGATGATATCTAGAGAATGGAGTCACTAATTTCGATGATTTTTTTTTGTTCGTCTCAAGTGCTGGTTTAGGAAAAAAAAATCGGAAAAACTCAAAAGGAAAACCCGAAAACCTAATAAAAAACCTTTTTTTATATGAATTTTGTATGTGTAGTTTGTATGTAACGAGTGGTGCAGTGGTTAAAGCTTCGGCGCTTGGGCCGTGAAGTACTGGATTCGAATCCGACTGGAGGCTGCATGCAAATTTGTATTTTATTTTTTTTATCCAATCTTTTTATTTTATCTACTTAGCTATTTAATTCATGATGGAAATGAAACGAAAAAATTATAATATTTCATTAACACAAACACTTTTTAGAACATCGCTATTGTTGAACATATTGACGATTGGAGCATCACGTATTCCACGTGGATAGCTACGTGCACGTAGCGGATTTTTTTTGAACTATCATAACTACAAATTTTGACATTTATGCCGCACTCGCGACAACTTACGCCACACTCGCGATAATTCATCTTTTTACTGTGCTAGCTTTGCTTGGTTTAATTTTGTTTAAATATATTATATTAATTAAAAATAATATAGGTTTTGTATAGTTAGTGATTTTGAGGCATTATATTACATAAAATACATGGATCTATGTATTTACTTGGTTTTTCGACATATCGAACCAACATGTCACTTTTTGTAGTTAAGTTAGTTTCAGTCTGCTCCACCAGCGGCGCTTTTCCAACTTTTACAACCGTCAATAGCATTTGAACCCTCTTTGAAAATATGATATTTATTAGATGCTCGACCCTTTATATTAGTTTTAAATAATGCCATTTGGTATTACCAGGCAATATTTGACAAATTCGTCGTTCGTGATGAGTTGATTTTACGAAGAAGCGATTTTTACATTTTAATTTAATTCAATGCTGAGACGATTGTCTTTTGTTATACGACGTACTTAATTTTATTGCATCATAAAAAAGTACTAGCATTTTATAGTTAAATTTCCATCTTATACAAGAAATATTCTTTGATACAAAATATTGCCCGTGTAAAATGGCGTTGGTTTGTAAATTTTCTTTTGTTTTTTGTAATGTCATGTTCAAATATATTTCATAGCGACAAAATCCACAGAGGATATATTTTACGATTTATCTGGGTAAATACGCAAATAAATTGTATATTTATAGTTTAAATTAAATAGAATTTTTGTGATAAGAATTGATGAATTTTCATAAACAAAATAATTGACGGTGATTATTTTCAATAGGTGAAATATTGATTCAAGGTGGTTAACATTCTTATTTGATTTGTGTCTTCAGTTTATAAATCTGTCAATAACAACAGATTGTTTGTTTAAATTTTTGTTTGTAAGCATAATTTCATTATGACTAAAAATGCCACCGAAAAAAGATGTCCGATAGATAGAGTTACGGCAAGGTAGAAGAAGATGGAGGCCACAAGAGAGGCTGAAATACCTGAATGGCGTGAAACACGACTCGAAAACGATCGAAGCAGAATATCTGCTTCAATATCTGCTGAAACACCTGAATAACGTAGCTCAGGACTTTAAAATGATTGCCTGCGATATCTTCAAACTAAATCACTCGCAGTATAGAACAATAAAGTCCGGTCCCAAGAATTTTGGGAGCTGCCATCAAATAGTGCAGTAAGGAGTGAAGTAGCAATTCTTGAAATTTTTCTGGGATTAATTAACATCTTGTGCAAATATAACTTGTCGTTACTTTGCAGAACAAAAACTTGAAATAGTCCCCGATGTTGCTAGAAAGATCAGGATAAATTATCTCCACTTGATCATTATCCCAGATATTTAGAAAATTTTTTGACCAATGCTCTGCCAGAAAGCATATAATTTATGGAATGTATACGATCATAAAATAGTTAATTTGCCACGACTGGAGCTACCATAAAGAGGTGACAGTCTCTTTATCAAAACAATTTATAGAATAGTTGTTACAATTTACCATAGGCACAATTTACCGTGGACACAATTTATCATGGGACTATTTATCGTATGCCAGTTTATCATAGTTTGGAAATTTGCCCGTATAACAAAATGATTTGTAAATAAAAATTAAAGTGTCTTCGGTTTATAAAATTTTTATTGAATTGGGCCATTCCCATTTTAAATTGATTAATAAATTAAGATGGGATTTTGTAAGTTTGTTGGAAATGGGATTTTTGGAAGAAGTTGTGGAAGATGGCCACCTGGGACGGAACTCGGTAATTTCTTAAACGATTATGATGGGATTGGGTATGTTGGATGGAAATGGGATTTTTAAGTGATTTTTGGAAGAAGTTCTGAAATATGGCGACCTGGGACGGAACTTGGTAGTTTCGTATCCGATTATGCTGGGATTTTGCAATGTGGGATGAAAATGATATTCTTACTGATTTTTGGAAAAGTTCTGGAATAATGACTACCTAGGGCGGCACTCGGTAATTTCTTAACCGATTGTGATGGGATATATTGGATGGAAATGGGATTCTTTAGGGGTTGTTGGAAAAGTTCTGGACAAGTTGCCATCTGGAACGGATCTCGGCCATTGCTTGTCAGCATCTTGATTGGACGAAAGTCGATGATAAATTATGCGCTGTTTGATGAAAAAGCCAAATTCTATTTTTTATTTTTTCTAATAAATTTTCTACTAAAATGTGTATCCATTGATAGATAAGTTTCTGTCCTATATCGTCAATATTTTTAAATCGTTTGTGACGATAACGTTTAGGAGCAAAGATTTAGGTTTTAACTCTTTGCGGTGTTGGCTGGGATGTTCTAAACGAATACGGAAGCTGAGAAAATGGCCTTTGACACTACATGTCAGGGCGAGTTATAGGCGCCCCCATTCCAATACCACAACAGCGTATGTTCTCGGGGCTAGGGTGGCTGAAGTAGGTGTCTGTTTTAGAGCAAGTAGCTTGCTATGTACATGTCACTAATCCGTAACCCACACACGTGTCAACCCAATAAGTGGGTTGAGCAGCAAGCCAACTACCTGCTCTCAGACAAATCTGGTTATGAAATCAACCTAAAGGCCTTTGATAAATGTAACGTTTTGATAATAAAAACAACCTTATACGGGAATATGGGGTGTGTTCAAAATCATTTGTTCATTTCAAAATGTTGCATTAATAAAATATGGCCTTTTTTATTAATCTTGCAACTACAAAATGTTGCAAGTACCAAATCTTTTCGATTAAAAAACTTTATTAATTATTTTGTGCAAGTAGAACTAGAAGAAAAGAAAACCGGGATTTTGAAAACCGGGATTTTGACAACCGGGATTTCGAGAACCGAGATTTCATAGTACACCCGGGGATATGGAACATACTAAGCGTTTAACGACCTGAGATCTTCAGAACCTTTCAAACCAAGCGGAAGTTGGCACTCTGGACGTAGTTATAGTACAAGGAGTTGGATACGTAGATTCACCGAAGGTTACACATTTTACTAGGAAATTTATTAGAAAAAAATGAAATAGAATTTTGTTTTTTCATCCAACAGCGAGTACAGCAATTTATCATCGACTTTCGTCCAATCAATCAGGTGCCAACTTTTCCACAAATTCTTCCAAAAAATCATTAAAAAATCCGATTTCCATCCAACATACCTTGTCCCATCATAATCGGTTTAGAAATTACCGAGTTCCGTCCAAGGTAGCCATTATTCCAGAACTTCTTCCAAAAATCATTTAATAATCCAGAAGAATGAGAAGCCAGAGAATGTCCACAGACACACGTGTTGGACCCTGATGATGTAGCCAACCAACGAATAAACCTTATAAAGAACAAGCACTCCCGATTAATAACCATCCGCTTGCAAAATCAATAAAAATGCTTCTTGAAATGGTAAAGCCATTCAAAACTGCCGAAACAGATGGCATTAAGCCAACCGAGGTGACATTAGTACTTATTTATGATAGACCAAATGGCCAACGGCGGTACAATGCTCCAACATATTGCCATATACTTAGGTGCTGATCAACCTGAACAAACACACTTAGAAGAGGTTGACCTTTGCAATTCTCATTTAGATATCATAAAGTACCCGATCTTATTTTCGATGGGTCAGGAAAGATGGAGCACAAGAATGTATCGTTTGAAAAGAACGAGGCACAAAAGCGATTCCGCGTATCTGTGAGGGAATATTTTTCTTATGGTTTGTCACTTATACAAGAGTTTTCCTAATTGTTGAACACAGGACGTTTAACCCAGCATTACGTACTTGACGCTTATATTCGAGCAGCGTTAAACGATCTTCAATGGATACAAACCAATCAGCTGCTATTGAGAGCAGATAGTTATAAAGACTTAATGGAATATATGTAGAACGTAACGGAGATTCTGGAAACAAGCAGGTTGGAAAATTCATAATATTGCCAACTGTTAGAAACTATGGAAAGCCAGATCTTTTATTACCTTGACCTGCAACTATAAATGGAAAGAAATCGTGAAAAACCTTGAGCTCTACAAAAAGTGGAACGTCGGCCAAACTTGGTAGCTAGAATTTTTTGGCTAAAGTTAAATAATTTGAGAGCGGAAATTATTCAAAAGACTCTCTTTGGAACTGTGGATTCAATCGTTAATATAATAAAATTTCAAAAGCGAGAATTGCCACATGCTCATATTTTGATCATTATGGATGAAGAATCAGAATTACGAATGACGGAAGACGTATCACATTAAAGAGTCTCAAATATTTATAAATATGTGTACAAAGGACATGAGTTCATTTGAAGGAACGGCAGAACGTGTAGGGATATACTGATTGCAACAGACCGTGTCACTTAAAGAGATACAAAACTTACTGCTTGGATAAAACTCAACCAAAATGTTGCATGTGTAAACCAGTGAAAATATTAGAAAACCCCCATTCACAATGTTTGGGTCGACAAAACACTTTCTCGAACAAGGAAAAACATGGTGCAAATAAAATAATTGGATGGATGTATACTGTTAGTATCAAGGATTCTGGAAAATTAAATCGTAGGCTCTTTTTTCAACATGGACGGGAGCTAAATCATATGAACGTGTCAGAACGATTGCAATTAACGGAGAGACTCAATGTTGAAAAAGGTGTGAAGCAGCAAAAGAAACCCGATATGTTTTTAATGTATTTGGCAAAAAACTCTGGAAGAAACCAAATCTATGCCTGCTTAAATGAGACAGCTTTTTGTAAATACTTATGCCTTTTCCTCGCCATCTGACCCCATGAGAAAGATATCGCTGAATATATATGCCACAAACTCCACGGAAGGGATAAGCTTAGCACCAGTTGCACAAATTTTGCTTTAAAAGACCAGAAAGCCAAAATGTTGAACCATGATGTTTCACCGATTACCAGTAGCAGATAGAGACAATTTGTGGAACTGTTTATAGCTATTGTTCCACATGCAATCTGCTGTGGCTAAGTCAACCTTAAAGTATTTGCTAAACTGCTACAATTTTGAGAAGCTAAGTTTAGTAGAATAATATGAGATGCGTAGATCAAGACTGTAACCATTGTGTATTACTACTTGGAGCTGTAACAGTCAATTGAGTTGAGACGATGATTTGGTGACAGTAATTTTTGGAAAAAAAACTCTTCGAATGACATCTCTTCTTTGTCTAGAAAAGTAATTTTATGTCCAAAAAACGTGGATGTAAACAGATCTAACAATCAAATTATTGGCTTACTTCCTGAACAAAGTTGAGTGTATTTAAGTACAGATGAAGTCAATGTAGGAGATGAAATTTAGCACCTTAACTTTCCACTAGAATATTTGAATTCCATCAATGTGGCTGCATTATCCGAATCTTAAAGTTTTGAGGCAGAAGTATTCGCTGGATCTCATAAAGGTAACATTACCAAGGATCGATCATACAAGTTCCGAATAATAGCTACGAGTACAACTCTCAAGGTCACATAATGAGATGCCCGCAACAAAGATTTGAACACGGAAACCTTTATGTTACATTTCAAGGAGTTCGCCGTTTCTATGACTTAAAAGTTAAGATGCTGTCTATATTCTGCACCAGGGAAAGCCAATTCATGGAATTCGAAAACTTTTTACTATAAAAATGTTGTTTATAAAGAATTTTTAGGAGTGTTTTTAGAAGAAGTTTTAATTGGATGCAGGGCGAACTATTAGAGTGTCTTAGTTCTTTGAAACTTACAATAATATAATTTACATTTTCATTTATTATAATAAAACCGAATTACATATTTCCAAATGCAAGAATAACCTTGTGAACGACCACCTCCTTATTGATAAACGGCGTAGAAATTGATCTGAAATCGGTCACTGAGTAGCCAAATCCCCCCATAATTCAATCTACATATTTGTAATTATAAAAGTTCGCATTTGGCGACCGTATTTCTCACCATGCAAGATATTCCTTGGAAGAAAGTCGAACCTTCGTAAAACCTTAGGCATGTAGGTAGAGGTTCCTATACCATACCGAACTATCTAACAAGTAGATAGATCGCGATCATTAATAATTTCTAGATCGTTTCGTTATGAAATGCACTAATTAATGATATTGTTCGAGTTTTATGTTTTGATAAATTTATCATAGTATGCGTATCATGCGAGATGAATGATGATAGCTCACAAATAAATAAAACCATAAAATATCGCCACACAAATTATCAATATTTTTGAGTTAGACTTAAGCCATAGCACGAGGGTACGGGTGCTTCTTACAAATTTTTTAGTTTTTAGTTAAATGATTTTTAAAAATTATTTAATATTTAAATAATTTAATTAAAATTTTGTGTTCTATTTAAAATTTAAAAATTCAAAGTTTTTAAAATTTTTTAGTGTGTCCTGTGCAATACGAGTAGTGTACAATTTTTATAAATAATGCCAACCGATGCAGAAAAGCATGTTGGACGTCATACCGGTGAGTACGCATTTTCATTGTTTTTTTTTAATAAAAATGGTACAGGGAAATCAGTGTACAGTTGGAATATATGTTTATTTCAAATCAAAATCGTCTCAAAAGAACTTAATTCAATCAATTTAATGTGCATTTAATATTTATTATCGTTTATTGTGGTCTTGTCACATAAATGACCGATATAGACAGATTGATAATTTGCTTAATTAACTCATAAAAATATCATCACTGACCACCGACTTAATTGAATTTGCAGTTTATATGCTTCGTGATATGCAGTTATACGTAGGTCACTAAAATTGGATATACACGATAGACTTACGATTGGATATATGAACACGGTACTCCCAACAGTATAAAGGTCTAGCTGAAAATGTTAAAACATTTAAATTGGAACTTGGTATATTTGAGCGATAGTGGAGGTTAGGGTGATTTAAAGTCTTTCTTCCATTACACCGTTTCCTCAACAGGGTCGCGCATCTTCCAAATTAACGTAATTTTGCATAATTTTCTTTACTAAAGAAAATACTTACAGATTAAAAGCTTTCGTCATGTTTTTGACTGCCTGCCAGGAACGAGTATATGCGCTAAGTTTTATTTACTGTTAGATTAGGTTTAAAAGCACCAGTTGAACTGTTCATTTTGAGTCTCGTTCCGAATATATTTTACCTTAGTTTGTAGTAGAAAAAATAATTTAAACAGAAATTATATATAAATTCTTTCCCCAGTTCGGGGTAATTAACTGAATAGCTATATATTAGGATGGGTATGATGTGTCCACACAAATTTTGAATGAAGTTGTGGAACTAACCGATCATATTCAAATTAGAATTAGTCCTATAGGATTTTTCTTCGATATTTGGATGGTTTTAGTATGTAAAAGGCACCCACCCACTTTCACATTCACGATAATTTAAAAAAATTTAACTTTTTTAACAGAATTAGGTAGAATATATTTTTAATTAAATTCACAAGAAAAGATTTAGGTATATAGCAAATTAAAAATCACGTTTTATATTTTAACATCTTTCATAATTTTTATTAATCGCCTGACTACATCAACTATTTTTAGTGCTGTCAGAATATGCTTTGGTTATGTAACTGTTAAAGACCTGGATTGCGTGTGAAAATAGGCTCATTTCAGAATGTGATTGTTTAGATTGTATATGTTAGAAATTGTCGATAATATTTCGACAATTTCTAACATATCCCTTTCCGGCCCGGTCAATACAATTGTGAGGGTATGAAGTAAAGTTCATAGAAAAAAAAATCTTACCAGTGCTAAAGACTGACCCTCACAATTGTGTCATGAACTAGTTTTGCAATAACTGTATGTAATTAATATTACGATATTGAACCAGGTGCAACAATTGTGAGCTTAATTTTAAGATGATCCTAGGACCAAGGAAATTTAAAAGCAAGCTATATGCTAATAACTTTATCATATATTTACATGGCTTTATCCAAGTCTAATTTTAGTGAAATTTTTTGAATACCATTGGCCAGATTCTGTACAAGGCACCCGTACAATTGTGAGTGTTGGTCTATTATTATTTACAAAAATTAAAACCAGAGAATATTTCAGTTATATTTTATTCAACTAAAATTCGCTTCAAATTATAAAATTGTATATTGCTTCAACGCACGTAAGAGTATGTAATATTGCATAAAATAAAATCACATTTCGGTTAACTTTAATTCAGTCTCATTTAGAATGATGTGTTATACTTATAGTTAATAATACTACTGTAAAATAAAATAAGATAAAATAAATATCAAGTAATTTATGTATGTTTGTCCTTATGAAATTTGATAAAACATGTTTTATTTTTTGTCGAACACAAATACACAACACACTTTGTGCACCTACAGCGCGTACGACTTTTGCAATCTTTTAATCGACATATTCTAGGGGCTTTCAAATTATCCCATATAGGCCAATGCTCGTATCCATCGAATCGTTTTCCTAGCGATGGTAATGGTGATGGTCTGTTCAACGATGTAGATTGCATTTCTTCTACATCTGCATCCTTTTCGTCACTAGAAGTGTCGCTACTTGAACGGCGTTTTCGTTTAGGAGTTGCAATAAGCGTTTCGCTTAGCTCCAGTTTAAAATCTTAGAGATTCAATTGCTGGTTTTTAGGTACTTTTAGGACTTCGCAATCTCTTCGGTACTCCATCCAAGCATTTATACACAGGCAAGATCGATCATGTGGTGGGTGACTTTAAGAGTCCATTTTTTTGTTTTTAGAAATGCCCGATAGTATTCGAGCATTTGGTCGAAAATGTCTACACCACCCATATGCTTGTTATAGTTGGAAATTGCTGCAGGACACTCGACATTCGCGTATTTTTTTTTCTTGTTTAATCCAACGACGTACGGCTACTTTGGGTTCACTGCCTTCGATAGTTGATACAGCTACCACCGATTTGGTATCTTTCCATTTTATGGCAGCAATTTTGTAAAGTCCATCATTAAACACTAATTGGTCATCTTCTCCGCGTACCATTGCGGTATCAGTTTTAAATTTTACGCCTTTTAAACGGTTTAACATAATAGTTCCTGTAGCTTTGTACCCCATATCGATCATTTCTTTTAATAAAGGCGCCGTTGTGAAATACCTTAAAAATAAAAATCGATTTAATTATAATTTTTAAATTGAAAATGGATATTTACCGATCAAAATATAAATGACTGCCCTGTGGAATAGACTCAAGCAGTGCCATAACAACTCCGGGGCCAAGTCCCAATTTTTTGTTTGGTAAAGGGGTCGCGGAACCTTTATAAATTAAAAAATCTACCACAACGCCTGAAGAAGTTGTGATCATAAAATTTTTGAGACCCACCGGTCGCGGTTTATTTTTTACGTATTGGCGAATCGGACAACGTCCCGTGAAGGGTATCATCTGTTCGTCAATGGAATAATTATCAATCTTTCGATTTATTGAGCGGTACTGATTTCTTACTGCATTTATGATGGGATTAACTTTCCACAATACATCTGAAGTATCCGTTTGGTCCAAATCAACATAATGTAATGCCGAACGAAGTATTTTAAAACGATTTTTCGTAATAGCCGTCGATATCTTTTCAAAACTGTATCCTTTTTTCCAGTACATACTGATCCTGGGATAAGTAAGACAATCCATCATCATGAACACACCATATAATTGCCTTATTTCACGTGCCGACGTATTTAATTGTTTACCTTGTTTTTTAAGGTAGTATATGTTTGTAAACAATGCAGCGCAATCAAAATGATCGGCATTGAAGTACCTGTCGAGATATTCATGTGGTTTTTTTATTGTTATTTCAATTGAACATGTGTGAACAATTGGCAATGAATTTTGACCAAAACTATTTTGATTCCAGATGGCATCAAAAATTTCTACGCTGTTGTCATCATCATCCTCAATGCAATCACTACATGGATCAACAATTATGTCAGCTGGAATATCATTTATTTCTGTAGCGTCTTCTAAATCGCTGTCATCATCCGTAATATTGTCCATTAGGTGATTTAATTCATCTTCATTAACCAGCCAAGATCCATTTTTATAAACAACTGGAAAAATGTACACATGATTATTATCTTACTAATAGACCAACGCTCACAATCGTGATGGTTTTACTTTGAACTAGCTTTTTACTTATAAAATTACTTTAAAACAATCAAATCAATACTGATAACTTACGATTGAACATTTAAATAAACTTTCGCGATAACTTAAATTTCTAAATTTGATTTATTTCTATAGAAAAAGCTACTTACTTTTGGAGCGATTCCCACGGTGTTGCATCTTGATATTTGACAAATAAAAAGGCGGTTTAATTTTTATACACTGAACGTTTTATTATTCTATTTACTTAGTATTAATATTCAATAATAGATAGAACCAATAACGGAAAAGAGAAATTAACTTTGAATAGACAAAAAAACATGTTTTTTATCTCTATTTTTTCACCAGCACAATTGTGAGGGTTGGTCTAACTTTTGCATACTTTTATATGTGTGTACCATTTTTAATGAATCTTGTAACAAAAGTGAGGGTTGAACTTTGGTTTTGATGAAAAAATAGGACCATTGGTTTTTGGTCGTTACCATCACAATTGTAACACTTGGTGTTTAATTATTACTAAAAAATTGCATTTTTGGACCGGAAAGGGACATCACTTATTGACCATTAACGGTTTCTTGGTTCAAACCGTTACGAAATGATCCTTATGTCTCGGAATTTGCTAAAGTTTTCTGGATGAGGATGTAGAATATAATTTTTTGTAACTATTGCCAACACAGTTATCAGATGTTAAATGTGCCCGAAAGTATTGTCGTTGTTTCCTGCGAAGAATCATCATGGTCTTCCTATAATTATTGTACTCTGTCATAATGATGACCATTTATAATTGATACAGATAAAATATAAATAGTAATTGACCAGAGTCAAATTAATATAATTTTTTCGAGACTTGGACTAACCCAGTTCTGGAAGGTTTTGGGCCGGAACTTAATTACCTCTCGACAATTTTATGTGATAGTAAAATTTGTATAAGATAGCAACACAATTTGCCGATTTCTCAATAAAATACAAATATAGCAATGGAACGAATTTCTAAAGACCCTTCCACACCATACAACTTGCTAGAACCATGCGATATTTTTTGTACAATATTTTTTTCTAATCAGAAACCTGGACGTGAACGCCAAGATTTCCAATGAGAAAAAAACTGATGTGCAGAAGTTCCGTTCAATTTGCATAGTGATCGGTCCAACTTGACCTACTTGAGCCTATTGATTACCAAAAAATCAGTTGAAGAGAAAATATTTTCAAAAAATATAGTACAACCCCTTTAAACACGCTGAGGCAATCGAGTCAAAATTTAGAGCTTACTGTACGAATTGAAAAGTAAAATCCTAGAAACCCTTGACTTCGGAAAAACTTAATATCATGAGCAAATCGAGTGGTGTAAGGACCTTAAGATGTTTTAAAATAACATATTGAAATTGACTGGTTTCATTGTTGTTGCTTGGCAGTGGATTTATCGTGGTTTCAGTGGTCGAATGGGAATAAAGTCCATGTATCATTGCGAGCATCAGTAGTATTTCGTTTCTTTTTTAAATATTTGTTTATTGTAACTCAACGGACGATTTTGTATTTGTATGGTCAATTACGTTCTCAGGTCCTATGGGTAGTCAAGAAAGTTTTGGTTTGGTATTTTTATTAGAACGCCTCTCGAGCCACGAAGTGAAACCACTCGAAATGTTTGGTTCTGGTTGTACTTCCATCACACGACCACCCAGCCATTTTAATGGAGTAATGTTGCCCTCCTTGAATGAGTACGAGGTCCTCTACCTTCTAATAGCCTTTGTGGGCCTTGTGTTGGCCACCCTTCCTTCTACAAATCAGTAGAAGTCCCTCATAATTTACTCCAGTTCGCAAAAATGGTCTTCTAGGCGCGGCGCGATACGCACAGCGGCAAATTTTACATTAGCTGTGTTCCAGATGTATTATTGAAACGGCAACATTTTGTATATTTCGATATGTTGAGTTTAATTATAAAACTATTTGTTCTGAGTTATTTTCTCAAATGTAAAATGTCATACTTTGCATCAATTATTAACAAATGGTTTATATACCATTCATTAAGCTCGTTTATATGTAACCGTAAATTAATGAAGTTTTGCTCATACACAACATGAAATACCGTGATTCTGACCGTGTATGATTCAGATTGTTGGTTCTGTCCTGATAATGTTCTTCGCACAGCTTATTTTTTGTTATAAACTGGGCTTTAAGTGGTTTTCAGTGCCAATCAGGATCCAACGTAGACTGTCGTTTAAAATATATTCCAATATAGCTGGCTCCGATTGTTGGGTGATTGTTGGGTGAATATTTGGGTAATTTTCAGTACCCAATAACATGTCGATTTTGTTTGGTTAGTTGTAAATTGGATAACCCCACAGTAGATGCTTTAAATTCCCCCGAAATTTTGTTGAGGCAGCAGCCGAGTAATACTCGGCAATAATAAAGCTTCCATTTGCATCGAAAAGTTCGAAAGTGACTAATTTGGTGGCAATTCTGATCTCGCTATCGTTTAGGTCATTAATCTCCACATGTGCTTTCTTCGTTGGTTGTTTGATTTGTTTGGATGTTACTTCAGTGGTAAATGAAATTTGTGAGAAATGAATTCCGTGATGTAATAATATTCGTAGCAGGGTCGATTTCTTTGGCCTCCTCAAATTTTTGAGCATTTGCTACTATTGAGCAGAGCATCGTGCTTTGGGGGACACACTAAAACCTCGTATAGATTAGCGAAAAGGATAATGTTTGTCCGCCATTTCTTAAACGATCTTGATGGGATTTGATAAGTTGCTTGGGAATAGGACTTTATAATTAATTTTGGTTGAAGTTCTGGAATTTGCTCATCCGGATCGTGACTCATTTCTTGACCAATCATGATGAAATTAAGCTTGTTTGATAGAAATGGAAGTCTAAATTGATTTTTGGGAGGTTATGAAACATGGCCACCTTGAATAAAACTTGGCCATGTCTTATCATGATGAGATTAACATGGGATTCTAAATTTTTTATGGAAAAGTTCTGAAATATATGGGACGGAACCCGACGATTTCATAACTTATTATGATAATATTGTGTATTATGGAAGCAAATGAGGTTCTTAAATGAATTTTTAAAAGTTCCGGAATATAGCCACCTGGGACGGAGCTCCCACATTTTTTAACCAATTATAATGGAATTTGGTTTGTTGGGTGTAAATGTGTTCCTAAAATGAATTTTGAAAAAGTTTTAGAATCTGGTTATCTGAGACGGACTGTTTTTTAATCGATCATGGCCCGATTAGATAATATGTTAGTTGTAAATGAGATTTTAAAAATATTTTTTGGGGTAGTTCTGGCTTTTGTACCATTCTTTACAGTTTATTTTGAGAGCGCCCCCGATTTGATCATTGACTTCGGCGAATATTATTTTGATGTCGTGTTGTGATATTTTGTTCAAAATGGTTTAGAGTTATTTGTAGAAAACATGCATGTTTTGATTGAGTTTATCTTTACTTAAGGACTGAACATTTGTAAACTAAAAATTAAAATAACTTCTATATAACCTGAGTATACTCAAATACGGTGGTTTATAGCTTTGACTTCGTTCATGAATCAACGATATCGATTACTGATGAGAAATCCGACTCCAAATTGGTACCTTATTACTTTCACAGAGTGTGAATGCTCAATGGCTATATTTGACGTTGTTATCACCAAATAACTTTGATTTCTCTATGAGCTCAACGAGTTCAAAGAGTAAGTGGCGGCTCTCGGTGCGATTTAAACTGACTACATTCTATATTCTGAGTAAATACTGTTTCTGGAACTTGCATTTTATATTCATTTTTCACTTCCACTTTCAGTATATAGCAAGCATGGCCAAGGTTCACCTCCAACAATAACAAAGAACCTCTCTCGAAAACACAACCGCCTACGAAAAACAGTAATAAATTAGAAAAGGAACTCAAATTTAAAACACAACAAAAAATAGACGTGGGAGTATACAAATTAACATGTGACGAATGCACACAATTTTACATCGGACAAACAGGTAGAAGCTTTCCAAAAAGTTTGTCAAAATTAAATACAATTTCACACTAATCACGTAATAACAAAAACAAGCTAACGTGCGTTCTCATCTGAGCTTGCTTTGCAATTAATTGCAATCGATTTTAAATTTCTCATTTTTATAGTGCACATTCAAAAAAATTCTGTAGCGGTATATAAATTTTTATACACACACATAAAAAAATTACAAAGCGATTTGCAATCGAAAGTAGTCGGGCATACATCTTTTTCTATTGTAAATTTTGCATTTGCTCAAAAACTGGAAAATTTCCCTTGTTTTATATAAGGAAATTTTCAACCCTGCATAAAACACAGCAAAATTGACAGAAATTTTTTTTGTTTTGCAATAAACACAGCAACTTGTTTGTTTTGAAAGCAAACATTATTTTATAAATAATGTCAAAATGTTGTGCTAATAAATAGCCGTAGGATGATTTTAATAGGAAACATCTCTATTTTTCAATTATTATCTTATATTTTACTTTTGTTTTTATCAATTGTAATGGTGTATTGTGATTGTTCCGTATATTGGTCTATTTCAGCACTCTCGAATTAATTACACAACCGTAGGAAATTCTTCCATTTACACCATTACAATTGATAAAAACCAAAGTAAAATATAAAAAACTCGTGAATTCGAAAAGTTAATTGTTAAAATAGAATATAGATGGAAATGTGAAAGAATCAAAATTTCGTACGCTACGCAGTAATTCGCTAGTAGTACATCTACATGGTATTGCTCTATATATATAGACAATATTTCAATGTAATAAACAACATCAGTCGTCGCGACCTGATGAGAAGACTGATTTTTTCAAATCATTAATCTCGTCTGTTCGAAACTGATTGTTGTGATTCTTACACATTAGCCATCTATAAGTCAAAAATTCAAATATTATCTTATATTTAATATAGAAAATTCTTTAAATTGGGTTATATTGTGGCTCCCAGAATCTAATGAATATTTTTAATTTCGAAGCTTATCGCATCATCGCTTTTCCTTTTTAGATTTTAGTTTTGCTGCTGTTATTTATAAATTGTATTGTGGTCATTAACCAAAAATCTCTTGTAAATTAGTTTTGTTTATGTTGTTATTGAAATATTTGTTTTGGAAACCGTCACTTATACAAATGAAAATACAACACACACACACAAATGCAACTAAATGAATCAAAAATTTCCCTTTGCAATTATTTGCAATGCATTCAGATGAGAACCACTAGTAAGACGCCAACATTATTTTTTGTTTTTTCGTTTAATGAGTTTACACACATACGGCGCCCATAAAAGTATTGCTGTAAACGTGCTGTGAAAAATCCCAACTTTAAAATTTTGTTTGTAGGGGAAGGGGTAAGATACCTAGAATCGTGTTGCCGCACTATATGAACCGGCACACTGGTAGTCGCTATATTATTTGTTTGTGAGCATGGATTTGTAATTTTTTGTAAATTTGTGTCGTTTGTAAACAAATTAAACCGAAATGTACCGAAATTTATAGTAAATAAATTCTATTTTTTGTAGGTCGATCAACCATAACAATAACTGGAGGTATGCACTTATCTTATAAACACGTTATCAGGCACGATTGATTATAATTTTTTTATCAGATTATTAATACGCGTATCACTGGAAAATGTATGTATTGTGTGACTTTAAGGATCGCTGCACGGGTTGCGGATAAAAATTTGCAAATTATTTTTACGAAATCTTCTACCCAATAATAAATTTCAACTCCTGAGGAGAAATTTGAAAGAAGAAATTATGATTTTTTTTTTTTACTTTTCAGTTATTTTATCAGAAAGAATGACGCTGTCACCTGGATAGGATGAAAGGTGTTGCGGTTTCTGCTTTCCCTTGGATTTTAACTGAGAACGACCCGGTTGCATGCTTGTCATACTTCTCGTTGCAATCCGTTAGCTTCCCTCGAATCTTTGCCTGAGCATATAGGGTTTTCATTTTATGTGAAGTTCTTCACTTTATTCTTGCTCAGCAAGCAGTTGATCATAGGCAACGAACAACCAACCAGCGATCTGTGTTTCTGTACCCCGCATAACACTTGCTAGCCTCTGCTGGTTCTGAAATGTTGTAACATAGCTTTTTCGATATATTATCGAAGTTTATGTTTACCAGAATTTTTTTAGCAATATATATGATTCAAAAAATTTCAAACAAATAGCAGCACTATCATAAAACAGAACTTTTGTTGTTATTTTAAAACTAGTTATAGTTTTTACTCTTTTTAATAACCATTTTTCCACAAAAGAAAACATTGCAACAAAATAAAATCTTACACAAGTGTTCCTTGAATTGTCAAATTGATTGACCATCCTAATTAGGAAATGAATGAATTTCAAAATGTCCCATCTATCTTGGCCATTTCTTACCGAACTATGATGAAATTTAGTTTGTAGTATTGGGTGGAGAGTCTAAAATTAGCTTTGGACAAAATTCCAAGATGGCTGGAAATTATGTGGAGGAAATCGTGGCTGATGAAGATGAAACCAATCCAATTTCAAAATATAAGCTACATTTCCTTACAGATCGTCAACGTTTTTCAGACCCACATTGGCTCATTCCTTTTATCATAATTATGGAAATTCTATTTTTTAATATTTTGATACGTAGCCACCTACGTACGCAGTGCAATAGATGAAAACAATCCAATTTAGAAAATATTTTTACACGGTTTTCCAGGTGTCCTAGAATATTCTGTGAATATTGAAAAAACTTTCCTTTCCTATCAAAACACCAGAGTATATTGGCTCGATTTTGTATTATACTTTGTCATAAATAACTTTCCGGCAAATCTAGGTGAATGAATACTGGGTGTAATATTCAAAAGTTGTATACCTTAAAATCCGGATCCGCTCGAAACGCGATATTTCAAAACACGATATTTCAAAACGCGATATGGTACAAAACGCGATATTTTAAAACGCGATATTTCAAAACGCGAAATGGTACAAAACGCGATATTCCAAAATGCGATATTTTTAAAATTTTGAATAATTTTTTTTTGAATTTTGCGATATTTTGAAATTTTTTCTAGGGAGCGCAGCGACTCGCCTGATATAATGACGGGCTGTACTCCCGTTTCTATCGATTTTTAAATTTGTATAAACTGAAGTTTTTTTTTCCTAACTAGGGAGCGAAGCCCTCACCGGATATAACCCGATCCTAAACTCCCACTCCTATCGATTTTTAAATTCCTATAAACTGAAATTAAATTTACCCGTCACCCGCCTGATTTAACCCGATTCTAAACTCCCGCTCCTATCGATTTTTAAATTCATATAAACTGAAATTAAATTTCCCCTTTTCCAGAATGTACGTTGCGAAGCGACCGGAGCCGACCCGCCTGATATAACCCAATCCTAAACTACCACCCCTATCGATTTTTAAATTCCTTGAAACTAAAATTAAATGTCCCCTATGTGGATTATAAAAAAAAATTGAAATAAAATAATTGGAATAACAGTAAATTTTTTTATTTGTATAAAAGTTGGGATTTGGGGCGGTAGCCCTCAATCTTAAGGTATAAAATGATTTAAAATAATCATAAAAGCATTTGTGCTTCAAAAAAGACAATATTTTTTCGCGTTTGGGTTGTCTTTTAAGACCATTTGGGGCATTTAGGGCCACTTGAGATCATTGGGACCTACTTGGGGTCGTTTCTGGATATTTTCATGGCCATATTCGTAATCAGCATTCTAAAGTACCTTAGTATACCTATTTTCAGAATTTTTGGAGGTATATAACCTATTCGGAAGTATAACCACGCAGTTAAAATTTTCGGCCGTCAATTGATATCAGGTGCAAATTGAATGAAAAATTGAATTTTATTAAAACCTTCAATGTTGGGCATTTCTGTATCTTGGACACTTTCATTCAGTCTCTTGAAATTTCATATATTTATTTTTAAAAAAATGGTAAAAATATTTTGTATATTGACAACCTCTTTATAATGTAACTTGGACACTTTGAAAATTTTCGTCTAATCTTTAATAAATTACCCTTTATTGGACACGAACACTTTTATTCAATACATATCAGTAATTTAATGATTTACTGATAAAAAATATCACGTTTTGTGCCGTCTCGCATTTTGAAATATCACGTTTTGAAATTTCGCGTTTTGTACCATATCGCGTTTTGTACCATATCACGTTTTGAAATATCTCGTTTTGAAATATCGCGTTTTGTACCATATCGCGTTTTGTACCATATCACGTTTTGAAATATCGCATTTTGAAAAATCGCGTTTTGTAACATATCGCGTTTTGTACCATATCGCGTTTTGAAATATCGCGTTTTAAAATATCGCGTTTCAAATGGAACCCCTTAAAATCGCTTTAAAAGTGTTTTTCCTATGATATTTCTAAGAGATTACTACGGCTTGAATGGATGTTTTAACTTTGTACTAGATCCAATCCAATAACTATAAAATTTCCGTAAAATTTAGGAGAATATTGGATGTAATTTTTAAATGTTGTATACCTCAAAATTGCACTAACATTGCTTTCAGTCGTACTGGACCCAATATAATTAAAAAACGATTTTTTGCGAAAATCTAGCTGAACACTGGATATAATGTTCAAAAGTCGTATACCTCAAAACCACATTAAAACTGCAATGTAATTACTAAGATATTTCTAAGAGATTACTATGGCTGTAATAGGTATTTTCACTTCGTTCTGGACCCAATCCAATTAAAAAATTGTTTTTTTTATTATTATTCTTTTCAGTCGGTATCTGGGGCCGAGGTACTCCCAACTCTCTCGCTGTTCGCTTTTCACGTCCTACCTTACGCAGTTGTCTGCTAAATCGAGGACATACGGCTACAGGTTTGACCATCTGCACATTTCAGGTCCCGTGCCAGCCTATACTACTATTGGCATGGAAGATAGGTTGGCCTCTGAATTCTACACTCCGACAGGGGTCATAGTTGTGTTCATTTTCATCACCGATCGTATTTAAATGATGAAAAATCACTTTTGCCTCCTCCTCCTCCTAACGGGATTCGAACCCGGTACCTCCCTGTCCAAACACCAAAGCTTCAACCAATGTGCCGTTTGGTCGGCAAAAATGAATTTCCCATAAAATCTACGGGTATATTAGGTGTAATATTTAAAAGTTTCACACCTTGGTGTAATATTAAAATGGTATATACCTCAAAATATGAGTTCTTGTATTTTACTTTTTTATTTTATATATTGTTGTTTTATGTATTTCGAAACTCGAAATTGAATTCAAAATAAAATAAATTGCTTAAATCTTAATAAAATTTTAATTCACGCATGTGTTTAAAAAACGTGCTGAACAAAACATACAAAAGCCACCATAAACTCGAAGAAGTACCAAATACGATGTATAAACTTGTTCAAAATGTTATATGCGATAATGTTCAGACATTTTAATTATGATAAAATGAACGGGAAGAAGCGGGAGGCTCCTACAATCTTCCTAGACAGGTAATATTCTTTCCTAAAAACAGACTACTTTCATCTATTGCACTATGTGCCAAACTCTCCAGGATTGACTCCACAGAATTTCCAATTTCAAACCTTTTCATTGCTACTATAATACACCGTGGCAATCCACGTAGACATGTGACACATTTTCTCGAAATTGGACAGCTTCCATCTAATGCAATACGTAAGTGGCTATGTAGAAATTAAATTTTCGTATAGTTTTATTATAATTATGATCAAATGAACGGGGTTTGATAGGGCGCCCTGACGATCCGCACAGCCATGTGGCGTATATTCACGATTCCACCGAAGTACGCACGTGCGCATTGCATTACGGATGACGTCAAATGATTTAGATCAATAGAGTTGGAATACGTAGAATTTGATATTGTTAGAATCCTATCATCGTAAGCTTCTAAGCAGTCACCTCATGTAGTAGTTGGAGCCAGCCACTTGCTGTTGAGGTGTACTTTAAAACGACCATACCGAGACAAAATTGCAATGAGAATTCTTAGATTTCCTTTTTGAAGGTATACGCTTATTTGGTTAAATGAGAAGTCGACTTTGGTTCAACCGTTTCTGCTCTAAGATATAGTAAGAAATGTCGTTTCCAACAATGTCGCTGCACTGAGAGGAAAAAACCGGTAAAAATAAAAAATATACATATAAAATCAAAAAAATATACAAGTTAACGAGTTTTATCCGTGAAACTTAAAAAAATTAATGTTATTAATTCAAAATGTTACATTTAAGTTCACAATACGATAATAAACTAAATTTACAATCTAAAAAATTATATTCTTATACTAAAAATTATGCTTTTCTCAGCAAAAGCAGTAATGGAAAATTTATAAAATATTTGTTGATTCGACTTTTTTGGTGTTGAACTAATTTATCCGGATACGCGTTGTTGTGTATTTTCTCAAATTACACGGTTTCAAACAACACAATTTTCGTTATTCTCTTTTATTTTGTATTTTGTATATCATAACAAAAAATAAAAAATGGTGAATTAAATGAATTTAACCACACCTTGTGGTTAACCACATCTTGTCACTTGTGGCTTAACCACACCAATCTTGGTCTTCAAATATAATGGGTCAAACGACTACATTCGCTAAAAAAATATAGATTACTGAAAATTAATCGATTTTAATTGAATTAAAATTATATTTAGTTAGTTTTATTAATTTTTCCTGTACGCATGCGTTATACTATTTTAATTTAATAACAAATGCCCCCTCTTATCGCAATTTTTAACCCCCAGAATCATTGTGTTACAATATACGCAATAACACAACCCTTAAAAAAATATAATGAGAACTTCCTCAAATTCTTGCTTGGCAGTTTGGTTTTGTACTGATAAAAAGTTGGTCTACTGATAAAAACCTGATAATTGCAATACATCTTGCTTCATACCTTTAGTATAACACAAGAACATATCGATCTGGCGAATTATATCACCAAATTAAAACTTCTAGAAAAGTGAATTTTTTTATTTACTTTTTTTTTTATTTAATAAATTTATTTATTTATTTATACAATATTACAACTGATTCAGAGGTCATCTAGTAATTTATCTATCTTAAATTAGTTTCACGGATTAAGATGAATAACCTATTGGTTACTTATTTTATAATACTTTCTTTTCTAATTCAAATTGCCCAACTCCAGTGGTTTCTGCATTTGGAGTCTCCTCACTCCGTTAGATGGTGTCCAACATACGACGGATATCTGCATTTTCGTATAGAGATAAGCGCTGGACGTGTTTCCTTGCTTGGTTTTTTATTTCATCGGTGACGTATTCCATATTCAAGTGTCTATAAAGGTTGTCGTTCCTAATGTACCATGGGCATTCACAATCCCTCGTAGCACTTTATTTTGAAAGCATTGTATCATTTGTACATTGGTCTTCTTGGCACAACCCCAAAGTTGGATACCATAGGTCCATACTGGTTTTAGCATTTTCCTGTATAGAAGCAATTTGTTGTGTATTGAGAGCTCAGAATTTCTACTCATGAGCCAGTACATTTTCTTTTATTTGATGTTTAACTCTTCTTTTTTCTTCTTGTTTTATCTTAGCTTAGCATCAATGGTCATGCCAAGGTATTTAGCTGTATTTGCATATGGAATTTGGTTTGAGTTGAGATCCACGGGAATACAGTTTAAATTTTGATTTGTAAAGTTGACATGATTTGGCTATCGTCTGCAAATGTTGCTACAGTAGTATCTTCAATATTCGATAAGTCTCTCGTGTAAAGAATAAACAGAATAGGTCCAAGTACGCTACCTTGTGCATACCTGCTGATATTCTTTTTATTTCAGAGTACTCATTTTTAAATTTGACGCTAAAGTGTCGATCAGCTATGTAGGATTTAAGAATTTGAAAAAATTGCATAGGCAGGTCTCGATGCAGTTTAAATTCAAGCCCTTGTGCCAAACTTTGTCAAAAGCTTGAGCTACATCTAAGAAAATACTGGAGCATATTTTTTTATTGTCAAGTGCATAATCATCAAGTCATAATCTGAAGCTTTTCACTTAAGTTATTATTGATTTTAGTTTTAAGTTCCAATAAGGTCACTTGCCCTATGCTAAGATCATCTACTTTGTGTACGACTGTTCTATTTTGATTTGCTGTTTGTTTCGGCAACGGTTGAAAAGTCTCTTCTAAATAAGCAGCAAATAGAGAGACTTTCTGTTTGTCACTTTTAGCTTAGGACCCGTCATCGTTTTTGGTAGGGGGCACAAGCATTTTGGTTCTTTTTAGCCGATTCGTTGCTTTCGAAAGCGAGTAATCGTCATCTTTTAGTTCAGAATGGCCTCGAAGTCGATTAGTTACCCGACAAACAATTTCAATTTTGAAACCAAAAAAAAACCTAGCTGTTACCGGGGACCGAGTTGGTAACGAACCCGATCGGTTACCATAAAATTACCTATTTCTGGCAGACAATGGGTTGGAACTGTTACCATTTTGGTACCATCGGTTAAATCGCGGTGTTTGTTACTCTACGATTACCAAAATATTTATATGTAGATTTCCCCGTAATCTTTAGAAAAAGATAACGCAATAGCACTGGGTTAAACGTGTGAAATATTTAGGTTATTTTAGGGGAATAGTTACTGTCTTAATCTCTTTATTTTATATCGCAAAATTACATGAAAATTTTGTGTATAAATATTAATTATATTCCCATGCTTTTTGTTAGACAATTTTATGTGACCAAAGTAGAACCTTGTTTCCAAGTGTGTAGACGTTAATATACCATACATTAGATTATAAAAAAAACAAACAAAAATATAATTTAAATTAAATTAATATATTCAAAATAATTTTTATTTTATATGATTACATTTTTAGAAAAAATTACCAAAATTACATATAAAAATTAAATTTTCAATTTTTAATCCAAGTGGTATTTTGTCCTTACATCATTTTTCCAGCAGGCAGGAAGTCATCTGTAAATAAAATTTTAATAAATAAATAGAATTTTGTAGCTAAAATAAAAGTTATTTGAAATAAGATAAAAAATATCAAAATAAGTTATAACTGCGTTATATAAAAAATAAAACGATGCTCCAGAAATTTAAAGACATGAGCATCCATTGTTTACGATAAATTACCGATGTACATACTAAAACTTATAAAGGTTACCAGTAAATTACTAGCACGAATAATGTTATTTTGTTTAATTAACGTGATATGATTTTAAAATAAACTGGATTACAAATCACTATTGTTAAGTAAATTATATAAGTTTCTTAACACATTAGAAACGACACTGACACATAATTGTAAGAATATATAAATGAAAAATTCTTTTACGTCGAAGAACACGTACCTTCAAACGCCATTTTGAAAAAATTTTGTCCAATGCGTCAGGAACAGTTACCGCAAACCTGCCAAAAAATTATATATTTAAAACTAAATAATAAAAATTTAATAAACTTTTTAATTTAATTAAACTTCATGATCAAGAATAAATTGATACTTACAATTATTTACATTATTAGCCAATTATAATTCATAATCATCAATAGACAATTTCTATTTAGTAAATTTATCTATTGATGCACAGAAAACAACCGCAAGCACACTGAATTAAAATAAAAATTCCCGTTAAAAAAATGTCGGATGCTGAAAATAACACGGTTTTTGTATCCTAAAAAATACCGGCTTATAAATATATAAGATTTCCGAATAATTACCAATAAATAACCGATATTATTTAACGCGAAAGAGAAAGAAAGTGAATGAACGAACGAGAAAGAAGAACTAGAGTAAAAATCGAAAATAAAAATCGCTTTTTCAACAAAAAATTGTAAATGGGAAATGGTAAAAACAAAATATTTAAAAAAAATTCGAAATATTGTTACCATACATCAGTAACATTGTTACCGAGGCATAGTCTACGGTTACAAATTGTTTGTCGGGTTATGGTTTTGTTCTTTATTTCCTTTATTAGTTGTTTTAATTTATTGGATAAAAATTAAGAATAGTTTTGAGTTGTGGGTGCACGAGACTGCTGCCAGATTTTGGGAGCTTTCTGTTTCTCTTTAACTAGCCCTCTGACTTCAAGAGGTTAGTTATGATTCATTGTAGTGTTGGTATGAGAAATCGGTGAACTTTCCCAAGCCGCTTGTTGGATATTGTTATTAAATATTTCTAGTTCATCTTCCAGCTGCACCTTCGTTCTAATTGGTTCGCCGAGATTTGTTCGATCTTCCACTAATTTCTTGAATAGATCCCAATTGGTTTTAGTGTTTGTTATCTTAGGTGAATTATCTTGGTATTATCATTGTACTCAGAGTCATGATCACAGGTGGTCAGATGATAGTCCTTCATTATTTTCAATACACGTGTAGTCCTCTAAAACTTGTTTTGTTACAAAGAAGTCAAGAAGATCTGGAATTTTATGTATGTCAGCAGGCCAATATGTTGGTATATCGCCAGAGAAAAATTCACAGTTGTTCTCGGGAACTGCATAAAATAACTCTTTCCCTTTAGAGGTTGTAAGTCTAGATTCCAAATAGGTATTCTTTGCATTAAAATCACCGCCTATGAAAAAATTTGGTCTGAATGATTTAAAAAGTCAACTGTAGTCTTCTTTTTTAATTGATGGCGTGGGGGACAGTAAGTAGAGGAGATACTGAGTTCCCTATTATTGATTGATTCAACTTTTATGGTTTTAACATACATAATTTATTCTTCAATGCCGGGCACTTC
The DNA here is from genome assembly GCA_947310385.1 of Nephrotoma appendiculata. Taxonomy (NCBI): domain Eukaryota; kingdom Metazoa; phylum Arthropoda; class Insecta; order Diptera; family Tipulidae; genus Nephrotoma; species Nephrotoma appendiculata. Next base: position 142,485,653 of record OX371223.1, read on the forward strand.
ATAATGTTTAATATTATTTTTATCAGTCACTTATATATAGTATGGCTTCTAGACCACGTTCTTGTTTTCGTACATTTATCGTTTCTATACTTCGAAATATCCTTTCTAGTGGATTATCTTTAATAAGATTCTGCTCCGTTATCTGAGAGCAGGATCTCCTCTCTGGCCCTATGGGCTCTGGTTGTGACGGCACTCTAGTTGTATTTGGAATCATTTCTCTTCTAACATTATTGTTGTGAGTCGATTGACGTGTTTTATTTTTTAACCTTTGCAGTTGTACCGCTACTTCGCATCCTCTGTAGTTGGCTCCCAACTTGTCTGGGTGTTGTCCTTTATAGTTTATACACCTTGCAGGTTCGGCTCGACTATGAGAACAATCTTTCGCATTGTGTCTGCCGGCACATTTTACGCACCTAACATCTCTCCCGCAATATCTTTGGGTGTGGTTATAACCATGGCATTTCTTGCATTGAAGTATTAATCTTGTGTTCTTTTCAGTGGTTCTATTTTAACCCTCATATTAAGCTTTGATATTAAATATATTTTATATTTTCAATATATATTTTAAATTTTTTTTCTTTTGTTGAATGTGAGCATGAATAGCGGGAGCCCTCTTTTAACGATCTTGGTTCCTTCACTATTTTCAATTTTCTCTCGTTTAAGGATATTTTTAGGATATTTTAGAAGATCTTCTATTATATCCTCCTTCTTGCAGGTGGGATGGAGATCTCTAGCCATAACCTCAATTTCTCGGTTATTTGTGTCTTCATATGTATACCACTCTTTACCTTCTTCAGTGAGCTTTGTAGCTAAAGCCTGTATGAATCGGGATCTCTTGTGTTTATCTTCCAAACATTATTGTTTAGTGCAACTACTCTTTAGTCGTTTGTGGACGCTGATTTCATTAGAGCTTGAAGCTCAAAGGGAATGCACTTACTGTACTGCAAGTTAATCCGCTACTGAACTAAATTTCTTTAGTAAGTTTCTAAATAGTTTCTATTAGTTTTCTTTAGTTTCTAAATTTAGTTCAGAATTTCTTCATTAACGCATTTACAAATGAACACATTGTCTAACAGATAGAATCTCAGCAATTATGTGATAAAATCCAATACCATTTGACGTAGTTTCTTACCGAGAGCATCAGGCTTTACCTCATCAAAAATGGCATCCGGATTAATATCACGTACTGCCAATTTTTTAATACTGTAGGATACGACTGTACGCGCTAAAATGAAACTGTATACCAAAGCAGTTAAAACTGACAAACGAAAAAATTCAATTGATCTAACTCAATTAATTAAAATGACTGCTCTAGACATTTGACACCAACAATTTAATTTAATATTCAATGCGGCAATATTTAATTTTAAATTACATCATTTGAATAAATTTAATTAATTGAAATTGTTTTCTCGTTTCAGATCCATCCAATCAATCGTTTGTGCGGCGAATGCGTGCAGCCAAAGATGAAAATTCCGATAACAACATGGCGATGTGTTTCGCTCTATGCGGTATCTGCTTGGGCACATTAGGTTGTCAAATCATATCGTTACTATTCTCGTTGTTGCCTATTGCCATGATATATTTTGGTGCCAAGAATATCCACAGTTGCACCATTAGTAGTTTTATACCGGTTTATTTACTGGTCCTTGGCATTTGCATACTGCTCGATCAATTGCTCATCTATTGCCAGTGCCGTAATAAAGATGATGAATCGGACGCCAACAAGAAAACAATGCTTGGCCGTTTATTTGATATGTTCGTGGTTATCTGGTTTATTGTTGGCTCCGTGTTTATCTATAAAATTTACGAGCCAAATTATAACGAGGCGCTGGGTGAATATTGTGACAAGACAGCCTATCTATTTGCGTTTTGGTCCGTTACCGTGGTGTATGCTTTAGGCGCTTTAATCGTATTCTCGTGCTGTTGCGCCTGTTTGATTTCGTGTTGTCTCTGTAAACAAGCTTGTAAAGATATTTCTAATTAGAAGCGTAAATAACGTACATATAGGAAATAGTTGGCCTAAAGATACAAAAAAATATAATTTATAATTTTTGTAATTATTTTAAAACCCAAATTCGTAGCTTCTCAATTTTTTTATTTTTATGATGCTTATTCGTGCTATAAAGTTATAACTACATTTTAATATTAATTTTATAAATAAAAATATTTTGTTAAAAATAAAAAATTTCGAACATTTAGCACTTTTATTTAATGAGTTTCTAAGATAGAACAAATAGGCGGCAGATTCATTTTCATATTTTCCCAAGAAAAATGACGAAGATGGCGATGCTGAGGGAAAGAATTGATGTCGCTGACCAAAAAGGACGAAAGGCATGCAAAATCTCCTCCAAAAAAAATGAGAATCTTCTGGACAACTGGAAAGCATTGGCAAAGAGGCTAAGCAGCTAAATTCATAAAACACCTAAGCGTATTATAAGAAAATTATGACGCGGTTTTCGAATGAGCTGAAGAATCAAAGAATAAACACCAATTCTTGGGATGCCAAACTAATAAGACTTCCTAAACTTCCTTTAACTATGCTGCTAATCGGTTGATGTCCCAACCAGAGAAAAAATGTATAAAAAACAAGCATCAGCAATCTGATTCAGTTAGCAAGGTCACGCTCGTCATTGTATCCATAAAACCACAAAAATGTGGCCATTCCTAAGAAAAACATAATCTACCAGAATGCAAAAACTTTCAAAGCTTGCCACACATATCGAAAGAACTATGGGATTTATTACCAACCTTGTGTCGACCTTTCTTGCTTCCAAGGTGCTCATCACAGTCTTTACAACGTCCACATTAACGTTAAAACGATTCCCGTAAAAAACCAAACATCGACAAACTGTACAATCATGACATACGTGGAACGAGATTGCATAATGTCTAATTATATAGATCGGAAGCCGGAACTGAAAGGTCAGCTGTCGAGTTTACAATAAGTTCACGATATTCATTCAAGTACATGATGCCAGCGCAGCCTCTAGATCCATGGAAATTTTAGCACACTAAACATAATTTATAGATGGATCCTACGTTCCACATCCTGGTTCAATTGTCATTTTACTTTGTGTCGACTATTATAACGACATTCTGTTGAATTTTGTTGAGCCGGATTGAACAACACACAAAATTTCACTGGATATACTCAAGGAGCATACTAGAAATTATCTGCAATCGATCATTCACTAAAGAAGAATTGAAATATTATATGAAATCAAAAATTATATGAAATCTGTCATCATCATAACATCGATGAAGGTTATTGGTACCTCGTGGCGGCAATCGTCCATATATAGCCCCTTTGAGAACGCACTTGATATCTTAATGGAAATCCTTGTTACGTTTTTATTCTCTTTGTCACTCGACTTACGAATAAACATGAATCGAATGACATGTAAACAGATTTATTTACCCCAGCGTCATCACCCCGCAGCATTGTTGCCGACTATCGCTCAGTCCGTCGTGGATCTTGTTGTGTGATGTCCATCCGAGGTCGAGAGAGATGCAATTACCTACCATACTTGACAAGCTTAATCGTCGCCCCTTCCCCACCAATATTCACACTCATCTCCCGCACTGACTAAATTACAATGAAAACATTCTTTTGAATAATAATCTTAACTGAAACATATTTTATTGTTAATAAACACATTTTTATTAATCACTTGTTTTTTGTTTCGCAGTTATTTTGAATAATTTTCAAAAATTTTAAAAAATCACTCGATCGATTTCGACTTGTTAGGTCAACATCAGGAGTATCTACTGATTTGTATTAGTAAAAATTTTGTTATATAGCAGAAAAAAGCAAAATATAAATAAAAGAAGGAGGGACAGAAAATAAGCAATAAAAATTAATCTACGGATCGCACAGGTAGGCGATGAGTCATAGGTTGATTGATTGATTGATTGATTGATTAGAATGTACGGCCAAGACTAAGCAGGGATCCCGGATACGCCGGGCCTACCGTACACCCCTTTTACATATAACAAGATGGAGGGATAGGAAAGGTTGTTAGATATGATAGACTTGACCCGGTTACAGACACCTAAGTAGTCAATAGTTAGTAAAGCACAAGACGGCACAATTATTTTTGTTTTTCGGGATATAAATAATCAGCAATCAACATCCTAAAAAGTAATTGATTAATTAGAAAATGTCCTAAAATAAAATTTCATTATTATGAGTGATTCAATTTTATTTAATACCATTTCCTCCGCCATCCCCTCCCAAAAAAAAAAAAAAAAAAAAAATGAAGCAGTCAATGTCGCGACGCCGGGCCCACCATACACCTTTATTATAGCATCTTAAAAAAATATATAATCAACAATGTTGGCATCTTAATGATAAATTTCCTGAAATAAAATGTCATTATTATGCGTTAGAGATTCCTTATTTTGTACAATATAATTAAATTATTCTTGAATAGAATAAATGTAATATAATGATTATTATAACTAAATTAATTATAATTTGACTATCGTAAAACAAATAAAATAAAATAAATCGAATCCAAATATTGTAGTATCAAACGGGTGGATCCCCTCTTCAATGGATAACCTGACCATCCCTAATAAACCAATATGTTTATTAAAAAAATAAAAATGAAACAAAGACATCTGGTTTCAAAAATAGCTAATCTGGAATCTATAAGGTAATATATAAATAATGAATGTGTCACAGGTTAAGAATCCCCAATACCTAAACAAATTAACACATTATAATTTATTTCCAATCAGAATTAAATAAAACTTTTAAGCTAATCAGGAATCTGTAAGATGACAGAATTAGTAATAAGTAGCTATTAGAAAATAATCTAATTAAAGAAGTGCCATGATCCCAAAAATACAAAAGACATATAAGTATGTATAGTAAATCAATATTTGTCTGAATATAAATTCTATTGTGTAGCCTCCAAGATAAAAATAAGTCAACCCATAAAGTTTCCCACCACCGACACTTCAATGTTACGTATAACCATAGTCATTTAATCTATTAAAATAATATTAGTAAACCAATTGTCGTGAGACAAATTAAATCTTAAATATACAATTAAATTAAATTAAAATAAGAAAAATTACAATTAAATTGTAATTACAATTCGACCTATAATTAAAATTTGTTATCTGGTTAATAGTGGAAATCTATTATATTCCTAACGACGGAAATTGTCACTTCAATGCAGTTCTTGAAGCAAACGGTATTAATGTTCATTATCTCAGACGGCTCAAGAATCTTAAAAGATTTAGAAATTTTAACACTTTAAAATGTATTATTATTAGTAAGTCAAAATACGACCAAGTAGAAGCTAGACAAAATACACGGCTTGCACGTATGCAGGCCCACATTGCACGAATGCAGACCCCACCCATTCACATCTCGCTCATGTGACGGAGAAACAAACCCCTCAGTTATCCGAGCACAAACTCCGTCCATCCATCTCCCATTCTGATAAATTACCCCTTACCCTCAAGCAAATCTTCACTCAAAACTTCACCATTCTCCGCTATGACGTCCTTAATCCGATGACTACCGTACAATAGAGAAGAAAAACGAACGAAATTACCACTCTTTATACGATACACTCCAACCAGACTAAAAAAGACACCACCACATAAAATGACAAATCTTCAAACGAAAACCACCCCAAAAACAAAAACCAATTCACCAAATATATGATATACAGACAAAGTTAATGCCTAGTTGAATGAAAATTTATTTATCCGCCGCACCTGCTTCAAGATACAAACCAATAAAGCCAAAAAACTCTCCAAAAAACTCCATAGCATTTGCACGAAAGCTTCTTCCCGTGTTTACTTTCCATATACGTACAAATAAAGTCCCTACATTTCGAGACGGCCACATACACATGCATAGACACTGATTAAACAGTTATCTGATTTAATATATATTCTTCATTCATGCACGTTCATTTCACACACACACATACACATTGAAAGACATTTTTACATTAAATGTGTAAGTAAATATGTAAATAAAACACAACGTAGGTTACATACAAAATTACCATATCCAGAAAAAACAAAAATCGTCGGACATCAAACTTGAAACTTGTTTACTCACAAAAACAACAACCGGTAGGCGATGAGTCATAGGTTGTAACAAATATCAAGGTATATTATTAGGTACATTACAAGGTACATAGGTAACAAAATTCAAGGTATATTATTGCGTACGTGAGAATAGAAAAGGGCGGGATCTGTAATTGGTGAGAACCGGATTTCTCTCTGTTCGTTAAGGATATTTTGGTTAAGAAATATTGATTTTCTAATTTCGTAAGATTCTAAGGTATCTAAACGTCTGCCTTTGGGTTGTATATGTAATATGTCTAAATTGTTCAAGCTAGCTGTATGATTTTCTGAAGTTAAATGGTTATGGAAAGTTGATTGATTGCAACCAGATAAATGTTCTTTAGCTCTAACTCCAAAATTGCGCCCAGTCTGACCAATATAGGAGAAACTACAATCATTGCAATTGATCCTATAGACACCAGATTTGGAAAGGCGATCAACTCTAGGTTTATTGTTAAAAATCATTTTCTTTATTGTGTTATTATTATAAAAAGCAAAACTAATATTGGTATAATTGGACACGATGTTGCTAATCCGTTGGCTCGTTTTTCCTATATACTCTAAGCGACGCCAATTTTCTCGCGTTGGACTATCCGGTGGATAAATACCCGTTAGAGTTTTACGCTTTAGCTTTTTATTCAATAACTTTAATATAGTCCTAGTTGCATATCCGTTATTCGTTGCTATTTGAAGAATTATGTTAAGCTCAGTGTTGTAATTTGAATTTGTCAAAGGGATGTTTATTAGTCTGTCTATGAGTGAGTGGAAAGCTGACATTTTAATATTATGAGGATGGTTTGAAGAACTAGGGATAACAGCGTCTGTATACGTGGGTTTCCGATAAATTTTGAAGTCTAAAGATGAATTAATCCTGGTTATTGTTATATCCAGAAAATTAATACATTTATTTTCTTCTTTTTCTAACGTAAAATCAATGGTGGGATATTGAGAATTTAACCAAGTAAGGAAAGAGTCTAACAGTCTATCAGTTCCATTCCATAGACATAATATGTCATCAACATATCTATACCAAAAGATTATATGACGAAAATAAGGATTGTTATTTGATATGATCATTTGTTCGAAGAAATTCATGAAAATTTCAGCCAACAAAGGTGACAGAGGAGAGCCCATGGGTAGACCATCAGCGAATTTGAAATATGTATTATCAAAACAGAAATAATTTTGTTTAATACAAGTCTCAAAAACTAACTTCAGTTCACGACGTAAGCTCTCATCTACAACATCCCTATCTAAGTAATTACAAACTATTTGGGACAAAGTATTAATCGGAATAGAAGTGAAAAGACTGGCAACGTCAAATGAAACTAGTTTTGAATGTAACGGAATGTCGACGTCTTGAATTTTGTTAATCAATTCTACCGAGTTCTTAACCGAGTAAGCTGAAAAGAAATTAGTATGACAAATGAAAAAATTTATGAAACCCTTACATAGCTTGTAGGCAGGAGCATTGCACTACGCTACTATTGGTCTAATCGGAATGCCTTCCTTATGGATTTTTGGTAAACCATAAAGGATCGGGGCAGATGGATTCATGACAGAGTACTTCCAACCAGTTCCATCAAATAGCTTCTGGCATTGGGTGATACACTTACTAACCGAAGTCTTGAAAGACTTAGTTGTATCTCTGCCAAGCTCTATTGCTTTGCTTTCTGTAATAAAATTAGAAATTTTATTGCAGTAATCAACTTTTGTGAGCACGGTAATTGTATTGCCTTTATCCGCTTTACACGCTATCAGGTCATGGTCACGTAGTTTTTTCTTTATCGCACCAATCACCTTGAGGTTAGTATTAGAAGCAGCAGAAGAAGAAGAGTTTGTGGGAGAAGAAGAGTTATCAATACCTTTCTTTATTTGTAACGCACACACTGATTTTATTTGGGTTATCTCGCCAGATAAGGCTGTTTCGGCATCTACAGCAAGATTCTCGAATGATCGAAGGTCGATTTTGTTTGGCGTAGGGGCAAAATTCACTCCGTTGCTAAGCATTTGCACCTCTGTATCATGGAAAACGACTGAGGACAAGTTCTTAAAACTTGGATGAAATTGGAAATCAGGCGAACCACTATTACCTCTACGGTTAAATGGATAGGTATTATCTCGCAACACATCCAGTTTAGCTTTTTGTTTCACATATTGAATATGTGAAATTTCAACTACCTCTGCACGAACTTTTTTGTCCAGCCAATCGAACTCAACAGAGTGCAAACGAATTGCTAACTCAGTGTGAACAACTTTAAGATGGAGATACAAGTTGTTCCTGGCAGCATACCCTTTACGCAGCTCGTCATCCCTCCAGCTACAACGCGCTAGATTGATAGCTCTTCTTCCCTCCAAAGATTTACTATTGCATTTAATGTTAGTATAGTTAGGAAGCAATTTTAATTTTCTACAACTACTATTAAACCATATTTGATTATTATTATAACAAATTCTTACCAACAAACGACGATAAATTACGGCGGGGTGGCCAAATCTGCCAACTTAATACTTTTTACGCTATTTGCCGTAGGCACTTGGCGAAACACACTTATACTTAATAAACACATTTTTTATTAATTAATCACTAGTTTTTTGTTTCGCAGTTATTTTGAATAATTTTCAAAAAGTTTAAAAAATCACTCGATCGATTTCGACTTGTTAGGTCATCATCAGGAGTATCTACTGATTTGTATTAGTAAAAATTTATTTTCTTATTTTCTGTCCCTCCTTCTTTTATTTATATTTTGCTTTTTTCTGCTATATAACAAAAATTTTTACTAATACAAATCAGTAGATACTCCTGATGATGACCTAACAAGTCGAAATCGATCGAGTGATTTTTTAAACTTTTTGAAAATTATTCAAAATAACTGCGAAACAAAAAACTAGTGATTAATAAAAAATGTGTTTATTAAGTATAAGTGTGTTTCGCCAAGTGCCTACGGCAAATAGCGTAAAAAGCTTATGTTGTAGTTGGACATGATTGCCCTGCTTTCCTAACAGCTCATTTGTATCGGCTATTAACTTATAGCAAAGACGCATTTTGACCTCTTGTGTTTTGTACCGATGTGCTTGTTCTGGTTCAAGCGCGTAGTTGTTCGTGCTACTATGGTCGGTTGTTAATGGTTTTTTTGTTGGTGATCCCGTTGGAATTGCCTCTCGTGTTGCTATTTCGAGTTTCCTTTCTATCTCACGTTTGAACGTTGTGTACAGTTGTTTTACTGTGTCCCGCTCAGCCCAGTAAGTATGCGTTGGATCGTTGTCGAAGTGTTGGTCTTTCATTTCGTTGTCTGCATCCGTGTAACTGGACCACCAGTCATCTAGTTTATCCAGTTTATCTTGGACAGTTGTCCGTCTACTTTCGAAATCCTTGCTGTAATTGGTTTTTAACCGCTGCAGTTGTTCGACACGCGTACATTACTCTTTATATAAAGCATCCATATTTTTATTGTAATGTGGCTCGAAATGATTACGACCAGTAGCTCGAAGTATTTTGTATACCGCCTGTTTTTGTGGTTATTAGGTTCGATGCCTGTTGGTTATTGGCTCGAAATTTTTATAGTCCGCCGGTTGTTGTTTTGGCGTCGAAGGACCAATGTTAAATCTCCAAGGTTTGGCCAAGGCGTAAACTTCGCTTGGGATAATTTAATGTTTTGGCTACCTACTATATTACCACTGGTGAGGTCTAGTAGATAGTAATGAGAAGAGTGTTTTTTCGTGGTTAATTAACTTCTGCTTTATTATCCAAATATGTTTTTCTTTTATACAAATAAATTGCATAGTAAGCGGTTAAGATTACATATAAAAAATGCTTATGTAGTTAATGCAATTAATGCCACGGTCGTTGCATATATATAATAAAGGGTGCAAGTTGTCATTAAATATATAATAATTATGCCATGTTCAAACCCGTGATTGAACATGTAGAAAAAATAAATATAAAATGAAAGTGTTAGCCCAAAATTGAGTTTACATGAAATCTTGGATAGATATTGCCAAAATAAAATGTAATTTATCATGATAAACTATTACAAAATGAAAAATACAATAAAATGTTAATTGTTACAAAAAATTGTTGTAAAAATCTTGAAGATATGCACAATCACTCTGTTTATTAAGACTTGTTGGATTTGTCTTGATGTGCATCATCTCCAAAACCCGTCTAGTATTTATACTGGGTTTACACCAGAGCTACTTTAATAGTATAATAATTTTTTGCTAATAAAGTATAATACCCGGCCAGTTTACATCACAAGAGGTGTAAACCCATACTATAATACTATATTACTTTTTTTGTTGAAAAATTTAATTTTTTTTGTTTAATATCACAAATGGAAATGTATATCCAAACAAAAAATGTCTTTACCGGCCAAATATTATAATATTAAAATTTAAACCACGACTATAATATCAATATTTTTTTGATAGCTATTATACTTTAATAGCAAAATAGTACGCGATAAAGTATTAAAGTATTTTAGTTTGAGTTTACACCAACATACTTTTTTGCTACATACTTTTATTCTACTGGTGTAAACGGGGTATTAATTTACTTTCTTTTTCGATTACACGAACGTTGTCTAAATAAATATTGTGTTGGGTATCATAAAGATGTCTTGATAAGGCACTAATTCCATCACGATGTTTCAATTTTTTCCTCTATTGAGTGATAATGAGTTATAATATTATTTTATGTATGTTTTTTAAAACAATTTTAATTAATTAATTTAATTAATTATTTTGTATTATTGTAAGTTTTCTGTTTTTTTTGCTAACTGTTTTATGTCTTTCTAACTTTTTCTTAACATATTTTAGTACATATACATACATTCCTGATGATGAACATAAATTTTGTTCGAAACGTCGTTGTTAAAAAAATAAAAATATAAATAATCAAAATAAAAGGGCTATATACCAGGAAATAGTTTTTATTTAATAATTAATAAAGCCCGAAAAAATACTTTAATTATACTATTTTTATATTAATATTGCAAGGATTTTGATCCAGAGGTCGTATGCCCTAATAAAAGTAACTCATGCCGCCTGAACTAATACGAGTAGAAGTGTTAAGCAGGGATGGATAGACTCTAAGCGCAGCGCAGAGCAACTCACTATTTTGGTTTACAGTAGTATGTTTCGAATTATTTTTTATTTACGTGTGTCCAGGCGAATTTTAAATTTGCGTTGTGCTTCTTAACGCATGCGAAGCACTCATAGTCTACCGGTGTATAGTACATAATTTTTTTTGTAAGTGTTAACTAATACAGCAAATACATTTATTGTTTAGTGAGAGTGGGTGTGGATTTTATTTTGCATAATTTTCATATATCATAAAAAAAAATTAATTATGGCCATCATCGAAGATGATGTAGAACAAGCCAATGCTGAAACAATTCCGGGTGTGTACAAATTTTACAAAATTCTAATTTTAGAAATCTGTTCGTTCGATTTCACTCGATTGAGTTATTTATTTCATTTTTAGAATTAATTCACGTTATGAGTAATAATAATAAAACAATTATTGTTTGGATGATCCGCACAGTGGTGCAATATATAAAAAATGTGGGAATGATGGAAAGATACAAATTAAAATGTGTTTAAAAAGACATCATTCTTTGCTAACAATTGCCACTAGTGAGTTATTCATTAATAAATTTACTTTGAGAATCACTACATGGGATTGGTCTAAGATGTTAGTCTAGTGAAAAACATAATTAAATTACGCAAAACGAGTATTGCACATAATAGATGACGTCAGAAAGTGTTACTGCGCCCTATAACTTTAATAGTGTCTAATAGAGATGCAATTTCATCTCAACGCGGCTATTTACCTTCCTTCCGGTCTCCTTTCAACCGTGGAACAGTTCTTTACTTTCTTTCTAACACATTGCTTATTCTGAATTTTACATGGCCTTCTGGATAAATCATCTGCATTGTTGTGCAATATACATCGTCGGTGTTTAGTCTTGAAAGTGTAGGCTTGTAGTCCTTCGATTCATTTAGCTGCTTGCCTCCCGGGTTTCTTAAACTGTATCAACCATTTGAGTGCCGCATGATCTGCTTGAAAAACGAATTATTGTTTATACAGATATCTGTGGAAATGTTTAACACTGACCACTACAGTCAACAGTTATCTGCTTGTTTCACAGTAGTTTCTCTCCACTTTGGAGAAGGATCGGCTATACTATGCGACAACTTGCTCTATGCCCTCTTGCTTCTGTGATAACACTGAATCTATCTCCTTGGTACTATCTCCGGGTTATTACTTCCAACATACTGAAAATATTGGCCCGTGATAACATGCCCAAGGTGTCGTCAATGCACGGTAACGGATTACTGTCGTTCTTCGTCACTTCATTTAATTTGGGGTAATCAACACAAAATGTTGTGTTAATCCGTCATTTTTGTTGGATACGAACCATTGATGAACTGCATGGACTGCTAGACTGCTCTATTACTCCGCCACGTTCTAATTGTTTTAGCTGTGCGAGTAGTTATCGTCTTAGAGCGAGCGGTAGTCGTCGATTCTTACTGGTACTTCTCGCACTCAGCAATCCGTTGTGTTTGGCATTCGCAGGCTCTACAGTTTCCAACTTGGCCACCGTCAAATTTCGTGTAGATGACTTTCTCGCAAATCGGTGGTGTCTTGACCCTACCTGATTAACCAAATCCACGGCCATCTAGTATTACCTCATAACATCCAGTACAGGGTCCAGGGTATAGTGTCTGTAGCAGATTCATCTCAGGCTGTTAGCAAGTTATAACGGACAGTTGCATCAATCTGTTCTGAATCTACCATATCAGGATGAACCACTGATTTTGAAGCTCCGGTATTTAGTGTAAAGATGCATTCATTGGGTCATTTTCTCTCATTTACCAGCTTACGCTTCTCGTTCTTGCCGCTTGCTGTGGAGTTGAAACTTTCATAATTCTTTGATGTGAGACAGCCTGTATGTTAGTTCCAATTCAGTCATTACTCGCTTATAGCTGCTTTATATTGCGGATACAGTTTGCAAGACATCTACAGCTACGGGAATCTAAATTGAATGCCGCACTTTGTCTTGGTACTGCATTTAAAAATTCCTAAATGGGATCTCGCCATCGAAGTTCAGAGGCATTAAAATTTCTCTTGCGTTTCCAGCATTCCAGCAAGAAAACATTTTATTTAGTTGGGCATCTCAAATAGCTTGCGAGGTATATGCTTCGAGCCTAGCCTTCACTTGTCTAATTTTATTTTCAAGCTTTCGCCTGATTTGTCTTCCAAATCTCTTGGGTTGGCCGTTGACTTGCCCTGCTAGAGACTTTATTTCTCTAGTTTTTCAAATAGTGGACACAAACTGAAAAGAACTTATTTGGGCGCAACCATCTTTTAACTCATAGTATTCTAAACGACAATCTCCCTTAATTTTATGATTAAATTCGTGATTTTCCAAATACTGTTAATTTAGCTGAAAGTTTCTAGCCGAAAGATAATGCAGATAGTGTCTTGAATACAGCAAAAACCAGTCATGAACTCGAATTTAGGATCGGATTATATCATTCGGGTGAAGGGGAAATTATTTCAGTTTATTGGAATTTAAAAATCGATAGGAGCGAGAGTATAAAGAGAGTTTAACTTTAGGCTGAAATAGTCAAGACACTATCTGCATTATCTTTCGGCTGGCAACTTTCGGCTAACTTTAACAAGGTGTTTTCCAATCCAAAATTGAAATGCAACCCTGCACAAGTATTTCTTTTTACTTGTAAAGAAGTGGGCGAGAAGCACCCAACCCACTCATTTCAGAACAGTGTTCAAAATACATATTAGATTTAAAATAAAACCAGCGATACAAATTTCTCAATTGACAGATACCAGAACTTCATCTAAAATTTATGTTTCAAATGAATCTTAATACCAAATTTCATGCGGATTGGTTATGAAATGGCTAAGTTTAATCCAGCATGTACAGATCCTAGAATTTGCCCAAAATTCACTTTAGATTTCCTAACCAACATTACTGACCAAATTTTATTATAATTCGTTAGGAAATGGCGGAGAAAGTTGGAACAATGTAAAATTTCATATACCGAGTTTCTTTACTTCAGAGGTCAATCAATTTGTCAATATAAGGAACACTTTTAAGATTTTATTCCGCTGATGTGTTTTATTTTGTGAACAAAGAAGTCAAAATTAAAAAAAAAAATCCGACGGTTATAAGAACAGAAATTCTCTTTTGTGATAGTGTCGCCATTTGTGGCGAGTAGCGTAATCTCACATTTCTCTCTCGGTAACTTGTTTGTCTTTTTATGTTTACTACGCAAATCAAATGTAAACATTCTTAATGTAAAATAGAATTACAGAACAATACCAGGATAAAAATTAAGCAAATATTTTAATTAACCTTTTTAATTTTTACTTCCAGCATCATTAAACCTTGAATTTATTCAATCAGAGCGAGTTCAACAAATCGATGAGGAGAAAACGAATCGCCAAATTGCAGGTGAAATAAAAAGATTTGTGTTGATGTGGGCCCTAAGCTTAATCATGGTATATCTTGGTGCGAAGAATTTCCACAATTGTCCAATATGTAATATTATACCAATATATTTACTGGTCCAAGGAATTTCAATACCAATCATTCACATGAGTTGTTTTTGCCGATGCGGCACAAAAGAGCTGGATCCGGCAACCATTAATCGAATGTCTAAAGTTAAACGAATATTTTATACGGCCTCAGCTATTTGGTTTATTTTTGGATCAATTTTCGTTTACATAATTTACGAACCAAATTATAATTCAGCAGCGGGACCGTATTGCGACAAAACTACATATAAATTTGCATTTTGGTTCACAACTTTGACGCTTGCGTTAGGCGCATTATTTATAATAACATGCGGTATGATGGGTTTATATACTGTGTGGAAGGTATTTACTTACAAAGATTAACCATTTGCGACATTCTGCGATTGAGCCTTATTGTATCAGTCCTCAAGCAAGGATAACTAAGCTGTTTAGTGTGTAATTTACCATAATTTTAAGATTTTTATAAGATGAATATTTATAAGAGAGATAGGTAGCAAGGAACAACTGCCCAGATTGAGAGAAAAGGGGGAGTAAGAATTTAAATTTTAATTATTGTAATTTGCAATCTTTGTGAAATAAACTTATTTTTATAAAACAAAATGGTTATTGTTATACCAGTTTTCATGAAGCTGATAATTACAACATTCATCATTTAGTATTCATATTGATGTAATGAATATTCGCGAATAATATTTTTTGTTTCACCAAG
Source organism: Nephrotoma appendiculata (assembly GCA_947310385.1). NCBI lineage: Eukaryota > Metazoa > Arthropoda > Insecta > Diptera > Tipulidae > Nephrotoma > Nephrotoma appendiculata. The sequence continues at coordinate 142,501,027 of OX371223.1, forward strand.
TTTAACAACATGTGAACAGCAACGTGTTTAGGCAACACGAAATAGTATTATTTAATTTAGTTTTACCTTTCCTCTCACAAAATTTAACCTCGAGGAAGCCCCTCGGCCAGTCCCATCCTAACACAATTAGAACCACCCTTCGAACCACAATCATACCCATGATCACACACTTTTCTAACAATTCACAACATAAATATTAAATTAAAAATTTTAAATTATCAGCATCATAATGAAATAGCGCCGAAGTAAAAAAAACATCTATGTTTGCGCTGATGCGAGTGGTTCCGTGCAGACTAAATGCCAAATGGCACTCTACAGCCAAAAACGGATTGGCTGACAGGATGAAATTTCATACTTAAGCTTTTTGCATAAATTAGGAGAGGCCAGTGATTTTTGGTCGAAATCGGTCTCCCAGAAGTGGAGCTTCCATAGGAGCTTTTTCGTTGTTTGCAAATATTTTAAAAAGTACGTAGCATTTATGAAGAAATGATTAAGGCCGTGTGCCAAACTAAAGGTAAAATTCCATTTTAAGTAAAAACATCATGCCACCATGGATAGACTCTAAGCGCAGCGCAGAGCCACTTGTTCAGGATAATAAACCTGGAATTAAAATTTAAGTCTTATGTAAAACGAAAATTGAATTGTAAATTAATTAATTCACTTATCTTCTTATATGTAATGATAGTAAAATTGAATTGTTTCACACGGCTGTAGTTGTTTAGCTAAAATTAAGTTAATGCTACTATTATTTTAATTGAATTATTTTGAATTTAATTTATAAAATGTATTTACTATATTGTTAGCCTACCTGGTGTTATCACTCTATTGACAGTCGGTATGTTGTATAAAAGTTGATTTATCGATGGTAAAATTATCGCTACCGGTCTTTGTTTACCACTCTTCCATCTTCTGTGTTATCGATGGAGTGGTAAACAAATACACTGCCATTCTCGGTTTCAATAATTTAATATGAATTTCAAGCAACACTAATATTGTTACGATGACATCTAGATGAGATTAGAATAAGTTATTTCAATAGTTGCACAATTTTATATTTGGTTTGGTTCAACATTTAGGCGTTATTTGTATACTAAAGTATTTGCTCGAATGTTCTCGTATAATTTTTAGAGAGCCATCAGGATTATTCTAGAAACAAATATTTTGGTATATAAAGGCGTAAATTGATGTTGAATGACGAGTCTTATTTCAAACGCGAAATAGTGAAGTTTGTGTTGTGTAATTTTTGTGTTGTGGAAATAAATGTATGTGTTCAAATTTAAAGCAGTTGTTTTTATTCACAATTCAAAGAATCGAACCTTAAGAGACAAGGCGAAAACGTAACAATATGATGCTACAAAAAAATTTATTTCGAGAATAATCCCGAGTGCTCTCCAAAAAGTACACGAATACATTCGATTTAACATTCTAGTACACAATTAACACGTAAATGTTGAATCAGACTAAATTTAAATTAAGCAACTATTAAAATAACTTATTCTATTTTATTCTAGGTGTCACCATAACAATATTATTGTTACGATTTTGCCTTGTCAATCAAGGTTCGAATCACTGGATTGTGAATAAATACACTGCTTCGAATTTGAACTCACACAATTTATTTACACAACACAATTTATTATACAACACAAAATTCACAATTAATTATTATAATTATAACACACTTTTAATTATCACTTTAATAATCGCTTTAATAATCACTTTAATAATCCTTTTATTTAACCTTCACTGTATCACGTTTAAAATAATACTCAGCATTCCACGTCAACGCGCGCCTTTATATACCAAAATATTTGTTTCTAGAATAATCCTAAATGCGCAGCAAATATGTTAGTATAGAAATACGCCTAAATGTTGAGTATAAATTATAAACGTAATTGAACAATTAATGAAATTAACTTATTCTATTCTATTCTAGGTGTCACCGTAACACTACCCCCACCTAAGCCTGTTCGTCCCGAACAGGATCCAGATCACCTCCTCTGTAGAGCGCCAAACGCTCTAAATGCACCACCTTTGGTTTACCTTTCCGTCCTTTCTGTATGCGATAAACCACGTCGTTCAACCTTTTAATGACAGTGTAAGGTCCCTCCCATGTGGGTTGCAACTTCGGTGATAATCCCTTGTGCCGTTGCGGGTTGTGAAGCCATACCAATTGCCCTTCCTCGAAGCCTTGATTATTTGCTCGTATGTCATATCGAGCTTTCATTCGATCACTTGATATTCGAATTTTCTCCCGTACAAATTGATGTATTTCATTGAGTTCCTCTTTCATCCGGTCGACGTAATCCTGTCCGCATAGAGCTGCTGATGGAACAGCTCCAAACTTTAAATCTCCCGGTAATCGCAGGTTGTTCCCAAATATGGTTTTCGCTGGTGTCACTCCTGTTGTGTCATGTACCGCTGATCGGTAGGCCATCAGGAACATCGGTATATGTCGATCCCAGTTGCGTTGGTTCCTTTCCACAACCTTTGCTAGAAATTCCTCCAATGTGCCATTGAATCTTTCCACCATACCGTCCGATTGTAGGTGTAAAGGCGTCGTTCTTGTTTTATTGATTCCAAGCATCTGACATATCTCCTGAAATACCACCGATTCGAAATTCCTTCCTTGATCCGTGTGAATTTCCATAGGTACACCAAATCTGCTAATCCAATTGTTGACCACGGCATCAGCTATTGTTGTTGTCTCCTGATTGGGTATGGGGTACACCTCCGGCCATTTGCTGAAATAATCCATTATTACTAGCACATATTTATTTCCGCTCTCGGTGGTCGGAAATGGCCCCGCCACATCCATTGCAATTCTCTTAAATGGTGCCCCGACATTATATTGTTTCATGGTTCCACGGCTTTTTCGTGCTGGTCCCTTTACTGCCGCACATTAGTCACATCTTCGACACCATTCTACTACTGACTGTTTACATCCGGACCAGTAGAAACGTTGTCTAATTTTGGCCAATGTTTTATTAATCCCTAGGTGACCTCCACTTGCTCCTCCATGATACTCCTTGAGGATTTCCGCTATCCGATCTTTTGGCACCACTACCAACAATTGTTTTACTTTACCATCCGTGCGTTCCCACTTTCGTTTTAAACATCCATTTTCTATGTGGAGGCTATCCCATTGAGCCCAATACGCTTTTACAATGGGAGTTTTGTCAGCTATCTCACTCCATGTGGGCCGGTGTTCCTTTTCCTTATGTTCCATGATGAATGATAGGTCAGCATCCAGTAATTGCTCCTTCTTGATCATTTCATCAGTCCATTCCTCATCAGGTAGCACTTGCATAAGTCGAAAATCAATGATGTTTTCCTTACCCTCCACACGCCCACAATGCTTGCATTCCACGGGACATGGCCTTCTTGATAGTGCGACGGCATTTCTATGTGCACTTCCCTTCCGATGTTCAATTTGGAAATCGTAGCTTTGCAAACGTTCGATCCAACGTGCTACTTGTCCCTCTGGATTTTCGAATTGTAACAACCAGCGCAAAGCTCCATGATCCGTCCGTAGAAGAAATTTTTGGCCATAGAGGTACTTATGGAAGTGCTTAACACATTCCACTATAGCCAACAACTCTTTCCGTGTTACACAATAACTCCGTTCCGGTTTTGATAACATCTTGGAGTAATATGCAATAACTCGCTCCTCACCATTTGTTGCCTGTGATAATACTCCTCCTATACCATCATTACTTGCATCGGTGTCCAAAATGAATTTAACGTTGGGTATAGGGTATGCGAGGATTGGTGCTTTGCATAATCGACGTCTTAGTTCCACAAATGCCTCTTCCTGTTCATCCTTCCATTCGAATGCCTTGTTCTTCCTGGTTAACTCGTGTAAACTCTTTGCAATATTGGCGAATCCTGGCACGAATCGTCTATAATAGGTACACAATCCAAGGAAGCTCCGTAATTCATGTAAGTTTTTAGGTCGTGGCCATTCCTTCACTGCTGCGATCTTGTCTTCATCGGTATGGATTCCATTGGTTGTTACCTTATGACCCAAATATTTTACTTCCGTTCTAAATAGTTTGCATTTCTTTGGATTTAGCTTAAATCCGGCCGCTTGTATCCGATCCAAAACCTCTGCCAAATTCCTTAAATGCTCGTCGAAATCCTTGCCCATAACGATGATGTCATCCAAATATACGAGACACGTCCTCCAATGTAATCCCTTTAGCACGCGCTCCATTAGCAGTTCAAAAGTCGCAGGGGCGTTACATAATCCGAATGGCATAACGTTAAATTGCCATAATCCGTTACCCACACTGAATACCGTTTTCTCGCGATCTTCCTCCTGGACTTCCACTTGCCAATAGCCGCTTTGCAGATCTGATGTTGAAAATATTCGAGCTCCCGATAATGTGTCTAACGTGTCATCGATCCTTGGCAATGGGTAACTATCCTTTTTCGTCACAGCATTTAATTTTCGGTAATCCACGCAGAATCTCATGGTACCATCCTTTTTCTCGACTAACACCACTGGTGAACTCCATGGACTGCTTGATGTTTCGATTACCCCTGCTGCTTGCATATCTTTTACCATTCGATCCACTTCTCCTTGCTTTGCCAATGGTAATCTCCTGGGTGGTTGGCGAATCGGCATTTCTGCTCCTGTATCTATTCGATGTTTTACCATTGTGGTTCTCCCATTATTGTCCGATGCACTGCAGAATATTGGCATGTACCGCTCGAACAATTGTTTTGCCAAATTTTTCTGCTCCTTAGTAAGATCTTCGGTCCATTTCTCCATGAGTTGTTCTACAACTTCTTTCTGCCCTTGCGAGTTACTCGTATTAATCGGATTTTTCTGCTCGCACTTCACTATCGCAGATATTTCTTCACATTTTCCGATTATTGTCCCTTTCTTGATGGTTTTCGTCTTATCCGAGAGATTTAGAGTCCTAATTGGTACTCTATTATCGCTGTCTGGTTTCACTAGTACTTTCCTGATCATAATTTCTCTGGCTCCGCTCTCCGCTTCATTGGCTTCAACAACCCACAACCTGGGTGACCCAGAATCTCCATCCAATCTTGCCCATACTATTGTTTCCGAGTTCGGTCTCAGCTTTTCCCGATGATCCATTATAATTTGCCTGCTCGTTTCTCCTATAGCGGCGGCGCTAACGTGAAGTGGCAACTCGATATTATCGTAGGTTAATACACCCCGTCCAACATCCACCACGAAGCCATTTGTTCTCATGAAGTCCATCCCCAAGATGACTTCGTCTACAATATCTGCAACCAGCACCTCGTGTTGAAAGTAATTTCGCCCAATCCTTATTTTTACGACCTTTTTCCCTTTTATTGCTGAATTTTCTCCAGTCGCCGTTCGTAACTTCATTCCATTAGCTGGTTCCATAACTCCATCGATAATATCCTCATGAACAATCGTATGAGTTGCTCCCGTATCCAGCGTGTTCATGCATTTCTTCCCATCAATATCGACTTCAATTGTTAAGCTATCACCGCTCCTTGCTATTCTCGAAACATGGATGGAGGTTGTGGGGCAATCGGTTGTGGGAGTCAGCTTCTGCCCCTGCAAACTGACTCTTTTTAGTTTAACGAATCCGCTGCCGTCTGTCCCTCCTTCCTGGATTCTATCTGCTCCTCGTTGGATCTACGCTTCATAGGAGATGGCGACCTTGCTCGTTTCTTCTTAATCTCCCAACAGTCCCGTGAGATGTGGCCCATTCTATCACATACCCAGCATTTAATCCTGCCACTTCCATCTCTGAACCTTGGCGTAGCCCGCATGGTGTCCATTCTGGAATCAATCTCCACTCGACGAATTTTCATTGCTGGTTTGATGATGGTTTGCGCAGTTTCGTTTGTTAACGCACAAGCGATGGTTTCCCTGAAAGTTGCCTTAGGTGACAACATCACCGCTCTGCGCGTCTCAGGATCTCGAATACCGTCAATGAATGCATCTATTTTAATTCGCTCCTTGTAATCGGCCGACATATTTGAATGTGCTAAATGCGCGAGCCGCTCAATTGCCGATGAAAATTCCTGAAGCGATTCTCCTCCTCTTTGGTATCGACCCTTCAATTCCATGCGATAGATTTCTCGTTTGTAGTCACTTCCGTATTTCCGATCTAACGCCTTCATGATTCCGGTATAAATGTTCCGTTCCTGCTCGGGAATGATTTGTAATGTTTCTGCCGCTTCGCCTTTAAGAGCCACAATTAATGCTGCACCACATTGTTCTTCAGTCCACTGATTTTGCTTAATCGCAGTTTCGAATTGGAACTTAAAAATACTGAAGGAAGTTGTTCCATCAAATGTTGGTGGTTTTAACTTAACTGCGTTAACTGTCTGGATCACTTGACCTGTTGTTCCATTTGACTTGACATCTTGGAGCTCCTTCTCGAGACGTTTAACTTCCGTTTGAAAATCTTGTTTAACCGATTCAAATTTTTGTTGAACCGTCCCTTTAACATTTTGAATTTCTGCGTGTACTTCTGTTTGCAGTTTTTCCACTTTACCGTGTAGTGTAGAAGATAACTCCAGAAACTTTTCGTCCATTTTCTTTTGACCAACTTCTATTTGGTTTTTAATGTCCGCTCCTTGTTGCTCCATTTGTACAATCTTCTGTTTAATTTCCTGGTTCGATTGTTTAATGTCGGCCCCTTGTTGCTCCACTTGTAACATCTGCTGTTTCATTTGATGTTTAATGTCCGCTCCTTGTTGCTCCACTTTTAACATCTGTTGTTTCATTCCCTCGTTCGATTGTTTAATGTCCGCCCCTTGTTGCTTCAACTGTTGTCCCATCATATTCATAGCAGCCATCAACTGCGAAAAATCGAAACTTCCAGATGGGTTTTGTGCTGCTCCGACCACCGTTTGCACGTCCTTTTCTTTCTGGTCAACACTGATCTCATCCGGTTTTTCCTCCTCGAAATCATACTTGTCTGGATTTACACCTTCCTTCTCCATGGCCTCACGTAGTCGCTCCACCAAACTAGCTTTTGTGCCTTCACTGGCCAAACCTCGTTGTTTCAGTTGCTCTTTTAATTGCGCAAGCTTTAATTCGTAGAAAATCATTTTTCTTATTATTCACAATCCCACCGCACTGGATTGTGAATAAATACACTGCTTCGAATTTGAACTCACACAATTTATTTACACAACACAATTTATTATACAACACAAAATTCACAATTAATTATTATAATTATAACACACTTTTAATTATCACTTTAATAATCGCTTTAATAATCACTTTAATAATCCTTTTATTTAACCTTCACTGTATCACGTTTAAAATAATACTCAGCATTCCACGTCAACGCGCGCCTTTATATACCAAAATATTTGTTTCTAGAATAATCCCAAATGCGCAGCAAATATGTTAGTATAGAAATACGCCTAAATGTTGAGTATAAATTATAAACGTAATTGAACAATTAATGAAATTAACTTATTCTATTCTATTCTAGGTGTCACCGTAACATTATGTTCCGAATTGTTTTTTGTTTAAGTGGGAACTAGTGACGATTAGAGCCGTGACTTTAGACACCTTTTTACATGGAATCACAACTTACCGGACAAGTGGTGCAGTGGTTAAAGCTTCGGCACTTGGACCGGGAGGTACTGGGTTCGAATCCCACCAGAGGCTCTATGCAAAAGTGAATTTTCCTCATCGATTAAGATTGTTAATGTTAATAAACACAACTAAGACCCTCTGTTGGAGTGCAGAATTCAGCGCCGACCCACCGTCCATGTCAGTTTACAGGTTGACATGGAGCTTGCAATGTGCAGGTGGTATACTGTAATTGTGTGAATGAGTGGTCTGTGCGTGAATGAAAGGGGGTATTAATTGACCTTCAAAGGACATTAAATCCACTGGACAATTAATAGTTCCTTTATAAAAATAAAAAAAATAAAAATAAAATATAAAATAACTATTAAAATTTGCCGCTGTACCAAACTTTAGTCGTTTCGTGAGAGCTGGTGGTCATATTTTACATGGAATCACAGATTTATGTTATTCCATTAGGTGGTGTATTCTCTACATTACCAATCGTCAATAGATAGAATAAAAAAATAACGTAAGAGAGCGAGAAATAGGATTTATATGTATTCGACCATACTCAGAATAACAAAAATAGAAAGAATAACAGAAACCGGGTTTTAATTTTGCTGTCACTTAAAAAGAATAGCCGAGCAAAAATTTTCGTCTGGGAACAAAAAAGAAACTCACAATTACAACAACCAAACTCAAACAAAATTTTGTGTGTTGCATGTAATAGATGCATGTTTGGAATTATTCGTGTATTTTATCTTTTCTATTTATAAAATATTCATGTACACATATACTATATGCATATACTAATATGAATAAAAAATCAAAAATAATTTTCACTAAACTGTATTTTTCTAAACCTAACCAAAAAAAATAATTTATCGAATTGCGGTAATTTAAACCGCAATTTAAATAATTTTTATGTGAACTTAATATTGTTACGATTTTGCCTTGTCACTCAAGGTTCGAATCACTGGATTGTGAATAAATACAACTGCTTCGAATTTGAACTCACACAATTTATTATACAACACAAAATTAATAATTAATTATTACAATTATAACACACTTTTTAATTATCACTTTAATAATCGCTTTAATAATCCCTTTAATAATCTTTCTATTTAACCTTCACTGTATCACGTTTAAAATAAGTTTCAGCATTCCACGTCAACGTACGCCTTTATATACCAAAATATTTGTTTCTAGAATAATTCTAAATGCGCATCAAGAATTGAGCAAATATGTTAGTATAGAAATGACGCCTAAATGTTGAGTATAAATCATAAATGCAATTGAACAATTAATGAAATTAACTTATTCTATTCTAATCTATCACCGTAACAATATTTTAAGTAATCTATAGCAGAAAAGTCAAATTGGAGTAATAATTTTCCGTCTTGGTTTCTTACGTTACTCTTATTATTTTTTTATTCCATCTATAGCTGGCCCTTTACATAGCGTGGCGAATTTTAAATTTTAATTCTGCGTTGTGCTTCTTATCAATAGCACTCTCTCGTAGTATACCGGTGTACATAATTTGTTTTTTGTAATGATTTTATTTATGTGTTATTTTTACTGTTAACATATGTGAAGCAAACACGTGTATTGTTTAGTGAGAGTGTGTGTTGATTTTATTTTGCATAATTTTTATATCTTCCAAAAAACTTAATTATGACCCCCATCGAAGGTGATGTAGAACAAGCCAATGCTGAAACAATTCTGGGTGTGTACAGATTTTACAAAATTCTAATTTTAGAAATCTATTCGTTCGATTTCGCTCGTTTGAAGAATTAATTCAAGTTTTGAGTAAATAACAAAACAATTGCTGGGATGATCCGCACAATGGTACATACATATATAAAAATGTGGGCATGATGGCAAGATACAAATTAAAATGTGTTTAAAAAGACAACCTTCTCTGCTAGCAATTGTCACTTAGTGACTAGTCCATTAATAAATTTACTTTGAGAATCACTATATGAGTTTGGTTTAAAATGTTAGTCTAGTGGAAAAAATATTTAAATTACGCAAATAGAATATGTAACTTTACTTGCACATCGTAATAATTATCTTGGTGAAGCTAGTAGGTAATCGCTGGTAGTTAGTTCTAGTTCACTGAAACTGCACTGGAATTCTTTATACTGTTACGAGTTGCTGGCGTTCAATGTCGGTTCGTACTGGATTTTTCTCAGCATTTTAAGTTAAAAAATTTTATTTCCCAACACCTCGTTCACTAATTCCCTATTACTGTTCACTTTTACTTTTCGCACTGTTTTGTTTTAGATGTTAGCTTGCACCGTTGTTCACCAAGTGTTATACTTGTGTTGAGTGGAATTCGGAATACTACCTCCACCTTAAATCTGTTCGCCCTGAACAGACTGGCCGCCCATTTTCCTCTTGTTGGATCGTCGAATAAGAACGAAAAAGAAGCACTTTCATCTTAGTTCTGACGCCAAGTTAAATCAGATATATAACATCGTTAATCCGTGTAATGATTTTATAAGACCCTTCCCAACTATACTGTATTTTTGGTGATAATCCTTTTCTTCTTCTGACATGTCTCGTTTTCATAATATCGCTGGCCTTTGCGATATTGCTTCATACTTCATTATGAATCTTCTTCATTCTCCGCTCTAGATCGGCTATGTATTCATGCTATGCTGCTGGTTCGATTTCTGGTAGCCCAAACTTAATATCACATGGTAATCGGGGCTCTCTGCCAAAAAACATGTTACAGGCTGGCTACTGCCAACCTGCAGATATTCACTAAGCTCCTGCAGAGGCCTCCACGGTGATGTTTTGCCGGCTACGTTCTCAGCGAGAAGTGCGAGGGTCGTGGGGTTTGAGGCATGCAGGGCTCCTGGCCTACACCGTGATTAACAGAAAGTTGGGGAAACGCAAATAATAAATAAAAACCGTAGTTCCGCCGAAATTCGTCGGCCGGAACTTGAGGAACGAACAACTCAAAAATTATAAATGGGAGAGAGGTGCCTTGGTGCGCGCATCCATCCGAATTCAAACAGGGCAAAGCCCCGGTTACGAAATCGGATGCGGGCACCAAGGGACCGCAGACGCTAAACCGACACAGAGGGAGTCTCCGCTCCCATCATCCCACTCCGAAAAATTTAGTAATTCATTTTATTTAATTTAGACAACAAAAACCACAAAACACAACAAGAGGAAAACAGCTTCCCCCTCCACCCGCACCAGAAGAAAACGAGAGAGAGAGAGAAAGCAACGCGCACCGAGCGCGCACCCGCTGTGCGGCGCTCGATTACAAAGTTTTGGAAAATTATATAAATATATATGTGAATATAATAAAAATATATATAAAAAAAACAAAATCTAAACAAAATATTAAAATAAAAAAATAAAAAAAATTGTACCTTAATTATTTTTTTAAAAACAAAATTACTGGTGCGGCCTTGCGCGGCCGTCACGCCACAGGTGACCTTGCCCCACCCGGACCGTTGCGGCTTGGCTATACCGTTACCACAATAATATGCTTAATCGAGTAACCGGTTGGTTACAGCGTTGCGGGCCTCTCCCCGATACAAAATAAACAACGAGGTGCCGGTTGGCAACCCGTTATGTTGCGGGGCCTTTCCCCGATAAAAATTGAGTTGCGGCCTTGGTGCCGTTTACCGCGTGCTCCACCGGTGCGGCCCAACCGCCGGTAAAATATACTGGCCTCAACTGGCCACCGATATAAAATAAGTCGAATAGCCGGTTGGCTACCCGAACGATGCGGCAGACCACCGATAACCAAAACACACAAATGGCCGGCTAGCCACCCGTGTCGTTGCGGGGCCTCTCCCCGATACCAATATACAACGAATGGCCTCAACTGGCCACCCGAAACTCGTTGACAGCAAAAATTCGTTGAAACTCGTTGGGCGTTGGCTCGCCTTAGTTGCCAATAATAAAATTATGTGGCCTCACCTGGCCACCCGTAAATACCACAACAACAACCACCACTATCGTTGGATGCACCGTAACAACGGTTGCACTCGAGTTTGGTCACCCTGTACCTTGCTTTATCCACTTATGGAAACACTCGTATTTTCCAAATAATATTAATTCGTGTGATTTCCACTAACATGCACCCACGTGAAATTGAGCTGAATATTTTTCACCCAATTCTGGTTTTATTTTCATACTCTTTTGTGCCCAATCCCTGGTTATAAATCCAACCGAACCACAAATTGATAATTACAACGTAATATATGAACGATTCATGAAAACTCACCAACTTTATTTTTTTATAATTTTTTTAATCAATAAAATGTTTTATTTAACACATAATTCGGTTACAATTTATTTTTATGTAAATTACATTAAGAATTTTAAATTATTTGACTCAAAATTTATTCACCGAAATTTTAAATTAGCCAAAATAACTCGCCTTTAACCAAAAAAAACTCAAACTCGACTTTCATCCAAAAATCACAACTCGAAATTTATAAGCAAAAATCACCAACCGAATGACAAACAAAAAAAATATTCGAGCGTCGCACAGCTCGTAAAACGTTTTAGAAGAAAATGCATCTCTCTTCTCTGTCTCTCCTTTATACCAAATTTTCGTTGGTACAAAAGAGAGACATACAAAAAAAAACATTTTTTTCAAAACGTTTTACTTTGCACACACTCGATGCGCATTGTTCTCTCTTTCTCTACCATTTTCGTTCCGTTGCCAACATAACAGAAGAAAACACACAAGAATCCATCCACCAAGACACCACGTTCACACAGCGAAAAACTCGGACGCAAGAAACCGTTGAGAATAGAAACAAATTTACAAAAAAAATGTCTTGTTAAGACTATACAGTCGTAACAAACACTTTGACAAATGAGTTTCCTGTCGTATCATGTATTGCACTGCGATACCCCAAAATAAACAGGGGTATACATCGATGGTAGGTATTGATTTCTTTCCCCAGAAATTATTCCAGTGTCCATCAAAACCACTCTACCATTCCGTCTGACTGTGGATGGAATGGTGTGGTACAAGTCTCCTTTATGTTAAGAATTTTGCACAGTTCTTGTAACATGGACGACTCGAAATTTTTACCTTGATCCGAGTGTAGTTCTTGCGATGCTCCGAATCGGCAAATCCAATTGATAGCAAATGTGTCAGATACTGTTCAGGTTTCCTGATTCACAATCGGATAGGCTTCCACCTATTTGTTGAAGTAGTCAATACAAACCATTATGTAACGATTATCATCTATAGTTTCTAGAAATGGGCCGGCGATATCCATTGCTATTCGTTCAAACTCTGCTCCAACATTGTATTGCTAACCTAATAAAACCAGTGTCGTATGTTATCCAAGGTTTTATTGATTCCCAAATGTGCTCCGGATCTTCCACCGTGTATTTCTGGTAGAACTCGTACCGGATTAGACGGTAGCACAATTTGATGTTTATATTGTCGCCGTTAACCGATTCCCAGATTTTTTCCAGAGTGCCTTCCCCCCGGTCTTATGCCGGAACCACGTTCCGATTGAAACTGGATTCGTGCAGTAACTGCGGAACAGTTGTTACACATTGCTTACACCGAACTAGGGCCTTCTGGATAATCCATCTGCGTTGTTGTGAAACCTACCTCGTCGAGGTATGTAAAGAGTAAACTTGAAGGGGTAGGCTCGTTCGATCTACCTAGCTCGACACTGTTCACCACAGTCTTCAGTTCTCTGCACAACTCGCTATTTCTCCTCTTACTTCTGTGATAACACTGCACCTATCCCCATGGTACCAGCATCGGTATCTAAATGAATATCCCACCAGCCGGTGGATACGCCAAAATAGGAGCACTGCATATTTTATTCTGTAGTTTTTTAAATACGTTTTGATGCTCTGTGTTCCAAGTTTGACACAAATCTTCTTCAGTAGAACCATAATCCTAAAAGAAACTTCTTAGTTGGCTAATATCCGTTGGTGCAGGCCAATCCATTAATAACACTAACTTCTTTGGATCAGTTCCCCCACCATTGTTTGAAACGATGTGACTTGAAGAGGTACATTTTTTGCTGAACAGTGTACATTTCGTGGCGGAAACCAATCCTGCCGTGTTCATAAAATGTGTAGCCTAGTACAATGATGCCCTCCAATTAAACCAGACTTGTGCTCCAATTTATGCTTTTAAGATCTTGCTCCATTAATCTGATGTTTAAAACACATTCCGCCGTACGTTACTGAAACTACCATATCAGGATGAACCACTGATTTCGATGCTCTGGTATTTAGTGTAAGGTACATTCACCCAACATCAATAATCCAATAACAACAACACTCTTGCAATTCGCCCCTAGTTGTGCGATTTCAACGATGCTCTTGGGACATTTTTGTTCAACACATTTGCCGTAAGCGTGACGCACTAATTTCGTTACCTCTCTTTCTAGGTCGGGCAACTCGCCGTGGTTTGCTTTGGATTTGAATCTTGTATAACTATTTTCCATGTGACAATACCCATATCTTAGTTTCAACTAAGTCAAGAGACGCTTATAGCTGCTTTCTTTTGCGGACACAGTTTGTTTTATACACAGACCCAGAATAAGTACGTTGAGCTGCTCACTCCAATAATTGTGCCACACTGGATTGCACCATTCGAAAGTCGGAGGCTTTAAAATTGAGTTTCCAGGAACCTCTTGAGTTACTAGGAACCGCTTGAAAACGTTTTATTTAGATAGGCATCTCAAATTTCTTGCAATGTATGTGTTTCCAGGCGGGGCATCCCCTTGCTTATTTTTATTTTCAAGCTCCTGCCTGATTTGTTCTTCAAATTCCTTATGTTAGCCGTCGATTTTTGTTCTAGTCTTTATTTCTCCTCTTAGCTCTTTAACTTAATATCTTGAGTGTAATGAATTTAGTTGTGTTTCTTCAGAGTGGCTTCATCATATCTTCCATGTCCAAGGATGGTTCCAGTTGTTCAGGAGTAGCCGGCTTTATGGAAATGTTCTTACTTTTAACTTCTTCCTCGCAAGGCTGGAGTTCTCATTCTTTGGGGAAACTGGCAGTATCCCTGACGACCCTTGCATCAGTAATGATTGTCGCGATTTTCTTCCTTCTGTTCCAACATCCTCTTCCAAAGTGCTCTGCAGTGGACAGCAGCTCGTTCTTATTGACTTCGATTGACAGCCCGGGGCTCTTGAGAAGGGCTTATATGGACACAGAAACTCAAAAAATATTGGTGAAAATTCTAACCGATAAATTCTCCCCAAATTTTCTTTGTAGTCTCAGCATGATCTTAGCTATTAGAAATTAACTGAAGTTATTGGTTACTTGTGGAAGTTTTTCAGATAATGGCCAGGAACTGAAAAGAATTTATTTGGGAGCAATACTCAAAATATTACTTAGTGTATTTTAAACGATGCTCTCTTTTAATTTTCTGATAAGATTCGTAAGTTCTTAATACAAAATTCAAATTCAACCGTTATGAAATGAACTAGAATTTTGTCCAAAACTCACTTTAGATTTCCTAGCCAACATTTAGCGTGTTTTTTTTTATTAGCGTCCGATAGATTTATCCGGAGCAGCCAATTTTCCATGTCAAAACTTATATTTAGCGCGCTATTTTTGCATATAATTAATTTATTTAACTCTAAACTAAAGTTTTTCATTCAACTTTTTAGTTAAAAATCGATAAAAAAAATATTTTGCTCTACCTATTTATTGGGAGTCGCTATCGGAAACGCTATCCATTTTAATGAGAAATTTGAAAAGGCCTTTATTTTGTAAACCCCTGAAGCCATTAGAAACTTAATCTTACATCTGGCTATCAATCCAGAATAACCCAAAATTTCAAACTTAATCTTACAATAAAAAATAAAATCGCAGCAAGATGAATTCTTGTTTATAACGTCATGTAAAAATAAATGTCAATTAGTATATTTCAGGTGATAAATATTTGTTTTATTGGTGAATTTAGTTTTAATTTTTATAGTACAGCGGCGCCAGTGAATAATAGGTGCAGTTTCAGTAGAAAATTGCCATTTGGCTCCGGATAATGCTCGAATAATAAAACACGACTATTACTGACCAAATTTCATTATAATTCGTTAAGAAATGACGGAGTTAGATGGGATGTCAATTTAGGGAACACTTTTAAGATTTTATTCCGCTGGCGTGTTTTATTTTGTGAACAAAAAGGTCAAAATTAAAAAAAAAAATCCAACAAAAAATCTCATTTGTGATAGTGTCGCCGCTTGTGGCGAGTAGCGTAATCTCTTATTTGTTTTTTTATGTTTCTACGCAAATCAAATGTAAATAGTCTAGCCGGTTTTTTCGAAAAAGATTTGCAGAAAAATAGCTAAGAATTAACCTTGTTAAAGTTAGCCGAAAGTTGCCAGCCGAAAGATAATGCAGATAGTGTCTTGACTATTTCAGCCGATAGTTAAACTCTCTTTATACTCTCGCTCCTATCGATTTTTAAATTTCTATAAACTAAAATTATTTCTGCTTCACCCGAATGATATAACCCGATCCTAAATTCGAGTTCATGACTGATTTTTGCTGTATTCAAGACACTATCTGCATTATCTTTCGGTTGGAAACTTTCGGCTAACTTTAACAGTATAAGAATTAAGCAAATATTTTAATACCCCTTTTTAATTTTTAGTTCCAGCACCATTATACTTAAAATTTTATCAATCAGCGCTAGTTCAACAAATCGATGAGGAGAAATATGTTCAACAAATTACAGCTGATATAGCATGTTTTACATTGGTGTGGGCCGTAAGCTTAATCATGGTATATGTTGGTGCGAATAATTTCCACAATTGACAAATATATAATATTTTACCAATGTATTTACTGGTGCAAGGAATTACAATGCCAATCATTCACATGATGTGTCACTGGGGATGCAGTATAGAGCTGAATCCGGGAGCCACTAATCGAATGTCTAAAGTTATACGAATATTCTATACAGCCTCAGCTATTTCGTTTATATTAGGATCAATATTCGTTTACATAATTTACCAACCAAATTATAATTCAGCACCGGGACCGTATTGCGTTCTGCAACGTACATCTGGCCATGATAAAAAAAACCCGGAACTGAATGCGCTTGAAGTGAATCGGAATGTCAGTTGGAATCAGAGGAATTCTCGGAATTAGAACATCCTCTCCTTTGAATGTGCTCTTGATGATCGTCGCTTGAATAACGTTGTTCATCAGTTTCTTCACAGCCAATCGTGTTCCGTTACACAATTTCGGATGGTTCAGATTGCGCGGCATTATTATCACAGCATCAAGTTATGCGGTATTATTGCTGGCAAATCAGGCTCATCCAAAAACTCGGTCTGATCGTTGGTTGCCTCGTTTTGATTGTGTGACGAAGTCAACTGATTTGTAACAATGCATTTCCCTATCGATTTGGTTTTCAATCAAGTAGTTCAGGCTGTCTACATCCTTATTCTTAACTGCAAAAATCGCTCGTTCGCTTAGCCAATCATGGTTCAAATAATTTCGACATATGTACGTCCGGAAACACTTTCGTGATAACCTATTCTTTCGACGTCGTGAACATGCAAAAATTCGACAGAAACGAAATCAATCCGTTTGACGAAATTCGCCGGCTAGAATCATCGCTACACTAAAATGTCCTGAGTCACTTCGTTGTGATGAATCCTTCATCGTTTAATTGAACGCTTCCAGTGATCGTTTATGTGCCATTGTACACTCGTCCCAGATGAGGATTTTGCATTCCTGCAATACCTTGGCCATAGCCGAGTTCTTGGCAATTGAGAACACTGGCTTGTCATTCGTGTGGATATTCATCTTCAGCAACAGCTAACGCTATTTAATGCAACAGCTAACACCATATTAAAGCTAGCCGATATTTTCAGCCGAAAGATAATGCAGATAGTGTCTTGACTATTTGTTAAACTCTCGTCATTCTCTCGCTCCTATCGATTTTAAAATTCCTATAAACTGAAATAATTTTCCCTTCACCCGAATGATACAACACGATCCTAAATTCGTAAATTCTTAAGTTCATGACTGATTTTTGCTGTATTCAAGACACTATCTGCATTATCAGTCGGCTGGAAAATGTCGGCTAACTTTAACAGTATACAGCTAACGCTATATGAGATCCCGCCCGAATTGTGGCCAAAAGCAATAAAATCAGAAAGGTTTTACCTGTTCCACTGGGAGCATCGAGGAAGAATATTCCACCGTTTCCTTCGTCAACTGTCTTCATAAATGCGTCGTACACGTTTTTTTAGGCATTCGTTCGTGCTATTTGGTTTATTGAATCTCAATCGTATACTTGCTCTCTTTGCAATTCACGATTAAAAGCATCGTACATCGAACGAATTTGTGCTGGCATGCCCAATTTCGACAAATAGGTGCCGCACATAAGCACGCACATGTCTTCGATCACAATCAAAGCTTTGTTGCGTATCTCACCATTCATCTCAAGTTCAAAATTCTATGTTGCAGTGCAGATGCAAAATGTCGTCAGCCATCTCGTCCTTGTATTTGTTCTACAATTCCAATGCGTTTTATAGATGATATGTCGCTATGATGATCGCAAATAATGTACGATATTGATTTGCCGGTGCAGAAACAGTAACATCGGCGAGTATTTCAGACGTTGGCAAGCTTCTCGATAAGTGACGCATAACACGCCATCTATAGTACGAAGCGATTCACTCGAAATAGAACCACGAACACGGAACAAAAGCAAACGAAAATAGAAGCATTCGTATTACCAAGAGCACCAGGTTGACCTTTTTTTCGTTGTTGAAACTTCTTCGTCCACTGGTTCCAAGTATAATAGCATTTCCCAGTAAAGCAGTGTTCGTGCGAACGGATCGCTTTAGCAAATTTTGAAGAAATTCGTGAGTGTTGTAGCTGGTGGTCGTTCTGCTCGTTGTGGTGCATTACCTAATGTTGAACAGTGGGTTGACGTTCGTGTATTGCAAATTAGAAAATACGCCAAATCGTCTCATTGCAACTGACATAACAGCCCAATTGGAATCTTGACACTTCGTCATTTGCAACTGGAGCAGCAATGTCGAACACTACCAGGTCGCGACCGTTGTTCATGTATTTGCAGAAATATTTAATGGACTTAATGGAGTTACAGTGCTCAACATTGTAGTGTGTTGCGAATGTTTTCGATAGAAGTTTGCAATCCTGCCACCATCTTTGGATGAACGAGGCCGATATAGTGGATAGCCGTCGTTTCCACTAAATGAATGTGCCAGTAACGGACGCGGATATTGTTTTGTACATAACCCATCGGCCATACACGGTGAATCTGGATTGTGATGTCCGCACGGACTGTAAATCATGTTTGTTGCGACTACTGCGAACAGTGGGTTGGCTTCTGGATCTGGTATTTAGGCGCTGATCATTGAATCGATTTGGTTTGGTGTTATTTTCTCAATTAACCATAGCAGAATGTGTGCATGTGGTAATCCACGCTTCTGCCACTCTACTGAGTACATCCAACAACGTGGCTGTCCGAAAACTATCTGCTTAGCGATGACGTCCATTAGTGTCCTAAGTTCTTGTTTAAACAAACGTGCGGTGATGTCGTGACGATCGCTGGAAGTTTTTCTGATGAACAAATGTAGCCATCGGTACTGCTGCACATGCGTCATAGCATCCTGCGCATATTCATGCATATGCCGTGGGCTCCCAACATATGTCGCAAGGACAATGGTCAATTGACCGACGTTGATTGAATCTCCTTCCGAAACCATGGCATTGCACAGATGAATGACTGTTCGGAACGAATGATATTAAACTTCCGTTTCGATCTTGACATACATGTCCACGCCTTGTCGCATCATCAACCGATAAGTATAAAAAATGCATGGAACTGATTTTCTTATTCGTTTCTTCACCAGCAAAATCTTCGTCACCGGTCAGCGAATTGAATCTGGAAGTGGTAGCTATCCTCTCCAAGACAAAACATCAATGGATATTGAAGTGTATCATATGATCGATGTGTTTCATACGCGCTGCACTCCTGCAAGTACTTGGCCTCCGGTTGGCCTTTTGTCTGCTCTGATGTTTATTTTGTGATCATCGGATGACATTATCTCCAAAGCAGTTTTAAACAATCGAACCGGCGCATCGTGTTCGTGCGAAAGACATTGAAGTTCTCCGATTATCTCTCGTTTTGTCGCATTGAAAAGCGCAAGACGATAACTTAATTCAAATTCGGAACTTCCAACGAAATAAATTTGAAGGAACTTTAGGTTCTTCAATCGCTGGGGGCATTAAGGCTCCGCTTCAATGATAAATTTGTCCTTGGATTATAAAATAGAGGCCAATTCAGAATATGATGAGAACAATCGTTCAACATTATCGAAAGGATGAACACATGGTGACGTCATTACCTTATACAGGTGGGATTGTAGCCTGGTTGACGAACAACAACATCGGTTCCAAATGACGTCATGTTAAAGCCTTGATTGTACTGTTGCGTTTGTGCGAGAAAATGTCTGGATAGAGTTGTATCTCCACATAGAGATAAGTACGCAATGGC
Source organism: Nephrotoma appendiculata (assembly GCA_947310385.1). NCBI lineage: Eukaryota > Metazoa > Arthropoda > Insecta > Diptera > Tipulidae > Nephrotoma > Nephrotoma appendiculata. Next base: position 142,521,090 of record OX371223.1, read on the forward strand.
TCAGCATAGCCCTCGCGTTTCTGCTTAGAACATCAATGCTATAGCAAAAAATTTTGTACCGTGCATTCTCTGTGAATTACGGTCTCTTCGTCCTCTGTTCAACCGTTTGATAGCCGGCATTGTAATCAATAAGCAATTCCTAAAAATTACAATAATTTTAATTTCTGGCAAAAATTATCGAAATCGTAAAAATCACACCGAACTTCATATGATTGTAATAATTTTCAAACTTCCAATTTAATAGCAGCAGGAAAAATAACACGTTCACACAATCGAAACAGACAATGGACGTCCCCTATCATTATTAGTCAAATCATTGTAAATTTGATTTGAAAATTTCATAGTACCGTAGTGTTGGGTGCTCTGAAAAAAAAAATCATTTTTCCTCGGGTTTTTTCGGAAGTTTCCGCTTTTTCCATTCAGATTTTTAAATTTTTTCTCTTCTAGAAGACCATCTGGATCGGGTACGCGTGAAATTACGTGCAAAACATCACTTTTAGATTTTCTGAATTTTCCGACTTTTCCGGTGGATTTTCTCAAAATTTTCTTTCGTAAGAACCATCTCCTGGCAATTGCGGACAAAACAAAAAAATGAGCCTAATCGGTTTAGCCGTTCTCAACTGTACATACATTTATATACATATCTAGATTTTCCCGTGTGGAGATGACAAACTTCCATCGTGGCGCGTCCCCAGGTGGCGGATAGGGGAATGCTCTTTAACCGGCTTGCCGAAGGGTAGATGGGAAATAAAATACCATCCGCGGACCAAAATTGGCTAGGGGAAGGAACCCCGAACAATAAACCAACCATGGCAGATCAGAAGAAGAATAATGCTATGGTGCAAGGATTAGGATGCCCAGCACCGGCGACTTCGGAAAGTGAGCGAGCGGGCTTCCAATCATCGATATCCAGTGACCGCAATGCTTTAGTAATGGCAAGCTTAGCTACTGGAGAAGATAGTAGAATAAGCCCCATATCTCCATTGGAACTCATGCATTCTCCAACATTAACGAAAAGTATGCCTCAAGACAGCAATGAAATGACATCAAAATTAGCCTCTCTTGAGCGCCAGAATAATGAACTAAGACAAAATGCCAGCAATATGAGTTACAATGTAATAAATACCAAGATATTTTGGTAAACTTACAAATCAGAATCGACACACTAGAGAAGCAAAATAAACCTTCTACGTCTACTAATGGTAGAAGTCAGAGCCTACAAAGTCTAACCAATGACTACTTTACGGATGAAGAGGAACTTGAGAAAGAAACCCAACCTAGACAAAATAAACTAAATAAACTAAATATAAATAAAAGAGGAGACGCTCCAAAACGCCATCACCAAGGGTATCTCTACCGCAAGATAAGGAAATACTAAAACAACCACAACTAGCACACAAAAAGGAGCCCTTACCACCACCAATCAATGTCAGCAACGTTAGAGATTTTAATATACTCAGAGCTCAAGAATTGGCAGTGACAGTGAAACCTGCTCAGTTTAAAGCAATATCCAATAATGACATCAAAATAACAACGCAGTCTGAAAATGACTACCGTAAAATTAAAAAACTACTTAGCGATATAAAAAACACTGAATCCAATAACAAGGATACCCAGCAATTGTTTTGTCTTTATTAACTTGTCTTGCCATTGTCTGGGAAAAAGAAAAACATACGATTTTTCTGATGTGCAAAAGGGACAAACAACATAAATGCAACATGACTTTAGGTAATCTTTGGTAATAATCTAACATCACGTTTTAGCATGACATAAAGTGTTCCAATCGGTGGAATTTTAAAGTAAATTTAACACGTCTTGTGGTTGTCTTGCACCTGTTACTGGCGTTCATTTAAAATAAAATCTTTGGTTGAGAGGGCGCCTGATTTAATGAAATTGCCATTTTGAATTTTGTGTTTCGGTGTTGTGTTCGCATCATTCCATTTCATTAGGCGTTTGGTGTAGTTCAATTTTCATACAGGTGATTTTTTTTTTTGTGTAAACAAATTAAAACAAACATTAAAACAAAGATTTATTAACAATATATCTAAATACTGTGAGCAAAATATTATTTTAGTTTTATATGTATTTTTTTATTGGTGTTTAAGTTTATATTAAATTCGTAAATTATTGTTGCGCGTGCTTTATCTTTTTCTTCGGAATTGTGAATTTTGAGTTGTGTAGGCTTGTTTTTTCACAAAATATTAAGAGTTAGAAATCAGGACCCAACGGTATTGAATTATTTCTATATACACCAGACATGTCTTTGAGGACTCCTCGTATCAAATACATGTAGTTGTCTTTTGACCGTCTGAGGCTTGTTACTATCACTTGTTTTTGATTTGTCTTGCGTGTGTTACTCAAGACACGTGGGAATCACCGTGTAATATTACTGAATTAATTAAGATAATTCACGCTGTCATACGCTAACTCACCATTTGTTTACACACAGTTATTTTAAAACGTTTTATTTATTCTTTTATTTCCAGGTTAAATATTTAACACCTTATGTACCGGTAGATCGTAAACATCATTCTACCGGTCTTAGCAAAATAATCAGAGATAGATTATTAAAAGATTATAATTGGGAGGGGATAAATTCAAAGTTAACATTAAAAAGCATTTCGCTTTTTAATAAAATTCTCTTTGGTACTTCGACAATTATTTAATTACAACTAAATGTCTTATATTAATCAATTCCATTTTAATTACAGATGCTTGGAAGGATAAATTCTCATCCTACGACGATTTTGAATAAAAGATTAAAAAACAAATATTTGATTGCCATAATCGTGAAAATAGACGTAACAGTCGATTACGGTTTTCAAACTAATAATGTTTATGTTTATGTATTATATAATATGTTTAATTTTTTTTTTATGATTGATATTTGAATTGAATTAATAATTAATAACTTAATTATTTATGTTTGAATTAGTTTATAAAATGAATTCTTTTATATATTCTAAATAATGAATATAATTAGTTAATGTTAGATTTACTTTAAATAAACAAATTAAAATTTAAAACAATATAATATTATTGTACGTTTTATTTCTCTATATTAAACCAACACAAAGACGACAATCAGACATGTCACCAAAGACCACTGCTATATTTGTTACCAAAGACTACATACCCATAAGTTACTAATGACACCCATCATATACGTTTCCAAAGAACACCAAACAACAAGTCTTTTGAAACGAGTTATTTCAAATACATAGAGTTGTCTTTTGACTGTCTTGAGCTTGTTATCAAGTCTTGTTGCTGAGTCGTCTTTTAATTGTCTTGCAAGACACGTTTGCTGGATAGTACACTTTATAAGATGGAATACCATACTTATCAGCTCAAAAGTGAAAGATGGTATAGAGTCGTAATACGAGGTTTACCGTCATATACCAATAGCGAAGAGATTAAAGCGGCAATCGAGGACCATGGTCATAAAGTAACCAACATTATTAACGTTCATAAAAAGTCGACAATTAGTAATGAGAAAATTATTAGTCACTTCCCATTGTTTTACGTAGACCTGTTGCAGGGGGAAAACAATAAGGACATATACGAAATTAAGAACCTGCTATATTGGTGTCTATTGAACCACGTAAAAAGGTAATAGGTACCTCAGTTTACAAATTGCCAACAATTAGGATGCACGAGGAACTTCTGCAATAGACAAGCCAAATGTGTCAAATGTGCAGAGATCCATCAAACAAAACAATGTCAAAAGCCGCGAAATGTTATACCAACTTGTGCACTGTGCGAAGAAAAATGTCATCCGGCTAGCTATAAGGGATGCCTGGAGTATCAGAAAAAACTAAATGCTCAACTACTGAGAAAAATAACAGTAGCAGAGCGCCTACAGCAAAAGCCAAACCAACAATATGATACTATTAGAGAGGGGGTTTCCTACGCCCAGGTGACCAAAACCTCAAATAACAATTCAAATCAAGTAAGCAGGCAGAAGCCTGTACCCAACAAGCCAACCATTAGTAGTATAATGAAAATGCTCACCGAATTTCAGGCAGAAATGAGACAAAATTTTAGCCAGCTTACTAACAGGGTGGATAAACTGGAAGATAATTCCAAGCCACCAAACAAACCGCTAAAACATAAAACGTAAATGACTGTAACATTCCTACGTATAATTACCTGGAATGCTAACGGGCTTAATGCAAGAGCTCAAGAACTAGAAGTATTTCTAAGAACCAACAACATAGATGAAGCTTTAATATCAGAGACGCACTTTACGGAGAAAAACTTTATCAAAATTACAGGATATAGAGCCTATTGGACATTGCATCCTAGTCATTGGTCGTGCTCGAGGAGGGACAGCAATCTTAATCAAACAAAATATCCTACATTTCCAACAAGAAGAAATTAAGGAACCATTTATGCAAGCGACCGTAATAACGACTAACCATGATGGTGCTGAACTAAGTTTATGGGCGATCTACTGCCCACCAAGCCATAATATCGTAAAAAATCAATATGTCAACATTTTTAATAAACTTGGACCAAGGTTTATTATAGGAGGTGACTACAACGTCAAAGATACAGCGTGGGGATCTCGACTCATAACACCAGGAAAAGGAAAAGAACTACTAAGTGCAATGAAATGTCAGGTTGAAAATATCACTCATCGCGTAAACCTACCTATTGGCCTACAGACATAAACAAAGTTCCTGATTATGATTGAATTTTATATCTCGAAAGGAATAGCCTCAAATTACATTGAAGTCGAAGGCATTGACGACCTTACTTCCAATCACACACCGGTCTTAATGACTCTGAACACATTAGTCATAAGAAAGAAAACCAAACTTAACCTTACTAATAAATTTACTGATTGGGAATTATTTAGAGAGAAACTGTACTTTCTAATTGAGTTAAAAGTTAGTCTTAAAACTAAACAAGAACTTGAATTACAAACTAAATATTTTATTAACTCCATGCGTACTGCAGCTAAAGAGACTACACCCGTATTAGGTGAGAAAGTCGTACAAGAGATCAACTACCCCCTGGCGATTCGAGAACTGATAAAAGAAAGGCATAGGAAAAGACGCATATGGCATAGAACCAGAAACATTCTTGACAAAAGAGAATTTAATCGGGTAAGTAATAAAGTTAACCGAACATAAAGAAGCTTGTACTGAATATTATTTGGAAGGACTGGGTCCTGAAGCTGACAAAAATTATTCTCTTTGGAAAGCTACTAAAAGATTCAAGAGGCCAATAATCCAAGTGCCACCTATAAGGAACATGAATGGAGAATGGGTGCGACGTAACGAAGAAAAAGCTGAACTATTGCACAACATTTAGCATCAGTATTTCAACCACACGACATACAATCTAGGATTGATGCTAAACCACTCTATAGATAGAAATAGACATGAATCTGAATCCCAACAAGTCACCTGGAATTGATGACATTTCGCCAAGGATGTTTAAGGAGTTATCAAAGAGAGCAGTGACTATGTTAACATATATATATAATGCTTGCTTTCGACTTACATATGTGCCTGAGTGTTTCAAGGTTGGACAAATAATCATGATAAAAAAAACCAGACAAACCAGCCGAGCAAATGGGCTCATACAGGACGATCTCTTTGTTACCTACTATTTTAAAATTGTTCGAGAAGTTGTTATTCAAACGACTAAGACCAATGATCATTATACCTGACTTCAGTTTGGATTCAGGAATAAACATTCGACAATTGATCAAGTTCATCGCGTGACTGCAAAGATAGAACAAGCACTTGAAGAGAAGAAATATTGCCCTGCCGTATTTCTAGATGAATCACAGGCTTTCGATAGAGTGTGACATGAGGGTCTTATCTACAAAATAACTAAATTAGTGCCAAAAAATTACTACAAATTGCTCGAGTCGTATCTCTCCAAACGAATATTTAGAGTATCACATGAAGAAACATACTCTAACTTTTACCCAGCCATAGCAGGGGTGCCCCAGGGTAGCGTATTAGGACCCATCCTATATCTACTTTACACTTCTGATATACCGACAACGGAAACAACTTTCATTCGAACTTTTGCTGATGATACCGCAGTATTGGCATCAAGCGAATCGCAGAACCAAGCAGTAGAATACTTACAGCACGCACTCGATAAAATCAGCCAATGGACCAGGGATTGGAAAATAAAGCTTAACGTGCTGAAATCAGTATACGTAACATACACGTTGCGGCACGATTGAACTGGAAATATGACGTTAGACAAAAAGCAGAGTAAATGAAAATGAAACAACGTGAGATGTACTGGCTAATAGGAAGACATTTTAAGCTTAGCCTGTACTGTAAACGCCTGATCTACGAATCGATAATTAAACCAATTTGGACGTATGGTATCCAGCTCTGGGGCTGTACTAAACAATCAAATCGTTTAATTATTCAACGTTGTCAAAACAAATTTCTACATACAATAACGAATGCTTACCGCTACGTAACCAACGAGGAATTACACAAAGACCTAAATGTTAAATAGATTGATGAAGTGATCCAGGAATTTGCCATCAAATATGAAAGAAGGTTACTGCAACATACCAACAGTGAAGCAATAAAACTTCTTGACATAACACAAGAACTGTGAGACGCCTTAAAAGAATTAAACCGCATGAGCTAGTCATCTAATAAATAAAGTTTCATTATTGGGAGCAGAATTTTGATTTCTATAAACCCACACTCGCTCCATTTATAAGTTTCAAATAAGTGCGTTATTATCATTAGTAATAAATTATCATGTGATAAGATTGTACTATTTAAATAAATAAAAAAAAAATATTTAGATTTTAAACTCGTACCAACACTTACGGAACCAAACACTACAAGCGGATTCTAAACCTAAATTTGAATATCTACATGCCAAAATACAATTCGCATAGTCGCATAATCCGAAACCGGTCATCGAATTATTACAAAATTAAATGTCACGTTAAGAAAATAGACATTACTACGATCAGGTTATTCACCGGGTCGACAATCGCGATGGACAGACGAAACAACAAATATTGTTAATTTCACTCACTATTATTTGTTTTCAACTGTATCTTGCTTTTTTGGAAATTATGTTATGAGTATGTATGTTACAATGTATATATATTAGATGTACGAAATGAATGCGATATAAACTACTCGCAAATAAATTAGAAATTTGGCTGTATGCTGCATACAAGCAAAGCAAGAGGATGGAAATTTAGTTTTTGACATAACGAAACGAATATTTTATTAAAAATTTCAATCTAATAAAGTAGTGTTTTGTTTTCGATTACATATTATTAAATAAGTGTTTTTATTAATTTATTGTAATTTGTTTACGCTCATAACTTATAATTATGGAGAGAAAAGCAATCGATGCCGAAAAAGGCCACACTACTGTACCTTTGGTTTCTGAAACAAACGCTGGAACTCAAGCTGAGAATGAAGAAAGTAAGCCGGGTGGTGAGTGAACAGTTGAAATATTTTAGATTTTAATTATTAGTTCTTAATTCTAAAATTAAACAAATAGAAAGCATTCATTTATTTTATAATCATTTGTTGATTTCATGTGCTCGAATTATTCTATAATTAGATTAGATAAATTTTAAACAAAACGTGATTAGTTTAAAAAATATGTAGGCTCAAAACTGTCTCTATTGATTTTTTTTAAAGTGTGTGCAAAACGAAGTGACATCATAGAGGCGTCGCTATTACTACTCGCTGTTATCGCATCCTTTTATATAGTTATTCATCGTGTAACGTACTTTTGGTATATACTATAACATACAGTTCATTCTGTTAATTTATATTTTATAAAATTTTGGTCTTATACTTTTCTCTTTATCGGTCCCTTTATTATATATTTTATGGATTAAAGATGGGTTGTTTACCAATGAGGAAAAAATATGAAGGGATAATCGTTTATATTGCAGAAGCATGAAAGCTGTTTGTTGTTGAAACAAACAATAAACATACTAGGGTGACTCTTAATACGATTACACGATTAGTAAGTACAAATACCTTATTCTAAGCAAAAAAATTATGACATCACATATAATATCTGTAACTTTTATAGAGATAATCAATGTGCAACTGTAAAATTAGCCACTTTGAATTTAACTTACCTATACCACAGAATAGACAGAAACGTCATAGCGCTATTTTTGTATGGAAAAATATCAACTCATTTTTTTGACCGGAACAATTGTTTGCAGGTTACTCAATAGAAGGAAAAATTCGTTATCTTTGAGTTTTAAATTTGAAATATATAAATATTAAATACTAGCTGAGTTACCCGGCGTTGCACGGGAGGTATATAAGTATGAGTTGTATTTACGAATATTTTGTAGAAAATGTCTGGATAACTCAGTAGTTCCGGAGACGTAAGCTAGAAAAGGTTCAGGTGAATCATTCAGAGGAGGCAAATTCACTTTTCCATTTGAACAACACATTCCAGGCGATTCATCGTGAAACTTTAAAGCATGACAATACAAACAAATGTTTTACATTTGCCCAATTGAAACATTGTAATCATAGTCTTTCTCGTAATTGAATTCTGCTAACTTTAAATCACCTCTAAAAGTTTCTATCAATCGTCCATATCGTAACCGATCGAGTTCACCGCGAACTGTGTTTGAAAATGTCCTAACAGGTTTTGCTTTTTTTAAGCAAAATCAAATGTTATCTACAATCAAAAAGTAATCATAGATTAACACGTTTATAAACTGAAAACTTAAATCTAATAAGAATGTACATATATTCACTTGAAATAATATTTAATACCTGGAAAATAAACACCAACAATTATTTTATTGCAATATAGCTAACTAATCGAGAACAACGGCATCCGAAACACAAATTAATATTAATTTATTAATTTATGAACCGTGGTTGAAAATGACATTTCGAAAAACAAAAGAAGTTTTTTCAAACTAAGGCAATTTTACACGAACAATAATTTGAATCCAAGGATGTTTCTTGTAGAAGATGCTATTTTCAAATAAAACGCTAGTATATTTCAAAGTAAATCGGTTTATACGTACAATATTTTTTAGTACCTTTCCTAGAATTGAATTTATGAAACAATCATTGATTATTTAAGTAATAAACTAAATAAAATAAACTATTGGCGTTTAGTATGAAACTACTATTTTCATTAAAAGCCACCGGTTGCAATAGTGGATTAAAATAGAATGTTAATTATTTCTGAAGTTATGTGGAATAAATTACGGATGTGAAGTTTGTCCTAACTTGTCCTAAACCAACAACAATGTATATAATTAAATTTAACAGTGTAATTTGAGTGTACGTATTACAGCAATGAAAATTAGTCTGGGACTAGTACTTCTATTAAAAGGTCCACCAACTTGTCATTGCTAATAGTTTCTGTACCCTATTAGCTAATTTATGGCGAAAAACAAAGTTCCGCTGATCGTGGGAATTCCCGCTATTCGAATATAAGTAACACGGGAAAAGTATTGGTTCTGTTGGAAAGAAGAAAATTTTTTTAGCCTTAGGGTTAAAAACGTCCGCCAATTTATTGATCTATAAAAGTTTTTGACTCCTATGTCTATCTATCTAATTAAAATTTATTTATATTATTTTATTTATGTTATTCTGAGAATTTTTCTTTCTTTTCGAGAACTTGTCGAACCACGTCACAGAAGATGAAATACGCCTCTAGAATGAACCGTTTACTAAATTTACGGAGTTTAGAATTTATCGCAGTTTAGAATTTACTTACTTCACATAGTGTTTATAGTGTGTCTGTGTACCTTGAGTTCTAAGAGTTGAGTTATTAAAAAAAATATTAAAATTTCTTATTTTGGGTGAACTAATTTTGATTTCATGTGTGAATCCAGTGTAATATTTTGAACAATTTATTGAAGCCACAAGACCAGTGGGGGAGAGAGGAGGGCGATTTTATCAGGACGTCACAAAAAAGTCAAAAGTACATAGTACTCGTTTTTGATGTCCTGTTCCGTGCCATATACGTTGTGATGTCCTGTTTTGTTAAATCCTGTTTTGAAATGTGCCATAGTGAACGGATTCAAATCAGAAGATAACCGATTATTTAATCTCAAATATGAGGTAGCCAACTCACATGGGACGTAGCGCGAGCAAAATAAATAAACAAGAAGTAACGGAGGAGCTTACCATATTTTCTCTTTCACACAGCAATTTTGGAAGTGATAAAAAAACAGATTTATAGATTTTATAATTAATTAAGGAAAAGCCTTATGGAAGGTTAAGAAAATTTCAGTGAGAAATCTTCCATTATAGGCATAAAAACCTCAAGATAAAAACATAAAAAACTCAAATTCAAATATACAATTTACAGGAGTCCAAAACTTTTATAGATCAATAAATTGGCGGACGTTTTAAGCCGTAAGGCCAATAAATAATTTCTTCTTTTCAACAGAACCAATACTTTTCCCGTGTCACTTATATTCGAATAGCGGGAATTTCCACGAACAGCGGGTCATCATACTTGCTCTGTAGATAGACATAGGAGTCCAGATCTTTTATAGATCAACAAGCTATCGGAAAAATTTATGAAGTATTTCTTTATAATTGTAAAGAAAATATACTTTCAAAATTTTTGATATTCCATATTTAATTTAAAATGTAGTGGTACTTGGTATTCTTTTTTTAAATTGATCTGAGAATTTAATTTAATAATAATTTACACTGTTAAATTACTTTTAGAAAAAAATTTTGTGTTTAGGACAGTTTAGGACAAACTTCACATCATTATATAGTCGTGTGAAGTTTGTCCTAAATTTGTCCTAAATTTGTCCTAAAATTTGTTGTTGGTTTAGGACAATTTAGGACCATCTTCACACGAATTGGAAATTAGAACTCGCTGACTATGGTACATTTCAAAACAGGATATGATAAAAAGTATATCACTAAACAGTACATGTCAAACCAAATGGATTATTAGTATGGATAATATAAGTGTTCAGAGATTTGTCTTCAGTTAAAGTGATGAAAGATTGTCTTAAATTTAAATTAATAAAATTAATTTGAATAATTAAATTAATTATAGTAGATGTATGATTATTAATTTGTGTATAACAATTGCACGCTATATATCCTTTTTGGTGTCTAAATTTGCGGCTAAGGCGCTATTTCGGAACATTTAAAAAATTGTATCTATACATGTAAAAATGAATTCTTGATCCAGGGCAGACTTCCGGATTGGAGCATGTCAGTAATTTCATATAACCCCTTTCCTTAGTCATTCCCGTCAAAAATCTTAAAAAATTGAAATTTGAGAAAAAATTTGTACCACAGCCCCTAAACCCCGGGGTCCAGCTCCTTCAAAAGTATCGTGGGCTTGGTCCTGAACATGTAATATATACATGGTAAAAACTTCATGGCAATCGGTAAAGCAGCTAAGGCGTTAATTCAGAACAATCAAATATTTGTATCTATACATGTAAAAATTAATTTTTGATCCAGGGCTGGGCCCCTCGGATTCGAACATGTCAGTAATTTCATATAACCAGCCCCATAAACTCATTTTCGTGGAAAAATTTAAAGAAAATTAAAATTTACGAAAAAATTTGTACCGCAGCCCCTAGACCCCGAGGTCTAGCCCCTTCCAAAATATCGTAAGGTTTGTTCTGGATATGCAACTTGTACATGGTAAAAATTTCATGGCGATCGGTTGAGCGGCTGAGAAGTCATTTTTGAATAATCAAATATTTGTATCTATAAAAATTAATTTTTGATCCAGGGCTGGGCCCCTCGGATTCAAACATGTCAGTAATTTCATATAACCAGCCCCACTAACTCATTTTCGTGGAAAAATTAAAAGAAAATTAAAATTTTAGAAAAAATTTGTATCGCAGCCCCTAGACCCCGAGGTCTAGCCCCTTCCAAAAAATCGTAAGGTTTGTTCTGTATATGCAACTTGTACATGGTAAAAATTTCATGGCGATCGGTTGAGCGGCTGAGAAGTTATTTTTGAATAATCAAATATTTGTATCTATAAAAATTAATTTTTGATCCAGGGCTGGGCCCCTCGGATTCGAACATGTCAGTAATTTCATATAACCAGCCCCATAAACTCATTTTCGTGGAAAAATTTAAAGAAAATTAAAATTTACGAAAAAATTTGTACCGCAGCCCCTAGACCCCGAGGTCTAGCTTCTTCCAAAATATCGTAAGGTTTGTTCTGGATATGCAACTTGTACATGGTAAAAATTTCATGGCGATCGGTTGAGCGGCTGAGAAGTCATTTTTGAATAATCAAATATGTATTTGTATCTATACATGTAAAAATTAATTTTTGATCCAGGGCTGGGCCCCTCGGATTCAAACATGTCAGTAATTTCATATAACCAGCCCCATAAACTCATTTTCGTAGAAAAATTTAAAGAAAATTAAAATTTACGAAAAAATTTGTACCGCAGCCCCTAGACCCCGAGGTCTAGCCCCTTCCAAACTATCGTAAGGTTTGTTCTGGATATGCAACTTGTACATAGTAAAAATTTCATGGCGATCGGTTGAGCGGCTGAGAAGTCATTTTTGAATAATCAAATATTTGTATCTATACATGTAAAAATTAATTTTTGATCCAGAGCTGGGCCCCTCGGATTCGAACATGTCAGTAATTTCATATAACCAGCCCCATAAACTCATTTTGGTGGAAAAATTTAAAGAAAATTCATGGCGATCGGTTGAGCGGCTGAGAAGTCATTTTGGAATAATCAAATATTTGTATCTATACATGTAAAAATTAATTTTTGATCCAGGGCTGGGCCCCTCGGATTCGAACATGTCAGTAATTTCATATAACCAGCCCCATAAACTCATTTTCGTGGAAAAATTTAAAGAAAATTAAAATTTTCGAAAAAATTTGTACCGCAGCCCCTAAACCTCGAGGTCTAGCCCATTCCAAACTATCGTAAGGTTTGTTCTGGATATGCAACTTGTACATGGTAAAAATTTCATGGCGATCGGTTGAGCGGCTGAGAAGTCATTTTTGAATAATCAAATATTTGTATCTATACATGTAAAAATTAATTTTTGATCCAGAGCTGGGCCCCTCGGATTCGAACATGTCAGTAATTTCATATAACCAGCCCCATAAACTCATTTTCGTGGAAAAATTTAAAGAAAATTAAAATTTTCGAAAAAATTTGTATCGCAGCCCCTAGACCCCGAGGTCTAGCCTCTTCCAAAATATCGTAAGATTGGTCCTGAATATGCAACATTTGCATGGTAAACATTTCATGGCGATAGGTTGAGCGGCTGAGACGCCCATTCGGAACAAACAAACGTTTTAATATTGGAGCACTATCCGGAGCCAAATGGCAATATTCTATTGAAACTGCAGCTATTATTCACTGGTGTCGCTGTACTATAAAAATTAAAACTAAATTCATCAATAAAACAAACATTTATCACCTGAAATATATTAATTGTCATTTATTTTGACATGACGTTATAAACAAGAATTCATTTTGCTGCGTTTTAAATTTTTATTGTAAGATTTAGTTTCTAATGGTTTCAGGGGTTTACAAAATAAAAGCCTTTTCAAATTTCCCATTGAAATGGATAGCGCTCCCGATAGCGGCTCCCGATAAATCAGTAGAGCAAAATATTTGTATATCGATTTTTAACTAAAAAGTTGAATGAAAAGTCTTAGTTTAGAGTTAAATAAATTAATTATATGCAATAATAGCGCGCTAACTATAAGTTTTGACATAGATAATTGGCTGCTCCGGATACAGCTATCGGGTGCTAATAAAAAAAACACAGCATAGAATTCATTTTTATATATATACATATAGATTAAAATAATTACAGTTCAGAGTCGTAAAAAAAGGTAAGAAAATAGTCGATAGGTAATTTTTCCTGGTCTACTCAATCTCGCTTCTGAATAATATCTATTTTGTGCCTATGCTTAAAAACTATCACAGTCAACTCTGTCTATCTCAAACTTTGTCATGTTGAAATTCGTCTTATGTCTTTTTATGTCGAAGTAATCACTTCGACATAAAAGAACATACTTTCCTCATTTCTAGTATTTTAATCTTACTATTATAAATTTATAAATTAATGATTTATTCGACTATTTCAGGGTTAATCTCGATTTGAGAATTAAATGATTTCGTTAAGAACATGTTAATAAGGTTATTATTCTCAATTTTAGAATAATTGTTGTAAAACTGTTGGTGAATAAACTCAAAGTAAATATAGCTATCTTTAATTATGATCTTAGCCATTCTTATTTCATGTACGAGACAAACGTACTTGAAGTAAACTAAACGTAAAATCATTTTAGAAATTAAATTGATTATTATAATGAAAATTTGAATTACAGCTTAGTTCTCATTTTATTTTTTATTGGACTCGAGAGGCAAAAGTCAATAATTCAATAAATTACTATTATTTCAACAAACAAAAAAACGTAAAATGTAATTACTAATTAAACTAAAATTAATATTAACATTAGGTTAAAATACTAATATCTCAAACGGATTCAAACTCTGATAAAAATAACATAAATTTGGCATTCGTCGCCAAGTCATGTTTGGGGTGATATTATAAAAGTGGTACTGGAAAAACTGCCATACTTTCGATATATTTGTAAATTTAAATAGTATACCATCATATACTGTCACATATTCCTTCTGCCCACCCTCCTCGCCAATAATGAGAATCATTGGTTGCAGAGTCAAATTAAACTCTAAAATAAACTTTTCGTTAGTTTAATAAAGGAGGAAATTGAATCTTCTATGGATGGTTTCCAGAAACTTTTGCATCCTGCTTTTGAAACTGTGTAAATGGTAACACATCAAAATAATTATAGCAAGTCTTAATAGGTCTATTCGACAGAAGACTTATTGTAGACATTCATATCAGTCAATCTCTACATATTAAGTCACGAATTGAACCGCAGTCTTAATTTAATATTCAAAATAAATCATATTTTAAGTTAATTTCTTTCTTTTATTTAATATACTCCGATTTACTTGAAAATGCATGACTTTAGACTCAAACAATGGTGAATATAATTGAAAAACTTTAAATTGCTGTCGAATTTGTCCAGAATTACTTATGTATGAAGAATAGAAAAGGGATAGCTCAAAGAAGATGAGGTAATATAACTAATCAAAATTGATCTGTTTTTCATTTTTATTCTAGCAATTCGGTTCTTTCTGCATACAATAAAATGTAAATATACATATAAACCTACCAATCTAAACCCTTTGGATGAAGTATAAAGTCGCCTTTGATTTAAAACCTCGCAAGTCTTGTTGTTTGATGAATCAATTCTGGTTAGTTCATAACGCCTGCCTTTGGAAGTAGCTTGCCATTTTATTTCAATTGTTTCCCAGATCTCATGGAAATTGAGTCAATTTTTATTTAGTGTATAATTTTCCTCTAATTGGAAATCTGAACTTGTTAGGATACTCCTTTCGTCTGCAAATTAAATAAAAACATTGCAAAACATACATACATATATGAAAGATTTATATGATGAAATAAATATTAATGGATTTACCTGAAGATTTTGTACAACTGCGTCGCTTTCAACTTGTGAATATATTTCTACTTCTTAATCGACTTGCACTATTTTTATACTTAATAAATATCAAGTGCTGGAAGCTAGCTTTTTTTATTGATTTGGGGGTGCGAAATAAAATTCCTAAATTAATTTGGTTAATAAAAAGCAATTAATTTTATTTTAAATTCAATCTTCAAGCTAAGAGATTGAATAACACCCTTTATAATGTACAGTGCTGGGGGAAAAAATTGGTTAAACATATTTTATTGCAAATTGGAGTCTTATTTTGCTAAAATTACACAACTTTTGAACGCAATTGGCTTATTGTTCGTTTTAAATACATGTATGACGTAATTTTTTGAAAGAAAAAAAAATGTACCTGCAATTTAGGGGAAAAACCCCGAAAAATGCCAAAATATTCAAAATACGGTGATTGGAGTTAAAGTAATGGAATAAATTAAACACTTATTTTTTAATTTTTTTTTGTTTTTTATTGATTTATAGAAGTTCTATCTTTAATATAACTATTTTGGTGGACTGCCTTTTGTTTTTATTACACCGGTACAACCCCGCAACTGATGTGCAAAAAAATTGGTAAAGCAATTATTTTATTTTACGCCTACCGTTCTTGGCCGACATTAGGATGCAGATGTTTTATTGCCTGTAATTTTTTTTTTTTTTTTTTTGAGTATAAATAGTGCATATTTTGTAAGATTAAGTTATTCTGTAAGTGATCCTAGTCAAATAAAGAATAAAGTGCAATTTTAGTTTAAAAAAAATGGGAAAAGTTAGTGAGCAGTGTAAAAACAATACGTTGATTTGGGCGCGAGAAAATTTAACCACGCGTGAAATAGCAGAAAGAGTAAACATTCCTAAAAGTACTGTCACGTGGAATATTAAAAAATTGCGAGAGATGGGCAGTACACAAAGAAAGAAAGGCTCTGGAAGGCCCAGAAAAACAACACTAGTGGAAGATCGTTTCATAATATTACAATGTCGTCGGAACCGTTTTAAAACTTCGTCGGACATAAGAAGGGATGTTGAGTGAGCAACGGGGAAACAAATTTCAGCCAGCTTTGTGAGAAAAATACTTGTTAAAGCTGGTTTGACAGCACTTAAACCAGTCCAGAAGCCTAAGTTCACATTACTAGTGAAACAGCAACTTTTGCTATGGGCCTAGGAGCATGTTTCTTGGACTCCAGAGATGTGGAATGATGTGAATTTCTCCGATGAATCAAAATTCAAGCTGCATGTTGGAGATTGAAGAATTCTCGTAAGAAGAAAACTGGGCGAGAGACTTGGCAACGAATGTCTTTTAAGACATCCACCGAAAAATGAAGGAGTTATGGTCTGGGGATGCTTTTCTGGAAATGAAAACAGCTGTTCATCTGCTGGTCCTACACAACGAATTTGAACCTTCTGTGTTAAACATTTTTGGAGAGACTTGCAAATTTATTTTTCAACAGGACAATGCTCCGTGCCATACCGCCAAAGTTGTGAGTTATTAAATTTGAATTGTAGATAGCAAAATTAGCTTTCAGATAAACATAAATAATTTGTTAAAAACTTGTTTTTTTCTTATCTCTTTATTTAAAGGTAAAAAAGTACTTCGAAGAAAGAAGTATCGATGTGTTGAGCTGGCCCCCGTATAGTCCAGACTTAAATCCCATTGAAAATATTTGGTCTATAATGAAACTAGAAGTAGCAAAAAAGCGCCCAGAATCGATTCAAGCTTTAAAAAGTTTGTTGATGACGATTTGGAAATCCATACCTCCTACGACTTTGAAAAATTTATCAAATTCAATGAATCGGAGGTGTATCGCTGTAATAAAAGCAAATGGCGGTCCATCAAAATATTAATTTTAAGATAAAACTTCTATAAATCAATGAAAAACAAAAAAGAATTAAAAGATTGGTGTTTAACTTATTCCATTACTTTAACTCTAGTCACCGTATTTTGAATATTTTGGCATTTTTCGGCGGTTTTGCCCTAAATTGCAGGTACATTTTTTTTTCCAAAAAATTACATCATACATGTATTTAAAATGAAACAATAAGCCAATTGCGTTCAAAAGTTTTGTAATTTTAGCAAAATAAGACTCCAATTTGCAATAAAATATGTTTGCCCAATTTTTCCCCCAGCATGTACATACATTTAAAAAATACAAAACATTGAAATAAACAAAAAATATTACTCATTATAAAGGGTTGTTATTTCAGTCCGTCGCAAGAAATTTTGCTAATTAAAAACTTGTTGTATAACTTACGCTTTCTTCTGATGGGAACTTGTCGGTTATTTGTTTGGTTATTTTTCTAAAATCATCGAACTCCACCCAGAAAAAAAACCGTTTTTAATTCAATAACTTTGACTTATTGAATCGTATTTTTCGAAAATCAGCAATAAAATTGTTTAATGAATAACTTAGTTTTAAGTTTAACAAAAACAGGTATTCTATCAATAAAATAAAATAGTTTTACTAATAAATACACTTATTGTAATGACAATGTATTAGTTATCAAGTCTAAACTTACTAAATTTATTGATAGGACCAATGCCTTCTAAACTACTGGCCGCTTATACCAACTGATGACGACACGCTAAGTCGACGGTTCAACTAGATGGCAGATAAATTTTAAAAAGGAAAATTACATCACAAAATAGATATAGTTGCAATTATTACATCGAAGTAGAAGGTTATTCATTTTTTATTTCCGTTTTCCAGTTTTTTCTAGTTTTTGGCTCCGCCTCGTTCTCATAAAACCAAAATAAATTTCGTCATACAAAATTACAAAACAATAAAAATATTATTTCTCTCTCCAGTTGTTTTGTAATTTTGTTAATTTGTTTAGTTTCGAACAGACTGTTGAAGCCGAAGGATATTCGTTTTTTAATTTTTCTAGTAATGCTTGTAAATTTTTATTTTAGATACTGGAATTTTTTTGTCATTTTTATCCAACATAAGTCGATCTGTAATATCATCTAATTCAAAATTGTTGTAATTGGTACGTAGATTCAATAAAAATAGGAAAAGAAGTACGGATATCATGTAAAATACAGAAAAAATGCATCGTACCGTACGGCTTCGACTAATTATGTGACACTAAATGAAAATGACAATAAAATACAAAAATGAAATGACAAAATAGAAACAAAATGATCACATAATATTCTCTGCTCTCACGGTTTTATTTATATTTTTGTAGTGGAATACACTAGAACTTTGTATTACGTTATCTAAATATGCGCATTTCTTTAAATTCTTATTAACTTCTTGAATGTGGATCGAAAAAATTCAATTTATGAATTAAGAAAATCAATTACACTAAAATTGTTCATAATTTATTAATTTATTGTATAATAATTCAGATTTTTATTTGTTAAGTTTGTGAAATTTATTGCCGTCGTAATAAGGAGGCAAAGTGTATTATTTTTACTTCATTATGCTGACATCTGGTTGTCGACTTACGTTGTCGTCATCAGCAAAAAATGAATGTTGTCACAGGCCAGTACTATAGAAGGCACTGATAGGACAATGTTCGTTGTTAAAATAAACATTAGAACTTGATTAAATTACTAATTCAATAACTAAAGTTATTACATTTACAACGTGATTGTTCTCGTTATAGTCGCTATAGTTATATATATATTCGCCATTGTCAACCCCTTACCCCTTACTTTTTGCGTAGTGAATCATTAAAATTCGCGAAAGCATTGTACTTATACTTTATATGGAAGTTCAAATTTTTTCCAATATTTTAGTAGTTTGGTCACTGCAGTCTGATGAGACGACCGAATTTTTAATGTAAAGAATTCAGTGTTTCCATTAGTGCGAAACCAAGCTTCCATTGCTTGGTTTCGCACTAATGGAAACATTGAATTCTAGAGAGTCGTGTTGCTGATATTGCAGCACTAACTTGGTGGTAAACTCCATCCACCAAGTTAGTGCCGCAATATCAGTAACACGAGAACACGACTCTTTTCTTTAGAGATATCTTCTTAAGCAAGATGATAGTCTCTACGGGACTCGCATCCTCTGCAAGATGGTCTTGAAATTCAAAATGCTTTCCAATTCCAACGTCTTGGTAATGTGTTACCAGACCGAATTGACAAAAACACTTAAATTTGAGGAAAATAACACTTAATTTAAAGTAAAAAAAAAAACTTTTTTTTGTTTGTTTAAAATTTGCTAATAACCCTTTCCCGGCCCGTATACACAATTGTGTATGAAAATTTCGATTACGAGAAACATATACATATGTCAAACATAGTATTATGTGTAAACTGTAAACTTAAATCGTTTTCGTGCATACCACAAATCGTTCGTTTTATCAAATTATAATGCTTTTATCAAAAAGAATTCTGATTTAACTAAGATCCGTTTAAATCTGGATTACATTATAATCTGTCATTAATTACATACACATTTTTGTATAGTGTTCTTAGATTGAAGAAAAAAAAAATTCTCTAAAAGGGATATGTTGGAAAAGAACCCCGCAACTTCAAGCAGAAATTGTTAAAAATACCCTAGAAACATCAAATTTAGATTTAAATATGCTTATAAATCGTTCATAAAATATGTTTTCTATACAAATTTAAATTTTTACTAGCTAATTTATATTTTTTACATCTTATTGTGCACATTAAACAAAAAACTTTTTTTTTTGGACAAAAACTTAAAAACTTTTTCAACACAAAAAAACTTGCAAAAAAGTTTAAACTTCCAATATGGCAACTGTTGGTATTGGTAACGTCACCTCTCAACCTCACCCTATCAGGATAGGTACCATCACCCCCATATTATCCAGAATATTCTTTATTATGATTATTACGCTCTTTGTACAAATTAATAATTTAATTTTTTGGAATAATAAAGAACGTCCAATTTAAAACGTCAAGTTATTGAACGGAACTAAATACTTATTGATATAACAATTATTGCGTCGATTTAAAGGTATAGTAAAATCAATAACTATAAAATTGTTACGGCAATAACTTCGTTTATTGGCCAAAAACAACCTATGTTTTTTATTGATTTTGCATATGAAAATTGTTATTTCAACAACTTTTTTTTCTGAGTGTCCATACACAAATCTTTGGCAATAAAATCTTGGATACTTGAGTGAACCAGAAAATTTCGTTTTTCAGTGGTCAATTTAGGTGGATTTTGGCTGTTATATATGTTTAATATTTTTTCGAATGGGTGATTCCACGAATTTTGAAAAAATTCTACATAAGAGAAAAAAATGTGAAATTCCTGGACTCTAATAAATGCAACCAATTTTTGTGTTCTAACGAATACGAACAAACCTATGTTGTTACAAAAAAGAGAAAGTTATGCTCGTGAAACGTTTAAAGTTTTAACGAGTAATTTATGAAATAATTATCTATAATAATTACTATTTGAGTTATATTCAATAATAATTAGCAGTAATAAATAAACCATTGAACTAAATTTAGCATTTTACTTGGACGATCGTTATTTGGCATTTATCTAAATAAATTGGACAAAATTTTTGTATTTAGTACAAATGTGGTATCAAAATTGATTGAATTGGGATTAAGTTTCTTGACCGAAGTCAAATTTTGTCGGCAAAATGACATAATTTAAATTTAAAAAGTGTATCTGTTTGAATCTGATGCAATTCAAAAATAGTAAAAATTGCCTAATTTATTTAGATATATGTAGTTTTACAGTTAAAAATAAACTTTCAAATATATTTAATTATTTTAATACATTATTCACAATTGTTGTCTAATTTAAAATTAAATTTTTGTCTTAAATTAAATAGTTCAGATTCAACCGTAGTATAACCGTATAACCGAAAAAATCCATCATGAAAGTTATATAGTTTTCTAGTAATATGAATGTTCTGCATAGTTCTGAACTACTCCGTTAGTATACAAAACTATACATAACAAAAATATTACAAGAAAACTATACAACTTTTATGATAATGGATTTTTTCGATTATACTTAGATTACTATTAAATCTAAATTATTTAATTTAAGACAAATTAAATTATTAATTTTCAATTGGACAAATTTGAAAAAAACTAAAGCGAACTCAACCCGACTGTTTTTCAGAAAAACGCAGCTGTCAATTATAATTGTTCAAAAGTTTACACACGCCTATATTTTTCCTGACTGGTACTGACTGTTTCCTAAATAAAATGGGTAAATAGTTCGATGTTGTTATTTTTGATGGATATAGTGGTGATCAAAATTATTTGTGCCACGCAAAAATTGTACAATTTATTCTGCAAAATTAAAATTTGGACTAAACTCTTAATTAAACAATCAACTTTTTTTGTATATTTATTGTTAATTATTGATATTTCATTTTATAATTATATTTGCTGGAATAAAGCCTATGGGGTTAATGAAAAAAATTTATTTTCTTAATCCGACGTATCGAACAAAAATCTTGTTCGTCTTCAGGGCGATATATTAATTTTTAACAAAAAATAAAATTTACAAATATGAATTAAAATTCAACATAAAGAAAACTTACAGAAAATGTTTGAATACAAATTATTTAGAAAAAGTTGTATATAAAAGATATAATTATCACACAAAAAGCACAACATTAAAGAAAAATGACTTGACCGTTTATAAACAGAAAACCAATAGAAATAATATTTTAAATATACAAAAGCAGTATTGATATAATTAAGGCTAAAAAACGTAGAAATTGTATGTATAAAATGCATATAAAAATTAACAACACGTATATGCAAACCATAAATTGTAGATGTATACAAAAACGTAGTTATAGGTAAAAAGATGATGTAGATAATAAAAAAAAACCAAAAAACATAAAAAGATACAGATTTGTAATAAAATAAATTTGTTAAAATAACATCAACCTCAAAATTATAAGAAATGATTGTACGTGTTTTGTAAATAAGTACAATCAGATTGTTTGTTGATGTTATTTTAACAAATAACAAAATGTGTATAACATCAATCAAAATGTGTTTAAACGCCATGAAAATCGGTTTATTTTTGCTGTCATAAACCAAGAAGTTGCAGAAACCTTTTTAAGAATAAATAAGTTCAGCCAAAAATTCAAAATTAATTTAGAAAACAGTTTCAAAATCAGGTATGATAGAATTAAGGCTTTAAACATTAAAAAATTAAATAAAATTAAATGTGTATTTGATTTTGATAACCGTATTGACCATATAAATGTAGATGGTAATGTTGGTAGTTTTGAAAATAATCATTTGGAGTGTGACAATAAATGGTTGGTCAATTTAACTGATATGGAAATTCCTAATAGAGCAGTTGAACTTCTAAAATTAGGTGAAAAGTTTTGTCCACCAATAAACGATACATTGGTTCCTTTCAAACAAATTATAGCCAACGTAGAAGGTGCTTTTATTAGTAACTTCTGATGAAATTATTGATAAATCACGGTTACGAAATGAGTTAGTGAATATTTTAACTAATTTTAAAAATCTCAATCATCACAGAAAGTATACAATAACAGAGGCACAATTTCTTAAAGATTTTTCTTATACAAAAAGTTTCATAAAAGATCGCCCTGAATTAATAATAACAAGAGCTGAAAAGGGTAACACAACTGTTATAGAGTATAAAAGTAACTGCATCAATAAGATGTCGTCCATGTTAGAAGATAATAGTATTATATCAAGTAATTTTAAAAGATATAACTTCTTCAGTTCAAAGAAAGTTGACTGAAATGGTTAGTTCTTGGCAAAAATACAATTTAGTAAGAATTATCACGGCATACCGGCTAAATTGTATGGTTTGCCTAAAATACATAAAGAAGGGGTTCCTTATAGACCAAAATAGTTAGTTCTATTGGTACTCCGTTATACAATCTTTCAGGTTTTCTCTCAAAAAATCTTAATAAAACTGTAGGGAAGTCATGTACTGCTGTAAAAAATTCAATTTCTTTTAAAGATACAATTAAAAATATTATACTTCCTAATGGCTACAAAATTTTATCGTTAGATGTGGTTTCTTTATTTACCAATGTGGATAGTGATTTAGTTGTTAAACTTATAAATGACAGGTAACTTGAAATTCAAGAGAATTCTAATACTAAACTTAACAAAGCCGAATATATTACAGCTATGAAATTGGTTTTAATTAATGAAAATAGTAGTTTCATGCTAAACGCTAATAGGTTTATTTAGTTTATTACTTAAATAATCAATGATTATTTCATAAAATCAATTCTAGGAAAGGTACTAAAAAATATTGTACGTATAAACTGATTTACTTTGAAAAGTACTAGCGTTTTATATTTGAAAATAGCGTCTTCTACAAGAAACATCCTTGGATTCAAATTATTGTACGTGTAAAATTGTCCTAGTTTGAAAAAACTTCTTTTGTTTTTCGAAATGTCATTTTCAACCACAGTTCGCGGTATAACGTAACGAAGTGGAATTAGTAGTTTTAATCAGTTATTAGATTTAAGTTTTCACTTTATAAACGTGTTAATCTATGATTACTTTTTGATTGTAGATAACATTTGCTTTTGCTTAAAAAATCCGTACAGACATTTTCAAACACAGTTCGCGATGAAACGTATCGAAGGGAACATAAAATCGTTTTGATAAATTACTACTAATTTCTGTTTTGAATGCCCGTCATTCCTGACTAATTAGCTACACGTTTCATTTTTGCTTAAAATAAATGCCACCGAAAAAAAGATCAATTGAGCAGGTAACTGCAAAGTCGAAGAAGATTGGAACAGGAAGGGTGGCTGAATCAAGCGAACAGTATGAAACACGACTTGCAAACGTTCGAAGCAGTACGTCTTCTTCTAGAGCTAATGAAACAACTGAACAGCGCGAAACACGACTTGAAAATGTTCGAAGCAGGATGTCTTCTTCTAGAGCTACTGAAACCATTGAACATCATGAGGACCGGCTGGAAGTCGATCGGTTACGATATGGACGATTAATAGAAACTTTTAGAGGTGATTTAAAGTTAGCAGCATTCAATTACGAGAAAGACTATGATTACAATGTTTCAATTGGGCAAATGGAAAACATTTGTTTGTATTGTCATGCTTTAAAGTTTCACAATGAATCGCCTGGAATGTGTGGAAAAAAATGGAAAAGTGAATTTGCCTCCTCTGGGTGATCCACCTGAACCTCTTCTAGCTTACGTCTCCGGAACTACTGAGTTATCCAGACATTTTCTTCAAAATATTCGAAAATACAACTGATGCTTATATTTTCTTAAATCGGTTCAAAGTGACATAAATAGTGTAAGAAAAAACAAAATAAAAGTTTTTGTTGTACAAAAGAAGCCATTTATAAGCCAGAAGAATAAAAAAAAGTCGGCTAAACTTTGCTCGTACCTATTTAGCGAAACCTGTCGAGTTCTGGCGTAAGGTATTATGGACCGACGAAGCGTACATCTTTTTAGATGGAAACTACGGTAAGAGATATTTTTATTCGACACCTCACCAAATAAAATTTCGGAACATTTCAATGCCAACTAGGCACAGTGGAGGAGGCAAAGTAATAGTTTGGGGGTGTTTTAGCTATAATGGCGTAGGAGATCTCACAATGATGCCGGGAAAAGTTACCTCAAGCTCATATTTGGAGGTCCTTAAAGAATACACAATGGTTTCCGGGTGTAAATTGATAGGAACAGACTTCATATTGCAGCAAGATACTGCTCCAATCCATAAAAGTAAAGTTATAATTAAATTTCTTAAAGATGTGGACCGAGAAACTATAGACTGGCCACCACAAAGCCCAGATCTTAATCCCATAGACAATCTATGGCATTACATTAAACATAAAATAACAACAACTATTGGAAGAACGCCCAATGAAACGTTTGACGAAATAAAACGCATATGGGATGAAATCCCTAAGCAAATTCAAAAAACCTGGTCTAATCCATGCCGCATCACCTTCAAGAAGTGATTAACAACAATGATGGCAGTACATTCTACTGAGTTTTCGGAGAAAATTGATAAATTGCGTTTAATTTTGTTACTTTTGGTCAACTTTGTGATGAGGTACAAATAATTTTGTACATTTGTTTTTTGATTTTATTTATATGAATTGTTATGATTTTTAATTTTTTTTTTACTAAATGAAATTTCAATAATTATATACAACAATAAATATACAAAAAAAAATTAATTATTTAATTAAGTGTTTAGCCCAAATTTTAATTTTTTGCAGAATAAATTGTACAATTTTTGCGTGACACAAATAATTTTGACCACCACTGTGCATGAGAAATAAATTGATTTTGTTTTTTTTTTCATTGTGTTCGAATCAAATTGAAATTAGATTTCCATTGGATCCGAACACTGAGGAGAAATATATGAGAAAATAATATATGAGAAATAAAATAACTTAAAATTTAAGTCGCTCGTCAGAATATGAATTGATAGATATTACGTAAAATAGCATAACATCATAAAATGTATAATCAAGGAATTAAAATTATCTGCGTAGGAATTAGGCACAAGTTTAATGATAATAACGTAACAATTTTTTAAATCCGATAGTTTTCGATAATATTTATTATTAAATTTTGTGCCTAATTCCTTTACTGAATTTAAAAATCAGAAAACTGTATATAAGTATTATGAAAATATAAAAATTACGAAAACAATTTTCATTTTTATCGAACGTTATTTTTTATCGAATATTTTACTTTACAAAGTTAAAAAAAACTGAATATTATGGAGCTGCCAACACTCGTAAATCGGTTTAGACTTTTACAAATTTGTTTTTTCACTAAACGCGTCCAAGCACTTTTTAATCACAATATCCGTAACTCGTTTTGCACTTCTATAAATTTGTTTTTCACAAAGCACAAGTAACACATGACCACATTATCTAAGAATTCAATATAGACTTATGATCTAGGTAAGAACAGCAGCAATCGTTAGTTTTATCCTTATCGCAAAAACATACTTCTCAAAATAAGTCGACAATAATAATTTGAACCAAAATTATTAAACTCAAATCATGAATACCAAATAAAAATGATACTGTTAAAGTTAGCCGAAAGTTTCCAGCCGAAAGATAATGCAGATAGTGTCTTGAATACAGCAAAAATCAGTCATAAACTAGAATTTAGGATGAATTTAGGATCGGGTTATATCCTTCGGGTGAAGGAGAAACTATTTCAGTTTATAGGAATTTAAAAATCGATAGGAGCGAGAGTATAAAGAGAGTTTAACTTTCTGTTGAATCAGTCAAGACACTATCTGCATTATCTTTCGGCTGGCAAATTTCGGCTAACTTTAACAAGGTATAAAAATGACAACGAACAAGTATTAACCTTGAAATTTATTAACAAAAATTGTTTTTAACTATTCTTGTTTTGAGAATACAATTATTCAAACAATATCAACGAAAAAAATGTTTTATTCACATTCTCAATTAGAGAATAATAATTTTAAATTTATCGATTGCTTAGGCTATTTCCTTCCAGAAACATTCTACGGGGTACAGACACCTACGGTTTTTAGATTCTATTTTTTTGAGGGTTTGAAAATTCGCTCGTTAAATAATGTATTATTCACTCTTTACTAATCGAACAGCGTTATTTGTTATAATAATCCGTATGAATAATGAAAAGTAACAAAAAAATAAGTGGGTGTCTGTACCACGTGTACGGACATATGACTTAAATACGTACAATGTTTCTGGAAGGAAATGGCCTACGCGAAATATCGAGCTTTCTAGCGATCGTTAATCGGTTATAAAAATACATAGTTCCGCCCCAGGAGGCCATATAAAGAACTTCTTCCAAAAATCATTTAACAATCTTTTAATATACGCCGCAGACCACACCGGTTGAGGAAGTCTGCCCCAATTATTGGCATCAACAATATTTTCAACAATATCTAAAATTTGATGAAATAACTGTCACCGCCTCCGGCCTAAATCAAATTTAATTATTTTGCTGCCGCGCTTATCCGCGCCAGTCTTTCTCTTGTCGATAAATGCTATACAATACTTTATTTTCCAGCTTCTTTTATTTCCGCAGCAATTCACATATCACTCGTTCACTACTCACAAATTCACTTTTACTCTCAATCACTTTCTTGTAGTGGTATTCGTGAACCTTCGACTTCATCAATTCCCCTGTCTTGATGATTTTTGCCACCGTTTACTCTGATAAGATTTGAACTTGCGACTTTTGGGTTGATAGCAGTAGTGATCCTTGCCTTAACCACTCAATCACTGAGTGTTATACGTGTGTAGAGTATAATTCGTAATAATATGTTTAAATTTCTCGACGAAAGCGGGTTTTCGAAATACTCCTCCGCTTTTGTGAGAGAGATCAGAGTGTTTTAAACAGTTTGAACAACTAGTGTATATATAGTTAATTAGTATATGTGCTGCTATTAATAACCTATACTGTACAGCATTTTGTACTTCATAAAAAAAACATGTGATTAATAACTTCTATACTAAATAAAATCTATTTTCATTTATTGTTTCAGATCCAGAATCGGAACCAACTCCCAAACTATCTATAGTCAAAATGTTTAGAGTGGCGAGACACCAAAACACACCAGCAGGTTGGTGTGTGCTGTGCGGAGCAGTCTTGAGCACAACCGTTTTCAAAGTCTTTTCGTTGCTATTCGCAATACTGCCGATAATGAAGGTTTATTTCGGCGCTATGAATCTCTGCAATTGTCCGATTAGCAGTTTCATACCATTTTTTTTATTGATCCAAGGAATGTGTACGCTCCTCGAGCAAGTCCTTGTTTTCGCAAATTGCCGTGCGACCAAAAACGATTCGGACACAAAAAAAACATGTGTGGGCGGATTATTCGATTTCTTCGTAATTATTTGGTTTATTGTCGGATCGGTTTACGTTTATAAAATTTACGAACCAAATTACGATAAAGATTTGGGCGCTTATTGCGATAAAACCACTTATTTATTCGCGTTTTGGTCTGTAACCCTTATTTATGCAATTGTTTTAGTTATGGTACTCATGTGCTGCTGTGCTTGCGTATGTATGTGTTGTATTATGGCTGTTGCGGATGATTCAGATACGTGTACGAGCCCGGCTCCGGGTCAGGCTGCGGGTCAACCTCCCTCTACGGCACCGGCTATCACTACAGTTTCGAGAGTACCAGTAACCCCTGTATAACCTTAATTTTTTTCAATAATAAGCCGCTTTTGTTAATAATAGTATACCCTTATTATGGTTTTCGCCTCGCCGAACGATTCACGGTGAATCTTAAATCCGTGTGAGTTGGGTTTTCGTATTATGGTTTTCGCCTTTATTTTGGCGAGTGCACATCTAGGTAGTAACACTAGCCGAATAATAATTTTTATAACAATTTTTTTTGACGTTTGTTGTTTTTTGTCAATAATTGTATTGTTGTAATCATATATGATTCAGATTTTGTGTTTATAAATTACGTTTTTTTTTTTTTCAATTAATCTAAAATCAGTTTAAAATTATGATATCTAGTGTCTTCTATCTTTTTCTAATAAACCAGATGAAAATATTAACATGGCACAGATGCGAAAATCGTTAAGGGACCAATGTCATCCGTTTACTCTGCCTGGTACATTATTTTATAAGAGGCCCCAAGTTATTCAACATTACGGTCAAATCCTTCAAAAACAGGATTACGAATTGTTTATTTTTTAAAGCTGGGAATTCCCATTGCAATATCGGTATTTTTCTCCATCTCCCGTTAATTTCGAAAATTGGCTGGTATTTGTTATTTTCTACATGTTATAAAAATATAATTACTTACACGTGAACCTCCATTGTTTGATTTTGACTGAGAAATGAAAACAGAAAACCAATTTTATAAGATTCGCCTACAAAAAGATGGCGAATCATTTTGACAGTTCAGCTCGTTTAGGTGAATATCATAATCCAAAAATGTGAGTTGGATTCGCCGAGAATATCAAATGCGAAAACCATATTACCAAATTGTATATTTGACGAGTTGAATTCGTCGGGAATGTAAAATGCGAAAACCATAATAGGGATATTAATTTGTTTAAGGAATTTGTATTTTAAGGAATTGAAATCAAAACTGAAAAATAATAAACATGTTCGCGATATATACGTCATCTTTTAAATATTAATAGCTATTAAGTATTATAAGAGTTATTCTTCTACAGTGAAATTGCGCACCAAAACAAATTGGACCAATTACTTCCTGCCTACAAAATAAACGGAAAATAATGTATTCCAAAAACTGATACTTATTTAAAACATTTTGATTATCCGCAAATCAACAAATTAGTAGGTCGTTTCAGAAACAGAATTATTTATACAACACTTAATAACCGAATTTAAACCGAAATAAACACGGCAAATGTTGACATATTTCAAATGTCATTCTTATTGTAAGGTAAGTAACGTTATCAGCACTTTCCATGGTTAATATAAATTTGGCTGAGAGCTTAAAAATACAAAGAATGCATGAAATTGGAACAAAATGGACACCTATCTCCAGGAAGACAGCCGGCAGCATCTGGGAGCTGGCTAACACATAGTAATACGAATAATACAAATTTCAGGTTTCTTAAAGAAAACTGCTGTAATGACCGTGACTCGGAGCTCTATCTTCCTACTCAGGAAATTTTGACGGCGTTTGAATTCGCAAACTGCAATGATATTCAGATAATTGTGAGATGTGCACTTCTCTTTTGGACTATCTATCGGCTTCTGAAAAAGTTATATACTAAATGCGGATAAAACACCAGCCTTCCTCTATGCAGGAAGTTATTGATCTTCAGTTTAACTAAGAAGACCTTTTGACCTTCTAATTCTTAGATAAGGTAACTCTTTTTGAAACCTTTGTGAAGTTAGCTCATAATATCATCAGGCAACACTAAACATCATCAGGCAACACTAAACTGTCAAAATCATCCAAAACCAGATTTAAAAAAAATTTAAAATTATAAATTCCGATTCTGATATACAAATATTGTGACAGCTCCAAAAATAAATTTTCGGATTATACAACTCCAAACGTTCATAGGGATCGAAAAGTTTTCTTCTTCAATAACCCGCTTTTATGAGACGAGCGGTCCCATTCCCAATAAAGACCTGAATACTGGTAAAACGGGCTTTTGGAATTTATACAGATTATCTCAAAGAGAGTAAAACATGCACCAGAATGCGCTGAAATGGAGATATTTATGTAAGAAAGTAGAAATCCTTTTGGCGACTACTAATCTCAAGATATCTCTCCTTGTGGCGGTCGTAAAAATCACACTCTAGAGAAGTTAGCAGGAACTTTAAAATCAGGAAACTAGATCGACCAGAAACCAAATCCCAAAAACTAACTGCTGCTAAGGTGATAACTGAAGAAAGATTACGATGGAGCGTTTCTCCGTTTTCCATGTTCAAATCACAAGATTAGAAGACATTTTTGCTGCCATTCGGCATGAGGGATTGGAATTTGTTTTAGACCATCTTTTACATATATTCAGACGATGTTTGGCTTCAGGAGAAGCTACATTCCAAAATCGCGGAGGAAAGTAATGATGGTACTGAAATTGACAGAATATTTCAACCGAAAAAAAAATCTGCAATTTTTGATGATGTTAGGCGAAAATTATAAGTTATTGGAATTGGCAAAAAATTACAAACAATTGATTGGGGGCGCTTGGCAATAAGAGATAATGCGCCAACAACTACACCATCAACTCAAGCAACCACTGCTTGGATTAGTACAAATTTTGGTGACCGGAGCAGCATAAAAGTACATAATTGTAAAGTTGAAGGAAAACGTGATTGACTCCCTTCCCCCTCCTCTCCGGCATACTAATATGTCTAAAGGTCGATTTATATTATCCGTTCCTTTCAGTTCCTTCAGGTATCGTGTCAGACAAAAAAAAATTGTTACATGTATTTTTCGTAGGAGTATTTATATTATCCGTTCCGTTCAGTTCCTTCAAGCACCGAACGGATAATATAAAATGTTTTTTTTTTGTCTGATACGATACGTGAAGGAACTGAAAGGAACGGATAATATAAATCGACCTTAATCCAGCATGAAATTGATGGAATATATCGGGTTATGACCAATAAACAATAACCATATAGTATCTGCGACAAATGTTTGCCCCCAAAACGTGTTGGAACATCTAAACAGCGGTGGTGGTCAAACGATCTTACCATCAAACGTTTTAGAGGTTTAAACTCCGAAAGTTTCTTCAGAGGGAATCAAACCCTTTGTTACGCGTGAAATAAAACAACACTGTGTCGGGCCATAATAAATACATTAAAAGCATTAATTTATCAATCCAAATCACTTTAGAGGAATTCATTACGGAGCGTGGTAATGCAGAGCGTTAGGCCTTCCTATACAAATCCAGGAAAAGAAAACTCGAAAACATTGATGTACTTAGCATTGGTGAAATCAAATTCAAATCAAATTCAAATTAGTGTCAGTTAGACTACAAAAAAACCGTTGACATACACTACACAAAATGGATGCAAAGCGATATTTGGTTATTTTTATTTACGTTTGATATTTATATCGAATTTTCCATTTTTTGTTTTTGGCTTTGGCATGATGTTCATTACAGATATGTACTTCATATTTCAAGGGAAATATACGAAAAAATTATTTAAATATTTTTTTAAAATAGGCAGCAGTGTTTTATTTATTAAATTATGATTTAAAAAAATTAAGAATTTTGAATATTTTTCTGTCTACTCTATGTTTTTTTGGAAAAAGAAAACTAGGTTGTCTCTTACATTACATTTACATTAATACGATTTTCGAGTAAGAGGTGTATATAATACAAGCGAGTGGAATATAAAAAAAAGTTGTACCATATTTTGGTGTTGTTTGCTATGGTAATTTAGTTTTACACCGTATCCATGAGCTATATATCGCTGGTTAGAACATCCCAGCCCAGAATACTAATATTTAAAAAAACAGCCAGAACGACTTTATTGAACAATTATTTTGTAAGTTTCGATTTAATGATCTAGTAACCAAGAAGATGAGTAGTCACTTGAAGACACAAGTTATTAGACAACATGGCGCGCTCAACGTGCTATGTACCCAACACGAATCGGGTGGAACACTAAAACAGTGAAGAATTCGCGATTGTCATCATATTCATTACAAAAGGTACAGCACCAGGCATACACCACATAAAGGTCGAGATAATACCAAGACCATCCTGAATGCTTGACTGCATAACGGAATTTATCCAAAATGCGGGAAACACGACAAGAACAACACACCGATCCGGCAGATTGTTGAACAAATTCCAGAGCAGCGGAAGATACAGCGATAAGCAGTTCGCTTTCAGAGAAAATAGTTCGACAGAGAACTCTATGGTGAAAATGATCAACATAATAAAGAAGTTAGAGCAAAATTACGCCTTAGAAGTATTCCTGGTATTCCTGGATGTATCTGGAGCTTTTGATATACTGTGGTGACATGCTATAATGAAATATTTGAGAATAATGGACTTGTAGCGACCGAAACAAAACTTTAGTTTCATTTCAACCCAAATCTGTTTATAATTTATTTACAGATTAATTATCTTATCTAACCTACCTGCACCCTACATTATATTATGATTGTCATTTATTATAATATATAATATACAAATACAAAATATCCCGCGCATACAAGCATTTTTGTCTAAATTGTATTTTTCTGGCCTACTGAAAGAAAAAGTTTAGTGCAAAAATTTTCAAAACAAAGTGAATTGGGAAACTTTTGTTCCACAAAATTTTTATTGGGAAAAATATTTTCCCATTTCACTTTGTTTCAAAAACATTAACACCAAACATGTTCCCTCAGTAGGCCAGAACATATTATACTTAATAAATGAAGTCGATACAATTTATAAACACGAGTATTTAATTATTTATGGATACACTACATTGGCGACGAGGATTTATTTTATTTATGTTTGTTAATGGTGTATGTAAAGAATAAAATATAAAAAAAAGAAAAAGTTAATTACGTATACAGTAAAAGTTCAAGATGGCTGCTACATCCACAGTGTTGACTATTCCACAATTTAACTATCCGGAAGACGAATGGATGGTATACAAATCTCGTTTCGAAAATTTTTGTGCGAGAGGGAAGATTGACGGTGAAGATGATAAAAAGGCATCATTACTGGATAGCATTGGCGGATCCACATACAAAATATTGTATGGGTTGTGCCAACCGAACGAACCAAACGCGAAAACCTACGATGAGTTGTGCGAGTTATTGTCTGCATATTTTTTGCCGCCAACAATTTTGTACGAACAGAGACAAAAATTTTATCGTACAAAGCGCGAAAAAGACGAAAACGTACAGCAATGGGGTTTAAGATTAAAAGTTTTGGCGTCCAAATGCAAATTTGGAAACAGACTCAATACGCAATTAGCTGTTCAATTTATTACGGGTAGGGACGGCGGCACGTTTACGAAACTTTGCGATGAAGACGAAATCACGTTCGAGAAAGCTACGGAGATTGCGCAAAAACACGAATTACGAAAGAAGAATTACGAACATGAGCCGGAGATTTGTTACGTTAGACAACAAGTGTTACCATACAGAAATCAGCAGGGACGTTATAATACAAGTGTCAAAGCAGCTAAACAAATGAATTCAACGCCGTTAAACAAAAATACAAGACGGAAGTGTAAACATTGCGGTTATTCAAATCACTCGGATGTCGAGTGCCGTTACAAAAATTGCATCTGCAACAGATGTAACATTAAGGGACATATGGCGTCAGTATGTTCCCTGGGGAGGCCCAGGATCAATGCAATTACAGATGAAAGTGAACACCAAGAAGGCGACAATAGTTACTACGCAGAAGAAATATTTTACATAAATGACGAAAACGAAATAACAAATAAGGACGCAAAGCTGAGGATGAGGGAAAACAAAGATCGAGATACGAGTCATGGCACTAGTTCAACATCAGCAGATAACGAAGAGGTGATATATAACATTCTTAGTACGAAATCAAGACCCGTCGAATTAGTTTTAAGAATTTTTAATATTGAGGTTAAGTTTCAGGTAGATTCAGGAGCTGGAATCTCAGCTATTCCTTTAGTTATTTTTAAGAAATACTTTGATAATTATGAATTACAAAATGATAAGACAGTTGTTCGAGGTTACGGGGGAAATGAATTAAAAGTTGTGGGATCATTTACCCCAGTTATTAGACATAAGGGAATCACACAAGCCTTTAAATTTCTAATCATAGATAACGTAAAAGTACCAATTTTGGGTCTAGATTTTTTTAGAGCATTTAATATAAACGAAATTCATATTAATAACGTAGAGGTTAAACATGAGCAAACCTTAAAAAATATTGTAAGTTCTTATGATGACCTTTTTAGGAGTGGTATTGGGTTGTTATAAAACGTTACGGTTAAGTTGGAGATGGGGGAGAATGTGGTGCCTAAATTCTGCAAAGCGAGACAGATAGCTCACGCTTTTAGAGAAGACGTAGAAGATCAATTACAATCGTTAGTACAACAACAGATTATTTCGAAATGCGAATCAGCACAGTGGGGAACTCCTTTAGTACCAGTCTTAAAAAAATGGTGGAATTAGGATATGCGCGGATTACAAAGTAACTGTAAATAAATTTTTGCTGGACACGAACTATCCACTGCCAAGAATTTCGGATATATTCGCACGGTTAAGTGGAAGTAAATATTTTTCTCAGATTGATTTAGCACAAGCTTACAATCAAATCGAATTGGATGACGAATCAAAAAAAATCGCTACATGGAGTACGCATATTGGAAATTTCACGATGAACAGGCTCCCATTTGGCGTTAAGTCAGCAACGGGAATTTTTCAAAGAGAAATCGAGAAAGTCTTATTTGGTATACCAGGCGTTATAAATTTTTTAGACGACATAATAATAGCAGCACCATCATTTGAACAGCATAACGAAAGGCTGCATGCAGTGTTCGACAGATTACGAACAAATGGATTAAGGCTAAATAAAAGTAAATGCAGTTTTGCAAAAGATAAAGTGGAGTTTTTGGGACACAATATATCTGCTAACGGGCTGTCAAAGTTAAACAGAAACGACGCTATTTTAAAGGCACCGCCACCGACGAACGTTTCTGAGCTTCTAATTTGGCGGCAAAAATGTATCCCTTATATCAATTGCTAAAAAAAGGCACGGAATTCTGTTGGAATGACGAATGTAAAACTACATTTGAGAATATAAAAAAAGAGATAGTATCGGACACAGTATAAACGCATTATGAACCGAATTTACCGCTGAATTTAACCTGTGATGCCTCGAAAGGGGGAATAGGTGCAGTGATTTCTCACATATTTCCAGACGGAACGGAAAGGCCAATCGAATTTGCATCACGGGTACTTTCGCCAGCGGAACAAGGATACGGGATGGTACAGAAAGAGGCCTTGGCAATTATTTACGGAACAAAAAAAATTTTCCAATACTTGATTGGCAGACATTTTACATTGGTAACGGATCATCGACCGCTACTAGGCATTTTTGGGGAAAAAAAAGGGTTGCCACAGATGTCAACAAATAGATTACAACGGTGGGCAGTGCACCTGCAATCATTCAATTATACTATTAAGTACGTCGAATCGAATAGAAACTGTGCAGATATGTGTTCAAGACTACCAGAGGCTGATAAACAGGCGGAAGATTTGGACGAGGGTGAGTCCTACCTGTACTTCATAAGCGCCAATGGCGAATTGCCCATTGATTGCGCAAAGATCGAAGCTGAAACAACGAACGACGATACAATGTTAGCGGTCCTTGAAGCAGTACGTGAAAACGATTTTACAAAGTTAACAGACGGCAAATTCAAAGCTTTTATTAAACGTAAAGACGAGAAGGTGGCGGAGAATAATATATTGATGTGGGGCTATAGAGTCGTGATTCCGGAAAATTTGAGGAGTGAAATATTAGAAGAAGTCCACAGTTCACACATGGGCATCGTCAAAACCAAGACATTAATAAGATCATATATTTGGTGGCCGGGAATAGACGATGACATAGAACGTGTTATAAAGTCATGCGACTCGTGCTTGTCGGTGTTACCAAATCCTCCGACGGTGCCAAATATGACTTGGGAAATACCCGATCGCCCATGGAGCCGCGTGCACATCGATTATGCAGGGCCGTTGTTTGGTAAATACCAATTAATTATGGTCGATGCTCGCTCAAAGTGGACCGAAGTATTTATAACGAACAACGCAACAACCGATTTTACGGTAGAAAAACTGATCGAACTCTTTACGCGATTTGGGTTACCGGATCACATTGTATCTGACAATGGATCTCAATTTACCTCGGATGTTTTCAAAAGATTTGTAAGAAGCTGCCATATGAAGCACACCATGACTCCTCCGGGCTACCCAGCGACTAATGGTGCGGCCGAGAACTCCGTAAAAACCATAAAGAAGGCAGTGAAGACGGGAAAGAGAAAGAACATGAAGGAAAGCATGCAAGTAATCATACACAGGTTTTTGTTAGATTATCGAATCACACAACATTCGACCACGGGTATATCTCCCGCAGCAATTATGCTCGGGTACACGCCAAGGATTAAATTGGACCTTTTACGACCAAAGAAAATGGAGAAAAACGAAGCACATTTTGTCATACCAAAACGTACGTTTTCGGTAAACCAACCAGTAATTATAAGAAGTTACAAGAATCCGAACGCGTACGAGTGGGTGAACGCAATTGTAATAAAGATTTTTGGCCCACTGTGTTACATTTGTAAATTAGAGTCTGGGCGAACCATTAAACGACATGTGAATCAAATGCGCCCAAGATTGGAACCCAATACACTATCACCTAAAAGGGTGGTTGTAGAACCACAGGATCCTCTCAACACAGTGGAAAGAAACGTAGTAATAATAAGAACCAATAATACTGAGAGTATTAATAATAGTCTTCCTTTTAATTTAAGGGATAGGAAAACTATTCAAAAACCTTCTCGATATAATTAAGAATAGATTTAGTTATAATGTAAACTTAGGGGTGACGATTGTGGTGTTGCGTAGTGGAACGCAACCCATTTTTAGTTATAGTTTTAGCCACTACTGGCGTTATCTATGAATATGTATAAAAGAGTTAGAGTTTTTTGAGTTAGAAAAAAAACAAGAATATGTACAAGGTGCATAAACATATTATAATTAATAAATGAAGTCGATACAATTTATAAACACGAGTATTTAATTATTTATGGATACACTACACTAACCCAACCAGTCCTAGTTATTTAATTAGGCCGGACGGGTTATGGACAGCTTCAAGTGAAGCATTGATGACTCGATGGAGCCTGGAGCTCATAGAGGAACACCTTCAAGAGATGTGGATGGCATCGTGGGCAGGAAACGAATCCTGTGGGCGCTGAACGGTTTTAAGCCTTATAAATCGGCGGACCCGGATAGGATTATACCAGCAGAGATCCAAAGGAACTTTACAGTTATCCTCCCCTGGCTGGAGGTTATCTTCAGGGGATGTCTGCAACTGGTCTATATTCCCAGGAAATGGACGGAGGTCAGAGTGGTTTTATCCCAAAATCGGGAAAGAGCTCACAGGCTTATCCAAAGGACCTGAGCCCTATAACTTTATCTTTCTGTTGAAAACCTTGGAAAGATTGATAGACATACTTATTCGAACAAAAGTTGAGCCAAGGAATTGAGCAATGTCGCAGCATGCGTACTGTAAGGGAAAGTCGGTGGACACAGCATTTCTTGACATTGAGGGTGCCTTTAATAATGTAAAAGTGGAGGCGATCATGGAAGGATTGTCATTTTTGAAGGTGGATCCTATAAGTAGATTGATTAATCAGATGCTGGTAAGCAGGATTATTACCTCGGAACTGGGGAAGTGGGGTTAGAGGAACCCCGCAGGGAGGAGTAATGTCCCCCTTTCTTTGGAGTGCAGTGGTAAATGGATTGCTGTTGGAACTGAAGAAAGAGGGGATGGGGGTTGTAGCGTATGCTGATGATGTAGCGATAGCTGTCTCAGGCAAATATCTGGATACGATTAGGGACGTTATGCAGAATGCACTCCTAATCGTTACGAAATGGGCCGGCAAATGCAGACTAGGGATCAACCCGTCCAAAACAGAGCTGTTACTATTTACTAAGAAATATTAAATTCTGGTAGTTAGCCCTCCTACCGTGAACGGCATTAGACTGGCTTTTGCTGACAGAGCGAGATTTTTGGGCATAATCTTGGACAGTAAGCTCAGCTGGAAGCCTAACATTGTAGAAAAGGTGAATAAGGCTAATGTAGTAATTTACTCATGTAGGAACGCCATAGGTAAGAAATGGGATTTGAAACCAGAGCTGGTACGCTGGTTCTATACCGCAGTGGTAAGGCCTGTACTGATGTACGGGGTGGGCGTGTGGGGGCCAGCTCTGGAAAAGGTAACCTACAGAAGGATGTTGGAGAAGGTGCAAAGAACGGCCTGCATGCTTATAAGCGGGGTGCTTAGGACAAGACCTACACGCGCTTTAAAGGTTATGCTCCACCTTATTCCAATCGAATTTTTTTGGTAAGCATATGGCAGCCAATGTGGCTACTAGGCTCTCAGCTGTTTCTCAGTGGAAGTGTCTTCAGGCGGGACACTCGACGATAGTAAGATCACTAAGGGAAGAATTGGTGAATCTAGATTATATTAAACCAACCTTGTGCTTCGATAAAGGTTTCCGAATCATCTGTCCTTCGCGGGAATCCTGGAGGAACGGATCAATACTGGAAAATGAGTCACTGAAATTTTACATGGACGGCTCTAAGCTAGACGGCAAAGTAGGAGCCGGAGTTTTCTGTGAGAAGCTCAATGTTAATATTTCTGTTCGTCCCCCTGACTACTGCAGCGTGTACCAGGCTGTCGTGACATAGTTGAAGCATAACCTGCTATCCGTTAGGGATATCGCGATTTATGTGGACAGTCAAGCGGCACTCAGGTCACTAGAGGTGGTTTCTCTGAACTCACGGGTGGCGCTGGATTGCCGATTATCTCTTAATGCAATGAGTGAGTTTTTCAGTATCCAGATAGTCTGGGTCCCTGCAAGGGACTACTGCAGGGCAGGCGAACTAGCTAGGTACGGTACGACTCTCCAGATGCAACTGGAAAGGGCAGGTCTGGGGAGGCCTATAGCAGCGCTCAAATCGGCGCTCAGTAAAAAGGCAATCGCCTTGATAGATGAGAGGTGAACCAACACTCTCACGTGCAAGGTAGCAAAACAGGTTTGGTCAAAACTGAACCTGTGGCGCTCCAAGGCACTAGTATCCCTGGGAAAACAAGATTTAGGATTGGTCGTAGGGATACTGACAGGACACTGCCTTTTTGGGAAACATGCGAGAAGTCTGGGTCTAGAGACGAATGACTTTTGTAGAAGTTGTATGAACAAAGAGGAGGAAGAGACGTTAGATCACTTCCTATGCTCGTGTCCGGCACTGACATACAAAAGACGTAAGTAATTGGGTGTGTACGATATGGACAGCCTTTCTGAACTCGCGGACTGTGGGATGTGAGATATGTTACGGTACATCAACAGCTCTGGTTGGTTTCAGCGGGAATAAGGGGAGATTGGATCCTTTGGTATCACAATGGGCCATTATTGACCTAAGTGTGCGATAGCAGCCAATCTAACCTAACCTAACCTAACCCTACTGGGGTATCACAAATGAACGCCCTATTTTTAAGGCAAAACTTCGACCAACAATATATTATGATCAATCACGAATAAATTTATTGCACACAAAAACTTAAACTACGACTCTTTAAAATATAAAATATACAAAGAAAGCAAAATATATTGTAACATGTGATAATAAAAATTAAGTATAGGTGTAGTAGTGTGTAGTATTCGTAAACCGCACATTTTTAGTGTATATATTTTGGCGCCTGGAGGGAATTGACAAATAAATGTCACACATTTTGTGTCAGTGTGTCACAAATAAATGTCAAATAAATGTCAATCTTGACTTGTCAATGCCTACCCAGTACTATTTAAAACCAAGCGAGAAAACAAAAAATTTTAGTGTGTCTTGAGTTCTCATTTAGAAAACCATGATCTCGAAATTACCTATAATTACGAAACCGATTTCTGGTCTATGGCATTAGATGCAGTACACAGTAGGTTCAACAAGAAGGTGTACGGTATAACTGTACTTAAAACTATAGGACGAAATATGGGCGGGGCTTAAATCGGTTTTCTATTGATTCCTCTTGGGCGCTCTAAAATAAACATTAGTTTAACTGCAAGTGTTTAGCGTATAACATACATGAAAGAAATGAGTAAATGAGTGCGATTTATAAAAAACGATTTGAAGCGGTGTTTTTAAGTACACATCCGGAAGCATGCTTGCAATTGCAGTAAAATATATAAAAAAAAAGTCGAAAACATTTGTACAGAAGCGGATAACACATTATTCGGATTTGACAGACACAGTTATTTGATGAAAATTCTTCGCTTACGTTGGATGCAGCCAGTGTTGCCAGGTTTGAAAAAACTAAATTCCCACAAGTATAGTAAATTATCCCTTTTCCCCCCTCAAGAAGTACCCAAAATTTCCCACATTTTCCCCACAACAAAATTTAGAATTTCCACCAATTTTGCCCAACGTGATAATGCCAAAACAAAAACAACTGGCTGGTATAAAATTATTTATTTAATAAAAAAATATATACATATCACATTCATTATACACAAAAAATAACAAAAAAACAATTTTCTTTCAATTTCAATAAAAATAATAACTTAAACTAGTAGAAGCGGAGAATTGAAATTGTCCGACAAGCGCTCGATAAAATAGGAAAAATGCAACAGACGGACGGACAGAGGTTAAAACCTCTGAAACAACTAAGGTACAATACAACAAATTAGCCCAATAGACAAAAAATGAATAGAATCTTAAGCAAATTAAAAAAAATCACAGAAACTAGTTTTGAAATAACACTCTTTTTATTATAGATAATTACTGTATTTGTTGCTAAGCAACAAGTAATAATAGTAAAAGAATATTTTTTCTAGCCTAGAATAATAATTGAAAATTTAAAAAAAAAGTAGACAGCCGCATCTGTGTGACCTACCTCTATTTTTAGAAATAGTTGAATATCTCGAAAACTACTTGACCTAGAGTTCCCAAATTTTAAATGTGACCTTTTTAGAGTAGTATCTATCTGTGTGCAAATTTTGAGCTCTCTGGTATGTATAGTTTTTGCTGTGATAGTGCCAACAGACAGACGGCCTAAGTCTTTGTATAAGCTTGCTCGCAAGAGCGAGCGCTAAAATAATAATATTCAACAGATACAATTAACAGTTAATAACAATAACATTCGAAATTTTAAGCGTAAAGATTTTTGTAACCACATAAGGAATAATGTCGCTCCTCAGGTTCGAAACTTAAACAATTTTTGTCTTGGCCTTTTAACGCTAACTTAATACGCACAATGCGTTTAGTGTTTTTTCGCCAAGTCTGTTTGTCTTTTTGATTTAATATCTGTTACCATCGAAAATATTCTTTCCGCATCTGCATTGGAATGTGGTAACGACAATGTAAACTTTGCTAATTTAATTAAATTGGGGAACAATAACTCTCCATTTAAGGCCTTTCTGGTGCCAATAATTTTCCAAAATTCCGCGATATCCGATTCGACTAAAATTTGTTTTTCTGCCTCTGACTATTGGAAAGGAATATCCTTCTACTCGTCCTCTAATTCGTACGTGTTGCAAATAACAAATTTGGATATTTCTTTTAAAGTTTTAGAAGCATTTCTATCTAGCATTTCTAGCACAATTGGAGCATTTCGACCACTTGAGGGTTTAAAAATTCCACTGTTTTAAAAAAAATATTGTTGATCGGAAATTTGTCCAAAATTGTTTCAATGCAAATTTGTACAAATTCGCGCAGTTGGATTTCACCATAATCCGTTGATTCTCAACTAAATATTCGTTAATGTATTCTGTGAATTCTGCATCGAATTCCATATCGTTTACTTCTGGGTGGAATTTTTGAAATTTTTTTAAAAGATTATTTACGCCTAAATGTTTGTTTTTTTGTGTATAACCACTAATACACACACACGCAATTTTTTACTTAGGATTTTTTTAGGAATTATTTCACGTCAGTTTTCTGTCTCGTTTTTTTTATTCGAATCAAAAATTGTACTACTACTACTATATTTTAATTTTAGAAAAATATTTTTTTTTAATGTTTGTTTAATTTGATCCAATTTTCCGGTATTTTTCCCTCATCCCTTTTCATCCCGCACGAGAGTCGAAATTCCCGCAAAAGGGAAAATTTCCCACGACCTGGCAACACTGGATGCAGCTGTGGCAAAATTGACGAAAAAGAATATTATT
This sequence comes from Nephrotoma appendiculata, assembly GCA_947310385.1. NCBI lineage: Eukaryota > Metazoa > Arthropoda > Insecta > Diptera > Tipulidae > Nephrotoma > Nephrotoma appendiculata. Next base: position 142,563,927 of record OX371223.1, read on the forward strand.
ACACCAAAAACAACCGTACGAAATAGAATTATGGAACATGAACACGCGTATGGAAACACTTTGATCAAACACATAAAGACATGGAAAAGCGACTACCAGTGTGCGGATGACCATAAAAACAAAGATTTTACGAATATTGTGTTTACCGATGAGTTATCCTCTTGGGGTTTCAATGTTAAAAGAGATGTTTGGCCAACTAAGCGTAAAAAATGAGTGTCCGAACTGTGAAGCACCCGCCCTAGCTCGATGTATGGAGATGCTTCACCAAGCAAGGTTTTTGTAAATTAATCGTTGCCACATGGAACCTAAACGCACTTTTCATAAATAAAATTTACTCACAAGGTTTGTGACCATCTGTCCTTAAATGGTTTGGAGTGGGGAACTCTAATTGGATCTTGCTAGAGAACAACGATCCAAAACACCACAGCATACTCTGTTTGAAACTTAAACTCAAAAAGGGCGTCACAACATTGGATTGGTCGTGTCAACCACCTAATTCCAATCCGATCAAAATTTATGGGCATTCATGAAGATGAAGATGAAAATGTACCACATAAAAAATTTGAGCGCTCTAGCGCGACTTGTCCAGAAGATATGGAGAAATTTATCACCACAGTATGCAGAAAAATTGCTTTGATAGTATGGACAAAAGGAGCCGCAGGTAATTATTAACAGCAATGGTGGCTTTACTATGTATTAGTTGATAGCGCCCTAGAAAATACAACAAACTTTCATAATAAATACAAAAAAAAAATGTAGTTTTATTTATAATTAGTTTTTTGCCGTACACGCTCTTGTTGCACATAGTCATTGCTGTTTTTATGACATTCACAATTATTTACAAGCTGTTGTTCCGTGTGTATCAATTTTATGAGATGGTGGATAGATGAATGTCGATAAGCAACATTTACGTCATTGCATTCTATTCTGTTTTCAAATGAAAAAAAAAATGCTACTCAAGCTATGGAATTGATAAATTCGACTTTGAGTGAACATTCTGTGAGTCATTCAACAGTAAAAAAGTAGTTTGCTAAGATTTTGGAAAAATCCACGTCCAGGTGCAGTAAAATAATTTGAAAACGAAGAACTTAGTTAGTTTTATTGGATGAAAATCCGTGTCAAATGAGCTTGCAGAACAGTTAGGAGTTACTCACAAAGTAATATCACTTCGATTGCATGCAGTGGGAAAAATACAGAAGGAAGGAAATTGGGTTCTCCATAAACTGACCGAAAAAAACAAAAACTAAAGAGTTGACATCTGCATGAGTTTTTTCTGTACAAGAGTGTGCCATCAACATCAGTTGCAAAAATTAATATTCATGCCAAGAAAGTGTTAGAGTGTCTGGTGGAATTGGAAAGGAGTCATTTACTGTACGAGTTCCTAGAACCTCGACAAACTATAGCTGAACCAAGCTCAATTGATCAAATTAAGTGATGCTCTGGAGGAAAAAATCATTTAGGGGCCAAGGAAAGCGAAAGGTGATATTGCTGACAACGCTTGTCCACATACAGCAAAATCAACCCAGGAACTCATCTTTTTCTTAGGCTGGGAAGCTTTAATTATCATTTATTCAGATCGATGTCATCATATTTGAAAGACCAGCGGCTCACGAAAGTTGAAGATGTGCAAAAATGATTCGATGTTTATTTTGCTTCGAAACCACCAAGTTTCTATCGCGAAGGCATTCATCTTCTACCTGATGAATGGCAAAAGACCATAGATAGTAGTGGCGAATATTTCGATAATTAATCTATGTAATAATTATATTTTCAATAAAGTTGAATTTGACCAAAAGAAGCAGGGTTTCTACATGCACACCGCGTGGGACAGACAGATTATCTAATCGCATGAGAATACACTAACTACGCATATTTGTATTTTTATTTGTATGCTTTGATAACTTGAAATGAGTTTGTTGAGTGTATGGATAGCGCGTGCAGTGGAAACAAAATATCATCACAAACTCTCTCAAATAAATAAGAAAACCAAAATATAAATTTCGGCTGTATGCGCGCTGTACGCCACCACCACACACAATCGAAATCGTAAAACTTAGAAGATTTTGTGTTTTCGACAAAGCGAGCAAATTCGTTTCATTTCTCATTTTGCTCTTGTTTAAGTTGATTGTTTACAATTTCTAATAATACATAAATTTATAATTAATTGTTTTTAAAATAAATAACATTTATTAGTCATATTATAATTGCTTTAAGTGTTTTTAAAAGTGTATACCTAATATTTAAAACGGCGTGTAATTCTTATACCTATATACGTAATTAACATAAATTACAATAATTGACACAATGCCAGCCGATGCAGAAAGAGCCAATACTGAGCACAACTCGGGTGAGTACACATTTCAAATATGTTAAAAATTTATTATTACTCGTATTACAATTATTTAGAAATCTAAAAATAGAATTGTATTACTTTTCGACTTCACAACCGATCTTTTAATTAAAACTAATTCGTTTTAAATCAATACATGTTTTGGATTATCACGATGTAGGTGCGCATGGATGAAACCAAAACACAAAACGAATCTTTTCATTTCTAAGGTTTTCACATTCTCGCGTGCCAACCGGTCTACATTATTAGTATTAGTATGTTATGTGAGGAAGCTATACCTCGGTAAAACAATTTCAATGTCACGCACGACCTAATAAGTTACAAGTGTTAGATTAGATTTATTACTGTATAATACTAGAGTAGATCGCGCGTTCATCGAACGAACTGACATCATAGCTATAGAATAAAAAAAAGTTGATCGCATCTTTTTTTGATAGCGCTACTCGCGTGGCAAGGCAAGCATTATATCGTCATTTTGTATTTATATGCAGTTCTAAGAGTAGTCGCGCGCTAACATTTGCTTATCAAAATTATTCGACACCTGTTTAGAAAATCTATTCTCTTTTATTTTTTGGCCTTGGTATTACATTTGGCATTGAAAAACCTCGCCTAATATATAAATAATACACATAATAGCGTTATATTTTAGTTTACAATATTTTGGCGTTTTTCAACATGATGGTTTAGAAAATAGCGTAGACAAGAAAAAATATTGTAGCATATAAAAAGTCAACAATTGGTAGATTATGTCGACAATTAGTAAACAATGTGTAATATTTTTTACATATACTAATATATGTACATACACCGGTAATAACTAAATGTCAAGTGAGTCAATGTCAAAGAAAAAAGAGATAGACAAAAGTTCTACCATCACAATTTTTGATTCTTTATTGAAGTCTATTTCTCGTTTTCCTAAACTAAAATGGACAACTGTTTCATTTATGAATTATTTCTTTTCTATTGCTATCACAACCTACTAGTACAAATGCGAACAAATTGTCTTCTCTAATTTCGCTCAAGTATCGAAAACAAATTACATATTTCGTGATACAAATGGAGTAGAATATCACAATTCTAGCAACCTGTTTCCTGTGGCGACATGTGATAATTATCACTTTTTTCGTTTCGATGCATTTTCGATGGATTAACGGTATTTTAGAAGTATATTAAAAAAAAATATTTTTACTGCGAAAAAAGTGATAGGTGATGGTAATTGATCTAAAATGTGAAAAAGTCTTACATTTTATTCTAAAGAAGCGAGATATAATCTTTGATAAAGTATCGAAAATGTGATGGTAGAACATGAAAGCACAGCACATATTAAGAATTTGTTTAACGAATGTAAATGAAATTAGCTACTTGTAGAATTAGAATTGTGTCTATATACCAACATTCAGGAATTTTATAATATTTTTTTAAACCATAACTGGCTCATGAATATTACACAAAATAACACTGTGCTAGTTGAAAATTGAAAAGCATGGATTTGTGTGTTATTTTCATTTGTACATGAATAATTTTGATACATAAACAAAACTTATGTACAATAGATTTTTGGTTAATGGTACCAATAAAATTTCCAAATAACGGCGCAAAAAATAAAATTTACAAAGGAAAAGCAACGACGCGATGAACTTCGCTATTAAAAATATTCATTGAATTCTGGGAGCATCAATTAAAACACACAATTAATTTTCTATATTAAAATTCAAACAATAATTCAAAAATAAGGATTTTGATTATTACCAGAGACAACCTAAATGAGATATTCCATCCTATGTAAACGTAAAAATTTAAGCTGAGAATTCGTTTTCTGTAAATAGTCGCATACAATCAAAAATATTTTGTTTTTTGCGTATACGTATACGCATTGTTTTCATTTTTTAGTTCAAATGAAAAATCTAATTTGATTGTCTGTGCTATTACAAAACATCCTACGGCCATTTACTAACCAAATATTTTGACATAACACAATAATGTTCGTTTTCAAAACATAAACAAGTTGCTGTGTTCATTGCAGGGTTGAAAATGTACCTTTATAAATTTGGAAAATTTTGGATTGCGAGGCGAATGAATTTTGCTAGAAAGCGAAGTGTGGCCATTAGTCTGTCCTCCATATACTTATTGAATTTCGTAAATATGTTTCTTCTCGTTTAATTAAAGACGAAATTTTGTGAACAATAAAATTTAATGAATTGTCATCCATTCTTAAATATTTTATGTAGCAGGTCATGTCCTCAGGTCTGCAGTTCCTTTAATAAATTTTGATGGACACCTTTTAAAGCCTATCTCGATACTCAGAGTTTCACGCAGATTCTTTTTTTTCTGTTTCTTTTTTAATTTTATTAACGATATATAATAAAATCGCTTAATGTTGCTGCACACGCTGTTCGGTGTTGTTCCATTTTTACTGAATGTTGAGCAAAATGTTGATAAAATCTTTTGTCTAGTGTAATTTTCAAAAATTATTTGATCAACATTTTTTTAAAAATAAAATTGATTCAAATATTTTATAAAACACCTTTTTTTTTTTTTTTTTTTTATTTAAATTATTACAACTGAATACAATTCATCTAGTAATTTTTCTTTCTTAATTTAGTCACTTGTGAATGAGAAGAGGCCGATTGGCCAGCTCCATTTATAGGTTATTTACTGAAATAGTCTTTGCTCTGGTGTCCTTAATCCATTAAATCAATTGGTTTCGTTCTCTGCAATCGTCTTACGAGCACGTGAAGTGTCCAACATACCACGAAGCTCTTCATTTACGTGTTGATAGATACGTTGTCCATGAATTACTGCAAATTTTTTTATTTCTTCTTGGACCGTCGGGATATTTAGATCCCTATGAAGGTCATCATTCCTAATGTACCACGGAGCGTTAACTATACCACGTAGCACTTTGTTTTGAAAAGTTCGTATTATTTTGGTGTTGGTTTTCTTTGTACAGCCCCAGAGCTGTATTCCGTAAGTCCATACAGTGTTTTATATATAATTATTTTGTTTATATATTTGTGTGGATCGAATGTGTTATATGAATGTATGTTTTATAATTTAAACATAATTGAAATGTTTTATAATTTTAGTATGATTGAAATAATATGAGAATGTTTTATGATTGTATGGAAAAGGGGATTCGTTGAATGAATTTGATGATTGTTAGTAAGATGTTTCAATTATTATATTATCCTTATATAATTAATTGATCTGAATCAATTAGTTATAATTTACGTTAATCTTTCCTTAACCCAATAACCACTGCGTATCAGGTCAGGTATCGGCTATGCACCTCTATTAAGTTAGGCTAGATTAACGGGATAATGTTGCGGGAGCTTATTATAAATTATTTTATTATTATTTGTTATTTGAGTATATGTCCGTTTTCGGTTGAGCTTATGGTGATTGGACACCTTTGTTAGTAAGTTAAATTTTCAGCTGGTTATGCCTGTTTCAACTCACTACCCTTGGCTTGGGTAGACGGACTTAAAGATCTAGTCCGGTGAGTACAGACGTGTATATGATATTTTTATACTTACCAATGTTGGAATCTTCTTCACTTTAAAAAAATTTATTTATTTTTTTATTTTTTATTTATTTAATCGAATCAACTAACTGCTCTGAGTAACAACTAACAACTCTGGATATCAACTAACTTATTACTAAAAATCTCGCGGTTTATATACAAATTTTGTACCCGCTCATTCCTTTGATTTCATTGGTTTACGAGTACATTGATCGCGGCTCGCGTTATCGGTATATTTAATTTTTTGTTTGGTTATATTTACTTACATATGATCATAAAAATATTTGTACTTAAATGTTTAGTTTCTTTTTATTTAAAAATGTTCCCGATTTGTAATTTATGAGATTTTGAAAAATCTTCTAATTTTACTATCTATGATTTTCATGTTCTACTAGAAATGCTCTTTATAGTTAAATATATTTCATTTTTATGTCCTTTGATATTTTGGATTATTTGAAGATGTTAAATATCGAGTTTGAATTTTTTGATGTTCTTATGTTAGGGAAATTATGTTTCTATATTTTTATGATGTTTGGTAGGTGATGATATTTTTATGTTTTAGAGAAGTATGTTCGGGTTTAGTCCTTTGTAATTTAAGGGATTCGATTTTCTTATCATTAACAAATTATTCATGATCAAATTTTTACGACTCACAATTTTATATTTTATTTATCTTCGAAAATAATTTCATCTTCTATGATATTTTAGGAAATGATTTTATTTTGGTACTTAGGAAATATTTTTAATTTTGTTTCTTGTAATTTAAGCGGTTCGATTATCTTATCCTTTTTAAATGTTCATAGTCAATTGTTTTATGACTAACAATTTTATATTTTATTTATCTTCGAAAATATTTTATTTTTGGGAAGTGATGATATTTTTATGTCTAAGAAAAGAAGTGATGATATTTTTATGGTACGTTCGAGTTTAGTCTTTCCTAATTTAAGGGATTTGATTTTCTTATCATTTATAAATTTTCATGATCTAGTGTTTCATATGGTATTTTAAGAAGTGATTATATTTTGATGTTTAGGAAATATTTTTAATTTGTCTTTTGTAATTTAAATATTCATGATCGATATTTTACGACTAACAATTTTATATTTTATTTATCTACTACAATTATTTCATTTTTATGATATTTTAAGAAGTGATTTTATTTTGATGCTTAGGAAATAAATTTTGTTTTTGTAATGTAAGCGATTCGATTTTCTTATCCTTTATAAATATTCATGGTCAATTATTTTATGACTAACAATTTTATATTTTATTTATCTACGAAAAAATATTTCATTTTTGGGAAGTGATGATAATTTTATGTCTAGAAAGTATGTTTGGTGATCAAAATATTTCGTGATTTTGTCTAGAATATTTTTGTTATGATTTTTTGTATTTTTAAGGAATGTAAAATTAATGATGGGGTCAATATCCTGAAAACACAACAACAGGCTTTAGCACCTGTTGATACAATAGCAATTTATTTTCGGTTGACAATTCCGAATTTTTCCCGAGAAGCCAATACATTTTGCGATATTTGATATTAAGCTCATCTTTCTTCTTTTTAACGTGCTCTTTCCATCTGAGCCTGGTATCTAAGGCCATCCCTAGATATTTAGCATTATTTGCATACGGAATCTGCAGACCGTTAATGATTACAGGTTTGTAACTGACTTTTAGATTGGTGAAATTCATATGCGTGGATTTCGATTCATTGAGCCCGATACGCCACATTTTTGTCCATTTTATGATTTTGTCACATGCTTCTTGGAGTTTTGTTGTCGATTCCTCGATAGTGTCTCCTACTGAGAGAACTGCAGTGTCCTCAGCAAATGTTGCAATGGTAACATCGTTTAATTGAGGTAAATCTCTAGTGTATAGCAGGTAAAGAATAGGTCCCAAAACACTACCCTGCGGGACTCCTGCCGAAATCTTTTTAGCTCGGAATATTCATCTTCATATTTCACGATAAAGTGGCGATTCTCTATGTATGATTTTAAAATCATATAATATTGTTTTGGTAAATCTCTAGTAGTTTGAAGAGTAAACCTCTGTGCCACACCTTATCGAAGGCCTGCGCCACATCTAAGAAGATACTAGAACAAACCTTTTTCCTTTCTAATGTATTCTCAATGACATCTGTAAGCCTATGAACCTGCTCAATAGTTGAGTGTTTCTCTCTGAAACCAAACTGATATTCTGGGATAAGGTTTCTTTGTTCTATGGTTCTTTTCAATCTTTTGAGCAACAGTCTCTCAAACAATTTTGTTAGTGTTGGTAGAAGTGAAATTGGCCAGTACGATTTTCTATCATTCGGTGGCTTGCCCGGTTTCGGAATCATTATTATTTCTGCTAGTTTCCACTGCATTGGCACATGCTTTTTCCTGAGAATCGCATTGATTATGTGCAGTAATTTACGGGTACCTTTTTCAGGCAGCTCCTTTATTATTTGCTCTGTTATCAGATCATAACCAGGAGCTTTCTTTACTTTTATGTTCTTAATTTCAGCTTTTAGTTCTTTTAATGTTACAGGCCTGATCTCTTCAAAATCAGTTATTCATGGCGTATCAGCAGTGTTTTCGTCATTGGTCTGCTGACCTAGAGGTTGAAATGTTTCTTCAAGATGTTCAGCAAACAGGTCAGCTTTATCTTTCGCACTTCTAGCCCATTTCCCATCGTTTGTTTTGATTGGGGGGATCTGCGTTTTTGGTCGTTTTAACCCTTTTGTTGCTTTCCAGAGGGAATAGTCGGTATCTTTAGTTGCTAGGGAACAAAGGTATTTTCCAGTTGTTTCATTTTTCACTTTTTTATGAGTGCCTTAAGTTTGATGCACGAGTTGTTTAAGGTGATTTTATCTTGAGGCGCACGCGTAGTCTGCCATTTCTTTCGGGCTTTTCGTTTTTCCTGCACTAGTTCTCTTACTTCTATTGGGTAAATAACGGAGTTTTCTTTCCTGGATGATAATTTGGGGGTGGATTCCCAAGCAGACCATTCTATGACATCAAGGAGCTTGTCTAGTTCTTCTTCTATTTCATTTTCACTTTTGATTGGCACTTGAAGTTCTATTTTTTCCTCTACCAACTGCCTAAACAGTTTCCAATTTGTTTTGTTGTTTGTGAGCTGTGGTGAATTTGTTTTTTCTATTACATTTTCACTAACCGTCATAATAACAGGAGAATGATCAGATGTTAGACTTTCATCATTTTCTAGGAAAATGTAGCGTTCCGATATGCCTTTAGTGATGTAGAAATCTATTAGATCTGGGATTTTGTTAGGATCAGTTGGCCAGTACGTTGGTTGCCCTCCTGAATAAAATTCACAGTTTGAGTATTGGCCAGCTGCAAGTAACTCTTTGCCTTATGGAGAGGTTAATCTTGAACCCCAGAAGGTATTTTTTGCATTAAAGTCACCTACAATAATGAAGTTACTTCCTAATTTCTGGAACAAGTTAATGTAGTCTTCTTTCTTTAGGTTATACCGTGGGGGGCAATATATCGCAGATATATTACAGGTGTTGTGATAACCAAATTTAACCGTCACGGTGGTGACTTGCATGGATTCTTTTTCTATTTTTAATTTTTCATGATGTTTGATATTATCTCTAATAAATATAGCTGACCCTCCTCTTGCTCGTTCTGCGGGATGGGTGGTATGGTAACAAGTATATCTCCCGATTTATACGTAGGAGCTGCTGGTAAGATGTGTTTCTGATATTAAGCATATATCAATTTTCTCGGTTTTTAAAAATAGTTCTAATTCTTCTAGGTGTTGTGTTAATCCGTTTGCATTCCATATGGCTATTCTTAATGAGTAGTTTTGATGTCTGGTTTCTGCTCCGGAATTATGAATTGAACTATTTATTGCATACATTATTTATGTTTAACTATTTTGGAGCTTGGTATTTCCAGCAGATTAAGTCGATCCAGAATTAACTTATTTAGCTTATTCTGTTCCTCAAGGCTCTTTAAAATTGCTTGGACAGTGTTTTTGAAATTTTCAGTACCGTTGGTCTCATTTTCTTTCGAATTTGAAGCGGCCTGAGCATATGTGTAATTCTCCCTACGCACAGATGCTTCATTTCTTGCTCGATCCTTGTTTGGATGACTTAGAGGGGGTTTGCGTGCCTGATCCCTCATTTTCTGTAGCTGCTTGGCAACCTCACATCCTCGGTAGCTTGCTGGATGTTGCCCATAACAATTTATACATTTTGCTGGTTCTTCTTTAGATAGTTTGCAAGTTTGTGTTGGGTGCTTTTCAGCACATTTCACACATCTTGGATTGCGCGCGCAATATCGTTGCGTATGGTTATAGCCTTGGCATTTTTTACATTGTACTATTCTTGTACTGCCTCTTTTAACAGCTTCGATCTTTACTCGCATGTTGAGTATGCCAGATATATTGTAAATTTTTTCTATTTGCTCGGATTTATCAAAGGTTAGCATGAACAGGGGTAGCCCTCTTTTTGAAACGGGTTCTAGTCGGTTTTCCCCGCTACGTCTCTCTTTTTGAATAATGTTCACGGCATCAAGGATTTTAAATCCTTTATTTTCTAGGTCCTCCATTATTGAATTAATTTCACAGGTTGGATGTAGTCCTCTTGCCATGACCTTGATGGGACGATCGTTTTTATTTTCCTACGTGTACCACTGATATTTTTCCATATTCAGCTTCATTGACAAGTTTCTGTATGCGTTTGGATTTGAAGTGTTAATTTTATACTCTTGTTCCGTAACATTACTCATTACACTTTGGATTTCTGAGTAGTTGGTTACTCCTACTATAAAAATCGGTGGTGGGGCTTTTACCTTTGGCTGTGCTTCATTTTGTTGAGCTAGTTGCAGTTTGAGTGATTTTTCTACTTCTGATGTGGACTCAGCGTCATTTATTGGTGGAGGTGGTTTTTCTTTTGGTTTAGCTGCTTGTTGTTGTTCTAGAGCTTGTTGTTTATTGATGATTAATTGTTTTCTATGAAACCTCTTTTGAAGTTGATGGTAAAGTTTCTGCCATTTCTGGTGAGTGTTGAGCTTTCCTTTTCTTACTTGGTCTTTTACTCCGTTTCAACATCCAATTTATTTCTCTTTCTAATTCTTCTTCATCCGTATGGAATGGATTAATATCATCATCGATTGTAGGGCTAGGGGTCTTCTCAAGTTCTGCACGTGTTTCAACTGCTTTATTGCGTTCTTCATTCTCTTTCTTTAAAATCGTGAACTCTTCTTTCAATTTAGTTGTAAATTCCTTTATTTCTCTTAGTTGTTCACGGAGTTCGGCATTTTCCTTCTCGTACTGAAGTATATTTTCAGTTGAAGATCTTGGTAAATTGGTACTTCGTCCAAATGGGTTAAACAATGACTGGCCCACTCCAGAATCTACTGGGCCTGCCTCCAAAGAGCGTGGATTTGTCAGCATATCTGCTGCTGTACCACCTGGAGTATTACTTCCCGTATTTGTTGTACTCATTGTTTGTTTTAGCCAATTTATACCATTGGCATTTGGTCCCCGGTAACACTTTGCTACTGCCGAAGCAGTACCCGCCCCCCGCGACGAGGACGCGGCTACCTTGGTGTTACCTAGGTGTACACAGAGACAGCCGAAGCCCTCTGAATACCCTAGGCTGAGGGGCATAAAACACCTTTGACAAAGATCTTTTATAGTGTAATTCCGGCCTATTTCTAAAAAAACGCACCGCAGCAGTGTTGACTATACACAACAACAACAAAAAATATCATGAATTAATACTAACATCACGACGGCTTTTCAATGTTTTGACAGAAATTCAAAAACAAATTGTATTGTATATTGAAAACTCTAACGAATTTACGCTCATGAAAATACGCTCATGTAGTTGACTTGCGTTTTCGCATGCGTAAGTTTTGCACGTCTGTTTCCAGCGTAACTTTGAATTATTTAAGTTAAAGCCTACTGACATCTAGCAAACTTTGATTGAAAAAATTAAAACACTGTGCTTGAATCGCAAACTTTTTTTTTGTGGCAAGCTGGGCACCCAGGGGTAAACCTAATTCAACTATGCTGATCAGTATGCTGATTCCTAAAAAATTAACATTTTCCTTAACTTTTTTAATTGTAATTTTCTGATTCGTTCGTGTCGTCTTCGGGATCTTCATCCATTTGCAAATTTCGTTCGAGCCTTGCCGTCACATGGAATAGAAACAAAGTGATGAGTATTTTTGAACCCTGAGTTTTCTATATTTTTTAATGAATGAGAAGCGATATCTTGACTGGTTCTCTCTTTCTTATAAAAATTTTACAGTTTATATAGTACAATCACAGAATATACAGAAACGCCATAACGCTATTTTTATATGGAAAAATATCGACCCATTTTTTGACCTTGCTTCGCGATAAGGTATAAAAATTTGTTTGCCGGGTATACCCAATACAAGGAAAATTATTTATTTTTGAGTTTTAAATTTAAAATATATATTAATAAATATTAAATTAATTATTAAAATATTTATATAAATATTAATAAATGTTAAAATAATATATTTTCAGTTCAGAGTCGTAAAAAAAGGTAGGAAAATGGTCGATCCATTTTTCTTGGACTACTCAATGCCAATGGCGCTTCTGGATAATATCTATTTGAGGTATAATCACAGATCATACTACAGAAACGACAGTTAGAAACCATTTTTTTAACAATACTCCAAAAATAATTCCTACGTACGCCCAATAGATGGCTCTAAATTTGAAAAAAAAAATCATTTAGTAAACATGAAAAGTTTTTAGAAGTGTAAAAATAAATTCTCTCTCTTCGACTTCTGTCTAATTATTCGTGATCATTTGTCAAATAGTGAGTATAGTTATTAGTGTAAATGATTCGATTGAGGCTAAAAGATTAACATGGGCACAGAATATACTATATTTTAATCAGAATTTATCACACCGACCAGTCCATCGTGCTTCAATTCAGCCGAGGCAACCAAATTATTTGAATTCGTCATCAAGCTATATCAGAATGGATTTAATTCATTCTACATCAGCATAATTATCCCTTGCAGTCAACAGTGTTGCGTTCGAGGAGTCTGATATGGGAAGCCCAAAATTTCGGGGAGTCGAAGAATTCCAGGGACAAAGACCGGCAAGACGCTATTGGGTTAGTCGATGATGTAAAGCAAATCAATGTGACGATTTCATGCGCATTAATCTTTGGTAACCCCTACTTATTGTGCATCGACCAAAATTGGCGGTACATCAGTTATGGTGTACAGAACACCACTTATGTCGGATGTAGTTTACCTGAACTTTTGAAAAATAAATGTTTATTAATGGAAATTGTCGGCTTTTTATTAAAAGTTTAATTTTCATAAATTCGGATTATTCTAGATTCTAAATTTTTTTGGGTGACTATAATAAGAAAAAATGTTTACGCAGGTTCCATACTTCTTGTGCTTTAGCTTTGGTTTCTTTCTACAGTACCAGTGAGAGTTTCTGAACGAGCCGAGAGGGAATCAATTTTTTCAATTAGCTGTTGATATGGTGACAAAGGTTGCGTTCCCATTACAACATGTCCCAATTTCTAGTTAATTTTCGCATCGAGTCGATCATTACAAATTAATTCGAGCCCCCCCCCCCCCTCCCCGAAATAATTTACGTATAAATGCTCCAGGAATTCGGTGATTGGATCTCGATAAGTATAACTTTCCTGCGGAATAACGTTATTCAAATTCTTTAGTAAATTACGTCGGCCTCGATTAATGATAACCACTGTGGCCGTAAAATACGAGAACACTTTATCTGAATGGCATTCAAATAAAGTGGTTTATACAAAAACATTTCGATAATCGTCTCGTCCCTTAGTGTGATTGAAGAACACGAGTACACCCCAGCACTCCAGTGTAGCAATCAGGCCCGTTGCTGAAGAGCTTAAATATCATTGAAATTGCTATTGTCGATATGCTATCCCTCCTGTAGGGGATTTTTAATTTTCCAATGCCGACCCCCCATTTAAAGACTAAGAAGTCTGATGCCAAATATCCTCATAATACATTTAAATCATTTTTGTCGGATGGTGCATGACCAAAACGCAAAAATATAAATACGGCATTGATTCCCGATCGTATGAAGGATGCTAAATTAAAAAATAATTGAGAGTAACGATTACGACGATTTTTCTTTTCGTACATTGTATGAACGAAGCTAAATAAAATTTATCCTTTTTTACTGCATTTTTTTATAGACTGGCAACACTTTTTCTTTGACCTTTATTGCTATGTTTACAACATCATATATTAAATAGCTATATGTAGGACATACGCGTTCTTTTTTTCTCTTATCTTATTTTATTTCCGTAATTAGATTTTCTGACACAGGTGTCACTTTGGTCGTTTCTTTCAAACTTTTTTCGAAAAGTTGCCGTTGTTTGTTTGCTTTTTTGTTTTGACAACAACTACACAGTTGAAACAGTTAAATTTAGTTTTACTTTCTCACCAGCTGTGTTGATTTTCGAGTTTTTTTATTAACTTGTACTAAAACAGCTAACTTCACTCTTGTCTTATAGAGAAAAAAAAATTGGAACACGATTTTACAAAGCAGTGTCCTATATTGAAACTATTTAATATTTGATAGAACTATATCCCTTTCCTGGCCCGTATACACAATTGTGTATGTAAATTTCGATTACGAAAAACGAATGGGTCAAACATAGAATTACATTTTACTCAGCTATGACGAACAAACTGGGGGATATTTCAAAAAAATTCAGCGTAGGATTAATTACTAAAAGTAGTAATATAACTCTGTAACTATAAGGATGTGATTCCAATTCCACATATCCTTAAATCTACCATAAACCAGATTCTATGCACATTGCACACACTGCGAAAGCAAATACATCAACTGCTAGTGCTGTAAGAAACAATGAGATTCATAAATCATGTTGAATCACTGTTCATGAATAAATACGATGAACACCTAATTAACGTAGATCTAAGTCCGATCCAACCAAACTTATTTTGGACTAATAATGTTTTACGTCACTGCCTACGATCACTGGATTTAGCGACACATAAAATTTCTTCTAAAAATTGTATAAAGAACACAAAATATATTTGTTTTAATTATTAGAAATCTCGGAAGAACACTGCTGCATAATTTTATTAACTGTTTCTGTAGATTGCCGATCCGTACACATTCCATTCATAGTGATGACATTGTTCGTTTAGATAGCCCCGGTAATCTTTCTAGCGTTTATTACATTGGCGGCCACCAAATCCAAGTTCACATTCGCCGTCACCGATGACCAATGTACTGAAAATCAGCGTTGTGCCGTATTGTCTTCAATGCGTAATTAATACATTGTCTACACGTGTAGACAATGTATGTCAAAAATTAAAACCTCACGTCGACAATGTCGAACATTAATTTTAATCATTAGATATTAACAAAACAACAACAATATTTACTAATTATTTTTTGGTTTTCTTGTTTATTGCAAAATGTTTAAATATAAATAATGCCTAATTAAAAATAATAGTAGCTTTCCAATCCAATTTTGATTCAAAATGTGTCTAGATTTAATTGCAACTACACATATATTTAGAATCTAACTTTCCAATATTGAATTAATTTTAGTTTTGTTTTTTTTGAATAAATTTTAGATTTAAAAATTATGGGGACCTGAATTTATACAAAAAAAAAACAAATCAATTAAATCTTTTTCCTCTCCCGGTGAAAAATTTTAATAATATAGAGAATTTCAATGCAAACTGTATTCCAAATAGGAAAATTTCCACCGATTTCAAAAATACGGCCGCAGGTCAAATTTATTTTTTTACAGAGTTTCTCTAAACGAACAACTGCCACTTACCAAAAGTTCAACAATTACTAATTCATAGAGAAAATTCCGTATATTTGTGGAGTGATTCTACAATTGTTTGGCCTTGGATTGGAACCGCACCGCGCTCCTTCGAAATTTGTGTGGAAAACAGAGTTTCAAGCAGCAGAAAGTTTTCAATTTGTTATGGCCGAGCTATTCATTTGGGTCACATTTTTAGGCCTTTCTTATCGGCTGGTATCGTTTATGCTGGACCAATTTATGTTCAGATATCAAAACGTAGAGGTCTAAATCTGTCGTTCTGTTTATTGATTTATGCATTGCACTGCAGCCTTCCGGCAGTTTATATCAAGTCGTTCTCTTAAATTATAAGTGACAACGAGCCAAACTTCGTTTGTGCAAAACCGACATTGTCGGAGGCTCTATGTAGAAATGATAACGCTTGTGATACAGACTAACACGATCCTCAACTCACGACCTATTTGTACTAATTCAGACGACGAACTCAACCCATTGAGGCCAGCACATTCTTTATTGAGCACACTATTTACATGACCTGGCACCATTCATCTTAAATTGACCAATGATCACGATGGTAATACCTCAGACAACAGTTCTGTAAAAATTCTGGATTCAGCGGGTTGTCACCATTTCACCTATGTTGTGCAAATGTTTATTCGATTATCGCGTCTTACTGTTGTTAGAGGTTTGCCTGCTCCTGCGAGTGCGTTAGACAAACTCAAATGATGAGAAAAAAATATTGGTTAATTTAGCATAGAAGTATGTCGCAATTCTGATGAGATAAGCGAAAAAATAGTACTGACACAAAATTGGCGAGTTAAAGATACACTGATATCTATTTGGTTACGTTAAATACTTCCGGCATTACAACGTCTTAACGTCGATGAATTACAATTCTAAAAGCATTTTAGAAAAAAAATGTCTATTACGTGGTGCTGATTAGGGGAGAGCGAAGCCTCTTGCTGTTGAGCAACAGAATATGCGGAAGACCGCTTGAAATGTGAATTATCGCAAAATGTTCATGCCGTCTCTATTTATTTATTGCACAACCTACTTTTTGTATTAAGTTTTCTAGTTTTAGGCACAAAGCAACATTATTGATTTGTAAGCCTAGGGCATCGTATCGTAATTCAATTGTGCTTGAGGCACACAGGAAACTCATGTTGAACTTGTAATGTGTACTGGACCCTAATGCGTAATAGCCAAACAATCATCCATTCAGTTTATTCTGAATTCATCAACAATTTAACTTGGTCTTAAGTATTAAAATTAAAACGGGCAATGCTAGTGCATTGTCATTGTCATACGGCTAATTTATTGACGATTGGAGCATCACGGATTCCATCTAGTGGATTTTCAATAAAGTTCAATAACTACAAATTTTGACATTTATGCCTCATGCTAGTTTAGCTTGGTTTAATTTTATTTAAAGTTTTAAATTAAAAAAGGTAAAAGTTATATTTAATTAGTGATAAGGTGACATATATAATGAAAAATATTAACTTGAATTAATCTATAAATATCCCTGATTTTGTCGGTATATTGTGCACATGTCATTTTTTGTAGTTAAGTTAGTTGCAATCTGATCCACCAGCGGCGCTTTTCCACCTTTTACAATCGTCAATAACAAACGCCTTTTCTTATTTTAATATACAATAATACTAATGTATTATAAAATGCAAGTACAAACACGCATTATACGCCATGACGTCGAAATTTCAAAATACGCACACTATTGTTCGCAGCCGGTTCCATAAGTTTTCAATGGTTTTCGATATACACTACAATCTTCGCCGATGAAATTTTCGAGATATGAACGGTTTTATATCGGGGGTATATCGATTACAATTTTGAATCGTACCGGGCTTACAAGTATTATAAAACTATATATGTACAATTGTATCGCTCTTTCAAATGTCAAATAAAATAAATTGTAAAATGTTCTAATACCCTCACACGTCAAAAAATAAAAGTATTAGTTTTACTCTCTGGTTTAGCCGCCAAAAATAGAGCATAAAACAGATGCTAAAAAATAAATCAACGATAAATTTTGGTGTGCATACAATGCAACCTATGATTAATCAGGCGATAAATCATTTAGTATCGTTCATACAATCGGGCATGAATCCTGATAGTTACCTCTCACACAAATATTTGATCAGTTTGTAAACGCTATCGATCATTTCAATTTTGAAATCATACTAACCGTATTCCTCTGTCACACTAACCGTATTCCTCAAGGGGTCCTTGTGTGACAGCTTTCATTAATAGGGCTACTTCAGTTTGTAATTCTTTAAATGTAGCTAATACAACCAATTTTCTTTTCCGAATGACCACCGTATAAATCACCAAACCCGATTTATTCACGGTTTCCAAAATTTTCTCAGATCGAGTTTTTCGACAAAATTATGAACTAAACTTAATTGCTCAGTAATTCACAATAAACATTCATAGGTGGCAGTAAATTCTCTACTTTTCGTGGATAAATTAAATATTAAATTAAATTAAAATAATAGAAGATGATATGAAAGTTGCATTATTTGCAAATGTTTAAACTACGAAATGTTTAAAAATTTTAAAAAGTGTCATGTAAAATTTTGTACAAATTTGAGCACAACACATTTGCATTGAACATCAAATAATGACATTTGACAACTAAATTGAAAAGTTACCTCGCGAGGAGATTTTTCGTTTGTAAGCTGGTGGCGAATAGCGTAAGGTCACCTCAAAAAGTTTAGTTCATATTTTAGCTGAAAAAATCGACCTGAGGCACACACAGCAATAATGCATAATTTGTAGGTTATGTTGTCATCATACATACATTCTTGTAGCACAAAAATTGTAACAGAGGAAAATTTAAATGCCGATATTAGGAAGTTTTTGCCGTTAAATTGAATTTTGATATTTTAGTTTAATTCTTTACACACTTATGGCCGGTTGCACAGAAAAACGACTTCATATAAATATCCTATATGTAATCTGTTTTCGGAGTCAGCAAAAAATCAACGCAAACTTGATTAAATATATTTTATTCCGTGGAAATATTTAACTTACGTGTACATTTTTAAATGGCCAATTTTGATTGAATAACTTTCTACCTAATCGTTAAACATTTCCATGAAATAAAATATATTTAATCAAGTTTGCTTTGATTTTTTGCTGACTGCGAAAACAGATTTCATGTAAAACATTTAACTGGCGCATAACAGCCAAAGTCAAAGTGACATTTGAAATTGAAAGAACCAATTGAGAGGAAATTTTAGTTGTACACTGCGAAGATTTTATAATCGGTTTAAATTTTTTTGAAAACTACTAGCGCTATCTATTATCTACCTATGTAAACTATTTTTAACACTCCTACTTTTATGTAGAAGGACAAAATATTCGAGTCGAAAGAAATGCAAAGAAAAATGTGCTACCAGCTGAATTGTTAACATATTCCCGGGACCTAGTTGTTGCTGCCCCGAGTATTGGATACGGATCTGGAATTGGACCTGCTGTTGCAGCTTGATTTGTTCTGCTGAGCTTCACATATATGATGGCTTCTGCAATCACAAATATTCCTAGAATTACGTAAGATGTTGTGTAGTGATGAACGTCATGCATGTTTACTTCGGTAGTTGATGATGTGTAGATTCTTTTGTTCATTTTGAATTGACACTTTAATGGCTTCGATATCTCAGTTAAATTGTCAGTTTCGATTTGCTCTGAAGGTGGATCTAACATCATATGATCACCCAAATTAAATTGTGGTTTGAATGAGAGTTTCAATCTGCATCTCGAACTCAAACGCCGGTTCTAATAGCTTTAGAAAAAGTTAGCAGAACCCATATCAAAAAATGATTTTAAAACATTTGGAAAATTTAAGGTTAATTTTAGGCTAGTGATAGCAAAAATAGAGCGTAGATAGCGAAGGAAAATACTTTGAATAAACCATTTTTTATATTTCTATTGAAATTTTCCATTTTTCATTTTTCTAAAAAACCCGGAAATTTAGTTGCGCACCTAGTATCTTGCAATGTTGTGCTGTATGGGTTCTGCTACCTTTAGACACGTAAATAATCTCGGATTTGATTACAATTTACAAAAATCCATCTGTTGTGTCGGCGTATCGGGTTCCATAGTGTGGTCATGTTTATTCCGTGGATTCCACAACTAGTTGGCACTAGTTGGCATTCAGTGGTATCTCAAAGATATTCCTCATTGAGGTATAGAGAGAGACGTATATATTGATTGTCCTGTATCGCAATCAATAAATAACTAGAAAATGGTTTGATGTACATATATGGAGTCTTGTTGATGAATCGTTGGAGCTGCCATTGCGTGGTATATGTTATATCGAGCCCTCTGTACTAGTGGAATTTTGATCACTTCGGTATGGCATAGCCTGACTTAGTTTTAACCTAGGAATGATTTGTGTGACTTGTTCCTGAAGTTGATGAGGAGTTTGGATTAAGGGTAAGCATTATTACGGTTGCCGCCCCGGTGGCAAAGTGGTTAGCATGCTTACTCCAGCGACCGGAGGTCCCGGGTTCGATTCCCGGTGGTGACAAGGAAAAAATTTCACGGCTGGTTTAGGATCAATGAATTAATCACTCATTATCCGAAATGAAAATATGATTATGAAACCTCATATGAGGCGGCCAAATCCCTTGATGGGATATAGTGCCAGAGAGAGAGAGAGAGAGAGAGAAAAAATTATTACGGTTGGAAAGTTTCGTAGTTTCATCATCTTCAGTATAGTGTGTATTGCAATGCAAGGTTGGTAAATTCTCCATGAACAGGATGGTTGCTAGAATTTGATTGTATGCCTCGAATTTTTGGGTTGTTTCCTCATGGGTATGTTTTATGACGTTGATAGTTGACTCTAATATATGGACTCGTGGAATGGTTAGAATTTAAGTTTTCTATGCTTTCCTTAAAAGTTTGTCCATCTCTTTGATCTAGCACTCCGAATAGTTCGTTGGCAATTGTACTTACAAAATCGAAAGGTGTCCTTCTTTTGCGGGTGATTCTATTTCCGCCTAAGGCATTTAATACTTCGTTCTGTTTGTTTAATTCTAAGGCACTCCCTTTCTCTGTGAAACAATGGTTTCACAGTACATAAACTTATCAGTAGGTACTGGTTGTGTAAGCGTTTTGTTCGAACAAAAGCTGCGTAGTTGACGAGCAGCATTCGCAAAGTGATTTAGTTCTGCCCAATAGAAAGTGAGGTTATAGTAGGTTATGATCCTCAATTCTCCGTCGATTAGAGTTCCTTGACCAATTTTATCAAGATAAATCCCGGGCTGAGACAAGAATCTCGATATATTGTATCTTGTTGGTGTTTCTGCTGCTACTTGTTCTAATGCATAGATTAATGTGATAGTTTAAAGTAGCAACTTGGGCTTGACGCTTGTTCTTTTCACTAGTTTATGCTGGTTTGAGTGGTCATTGGCTATTTGGGATTCCTGCAACGAAGGTACCTTCTCGCATTGTCCTACGTCCTCAATCGGCAGACAACTGATCTTTGTAATTGGTTTCTTGAGTTATCCTCCGTTGATGTTCTTTAGTATTACGGTTCTAACAAAACCATTGTTACTACTATGTACGTGATGGATCCTTCCCAGAGGCCACTTTTCAGATCTTCCAGAATTCTAGCGTTATTTCCTCCAGAAGTCTACATCGTGCTAAATGGCTATGTTTGATTTAAATGGCTTGGTTCTGGCATCGTTTGCAGTGATTCA
This sequence comes from Nephrotoma appendiculata, assembly GCA_947310385.1. Taxonomy (NCBI): domain Eukaryota; kingdom Metazoa; phylum Arthropoda; class Insecta; order Diptera; family Tipulidae; genus Nephrotoma; species Nephrotoma appendiculata. The sequence continues at coordinate 142,585,340 of OX371223.1, forward strand.
CCTATCAGGAAATGTGCTGGTGATACTCACGGATTTAACTGCCGCTTCCCATAGTGCCATCCTTTTCAAGCTGTTCTGCAAACTTTTCTAGTAGTTGTTTCAGTGCAGTGCTCAATATAACTATTTTGGTCCAAAAACAATGACAGGAGAGAAGAATTACCGGAACGCAACAGTGTTGATCAAGTTTGTTTGGATTAGTTAACATGTCTAATTTGTTCGGAATTCATGCTGTACCATTTCACACTCAAAAAATTAAATTAAATTAAAAAATGAGACTCCCCTAGTTATCTATGACAAAATCGATAAGAATTTTTTTTTTGTTGGCAGTTATGCCAAACACTGAAATGTTTAAATCTATATATATATACCCTCTTTGTACCCCTTTTTAAGCATATTCCACCAGCCGATTTTCATGGTGTGCACAATCTTTGATTCACGAAAATCGGTTGGATAGTTCATGCAGAATTTAATCAGATAGTTTCTGCTAGTTTGGTTGCTGTTGTTATTTTTTTCGCTTCAATGCACACTACATATCTACTCCAAGTTTTGTCTCACACATACAAATGTAACTATATAGAATGCTATAAATATGAAGCATGTTGTTTGAGCAGATGGAGATGAAGTTTGCTATCGTTAGCTCAGAATCTAAAATTTCGGATACAGTCACGCGTAACTATTTTAAAATACATGATATTTTTTATTACAGATCAGGTTCAATGACTCCTGGATATTATCGCTCACCGTGTTATGCGCAAATATATTTTTATGATGTTGACACTGCTGTCAGTTATAGATTACGTGAACACTCTAATCAAACATGCAATAACAATATAATGCGTGAAATCTCATATAACAAATGACAGCACACTTATTCAAAATTGTGTATTATACGTCGTATACGTATACACAAATTTGTGGTTTCGTCTCTCAATTTTGCACGAAATAGGGGTACAGATCGTTCTTCATAAGTTTTGAATAAAGTTGTGTTACCTCGTCCAGGTGAGTATCGGAGCTGAGTATGACGTTTTACATAATCCACTCCTGTATGGGTGAATGGTCTTGTTAGAGTCTCTCTTGCGGCTGGAAGATTTTTCATCAGTTGGCCTAGAGTCCGAGCTTGATGTTTGTGGCAAACCATAAATTTATTGATGAAAGTTTTTACTGTTAGTGGACCCTCTATTATCTAATATTTCTGGCGAATGAGAGCAAGCGTAAGAAATTTGCTTTCGTGCAAAGTCATCTTGTGTGCGTAGTCTATCATCAGCGTTGTGAAATGACTCTTATAAGGAATAATTATTGGATGTTGAATGTCGAAACTAACTCTGGTTTCTAGTTTCGAAGCACCATGTATTGATTTGAGATTAGTGCGCCTACCGTGGGTCGGAGCTAGTCTACTAATTCTATCTTGACTGGTTATGAGTTTGCGACATTGTTTCCAATACTCTATCTGGTAACTCAGCGAATTTGGTTATGTTTAATGAATTCGTTTAATTCATCGTCGACGTTACTTCCTTCATTTGTTTATGTGTGACGAGGCAGCTGCGATAGTTTCATATCACCATGCTCTAAACCCTGCAACCATCTATATGGATTTTTGACTGTTTGGATTCGCATAACCTCTCTAAAATGGCATTTTATGTATCGGTATACGGTGTCCTTCATTCAAGATCGGCGACTTTGTAAAGGTTGTCGACCAAGTGGACAGTGGGTGCCATTCATGAGTATTCGTATCTGACTCCAAATATAAGAAATTGATTTAATATTTAAAAATTTATTTGAGATATTTTTATGATATAATTATTTTTTAAAATGAGTTTTTAGAATCATATTAGATGCCTATTAGCAAGGCTCGTTATTGTATTCCGTTGAGCTATATTGGCTTTGCAATTTCACTCGTTCTTATACTGTTTTTAGACATGATAACTAGTATTTTAAAATAACATTGAAAAGACAAGAACGAGAATGTGAACGACTACAATTTGAAAATACTATTCTAAAGACAGTGCTGACACCTAGATGTCCCTGAAATATAATATTTATTGTTACTTTTTCGCCTTGCCACTCAAGGTTCGAATCTCTGGATTGTGAATAAATACACTGCTTCAAATTTTTAACTCACACAATTTATTTACACAACACAATTTATTATACAACACGAAATTCACAATTAATTATTACACTTATAACACACTTTTTAATTATCACTTTAATAATCGCTTTAATAATCACTTTAATAATCTTTCTATTTAACCTTCACTGTATCACGTTTAAAATAATACTCAGCATCCCACGTCAACGCGCGCCTTTATATACCAAAATATTTGTTTCTAGAATAATCCTAAATGCGCAGCAAATATGTTAGTATAGAAATGACGCCTAAATGTTGTTTATAAATTATAAATGTAATTGAACAATTAATGAAATTAACTTATTCTATTCTATTCTAGGTGTCACCGTAACAATTGTTACGTTTTCACCTTGTCACTTAACGTTCGAATCTCTGGATTGTGAATAAAACAACTGATTTAAATTTGAACACGCACAAACCTATTTCCACAACACAAAAATTACACAAAACAAAATTAACACCAATATATTCCAATTATAACACACTATTTAATTATCGCTTTAATAATCGCTCTATTAAACTTCACTATATTGCGTTTGAAATAAGACTCGGCGTTAACAGCAGTTTCGTCCTTATATAACAAAACCTCCTCATATAACAAAATATTTGTTTCGAGAATAATCACGATAGCTCTCCAAAAACTATACGTGTACATTTGAAAAAACATTTTAGCACACGTGTAACGCCCAAATATTGAACCAAACCAAATATAAAATTAAGCAACTATTGAAACAACTTATTCTATACTAATCTAGGTGTCACTGTAACATTATTTTGTTATCTTATGTTAAATTATAGAATTGTAGTCTTGACATCGTTTCATAGCCACAGATCCTGGTCAACTTGATCTGCTGTAGTATAAGAATGCCTTATTGAGTTTAGCTCTAAAGTTCACCTAAAATTTATGTTATAACATTGCATTTCTCTCTAATTTTGTATTAAAAATATAATTAACATTTTGTCTCTCGTTTCAGATTCAGAAAAAGTATCGTTAGCCCAAAAAATTAAAGCAGCCAAAGAAGAAAATGCTGACAATAATATTGGATTATGTTTTTCGATGTGTGGAATTTTCTTAGGCACACTCGCTTGCCAAATCATATCGCTACTATTCACAATAATACCAGTTGCCATGATATATTTTGGTGCCACAAATCTCCACAACTGTACGATTAACAGTTTCATACCAATTTATTTATTGGTTCAAGGAATCTGTACTCTACTCGACCAATTGCTTATCTATTGTCAATGCCGTAATAATAATGAAGAATCGGAAACTAATAAGAAAACATTTATTGGCCGATTATTTGATTTATTCGTAATGGTTTGGTTTATTGTCGGATCGGTGTACGTTTATAAAATTTATGAACCAAATTATAATATGTATTTGGGACCTTACTGTGACAAGGCCACGTATCTATTTGCGTTTTGGTCTATAACCGTGGTGTATGGATTAGCCGCGATCTTGATAGTCGCATGCTGTTGCATTTGCTTAGTTATGTGCTGTGTAGCGGTTGCTGCATAAATAGGTGCTGGTATAATGATAACATATACTCGTATTATTTCGTTTAAATTTTTACAATAAAATCGCAGCTTTGTTAATTTCTCCAAAGAAATAATCGTGCAAATAACCATATCATGTTAAATTAAAAAAAATATTTTTGTATGAATACTTATTAATTTATGCAAATAAACAAATACATATTTGCAAAATGTTTAAAATTGGTTTTATTTTATTTCAATTTTCAAACTGTTGTTATAATTTCGTCTATTGGGCATAATTCAACACATTGTTACGGTGAAACCTAGATTAGAATAGAACAAGTTAATTTCATTAATTGTTCAATTGCATTTATGATGATGTGGCTGGCTCAACATTTAGGCGTCATTTCTATACTAACATATTTGCTCAATTCTTGATGCGCATTTAGGATTATTCTAGAAACAAATATTTTGGTATAGAAAGGCGCGCGTTGACGTGGAATGCTGAGTATTATTTTAAACGTGATACAGTGAAGGTTAAATAGAAAGATTATTAAAGTGAATATTAAAGCGATTATTAAAGTGATAATTAAAAAGTGTGTTATAATTGTAATAATTAATTATTAATTTTGTGTTGTATAATAAATTATGTTGTGTAAATAAATTGTGTGAGTTCAAATTTGAAGCAGTTGTATTTATTCACAATCCAGTGATTCGAACCTTGAGTGACAAGGCAAAATCGTAACATTATAGTGGATTAGTAGCGATTGCTCGCGGACAATCTGGAAATTCAGCTACGGTTGCGATGAACGTAATGAGGCAGTCTTAAGTTAGACGTAGTGTTGTGATTAAAACTAATTGTAAATGTGAAAAACGGATTAATAAACAATTGTGGAAATTATTTATTTTTGCGTTTTAGTGATTAATGGATTTTGGAAAAATTATTGTGGGAATATTTTTCGTATTTTCGGGAATATTCCAGGAGTGGTAAGTGTTAAGTAAATATTATGAAATCATTCAAAGGTTATTTCTGATATATTCGTGAATATTCTATAAGCAGTCTGAACTAGGAGAATTGTTTTTGTAACGGTCAAATTTATTGCTGTATTCATAACCCAGTGTTACACACCGGAATCTGGTAAAATATATATCTGAAAAAATATATATATTAAATTTATTCGTATAAACAATACGAATAATTGGAACAACAACAATAAAATTTATGACATAAGATCGTGTACCTACATACCAATTTCTGTATATCCTTCCCTAGGAACCATTTGATCTACTAGAGAATTGGTACGATTTGAAAAATATTTTGAACTAAAATTTCAACTTACCGTACTAATCGATTTACCTGAGAATTGGTCCACGCCATTATTATTATTTTTTAGTCAAACTTTGAGTACAGGAGCCTGTTTAGTGTAAACTTGCCAAAATTTGTACTTCAGAGCAACATTCTAGCAATGGATTCGTTCTGGCGAATTCTGTGTGAGGTACAGTTCTAAATGTAGGAACCCTTCTCTCCCGTTTAAATTGAAATTTAGTCGTTCGAGTAAGACTCGGGGCTCGATGTTGCCCTACAGCGATTGATGGATATAGATGATATCTATAATAATGCGAAGCGTCCTAAAACAAGAACATTGATAAACTTCAAACGTTCGAGGTAATTCAGGCAACCTAAAACTGTTACATCAGGGTAATCGACGGACTCCTTACCGAAGGAATCGAATAGAATGAATAACATTGATCCAAGTTTGAGCATAATGATGTCGTGCGAAACGATATCGAAAGCTGTATTGAAATCTATTGTTATAATATCTACCTCCATCCCCACCTCCATAGTGTTAAGTGCGAATTATGTGAGTTCAACTTAGTTTGCAGTGGTGGATCGATCACTTAAAACTGGTGCTGAATAATATCAGAGAACAGATGTTTGCAGTAAAAGAAAGAGAACTTTGCAATAGGGATTATGAATAAATATTTCCACATGTTAGGGTAAATTCCAGATGGGAGTAATTTTTAAAAAGTTGTACCAAATGACCAGCACATTTTACAAAAACTTCCGGCAAACCGTCTAATAAATGTTTCTGAGTGCAACCTTCCAAATATTTAAAATGGTATGGCTCAAAATCACTGCTAGAAAAAGCAAGTTTGCAAAATGTTCAAACATATTCGTAATAATTTTTGGGTCGTTAGAACAAGGATCCTTATATATAAATGTTGGCGGCGGTACCCATCTGATTTCTTCTTACGAATAAAAAATTGCAAAATGGCTGATTTGTTCATTGTAAAGTTTGTTAGACAATCTGCTGAATTCATCGTAGGGCATCGAGTAATTTATAATAGTCATATTCGGACTGAGTTTTCAAAAATTCCTCTCACCGTTTGTTTCTGGTGTTTTGAAGTGCAAAGAGTTTGCTACCATGCCATGGCGGCGATAACAATCTGTTTCTTCGGGCAATTTAATTTACTATACATGCGCACACCACTGAAAACTGAAAAGAAAAAACGAGCTGTTTTAGTATCTCAATGCGGCTGCTTCTATTGAAGAGGATGTTAAAATCAAGAGTATCCCGTAGATCGTTAAATTTTAATATTTCTGATTCCAAGCATGCGTCGGCATTCTGATAGCAAATGATGTTGACACGGAGGATGGTAAGATTCAATATTTGTAAGGATTATGTTAGTTGATGTGGTAATGCAATTTTTAGTACCAGAAAAAAAACAGATTGAGTTGCCTGAATATTATACTGATTATGAATAAACCGGAGTTCAGAAAACGTATTATCAGTAAATAGGACTACCTTGGATGTACTTGAGTTCGAGGATACGTTGTTTATGGAATCCGCGGAATGTGTTCATAGACCATAGCAGATCAAGATTGAGGACCTCTAGTACCAGCAGTTCATTATGAATGTTCATTTATCTGACAAAAAGTCAACAGCATCAACGAGTAGCATGTTTTTTACTTCGACTTTGACAGTTGAAATTAATTTCCGTTAAAACAAAACCATCCAAGGGAAGTGTTTGTGATTTAGAAACACCTCACGAGATTCAGTGCAGATTCCCTTTGCAGTTTGTAATACAAGGAAAAAGTGCTAGTTTTTTCGCAAGGTCGAATTAAGCCACGAGTTCGGACACTTGAGTAATTCGAACATGGAGTCAGAAACCGTGATTTTGAAAGGTGCTACATTTCCATTAAAACGAGAAATATTTCTGAATTTCAAGTTGTTGGAAATGGGTCTCATTTGAAACGCGATATTTCAAAACGCGATACGGTACAAAACGCGATATGGTACAAAACGGGAGTTTAAGATCGGGTTATATCAGGTGTGTGAAGGGGAAATTTAATTTCAGTTTACAGGAATTTAAAAACCGATAAGAGCGATAGTATATAGGATCGGTATCAGGTGAGTCATATCGCGTTTTGAAATATCGCGTTTCGAGCGTATCCCGTCGGAAACATGATCTGTATTCATATTTATCAATCAATATAATGTTGTAATGTATAGGGTAAACTTTATATAATGTATGTTGTAATGTAGGCTATGCTTTAAAAGTATGTTACATATATTAATTGATACAAAAAGAAAGTGTGGGGTAAAGAAAGTATTTAACAAAGGTTATGGGGCCCGCCCAGGTAACGCGTATTAAAATAGATTTTTTTTTATTATTCTGAATTATTTTTTGTGTACACGTAAAAATAATCGAAACATGAAAAATGAGTGAGTGACATTATTACAAAATATCAAAATCCTCTGTTGAATGCAGAAAATTATTTTAATTGGCGATTCAGGATGGAAATGTTGTTAAAGCGCGATGTAGTGTGGAATGCGATCACAAAAGATCGGCCGGAAAACAATGCCGATGAATGGGATAAAATGAATGAAAAAGCACATTCGACCATTTCATTGTGCGCGGAAGATAACCAAATACATCATATCCGAAACACGAAAAATGCGAAAGAAGCATGGAAAGTACTAAAAGATTTCCAAGAGCGTGATTCGACGGGTAATAAAGTGCGAATATTGCGTGAAATAATGCGACAACGTGCAACAGAGGAAACTGATATGAAGATTCATGTCAACCACATCAACGGGTTATTCCAGAAGCTGCTTGCGCTTAGTGAAGACTTCAGTCCAGAATTTTTCATGAGTGCCACGTTACTTGGTTCTCTGCCACGCAGCTATGATGTATTGATTACAGCACTCGAGGTATATGACGAGAAAAAATGGACGCATATAATAAAGAAAATTGTCAGCTGTTATTTCTTTAAAAAGTCAGGTCATTTTCGAGATAAGTGCAATGAATATGCAAAGTGTAAGGCAAGAAAAAACAATGTATATAACAATTCAAAGGCGAATATAGTTGAACAACGTAATACAGATCAACTCTTGTTCATCGCTGGCACATGTCCAAGCGAATGGATAATCGATTCTGGAGCAACATGTCATATTTCCTGTCGTCATGATGTTTTCATCGAATTTGAAATGGCCAGCAAATAAAATCGTCTGACAAGGACAGTGTGGTTATGTATTTTATGAACAAAGATGGAATCCCCAGTAATGTAAAAATGGAGAATGTTTTGTATATTCCAGAAATTGGCGGAAATTTAATTTCTGTGAAACGATTTACTGAAAAAGCGGTTAAGTGTGATATTCAACGGAGGTGCCTGTGAGATTTGGTCAGCTGACAACAAGAATCAGATTGCTATCTATCTCGGAGATTGCTAATAATTTGTACCGGATGCGTGTAGCAAATAATAATAATATTAATTTGATTGCAAATAAACAAAATGTTTGTATACATGAATGGCATCGTATTCTAGGCCACCGCAGCATCGACCTAGTGAAAAATATTCCGAAAGAAGGTCTTGTAGATGGGATGAAGTTGGCAGTGACGTATGTATCAAGGGAAAGTTAACTCGAATGTCATTCTCAAAAGCGTTGCAAAACGCAACAGTCGTACATTAATGGAAATGGCCCGTTGCATGCTGCTGGATGCTAAATTTGAATACCGCTATTGGACTGAAGCGATAGTGATGGCGAATTATTTATAAAATTCATTGCAATGGAAGGCAGTAAGTTGAAATCCATTTGAAATTTGGCAAGCTAGAAAACCATTTTATGAAAATTTGAAACGATTTGGCGCAAAATGCTTCGTACGAATCCAAGATGCACGGCGTCAGAAATTGGATTTGAAAGCAGAAGAGGCAACTTTTACTCCACCTGTTCGGTAACAGATTTGGTATTTTTTATCAGCAAGTTATCCAAAAGTTACCATGGGACATTTCCAAAAGGGTCTATTAATTGATACAAAAAGAAAGTGTGGTTAATATTAGAAATAATTATCTGTCTTTAATTTAGTGATCGCAGTCCCATCTTATAAAAATAATATATTTAACACAAGCTGCAAGAATATTCGTGTGTGTTGTAGTATTTTTGACCCCTGAAACAAAATTAAAAAATAAAACATCAAACAAAAAAAACATAGCCCTGTTGAGGTGACTCCAACTAATAAAATTAGAAACACAATTTGTGCAGAATTATGAGCTATTTATGAATGACCTCTCTACGGACCAATTATAAACTCAACCAGTTAACAGTTGGGTACGAATTGAAATAAATGTAGTGGGAGAGGGCTAAGCCTCAGCCTGTGACGTCCTAATTAACAGCCTGTGACGTCACAAATCGGCACAGCATGTCTTAAATTACATTAATTATGAGCTTTCAATAAATTGCTCCTTATTCGACAATACAAATTTATTCAAAATACTCTGTGTACTTTAAGTCAAAGTTGGGTTTATGAAATTTTATCAAAACCACTACTATGACCACTAGAATTTTGGAAGAGATTCTGGAATATTCTCATCTGGGACAGGGTTGTGCGTCTACGCATAAATAACTAAAATAACCTTATAAAACCCTTTATGTATACTATTTATTTATAGTATTTATAGTGTGACGCAAGATTTGCAGCATGCTACCATGAACATCTATTATATTAATACTCTTAATTTTTTCAAATTAAACTCTAAAATGACCCCTAAAAATGATCCGATCCTTTTAAATTTTTCAGGGTAGGTCGACATAAATATTGCGGTGTGCATAGGCTAGAAAAATCAGAAAAACTCCACCGAGAAGTAGCCGAAACGGGTAACTTAGGTGGTTTCAGAAAATTTCCAAGATTTCACGCTATGTGAGTTTGTCATGAGTTTGCTTTATTAAACCCTGAAATTGTTATTAGCTTTATTTTCATCGAATGTAGATAGCTTTCGTTTCTACGTCTACAAGGGGGACGAGAATTACCAAATTCATTGTTATGACAGTTTTAATCCCCCTTGCTTCATAGCAAACTATGATTTATATTTTGTTCACCAGATGTCAGCTACTTTGTTGAAAATCGCGATATCAAATTATTTTTTATCGAGTCGAAAATGCATGATCAATCTTATGCCGTGATGCGTCTTTCTGTCCACCTACCGAATCAACAAATAATTACATTCGAAGCAGGTAATGAAGATGAAGCGTTGCTTGCAGCACAAACTGACCGAACGAAGCTTGAGTCATGGTTTCAGCTCAACTTCAATGATCAAAACGCACATCATTTCCTATATACTGACATTCCCCACCATTACGTTTACGTACGCGGTAAATGGCAACTTCGTCAAAGAGGTGGAGAGAAGGTTGTTGCACAAATGTATACAGTAAGCTTGAAATATGAGGAGCGTTTCTTCCTGCGGCTGCTTTTGTTACATATTCGAGGTTCCAGCAGCTTTGAATTTGTACGAACATTCAATGGTTTTATTTACAAAACCTTCAAAGAAGCTACAGCTACACGGAGTCTGGTAAATGATGATGAATGGGATCACTGCTTAACAGAAACAGCACTCTTTCAAATGCCAAGACATCGTCGAGAGACTTTCGCTTATAATTGTTGCTTAACCTTCAAAACCAATTGAACTCTGGTTGAAGTATGCAGATGACATGACTCTTGATTACAGCTGAAACCATATTGAAAATGTAGCAAAAAATTTGGCTCTCCACGATATTAACATAATTCTTATACAGCACGGACTTTCTTGCGGTAAGATCGGCTTACCAACTCCATCGAGAAGTCCCGTAGAAGTGTAAGTCTTCGATACAGTCCGAGAAGCCGAAAAAGCTGAATTACGAAATCAACTGCTAAACGAAAAGCAGTTGGATGCATTTCGTAAAACAACTGCTGCAGTGGATAATGAAAATGTCTCCAGCCGAAGTTGAGATTTGAATTGTTGACTTGGCACGTAAGTCATACATACTATGTGCATTTGAGCGCGTGCTTGCCGTTTAAGATTTAAAAATTAACCGCGTATATGAATTTACTTTATTTTTGATAAAAGTGCATCAAATTTACATCTTGAAAAATCTTCTTAATCATTCCTTAACCAAAAATTCAATAAAATGTGTTCACGTGACTGATTATTCAGTAACAAGTAAGTCAGCTAGTATTTTATTAATTTCGTTAATGTGACTTCTATTTCATTTGCATCCAATGAAAAAACGCACCTAACCACCAAAATTGTCTTTTAAACTGTAACATCTGCCATCTATGCACTAGTAGATAAACTACGATTTTCGTAAAACATTAGGTTGTCAGCCTCTGCGGAAAATTTTTCCTAAACTATAATGTCAAATTTGACATTTTGTTTATTCAACACAAAAACACAAAAATTTTGTTTCAAGTAACATAAAATTTAATTTCGCAAATATAAAAATCACAAAATTCTAAATAAAATCAGTGGAGAAATTACAAAAATTGCAATTATGATAAAATTTAAGAGTTGATTATAGATAAAACCCATCTATTTTATTTGTTCTACAATTCCAAAATCCAAAACGAAAATTTGTTGATTTTTGCACCCCCATCACGATTAGCGCAAAGTAGGTTACCACGGTTCGTAGTGAAGCAAATTAAAAAAAAGTGAAATTCGCACAAAACAAATAACACCCTCGGGAAAAATGTAAATAAAGCAAGAAAAAAATTATTTTTTTTATTATTTTGTCAAATCGAACAAATTTCAAGACGTAAATATTTATAAAACACAAATTTTGAGTAAAAATGAAAAGACTGTCAAATATTATTCAACGATTAAAGCGGGGGTATGTTGCTGCTAAAGGGGCTTGTTATGATACATGATACTAATAAATTCATTGCTTGCAAATCTATATAATTCCAGAAGCACTGACAATTCAGAAAATAATACCAAAGATGATCTACTAAACAACCTTTCAACTGCCGCATCTCTTGGCACAACCACAGTTAGCAATGTGGATAGCATAACGACCATAAATAAATTAGATTTGATTCGCATACGTCTCTATTCGACCCGCGGCAAAATGATCGTATTGGAAGTATCACGTAAAAGTACCGTTCTCGAATTAAAAAAGGAAGGTATCGTTAAACTGTTGTACCCCGACAGTGTAGATAACGCCATCCCGAATAATATCCTCGATTTAACGTATCTCACACATTCAAAGACAAAACAAAAATTAGATGAAAATATTACGTTACACGATCTGGGAATAAACGATTGTGGTAAGTGTTTTCATTTTGATTTTATTTACTTGGGAAGAATACGTGATGTAATAATATAAGTATATGAAACGCACCCTTCCCGCGCCACACCTCCAACACTACGATTCACCCACTCGCACCTACAAATTTAAATAATTGTTTTTTTGTTTTTGTTCACAGATGAGTTTGTTCTATCAAAACGTATTTTAAAAATTGATAAACCTGAAAATCTACAAGGACCTAAGCTTGCCGATGTTCTCGAGGCAACAAAAAATGTAAAACCATCGAAAATGACACCACCCGCCGTTAATATAGAAAGCCTTCTGATGCAGAATGATGTAAGTGTTTTAATTCATTGATAAGTAACCGAAACGGCCCGTTTATTATAACGTCAAATTGTGCGTTCTGCTTTGAGAATTTTAACAATAAAGCATCTTATCCTAATTAAGCATTTAATATTGGTGTAAGGATATGGTTTAGATGGGTTTGCAGAGTGCAATCGGACACCATCGAACCTGGAGTAGTACTCGTTTAGAAAATTGTTTAGTATAATTATTACTAAAGGATATAAATGTCCTTTTTTGATCTTATATGCATGATTTGCTTCTCCAGAATTTCATTTAACATTTTACTTTCTTTTATGAAGTAAAATAAGGTATAGTAATTATGAAAATTTTCGACCAACATACATTTTCCAACTCTGGAAGCAAATTGATGCTACTGAGTGGAAGTATCATCCATAAGTGACGGTTTCTAATATATCTCAACAATTCTTTCCAAGCTTTAACGAAAGTTGCAGAGAGATTAAAAGGACGAAATGCCTTGGGGTCGGTATAATCCGACTTACCAGCTTTCGGTATGGAAGTAACTCTACTCCTGTTCCAAGATTGTGCGACAGTTCCAAATGCAATGCATGTTCGAAAGAGTAGAAGTAAGTAATTCCGAATGAGAGGAAACCCTTGCTATTATAATTCAGCAGAAAAATTTCATCCGGACCCTCGAGAAAATGAACAGATGGCAGTAATTCGACAATTTTATTATTGTCAAAAGGTCGTAATATATCAAGACTGCAAGATCATTTATCCAGAGAAGTATTAAGTCTGGTGATTCCAAAAGACTATTGATTTCTTCGCCGGAAGCTAATCCAAGAAGTCCTACGAGCGGATCCTAGATTTTTTTGGTATATTCTTTTTGAGCTGACAAAAGTTATCCCAATCATCCTGAAGATTAGATCTTTTGACTCTGTTTTTGTCTCCTAGCAGTTTTACCTAAGTTTTTTAAGATCAGAACACCAAAAAGGCTTGTTCTGACTTTTTCGCTTGGTAATAATAGGAATTTTAGATCTTTTAAGATTTATGTTCCTATGGTCAGAGGAGAGAATATCACTGGTCTCATTGGTCTATCTAAATATTTCGCCGCATCCACCAGAAAAGATCGAACCACTATCGAACACTTCCCCAAGCTTGAGCTCTATTTTCTAGTGAATTAAGGTCTCAGGGTCTATCGTACTTTATATGTACTATGTAATCCGATTAATGAAAATTTACAACTTTTTACTTCCAGTTACAATTCGACATTCGAAAAATTTTAATATCTCTGGCACAATCCTCGGCTTATGTTATAGGGGCTGGTCCGTATGCCGAACGTTTTATAGCAATGTTAAAATTACGATTAATTAATCGACGAAGACAGGAGGCCGATACGATACAGTGTTTAGTCGACATGGGCTTCTCTAAAGATCGTGTTGTTTATGCATTACGTATTAAAAATAACGTGTACTCAGCGGCCTTAGAATGGTTAATCGATAATCAAAGTACAGTAAATTTAAATGTAGCTACAACCCCAGATTCTAATATATCAAATAAAATTAGTTTAAAAAATGTAAGTAGCGAGTAGACGACGTTGTGCAAGTTTTAATATTCGTATTTTTTTCTTCTCATTTTTAGACACCCTGTGAAAATATAGAGGCTTTATTAGAAATAATTAGAATACATTCACACCGAAGCGTACCACCAACCAAAGCTATGGTTAAATCGCTTGTCGATATGGGATTCGTGGAGGATAATGTCGTAGAGGCACTAAAAGTAACACGTAACAATCAGGCAGCAGCCGTAAGTAGAACATCCGTAATGTTTGTACGATCAAAATATTTAAAATTAATTAATACGTACGATACTCTTATATTCTAGTGCGAATGGTTAGTTGGTAATAGGTCGCGTAGTTTAACCGAATTACGCGAAGGTTTACCAACCGATTCACCTGTATTAAAAGCTTTATTATTATCACCGCAAGTACAATTAAGTTTAGGAAATCCAAAATTATTTTTAGCTTACCTATCAATGTTAGAAAATTATTCGACTGTGAATATGTGGTTAGGGGATAGTGACACATCAGGAGTATTAGGGCACATATTTCGTACGTATCATGAGGAGAAGCACATTATCGCGATAAATCAATTTAATTCAACGCTTTAATCAGAGAGTATAATTACAAACAAATTTTATGCCAAAGATAATTATATTAATTTGTAAAACAATTTTAAATTATTGAACAAAACAAAATAACAATATTAGTAATGACGCTTAATTGAACACTTAATAAATATTTTTTTATATAAACTTTTGTCTGTTTATTGCTTTTGATTTATTCGACAATCGCTTGGAGTTCAAAATGTACAACCCGGCAAATACTGTAACTATTCAACAATTGATCTCTCCACGTGCGATTATGGCGTCGATTTATAATCAGTACGAGTTTTTCCTAATTATAGATATCTATCGTGATGAAGAAAATCTGTTCATTTCATTTATTAACGCCAACAATTTTCATTTTAGTTTCTCGCTTACGATTCCGAAACAACCCAAATGTCCCAGTGTAATCACGGCAACCCAGTGCCGTGATTATAAAAACACCAACAATGATGACATCAACTATGATCGATAACAAAAACTTAAAATTGACGAAATACAGGTAATTAGTGTGAGCATTAATACCCGTAACCATAAGTTAGTGGAAGCTGCAATATACATAGTGATACTCCCTAGATCTAACATCAAAGATAATGCTTTTACTTAGTTCTTCAAGCAGCCAGGTGAAAAATTCATAATCGAGGGTGACCAACGCTAATCACGCAGACTGGAGGACAAGACTATCAACAACAAAAGAGAAAGAGCTTCATGAAGCAATAATTAAACACAACTGTAACTGGCATTCTACAGGAAAACCAACTTGTTGGTCCAGCGATCAAAATAAAACACCAGACCTAAATGATTTTTTTTATAACAAGAAAAGTCCCGATTAATTATATAACAGTGCAGGAAGGATTTGAAAAGCTCGTCAAAGTCGTTTTTTAGAAAAGCTCGTCAAAGATACACTGTAAGCAGCGTGGAAGAGTACTAATTCAAAAAACAAAAAAAAAATAACTGGCAAATGCTTCTCAATGGAAATAAAATCACTAGTTACCAACATAAACGTATGCGGGACCCAGCCGTCAAAAGTAGATTAAATTATTTGATACAAGGAATACACAGAGAAATGCGGGAATTTAAAAATAAATCAAAAAATTCATACCTAGAATCGCTCGCCTACGACGAAGACACCGATTATTCATTGTGGAAAGCAACCTAATATTTGAAACGACCAGTTACGCAAATACCGCCAATCAGAAAAAATAATGGTCATCTGATCACTTTGAGTGGACTATTCAGCCCAATTTAACAACACAATAGCCATTAACTTAAGCCAAAGAAGTAAAACAAGAAATAAAGAACAATGTGTTACCTAAAAATTATCAGGATATGACTGGTTAACTGGAAAGATTCTTAGACAACTACCTAAAAAGCTATAAAGAAAATATCAGACATAAGTAAAGCTTCCTTCAGACTGTTATGTCCCTTCATCACGGAAAATTGCGGAAGTAATAATGGTACCTAAACCAGATAAGCCAGATGATGATGGCTTATCTGGTTTAGGTACCATTATTACTTCCGCAATTTTCCGTGATGAAGGGACATAACAGAGTCTGAAGGAAGCTTTACTTATGTCTGATATTTTCTTATCATATCACCAGACATAACCCGATTGGCCAATATCACTTCTTCGAATTATATCAAAACTGTTTGAGATAATAGTCTCTATAATTGAATCTTGTAAAATTAGAAGCGGTTCCTTCCCATCAGTTTGGATTTAGAAAAAAAATACCACAATCGATTAAGTTCATAACAGATCTAATAGAAAAATCCTTAGAAAAAAAAATTGTCCAGCCATATTTCTGGACATAGCGCAGGTATTTGTAATTTGACATTAGAGAAAATTCTGCCATTTGTGTATTTCGAAATTCTACAGACGTACCTGAAAAGAAGATATTTTAGACTTAAAGAGAAAGGAGTTTACTCCAGCACAAAAGAAGCTAAAGCAGGTGTCCCGCAGGAGAGTGTCTTATAGCCATTTCTTTTCGTATTGTTTACAAACGACTTACTGCAGACGAATAATGCAACTAAACCACATTTGCAGATGACACTGCAAATCTAGGCATTGGTTATAAAATCGGCGAAGTCACATTCATACTATAAAAAGCCATAAATAATATCCAAAATTGTCTGCCCAAGTGTAGAATTAAATTAAATGAATCGAAGTGTATATACATTAACTTCACTACCAGATCAATAGAACCACTACCTGTGACTCAATAATATTCCTGTGCAGTATGCACACAAAAAAATTCTCAGTTATTCATTCACAATAAATGTATGCTCTATCAGGAAGTGTTTGGACATTTGGACATATAGTATATTCAACTGTGGAGATGCATCGAATCCGGCAATCAACGGATAGTTCAACGTGACCTTAGAGACATCGGAATGAACACAGTCGCAAGTGAAATAAAGAAGTGTGCTCAAAACACCAGGAGAGGCTCCGTCAACAACCTAACATCGAAGCATAATACAAAGTTAACAAAAACACTTGATGTAAAGAATACATGGCAGTGCTATATTATTAAATTGTCAGACTCAAACACTGTTAGTCAAAAAAAAATTTTGAATGACCCATAGTAACCATAATTTAGAAACTTACTATACATAACCCCGTCCAAATCGGTAATGAAAAGGTCAAGTTTTATTTAGCATTATACCAGTTACCCTTACTTGCGTACAAGTCGAATGCTACAAGTATACGCATAGTACAAGTCGACAACTTGTTCTTGTTGTAACTAAAGCGGAAGTGACAGAGACTTCTTTTATTTAACAGACTGAAGATAGTGTTACCAACAATAGTGTAACCAACAAACAATACAGTATTCCCAACATTTAGAATACCATATTTACTTTTCATCATTCTCCCTAAATGTTGTATTTTGTAGACCCATAGCTTTGGAACAGCTGTGATGTTGCTTCTTAAGGAGAGCGATTGTTAAAACATCAGCAATCATTTGCTCTGTTGAAATGTATTCTATTTCAAGTCGACGGCACATCACTAACTCCTTTATAAAATGATATTTGACATCTATATGTTTCGTCCTTGGGTGATATGTATTCGTAGCACTCAAGCTTATCACACTTTTGTTGTCGCAATTAAGCTTGATCACATTCGATGCATCTGGAAAAATTTCGCACTGTAATTTGTAGAGCCATAAGCCTTCTTGTGCCATAAACATGTATTCTGTCTCGGTAGTTGACAAAGCCACTGTACATTGTCGTTTCGAGTTCCACGATATTAGTCCTCCCTGTATCGCAAATACATATCCAGTAGTTGATCGTCGTTGTTCAGGATCACCCGCCCAATCTGAATCACAGTATCCAATCATATCTGCATTGCTATTTGCTGAATTTCAATTTAAAACTTAATGTACCCTTCAAATACCTCATCATTCGTTTTGTAGCATTCCAATGGCTATTCCTGGATTCTGATTAAACTGACTTAATTTGTTGACGGCATAACAAATATCTGGTCTTGTGACTTGCGCTGCATAAAGTAGACCACCTATTGCCGCTTGATACGGAATGTGTTTCATCTTCAACGTTTTTTGGACTCATCTCTTTAGACAAGATTTGTTTAGCATCTAGGGGAGTCGCAACTGGATTTCAATCTGTCATGTCAAACTGTTCGATTCCTTTCAATTTGCATTCCTAGTACATATTTCGCCTCCCCGATATCCTCCATCTGAAATTTTCTCATCAAATTTTTCTTCAGCTCAGCTTAAATCCAAATCATTAGAAAATAATATGTGATCATCTATACGTATACAGCGACTATTATGATCTTTTCAGCTACTGTTGTAAAGTATATGCATGTGTCTACCGATGATTGCTTTGAACTTGAAACTTTTTTACCATGTTGAAAACATCCTGGCTGCACCATATAAATGGTATCTTCAAGTTCTGATTGGAGAAATGCTGTGACTGCATTCATTTGGTGAATCTCCAAATCATATTTCGCTGCCATTGCTATAATAAAAAACGAATCGAGCTGTATCTCACAACTGGAGCGTACTTTTCTGTGAAATATATGCCCGGTTTCTGCGCACATCCTCGGATCACCAGTCTCGCTTTATGTTTTATAATTCTTCCGGCAGCATCGCGTTTCGTTTTAAACACCCATTTATTACTGATGGGCTTTTTATTAACAGGCAGATCAACCAACTCCCAAGTATTGTTTTCCATTAAAGATTGATATTCGGATTCCATGGCTTGCTTCCACAAATCGGAATGTATTCTTTGGCTGTGGGCTAATTCCCAGGTAAATCGATTAGTACAGTAAATTGAAATTTTAGTACAAATTACTTTTCAAATCGTACCAATCCTCTAGTAAATAAAATTAGGTAAATGCGGCTTAAAGCGACACATGGTTTCTAGGAATATACAAAAATTGGTATGTAGGTACACGAACTATAATGTCATAAATTTTATTGTCATTGTTTCAATTATTCGTATTGTTTATACAGGGCCGGCCCTAGAGCCGAGCCAGTAAGGCCATGGCTTGGGGCGCTTGGCTGGTAGGGGCGCCATTATGAAAAAAAAATTAATCCTTCGCGGTGGTTTATGCTAAAAATATAAATGTGCTATCATTTGACAATAGTTGTATTAAAATTGACGAGCGGGATGTTTTTTATTACAAAAAAAAAAAAATATGCGTTAATTTTGTCCACGAGTGTATATTGAGGGATAATAAGCTACTTCTTAATAATTAGTCGATTTTGTTTCACCAGAATATAACCAACAATAGAACCCACTTAAAAATAAAACATTTTACAACATTTATGAGATTGCAAAATAGATTTGCGAATCAGTCTGTGACTGTCCCAGACACCAATATTATAATGTGCAATCAGTTGAAGATGACTTGTATCATATTGCTTCCGAATTTGACCCGCTTCGTTTGACCGCCGACAAATAGAAACATTATATGAAAAGTTTTCTTGTAGAAATAATCAAAACACACTCGGACGTCTACACATAATAAAAGTTGAACATCAAGTGAACAATTATATGTGGTTCTTATTTAGTAGAAAAGCAAAATCCTTTACATATGTTTCTGCAAAGTAATTAATATTTTGAACAATCGTTTAAATTTTAAACTTTAAAATAAGTCATATTCTCAAAAATGTATAAAAAAGTTAATCTAGAAATTATGTTTAAATTAAATTGTCATTTTAATAATTAACTCATAAAATGATAATAATGATAACCGATAATTGTTTGTATAAGATCATACCAAGATTTGAATACGGATATGCATTTAAAAAATAACAAAATTCCAACCTCTATCTACCTGCCTAGTGCATCAAAAAATCGATATCCAATGTTGTATATTACATAAAGTGCCAAACACATTTTTTATCTCCTTACATATTTCTATGAATATCCTCCATATAGATGGTTTATTAATTGTTATTGTTGTAAAGAGTTTTATCCCTTGAAAAAAAATAAAACTCTTTTTCGACCAATTTTTATTTTTAAAATAATTTTTTATCGCTTGGTGCAAAGACGTAAATAAATTTCGAAGGAATATTCGTCTTTCAAGCGGAATTAATATTATTTTTTTCAATCTCTCTTTTGAAGAAGATTTCTTTTCATTGGAAAAAAATTCTACGCTCAAGCGTTTTATGTTTTAGAAATAAATATCACGCTTTGCTGTAAGATTCAATATATACAAAACGAATTAGTTAAAGAGAAAAAGTTTTATAAATTATTTAAAAATTTCTTTCGGCTGATAAAGAGTGAGAGATTGAAAAATAATAGTTATTTTCAATCACTGTATTAATCACAATACCGTTGGTAGTCATAGCAACCATAAATATTATTGTAACACTACCTACACAAGTATTAATCTTTTAAAATAATATTTAGTGTTGCAGTTTTCAAAGTAAGTAGTGGTCAGTGATTTTAAAAATTAAAGTTGAGTGTTTTGAAAATTCAATCGAAATTGCAACGGTAAAAAAAATAGGTATGTTGTATTTATTGATGAATGAATATAAAATTTATTTATTTTTATAAGATATAATTTTTTGTTTTAATATAAGCGTTCTAATATTTCGTTTTTCTACACTGTTAGGCTTTATATTTAACCCATAATAATGCCTCCAAAAAAACTGGCTACCAAGGTAGAAAAAGAAAAGCAGAGCAGGAAAAGCAAATACAAAAATGTCAAAAGATTTCTTCTTTTTTTAAATCTACAAATGTTGATCGGCGAAGTGACGATTCAGAATCGGAAAGTGAGCTACAACATATTGAGTCAGAGTCTACCTGTACAGATTCAGATCTGATAAGTTCATCGAAATCATTGGACGTTGAAGAATATTGTTCCAATCCAGAACCTGATCTCGAATCAGATCATAGCATTGTTGACACATTTGACGTAAATTCTCATTCGGAAACGGTAAATTCTGAACATAATTCTTTAGATGTTGTTCCAAGTATCCAAGACTATTTGTCCGATATTGGGAAATGGCCGCAAAATATTGGCCCAAATATCGATTTACTTGTAAGACGTGGACCAGAGCAAATAATTAATTTTGATTTTCCATTGACTGTTCAAGAAAAGGAAGGAAGAAGTCGGAAGTTTTGTTCTACAAACTATTATCGAACACTTCCTAACGGTGAAAAGATACAACGAAAGTGGTTGGTTTATTCAAAATCTAATGATGCTGTTTTCTGTTTTGCATGCAAGTTTTTTTCTAAGAAAGAAATTTCCCTAACTGTTAATGGATTGAATGATTGGAAAAATGTGTCAGCCAGATTAAAAGAGCATGAAAAAACAATTGAACACTTAAAATGTATATCAACATGGAATGACTTGGTCAGAAGATTGAATGAAGGAAAAACTATTGACTCATTTAATAAAAAACTCGTGAATGAAAATACAATACGTTGGCGAAATGTACTGGAGAGATTATTTGAAATCATTAAGTTACACGGGTCACAGAATCTTGTTTTGAGAGGAACATCTGATAAGTTATATGAAGATAAAAATGGAAATTTCTTAAAATTTGTTGAGCTTATAGCTAAATTCGACCCAATCTTGAAAGAACACGTACGTCAAATAAAAAATAAAGAATTACACGTACATTACTTGGGCAAAAGAATTCAAAATGAAATGATTACGTTGTTAAATTCTGCAGTCAAAGAAAAAATTACAAACTTAATAAAATTGAATAAATATTATTCAATAACCGTTGATTGTACTCCAGATGTTTCCCATATTGAGCCAATGTCATTAATTGTCCGAGTGGTATGGCCAAGTAGTGATGAAAAACACATTGAGGTGCATGAACATTTCTTAAGTTTCATTGAAATTGATAATAGCTCCGGAGCTGGAATTACAGATAAGATTATAGAAGTATTAGAGTCACATAACTTGTCAGTGGCCAATATGAGAGGTCAAAGTTATGATAACGGCTCCAATATGCGCGGACGACATAGTGGTGTCCAAAGTAGAATTCTTAATTTAAACCCAAGAGCTTTTTTTGTTCCTTGCAGTGCACATACCCTAAATTTAGTGGTGAATGATTCTGCGAGTTGTTGTGTTGAAGGTATAACTTTTTTTGATATCATTCAGCATTTGTATGTTTTTTTCTCATCGTCAACTCAACGCTGGGCTTTATTAAAAAAACATATAGCTGGTTTTACGTTGAAAAGTCTAAGTGAAACTAGATGGGCCAGTCGAATTGATACTTTAAAACCTCTACGATATCACCTCAAAGAAGTTATTGCGGCTCTGTATGATTGTATGAATGGGGATGGGCAACCTAATGTTACCACAGTCACAACAGCACGGAACAAGTCAGAAGCCACAGCTATATTGCAAAAAATTGAAAAATATAAATTTATCTGCTCTTTAATTGTATGGTATGATATTTTGTTTGATATAAATGTAACTAGCAAAGCATTTCAGGCAGTTAGTTTAAACCTGAGCCAAGCAGTAACGTTGTTATCAAAAAGCATGGTGTTCCTGGAAGACTATAGAACAGATGCAAAATTTGATTGTATTTTGGAGGAGGCTAAAACAATTGCAATTGATTTAGATATTGATGTACAATTTGAACGCGCACGAGTCCGCCGTCAAAGAAGACAATTTGATTACGAACAACATGATGAAGTATTTGATGATCCTATACAAAACTTCAAAGTTAATTTCTTTAACAATATATTGGACAACGGGATACAATCGTTACGTGATCGCTTTCAACTAATTCAGGAACATAACAATAAATTCGAATTACTATATAACTTTGGCAATATCACTAATATAACGGATGATGACATACAAAAATATTGTATGGATTTAGAACTTCTCCTAACTGACGGTGATCAAAAGGATATTTCCGGCTTGGATTTGTTTGACGAATTAAAATACATAAAAAGTCATTTGTCTACAGATTGTTGTGATTCTCCTACTGAAATTCTTAACTATTTGCTAGAGAATAATTTAACAACCGCCTTGCCAAATATATATATTGCATTGCGAATCATAATAACATTGCCAATAACTGTAGCGAGTGCAGAGAGAAGCTTTTCTAAGCTTAAATTAATAAAAACTTATTTGCGCTCTACAATGCTCCAAGATCGTCTTGATGGTTTAGCTACCCTTTCCATCGAACGCGATTTAGTATGAAAATTGGAACTGGATGATCTTATAAACAATTTTGCAGCCATGAAAGCTAGGAAAAAAGTTTTTATGTAAGTAAAAATAAAATTATTTTTTGAATATATATAATTTCTCTCTTTTTTCGTAGATAAAAAACAGTCCTGAAAGATTATCCAGAAACAAAAGTTTTATATACATATTGGTGTTAAGAAAATTTTGTATTAAATTTAATATAAAAATAAAATATATTTTCAAATATAAAAATATTTTTTTAATAACAAACAAAAATTTTTTAGTTGATTCTTTTTTTTTGCTTGTTAAAACATATGGGGCGAACTTTAGACCCTTGGCCTAGGGCGCCATAAGAGCTCGGGCCGGCCCTGTGTTTATACGAATAAATTTAAATTGTATATTTGCTCAAATTTGTTGCGTAATATACACAATAAACTTATTGAAAAACTAAATAAAAAATTTAACAAATAAAACTGTGTTCATAAATATACAATCGCATTTTTATTTCATGGGAAATACTAATGAATATAAAAAAATTATTTCTAGAAACATGGCCGCCATATTTTCTTGATTTGTTTAGCAAAAACTAAAACTACTACTATTTCCCTTTTGTGTCTTCGCTTTACCCTACTTTTTAGTACATTATTTCAATTTACCGCATACACTGTTAAAAACAAGATTTACCCTATATTTACCTTAGAATTGGCCCACAGCCTTTGTAATGCTTCATTTACTGATGATGGATCTTCACAAATTGTCCGCCTCGAAATTAGTATGGTACACAAAATCAGGCATTCTTAAAGTTTTCGGATTTCGTGTTCAGATTCTCCTTGGTTGTTCAGCTATTTGGATACTTTTTGGTGGTTGATAGTCATCGTCAGAGTTTGTATTAAAGAATGGTTCTTCATCCGTACAGTACGAATCGTCAACATTACCATCTGTACTAACTGGCATTTGTTGTTGAATCTCTTCTTGCGGAACCATTTCCTGAATCTGAACAGTGTCATCATATGTTATCTCATGTGGGTGAGTATCTGTATTCATTAAGCTTTCTTTTCATCTATTTCTAGAGACATATCAAACAAGTTAATAATATCATTTAAAAATACCTGATTGAGAAACTGGTATTCCATAAAAACAACATCACATCTGATTAATACAGTTTTTTTTCTATATGGAATACTCGATATGCCTTAGATTCTTTACTGTATCCCATGAAAATACACTTTTCTGATTTCTAATCCAGCTTTCACCTTTAATGTTTTGGAATGTGCGCAAAATAAATACAGCCAAACACACGCAAATGTTTTAATTGTGGTTTTATTCCAGACTAAACCTCTTCTGGTGATACTGAATCCTGCATTCGGTTTGGTGTACGATTTACCAAATATTCTGCTGTGTTTGCAGCTTCTGCTCAGAATTTTTTCGGAAGATTGGCCTCAATAAGCATACACATGACTTTTTCGATAAGATTCTATTCAGCCGTTCACACTTTAAAATTTGCTCAGGCGTGTAAGGTGTCGTTTTCTGATGTTTGATGCCGGATTTTCTAAGAAAATCATCCATCTTATTATTGCAGAATTCTGTTCCGTTGTCGGTGCGTAAAATTTTTATTCTTTTGTTCGTTTGGTTTTCAACCAAATTCTTAAATTCCACAAAACTGTTAAACACTTGAGATTTAAACTTCAAAAAATAAAAATACAAAAAATTTTCGTGAAAAATCAACCTCGAGATCGAAGATGTATTTCGCACCGTCAAGCGAATTTTCTTCTATGGGACCGCATAGATCTGCATGCAACAGCTCTAATAGTTCATTCGCTCGCTTTCCACTTTCTGGAAAGGGTAACGGGTTTGCTTACCCTTGATACACGTTTCACATTTTTCGTTGTCATTTGTATTCACAAGATTTATTTTTAAATGATCCTGTAATTTATTCATATAGCCATCACTCATGTGGCCCAAACGTCTGTGCCACAACTTTACATCCTCTCGCAGGTAATATGACGTATGGATGTTAGGACTTTCCATGTCTAATTTGCAAATCCCATTTTTTAAAATAGCTGTCGCCAACAACTCTTCATTAGAATCATAAACTTGACATCCACACTGATCAAAATCAACACGCTTGCCATTTTTCATCATTGCGTCATATGTGCGTCATATGTGCCGATGCTCCTGAATCGATGTACCAATCCTCATTACGTAATTTATCATTCGCAGCGAATATACTTAACAACAACTTTTCACTATTTGGTTTAATTTGTTTTTTATTTGGTTTTCTAGAATTCCTAGCGTTATGGCCCGATTCATTACAGTTGTAGTAACGCGTAGGCTTCTTGTAATGTGTTTTGTTGTTCGAAAAAAACGCGGTATTTTCTTTTTTATCCACTTTCACTTCTTGAAGTACTTTTGTTTTTATGAAATCTCCTGTTATAATAGCCCCCGAATTCTCAATTGCCATTATTATCTGCTTATATGAATCAGGCAATCCAGCCAAAAGAAATGTGCCTATCCATTTTTCACTGCAAACTCAATATCATTTAGCATCTGTGCAGTTGACATGATGATAGTGACGTACTCCTCCATTGATTTACAATCAATGATTTTCGTCATGATCATTTTTCGCATTAGACCAACCTTTCTTGATAATCCTTTATCTGTGAATGCATTTTTTAATTTCTCCCAAACTTCTTTTGAGGTACTGGCTGAACGAATATGAACATAGTGCTGTTGACTGACCATCATTATTATTTTGATTCTAGCCTTTGTGTCTCTAGCTGTTTTTTTAATTGCATCTTCTGTGTCATCTTCTCCTTGCACACATGACCATAAATCTTCATGTTGAAGGTATGCCTTCATTGCAAAACTCCAATTATTGAAGTTTTCTCGGCCATTTAGCTTCTCGATGAATGGTATCATTGACATCGCCAAGATGGATGATAATTTTGAAATTACTGACTTATTTTTATTTCGATAATTCTGAGCCCATAACCTGATGGACAGAGATTTCTGTCGTATTGAAATAAAAAAACAACTTGCTCTTGTTGTAACTAAAGCGGAAGTGACATTGACTTCTTTTATTTAACGGACTGAAGATAGTAACAATATAAAACCATGAATGTAACAGTACAGTGTTACCAACATTTAGAATACAATATTTATAGTACTTTTCATCATCCGCAAAGTCTACATAACGAACGGTCATCCAGCAAATTCAGCCAGATTTACGCGACAAAGTCATCGAAAATTGGACCTCCCGGTGGTGGAATTTTAAACGGCGTTATATTCCATAATTAATGCCATTAAATATTCTTTCAAATAAATTCAAATAAAAATATCTCACACATAACATCTTGCTTTAACGTCTCTTAAGCTAGCAGAACCCATACAGCAGAACATTACAAGATAGTATGGATAATTATAGGCTAATTAAATGCTCTTGTAGCGGCCGAGTGAATTCAAATAAGCCAAATGGCGTGGTAATTGTGGTTTTATGTTTGTTGCCAGGAGCAATTGGAATTAGATGATACGCTCTGAAGAGATCGATTTTTGAAAAAATTGAACGAAAAATTTTGGATGTGGGGAATAGGGTAACGGTCATGAATTGTGACAGCGTTAAGCCTCCCATACATGGTCTCCAGTCGTTGTCCTTCTTCTTTACCATGTGTAATGGACATGATATTGCTGAAGAAGAAGGTCTGCAGATTCCTAGTTCCACCATGTGTTGAAATTCTATAAATGCTGCTTTGTGCCGAATTGTGCCTTACCGGAGAGTTGTAGTTTGGTGGAGCTGTTAAAGAGGAAAATGTCTTTAACAATGCTCCATAGCCATTGTTGATTATGTAGAACAATGGTGATGGTGTATCAACGAGTGCTGATGTAGCGTTGCTAGTAAGCTTAGCGGATGGATCAATCAATTTGCGATTGTTCAGATACTAATAAACCGAATTTCGTTAGGAAATCCGATTCCGTTTACATTCCCGTTTACATTCCGTTTACAAACGTGAAATAGAAAGAGAAAGTTAATATTTCTTGTCCAAAATGAATGTTTTTGTTTCTTTGCTATTTTGTAGAACGGAATTTAGTATGGAATTAAAACCATTTTTTCCACACATTGCTAGTTTCATATGAAAAATATTAAGGAAATCGGCTTTATTTTACGTAGAAAAGTGTTTAAAATTAGTATGAAAAAGTGTATAGAAAAACTCCGAGTTTCTTCTTCCGAATTTTTGTGACACTTTCTTTGGCGGGTAGTACGGATTTCGGTGTGCTCAACATGCTTCTTTCCATAGAAAAAGTATGGTTTTTGCACGCGATTGTAAACGGAATTCCGTCGGCATTGCATCTTATTCAGTTTTGAAATTTTGAAGGTGCAGCAGCAGCTGATCCATCCAACATAAAAACTAAAATATTTTTCTTAAATAAAATTATTTGATTAATTTTTAAAATTAAATTAAATTTTGTTTTTTTTTTATTTATTGTTATTTTATTATTATTCTTAATTTACTAAGTGCTCCGCCTTGCATTTTACTTCACTTCGTCCATACATCGCAATACTCTATTAAAAAACGTGGGGCTCCTATCCCTTCCAACTAAAACGCGGGTTCTGCTAGCTTTAGAAAAAGTTAACAGAACCCATATCGAAAAACGATTTAAAAACAATTGGAAAATTATAGGTTAATTTTAGCTTGGGGCTTTATCACTTAAAAGCTAGCAGAAAAAAATCGAAAATCGGATCAAAAATCAAATCAGAACGCAAAACATGATCAATTGACATACAAATAGTTTTAGCCTTATTCTGCCCTAATCAAATATCCCATGAACAAAATTTGGGCTCCACTCGTTCTTGTCCAAACTTCAGGTCATTTAATCTAAAGCTAGCAGAACCGAAATCAAAAATCGAATGAAAACCGAAATTAGAACGCAATACAAGATCAATTGACAAACAAATGATTATTTGTTAGGTTTTGGTCTGATTTGCGATTTGGGTTCTGCTAGCTTTTAAGTGATAAAGCCCTCACTGAAAAATCAAGCCTAATGCTTTTCTTAGAACAAGCAGAGTAAAAAAAAATTAATAAGGCATTTAATTAGCCTATATATTATTAGCCTATACTATAATTATCCATACTCTCTTGTAATGTTCTGCTGTGTGGGTTGTTCTAGGTAGCTTTAGGGACGTTTTGTTTTATTTGCATTTGTTGTTCTTCTCTAATCCTGAAATACAAAAGACAACCTCGTGTGTTAGGGTTCAATTGTTTGAATAATTTCCATCACCATTTTTGGATCGATTGTAATGAAATTCGGCTTGTAAAGGGTCTTTCTACAAGCCGAATTCCATTACACTCGATCAAAAAATGGTCATAGAAATTATTCAAGTAATTCAACCCTAACATACAAGGGTTGTCTTTTATTTTTCGAGATTAGAGCACAAAACCATTAGACCATAAAGAGGCTGTTGGAACATTCATACCGTCGACTGCTGTTTGGTTTCGCACTCATACGCATAGATCCAAGATTAGTCGCCTGTCACGATATTATAGACATGTTTTGAAACCCTCGCGATCATATTTTTCTCACACAACTCGCGATCACAATTCTTTCAGCGAACAAACTTTTTTGACGGTAAAATTTCCATGCAATATTGTATCTATGATGATCCCACAAATGCCCAAGGATGGTGAATCTCCCGATATATCAGTTCATGCACAGCATCAATGTTTTTTGGAACAATAACCGATTTTGTACAATCTTTACGAAACTTGTCGTTGAGCGAACTGCGGCCACGATTGAAATCTGTAAAACATCGATAAACACTGGTCCTTGATGGTGCTTCAACAACAAAAGTCGAATTGAGTTCGTCAATGCACTGTTGTAGAGTAGCTTTGTGACTGTCATCATTATTTATCAAATTCAAAATTCAAATTCACAACAATTAATAGTTTCAAATATAAATTCGATTTTATATAATTTGTCTTGAGTTATATTTGAAACAGTCTTAATATTGGGTTTGAGTTTTGAATATGAAGCTAGTGACATCTAGTTTCTAAATTTTAAAGTAATTTCTATATTTTTTTTAAAAATCAGTTCACATATAAAAAACAATTCCAAATTGTATAAAAGGGTCAAATTTTGTTTTTTTCCGTGGGAGTAATAAAATTACTATTTTTCCGATAGGTCGCTTCAGAACATTAAAGCGAAATAAGTGCATTAATTAATAATACTGGTGGCTTATCAAATTCAATATTTGAAATCAAGTTAAATCGAATTATTTGTATTAAAGTTATATTCTTAATGTTGTTAATTCGTTAATTATAATAAAATATATGTTGTTCTAAAAAAATTTACGTGCAATAGTTTAATTATTAATACTTATGGTATAACAAGATACCATCATGGATAAAATAACCCATAAATATCCATAGCTTCCCGTCAAAAGTTGTAAAAGATAAACACACGAAAATGTTCACGATTTAGTTCCATTTTTTGCACTAAAGGAAATTTTGAAATCAAGAAACGTTCTGATTATGTATACCGTCTAAAATGTCAAACTTTACAATATAGACACGTCAGTTACCAGACGGCAGCACTACCTAGGGTTGTTCAATCCCGATTTATAAAATGCACCCCTCGCATTATTTGCGTGTGCTCCCGAGTGGCTTTATTGCAGAGTTTGAAGTTCACAATTTCAACTATAGAATAGATTTTGCTTTAAATTAGTTTTCGCTCAATTATGTTTTGGCTGAATTGATTTTAAATGAATTGTAATTTCACCAAATTATTCATTTCTCGATCAATTTTTTATGTTCTTTGCGCGACGACGTTAGAACAAGGCAATGGAAAAGTACCATTCGAAATGAAATAAACAATAACAATAAAAGCGTCATAAAATCAAACAGCTGTTCATAAATTCATTGAATAATAATATTTAGTTTGTATATCGCATTTTATAATATTTTGTTTAGTATTTGATAAACCGTCATGTGGTGAAGTACCTGTGTGCAGTGTTACTTGCGGTCTTATGAATATACGTCTGTCACTAAATTCGAGTGTGCATTTTGATAAAAATAAATATTTTGTGTTTTGATGACATTTTATGTAAATGCACGTAATGTTGTATATATTGGAACTCGTAAACTGTAAGTTTTTCGATATTATTGCTTACCTTCATAAAAATTCTAAATTTAGTTTAGTGCGTTAGTCGATTTTAAATTTTATGCTTATTTCGCTTACTTAAATTTGCTTTCTCTTGTACTCAAACGGCTTGCAATGGAAAATTTTAATCCTCAAATACATATACAAAGTATATTTTATTCAAAGTAGGTACTAAGGTGAATAATCGTTGACCTGGGTGGTGTGCGTCCCACTGTGCAGTATTTTCACAACTTGCAGCGATTTTATAAATTAAATCACCAAAATAATTAATTCATTGCCATTTCAATTGTCAGATTGCACCTTATCATACGTTATCAGTTTATTGAGTGATTTGTAGTTTACACTTTAATTGCGTAAATACTATAATATTTATAACTGCGGCAGGAAATATTCATTTTAGTTTGCAGTCTCAATTTGTCTTATTCGAGACATGCTTGAATCAAAAGTCTGTCTTACAAAATTATGTATTAAAGAAGTAAATTGTTTGTTAATTTTAAGTATTAGGTGTGCAAATAAAACTTGTTTTTTTTTTGGTCAAATTCAACTGTATTCAAAATATAATTGTTACAAAGATTAATTATCGAAATACTCGGCATTACTATCTCTGGTCTTTTACCACTTCTCAGGTAGATGATGAATGCATTCGCGATAGAAACTTGATGGTTTCGTAGCAAAATAGTCATCGAACCATTCGATCTGAATAAGTGGTAGTCAGAGGGAGCGAAGTCTGGGGAAGACACCCCTACCTGTACAACTTCCCAGCCTAAGGAGAAGATGAGCTCCTCAATTTCATCAATTGGGCTTTGCAAGCTGTAACAGTTTGACTGAGCTGTAACAGTTTGACCAGGTTCCAGAAGATCGTAGTATATGACTCCTATCCAATCCCACCAGACACACAGTACCACTTGTTTTGGCATGAATATTAATTTTTGCATCTGATGTTGATGGCTGGTCTGGATCAACCGATGGTTTTCTGCGTTTAGGATTATCGTACAAAATCCGTAATTGTGCAAAACATTCTTTCTTTTGTACCGAGAAAGCAAATTCATTCAGATGTCAACTCTTCGGTTTTGTTCTCTTCGGTCAGTTTATGAGGAACCCATTTTCCTTCCTTCTGTATTTTTCCCATTGCATGCAATCGAAGTGATATTGTTTGGTGAGTAACTCCTAACTGTTCTGAAAGATTTTTTTGAGTTTAACACGGATTTTCATCCAGTAAAAGTTTAAGTTCTTCGTCTTCAAATTATTTACTGCACCTGTGCCCTAATTCTCTAAAAACCAAGATAAAATGTAAAGTGTAAAGGTGATAACTTTTACACACGAAAAAAATTATCGTAGAAGTCTAGATTTATATTGGATATCGTGATGTTTTAGTAATTTCGCATTCACTAAATTTTTTTTCAAGATAAAATGTAAAGTGGCAAGATAAGTTTATGTCAAAAAGTAACACAAGTAATTTATCGCGGAATAACTTTGCATGATTGTGTAAAATACTTTCGTTTGGATATTATTGATAATTAATTGCAATTTTTGAGGTTTTAGTTTATAGTTTTATTTTAGAATTAAATAAGATCAAACTCTAACATTTTAATTAACTTAATTAATTAATTTACTAATTGTTAATTAAATTTGTGTACTTATAAAAATGGACTATTATCCTTTTAATTAAAATATTCTTTCAGTAAAGTTAAACATTCGAATATGTTCATCGACCGTCTTCACTATTACCTAAAGTTTTACTTAGGTTTATATCCAGTCGTTCCACAAATACAACAAAACAAATAAATTTATTATTAATAATTTTATGTTTAAAGTAGGGAATAAATAATGTACCTATTTATATAAGAAGAAGAAGACTTAAGGGGTAGCATATCCTAGAACAAGATGGTCTGTGGATTAGTTGCTCAATTTTCAAATATAAATGTCAAGTGTTTCAAGTGTCTGATTTGACAACATCTAAAATGGACCCGCTCTCCACATAGCAAGCAATGTTTTCAAGTTTCACTTGCAATATTTTAGTTGATCATTACACTTGCACAATTAAAAAACTGACGAGCACAATAAATATGACGGCCTATAGAAAATTTAAATTAGTTATCAAATTTCAGTTTGTTGTTGTTTAATATTTCATTTAGAGGCACTAGGAGCTCTCAAGAGTCTATAAGATTTACAATGCTTTAATTCTAGACTATTTATTAGCTAATGTTTGAGAAAAGTAACAATTAGGACAAATTTCGAAAAATAATTAACGAGAACAATATTTAATTATATTATGCATTAAAACTAGCTTTTAACTAGCACTAAGGCAAACAAGATGTATATTGCATAAAATCGATTTCTAAAGTGCAGGTAATTGATCAAAGTCTCACCTTCTTCTCGTTACCGATCCTTAAGATTAACCCAAATATTTTACAAAGATTAAAAATTAACTCATGGTAAAAAAAACAAATCGTAACACTAAAACGTCCCTCCATAACTAGACCTACATCAAATACTAGAAATGGGTCCGATTAACAAATTTTCGGATTTATTGGAGAGGCACATAAAAAAATTCTGGATGAGGATCTCGGGGAGTTCGGAAACTCGCAGTGACTAACCAAATTTGACGGTTAAATGAGTTTTGTTGCTTAAAACGCATAGCTTTTTGTAGTTTACTCGAAATTCTAAAATTCTAATAAGACAATCCCCGGGCTTTTCGAGGTCCGACTATTATATACTTAGGTATTGCCAACTCGCATGTGCGAAAAGAACTAAATATGGCATCGGAAAGAGCTAAACATGTCTTCAACAACGAAATACACTGAAATTATGATCTACTTTAGACAGATTTGATTGAATTTCAAAAACATATCGCAATTAATAATTATGTACAAAATAATGCGATTTTGTACGTAGTATAAAGAATAACCTTTAAACAGATTAGAATACACAACATTAATCAAAATTCAACGGATAGATCAATTGTAAATAAGACTTATATTGTACGTCTTTACCAAACAAAGTAAAAAAAAAATTGGCTGTTGTAATGTTCTTTTCAAACATTTGGTTTGTTTTATAAGTCTATCTAACCGTATCTTGATTTGAATTTCAAATAACTCCCGACTCCAATCATTTTTCAATATGATTTTGGGGGCTTTGTGTGATTCTAGATGGCTTTGATGTATATGCAACAATTTACGTTTCTAGAGATTATATTTTTTGAGTTATTAAGGATATAAAATAATTAAAATTTCGTTTTTACGTTTAATGTTATCTTGGTCGCTTGCTGTCAATAGGTTTATCTTGGGTAAAAAAACTGTTTAGAGAATGCGATTTAAAAATGCCAAGATAATATATTGTATAAAATTTTCACCTGTAAAATTACCCTTACCACAACCCGTAACAACTTGAACTATAGATTGTGAACAGATGCTATTTAGAATAACTTATATCCATAAGAATAATGTTGAAATTTAAATGGGAACGGTAGTTATAGGCCCTCAAAGTCTAAATATGAACCTACATACATCATAAGAGTGTGCTAAGTTTTGACATTTATTTATCGTAACCGTATTAAATTTTATCTTGGAGTGCAATTACAGAATGCAAATATTGTAAAAAAGGCAAGATAAATTATCGTTTACACGTTTACAAATTATCTTACTGCTTAGAGAATTAGAGCACTGGACGTGGATCGTCTTCAATACTAAATATGCCATTACGAAATCTTGCTTTTTTACTATTGAATGACTCACAGAATGTTCACTCAAGGTCGAATTAATCAATTTCATAGCTTAAGCAGCATTTGTTTCATTTGAAAACAGAATAGGATGCAATGACGTCAATGTTGCTTATCGGCATCCATCTCTTAAAATTGTTGGAACACGGAACGACAGCTCGTAAATGACTGAAACCTGAAACTTGTGTCATAAAAACAGCAATGACTATTCGCGGTTTCTAACAAAGTAGGTGACACCTGGTGAACAAAACGTGAATCGCATTTTACTATGATGCAAGAGGGATCAAAACTTTCATAACAATCGATTTGACAATTCTCCTCCCCCTTGTAAACGTAGAAACCAACGCTATCTAGATTCGGTGAAAATCGCCAATAAGATATACATATATTCAAAATGGCGGGCGATTTTGAAGTAGAAGAGTAATTTACCAATAATTGGTAGACGGGAATCAGAGGGGAGGACTTTCCCGTTTTTAGCACTCCATCCCATGGTTTTGATCCAAATGATGATTAGAATGGTTTGATCATCGTTTGGTCAAGATAACCGTTTAACAAAATTTGAAAAATGAAATCCCTGCTAGTATCTCGGTGCAAAAATTGCGTTAGGTAATCCTTAGATAAGCATTGCTCAACACATTTTAATGGTTGGTCTCCAATGGGTCATTTTTTATTGTGAAAATTCGAAAACAAAATTTGTATGATTTCAATAAAATCAGGTTCGTTGCTAACTTGAGAATTTCACTTTATAAAATTACAAGAAATCCAATTGGAATATATCAATTGGATAAAAATATATTTTTTGATCTTCAATCATTGATAATTATCATTGAACTAATGACCAATCCTCAATGATAGTTGAACAAACGATTTCGATCGTTCAATTTATAAAATTATTAGTATTGGTCAACGTTCCAGGGCCCAGGCCAGAATTGACTGAATCGAGCGGAAATGATGTTTTTAACGAATTTTTGCAATAAATCGTTGCGTAAGGTTGACGAAACGAACACATTTAAGATTTTGATCTTTAAATTTATAAAAAAATTTTGTTTTGATCATCTTTCCAGACTCGAATATTTCGATGTGTTTTTAATGAATTTTTGCAAAAAACCGTTTCGATGTCAAACGGAAACAGCTAGTGACCAATCCTTAATGACAGATAACCAAACGATTCCAATCATTGGATTTGTGATAATACTAGGATTATCCAAAGTAAAATATTTGCAATAGTCCGTTCCCGCATATTATTCTTAATAACGTTAAGGATTTAATTGTTGTTGTATTATGATTCGATTGAAATAATACAATTTTTGATTTAACGATCCTGACCTAACGATTCCTAAATCGATATGATTTTCTTGCAATGAGATACTACTCGGGATTTTTTTTAAATTTTCATTATTTATTTATCGTTTAATCGAAAAAGTGCAGGCAGGTTTGGTAAACCGGAGTTGACTTTAGTATCTTGTTGCCCAATTAGTTAGCGAAGCAAAGTTACGATGTAAAGGAAGGATTTTCAAATTCATCTGGGCATTGGGAACATGCTCTTGAGAATCGTTGTAGTCAAGCACACTCTTCTTGAGGATATGGAATAAATGGAGCAGGTAGCTCTAAATGTCAAGCTACCTTTTGGAAATAGAACTACACGTTTTAGAAATCAATTTTTAATTTTTTACTATGAAAAATTAGCTTAGGACTTAACCCGATGTAGTCATAAAGCATAAAAATGTTGGTACTACTCAAAATCGCCGTTTGTGCGTTACAATTTTTCATCGTTTTCAAATTCATCTGTCTAGTTAACCATCCCAAAGATCATTTTGCTACTTTCATCCAGTTTTGAAGCCTAATTATTCACAAATCTTGTTCAAGGTCGTCCGGCTAAATTAGTTTAGGCAGAAGCTTTAACAGAAACTTTCAAAATTCTAAATTATTTAGTTGAAACTTGGTACTAAACAACGTAAAAAAAATGTCTCTGAAACTCCAGAAACACTAAACGAAATACTATCTTTTCATAGAAAAAAAACTTCCAGAATACGAAAATTCGCATATGCAAGAAAATGTTTGAAATTTGATGTTTTCAATCCAAATAGCCCAATTCAAACATAAAGACAATCTCAAAACTCTGGGTTTTACTGAATAATAACTAAACATATAGTATATCATCATAACACAGTGACCAAATTACCCAAAGTAACCACGCTTTGACTTAGCGAATTATATTATTTTTTAATGTAAACTTTAGTTTTAATTAATGTACCGAGACAGCACCGGTAAGGTTAGGGGTCGGTTGTGACGCGTTTAACGATGGAGCCCTTAGTTTGGAATACAAATATTTTAACATAAAACTCGATCAGATGGTCCTCAATTTACTACATTAACACTTTATAAAAACCAATAGTGCCCAATAAAGTAGGGAGCAAATTGCTTATCACTAGATATTGGAGAACAATTTTAATTTTGTTCTTATTCCGGCCAAAATAGTTGTACTAATAAAAATAAATCGTTTGAAATTAGATAAAATTGTAAAAAATTATTACAACATAAATTTATCGAGGTTTTATTTTTTTGTGTGGTTTTTATAGACATTTCGTATTAAATACCTCAAAAATGTATCAAAAAATAAACCGCAATTCCTCGTTTAAATAAAATGTGGTTTGATTATCATTCTCGCTTAATGCAGAACAAACAAGGCCGATTAAAGCAGATATTTATTTTTCGATTAAATCGAACCTTCAGGTTTGGGTACTCACACATCGAAGCGGCAGATCCAGTGACATATAGGTTACGTCAGTGTCGTGATTATATTCAACCATATTAGGATTTTTTATTGCCGTAGATTTAATATTAAATATAAAATTAGCTTCTTCGTTGTTTGAAAAATATGTGAAAACTTTTCAGGATAAATTTATTCTTTAAAGGCTAGTTGACATAGTTCCGATTGAGTGCGCCGCGCGTCTCTGATCCGTAGATTAAGCCAATCAAAATACTTACATGCATACAAAAGTCGCTTACTGTCTGAATAACGACATATAATCCTGGGTACCTATTCTTGAAATCTTTGGAAATAGAAAACTTGCAAACAAATTTGAAAAAAAACGATTAAAGTAGCCGGCGAAAAATTCGAATAATATAAGAATTTTAAAGCAAATTATATTCCACAGACGGAAATCTCCACCGATTTCAAAAATACGCGCCCTGGGTTGGGTTGTTGTACCATCACTTTTTCGACTTTCAACTTAGTTTATGTCTATTTCGTGTAAACAGTTATGTGTTTCGAATCGCGATTTCAACCTCTTGATATATTCATACACAAATAACAATCAGATAGTTACACCAAAGGAAAATTCATTATTAAATCAAATTTTAGATGTCGTTACAAATTGAAAAAAATGTCGTATTGAAAAACTATATTGAGCGAGAAATATGTATGTTGAGGAGGGGTAAGGGGGGAGGGGGGTTGAGTTTTAGCTAAACATTTCTATAAACATCAATTTTCAAAACTAACTTACATCTAACTCATCAATGAGCAAACAAAATCATTAAACAGATTAGTGAATTACACACACAATTCAAACAAAGAGCAGAAAATACAAACAATAGCAGGTACAGAAAAATTAAATATTGACACAGAACTCGTACTTTATTTGCCCACACCAGACGATTCCGTTTCCGACAAGCGCTTGGTCCTTCCCCTTCTACTGCTTAAATGACATCCTCAATGAACTCGTTTTGGAACAGGGTCAAGGATTTTGTTTGCCTTTTTTCGAAGACGTGACACCAGTGATGATATTGTCGATACTATATAGTCCTTTTTTCGATACTTCGGTTGTATGAAAAATACTTCGATACTTTCGACTTCATGAGAACGAATGGCTTCGTGGTGGATGTTGAACGGGGTGTTTTAACGTACGATAATATCGAGTAGCCACTTTACGTTAGCGCTATAGCAGAAACGACCAGGCAAATTACAATGGATCATCGGGAGAAGCTGCCACCAAATTCGGAGACAATAGTATGGACAAGATTGGGAGGAGATTCTGGGTCACCCAGGTTGTGGGTTGTGGAAGCCAATGAAGCGGAGAGCGGAGCCAGAGAAATTATGATCGGGAAAGTTCTGGTGAAACCAGACAGCGATAATAGAGTACCAATTAGGACTCTAAATCTCTCGGATAAGACGAAAAACATCAAGAAAGGGACAATAATCGGAAAATGTGAAGAAATATCGGCGATTGTGAAGTGCGAGCAGAAAAATCCGATTAAGACGGCTAACTCGCAAGTGCAGAAAGAGATTATAGACCAACTTATGGAGAAATGGACCGAAGATCTTACCATGGAACAGAAAAATTTGGCAAAACAATTGCTCGAGCGGTACATGCCAATATTCTGCAGTGCATCGGACAATAATGGGAGAACCACAATGGTAAAACATCGAATAGATACAGGAGCAGAAATGCCGATTCGTCAACCACCCAGGAGATTACCATTGGCAAAGCAAGGAGAAGTGGATCGAATGGTAAAAGATATGCAAGCAGCAGGGGTAATCGAAACATCAAGCAGTCCATGGAGTTCACCAGTGGTGTTAGTCGAGAAAAAGGATGGTACCATGAGATTCTGCGTGGATTATCGAAAATTAAATGCTGTGACGAAAAAGGATAGTTACCCATTGCCAAGGATCGATGACACGTTAGACACATTATCGGGTGCTCGAATATTTTCGACATTAGATCTGCAAAGCGGCTATTGGCAAGTGGAAGTCCAGTGGCCCTATTCTGGCTTTCCCTGGGAATAGGGAATTGGGAAAAATATTTTCATAGCATTTTTATTAAAATTATACTTTTCTGGCCTACTGAAAGAATAAGTTTAGTGTAAACATTTTCAAAACAAAGTGATTTGGGAAACTTGTGTTCCACAAAATTTTTGTAGGGAAAAATATTTTCCCATTTAACTTTGTTTCGAAAATATTAACACCAATCATGTTCCCTCAGTAGGCTAGAAAAATACAATTTAGACAAAAATGCTATGAAAATATTTTCACCAATTCCCTATTCCCAGGGAAAGCCAGAATAGGGCCACAGGAGGAAGATCGCGAGAAAACGGCATTCAGTGTGGGTAACGGATTATGGCAATTTAACGTTATGCCATTCGGATTATATAACGCCCCTGCGACTTTTGAACGGCTAATGGAGCGCGTACTAAAGGGATTACATTGGAGGACGTGCCTCGTATATTTAGACGACATCATCGTCATGGGCAAGGATTTCGACGAGCATTTAAGGAATTTGGCGGAGGTTTTGGATCGGATACAGGCCGCCGGATTGAAGCTAAGCCCAAAGAAATGTAAACTATTTAGAACGGAAGTAAAATATTTGGGTCATAAGGTAACAACCAATGGAATCCATACCGATGAAGACAAGATCGCAGCAGTGAAGGAATGGCCACGACCTAAAAACTTACATGAATTACGGAGCTTCCTTGGGTTGTGCACCTATTATAGACGATTCGTGCCAGGATTCGCCAGTATCGCCAAGTGTTTACACGAGTTAACCAGGAAGAACAAGGCATTCGAATGGAAGGATGATCAGGAAGAGGCATTTGTGGAACTAAGACGACGATTATGCGAAGCACCAATCCTCGCATACCCTAAACCCAACGTTAAAATCATTTTGGACACCGATGCAAGTAATGATGGTATAGGAGGAGTATTATCACAGGCAACAAATGGTGAGGAGCGAGTTATTGCATATTACTCCAAGATGTTATCAAAACCGGAACGGAATTATTGTGTAACACGGAAAGAGTTGTTGGTTATAGTGGAATGTGTTAAGCACTTCCATAAGTACCTCTATGGCCAAAAATTTCTTCTACGGACGGATCATGAAGCTTTGCGCTGGTTGTTACAATTCAAAAATCCAGAGGGACAAGTAGCACGTTGGATCGAACGTTTGCAAAGCTACGATTTCCAAATTGAACATTGGAAGGGAAGCGCACACGGAAATGCCGACGCGTTATCAAGAAGGCCATGTCCCGTGGAATGCAAGCATTGTGGGCGTGTGGAAGGTAAGGAAAACATCATTGACATTCGGCTCATGCAAGTGCTACCTGATGAGGAATGGACTGATGAAATGATCAAGAAGGAGCAATTACGGGATGCTGACCTGTCTTTCATCATGGAATATAAGGAAAAGGAACACCGGCCCACATGGAGTGAGATAGCTGACAAAACTTCCATTGTAAAAGCATATTGGGCTCAATGGGATAGCCTCCACATAGAAAATGGATGTTTAAAACGAAAGTGGGAAAGCACGGATGGTAAAGTAAAACAATTGTTGGTAGTGGTGCCAAAAGATCGGATAGCGGAAATCCTCAAGGAGTATCACGGAGGAGCAAGTGGAGGTTACCTAGGGATTAATAAAACATTAGCCAAAATTCGACAACGTTTCTACTGGTCCGGATGTATACAGTCAGTAGTAGAATGGTGTCGAAGATGTGACCAATGTGCGGCAGTAAAGGGACCAGCACGAAAAAGTCGTGGAGCCATGAAACAATATAATGTCGGGGCACCAGTTGAAAGAATTGCAATGGACGTGGCGGGGCCATTTCCGACCACCGAGAGCGGAAATAAATATGTGCTAGTAATAATGGATTATTTCATCAAATGGCCGGAAGTGTACCCCATACCCAATCAGGAGACAACAACAATAGCTGATGCCATGGTCAACAATTGGATTAGCAGATTTGGTGTACCGATGGAAATTCACACGGATCAAGGAAGGAATTTCGAATCGGTAGTATTTCAGGAGATATGTCAGATGCTTGGAATCAATAAAACAAGGACGACCCCTTTACACCCACAGTCGGACGGTATGGTGGAAGCTATCTAGCAAAGGTTGTGGAAAGGAACCAACGCAACTGGGATCGACATATACCGATGTTCCTGATGGCCTACCGATCAGCGGTACATGACACAACAGGAGTGACACCAGCTAAAACCATATTTGGGAACAATCTGCGATTACCGGGAGATTTAAAGTTTGGAGCTGTTCCTTCAGCAGCTCTATGCGGACAGGATTACGTCGACCGGATGAAAGAAGAACTTAATGAAATACATCAATTTGTACGGGAGAAAATTCGGATATCAAGTGATCGAATGAAAGTTCGATATGACATACGAGCAAATAATCAAGGCTTCGAGAAAGGGCAATTGGTATGGCTTCACAACCCGCAACGGCACAAGGGATTATCACCGAAGTTGCAACCCACATGGGAAGGACCTTACACTGTCATTAAAAGGTTGAACGACGTGGTTTATCACATACAGAAAGGCCGGAAAGGTAAACCAAAGGTGGTGCATTTAGAGCGTTTGGCACTCTACAGAGGAGGTGATCTGGATCCTGTTCGGGACGAACAGGCTTAGGTGGGGGGTAGTGTTACGGTGACACCTAGGTTAGAATAGAATAAGTTAATTTCATTAATTGTTCAATTGCATTTATGATTTATACTCAACATTTAGGCGTCATTTCTATACTAACATATTTGCTCGATTATTGATGCGCATTTAGGATTATTCTAGAAACAAATATTTTGGTATATAAAGGCGCGCGTTGACGTGGAATGCTGAGTAATATTTTAAATGTGATACAGTGAAGGTTAAATAGAAAGATTATTAAAGTGATTATTAAAGCGATTATTAAAGTGATAATTAAAAAGTGTGCTATAATTGTAATAATTAATTGTGAATTTTGTGTTGTATAATAAATTGTGTTGTGTAAATAAATTGTGTAAGTTCAAATTTGAAGCAGTTGTATTTATTCACAATCCAGTGATTCGAACCTTGAGTGACAGGGCAAAATCGTAACAATATGAAGAATTACAAAAAACTTCCCCTCTATGTAAAGCTCTTGAAAAAATGGTGGAATCTTACGGCTCTTATATTTAGGAGGCTCTGACGGTATACGTTCACGGTATTTAATTTGTATAATGTAGTATCTTTTAGGGGCTCGTTTTGTTTTCCACAATTTAAAAACTTATGAAAATAATATTTTTATGCAAACAAGCAAATCCAATTGGAAATTTTCTATATTTAACAGTGTAAATGGTTGTTATTTTTTTAATTTGTGGACTATAAGCACCGCGTATACTCGGTTCTTCAAATTCTACTCTGAAATGAATGTCAGAGTATTAAGAGGGTGCAAAGTAAAAAATAGTTGTAGTGTTCTATGCACACCGGATAGTTTGACTCGGCACAACAGTCGCTCGGTACACAATACCCAGGATAATTTTGCGTGCTCGTTTTGAATTAAAAAATAGACCCACATTGCTTCATCAGGGTATTAGTTATAATTAAAATCGGGGTACATAATATAGAAAATTGTGTATGTGGTTAACCTAAATTATTCCACTGATAAGAGAGTGGATTCAAAGTAAATAAAAATAAAAAAAAATTGCTCTTATTTTGTGTTGAGATCTCTAACCCGTAAAATCATATTTATTCGCAAAAATCCAGAAATACATATTATTGTTATTTAGTACTACGCGCATAAAACATAAAATCTGTGTACTCGTCCAGATAGATAAAGATTGCATCACCTACCAAGCGAATGAATCAAAATATTTGCCAATGTTTTCCGATCTATTATCAGTTATCGTGTGTTTTTTGCGATTTGAAATCCAAGAACACTAATATTTCGTATAATTTTCCACTGTAAAATGTTTCTCCCGGTATTTGGGGTAGTTGTGGCATTTCACTGCATGTACATATTGATCCGCTGATACAACATTGTGTTACATATACAATAAATGCATATACTTACGAACCACTAGGTTATCGGAATATTATATTGTTATGACTTCCGATGTTTGTAAAATTATTTATTGTTAGTTTCCAGAATACAAGACTTCTCACATCCGAGGGTGAAAGTTGAGAAAAACAGATCCCCTGTGTATATAATAGACACAGTTCTTTGTCATGTCAAGTATGTACAATTTAGCCTAGTTACACATAATAATTTTTCGTGTGCGCCAACGTAATAAATAATTATAATCACGTTTCTTATACGAGCGCACTGTTTGTAACATGTAAAGATAATTCACATAATAAAGATGAAAAGTTCAATGTCCAGGCGGCGTTTCAAAACTATTTCCTCATATATACCAAACCAACAATATCTCATTTTTTAAATATTCGTCTAATAATGACCGATCGGCCGGCAACTCTTCGTTCTGCGTTATCTGTGTGCCATAATAATGCAACGAAAATATTTTTAATAACACATCACGATTACGTCAATATATGATCTTCGTGTGATTCTGTTTTCGCAACAATGAAGAAAATCATCTCGTAAATTTCTTATGCACTTACGACGATAAACTTGTTTGTGCACCATTACACATTTACACCTCTCATGTACACATTTACACCTCTACACATCTTTACGATGTAAAACTCATTTCTCTGAACTAAATAAGTCTCGTGTTTTCGAGATGCCTTGTTGTAAAGCGTCGCTTATATACAAATAAGAACAGTTTATCAATATTTTTGTGATTATAATGTTGTTGTTGTTGTTTTTTTATTTAAAATCTACAGATGCAAGCTGTAACATGATCAGTTTAAATTTGTCTATCGTTTGGTCAAGACACAAGTTTGTGGAAAAAAAATCAAAAAAATTTAAATTTATAATATAAAGTTGAATATTGTGTAACACACTCAGTGAAAGTAGTTAAGTTTGGATTTACACATTTTTGTAGCTAAAATGAGTCGGTAAGATGTGTTTCATTGTAAATAAAGATTATTGCTAAATTAAAAAAAAGTGTCATGGTTATGCCATAATTATATTTTTGTTAAGCATGATTGAATGTGCGGAATTTTATTGATTAGCAAGTGCATAACGTGAACATCAAAATAATTAATCGACACATATGTTAACCAATCATTAATTAAAATTTATAATGAAGTGAATGAATATCACACGTTAGCAACATTATAATTCAATAGTATATCAAGGTTCTGTTTACTCTCCGCAAACTTCTTAAAAACCAATAAAGTGGCCTCACATCAAATTTTAGAGTTTTACTAATAGTTACATTAAATTTAAATACGGTTCGTCTCTATAACTGCAAGATAGATACGAATAACAAAATTTAACGGTTTGTTTCGGTTCTTCCGGAGTAAAATACTCAAAAAGTGTAGCTACACAAATTGATAAAAGTGTAGTGTACACAATTTTTTTAGTTTAAACTGAATTTATGCACAAAGTATACTAACAAGGATAAAAAAAGTTCAGTTTTGAAAGGAACACAAGTACGACCCGGGTGGCCGCCCATCTTCCATGTCCAGTCCTATATGCTGGCATGGAGCTATGCAATGCACAGATGGTAACTTAAAACCGGTCGTATAGCCGTACCGCTTCGATTTGGCATAATTGCATAAAGTAGGACAGGAAAAATGAACCGCGAAAGAGCAAGGAGTGCTTCGACCCCAAAACAGATGGCATGGATTAAAACAAAAAACAAAAAAAAGTTCAGATTTGACGTAAAGTTGATAATCCTCTAATTCCTTTACAATTCGCAAGTTAATAAGGCGTGAAGAGTTTTAGGGGTATATCCTCTATCCGGTCGCAAATTACCTCTTCTAGTAACCTAAAGATTATTAGATTTACTTGGCCATGTCAATTTACAGAATTTTTGGTTTCGTTTATAAATGTTTTGCGATTTTAAGGTAGAAACATACAAAACGACTACTACGCATTTTCCGAGGTCGCGCAATCTTTTATGTTATTTC
This sequence comes from Nephrotoma appendiculata, assembly GCA_947310385.1. Lineage (NCBI taxonomy): Eukaryota > Metazoa > Arthropoda > Insecta > Diptera > Tipulidae > Nephrotoma > Nephrotoma appendiculata. The sequence continues at coordinate 142,630,244 of OX371223.1, forward strand.
CACTTGACAATAGTAAAACAAAATAATTAAAAAAAAATTGTGCTAGCAACCATATTTTGAGTTGCAAATAGATAATTTGCGATCGGATAGAGAATGTACCCCTTATATACATTGATGCCAGTACCGATGTGACGTTTTAAATTATTAAAAGTGCATTCACTTTATTTATGTTGAAATATTTTGGAAAATGAAAAGATGAAAGCAATTTATTTCTCGAAGATTCACTGTATTTTTATTTTCTTGAAGATTAATTTACATAATTTACTTTATAACCTTGTCCCATTATTTATTTTAATAGCTTAAATTTTTTAAATTTATTATGAACTAGTGGACCCGGTAGGCAGACGTTTTCCTGTCACAGACCTCACTAGAAAATATATTTTTTGAAATAAAAACGTTTATTCAGTATAATTGGAATACCTCAATTATGTATTTGGAATTAGATAACGAAGAACAAAATTAAGTAAAGTGGATCTCTGAAATCTGACCTATAAGTAATAATGTTGAAATGAATTTATCTTAACCTCTTGCGCTATTTTGACGTACAATGTACGCCATTGGTAATTTTTTTCTATACTAAAAATGACGTACAGCGACGTCCCTTAAGCTAGCAGAACCCATACAGCAGATCATTATAAGATAGTATGGATAATTATAGGCTAATTAAATGCCGCATTAAAAAATTTTGAGCTCCACCCCTTCCAACTAAAGCGCGGGTTCTGCTAGCTTTAGAAAAATTAAGCAGAACCCATATCAAAAAATGTATTAATAATAATTGGAAAATTAGCGGTTAATTAATGCCCTATTTAACACCCCTATTCTCTTAGTCGTGTCACCTGTCGTTTCTTACGACAATCATTTTTTCCTATTCTCTTTTTTTCCTATTCACTATAAGTGACACTTATAGTCGTGCGATTCTTTTAGGCGATACAAGTATGGAGGGGCACAAAATATAGGTTTAAAATTATTTATTTTGATACGATTTTATTTATTTTTGTCAGGTCACCTCAGTCGACTAAGAGAATAAAGTTTTATAGACGAAGTGACACGACAATTGTCGCGTCGTATGAAACGACACGACTAAGAGAATAGGGGTGTAAATTTTCTTATTCTGCTCGACCTAGAAAGTGCAAAAGGCTTTGTCATTTCAAAATCGAACCAAAACCGAAATTAGAACGCAAAACAAGATATAGTGACAAACAAATATTTTTATATCCACCCGTTTTTGACCAAACTTCAGGTATATCTAAAGCTAGCAGAACCCAAACCAAAAATCCTTTGTTGTCTTAACAATGATTGGGCACCTGCATGTAGAAGTAACATATGTTCATAATTAACGAGTAATTTAACGAATAACGTAACGCGCAGAATGTCATTTGCGTCTATTAACGGTTTTAATGTTTTTAACTGACTTTGAGCACAGACTACATGATTCCTTCGAAGAATTTTGATGTCATTATAAGATTCCTTCTGTTGAATGTGTTTTACAATAGCTTTTAAGGAATTGTCTACTTCTGCATCCGTAAGTTGTTCAACAGATGTGGCTACAGAATTTCCCATTTTCAGGACGGATAGTGAGATGCTACTTTTACGCAGATTTATTCTTGCTTTTATTAGTTGTATACAAATGGAAGTAGAAATCCAACAACACGGATGGTAGTTGGGTAGCTGGAGTATTTAAAAACACATTTCCATTCGTCATCTTTTCCATTTTCCATTTTAATTGCTGAATGGACTTCTAATAAATGTTGAGTTTTACATGCCTTCGAAACTTTCTCAACCGGTTGATCTGGGATTTTTAAAATTGGCTTTCCCAAGAAGTCAGGCCTATTCCACCAAGAAGAATTGATATAAATTCTAAAGGCATTTGACCACGTGAAACAGTATCAGCTAGGCGAAGTTAAATCTTCGATTTTTCAGATTCGATTGGCGACGAATTTTTCGAATCTTGACGGTACAGATCTGATCTGATATACATAATGTGATTTCGGATTCAGTATCCAGAAATGAATCGATAAAAGTTGAATGTCCATACTTGCTAAAACTTGTGTTGCTAGTTGGAACAATAATACCGAAGTGCACAATTTCAGTTCTGGAGTTGATCGACCTTTAAGAGGTGCCACTCTTGTTTTGGCACAAAGAAATTTTACAACACCATTATTTGACGAGTCAACTGATCAGGGATGTACTGAAACTCGATTATTCGTGGCGAGGGAACGGTAACACATTTTAATATACAAATTTGTCCAATGGAACTACGTTCATCTTTAAACCGGTTCCAAAAAGCAGACGACTCTTGGGGAAGTTGCCCGTCCCCACTCGAATTCCGATTCCCAAAGTTTTTGCATAAACGGTTTTGTTGTTAGGACAATCGATGCACATGATTCCAATGGATCAAAAACCCGAGCGATCTCTGAAAGAACAGATCTTTTCGTACATGATTCGGTTATTTCTCGAATGAGAATGTAAATTGATCTGATTCGGTGTTCCAGTTCATTCCCAATATTTCAATTGATTTGGGTTGTTCGATGATACTTATCGAAGATGACTCAGATCCCTCAGATCGTTTAAGAATTTTGGCCGCGTTAGGAAAAGAATCTTTTTCGTCTTCCGCAAGTTGGAAAAGAGTGTGAATCGCGAGAAATGGAGCACTGGCGGTTTCGTAAGTTACCGGAGACAGTTTATAGCATTTGAGTGGACCTATACCTCCAGATGCATTACTCTCCCAAATACCTTGCAAGTCTTGTTGATTGCTATGAACGACAATTTGACGGTACATTTTAGTTATGTCTCCAGTTACGGCAATCTGATGTTTTCGGAATCGCATCATAATCGATAACAGATCTGGCTGAATTGTTGGGTCTATCATTAAACAATCGTTTAAGGAAACATTCGAGGATGATTTTGCGGAGGCATTGAAAACCACCCTTAAAAATGTCGTACTACTACTCTTCCGCATTATCGCATGATGGGGCAGATAATAGGTTTCGTCAAAGATGCAATTTGATTCTTTCGGCTTATCAACCTCTTCCACATAATGAAGATTGATATATTCAGACCTAAACTCTGAATATTTTTCACGTAGCGTCGGATTAGAGTTTTAATCGTTTGTCCATATTATGTATGAAAAATGTTTTAACGCATTGATCGATAAGCCTCCTAACTGAACTAAGATAGGTTTTATTGGAAAAGCAACACTGTAGGCTAAACTACGGTTCAGCTAGCTTTGAAATGATAAAGCCTTTTGCATTTTCTAGATCAAGCAGAATAAAAAAATTTAAATAAAATTAACCGTTAATTTTCCAATTATTGTTAAATCATTTTTTGATATGGGTTGTGCCAATTTTTTCTAAAGCTAGCAGAACCCGCGTTTCAGTTGGAAGGGATGGAGCCCAAATCTTATTGATTTGCCTATTATTAGCCTATAATAGTCCATACTATCTTGTAATGTTCTGCTGTATGGGTTCTGCTACCTTAAGGGGCGTGTACAGCGTACGTCTACGAGCGAATTTGACTTTGTTATTTTTACATTTCCAAAAGAAAGAATTTATATTTTAACTTTTTTTTTCTTCTCGCGGAACAGAAATAAAAAAAATATCGTGAGTTCTGAAAGAGAGGAGGAAAATAGTAAACGATATTTTTTTTCAAAAAGAAAGGAAAATAAAATCCATATAAAATATAAACAACTTTAGAAGAAAGTCGGAAAAATATAAATAAACGAAATAACAAATTTTAATTTTGAACACACGTACAGAAGAATTATATTTATATAAAGATTAAGGGGTGATGGGGGTGGTGAAATTTTGTCAAAACACAAAAAAAAAAATTCCTATAGAACCCGAGTGCAGTACCACCTACCGGGTCCTATTGTAAATTTAAACCATCCAAGCACCCACTGAAACACTCACTGAAAATCTCAATAAAATCAGCCCAGCCATTTCGGAGGAGTTCATTTAGAATTTCTTTGAGTGGATGGACACACATTTCTTCTAACTAAAGGTTGGCGTTAAAAAATTAATTGTTTAAATGTTTGAAATGATATACACATGCGACACTATGGCCGATTAAAAAAGTTTCAAATATGCCATTTACTAGTGGACAACTTGCTCCACACAAGTTTTAGGGCGTACATTTCATAAAAATTCAAATATTCATCAAAATACCTGTTTAGGTCGATTCCAGGAATATAACAGATGTTACCAAGTATGGCCATATATCGCTTAATAGTGGACAGATTCACCTGTGCAGAACAGTAAACCACATACAAAATTTGTAAAATTTGGGGTCGCTCCACAAAAATTTTAAAGTGCAACATTTTTGAAAAATTCAAATATTCGTCAACACTATGGCTGATTGCAGGAACCTCATAAATGTTACCAAGTATGGGCATATATCATCTAAAAGTGGACGAGTCATGCTGTTCAAAACAGTTGTCAACGTAAAAATAAAAAAATTTGGGGTTGCTTCACGATAATTTTTAAATCTGTACATTTATTGAATATTCTTAAATCTTTTTATATTTACGTGGTTAACGGCGTTGAACAGTACAACTCGTCCTCACTGATAAACTTCAAAATAATGAGGTAAATGCAAGGCAACAAGGCACTTCTTGCACTCCCATATGGTTTCACTGCGTTTATTGTGCTTTGCACATACCTTGCATCTTCGCTGGGGTTTTTCTTTATTTTTTGTCCACTGATTCGCCTCTTCGCCTGCAGACGTAGAGGTGTATCACCTGCAGACGTACTAAGGTGTGTTCCATTTTCAAGAATATTTACATTTTGTAAGATTTCTCCGCAACGTCGAGCCGAAATTTTGAAAATGAATGTTTCCTGGTCTTCGAAATTGGTTTCAATTTGCGAAATAAAACAAGAGCATTAAAAAGAATCATGCCCTCGCATCAAAGGAAATTAAGACAAGTAATTATAAGTCCACGCCACCCATACCGTTGTTGTAATGCAAAATTACAATCAGTTTCGTAAATGTTTTGTTTTGTTCTTTAATTTTTTTCATATTCTTTTTCCTGTCTCGATCATTTAAACTTCTGTTAGTCGAGACAACGAAGCAAAAAAGTTCGAAATTTTTGAGAGCAAGACAGATCGGAATGCTGTTTTTTGCATTCGCTTCCAAAAATTATTTGTAAAAACCGCCACTATTTTTTTTAACAAACTGGAAATTGCATTGCTGCAGCCAAAAATGCATTCAAAAAATGCATTTTTGAGACGGCTTTTGGAAGATTAGAGAACTTTGTATATAAGAGTCAGAACTAGTCCCACTTGGGTTCCCGGGGGTTTTCGAGGTCGTTGCGATCACGATTATGATGTTCAAATTGACCCATAGCCGACCTGGAGCTCAGGAACGCCGATGAACGTCATCTCCGTGGGATTCTCCCGAAAACCACGCGGGAAAGGAGAGAAACTCGGTGCCCGGGGGTTTTTGGGTCGCTGAATCCAAATATGGCATCGGCGAAAACCCCTGGACACCTGGTGCGCCCGAACCTGGACAATATCAGCAAAAACAACCTGAAAATCATTGTGGGGGCGTGTTTTGGGGCGCTGAATCTGAATTTCCCGTCGAAAATGATCCCCAAACACCTGGTGCACCGGAACCTGGGCTCGAACGTCGTCTCCGAGGGTTTTCCTCACACGATCGAGAAAAGCTAACCGAAAATCGGTGTGGGGGTTTTTTGGGGCGCTGAATCTGAATTGCCCTTCGAAAACTACCCCCGAACACCTGGTGCACCGGAACCTGGCCCTGAGCGGCATCTCCGTGGGACTCACTCCGTGGGATTCTTTCACATTCCTTAGTACTGAGGGTTTGGTAACCATCAAAAATAACTATCGTGCGTTTGCCGTAATGGTTCAAAATGTACTTTGTGTAACTGTCCATAATCGCCGATCATTAATATTCGTAGGAGTTTTCGTGAACAATGAATACGGACTTATTGAAGTATCCCTGAGGGAATGGAGACAACTCCCACTTGAGGTAGTCTATCATTTCTTCCTCACCCTTTTTTAATGCCCATATTCTATGAAACAGGACGTCGGGGTCAATTTCTATCACTTTATTGCCGATTTTTATTTTAGAGTTGTAAGAGGTGATAGTTTTAACGATTCTTGATCGCGACAATTTTAAATCGCGACACCTTCTTCAAAAGCATTGTGGCAATTGCTTTCCGGACTCCCACTCATTCCATTAGCTATGTTTATGAGGCATTCTATGGATTAAGGGAATGGATCGTATTGCTGAAAGAAGTTCCCAATCAATTTCAAAGTTTTCAAATCTGCCTTATGCCTGGAATCTGTTGAAGTCCTCTATGCCTTCGATAAGATGTTTGGTGACCAAGAAAGTTTTGATCCATTGATACGCAACACTTTCAGTTACACCTCTACGAAATAAGTCTCCTTCAAACTTCAATAACCTCATAAGTGTTTAGTCAATAGTTTGGTCCGTAAAGATCCTACTTAAAATTTTGTCGCTCCTGTGAATTGTCCAATACCCTTCCGTAGCAAATTTTTTGTACTTGGACTCAACCATATGCTATTTGAGGGCTTTCATATCTTCTAAATAAACTTGAGCAGATTTTGCATATGGAAAATGCTCAGTAATTTGGAAAAAAGGTAACATGCGTTCAATAGTATCTAAATGTAGTTCCTAATCTCCGCTCTTTTCCGCGTGAATGAAATTTTTAACTATTAATACCAGTCGACAATATTGAATCCATAGTTTGCATATCGGGTTGCGTCCTTCTATTCTTTCAAGTTCTTTTTCAAACTCTGCTGTAATTATTCTGTAATTATCATCTGTTTGGAGCTCTTCAATGTCTTGGGGCGACATAAACGAATAATTGATTAAAAATTTTCCACATTCTTGAATTTCATCACATCTATTTTCTGCCCTTTTACATATTATTTTTGATAAGGCCAATAGTACTAAGGTATGTGAACAGACGGCAAAAGCATATTGGTGCCCGCTGAACATTTGTTTAACCGTATTGTCTTAATTATTAAAAACTTAATTAAGAAATAGCCGAGTTCCTTTCAGTTTCAAATTTATTTATGTCGTGTAAAATGTACTGATACCATTTTTCATAAGGACTAGTTATGAAATGGCCAGTTTATAGTCCAGAACGAACAGATTCTAAATTTTTTTCTAAAACTTACTTTAAAATCCCTGATCAATACTACTATCCAAATTTTATCGTAATCCGTTAAGAAATGGCGGAAAGATGAAATACACCCATCCCCCGATTTACACGGTAGATTGGTTCCGCATAATACCGTGTTATTCGAAAGTGGGGTTTTAGTGTGAAAACCGCGTAAATCGGAAACTACAATAAACTTCTTAAATTATCGCTTGGTTTTTTATCCCTATTCTGAGTGATGAGGTACCAGGGTAGCTTTTACATTTTTGAGCGTTTATTTTTGTATGTTTCAGTCGTAATAAAAACTTTAAATTTTATGAGAACGTGTACCTTTATATATTTTACACGACATTTGAAAGAAATGGTATGCAAATATTTTATAGTTTTGTGTTAATGTCAATGTTTGTCTTTCTCATTATTTATTTCATTTAATTTATGTTTATATTTTTATTTATCGATAATCCTTATGACTGATGTGACACATTGCTCTATTTACAGAATGTTCTTCGCAAACTGACATGTTTCTGGTAATACAGGATTGCTTTTAATTCATGTAATTTGAGCAAAACCCGGTATACATTTCATAGTTGCAAAAAAAAGTAAAAAAATGTTTGTTTCCATACAAAATGCGCATGTACCTCGGTACCTTAGTCACTCAAATTAAGGTATTTTTTCTTCCCTCACATGAGAGTTAATAATTCATTCATTTTTACGTAAAATATATAGAATAAATTAGAAATACCAAACATGAATTTAAAATATAATTTTTTTTTTGTTTTTTCAAACCGTGTAAAAGCGAAATCGTGTAAAAAAAGTGCCGTGTAAATCGGGGGATACGGTATTGTTAAATTTCAAGACTTCATATACCGAGTTCCTTTACTTCGGAGATCAATGAATTTGCCATTTTAACGATCACTTTTAATATGTTATATTCTGCTGAGATGTTTTATTTAGTGAAAAAAGTGATACATATGTGGACTTTCTTTGAGAAATTTACAACAACAATTCCATATATGTATATGTAATTCCAAATTGGAATAGTTTTAAACCAACTTTTCTGCTGGTTTAGAATAATTGTATTCTAGACGAGAAATTAGTTACGATTTGTAATAATATTCAATAATGTTCTAGCACATTACTATTTAATTCAATATATTTAGTTGCATATTTACGTTGTTTTGAAATTCAAAATGTAATTGTCACCAACTAATAAAAATAAATTAAAAAATATGTTTGGTTATTTCTTTGAGCACTATATTAATTCCTATGCAGAATGGGAATTGATTGTACCAACGAAAGACTACAATAATGAACAAAAAATTTCCTTTGGTAATTCCACTTGGACCGGAAGGTACTGGGTTCGAATCCCACCAGAGGCTGGAAGCAAAGCGAATTTTCGTCATCGATTACGATCTGTGATGTTAATAAACACAACTAAGACCCCTGTTGGAGTGCAGAATTCAGCGCCGACAAAATTATTCTCTTTAGTGATAGCGCTGCCACTGCGACGAGTAGCGTATTCTCTTATTTTCAGCTTTCAAATTTTCTCTATCTTACACCATTTTCTGTGGCAGCAAAATATTGATCCCGGTGACGTCATTTTTACGTTATTTTTGATCCAACATGGCTTCTTGTTTACATTTTTTGTCTTTGGATTTTTTGATCCCGCATCAATTAAAAAATCCAAAAAATTTGTTGGATTTTTTTGACGTTTACTCACACATATTGTGAAATTGTGTGAGTAAACATTAAAAATATCCAACAAATTTTTTGGAATTTTAATAGATGCGAGATCAAAAAATCCAAAGACAAAAAATGTAAACAAGAAGCCATGTTGGATCAAAAATGACGTCACCGCAATCAATATTTTGCTGCCACAGAAAATGGTATTATACAGCATCTATTTATTTACTGTTTTATTTTGACAACTAAGCTACACAGTTAAATTTAGTTTTACTTTTTCACGTGCTGTGTTGATTTTCGATTTTTTTTCGAACATTCACTAAAACAGCTAACTTCGTTCTTGTAATATAAAATAAAAAATTTTGGAACAGGATTTTATGAGGCAGTGTCCTATATTGATACTATTTAATATTTGGTTATAGTATTAGTAACCAACGCTATCTGCATTCGATGGAAATCGAGAATAGCCAAGTGTAATTATTTGCTAAACGACTTGGGAAAAGCGTTGATGATTGAAATGCCAATTTTAAGAGATCTTAGCGATAAACGTCAAATTGATTTGTTTAGCTTAAAGTTTTTCCTTGGAAACCGGCCTAGAACGGCAATATAAGTTATTTTGCAAGACAGGGTAGAACAGTTGATTCGAAAGGCGGAAATTGTAGAAAATTTAATTCGCAATTTTTTTAAACAGCTGACTGTCATTTTCTTATGTAGCGCCACTTTCTAAGGAGGAAGAACATTTTTCATTATTATTATTAATTTGACGGTGACTACCATTGGTTGTAGTTTTAAAATCTTCTTCCCGACGTCAAACATTTCTGTATTCGCTTAGTGACTATGCCGATAACCTCATCATAATACTTTGTATGGAGACGACGAATTATAGAATACTATATCTATATACTTATAACAATTAATATACAGTACACAAATGAATATACGGTTGATATGCAAAAAAAAAAAATTGAGGGCGAGGACGTGTAATGCTCAGTAAATTAGCATAAATCGTTTAAATTTCCCTATTCCTCGATTAACTTGAACATAGTCCAAACAACAATTATAACACGGAAATGTCAATAATTCGCTAGAATGACAGGTCAATATTAAAAGGTCCCCCCACCCCCTCCACCCCCCTCTAAAACTATCTCTATTATTGTCTAACAAACATTGTTACTACTACGAGTAGTAACACATCAGTACATTAATTAATAACTGAGTCATACGAGATTCTTATATAAAACTACGAGTTATCAATTCGTATAAAACGAGGTCAAGGGTTAAAATTTTAAGATGTACTCCCCTTAGAACTACATTTACATAATATAATCAATAATGTCTATAACAGCGTTATACTGTCTTAATATTTTTTCCGATTTCTTTCTAAAACTGTAAAAATTAAAATGTGCAGCTGTAAGTGTAAAATGAGGCCATGAACATTTTTTGATATGATGTATGTATAAAAAAAATTGTTGTTGTTAATGAAAAATATTTAATGTTTTTATCTGGAATTTCCATTGCACAGTGACGTAACAATATTTTCAAACTTTTATACGTATAATTCAATAAACAGTCACATTATCGGTCACGTGTACACACGGGTATGCGCCCCTTATTTATTTCTATGTCACACAGCGCGTTAAAACGCATACATTTCGCACGATATATAGGAAGGCTTGACCGTCCTTCGTTGATTTACTCATTTACATTTTACTTGAAAATTATATAGAAAACGAGCAGGGCATGCGCAATAACAAACTGCAACTAATTGTTTTCAATTACAATTACAATTTTTATTTTTCATTTTCAGTTTAAACAATTCCTTGTTTAGTTTAGTTGCTATATCAGCAACCGACAGTAATAGACATTTAATCAGTAATAGTGGATCGCCACTGGTGCGCACAGTAAACGGTATTCGATCGTACACCAATATGACAAACGCAACAGATGAAAATGTTAAGAAAACGCGGGAAGCATCAAAATTAATTACAAAATCGAATGTCGTTTGTTTTGATGTTGATTCGACGGTGATACGGGAAGAGGGAATCGATGAGCTGGCCAAGTATTGTGGGAAAGGTAGTGAAGTGGAAAAACTGTAAGTTCGATACGATTGCGCCCTAAATTGTTTGCTTAGTGTAATTCTTTGTGTTTTATTTGTTTTCAGAACACGGGAAGCTATGGGTGGTGGTATGACATTCCAAGAGGCTCTAAAACGTCGACTAGATATTATTAAACCAACACAGAAACAAATCAAAGAATTTCTAATATCACATCCCAGCACACTATCGCCCGGAATACGGTAAATACCTTTGAACGTTTTTATAATTAATTAATGTTTGGTTATAACCAAGGCCATACTCAGTAAATTGACATCGTTAATATTTTATATGTTCGTGCTCCGTTAGTATATACATTTTCCGTAGTTTTTCTAATACATATTACTGTTTGTAGTTTGAGATGACCATGAGAAAGGTCGCATTTTGAATTTTAGTTGGGTGCTAAAATTTTTGCATTGGCGTCCCTGAAAATTACAATAATATCAAAACTAAGCAAAGCATTTTTTCTGTTGACACAATATAAGAAATAGACACATTGAGCTTCTAAGACAAGCCTAGTATCCAGTTCGATTCCACGTGAAATCTTCATACGATTTTACTAAAGTGAAATTAGAAATGAAAAAAATTACTTATGTTTTCATTTCGTAGACCTCAGTTCACCAGCGAAAAAGCCATCTGCTTGTAAACGCAAGGAAAAATCTCCAAAGTTGTGTCTTGACTGCATGTAATACATGCAGTTTTTAAATATATCTCTAGTAATAGCGCCCGATATATCAAAAATAAAATTTTCTTTCATATATTTACTTTATCGTGGCAAACTACTGACAGCTACTCATACTTTTTATAAATATTAAAAAACTATTCATAGTAAGGTTGTCAAATTCATTTCATTTATTTTCTATTCTTTTTTATACACATATATTGCGTTACAATGAGTTCATGAAATTGAAGTGCCGGTTTACACACTGATGCAACGTACTGTTTTTTTATTTGGCTTACCTATTTGCCAACAAACAAAAATTGAAAGTGAAGACTTTTTGCTGAGCCATGTAGAAAGGATGTTATATATAGCCAATGCCAGTACATGAATACGGTCAAGTAAAGCACAAAAAATACCGTTGTTCCATATCATTTACCATATTATGCAATTTTCATTTCTTAATTAGTTTTTTGCTTTATTTATTTATATTTCGTAAATGTCCCAGAAAAATAAGTTTTCATTATTCTAAACGTAAGCATTGTTTATTGATCTTTTGTTTAGATAAATTGTTTTCATTTTTAAGGTAGTTTTCATTCAGAATTTTCTATTTTCCACTATAATATCTTTAATTTGTTGATTGTCGTATAATACATAGAGCAAGGTTTGTGTTCATGTTCACAACATTCATTTTTTGCTGATGACGTCAACGTAAGTCGATAACCAGAGGTCAGCATAATTAAGTAAAAATAATACATCTTGCCTCTTTATTACGACGGGGAATAAATTTCACAAACTTAACAAAAATCTAAATTATTACATAATAAATTATGAACAATTTAAGTGTAATTGATTTACTTAATACATAAATTGAATTTTTCATATCCATATTCAAAAATATTTAGTGCGAATTTAAAAAAAATGCGCGTATTTAGATAACGTAATACGAAGTTTGGTGTATTCCACTCCAAATTTGTGTATTATTTTTTTAGTGTCACGCAATTAATTGAAGGCGTACGACGCATTTTTTCTGTATTTTACATGATGTTGCTTTTTTTTGCTATTTTTATTGAATCTACGTACCAATTACAGCAATCTCGAATTGGATGGTATTACAAATCGACTTATGTTGGATAAAAATAACAAAAAATGCCAAAATCTAAAATGAAAATGTACATGCATTACTAAAAAAATTAAAAACGGATATCCTTCGACTTCAACCGTTTGTTCGAAACTAACAATAAAATTACAAAACAACTGGAGAAAGAAATAATATTTTTTTGTATTTGGTTTGTTTGTATGACGAATTTTTTTGGTTTTAAGAGAACGAGGCGGAGACAAAAACTAGAAAAAACTGGAAAACGAAAATAAAAACCGAATAACCTTCCAGTTCGAGGTAATAATTCCAACTAAATAAAATTTTGTAATGAATTTTCTTTTTGAAAATATATCTGCCATCTGGATAATATACGTTGAACCGTCGAATTAGTGTGTCGTCATCAGTTGGTGTAAGCGGCCAGTAGTGTAGAAGGTATTGGTCTACGCATGAAGAGTAAACTATACAGAGAAAGAAAAGACAATTGGAAAATATAACTACTCTTCATGCATCAACACATATTTTGCTCTATATTTACACGACGACCAACAAATTAAAGACGTTATAGCGGAAAATGGGAAATTCTAAATGGAAACTACCTTAAAAATGTAACAGAATTTTTCAAAATTTAAAGATAAAAAAGTGGACGTTCAGAAGAATGGAAGTTTATTTCTTTTTCACATTTACGAGATATAATTAAAGTAAAAATAAACCAACAAAAAAAGTTCCATAGGATTTATATGGGACTATTTTTCGGGTTTTCGTTTTATTACTCTCTGCTTGCATACAAACTCAACAGTTTGCGATTTGGCCGTATATACATATATACTGGCCCTGGTATGGTATTTGTCAATACACACTAGTGTACCTACACGTCATGTAAATAAAGACCTCATCGACTTCTTCAAGATGGCGTCAAATTAGTCAATCAGTTTGAAATAATGGTTAATACAAATTTTATATAAAAAAAATCGCTATGTATCGACATCTTTCGAAATATTGAAATTGGCTTCATTTACAAATTGGCTAGAATTAGGTGGCAATTGATTTATAGTGCCTAGACTGTCAACCTGACCAAGAAATATTGAGCAAATTGTTTAGGCGGAAGTGCAGTATTTCAATTTGAAGTTTGATCATTTACCAAAGTTTCAATCGTCAAGATCATTTTATAAAATTTGTAACGTTGATTATTAGAAAACTGGACAAATTTATTTAAAATAATTTACCTTCGACAATTAGACCAAATATTCCAATAATTGAGCATACAAATGTTGCCCGTATTTTTCTGGCATAAAAACAGCAAAGGGTACTGCTTGATAAATTTGGGAAAATGTTAGGGCTGCCAGATAATATTTTGTTCAAAATGCGTACACCTCATTCAAAACTTATATTTGAGTTTTACTCGTGGAGCTTTCTACACAACCATATCATATTAACAATAAAGAACTTTCATTTATAAGTGTAAACAGTTTTACGAATCAGTATAGGAACCAAGCGCACATTTTAGTGGAAAAAAATATTCTATATAATTTTTTTCGTTTAAATCAAAATGTATGTATGCAGCCAAAACTGCTATACAAATTTTCTGCATGCAGCCAGCCCACATAAAAACTAACTAAATTTTATCAGTACATAGGATAGGGTACTTTGAAGGATATTCATTATTTTGAAAGCAAATTTTTATTTTAACAGCAAGCATTAAACAAATTTCTTTGCAATTATTTGTAATTTTCACGAGGGTTGCCTTTTATATTTCGGGATTGGACAACCCTAGTGTTGCAATCTGGCAACTGACAGCTCTATCGTAAAGTTTGACATTTTTGAGATTATACGTACTCAGAACGTTTTGACATTCGAGCGCTATTTGTGTTGTTTACAGTAACAGTTCATTAACTCAACATCTCGGCGAAAAAATGGAATTATGTAAATCGTGAACATTTTCGTGCGATTATTTTTCACAAATTTCGACGTGGATTAAGGCAGCAAGAGTGCATGGATGAACTTAATTCAATTTTTAGCGATGAAGCTCCATCAAGGACCAGTGTTTATCGATGGTATGGAGAATTCAATCGAGGTCGTAGTTCACTCCAAGACGAATTTCGTGAAGGTCATCCAGAATCAGTTGTTGTTCCGGAAACCATTGATGCTGTGCGTGAACTGATATTGCAAGATCGTCATGTGACCTATCGTGAGATTGAGACAACCTTAGGCATTAGTGGGACCAGCATACATTCAATATTGCATAAACATTTGAATGTCAAAAAAATTTGTTCGCGTTGGATCCCACACAATTTGTCAATCGCTCAAAAAAAGGCTCGTGTCGATTGGTCGAAAGAAAAACTCAAAAAATACTATCGCGGTGCTTCAAAACACGTCTATGACATAGTGACAGGTGATGAATCGTGGATTTACGCGTATGAGCCCGAAAGTAAACAGCAGTCGACTGTATGGGTGTTTCAAGATGAGCCGAATCCAACAAAAGTAGTTCGCGCACGAAGCACTTGCAAGCAAATGATCGCCTGTTTTTTCGGAAAAACTGGACATGTCGCAACCGTACGACTAGAACAACGCAGAACAGTCAATTCTGAGTGGTACACAACTATTTGTTTGCCAAGTGTCTTCCAAGAAATCAGGAAACCCAACTGCCAAAGACGGATAACACTTCACCACGACAATGCGAGCTCTCACACATCGGCTCAAACAACTGCATTTTTGAGCACTCAAAACATCGATTTGATGAGTCATCCGCCGTATAGTCCTGACTTGTCACCAAATGACTTCTTTTTATTCCCGTACGTAAAAAACAAGAGAGAGAGGTCAACGTTTTTCGACACCTGAAGAAGCGGTTGCCGCGTTCAGAATGCATGTTTTCGAGATACCTCAATCAGAGTGGAAAAAGTGCTTCGACAATTGCGATCATCAAGCGATTTTCGATGATTAATATTTGTTTTTGTTCTCTAATCCCGAAATATAAAAGGCAGCCCTCGTATTGAGAAACACAAATTCTCCTAGATTTATATAATTTTACTAAATATTTATTTATAGTTTTTTAATATATTATGTATAGATCTATTTATTGGGGTATTTTAACATTTTTAGAAATTAAAATAGATAAATTAGAAAATACGCGGCCGCGGATATATTTATAGGTTTCAAATCATTTTAAAATACAAATATTTGATTATTAAACTCAAAATTGTTTCATTATTCAATTGTTTGTAAACATAATAAAATGAATCAAAGTTGCACATACAGTGGGTCACAGCATAATGATGCAAGCAATTTTTATTTTGTTTAAATTAAATTAAACCAAAAAACAAAAATAAATATCTCAGTGTTAATTGTTAATTTCATAAAATATTGTAAAACAAACAAAAAATTTCAATTTATAACAAAATAGTAACAAAAATCAAAAGTTCTACGTAAAAACACGTCACATTTAAAATGATGCAGTTTTAAAAATTCTAAAAAAAATTAATTCATATGTTTGTAAATAATATTATCACATTGATAAGATATTAACATTTGGTAGGATATCCATTTCGTTTTAGAGCCGCTTTGAGTCTTTTTGGCATCGAATCTACAAGTTTTTTCGTGTACTCTGGAGTTATTTTAGTTTTTCACAATTTCTACAATTTTTCTTTGAGTTTTGCCATCTTTAAAGTGTTTAATAACGAATTGACGCGTTTCAATACTTGTATGGCCCCCATTTTCTCAATTATTACAAAATTTCACTTATTTGTCTATATCGATACACTACATTGACCATAATCGCACAAAAAATTTAAAAAAAAAAATGATACTCGAAATTATTTTACATTGAAAATTTTCTTTTGTGTAGAAAAAATGCCGCTATTTTCAAAACATAGGGTCATTTTAGATGTGACATATTTTTACGTGGACATTTTGTTTTTTTGTTACCATTTTGTTATAAATTGAAATTTTTCATTTGTTTTGTTTTATGAAATTAACAATTAATACTGAAGCTTATAATAAATATAAATTAAAAATAGATATTTAGTTTTGTTTTTTGGATATTTATTTAAAAAAAGATAAATAAAAATTACTTGCATCATTTTGGCTGTGACCCACTGTACGTCTGCTATGATTAAAAAACTATTAAAAGTGGAACGTTTTTCTAGCATTTACCAGAAATTATATCGAATATTTTTTTCACTAAAATGTCCGCTTGGTTCCTATACAAGATGAATTGTACTGTTTTTTTTCTATTGTTTTAAAAAAACATCACAAATTCGGTAGGTTGCTCCAAAATGACGAAAGAATTTGAATTTTTATGACTTGCTATTTGTATTTGGTGCGAAACAATGAAACAAAACCGGTAAATTGTTGTTGCCCCATGCAATGTTTTTCAACTGATGCGTGCTATGTTTTCATTTCACAGCTTCCCGTGTTGGTTTCCAAAACTCAAATACAAGAAACATATTGTTGATAAATCTCATGATATAAAAGTTTTATTTTCACCTTGGAGATAAAATTTAGTTCACATCGTTGAGAAAATAAGTCATGTGAGCTATGTTTCTATCCGATAGGTTTTAATAAATCATTTAAATAAATCTGTGCGTACGAGCGCTTTGTGCTACGGGTTAGAAATTCGGTTTCACTTTTTTTTTTGATTTGCAAAGTAAAACGAGAAACTGTGATCTCAAAACATAGCCCACTAACATACACGATCGAGTTTGTAGTTCAGCAGCCTATAGTCTGGTCAATTTATATTCGTCTGCTTACATAAAAGCGAAAGACGAAAGAATCGTGCTGCTTCAACAATAGTTCGCTTTAAAGACTCTCTGGCTATGGTCACACAAAATACGGCTACGAACTCTGATCTACTCAAGTATATCACTTGGTGGTCAAGTGGTTAAACTGTAGACCACCAAATGTTATTAACCCAATGAACACGAGTTCAAAGCTTGTCAGAGTCCATAATTTTATTGAGGCGATTATTTTTCATTAACATTATCTTTGTTATCAAATCAAGTATTACTCCAATACTGATTGAGAGTTGGATTTTAGAATGACATTCTATGTGGAATATGATTTTGGAAATAACGGGAATGTAAAAATAACGAAAGCAATTGAGATTTCCAATCGCAATACACTTACATCGGCAGATGTAATAAAAAGCAGCGAAGGAGTAGAATAAGTGAATTGCTGTAGAAATTAAAGGTCTTGGAAAATACAGTTTGTAACTGAAATCGCTGAGTGTAAAAATCCAGTATGAATCCGCACATCTAACGCCTGAAATTCGTAACATTTGGTGAAGAAGAGAAATGGGATTTTGCAAATAGCAGCAAAAATAAGCTTACTATAGAGATATACTTTTACAAGTTACGGAGAGCGATCACAATTAACGTCACCGTCACCAAAAGATCAAAATATCCAACCTATTTTAGCGGCAGTTAAAAAGTGAGGAAATCGGATCGAAGTGTGAAATAAAAAGAACCATTCCCTGGTGGAAACAATAAACGATAAACTAGACAAATTAGATTAAAAATTTGAGCAGCAAGATGATCAGTTTGCCGAGCTGGATAAACAACAGAACGCGCATATCGAGAAACTGGATCAACTTATACGGGTCCAAGAGAATGCAATAAAAGAGCTGAACGCAGTGGATAAGTCTTTTGTTATACGAAGATACAATAAATTGAAAATCGATGGGGCACCCGAGTTGAAGATTTTGATTTTCAAAAACCAAGAAAGAAGTTAAAGTAAAATTCCAGTACCAGCTTTGGGAGGCCCGCCTCAAAAGCAAAGGAAAGAGGTTCGCATATTGCGCTTAACGTTGTTGCTGTAAGCTCGAACGAAGTTTTGAAGATTCATGTCGCACATGATATGGAAAAGTGACACAACTCAAAAATTTAAATTTTTCAGGAGAGGGAAAAGTAAAATACAAATTATAAGTTATTTAATACCAAATACTGATATTTATTTCGCGCTATATCATTTTCGGTGAAGGAAAAACGAAATGTTTTTATTGCAGGATATGACATCTAACTTTGCGCATCTTTCTAGTGAATTAACTCAAAAAGTTCATTTTTTGAGTTGTGTCACTTTCACAGACTACACCCAAGATAGAGAGATGTAACGATAAAGTTTATCCACCGAACCACTTACGGAGCGAAAACTCAATTCGAACGACGTTGCTGTGGTGGAGGCGCTAGTGGGGTGAGCAATGAGTGACGCTGGAAAGATAGTTTTGCGCGGCAGCCTGATTCCAGATAAAAGTCACATGAAAACTGTTGAGAGAAACAGACACTGGGAATAAAGAAAACCACAGAGAGTTCAAGAAACCAAAAAGACCACAGGCAAATGTTTAGTTCAAAACTGAAAGACGGCTCTCGAAGGACGGCTTGCAGGGGATGCACGGACAAAGAAATCGATTGACAGATTTTTTATCACATAGAGCAGAAATCCTTGAGAGAGGCCCAGCAGAAGATTTCAGTACGATTATTGTGGGTGAGTACGGCAGAGGAGTTGATTGCTAAAGGTGGCACGCATCGGAATTAAGAAGAAGATGTGCCGAAATAGGATGAAGCAGAGAAAGGATCATGGACATGACGAATCAATAGCGTCAAGTAGTAAGAGGCCGCATAAATAACGTGAAGCTAAACAACGACGAGTTGAAGTAGCACAGAACAACAGCATACGAACGCCAGAAAACGATTAAAAGCGCAATACGACCAGAGTGGGAGATTTGCCGATTTTCGACGAGGTGACTTTATGCCATAAATTGCATCGTTTAACTTGAATCTTTATTATTACTTGTCCGGACTTCATAGCGCCACTATCACAATACCATTGATTTGCATTGACGTAGTCTCCACTTGATACGCCCATGACATGTGATGTAAATACGCCGTTACTACCTTATTGCTTGTTGTGTTGTTAATTACACTTCCACCACCTGTCTTCTTTGGAGAATATTCTGCTGCCCAATTGCTTCAATTTACTGCAAAGAAATTTTTGCTTTGCCCGTTACTTTGACATTTTTGGTTTACTATTTGTTTATTTTTATATTCGCGATTTGCAACAAAGTAGCTGACATCTGGTGAACAAATTGTGAATCATAGTTTGCTATGAAACAAGGAGGATTAAAACTGTCATAACAATGGATTTGACAATTCTCGTCCCCCTTGTAGACGTAGAAACCAACGCTATCTACATTCGATGAAAATCGCCAATACATCTGTTGCGACGATGCCATTGTTTCTGGTTTGCATATTGACCGCGCAATCCACTCATACATC
Organism: Nephrotoma appendiculata; assembly: GCA_947310385.1. Classification (NCBI taxonomy): domain Eukaryota; kingdom Metazoa; phylum Arthropoda; class Insecta; order Diptera; family Tipulidae; genus Nephrotoma; species Nephrotoma appendiculata. Next base: position 142,650,183 of record OX371223.1, read on the forward strand.
AATTTTTGTCTGATGAAATCGCAAAGACCCTTGAAGTTATCATAATCCGGTCGCAAAGCCAAAATAATCTGGATTTTAAGAAGTAATAAGTGTTTTCAGTCTTACATAATGTCAAGTTTTGTTATAATCGAATCCCGCCATCTCGAATTGAAATCGTAGTGTGCGGCAAGCGTTAAATAGAATAAAATTCGACGTTACGAAGAGTTAAAAAATATTTAGTGGAATATTATTATAATTCGCTAGATTAAAATGATGAAACATGTGTCAGAACTTCGAATTAGAATTCTTACAAATTAGCCTTCCAGTTGGCGTCTAATAAAAACGTCCAAGAATGTATCAAGTTTTGCTCTTTATTTATTTATTTATTCAAAGAAATCTATTCTGTGATCAACATGTATGATTTCAAATTATTTAGTTTAAAACACAAATTTCTTAAAACAAAAATAAAACAAAAAAATAAAAATTAAAAATTTTAAAATTAAAAAATTAAACGATCAAACTTTAACAAAAAAAAATATAAATCAAATTTTGATTTAACATTTAAAAATTTAAAAAATAATTCTTCAAGATATTTTTGAAGTTGTTCTTTGATAAATTAAAGTCGAATAGGTCGTCGATGATGTTGAATGATTTAGACAGCCTATTAATGGGGTTGTTTTCTTCATAGTTTGTAGAACGGTGTTCTAGTGCTAAAAACTCATCGTTTCGAAATGTTCTGCATGGCACGTGAATTAATATGTTTTCCAAGATGTAAGCTGAACCAACGTTACCAATAAATGCCGCGCCCAAGGGTATCGTCTATTTTCAAGCGTGCATATTTTGTAATCCGTGCATCTTGTTGTGTATGGAGGTAAGCGAGCCACATTTTCATGGAATGGTAAGTTGTGGTCGTAATCCCAGTCATTTTTCTTTAACAAAAAAAATCAGGAATTTCTTTTGAATGCTTTCAATTCTTTCTATGTGCACAGCATAGTATGGATTACAGACCGTTACAGCGTATTCCAGTTGAGATCGAACGTAAGCGACATAGAGTGTTCATAAGGTGTGAATGTCTTTAAATTCACTTGTCACATTCGCTTTCGCAAAACGAATTTTCAATGTGCCTATTGAAACTGGCATTTTCGACAAATGTAATACGTAAGTCTATAATCTCATTTGCTCTTTGCAGTACTTCGTTGTTGACTTTGTATGAAGTAACAATCGGATTTCTTTTACGATGGAAAGACATGATTTTGCATTTCTTAATATTTAAGTATAGTGAGTTTCGATCACACCACTAACCTAATCTATCTAAGTCTTCTTGAAGTTTCTTCGTATGTTGCATTCTATTAACAGTACGAAAAATGTTTACGTCATCAGCAAATATGAGCACGTTTGAGTTTTTGATTTTCTCGGTTATTCGATCTATGAAAACAATAAATATTCAAGGTCCGGTGTATGATGCTTGGGGAATCCCAGACGTAACTTTAATAATGTTTGATTTCTCATTATCACAAATTAACGCTGGTTTAATAGATAAGATTTGAACCAATTTATGTAATCGAGTGAAAACCCGAATGTGAATAAACTCTGGATGGCTTTTTGATGGCAGATGGAATCAAATTCTTTTCTGAAATCCGTGAACGCTACATCTACTTGATATGATGTTTTTCTATGTCGTTAATTATTTTACTGGTGAAAACAACCAGATTAGTTGATGAGGATCGGCCAGGCATAAACCCATGCTTTTGTTTATTGATATATGACGTACAATTTTGGGATTAATGATGTAGTGGATATTCTTCTGTAGCATGTAACGTCGTCTCGTTTACTCGATATAAAAATTGGTGTAATCTTTGAAATTTTCCATTTTTCGGGAAACACACTGGTGCTTAGGGAGTGGTTGAATAGGTAACATAATGGAATTGCTAAAATGTCAGCGTACTCCTTCACAATAAAATAGGGTATATTGTTAAGACCGCAACCATCTTGCCAGTTAATGGATTCTAGTCCCACACGGTTTGTTTTTCTGAAGTTGTATTTGATTGGTTGTAGGTGTTCCAAACTTGCCATTTTAGTTAAGTCAAATACAATATCCAAGGATTTGTGATTGACATCGTTTACGATAAACGGGAACGCGGATTCTGGAATTTTGAAAGTAGCAATGTCGTTGCTGAAGTCAAGATCCAATAAGCTATCACGATTATTAGCAATTGTGTTTATTTGGTTCAAATTATAACCAAGCATAGCGTCCACAAACAAAGATTCCGCATTTGTTGTTATACTGCATGGTAAAACACAATTTAGTTCCGGGTCCAAATTCCAATTTATATTTGGAAAATTAAAATCACCAAGCACAAGAACTAAATCTGACGAGTTTGTTGTCGGCTTCATCAATAGCATCGATGCAAGTTGCGTAATGATTGCTATTTTATTGAGTGAGATGGTATATATGCTGCGTGGATGGTAAGATTGATTTGGTTGATTTTGATTTTTACACCAATTTGTTCGATTCTCGATGGGGCTAAAGTTACTGGAGCACTCCAGAGTTTAGAATGTACTGCTATCAGTACGCCACAGATTTCTTTGAGCTACTTTCGAGAGACCGATCGCATCTGTAAACAACATGGCCAAAAAATTCGCTGTTAAAGTTTCACATATTACATAAATAAGGTAGTTTGATTTTAAAACGAATTTATAGAACTTAGATGCTTTTGATGCCATTTTGTTTACGTTTCATAGTAAATTGCACATTTTTCATAAACCGATCTTTTCTTAGATTCTATTACCCATGCCACACGTAAAAAAAAAAATGCCGCATTTTTCTTCGTTTCTTTCCCCGTTTACCTATGATACAAGTTTTAATTGCGACTTAAACAAATTTTCTGTTCAACCACACAACTCAAACATAAATGAAATAAAAAATATTTCAAGGACATTTTTGACTCATTTTAGTTTAAATTTTATTTAAGAGAGAGCAGAACAAAACATTGGTAGAAAAAAAATGTCAAAATACAAAAAATGCTCGTGTGGCATGAGCCTATGGGTTGATTTACCTTTTTAGTATTAGTAAAGATAAACATATAAAGATGAGTATTTATCATGGCACGCCGATGCGCACTAAATAAAATCGATACATTTGTAGGGGAAAAAGTGTTTATCCAAAATGAAAAGTGCAGCTATCATTTTACGTTGCTCTCTTTCTGCCGTCCAGTATTTTCATATGATCGAGTACAATTTCATAACAAAAAATATTTTATTTGTTTGTACAGTATAAAACACAAATTATTCTTCAAAATTTGCTTTTCATTATGCTATGAAACTAGTGTATGTTCCATGCCAGACGAACATTTTTTGTATTTTGGCATTTTTTTTCTACCAATGTTTTGTTCTGCTCTCTCTTAAATAAAATTTTAACTAAAATGAGTCAAAAATGTCCTTGAAATATTTTTTATTTCATTTATGTTTGAGTTGTGTGGTAGACAGGAAAATTTGTTAAGTCGCAATTAAAACTTGTATCATAGGTAAACGGGGAAAGAAACGAAGAAAAATGCCGCATTTTTTTTTACGTGTGGCATGGGCCTGGTGTTTAAACTGTAAGCGAAACAAAACAAACAAAAACAAACGAAAACAATAAACAAATCTAATCCATTTATTATTTTCGTTTGAAAATATCTCCCTCTACGCATCATTTATATTTAATAAAACAGAATGAAACGAAAACTCAAAATGCACATAATATATTATTATGCATATAGATATCCTCGTATATGCATACCACTGCGTGTATGTATACGGCCAAGTAGAAGAAAAATATAAAAAATACGGTTTATATGCATGCAGGCCCAAATAATGTAAACACGAAAAAACACTTTCATACGAATGCTATGAAAATTTTCTGTTCAATTTTTTTATTTTTGACTTTATTTATCTATATATATCTCGTAATTGCGGCAGAAAATTAAATTTTCATTCCCCTGAGCACGAACTTTGATTATTTATCATTGATTTTGGTAAATTGTTTTTTAATTTTAAGGTAGATTTCATTTAGAATTTTACCATTTTCCGGCATGCTGCCTTTTATTTGTTGAACGTCGTATAACACACGATTCAAAGTACGTGTGTATGCAAGAAGAGTATTCAACAATCAACATACTATAGAAAAAAATTGAATGTCACTCAGTTTAGTGTATTTAATTTATAGTAACAAGTGAAATTAATCGTCGTGTTTGTTAAAAAATATGTTTAATTTTAATTAAATATGTAACGGGTGATTTTTTAAGAGCTTGAGAACTTTTTTTAAAAAAAAAACGCATAAAATTTGCAAAATCTCATCGGTTCTTTATTTGAAACGTTAGATTGGTCCATGACATTTACTTTTTGAAGATAATTTCATTTAAATGTTGACCGCGGCTGCGTCTTAGGTGGTCCATTCGGAAAGTCCAATTTTGGGCAACTTTTTCGAGCATTTCGGCCGGAATAGCCCGAATTTCTTCGGAAATGTTGTCTTCCAAAACTGGAATAGTTGCTGGCTTATTTCTGTAGACTTTAGACTTGACGTAGCCCCACAAAAAATAGTCTAAAGGCGTCAAATCGCATGATCTTGGTGGCCAACTTACCGGGCCATTTCTTGAGATGAATTGTTCTCCGAAGTTTTCCCTCAAAATGGCCATAGAATCGCGAGCTGTGTGGCATGTAGCGCCATCTTGTTGAAACCACATGTCAACTAAGTTCAGTTCTTCCATTTTTGGCAACAAAAAGTTTGTTAGCATCGAACGATAGCGATCGCCATTCACCGTAACGTTGCGTCCAACAGCATCTTTGAAAAAATACGGTCCAATGATTCCACCAGCGTACAAACCACACCAAACAGTGCATTTTTCGGGATGCATGGGCAGTTCTTGAACGGCTTCTGGTTGCTCTTCACTCCAAATGCGGCAATTTTGCTTATTTACGTAGCCATTCAACCAGAAATGAGCCTCATCGCTGAACAAAATTTGTCGATAAAAAAGCGGATTTTCTGCCAACTTTTCTAGGGCCCATTCACTGAAAATTCGACGTTGTGGCAGATCGTTCGGCTTCAGTTCTTGCAGGAGCTGTATTTTATACGGTTTTACACCAAGATCTTTGCGTAAAATCTTCCATGTCGTCGAATAACACAAACCCAATTGCTGCGAACGGCGACGAATCGACATTTCACGGTCTTCAGCAACACTCTCAGAAACAGACGCAATATTCTCTTCTGTACGCACTGTACGCATTCGTGTGGTTGGTTTAATGTCCAATAAAGTAAACTGAGTGCGAAACTTGGTCACAATCGCATTAATTGTTTGCTCACTTGGTCGATTATGTAGACCATAAATCGGACGTAAATCGCGAAACACTTTTCGAACCGAACACTGATTTTTGTAATATAATTCAATTATTTGCAAGCGTTGCTCGTTAGTAAGTCTATTCATTATGAAATGTCAAAGCATACTGAGCATCTTTCTCTTTGACACCTTGTCTGAAATCCCGCGTGATCTGTCAAATACTAATGCATGAAAATCCTAACCACAAAAAAATCACCCTATAGTTGCAATTTATTAAAATGTAATTATATTTTCGTTTATAAATCACAGGTAAGAAATCATATCGTAATTAATATTAAAAGAAACCATTTGTTGTTGGAGAACTTGGAGAAAACGACGATTGATGAAATGTTAAATTCATTCACTTTACCCGTACCTACACCCAGTAAGTCAAAAACAGACGAATTCGTCATTGAGTTGATAAATTTTGGCATTTTGTCTCCAGCGGTGTACTGTCGCAGTGCCAACATAAAGCATATATTTTACGACCACGACTATTGTGTTAATATGATGTTAACCCTTAATGCAGATGGCAGAAAGAGAGCAACGTAAAATGATAGCTGCACTTTTCATTTTGGATAAACACTTTTTCCCCTACAAATGTATCGATTTTATTTAGTGCGCATCGGCGTGCCATGATAAATACTCATCTTTATATGTTTATTTTTGGTATTAGTATAGGCTCGAGCTTTCATTAAAAGTGAGTGTAGTCTGTCATTAGCCACTGATGATAAATATTTAAATGACTGTGTGTGTCTTGAAATTGCAACTATGGCATGCGGTACACTATCGAACAGCTCAAGTGGTTGAGAATTGATTTTAATACATGGTATAACATTTAGTGAGGTCAATCCTTGTGCTTCATGGATCGTCATGACTTTACTGGATTCTGGTATTTTCAGCTGGGATATTAGTTGTTTATCAGCTTTGGTAAACGTTAGATAGAATGCGTTCTCCAACATAGGTATCAACGACAATGTTGAAGGCAGAGTGAGTTGAGTGTTTAATGTAAAACATTATTTCCATGATCGAATTTTTGTTGCTGGACTCTGCAGACAAAACTTTGTAAGATGTCGGAGATGTAGTTGGAAAATCGATACAATTACTACGTGAAAACTTCGAGGAATCACCAGTAATCCAACGGAAAAATAGCACTTTTTCATACTGAGTTGACATATTGAATGGAATATTTAAAACCCATTTGATGTTGTTCGATGGATAGTTTGTAATATAATCCAACAGCGACATAAGTTTGTTGACATGGTGCGGTTAACATCCAAATTAATCATGAAAGGCTCATGTTTTCGTTGTTGTAATTAGGCTGTTAAAGTTTCTAGAGCGTAGATTACATCCCTGCAATTAGTTTTCGAGTGATGAGTAACCACAATAATGGATTTACTCTCAATTTTAGAAGTTTTGTAGTTTAAGTCCGTTCCGCGACAGGTATTTTTTAAGATGAAACTTTTGAGATGGAATATAATTTAACAAACTCGTACCCGTTAATTTAATCTTCATGGTCGTTGTTATTTACGCCTCTTGTTAATATAAGTTTTGATTTGCATCTCTGGTTTTAACAGTTTTGAGTGTCGCTGTCTTGATGAGGTTTTCACAACGCGAAAAGTAAATCAAATCAGCATTGACATCACCAACCTTATCCGTAGTACGTATATTGAGACCATCATTGAAGTTATATATTTGCTGTGTTTTTTTATTAGCGCCCGATAGCTGTATCCGGAACAGCCAATTTTCTATGTGAAAACTTATATTTAGCGCGCTATTATTGCATTTAATTAATTTATTTAAATCTAAACTAAGATTTTTCATTCAACTTTTTAATTAAAAATCGATAAAAAAATATCTCGGCTCACTTATTTATCGGGAGCCGCTATCGGGAGCGCTATCCATTTCAATGGGAAATTTGAAAAGGCTTTTAATTTTGTAAACCCCTGAAACCATTAGAAACTAAATCTTACAATAAAAAATTAAAACGCAGCAAAATGAATTTTTTGCTGTGTTTTAATATTGGAGCACTATCCGGAGCCAAATGGCAATTTTCTATTGAAACTGCAGCTATTATTCACTGGTGTCGCTGTACTTTAAAAATTAAAACTAAATTCATCAATAAAACAAACGTTTATCACCTGAAATATATTAATTGACATTTATTTTGACATGACGTTATAAACAAAAATTCATTTTGCTGCGTTTTAATTTTTTATTGTAAGATTTAGTTTCTAATGGTTTCAGGGGTTTACAAAATTAAAAGCCTTTTCAAATTTCCCATTGAAATGGATAGCGCTCCCGATAGCGGCTCCCGATAAATAAGTGAGCCGAGATATTTTTTTTATCGATTTTTAATTAAAAAGTTGAATGAAAAATCTTAGTTTAGATTTAAATAAATTAATTAAATGCAATAATAGCGCGCTAAATATAAGTTTTCACATAGAAAATTGGCTGCTCCGGATACAGCTATCGGGCGCTAATAAAAAAACACAGCATTTGTTTATAACGTCATGTCAAAATAAATGTCAATTAATATATTTCAGGTGATAAATGTTTGTTTTATTGATGAATTTAGTTTTAATTTTTAAAGTACAGCGACACCAGTGAATAATAGCTGCAGTTTCAATAGAAAATTGCCATTTGGCTCCGGATAGTGCTCCAATATTAAAACACAGCAATTGAGTCGCTGGATTTACACTTTTTTAAGTTATTTGGCTGTTGTTTCTTGTATTCCGAAAAAACGATTGGTTTTTTGGAAACAGAAATTGCTTTATGAAAAGACCCTTTGGCCAAACATCAGAATTCATAATTGAATCAAATTGTAAATCATTGGCACTGATTCGATAAGAAACGTAGTCATTTACTTTGGGAGTGATTCGAACCGCGTTTAGATTTACAATTTGAAATTTATTTTCCACAAATCTCTTGAATTGTTCATCAGTTACGGATGTGTGAATTCTGCTGTTGATTGCTTCATTGCTGAGTTAAATAAACCTTTCATGCTGTGCATGTAATCAGCACAGAACCAACTAAGCCCCGGTACACCATCGAACAAACTTCAATTTTTCATACATTTGTTGATGTGCGAGGAATATTTTTTTGATTTGGCTGCTGCACAGTTGTATCCGAGCTCTCTGTCACACATAAAGCCTTTACATGAGAAAAACCACTGGCTCATAATAATTATTGAACATTCTGCACACTTTTTTCAATTGACATACTTATAGATTTTACACAAAAATAGTTTATAAAAATTCACGAATATTGTTTAACACTAAAAGTTAACAACACCAATTACTTATTTATTGAGCACTGCTTATCGCCAAATTTATATTTTAATAAGTCGATGGTTGCGGTTACCGTATGGCACGTACCGCCATCCTGTGCAAACCACATCTCGTCCGGATCAATGTCATCCATATTTTCAAACAAAAAATCTTTGATCATGGTGCGGTAGCCATCTCCATTGACCGCTCAGATGGACGATTATGTGCGCCATAAAAATCACGAAGTTGTCTATAAGTTACGCGACTCGACGACTGTTTTTTTAAGTAAATTTCAATAATTTCGTAGCGTTGTTCAAGCGTGAGTCTATTCATGATGATTTTCCAGAGTATATTTTTCACAAAAATTTAATTTTTTGCTTTATTTTTTACAATTTATAATTCTATCAGGCTTAAAAAAACAACCTTTAATAATAAAAAATAAAAAAATAAAAAAAATGTATTTGATCTTTTGGTCATACATCGGATATTTTGATATTCGAGATTTGCTAATTTTACAAAATTGCATTCGATGAACTGGGATATGTCCGTGGAACATTAGGTTCTAAAATGGTATCAATTTCTAAAGATTGCCAATACCAATAGATGTTTAACTGAGGAACAGATTTGAATAGACATTTCTCCGGTAAAACCATTAATTAGATCTGGTTATATGCTTACAAAAAACTTTTAAAAATCACGCGATTTATTCCAATTCCAGTTTAATGACTCCCCACAATAAACCAGAGCACAATATTACGTTGCACAATGTTAAAAATATTTAATTGATAACGATGCGCATGCGAGGCGTAGTCTAACCTTTAATCTTGCGTATATCACTAAATCTAGATTTATTAAAATTTCTAAATTTTATTTTTTTTTTTTGTCATTATGCCTTTCACAGAGACGTGATCAACGGTTTAAAATTACGAAATATTCCAGTTTACTTGATAACGGGTGGATTTGACTGCCTGATCGAACCAATTGCCAAAGAAGTTGGCATCCCGATGGATCACATATTTGCCAACAAATTAATGTTCTATTTCAATGGGGACTACGCCGGATTTGATACGACGCAGCCAACGTCACGCAGCGGTGGCAAAGGTGAAGCAATCACAACGATTCGTCGACAATACGGAAATAATATCAAAATAACAATGATTGGTGATGGTGCTACCGATTTGGAAGCAGCACCGCCAGCCGATTATTTTATAGGTACGTTAAAATTAAATTTTTGTATAATTTTTTTATGTGCGGCTGCAGAGGTTATCTGGTGGACCATAAAAACTGATTTATACCAGATTTTATTTTGACTGTACCCGAAAAATTAAAATTATGTAGTTCAGAGAGATAAGAGTTTCTGCAATTAGTTTAAACCGGTTTTATTCAAATGGTTGTCTATTTTTAGGTTACGGTGGCAACGTAATTAGAGATGAAGTCCGAAATCGATCGCAATACTTTGTGACAGACTTTGCTCAGCTGATGGCAGAATGGGAATGACATGGTCAAGGGTACCCCAAATTCAAATGAGATAATTTTTAATTTTAAAACATTTTATTTATTTATAAAATCGATATGCAAAGTCGTTATACAAAACAAATTGAATATTTTTAATTATATTATAAATTAAATAAATAAATTCTTTAGACTAACTTAGTGATTTTAATTGTTTTTGGTGCTGTACATTTTAACTTAATGAGATGAGATGGCATTTAGGTGATGGAACACGTTTTCTAATCTAAAATTTATAATGACTTGTTAGTGCCATCTATTTATAAACATTCTAACTAATATTTTATGCGTACCAAATTCCATTTTAGTACTAAAATATAATTGCATATTTAATTAATATTGGTATATGAAACCGTTTATCCTGATCATCTGTTATCATCGTACGCCAGATTGTAATTTCCACAGGTTGTAATAGATGCCTTGTTCCTCGATAAGTTCTTTGTGTGTGCCACGCTCAGCCACTTTACCGCTATCGATAACCACTATGACATCAGCATCAACAATCGTTGTCAAACGATGCGCTATTGTAATACATGTTCGACCTTCTTTGGCCGCATCTAGAGCTTCCTGTACTATACGCTCACTTTCTGTATCTAGAGCAGACGTTGCTTCATCGAGTAGTAATATTTTCGGGTTTCGTACTAGTGCACGGGCAATGGCAACACGCTGTTTTTGTCCACCCGACAATTGCGTGCCTTTATCACCCAAACCGGTTTCGTATCCAAGCGGCAGTGATACAATAAAATTATGAATATTAGCATTTTTGGCCGCCGTTATCACTTCATCTTGGCTAACAACACGCGTGTTATCACCATACGCAATATTTTCGGCAATCGTTCGATCGAACAGGGATGGTTCTTGTGACACAATGCCTAGTTGCGACCGTAAACTCTTTAAAGTGACTGACGTTACATTTCTAGTATCGATCTCAACGTCACCACTAGTGCTGTCGTAAAATCGCTCTAATAGTTGAATGCACGTCGATTTACCACACCCAGATGGTCCCACTAGGGCAACTGTTTGACCCTTATCAATGTCGATGTTTAGTCCGTCCAAGACTTGAGCGTTTGGACGCGATGGGTAGAAAAATTTAACTTCACGATAGTTTACATCTCCGATTGCAGTCCAACTAGAGTTCGCCTCGTTCACGGGTACAGGATCTTGAATTTTTGGCTTACGCTCAAAGAGTTGATTTATTTTTCCAGCCGCAGTAAGGCCTTTCTGGAAATTAGGCGCAAACGCTAAAGCATTGGCCATTGTCAGTGATCCCATTATTAGGGCTTGTGTTGTACTGAAAATTTAATAAAATTATACAGGTTAGAGTATATCCAGATCAAATTATAATATTTTGTTACACTTACACAAATACTGATTGAATTTCAACACCATGATCAGCTACTAAGTATCCACCGAGAAGCATACAAGCTGCATACGCAAAGAACATTAAAGATCTGGCAATTCCGTACACCACCCCTCGGAAATGAGTATTGCGTTTTGCAATAATCAACGACGGTAATAAAAATTCAACATATTTCGCATGGAACATTTGTTCTCGGCCCAAGGATACAACAGTTCTTATATTGGACACAACCTCAACGGCTAATTTGGTCGATTGCTCTAACGCCTTGGAATTACCCAAATTTTCTTGTTCCATAATTTTGATCTCAAAGTACGATGCGACTACGATCAACGGAAAGAAAGCCATCGCCAAAAATGCCAAGCGCCACTCATAAAACATTGATATACCAATAGCAATAGTAATTGTGGCTATCGATTGTAAAACTGTTCCGATACGTTGCCCGGTCGCGCCTTGTACCGCGGCAGCATCGCCTGATAATTTAGCGGTAAGCGCACCCGTTCCATTAGATTTATCATCAAACCATCCAATTTCTTGACGCATCATAGCCGTAAAAGCTTCACCTCGCAGTTTTTGCGTCAATAATTCACCTGCAATGCCATACGTATAGATCTGAAGAAATGTGGCAAGGCCCACTACAATACCCACTATGACAAAGTACAAACTGTATTGTTCGGATTCACTGCGCACAAAATCGGGATCATCATGCGCCATAATACCAATTAGTTCACCAAAAATTAAAGCAAATAATGGCATTGCACCGCCCATAATGACACTGCACACTGAACCAACCAAAATGTAAGGCCATTCCTTTTTATTCCATCGCATCACTTGCCGTAGTGAAATTTTAGGTGCAGCACTTTCTTCATTTTTATCATCAGCATCGAACGTGTCGACGACATCCTTGTCATCTTCGTCCATCGTCTCGGCTACGTTCACTTTTGGATTAATAGCCGATACGATCATATTGTCGTCAGTACCGCATTGTGCTGTCACCAGCGTATGGTAGTGTCCTTGTAAACGTATTAGTTCATCGTGCGTTCCTTGCTCTAGTACGCGACCCTTATCCAGCACCACAATATTATCAGCATTGCGAATCGTTGATAGTCGGTGAGCTACGATAATTGTTGTTCGACCCTGGGAGGCTGATTCTAGGGCCGCTTGCACTTTAGCCTCGCTCACAGTGTCCAATGCCGATGTTGCTTCATCAAGCAATAAAATTTCAGGATTTCGAATTAAAGCACGAGCAATCGCAATTCGTTGTTTTTGTCCTCCCGACATTTGAGCACCTCGTTCACCAACCATTGTGTCATATCCGTTCGGCAGCTTCTTAATAAAATTATGCGCGTTTGCGGCCTTAGCCGCCGCCTCAACCTCATCCCGTGTGGCCTCCTCTTTTCCAAAACGAATATTTTCAAAAATTGTGGTACCAAATAGAACGGGTTCTTGTCCCACCACCCCGATTTTAGACCGCAGCCAACTCACATTTAAATCCTTAATATTTTCACCATCGAGTTTCAATTCACCCTGATCGGGATCATAAAACCGTTGGATTAATTGAATGCATGTTGATTTACCACATCCCGATGAACCGACCAACGCAACAGTTTGTCCGCGGGACACTTCGAACGTAAGCCCTTGCAGAATTGGAACTTCAGCGCGGCTGGGATATTTAAAATGTACATTATTGAATGAGATATTACCTTCAACGGTTGCCGGCCGTAGACCGGTCGGTGACAACGTATTAATCTGTGGAATTCGTTCAATTGTCTCAAACACTTTTGCACCGGCTCCTCTTGCAATGCCGAATGTCTCCATTAGCGGTGAACCAATGCCCAAATTCATTGAGGCCATCATAACGGAGAAAAATACCGTGAACATTACAGCTGGTGTATAAATAGGATCCTCCCATGTTCTGTGGTCCAATACTAATCCGATACCGTACCAAAATGCGAGAGCATATGACGCATAAATAAAGAACCACAAAAGTCCGAAACCCAACCCAGTAAAAAATTGTTTTTTGATATTGATCGTTTTGGCTTTCGTCAATTTACTTTTATAGCGTTCCGATTCTTTGTCTTGTCCACCGAATGCGAAAACCGTACGTATAGCGGAAAATACTTCTTCAGCGACGGATGATGCTTTTGCATATTCCTCCATTTCTTGTTTTGACATTTTTGATGTGATTATGCTAACAGCACCGAAAGAGATTAAAGTGACGGGCAGCGAAGTCAAGCAAATCAATGCTAATTCCCAGCCGAGGACAAAAGCCAAAATAATCGATGACAAAAATGCCGAAAAGTAATGAACAAACATTACAACTTTTTCGCCCAGGCCCTCGCCCAATTTCGATAGATCCTCATTCATACGACTTGAAAATCCACCGCTTTGATTTAAATCATACCAGGAGATGTCTTGATTTAGGGCCGATTTCAAAAAACGTGATCGTATCGTAAACGTTTGATTGTGAGCCGCATAATTAAACAGCATGATGCCAATGTAACTGAAGACGAGCATCACAACACCAATGATCGTATTGTAAATGGCAAAGAAATGCACTTCACCCATAAACCATTCATTTAATGCTTCTAAATCGATATCCATAAGTATAGCTGTGTCATTATTGGCATCGGTGGGGGTAGCTACTGTTGCCGGGGGCATAATTTCTGAAGCCATATTAATCATAGAATCAGCTAATCGCCCAAATATAAATATATTAGCGGGTGTACATAAACCAGTTACGATTCCGCTGAGAATTCCAATGACGATCATAATCCGGTCTTTGGTGGTCGAATATCGATACTGCGGAAAAATAAAAAATCGTTACGTTATATTTAAACGGTTATCTGCGCGGTGACAATGGTAACTTACCAAGGAGAAGAATGACACTTCGGGCGTGGTAGATTTTGGCTCCTCTTCCTCTTTATCTTTCTTCTTCTTTTTCGATTTTTTACTACTTTTGTCATCTTTGGTCGGTGGGTGGCCGTTTGTTTCAACAAAATTTCTGTTGATTAAAAATAAAAATTGTACAGATGAATTTCCAGGTGTATTTTACTACACACGTGATATTTATTTATTTGCCGATGTTTATATTTCCGCAATTTGATAGTTCTTATATTAGTCGTCTGTTACTGTTATCAATTGATAAGCATGCAGAATTTACAGCTTTGAAGCGAGAATAATTAAAATAAATAAACTTCAAAATTGTCAAGGTGATTGATAAGCATCTGCCTTAAATCCCCACTTATATCTTTTTTTTTTTTGGTGGAACTGATAACAAAAAATAATGAATTCAATAAAAAATAACGATACATAATAAAATTGATTGATTATTTTTAAAAATTCCGGTAAACCAGTGCTTGTCAAATATAAGTACGGGATAGCGCCAATTCTAAAAAAATATATCTAACTTGAAACTTGCTGTGACTCCAGAAATTACAAAAATTCCAAAAAATTTGTTAAAAATGTCTTCCCCTTATCAGCATTCAGCTTCTACATTAGGTAAATAATACTTCCCAAAGATCCAAAACGTTCAATTTTATGTCCTTCTTGAATCCAAAAACACTGCTTACGGCATTCTTAGTTGTTATTCATAGATTGATATTCCAATCCGTATTTCATAACTATGCTTTAATGGAAATGGAAGAAAGGTTTTGAAGGACGCTCACTTAACATTTCAATTGAAACAATTGCAAATAATCGAGAATCAAGAAGTCGTTTCCGAAATCAGTCGAGATGGTCGAATCAACTATCAAGCATTGAAATTAGCGGTCATTGCAAAAGCAGCAGTCGCAAACTCTACTGCAAACACTCCAAGAACTGAGGACACATCGAAAAAGTTTGTACTATGACTCTACTGAGTTACGGCAGATCTACATAAATGCAGTTAAAACTTCAGTGGACGGAGAGTAACAGTACCAATAGTTGGCACAGTGAAATGCCATTCTCACGAGGACCTCATTACAAACGAGATTATCTCCGATAGCGGTTTCGTCTTGATTTGCATTCCAAAACCGGATAATAGCTTACGAGTATTGTCAATTAAAATGTTGGCGTAATAACAAACGACTCGAAGATGCTCACTATTCGATTCCGCATATTGTGAAAATCCTCAAGAATCTAAAAGATTCAAAATAAAGTTGTACACTGAATTTATATAAAGCTAATCAACACGTTCAAATGAATGAAGAAAATTCAAAAAAAATCAAACGATAACCACTCACAAATATACATACATACAACGAATGCCGAAGGGCCGAATGTCAAAGGGCCGAATGGGTCGAAGGGACGATTTTTTTTTGTATTTAGACATATGGTATTTGGATATTTATGAAATTCCACGTATCCAGTAAGCGATAAATTTTAGTGAAGGAAAATTTTGTAATACGCCACCAGAGATATTCGGCCCTATGTATCAGCCTTCTTATAATAGGTATATGGTACAAAAAATTAAAAAAATAATTAAATTAAATAAAATAATAAAAACAGTATATATACATATTTCTAAAAAGAAAACAAAAAAAAATTGGCCCTTCGACCCATTCGGCCCTTTGACACATGCGGCCTTTTGAAATTCGGCCCTTTATCATACCATTTTTTCCACTACTGTATAACTTTTGTCACTTTTGAAATTTAATAATTAAAACACTTTTGTAATTACATATTTGAACCTTATAGTGACAACATAAGAGTTATATTACCATTCAATCCCGCATTACCTATGATCGTTGCGTGTGATGCAAGCCCAGTCGGAATAAAAAGAGTATTTATAACATGTCAACCAAAGAGAAAAAAAATCAGTAGCATTCATTTCTTATTCCCTCTTTGTCGCGAGCAAAACTACACCAGTTAGATCGAAAAGTGCTGGCTATATACAAGGGGACCAACAAAAGAAAAGCTCGCTTAGTTGGTGACTCTTAAATCTTTTTTTAAAAAACCAAATATACCAAATCGTTTGCAATTGTTTTATGAGACTTTTTCAAAGTTCCATAACGATCGGTTGAAATGGAGATGAGAAAACGCAAAATAGCTGAGGTTGGATCAGACAAAATTCCACCCTCAACGCAAACAGAAATTCGCGATGTGATTCTCTTCAGTTTTCGGCATAAACTAAGACCACTACAAATATTCAATGAATTCCAAATTACATATGGAACGATTTGCACCGTCTCTACAGACTATTTCTAAGTGGTTCCGAAGATTCCAGACGGGACATTTTTCTGTGGGGGACGACTCACAAAGAAAGTCGACCAAAATCTTCTTCTGATGACGCCACTGTAGCTCTGGTGAAGTCCAAAGTTGACGAAGATCCACGATTGACACAAGAAATTATTGCTGATGAATTGGCCTTGAATGCCATGGCTGTATCGCGAATATTAAGTAATCATCTGGGATACACGAAAAGAGGCTCAAGTGCATTTTGCAAAATTTGTCCTAAATAGATTCGAAAATGGGCAGTCTAGCATTTAGTAAAGTTAAAGAATCGTGGTTCTATAAGTATGATCCGGAAACCAAACAATATTCTATGGTATGGAGCCCAATAGGAGCAAACCCACCTGTAAAGGCTAAGCAACAAAAATCTTCAACAAAAGTATTGATGTCAGTTTACTTCACCCGATCAAAAATTGCAGTTGCTATTTCCCTGGAAAAGGGTTAGACGGTAACTGCAAAATAGTATTTTGAAGACTTCTTAACAAAAGTTTTGAAAAATTTGGTGGAAAACCGGAAGAAAGAGGATTTGCAGCGCTACTTTTTTACATCATGACAATGCGCTAGCTCACACTGCTAAAATAACGAGTAACTTTATTACGATCTCTGGCATCGAAGAAATACTACCAGCACCATATTCCTAGGATCTAGTACCTTGTGATTTCCGGTTATTTCCAAAAGGTAAAAAAATTTGAGGGAAAAGCTCATTAACGGGTGTACTACGATATCTTTGCAAAAAATTATTAATAAAATTTTTAATTACAAGATTTGGTACTTACAACATTTTGCAGTTGCAAGATTAATAAAAAACAGCTTAATTTTGTTAATGCCACATTTTGAAATGCAATAATTGTAGAGAGTGATGGCTTCGATAACTCTCACGGGCACTTAGCCTCGAAATTCCATCCCTATTAGCCATTTTCTAGAACTTTATCGCAAACTCATTTTTAAATTTTGTCAAAAAAACCATTTAAGAGTCCCATTTGGGGATTTCCTAAAAGTCGGGTTTTTTTAATACAAAACCGAGATTTTGATAAAACCGAGATTTTTAAAACCGAGATTTCGTTACGAATGCCGTTACGCGGAGATAATTTATGTGGCTAATGCTGAGCTTGATAAGCTTAAAAAGCACGATTTTGAAGACTGTTTTTAAAAGTGGATCTAGAGGCTTAAGAAATGCATTGAAATCAATGGCGATTAGGTAGAGAATAAATACGAATTTTTTTTTTCAGCTCAACTAAGCGAATTTTTGTTAATCCCATCGTAGTAAACTGTCTAAAGATCATTTGACAGTGAGGAATTTAGGGAACACATACAAGAGGTAAAGTACACAGAACTATCACGGACTATCAAATCAAACTACGCGCTACACCTAATCAAGGAAAAACATACCTACAGAGACATAGAATCAAGTTTATAGGCCATACGCAGAATGAGGAAAAGTATGACACAATAGACAGAAAATAGAATTGAAGAGTACGAGATATATAAGGTACGAAACAGTCCACTCTCACTAATCGAAAAGGTCAACACAAAAACAAACAAAATTTACGAAATGCTATTACGACTATGACGCGAGTTATAAACAATGCCATGATATTTCGGCTTTTTCTAATCAAAAAAAAAAAAAAAGATTCAGTAGCAAAATAATACTGCAATTTTTTGTAGGTAAATAAGAAATATCCGCTATATAAAAATATTCAATATGCGAGAAAGAAATAAACATATATTGTAATGCCATAATTTTTTATACCATTATTATTAATCTATTTTTAATTAATTCAAATGGGAAATTTACCTTTTTATCTATGGCGCCTGTTTTTATTATGAATCCTTAACATTTATAAAAATAAAAAATTTTTTTTTTTGTTAATTTAACAATTGTTGCCATAAAAATACTCGGATCAAATATATTATATGGCAACATTTTCATTTTTATAGTAACTTAGGCGGTGTAGTGACTCAAAAAGTCTCCTGCAAAATTTTGTTGGGATTTATTTATTTTCTTGTTTCTCTTGTGCAAAAAGTCAATGTTATATCTCTTTCATTTTGCAGGAGAAAAATGTTGGTCGTAAATTGGTTTTAGATTGTTTTTGCTATTTTTAAATCTCTTTAACCCTTTAACTGCTTAATTTTGTTTAAAAAACTTTTTCTCTCTGCTTAATTATTTTTCAGCGAAGACAATACAAGCTATTGCGAATTAAAATAAATGATGCTACTAGAGTAACGAAAATTCTAAAAAGTATATTTTTTAAATCTATATTTGACCTTCTTCAGGGAAAAAAAATTGATTCGTTGAATAATAAAACGAATGTAATATTTTTTATCTTTAACCTTTTTTTATGTTCATGACGAGTATAATCGACATTATGCGAAAATTTTTCGTTTTGCTTTGACGAGTATACTCGACATAAACAGTTATTATAGTTTAAAGGTTAAAATTATAAATTGGACACAAAAGAAATAAAATTAAAATAAGATTTTTGTAAAAAAGTGCATTAAAATTCATTTTGTTTTTTATACAATGTATTATATACACCTATACAAAAAAGTGATAGAAGATCGCGATACATAAAATAAAAATGGTTCACTATTTTTACAACATAAAAAAAAAATATTGTATATGGAAAGACCGATTGCGATCATTCCAAGAACATTGACAGAGTCCGTGCTAATTTACAGCGTCATGGGCAAGGAGGCATTCCCGATTTATTGGGCTGTAAAGAAATTATATTCTTATCTCATTGTTAGCTCTGTGCGGCGAAAATTAAGGCTTAGTAAATACTTCCGAAAATCAGGCCAACATATTTTCTAGTTTGGAAAGTGTTACCAATACAGACTAGGATGATGAAATGGAAGAAAGAATTGATAGAGGAGAAAATATTTTGATTAATTTTATGTAGTTTAGTTAAATCAGAAACTAGGATTGATTCCGTATTATCAAAAGTTGTAGTTTAATGATTTTAAATGTTTGGTTGATCCCAAATTTTTGCCATACATTAGAGTTAAAGATCAGTTTTCAATTGATCCAGAAGTTCTTATGAGAAGGTACAGAGTAATTATCCCACGTCCTAAATTCAAGATTGATGACCATATTACATTGAAAGGACAAAGCCTGGAATCGTAATAACTGCAAGAATGTCGAAACTAACAGTTCAGAGTAGCAAAGTTGTTGTAAGAGAACTGTTTGCGAGGTATGGATTACCAGGCACCCTTGTGCCTGACAAAGGAGGACAGCTCTGTTTAAACGAGAAGAATGGGGTTGCATAATGTGCCGTCGTGATAATTAAAATGTTATATGGTGAGTATACCACTTGGTACAAACACAACAATGAATATTGCTAACTTCTTATTTTGCAGTCAATTAAGTTGAAACCCCCGCAATTTATCTAATTTGATGGACGGTAATTGAAACGAGGTTTGTTAGTTTTGAATTGCTATATAGTGGTGAGGTCGTTGCACTTTAATTTACCATAAGTGTAATAAAATTCAAAGACAAAAATGTCAATCAAGTCCAAATCAGATTCGCGGAACTAAGGTATGCTCTAAAATGGTGACTTTTCTTTGCCCCCCCCTTTTTGAAACCCCTTTGGTATAGTACGAAAAAATATACTGAATGTCAGCCACTTTGAGTTCAAAGGCAAATTTTTTTTCGAATTGTTAATATTCGGCCATATTTCGATTTCACAAATATTGGCTAGTTAAACTAGCGCAGAATAGATTTGTGTATGAAAAATAAGAAACATGCTATACAACTTTGCTTAAAATGGTTTCTTCTTGCAATTACTTAACAGTAGATTAAATATTTAAATGATCAAATTCGGCCGGCTAAATTATCTAAAATAAAACGCAATGCTGACGAAAATTGGTATAAATAAACAAAATTTGAAAAAAGGCCTATTTTGTAATTCAATCTGAGCAAGCAGTCCGCTGTCATAAAATACTCTGTGTTCTTTATTCAACCTGAGTAATTTTACTTTGCACACTGTGTTTTTATTTGTGAACTGTGCTTACACCGCGCATACTCGGTTCTTCAAATTTTACTCTGAACAGAATGCCAGTGTACGAAGAGTATGCAAAGTAAAAAACAAATTATTACAAACTATTACTATATGCACACTGGATTATTTGACACTGCACAACCTGTGCTCGATGTATAATACCAGAGCCTCCTTAATATAAGAGCCGTAACATTCCGCCATTTTTTTCCATAAGCTTTCCATAGAGGGGAAGCTTTTTGTTCTTTTTCATACCAATCAGTGTATTTTAATATTTTTTTAGAAGCTTTTTTGTATATAAAAACATTAATGCTTCGTTTCAATTTTTAATTTGAATGGTTAGTTCAATATTCAGGAAAAGCATATTTTAAAATTGAGTCATATTATGTCGAATTAACGCAAAAATATTCAAATTAGTCTACCACAAAATTTTTTTTTTATTGTAGAAATAAGAATTTGTTTATATGTGTATGTAAGAAATTAATATAGAGTGTTCCATCAAAAATTTCAGCATTTCTTTCCCAAAACAAACGTTCGTTAAAAATGTTTTTTGAGTAGCTATGTAATATGGGGGTTATTGTGTTCTGGATTCTATTACAACATTGTTGATGACCAAACTTCGAAAAATGTTTTTTCGTTATTTGTTAAAAATTTCATCGCATCAAATTCGCAGGCTATACTGTTTCATCCTGTAGTATAAACAAACCGGAGCTTCATAAAATATAAACATTATATTATAGAGCTTTTCGCAATTAATAAACCAATCAATAGATGTCGCTAGGTATAAATTAAAGCTAAATATTAAACCCTAAAGTTTGTTAACTAAAATTTAACAATTTATTATGTATACTGCCTGGTTCAATAGATTATTGAAATCTCCTGGAACTGAAAATAACCGAAAACGAGCGAATTGAAATAAGAAAAGAAAAAATTTGGAAAAAATGTGACATTTTTCTATTATTGTTTTTCAGCGCGCAGCAACTACGATGATAAATATTTTGCGATGAAAAGCATTATTTATGCCAACCGTTTAATAAATAAAAATTATAATTGTTTTGAGTTTTATTAATTATGTTAAATTATTATATTAAAGATTTCGCACTTAACTTACAATAATAATGGTTTATTTTCGTAAATAGTTATTTAATTATTTTACACTTTTCTGTAATTTCAAGTAAATTTATTACAGAGACATCTGTAAACGGATTTTCAAATTACAGAAAGCTCGATTTTGCAATCGAATAAAATTGAAGTTTTTTACGTTTTGTTCTGTGTTGTAATAATATTTAATTAAGAAAACCATGACAACGTTGATTTTTTGTACACAAAAATAATAAATAAAAACAAAAATAAATTTTATTATATGAATAATATTATTGTTTCTACATGGTGATTCATAAAATTTCGTTTCAGCTCACGTTTTCTCTTTAATTTTGTTATAAATGGAGAATGTTTAGATTGCTATTAAGTGCATCGTTCATCTCAAAAATTCTGAGGTGCATGTGACCAGAATTTACCAAATAAGTTACATTTTTATAAAACTAAATTTTAAATCGGATGTAAGAGGAATCCGCGGCACCACCCTTTATTATCTTACTTTATAAACCTACACAACTAAACGGAAAGCTCATTTTTATAAAAAATTAATAAATTTATGCTCCGCTTTAGTTTAAATTTGCCAAATAAATACTACATTATGATGGCTGATTTTCAAATATGTGTTCTTTGAATAGTTTATTAAAAATATAAAATTAAAATTTAGATGATTTGTTTAATTTTTTATTCATAAATTCATGTTCAAAAATTTTCCAATTACCACGGTTTCTTATAGTAATTCAATAAAAGCTTCCCCTCTACTGAAAGCTCTCTTTTTAATATTACGGCTCTTCAAAATCATAGATGGCTCTGATAATACCAGAGCCTCCTTAATATAAGACCCGTAAGATTCCGCCATTTTTTCCATGTGCTTTCCATAGAGGGGAAGCTTTTTGTACTGTTCCATACCAACCAGTGTAATTTAGTATTGTTTTAGAAGCTTTTTTGTATATAAAAACATAAATTCTTTGTTTGAATTTTCAATGTGAATGGTTAATTCAATATTCAGGAAAAGCATATTTTAATATTGAGTCATATTATGTTGAGTTAACGCAAAAACATTTAAATTAGTTTAACACAATTTTTTTTTTTTTTTTTTTTTGTAGAAACAAGAATTTGTTTATGTGTATGTACAGAAAATTAGAAATTAGTATAGAGTGTTCCATAAAAAAGTCAGCATTATTTTTCCAAAATAAACGTTCGTTAAAAAATGCTTTTGGAGTAGCAATGTAATATAGGGATTATTGTGTTTTGGGTTCTATTTCAACATTGTTGATGACAGACTTCGAAAACTGTTTTTTCGTTACTTGTTAAAAATTTCATTTTCCATCGCAACAAATTAGCAGCCTATATTGTTTCATCCTGTAGTATAAACAAAACAGAGCTTCACCAAATAAAAATATTATAATTTGATAAAGCTTTTCGCAATTACTAAACCTGTTAAAAGATGTCGCTTTCAAATTAATAAATTAATTCAAATTACCCGTATAGAAATTGTTACACAAATTGAAAGGGGGTCTCCAGGTTAGGACGGTTGTAACGGGCGTGTCTTATAGCAGGCAGCTCGTTGTATAAACAATTTCAAAGTACGACTTGTGCTTTAAGATTTTGTATCCGTATATGAGCCAACCATGCAAAAAATGGGTAGAGCCACGGGCCATTTATATACTCACAAAAACCATTAAGTTATTAACAGTATACAAAGGCCTTGGGTTATTTTATTGAATTCCACACAACAACGATCCCAGAAAACGTACACGAACGAAGCTATAAAAATGCAACATGAAACATGCATAGCCTTTCAAGACCAGTAGATCTGCATAATCTATTGAACCAGCCGGGAATTACTACAATGTATACGAACTGTCTGTCATACACCTTAGCCGAGGGCCTTTAGCATCGAAAATCCTCAATAAATCCTTGTATTAACAAATTCGTGTACATTGTAAGAATTCCCGCCTGGATTGGATCGAAATAAAAAACAACAAAAATTTGGAAAAATTGTGACATTTTTCTATTATTGTTTTTCAGCGCGCAGCAACTACGATGATAAATATTTTACGACGAAAAGTTTTATTTACGCCAACCGAATAATAAATAAAATTTATAATTGTTTTGAGTTTTATTAATTATGATAAATTATTGTATTAAAGATTTCACACTTAACTTACAATTATAATGGTTTATTTTCGTAAATAGTTATTTAATTATTTTACACTTTTCTGTAATTTCAAGTAAATTTATTACAGAGACATCTGTAAACGGATTTTCAAATTACAGAAAGCTCGGTTTTGCAATCGAATAAAATTGAAGTTTTTTACGTTTTGTTCTTTTTTGTAATAATATTTAATTAAGAAAACCATGACAACGTTGATTTTTTGTGTACCAAAAAATAATAATAGATTTTGATGTAAAAATTTTATTATATGAATAATATTATTGTTTCTACATGGTGATTCATAAAATTTCGTTTCAGCTCACGTTTTCTCTTTAGTTTTGTTATAAATGGAGAATGTTTAGATTGCTATTAAGTGCATCGTTCATCTCAAAAATTCTGAGGTGCATGTGACCAGAATTTACCAAATAAGTTACATTTTTATAAAACTAAATTTTAAATTCGGTGTAAGAGGAATCCGCGGCACCACCCTTTATTATCTTACTTTATAAACCTACACAACTAAACGGAAAGCTCATTTTTATAGAAAATTAATAAATTTATGCTCCGCTTTAGTTTAAATTTGCCAAATAAATACTACATTATGATGGCTGATTTTCAAATATGTGTTCTTTGAATAGTTTATTAAAAATATAAAATTAAAATTTAGAATTTTTTATTCATAAATTCATGTTCAAAAATTTTCCGATTACCACGGTTTCTTATAGTAATTCAATAAAAGCTTCCCCTCTATTGAAAGCTCTCTTTTTAATATTACGGCTCTTCAAAATCATAGATGGCTCTGATAATACACAGGGCAAGCCTGCTTGCTCAGGTTTAATTAAAAAATAGACCCAAATATTTATGCCCGGTTGCACAGAAAAATGACTAACGGCCCCAGTTAGTTGTGCGCCAATTAAATGTTTTATATGAATTCTGTTTTCGCAATTAGAAAAAACTCAATGCAAACTTGATTAAATATATTTTATTCCATGTAAATATTAAGCTTGCGTATAAATATTTAAATGGCCAATTTTGATTGGGTAACTTTTTAACTAATCGTTAAATATTTCCATGGAATAAAATATATTTAATCAAGTTTGCAATGAGTTTTTTCTGGGCCGACATGTTGTAACTATCACTAACAATTTGCATGAAAGAAAAAATATTTTTACTTCCAAAATACCGTTATTCTATCGAAAATGCATCGAAGCGAATATAGTGATAGTTACAACATGTCAACCCTGATTGCGAAAAAGATTTCATATAAAATATTTAACTTACGCACAACTAACCGGCCGTTAGTCATTTTTCCGACCAACCGGGCATACGTTATTTAGAAATCCATTTCCGCGATATGTTAGGCAAATGCATATCAAACTTACTTTAAATTTTTAAATTTGAAACATAGAAACTGGTAAAATTAAAACGATCTAGAATTCAAAGATCCTTAAAAAAGGCCTTTTCAGTTCATATCCTGCATAACTGAGTCAAAAGTATGTATTTGCTGGAGATGGAAAACTTGGTCCCTCCCAAAGATTCAGGTATGAGTATTGAGAAATATAAATGTCCGGGGGAGACATCTAGCGCATTAAAAATAAGCTGATTGGGTCTTTCTTTACATGAAATTTTAGCACGGCATACTTTATGAAAATGAAAATTAACATACAAAAATAGACCCAATAAGGGTCTCTTCTCTATAGCAATTCCAAACTAACATTATGCCTTTTGGAAATATCTACCCTTGACTTCCTGAGCGGAATAGAAAATAAAAGCTTTACAATTCAGAGCTTACTTTCAATAAATTTCATTTATGCTCACACCTCGATAATAAAATTCCTACACCTAACTCATACATACATTATACATATTATGTATATTGAATAGGTGGCAATTAGGAAACTAAAAATATTTTTTTCAGGTTAGGGTTGACGACATATTATACTATACAGCATTAGGATGGTGGGTGGAAGCGTGCTGTTTGCACTAACTTTGTAAACAATTAGTTCCAAATAATGTTTGGACAATTTATAAATTAATCAATAATTTTTTGTTATGTTTATACGGTCATAAAATACACGATGTGATATTATGCGCAAGAACTACACATATAGATGATAATATGGGGATGGCATAGCAACATACCGGTAACATCGAAAAAAAACTATTAAATACTATTATAAACTATTTTTAGAACACAGGGATAAACTAGAATTTGAAATAGATTAGACGGAACCGTTAAAAATCAGATGACTTCATCCGTATTCTAAGTTCGTCATTCCGCGACAATTTTGCAAATTCATTTGTTTCTAATTCCACTGTGATTAATTTCCAGTGTAGCGTTATCAATTGTGGAATTAATAAAATACTTAACGGATAAAAACACAATAATAAATAAATATCACACCAAAACATGTTAATTAATCCTCGGGTGTTAAATTGAACTGCGGCCGCAATCCAAACCGTACTCCCGATGTAATGGGTTATGAGAATGCGCGCGTATTTAAAAAAAACTATTTATAGAACGCACCGCACACAGTTTATTTATTTATTACATTCGAACTGTAAAAAATGGACGCAACTAATAAACCAAACACACAGCAGCACATATACGAAGTAACATACGGTTAGAAAAATTTATTTATAAGCGCAAATACGCAATCTCCGCACAAGGCCAAAAAAACTTGTGCCAATCTGAGATGAGAATTAACAAACTCAGTTCTTATACAAACAAATCTCACTCACTAATTCTGTATACAGTGTTTTATAATATATTCACAAGGTAAGAACTTACACTTCTAGTGGACTACGTTTAAGTTCACCATCACTGTCCAGTTTGCCATTAGACATAGAGCCCGGCTCGATTTTCATTTTTTCTTTTATATCACTGACACACAGCTCGCGTACACCAACAAGTTTATCTTTGCTTATAATTATCCGTTATATTTGGCTAAAATCTAATATCGAACTGAACTTGAATTAATAAAATGTTACTTATTTAAATGGTGTGTACCGGTTGGGTGAGGGGGACATACCGGTGATATCAAACGCACACACGTCATAAATGTATGCCAAAATGTACATATATATATATATATATATATATATATATATGTATACCTCTTCAGTGGTGTTATATCAAATTAGGAAATTGGGAATTTGAAATTTGCTTATCGCGCGCGCATGTGTTTTTTGATAAAAATCTATGAACTTTGATTGGTATTGTGTATAGTTGGTGGCGGCGACGGCGGTAAAAATGATTATGTGTTAGTAGTGATGAGATAGAATTTAACATTTACTATGTAAAGACATTTTTTAATTCATAGATAAATATTTAACTATAAGCAAACAAACATAGGTAAACATCTTGGCAAAACATGATTAGTTTTGGTCAAGGCACGACAAAACATGTTTTAATGGAAATTGAAATTTTAACGGTTTTTGAATTAACCGCGAGTGATAAATTTTCTTAGTTAATTCGTTATATTTTAAAGCGATATTCTCGAGTACCGGCAAAACCTCGTATAAATCTGTAACGGAACAAATGTCGGTGATGATACAGCATGTTCCCTTCAACAATTCTTTTTGTTTGACTAATCACTTTAAATATTATATTGTATATTGTCAGATTTGATAAGATAAATTATATTTTTTTTATAAAAATCATTTATTATAACCAAATATTTAACAATAAATGAAAAGTACTATATTGGCGCAAACTAACATTTTATAATGTCATTATCATTTATATGTGGCCATGAAATGACAAGTCATGTTATATGAGAAAATTAACAATTCTCGAAATAACACGTGATAAATTTTAGTACGAAATTTTAACGATTGTTCGATCCTAAGTACTACAAATTAGATCACCTAACAAATCACAATACTTCACGAAATGTTTTTGCAATTTGTGAGTTTTAGTATGACCCATATTTTAATAGGCTTTGTTAAAATATTTCCAATTATATGCCTTTGCACGAGTATTATGTTGTATAAGATAAGATAGGAAAGGAATAAATGATACAAACCGGAAATTTGTCGCTGGTTCCATCGATGCTACAAATGATGTGTTTTTACTATTCACCGTCAGAGGAAGCAATATCACAAAAGAGTAATAATTTTTAAAATCAGCAGAAAATTTATGAAATTTGTTTGCATGTTAAGCTGAGAAAGGACTCGTAGTGGTAGTACTTAACGATTGAAATATAGGCAGAGTAAAGAATAATTAATTTGATTGTCGTAAAATGGGCGTCAACGGCTTTTGTATTTTACGTATCTATTTATGCAAATAAAAGACCAACACTCGAAATTACTTTTAATTAAATTTTTTTTATCATTTCACCATGCTACTGAAGTTAGCCGAAAATTTCAGCAGAAAAAACCTGCATTATCGACTTATTCTGTATCAGGTGGTAATACAAAATTCTGTTGATATGATCCGAAAATTACATGTAATTGTGTTAGCAGTAAATTGTCACCCAAAATAAAATTGAAAAATCAATACCACGGTATTCGAATTTTTAAAGGTAATATGAACTGAGTGAAGTTAGACCAATTCGTAAATATCTGGATCCCGTATTTATAATTTGTCGTGTTAGGGATACTGTTAGGGGACAATGAATTTAAGTTTGCGGCTCTAACAGGGAACACCTGTGCCAAAAATCATGCCATATTTCATCATAGTGAAATAAATTAAAGCTAACGCATGTTTAGTGGTAATTTGGACTGGGTGAAGTTAGACCAATTCGTAAATAGCTGGATCCCATATTGATCTTTTGGAACGAATGCACGATGGAGTACAAAAGGTCAATCAAAACATTTTTGGTGGAACCATCATAGTGTTATCCGGTGATTTTTGTCAGCCTGTTCCTGTTATTCCACGTTCAACTGCAGCTGACGAACTAAACGCGTGGTTGAAATTATCAAGTATGTGGCGGCATGTGAAGACCTTCCCATTCATTTTAACCACTGATTTCTGCCCGGTGACCAAATTGAAGGCGGAGCTCATTCGGCATGTTTATTCTTACATAGTGGAAAACTTAAAAAACCATATTTGGCTGAGCAAAGATGTCTATGATCTCAACACGACCATTTAAAATTTCATTCCGGGACAGTTGTTTTCCTTCAAATCGGGTGACATAATTATCAACCAGGATGAGGTAGTTAACTATCCCACAGAATTCTTGAATTCGTTTGAGTTGCCCGGATTGACACCTCACAATTTGCAATTGAAAGCAGGCTCAGTCATCAGCATGTCGTGCAATAACAATCAACCCAGAATGTGCGATTTAACCAGAAAAGGGGGGGAGGGGGCGGTGAAAACTCTTATGAACAACATCTTCGAAGCGACGATTATCAAGGGAAAGGAGAAGATGTTTTGATTCCGCGCATCCAAATGATTCCAATGGACTTGCCATCCGAGTAAAATGGCTGCAATTCCCCGTGTTTTTGACATTCGTGATGACCATGACCAAATCACAAGCGCAGACTTTTCGCGTTTCGCGCATGGACAATCTCTCGTATGTCACGTGTTCGCGTGTCGGCAAGCCATCATTTTAGTTTGTTTACGCACCGGAGAACAAAACGAAAAACGTAGTTTACCACAAATCTTTCCATTGAAAGTTAACCTCATTTCATTTACATGTAAATAAAAGACATACAATTCATTTGAATTTCGAACGAGTTTCATTTAATCACCAAACGAAACTCAAACCGTACACAGAACGATTACAGTAGATCCAGCTCCTTCACCCACTCCAAATTACCTGTTAGTGCAGCAAATCAAATTCATTGTCCCCTAACACAAAAAATTACAAACAAATTATAAGCTATTTACGAACTAGTCTAACTTCACCCAGTTCGTATTACGTTTAAACCTTCGAATTATATGATATTGATTTTTCAATTTTTTTCGGCGAAAATTTACTGCTACTTTCAAGTACATGTAATTTTAGGTTCATATCAACAGGCAGAATTTTGTACTACCACCTGATACAAAATATGTCGATAATGCATGTTTTTTCTGCTGAAATTTTCGGCTAACTTCAGTAGCATTATTTCACCTTACATTGTATACTGGAAAACCAGGGAAATCCCGCGAAATCCAGGGATTTAGTTGCCAAATTAATTTCCCGAGATTAAATTGTCATACAATGGGGATTAGGAGTATTTCTGAGCCTAGATTTAACCAATGTTATAGTCGTATAGTAGAATGTTATATAGAGTCAATTCCATCAACCAATGTACTCGGCAATCCATGTGAGCGGAAATCATGCATATGCGAGTTATTTGGTAAGTAAATCAAATATTATAAACACAACAACACGTCATTATTAAATTTATAATATTTTAGAATACAGAAATATATACTAAGATTATACTAATCTTATACTAAGATTTTCTTTATTTATTTATTTATTTAAAGAAATCTATTTTGTAATATACATGTATGATTTCAGATTATTTACAGTTATAGTTAAAATTATATTAAAACAATAAAAAAACTTTAAAACAGAAAAAAAAATATAAACCAAATTTTGGTTTAAAGTTTAAACAATTAAAAATTTAGAAAAAAGTCTTTAAGGATATTTTTAAAGTTGTCCTTTGATAAGTTGAAGTCAAATAGGTCGTCGATTAAGTTGAAAGATTTAGACATCCTATTAATTGGGTTGTTTTCTCCATAGTTGGTGGAATGGTGTTCAAGTGCTAAAAATGCATGATTTCGAAATGTTCTGCATGGCACGTGAATTGAACCAAGTAAAACATTACCAATAAAAGCAGCGTCCAAAAGAAGTCGTCTATTTTCAAGCGTGCATATTTTGTAATCCGTGCATCTTGTTGTGTATGGAGGTAAGCGAGCCACATTTTCATGGAATGGTAAGTTGTGGTCGTAATACCAGTCACTTTTCTTTAACAGAAAAATCAGGAATTTCTTTTGAATGCTTCTTTTGCTGCTTTCGAACATAAGCGAAATAGAGTGAACATAAGGTTTGAATATCCTTAAATTCACCTGTCCATCTTTTAACAAATCCGAACATGGCATTCGCTTTCGCAATACAATTTTCAATATGCCTATTGAAACTGGCGTTTTCGACAAATGTAACACCTAAGTCTATAATCTCATTGACTCTTTGCAGTACTTCGTTGTTGACTTTGTATGAAGTAATTACCGGATTTCTTTTACGATGGAAAGACATGATTTTGCATTTCTTAATATTTAAGTATAGTGAGTTCCGATCACACCACTCACTTAATCTATCTAAGCCTTCTTGAAGTTTCTCCGTATCTAACAATCCATTAATAGTACGAACAATTTTCACATCATCTGCAAATGTGAGCACTTCTGAGTTTTTGATTATCTCGGTTATTCGGTCTATGAAAACAATAAAAATCCAAGGCCCGACCGAGGTGTGATCCTTGAGGAACACCTAGTAGCACATCTAAATAGTTTTACATATTTTCCGGATTTAATATTTCTTACAGAAATTTGGATATATGATGCGGAGTTGAAAGATTATAGTTTGCCGGGTTACAATCTCTATGGGTGTTGCAATAATTCGTACGCTTCAGGTGGTGTGGCTGTTTTTTCTAAATCAATTTATACTTGCACGTCAAATAATTATAGCCTTTTAACTGCCGATGCTTTAAAATTAGAACTAACCTGGGAGAATGAGAATTACACTGTGCTTTGCATATATAGGTTTCATGAGTATGACCTCCATAGGAAATTTTTTTTAGATGAATTAAGTAAACTTTTACAAAATATTAATGCTAAAAATCTCGTGGTTTTAGGTGACATAAACTTAGACTTATTAAATAAATGTTCCGATAATGATAATTATTTGTTCTTGTTAGCTTCTCATGGTTTAAAATCATATATCAGCGAGCCTACCCGTGTTACAGTTAACACAAAAACTTGCATTGACCATGTTTTTATTCGTCATCAAAAAAAAAACAAATCGCTAATTGAATGTACAATATTAGACCACGGTATCACTGATCATTGCATGATCAATATTACGTTGACAAATAACGCTTCTACTTTACAACACAAAGACAAATATATTCCATTTAAAGTTCGGCAAACGTTTAATTATTCAAAACTAAGTTGTCAACTCAAATTTGAATTTTGGGAACCGGTGTACTCTGTGAATGACCCATCAATAGCTTATGACCATTTTTCTAGTATTCTTTGTCAACTGTTAAATAATTGTAAAGAGGAAGTTCAAGTAAATAATAAACAATTTAAGCGCTTACAACCTTGGATGTCCATTGCCTTGCTTAAGGAGATTAATATCAAAAATTCAGTACGAAAAAAACTTAAAAAACATCCATCAAATGTTAAGCTCCAAAAATATTACAATAAACTATGTGCTAAAGTAAAAAATGACATTGCACTAACACGAGACAAATACTTCTTTAACGAGCTTGAAAAAAGTTCAGGGGACATCAGACGTGAGTGGAAAGCAGTCAACAAAATATTGAACAAACCATCCAAAACCATTACAATTACTGAACTTGAGATTAATGGAAATGTGATAGGTAATGTAACCGATATGGCTAATCAATTTAATAATTATTTTGTTAATTGCGCTATTAATTCTCTACCACTAGCTCACAATAGACCATGTTTGTGTGATAGTTGTGATCTTTTAACTGCTGAATCAAATCAAACAAAAAGCTTTTTTTTTGAGCCTTTCACAGCTTTAGAAGTTTTTAGAATGATTCAGACTGTAAATAATAAAAATTCAAGTACGTCAGATCTCGTTACCAATACAATACTTAAACAGAATTCTTATTTCCTAATCGATGTATTGTGTCACATATTCAATTTAAGCGTGAAAAGTGGCATTTTCCCAGCAGGTCTAAAGTCTGCAGAAGTTATTCCTTTATTTAAAAAGGGCAATCATAGATTGATGCCTAACTATAGACCAATATCTTTATTATCTTCCATTGCTAAGTTGTTTGAGAAGCTAATTAAAAAGCGTGTTTTATTGTTTTTAAATAAAATTAACCTTTTTAGTAGCTTTCAATTTGGTTTTAGGGAAGGCCGTTCTACTGAAGATGCCTTATTAAAAGTTTGTGAGAGATTATACGGTGGCCTAAATGCAAACAAGTGTAGTGTTGGCTTATTTGTGGACATGACGAAAGCTTTTGATATGGTTGACCATCAAGTACTGCTAAAAAAGTTAAACTTAATTGGTTTTAGAGGTATGATTCATAAATGGTTTTCGTCCTACCTAGTAGGTAGGGAACAAAGGGTTGTACTAAATGGGGTTTTTAGTAAAGAGGAGGTCGTAGTTTCCGGAGTACCTCAAGGTTCCGTATTAGGCCCGATCCTATTTTGATCTATATAAATTCAATTTTTAAACAAAAATTTCATGGTAGTGTAACAGCTTTTGCTGATGATCTAGCTTTCACTTATACCAATGATAATCATTTTTTGACAGCTATAAACATTAATTATGATTTACATGTTATGAGACAATGGTTTGCAAAACACAAGTTGCTAGTAAGTGAAAAAACTAAATTAATTAACTTCACGTTATCTGGATCTACTGTTTATGATTTTGATATATTCTATCATTCGGCTGACTGTTTAAAACATACCTTGGGTATTGCAAACTGTGACAAATGTGTCATTACAAATCGTTTAAATTATCCTTGCTCTGCAAACTGTTTTAAAATTGAATCTGTGATGAGTATCAAATATTTGGGTCTTGTCATCGATATGAATCTAAACTGGAAAAAGCATACAAGCAATCTAAGCGAATATATGGTATCTGCAATACGTAAACTATATCAATTGAAAAACTATTGCTCCCTGAAAGTTTTAAAACGCATATACTATGGAATTGTTCATTCAAAGCTCCAGTATGGTATTGTTTGTTGGGGTGGTACCTACTTCAATACTCTTGAACCTATTCTATTGGCTCAAAAACACACAATTAGAATAATATGTCATAAAAATAAAAGAACCAGTAGCTGGCTGTTATTTTGTAAATTACGCGTACTACCACTGAGACATTTATATATATACAAAGTACTGAAAATGTTTTTTGTTAGAAGTGGCAATTTATCTTTTCGGTATTCATTTAACTACAATCTAAGAAATAACACTAAATCACTAGTAACCGTGCCTAGCCATAACAAAAAACATTTTTTTAACTTTTACACAATCTTAGCTCCACTCATATTTAATTCCTTGCCTCAGTTCATTCGAAATACGAAAAAATTATCTGCATTCTTAAAAAGTATTGTAACCTGGCTTCATAATTTTAATATTGCAAAAATTGAATGTTTGTTTAAAGTAATCACGTGATCGTTCTAAACTCACATATCCAGTTTTATTCTTATTTCTTTATCTTTTATTTATTATGATAGAATTATTACAATTTTTAACCATTTTTAAGACTGTATATTTATTTTTTTCTTTGTATATTTTTTGTTGTGTAACTTTTTAATAATAATAAGTTAAACCCCATTATCATGTTATATCATATATATTAACTTAACATAAGGGATCATTCGCCTCTAGTTTTTAACTACAGAATGTATCCTATTCATCTCTTCCAATTGGTTTCTTTTTTTCAACAAATTAAATTTTTCAAATTTTTACATATTGTATTGTAGTTCTTTTATATATACTTATTAGTTTTTAAAATTAATTATCTAATTTGTCATTAATTATATATGGATCCAAATGGAATTTGATGAAATAAATAATAAATAAAAAAAATAAAAAAATAATAACGTTTGATTTCTCATTTCCCATTATCACAAATTGGCGCCGGTTTGATAGATATGATTTAAACCAATTTATGTAATCGAGAGAGAACCCAAAATTGAATAAACTCTGGAGTGCTTTATGATGACAGATAGAATCAAATGCTTTACTAAAATCCGTGTACGCTACATCAACTTGACGGTGTTTTTCTATCTCGTTAATTAGTTTACTGGTGAATTCAACCAGATTAGTCGATGTGGATCGGCCAGGCATAAACCCATGCTGGTTTATTGGTATATGACGTGCAATTGTGGATTTAAAACTGTTGCATAATACTAACTCAAATAATTTTGGAATTGATGATGTAGTTGATATTCCTCTGTAGCATGAGATATCATCACGTTTACCCGATTTAAAAATTGGAGTAAATTTTGAAATTTTCCATTTTTCAGGAAGCACGCCGGTGTTTAAGGAATGATTGAATAGATAACATAATGGAATTGTTAAAATTTCAGGGTACTCCTTCAGAATGGAAGAGGGTATATCGTCAAGACCGCAACCATCTCCAAACCCTCTTAAAGCCGATAAAATGTTGCCCTCAAAAAAATAGGAGGAGTTATTGATGTGTTGTTGTTGCTGGGTTGTTCGTACAATCCACTAGTAACGCTCGGTCTATAGACTGATTGAAAAAGCGACGCGAACATACCTTGTTAAAGTTAGCCGAAAGTTGCTAGCCGAACATAAAAAAAATGATACTGCAGATTGTGTCTTTGGTTTGATAACCTAAAATAAAAATTGAACAATGTTGAACCTTTTTAAAGGTAGCCGAAAGTTGCCAGCCAAAAGATAATGCAGATAGTGGCTTGACTATTTCAACAGAAAGTTAAACTCTCTTTATACTCTCGCTCCTATCGATTTTTAAATTCATATAGACTGAAATAATTTCCCCTTCACCCGAAGGATATAACCCGATTCTAAATTCATCCTAAATTCGAGTTTATGACTGATTTTTGCTGTATTCAAGACACTATCTGCATTATCTTTCGGCTGGAAACTGTCGGCTAACTTTAACAGTATAACAGTATCAATGTTGATACTGTTAAAGTTAGCCGAAAGTTTCCAGCCGAAAGATAATGCAGATAGTGTCTTGAATACAGCAAAAATCAGTCATAAACTCGAATTTAGAATGAATTTAGGATCGGGTTATATCCTTCGGGTGAAGGGGAAATTATTTCAGTTTATAGGAATTTAAAAATCGATAGGAGCGAGAGTATAAAGAAAGTTTAACTTTCTGTTGAAATAGTCAAGACACTATCTGCATTATCTTTCGGCTGGCAACTTTCGGCTAACTTTAACAAGGTTCAATGTTGATCAAAATATTTCAGCCGAAAGTTACGATACCAGCCGATATTAAATAAAACTTATATTTTCCTTCATTTTATTTACTTCTTTAAAATGATATTAAAATAAAAGTTTTAGTTCATGATATATTATGTCTACATTTGGTCTGGAAATTGTAAAGAAATTTTGATAAGGATCAATTTGTGAATAAATTCATTGAATGGCCTAGCGCTCTTGTTTAACCTTAATTCGCATTGATGCCACTATGGCTATTTGATAGGCCCTAATGCCTGTTAACAAGTTTCCAATTTTTAAGAAATTCTGATGGGGATACGGGCGTGTAATTTGACAAAAATTCCATAGTTCAATTTCTGAAAAATTCATTGAATGGCCTGGCGCTCTTATTTAATCTTTATTCGCATTAATGCCACCATGGTCATTTGATAGGCCCTAATGCCTGTTAACAACAACCTTTCTTCAAAATTAGATTGTTGTTAACAGGAATTAGGGCCTATCAAACGGCCATTGTGGCGTCAATGCGAATTAAGATTAAATAAGAGCGCCAGGCCATTCAATGAATTTTTCAGAAATTGAACTATGGAAATCTTGTCAAATTACACCCCTGTATCTCCATCAGAATTTCTTCAAAATTGGAAAGTTTTTAACAGGCATTAGGGCCTATCAAATGGCCATAGTGGCATCAATGCGAATTAAGATCAATGAATTTTTCAGAAATTGAACCATAGAATTTTTTTACAAAAAATACACCCCTGTATCCCCATTAGAATTTCTTCAAAATTAGATACTGTTAAAGTTAGCCGAAAGTTGCCAGCCGAAAGATAATGCAGATAGTGTCTTGAATACAGCAAAAATCAGTCATACACTAGAATTTAGGATGAATTTAGGATCGGGTTATATTCTTCGGGTGAAGGAGAAATTATTTCAGTTTATAGAAATTTAAAAATCGATAGGAGCGAGAGTATAAAGAGAGTTTAACTTTCTGTTGAATCAGTCAAGACACTATCTGCATTATCTTTCGGCTGGCAACTTTCGGCTAACTTTAACAAGGTCAAAATTAGTCTGCCGGTAACAAGCATTAGGGCCTTTCAAATGGCCATAGTGACATCAATGCGAATTAAGGTTAGATAAGAGCGCCAGGCCATTCAATGGATTTTTCAGAAATTGAACATTGGACTTTTGTTCAAATTACACCCCTGTATCCCCATCAGAATTTCTTTAAAATTGGACTGTTGTTAACAGGCATTAAAGCCAATCAAATGACTATGGTGGCATCAATGCGAATTTAGGTTGAATAAAAGCGCCAGGCCATTCAATGAATTTTCACCTTATTAAAGTTAGCCGAAAGTTGCCAGCCAAAAGATAATGCAGATAGTGGCTTGACTATTTGTTAAACTCTCTTTATACTCTCGCTCCTACCGATTTTTAAATTCCTATAAACTGAAATAATTTCTCCTTCACCCGAATGATATAACGCGATCCTAAATTCATCCTAAATTCGAGTTTATGACTGATTTTTGCTGTATTCAAGACACTATCTGCATTATCTTTCGGCTAACTTTAACAGCATCCCCTATATCCCCATCAGGATTTCTTAATTGGACTGTTGTTAACAGACATTAAAAGTCGGCTGATATCTTTCGGCTGAAAGAAATCAATCAACATTGTCCATGTTGTTTACTTTCGGCTGGGATAGCGAAGACACTATCTGCATTATCGATTTTTTTATCTTTCAGCTGGAATCTTTCGGCTAACTTTAGTAGTATCGCGAACATGTTAGCTATATCTTTGGCGTTTGAAGAGCAGATATTGTTGTACGTCATATTAGCAGGGTATCCTTCAATTTCGCGTTTATTCCTAAAGTATTTCCAAAATTGTTTTGGATTTACTTTGATTTTGTTTTGAATTTGATTGAGATACGACCTGTATTTTGATTTGAAATAAATTTCAAATTCATTACTATGTTGTAGAAACGTAGTTTTGTCCGCTTCCCAATATGCAATGCCGACGGAATTCCATTTACATTCGCGTTCTAAAACCACACTGCTTCTATGGAAAGAACCATGTGTATCACGCGGAAATTCGTACCCCCCGCCAAAGAAGTGTCACAAAAATTCCGGTGTCGATGTGAACCCCAACTAAAAAGAGAAAAAAATCACAGAAACAAAAAGCACGTGTTTGTATATATTTTCCAATTGGAATAAATAATAATTCTTATTTGAAATAAAACAAAATTTTCCATTTATAATAAAATAAATATTAATTTTTTATTAGCACAAAAATACACAATTAAATTTTATAACACAAATTTTAAAACACAAATTTTAAGCCCGTTCACCATACGTCTTGCTGGTTCACCATACGCGCATCCAATTATACATCCCAACAAGCACAACCGATCTTGAAAAAAAATGCATTGAAAATTTACAACGTAAATGTATTTCGCGACGACGCCATTGTGAGACAGATTTCTATTACCTTTTAGTCCAAATTTGTACATCGCGATCACTAAATAAGTTAATAATTATTATTTTATACTTAAATTTAAAACTATTTACTTTAACAAATAGAAAAACATTATAATAAAACACAACACTTTAAAGAAAAAAATCTAATTATGTAGTGCAACCGTGCACGTCGACTTGTCAGAAGAAACTGAAAATAAAAGATACAATCGAAACTTATAAAACGAAAATAATATTACCGCGAAATAGAAAGAGAAAAACAATTATTTTTCTCCAAAATCAATATTTCTGTGTCTTTGATATTTTGTAGTACGGAATTTTGTACGACATTTGAGCAGTTTTTTCCACACAGAGGAATAATTGCATACTGGGTTCTAACCCGCTTTTCAACATTTTGGCATACGCTTTCGACTTCAGATTTTTTAAGTTAACTAGTCTATCATCAAACCAATGAGGGTGAGCATTTTGTGGTTTACAGCACATAGGTATATACAGTTCGAAGCCTTGAAGCATGATGTCGTTAAACTTGTCCACATTAAAATAATCATGTTACTATTTTATTATTGTACAACGTACAACACATTACATTTTTTTGCAACATAAATATTTTAAACTCATAAAATAATAAACACTTGCTAAATCAATTTTGTTTTATTTTCGGGATAGAGTGTAATTTTGAGATATTTTTATCGTATTTAGCGTGGACCCGAACCAACTTTTGAAAAGTCATATTTTGTAATGGTTTTCGGGTTATCTTCACATACGTGAATTTAATAAGAAAATTAAGAGAGATTATCGTTTACAATTTTCACTACAATTTATTGATTTTTGTGACCAAATAATTAAGTTTCAGATTATCGATAATATCTCAAAAACTGCTACAGGTAACCAATAAGCTTGTTAAAGTTAGCCGAAAGTTGCCAGCCGAAAGATAATGCAGATAGTGTCTTGACTATTTCAACAGAAAATTAAACTCTCTGTATACTCTCGGTCCTATCGATTTTTAAATCCCTATAAACAGAAATAATTTCTCCTTCACCCAAAGGATATAACCCGATCCTAAATTCATCCGTAATTCTAGTTTATGACTGATTTTTGCTGTATTCAAGACACTATCTGCATTATCTTTCGGCTGGAAACTTTCGGCTAACTTTAACAGTATTAACCAATATGTATACGGTTGTTTTTCTGATAGCTTAGATGATGCTGAGACTAAATGGGTATACTTTGGGGAAAATGTATAGGTTGAAATTAGATAAAAACCGAAAGATTGGTTACCTGTGGGAGTTTCTGTGATATTGGCTAGAAACAGAAAAGAACTAGTTGAACTCGATTCATATACAGTTTAGCTTTCCACCTTGTTTGTTCGGTTACGGAATCCTTCAAATATTCTGCTGGTTATATCTACCTTTAGTACGTGTTCGTCGTTTCGGTTGGCCAACTCCAATTCCGTATTGATGATCATATTTGTAATCCTGGAACAAGTGATATTGATGTAGCGGCAATCATAAGCCGCATGCGTATTAGACCATAATTCCTGCAATCGTGTGACTAGGTTGTGGATCAATCTCGGAACGAAGTGGATTCGTTTTCATCGGAGAAAAAAGGTATGTCGTGGATGTGAGGGGCGTTTTTAGTGGTGAAAATTTTTCTTATATGTATAAACAGCACCAGAGATACAGCGACAAGATACATCGACAAAATACATTTGTTTGCCGGTGATGTCGCTTTGGTAAACACAACAAGCGCGTCAGCATTGAAGCGACAAAACAAGAAAAATAATAATAAATTAACCCTAAAATATTTCATTTTTCTTTTTTTTCGACTCTACTTAATTTTTTTTAAATAAAACATTGTGTTGGAATTCATTTAAAAACTAAAAATAATTTATTTGTATTTTAATTTGACAATTATTGTATCTTGTAGCTGTATCTTTGGTTCTGTTTATATCTTATAGCATACTGGAGGTGATACCTCCAAATCGAGAAACGAAGGCGGGGTAGTTTGAAGGATTCCCTAACCGAACAAACAAGGAGAAAAGAACTTTAGTTAAGAAGATAAACATTATAGTAAACAATAAGAGGACTAAACATAACCTGACTGACAACGACCCCGCTAAGAATATTGCCTACCAAAAGTTCACAAACTGGAGTTCCTCTAAGACCGGTCGTGTTAACTGATCTGTGTCATACCATCTTCCCTCATTTTGCGCCTCCATTCTAGACTATGCGAAATGAGTACAACTATACAATGTCAAAGACACCACAGAGTTGCTTCAGAGCATTACACCTATTAGAATGTCGTTCGACCTCTGCTTATTCCCGTTGGATATAAACTCGCTACACTCTTCAATAACGTACACAGCACAGCCTTATGCAAACTTATGACACAAATAGGATATGGTCGCACCGCCCGCAACCCTAATCTTAACATGTGTATTTCTGTATTCACACATCTGCATTCGTACAAAAAAAAACTAAATTTATAAGCAAGGTGAAGGTATGGCAAAGGATAGCTAACTCTATATGGTAGTTTACCATCGAATTCGAGGAAAATAGTAGTATTCCGTAGTAATGGTAGGCTAATAGAGATCCTCCCATCCACAACACGTAAAGGAAAGCTGTGTAATGGATTTTGCTCGCAAAGTTTTCGAATACAGAAACATAAGTTATATTGAAGAATCATCTCCAATACCCTTTGGAGGAATCATTATCCAAAACGATTAGTCACAAAGACACTGAGGTCGAGCAGAACACAAAAGCCACAACCATATGCCGGCAATACTGACACAGTGATTGCTAGCACTATTTAGAAGAAAGAAACAGTTCGAGAGTAAAATTCCGTTTAAATATACCAGCAACTAAACCAGGCCATATTTAGTTTTCCAACACAAAATCCAAGATTGATAATTTACGGAAACGTTTTGTTGTGTATAAAATGAACTGTCAATGTTGTGATCTCTGCTACATCGGACTAGAATAATGAATATAGGACCATAAAAATGGAATACATCAAAACGGAAAATATTGGAGGCACTATATATAGAAGCGCACACCAACGTCGTTATTTTTAAGATTGACAGCACGACGAGAATACATCCATCATACACCACTATTTAAAATACGGGTCGCTCCGCCGACTACCTACAACTAAACGTCAGACGACAAGAAGGGAAAATGGCGGACACAAGATGTTTACCAATTTTCGCAATCAAAAGTTTATTTTTATTATTTTGATTTGTGTATTGATTTTGGTTTTACTTATTGCTGCTTATATCTTGCTGGATGCACTTACCGTGCACACTTTAACCTCAATTTCACGTAGTTTTTTCGTAATGATTAGAATAGTTACCTTTTTTTGTTTTATTTTATATTTTTTGTACTTTTAGATAAATATTGCACCATCCATTACCAAGGATGTTAATAAAATTCTGAAACATTCTACTACACTTCTCAATTTATTGATCATTATTCACCCATGTTGCATAAACGCTGGTTATAACATACTGTTAAAGTTAGCCGAAAGTTTCCAGCCGAAAGATAATGCAGATAGTGTCTTTAATACAGCAAAAATCAGTCATAAACTCGAATTTAGGATGAATTTAGGATCGGGTTATATCCTTCGGGTGAAGGGGAAATTATTTCAGTTTATAGGAATTTAAAAATCGATAGGACCGAGAGTATAAAGATAGTTTAACTTGCTGTTGAAATAGTCAAGACACTATCTGCATTATCTTTCGGCTGGCATCTTTCGGCTAACTTTAACAAGGTGGTTATAACGGCGAAGGATTGTGTTGACAACTCGTCAACAACGTCGACTAATTGTAGGCAACGTCGATAACCGTAGGCAACGTCGAGTATTCGTAGAAAATCGAGTTTTCATTAGCTCCATATCTTTAGCAAGCACGTATTTCTTCAAAAGATGTCATTTGTAAACACGAGTTGTATTTTCTAATGTTTTGATAATCGGTTCGCAGAGAAGTGAGGTAGAAGAGATTCAAGAAGTGACTTTGGATTTGTAAACTTTTTTTGTTTCTCATAAATTTTTGTTGATGTTTAAGTGACGCCAGCGGGAAAAGAATGCACTACAGAAAGTTGATACACTATGAGAAAAATATGCGACATTAATGCAAATTTTAAAATGGAATCACACCGGGCTATTCGCAATAGAATGTTTTTTATCAATTTTTTTCACAAAGTAAGTCGTGATTATTAAAAAACGCACTTAACAAAATTGTGCCTTCTAAAATAGATGCTTAGTCAGAAATAAAACAAAATGAATAAAATAATTTTTGTTTATTAATTTTAAACATTATTATACGCATTTTCTTGGAATTTAACCGATTTTTCCAGGATTTCCACAAAATTTTCCGAAATTCCCAGTTTTTTCCGGATTTCCATTGAATTTGCCCCAGATTTCCCGGATTGTTTCGGATTTCCGCCAGATTTACTCGGTATTTTTCAATTTTACCCCGAATTTACCAGGATTTCCCCCGGTTTTCTCGGGGTTCTTCCGAATTTCCTCTGGATTTCAAGGATTTTCCTCGGATTGTTCCGAATTTTCCGGT
The DNA here is from genome assembly GCA_947310385.1 of Nephrotoma appendiculata. NCBI lineage: Eukaryota > Metazoa > Arthropoda > Insecta > Diptera > Tipulidae > Nephrotoma > Nephrotoma appendiculata. The sequence goes on from OX371223.1 coordinate 142,693,224, forward strand.
TTTCTTCCGGATTTCCCGGATTCTGGGGGAAATCCAAATCATGGGGAATCAGGTGAAAATCTGGGAAATTCGAGGGAAATTCGAATAATAATATTTGAAATTAATAGAAAAAAAATATTTTATTCATTTTGTTTTATTTCTGACAAAACTTCATTTTAGAACTCGAAATTTTGTTAAGTGCGTTTTTTAATAAACACGACTTACTTTGTGGAAAAAATTGATAAAAAACATTCTATTATGAATAGCCCGGTGTATGATACAATTTTAAAATCTGCGTTAGTGTCGCATTTTTTCTGTTACTGGTATTAAACAAGAAAATTAAACAAAAGAACTCTTGGTTTTTTCTAAATTAATTTTTTGGTGGGTAGGTGGTCATGCGATTTTACTAAAAACCACTAAAAGTGGAAATGAGCTCCCCTATCACCCTGCTTCGTTTTATCTGCCAATTTTGAGACACCCTGTATATAGAATTGTATTTTGGAAATTTTCTAAAACATTTTTGGAGTATATTCGTTAAAATATTTGCACTAGGCAATTGATTTGGGAAACAATTTTTGGTAAAGCAAAAGAAAACCACTCAACGTAGTATCACTCGGTTTCAAGTGTATTTTTGATTGCAATGTCAATGTTCTTAGCACAAATATTTTCACTTAAATATTATTGTGTCAGTGACCACATGATTATCAATTAGTTTAATATTTTAATTTAGTACATACAAGCATGCTCAAAAAAATTTACTCCAATCAATTAAAAAGCAATAAACCACTCAATAAATGCCAAATTCCGCACATCATGTTAACGTTTTCGTGGGCTGACACATTCATTTACCGTACTGATACAGTTATTCTGCGTGTGTCATTGGCACCGCACTAAGTCATAAACAAAATGTTTGAATTTGAATTGAATATTGCGATAAGAAGCGCATGAATCGATTTTAACATAACGCGAAACTTATTACCCTAAACAGTCTATTAATGGGCATGCTGCTAATGTTTTTGACTGAAGACACCAATATACTTATCAAACATATAAACTTGAGGATTTTTTATGTTTTTGTCATAATACAATGACAGGTCTTTATCTTATATAGACATAATAAAGATATGCGAGTATTTGGCTAAGATATTTCACTCGCTCGAATAACAAAACAGCATTTAGTGAAATAATTTTAAATTATTTCATTATCGATAAGTTTTATATCTTCTGGTTCTGATTAGATATTTTGAAGCTTCTTTATGTATACGTCGTATACATGTGAGTGATATGCGCATACGTTCATTATCACACAATTGTGCGATTATTATCAATCCTCGTAAACGGTTTGTTTTTGTGAAAATTCGTTAAGAATTTCACAATTTTTACGGCGTTTGAATGATTTTTCAATTGTGTTGATTGCATTAGAATATTTTACTGCATGACTTGACAATTTTGGTTACTCTTATCGCCTCGGTGCGTCTTATACATGATTTAGCAGACAGACTGAGGTGATAAGTGCAAACAAAATTGTCAAGTCATGCAGTAAAAAGAGAGTTACTTATGTAGCGGCTAACGATTTGTTAAACGTTAGGATACGTCCCCTGGACCTAATGAGTTCCCTTAAATTTATTCATTTTGTAATAAGCCGAGAAACTGAAAATTCAGTTTCGTACAGAAAAAAATATAATTTTTTTCATTGCACCAAAGATGGCATGCATATATTCACCAATTTTTGTCACCCAGAAATAAATTATCGGTCTATTATTTTCACGCGAAATTTTGACATTTATATGTATAGTTTTGATAAAACTTTAAGTGATGCTAAAACTTCAATAAAAAATAATCCATGAGCTTTTAGTGCTCCCATCTTTACCAGTCGTCCATTGTTCATGTGAAGTACAAGAGTATCGCACTCTAAATCTGGACTTACTATACTTTTGAACATTTTATTGTCATTTTTGTCCAAAAGCAACCTATTGACTACTACGTTTTAAAAGGCAGGCGTTTCGAAAAGCCTCTGGTCTATTAACGGTTTAAGCAAGTAAGTTACGCACAAAAACAGTTTCCACATCACATCGCAACCATTCAGTTTATAGCAAATCAACAAGTTCACCCCGGAAAAGTATATTAATTCGTTTGACATGCTAGATGTGACGTACTTTGTTTCTTCTCATTGCTATTAGATCTGGATTACGCACATCCATTTGTGCAAACGAAATCGAAAAACCCTAGCAATGGGGATCTAAAGCAAAAGTACAGACTAAATCGGGTAACTATAAGCGTAAATCTCTCTAAACAATTCACTTTTAAATTGATGTGGTCAATGGGTTATGCTGACGGTAACGTCAACCAGAAGAATATATTCCGATTAAGATCATCGTGTTCACGATTATTCCCGATGTAGATCCCGAATAGCAGATACCACTACAAGATAGTTGCCGTCAAACAGAGAGATGGTTGTTATAAGCTTGATATCCCATAATTTTAATAATCATATCGAGTGCTGTGATGCTGCATACCAAAATTACTTGCAATTAAAAATGAAATTGGCACATGCCAAAGTAGTTCCAACAGTTGCGGATGGTGTTATAGGGTTAGTCCTCATAAAATGAGACTCACTAGATGAGTGAGCAGCAAGGTTGATATTTGCTGACGGTAAATGAACACATTTTCCGTGGGAATGACCTTCATTGATCGATTTTGGTGATTTTGGTGTAAAATCTGTGATTTGGGCCATCATCACGAGAGGTATTAGAGAGCTTTGTACTAATTTAAATGGTTCAATAGAAACCGATGGAGCAATTACCGAATTGTACACTTTATCTTCATTTGTCAATATCGGAATCGAAATTTGGTTATCTGTAATCGTTGGTTGAGTTCCCAAAGATTAGATCGGTGAATGTTCAATCTGTTCGTTTACAGCTACTTTGATTAAACTATCTACACCACCTGAATTTTGGAAACACATATTTTGTGGGTGATTCAAGTATAAACGATAACATGATTTGAACAACCTAAAAGCAAAATCTTAAGAAGTCGGTGAGTTTGATACGCGGTCTATACACAATTTCGCATTGGAGTCGAATTAGTGTATCGCAACAATAATCAATTTTGGTGTTTGGATTTTTCTGCCACACGACTATGCATTCGATACGTTCTGTTACGTATATTCATTATCCCTTGTCCATGATGATATTCAGTATTTTGTCAAAGCTTTGGCATGAACAAATAAGACTCCGAACGAAACGCGTGATTTGTGATTTCCAATATTTTTGCAATTCAAACTATTCCTAACAAAATCAAGATTTTTTCCGTTTCTCTTCAACCCCGTCCATTGTTCAGATTCATGATGATTTTCAGAATTTATGCACAGTTCTGACATAGACAAATATGGCCCAGACACGTGTGAGTTGTGATTTAGAATATTTTTTACAGTTCAAATGATTGTTAATTAAGATTTTGCACGGTTCTCATCAATCCCATAACGTTTTCCAAATCTATCTAAAGCCCATGTCCTTGATGATTTTTAGAATTTTGTCATAGTTCTGGTATGGGTAAATATGGCCCCGAAACGTATGAGACCCGATTTACATTGATTTTACAATTCTCCTGACCAAAAATCCTATCACAGCACCCTGAAACGAGTAAATGAAATTGGTATTTGATAGGGCTAAACGAGAAAATAATGCAATTAATGAGATCTGTCAAAATCTCGAGCTTAAGTTAGATGAAGGTTGTTTTGTGTATATAATCTTAATTTAGATTCTTATTCGCTTTTAACAGTTTATTTCAAGTTTCGTTTATTCACTTTTGGATAAAATATCGTTTCGCCTGAATGTTTGCTTCTCAATACTGACATACATCAGGAGTGCGTTCATGAGATTTACAATGTTGAATATTGTAACAACTGTCATTGTAGAAATGACGTAGTAGTTACTATTGAGATTGTCTCAAGTGTCAAAACAAATGAAAACAATAAAAAGTTAATTTCTTAATTTCTTCATAACATAAGAGTAACATATTATGGAGCATCAAAATAATCACTGTATTCATAAAACACATTTTTTTTTTTTTTTCAAATAAATATAATAAAAATTGATTTTTGTTCTTTAAATTATTTTTCAAACCTTGATCATGTTGCTTTTCATACCTACACCATTAAAAATGACATTTGTAGAGGCAGTCTCGAGTAGGGCTGAGAATGATGTTTGTAACAATGTAGAGTTCGTGAACGAAAAACGCATGTGTTCATTGTTACAATTTAAGTAGTGTTGCTTTCGCAAATCCGCTTAGCTTAGCTAAGAAATGTGAAAGCAACAACTTTTGGATTTAATTTTTTAATGCGTTTTAATTTTTCTGTGTTGGTTCATTTTCTTAATATTTATTTTATTTTTTTTTTTATTTTAAGAAATAGAATAAATTAAATTCGGCATTTTGCTGTCAAATAACAAATGCTAGATTATTATTCAATATAAATTCTTCTAGAAAAATATAAATAATAACGCCTTGCGGTAAACACCATAACCATAAAATGATTTTATTTCCCCTAATCCTAAAAAAAAAATTCTTAACATTCTAAAACAATCGGCTTAAATACAATGCAATTGTTGTTCTAATATTTTGAAAGCAACACAGCTTTAGTTTCATGAACGATTTTGAGCTGTCATTGTTAACAATATTGTAACAATGTAACTCTCGTAAACGCACTCCCGGGATGATATTTCCGATACTATAGTACTTTTTTCGATACCCTGACTGTATAAAAAGTACCTAGATACTTTTGTGCCATTTTCAGTACTTTTGAGAAAATTCACAAATTATCATCACTCGTAATCTATTTATGGGACAACTTTTGCAGAAGAAAAGAATAACAAAATGCATGTGGTGGCCCATCTAGCGTTTGCAATTTCAAGTGTGGCAATACTTACGTCATTCGTGTTATGACAGAAAATTAGTATAATGTTTGAAATTTACGAAATGGGTCGCTTTACGCTTGAACAAATGAAATTGCTACAAGGCAATTTGGATCGATTTGTGAAGCGAGTTCGTGAAAGTGGATTGATATTGGATAAACCAACAAGTGCACGTGCATTTTCAACACGTGCAGCCGAGAATATTGCAGCTGTTGCTCAGGATGTGTCTGAGCATTCACCAAAACTAACTAGACATCGTGCTTAAGAATTAAACATTTCACTCAGTTCTGTGATGAGAATTTTACATAAAGAACTCGATATAAAGGCGTACAAAGTTCATTTAGTGCAGGAGCTGAAGCAAAATGACCATCCGAAACGTTTTCGGTTAGATAATTGGGCTATATGGAACGCTTGGAAGAAAATGCCGCATTTGGGGCTCAGAAAATCTACGTGGATTATGGACCGGCGGTATCATTGGTTCATTTTTGCGAAAATGACAAAGGAGCCCTTATAGTCAATGGGGAGCGTTACTGAGAATTGAGCTTGCATTCTAGAAGGTCTGCTCTAAACAAATTTTCACAGTTAAACTTTTATATATTTTGGTTCCTACCTTGTCGAATTACACAGAAACATCGACAATTTTCCATTTTTTCAGTTACAGCTAAAGTCGAATTTATGTCACGTGAGTTACATTCCATGAAACCAGTAAAGTTGAAGATAAAAATGCTCATTCAACAATATTATTTTAAAGATAAATATTGAAAGACAAAACAAAATTTCATATTAAAGTAAAATAATTTCCAAGAATGAAAATTATAGATAATGCAATGTATTGAAACCCATTTTACTTTGATTCAATAAAATATCATATTATAATAAAATAATAAAGATGCAATTATGCATAAAGAAATCTCCAGGAATTAGAGATAAGAAATTAAACATGTTGAAACAAGTATTAAGATTTATTTTAAGACAATTATTTAGTGAATAAGAAAATCATTCAATATTCAAACTCTAAAGAATATACAGTGTTGATTCCCGACTCTAAAGAGATCAGTAAAATTGTTATATAAGTTTAATAAAGTTGTAAAGAAAAATAAAGTGAAAATAAATATTTTTTTTTATAATAATTAAATAAATAACACACATAAATCGTGTGACAGAATTCTTCAAAAAGTTTATTTGCACTTTGAAGTGAAGTTGGCTGAGATTTGTCCTAATAATCACAAAGGAGTTACAACTTTTGTGAATTGGCATCCCTGCGTCAAAATTTGTCGAAAGAAAATATTTTAATTCAAAAGGGAACAAAGGAATTACAAAGAAGAAGTCCGTTTTCAAATAAAATATTTTGGTTGTTTCGTTGGTCTCTTTTAATGCCCTCAGTGTGTGGTTGTTTGTCGGGAAAAATTAGATGTACTTAGAACTTAAGTAAGCTGATTATCGTTATGCTTTTTATTCCTCTAAAACGAACACACAAAATAAAATTTGAATCTTTGTAAAAAATGGAAAAAATAGTAAATATCTCAAAATTTAAAGCGAGATAAACATTTTTTTATTGCGCAGGAGAACACACAACGTGTGAAGGGATAGATTTATTTGCAAGATAGGGTATTTTGACACATCTTGACGTTATCAAAACGTTCACCCCACTTATTTTCATCTCATACTATTTTGATTTTCTCATTTAAAGTAATATTTTGGAGAGTAAAACTGTGTACTGTACCTTTTTGGCTGTCTCGAGCCCAAGTAATAAATTCCGTAGATCGTGAGAATCACCTGCACAATTCAAATAAACTTGGATTATGGATTAAGGATTTAAAAGGTCAGCAAATTTGTTAATTTAGATAACTTCTAGACGCCACTGACTATCTACGGTGCGAGTAAGAGAACACGATGGTTGTGGGAACGCTACGAAAATATGACATAGCGACACAGGAAGTGTTCCGTTGAAATATAGAGAAATTCTCCAGCCATAAGATTTAAAATTTCCGTAAATTAATTAATTTAGGTAAGTTCTAGACTTCTATAGCAATCAACCGAGCGAGTATGTGGACCCGCTTAACAAGGAAGTCCTCCCTATTTAATTTGAGTGAGAGTTGTACGATATTCAACGAATTTGAGCAACGAAAATTTGTCCGGGATGGGTTTTCACGTTTTACTAAATAGTTCAGCGATTAATAATTCCCAATAGTTTATATACCCTGTTGGCCAATTTATAGCGGCCATATGTACCGAGTAAATTAATGGCGATTTGAATTCAAAAATTTAACATTTTATCATTATTACATTTCCTTCTGTAGCGTTTAAAAAGGGATATACGAACATTTCGACAAGTGCATTGTCGTAATGCTCATCAGTTGGATAGCCGGTTCATATAGATAGGTAGGTCTATAAGTGGGCAGTTTTTATAGATGACCAAAAGAGTCTCTTATATAAATCATCAAATCTGCGGACCAATTTTCACAATCAGTAGAACTTCATGTTTCATTAGAAATTGCCCAACAGAATACAGAAACTATTTGCAGTAACAATTCTGAGGACCTTTTTTATTTGTTTGTTTATTTATCAATAATGACATTTTATAATACATTGTTATTTAAATTAATTAAATTTTATTTTATATACTAAATGTCTACTTTATCTGTAACGAATGTATATGCAATAATTTGTCATTGATGTCATTGATGTACAGAATAAAGAGTAACGGACCCAGGGCTGATCCTTGAGGCACTCCGAGATTATTTTGTATTAGTGACGATGTTGAAGCGGATTAAACTTTGGCTACCGCCAAAGCTAACCCGGCTTCATAGATTTTTGCCGCTATCCTATGGTGCCCCATGCGGCGTTGGTTCCCGCAGCTCAGTCAGTAGAGGGGAACGGTGTGGGTTTGGGGGCACCCAAGACAACGGCCTAGATTACCGCATTTAATTAGAGTGAAAATTGATGGACTGGGGGAGCAGGAAATTAGGGTATTCGGACCCCGAAGCAGTGGGCCAGCCAATCAGCCCATTACGTGAGCAGGCCTAACCATGGATGTGTAGGTAAGATGTCTAGTCAGACATTCTTACTCTAACTTTACCCAATTAAAATTATATTGACCCATAGGCCCTAACTGACTAATATTAGTAAAGCGTGGTAGTGGTATGCCACCAACGCCACAAAAAGGAAGAGGGGTGCTGAGCAACGACAGCTTCCTTTTGTGCAGCGGTTGATCTCAACCCACTACCGTTATTTAATTTTGTTATAGCACCAACACTCACTTACCTCGAATCCTGCTGATACGCTTTTCCTTATTTTTTTTTTGATCAAATCAATAAACGTAGTACATGAATTTTTTTTATAATGTAACAGTATCTTGATCAGTCTAGATCAATCCACAAGAAGGTACCATTGAATGAATATGTAAAGGGCACACTGCACACAAGATTCACTAAATACACCGATAATAAATTTCACTAAAATAAATTTATTTTCTACTTGTTTCTTCTTTTTCCTATTATTTTTCTATTGCTTCAGATAAAACACGCAAACAACAAAAGAATTAATTAATTTCACAACAAATAATATAGAAAGTACGAACGGGTTGTGTTATACTCCAGATCAAACGCCACAAAATAAAATACACTATACTTGGTTCACGAAACTTAAAATTTATTGATAACAATTTTTGTCAAATTTCACTGATTGATATTAAATAATTTTCACAAAAACTACAAAACACTAAAACTATAAACAGTAAAAGTATAAATCCGCATTCGTTTCTTAATCATCCAACGTTTTCTTTTCTACCCAAAAGAAACTTCACCGCACGCTGGCCTCTCTATCAACCGACTGTCCCCAAAACACGCGGTTATCTCTTTTAAAAACCAAAAATTTGCTGTTGAGAGGGGGATTAGCATTTTTGACACAGTGATCAAAAGTGCTCCCTCAATCAACTTACATATTTTTGATGACACACCAGAAAAAAATTATAGAAACCGCTTGTTGTAGATTTCCGACTTGTATTTTCTTACTTGCGGAAGTTTGTACAACAACAAATACAAATGGTTTTAATTTCTACATAGGTTGACATATTCGTAAATTTGTCTGTGCTAAATATAAACCAACCACTTGCATTCATCGTGTACTTGAAAAATAAAGGCATCAAATTGCATAAACCTATTTACGCTTACTCAACTGAAGTTCATTAACAAAAACTCTAACATGAATTATTGAAATGGCCTTATGGTAAATAAATGTCAATGAAAAATGCGAAGAGGTAGCATGACTAATACATGAATTAGATATAGTTGGAGATGTTATCTCCAAAGTCATGCCGATAATAAAATAATTTTATATTTGGGATAGGTTAATAACGGAATTAAATAGAATTCCGTTACAATGTGTAATTATCAATTTTCGTATATTGTTGCCTCCCTTGAAGATAACTGTTAAACCACTCTAGTTCTTTCCCAACAACTCCGTACTTGGTTAACTTTTTAAGTAGAATTCCTCTATCGATGGTTTCAAAAGCCCTTTTAAAATCTAAAACGACTACAATGATTACTTTTTTGTCATCTATTTGACTTTTCCATCTATCCAACATTAGGGTTAAGGCCGTTTCACAAGAATGAGATTCTCTAAATCCAGATTGTTGATCAACCAATATATTGTTATCAGCGATATGATTTACCAGTTGGTTTTTAATTACTCGTTCCAGAACAGTCTCATACAGTGGAAGCATATTTATTGGCATATTTGAATTTATTAATTTCAGAATACTAAAATTACGCTCCTTTTCTTGTCTTAATAATGACAAATTTTCTGAGAACCAAGGGATTTTATTTCTACTTTGAACAATTTTTGTTTGCGTCAGTTGTTTAATCGCATTCTTTAACTCCAGTATTAAGCTTTCAGCTTTCTCATTCAATTCATTCTGTGTTCTGTAGTGCTGCAGTCTAGTGTTTAGGATACAATTTAATTTTTCACTAGAATAATTTTTCCGAGATTTAATTTCTTTAAATTGATCAAATAACTGTGAATTGTTTCTGCTTATATCCACACATACGAGGGTATATCAAAAAGTCTTGCAATATCATATGAAAAAAAAGAGTGAGTGAGACAACAATATATTTTTCAAAACCATTTTTTGTCACGATGAAACTTCTAGAAGAACATTTCGATGTAAATTTTACGGTTCGTTTGTTTTTGTCAATTTAGTAACATGTGTTTTGAATTTTTCTTAAAATGAATGAAATTGAATATCGCGCCGTTACTAAATTTTTCTATAAAGATGGACGAAATGCAATTTATATATTCAACTATATATCAAAAGTTTACGACGAATCTGCACCATCATATGCCACAGTAACAAAGTGGGTAAAATTATTCAAAAGTGGTTGGGAGTCATTATAAGACGATAACCGCTCGGGTCGGCCAGCAGATGCTATTAGCCATGAAAACGTAATTTTGGCTGATTCTATTGTATTGGAGGACCGGCGTATTTCTGTTCTGCGGTTAGCGTGGAGACTTTCTCTTTCATACGGTACCACATATACTATATTACATGACCACCTTCACATGTCGAAAGTAAGTGCGCGATGGGTTCCCCGTTTGTTGAATGCTGAACAAAAAAAAATGCGTGTTTAAACTTCAAAGGCGATTTTAGATATGTACAAAGCAGATCCAGAAAATTTCTTGGGTAACATAATAACAGGCGATGAAACATGGCTTCATCACTGGGATCTGGAATCCAAACAAGAATCGATGCAATGGATTAAACGTAGTGAACCACCACCAAAGAAATTCAAAACTCAACCGTCTGCTGGTAAGGTTTTGGCAACAATTTTTTGGGATGCTGAAGGAATTTTGATAATCGATTATATGCCACCGAAAACCACAATCACAGGCATATATTACGCAGAGGTTTTGCGAAAATTGAAAAAAGCGATCCGGGAAAAACGGCCAAGGAAAGTTAGGAAAAAAATCTTGCTTCTTCACGACAATACACCAGTGCGCAAGGCTAATATTGCTCAAGCTGCATTAAAGGACTGCGGCTTCGTGGAAATTCCGCATCCACCGTACAGTCTAGACTTGGCACTCAGTGACTACTTCTCTTTCCCAATTTGAAAAAAACACTAAGGGGCCGGAAATTTTCCAGTGACTATGAAGTACAGTCTGTTGTAAATGAATATTTTATGGAGCAAAAGAAATCTTTTTTTTTAGAGGGTTTAGGTAAGTTAATTGATCGATGTGACAAATGTATAAACCTTAAAGGAGATTATGTCGAAAAATAAAAATATTGCTGTCTCTCTCACTCTTTTTTTTCATATGATATTGCAAGACTTTTTGATTTGCCCTCGTAACATACAATGATCACTTATTTGTTGTTCTTTTATAATTTCACATTTTGTATTTACTGAATTACTTATCAAAAGATCTATTAAACTTTTGCTGGTTTGTGTGACTCTGGTATAATCTGGAACTAATTGCGCCAATCTATAACCCATGATTAACTGCTTTAATTGTAAACTGTAAATGTCGTTGCTTTTCACGTCAATATTGAAATCCCCAAATATATAGTTCGATTTATTATAATTGATAACTTCTTCGAACCATCCATCTAAATTATTTAAAAATGCTGCTTTTGTTGTTTGGTATGATCTATAAACTACACCAAATATTCCAGTTGTATGGTATCCTTTTATGATCTGAATCGCCAAAAACCAAGTGCGGTCCTTCTCGATATTCGAAATTATTTTAAAGCTTATGTTTTGGTGAATATACATGACAACCCTTCCAGTATGATGACTATCCGAATCGCACCGTACACATTTATAATTTTCAATAAAAAATTCCGAGTCGTACATGTCTTCTGTTGTTCTAGATTCACTGAGTAATACAATTGACGGTTTATATTGAATAATTATTTGTGATAACTCTAAGAAATTAGAGGGTAAGCTGCACCTTGTTAAAGTTAGCCGAAAGTTGCCAGCCGAAAGATAATGCAGATAGTGGCTTGACTGATTCAACAGAAAGTTGAACTCTCTTTATACTCTCGAAATAATTTCTCCTTCACCCGAAGGATATAACCCGATCCTAAATTCATCCTAAATTTTAGTTTATGACTGATTTTTGCTGTATTCAAGACACTATCTGCATTATCTTTCGGCTGGAAACTTTCGGCTAACTTTAACAGTATGTAAGCTGCGAATATTAGAGTATAGAAGGTCTTTTGTTTTGAACTGCTATTGATAACATATTTGGTTTTTCAATATTTTCATCTTTCGTTGGTGTACTGCACAAGAGGTGTCCCAAGTCGTGTGGTTAATAGTAATATTTAAATTTAGCTTTGTATTTACAGCAATGCAATTGCTATACTTTACTTCTTGACTTTTGCATTCACTTAACTTATGATTTTCGCTACATCTTGGGCAACAAAGTTTGCCGGTACACCTATTGCTATGATGGCCATAACCATTACAGTTAAAGCATCTTGAGATCCCTACTGACTCTACGACATGGCATCTATCAAAATGTATATTTAACTTCTCAGCTTGTAAGATTTTTGTAAAATCTACGGAGCCTACTTCAATGATTGTATCAATTTTTTGAGAGTTTCTTCTGCAATAAGTGGTTATTACTTTGATATCACTATTAGCGAGAAAATGGTTTTGCTGTTTTAGCGCAGATACTATTTCATCACTTTCTAGCTTCTCCGACATTCCAAGTATTTTTACCCTTGGTTTAAGCTCCGTTGGTAGTATTACTTCATAATCAGCTCCCATCCTTTCTGTCACGATTGTCTTTAGTTTCTCCTTGGCATCATTAGTGTTGCACTGCAAAATAATTCCACCATTCGCAATGTTGCGACAGCCCATTACTGGTATAGTTTTTGGATCGAGTGACATTGTTAAATCTTCTCTAGTTTTTTTATTAGCTTGAGGTTGTTTTGGTTGTAACATAACCAACTTATGTTGGGATTACTCTTTACTACTGCTGCAAAAAAGTGTGGTTGCTCCGTCGGTTTTTGAATTTCTTCTACTTGATTTTTAATTTCTCCTAGCTGGTGTCCTATCTTTAAATGGTTTGCCGTTAAATGTTGCTTCATTTCCATGATAAAAAGATTAATTTTGTTGAACTCTTCGTACAACGTATCTTCTTCATAACCTTGGCACTCAAGACAAACGAATCTTGCATATAGACATTCTTTAAATATCTTTACAAACTTTTCAAAGTTCCAATCCACACAAGCGTAATGATACAATTTCCTGCACCATCCGAAACATCTAATTGTAGTCCGCTCTCTCGAATTTGACATTTTAGAAAATTTTACCGTTCATTCACTTCACAAGATAAACACGCGTGTAAAAGGTTTAACTGTTCTGATTTTTATCGTAATTATGTGAAAAAATGCATTAGTTGCATAAAAATAAAAATAAAAATTTAATTTTTGCACTGGTGTCAAATGTTTTCTATTTTAATTTACTATTTTATTCACTTAATTCTCAAACTTTCACAAATCTTACATTACAACACATTCATCTTTAGTTCTTATGTATATTTAATAACTTTTAGCAATTAAAATTGCCGCTTACTAAATAATTTAATTATTTTTCCACGCACACAATATATTGATTACTACATCCAGAAAACAGAGTTTCCAAACCAACATTATTACTACATCCAGAAAACAGGGTTTTTGACGAACTTTGATGACTTTTTTGCGGAACTGACACTCAAATTTACATAGCAAAAATTCCAACGATTAGCGGAGCATCATAAAATCCAACATATAAAATCCAACAAATCTGCAGATCTGTTAATCCCGTTGGCAGTAGAATTTTTCTATTTTTCAACGGAAAAATACGTTTCCCGTGTCACGTATATATTTGAATTATGGTTACTTCCACGACCAACGGAATTTATCATTTGGGCTCAGCACAATATTGCTGAAGAATCAACCGACCCTCTTTAAAAGATTATTTATAAGAAATCAACTTCCAAACAAAATATTGCTTTGAATAAAAACAAAAAGTATGGGATGAGATATCAAAAAAGTATCGGATGAAAAAAAAACTAGGAATGAAAAATACGTATTATATGAAGGTGAAAAGTCTGTAGAGTTTTTTAACACTTACGCTGCTAATTGTATTTTTAAAATCGTGGGCTGAAAGCCTATATATGATAACTTCAAGGTGGAGTGTTTTATTTGGCTGTTTTGCTCTCTTTCAAAACTCTCAGTCGTATTTGTCCGGAAAAATTTGACGCAGAATATTGAAGGAGAGTGGAACCAACTAGCCAAATCGTTCTATTTTGTAAACAAACTTCATATCTGTATTTTTAGTTCCTCTTCTTCATCTTTGACCGAAAGATTATTTTTAGAATGGATGTCGACTGGTTTCATTTCGGGGTGCGGTGAATTTTTCGGGAAAATTTTGAAGCACTTTACGGTGTATATAAACAAATACGAAATTCGTAATATTTTTTGTTCCTATTTCAAAAGCACCAGACCTACGCAAAAAATATAGAAATTACAGTTTAATGTGTTCAAAGTAATCCAATAGTTACGTGTAACTTAACACACCTCTTTCCAGTCCGCAGTTCCAGGCTTAGAAATATTAATGATGCTAATGGTTTAGATCCGTGACGTGAAGCAACCTGCTTAATTTTAATTACTTAATATCTAATTTTAATTACCTGCTTAAAATCGAACGTTAGCATTGATGCAGTTTTAATCCTCTTGTTGGAACTAATTAAGAGCAAGAGGGGCACTCAGTCATTAATACCCCACTAACTATATACTGGTTAATTACAACTTTTCAAAATAGTTTACTCGTAATAAATAAATAGTCTTCTTTCAAAACGAATCATTTTAAACTTTCTCTATATAAAAACTGTTGGTCTGAATAGACCTTTGTCTGTCAAACTGGGTCTATTGGTGTGAATAGACATTTCAGAATGTTCAGTGTATTGTTTATGTGAATGTCAAATTCATTTAATAAATAAATGGTCTCTTCCGGTCTCGAACATTGTACAAGTCAGACGTGTTTTTATTACACTTATTTAATATCGAATTACATCAGGTTATGGGCTCAGATTTTCCCATACATAAGTGTCGCCTAAATAAAAAGTAACAAGTGTCTGAATATTTCGTTGTAATTATTTTGTAATTTTGTTAAAACATTTTTTTTACAATTAATTACGTTTACCTATATTAATATGGCTTCATCAAACATATTAATAGAAAAATTGAAAGGTCGTGAGAACTTTAACGTATGGAAAATTGCAGCCGAATCATATTTGGTGATCAAAGGATTGTGGTCACATGTAGAAAATGAATTGGCTAAAGATGCTAATGATGTGACAAAGGCGAACGATCTGAAGGGAAGATCAGAGATTATTTTGTTGTTGGAGACGCAAAACTACTCATATATAGCAAACGCAAAAACAGCGAGAGAGGCATGGACTTACTTGACAAGGGCTTTTGAAGATAGCGGCTTGTATAGTCGAGTAACCTTGCTGACAGAACTAGTCCAATTGAAGCTGTCTGATTGCGATTCGATGGAATCATATGTAAATCGTATGGTTATGATTTCCATCAAAGTAAAAAATTCTGGTTTGGAAATAACCGATGAAATAATCGCATCGCTAATGTTGGCTGGGCTGCCTGATGATTACAAACCACTTGTAATGGCAGTAGAAAATTCAACAACAAAATTGACAACGGATTCAGTGAAAACATTGCTATTGCAAGAAGTGAAATACGCCTCAAAAAACAGTGATAGTGCAATGTCAACAAAGTGGAACATCAATCGTCCAAACATAAAGAAAACTAATTTCAAGTTTAAGTGCCATTCTTGCGGTGAAACGGGACATTTCGCCAGAAATTGTCCAAAGAAAAAGAACAAAATTTAAAACAATGAAAACCTTTTATATATACGACATTCCTGGTGAATAATTCAAATTCAAATGATTGGTTCATTGATTCAGGTGCGTCGGAACACATGACAAAATTTAAGTCGATTGTTAATAAAAACATCAAAATACCGTCAAAGAAACAAGTTGTTGTTGCGAACAAAGAAATATTGAAAATCGATTGTGTTGGTGAAGTAAACATAACCCTATTGAATGAATCGTCAAAAACAAATGCAACGTTAACGAACGTTCAATATGTTCCGGGTTTGTGCGCAAATTTACTTTCTGTAAGCCAGATGGTCAAAAACGGCAATCGTGTTGCATTTGATAAAGAAAATTGCAAAATTTTCAACGCAAAAAATTACTTAATAGCAATAGCGACATTAATTGATGACATGTATCGGCTGAATTGTACTATGAAATTAAAAACGAAACTTCAATCATTGAAACGACATTGAGTGGCAAAATAAACAATAATGTGTGGCATCGGCGCTTGGGACACATTTGTGATGAAAAAAAGGTGTGTGGCGCAGTAATTGGTGTAAATTGGGGCCAAAGAAGCAACAACAAATGCACAGTATGCATTAAAGGGAAGCAAACTCGAGCTTTATTTAAAGATGTTGGTAATCGTGCTGAAAATTTGCTCGATTTGGTTCACTCCAACGTCTGTGGTCCATTGCAAGAACAATCAATTGGTGGTGTGAAATATTTCGTTACATTTGTCGACGATTACAGCAGAAAACTATTTGTTTTTCCATTGAAAGAAAAAAGTCAAGTCTTCAACGTTTTTTTGGAGCCCAAAGCTCTTGTTGAAAATCAGTGCTCAAGAAAAAGCAAAGTTCTGCGTAATGATAATGGAACGGAGTATTGTAATCAACAACTTGACGATTTTTTAGCGAAAAGCGGAATTGTACATCAAAAAACAGCACCAATATACACTCGAACAAAATGGTGTTGCTGAGCGTTTCAATAGAACACTCATAGAACGAGTTCGGTGTATGTTGATTGATTCCGGCTTGAGTAAAAAATTTTGGGTGGAAGCTTTATCAACGGCAGCGTATTTGATAAACCGAATATCTTGCAGAAATGAGCGATCGATTACACCAGAGGAATTGCGGTCCAAAATGAAACCAGACTTGACTATGTTACGAGTGTTTGAATGCAAAGCGATCGTACATGCGCCAAAGGAAAAACGGCGGAAGCTCGACTCGAAGTCAACTGAATGCATTATGCTTGGGTATAGTAATGAATCGAAAGCATATCGGTTGTACAATATGGCAGCTAGGAAAGTTGTGATAAGCAGAGATGTCTTTTTTATGGGGTCAAGCCTTCCTGAAAAGCCAAATCCGAAGGTAATTGAACATATAGATGTAAGTACTACTTCTTCTTTTACGCCGGCAGTGATCTTGACCAGTGATGAAGATGAAGTTGACGCCAATATCAAATCAGGTGGCGTGCGTGATACTGAATCTTCTATTGTCGTTGCGAAGTCTGGTGATCAAACTGAAGTGAAGGATTTAACTATTGAAAATAGCGTTAATGACATATCCGAGAGTATCGTTACATCAAGCAGTGATGGTGACGAGTTATGTGTTCCTGATGAGGCTGTAGAAACACCAGTAGAAGTTCGTACTTCCGAACGTATCCGAAATATGGATACAATACGTTATAATTTCTGAAACCGTTGCAGAAGCATTGTTCAAATGCTGATTTGTGGAGAAAAGCAATGTGTGAAGAAATGAAATCGTTGCATGACAATCAAACTTGGACTATGGTCGATTTACCTCGTGACAAAACACCGATTAAAAGCAAGTGGGTGTTTAAAACTAAGAGCAATGCAGACGGTAAAGTTATGCGATACAAGGCGAGATTGGTAGTGAAAGGTTTTTCGCAACAGCATGCCGTCGACTATCATGAAACGTTTTCTCCCGTTGTAAAGTATACATCGATTCGATTCCTAATGACGGTTGCAGCGAAATTCAATCTAAACATTCGTCAAATGGATGCAATTACAGCTTTTCTCAACGCGAACTGAAGGAAGAAATATATATGTGTCAACCCGAATAATTTATCAATGATTCGAGCAAAGTTTGCAGGCTACACAAATCGTTATACGGCTTAAAGCAATCAAGTCGTGTATGGAACGAGAAACTGAATGGAGTGCTAGTTAAATTTGGCCTGAAACGTTCGATTGCCGACCAATATGGTGGGTACTATATGGTGAATTGTAACAAAATGATATTTGTTGCTATTTATGTGGATGACGTATTGATTTTTTCTAATGACGAAATCCGAGAACGGTTGTTAAAGGACGAGTTTTGCAAACACTTCGAGATGAAAGATTTGGGTGATGCTTCGTCCGCATTGGGAATTCATATCACTCGTGACAGAGTAGCTTATACAATTTCAATTAACCAGTCGCAGTACATATCGGAAATTTTAAATCGTTTCGGTATGAGTCATTGCTATCCAATTGCTACACCATTGGATTTAAATCAAAAAATTTCATCGAGAATGTGTCCAAAGTCGTTTGATGAACGACAAGAGATGTCAAACGTACCATATATGCAAGCAATAGGTAGTTTGTTATTCGCAGCGCAGATAACTCGACCGGATATTTGCTATGCAGTAAATCTGTTGAGCCGATATAGCAAAGATCCTGGAAAGGCACATTGCGCAGCGGTGAAGCGCGTGATGCGATATTTGAAAGCAACGATCGACAAAAAGTTGGGCTATGAGAAATATTCGAATGAAATCAGAGGATATTGTGATGCAGACTGAGCTAGTGATCTCGACAAAAGAAAATCGACCACCGGCTATGTTTTCATCATGCATGGTGCAGCTGTTTCTTGGGGATCAAAACATCAACCCACTGTTGCACTTTCGACAACCGAAGCCGAATTCATGTCGATGGTATGTGCAATACAGGAGTCAATTTGGCTCAAGCGACTTCATCTCGAGCTTATGCCACCATCATCAAAACAGATAGTGTTGTACTGTGATAACAAAAGCGCAATACAATTGGCAGTCAATGGTGCATCATCTGCGCGTACTAAACACATACTAAACACATCAAATCAGAGTTTATTCGTGAGAAAATCGATAATGGTTTCATCAGTATTCAATACAAACCAACTGATGAAATGCTGGCAGACATACTTACGAAAGCAATCGTAAGCAACAAGCAGATTACATTTTCGAAACAACTTGGTCTCATTTAGCCATAATCATAAATGAAATATATTCAGTTGACATGGAATGTCGATTCAAGGAAAGTATTGGTCTGAATTAGTGTACGTTAAACATCGATAGTATCGATAGTATCGATTGTAAAACTATCGATTGTTTACTATTTGTAAATGAATATTATAGTACTAGCCTTGATTTGTCCGAAATATAAATAGTGCTATAATAGTATGTTTTATTTATTTAATTTTCCCTCCCTAGAAAATTTTAAAATTATCGATACTATCGATAGTAGTGATAGGTTTTCGTAAAAACAATCGATAGTTTTACAATCGATACTATCGATGTTTAACGTACACTAGTCTGAATAGACCTTTGTCTGTCAAACTGGGTCTATTGGTGTGAATAGACCTTTATATGTATGTATAGTTACACAGAATTCTTTGGGAAAAAAATGATCAAAAAAAATTGATCATGATCAAAAAATTTTGATCAGAAATACTTTTTCATGTTCTTTGGGAGCAAATAATTGATTTTTTTTGATCAGTGATCAAATTATAAAATCCTAATTTTTTGGAGGATTTGTTTTGTGATCAAAAAAAAAGAAAAACGTCAGTGTCAAAAACAAAGAAACAGAAAACGCGCCTTTTTCATTATCGGCATTATAATTTGGTGTTTATATTTTTTCGTGCGTTATAAGTGTTTATTTAAATTAAATATTATAAATAATATTAATTTTTTTGTAATTTAAAGTGAATTTGGTGTAATCAAAAGTGTTTTTCTTTTTACGTGTAAAACATTTTTTGTTGTTGTTTGTTTTGATTTCCCTTTAAACAAATGTCATTTTTTTCTTTTTGTGTTCTTTGGAGCAAAATATAATTGATCTCTTTTCATTTTTACCAAAGAATTTGATGTTAGGTTCAGTGTATATTGTTTATGTGAATGTCAAATATGTTTAATAAATAAATGGTCTCTTCCGGTCTCGAACATTGTACAAGTCAGACGTGTTTTATTACACTTATTTAATATCGAATTACATCAAAAACTCGATGAGCCTTTATTGCAATAAACCAGTAGAAATCAAATTACCCACAAATACGAAAGAATTGAAAGAATTATTTCTTTCGGCTCCTGCAAAATGCTATTTTGATGTACGTCAAAACAGACAGAATTGAATTGGTCTTGAAATTTGCTTGTTTATATGTTAACCAATTATTGGTGAAGTAGGTAAATGTGCGGAAAGTACTTTGAAGTTAGATTCAGTAATCTGTCCCTTAAAAATTCAGTACTTTTGATATCTTAACGACATCATCCCTGACATACATACGATTTTTTAAGAAATACATCCATCCCCCGATTTACACGATACTTTTTTACACGATTTATACGAAAATACGAACCGAACACGGTTTTCATAGAAAAATCGCATTTTCGATTTACATGGTATTTTCGAATTTACACGGTTTTCTGCGGAACCAATCTACCGTGTAAATCGGGGGACGGGTGTACTTCACAACTTTATGCAGGAGTGTTAAATTGTTGATAAACCGTTACTAAAAAATGTTTACACTTAGGTGTTCAGCAAATATTTCACGCGCATAACGAAAACAAAAATTAAATGACATTATATGAACTGAGAAATTAACCGTAAAAGAATAGGCGACTTTAGCGTGTTCAATTGGGCAAACAGGCCACATGGGCGGAAATAACCATTTGCCTAGCATCGCAAAAAACCAAAAGAGACGAAATTTTAAATTATGGAACAAAAATAAAAAAAAGCACAGAATTAAAAAAAATACTGCCTTGTCAAAATGGTACAACTGATGCAAAACGACTTACTCTTTTTTTATATCGCTTCGCAAGAGATTTATGGCAACCACGCAATTTTGTTAACATTAACACATCAATAACTGAGGGTGACAGATTAGGTTAAGAATCTCAGGTCATTTAATTGACGGCCATATTTAATTCAAGTCATAAACAATTCTATGTATATCTACAGTGTGACCAGTAAGTCATAAATTTAATTAGTTTGTGTATTTTATTGTAAATTGATAGACATTTTTTTTTATCTAGCGTGTTTGCGATAAATTACGATTTAGATGTACATGTGTGTGTGTGGGCGGTTATCATAATTAATTTATTTTTTCTTTGTACGAAATTTTATAGGTCTTAACTAATTTAGTGCGAATAAAATGGCAAATTTGTTACTGATAAAATACCATAATTCATTAATATAGGCCAGCTTATAAACGGTTGATATACGAACGTTGCGATATAGAAGGCTATCTTATAATTTCGATGATGAAAGCAAAAAACAATTGAATGATGATAAGCAGTTTTTTTGTTTTATTATTTGGAAAATTTTGCTTATCATCGTTGAAAAAATTGCAAGTTGTTAAGTGAAAACCACATTTTCTGGTGGTATTACTTGTACTAAGCGAAATTACATGTCGTTCGATATCACTCATTATTTTTGAGTGTATTAAAATCAGTCTATAATCGTACGGCGGCTTTAAAAAGCTAGGTGGCCATAGGCATTTTACTGATCAGTCGATTAATGATAAGGCGCACTTGTTTTTAATCTTATACCATATGAGTGCCGCATGATGAAATACATGATCAAGTTATTCTATATTTATCATGCCATATCATTGAAGTGTATAAATTGTTAGCAAGGAAGAAATAATGAAACAAAAGATGTACAACCATACCTGTAAACTGAAAATAAATCTGATTTATAGGGTCGGTCTTAGCTTAGCGGTTCCACACATGGTCTCCTACATGTGAATGTAGCGCCAGCAAAATAAAATTAACTACCTACGTAAACTGATTTTTTAGGAGTAATGAACGATTGGCATACAGGGTCCGTATTCTTGAATTACACATCAATTTTACACATGTGGACACCTGCCAAAATTCCCTTACAAATTCAATTACCATTTCCACATGTAATTCCACATGTATAAAAATTCTATATTCTTGAATCGTTCGGAATTGTTTTTTCACCACAATTTTTTCCATTTGTTTTAAATAATTAAACTTTATATTTAAAATAATTTTAAACGAATAACTGTTTAACTGAACTTTATATTTAAAATAACACAAACATCAAATAACTGTTTTTATAAATTTTGAGAGATATCCACATGGGAAAAATGGATGTGGAGTTCAAGAATACGAGCCAAGGGCGTGTATTCTTGAAATCGGCTAAAAAGCCTGCATGCGGAATATAATTTGCTTTCGAATTTTTCGCCGGCTACCTTCATTGTTTTTTCAAATTTATTTGCAAGTTTTCTATTTTTTCCTTCCCTACTAAGGCAAGAATTCCGAGTAGATAAATCAATTAAAATTGCAAAGCAAATTAATGCATGCGGAAATTTCCACCGACTTCAATAATACACGCCGTGGGCTACTACGATCCTGAAATAACCCTAAAGAGGAACCCCAAATGCGATAAGAATTGAGTGATCAATCTTGTCAAAAGCCTTTGCAAAATCCTAAACAACGTAAAGTTGGGTATTCGTACTTAATAAGAACCGGAGGAAACCGTTGTGACCTTCATTCCTATTCCACCATTCCACACTTTGAGTCTTTCGTCGTGATTCTTTCCTCGTTTTCTTCCCATTCACCAACAAACTGTTTTTAGTTTGTTGTTGAAGGGGAAGAAAACGAGGAATCACGACGAAAGAATCAAAGTGTGGAATGGAGGATTAACATCAACTTAAAAGCAACTAAGAACTTCCTGTTCCACCTAATCAAGTTAAATTCTTCAAAGATTTCAGAGTTTTACGATACAGTAGAAACTGGTTAATTTACGGAGGCGAAAATGGTTGTTGGTTGAAAATGGTTCAAATGACGCTGAAGAAATTTTTTACTGTCAAATAGTCTCACACACACACACACATTTTATATGCGGTGTACACTTTGATGAGTGGTAAAATTCTACTAAGTATTTTTAACGCAGACACACTTTGGTGCCTCTGTTTTCTTTCAACACACCATCTGGTTATAACCAGAATCACAGCTGTATCCACAAATTTGCTCTTTTTCTTTACAAAATCTTGCGATGTGCCAAATGCATGGCATTTGAAATACCTTGTGACCCTAATGTGTTTTGTTTCTAATTATAGTATTACGTATGACCAATGGCCTTTAGGCCCTGTTTTGAAACTATTAGCTTCAATGCCTCAACTTTTATTTTTCCACTGTTTTGGTGTTTCGGATTGAGACATCTCTATCTTTGTCGTAAATGATGATTCGAGGCCGCTTCTTTGATAGCGTTGCTACCAAACCAATTTCCGACAAGTTCCTGTTATCAGAAAGAATTCACTCCTTTATACGAATTCCACATTTTCTTTACTGCATTGTTGTTTTCTGTCGAGTTAATTATTTCCCGCAACATATTCCTATTTCGTTACAGTTAGCAAAAGTAGACTACTTGCCAACTACTGGTTTTACAATGACAATCCTTGGCGATTACCACCGGAGCTTTGGAATGTTTTGAACACTTGTTTTGATTGCAAGTGCCTTTGGTTTTCATGCGACTAGTGTCTTCGCAAATGTAGGCCTATTTTTTCTTATGTTACAAACTGATAGCGATTTAACAGTCTATTTGCATTCAGCTATAGACGGCCTTTAAAATCGGTTAGCTCAAGACACATCGAGTAACATGCGTTACTGCAACAATTATTTTGCTTAAACCTCGTATTTCTCACTCTAATGTGAAGTATCTCATAAAATAGTGACATCGCTCGCTCGTCATCGCTTTCAGTGCGTATTTGTTGTTTTGCATTGTTGGTTGAAAATAGAGACTCAGATCCGGACGACATTTTACCTCCTACAGTGGATTTTTTCTCACAACTTTGTAGACGTACACAGTTGAGGAAACAAAAAAAAATCACGTATTTGGGTAGACACAAATTTAGCAACAGATGATAGACACCAATTCTTTTTTAATTTACCATAAAGTGGCGTTGGATTTATGGCTGATAATGAGCGAATATGAGACCGCCAATTTATTTAAGATTTACCCATTAATGCAACAGATATAAATGACTAATATACTACAAAAATTAACCAGTTTGTACTTAGGTACGTTTTATAAATAGAATTTTTCTTGAACTGAAAAAATGTCGCAGTAGTGATAATATTTGTCTCGTGTTTTTTATGTTGGAAATAATTAGTTTTCGAGTATGCTCTTAAAAAAATTGTTTACCTTAACCAGTGACAAGTTGACAATTTTTCGTAATTTTTATAGAAGTGCACTAAAGTTTACGAATCCAAAGGTAAGTTCAATTTTCATTATTTATTTCGAATTAGATTTGAGCAAAGAAAACAACATCTGCACTGGGCTGGTTTAGACATGCTTTTCTGTAATTGATTTCTCGTGGCTGGATTGGTTCCTTCCGTACCACATGCTTGAACCACCAATCCAGCTGTCTATTTGAGCCTACTCAATGACGACTGGTTGTACAATTGGCTATACCAACAAACTCGTGTCAGTTAATTGTTTGATATGAAAATTTGTTTTGCACTTAAAAAAGCAGTGCACCTTGATCATATTTATTTGTTTAGTTTTGAAAATTTTTAACCTCTTTATATGACAGCGCATACCCAATAGAAAACTTATGACTTTTGCTTTACAGAAAAGTATGAAAAAATTTTGAGAAAAAAAATTTTTTTTTTGTTAGGTTGGTGATTTCCTTATGAAAAATGTTATCAAACTTTTAACTTTTTCCTTATGAGAAATACAATGAAGTTAACCGCGTTTTGAATTTAATGTCAATAATTGTTGGTGTGTGTATACAGAAATAATACGGTATTAATAAAATTTAAAACTGCAAATTTAAGAAACCCGCGAATATTTTTACAATATCTATAAATAGTTAAATACTTTGAGATTTGTATAGTGATTCAATAATACAGATAAACACAGTACAAATAAAATAGAGCTCAGTACTTGGTTTCTTGAGCGTTCTGAAAATCAGGAGATTTATCAACTTCAATTTGGTGAAACATTACTTGGGAGAATGAATACCACTCAAATAGTGATACCGTCGGCATTTTCGTCACGGAAGCATTATATAATTAGTGTGTTTAAGGATGAACCTTTATGATGCAAACAAAACGACATCAAAATCAATATCTTGTAATACATAAAATATAAAATTCTGACTAACAACACCTTTTTGTTGTGTAATATAATTTTGTAAAATTATATTTGAATATAATTTATTTGAGTTTTAGTATTTGGTGTTTTAATGATTAATTTCCGGAAAAATTTGGAGGTTAAAAATTAATAAGTCAAAATTTTGTAAACAAATAAATAATAATGAAGTATGGTTCAGTTCGAATTTTATTCTTTCCTTAAGTTTCTATTGAGACTAGGGAAAGTACAGAAAACGCTACCAGTGGAAAAAAATGAAGCTTGCTTCAGATACACCCGAGACACTTTTTCCATTTTTAAATTGATAATTTTAATATTAATTGTAGATACATTTATAGTTTTTATATTTTAATGTAATATACAAATAATTAATCCAAGATCACTTTCATAGAAAATTCATAGAAAAAGCCGCGTAAACTCTTTTTCGTAGTAACAAATTTTTCCGCGAGAGCACAGGGGTACAAGTCTCAATTGGGTATGCTCTTCATAAGGAAAAAGTCATAAGGAAAAGTTTGGCGTTATTTTCCTTTACGTATACATCGAGAAAATCAGGTAAGGAGTATAAATTTTGAAAATTTTTAAATGCAGGATTGTTTATCACCAGTTTTTAGGAGGGGGAAGCTAAATTTTTCCGGGAAATTTTCTGTTTCCGGAAAATTTTTCACTTTTTTATTTTTTAACTAAGGTACGTAAGATGTTAATTTTTAGATAATTTTGGCGTTAGGATTGTGTATCTAAAATTTATAGAAAGTACAAGCCAAATTTTCCAAGAAAATGCATTTATTTTATTAATAATAATTGCTTCGTCAACCTTGCAGACACAGATCAAAGAGTTTTATCGCTCTTATCGCTTCTTCTGACAGTGCCACAAATGTTAAAAAAATCAACTTTTGTAAATATAAAATGTTTCTAATGTAATTTTAATTCGTTGTATACCTTAGAGGATGGGGGCTGCCCCCAAACCCCCGCTTTTCCGAAATGTACACAATTCTTCAAGTTTTAAATACTATTTATAATTTTAAACTTAATAAAAAAGAAAAATTTAAAAATTTGAAAATTTTCCTGGAAAAATTGCAAAATTTTCCCGGAAAAATCACTTATGCTGTCGAAAAAAGGTTAAGATACAATTCTAATATCAAAATTTTTATAAAAATTATACATTTGTACGTATTTTAAATAAAATAATACGCAATTTTTTGTTTTTTAAAGTTAAAATTTTCTCGGAAAATTGGGTAATTTTCCGGAAAAATGTAGCTTCCCCCTCCTAAAAACTGGTGATAAACAATCCTGCATTTAAAAAATTTAAAAATTTATACTATTTACCTGATTTTCTCGATGTATACGTAAAGTAAATTTTAGCCAAAAGTTTTTTGCATTGGGTATGCGGTGTTAGTACTGTTTAGTACCGCCATTCCACATTTTGATTCTTTCGTCGTGATTCTTTCCTCGTTTCCTCCCCCTTTACCAACAAACTGTTTTTAGTTTAAGGGTGAACGGGAAGGAAACGAGGAAAGAATCACGATGAAAGAATGAAAGTGTGGAATGGCGGAATGAAACCATTAGCGTCTTACTTTGGAAATTTTACAACAATAATAGCTGTATTTCATTGGTAAAAGTGGATTAGGATAATTTTCCAAATCAACAGCAATTTTCGGATTTAGTTTTTGACTTCAAAGTTTGTAAGTAAAAATGGTTTTTCCTATGTATATTTGCATATTTCGTGATTTTATTAATATTTTAATTTTATTTTATAAACATAATAATATTTATGTGTATTTTGTAGTTTGAAATATAGATTTTAATATTTTAGTACAAACCTTTGGTACTAAAAATTGGTTTGGATCCATTGGGTTAAGTTTTAATGCGGTTGTTGTTGTAAATTACCAATGCAATACGCTAAATGTCATACGCTTCATTCCAACCAGAATAGTTGTATTCCAAGTTTTTGTTGGAATAGGAATAAAATTATTCTACGCAAACTTATCATATTGACCATTAGAGCAAATTTTTTGAAAATTATAATTTTATGGGTTGGCGTCTTGACAAGAAAACTCAATTTTAAATTTGTCAACAATAAAATAAAGTAGAGTTTTTATTTTTATCCAATAAAGAACCAAATGACAAAAATCAACGACACAAAAAATGAACTCTGATGCTGAACTAATCTGAAAAATAAGCCATATTTACGACTAAAACGCATTTTATATTTTCATAAATATTTGTTATGACATAAAAATAAATCGCATGCTTCGTTTGACTTTACTAAATTTTTATACCAACCGATAAAATTATAAAAAAAATCGTTTGGCTGTTACTTTGGGCACAAATTTCATTCCTATTCCAATAGGAATAATATTTCTATTTCCCAAAGTAAGACCACACTCTTTTGGATAATAGGGTAGATACTCGACCGGCTTGCAAGCAAGCAATTTGTAAACCGAAATCCTGGCCACTCAATCAATTTTACAAAGGAAAATTGAATTTCAAATTATATTTTTCATAAAATTTTTGGTTAGTTTTGCAATTGTACAGTAAAATTTGCGATTTTGTTGTTTTACTTTGCTATTGCAAAAATAAACATAAAATTTATGAAAACTATAGTTTGAAATTTAAATTTCCTTGGTAAAATTGAATGAGTAGCCAGGATTTTGGCTAGCAAAAGTGCTTACTTGCTAGCCGATCGAGTATCTACCCCAATAATGCTGGTTTCTTCCAAATTAGAAATATTGAAAACAACCTGGAAAGGTGATGAACAAATCAATCGCTTTTCACTATTGACATACCACCCACCGATATCTATCATATTTTGTGACGAGTTTGTCATGCTAATACGTAGTCGGAAATCCCCTATAGTTTCAATTTACTCAAAGCCGACTTCGTGAAGCTCAATTATTTCTTAACTAATATTGATTTTGATGCCATTTTAAATTACAACAGCGACATCGCCGCCCTGGTACAATGATGAACAATCTTAGCCAGTGCTTTCCGCTAATCTCAATTTTTGTACGTTTTAAATTTATTTTGTTTCTTAGTTCAGCAGCCTGATATCCCTGTTTAAAATTCCTTTGATTTATCATGAAAAAAATAATAATACTAATGGTAACTTCTCGCGTGCGGTCAGGGATAGGGATAATTGGTCGATGAGAATCATTGTTATTACTTCCAACGCGTTTGTCCGTTCCAATTCGATTTTTCCGCAGTTTTCTTGAAATCTGTCACTCTAACTAATACTTCCGACATCATCGATCTGTTATTCCTACAACATTAAATAGTTCCGTTTAGATAGCCATATTTCAGAACAATTTCCAATTTCTAGAACTTCATCTTCAAATCATTCTAGAATCTATTCCCATTCATCATACAAAATTTCACCATAATCTATCCAGAAATAACCTAATTCCGTCTCGGTAAGCAATTAATATTTCAGTAATTCTTTTAAAATCATTTTTAGCCTTCTTCCCATCCAGAATTCTAAATTTCATCATGATCGTTAAAAAAATGTCTTAATTCCGTCGCGGATGGCAGTATCGGAGAACTGTTTCCAAAAATCATTTTAAAATCTTATTTCGATCCACCATACTCAATTACTTATAACCGGTTAAGAAATGATTTAGTTTCGTCCCATGATTGCAATATGCCAGAACTTTTTGTTGAATTGTTGAGCTAACCTTAATCCGGTTAATTTTTCAATTTTCAAATAAATGCTGAAGAAAACTATTTCAACGTGTTGCTTGTTGGTTGTTACAATAGAGTACACCGGCCAAGTCTAAAATCACGATGCACACTTTCATAAATACAATGTGTCAAAGCTATCAACAGGTCAACAACTTAAGTAAATTACACCAGAGAGTGCGTTAACTATTTCAATACTCACACTTTTACTTACAAGTTTCTTTTTAGAAATGCCAAACATGAAACCCATCAATTTGAAAAAGAATTGATATTTACCTTTATATTTACCACCCGTTAATCTGTTGCCACATAATCCAAATTGAAGTTTCATTCTCGTACCTCTATTGGATGCAATTATGTCGACGTCTATGTGCATAATTCTCTTATCCAATTCTGGATTTTTGATATGTCGAATCGCGCTTTGATTATCCATAAGGAAAATCGGCTTTTCGAAATCAGTTGATAACATTTCTGATAATAATCGCCATATTGTCGAAAACACTACTTTGAGCATTCTGAGCTCCAATTTATAATTCCATCCCCAGCCATCAATGTATAAACGGACGTCACGCGCCTGTGGTTTCGATATCTCTAGCATAGTATGCGTCACCGTAGCCACAACTCAAATTGATCCAACTTTCAAATCGAATTACCATAACCACTTCCCTGTATTGCCGCTTGTTTCTCCAAGTGTCAACTAGCATTGCCAACAACAATACTGATGACTGGCCAATCGATTAGACGGCCAATCACCACACGACACCGAAAATTTATTTCTGCATCCGCCTCATAATCACCAAAATTCTGTACACTGTTCGATGGGGTTGCCACTGCATTTCATTTCGCCCTGCCAAAACGGTTGAGTAGATTTTACGTGCGCAAACGCCTGCTGATTCACATGAATCCATCCATTTGGTCGTTGTTCGATTTCAAGCCCCAAGAAACATTTGAGGTCGAATAATTTAACCTCGTACTATCTTCACAAGAGTTCAATGACCAAAAAATTTGCTTTCTCGTTCTCCGTCGTCTCTCTGCGTCATCGAGATAAACCGGAAGTAGTATTTATCATTCCATTCCTCTCATTATACACACAAACATATCAATCCGATTCACTAGCCACAAAGGCGAATTTTTAATGAATGACGTTAACTTTGTGTTCAAGCAGCGCGACGCTTGTTTCAATCTGTATAAGCTTTTGGATAGCTTGCACACTTGCCCGCTGCCATCGTCATATCCGACCGGTTTCCTCCAAATCACCGTTCAGAAAAGCTGCCTTTATGTCGAACTGCTGCAATCTCATCCGTTTTGATGCCGCCAGCGCCAGAATTGCTTGAATCGATGTAAACTTAACCTCAGGACTGAACGTTTTTATGTAATCGATGCCATACTTCTGTCTGAACCCCCACACTACAAATCGTTCTTTGTATATTAATGCTTTGTATATTAATCAATCTATGCTTCCAGCTGGATTTTGCTTTAGTTTGTAAACCCAATCACTTTTGATCTTTATTGTCTGCCTCCATTGCTTGTGATCATTCGATCCTATTGTCTGTATGTCCTTGGTTTCTGCATCGCATATTGCACCACGTTTAATTGTTTGCTCCGTTATTCTCATAGCATCGTTCAACTCTGATTCATTATCTGTCACGTTCGCGTTTTCGTCAGTCTTCTTATAAGTGTCACTAATATCCAGTAGAACCATTGATTCTTTCAGAAGCAAAATCACGCAACGAGCTATCTCAATTTTGTTCGACTCCGGATTCCACACTCGATAAGATTTCGAATGATTATCATATCCGACCAAAACATACTTAACTGCCTTTGGATCCAGTTTTTTCTTTGAAATGTACATAAACACCTCTGACCCGAAAATCCACAAATAATCGATTCTCGCTTTTTTACCATGTCATAATTCATATGATGATTTTTCAGGCACTCTGCTCGTTCGCGTTCGATTTGGTACATGTACTGCCAAATTGACAGCCTCCTTCCAGAATTTTTAGTTCAGCTGCTTCACATGAATCATTGTTCGCACAGATTCCACAATTGTGCGACTTTCCCGTTCCAATTTTGCTTTATTTTATCGCCACCACCAACTTTGCTTTATTTTATCGCCAATCAAAATTGTTTGCATTGCCCCACAAACGTCTGCATAAATAATTTTGCCATTAAAGCACATTGAAGCTGTCGTACCACAATTTATAATTTGCAGCAATGGCTGATTTTTGCACATCGTCGAAATTGCACGTCTTGCCTTGGCATCATTCTGTTTCCATGTCTTAATATTCATTGCATAATCTGCATCCGAAATCTTGGTTTTTGATCGGTGCCATACACTACATCGAACAATTCTATGGCCTTTAAAATTAGGCTCAACAGAAATTTCTGTGTTAGCCAATTTCCACAATCTTCCAATTTTTCATCCAATCGCCTTCCATTTTGTTTCGCTTCGAAATTTGTACCGAGATCTAAAGTAATAAAAAATATCACAAAAAATGTTCACGCTTATCGTCATTATCCGAATTCTTCTTTCACACGATGATGAAATTGTAATAAACACTATTCATTATTTTTGACGCTTTTCAACAATTTCAGAACATTTTGCGGATACGTAGCTCAAATTTTTTAAACACGTACACCACCTGCACGAACTAACAAAATTTTAATTTTTTTAAATCGATTTATTCGTTGTCATGGACTGTACCCATTACCTGTTGAATTGTCGAATTAACCTCAATCCTGTTAATTTTCCAACTTTTGGTCCAACACGCAGTTGGAACGAATAAAATAAAGGCTGGAGTGTAAAACAAAATTGTATTTCTTTTCTGTGGCAAACCTTTCACAACTTTAAGTAAATTACTTCAGAAAGTGCTTACTTGGCTATAACCAGAATTATAGTCTATATTTGACCTTCCTGTGGCCCTATTCTGGCAATTCCCTTGCAATAGGGAACTGGGGATAGATTTTACATAGCTTTTACCTATAAATCAGTGTTTTTACCTATAAATCAGTGTTATCTCTTCCTTGTGTATACTACTACGATCGTGACATCATCGAAAAAGCCGATGACCCTAGCTTATTCGGCAATCTGCAGCCTTAATACGCCATCGTACATAATCTTCCACAGGGCTGGGCCCTTTCTGAAGCCATATGTTTGGCTAAGTCACCGGAACTTGCAATGGCCTCCAATAATAATGTGATCACTTGCTCCAATATCTTTCCTGTATTGTCGAGCATACATAAAGTTCTGTAGGACGACGGATCTTCAGATGACCTTTTGGCTTTCGGTAACAGCGCTAACTTTTGCCTTTTCCACCTCTCGAAAAATACTCCTTCGCATAAACAGGAATCGAACACATTTGCAAACACTTCGGGTCTCTGTCCCAGATGCCTTATTGCTACTAACTTTCCCATTAGCCTTGACCACTGCAACGATCGTAACGATTGGTATTCGTTCGTCTTCGTCATAGTTACGACTATTCCGCTGGGCGAAACATGTTGTTGTTGCGGAAACAATAAAGTTACTATCATATCTGGGCAAGTACGCATCATATCTGGGCAAGTCAAGAGTTAAAATTACTGTCTTTCACCTTTTTCATTACACTTTGGTAAGGACGACTGCGCGGCTCTCTCTCGACTTCTTCGAACAGCTCAATAAAACTTTTCCGTTTGCTCAACTTTATAGAAGATTTGAGCTCCAGTCTAGCACTGCAGTGAACTTGTCACAACTCAGTCAAAATGTCCAGTCTCTCTACGCCTTGAACGCTGACACTTTCTTCTTGTCTTGAAGCATTTGACTTCTGCAAAATGTGCGTATTGCGTATGCGTGTCTGTGTCTGTGTATCTGTGTGTGGTGACGTTCAGACTAACTGACTGTGTCTCCCTCTACAGATGCAAAGATCGGGATGAGACTTTATAGTTAACCATTTTAATTTAGAAGATTTTTGCTAATAATTTGTAAATAATATCATTTATGAGAAGGACCACAAACTAAAAGATTCTAAATTAAATTTGCAACAATACCGGTCTAGATCAGTTTTCCAGAAATTAAAACCAAAATTATGATTTCTTTTTAAAAAAACTTTCTGTCAACAAAAATTCAGTCTCTGTACAGCCCAAGCGGATTGATTATATACAGAAAAAACTTCATACATCATACTTAAGCTTTTGCCATTAATTGGGTGATCTTTGCGAAATTTGGTGGTAATCTGTGTACCGGAAGTGTCAGCATCCATGGAAGCTTTTAAATTTTTGCAATGATGTTGAAAAGTTCGGCATTTACAAAAAACGACAAAGAATTAAAAGATTCAAATAAATTTAAAAGTTATATTTTCTGAAACTTAAGCAGGTTGATTAAAATGTCACATGAACATTTTTTAAAATGTCACCTAAATCATTTGGTACAAAGCAAAATTTCATTTTTCATATTTTTCTTGGAAATAGGTACAGTTCTACGTCATAAGGTATTTAAATTGCTATGTATTGCCATTTTTATGCATTTTATGCATACTCAACCCCTTCAAATGACAGACAAGTGCTAAAGCTAAGCATAAAGATACTTCATCCAGCCTCATCCAACACATTGTCTTCAAACGGCTCATCCCATATTAGGCCACTTTAAACAGGCTAGCTATCAGATCATCTTTACACGAGAAACCACAAGTATTTTATTGTAAAAGTAGTGAAACTGATTCCACTGTCGCAGAAAAAAATTGAAAACCAAATTACGTTTAAGGTTTCCGCATTTCATGCTATCAAATAAAACGATTTTTATTAAACGTTAAACCCACTGACCAAATATTACCGAGATTATTAAATTCGCAAAAAAATGCAAACACACTTTGTAAAACATAATATAGGAATCTACTACCTACCTTAACACATCTTTTGCCGATCCGGCGTAATAGGCATATAGGAGATACATTCGACAAATTAACACTGCACAAATAAATTATTATTTTTTCTATCTTAATAAATTAATTACACTAAATATGTTTTCGTCGTTTGATCACTAATTTTATCGAACTGATCGGTCGGTTAATTCACGAGAGACTAACGCATCTTTGGTATAATACTTATTTCGTATAGTTTCGATCATAACTTCTATGATGCTACATAAATTCATTCACTCGAATGGAGATCATGAAAGGTCGCCAAAAATCTAAAGCAATATAATTTAAACAAAAAATGATTAATTAAATAAAAAAATTTATTTGTACAGTACACGCTTCGACAATAATTATGTATTGTACTTATAAGCCGAAAGGGTGGGTGCGAAGGGACATTAAACCTCTGTAATACAGGTCGAAAAATGTTTTATAACTAAATATAACAGTTTCTGTATTTATTTACTTACCCCGCATATTCTGGCCTGACTGTATATGAAGAAGGAACAAAACACCAGTTCAAGATCAATAATTTAAGTTAATATAAAATAATTTAGCAACATGTAGGTCACTTCCATTATTTAGAGGAAGGTAGCGCACATTCACATTTTTGTCTCTTGTGACCTCTCCAAGAAATGATTAAATCATTGGCGCTATAAAATTCATTTGCTTGGCATTTCACCATCTGTATGTTTTAGAGTACAATTCGAAGAACTATACACACAAGGATTAAGGATTCCCAAGAATTAATTAAAATAAAATTGACGCCCAAGTTACAACTCGAACACATAATTCCACAGTGGTGACTGCAAGAACACGCCTGAGGAATAATAGTGGAAATATGGATTACGGAATATTCTTGGGAAATGGAAACAGGAAGCCCGATGCGAAAAACCGTAAGAAATGGAAATTGTAAACAATCCAACTGAGATGGCCTAGGACATCACGATTTTTGTTAAAATAGTTCAGCAGTTAATGAAAATAATAGATATAAAGGGTGGGCCATCTATTAGTCCTTTGTTCATTTGTAAATAAAATACACATTTGGCTCTGTGCCATTTATGTATAAAAAACAATATCTGTCTTGGTTTACAAGCCCGCATCTGAACATCAAAATTTTTGATTACTTTTTCCAATAAAAGCGAATCGATGACCGCAATTTCAAATCGAATGTTGTTTTTAAGTTGTTGAATTGTTTGTGGATGATAAACATACACCTTACCTTTCAAATAACTCCACAAAAAATAATCAAGTGGTGTTAAATCCGGGCTTTTTTGTGGCCAAGGAACTCCACATCTTCTTGAAATTATACGATCAGCAAATTTTGTTGACAATAAATGGATTGTGAGACGACTTGCGTGACATGTCGCTCCATCTCGTTGAAACAAAAGGTCGTTGACACGCAATTCATTCAATTAAGACCACAAAAAACCTGTTCCTTTTCAAAAAAAAAAACGGCTCAATGATGCCATCCGCCCATAAACCACACCAAACAGTGACAGTGAACTTCTGCTTCGTTCATTGCTAAAGATGATTTTTGATGTAAAACCTTCATTCATGTGGCTACAATTTTTGAATTAGTTGAATTTTCTATGGATGCAAATGAAGATCACCATGCAAAATGCGTCGTAATGTGATTCGTGAAATGTTTAGTTTTTGTAAACGATGCCTGATTGATGTGTTTGGTTCATTACGAACACTGTCACTAACAGCTGCCAGTGTATCAGGAGTACGAACTGGATGAACATGTTTATACGATGTACGACTTTCCACTGAACCATTTCTTCAAAACGATCAATAGTTTTGCCAATTGCACGCTCAGTAGGATGTCCACGTCGGCCAAAGCTCTCACGTATTTTTCGAAATGTTGTTGTTATTTAACGAATTAAAATGCGTTGTTGTGTTGTTAGCGACTCGATGATGATAAATGACATATTTTTACTTTTTATATGTTAAAGAATTTCGATTGAAAAAAGGACCAACAGATGACCACCTTGTATTGGTATGAGTCACGACACAAATCCCATTTTGGAAATCCCACGGTTTTCTTATTTTGTCGAGTAGTATTTGATTGTGCAATTTTGTGCGTCTAACGGTAAAATTTGTGCATAATGTGTGCCTCAAGTCGATTTTTTCAGCTGAATCATGTACTAAACTTTTGATGTGACCTTACGCTACTCGCCGCCAGGTTGCAAACGGAAAGGCCTCCTCGCGAGGTAACTTTTCAATTTAGATGTCAAATGTGATTATTTGGTATTTAATGCAAGTGTGTTATTGTGTACAAATTTTTACGTGACACTTTTTTAACATTTCGTAGTTTATAATAACATTTGCAGATAATGCAACTTCTATATCATCTTCCATTATTTTAATTTAATTTAATATTTCCTTTATCCACGAAAAGTCGCCCATTTAGTATTTCGAATAGTCAGGCACAGCTTGTTTTGTTGATCTTACTGCCACCTATGAATGTTTATTATAAATTACTGAGCAATCTAGTTTAGTTCATAGTCGAAAAAATCGATCTGAGGCACACAGCATTAATTCTCATGCAGAAGAAGAAAATTTAGAAAAGTTTTAACAGATCCTGTTATGTTGCACTTCGTGTGTAGGCTTTAGACAAAACTACACCACACTTTTCGTCGGTTTTTGACCGGTATGAAGTACTTAACGTTAATAAAAAGTTTAGCTACACATTTTTAAAAAAACATGTAGACTAAAAATGTGTAACTACACAAATTATCAAAAAGTGTAGCTGGAAAAGAAAAAAAAACAGTTTGCAATTCGAAACACGTGCGGTTTAATTAAAATTATGTATTAAAACTAAACAATAAATATTGAGAATCACAGTACTGCAAAAATAAGTTTATATTCATACTTTATAAAAAAATTTGTTTAAAGTATTTTAATTCAAAAAATCATCGGAACAATGAGTGCCAAATCTGCAATTTAATGTTTTCAACTTGGATGGTGTTTGGAATTTGTAAAAAAAAAATTCAAGACAATTTGGATGTTGTGATTAGCGA
Organism: Nephrotoma appendiculata; assembly: GCA_947310385.1. Classification (NCBI taxonomy): domain Eukaryota; kingdom Metazoa; phylum Arthropoda; class Insecta; order Diptera; family Tipulidae; genus Nephrotoma; species Nephrotoma appendiculata. Next base: position 142,729,948 of record OX371223.1, read on the forward strand.
TATGGCCCTACCACGTGGAAGCATCTTAGGCCAAATTCACTTAATTCTTTAATAATTTAAAAAATCATCGGAGCAGTGGCTGCCAAGTGTGGAATTTAGTGTTTTTTAGAAACAAAATTTACAAAATATAAGGATTACTTATTTTTCAGTTTCGATCATTTTCGTTGCAAAAAATTCTTGATTTTTCTCTTTATTTTATTATAAACGGTAAATGAATTTTTATTTTGTATTTGTTAATTTGTAAAATAATTTAATCTAATAAAAAACTGCAAAATAAGTTCTATCTCCTTATATTTTGTAAATTTCTCTCAAAAATCAGGGTGCATGATCATTTTCGTTACTGACTGTATTTCGTTTTCATTTTGCGTACGTACACACCCAGTATGCAATTTTTCCACTGTATGGAAAAAATAGTTTTAATTCCATACCGAATTCCATACTACAAAATATCAAAGGCACAAAAATATCGATTTTGGAGAGAAATAATTTTCTTTCCCTTTCTGATTTACAATTTTTTTTAATGTTTTATTAGATTTGTTTTGTATCTTCAGTTTCGTGAGAAATGTTGACGAGATCAACAACATTGGACTAAACAGGTAATAAAATTAAATTTCAATCATCATGTACAAATTTAAAATTACGATTTGCATATATTTCTTTTCTTAAGATGGATGCCGAGTGAGCGATGAAAAAGATTGGCGACATAACATTACATTGGCGAATACAATGGTACATTGGCGAGATTTAAATTATAAAATTGTAGTGTGTCTGTGAATTGTATATTAAAAATTGTGTATGAATATGAATATATTGTATATGTATTTATTGTATATGAATAAATGTTACAAAAAAATGCAAAAAAAAATCTTTAATTTCAAAATAAAACCTCAATGTGAAAAGTACTATAGAACTCTCTCTCTCTCTCTCTATCGGCTCTCTCCAATTTGTTTTTTCCCTTTTTAGTCGGGATTCACACCAATACTGGAATTTTTGTGACACTTTTCTTTGGCGAGTAGTACAGATTTCCGTGTGCTTTACAGAGTTCTTTCCATAGAAAGAGTGTGGATTTTGCACGTGGATGTAAACGGAATTCCGTCGGCGTCGCATATTGGGTACTTAATTTATTACCCTCAAGCGACATCTTAAATATTTTAAGATCGTTGTTCATTAGTTCTTCTAATCTATAAGCATTAATTTCTTTGTATATTAATAATGTGTCATCAGCAAAAATAACGTATTTACCTTTTAAATTGGAAGAACTAATACAGACGATTAATATACAATAAATAAAGTGTGGTCCTAGGACAGAGCCTTGCGGAACTCCCATATGTTTACTATTTCTTTACCACTTGTAACATCATTAATTATAGTTTTAATATTTCTGTTTCTTAAATAGTAACCAATTAGTTTGTTTTCCGTTCTTTTATTCCTAAATCATTTAAGCGTTTAATTAAAATATGATAATCTACAGCAGCGATTCTAACAGGGAGCCGCGGCCCCCTGGGTTCCGTAGGAAGTTAGCCGGGGGCCGCCAAAGTTTGCAAAATTTACTTCAAAATATAATAAAAAGAAAATTGATATATAACCGAATGTCGAATTGAAAATATCACTTAAAATAACATTCTTGCCACATCAGTTTTACTAGTGAGAAGAAGTGTCTAATATAGTTAAAATGGAACGTAAACGCAGTATGTTTTTTTTATAAATAATTATTGTTCATGTAGTTTTTAATGTGTCGCTTGAATCAACTTCAACAATATCAATTTTGAAGCGACGTGACACTACTCTAGTCACGTCACTTGAAATGAGACGACTTCCACAATTGGGGTATTAATGCTTGGAATTTTAAAAATAATTGGGATTTTTATTTATCAAAACACAAATGTCCAGTTGATTATAAAGTTGTTAACAAAATTTAGTTTACATTACAGTAGTGGTCAGATAAATGTTACTATTCAAAAAAAAAATGATGAAACAAAAAAAAATCCAATTTATAACTATTTATTCAATCTAATTTATGTAATAATAGACGAAATACTAAATTGCTAAAAAGGAAAAGAAGTTAATTATAGAAAAATGATGTTGAACAAGAAATATTTATTTAATTTAAAAAAAAGATATTCATTTGTTGGCACAATAAATATCAGTAAAAATAAAACCAATTTTTAAAAACCCGAGCTTTAATGGCGGCTGAAATCCTGTCGAGCGTGGAGGTAATAAGATTCCTGCAGTATTCCATCGATATCTCATTTTCCCAAGCTCCAATTAGTGCTTGCTGTAATTCTAATTTAGTTTTTGAGTTTTTCCTAATGACCCGCTTCTTTAAAATTGACCAACAATTTTCTGTCGGGTTTAAATCAGGACTGCTCTGAAGATCGGCTTAGTTTTTCCTTACCTATTTGTTAGATATACTCATTCAGCTGTTTAATGTAGAAGTAGATACATCGTCCATTACAATACAATTGCCAATATGATACATTAAATTAAAAAAATATAACTGCCTGTTTGGCTCGATGACACGGAGCAGAATCATCTTGGAAACCCGGGTTAATGGTTATTGGAAACTGCCTTTCAATTGAGGGATCCAAAAAAATTTTTAATTTGTCAATATACCCGTTAGAGTTTAATGTCCCATTAATAAACGTCAAGTCTCCACATCCATAGTAGCTGATGCATACCCAGACCATAAAAGTTATTGGAAATTTATTTCGCGTTATTATAGTGACCTGGTGTTTTGTAAATCTTCATTTACCTTTCGGCGTATTACCATCCCATTGGTTTATACTAATTTTAAAGTCATTTGAGAAAATGACTCTCTTCCAGTCATTTACAGTCCAATTCAGGTATTTCCGAATAAAATCAAACCGTGTAATTTGCATTTTTTTTTTTGTGAAACCCGGTTTTTTCCTTGGCCTTCGCCCCGTGAGGCCGATTTATTAATATTAATTTCAAAACGTTTTTTCACTTCATTACTTAATTCCTTAGAAGTACAAAATCTGTTTGTCAAAGACACGATTTATATTTTTCTATTCATCCGCTGGGTTGTCTTTTTGTTTAGTTATCATGTTCCCGCGGCTCTTTCTGTTGTATTTGTAATAGCAAACTTTTTCATTAATTATAAAACCGAAGCGTAACTTCATCTCACTTTATTTGTTATGTATATTGCAGAAAGATTTTCCTGTCGCAGAGCTAAGATTACGTTTTTTTGCTCAGAACTTAATTTTTTCATTGTTTTCGTACTACTGAACTGCGCAAATAGCCGTTCTGATCACAAGTAATGAAATTTCGGAGCAAAACAACAAAATATTTTTTAGATCCCATTATTCCTAAATTTATAGGCCCGTTCCATACACGAATTCACCTTCCGGCTTCAAACTAAGTCGTAGTAGATTTTTTATTGCTAATTTAAACCCTTTTTTTATATTAACACCTCAAATTGTTTTTGTATGTTTTTATTCTGCTCTCTTGGAAATAAAATTTAAACAAAAATCTACATCTCAAAATATCCTTAAATTTTTTTATTTTCATTTCTATTTGTGTTAGTTCGGCTTCACAGTTTTTGTTTATTGTTATTTGTATACATGAATTTATGTTTACATTTATTATATTATGTAGAAAATGAATAATAAAAAAAAAATATTATAGATAATTTAACTAATATAAATTATTAGCTGATGTACCCACAAACAAATTTTTTGAAGTCCCTACTCTTGAGCATGCCATATATAACTGGTCATGAGAGAAACTGGGAACTGGACTCGTTTGAAGCTGAATGGCAGTTCAGTTGGTATCAACGGTATGCGAGGTATGAATACGTCCTTTATTTTTGCAATCCCCGTCAATAGAGTGGCTTCGATGACATTAGGCAAAAAACTTTTGACACAGAGCCACGTGTTCCATTGCATAGTTTTGGCGGGTCCAGATTCCGCAGAAGCATTGTAGCGTCTTAAAATCCTTTTCACTTCGTGGCACTCCCCGTAGCAAAACTATTTATACACCGCGCCGCTTAATTACGAGGGATAGCTCGTTTTGCTGAATAGAGCTATTTCGCCACCTACATTCGCGAATCTCGATATTTATCGATTACCGATAAATATCGATCGAGATTTCAATTTCATACTACGGAATAAGAAACGAAAAGATCTAGTCGGGTTCTAGAAATTACAGAAACACGGTCTCAAAAATAATAATAAAGTGAAAGTGCCGCGAACAATCGTTCACACACCAACCATTTTGTGAACAAATATAAAAATAACGTTTTATAACAAAACAATAAATAATAAATTAAATAGTTTATAAACAAAATAATATAGTGAGTGTTATTGATTTAAATAGATAAAACCCGGTAACACCACTATACATTGTAACAACATAACGAGTTGTGTTATGTTGTTGTGTCAACTTATGTCAATTAAGTATAACGCACAATCAATATTTATGTATCAATATGTATGTATCAATATGTACGCACAATCAATATTGTATCGGATTGTAGTGAGTAGCGAGAATAAGTAAATGAAATACATTATTCAGCCTAAACACGTTGTTTGATATAAACCCACATTACATGGTGTCAGAAGTAAAAAAAATTAAATTAATTAAAAATAAAGTTAAAATATTAAAAATAAATCAAAATATAATTTAATTATAATAATTAACGCAGTGTGGAATAGTAATAGTGTTGTATTAAATTCATCATACGAAAAAGTGATAGAAAAATAAAAATAAAGAGACGCCATTTTGTTGAAAAAAGGAAAGCTCTCTACGACACGTATTACAAGCGGCATAATTTCAGAAAATAAATCGAACATTATAATCGATACTAAGAAACGAGAAATTGTCGAGATATCATTATATTATAATCAATCTTAAAAAATTCGAAAATATTAAAATGAGTGAAGGCGGAATTCGACCACCAAAACCCTTGGTATGCACGGGTGGAGACGTCTGCAACAATTGGTTAGACTGGATCAGGACCTTCAAGTTCTACGCAACAGCGACGGAGTTTAATAAAAAGGAGGAAAATATTCAAGCAGCAATTTTCATGGCCTCAATCGGTCAGAATGCAGGTAAAATTTTTGAATCATTTAATATAAAAGAAGAAGATATCAAGTATGAGTGTTGCTTGTACAAAGATTCGATAATCATTTCAAACCGAAAATTAATTTAACGTACGAACGATTTGTATTTAACAATCTCACATAAACAGTCAGTGAGAAATTCAAAGAGTATTTAACTAGAATTAAATTACAATCGTTAAAATGTAGTTTCGAAAAGATAACGGTTGATGAAATCGTAAAGGATAGGCTAATACTGGGTATCTGCAAGGATGAAATTCGCGAAAAATTAATCAATGATGATACAAAAACGTTAGATGACGTCATCAATATTTGTAAAGCAAACGAGATAGCATCCTTACAGATGCAAGCAGTGAAAGTAGAAAAAGAAGTTAACGTAGTTAATATTAAAAATACTAAAAACAATATTCGTAGTAACAATAAAAATCAAAATAATAGTAATAATGATAGCAATTATAGTAAAAACCAAATAAAAATATTTTATTGCAAACGTTGTTAAACCAAACATGGTGCGAGGTGTTGTCCGGCATATGGTGTGGTGTGTTCAATCTGTAAAAGGAAAAATCATTTTTCGGAAACATGCAGATCAAAAAACAATCGCGATGTCAAAAGGTCAAACTACAAAGTTGACGAAATAAATGAGTCTGAAAATGAGGGCGAAGAGTTATATATTGATTCGCTAAATATCGAAAATAATAAAGACGGCTGGTACGAAAAAGTAAAAATTAATAAGTCACTTGTCAATTGTAAATTAGATACGGGGGCTGAATGCAACGTGTTGCCCAAAAATATTATAGTACAGTTAATTCTGAAGGTTAACAAGACGATGACAAAAAATCTAGTAACGTATAGCGGCCACAAAATAAGGGTACTAGGCGAATCAAACATAACATGCGAAATACAGAACAAGTTAGTTAATGTAGTTTTTAAAATAATCGAAGGTAATGTAACACCACTACTAGGAAAAGCAACTTGCCAGGAACTTAATTTAATACGGAGAACGAACGAGGACAAAATTTATTCGCTTGACATAAATGAGACAATTTACGAGGGATTAGGTAACCTTAAAAACTATGAATACGACATAGACTTAATAGACAACCCTACTTTCGAAATATATCCACCAAGACGAATAGCGCACTCGATTCGAGAACAAATTAAAGACGAGCTCGATAAAATGGAAAAAATGCAGGTGATTAAAAAAATAACTGAGCCTACTCCAGCAGTCTCACCGATGGTAGTAGTTAAACAACGAGACAAAATAAGAATTTGTTTAGACCCATCGAATGTGAACAAAAACATATTAAGAAGACATTATCCTCTTCAAACATTGGAAGAAATATCGGCTAGGATAAACAAATCAAAGTTCTTCACACTCTTAGACTGTAAGAAGGGCTTTTGGCAAATTAGAGTTTCGGAAAGAACACAAAAATATCTAGCTTTTGCAACCCCTTGGGGAAGATATACCTGTTTAAGAATGCCTTTTGGATTGGCATCAGCGCCAGAAATATTCCAGCAGATAATGAACAATCATTTGGACAGCATACCAAATGTGGAATGTTCAATGGATGATATCCTAGTGCATGCAGAAACACGAGACGAATGTGAAAAAATTACGAAACGAGTAATAGAGTTAATAAGCAGTGCAGGATTAAAACTGAACAAAGAGAAATGCCAATACAATAAAACAACTCTAAAATTCTTGGGTCATATGATCACTGAAAGGGGATTGGAATTAGACAGTGAGAAAATATCAACAATTCACAATATGGAAACACCAACTTCATCAAAGCAAGTACAAAGATTGCTAGGAATGGTCACCTATGTCGCAAAGTTCATCCCAAATTGTTCAGAATTAACGGAGCCATTAAGAAAGTTGATCAAAAAAGATAGTACATTCATGTGGGACTTCTAACAGGAACAAGCGTTCGAGAAAATAAAAAGAGCACTAACTACCGCACCGGTATTAAAATTTTATGACACAAAAAAGGCAGTCAAACTATCAGCGGGTGCAAGTAAAACAGCATTAGGAGCAGTTCTTTTCCAGGACGATCACCCAATAGCCTATGCATCGAGATCGTTGACGCCTGCAGAGATCAATTATCCCCAAAATGAAAAAGAAGCCACGGCTATAAGGTTTGCATGCAAGAAATTCCATGAATATATTTATGGGAAACAATTAACAATAGAGAGCGACCACAAGCCATTGGAGTCAATATTTAAGAAACCAATAACTTCAGCTCCACCGAGACTACAACGAATTCTGTTTGATGTTATGATGTACTCACCGAAAATAATTTACATAAAGGGCACAGAAATACCCATAGCTGATGCTCTAAGTCGTGATATCAAAAACAGAAATGATGAAATTGAAGAAGAAGAACTTCAAATACATCTAGTAGTACCTTTGTCAGAACATGCATTAGAGGAATTAATCGAGGATACGAAAAACGACGTTGACCTCCAAATTCTAAAAAATTATATATTGAATGGATGGCCAGACGAAAAACGGATACCTTTGAATCTCAAACATTTCTCTACGTTCAAAGAAGAATTGTCATTGTATAATGATATAATCACTAAAGGAGAGAAAATAGTGATCCCTAAAAAACAAATCTCGAAGATACTCAACATCGCTCACATTGGTCACATTGGAATACAAAGCACTACGAGATTGGTTAGAAAAAGCTTCTATTGGATAAATCTAGCAGCAGATGTCCAAAAACTAGTTGATAAATGTGCTGTGTGTCAACAAACACAACGCAACAAACAAAGACAATATGCTGATAGAGGAGCAAGAATAGCACCTCAACTAAACATTAATGACCAAGTTAGATTACAGACTGGACCGAGACAGTGGATATCAGGAACAGTAGTTAGAAACGCAGAAGCTCCCAAATCAGTTTATGTAAAAACAGAACGTGACCAAATATTTAGACGAAATACTTACCATTTAAGCAAAACGAGAGCATTCATTCCCCAAAAGAGAAATTCGTTTGTTACACTCTTACCGCCATCAACACAAAACGAATCAATCCACTCAGATCAACCACATCATGTCACTGAGAACATCTCTCACTCAAATGAAGGAACAAATAATAATGTTAAAACTTCTAGTTTTGGAAGACCAATTAAGCCAGTTAATAAACTTAACTTGTAGAAATATTCAGTATCTACTTAAAATTGAATTGCAATAATAAAGTAAAATATATTTTTTTTGTCATTATTTATGTATAAGTTTTTTGTAAACGTTTACGTTTTAAAATAGAATCATACAAGCACACGTAAAAAAAAAAAACAAAAACGGGGAGAAAGAGAGAAGTATATATGTATGATCTGTGTTAAAACAAAAACGGGGGGATGTAACAACATAACGAGTTGTGTTATGTTGTTGTGTCAACTTATGTCAATTAAGTATAACGCACAATCAATATTTATGTATCAATATGTATGTATCAATATGTACGCACAATCAATATTGTATCGGATTGTAGTGAGTAGCGAGAATAAGAAAATGAAATACATTATTCAGCCTAAACACATAATCCTTTCTTCAATTTCAAGATATGAGAAGGCATTCAAGCATGCAATAATTACGGTCAATGTACAGCAAACATTGATACATATAAAATATTTGTTAACATTCCCACGATTTTGCTCGGCTGCCTAAATGAATTCAATGTAAGTAAGCACTCGCTAAAGTGGATCAAAAAATTGCATATATATTGTAAATTCATCCTTACAGGTGAGCATGGAGAAGAGGTAACATTTTTTGATTACTAACCTCCCTATATTTTTTCTCGACTACTAAAACGTATTCGTTCAAAATTTGGAAGCAATCGCTCGAGTGGATCAAAAGTTTTTGTGGAACAAATACTATATAGTTACATACATATTTTTCTTCTTTATATACAATATCCCTTTTTCAACCAAAAAATAGGCTTAATTTAAGTCCAAACCACACAAATGTGTGAGTAATAAACCATAGTATGTAATGGCGTTTTTGATAAAATAATTTTCGCTTGATTTGAAGTACAACCAACACTGTTGTGTGAATAGTTGTAGTATTTTTTTTTCGGACGAAAATAAGTTTGAAAGGAATACACAAATGTGTAAGTTGATTCAAAAGTCATACAAAAATAAATTTATGACATGGTACTTTTGCCGTACCCACACAATTATGTTACCGGGCAGGAAAAGGGATATATATATAGATTATTCAAAAAATGGGGGCTACAAAAAAATTATGAATTATTTGGTGTGTCGCGAGTAAAAAAGGTTTAGAACGACTGACCTACAGCATCGAACGTGAAGATCAATAAATACAGTACCAATCTAAAAATCCTCATCTAGTCCACTATTTACAAATCGCATACTCTCGGTAATTGCAGACTCAGTATTACTTTTTTCCTGAAATCCAAACTGGTTTACATAAAATCTACGTCCTGTCAATTTTATAAAAATTTTTAGCCTTCGATTAATTTTTTTCATAGACTTTATCTATTGAACTAGAAATGGGTATTATTGTTGACTCTTTCAACACATCTGGAAATATTCCTGATTCTAAACACTAATTGATCAAGTTCATTAGGATTGGTGATATGTGGCTTATTAATTTAAGGTATTTTGACATGATACCATCAGATCCAGGGGCACAATTTTTGTTTAGGGAATTTATTATATTACTGTCGGTTCTAAATAAATTAATTCAGAATGTAGAAAAATGTTTATTAAACGCGTTAGCTATTTCTAATAAATCAGTTATTCTTTTAGACATTTCTCGTAATAGAGCTAGTCTATATTTTTATTAGTAGAACTATTATTTGTGTCGGCAACCCGAAAATTATGCGCAACACAATTTAACACAATCACAAAAGTGCGACAAACAATTGTTAGAAATGAATTCAGAGAAGAATAATTGTAAAACAAATAATTGTAGACGGAAACAATTCTACACTGAACAATTCAGCGAAAAATCAAATATGCGAAAGAAACAATTCATCGAAAAGACTCGTAAGGAATGGTTCCCCGAAAATTATGCAACAAACAATTATGCGAAAAATAATTCATCGAAAAACAAATATGAAAACTACAATTTTACAAATTTACCGATTTTTCGTTAAAAATATATTTATAATTGAGCTAGTTTACATCGCTAAAAAATTTAGTGGACTGACCTGAAAAATTTAGTGACTGGAGCGACCCATTTTAGTCCCGTTTACATCATAAAAATTATAGGTCACATTTGGGTTACATAACTAGATTTATGTACACCATCTATTGAATAATACTAAAAGTATTGCTTATATTCTCATCGCAATTCATAATTTTCTCATAAATAATTCCTGTAACATTTTCGAAATTAAATTCTTTCATTTAATTTTTTTAAATTTAACTCATTTAATAACTGTAGTACTAAATTTTATGCTGATAGGTTTAATTAACATCAATGCCGCTGCTGACATCTATTTCATGATACGAAAACCCTTTAGGTCGATATCGTTTACATCACATTTTTGATCGACCTAATTTGGGTCAGTCCACACAAAAAAGTTACCCAACCTAATTTGGGTAACTAGCGTTTACATCATGTGTTTAGGTCAGATATAGTGTATAGTCCTGGACCAAATATGTCGATGTAAACTTACTCATTAATAGCGCACAATTCAGTGCTAGTATATAACAAGGCGCATTTCATTGAAAAAATGGAGGGCGTATTTTAAATTTAATTGAACAAAGGATTTATATAAGGTATAGAATTCACTCATTAATTATTATGTAGAATAAAGTAGCTATACCTACTGAAGATTTATAAAATGAATTTTATTTAATGAAACGAAATGAACTTATACAGAGTGGGCGCGTGAACCGATAACATTTTTTGGCAGATTGGAGGGGTAGGGGGGTCATTTGGAAGCTTTCATCCCATGGAATTGATGTTCTAAGTAACCCGGTAAATGATATATGATATTTTAAGTTTGTTTTAACCGTTTGAGTCCCAAGCAGCGCGATCGCGCTTTTGAGATTTTATGTCGAAAAAACCCGACACATTTCGAACATTGTCGACAACTGATGGCGCGTTACCGATTGTCAGATTACTGAAGCAAGTACATCACACAGCTCCTTTTATTGTAAATATTACATTTTATATTAGGTTTGTCTCAATAGATTGCCTTTTCATCTCATTTATTTTATCTTCCTCTCTCATTTAGAGAAAGCGCGATTGCGCTGTTTGGGATTCTTCGACAGTGTTTTTTCAATACCCTCTGGGACTCAGACGGTTAAATAACCCAAAATCTCGCCTTTAAATGGTTACTTTTGAGTTTATAGTCGTAGAGGCACGAAATAACTTTTATTGTATTCTACAATTTAATGATTTTATCCTAAATATATCATTATTTAATACAATTGGATTTAGAAAAATGACTTATGGGCTTCTAAATCCAAAAAAAATGTGTAGTATTATGAAAAACGTTACAATATAAATAAATTTAAAAAAAAAAAACTTATGGTTATTTTGAAATTAATTTTGCTTTAAAAAAATCTCTAGTTTATGCCATGACATGTCATAGAAAACTCTCATTTTGTGGTCAAAATACGAGATATTATTTTGTCAGAGTTATTTGTGCCAGGGTTAAGAAAATGTTTTTTAAGTTATTGATAGATTTTAAAAAATAAGTAAACCGGGTGTTAATTGCGTTGTGCTGTTCAGTCAATATGTCTCTATCTGCTACCGGAAGTGCCCGTGTATTTCACTTTGTTCTTGTTAAATTTTTAATTGTTCTAGGTCACCACGAAAAGGGTCATAATGCTAGACGGCTGAAGTTTTGTATATTTATGGATTTTGTGGACAAATGAGTCTAACTTCAATCTTGAGGGAATTGTGAATTTACATAATCTGCTTCATGGGGCAGTAAAGGCTAAAATCCACACAATAAAAGGCAAGATTCTTTCCAAAGGAAATTCAGCGTTAATGTTTGGGCTGGTGTTATTGGTCGAAACCTTACATGTCCATATTATGCGCTAGAACACCTTTCCGAAAATATTTATCTCGAATTTGTTCAGAATGATCTATCTGAGCTGTTTTTACCAGTATTGTAAGACATGCTGATTGGTAGGGGTTTTCCTATTTATTATCACACCTTTGGTTCTCTCGGGACGTGCTAAGGAATTTGTGTACGCAATAGGGGTACTCACAAGAGAATTTTCGATTGAAAGGATAAGCGCCGCATTTGAAAAAAAATGTAATGCAACTTCGCAAAACAACCGTGGAGATTAAAAAAAGATGCGGTGCATGCATATACGGAATTGAGGAGGTCATTCTGAAATAAATCTAATAAATGAAGTTGATTTCAAATTTATTAATATCTTAAAAGGTATTTTCTTATTGCAGAATAAAATAAAAGCTATTTCGTGCCTCTTCGACTGCAAACGCAAAAGTGACAATTTAAAGGCGAGATTTTGGGTTACTTGAAACAAACTTAAAATATTATATTTCATTTACCGGGCTACTTAGAACATCAATTCCATGGGATGAAAGCTTCCAAATGATACCCCCAAATGATTTAAAAAAAGAACCCGGATGTGACAATCACACCAAAAACACAGAGATGCCAGGACCAAACCCACACGAGGATGCGGATTGGGGTCAAGGGCGTGTTAAACTGACTGCATGTGCAGCAAGTGCGAAACTTATCCAAATTTGGATAAAATGCCAACCAATAATTAGAAAACCGTCACACATGGGAAACAAAAATGTGCTCTTTGTTTTTCTCTATGAAAATAACCAATCGCTAGCCTCTCTTCCAAATACAAACGGCGTTACATATTTGACTTTAAGCCAATAACTCAGAACTCAAATGATACAGGAGGAATTGATAATGATACTGAAGAAATTGGAAACCAATAAACCAATCAGACGGTATGTGGCCAATTAGTCTGCAGTGGGGGTACTTTACAGAGTTGGGATTTTATGGCTGAAACAGACTACAATTAATTTAGATCCATTAGAGCAAAGCCGTTTTGGAAGTTCTCCGTCTCAGAGTAGAAAAATCTAGAGAAAAAATAGTTCTTTTACATGAACCGCTGCTAAATATTAACAGAAATTATTATCTTAGAGCGAACGGGTATTGACTCATATTCTCCGGTAAACTCGGGAATATTAAATCCAGCATTCTTCTGAAAAGTAATAAAAAAACATTTTTCTCCTACCTTCTACTCGATATACTGACGGCAACATAATGGTGACTTGTCAAGGGATAAGCATCGTTACTGCAAGATCTGGCTGATATAAACGTATATGAGCTAACAAAGTTTGGGAGCAGGCCAATGCCAATATGGTTGTTAGTAGAACTTGGGACCTTCCAGAAAATATGTAGAGAAGCCAACAATAAAACTATAATTAGTAGAACGGCTCTGGTTTGGAGTTCCTAAAAGGAGACCCTTAAAATTATTTAAAAGGAACTGAGAAAGGTGATGGAAGTTTCGTGAATAATTGAAGTGTTTTACGGCATGCACAACCAAGTCTTGGAGAGTTTTACGTTATAAAATGGGGAATCATAGGCATTTCCGAGAACTCCCACCTTAACGAGATTATTTCTACTAATCAAACCACTTCCAGTTATTAAATTCGAGTGCGTGATTTATTTATATTTTTAAGTGCGAAATACTTAAAGTTTTGTAGGAAGGATTTGAAAGACAAAAGTACATATTTGAAAATCCATAGACTTTTACATGTAACAATACACAGGTATATCGTTGAAAATACGGATGTTGTGGGCAATAAACGGATGCAAGTGCTTCAAATTCACCTGACCAATTGTTTATATTTATGTTATTTGATATTATTATCATTTTTTAAAAGATCAAAATTGGTATCATCTATAAATATAATATTTTTGTATCTATCTAAATATAAATCTATTTTACCTATGTAGTCTTTGATATTTGTAACCGATGTTCTATACATAGTAATCAATTTTAGGCTCTGCTAGTGCTTACTATTGATAATTTCTATTATAATGGTATTAAAATTGATATCGATTTCTAAAATTGAGTAGAATATACCAATGTTTTATAAAAGGCTGTCCCACCATCACATAGCTTATGTTCTACGCAAAGTGTATTATCACCAGTTCAGATTTGGGGGCATATTTTTTCTTCGAATCGAGACGTCCTTATAATATTGTTTAGTCTATGATTGTAGACCATATTGTCTAATTCTCATAATTTTTGTCCACTGAATAATTAATTGAGTAATTTTTAATTTTAATTCAAATGTTTCCATCATATTTGAATATTTCACGAATAACTAACTATAAATTGTAACTAAAGAGTAACTGAAAAAGTTGGTATTGATTGGCCTTCGGCGGACAGCAAACGAAATAAAACAGCTTTTGGTAGGGAGGTGAGCCAAACTAATTTTTTCATCAATCATTGGATTGAATGCCACATTTTTATGACTACCTAGAAATGAAAATTGATTTGTTCGATATAGTAATTTGTATATACCTGGTATATAGAACACTTTAAACACTGAAATCTGACTCAATCCACATCACGCTGTGCAAAAAATTACTAGAGAGTTATCTATCAACGTTCATCAATTGTATTTGCGGTTATCTTTTAGAAGCAATTAAAACCAAACTTGATTAGATACCGTTAGACATTATTTACTAAATATGTACGTAATATGAATATTTAGCGTTATTATTTAGTATCTAGCTATTAAAAATTGATTAGTTTGAACGAAATTCTATATAATCGTTGGCCAAGTGATTGGTAAGATTTAGTACCTCTTTGGCGGCCGTCCGCTCGGCAAATGCTATTCTTGTGGTAAAATAATTACGTGAATTGTGCGTTAATGTTAGTGCTTTCTAATATTTTTAGTGTTAAAAGATAAAATCTGCAATTTTTTGAATAAAAGTTGAAATTTTTAAATCTGGATACAAAACTAACAAACGCCAGGATTTACACAATTTTATAGTGAGTGACAATTTAATATACACAGTTTGAGTGAAATTGTTATATACTTGTGATTGAGTTACGCCTGTCGAGTGTGATTGACCATAAATGGATATAATATAAATTTAGTAACTGATCGGTCATCTTGTGCGTGTGAAAATATTTTGTGAACGTATACTGTCTTTCTTCCTGGTCATGTGACTTTGTAGCCCAATTCAAGTACACCCAGCCAATTGATAACAAATTTCTAGCATATCATGCCAGTCGCAAATTACACAAAAATATAACTAATTGATGGCCTATCAAAATATTTATTTGAGTCGAATATTAGCCATGTATATGAGTGCCGATAAGATAAACCATATTGTTTGTGTGTATTCGATTGTTTTGGGCTTTACTATTATCGCCATGTATATTGAACTCCAATCGCTCATTCTCATCTATATATCGAATTTGTATGGCATACCACAATGTCAATAAAGTAATTAAATACTCGCCAAATTTTAATTGGATATTATCGTCGACTAAGTTCGGTTTTTTACGAAACCACGATTTGGCTAATTAATTGGTAATCATTGTAAAATATGAAAGTAATGTGATGACCTTGATTGATTTTATCAGGAAACTTTACAAAACTAGTTCGATAGTGGCACTTATGTATTACACAACTGATTCTGATAAATTCTAGAATTGCGGAAATAATACGAAAATATGAACTTAGTCGTACAAAGTTTAATTTGCAACAAAGACGTATCAGCACATAAGTTTACTTGAAGGTTCGAGTAAGAGCTACCCGATAATTTGTATAACAAAACTGGAATCTTTCTCAGAATAATTTATGGTTGAATTATTCTGAGAAAGATTCCGAACCATATTTTAAGAAAAGTTATAGAAAAAGGATGCTCACGTCGAATTTAAAAAAAATTCACAAAAAGTGTTTATAAAGCTCAATACCTCTATTCACGATAGAGCATCATCATATATTCCAACTGGCGAACAAATTTTAAAATTTCTTATAATTTGACATTCAATTTCTTCAATACAATGAAAAAAACTATTTTCTCAAAATATTAGATTTAAAGATGTTTCCACTCTAATAATATGGTAGCAACCGTAAATTGTGTAATGAGTTTAAGCGGAAATATAAATAGAAAAAAATAAAATAAAAGTCTTTGACAAGAACGTAACATTTTGGGCAATCGAACAGAATGGACAAGTTTCAACAACCCTTTGTCACATAGAGCTCAACGGTAAGAAGGTTAAACACAGTCTGTTCCTGTGAACGTTCAATTAATCCTTTTTACAGAGGCCCAGGCCCCTCGGACGATCCTCTGAACGGATTTTCCCGAAATTAGTACACATCACAATCAAATCCTTGCACTCGAAAAACTTTCCTCACCAATTTTCACCAACAAATTAAAGAAAGGGATCATGGTCCCACCGCAGGAAAAATCCTAAACGATTTTTACAGAAAACAGGACCCATCGCAATCAATTTCTGGCAATTGGAAACCCCCCTTCACTAATTTTTATCAAAATCGTGGGAGCCAAAAATAATTTAAAAACGGGACCCAGGGCCAACCGGATAACTTTCCAAACGAATTTCTCCGAAATCAGGACCCATCGCAATCAATTGCTGGTGATCGAAAAACCCCCTTAGCAATTTTCATCAAAGTCGTTTGAGCTGATAAGACAAGAAAAATGAAACCTGGTCCTACTAGATTACCCCCTAATCGAATTTCACTAGGCCCAACCCAAATACTTTCTGTTCCTAGAAAATAAAAAGAAGTAAGAAGTGAACGTTCCATTGCCGAATTTCTTTTTAATTCTTTCACACAGGACCAGGCCGCAGCGAATGACCCTCTCTCTGATCGGATTTTTCCGAAATTATCAAAACCGTGGGAGTGAAAAATAATTTAAAAACGGGACCCAGGCAGAATCGGATGACCTTCTAAACAAATTTCTCCGAAATCAGGACTCATCGCAATCAATTGCTGATGCTTGAAAAACCCCCTCAGCAATTTTCATCAAAGTCGTTTGAGCTGAGAAAACAAAAAAAAAACGGAAACCAGGCCCCAATAGATGACCCTCTGAACGGATTTACCCGAAATTAACACACATCGCAATCGAATCCTTGCACTCGAGAAACATTCCTCACCAATTTTTATAAAAAATCACAAGAAACCAAAAAATTAAAGAAAGGGGCCACAGACCCACGGCAGGAACCCCTAATTGATTTTAACATAAAACAGAACTGCAATCAATTTCTGGCAATTGGAAACCTTCCTTCACCAATTTTTATCAAAATCGTACGAGCCAAAAACAATTAAAAATGGCAGCCAAGCCCAATCGAATGTCCTTCTAAACGAATTTCGCCGAAATCAGGACCCATCGCAATCAATTGCTGGTACTCGAAAACCCCCTCAGCAATTTTCATCAAAGTCGTTTGAGCTGAGAAGACAAAAAAAAGAAAAACGAAACCAGGCCCCACTAGATTATCCGCTAATCGAATTTCACTGGAAAAGGCCCATCCTAATTGAATTCTGGTACTAGAAAACGAAGTAAAAGAGAGAAGTAAAAACAAGGAAGTGTTTTCAATTTTTTGTTGATGGTTACTGATTTTTAACGGATAAAATTTACTGTCACAGATTTTTTATGTTTCGGTCACTTTGAGTTAATGTTGCAATTTTGTGTAGAGCTGCCTGCGTTTAGGTTGTTGCAATATGTCATGTTATTACGCTGCAATCCAGGTATGCTGCAATTTGGCCACATTTTGCAATCGAAATGTGGCCAGATTTCAAAATATGAAACTTCAACATTAAAATGTATCTTATCACAATTTAAGAAATGCTATCCCACTTCAAAAGAGTGGGGGTGATATTTTGGAATATTTTAGCGGGAGGACTGATACAAATTTCTATGTCAAACTTACATTTATCGAATTAAAATAGTTATAGGAACATTGAAGGGCCCTTTTACAAAACTTTACTAAGCGGTTTAACCGCGACGATACCATTTACAAAATATTTTATTTGCTCGCCAAATTTTAAAAATGTTCCCATCACATAATTTGTTTGTCTTTCGTTTCCCACGTATGGAGCTGATCAAAAATACGACAACATCTCTAGATTAAAACACATATTTAAATAAGGTGTTAAATGTTGATATATAAGTGGTAGACAACCTTGATCGTACAAATAAGCTAATTCAGTTTTATAATTTATATTTCACAGGTCAACCACGACGAGCCTAAATGGGGAAAAATTATGCAGTTACAGATCCAAAAACATTGGACGAACCCTATATTCCTAGTTCTAAGAAGAAAAATAATCGGCTTGAAGACCCGTAAGCATATTAACCACTAACCCACTTACAAATTACAAAATATGAAAATAATTTAATATTTGTATATGATTTTCTATTTGCAGAGATTTCGTCAAAGGCGAAAATGATGGGGGGAAAAATACTGACGATACTACCGAACCGGTGTCTATGCTTTCACTGTATCGATATTCATCACCGCTAGACAAACTACTATATTTCATCGGAATATGTGGTGCCGTGGCAACGGGTCTCACAACACCCGCAAACACATTTATTTTTGGCGATTTAGCTGACGCTATGATTGCAAAAGGAGCTTCAATGTTTAATTTAACTAGCCTGACACCGGAGCAACAGGACGAATTGAATACTAAAATGAATGATATATTTCTAGATGAGATCTCCTCGTTTGCGGTAAATAATTCGATACTTGGTGCTATTATGTTGCTGTGCAGTTACATAAGTATAACGCTATTTAATTATGCGGCACACAATCAAATATTTCGGTTACGATCGCGATTCTTGCAAGCTGCTCTAAATCAAGACATCAGCTGGTATGATTTTAATCAGAGCGGTGAATTTGCTAGTCGAATCAACGAGGATCTCACCAAGTTGGAAGATGGTCTGGGCGAAAAAGTGATTATGTTCATACACTTTATTGTCGCGTTTTTGGGTTCCCTAATCCTGGCGTTCACAAAAGGATGGGAATTGGCCCTAGTCTGTTTGGCATCGCTTCCGGTTACACTCATATCGGTTGGATTGGTCGCTATCGTCACATCAAAACTGGCTAAACGAGAAATGACTGCGTACGCAAAAGCTGGTAATATAGCAGAAGAAGTGTTTTCAGCAATTCGGACGGTTGTTGCATTCGGTGGCCAGGACAAGGAAGTTGCTCGGTACCAAGAAAACCTAGTGGACGCGAAAAAAATAAACATCAAGCGCAGTTTCTTTGGAGGTGTTGGATTTGGTTTACTTTGGTTCTTTATATACGCCTCGTATTCATTAGCCTTTTGGTATGGCGTCGGATTGGTCATTGATCATAGAAAACTTGAAGGTACCGATGATTTTGTTTACAGTCCCGGTGTCATGTTCACCGTGTTTTTCTCCGTCATGATGGGCTCCATGAATTTGGGTATGGCATCACCGTACATTGAAACTTTTGGTATTGCCAAAGGTGCGGCTGCCAAAGTATTTGACACAATTGAACGAAAACCAACAATCGATCCGATGGCCGCTCGCGGTGAACGCCCTGACAAAATCGTTGGAAATATTAAATTTAAAAATGTGCTATTTAATTACCCAAGTCGATCAGACGTACCAGTTTTACAGGACCTATGCCTAGAAATTGAGCCAGGCCAAACCGTTGCTATTGTCGGCTCGTCGGGCTGTGGCAAATCAACGTGCATACAATTGATTCAGCGGTTCTATGACACAGACAGTGGTGAAGTCCAAATTGATGGCAAAAATGTTAAAGATTTGGATGTGAATTGGTTACGATCCAAAATTGGCGTGGTGGGGCAAGAACCCGTACTATTCAATACGACAATTTATGAAAATATTCGATATGGTAGAGAAACGGCGACGCGAGAAGAAATTGAGGCGGCCGCAAGACAAGCAAATGCGCATATATTTGTTAAGCGCCTTCCAATGGGCTACGACACAATGGTCGGTGAGCGTGGCGCTCAAATTTCGGGTGGACAAAAGCAACGTATTGCTATCGCACGTGCTTTAATTCGTAATCCCAACATATTGTTACTGGATGAGGCAACATCCGCACTCGATACAGCCAGTGAGGCAAAAGTGCAACAAGCTTTAGAAGTGGCATCAAAGGGTCGAACCACTATCATCATCGCCCATCGATTATCGACGATTCGTAACGCTGATAAAATTATCGTACTCAATCAAGGAAAAGTGGTTGAACAGGGTAATCACGAATCTTTGATGGTAGTAAAAGGACATTATTTCGAATTGGTCACGACACAAATTGGAGACGCTGACGATCAAAAATTATTTGGCAGACAAGATTCGATCGTACGCTCACACGACATTAAAGACGAGGACGAGGATTTGATCGACAAAATTGCAATTATAGATGATGACGAGGTGGAAGTAGCACCACCGGTCCCAATTTTGAAAATAATGATCATGAATAAACCCGAATATGTTTATATCACAATTGGGTGTGTTGCTGCCATGCTGACTGGATTCGGTATGCCAGTGTTTGCTGTTCTATTCGGTGAAATTATGGGAGTACTCTCGAACCCAAGTGATACGTACGTACGAGACGAAAGCAATATTTATAGTTTATACTTCCTGATCGCAGGTATCATCATTGGCACGGCAACATTTTTACAGGTAATTTTATCTACGTTCTAAACCAAATATACTAAATATTCTAAAATTGCATTTTCTATTTCCAGTTGTACACATATGGTGTAGCAGGTGAAATTTTAACAGAACGTCTTCGTGGTTTAGCCTTTGCT
Source organism: Nephrotoma appendiculata (assembly GCA_947310385.1). Lineage (NCBI taxonomy): Eukaryota > Metazoa > Arthropoda > Insecta > Diptera > Tipulidae > Nephrotoma > Nephrotoma appendiculata. Next base: position 142,750,792 of record OX371223.1, read on the forward strand.
GCGATGGTGAAACAAGAAGTAGGGTGGTTTGATGAAAAGTCAAATGGAACGGGTACACTATGTGCACGCTTATCAGGCGATGCAGCTGCTGTCCAAGGTGCGACCGGCCAACGTATTGGAACTATTTTACAATCATTAGCTACGCTATTTCTTGGCGTAGGTTTAGCTCTATACTACGAATGGCGACTTGGATTACTAGCGTTTGCGTTTACGCCAGTCATTTTAATATCCGTGTACTTCCAAGCTCGGGTTATGAAACAAGAAAATATGGGCACAGGCAAAGCAATGGAAAAATCAACAAAACTAGCGGTTGAAGTGGTATCGAGTATCAGAACGGTAGTGTCGCTGGGAAAAGAAAAAATGTTCCACGAGAAATATATGGAAATTTTGGCACCAGCCCTAAAAGTATCCAAGCGTAATACCCACATCAGAGGTCTTGTATACGGTTTAGCACGTTCAATTATGTTTTTCGCGTTTGCCGCCTGCATGTACTATGGCGGTCATTTAGTCGCCGAAGATGGGTTATACTATGCCGACGTATTTAAAGTGGCCCAAGCGCTAATTATGGGAACAGTTTCAATTGCGAATACACTAGCTTTTGCTCCCAATTTCCAAAAAGGATTAACATCGGCTGCCAAAATATTCCAGCTTTTAGAACGACAACCTCAAATTAAAGAACCAACTAATGTCGACAAAAGTTTAGATAAATGGAAAGCAGAAGGAAACATTTCATTTAAAGATGTCGATTTCCTATATCCTTCACGTCCTGATGCCAAAGTATTGAATAAATTAAATTTGAATGTGCACAAAGGACAAACCGTTGCTCTAGTCGGACAATCCGGTTGCGGTAAATCCACATGTATCCAATTGATTGAACGTTTTTACGATACAACCGATGGAGCTGTCACAATCGACAACAAAGAAGTACGATCTCTAACATTCCATCAACTGAGATCACAATTAGGTATTGTGTCGCAAGAGCCGGCCTTATTCGATCGAACCATTGCTGAGAATATTGCTTATGGCAGTAGTAAAGCCGAAGTTTCACAATCCGATGTAATCGAAGCGGCCAAAAGTGCAAATATTCATAATTTCATTTCATCGCTTCCGCTTGGTTATGACACCCGGGTGGGTGAAAAAGCATCCCAATTATCTGGTGGCCAGAAACAACGTATTGCCATTGCACGTGCTTTAATCCGTAATCCGCAAATTTTATTATTAGATGAGGCAACATCGGCACTCGATACAGAAAGTGAAAAAATTGTACAAGAAGCTCTCGATTCGGCGAAAGAAGGACGCACATGTATCACAATTGCACATCGTTTATCAACAATTATTGACTCCGATGTAATATATGTTATACACGCGGGTGAGGTTGTTGAGCAAGGCACACACAAGGAATTATTAAAATCACGAGGTGTATACTACAGTTTATACAAATTGCAATCAGGAAATCGATAAGGATTTTGCAGTCAAATATTTATTTTTTTTTTCTCTCACGTTAAATGTTAACAATTTTTTTTTATTAATTTTATTTATTGTAAATAAAAGATGAACGCGCGCAAATGATGGTTGTATCTACCATGAAATAAACACGTACAAAACCAACGAAGTACCTATACTAAATGTGTTGTTTAAATTGGTTCCGGTAAGGTTCCATCTCGGTACCGTATCCAATATTCTTGCAGACGTAAAAGCCATGCCAGCCAATACTTTCGCAGCTGTGGCATATTCAATTTATAAAAATCAGCTGGATGTCCATCTGTGTAGGCCACCACTACCCCTCCCGTTTTAATAAAAAGCTCAGAAAATTCGGGATTTGAATTTATAGCACCCAAATACGCGCACAGCTGTATCGGAGCATCGTATGTTAAATTTATGTTTCCACTTTTGATTCGGTCCGATTTTTTCCACTCCATTATGCATAAATTATCGCCAATTCGTACAATGCTATCGATAACGCCTTTGTACTTCAGCACCGGATGGTAAATATACGTTTCGGTTGATTGGTACGCATCAATTGTTTTCATTATCGGATTAATACTTTTCCACGTTGCATAAATAGCGGAATCCTTATTTGGTATTTCTTTGTGTTTTAAGTAATTTTCAATGGCCGAATGAAATAATCTTCCATTTTCTAAGTATGATTTTTGTAGGTCTGCAAACCCTTGGTCACCTAGTTCAGCGATTTTAAGCGTTTTCCATTTCATTAACGCAGCGCGCGATGTTTCCGGCATTGTTGTTTGAAGAACGGTAGTCACCGATGGAAATTTTTTTATATCATTTTTATTTATTGCAACAATTGTGTCACGATGCTGTTGTAGAATTTCCAACGGAAAATTTGGCAGTAATTTCATTTCAGCGTTTGAGAATGGAATCGCTTGTTCCGTATTTAATGGAATTTCTTTCATGGACGTTGTGTTTTTTAAAGGAACCGGAAGCTTATTCTTTTGTAACAGTTGCAAAGACGCCGGAATTGTTTGAGCTTTGGTTCGTCGCGTTAATTTAACTTTTTCTGAATTTTCATTAATCATATCTGGTTCAGTCTTGCGCTCTACAAGCCAATATCGTTCAGAATCTTTGCTACCAGGTTGTGTTCCTATTTCATCATTAACGATTCCATTCAATGGAATATGCTTCGGTTTACTCTTTGTACTGGCTTTTTTGCTTAATTTGTCAACAGGCCCGAACAGTGATTTAGTCTCAAAATTTGAGTTTTTTATGTTTCGCGTCCTTGTCTTAACTGAATCATTTACAATAGTCAGTTTTGATTGGTGCCGAATAAAAATACGAAACATCATTTTTGAGCGGGTTCACAAGTATATTAGGTAATCTGGAAAAGGAAACAAAAAATTAACAATTTGTAAGTAAGCTTTTTGTATTTATGGTTGGGAGGAATTCTCATTTTATTAAATTTTTATTACATCGTAAAATATTTATAAGACAAGAATCCGTTCACATCAATTCTTTGGTAACATTCTACTAGTCAAATCTTTGCCAATATTTCGAAACCAAAAACTTTCCAATACCTTTTCCAATTACTTCAGCTACTGAGTCTCTTTGGCTATTTATTTTCTAGCTCTTCTTAAGCGCTATGAGATAGTTCATTTGTAATCAAAAATATATTGTTATGAATTTAGACCATTAAATTCGGTTTATATCACTGGATTGTGAATACATCGATCAATTTGCCGGTTAACAGCGCACTTTCTTAATTTTTGCAACTTCAGGAATATTCTCGTATTACTAAAAATAATTTCACAATAACGTTCAAACTTAATTATTTTTACAATCTTTGTCCATTGCCAACCAAACTGAGAACGTACAACCCATAGTTCAGCCCAAGATGGATCGCCCATAAACTTCAAAATGAGGTCTAAGTTTGGTTTGTTTATTTTCACTAAAGGTTGTGGTCAAAAATGAAAAATTAATTTAGACACACATTTCAATTTCATATATGTACAAACAGTAATGTGTACAAACTTCAACTGGGTATACTATTTACCCACCTTGGAAGAGGCCGGGATTATAAGGGGTCAGAAAGATGTGACACCTTAGCATAAAGCCCTATCGGTTCTCTAGCCGTCATGCTCCACCATCTTCCTCGCCGTTTACACTTTTACTTATATGTAATTGAATGCGAAATTTTGAAGTTCGAGATAAAGTAATCAACTTGCTTGTTAGTATGATCTTAGATCAAAGCGAGCCCGTTTATTACGTCACTGAATCGAAACGAAGTGTATAGATAATGCCTCTTAAAACGAAACATTAAAGAAGTTGTAGAGGTTGATGTTGGAGAAGATTGGACGTTTCATTATAAATTGAATGATTTGGAATCTTATGCTTGGATAAGCAAGTCAAGAAATCAATCTCGGATCCGAAAGCTGAATTATGAACTTATGTTTTTGGTAAAAAAACACCCATGTTTGGGCTGCAGGAGTAAACATTTATCACAATTGAATTGACCGATAATACTCAGATTAGAATTTAAGAATCATATACTCACTAAAATAGAACTTATTTTCGATTTACGGATAATTTTAAGTAGAGCAAACAAAATACGAAACGGTCATCATAAAATATAACATTCATTTAAGTATATAATTAGAACTAGTGTTTTGGTATTAAAGAAATTTACAGAAAATATAATTAAAGTTATGTGCGTAACGTACGAAAACATTAAATTTTTTATAAAAATCCATCAAATAGGTATCACGAAAACCTCTTGTTTTGACATTTGAAATTTCGTATTAACCCAATAAACCTATCGCACAGAGCTCCGTGCAAAAATCGATACAAAAAGAACACGCGGAACGTGGATTTCAAGTTGAGATTCGTACGGAAAGGTTTGCGGTTTGCGTAAGATACCCAGTATGCAATTTTTTCGGTGTGTGGAAAATATTGTTTATATTCCATACTAAATTCCGTACTACAAAAAATTAAAGACACAAAAATATCGATTTTGGAGAAAAATAATTGTCTCTCTGTTTCTGTTTCGCGGTAATATTATTTATTTTTTATAAGTTTTGTTTGTAATTGTATCTTTTATTTTCTCTTCTCAATATCATGTGATAAGTCGACGGGTGAATATACACATGACAGTGCATGCGTGTGTTGTTTTTATTTTAATTTCACGTGTTGTTTTATTTTAATTGTTTAATTATTTCTCTCTCCCTCTCTCTCTCTCTCTCTCTCTCTCTCTCTCGCACACTGGCACTATATCCCATCAAGGTATTTGGCCGCCTCAAATGAGGTTTCATAATCATATTTTCATTTCGGTTAATGAGTGATTACTTTATTGATCCTAAACCAGCGGTGAATTTTTTTCCTTGTCACTCCGATCGCTGGAGCAAGCATGGTGACCACTTTACCACCCAGGGCGGCAAATTTTATTTATTTGTAATTATTACAGTAACATTAATTTTATTTAGTTTAATTATAAAATAATAGGTTAATTATAAAATGGCTGCGATCGGATTGGGCTAAAGAAGTAATAAAAATAAAATATAAATAAAAAGTAAATTGGACAATTATAATAAAATTAATAATACATTGAACAAAATAAACATTTTATTTATCTATTAATTTTTACAAATCCGTCTAAAATGTTTACGGCACGAAAAGCGCCTTATACCAAAACATTACGTGTATTCTCTATAAAAGAATTATGTTTTTTGCCTTAAGATACTGTTAACTAACAAATCAGAACGCAAAATTATTTTGCTTTAAAGGCAAAAATTGTACATGTATCCATCGCCTTAAGACGGCTGCATGAAATTTGCTCGACTCTCGAGCCGAGCCAACAATGTTAAAAATGTGTAATATGTACATATATAATTCAAATTTTTGTTGTAAATTATTGTTGTTGTAATACAATTGTTGTTGTACCGCCGTTTTGAGATCACACATTTTTAACTTTGTTGGCTCGGCTCGAGAGTCGAGCAAATTTCATGCGGCCGCCTTTAATGATACTTCTTTCTGTATGACAGTCTTATGGATAACAAGCTAAATTTTAAATAACATGCAGTTATAGAAGATAGCAATGAAAGTAGGTGTATTAGCTAGGTATAAAAATTTGTAATCGGTAAAAGCGAAAAAGGTAGTATATAACACTATTGTAATGCCACATATCACCTATTGCAGTACTATACTTTTCATTGTAAATAAGTCTGACATGGAGAAAATGCAAGTATCGTGAATAGAGCATTGAGGATTATGTTAAATAGAGATAGATATGCAAGAATCTGTGATATGTTGCTGGTGTTAGAGTTGTTAACAGTGGAAAATACGTTGTATATGAACGTAATGACTTTTATTTTTAGGCTTGATAAAAATTTGTTACCACAATACATATTTATGTCAGTGTTTGTGTAGGAGACAGGATGTGCATAGTCATGATACTAGGCATAAGGATAAGTTTTATTTAGAGTTTAAAAGACAATCTAGAAGTAAAAAATCGATATTTGACAAAGGTATATCGATGTATAATGAGTTACCGGAAAATATAAGAAATTGTAGAAGCATAAATGGATTTTAGGGCAGAACTGTTAAAAGAAATTTCATAATTATTAAGTAGATGATGTAGATATATTGTACTGTAAACTGGAAAATTAGCTTAAGAGCTATTTGAAAAATAAAATAAAATAAATAAACAGTCTTATGTGGGAACTATAGATGGAATAAAAATAATAACTTAAGAGAGCGAGAGAAAGGATTTATCTGTATATTCCCGCTAAACAAGGTGAACCGTTAACGAATCATAAACGAATACTACACTTCATACATTAGTTCGCAAACGAATCGATTTTGCAGCTCAAAAACGAACCGTTTACGGTGTTCCTATCCCAAGATAATTAGACTTTTTAGCGAAGTATTCGTTCGCATATTGTTCACTTTTAATGATACGCAAACGTAACACTTTTTCGATTCACAAACGCAAGACTTTTGCATATGCGATTTCCAATAATTTCATCGAAGTTTAAAAGAATGTTGGAAATTGAAACGCAAAATTGAATTTATATTATTTTATTCTCATACTGACTATTTTTTTTCATAATTTTTCATACTTATTTTATTATAATAAAATTAAAATATAATTTTTTTTATAAATCATTGTACTATGTCGTTCTCATTACAAATCTGGTGACGTTTCGATATTCACTTGTTAACTTTTCGGTTTGGATTGTAGTTGATTTTTGGCACATATTTTATTAAATTCTCTATTTATTTTATAATTCGGTCGCTTGTTTCCTTTAACGATAGAAATATACTATAAATTAAACTCCATAAAATATAAAATATTTACCTAAATTAATTAAAAAGTTAATAACATAAATACCCAATAATATGGCGTCTTCGCTCGAGTCACGAATATTAAATGATTTAGTTTATGAATCTTTGTTTAATCGCTTTAAAATGGGAGAAAGCAAAAAAAAACATGGTTCGTTAATAGTTCGTTTATGTGCCGTATTTTGCGAATTCGATTTTTTGTTTAGAGGGTTCGGCCATACTCAGAATAACAAAAATAAGAAAATAACAGAGAAATTGTATTTTAATTTTGCTGTCACTTAACAAGAATAGCCGAGCAAAAATTTTCGTCCAGTAATAAAAAACTTAACAATTACAACAACAAAACTCACACAAATTTTTGTGCGTTGCATGTAATCTGCATGTTTATTATTTTATATATGGGAATTTGAAATTATTCGTGTATTTTATCGTTTCTATTTATAAAATATTCATGTACATATATACTAATATGAATATAAAATCAAAAATAAGTTTCACTACACTGTAGAATTGTATTTTGCTAAACCTAACAAAAAAAAAAAATTATCGAATTGCGGTAATTTAAACCGCATATAAATAATTTTTATAATTTTAAACATATATATTTGTAGATATATAATAGGTTTATATTCAAAACTATTGTAGTTTCACTCAAGATTTTAGGAATTATATCAAAAAAATGTTACAAGACGTATATGAATAAACTTAATACACTCATACAAATAAGTATAGTTCCACAGTGAAAAACTTTGTTTTTAAGAATCATTCATAGTTTTATTGATTAATTTTATAATACTTTTTTGTTTTATGCTTATGTGTTGTAATCAAAAGTGTCACTATCGTCAACAGGACAACCTCAGTTACGTTTATTGTTGCCACTATTCTTTTAAATGTATCCCGTAGGCGGCATTAACCCACTAGCTCAGCGGTAAAGGTTAATTGGCCATGGGGATGGGGATACAAAGATAGCGGCCTAGGTTACCGCCGGAGGCAACAAGATTAAACGGGTACGGATATAAAAAAAAACATCGGACCCTTAAATAATGAATTGGGCAATCAGCCCACCGCGGAGAGAAAAAGAAAAAAAATTCGGTCCCACCGTGGTTGTATTTAAAGAAAAACTATCCTAACATCCTAAGAATTTAGAGGCCTCTCGGGCCTGAATCCTTAAAGGAACCCCAAAATAATATTAAATACTTATAGGTAGCAGTGGTATGCCACCGTGCTCGCTAGGAAGGGGAAAAAATCCATCTCGTGTCACTAATTTCCCTCCCAGCAAACCCCGTGCCAACCCACTGCTGTTATTTAATTTGTTAGTCACTTACACATATATCACTTACCTTAAATTCTGGTTAACACGCTTTTCAATTTCAACTCTACGTGCCCGCACGTAAATATTCACCAATGACCAAAAAAACCAATAAAACAACACAATCGAAATTTTTTTCACGCACTATGTTTCTATGTCTTTTATTGACTCTACTCAAATATAAAAGAAACATAAATCCCAAATTTATACACAAAACTTAAACCTATTGCGGTGTTAATTTTAACGTTAATTAACTTAACAATTTCCAAAATACAAAACAACTTAACAATTTCAAAAAAAACAAAACAACTTAACAATTTCAAAAAAAACTTAACACTTAATAAAAAAAAATTTCATGAACCACAAAATCACTCGACAATTTATAACCGCCTCTCGGTCGATCCAGAAACTGACTGCCTAAAAAACTCTATACCAAAAAAAAACTTTTCATTTTTGTACACTCCATCAAAAAAAAATAATTAGCAAAATTTTGTGAAATCATCACAAAATGCCCTGGTAATGTACAAAAACAACGTGCCATCAATTTTGCTTATTCGTGGCCACGCGCAAAATTTGAAACGAAAAATGTTCATTAAGCAAAATTGGTAAATACCAAGTTCATTACCTATGTTGTTTACCTCAAGAGAACAAACATTTATCGCCAACAAAGTGATCGAATTACATTTAAGTGTATGCTCGTTCAACCACAATATGAATTTTTATTCATACCGTAATTTGATCGACATATCACAGAAATGTGGAAATTTAACATGACGGTGAATTTTGTTAAATATATTTAGAGATGTTAGTCTCGTTAGTCCACTTTGGTCGCAACCGTTTAATTGAAACCGTTTTTTTATAAAAACCGACCAATTTATTTATTACGTGACGCACATTGATTTTTTCTGCTTTTAAAAGATAAAATACCTTTGATTAGTTTTAAGCTTGGATGTTACGGCATTTGATTTCGTTTACCTATTAATAGTATTAAAATTAAAGTTTTTAACAGGTACATATATTGCTTTGTTGGCCAAAAACGAAAACTGCGTTGGAACATAACCTTTAAATAAATATTTTTAAGCAAAATGTATCATTATTGCTGCATAACTGGATTTTTGTAAATGTTCATCCGCTATAAATATAAAAAGTTGAAAGTATATTTTTTAATATTTATTTTAAAGTGAGGGTACTAACTTGTTATTCCTAGTAGTTTAAGAAACCGAATGTTAGATAGCGCTCATAATGCACATCTGGGTATGTATAGTCGAAAGCAAGTCATTGGGCTAGATACTTGATCGGCTAGCAAGCAAGCAATGTGCTAGCCAAAATCCTGGCTACTCAATCAATTTTACCAATGAAATTTGAATTTCAAATTATGTTTTTCAAAATTTTTTTGTTGTTTTGCGATTGCACAGTAAATTTTGCGGTTTCAAAAAATGAACAACAAAGGGCTGTGGTGTTTTACTGTGCAATTTCAAAAATAAACAAAAAAAATTTGAAAAACATGATTTGAAATTCAAATTTCATTGGTAAAATTGATTGAGTAGCCAGGATTTTGGCTAGCAAATTGCTTGCTTGCTAGCCGATCGAGTATCTAGCCCGATAACTTTGTATTCTAAACTCGTATAAAACACAACCGAGTATAGGCACAGGTATATAGGTGTGTTATTTTAGTGCTAAAATTATAAAATACATTATTATATGTCCACTCCGGGCAATACACTATTCCTGGACGTTACTCAATCCCACATAATCCATATTTCTCCGTGCAATTACACGGATGCTCGACGTTTTCTAGACAATCAACCTCACGAGAGCATACCATCTCATCCCAGTCGCGTCCGAAAATGCCATTTGATCTCAAACACTGCCCAAAACATTCCAACGTTTCATCAACGAAATCATGAAATCTCGATTTCGTTTATATTGTCAACATTCTCTTAGCTTTAAAGGACGAGAAGTAACAATACCAACTCCACTTGAAACAACTTTTTCAGATTATTTGAATTTTGCGTCAGTATAATAAACACCACAAAATGCATGTTTGGCACAAGCAATCTTGACTTTCTCAGTAACAAGATTACCCCTAATGGTATTCTGCAAAGCATGAAGTAAATCGAGCAGTTTATATGTATGATAAACTATCTACTACCCAAATTCGCACGCAATTGGCAGTACCCAGTATTCCTTAAGAAGCCAATAGTAGCCAAAAACTTCTCTTCTAATCACAGCTGTATGGGCGTTTTTGCAGCAATTACACAAGGGAACTTGGGAACTCATAGAACTTTTCTCGAAAAAAGCTCCTCGCCGTTTATTTATCGAAAAAGCACTACCTACACTTGTCGAAGGTCGAGATTTAATTATTTTTCACTGACTACAAACCGCTTACTAGAGCAATTTCATCTAAGGGGAGACTCAATCTCAGACTCAGGCATCCCAGGCAATCACGCCATTTGGATTTATTGTATCAATTTATAAGACATACAGCGTATATAAAGGGCAAGAACGTGGTCACGTATACACTCTCAAAGGACCCCGACCGCGAAACAAATGCTATCAAAAGTTCAGCGACCCGCTGTCTGATCCTTCAAATCCGTGCCCTTGTAGGTGGAAACTTGAAAATTTCAATGGCCGATTTACCAAAAAATACTGTAAAATTTGTACAGGTAATAATTGCCCGTACCAGAGTCATTACACCAAACTCTCTTCGACACTTTGCAAAAAATTTCATCCTAGTGTACGACGACCTAATCGAAAACTCGTCACTTCAAAATACTTTTCGCCCAGTATGAACCAAAACGTACCCGAGTGGACGGAACCTATTTGTCTTACCATAAATGCAAGAGACGGTGATCGACACACCAACCAATCAACTCTTCGCTACGCTACCAACACAAATTCGCAGATACCGCATTCCCCGATAAATGTTTTAACCTTCATGTTTGTTTACAACCAGCATACCAGGGTATGTCCATCATTTCATATATTTAGTATTGAATGATAATTTGTAATTTCATGTTAAATTGATAAATACATTTTGTCAAAATCTAATCTAAAACAAATAATTGTTATTAACAAATAATAATTAATAATTACTAAAGATTTCAAGCTGATAAGTCACCTAAATCCATAAAATTTTGGGTAATAAAATACGAAAACTTACCCGGGTAAGCGGTTGTAAACATAAGGATTAAAAGGTAGCCAGCGTGATTGGTGATGGCGAAAAGAATATTGAGGTTGGAGCAATACCAAAAAAGTAATAGAAAACGAAGCCACGACTGCCATATAACCATCATTCGTGCGGTACGGAGGTTGACGAAAGAATCGAATACTAGATGCCCTCGGGTAATCAGCGAGGTAAATTATTTATAATAACTCCATCCGCAATTGCTGGTGGACACCAAAACTCCCGGGGCCCCCACTGTTGGAGGAGCGATATAATGGCTGATTCTTCCTCTACAATAAAGCACCTTAGACTACTACGGTACAAGGAGCGTTTTCGAATTGTGTTTCGGCCCTACACCATTCTAGAAATTAAAACCAAGCTTGTAACGCGTCTTTCTTTCGAAACGAAATTTATTGCCAAATTTTGGCAACCGTCAGAGCCGAGATTTTTATACTCTTTTTACACGACAAATTTTAAAATTTGTCGCTTTATCAATTTTTCTTTTGTGAGTGCTGGTGATCAAATTTGGATTTCACTACATTACCAATCTTCAGACATCTGTTCCAGGCCTTTACTTAACATACGCGACTCTAATCACATAATTTACAATTAAACAGTAGGATAACACAATTTATTTTTAGAGGGGTTTCCCAAATTTATTTTTTTATGCTAGAAAAAATTCTTTATTACTATTTAAATTTTCTTTTGAAGAAAATCTACTCGTTAATTATTAAATATAGCTTTTCATTTTAATTTGATTTGCAATTTATATTTATAAATAAATAAAATTAGTAAAGGATCCAATAATTAGTGATAAATTGTATTATTACTCTGTTCTTGCTTTTTGAAATTCGGGATACAGGATAATTCAATTATCCATTCATATTTTGTATGTACAAATGATGTTTTATAATTATAATTTAAAAATTAATAGGTTTTCCGGAATATGCGGCTATGTTTGCTTCACGGAGTGCTTCACTACATGTCTGCAAAAAACAAAACAAAAAAATGTTGGAATGAGAAAAGGATAAAGAGCTAAAATGATTGTAATTTACTGGATGTGCATGGCATACTCTAGCGACATCTTCAGCCGACGCCCCGTATTCCATAGCAAGTACAGCTTCATTGATTAATTCACCAACTCCCTAAGAATAAAAATATTTGTCGTTAATACGCATAACCACGTAATAATTTAAGCCAAATACTTACGGGTCCAATCATATGGGTTCCTAATATTCTATCGGTCGATTTATCAGCAAGTACCTTAATAAATCCATCGGTATCGTTATTTGTTTTAGCTCTAGAGTTCGCCATGAATGGGAATTTACCAATTTTATATTCTACACCCTCCTTTTTAAGATCCTCTTCTGATTTACCAACCCAGGCAACTTCTGGGTGTGTATACACAACACTTGGTACACAATTATAGTCGATATGCACGGCGCCGCCTAGCATACCTTCAACACACACAATACCCTCATCTTCCGCTTTATGAGCTAACATTGGACCGTGAATACAGTCACCAATAGCGTGAATTGATGGAACGATTGTTTGGAACATTCCATTGACGGGAACGCGGCCCCGTTCGTCAAGAACAATACCAACGCTTTCTAAACCGAGATTAGCAGTATATGGTCGACGGCCGACACAAACCAATAATACATCACATTCTAAATTTTCTTTTGTTCCATCCTTTACCGATTCTACCGCAACACTAATAGCACCGCCGGTGCGTTGGGCTCCCATTACTTTAGTACCTAATTTGAATTTCAGCCCTTGCTTCTCCAAAATTTTTTGGAACGATTTTGAAACTTCCCCATCAATACCGACACCACCAACTGATGATAGGAATTCCACAGCAATCACTTCCGCACCTAAACGGGACCAAACCGAGCCCAGTTCAAGACCAATCACTCCCGCCCCAATAACAACCATTTTCTTTGGTACTTGTTTCAATTTTAATGCTCCTGTACTAGAAACAATTGTATCTTCATCGATTTCGATTCCAGGAAATGGTGTCACTTCTGAACCGGTGGCAATCATAATATTTTTCGCTTTGACCGTTTCAATCGAGCCATCAGCTTTCTTCGCTTGGACCTCGTTTGGTCCAATAATCGATCCAAAACCATTAATATGTGTAATTTTATTCTTTTTAAAAAGTTGAGCAATACCGCCGGTTAGCTGTTTAACAGCGGTACTCTTCGTGTTCATCAATTGATCCAAATCCAGACTTACATTTGATGTGATAACTCCACGTTTGGCCAAATCGCCTGAATGTGCCATATGATAGTAATGGGAATTATTTAAAAGTGCTTTGGACGGAATACAGCCAACATTCAAACAAGTTCCCCCCAGTGTATCATTTTTTTCGATGCATACGGTCTATGGTTACGCAAAAAAAAAAAATAGATAGAAAAAATCGGACAAGCGTACGTGAAAGTCATAATGTACTGACCTTCATCCCAAGTTGTGCTGCTTTGATGGAGGCAACGTATCCGCCTGGTCCGGATCCAATAACCACCAAGTCAGCATCATGTGTTGTTGAATAGTATCGACCATTACTGCTACTCAGAACCCCTAGAATGCCACTAGGATGACGTAGAGGCACATTCGCCTGCTAAAATCAAATGTCAAACCAAGAACGTAACGAAAAAAAAAAATTGTTTTTAGGTTATGTTAATTCAACTTATTGCATAACAATTTCAAAACACAATTTTTTAATTATTTAATACAATTATCTTTAATTGAACAAAACTTACTTTTGATACAAGCGAGAGAATAGATTGCAAATTTCTTTGCATTTTCAGTCAATTCCAATTTTTAACAGAGGTATGAAAATTTTATTCTTATATTTTCGCAACTTTTTTCTAAATCGTTTTTATCCCAGCGAATCCGGGAAAATGACACAATAAATTTATAAACACTGACTACGTACGCAAAGTTAATTATTTAATTAAATAAACTACTATTTAATACATTTAAAAAAAATAAAAAAAAAAATTTTTTATTTTTTTTGTGATGATCGAATACTACAAAATGAGATTACGACGTCGGAAAACTTTTTTTGATGATAAAAAAAAGTGCGAGTTGCGACCACAATTAATTTATTTAGCGTGGTCGTGTTGGTATAAATGGAAAGTTTGCAATATACAGTTCGAATTGGAATATTTAAAACAATTAGATGAATAGATAGTGCTGATGTTTATAATTATTATTTTCGCTACTATTCACTAGAGGGGACCCTGTGTCTTATAAATTTTGTTAAGGGGGTGGGGGCCAGGCATAATACTAGCAAGAAATCAAAAGCAATTTATGAGGAACAGGGTACTAAATCTAGCTTGACAGTACTTTTTTCACCTTTATCGACAATACATATATCCCTTTTCCGGCTAGACTTTGCTTCAATATAAGCCACCACCCACAAATGTATATGTTAAAATGACAAGTTGTAATGTTTTCCGGATTTTAACGGATCATAGTTAAATTGGAATTCTTTTTGAAGAAAGCATTTTAATTTTATAACATATTATTTGTTTTTGATAACATATTAATTATTTTATTATTATTAGAGTTATAGTGTTATTTTTTGCACGAAAACGATTTAACCTTTGGTGGTTATTGAGCTCCACCAAGCTTTAATATGGTTTCTATTATAAACACGGGTACACAACTGTATTATCACAAAACTTATTTTTATTTTTACCATAAGAAATAACAATTATTCTCTTTTTTTATTTATTTTAATATATTTTCATTTTATTTAATTAACATCTATTTTTCAGGAAAAACTGAAAACGACTGGCTTTTTTTTTCTCAAAGCTAGCTAACAAAAAAAAACTACAATATTTTTTAGATACCCAACTAATCATTTATGGTGCTTGACAATTTAGGAAATTTATTTTAAATTATTGAATGATTTGTTGGGCAAGGTGTGAAAGACGCCACAATACTCCCCTCCCAGAGAGATCGAAGATCTATCGATAATTTAAAAATCTGGTAGGAGTCCTGGTTACACGACCCGATCTTGTAGTTGAACTAGTACTTGGCGAAAGATCAAAACGAACTTCTTTGCGAATTTTCGGTTCCTCGGCAGGTATTTTAGGCCCGTCATCCGAAAAAATGAGTTCTGGTTCGTGAGTCGGTAAAAGTAATCCAGTTTGTATAGTTGGTACGTCCTTAATTTCTGATTGATTGTCTGAGTAACACGGTTTGAGTCGGTCGATGGATATTTTGGCGTGTCGTCCGTTCAGATCCAAAGTGTAAAATTTGTCTGTACGGTCGATAACCAAATACGGTCCCGTATACGGTGGTTGCAGTGATTTGCGTACTGCGTCAGTTCGTAGGAAAACGTGCGAGCAGGTCAGCAAATCTTTACTAATAAAAATTTTGTCCGTAGTATGTCGAGAAGCCGGTACAGGTCGAATTTCGTCAAAGTGTCGTCTTAAATTAGTAATGAAGTCTGATTGTGAAATTTGTTCGTTCGTCGCATCTAAAAATGTTCCAGGAACTCGCGTTGTACATCCGTAAACCAGTTCAGCTGGAGTAGCTTTTAGTTCGTCACTGTAAGTCGTTCGTAGTCCAAGTAAGATTGCAGGAAGAACACTAGTCCAATCAGCACGATGATAACACATAATGGCAGATTTGATGACTCGATGCCATCTCTCGATCATGCCATTACATTTGGGATTGTAGCTAGTTGTTCTCCTGCGCTCAAAACCAAGTAAGTTAGCCAGTTCGTGAAAAAGTTGTGATTCGAATTGCATGCCTTGGTCCGTGATAATGGACTCTGGCACACCAAAGCGAGCTATCCACTGTGAGTAGACAGCGAAAGCGACGGTTGCAGCAGTTATATCCGGAACTGGAACCGCCTCAGACCAGCGAGTGTATCTATCAATCAATGTTACGCAATACCGCTGATTATCAGAAACTGGCAAAGGACCGATGATGTCGAGATGAATAATCGAAAAGCGTTGAGAAGTTAATTTATAGTTACCAATC
This sequence comes from Nephrotoma appendiculata, assembly GCA_947310385.1. Taxonomy (NCBI): domain Eukaryota; kingdom Metazoa; phylum Arthropoda; class Insecta; order Diptera; family Tipulidae; genus Nephrotoma; species Nephrotoma appendiculata. The sequence continues at coordinate 142,767,054 of OX371223.1, forward strand.
GGAGATTTTGTTGTCGTGAGATTTTAGCCTTTTGGCAAGCTACACAATTTTGGGCCATCTTCTGAACGTCTTTTTTAATTGATGACCAGATTACATTCTGAGTCAAAAGTTTGATGGAAGCTTTGACGCCAGGATGTGAAAGGTTATGAAAAGCCTCGAAAACTTGTTTTCGGAAATTAAAGGGAATGAATGGCCTAGGTGTAGTAGTAGAAATATCGCAATAAATTAATTTTTTTGAATTGAAAGAAACAGGAAATTTCTCAAATTTGAGAACAGAGTTACTCCTTAAAATTTCTTGAAGTTCCTCGTCATTGGTCTGAGCATCTGCGATGATAGCATAATCAATACTTTCAGGAATAGAAATTTGATTAATGCGTGAAAGAGTATCTGCAACAATGTTATCCAGTCCAGAGATGTGCTGGATATCGGTTGTGAATTGACCGATGAAATCTAGGTGTCGAAATTGACGAGGAGATGCTTTTTCCGGATTCTGATTAAAAGCGTAGACAAGTGGCTTATGATCGGTATAAAGCGTAAAAGTACGACCTTCGAGAAGATATCGAAAGTGTTTTATTCCCGAATATGCCGCGAGAAGTTCACGATCATAAGCACTGTATCTTTTTTGCGTTTCATTGAGACGTACTGAAAAGAAACCGAGTGGTTGCCAAGAATTGGATACAAACTGCTGAACTACCGCTCCGAGAGCAGTATCGGAAGCGTCAACCATGATGGCCAGAGGTGCTGATGATGATGGATGAATAAGTAAAGTCGCGTTCGTAAGTTTAATTTTGCAGTTATCGAACGCTTCGATAGCCGCCATTGACCATTGAATTGGAACTCGACTGTTTTTGGTATAGCCTTTTAGGTAATCGTTCAACAATTCCTGGTCAGCAGCGGCACCTGGAATGAAGCGTCGATAAAAGTTTATCATACCTAAAAAGCGTTTCAGTTGTTTAACAGTCTGTGGTCGTTCGAAATTTTTGATGACTTGAACCCGTTCATGCGACGGTAATATACCTTGTCCAGTAACCAAATGGCCTAAAAAAATAATTTCGGTCTTTGCGAAAACGCATTTGTCCACATTTACAACTAGTCCGTGTTCGTCTAATTTAGAAAAAATGATTTTAATATGTTCAAGATGTTCGTCGTAATTTCGAGAGGCAATGAGCACATCGTCCAAATATACAAAGCAGAAGTCAAGTCCGCGTAGTACTGAATGCATAAGACGTTGGAACGATTGTGCTGCATTCCTAAGGCCGAAAGTCATTCTACAAAATTCAAATAGTCCGAAAGGTGTCGAAATTGCTGTCTTTGGAATGTCGGTCGGTTCAATAGGAATTTGATGGTAAGCCTGGACAAGGTCTATTGTTGTGAAAATAGTGCAGCCCTCGAGCCATTGTGTAAAATCCTGGAGATGTGGGATTGGGTACCTGTCTGGAATTGTGACTCTGTTTAGGGCCCGAAAGTCTCCACATGGTCTCCATGCTCCATTCTTTTTAGGTACTAAATGTAACGGGCTGGACCAAGGACTGCTACTAGGTCTGCAAATCCCGAGTTTCATCATATTTTCGAATTCTGTCTTCGCGATGATGAATTTGTCCGGTGCTAGTCGTCGTGGTTTGCATGCAACCGGTAGTCCGTTCGTCTCAATTTTGTGGGTCACACTATGTCTAGTATTGTCAATATTAATATTACCGTGGATGACCGTTAACAATTTTGATATGACGTTGAAAACTCCTGGGTCCATTGCTGTCTTGTCGATCCTAGAAACAGTAGTATCATCGTAGGAGGAAGGAGAACCATTTGAATACAGAGAGGTTAACGGATCTATGAGCCTCTGTCTCTGTATATCCACTAGCAAACCAGTTTTCCTCAAAAAATCCGCGCCGATGATAGGCATCGACACGTCAGCAACTATAAATTCCCAGGAGAATTCGCGGCGCAGTCCGATGTCAAGTCTCAAAAATTTGGTTCCATACGCATTTACCGAAGAACCGTTCGCTGCGAACAATCTGAATGATGGATCGACCCTTGGATTCCGAACAAAACGGACTGGCAAAACTGAGACATCTGCACCCGTATCAATTAAAAAATGAGTCTTGAGAAAAATTTCAAAAATTAAAAGGCGACTAGTTTTAGAATCGTCATTACACACCGCCAATTGTGAATGACTATTTATTTTTTTGAAACATTATTATCGGAGCTATATGTTTCAAATTTACAATTTGGTTTACATTTTAATGCCTTTGTGCCGAAATGATGATGATAGAAACAAATAAAATTATTCTCAGCCGAAGGTTCACCGTAAAATGGATTGTAAGAATTTCGAGAATTTGGAGAGTTTTTACGAGAATAATTATTCCTAGAGTTTGATCGCGAATAATTACGACCACGTGAATTTGATTTAGATCGTGATCTATAATTTTGATTAACAATTTCCGAAATCTCCGATAATAATGTTTTTTTAAATTCCGAAAGTTTATTATCTAGAGAAAAGGTTGAATTTTGATTAGAAGCACCAGATGCAGAAGTCTCAATAGAACATATTTGTACCTGAGCCATAGTCTCATGCACGTTGTCAGCCCGTTCTGCCAGGACTGACAGGGAGACGTCGTTTTCGAATGGTGTGAGTACCATTTGAACGGACTGATGCAATCTCTTCATCCAAAATTGACGAAGTGTCGCTTCGTTAAAATTGTCACCAGCGTTCAATTTCATGATACTCAACAACTGGGACGGCTTCCTGTCCCCAAGTGTCGAACCATGCATAAGATTGTTCAGTTTCGTTTTTTCCGATTCGCCAAGTACCCGAATCACCTCCGCCTTGAATGAAGTGTAAGGTGTATTACCCTTCGGACTAGTGATTATTCGGACTTTCGTTGCAGAGACACGTTAATTACAGTGTCACCTCGGTCTCTGAATGGTGTAAATGTTGATATTGGTAATGAAATATCACTGATATTGCTGCCGATGCTCCGAATTTTCTGATAAAAACGACCGAATTTGGATTTGACCGTAATTGAAAGCGGCCGCAACTTTAATAAATTCTGCTTGTCCAACGGTTGATGAAATGAGCGGCTGTTGTCCTTTTATTTAAAAGCGGCCGTAATTTTATATGAAATTTTGTTGTTGTCCCGATTACGTCGTGGTCACCAGTTTTGGTGGTTATTGAGCTCCACCAAGCTTTAATATGGTTTCTATTATAAACACGGGTACACAACTGTATTATCACAAAACTTATTTTTATTTTTACCATAAGAAATAACAATTATTCTCTTTTTTTATTTATTTTAATATATTTTCATTTTATTTAATTAACATCTATTTTTCAGGAAAAACTGAAAACGACTGGCTTTTTTTTTCTCAAAGCTAGCTAACAAAAAAAACTACAATATTTTTTAGATACCCAACTAATCATTTATGGTGCTTGACAATTTAGGAAATTTATTTTAAATTATTGAATGATTTGTTGGGCAAGGTGTGAAAGACGCCACAAACCCTTTAGTGATTTACTAACACAATTGTGCGGGTAGAGCAAAAGTACCATGTCAAACATTTAGGTTTGTATGTTTTTTGAACCAACTTACACATTTGTGAATTCCTTTTTAACTTATTTTCGTCCGAAAAAAAACACTATACCGATACACACAATTGTGTTGGTTTTACTTCAAATCAAGCGAAATTTTTTATCATCAACGCCATTACATACTATGGTTTTTTACTCACTCATTTGTGTGGGTTGGACTAAAACTGAGCCGATTTTTTTGTTTCTTGGTTGAAAAAGGGTTAAGTAGTATGATTGACACATAGTAGTATAACTGACAAATGTGTATGTTGGTCCAAAATACATACAAAATGAAATTTTTGACATGATTCTTTTTCGTACACGCACAATTGTGATCGTGGGCCGGAAAAAGGATATACATATATCCGTCTTTAAAAATAACGCAATTCATAATTTATGAAAGAATGTGCAGCCTGACAGCAGCTCGATTCTGGTTTTTCCTATAGAAAAAGGGATTAAGAAAAATATTTTCATAGTATTTTGGCCACAAAATTTTTTTTCTGGCATACTATGGTAAACAGTTGTGTACAATTTTTCAAAAACAAAATTAAATTTTGAATATTTTTCCTATCCAATTTCGATACAGAAAAAATATTTCCTAAATTAAAAATTTTTAGATCAAACATGATTTCTCAGTAGACCAGAAAATGATATTTTTGACAAAAATACTATGAAAACATTTTTTCTAATTCCTTTTTCTATAGGAAAAACCAGAATCGAGCTGCTGTTGTGGCAAGGTAATATTTTTGTTTCTCACCCGAATTATTTTACATAAATATTTATCTGAGATATTTATTTTATGTAGATCGGTTTTCGGAAAAATAGCCCATGGTAACTTTTGAGTAACTTGTTGACAAAAGTAATTTTAGGGTAATTTACTTTTAGTTGTTTTTTCATTTCTGTCTTGCAGTCAATTTGTATTAAATTAGTAGCGTCAGAAAAAATAAAGTACAAACTTTCAAAGCATAAACTATTAAAAAATACAACAAAAATATTAAATCTGTTAAAATACGTCATTAAATTTTGCTGAATATTCACACGGAAAATGTAATTTTAATTTTTATATAGCCAGGGTAACTAAAACAAAAAAAAAACTTGAGTAACATTAAAAAAATAAAAGTAACCATTGCATATTTCCGAGAACGACTACTGCATCCCCAATGCAAAATAATTTTTCCTTTAACTTTTTCCTTATGAAGAGCATACCCAATGAATAGGGAAAAGTCAAAGTAAAGCTAACTTCATTTTACAAAATTATTTTTTGTTTACCTGTTATTTTATATTATTATATTATATATTATTTATTACTTTTTCACAGGACACAAAATACAACACTAATTGTTAAAAGACAAATATGCATTGAATATTTTTTAATTTGTGACAAGCAGAAAAACAACAACAACAACCAATTTTGCAAATGCAGTTTACTTCATTGTATTTCTCATAAGGAAAAAGTTAAAAGTTTGATAACATTTTTCATAAGGAAATCACCAACCTAACAAAAAAAAAATTTCATACTTTTCTGTAAGGAAAAAGTTAAAGGAATTTCATTGGGGATGCAGTGAAACTTTTAACTTTTTCCTTATGAGAAATACAATGAAGTAAACCGCATTTGCAAAATTGGTTGTTGTTGTTGTTTTTCTGCTTGTCACAAATTAAAAAATATTCAATGCATATTTGTCTTTTAACAATTAGTGTTGTATTTTGTGTCCTGTGAAAAAGTAATAAATAATATATAATATAATAATATAAAATAACAGGTAAACAAAAAATAATTTTGTAAAATGAAGTTAGCTTTACTTTGACTTTTCCCTATTCATTGGGTATGCTCTTCATAAGGAAAAAGTTAAAGGAAAAATTATTTTGCATTGGGGATGCAGTGTTATTTTGCATTGGAAATGCTCTGTTAATTACATTGCATTCTTGCACAAGAAAGATTAGGCAACAGCAAGTTATTAAATATTATTAATCTCGACCATACTCACATCAAAATTTCATGCAAATCTCTCGCAATTTTGGGGTTTTTAGATTCTACGGCTTTAAGTGAATGTAACCCACGAATAACCGCAACATCCACATTTTGAAAGTAGGAATTAACGATCCACCATTTTTTGTTGTGTCCCTGGTGCTGATTTTGAAAAAGTTTCAAGAAAATCATTAAAACTTCGCCAATTGCAGCGCTCGATTTTACTTGTGGAATTAAACTGTATTTTTAGGCTTACTGATCTTCATCACCTACCACTGCAATCATTTAATTAGCTGGGATTTCCGTTACAGAGTTACATTGGTCATTTTGGTATTTAAGCCTGCTTATTGCGGCACGTTAAAGATCTTACGATACTCTGAGTAATCATTATTTCTAACCTGGAACTTTGAACTGGAAAGAAAGTCCTATCTTCTGTTTGTTTAGTGATTACTGAAAAGAGCAGATATTTTGTAATCTTTCTATCTAATACTGCTGGGCTAGGAGCTAAGATAATTAACCGCTTAAACCTAAAACTTTGCTAAAGCAGATCTTTTAGAATGAAGGCCTCCGTATCCCAACAACAATAATTTTAATGGAAATTTACTATATTTACTGAATGTTCAGACCAAGCTACAGTTCTTCGTATCCAATTCAAAAGACCAAAATTTGAATGTAAATATCTCCGCAAAATAGATGATTAATGTTGAGGGTTTTTGCTAGTTTCTATTAACAAAGTTAAACATTTGATTTTTTTATGAAATATGCATTTTTATTGTACTATTTTGACAAAGGTTGCCCCAACTTAAAGCAAAATGGAATATAATTATTCGAGACGACCTGTAAGGACTTCTTCAATTACTCTTCTTTACCTGTCACATGATTTTATATAAGCATTACAAGTATCTTAAACATATCATTTAAACCCATAAATGGATATTTCTGTGTATATGAAAGAATTATTTAAGAAAAAGTTGTATTTCTCAAAAGTAATAAAAATTCCTCGAGAGTATTGAAGTACTTTTGATATAGCGAAAGCATTGAAAAGTGAAAGTCTAAACTACATCGCGAAAGATAGAATGAATACTGACAACTGGCTTTTTACTGAAGGCTATCGTATTCCAGAAGATTTTACGTTTTTATTTCAACTTAACAACGTTAATTTTTTCCATCTTTCGGCATTTTTCGTTTGCTGTCGTCATCATTTTTACCATGTTACTGTGGCGACACCACGACATCAACGCATTTGTTGTTCATCCCCGGGATTCATCTCATCGCGGTGTTCATCCCATGATAGCGATGATAAAGTAGAGCGACGGTAAAAAAAGAGATACACACGAACAGCGCGACAAGTTAGAAGCTAAAATATGTAATTGTCTTATTAAAATAAAATAAAAATAATAATTAAATAAATATTCGAATCGTATATATTAATATAGTGTTCATCGAAAGTACCAGCGATATATACGCGCTAAATATAAATCAATCTGATTGGCACTCGAGCGATACAGTACTCGAGTTGAATATTCTGGGTTATCATATTCCAGTCTAACCGATCCAGTAGGATAATAAAATAGCTGGACCCAACGATATAAACCCCCATATTACCATGTTTTACTTAGCTTGCTTTCGTGTTTGTCTGTATGCAGTTTTTTACAGAGGAATCTTCACTATAACTTCATGGCCAGCGAGAACAAACTTACAGAGCGGGGTCCTTATTCTTGAAAACGATGGAAATTTTAGCTTTCGGAATATAATTTTTTCTAGGGTTATTTAGCTTGTTCGACTTTTTCGCTTTCTACTTATTTTTAAAATGTCTTAAAAGCGATGCCACATATCTAAAGGCGCCTTTTTGGTTGCGTTCGTTCGTTCATTCAAACAATTTTTTTCGATCAATCATAGTGCTCCTAAATGACAATTTTTCTCATTTTTTCACAAGAGATGATTGGTTGAAAAGAATTGTCTGAATAAGCGAACCTAACTACAGACGATTCCTATGTAAATTTGTTTTGCCTTGCCAAAGAAAAAATACAGACGATTTTTACAACAACATTTCTTTATATTTTGTTTTGAAGTATCAAAAACAACGAAGTAGGGTTAAAAACAATACAGAGAAAAAATCGTTTAAATTTTTTCATTGGAACTGTTTGACCGACTTGGCACAAAATGGCGTCAAATAATTTTGAAATAAGTCAATGTTTGGAAAACATCCTAATTAGATTTTTTTGAGTCTTAAGTTAATAATGATTAAGATGCTACGCGTAATAGTATGAAAGTGGTATTAAAGTGAAAAAAGTGGTATGATTAAAAATAATTGTAAATGTGGTGAATTAATAAACTAGTATGGGAATATTTCTGGTATTTTCGGAAATATTACAGTGATAAGTGTTCAGTGAAAGAAATTATTCAGAGATTATTTCCGGTATTTTCATGAATATTCTGCAACAGTGTAGCTGACGAGAATTGGTGTTGTAACCGTCAAATTCTATAACGATATTCACAATCCAGTGATACGAACCGCATCTAACTGGGAAAATATGGAACAGTATGGTTAAGAATTACTTCTAAAGTAATTACATGGAAATAGTTTAAAAGTATTTTTTCCGACGTATTTCTAAAGTATATTTCACATGGAAAAAGTCGAAGTTTATTTTGTATATTAAGAATAAAAGAGAGAGATAGATATAATTTGTAACCTGATGAATTTTCGCAGGAATAAAAGTACTTCTAGAAGCGTGCTGAAAGCTTAGAGGGAAATACTGAAGAGCTGTTAATGTTTTTTTCCCATATAAAATCAATATAATATTTGCTATTTCATTTGAGACATGTGGGAACAGGATGGTCATATAAAAAATGCATATGGTGGTCTCAGATGTCAAAGAAAAAGCTAGCCGGACAAGTTTTTGTTATTGTAAAAAGTGACGCGCTAAATTTTGGTTCTTAAAAAATCGTGATATTATTAATTAAAATAAATAAAATATTATAAAACAGTTAGTGGATCGTGTACTAGTGCATCGTTTGTGAATAAATATTAAAAACTTTGAACATTGAAATGAAGTGTTTTGTGAAATGTTGCCAAACTGCGCATCGAAAAATTCGAAAAAGAATTTCTTCTATAGTGTTTATTAAAAATAAAATGTAAATTATGTTAAAAGCAAAGTGATTTGTGATAAAATTATCATTAATTTAAGTTATAAATCAAAAAAATCTAAGAAACGAATTTTGGTTGTTGTTGTTGGACTTTTTCTTTTTGTAAACATAATAGAATCATATGTTATATTACAGTATCGCATTTTTCTTATTACTACGTTCATATTCTACGTGCTATTTTTTCATAATTATTTTTTATTTTGGAATACAATTTTTTACCGAAAATAAAAATAAAAAATCCGTACTAAATTGGAATAAAAATAATTGTGAATTTGTGTAGTTTTTAATTTCGATTGAACAAATTCTAAATACGACCCGTTGATTTATATGCTTTCTCTATTAACCGGAGGAATTTTACTCGTTTGACAGCTGCTATCATTCATTCTCATTTAATTCAAATTCTTTGGCTGAAAGAAACCTCGCTTTAACTGGCCCATTGGGATATAAATAAACGCCACATGTAACAACTTCGTAACAGTTCGAATCCCTGTTCATAGAAAACCGCAAGCGTTCAACTTGCCAACCGGTTTGCTTCCGGTACATTTCCACCCTACCCATATGCAATCAGTACGGAAAAATAAAAAAAACACGACACCATATTTTAATTAGTGGAAAATAGGAAGCAAAAAAGTATTTAGCCTTTTGAACAAGAATTTTTAAATTAAAATCAAATAAAACGAAACCCTAAAGATGAAATTGAAAAATTATAATACTAAATAGTTTGAGTTAAATAATTTCAATAAGTAAAAAAAAATCTTATTTACAAGTTACTGTGATTTTAGTACGAAAAAATAAAGTTTTTTTTTTAATAGGAATAATTTCTCATTGTTGTTGTAAGACATTTTCCAATTCTTTACTACACTTGCTTATTTCGCAAAAAACGTAATATTTTTCTTGTTTTCTTGTGTGTGTTATCAATCCACGTGCAATAAAATTGAAAAATAAGTTTTTTTTTGTAGCTTTCATTTTTTAATTAACAAAATTTGATTTTTTGTTTTCGTTTCGTTCATTATCACTCTCGCTATAAAGTTTTTGAAAAGCTCAATATACCAATAAATCCTCGCTTGTTTTGTTCAACACAAAAATAATTAAAAAATCGCAAAATTTATTTGCCTCGAGTTCCATCACACATACATTTAAACACAAAAATATAAAAATACTGTGATAATTTAAAATTTATTAATTAATTAAAAAGGAAAATATTTTTTTTATTTATCAAATTTTTTTTATGATTTTTTTTGTTTTGTGTTATAAAAAATTACAAGGGTAAGTTGAATATTTTGTCATGGGTAACAACAATACGACATCTAACCTCTTCCATATTTCATTGCAGCTGAATTTCTTCTTGAAATAAATAAAATAAACTACCATGGAGAACACTAGAGGTCGAGCCTCTTGGACAAATGCATCGTATAACCCAATAAATCTGCGAACTCCCAATATAGATTTAATGGGTGTCAACAACAACAATCCAGCTGATAAATGTAAGAAGCATTTTAATTTTATTCTAAAATGATTTGCGTAACATAACCTGTAAAATTGATTTGCGTTTTTTAACAAACAAACCAAAATTCTTGTTGATCTTTTGCTTTCACAAATACATCACAACGCTAAATAGTAGTCGCCACGTATTTTATTATGAAATTATTTTAAATTTTTTTTATCTTATTTAAATTTACAATCAATTTTTTTTCGTCACTACAGTTTCATGATGAAAGATCAAAAACCGGATAGTCTTATTTATTATCTTATCCATAAAAAACGTAAACGTCAGAATATTTTTAAACTTGGAACTCTGACTACACCAGCGGTTTTTTTTTGTTCACTCACTAATCGAATGGCAAAGTGAAGAGGGTTTTTATCATGTGCTTAAAAGCTGAGCTACAAAATGTGGACGGCGCCAGCAGTGTGCGTATTTTTATCATAGCTAATTGCAACAATTCCATCGATGAAATGCTAAGTGCAATGTAATAATCGGAACTAGAAAAATCGCGTGAAATATAATTTTCGGAAAAGACAAAGTTCCTGGATAATGTAAACAATCATCGAATTTTTCAGACCTCCCATGTTTAAATATAATTTAAATAATGTTAAGAACTTGCTGGTCTGTTTTAAAGATTCTTCGTTCCAATGCTGTGTATGAATTGAAGATCATCAAACTTCAATTACATTGAATTTTGCAACGTGACCCGTGAAAGAGTCTAGATATTCTGTGTCAGGTTGATTAATATTTCGCAAATTGGTTTATACAATTAAAATCGAAACAAGAAGTCAGATGAAATGTTTGACTAGGTAATTTGCAACAGATTTAAGTAGAACTTTTAACTTTAAAAAAAATCGCCTCCTGATTCAGTGTAAATCGCGTTGAACGTTATTCGTCACGCATAACGCCATCGTGCTAGAAGTCTACCGCGACGTCCTACTTTTGCTGGAGTTGACTCCCGAATCTGTGGTCGTCTCGGTTTTGTGATACTAAAACATGTTCTAGCCATCTCGAATTATTTTATTTTTATAAATTCGTTTATACTATTTAATTTTTCGAGATATTTTTGTATCTTGATCATTATTATTTTACACTGAACCTAATGCGACCACTAGTCTAATGGGCTTGTTGTCGATGTTGTTTTGTTTGGTGTAAATCTTAAAACACTTAAAGATTTTATTATTTTCGTAAAATGCTCAACAGCCAGCATTGGTGTTATTCGGATACTAGATTTTGTTACTCCGTTACTATCAATCCCAAATATTTATTAAACAATATTAACTTTTTTTTAATATTGCGTGACCTCCGAAATAAATTCTCTACGTATTTGTCTTTTTGAGGTACAATACAATATACATATCTGGTTCTCACTTCGTTTATTTGAAGGTCAATTTGATGAGCTCTCGACTAATGACACGAGGATTTTTTCTGGGAAACTATATTCCACCCGATTATAAAATGACGAATTACTAATACCAAAGAAATATTAAAATAAAAATTATTTGAGCGATAGAATCACGTTGCCGCGCCTGATTCATTTAAAAGCCCTCTGAAATTTGTTCACCATTTTTACGTTGCAATTTCAAGCAAATCAGTACAGATTTTATTCGAAATTTGAGACATGAGAGTTGGGAGTTTTGCTGCTGTTTCACTAATCTACTAGATGTACAAAATTAATATTATTGTTGATTGATGTAAATAATAATTAAATTTTATATTTACATCTAGTGTGCTGATGAAACAACACGAAAACTCGCAACACTTAAGTCGCGGTTTTCGAACAAAATTCGTATACAGTTTTAATAGATACTTAAGGTGGAAAACTCCCAACTCTAAATTATTTTTTGAGCCAATAATAAATATTTTAATAAAGTTGTTAATGGTTTAGGGCTCGTTTTTTATTTTAAATAAAATAAAACAATTTATTGACTGAGCTTTCAATGTCTCATCGACATCATTTTCAAAGCTAATGAAAATTTTAATATAAACTTAAAAACAAATATAAAAAGCCTATACAGTAAATACAATTTTTTCAAATAGCAAATACAAAGTAAATTTTACAAACAAGTATATAAAATATGAATATGATTTTAAAATTATTAAAAAAAATATAAACGAAAATTGTATATATAAATTAAGCAATGAAATAAATTTAGCAAAGAAATAAAGTAGACAACAAACGAAATTAGACAAAATAATTGTTGCCAATGTAAGCGCAATCATTATTTATATTTATAGAATTAATGCTAGATTTAATATATGGCATCTCTAAAATTGATCTTTTCCTAAAATTTCGTTCTTTTTTTAAAATTTTAACATTATTTAGGCTAATTAAAAATTGTTGAAAAAATGAATATCCTATTAAATGACGACACAACTTATAGACAATTGATAAAAAATAATTCTACTCCAATTCAAACTACGATAAACACTTTAGTAAAAAATTGGCAAAAATCTGGTAACATTGATGAATTTACAAAGAAAAAATTAACTAGTTATATTCCAGTAGTTCCTAAATTATATGGTTTACCTATAATCTATAAACCAAATATACTCTACAGACCTATCGTGAGCTCAATAGATGGTCCCACATACGGTTTATCGGCATTTTTAGGTAATATTCTTAAATTGTGTAGAAAAAACTAACTCATTTGTTCTAAATTCCGAAGATTTTAAACAAAAAATTCAAAATTTCATTATACCCCAAATTTTTTGTTAATTTCTTTAGACGTGGTTTCGTTATTTACTAATGTAGGTAGTCATATAGTTTCGGAAATTATCAAGCAAAATTGGCGAGACATTAAAAAGAACGCAAAATCAAAATTGACGAAAGTCCAATTTCTTGAAGGTTTAAGTATTGTTTTAGATAATTTGGAATTTTCTCATGACAATAAAAATTATAAACAAATTTTTGGTCCTCCAATGGGTTCTCCCATAAGCCCTATATTAGAAATTAATTAATGGAAAATTTGGAATGTTTGGCATTAAATTCTTTAGATTTTCAGCCATTATTTTATTATCGATATGTTGATGATATCATAACGGCTATTCCTGAAAACAAAATTGATATTATTTGAAAAATTTTAACAAAACTTTTAATCGAATAAAATTTACTTTGGAAAAGGAAGTTGACAGCAAAATTCCATTTTTAGATTTACTTTTGATCCATGAGCCGCAAAATTTCTTTTGATTGGTTCACAAAGACTACTTAAATATTCATTCTTGGCTTCCTATTTCCTATAAAATTAATACAGTAAACATTTTGGCTCAAAAAATTTAAAACTTTCAGATCTCAAATTTCACAATAAAATTTTTAAAATATAAAAAGAAACATCATTATCCCGCAAAATTAATACATAAATCAATGTATTTGGAAACAAATAAATTTTATTAGAAGTTTTTTGAAATTCGGCCCATTAACAATGATAAAATTATTTTTCAATTCTTTATGTTAAACATTTATATGAAAAATTAAAACACTTGCTCAAAAATTATAATTTCAAAATTGTTGGTAATAATTCAATTTGTTTAAATGATTGTCTTTTTTCTAAACTTAAAGATCCTATACCACTCAATAAGCAGTCAAATTTAATTTATGAAGTTAAATGTGACTGTAATATTGTTTATACGGGTCAAACGAAACAATTTTTGAAAAAAAGGATTTATCAACATAAAAATGGTGAAAATAAAGATGAAGAACAAGGTACTAGTGCACTTACTACACACATTTAAAGAATTCAGGTCACATAATTAGCCTAAATAATGTTAAAATATTAGAAAATTACTACTACTTTAATCGCTTTTTCAAATTTACTTGCAAGTTTTTTATTATTTATTTCTATATATTCATTTATTTTTATTATTTATTTTACTAAACAAAAATCGGTGGATATTTCCGACAGGGTAAATCAATGCGGATTTATTCCCCCAAATAGTAGAAAACTTGCAAGCAAATTGGACAAAACGATTAAAGAAGCCGGCGAAAAATTCGAATAATATAAAGTATTTTAAAGAAAATTATAATGCGAAAATATCCACCGATTTCAAGAATAGCCGCCCTGTTCTGGCTTTCCCTGGGAATAGGGAATTGGGAAAAATTATTCATAGCATTTTTATCCAAAGTGATTTTTTACTGGCCTACTAAGAATAAGTTTGGTGTAAATATTTTCGAACACACAGTGAAACGGGAAAATATTTATCCCAATAAAAATTTTGTGGAACAAGAGTTTCCCAATTAACTTCTTTTTTTTTAATTTTTGAACTAAACTTATTCCTTCAGTAGACCAGAAAAACACGATTTGGATCAAAACGCTTTGAAAATGTTTTTCCCAATTCCCTATCCCTAAGGAAAGGCAGAATAGTGCCACTGGTGTCGATTATAAAAGCATTACAATTTTCGAGTTATGGCGAAAATTAAGCCATTGTTCGAGTTGTATTTTGAAAACATTAAGCTCAGTTGCGCTTAAAATGGCTAATGGCTAAATGGCTTTTTTTTACTAAAATTCTGTGCTTCCATGCATGCACATGATAAGCTGGGGCCTTACATTTGAATTCGGCGTTAATTAGTAGTCGAAGGAAGAAAAAAAAAATATGAAATTTTTACTGTTTTGTTTCTATGGTTACTATGCCAGGCAAACCGTCACAATTAACATCGAATTCCAGGCATTAAATGAGGAAAATGAAGTAGATATAAAAAATATGTAGTAGATGTTCGTACTTTTGCGAACACCGTTATTCGCCAAACTGCATATTCATTGTGGTTTTATTTACCCAAAATGTCCAATTTTTCGCCCAACCTACTCCTGTTCAGTTTAGAAAGATTTCAGCTGTGCATCTGTAACAAATCAAGCGACATTAAAGGCTGATTTAAATCAGGAAAAGGTTAGTCCTATTTGATCGAAGCGCTAATAAAGAGAGGATCTGGAGTAAATATAGAAAACAAGCAGCACCTATCTATTTACAGAGTAAATCTTGGTGCTGATTCGACAAATTCGATTTAACGAAACCCCTTTTCGCTTGTTGTACTCGAATACCAGTCTTTCTGTTGCTGACACATCCTATTATTCTAATCCACGATACACTAAAATGACTCCTTAGCGAGAATCAAGCTTGACACGTGTATAGACATTTATCAGCAAATTGCACTAATTTAAGTTTGTGACACGTTTGAGATGAATCTTATGTGAGAAGTTATTGCCCAGTCTTGTGTGGCATGCCTAAGATGAAATTGCACTTGATACATCTTAGATGAATGGCAAATGATTTACCTGACATAAGTATATGATAGTAAAGTATTTGATAGGATGAGAAACGTCGAAGGCATGTCATACATGTTACGACATTGTCATGAAAGAAGAACAGTGTATGGCATATCTTACACTTATCGTCTACGTTGATAGTTATTGGACTAGTCGTTACGAGCAGAATACGAAAAGTCTCATAATTAAGACTAAACTCACAAAAAGACTTTCTTTCCTAAGGCTATTTTTCAATCAAAGACTGCTTCAGAATCAGGTTGTAAATACAATAGGATATCTAGTTCACTACTTAATTATCGGTAGCCTGCGCAAACTTTGACTTACAACTAAACTAATTTTGTGCAAGATATATAAATTTTACACAAATGCTGATATTATGCTAAATATAAAAAATATCCATTTTTGGGTAAAATAAGCAAAAATATCGGCGTTGAAGATTGCCATAGCTGCAACAACTACACAAAGATAAATAATATCTAATCCTATCATTTGGAGATGACCAATCCGGTTTTATTATTCTTCAGATCAGCCAAAGACAACAAGTTTCGCATTTAAGATTTGATTTTTTATTTCACTATTTTATTATTTGTTATTTTTAAATTTTATCGCAATGAGATCCTTTCTTTCAAAATTCTTTTTAATTACAATCGGCTGTTTAATTTCCTTGATATTTATCATCGCTAATAAATATTTTTGCTGCAATTTCTACCTACATTTGCAACAAAATTTTGCGAAATTCTTGAGTTACTGAATATAGTCGAGGGTAAGGTGTCCGACATGTGAGCAAACATGTACGAATACATATTGTATGTTCCATCACATACTTGTGTCCGTAGGAACTAAGGCTTGGTAAAGGTTATGCGAAGCTGTTTCATGAGATTTAAATTGTATCAAATGTTGGGTGCATGTTTCGGTTTGAATTTTGATAAAGAATTCACCAGAAATCGTCATGTTTGGATTAGACAAAAGATGGTCTGCGGTGCAGTTGACATCCTTCGTAATTGTGTTTCAAATACCCCATGAGATTATTAAAAATATTGAATTCCAATGGGATGTATTACACAGGGCTGTAATGCAACTTTTGTCTGTATCTTTATTAACAGGTGGAAAGCCTGTTTACGAGTTTTGCAATCGTTTCCATGACTAGGATTATATAAACTTCTAGTTAACGGGTAAATCGGCGGCAATGCAATATATTTTCTCGTAGCCCGTATGCCTAGATGTGATACGCCAATGTAGACTATCGAAGGTTGTCCGACATATGCCATATTGTATTTAACGTGGCGAATGGCGTAATTGCCAACATCCTTTGTTGCGTGTGGCAAACGCTGGAACGTGTTATAAAGCAGCTGTAATTGTTTACCACACGAAAGAACTGGTGCTACAGGTGCATTGATGTTAACCGTGGGGCCCTATTCCTGAATACGATACGAAAACGACACTACAAGATACCTATTCAGTTTTAAATAAGAATCGTATGAATCTGAATCAATTTAAAATTTAAGTTTTAGATTTCATCAACTCGTTCTTTTGACGGCACGATGGCATTTTCCGAAGTTATGTGGTTCAAGAAGCCGAGAAACCCTTTCGAATTTTAAATGTTGATTCTAAATGCGGAGAGTATAAATTCTGACTTGAGATGTTGGTTGTGTTTCTAACACACATTTAGCTAAGTTATTGCTGGTTTGTCTGGGGTTAGTTTCTAGGCAGCACTAGTAAGTGCAACTAGTAAATCTTAGAATACAGCACTAGTAAGTTAAATGAAATTTTGCTTCTTTTTTTATTACATAATTACTCTAAATTTTCATTGTTAAGTTTAATATTTTCATTTTCAAACCACTAAAATAACACATTTATAGTTGCATCCTTTAAACTGATATATTTAATACTCAAATCGAATGTATTGCCGCGTCCGTTGTTTGGTGGCCTAACTAACAACAATCGGAAATGCAGAAATCGGAAACTTAAAGTTTACGAATTTCCGCATGTAGTAGGCTAGGCCTAGATGAAATTAGTTGTTTTAAGTTCAGATTGTTATGTAATTCTGTTGCTTGCAAATAAAAAGTGCAGTGGAGAGTGTATACTTTTTACATTTATGGGGCACTATCGGCTTACTCTCGAGAATTTCGTTAACACCTGAAATAAGCAAGGTTTATGAAGAGATTACATTCACCGAAAGTGTGGATGTTTTATGATTTCATGAACGAGCTGTCCTGCGAAGCCAAAAAATCTAATGTTATCTTGCGCACCGACTCCTCTTACGTAGTAACTGCATGATTCTCATTTTGTGTACCTATTTTTTTATTTACATACAAATTTATTTATTTATGTTTTCGCCATCCAAATTGGAACAAGGCCAATATATTTTCAAATCAATCTATAATTACCTAATTAATGTTTGTGTGTATAAAAGGTTCCGGTTTTCAATCAACTCAAAATCTTAGTAATTTATTTCAACATAGCTAACCAATACTGATAAATGAGGGTCCTTTTCATTATTCATAAATGAGTATGTATATGTTTATAAAAATCATCAACAAAATATTTTATTAAATTGAACCCGTGCCAAATTTAAGTACATCAAAGTGTTGTTGATCTACTAGAAAATTTACATTTTTAAAAATAAAACAAACCAAATTGTTGAACGTATTTTGGAACGCTATTACTCGTATATAAGTTACGTGAAAATTATGGCAACCATACCATCATTCGCGTACAATTCATCGATAAAACGATAAATGTACTAATTCTAGTATAACAATTATTAGTCAATTGAACAACAAAAAAAAAAATTAGCAAATTACGTATTACGAAAATTTAAATATAAACCCAACACTGTTAATACGTTAAAAAAATTGTTGAAATATTTATGTGGTTTTTGGAATAATAAATTATGATGTAAAAACATTCACGGGGGGCAAGCCTGAGAGGGTTTTTTGTGATTGGTCAAACATAATGTAAAATTTTTGGCGGTTTCGTGGGAAAATTAGCATCGCATTGTGATGTTCGATCGCTTGTAAATAACAAGCTCCAATTTTTCATTCATTTTATATTTTTGTTTACTTATTTTTGTGTATTAAACTATTTTTGTTTATCTATTTATTTTTCAACAAAGTATCAAAATGTGAATCATTTGTGTTCGGCGCGAAAGTAAAATCGTCCAATCTGAAACGATTCGGCCGACATTTTTTGTTTTCAAGTTTAATTAGATCACATAATTGTTGGATTAAATTCGGCATATTGTTGGTATTTGCACACATTTACATTTTTCGTTTATTTCATGAATATGTACTCGTATATGATAGGATTGGGTCATCAGTAATTTTTTAATGCATAAAAATTTGTGTTTAATTTCGACCTAAGTACTGATAATAATTCAAGAACAAAATTTTTTATAGTAATAATAATCTTCGTAATCTTAATATAAATGTGTTAAATTTCTAGTATCACTAAACAAAGTTGACTTAATAAACCATAAAGAAATAAGCCGGATACTTACAACAGGACCTCCACTCAAGTATATAAAGCTGAAATACGACCATATGCTTGATTCTTTGTTGATATTTTGACTGTTGAAAGTTTTCATCTTACTACGAAATTACAATATTTTAGTTAGCTCTGCCATGGGAATTGGTTCATCCATTTTCACAGTTTGAGGAATTTACATGTTTCTTGTTAAAACCCTTATTATTTTCCAGGTTTAATGTAACTAGTTTTATTTCCTTGCTTGGTTTGGGATATTTTCAGTATCCATCATTCGTTGACCATACCAGTATATATTTATCTGTAAAATACGCGGACCTCTACAAATATATAGCACTTCATAGGAAAAAACCAGTTTCTTTGAAACCGATTTAATCAATTTTTTCAATGTAAAAATATTTTTTACCATTTAAATATAATGTTTAAATCGGAGTTAAATGACATTATTGCAACACTTTAACTTTCAAATCCATAAAGAGAAAGCTTGTCATCGATTTGATGATAATCGAATCTAGTCTATATACCGGGTGTTTCTTTTAAACTGAGACGATCAAATATCTCGAAAAATAGCCACTCTACGGAAAAAATGTCCATAATCAAAATTTAATCATACCGCGGGGGAAATACATTAGTGCAAAAAAATAGTCCGCCACCCCCCGCTTTGTAAGTGGGGCGGGGGTAACTTTTAAACTAAGATAGGAAGCCATATTTTTTTATTGCAGATACGGATTCTACGACTAAAAGTATGTATGATTTGAATGAAATATTTTGTTCGGTTTATGATAGATGGCGTTGTAATCGACGAAATTCAATTTTTTCAATTTCTTCTTCTTAGAACACACGCATTCGATTCTGCAATACGTTTGAAATAAAAAGCATCACGTTTTCATTGGAAATACTCGAAATTCGTCATCAAAACAATTTATTAATGTAAATGACAAGTGAATAAAATAATTTTAGCTTAAAATAAGTGTTCAAAATGATGGCCTGCGACTTCAATGCACTTATTAATACGCATTTCAAATGATTGTACACAACTGAGAAGTGTGTTTGGTTGAATTTCAGCACACGCATTTCTGATTCGCTCAATCATGTTCTCACGTGTTGTTGGTTCTTGTTTGTAAACTTTGTCTTTGAGATAGCCCCACAAAAAGAAATCTGGCGAAGAAAGATCTGGTGATCTGGCGGGCCAATTAATCGGACCAGCTCTATCGATCCAGCGACCATTGAAATCACGATCAAGTAGTTCACGTGCCACCACCGAATAGTGTGTAGGACAACCATCATGTTGAAACCACATGTTCCGTCTCACTTCTAAGCTCAAATTTTCAAGTAATATTGGCAGTTCATTTTCCAAAAAGTTTCGGTACATTTGACCATTCAAGTTGCCTTCAATAATGTGGGGGCCTATGAGTTTGTTGCCAATTATACCACACCACACGTTGACAGTCCAAGGACGCTGATGTTCAACTTGACGAAGCCAGTGCGGATTTGTAACACGCCAATAATGCATGTTGTGTCGATTAACCGTTCCATGGTTTGTAAAAGACGATTCGTCAGAGAACATTACGCAACGAAAAAAATTGGGGTTTTGTTGTATTTGTTCACGTGCCCATTGACAAAAAGTTACCCGGTTTTGGAAATCAGCGCCATGAAGATCTTGGTGTAAAGACACATGATATGGATGATACTTGTGCCGTTTTAAAATTCTCCAAACACTTTCTCCAAATTATTTTATTCACCTGCCATTTACATTAATAAATTGTTTTGATGACGAATTTCGAGTATTTCCAATGAAAACGTGATGTTTTTTATTTCAAACGTATTACAGAATCGAATGCGGGGGGTGGGGGACTATTTTTTTGCACTAATGTATTTCCCCCGCGGTATGATTAAATTTTGATTATGGACATTTTTCCGTAGAGTGGCTATTTTTCGATATATTTGATCGTCTCAGTTTAAAAGAAACACCCGGTATAATAAAATAAGCTTACAAATGAGACTTTTTGTGAAACCTTATAAAAGCTTATAAAATATATCCAAAGCATAAGAGAGAAAACTACATATTCCTAAAAATTAGAAATGATAAGAGGGATAACTGCTAACCGAAAAACATTTTAAATGAAACTTCTATTTCTCATAATTTCAAGAAATTTTATTAGATTTATTTAGATCTATCGAGTATGTACATATATCACTGCTGATTACTAACCTTCAATGTATAAATTATTTTCTGGTATGGATATTACTATGATATTTAAGGTTTTTGGATCGGAACTAGTAGATTGCTAGATTTTTTTTTCCAAGTGGTTGAATTCACGATACCAAACCATTAATTCCACATTGGCAAATCTAACAACTCACTCAACTTATACGAATTCAACTATACCCAATTCTTCGGAACATCCACATAATATAAAAATGGTAGCCGTTTCTTCGCTTTATTAATATATTCAAAAATATTTCTATATCTAACACTAAAAATGGGCATCGATTAGAGTACATATTAGAATCATTCGGAGAATTAGTAATATTGTATCATAATCATCAAACATAATCAATTGGCCAGTTATTAGGAATATAACTGTCCAGAAATATACCCGCGCGCTAAATCAGATGTTTACGAAAGTGGTTAGAGCATAAATTATATTTTCATAGGACCAAAAGGTCAAGGTTTTGCAACTAGTACTAACGAACGACAATACAGTCAAAATATACAAAATATTTTAAACGAACAGAAAGCCAAAAAAAATTTCCCCAAAACCGTTTGCCCAAAAATTGTTTCCCAAACAATATTTACCGAAATACTGTTCCCAAACATTGTTTCGCCAATGTCAAAAAGATCATCAAAATCCTAAAATTTTAAATTTGATGTTTCGCGCGAAAATATTGTTAAAATAATATAATGCAAAATGGCTTTAAAGGCGGATTCAGTGATGCACTCGTTCGTTTCTTCCTTCCCGCTGATTTTTTTTTAAATCAATAATATTTGCTGAAAAAAATTCACAAGAAAAACAACGTCATTTTTAACCAATGAAATTGGTCTAAAAGTATTTCAGAAGGAACGAAAGAACGCAACACTAAATCCGCCTTTAATATTATGAAGTATAACAAAAGCAAAAATTTGTTGTGCCATGTAGGATACAGTTACTACATTGATGTTAAAGCTGTGGATAAAAATATGTAGTTTTTATTGGGGTTGCGTGGATCGCCGCAAAAAACAATGTAACTCCCGGTTAACAACAAAAATTGAAAATGAACAACATTTTATCATTCAGGCCACTTCAATACAAGCGTTTTGGCAGTACGCTTCGCCAATAATAAAATAGAAGAGGAGGTCAGCGCTACAAGCAAAACAAACATCCCGATAATAAGGGACAGTATTGTCAACTGTCCAAAAACATGATAAGTTTACCTAACAAAGAAGCGCAGAAATCCAAGATAAAGTGAGTTCGACAATCTTTAGTTAAAGAACTAACTACATTGCGGAAGCTCGAAAAAGCAGAATGTTGGCCGATGGATGGACCATGTGACGTTGTTTCATGCATATTCCGTCAATTTTTTATGATTTTTGCAAAAATTGACGGCGTTGCGACACCGGCACTTCCTTGTTTGATGACATCAAAGTCGAGGAAATGTTAAGACGAAATGATTTATGATTTTTAATTTCAACTCGTTCAGAACTAGTAGGCGTGGTATAAAGCCTTTCACGTAATTTGATTGGTTTTGAGTTCGTTAGCGAGTATAGAACTATTTATTTCCGATGTCATGTACGCAGCATTAGCCCTATCACTTCATACGACGTGACTATGGGTCTTCCTAGTTACTAGATTTTAAAATCAAAAATTTACTAAATAATTTTGTGCAAAACTCTCAAAGAAGATTTTTTAAATGTTAGTTGGCTGCATTAGTTTGAAATTTTTTTGTCAGCTCGAAATTTCAAGTGATAGAAATTGTCGTTTGAAGTGATAGCAGTCACGAAAGATTGTTGTTTGGTTTGGCAGATGTTGTAAACGAAAATCGAACCGACAAACCTCTACCGCTCATCGCATTTTTGGTCTGTTTATGAGCAAAATTTGCGAAAGCTTACCGCGAGCCTCAAACAACGCCGAAGCTTGGCATATACGGCTTCAAATAATAACGGAAAAAGCGCACGTCGGAACGTATTGCCTAATTGAGCATCTCCGTAAATAGTATATTTACGTTGCATATCTGATTTAAAAGCATGCAGCTGGTCATACGGGTATTCTTTTCAATATTCTGGTTAAACGAGTGACAAAAATAAAATCAATTAATTTTGTTATATGTAATTTATTTTAAATTTGTTAAATTATGTTTGTTGCGTTATTTTATGTTATATGTACATAAATAAATTATAATTTTGGGTACTCAACTTTTGGGGTAATTAGTTTGAGCAATTTCTTTTTTGGGAAGTCTGTTCAAGATGCGAAGTCGTTATTGAGATTTCAAATTTAGTTGAGGTTTATTTTGATATTGAGTTGAGGTTACCAAGATGTTGGGAGTTTGGTTTCGAACTAATGAAACATTGATGTTTTTAAATTAAAAAATTCGGTCGTCTCATCAGACTGCAGTGACCAAACTACAAAAATATTGAAAATAGTTTGAACTTTCATACAAAGTATAATCACAATGCGAAAAATTCAAATAGTAAATTTTAATTTAACCCTAAAGCTCTTAACAAGAACCTGAGAGTCTCTAATTTTTTTTTAAAACTGTTATTTTTTTAGTTTAAGTTATGTTTTTTAATAAATGAATTAATTTTTTAAAATAATTAAACGTTTATTTTCAATGAAATTAAAAATATACAAATAGTTCCATGTCAGAGACTGAGAGGCTCTTGCTAAGAAGATGTGTTATACAATTATGTTAAGAGCATTAGGGTTAAAAAATTCAATGTTTCATTAGTTCGAAACCAAACTCCCCACATTTTGGTAACCTCAACTCGATGTACTATAAAAATAAAATCTGGCTTATCACCCAGAATATTTCAAAATTTCGTTTATTTTGATATTTCGTATTGATTTTTCATAGGTTGGGCTTATTCAAAAATCAAGAAACTTTAAGAAAAACCTTAATAGTTACCCTAATTTCAAAATTTTATTAAATTTTAATTTCTAAAACAATAATGAAAAAGAAATTTTCCAAATATTTTCATTAAAAAATTAGGATGGAATTTCTTTTGGTATTAAACGTGAGTTGTGAACACGACAATACTCTACAGTCTATTCAAATATAATACGGAAAATGCACTAATTTTGTATCATTTTATGTGTTCATATTAAATTTAATTATTTTTGACTCCATTTTGAAATGTTGTATGTTATTGCTGTGTTGTGTGTTCGATTTGTGTGTTGTGTGTCTCTTTGATCCCATAAAGAAACAAAACTTTTTTTTTAAATTTTATTTATGGATTTGGCCTGGACATATTTGGAAAATATTATAAAATATCAATAAAATATTAATTGTAATTGTTGCGTGATGTTAATTTAGTATATTTAATTAAAATTTTATGTGATAATTTTTTATTTTCGTCTCGTTGAAAATATTTAACTTTCACCACCAAAGAGCAGGGAAAAATCTGTGTTCCTGTGAATAAATTTGTGATTGTTGTTCTGTGTTATTTGTACTCTCGTAATTTATGTTATTTAGCTATCTATTTAATTAATTATCAACCGGAAAGTAATCACCAAAAATTATTATATGTAACGGTATAATACAAAAAAAAAACTAGTGTTCCTCTGTGCTGTCTGAATATTTTGTGATAGGTGTTCGCATTCTACTAACTAATCTAGGTTGTTTGACGTTTCATTTAATTTCTTTTGTTTACTGGAATTCAATTGGAATAATTTTGCTCATAATTTTTTTTTTCTGTTCTTTTTTCCATTTATCAAGCAGCAACCGGATCTCGTCTATCAATTGATGCACCCGAATTTGTACCGAATCGAGTTAAAACAGGACAACCAACAATATCATTACTAGGTCAACAAGTGCCACAATCTGAAATGTCAAGGAATGATCCTGCAATAATACTGCATGGTAATAGTTATCCAATGGCTGGAGGATATTCCGATCACCATTTAAATAATATGCAACAAACGCAACAATTTCAACCGCGGCAGCCATCTGCTCATTCGAATCACCACATGCAATCGCATCATGCACATCAAAATAATATGGTTGGATCAGTTGGAGGTGGTAAACCAGATCATCGATATACTTCCGTGCAAAATCGTTTGAATGTGGCTGGAGGGTCAAATAGTAGTAGTGGGGGTGGTGGCGGAACTGACGGTGGACCCGGCCGTAGTGATTTTAATGGTGATATGTATGCCCAATCATCTATGTCATCACAACAGCAACCTAACGAGCCTGTACAAACTATTGTGGTAAGTGGTTTTCGTAGTCGAATCATAATCAACAATTTTATAAAATTTTGTATTTATTTATTTATTTATAGACAGAAAAAGAAAATAACGTATTAAATTATTTATCAGAAGTAACTCTTACGTTGACTGATAATCCTGGTATGTTTGAAGAGATTCAGCGTCAACTAACAAATATGTTTTTTGATTTTTCATTAAATCAATTTGTTATGAGTAATGCCGTTGAAATGATATTCGAATCATCGGTCGAAGAACAAAACTTTCGGTATATGGGTGCTCGATTATGTCGTTTGCTTGACAGCGTTGAAACGCACCCGAATAGTGTGTTCCGTACATTGCTATGTCTTAAAATGGATGATCATCAAAGTAAATTACAATCGTTTATTATAAATGAGAAGAGAAAAGTTCGGGGTACAACATTATTTTTAGCCGAATTATATATGCAAATGCAGAATGTAAGTAATTAATGGAAAATTATTTTTGATCCAGTAAAATATTATATTTTTTCTTTGATAGGATGGTGCACGTATAATGAAAATCGCCCAATGTATTGTTAGTGCAATGATGATGTTACTTAAAATTCAAGGTCCTGAAAATGTGAAATGTGTTTGTCAAGCTTTAAAAGTAATGTACAAAATCGTTATAAGTTTTTAATGAAACTTCTAAATTGTTAATTTTTATGAATTTTGCAGCTTTGTGGTTACGAATTAGAATTAGATCGACCTCAAGACATTCAAGTAATAACGACGGAACTAAAATCATTGGAGAATACATTGGATGTATCCACAGAACGATTACTTAAATCTGTTTTAGATTTGAAAGCAAATCGTTGGGGACGTAGTGAACCTGTTGTAATGCAACCAATTCTAGATACAATTCATCAAGATTACAATGATGCTCCGGTGTTTTATGGGCCTGATGGTCAGGTGTTAACCGATGAAGAAAATTCATTCCTATTATCGAATATACCAAGTTATCCAACATTAAACTACGAAGATTACGATGGGTAAGTAAATTATTAGTTTAGTTTAGTCATTTTATCGGAAAATAGGTAGGTGGGTTATCTGATTCAAAAAGCATCGTTTGTATGTATTATCTTCTGAGAAGTTCCAGCTAGACGCGATTTTTTCGAAAATGATGTTCAAATATTTGAACAAGCCTAAAATCGAGAATTGAATGTCGAGTTTTCTATAATTTTGAACCTGATTTTAATAAAATAAAATAGTTCGCCCTGTTTCGAAGACTTCGAGTTCTTTCCAAGATGTTAAATTTCATAATTTAATTTAGCAAAATTTTCGAGTCCAAGGAGATTTTAGACGAAGTGGGCTTACAACAAAACTATTTTGTTAAATGAGTTTTTACATTGATTTTATTGTTTTTGGTTGTGTATCAATCCATATTAGACAAAAAAAAAAAAAAATTGGACCCCAAGTACTTACACCCCAAAATTTTCGAGTCCAAGAAACCATGTGCCTAATTAGAAATAATCTTTTCGCAAGGATATAAATTAAAAACGTTTTCTTTAATTTAATCCTATATGTTGCTTCTAATTTTTGTTATTGTTTTTCGATCCGAACTCCTCGAAGTGAGTTTCGTTGTACCTGTGCGTTGTTATGATTGAAAAGGTTTATATGCTTCGTCAAGTGGGATCATTTTTGTTTAAATTCATCACTTTTGCGCAAAACTCATCGTTAATTGTTAACGTTACATTTTCATGTTAAGTGATATTTTTTCAACATCACCTATATTAAATGTTGAGTGACTGATTTTGAACGGACAAGAACTACCACAGACGTTGTGGTCAGAAGTGATTGTCCAAAAACAGCAAAATCGTCCAGAAGTCGTTTAAGGTCCATGAACTATTGATACTGGCGAACCGATGAATGGGAACCAATTTTGGCACATTTAGTAATTGTCATTGAGGTGTTTTACGTCACTTGAACCGAAAAATTCAACCGACTAGAGATTTCTCTATTATACATTTAGAAAAGTTTTGTGCTATTTCAAAAAAAAAATTTCATCGTCTTGTAACTGTTGATGTAATCTGTCTACACCACTCTAGTACGGAAATAACATAACAGTTCAAAAGCTCTGGCAATCAACATGAGGGATCAAAGTTGAACCAGGACACGAAAGACAATTATCATTTATTCAAAGATCTATAATTAGAAATCGGGAAAGAGGTACCTCGAAAGCTGGCAAGGGCAGGCAAAATGAGTGCAATAATTACCATCTTCAAGACAGTCGTCTCACATGGAATATCAAACAAACCCCATTATATATAAACCAAGTTTAAAATGGCCATAACCAAGAACAGTGACTGAAACTCTTAGCTGGTCTTTCTTCAAAGATAAAGGGCACTTTGATGACATCTGATAAGGTTCACAAATAATTAGCCTCCCTGCAGGTAAAGGAAACAAGAAATTAGTGATTAGTTTGGTAGTGAACGTAGTTCTGGAAAATTCTTACTATTTTTAAAGGTGAAATGATTTTGATTTTTTGGTTTCATACATTGTTGTTGTTAATCGATATAAAGAGAGAGAGAGAGAGAGAGAGAGAGAAACCGAAGAAATGAAAAACAAAAATTTTACGAAAAGAATGCCCTCCCAGCGGTTCTGATTGAAGATTCAACAATTGAGCACGTAATTTATGAGCTTTGAATTTGATTCAATTGTTTTTAAGTCTCCTAGTCCCTTAAACAAACAATAATACACAAACGTAGTATTCTTTTGACTATACTTAATAAATAAATATCAAAAAAGAAAACTATAAAAGCCCAAACCCACAGCTCTAGTCCTTCTCATGAGAAGAACCTGGATGCAATAATTGGAGAAAATATGGAATACAAGGTCATTTGAATTATAATATCCCAGCGGAACAAATTGTAAAACAAACAGAAAAACTACCTCTAGTTCCATCGACAATCCCAATCACATCCCATAATCCAATTTAGTTCAAAATCGTCTAATAAGTAATATTAAATTAATTAAGTTACTTTGAAGTCGACCATAGATTCGTTCTGGCAGTACTTCAACCAACCTTTTTAAAGACGTTTTAAAATCCCACCATTTTATGGATAAAATGGATTCATAATAACTAACCGAATGAACATTCCAGCATTGAACGGTTTCTTATCTAGTGCACGCGTTTGTCGTTAGATCAAGCTCGCGATACCAATAGCTAATCTCTTTGAAATATTTGCCCTCTGATCTAGTCGACCACCTTATTTAATACAACATTTTCTAGTAGAAGGACTAATTCTGTATACTATTCGCTATCGATTAAACTTTTGGATGACTGAGCTACATTGACAGGCCCTCAGACCACCTTATTTAATACAACATTTTCTAGTAGAAGGACTAATTCTGTATACTATTCGCTATCGATTAAACTTTTGGATGACTGAGCTACATTGACAGGCCCTCAGAATAGAAATGATGTAGCCTATTAATGAGTTATATTCTGATATCTCCCAGAATTTGTCCAATGCAGGTTAAATCCAAAACCAGAAGACAAAAAGCTGCAGAGGACGAATTGTTCTAGTCTCTTCAAGGAACGGAACATCGTTTTTTGTTCCCAAAACAGCCGTTACATAGCCGCGGGCTTTCAAGATTCGCAAAACCAATTTTTGAAACGGGAACGAAACCTCGTCTAAACGGGAAATTGGGAAGTCCATTAAGTTCAGGCTATTACAATTATGAATCTCAATAAGTTATCTTAAATGTAAAAATGAATCGTCCACTCTTCTAGAGTTCCTCGTCGGGGCGTATGATCAACTTACAATTTGCGCAAAACTCATCGTTAATTGTTGGCGCTACCCGTTAAAACAGCCGGAAACGCAAACATTTCAAAAACAAACGCCATCACCTTCACGAGAAAACCCAATTTAGCCTTTTCTGATGGAGCAGAATCGCATTCTTCTAGGTCATCCATCAACAATTACAAAACGATGATACAATTCTTTTTGATTACATCGAAACGTCCGAACTTTGCTGTGAGTAAATGTTGCACCCATTTTGCAGATTCGATTTGCGTACTATGGGGGCTGTTTGACATCCCTACATTCTTCGCTCCGCGACTATCACTTAATGAACGTTTTCAACTTTTACATAGTTGTTATATTTGGATGATTTTAATATCAGTAGAGGTTAGCCCGTTATTATCAAAATTTGAAAGGGTTTCTCATAAACAACAAATCTAAAGCTCGAGGGGTATTTCTAAAATCCCAAACATCTCTTCCTTTTGATGTTTTGTTTTAACGAAAACTAAATTAAATGTACACAGCAGATTTTAATGTTTTTCGTAAAGATGGTATTGTTCGCATAATATCGATATTTCACAGCACCCCACAAGAAGAAGTGTAACTGTTTCAAATCGCAGGCGTGGAGGGAATTTACACCACTAAAACGGCTCATTACACGATTACCAAGTTTAGTGCGTAATAGTTCGATAGTTTGACGGCTGGTGTAGCACGACCCGCGTTCTCGTTCAAACCAAAGATTGTGCAAGTTCATGTCTTTAATTTCTGGTCGCAAAAAATCAGTTATTATCGCTCTGTAGAGCTCATTGTGGTGAGTTCGTGTTCTTGGATTGAGTCGCACATTTTCGGCTACAGCAGCAATATTCTTAGTTGACGCACTGAACAAACTTTCTTCGAAAAAATTCGCACTATTTCGGAAACGGCACTCAATTTAGAAATAAGTTTTCAATATTTTCCAATGTCGATCAAGCGTAAAACTGTTCATTTCAAACCGCGTCAAGAAAATTCGCCTAGTGTCAAAATAACATGGGGTGGCATGTTATAACATCAGATTTTCGATATTGTATCAAAGTTTATTTCTCGTATTCCTATATTGAAATGGGCAACTGATCGTGGTTAATCGGGTTACTGTCTGTCAGCACAATTTGTTTATGACGATTATTATAATTTAATTTTAATATGAAAATCGCGATAAATTTTGTGTCTGTCTACGGTATAAGTTGTACTCGATTTTGACCATTTGCATCACAGTTAGTGGCCATCGAAACTTCAAGAATTGAGCTTGAACAAGGATATATCACCGACCAAATGGCACAGTAATTAAAGCTTTGGCGTTTGGATCGGGAGGTACCGGATTCGAATCCCGATAGGGGCAGGCTGCAAAGTGAAATTTCATCAACAGATTTCGATCTGTGGTGAAATGTAACACAACTATGACCCTAGGCTGGCATGGAGCTTGCAATGTGCAGATGGTCTTAAATCGGTCCTATAGCCGTACGTCCTCGAGTTGGGCAGAAGGCGTAAAGTAATGACGTAAAAAGCATAACCTCGGAAGAGCAGGGTAAGCCTTGAGCCCCAATCAGGAGTGCGTTCACGAGATTTACATTGTTACAATATTGTTAACAATGGCAGCTCAAAATCGTTCATGAAACTATATCCCTTTTGTGATTTACTAACAATTGTACGGTTAGGGCAAAAGTACCATGGCAAAAATTTAGTTTTGTATGTTTTTTGAATTAACTTACACATTTGTGAATTCCTTTTTAACTTATTTTCGTCCGAAAAAAACACTATCTATACACAGTACACACAATTGTGTTGGTTTTACTTCAAATCAAGCGAAATTTTTTATCAACAACGTCATTACATACTATGGGTTTTTACTCACACATTTGTGTGGGTTGGACTAAAATTGAGTCAATTGTTTTGTTTTCTTGGTTGAAAAAGGGATATTGTAACAATGAACACGTGCCTTTTTCGTTCACGAACTCTACATTGTTACAAACGTCATTCTCAACCCAACTCGAGACTGCCTCTACAAATGTCATTTTTAATGGTGTAGGTACCAAAAGCAACATGATGATTGTGTAGGTTTGAAAAATAATTTAAAGAACAAAATTTAATTTTTAATATATTTATTTTTAATAAATTTGTGTTTTATGGATACACCGATTATTTTGATGCTCCATATACTATGTTTCTCTAGGCAAATCCAACTTTACAAAATCATAAAACGTTCATAATATATCGTTAGGAATCTTAAGATGTCTAAAAGTATCTTGAACGAATGCCGCATCATCTTCTGTGATGTCACAGTATTAAATTGCGACAAGAGATTCTCTAGCAGCTGCCTCAGCTGCTTGATATTCTTCAATCTATAAATAAAAAATTTATTCTTGTCTTGTATTTTATAAAGGCCGCTTGGTCTTACCGGTTTGGCGAGTTTGCGGTCACGTCGTCTCTCAGCACGGATTATACCTTCTGTAATAAGTGCTTTGTCGACATTGACATTAGTGGCAGGATCGTGGCACTATACATACAATTTTTTGTTTTTTATCTTAAGTGGTTGAGGATGGTGTATACTTGTAAAATAATTTATAACCTTACGGATAAAAAACGTTTAGTTGTACATATTTTGATCGATGTACATTAAGGACAAAATGGATCACCGTTGGAAAGTAGACTTTATAAAAAAATAATTGGGTCATTAACTTTTATTGTATGTAATGTAATTTTTTTACAAAAAGGATATACTAAATAATTTAATTTTAAAGAATATAAAAATAATAACTCGCAATTAAAGGAATTATAGTGACATATTTCCGATGGTATAAGGTATATCATAAAACGGGCTATGACGTTCACGTTAAATGGAGCCGTTACTAACAGTCGGGTTTTGTACAGACACGCACATCTGAAGGTCCCATTCGTAAAATTTACTAGAGATTTGGTTCGCTTAATACTTGCAGAGAATCTTGTACATAAACCCCGTTTCAAATTTTTTAAGAGATTTTTCAAATATTTACTTATTGGGTTAAAATTTCTTATTTTTTCAATTTTAAATGAAATGTAATATGTTTTATTTATATTATTATTTGTTAAATTTATCATTAGAAACAGAAATAAATAAATAAAAAAGTTTAAACAATATAAAAAATATACTGTTTCTGCCCATTGTATGATATATCATACCAGCTTCAGAGCCCCATTCACATGACTTTGAATTTTTTTCACCATTACATTTTTCGACTTGAAATATACGTGAATTATGATTTTCAGAGAAATCGGGCCATTAGAACATAGTTCGGGTTTTAATGGGTTAATTCTGTGGTTATGTTTTTAGCAATGTTTTGACACTTGGGACCATCTCATAGTTAACTACTACGTCATTTCTACAATGATAGTTGTTACGTTATTGTAACAATGTAAATCTCGTGAACGCACTCCAGATCGCATACCAATAAAAAAATAAAAATTAAAAAAAAGGATATGTGTATCAAACTTTAGGATGTTTAAAATTTTTAACGGAAATTGTCTTAACAAAGTGAAATTGAAACTCTAACAACTCGTCTGAAATTGTCGTGCAATATTCATGATCCGGCCTCTGACCTATTACGAAGGGCTTTGTAGTCGAATAGTCTTTAGTCCCGATTCCTCTAATTTAACTTGGTTCCTTTCAACTGGTATTTAAATTAGTTTGCTTACAATCAGCATCTAAAACTATATTTAAATTTCGTTCTAAAGAATAACGTATCGTTTAGATAATAAGATCGAAGCGGTAATCGTAGATTGCATTTGACGATTTTTAAACTTCCGCCAATTTTGAATAAAGATCAACTTAGTAGCTGATAGAAGGTTTAAATTATTTTACTGCATTGGGCATGCCTAATTTGCAAAGATTCAGTAGCAATTAAATTATCTGGAAAATTATTTGGAACAGGTACGTGTTCGTCAAATCTAGAAATTACGTACGCATACCCAAAATTCGATTATAAAAAATACGTACTGCACGTATTAAATACGTACGTCTGGCAACCCTATTTAACTGTTTGATTATTGTGTCGCAGGGTTCTCTAGAGAACAAGCAAATCGACACTATATCATAAACTCTGATAGATGTCGTTTTTGTATTGAATTTAGGAAGTAAAATTTGACAAGAGTAGACTCAAGAAAAAGGAAGTTGGATGCTACTGGAAGTTGATATATGGTTTCCGGACGAGTTTAACTGAGTTTGATAGGATATTCTGTTTCCACAGCTTTACCATGAATTATGTCTCGGTTTAGTTAAAAAAATGCCCTTAAAAAGAGTATTATAGTGATCGCTGCACTTTGTGTAGGCAAAATTTCACGGGGCACTAAACCGTTGTGTGTTGTTAACGAATAGTTTTGTAAAAATAGCGATACACTTGGGACAGTTTGATGTGCACTGATGCTGCTTTTCTGTTCAAATTGAGAATTTTGTAAATAAAACGAATAAATTGAAAATTTGTATATACATATGTGAAATTTCTTTACGTTACCAACAAAGTTTATAAGATAATTTAATCTAATTACTGACGAATTAGCGTCTGTTTTTACAGCTTTTTTATTTCTTTTATTTTTATTTTTTTCAGCAACGATGCGGATGAACTGGTTGAAGCAGAACCGGAAATGGATCTAGAAATTCAAATGGCATTTAAGGATTTCGTTAAAAGTGCTAAAAATAAACAACTCTAGAGATGTGGAAACTGAAAACGAAACACTTGCAAGCAGAACACAATTTTCAGTTTTTATTTTGTATTTTGTTTAAACGAAAAAATGCAAACCCAGAATATCAATTATTTGATTTAATTTAATTATTATTATTTTTATATAATTATTATTTTTTTATAGTTTAGATTATTTTTTTTTTCATTTGTATTCAATTTATCATTATTTCTTTTTTATTAAATTATATTTAATATATAAATTACAAGACTTGAGAAAGAATAATTAAAAAGAAACCATAACAAATCAATCAAGATAAATATTGATCCTTACTAGGAAAGGCTGGCCTATACATCCATTTATGTAATAAATTATCGGATTCGTTCAGTTTTTGATGTACAAATTCCGGGGCGATTTTTTTTTTGAATTGTCAAATTTACAAAACAAAATAATGGAATATTACATTGGATATTGGGCTTGATTCTCGAGGCATAAAATTTCTGTTATTTTACTTCGCGCTTCCTATTGGAATTTGTATTTAAAAAGCAAAAATAACAATATAACGCACAATTTTAGATCCCAGAATCGGCCCCATTATGATACTAAATGTAATGTTAAGTAAAATAGTTTCTCAAATATTTTAATAAAAATCTTTAGGTTTCGTTTTCGTTAAACAAATTTAAATTCATAATACGAATACCTAGCGTGTACCGTGTTTTACAAAATACGGATATTTTCATAATAGACCCTAAAAGCCTGGCTAAAAAATCGATTATGTTTTATGGTTGGCCCCGGATCCGGATATTATTGTTACAAAATTTTCGATTTTTTTACGTATTTTTTTAATTTTATTATTTAAACCGATACAAGAAAAAAATAAAATACAAAATGGTACTGTTATAATGTTTATGTGTATATTAGAAGTTAATTGAAACAAAAAAAAAATTAAAATTTTATGTTAATTTAAAAAATCCAAGAAAAAAATAAGAAAAATATATTTAAGAGAAAAACTAAATAAAAAATGAAAAAATTTTGAAAAACACAAAATTGTTATGTGGTTTAAATAAACATCGTGACAGTCCTGTATATTTTGAGCTGGGAAAATGGCTTTGGTTATATCCGAAAGATAATAAATACACTGAGTTGTGAACTCAACTCAACTTTTGTTTGTCGAATTGGTAAGTAAATATTTTGTAATTGTTTTATTAGGAAAATTTTAACTTAACCATTTTATTATATTTTTTATTTTTTTTATAATTGACACACACATGTGAACGATCATTGGAATGGCGACAGTCTAATATTATAATTTGGTATATATTTATTATAAATATAATTCTTTACTTATGGCGAATTTTTTCCAACCAAAAAGTAGATCAAATCGAAAAAGATCAAATCTTGTGAGGTTCTTTCCAACAAAAAGATTTGATTTAGATCAAAAAGATTTGATTTTTTTACGTTCTATCCAACACAAAAATGACAGATTTGATCTAAATCAAATCTATATTTTTTGATAGATTTGATCTTTTTTCGATTTGATCTACTTTTTGGTTGGAAAAAACTCGCCATTACTCTATGCCTAAACACATATACATACATATATACATAATAATAGGTAGGGAAAAGTTCGTGGCCTTTTTCCCGGTAGGTGCCTCTACATTCATATATTATATATCTTAGTAACCATTGATCGTATTGGGCAATTCTTATGTGCGAAAAGTGACATTTTGGACCGGCGACCGCTAACAATGTTCTTAAGAGGAATGTTTTATCGTATTTTCATACATTTTTCATCATCAGGCCACTGTGGTCCTATTCTGGCTTTCCCTGGGAATAGGGAATTGGGTAAAATATTTTCATAGCATTTTTGTCTAAATTGTTTTTTTCTAGCCTACTGAGGGAACATGATTGTTGTTAATATTTTCGAAACAAAGTTAAATGGGAAAATATTTTTCCCTACAAAAATTTTGTGGAACAAAAGTTTCCCAAATCACTTTGTTTTGAAAATTTTTGCACTAAACTTATTCTTTCAGTAGGCCAGAAAAAAATAATTTTAACAAAAATGCTATGAAAATATTTTTCCCAATTTCCTATTCCCAAGGAAAGCCACAATAGGGCCACAGGATAAGTAAATCCGCAATATTAGACGCAATTTAAAAATCGATACGATAAAATTTTTCATAAGTTTTCCAGAAAATTGTTAGGCGGAATAAATCTAAAAAATCGCCTTAATTTTTAAATTAAAATAATTCAAATTTTAGATAACTTAAAATAGTTTTTGAACTTCTCGAAATTATAGTTTATGGAAGAAAAAAATTCTTGACATGTAATCGTTGTCACTAGATTTGAAAATAAAAACGGCATGCATTTCATCATCGAGGAATAAATATATAAGAGAAATCAAGTAGTGCAAATTTTATGAGCCAATTTCTCGGAGGTTAATTTTATTTTATAGTTTTGATATACATATTTATATAAATCCATATAAACGTATCTTACAAACATATCGGCATAGTTATTTTATAGTTCATTGTTCTTGTTAGGCTTATACAGATTGGCAATAGTAAAATAGATTAACCTCGGTATGTTTACATGAGTCATGTTATGTATATTTTGCTCTATGATGTAATACATGCAGTTTTTTTTTCAAATCTAGTGGCAACGAACAACCTGTCAAGAAATTGTTTACTTCCATTTAATAGAAATTGCGTTAAGTCGGTACAATGAATTGGAACTTCTTGACCGACTAATTCAAGATGGTGTCAAATAAGTCAATAAGTCGGTTTTTGAGAACGGGCCTTATATCTTGTTCACGTGGTCTGTTGTAGTGTAGTGTATTTATGACTACAGCACTTATATGACCTTCACTTGGAGGTGTGGTAGTAACTCTACCATTACGTCCCTGTTGAAATATTGTTTTGTGAAAAAGTAAAAAGTACACAAAGAAAACCCGATTGATTTTGAATTGAAAATCATAACAAACACCAACTATCAAAACTAAGTACACTACGCCAAGTGTTCACGTGGAGGTAGTTGCAAATACACTACAGCATTTTGACGATAGTTGATAAATTGTTGAAACTTACTTGGTCGGTAGATACGAATTTGTGTCTTATTAAATTAAAATACGTCTTTTCTATATTAGATGAGAGACGGAAGTAAGAAAACCTTTTTATTAAAACAAAATCAATATAAAAAATCTGTCTACTTATAAAACAATATATTATTTAATTCTCATTTCAATTCCCCCACTAGAATCCTATTTATTCATAGTGCAAAGCCCCATTGCATTGATGAACTTCTGGTGCTTGGCAATTTTGAGTCCCTTTTTCAATACATCTGCTAACATATCATTGGTCAAAACATACACAAGTTCGATACGTTTGTCATTTGTCATGTCACGAATAAAGTGATGTCTTACTTGGTTCTTGGATGGTAACTGGTAGTTGTAGCTAGATTAATAGCCCTCCTGTTGTCGCAAAAAAATCTTCACAAACTTTGAAGTTTCGACAAATAACTCTTGCAGTAATCCGTTTAACCAAATCGCCTCCTGTGTGGCCGAAGTTAATGCCATATATTCGGTCTCCAGCATAATGCCATATATTCGGCTTCTTGTTCAAAACGCTCGCCCAATCAGCATCAGAAAAAACAGATAAACCGCTGTAACCATTTTTTCTAAATTCCAATTTAGCCGTTGCGCTCCCTTAAAATAACGTAGAATACGTTTAACAGCTGTCCAATGAGCCTGTCCAGGGTTATTGTTGAATCGACTAACTAAATTCACGGCATAACACACATCTGGTCTGGACACTTGAGCTGCAAACAAAATACTGCCAACAGCTGACTGGGCACTTCAGCCATTTCATCCAATTCCTTTTTTGTGTTTGGGCAAAACTCCGCTGACAGTCTTTGATTGATGTCTATGGGCGTCGATATCATATTGCAATTCATCATATTATAACGAGAGAGCATCTCGTTGATATATTGTTCTTGGTCAATCCAAATCAGACCATTCTTGCGATCGCGTGTTATTTTTAGACCTAATACATACCGCGCTTCACCCAAATCTTTCATCGTAAATGTCGACATCAGGTGTTCTTTGAGTTTCCTTTTCATCTCTTTGTCGTTCGTGAATATTATCAGGTCATCCACATAAACAGAAACAAATATCATCTTATTTCCACTAACTTGGTAATAGATGCACGGATCGACTTTGGACTTGGCTAAG
Organism: Nephrotoma appendiculata; assembly: GCA_947310385.1. Lineage (NCBI taxonomy): Eukaryota > Metazoa > Arthropoda > Insecta > Diptera > Tipulidae > Nephrotoma > Nephrotoma appendiculata. The sequence continues at coordinate 142,805,031 of OX371223.1, forward strand.
CCAAACTTTAACAATTCATTGCCTAACTTTATATTCCAAATGCTGCTTGCCTGTTTTAAGCCATACAATGATTTATTGAGACGACATACTTTGTTGCCTTTCGCATAACCTTCCGGTGGCGTCATGTAGATCTCCTCATCGAGATCCCCTTGTAAAAACGCCGTCACTGCATTCAATTGATCTACATATATCAAATTTCACGGCGATTGCAATTAACGTCCTAATCGAGCTATACCTGACCACGGGGGAATAAATATCTGCGTAATAAATGCCCTTTTGTTGACAAGAACCTTTGATTACCAGTCTCGAATTATACCTTATGATCTTCCCATTTGCGTCCCTCTTGGTTTTGAATACCCATTTACAGTTGATCGGCTTTCGATTTGGTGGAAGATCATTTTAGTGGATCTTCAAGTGCTGTTTTCTTGCAAGGAACTATATTCATTACGTATATTCAACGCTTGGCTGACACTGACTAGATCATCCATTTCGATTGAATGCAACTTGTAAGTCATATAGTCATCCCAATTTACTGGCTTAGGTTGTCTTAAGGAACGTAAATACGCCTTCAACCATATTAATCTGAACTGTTTCAGGAGGCACATATTCATCAGTTGTTACTTGATGAGTTTCATCCTCATCTTCCTGTTCACTGGTCATGTAAAGTGTATCATGGTCACTTCAGCGGATCATCCTGTACTGTCATTCTGATCTGGATAATTCGTTGTAGTCTGCGACAAATCTGTGATGTTATCAACAATTATCGACGCTTCCGGGAAAATATCTAAATAAGTATACTGACTGATTCTTAGAGTATCCGTTCTCCAACACGTTAATTTTCGTGAAACACCACATCACGACTAACTATAATTCGCTTAGTATCGGGGTCATACACCCTGTAGGCCTTCCGATACTTCACTGTAACCGACAAATATTCCCATCTTCGAGTTTGGGTCTAATTTGTTCTGCTTTTGCTTTGGGATATGCACCCAACACTCGCAACCAAACACTCGAAAACGCGACAAATCCGGTTTTCTCCCCAACCACGCTTCTTCTGGTGTCATTCCATTGATCATTCTACACGGTGAATGATTAATTATATACGCGGCGGTAGACACTGCTTCTGCCCAAAATTGTTTATCTAGGTGGGCATCAAATATAACGCATCGCGCACGTTCTATTATAGTTCGGTTCATGCGTTCTGCAACTCCGTTCTGTTCTGGCGTATACGGTCGTTGCAATATTCAGAATCATTATCGGTACGTAAAATTTGTATGGTCCTTCCACTCTGGTTCTCGACAAGCCATTTAAATTCCACAAAATTGTTGACTACATCTCTTTTTTTATTAAGTATGTAAGCAAAAGCGCGCCTTATGGAATCGTCTACGAACACCATAAAATATCGTGCACATCCAATTTGACTGGACCGCATAAATCAGAATGTATTAAATCGAGTCTTTGATGGGCCCGAACTGCAACATCTTTAAAGGGAAGACGAGTTTGATTAACCTTCAAACAGATTGAGTGGTTTATTTGACTAAAATTAACACCTATACAGCTCGTTCTGATTTCAACTTCATTAAATTGTTGAAATGTAGGTGTCCCATTCGCCGTTGCCATAACATTTCATCTGATCTAGGCGTCTCAGCATTGGATATCATGGCCAAATTATCACTCGGCTGAATAAATATAAACATACCATTTTTTGCAACATATCGTTGGCAAATACCACCTTTTTACCACTTTTTACTATTTGGCTGACGGATATAAGGTTTGCACACAAATCTGGAACAAACATCACTCCTTCCACATTGACAACATCTCCATCACTAGCCACCAGCTGAATGTCTCCAACACTTCTGACGGTCAGACGAGAGTCATTCGCAGTCACGACCCCATTATTCGGTGGTGGCTCTGTAGTTCTTTTGAACCAATTCGCCTGTGCGGTCATATGCGCTGAAGCTCCTGAATCAATATACAATACTCTGATGATTTCGAGGTTGTACTCAGAAACGATGTAAACAAAGTTTTTTCATTCTGATTTTTTGTAGACCGTTTCTCTAGACAATTAGATGCACAATGGCCAAATTTGTTACAATTGTAACATCGAATGAACTTCTTGTCCTTACTATTGGGCTTAACATTCTTGGTTACTAATGCTGCATTATTTGTCTTAGATTCATTCTTGACATCTTGCAATATTTTATTTTTAATTATATCGGCAGAAATCTTAATTCCAGAAGCCTCAATCCGCATAATCATCGGTCTGTATTCATCCGGTAGACCCGATTATAGCACCGTTCCAGTCCATTCATCCGTTACGGCCAATCCGACCCCATTCAACTTATATGCGTATACGTGATCACTTTATTCACGTATTGCTCTACGGAATTGTAACATCGAGCAATAAATATATAAGAGAAATCAAGTAGTGCAAATTTTATAAGCCAATTTCTCCGAGGTTAATCTTATTTTATAGTTTTAATATATTCATATACACAAATTTAATTTTTTTCTATATTTAATCCACATATACGTATCTTATAAACACATCGGCATAGTTATTTTATAGTTCATTGTTCTTGTTAGGCTTATACAGATTGCCAAAAGTAAAATAGATTAACCTCGGAATCTCTACATGAGGCCTCTTATGTATATTTTGCTTTATGATTGTAATCAGTCATTCTCCTTGATATTAAACTCCTAAGTAAACCTACTCGCCACCTGGTTAATCCAACGTCTTGGAAAGCTTTTTTCAATTCATTCCATGCTTCTTTAGCAGTTTTTGTATTCTGCACATGTGGGTAAACTATTTTGTCAATCAACAAAATCCTTTTTAATTTTTTTTTCGTTTTCTTCTTCACTTATGACTACATCCCATATTTTGTGTATGTGTAGTGGGTACAATCAGTGCACCTAGAATACTACAGGCCACACTGCTTTGAAAATTTTGCTATATGACGTCAATTTATGTCGACAGTTCACTCTTTGGCTATTATAGGCAGCACTAAAAATAAAAAGATTTTTTTGATTTTTTTTTTGTGTTTGCTGTCATATACATATAAGAAAAAAATTGTAAACAAACAACAAGAAAAATATTTTTAATAATATTTTTCAAAATTTAATAAAAAGCCATTGGTAAAAGTATTAATTCATAATATTATTATAAAATTATGCATTCTAAATTATGTTAAATATGTAAACGTATAAAATGTGTACACTTTTCCTATAATTTACGAGAAGACATAACCTTACTTTTAGCACTCGTATAAACATTTTTTTTTTTATATGTTTGTTTTCGTTTTTTCTTTTTATGAACATGACTGCCGTCTACAGTTCAAAGAATAAACTGTAGACATAAATTTAATGACATAGCAAGCAGTGTGGCCTGTAGTATTCTAGGTGCACTGGTACAATACACGGTTCACAGGGAGAATTAGTTTTGTTCAACCCTAACATTTTATGATGAAATACATTCATTCATTTTTCCTTTGTCAAACCAAGAACGCGTGTGTTTTACTTTCAATTATAATTTATTTCAACTCAGTTAAATACATTGATTATACCATAGGTGTAGGTTCTCAAAATATGCTTGTACAGCGTACCTCTAAGAATCATAATTATCAGGCCCTTTTAGTTTTTCTATTGACATTTCCGACATTTTAAATGTATTTTAATTATCGCCGTTCGCTAATGCACAAATAATCGTAATCTGGGCTCATATCCTGTAGAAACTTTGCCGATAGTTACGAATTTGTGTCTTATTAAATTAAATGCGGGCTATCATTGGGTTTCCAAGACTAAATTTATTCAAACTAAGTTGACGATTAAGCAAGTTTCTAGGGATGCTAAATTAGCCACGTAAAACTCCGAAATTTCCACATTAAATATTGAGAAGGCCGTTATAGAAGTTGGAACCGACCACGTTCATCGTCACGTTCATAAATGCAAACGATTCAAATTATCGGACTAAAACTTAACCAAAACAAACTTCATTACCATCGAAAGATTAAAAACCATGGAAAAAATGGGTTTTTCGTGTAGGCATTACACGATTGTCTTGGTTAATCAAACCATGTCTTCGTCAAAAAACGAAATCCGTACGTCCTAATCAGGACACTTTAAACAATATGAATCATGAATCTGGACATTGCTCTTTAGCGAAATCTCGTCTAGACATTCATTATCGCGGATGTATCATACCGTGGACTTTGTCGATCCTTCAACATCTCGTTTTTTCGTAGAATCCAAATTCATAATTCGTCGTTACCGGACATTTCCGAACTAACTTTATAACTAATCGAAATCGCAAAAGACAATTTATCAAACATGTAAACATCACCATCTAGGAACTAGTAGTTCGCCTTTCATTTGTAAGTATTTGGAAAATTATTTTCAGTGTTCTCAGGAATATTCCGGAAGCAATATAAATTAAACAAGAAATTGCGACCACCTAATTTACGACTGTATTCACAATCTAGTGATTCGAACCGGATTTGACAGGGTAAGTAAGAGTTCGTCATTTGTGGAAATAACGAAAAAATGTATCGCCCAGGTTGAGTAGACAATGATGACTACGTTAAAATATTTTATATATTTTATTTTACATAAACTACGCTGTAAGTCAAGTATTTTTTTGTCAACTCTCTGCTTAATCGAGATTGGTAGCCGATTACTGTCTAGCCAGCCAGAAGCTACACAAGTAATATTGCAAACACCAGGGTTGTATTCCATTAAAGATATGACGGTTGAAGGATTACGGCCCACAAGCCATTCTCTTTAACAAGTACTTCATTGGGCACTACAGTTCTCTTGAGGAGATGGCCTTAATAACAGAAACTCAGTAGATTTCTCGTCGGTATCATTTGACGGAATTTGGAAATATGCTTCATTAGGGTTTCGTTGGATGTGCTTGATTATATTTTGTTTATGTTAGAGCGTGTTTAACTCATAGAGCCAGCTTGAATTACTTCGTTAAAAAGCACATAAATACTTAATTCTGATAATCTAAAAATTTTGCTCCGCGATTATCTATAAGCTTTTTTTATTCCTAGAATACAAATTTATTTAAAAGTTTTGCACACCTTACAAAATGTCTATGAAAAATAATTTCAATTTGTAATCCAAGCAATTTTTTAAGTTCATGCTCGTAAACGTCATTTTTAACGCCATGAGCGCCTGTAAGTAGTTAGGCGATCAGAACATAATTTCGGTCATTACAAAATTATGAGTAGTTCCAAACCAATAGATGATTTCTCAAGCAACCAACTAAGAGAACGTGGCTACAAGATAACGAACAAGTTAAATGAAGGCTCGTATGCCAAAGTGTATCTCAGTGAATTTATATCCGGGATATCCGGTACTACAAAATTAGCTGTCAAAATATTAGAAGCAAAAGCCAGACCCCGCGATTTACTGAAAAAATTCTTGCCACGTGAATTAAGCATTCTGTCACAAATACAGCATCCATACATCATTCACATTCACAGTATACTGCAAATTGGATTGAAATTTTACGTTTTTATGCGATACGCCGAACAGGGTGATTTGCTCGATTTTATACTTAACCACGGCATTATAACTGAAAACCAGGCTCGGGTATGGATCCGCCAAATTGCTCTAGCCATTCAATATTTACATGTACTGAATATCGCGCACCGTGATTTAAAATGTGAAAATATTTTGGTGACGGTGAACTATAACGTGAAATTATCTGATTTTGGTTTTGCCCGCTATACCGTTGATCCGGCAGCCGCCCAACCACTCTTAAGCGAAACGTATTGTGGCACCCTTTTATATGCATCACCAGAAATTTTGCATGGTCATCCTTATAATCCAAAAATGGCCGATTTATGGTCAATTGGGGTTGTTCTCTACGTTATGCTAAATAAAGCAATGCCATTTGAGCACAATAACGCCAAACTTTTATATGAAAATCAAATGAAAAGAAACTTTAAATTCCGTTCGAAAGTAGTTGGTGGCATATCCAAAGAAGTCAAACAATTGGTTGAGAAGTTATTGGAGCCAGATCCAGTGAAGCGATGCAGCATTGAAAATGTTATAAACTCGGACTATATAACGTTGGATAAACGTCTTAGAAGTAAGTGTTATGAAGCACGGGTACATTTGGTGGTAAATAAAAAATCTAAACTTCTATGTATCTAGAATTAACGGAGGCGGAGCAGGCAGCTTTAACCAACGCTTTCAATCATCAAATGCATCAAGATAACATTTCAATGCCCAATTTAAAACCTAAAAAAATACTAAGATTAGGATTACCTGTAAACGCGCCAATTGGGATTTCTGAAATAAAGCCTTATAATGAAAATGATCAGCCTAGAGTGTCAGATGTACCTGCCGTAGAACGATTTGTCGCATTCGAAATGGAGCCTCATGTCATAGGCATCGAAAACAAACATAACTAGCATTATAACAAAATGAATTAATTCTAATATATACCTTTTCGTTTTTATAGGGGCCAACAGTAGAAATCGGTTTACGGAATTACAACATGATAAAATTATGTTTCCTATTTTTGTTTAAACGACCGAGGCCTTTGTTCCTCTGCTACGTAAGGTTATTTAAAGGCATTCATATTCATCGGTATCATTAAATAGTAAAAATTTCCGTTTGAATTCCGTTACCGAATTCAACGTGTTTAAACGGGTTGGATGCACTGCTCCGCTAATCATTTTGTTTATCCGTGGAGTATGTCGTTACTGATGAGTATATTTTACCTGGAGAATCTAAATCATAATCGCTTTCTGCAAATCTAAATAAATCTTAAAATTTTCTATTACCAAACTAATTTTGGCAATAAACCTTGTAGCGAAATTTTTTTTAAGCTGGTGCTATTGGGCTACTCCAAACATTATGCTCCATATTTGAACATAATGGGAATTAAAAGGAACTTCATATACGGTATTTAAGGGCTAATCGGTATCGTTCTGAAGTAGCTTAATATAATAGCCCAAATGTGAACCTTCAAACGGAAATAACATCAATTGCAAGCTTTTCATTCAACAATTACAGTACAGTAAAACCGTCCAAGACTTGCAACAAGTTGTGTAGGCACATCAACAAATGCAATTTGACTTTAGTCACACTGAACGAGTACCGGACTTATCAGGATAAAGGCAATGCCACATTACAATTTTTACGTACGTTTTCTGAAAACGTTTTTTTCATTTACGAATAAATTATTGCATATATTTTATTTAAATCAATAAGATATAATGTAAAATAACTTTATTTATTAGCCAAAATAATAAATTTATAATTATTGACCAATTATAATTGAAAAATTTTCATGAATGGAAAAAAAACGTTTCTAGGAACGGCAAAATAGAAAAATGACTATTTTTCAATTAAAATTGTCATAAGCGGCGTACTTCTCTTTCTGCAATTAGGGAGCTAACCCTGGGGGCTAACAACCACATCATACACATCTTTCAAAGACCAGCATACTAAATTACGTACAAATACATCAAGATAATATTTCTTGGAACTACACAATTTATACCACCCAAGTAGCACCAAATAACTTTATAGTTTTATGACCAAATCCCGACGTCGGTGCAACCGCTAGAAACATGAAAAATTAGACATTTTGAACTTAAAACTAAAATTTCTTATCTATCGGTCGGTCCGACCACCATACGACGGTATCTTTTACCAGTCAGTATCAAGTTATTTTTTATCGAGTTGGCCAACTTATTTCACATTTTCTAACTATTATCCGACTACTGTAACTTAATGGTCATTATTTACCCACGTGCCGACTCTTTAGTTTACCGGTCGTTTTACCCGATATTTAATGACCAGTTGGCGACTTTATTGTTATTTAAAAACTGAAATCTAATAGCGTTTTCTTTTTACAAAATACCGGCAAAAAATTTTGATGTACATCAAAATTTTTTGATGTAAATCACATTTTCGTGTTCTTTTAGCGAAAAAAATAGCAAAAAAATTTGATGTACATCAAAAAATGGAAATGTAGATTTTTACTTCCATTTTAACTACCACATACAAATATTCATATACATATAATATGCCAATCGTAAATATTGACAAATACGTCAAACGCGTCATTTGAAATTAGTTCAAAATAGTTTGTTATTGTTTTCGGCATCTCTTTCGGGTTTAGGCACACTACGATAAAAATGCATCAAATTTTTTCGTATTCTTTTTACTATTGGAAATTTGATTTACATCAAAAACGTAAAAAGAATTCGCTATAACTTAAATAAGTTATTTGACATATGCACGACGACGAAATAACATTTTTCACGTAACACAATTTTGTTGACTCGCTTGACAATTTTATCGAGAATATTATTTATCGACAAACGTCAAATGTACAAAAAATTATTATTTATAAATAATTAAATATGGATCATTCTAAATTAAAAAAGAAGCCATTTAAACATTCGACATTATTTTTCCGGCAAGTGAAATTTTACTTAAACAAACCCTTAAATCTAAATGTCAATAGAAAAAGTAATTTTGACAATTAAGTTAAAAAAATAACCAAGTTGTTGCCAGAGTGACAAATTTGTTGGGAAAATAGTTTATTTGATTTTGAAATAACTTTTTTGCGTTTTTTGAGTCTTTATTATAACTTTTTTGTCATTTTCATATACATTATGAAACTCGCCATTTTTTCTTTAGACTTCATTAAAAATTATTTACTTCTGAAAAACAAAATTTGTTATTTTGAAAATTTTTATGACTATATGTTAATATAGTATCCTAATTTTAATGACGGGGATGTTTTTGAACAGATTTTCTCTGCTTTTAGAGTAATTTAATCATATTTATTTATTTTTATTTTTTTGAAATATCAACTTATGTTTTAAAATAAAGAAATTATGGAAGCCCGTAAGTTTTGAGTTGGGAGACAGGTACATATTTACTATAAAACTAAATTTGTTTGAAAAAATAAGCCGTAATTAACACCAAATTTGAATTATTAGTTTAACAATGATTCTATAAATTTTAATTTTTATAAAGAACCTTTCAAAGTAGGAACATTTGACATTTGTATTTTTTTATAAAACAAGAAAAAGAATTAAATAATGTTATGAGAAAGACAGCACGATTATTTACATATATTGAAAAAAAAAGTTCCCTCTCCACAAAATATAATCCGAAAAGACAAATAGTGGTTATTACGACGTTATAACAACCTAAGATTTATTCCCCAATACCGTTGTAGCACCGTTACCATACCGTTGTACCAACGTCGGCTAGCCGACCACTAGTCATTCAGCTAACGGCGGTACGACGTTATCCCAACCCATTTGTGCTACTTGGGCAACTAATGTAAAATTCCTTGTAAAATGACTTTTCCACACTGGTACACTCAAGAATCCGGGTGCGGTCATTTTCCCATAGAAATTGATGGGGAGCTTAATTTTAAAATCTTAAAGTAATCTGAATTAGTTGTTTTTTAGTTTTTCAAAAACTCTGCTTTATTCAGATAAACGGTCCTTGGATGGTATGGATACCATCTGCACGACCCAAGCTCCATGTCAGATTCATTTAGATCTGTACTCGACTTAACGATCGTGGTTGTGTTTATTATATCACCGAACGTAATGGAAAAATTCAATTTTTAAATTCTTGCCCCTGTCAGGATTCGAACCCAGCACAACCTGGTTCAGTGTCGAAGCATTAACCACTGTATTACCTACTCGGCGTTGCGAACGCAAAGTTCAGCCAGATTCCCGCGCAATGCAACATGCATAATGGGGACAAAGGGACTTTCTCTTTCAAAGTATTGAATGGTTCAGTAATTGTTGTGGACGCTGAAGCTGTAAAAAGCTAGCGTTAAGCAATTTAGTAGAATGTCTAAAAGATGAAGTACAAGTTTGCAGTTTGATATAGTCGTCGTAAAAGACCAACTTACCCAAACAGCTTTCTATTATCAAGCGGTTAGTAGCACCCTAATGGGCTAGTTTTATAGACGAAAACGAAACGGACTGAAATGAAACGAAACAAAAGACGAAAGAGATATGGTTATATAGACGAATTGTTGAAACGGTTTTGACAATTTCATATTTGTTTTTAATTTTATATTATTTGAAATTTACTTCTCGTGTGTATGAAAACTAACGTGGAAAATCCATTTTATATTTGGCAAACTAAATAGAAATATACAAAATATGTAAATTTATACAAAATATAAAATATTTTGCCAATTTGACATAAGTGCTACTAAGGATAACAAAAAAAAACATAACCGATAGTGTATAACCGCAAAGACGAAACGAAAGCAAATTGAATTGAATCAATTCCTCCTTTCGTTTCTTCTATATAATTGGTTTATTATGTTTTCATGTATTCAATTCGTTCGTTTCGTTTCGGTCCATTTCGTTTTCGGCTATATAACTAGCCCTTTAGGTGAATTTAAAATGAAAATTGCGGAATATGAAAGGATTTTCTCTCAAGGAGATTCCTGATAATCAATGGGAGTATCTAGGCCGTATAGGCCTATATTTTAGATGACTCGTTTTTATATTTAAATAGAACAATCTAACATGACAAACATACAATCCTAAACCAGATAATATCTACTAAAAAGTAAACAGAAATATTTTGCCTCACTAAATGTGGACAATACCAAAATATTTCTAGTGAGATATTTTGTATCCAGATGGATAAGATTGTAGTGCGGCCTACATGTGCTGTGCTGGATACACCCAATCCAATTGCTGTGTATAGATTTACAGTTTCGTAAAGTGACAGGCAAACACGATCAAAGTAGGAATTTCATTTTTATACAACCAACTGTCAGATAAATATTTAGGAAATCCAAACTAAAATTTAAATTGAACCGCAGAAAATGGGAAGCACCAAAAGCGAGATGGAGTTAATGGTCCAAAACGCAATATTAAAAAAGCGGGGATATAAAATTCTAGCGAAATTAGGTGAAGGCTCCTATGCAAAAGTGTACCATGGTGAATTTGTATCGCCTCTACCTGAAGATTCAAATGGCTCACCATTAAAATTGGCGGTTAAAGTAATGGAAACTAGACTACACGAATTTAATAAAAAATTTCTACCACGTGAATTAAATATTCTGTGTCGAATAAATCATCCACACATCATTCACATCCATAGCATATTGAAGATTGGTCCAACCTATTTCATCTTTATGAGGTTCGCAGAGCAAGGTGACCTGCTCGATTTTATGCTCAAACATGGTTTAATAAGCGAAAATCAGGCTCGCGTCTGGGCCCGACAAATCGGGTTAGCGTTACAATACTTGCACGAATTGAATATTGCACATCGTGATATAAAATGTGAAAATGTCCTCGTCACCATGAATTACAACGTGAAATTATGTGATTTTGGATTTGCCCGCTACACCATCGATCCGAAACGAAGACCAATACTTAGTGACACGTATTGTGGCAGCTTATCGTACGCGTCCCCGGAAATCTTAAATGGGCGTCCATATAATGCAAAAATTTCGGACATGTGGTCATTTGGAGTAGTAATCTATGTGATGCTCAATAAATCCATGCCATTTGACGAAACAAGTCCGAAAGCACTGCGTGAAAATCAAATGAAGCGAAATTTTAAATTTCGTTCCAAGGTTACAGAATTTCTATCTAATGAGGTAAAAGAAGTGATAGCTGGTTTATTAGAACCCGATCCAGCACAGCGTTCTCGTGTCGAGGCGGTAATAAATTCGGAGTGGATATCCATGGACAAAAGGCTGAGTGGTAAGAAATTTACATACAAATTACAAATACAACTTTTTTTATAATTTATCTGCGTGTAGCGTTAAGGCCTATGGAGCTTGCTGCACTGTCGGATGCATTTCAAAACCAGTATACGCCGCCATCCACTTTTTCGATAAATAAATTGGACGTGGTTGGTAAACAGCCACCTGAAAAGGCTGGGACAAGTTCAAAACCTTTTTCTACGGAACATATCAGCATAATTAAACCATACGGACACGAAAAGCCACGACCATCAGAAGATTCTAAAATACCGACGGTTGTATTATTAAACGAACGTTTACATGCAGAAGCCGATGCAGTTGATGCTGAAAAGTAATCGTTTGATAAGTATTCGAAAGTTTTGTGATTATACAATTTTCGTTTTAAAAAAATTCCGTTGTAAAATAAAGTTTTATTTATGTTTTAATCTGATGTAGCCTAAAATTGTTTAGCCCCTCCTTCCTCCGTCTAGTTTGTCAACTGAAGCGCATGATTAGTAGTAGCAGGAATTTTTAAAGTTTTGTTTGCAGAAAACCTCCGATTATAACTGTTAAAAACCAAAGGTTGTCATTAAATGTTTGTTTTAAAAGCGAATTGTATCAACACATCACATCCTTGGTCGTAGGTTTCATATCGAGCACTGCAAGCTTTGTGCCAGCCTTAAATCTCGCTTCATAGTATAAAATGGTTATAAAAGCCTCTCCGGTAGCCTAACAGGGGCTTATAGATTTTATTCTTTACTTTAGGAAATTAGAGACAACTTTCGTCTGCGGAAAAACATCAGCGAAATACAATCCACGAATCGGAAGATTCTAAAATTTGGCTTTAAAAATTCATTTGAAAAAATCTGAAAAAAAAGTTGTAAAAATTTTCTACAAATTATCTGTTAATATAACAGGCGAACATAAAATGTAGTAAATCAGTCGACGTACATACTTCATGACATTTTTTAATATAATAATGAACCCGTCTGACAGCAAAACGACTTAAAAATGTCATATAACAAAACAACAGAGGCAATTTACATACAACATGACAATTATTAATTTAACCGTTTGAGTCCCAGGAGGTAATGCAAACGCATTACAAAAAACGTAAAACAGCTGTGGTGGAAATTTAAACAATAAAAATAAACTCCAACGCAGATAACAATCGCTTATTGCATTTGTTAGGTAACGCGATTCTCGTCTCTTTCTCATCGTTCCGTCACATTTATTTATTTTATTTTCCCGGCATAAAATGTTGATCGCGCTGCTTGGGACTCAAACGGTTAAATCCATCTGACAGCAAATCAACATAAAATGCCGTATAACAAAACAAACGAGGTAATTTTTAAGTTATTTCGCTTTTTCGAGCAACAGGCCAGTGCACTAAGAATACTACAGGCCATGCTTTGCTATATGTCATTAAATGTGTGTCTATAGTTTATTCCTTGAACTGTAGACGGCAGTCATGTTCATAAAAAGAAAACACGAAAACAAACTCACAAAAAAAAATTTATACGAGTGCTAAAAGTAAGGTTATGTCTTCTCGTAAATTATACGAAGTGTGTACACATTTTATGTGTGTTTACATATTTAGCACAATTTAGAATGCATAATTTTATAATAATATGTATTATGAATAAATACTTTTACCAATAGCTTTTTATTGAATTTTAGAACATATTATTAAAATATTTTTCTTGTTGTTTGTTTACAATATTTTTCTTACCAATATGACAGCAAACACAAAAAAAAATCAAAACAATATTTTTAATTTTAGTGCTGCCTATAATAGCCAAAGAGAGAACTGTCGACATAAATTGACGTCATACAGCAATTTTTTTAAAGCAGTGTGGCTTTTAGTATGGGGGGCGAAGTCCGAGATTCATACCTCCTCGCGGTGCTCTCTGGGTAACGCTAAATGAATCAGGCGGTGTAGTGGAGACGAACAGACTAAATCCTGTTTATAGTCATGGACACTACATGTCAAGGCGGGTTATTGGCGCCTCAAAACCAATACCAAATCAGCGTCTGTTCTCCAGGTTAGGTGCGGCTGAAGCGGGCGTCTGTCTTGTATCAAGCGGCTCGCTATATAAATGTGTTCAAGGTAGGACTGGATGCCTTAAGATTTTCACCAGTACGTGACCCACACACGTAACAAGCGGGTTGAGCGGCAGGCCAACAACCTTCCCTCATAAAAACCATTTAAGTTATGAACCCTGAACAAAGGCCTCGGATTACCATATCGGATTCATTACAAACTCGACCTCGGAAATTGTACACGGACAACGCTTTAAAAATGGGAACATGGAACGTGCTTAGCCTCTTAAGACCTGGAGATCTCCAGAACCTTTCGAACCAAGCCAAAAGTTACACATTAGACGTACTTGCACTACAAGAGCTTAGATGGTCTGGGAGTGGGATCCATGACACCACCAATGGTTACACTCTTCATTACAGCGGCCATCAGAACGGAGGAGAATTTGGAGTTGGCTTCCTCATCCATCGGCGCGTGAAGCACCATATCATCGATTTCCGCCCTATCAACATGCGGATATGCACGGTCAGACTTCGCACTAAGAAATTTAACATCACGATCGTTAATGTGCATGCACCCACCGAAGATAAATCAGATGACATCAAAGATCTCTTCTTTGTCGAGCTCGAGGAAGTCATCAATAACATACCGCACCACGACATTAAAATCATCGTGGGCGACTTTAATGCAAAAATCGGTAGAAGTGCAGAAAATACAACGCACATCGGTCCTAACAGCCTGCACCTAACTAGTAACAACAACGGCCAACGCGTCACCGACCTGGCAATAATGTACAACTTAGTTGTATCAAGTACGTTTTTTCCACATAAGAGAATTCACAAAGTAACGTGGAGATCGAATGATGGAAGAACTGAAAACCAAATCGATCACGTCATGGTGTCCAAGAGACACTCTACCAGCATATCTGACGTTAGATCTTACAGAGGTGCAGATATGGACAGCGATCATGTGCTTGTCATATATATATATATATATATATATATAAGTGCATATATAAGTGCAAACTGTCATCAACCTTCAATAGACAAGCACAAAAAACCGTTCGATGGAATGTCGATGCTCTAAAAGACCAAGCGTCACTGCAGAGTTACCAATCAGCTGTCACTAACTATTTAGAGCGGCCCAGCGACAACGAAGGAGCTCCTCCTAATATCCAGGAGCAGTGGCACGCTATACAGTCAGCCATTACCACCGCGGCGCAAAACACTATCGGCAGAAGACAGCCGAGATCCCGCAATGATTGGTTCGATGATCAATGCCGCCTGGTCGTCGAAAATAAACGTAAGCTTCGTGAAAAATGGTTGGCTCGTAACACGAGAAGCACTCAGGCAGAATATCTGCGCGCTAGGAAAGCCACGATTAAATTCCTTCGACAAAACAAACGCGATCATTTGAGGTCATGCATCGAAAACATCAGCTTCCAAGCGGAAGTAGGAAATTCAAGGGACTGTTTTGCTAATGCCAGGAATCTCACTAAAGACTTCCACCCAAGAAGTACAGCCATAAAAGACGGGAATGGAGAATTGAGAACAAACGTGGCTGATGTTCTCTTAGTATGGCAAACCTACTTTCAAAGTCTGCTAAACCGGAATGAAGAAGTGACCCCCATTAGAGCAATAGCTCCTCCAGGTGATGAGGTCTTCGTCGAATATCCCACAGCAGAGGAAGTAGACGCAGCTATTAGTCGATTGAAAAACGGCAAGGCACCCGGTCTCGATGGAATCCCCGCAGAATTAATCAAACTCGGAGGCGCTACTCTTGCAACAAGTTTATACGATCTCGTCGTTTGTATTTGGGACCAAGAAGAGTTGCCGGAGAATTGGAAGACCGCACTCATATGTCCGTTGCATAAAAAAGGCGACCGTCTTAAATGTGAAAACTTTCGTGGCATAGCTCTATTGAACACTGCTTACAAAGTGTTGGCTAATGTTGTACTTGCCAGACTCATCCCTTTCGCCGAAAACATCATTGGCGACTATCAGTGTGGTTTTCGTCCCAACCGATCGACCACTGACCAGTGTTTCACCATGAGGATGATCTTGGAAAAATGTTGGGAGTACAACATAACCATTCATCAACTATATATAGACTTCCGGCAGGCATATGACAGTATAAACCGCGACAACCTTTGGGCCGCGCTCATATGCCTAGGTATTCCAGAGAAACTTGTTTCTCTGTGTAAATTAACAACGTCTGGATCTGCATGTAGAATTGTAATTGAAGGATCTGTGTCAGACTCTTTTCAAATAACATCTGGTGTTCGACAGGGAGATGCACTCGCGCCTGTGCTGTTCAATCTGGCGCTTGAGTACGTAGTGAGGAAAAGCAACATTGAAACTTCGCGCTGTATATTCAATAAATCAGGCCAAATTCTTGGATATGCAGATGATATCGTGCTTCTTGGCCGAAGACCTAGCGACATCAAGGACAGTTTCATACCGCTCAATCGCTGCGCAAGAAGACTTGGTTTGGAGGTGAACAGTACCAAAACGAAATTTTTTACAACACCCAGGAACATCTCTATGGCAAATCTCGAAATTGGCGACCATAATTTTGATAGCGTCGAAAATTTTAAATACCTCGGGTCACTTATAACATCATCAAACGACATGCAGGCAGAAATAAAAGCCCGAATCGCTGCCGGACAACGAGTTTTCTACGCGCAATCAAAATTATTGCGATCTAAACACCTATCGCAGTCGTGCAAGCTCGCACTTTATAAAGCACTGATAAGACCTGTGCTGACTTTCGGAAGCGAGAGCTGGACCATGACCTCTAACGACTGTAGATTAGTATCTACCTTCGAAAGGAAGGTCATCCGTTCAATTTTTGGTCCTATTAAAGTTGCGAACAATGAATATCGGATTCGCATGAACCACGAAATAAAGCAACTTCTCGGAGGTAGCGATATTATCGGCTTCATCAAATCTAATCGAGTGAGATGGCTCGGCCACGTTGCAAGGTCTCCACAACAACGAATGATTTACAAAGTGTTCCATCAACAACCAGCCGGAGTACGTCGTAGAGGAAGACCCCGACTACGCTGGCGTGACGACGTCGAACAAGACCTACTCGTATTAGGATGTCGAAATTGGAGGACGAGAGCGATGGACCGAGAAGGATGGAGGACCATAGTGCGGGCGGCAAAATCCCTTCATGGGATGTAAATGCTAGAGAGAGAGAGAGAGAGGCTTTTAGTATTCTAAGTGCACTGAATAGGCGATCATAAAATGTAGCAATTATGGCGACGTATTTAATGACATTCGGTCATGAATTGAGGTTCACCTTAAACTCAACGATCTCTGTGACAAGGTTCTAAAGCAATCCTTATGTTTTCACTGCATTGTCGATAAATATTATAGGCTCGAAAACTCTCGAGCCTTGATCGACAGCTTCTATGTAGGTCTGTTCCTAGGTCAACTACGTAGAATTGAAAGGTCAAATGTTACGATCGTCAGCTGGTAGACTCTTGATTTTGTTGTAGTGCTAGGGAAATTCTGCTGATAATAGTTTTAGCATTTCTTGTTTAGCACTTCTTGTGTTAGGTAAACCATGAAATGGAACGTAACTGATTTTCCATTTGAAATTGCGCCAAAAACGAACCACCACAACCCTGTTTCTTGGGCGATTTACCATCCTTGCTTCCCTTGTACTACCTGGTTTATTAAAAGCCACAATAATAATAATCGGTTGGCTAGAATTTGGATCCGCCCAAGCAGATTAATCAAATGGTTCCATTTTCTACGGTTGAAAACTTGGTTAACCCTTAAATGCATCAAGTCCGTTATAAATGACAACCAGGCAAATCGATAAAAAAGGTAAACAGAAAACACATTTTAAGCAAATATGTGTGTGTATGTTTAAGTACAAGTGTAATCTATAGACAGTCGGTTGAAATTATTTGAGTAACGGGTCAGCTAGTTCTCGATCGACAAACAAATCATTTCACTTGGGCGGTTAAAATTAAAAAATGCGTTTTTTATATATGTATATGTATTATATACGTCTATGTCACTGACTAACTCGACTCGAGATCGCACAGTTTGACCAAAAAAAAATTCGTAGCAAAGTGTCGCGGGTTACTTAAATTTTTTTAATGTTTTAATTGAATACAAGTACTTTGCACGTTATTATTGTTAAACATCATTGTGTTTATTTTATTTTTAATATGTTTGTTGTTTTATTTTCATGAAATGGGAAAAGTACAATTTCGTTAATGAATTTCTTATTACTTTGTTTATGTCTATGTCACTGACTCACTCGAGAATGCACAGGGGGACCAAAATTTTTTTTTCTATATTCTAAAAATTCTATTTCTAAAAATGAAATGTCGAAGGACAACCACAATCTGAAACGCACCATAAATTTCATATAATTCATATCGTTCTGCCAAAAGTAACAACGAGACAATCATCAAATCCTCCATTCAAATCTAAATTCAGAAACACATCCAAATAGTACTACACATTATTGTTCGTTTTTAAACCAGTTCCATTAATTTTGGTTAATCACAGCTGTGAATTGAAAGCTCCAACGCTGACCTATCGATAAATTCCAACATTAATTCAATTGGCTGATCTAATGAGCATTAACCCGGTACAATTGATATGTTTTCAGAGCAGAAATATTTTTCCAACTATGTAATACCAAATATTAAATAGTATCAATATAACACTGCATCCCCAATGCAAAATAATTTTTCCTTTAACTTTTTCCTTATGAAGAGCATACCCAATGAATAGGGAAAAGTCAAAGTAAAGCTAACTTCATTTTACAAAATTATTTTTTGTTTACCTGTTATTTTATATTATTATAATATATATTATTTATTACTTTTTCACAGGACACAAAATACAACACTAATTGTTAAAAGACAAATATGCATTGAATATTTTTTAATTTGTGACAAGCAGAAAAACAACAACAACAACCAATTTTGCAAATGTGGTTAACTTCATTGTATTTCTCATAAGGAAAAAGTTAAAAGTTTGATAACATTTTTCATAAGGAAATCACCAACCTAACAAAAAAAAAAATTTTTTTTCTCAAAATTTTTTTCATACTTTTCTGTAAGGAAAAAGTTAAAGGAATTTCATTGGGGATGCAGTGTAAGACACTGCCATGTAAAATCGTGTTCCAGGTGTTTTAGTACAAGTTCGAAAAAAATTCGAAAATCAACACAGCTGGTGAAAAAAAACTGTGTGTCAAAATAAAAAAGTAAATGTCATGTGCATGTGTAGTCAAAAATAGCCTCAATTTTTAGTGTAGTTATGCTAGTAAAATGCTAGAAACGTTGTATAGTTCACCGTTCGGAATATTGGAAGTTCCTAATTAAAAATCTAAAGTCCATCATGGTTTCTTCAGCCATCCACAATGAAAATATTTGCATGTTTAAGATGTCGTATTTTTTGGTTACCGGTGGTAAGTACATGCCGCCCCGTTTAAAAGTATAGGCCATGCCATTATGTTCGATTCTAATCCATAGGAATTATTTACGATGAAATGTTGAGCTCTTAAGTGGTGAATCAACTGCAGACGCGGAAGACGGGCAATACATTATGGAAGGTTTGGCAAGTAAGTTTCTGTTTACGGTCGACTGACTGGACAATTTGAGACGGAATTTTAACGTTTCGAAAATTACCGTGTTCGAGCTGTGCTGTTCATATTACATGTGATTTTAACGAACTGTATATGTTAGGAGGGGTACGTAATGTCCAGGAATCATTATGTAATTTAATTGAATAAGGGATCATTTAAACAATTCTCAATAAATTTTGTTTTGTTATATTTTAGTATTGCTTGTCGCGCTGGAAGAGAAATGTGAGAAATCTAACCGACATAGTAATTCAAAACATGAAAAATAAATTAAAATTCAATGTAAACGTAATGTCCAGGAACACCATTATGTAATTTCCAGAAAATCAAGTTTCGTGTTTAAAAAAAAACCATTACGATCGATATTTATGGCAACGCAGGGGATTTGAAAAATTCTGATCCAAATTACATAAGTGATGACTGATGAGGTTAACCTCGACGATTCTTACGTAATAAGGAACACCATCATGTAACTTCATGAATAAATGATAATTAAAACACTTTTTTTAACTTCCATTATTTCCTTTGACAACCAAAAATCGTAAACTTTTTGACATTTGATTTTACTTCGAATATTTTTTCGAAGTTCGAAAAAAAACGACAAAAGCGACATCGTGACAAAAAATCTAATTACGATAAGATAAGAGAAAAAAAGAACACGAACGTCCTATATAGATACTTTTTAATATATGGTATTACCAAAGATAAACAATTTTCTTAACTTTTTTTATTCTTAAGACACTCCGGAGCGTATCATTTCTTTGAACTTCTCAACATATAGCACGTCATATAGGTCCATTCAAGGGAACTGCCCGGCCTACTATTAATTAACTATGACCATGGGGAAACTAATGCGAACCCATCTACTTGTGATTGAGTTTATTGGTTTCATACGATTGCTTTATCATTAATCTGGCATTCTTGTTAAGGTTGATATGTAGATATAATTGTTAAGGATGATGATATGACATACTGGACAAAGTTGGAGGCAATCGAATTTACAATTATAAATTTTATTCATATTTGATTTAAATCAAAAATTATATTAGAATACTAACGTGAATATTAATCGCAGTTCACGCATTTGATAAATTAAACTAGTCCATTGCATAACAAAATTGAGGGCCATTTCATAACCGACCGAGATTAGGATTCGGACATGAATTTTGAATGTGCAGTCCCGTGTTTGTAGCAAAAAATTCAATAAAGTAACATAAAGTGACAAGTTGTTGTAAAAATTATTATTATTTTGTTTTCACTAGCGCTACATCACATTATAAGGGATACGACCGCTTCTCATGATATTTTCAGTCCATTGAATTCTACTTTATTCCCAGATCTGCTGGTTATTAATAATATTCCCATAATATTATGAAAATAATCATTAGGTGCGATATGAAATTATAATTTTTTGTTACTTTGTGCCTCTTGTATAAAAAATCTACTTAAATGCTTAAAAAAATTTGTTTACCGCCCCTGAAACAGGTAATAAGCTAAGCAAGGTCGCATGATGATCGGTGGAATATCTGTAGAATACTCATCGAGCGGCTGATTAGCAATATCGCCTATAATTCATAAATATTATTATTATTATTATTATTATTCTCTTTATTTAGAAAAACAGGTTACATACATTAATACAAATCATAAACTATTTCTAATAAAGTTGGAGCTCCTAATAGGTTTTTAGAACCTGTGGGGGAGCAAGAAAGAAAAAAATCATGAAATTTAGGTTGCCAAAAGTGTACAAATAAAAATAATAAATTAAAAACTATCATAAAAGAATAAATAAATAATACATACAATAAAATTAAAATTCCAGCTCATATTTAGTGAATACAATACAAAAAAGAAAAATTAGAAGTAGGTTTCAATGTTGTCTATATTAATCAGCCAATGTCGAATCATTTTATCAAAATAGTGTTTGCGGCCAATCGGAATGAATTTCAACTCTATTGTTAATTTGTGAAACCAATACAATCCCATATAAAAGTAAGACCTTCTGAACCTTTCATTATTACAACGTAAACCGGCAAAGTTGTTTGGATTCCTTAAAGTATACGTGTGATGAATACGACTATGGAAACTGGAACTCCGAACAAAAAACATCTTTAATACCTTATAAACATAGAGATATCTTAAAGGTAATAATTTCAAATCTCGAAATAAGGGAATTGTTGGAGTTGTTAAAGGCCGACAATAAATCAATTTAATAATCCGTTTTTGTGAGATGTATAGGTCCTTTATATTGGAAAAGTAAATCCCACCCCAGCTTGATATACCATACATAATAATAGATTCAACTAGTGCATGATATAGAACTCGCAGTGTTGACGGTGGGCATAACTGCTTCAGATGGTAGAATTTATAAGTCGCAGTAATAACATTTTTTCTGACAATGGTGAGATGAGAATTCCATTTCAACTGCGAGTCGATGGTAACTCCTAAGTACTTAAACTCATTTACGAGGGAAATTTCAAAGCACTGTGATGAACATGAGTGTCCCGAGCAAAATGGAACATGATACAAAACCTTAAAATTGGGCGAAGCGGCCTGACCAAAAAACATTACTCTGGATTTATTACTAAGAGCCAGGCGATGGTAGTAAAACCAATTACCAAGATTCACTAAGTCTGTGCAAACTAGGTTGTGTAAATCCGAAGGGTTTGCTGAAGTGTAACTTAATGCTAAATCGTCCGCAAATGCAGTGGTGTACCCCAGAAGATCGATGTCGAATATAGAATTTATGTAGATTAAGAATAGAATAGGTCCTAATACTGATCCCTGCGGAACGCCGCAATTTAAGTAACCAGGTTCACTAAATTTATCATTTATTTTAACAATTTGGCTACGATTGTTGAAATAACTAACAAACCAGTCAAAAACTTTACCTCTGATACCTATATTTAATAGTTTGTTTGCAAGAACCTCGTGATCCACCGTGTCAAACGCTTTTGCAATGTCTAAAAATAACGAAGCGGATTTTTGCGAATTGTTAAAAGCCGAGTAAACATAACTGAGGTGATGTAGTAGTGCTTCTTCAGAGGATCTTCCTGCTAAGAAACCAAATTGACTACGGCTAAAAAAATAGATTTTCTCCAGATAACCGAGCAATCTACGTTTTATTATTTTCTCAAATAGTTTGGAGAAGGAACTTAGCAACGAAATAGGTCGATAATTATTTAGTAATAGCACATCACCTTTCTTATGAATTGGAATTACAAGGGCTGATTTGAAAACATCTGGAAATACACCACTTTCTAGGCTGAAATTGAAGAGGTAAGCTAAAACATCTACTAGATACCACACGCAATTTTTTAAGATTAGGTTGTCGATTCCGTCAATTCCACAAGAGTGTTTATTTTTCAAACTACTAATCTCTTTTATAATCTCTCTGGCGCTAATCGAATCAAACACACAAGACATACTTGGTGAAGTGGTCGAGCCTAAAATATATCTGCTATAGCCTGGAGAATTAGGCGAAAAGTTAGTGTTGTTCAAATTATTTGTTATCTCCGATGGAACGTTGAGGAAATAAGTATTGAATTCATTACTTATATATTGATAATTTGAAATAAGAACATCAGATTGGTATTTGTAAATTTTGGTGATTCGGTTTTTGTCTTTATTTGTTCCCAAAACTTCATCAATAGCCTTCCATGTGAGTTTAGCACTATTTATAACATACTCAAATTTCTTCTTGTAAAATGAATTTTTGACAAATTTAATTCTAGCATTTACTTCCTTGGAGAGTTTCTTGACAAATTTTTCCAAACGTGCATTAGTGGGATTATGGCGTAATTTTCTAGAGAATTTTTTTAATTTATGAATCTTCAAAAGGAGATAAGAATTCATCCACGGTTTCAGTTTTTTTAATGTAGGGGCAGAAGATTCGACCTTAGATTCACGAATGTGCGATTTCAGAATAAATAAGAACCTATCAAAAGCGATATTGCAGTTATTCTCACCATAAACAGTCGCCCAACTTTCAGATTGTTGTCGAGCATTCAGACGGCTATAGTCAACTCTCGAAAAATTAGCAGCTACACTATTTGGAAGCACAGGGATCTGACATGCAAAAATGTTTAGCTTTATTAAGTTGTGGTCAGATAGATGAATCGGTGTGTTTTCCACAGTAAAATTAAACGAATTTGTTGATTTGATGAACACATGATTGAGACAAGATGAATGTCTAGTAGCTTCATTTAAAAGACTTAGAAATCCGTGGGAGGCTAACATGGTAAGATAACTATAGCATTCATTGATATTAAGTAAATTTATGTTGATGTCTCCCAGAATAACTATGTTATTATTATTAATTGATAGAAGTAACTCCTCAATATCGACACAAAACGAGTTTACCGGTTTATTACAAAATCTATAAATGCAGATAAAGGTCCAATCATGACGCCCCAAGGTAACATTTAAAATTAAAACATCAGCTGTGGTCCAGTTGTAACAATGAAAAGAAGATACAGTTAAATTTTGATTGATAAACACACCAACACCACCAGATCTATAATCATCATTACAGCAAGAAATGAAATTATAATTTGGCAGTCTGTAATATGAAGATTCGTGTGAGTAAATCCAGATTTCCGAAACAAATATTAATAGTGGTTGCACTTTTAAACTAGATAAATAAGCATTGAAAATGTCGAAGTTTGCTCTCAAACTTTGAATGTTTTGGTGAATTACACTACACATAATATAAGACTAACAATTCAATATACATACAACAAATACCGAAAAACAAATTTTGAAGAGTGAGAGCAAAGTACAACATTTTCAATACAGCCAGATAAATCACAACAACGAATAATCTATTCCAAGTAAATTTCAAAATATTCCGACTAATTATAAATAAATTTGAAAAAGTTAAAAAAATAAGTTTTAAGTTTTTTGAGTAAATCACTATAAAATAACTCAAACAGTGTTTAAACATCATCCAAATCATAACAAACACTACCACCATAAAAACAATAATTACCGGAATCAAAACAGCTGACTGATTAATATAAACAAATATTATTTTTGACAACAAAATGTATAAAGAGTTAAGCTGGAATATGGAAAAAATATATAAAAAACAAATATGAGCTAATAAAGGTAAGATAAAAAAACTACTTAACGTTACATTATTTAATTCTAGATACCGAAGCAGCAACCGCTTTATCCAATTGCTAGTGTATGATGTTCTGGATACGAAAAATATCGTTCATGGATTGAATACGATAGACGTCAGAATCAGCCGATAGACGTCAGAATCAGCCATATTGTCGCACGATCAACAACTCCACGCACGAAAAACTATGACAATTATCTTTACATGATCGTGTGATTATCTTTTTTAAATATGTTCGAGGTGAGCTAAAGATAATCGTTTGAATACCGCTCGTACAACCTAGAACGAAACTTTTATAAACCTGGAGGGTAACCAGCATATACTTGCCCTTGTATCGCATATAATTCTCAAATGTTGTCGCTAGATTAACTTTAATTCGCCCCAAGTTTAAAATTGGGTTACAGGTGAGGTTATCAAACCAAGACGTTGGCAGTTTGGTTTCGAACTAATGAAACATTGAATTTTTTATTTTTTGTATATTAAAAAATTCGCTCGTCTCATCAGACAGCAGTGACCAAACTACAAAAAGATTCAAAATACTTTGAACTTACATACAAAATGTCATTTCTTTAGAACGCAACGCATTGCGAATAGCGTATCGCATTTATTCTTTCAGGAGAAATGTCGCAAATGAAAAGTAATCGCAAAAATATTGCTGGGAGGTATGGTATGTTGACGTAATCATATTTTAGTTGGTTAAACATTTTAAATAATAGGCGTTTTCGGAAATATTCCATGGTAACTTTTGAGTAATTTTAATTTTTTTAATATTGATAACAAAAGATTTTCAAGTTACTCAGGCTACACAAAAAGTAAGATTACATATCATGTGGTAATATTTTTATTCAGGAAAATTCAATAACTTCGTTTAACAGGTACAACATTTTTCTTGTATTTTATTTAATAGATTTTACTTTGAAAGTTTGTACTTTTCTGACACTACACAAATTGACAGAAATACAGAAATTAAAAAATAAGTAAAACATAATTACCATAAAGCTACTCTATATGTTCGGAAATAGATTTGGTAATTCTTTGTCAGCAAGTTACTCAAAAGTGGGATATTTCCAAATACGGCTTATGAAATTAATTACATTAAACTTCGCCAGGTTCACATTAATATAATTCTTAAGTCTAATGAAGTTTATGAGAGTCTGAACTCTTATCAAGGCCAATTTATGGCTGTTGTTTTTATGCTGCTCAGTCGAATAAGTCTTTGTTCTACAATCAGTGATTCACTAGGAATTTTGGGTTTATATTACTAATACAGAAACATTGTATTCGTCCTGGCTCTACGTGTTCTTTGCTTCATTATCTATTAAATTAATAAATGTTTTGTCCACTAAAATGAAAATATTTTATTAGATCTTGCAGGTTATGACTTTAACTTAACGAGATTCTAGGCTACCTTGGTTTAGTGAGACAGCGCAATCACTCTAGCCTAATAAGAGGAGGCGAATTATTGTTTCTGGTGCTATTCTAGAAGAATATAGAATTTCTAATGGAGCAGGACAAGAGAAACCTGGGACTAACAACTGATAGATTGATTATCTTTAACCAAAATACGGACTCGAAACAAGTATTTCTGCATCTTGGTCTACATAAAGCGTTTGTTCTAAACTTAAAAACCCTTAGGTTTAAACCATTTTATGTTTTTGGATATAATTCCTATAAACTTCTCTCAAGATTAACAAAAAAGATCAGGAGGAACTACAGCCCATCGTAAAATCTTGATTGGAATGGCTATTGTTAGGATTATACAGCTAAATCCGTAGCAGCTCCAAAGCGTCCTCATTAACCCAATATCATCGTATTGATAAAATTATACATTTCAGAATATCAAATTGAACGCACTGTTTAATAATTCACTTAATTCTATTCGGGAATGGCATATTTCAGAACATCGCCCATATTCCCAAAAGTCATCGTACATACCCAATATCATCATAATCGGATAAGAATTAATTCAGTTCCGTTCATGTTGTGAAAAGCATAACAATAATTTGTCATTGTAAAAAACTTGTACAAAAAATAGTTAACGAGTACTAATGGCTCATTTCACACTAGGGTAACTTTTATCCGGTAACTTCTTCGTTTGTTTCCCCTTTACCAATAAAATCAAAAAATTGCGGCGCAGATAAAACCCGTATCATAGGTAAACGGGGAAAGAAACGAAGAAAAATACGGTTTCTGTGAGACCTAATGTGGCATTAGAAAACAATAGTCCAATACATTGACCTCTACATTTTAACTTTCAGACATACATAAATACCAGCATTTTTCTTAAAACTTTTTGCAGTTAAATTCAAATTCACAATTTTTTTCGATTCGTAGAACGTTTTTAAAATAATTCTTGCTAAAAAATTTCTAATAAGCCAGTTTATATTTACGAAAGAAGGCAAATTATCGGTGAACCTAATACATATTTCCTTCAAAATAAGTAATCGTATCTTCTTAGTTTTCTTTTGGATTATTCAATTTAAATAAGGTTATATGAATACAAAACAATTGACATATCTAAGTGAAACTCATACGATATCCGAATAAATTAAGAAAATCTATCTAATAATTTTCTAATTCATTCTGTTAATTATTTGAACATTTTGCTATAGTAAATATTGTATCAAAATTGTAGGTGCATTTTTAATTTCTGTTTTCAAATTGTCTCAACTAAAATCATTTTGTAATTACTAAAATTAAACTCCAATATAAATCTCATAATGTGCAATGCCAAATTTCGTTCTACAATTTACCAAATCCATAGTTTTTCTTATTCAAGTTAGTTTAATTAGTTCATGCCAAAAATTATTTCCCGATCTTCAATAAGAATAAATAACAAACAAACAAATCTAAAATTTATACATTCACAGTCGTTGAAACATCCACATTATACATATCCAAATAAAACAATGATATCGAATTATCTTTCCCAAGTATCACTACTTCCAACTTATTTCGGTTTTTATGGAATAATTGTTGGAACTAAGTTCCACGATCAAGTTCCATTTTATTACAAGTTTTACTATGAACTGTGGAACAAAAACCCGTAACTCAAAGAACTGAATATTGTGCGAGTTCCATGTCTTCCATGAAATATCTCAAAAATGTAACGAAAGTTGGAACTGTCAAAATGAGCTCCATTTTGTTATACTTGGGTTGTTTCACTTGATCCTTCGTAAAGTAATATTGTTCATTCGCCTAATGTTGTGTTGATTAGTCAGTAATGCATTTCAACATTTGTGTGTTTTATTATTTTATTTTAATAAATTGTTGTTATCGAATTTGGAAAAATGTACACATAAAGGTTATCTTTTATGAAATAATATAATGTCCTATTTCATTCTATGTAACTTTAGATTTAAATTTAGATTTTAATAAATATCTAAAAACCTTACGACGAAGAGAGAAAACCGATAATTTAAAATCAATTTGTCTACATATGCTCTATTTACTATATATGATCTACCAGAATCTACTTAAATATAAGTCCTGCTAACTCCACACATATGAAATAAACAATAACTAAGTAAAGATGTATTGGAAATTTTTTTTCCATAGTAATTTTTTTTCGAAAAACTAAGTATAAGTGTATTAGTGCAGAAACAAAAAAATTGTAGAAAAAAAAATCAAATTTACGTTGCATTGTTAGTGTAACCAACACACTCTTTGTTAGTTTTTTTTGAATAGGTATATGTCAATGAGAAGAGTAAGCAGGACTTATATTTAAGTAGATTCTGGATCTACACATTACTACCTATACATAGCTACATACCTATACATAGCTATGTGGTTGGTATAGGTATATTATACTCAATAAATGATAATTCCAAAATGTTATCATAAATTATTTAGTACATATTTAAATTTGATTTATAATTATTAAGTTAATATTGTCATTTTTAATATAAAAAGTTAATTTTCTTACTGCTTTTCAGTTCGAAAACAAATTACCAATGCTTGATAAATAAATGTAAATAAACCATCGAGAGCTGCATACATATAAATGAAATGTTTTATTTTGGTTTTGTGCATGTGCATGTGTACTTCGGTTTCATTTCTTCATAAAAATTCATTTCTTAATTTGTGAAGTGAAAGAAGAAAAGAGACCATTCAGTTGAATGAAAATTGTATATAGTCTTTCGCTTGCTATACAGATTTCCCCTTCAAATTTTTGTTTTTAAATTTTTATATACATCTTTTCTCCATTTAACTTGTTCATCTGTATAAAATTCATTATTTGTGGTAATACCATATATTAAAAAGTATCTATATAGGACGTTCGTGTTCTTTTTTTCTCTTATCTTATCGTAATTAGATTTTTTGTCACGGTGTCGCTTTTGTCGTTTTTTTTTCGAACTTCGAAAAAATATTCGAAGTAAAATCAAATTGTCAAAAAGTTTACGATTTTTGGTTGTCAAAGTGTCAAACATAAAACAAAATTTATTGACAATTGTTTAAAACATAATGAATCAATTAAATTACATAATGGTTCCTGAACATTACGTACCCCTCCTAACATATACAGTTCGTTAAAACCACATGTAATATGAACGGCACAGCATGGGCACGATAATTTTCGAAACGAGAAAATTCCGTCTCAAATTGTCCAGTCAGTCGGCCGTAAACAGAAAACAACTTGCCAAACCTGCCATAATGTATTGCCCGTCTTCCTCGTATGTAGTTGATTCACCACTTATCAGCTCAACATTTACATCGTAAATAATTCCTATGGATTAGAATCGAACATAATGACATGGTCTACACATTTAAACGGGGCATATACTTACCACCGATAAACAAATAATACGACAACATGTAAATATTTTCATTTTGGATGGCTGAAGATACCGACCGGTGAACTATACATTTCTAGCATTTAACAAACAACACTAAAACCATATATTAAATGACTAGATATTTTTTATTTTTGTTTCAACTATATATATTAAATAACTATAATATAATATTTGCTAAAATAAAAAATTAAGGCTATGTTTGACAATACATGACATTTACTTTTTTATTTTGACACACAGTTTTTTTTTCTGCTTGCTGTGTTGATTTTCGAATTTTTTTTCGAACTTGTTCTAAAACAGCTAAGTTTGCTCTTGTCTTATAGAAATACAATTTTGGAACACGATTTTACAAGGCAGTGTCGTATATTGATACTACAAATATTTGGTAATACCTAATAGGCGAGAATCACTGGCGATACCGAGGCTTCAGCTCAACTATGTCTTTGGACAATACTATAAACAAAATTATCGAAAATTTCGCTGGTATTAGAATGGACGTACTGAATTGGAAGATTTAGGAGTTTAAAAAGGGTGGCCATTAAATTCATGTCAATAAAATCCTAAATATGTAAATATTTTAATAATAAAACAATTTAGTTCTGTCAATTTGGTTATGTATAAAACAAAGATAACTGAGATCCAGCTATTTTGCGAAATATTTCAAATTTTTTCAAGAACTACTTAAACTGAAATAAAATGGAAATACATACATACATATTATAAACGTCTAGATGATGAAAAAATGTTGGCCCAGCAAAAAAAGAAGAGTTTGCTATATTAAAATTTTCGTGTGTATGACAAGAAAAGAACACCATCGTGCAAAAATTTTGCTTGCGTTTTTGTCTTTTTTTTGAGCAAATGCTAGTGTGCAGCTCTAAACACACATCAAACATTTTGCTGGGCCAAAATTTTTTCATCATGTAAATCGCGCTTGATGCACGATTTACATGTTCCAATTTTTTCCCCCAACAAATTTTTTACTGAAAAATAGAGCTGCACGCATATAAAAAACAAGTTACTAGTTGCAAAGAGTCAGCAATATAAACAAATAAGGCAATACTACAATTTTTTGTATTTCCCATAAATTTTGACAGTTCGAACAGCTTGCGTTTAAATTAGATAACGAACAACATCGAATTGCAAGTAAAAATAAAATATTTAATTACCGCTCATGTTTGCACGTTTTGTTTGAATGATGTTTATGGCTGCTTGATGTTTATTTGAAACTTTTTTAATTTTTTTTTATTTTACTGCTATAAAAATACTCGTAGAAACTATATTTTATGGCAACGTTCCCAGTTTTATACCAACATTTGATCTAATTAAGCGCGATTTAGATGATGAAAAAATGCTGTCCCAGCAAAATATTTGCTGTTTGTTTAGAGCTGCACACAATTTAAATTTTTCGCATTAGTTGAATATAGAAAGCAATATAAACTGCCATAAATAATATTTGTTGCCATAAAATATACTCGGGTCGATTATATTTTATGGCAGTATTTTTATTTTATGGCAGCATTTGCTCAAAAAAAAGACAAAAACGCACAGCAAAATTTTTGCACGATGGTATTTTTTTCTTGTCATACACACGAAAATTTTAATATACCAAACTCTTCTTTTTTTGCTGACCAACATTTTTTCATCATGTAAATCACGCTTTAAAAAGAAAAAATCCAATTTTATTTTACTGGAATTTGTTTCGTGCTCCTCTCGCAAACGAAAATCGTAATTTACTTAACCTTTTATTTTTTACTGGAAAAAAATTGGAACATGTAAATCGTGCATGACTCATTCGAGAACGCAAAGTAGTTGATTTGGAAATGGAATTTTTAACATTCAATTAATGTATTTTTCAATAAATAAAAAAACACAACAAACCCTGATGTAATTGCCAAAAGCTCGAAAAATGTGGCTGTTTAAT
This sequence comes from Nephrotoma appendiculata, assembly GCA_947310385.1. Lineage (NCBI taxonomy): Eukaryota > Metazoa > Arthropoda > Insecta > Diptera > Tipulidae > Nephrotoma > Nephrotoma appendiculata. The sequence continues at coordinate 142,836,243 of OX371223.1, forward strand.
TAGTATTTTTGCAAGGCACCCATATTTTTAATAAATATTTAACTACACTTTGCTGGGAATAAACGGGCGCAAAGCGCCTCAGACCAACCTAGTATGCAATAAAAAATAAGTAAGTACAAATAAGTGGCGAAGAAAAATCAAGTAAGTAAAACTATGCTAAATAATATATGAAAAACTATTTTTAAATAAATCTGCTTGCAGAATTGCAGGTTTGATAACGGAAAATGGTCGTTATTTTACACAAACAATATGCAGTCCATACGAATGTAACACATCGCTTAACAAATTCCCGGCCCATCAAAGAAAACACAATTTTTTGGGGAAAATACATTTTATTCATCAACATAATTTCCTTCTAGAACGATACAATCAGTCTAACGCCTCTCTAACATTTCGGTGCCTTTTTTGTAAAATGACATATCTTTATCTTCAAAATAAGTTTCAGTTTCGACAATCACTTCTTCATTGGAGCCAAAGCTCTTTCCCTGGAGCTTTTTTTGAGGTCTGCAAACAAGTAATAACCGCTGGAGGCCAAATCTGGTGAATACGGTGGTTGCGGAAGCAATTCAATGTGCAATAATGAGTTGTAGCTTTTGGTCCATTGTGAGCAAATGCGGTATAAACTTTGAACACAGCTTTCTCATAGACAAATATTCATGCAAAATATGACCAACACGTTCCATTGTTATATCTTTACAAAGTCAGCTATCTCACGGAATTTCATTTTACGGTCTTTCAAAACAATTTTTTGGATTTTGTTTATGGTTTCTGGGGTCTCAGCCTCAGTTGGGCGTCCGGAGCATAGTGCATCATCGGTTTTTGTACAACCACGTTTAAATTGAGCATACCAGTCAATATTGATTTTTCTGGTGCAGAGTCCGGATAACACTTATCAAGCCATTGCTTTGCTTGAACCCTATTTTTTCCCTGTGTTGATCCCTATTTGTTCCCTGTGTTGATTAAACGCTGTTTTTCAAAAAACAGCGTTTAATCAACACACGAAATTCTTTTTTTATTTACTTTGAAATTAACAAAAGTAGCGTCACTAGAACAACTGTAACTTGTAAACTTAATGATCGAAATGTCATGAAATTTTAACAGGTATCATTTGATTGAAGGTTGGTATAATTTAAAAATAATATGAGTTTTAAATTTGTGACACCATCTATGTGTCAGACCGGGAACTTTTCAGGCACCGTAATACAAGTGCTGTCCATTTAAACGGACAACCGATTTTTCAAGATTTTCTGAAAATCTGGAAAGATCTAATTGGGAAAGAGTTCGAATTCTTAATCTGCATCACAAAATATATCAAAAAATATTTTTCTTATTAACATCACAGAGTCCATGCATTTAAGGGTTAAGTAAGGATCGTGTGCTACTTGGTAGCACTACTTACCTTGTGAATATCTCCTGAACAATTTATCAATCTAAACATTATAAAGCGTGTTAGTAAAGCTAAACTGATGATGACTTTCTTCTTCGATTTGCCCATACTAGGTTACTTCAAATGGCCAATTGTTAACTCTGCCTTTATTAACTCGATTCTGAAGAATTTAACCGCTGCATAAGTTGGTTGATATTGATCTGGGAATACGAATTTGCTCTACACTCTGCAATGGTACATTCCACTCTAAACTGGCTCATAATTGTTGGATATTGATTTTCACTGATGTAGTAAGGCAACCAAGCGGATCAAAGAGACAAGATAACATGGTTCTGTTAGAACACTGGCTCACAGTGATTGAATATCTGGATGGATTTTAAATTTTATCTAGCATCTTTATTGATTTACTGCTTTCTTCGGCGATATCGTCGATTTCTTCCGGGTTTTGTGATCGCCGCGTTTTCTCTCTATCATGGCAGCTGGAATCGAGGATCCGTTGCATACATGATCAGTGTTATAGTTGAATGGCTTTGCCCTAGATGTCTGCACCTGATATCAGGTGGTCCAGATAGATGTCTCGTTGGATGCTGTTTGCTGCAAGCTGTAATATATTATGGATCTCATTGGTTCGTTGTATATTAGCCTTCTAAACTCGGACGTGGAGATATGTTGTTTTCGGATATATATTTTCTGTTTTTAAATAAAATATACAATGAGTAAATAATCCATGTGTTTTTATTTACAATATTCAAGGAAGAGTGAGTTAAAAAATTATTACCGTTAACAAAAAAAAAATTACGGTAGGCTCTGTTCGGTGACATAGCCGCAGGGGTTGTTAGTCGTAGAACTATTCTACTCATATAAAGATAAGTACTTTTTTTTGGCGATAAAAAAGATAGTTTTTGAAACATTTTTGAAATATTTTATTATTTTACATTACAATTTTATGAAGAATTGGTCTATGATACGAAAAGTAAGAAACCGATGAAAGAAGTTCTGGAGTTATTTTTCTAGTGAATGACAAATCTATGTAAGTATTTCCTAATGTACTTGGATAATTGGTCGGAACCATATCTAGATTGAAATGAAGCTTCATTAACTCAAACGCTCCTTCATTCTGTTTAACATCTACATTAAAGCCACCCATTAAAACTATTGGAACCGTTTATCAATTAATTTTGAACTTTCTGTGTATTCCATTAATGCCACAAGGAAGAACATATTCAATTCAACCTCTTTAGCATGCGGATGAATGTAAATGGAACCATGTATAAATTTTGACGAACCATTCAATGTAACATCCAATAGACAAATATCACCAACTGAATCGATCAACTGTCTTCTAACATTAATATCAAACTCAATAGGCTGACAATCTGCTACACTATTTATTGATATATTTCTAAAAATTGCTACTCCACTTGCTTAACGCTGTTTATTTATCAATTTTGAACGAAGAGTGTTGTTCATGTATGATTTCAATTCAAATCCTCTAATTTTAATCGGTTGATCTTCGTACATCCAAGTCTCACCCAGAGTTAGAAAATCAGACTTTGATAATACCTCGTCAGTTTCAATATCTAAGTGATGAGCAACTAAACTTTGAACGTTTAAGTTAACCATAATCAATAGTTTTTTAATTAATTAGTTTTTTTTTTGCCGTTCTTTATTTTCATTTCATATTAGAAATGTGCCAACAAAAATCGTAATTTTAACTTGTCATAACTTTTGACATAATTGTCAAATTTATATACATTTTATTATTTTAGAGTCAGCCTCGAGAGATATTAACGACGTTTCTACCATTAATAGTTTTGAAAATATCGTGTATGTATACATCAAAATCGCACTCCCGTTTTCTTAGATTGTACACTTGATGGACGTAGTTCTACGTCAAAGGCTGCAGGCTAATAGTCGGGTAAAACTCAATTTTAAGTAAATTTTTCAGTAAATTCATTTATTTTTCAAAAACTCTATGGCAAATTGATCGAATAATCTGTTCTAAATCCGATTTTTACCATAGTAAATGATTTACCCAACTATTGGCCCGCAGCCAAAATATCTAATTATGAGTATATCTTTCCAACACCCCTCTAGAACACTATAGATATAAATATAAATAATTAACAACTCATTTGATTTTAATGTTTGGTTCGCGTATGCGATCAAAAAATGATTCGCGAATCAAGCCAATCTTTGAGCGTAATTATTTTCGCCTCATAATTTGTTATTTTTTTTATTATGTTGTATGCTTCCGATTAAAATTTTCCCAAAGTTAAAATTATTTCATCTCGGGCGGGGGAATTTGTATATGTTTTCAATGATTAAATTTTCCTATGATTCGCGAATCATTCGATCGCATACGTGAACCAAGCATAAGTCCAAACCCCTTAAAACATTTGATATGTTTATTACTAAGGCTGCGTACCAATCCAAGAGTAAAAGTCAATTTTAAGTAAATTTTTCGGTAAATTCAATGTACTAAAATCGATTTTTACCGTAGTAAACGGTTTACCCTTGGATTGGTACACAGCCTAAAACGACTTTTAGTCAATACATCGGCAGTCATGTCATTTACTCCGATGGAAACTATTTCAGTTTGATGAGCAACAACGTTTTCACGAACGTATAATAATGTCTTATATCACTATGCTTTGTGCGTGAATGGTAAACGTTATTGGAGCTTAGAACAATTCCAGTTCTATTGTCACATAATGGCTGCGGGCCAATAGTTGGGTAAATCGTTTACTAAGGTAAAAGCCGAATTTAGAACAGATTTTTCGATCAGTTTGCCATAGAGTTTTTGAAAAATAAATGAATTTACCGAAAAATTTACTTAAAAATTACCCGACTATTGGCCCGCAGCCATTTATATTTACTGTTGTTGACTCAGCGAATTAACAAGCGAATTTTTTCAATGGTTGGCTCTTCAAATCCAAATGTTGTATGATTGCTCCTGTGTTGAAGGTGAATGGGCTCTCTGAATCTAAAAAGACTCAAAAATTTCTCGTATTGCCATATCAATTTAGTATTCTAATGTTGCTACTAGGCAGGAGATGGTGAACTTGCTGAATTTCCATTCTTAGCCTTTCTGTTTAATCGATGATTTGTTCGTCGCTGTGTAGCAAGGTATAAGCTTCCAACACTGGATACGGAGCTACTGCACGTGAAAATCTTTTGGAAGCTGTAGAAGGTTAGATTTAATATCATAAACTAGTTCCTTAAATATATTAGCATCACATAAGTCGATCGTGGTGCGTGCCATCTATTGCCAAATTTAATTTACGATAAGAAACAAATTAGATTTCTCCAAGCTCCTAGAATCTTAAAATCGTTCTTCACAAGCATTATCACTTATCAGATAATTATGTGTTTCGCAGTTCTTTGCACAGTTGTCGTAATATGGTTACATCCTGTAATTACTATTGATGAATGAGAAAGTTGAGTTTGAGACATTTGCCATGAAATAAAATAACTGTTAAAATAAAACGTTATAAATTTATTTTGAGCTATTCGTTATGTTGCTCCTTTGTTTCTGGCCAATCAAATACAAAATAAAAAACATTCTTGGGCAATTCATTAATTTTTATTTTTCATAATTAAATTTCATTTATAATTTGTTTTTAATTAAATTAATAATATAAAATTTATTTTCATTTCGTAATTTATATTTTTATGTATGTATATTGTATATAAATCTAGGAGACCAACAATTTTCACGTTCGTGCTCCGTCACGATTCACGATCATTCGAATAATAATAGTAATAAAGTTTATTTTAGTAGTAAAAAAAAATTATTGGTCCGGGGCCCCGATATGGATAAGTTGACGTTTTTTTAAAAATTGATTGATTTAAGTTTTATTTTTTTTATTTACCTAATTGTATATAGTTAGTGTGTGGTTAAATTTGTGTATCACTTTTAAGTACAAAGGATATTTGATAGACGACAGAGCTACCAGACAACACAATGCTGGCCACATGTGTAACTGAATCGTACAAATGAGTATCTTTGGCAAATATTTGTTTAATGAAACCGGCTAAATCTGCCCTCGCTAATAAAATTAAATTCAATCAATTCATTTATTTCGTAATATTTTTTGAAATTTTTTAAAATCTACAAATATAATAATAGTAATAATAATAATAATATTTAATTTAACAGTTTTCTTTTTTTCAATAACAATATTAATTTATTTATTAATTAAATATTTATAATATTTGTATTTATTTAAATGGTAATAACTATAATAACTTTTCATTCTCTTTAAATTTAAAGGTTTTTTTACTTTTAAAGGTTTATATTAAATCGGTAAAAATGTTTAGGTTTATATTTAATTAAATATTAAATGTAATACACAATAAGAAAATTAAAATTAAATTAATACAAATAAAAATTAGATTTGGGTGTCTCTAAAAAAAAAAATTAAATATAAACTTGTTTTATTATTATGTATTTATTTATTGTCTTTGGTTTGGAAATTATACATTTTTTTTAAATTATTTAATAAAAACTAAAATAGAAAAACTAATGATTTGTAGTTATAGAGCATAATAATTGAAGGATTACAAACGAATTTTAATTTTATTATTGTCGGTTTATTTTTTATTTTAATTAACATTTTGTCTCAACTGAAAAAAAAGAAATAAAATCAGAAAAAATTGTTAAATTATTTTTAAATGTTTTTTAATTTGAAGGGAAAATAGAGGGATAAATGAATTTTAAGCCGATAGGAAAGAAAGCCCAATACGACATTATTATTTACTTAGTTTGTAGCTTGTAAGGATAAAATAGTTTAATGCCTATCGGTAGTAAATATATTGTTACGATTTTATCTATTGGGAAATGTGGGGCTGTATGTCAATCGAATGTTGGTTGGTCACTTGGACTAGATGTCAGTTGAGTGTTAATTGGCCACTTGGGCTAATACTGACATAAACATAGATGTCATAAACATAGAGAGTAGTAGTAGTAAGTATTTTAGGCGAACCGAAAACATTAACTTCTTTATAAATCTAAGCGATTCTAGAATGTATCCTCTGACTATATTGAAACAATGAAAGCAAAAGATGGGAAACTGAATAAATGAGGACGATGCCATGATCTAAGAGTTTTTTTTTTTCAATACAAATTCCAATAGGACGCGGAGAAATAAAATAACATAAGATGCATTTATGCCATGAGAATCGGCCCCAATAAATAATTGTGAAAATTATTATTGTTGTATTTTTAGTTTTGAATGAATATTGAAAAATTATTATGAAAATATTTCTGGTAATATCTACAATATTCTGGAAGTGATATAAATTAATACAGTGTTGTTTTAATACTTTAAATTTTAAAGTTATCAAACTAATCCAAAAAAGCACAACAATAATAATGTTATTGTAAAAGTAATGGTTAAAATAAACATTCACGAGAATTTTTATAGCCCCATTTTTTTGAGTGTGAATCATTTCAATTTTCAATAAAAATACAAACCACACATTCAGAGTTTTACCATTGTTTAGCATCTCGTCAGTGATATTATCAGACTGCTTAGACCTAAAGGAGTGTCCTTAGACAGTTACATAATCTCTTAAGGGGTCTGACAGGGTGTTCCGTGACATGAAAACGATGATTTTTAATTTGCGGGTCGATCAATAAGTACTCGTGTTCGGAATGAAGACGAAAGTTTTTTAAATTTTTATTCCGGCAATTCCGCGACAATTCCGGATCGCAATTTCGATAATCGTGGTACGACTACGGCCTCTACTAATTCGCGAACTTTAGTTCGGCGATCAGCGAGAATCATGTCGTGGACCTTTTCAACGACTTTCTCGGTAACAACGCCTGATGGGCGGCCTGAGCGTATATTCTGATCAAATGACAATTTTTTGTGACATTTGCTTATTGGTACAAATTAAAGTAACTGAAAATTTACGTTTCGAATCAAATGACATTTACAGCAGTTTACAGCAGCTACATTTTTAAGTTATAGCAGATATCACTGCGTGTATGTATACGGCCCAGCTGAAGCAAAATATAAAAAATATGGTTTGTTCTATGCAAATACAAATGCTATATAAATTTTTGTTTAAGTTTTTTTTTGCTTTATTCATTTATATCTCGTTATAATTAAATAAATAAACAAAGTTCATTCTCAGAAGAATACAAATTTATTTTTCTGCAGCATTTACGAGATATATTTATATAAATAAAATCAAAAAAAAATTTACATAGCATTTTTATGACATATGACAGTGTTTTTTCGTGTTTACGTTTTTTGAACCTGCATCTATACAAAGTCCATAATTGAAAGACGGCCGTATGCACATACATAGGCACTGGTATTTGAAAGATTATTTTGTAGTTTTGACGTTTGTTATTTGTTGTGAACTGTGAAGTCTTAGTTTGCATTTAGAAAAATATAATTATTCACCGTATGAAAATTTATAAATTCAATTGATTATTAGCATTAATTATAATTATTTAACCCCAAAATATCAATTTTTAATACAGAAAAATTAAATTATAAAAACGCCATTTTGTTCTCACATAACTAATAAAATATGGATCAGTATCATACTATTTTTTATCTCGATTGGTAATTAAACATAAATGCCTTAAATGGCAGATAAGGTAAAAATGCATCCTATTGAAAAATAAAAATCACTTAAGTTATGCAATTTAAGTGACTTAACGATTAATAAGTCATTTTTGATTAATATAGATCGAATTTTTTTATCTACATTTTAATGCATAAAACTATTTTCTCGTTTTCGCGTAAAATTAATGTACTGTATTAATTCTTTGTATCACAAATTCAATAATTATAATGTAACAATATAAAATACGTTTTCATAAATCAATGAAAGTGTTTTATTTTGGTTTTATGATCAAAAATTGTTTCAAAATTTTAACATCGATTTTCTCAAAACTCAATTTTTGCAGTTATGTAAAACATGTTTAGTACGGCAGTATGGATCGGTGTAAAGTATCAACAATAAAAAATTGTTTTCAATGAATTTTATTTTAATAAATTTCAATTAAACACTAAAATAATTTTTTACAAAACTTGGTAAATAAAATTTCAGATAATACAGACATTAAGTATAAATCTGTTTTATTAAATAATTTAAGGTTGTCGGTATTTTTGAACCACGCTAAAAATCAAAATAAAACCAAAAGGTTTTTGTTATGTATAAAGCTTAGTACTCAATTCAAAGTGAAATGAAATTTTAACGCGGTCTCCAAAAATCTATTTATTTTCGCGTGAAATAGAAATGAAATTTTATTTAAAAATTTTTTAAATTTAACATATAATTTTGTACACATACACAAATGAATTTGTTTATTTTACATAAATAAATTAAATTAAAATGACTTTAATTAAAATTTATCGATTTGTGGTATTAAAAGATTTGTTTATTGCCGAATACAAACAAATGTCAAAATTTCGCGTGAAAATAATGTGCCGACACATTATTTTCACATGAAAATAATTTGGAGAGTTTATGCGCGCCATCTTTGATGTATTGAACACACTTGGCTTTTTCGTTAGGGAACTGAGTACTACAAAATAAAAATAGAAATAAAATTTTTCATTTCTAATTTCGCTTTGGTAAAATCGTATGGAAATTTCACGTGAAATCGAACTGAGTACTAGGCTTAACACGGAAATCAAGGACGAGATATACATAAATAGGTATTTATATATATATATATATATGTATATACATATCCCGTTTTAACTGACCACATAAAATTTACGATTTTATATGAAAAAAATAGTATAAAGTCTTTCATATTTTGTATAAAAACTTATGTCACGATAATAAAAAACAATGACAATTTTATTAAAATTGTCAGCTTATTTTTTGTGACATTTGGGAAATGTCACTTCATACGAATCGCGATTAGTACTCACAAGGGATTGTCACCAAATTGTAGCAGATTTTTTAGTACAATGTCACAAAAAATTGTCATTTGTCACTTGATCAGAATCTACTACCTGGGGCGGGATTTTGTAGCATCACAATTTTCGAAGTTCGATAAAATATCGATAGTTTCGAAAAGTCGGTATTTTGTATCATTATCGACGAGCGATATTTTCGATATTCCATCACTCAAGAAAATTCAAGTGATATGTGATAAGTTTAATGTGATACACTAAAATAATATTTTAAATTTAATTAAGTGGCGTTAAAATGAGTAGGTAAATGTCGTGTGTACCGATTTATACATAAAAATATAAATACTAGTTAAGAAAAAATAAATTAATAAATTTAATTTTAATTTTTATTTTAAAGTGACATAACCTAAAACACTGCACCGATGTTAATCATTTTATTTATTCTAATTAATTTACAAATTTTAAAATCAATTTACAATTAAATATAAAAGACAAAAATAAATTATTCTACCACAAATGTTTACAAACAACAATTTTTGACACAAAAAACTATTTTTAGAACTGTCATTTCAATTTCGAAAAGGGATTACCATATATAAATTTCGCTTATCTGTCGATAATCGTACAATGGCTGCGCACCAATTCTCGAGTAAATCGTTTAGTACGGTAAATTAAAATTTTAGTACAGTTTACTTAACAAACCGTACCAATTCATTTGTAAATAAAATTAAGTAATTACGGCTTCAAGGCCCAAAATGGTTTATTGGATTATACAATATCTGGTTCGTAGGTACATAAAATATTGTCAAAATTTGACATTTGTTATAAACAAAAATCATTTAATGAAATGTAGGGAAAATTTTCATTTAAATAAGACGATATTAATGAAATTAAATAGGTTTGGTATTATTTGTGTAGTGGATGTCGCTGCTTTTTACCACTTTCTTGTTTGATGTGTAGATAAAACACGTAGTTGAAGCGAAAAATTTCATGAAAAATACATATTCGGATATTAAATTTTTTTATGAAATTGAATATTTTCAAAACAATTAATGGTTGCCAATATGTGTATTTTTTTATTAATGAAAAAAATTAAAATAAAATTTATTGTAATGCAATAATTTCATTATAAAGATGTTTCTATTTCAAAAAAAAAAAATGGAGATTGCATTGTTCATATAGAAAAAAATCATATAGAAAATCCGCCATATTATTGAGTTATTATGTTAGCAAAGTCACAAATTATCATTTACTTATGTGTCTTTGCTTTACCCACCTTTTTAGTACGGTATTTCAATTTACCGCATACACTGTTAAAAATGGCATTTACCCTAGATTTACCTTAGAATTGGTCCACAGCCAATATACCTCCTTCCATCATTTTCGATTCGACTATCACTTTCGATAGTATCGAAAGTGATGTTACAAAATCCCGCCCCTGCACATAGATTCTGATCAAATGACAAATGACAATTTTTTGTGACATTGTACTAAAAATACTGCTACAATTTTGTGACAAATACTTGTGAGTACTAAATCGCGATTCGTATGCCAATTATATGCCATGACTTTTCCGAAATGTCACAAAAAATAAGCTGACAATTTTAATAATATTGTCATTGTTTTTTATTATCGTGACAAAAGTTTTTATACAAAATATGTGTGATTATTTACAATTAAAACAAAATAAATGTATTCTTTATTGAAAAGCAAATAATTTTGCTATAACTTAAAACTGTAATTGCTGTAAACTGCTATAAATGTCATTTGATCCGAATCGTAAATTTTCAGTGACTTCAATTTGTACCAATAAGTAAATGTCACGAAGAATTGTCATTTTGTCGGAATCTACCCCCTGGCCGCTCATCATCATATACAGATGTACGACCACATTTAAATTCGTTGAACCAATATCTCACGGTTGCCATAGATGGCGAAGAGTCCCCATATAGACAGCATTAAACTTCGCTTTTATTCCTTCACATGTTTTTCCATTCAAAAATAAAAAGCAAATTATGGTTCGATATTGATCTTTGTCCATTTTATTGATAAACACGAGTGATACAACTGGCTGCCAAATACAAACTCCAAATGCAAAATTTTTGAGGTTTTCTTTCATGAGATTAAATTTATGAATATATATATGTATGTTATACAAATTTTGAAACTCTCAGCAAATTATCAGGAGGTTTTTTTACCAAATGTCAAATTAATGTAAACTTGATCTTAATGTAAACTTACAGTGTTTAAAGTTTAGACGTCGATTTTCTCTTTAATTAATAATTAAAATTTTAAAAACCTAAATTATATTTTTAATTAAGTCTATAGTATCTTTGCTATACTGTTTTAACATACTGTTACGATTTTGCCTTGTCAATCAAGGTTCGAATCACTGGATTGTGAATAAATACACTGCTTCAATTTTAACTCACACAATTTTATTTACACAACACAATTTATTATACAACACAATTTTCACAATTAATTATTATAATTATAACACACTTTTTAATTATCACTTTAATAATCGCTTTAATAATCACTTTAATAATCACTTTAATAATCTTTCTATTTAACCTTCACTGTATCACGTTTAAAATAATACTCAGCATTCCACGTCTACGCGCGCCCTTATATACCAAAATATTTGTTTCTAGAATAATCCTAAATGCGCAGCAAATATGTTAGTATAGAAATACGCCTAAATGTTGAGTATAAATTATAAATGTAATTGAACAATTAATGAAATTAACTTATTCTATTCTATTCTAGGTGTCACCGTAACACTACCCCCCACCTAAGCCTGTTCGTCCCGAACAGGATCCAGATCACCTCCTCTGTAGAGCGCCAAACGCTCTAAATGCACCACCTTTGGTTTACCTTTCCGTCCTTTCTGTATGCGATAAACCACGTCGTTCAATCTTTTAATGACAGTGTAAGGTCCTTCCCATGTGGGTTGCAACTTCGGTGATAATCCCTTGTGCCGTTGCGGGTTGTGAAGCCATACCAATTGCCCTTCCTCGAAGCCTTGATTATTTGCTCGTATGTCATATCGAGCTTTCATTCGATCACTTGATATTCGAATTTTCTCCCGTACAAATTGATGTATTTCATTAAGTTCCTCTTTCATCCGGTCGACGTAATCCTGTCCGCATAGAGCTGCTGATGGAACAGCCCCAAACTTTAAATCTCCGGGTAATCGCAGATTGTTCCCAAATATGGTTTTAGCTGGTGTCACTCCCGTTGTGTCATGTACCGCTGATCGGTAGGCCATCAGGAACATCGGTATATGTCGATCCCAGTTGCGTTGGTTCCTTTCCACAACCTTTGCTAGATATTCCTCCAATGTGCCATTGAATCTTTCCACCATACCGTCCGACTGTGGGTGTAAAGGCGTCGTTCTTGTTTTATTGATTCCCAGCATTTGACATATCTCCTGAAATACCACCGATTCGAAATTCCTTCCTTGATCCGTGTGAATTTCCATAGGTACACCAAATCTGCTAATCCAATTGTTGACCACGGCATCAGCTATTGTTGTTGTTTCCTGATTGGGTATGGGGTACACTTCCGGCCATTTACTGAAATAATCCATTATTACTAGCACATATTTATTTCCGCTCTCGGTGGTCGGAAATGGCCCCGCCACATCCATTGCAATTCTCTCAAATGGTGCCCCGACATTATATTGTTTCATGGTTCCACGGCTTTTTCGTGCTGGTCCCTTTACTGCCGCACATTGGTCACATCTTCGACACCATTCTACTACTGACTGTCTACATCCGGACCAATAGAAACGTTGTCGAATTTTGGCTAATGTTTTATTAATCCCTAAGTGACCTCCACTTGCTCCTCCATGATACTCCTTGATGATTTCCGCTATCCGATCTTTTGGCACCACTACCAACAATTGTTTTACTTTACCATCCGTGCTTTCCCACTTTCGTTTTAAACATCCATTTTCTATGTGGAGGCTATCCCATTGAGCCCAATAAGCTTTTACAATGGGAGTTTTGTCAGCTATCTCACTCCATGTGGGCCGGTGTTCCTTTTCCTTATGTTTCATGATGAATGATAGGTCAGCATCCCGTAATTGCTCCTTCTTGATCATTTCATCAGTCCATTCCTCATCAGGTAGCACTTGCATAAGCCGAATATCGATGATGTTTTCCTTACCCTCCACACGCCCACAATGCTTGCATTCCACGGGACATGGCCTTCTTGATAATGCGTCAGCGTTTCCATGTGCACTTCCCTTCCGATGTTCAATTTGGAAATCGTAGCTTTGCAAACGTTCGATCCAACGTGCTACTTGTCCCTCTGGATTTTTGAATTGTAACAACCAGCGCAAAGCTCCATGATCCGTCCGTAGAAGAAATTTTTGGCCATAGAGGTACTTATGGAAGTGCTTAACACATTCCACTATAGCCAACAACTCTTTCCGTGTTACACAATAATTCCGTTCCGGTTTTGATAACATCTTGGAGTAATATGCAATAACTCGCTCCTCACCATTTGTTGCTTGTGATAATACTCCTCCTATACCATCATTACTTGCATCGGTGTCCAAAATGAATTTAACGTTGGGTATAGGGTATGCGAGGATTGGTGCTTCGCATAATCGTCGTCTTAGTTCCACGAATGCCTCTTCTTGATCATCCTTCCATTCGAATGCCTTATTCTTCCTGGTTAACTCGTGTAAACTCTTTGCAATACTGGCGAATCCTGGCACGAATCGTCTATAATAGGTGCACAATCCAAGGAAGCTCCGTAATTCATGTAAGTTTTTAGGTCGTGGCCATTCCTTCACCGCTGCGATCTTGTCTTCATCGGTATGGATTCCATTGGTTGTTACCTTATGACCCAAATATTTTACTTCCGTTCTAAATAGTTTGCATTTCTTTGGGCTTAGCTTCAATCCGGCGGCTTGTATCCGATCCAAAACCTCTGACAAATTCCTTAAATGCTCGTCGAAATCCTTGCCCATAACGATGATGTCGTCCAAATATACGAGGCACGTCTTCCAATGTAATCCCTTTAGCACGCGCTCCATTAGCCGTTCAAAAGTCGCTGGGGCGTTACATAATCCGAATGGCATAACGTTAAATTGCCATAATCCGTTACCCACACTGAATGCCGTTTTCTCGCGATCTTCTTCCTGGACTTCCACTTGCCAATAGCCGCTTTGCAGATCTAATGTCGAAAATATTCTAGCACCCGATAATGTGTCTAACGTGTCGTCGATCCTTGGCAATGGGTAACTATCCTTTTTCGTCACAGCATTTAATTTTCGATAATCCACGCAGAATCTCATGCTACCATCCTTTTTCTCGACTAACACCACTGGTGAACTCCATGGACTGCTTGATGTTTCGATTACCCCTGCTGCTTGCATATCTTTTACCATTCGATCCACTTCTCCTTGCTTTGCCAATGGTAATCTTCTGGGTGGTTGGCGAATCGGCATTTCTGCTCCTGTATCTATTCGATGTTTAACCATTGTGGTTCTCCCATTATTGTCCGATGTACTGCAGAATATTGGCATGTACCGCTCGAGCAATTGTTTTGCCAAATTTTTCTGTTCCATGGTAAGATCTTCGGTCCATTTCTCCATAAGTTGATCGATAATCTCTTTCTGCACTTGCGAGTTAGCCGTCTTAATCGGATTTTTCTGCTCGCACTTCACTATCGCCGATATTTCTTCACATTTTCCGATTATTGTCCCTTTCTTGATGGTTTTCGTCTTATCCGAGAGATTTAGAGTCCTAATTGGTACTCTATTATCGCAGTCTGGTTTCACTAAAACTTTCCCGATCATAATTTCTCTGGCTCCGCTCTCCGCTTCATTGGCTTCCACAACCCACAACCTGGGTGACCCAGAACCTCCTTCCAATCTTGCCCATACTATTGTTTCCGAGTTCGGTGGCAGCTTCTCGCGATGATCCATTATAATTTGCCTGGTCGTTTCTCCTATAACGGCGCTAACGTGAAGTGGCAACTCGATATTATCGTAGGTTAATACACCCCGTCCAACATCCACCACGAAGCCATTCGTTCTCATGAAGTCCATTCCCAAGATGACTTCGTCTACAATATCTGCAACCAGCACCTCGTGTTGAAAGTGATTTCGTCCAATCCTTATTTTTACGACCTTTTTCCCTTTTATTGCTGAATTTTCTCCAGTCGCCGTTCGTAATTTAATGCCATTAGCTGGTTCCATAATTCCATCGATAATATCCTCACGAACAATCGTATGTGTTGCTCCCGTATCCAGCGTGATCATGCATTTCTTCCCATCAATATCGGCTTCAATTGTTAAGCTGTCACCGTTCCTTGCTATTCTCGAAACATGGATGGAGGTTGTGGGGCAATCGGTTATGGGAGTCAGCTTCTGCCCCTGCAAACTGACTCTTTTTAGTTTAACGACTCCGCTGTCGTCTGACCCGCCTTTCTGGATTCTATCTGCTCTTCGTTTGATCTGCGCTTCATAGGAGATGGCGACCTTGCTCGTTTCTTCTTAATCTCCCAACAGTCCCGTGAGATGTGACCCATTCTATCACATACCCAGCATTTAATCCTGCCACTTCCATCTCTGAACCTTGGCGTAATCCGCTCGGTGTCTATCCTGGAATCAATCTCCACTCGACGAATTTTCATTGCTGGTTTGATGATGGTTTGCGCAGTTTCGTTTGTTAACGCACAAGCGATGGTTTCCGTGAAAGTTGCCTTAGGTGACAACATCACCGCTCTGCGCGTCTCTGGATCTCTAATACCGTCAATAAACGCATCTATTTTAATTCGCTCCATGTAATCGGCCGACATATTTGAATGGGCTAAATGCGCGAGCCGCTCAATTGCCGATGAAAATTCCTGTAGCGATTCTCCTCCTTTTTGGTATCGACCCTTCAATTCCATGCGATAGATTTCTCGTTTGTGATCACTTCCGTATTTTCGATCTAACGCCTTCATAATTCCCATGTAAACGTTCCGTTCCTGCTCGGGAATGATTTGTAGTGTTTCTGCCGCTTCGCCTTTAAGAGCCACAATTAACGCTGCAACACATTGTTCTTCAGTCCACTGATTTTGCTTAATCGCCGTTTCAAACTGGAACTTAAAAATACTGAAGGATGTTGTTCCATCAAATGTTGGTGGTTTTATCTTAACTGCATTAACCGTCTGGATCACTTGCTGTGTCGTTCCATTCGCCTTGACATCTTTGAGCTCCTTCTCGAGACGTTTAAAATCTTGTTCAACCGATTCAAATTTTTGTTGAACCGTCCCTTTAACATTTTGAATTTCTGCGTGTACTTCTGTTTGCAGTTTTTCCACTTTACCGTGTAGTGTAGAAGATAATTCCAAAAACCTCTCGTCTATTTTCTTTTGGCCATCTTCTATTTGGTTTTTAATGTCCGCCCCTTGTTGCTCCATCTGCTGTTTCATGTCCTGGTTCGACAATTTCATTTGATGTTTAATGTCCGCTCCTTGTTGCTCCACTTGTAACATCTGTTGTTTCATATCCTGGTTCGATTGTTTAATGTCCGCCCCTTGTTGCTCCACTTGTAACATCTGCTGTTTAATTCCCTCGTTCGATTGTTTTATTCCCTCCAACTGTTGTCCCATCATCTGATTCATAGCAGCCATCAACTGCGATAAATCGAAACTTCCAGATGGGTTTTGTGTTGTTCCGACCATCGTTTGTTCTTCCTTTTCTTTCTTGCCCACACTGATCTCATCCGTGTTGTCCTCCTCGAAATCATACACATCTGGATTTAAACCGTCCTTCTCCATGGCCTGACGTAGTCGCTCCACCAAACTAGCTTTTGTGCCTTCACTAGCCAAACCTCGCTGCTTCAGTTGCTCCTTTAATTGCGCAAGCTTTAATTCGTAGAGAATCATTTTTCTTATTATTCACAATCCCACCGTTGTCACCAATTGTTACGATTTTGCCTTGTCAATCAAGGTTCGAATCACTGGATTGTGAATAAATACACTGCTTCAATTTTAACTCACACAATTTTATTTACACAACACAATTTATTATACAACACAATTTTCACAATTAATTATTATAATTATAACACACTTTTTAATTATCACTTTAATAATCGCTTTAATAATCACTTTAATAATCACTTTAATAATCTTTCTATTTAACCTTCACTGTATCACGTTTAAAATAATACTCAGCATTCCACGTCTACGCGCGCCCTTATATACCAAAATATTTGTTTCTAGAATAATCCTAAATGCGCAGCAAATATGTTAGTATAGAAATACGCCTAAATGTTGAGTATAAATTATAAATGTAATTGAACAATTAATGAAATTAACTTATTCTATTCTATTCTAGGTGTCACCGTAACAATACAAATCTATAAATTGGTTGACAATATTTACGGATTTTTTGGCCTTTAATAGAATTATGGTGAAATCAATTAAAGCATTTCATTTTATATTGTTACGGTGACACCTAGATTAGAATAGAATAAGTTAATTTCATTAATTGTTCAATTACGTGTATAATTTATACTCAACATTTAGGCGTATTTCTATACTAACATATTTGCTGCGCATTTAGGATTATTCTAGAAACAAATATTTTGGTATATAAGGGCGCGCGTTGACGTGTATTGCGGAGTATTATTTTAAACGTGATACAGTGAAGGTTAAATAGAAAGATTATTAAAGTGATTATTAAAGCGATTATTAAAGTGATAATTAAAAAGTGTGTTATAATTATAATAATTAATTGTGAATTTTGTGTTGTATAATAAATTGTGTTGTGTAAATAAATTGTGTGAGTTCAAATTTGAAGCAGTGTATTTATTCACAATCCAGTGATTCGAACCTTGATTGACAAGGCAAAATCGTAACAATTGGTGACAGCGGTGGGATTGTGAATAATAAGGAAAATGATTCTCTACGGATTAAAGCTTGGGCAATTAAAGCAGCAACTGACACGGCGAGGTTTGGCCAGTGAAGGCACAAAAGCTAGTTTGGTGGAGCGACTACGTGAGGCCATGGAGAAGGAAGGTTTAGATCCAGACGTGTATGATTTCGAGGAGGAAAAAACGGATGAGATCAGTATGGATAAGAAAGAAAAGGACGTACAAACGGTGGTCGAAACAACGCAAAACCCATCTGGAAGTTTCGATTTTTCGCAGTTGATGGCTGCTATGAATATGATGGGACAACAGTTAAAGCAACAGGGGGCGGACATTAAACAATCGAACCAGGATATGAAACAACAGATGTTACAAGTGGAGCAACAAGGAGCGGACATTAAACAATCGAACCAAGATATGAAACAACAGATGTTACAAGTGGAGCAACAAGGAGCGGACATTAAACATCAAATGAAATTGTCGAACCAGGACATGAAACAGCAGATGGAGCAACAAGGGGCGGACATTAAAAACCAAATAGAAGATGGCCAAAAGAAAATGGACGAGAGGTTTCTGGAGTTATCTTCTACACTACACGGTAAAGTGGAAAAAGTGCAAACAGAAGTACAAGAAATACACGCAGAAATTCAAAATGTTAAAGGGACGGTTCAACAAAAATTTGAATCGGTTAAACAAGATTTTCAAACGGAAGTTAAACGTCTCGAGAAGGAGCTCCAAGATGTCAAGGCGAATGGAACGACACAGCAAGTGATTCAGACGGTTAATGCAGTTAAGATAAAACCACCAACATTTGATGGAACAACATCCTTCAGTATTTTTAAGTTCCAATTCGAAACGGCCATTAAGCAAAATCAGTGGACTGAAGAACAATGTGTTGCAGCGTTAATTGTGGCTCTTAAAGGCGAAGCGGCGGAAACACTACAAATCATTCCCGAGCAGGAACGGAACGTTTACATGGGAATTATGAACGCGTTAGATCGAAAATACGGAAGTGACCACAAACGAGAAATCTATCGCATGGAATTGAAGGGTCGATACCAAAGAGCAGGAGAATCGCTACAGGAATTTTCATCGGCAATTGAGCGGCTCGCGCATTTAGTACATTCAAATATGTCGGCCGATTACATGGAGCGAATTAAAATGGATGCATTCATTGACGGTATTCGAGATCCTGAGACGCGCAGAGCGGTGATGTTGTCACCTAAGGCAACTTTCACGGAAACCATCGCTTGTGCGTTAACAAACGAAACTGCACAAACCATCATCAAACCAGCAATGAAAATTCGTCGAGTGGAGATTGATTCCAGAATAGACACCGCACGGGCTACGCCAAGATTCAGAGATGGAAGTGGCAGGATTAAATGCTGGGTATGTGATAGAATGGGTCACATTTCACGGGACTGTTGGGAGATTAAGAAGAAACGAGGAAGATCGCCATCTCCTATCAAGCGTAGACCAAACGAACAGCAGAGAGAGGCCAGAAAGGAGGGTCGGACGACATTGGAGTCGTTAAAAAGAGAGAGCTTGAAGGAGCAAAAGCTGACTCCCACAATCGATTGCCCCATAACATCCCTCCAAGTTTCGAGATTAAAAGGAAGCGGTGAGAGCTTGACAAAAGAAGCCGATATTGAACATCGGAAGGGAAGTGCACATAAAAATGCCAACGCGTTATTAAGAAGACCATGTCCCGCGGAATGCAAGGATTGTGGGCGTGTGGAGGTCAAGGAAAACATCGTCGATATTCGGCTCATGCAAGCGCTACCAGAGGAGCAATGGACTGATGAAATGATCAGGAAGGAGCAATTACGGGATGCTGACCTATCATTCATCATCAAACATAAGGGAAAGGAACACCGGCCTACATGGAGTGAGCTAGCTGACAAAACTCCCATTGTAAAAGCATATTGGGCTCAATGGGATAGCCTGCACATAGAAAATGGATGTTTAAAACGAAAGTGGGAAAGCCCGGATGGTAAAGTAAAACAATTGTTGGTAGTGGTGCCAAAAGATCGGATAGCGGAAATCCTCAAGGAGTATCATGGAGGAGCAAGTGGAGGTCACCTAGGGATTAATAAAACATTGGCCAGGATTCGACAACGTTTCTACTGGTCCGGATGTAGACAGTCAGTAGTAGAATGGTGTCGAAGATGTGACCAATGTGCGGCAGTGAAGGGACCAGCACGAAAAAGCCGTGGAACCATGAAACAATATAATGTCGGGGCACCATTTGAGAGAATTGCAATGGGCGTGGCGGGGCCATTTCCGACCACCGAGAGCGGAAATAAATATGTGCTAGTAATAATGGATTATTTCAGCAAATGGCCGGAAGTGTACCCCATACCCAATCAGGAGACAACAACAATAGCTGATGCCGTGGTTAACAATTGGATTAGCAGATTTGGTGTACCTATGGAAATTCACACGGATCAAGGAAGGAATTTCGAATCGGTGGTATTTCAGGAGATATGTCAGATGCTGGGAATCAATAAAACAAGAACGACGCCTTTACACCCACAATCGGACGGTATGGTGGAAAGATTCAATGGTACATTGGAGGAATATCTAGCAAAAGCTGTGGAAAGGAACCAACGCAACTGGGATCGACATATACCAATGTTCCTGATGGCCTACCGATCAGCGGTACATGACACAACAGGAGTGACACCAGCTAAAACCATATTTGGGAACAATCTGCGATTACCAGGAGATTTAAAATTTGGGGCTGTTCCATCAGCAGCTCTATGCGGACAGGATTACGTCGACCGAATGAAAGAGGAACTTAATGAAATACATCAATTTGTACGGGAGAAAATTCGAATATCAAGTGATCGAATGAAAGCTCGATATGACATACGAGCAAATAATCAAGGCTTCGAGGAAGGGCAATTGGTATGGCTTCACAACCCGCAACGGCACAAGGGATTATCAACGAAGTTGCAACCCACATGGGAAGGACCTTACACTGTCATTAAAAAGTTGAACGACGTGGTTTATCGCATACAGAAAGGACGGAAAGGTAAACCAAAGGTGGTGCATTTAGAGCGTTTGGCGCTCTACAGAGGAGGTGATCTGGATCCTGTTCGGGACGAACAGGCTTAGGTGGGGGGTAGTGTTACGGTGACACCTAGATTAGAATAGAATAAGTTAATTTCATTAATTGTTCAATTACGTGTATAATTTATACTCAACATTTAGGCGTATTTCTATACTAACATATTTGCTGCGCATTTAGGATTATTCTAGAAACAAATATTTTGGTATATAAGGGCGCGCGTTGACGTGTATTGCGGAGTATTATTTTAAACGTGATACAGTGAAGGTTAAATAGAAAGATTATTAAAGTGATTATTAAAGCGATTATTAAAGTGATAATTAAAAAGTGTGTTATAATTATAATAATTAATTGTGAATTTTGTGTTGTATAATAAATTGTGTTGTGTAAATAAATTGTGTGAGTTCAAATTTGAAGCAGTGTATTTATTCACAATCCAGTGATTCGAACCTTGATTGACAAGGCAAAATCGTAACAATATGTATACATTTTATTTATACATTCGAGACGGTTTGAATATCAGGTATGGCCAAACGCTGTCCCTAAATTTTGAATTTTGTTTATTATTTGAATCATAGATGGCACTAAAGTCATACTATGGATATTTATAAATTATTTTAGCTGCTAAAACGAGTATTTAAAAAGAAGAATGAAAAAACCACCGAACACGAAAAGACGTGTAGTGGCTTTACTTTTTGTGTTTCATAAAATATTAAAAGTTAATGAATATTAAAAACCGTTTTAATAAAATTTGAATTTAATCACTACACATTTAACATCTTAATTGCAACAACGAAAAGATGAGCCTTTCACAATTATTTAGGATGTTAACCACCATGTCAACAAGGTTTTATCGGTGTTGGATTATATTACAAACTACATATATCCATTTATATCCTGCCAACACAACATCAAATGGGTTTTAAATATTCTATTCAATATGCCACCCCAGTATGAAAGTG
This sequence comes from Nephrotoma appendiculata, assembly GCA_947310385.1. Classification (NCBI taxonomy): domain Eukaryota; kingdom Metazoa; phylum Arthropoda; class Insecta; order Diptera; family Tipulidae; genus Nephrotoma; species Nephrotoma appendiculata. Next base: position 142,858,442 of record OX371223.1, read on the forward strand.
TTATCTCCCCGTTGGATTACAAGTGATCCCTCAAACTCGAAGTTTTCACATGATAACTGTACGGATTTCCCATCACATCTCCAACGTTTTTCAAAGGAGTTGCCTGCAGCGAGTCCAGCTATAAAAATTTGTTCCTGGAAATAATGTTTTACATGAAACATGCAAACAGCCTAATTAAAAGCCACTTAAAGGATCACTACATCAAAAACATCCATCTACTGCCATTACTGCCTACCTACCACAAAACATCAGTTTGGCTTCGATGAGAATAATCTGGTTTAATTGTGTATTAAATCACACATTTATTACAACAGATATATTTTTTATTCATCGAGTACGGAAATTATGTTAGAGCATCAGACTTACGTTAAACACTATCTATCTTAAGGAAAACATAAAGATACCGAATATTACAAATATGCAAGGTGTACCTGGATATGGTAAATCAACCTGGACTATACGAGGGTTGTCTGAAAAGTTTCCGACCTCAACATGAAGAAGGCAGCACTCGTCGACAAAAGTGGGGAGTGCGTTTACGCAGGATACACCATTACGTGTCTAGGATACACCATTACACTCCAGAAAAATACAGTCAAAACAATGGACTGTCAAGGGAGGAATCGGCTCAAAAAAAACAAAGGCCGTTTCTTCGGCTTGGAAAGTGATGGCGACTGTTTTCTGCAACAGTCATGGAGTTACCTTAATCGATTATTTTCAAAAACGGGAAACCATTACAGGAGCATACTACGCATCATTACTTGAGAAGCTAAAAGCAGAAATTGCGAAAAATGTCCACAATTGCAGAAAACAAAAAATCTTGCTCCACCAAAGCATTGCGCCGTCTCACACTGTAGTGGTTGACATGGCGAAAATCCGTGAATTATGATTTGAACTACTTGATCCTCCTTCTTACTCACCAGATCTAGCCCCATGCGACATTTTTTGTTCCCTAAGCTAAAAATTGTGCTCGGAGAACAGAGATTTTTGTCGAATAAGAAGGCCATCATCACCATCGCAAACAACTATTTGGCAGAGAAAGAAGCCGAGTGGAAAAATGGAAGATTTGATTGATGCTAGCGTGGATTTATGCCTAGTCGATCAGCATCAACTAATCTGGTTGAATTCACCAGCAAAAATTATTAATGATATAGAAAAACACCATCAAGTTGATGTACGTACACGAATTTCAGAAAATCATTTAATTCTGTCTTACCATAAAGCACTGCAGAGTTTATTCGCAATAGGGGTTTCACTCGATTTGGTACATAAATTGGTTGAAGTCATATCTAGCATACTGGCGATAATTTGTAATAACGGGAAATAAAAAGATCACACATTGTTTTCATAGATCGAATACCCGAGATAAACAAAAACTCAACCGTGCTAATATATGCTAATGTCGTGAAAATTTTTCGTACTGATAATAGAAAGCTCTAGATATGGAGAAAATTCAAGAAAACATAGATATATTAAGTGAGTGGTGTGATCGAAACTCGCTATACTTAAATATTAAGAAATTCAAAGCCAAGTTTTGCACGCTGTATACAAAGTCAACAGCTGTGTGGGTAACTGCAGCAGGAAAACTTTCGAATTTCAAAATGAAACTTACCGATTAAGCCCAATTTGTGCTAATTAGTGCTCACGATGAAAAATTAGTGCTAGTATAGGAGCCGAAAAAACGGGAAAAGAAAATTTAAAATTTCGCCTGAAAGACGAAACAAATAAAACCCAATTTCTAGAAAAAAAAACAGAAATAATTTCAGCCTAATTTTAAAACTTTCCAAAGGCGGATACGCTCACGAATTTAGTGGTTATCATAAAAATATGATTTTCATAAATTTTTATTCATAACTTGAGGAAAAACAAACTAGCCCCTAAAAGATACTATATTAATCAAACAAAATACAGAGGATCCCGTTCTATAATATTTTTTTTGAACAACAAACTAAAAAATAGAAATAACATATTACTTAATACAAGAATAAGCAATTCAGATAGCATATTACTGGTAGGCATGTTAATTGATATCCGAAAAATATAGTGGCTGAATTTGTGTTAATCCAGAGTCGGCCCAATTCCATTGAACAACAAAGACCGTTGAATGAACAATTTTCTGACAAAAAGTGTTCTAGAAACCAATGAAGTTGGCATTTCTACGCAAAACGTATATGCAATGAACATGCCTGACAGGCATATGCTATCTGAATTGCAATTCCAAGAATAAGGAATTTACAATATTTTGTTTCTATTTTCTAATTTGTTGTTCAACAAAAATATTATTGAACGGTATGTTTTTTGTTTGATTAATTAATATTAATATAATATAATAAGATTAATATAGTATATTTTAGGGGCTAGTTTGTTTTAACTCAATTTATGAATGAAAATTTATGAAAATCATTTTTCTATGATAAGCACAAATTTCGTCAGTGTAGCCGCCTTTGGGTAATTTTAAAATTAGGCTTAAATTATTTCTGGTTTTTTGTAGAAATAGCACTAATTTTTCATCGTGAGCACTAATTAGCACAAATTGGGGTTAATCGGTATGCAAAGTTTCATTTTGAAATTCGAAAGAGTCCCTGCTGCAGTTATCCACACCCAAGTATAGCACACTCAATGAGATTATGGATTAGTGTTACATGTGTCGAAATCACGAGTTTCAATAGGCATATTAGAAATTGTATTGCAAAGGTGGCAAACATGGCAGTTTGGATTTGTTAATCGGAAAACTCTTAATTCCATGGTCTCCTACGCCCTCTGAGGCATAGGAAATGAATTGCATGGTATGTTTGCCCTATGGTAAGGTTTAGAGTGTAACAAAAAACCAATCTGCGTGAGTCTGCAAATTAGGCAGTTTCTGTCTATCATTCCAATCACTACCACTGGATTAAATCGGACAGCTCATGGACCGCTCTAAGTGGGGAATCCTTTGAGCCTCACAACGAAACTCATTAATAAGGAAGCTTTGAGGACTTGATCGAAAGTCTGAACTCAACGGTAAACCCGTTCTTGCTATATATAGAAGATAAAACGGATCATGTTGGATCCAACGGATTTTAAACAGCTTGCAGCATAAATCAAACGGTCTTCGCAGCAAAGCTATTCAAAGGACATTGCCTTTTTAGAAAGCTGGTAAGAAATCAAAAACAAACTAATGACTCTGTAGCAGCTGCAAAAACGAGGACGAGGAGGAGACGATAGTTCACTATCTTTACTCATTTTGGATATTAATTTTTGGAAGACAAAAAAAGATAAAAGTAACTACATATATAATGGAGGTGTGTGATATTTATCGCTATATAAAAAGCTTTAATTGGCTATAGTATAGGTAAGAAAGGAGTAAGGTTTAAAAGAACAAAATCATGCAAGTAAAAGATAAACAGGAAACCTTAGCTGTATTCTATGATACTGAACCATCTGAATTAACTGAAACAACTGAATTGATTAGTGCGTCGCACTCTTCACTTTAGATAACATTTTTACCTACTGAGTGAGAATTATGCTCGTGTAGTTAATTAGTTTTTACCATTTTTTGTGTCGTGTACAGAGTGCAGTGATCACGGTGCCAGAAAATTTAAATCTATTGAATTTAGTAAGTATTAAAAAATATGAAAATATTGAAAATGTCGCAGTTGCTCAATTATCTAAATAGTTGCGGATTCCATTGGCGTTATCAAAGTACTTGAATGTGTTTGTGAGTAGATGATCGACCAATAGAACGGAAATTTGTTTAGCACGAAGTACTTTCGAGTACTTTACTAACACCAAATTTCAATTACAATACAATTGACTATTACTTCGTTTTGAAAAATTGATATTCAGATAGCAAAAGAAGAGCAACTTCTGAAACCTAAGCGGGCCTATTCTGGTTATATTTAAAATCAAAGTCTTACTTGACCAACATAATTGACTAGATTTTAAAGTAAAGAAAGAAGTATAATGCAAATTTATATTTATGTAAGAAAATTCAGGAAATTAAGGATTAAAAATAATATACAAAATTATTTTACTTACAAGGGAATTTATTTTGTGTGTGTCCTCGAGTCTCTGTCCGGCTTTGCGTGCCCGCATTGTTGTCTCGACTTAAACGTAATAGTCCTTAACGTATTGATTATCGTTTTTATTATTACCACCAGCCGTTGTCAACGTTAAAATTGAATTATTCGATTTGGACAGAGATAGGGTTGTTGATAATGATGATGATGATGAATTGAACGCGGATTCTAATAAATTTTTTTTAATTAAACTACTGCTGCCACCACTGCCATTGCTGTTATTACTCGTACCACCAGCTGATGATACATTATGACCACCACTACTGTTGTTACTATTCGTATTAGTATTACTTGTAATTTTATTTAGTAAAATTGAATAATTTGTAAATGATGATGAATTTTTTAATTTTTTTAAATTATTACTAATATTACTGCTACTACTTGGGTTGTTACCATTTAAATTATTACTATTACTATTTATTATATAACTTTTAGAATTTGTTATTTTAATAGGCACTGTAGTAATTAAACTACTATTGTTTACGTTAATACCACCACCATCACCAATGGTAACTGGGTCACCGGATATATTTGATGATTTACCGATACTTCCGGCACCGATACTTGATCCACCACCACCACCACCGCCATGAATTGATAAAGATGAGGATGAATTTATTAAATTATATGAGGATGATCGTTGTACGTAGTAAAAAGGCATTGAAGATGAGGGAGATGATACAGATGATGGATTTAATGATTTATACGGTGATAATATTGATGAAGGCGTTGATGATGATGATTTGTTGATTAACTCTTTCTGCTAGGAAATTGAATTTGTACTGCGGATTGATGTTGTTGGTGATTCGGAAGCATTTTGATTTGGTGTATTTCCACCTCCGGTTACGATCCCTGATGATGTTATAATAATTGAATTATTATTGTTCAAATTATTATGATTATTTTGCAGTTGATGATGAGAGACAACCCCGGATCCGGTAACGTGCTCCTGTACCTTCGGATTCATCATCTAGACGTAACAAAATAATTTAACTAAATTTCGATATAAAATAAATTGGATTGTTAAAGCGTTTTACAAATAATTTTAAATGGAATAAGCGTTTTTAGGCGGCAACATAATTAATTAAAATTCATTTTTTTCAGGCATACATCAAATTTAGCAAATCGATTAAATGTTAATGAAATTTAGCCGTGAGAAGGCATGTACAATCCAATGTGCCGATCTAGTAGATCGCACCATTTCGTTCACATAAATAGTTCAGCACATTAATGCTGATACAGTTGAAAAGCAGTTGTTTAACGTCGGGAATGAAGTCAAAGATACGTCCACCATTGACAGATGCATTCCATTTTCTTTACCTGAGGTCAATCACCATTGCCTCTGATTCAGTTTTCTGTATTGAGATGCGCACTATCTGCAACATGTACAAACCTGCTTAAGTACAAGTGTGCTCTCTTTTTGATTAAAATATTCACTGGGAGCACGCCAGTTAAAACCACAATACCTGCTTTAGAAACTGGTCAGTAAACCTTAGTTACTCGTAGTAGGATATCCCTCTGAGCACTTTATAATGACCTTACATGGTGAGAATTTAATCTATTAAAAACTATCCTGCAGCGGCATATTGTCGTCCTCGATAGCAAAGTAAGTATATCGCTTGCTCTGTAATCATTACGAGCCACATATTAAAGTAAATTATTACGCGTGTTTTGTGATCAAGTTCCCATCCTTTCTTTGACATCCTTGTCACAGACTGGACTAGTTTCGTAGTGTTTTCACATACTCTTAGAACGTGATCAAAGTCAACTTCTAGATATTTCACAGTTTTGACTATTTTCAGCTTTCATGGATGCGGCTATTTAGGGATACTGTTGGAGGTCAGTAAAGTGATTTATTTAGTTAGAATCGAACATATCTCTTAATATTACAGAATGATTACTGAAGTAGTCCTAAAACAATTAAATTGTTAAACTAGAAATGACGCTACGCCATGTGAGGTTATCAATGCTCCGGTTATGTCCCCAGAGCTCGGTTCGGTTCTCCCTCTTCGGTTTCCCTGCTTGTTCATTATGGAAATATAATGCCTAGATCCGAAATCCGCTCCTTTTATTTCGTTATCAATAGTTAGAAGACCATACCACATTTTGCATCTGGCAATGAAGCTCCCCATGACCACTAGCTTTTAATGTTGACCTAATAGAGAACTTGAGCATTTATTGAAAAAAGGGAGAAGCGGCTACAGACATTCCACTATTTGACCTCTGGTCGAGTATGCTCTTGCTTATATAGAATATCATCGTCGTGGTTGGTGGCACTCACATATTTCTGACTCAAGTACTATTTTGCCGCGTTGCAGGTTGAGATGAGCGATATGTAGGTTACAGTGTCTTTGTCTTAAGTTTCGGCTAAACTTCATATTTAGCGTTATTATTAAGACGTCGCGCGGCACTTTTGTATGTGTTACGCAGGTAGAATGACTTAATTGGGTTGGGGATCATGTCATTTTTGTTTTTAATTGCACCTTATGCAACTGGCGGGTTATTGGGACAAGCCTTATAATTGTGACCATGTGCTGCGCAGCCTGAATTCAATGCATTTTATTTCAATGCAAATAAAAAAAAATTATTAAATTGGTAATCGCTTTGACAACTTTGCAGACATAAATCAGAGGAATAATATGGGTCGAATCGTTTCTTGATTGATCTATTATGGATGCTGATTTTTTGTATGACATGTTTTTGGGATGAATTATATTGTAATTAACTACTTTTGTATGAATGTTTGCGTTCCAAACCATTATGAGGCTGAATAATTACTTGAATTCGATGCAAAAGACGAATCGGCATTACGGTGTTTTCTAGGAAAAAACCTAAGGCAACAGCAAGGAATCTGCTTAATCCAATGTCAGCATAAACTTTCTACAAGGAGGAGCTACAAATGTTATCAACCACCATCAATTTTAGTGAACTGAATGGACAGAGCAAAATGCTCACGGTGGAAATAACAAAAATATCAGTAGATTACTGCGTCATTTTATCAAAATTATTACAAAGGAGACCAGGAATGAAATTTGAATCAGAATCATACATTAGAGAACCCGTCCAAGGCATTGGTACCGCATATGATGAAGTTGTAATGTTAGATACTTGAATGGAATTTATATGAATAAATCATACGGGTCGCGATAGTCGTCAACGATCAGCGAAAGCTAAACCCATGCATGAAGGAAGGCCTAAATATGCTAGAACAAAAGTATGTAGTCGATCGATACCATCACATATTTCAGCAATTTCATCATAAAAAATTAAAGAGAAAGAGAAACAGCTGAAATATCACATTATACACCGTCAATTGTTACATCAACCATATTCACAACCCGAGAAGAGAGTAGCTATGACAACGTGTGCCTTTATTCGCGAAAATAAAAATTAACGGCATGTTAAATAATTGTGCATTATGCAGAAAGAGCGAATAGCAGTTCCTTTTGATTTGTGATACAAAGGAGCGCAAAGTTATCTTTAAAAACTAAAACTTTCATGAGTTCGCGTTTACTTACAAGTGTAGAATTTTACATTTTTTCATGCTTAATGAATTTTTATTTCCAAAAATGTTTTATTAAAAATCTTAATGAACGTTCGTCCATATTACAGAAAATATTCTTCTAAAAGTTACTTGCGTTCGCAATCCGGACTATATGTGCATACTGCTAAAGATCAAGAGTCTCTGATTAGTGTTTCTGATTACAGAAACAGGAGCAGCAGATCAGTGATTCCGACTACCACTGCTCCGAAAAAGCATAAAATTGCCTTGGAGAGATAATGTACACCGCACTTAAATTTGATACAATACGATTAAGCGCTCTCAGATCCGCCATGACTGATAAGTTAACAGTCATTGTACAACTACATATTTTTAGTTTGTATTTTTATTTAGTTAGCACAATTGACGAAATGACAAATAAATATTTTTAATAAACATGAAAAACGTAATAAACAATAATTAAAATATTATTACAATTTTTAGAAATGCACTTAATCAGTTGGTCAACATGATTATGGTCATAATTACAGTATTGTGATACCGATTAGTAAAAACAGCGAACGAATTGAAAGGTTTTTGAAACTTCAGAATAAAACAAGTAAAATTGCTACCGCTTTTCCGACTAAAATTTCCGTGCGGAATTTTTATTTCCGCCTTGAATAACCCTGCGATCAGGAGGTGAGACACCCTCGCTCCAATTGACAGTTTATTGGGGATTGCAGAACAAGATTGTTAGATTTTGTTTTCCAGTTTTAAGAACCAACCTTAGAGTAGGATAAATAAGTGATGACACTACAAAACCACAGTAAAGCGGAAAAGAGTTCATCCGAAAGTAATTCAGTATACATGCTGTGAATATTAGTGCACGGCATTCCCCGGGGAGTAAAACTTTTTGTTTTATAAACCATACAATGTTAAAATAACAATGACAGTTGCAAGCGTGATTGAACTTAAGAATGAGAGTGCTCCTAATTAATAGGCGAGAGGCATTCAATTATTGATTTAAAATAGTTGACACGCTTTGGCCCGTTCCACACAACACTTCTTTTGAAACCGGCTTCTGGCTTCCAAATAAGTCGTCATATATTTTTTATTGTTACTACCTTATTTTATATTTAGACACATTACTTTTTTGTATTGTTTTATTCTGCTCTCTCGAAAATAAAATTTAAACTAAAATCTACATGTCAAAAATGGCGTTAAAATATTTTTTATTTCATTCAGCCGTGTGGAACGGCATATCAAAGAAATTATTTCTTTTTCGTTTTACCCCCTATTTAAGTATGATACCGGTTTTAATTGCGACTCATTTTTTCAAAAAAAAAAAAAAAAAATTGGTGAAGTAGCTTTAAGGCGATGATTTATGTAGAAATTTTGTCTGACAGACATAAATAATTATCGCTCTGATTGGTTAATATTTTTTTTGTCTTATACGATAAAAATGAAATTCACACGAAAGCGATACATGTATAAAATTTTGTCGTATGGATATATTTTGACATTTTATAAAACAAGCAGCCTAAAAAGTGTTTTACTTTTGTTCGTTTAGATTTTTTTTATGTATTCTTTTGTTCTCACTGCCGTCAAATCTAATACAAAATTGAGCAATGTTCAATTTTTAATTTTTGTCGTACGATAAAAAAATATGGCCGACATTCAAGCAATCAGAGTGATTATTATTTATGTCTGTCAGATAAAATTTATAGATGAACCACCGCCTTTAACATAAAAAGGTATGAAATAAAAAAAAATTAAGGCCATTCTTGACATGCAGATTTTAGTTTAAATTTTATTTTCGAGGGAGCAGAATAAAACAATACTAAAAAATTTGCTGTTTTAATATAAAATGAGGGTTTAAATTAGCAATAAAAAATGTATTTCGACCTAATTTGAAGGAAGAAAAAATTTAAAAGAAATATAATGTAGAACGGGCCATTTATGTTTGTGTTAGTTCGGCTTCACCGAAAAAATTTTGAGTCAACATCGATTTTATAGGTAAAAGGGGAAAGAGACGAAGGTGAAGCCGTTTCTTTGAAGCCGTGTGTGGAACGGCGGGTTTACAGTAAAAGTAAAGGAAATACTAAACAAATATTTTCTATAATTTTATTTAAACCGCAAATTCAATACTATCAGAGCAGTTAAAATACTATTATTTAGAGACACCGGTAATATATTCAAAATGAGAAACATTATGCATAAGATTTACACTAACTGTCGTACAAGTCGCGTAATTTTAAATTTAACTGTGTGAAACCAAAATTTGTTATGGTCAATTCAAACCTATTCGATTGCCAATGAAAAACATTTTTCATTTTTCGATTTTCACGGAACGCGAATTGATTCCCAGATCTAGGTTATGAGCAGCGAACGATGAAGAATTATTAAACCACCTTGAAGGTAAATGGTGCCAAACCATTCGTTGAAGTTTCTCCAAAAAAATGAACGATCATCAGGCAGAAATATTACGTCATCGTTAAACACATACAATGATCGGGTTATTGAAAGTTTCCAGTTCCTGGATGCGGTAAATGAATTAAGTAGAAGGTTCGAGGATTCAAGGTATGTTTCGTCGTTATAAAACACTGAATACCGATCCGATAAATTTGAAAAATAATTTGATTCTGAGTATTCATGTGCCAGTAAGTGGGTTACACATAAATGTGTTGAGAAATTATAGTTTAACGGTAAATTAAGGAACCCAACTAATTTTTTGTGAATAGTCTTAAATAATTAAGGATAATATATTACGGAATTGTAAAAACAAAATTTAAATTTATTGGGGCTCTTTAAATATGTCTTGGCAACATATCGGAATGAAGTTACCTCAAAATAACAAAATATGCACTGTGTCACATAAGTATAACAAAATTGTTGAAAAAAAATGATCGCCTTGTTAAATGGAATAACAGAAATGTAAAATAACAAAAAATATAAGTGAAATTCTCAACTTATCAACTCCATTTACTCAAATCTCATTGTTTCTGATATGTAGGCTCTAATATATCTGAATAATGCTTTTGTATATGAGAATATAAAAAAAAAACTGTGACACTCATCTGAAATGCGAGTACTACTACTTTCAGCAAAAATGAAACCCTCCTGATGATTAATTTTATATTTAAATCGTTTCTTTGTTATTTTCAATCTGAGTAGACTCTTAAGGCTGAATACTTTAATCGGAGATGGTTGGCAGCACTTTTTTCTTTCATTAGGACGTTTGTAAAGCTACATGGAATTCAAATGATGCCCTTAAATGTTTTAAAGAAACTGTTAACTTCGAACTGTCATCGAAGTGAACGACGTTCGACTGCTAACATGTTTGAGAACGTCAACTCGATTCGCTGCAAGATCCGGCGAAATCAAGAACAATTGATTCGAAAGATGGCGGAAAAGCTTAAATTAAACAAGTTTATCATCCACCACACCGTAAAGAGGAAGCTGATACACACTTGATCACTGCCTTTTTTTCTAACGAAAGAGACGAATTTTATTGCCAAGGTAATCCACAACCGCCAAAATCGCCACTTTTTGTTGAATGTGCTGGACTAAGAGGGCATCAAGCCACCAGAAAATAAATGCCACTTGCTATTAGCAGGATGCTCTGCGGAAGTACTGGAAAAGTGGGGCTTAAATGTTTTAGTGCCGACGATTTCTGGCTTTACAAAAACTATATATCGGCACATTCGACCCAAATCACCATCGTCATCTGTTACAATTGTTTCCTGGTTTTTTCGAACAAAGGCCGCCAAATTTCCTTGATCTCAATCTGAGGTATACTACTCGATGATGCCAATATTGATCTGTGCTTGGGACGCTTTTATTGTCGGAGAGTGCGTGTTTAATAATAGAAAATAATTTTGAACGTTTGTTATAATTTTACGTTAACATTCTGTACAAATAAACACTAAAATGAACATCGAACTGTGCCGAAAAACCTCAAGTGGATTTGAATGTCCCAGGCTAAATAAATCAAGATGTGAACATATTCAACTTGGTTCCATGAATCTAATATTGAGAGTGCCAGGTGCTTATTGAACAGATGTGAGGTTTCTAATAATAATATTTTTCATCTTTGGTTGCAAACCTGAGGCACTACTAGTACGTGACTGCTCATAGTTAGCTGCACCTGAGAGTAAATTAAGCCATATTATTCTTAGTTCAAACGAAGAATCTGCTAATAGAATGAGCAGATAGTTCATAAAATTTCATTACAGATGACATCACAGGATTAATAAAATCGTTGGAATTAACTTATATTTTAAGATCACACGGGGAACCTTGATCACCGTGCCTGTAGTCTTCTTGATAAGGATGGCCACATCGTGTAATATGGTCCGAGGGCGCCTAAAAGATGCTGTGAAACATTAATTATTTTCGACAAGTATTATTGTACCAACTTACTTCTACTGAGTAAACTAGATAGATTATCGCCTAGTTCTTATTTGGCAGAGTACCACGAAATTCCTTGAATTGTTCCATTTTACTTTGCCATGACTTAGTGTGGGTAAATACAGGAGGGAAACTTTCAAATTTTAAAATGAAACGGCATACCGATGAAGCCCAATTTGTGCTAATTAGCGCTTACGGGAGAAAATAAGTGCTAGTCTAGGAGCCGAGAAAATGGTAAAACTTCGCCTTAAAATATCCCCCGACTACTCATTTGGTATGGGACGATAAAAATAAAACCCGATTTCTAGAGAAAACTAGAAATGATTAAGCCCAACTTTAACATTTTAGGTAAAACTTACGAAATTTCTACTATGATGACAAATACAATTTTCATAAATTTGGGAAAACCAAAAAAGCCCCTAAATGATACAATATAAAAACGAAATACATGTACCGTTCAATAATATTTGTGTTGAACAACAAGTTAAGAATTTGAAATAAAATGTTATAGAACCCATGAAACTGGACACTTCTGATTACATATTCCTATCAAGTAAGTACATTGCCCTCCGAAAAATATAGGAGCTGAATTTATGCTAATGATTAGCATAAATTCAGCTCCTACATGTCTAGCCCCTAAACGATACTATATCCTATATAGTATCATTTAGGAGCTTGATCAGTTTTTCCTCAATTTATGAAAATTGTCTTTCAGAATTTGCAGAATAGTCGAAAGTTTAACTGACCTTCTAAAATGTTAAAGGCTTAAATCATTTTTAGGGTTCTCTAGAAATTTTCTTTCCCGTTTTCTCGGCGCCTGGAATAGCACATAGTTTTGCCTGTAAGCACTAATTAGCTTAAATTGGGCTTAATCGGTATGCAAAGTTATATTTTGAAATTCGAAAGTTTCCCAGCTGCAGTTACGGAGACGCCGAGATTCACGTTCATTTTGCCATTGCAGTACCCTATTCAGTTTAGTTTGAGCGGTCCGATTTTTGCAAAAAAAACAAAAATAAAAGGATCATTGAGATAATGCCGATATAGCCATCAGTACAGGAGTTCTCGGTTATAGGCTAGAGTTTGTTAGATTTAGAAGGAATCGCATGTATACGAATATTTAAGAAAATTTGAAATTGTTGTTTTCTCTACCTTACTCATTGGATTATCTTAATCATTGGAGGAGTATTGTTGAGGCGGCCAAATCGATGATTACAATTCTGCCTAAGATCCAGTTTATATGGAAGCGGCTTCATTTGTCATTTGCTAAAATAATATTAATTTAATACTGCATTCCCTGTACACTAACTATTGATAGTTTTGTTATTTGAAAATGAAATCCACTAAAAATAATAAATTTGAACGACGATAAAACATTTTCGAATTCCATTGTGCTATTGTGAAAATTGGAATTGAATTTATTTCCTTTTTCGCGATTTATATTGCTTTTAGCAAATTTAATTATGCTCCAATAAATTTTTCATTTATTTGAAACAACCTGTTAGATGTTCGGTTCGATGCCTCTGTTTTATTATACACGTTGAATGCCAATATTGTGCTAATTACGGGTCTCGTTGGCATCACGTTTCAACCTCCGTTCTCAAAAATCGATTTTGTATAGCGACATTTTGCCAACGACCCAATTCAAACGACATACATGCTATGTTCCATTTAAAATTATTGTAAAATATAAAATTCATTTCAAGCAAAATAAATAATAAGAAACCGTGCAAGCAGCTAGCACACCCACACAATATAAAACAACAAAACCTGAATACATATGTATAATAAAAAATTTTGTTAAATGTATTATTTTGGATGTGTTAATAAAAAACCAAAAGAAGAAAATCATAAAATAGAAAATATTTGGACAAAAATGTCCTTTTCCATCTCGATTAGAATCGGAAATTTATTATTCAATTATTTTCATAAAATATTAGAATGGGTTAGAAAACTTACAGACACCGTAGCATTGCTAGTAGTATTGGTAGTAGTAGTAGTATTTATATTAGTTGTTGTTAGATGATCACCTGAAGGACCCATTGGGCACACGTAATCACTCCACTCGTCGCCGCCCATTCCTTTATTGTTACTCTTTTTGCGTTTTAATGAAAATTGCGATTTTTTCGGCGTCTACAAATAAACAAAAAATATTTTGTACGTAAATACGAAAAAAATTTATTTAATCCTGATTTACCTTTATTTTAGCAGTTATTGTTAGTGGAACGTATCCTAGCGTATTTTCGGCGTCACGTTTCGCCGTAATTATATCCCGTCCAATCAGCTCCGAGAAATGAAGTGCTAAATGTCGTCGCAAAAGTGTTTTATTCGGTGGAATACTTAACATTTCGGCTAGTAGTTCCGATGTGAACTTAGCCTCGTACACCATAAGGGCACCGTGAACACCGGCCCCGCGCAAATTCGGTGTGTATTCGGCTAGGTCGATCATTTCTAACCATTCCATTACGCGGTGTGCGGTCCACAGTGGTACTTTTTCTGTATCTTCACTGCTCGATCGTCGTATCAAGCAGTTTGGATTCCAGTAATTTTCGCGCATCACTTGAATTCCCCGTCGTATACTAGCTACATGCAACATCGATGTTATGTGCAGTGATGCCAAATCATCCATTGTTAGTTTGTGTAACATTCGACCGTCGAGACGTGCAGCCAAAAATACATCTTTATACTGTGGCAGACCAACATCTTCCAACCACTTTGATATCCAATTCGTATCTAATTTGCCCGCGTTTCGAAATAGCTCATCATCGCCACAATTACCCGTTATGTCGGCGACTGCGAGAACTATTTTTTTACGATGCAATGGTGTTTTTAAATTAAGCTCTTTTTCGATATCGACCGGGGACGCGGACACCAATTCTTTGGCACCTTTTTTCAACCATCGACGGGCATCACTCTCGTACGCGTCCATACCGAGTTCTTCAAGCCAGATACAAACCGCCTCTATATCCCATTCGACAAATGGTTTTTCATTTAATTTCTGTTGACTTTGGGACCATCCCCCTAAACGGGGGCCCGCAGTTGATCGTATTCCGCCTCGTTTAAAATTCCCGTCATCGGTACCGTTAGGTGGTGGTAAATCTTCTAAATTACCACTGTTACTCCGCTTGAGCTTACCAAATATACCGCGTAATCCTTTAGATGAATTACTTGAATTTTTCGTACCTAAAAGCGGTGATGGTGTCGGCTGGGGTGTATAGCTGCGGGGCACATCCGATAAATCTTCAATCACTTTTTCTGTTTCGGCTGTTTGGGTTTGGATGTACGTTTTTAAAATAAACAAATAAATAAAACTTTAATTAAATAAATTCAAATCTTATTCCATTTAAAATTACTTGTGCATATATATGTATGTGTGTTATATATATACCCGACATGGAAAATCGAGACGAAGTTGAAGGAAAATTATTCTTTTCACAAAATTTTAATTTTAAATTGAATCTCTATCTCGTGTATTGTCACAAATTCGTATATTTACAAAAACAATAAATTAAAAAAACTTTTGAATTTTAAAATAATTTTCCTGCCGGTTTTCCCGTCAAACCTAACACACATACACACACATATAATGATAACAAACATAATAAAAGAAAATAAATAAACAACAAACTAGCAACAACAAGTTGTTTGGAGATGGAATATAGTACGAGACGATCTCGGTGTAGATGCAGAGGGAAAACGTATTTTCCCATCTTATTTTATTTATGGTTGTTGCGTTTGTTGTTGCTAATTTGAAATAATAAAACAGGAAAAATAAAAGAAAATGTTTAAAGTAAAACGAATACAACAACAAACAATCAAATGATAATGATTTAGATAATTAAGAAAAATGGTAAAACGAATTTTTCTGAATGAAGATGCAGATGATGATGATGAGATCTAATGAGATGTGGTAGAGGTGATATGTTTTTGGCGGTTTAATTTGAGAAGCGATAAGATGACCAGATTTGAAAATTTATTGTTATTGTTTTAAAAGAGTAGACATTCTCCCGTTGTTAGCTTAAATCGACTCGTCAGTAATTGGTAGGTGGATAGATGACGCCCAATTATTTTTATTTTAAAATATTAAAATTTCGGCTTCACCAAGATTGATTTAATGAAATTCTAATGCTGTGAGGCTAATTGAGCTACCTAGATTACATCGTCCTATTTTGTCCTCGGACCATATATATGTGACCTAAACTGGATAGGTACCATGGTGAAAGTTCTAGTTACCCAAAGTAGTGATCCATCTTAGTCTCAACAAGACGGCATACAATTTTTTGAATATAAAAAATTAAAACGAATGAATTAAATTACATAAAATGTTACTCGAATTGGAAAATATAAACTTAATGTTTAATTAAAATTTGCAAATAAATTAGGATTTATGAATTTCCAAAATATTTCTAATCAGCATTTGATAAATCTTAACTAAGATTGTTGTTTAGACTGTGTGCCTGAGAGCGATTTTTTCGACTAAATTGCCGACTAAACTAAATTAATGACAGATTCATGTCATTCATTCAAAGGTGGCACTAGTATCTTTTAAATATGCTGTGCCTCCGATTGGAAACTAAATTGTAAACTAAACTAAATTATGACTTTTCATACGTCATATTGTTTTCAACAATACCGATTTTTTATTATTTAAAATCAAGAAAATAGCTAAAATAAAACAAATATGGATATGGAAATCGCATTATTCATGAGTGTGATTATAAATTACAACCGAAATTTAAAAATGAGATATTTCCTTTTAGACATTTTTACTCGTATGTATTCGATAAAAAAATAATAAAAACAAGAAATGAAAATGACAACTAAATAGTCAAGCAACCTCAGCAGGAGTCTAAATGATAGAAACTGGTGGGTTATAGTATAACTACACATTAATTTAGTTTAGTCGCCAATTTAGTCGAAAAAATCGCTCTCAGGCACACAGTCTTAGAATACATACCAAACACATTGTGGATTTGGAACATTAGAGACATCTATCAATAACTAGTATGAACTACCCGTCAATTTAGTTAGTCAGTAACACGTTCGATAAGCCTTACGTTTAATTGCCAAGTTTTAATTAAACATCAGACGTCAATTGTTTTATGCCACTTATTAATGACTGGACGTCTAATTCTTAGACTTTGGACATTCTAATTCTAATCCTTGGATTAATACTTACATCTTTACGAAGCATTCTCAATCAAAAATGCATTATTGAGGGTTTCATTTTGTAGTCGTTTAACATGTAGTCGGTTTGAGAAAATTGGTTTTATCATCATATAAAATTGGTTTGCATTAAGAAGATCAATCTTCTCGGCCGAATTTATGCAGAGTACCCGACTGGAGCCGGCAAAATCAATACATGTTAAAGATTTGGAGAGCATCATAAGCAACCATGAGACCTGCAGACTGACACTCTCATTTGGGCGATCGATGTTAACGTCAAATTTTATGCGAACTTATATTTCTTGTAATCTAGCTTACGCAAAGGGCCAGAACGAAAGTACCAAAAAGAAGTGGGGACTCAATTTTCAAAAATCCTATTTTGGATATTTATGCTGTGTGCCTGACGCCGATTTTTCTGTCTAAATTTCCGACTAAACTAAATTAAAGACTGATTCATATCATTCTTTCAAAGGTGGCACTAGTATCTTTTAAATATGCTGTGCCTCCGATTGTAAACTAAATTGTAAGCTAAACTAAATTATGACTTTTCATATGTCATATTGTTTTCAACAACACCGATTGGTTATTTTTTAAAATCAAGGAAATGGAAAAAAAACAAATATGGATATGGAAATCGCATTATTCATGAATGTCATTATAACGGAATTTAAGAATGAGATACATATTTCCTTTTAGAAATTTTTACTCGTCTGCACACGATAAAAAAATAATAAAAACAAAAAATTAAAATGACAACAAATAGTCGAGCAACCTCAGCAGAAGTCTAAATGATAAAACCTGGTGGCTAATAGCATAACTACTCATTAATTTAGTTTAGTCGGCAATTTAGTCGAAAAAATCGCTCTTAGGCACACAGTCTAAATTGATCGTTAGTTCACCCAGGTATTGTTGGATGTCTCTAATATTTATAAACCAAAATCTACTCAATATTTAGTTCTAAACTGCAAACTTAGTTCCGATTTATCAGTTACCGATTAGAAATGTCGTAGAATGTTAAATTTAACTTTATATGGCAGATTTTAATTAAACATCAGTTGCGGTTTGTTTTGTGCCATCTTTGAACGATTGGTATGAACTAATCATCAATTTAGTTATTGGAAATTTAGACAACAAAATCGACGTGAGGCATAAAGCATTATTTTAAACTTCTGCAAATCATAGGTTAATGGGAAATCGGGGCCCCATTGTCCAGCCCGTTCTACAACCGCACAGTTGAACACAAAAGAAGTTTTGCAACTTATTAGGTTTAGCAAATTTTAGTTAAGTAATAGAATTGAATTGATATTCGTTGGATCATTAATACAAATAAGTAAATGGGTAGAAGAAAGAACGCATGTCTGAGAGATATTTGCGTTTAATTGGAACAATTGAAGTTTCACCATTTATTAGCATCTGGTGGTACGACAGGAGGAAAGGAGGGAAGTTTTCAATTCAAGAAAACTGTGTACTTGAAAGTATATAAAAAGCTCTCAATTTGGAAAGTAACTCGTTACGCCACATAAGATCTGTATTACCCCAACTGCAGAAACATCAAAATCCGTAAGCGAATACTTATACCGTCTTTCTTCTCTCCTCCCCCCGGTAATCCTGAAATCTATTGCAATGTAAATTTTGAACACTTCTATTAAGAGTTTCGGGATTCCATTATGATAACACAGATCGAGCGAACAATCGTTTCTAATGTTTCAAATACGTTTTACAAACCAAGCACAACAGGGCTTTGGCAAATCATTGGTATTAACACATCGAGAAATCCAGATAATTTTAATCGGATTTTATCGTCTTAGTAATCAAATTCAATTCCGTACGTAGTATAGAAATTAATGTGTGATAAAAAATGTTGGTATGATTAAAAGACCTGCATCAGTACACATCGATTATTATGAATCCGTTGAATTTTATTAATAAAGCCGGAGATAGTGGGAGCAGTCCATATATCGTCGACATGAAAGGTGGATTTGAACAATTAAGATGAGCCTGTATTGAGAATGTAATTGATGAAAAATTTGGCACAAAAGCTGCTCATATCTTTCGAGATGTTAAACAACTGGAATATGAAGAGGCAAAGGTATTATAACGTACCGATGGTTGAAGGAAACGTTTTTGAAGATACACACAATGAGTATAAATCATAAATATTAGAAACGCAGACGCCGTCCGAACGGGATATTCTGAGAAAATTTCGACTGAACGTTAAAAATTTGTTCAGTACCGCGCGGTTGGTCTAGACGATACGATATTTTTATTACATTTGCTCCATTTACACACTATCAATAAGCGGATTTCCAAAGAAAATTATTTTGGGCGCTTTCAGGGCACCCAACAGTTGGGAACATGTTGAGTAAAATCGCGGCCAACACTATGAAAATGTTTAGCGCTATGAAATTTTTAAATCAAATTGGCGGTGATTTTACTAATCATGATAGGGGACCTGAAAGCGCCCTTTGATTCTATTCATTTATAAAAATTTGCGAAACAAAAAATTTAATGACAAACACTTGTAATAGCAAAACGCTTGCTCATTTGCCTTTTTAAGCAAAATTTTTTATATCTGTAGGTTGGTCGTCTGCGGACCAAGTAGCGAAAAGATAAAAATATTTTAACTCGCAGGGAATTTTAATATGAAAAAAATGGTGGAGAAATATTTTCAAGCGTTTTTATTGGTTTAGCGTGCGGATCAAAAATAATGAATTTTCGCTCGCACTCGTGCAGTTGGCTTAAAGTTTTATGTACACATCGAGCAAATCCGGTAAGGAGTATAAATTTTTAAAATTTTTAAATGCAGGATTGTTTATCAACAGTTTTAGGAGGGGAAACCTAAATTTTTCCGAAAAAAATTTTCACTAAAAAGAAAATTGCGTAATATTCAAAACACGTATAAATGTGTAATTTTTATAAAAATTTTGATATTAGGATTGTATCTTAACAGTTTTTCGACAGTACAAGTAATTTTTCCAGGAAAATTTTGAAATTTTTTCAATTTTTTTTTACTTAAATAAAATTATAAATAAAATTTGACACTTGAAGAATTGTATAAATTCTGTAAAAGCGGGGTTTAGGGACCTCAACTCTAAGATATACAACGATTTAAAATTACCTTAAAAAAATTTATATTTTCAAAAGTTCATTTTTTTAACATTTGTGGCACTATCAGAAGAAGCGATAAGAGCGATTGAAACTCTTTGATCGGTATCTGTATCTCAATTATTATTAACTTAAAATAAATAAAATCAAAAAATTTCCGGAAAAATTTAGCTTCCCCCTCCTAAAACCTGATAGTATACAATCCTACATTTAAAATTTTTTAAAATTTATACTCCTTACATGATCTTCACGACGTATACGTAAAGTAAAAATACGGAAAAATATTTTAACTCGCAGGGGAATTTTTATATCGAAAAAAATTATGGAGAAATGTTTTCAAGCGTTTTGATTGGTTTAGCATGCGGATCAAAAATTATAAATTTTCGCTCGCACTCGTGCAGTCGGCTGCAGTCGTGCTAACAAGCACGATTAGTTCGGTCGTTACGATTGTATTTGTTTTTCCGATATTTTTCTTTTATTTTTTTGTTGTAAAACACTAAAATTAAAAAAATCTAATTAACTCGATACTCAAGGAAAACGGCTCAACTCGCATGTAATAATTTGAAGAAGGGAAGCTTCATAAACTCATTCCAAAACAGGGCAGAATTTTAAATAATATGAAAAGAAAAGAGGAAACTTTTCGAAGGATTTCTAGATTTTAGAATGAAAACGTTTTCTTTTGACACATCGATGCAAGAAAACCTATAAGGCTGGACTGTCTTGTTGGTATTAAGGTCAAGCATTTTGGAAACTATGGAAGGGTCTAAATTTAGGTGTCATAAATGCAAATATCTTTTAGTTAGAAATTAATTTTATCACTAGCAGAATTATCCATTTTATGGCCATCTTTCAGTGCAGTTTTCATGTTTAAGAAAACTAAATCCGATTACCACAGAACCGTTAAGAGTTCACAAGAGACTGATCGAGTTAGTTTACCGTACATAATTGTTTTGCACTGTAACATGCAATTTCAATCCTAGTAATTTCAGGAAATTTGTCAATTGAGGAGCATTGTACATTTCCGACATGCGCTGTACCCCCAGATTCAACAGTATAGATGGGATTTCTTTTTTTACTTACACCCCTATTCCCCTAATCGCATCATTTCAAGTGATGTGACTACTCATCTTCTTGGTTACTAGATCATTAAATCGAAACTTACAAAATAATTGCTCAATAAAGTCGTTCTGTAAATTTTTAAATCTTAGTATGCTGCTTTATAAATATTTTTTTGCGATTGCTATCGTTCAAACGACAATTTCTATCACTTGAAATTTTGAAGTGACAAATAAAAAAAACAAAAATCCAAACTAATGCTGCCAATTAAGATTTAAAAAAATTTCATTGAGAGTTTTACACAAAATTATTTCGTAAATTTTGATTTTAAAATCTAGTAACCAGGAAGATCCATACTTACGTCGCATGAAGTGATACGTCTAAGGGAATTGAGCATATAATTGGCTGGAACTCAAAAATGTTCATAAATCTTGGAGCAATTGATCAACTGAAATATAGCTCATCATAGTTTTTCATCATTTTTCGGTGAAGGAAACATCTTAGAATATCTGTTTTCATCTATCTATATATACAAATTTGAAAATACATATATGTATTCTATTATAACGTAAGAAACGAATAATGTGTCACTACCACCAAAACGGTAGATTTGTGAACTAAACTGATGGTAACAATGTTGCTTGTCTCAAGAACAACCCGCCATAATGGTAGTTTTAACTATACTATAAGGTTCTTGAGCTAGATTTGTGACATTATCAACATCTCTCCAAGGGAGCCGCTTGAAACACGGAAATCAAAATCCTGGAATTTAGAAAATTCCGGAAATAGAAGGCCTGTGTTTTTGAAATTGTTCATTTCAATTAAACCAAATTTTCCTCCACTGATCTTAAACTTTTGGGCTACAAGTGAAAACAGAATCTAATAATGGGTGTTTTTTAAGCCTGATAGAACTTGAAATTGTAACAAATAAAACTAAAATTAAATTATTATGACAAATATACTCTGTCAATTCATCATGAACAGGCTCACACTTGAGCAACGCTAGCAAATTATTAAAATTTACTTTGAAAATCAGTCGTCGATTCGCGCAACTTATAGACGACTTCGTGATTTTTATGGGGCACATAATCGTCCATCTGAGCAAGCCATCTGTGGATAGATTTTGTACCACATACTCTCTCTAGTGGATGCAATAACACCAACACTTACGGCGACCGCAACCATAGACTTATTAAAATCAAAATTTGGCAATAAGTTGATTTCGTGAAATGAACCTGCCAATTGGTCTCCAAGGTCGTGCGATTTGACACCTCTCGATTATTTCCTGTGGGGCTACGTGAAGTCACTGGTTTATGCTGATAAATCAGTAACAATTGACGCCTTGGAGGCCAGCATTGTTCGTGTTATTCGTGACATACGACCAGCAGTGGTCGAAAAAGTGGCCCAAAATTGGACGTCCAGAATGCGTTTCGTCAAGAACAGCAGCGGCGGTGCCCATATGCCCGAAATCATTTTCAAATATTAGTGCCATGCATTGATCTTTCGAATAAAAAAACTTTTGATTACAATTTAATTTTTTGTGTTACTTTTACAATTTCAAGTTCTGTGATTCTAAAATACAAACTATTTGAACAAAACGCTACTGGTTGTTTTGTAACGGCAAATGAAAATTTGAATGACCCAAAACCGACAGTTGAAACGAAAACATAGCTCGCGCCAGTCAAAAAGCTTAGTACAAATGTGCAAGGGGCCATTGGGATTTTAACCGATTGAGGCAGGATCTGTGTACAAAATATTATTCTAATATGCGTTGCATATGAAACAGATGGAACGTTGGATCTGAAAAATGACAAAAGTGAATAAACTAAGCTATTTTTACCGATTGGTAAAGAACTGTCTTTGAATGTCAAAAATGAGATTTCAATATCAAATTTAACCTGGTCCTAGAAATTGATCAATTTAAATCGAATCTGGATGGAACTGAGTTTGGTGTAACGGAAAATAAATTGTAATATGTATGAGGTTCTAGAAAATGACCAATTTGTACGAAACAAGCTATTTCTGAAATTGAGTTTGCATTATGAAAATGTAACTCCAATGCAAGTTCCCGGCGACCGGGTTGCTGTGTGTTAGGAAACTAGCCTATTTGAAAGGCGAACCTAAACTACTTATAATCCGTTTGGGGTCAAACACTGTTTGCACGATGAGAATGGGATTTCAATATAAGATTTGGGAATGATTTTGGATAAAAAAAAACTAGTTAAGAGGAAGCGTGCTCAGAAGAGAAGAAGACAATTTTTCTAATACTTAGATGTGATGTTAAAGTACGTTACACAACCTTTTATTTTGCTACATTGAACAAGAACCCACATTCGGGGGTTCTAGATGCTGCTCTCACCTCCAACTCTATTCTTCTTAAGGTAAGTGGGAACTTTCTGACGACCAAAGCACTTTCTTATAATCTCAACCTCCATCCTGCTATCCGGAATACCTTTAGAAACCATAGAACTTGCAAAACGAAATAAAGTGTTAAAATAAAAAAATCAGTTTACAATAACAAGCTAATTTAGCCACAACCATGAGTCATAATCTTTCAATGTTTTCTAGAAGCCAACAATTTATAAATTTTGCTATAGCAAAAAGTGTAGTGGTGGTTCGATGTTCAATGACAAGGCATCGTAGAGATGTCAGGTGGAAAAATTCTATAACTGCCCCACCGCATAAATATGTTGGGTTCTAGAAAACATTAAAAATTGCCTAAATAACCTGATTTCATGTACCGTAGACATCTGTACGATGCCTTGTCATTAACTATTAAACCTTACTAAACATGATAAGTGTAGGTTAAATTTAGTCAGGATATTTATATATATATACACTTTTAAACTTTTAAGCTTTTGAAATGTTTTTTGTCAATTTGTCGGAAACTTCGTGCTACCGATTAGTGAGCATCTCAAGATCCAAGTAGCCTGGGTCGCTGGTCTCTTGAACGGATTGGTCCGAACACTCTTTAGATACAGTATAATTCTCACTTTGCAGCGAAAAGGACTATTTTTGAGAGATCTATCATGCTGCACAAACCATCACTTCAGATAGAGACGGAAGCCTTAAGAGAAGTATGGCAAAAAATTTGACTTGGAGCGTCCCAAAATATTAATGTCCTGCAAAACCGTGGATAGAAGCATTAAACATTTATTAATTATAATTCTTACTTTCAGAGCTGATATATGTCTTAATTATAGTGTGTAAAACGATTCTTTTTCACTTGCCTTGAATGGCTTTGAAAAAAAAAAACGAAAAACGTTTCGGTAATTTTTTTGGTTTCAGATTAATGAAAGACTTGTCTATTGAATCCTAGTTGCTCCTAGGACTTCAGGATAAGGTTTGCTGTCATGCCGGACGACAGGTTTCTTTATGTTCCATTTTCAAGCTACAGTTTCCTGACATTGGTATTAAAATTATTGATTTTTTTTCCTCTCTGGAATCCTTACTTCAGAGAGTTTGGAGAACTATTCGAGCAGTAAAAAACAAAATAATTTTTTCACACACGAGAGAGAAATATGTGTTTAGTCCGCTAAATTATGTTTTAATTTATGTAAGTTAATAAAAAAAAATGTAAAATTATGAAAATTAAAATGGTTTGATGTTTATAATTATTAAATAATGGTTTGATTATTATTTTTAACAAGTTCCACATGCTCCATAAATCGAATGAACCCAGTTTTATAGACTTTTTTGTATGTATAAGATTTGTTAGTATTAAAGCAACGCCTCATAGAGGCAGCGGACTGATTGTGTACTAAAATTTTACATACACATAAAATTTCAAGGAGAGGCGGGCGAGCGCGATATGATTGATTAGAAAAAGTATGTAAGCAAAATCATTCGGTTAATTAAAATTTGTGTTGAGTGTTTGAAAATTAAATGTGAAAATTAATCAAAAAAAAAAAATTAAAACAAAACCAAACATAAAAAATTGTTTGAAAAACCATCATAATATATATAGAACAAATAAAAAAACTTTGTTTAAATTAAATTCAAAAACCTAAATTAGGAACCGAAAACCCTCTTTGCTTTTGAAAACCATTTAACTGATATAAATTTAAACGTGATTGTGGTTGTGATGGTTGGAATATTGATGATAAAAATGTTGCTGATATTGTTGAGTAAGGTTGTTGCTGAATTTGTTGGCGATCATAAAATATTTTACCAAATGCTACATTCCGTTGTTTATTCGCTGGCGTTCCACCACCACTTATCGATAATGCTGGATTTGCATTCGAATCAATCGAATTATTATTACTACTATTATTAAGGTTTGTTTGGGATGGTGATGACGTAGCTGCGGATAGTGATAATATGCCACCATTACTCGTATTTCCAATTTGTGATAAATTTGTTCCGGTTGCGAATGATTGTCGCGGCAAACTACTGTAGTGCAAATCAATTTGTCGCCGTGACGATGACGTTGGTGGAGTCTAAATATGTAAATTGTTAATGGAAATGAAAATTTTGTTATGTTAGTATAATAACGCTTACCTTTGGCGCTAACGATGAATTTTGTAAACTTCCATGACTCCCGTGATGTGTAGGCGGCTGTTGCACATTAGTTGGTGTTGATGTTAACATACCACGTATTGCACTAGTATTAGTTGGGCCCAGGGGCGGCCTCTTAATACTACTACTAATATTATTGTTATTTAAATTGTTCGTTCGTAAATCTAAATTTTCCCGTTCCAGTGCCGCTTGTTTCAATTTCAAATCACTCATCGCTGAGAGTAATTCTAATTTTTGCGTTTCCAGGGACGAACGTGATAGCATTTCCTGGAATAATGGTTTGAGATATTTTCTATATAGTAAACTAAATATTTATAAATTTATACATTGTAACTACAGCATGCTGTTTGGACGATTACAAAATGTTCGTGCATTGATTAACTACAAGAATAGTATAATAGAGAGTACATCAAGAAATACTAAAAGAATAAGAAGAGATAGGATACTTTTTGTTTGTCAATCTCGCAGCTAACTGTAGTTGCAAATTGGCTTACACGATGCAGTAAGTCCTCTATATTGTTCATCAGCTGCGTTTTTTCGGTAAGTTTAGTCTCCAATTCACTTATCCGCTCGTGCTGGGCAGACACTTGTTCCGATAATACTTGTACTTGTAACGTTAATGATTCTTTATCAGTTTGAAGTCGCCTCAAACGTTCATCAGTATCTTGTCTCTGTGAAATAATAAACATAAATTATAAATTAGCTTTGGTTTAATTGGTAACAATCAGTTGAAATCTTAAAATACAAATATTTTGCACACCTGGTGATTACCACTGCTACTACTTCGCCCACCGTCTAAGATTCCGCTGCCGCCATTTGGACCCAACATATGCCGCTGATCACATAAGCAATACGGCGGATATGCTGGATAACGCGGACAACACCCTCCACCACCATACAAATCAATTTGAGAATTACTTAACGTACCATTACTACCGTATCGATACGGATCGTGATGCCTTCGATGATAGTCCATCATTCGTAGTTCTTCGCGACTCCGCTGTAAATTCCAATAGTGTTGATCCCAAGGGGAATACGCGGGTATCGGCGGCGGTGGAGGTAATTCCCAATATTTTGGTGAGCCACGCCTATGTGATAATACATACGACGGATCGACTAGACAACCTACACCGCCCCCACCACCGGTCCGATCATATGTTCGATCTTTATGCTCCGACTTTAAACTATTATTTCCACTTCCGCTATTCGAATTTGTACTATTTACAACACAGTTCTCCTTCAAAGAATGTGTACTGCGCGATTTACTATCACGTTCTTGTCGATTTGTGGCATTACCATGTCGGCGTCTATCTAAACTGTTGCCAGATGGACGCGGAGGTTTACCACTACTTGTTGAATTATTATTATTATTATTATTTGCTAAAATGTTATTTTCACCTCCTCCTCCTCCTCCCCCAACTCCTGTTTTAGAGTGTGTATTTGATTTTTTATTTGGAGTGCTTTCCAGTGAATTTGGATTATCACCATTTCGTACCCATGTAAAATCATCATCACAACATGTTGAATCATCTTTGGAATGGAAAGAAAATATATATATGTATAAGAGTATTTTCTTCAAGTTGCTTTTCCAATTTTATTTTTCGGTTATCTTCTTTGTTGTTAAGTTAAATTAGGTTAACAGTGTTTAATACATTCCATATACAGAGAAAATTTGAAATTCTAATTTTTATGTCAATCTGAATCCTTGAATCGACTGGGGAATCACAATGAGTTAAGTATTTTGTAAAGAATTAACGAACAGGCAGAAGAGGTAAGATAAGATGCAGGAATTCTACGTAGTGTCAAATAATAAATTAAGTTTATTTAGGTAATTCACAAAGCATAAAGGCATTGAGTAAATGATAATTTTTTGCAATGTTGTTTAACTGTCTCGTAAAAAATAAAAAAAAAATTGAATGTTCTACAATGTTCTGTACAACATCAAGATTTTTACCAATTCCTCCAGGGTTGTTATGGTAGCAAGTTAATTAATCCCAAAAGGTGTTCGAGTGAGCCGAATTTTCTAGGAATAAATTGAAACTAGTCGGAACTTAGGGACGCATTGGAGATAACACTGTGCTTGAATTGCAAACTTTTTTTTCGTGACAAGCTGGGCACCCAGAGGGTAAACCTAATTCGAGTATGCTGAATTTGATATCAGAAATTTTGTGAATTAAATTCGGCTTTCGTCACTCGAATATTTACCTCGTTAAGAGGTTTTATATTTGATATCAATGATTTTGGCACGGCAAACTGAAAATGAATTGAATTGCGATTCGTTTTATTGTTGTCAGTTAAAACAGTTCACACATACTAGATAGCAATTCATTTTTGATTCCTTAAACAATAGAACAAAATATATTTTAGTGTGATAGTTGGAAACAAAAATTAATGGTAGCTACTCTTTCGCAGATATTCCATCTTCATGCGATGGGAGGGAAGATAACATCTACTGTATAAAGAAATCATCATAAAGATTAAAAAAATATTGATTTTATGCAAGGAGACTGTCAAATGTTCAATGTTTTTGGTGATTTTTTCTATCACATCAATTTGTCAGTTTTTTCATTTTTTTTTTGTTATGAAAAAAGGGTCACTGGTAAAAATTCTCTTAGCAATGATAATATTATGATGTATTTATATTTGTTTCATTGTAATACGTTGATTCACTATCATTATGAACCGCAACGGACCGATATTAGGGTGCATTTGAGCCAAAAAATTAAATTTTGCAAAAAATTAGGGTGGCTTTTAAGTTTGGAGGTCAATATCTAAAATATACGAGTTTTCTGGGACAAACGGTTGATGTCATATTGTAGGTGAGGTTTGTGGCTAATATAACCCTGGAAATGTGAACCAAAAGTTTTGGGCTAATTTTTTAGCATTTTGGCCGAATGTAGCCGGCCGATTTGGCATTTTTCAGTTTTTTGGCCAAAATGACCCTCAACCTTAATTTTTTGAATTTTTTTTATGTGTTGCATTTGATAGCTGTCAATACCTTTCTAACGATATGCATATGTCCGGGGTATGTCAAATAAGTTCAGCGCTGTGGGCGTGGCTAAAATGGCAAAAAAATGGCCTTTCAGAGGCTTGTCACGGCCAACATGGCGGCCAAATCAAAAAGTTGTAGAACAAAAGTTGCTTAGTTTTTCAAGTACTACAAACCCTGAAAATATGAGATCAAATAAAAGAAGTATGGACAAACAAACAAACATATATACCAAGCAAGATTATATGGTGACGCCATAGAAAAATTTTCAAATGTCATAACTTTGGTCAAAATCATCCGTTTTGAACGTTTGAGGTGTCGTTGAATTGGTATTGACGTCTACAATCATAATTTGCTAGTTAAAAAATAATTGGGTACTTTCTGAGGCAGGTGCCCACCTTGTCACATTTTTCAACTAGCACAGTGTAATTATCATAAACCTATTACGATTGCATACTTTACGATTGCATCTAGCTAGGGGCTGAAACTTCAGGAGGTAATCGCAAGTTTTCAGTCTGAATGAAGCAAAAAAATAAAAATTTTATTTCATTAATAATATGGAGAGAAAGGATAAAAACAGATACTCCTGATGATGACCTAACACGCACGTTTATTCAGTTTTATTTATTGTCAATTAAGGCGTAGTATGACATTGTGTACAGACACTAGCAAATGTTATCAAAAAAGTGTAGATAATGTTGACGGCTTTGCGGCTGGTGTTCAATAGAATGATATCAAAATTTAATTCTAATTTTGTTTTTAGCTCGTTGTGTTTGTTGTCTTCTTGTTTTGTTAGTTTTTGTGCACCTGTCATCAAGAATTGTTGTAAACAACATGGGTGGCGATTTGAAAACGAGCTACGTTTTATGTTGTTTACCAGTTACACGTGTGAACAACCAACCGGATGACAATTTAGAGTTGTGCCACTAATTCCGTTGAGTTTGCGAGATGTTACATTTGCGATATGCACGACTACAATGTTTTGGTAAAGACCACTTTTTTAAGAGTATAATCTACGTTTACACAGGACGACTCAGAAAAATGTACTGACATGCATTGATTTCGTAAAAAAAATTTATTTTATCATCTGCGAAATTCCGCATTTCCATAAGATTTGTGCGGGCTGTTGTACAAATACTTTCTTTATTTATATAACCAAATAAATGGATTTTCAATTTTCAGGCCGCATGACCTCGTGATCAGCCAAAAGCACTTTATGTTTTCGTAGTACTTAATAGAGTAGAACAAGATTTCCAAAGATTCCAAAACAAGTTTTCTTGTTAGACTTGTCCAAACTGCGCGATGCATCTTACTTTTCAACTATGTTTTTTTAGGTATACTTTCCAGTGATAATTTAAGACCATAGGATCGATTTTGTTTGAGTTGATTGTTTCAAATATGAGGAAAAAATTATTAAATTGGTCAAAATAAGCAAATAAGACTTAAGAAATTGATTCAAAGGTCGTAATTGTGGATAGTTTGGAGTTGCCTGCCTGATCTCTTCACACAAAATAATTTTATTTAAAGGGGTCCTGAAGTGAATTGTATCACTAGAACTGCCCAATGATGAAAAAATTGTTATATCTCTTAAACCATCGTGGTATTTCTCGCCTATAGAAGTTTTTCAGTCTCACAGTCGATAAATGCCGATTACACAGATTTTGACAATCAAGTGATTTCTTTTGACTTTTTACTTAAAAACCGCTAAAAATATAGGTTAAATTGTGAAGTGCGGGAAAATTCGTTCCAATATGCAGTCAATACAAATTTTAAAAATACCGAAAAATTATATATATTTCTAAATTATTAATCATCACCTTACTTCTTGCCAAAGGTAACAAATACTAAGGTACTATATATTAGAACCACTTTTACAGTTCTAAACTTTAAGTACTGAAATCTTAGATTTTTAATTTTGTAAAAAAGTTATAAATTTAAATATATTTTCTCGGGACCCCCGTCACTAAAACACCAAGTTAAAGTATTTTCAAATATTTCTAAATTCTCGAGTTTTAAATTCGTATAAACGATATGTCTGAATAAAATTTACTTGGCTCCCCACATAAAATTTAACTTGCAATTTAATCCCAATTTTTTCAAATTTTGTATGAAAGTTATGTTCAAACGAATTTTTCCGGAGTCCCAAAATACAATTTGATCTGTATAGTTGGAAATCACTAAGACCCATTGTTTTTGATTATCCGGGAGTTGTTCGATTATCCGAGGAGCCTTCGGTCCCGAGCATCTTGGATAATCAAGTTCCAACTGTAGTTTAAATTAAACTAACGTAGTTCATTCGACATAATTCAAAATCTTGCTGAAAGCTTAATCGTTTGAATTCCACCCACCGCCTATGGCATGAATTCTTGTAACAACAAAAATCATTTTTAGCAAACCTTTTCGGAGATTTAGGGCCTTGTTTGTAGTCTACACAGCCATCTCTCTGCAGTTATGATTGTTAAGCGTAGTAGCGAGATTAGAAATATTCGACTACAATTTCAACACCAAGAAGAACTTGATTGCCGCCTTATTCTTCTTAAAAATTTGACCCGAATTTATCCCGCAATTGTAATTTCTTCCGAAATTCTAATTTATAGACAAAATGCCGAAAAGTCAGTCTAAGTTCAGCCTGAAAGTAGAGGAATTTAAGCCACTTAGAATTTCGCCAGTGCAACGTTTGCTCTTCTTGCGGTTATAAATAAGGTTTACACATCATTATGGACCAGATTTTGTAGATCAGATGAGATCCAAAGTTTTCAGTACTTTCCATAGAGTTCGCTCAGTCTGGTCAAGTCGATGATGCTAGCCCGAGCCCAAAATTTCTTGGTTATTTGTAGCCATTCTAAAACAGTGATACTACTAAGATGTGGAAACATAGATTGAAATAATCTATTTCTTAATTTGTTTCTGTCAATTAAACCTTGATTGGGATATTTTTGTACCTCAGCCAACGGTTAAAGAGTAATCCTACATCATATATTTGAGAGTGCCCATAACATTAGGATACAGTTACATTGATTCTCAGAAATTATTGAGCGTGTTTATGGTGCTGTTAGTTACACACGAGGTATAACTCAATAAAATGAAATAATTTTAGACTAGGACTTTCAGCTGCATGCTTGCTAAATTTTGCAGCTCAAACGGAAAGTTTAATAAATGGTTGTTTGTCATAAGTGCGTGGTTATCACAGTATTTCTTCCCAGAAAAATAAAAAATGCTCATCAGGCAATACTAGTTATATATCCAAGGATTTTTTAAAATCATCCTAGAAAATTTTGAAATGACACGAAATATGATAATCTTTGATCTAAACCGTTTATATGAAGAAAAGATGAGAAGACAAGGCATTAATTGAGATTATTACAACGGGCCCATATCTTAATGGCCCATTCAGTTTATGTAAAAAATTATTGACTTAAATGGTGGGAACCATTACCCAGGAACCACGAGTGGCGTGACCGTCTCTTCTGGATAGGAACCAAGCACAAAATTTATCTACATAAAAAATCTATAAAGAAAAATATTTTTGTTTATGGAAAACTGTTTGCAACTAAAACTGCTACAAATTTTTTTTGGGGATGAAACCAAAAACAAAAAAGTCTATATAAAGAAATTTTTTTTAGCAGGACGTTGATAAAGGTCTCAATAAAATAAATTTTTCTCACATATAAATAAAAAAAATTTGGTAATTTGGAAATGAATTTAATAAAATTAATAATAAATAATTTTCGCAATATCCTTATATGGTGAGTATTTTTATAATGAAAAGCAGTTAGTCTTAAGTTTTTCTAGCAGACTGTTCGAAATTATGTCGATCCTGATTTCAACACATCATTAAGTCCGATATCGAAAATAAAATTCAGATGGCCATCTACATGCTGAAACTTGTACTATAGCATCTTGGGATGGCGCATTGTCTTAAATATAAGCAATTTAAACAAATAGTTCCATTTAACCTTAAGTGTCGTAACCGATCTCGTTTGATATCGATTGGTAATATAGTGTACTACCTACGAATTAAAGTTCATAAACCAATCGTCTGTTAGAATTGGTGTATTGCTAAATTTAGGAACGTGAAATATCGTCAACGATCTCTTCTGATTTCGACACAACATAATGACCTCTTTCTACAAAGAAAATTTTGTTCTCTTCTGATTTCAAAACGGCATCATGTCCACTATCCAAAATAAAATTCACATGGCCCAAAGTTCATTGAGATTGGCACTATAGCATTCTGGAATTACCCATCTATATCTATATATATAAAAATGAATTCCTGTTTGTTTGTTTGTTCCGAATGGGCGTCTCAACCGCTCAACCGATCACCATGAAATTTTTACCATGTACAAGTTGCATATCCAGAACCAACCTTACGATATTTTGGAATGAGCTGGACCCCGGGGTCTAGGAGCTGCGGTACAAATTTGTTCGAAAATTTTAATTTTCTTTAAATTTTTCCACGAAAATGAGTTTATGGGGCTGGTTATATGAAATTACTCACATGTTCGAATTCGAGGAGCCCAGCCCTGGATCAAAAATTAATTTTTTCATGTATAGATACAAATATTTGATTATTCCAAAATGACTTCTCAGCCGCTCAACCGATCGCCATGAAATGTTTACCATGCAAATGTTGCATATTCAGGACCAATCTTGCGATATTGGGAAAGGGACTGGGCCCCAGGGTCTAGGGGCCATGGTACACATTTTTCCGAAAATTATAATTTTCTTTAAATTTTTCCACGAAAATGAGTTTATGGGGCTGGTTATATGAAATTACTCACATGTTCGAATTCGAAGAGCCTCCCTGGATCAAAAATTAATTTTTTCATGTATAGATACAAATATTTGATTATTCCAAAATGACTTCTCAGCCGCTCAACCAATCGCAATGAAATGTTTACCATGCAAATGTTGCATATTCAGGACCAATCTTGCGATATTGTGAAAGGGGCTGGACCCCGGGGTTTAGGGGCCATGGTACGAATTTTTTCAAAAATTTAAATT
This sequence comes from Nephrotoma appendiculata, assembly GCA_947310385.1. Taxonomy (NCBI): domain Eukaryota; kingdom Metazoa; phylum Arthropoda; class Insecta; order Diptera; family Tipulidae; genus Nephrotoma; species Nephrotoma appendiculata. The sequence goes on from OX371223.1 coordinate 142,892,226, forward strand.
TTTTACGAGAATTAGTTTTGGAAAGGGGTTATATGAAATAAGAGACAAGTTCGCATTCGGGGGGTGCGCCTTTGGATCAAAAATTCATTTTACATGTAAAGATACAATTATTTGATTGTTCTGAAATAACGCCTTAGCCGCTCTACCGATCGCCATGAAATGTTTACCATGTATATGTTGCATGTTCAGGACCAATCCCACGGTACTTTTGAAGTGGCTGGACCCCGGGGTCTAGGCGCTGTGGTACAATTTTTTTTTCTAATTTCAATTTTTTTAAGATTTTTTGACGTGAATGACTAAGGAAAGGGGTTATATGAAATTAATGACATGCTCAAATCCGGAAGTCTTCCCTGGATCAAGAAATTATTTTTACATGTATAGATACAATTATTTAAATGTTCCGAAATAGCGCCTTAGCCGCAAATTTAGACACCAAAAAGGATATCTAGCGTGCGTCTACTATAATTGATTTAATTATTCAAATTAATTTTATTAATTTAAATTTAAGACAATCTTTAATCACTTTAACTGAAGACAAATCTCTGAACACTTATATTATGCATACTAATAATCCATTTTTACTGGTTTGACATGTACTGTTTAGTGATATCCTATTTATCATATCCTGTTTTGAAATGTACCATAGTCAGCGAGTTCTAATTTCCACATAACTTCAGAAATAATTAACATTCTATTTTAACCCACTATTGCAACCGGCGGCTTTTAATGAAAATAGTAGTTTCATACTAAACGCCAATAGTTTATTACTTTATTTAGTTTATTACTTAAATAATCAATGATTGTTTCATAAAATCAATTCTAGGAAAGGTACTAAAAAATATTGTACGTATAAACTGATTTACTTTGAAAAGTACTAGCGTTTTATATTTGAAAATAGCATCTTCTACAAGAAACAACCTTGGATTCAAATTATTGTACGTGTAAAATTGCCTTACTTTGAAAAAACTTCTTTTGTTTTTCGAAATGTCATTTTCAACCACAGTTTGCGGTAAAACGTATCGAAGTGGACGTAGTTTTAATCGTTTTGAATAAATTAATATTAATTTGTGTTTTGGATGCCGTTGTCTCGATTAGTTAGCTATATTGCAATAAAATAATTGTTGGTGATTATTTTCCAGGTATTAAATATTATTTCAAGTGAATATACATTCTTATGAGATTTAAGTTATCAGTTTATAAACGTGTTAATCTATGATTACTTTTTGATTGTAGATAACATTTGATTTTGCTTAAAAAAAAATTCCGTAAAGACATTTTCAAACACAGTTTGCAGAGAAACGTATCGAAAATCGTTTTGATAAATTAATACTAATTTCTGTTTTGAATGCCCGTCATTCCTGATTAATTAGCTACACGTTTCATTTTTGCTTAAAAATGCCACCGAAAAAAAGATCAATTGGGCAGGTAACTGCAAAGTCGAAGAAGATTAGAGCCGCAAGGGTGGCTGAATCAAGCGAACAGTATGAAACACGACTTTCAAACGTTCGAAGCAGTACATTTTCTTCTATAGAGCTAATGAAACAACTGAACAGCGCGAAACACGACTTGCAAACGTTCGAAGCAGGATGTTTTCTTCAAGAGCTGATGAAACAACTGAACAGCGTGAAATATGACTTGAAAATGTTCGAAGCAGGATGTCTTCTTCTAGAGCTAATGAAACCATTGAACATCGTGAGGCCCGGCTGGAAGTCGATCGGTTACGATATGGACGATTAATAGAAACTTTTAGAGGTGATTTAAAGCTAGCAGCATTCAATTACGAGAAAGACTATGATTACAATGTTTCAATTGGGCAAATGGAAAACATTTGTTTGTATTGTCATGCTTTAAAGTTTCACAATGAATCGCCTGGAATGTGTTGTTCAAATGGAAAAGTGAATTTACCTCCTCTGAATGATCCACCTGAACCTCTTCTAGCTTACGTCTCCGGAACTACTGAGTTATCCAAACATTTTCTACAAAATATTCGAAAATACAACTCATGCTTATATACCTCCCGTGCAACGCCGGGTAACTCAGCTAGTTTTATATAAAATATACATTTAAGATTTATACGAATGGTCATTAGTCTCTTAACGGTTGTGCATCATGTGTACTACGTAAGAATGAAAGTCCAGAACCATTCGTATGTTAGGATTGGTGCTATGGGGTTGTATGTCTAAATAGGCGAATTATTTTTAAGAACACAATTCGGAATCTATGGTTCTTAGGAACCTGAAATGTTGTTATCGATCTCTCCCGATTTCAATACGACGTCCACTATCTACACAAAAAAAAAATCAACATCAACCGTACGTTGAGATTGGCGCAATAAGCGCATTTGTAAATGGCCCATTCAGTCTATGCATCAATTAATGATTTAAATTCATGGATCCCCGAAATCACGAGTGTCGTGACGGATCTTTCCCGATGTCAACACGGCATCATGTTCACTATCCAAAATAAAATCTGGATTCGCTCATTTCATATAAAATAAATAATTAAGATTTAAACGAATAGTTCTACAAATACAAGTTCTGGACAATCTTTTTGTTAGGAATGGCACTATGAGGTCATATGTGTATATGAATGAATCATTTTTAAGAACAAAATTCGGATTTAAATTAATGGTTTCCAAGAACCCTGAAATGCCGTCATTCACCTCTTCGGATTTCGAAATGATCGACATGATCACCTCTATCTACAAACTAATTATGACACAACAAACACAATGGATTGTGCATCATTGGGCAATAGATAATTTTTCAGTCGGAACCTTATAATTCCAGCCAAAACCTAATAAAGCCAGCCAGACCATACTACAACCAAACCAACTAAGGCATAAGAAGCATAATGTATAGTGTGAATCATTGTGTACTACATAATTGTTTTTCAGCCGGAACTTTATAATTCCAGCCAGACCTATACTACAGCGAAACCAACTATGGCATAAGAAGCACAATATATTGTGCATTATTGTGCACTATTTGTTTTTTCAATCGGACACTTATAATTTTCAGCCGGAACATTATAAAACCAGCCAGAACCATACTCGCTACAGTCAAACTATGACACACGATACACATTTTATTGTGCATCATTTGCACTATACGAGTTTTCGGCAGGAGCCTTACAATTCCAGCCGAAAACTTATAAAGCCAACCATACTACAACCAAACCAACTATGACACAAATATACTGTGCATCATTCAGCACTTCATGACTTTTCGACCAGAACCTTATAATTCCAGTAGGAACCTAATAAAGCCAGCCATGCTGTCCATTCCAGAATAGGGATTTGGTGCTCCCTAAACAATTTCAATGACACCCTTGAGACATAGATTGCAGTGTTATCCTGCTGAAAGATGCAGTCATCGCCCATCTTTTCTTCCATAAAAGTGAGAAGAACGTCTTCAAACATTTCGTTGTACTTGGCCGAGTTCATTTTTGGAGGAACAAAACAAATCTGGGCCTTTCCAGTTGCAGAGAACACCGTCCACAGCATAACGCTGCCACCTCCAAAGTTTCTTTTTGACATTTGAACATCATTACTTTGAAGATTATGATAATAACAGCTCATGGAGTCAGGACCGTCTAAATTAAATTTCTTCTAATCGAAAAAGATTATTTTATTCCATTAGGTTATCCATTGCATGTGTCTACGAGCAAATTATAGTCGTGCTGTTATCTGGTGTTGTTTAAGCGATGGTTTGCAAGAGGCTTCTTCCGTAAGCGAATGTAAGGAGTCGATCGCAAAATATGGGATACGTACATGGTTTTTTGATACTTCATGTATGTATTCTTTGTATTTAAGTAGCATTGAGTTTATTGTTGATTGGTTGCCTCGTGTTTCATCATCCGAATTTGTTTGTCTCTTTGATAATTTTCGCTTGCCTTTTGTTGGTTTTTAGGCTAAAGTTTACTTTACGTATACATCGAGAAAATCAGGTAAGGAGCATACATTTTTAAATGCACGATTGTTTTATTCAAAATACGCACAAACGTGTAATTATTATAAAAACTTTGATATTAGAATTGTATCTTAACAGTTTTTCGACAGTACAAGTAATTTTTCCGGGACAATTGTGAATTTTTTCAATTTTTCTTTTACTTAGTTTAAAATTATAAATAAAATTTGAGACGTCTTGAAGAATTGTATAAATTCTGGAAAAGCGGGGATTTGGGGGCAGCCCCCATCCTCTAAGGATACAACGAATTAAAACTACATTAAAAAAAATGTATTACATATTTACAAAAGTTGATTTTTTTTAATATTAGTGGCACTATCAGAAAAAGGGATAAGAGCGATAAAAACTCTTTGATCTGTGTCTGCAAGGTTGACAAAGCAATTATTATTAATAAAAATAAAATAAAAATATTGAAAAAATAAAAAAAGTTAAAATTTTTCCAGAAAATCAAAAATTTTTTAGGAAAAATTTTGCTTTCCCTTCCTAAAAACTGTTGACAAATAATTCTGCATTTAAAAATTTCCAAAATTTATACTCCTTACTTGATTTTCTCGATGTACAGGTAAAGTAAAATTACGCCGTTTTTTAAAACCATACCTTTCTCGTTTTTTTAAAAAGTTGCAGACGATAGACTCAGATTGGTCCGATTTTGCGATTTGAGTATTTGTTTTTCTGATAAAGTACTTTCCTTTAGGCATTTTTCTTATCTTTTGAAAAAATATAAAGTATTCACTACCGCGGTTTTTTATTCGCGTTTCAAAAGAGATAACTTACCGATCTATTCTCTAAACGTAAAAAAATATTTTTAAAATTTTATTAACTTTAAAAAATACTAACAATTGTGCTGCGTTTAAATGAATATGCCGGGCGCATATTTACTACAATAATGAAATGCGTAATAATCCTTATTACAACAACAACATCAATACGAATTTTACCGTAAACAAGAACCATTATCTTATACATTAATTTCATGTGACGAAGGTTTCTGAATGTAATCGATTTTCCTTTTAATTTAACAAAACTCTGAAATAAACCAAGTGCGTTTAAATGAATATTTACCACTGAACAAGATTTTTCAGGCGGAACCATATAAACAACCAATACACCATTACAATTGATAAAAGCCAAAGTAAAATATAAAAAAAAAAATTCGTGAATTCGAAAAGTTAATTGTTAAAATAGAATATAGATGGGGAAATGTGAAAGAATCAAAATTTCGTACGCTACGCAGTAATTCGCTAGTAGTACAACTACATGGTATTACTCTATATATATAGAAAATATTTCAATGTAATAAACAACATCAGTCGTCGCGACCTGATGAGAAGATAGATTTTTTCAAATCATTAATCTCGTCTGTTCGAAACTGATTGTTGTGATTCTTACACATTAGCCATCTATAAGTCAAAAAATTCAAATTTATCCGCGATCCAGCGTTAAAGGAAAGAAAAATGTATGGGGTGGTTGGGAAGTTGATTGTGTATAAGTAGGTGTCGATTATCATGGTCGTTGTCATACAGATTTGACGCAAATGGAAGAATTTCCTACGGTTGTGTAATTAATTCGAGAGTGCTGAAATAGACCAATATACGGAACAATCACAATACACCATTACAATTGATAAAAGCCAAAGTAAAATATAAAAAAAAAAAAAATTCGTGAATTCGAAAAGTTAATTGTTAAAATAGAATATAGATGGGGAAATGTGAAAGAATCAAAATTTCGTACGCTACGCAGTAATTCGCTAGTAGTACAACTACATGGTATTACTCTATATATATAGAAAATATTTCAATGTAATAAACAACATCAGTCGTCGCGACCTGATGAGAAGATAGATTTTTTCAAATCATTAATCTCGTCTGTTCGAAACTGATTGTTGTGATTCTTACACATTAGCCATCTATAAGTCAAAAAATTCAAATTTATCCGCGATCCAGCGTTAAAGGAAAGAAAAATGTATGGGGTGGTTGGGAAGTTGATTGTGTATAAGTAGGTGTCGATTATCATGGTCGTTGTCATACAGATTTGACGCAAATGGAAGAATTTCCTACGGTTGTGTAATTAATTCGAGAGTGCTGAAATAGACCAATATACGGAACAATCACAATACACCATTACAATTGATAAAAGCCAAAGTAAAATATAAAAAAAAAAAAAAATTCGTGAATTCGAAAAGTTAATTGTTAAAATAGAATATAGATGGGGAAATGTGAAAGAATCAAAATTTCGTACGCTACGCAGTAATTCGCTAGTAGTACAACTACATGGTATTACTCTATATATATAGAAAATATTTCAATGTAATAAACAACATCAGTCGTCGCGACCTGATGAGAAGATAGATTTTTTCAAATCATTAATCTCGTCTGTTCGAAACTGATTGTTGTGATTCTTACACATTAGCCATCTATAAGTCAAAAAATTCAAATTTATCCGCGATCCAGCGTTAAAGGAAAGAAAAATGTATGGGGTGGTTGGGAAGTTGATTGTGTATAAGTAGGTGTCGATTATCATGGTCGTTGTCATACAGATTTGACGCAAATGGAAGAATTTCCTACGGTTGTGTAATTAATTCGAGAGTGCTGAAATAGACCAATATACGGAACAATCACAATACACCATTACAATTGATAAAAGCCAAAGTAAAATATAAAAAAAATTCGTGAATTCGAAAAGTTAATTGTTAAAATAGAATATAGATGGGGAAATGTGAAAGAATCAAAATTTCGTACGCTACGCAGTAATTCGCTAGTAGTACAACTACATGGTATTACTCTATATATATAGAAAATATTTCAATGTAATAAACAACATCAGTCGTCGCGACCTGATGAGAAGATAGATTTTTTCAAATCATTAATCTCGTCTGTTCGAAACTGATTGTTGTGATTCTTACACATTAGCCATCTATAAGTCAAAAAATTCACAATTTATTGTGCTTCATTGTGCACTATACGGGCTTTCAGCAGGCACCTTACAATTCAAGCCGAAACCTTAAGAAGCCAGCCGGAACCATACTACAGCCAAGCAAACTATGACACAATTAGTACAATGTATTATGCTTGTGTATCATTGAGCACTATATGACTTTTCGACCAGAACCTTATAATTCCAGTAGGGACCTAGTAAAGCCAGCCGGAACCATACCCTCTACAACCAAACCAAACCAACACAAGGTATTGTGCATCGTTGTGCACTATACGATTTTTCAGCCGGAACCTTACAATTCCAGCCGAAACCATACTACAGCCAAACCAACTATGGTACAAGAAATACAATGTATTCGGGCCGAAAAGTCATATAGTGTTCAATGATGCGCAATACATTGTGATTCTTGTGCCACGGTTGGTTTTGATGTAGTATGGTTCCGGCTGGCTTTATAATGTTTTGGCTGGAATTGTAAGGTTCCGGCGGAACAATCATATAGTGCACAATGAAACACAATTCATTGTGTGTTTTGTGTTAGTTAGTCTGTAGAGGTTATGATTCCGGCTGATTTTATAAGGTTACGGCTGTAATTATAAGGTTCCGGCCGAAAAAACAAATAGTGCACAATGAAGCACAATCCACCGTATTTCTTATGTCATAGTTAGTTTAGCTGTAGAGAGTATAGTTCCAGCCAGATTTATAAGGTTCCGGCCGGAATTATAAGGTTCCGGCTGATAAAATAATTATTACAGAATACGTAGAGAGGATAAAAATCATATAGTACACAATGATGCACAATGCATTGTGGTACTAGCGACCATTAATTTAAATACGAATTGTGTTCTTAAAAATAATTCGGTCATTTACACATTTGACCCCATAGTGCCAATCCTAATTTACGACTGGCTTTGAACTTTTTTTCGCAGGTAGTAGGTAATATTTCCAATCGATAAAAAATTAGATCGGCCACGACACGTTAGGCTCCAGGGAACCGTTGGTTTAAATCTTAAATGTATATTTTATAAAAAATGAGCGAACCCAGGATGCTATTCGCATAGCGTTTTTGTGGAAGAGAAAATAAAAATACAGGTACTGCACGTTGTGTCGAAATTTGGTAATAAATAGGGCATTTTATAAATTTCATTGGACGTCTATAGGAAATAGAAGTGCATACATAATTTTTAAATATGTCTCAGTATTTGTTATGTTGTTAATTGTAACCTTTGGCTGATTCAAGCATCGTTGATCGTAAAGGAGATCCATCAGGTAATTCTGAAATATCACATTTAATGGGAGCAGGTTTCGGTTTCTTAATTGGAGGATACAACTCATAGAAGTATTTTCCCTTAGAATATTTCTCCTTTGCAAGCTGCCGCACACTTCGCTTACCTCAAATTTATTCAAGTTTTATTACGTTTTATAATAAACATTAAATAAAGAAATGTTACAAGATATTTTTTACTATTTAAAAGTTAGTAGCTGTCAAATATAAAAACGGCCTACTTTATGTAGGCGCAAGATGGCAGTTAAATCAAAATTCCAAGCGCATAGCGCCAATCTCAATGTACGGAGGGTCATGTGGATTATATTATGGATAGTGGGCATGTCACCACCGTTTTGAAATCAGAAGAGTTCGGTCACGACACTCGTGACACCAGAGAACCATTAGTTTAAATCTGAATAGAACTGAATGGACCAACCATATATGGGTCTATTACACCACCCAACATAGGGTTTGTCTCGAAATTTTCTTTGTGGATAGAGATCATCATGTTGTTTCGAAATCAGCATAGATCGATGACGACATTTCAGGTTCCTGGAAACCATAAATTTCAATCCGAATTAAAAATGATTCGGCCATTTACATATACGACTCCATGGTGTCAATCATAATATACGGATGCTCTTTGGCTTTTATTCGTAGGTAGTACACATTTTGTTCAATCGATATCATATGAGATCGGTTACGACACATGAAGTTCCAGGAAACAATTCGTGTAAATCTTATATGTATATTTAAAAAAAATGCGTCATCCTAGCATGCTATAGCGCCAATCTCAACATTGTGGAAGAGATCGGTGGAAAATAATAAGCTATAAAGACATGATTTTAAATGTTTCAAAATCCGTCTGGTTATAATAGGAAAGTTTCCACATCTTAGTTAGCATCTCTAATTATCTTTGTACAATATAATTTAAAATTTATGTCTTTATCTTTTATTTACTTTCCTCATGTGTAAATTTTTAGGTTTTATAAACAATTTACACTTTTTCGGGATGGCTACACGTATTCAGGAAATTCACCAGAACATTTCGGGTTCGGGCAACTTCATTAACTTGCCCGGTGACACGTGATACTTTCGTGTTTCAAAATTCATGTTATGTTGAATCTGACTATTCATTTCCTTAAATTTATAACTATGATTCAATTAGATTACCGTGCAATAATACATTTTAGTTCGTAATGAAAACATAATCGAATGAATCAGATTTATCTTTACTTTTCGTGACTCAAACGTGTTAAAATTAAATTGACTCAGGATTTACTGGAATTTAAGAATTAAGTAACACTCTATCTAGTCACAGTGACCAGTAAGTTAAAGTAGCTTGATATATTTCAAATCTTTGTGCTATACCCTTACGAGATTAAAACAAAATGTGTTGAATAAATATTGACCGAATCCAATAATCGTATACTATATGTTGAAAAAATTCCATTCAAGTTTAACCAAACCACTTTCGGTTGAAGTAGATATAAGTATTTACATATCCTTGCTAATATAATCAAACCTCTTAAAATATTTATCACCATATAACATGCCAAATCTACGATTAAATAAATAAATTGAAAAGACATACCCTTAACAAATCGTATATATCCGTTACGTGTAAACGGCGGAAGAGGCAAAATGTCACATTACACGAGAGTGAAATAAACATCTAGACCTACGAGTAAATCAAAAATAACATCAATCCCATATCCATATTGCATTAACTACACATCCAATTTGGTTTTCTATTTCCAATTTAGAGCGGTCTTATAACATTCGAGTAGGGTGTTGAAAAACAAAAATATTTGAGAGCAGTACGCACTATATACTGATATACATGTAGTAACTTGGTTTCTCTTCAAAAAAAATTTCCCGGATACGTAAACGATAAATGGGAAATATATATAAATTTCGATGTTAAGCTATCTTGTCATATCGTCGAAATTAAATTGCTATAAATATAAATGATAAAACTAACGCACAAAACTATGTTACAAACCAAAAAATTCATAAAACCGTTTATCACAATAAATCGTCTCATCATCATAATCTCACCGTCAAACCGTGCATCACTATCCTCTCCACCACTATTTGGCTGATCATCATCACACTGCTCATAATCACTTTTACAATTATTGCTGCCGCTCAACTCGTCCGGCGTAGTAGGTTGTGATTTTATATTTAACCGCGATGATTTACCACCGCCACCTTCTCGATACGAAGACGAGTCATCATCATCATCATCATCGTCATCATAGTCATCGGATAGCAGCATTAAATTATTATTATCACTATTACTGGCCGTACTATTTTGTAGTTTTGTACAATTACGAAAATCATTTAACGTATGCTCATCATCCCCGAGCGGACTTGTACTATGACATGATCGTGCATCTGCTGCTGCTTCAAGTGAATCAATTGACACAATATCATCGTAAAAATGGTTATTCATTTTTTGATATAAATAAAAGCCAGATGTTGTTATATTCGGTGGAATTGAATTAAAATTATTTAGATGATCATCATCGTAGTGATGATCGTGATGGTTATGATGTATTAGAATATGATGATTATTATTATGATGACGATCGCGATTTAAATCTATTTTTGATGGTTGTGGTGGGATAGGTGGCGGTGGTGGCGTATTTGAACCCGTTTTATCCATCTCATCGGGCGATGGTACTGGTGGCAAGGGTAGATCAAGGAATACGGTATCGTCACTAGATATGCTACGTTCGAATATGTTCTCCGTTAATTTATCATGATTTTCCATCATTCAATTTCATAAGATTTGCATCACAAAAAAGTTTAAAATAAAATAAACACAACGCGAGATCACACACAACAAGATAAATAAAAACCGATCACTCTTGATATTTTTATTTAAGAAATGGAAAAAAAAATTAAAAATATTTTAAGAATTACACTCGGTGTTATATACTTTTTTTTTGTTAACAAATAAAGCGATTAGAAAAGACTGAAAATTTAGAGAAAATAAGTCAAAAAATAAATTTTTTATTTCTTACATTTTTTTTTTGCTTTTGTGGGAAGACGAGAGACCGAGAGAGAGTAGTGAATTTTCCTTTTCTTTTATTTCTTTTCACCCGATCTGTGCAATGTGTACATATATTCTTCTGTTTGTATACAATACAAAAATATATGGACCTACACATAAGAAAATCTTACAACAGTATGGTGGAAAAATATTGGATTGACAGCCGGGTGCACGCAATCGAGACTATCATAATTTAACAAGGTTGGTTAAACCATTCGCCCCCGTATTTTGATACTGTTACCGGATTTTATACCGAAAAGTGTTGATACACCCTACATAACCCTTTTCCGGCTAAAAACAATTTTTTTTTGCTTCAATTTAAGTCCACCATACACAAATGTGTATGAAAATAGTCATAGTTTGTAATGGCGTTTGTTTTTTCATGAAGCTCTTTCGTACACGAGTTTTACGTACACAATTGTGATTTCGGCCGGAAAAGGGATACACGAAAAGTGTAAGTGTATAAAAAATGTAGATTTGGAATTGCTGTAAGATCAGTAAAATAGTTTTGATAATATTTTAAGTGCGTTCCTTACACTTCAAACAAACTTTAGATTAACCCCTTTTCAACCAAAAAAAAAAAAATTGCTCAATTTAAGTCCAAACCGCACAAATGTCTGAGTAAAAACTCGCTAACTAATTTCGCTTGATTTGAAGTATACCCAACACAATTGTGTGTATAGTTATAGTGTTTCCTTGACATGAATCTCTCATATTTTCTGAGAAAATATCACCTATTTTGACGAACGTTATATGTTTGACACACACCTTGCAGTTGACTGTAAATGCAGCAATCAACAAAATACCTACATATAAAACGTGTATTGAAAAAGCGCTTCGAACTGTTTTAAAGCTGGGAACACCAACTATCTTGATATTAATTAAATCTCGAAGATTAAAAAAAACCTATTCGGAACGTAGTAACTCGCTGGAACTCGAACTACGTAATGATACGTGATAACACGATTGATCGAATTACGCTCGTATTGCAAGGAGGTGGATTCAATTATTCCAGAAATCCATGTATCAGCTAGCGTCTAGCGAGTGGAGAAAAATGAAAGAATTTTGCAGAGTACTTAAAATTCCTTTCGACGCTACAATTGCATTTCAAAAACAGCAATTACCCCTGAGTGAAGCGTTCCTGACATGGTATAAGCAATGCGTGCACGTGAAAAGAGTTGTATTTCCAAAGGTGGCCAATATTAGCAGCAATAATCAAACGATTAACCAGACGAGGAACCGTACACTGATTTATAAATTCCCGAACGTAGATCCAAACCAAGATCATATTATTGTGGGCAAAAAAATGTTTCTTGCAACTTTGGAAAGAAGAAGCGATGGAATTATCACTTCTCACCTGAAATCAAAACAGGTGAAAATAACAATGGATTTAGGAGACAAGCGGGCATTGGCAGCAAACAAGAATCGAAGATTAAATATCAAACTAGTACATGCGCCCATTAGACGTTAGTTATCATTTAAACGTGAGATTTTTGCACAAACATTTTAATTCGAATGCTTCCGAGAAAATCGGGTACGATAAATATCGTAAGGTTTTTTTTAAATCAAAATATCGGTTCGACCGTACCATCTCAAGATAAATGCTGTGTTCTACTTACGAACAAAACTGCATCGAAAACTTTATAAAATGTAGATGATAAAATTGCATTGAAGAACTTAATTCTTGTGTCCCTATTGAAGCAACTACTTCTTTTGAAAAAAGTAGAGCAGTTCACAATGAAAACGATTGCCGAAAATGTCAAAGACAAAAATCACATAAAATAGGTTACGCAGATGCCAGAAAAACCTATAGTGCGGCAAAGAACACCCAGCAAACTGCAACATATTTACTACCAAAAATGACAATTAAAAATAGTTCTTTTGTAGGAAGTTATAACACGGGCTAAACCAATGAACAATTTTGTTTTTTGGGTTACTATCGTAAACCAAGAATGGGGGCTGAATGTTAGAACTATTAAATATTTTGAACCAGGTCTCTCCTTCATGAAAGCTGACTCTGTGCATGGTAGAATTGGAGCTCCATGGAACAAAGAGCAGACATATTAGATATGGCCGACGTCATTGACATGATTCAGAAAGCTGCCCAAAACAATGATGCCATATATTTACAAGCAGGTGATTTCAATTTGATGATGGTTCTAAAATACGGAGAAAAAATATGAAAGATGAACATATAATACCACCACTTGATACAGTACGGCTTGTAGATTTCTTAAGAGATTTCGGCCTTTTTCAGCAGAGTCAAATCACAATTCACCACAGTACTACATTTCGAGGATCAACATATCGTCACGACAGGTGTTTTTTCTTGTATTGCGACCACGGCGGCTAGATCCGGTGCTCCATAAAGCTACATTCACAAAAATTTAGCAAAAGGTGGAATAAAAACAAATTATTCCTGTCACTTCTAAAGATGTTAAACCTCGTTTTCGTTTATATCGAAATGTCGATAATGTTGTTTCTCAAACAAAAGAACATCACGCACATTGAAAATTTGTTTTCGGTGTTAAAACTCTGTAGATATTATCACCTACAAAATAACACCTAATAGTATTCTGTCATCTAAAGAACGAATTAATACCATTACGGAATTCAAGCCCAAAACACCCAAGAATTTTTCTTGCCCCAAAGATTGCCGAAATGCAAACACGAAACTTAACCCTCATACGACTGTCGAAAAAAATTACACATGCATTTCTCGGGTGAAATTTGACCCAAATATACTATGTGTTGCATTAATATTTGTGCTCATGAAAAAATTATTTTAGTTATGTTTCCTAGATTATAAAACTCATGTAGTTTTTTTTTTAAATTTTTTATCACACTGTAATTAATTATTAAGTTACGTTTCAATTGGCATATATTTTATAAAAAAATTATCAGGATTTACGTATAAAAACACGAATTTACTCTGTTGCAAAAGTAATTGTGTTACAAATTACTGTTGCAAAAGTATTTGTGTTAGCAAAATTTAAAAAAAAAAATCAACAAATGGTGCATTGAAATAACTGTTTCAGCATTTGTTTTTCAAAAATACACGTTTTCAAATAGTTTTGCAAGTTTCATTGTGTTGTGAGCATTAAAAATCGTGACAATATGCCAAAAATCCGTGAACTGAGTATTGAAACCCGATCTGCAATTGCGGCAGAATATAATTTGGGAATCTCAGCCGAAGAACTGGCGAAAAAGTACAAGTGCCATAAAAATACCATTTGGTATCAAGTTTGGAAGCAAAATATTTGCGGAACGGTGCAAAATATCGGAGTACGCCAACGACCAAGAATAACTAATGCCAGAGAAAATGCTTACATCACTCGATGTATGCTTACAAATGCACATTTAAGTCAACGAGGTCTCGCTAAAACTTTAAAGGATAACAAAAAACTCCAAATACACCATTCCACAATTTCTCGTCGTTTAAAAGAAGCTGGGGTAAAGGCATACACATGCACCAAAAAGTTTTATATTTCTAAACAAAATAAAATAAAACGGCTGTTGTTCGCAAGGCAGCATATGAACAAGCCCCCCGAATTTTGGAGAAACGTTTTGTTTACTGACGAATCTTCGGTATCGTTAGACGGATCTTGGGGTCGCAAATTTTATTATTCGGAGCCAGAAAAGGTAAACAAACGTCGTGTTTATGCTACACAACGTCAAGGCGGTGGAGGAAATCTTATGGTTTGGGGTTGTATAATCAACCTCGGAGTAGGACCACTAGCAATGGTGTCTGGGAAAATGAACCAAATGACCTATTTGGAACTGCTGAATGATGTAGCATTGGTAGCTGGTTCAAAAATAATTGGGCTTGACTTTATTCTTCAGCACGACAATGCCCCTGCCCATAAATCATTTGTTGTGACCAAGTTTTTAAATGATTTGGACCAACAACGCATAAATTGGCCACCGCAAAGCCCGGATTTAAATATTATAGAAAATGTTTGGGCTTATGTAAAACGAAATATACCATATAGAGTTGGACGAAGCAAGCAGGAGTTATGGGATGAGATTGTTGAGGTGTGGAGTAAAATACCTCTAGAATTTATTTCCAAATTATTTGACAGCATACCCAGAAGACTAAATGAGGTCATATTAAATAACGGTGGGCAGACTAAATATTAAATTTAAATAAAATCAACAAAATAATATAAATTAGTAACGTTTTTTTATTAAAACTGTCCCAACACAAATACTTTTGCAACAATAATTTGAAACACAATTACTTTTGCAACAGAGTAAATTCATTTTTTTAAAAAAATTAAAAAAAAAAAAATTACATGAGTTTTATAATCTAGGAAACATAACTAAAATAATTTTTTCATGAGCACAAATATTAATGCAACACATAGTATAATAAATGAAATCCATATACATATCCATCCATATATCACATATTTCAATATTTTATTTGTTATACAAACAAATAATACAAACGAATTAAAAAAAATTAACCATCCTGAGTTTCATAATAAAAAAGTAAAATAACTGTAAAGTCATTAATGGTTGAAATTTCACCCGAAGAGCGTTCTTGTGTTAATAATGAATTAGCTAACGTAACGTAGTTAACTCACCCGCTGAACGACGCAAGATTTAGCAGGACAATAACAATTGTTAGAAAACATTGGGATTTTTCTCGAAGTACAGTAATTATTAAAACCAGTTCAGAAAACTCTGCATTTGATCAGGAATTACAAGATAATTTGTAGGGATTTCACTATATACACTGACCATAAGCCACTGACTAGAGCCACTCTAAAACTCAACGTAATCCAAGGCGAGCACACCACTTGGATTATATTAATCAATTTACCCGCAAGTGAACGGTCAAGATAACGTCATCCTGTGATTACGATACGATCATAAATAAACAAACAGCAGAACTTTAGGATTTGCTTTCTGTGCCAACATGTCACAATAGTTCCAACATGAAATTGTAAGAAGACTACGACTCGCTCGATTTGAAGTTTCGTTTCCGTTGAAGTTCCGGTTTCACCAAGTCATCGACCAACTCTGCACTACAATACAAAACCTCTACCTTTACAACAACACGTACAGCAAAACAAAACCACACGTTTGTTCCGAAATCATTTGACAATTGCGACTTTATTTCTGTACGAGTAGATAAAATGAGTACTGATTACTTTAAATTTGACTAAAAATGGTTTGCTTGGTCACATAATGACTTGCAACCCTAATTTTCAAAATGACTGTTTAAAAATCGGTTACCTTAGTTAATATGCATTCCTTAGCCTCTACAACTGTAGAACTGGTATTGCGTTCTGGATTAGACGTTTTAGGGCCAAGCCTTTTGAAGGAAACCCCAAAATTTTCAAAGAATAAGAGAGCCTAACGCGAAATGACAGTGTTCCGCTATTTTAGCGACGTTCTTATTCAATATAAGTAAGTAGCAAGTAAAGTAGTAAATGCAGTAGTAAGAGTAATAGCAGGGACAACCTAAAAGAGATATTTCATCCTATGTAAACGTAAAAATTTAAACTGTGATTTCATTTTCTGTAAATAGCCGCATACAATCAAAAATATTTTGTTTTTTGCGTATACGTATACGCAGTTAACGAAAAACCACAGATTTAACGATGACATTGGAATTATCAGAAGTTTGTTTTGTTTTCATTTTTTAGTTCAAATGAAAAATCTAATTTGATTGTCTGTGGTAATAGCATTGTGTTTATAAAAAAATGTCAAATTACTAAGAAGTACAACATTACCCCAATAGAATTTGCTACGTGTCCCATTCCTATTGATCGATTTACTGGTCGAACGATTTATATTTTTTTTCGATACATACTAAAACTCCCGTACTCCTTGATACAGTTATAGAATACGGTCGATAGGGATGGAACTTGACCATTTCTTTACTGATTATGTTAAAACTCTACAAGTAAGGTCTAAATGCGATTCTAAAATAATTTTTTGCTAAAGCTCTAGAATATTTATTAGCGACAGAATTTGGCTATTACTTTACAGATTATGATAAAATTCGACATGTGTGATGGAAATAAGATATTTTTTTATAGCCTATACTGGCATGGACGATGGTCGGCCCATGAGTTTTGCACTCCGACAGGGGTCATATTTGTGTTCCATTTCATCACAGATTTATTATTGAAAATTCCCTTTTGCATCCTGCCCCTATCAGGATTCGAACCCGGTACCTCCCGATCCAAACGCCAAAGCTTTAACCACTGTGCCGTTATGTTACTCATGTTTCCCATTTATGTATGTATTCACAGTCAAATCTTTTCTTTAGGCCGAATTCATACTTCAATTGGTCGAAAAAATTGTTTGAATGAATGAATGAACGAAGAAATTGAAGTATGGATTCGGCCTTAACCTATAAATTAATTTTGTAGGGAATTGAATCGTGCATCAAGTGTTGTCTGCAGTGTGCAAAAATCTTTATAGTACCAAATTACAAGTTAAGGCGGAATTCCATTACTGCGACTTTTTTTTTGTGTCCCTATTCCATGGGAAAAAACATTATCTCAGTAAAACTAAAACGAGACAAAAATATAGATCGAATATTTGAGAGAAAGGCGCATCCCATTACAGTTTGCTGAGCATTTGCTGAGCAAATTGTTGTTGTGTTGCCATAATTTTTCATAAAAAATATCAAGGCTAATATTTTTTATTGCAACAAAAAACGAAAAAACCATCCCCACTCCTATTTAATTAAATTTCAAAAATATTTTTATGGATATAACATTGCGCTCACGTATATTATCGTTAAGAAGATACGCATAAAGATTGATTCAAGTGAAACAAATTATTTTAGATAAAGAAATTTGTGAAATACTTGTGTATGAGAAATTTTGTTTTTATTAAAAATAATTTAATGCGCGATTGCATATGTTACATATTTTGTAGGTTATAAATTTTATAGCATGTCAGAAATATTATTTAAGTTATTAGTAATTTTAAGGATATATAATTCATTGTCAAAAATTAAAAATAAAGATTTTCCATTTTTTTTTTAAATAATCTATAGGTTAAATTTTATTGATGCTAAAATTTTCCCCTTACATATTTATGGTAGAGCATTTTTTTATTATATATTTTTGAAAATTAAAATAAATAATAAAATCACATGATTTTGTTCGTCCCAAAAGTAATATTATATTTTTTTGTAGTTTTTGGGATATGAAATTCTTTGTTAAACATTTAAAATGAAAATTTTACATATTTTTTAAATAATTATAGATTACATTTTGTCGATGTCAAAGTTTCTCCAATTTTTTCTACCATGAAATAAAAATGTTGTGTCTCAGTCGTTTTAACGTAAATTTTAGTTCTTGTCTTTGTCATATGCTCAGCAAAAGTTGTTTTTCCATGGAATAGAGCCATTATGTGTAGATACAGTGTTGTCATTTTTATTTTTTCATTATAATATAGGAAAGTTTAAATACAGATAACCCTCGAAGAACACGGTACTTGAAGAACATGAGTTTCAAAGAATACAGAAACCTTCTCTCGAATTACACGGTTTCAAACTATTCAATTTTCGAGTAATTCTTTTGAAAAAGAATAAAATTTGTATTAATTATGTCGCTCCTCGCTCCAAAATTATAGCGCAACGTTTTTTTTTATTTTCACACTCCCGTTTTTCGTAGTCTCGAACAACACTGTTTCAAAGCACATGGCACTAATTAATCGTGTTCTTCGAGGGTTTACTGTATAATATTTAAAGAAGCAATGTGACGACCTATCTAATTTTTCTAGATTATCGGGAAAAATGATAACGTTTATAGGTCAACTCGAAGCTACAGAGAGGTCAGGATGAAATTGAGACCGTACAACGTTAAGAAATAAACATTATAATCGCCTATGTTCTGAAGGCAGATGACATTTCCTTTCCAGAGTGAGATGTATAATATTGTTGATAGGATATTATCATTAATTTTAGCGCCGCAGTCAAGGAAACTTGAATTTAGACGTCCCGATTTCGTCGGGAATATTCCGACTCGTGACAATCTTAACTCATGACAAGCTTAATCTAGCGACAAGTAAAAATGGGATTAAACATACACATCCAAAATATATTAAGTAATTCCACTATTTTCGAGTATAATTTACATAAAAATTTGGAATTTTAGCGGTAGAATATTATGCTGATATTCTTAGTTTACAGTAACACCCGCTCCACAAATACGGGTTCATTAAACAATTTAACTAAGCGCGCTATTATAGCTTAACTGCTTAAATTGTGATTTTGAAGTTCTTTATTGCTTCGTTCAAAGCAAACGCGTAATTCTTTTCAGGCACTCGTTTCAGTTGTATGATTTTGAGCTGTTTTGGACTACTCGTCAAATTACAAAAAATACATATAGAAATAAATTCTTTGTCAATATCTATTGTCAATACTTAATAGAATATGCGCGAGTTTAACTAATAGCCCAAATGCCAAAGAGCCATTTAGATGCAATTTGTTTTGGATGATATTTGTCAGTTCGCATTTGTCAGTTGTAGAGAGTGCTCGATAACAATTTAGTATGGAGCATCTAGAAGCGCAAAACGTGTTGAAATTATTAAAACATTTTATTTTTTTCGAAAAACCATTTCTGGCAAAAAAATCTTTATGATGAGCGACGAAGCACACATCGATGCTTATGGACAACATGTCAGCAAATGTAAAGCAACACCATAAGTCTGTGAAAATGTTATAAAAGAGCTGGCCATTGCACCACGGTCAGAGGCGGGCGTCTTGACTGACATTATATTTCATTATAATCAATCAATAAAATATGTTGCGGCATGTAAGAATTTATTTGTTGGTTTCCTTAATATTTTAATCTTTATTTTCTGTGTAGGGCGTTATACGTTCAGCTGGTAACTGAGGTAGGTTTGTTTCGAAAAGAAATGAGGTAGTTACGAACGGTTCGTTTGCAAAGCAGTAAACCTCTGGGTACCCAAAATTTTTACCTCATAAAATTTAACAAACTTTGGGGACTTGCATGAAGGTTACGTTGATGCTGAAACAAATGATCTATTAACATTTGCCTTTCCACACACTTCGTTTTGCAACAAAACCCTTTCCACGCAAAACTCAAGTGCGGACGTGTCTATGTACTTATGTGTAAAATCCTTTTCATTTAATATTGGATATGAGCGAAATCGATAGAAAAAATAAAAAATTAAATTTAAAAATTCTAGTAGGTATTGAAACAAAATGTAAAACTCTCCATATTTGCTCAAGCGTTTTTTTTTTACCAAAATTCATTTTCAAGGTAATCCGCTGTTCCACACTTTGATTCTTTCGTCGTGCGGTCGTGATTCTTCCTTCGTTTCCTTCCTCTTGACCGACAAACTAATTTTACGGCAAGGAAATTTATAATTCTCACAAAGATAAAATATTTTAAGGCCATTTTGTTTATTTGTCGTTTTTGGGCTAATTTCTACTTCAAGTGAAAAATTATTATTTTTTTTTCAACCAAGGTAACAAGCACTTTATGCAGCAAAAACTATTTTATTTTACTACACGAATAAATCAAAAACCAAATAATTTTACACAGATACATAACCAAAGAAACGTACAAGTAAATCAAATGTGGACGTCGATTGATTTTTTGAAGTAATGGAATAACGACGAAAGAATCAAAGTCTGGAGAGGCTCAATCGCGCAAACAAAAATATTTTTTTCGTTTGTGCAAGAAGATGACAGTTATATTGCTTGTTTTTGCTAATAGTTGGTATATATATATAAATAAAGGGTGTTCCGTCTGTTTTTTTAAGGCCAAAAAAATATTTATTGTGCGGTGGCAACAAAATTTTTTATTGGCAAATAGAAGTCAAAACTATGCCATTTTTAGTCATATTTACAACACAACGATGCGTTTCGGCGTTAAACTCATTCAGAAAATTGTTGTTCTGCAAAAAATAAAACAATTTATAAATTACATGATGATTGTGGTCAACAGTGACGTCCCACAGAGCCTGGTTGAACGTTTTGAGGAAACTGTATCAGTTGTAGATCGTGGAGCATTATGAACACCATCGTCCAGTTCGTACTCGTGAAACAGCTGTAAGGAAAACTGTTACTGAAGAGCCAAGCATCTGTTTGAGGCGACGTTCACAACAATTAAACGAGTCGTTCACCACTTTACAACGAATTTTCGATGTTAATTTGCACTTAGAGTGCGATGGTACAACCACTTCTGTAACGTGGTTTTGATAAAACTGGCCCCTCAAACTAACGACCAATATTAATTTTGACAGCCATCGCAAAAGTTTTTGAGAAATGCATTAACCAACATCTAGTGAAGTATCTTCAGATAACTAAGAATGGCTTTCGTAAAAGTATTGCAGTCTTCTATTTCACACAGGGTTGGACCTACTCCTTTAGAACTAAACGGTAGATTGCTCGTTGTTGCCATTTCGTTTAATTCTGATTTGAGCACAATATGAGGTGACAGAAATCAGGTTCAGTTTAACGAGAAAAAACAGAAGTATGCATATTTTTCTGTAAAATGAGTCACAACGAATACTGTTTTATAGTAAATGACCATGCACTTGTGGGTTGCGACTCAATTCGTCTCCTTACTTTATATTTTTTATTGTGCTGAGTTCTGCACTCCAACAGAAAATTACAGTTGTGCTTATTAACATCACCGATCGTAATCGATGAAGAAAATTTGCTTTTGCAGCAGCTTTGACCTTAATTTCGCTAGGGTGCACCCTGGTACGATTTTCTTCTTGCGAAAAGTAACGTATGAGTTTGGCTATCTCAAAACCATACAGCTCTGATCCGACAAGTTAATACTTTTTACATGTCAAATCAAAATATTAGTTTTGGTCCAAAACGTATTATCATAATCTAACAAATTTATGAGCCAACTTATTTTACTTCGTTTTATTAAATTATTACATTTATTTTGTGTGTTTTGCGAATTAAAATAATTTTAATAAACATTTTATTTTTCATATAATAAAATTCGAAGCTAACTTCACATATGAAGTGTATTTGGAATAAAATATAATATAAAACGGGGCGGGGCTAACTTCACACAAGAGTTAGAGGGATATAATTATGTTAGTCTTGCCTGATTATTTTTTTTTTTAATTTCGGGGATAGAATCCGCGGATAACATGACATACGTTGCTTCGTTACCCAATCGAATTAAAATTGCGCAATTAATTGCAAACCCCTGACAAAACAAACATACAATAAGAGAGTCGCATATCTTTACGTGATTAAAAGAAACATAACAACGATCTCGTCTTCTAATTAAATACAGATTTTATTTTTAGAGCAATTACGAATGTACAACAAACACAATAATAAAACGACCCCTCGACGTAAATCAAAAAAAATTTTGATGTTTAAAAGTCAAAGATAAAATATATACATAAGTTGAGAGAAGAGTATAAAATTATATATAAATACATTACACAATTGACAAAAGTGTGCGTGACATATAGTTATTGTTTATTTATGTACACAAACAAACCAATAAAAAGCAATTACTTCAGTAAATCTCTAATGTCATCATATCATGATTAAGCGATAGTGATAGATTTAGGAGAGTATAGTGCTATCTATTTGTTAATGTCAATTAGCGCGTGATCACCCACACATGAAATAAATTTTCATTCAAGACGCTGTACATACTACTATATCGTAAAATAATTAAAAATAGAGGTACGATGATAAAATTAGCGCCATTATATCGAAGATCGTGACATTTAGAAAAAATCATCTTCACACGATCAACGATCATCGAGTTTTGAGATACACATTGTTTCCCCGATATTAATAAAATCCCTTACTTTATTCCTAAAATAGAGTTTATTAGTAGTATACGCAGATAGGGTACATGATTTTAATGATGCTGACGCTGAATATACGTGAAAAAAAAGAAAATGTGGAAAATCTATTTTTAAAAGACATAACATTTTTTTTTATTTTGATCGCGCTCTGTGTATTTTTCCTTCGTTGTTTTGTCATTATTTTTTTAGATTATTATTATTAAATAGAAAATTGCACACATGGTAGAATATAATGTTCCCAGACATACGGGGAAAAACAAGCAGAAGCATAAGAAGAAGTGGAACAGAAAACTGTATTATTATGTATTTTCTTTTAATTTTCATTGATTTTTCTTCTTCAGAAATTATTTATTTTTTATTGACTCTGTGTGTGTGTGTGTTCTATATATAGAGATACATACTTTGTGCTATAAAAGGTTTTTGTTTGGTTAATAGTATCGTCTCCATGTTCTGTTTTGTTGTAGTAACACAGAAAATATAAAGAAATGTTTGCGGTGTCGGTCACTATAAAGGGGACAAAGAATTGCAGCCGCAATTCTAAAATAATTACTTGTTATGAAAATAACAATACACATTTTAGATTTGTGCGGTTTACTGATTTACTAGCCTTACATATGTGTGTTCAGAAGCTTAGTTTAACCAAGCTAACATGAACTGTTAAAGTAGTGAGTAGTAGCACGAAAATAACGAATGACCTCAAAGACGTTAACAGCGGTTTCTAATTTTTGTCTAACTGCTACCAGCATAATACAAATTAAATATTTCACGAGATAAGTGAATAAACAACTGATATTTTGTTAATATCATATAATATTGTAATAATTTCGCTTATTCGGTCCAGTTCCGCGTAAAATGGTCTCTTGGCCTAAACGCCAATTTAACATGAAACTGTTCGTATATGGGTTAAGAAATTAGTGACATCTAGGTTTAAGTAGTGCTTTTATAACAATTTAAATTTTAGTCTGGAACAGAACCTACTCAAATATTCTAGTGGTGTCTAATATATCCCTTTTCCTGCCGGCCCACACAATTGTGTGGGTACGGCATAAGAATCATGCCAAAAATTAATTTTTGTTTGTTTTTTGAACCAACTTACACATTTGTGAATTCCTTTTTAACTTATTTTCGTCTGAAAAAAAAACACTATAACGTTACACACAATTGTGTTGGTTGTTTTCAAATCAAGCGAATTTTTTTTATCAAAAACGGCATTACATACTATGTTTTTCTACTCACACATTTGTGCGGTTTGAGCCAATTGAGCCAAATTGAGCCAATATTTTTTTGTTAGAAAAAGGGAATATGTTACGGTAAAAGTTCGAAATCGGTGAATGTCCGTAAAAAATTCCTGTTTCAGTCCTATATTCTCGAAATGGTTCACCCTTCACATCACGGAGTATTTTTTATGTTATTAGTGCAAATTGGAATTTGAAATAGGAGGGACTAACGGCTTTATTAACTCTCTCGGACTCGTGGGAGCTAATTGTACCCGTCATGCTGCTTAGCCTTCTGATGGGGAATAAATGAAACGATGGGGATGTAGGCGAGAAAGTCAACAAATATTTTGTAACCTTCGGACTCTGGACAACCGGTTTTTAATCGTGTAAACGACTTTAAAAAATTAAAATTACGGACATTTACTGACCCATGTTTACAATTTTTTTTTTTGCGAATTTAGGCGAATATTAATATTGACCGTTCATACTTGATAGTCGTGAAGTACACACGCGGCAAATTAATCATGGAAAAATATTCAATTGAAAAACGCTTTTTAACAGTGAAAACCTTTTACACAAGTCAGTCATTAATTACATTAACATTAAAAAATTACGTGAAAGTTTCGGAAAGAATATAGGGCCTTCAAAGCCTACATTTTACCGGATTATCAAAGAATTGAAGAAGAAAAAAGGAATGTAGCAAATAAGGCAAAACACCAGAAATATTCCTGTTGTACGTGAAAGTGTACGAGATAATCCAACAGCATCAATCAGACACCGTACACAAGAACTTGGACTTAGAAGATGAAGGGATCATTTGCGGCGCCGTACGTATGCAAATAAGATGCCCTTGCTTGACAATGGCAACCCGGACTTTTATGAAAAAATAATTATGAGTGACAAAGCTCATTTTCACTTAAGTGGATATGTAAACAAACAAAATAGCCTTGAAAGTGGCGATATAGTGGTGAGATCATGGGGCTGGAGGGGTTAATCTGTAGCAGTCTCTGGCGATCGTTATCGTGATATGATAAGAAACTTTTTTAGACGAGAATTGCATGCCAGGTTTGGTGAATATGTGGTTCGAACAGGACGGTGCCACATGCCACATTGCCAAAGAAACCATGGAATTGTTACGTGAAATATTTCCAAAACAGTTAATTTCGAAATCTGGTGGTGTGGATTAGCTTTCACAGCCACCCGGGGCTGGGGTTATGTTAAAAGTAAGGTTTATGCAATTAAACCAGATCATATTGAACAACTCAAAAGGAACATTAGAGAAGAAATTAACATGAGACAGGGCGAAATGTGTAAAAAAGTGATGAAAAATATAACCAAAAGAGCCTGTATGTGTGTAAGGCCAATAAAGGCGGACATTTAGCAGACATTTTTCAAACAAAAAAAAAATAAAAATTATAGGCAAAAAAGTAGTAAACCTTTCGGGTGGACACCCTGTACCACGTTATAAAATTACGAGTGCGATAAATTATTAGTGGTATTTAAATAGTGAAATAAATGTACCATTTGTCGTGAACAGAGACGGCTCTGAAAGATTGGTTTGACGGTTGCGGAATTAAAACTCCAATCAACGCAGCATAATTTACCCACGGGTAGTAACAAAAACGAATTTGTATTGCTAGCAAGTGGAGCTTTTGAAAAGCAAGGGTTAATTGATAATTGACTCTGATAATTATGAGGTAATGGATATTAAGAGGTAATGACAACAGGTTATAACAGGAACACTAGAGGATAAAATGGTGAAAACAGTTCCTGGATCACTTGCAATTATCTATATTATGGCGCGATTTTCACTGCTCTAGAACAAATCAATCAAAACCAGGAAAAAATAAAATAAAATTTGATAGAAAAATGAATCAACAGGTTGATCAACAAAATCAAAAGTTACAGTAAAGAGTGGAAGAACGTAAGGAGCCAATTAAAAAGATTGAGAAAAAATGGACGAAAAAATCTTGAGGTTGAACAGAAAACTGAAAGCAAATGGAAGAGCTTTCCAAATGAACAACGCAAAATGGACGGGTTACAAAATTATTAGTAGCTTTCAAAGGTGGAGCAGCTGAGACACAGGAAACAATATGCAAAAATGACCTAGCACTTACAATGTGATGGTGGACGCCGGATCGAAAATACGAAAGTTACCACATGTGAGAAATATATAAATCACAAACTTCAACTCCCTCTCTGGCACTGTACCCCATCAAGGGATTTAACCGCCTCAAATGACGTTTCGTAATCGTATTTTCATTTCGGATAATGAGTGATTAATTCATTGATCCTAAACTAGCCGAGAAATTTTTCCCTTATCACCACTAGGAATCGAACCTGGGACCTGCGGTCGCTGGAGCAAGCATGCTGACCACTTTGCCACCTGGCGGCAAACATTTCAACTAGTCAGCTTAAAAGGGCTATACTAGTTATGTGATTACTTTAGACATATATAGAAGCAACTCAAACGATTGTTCGGAAATGTCTCATCAGTGGAAACATACCACCAGCTAACGGGTTGACGTTGCAAACAACGATTGGAGACAGTATTTTATCCTAGAAAAGAAATAAATAAGTAAAAGAATTCAGGATCCTAGTTTTCAACAAAAAGAATTTCATATTATCGATGAGATCATACTAGTTATAGAATTTATGAAAACGAATGGCTTCATGTTGGATATTGAACGGAGACTCAACTCTTTGGCTCAAATGTAGCAACCTCAGGCGAGTAATAGTTGACTATCGAGAGAAGATGCCACCAAATACAAAAATAATTATTTGGGGAAGAGAAGATTTGCAGGTGGTTTTGAGTCACCCAGATTGTCAATGAACCAGAACATTAACGCGGCTTTTACATCAAACGAACATGCATTAAATATATTTGATAGATTTTTATGATTCTTACGACATCTATTAGACATTGTGAATACTGTGAAACTGTCAGTCGACGTCGTTCGACACGAAAGAAGGCACGATTAGACACGATTAGAAGACACGAAAACTGTATATGCCACATTAATGGCTGGACTAAGAGGATCCACTTAAATTTAAATAGAATTTTTTTTTTCAAATAGAAAGATAACAAAAAACCAACCAATTAACACTCTTACAGCGAGTTCATACGAAGGATAAAAATCTCGAATTTTTCTATCCCAGTGCCTTCTATAGTACTGGCCTGTGACAACATTCATTTTTTGCTGATGACGACAACGTAAGTCGACAACCAGATGTCAGCATAATTAAGTAAAAATAATACACTTTGCCTCCTTATTACGACGGCAATAAATTTCACAAACTTAACAAATAAAAATCTAAATTATTATACAATAAATTAATAAATTATGAACAATTTTAGTGTAATTGATTTTCTCAATTCATAAATTGAATTTTTTCGATCCACATTCAAGAAGTTAATGAGAATTTAAAGAAATGCAATTATTTAGATAACGTAATACAAAGTTCTAGTGTATTCCACTACAAAAATATAAATAAAACCGTGAGAGCAGAGAATATTATGTGATCATTTTGTTTCTATTTTGTCATTTCATTTTTGTATTTTATTGCCATTTTCATTTAGTGTCACATAATTAGTCGAAGCCGTACGGTACGATGCATTTTTTCTGTATTTTACATGATATCCGTACTTCTTTTCCTATTTTTATTGAATCTACGTACCAATTACAACAATTTTGAATTAGATGATATTACAAATCGACTTATGTTGGATAAAAATGACAAAAAAAATGCCAAAATCTAAAATAAAAATGTACATTCATTACTAGAAAAATTTAAAAACGAATATCCTTCGGCTTCAACAGTTTGTTCGAAACTAAACAAATTAACAAAATTACAAAACAACTGGAGAGAGAAGTAATATTTTATTGTTTTGTAATTTTGTATGACGAAATTTATTTTGGTTTTATGAGAACGAGGCGGAGCCAAAAACTAGAAAAAACTGGAAAACGGAAATAAAAAAATAATAACCTTCTACTTCGATGTAATAATTGCAACTAAATATATTTTGTGATGTAATTTTTCTTTTTAAAATTTATCTGCCATCTAGTTGAACCGTCGACTTAGCGTGTCGTCATCAGTTGGTGTAAGCGGCCAGTAGTTTAGAAGGCATTGTCTATCCCATCGTTTAAACCAATTACATCACGTAAATTATACAACAGACACGCCTCTTTTCATACAAAAAAGTTGAAAAAAATTAAACAAAAATCTGAGATAGAAAAATCCGAGATTTTTATCCGTCGTATGAACCGACAGTTAGATTAAAATAACAATTGCGTAAATTGTTAGATTAAATATTACAATACCACCTTGTTGCTAAAAATCTGTGAAAAATAATAAAATTAAATAAATATAATTTGTCCGCCATCCTATTTCAATATTTTGACAATCTATAATACATTCTAATAAGCGCGGGTTACTCTATATACTCACATTAAAAGTGAAATAGCCTGCTAGAAGTAATTTTAGTTTTAACGACAACCGTAGCCTTTTTGTCGATTTGGCGTTTCTTTAATAAACTTTTGAGTTCGATAAGTCAATTCTTTATCGAAGTTGTTTTTATGGAATATTAAATTCGCTAAAAAGTTCATAAATCGCATGGCTTTAAATTTTTCTTTATTTTTAATAGCTTAAATAAGATCAAAGGTTTTAAAAATAATCTTTGTTCATATTAAAATCAACTAAAAATATGGTTTTTCGTTAGCAAAAATGTTTATCAAACAAAAAGTTTACTTGATGTAAGAGCCGCGTAAACCAAAGGGGTAACATAATAACGACGATAGAGTTCCAATTGGAGTAATAAAAATCTCTCACATAAGTCAAAAACAAATAAGAATGGGACAACCATCGAAGAATGTAAAGAGAAAAGTACCATAGTGAAATGCGAACAGAAAAATCCGGTGAGAAAAACCAACAATAGGACAACTTATGCAGAAATGGAGCAAAACTCTTACTAAGAAGCCGAGAAATGCTAAAATGCTATTAGATCAGCATTTATCAATAATACTGCGTTCTAAGGACGAGTATCGTGTTTAGTGAAGGCCATAGATTGGGCGCAGTGAGAAGCCTTCTTTAAGTGAATGGTTGTTTAAACGATTATGGAAAACCTGGGATGGCAAAGTCAAACAATTACTAAAAGTGGTGCGGAGTACATGGAAATACAAATGGTGGCTATTTTGGAATTAATAAAATATTCGCCAAGGTGTAGATAGTCGGAAGTGGAGTGGTGTCAAAATGTGATCAATGCGGGGTGTTAAAAAGACCAACACGAACAACTCGATGATGAACGCACCTGTAAACGTCGAGCACCACTCGAGACTTTAGAACTTAAAACAAGCAATCGTATTGATGTATAAATAATTGAAGGTTCATTAGAGCATAATTAAGAGTCACATTAAATATTTTTGGGCTCCCAATACGACTTGACAAACCATTGGAATTTTTCACACAGAACCAAAATCGAAAATGCTCTTGCAATGGGAATTAATTCTGTAAATAGTGGTGATCAATAATGGTTCGATTCTCTTTAATCTTTTAAACCACGTTACATTCCAACCAGTCGATAATTGGCTTCGCTCTGCTATTCAATTTGACAATTCTATAGACTATTCGAAAATCACCCTAAACCCCCTAGAAATGGCTCAGTTTAAATTGGCATTAATAAAACACTTCTGAAACTCATATTTGCACATTTTCATTATAAAAAACCATATTCTTTCCAAATCAGTGGAGCAATGGATGTTGTTTTATATCACATTCGTTAATTCAGTACCAATAATATCATATGAACATTCCATCTAGTTGATACATGGCCTAGTTCTATTTAATCGGCCATTTTTCAGAACCACATCACGAGTTGCATTGCAATCCTATTACATATATCAAGAACCTATCTCGCTGTAAATCGATTGAGCAATTTTCCGGTATTAGATCCGCAAATCATCTTAATTCCATTTAAATTGGTAATTTTCCAGAACTATATCCATAAATCAAATGGAATTCAATTCTCATCTTAAAAACCGAGTTGATTTTAAAATTTGTTCGATCCCAAAGTGTAGAGCAATAGACTAGATAACTCGATTCAAATTGACCATTTTCTAAAACCGCACCCTGAACTTACATGGGAACTCAATTTTCATTTTAGATCTCGAGTTCTCTTCCCATTAGTTGAGAGTTGAGTGGGTTAGTTTAATTTAAATTTGATATACATCGAGGACTCTCGAAATTAGAACTGTGCTAAGCACTCAAACGGTTATCTTAAATTTGATTAATTTTTTATCAAAATTGTTGAAACAGAATGCAAACTGAGAATGCACCAAAATATAAACTAGGAGTACCTACTTCCTTTGACATATTAACGGTAAATTACAGTTTTCGGAAAATTGTAATTTAAGATGAATTATCGATTTTGGTGAATTTTCGTTTGCGATGAATTGTTATTTTCGACAACTTCGTTTCTGATAAACTGTCATTTAAAGTTAATTGATATATAAACGTTTGGCAGCATGTTGCCAAATTTAACAGAAAACCGTCCATTAATGACATGTTGACGCCATTTTGAATTTCTTTAACATGGATTAATCTTAAGAATACATAAAATATCATGAAGCAACAATAAAGTACGCATTCTGGCTATTTAATACTGGATTTTGAAAATATCACTGACACTTTCCAGCGTTTCATTCTATTTGCTGCCGGTCTACCATTCAATGAATGTGAGCAGGTTTCATTTGGTGATGATTTCAATCTACCAACAATTAATTGCCAATTGCTGATGTCGATCATTTAGTTAGGCAACGGCATCTTAGATCTATTAAATTTAAAGAACAGCGGTTTTTTTTCAATCAAATTGGATATTTTCATAATACAAACCGAGTTCTATTCTATTTGATTGAGGAGTCTTCTTTCCATTAAATTTGCTCATTTTCCAAAATCAGACATGGAACTCAGTTTGATATTCCATGTTTAACATACCAAACTTATGTCCAAAATTTATATTACTAGCCCATTTTCATCATGTTCCATTCGTCAATTGAACCAAGTGAAATACAACAACTAAATCGAACGATTACTAAACAAATTTCCTGAAATTATTTATTATGTGTTGTACTCGTTTGACGACGCAATATAATGGAACATCACACCACATCCCTCAACAAGATGCAATATCAAACAACATGATGCAATATGAAGCAAAATTCCACAACATTCTCACAACATGGTGGACCATAACAACCCATCCGTAGTACTCCTAAATGAAATTTCCGAAAGTCAGTAATTGTTGTAATCGTTTGCTGACAATCGAAAACCCCGTTTCGTGAAGTTTTATCAAGGCGAATAAAATATTCAAAGAAACCTCATGTTCCGCCAAAAACCCGTTTGAATAAGGACCAATCGGAAACCTCACCCATCTCACCAGTTTTTACCAAAAACAGCCAAGCGACAAATTTTTTAAGACCCGGGCCCCACCACGGATTCTTGTCATTAGAAAACGCTTATCACCGCAATTTTTACCAAAATCATTCGAACCGAAAAACATAAGATACTAATTTCCCCGAAATTAGCATCCAATCGATTTTTAGCAATTGAAATTCCACTTTACCAATTTTTAACAGAATAATGAGAGCCACTGAATAATAAATAATGGTCACCCCTCCAGCAGATGACCCCCTAACTGGATTTTGATATCTAAACGTATATCAAACGGTTTCTGATTTTTTTTAAATCGTGCGAGATAAAAATATTAAAAGGCCCCACCGGACGACGCTCTGAACGGATTTACTCAAAATTAGTATTCAATCGACTCTTGGCACTCGAAATCCCCTCTCAACAATTTTCATAAAAATAGTTAGAGCCGAAAAAAAAGAAAGAAAGGGAACCGGGGCCCACTAGACCACCCTCTAAACGAATTCTCTCGAAATCAGAACGAATCGCAATTGATTCGTGTCATTTGCAAACTTCTCTTCACCAAGCTGAGGAAAAAAATAAAAAAAAAACTCCGGCACCACTGGAGGCTTCTCTTTCCTGATGACCAAAATGTAGGCCCTTGATATAGATAGATCACAAAAATGTCCGCCCGTCTGGATGTCTGTACCGATGATATCACAAGAATCGCTTGAGTAATTCAAATTTTTTAGGAGAATTTAAAAGCCCTTGGGACATGCACCTGAAGGGGTCAAGTATATCGTTCTAAAAGTCTTGGGATCAAGGACAGGAATCTTGAACATATCACATCTGCACGATTATAATTCGACCCTTACAGAAATCATACCAGATATCAAACCTATCGTTGTGGCGCTAGATGCAGTTGGAGCTTTCTTAAACTATTTCATAACCAGGCCAAGCCACCCTAACTACGGTTAGTATATATTTGGGAGACCGCATCCGAACACAAAGAAGAATGGACAAAAACGAAATGAAATTGAATAATCTCGTTAAAAATGAATCGATAAAACAAAAACTGTGTATTAGTACACAAAAAGTAACATCGTCGCGTGCAGGAAAATCTTTCTTAATCCTCGCATCCCCCCAGCATGAATGATTTTGTAAACATTTTACTATCATTTTGTCATCAGAACTTTATTCACAAATTCAACGCTTTGGCGCTGTTACTAACAATTAATTTATTTTAGAATATGTATATAAGGCTCTTTTCCAAACACCGACTTATTCAAATAAGTCACCTCGCGAGGAGCCTTAATTGAATAAGTATGACTTTATCGGTACAATAAATTGGAATGGGTTGACCGGCTTATTTAAAATGGCACCAAATAAACCAATAAGTCTGCAATAAGTCGATGTTTGGAAAGGTATATCGTTTAAAAGGATTTGGACAAAGTAAACATTTTTTGTTATTTAATTCAAAAATCTATAGTCTTGCCACTGATGACACATTATTCCTTTATTACTTGTATTATATATTATTTACGTGTACCGTATCATTGAAACGTCTTGAAGAATGCCACAAATTTGGCTGAGGCATTTTAATACTAAAAATATCATTGTTGCGATGCAAACAACTAAATTTGGCTCTTTTCAAAATAATTATGTGGCTTATCGTTCTAGAAGGGGTTTTTAAAAAAAAGCAATCATATTGTTATCATCCCCTTAGTTCTATAACGAGTTGTGATAGATATGAACACAACTACGGCTCTCTATCGAAATACAGAATTCATGGGCCAACCCGTCTTCCATGCCCCAGTACCATAGGCTGGCAAGGACCTATGCAATGTGCAGATGGTTCTGTGTAAATAGGACCTATAGCCGCACGTCCTCGACTTGGCAGGCAACTGTGAAGCTAGGACGTGAAAAGCGCAAGGCAAAGGATTTGGAGGTGCTTGGCCCCAGAACAAATTAGAAGAAAAAAAATTTAGTACACAAAACCACCATTTTGGCGGTAGTTGTTTATTAATAATTATTATAGAATATATATGTCACAAATCATTGGAAAGGTCTAGACGTTTGCCACAAATTTAACTGAAACACCACCTTAGTACCAAAAACTACCGATACGGCGCTGATAACAAATACATTTTCTCATTCCAATATAATCATGTGTTCTATCGTTTAAAACGTTTTGGACGAAACTTTTTTCAGAAACCCACAGTGTTTTGACATTGTTGGCAAATTATTTGTTTATTTTAGAATATAAACGTATTGGGATTACATTGAAGACATTTGATTACATTACTTTATCCTGATGTCCAAAATGTAGGTCCCTGATGTAGATAGATCCCAAAAATGTCCGTCCGTCGTGATGTCTGTACCGATGATATCTCAACAATTGCTGGAACGATTTCTATTTTTTCGGAGAATTGATAAGCCTTTGGGTCATGTATTTAAAGGGGTCAAGTACATCGTTTTAAAGGTCTTGGCATCAAGGACAAGAATCTTGAACATATCACATTTGCTCGCAAATTATTCGATCCTTATAGAAGACATACTTGTCGCAATTATACAAAAGTCTTGAAGAATGCCACAAATTTAGTTTAAACAGTTTAGTACTAAAAACTATCGTTGTGGCGCTAGATGCAGTTGAAATTTTTCTTATTCTCATTTAATCATGTGGTATTTGGTATATAGTTTTGACGAGAGAAATAGCAGAGAGAAGGCACGATAACAACTTCATTACCACGTGAAGCAGCCATATAGCCAAAATTAGTGAAAATTCGGGTCACCGCATGGGAACACAAAGAAGAATGTTAAAAACGGAATGAAGCTGAATAACCTCGTTTAAAATGATTCGATCAAACAAAAATTTGTGTATTAGTTCACAAATCCACTAATTTGTCGCATAACATTGAAAAGGACTTAAGGAATGCCACAAATTTTTTAACTAAAACAAGTAAATTTTTCTTAATACCTCATAATCATACGGCATATCGTTTGAATGTTTTTGGAAAAGTTAAAATTTTCCCATCAGAATTGCAATTCACATGTGTCATATTGAAAAAAATTAGAAGAATGTCACAAATTTATCAAAAGCACCAAAATACCGTTATAATGCTAATCAGAGATACGTACTAACATTTTCTTTCATTCTGATAAACTCTTAAGGCATATCGTTTAAAATGATTTGGGCGAAGCAAGTATTTTGTTATTCCGTCGTTGTTTGATGACGCATTATTCCTTTAATACTCTGGGGCAATTCAGAAACATCACTTATCTTATTACTACTTAAAGTTATAAGTGGTTTTTCTGAATTGCCTCAGATATTATTTACGTGCACAGTATCATTGATAACGTCTTCAAGAATGGCACAAACTTAGTGGAGGTATCTTAGTGCTAAAAACAAAATTGTCGTGATGCAATCAACTAAATTAGCCTCATTTCAAGATAATCATGTAGCTTATCGTTCTAGAAAAGAGGTTTTAGAAAAACAACAATTTTGTTATCAACCGTTTAGTTAGGTAACGATCTATTAATAAAATGAACACAACTACGACCCTCTATCGAAGTGCAGAATTCATGGGCCGACCCATTTTCCATGGCCCAGTACTATAGGCTGGCAAGGAGCTATGCAATTTGCAGATGGTTCTACGTAAATAGGACTGATAGCCGTACGTTCTCGATTTGGCAGGCAACTGTTTTAAGGTAGGACGTGAAAAGCGCACGGCAAAGGATTTGGAGGTGCTTTTGGCGCTAGTAGTTAATTATTAATTATTATAGAATATATGTGTCACAAATCTTTGGAAAGGTCTAGACTATTGCCACAAATTTAGCTGAAATACCTTACTACTAAAAATTATCGATACGGCGCTGACAACAAATACATTTTTCTCATTCCAATATAGTCCTGTGTTCTATCGATTAAAAAGTTTTGGACGAAACTTATTGTTCACAAATAAACTGTTTTTGACACTGCTGGCAAATTATTCGTTTATTTTAGAATATAAACGTGTTGGGATATCATTGAAAAGGTCGTGGAGAATGCCACATATTTAGTTGAACCATCGCCGTACTCAAAAGCGAAGTTCCCAATTTTCACATGGTTTTTCCTGATTCGGCAAATCAAGCTCCTACGACTTTGTATGTATGACATTGTTAAAGAGTTGTTTGAACAACTTTACTGAAAAATTTAACTGCACAACTTTATTTAGTGGGCCGAATATTTCGTCAGACTTTTCAGTTTTAATAAATTGCGTTGAGTGTTTTCAAATTATTTTTACTGAAGTGGACTTCAATTATCGCTTAAAAATATTACAAATCGTGCATCTACCAGCTTAAAAATGTAATTTCTTTGAATCCGAAATGTTTTTTTCTCATTAACTAAATAAAAAATAGGTTTTTCGGCGGATTATGACACATTTGACATTTTTCCAAAATTCCTTTGACAATTTCCATTTGTTTATTATTTTATGTAACAGTGGCACTATTCTGGTAATTCTCCGGGAATAGGGAATTGGGGAAAGAATTTATATGTAATTTTTATTTAAACATTTTTTTTTCTGGCAAACTGAGGTAAAAACTTAGTGTTAATTTTTTTGAAAACAAAATTAAACTGTGCTGATATGTTTTACCATCACATTTTCGATACTTTATCGAAGATTATGTCTCGCTTTTTTAGAATAAAATGTAACACTATTTCACATTTTATATCATTTACCAGGTTGCTAGATTGAAAAATTGTGATATTCTACTCCATTTCTATCACGAAATAATTTGTTTTCGATACTTGAACAAAATAAGAGAAACACAATTTGTTCGCATTTGTACTAGTAGGTTGTGATAGCAATAGAAAAGAAATAATTCATAAATGAAACAGTTGTCCATTTTAGTTTAGGAAAACGAGACATAATCTTCGACAAAGTATCGAAAATGTGATGGTAAAACATGTCAGTACTGGAAATAATTTTAAATGCCAATTTAGATATGGAAAAATTATTTCCAATTTTTAAATATTTACATCGAACTTTTCTCCTCAGTAGGCCGGGAAAAAATATTTGAACAGAAATTACATATAAATTCTTTCTCAAGGGCGGCATGTTGAAATAGAATGTTAATTGATTCCTGAAAACTGAGACATAAACTAATTCGAAAGTCGAAAATAGTGATGGTACAACATGCCGCCCAGTTCCATATTCCCGGGGAATTACCAGAATAGTGCTACAGGTCGTTTCAGTTGAGATGAATTAACTAAATATATCCCATCAGTTTACTTCAGTTAATTCAGATCCTTCAGTTACTTCACTCCAACCGAATATAGATCTAAAATTATCTCAGGATGGAGTAATGCCAAATTATAATCATCATTTGCTACCATACCACAGCACTGTTTCTGTATAATTATAGTTGTATAGCACATAGGTCTCTTAAAGTTTGAATTCTGCACTCCAAAGGTACCTGCATGTTCTTATGAATTACTTTAAGGAATATCGAACATCGATTAATTGTCAGCCTAAGCCATTCCTTCCTTTAACGATTAATCAAAATATCAAATGACTGACATATTGTTCCAACAAACATAAAAAGAAACACCATCATCATGTTCATCTGTACCATTATACATATATGTTGTGTTATGTTATTTCGATTTATGGTCTTATATTTTGTTTTTGTATTTTCATTAAACCTAGACCATTTTTTTGCAGCATTATTATTATTATTATTGCTCTCAGGGATATTTCGGATATATGTCATGTCATTCAAAACCAGCATGGTAGAAAAATATCATGACAGTTAATTTAAAAATAAAAAAATATTTCAATTTCGATAATAAATACGTCTTGTCTTAGTTCCAGTCGGTTACATTCTTCATTCATGCGTGCACGGGTGTCGTCCCATCTTGTGTACCAATTATTGAGACGAATCGATTTTTATTAGGTTCGAAAACCCCAAACTTTTTCGGGTTGCGGTTTTATTTTTAATTGATAGAAAACTTCCTTTATTATACTTTATTTATTTTTGGGCGGCTTTAAGACGTGTTATCTGCTGTTTATTACTTACGCGAATTTTATGTACGAGCATGTCCGTATAAGAACATACGTAGTACATTCAATAAATGTATTACACAGAGCAAGAACATGTTGAGCGATTAAAATTTTTATAGCATCACAAAGTGTTTTTCTTGCTTGTTTGTATTTTTTTTTTATTAGAGATTGCTGCTTTTATACTCTCGCCTAAATTTATCGTTGCTGTGAATGGTTTGGAATTGTTGTTTATTGGAAAATTATTAATTTGAGGAGATAAAATGGATCGATGGAAGAATTTCCCAACTGAATTGAGAAAAATGAAATTGGTTTTTAAAGCTCATAATTATTTTTAAAGTAAAGGAATTCCCCAAATTTTAAATGTTTCAAAGGGCACAACAATTTTTGGTGATGCGAGTTGGTTGCACTCGAGTATGGGCCACTATTGCATCCAGCCATCGTCAAATTTGGCTGTCCTAAACATCCTAAACCCCTTTAAGCAAAACAAACTTTTTTTTCTCTATTAGATAGGACTTAGTAGCATCTCACTGTATAGTCACTTCGCATGCTGGTTTATAGGAAATTCTCGAAAAACTCATACAAATTAACATTTTTGTTAGAAAATATTTTTATATAACTATTTATGCTAAAATTTGTTCTATCGAGACATTATACAAACACATCTACACATATTTTGTTATTGTTGCTTTTTAGGTCAGATTTAAGACAAACTTTACCTACCTACGTGAATATTCAGGATAAAATTTGCGAATGATTTGAAAATTATGACGTTTCCATGTGTATGTGCCAACTTTTAGTTTTATTTGGGGCACCTCTTTGAAATTGTAAGAGCATTTTAACCTGTATTTAGACTTGTCTGAGTTCCACTCAATATGACCATGCTTATTGATCAGGATTACCAAATTTCAGAACTTCGTTCGTCATTTCATCATCATATTGAGAATTGGGAATAAAAGTTCGATTTGGATAATTAACTCAACGACACACACTTTCTAAATGTGTGTGTTATTTAGGAACACACATTTTAATGCTATAGCAGTCATTTGTGCGAACGTGTTAAACATCAATCAATCTATTATCGAAATTTTGCCATTCAATTTCTTCGTTTCGATGATTACACGACCCAACGGCGCCAACTTGAAATGCCATTTCCAGTCTACTGTTCGTTTTCGAACACACCACTTTATGGTGGTTATATCACGAATTTATATCACTATTGGAGACTTTTTTTGGAGGTGGGGGAATAATGAACTAAAAGTGATAAGTTGACATTTCGTTTTATGATTGTTTTTCCTCATATGAACGTTTACTACGAAGTGGTTTTCATGCGGTGGTTCTAATCAAATATGGTAAGTTAAATTTTATTTTATTAATTTCATAACTTTACACTGTAGATGTTTTATTATCAAAATACAATTAGATAGTATTGAAGTATGCATGTAAAACGAATGTAAATAGTACGATGTCAAAATAAAAGATTTTAATTTAATATGTAGCTGATTATCAAAAATATTCTTCTACATCAAATAACAATAATATTTTAATGAAATTACTAAAAAATGTAAGTGTAAATATGTGCTAATTATTGTGTGAGTTTCTGTAAAATTAATTATTAATTGTGTTTTAATTTATTGTATACAATTTAAATTTTCATAGTTAACAATTTAGCAATTGTGAAAGTTCACAGGTATATCACCTGTATTTTACTAATTTGATTGCTACGGTGTATTGTTGTTATGGACATGAATCGTGTTTACTTATTCCAAATTAATACATTTTATTTTCCTTACCGCAGGCTTCTACAGGTCGGCAACGCCAACGAATTACATCGCAGCAGAGAACCGAATTAATTGAGCGTGTCATTGCTCAATATGATGTTGCGAACAACCGTTTTGTCTCAGTAGACGGCAAACGCAAAAAAATCAGTTTTGGCAAGAATTAGCGCAGCTTCTGAATGCTATGGAGGGAGCTGTCAAAAATGTTAGCGGATGGCGAAAGGTAATTTCTCATCAAAGTTATGTTATGCGTCACATATATATTACTTTCTTATTTCTTCACAGTCATTTTATGATATAAGGGTTAGGGAGACCTGTTAGGGGGAAATTTCAAAAAAATGGAACCACGCGTACAGGACGGGAGGTGGCGAACCTCTAGATGTGGAGCTGGATCCACTCGAGGAGAGGTTACTGAGTGTGTTACCTCCAGAGCAAGTAGACGGCATAGACTGCACTGAAGGAGGATTTGTATGAATACAATTACCTTCAATTTTATAAATCCTTTAAATTTTATTTTGTGTCACTAAGAGGGTCCCTAATGAAGTAGGAGTACGAGCCTCGAGCATTCCGGCGGAAGAATGTACGGTGCGTCCTCCTGAAAATGTTTTGAACTCCGTTTGTAGCTCGGATACCTCATACCCAATAGAGAATTTAGAATATGAGGATTCGGCTTTGGGGCAATTACCTGGTCCATCTGGTATGAGATTTACTCAGGTAAACGTTTTAAATTATAGTAATATTTATTATGCAAATAGTTTAACAAAACAATATTTTTAGTCAACAGCACGGACGGTAACAGTAAGGCAAGAAACATCATCTCAAACTCCAGTACCGGCCGCATCGCCTGACATATCACAATCAGCATCGCCTTTGGATCCATTACTGGAATCACCATCGACTCACCAGTTATCGATGCCAGCTTTACTCAGAAATACCGCAACGGATCAAGCAAGACGGCCACGGCCACAGCCAACTACAAGCCGAACACGCGCAAACAATTTGTACCGAACATCTTTAACAAAAATTAGCCAGGAGAGTTTTCGGTTACAAAAAGAATGTTTAACCGAGCTTCGCAAAAGCAATAATTTAAAAAATGAATTGCTTAAATTGCGGCATAAGGAAAGCGAAAATTGGCACAGAGAGACTATGAGAGTTCTAAATGACTTTAAACTAAACCAAATAAATTAGGAAACTTTTTAATTTATTGAATGAAATGAAATCCAAAGAAATTAAAAAAATTTTGAATTTTTTTCCCAAATTTTTATTTTTTATATAAATATTTTTAACTATGATAAAAATGAAATGTGATTACAACTGTGATAATTTACAAAATGTTTTTTATTTTTTCTTATAATACAATATAGTCAATAATAGTTTTGCGAATTTCACGACCGGCGTCAAGATAAGGGTTGTTTCCAGTAAGTCTGTTTCCACTTCTGACAGTACCTCTATCCGTTTCCTCCTCGGATAAAACGTATTCCTCCTCATCATAGCCATTTATTATTAAAAAATTGTGGCAAACTGCGACAGCATTTATTATTCTCGCACACTTCAAAGGAGCGTAATGCAATTTCCTCTCTCCGAGTATACAACGAAATCTAGATTTCATTATACCAATTGCCCTTTCAACTTGGCTACGTATAATTTTGTGCCTTCGGTAAAATTCTTTTTCTCGTGCAGTTGTCCCTTCATTGCTCACAGTAATCAGGAAGGGCATTAACAAGTATCCTTGATCTCCAAGAAGCCAATATTTTTGAGCATCGGGGGTGGTGTACTCGTTTTCGAACATTGCTAGGAGTTTGCTGGCTCCCCAAATAAAACTGTCATGAACTGACCCGGGATAACGTGCATTTATATAGGTGACGATGTTGCGGTCATTCACAACGATTTGGACATTTATGCTGTGAAATCCCTTTCGATTAATGTACGCCATTTCAACGTCTTTATTTAATCCTGCGACAGCAATTTGCGTGCCATCTATTAGTCCAATCACCCCCGGAATCCCTTGCTTAGCATACTCTCCTGCTATTCTATTCCTTTCATACTCTTCTTGAGGAAATTTGATATATTTGGCCATCAAGATATTGAGGAGGTCAGTCACTTCTTCGATGGATTTACTAACTGCAGTCTGTGACATATAACCAATACTTCGAATTTGGTTCTGATAGGAACCGGTTGCATAAAAATTAAATGCTACCAAACATTTTATATCAAATGAAATGTTTTCCATTGTATCATCCACTGCAGAGCCGTTTGATCTTTGTGGTCCTGGGAGTTGCAAAGCTTGCAACTCATAAATTTAGCTTCTTGCATTTTATAGGGATTAGACAGTTGTCTTCTCTCCTTATTAATATTTCGCTGTCCGTGCCAATATTCATACGCTGTGTGTGGGTTATGTAAGTTCATGATCTGCAAATAAAAATATTTTATTAATATATATTTGCAACCAAATTAAACTCAAAACCAAATTGAATATAATTGTTTTCAACTTACACTAATTTTCACAGCAATTTAAAATATACACCAAAAATATTTATATTTACCACTATTAAAAGCACCACTATTATAGATATTGTGTTTAATTTTAATATTTTTTACGATGAAAATAATAAGTTATTATGACGTTTAAACGTATTTTGAAAACAAACGTCAAAACATTTTTTTAATATGTATGCATGAACGAGATGGAATATATTGCGGTCTTCTTACTTTAAATTAATAAACGACATGACAAAACTCATCCAACATTTGCCTGAAGTATGGTACGACATTTTCTCTATATCACACTCTATATCACGAAATGTGATATAACCTCCATAAAATAACCACCCAGGTCTGGGATAAATGACCGTTTGCGAGGACATTGAAACGAAAATATCGAATGATAAAATGTCAAAAAAAAAAAATGTTCATAGATGGCGGCAAATTCATCACTTTAAAAGTACGAAACAATGATGTTGAAATCGATAATCTTTGGATTTTACCGTATTCACCGTTAAGGCTGATCTCCAAAATTAATCAGATAAATTATTCCATAAAAATTAGTTTGTCGATTTTCGTAAAATTTTGATACAGGTAGCTTATTATTGTTGAATTATTATTTTTTTATAACTTCGTGTTAAATTTTCGTTTAAATATCGACATCCACATAATTTTCCTGCCTCCTGAAACACAGCACAACAACATATCAAAATAATTTATGAACGTCAAAAATTTAGCTTAGTTTTATCGTACCTCCAGATAAAAATGCAGTGAGAAATGTGTAGAGTTAAACAGAGACATCTATATTTTAATACGAAAAATACTAATTTCACAGCGAAAGTGTGCATCGCAAAATAAAATTCAGTGGTGAAATATTCAGTGTAACGAAATCCAGGTTTTCAAAATCCCGGTTTGAATTTTTAAAATTTGACATGTGGGGAAATGGGACTCAAAAGATTTTTTGACAAAATTCAAAAATGAGTTTGCGATAAAGTTCTAGAAAATTGCTAAAATAATTTTTTTAATTTGGTTTAAGGAAAATTTCGTAATTTTTTTTGTCAAATATTAATGAATTTGCTTAATCAAATTTTCCTTCACCAAAATGTATGAAAACCGAGATTTTAAATACCGGGATTTTGAAAACCGGGATTTTGGAAACCAGGATTTCGTAGTACATCCGAAATTTTCATTTTGTTTTCGCTTGTGTCATTTTTAAATGTGAAATGTTAATTCCCTTGAGCCGCGTACTAGGCAATAATCTCGAAAATGAACAAAACACACATCAAACCGATCACGACAGCTTTTTCAGTCAAATTGCACATTGTAAATATTAAAATAAAATTCCCATCTAATCCAAAATATCTTTGGAAAAAATAAAAAGACTACATGAGTGACAACATTCTACATCGTTTGCGTACAATGAATAAAAATTCGGACATTCAATTCACAACAAACCTGTATAATGAAGCATTGGGTTCAATTGAGGATTTTTTTGGCAATCGCTAACAAAGTACTGGCTGCGCCGAATAGATCTGCAAACAACCTTTTCGATGGTGATTTGCAACGAGAATTTTATTCAATAATTTGTTCAAATGAATCTTCCGAAATATGTTCCACAACAACACATAGCGTATAACAGAATTCTGCAACCAATTATAAGATAAAGCGGCGCATGACTCGTTTAATTTATTTTGACAACCATACGATCACGGACAATATTGCTCTGGCAATCGCATCATCTGGAATTGCGGCAGCTCTTTAGCATTGTGAGTTGTGACCGAACAGCACATTCAGCACTAAAATTGCCGTTCAATGTTGAAATCAATAAGCCACCAACGTGCGATATCAACACAAACTCTGGAATTAGTAAAGTGGTCCAATCATGTCAGCTCATTACTTAAAGAATTCAGAGGAAATGTCATTTTATTATCTGATGATTTTCGACAAACTCTACCAATTATACCACGTTCAACACCCACTGATGAACTTAATGCATATCCCAATTCAACAGTTTTGTGGCAACACATATATAAATTGACTTTGAACGCCAATATGCGTGTATATGGGAAGGCGTGCATATTGCAAACAATCTGTCAAATCACAGCAACCACAGACGAATTGATTCACAAAGATTTTCAGCACAGAATTTCAAAAATCACCAGTGGCTTAGTGCACATGCTATATTAGCAGCAAAAAACAACAATGCCATTGTTGTTAATTTCATCATTCAAAACGAAATACAAGACGAAGTTTGCAATTATCCGATTGAATTCTTGCATTTACTTCTTTTGCCATGCGTCACCTTACGTTTTAACAGTAAAAATTGGCGTACCTATCAGTCTTCTCCGAAATATACAGTGACTCACAGCTTATTAGATCCAATCGCATTTTATGAACAAAATTGTAAATATCTCGCGATGTCTTATTTTGTTTGAAAAAAACTAAATGTAATATGAAAGCTGTTTTGTAATAAAAGTAAATATAGTTTTCATATTACATTTAGTTTTTTCCAAACCAATTAAAGCACAGGAACAATCACTACAAGTGTATGGACTACATTAAATCCATCGCACACAACCAACCTGCAACCTTCTGATTTATTCGTGTACGCACCTGACGGGGAACAAAAATGTGAGTGTCCTAAAGCACTTCAAAAACAGAATTAAAACATTTTTTTTAATGGCCTTGGAACGCACGCTGGGTGCTCGTACTAAATATATTGATCGCATTAAAGACCACGCGAACGAAGTCGCGGCAAATGTTAGTGTTCGCACACACGTTTATTGAGGTGGGCAACACTGAATATTCGGTGGGCAAAATTCATCGTTAGGTGTACCATTCCAAAATATTTTTATAACTTATTTCAAAAGTTTAAGTAGAAGCCATCTCCTTAATATCTCAGTAAGACAAATAGCGTGAGGTCAAATTTCTCTAGGGAGTACGAGTTCAAAAGTATAAAGTTAAAAGGTTCAAAAATATCAAAAAATCCAATATTTGTTTAA
This sequence comes from Nephrotoma appendiculata, assembly GCA_947310385.1. Taxonomy (NCBI): domain Eukaryota; kingdom Metazoa; phylum Arthropoda; class Insecta; order Diptera; family Tipulidae; genus Nephrotoma; species Nephrotoma appendiculata. Next base: position 142,937,172 of record OX371223.1, read on the forward strand.
TTTTTTTTAAAGCAGATTCAAAGTCAATTTTAATACCTATCCAGTTGTAGTGTTTTTGTACTTGTAACAAAGTGATTTTTTGTCACATGTATGTAGCAGGCTTTCGAATTAAATTCTAGAAATAATTCAACAAGATCAATACAATAGCTTGCCATGAAATATCTCGCTCGGAATTGTGATCATTCGCATACCGACGCTTAGGCTGAACGATCATTTATTGATTACGTCTTCAACCGGAGCAAAGAAATGGAAACCACACCAGAAGTAGCCGCATAAGTGGTTGCACTAATTTATGCGGGGCAGCACCAAAGTGAACTGGCGCTACAACTAAATTTGAGCCGATTTTCCGTTCGTCGAGTATGGTAGAGATATCAGGAAACTGGTGGCTTCAAACGGCGACAAGATTCTGGGCGACCTCGTGCTACAGCACAGCGTGATGATCGGTGGACAGTTAGAAGACGACTTCGAGAAGTTAATCTGACTGCACACAGATCAGCAAATGGGCCGAAAATGGGCAGCCCACCGACGAGCCCGTCGTGAGTTCGCCCGAGAGCATTTGAATTGGACAGAAGAAGAACAGTCCTGTTCTCTGACGAGTGCAGGATGTGTTTATATGGCACCGATGGACGCGGAAGAGTATACAGAAGACAAGAAGAGCGATATGCACAATATTGCATTGAAGAACGTGTCTCGTATGGCGGTGGATCGTGCAAGTTCTGAGGAGGCATATCCTCTAATGATATACGAAAACAGATCTTGTATTCATCACACGAACCAATACTGGTCGTCGATCAAGAGGATTGACTTCTCAACGGTACATTGAGGATGTACTCGAGGAGTACGTCGTGCCTTTTGCCGGGTTTATTGGTGAATTTTTTTTGTTTATGCAGGATAGAGTAGTTTCAGTACTTCCAAGCGGTGGATGTGCCTGTTATGGAGTGGCCAGCTCGAAGCCCGAACCTCAATCCCATCGAACATTTATGGGACGAGTTGAAAAGAAGGTTCGATCCACAGATGTTGCTCCAATGAGTCTCCAAGAGCTGCAACAGGTGATCGTAGAGGAATGGGAGGCGATACCTCAAGATTTTGTGAAAGCTTTGGTGAAATCAATGCAGCGTCGAATGGAAACTGTCATTCGAACCAGGGGAGGGAATACTTCTTATTAATAATGCTTATAATGCTGACAAATTCACGTAAACGTGTACCTCAGATGTTTACCCCCAAAAATCAGTTTGATGGCACGGATAAATACAAAAAAGGTATTACTGGATAGGTATTGAAATAGACTTTGAATGCATTAAAAAATTAAACAAATATTGGATTTTTTTGATATTTTTGAACTTTTGTGGAAAATTGGGCAATGTGCGATTTTTTTGCACCCAAGTGTAGTAAAAATGTCATGTCTTAAAGTGATCGAAAAGTAATCAGCTCAGCTACACGACAACACGAAATAAACGTTACACAACATAGAGCGGATGCATATGAGCTCCCCGTTCAAGTTATTTGTAACGTTCCTTATAATCAAAGTCAACCAACAATGAACTGTATAACTACTAACCCTGGATAGCTCGTTACTTTAGGGACCTTGATTAATTCAGAGTTTCAAGCCACCTTAATATTATTAAAGGCTGAAGACCTATTGAATTTAAAAACAGGAAAACCTACGTAAATATTACGGGCATAGGTGGAAACAAAGCTGGCGTTATTAGCATCATCATACAATTAAAGGGTACATGAAAGAACACACGGCCCAATATGCGGAGTTCGGCTGGATTATAAACGACAAACTTGGAAGTGTCGAATTTCCAACAGCAACAGCCACGGTGACAACCAAGGCAATTAAAGAACAATTACAATTATTCAATGAGAATGATAACATTCCAGAAGAAAGAAACCCCGAGGAGGAAATAAAAATTGAAGAATTCTTTAAAGAAAATGGTGAGGATTCCTTTTAAAACGAGCCATAAGACTCTAGGAGAATCGCGAAAAATGACTGTATCCAGATTATTATAGCACGAAAAGAAATTTACAAAGGATACATCATTCAAACGGATATATCTGTTCATTCAAGAATATTTCGGCCTGAAGTGCATGGAGTTAATCCGAGCAGAGCATGAAGATATCAAAGCTATTATTATATACCAAATCAAGGTATGCTGAAGGATTACAACACAACAACTAAACTCCGTGTCGTTTTCGATGTTTCAGCAAAAACTACCACTGGAGTATCATTAAATTACTTAATGATGACTGGCCCTAAGCTGCAGCATGACCTTGCGGATATTCTTCTCCGACGGCGACGTCACAAATTTATCTTGACCGCCGAGATTGAAATTACTACTTATGGGACCACAGCAGCCAGTTGAACAACAGTGCTTAGCCAACAGTAGGTAGAATCCCATCATTGGATCTTTACGTCAATAAGCTGTTTTCGCTGTGAAAGAGTTAAGGAACCTAATGATGAAAGGTGATGTGAACCTCGGAACATGGGCTTCTAGTTCTGTGAAATTTTTGGAACATATCGGCTACCAACTAGACTGAAAGCTAAATGGATGAAATATACGGAAGAAATGTCTATACCAACTAATAATTCCTCGGTGGATTAGCACAACAGAAGAATCACCAATTGAGTTGCCTGGATTTTCCGATGCACTGACAACATGGGCCATGGTACAACGCATTTAGTAATGTGGAAAACACGAGTCACTCCTATCAAATTAAATTATCCATCCCACGCGTAGAGCTTAATATAGCCTCTCAAAACTTATAAACCGAACTCAAGATGCCATAAAACTCAATGACTGCAAAACTTATGCTTATTATCTGACTTAATCATTACACTATATATTCGATCAGAGAGGAACCTAGCCGGTTCAAAACTTTTGTAGCCAATAGAATATTTGCAAAAAGGAGCATTCTACCAACAAGTACAACAACCTCTTCAGCTCTCACTAATAGTGATTTATGGTAAGGATCCAGATTTTCTGCTTGATGAATTAGTGTTGTATCCCAATGCACCTACGCCAGACAGCATTCTTCATGATGTACAACCGGAGAAGTTAAAAAAAATCAATAGTCATTTGATTGGCGTAAAGAAAGTCAACCTATTTTTAGAATTGTTCGAGCGACATCAAGCTTCAACAAACTAAAATGCATCGTCGCATATTGTAAGCGATTCATCTACCACAAAAGGTTTACCAACAGCACAGGAGTACCATTGAATAAAGAAGTCCAAAATGCAGAAACTACAACTATCAAAATCATCCAGGAACAACATTTCTATAATGAAATTCAGTATCTCAAATTCTCAAGGCAATTTAGATAATAAAGTAGAGTTTGAATCCGGTCTTAGATAACAATGGAATATTAAAAGTGATTGGCCGCCTACAAACTTCAAATCCTACGCCTGCCAAACGAAACCCAATAATCTTGGACAAATACAACATAATAACGGTAAGAATCATTGAAGATGCACACTATAGCACCAAAGAGTGTAATTTTGTAAAGAGTAACGAAACAGAGGAAAAAATTTCATCCAAAAATGCATGGGTTATGCAATTTTAATGGGTTATACAATACTATTGCCATAGGCGTGACTATTGATAGAAAACAAAAAAATTACCTTAAATAAAGATGTGTAACTGTGTTTTTAACGCATTTAAATTGCATAACCCATGCATTTTTTGATGAAAATATATCGTTTTTTTCGTTACTCTTTATAACATTAGATTGGCCTTAGCATACATAAAGGAACAAATACTGGATTATTAATATTAATCGAGCAGTACATAACGTTATTCAAAAATGTTTAAAATACTCTTAAACAACACTTGGCAGAACGATTAATGGGAACATTACCAGCTGCCAGAATACAACCAGAGTGGACATTTACGAAAATAGGAATCGTCAATGCCGGCCCTACCCAATTGAATCAAAGTAGGAAAGGGATACAAGGCGATCCATATCGAAATAGTAAGCTGTCTGAAACGGAATCTTTCAAACGCTGTATTAAGAAATAATTATCACACAGCCATAACAATATTACCATAACTGACTTTGCATCTATATAAGCCATTGATGGAACCAACCGGCACTTCATCTCACCTAAGAGCCCCCCCCCCCCATTGCGTTGGTGTCTGGGAGGCGCAGTAATAAAATCAGTGAAATTTCATCTTAAAAGAGTGTTACGACCCTATGGTCATAAGAACATTGCACTCGTATGGTTTTATTTTAATTTTTTTTAAATTCCCATATAGTCATTTGATTAATGCTGATGGCATTATCATCTGTAGTGTGGACATGGATGTTAAAATTATTTGTGCAGTGTGCATGGACCGTAATATTATATTCTATGTTTACTTGACTCACCCTATTATTTATTATATAAACATCGAGAGAATAATTGGAGCGAGACCAATGTGTATCACTTGTGCGTGTGTGCGAGCGACTGGGATGTAGAGGAGTAATTTTGTTGTTTTCTTGTTTTGGTGCGTGCGACTGATGCGGGGGAGAAAGAGTGTGCAAATGACGCACATGAAAACAAAAGAAAAATATTCTTCTATAATATTTTTTTTTGGTGCGAACGTTTTTTTTGGTTTGGGCATCAAATCCTGGATGTAAAAAAGTAGAGTCAAGTTTGTATCTTCATTAAGACTACACGAAAATATTTTATTTTTAAATTTTATAAATATGTAAAATATTAAATAATATAAAATTTTAGTTGATTAATAAATAAAAATAAATAAATTTATGTTTGAGGGAAAAAGTGGTTTTTTAAAAGACTTGCAAAGATCGGGAAATATTAAATAGTCCATAGAGTATGTGAATTGTGATAGTGTTCAGCATTTTGTTAAAGGCGAAACGGTTTTTTGAAAAGGCTCAGAGTGGAAAAGTTGGATTTTCACAAAAATAAAAATTCGAACCAGAACCAACACTTACTATAACAAAAAATGGTTAAGAAGTGGGGTGAGGTTGGAAACGAAGTATTGTGAGGGTGGGATAAAATCACTCAACTAGAATCATATTTTCGACGAACTTCGGTGCGTTATCGGTAAATGAACGCTGCAATTCCAACAGGTTGATTAACGGTTACGACAATTTACGAACGAGTTATCAACGGGTGTCGTATTTTATCGAGCCCCGCAAATAATCCACGGATAACGCGATTTTTATCAAAATTATTATGGGAGCCGAAAATTTATCAACGATGCGCCCATTATATTCTACGGGTGGTCAGTTAAGGCCATTCAACGGTTTAAGGCGAGCCAACGCCCAACGTATTGTTTACGGTAAACGCGGAAGGACGCCCAACGTGTTTACCAAAGGCAGGAAGGCACCCAAAGGTTTTTTTTACGGGAGGCCAGTTGAGGCCATTCACCTTTTTATGCTGTGAGCCAACGCCCAACCTGTTATTTGCGGTAAAGGCGAACCAACGCCCACCTTATAGCAACAGTTTAAGGCGAGCCAACGCCCAAAACCTCATCCGCGGTTGGCCAATTGAGGCCATTCAACGGGTTAAGGTGAGCCATCGCTTATCTTATAACGACGGCCTATCGAGGCGAACCAACGCCCAACACATTATCCACGGGGCCAGTTGAGGTCATTCAGCGGTTACGTCGCGCAAATGTCGAACAGCATTTTTGGTTTAAGGTGGAGAGATGCCTAACCCAGTTGAAACAGGTAGCCAACCGGCCATTTGTAAATTTGTTGGTAACGGTGAAAGGCATCGCAACCCACGGGTGGCCAGTTATACAGGAGATTAAAGGTAAATCTCTTTTATTATTTCATTTTTATTTATTTATTAAAATTTTTTTTGGTTTAATTTAATTTAATTTCCAAATTTCTATTTTATTAATTTTAATTTTCTTTTTTATCTTGCCTTTCTCTTTTGATCGTCTTAACCCCATTTTGCTTTAATTATTTATATCCTTTAGTCAAACCCCTAAATAAAAAGTACGGCGATTCCCGGAATTCGGATTTATTTATTTTCATTTTCTTATTCTTCTTTCATCGGCTTCGATCTATTTGGTTCCGTTATTTTCTTGGTTTATTCCGCTTTAGCTACTTATTTTTGATTTTTTATAAAATGAATTACTAACTTTTCGGATGGGTGTGATGAGAGGGGGATTCTCATCTCGTGTCGTTGCTCCATTTTTACAGGCAGGGTTTGTCAATCCCTATCATCCCCTTGGTTGGACATCCATAGGGTCGGAGTGGCGAGTCCAGCATATGTGTCGTCTCTTCGGGGACGACCGTAAAATTCACACGGTTCCTCCGTAGCATTTCGACGGTCTCATGCTGTCGAAGTGTGAATTGTGGGGGATTAGCTGGAGGTTTGTGAAGAAAGGCCTGGTCTGTTGAAGAGATGTTCCTACCCTCTAATACTGCTTCGTTGTGGCCAGGCATCGGCCTTTCGGGGTCCATGGGTCATTCGAGGAGGGGGGGGGGCTCTTCAGCAGACTGTACTTGTTACTCGGGGAGACCCGGCCGTTGCCGGATGAACACACCCGGTTATTATTTTATTTATACCGCGTTCCTCAAATTTCGGTTGACGGATTCTGTTGGCATTTAATTTAATTTCACATTTTAGTTTGCTTATTATTTTATTCTGTCTTGTTATTCTGTTCTGTAGACTAGGAACATTCAAGCCTCAACTTTCCCACGACCCAAAAACCCTGAGATCTAGTCGGCAAAATCACGGTGAGTAAGGCCTCTGCGTGTTTAGATAAAATCTGCGGGATGATGTTGAACCATTCCGTAACAAGAATGGTCGGTTAATGGATCCTAATGTTAAAGGAACTGTAACTTTGACAACTCAAATTGAAGCGTGCCTTAACTCACAGCCTTTAATACCACTCACAGATGACCCAGAGCATTTCTATATTGGCGATTCACTTAAGGCACCATATTTGCGGCATCGAAACGGTGGAACTAAAAACAAGATGTCATATGATTGAACTTTTTTGTCGATTCCGAACTACCTAGATAGTTCGAAATCGACAAAGGATGAGCATCCGAACCTAATTTTTTTAAAAATTTAATACTACTTTAAGAAAATTAAAAAATTAATTGTATGTATTTTTTAACAAGTTTTATTTTGAACAAGCAGAGAGACTAACACTAGCATACGATTTTTAAAATGATCGAAATTAATGAATGGGAGTGAAGGATGTATAAAATAATTGGAACACACAGCATCACATCCGAAACATATGTGGACTTGTTAATTGGCAATTTGGTAAAAATATATTTGAAAGATCCCAGAAAAAATATTCGACGACGAGATAATCTCTTTACAAAAAGTACCGAAAACACTCATAAAACTTAACTTCTAATCGGCACTCTTAAGTACCACAGTGCAGTTCATTTGTTAAATAGCATACCATCCTAAACCTTAAGTTCGCACCGAAAATAAAATGTTCTAATGTCGTTTAGCATTGCCAAAAAATACATTAGATCATTCTGCAAAAATAAATGATTGCATTAATCGAGTTAATTAATAATTTCTTTCCCAGGGTTACAAACTGTTTGGACAGCAAGCAATTTAAAAACATCTGTTTTAATAATTAAATTAACTAAAACAACGTTCACAAACATACTGCATTACATAGTAAGGTCACCATATTCATTCATAATTATCCATCAGCATACGTATATGTAAATCAGCAACATTTACAAACAAAATTCAATTTAAAAAATTTTATTCGTGGAAACGCGTAAGGTTAACCACAGATGAAAATTTTTTAGAAAATTTTTGAGAATTTGAACGCACGCGGCACGATACATAAATAATTATTTACGATTTTTTGTATTGCGTATAAGGCGGTTCACTGATAAATGGGCCAAACAATAATTTAGAATAAATTAAACACAACGTTTACATTTTGCGAAAACGTAATAAATTAAAAATAAAATATGAGATCAACCTCCCATAATAATTAGTCACGTGTCAACGGTACTCGCTAACCACAAAATATATTTAAAAAAACAATTTATTATTGTATGTTTAAAAAATTTTTTGAATGGCCGAAATATTTGTGCCTCTTGTATTTATAAATAAGGGGACAGGAATACTCCGTTTAACGTGGTGAAATTATCTAATCCAAAGTTTGATGAAAACCAATATGTAAAATGTAACTTGCAGAATCTTAAATGAGCCCACTCATGAATTGTTGGTCTAGTTTGCTCCTTTGGATAGTCCTATTGGTAACTATTTAATAATGTCACTGCTTCGACATTTACTATGCAACATTCAGCATCAGAACTACAGCATCCCTTATGGTAATCGGAATCCAAGTAACGCCCGCCACCAAGGCCGAACTATCCCAAACCGCCAGCACAGATGATCTCCGTCCCACTCCTAAGGATAAGCCGGCAGAAAAAGGGGAACATTATCATCTCCATACGAGTCAAAGAAGCAACAACGAATCGACCACTTAGAAACCCAACAGGGAGGAGGACTATTATAACCAATTGGCATACGATAACAAAACGAGATATCCAATGATGAGCAGGATATAGAAGATAACTCGGAATTAAATTTTATGATGGAAGCCTCTCTAGCGCACCGTAGATAGAATATCGGCCTAAGAATCGAAATATACTAAAGTTTGCCATCGACACCGGAGCTTTATAGAAAAGTCAATTTCAAATCAGATCACCGGGATGGTCATCTTTCACCTGACACTAACACAGTCATCTCGAAATTCGGAATACTTTTTGGACCCGTTAATAACTTCGAAACCATCGATACCGATATAAACCAAATCATATCCATACCCATACAGCGTAAAGTAGGAAGTCGACAAGCAAATTGCTCAACTCCTCGCTGATATAATTCCATCCGCGACTCTCGAAAAGCCCCTATAATTCCCCAATTTGGATTGTGGACAAGAAATTGGATGCCTCGCAAAAACGAAGATAAAGGGTTATCCAATTCAAGCTTGATAAAGTAAACTTAAAAAAAACACACAAAATATTCGGAATGTATTGTAATTTTTATTTCATTTTACAGATTGATCCTTGCCATTTTTAGTTAAACAAGATATCATTCAAATGTCCTCCACGGGACTTCTTACAGGCCTTGATTCTTTTGAGGTAATTTTCAATGACTTTTCGGCACATTTCGGGCGGTATCTCGGCCATTACCTTACGAATATTAGTTTTCAATTCGTCAAGAGTTTGAGGATTGTTTGCGTAAACACGATCTTTTGCGTAGCCCCACAAAAAGAAATCCAAAGGCGTTAAATCACAGGATCTTGGAGGCCAATTGACATCAGCCAATCGCGAAATCAAACGTCCAGGAAATTTCTCTTGCAAAAGATCTCGATTTGCTCGTGTTACGTGACTGGTTGCTCCATCCTGCTGGAACCACATATCGTCAAGATCATAATCTTCGATTTTCGTAAAAAAATAATCGGTTAACATGCGGCCATAGCGCTCAGAATTGACGGTAACGGTTCGTCCATGGTTGTTCGCAAAAAAATACGGTCCAATCCCACCACCAGACCACAATGCGCACCAAACAGTGACTTTTTCCGGGTGTAATGGCTTCTCTACAATCAATTGTGGATTTTCTGAGCCCCAAATTCTACAGTTTTGCTTATTAACGTATCCACCAAGCGAAAAATGAGCTTCATCACTGAAGAAAATTTTGTTCGAAAAATCAGCATCAGCAGATTTAATAATTTTAACGCGTTGGTCTATTGTTAAATGCTCCATATTCTTAAATGGCAGAATGTCAACTAAATAAATGATAGCGTACTTGACGTTTATCTTTGACAGATGTCGGTATACAGATTTCTACTTTATCAACCTCGAATTGGATAACCCTTTATATCGAATGGTAGTAGATTTCAAGAGGCTGAATGCTGAGGCAATATCAAATTCCTATCCCATTCCGGATATTTCAAATACAGTAGCAAATCTCGGAAATTCCAAATATTTTACCACCATCGATCTGACTTCAGGATTTCATCAGATAAAAATGAAAGGCTGTTATTCCAAAGACTTCATTTTCCACTATGAATGGAAAATATGAATTTCTAAGGCTCCCTTCCGTTTGGCTTAAAAAACGCACCCACAATCTTTCACCGAACTCTGTTATGTTTATATAGATGGCATTATTGTCTTCGGAGGGAAAACTGCAGAAGAATATCTAGCCAACGTTTCTCGTATTTTTGAAACTACAGAGGGCCAACTTCGACAAAAGAGAGTTCCTAAAATCAGAAACGTATATTCTGGGATATCTCATAATAAACAAAGGCTAATGCCCAAAGCTGGACAAAAAAGTATTGGCTATTTAAAACATCAAGATACCTGAGAATTTAAAAGACTGCAGATCCTTCCTGGGGCTCCCATTGTATTATAGGCGATTTTTCCGAAACTTTGCACTCATAGCTAAACCGTTAATCAACTTAACGAGGGGAGAAAAAGCCCAAATGAATCAAGGATAGTTAGAAGCGTTTCACAATATCAAAGAGTCTTCATGGAGATATTGATCTTTCCAAATTTTAACAAACCTTTTCTGCTAACTGCTGATGCTTCCTCGTCCACCATTGACGCTGTATTATCTGAAGGAGATATCGGGAAAGACCGGCCAATTAACAACATCTCCACAGGTCTCTGAATAAAACCGAAGGATAATGCAACAAATGAAAAGTAGATGCTGACCATAATATGGTTACTGAGTAACCTTCGCAACTAAGTAATAAGAACAACAAAGTCAAGCTGAAGCGCTGGAAAACTCGTTTAAAGGATTATAATTACGAGCTTATTTGCAGAAACCTGGCTGTACTAATAAAGGAGCTGACGCTCTGTTAAGACTGGAACTTGAAGCGAACATAATGTCCATCACTGGCACTATTCACAGTTCACTGGCACTATTCGCAGAAGAGGATTCTACCTACTTAATTCGATACTGTGATGCACCCATCAATGTCTTCAGTAACTAACTGGTTTTTCAAAAAGTTCTGAACATGTATGCCCATGGAATCCCATCTCTCTTAGCACAGTCACTTTATTAGTATACTAGAGATAAACAAAGGAATTTTATGCAAGGTTCATCATCAACGGAATCAAAATCCTGGAGGAGTATATTCAGCTTCTGCAGGAAGTTTTTAAGGAGAGTTTATCTAGTTTCATAATACGCCTAACGTGAAGTTGTTGAAGACATTCAGAATGAAGAAAATAAATTCTCCATCATAAAGGAAAAATACAAGCGAACACCGAATGCAAACTTTGGAACACTACTATTTTCCTAGGGGGCCGGTTGATCAAAAAATACACTCAAACCTGCCATACGTGCATCACAAATAAATATGATCGACATCCTCATCGTGTTGCTTTCCAAGAACCACGTATTCTAACAAACCCTGAGAAAATTTGCCATATATAAATGATATCAAAAAGGAAAAATGTGTATCCCGTATTGATACATTTTCAAAGTTCGTAAACTTCTTTTGCATTAAGAATAAATCACTTTTTTATTTTAATATTTAATCTTTGCCATCAGTTCTGGGGCCGAAGCACTCCCAAATCTTTCGCTGTTTGCTTTTCACGTCCTAACCTTACGCAGCCGATGAATCATCATCAGAGACGCTATGCGAGCCCCATCATAACCAACAACTTAAAAATCTGGATGCGAACGGCTATGAAATACCTTCTCAACGAAGTGAGGTAAATGTAGCTATAGAAAGAGTTCATTCTACCTTGTGTATTCCCAACACGGTAAAAATTCGGACGTCTTTCCTATTTCGGGGGTTAAAATAAGGATAGTCAAACAATATGTAAAAAAAAAGTTAGACGTTATTTTTAACATTCCTCCAGTATACGATGCGATAATATTCTTTCTTAGTCAAAATCAGAAAAAAAAGTTTTATTATGATAGCTTTTCACTACCGAAAAATAATAATTGTAAAATATTAATTTAAGTTACGTTAATTATATTATCAAAAATTTACCTAGATCAACGTAAACTCAAGGTTCAAATTGAACGAAAAAAGTGGGTTAAATTTACGACCCAGTAAAATCGAGGATGTTAAATTTGAGTACTTATAAATATAAAATTTTAATTTTAACGATCGAGGGACGCCATTTTTATTGTCATTTTAAAATTATTTGTCTCTTTGTGAGCAATTTTGTATATTCTTTTGATTTTTGTTTTAATTTTTTTGGTAACTAGATTAAATTAGAATGTAATTTTTTTAGTTGCAGTTGGAATTTTTAAGTTAAAACAGCTAAACTCATGCTAAAATTGATTTATAAAAAAAAATGTGAGAAAGTTATATATAGTAATTTTTAGTGGAGGTAGTGGACTAAATATAAACAAGTGCATGATACAAATAAGGCTATCCTCAACCTAATTCAAATACAGTGAGTGTGATAATTTGTGTCTAATTGTTTGTATATTACTTATGATAATTGAATATCAATGTGATATGCAATACCTGCTACTGCAATACGATAAACAAATTTGGTGTTTCCCGACAGATCGGAATATTATTGATGCAGGTAATATTGAATGTTACGACACACAACAAATACATTAGATAAAATGTAATCACATAAATCAATGTTTAATTTTTCTTGAGTAGTAAAGTGACGTAGTATAACTAGCTACAATCGAGAGGAGTTTGATTATTGATTTAATAGTGAAATAATTTAGCGTTTCTACAATAAAATTATTTACATTATTTATTTTTTAGCTCGAGAAAATCGAAACAGTCCAACGGAAATACAATTAAAAATTGTAGATTATAGAGGATTCAAAATTAAGGAAACTCTATATCAACAGTTTATACATAGATTCAACTACAATTTAGGCTTGATAGAAGTCAGTCCAAGTTTTCGTCACCAAGTCCATCCTAGGACAAATTGTATTATTACACCTGGTTTAGACGAATGCAAAAACAGGATTTCTTAAGGTCGAGGTTTTGAAGGTAAAATTTAATTTTTTATTAACTTATTAATTTTTATTTTTATTATCGTGGTGCTTTGATATTGAATAGAATCTTGTCTCAATTATTATTATCTTAATAAGAAAAGTATGAACATCTTTGATTACAGGATTTAAATATTTAATTCGAAGAAACAAAAATCATAATGGAAACTATTGGATGGACGAAAAATATTTAATTGAATTAAAAGAAAACCTTAAAACTGGGGATCTAAAATGTCATACTCATGCTGTTAGAATATCCATGACTTTCGGACACGTATTAACTGGTAAGAACTTACAAAATCATTTAATAACGTTCTTAGATTCACAACAATTTAGAGGTATTATACCCAAATACCTGTAATAACCTGAAAACTAAATTTACGGATGAGTTTTGTCAACATATTATAGTAACAATCTCTGAACAAATAGGCAAAACAAACCTAATTTTGAATACTTTATAGGTAGAAATACATTATATATAATTTATCCTTTCAATTAATTTAATATATTTTTGATTTTTATTATTTCAGTCGGTGTTAAACTATTCAAATTTATTGGTGCAAATGATGACATTACGGCCGAACAACAACTAGTTATTTTTACTCAAAGTGAAATATGTACAGTCAAATATTTCAAAATTTTACATTTCATTTGATCAAGAGCTTATTCCAACAAACAATACTGTAATAGATAAATTTAATTTACTTTTTAAATGCCATTATGTATTTAACATAACAAACGGCGGACATTTGGAAAACTGTTTTTGGAGACCTGTTGAACAATATATATTCGATATCCCAGTTCAAAAGCTACGGTAAAATATTGCAATACAATACTAAATCCTGATATATAAATTTTCAATTATGTTTTCGTACAAATAAATTAGGTTTTATATAAAACGATTAATTATTTACTTTTCCTGATATTTTTTTATTTAAATTTTCTTTAATAATTTTAATATAACCTAGTTAAATTGCCAAACAGGAAGTTGTAGCAAAGGTATGAGCTTAGTATTATTTAAGAAAAATCAAACTAAATTTTGAATTTAAAAAATTTATAATAACGTATTTAATAATGTAATCAAATATGTAAATTTGATGTATTTATGTATAGGTATATATAAATATATTTTAAATGTAATGAATTTTAATTAAATAAAAAATTGTACTTTAAAAAAACAATTAAAATTTTGCATTTTATAACTGAATTTATATCTAACGATTCGATTATCGCTAAATTTGACACTAAATAGATATTTTGTTTAACTTCCAAAAAAATTTGGTTATTCGTTGGTCAATAGTTTTCTTATTTTGGGTAGTCAATTTTCATTATATTTTCATTCAAAATTTTACAAGCTTTAGACAGCTATTTTAGCAACATTTAATAGCAAAATTATTTTTCACGTCCCGTATTCGTTACAAACTATCTACCACGAAAACAGTCTGATATTTTAATAACTTTAACGTCTCTAGGTTAAGTTCGTGCTGGTGTAAGCTAATAGACGTTAAAAATCACGTCTAATTTTTAACCGTGTAGTTCGATGCCTCAAGAACGAGTACAAAGAACTGTCTATAACGACTTTATACCCTTGGTTAAGCAACGGAAATCTAATGACATCTTTGTCGGAAGAACACTGAGAACCAATTATCAAAATCTTGCAGTTTTCAAGACAAAAGTTCACGAGGATCTGGTCGAGAGACTTTCAAAAATTCAAGTCTCCATCATTACAAGAGAAAATAGTAGGAGAGTCGGTCTGAAGTCCTATGAAGCTGGCGACACCATTTATACGGCAATCAAAATCATCCAACGAAAAGATAATCCAAAATTCCGACAAGAAACAGTGAGACTGTTTAATGAGCGTGAGAAGCAAAGAGAGCCGTTAACATCGCACAAATTTGGGAGAACTGCAAAAATGAGAGAATGTGATATACAACAAAATAGAGGTGAAATTGAACTTATGGATTACGAGTTGGTGCTTGTGAAGCCTGCGAATATAATAATAATATATATAAAACAACAATTTTTGGTGTGTGCGAAAACCTTATGAAATTCCAGCAAGACCAACAATAAATATAATCAGCAAATGGAAAGCTATTCTGATAAGGCTGAAGGATTCAACTATGTAATGTCAATGAACAAATAAATAAATAAATAAATGTTGCGAACTGCCAGGCGATGCTTGTGAAGTTTATCCAAACTAATCCAAAAATACAACAACAAGAAACCTTTGTGGGTATTGGTGCAAGTAAACATTCAGGCGAATTTATATTGAGTAATTTGGACGAGATGTGTGATTTTTTAATTGGCCTTAGATACATTCCAAAGTCATTCTAAGTATTTTCTAACCATTTAGCATGAACTTTAGTGATATTGTTAGACTGTTTAAACTCAAACGAGTGTCACTAGTAAATTGTATGAGTTTCTAATGGGTTTGACAGGGTGTTTCATGAGATTTAAAAATATGATTTTTTAATGAGCCATAGGTACATTCTAAAGTCATTCTAAGTATATTCTAAGAACACCAATTTACTACGGACACTCATTTGAGTTTAAACAGTCTATCAATGTCACTGAAGTTCATGCTTAATGCTTATAAAATACTTAGAATGACTTTGGAATGTACCTAAGGCCTATTATAAAATCACATCTCTAGTAAATTACACAATAAATTCGCCTAAATGTTTTCTTACACCAATACTATCACAATAAACTTGTTGTTGTTGTATTTTTGGATTCGTTTGGATAAACTTCACTAGCATGCCAGGCAAAGAACGAAATACTTTGGTTTCGGTATAATTCAACTTCCCAGTTTTTGGGATGAAAACAACTATACTCCTGTTCCAACGGCTCCACAACCCAGTTCCAAAAGCAACGCATGCTTAGGAAAGTAGGAAAGAGAATAAGGTTAGGTTAGGTTGGGGTGGTCAAACATCTCCAATGTTAGGTTAGGGTCATCAAACCATCTTGAGCTCTTAACGAAGCGAAGGGTAATTATGACGTCTATTTGAGTTTCGTCAAGTCATGTAGGAGGAGAGCTTACACGAATTTCAGTCTGCTAAGCGTTAGACGAGGACAGTTGCAAAGCAAATGGAGAACAGATTCTAACTCCTCTACATCTTCGCAACGGCACTAATCATGTGAAGAGACTCCCATTCTGCTCGTACGCTATCGTTTGTGGTTCTTCTAGCTGACCCTTGAAGCACTAATTTGTACATAGCGACCGGTATATCAACATCCGCCCTGTGCTGAAATGACGCAGATTGTGTAAAAATGCGAGCATTCATTGCAGATATTATATAATACCTCAATCAGTCAACGGCTTCTCTTATCACGATTAGTTCAGCTTGAAAAACGCTGCAAGACTAAGGAGATGAAAAAAGAGGTTTATATTTAATTCTTCACAGAAAATCCCACCCCAACGTTTCCCTCCCACTCTTTGAACCATCAGTAAAGAAACTAACACCTTCAGTATTCAGAAATGCTTGTCCCAACGACTCTCTCTGGCAGGAGTATCAGTCCTAAACTTCTGGCCAAAAGATGGTCACGAGATGAAATAGTCGGTAGTATATGGGATGTTCCTGCTGCTTAGAATAGATAAGTGTCCTATATTTAATAGTTTCACATGGAGATAGAGTTGAGACTTATAGCAGACTTCACTGCCATTTCTTCACCTACGTTATTTCTTAGTGACGCTTAGTGAGATCGAAAGGAATCTTCAGTGCTTGAGTGGATTGGTTCCTTAGAACCCCAAACTGCTCGCAAGCAAAAAGATGAGGAATCACAACGTTGCAACTGGAAAAATGTACAGAAAGAATTATTTTGACAACATTTATACATTCTTTAATTTGCCTGCGCTACACTCCATGTAAGGATTTGACCGCCATATTATTGAAGTTGCATCATCAGTTTATTTTCAGATTAATAGGCTGCTGGAAGTCATACTACTACTAGATGAGGCATACTAGCATGCCGGGGTTGATCTTTCTCCCATTTTTCTTCTTTTATGCCCATTAGGGTGTTCAAATTTGTATTAACCCAAGCAACGGTTGCTTGACATCTCTCTCTGCCCTCTGCACCTCTAAAGTGGCCACATTCTACATACAAAAAAATTAAAAACGGTCTGATTTTGCTTATACAGGTTGTCTCTAAAGTAGCTGACACGAATGGCACCGTTGGATTCCTTGATCAAAACGGCGAGGTTACTTCTATCACTTCGCACGTTAAAGCCCCACTATCACGTTATAGACGTTTAAAGAGGAGTCTTCTAACACAATTTGTATTAAAGAAACTTCAATATCTTGACCACCAGTTTTATTTTCAAGTGCTAATTTTTTAAAAACATATTCTAAGAATGTTTCCCTTCCATACCAGCCCGAAAACACTGAATGATCAGCATATTTTTCTGAGTCGTTTAATATTGTAAATTTTCAGCCCGAGGTTCTGAATACAAAAAAGACTTTACACTAAAACATCTCCCTCTCCTCACTTAGCACACATTATAAGATAACAATACGTCGATAAACTTAGATAACGGTAAGTGATTACTGAGAAATAAACGAATTGGTTGAATGACTATGCAGGATCCTTGGATAAACTCTCCTATAATCGTAACACAAGTTTGTTGCCAAATTTTACTCGCTTGTGAACCGCGTTCGCCTATGCCTTACTAAGCCTCAGATTTTGTAGAATCACAATTTTCGAAGTTCGAAAAAATATCGATAGTTTGGAAAACCCGGAAGTTTGTAACTTTATCGACGAGCGATCACTTCGATATTTCTTCAATCGATTGAAATCAAGCTGATATGTATATATATATATATATATGATGAACGAAACTGAGTAGGTAAATGATCGTGTATACAAATTTTTAATTAAAAACATAAATTTTATTTAAAAAATAATAAATAAATTGATAAATTTTATTTGTGTTTTTAATTTACAGTGATATAACCTAAAATTTGTATTTTTCCAGCCAAAACAGGATTACAACTACCAAGCAATTTTGCAATATCTAGAGAAATATAGGGAGCTTGTGTTTAGTAACTTTAACAGCATAAGTATAAGAGCAAGCATACAAAAATATTACCAAACCTTTTAAACGGCGAAGCCCCCTTTCACGAGAAAGACCCTTGGGAAAAGGTAGACTGTTGTATTGATGGCATATCGTTCTTTCTATAGTAATTTCGGTTATGTATTTGAAAGAACCGATTGATTCATCGAAGGGAACGCTGATGAGATCCAGTGGCATAAACATTTAAGTCGGCAGCTAATTTTGTTCCTAATGAAATTCTGGTAATAAAGGAGGAAGATAACTTAAATACTAAAAAAGTTCCTTTGAAATGGGGAGCCATTTGATTAAAAAAAGAGAAATTAAATAATAAAAATAGAAAAGGCATGCACTCGTGATTAGATCGAGCGCTCCACCATGTATCACGGTTTTTTATTTTTGATTAATGTGTGAGGTATCAAATTAGAGGAACGAACAGCAAATGAAAAAAAAACAACAAACGAAAAATGTTTATCATAAAATGATGGAAGGGTATTAAAAGTTAAATCCAGTAGCGCAGCACCATATAAAACACAACGGATGATTAATCGAAGTGGTTCGATGTTATCAGTGAATTTGGATGCGGTTATGTCGAATGATCCGTTGCGTGAACGGTTTGAAGCGTGCACAACAGATGATATTGGTAAAGTAAAGGAATTATCATATCAATTGAGCTATCAGTTGTTCACTAGTAACATATGTATGTACCTGGATTGGGTGCATGTTTTTGTTGGTGAGCGATTGGCGGCTTAATCCAGACGTTCAAGTAATTTTTCATATTTTTTGATTAATAGTGTGCGAATTATATTGAAATAATCAAACATACAATTTCTTTAATGTCCATAAACATTTTGATTCTCTTGTTTTGTTTTATTCAATTTTGACGATGCTTTGTTCATAACATAGGGAAAAATTCCATGGAATTGATACCATGCTCTCCACCAATGAAATCGCTCCAAAATATAAAAACTCCGCCTACTACAATACCATGCTATTTTCCCGATGTTATGAAAAAGCATCGTCAAAATTGCATAAAACAAAACAAGAGAATCAAAATGTTTATGGAAAAACGAGACAACCATATAGGTATATACAATTAAAATTAAATAGGGGTGAACATAAAAGAAAATTGCTCAAAATGATAAATGCGAGAAAAGAGCAAATTATCGGAATAAACAACTGCAATATTCCAATAAGAAATTACTGATCCTTTTGGAAGTAAACAAAGTCCGTTAAAAATATGAAATATTTCACTATTAACTTGCGTGAGAAGAATGTAATCACAAAAGGATCAACAGGAATTCAGGTTATATTTTTTTATTAGTTAATAAATTTTATTTTATTTTGTTCTTTTGTTTGTATTTGCACAAAATTGAATTTTGGTTTTGAAAGAGATCAGATTTAACACTGAGAAAGTAGTTGAGGGAACTTAGATTAGAAATGAAGCCGGCGATAACGGGTCATCGGGATGTTGTGATGGCTATGTGTGTGCAAGCAATCTTATATGGGAGTGTATATGAATACGTACATATATGTACAGGTTCTATATGGAGGTGGTGTGTATGTAAATACATGTAGGTGCATGTATGTGTAAATGCATGTAGGTGACTATATGTTTGGATGGGGTGTATGTATGTATAAGTCTGCATGTACGGCATGTATGAAATGTGGGGTGTGGTGTGGCGTGGTGTGGTGTGGTGTGGTGTAGTGTGGTGTGGTGTGGTGTGATCTGGTGTGGGGTGGTGTAATGTGATGTGCTGTGGTGTAATGTGGTGCAGTGTGGTGTGGTGAGGTGTGTGTGTACGTATGTGAATGTGTATGATGTGGTGTGTGTGTGTGTGCTTGCATGTGTGGGTGTCAATTTTGTGCTAAATTTTAATAATTTGAAATTAATTCCTTAATTAAAAACCATCTACTCAAAAGTTTCGAAAATGTTTATGAACATAAGTTCATAAAATTGCCGATAGGGGACCAACTATAGTTTTGTCTTAAACAAATTGTAAGTTTTTCGATCCAATTTTCAGACAAAATACCCTCCTCATCTTCATGGTGAGTCGAAGGAAGATACTCAACGGAAGCATTCCAAATAACCTTCTAACTTTGCATAATATAATAATTATTTACTAACACGGGAATTTTAAAATAGTGAGGTAAAACGCCGATCTGTATTGTGGATAAAAGACAGTTCGCTCAAGTAGATTTTCTCATAAGTTAGACTATTTAACACATCCTTATCCTGTAGTACTAGAGACCCTCGCAGGCTCAGACCTCCTAGTCAGTTCGGGTACCAAATCTTGTCTTATATTGCAGATTTCTTCGAATAATTAGGTGATAATCGAATGCAGTAGTAATAGTATGCATGTGCTCAAGAAATTCAGTTCCTGCTTTGTTCGGGAAAATCTGTGATCATCTAGACATGGGCATACGTAGCATGAAGTATGTTATAGGTCACCAGCCTAACAACTATCTTAAAGACATTCTGGTGTTTCTTACTCCCAAATCCATTCGAGGTTTTATTTGGTCGAGTAAATATAAGAACACGTCTTTTAATGAGCGGAAAAATCCCATAAATTTTAAATTAAATATTATGTGCAAGTAATAAATTTAAGGGGTTATAGTAGTTTTTAAGTGTGCCTTACTTTTGATCTGTCAAATTCAGCACGTTATAGCGATCACGCAAAAAATAACGCTCAATGTAATAATTTATCCGTGGGCCATTTTCAACATTTGATTCACCAGTTAAATTTAAAAACAATGCACCAACCATTTTATTTAATGACAAATCAAAAAAAAATTTTTGTCATAAAAAAATTATTAAAGAACTGTCATTTCGTTTTCAAAAGGGGGTTGCCATATAAAATTTTGGTTTATCTGTCGAAAATGCTACGAGGTAATCATCAGCTACGATTCGACTATCATTTTCGATAGCATCCTGTTCGCGGATGCTGTTCGCGCTATTCGTTGTTTATCTGTTCTATATGCTAAACATAGCACAATTTAAAATATTTATGGCTGAATAAAGGATTGTAAAGAGTTAGGAAATATTGATAGTTAGCGATAACATCAGCCATTAAATGAAGAAATAGTCTATCTATAAACAGCATAAAGCTAATTATTCTAATTATTTACATATTTATATATTTTTTGCTGTACTGTTTATAATTTATTTACATTCAGCTCTAAACTAAATACAAGATTCTTCTATATTGTATACTCATGTTACTGTTACTGTTAGATATACATAAATTTCCGATATATGCTATTTATAAGAGGCATGACTAATTCATTCAGTATCAATACAAAAATCTGAGTTGTGCACCTCGCTATATGTGATGTAGGCGGTTTTCGATATATACACAGCGATCGACCGTGTAATCAAATTCTTTATAATGTATATAATGATCATAAACGCACACGGACGTTAAAACCAAATTTATCTGACGAATGAGCCAACAACATTGCGGAACAACATAAACATTATATGTATATAGTTTAAGGGCTGCGAACTCATATATACCCGAGAGAATATATAAATAATTTTGTTGTGCAAAATTTTGGGTTCGAAGCGCCTATTTCTCTAATTTTAGGCCTAATTAAATTTATTTTCGTAAGAGATAACAAAAAAACAATAAACGAATACGTAAAAAAAACTATTTATCTAAGAAAGTAAATAAATTAATTTTGATATATAGCTACCATCATCGTGTTTATCCAATTTTTTATGTTTTTTCGATTTTAATTTTACGCCCGATGATTTTGCCATGGACGAGGGTGGTCTCACCACCAGCGTCTCCTCTTTAATTGTATCCAATTCTGTTTTTTTAATACTACCAATTGTTACGTCATCATCGTTATCGGTATCCGATGAACTCATATCATCATCATCTTCATCGTTATCACCGTCATCATCATCATCACCATTATCACAACTATCACTATACTCTTCGCCGGCTTGAAATTGTTCATCATCTTCGGATGCGGTCGAATTTGGCCGAGATGATGATGCGGTCGCATTATTACTACTGGTCGGTGTATCACGAAAATTATTATAGTCCTCTGATCGCGAACGGGATCGTGCTGGTGAATTTTTGGTGCTCGCCTCATCGTGAGCGGAATTGCGACGGGCTTGCGGTGCTGATGATGTTGATGCCATGTATTGAAGATATGATGTCGATGACGGCGATGATGAACTGGTGGTCGTTGTTATACTGTTATGAGGTCGTATGACTGGAGGATTATAATTTCTCATTTTTTATGTCTTATCACATTTCACAATAAAATTTATCTTTCTTTATAGATATAAGATTTTTATTTACTCTCTCTCGTGATGCTATATATTTTTTATAAGCCAATTTAATTCAATTAAAAATATTTCTAAAAAAATATATAAAATTTAATCGAGTTTTAATCAACTTAAAGAAAATATTAAAAGAAAAAAATATTTGTAATTAATTGATTTTTGTCGAAAGGAAACCGATTCTCAAGTGGCTTTAATAGACTACATTTATTTTAAGTATTTGGTGTGCTATCAACAAAACTTTTTTATATTCACACAAAACACTACAAAAAACTTTTATCGCACGGATCACACACTATACACATACACATGCACACACGAGATAAACACGCACTTATTTATATTTCTAAATACACTGTACGCGCGCGTTTAACGATCGGCCGTCTATTCCGACACTCTGATGATATTCAACTAACATTAGAATCGTAAAAACTAAAAAAAAAAAGATTTAACACAAAAATATTAGATCTAAATTTGCTGGTGCTGCGATGCTTGCGCCGCTGTATTCCTCTATCCCAATATAAATATTTCAACGCACTGCACGAAGTGTGTAGATTTTATTTTTCCAACTTTTTAAGTTAATTTAAAGTAGTTTTCTTTATAACTCATTTCGTAAAGAAATTTGTATTCTTTTGATACAAAGACGAGGAGAACGAATGATATTTGGTTTTGATTCAAGATCAAATGAAAATTGTATAAAACACATGTTTGCATCAATTTCTGTTTTTCGTTACAGAATTTTCTCTATATATCGTACAGCTATTCTACACTGTTACAAACCGATATCTTAAGATTGATCAATAATTTTATATTTTTTATTTTTTTATTTTTTGTAAAGATCACTTACGATTTAATGATTTAGATCTCATTGTGAAACAAATTCGATTTCGATATAAAATAAAATAATAAAACGATCGCGGAGCGAATACTTGAACAAACAATGACGGTTTAATAGCGGTGGTATACTAACGTCTGATTCGCACGTGCTTTACAAACTTGTACATTTACTATAAAGGAATAAATTATAAACATAAAGACAAATGCGGTAAACATTGCGTACATAGCAGCACCTCTGTCTGCATGGTGTGATCGTTAGTTTTATAATAGGCGCACACATTTATAGTATAATCAACTAGTAATCGGTGTGTGGAGGTAGACGAATTATAAAATTCAACACCTCTGCAATCTGAAGTACATACATTTTAAATTCGATTCCGTATTTGGAAAGTGTTTATGAATAAAAGTGTGACACATATTTTTTTTATATTATTTTACAATTACTGGACCCCTATCGCACGTTGCCGCGCTAATCAAATAAATCGTTTAAATTAAATTATCAAAATGAACTAATGAATTCCACAATAAAATATATCTGATAGAAGTAAAAAGCGAATACATACAAACTTCTAGGGTTGGGAAATAAGCCTTTCTCGTTTCAAGGCTCTTTGAACGGGTAAATAACACAACTTACCCCGAGAGATGGCTCTGTCAACGATCAAATAAATATTTTGGGCGCTAGCAATTACCACAGACAATCAAATTAGATTTTTCTTTTGAACTAAAAAATGAAAACAAAACAAACTTCTGATAATTCCAATGTCATCGTTGTTTCTGTGATTTTTCGTTAAACTGCGTATACGTATAAGCAAAAAAACAAAATATTTTTGATTGTATGCGGCTATTTACAGAAAATGAAATCGCAGTTTAAATTTTTACGTTTACATAGGATGAAATATCTCTTTTAGGTTGTCTCAGGTTATAGTTTGTCGGATTGAGGCTACGAGATTTTGAAATGGTTACACCTTACACCCATGCCTTATCTTTAGTAAAATTAAAAAAACATCGTTCCATAGGAACTTTGCGATATTGGGCGCATATTCTTGAAATCGGTGGATATTTCCGTCGCCGGATTATAAGTTGCATTAAAATTCTTTATTTTATTCGAATTTTTCGGCGACTACTATAATCATTTGCGTGAAAGTTTTCTTTTATTTGGGGGACTAATAGCAGAGCCATCTATGATTTTGAAGAGCCGTAATATTAAAATGAGGGCTTTTAGTAGAGGGGAAGCTTTTATTGAATTACTATAAGAAACCGTGGTGATTGGAAAATTTTTGAACATGAATTTATGAATAAAAAATTAAACAAATCATTTAAATTTTAATTTTATATTTTTAATAAACTATTCAAAGAACACATATTTTTGAAAATCAGCCATCATAATGTAGTATTTATTTGGTAAATTTAAACTAAAGCGGAGCATAAATTTATTAATTTTCTATAAAAATGAGCTTTCCGTTTACTTGTGTTGGTTTATAAAGTAAGATAATAAAGGGTGCTGCCGCGGATTGCTCTTACATCCAATTTAAAATTTAGTTTTATAAAAATTTAACTTATTTGGTAAATTCTGGTCACATGCACCTCAGAATTTTTGAGATGAACGATGCACTTAATAGCAATCTAAACATTCTCCATTTATAACAAAACTAAAGAGAAAACGTGAGCTGAAACGAAATTTTATGAATCACCATGTAGAAACAAAAATATTTTTCATATAATAAAAAATTTTACTTCAAAATCTATTTACGAAAATAATTTTTGTATACAAAAAATCAACGATGTCATGATTTTCTTAATTAAATATTATAACAAAACGAACATTACACTTCAATTTTATCCGATTGCAAAACCGAGCTTTCTGTAATTTGAAAATCCGTTTACAGATGTCTCTGTAATAAATTTACTTGAAATTACAGAAAAGCGTAAAATAATTAAATAACTCTTTACGAAAATAAACCATTATTATTGTAAGTTAAGCGCGAAATCTTTAATACAATAATTTAACATAATTAATAAAACTCAAAACAATTATAAATTTTATTTATTATTCGGTTGGCGTAAATAAAACTTTTATCGTAAAATATTCACCATCGTAGTTGCTCCGCGCTGAAAAACAATAATAGAAAAATGTCACATTTTTTCCAAATTTTTTCTTTTTTTATTTCAATTCAATTCGCTC
Organism: Nephrotoma appendiculata; assembly: GCA_947310385.1. Classification (NCBI taxonomy): domain Eukaryota; kingdom Metazoa; phylum Arthropoda; class Insecta; order Diptera; family Tipulidae; genus Nephrotoma; species Nephrotoma appendiculata. The sequence goes on from OX371223.1 coordinate 142,962,475, forward strand.
GTGTTGGGTTATATTCAGTTCCAGGAGATCTCAATAATCTATTAAACCAGGCAGTATACATAATAAATTGTTAAATTTTAGTTAACAAACATTTAGGTTTTAATATTTAGCTTTAATTTATACTTAGCGACATCTTTTGATTGGTTTTGTAATTGCGAAAAGCTCTAAGTTTTTGTTTTATGAAGCTCCGGTTTGTTTATACTACAGGATGAAACAGTATAGCCTGCGAATTTGTTGCGATGAAATTTTTAACAAATAACGAAAAATCAGTTTCCGAAGTTTGTTCATCAATAATTTTGTAATAGAATCCAGAACACAATAACCCCCATATTACATAGCTACTCAAAAAGCATTTTTTAACAAACGTTTGTTTTGGGAAAGCAATGCTAAAATTTTGATGGAACACTCTACACTACTTTCTTACATACACATGTTTATATGTTTATTATTCTTATTTCTACAATAAAAAAAAATTTTTGTGGTAGACTAATTTAAATATTTTTGCGTTAATTCGACATAATATGACTCAATTTTAAAATATGCTTTTCCTGAATATTGAACTAACAATTCAAATTAAAAATTGAAACGAAGCATAAATGTTTTTATGTACGAAAAAGCTTCTAATAAAATATTAAAGTACACTGATTGGTATGAAAAATAACAAAAAGCTCCCCTCTATGGAAAGCTCATGGAAAAAAATGACGGAATCTTACGGCTCTTATATTTAGAAGGCTCTGCTAATATTGCGTTCATGACATCGTGAGTTAGTTCGGAAAAATACTATAGAAACACACTTAGGGTCGTATCGACAGACGTGACTACGACTTTTAGCCGTAGTCGCGATTTTTCCCGGGCTAAAATCGTAAATTAGTTCACGAATTTATTGTTATTTTGAAACGCAACTAAAAGTACAACTTTTCGAAAACAAGAAACCAACAAAATAAAAAAAAAATCAATTATCTGTCTAAACAAAACCAATTATTTAGATTCAATTAAGTTTTCTATAGAAATACAAATACCATTTTGGGGGAAGTGCGATTTTTTATTTAAAAAAAAATAAAAATGAGCCGTTTAAGCGAGGAGGATAAAGATATTCTATTTAATTCCTGCTGTATTTTAAACTGCTCTTCTTGTGAAGCTGGCATTTTAATAAATTTCCTGGAGAAGCTTGCAAATGCGTTCGACACTTCGTGTAGTATTGTCACACATGCAGTAACTTATGTTACTCCAAATAGGTCGCTAGAAACCATTTGAATACAACCTGTAGCATAATAACGTAATGCTACCATTATTTTCTGCCTCACTGTTAGTGGAAGCCCTCAGTTGTCAACGTGTGTTAATTCGCGTTGGACCAGCTTTTCCAAAAAGTTTAAGTTTTGTTTGGAAAAACGGAAACGTTTACGAAACTCTTCTTCAGAGTAATAATTTTCGTCAAACCGTGCTGAAAACTGCGCTCTGTTTTATGTTTTCTACAAAATTTGATGCCTCAACCAGTCAGACTTAAGAGCTTAAGTTACATGCCGATTGCACCACTTCGGTTAGTGCTACAATCACCAAAATTTTATAGGATTCTCGTCAGAAATAAGCAACTGACCTCTAAAATTTGGGTGGTCGTACCACTCAACTAAGTGGTCCAAAACGGAGCACAACTTAAGCTCTTAAGTTTGACTGGTTGAGGTTTGAGTCATCAGACGACGATGATGATGAAAACAGAAATTCCATATTAATTTTAAAAAAATAGAATACAATATCCCTTTTCCGGCCCGCAAACACAATTGTGTACGTAAGAGAATCATGAAAAAATGGGATATACGACTACATATTGATCAGTAACTTTGTATCGCACTAAAAAAAATTCTATACATTTCTTTATTTAAATTATAATAACACTAGTATTGTGGTGTGAACGAAATAATAGCTTTTCACATGAAACATAACAAATAAATTACATATTTGACAATTGATAATGTTGTGTTATAATATATGTATGTATTAAAGAAATTATGATCGAAATTAGGAATGAAAAATTCGGTGTCAAGTCAGTTGTAACCGCGGTTAAAACCATCGATATCCACGATTTTAATCCCGGCTACTTATTAAATCCCGGCTACTTATTAAATCCCGGCTTCATTTTGACGTTTTAACCTGGTCTAAAAATAATAGAAGAGCGGCTTTAGTCGCAGTTGCGATTTTAACTTCGTCTGTCGATACGACCCTTAATGTATTAAAACAACAACAAAGATAAAACAATTTGAACTCGAGTTCGGAACTAGTAGCAGAGCCTCCTAAATATAGGAGCCGTAAGATTCCGCGATTTTTTCCATGTGCTTTCCATAGAGGGGAAGCTTTTTGTACTTTTTCATACCAACCAGTGTATTTTAGTATTTTTTTAGAAGCTTTTTTTCATATAAAAACATAAATTCTTTGTTTGAATTTTCAATGTGAATGGTTTATTCAATATTCAGGAAAAGCATATTTTAATATTGAGTCATATTATGTTGAGTTAACGCAAAAACATTTAAATTAGTCTAACACAATTTTTTTTTTGTAGATTCAAGAATTTGTTTATGTGTATGTACAGAAAATTAGAAATTAGTATAGAGTATTCCATAAAAAAGTTCAGCATTATTTTGCCAAAACAAACGTTCGTTAAAAAAAGCTTTTTGAGTAGCAATGTAATATGGGGATTATTGTGTTTTGGGTTCTATTTCAACAATGTTGATGACAAACTTCGAAAACTGTTTTTTCGTTACTTGTTAAAAATTTGATTTTTCATCGCAACAAATTCGCAGCCTATATTGTTTCATCCTGTAGTATAAACAAAACAGAGCTTCACCAAATAAAAACATTGTTATTTTATAAAGCTTTTCGCAATTACAAAACCAATCAAAAGATGTCGCTAAGTATAAATTTAGTAGACAATATAGCGACAAAAAACTGAAAATTTTAAAATCCAAATGTTGTTTCGAAAATTTAACAATTCATACTGCCTGGTTCAATAGATTATGGAGATCTCCTGCAACTGAGAAACGTAACACCACACCAGCGAATTAGATTGAAAAAAAAAATTGAAAAAATTGTGACATTTTTCTATTATTGTTTTACAGCGCGCAGCAACTATGATGGTGAATATTTTACGACGAAAAGTTTTATTTACGCCAACCGAATAATAAATAATATTTATAATTGTTTTGAGTTTTATTAATTATGTTAAATTATTATATTAAAGATTTCGCGCTTAACTTACAATAATAATGGTTTATTTTCGTAAATAGTTATTTAATTATTTTACGCTTTTCTGTAATTTCAAGTAAATTTATTACAGAGACATCTGTAAACGGATTTTCAGATTACAGAAAGCTCGGTTTTGCAATCGGATAAAATTGAAGTTTTTTACGTTTTGTTCTGTTTTGTAATAATATTTAATTAAGAAAATCATGACATCGTTGATTTTTTGTATACAAAAATAATTTTCGTAAATAGATTTTGAAGTAAAAATTTTATTATATGAATAATATAATTGTTTCTACATGGTGATTCATAAAATTTCGTTTCAGCTCACGTTTTCTCTTTAATTTTGTTATAAATGGGGAATGTTTAGATTGCTATTAAGTACATCGTTCATCTCAAAAATTGTGCATGTGACCAGAATTTACCAAATAAGTTAAATTTTTATAAAACTAAATTTTAAATTGGATGTAAGATGAATCCGCGGTAGCACCCTTTATTATCTTACTTTATAAACCTACACAACTAAACGGAAAGCTCATTTTTATAGAAAATTAATATATTTATGCTCCGCTTTAGTTTAAATTTACCAAATAAATACTACATTATGATGGCTGATTTTCAAATATGTGTTCTTTGAATAGTTTATTAATAATATAAAATTAAAATTTAGATGATTTGTTTACTTTTTTATTCATAAATTCATGTTCAAAAATTTTCCATTTACCACGGTTTCTTATAGTAATTCAATAAAAGCTTCCCCTCTACTGAAAGCTCTCCTTTTAATATTACGGCTCTTCAAAATCATAGATGGATCTGCTAGTAGGCGTGGTACAAAGCATTTCAAATAATACTTTTTATGCTATTTGCCGTAGGCACTTGGCGAAACACACTTATACTTTAATAAACACATTTTGATTAATCACTTGTTGCTTTTATTCAATAACTTTAATATAGTCCTAGTTGCATATCCGTTATTCGTTGCTATTTGAAGAATTATGTTAAGCTCAGTGTTATAATTTGAATTTGTCAGAGGGACGTTTATTAGTCTATCTATGAGTGAGTGGACAGCTGAGATCTTAATATTATGGGGATGGTTTGAAAAACAGCGTCCGACCCACGAACGAACCCACGTATACAGGGTTTTCGATAAATTTTGAAGTCTAAAGAAGAATTTATCCTGGTTATTGTTATATCTAGAAAATTAATACATTTATTTTCTTCTGTTTCGAACGTAAAATCAATGGTGGGATTTTGAGAATTTAACCAAGTAAGGAACGAGTCTAACAGTCTATCAGTTCCATTCCATAGACATAATATGTCATCAACATATATATACCAAAAGATTATATGACTAAAATAAGGATTGTTATTTCATATGATCATTTGTTCGAAGAAATTCATGAACATTTCAGCCAACAAAGGTGACAGAGTGGAGCCCATGGGTAGACCATCAGCGAATTTGAAATATGTATTATCAAAACAGAAATAATTTTGTTTAATACAAGTCTCAAAATCTAACTTCAGTTCACGACGTAAGCTCTCATCTACAACAAGCCTATCTAAGTAATTACAAACTATTTGGGACAAAGTATTAATTGGAATAGAAGTGAAAAGACTGGCAACGTCAAATGAAACTAGTTTTGAATGTAACGGAATGTCGACGTCTTGAATTTTGTTAATCAATTCTACCGAGTTCTTAACCGAGTAAGCCGAAAAGAAATTAGTATAACAATTGAAAAAATTTATGAAACCCTTACATAGCTTGTAGGCAGGAGCATTGCAATACGCTACTATTTGTCTAATCGGAATGCCTTCCTTATGAATTTTTGGTAAACCATAAAGGAGGGGCAGATGGATTCATGACAGAGTACTTCCAACCAGTTCCATCAAATAACTTGTGGCATTGGTTGATACACTTACTAACCGAAGTCTAAAAAGAATTAGTTGGATCTCTGCCAAGCTCTATTGCTTTGCTTTCTGTAATAAAATCAGAAATTTTATTGCAGTAATTAACTTTTGTGAGCACGATAATTGTATTGCCTTTATCCGCTTTACACGCTATTAGGTCATGGTCACGTAGTTTTTTCTTTATCGCACCAATCACTTTGAGGTTAGTATTAAAAGCAGCAGAAGAAGAAGAGTTTGTCGGAGAAGAAGATTTATTAATACCTTTCTTTATTTGTAGCTTTATTCGTCGCGTTATTTTGGTACTGTTCATCACACAAATGACACACATACGAATAAACGTAAAATACAAATTCAAAGACATAATTGTGTATTATACACTGTGAATGTATTCGATTTTTTTTTGCTTCACTCATTTTAAATGAGTAACTCACGAGACAAAATCGATATACAGGTTTATGTCCCTCTTTGAGGCAGTGGTCAACTAAGCTCTGTTCTTTTTTCCAGATACTGTTTTGTTTGTCCAACATAGGAGAGTTGACAAGTTGAACCATCATTCAAAACGCCTAGGCATGGGATTCGATAAACATTTGTTTTTTTTTCACGCGGGATTTTATCTTTGAGTTTGGTAAAGACATTGCGTAGACCATTTGCGGGTTTGTAAGCCAACTTGACATCTGGACAGTAGATGATAATGACACTCTCTACTTTTTCAGATAATCCTTTGGAATACGTTAACGCTTTGCATCGTTTGGTTACATTAGGTTTTAGGTTTCAGTGGTTGACACTTAGGCCATTTTTTGGCCCATTGTGATACCACGCATTCACGCCACATCATTAACCCATTCACCTATTCACCTACTCACACAACTACAGTATACCACCTGGTTACATTACTTTCGTTATCTTGTACATTGTTCGAATTAAGAATATCGGTGTTATGTGTTTGCACATACGTACTTAGCGATAAATTTATTGATCAATTTAACCGTATAATTGTTTGCGACTAGGGTTTCTACGACCAATCCGCGGTTTTTAGAATGAAAACAGCTGTGGAGCTTAAATTAAACTTTCTATTAATAAAATTCATTGCTCTGTTTTAGTTATAGGGTGGTGACTGTAGAAATTCAGGATCCGGTTTGATGCAATATTTTTCTTATACCAATCTGTTAAAATTGTACCATCCAATATTTCTAATTAACATAACGTCAAGATATGGAATCTGCCGGTTTCAATCTCTACAGTGTTTTTTTTATAATCATAGTTTTATTTTAGAAAATTCCATGGGATGCATTCGATGTCAACAAAATAATAGTTAAGCTTAATAAAATAAAACCAGATAGTGAGCTCCTAATATGTATAACAATGTCATTAATAAAAAAAAAAATTTAATACAAATTAGAAAAAAGTAAAATAAAAATAGATAAATATAATTTAACAAATTTAAAAAATAAATAAAAGAAAATAACAAAATTTTTTAATTTCAAATTCATCAACTTACTTTCATTATAAATAAAAGTAGCATATGTGTTTACAATATTTAAGATAATGTTCTAAATCTAAACCTCAATGTCATTTTGTGAGAATAATCATTCTTTCAACAATTTTATAAATACTCTAAAAGTGCCCGCAAATGCAATGCAGGTTGGTAGAAGGCTATACAACTTCGGTGCAGTGTAAGAAAAAAAATTCTTGAAATTCTCTTTAAACGGTTGCAGAATACTAATTCTATTTCTATTACGAAATTACAAACGGGGGTGAAAAGAATTCAGAGAAACTACTGTTGCATTTATCGAACACCTAGGCAACGGCGAATACGTCATCAACATACTTTAAGAAGATTTTTGACTTATAATCCAATTTGGCAAGAGTTACGTCTAGGAGTCTTCGCGTAATGATATCAGCTAATACCGTAGATAAAGTGTTTCCCATTGTCATTCCAAAAATTTGTTGATATGCAGTCGAATGAAACACGAAATAGTTTCCTTCCATAAGACAAAAATTAAGCATTTGAAAAAATAAAACTTTTGGTATGGAAGTGTTCTTCGAAATTTCGCTCCACTGTTCGTCTATTATCTCAATGGCCAAACTGATTGGTATATTAGTGAATAAATCTTACCATCATCTCAGTGTTATCAATGGTTATATGGGACATCTTTTCTTTGAAAACGAACTAATTGCTCACGTTATATGGGTCAGCATCAAGTAACCTCTTCAGTATATTCGACAACAACTTCAATACACCAGACGACGGAGTGCCGATACAGGTGGAAACGGGTCTACAAGGAATGTTAGTTTGGGATCTGTAGAATTGTAGGTTGGCAGTAGAAACTTTTCTCTCTTTCCAATTAACCTTAATTAAAATAATTGATCAAAGAATTTATTGTTTTTGATTTGAAGGCTATTTAACGTGTTTGAACGTAAGATTTTGTATGTACATATCAACATCTGACAACAGTTCAGTGATTTTTCGATCATAATCGGATCTATGCATTACCAGCGTGGCTTTGCCTTTGTCACTGGGGAAGATTATCAGGCCTTTGTGATATTTAAAGAAAGTAATGGTTTCTTTTATAAATAACATCAGTTATGCCATTTACGATATTTTTCTTTCCTTTTGTTGTGTAAATTTAGCGTTAAGAATGATATTCGCGATTTTTGCTCTAGCTATGTCTCTACGTTTTGTATCTTTTATAGTTTTAATGAATTCTTCGGTATCAGCGATGCTATTGAATAGCTTGAAATTAGATTCGTGACTAGGCAAATTGAATTTCGGTCCCAACGATAACAACCAACTTATATCATTAGGAATAACCATCGAAGTAAGGTTAACGAAGGCCTTATCGTTGAAGTGAAAATTCAGTGAAGAGAATATTTCATTATACAGTTTATAGAATTTTTTTTGTTTGTGTTACCAAATTCAAAGATAAAATCCCGCGTGAAAAACCAATAAATGTAGTATATCGAATCCCATGCCTAGGCGCTTTGAATGATGGTTCAGCTTGTCAACTATCCTATATTGGACAAACAAAATAGTATCTGGAAAAAAGGTTAAAAACCATAAGCGTGATTTGGAAAAAGCCAATGAATATTCATCACCAAAAACAGCCCTAGTTGAGCACTGCCTCAAAGAGGGACATAAACCTGAATTACATTCTACAGAGGTTCATCTAAAATGTTTTTCTTATATGCTTCTCTTTTCTATCAATGCAAATTGATATAAAGGAGAAACAGAGAAGAGACATTATTTTTTCTATAACGTTTTGCGAGTTGTGCGGCGCGAGAATTTTTTTTTCTGGAAAAAACATTCGAGTTTTGATTTTTGTCAGTCGATAGTCGAGTTTTGATTTTGGTAAAAGAGTCTTGATTTGTTATAAAAAAAAGGTCTCGATTTTTGGTGATGAAAATAAAAAAAAAACTTTTAGATTTTGCTAATTGTTTAGTGTGACAAAATTGATAAGAATAAATAAAACTTTCTTTATGTACTTGCATGATAAAATTAATAAGAAGATTTTTATAATAAAATGGAAGAAAATAAATAAAGTCGTCTAATAATTTATTAAAAATACAGTGGAAATTCTAACGGTGTTTATACAGTTTGGTGATTTGAATTTGTTTACGAGTGTGCGAGTCCGATAAATTCCAAGATAGTGTATGCCGGTGAGGGTGATAAGTGGGTGAACCAACCGAAATCATTGGAGTGAAACCGTAGTTTTGGAATTGCAAATTCTTGAGGATGCAAGTTGTATTTATGGTACAAGGTCTGCGTATTTAATTTGTTTACGGGGCGTTGTTTTACGGCAGATTATATAAAGGAAAAAATTCTGACATCTGCGATTAAAGTTTTGGATATCATCGGCGAGGACGCCGCAAATATATCGGGTGGCCAACCGGCACCTCGTTTGTTTCATAATATTTGTATCGGGGAGAGGCCCCGCAACTAACGGGTCAGGTGAGGCCACTCATTTTTATTGTGCCAAGTTTTAGCGAGCCAACGCCTAATAATTTTGGCACGTTTTGGGCGAACGGATACCGCCAATATAACGGGTGTCGTGCTAATAGTTATTTGCAGGTGGCCAGTTGAGGCCACTTTATTTACGGTTTGGCGAGCTAACGCCTTAGTATATAATACGGTATATCGGCGAAAAGACGCCCAATAAAATTATTATCGTCGGCAATACGAGGCCGCAACATTACGGTAGCCAACCGGCTATTGTGTGTATTTATTTGGTATCGGGGAAAGGCCCCGCAACGACGGGTAGCCAAGCATCGGTTGCTCGATTTTTTTTGGTATCGGGGAAAGGCCCCGCAACGCCCAGTTTATTTTGGCGGCCAGTCCAGGCCGAAGTATTTAACGGCACCAAAGCCGCAACGGTCCGGACAGGGGTGTCTGAGGCAGGACGGCCGCGCAAGGCTGCAACAGATTTTTGTTTTGTTGAGAAAAATTAATTAAGGTAGAATTTTTTTTTTTTTTGATTTTTTTTTTAATTTTTTTGATTTTTTTTTCATATATTTTAAATTTTTTTATATATACAATAATTTTTCAAAATTTTTTTTTGTAATCGAGCGCCGCACAGCGGGTGCACGCTCGATGTATATTGTTCTCGCTTCTCTCTATCGTTTGTTCCCTTTTTCTTGTTTTTCCTCGTGGGAAGTTGTTTTCTCTTCTTTTTTTTGTTTTTGCTTTAAATAAAATGAATTACTAAATTTTTCGGTGTGGTGTGATGGGAGCGGAGACTCCCTTTGTGTCGGCATAGTGATTGCGGTCCTTTGGTGCCCGCATCCAATTTCGTAACCAAGGCTTGGCCTTGTTTGAGTTCGAATGGATGCGCGCACCAAGGCACCTCTCTCGGTTTATAATTATTTGTGTTGTTCGTTCCTCAAGTTCCGGCCGACGAATTTCGGCGGAACTCGGTTTTTATTATTATTTGCGTATTATTTTTCTTCTTTTAAATTATCTGTATCATCACGGTGTAGGCCAGGAGCCATGCATGCCTCAAACCCCACGACCCTTCGCACTTCTCGCTGAGAACGTAGCCGGCAAAATATCACCGTGGAGGCCTCTGCATGCGCTTAGTGAAAATCTGCAGGTTGACAGTAGCAAGCCTGTAACAGACTGTTCGTTATTTATTTGAGAAAAACCATCAATAACGTCACTGTGACGATCATATTCCAAGTCGGGTCTAATTTTTACTTCATCAAAAATCAAAAACAACATGTTTGACTTGACCTCCCATATCATCTACTTTTTGCCTGAGTCCTTTTATAATTGATTGATTTATAGCGGGTTTTAGGTTTTTAATTGGGGTCCATCGGCTCAATGATGATTTGGCTGGCAATCTTATTTTTAAATTTTCTCTTAAGAAATTATAGCACGACGGTGATTTATAATACATTTTTCGAGTAAGATCTTTTTGAGGAACAGGATATTCTCGTTTGTTTGGTAGTTAATATCATTTTACTGAGATTCTTGGCAGATGGACTATAATGTTGGATAACAAATCAATTTCGGACATTAACGTTTTCGTTTTGTTAACATAATTTTTAATTTTTAAATGTTTTACTTGTCGGTGAAAATTAATGATTTTTTTTGAAAAATTGTGGTTTAATTTTTCAACCGTCTGATAAGCCGAAGCCTTACTTCGTATTTTGATTTATAATAGAAACACACACAAGAATAAAATAAATCGCACAAGAATACGACACACACACATAAGATAAATCTTCTTCTGGTGTTACTTTATTCGAGACGGCGGGTGTTTCATGATCTATTTTCAAATCCGGATAAGTTAAGAAATATTCGCGAACTGTACTTTTAATTAACTTCTGTTTTCCAATTGAATTAGGATCGAAATGTATTTCACATATCATACATAGGTCGTTCGTTCAAATTCCATATCCTAATACCACACTTTTCCATCCACACATCAAACATTTTTTCATCTTTAGGAAACAAGAAAAATTTCCTATTTGGATGACTTTTTCTAGATGCCTTACATGACGGCACAGCACATACAACACCTGCTACCCTATTCCTGAATACAAATACGAATCGAAAATATACGAATTCCCAATCATACGGTATATTCCTGAATACGAATACATATAATTCTAATACGATACGAAAATGTAGGATACGTTCAAAAATTTCCCCTGTTTCGCAATACGAATTCGAACAGTTTTTGTACGTGCATGCACGAATTTTTGTACGATGAATATTTAGTTAACGACTCCATAGACAAATTAATAATATATTTGAGTTCTAAATAAAAGACATTATTGTTTTTATAATAATTTTAAAGAAAATCTTTTACACAAAAACCTCGATTTAACGGACTAATTGGGGAGTCCGTTAAATCCGAATGTTTTTAAATTTAATCGACTATAGATTTTGCACATGTTCTGGAATATGGGACCTAGGACAGAACTCGTTTATCTCTTAACCGATTATGAAGGGATTTTGTTTGTTGGATGGATATGTAATTCATAAACAGTTCTCGAATATGGCTATCTGGGAAGGCACTCAGACATGTCTTAGCTGATTATGTTGGTATTGGGTGTGTTGGATGGTAATGGGATTCTTAAATTATTATTGAATGAATTTTTGGAATATGGCCACCTGGGACGGAACTTGATCATGGGATTCTTAAATGTTTCTTGGAAGAAGTTCTGAAATATGGCCACTTGGGACGGAACTCATTAAATTCTTAGCCGATTATGATGGGATTGGGTATGCTGGAAGGAAATGGGATTCTTAAATAATTTTTAGAAGAAGTTCTGGAATTAGGCCACTTGGAACGGACCTCGATCAATTCTTAACCGATTATGATGGAATTGGGTATGTCGAATGGGAAAGAAACTCTTAAATGATTTATTTAAGAAATTCTGAAAAATCACCACGAAACTCGGTAATTTAAACTAGGGCGGAACTCGATAATAAGCAAACGTTTTTCTTTACGCAAGCGGCTCGTGATGCTAGCATGTTTATGGTAAGGCTGCGGATGCCTTAACATCTATCACCAGTACGTAACCCACTCATGGGATTAGTGGATTGAGTGGCAGGTTAACTACTTACTCTCACAAAACTTCACGTTATGAACCCTACTCAAAGGGCTCGGATAAATTTATATTATTCTTATCAACAACGACCTCGAAAACTGTTCACAAGAACATGGAATATGATGTTTTCTAAGATCACGAGATCTTTAAAACCTTTAGAACTAAGAGAAAATTTACACTTTTGAGGTACTTGCAATACATAAGCGCATAATCCATATGGCCATATTCCAAATTTTTTTCCAAAAATTATTTGATAATCCCATTTCATCCATAATGCCCAATTTCTGTTCTAGGAGGTCTTATTTCAGAACTTCCAAAAATCGTTTTAGAATCTCATTTCCATCCAACATACCCAATTTCAACATAATTGGTTAAGAAATTAAAGAATTCCGTCCTAGATGACCAAATCCCAGAACTTCTTCCAAAAATCATTTAAGAATCCCATTTCCATACAAAATACCCAATCCCATCATAATCGGTTAAGAAATGCCTGAGTTCCGTCCCAGACTAAATTCGATCGAATCGATTAAATTTCGATTCGGATTTATCGGACAATACGACTATGAGAATAGGGGTAAAAATAAATTTCCCTTATAGCAAGGACACACACCAAACGATTACGTACGATCGTATTTAGGAATACCAAAGTATTTTCGTAACGAATATCATTTTCGTATCGAATACATTTTCGTATCGTATTCAAGAGTAGGGCCTCAGGAATTTTGTCTTGCGCTAAAACGTGCGAAAAAAACATCATAACAAAACACGATCGTTTCGTACCAGTCGTACACCAAACGAAAATTATTCGTGTTTTATTGTTTTACTTATGTGTGTTTTGTTTGAATAGTCGAAAATGTGAAATAAAAAATTGAAGAAATTAATTTCTTTTTAAAAAGAACCTACTGTATCTCAAACGAGTGCCCTTTTAGAATGAACGAGTGCCCTAGAAAATTAGAACATTTCCTGTTTGGAATATGCAGTCTTATTATGTATTTTGCTCTATGCTCGGACCCACAGAAATTTGCACCACAATTTCGATCAATTGTTTTTTTTTCGTTAAATTGTCATTTTCGGTTAAACGATTAATAATAAACTATTGTGGAATCCTTTTTCGGCATATCATAAAACTTTTTTGGTGCGGATAAATTCTACAAAGTCTCTGAATTGGCAGTTTCGGTAAATTGCTTATTCTCTATCGGTGTATCGTGAAACTGTTTTGGTATCGATACTGGTCCACGCTATGCGCTTCGATTTTGATAAAATGCCATTTTCAATTAATTATTTTTGTTGGGTGAATTGTTTCTAATCCGTAAATTGTCATTTTTGGTTAAATCCGTTTTAATAAACCATCATGAAATCTTATTTCGTTAGATCGCAACTCTAGTTTGGTATAAGCAAAAACACACTCCCGTCTCGCCATCGTTTGTTATACAGAGAAAACCATTTAACCGAGATAATTCCAATCATAAATACCTCTGAAATTGTACCAAAACATAAAATTCCCAATGTGGCTACAGGTTATATATCCGGATATGTAGGTACCTAATATTAATCGAAATGTTCTGTCTGCGATACACGTAAAATGTTTGCAAATCTCCTCGTATATCCAACACTAATAATAAAATACTATGTGTGTGCAGAAAACAATCGAAAAATAGTTTAGAAAATATTTTTCCCTTGTGGGAACTAAATTTTCAAAAAACTAAAATGGATACAAAATCAGATGTAATCGGGATACTCCTGTACGAATATTCAGTTCCATTATATTCATAAATATATTTACAACTAGCTCATAGTCATAGGAGACTTTTGTTGTTGTTATTATTATTATTATATAGAATGAAACTAAAAATTATGTAATTTAATTATTACTACCACTGTTACTACACTATATACTCGTCGTTATATGAGCTGTTAAATAGTTGATTAACTTTTTGTTTAAGTACCAAGTGCGGTCTGTTTACCCAGAATCTGTGTGTATAAAAATTAAATTTTTCGTTATAGCAGGAGATACGTAGCCTAGATAGGACTAAAACTCTATTATTGTTCGTAATAAAATATTTTTTGGGAAAATATGGGAAAAAGTAAAATGAATATTTGGGAAATGGTGATAAGAAAGGCCAAGCAAAACCGAATTTGCTTTTTGTTATTGAAATTTGGGAATTAATTAAAATCTAATAACAAACAAAACCTACTATAGACAGATTATTTTATTTTCTAATTCCAAATGTCAGCCTTGATTTGTTTTTTATTTAGTTTACATTTTCTTGACAAACGGAACCGTGTTGGCGTAACACATAAATAATGCTTGTGTGTTATACAGCGCCAATGAATAAATAAAATACCATAAATACAACAATGAGCTATGCATGTATCCACTGTTTATAAAATGCCTCGATTCGAATGGTGTATTTTTATATACACCTGCTAATTAAACTGTCATTATATTATCAATGATTACTATACGGTTTGACATATTATTCACTATTTTAACGACGTTACTTGTCACACCGTCGAATATAATTTTTACTAGTTTGAAATGCTGTCAAACCTATCAACGCATATAAATAGAAATTTGGATGATGGATTGATTTAACTTCATGAAATGTGTTTCATTCGAATATTTAGTCGTAGCGCATTATGATGATTGATCGATGTAGTTGCCAATTAGTTTCGTCGCAACGACAAGTTTACAGTTATGTCGTGTTAGTTAGGGGATGGGTATAGATTAATTATATTGAAATTGGAACTAAATTCGGATTTTTTAATTTTCGATTCTATTATAGCAAGGATTCCTGTGTCCAGGTAACAACTCTACCTAGCACATTTCGATATGAAAACAATACCGTTGTGGTTGAAATCACTGGCAAATCCTTTCAATGTTAACTGTAATGTTGAGGGTAAATCTGTTCAATCACAGCATCGAAAGAGGAATTATATTGCTGTTTTCCAGAACTTCCAGGAAAGTATGCTAGCAAAATCCGGCAATTTCCATAAAGACGCCACATGATGGCCTTTGGTAAAATGAATCAACGTGTTTACTGTAAAGTTTCTTTACCATAGCGTTAACAATAGCTGAGTTAACCTATTTGAAATGAGGATCTTCGATTCAATATATCGATTTTAAAGGAGAACGAATTCTAGTTATCAAATCCTTGATTATAAATAGATTGATATTGGAATGATATTAGTATTCTATTAAGAATTGTACACGTGTTTTTGAAATATGGCTCATTGAACTCGTCTATTTCTTAACCAACTTTGGGCAAGCTCAATTTGAGTTATTTTTGCTGCAGGCTACATAGACTTAGCCATTTCTTAGCCGATTGTGGTCAAGTTTGAATTTAAGAATGTAATCGAAATTTTTATATAAGCTTGTGGCGGTATTAAGATCACGCAATAATGGCAAACACATGATTTTAAAATCGAAGATTTTTAATCGTATATTAAATCATCGTGTACATTCCGACAATCATCGAGGTTGCAACAGAGTATGTATGACTATGCAGAGTTAATCATATTTGTTATACAAATCAGCCCATCGTCATCAACAGTTTCGGTGATAGAAGCATCAGGATTGTTTCACCTTTGGGAAATCAGCAGCGGCAGCCCGGCCGTAACGCATATTGTCGCGTATACAGATTTCAATAAAACATTTTGTAAGCACTTTTTATTTTTGTCTATCAGAGTGCCAGCTTATCATTATATATTTAATTTGTGTCATGTTGTTCGAAATCGCCGTCACACAATTTATTTTCTCGTTATTTGTTTTTGTAACATTCTTTGTTCGCCCTCGCGGCTTTTCGCCGTGTGTTGAAAATTGACACATTGACAAAATTGCAATTGCAAGAGCTGACGGATGCTGAAATTCAAGCTTCACGAAATTCGTCCTCGTCGCCCATCAATTCTAGTGATGTTCAATAAGGAAACCTTAATACAATAACACTTCAGGCCGCTGAACACATTAAGATTACATAATACTTTTGCAGATATAATTACTCGTGACAAACATGACCAACCATACTCTACCTTTAAAAAGAAGGTAATTCGGGTGTTGGGAGAGTCCGAGAAGACCAAACTGCACAATATTATGCATGGGTTGACACACCATCACAACTGTTAACAAAGTTTAAATTGAATGCGGGTAATTTATTTAGCGAGGCCGCAGTGAAACAAATGTGGTTGAGTCGCCTTCTGCATAACAGGTGCAAATGGTGCTCACCTTGTTTGCGAATGACTCTCATGGTACTTGCCGAACGTGCCGATAATGTTTTTGAGACCATGAAACAAATCCTGGTCAGTTCAGTTGAGCAGTCAACATCAAAAAAAATGTCAGATCTCTTTCAAGAAATGGTGCAATTAATCGTAATCAGGAATGTTTTTATCACAGCCGTTTTGGTGGCAAGGCAGTTCAGTGTACTGTAGGTTGTAAGCATTACGCGAGTTTCACTAGTAATACAAACCTTACAAGTTCAAAAAGCCAGCAAACGATCATCTACTTTTGGCGACAAGTAGAGATGACCAAGTATCAAATCGCTTATTAGTTTTTGAAATTAATTCAGAAGTCAAATTTTTGATTGATACAGGAGCTGTCAGTTAAAAAATTGTCAAACACCGAACACTACTTTTAATTTGTTCGCTGCCAATGGCAACTATCGGTGCAGATTTTCTCAAAAATACAGGTCTCCTGGTAGATATTCAAAAATGTAGACTTTTCGATCCTTTAATTTCCCTGTATAGTATACCACCGGTGTGTTGAAAACCGAGCAAATTTCCGAGTTGTCTTTCATTGACAAGGCAACTTTGCATCCTGGAATACAGAAATTGGTTATAAATTTACCTGAAGTAACCAGTCGCTCATTAGGATCAAGCAACGTCAAGCATAATGTCACATAGATTGGACACTATCGGTCACCCGCAGTATTATGTAAAGCACGCCAACTGGCACCAAACAAATTGAAAATTGCCAAATAAGAGTTTGAACTATTGATGGCACAATGTATTTGCAGACCTAGCGATAGTCCATGATCCAGTACTTTACACCTAAAGGTTAAAAAAAGAATGGTGAATGGAGACCATGCTGTGACTATCGTGCTCTTAATAGAATTACTATTCCTGACCGTTACTCAATTCCGTATTTGCAGGATTTTTCATATCAGCTTGAAGATGCGTCCCAGTCCTTTCAACGTTTGAAACATAACGTATTAAGTGGATTAGAGTTCTGTTTTGTATATCTGGGTGACGTGTTAGTATGGCATCAAAATCGTTTAATGAACATTTAGCACACTTAAAAATGATTCTACAAAGATTCCCAGAGCATGGTCTCGTGATAAACGCAGGTATATTGCACGTGCATTTGCATAATTTCAAATTAAATTTTTGAGTCACATAGTGACTAGTCAAGGTATCTTACCCGCTCACGAACGCGTTCAAGTTATCCAGGATTTCCAGAGACCCAATACTGTCAAGCAACTAAAAGTTCTTAGAAATGATAATTTTAATGGCCGTTTTTTTCAAGAAAAATAAGCACACCGATCGCGTAGACATCAGTATATCGATTTTGTCTCAAAATGTGTGAAACGAAATGAGTGTAACCGGAAAGATATAGTAGTAGCATTTGTGTTTGTGTTTGTTTCGTGCGAATGATTGTTTTACTGCATATGCAAGCCACGTGTCATTCTTTTTTTGTTTATTCATATTAACCCTTTGAGTGCCAACATGATTTCGGCTAATGTATTGAGGGGCACGATTGTACTTTTTGGCACTCAAAGAGTTAACTATTGTAAACGCCATATTTTTGATACTGTCCCAGTATGCAATTATTCCACTGTGTGGAAAAAGTTGCTCAAATGTCGTACAAAATTCCGTACTACAAAATATCAAAGACACAAAAATATTGATTTTAGAGAAAAATAATTGTTTTTCTCTTTCTATTTCGCGGTAATATTATTTTCGTTTTATAAGTTTCGATTGTATCTTTTATTTTCAGTTTCTTCTGACAAGTCGACGTGCACGGTTGCACTACATAATTAGTTTTTTTACTTTAAAGTGTTGTGTTTCATTATAATGTTTTTCGATTTGTTAAAATAAATAATTTTAAATTTAAATAACTATATAATAATAATTATTAACTTATTTAGTGATCGCGATGTGCAAATTTGGACTAAAAAAGTAATATAGATCTGTCTCACAATGGCGTCGCCGCGAAATACATTTACGTAGTAAATTATCAATGATTTTTTTTTTACAACGTAACGTGGTGGATGCAATACAACGTGGCGGATGCAATACAAAACTCAATTTATGAAATTTAAATATGTAAATAAATTTTCTATGCTTTTTGTACACAAATAAAAAATAATGTGAATAAAAAATTAATATTTATTTTATTATAAATGGAAAATTTTGTTTTATTTCAAATAAGAATTATTATTTATTCCAATTGTAAAATATATACAAACACGTGCTTTTTGTTTCTGCGTTTTTTTTCTCTTTTTAGTTGGGATTCACACCGACACCGGAATTTTTGTGACACTTTTCTTTGGCGGGGAGTACGAATTTCCGCGTGATACACATGGTTCTTTCCATAAAAGCAGTGTGGTTTTAGAACGCGAATGTAAATGGAATTCCGTCGGCATTGCATATTGGGAAGAGAGTTTAACTTTATGTTGAAATAGTCAAGACACTATCTGCACTATCTTTCGGCTGACAACTTTCGGCTAACTTTAACAAGGTATATTTTTGTGTTGTTTATGTATTTTAGATTTTTTTATAATATACATTTTATTTTTAAAATTTATGAAATTTTAAATAAATTTACCTATAAAATTTTATTTATACATATAAAATTAATTTATGATAAAATAAAATATTAAATATAAAATATATAGTATACAAATGACACAAATACGAACAAAAGAAAAATAGAAATACAAAGACATAATTGTGTATTATACACTGTGTACGTATTCGATTTTTTTTGCTTCACTCATTTTAAATGAGTAACTCACGAGACAAAATACAGAAATCGACAAAACATTCACGGGATCTAAATTAAAATCATGTCAAATACTCTTTTAGCTCATTCATCCATTTCCGCTCGTTTAGCAATAATGGTGAACGCTTCTGACGTGGCAGTTGGTGCATTTTTTCCCCCCGTCAGATTTACTGATACACAATGAAAATATAGTGCCTATGATCGAGAATTACTTGCGACATATTCAGGAGTTAAGCATTTTAAGTATTTATTAGAGGGACGTAACTTTACACTATATACCGAACATAAGCCGTTGACTTTTGCGTTTAATCAGAACCTTAACAATGCATCGTCTAGACAATCCCAACACCTGAATTATATCGGGCAGCTCACTACAAATATTCAGCGCATATCCGGTGCGGACATTGTTGTTGCGGATAGTCTGTCTCGTATTGAGCAAATTGATCTACCGGAAAATGTGGATTACATGGCAATAGCAATAGCATAAGAGGAAGACGAAGAGCTTCAGAACACATTGAAACTTGATTCAAACAGCAAACTTAATTTCAAACAACTTCCGTTGTCATTCAATTCGAACAATACTTCGAACAAAGTGTTATTATATTGCGCCGTGTTGACTAACTGATTCACCACGACCATATAATCCAGCAGACTTTCGTAAATTCGTTTTTCAAGCATGGTATAACACCCAGGTGTTAAAGCGCCGGTCAAACTATTGACCAAGCATGTCATATGGCCACATGACCTAAAGGTAATGGCATGTATACGATGATATCTCGACGTTCTGCCGAAGTGCACTTAGATATCATTGGTCCACTGCCTGTTTCGGAGAGACAACGCTATTGCGTGTCAATGATAGATCGCTTTTCCCGTTGGCCGGAGGCTATTCCAGTGCCGCTATTTACTCAACATGGAACACTAGTTTTGGTGTACCAGAGTCCATTATCGCAGACCAGAGTACTCAATTCGAATCGCATTTGTTCGCGGAACTGTTGGATTTGCTTGGCTTCGAGAGGAAGCGTATACGACAAGTTATAATCCAAAGAGGAATGGAATGGCAGAGCGTTGGTATCGTACACTTAAAGCATGTGTCATCATCGTCCAAACTGGACGCATATCTTACCCTCAGTCTTATTAGGTTTGAGGACAGTTTTTAGTGAGGAGTTTCGAGCATCACAGGCTGAACTGGTTTTTGGCACCACCAGAATTACAACAATAAAATTCCACAATTAGAATTCATTCAGAATCTGAGGGGTCATTTTGATGAAATCAGGCCTGCCTGAAGGCCCATCTTCGTAAGTAAGGACCTACTGACTTGTTCACATGTATTCTTGAGAACAAACTCCTTGAGGAAATCATTACAACCACCGTACCCTGGCCCACATGAAATCTTTCATCGGAGTGAGAAAAATTTCACTATATTTATCAAAGACAACACAATCTGACTATCAATCGACCGGCTTAAACTATGCTACAGCGAGAGCTTGTACACCGAGCGAATGTTCCGAGAAAGAGACAGCGACACACCTAATACATCTTCACGAGATACTTCGGGTAGTTCCACTTCCAAACCAGTCTCAAGGGTGTTATTTGAGTGGTAGTCAGAAGTATGTCAAGTTTCGATACAAACTACGACAAGGGCAGGACGAACAATTAACATTCCCGCTCGTTTCAGATAAGTTTCAGGTTTCGTAAGAAACAGGTTTTTATAGGTGGGGGAGTATTGTGGTGGTATTTTGACAAGTTTTATTTTAAATATTTTGATCAAAGTTCGGACAGGTTGGCACCCCTTACAAATACCGAAATATTGGGTACATTTTTTTAGTTTTAGTTATCGGGTTACTTACATGTTTCTGTTATATGGCTGAGTAGCCTGTTTAACATTTTTTGTTCAGTTTTTGTTTGTTCATCAAAAAACTTCGAAGTTTTTTCATTGTTGTATTATTAAATTATTTATTACAAGTTTATGTAAAAATAATTAATGTTTTAATTAAAAAATATAAATAAATAATAATTAATATTTACTTTAATTGGTAGAGTAGTTTCATTCATAAAAGTTGGGACATAATAGTAAATTCCATAAGTTTTTAACGAAATTCTGAAAGTTGGACTTGCTACATTCGAAAAAAAGACATTACACCAGTCCCTCTGATTCCAGTTTCTATACTGCGACGCTTAATTTCTTCGTTGCCGATGTGGATCATCAGTCAAATATGGAACTCTAACAGGTCGACGTGGTCTAAGTTAATAAGCTTTCAACAGATTTATTATCATCTGTTTTGATATCTGGTACATTACTTTTATTTTCTTGAGCACTGCTTCTCCTCTTTTTTTACATGCGATATCTCGATCTTCTCTTGGCGTAGATTCTCCGAATTTCACGATAAGTTAACTAAAGCCACAATTTTTGTAGCGTGAACGAGTAAGTGTTCTTTTTGTTTCATCTCGCTTGAATCTTCAAATAACTAAGCGATAAATTAAATTATTGCTTTCCATAAAATCATGTAAAATTTAAAGAAAGTTAAAATTTTATCGTAGAGTGCTTAGTTTGCAAGATCTTAGCTTAGTTTGAAAATGTACTTGCTAATGTTTATACGTTCTTTGATACGTTTCTTGCTAAAACTTCAATAGATCAACAAGAAGTCGTCGTACAGAAATTTCCACAGCATCATTTTCAATGTTTACAGTCTCAAATAGCCGCATATATTTTTTTCTTTTAGACAATTTTTATTTTACTCAAAAAACTCAATAAAATAAAACAAATTCCATTATCGAAAAGAAGACCTTCCATAAGAAGCAAAATTACTTTTTGGAAAGGTGTTATTTCATCAAGAAACAAGCGTTCAAATCTAGGTGTTTTTTCAAAATAATTTCTGTACCGTTTTTTTGGCGACCTTTATCATTATTAGTATTGGTTCACGTTCCAGAATCAAACACTTTGAACGATGCGGAAAGATGAGATTTTAACGAATTTTCGCAATAAATCGGTTCGTAGAGAAGTCTAAACGTAAACAACTAGGATTATATTTATATGTAAATAAATGACGGTTTGCATTTAACTTTTGCCAAGTTATAAAGAACCATAAAAAATTAAATCGATTTTTATCTTATGTTTTCCAATTTAGTAAATACAATTCTTTGAAAAATAAAAATATATATTTATCCAAATGGCATATTCTAATTGGATTTATTATTAACTAGCTGAATTACTCGGCGTTGCACGGACTTAGAATTACTTTGAACTACGAATATTTTGTAGGCAATTTCTCGACGTTACTGTAGTTGCAATCGTATATATGACAGGAATTCTTCAGGTACTGAATTCAGTATCAAAAATTGGACTTTTGTGCAACATATTACTGGACATCATCAAGCACAAATCCTCTATAGAAACCAACGCCTCGTTGTGAATCTTCGCATTAAGTTATAGTTCGGGATTCGCTGTTGTTGTACAAACTCGACGCAAAATGTCTTCAGCCATATTGCCTTTGTATTTGTTCCACAAATGAAGGGGGTTCGATGGAAAACACGTTAAAATGATGATTGAAGAAAATGATCGAATGTGATACGCAGTAGACGAGATAACAGCATCAGCGAGTGTATGATCCCAATGAATGTAATCCTCGAGCAAATGTAAATATTGACAGGCTTCTCGATTTGTTGCGCACAACTCCCCATTAACAGTTCGTAGAAATTCCAATATGAATATGCGCCCAATGCATCGGTTGAATATACATTTACGTATCCATGAAAGGCTGTCTGTGTTTCCGACGATGGCTAATTTGAATAAATTTGTAATTAGCATTCATCTGGCGGCAACAATACTCCTGCACGATGGTGAATTTATCCTTGAATCTGTAAAATTGAAAACAAATTCTTAATTTATGAGCTTTGGAGGTCCACATTATTCGCCAGTGTTATAATCGAAAAAGAATTTATCATAAAAGTAGGGTTAAAACCACGTGCTTCGATAATATTCGCACCAAATGATGTAATTTAGAAGGAAATGATGTACTTTTGTATATTCTGCCTCGAAGCATTTCGATCGAGGTTCCTCGCCAGAAAGCAATGATGCTAGTGGCTCTGATGGCGATGTCAATTATGGTAATTTGACGTTTCCGCTCGAACATCACCTGGTGATTTCTTGTCGAAACCTCAAGGCTTTGCAAAGTTGACAAACAGTGCTCATTGTTCCGAAGCCGACCGATACATCCGCGGTGTAATCGACGGTTGGATCGTATCTAAACGCCAAACGTTCATTTCGAATCGTCACGTTTAGCCGTCTGTTTCAACTGTGCGAGTCGACTGTATCCGTTGTATCCGCCTACACTCTGCGCCGCCTCATTGATTCGACCAAAGAATTTAAAAGTACAGAATGAGTGTAAGCAACTGACAAGTGTCATAAATTCGGAGGGTAAAAGAGAAAGCATCTAAATCAACGGGGTTACAAAAACAAACACAATATAAAAACCCCACGCCAACAACCAAAATTGTTTTCTTAATTTTCTCTGATTTATAACTTAAATTAAGGATAAATTTACAACAAATCACTAGCTTCTTAACACAATTTACATTTTATTTTATATAATCACTTGATAAACTTACTCATAGTAAGATATTCCTTTCTGTATTTTCTTAGGCGTATTTTGGCATTTTTGCACAATACACTTCATTTTACATAAAAGTCTGTAACTTTTATCATCAAATAATGCACCACTACATAAACCATTAAGTATTTGATAATGTTTTTATTATTTTAATGTATTTTAATTAATAATTTTAAAAATTTATAATTTTACAGCGCAAAATTAAGTCGTCACATCATACAAAAATAATAACTGGTTTGGCGGGTTCTTATTTTGAGATATGAGTAAGCCATATGCATTTTTTATATAACCATCCTGCTCTGACTTGTGACAGATGAAATAACAAATTTTATATGGGTAAAATCTTGAACCCGTTCTACCGGTTATAATTCTGTACGCCGACCGATATTTCGACGACTCATTGGTGGCATTTTGTCAAAGAAATAAACCACGAAGTAATATCAATTAAATTTTTGCAACACACCAAATTACAACGAACTTAAATAAATTCAAATTGATGAAAAAGTAAATTAATTAATTCTTAACTATCGCTTTCGATTTAATTCTTTTTCGCAAAATATCAATATTCAATGCGGAATTTGTTGTTGTTATGAAAACATGTGACAGCGGAAATAGCAAACTGAACGTCGACGCCATCTTTGCAATTTTTTCATAGAAAAATACTATCCAAATTTCCGACTTAATTTGGGAATGAATTTTTTCAAAATTTTCTTCCATACAAACCTTGTCCTGACAATTACGAACACAACAAACAAAAAAATCAGCCAAATCGGCCTTGAGCTTTTCTCAAGTTCTTTCGACCTTGAGGGGTCATAACATTATTTCTTATTTAATTTTGTTTTTGAATTTTTAATTTCGTTGCATCAAATAATTATTGTCTTTTACTAGTGGCATTGCCATCTGTTGTCTGTGCATTGATACTAAGGGTTTTTTTGTGATTGTGAATTGGCATATATATGTATATCTTGCGTAAACGTCGAATAATTTTGAGAGCGAGACCAACGTGTTCCTTGTCCGAACGGCTAAAATATAGAATATTTTTTTGTGTTTTTTTCTTTTGGTATGTATGCGCTTGATGCGCGGTAGAGAGAGTGTGCAAGTGATGCGCGCACGAAAATCGAAAAAAGCATTCTACTAGATTTCCTTGGTGTGAGAGAGGAGGCTGATGTAAACCAATCGCAGAGGTTTTGGAGGTTGATGTAAACCAATCGCGTGTTCCAATAATTAATTATTAATGAGAAAAATAATTAAAGCATTTTTGTTGATGTGTTAAATAAAGTATTTTAAATAAAAAAAATATGGTTTAAACAATTGTTTTCCTTAAAGTGAAAAGGGCAAGATGGTCGAATGTTTTTTTTTTTTGGTTGGATATTTTTATTTGAAACCGCCATCATCATTTCAGAATTTCTTTGTTTCTGCAACTCGACGAAACAACACCCCGTTGTCGGAGGCTCACCACCCTTTATTGTACGGGTAGCGATATACGTGGTAAATTTATGGTTAAAGGCGAGAGGACGATCAACGTAAATTATTTTATTATTGTTAAAGGCGGGAAGCCCAACGTATTCATAGTCGATTTATCAACGGTACGCCAATATGTTTTTACGAGTGGCCAGTTGAGGCCATTCACATTCTACGGTTTGGCGAAACAACGCCCATCTTTTTTATGATTTACGGCGAACCAACGCCTAACGATATCGTCGGTCAAAGGCGGAAAACGCTCAATGGGTTTTCCGGTTAACGGCGGGAAGACACCCAACCCATTTCGGCGGAAAGTACGCCGCAACCATACCGAGGTTGAAAGGTACAAAGTTTTTTTTTTGTTATTTTTAATTTAAAATTTTTTTTGATCTCTTATTTTATATATTTTTATTTAAATTTTTCAAATTCTTAATTTTTCATTTTATATTGTAATCGAGCACTGAATTACGGTGGTCGTGCGCGCGACCAGGGTTGCACGTTGGTTTCGCTCAAAATTATTCACTTTCGGCGACCATATTTTTGGTGTTGTCCAATTCATTTCCGTTTTGGTATCCGCGACCATTTTCTTTTTCTCCATTTCGCGATTCCATCCATTGGCATTCGGTTCTATTTTCTTTTTCATTCATCGGCCGGGATCCGTTTTTCCGGTTATAAATATTTATGTCATTTTTCTCATTTATTTTTTTGGGACAATACAATGAAGTACTAAATTTCTTTTCGGGTCAGTATGCTGAGAGATAGAGATTCGGTTTCATATTTGCAGGCTCTGCTTGTTACTCCCCGTCATCCCCATTGAAGGACATCCACAGGGTCGGAGTGGCGAGTCCAGCATATGTGTCGTGCATTCGGGGCGATCGTAAGATCTACGCGATCTCCCCGTAACACTCCGATAGTCTCCAGCTGTCGGAGTGTAAATTGTGGGATTTTTCCTAGAGGTCTCTCCGGGTGAAAAGAGGCTTTGTCTGTTGGGGAAACGTCCCTACCCTATTATGCTGCTTCGTTGTGGCTGGGCATGGGGCTCTAGGCGTCAATGGGTCATTCGGGGGAGTTCCTTCAGCCGACATTGTACTTATCATTCGGGGAGATCCGGTCGTTCCTGGGTGAGCACACCCAGTTATTATTGAATTTGTTACGTTCCTCAAGTTTCGGTCGACGAATTCTGGTGTCCTTTAATTATATTTCAGTTTTTTTTAGCTTGCTTTTGCATTTATTTTTATTCTGTTCCACGGTGAAGGCCAGGAACACGCATGCCTCAACATCCCCATGATACAAAAACACCGAGATCACCGTGAGAGGCCTTTGCGTGTTTAGATGAAATCTGCCGGTTGGCTGCGTGCAAACCGTAACAAAGTGATAATCTTTCATACATGCGGCAATTGATTTTTATTATACAATATATTTTTTAAAATTAAATTCCTAAATAAGCGTTGAATCTGATTTTATTGAAATACAGGTCTAACCCGATTTAACGAATGTCCGATTAGACATACCCGATTTTGCCACAACCGATTGTACGAAAGTAAAGTATCCGATTTTACGAAAGATTAAAAACTTGAAAAATTTATTGCGCCTCAAGTCACAGTGAGTTACATAACCCCTCATAATAGCAGAGGAGTTTATGATGAAAACTGATAAACAGCACATTCGGTACTGCATTCTAAACGAATTCCAATAAGGATAAACTGCTCCTAAAGCACGATAATCAATTTGTAGTGTTCTTGGTGCCGAGGTTGTGGCTTATGAAACGTATAATTACTTGTACAAACGTTTTAGAAATGGTTATTTCAATCTTTGTGACCAGCCGCCCCCTGGACAGCAACGAAACCCAGTACATCGTTTGCAGTTCAGCTAGGAGTCACCCAAACAGCTATTTCCAAGCGATTCCACATGTGATGACCGAGCACAACCTAGGTCAGCATACGAACACAAGCATTTCACTGCTTGTGCGGCAATAAAAGAAGGGCTTCTTGTGGAAAATTGAGAGTGGTGATAAAAAGTATAATTTTTACGTGAACCCCAAACGTAGAAAGTTGTGGATAGATCTCGGGAAACCCAGTACATTGACGCCGAAACAGAACATCCACTTAAAGAAGGTGCTCCTATGTATCTGGTGGGACATGAAGAGTGTGCTTTATTACGGACTCCTGGAAACTGGTCAGACTGTGACTGCGGAACCTGCAGTCGACAATTGAACAAACTAAGCGAAGAACTTGGTCAGAATGGGCAAGGAAGCAGGCAAGTCATACTGCTGCATGTCAACGCTCGACCTCATGTTGCTCACGAGATTCAGAAGACACTTTTGCGATGGGAAGTTCTCCCACACGCGGCATTTTTGCCAGACTTGGCCCCATCTCACTATCATTTAAATATGCTGAAAAATCTGTAAAAATTAAGTAAGACATCTAATAATATAATTTTTAATTATGTACTCTTCGATTTTTAGTTTTATTTTAATAAATTCGAAATAATTGATAGATATTTCCTAGAAATTTAAGATTCAACATTCACCCTTTTTTAAAAAAATATCCGATTTAACGAAAGCATGTGCCTTTCGGTAAATCGAGTTAATACTAGTACAATTTTAATTTCGTTTTTTCGCACTAAACAATGAGCCATTGGTTAACTAACGCTAAAATGTGTTGACCAATCCTGACCTAACGAGTAACGATTACTTAACGAAATTTGATAGAAAAGGTATGAGATTCTTGCAATCACGTGCTACCCGCGATTTTTTTGTTGTTGAATTTTTCATTATCTATGTACCGATGTTTAATCCTAAGTGACCAAACGATAAAAACTAGTGACCAATCCTGACTAAACGAATTCAATCATCAGTTTTGTCAAAACTTTTAGATGGGGTGCTAAACAGGCGGCGCCACGGTTGGCCACCGATTTGTGAATTAAATTGCTAGTAATAAAATTGTTGCTTGTTCTAAAACCTTTTAAACACCATCACTTTTATCACATTCTTTAGGAGCTTTTCAATAAAATGTCACCAATATATTCTATAATAATTGAATAATAAACTGCTTTCCGCGCCACAACGGCAGTTTTAAGTACTACGGAGTTTCAGGTAAATTTAAAACTAATTTGCCAACAGTGCCAAAACCGTGATTCTATGAACTAAAGTGGTATCGTAAAAATTGTTGTCACATTCAAAACCTTTCAAACGATTTTCTACCGTGTAGGGTGATTTCCTATGGCAGGTATCCTTGACATACGAGTACACGTTTAAAAACCTTCTCAATGTTCCGAATTAAAAATCGAAGACTTTTTTTAGTAAGTTTCCCTAAACACTGAATTTTGATGCATGCTGTATTCCATATGTTTTGCAAAGGAAACACCGCAAACTATTCACACATTTTCTTAGCCCCTAAAGTAGCATGTTCTAACCCCACAGTAAATACATTTCGAAAATATTCAAATTTTTTATCTCGCGCCTATACACCGCACATTTTCCAAATAAAATTAAAACATAAACAAAGTGAAACACATAACTACTGTATATATAAATTACAAAATCGACCGCATATATCACTCTGACTAATAAACAATTTAATTAGAAACAATTAACAACCAATTAAGATTAGATAAACGTAACAAAAAAACTTTAATAGCAACTAATACTAATCTCAAATTGATAAAACAATTACGAGTTTTTCATTTTGTCTATTTTTAATCAGAATGGATGAATATAGAAGGGAAAATGTTTTGAACAAAAAGAAAATGTTTTTCTTCCAAATTCTTAACCCATATTGTACATAGCCGCAGCAGTAGCAGCAGCAGCAGCATAGAATTAAATTTAAAGAAAGAATGTTCACAACAACAACATAGCACTATATTTAAGATTCTGTTTATCCATTTTAACACACAAAAGAAAATACGAATACCGAGTGAATATGAATTGGGGGGTGCGGGGGGAAAAATCTTCATAAATTTATTTTATATGTTTATTTTAGATTTTCCTCCCATCTTCTTTCCACTTCTTTACTACTCTACATAAATACATTCATTTTCTTTATTTTTCTTATGCGTTGGATTCAAAAGTACCGCGCGCGTTTTGGGTTTATATTTAACATGGTTGTATTTAAATAAGATGAAATAAAGCAAAATACAAGATATTCCGGACTAAGGTTCATATTTTTGTTTTGTTTTCGTTTTTATTGAAGTCAACCTAAATGGAAAATGGTATTTATGTAAGAATGATGTGCTCGAGAAATGATGAACATGCTACGTAGAATGAAAAGTAATACACTGTTAAAATATATTGTACTTTAAATAAAAGTAGTCTAGGGTTTTTATAGTTTATTTATGCAACAGAGCGACGACGGATTTGTTGTGTGAAAATCTGGTTTTAAAAAAATCTGTAAAAGGGAAAGGTCACGAATATTTTTAAAACTTACCACTGTGGTAAACCAAGAGGTGTGCAAAAATTTGTATTTATGTTACACTAGCAGTCAATATTTGTTATGGAAGACTCGTACGTACCTGAAAATAAATAAAATTTATATATTAGTTATAAGTTATAAGTGTATGCAATTAACATATAAATGTTAAAAATTTGTAACAAGTATTGTACGTGGGGCTATCATTATACCGTTGAGTTGAAAATGGTATTGAAATTACCCAGCGCATCCAAACGCCGGGAAATAGTATAACCACTCGCAAACGAGGTATTGATAAAATTTTCTGACTTGATTTGCTAATAGTTTAGAAAGAATAAGAGTGTTCGGTACCAATTAATAAAAAAAAATTGAAGTAAATTTTCTAGACGTTTCATCTAGCCCGGGCTCGATTATTATCAAATTTTGAAATAGTAAGTGTTATCACCGGAGATAATCGAAACGATAAACGGTACAAAATTGTAATTTACAATAAATGTATAAGGCAGCCTCGACCATTTGGGTGCAATCACTTCAAAATCGTAATACAAGGTGTGGTCACTTGTCACCTGAGATACAAAATAGTAAAATTTTTCATTAAAATCTAGTTTTTTCAAAAATTTTAAATGACAATTCCTCGACTCTGGGCCCGGACCAGTTTATCGCGCCCGGTTCCGATCAGTTCTAAAATTTTAACAGAAAGTTGTGTCACTGGAAATAAACAATAATTAAAAATTTATAAGGCAGCACCTAGACCTTGGGGCTAGATCACTTCCAAATTTTAATAGAAAGTGTTGTCAACGGTGAAACGCAAATGTGTTAATTTTAATCAAATCGAGTGATTTTTCAAATATGAAAGCACCTCGACCCTGAGGTTACATCGTTAAAAACAAAAAATTAAAAGAAAGTGTCAATTTTCAATCAAATCGGATTATTTTCAAAAATTGCATATCGCAGTTGTTTGACTCTGGGGTCCGATCACTTCCAAAATTTTAATAGAAAGTGTTGCCACCGAAGATGAATTTAAGTAAAGTTTCCAAAGACATCAGAATATTCTCATGATTTATAAGACAGCACCTATACCGTGGCGTCCGATCACATTTGAATTTTAATAGAAAGTGTCGGTACCAGAGAACGGAAGTGTGATAAATTTCAACAAAATCGGATTATGCAAAAAAAGCTATATGGCAGCTGCTCGACCCTGAGAGAGCTACCGGAGATACGTTTGAGTGCAGATTTTCAATCAAATCGGGTTATTTTCAAAATTGTATATCGCAGAACTTCGAACCTGGGGTCCGATGACCTCCAAATTTTAAAAGCATTATTGCAAAATTTTATATAACAGCCCCTCCACACTGGGCTTTTATCACTAACAAATTTCAATAGAAAGTGTTGTCAACGGTAATACACGAGTGTGGTAATTTAATACAATCGAATTGTTTTCAAAAATGTATGTGGCCACTGCACGACCTCGGGGTATTTTAAAAATAGTGTGAAATCGCCCTTCGGCCCTTAGATCCGATAACTTTCAAGTTTAAATTAAAGGTGATGCCATAAGAGTGCTAATTCATCCAATCACTATAAAATCCGACAAAATTTCAACCAATAGGGTTATTTTAAAATTTTTATATCGCAACATCCCGAACCTGGGTTCCGGTGACTTTCAAGTTTTAAAAGCATATATTATCACCGGAGATTACACATGTTCAATATGCATCTTTAATTTTTCAATAAACAGGAGGATAATCCTACCTCGAAAATAAGGCAGCACCTCGATCTGGAGTTCGATCGATTCCAAAATTTTAACAGAAAGTGTACCCAACGGACATAAACAAGGGGGACAATTTTCGAAAAAATCCTAATATTTTCAAAAAATATATGGCAGTACCGCGACCCTGAGATGTGATCACTTCCAAATTTTGACTAGAAAGTGTTACCATCGGAGATGCAATTGAGTGCAGATTTACAATAAAATCAGGTTATTTTCAAAAATCTACATGGCAGCTTCGCAACACTGGGGTCCGATCACTGATACAATTTGACAGAAAGTGTTGTCAACGGTAATACATGAGTGTAATTTTAATAAAATTGATTATTTTTCAAAAATTTATATGGCAACTCTTCGACCTCGGAGTATTTTAAAAATTGTATATAAAAGCCATTCTATCCAATCACTTCCAGGTTTAAATTAAGCGTTGTCAAAATGGTGCTAATCTTTTAATAACGGGTTATTTTGTAAACATTCGATCATTTTAAAATTTAAATATAAAGTGTTGCCACCGGAGATCCATTTGAGTGTAAATTTTCTATCAAATCGGTTTATTTTGTCAAATTTAAAGGCTAGCTCCTCACTGGAGTTCTATCACCTAAAATTTTAACAGAAAGTGTTGCTACCGGATTTACACGAGTGGGGGGCCCTCTACTCTTGGGTCGGATCACGTCCAAACTTTAATTAAAAGTATTGTCAGTAGACATACAAATGTGTGAAGATTTTTAATGAAATCAATTATTTTCAAAATCTTATAAGGCAGCATCTCGAACCTGCAGGGGTTCGACCACTTCCAAATTTTAATATACATTCACAAGTTTTCCAATTTTCAATAGAATCGAGTGATTTTCAAAAATTATATGGCAGAACCTCGACTCAGGCGTCGGATCACTTCTAAAATTTTAATAAAAGTGTTGCCATCGGAGATGCATTCCAGAACAAATCGATTATCCTGAAAAATTATAAGATAGTACCTCGATCCTGGGGTATGATCACTTCCAAAATTTTAACAGAAAGTGTGCCGGAAATGTACAAGTATGATAATTTTCGATAAAATTGGGTTATTTTCGAAAAATTATATGGCAACATCTCCCCGCTCTTCCAAAATTTTAATAGAAAGTGTTACCACCGAAAATGAATTTGAGTGGAAATTTTCAATCAAATCGGGTTATTTTCAAAATTGTATACGGCAGTTCCTCGACCTGTAGTCCTAAATATAACTTTTACATTTGAACAGAACGTGTGAAATTTTATAAAAATCAGGGTATTTAAAAAAATTTATGACAGCCCCCTGACTCTTGGATCCGATCATTTTCAAATTATAATTAAATGTGTATAGTGATGATAGCGGCTGCTATCATCATCGCGGTCACTTCCAAAATTTTAAGAGAAAATGTTGTCCCTGGAGATAAATTTAAGTATAAATTTTCAATGACATCGGAATATTCTCATAATTTCTAAGACAACACCTAAACCCTGGGGTCCGATCAAGTTTGAATTTTAATAGAAAGTATTGTCACAAGAGACCGGAAGTATGATAAATTTCAACAAAATAGGTTATGTAAAAAAAACTATATGGTACTTGTTTGACCTTGGCATCCGATCACTTCCTCCAAATTTTAGTAGAAAGTGTTGCTACCGGAGATGTATTTGAGTACAGATTTTCAATCTAATCGGGTTATTTTCAAAATTTTATATCGCTGCACTTTGAAGCTGAGGACAACACCTCCACCTGGCTTTTATCACTAACAAATTTCAATAGAAGGGCTGTCAATGGAAATACACCAGTGTGGTAATTTTAATAAAATCGGATTGTTCTTAAAAATGTATATAGCAAGTCCTCGACCTCGGGGCATTTTAAAAATAGTATGAAACAGCCCTTCGGCCCTTGGATCGGATAGCTTTCAAGTTTTAATTAAAAGTGATGTCAAAAGAGTGTTAATTCGTCCGACCACTAAATTTCAACAAATAGGATTATTTTAAAATTTTTCTATCGCAACATCTCGAACCAGGGATCCGATGACTTTCAAGTTTTAAAAGCATGTATTATCACCAGAAACAACACATGTTAAATTTGCATTTCAATTTTTAAATAAAATAGGGTTATCCTCAAAATTTATAAGGCACCACCTCTCTTTGGGGTTCGACTACTTCCAAAATTTTAATAAGTGTAGCCAACGGAGATACACAGCCGAGACAATTTTAAATAAAATCGGGATATTTTCAAAAAATATATGGCAGCACCTCGACCCTGGAGTTCGATCACTTCCAATATTTTAATAGAAAGTGTTACCACCGAAGATGTGTATCGTCTAAATCGGTTTATTTTTTCAAATTTATATGGCGGCTCCACACGGGAGTTTTATCACTATAAATTTTAACAGAAAGTGTTGCTACCGGAGATACACAAGTGTGTTTATTTTCTATCAGATCGGGTTATTTTAAACATTTTAGCAGCCTCTCCACTCTTGGTTCTCTAACTTCTAAATTTTAATTAAAAGTATTGTCAGTACAAATGTGAATATTTTTAATAGAATCGAATTATTTTTAAAACTTTATAAGACAGCACCTCGAACCTGGGGTCCGATCACTTCCAAATCTCTAACAGAAAGTGTGCCGGAGATGTACAAGTGTGATAATTTTCGATACAATTGGGTTATTTTCAAAAAATTATACGGCAACATCTCCCCCGTCTTCCAAAATTTTAATAGAAAGTATTGCCACCGAAAATGCATTCGAGTGCAAATTTTCAATCAAATCGGGTTATTTTCAAAATTTTATATGGCTGTTCCTCGGAGACCTGTTATAGTCCAATCACTTTTACATTTGAACAGAACGTGTTGGCATCACAGTTACACTGCTAGGATGGTAATTTTCATACAAATCGGAGTATTTTAAAAATTTTATGACAGCCACCGACCCTTGTATCCAATCATTTCCAAATTTTAATTAAACGTGTATAGTGATGATAGTGGCTGCTATCATCTGCATTGCTAAGGCGAATGCCAAGAAATGAAAATGTATTTTAGATTTTGCAAGCTACATCACTCTAGTCATGGATCGAAAACCGTGGTGCACTAAATTGAACGATTTACGGACACTACGATTTTCGATGCCAATTGTTTTTGATTTTACATCGATATCCCCAAAAAGAGTTTGCGCAATTTGCAGGTCACTGAATTTGGTCCAGAATTGAGTGTACTCAGAGAATCTCTGACTCTATCCACATGCACGTGTGAACAGTTCTCCAGATTTTTGAGAATGCACTTTGTCTGTTCGGTCGGATGTCTTGTGTCCGTAGGAACTAATACTCTCATGTTAGTACGAACCTGCGTATATGGAGAATTCACCGGGAATCTTGATTGTTTTGACTATATACTAGCTCTGCTGAAGTGCAGTTGAAGTTTTTCTTGACTGCAGTTCAAATACCCAATATAATTGTTCGAGCTGTTAATGCGGATTTTAGTTGCCTGTGGAACCGTTCGTCAAGACCATTCGCTCGCGAGTTGTATACAGATGTCCGAATGTGATGGGAAGCTAGGAGCTTCTGAAGCTTGGTGAATAACATCGATTCGAATTGTGCTTATGGGATAAGCTTCTGGCCATCCGGTCAATTATCGAGGGGATGTGTTCCAACCTGCTATTTGATAGCTCGAATTTACCAAGTTCTGATTTCTATGGCGGTGAACTTCTGTATATTGTATCCATATAGTTCGCCCAGCTACTTGTATCAGTATTCATTCTTGGCCGGAAGTATTTTTCGAAGTAACAGGTTTCCGGATGTCGTAATTACCGGGGACTATGTTTTGGTTTTGATGCGTTACATGTTGTGAGGGATTTATTGAGAAATTGTCAAAATAGAGAAATTTCGATCTTCGGCGAAATAGTGAAAGTGTTTGATTGCTAAATACATAGCAAGAGGTTCTCTATCAAAAGTAGAGTACATTTAATTTCCATAGCGGAAAGCTTCTTTAAAAAATAGAAAGCTAATGGTTGCCAACATTCTTTCTTGCATTATTGTTATAAGACAAGTCCACCTGTTACATTGGAAGAATCGCTAATTATGTTGAACTGCGTGTGGTTGAATGGATATGCCACAAGAGTGGCAGCGGCAAAAGAACACTTGACCTTCTCGAAACATTTAGTAATCTTCGGGCCAAGAGAATTTTCCTGTTTTGGTTTTCTTAAGTACCAAATGGCTGAGATATGTGCTAACAGTTTGGATAAACGTGGTGTAGAGCGGTGATAATAGTTCACCATACCAACGAACTGCTCTATTTAATGGAATGACGTGAGATGTTCTCTGTGTTTCATCTCGAAGCCACCCGCAATGAAGATGCCGTAGATATAAAAATAGACGATACTTCGTTAAAAAATTCTCCAATAAAATCTACTTTCGAGAAAATAGTGACACCGGTGAGTTTCATCGGAAAACTGTATATGTGGGGGATTGGATATCTATCTGGGACTATGACAGTGTAAGCTGTCAATAGTCTCCACAAGAGCGCCAACCCTTGTCTTTTCTTTGAAACATATATGAGTAGAGTTGTCGCGGTTTAGCATAAGGTAACCTACATTGCGAAGCGACGTAATAAACTACATTATGTTTCATTGGAAGATGGAATGCAAGCCGCAGTGAGCGTGGCACATTTTTTCAAACCTGCGCCGTATTCGTTGGTGACGCTGAAAATTTTGGGGTTTGCGTATCAACTTGAGCGATAATTGCGTTTAAAGTCTTCTTTCTTCAAATCGAGAACGATACCATATTTATACAGTCACGTCTACTGCCACGTCGATAAATGGAAGTGTGAAGGAATGCCTGAGACCGAAATAAACCTCAAAAAGTGTTGTACCATAAGTGGTAATTGTGGATGCAAACGGTATTTTTTGCATGTCGGGAAACTTGTTGATTATTGAGCCCCCCGCAATCGATCAGAAATTATAAGTGATTTTCATGATCGGGAATGAAAAGATAGCGAGACAAACCAACCCCACTGTTTGCCGTAATTAAGCAGCGCACTATATACATATTTTTGCCTCGAGGAATGTCATGATAAAAACGTATTTTAGATTTTGACTGGTTCAAGAGTTGTCACCGAAGAAACATACGCGTGCTAATTTTCATTAAAATCAGATTATTTTCCATAATTTAATGGTAACACCTCGCCTTTGTGGTTTGATCACTTAAACTGAAAGTCTCGCGGAGTTATTACCGTTTAATCCGATGATATCGGCTGTAGCAGTATCGAATTTAGACATGTTTATAACATAGGGCCAGATAAGCACCAATCATTGCCACTGTACAATGTTGTACAGCGACCTCTGCTGGTAGTAAATCTATTATAAGCCGCAACAAATGCTTGGGGAAAATCTTGTGGTAACCGTTTCATTATTTGTTGAATTTGCTGAACTCGAACTGTGGAATGCGTTCTGCTTTCATGTAGGATTCGCAAATACTATCGTTGGCATCTACGAGGGCTGCCTTTTATATTTCGGGATTAGAGAACAAAAACAAATATTAATCATCGAAAATCGCTTTATTGTTTTTCAAAATATTCCCCATGAAGATCTATACACTTTTGCATGCGTTTGAACCAATTGTCGAAGCACTTTTTCCATTCTGATTGAGGTATCTCCAAAACATGCTTTCTGAACGCAGCAACCGCTTCTTCAGGTGTTGAAAAACGTTGACCTCTCAGTTTGTTTTTTACGTACGGGAATAAAAAGAAGTCATTTGGTGACAAGTCAGGACTATACGGCGGATGACTCATCAAATCGATGTTTTGAGTGCTCAAAAATGCAGTTGTTTGAGCCGATGTGTGAGAGCTCGCATTGTCGTGGTGAAGAGTGATCCGTCTTCGGCAGTTGGTTTGCCTGATTTATTGGAAGACAACTGGCAAACAAATGGTTGTGTTCTACTCAGAATTGACTGTTCCTGCGTTGTTCTAGTGGTACGGTTGCGACATGTCCATTTTTTCCGAAAAAACAGGCGATCATTTGCTTGCAAGTGCGTCGTGCGCGAACAACTTTTGTTGGATTCGGCTCATATTGAAACACCCATACAGTCGATTGCTGTTTACTTTCGGGCTCATACGCGTAAATCCACGATTCATCACCTGTCACTATGCCATAGACGTGTTTTGAAGCACCGCGATCGTATTTTTTGAGCTTTTCTTTCGACCAATCGACACGAGCCTTTTTTTGAGCGATTGACAAATTGTGTGGGATCTAACGCGAACAAATTTTTTTGACATTCAAATGTTTATGCAATATTGAATGTATGCTGGTCCCACTAATGCCTAAGGTTTCTCAATCTCACGATAGGTCACATGACGATCTTGCAATATCACTTCGCGCACAGGATCAATGGTTTCCGGAACAACAACTGATTCTGGACGACCTTCACGAAATTCGTCTTGGAGTGAACTACGACCTCGATTGAATTCACCATACCATCGATAAACACTGGTCCGTGATGGAGCTTCATCGTCAAAAATTTAATTAAGTTCATCCATGCACTCTTGCTGCCTTAATCCACGTCGAAAGTTGAAAAAAATAATCGCACGAAAATGTTCACGAGTTAATTCCATTTTTTCGCCGAGATGTTGAGTTAATGAGTACTGTAAACAACACAAATAGCGCTCGAATGTCAAAACGTTCTGTGTACGTATAATCTCAAAAATGTCAAACTTTACGATAGAGCTGTCAGTTGCCAGATTGCAACACAAGCGTTGTCCAATCGAGAAATATAAAAGGCAACCCTCGTATTTTTAGAGTCTAATATTGCTGTGCTAGGTATGCGTGAGGGCTTCAGTTTCATCGTGAAGTAATCGTTTGTGAGCCTCTTTTATAATTAAGCGTGTGAGGGATAACAGCTTCCCCCTCATAATTGATGACCTTCCACTTTGAAATGAGATACTATTTGTAATATTTTTTTAGGTTGCTCATAAGCCTTTAGTATTCCCTTTCCTCTGTCACTACTCTTGTACTATAGGCGATAACACTAATCAATCGTTAAATTGGCGAAATTTATTGGAGCATGGGTTCTTCGGCAATGGTTGCAGCATGGTTTTAACACTTTTTGATTCAGTCTGTTCAAATTCGATAGTCTGTGATATTTGCCCGGTTCACAGGTTGTAGCAAGTATTGAATTTTTATGCAGTTTGAATGAATTCCATTTAGATGATTGACCTTGATTGATGCGAGAGTTATTGCAGGATCGCACCACATAGTATGGATTTAGTTTTTTAATCATGGTAAATGCTTTTTCTTTTCGATTACCTGTGATAGTAGCACTAGCTCCAAATCGTGAAATCAACCGTTTTGTAAATTTGTCCAATTTGTTCTTACAGTCTTGATTGATTTTTATCTGATGAGTGGGACGTTTAAACTTGCCAATTTTATTAAATAAACCCCACCTTTTTGTATACAATGTTTGAATAGCTTGGCGCTGAAGCTGCCCTATGTGATGTGGGCCAATTATTATCTGCGAGTACATCTTCTAAATATTCGTCTTAGCTATTATTAGGCCAAATTTAAGTCATGGCCACCCGATCCATTATATTGCTTTCCGGTAATCATCATCATCAGAAGCTTTTTATTCAAGATCCAACAATTTTCAAATATTTCGGGCTTATGGTCATGACCTTAACGATCGGGGTCGCCACCAAAATTATCATATTTACTGTGATATTGAGGAGAAGTAAATAAATACAATTTCGTTTATTAAAATATTTACTATTTTTATTTCAAACTAGCTGAATTGCCCGGCGTTGCACGGGAGAAATTAAAATTACTTTGAATTACGGATATTTTGCAGACAATTTCTCGACGTCACTGTAGTTGCAATCGTATATGACAGGAATTCATCAGGTACTGAATTCAGTATCGGAAGCATCACCGGAAACATCAAAAATTGAAATTTTAGAACAACATTTTACCGATGCCTCTAAACCCAGGTCCCAGCCCTAAATATACCAACTCAGAAACCTTCGTGAGCATGCATGGAACCCATCATCAACCTTTCATCGCAATCAGATGAATGGTACCGGAACGCAAAAGAATGGGTTCTTTGATTCAGAGGACTCATCTCTCGGATTCGAATATGTCACTAATTTCATATAATCCCTTTCCTAAACTCATTCCCAGGAAAACAAAATTATCAAAATTGAAATTGAGATTTTTCTGCAAATTTTGTTATAAATGATTTTGATTTAGGATTACCAAATAGCATTTCATTTACCAGATTATGTTATTTACTTTATTATTTTTTTAAATCAATAATTGTAAATAATCCGCAAAGCGTCTATTATTGCTGGTTTATCAGTATAATCCGGTGACTTTAAATAACCCTTCTGAAAGGAATCAAGAGTTGTCAAATCTCACGACCTCGGTAGCCAATTAATAATGCGTTCATCGTAACGCTTGGTGATGAACGATATGTTTTGCCTTTCTGTCCGGAGAGAAAACGAATAGCGCTGGTTGTTTAACTACTCTTGAGCACGCCACGTACAACTGCCCATAGGAAAAACACGACAATTCATGGTTTATTCCACACACTTCCAACGATTGGCCTTGTGATTTATTAATCGTCATTGCGAATGCAAGACGAACCGGAAACTGAACACGCTAAATTGAAACGGCAAGTCGGTTGGAATCAATGGTATTCTTGGAATTAGAACATCCTCGCCTTTGAACTTTCCTGTGATTATCTTTACTTCAATCACATTATTCATCAGCCTCTTAACAGTGAGTCTTATTCCATTGCATAGTTTTAGTTGGTTCAGATTGCGTAACATGATTATCACCGATTCGACCTTGAACTGCAAATTGTGCGGCAACACTCCAGGCAAATCAAATGAATCCAGAAATTCAATTGGATAATTAACGACTTCACTTAGATCTGTAATGGTGAATTTTTATATGCAAATCGTCTATGTCCTTATTTCTTGCTGCCAAAATGGATCGTTCACCCAACCAAATATGGTTTTTGTGATTTGCACCAATATTCGCGAACACTCTTGTAATCAATTCTTCTTTAGATGTTGTGCATTGACAAAAACTAGGTGGTAATGAAATGAGGCCAGTCGAAGCGTCAACCTGAATTTTTTCATTGCCAATGTCTAATAATTGCTTTGAAAACACGTCCACCGATTCATCATTTTGTAACACGACTCGCATATTCGTTAGTTTGAGAGTTTTTACGTACCTCCACAAATTCGATGTCTTCAAGCTAGCATTTATTTCATCAGCAGTTGTTGATCTTGGAATGACTGGCAGCGTTTGGCGAAAATCGCCGGCCAGCAGAATCATTAAACTTTCAAAGAGTCTCTGATTATTATGCCAATCCTACACTCATCTAAAATGATTATTTTGCAAGTGTGTAGTACTTTCGCCATTGCTGATTATTTGGAAATGTTGCACGTCGGTTTATCTATCGTTTGCAAATTCAGTGACAGTCCTCCTTCTAACAATGTGGCAGCGATCCCAGATGATGCTACTGCAAGTGTTATTTGACTCTGTGCGCAAATCCAAGGTAAACTCAATGAAATTAAAACCGTTTTGCCAGTTCCGCCTGGTGCATCGAGGAAGAAGATTCCACGATAGCCGTCGTTAGCTGCTATCATCAATGTATCGTACGAAGTTTTCTGCTGCTGATTCAAAAGCTGGACTTTTGTCCGTACTGATTGACTCAAAGCATTTCGATCGTATTGCCGCTCTCGTTCAAATTCTCGATCAAAAAAAGATTGAGCCAAATCGCGCCGTTCTCAACTGATGCGCTAGAAAAAAAATCAATTTTCTTCCGGTTTTTCTGGAAGTTTCCGAGTTTTCCACTCAGATTTTCCATTTTTTCTCTTATAAAAGACCATCTGGATCGGATACGTGCAAAATCCTATACAAAACATCATTTTTCGATTTTCCAAATTTTCCGGTGGATTTTCCCAAAATTTTCTTTCATACAAACCTTGTCCTGATAACTACAAACACAACAAAAAATAAATCAGCTAAATCGGCAAAGCCGTTCTCAAGTGATGATTAGTCATACATGCGCCAATTGATTTTTATTAATATAGATGACATTCTTGTACTGACACTGGAAATCTCCATGATTTTTAAAACCGCTATGCTTACAACTTTGTGTCGTCTGCAACTTAATCTGATGACAATTATTTCCATTGTAATTTTGCGTAATATTTTTTTTATGTAATTTAGTTTACGATGAACTGCGTTAATCGATGCCTGAGCTTCATTTACTCTATCCGTAATCTTATTTTCATATTTAAGCACGATTGTCATAGCTTTATCCATAGTAAGGTTATCTTTCTCACTCAGCCGATCAAATACTTTCTCCGTCATACTAGTGATAAATTTATCAACAATCATATCGCCAAAGCTATATGTTGATACCATACTTTTTATTCGTAAACCGAAATCCTTAATGCTCCTATCCTGATTTCGGTCCATTTTATAAAAAAATGTACGTTCTTTGGATATTATTATTACCGATGTCGAATAATATGACTCCAAAATTTTAACCAACTCGTCGTACGTTTTCTATATAGACTCGTCCGGCGCACATGAATTATATAAGATTTCAAACGCGGCAGCTCCCACGAAATCCAATAAGTGATTCTTTTTGTCGTCGTCTTCTTTGATTTTTATACGACGGAAAAAACTTTCAATTCGCAACACATAAGGATACGCATGGGTTTTTTGAATAAAATTAGGAATGTACCTCCTTCCACTTTTTTCCCAGGTTAGTGTTTCGTTTCTCCATGATTACTGTTTTCAGCATATTGAACCTTTGTTCTAGAAACTTCATAAATCTCTTCTTCTTTGAAAAAGAAGTCTTCCAACTTTTACGTGGTTGGTTTTGGATTCGGGAGGGAGGAGTTATGCCTCTTGTCTCCTTTTTTTTTTAATAGTCCGTGTTCTTACTTACGGCTTGTGAATTGAAATTATCTCCCCTATAAGCAATTTAATCCAATTTCTCATTTAGGCACGTTTGGAAGATCATCTAGAATAAAACAGACCTTACGTTACAGTTTCCCTATTTAAATTCAATGTGTTACGATTTTATCTGTTCTATCTTGTTATTGACGTACATACATTTTTATGACTGACTGTATCATCCTCGCACGTTGTTTTTAAAAAGCATAACCTAATATTATTTTGGGAGAGTGCCACTTTGTTTCGTATGAAATGACATGATTTTAACCTCATTATGCGGTAACCCGTTTTATTTGAACGTTTTACTCAATGTAATTGGCCCTGAACAATAAAAGCTGTTATACTTATAACATCCCCCAGCAAAATGTTTCGTATCTCCCCAACCATATTCTATTCCCATAATCTGTTAAAATCCCCCCTCGAGCGAATTGAATTTTCGCACACAAAAATTTGAAATTAATTAAAACAAGGCGCAACACAAAATAGGCAATCATACCCGTAATAAAAAATACTTATAAAAATTAGAAATAAAATCCAAAAATATTGCGAGAGAATATGGCAATTTCAAAATATTTTTTCTCCATGCTGCCGTGTCGCGTCGACTGCGGGACTCATAATGAAATTATCGCTTTTTCATGAAGAATAAATGGAAAACCTTTCAACATTTCGACGCCTAATTACGACAGAGAGCGAGAGTAAATTTGGTACAAAAATGTAAATTATACCGGAAAAGCTCATTAAAAATTCAATTAAAATATTAAATTGAATTAAAGCAGAAGCAACAACAACAACCAGTATTTATGTACACGATTTATGTATTACGCGAGATTTTTGTGTGTTGTCAGACTGTTCAAATATGTAATTTATGAAAGCTTTATGTTTGTACTTATATTATATTTTTGAAAAAGTCAAGCATATAAAACATATATACAATATTGTATGTATAAAAAATTAATATTTATTTATTTATTTATTTTGAAACTGTATAAATTTTATTTTTTGGAACTTTTTAGTATACCAGGAACAACGACAAGTGAAAAAAGGAAAGTCAAATATATATATATATATATATATATATGGAAAAACGTTTTTTATGAAAATGTGTAAAATAGATAGAGGCATAAATAATTTTGAGTCAACACATTGTGTATGTGTAGTACAAGCACGATAAATGTGCGATTTTCCACTAGACTTATCCCGATTTTCCCATTTGCATATAAAGTTTATTGCAAACGTTTGATCACCAGCATCAACGTGAAAAATCACTCAGTACTATAAAACTATCGAAAATATATGGACCACTTAAATATATTATGTGTGTGTGTGTGTTGTGTATATATGAAAATCGTAATATACATTTTATTTTTATTTTTCCGGTTGTAGTTTTATATCGTCCGCCCCTCCCACCTTTTACCCAAGAACAATATCGAATTGATGTGCAAAAATTTCATATATTTTCATCCATTCATATGTTTTGTGAGTATAGCATCATAATGGTTGATGACGTTATGTGTATGTAAGTAGAAAATTTAATTTAGAAATATTTGGAATCATTGAATAGGCATAAAACATTTTTTTTTATACAAATAGATCCAAATTCCGCACTAAACATTATAGCGCTATGGAAACTATGGGTAGCGGGAAGAGTTCAGATATAATGTATACGTTATCTCTTTAAACAACAATGCAACAGGCATGTCAAACAAAATTTGAAATTTATTACATCCTATATAATGCATCATGTACAGAATACATGTTTTTTCAACTAGCATCGCATAAACAGTGGTTTTATGTCATCCCTCCCATTGTGTAGAGAGTAGATGCGGGTTCATTAATTTTATCAGGATTTAAATTGGAAAATTTTAATACAATACCATATTTGATAAATGGGATGCATGTAAATTAAATTGAGTTTTTTGCAAATCAAATCCTGATTAATCACAAAATATGGCGTCCTAATATAAACCCGTTTTTGTTGGAGGGCGCAAACAAGGATAAATGATTGTCGAATGATTCGCTCTCCACCATTAAAAAATAACATGACGACTTAACCTACCTCCCCCTGTGTAAGACGATTTTCTTAGCCATACTTTTGAAAGCGTTTTCGATTATGTTTTTTTATAGTACAGTGAAACCAGATAACCGGGTTTCAGAAGTTCAAAGAAAATTTATAAAATTTGAATTAAAATAAAATTTAAACAACAATGCAAAACAACAAAATTCCTGTGTTAATCGAACAAGACTGTTTAAGACGGTGGTCACAATACGCGCCATACTTTTGAAATCAAAATTTTATAACAGGAGGCTGTTAGGCGGATTTAACCTATGTATATAACAGTCCTGTATTGGGCAAAACCTGTATAAGACGAACATAAACTGTATAAGCCGACCGATAATTTGCGAGTCATACGTTTGAAAACAAACATTTCAAAACAAGAGTCCGTTAGACAGAGT
Organism: Nephrotoma appendiculata; assembly: GCA_947310385.1. Taxonomy (NCBI): domain Eukaryota; kingdom Metazoa; phylum Arthropoda; class Insecta; order Diptera; family Tipulidae; genus Nephrotoma; species Nephrotoma appendiculata. The sequence goes on from OX371223.1 coordinate 143,007,310, forward strand.
TTGACCAGTGTAAGGTACAGGACTGGTATGAGCTGGCTCGGAAGTGACACTCTGCCTATACCAATAAATAAGGAGAACTTCCAAAATACACGTACAGTTATCGCTGTATAGCTAGCACGTTTTCAATTATGAAAAGTCAGAATCGAGAAAATACAAAAAAATTTCCACCTAAGGAAAGTTTCCGGACTTCAAAGTTGAATAAACATAAAAATTAGTAAATATCCAACTTCGACAAAATTTCAGTATCTGAATGTTTAACATTTTGTTGAACAGCATAGGGACGTCAAACTGATATTCATTCGTAGAGTTAGAATTAATTAAGAAGAATATTATCCAGCCTGTTAAAACTGGGATAACTACATGTCCGAGAAAATTTTATTAAATTCTTTACAAATTGTTTAGAAAAATTTTTAGTAAAACTATCTCGAATCGGATGGATCATGAGAAGTATTCACTAAGCCAAATTTTCCTTTATATGTATTAGTTGGTTAACCCCGTATAAGACGGAATTACAATATTTTGTTTACAATGGGCGCTTTCAGGGCAGAGTTGACACCATGTTGAGTAAAATTGAAGCCAACATTATGGAAATGTTTAGCACTATGTAATTTCCAAATTAGATTGGCGATAATTTTACTAATCATGATAGGGAACTTGAAAGCGCCCAATGTGATGATTATAAACTTTTTTATTTCAAAAGACCTTTAAATATGATTTTAAAAACATCATAGATTAAAAAATGTAAAACCAAATTTAAAAAATTGTACAAAAACGAAAATACATTAAATTTTCAAACCCCCAGTACTAAAACCCATCAAAAATATCGTGTAACAAACTCTTAAAATATATGACAACCGACCATTTAACAGTGGAAATATTTACACTATTGAATAAAACAAACTCACAACTTAGATCCGTATTTTACCTTACATAGCAATCTGCATAGCGCAATATAACGAAAATTTCCAAAAACATATTATAGCCACATACGTATTGCAATCGTATTGCAATTAAAGATATCCAGCTTAGCGAAAATTCGCCACATGTCTATGCGGATTATCGAGTGTTACTACACATTGGTCCGATCCTTTTATCATAATTAGATCGGAAAAGCCCAACATAGAAATCCGGTGGAGCGAATCCTAGAGATTTTACCACATAGCTACATTCATAGTGCAATAGATTAAAGCTGTTCCATTTCGCAAAAATACGCCACATATCTATGCGGATAGTCAGGGTGCCCAATTAGGCCCCTTCATTTTATGATAATTAGAACGAAAAAGTTCGAAAATGGAAATTCAGTGGAACGAATCATGGAGATTTTGGCACATAGCCACATATATCGTGCAATAGATCATAGCTGTTTAATTCCATAAAAATATGCCACATGTCTATGCGGATTGTCAGGGTGGCCCATTTTGGCTCGGTCATTTTATCATATTTGGAACGAAAAAGTCTGGAAATGGTCTGGAATTCTATGTGACAGGTATGCTTGATCACATTAGTTGATATCTCTAGACTTAGGTTTCCATTACAAGACTTTAATGTTCCGCACGATCGGCATAGACATGTGACGTATTTTGATGAAGTGGAACAGCTTGAAACTATTGCACTATGAATGTAGCTATTTGCCAAAATCTCCAGGATTCGCTCCAAAGACTTTCCATTTTCGGACTTTTTCGTTTAATTATGATAAAATGAATGGGCCAAATGGGACACCCTGACGATCCGCATAGACATGTGGCGCATTTCGTGAAGTAGATCAGCTTTAATATATTACGTTCATCAACACAAATCCGCTCACGAGATTTCAAATCAAAATTTTTCTTTAAAAACAAAATTTGGATACAGTTTTTCATATAACATTTGAATTAATTCGCATCACTGAATGTCAATATTGATGAAAGACCAAACAAGGATAAAGAAGATTTCCAAAATATTTTCAGTACCCGCCATAATTAAGTTTTTTCTAATATTACTGTATTAACCGCAACCCCACGCAATTTGTGTCACCCAATCTTTTTGAATAACCTTTTATAACGGGATTCCTTTGTTAGACGGAAATAACACAAAATCCTTTCCGCCTATGAAAAGTTTAACTCAAAATTTAAATCTTTTGGGTTGAAATAACTTTCAGTATCTTAATGTTGACTATAGATATATTGATGTATGCTATAAAAATAGCAGACAATTTCCAGCAGAAAAATGTGCTTTGTTATTTACCGCTAGAGACAGTAATATGACAAACAATTTTATGAAATTTTTTAGCAAATCAATAATTCTCAGCATAAAGTTTTATGAAAAATCAAAGGATCTAAGAAACACAAGAGAAAATACATATATGTTTAAACGTATTGAACGAAAAAAGTTAATTTTTCTTTAAAGAGAAATGTTTTCTTTCAGAGCATGCTCATGGACGAATGTTCATGCTGTGTCAGCTATCTTAAGCAACTTCACTTTACGGTCTTCTAAAACGATTTTGTGCACTTTTTATCTTTTCGGCCGCCTCATTGCAATCTGTGAAGGATTTTTAACGAAAATTTGTTGGAAACTCATCTTTATGCACGATTCGCTGGGAGCCAGATCCGGAGAATATGGTGGATGGAGGGGAAGGGGGGGGGGGGGGGGGAGCAAGTCGAACTTTAATTATCGAGCCAACGACTTGTGACACGGTGCATTGTCTTGGTGAAAGAGCATATTTTCTTTTGGATTTTGGGCCGTTTATTCGTAATTTCTTCGTTTAAACACTCCACTAATGCCATATAATATTCGCAGTCGATGGTACTTCCTTTATGAAGATATTCGGCGAATAAAATACTGGCCCTATGCCAAAAATCACTCAACGTAGATTATTTTTTACTTTAGCTCAGTCACAAAATTTAAAAAAAGACCTTATCAAACATAAAATGAGCGGATAAACGAAAAGTAAAATATGGCATACTATTGATCTGTTTAGTCCTTTTTCAGGTAAAAATTTTATTGCGACCTTTTCAGAATGTGGTAAAATAATCTTAAAACAATAACAGGGTGATCTTAAATGCATTTTATTACTTTGAAATATTTTAAAATATAAAACAATAGCAGAAATTATTAATTTCCAAAATACTAATAGTGTCCATAATTTAATGAACTTTGTGCATCTCAAAATACGGAGGCCAAAACCATACCGGCCGAAATTTGCGTTTTGGCCGCTTCGGCAGGTTTGGTAGTGGTGGATCCACGTTTCATCCATTTTCACATACCGCCGCAAAAAATCCTGTTAATTATGGTTAAATAACTTCAAACAGCGCTCAAAAACATCGACGCACTGTTCTTTTTGATCCAATGCGAGCAACGCAGCAAATACTTTGAACAGAGCTTTCTCATGGTCTGCATTTTGATATCGTTAAGGTGTTCAAAAGCTTTCATGCACTTTTTAATTTTTTCTCAGCATCCACTGTCCGAGGGTTGCTTTCGAAGGAGCAGGAGGATTAAAAAACAGTGTGAACAAGAAATACATTTTTTCCATTCTTCTGAAAATATCAAAAGTATCGTTAACAAAACAATTTTAACTTGTAAACTGATTGGCGATTTATCATAAAATTTTGAAAGAAATCGTTTGAAGGTTGGTACTTCCTAAAAATCATACGATTTTTCTTTAGAGCGCCATCTATGTGTCACCCTCGGGATTTATTGATCAACGGATAATTAATCATCTACATACCGAAAATTATGATGAGTTAAGTATGAACGGTCCACCAAAACTTGACCACAGGAACAAAACAGCTGTGTGTTTTTGTACGATTCCATGCCTCTGTCTTTAAAGGCCCTCAGTTATATTGGTCCGGCAACATCTACCCTAAGTGTGTGTATACGGGCAACAATTTTTTTTTCTTCGTAGATGAGCTATCAGTTGCTGCTGAGTGGTAGCCCTGAACCGATTGAAAATTAAACATTTGTGTTTACCATTTACGATCTTATATCTTTTCGGAGCCGCTCGAAACGCGATATTTCGAAACGAGATATGACAAAACGAATAATGGTACAAAACGCGATATTTCAAAATTCGATATTTCAAAACGCGATATGGTACAAAACACGATATGGTACAAAACACAATATTTCAAAACGCGATAATTCAAAATGCGATCTCATACAAAATACGATATGGTACAAAACGCGATATTTTAAAACGAGATATTTCAAAACGCGATAGGGTACAAAACGCGATATGGTACAAAACGCGATAATTCAAAACACGATATTTCAAAACGCGATATGGTACAAAACGCGATATTTTAAAACGCGATATTTCAAAACGTGATAGGGTACAAAATGCGATATGGTACAAAACGTGATATTTTAAAACGCGATATTTCAAAACGCGATATGGTACAAAACGCGATATGGTACAAAACGCGATATTTCAAAACGCGATATTTCAAAACGCGATATGGTACAGAAGAATGTGCATTGCGAAGCGACAGGAGCGCAACGACCCGCCTGATATCACCCAGTCCAATACTCCCGCTTTTATCGATTTTTAAATTCGTATAAACTGAAGTTTTTTTCCCTACTAAGGAGCGAAGTGCTTACCTGATATAACCCGATCCTATATACTCCCGCTAATATCGGTTTTTAAATTCCTATAAACTGAAATTTCCCCTTTTCCAGAATGTACGATGCGAAGCCACCTGAGCCGACCCGCCTGATATAACCCAATCCTAAACTACCACTCCTATCGATTTTTAAATTCCTTTAAATTAAAATTAAATGTCCCCTATGTGGATTATAAAAAAAATTGAAATAAAATAATTGAAATAACAGTAAATTTTTGTATTTGTATAAAAGTTGGGATTTGGGGCGGTAGCCCTCAATCTTAAGGTATAAAATGATTTAAAATAATCATAAAAGCATTTGTGCTTCGAAAACAGAAAATATTTTTTCGCGTTTGGGTTGTCTTTTAAGACCATTTGGGGCATTTAGGGCCACTTGGGATCATTGAGAGCTACTTGGGGCCGTTTCTGGATATTTTCATGGCCATATTCGGAATCAGCATTCTAAAGTACCTTAGTATACCGATTTTCAGAATTTTTGGAGTTATATAACATATTCGGAAGTATAACGACGCAGTTAAAATTTTCGGCCGTCAATTGATATCAAGTGCAAATTGAAGAATTTTATTAAAACCTTCAATGTTGGGCATCTTGGACACTTTCATTCAGTCTCTTGAAATTTCTTATTTTTTTTTTTACAAAAATGGTAAAAATATTCTGTATATTGACAACCTCTTTATATTGTAACTTGGACAGTTTGAAAATTTTCGTCTAATCTTTAATAAATTACCCTTTGTATATTGGATACGAACACTTTTGTTCAATATCAGTAATTCGATGTAATGATAAAAAATATCACGTTTTGTACCATATCGCGTTTTGTACTTTATCGCATTTTGAAAAATCGCGTTTTAAAATATCGCGTTTCAAATGGGACCCATATCTTTTACGTTGTTACGACTTCATGGTCATAAAACTGTTTCCTTTCTCTCTGTGTGTTTGTTACGACCCCATGGTCATAACAATTATTTCCCTTCCCTCTGTGTGTTCTGTCTTATTTTGTTCTATGGTAGTGGAATCTTTTGTTTGACTACAGACAGTGCCAACTGTTCTCGGGCATTTAGTACTTTAGTACTATTATTTTCTTTTTGCTGTCACATTGTGAATGCCTCTTTATATGTTGGTTACCGTTTCTCTCAATACGATGGTGTCGCGTGAGCGTCGTATAAATGTGGGAGCGAGACCGATGTGCACCGGGTATGTGTGTGCATTAACAAGACGGTACAGAGTATTTTTTTTTTCTTTTTTTGTATACGCGCACGAAAAGGGAAAACAATTTTTCCCTTTTCGGGGAAAGGAAGGAATATTCCAGAAGTTTCTGGAATGAATATTCTAAAAGTTTTTGGTGCGAGATTTTTCTTTTTGTCAGTCTTGTTTGGAATTAGTTTTAAACATAAACTCTTCTTGATGGGAATGTTAAAAGAAAAAGTCTAGTTTTGGATTTGAAAAATAAGTCGAGTTTAAAATTAAAAAAAAGTTGTGTAGTTGGACTTTTTTTTTTTTGAATTTTTGACTTATAGATGGCTAATGTGTAAGAATCACAACAATCAGTTTCGAACAGACGCCCAACGATACGACGATAAAGGTTTTTATTTATCATAAAGGCAAAAAGGTCGCCCACCAAAAGGCAATATATACGGGTTTTGGTGAGCCCGTGACCGACAGTTTAAGGCGGATAAACGCCCAATGGTCCGGGCGTGGAGCCTGCGGCATGACGACAACAAGGCTGCCATCCATTCTGCCGGTTATTCAGTTTATTCGGTTTACGGCGAAAGACGCCCAACGGTCCGAGCGTGGAGTCTGTAGCATGACGGCCGCACAAGGCCGCAACGGTAATTTTACACTGAAAAAAATTATATAGGTACAATTTTTATTTTTTTAAATTTTTATTTTATATTTTGTTCCCTCAATTCTTAAATATTTTGAATTTACTTTTTTGCAAGAATTTTCCAACTTTTTCTTTATCAAAATCAAAATATTATAATCAAGTGCCACAGCGGTGGTTGTGCGCGATACCTTGCTGTACATTGGTCTCGCTTCGCCATTTTCCGCGATTTTTTTTGTGGCTTTGATTTTTTTTTTTATAAAATGATTTGCTATATTTTTGACGGGTTCGGTATGATGGGAGGGGAGACTCCATTCTGTGTCGTTTACACCCGGGTATAATCATTTCACAACGTTCCTTAAGTTTCATCCGACAAATTTCGGCGGAACATCCGGGTTTTAATTTATGTTTAAATTGCGTTTCCTCTTTTATAAATTTTCTGTAAACACGGTGTAGGCCAGGAGCATCGCAAGCCTCAAATTCCCAAGACCTAAGCATTTCTCCCTGAGATCTAGCCGGCAAAACCACCGTGTGAGGCGTCTACGTGCTTAGTGATATCTGCGGGTTGGCTGCTGTGCATAAGTAGAAATTTCGCATTGAAGTTCATATCGCTGCGGAGCCCAAGTTTCAATCAGTTCTTTGGCGATGGCATAGTACCTTGTGGAATGTTGTCACCTTGCTTCTCTAAGCACATTTTGATGAAGCGTCGACGTTGACGATTTGAAACATTTTGTTTAGTTCAAGTATCTTGTCTATTAATTGTCTAAATGGATTTATTGTTGTGATGAGCTGGAAACATCTTTGTCAGTTCTCCAGTCCTGTATTGTCATTTATCGTAAACTGTTGTGGGTGATTTGCGTTTCCTTCAACATTTGGTATAAACAATACTTCGCTCACCTTTCCCATCAAATTTCTTAGAAAAAGGGCATCACATAGTTCAAGTCGATTGAATGTCAGAATTGTTTTCATTGGTGCAACTTTTTACAACAGTCCTCTCTTTGTATTGCTAGATTAGGAGAAAGTGGTCAATTTCAGGTGAGCTTGGCATCGAAAAATTGTCCATTGTCAGGAAGAAAGAATTTTCAAGCTTTGATGACGGTAGGGACATATACATCCAAAATCGTCCTTTGCTAAATTCCAGGTCATGTTCAGTAGCTTAACTGTATAAAGTTTAAGTTTGGTTTGTTAGAGAATGGCGATAGGTGCCTTAGGTGCCCCCCTTTTCAATAGATTTGCCATTATAACTTGTTTTGATCGGTTACCAGATTTTTACTGTGATTTTCTACAAATCAATTTGTTTGTTGGAATTTGTTACGTTAAGCAATCGCAATTCCGATTCAAAGGTGTTTTTGTTGTATTGTCTTAGCCCATCACCATTGACTGCATCTTAAAAAGAATTAATATTTTGTTGTCTACATCTAACTTATTCTAATCTCTATATTTAGAATATTTCATAAAATAGTTTTTTTGTATATTTTCGTAATAAACTTATATATGGTAGATGAAATTTCATTAAATCATGGTAAATAATTTAATGCAGCTGTTGCCGATTATGTCTTAACCTGAACATTTGAGACATTTCTCGATATGAAAAATTAACACAAGGCAGATTGAATATAAAATCTAATTATTTACGTATTACACGCATTTAAGTCGCGAGCTGTAAAGATTTCAACATTTCGATTTATGTGATCGATTAGTAGTATTTACTAGTAATATTTACTAGTAGAGCTGGGCAAGTGATATATTGATTAGTGTAAAAAAAACTACAACTTTACCTAACGGAACTTCGCCTTATAAAATTTCCGGTTAGGAAAGGTCATAAGTAAGGCGATCTACAACATGAACCATTAAGTTCGTCTTATACAGTGTTACTGTTTGTTAATTTCTGCATGTACAATGAAGCTATAAAACGTCATTCGCCCCAGATTGGTTTACATAAAAAGGTGGATGGTGAAAATGGTACGTGTGTATGGAAAATTTAGTACAGATTGGCCTTTAAAGAACGTTAGTCCGTTGGCTAATCAGTGCATTTTTTGGTAAAAGAACACAACTTTGTTTATCAAAAAGTTAAATATACACAGCTTGTGGCATAAATATTTAGTAAATATTCTAGATTCTAGAGATTATTTTCGTGAATATTCCGGAAGCGATGAGAATTCCGAGAATTGGTATTGTAACCGTCAAATTCTAGAACGATATACACAATTCAGTAATAAGAACCGGATGTCAGGGTAAATCCGTTACAATATATTAAATACTCGACCACCGAGTGCTATATTTGGTTAGAGTAGAATTCGTAACAATATCAAGGAAACGCGTAATCGTGACAATTGTAAAGAAGGAAGAGTGTTCTCCACCAACAAAAAGAAATTTATAAATATACTTACTCCATAGTAAAAGATTTAGTGAGATGTTGTTGTGTTAGTTACATACCTAAAAATAGAACAAAAAAAAAACAAAATATTAGAACCATTCAAGAATCCATAATAAATTTACACAAGTAAACCAATTTATCCTGCGCTTTATAATCCGATTAAAAATCCCCAGACCCTCACACATATTATTATAAATCATATCCATATTTTACAGCCCATACGCAACCATAATATGTATTCGCATCATCAAACATATCTCAACATAATAAAAATAACGAACAAAATAAAAATCGTAACATTCAATCTCCATTATAATTCACAAACCGAAACGAAAACGAATTTAGTTTACATTAAAAAATATTTTTGTTGAAAAAAAAAAAAATCGAAAAAAAAAATATTTATATTCTTTTCCAAATTGATTTTTCACTCAAATTTTACATCATCATTTTCAAATAAATAAAATAAAAAAATTGGGGAGTAAAATGCGAGAAGAATGAAAAATCGTGAGTAACGTATGTGTATGTATATGAAATATTAGGCATATGGCAGGTTGTTAAATTTCCAATGTTATGTTATGATATACACACATTCGACTCTAATTTCCTCATTTTTCAAAAAATATTTCCATTCGATACTTCCTCCCCCACCTTTCTTATAACGCATGAAATAGTTTCTCCTCAGCTCAAAATGCGTATTTGTAAATTCATTGCATGTGGGAAAATTATTAAATTTTTCAATTAACTATGCGAATATCGGAAAATTTTAAGCAACAACAAAAAAGGTTGGATTTACGGAAATTAAATTTTACCACGGTAGATATAATTTGTATAATAAAGATGCGATAAGGTGTACCATGATATTACACACACACACACAGACATGCTATAAATAATTTGTCAAATTATATGCATTTCAGGCTCATCAAGTAGTTTGAATAACTCATGGAGTAATCATACGTGTCTCGTTTAATCATCATTAATGCAAGCAAGGCGTATATGTGTGATGCCTGATACATAACTTCAACTATATACAATTTATAGATACCGCACCTATTAAGCATGGATATTTAATGATGAAAAGTCGAATAAAATTTTCCGAGCGCGAAGCAAAAAAAAAAAAAATGGAAGTGATGTATTCGAAATAAATTGAACCTAATTTTTAAAATAGTTTTTCTTACAATAAAAATTGGTCCACTGAGATGAACGAACGTCTATTTTAGGAAAATTCTAACGGATCGTGTTAAATCCACATACCGTGATGTTGTACATCAGGCTAAGTGGTGGTGTGGTGTGGAATTTTTTTTTATTTTATTTAACAGAATAAATGGATTTTCACATAGTTCTGGAAAATAGTTGTAAATATTTAATTTTTGATAACAACTCTATATATAAAAAATTTATTGTTAAAACGTGTTAAAAAATTTAAATAAAATTCGATACAGCCTGTCAGGCGGAATGTATTTGCTCGTTTATGCATGCACATGATTGTTCGCTTCGTTTTGTATAGACTTTTAGATTTTAGAATTATTTATTGTATTTTTATCGGTTAATTGCACAACAAAGTATAGCATTTTAAGGAAATAACAACGTCCTACTTTTGCTGGTAGGGTTACAATTACACTAATGGTTCGCCATAAATATAACTTAGCCTATTACTAATTAGCACTTGTTCGTGACAACACCTAACGTCTCCGCCAAATCGAGAGAATATCGGGCAACCCCATCATCCAAACATTATCCAACAACACAACTACTCAGGTGTCAAAATTCCGAGCATTTATCCAAAGTTCTTCGCTTAACTAAATCAATTCAAGGTTTTATTATTCGTAGCGTTTTATTTTACAATTACTGTAACATTTTTGGTTCTTCGGGCTGGATCGGCTAGCTACATATGTCCATCAGCTAGCTATGCAGTGTCAGATTTCAAAATCAAGTAGAAGTCGTGTGCGGTTCTAAAGAGGTCGAAGGAGAGTATATGAAAAGTGGCGCTCAAGCCGAGAGCTATCACATTGTCGCCGTCTATAATTTAAAACCCGTTCAGCGTTGCCAAATTCACAATATTGAGAAACCACCAGACAGGGTTAAATCTAGACATATAGCACAAGCGTTCGACCAAGCTTTCCTCGAATAAAGGTTCCATGCTTCGATGGCAACTAGTCAGCAACAACCGACATCGGTCGCTGCTGAAAGGTTTTAGAATTATCGGTCACCATATGGGATGTTATCATAATCAACATCATTGCCAACAAACTGGGTTTCGAAGCCCATCGGCAGTAAGAGACAACACTAAACTGAGCGAAATATCTATTGTACCAAGGGCTCATCGATTTCCTGAACGCTTTATGACAATCATTGGATGCGATTCCCATGCTTTGAATCAGCTCCAAACAGAATCACAGAAATTCTACTAAAAATGTGAGCGGAATTACGAATCGACATATAATTGCAACGAAAACAGAATACACAATATTCCTGCCGTTCAACGATAATTCGACAACACAAAGGACATGAGAACACACCATCCTCCGATTACATAACGTCGAACGTCGATTTTCAAGAATTTTCAACTCCATTTTGAATACAACAAATTCATGCAAGACTAGTTAGAAACATATGAAATGTTTGACGACAACAACAGCCCGTAAAACTCTCTGATGGTTGGATTGATACGTCGCATTGGTATCGCTGAATGGAAAGCTATGAACTGGTCCAAAGCGTACACATATATTTGAAATATTAACACGCTTTCGCGAAAATAAATTCGTACGGATTCGTATCTTAACTTCGTTGCAGATATCAAGCAAATATAACGACCGATCGCATCAAAGTAGGTGACAGTCACGCAATTCGTACCATCTACCAATAATCGAAAAGGCGAAAAGCAGCAATTTTCAATAGCAGCCGAAACCGCATTGAGATACTTCTACGTTTATGATCGGTTCGGATGACATCATTAAGTTCTTCGGAATTCAGAAGGCGGTCCGCTAAATAGGGACTAGTCAGTGAAAATTCGTTGAGTGTATTAGCATCACTAGGTCGATAATTTCGGATTTAATTTCACCTCAACTTCGAATATTCTTATAGCATCATGCGAACAATATTGTGACAGTCATCGAAGATATTTGATCGTCTCGGCTCGGTATCCCCTACCTCAATCCCCTAGAAAATCATGTTCCAGAAGTGGTGGATCCATGACATTTCGTGAGTCAAAGCTGTTTCACATTTTGTCGAAGCTGCAATCACTTAAACATGGGTCTTGGCATCCAAGACAGAGGTCGCATTACTAAGCCTTACCTTCAGCATTATGCAGATCCCCCTTTGGAAGAGAATTTCAGTCACACACCAAAATCGATTACCTCAATGCATGCATATCCTGTAGCGTGTCTAACGCCATGTATCACTTGCTCGCTCGATGTTCAGTGCTTGTTAAACTACTGCGTATTGAAGCTTTCTGTGAACGTTTCGTCCCGTATTGGCGTCCAGGCACTACTACATACCCAAAGGGTTTCAAAACTATCCTGAACTCAATCTGTCATTCGAGTTCTGGTACAAGCACACTCAAACAACTCAGTTAGCTGATGACGGATCTCGATGGCCAATTCGTTTCGGTTTTGAACAAAGAATATTCGGCTCTTGTTCGTTTCTTAAAGTTTCTGTGGTTTTCCGTATTTCCGCTATCTGTTTTTCTCGCTAGTTTTCATGTTCTCTTAGTCGGGAAACAAATCGCCTTATAAGACGAATACTTCTTCAGTGCTAACAATTTCGGTCGTTGGAATCTATTTTACCTCATCTGAATTATTTCCTAAGACTTTTTATATCAGCTGAACAAGATTGACGCAATTCTCCACACGGTTGAAAATATCAGTATAAAATTAATACTTTTTTGTTATTCATATAAATCCATAAATAAAACGTATAAATGTTATACTTGCAACACTTATAAAAATGTATATGAATTTATGATTTTTTTTTATACTGAAGGGTTTAGAACAATTATATAAGTCATCGTATAAAATTTTATAATAAAATGGGTATAAAAAAGTTGTATACTCCACTAGTGTCGATTTTCTCGGCTTTTTGGACAAAATCTTACTTTAATGGCACCCATTGGCCCATCGATGATCCATACATACGATACAATGTTACGACTGTTCCAGTCGTAGAAAACAACGAGGCCATTTACTCGCAATATTTCCACCACAAAAGTAGAAAAATGCACTCCTCCTCATTTCAACCCCAGGGTACTTGTGTACACAAAGATAAGTTACACAAACCCTTAAAAAATGAGAAATAAGGTCCCTTTTTGGCAGCTTGATTGCAACGACCAAACTACAAAATTTCAACTCTGGTTTTTATCTTTAGTACAAAATAAGAACTTATCGATTTAGCGAATTATATCCTTATATGAATTATATAGGCTACGATATTCAATATGCCACTTCTATAACTAATATGTATGAAACTCTATAACTTAACCTTATTAAACAATTTCATCATAAACACCTATATTCTTTCTTATAAAATGTATACTGGTATAGATATGAATTATATGAGTTACATTAAAATTATACTTTTTCCGGATACAAATATATAAGTTTCAGTTTAAACAGATTTTATATTATGGAAAAATATTAAAACTATATGTCAAATGGTATTGAAATGCCTTTACACCGATTTCCGTATTAAAAATTATACCCATTTTTTCAACCGTGCAGGATACCGAACGCTTTGTGGTAGTTTTCTCAACGCTCCTCCATTACTGCAAAGTTATTTTAGTTGAGACTACCCGCTAGCATTGGTTCAGTGAATATACATCCCCGTGTCAGCGTCATATGCCAGCTTTAGCGTTTTCGTAACTTAGCCGTGCTTCTCTGTATTGGGTTTATTTTGCAACATAACTGCTTTTCTTTTCAAATCATTGCCTTGCTGTACAGCCTCTTGAACCATGAAGTTTTCGGGCTGAGCCTTTTCAGAGAATGTCTGAGGTCGAGCTCTCCGAAACAACATCCTTTGCAAACTGTCGACTTTCCTTATCGTTATCGTTCTAAATAGGTTGGATCTGTACGCGGGCTCCAACTCTGTTTAATCTGACGTTCAAGCTCCCGCCGGTGTTCCTTTGCTCCTCGCATCTGCTTCCAGCTTCTTGCATTTTCCTCTCCTTAGCACAAACCACATATCAGTATGCGCACTCGGTTGTTTGTGTAGTTCGGCAAATTGATCACAGTGCTTTGGCACCTAGCTTGTTTAATTTAATAACTAGCTGGATCAATCGGAATATGAAAATCAAATACCAAGGTCCAACATATCTGCTAATTTTATTTATGGCTGATCTATCGATTCCAACTTTTCTTGATACAATCGGCATTTTCCTTCTCAACCTTTTTTTTCGTTTTGAATGGAGTTTTTTGAAAACTTTGTGATTTAGCTTGTTCTTCCTCCTTTAAGTTGGACCACCTCTGATTAAAATCTCATTCTATTGAAAAAGCTCGATTCCAGAGATCAGTAAGGACGGATTTCTACTTCCGGGTCCATTGCGGCCTGTATTTGCAAAGTTCAACTTTTCACGCCAAATGTTCCAAAGCTCAGGCGTTCGATATGGATTGAGCAAGTAAAACAGTCGGCATTTATAGTTAATTTTATCTACCAACACTTTTAACTTCTTCTTCAAATTCACTATTTATCACTTTGTATCACTGTTCACTATTTTAATTTTATTATTTCCTTTTTCTTCACACTGTTCACTGTTTACTGCGGACTGCTACTGTTCACTATTAAATTACTACTGTCTTGTTTAATTCCTGTTGCTGAGATTATTCCATATATTGTATCTGATGATGAAAGCTAGCGCAATTGTAAATTACTTGTATGTAGTTGTAGTTGCACTCGCAAGTCATCAAGTCGAACCGGTATTCGTTGGGATGTTACCACTTGCTGGTTTACACCTTAACCACTCGATCTACCCTTCAAGTGGTATATCTGTGTAGAATAGAATTCGTACAATATAATTAAACTGGCGAAGCACAGTTCTAGCTTCTTATCAACAGCGAGTCTACAATTTTAATTGTTCTGTTAAAATTAAAACTTTAACAAAACATAATACGAAATTTTATAATCAGACCTATCCTCTAGATTGTATGTAATTGGAATGTACAGATCATATTTTCCAACTAGTATGCTCCTTTCTAATACTCTATGGAGTATTAGTACTCTATATCCACAAGCTTGTGTTAAGATTTCTACAGATCCGAGTATATTATTGTTATAAGTCTAATTTTTCGTTTAATGCAGGTTAATATCGCTAACAATCTGAATTAAATAAATTATAGTAAATCTTTAGAGAAGTCGAGTTGATTTGCGCATTCTGTTGAAACAAGAGATATTGAATTTGCGCTTAGAGGAATAGTGTTACTTATATCACGAAAAAGTGTCATCACTGATAATACGGAAACCTATATTAGACCTCTCCTGAATTGGAATGTACTAATTATATTTTGCAACTAGTATGGTCTCTTACTAATAATCTATACCCACGAGATTTCGTTTAATTGTTTTAAGGTTTGAGTTCCGCCTTATGCAGGTCAATATCACTAACAAACTAAATTAAATAAATTAGGCATCGTTTAGAGAAATCGAATTGTTTGTACATTCTGTTGAAACAGAATTGTCATTTATCTAACGAAAACGTGTGATCAATCATAATACGAAATTCTATAATTGGGCCTCTCCTGAATTGGTTTGTACTAATTATATTTTCCAATTTGTATGGTCCCTTGCTAATACTCTATACCCACAAGGTTGGGTTAAGATCCTAGGGATTCAGTTATATTTGGTTTAAGGTTTACGTTCCGCCTTATGCAGGTCAATAGCACTAACAAACTAAATTAAATAAATTAGGGATCGTTTAGAGAAATCGAATTGTTTGTACATTTTGTTGAAACACGAAGTACTGAATGTTTTAAATTTTGCGCTTAGAGAACAAACATTGTCATTTATACAGGGTGTCACGAAAGTGGCTGACACGAATGGTACCGTTGGATTCCTTGATGAAGACAAATGTGAGGTTACTTGTAACAGTTCGCACGTTAAAGGCCCGCTATCAAGTTATAGATAGATGTTTAAAGAGGAGCCTTCTAACATAGCACCTTGTATTAACGCAACGTTAATATCTTGATAAATAATGATTTTAATTTTTCGGTACTAATTATAAAGCTGATAAAATTCGCTTTTAAATAAGATACAATAATTATGACTATTTAGCTAAAAAGTATTTCAAGTTTAAGCAAAACTTTTAGAATTCAATTTTTTTTAAGATTTTTTTTGTTTCTGTTCCATTTAACTCTTAACAATAACTCTACGTGAGTAAATATTTTTTGACGGAAACATAGTTCAGACTCTTAGCTTTCAGAAAAGCTAACTATTTGTTATATTTGCAATATTAAGTTATCCAAAAAATTAAACAAAATTCAAAAAAATACAACATTTTTGTTGTGAACTTTTAATTTGTTAAATAATTTAATATGACAAACAGTTAGCTTTTTTGAAAGCTAAGAGTCTGAACTATGTTTTCATCAAAACATTATTATGTACAGGTATTGTTAAGAGTTAAATGGAACAGAAACCATTTTTACCTTAAAAAAAATTTAATTCTAAAAGTTTTGTTTAAATTTGAAATAAATAAAACTAAATAGTAATAATTATTATACCTTATTTAAAAGAGAATGTTATCAGGTTTTTAATGAAATAAGTACTTGAAAATATAATAGGTTATTTCTCAAGATATTGGTTTCTTTAATATAAAGTGCTATGTTAGAAGGCTGCTCTTTAAACGTCTATAACTTGATAGGGGGGCTATAACGTGCGAAGTGATACAAGTAACCTCACTTTCGTTTTGATCAATTAATCTAACGGTACCACTCGTGTTACCCACTTTCGGGACACCCTGCATACCGAAAAAGTGTCATCAATAAGAAATTATAATCTTCTATAGACCACTTCTGATTTGGAATGTATTAATTATATTTTCCAACTAGTATGGCGCCTACTAATACTCTATACTGTTTGCGGTCCGTCTTATGCAGGTGAACATCACTAACAATCTGAATTAAATAAATTAGAAAAAAGATTAGAGAAGTTGAATTGGCTTGCACATTCTGTTGAAGAAATATTAAATGTTATAATTTTTGTGCTTAGAATAAATTTTTATTTATATCACGAAAAAGTTTGATCAATGCGAAATCGTAACACGAAATTCTATAATAGGATCCCTCCCCTGAATTGGAATGCACTTATAAGGATTTCTACCTAGTATGTTTCCGTACTGATACTTTATGCTCACGCAGTTATATTAAATTTTGCAGGAACCCGATTATACATGTTATAGGGCCTAGTTCAGTTTCCGTCTTACACAGGTCAATATAACTAATATATTAAATTAAATAAATTAGGAAACGTTTAAATAATTCGATTTGATTAATTTCGCTGAAACAACAAATTTTGAATGGTATAAGCCCAAAGTTAGAGGAAAATTGTCATTTATATCCCGAGTTTTTTACTAACGTAATAATTTGTCTAGTAATAAGACGTCATTATGAAACTCTTTTGGACTAAGAACTATATATAGTGAATATTTATTTGCATCGATTAGGTACCTGATTATCAGGTCAAGCACGATTGATTCACACATCATTATTTAGTATGTTAGAAAAGATGGTAGCAATACGTTACTGTTACCTTTTAATAAGGTGCAGCACGTAATCATTGGCAATAACACGTACATTCAATGAAATTTAATATTTTTATGGATTCTCATTTAGAATATGTGTGTATCATATTATTTGGACATTAAATCCTTAAATCCAAAAAAATTTAGGTTAGATTCCTTTTAATTAAAAATAATATTTATTTGTGTAATGTTGCACAAGAAATTACACCACCGAGAATAGCTGAAAAAATTTTTATATACAGGATTTTCCGAAGAAAAAAAAAATATTTAAAAGTAATTTGTGTATACAAAATTTTTCCATATATATAAAACAAAAGAAAAGCGAGACAATAATTTTTTCCTTGAAACAGGATGAGCTTTTTATTTTTTGGTAGGTAGTGCCTTCGTACCATTCGTGGCAAAATAAATTACGATGGCATCTCGCTCGCTGGAAATTCGGTATGAAAATTAATGGTTTAGAACGATAATGAATTTAGAAGGTAAGTAAGTACCGCAAATCGAAATTATATGAAATATGATTTTCATATTTTAATCGTGGTACAATTATTTTCTGTATATAACGGTATTACATTTAATTAATGTTAAATTATGCAAATGATTTGTGGAACCCTCCTCGAAACGTATTTTGCGTATACATAAAATATTTGGCTTTACAACTTGAATTATTATTATTTTTATGTTTGGGTCACCAATTTTTTTATTTTCGTTTGTTTATAAAGCATGTGTATGTTTTGTACATAAATTCTAATATATGTGCGTTATATCTATGTGGTATATGGAAAAAATGCGAGAAGTATTAAGCAAACAGTTTTCAACTCTGAAAAAAAAAATTAAGTTAAAATGTAAATATTTAACAAAATACATTCATATTTCTACAGAAAGAATTTTTAATTTATATACACAATAGAATGGATGGGGTTTGGGACGCTGGATGGATACATGCTATGTAGGTATAAGTTTTGCTCTTTTTGTTACAGATTTTTCGTTATACAAAGTACTAAAATATCCACCACTATTGTGTTCTATTCTGGGATACAGTTTTTTCTAGGGTGTTTTTTAAATTAATTTCCTTCGTGTATTTGCCGTAAATAACCGAATTTAAACAATATGACTCTCGACATTCTGCCTACGAAATCCTTTACCAATTAAATTTTCAAGATTTTAATATTCCGTCTTGTACAGACAATGTACTCTGATCTGTTGCAAAATTTATGCGTGATACAAGATTACGCTCCAACGAGCCAATTAATATTAAAGTAAGGTATATAACCAATTATTTTATAGAACTGAGTTAACTCGGACTATTTATGTTAACCATTTCAAACACCAAATTTAAGTATTATGGTTTCTTAGACAGTTTCAAATACGTATACCTCCTGAATCTGTGTTGACTCCGAAAATAGAATGATATTCCGTCCGAACACTAGAAATTTAAATTTTAAGATTAATTTTGGTGTACGAGTACTCAAGATTTAACATAACAGAGAATATCCAAGCAACTGAGAATCCGTAGACCTTAATTAAAGAGTCACTATTGGTTCAATCAACACTCCTGACTGTACCCTCTACTGATCTGATATCTAGAACATGTACAGGTTCTGCAACCATCGAAAGCTATATATTACCGAAAAATGTGAATCAAAATATGTAGTGTTCAGGGAACCAATATGGGCTCTACATAATTTAATTGCCAACGATCATAAAAAATATTTTCAACATTGTGGTCAAAACTTGATCGTTGCCTCAAATAACACAACATTGCTTTACTTGCTGATTCGAATGCTCATCAATATCAAAGTGAGTTGTTTTCTAGTTCAACCCAAATTTTAATCAGGGAGTCAACGGACGACGTCCAAACCTCACAACATTGACATCTACTCTCAATTGTACAATGTTTTAACTCGAAGGAATAATCAATTAATTTACATAAAATGTGTTGAAGTTGATTTGCTCTGAATTGCAATAAAATCATTAAAAATAGGTTTAAATCATTTCAGATCTTCACATCGATCCAAATCGGCTTATCGTAATCAAATCGTCCAAAATCATGTCCAATCAGTCTCAAATCGTTCCAAATCATTGCAAATAATAAACAATCTAAAGACTTTGTTAGTTTGTTCGAAATTATTTCAAATTATAATAAAATCACTCCAAATCGCCTCGAATTGCTCCAAATTCGAATCTATTCATCTCATGTCGTTCCAGATATTCTCAAATCTCAATAAATTAGTTAGAAATCGTTTAAAAACAGTTCAGTCGTAATAAATTCGTTCCAAATCGTCTCAAATCATAATAAAATTTTCTTAAAACATTGTAAATTCGTTTAAAATGACTTCAAATCGTCTCGAATCGTTCTAAATCCGAATCAAATCATCTCATGTCGTTGCAGATCTTCTCACATCGTTCGAAATCATCTCAAATCTCCTAAAAAGATACAAGTAATAAAACCGTACCAAATCGTCTAAAATCTTTATCAAATCGCTCCAAATGATGTCAAATCGATCGAAATCTTCTCAAAACGTTCCAAATCGTCTCAAATTACAATCAAGTCTTTGCAAATCCTCCTATATCGAAATTAAATCGTTCGAAATTGTTTTAAATCATTCTAAGTCGTCTCAAGTCGTAATAAAATCCTCTAAAATGGTAATAAAATTACTTTAAATAGTCTCAAATCGCTTCAGGTCATCATAGTCAAAAAAATCATCTCAAATCTAAGTAAATCCCGTCCAAAGTCTTAAATCATTCCAAATCGTTCCAAATCATCTCAATTCATAGTCAACTTGTTTCAAATCTTAATAAATTTGTTGGAAATCGACTCGAACCATTCCAAATCATCCCAAATCGTAATCGAAGCATTCCAAATAAAATTGTTTCAAATCGTAATAATTAACAAATTATCGCAATCAAATCGTTTTCAACCATCTCAAATCTCAACAAACAATCATTCCAGATCACCTCCGGCCCAAATCAATTGAAATCGGAATCAAAACGGTTCAAACAATAATTATATCAATTTAAACTACCTAAAAGCTTCATAAAATCGTTCCAGATTTTCTCAAATTGAAAAAGTCTCAAAACGATTCAAATCGTATCAAGTTTGTACTCAACTCAAATCATTACAAGATAGCCTACTCATTTTAAATAGGCTCAAAACGTTCCAGATCATCACATCGATCCAAATCGGCTCATTGAAATCAAATCATCCCATATCGTCTCAAACCTACATACATAAAATAATTCCAAACAGTCTTAAATTGTTTCAAATCTTAATAATGTTATTTCAAATCGCCTAATCGTTCCAAAACATCTCAAATCGTAATCAAATTATCTCAAAACTTTGTAAATTCGTTCGAAATTGTCCCAAATCGTAATAAAATCGTCTCGAATCGTTCCAAATCCGAATCTAATAATCTCATGTAGTTACAGATCTTCTCAAATCTTAATAATATCGTTCAAAATCGTCTAAAACCATTCTAGTCGTAGTCAAATCGTTCCAAATGATGTCAAATCGTGATAAAATCATCGTAATCGAGACGATCTAAATCCTATATCGTCTCGAATTCTTATAAAATCGTTAAAAATCGTAATAAATAACAAATTATCGCAAAACATTATCAAATTGTTTCCAATCATAGCAAATCTTAAAAAAACATTTCAGATCATCGTCTCCGGTACAAATCATCTCAAATCGGAATCAAACCTACCAAAAAATAATCGAATCAATAGAAATCGTCTCAAACTTTCATAAAATCGATCGAAATCATCTCAAAACGTTCTAAATCGCAGCCAAGTTTTTGCAAATTCTTTTAAATCGTCCTATATCGAAATCATTATAAATAGTCTCAAATCGTTGCAGTGCGTTCAATGTGCTTATATTGATCCAAATCGTCTCATCTCAAATCTAAGTAAAGCCATTCCAAACAGTCTTAAAACATTCCAAATAGTAAGCAAATCATTCTAAAACATTTCAACTCGTAATCAAATCTTAATAAGTTCGTTCGAAATCAACTCGAGCCGTTCTTAATCATCCCAAATCATAATCGGAAAGTTCTAAATCGTCTTAAATCTTATATAGTCTGAAAGTTTTATAAAATCGTTCTAAATCGTAATAAATAACAACTCATCGCAACCAAATTGTTTTCAATCATCTCAAATCTTAATAAAACCATTCCATCGTCTCGGCTGTAAATCAACTCAAACAGGAATCAAAACAGTTCAAATATTAATCATATCAATCCAAATCATCTCAATCATTTATAAAATCGTTCCAGACTTTCTCAAATTGATCGAAATCGTCTCAAAACGTTCCAAATCGATTCAAATTGCAATCAAATCTTTGCAACGTTCCAAGTCACCTTATATCGTAACAAAATGGTCTAAACTCATTTTAAATAGCCTCAAAACGTTCCAGATCAACACATTGGTTCAAATGGGTTCACCGAAATCAAATCGTCAAATCAATTTATTTCAAATTTAAATAAAATTGTTCCCGATCACCTAATCGTTTCAAACATCGGAAATCGTAAACAAATTATCTCAAAACTTTGTAAATTCGTTCGAAATTGTTCAAATCGTAATAAAATCGTTCCAAATCCAAATCTCACCATCTGATATCGTTCCAGATCTTCTCAAATCTTAATAAAATCATTTATCAAGTCGTTGCCAAATCGTTCCGAGTGCGAAAACGTTCCAAATCGTCTCAAATTGCAATCAAATCTTTGCAAATAATTTTAGATCGTTTCTTATCGAAATCAAATCGTTCGAAGTCGTTTCAAATACTTCCATGTCGTCTCAAATCGTAATAAAATCATTAAAAATCTGGACGAATCTTTCCAAATGGTTTCCAAACCATCTCAGATCGTCTTAACTTTTAATAAAATCATTCAAAACCAACTAAAACCATCTCAAGACATCATTAAATCGTCACGATTTATATCAAAACGTTTTCAAATTGTTCCAAATCATTTTTAAATCGTTTTAAATTATTTCATGTTGCAATCTAATCGTTGGAAAATGTTTCAAACTGTTTCAAATCGTAATAAAAACGTACCAAATCGTTTCAAGATATTTTAATAAAATCGTTAAAAATCTTCTCAAATCTTCCAAAATCTTTATATAGTAATAAAATCGTTCCAAATTATCGCAAAACGTTCAAAATTATCTCGAATCGTCCCCAATCATCTCAATTCTTGAAATTAATTATTCCAGATCGTCTCATTATTTACTCATTACTAAATCTTCGAATGATGGCCAGGCCAAGCAGGAGGCGGCTGTTGCTGACGACACATGTAAATTCGTCAAAACAGTTGATAATAATGAAACATGCGTTTTGAAATGTGAGCTTGCACATCTATTGGAAAAATGCCCTAAATTTAAAAATATGACGTGCTGTGAAAATGGAAGATCATACTAGCAAACGGTCTGTGTCGAAAATGCTTCAAAAGACATCAGTTTTGGACATGCAAGATTCGTGTAAAATATTAGATATCATGTTACTACAAAATCAACAGTCGTGGTCGAGATTCATCAACAATCACAAAAAAATACAATTCTGTTTCGAATAGTACCTGCATGATCGAGAAAGTAGCGTCAAAACATATGAATTCTTGGATGAGGGTTCCAGTGTAACTCTGCTAGTCGAGGAGGTGTCAAATAAGTTAAAACTCAATGGTCCACAAAAGAGCCTAGAATTAAAATGAACAGGCAGTACAACACGGATAGAAAAACACAGTCGTCTAGTCGATCTGAAGATTTCGGGTGTTTCTAATAATGGTGTGTATAAGATATCGAACGTCTACACGATTGCACGCCTCGATCTTCCACCGCAAACCATGGAAATTGATCCTAGAATTTTAATTGGGTTACAACACTTGCATTTAGTAGTACCACTTGAAGAAGGCCATATGGGAGAACCAATGGCTCCCAAAACACGTTTGGGATGGGCAATTTTCGGTAAACTAAACCAAATCCAAACTAAATGTATCAATGAGCATCTCAAGCCAATTCGATGAGAAATGCATCCAGCCGTCAGTTCTGGAAAGTCGATTACAAAACGTGGACGATGACCTACATGACAAGGTGAAGGAAAGTTGATCATCATTACGAAACCGGATTGTTCTGGCGGAGCAATAATATTGCTTTCTGAAACAGCTACCCTATGGCCGCGTGGTGACTAGTCTGTTTGGAAAGAAAACTTGAAATAAAGCCAGCTTTGAATGAGACAATTAAAAAGCTGTTGAAGGATTATGAGGAAAAAGACGTTGCTCTAACAGGTGGCATAAAAGAAATGTTTCATCAAATTGGAATGTTAGAGGAAGATCAAAAGTCGCAACGATTTCTCTGGCGCGAAAGACGAAAATAACAACAACCGGATGATTAGGTCATTAGAGTAATGATATTCAGGGCAACATGCTCGGCACAATTCATGAAAACCGAAACGCAATGAAATTCCAGGATAAGAGAGCCCAGAAGCAACAAAGGCGATCTGTCATACTCATTATACGTAGACAATTGGCTCGACAGTTTCTCGTCAGAAGGAGAGGCCATAAAAATTGCCAAAGAAGTGATTCGAATTCATTCACTCGGTGAGTTTGAAATAAGAAATTTCATTTCAAATTCTAGACGAGTATTAAGGGAGCTGGGAGAGCAACTAACTAGCGAGTTCATGGATGGAACAAGAATACCTACAAAACGGCAAGTTCTTCGAACTTTACTGATGGTCTTTGATCCGATTGGATTGATAGCCCATTTCGTTGTATATGTGAAGATTCTTCTTCAAGGTATATGGTGAACAGGAGTCAAATGGGATAACCCGATCACTGATGAGCAAAATAAATTCGATAAAATACGATGGAAATTCAATCCGCCAGCATCTCCACATATGAGCAGATGTTGGCAACGACTGATACAATCAGTTAAAAAATATCTGAAAGCGGCAATGCCAACATGGAATCCTAACGACGAGAATATTATCAATTCAAGACCGTTGACCTACATACCGATTGAACCAGGCGAGAATGAAGCTCTCACTCCCAACCACTTTTTTCTGGGGTCACCAAATGGTATGAAGCTAATTATCGATGTGTGTGACCAGGTTGGGCAACTAATTGTGAGGGCAGCCGAATGCACTGATGCCCGCCCGACAGCTAAACTATAGCAGTACTCGATCTAAAAGTAGATGATAGTAAGCAAGATTCGCCTGGCGATTTCAGTATCAAAGCAACAAATGGTATACTTAGATTTTGGTAGGCATCTCTGCGATGGCTTCTCAATGACCGTCGGAAAATGGTTTAATTACAAAATCCCTTTTTAAGAATTCGTAACGCCACAATTCGGGTAACGTATTTGCTAATTTATTTTTGTCTTATTGTGTGTCTGTACTTTAAAAAAACCCATCTGGTCGCAATAAAACTTCCATACTGGGGTTTGGGATACAGAAACTAGTAACGGCAAAAATAACATTCATTCCCTTGTGACACATATTTTTATGTGAAAAATGTGTTTTAATAAATAAATAATAAAAAAATGTTTAACATTTTTTTCTTCATACCGGAAAATATGAAAAATGAATTTTCTACCTGAACCGTAATAACGTCGAACTATATGAATTTATAGAACAAATTGTAATATTTTCGAATTTGATAAATTATTTGGAAATTGATCGATTGTCACGCGATATATTTTTGTATTATAAAGTGTATCAGACTCGGTATTTATATATAGGAGGAGTTGTACATGCGATGGGTTAACTACACAAATATTGTCTCTGCTCCTTTTGTATCTACACTACATCGCGTAAAACACGATTTGTAACACTTTTATTTAAATATTTACATTAATTTTGATTAAAGATGTTCTGCTGCTATACACACACAATCGCGCTGCCGAAAAAAACGATAAAATTTTTTTTTACTCGTTTGCGTGTATAGCTGGAAGGCACAGTAACAAACTGACGAAGAACAAATATGATTAATTACAGATGCTGTGTAATAGCAATTACTGTGTGATCATATAAAATTTATATAATCACTGTTTCACCCTTCTAAGAAAATTTAAAATTTTCGTCAATTTGAACGTTTGTGAAAATTAAAACACTTCTTTCCCTAAAAGGAATGGTATAAGTTGTATTATCTCAAAGCATTCATTATAACATTGAGATCAGATAAGAAAATTAATTTATTGGCATTATCATACGAAAATTTCGAAAACAAAGTTTTCCCTCAATTCTATATTTTAGCACAACGACAAGAAAATCAAACAATAATACCCGCCCCCTTAAGAACCAAACAATCAATTTCCTTTTACATTTTCCTTATTATTATCGTAATAAAATTTTTTTATTTCTGTCTAATCAAAACAGACAGATAACACAATAGCGCGTAAGAAAAAACAACGTCTATACAGTACGCGATCTCAGATTGAAAATCATTACGCATCGTGATTCGACAAAAATTAAATTACTTATATCAAACGGTGTACGATACAATAGTGTTGCTTCCAGTACAAATAAAGGAAACGACAAAATCATTTTCATTTATCATCCTTGTCCTTTTTATTTTATTTTCTCGTAAATTAAGTTAAAAAATATATATATAGTATAAAAAAAAATGTTTTAATAAGATTACTTGACAATAATAGTAATTATAGATACGAGAGTTGAAAAGTAGAAATAAAATTTGTAATAGAAAATTCCATTATTTCATTATGATCAGACGACCTTTCTGACATGCCTTCCTTTTAACTTGAATGCTGCTTTTTCATTATTATATGACCTTCTTAGTCGACACTTCTTATAAATTGCCTGTGTTATGTTTTTGCTAAAGTGAAGGAATATATGGGAAAGTCTCTTTCTCATTACAGCTAAGTAAAAGTTAATAGAGAGGAAAATGTTTTTGTTTTTTTTATTTCCTTTTATTGACAGCAGTATTGTTGCTTTTAAAACAAAGACCAAAGTAGTTGAGTTATTAAAAATTGAAGAATCTCGTACTAGTGAAAATACAGGGTGTCCATCCGTAAAGGATTAAAATTTTTATTGCCACCATTTAGGCGAATATTAATATTGACAGTTCATACATTGAACAACGTGTTTTAATAGTGAAAATCTTTAACACAACTCAATCATCAAATACACTAAAGGTTTCAAAAGGAATATGGTGCCTTCAAAGCCTACAATTAACCGGGTTATGAAAGAAAATTTAAGGAAGTGGGACTGTGGCAAATAAGAAGTGTGTGCACAACGTATAGTCAGTGTTGAGGAGAACGAAATACCAAAATTTTAACTTTATTTATACATAAAAAAAACTAATAAAAATTATCACAGCACATACAGTTAGTCACAAAAGTCTACATACACCACTAAAATTTGCAAACTCGAGATAAATGAAACAAACTAAATATTGTAATTTTAATTAAATAATTAATTAATTTTGTCGCCCTCGATAGCATAGTAAGTAGCGCTGTAGCTTGCTATGTAATTCGAGGGTTCCGGGTTCGATTCCTGGTGGTGACATAAAAGTTACGACTGGTCGTTTTTAATGTGTTATGTGTTACATTGTGCATTGTCTTATATATCTCAAGCCATAGTTGTCGGCTTTTCTCCAAATATATATTTAATATATGTTGGTTTTGGAATAGCATCACCTAAAATCAAGCTAAAAGATTAAAATTGTCATCAAAAACTTACCGAAATATGTGTACATTCTTATTATTTTTATTTTGTAATGTCAAAATTATGACATTTTATTGCAATGCCCATTCGAGTAATTTAAAGTTCATCGAACTCTTATTACAATGTTGAAGAGTGGCTCAGTTTTGAATTGTGAACGCGTTGCAAATAAGATGTCGCAATTTCGGCAATTTTCTATTGCATCCTGTATATTTTTTTTCTTGTATTCATTACGAACCAAACTGTGCTAAGTTAAAGTTTATAAATTAATAAAAAAAAAATAATAAATTTTCTTAAAAGCAAAAAAATAAAATTTGTTCATCTTTTCAACTTGGGAACTATCGCAGAGGCAAACCGTAAGCCCACCAACAGCAGTGGCCATTAGCATCCTTGTCTTTGCCCCACCATAACTGGTCCTTCGAGCCGGGTAGGAGTAACTTTATAAGCGGCAAGAATTAGTCCATCACACAAGTCTGCAAACAAGCAACGATACGATTGGGAAATTTCACCTATGTAATTGGATAACCCGAGCAAATCGCACCGCGTGGACTTGAGCTAAGTAGCCATTTTTATTTTATTTCACTACGAGTAACGATAAGTGGTCGGCGATAGATCGTCGTTGAGGAAAGACGTGTTTTTGTCTCTCCTCGAAATAAATAAGTAAATGAATTTAAATGTGTTTTAATTAATTAACTAACTAATAAATAACTAATATATTAGTGATAGTTAAATAAATAATAATATGTTATTAATAATTTGTGTAATTTAATAAGTGAAAAATGTTTTATATTGCATATTTGTATTGATTTGTGTGTTGTGCGCTTGCAATGGTGTAGGATATGTACATAACAATTTTCGTTTATATGTATGTATTTTGATACAGTTGTTTGAATGCATCACGCATTGTAATGCAAATTTTCAATATGTATGTAGGACTTTTTTGATTGCAAAGGATGGAAAGATAAGTGTTTTTCATTTTTTCATTATTTTTACATACTAAATTACATAACACATAACTTTTTTCCCTAAATAAATTTTTCTTTTAAGTACACATATAAACACATATTTATAACCCATGAAGGTGTAGATTAGAATTATTCTCATGTTATGGGTTGTTCTTGTTATCCGACCGAATATAGTTTGCGCGAGAAAGGGTTTTTTTCAATTCTACTGTTTTTGGTACACTAGCTAACAATTTTTGTTGTTGTTTTTGGAAGAGAGTATGCATGTTTGGTGATCGACGAGAATTTTTTGTTTTCTGCTTTTGGTAATTTTAAATCCTATCTTTCGTTTTGTATACTTATTTACTCGTAGCAAATATACTCGTAGTCATATATTATATTTTACATGAATATTAGTGTGTATTGGATGTGTTTGGCGCGCGGGATATGCATTTCAATACCACCGAAAATGTGGGTTTGCGATATATAACTCGAAGCCGATCGCAATTATATTCTATAGAATGTAATTGTGTTTGGTTCTGATATAGCATGTTATACGTATATGCGTTTAGCTGTGTCCTATGGATGGGTGTGCGAAGGAACATAAGATAATAATTATTATTTCTATTTACATCATTGTTATATAATTATATATTTGTTGTATACATATTTACGTTTTGTGCTTGTATGTGCAGATGTTTTACAATAAGCGTGTGTAGCATGGCTCAATGGAAAATTAACGCATGCTTTTCGACTGCGAACGATATTATATCCCTTTAGTGATTTACTAACACAATTGTGCGGGTAGGGCAAAAGTACCATGTCATAAATTTAGTTTTGTATGTTTTTTGAACCAACTTACACATTTGTGAATTCCTTTTTAGCTTATTTTCGTCCGAAAAAAAAACACTATATCTATGCACACAATTGTGTTGGTCTTACTACAAATCAAGCGAAAAATTTTATCAACAACGCCATTACATACTATGGCTTTTGGCTCACACATTTGTGTGGGTTGGACTAAAATTAAGCCAATTCTTTTGTTTTCTTGGTTGATAAAGTGATATATTGTCTGTATAATGTTAATTGTTTTTCGGTTCATGATGGTAATGTTTTATTTTGTTTCGCATGGTATTGCTGATGTTCATAACCTTGCATGTAGCATTTTGTTTGCATATGAATGTTTTACTTGCCAGGAACAGGGACTTATGATTTTGAAAATGTTTCTTTTTTGGAAGTTTTAACGATTTATGTGAATCTGTTCAGTATCGTCGGCTTGTTTTTGTGAATCTTGCTTGGGTGATGATGAGATTGCGATGGGCATCGCTAATTCTTGTATTTATATTTTTAGCGATTTGGCAGGGGGTACACTTCTTCTTTATAATGCGGAGAACTGAGGGGGGGGGGGGGGGGGGGGTTATCGAGTGATGCAATATGTGTGATCAATTTACACAGTGGCGGCGGGAATATGGTATAATTGTTAATTATTGCTAAATGTTGTGGATGTTTTTGTTGAAGTTTATCGTCAATTTAGCTGGGCGGAATTAGAATTTTAGAGTAAGATAATTACGGTAAATTGAAGAAAAAATTCCACTAATTAAAAAGAGTGATCTATTATTTAACTCATTAACTATAATTTTATATAATAAAAGAATCTGGGGGTTCAGATATAGATGGAAGTGGAAGCTGAGTCTTTTAGGTCTCATAATAAATAAGGCTATTTGGACCTTCGTTTAGAATAATATTTAATCATTTTTAATACTAATGAAATTTTAAAATAATTATAGTTTAGATTAATCACATTACAGTTCATATACAATATTTATAATAAACATTATTATACAAATAAAATGGAAGTCAGCTAATTTAATCTTATTCTTAATCACTATTATCTAATATGAATGTTGGATAATTATATTATTAGTATTCCAGGTTGTGTACTATATCTACAAATCTCCTCCAGGTTGATGTTGGGTTGTAGCAAACGACCACTATTATATTAATGCTAGTTTCTAAATTAAATTAAATTTAGAATTAAGTTTATAATATGTTATTGTATGATCGAAAGTATACTTATACTAGGTAAAGTAGTTAAGCTAATTTATGATAGATGCTGATTAATGACAAATATTCGGGTGTGATAATATTTTTAAAAATGGATTGGAATAATAAAATTAATTTAATCCGGATTTAGGGAAGGATTCCGGAATTAATAGTATCTATGCATCTCAATTTACTAACAAATTTAAATTCTAGGACACTGGTGTTTTGGAAGCAGTTTTGTTGGCTACACTTTCGAATATTGTAAAGTGAAATGGTAGTCATTAATCTTAAGTTAATTTACAGGAAATATTTCGGAAGGCGACCCAGTTAATAACTATTTAAATTTAGTATTTAGTTATAATAAATTATTATAAGTTAGACAGTTTACTTATTCTTGGTAAAGCAGTTAATCTATTTTAAAAGTGGTGCTGGTTAGTTACGGATACTCTGGGTGTTAGTGTTTAAAACTGGTTTATAATAATAATAAAACTAAATTAAATATTGATTGTTAGGGAAAGAATTCCGGAATCAATAGCACTTATCAACAAATAATTCAAATTCTAACAATTTATTGACTCTAGGAGATAAGCATTCTGGAAGCAGTTTTGATGGCTATATACTTAACTAAAATATTTCAAAATAATAATTAATTTCAGATGCGGTCCAAAGGGAAGCTGACACAATTTGAAAGTGTCTGTAATCGGGCCAGGTCTGTCACATCTAACGTACCTTTCCCATCCTTATGTTGTATATAAAGCAGGTGTATGATGGTCGCGGCAGTAACTGGGAGTTCCTGCTTTAAACTTGGTCGTGCATTCAAATCGAATCAAAATTTATTAATCCTACTTTAATTAATGATGAATTGACATTTCAGATTTAGAGGCAGAAGAATAATATAATTCTTAGTATTACATTACTAAGTTAAAGGAAATTAATTATTAATTATGAACAGAAAGCTAATTAATTTAAATTTCAGGATGTTCATGGGTTATTTCTCGTTTAATTAGGAGATGGCAGTTACTGTTTTAATGATGACCATGGTGCTTCGATTGTTAGTATTAATTATTGCTGAATTATCTTTAACAGGTTTTATTGGTGAACGAGAAATGTCGCTGCTTCTTATTAATAATTATAAGCTTTAATGTTTTACACTGTTTAGTATCTCGAAGTCCTGTAATGATACTTTTGATTCTGGTTAGTACTATTATTATATACTAATTATTGGTGGTTTGAATTTGATTAATTTTATTTAATATTTTCAGGAGAATTGAATTGAATTAATTAATGATAATTATTACGTTAAGCTGTTTTAATATAATTAGTTAATACTTCATTATTTACCATTCTTTTAGTATTCCTAATAGTAAAAACCACCACTGGAAATATTTTAAGTTTTATTGCAGATAATTTAATATAATTTTTAGGATTCTGTTTGCTGAGATTTATACCATATTTTAAATAATTGTGCTGTCTTGTGTTAACCGTCTTACATTACATTTCAACTAACAATTTACTAACTATTGACTACTTAGGTGTCTGAAACCGGGTCAATTTCCATAATAATTAATAGACCATTCCTATCCCTCCATCTTGTTATGTGTAAAAGAGTGTGCGGATGGGCCCGGCGTCAACCGGGAATCTTACTTAGGTTTGGTCGCACATTCCAATCAATCAATCAATCAATCAAAACTACGAGTAACGATAAGTGAAAAATAAGCTCGATTCATTTAGTCAATTAGTAGACACATACGGTATTAAAATCAGTGAATTTATCGCGTAAACCTATGTAAATTAATACTATTAAAATTCTTGTGTAAGAAAGAAATACTCGTGTGAATATCGGTGCATATACATATTATCAACATAACCTCGATAAAACTCACGAACGTTAGGATTTTGAGTATAGAGCCGTATATATATTTTTCATGATTGTGTTTTCGTTATCGTTATTGCTCAAATCTGATTTAATATAACGTCAATATATTTCGTGCAAGTGAACTTCAAGGCTACTATAACGTTTCGATTTCACCACCGCCATTACATAATTGAATTGACAACTTTAATCAAAATTTTCGGGGAAGTTAATTCGGTATTGTTCATCAAACGTATTCTGAGTTAGCAAATTGGTGGCAAATCAAAGTTTTGTGTTATTATTTCCAAATTGAGAGTGCTTACTCCATAATTCGTAGTTAAAATTCGGACCTCAGTGCGTTAAAAAGGTAACGAGCCATTAATAAAGGCAAGCTGACCAACATCCTAAAATTTATAAAGGACGCCGACAACAACACTTCGGCTGAACAGATCGCTGTGCGTTTAAATCGGGTGGAAAAATTAATGCAGGAATTCAGCGATTTAGAGAATGCTATACGTGCGGACGAAAATGAAGCGGCAGATAACGTATACGAAGAAAATTATTACAACACCGTCGCTGGTCTCAATACGTTAATGCGACAAAGAAGACTTAGTACCGAGCCCGGTAACCTGAATATCGAAACATCACAAAATACAACGCAATTTGGAACGCGGTCGGAAGTTAAACTTCCAAAGATCCACATACCATCCTTTTCTGGCGAATATTCGGAGTGGCAATCATTTTATGATTTGTACACTGCCACTATTCTCGAGTCGCCTGCTCTGAATGCCGTCCAAAAATTTCAATACCTAAAAGGATTATTGCGAGGAGAAGCAGCGGTACTATTACGGCACATTAACGTAACAGAGAGCAATGATATCGGTGTCCTGAATAAACTGAAGGAACGCTACGACAGAAAGAAACATATAATAAACTCCTTTATTCGTACCTTTGTTGAGCAGCCAACCGTGCACCATTCAAATTCATTCCAAATCAAGCGATTGATGGACACGTCGGATGAGGTGATTCGCGGACTCAAGGCTTTAGGAGATGTTGCCGAATCTCGCGACCCCTGGCTTATTTATATACTGACGAATAAGCTAGATGACAAGTCCAAGGCTCTATGGGCAGAAACGGCAGCGGATATCGATAACCCAAGCTTTGCGCAGTTCCTGAAATTTTTAGCACGGCGCATCGATGCGTTAGAATCACTCAACACTTCCACGAAACGTCCACCGAATCGCAATTGGTTACCAAAAATTTTCAATTCAAATGTGCGATGTGTTAGGACCCTAGCCACTCTTTATTCCAATGTAATGACTTTCACGCATTAGACGTTAAGGGACGCAAAGAGTTTGCCAAGCGCACTAATCGGTGCCAAAACTGTTTAAGTAGCAAACATCCTATATTCCGATGTCCATCTCGGAGAAGATGCCAAAGATGTAATATGAAGCACCACACATTATTACACCAAGAACAACTTAACGAAGAAATTGTTGAAACAGGAGAAGCTAGTACGACGAGCCACGCATCTACCTTCCAGTCGGAGACCGTAACGCTGGCTTCAGTACTCCCAACGGCCATAATGCAAATAATTGATGCTTCAGGGCATCCCATAGCGTGCCGAGCACTTCCCGATTCGGGGTCACAATCCAGTTTTATTACGGAATTTTGTGTACAGCGACTAAACGCTAAAAGACGAAACGCACGTGTACCCGTAAGCGGATTGGGACAGAGTAGCGCACACGTATCCAGAGGAATCACAACACTTACAGTGAAACCTGATGATAGCCCGGAATTCAAGATAGATACGCTGATATTGTCCGTGATTACCAGCCAGCTGCCGCAACAAAATTTGGATATCAACGCATTCAATTCATGGCAAGGAGTTAAGTTGGCAGATCCAGGATTTCACAAGAAGGGCGAAATCGATATTCTCGTAGGAGCGGCTCATTTTTTCCACATCCTTCGCGATGGCCAAATTCAATTAGCTGCAGATGGGCCACTATTGCAAAACACCATCTTTGGTTGGATAGTCTCCGGAAGAATCGCCAGGAATTTGAACCATCACACCACTTCAATGTTAGCCGTGGCTGAAGATAAGGAGGATTTAGTTGATATCGACAGAAGTCTCAGGAGATTTTGGGAACTAGACTCGTTAGGTGATCAAAAAATTCAACTATCTCCGGAGGAAACCTTTTGTGAGGAACACTTTCTGCAACACGTGCAAAGAGATACGAACGGGCGATTTGTTGTTAAACTTCCGTTTAAGGAACCACCCAGCAGTTTAGGACAATCTTTGCCGTCGGCAATACAACGATTGAGAGGAATAGAACGCAGGCTGGATCGTGATTCAAAGTTATCCAAACTCTATCATGATTTTCTTCTGGAATACGAGCAGCTAAACCATATGACAGAAATCCCGCCCGGAGAAGTTACCATCAATTTATTTTACATACCACATCATGGAGTGCTAAAATCGTTGGGTTCCATCGACAAGCTGAGAGTGGTTTTTGACGGTTCCGCTAGAACGAGTACTGGAATATCGCTAAACGATTGTTTAGCTGTTGGGCCTAATGTGCAGTCCACGCTATTTTCTATAATCCTACGGTTCCGAGAACACAAGATGGTATTCTCAACAGATGTAAAAAGATTTATCGTCAAATAGCCGTCGCCAACGAAGATTGCGAATTTCAAAAGATTATTTGGCGTACTGACCCATCCAAGCCAATCCGTCATTTTAAATTAAACACAGTCACATACGGGCTTGCGTCGTCCTCCTTCCTTGCGTTACGAGCCATAAAGCAAGTAGCTGAGGACAACAAATCTACCTCACCGCGCGCGGCTGATATACTCACGAAAGATATGTACGAAGATGACATCATGACTGGAGCTGAAAATGAGGACGAACTACTATTATTACAAAACGAGATTATTACTATACTAGCAAAGTATGGATTTCAACTCAGCAAATGGGAATCAAATTGTGCTCGGTTATTAGCTCAAACTTCAGAAGAAAACTCTCATGCGCACCTAGAAACTCTCCAAGACCGCCATCACGAATCTGCTAAGGTGTTGGGTGTAATGTGGAATGCCAAGACAGATTATTTGATTTTCTCTTCCCAACAAGCGGATACCAAACCAGTGACAAAGCGAGCAGTATTGTGGAAGCCAGTCGCATCTTTGACCGCCTAGGTTGGTTAGCTCCGGTCGTCGTGACCACAAAAATATTCCTACAAATGCTTTGGTGTGACAAGCTTGATTGGGATGATCCTCTTTCTTCGAAAAAGAGAACGGCATGGGAAAATATAAGAAAAGGTCTGAAACATATAACAGCGATTTCGATTCCACGGTTTATAAACACGACTAAAAGTTGCATTGTCGATTTGCATGGTTTCTGTGACGCTAGTCAGTTGGCCTATGCGGCGGTGGTATACTTCAAAATCATTAATTCTGGCGGACAAACTTATGTTAATATCATTTCAGCCAAGTCAAGAGTTGCTCCTGTCAAACAACAGACACTTCCACGCTTAGAATTATGCGCTGCTGTCCTGCTAACTAACCTAATCAACGTCATCTTACGAGAAACTCAAGTGAAAATTGGCAGTATACACGCTTGGACAGATTCCCAAATAGTAATAGATTGGCTGGGGAGTCATCCTACACGATGGAGTACCTTTGTCGGCAACCGTACTGCGGAAATTTTAAACTCGTTGCCACGTAACCATTGGAGGCACGTACCATCTTCCGATAACCCTGCGGATTACGCTACACGTGGTTTAACACCCATCGAATTACAAGCTAACAAACTCTGGTGGAATGGTCCTTCTTGGCTACATCAATCGTCGGAGTTTTGGCCATCACAAAAAAATCATCATACAAATCTGGAGGAAAGAATCAAGAAACCACGAACGTTCATGACTACTCTAAACGCACGGAATGAACTTTATAACCATGTTTCGTCAAAATATTCGTCCTTTCGCAAGCTGCAACGAGTATTATGCCATATTCTCAGATTTGTAACGAACTCGAGAAAACCAAAGGCGACAAGAATCGATGGGACCTACTTACGCCGTGAAGAATTGTTTCATGTTCTATACGAGCTCTGCAAGAACGAACAGCACCTGTTTTACAACGACGACATAACATCATTGCAAAGGAACGGCGAAGTCAAGAAAGGCAGTAGCCTCCAAGCATTAAATCCTTTTCTGGACGGTTCGGGAATATTGAGAGTGGGAGGCAGATTGCAAAACAGTGAGGCTCCTTATTCCACCAAGCATCCGGTAATTCTGTATGCCAAATCTAAAATTATGGAGCTAATTTTAGCGGAGATCCACCAGGACAATAAGCACGCAGGTCCGACTCTTCTTCTATCTATCGCCAGACAGGAATTCTGGATACCAAAGGGCAAGCCCAAAGCCAAGGAGATCGTTAAGGCTTGCGTCATATGCCGTAAATTCAACGCCAAATGCCAACAACAACTAATGGGCAACCTTCCAATTTCGCGAGTTGAACTGATTCGGCCCTTTTTAAAGACGGGAGTAGACTACGCAGGTCCAGTCGCAATACATTTGACCAAAGGACGAGGTCAAAAAACCTACAAGGCATATATTTGCCTGTTTATCTGCCTAAGCACGAAGGCTGTGCACCTTGAGCTGGTTAGTGACCTTTCCAGCGACGCATATTTGGGAACATTGAAAAGGTTTAATGCGCGAAGGGGCATATGTCAAGATCTCCATAGCGACAACGGCACTAATTTCACGGGCTCCGATATTAAACTGAGGGAAGAATATTCTAATTTAACCAAAGAGTCCAATAATCTTTCCGATTTCTTTTCCAGAAACCGTATAACGTGGTGCTTTATTCCTCCAAATTCGCCACACTTTGGAGGCATCTGGGAAGCGGCCATAACATCTGTGAAGTTCCACTTGAAGAGGGTTATAGGCAGCCACGTACTTACATTGGAGGAAATGCATACCTTGCTTGCCGAGGTAGAAGCAATTTTGAACTCCCGGCTGTTATGCAGACTTAACGATACCGATGTGGATCCCCTAACGCCATCCCATTTTTTAATTGGCCACCCTGTTACAAAAATCCCGGAAATGGATATTACACCCCTCAAGCCATCTCATTTAACTCGGTGGAGGATGGTGCAACAAATAAGCCAGCACTTTTGGAAGAGATGGTACATAGAGTACCTGACATCATTGCAGCAGCGTTCGAAATGGAGGTTTAAGGACAATCCTATTAAAGTCGGCGATATCGTCACAATCAAAGATCGTAACCTGCCCGCACATCAGTGGCTCCTTGGCAGAATCATCAAGCTTTATCCTGGCTCCGATGGCCACGTAAGAGTAGCCACAATCAAGACTAAAAATAGTGAAATCAAGCGCCCAATTCACAAATTGTGCCTGCTTCCAGTTTCAACTACGGAGCCAAATAATACAAACCCAGAAGTCAAGTAGTTTCTGCTAAACCTCACGCAATATTCATCATTAGAACACGTATGCCCAAATTGGAACATTTATTAAATCTTACAAAAACATCGAGTTAGTGTATCCCGTATCAACGTTCCAAATATTTCTCATCAAGAACCAATTTGGTTTTAATTTCTCACATCGCTGTGCTCATAATTCATCAACACCACGGAAATTACTATCACGGAAACAACAATAATAAATCCTCACTATTGAATTAAATAATTCAAGACCCGACGATATGTTGGTTTTGGAATAGCATCACCTAAAATCAAGCTAAAAGATTAAAATTATCATCAAAAACTTACCGAAATATGTGTACATTCTTATTATTTTTATTTTGTAATGTCAAAATTATGACATTTTATTGCAATGACCATTCGAGTAATTTAAAGTTCATCGAACTCTTATTACAATGTTGAAGAGTGGCTCAGTTTTGAATTGTGAACGCGTTGCAAATAAGATGTCGCAATTTCGGCAATTTTCTATTGCATAGATTTTCTGGGCCCCTATCTCAGGTCCAAACGAAGCAACGCACATATCCTAATTATATTAGACCATTATTCTAAATTCGTGTTACTCAAAGCCCTAAGGGAGGCTTCTGCCTCATCATTGTGCCAGTATGTCGAAAATGAGGTATTTAATATGTTTTCTGTTCCTGAATCGGCAGTGACGGATAACGGAAAACAATTATCTCCAAACAATTCCAGGAATTATTCCAGAAGTATGGAGTTACTCATATTTGCACCCCTATTTACTTACCACAAAGCAGCTCGTCCGAACGGGTAAATCGTACTGTCCTGTCTATTATCAGATCATACCTGAGTGATAGTCATGCTGAATGGGACGTCTATTTATCAGAAATTGCTTGCACGTTGAGAAATGAAAGTCATTCATCTACTACTTTCTCGCCTCATTTTCTGGTATTTGGGCAGCACATGACCCAACACGGATCATACTATGAACTTCGCCGCTTGATCGAAGAAGCGGATGATAATTTTTTTCGCATGGAATCGAAACCTGATGGACTGAACTTGGTTCGGGATAAAGTCCTGCATTATTTGAAAGTGTCGTACCAGAAAAATGCTTAGCGTTATAATTTGCGTACTCGGCG
Source organism: Nephrotoma appendiculata (assembly GCA_947310385.1). Lineage (NCBI taxonomy): Eukaryota > Metazoa > Arthropoda > Insecta > Diptera > Tipulidae > Nephrotoma > Nephrotoma appendiculata. The sequence goes on from OX371223.1 coordinate 143,045,920, forward strand.
ACATATGTTCCAACTTGGGCAGGCTGTATTTGTTAGAATCTTCCCTCAAAGCGATGCTTCAAATCAATTTTCAGCTAAATTAGCTCCTAAATTTATTCATGCAATAATTGACCGTAGTATTGGTAATGTTGCATATGCGATTCGGAGTTTGCATGGAAAACAACTGGGGACATACCACGGCAAAGACATTAGGACATAACCATCTATGGAACGTAGGGGGTCGTCTTTAACAGGGTATCTTATCATAAACAAGATATATAACTTTGCCCGGCATTGAGACACCATCAGGGGTGAGTCTTCCCCACGATTTGCAACGAGAGTCATCATAGTTTTCTTGTCGTTGCACTGTATTCTTGTAATTAAGTAATTTTACCTCAGCGGAAAAAAACACACAATAAACTGATTTTTGGGCGCGAAATCATTTCGTTGTTCAATGAGGATGTTTGTTTGTGGGCCCGTTTTTATGATGATGACAAGGAAAAAAACGTTTCATTTTGGCAAAAAGATCGCATGATAGTCAGTTGAGTTTAGAATTTTGAGAAAAATTATATAAACTAATTGGACAATAAAAAACAGTTGACTAAACTAAGTTATTGATTTAACGTTTTAAAAGTATATAAGTGTAAAGTGATAAAAGCATATGAGTTTAATTAGAAATTTTGATTGTCAAAATTAAAAGAAAAATTATAGAACTAGTTGCGATAAGCATTGAAAATGCAAGTTTTTGTGATTTGAGAGACATTGTGTGCACATACGGTACGGATAGTGCCGGTCACAAGTCCGGTTATTTAAAGCGCCCAAAGAAAGATATTTACTAAAACAATTAATGTGCGGGTGAAACGTTGTTTATTGAAAAAAAAGAAAAACAATCATAAGAGATTTTAGTGATACGGTCTCAAACAATATGTTTGCGGTAAAGTGTACTTCGCTAATAATATCTAACTAACTTAATATTACGAAAAATAATATAACCTTAATAATACAAAGCGCTACAGTTGATAGTTTGATGGCAACGTCAACTAATGAAAAATAAGAACTTTTATGCAAATATAATAATATTAACTATAAATAATTTAATCGTCATAATAACAAAATATTGATAATAATATCTAATACATAATTATAAAACTCCAAATCCAAGAGTAATAAAGCCTGTATCAGTAACAGTACTGGCTATAAGATAACATCATCTACAACACGCATTGGATTAACATCATAATATATACGTCGATCCGGATTAATATCTGTTATTGTATAACAACAACAACAACGAACATTGGACCAGAAAAAACTGCCGCATCGACTATGTACATACAAATATCATAATCCCGATCTCATATAAAATTTTTCGCCAAATTTTATTTTAAAAAACGGAACCAATGCACAGTAACCACACCATGCGGACACTTTTTTCATTAAAAAGTTTAGCTAAGACAACAATTTTGTGAGACATCTATACGTTTCATGAACAAAATATTAAAAAAAGTTTAAATTTTTTTATCGATCTTTATTTCCGACGATTTGCACATGCTGGATGCACATGTTGAAGTATATACGTACATACTTGTTGAATAAAAACGTAAACAAGAAGCAAGATCAAGTTTGAATTTTTTCAATGGTTTTTACTTTTCGTAAAATATTTTTTTTTAGGTACATAGGTAATATAGGACACAAAATATAATTTTGTTTTAAAAGGACACAAAACAAAAAAAAAATATTTTACGAAAAGTAAAAACCATTGAAAAAATTCAAACTTGATCTTGCTTCTTGTTTACGTTTTTATTCAACAAGTATGTACGTATATATTTACTTCAACATGTTCATCCAGCATGTGCAAATCGTCGAAAATAAAGATCGATAAAAAAATTTATACTTTTTTTAATATTTTGTTCATGAAACGTATAGACGTCTCACAAAATTGTTGTCTTAGCTAAACTTTTTAATGAAAAAAGTGTCCGCATGGTGTGGTTACTGTGCATTGATTCCGTTTTTTTAAATAAAATTTGGCGAAAAAATTTATATGAGATCGGCAATATGATATTTGGTACATAGTAAATATATTTTTTTATATATCCCTTTTTCAACCAAGAAAACAAATAAATTGGCTCAATTTTAGTCCAACTCACACAAATGTGTGAGTAAAAAACCATAGTATGTAATGGCGTTGTTGATAAAAAATTTCGCTTGATTTGAAGCCAACACAATTGTGTAGTAACGAAAGTAATGAAAGCAATTGTAAACGGCGGCGAAAGTCATTATGGAAAATACTGGAATTAACAACGGCGTTAATCATCAAGACAGGAAAATTGATGACGTGAATGTTCGCCATGTTCGATTACAACTACATTCAAATGATTTACAATCGCAATAGGCACACATCGCCAGATGCGCCAGAATAAACGGAATAATCTCGGACTCTTGCCCATAGTGATTCTTTCTCAACAGTAAAGATGCTTTGGAACACCAATCGCTGATTATGGGGCATAGAGAAATAGACAATAGCGTCGTTTGGTATATATTCAATACGGATTCGTGGCGTACACCTTAACCACTCAACCACCAAGTGTTATAAGTATGAGGAGTAGAATTCGTGTAACAGTAAGGAAAAATGTTAAAATATAACAGCCTGAAAATTTATCCATATAAATTTAAATGTATACTTAAAGGATTAATCATTTTAATTAAATAATTAGCTCTATATCGTAGTTTCCACTCAAATCAACACAATTTCGATTAGGGGTGGCAAAAATACGGTGAGTTCACTGCTCACCTGCAAAATAAGCAACAAAACCAATCCAACAAAAAACATAACGAAAAGGATTCAAATTTATATTTATAATTGAATTATTTTATATTTCACTAAGTTTTTATTAAACAGGGTGTATACCAGCCGCTAGCTTCTACATAACAAACAAAATTAATTATTGATTAATAATTTCAAACACATTTTCCTTGATGCCAGTTCTACGTAAATTTTTGTTATTTTGGTACGAATAAAAATTTGTGCGCGTAAACATTTAATGCAGCAGGGAGATAGCTTTAATTAAAAATTCTAAAGGACCCCCTATTGCTTCATCTTGTACAAACAGAATAGATTAGAAGCCACGAAAAAATCCCAAGAATTAATTTGAATACTAAGTATACATAATATTGAGTTGGGATAAATAAACTAACCGTAACAAAATCACTGTCGGTATTTACACGGCCCTATGTACGTATAGCAAGCAATGTGCGGCATCCACAAAACTGGGTTACCTAATTTTTTATTTATGCGACAAATTAATTCACAATATACGACAATATTATGTATGACCTATTTGAACGGTAAAACACTGTAAATATAATTTTGCTATAAATTTTGTTGTTGTACTTGTGTACCCGACAAGGACTAATTGAAATTCATTTAAAAACAAAAATGGGACTGAAAAAGGAAATGTTTTTGTCGTTTTAATTTTTTTTTTTTTTTTTTTTTTGGAAAATCAAATAGAAAAACCTAAATAACAACATAGCAGACAAAAAAATAATAGAAAATTACGAGAAAATTCTAAGTTAGTTTTCCAATTAGGAGTTCAACCAGACATACAAAGAAATGTTATTTTTCAACTCAAGTTTTATAAATTTGAGTTATTTCCTAATTAAATATAGGAACGTAGAAAGAATTTAGAAGGAATTTTCTGTGGGTATTGCACAAATTAACTGCTTACAAAATTAACAGAAATTTTGTTATGATTTATATTTAGACTTTGGACATTTATGGAGAGAATTTCCTATACGAATTATGTTATAGGAATAAGGAGGAAATAACAATTGTTGTAGTGTAATGTGGGGTGGGGTGGGTATTACAACCTTCTTCTAAAATAGTTGGTATTGAGAACGCACAAATCAACTTTGCAAAAACAGTTTGGTCTAACTAATGATGAAAAAGTATCTGTGGTATCTATTATAGTACAGCGTTAGTACAATATTATAACTTTCAAAACATTTTCTTTAAGAATAAAGTACTAAATAGCCAAGGGATTCACCTAATTACAGAAAAGATACCTCTCAAAGACGGAAAATTGCTCAATTATAAAATCATACAAATCCAAAATCATATAAATTGGCATCTTTATCGCGGATACTCGCGAGCCACTGATAGAAAATCCCCTGCATGCAAAAAATCGAATGCTTTGGATTGTAAAATAAATGAGCGTAAATATCGTTTGGAACTTTAGTTATAAATAAGGATATATAACCTGAAAAACATAAATTATTTTTTCGTGACAACTACAATATAATTTTTCAATTTGCAAACCAAAACTACACAAAATATGTTTGGAATTAAACGCGGGTTCACGTACGTGATCAAAAAATGATTCGCGAATCAAGCCAATCAAATCGTTGGAATTTCCCCGCCTGAGATGAAATATTTTTATCTTTGGGCAAATTTTTGATCGCAAGCATCCAACATAGAAAAAACAAAAAATAAATTATGAGCAAAAATGACGCTCATTATATCCCTTTTTCTACAAAAAAAAAAAAAATACGCTTAAATTTAAGTCTAAACCACACAAATGTGTAAGTAAAAAAACTACGTAATGGCTTTTTGATAAAAAAATTTCGGTTGATTTGAAGTACAATCAACACAATTGTGTGAAAGGAATGTACAAATGTGTAAGTTGGTTCAAAACACATACAAAACATGATAATTTGGTCTTACCCACACAATTGTGTGGATAAATGGGAAAGGGATAAATAATTTTGCTATTTTTCTGACATTTCTATATGACACGTCAATATCAAAAACAAACAAAACACACGCCATTTTCATTGTCGGCATTTGGTGTTTTAAATTTTGTCGTGCGTTTACATAATTAATTAATTTTAATATTAATAGATGTATTAAAATTGTGAAAACAATTTGTAATATTGTGCGACGTATTTTCAAAATATCTTGTGTACTAAAATGTTGTGTAATTGCGGAATTATTACATTGAATAAAATTTGGAAATAGGACAGCCGATGCGATCACTTACCATTTCAAGCGATTCTGTGCCACATCGCTAATATTACAGTAAAATATATAGGATAATCATAAACGTAAATTAGATGTGCTTGAAAACTTAATTTTAAATAAGCGTTTGACGGCTGTAGTCATGTGAGTAGATCGTTTGTTTAAATCATTAAATTATCTCTATTTAACTTTTGAATGAATATTACAGCAATAATTTAAGCGATTTGGACGTACTACGAAGGATTCGAAAGGTGCAGATATAGGCGACCAGCTGGTACAAAAGAATTTAACTAGCCACCATAAAATGATCACACCGATGCACGGCGCCAATTGTAATCCCTTACCACAATAAGCAGAATAGTGAAGGGTAGAGTAATAAATAATTAGATTGGCTAGATCGGACAAGACTGAATTAAATCAATTTTTTTTCCACTTTTGTCTTTATTTTATGAAAAATGAAATACATATTTTATTTTATATTTATACTATCGCATATTGTTCGCATAATAATTTTACGCCCATTCAAACCATTTTCTATTAAATCGCGAGCAAAACTCCCAGGCGAGGTACGATTCGTTAGAATAATGCTGTTGTTAGAATTTGAAGCTCAATGTACAAACAAATCACGTGCTTATCCACATTCAATATCGGAAGTAGAAACTAACACGATCTTTGGGCTCGGAACTTTACTTAAATCCGCCAAATTGTGACACAACTGCAAATGCCGAAATTGAAACGGATTGTTACGGGCATCTTCAAAACTTTTCATCAATTTATCACTCATTCACTCGATTTGTGATTTAGCAAACTCAACCTTGAACGAATGTTGATGAAAATGAAATGAATGTTTTTTATTTTATTTAATTGTCAGTCGTCACCACAGTCACACATAACACACAAATTAAAATGGTTGAAAATGACAAATGAAACGTCAAGTAAAATAGCTTAATATTTAGAGCAATAGCTTTTGTTTCTAACTTCATATTGTAATCAAATTTTTTTAATCACGTACGTGAACCCGCGTTAAGAGTGCTTAATTTTATTGTTTGGGTTATAAATATTTGCAGTGTTGAACCATAGATGTCATTATAGTGAACAACTGCTATGTATCCCGAGAAAGGAAACGCCTAGCGATAAATTGAATTCCTTTTTTGAAAACTTAAATAATAGGATTGCCTTTTATAAATCGAGATTCGTTAATCCTAGGTGCTGCCATCTGGTAACGGACGTTTTTATCGTGCAGTTTGATGTACGTTCGCCGCTATTTTTTTTGTTATAGTGATTTCAAAATATCATTTCAGTGTAAAAATTTCGTGCGAATATTTGTTATAACTTTCGAAGTGGATTTGTTGGACTCAATAACCATGCATTCATTGATGAATTTAATTCGATTTTTGACGATGAAGCACCATCAAGGACCAGTGTTTATCGATGGTTTAAAGAATTCAATCGTGACCAGTCCGTTCAACGATGCTTTTCGTGAAGGTCATCCAAAATTAAAAAAGATTAGTTCGCGTTGCATCCTACGTCGCCTGTTTCAATTCTGAATGGCATACAATGATTTTTTGCCAAAAGTATTTGGCGAAATAAGGAAAATCGGCCGCCGTCGACGAATCGTTATCCACTAGGACAATGAGAGCTCTCACACATCGGCATAAACAACTGAATATTTCAGTCGTCAAAACATTGAATTAATAAATAATCCACCGTATAGTCCTGATTTGCCATCCAATGACTTCTTTCCCGCAAACCAAAAATAAATTTCGAGGTCAACGTTTTTCAACATTTGAAGAAGCGGATTGATGCGTTCAAAATGCATGTTTTGGAAGTACTTCAATCGGAGTGGAAAAGGTACCTTGAAAATTACTTCAAATGCAGAGCAAAGTTTATGGATCTTCATAGAGAATATTTTGAAAAACAATAAAGCCAATTCTGATAAATAAATATTTGTTTTTGTTCTCTAATCCCAAAATATAAACGGCAACCACCATACCTCAATTTTACAAACAACAATTTCAGTAAAAATATCAATGTCCGAAAAGTAAGTAAGCAGAATTTACAAGAATTAACTGACAGTTAAAAGCTAATTAAAGATAAAGACAAATAAAATGACCTAGGAAAGACCTAGGGTTTGGTAACCAGGAACTAGTCAACCTCGAAAAAATGCGTGTGAAGTTATTCACGAATTCACAGTTTTATTGTTGTATTAGTTTAACACTGTTAAATTAAAATCTAATTAGTAAACATAACTGTTCCTATACGAAAATTAGTAAAACCAATTACGTCAGTGTGTACTAAAATTGTATCCAAGGAATGTAATGTAATGGAATATAGAAATAAAAAAAATTATAGCGATTTAGTGAAATTTAACAAACTAAACTAAATTCGAACTAATGAAATGATGATCGTCGTTCAGTTTTCTAATTTGATTCGCTTTGTAAATTCCACATCACGATGTATACATTATGTGGCACTAAAGACCTTTGTCTTAAGCGCTGTAGATAAAAACCCTTTGCTTCTTTAATTTATGATGTTCATTTAAAATAAATTAAAATGATTGAGATCTTATTTCATGCGGCCGATTGTAATATAATCAATTTGCCCGAATTTAACCCAACATCCAAAACAAGAAAAAATTGGAAATAAATTTTCCTTCAAAACATTATTACATTTTCTTTTGTTTTGTTTTAGATAAATTTCATATTCCTCTTTCCAAATATTATTACCATTTTTCTTTTATTTGATATAAATGTGTGTGCGTGTGTATTTATTGCGAACCTTCCTTCTTTTCTATATCTACCTTGGCTTTCTGTACAAAAAGTCAAGAAAAACAATTTTCCCATATACCAAAAAAAAAAGCTTAAATAAAATTTAATGTTCCTTAGCAAATGATATATTGACAGTAAATTTTGAGTTCTCTAAATTGAATTCGATTTTTATTATGCTCCTCGAATCGTAAATGTGTATGTAGCCCGATTTATGTCCTTGTATTGGAAGTTTTAAAATTAAAGTAACCGATTTTAAAAAGATCAGATTTCAATTATTATTATTTATAAGGGACATACAACAACAGTTACGAGTATATAAATCTTTGGAAACGTTTGGCTCATTCTAATATCTGTTTGAATCAAATTTAGTGGAAGTGATTGACCAATTTAATTTGTGAATATTTTGTTGTTCTATTCTAAGCCGATTTAATATTATTTGAATTAGATTTCCCTTAATTAAATTTGTTGTTGAGCCTAACCTAAACGTTAAATTTCAAAGTGTCTGTTTATCCATTTTTCTTTACCATTCGAATTTACTGAATAGAAAAAATTTGAATTTGCATACAAAGCAATCCCCCTAATCCCCTATCGGCAATTTTCTGAGCTATGTAGTTTTCATTGGTTTTTTTGGAATTATGGCTATTCTGTTTTTATTTAAATTTATAATATTTTTATAATATTAAATTAAAATATTTAAAACAAATAAATCTAGGCACAAATTTATGGATTTAACTTTATAAAAAAATCGTTTCAAATCGATCTATATTGTCTGAAAGCCTCAACATATCGATTCAAATTATCGTTTCATGTCGTAATCAAACTGTTTCACACCGTTTCAAATCATTCCAAATGATCAAAAATTATAACCAAATAATCACAGTTTTTAATAAATTCGTTCCTAATCCCAATTGTCCAAAAATCCTTCCAAAATATCCCAAATCGTTCCAAATTGTACATCAAGGTCAGGATTACCAAGACGTTGGAAGTTTGGTTTCGAACTAATAAAACATTGAATTCTTTAAATTAAAAAAATCGGTCGGCTCACGCAGTGACCAAACTACAAAAAAATTCAAAATACAGTCAAACCTGTTTTTGTGCGGTCTTTTTTATGCGATTTTTTGAGTGGTCTTTTTTGTGCGATTTTTTTTTATGCGGCATGAAAAAAATTTATTCAGTACAATCTACTTAAGCTCTTTCAAAATTTCAATCAAATTAGAACATAATTCAATGTGATTAATCTAATTAGTTAATTGACGTTAGTCATTCTGTTTTTTTCGATGTTTCATATTTCATCACATTGTGTAAGAATTACGTCAGGTTGCGTAATGTTTTGAGTTTTTTTCTACGTGAAACTTTTTTTATGCTGTCCTTATTACCGCAACAGGTTTGACTGTACCTTGAACTTACATACAAAGTGTAATCACAATGCCTGCGAATTATTATGTAACCTCGAATTTTACTGTATTTGACGCATTTTTTTTGTCTTCGGGGAGGTGAACGCACAATGTGTCGGACTTGCTTTTCTGGCCTACCGACTAAAAACACTTTCCCTCCCTCCGTCATACTAGCCTGGAACTGGTTCCCACATCATTTCGGGTTAATATGTTTTTTCTTTTTTTTGATGCTTACCTTGAGCTACCTCCGCTTTATGGGAATCTATCTCAATCAACAAACTGTGAAACAAGCTCCAATGAATCCGCTCCTCGGAGCATAATAACAACCATTTCAGGCGACCATGTACCCAATTCTACATTCAGCGCTCTGCGATCCTCCCATGCTTGGCATACAAAGAACGTGTGCTCCGCGTCGTTGTAACTACTTGGGCAGTACAGGCATTCAGCCGACGTCACCTTCTTCATTCTGAAAAGATATGATCGGAAATATCCGTGACCACTCAGGAACTGCGTCAGGTAGTATCCGACCTCTCAATACGTCCTTTCAATCCAGGGGCTCACCTGATCTATAAGCCTAGCTGTCCATCTACGCTTTGTTTCTCGCTCCCATATGCTGTGCCAGGTTTCCATAGTACGAGCCCTTCTTTCCAGGCTCGCTGCTTTCCGGCCGACCTCTAACTTTCGGTTGTATATGAACTTCCGCTCTTTAGCCAAAAGGTGTATGGGAATACACCCAGCTATAATTACGCTTCTGCGACGGTGCGGTAGGCCGAGGCTACTTGCAATGCACTCCGCCTCTGCACTCGGGATAACCGCTTCCGGTACGCTTCCTTCTTCAGGGAGTCAGCCCAAATCTCTGCCCCGTATAGAAGGACGAATTGGACCGCCGTCATTAAGAAGGCGACTCTATTTGACGCATATTGGACCCGCGTATTTGACGCATGCATGCGATTTCTATTCAATTGCGTAGCGAAACGTCATTAATTTCAACATCATCATTTCATTAGTTCGAAACAAAAATTAAATCTGGTTGGGGTTTCAGACTGGACTTTTCAGATAAACGTACTAAAAAAAATCAAAATTTGCTTTTAAACTCCGAATGTTTTGATGTAATATACTATACCGATTTAACATTGTGAAAGGCGATAATCAAAAATATATTGCATACAAATACAATGATAATGATAAAGTGAACCAATATAATATATCCAATTTGAGCAATAATCATAAAAATAGAATGTCAAATGCAGTACACTCTTAATGATAGGAGAGTATATATACACATATAGATTAAAAAAATTTAAAGAATTGAGAAAGTTAGAAAATGTGCAACGTACTAAAAAATAACTTCCATCAGGCTTATTATTCATAGCATTAATATTCAATGTTACCAACTTTAAAGCAATAAAACGCAAGATAAAAATACGAAGAAGATCTGTCAAAAAATGTAAATAAACAACACAAAAGATAAACAAACAAAAATTTAAACTTGAGCTTTTACAGGTAAATAAATTGTAATACTTAACAAACTATATAATTGCAGATTCACAGGTAGATCAACTAGATGTATTCCCTTCAATAGGATTGTGGATATTTTTAATACGAAAAATATCATTCAACGAATAAATTTGATGAACATCGGACTCCGCCGATTTCCGTAAGTATATTTGTCCAGCTTTACACCACAAATAATAATACTTATACAGTGTTTTGATATTTTTAGCTTCTCCGTATAATCTGGACTGGAACGCAGACAATTTATGCGTTATGTAGATGCGCTATACAGTGTGATTTATTGGTAGAGGGACATCCAAATCTCCTGTTGATAGTGATTTGTGTTTTCGGGTTTGTGTCAAAATGTTGTTTTTGAGTTGAGTGGAATTTAGTTTTACAATAAAAAAATCTTTTTGCAAAAGCTTTGATTTGTTTTGATTTGCTGGAGCCGACATAATTTTTTTATGGATTGCCTCAACGGATACTATGTCATCACCACTCAAATTAACCCTGAATTTTTAATTAGCACAAATAATTAGACCACGAATGTCTTCATGGTTAAATGGCAGGTCACTAATCATGATGCTGGAAATATTTTGTTGTTGAATCGGTTTATCCACATCCGCATCTAATTGATGTAGTTTTGAGGCTTGTTTAAGCAGTTGTTCCTCCAAAAGACACATCCTGAACTTAATTTCACCATTTTCATACTTTAACGATGCTACACTGGTCTTCAAGTCTTCCAAAGCGGAGAGTTTTTTTCCATACGTTTAATCTGGATCATGACGTCAGACAAACTTACATTAGTATTTGAATCTGACAAAACCTGATCATCATCCATAATAGATTGGTTCGAAGTTGTTTTACAGTCTTCACATAACCAATTTACCGATCGATTTTTGATGCCTTGCAGAAGATCGCCAGAAATGCGAGCACATTTGATATGAAAAGGTTTCTCGCACGGTCCCCCACATTTTACACCAGGAAATCCTCCTTTAGTGATGTTGGAAGAGCAAGTATTACAGGTTGCAGACATGGCACTAAACACGGTTAAAGAGTCCGTATTAAATTATTATTAAATAATATTATTTTGTTGTACTAGAATTTAAATGTTATTAAATATTATATTTTATATTATTATTATTATTATTATTATTAAAATGTTTAAATTTAAAATTTTATTTATTTAATATAATTTTTATGTATGCGTCTTTGTTAATTAAAAAATACTATCTCGTAATGTTATGCTGTTTGGATTCTGCTAGATTAAGGGACGTATATAACAACTTGTTGCAACATGACATAATACTACGCAATATGCCGCAAAATGGTACAACGTCAAGCAATGTACCAACATCTGCAACATCACACAACATGGTGCAACATCATGCAACATGGTATAATATCCCTACCATGATACAACATTACGCAAACGAAATTTTTAAAATTTAAATGAAAATTTTCGAAATTCATCTATCCTTACCGCAATTAGGACTTATCACAATCGATTCCTTGCACTAGAATAGCTCTCACCAATTTTCGAAAATTGTGGTAGAAAAAGATCTTTGGTCCGCCAGAAGACCCATACAAATTTTTGCAAAAACACCACCAATCGCAATTGATTTCTGGTACTTTAAAATACCCTTTCTCCAATTCGCTGTTGACTCGCCTCGCTCCCGATTTCGATCTCATAATCCTGAACGATGGAAAGTCACTAGAATATCGTTGACAGCCAGTGCGATAGGCATAACAATAGCTCCTAGCGAAGCCGGTTATCGAGCTCGAGAATGTGTCAATCTGGTAATTGGATGCCTAACTAAATTGAATTTGCGCGAAAACTCGTGGAAATGCTATAGTAGGACTTTTCGAATGAATTGAATGGTTGATGTGCAAATGTATAATGGGAGAATTGGTTGTCAAAATCTGACAATGTATTTCGAAATCTGGACTGGTAAGCTAATGAATTGTATAGTGCATATAAAATTGTTTTCCAGTAATGGCAAGAGTAGATTAAATGTAATTAAAAGGTTGAGCAAACCGAAATGGGGAGCTTATACTGGTGTGACTGATATGTTACGAAGGACGCTAGTGTCACCCAAAATGGCATATGAAATGAGTGTAAGGAAACTCTGCGCATGTTGAAGGACAATACAATGGTGAATATAGTGAAAGAGAAGTAAAGGGTAATAAAGTGGTAAATATTCAACAAAATTTGTCAGTAATGACCAGTTAATGGTGATAAAGAAAAGTGGTTAAAGTGAATTTCTGTGAAGCAGATGAACACATGTAAGTACAAAATACCAAATCGTGGGGTAAGCCCAGTCATGCATCAACTTCAATCATCAAACCGAATATTCATGGCAAGAAGCTAATGCAGAGCATCTGGTGAGATCAGTTCGGAGTGATCCACTACGAGGTTCAGTATTCAACAGACATTGCCCCTTTCGACTACCACTTGCCCCGGTCGATGACTCAATCGGATCGATTCTTGGCTTCCGTATGGTGCCTGTAAGAACTTATCCATAATCCATCAAATAATTTAGTAGCTGGCCAAACGTTCCACGGATATCCACCACAAAATAACGAATTAGAGAGTTGGTCGCCTTACAACTTCAGAAGATTCGTAATAATTACAGAAAATGGTGTGGATTCTAATTATATGACAATTATATTCTCGTGATCCGGAAACGACATAGCCAGTATTTAGCGTAAAACCACACCAAGCAAATTAAGTATAAATTCTTATTAAATGCTAGGCACGCAAAATTAGTGTACGTGCTCGAATTATATGACTGACAATTAAAAATCTAAATTAGCCTGTATTGCGTACTACAAAAATATTTCACAGCTCAAATGGGAATACAAAAATTTTCTATATTTCCTTCATTGCCACCACAAATCCGGAAAAAAGTTCTCTGCAAAAATTAATGTGACAATTGAATGAATATAAATTTTCTACATACAATGTTAGAAAACGATGAAAATTCTTTTATTCATAACTCCATTGTTAGTTATGTACATATATGCCTATGTATGCATATAATGACGATGATGATGATTTCCACAGTGGAAAATTATAACCAACAAATATGTTTATTATTGACCCAGATTTTTTAATTTTTATTCAACTCGCACATATACTATACATATATCACAAAGTATATGTGTTGAAATATATTTGTATACAGAAAAATGAAATGTGTGACGACTGTTAATATACGAGATTTGAAAATAGTTTTTACTACCGCACCGATGTAGAGTATAGCGTATATTATGAAACCGGAAAATCGCGTTCCGTTTCGAAATAATCATCAACTGCCGCACAGTTTTTAATTACAACAAAATACAAAACAAAGAAATTCAACCGTAAAAAAGGACGCAAATAATGTCAAGTGGTTTGGTTTTTAATTACGCGTTTTAAAATGGTACAGCAAATGCTGGTTGTCGCGTCATTCAAGTACTCCCTTTAAATCCTCCCCATAAATTGAATAATGGGGTTTCTAAATTATCTGTTTGACTACATACTCATATATACGTTTATGTTTAGGAGATGATGATGATATTTCTATGGCTTTATATTTAGTTGAAAACTTTAATTGGTTGTGCTCTAGAAATTTTTGTGTGTTCACGATCGACTTCACCATCCCATCCCATGTCATAAAATCCTTTTATATATAGATACGAAAGCTTTTATTTTTAATTTCCGACATGTGATGACGATGATGATGATACTGCTGCGGTTACCCACTAGACTGAACATAGCTTCTAATTATTTCTATATAAAACATAATCGAACTGCTGAGTAATTTTCTAAATTTTCTTTTAACACATGTCACGCACATGTTATAACATTTTGTTGGTGGCTGGGAAAATCAATCTTTAATATTTGTTTCGATTAATTTGGTGATTATAAATTTAATATGTCAACATATTTTCAGGTATAAATTGGTAAATTTTTATATTTTTATGAAAATATTATTTATATTTTGATTTCATAAATTTTTAATTTGTTTGCTTAAAACTTAATTGCTTAATTGTGGTTTGGAGCATTTAAACTTAAATTTTTCGGTGAGTAAGTTTGCAACGAAAATCTCATTCCTTATTAATATAACGAGTTTAACGCCGCTGATAACAAATACCCGAATGTACTGTTAAAATTAGCCAAAAGATTTCAGCCGAAAGATAATGCAGATAGTGTCTTTGCTATCCCAGCTGAAAAATATTTTATAGCCGAAAGATATATTACCTAGTTCTACTATCACCTCCAAATAATCAGAATACAGCAAAAACATGTAAGGGGGTCATGTAATTTTACCAAATTGGTTATATAAATTAATATAAATTTTCGAAACTAAATTAATAAAATTTTCTGTAATTTTTGGGTTACCCACTTTCCAATCGATCCCACTATTTTTATTAGATGATCATATACCTAGGTAAGCCCACACGAAATGTGCATCAAGTCTGAAGGCGCTGGGGGTGTAATTTAGTATAATTTACCCGAAAATTCGAAATTGTCGAAACTTAATTAATAAAATATTCTATAACTGTTCTGTAACTGCATACCAAATTGCACCACAATCTTCAGACTTTCCCCAAATTTCATCTGGGCATACCTAAGATTATGATTTATCTAATAAACATGGTGAGATCAATGGGAAAGTGGGTAACTCAAAAGTTACAGAATATTTTATTTATTTAGTTTCGAAAATTTCTTAATTTATAGTAACTTGCGTCTTACGATTTGGACCAATTTGGTAAAATTATACAGCTCCTGGCAGATTTCTGCTGTATTCTGATTGTTTGGAGTTGATAGTAGAACTAGATATATCAAGTAATATACCTTTCGGCTATACAATATTTTTTCGGTTGGGATAGCAAAGACACTATCTGCATTACTATCCTTCGGCTGGAAACTTTCAATTAACTTTAACAGGGTTACCCAAATCCTTGAATCCTGTGCCACTTCTTCCATAGTGATGGCTCTGGATTTTTATTTTTATTTTATTTCAATTACACCCATACCTCGCCTCGATATACGGCCAAGATCGGTTTTAATTTTTTACCTTTCCTTTTTGAGATTAAAAACTTTTCACCAAATATTTTTGTATTTTAAATTTTTTTTGGCCGTATACCGTCAACATCTCAGGTGTAAATCAAAATTTAAGTAAAAATTAGAAAAAACCGTTATAGCGAATCTCCGTAAAGCGACGCCGTATAACGAGGTATAGGTATTATAAAATATAAATTCTAATTACGTAATCAAATCTTAAATCTCTGAGGTTATGAGCCCAGCGCCGTAAAGGGAAATTAATCAAAATAGTAGTTTTGGTGATTTTTTTTTGTGTCAATTGAAATAAAAAAAAAAAAAATGACGGAAACTACAACCAACAGCATCAGCAAAATAACACAGTTTGATGGGACAAATTTCAGTAATTGGAAATATCGAGTGGGAATTTTACTTGATGAAAGAGATTTGAGAAAATACATCAATAAAGGACTAGATGAAATTTTGGCTGGTGTGGAAGCAAAGGAACGTGAAAAAATTAGATTGGAAGAAAAAAATGCGTATCAGTGCTGGTACAAACAATTCATGATAATCAACTCGAATATGTAAGAGAGAAATCACATGCAAAAGACATGTATGATGCATTGTGCAGTAAGTGTAGAAAGTCAAGTTTTGTTACGAAAACAACTTTTAATGATGAAATATGAAAATGATAGCATCGTGGATCATCTTTTACTGTTTGACAAGAAGATTCGTAAGCTAATTTCAGCGGTTACTGTGATGAAGGATGTTTTATTGGTGAAAGATTTTAAATGCAACTTGATGTCGATACGTGCTTTGACTACAAAGGGGTACAAAGCATTGTTTGAGGGTGACCAAGCATTTGTGTCATTCAATGGAATAATTAAATTCGTTGGACAAGTCGAAGGAAATCAGTATACAGTCACATTCCATGTGGAGAACAATGTGTTTGCTGGTTATGCAGGTGACATGAATTTGCATAAAATTTCTCAAAGTTTGTGGCATTTTAGATTGGGTCACTTGAATGCAAATGATATGAAGAAACTGACAAGTAAGATGGCTGATGGATTAAACCAAGTAAATGTTGACAACAATACGAAACTGTGTAAACCATGCGTGCTTGGGAAACAAACACGTTCATCATTTCCGAAAAATAAAAATGTTCGATTATCACGTGTTTTGGAGTTGATTCACAGTGACGTATGTGGTCCGATGCAAACGACTGCATATGATGGTTCCAGATATTTTGTGACATTTACGGACGATTTTTCGAGAGCATCCAGTGTTTATTGCATTCAACGGAAAAGTGAAGTATTTGAAAAGTTTAAACTTTTTGTGGCGATGGCTGAAGCACTTCATGGTAAAAATATGGCCAAACTAAGAGCTGACAATGGTGGCGAATTCACGTCAAATGAATTTAAGAATTATTGCAATGAAAAAGGTATTCAAATGTCATTAACTGTTCCGTATAATCCAGAAATGAATTCTACATCCGAGCGATTGAATCGAACACTTGAAGAAAAGTCAAGAACAATGATTTTGGCATGTGAACTGGATGGAAAGTTTTGGAACTAGGCTATCATCACTGCAAATTATTTAAAGAATCGATTACCGACAAATGCAGTTGAAAATCGTTTTGAAGTGAAAACTTCGGCTGAAATTTGGTTTGGTCAAAAACCGAATTTGTCACATCTTCGTATTTTTGGTTGTGAATGTTACAATCATATTCCATCGAATAATCGTACCAAATTACAGCCAAAATCATCGAAATGTATCATGCTGGGATATGGTTCATCATATGGTACATATCGTCTGTGGGATATAGAACAACAAGAACAAATAATGGGTCGAAGTGTAACTTTCAACGAGTCAACGGTTTTAAATCGAGAAAAATTAATTGAGGTAATTGATTCGGTTAATGAGAGGCGGTTAATGATGACAGTTCGTGTGATCGAGGTATGAATGATACAATGAACTATTCATTTTGTGATGCAAGTGGCCAGTCATTCGATAAACGTAATGATACGCATTCAGCTGGCAATGAAAATCGAGAAATCTATAGCATTAATATGGATTGTGCTGGTAACGGCATGCAGCAGTTCCATGGCGTCAATTTAGATGACCCAGATGACGACCAAGAAAATATCAACAGTGCAAGTTCAGATTGTATTGGCAACAATGACAGGACAATTCCACGAAAAAGTGAACGAAGTCGACGAGCACCTAATCGATATGGTGAATGGGCAACTATGAGCGAATGTTTTCAAAATGCATTGATTGCTAGAGAATTTCAAGAGGATGAAAATCTTGCTTTATCGGCTGAACAGTTTGTGGAAGATGATCCATCATATGATGATCTGAAGCAAAACGTCGAATTGATTGGCCAGAATGAAAAAAGGCGATCGATAGTGAGTATCAGTCTTTAATCAACAACAAAACTTGGACTGTTTGCGATTTACCAAAAGATAGAAGTGCCATAACAAACAAATGGGTCTTTAAGTTGAAAAGAAAAGCTGATGGTTCAACTGATAAGTACAAAGCAAGATTGGTAACACGTGGTTTTACTCAAAATCTAGGATTCGATTATGATGAGACATATGCACCAGTGGCAAAATTAGTTTCATTGAAAATTTTACTGTCAATTGCCAATCGTTATGATATGCATATTCATCAGATGGACGTTAAGTGCGCATTTTTGAACGGTGATTTGAACGAAGATATTTATATGCGACTTCCAGAGGATTTTGGTCAAGATGATAAATTACTTAAATTAAACAAAGCAATTTATGGACTGAAACAAGCATCGCGTGCATGGAACGAGAAGTTCAAAAATTTTATGATTCGAATATGATTCGATTATATGTGAAGGAGCAAAATGGAATCATATGTTATGTGCTACTGTACGTCGACGATACATTGATATTTTGCCGAGCTATCAAAATGATTGAAGTTGTGAAGGAATTTCCATCAAATGAATTTGATATGACTGATGTTGGTAAAGCGAGCTCATTTTTGGGAATGCCGATTGACCAAAACATCGAAAAGGGCATCATTACGATGAGTCAGTCAAGATATTTGGTGAAAGTTTTGCAAAAGTTTGGAATGCAAAATTGTAAACCTAAATCGACACCAATGGAAAAGGGTTTACATGTTGATGTGGGTCAAAATGGAAAATGTTCGAATCATCCGTATCGTGAATTGGTTGGGTGTTTAATTTATGCACATGTGAGTACCAAACCAGGTTTGTGTGCCTCAACGAGATATTTTAGCCGTTTTCAAAATTGTTTCAGCGAAACTCATTTCAATTACGCGAAACGAATTTTGAGTTACATTCGTGGCACCATTGACATGAAAATGGTTTATAAGAAAGACGTCGAAGCAAAGACATTGATTGGTCACAGTGACTCAGATTGGGCAGGTGTCAAAAATGATTCGAAATCCACATCTGGATATGTGTTCAAGTTATTTGGAAACACAGTCAGTTGGTCATTAGGCAAGCAGCCAACTGTTAGTAAATCGTCGACTGAAGCTGAGTACATTGCGCTATTTGAAGCTGTTAGTGAGGGCGAATGGATAAAGAAATTATTGGTTGAACTGAGGATCAATTACAATGAACCGATTCCAATACATGAAGATAATACATCATGTAACAAAATTGCTGAGGAGCCACGTGAATACAAACGATGGCTCTAGAGTAGTTGACGCTCAGAGACGAAATTTCATTCAAAAAATTTAGGAGTGCTTTCCAGGATGTAAAACCCGCAAACGTCCAACATCTAAGAAACGTACTCTAAATCGAAAGCCTCTAGAACCTAGCAATTTTTTTTTTTTTTTATTATTTATTTATTAGTTTAGAATTAACTATTTAAAATTATACATTTTATATTATTTCATAATTAAAAAAAAATTAAACATTACCTACAAAAACAGAAAAACTATTCTTCTTTGACATATTTTACAACTGCTTGTTTAAATCTATAAAAATTTGCTTCATTTCTTATGTAAAACATAAAAATATAACTTTACGGAGATATTGGGTGTTCAACGACAATTTATTGAAAAACAGATAATTTACCGGGAAAAAATTCTCCGAAAACGATAATTTACCAAAAACTACAAAGTTAAGAAAAAAAGACCATCTACTCATATCTATACCACAACAAGTAGAAAATTAACTCGACCTTACTACACCCCCCCATTTTTAACCTCAACGGTCATTCTGTAAAAATACGAGTAGATACGGCCAGACGAATTTTAAACGTCTTAATTTATATTACTGTGGGCATAAGACACACACATAATATGAGTTTCCACAGACACACACATAATATGAGAAGTTCTGATTTGGCAGTATAATTCGCTAAATCGATTTGTTCTTGTTTTATACGGTAGGTATAAAGCAAGACCTAAATTTTTGCAGTTTGGTCGTTGCAAGTTGCAACCTGAAGGATAGACTAACTTTTTATCAGTACGAAGCCTATCTGGCAAAAAAGAACTTGAGGAGGTTGTCATTTTTTGTAAGGGTGGTGTGTACTTTTACACAATGACCCTTGGGTGGTACATATATTATGAGTAGATTAAACAAATAATATTTGTCTATAAAATGTAAAAAGCCGAAAATCTTTAAATCAAAAACTAGTTAGTTACTTGGTTATGTGTATCTTGGTTATGTGTTCCATCATTATTTTTTAGCATCTTTCTTCATCTGCTTCTTGAATACTATCAACGAGTTTTTCAATTTTTTGAGCAAGTTGGGTTTCTCGAATCGAAGCAGTTCGTTTTTGTGCTCTATTTCTAGTCAGAACTGTTGAAACGGTGGTATAATTGGAGAACTGCGATTTATCGGAGTATATACTAAATTCATTATTACAATTTATGATCTGGAGGTCGGAATCAAGTGAACTCCCTCTTGATTAGGCTTTGTTATTATATTTTAATTGCCCATAATTGGGACAAGGCTAATTTTTGTGATCGGCCTTTTGAATCACTACTTTGGTTACACCGTGAGATTTTGCAGCACTTCTTTGTTTTTCCTATGCACTTCTCTGGGTTATCCTGAAATGGAATCCGTGCTTAATACCATCCATTGCTGAGTCGCCTATGGTTATCATGTAAAAATCTTCACATTCTATGAAAAATACTTTCATTCTAATAAAAAACTTATGAAAAACCAAATATAATATTTCAAAGAAGTCTGATACAGTTCCATCTATTACGATTCTACAATACAGACCCGGACGTTGTTAATTTTCACAGAGGATCGAGTTTCTCTGGAATTCTTAGACATATGAGCGCGGTCATTATTTTGACATATGAGCGCGGTCATTATTTTCTCCCAGTTTACACTGTAGTTTATGTATGGTTATGTTGTACTCTCAACATTTTCCAAAATTATCCTCATGGTAAAACACTGGTCAGTGGTCCAGATCGGTTGGGACGAAAACCATATTGATAGTGGCCAATGATGTTTTCGGCGAAAGGGACAAGTCTGGCAAGTGCAACCTTAGCCAACACTTCGTAAGCAATGTTCAATAGAGTTACACCACGAGTTTCCATATTTAAGACGGCCGTCTTTTTTGTGCAACGGACATATAAGCTGCGTCTTGGTCCCAAATAGAGACAATGAGTCCGAAAAAATGTCACTATCGCAATAGTAAATAGTGTCATGCTACTCTACCGTGATATTTATAACATTCAGCCCGAAATTTTAAAAATTACTTCTATTTAGTCGCAAATTATCCATTAATTAATTGCTTGGTAGCAAGCAACACCTCGGAGGCAGCAATATCATCGGTTTCATCAAATAAAATCGAGTGAGATGGCTCGGCTACGTTACAAGATCCCCACAACAACGGATGATTAATAAAGTGTTTCACCAACAACCAACCGGAATGCGTCTTAGAGGAAGACTCGGACTACGTTGGAGTGGCGACGTCGAACAAGATATACATATACTAGGATGTTGAATTTGGAGGACGAGAGCGATGGGCCGTGACGGATGAAGGAAAATAGTGAGGGCGGTAAAATACCTTAGACCTAAACTCAGGTGAAAAAGTTAATGTGGAAACTCAATTATGACTACGTGATTCACCTCCATGAAGCGAGCACGAATTTTCAGTAGGAAATATACATTTTTGAGATTTTCAAAAAATTTCTATCTGAATAAAGACGATTGAATCTCGCCTCACAGGCGATTCAGGAGCACTTGACATATACCGCGGAATTCGTTCGAGTTTTGACTACAAAGTGAGAAAAATCAGAAAAATTCTATCTGAAATTAATGGAATAGGATCGTTTGAATTTCCCGCACGAGAAATGTCAAGTTCTCCGCCAGCATTCGTTAAACTTTTGACTACAAATTGAGAGATTTTTATTTCGTTGATGTTCCGACTACAAACTAAAAGAGAAAAATTCTATCGGCAGTAATCTGAATATAATCGTTTGAATCTCACATCGCAGGGGATTGATGAGCACTTGACAGGGATTTTCAAAAAAAAAAAAAAACTATATCTGGACATATCTGGAGATAGCCGTTTGAATATCTCCCACAAGCGATTCACGAGCGCTTGGCATATACCGCCGGATTCATGGAACTTTTGACTACAAACTGAGGAATTTTAAGAAAAATTATGTCTGCTATTACCTGCATACAGTTGTTTGAATCTTGCCTCACGGGCGATTCACGAGAACTTGACATATAACGAATCCGGCGGTATATGTCAAGTGACGTCTGGATGACGAGATACCATCGACTATACCCAGATGATTCCAGATAGATTTGTTTTGAAAATATCTCAGTTTGTGGTCAAACTTCAACAAATCCCGCGCTATATGACAAGTGCTTGTGAATCACTTGTGAGGCGAGATATAACAAGCGGCGATTTAGATATTTCCGGACAGAACTCTTTCAATTA
The DNA here is from genome assembly GCA_947310385.1 of Nephrotoma appendiculata. Classification (NCBI taxonomy): domain Eukaryota; kingdom Metazoa; phylum Arthropoda; class Insecta; order Diptera; family Tipulidae; genus Nephrotoma; species Nephrotoma appendiculata. Next base: position 143,068,512 of record OX371223.1, read on the forward strand.
ATTTTGCTCATTTTAAATGTTTTAAATGTTAATACAACAGCGTAGTTTTTGTTGCTAATTGAATTTTGTTTGTGACATAAATTTGCTTTATGGTTTCAATTTGGATGCATTTTGTGCCACGACAGAAGTGGTATTCCCAAAAAACATACTTTACCCTCAGAGCAGAAATAGGTCTATGTTTTTTCTTTCCAAAAATGTTAACGTGTTTTGGTGCAAATTTCATTATCATTGTTAAAGTGAAATGAAAAGTAACGCACATACAGAAATCATCACTTTGTAGAAGCTTTGAGATGCCTTATTATTGTCTGTTAATTGTAAACCCTTAAACCATTAAATACTCTGGAAGAATAGTGATGTATTTTTCTCGTCTCCAACATTGTGGGGCTTCTGTTGTTGTAAAGCGATGATATTACGACAAAAAAACCAGAGGTCGCGTAAAAACAATTCTCAAATGCTCGTATCATAAATTGAGAAGAGCTAGAGATCATAGAGACATATTTGAATTGTTAAATATAAATTAAAATAAGATAGAGGTCCATACATAAAATGTCTAGGAGTTCTAGGTTTTCTGGGCAGAAAACATTTTATTTTCAACGAGAACTTTAGCTTGCCTGCTACAAGCGAGTTCAGCTAACGTGAATATTATTACTAATTTACAACTCAAGCTGACCTTAATCCTATACTAATCGGACAGCACCCTTCTTACAAAGTTCTTTCTTGATTGTATAATGGCCCACGCATTCTAGAAAATTCAATGAATGTTCCACCAACGTTGGTGGAATTTTGGGGTTATATGTTCTGATATGCGAGAAATCTAAAAAAATAAAAAATAAAAATTTCGTTAAAAATAAGAAAACAATTTTCTAGAGCCTTATCGCAGTGACACCTACGGAGTCCAATTGTGAATCTTAACCATCCAAAAACCCACTCGGTTCAGCCGATTAGGAGGAGTTCAGTCACATACACACGTACAGGTGAATTATATATATGTATATATACAGTGTGGGGGGGGGGGGGGCAAACTTCATCACCACCCCGGTGAAGTTTTGGGGTTATATGTTCCGATATGTGAGAAACATAAAAAAATAAATTCCGTCAAAAAACAAAAGAATAATTTCCTAGAACCTGATCGCAGTGTCACCTACCGGGTCCAATTGTGAATCTAAACCATTCAGGAAGTCACTCAAAAACACACACACACACACACAAAATTTCATTAAAATCCAGAAGAATTATATATACAGGGTGTTTGGCAGGTGGACCAACAAATTTTTTTGGTAGATTGGGGGGGGGGGATCATTTGGAATCTTTTTTCTCATGGAACTGATGTCCTAAAACCGTAGGGATAAGAAAAATATACCTTGTGGGATACGGACTGGAGATGGTCATTTTGAGCAAAACCTAATAAACGAAGATGATTAAAAATTATCAATAACTTACAAAAAAAAGAGTGAGTTCATTAGTACTCTCAAGGAGATGTGTAAACATGGCATGTGTATATTGCGGATGTACAGTTTACTTTGAAGGAATAAGGAATGCAATTTTACTAACCAGAGTTTTTCATTTGTTTATTATCGTTAAATTGTTCTATTACACTTTCGGTATAATCGACGCAATTGGATTATGGTAGCTAAAATAAGATACATATACTCCCAGGAAGTTTATAAGTGGTTCAGCTTGAGGAGCAGCAAAAATAATAATGAAGTCCCTGCTCATAATCATTGGAAAAAGATAATAGTCCCCTTGGAGAATTTTTGAATTTTTTTTATAATATGGAGCAAGGACGAAATATCTGAACTTCATTATGTCTTCGATAGAACTATTCGGTGAGGAAAATACAACTATATAAAGCATCTTATTACCATTGAGAAGCTGAAGTTTAGCCGTGTATATATCATCAATGGGTTGTGTTGTTACGCTCATACTAGTTGTTTGTCCCACGATGATTTCCTTATGCGAGGTGACTATATACGTTCTACTGTATTTGTATATATTGCTACTCCAGCAGCTCACAGACTAACTAACTTGAACTGAACGCAGCATTCAAAATTAGTAATATTAACATGCTCGTCGTTGCGTAGGCAGATTTCGGAAAGCAACAAATATGAGCATCCCTGCGTGACTGTATCAGTTAGGTTGAGGCGATGTGACCTGAGACTGTGGCAGTGCAATGTTAAAAATAAGACGCCCTTATGATCTCGTACAAAATTCGCCATTACAACCTGAGCTATACTTAGCGGATTTGTAGTGAGGCGCGATAGCTCATTTTGAAGAAGACCCATTTTTACGTCCATGGCACATGATCAGTCGAGACATGATCATCGATAGTCGACGTGATGAACAGTCCTTCGAAACTCGTTACTCGTGATAAAGCAATATACACCGGTTGTTGACTGTATTTTTAAAGTAAGAGTATATACTGACTATCTCGTTATAGGTACCACCCTGTGGTGCATGAATTGTGGTGGCACATGCAGTTACGAGTGGAAAATGATTACGCTTAACATTAATTGTCGGATTATTGTTTCGATTAACAGTTGTGCTTTTTCTAGAAATGGGCACCAAACATCGGTCAATATTCGTTTTCTGCGCCTACCCAGCTTTAAGCCGCCTGACTTTCTTGCCAACTTGTGAATTTCATGATTTTTCATGCATTTACATGCAAACAATCGATTTCTCGACCAAATGAATTTTTGACCAAATGATTGCTTTGTTTTAATTTTTCTTTTTCTTGTTGTTGCGTACTTATGTATGTGAATTAAAAAAAAATATAAAATAAAACAAAATTGTTTTCAATTCACCAAAATTAATAAAAATGTGTTTGGATTAAAACTTTCCGCCTGTGTACACAAGTTGTTGACTGTGTTTTTAATCGTAATTCGTATTTTAGTATTGTAATTTTTCTTTTGATTTTTCCGATCGATGGAAATGTCGAAGGTTTCTATTTAATTTTTTAAATTATAGCAAATTCTTTCGGAACAAAATTTTGATCTTAGATCAAAAAAATTACAGGTGATGCCATGCAATGCATTTCAATGACATTTCGATGAAATTTATTGTATTGTTAGTCATTTTTTTGATCTAAGATCAAAATTTTGTTTCGAAAGAATTTGCTATTAGTTTTTTTGTTTTCTCTACTATTATACATATACATACAAGCATAGCACAAAATTGTTTTTATGGAGTTTGTTGCTTTTTTTTTTCAAACGAAGTAGGTACTACGTCATTTCCGTTCGTTTCATTTACAAGTTTACTCTAATACAAAAATTTTTGGTAGGCGCGAGTAAAGATGTTTACACATCAAAATAGATTCTTAAACCTGACCCCGGTAAAATAGTATCTCTTATTTTGACCATAAAATGAATGATTTCTATAACATGTAGCATACCGTTGGAAAGGGCATAAACTAGGGCTCCGAATTTTTAGCACTTCATCTAAATGTTTTGAAAAAGTGATGATTGAATTCGTTTGGTCATCATTTGGTCACTAGTTTTTATCGTTTGGTCACTTATGATTAAACTGTAAATAAATAATGAAAAATTAAAAAAAAAAAATTCCCGGGTTCATTGCACGAAAATCATACCGTTTTTATCAAACTTCGTTAGGTAATCGTTAGGTCAGGATTGGTCACCACATTTTGACGTTTGGTCAAATGGGTATAATATCAGGTTCGTTGCTTATTTGGGACTTTCATTTTACAAAATTAATAAAAATTCCAATTGGAATATACCAGTTAGATAAAAATATTTCTTTTTTCAAAGAATTGTAGAAGTAGAAGACTAAGAGAGAGATTTAATTTTTTGGTTTTTCATATCTCGTTGAGAATTGAGTAATGACTAGTTATTTTCGTTTGGACATCCCTACCTAATGATTTATTGCGAAAATTATTTAACTTTTAACTATTGCCTAACGAAATTTGATATTTTATTTATTTACCGTTTAATCATAAGTGACCAAAAGATAAAAATTAGTGACCAATCCTGACCAAACGAATTCAATCATCACTTTTGTCAAAACCTTCAGATGGGGTGCTAAAAAGGCGGCGCCATAAACTAGAGAAGTTTTTAAAACAAAGGTAATTTCAAAACAACCTTTACTTTTTTAAATGCATTTAGAAGGTAGACTTTTTTTATACTCTTACACATTTGTTAGGATTTAGAGCCCATAACACATTTTTTTTAAACCAATTGTATTAAATAATACTAAAATTTATTTAGTGATTCTATTAGAATAAGAATACAATAAAAGTTATTTCGTGTCTTTAGGACCACAAACAAAAAAGTTATGATCATTTAAAGGTAATATTTTGGATAATTAAAAATAAAACTTAAAAATATCATATCTCAGTTACCGTGACACTTAGGAAATCAGTTCCATGGGATGAAAGTTTCCAAATGCCAAACACCCTGTATAAAGATAACCTAGGTTCAATCCAACATATTCAAAACACATGAATCGGCCAACAAAGGCTCACATTTATTAAAAATTATGACATACACGCAAAGTCATATTAACTGTGCTATGAGTACACCCAAAGAAAAATTTAATTTTGAACCGATACAACCTTTGTGTCCAAGCTTCTCACAACATATTTAGTTTTTACGTCATTTCGACGCCGTTATTATGTCCTAAATTTTTATTCCCAAATTAAATTTAACCTCAAAATCGAAATTATATAATATGCATGCAGCATATCAGAGTAAACATCAAAATTTAATAAATTAAATCAAAAAATACGAAATACACTGGATAGCAAACAAACAAACAGAACAACCAAAAAAATTGAATGAAATAACCAATAAGTATAGCCTCAAAGTAAAAAATAAATTAAAGTTCTACAAAACTCGGCATCACCATCATCGGAAAAGCAAAAAAAAAAGGTCAGAAAATGAAATTTTCTCAAAAGCAAATAAAACAGGAAAAAAATTGGAATGGATACAGCCTAGCCTAGCTTGAGAGCTTTTTGATATATGGAATTATTTCTCTTGCGTTTTTTAATATCGTTTGTGTGCGGTTATTTTTCCATTTTCCAAAACAATGAACATTACATCCTCTTCAAGCGAAAGCACAAAAGAAATATGAATACGTTCTATCATACATCTTCACGACTTTAGGTTAATAGCTCTATAATAGTGTGCTGTATAGTGCCCTTTGTCATGGAGTGCGGTATTTTAGTTTTGTGTGTTAGTGATTCGTTGAACTTTTCATTATACCGCATACCGCATTTTATTCGATTGTGTTCGATGTTGTTGGATCAATGAAAAATTTATTGCATAAATATGAATCATCATCATAATTTTCCATCTACTTTAATTTTCTGTGACACTTCCGTTTTACATTTTTTGTTCTCTGTCTCTCCGGTGGTGGCTGAATATTAAATGGGATAAAAAATTTAAATGTTGTCATCTTAAGATGAAAATATGTAAAAAAAAAGTAGATGAAAGTATCCTCATGTTTGTTTTCATGATTGTGCGAATGATAATTAATAGTTATTGTAATCTATATACATTTAATTATTATCGTGGAGCATATTTTTCCACCCCCTAAAAACATTTTTCCGTTCGCAACATTTATTTTGTCCACTGACAATGACGTTTAAACGAAGTAATCCGTTGTGGCAAAATTAACCTACAGCAAAATAAATGCTACCCTAGGTGAAAATTCAACACGTACAAAAAAGTCGATATACCTAAAAGTTATTGTTTCTTACCATCGTACTCGGAAAATATCAACTTCATTTTACAAAGATATTTTCCCTGTAGCACACGAATAAAATACAAAATTTTCCAAACCATTAAAAATCTGTACTCGTAAAGGTATATGGAAATTTTTTACATTAACTTGTTATTTGATATATCGAACATAATTATTCACAAAAGATATTTTCAGGAATGTTTCATTTCTGGGAAATTTTGCGATTTCCTACAACAATATTCTTATATTGTTGTAGAACAAATATTTTCAAATTATTTAATTCATAATCTGGATTCCAAAGAATTTATAGAAAAATGTTTAATGTCAAAATGGGGTCAGTCCTTCCAGCATTTAAACTATAAAATATTTAGGTAATGAATATGATGTCATGCTCTACGTGCAGTTTGCGTTTCACCTGCAACTGTTCACATAAAATTGTGAAATAATTGTCAATACTGATTATGCTATCACGATATTTTTATTCTCAGCACTAAAACCGACTGTTGAACTCAGGAACTAACCGTTGGCGGGACCGGCGGCTTTCATATTTTGATACAGAACAATTTATAGTTTTTTCTGTGATTATTTTAGATTTTTTTTATAACGTGGAGCTGAGATATCAAACTCAGGTACTAACAAATAGTTGGACTAGCGACTCCCGTTTTTTAGTAGAGGGCAATTTAAAGGGCTCATCAGTCAGGATTATACTGGCCGAAACCAAGCCAAATTTGGTACAAGTTGCACGATGCTTTGCGTATCATAGTGTGCAATCTCATTTTTCAGCCGGAACCAGTATTTTATCAACCGGAACCGGAAGATAGATCCATTTGTTAGTCGACTGGTTGATTTCTCAACCAATTGGGATCAAAATACAGTGTGTCTTATGAAAACACGCAATACGGATAGAGCAAGGTATGGCAATGTAAAATATCCTAATTTAAATTAAACCAAGACATTTATCAATCGCTCGGGATGATACTCTGTTTTTATGATCAAAATAACAGTAAGAGAGACTAAAAGTGACATTTAAATGGCAATGACATACTTCATAATCCACAGGAAGGAACCGCTTTCAATGGGAAGGAAGAATACTTGGAGCGAAATTAATGATAGTCTTTAGTTGGAAACGGAGTAATTCTAGACTGCAATTAAGACAAGATTACGGTCACAACCCCTGGAGCCGCTCTCGGAATGCCACTTGTTAGTGTGGTTTGCGGGAAATACTTAGGGGGCTCTTCAATAAGGCTAAAAATACTAGTCATGCTAGAATAGTACTAAGTATTTCTATAAAGAGAACTTTTATAAAAAGGAGGGTTTTTTGAGGCTTTGTTACCATTGTATCGTACCACGATATTTCTGGTTCATAGCTGTGTGCAATAAAAATATTTGTGTTGCTTCGCCGCTTCGCTGATTAATGTTGGATTTATTTTCAAAAGATGTCATTGACTTGGATTTTAGTGTCGATTTTTTTTGGTTGAATTTTTCATGGGGGCACGCATGTTGCTTGAGTGAAATGTTTTGCTTTCAGATAAAAATTTATTTTTTTGGTCAGTCAATGAATGATTGCGAAAGAGCACATCGAAAAGGAAAAACCGTCCATCTTTTGGTAGGTTATTTATAAATAATTAGATTGATTCGAAATATTATGCAAACTGCACACTTTTGTGTTTTGGAAGAATTGTGTGCGTTCGTGAACAATTGCCTGAACAAATACCTCGATAAATGCTCTTGTTAAAGCATCTGGTACTACCAACTGTGATCCACTGTTCACGCTCAATAGAGTGGCAAAACATTCTTGTTCCGTGATTGAATAATTGTGCTGTGCGGCGTTAAGTTTTTGGGAAAAATGATCCTCACCATCATCTCCTTTTTGAAGTAACACGCTTCCGACTCCCATACTACTAGCGTCGCAATGGATTTTACTTTATCAAATGGATCTTGAACTTTTGTTGTCTAAATAAAGAGTGACCGGAAAATTCGCCCGTTTTTGCGTAGTCTGTAGCAAGAACGGGGAAGGTCGTACAGAGGTCCCCGTGGGCTTAAATTGACCGTCACAAAAAATGTGGGTGAGCATAACTCGATTTTTTCAATATTGAGCCAATTTACCCTTACTTGAGAGATGGAAATCACCCACAGAAGAAAGAAATGGGAAAACGGTCGGGAAGTTTTCGGCAATAGGGGTGGTTTCCCCCCACCCAGGGGGTGTGTTTCACCCTGAAGATGTTTGGAACACCATTTCTGATGTCACTCTTGCCATGAAATTCCAAGCAATTTTATCAAGAACTTCCCGACCGTTTTCCCATTTCTTTCTTCTGGGGGTGGTTTCCACCCCTCAAGTAAGGGTAAATTGGCTCAATATTGAAAAAATCGAGTTATGCTCACCCACATTTTTTATGACGGTCAATTTAAGCCCAGCTCTGTACGACCTTCTCCGTTCTTGCTACAGACTACGCAAAAACTGGCGAAAAAATGGTATTTTTTTGTGGTTACTCTCTGTTATGCTTTGTTATTTTCTAAAAGTAATCAGAATATCCAAATACGCGAAAAGTTACGTGTGAAAGACGTCCAAAAAAATAATCCCAAATTTGCTGCATGCAACAAATGTTGCGCGTGTGAAATACGTCCTAAAATATCCCAAATTTTTTTTAAGAAATCCTAAAAATATAAGGATATATTTGGAATAGAAATAATTGATAAATTTTCAGCGCGATATGTCCAAGCATTTTATTGCAAAGAATTTCTTTTTACCACGGTTATGCTCACTCTGTGTATCTGTTTGTATCGTCAAATTTTGTAATCAATTTTTCAACCACTTGCAATTGTCCCGTTGAGCTGAAATTTTGCATGCAGGCTTAACTCCGATGATAATACAAGACTCTAACATTTTTGGACATTAAATATGCTCTGGCATAGTATATTTATTGATATTTAAACTGTAAGTCGTGAAGACACAAACCAAATTTGAAAAGCTATAAAAAGTTTATCATACATAAATACCGCAAATATTTTTCAAAGTGCTGCCATCTAACTAAAAAGCATGAAACTTTTCAAATACAATTGAACGATCAATTTTTAATAAATTTATACATACATATACGTATACAGTTTGTATGAAGATTTAGTTATCGAAATCAGTTCTTCAAAGTTCAAAAGATTGACATGTGAGTAGGTTTTCCGGAATGCTCATAATATGGTATCTTAGCGGGACAAACAAATCGAACGATTCCTGGGGTCTGAAGATATGTTAAGAAATCCCGGAAGTCTTCATACGTTTGGACAGGTCACGTTTTATTAAAATTTTGCACATAGAGTCATGTTTTGCTAAACTAAACATTAGAGGAGTTCGTCAATTTTATTTAAAAATATTTGGATTAATAATTCAAACTTGCAATTATAATGAAATAAAAACTATTATAAAACTAATGTTTACGGTTCAGTGATTAGTGATTTCATTAATAAAAGGTGGACTTTCCAGAAATCACACATAAAATTTTTCAAAAAAGTTTTCTTTGAAATTAGGGTTGAAGGATGAGTCTTGTAAACGCGATTCTGGCTGATGGGGAGTAGGCATAATCATGAAATTTCATCTGAATGTTCATTTCAACTAGTCTAAGTGATTTCATTAATAAAAGGTGTGGCCCCTTCGTAAAAGACCCGTTATCTCGCCGACCCCAGGAATTGTTCGATTTGTTGGTCCCATTAAGAGAACGTATCACGAGCATTTAGGAAACCTATCCACATGTCAATCTTTTGAAATTTGTTGAACATATTTGTTGCAAAACTTGTTGCAAAAAGCTATTGATTTTGAAACGTTTATTGCATGCAGCAAATTTTTTGGAACATACTATATTTCAATTGGGTGCGAAAACGTGATCATGAAATTCAAGAAGTATAGCCTAGTCCATTAACCGGCAAATTGTTTGACGTGCGTTTTAAAGAACAAATGGCGTTTTAGTCAATTGAAACAGAGGACAATCAGGAACAGTAAATGCTGTCTTATCTCGGGACTCTTTCAAATCAAGGCTTGAAATAAAGTTTGTATTCTTTAGCCTCTCCGCTTTGTATCCAGCTATAACTCCTTTCCTGCCTGCCCACACAATTGTGTGGGTACGGAAAAGAATCATGTCAAAAATTAACTTTTGTATGTGTTTTGAACAAACTTACACATTTGTGAATTTCTTTTTAACTTATTTTAGTCCGAAAAAACACTATAACTATACACACATTTGTGTTGGTTGTACTTCAAATCAAGCGAAATTGTTTATCAATCAATTATAAAAAAAATTATAAAACATAAAAAAAACAAAAAAAAACGCGATTAAGTTGAGCTTGCTGATCAAAGTTATTTAGTTCAGAAATTCTTTCAGGGACTATATTGAACAGTTTCCAAAATTCAATACCAAAATACAAAAATTGTTTTAAAAAAGGCACTAGATAAATACGCTTTGGTTTTTCAATCCCATTAAACTTAATTTTGGGCCACATATAACCAAAAATACGCTACGACCACCAGCAGTTTGAAATACTGTAAACTTTAATATCACAATCACTAAGGAATGTTTCACAACCTTTATCTAAAGCGGTTATCCACTATCCATCTGTCCTGTATAAGGAATGTCATTAATGCTAACTTGTGCGAATGGTCTTTCATCTGTTTCATCAGGGAAAGGTATCAGATGTATCTAATTTGACATATTTCCGTCTTTTCCAATAATGTTTTGTGTCGGGGCGTGCTGAAGACGTTCACCGTAATTGTATAGTCTCGTCCTGCTGATACGGTTGAAGCTTTTGACTCCGGGAATTTTTGTCTGCAGCTGATACTTTCCCCATCGGTGGCGATTTTTTCACATCCGCAAAAAAACTCGGAGCGGTTTGCTACATTGAAAAAATTGTGTCATAAGTCATAACAATTCCAACATGTGCAATATGTTAGATCAATTTTAGATATGAAATTTGAATTAAAATTATACGCATCAATTTGAAAAGGTAAATTCTGATAATTTGGAACATCGCTGAAATTTGATTGAAAATTTGGATTTTATTGTAAGAAACCGTTTTCAGGTTACTTTTATTAGGCGCATGCTGGAAGTTAGAATTAATTTATAATTTGGAAAAGAATTCAAATGAGTTTCAATTTTATTAACATGTTAAATATAATCTCTGTGTATTTGTATATAATTAAAGTTTAAGTGACTACGTGGAAAATTTAACGTGTGTATGCTGCGCATTGTTTAAATTGTATTTTGATTTTGATTGTTATTTTAATTGTTCAAGTGTAGGATCTCTATGCAGTACAAAGTGAGTACTAAATACGTTAATATTGTCAACGCATTTGGAATTACTACAACTTACCGAACTCAATCTCGGGGATCGCGAATCACTGAATAATTTTAAGTTAGTAAATCGTTGATACTTATAGGTAAGTTGCTATTTTGGGGGTAGTAAATAGTTTGTGTGTACTGCAGTCAAAAATTAAATGGATATTAATATTAAAAACTGTTAAAATAATAATTACATTAATTAAGAAGTTTTTAAAATCGCCCGTGATATTAATTACAATTTTTATTAGATTTTTTCAGCTTTCCGGACAAAATATTATTTTTAATGGCATCTTGCAATGTTTATGACTATTTTAGTCACAGAAAACAAACAAACCAGCTCACAATATATCTACCACAAAAAGTAGAAAAATGCACTCCCCCCATTTTTAACCCCAAGGGAACGTGTAAAAATCCACAAATCCTTACAAAAATGAAAACTTCCTTAGGACTCTTTTGGCAGCTTGGTTTCGTACTGATAAAAAAGTTGGTCTACTCATCTGGTTGCAACGACCAAACTGCAAAAATTAAACTCTTGCTTTGTACCGATAGTACAAACTTATAATTAATATCACGGACGATTTAAAACACTTCTTAATTATATTGTGTTGGCTTAGTACACATTCTACTGTGAGCAAAAAAACGTAAGACTTTTTAATTTAAATTTCACGCGGAAAACCATTCATCGAAATATTTTTTTTTTCTATGTTGGTATGACTGTCAGTGACATCTATGCCAATGCCAAATGTCATATCAAAATAATCATTAGGGTTTAGTATAAGCTTGTCTTTCTGAAGTACAAAAAGTACATTCGGCGATTTTTACGTAATGAGTGAAATTATTCAACAAAGAAGTTCCATTAAATTTTGTGTGCGGAATCAATTTTGTGGTGCCGAAACGTTCAAAATGTTGCAAAAGGCCTTCGGTGATAATTTTATGTCGCGAGCATTTTTAATTGGTACCAAACCACGTCAAAGCAAGTCAAAAAGCAAGGTGATGTTGACAGTTTTCTTCGATTATCGAGGTGTGGTGCACTCCGAATTCTTTCCGACCGGCCAAACTGTCATTAAGGAATACCATTAGAGTGTTATGCGTCGTTTGCGCGAAGCTATTCGTAAAAAGAGGCCGGAATTAATGGTTGACAACTCAAGGTTTTTGCACCACGATAATGCACCTTCCTATACTGCATTGGTTTTACGTGATTTTTTCGCCAAAAATTCCATCCATATCGTTCGGCCACCACCGTATTCACCTGATTTAGCTCCGTGTGACTTCTGGCAGTTCAGCAAACTCAAACGACCGCTCCGGGGAAACCGTTTTGAGTCAATTGAAGATATTAAACGTGATTCGATATGCGCATTGAAGGCTATTCCGGAAATTGACTTTAACAACTGTTTCGAGGATTGGAAAAAACGTTGGCACAAGTGTATTGAGGCCGGGGGGGGGGGGGGATTACTTTGAGGGGGACAAAATAGATTTGGAGAAATAAATAAAGAATTTTAAAATTATGAACAAAGTATTACGTTTTTTTGCCCACAGTAGTATATAGTGAGAATTTCCAAAAGTTTTTGATTTGGTGACATAATTCGCTAAATTGATAGGTTCTTGTTTTGTACTATCGGTACAAAGCAAGAGTTGAATTTTTGCAGTTTGGTTGTTGCAACCTGATGAGTAGACTAATTTTTTATCAGTACGAAACCAAGCTGTCAAAAGAGACCTAAGGAAGTTCTCATTTTCATAGAGGTTTGTGTATTATTACACGTTCCCTTGGGGTTAAAAAAGGGGTAGGGTGCTTTTTTCTACTTTTTGTGGTAGATATATTGTGAGTAAATGGTCTTTTTGTTTTCTGTGACAACAAATTGTCAAAAACAATGTGAGATGCCATTAAAAATAATATTTTGTCCGGAAAGCCGAAAAAATCTAATAAAAATTACATTAATGTTTATTTTTTCTTTTGAAATTGTAGGTGACTGTTGTTGGCGAGTGTTGTTGGTGTGTTTGTTGTGTTGTTGAATTGAGAGCTACTCCTTTGTGGTAATCTGATTTTTTGAAAGAAAAACTTAACTGCCTTAACTTTCTGAGTTTTATCCTGACTATTATAATAGTCGGAGTTATCATTAAAGGTTTACCTTTAATCTCTTAATGGCTTATCTTTGGAGATTTTTAGTTACCCTTAGGGGAAGTATTTAACCGTACAAGGCAATAATATGCTGCGTACAGAAAAACGTACTTTGCTGAGGCTAACAATAAAGCCCCGCAAACCTGCTCGCGAACAGAGAGCAAATTATTCTGATAAGCAATTAGCTCAAATACGTGCTCAAGACGCACAAACATTCTCAGAGAAGATCCAATCTTCCTGATGAGCAATTCGCACCCAAGGGGTGCAACGAAATTCTCAAAGTAACACAAATGAAACTCCTGAATAAAGAACTCGGGGAAATGCTACCTTCAATGCAGGAAGACAGCAAAGAGTAAGAACAATTCGTAATGCTAATTTAAAGATTGCCGTAACATCGAAAAATAGTAGTGTTGATGTAGATCTTCACGATTTGGGTCCAATGATTTTTGAATGTGAGTCATGCCATTCTTTGAATTTTAAATGTGAAATTCCACAAAAGAAAATAAAGCCTGGTGACAATCTTCTTACTTACTGTTGCCGTAAGGGCAAAGTTAATTTCGAACGCTCTGAATTTCCCAATGCAATAAAGAAGTACATCGTCGATTTTGGCGATGATGTTTCTCCAGTCACCACACAAGTTAAAAAGAACTTCATTCACTATATTCGGAATTATAATTGCGCTTTAACATTTGCCTTTATGGGAAGCATATATATATATGTGATAATAATGCTCAGCCTAGCCCTAGAGCTCCTTATTGCTTTAGAGTCCAGGGTGCAATAGATGCAGATAGTAAAGATCCCGCGTATACCCAACTGTACATGTTGGACACTGCACAATTGGCTGCAGATGCACGAATGAGTAATTCATTCAATGAAAAGTGCAATAAAGATACCATGTTAGATTTATCTACCTACACATGGGCCAGAGAATAAATATCCTCACATATAAAATGATGAGGGAATTAGAAAAAGAGCTTGAACGATCTGAATCAAGCATTTCTGAACTGGTACTTTCCTTTTCAACCGATCGCCGCAATGATCAGAGGCGATATAATCTCCCGACAGCTAATGAAATAGTTGTTGTATTTGAAGCAAATGCGGATGGTGATCCACCGAATAATAGGGACCTAAGAGTCTACAACAAAAGATCGAGTGAGACTAAATAGCTCTCATTTCTTGATGAAAAGTGTTATGTGATCTCATGGTGTATCCACTTTTATTTCCCAGGGGAGTTGGAGATGGCATCTTGATTTATTGGAAAAGAATTACCCAGATGCAATATTACAGTAATTTATTGGCTGTAAGAAATTAATTTAACCATTTCCATTCTGCTGGGAAATTAACTCAACAATTTAGTGTTGATACCTAAAGCGGACAACAACTTGGACGGACGCTTATTTTGTCGTCTTCTTTTAGTGGAGGATCAAGGAGTCGACTCCAAAATTTCCAGGATGCAATGGGAATTGTAAGAAAGTTTGGGAAACCAGACCTCTTCATTACTGTGACCTGCAATCCTAGATGGAATGAAATTAAAGGCATCTGGAGGGGTTGCAGTCCTGAGAATAGACCTGATCTCTAAAGTCTTTAATTCAAAAATTAAAGACTTTATTAATGGTATTACTGTAAAGAATGTCTTGGTAGAGTTTTTGCTTACATGTATGTAATCGAATTTGAAAAATGTGGACTTCCTCATTTACATATGTTGCTAACGCTTCATAATGAAGACAAACTTCGAATAACCGAGGCTATTGACAAATTGGTTTGGGCCGAAATTCCAGACAAGGAAAAAGACTCAGTTCCTTTTGAACATGTCACAAGACACATGACACATGGATGTTCAAACGAAGCGGTAACTCGACAAAAAAAAAACGGCTATCCCAAGTACCACAGACGTTCTGGGGTTTTCTTTATGATTTGATGATTTATGGTAAAGAAAACCAACGAATTTATAACTCAACGGTTATCCCTTACAATCTTTGGCTTTTGAAAAAATTCAACTGCCACATCAACGTTGAAATTTGCGGGTATGTACAGAGCGTAAAATATCTTTATGAATACGTTTATAAAAAACATGATGCTGCAAGCATCAAAGTCACTGAAACTGTGACGGCACCTCAATCACTTGAACATGGTGAGATTAAAGATTTTTTGGACTCCCGTTATGTAAGTGCTCCAGAAGCAATGTGGCGACTTAATGGCTACTTGAAGCACGACAAGTGACATCATATCAACCTTTGACTTTCCGACCTGGAGAGGAATTAGCAGCTCTGCAAAGGGCTGCAGAAAAGGAAACCACGATAACAGCTTGGTTTAAATTGAATCAGAAGGATTCTAACGCGCGGCAGTATACGGAAATACCGCAACATTATACCTTCTACACAGAACGTGGAGGAATAAACCATTGGGAACCCCGACAAATGGGTGCCGACAAAGCCATAATAGAATGTATGGCGTTCACTTTAATGACACTGAGCGATATTGCCTCAGAATCTTTTTCTTCATTTTAGAGGAGCACAAAATTGGGATGACATGGATAAAGATCCCCAAAGCGTAATTTGTCCTACATTCGAATAGAATTGTAGACACAGACATCTACTTGCTGATGTCAAAGAGTGGGATACCGCACTTATAGAAGCGTCTTTTACGACGTTTCCTACCCATAACGTTGCACTAACGGAAGATTTCGTTCATGGAAGGTTGTCCGACCTAGAAAGTCGTGCATTACACGATATAATGGACACACTCCGTTTATATGGAACTGATTGCTTTAACGTGTCGAATTTTTGCTTAAAAGAAATTCTTGGAGTGCATTTTTTGATGTTCTTTTCAAAACATCGATTTTTAATTTTTTCGAATTCTTAAAATTCTTAAATTTTGAAACACTGCGTAGTCCTACACCCAGTCATGTTACTTTCCCGTTCGTAGAAGGGGTCAATTTACTGGTTATGTCTAGACAATGCTGCATCAAATATTTTAATATTCCGTGTCCATGTATCGCCTAGAGCTAGACATTGCCTTACTAAGGTACCAATCAAATCCATCTAATCTATTTATCTAATCTAATCTAATATTCTATTAATACGATCAATAATGTATGTTTGCATTACGGGTTTCGTATATTGCTCAAATGAAGTTCTCAAATGAGTCGTGTTGTATGTTCTTGAATCAAGTTGCATATTGAACAGTACTGTTAGATGTTACATCATGTTACAGTTTATGGGATGTTGCACCAGGTTGCGTCAAGTTTAACATTTTGCATGAATTCCATCTAATTGCGTCAAGCGTTTTCTATCCATTAAACGCCAGTAAAGCAAATTGAGGGGAAATTCTCGAGTGCCAGGAAACAACAGCGAAGGATCTTGAGACAACCTATCAATTCGTGAAATTCGTTTAGGAGTCCTAAGATTTGACCATCATGTTACGTTTTGTTTAACAATAGAATTAAGTCATTTCTCAATAGGTGGCGAGTGGAACGCCGGTTATATTTTTACGCGGTACTACAATTAAAAAATAACATACCAATTATAATATTCAACCAAATGTCACTTAAGTGTCTACTTCTTGGTATAACACATTTACATAATTGAAATTTGGTGCAAAAGTGTAATTAAACATCTTGCATTTGTCTGCGTATGAAACATTTAATTTGTTAATGATCATATTTGAGTGGGACAACTTATAATTAAAGTTTGTGTATGCAAAGTTATCGTAAAAGTTTGGAATGACATTTCTATAATCAAACTGGAGGTAAAACGAGCTTTCAAACAACAATCAGCAATATTTTAATAAATTGTAAATGTAGCTTATCAATTTAGAAAGCAACGTTTACTGATCCTGAAACACATGAAAACATAGAAGTTCCTTAAGTTGAGCACAAAATAAGGCAACAGACATGATTTATCTGCTGGGAGGTGTTACAAAACTTATTATTCTAAAAATGTATTACCTTTCAAAAACAATACATCTTTAGAAGAAAACAAAAAGTTATTAATTTACTCGTACTAGAGTATCCCCATAAGTATTTCTATATTTACCTTTCTAAGGTCACCAAACTTATGCTTCTTCATTATTATCTCGACATGTACGATACAATATACCTTTTTGTTTAGACAAGAGGCAACACAAAAAAACCAAATGGAGTAGAAAAGGCGATAGTGCTTTTGGTAAATATAAGGAGCACATCACAAACACAAATAAAAATCTGTGTGTTTATGTAACACAAACAAACAAAAAAACAAACAGTTTACGTGTCTTTTTCATATAACATGTAGTCCTTTTAATTTCATATGTTATAATGTGTGTGATGGAAGGGGAGAATTGGGTAGCATACCTCCCAAACTACGGCTATACGCAATTTTTTTCGATTTCTATGCCATTCTAATCGTCTGTAACTAAGTTCACCATAAACACTTTTCCGGATGCAACGTAAGGTAATATTTTGTTGTTGTTCTTTAATATTTTATTATATCGTTGCACTTACCGAGTAATAATAATTTTTTTTTACGTTTTTCTCGTAATTCTAAAGGAAAGGCGTTTTTTGTATTATTTTTTTAAATTACCTCCTTTGATGTACATACATAAGTTGTTTTATTATTTTTACAGTTGCTGTTGTATTGTGTATCCTTTTTTTATTGTTCGATGTTGTATTTTTATTTTGTGCAAGTGTTTTTCCCTATTTGAATGGAGTACAAACCGTAAAAAAGTTTTTCTTATTTGTACGTGGAAAAAAGTCAACAGCATTTTCATTTTCTCGTTGGTGTTTTGTTTTTGTGCAAAAATTTTCTTTTCTTAAGCTAAACTTTTATATATTATATCTATACTTGTACGTAAACACACAATTTATAATCAACCGACTGTTACAAGTTTCTTATTGTTATGCCGTCGAGTAAACTTTCGAAAACGAAACACTTTGCCATTGTTTTAATGAAACGGATGAAAGAAAACAAAAATTCTCAAGTTTTAAATTTTGTGTGCTCGAAATTGTGGTTGGGATGTTGTTGCTGGAGCTATTTGCTTCTGTTTTTAAAATGCTATACTTGCCAAGTGATGGAATTGGCTGTGTGTGATGATGTGGAGCTGGGATTGAAATTTATTTTTTAATAAATACGTCAAACTCACTTAAACGAAAGAAACAAATTTTCAGGTATTAGAAGAAAAAACTGAAAAACTGATATTTCACGACTAGATATTTAGTTCAAATCAATTGATAGGATAGCCAGTTTTTTAGCCAACAAATTGCTTATCGCGCTAACTGATCGAGCACCCACTCCATTTTTAATTGTGCAAATACCATAAAGGTATGCTACCTAAACGTATCTCGCGTCTAAAAAAATTATATAGTTTTATCCGACGAATGATCGTCATGGTAAGTGTAGTAACGTTAGACAACACCACTCTATGCAAGATGGGTCTGATTTTGCTAAACATAATAAATCTACTGAGTGTACTGAGTGTATTCAGAAAATATTACTCGTATGGGCTACATCAAGATGTGAAGGCAAAAAGTCCTTATCGCGCCTTCTGAATTCCTGACACCGCCTTTTGTAAATAGCTTATAACCTGGGTATATCTGCCCTAGATTGATGTGTAAGACGTTCAACTCCATCTTTATGGTTAAGGTAGCAGCCGTAGTTGATTAGTTGAATCGCGCGGAATTTAGCCGATTACTAAGAGCACGAATTTGGCTTTCCGTCCAGCCAATACTGTACAGACTAAAGAGGATTTTACATATTCAATGAGCATCAATAAGGCATCCTCACAAATAAAAGCATAACAGTATCGCTCCGATCGAGTATCACATTATTTGCCTTAGGCACTAAGCGAAACACGCTAAAGGTGGATTTACATATCCGACGATTTTTCGGCTTTAAACGCTTGTTTTTTATTTCATAAATTTAAAATTTTGAATATTTTAATTGCAAAATTTGTCAAAAAACTTAAAAAATCACTCAATCGATTTCGACTTGTTAGGTGTCATCATCAGGAGAATCTACTGATTTGTAAAAATAAAAATTTAGTTATATACAAATAGTAGGAAAAGGCAAAATTAATCTATTGATCGTCCCAACCATCTGTTGTTTATACGGATTTTTGTTGTTGTTGAAATAAATTAGGAGATATCAGGTAAGCGAATAGTGATCGGCTGAGTAATTTTACTAGAGTTTGCCTATTTTTTGTCTCTCCTTCTTTTATTTCTTTTTTTTTGCCTCTTCCTACTATATATAACTAAATTTTTATTTTTACAAATCAGTAGATACTCCTGATGATGATCTAACAAGTTGAAATCAATCAACTTTTTGGACAAATTTTTTAATTAAAATATTCAAAAATGTAATTTTTGGGTTTATTAAAATATAAGCGAGGTTGAACTAACAACTTGAATTAAGGGTCAATACCCTTTAGAGCCTATAGAAAAGATAAATCCGACTAGGAGGAAAATCTGAAGATGTGAGAAACCTACTCGAAACAGGGGAGGAACAGGGGACAACGGTAATTGGCCAATGACGAGATACCTTCTGAATTAACAAATAGGATGAACACCAGTTTTATCCACAGATTTCTGACGAGCCACACTTATCGGGTCCACATGGAGCGAACACACACACAATTAATTTGCAATAGCGAGCAGTATACCGAGTTGAAGAACTAAACACTGCAAGATGCTCCTCTGAATAATTCAAATCAACCATTTAAGCATTTATTCAAAGGGCATGAGTAAACTAGAAACAATATGTGGCCTTAGAGTGAAGGTGTAGAATCAAACATTCAGCTAAGCAGAGAAAATAAGATTCTGTTATTTTGAGATATAACCAAATTTTTCCTCTCACAGTACAGCGAAAGCGACATAACCGTGGCCGCCTAGAGGTAGAAGAGTATACTATTTGGCTTGTATCAGCATATTTAATCGTGAAAAGCGAACTCTACCGGATATTCTAAAGGACCTCGGTATGAGGCAGATAAGAGAAAAATCGATTCCACTTTTTTGCTGATAAGTGTGGGTATTGCTGAGGACCATACGCAAGAAATTTTGCGGCCGAATATATTGTTGATCCGATTAACGTACTTTTGTATGACGGTAGACCACCAACCATATAAACGAATGTGGATGGTACAGGTACTTGAAATTTCGAGGAAGAGAATTTTGAATCAGATCTCTCTCAAAAGAGAGCATAAAACTGTGCACCAAATTAAATCTAATAAAATAGACATTAACATCTAAGAGAAAATGAATTGAATGAGAGGATCACAATTATTTATGATGCTGTATTTTTTTTTTTTTTTTTTAATTTTTATAACTGTTTTTGTTGAAATAGTAGCTGACTGACTCTCTATTTGTTTTTGCTCTTCAGTTTCAACCAAATTTTTAAAACTTTTGTAGGTTACCAATCGTGATGTTTGTTTATTCGGATAGACACGCCTTCATTTTATATTTTAGAAAGATAAATACAATTGGAAACATGTTTCCTTTCATATTATAAAATCCGAACTTACACCATTGTGGAAGCATAGTGCTTCGTTCCAACCTTAACAAAAAGATTGCCGATGTGTGTAAGGTCACTGAACTTGGGATGACTATGTATCCCAACAGAAAACTGGAAATATACCTCTTCAATTCATCATGGGAATATTTTGGTCCCGATTATAAAGATTTCAGTCCTTGTTTATTGCCTGCAGTACACGTTCATCGAGTCCACTTGCTTGTGGTACATAATGAAAAATTGTTAAAGACGATATTCCATTTCAATTCATTCCAATTCATTCTGAAAGTGATAGAAATCAGGATCTAATCGATATCAAGCTTTGTCACATTTTGGGCGTCCTTGGTTTTTAAAAACAGATGCTTTTGCAATTTAAAAGCGTTTTAAAACATTAAAACATGAAATATTTTTCTCAATTACATCGTTCATATTCTGTCCACCATTTCCTACGGGCTACTCCAGATTGATCGCTCCAGAAGCTGGAGGTGTTAAAAATCTGCTTCCTACAAACTAAACATCCGTTCTTATGTGACTGTCCCACCTTCTGTTAAAGGGGGGGTTCATTTGCTTGCGTTCCCAAAATTTATTCCGTTCGACAAAATTTTTGATAAGATAGGGTCGTTTGCTGTTCCTGTTGCAATATTCTCATAACAGAGAGGTAATTACCGACCAAATGGCACAGTAGTTAAAGTTTTGACGTTTGGATCGGGAGGTACCGTGTTCGAATCCCGATAGGGACTGAATGCAAAGTGAAATTTCATCAACAGATTACGATTTGTGGTGAAATGTAACACATCTATGACCTCCTGTCGGTGTGCAAAACCCATGGGCCGAGCCAGTATAGACTGGCATGGAGCTTGCAATATGCAGTTGGTCTTAAATCGGTCCTATAGCCGTACGTCCTCGATTTGGATGAATAGGCGTAAAGTAAGGGCGTAAAAAGCATAACCACGAAAGAGCAGGATGAGCCTTGAGCCCCAAAACAGATTGCATTGTACATAAAAAAAAAAAAAAGAGAGGTAATTCGTCTACATATTTGGGAGGCAGGGAATGTAAATGCAAAGAAATAACTCGGGACTGGCCAGGAAGAAAGATTAATGAGCTCGTCGAGTTTGCAAAACTTAATGGGTAGAAATCAAGGAGATGAACACCATTAGCGTTCTCTATGATTCAGGTTTTAGTAAGACAAAAGTATCGTAAAAGAAATGTTATATTTCAAAGCCAAGGAAAATTTAGTTCGCCTACGAATTCTCGCCACAAACACGAACCGAAGGAAGCGACTAAAGAAAATGCACCACTAAATAGAAGAATCCAGCAAAAAAAAAGGTTCTCCAAACCACCTCTGAAAAGTATGCAAACAACGAAAATAAATACAAAGGATACTCAGCAAAGTAATGCTCTATACATGATTTACAGGCACCTCAAATGTCAGAGAAAGTTAAACAAGAGGACACATAGAAAAACACGGAACTACACAAGAGCTATTTATAGACCGATGAAAAATAACCTTTTAAGTAGATATATTGCGGAAGATAAAGCTAGTCTTAGAAATCTTGAGAACCAAAACACCGGCAAACAAAAAAATGACCTTCGAGAATATCGAACGGCGGAAGAAGTGGAGGGCACACTAGAAAGAAGTTCGAGATCTTGAAGTGTATATTTGACGTCTAGAGAATTGGCACTTGCGTACCGTGGAACTCAACTAGCTTTGCTCAGTATTCCTAGTGGTCTGATGGCAATAGTAACTACCAGTTCAGTAGGGATGAGTATCCCGTAAAATACGAGTAAAGATTGTGATCATATGATGCCTTAAATGCTTGAATTACAAACGTATTATGTACTAGGAAAAGAGCGGCGATGTACACTGGTGGTATGAAATGTCCGAAATACCAGAAGACGTGTAAAAAGTTCAAGTTAATTATGATATTGTTATAGCTAAATTTAAATCATTCTAAAGCCGCACAAGATCTGCTTGATCAGACTGTGCTTGACATTAAAACAAACGTCACACAAGAACAATACAGAAACCTCGAGGAAACTATTTGAGGAACCGACATATGTGGTAGGGCAGACATTTGTCTTTGAGGATAACGGGCATACACGAGCTGGAAAGAACCAGACATCGTAACGGTGAAAATGAACGGTATTTTTATATAAAATTGTTACGCTCATCGGATCGTGTAATTGGAGGAATTTAAAAGTTCTTAGATCGACTGAAGTTTTGGGCAAGCTTGCTGCAATGCTCGATTGTAGGTTATAGTCGCTATAAAGCTGAGCAAACGGAAATGTTTTAGTGACAAAATTGATACAGGTAATGGAAAAGGTGAGCGATGCAGTTATCTTAAACATTACATTTATGCTCACTTAGTTTTATCTATAATACTCAATTGAAATTAAAATTCAATATTTTCTCATTCATATGCGAATTCAAAGCAATTACATTTTCTCATGACATTATATTCTCATGGCAACATTTTGTCAGTGAAAGCCCATGCTTTTAAATCTTGCCCATGCTTAAAATTTTGCATATCAGGTTCAAGGGTCAAAAGGTCATGTAAGGTTTAAAGATAAACGTATGGAGAATTGATAAAACGACCACGACGATCAACAAAATTTAATTGTTGGCCATTACAATGATTCGAATGCAGACTGCATTTCTAGACACGGCAAATTTCAGGCGGTCAAATGATAACCAGCTAGGATGTCGAGCACACTAAATCTCGCCTAAATTTTAATACAAAAGACGCTTGCAAGCGTTTAAGAGCCAACAAATATTCCAGGTATAAAACCATTTCATGTGTCTTACATGCAATATAAAATTTGTATCGCATATCGTGCATTTACTTACAGTATGGACTTTACATTTTAGCCCAAGCAGTTGGCACCAACATTATGAGAAACTTAAACATAATTCATATTTACCGAAATACTATAGTTTGTCCCAAAGAAATGACTCCTTAAAGCTATTAATAAAGTTACGCAACTCAACATGATACATTTTCAAAAGAGATAGACTGTCTGAGAACAAACTTCTAATTTCAAGAGGCGGGGGGCATTAAAAAAGTTGGCGGTCGGCACGAAAATGCCAAACTATCTTATGATACTAAACAGCAAATTAAAGAAACTATATCCGGCTCTCAACAGCATCAGTAGAAGCCAATTCATTTTTAGTGGTTAAAAGTGCAAAGTATCACATGTGATGAGTAATCGGAGTCATATTTTACCCTTGAAGAATACTACACATTGATCGCTTAAGTTGGGGCATGTTGAAATCCCTTCCGGACCATTACCATATAGGATCACCTTTAACTTCGCTAATGGAACCTTCCAAGTTGCTTTTGGACTCGAGGACTGGTAGAATATCATGATAATAATTCACCACAAATAAAATAGAATCTTGGGCGACTAATAGAGACTCATCACTCAATTTTAGGTTTTAGCTACCACTATTCTTTGCTTTATTATGGTTAAGTATTCAAATTTTTAAAGTATTGACCAAAAACTAAAATGTCTCAATTTGACAATGACGATATAGGTGAAATCCAATAATCATCCTTTGTAGCCTTTTATCAAAAGTCTAAATGAATGAAACAAAAAAGAAAAAATTTGTCCAATTCTAAACTTGTCCATTCACAAGTTTAGAAATTTTTTGCTGCTTTTTAAAAAACAACAAAAACAAATCTTTTTTGTGACGTTGCTGTTCCTAGCGGTGAGTAGCAAAAATAATTTTCTGCTGGAAATTGATTGAACTAGAATATAACTTTACTGTTGCCGTAACAAAAACGAAGACGAAGGAATACCAACCGTTACAAAGTGATGAAGGCTATCAGGAAAAAAAACAATAATAATATACCAAATTTGGTGCTAAAGTAAATTTCAAACGATACTCGAACTGTCTGCCAATGATTTCAATACTGCTTAAGTACAGGGGTGAATTTCCTGAAACTTGGAAGAAGCAAAGATTAATAAAGGTAAAACACCGCGTTAAGCTCCATAGTCCTACACAACTATAGGTATGCTTGACACGTTAAAAAGGGGCAATTATAGGGACCGGTAACTTAGCCAATTAGCACATGGACATTATTGCAAAAATGACTTCCTTAGTAAGCCATGTTTTATCTTGAATAATGCCAAATACAGCCGGAACTAGAACAGTACCTAGAAGGTGACTGGCGGCGATGTGAGTGTTGCAGAAAGAAAACAAACTTGGCCGAGAGGAAATTTGTCTAAACCTTGACATTTAGTTTAAGTACCAAAACGACTAGAGTCCAGCCTGAGAAGACGTATTTCGCTGTCAAACGAAACATCTGTGATATAATGTAACAAATTAGTTACAGTACCGTAACCAATGAAGGGTTAAATGCAGCTTTAGTCATTCTTTCATTCTTTTTAATTTCAGCAACACAGTGAAAGGTATATGCAAAAATCTCGAGGACGAAAATGTCAATGATTAGTTTAGTTTATTTTACTACGCTAAAGTTGAAAAAAAAAAAAATAAACAGTCGGATTGATTATCTCAAACAAAATATCGATTAACTTGACATTAGGAAAACGAACCAATTCTTTTAAAAACAATTTGTAAATTTGCACCTTTCCAAATGAATTTCTAAATTAGGTTTACTATTAAAAAAAATTTAAAAATCTAATCACCCGTATACGTCACGAATAACTAAATAAGTTTTGATTGAAGTGTATTGTGGAGAATACAGTAATCCTAAGAGTTAAGCCGTCCAATGAAAGCGTAAAAAATTAGAAAATTCAGTTGGAACTGATCAAGTCTATTAATTAAGTAATATATTGAGAAACATGACTTAACCCAAACAAAAAAAAAAATTGCAGAGAATCGACTGATTTTTGATCGACAAATATAGTAATTTCACTTACCGGTAAATGAGTATCCAACCATTGACTTATTGTTGTTGCCGTTCGAGTATCCGGTGATGGTGACAAACAGCCACTTTGTTGCAGGCATAATGCCAGTGTTTGTGCAGCACCAAGCACCGTAGACGCAGTCACTGATGTTATTTCAGCATTTGATTGGGAATGATTGAGTCGTGACGATGCACCTAGAAAAAAAAACATAAAAATACAAAATTACATAATTTTTTGGAATCAGTCCGACAGAGAGCATTTCACATACAATTTGAACACTTGGTGGCTATACCATCAACTGGGGTCGACGGTAAACTACCATTACTTTCAGTAACACTTGATGTATTGTTGCATGAACGAAACCACCACCATCGTGTCATAAATTTTAATCCTTTTTCTTATCTGATCCTTATATATGTGTGCTCAGGCTTTTAGCACCAAAATATTTAATATTTTTCGGGGCAACAACGGTTATATCCTTTTTTGTGTTCAACACAATATAAAAGAAAAATATACAAAAAAAATGGATAATAAGCAAAAATCGAGAAATACCACCCCTTAATCCAAATAAAATAAAATAAAGATAAATATTCAAGGACACGTATTTTCCGCGTATATTTAATTCTATTGAAAATATTTTTTTTTGTGTTCGGTTCGACTGTTGTTTGGGTAAAATTCGTGTTTTTCTGACTATAGTCCTATAACAAAACATAAAAATAAATATATTTTGACAAAGGTCCTAATAATATCTATACACGCATCTTAGTCTGTATTCTACTGTCAAAGCTCCGCTGTATGGCGAAAATGGGCTGGGGCGGCTTATTCAGAGAAAGTGTGAAAATTTAAGGATTTTATTTTATTTGTATATTTGCTTTTCATTGACTAAAGATAAAAGGAATTTTATATGTTCAAAGCACAAAATATCATAAAATGTACAGTAAACAATAAAAATCTAATGATAAAGCTTTTCTTAGTGATTATGGTTTGAAACGAAATTTACATCAAGTCAATAAGGATATTAATCTTGGTGGATTAAACAGAATTCTTCGATTACAACGCCGCATGTACGTGATCTGTGAATTATTTTTGTTTGACGGTTTCGTCACGGCTGGAAAATTCCTATTAACAATACCGCAAAATGTTCTGTATAAGGATTCGAGGCTAATTCGACATATAGAATGGTATCTTGCCCTAATTTTTGGAAGTGGCTTGTTATTAGCCCTGATTGACAAAATACCCAAAATTTACTGTGGAAAATTTCTATTAATTAGGATACAATTTACCCGCTCGGAAAAACCTTATACCGAAATTGTTCGTTAGATTACCGTTCGATTACAATCTATTTGAATCCAATAAGATTTGTGTTTTCGCCATGTTTTCCAATTGGAACGGTATGCATATTAGGCATTTTTGTTAGGAACGTCACGGGCTCTTTTAAATGTACTTGATTTGGTGACTAATTTAACAGTGTAGCATAGAACACATTTTAGAATAAATTATAACATTTAAAAAAAATAATATTTCCAAATATTGCAATAAACTAAAAATGAAATAGAAAGTACAAATTTAAATTGTAATTGGTACATCACGAAAAAAAAATATTATAAACATAACCTTGAATTTAAGCCAAAATGTTGGACTAAAATACTTGGACTTGATTCCGGGATCTAAAATTTAATGTTATGTTATTTTATTTCCCCGCTGCATATAACATAACATAACCTGACATTCCCGGAACCAACTCAAATAACACTGTGCTAGTTGCAAAATGTTACAAGCAGGGCACCCAGGAGGTTAACGTAATTCGAGTACGCTGAGTTCAATGGTGCTAGTCCCATTTTAAAGTTAGTCCCCATTTTTGAGATATCGCATTCGACATGTTTTGGCTCTGAGTCAAAATATACCCTCATTTTCACGTTGATAGCTCTTCAACCATTAAGATTTTCGTTATGCTTTCTTCAGCAAAGTTGTTGCGCAAGTCAAGACGAACAACTTTGCCGAACATTTCAAGACCGAAAAACCACATCTAATTTTTTTTTGTTTTTCATTTCGACGAAAAACACTGTTTTTATCATGTTTTATCATTTTGTTGAATTTAAATCGAGTAGAATAATAGAAACTATTTAAAAGAAAGTTAAATAGATTCAGTTGATTTTATGGTGATTTTTCTTAAAAAAAAATTCCAAAAAAATTAACATTTTTCTTCTCTTTGACAAAACAATGGCGTGCCGTTGCGATAGTGGATAAAAATCCTGGATATTCCCATCCCATCGTTATAACCAATTACATTACGTAAATTATCACTTTGGACGGCAGTCCAAACGAGTGACGAAAACACCTACTGTGCTGCAAGTCGAACTCGTATATACGAGTTCGACTTCCAAAAAATTAGTTTTACAGGTACTACTGCCCCAATTTTTTTTTAACTAGCAAATTATGATTGTAGATGTTAATACCAATTCAGCAACACCTCAAACGTCCAAAACGGATGATTTTGACCAAAGTTATGACATTTGGAAATTTTTCTGTGACGTCACGATATAATCTTGCTTTGGTATATATGTTTGTTTGTTTGTTTATATGTCCGTACTTCTTTCATTTGATCTCATATTTTCAGGGTTTGTAGTACTTGAAATACTAAGCAACTTTTGTTCTACAACTTTTTGATTTAGCCGCCATGTTGGCTGCGGCCAGCCTCTGAACGGCCATGTTAGCCACGCCCACAGCGCTGAACTTATTTGACATACCCCGGACATATGCATATCGTTAGAAAGGTATAGACAGCTATCAAATAGCGTATAAAACAATCTCAAAAAATTAAGGTTGAAGGTTATTTGGCCAAAAAACTGAAAAATGCCAAATCGGCCGGCCATATTCGGCCAAATTGCTAAAAAATTAGCCCAAAACTTTTGGTTCATATTTTCAGGATTATTAGCCACAAACCTCACCATATGACATCAACCGTTTGTTCCAGAAAACTCGTATATTTTAGATATTGACCTTCATATCTTAAAAGCCACCATAATTGTTTGCAAAATTTCATTTTTTGGCTCAAATGCACCCTAATATCAGTCCGTTGCGGTTTATAATGATTGTGAATCAACGTATTACAATGAAACAAATATAAATACGTCATATTATTATCATTGCTAAGAGCATTTTTACCAGTGACCCTTTTTCATAACAAAAAAAAAATGAAAAAACTGACAAATTGATGTGATCGAAAAAATCACTAAAAACATTGAACATTTGACAGTCTCCTTGCATAAAATCGATATTTATTTAATCTTTATGATGATTTATTTAAAAAACAGATCTTATCTCCCCTCCCATCACATGAAGATGGATTATCAGCGAGAGGGTAGCTACCATTAATTTTTGTTTCCAACTAACACACTAAAATATGTACATTTTATTGTATTGTTTAAGGAATCAAAAATGAATTGCTATCGAGTGTGTGTGTGAACTGTTTTGACTGACAAAAATAAAACGAATCGCAATTCAATTTATTTTCAATTTGCCGTGCCAATATCATTGATATCAAATAAAAAACCTCTCAACGAAGTAAATGTTCGATTGACGAAAGCCGAATTCAATTCACAAAATTTCTGATATCGAAGTTGCGCCGAAAAAAACAATTGCATTTGATTTGTCAACGATTTTTCGGAATGATAGTGCATTCGGCGCGTTTGTTTACATTTTTCTTTCTAGCTGTCAAAAACAACAACATGTCAACGATTATTCAGAATGTTCAACAACAACGCGCTGAATGCACTAACATTGCGAAAAATCGTTGACAAACCGAATGCAATTGTTTTTTTCGGCACAACTTTGATATCAGAAATTTTGTGAATTGAATTCGGTACAACAGCCACGCCACTTTGCATACAAAAAAATTGAAAAAAAATTGAAAAATAATCTGGGATAGAAAAATCCGAGATTTTTATCCGTCGTATGTTTCGATGATTGAATGGCGCAGTGACATTTGATGGTTGATATTTTGATGCAGATGTTTCTTAATTAACGTGTATAATTTACGTGATGTAATTGGTTAAAACGATGGGATGGAAAAATCTAGGATTTTTATCCACTATCGCAACGGCACGCCATTGTTTTGTCAAAGAGAAGAAAAATGTTAATTTTTTTGGAATTTTTTTTTTAGGAAAAATCACCATAAAATCAATTAGATCGATTTAACTTTCTTTTAAATAGTTTCTATTGTATGTATATTTGTCGATGCGCTATTTATTCGATCGATTCTACTCGATTTAAATTCAACAAAATGATTAAAAATGATAAAAACAGTGTTTTACGTCGAAATGAAAAGCAAAAACAAAAATTAGATGTGGATTTTCGGTCTTGATATGTTCGGTAAAGTTGTTGGTCTTGACCTGCACAACAACTTCGCAGAAGAAAGCATAACGAAAATCTTAATGGTTCAAGAGCTATCAACGTGAAAATGAGGGTATATTTTAACTCAGAGCCAAAACATGTCGAAAGCGATATCTCAAAAATGGGGACTAACTTTAAAATGGGACTAGCACCGTTGAATTCAACATACTCGAATTAGGTTTACCCCCCGGGTGCCCAGCTTGTCACGAAAAAAAAGTTTGGAATTCAAGCACAGTGTAATTATTTAAGTTCATACGATTTTTTTTTTGTATTGGAACGTTTTTACTCTTTCTTGCAAATAAGAATCAAAAGAATATCAACCATTGTAGTTAATATTTCTAAAAACTCGCAAAAAAAACCCAGAAGTCGAGCATTGTTAGCCCTAAGTGGGTTTGGTTCGGTGACTCAGCTAGTTCAAGTACTAGCCAGGTCTGAATCATGGATACTGGGAATGGCCATCCAAATAACATCAATACATCTAGAAGATCAAAATTCGTAATAAAATCAGTGAGGTCGTGCATTGTTAGCATTAGGTGGTTTTAGTTAGATGACTCAATCACCAACGTCATAGTATACTACATAGCTAGATCTGAATTACGAACACCATGAATGGCCGATAACAACCATCTAAATGTGAGTTAAAATAACCTAAGTTCATCTAGCTAGAAGACTAAAATTCGTAATAAGCAACCTGAAGTTGCTCATCGTTTAGCAAAGGTAGTTTGATTTTGGTAACTCAATGAACAACTTAATTTAACTGTTCATCAATTTTTCAGAAAGACCCGAATCACAACTCCAAGAATAGTTGATAATGGCCATTCATCTTTGAGTAAATTGGTATAGGAACATCTAAAAGTTAAAAACTAGAAGCAAATAACTTGAAGTCGTGTATTATTAGCACTAGGCGAATTTAATTAGGTGTCACAAAGACCAACTTTACTAACAACGTAGGACCTTAGGTTTTTTGACTTTCTACTAATTTACTAATTTGTATCTGCTGATTTGAGGATTTTTCATAATTCTGGAATAGCAAACCATAATGTTAACATAACCATAGTAGCAAACCATAGAGTGGTGATACAAATAGTCTTGTAATGTCATAAATTTTATCTCCGCGTTAAACAAATTACAAGTGTGCAACTTTAATGAAAATATAATTCTTACAAAGATTGTTGTTACATTTATCGGAATATTCGCCATTACTATCTTAATGGTCTTCTACCATTTATCATCATATTCATGTCTTCGCGATATAAACTTAAAGGTTTCGAAACAAAATAGTCATCGAGTCGTTTTCGCACATCTTTAACTTTCGTAACCGCTGGAACCAAGTCTGGAGAATAACACAGCAAGCTGTTAAACTTCTCAATCTACGGAGAAGATGAGTTCCTGGGTTGATTTTACTGTGTGGATGGGCGTTTTGATGCAGCAGTATCAAGTTCCGCTTTCCTTGGCTTGGTAACGTTCAGCCGTAAGAGTAGTAAATGACTCCTATCCAATCCCACCAGACACACAGTAACACTTTTTTGGCATGAATATTCATTTTGGCCTGTACCAACCCATGGTTTTCTGCGGTTAGGATTATCGTACAAAATCCACTTTTCATCATCCGTAACGATTTTGTGTAAAAAATTCTTTCTCCTGTACCGAAAAAGTTAATTCATGTTGATGTCAACTTTTCGGTTTTTTGTTTTCTTCGGTCAGTTTATGAGAAACTAATTTTTCTTTAATCTGTATTTTTTCAATTCCATGCAATCGAAATGATATTGCTTGGTGAGTAACTCCTATAACTGTTCTGTAAGCTCGTTTTGAGTTTGAGACGGATTTTCAGACAGTAAAACTTTAAGTTCCTAGTCTTCAAATTGGTTTATTGCACCTGGACGTGGATCGCCCTCGAGACTAAAATCGCCATCACTAAATCTCAAACCCACTTTTTTACTGGTGAATGGTACAGAATGTTCACTCAAAGTCGAATTAATCAATTCCATAGCTTGAGCTGCATTTTTTCATTTGAAAACAGGATAGAATGCAATGACGTAAATGTTGCTTATGTCATAAAAACAGCAATGACTAAGCTACATACATATATCCAAAATGGCGGGCGATTTGGATGCGTTCAAGTATATTTTAATGCAACCAACTTCAGAGCAGAGTTCCCACTTGTGGGAAAAAATGCACCGTAGCAGTGTTGACTACTAACATCACGACGGCTTTTCAATGTTTTGACAGAAATTCAAAAACAAATTGTATATTGTGTATTGAAAACTTTACCGAATTTACGCTCATGAAAATACGCCCATGTAGTTAACTTGCGTTTTCTCATGCGTACTCGCATGCGTAAATTTCGGACGTCTGTTTCAACAATAAATGTGAAAAATCTAAAAGGTACAAAATCCAATGTGAAAAATCCAAAGGGGACAAAATCCAAATATTTTATACATATTTAACCTTACTCTGTGTGTTGGGGTCAAATTGACCCTAGTCGATTTTAAACTTGAAAAAATACGTTTTTTGCTATTTACATATATGGCCCATCCCGTATATGATATCCTCAACTAATATTTTATTCACACTATGTAATGAAAAATGGGCAAAAATTACTTTTAAATTCCATAATTACCATATTATGAAAAAAACAAGCACATTTCTGTGCTGGGGTCAAAATGACCCCAAGTTATTTCCATGTATTATTTTCTATATAAATCAAGATATTATTCACTTTTTATGTGTATGATAAACTTCTGGTATATGGCCGTTAAGGATGGAATTAGGTCATTTCTTAGCCATCCTTCCAGTTCGAATATCCGAATATTGAATTATTCGAGTAGTTCGAGCGTTTTCTATCTAATATGTATATTGACATTTTATCAATATTATTATCAATATTACACGCTTTATCACAAATAAAATAATTGTTATAAAGTTATAGTTAATTTGAGTTTTTAATAAAACACTTTTCTTATTTATGTGATATGATTTATTTTAAAAACTATTTTAAAAAACAAGCTCATCATCAGGTTTGATTCAAAACTCTAAAAGATAAAATCAAACCTGATGATGAGCAGTATAGCTCGAAACTAGTTGTTTCTTGTTTGTATTGTTTTTTAAAATAGTTTTTAAAAAAAATTATATCACAAAAATAAGGAATGTGTTTTATTAAAAACTTAAATTAACTATATCGTAACGGAATTAAACTCTAACGACACAAAAACTGCGCCGATAACTATTTTTATTGTTGTAAATTGTGTTTCCTTTATTCAAATGGTGGAATCTAATATTAAGCGTGTTCCATTGGCGTCAGCAAACTATTCACAAGTACTTGTTTCTACTCACATCTACTCATACTCAAATGGTGGTGTAGATGTCGAAAGTAGCTACGCAAAAAAAATTCGCCAGATGGATTTTAGTTCCTGAAAATCCAATAGATGGCTTTCAATAGTTTTAGGTTATGTTGAAATGTCAGATTCAAAAATATTTTTTGTTTACTTGTGTTTGGTGATACATTTTAAAAACTTTAATTAAATAAATAATTCATTTCATATTTAAAAAATGGCTGAAACTAATTCGGAAATCGATGCAGTGAGATTTACACGAACAAAACTTTAACATTTATTTATTAATATGTATTTTTTAAGTAAGGTTATCGTTTAACTAATTGATGAAAGTAGTAGCGGGACCAGTTTACTTTATTCAGACTCGGAAGAGGATATAATTATAAAAAGAGCGCGGATAAAAGATTATTTAGAAGTAATTTCAAAATATACCGATCTTAAATTCAAACAACATTTCCGATTGTCCAGAATTGTTGCAGAAAAAGTTATAGATTTGTAACTATAAATGTGCATTAAATATCTGTTCATTCATGTGTATCATAATATGTATTTAATTATTTCAGAACAGTACATCAGTTTGACATTTTTGGAAAACTTAGAACACGGTGGGCGCTCAAAAGTTGGCCCAGAAACTGAAATATATATCACTCTATGGTTTTTAGCAAACACCGAAACCTACAGACAACTTTCCGACAGGTTCAACGTAACTTGAAGTTCTGTTCACCGAATCCTTTATCGCGTGATAAAACGGATGGTCAAAGAAAGCCACAGATATATAGTATGGCCTAGACCAATAGAAATGAAAACCAACCAAATAAATTTTGCAAGAATGGAAAGCTTACCTCGGGTAATTGGAGCTATAGATGGTAGCTATATTAGGATTAAACCCTCCAAAATCGACAAAGAAGCCTATAATAATAGAAAAAAAAATTACAGCGTGTTATTGCAGGGGGTTGTAAATGCCGAAAAAAAAATTATTGGCATCCACTGTGGTGAACCTGGATCTATGCACGATGCTCGATTGTTGCGACAGTCTGTATTCTACAGGCGTATTAATGAAGATCCATCGTTAATTATACCAGGGGGTGTGTTGCTGGGTGATTCAGCGTATCCTGAGACCAGTTACTTAGTTCCCCTATACCAAGATTTTGGGAAGTAAACAGCGAAACAGCTTAAGTTCAATTATTTGCATTCATCAACTAGAATAGTTGTCGAAAATGCTTTTGGATTGTTAAAGGGCCGTTTTCGCGGACTAAAGTTTTTTTGAAAGTCAAAATTTAGGTTTTATAAGCAATTGCATAGTTGCTGCTTGTGTTTTGCACAATATATGCATAGTGGAAAACGATTATTGTGACATTGAATATTTAGAAGAGTATGATGTCCCTATGCTTGATAACACGCAATCCGAACAGAGTGAGCACAGTGGAGCCCGACAAGAAATATTTGAATACATGGACAATCAAGGCTTGTTAAATTAATAAAAACAATGAAACTAAATTTACATTTAAATAGAAATTTAATAAAATAATTGATTAATTCATTTAACCTTTGTGTCAACACGAGTATCAAACTACTTTTCATCAACACGAACATACCTGGGTATGTATTTAATTTTATGATGTGATTTATATGAAAAGTTGTAAATAAGGATGTTAAATCGACGCAATTTTACGAAAAAACAAGTAGGGATGGTGTTTATTTTTTATTTTAATAAAAGATCAAATAGTCAGCGTTTAATTATTCTTTATTATGCAAAAAAAAAATTATTTAAATTCAGTAGAAACAATATCACGACGTGCATTTAAAAAACAAATAAAAATTATAACATTTCTGGTAACAATATAAAAATTATTGACAAGTTGTAAGGTCCCGGCTATGTACCGCACACACTGGCCGAGAACAAACAACACACGATTTCCGAGAGGGTCGCCGCTTTGATTTTTCATAGCAAATATGACAATTCCCTTTTTGTTTTAGGCGGCCCGTTTTGTCTCTTTCGTCCACATGATGTGATGCATTTGATGCTGCGTCAGAAGATACTGCCCCTAATTTGCGTTGCAGCATTGCTTCCAAGCCATTTCTGGTGTTAAAATTTCTATATACCGTTGGTGTTAATGCACGCTGTTCTATGGATGGTATAGTAAGTAATTTGCCTAATTCTTGAAGAGTTTTTCTTCTTTTGCAGTTGCTTTTGGATGACTCCGGATTATTGATGGTATATATAATATGAGTAGCCAATGCAGCGACATCCACAATATTAAAAAAAAGGCTAAGCGCCACCGTTTGGTTTGACGTTTAGTGGTATACTCGCCTAGCATTTTGTCCATGGTGTCAACTGCCCCTTTTGCAGAATTGTAGTAGTTGATGATATCGTGTGTATTTTTAGCACCACTAACAGCCTTATTCTTGTGGTGGGTTGATAATAATATCAAAGCTTTTCTTTTTTTTGGAACATAAGAGCATAACGTACAGTTGTCATAAAACCCAAATTCGGTAGACAAAACTTCCCGCTCTTTTGATGGTAGAAATTCATTGGGTATGTATTTTTTAGTTTTTCGTAGCGTGCCAACAACTTCTAAGTTCCATCGCATAAGGCGTTGTGCTAATGGTAACGAAGTAAAAAATTTATTGATGGTTACAGTACGTCCAGTGTTCTTGTAAAATTCAACTAGCTGACACACCACTCTTTCACCTTGTTTCACTTCTCGTGCTTCATTTGGCAATTTTCCGGTGTATATATCGGTTTGCAATGGGTATGCTGTTTTTGCGTCGCATATCCACCAGCATTTTATGCCATATTTGGCCGGCTTCGAGGGAATATACTGAGTAAATTTAGTTCTTCCTCGATAAGGGAAAAGTTGTTCATCGACCGTGACCCCGTCGTATGGTGTAAATTTTTTTTGCAAATTGGCATTTAGCATTTGCAGTAAATCGTTGATTGGCGCAGCTTTATCATTTTTTATACGCTCTGCTCGTGTATTTTCAACGTCAAATCTGATAAATTGGGTGATACTCCAAAAACGTCGAATACCCATACTTGCTCGATACAATGGGTTCGAAAAGGTTTTCCACATATCAGTGGTGTGCTCATAATTCGACCTTGATACACCCGCAGTTAGAAGAATTCCTAGATAAGTGTCGAACTCTTGTGGAGTTACCGAATTCCATATTTTAAGCGTATCTCGGTGCTGATTGTTCCATTGCTGATATGCACGTTGTGCTTTACGATTTGTTTGTCTTACGATAATGTCGCACATTTCT
Source organism: Nephrotoma appendiculata (assembly GCA_947310385.1). Classification (NCBI taxonomy): domain Eukaryota; kingdom Metazoa; phylum Arthropoda; class Insecta; order Diptera; family Tipulidae; genus Nephrotoma; species Nephrotoma appendiculata. Next base: position 143,104,978 of record OX371223.1, read on the forward strand.
GATGTAAAAGTTAATTTAAATGTCTGCAGCAATGTGAGGTTCCTGATGAACTTATGAGGGGACTGGTAATAGGTGGTTCTCTTTCCCATTTCGTCCCATCACCTGCAATAAACGGTTGATTTAGAGCAGCCAAATCAGTTGATCGGTTTTCATTAATATTTTCGTCTGTACATTCATCATCATCATCATCCTCTTCTAAATCATCATCTTCTTCTAAATCTGGTTACAGTTGGGTTGCTTTTTGCTCTGCATCAGAAGCACCTTCGTCATTAGGAGCAAAATAGTTATCTTCTGTATCAGAACCGGCATAATCGTGGTCAGATTCAATATCATCACATGACGTCTCATCAATCAGTTGTCTAAGGTATTCCTCTCTTTCTTCATGGGTCATATATCGGGTGTTAAAAACTCGATCGCTTCTATTTGCCATGTTTATTGCACAAATTTTAACCACTTCATGAATATAATACAAATCACATATAACTTGCCCCATATAATGTCCACAACTAACTGTTTTATTTTACAGAAAATGAATTCGTAAATTATTTAAAGTCCCGTTATTTTCCTTTACCGACATACAGTACAACACAAGTAATTAAAACCTTGTAATTATAAAGTGTAACGCTGGTAATACATATTATTTTAATATTTTATAACACTACACACCTGGGTGTGTTCGTGTTGCGTGTAGGATATCACAAGAAAAACTAAGCCTAAAATGTACTAGGACCCCGCTTTTAATCTTGTTTTTTTTTTTGTAAATTGTTTATTTTCCTTATTTAGGCGAAAAACTCAATTTGACAGGAATTTTCCATTATGCCGATTTTTAGATTGAAAAACTCAAATACACACCCAGGTGTGTCGTGTTGACACAAAGGTTAAAGTAAATAATATGTCTTTTAACCATAGCCATCAATTTAAATTAAGGTTATATTTTACTTCTGTCGAAAAAAACGCGATCCATTGGTTATCTACTCACAAGTACTTGTGAGTAGTTTGCTCATGCCAATGGAACGCAGTGATAGTATGATACACTATATACAGTACAAACTCGATAAAAGCAACACTTGATAATTGTAATACTCGATAATTGCATCTCTATGAATTGTGCACTAAAAAACTTTAGAATTGCATCCGTGCCAAATTAACCTCGATATATTGCAACTTATTCAATTCAATGTCCGTAGAATATCGTTTTAATGAAAAAGAAATATTGAAACGCATATATGGGGAAAACTAGCGTAATAAATGTAAATAGAGAGGATTCTCACGCACATATTCATACTCTTCTAGAACGAGTTAACCGTATCATAATTCAAAAATAAAACGCTTTGTCTTTTTTTATTCCTAATTATCCTCATAACCTAGTTTTTTCTTTATTTAATGTGTAACTATAATGTGTAACTCGTGTGATTGTGTGTTTGTATTTAAAATAAAATTAAAAATGAGTTTAAATCTGAAACAAAAGTGCGACCTTCTGTCAAAACTAAATAGAATTGTATCTTCAGTAGTTTTAGCGGCCGAGTATAAATGTAATAAATCAACAATATCACGGTAAAAAAAACGAAAGTGCAATTACAAAATATGCCAATTCGCAATTCAAATCGCTGTCGAAAATTAGAGCGATCAAACTTTGTGAATTTCCTCGGATGGAACAAGCATTGTTTAAATGGTTTTTGTTCAGCGATATCGACAAATTCTAATTTCAGCTGATATTTTGAAGAAAAAGGCTAAAGCGTTACATGTTAAGAAGAGCAATACAACGGTGAATTTAAAGCTAGCAACTGTTAGTTCGCAGGCTTCAAGAAACCACATGGCATCAGACTCCTTAAAATTACTGGAGAAAAATTATCAAAGATCTGCACCAGGCCGGAAAGTCTCGAAAGAACGGATTACCTTTTTAGCATGCTCTAATGCCATCGGCAGCTATAAATTGAAACTGTTTGTTATTGGCAAAGCTTAACAACCACGAGCATTTAATTTTTTTTATAGGTAATCCGGTTATACACAGGGCGAACAAAAATGCGTGGATGGCTTTGGAGTTATTCAAAGAATGGTTTGAAAAAAAAAATTTTAGTTATGGAGGTAAGCATTTCGAAGATTTTACTATAAGCATTTAACATAAATATTTAAAAAAAATTAATGTTTTAGGTTCGTTCATTTTTGAAAGAAAAGGGGACTGGAAGAAAAGGCACTTCTATTATTAGATAACGCACTCTGTCACTCCTCGATTCTCATTCATCGCTGAACACCATAAAAAACTACAAGTGACCAAAACGGTTAGTATGACGACGGACTTAAGATTTAATATTGCGCTTTTCCATAATGTACAGCGTTCCAGTTACTCACAACCCGCATTATTATTTCGACCCAACTTTATATTTCTTTAAAAATACTTAAAACAAAACATTTAAAGTAAATGCTTTTATCCGATAAAATGTAATACGATTAAATCGGTCTGAAAACTTGGTATAACAAAAGCACTACCATTATTCATGAATAAATTTTCAAGAATAAACAACTAGAATATTATTTTCAAAATATGTATAAAAAATAAATTTTGAAAAAATAAATTTAAGAATTTTTCCTGTTTCTCTGTACAGAGTCTATATATAGAACTAATACCAATACTCATTAACCCTTCGTAAAAAAATTGGCAATGATGCTTTTTTGGTTAAATAAAAGTTTTTCGGTTCCAGATTTCCTCTCCAAATTTTATATTGTATAGAAAGCATTTCAATAATTTATTATCGTGATATGGCAAGTGTGTGTTTATGTACATAAATGTAGGTACTGTTAAATTGCGATGATGGATTTTTATCTCGCATGTACTCACTTTATAATACTTAAAGATTATGTTGACAATATGTAGTTCGCATCTCTCCACCTAAATTATGTTTATGGACCAAACAGTATATATTTTAAGTTTAAGCCTACGTACATAATGTGTGGATGGCATTTGGTTCAACTTTGATCTTTGTGCTCCCCTCAGAGATTAATGTTAACAACCACAAACATATTTTGCTTTCACACACAATTTAAATTTTATATGGGAATGTCCAAAGTGGTTTGTGAATATACCCTAAACAAAAGTCCAATCGTAGTAGTATTTACCAGATTTATAAGAAGTACCCTATTTATTATGTATCCGTACGAGTTTATCCTGTATAGTTTATCTGCAAATTCAATTTCCGATTTATTATTAAAAATATTCCAATATATCTACATATATAGATCAATCATAATTATTCGAAATTAAATGGAAAATCTGGAGTTAAAATATATCGTGGCAGTGGTATATAAGAATATATAGGCACAGCCCATAGACATATCCTGTTTCATAACTTATTTTATGAAGAGTATGGGTAAAAATTCATCACCGAAACGGAATACTAGCTAAACAGAGAAATAACTAAATCTCATATCTGTTGTTATGTCTGTATACTATACAAAAACTATTTTACAGAAATTTTCATTTTATTTATTTTAATTTTTCATTTCGTTGTCAGTTTTACTAAAACAACAAACAATCCTACATATAGATGTCTATATAAACTTCGGTAGTTGTCTACATATAATAATGTAACTAACTGTTTGAAAGTTTTTTTAATTTCACTGTCAGTTGTTATTAACCTAGTTGTGTCGTACTACCGAGAATAGATATTGATTGTACATATAGGAATTGTTGTATTCATATACCATGAATGATGATATGTACACAAATAAAAGCTCCATTCAAATTTTCGAGTCTTTTAAATCCTTAAAATTTACTTTATCCTAATAGTGTGGGTAATTGCAATAGGAGAACTATCGAATTTCAAAATATAGTTGTGCCGTTAAACAGCGTTAAACCCGAATTCGTGCTTATTGCCCACTTGAAAAAAATAGTACTAGAGGCGAGGAGTCCCAGGTATAATAATTTTCATAAATTTGTATTAAAGAAATGTGCAAACATAAAAACTCCTGCAAGATACTATATGCGCGTGAAATATTTGCTAAACCTTTCCTAAGTGTAAAAAATGTTCAGGAATAGGAAAGGAACAGATTCACATGCTGGCTTATAATTGTGAAATATTACATAGAAATCCTATGCATGTTAGTGTCAGTTATATCAAATAAAAAGCAGCAATCAATTGATCAATCACTGGTAATTGATAGTCAAAAAACAATTGTTATTAGGTTAGGTTAGGTTAGGTTAGAGTGGTTGCTATCGCACACTTAGGCCAGTAGTGGCCCATTGTGATACCACAGGATCCTATCTCCCCTTTACTCCTGCTGAAACCATCCAGAGCTACTTATGTAGCGTAAAATATCTCGCATTCTACAGCCCGCGAGTTGCGAAAGGCTGTCCATACTGTACACACCTAAATACTTATGCCTTCTGTATGATAGTGCCGGACACGAGCATAGGAAGTGATCTAACGTCTCTTCCTCCTCTTCGTCTAAACAACTTCTACAGAAGTCATTCGTCTGTAGACCCAGCCTTCTTGCATGTTCCCCAAAAAGGCAGTTAATTGTTATTAAAAACATAAAGAAATTGATGAGAAGTGAGAATCATTTGAATTGTCAAAATATGGTAAATCACAACTAGAACTATGCGATGGGTACTGGTAATTACTAGACCAAACCGAAAAACACAACGAGATTGGCGAGAGTACAAGGCGAAAATATAAAAAATACAAAACTGAAGACCATATTTGTATGTCTAAATGCAGACAAAGAGAAATACAGTAGACTCGTGACTCGTGATAACGTGAACAAGATAAAACCAAGCAAATTCATGTTTATGAGATTGTTCATGTTGATTGGGTTTTTTTCAGTTGATTTTTTTCATACGAAAAAGGGACAAATTGGGAATCCCTGAATCGCACATTCAACTTTACTTGATTCAAATTATTCAAAAAAAAAAAACAATTGGGAATCCCCGAATCATGCGAAAGTGTACAAAATTTAGTTCACATTATCAAGCTTTCTAATTGTTCACGTTACCCGGAGTTCATGATACAATCTATTTTATTTGATGTAAATGAACATAACTATGACCCCCTGTCGGAGTACAGTATCTATGGGGCGACCCATCTTGCATGTCAGTACTATATACTGGCATAGAGCTATGCAATGCGCAGAGGGTTCTCCGTAATTCGGGCATATAGCCGTACGTCTTCAATTTGGCTACTGCGTAGGGTAGGATGTGAAAAGCGGGCAGCGAAAGATTTGGGCGTGCTTCGGCCCAGAACAGATTAATTAATTTAACACATTGAAGTAGCACATCTAAAAATGTAAACTCGATGAAAAAATGTTTTATATCGTGTCGCTCTATAAGACAGCGGAAATTTACCAGCTTTTTCAAAAAAGATAATATTCCAGCGACTTTTGAGGTAAAGATACTCGTGTATGGAATTTTGAAATTTTACAAGGTTCTCTATCTCCGCCATTTTTTAACGAACTATGATGAAATTTGGTTAGTAGAATCGGTCCATGTTGGACGAAACTTGGCCATTTCATAACCAATCCTTATGAAATTGGATTGCTAGATTTATTTTGGATTGGAACATAAATTTTGGATGAAGTTCTCGTTTATCAAATGACTGATACCTTTTACTGATGGCATTACCATTTGCTCAACGATATTAGTACTATGTAAAGTTTTTGTGTTATTGTGAATTGGCCTTAACCTTCTGTTTAACGTTGTGTCCACCTACTTTTTATCACTTTGTATCTTGAGTATTTTTGTTGCATACGTTTCTCGTTTTGATGCGTGCGATCAAAACCGAACACAATCATATTCTATAAGCCGTACTGTAGCGACACGCATGTAATTTTTCACTTCTGTTTAATTGTATTGTGCGTATACGAACATGAAATTTTATTCTCTATTTACTCGAAGTTGTGCATATGTTTCGGAAATATATTTAAGTAAAAAAATGTTTAAAGGGAAAAACAGAAAAAACAAAAACTAGGAGGTGTGTTTTGTTTGTTATTATATAATTCAAAAGTGCATTTCGATCACGAATTTTGTTTTAATTTCTATTTTTCATTATTGTTTTAGTCTTTTTACGCATGAATGAGGCGTGGCTACGCATATCTGATCTTAAAATCTATTTTGTTTTTTGTTGTTTGTAAAAACATAAAAGAGAAATCTAGAACAAATGTGTCATATTTGATTTCTATTGGCCGTATACAAATACTATCAAATAGAAGTTAAAAATATACGCCAATACTATCAAATAGGAGTTAAAAAGTGGCATTATCCGCGCAAAATCTACTTAAATATAAGTCCTGCTTACTCTTCCATTGACATATACCTATTAGAAAAAAACTAACAAAGAGTGTGTTGGTTACACTAACAATGCAACGTAAATTTGAATTTTGTTTTCTACATTTTTTTTGTTTCTGCACTAATACACTTATACTTAGTTTGTCAAAAAAAAATTACTATGGAAAAAAAAATTCCAATACATCTTTACTTAGTTATTGTTTATTTCATATGTGTGGAGTTAGCAGGACTTATATTTAAGTAGATTTTGGTCCGCGTGTATAGCCGATTATTGTACGGCTTATAGAATATGATTGTGTTCGGTTTTGGTGCGATTGATGCGTATGGTGTGAATCTTAGATTATACTATAGATAGAATACCGACAGTATTGTTTTGAAGTATCAATTTTGTAATGTTTTTATTATTGTTTTGATATTTTTTTGGAAAAGAGAAAGAAGGATGCGGGATAACAACATTATAAATTTCATAACATCAAGTAGAGGCGGTGTAAATTGTTTTATATAGGGCGGGGGCAAAAAATAAATTAAATGAACATTATTTTATTTTTAAATTTTTTTATTAATGCTTTATAATAATAAAATAATAATTGTATAATATTAAATAAAACTTTTAAAAATAATACAATAAGTATAAGTTATAGGTAACTAACATAAGATATTTCATTACTTTAAATAAGTATGTACACATAGATTAAAACATTCTAATAAAGATCATAATATTATACCTATGTTATATCTAATGTTATGCTAAATTATTTAAACCATATTAAAATATCCTGTATCGTTAAAATTAATCGATTTATTAATATCAACAATATACTTTTACTATTAAAATTCATAACTGATTTTGAATATTTGTAAATCATATACTATATGCATATTAATTCACTATACTTGAAATTAAACGAATTAAAAAAGAAAATAAATCACAAAATTTAATACAACTAAATAGCGAATCGCTGCCCCATAAAAATTAAATATAAAAATTTTAGCAACACCACTGGATTTTCATGACAATTTACGATTTATTTACTGTTATTTTCTAAAATGAAGAGTAACTTTTTCCCGTGTTTGTTTTTAAATCCGAATGTTTCACTTATTTTTAAATTCAATTAAATTTAAAATAAATCATCTTTATCACTGAACATATTTAATTATGCATATACTCGTATATACTATAAATTTGTGGAATATTATTAAAATCAATTAGAAGGTTAATCAGAAAAAGCAATTAAAGAGTTTGTAAACACTGTCAAAAAAGTTACTTGTCAAAAGAAATTTCCTTTTTTCTTGATAATCGTGTGTTTTCACACTGGAACACACTACACTTGGTTATTTTAGTATAATAGAGCACTTGATTATTCACTTATTTATTGTAAACTAAATAGTTTTCATTCGCATCAATCACAACCAAAAAACACTTTAAAATAATGAACATTTTCCTATTTTCACCTCATCTGTGTTTCTCTATTTTATGTATATGTACCTCTCGTTTACCCATTCATTTTTAGTACTTCTAGTTTCGCTTGTGTTTTGTATTGGTACGTTATCTATATAATCTAAGGTGTGAATGGATAAGGGAGTGACGCGCACGAAAACAAAACCAAAAAAGCCAACAGACTTTTCTTTTTTATTATTCGAGATTTTTTGTTTTGGTGCGAGAAATTGTTTGGCGTAATTTTGGATTTTCACAAAAAATAAGTCGAGTTCGTTTTAGAATTTTATACAGTCGAGTTTAGTTTGTTAAAAAAATGATTAATGACTAAAAAAATTGATCTTCAACCATTTTGTATTTGATGTAAAGTAAAATAAAAAAAATGAAAAAAAATTGGCGAATTAAGTTCAGTTTTTGTGTGTCTAACTAAACTTATCATATGGTGTATTAATAAAATGGTGCATAAAATAATATAAACTGTATTTTATTCGGTGAAAGGCACCGCAATATACAGGTGGCCAGCCGGCCATTTGCGAATTCAGTTTCGGTATCAAAATTGGCCAATTGCAATTTCGGCAATCCAGTACGCCGCAGCCGTACAGGGTGACCTGACAGATACCATTTTTTTAAAATTAATTTTATTTTGATTTTATTTTTTTCTCAAATTAGAAAATTAAATTTCATTTAAATTTAAAGTTTCAAATTTTCTAATTTTCAATTTTTGTGTTTAATGGTTTAACATTTGGTTTAACAATGGTTTAACAAATTTAACTTTTATTTTTATTTTCAATTTCAATTTTTTAGTCGCAAAATTAAATAAAAAATTTGTAATCGAAACCGAATAGCGGCGCACGAGTTATGTTTCCGAAACTGCAGTTGTGGAAAATTAAAAGAGTTGTTTCGGAAATTTAAACTTATAATTTATTTAATTTTTAGACGTTATGTCTATTCGATGGTTACAATAAATCTGATTTTATATATTTATTCTTTTGATGTTCTTATAATTTACAAATACCAAAAATGCTTATTAAGAAAATATATTTATTAAGATTGAAGAAGATATTTAATATCCAGCAAATAATGTTTTCATAAACTAAAGAAATGTAATTAATACAATTACTTATTTATCGCTACAATACTTTGTATTTAGTTGATACATTTTATATAAGAAAAGAAAATGTCATGTTATGTCTACAGAAATATTATTATTCATCATCTTTATGGTGATGATAATGATGATGTTGATGGCTTCGTGGAGGTCGAGGGACGTAACTCACGCGCGGGGGTGTACATTTAGTACAAATTTAGTTTCTATATTTAATTTTATTTTTATTTTCCGTTCCACGGTGTAGGCCAGGAATATGTGCCACGGTGTATGCCTCAATTTCCCCACGACCCAAAACCCTGAGATCTATTCGGCAAAATCACCGTGAGAGAGGCCTCCGCATATTTAGAAGAATCTATGGAGTGGTTTCGGAACCGGTTTGATTCTGTAACCTTATATTGAAGAGAACTCGGGTAATCCTTATAACAATAATTGTGAAATTTATATCGCAGGTCAACAAGTAAATATAAAAATAATTGTGCACAGTTGCATTTGAATTTAGAATTGAAAACTTACGAATGTAATAAGAAAATTAAAGGAGATTATCGTTTAGAATTTGCTAAGTAAGGTTTTGAGATTTTGCAGCCCAATAAATATGTTTCGGATTACAGCTAATATCTCAAAAACCCCCACAGAAAATCAATACGTACGGTTCATTTTCTTATAGCTAAGATTATGTTGAGACTGCAAGGGCTATTTGGGGCAAATTTATATCAGTTAGAATTTTCACTATAATTTTTTGAGTTTTTGCGACCATATAAGTACTTGTTAGCTTCTAGACAATATCTTAAAAACTCCCTACAGGTATCCAATACATACGAGGGGACTAACAAAAGTTCATTTAGTTGGCCAAAAAAAAACATTTTTTTTCGTATTTAATCTTAATCTTCGTCTTTTTTATCTTCTCTACATAATCGCCATTGATTTCAATGCATTTCTTAACCTATAGATCCACTTCTCAAAATAGTCATTAAAATCTTGCGTTTTATGCTTATCAAGTTCAGCATTAACCGCAAAATTTCCGCATTATCTCCGTGTTACTGTGTTCCCCTCAATTTTTAAAAATTTTTGGAAATAACCAGAAAACACCAGCTAAATCCAGGGAATATGGTGCTGGTCGCATTTCTTCGATGACAGAGATCGCAATAAAGTTACTCGTCATTTTAGCAGTGTGAGCTGGCACGTTGTCATGATGTAAAAAGTAGCGCCGCAAATCCTCTTTCTTCCGGTTTTCCAACAAATTTTTGAAAACTTTTGGTAAGTAGTCTTCGGTATACCATTTTGCAGTTACCGTATGACCCTTTTTTAGGGGAATACAGCTACAATTTTTGATCGTGTGAAATAAACTGACATCAATACTTTTGTTGCTGATTTTTGTTGCTTAGCTTTTACGGGTGTGTTTGCTCCTGCTGGGCTCCATGGACTATTGTTTGGGGACCGGATCATACTTATCGAACCAAGACTCGCTACCAGTAATGACTTAACTAAAGATGCTAGACAGCCTATTTTCGAGCCTCTTTTTAGACCTCATTTAAAATTTGTGGAACCCATCGAGCAGATTTCCTCGTGTATCCCAAATGATTACTTAATATTCACGATAAAGCCCATTCAACGTTTTATCAACAATAATTTTTTTATCAATCGTGGATCTCCGTCAACTTTGGATTACGCCAGAGCCACAGTGGCGTCATCAGTGGAAGATTTTGGTGGACCTTCTCGGGGCTCGTCCTCTACAGAAAAATGTCCCGTATGGAATCTTCGAAACCACTTGGAAACAGTGTGTTGGTAGAGACGGTGCAATCGTTCCATATGCAACTTGGCGTTCATTGAATATTTGTAGTGGTTTTAGTTTACGCCGAAACCCATAGAGAATCACATAGAGAATTTTGTTTGCGTTGGTGGTGGAATTTCATGATACATCCTCAGCTACTTTGCGTTTTCTCGCCTCCATTTTATTCGATCGTTATGAAATTTTGAAAAAAGTCTCATAAAACAATTGCAATGGATTTGGTATTTAAAAAAAAAAAGATTCAAGAGTCAAAAATTAAGCGAACTTTTGTTAGTCCCCTCGTACGAATGTTTTTCTAATTGCTAAGGTCATACTGAGCTTACATGGGAAATTGGAAGAAATGTTTCTATTAGAATGTGTTTTTGAGATATTGAAAATTCTAACCAATAAATTTGCTCCTTATTTCCCTTGTAGTCTCAGTATGATAGCTATTAGAAAAAAAACCGTATCTAATTTTCCCCAAATTTCCAATGTATAGTCTCAGATGACCTTAGCTATCAGAAACCGTACGTATTGGTTATCGGTGGCAGTTTTTGAAATATTGTCGTTCAGATCGAAATTCCACCTCAATAAGACACACTATATTGTCCGCATAGCCTTTAAAATCCAGTTGAGTTCAGTTTCAGAGTTCAGTTTTAAAATGCTAGAAAAGAGAAATGGTATTTTGAAGAAAAACACCTTCAGAGAAATTGATATATCCTGATTTGCAACTAAAACTCATGTCATGTACATAGAACCATTTCTTCAATTTTCTCATGTAATGTTTAATGTAGCAGATAACAGAATTTGTATTAACCCCAGAATACAGTAGAGCCATATCGTCTGCAAATGCAACAATATTAATCGGAATGAAGTTATACCAAAATAACAACATATACACTGTGACCATTTCCACTGTGACGGATTTCCTTCGAATTCTCCAGATTTCCACAAGATTTCCCGGTTTTCTTCCGGATTTCCCCTCAAGTTCCCTCAGATTTCCCGGATTGCTCCGGATTTGTCTCGGATTTCTCGAATTTCCCAGGATTTTTCCCGGTTTTCTCGGATACTGTTAAAATTAGCCGAAAGTTTCCAGCCGAAAGATAATGCAGATAGCGCTTTTGCTATCTCAGCCGAAATATGGTAATGCAGATAGTGTATTTGCTATCCCAGCCGAACAAATAAATTATAGCCGAAAGATACATAACTTGATACTGTTAAAGTTAGCCGAAAGTTTCCAGCCGAAAGATAATGCAGATAGTGTCTTGAATACAGCAAAAATCAGTCATGAACTTTAGAATTTACGAATCTAGCATCGGGTTATATCATTCGGGTGAAGGAGAAATTATTTCAGTTTATAGGAATTTAAAAATCGATAGGAGCGAGAGTATAAAGAGAGTTTAACAAATAGTCAAGACACTATCTGCATTATCTTTCGGCTGGCAACTTTCGGCTAACTTTAACAAGGTCATAACTTGATATACCTAGTCCTATATTATTTATACTATGTTTATTGATTATGACTAAGTCATAATCCAAATGCCCTAATGCTAAATTATACACCGCCCCTATCTCCTTCAGACTTGCTCCAAAGTTCGCGTGGGCCTACCTAAGCCTATGATGTTTCTAATAAACATAGTGGGATCGATGGTAAAATGGGTTACTCAAAATTAACAGAACATTTTATTAATTAAGTTTCGAAAATTTCGGACTTTCTGGTATATTATACTAAATTACACCCCCCTTTCCCCTTCAGACTTGATCCAAATTTCGCGTGGGCCTACCTAAGCTTATGACCTTTCTAATAATCATCGTGGGATCGATGGTAAAATGGGTTACTCAAAATTAACAGAACATTTTATTAATTAAGTTTCGAAAATTTCGAACTTTCTATTATATTATAGTAAATTACACCCCCTATCCCCTTCAGAATTGATCCAAATTTCGCGTGGGCCTACTTTAGCATATGACCTTTTTAATAAAGATAGTGGCATCGATGGTGAAATGGTTTATTCAAAAATAACAGAACATTTCATTAATTAAGTTTCGAAAATTTCGAACTTTCTGTTATATTATAGTAAATTACACCCCTTATCCCCTTCAGACTTGATCCAAAATTCGCGTGGGCCTACCTAAGCCTATGACCTTTCTAATAAACATCGTGGGATCAATGGTAAAATGGGTTACTCAAAATTAACAGAAAATTTTATTAATTAAGTTTCGAAAATTTCGGACTTTCTGGTATATTATACTAAATTACACCCCCCCCCCCCCCCTATCCCCATCAGACTTGCTCCAAAGTTCGCGTCGGCCTACCTAAGCCTATGATCCTTCTAATAAACATAGTGGGATCGATGGTTAAGTGGGTTACTCAAAAGTAACAGAACATATATAGGATTTCTTTCGGATTTCTTTCAGATTTCACAGAGAATTCCAGGATTTCCCTCGGTTTCGGATTTGCCGGTTTTCATCCGTATTTCCCGATTTCCGGGGGAAACCCGGTGGAAAATCCAGTGGAAATCCGGGGGAAATCCAAATCCGGGGATTAGGGAACAATCATGCAAATCCGAGGGAAATCCGAATAATAATATTTAAAATTAATAAAAAAAAAATATTTTTCTCATTTTGTTTTATTTCTGACAAAGCATCGTTTTAGAACTCGAAATTTTGTTGTGTTTTTTAATAAACACGACTTACTTTGTGAAAATAAATTGATAAAAAACATTCTATTGTGAATAGCCCGGTGTGTGATACCATTTTAAAATCTGCATTAGTTTCGCATATTTTTCTGATAGTGGGAGAACTTTCAGTAGTACATTTTATTCCGCTGGCGTCACTTAAACATCAACAAAAAAATTTGAGAAACAAAAAAAGTTTACAAAACCAATGTTTTTATTTGACAGATGATAATGCAGCTTATATAAAAATGATTTTATTGGCACATTTTTCTAAAAAAGAGAGTTAAATAAAAGAACTCTTGGTTTCTTTTAAATTAAATTTTTGGTGGGTGCGCATGCGATTTCACTAAAAAACACTAAAAGTGCAATAACTTTTCGAAAAACTTTACTTGGCTGTTTTTGTTGAAAATGAGCTCACCATCACCCTGTTTCGTTTGAACTGCGAAATTTGGGACACCCTGTACAGGTAACATGAGTGCGACCTCAGACGACACTGTTATCAAATTTAAGCATTTTTTATAGGACAAAAAGAGAAATTCGATACAGATGTACCTTATCACCAAAAATTTTTCTGGTCGCTCTCGACAGTATTAGAGTTCAAATTAACGATATCCAATGGCGCACATACCAACGACTTAGCGTTTGGCATTCAAGAAAAACTAAGGAAACTAGCTAACAGAGCAAAAAATTTAAATTTCATTGTATGGTAGGGAGACTTCAAACATTATGGATTAATTATCCAGTACACTTCGGGTGCTCATCAATAAATGTCTGAAACGTTTAAGAAAATTTTATTATTAGCAGCAAATCGGTATCGAAATGAAAGCGACTGCACAGGATGCGTATGAATACAGGGAGTAATGCCACAAGTTCCCAAACAAATATTAGGAGCCGCCAGAAGTACCTTTCTATTACCGAATTACAAGATTAACACAAAACATCTATTGATAAGATAATAGAAATATTTTACTACATCTTACATTGTAATAATATTTTTTCTTAATATGTACACACCTTTGCTTATATTATTCAAAAAGGAAAATACGTAAACATTTTAAGGAAAACACAATGAATATGTGTGTGTGTGTATACGCATTTGTGTAATACGTAAAAGAAAATTGTTGAGTGTGTGTGTGTAAATACATTATTTTCATTCAATTAAATTTCAAATACAAAATTAAATTATATTATGAAAGATCTTTGTGATTTCTTGGGAATGTAGATAAACATATCTCCATTCTACGTAATACTTATATATGTATAATTACAGAATAACAATAATGGTATGTATTATGTTTATTTAAAAAAGGATTATACAACAAAAATCTTATGTAATTATATAATTAGGTAAGGTGTTTTGCGTCAATGTAATAAAATTTTATGCTGCGCGACAGATGATTTGTTTTGATTGAAAATGCAGTAATAAAAATTTTGAATTTCCTGCGATACCGAGGTGAAAATGATTTACTCACTTTACAGGTAGTAAAAAAAATTGTTAACGACTTTTATAAACATAAAATCCATATTAAATTTACCATTACGATATTATATAGAAATTTACACCTTTATAGTTAATACGCCATTTTCACCTGCTTTTAATACCAACCAACAAACATAAGTTTTATTTGCTTAACTAGCTGAATTGCCTCGGCGTTGCATGGGAAAAATTAGAAATTGAATACCACCTTGCGCTGTGGAAAAATTAATATAAAAACAAAAACGATAAACGATTTTTCTCAAAATCAGGATTAATTTTCTTCATTTTCATCCTTCCTCAGCATGCTCTTCTGTGGGTCTTATTTTTGGTTTACTGGTCACGTCGCAGGTACTGCGCTTGGCGATCGTAAGCCAGTATGCTTTGGAGGGCTACGATGTTGGTTCTACTTCCTTTCTCGCTACGTAATGAGATGTCTTGTGACGGTTTGGAATCAATCATTATTCCCATGTACCTATAGAATGGTTTATTTTTGCTATATTTTTTCTGGTTCCCCACTCACCCCCTATCAACTTTATAATTGAGCAACTGTCGTGATATATTCGGCGTAACCCAAGGGAGTTTGCATAAAGCATGAGCTGGAATACTCAAAATGAAGTGTGCAGTTTTAATATGAATTTTAAAGTAAATAAATAAATAATGGTGGTGAAAGTTCTGAGATATGGTCAACTGGAACAAGGCACTAAACTATTTATTAGCCGATCAATTTAAATTTTACTAGGTCATTTATAAACATTTTTCATAATATTTTAGCAGGGCAAATAGAACAAAATTAAATTCTTTGGTGAGTCGTTGTTGTTGCTTGTTCCGGCTTTTGGATTGGATTTAAGCGCCATGAAATTGTACGCTTGTGCGAATAAGTTTAGAAACAGTTCGCTCAAATTTGAAGGAAACTTGGTATTAGTTACTTTCTTCAGAAATCGGTCAATTGGAATAAAACTAACCGATTAGGCGTTCATTTGTATGAAATTCGAATTACTGAGTTCACGATTTGTTCATTGCAGTATGGAATCACACAGTGAGTTATGTAATTTTTGGTTATTTAAAAAGAACTCAGCACCGTTCTTAGACCGATCGGGATAAAGTTCGGTTTGAATGGTAACAACAGGATTCCAATATGATAATAAAAATTATGCATTTATACTGTTAAATTTGATATTTTTTTTATTGGATTTTATGTTTAAAATAAAATTATAAAACTGAATACGATTCTAAATGTTGTGCCATCAAATCTAGAAATATTTATCAACAGATTCTAGCGGACATTTTTGGGAAGAAACATGTTCGAAACTTCACAATTTTGATTAATATTTTAAGTTTTATAACGGGCGAGCTAAATACATATTTACAGGTTCCGGCCAGTGTTTACAAATACCACTAAATGTGTATATACTGGGGCCCTATTCCTGAATACGATACGAAAGTGAAAATTCAAGATTCATATTTGAATTGAATCCGTACGATTCTTAATTAAAATTGAATAGGAATCTTGTACTTTCGTTTTCGTATCGTATTCAGGAATAGGGCTGCTGGATTTTATTCCTAATAAACTTTGCTATGTATCATGGTTTGTGGGCTATTGTTTCCAATAGCTGGAGCAGTGTACGATTCTGATGAACCTCGCTACGGTTAATAAATTTTAAAATTTTCAGCAAATTTACTTTTCTTCTACCACCGAACCTAGAGATATCCACAGGTTCGCATCCAAATTTTTGAACATGTTAAACCATATTCTACTGTTATAACGATTGACATCCGATCCGATTCATTCTAAGTTCATTAAACTTAGAATAATAATAGTTAGTATTCACGTTTTCATTTATACTGCCATTACCAGACATGTCCACGGAATATCGTCTACATTGTTTAACAGCTTATAATATTTCCTATCTATGGGGCGAATATGGGCCAAGTGATATTGAAAAATATCCATTTGTACCAGAAACTCTAGACCCAGAGTCCAGCCCTTTAAAAAATATCGTAAGTTTGCTTTTGGAGATACATCTTACACATTTAACAAAATTCATGACGATTGGATGAGTGGCTGAGACGCCCATAAGGAAACAAACAGACATTTGTGGTTCGGCACTCCTTCAAAAACATTTCGATAACTTGGGGGCCTATTATGAAATTTTTCCGACATCGTAAAATCCGTCTTGCGCCGGATATTCATATTATGAAACTAAAAAAATCGATCCGCGCGGATATTTTACTATTATGAAATAAAAATCCGAGTTAGCGGAGTTTACGACAAAATTTCGTATTCAAATCTGACAGCTAGTTAGGTGACGGATATTGTAAAGGGTGATTTTTTTGTGGTTAGGATTTTCATGCATTAGTATTTGACAGATCACGCGGGATTTCAGACAAGGTGTCAAAGAGAAAGATGCTCAGTATGCTTTGACATTTCATAATGAATAGACTTACTAACGAGCAACGCTTGCAAATAATTGAATTATATTACAAAAATCAGTGTTCGGTTCGAAAAGTGTTTCGCGATTTACGTCCGATTTATGGTCTACATAATCGACCAAGTGAGCAAACAATTAATGCGATTGTGACCAAGTTTCGCACTCAGTTTACTTTATTGGACATTAAACCAACCACACGAATGCGTACAGTGCGTACAGAAGAGAATATTGCGTCTGTTTCTGAGAGTGTTGCTGAAGACCGTGAAATGTCGATTCGTCGCCGTTCGCAGCAATTGGGTTTGTGTTATTCGACGACATGGAAGATTTTACGCAAAGATCTTGGTGTAAAACCGTATAAAATACAGCTCCTGCAAGAACTGAAGCCGAACGATCTGCCACAACGTCGAATTTTCAGTGAATGGGCCCTAGAAAAGTTGGCAGAAAATCCGCTTTTTTATCGACAAATTTTGTTCAGCGATGAGGCTCATTTCTGGTTGAATGGCTACGTAAATAAGCAAAATTGCCGCATTTGGAGTGAAGAGCAACCAGAAGCCGTTCAAGAACTGCCCATGCATCCCGAAAAATGCACTGTTTGGTGTGGTTTGTACGCTGGTGGAATCATTGGACCGTATTTTTTCAAAGATGCTGTTGGACGCAACGTTACGGTGAATGGCGATCGCTATCGTTCGATGCTAACAAACTTTTTGTTGCCAAAAATGGAAGAACTGAACTTAGTTGACATGTGGTTTCAACAAGATGGCGCTACATGCCACACAGCTCGCGATTCTATGGCCATTTTGAGGGAAAACTTCGGAGAACAATTCATCTCAAGAAATGGCCCGGTAAGTTGGCCACCAAGATCATGCGATTTGACGCCTTTAGACTATTTTTTGTGGGGCTACGTCAAGTCTAAAGTCTACAGAAATAAGCCAGCAACTATTCCAGTTTTGGAAGACAACATTTCCGAAGAAATTCGGGCTATTCCGGCCGAAATGCTCGAAAAAGTTGCCCAAAATTGGACTTTCCGAATGGACCACCTAAGACGCAGCCGCGGTCAACATTTAAATGAAATTATCTTCAAAAAGTAAATGTCATGGACCAATCTAACGTTTCAAATAAAGAACCGATGAGATTTTGCAAATTTTATGCGTTTTTTTTAAAAAAAAGTTCTCAAGCTCTTAAAAAATCACCCGTTAGTATACGCGCGAAAAATAGAACGTAGTTCATACTTTTTATACGTTATTTAATTATTTAAAAATTTTAAGATGTAACTGTCATATCTCTATTAAATTATTTTAATCAAATTTAAATAAAATGGCAAGTATACACTGAAAATTGATACATATTTCATAGTACGAATATTCGCCTCGGAACGTATTTTACGACAACGTATTTTCCGACGGTATCATATTTTCCGACCAATTTCATAATAGGCCCCTGTGCAAAATTTGAATGCAAAATTTGAATTCGATTGGCAGAATGGTGTGGGAACTTATAAGAAGGATCCCATTTATCCAAACAGGGCCCCTATACTATGGGGTCCAGCCCCTTCAAAAATATTGTTGATAAGATAAAAGGTAAACTAAGTTTGGTTCTGGATATGCCACTTATACTTGGTAAACATTTCACGAAGAACGGTTGAGCGGCTGAAACGCTCATTTGGAGACAATATTGAGAAAAAAATGTAGGACAGCACCTAGACCCAGAGGGCCGACCTTTCAAAAAAATAACGAAAACATATAAAATTTCTGTACAAAATTTGATTCCGATTGGACAATTGGTGTGAAATCATATAGGAAGAGTCATCTTGGGCCAGGGGACGGACCCCTCAGATTCGAGAATGTCACTAATTTTATGTAACCCATTTTTCAAACTTCGTAGATCTAACATATAAATTTTGTTGTAATGAAATAAAGCTCAGGCTCCCCGCTTAGCTGCCAATGGAACATTTTTTAATGAATTTTGAAAAATAAAAATCTAAATTATACAAAAACTAAGTACTGGAAAATCGTTAATGCACTTATTATAACAAAAGCAAATTTTGGATAAAATCGAGGTTTGCTAAATAAAAGTTGACCACAGATAATATAAATAATAAACAAATTATATTTCTTTGATTATTAAATGCAGACCATTTCAGAATTAAATGTTCGATATCCACCACAACCAAAAAAGCTTTCACATAATTTACTCTCAATCAAATTGCGTTTCTTCAAGCATTCTCTCCAATTTCCATGATTTAATTTCACACGTTGTGTAACTCATTCGCATTTTATAAAACCCATTCTTAATCGATAACCCATTCATCATTGCGTTTGTTCAAATTTCAAACGCACAACTAAATTGCTCAGAGGGACTTTTGGATTTACGGGAGAAATCTTGAGAAATATATTTATATTCTCCGAGATCATCCGTGATCTTTATGTTTTTTTGTAATCCGAGTTCATTCACCAATTTATTATTCTTAATCAATATTCGCACAGCCTCTGTCACGGTAATTCATTCTCTCTTATAATTAAGAGCTGATCGACCACATAGTATGCATTGCGGTTGAATTCACCACACGCAATACCACTCTAGTACAAGCATTTTCCACAGTTATAAACTTTTTAAAATTAATCTTGAACCTATCACCACAAACACTCATAGACACGTTCCTTTCGTTACATATTAGTTATAACCAGGATGAGCTCCCTATTTCGGTTTGCTCATTTTTTAAATCAGATTCAGTTTGCTCTTGCAGTTGTCGGATAAATTTTCATATACCCTTTAAAATTCAATCGATGATAACAATCCAGATGGTATTTGGCTCAATTCGTTCAAAATCCGTGGTATAATATTTTCTCGAGTTTACACACAATTGAGCCAGACGTTCTGTTGCCTGATTCACGCCTTTTTGAGCGTCATTCCAGCCCATCAGGGGAAGACTTGATGAGATTTAACTAAATTGGGGGAGGCCCAAGTTCATCGCTCTCTCCAACCGTTATCCATTTCCATACAATATTAAGTTTCTCTCATTCGTAAAATCACACGCCCATTTACAAATTTTCCAAGGAAACCCTAAGCCCATAAGAGTTTGATAAACTTTCCCTGGAAGCATATACTCTGCCTTTTTAATATCCAAGAATTCCACCACAACATGTTTCGTTTCCTTTCGTACGTCCCACACAAATTTTTCTACGCATTCATTAGCAGAGTGATTACGACGGACCCCAAAGGATTGTTTCCGGCAACAAATTACCCCCATTCAAAAATATGTATCTTATATATATAACAAAAACATTCAACATACATTCCCGGTAATTTGTTGCCAGATTTCTACTCCGATCACTTTTTGGAACAAGGATCACTTTGCACCCTGCTTTCCTTCAGTTTTTCCCGTATAATTGATCTTCCATAATTGATTGAGAATTAGAAGCCAGGCCATCTTGGGTTCGGATGCCAATCTGTCAATAATTTTATAACTCACTCTGTTAGTTTCGGTGTAGATTTGGATGTTCCTAAAATCTCTCAGAACTCATCCCGTTCAAAATTCATACACATTTCGTTCAGCCACTTTCATTATCAGGTAACAAAAATCGATCCTCGATCAATCAAATTATTTCGATCATCCATCATCATTTGTAAAAAAAAACACCTCCATTCTCTCTGTCGTGTAACATTGCATTTCGGCTTTGCGCTCTGTAACCTCTCTTAGATTCCATACATCTTAAGTCGTGATTCTATGTGTTATTTTGGACTCTTTATTTCATCCTCAAGTTAGTTACCCGCATTTTTCCTATCATTATGAAAATTTTATTTATGCGTTCGACCCATTTCCTACCATTCATTACGGTCTATTATACCATCTAAACACGTCCTGATCAAATAATGATCGTTACCCAAATTCTCATCAGTAATCTTCCAAGTGACTTGTTGGGCTACCAGTCAGCTAGAAATTCAAAAAATTATAGTGAAAATTCTAATCCATATTTTTTCCCCAAATTTTCCGTATAATCTAAGCATGACCTAGGCTACAGCGGTGGCAATATACTCGTATATAGGGACAAACTGTAATCAGAAATGTTTCCTAAATCCACCACTGTATACTTTTTTAAATTTACAGTTACTTGTGTTTTAGTATTTTGTATATAATATGCGTAACAGAGAACAATCTAGTGTAGTTCATTTATAAATTTTGATTTGAAAACAAACGTTAAAAGGCCAAAATAATAAGGACAAAAGTGAAATTTAACATATTTTTTTTAATTTTTAGGTAAAAGTGAAAAGTTTCATAATATTATTATTGCAAATTAGGTCGACATTTTTATAAATGGCTTATATATTTTATGTAAGTCATAATTACAAAATGCCACCAGGAACACAATTAAACTTGGCGGAGCGCGGCAAATTTGATGCTTTTTGTGAAAGTGGCTTGACATTACGTAAAATTGCTAGCAGAATATGTAGAAGTAAAACCCCTGTGCATAATTATGTCGCACTGCGTGATAATTATGGCATTAAAAAGTATTGTAGTCGTACATGAACGATAACTGATCGTGACAAATGAGAGATTAAAAGACTTGCAGTTAAAGATTCAATGTCTCTTGCACAGAGCGGGCAGTATATTCAACTTCCAATTAAAAACAAGCGTATTCGGCAAATTTTAAAAGAATCGGAACATCTGAAATACATGAAACGAGATGCTCGTCCGCGATGCTAGTGATTAGTTTATCCAAACTAATCCAAAAACATAACAACAACAGACTTATTGTAATAGTATTGGTGTAAATAAACTTTCATGTGAATTTATATTATGTAATTTAAAGGAGATGTGATTTTGAAATGCGCCTTAGGTCAATGCCTCCTAAGCTATAGGCCTCTTACTACTCTCATTTTTCGCACATGACGTCAATTTATGTCTAAACCGAGACTGCGCAATAATAATGTTAAGATATTTACACTAACAAAACAACTAGAGAAAGCAACAAAAACGTCGACATAGCGTGTCGTCATCATTTGGTGTAAGCGACCTGTAGTTTAGGAGACATTGCTTAGGTACATTCCAGTCATTTTAAGTATTTTCTAACCATTTAGCTCGAACTTTAGAGATATTGGTGAACCTGCTGAAACGAAAAACAGTGTCCATAGGAAGTTATATGACTTTCTAATGGGTCTGAAGGGGGGTCTCATGAGATTCAAACATGCGATTTTTTTGTGGGCCTTAGGTACATTTCAAAGTCATTCTAAGTATTTTCTACAAATGCTTTGTTCTAAATGCTTAGAAAATACTTAGAATGACTTTGGAATGTAACCAAGGCCCAATTAAAAATCACATCTCGTCTAAATCATAATATAAATTCGCCTGAATGTTTACTTACACCAATACTGTTACAATGAGTTTGTTGCTGTTGTATTTTTTGGATTAGTTTAAATAAACTTCACTAGCATCGTCCTCGACTTTTACCGAGGCAGGAAATCGGCATAATGTCATATTTAGCGATGAGAAAAAGTTTTCTCTTGACGGCCCTAATGGTTGGCAATGGTATTGAGGAGATACTCGTCAGAACAGGCTTACTCATTAATCATGAAATTTTTGGGGTGGTTCGTTAATGGTATGGGCCATGGGGAGCATTTTGTTGCACAGAACGTGCTCAAATTTGTTTTTTATCAACTAAAATGAATGCTGCCAAATATGTAAATCTGTTGGAAAAAGTTTTAGTTGATTTTGGGGATAATATGCTTGGTCAACAATGGGTATTCCAGCAAAATAATGCTGCAATACATTCAGCTCGACATACAAAATCATTTTTTGCAGAACGTGGTATTGATGTTTTACAGTGGCCTGAGATTAGTCCAGATCTTAATCCAATGGAAAACGTTTGGGCATTACTTTCCAACCGCGTTTACCATAACGACCGCCAATTTGAAACGTTTACCCAACTACGTAAATCCATTGTCACAGATTGATTGATTGATTGATTAGAATGTACGGCCAAGACTAAGCAGGGATCCCGGATACGCCGGGCCTACCGTACACCCTTTATACACATAACAAGATGGTGGGATAGGAAAGGTTGTTAAATCTGATAGACTTGACCCGGTTACAGACACCTAAGTAGTCAATAGTTAGTAAATTGTTAAGCACAAGACAGCACAGTTATTTTTGTTTTATGGTCGAAATGTTCAGCAATCAGAATCCTGAAAAACTTTTAATAATTAATTAAGTAGCCATACATAATAGTAAATTTCCTGGAATAAAACATTATTATTGTGAGTTGAATTTTCCATAAACTAAAT
Source organism: Nephrotoma appendiculata (assembly GCA_947310385.1). Taxonomy (NCBI): domain Eukaryota; kingdom Metazoa; phylum Arthropoda; class Insecta; order Diptera; family Tipulidae; genus Nephrotoma; species Nephrotoma appendiculata. The sequence goes on from OX371223.1 coordinate 143,128,426, forward strand.
TAAACTGGTTCTCCAAAAACATTGTGCAACACTAAGTAAGATTAAGCCCGGTTAACCCGGGCGCAATCAGCATCCTAAAAAAATTCATAATTATAATTAGTAATTTATAATTAATTATGAGTCACTATTATGAGTTAAATTACACTTGAATAAAATAAATGTAATGTCATGATTGATATTAACTCAATTAATTCGGCTCTCTTAAAACAAACCAAATCAAAACAAAATAAATCGAATCCAGAAATCACCAGATATTGTAGAACTCGTATCGACTTTTTCCATCTCCAACGGATAGAATCTTTGTGAATCTGTTGATTTAATGGATAATTAAAGGAAAATATCACTTAACCTTGCCATTCCTATCTATGTATAATACAAATGTTTATTTAAAAAATAAAAATAAAGTGACCAAATGAAATCTGGTTTCAAAAACAGCTAATCTGAAATCTGTAAGGTAATATATCAATAATGAATGTTTGGCATAGTTTTAGAGCTCCAATCCCTAAAAGTTAAACCAGAATTAAACTTTAGAATAAAAATTTAAAACAATCAGGAATCTGTAAGATAACAGAACTAATAAAAGTGTAGCTATAGCACAACTGTTGGATCCTTGATAACCAAATAATCCAATCAATTATTCAACGTTTGAGTATAAAATATATGATTCAGAAAACATTTGAAAATATTCTATGGTCGTCAACTGTATTAGCTAAATCATAAAAAGAACAACCAGCGATAATTATTTCTTTAACCTAGAACAAAATCAAAACCTTCACCAATTTACAGTCTCCCAAAACAAACTAGAACATAATTTAATTAAATAAATGCCATGATCGTTGACAAACTATCTAAGTATGTACATTAATATTTAACTGCATTTTAAATTTACACTGTAGCTTCCAATCTATCTGTAATTTCAAACTCAAATATCGGCTGAAATATCAAATATATTATCCACCCGATAGCCATTATGATTCCTTTCCTATCTGCTGCTCGGACTTTTATTTCCAATTAGAAAGCATTACGGCTTCAAAGATCTTCTGTAATCAAAAATGTTCATTAGAACTAAATATATAAGCTTAATCAGGAACTGCAATGAATAATAGTATTAACGATAAACATTTGATAAGCCTCGATCACTCTAAATTGCAATCCAAATTAAAACAAATAAATATAATAATTTAATTCTCAAACGCTCAATAAAGTTGGATGAAGGAGTATTAGTAAAATTAGCTAGCCCCAAAATCAAATTGTGGAAAGAATCATTCCCACAAATAACCATAGTAAAATTCACCAAGAAAAATATGTGATGTTTATAAAGGAGTGCTCGATACCCGCACTTCTAAAATAAAAACCAAACACACTGTAACCCATAAAGTTATTGCGGAATCAAAATACACGGTAACCATGCGATCTCCCGCCAACATCCCTAATTAACAATATTTATGCTTAACAAAGCCGTAATGAATCCACGACAGGTTATTAACGAATCGTGGCAATCCTTCAGCTTCAGCTCAACATTTCATTTTACAACTGATAATCCTAAAACCTTAAAAATGACCCCACTCCCGCAAAATTGACGGCAAACCTCATCAAAAACATACATAACATTCAGCAGTGCCTAATTTGGACATACAAATCTGAACCTCAGACAAAGGTTCTATGCAAACCCGCAAATTTGCATTCTTATAGTAATAATTGAAAACTAAGCCAACGTACACCTAGGTTCCCAAGCGGTCACCCATCTAAGTACTAACTATCCCCAATGTTGCTTGACTTCACAGATCAAACGTGAACCGGTATGTTAAATATGGTATCGTCGTTGTCTTAATCACAAATGTTTAATAATACAACAAATATGTACTACAACAAATATGTACTACTACAAATATGTAAAGTTCATTTGTGGCTGCTTGAGGCGGGTCTCTATGATCTGACACTTCGACTTTCATGTTATTTGAAGACTTTGTGAAAGAAAATTGCGTTGCAATATTTTACCGACCAGACTATAGTCATACTTGTTCTGAATGTATCCTTATTTTCAATATCCACTTGTATGTTATAACTTAGATGGCCACTTGGACTTGCGAGATTATCAGGATCACTAGCAATAACTTGAAAAACGGGAGATCCTATAGTTGCATTGCGTGTTGATCGTGTGTTGATTTCTAGGCCGCTCGACAAGCATCTTAATCTTTATTTATTATTTATGTTAAAATGTCAATAATAAAATACATTATTCGAAACAGATAAAGGGGGTACCAAAAAATTCGTTCGGATTGCTGCCCGCTTATATCAAAAACAGAAATAAAAATAATTAATTTAAAACTGTATGTAATATTTAATTAATATATTTTTAATATATTTTATTTTAAATTATATATTAAATTAAATACAAATTATATTTCAAATTAATAATTTTTATTTCCATTTCTAATTATAAGCAAACAAAACAATCCGAACGAACCTTTTGGTACCCTCTTCTCCTTTACTATAGCCCATTATTCATAAAATTTTAATAAAATTTAAGTTTATTTAAATTGGATCATGAAAATTTGGTATTTGTGTCATCATACTAACTCAGTTGCAGAACTGGATGTTTGATCAAGCTTATTGCAATTACTACCTATATTGAAAATTAGTATGTAAAATATTGTAAAACGTCTCGAAGAAAAATTTATGATACAAGCCGGAAATTACTAATGATATTCTTCATCTGGAATTTTCATCCAATATTATGGCCTAACATGTGATAGAACTTTCTAGATTTGAAGGCGGCCGCACGAAACCTGTCTCGAGCTAGACAAGGTTAAAAATGCGTGATCTCAAAACGGCGGTACAACAACAATTGCATTACTACAACAATAATTTATAACAATTTGCATTATATATCACACACTTTCAAATTTGTCCAGCTCGAGGCAAATTTCGTGCAGCCGCCTTGAAGTAAAATATTATTATTCTTTAAAACTTTGTTATCGTGATTTCCAAAATGTAATTGAAGATAAAAAAAAAAGCTATTACAATATGGCGGGAACAACGTGGAAAAAAATGAACAAGTGAATTGGCAGCCATCTTAAGAAACACAGCCGGTTCACTTTTTTATGATTTAACTAGTTTTAAATGCTTTTACTAAATCTTATTAATTCAAAACCAATATCTACGTAAATCCATTGTCACAGAATGGAAAAATATTGATCAAAGTTTGCTGCAAAACCATATCAACTCAATGCCTCGTCGCATCCAACAAGTTATTATAAAAGCAGGAGGTAATACTAACTATTAGAATAACAATAAGATGCTGATATAATACAGATTAGCAAACTGTCCTTATAAATATTGCCTTCAGGAATTTTTTGTTTTATTTTTTAAAGACAATAGTTCACTCGAAATCCAAAGTATGGCATAACTATTTGAAGTTATGTATATAAACTAGAATAAAAAGTAATATGCATTCTTATTTTAAATAATCAATTGTTTAATTAAAATGTTGTCCCTATATATATATATATATATATATATATATATATATATATATATATATATATATATATATATATATATATATATATATCCCTTTTTCAACCAAGAAAACAAAAAAATTGGCTCAGTTTTAGTCCAACCCACACAAATGTGTGAGTAAAAAACCATAGTATGTAATGGCGTTGTTGATAAAAAATTTCGCTTTATTTGATGTAAAACCACACAATTGTGTCTATAGATATAGCGTTTTTTTCGGACGAAAATAAGTTAAAAAGGAATTCACAAATGTGTAAGTTGGTTCAAAGACAAACAAAACTAAATTTTTGACATGGTACTTTTGCCCTACCCGCACAATTGTGTTAGTAAATCACTAAAGGGATATATTGCCTCCGCTGTATTAGAAAAACAATCGAAAGTATTGGTTACTAGTGGAAGTTTTTGAAATATTGGCCAAAAACTGAAAATAACGTATATGGCCACAGAAAATCAAAAAATTATAGTGACAATTCTGAATAAACGGATAGCCGAGTACCCTCCATATTAAAATTTATTTATATCGTGTAAAATGTAGATTCCATTTTTCTTAAGGACTGGTTATAAAATAGCAAAGTTTAGTTCAGCACGAACAGATCCTAGATTTTTGTCCAAAACATAGTTTAAAATACCTGATCAATACTACTAGCCAAGTTTCATCTTAATTCGTTAAGAAATGGCAGAAAGACGGAATATTGTTAAATTTCAAGATTTCATTTACTGAGTTCCTTTACTTCATAGATCAATCATTTTGCCATTTTAAGGATCACTTTCAATATTTTATTCCGCTGAGATGGTTTATTTAGTGAAAAAAGTGCTACGTAATGAATAAAACATTTCCGCTGGTAATTACATAACAAAATTAATTCTCTTTAGTAATAGTGCTGTCACTTGCGGCGAGTAGCGTAATCTCTTATTTTCAGCTGCAAATTTCCAATCTTATGCATCATTAGTTTGGTGGTCGTTATTAATGCTTGATACTCAGACGTTGCTTCGGCGATATTCCACGGAAACCATTTTCCCTGTTGAATTTTTTAATTACATAACGTATTTTTGGTTTATCGTGTTTTCTTAAAAAAAAAAAACATTTTATTTGTAGAGGATTTTTGTAACTCCTCATTCTCATGAGGAGCAAAATCAAATTTTGCATTGGTGTCGGCATCTTGCCTGTCAACAATTACTGGGTTATGAAATTAAGCATTTGTTGTTTTAGGGCATCCTAACACACGAAGAATAAAATTAACTGACGCCCCAGCCAGTACGGGATTATGAACACACACAATTTTCTGCCTATTTGTTGTTGTGTTCTAAAATCATCAAAATACTTTTATAACACAGTTTTTGTTTCTAATAACACTGTGTCATTGTTTGTGGATGTAAAAAACTGATGTTACCTCGATTTGTATTGATTGTCTTTATGTCAGGTGTGAATGAGATGAAAATTCACGAATCATGGCTACCTGGAATCAAAACTTGGTGGATCGATACATGATTTACCGGTCGACCGTCTTATTTTTTTAAACAATGTTTAGCTCGCGCTGCAGTAGAATTATTGTCACTTGTAAAATTTAAAAATAATAAAACTAACTGATTTTCGTGATATTTGTTTGATATTCTCAATCCTCTCGCGGTTCATATAGGTTTTCTGTTGAGTTAATCGCGCCGATGTTTTGATTATCTCACGAGGTTTCACACCTTGCATCTTATTTATAATAAATCAAGTATTAATCTGTTTTTCAATACAGTCGTACTCTCTCCGTTATACTTGACGGGAGCGGTATGAGTGCAAAACAACACCTTCCAAAACGTAAAGCCAAAAACTCAAAATTTTTCTACGGTATTTTTTCAGAAGAAGCGATTCATTGTCTCCCAAATTTAGACGACGAAAACAAAAATTTCTATAATCAAATTTTGTATCGACGTACATCCTTAGCATACCAATTCCATTGGATAAGCGCAACATAATAAAAACACTTAATGTCGAAATTAAAAATATTTATGTCGTTAAAAATGTCGTGTACATATAATTTGCTGTAATGCTAACATACGTAATACATAAAATTTGGATACGATTTAAATCGTCTGCGATTAACATATAAATATTTGTGAAAAATATTCATCCTTGATATAATACGTTAGAATCCCTCCTAACAGAAGAAAGGGAATCATAAAAATTCTTAACTAAATTTTAACATTTTGTTTGCTATAAAATTTATAATGAACGAAAAAGGAAAAACATTATACAAAACGACAACAAAAATACGAAAATTGTCAATCAAACTCGATACCATAAAAATTTTCATCAAGCCATGAAGTTCGTGTCCAGAAAATTTAATGATAAGGACCAAACAACAACAAACAAAATAAGAAACCCGATGATTTCTATACAAAAATTTATGATAATTTTTTTTTCATTTCTTGGTGATAGGGATAATTTGGATAAGGACATGAGACATGATTTTATCACATCTTCCTTCATATACAGAGAGATTATTGTGACACATCTTTTATAGGATTTGGTTTTTATATTTTTGGGAAAAAGGAATCAAAATACTAAAAATAATGTTTTTATGGAAATTTTTATAAATCAATTAGATATTGAATAATAAGCCATATTGTTTAATGGCTTTAGGGTAATTATTATTATTATCTGTTATATTTTACGATATATCCGAATACCAGGAAGAGGGGTTTTGATTATTTTAATATTTTATATCCTTTCTCACATACATAAAATCGAAGTAGTAAATTTTGCAAAATATTAATTTTATGTGATAGCAAATCAATACTGTTTGATTAAAAAACTATATCCGTATATATGTATTTGGGAAAGAGTAAATCGATACCGTTGAGAAATAGTGGGTGAAGTACTCGTACCACCTAAAGTGGTCTAGGACAAATGGAAGACTAGGCAAACTCTTATCTGATCAATATGAATTTATAATAGATGAAAAATTTGGGATTTCAAATTTAGTTTACGAACTGATGTTTATTCTTACACCCTAGTAACAAAAAGGTGCTAGGAGCTGAAACCTTACGAACTAATGAGAATTTCGACCCGAAAATTGACAAATTCCAAAAGAGCACCGCACATTTAAAAACCATGCAAATTTCCAGAAAATAAAAATTAGCATAGGAAAATATGCTTTCAATATACATAAATCATCGTTGATTTTGTAAAAATTTCTTTTCGGCATTCTGAAAAACGGACCAGTTTTAACATTTTGCATGAGACACAAATACACAATAGAGCGGAAACTGTTCGGACTTGCTTGAAATTTGGTAGGAAATATTTGTATGTCCATAGAATTTTTTTTACTAAGAATATAATTACCTTTGCACCAACCCGAGAAAAATTATGCGGCAAAACCGACAATTAAAAATTAATACAGGTAGCCCTACAAGAAAACGGTATTTGAAGAACACGGTTTCGAATACACGAATACTCATTTTCTCAAATTACACGATTTCAAACAACACGATTTTCATTATTCTCTTTTATTTTCGTTTTTGTATGTCAAAAAACGTAACGTTTTTTTTACTTTCTTTTTTGTAGTCTCGAACAACACGGTTTTAATGCACACGGAACGAATAAATCGTGTTCTTGGAGGGTTTCCTGTAATCCATTAAACAGATTCAACACAAAATGACTTTGAATATGCATATGCTGTTTCACCATAAATTTCGTAAAAATTTGTTTTTCAACATCGCGATATTCCGCATTTTCATGAGGTTTATTCGGGTTAGTATAAAAAAAATATTTTTATATTTAGTAATCTCTATAAACCAAATTTGCGGAAAATAAGAGCCGTGGGTCTTTTATGAAATTTTTTCGTCTTGGATTTTTCCGTTAACGGAAATATTCGATGCGACACAGATTTAACTTATTATGAAACTTATATTTACGAATTTGCAATAAACAAATCTGAAGTTAGCAACATTATTTTTTTTAAATAATTTAAGGTTAGATTTTTTGATTTTTAATAAATTGACAGTTGGATTTTTTCTTAATCTAATCTTTTTTATTTTCTTAAAATGTTATTAATTTATTTATTTTATTAATATGTATTATTAAAATATAAATCACTTTTCACTATATTTTGATGAAAGTCGAATTTTTTCTAGTGTGTTCGGAAAAATTTGATTCGATTCATAATAGCACGGATTTATCCGTTAACGGAAAAATCCGAGGGGTAAAAATTTCATAATAGACCCCCAGATTTAATTTTATATACCACCAAGTTGTGTTTACCAAAAGATGGCGTAACTAGTATTAAATAGGGGTTTTTGCGCTCTAATCATGTCAAACACGATTTGCGGGAAGTGCTGATTTTTTAATTTGAAGAAAATTGCAGCTGATCGACATCGATTGTTGTATGAAGCCTATGGAGAACAAGCTACATCAATAAAAATATGTGAGTACTGGTTCCGCCGTTTTAAAAGTGGCGATTTTGACACTAGTGATAAAGAACGCGAAGAGGGACCAGTAAAGTTTGAAGACGCTGAGTTGGAGGCGTTATTTGACTAAGGTGCATGTCAAACTCAAGAGGAGCTCACTGAAACTTTGATAGTGACTCAACAATTCATTAAAAACCATCTCAAGATCAAGGGCATGATGCAAAACAAAGAAATTGGGTTTCATATGAGCTCAACTGAAGAGACATCCAACGCCATTTATTCGCGCATGAACAACTGTTCCAAAGGCAAAATTGGAAGGGTTTTTTGCATCGAATCGTGAGGAGGGACGAAAAATTAATCTAGTACGAAGCGTAGAAAAACAACGTATGTAGCTCCATACCAAAGAAATAATTTGTCACGCGTATATGTTTTTGGGTTATACAATACACTTACACAACAATTTCCTATTTTATTTGTATCGAATAATATTGTCGTACTCGTGGCTATTAAAAATTTTTCTGTTGTTTCGGTATAACATTAGATGCTCGTTGAATAAACCAATCACAGCTAAAAGATGAATTTGTAAGCCGATAACAACATTTTTTTCGCCAAAACCGATATCATATATGAATATATCAGAATGAAAATTGTAGCTGCCATCATTACTTCAAAGATAACACTAAGCTGCTTCAGTTAAATTTGTTACTTTCTTCAAAACATTTTCAACGATATGCAAAACGTATATGTTCAATAATAATAAATGATTTTCTCTAACACCGAAATGAAATTGCTTTCAGCGCCAAAACGGTAGATGTAAGTACTACAATGCTTCAGCTAAATTTGTGGCATGTTTTAAGACCAATTCAACGCTGTAAAATACGTATGTTTTGAATAATAATCAATAGTTATTAGCTACCAGCGACAAAACGGTGAATTTTTTAACTAAACTTTTGATTTTTGATTTTTTTTATCGGAACTTTAGTTAAAAATTCACCTTATTGTCGCATTTACCAGCCTTCAATTCCTTTCAAACTATATACCACATGATCATATGAGAATGAGAAAAAATCTATAATAAACGAATAATTTACCAACAGCGCCAATCCGGTGAACTTATGAACTAAAGTAGTATTGTCAAAATTGAACTTTTCAATTTTCCGAATTAAAAATAGAAGAATGGCGAGAAAAATTCAAATCAAATGTACAAGCCATTCTTGAGATTAGAACACCCAGACGGATGGGCAAAATTTAACTTCGGTCGCCTAAGACCGAATTTTGTAAATCTTGATGTCAAAAATAAAAAATATCTTAGAGGATCGGGTATTTGCCACAGGAAACCACCCAAAAAAAATCCAATACTATGACATTGCTTCAAATTATTCCAATTAACTCGAGTAGTGTACCGTTGTGAAGGTTATGGAGCCAGCATACATTTTGTCAATACCTCTTTAGTTCATAAATCGACCGTTCTAGCGCTGTTGGCAAATTAATCGAATATTATATAATTTTTCTCGTACTCATATATTTATGTGGCATATCGTTTTGTCGTCTTATAAAAAGCAACAATTTTCTATCACAACTTTAGTTCATAAATTCGCCGTTTTTGTGATGAAGCTAATAATTAATTTTATAGAATATTTAAATATTATAGAATATTTAATTGGTGCGTATATCATTGAAAATATGTTAAAGAATGCGACAAACTAAGTTGGAACACCTTTGTACTCAAAATAACCGTCGCAACGCGATACTGGAAGCAGTTACATTTTCTCATTCCAATACAATCATGTTACGTGAAAGGTTTTGGACCAATCATCAATTTTGTTACTAGCACTTTAGCTCACTAATCCCCTAAAATATTCAAAGGATATTTCCGATCATGTGGAATTTTGAATATTGCGCATGTTAAATATTTTGGCAGTTTCCCACTTTGGGTATGTGGGATAGAAATGGGATTCTAAAATGGTTTTTGGAAAAAGTTCTGGCTATCTGAGTAACCGAATAAATCAGGTTTGACGTCTGGTAAATTTATGGCGCGATCAATCGAGACAGTGTGTATGTTAATTTGCCATAGGACTTCTACGAATCCCTAAGAATTGGTATGATTATTCAGAATGGCAGACTTCAGTCACAACACTATGACAAAGGGTGAATCCTCAATCTCACATTAAATTAGAAAATTTTATAAATGCAATGCAGAATCCCATTTTCATCTATATATAGTAAAACACAACTTATGCACAAACGTGGATGCCCGAAACGAATTTTCCACGAATTAGGATTCTTGGCTCTCGAACGGTTCTCTCTTAAATTTGTATCTAGATCGTTCAATAGAAATATGATACATTATACAAACCTGAGTACTGCTCGTTTTATATTCATTTTATATATTTTCGGTGAATTGTCATTTTTGGTGAATTCAGTTAAATTCGATGTTCTGAGTGTCGATTTTGTACCAAAAATTAAAGCGCGAGCTGGCGAGGTGAGCAATAATTTTGTGTACATATACATTGTATAATATACAAATTTATATTTGTATTGAATTTTTTCTCTAATGTGTCTGTGCATTATGTTCGTCAATTTTACTAAGGCAAGTAGCAAAATAAAAAGTTCCGGTTGAACCGGTTGAATATTTATGATGATGACGTATACCTCGCCTCTTCTATTCGCTTGCTGTTGAGCAGTGGAATCAATTGTTTGCTATGTCATTTTCTTTTTCTTTTTCAAATATTTAAACAATACGAAATCGCATTTAACATCAATTAAAAAAGTATAAAAACAAAATGACGCGCATGCGCTCAACCAAACCAATATTAATAAAATAACCACTACTATGTTTTTCCGGTTTGCTCACCTCGCGCTTTCATTTTTGGTACAAAATCGACACTCTGGTTTTCATTAAATTGTCCTTTTAAGGTAATTGCTTTTCGGAGAATCGTCATGAATGAATTGTCATGTTACCATCAGAATCCAACAAATTTGGCCAAAAGCGTTTCCGGGTGAAGGCGCATTTCGCCAATCACAACATGTGGATGGAGAAATTTTCACAGATGCTGGATACCATTTCAAATCGAACACACCGAATTCCACTCTCAATACTCAAGGCTCCAGAGAATTTTTAATTAATATCAGAAACAAATAAATTTTACCAAAATTTATTTGTTTCTGATATTAATGGGTGAAACCCTACCGCAATTGTGAAACCCTACCGCAAATCAAAATGTGCGGTTGGCCTTCATAATTTTTTCAGAGATGTTTGACATCATGTCAATTTTAGATTCCAAAGAATTATTGAATTAATATTGAAATCCGTCAAATTTGGTCGAAAACATTCAAATGTGTTTTCAACTAAACGTGATAATTGCAAATTTGGCTGTCGGCCAAAAACTTGCGGTTGTCCTTCCAAATTGTATTACATCTGGAAATACTACTTCACACTCCCGTTCTCAAAAGTCCCGGAACATAAAATCCTGGAAATTCTGGTTTTGCAAAAAAATGGTACCTATACAGCCCAAACAGATTGCTTGATCGGGATGAAACCATAAATTTGGAGATCCCAGTTACTTTTGGGCGAGATCGGCCCAACGGTAGTGGCAACTTCCAAAGGAGTTTTTTCATTTTTAAAGAAAAGACTTTATTCCTCCAAAATTCGGCATCTCTACAGTCCAGGCGGATTGACTAGTCGGAAAAAACTTCATACTTAAATATTTCCCTTTCATTGGGAAAGGCTTGCGAAATTTGGTGTAAATCTGTGTACCGGAAGTAGTAGCTTCAACCAACAAGTGTGGACCTTGTTGTTTTTCTGAAATTTAGTCCGGTAAATTTAGTCAATTGTTTTTTGCTTCAGAAATTAAAAGTGGGGTATTCGAGATATACATTCTTGCAAAAATAAATGTTTTAATTTATCGAAAGGTAAACCGCAAAGAAAATCTGTTTATTAGGTACAGATTTTCTTATTCTGTCAGGTTTGTCAGGAAGCAGTTAAACCAAATTTAGATAACTCGATGTATGCAAAGTCGGATACCTTATACATACACAAAAATTCTATACGGAATTGCACTTCCTCTTTGCAAGTATCCCTTCATTGAAAATTCATTTTCAGACAAAAAACTAGTTTACCATTTTAGATGTTTGCCTTTATTCCCGATTTCAAGTATTATGCAGAACTTTTTATAGACTCAAACAGAAGTTTTGAGGGAAAAAAATTAATTTCAAGTGAAAAATAGTTTAAAATTTTATAAGAAGAGAACAAAATTTTATGATTTTTTTTTAAGTGCAATTGCAATAGATTTTAACTTTTGTTTATGTCTGTGTATGTGTTAAACATGTAGTAATGAGTTTTGTTTGTTCGTTTACGGCAAATATTAACGGAAGTAAAACTTGAACTAGTTCACAATGGTGTTATGAGAATTATAATGTAAACTGGCTCGTGTAAGACATTCATCGATTTATGCAAATTTTTAAATCTATAAATAACCATAACCAAGAAAGCAACCCAAAATTGTATTAAACGAAAAAATAATATTCCGAAAATCATGTATGGATCAAAATGAGTTTTAGATAATCTTGTGAATAAACACGCAAATACAAATAAAAACGTATATCTATTTCATAGGTTACTAATTTTATTCAATGATCTAATATTGATTAGCTAAAAGATTTTGTTCCTTCTCATTTTTACATTACCGATGTTTATTTGTTATTCATGAATATAAAATTCGATTGGAAAACAAAAGATTTGGGAAAATGTGAACATATATACCCACATATATAGTAGATAGTAGCCTTTAATAAGAGGACAGGGAAAACGAAGACGGAAAAATATATTTGTCACCTGTTGATATATTAAAATGGATTTTTAAATTTAAAATAGATTTTGTCATGTAGAAAGGTAAACATATAACAAAAAATAAAGTAAATGACCCACCTTTATACATACATAGTTATATACAATTTTCCAACTTTTCTATATAGAAATCCCATTTAAATCCTTAATCATCATCAACATCAAATGATTATTATCATCATTTTGTCTCTTGTTACATACATAAACACAGGCTTATCGATTTGGTGTAAATATTTTGCTACAGCTATACCCGGAAAAATTGTGAAATTTAGTTTTTATATTGGACATTTTTGACTATTTTTTTTTTTTTTTAAAGTGATGTCATTTTAAATTGAAAATCTCTAAATTTACTATCCAAACAATTACTTTGATATGTAGGTTGATAATATCATGTGTATTATATATAATATTTATATATATTATATATATATATGTACATATATATATCATTGTATAAAACAAACAGAGGAGATAGAACTTTTCCCCACCGCTTTATTGTGGTGATAATATACGAACATATTTTCAGTTGTTTGCGGTGAAAATGACTGCAAAATAAAAAAGGAATTTTTTAAATGATTGATTTTCAAAATTTCCTAAATTATTTATATAACTTATATATAACTTCGTTTCTTGTTGTTTTGGGATAAATAACATAAGTTAGCAACGTATCGGTCGGGTGTATTTTTTATTGTGTGGTTAGAGGCAATGGTTAGCAGCCGTACTTGTTAGTTTCCAACAAGTATCAATATATTATTGTGAAAGTATGTAAACTCCCAATGCAGGATGATTAGAAATAGTTAACACAACAAGGCTCCCTTGCAGTACACATACACAACACCGTCGACAATTCTCCAGTTACACTAACTATAACCCAGATCGGGACAATAGAAAACAGAATCGTAGGCAAGCCAAGGGTGGAGTCATGATTAGCCATCTAGCATTAGCTACGTTATCCATTTGTGGCGTAACGGGGCTAGCACAAGCCAATATTGATGTGTATCTATTTAACCATTCAGCAGAAGAGCTAAACAATTAAGAGGTCAAAGCAATGTATTGGAGTCATCTATTAGGATATGACTAGTCAGGCTAAATTTTTTTGGAAGGTATTTTCCTTTATTGTAAATCCCTCCTAACAAGCGAGCGCGGGAATATTATAGAAAATTTTATAATGATATTATTTGAAAATCAAAATTTTGTAATGCGTTTTCCAGCAGTATCTCATTCTCTTTACTTGTTTCAGCAGCTCTAGAAGAAGACGTTCTGCTTCCATTGTTTTCATTTCATCTCTGAAAGAAGACTTTCTTTTCGATGGATCGATTCAATTAATTGATAACGTGACTCGACTCATACAATATTTCAGAGTCAACAGTATTCATCAGTATTGTGAAACGATCCTAGCGTGATAAATCGTTTGATTCTGTTGTTGAAAAATCAACATTTTGCAAAAAATTGGAGTGCCGGCCTCTTCAAAAATATTATGAAAACCTGCTCAATTTTTGGTATAAAATTCCTATGCAAAATTAGAATCCGATTGAATGAATGGTGTGGAAAATTATAAGGAGGGTTGCCTTGATCCAGGAGACGGAACCCTTGGACTCGAGCATGTAAACTCATTACCGTGAAAAAAAATGAAATTTTAGAAAAAAAAAATTGTACTGGGGTCTTTAGAAGCCGAGGTGCAGCCCTTCAAAAATGAGGTTGGTGAGGTTGGTAAAAAACATGCAACTTGTACATGCTAAAAATTGGATGATAATCGGTTGAGCGGCTGAAACGCTCATTCGGAAGAAACGAACATTTCTGGGAGACGGAGCCTCTTAGAGCCAGGAGGCCGACCACATCCAAACTATTACGAAAACAAGCTAATTTTTATACGAAGTGGTTCGAACCGTGAAAATAAACCTAGCCGACCTTATCTCAATTATTTTGATGAAGATCATGAATTATAAGTGTTTTCGGACATTCAAACTATTGAACGATGAACTCTTAATTTGATTTCGATTTACATTACATATAAATTTTGTGATTTCATTTAGAGAAAGCGCGTTTTTGGCTAAAGTGAAGATGCCGTATGTATACATCGCTGAAATCGGGCAAGATGAATATTTTTTGGAGATATTTCATTGTAGGATTGTGTATCTATCGTTTTTAGGAGATGCAAAAGTGATTTTATTGGCGAAAGTGATTTTATTGACAATATTCGAGAATTAACTGTCATGTAGATCGAAACCGAGTTATGGCAGGTCAGCAATATAGCCGATATTCAGCTATGTAATAGCAATATTAATAAATATAGCAATGCCGCCAAACACTTTCGTCAATGACAGAAGTCGGCTAACTGAGGAGAACACAATTGATTGGGATTGCAAGGATTATAAACTCAGTTAGACGAATAAAGTCACATAATGGGTTCTATACATTTACGCATCTTCAATTAATGAACAAAATGATATATTGGGTAATTACAGGATAATCGAGTTAATGAATTATCTTTGGTTTTATGAAGAAATTGTGAAGTAAGAGGCATCGATCTAGAAAGCCAATATACCAGCCCAAATGTCAACCTGGCTCGAACGGCGGGATAACCAAACACCGAGAACTTTCCACTGGTGAGATTGGTAGCTGCTTCAATAACCAGTTCTTAAGAGGGTCTTGTACCAAAGTAATGGTATTTTGTGCAGGTTCGATAAGCACTTGTGTGAACATTTTCTTCTAGAATTTTTTTATATTCATTAGATAACATGTAAAACTCGTGCCTAGTTTTTCTAGTTTTTCGAAATTTTCTTTTAATTTTTTGTTATTAGCTCTCAAACTTGGGCAAGTTGTGCAGGTTCGATTGGAATGTACAACTACAGTAGACAAAAAATTCTTTCACAACAATCAACTAGAATTCTAAATCTCGTGCCTAGTTTTCTTCTTTTCTAAATATTTTTCAATTTTAATATATAAATTATAAAAATAAAAATAGTTTATCAAAATTTTTCATGAAAATAAGTTTAGCAAATTTCCGATTGGTGGCTATTACTCGTTTGGTATGCGCGCGCACATGAAGGGAATCAAATGTTTGTGTATGTGTAAATAATTTTACACAAAGAATGGCGAATAACAATGGAGAAAAAAAACGTAAATGAATGAATTTAGTAGTGTTCTATATTTATGATTATGCAATCGAAACCAATACTAATTTATTCTACATAGAATACTAATGTACATCTATGTAGTATGTACATGTAGAATAATATTAGATTTTTTGTGTTGTGTGATTTGTATTTCGATTCAATTTACAAAAACTTCGAATCAATGAAGACACACATTCAAAGGCGATAATGATGTAATTTTTGATACACATTATGTATATTTTTATTTATTATATAATATGTACATGCTTTGATATTTAAGATTGCTATAAAATATTTGTTGTGCACTAATTTATTATTTTACAATGCATTATTATTTATTTATGTAAGGCCTATGTATGTACATATATACTTATAAGAGAAATTGATTTTGAAAGGACATGGGCATTTTTAAGTTTGTTGAGTAACTTAGCCTGGGAACCATGCAAGAAACAAAACAAGGCGAAACTATGAACTATTTATGAGCTTTTGAGATCTCCAACTGAATAATTTTCAGCTCCTTTGGGGCCTAACCTCTAAAAATATTATTTTGAATAGTTTTTGTACTGCGACCCTTTGTCATGAACTCCACCCATTTATACAGTAAAAATTTAAATATTTCTATATTGGATTTGGTGTATAGGTATTTGAGCTATTATCGGAGCTCATAAATCAATCTTATTTGATCGGACATCGACAGTGTTGTACCGTATTATCTACACCGCGTAGATAATTTATATTCTACACGTGTAGACAATGTATGTAGAAAATTGAGAAAATGGCGTTGACAATGTAGACAATGTCGAAAATTATATTTCTGTTAGCAATTATCAAAATTTAAATTTTAACTTATAGATGGAAAATGTGTAAGACAACAATTAGTTTCGAACGGATGAGATTATTGATTTGAAAAAATCAGCCTTCTCTCTCATCAGATCGCGACCAATATACAGAACAATCACAATAACACTATTACAATCGAAAACCAAAGTAAAAAAAATTATCAAAATTCTATTATTTCTTTGTAATCAAACAAACCATTTCAAGATGGAATTCATTCTTTCGTCACATTGAAAAATATGATATGGTAATGTTACGTTTAAAGTGCGGTTTAGGTTACGGTTAAAGTACGAAATCGTTGAATAAGCAAATTTAAAATTTTTTAAAAACATTTACACGATAAAAATCGGTTTTAAACAGGGCTTATTCTTGGGAGGATTAAATGGTGAAAGGGAGGGGCAGGAACTTGCTGCATTATTGCGGCAATTTGTCATATACTACTGAACAATTCACAACAGATTTGGCAATATCTAGGAACATGGCTGCTATAACCCAACAAATTTCGAGCGTCCCTATTGAAAGACCCTTTACAATGTTCAACATCATTACCACGCAATAAAATGATAAAGCATAAACACATTTTGAGACAAATAATGACCATACGAGTACAAGTTACTCGAGTTCATAATCCTAATAAATGCCAAAATATTAATGAAGGCTCACCTGATATTTTAAGCTTTATTTTTCCTTTTATCTACAATTTAGGAGCACAGGGAGTGTGCCCACGTCTTATTCATTGCGTCCAGAGAATATATTAAGTTATTTCATTTGGTCTTATTTCACTACTGTTTTATATCAGTGCACGCTTTCTGTTACAGTTTGATTTTCAATTTAAAATTCGTGTCCGTCTACGATAACCTTGTGTTGGATATTTGCCATGTTGCATTATTTATTGTAATATTGGTTTCTGTAATCATTTTGAATACGGATTACGGATCAATGAATGATTGATCCTAACCAGTTTCCAGGGTTTCTGAGCATACTTCTTTTGTACACTGGGAGACCTTGTAATAATCCAAGCAATGGTTCCTAACTTTAGTGATGAAGTTGTTGTTGTTTTATCTATCTATGCCACTCGCCCCCCCCATTTCAAGAAAGTTAACTCCATTGAAAAAGGACCAGGAAACACAAACGTCGGTTGATAATCAAATGGTGAATCTCTGGGTCAAATCTAATCCTGAGCTAACTCGAGCGAAAATTGATATCACCTACATTAAAAAACCCCGCCTGTATACTTGTTAATGACAAGATCATCATCACAGCTATCAGACAATTTTAGTGTGGAAAATTACATTATCTATAAGAAACATCTTTTTTTTGTATTCAATTTTGATCAAAATATATAACCAAAACAGTATACAATCAACAAAACTCATTTACGCTATAAGTTTTGTTGTACCTCAACCACGTTGCTCAAAACCGGATGTTAAAATCATACATGAAGCATTTGTTTCGAAAATGTTCATGACAGACCGCGTTTGGTACTGCGAAACCATAGCCGAATTTAGCCTTGTAAGTCGCTTGTGGTTGTACCAATATTAAAGACATCGATTGACCAAGATTTTCAATCTCACCTATTTGTTTAATAAAAATTGAATTTTAACTGACGTAATATATAGATAAACCCGATTTAAACTGGAAAACTAAAAGGTCGTCATCTATCATACAGAAAAACAATGAAAAACAACAAAAAAGTAATAATCTACATTATCTACAAATTTTCTACATATCCTACCAATTATCGACATTGTCTACCTATCAATTGTCTACGCTATTTTCGAAACCAACATGGAGACAATTCGGAAATACGCGTTGACGCACAACACTGATCATCATATCAATCGTAACAGATTAATTTATGGTATGTCGCTTTTCTATCGTGAGCTTATAAATCGTTATACATATATCGAATACAAACGATTGATTCAATATCTGATGGCGGTCTGGTATAATAAATAATTGAACTCACTAAAATCGACATTTTTGTACATATCTGTAGGTCTGTATCGTCTGAGACCAATTCCGTTTAATCTGATTGAAGTGGTCTAAGATTTCATTGATTGGTTGATGATAACAACTGTTTTGGGATGCAATTTTCCCTTAGGCAAATCATAGAGGTGGTTTTCATGTAATCGCTGAATTGTAATTAATTATATATATTGTAATAAATTCTGCGAACCATCTTGATATCATTGCTACATCAGAAGTTGCAATTTACAATATGCAAGTGTACAAAACCAATAGAGATCGAATTATAAAGGTAAAAATGTTAGGACAACGAAAATAAATTTAATTTTTACTAAACTTTATTTATTTTGCTTACACATTTTGTTCACGTTTCTATACCCGTCATACGTTGTTGATACAGGCATTATTAACGCATTTTGTGTTTACGCGGGAATATTTCCATGAAAATTAGGACATGAATGCACTAATTGACTTCAACATTTATTTTCAATACATGCATACTGCTATGTGTTTCGTTTTTATTCCATAAATCAACAACACTACACTATGTTGATTTTTTTCCATTCATAAGCAAAACTAAACAAGAGATAAAAAGTATACATGTTAACCACCACTACTAGGAAAATAATGTAGTATGATTGGACATGTGCGTATTTTAAATTTTAGGTTAGCTTCAAAGTTAAAATTTATTTTAGTAAAGGACCCTCTTAAAGCAATGAGTTCGAAACAAAACGGAACTTTTAACCCAGGCGGTACCACAACTTCTCAGTTGGCTAATTTTCCCTCTAAGGAGTACTCAATGGATTCTATGGTTAGTCAACCATTGCAAAACAAATTCAAACGAAGTACAAAAAGTTTCACAGAAAACAAAGGCACCACCGCTAATTAATCTGATTGGCATTACTGAATTTGCGAATTTTCAAGCTTTAATGAAATCGGTGTCCCAAAACGACTATAATGTAGTGCCACTAAATAATGTTTGAAAGATATAAATAAAAAAGATCCCGACTGACGTGAAATAATTCCTAAAACAATCCTAAGTAAAAATTGCGTGTGTGTATTAGTGGTTATACACAAAAAATAAACATTTAGGCGTTAATATTTTTTTAAAAAACTTTCAAAAGTTCCACCCAAAAGTAAACATATTGTATAATTTTACTATGCATATCTCCAAAATCCACCGTACCAGTCAATTAATAATGTGATATAAAAACATTGGGCGATTTCAGAGCACTCAACAGTTGGGAACATGTTGAGTAAAATCGCGGAAAATGCTTAGCACTATGAAATTTTTAAATCAAATTGGCGATGATTTTACTAATTATGATAAGTGACCTGAAAGCGCCCATTGTACTATATATCGTAACTAAATGAATTGAAGTTTTTTGATTTTTTTAGATTTCATTGATACACTAGTCGAGATTTAGCGAAATCGAATCTCACCATGCCTTTATGTCTATCCAATAAACATGATGATTTTTAGAATTTTGTTATAATTGTGGCATGTAACCGTTGCACTGTTACATGCAAAAATTTGTTTTAAAATTGAATACCCGCGCATGATAAGTCAGTTGTTAATGTTCAATATTTTTGCCCGGTACTGTACATATATTATTTGTACCATAATGCCATAAAACACAGCTGAGCCGCAGTTTATTTGTATTGTTCTGAGTAGGGAGAAACAAGTTTAACATTGTTTTGCATTACCCCTAAATATGTCAATTGGATGGAAATAAAATTTATTGATCACTAGTATTGTGCCACCGGTCAAGAGAAAAAGTTAACACCAACTCTTGTCTTTCGTAAAGTAAAAGTTAAGTTCAAATAAAAAATAAAATAAAAACTTAAAATAGTTAGAAAAAGGGTGTAGTGCTGTGTAATTGTGAGTGTTCGGATAGAGATCCATTTTGAACGACGATCTACAAACCGAGATCAACCAATTATTTATTTCCATCCAACAAGACGCTTACCAAGGTAAATTATTTGTTGTTTCCGTTTTTTTTTTATAAACCTCGTCATTGAAAGTAGAATTATTTTGCTTATTCCAACAATATAGTTTGTACCGGTAAATATTTTGTGGCAAGACCCGGTTGCTTGGTAAGCGCAATTTTTTATTATATTATATTTATTAAACACAATTGGAACGAAAACGATACGCGGTTTATAATTATATCAAAGAGCCGTCTTTGTAACGAAAGCCCTTACAAACATTATTCCGGGATCACGGCATATTACTCGTACGTGATAAAAAACATTATTACGGCGGATTACTCGTACATGATAAAATAATAGTTAAACGTTCGTGATGAATATGAAAGACACCGCTATCCATGTTGTTTGTGATATACAAAGGTTACATGACGTCACTAACTAACGCTGAAGTTCCAGCGTTTCAATTGTAGTTATGTACCCGATATCTACCGCATATAACTTGGTTTAAGAACAATACTTAAATATATGTACATTTATTAATTTATATATTTATTAAAATTTATTTATTTACTTATTTTTTTTAAACAAACATATAAACTATTAAAATAATTTATGTTACTATATAAAAACACAAACGAAAACGATTACATATTAGGAGCCATGGTTCATTTCATAGTTAAAGAATTAAATCAAAATTGTTAAAACTGTGATTTTTATGTTAATTTGTTAATTTAATTTACTATATAATCATACATTTATATATACAATTTATTTATTTACATTATATTACGAGAAAACTATATTATTAATTTCATAGTTATATTAAATGCTAAATTATACAATAACCAAATTTCATTAATTTACTACTCTGGTTCAGCTGTGTAGCTTTGCGAAACTTATTTATTTTTGTTGAAAATTGTTTTTCCCTTTTCTACTGAAGTATATTATGCGTGAAGATTTGTTTTTTTTGTGTGTAAAGTGATAATAATAATGTGTAGCTAAATCTTATAAAAGCTAAGATGATTTGAGCTTCAACCACATAGGGGACTTCAATATTTTTTTTATTGAAGTTTTATTAAAATGGAGGTGTGGGTTAAGATAATCATGACCGTTAGATCAAAGGTCATGTTGCTTGGTTGTGTAGCGGACTGTGATAAGTTTTGTGCAATAACTGTGATAAGAAAACTGTGATAACATTGATAGCTAAAACATTGAACATTAAAATGTAACCTTTCTGTGATTTTTTTTTGTAAGTGGTCATTAATATAAATAATTATTACTGTGTGTGTGTGTTCATTCAACAGAAGCAGCATATTTTTCAAGCTCTTGATGATTGGTGGAAAGATCCCACCCAAACGACTGCCACCTAGCCGGCGATCTGCTGCTCCATCATAAAATCGTCAAGAGATCTGTTAACGATTCACGGTACTCTAACAATTTTAAAACAAACCGCAAGCGAATCGTTACAGTGGCAAGGGGAAATATGGCCCCGAAACGTATTTATGAGTTATGATTTACAGTATTTTTGCAATTCTAACGATTTCTAATCTAGATTTTGCACGGTTCTCATCGATCCCGTTATGTTTTCCAGAAAGATATATCCAATGCCAATGTGCATGTTAATTTTCAGACATTTTTCATAGTTCTGTAATGGGCAAATATGACCCCGAAACGTGTGAGTTATAATTTACATTTCTGGAAAACATAACGGCATCGATGAGAACCGGGCTAAATCTTGAGTAGTAATCGTTAGAATTGCAAAAATACTCATATCATAACTCACGTGTTTCGGGGCCTCATTTTCCCATGCCAGAACTATGACAAAATTCTGAAAATTAACATGCAACATGCACATTGGCGTTTGATATATCTTTCTGGAAAACATAACGGGATCAATGGGAACCGTGCAAAATCTCGATTAGTAATCGTTTGAATTGTAAAAATACTATAAATCATAACTCACAAATTTCGGAGCCGTATTTGCCCATGCCAGAACAATGACAAAATTCTGAAAATTAACATGGACATTTACATTTTATATATCTTCCTACAGTCTTCAATCTGTAGTAAGTTCTTATTTAGAAAAGGTGTGTAAATTCTGTCTGAAGTACAATCGAATCGCATATTTGAGTGAACTTTTACTTCAATTCTTCTCTTTCACCATCACTATATTTTATTTCCCCATTTGTTTAATTATATGGTGGTTGATGATTCAATAAAATTATAATGGTAAAAAGTAAAGTTGATGGTGCATGGTGTTTCAAAAAATTAAATTGATATTTGATACGGCTAACCGAGAAACATAGTGGAATTGACGAGTACTTAGCAAAATTTCCAGCAGAGTTTAGTTGAAGAGGTTCATTTGTTTAATTTTAATTTTAATTTTTTAATTCGTTTGTATCTGCTAATTTCCAATTTTTTTAAAATAGGAGTTTCCTTTAATATATTTTAGCCTAAATGTTCGCTTTTAAGACTATACATCACTAACACTAGCATACAGAGGATTTCGTTATGAAATATTTCACGGCTGTGTGTAGGAGTGTGAAATTTTTCCTAAACCTTTCCTAAAAAATTTTTACACTTAGGATAGATTTGATAAATATTTCACGCATAGCTACCGATGCATATTGAGTTTTAGCCACAATGCTCACTGAAGAAGGAAAGAGTGCTTTACTTACGAAGATAAAAATAACCGTGAAATTTTGTGGTAAGAGGTCTTAATACCACCTACAAGAAAGAGGATATAATAGAAAAGTTCAAGATTTAAGAATTGCAAATTGAACACAATTTTAACATCGTTAAACAGAAGAAACCCAACGAACCAAGATCATTAAAACGGTGCTCCCATGAATAGCGGGAGACGCGCATTAAAAAAAGCGAAAAATGGAAAATATTTTTAATATCAAAACAATACGCAATATGAGTTTAAAATAGAACCACTGAGAAAGAACACGAGATTAATACCTCATGCAATAACCAATAATGGAGAATGGGAAGTAGCGGTATAACTGCCAAAATTAAAAAATAAAACGCGTCAACCGACTATTAAAACTAAAGTGCCGCCATAACCACATAGTCCATAGGACTAGTGCCACTGCACTTTCTACAATAGGAAAATTTTAAAATTTAAAAAAATCTATGACCGCTCCACCGCATAAATATGTTGGCTTCTAGAAAATATAAAGAATGGTTTTGGCTAAATTAGCTTGCTATTGTGAACTTATTTTTTTAACAATTTATTTCGTTTTGCATAACACGTTTGTTTGTTGAAAGTGTAGATTTACACTTTTTGAGCTGTTGTAAAGTTTTTGTCATTTTTAGTTTGTTAGAAACTTCAATATAGTAAAATCGAAGTTTGTACTAAAACAAACTAATTTAATGACTTCATAATCGAGAACGTGCAATACAAACTATGCTGACGCACAGTTCAATAATACACGTCAGCCGTTATAGGTATGACGAGTTTGTATATAAAATTCATTTAATCAGCTTTTCAAAATTTCAAAAAATGTTCAGCCAATACCACAAACAACAAGCACCTTATTTAGTAGATTTTTCAAATAGATGTCGAAGGAAATGAATACCTGATAGATTTCTATTCAAATAAATGTGACGTAAAAATACTTAGTATAAAAAATTAGAGAGTACGTCGAAGGATTTGGATTTGTGGTAACTAAAAGAAAAGAAGTTTATAATTTTTCTGAACAAACACGAAATTCCTCTAACCCACATCGAATTCGTGTTAAATTAATGTAGATGTTTCCCTAGTCGGTTAATTTGTATTAATAAACAACCAGGCCAAAACTCATCATCGTAAAATGCCGCAGTTAAAAATATTATTGATTGTTGTGCTAACGGGCAAAATTTTGTATCAAGAGGCAAAATAAGACGAATTCTCTGGGAAGGTAGTACTTTATTATATGATCTGACGAGTTATTGGGAACACATTTATACGGCCATGACTTAGTTGGCACATCTTGGTGTTCGAAGAGTGATTCCTAAATTTTACGAAACAAAATCTCAGTAATTCCTTAATAATATATTTTTCACTAGAACTAGCCAAATATGGAAATTGCTGCTTTTTACGGGTAGTTTTTACTTAGTTTGCGCATAAACCGGTTGTATCCTATGCAAATTAGACAACTTTTAAAATAGGATTTCTCAGTTATAAACTTAACGAGGCCGTCAACCTTCTGGGTTATAATAATCCAGTTAGTAATGGATAAACCTATATCAAAATAACTATATAAGACATATATTGGAATTGTCAACTACAATAAAACGAAAGAACAACCAGCATACAAAATTATACAAATATAATTCAGAGAACTCAATAACAAGAATACACCAAACAATATTTTAATAGAAAAATAAAATTGGAACTCGTGACATGAATAGTAAATACACAAAGCACAAATTCGTAGTTATAATATATCTCATATTATTTTCACATATACATAATATAAAGAACCTAAAATAAGTGCATATTTTCACAACACACCCAGTAAAGCCGGTAATATGAAAACAATGTCATTTATAAAAGCTATATATATACATTCATATCACGTGGATAAAACGTTCCGTCTTGAACATAATCAATTACAATTTTATGTTTGTGCACCAACCTTATACCCACGCAAAATTTTATAGGTCACCGCAAGATAAAAAAAAATCCAATCTTCTACGCCAAATTATATACTCTTTGGCCGGCACTTCATGAAAAATATAAAAATATTGATGGCAAACAGAGATTACACCACATGCAGACACACTCGACTATAGATCCACTTTAAACATTCAACTAACTCTACATTTTTTATTGCCCCTAGAATCACGACAAAGCTACATAATCACATTCAAGAATCAGTATACTCCTCAAAAAATATTTTTTATAAAACTGAGAAGAAAATTCATTTTCTTTTCTATTCACATACAAACGTATAACTATATCGTACATATTATTAAGTCGTGTAAATGAATTTCGTTAGAAGTGATATTCCTTGAATACAAAAGGATAATATGCGTGTAATTTATATGTGTATCCAAATATATGACAGATAAGCTGTTCAGTTTTCCCAATCATAAAACAAAAATGAAGTGTACATTACGGTGAAAAAAAAGATTAAACAGCAGTCGTGTACCGTATACGCATACATATACATATTTAAAAAATATAATTGAGTCAGTACACATGACTTTAATAAGAAAACTTTTATTATATTAAAGGATTATGTATTATATGGTGAATCAGGCGGAATATAAACACATAAAACTTTCTCTATCGGAACGACAAGTAAAGTTTAATTTAACTTTATTTTTATTTCATTTTTTCACGGGGTGGTAAATTTTGATTTGCTTTTTATTTAAATTCGTAACAACAACAACCTCTCTCGTATACTATATGTAAACTAATATGAAACCGTATGGTGGTTTTCCAATTTTCACGATAACAAAACAAACACAAACAGACAAAAAAAATCACTCAACACAAGCACCGCACGAACTAAATCACTCAAATAAAAAACACTTTACGGTGTACCGTACGAACCGGCTTACAATTTTTTTTTTTTTTTTTTTTTGTTAAATTATTCCCGAGACACCGTATACACTTAAAATATTTTCCGTAACACAAATGAACACGTTTTGAACAAGCCGAACGTTGAAAAGCAACTGGCTGGTATACACGGAAAATAGTATTTTTTGCTTGTATGTTAAACACAAAACACAATAATCATTATCCTTTTTTGTTCTGTTGGATAAAATACAATTGCTGTCTCGTTTTTTCCCCTGAATTTTTATTTTTCTTCGGTTTTTATAAATTTTCTGTTGAATATCCCACACACCCACCCCCCGTTTATGGGAAATAACATACATAAATATACATCATAGCATATATTTACATTTTTGCGATTCACATAAAAAAAAGGAATGAAAATGATGGCGAGTCATGTAAGAAGGAGCATGGATGAGATTTCCTTTCCCCGATATAAAGATGATTGTAAATTATTTAAAAATTTGGTCAATCTATCTAGAGAAAAATATGATGGAAAAATGATTAGGAATTTTATTTTTTGTTGTTGTTGTATCTAAATTAATAAGGCTTAAGGAAACAAAAAAAAACCGAATAGGATCATTAAATATTAGATTGTTAAACATCAGCACAAAAAAGTGGTCTTATAATCACCCTTAAAAAACTCTCAATTTTCTTTTTTGCACTCGCTTTTCATTTTCAATTTCGCTTCCTGTTTATATTTAATATTCTATTTGTATTCGTTTTCATTAAATAATTTTTCACACAGTATGCAAAAAATTTACTCAATTACGTCGTTCGTATACGTACAGGAAACTACTATGCATGCTCTTTGTTAACATATTGGCTATCAGCATGATACCCCATAATCAATCGATACTTTTGTACCGCTAACATAAAATCCTATTTTCGTATAGTATGTCGTCGGGTATAAATTCTGATTCCATTTTCAGCTTTGGCGACAGAATAACCTATTTTGATGAGCTTATTGTTTTTGGGTGAATTTTCCAAACTTTTCCTTAAATTTTTTTTCACTACTTTACACTTTTTGTTTTATAGTCCTCTTTATCGTTTGCTATGAGGAGAGATCTGATCTGATGCGTTGTCATGTAAACGCAATATTTTTTGCTTGATTTGGCTTCGTTCTTTTTCTGTGACAACATTTTTCAATTTATGCCCCCATAACAAACCTCAACATCAAAAAATTGTTACTATTATCTTACCAGCAGATGGTTGAATCTTAAACATTTTCGGTGGTGGATCTACCGGTGACTATTTGGTTTATAAATTTATCCGGATCGTCTTGCTTTAATTACCTTAGAAATCACCACCCGGTATTTTTTTTTCCCACAGTCAGCATCCTTTTACTGAACAAGTAGTGCAGTGATTATAGATAGTCGGCATTTGAATGTGATATGTGAATGAATGAAACTCCCTATTAGTTAAAAGAAATGATATAATTTGGATGATCTTCGATTAAAATGACCATTTCGTGAGAATTCGAAATCTGCCGGTATTCTGCTGCGAGGGGCGTCTCCCAGTTACTCTTTACCTTGTTTTATAGGCAACAATTAATATCTTCGTTATTGTTTCATAAGAAGGGCTATAGATTTTCTGTAGAAATTTTTCATTCGTCTTTCGATATCCTTCCTTTTTCATATAGATTTACCGAATTTATTGAACTCTCCTCGTATATATTTAAATACGATAGTGGAACTTGGCACATGGAAAGTAGCAGTCTACGCTACTCACCCAAGAGGCAGCACTTTCACGAAAGAGAATATTTATAACCTCATCTATATAGTTACGGCGACACCTAGATTAGAATAGAATAAGTTATTTCAATAGTTGCTCAATTGTATATTATGTGGCTTGGTTCAACATTTAGACGTTATTTGTATACTAAAGTATTTGCTTGAATGTTCTCGTATAATTTTTGGAGAGCATTCAGGATTATTCTAGAAACAAATATTTCGGTATATAAATGCGTAAACTAATGTTGAACGACGAGTCTTATTTCAAACGCGATATAGTGAAATTTAAATAGAGCGATTGTTGAAGTGATAATTAAATAGTGTGTTGTAATTGGAATATTTTGTTGTTAATTTGTGTTGTGAAATTTTTGTGCTGTGGAAATAAAGTTGTGTTGTTCAAATTTAAAGCAGTTGTTCTTATTCACAATCCAGAGATTCGAACCTTGAGTGACAAGACGAAAACGTAACAATAAGATAGCGGGAATTTGACAACGGAAAATAAGAGATTACGCTGCTCGCCGCAAGTGGCAGACCTATCACAAAAGAAAATTTTTTGTTATATAATTTGTTTATTTTTGTTATACCAGCGGAAATTTTTTATTCATTTTGTATCTCTTTTTTCACTAAATCTCAGCGGAATAAAATATTAAAAGTGATCCTTAAAATTGTTACGGCTATCTAATAGTCAATCTCGATTTAAGGGGTGCTGACCAATTTTATTTATGCCAATACTTTTGTAAATATGTAGTAGTGCATTTGATGATTCACCCAAAGATCAGTTTGTTGTATACTCGGTGGCAATAAACTTTATATACCTCGTATATGAAGTACATACCTACCTAAATATTAAATGTATATTGTATATAAACAAAATTATACTAATTTACATACTTCGTTGTGACGACAGAATGGGATGGTAGTACACACCAGCGTAATAAGATACGATTTGTGGAAGTATATATATACTATTGTACATTGGTAGTATATAGGTCAGCTGGATATTTTTTTTCTCGATCGTACGATTTTGGTTATGTACCCAACGATATTGGCAATTGGGTGTAGCTTCATGACCAAATATTCATCTTGGCTTTAAATTAATTTCAATATAATTCGTGAGGCCATCGTGACCTGTTATAAAATGCTGTAAGCATAATATAAGAGAAAAGTTAATCTAAAGTGCGTGCTTATAATTATAAATAAATATCAATTAAAGTGTAATTGTTAATTATACTAGTGATTATAATTATAAAGAAAAAAAATATAAGAATAATATCTAATAATAAGTGAGGTAA
The DNA here is from genome assembly GCA_947310385.1 of Nephrotoma appendiculata. NCBI lineage: Eukaryota > Metazoa > Arthropoda > Insecta > Diptera > Tipulidae > Nephrotoma > Nephrotoma appendiculata. The sequence goes on from OX371223.1 coordinate 143,157,615, forward strand.
AAAGAGTTTCAAAACTCTAAACAACAAGGCCAAAAGGTTTTAATCCTATTTATATAGGTAAGCTTGGTTTGTTTTTACTCTGTGGGAATTTTTGCCAATTCTAATTTTTTTTGTTTTATTCTGGTGATAAAGGCTGTGAATAGTTTTAATTAACCCAAAATCACGGGTGAAGGGGACTAAAGGCCTGACGGTGGCCTCAATAAAACGTGGCCTGGATAAAACGCGGCCCCCATACAACTTTGGCTGAATAAGGCGTTACCGGAGTAGAGCGTTATTTGAAAAAAAAACCGTTACCACAATAAATCGTTGCATGAATCGATTCGAGGCAAATAATCGCATCAATTTAAGAACTCTTATCATCTCCAACGCGGGATACGGAAGTTTCGCGATAAGTAGGGACGATACCGGGAATAATTTTTATACCGGTAACCGAACGGTACTTTAAACCATACTACTTGTATGTCCTTGTACAGAATTTCGGTACAACTGACAAAAAAAAAATCTAGTCTGTTCTTTCATAATAAGAATGTATAAAAAAAAATATAGTTTTAACGATAGTTAAGTTGTTAGTAAAAAAAAAAAAAAAAAAAAAAAAAAATATAAATATAAGATTTAGTGATAGCAAAATTTGAAAAAAAAAAAATTTCTTGAAAAAAAAAAGAAAAGTTAAGTGTAAGCGTTAATACTGCATCGAGAAAGTGTCGGATTAAGTTTAATAATTTTTGTTTCACAGCCACACAGTATTACCGACGAGTACTCTGCGGAAAAACTGGGGTGAGTTTAGTTGTAAGCTTTAACTTATATATATTATAGATATAATCTATTCACTTTCACGAGTATATTCACAATTATACAATATACAAAAAAAAAAATTTTTTTTTTGGTCTTACTATATTAATGAAATACATATTATAATTTTTTTTTTATTAAATCCCAAATTTTTTGTCAATAAATAATATCTCGTAATTTTCCATAACTTTGTACGATGGATATTTTAAGATTGATCTTCGTTGTAAGTTTTCATAAATAAATTTTGTCTGTTACTATAATGGAGTAAATTTTGGTTTAAGTATTGGTCAATGGTGTTGTTGGGAATCGGGAGGTTGAGTCAAATTTGTTTTTGATATAGTGAATTTTGAAATAACACAATGGTTTGTAAAGGCCCTATCATCCTTATGTCGGCAAATGAACCCCAATTTTCCACTGACGTCTACCCGACTCGATTGTGTTAGCCGGACATAAGGGGCCTGTAACAAAATGACAAATTGATTGAAAAACGAAATAAAGGAATCGGTAAATGAAATCTTGAGATTTAATAATATTCCGTCTTTCCGCCATTTCTAAAAGAATTATGATGAAATTTGGATAATAGTATTGATCAGGAATTTTAAAGTAAGTTTTGGACGAAATTCTAGGATCTGTTCGTGCTGGACTAAACTTAGCCATTTCATAATCAATCCTTATCTAAAATGATATTTGTACATTCTACACGATATAAATTTTAAACTGGAGGGAATTCGGAATTTCTTAATTAAATTTTGTAAAATTTGCATCGCATACAGTGCTCCTGTCCATTCGGAAAAAATTTATGGATTAGAATTTTCACTATAACTTTTAGATTTTCTGCGGCCATAAAAGTTATTTTCTGTTTTTGACCAATATCTCAAAAACTTCCACTAGTAACCAATACTTTAATCATACTTTCGTCTTTGAGAGTAGTAATACCGTGTGACGATTTAGAAGATCGGCCGGCTTCAATTCTTGCATGAGTTGAATTTGATATGCTTTTAAACAAAGATCCTTACGTAAAATACGCCAAGTCGTTTCAAGCTGTTGAGAACGGCGCCGAATCTATTCAACACGGTAATCGCGTACACTTTCAGCTACCGCCGCTATATTTTCTTCACTACGTGTTGGATGTGGTCCATTTGGTTGCGTGCGATCCAACAATGAAAATAGGGTTTCAAATTTTTCGATGGTATAGCGAATTGTGCGTTCGGTAGGCCGATTACGTGGACTATAAATTGCTCTAAGCGCACGAACCACATTTTTCGTAGAACACTTATTTTCGTAATACAGCTGAATAATTTGTAGACGCACTTTCCATGATGAATGGCTAAGTCTTTCCATGATGAAATGTCAAACAATACTGAACAAAAATCAATAACTGTTTGATACGACTCACACGTGATCTATCATAAAATCCCTACTGAAAAAGTACCTATAAATAAATCACCCGTTAGATTAGCAGTTAGTATGTTACGACATCGAATAATTTATGTATTTTGCTGATGGCATTGCCATCTGTTCTCGAGCATTTGACACTAGGTTTTTTGTAAGTGTAAATCGACCTTTATACTCTAGTTCATGTTTTGCATCCTACTATCTTGTGGCATAAACGTCGAGTAATTTTGAGAGCGAGACCAATGTGCATCTTGTGCGTGTGCGAGCAACAAAAATGTAGAGGAATATTTTTGTTGTGTTATCTTGTTTTGGTGTGAGCATTCGAGAGAGAAAATGCCAGATGAGAAAGAGTGTGGAAGTGACGGGGACGGAAAAGAAAATTAAGAAACATGAACGAACAAAAATATTCTGCTTTGGTTGGTGCGAGAATTTTTGTTGGGCAGTTCAGTTTGGAGTATTCACGTTGTTGTATTTTTCTTTTTTTGGAAATATTGAGTGAAATAATAAATGAGTACGAAAAATAGTAAAAGCAATTTTATTTGAAGTGTCAAGGTCAACTCACCCAATTTTTTGCTTTAGATTTTACGTGTATTAGATTTTAAGTCTCATAATATTTCGCGGAGACCGCCATCATTAAAAGTTTGAGTTTTTTAATTTTGATTTTGTGGAAAACAATTTAGATTTTTGAGTGTAATATAAAAAATATATATTTGTTTGGGGAATTTGCAGTGACGTACCACCCCCTCCCCCCCCAACGGGCATCGCATTTAACAACTGTTGACAAATTTTCATCGAATAGTTGTATCATATTTTATCGGGTACCCTAATTAATTTACGTGTACCGCATCATGGAACGGTACCGCCATTAACAACGGGTAGGAGGCCAACCTCCCATTGGTAGTTTGTTGACCAAAGGCGGGAAGTCGCCCAACGGTTTATTTTCGGTTATAGGCGAAATAACGCTCAACGATACTTATTTTCGGCATTTATATTGATTATCGGGTACAAGGCCACAACGGTCCGAGTGTGGCCACCACCTGTGGCATAACGGCTAGTCTACAAGGCCGCAGCAGTCAAGGTACCAATTTTTGTTTTTTTTTGCACCGACCACCGACTAACAGTTGTGGTGTGCGAGCGTTGGTTTCGCCCTCAAATTTATTCATGTTCGGCGACAATATTTTCATTCTGTTTTGTTTTGTTTTTCTCTGTCGGCTATTTTCCACTTGATTTATATATTTATTCTTTTTTCTCGCTCTTTTTGCCTCTGATTTCTCATGAATATTGGCTGGGCTTGCCACTCCCCTTCATCCCCTTGGCAGAACATCCACCGGGTCGGAGTGAAGAAACCAATATATGTGTTGTCCATTCGGGGGCGAGCGTAAAATCCATACGGTGTTCCCGTAGCACTCCGGCAGTCTTCAGCTGTTGGAGTGTGAATTGTGGGAGATTACCTAGAGGCCTCTCCGGGTGAAGAGAGACTTTGTCTGTTGGAGAAATGTTCCTACCCTATTATGCTGCTTCGTTGCGGCTGGGCATCAGCTTTTAGGGGTCGATGGGTCGATTCGGGTAGGTTTCTTCAGCAGACATTGTACTTGTCTCTCGGGGAGATCCGGTCGTTCCTGGGTGGACACACCCGGTTTATTATTATCGTATTTTTATATGTCCTCTAGTTTCACTCAACTAATTTTGCTTGAGTGATTTTGGTTCCTTTCAATTTTTTTTTTTTCAATTTGTTTTATATGCGGTGGAATCTAGGACTCTGCATATCTCCACAAACTCCACGACCTTTCACATTAGTCGGCAAAATATACACCACGTGGAGACCTCTGTAGGGTTAATTCTGCTGACAGAATTGGAATTCAAAATTCCGTTACAAGTAATATAAATTAAAGGTTCCTTAACGAAAATACAGTACTGTCATTACAGAACGTCGCTGTAGTTTAACTAGACAAAAGGCAAAGCAAAAGGATATGGCGTATCAATCCTAACATGTTCTTTCTAAATGTGGATAAAAGATAAATTTTTTAACGTCCCCCAAGTCTGGAAGTACTTAATATTACTTTAGCCCACGGAGCCTGAGTAAGAAGCCCTTACATTTGAAGGTTGAGGTACTCCCGTTTGACAAATGCATTATTTCTCCTTGCTTAAATTCAGATAAATTTTTTAACTAAGGAATTTAGAAATCTCAATAACCTATCTATGAGAAATTGGAAAGCCTTTAGGCAACTGCTAACCTCAAGGAAGTTTTCTGTGGCGAAATAAATTATTTTTTTACGAGAACTAGTCTTCAATCGATTGCTAGCTAAACGTATCTGATCCTATCCATCGGCCAAATTGATGCAAACCTTAGGGCAGCTGCGCTTTGTATTGCATCGGACAGTTAACAGTTATTCATTGTTTAGTTTCAGTATCTCTTCAGTATCTCCGGTAGAATACCGGAAGTTTTGGAATTGTTTTTATAAATAAAGCATACGGCGACTTTTACATACACTTAGCGAGATTTTTGAAGAACGAATAAAGTGCTCCACAAAATTAAATGTCCAACTAAAAGCGCAACGGTTATTTGATTACCATTTGCCATATCTAGTGCACACCTCTGCTTTTTCTTGTTTTATATATCAATGAATACATTAAAGTCATAACTTCTTGTATGCATAATTCTTTTGTTGTAATTGTAAACACAAACAGGATTAAAACTTACATAAACTTAACATAAAACTACTAACTTTTGCATTCTTCAAATTTAATGTGGGAGGAGGCTTATAGAGTACCTATTTATGTCTCAGTCATATATACAGTGGGTATACATAAAAAATGTCTGATGCACTGCTGTCACTAATCCGATTTTTTTTGATGCCGTACAACAACTCTTGGCAGTAAAATTATTTTCGACCATATTCCACATCGCTACACCACTAAAAGGGAAAGTTGAGCAAAATTGATTTTTAGCAAATAAGGATATTTTTGGTATTTATCCAAAAATACAATCAACAAAATTTTGTATAATTGCCAGCAAATTTGTATAAGGATGCTGGTTGTAAAATCAACACATTATGCATTTGCATAAAAATGTTACGTTACATAGATCGAGTCGAGTAACAAGTGTTCTCCAAAAATATTTATTTTACGTTTTAACATGAAAGTAAATCATTTTACGTTGTACTATGCCCAACAGGTTAATTAAAATGCACCACCTCATGATGATTTGTTATTTTCACAAAATCCTTTTCCTTTTTTTGCGCTTTCTGTAGTTTACAATCCAATTCGAAAAATATATATCTCACATGCTCAAGACGAACCAGAAAAGAAAACAAAAAACAAATGTAGTAACATAGAGAGCGACAATAATAACAAAAGAAGATACAAATCCTCAAATCCATATCGTATTCTCCCACATAATCCTACCCATATAGTAATACATCCTTTTTATGTGTAGAATATATTGGGAGAATATACAGACGACATTTTCCGTCTATCTCATTCTCTTCCGGGTTTTTCTTCATCATTTTCGTTTTATTTACTTGTTGCCAAAATGCTGGCGGCTAGGGTAATTACATTGTTCGTTTTAGAGATTTTCTGAATCCGAAAGATATTAAATATTCATTTTTGTTTCTTCTCTATATAGCCATTGGCTTATTAGAGAACATGGGATAGTGCATACCACAATTACTGTTCGGTTCGGTTCTTGGGTAAAATTGGAATTGGGGAGAAAATGTGAATAAATACATATTTTTGAAGTGTGATGGAATTATCGCCGTAAGAATCGGGTATTACTTTCACGAATTATAAATAAAGGATTTTACGCAAAATCCAGCGTTTCAAAATAAGCTGCATTCATTGTGACGAGTTCAGGTTGCTTTTAGTCATAAAGATCAACAATGTAGAATAAGAGGACGCATACGCCAAGAGACAGAAGAAACGAGGCGGAAATCATATTTAAAGTTTTCATTAATCAAGGTTCAATTAATGAGGATTTAATTCAATCCGAAAACCGATCCTTGATCTAATAAAACTGCAGTGTAGTATCGAAATTTGAGATCGAGTTCGAACTTGAAATAAAGCCGAACTGTAGGCGATGCCTATTTTCGAAGAACGCAATTTACTATATCAGCCTTGCTATATTATCCTTTCAGCTGTACTAAAAGAAACTAATATCGTGAATTATTGTTAGGAAAATGCAAAAAATATCTAGCGAAGTAGTCCAGGCAAAAATTGTATATTCTCATTTGATTATAATTACTATCATATAAAGACTGAATTTGGAAGAAAGTCGATTACCTTCTTAGGACCATTTATATATAATCAAATACCTGATAATTTAAAAATATCTGAAACATTCTTGAAATTTAAGAATAGTATTAAAAAGTATTTTAAGTCCAATATTGAATTGTATTTTTAATTATAGGCAATTTATGTATTACATTTATCATTATTGTATTTTTTTCCATTATTGTTTTTTTCTTTTTTTTCTTTGATATTGTTATTTTCTTATTACTTTTCATAATAATTTATTTTGCTGTACATACTTACTCAGATTATTCTTCAAAGGACAATAAATCCACTGAATAATCTGATAGTTGTATTTTAACTGAGAATATAAATAAATAAATAAATAAATTATAATCGGGGATTCAAACCGTTTAACCGTTGTGCAATTTGTGCAAAACTAGACCAACCCTAGAGAATTCCACGCGATTTCAATATGTGTATTAATGAAAGAAGGGTAAGTCAACATCTGAGAAAGGGAGGGGACTAATTGACTGGTAGTTGCCTAGTGCTGCCACTTGCGGCGAAAAATAAAAATTGGTTTTGATCATCCTTCAATATTTCGCGATTTTCGATATGATCAGCCTTAAGATATTTTAAGCTCGAGGACTAACATAGAATAATCTTAAAGCAGGCTAGAGTCATTTGAATCTGCATTATCGACATATTTTTGCATTATCGACATTTCTTATGTGATCAACATAATGTCTACTATTCTACTAACGAACTGGAAGCAGCACTAAATCCATAATGTTTTTGTTTAAGTATTTATGCTATTTGGTTTCGAATCGGTTTCCGGGAGTCGTAAGGCAACTCAATTATTATATGTATACATATTTAAATTTTTTATTTGTTGTTTCTTTTCTTTCCTAGAATGTCAACATTGGATATGAGAAATGTGGTACTAAAGTCCTATTTTAATTCACGACTATCTAAATTTAATTTCGCCCACTTGAACCCTGGCAGCTTACAGTCTAACTTTGTGGAATCCAGAAACGTAGTGAAAGATGTACTATTATCTCTAATTGCTGTGTCGGAGACATGGCTTAAAGATATACATAAAGACGTTCATGTTCACTTGAATGGGTATAATATTGTACGGAAAGATAGGATTGATCTGCGTGGTAGACGTGGCGGTGGTGTAGCACTTTATGTACGCAATTTTGTCAAATATGATTGTCTGTTCTTGGAAATTAGTAACAGTCGAAATCACATATTGTTAGTGGGGGTCGTTTATTGTCCACCAAGGGTTAAATTCTTTAATAAAATTTAAAAAAAAACTTTGGGGGATCTATCTAGTAGGTATACTAATATTTCAGATATATCGGCTGTAAAGGAATTCAAGGATTTTATATCATTACTTGGTTTGGGAATTGCCTCGCATGATCCTACGAATTTTAGTAATACTGCTGCCATACTTGTTTGGATTTATTGCTACTGAATAATCGATCGAATTTGAATTTCTTTACTCAAATTTTCGTCCCGGGATTATTTATCACCCACCATATGATATATGGTACCTATAATTTCGATTTGGATGTTTCTAGTTGCGTCAGTTTTTTTTGACGAGCTTTGAACAATATCGACCAGAACAAATTGATTGCAGAGGCTAATCGACTTGACTGGGAACGGATTTTTTGTATTCCAGAAATTGATGACAAATGGGACTATTTTAATTCATTGCTTGTAAAGCTTTTGGATAGATTGGCTCCCCTGCACAGAGTCGATCGGAAGCCGTCTGATGATGTGTTCATGCTCGATGATTCTATCCTGAAGCTCCGGAATATTATGAACTTCTTACACGCAGTTTGGAAATATAATATAAATTCCACTTGGAAGCATTATACAGTTTATCGTAATAGGGTTAACAATTTGATCAAGTCGGCTAAGTTTCGGTGTGGGTAACTGCAGCAAGAAAACTTTCGAATTTCAAAATGAAACTTGGCATACCGATTAAGCCCAATTTGTGCTAATTAGTGCTCACGGGAAAAATTAGTGCTAGTTTAGGAGCCGAAAAAACGGGAAAAGAAAATTTAAATTTCGCCTGAAAGAAGAAAAAAATAAAACCCAATTTCTAGAAAAAACCAGAAATAATTTAAGCCTAATTTTAAAACTTAACAAAAGCGGTTCCACCGACGAAATTTGTGCTTATCATAGAAATATGATTTTTATAAATTTTAATTAATAAATTGAGGAAAAACAAACTAGCCCCTAAAAGATACTATATTGAAAAGACAAAATACAGATATATTCCGTTCAATAATATTTTTGTTGAACAACAAATTAAAAAATGAAATTACTTATTATAAAATCAAAGAATAAGCATTTTAGATAGCATATTCCTGGCACGCATGTTCATTGCCGTCCGAAAAATATAGAGGCTGAATTTGTGTTAATCCAGAATTGGCCCAATTCCGTTGAACAACAAAGACCATTGAATGAACAATTTTCAGACAAAATTGTTCTAGAAATCATTTAAATTTTCTTTTCTCGTTTTTTGGCTCCTGGACTAGCACTAATTTTTTCCCGTGAGCTCTAATTGGCACAAATTGGGCTTAATCGGTATGCCAAGTTTCATTTTGAAAGTTTCCCTGCTGCAGTTACCCACACTAAGTTTCGGCACTTTAAAAAAACATTTTTAATCTAGACCTACCAAGTGACGTGCTATGGCGCAATTTTCAAAAGTTTGGTCTCTAAAAATAAGCAAGCGGTTTCAACCGATTTTCAACGGATGGAATTCTTTACGCATTTTGCTGCAAGTTCTTAAGGGGCGCCTTTTAATTTGAGGGATTTTGATAACATTGGCTGTAATTCTGTCATTATTTTTTTGTGTGCTTAATTCTTCCAGTAACTCTTAAATATCTGGCTCACACAATCAACACCTCATTAACTAAATCAGATTTTTTCTAAAGCGTGGAAGTTGGCTTATTTATTGTCGTTAGGTAACATTTCTAGGGCTGTTGAACTGCATGATTACAGACCAATTAGTATACTTCCTTGTTTATCGAAGGTCTTGGAGAAGGTCATGAAGAATCAGATACTTACTCATATCGATAAATTCAATCTATTGCACCGGTTCCAGTCGGAGATTCGCGAAGATTATAGTACAACAACTGCTCTCGCCAGTCATTGATGATTTGAGCTCCTATGTTGCAAACGGGATGGTGTCTTTGTTGGTTCTTTTTGATTTCTCTAAGGCGTTTGATTCTGTTGATCATGAACTGTCAAATTAAATGAGAAACTCTCCGAGCCTGATATTGCAAATTCTCTCACCTCCATAAAATTTCACCTATTTGCAGATGATGTACAAATTTATCATTCAGCTGCGCAGGGCAATGTGGAGGCTTGCGTGTTTAATATAAATGAAACTCTTGCGAGGATCGTAGCTTGGAGTAGGAACAACCTAATTAACAGTAATCTGGGGAAATCTAAAGCCATGTTTATAACTTGCAATAAACGATTGCTACGCAGTCTCATGTCTTCTGACGTAATGGTAGATGGCAACAGAAATGAAATAGTGGACAAAGTTAGGGATCTTGGTTTATTTGTGAATAGTCAGCTAAATTGGAATGGTCATGTCGATTATATTTGCACTCAAATGTATGCTACGCTTAGGAACCTGTGGTCTCATTAAAGTTACTCTTCATGATGCTAAACTTAAATTAATTCGATCACTAGTTGTTCCTCACTTAGTTTATTGTGATTTTATACGAATACTCAGTGCTTGGACAATTTGGCCAAAATAGAGGTGTTTTGATGTTTAATGTGACCTAGAAGATTCTTAAAATATAAGTAATTTTGGTGTTCGTCTCCTAGGATTTTCCGAGAAAACTTAGGAAAACCTTACAAGTGATTTATAGAGAGTAGATGCATGCTGTATAAGATAGCAGAAAATTTCCAGCAGAAAAAATGTGTTTTGCTATTCACCGCTAGAGGCATCACTATCACAAAAATGAAATTTTTTCTGCTGATATTATTTTACACCAGCAGAAAATTTTTGATATTTTTATGCAAATTAAAAATTCTCAGCAGAAAGTTTTATGAAAAAGAAGAGAAAATGTATGGTTAAACGTTTTGAAGGGATTAATTTTCTTTAAAAAACGATTTGCGTATGTATAGTGTAAGCACTCTAAAAACATATTTAAGTTATCATAATCATTATTATGCAAGCACAGGGCAACATCCAAAAAATTGTCATCGTTGAAAGCACTCCATACATTTCTGAAGTCATTTTAATGTGAAATGTTTTCAGTTTTTTAACAAAAGTGTTAGAAAAACCCCTTGTAACTACCCTGAGTGTATGTTTTTATGGTAGCTGAGATCATAATATATATACATGAGCAACAAAAGATTCACACCTGGCGTCAGTAGCCCTCCATACATTTTTGAAGTCATTTTAATGTAAAATGCTGTCATTTTAATGTAAAAACAGCCTGGGTGTATGTTTTTATGGTAGCTGAGATCATAATCCATATACATGAGCAACATAAGATTCACACCTTGCGTCAGTAGCCTTCAATACATTTTTGAAGTCATTTTAATGTGCAATATTTTCAGTTTTTTTAGTTAAAAATGACTTCAAAAATGTATGGAAGGCTACTGACGCCAGGTGTGAATCTTATGTTGCTCATGTATATATATTATGATCTCAGCTACCATAAAAACATACACCCAGGGTAGTTACAGGGGGTTTTTCTAACACTTTTGTTAAAAAACTGAAAACATTTCACATTAAAATGACTTCAGAAATGTATGGAGTGCTTTCAACGATGGCCATTTTTTTGATGTTGCCCTGTGCTTGTATAATAATGATTATGACAACTTAAATATGTTTTTAGAGTGCTTACACTATACATACGCAAATCGTTTTTTAAAGAAAATGAATCCCTTCAAAACGTTTAACCATACATTTTCTCTTCTTTTTCATAAAATTTTCTGCTGAGAATTTTTAATTTGCATAAAAATATCAAAAATTTTCTGCTGGTGTAAAATAATATCAGCAGAAAAAATTTCATTTTTGTGATAGTGATGCCTCTAGCGGTGAATAGCAAAACACATTTTTTCTGCTGCAAATTTTCTGTTATCTTATACAGCACAGTAGATGCCGCCTTCGCTGTCCTAAACACTCTAATCCCTAAATTTGGTTAAAATTGAGGTGATTGGATGTTAAATGTGACCTACAAGATTCTTAAAATTTAAGTTATTTTGGTGTTGGGTTCCTAGGATTTTCCGAGAAAACTTAGGAAAACCTAACAAGTGATTTATAGAGAGTAGATGCCAACTTCGCTGTCCTAAACACCCTAAAATCACAATTTTAATAAAATAAACTAGTTTTTCTATTAGATAGGGCCTCCTAGTAGCATCTCAATACTTACTTTAATTAATACTGGTTTATATAAGATTCCCGAAAACATTCAGAAAAATTTAAATTTTTGTTAAAAAATATTTTTAGGTAACTATTTATTGTAAAATTCGTTCTATCGAGACATTATACAAATACATATACACATATTTTGTTATTGTTGTTTTAGGACAGATTTAGGATAAACTTCACCAACGTTTTTTTTTTTGTATTATCATTTTTACATAAGAAAATTGTCCTTTGCTATAAGGAGAATCTAAAAAGGCTATGCCTTACATGTAAATTATTTAATAAATAAAAAAAATCTGCTATTTAAATTGCTTTCCGATGACGAAACACCTGATTTTTTCAGTAAAATAACTGTGTATCGAAATTTTTTAAAATATCCGTAATTAGAGGTAATATTTGTTGAATAAATTTTACTTTAATACGATGAACATTTTTTACATTTGATATAATTTTCTATGCCCATTCTGAGGTATAATACACAACCCACACACTTCTCGAGCTCCGGATGATGTTGTTAGATACCACCTCCCATACTATTCTACTCCAATGAACAAATCCATAGTTTTTTTAATTCTTATTTTTATATTTCCGCTTGAGTTGCAAAATTTTCTATTGTTGTATTTTATATTACCATCATATCCATATTACTTATCATCACTATAGTTTCGTAGTTCACAAACTAATTTGTTGAATATTATAAAACAAAATAATAATATATTTCTAATTTAATAATAATGACATACTTACAAGAAGACAACTAAATAAATAAATAATGTCATAATTAAAAAATGATATAATATGTGCTAACCTGGTAGCGACTTGAAGATAATTTAACCCTCACCTCGCGTGACATGCTGTGATAATTCCAATATTTGTATTTAAAATTTATATTGCGGATTTTGCTTTTTTTCGAGTAGGGTGAGGGCACGGGGGTTATAGCTGTACAAATAAAACTACCTAGTGCAATTTCCCCACCTATATATAGAACATTACCTATAACAGTATTCTTATATGTGTATTACTAGGTATTAACAACGGTGAATAATTTTCGCTGAACTGAGCGGGTATTGCGACTTCGCGGGATGCGGGAATGGTAGTAAAGTTATAGTTTGTAAATATTGATGCGTATTAAAAGATGAAAACAAAATCTTATGTAGTAAGAAAATGGATTTAGCGATAATATACAACATTGATGAGATGTTTTCTTTTTTGCCGACACAAGTAAAAAAAATGTATATCGCTCCGTGCTATAGGTGGATTAATATTTAGTCGAGTCATGGTGGTATTTGATTGAGAACTTAATTGAATACCGTTGTAAATTGTAATCTAGATATATAACAACAACAAAAGCGCAACATAAAAATAAAAGGAAAACGATAAGGCTGATAAGGAAATTGGATTTTGGATAGGGTGGCGTAATTAATCTTTCACGCCATTGTAGCGAAATATAACGAGAGCATAGATTTATACAATAATATTTCTATTGCGTTATTGAGCAATTAATCCTTCGGACTAATGCGTGTCTAACGTAAAACGAAATAAATTATTTCGTTTTTATCACTAACTAATTATTATTAATAATGAATTGGCAGACAATCACAATAAAATGTCAATTAATTAATTATACTCGAGAGAAGAGATAAAATATGAAATTGACGTGTACAGTGTTAAACTAAAACATTAACAGCTTGAGTTAGATAAAATTCTGGGGGCGTATTGTGTTACGTATTTTTATTCGATTTTATGTTTCATTTGATAAAAAAATAAATTATTCAATTCTGAACGCCTTGACAACGTGTAATCCTATTTATGTTCCCCGAATACTGTTGCTTAGTATACGAATTAATTCAAAAATAATCTTTGCATCATTAGGACGTTATATGTATGTGCAACGTGTGATACTAGAAATGAGTGTTTGGTGTATTTTTGATGATTTATTAGGGATAAATAGGGACGGAGTTCATTTTTAGTATGTTTGAATCTTTACAAAAAATATAGTTATGACAACGACAGCAGTCAAGATTTAATATTGATCCTTCGAGCTACCCATAAGCAAAAGGCGATCAAAAAAATTCACAAACTCAAGCAAACCATAAACTTCCCATCCAGCAATGTATTGACTTCTGAAAAAGCAAAAGGTATATCGTGAAAAACATAGACCACATTCGAAAATATTACAAAGATGGAACAAATAGAAAATGTCAAAGGTATCACGAGTCAAAAATTGAGAGGTGAATATTTTGTGGTCAATACCCGACTTTCTTTTACCACGCTTGAATACATAAATCTCGAATACACAACACTTGATTCCTAATGCGAAAAATTAATTTACCGCACTTTTGGAAAAGTGTCTTGTATAATCCATAAACATTATCCCTTATTACATTTCAAAAAAGCAACAAGGCCAACCCATGTTGGTTGATAATTTAATCTTTAAAGTTATTTAAATCACCTTGTTAAAGTTAGACGAAAGTTGCCAGGAGAAACTGAAAAAATCGATAATGCAGATAGTGTCTTGACTACTTCAGTCGAAAGTTAAACAAATTATATATTAAATTGAAATATCCTAGTCGAAAGTGACTAACTCACTTAGTCTCATTTGAAGAGGTTAAGAACAGGTTTGTAAGTGGTAGTCTGTTTCATACAGCCGAAAATTGCCAATAAACAGGTTTAAAATTTATCAAGTTTTAAATTTTTTGTAATTGTCGTTAAAGTTGTTGGAATTCAAGACTATGCCAGACATACACAGATCTGACTATACCGATTCGATGGGAAGTGATCGTAGGCAAATTATAAATATAGGTTTTTGGTGGGTCTGATGAGATTATAGGGATGAAATTTTTATCATTCGAGATTTCGCCAGATGGACACCAATCTGACTATGCCGATTCGATAGCCCATAACCATAGGTAGATCCTTAGTATAGGTTAGGGGTGGCTCTGATGCGATTATAGGAATTAAATGGCATTTCTGCTTCATACAGCCGAAAATAGTCGATAAAGAAGATTGAAAATTAGCAAGCATTGCAACAATCGTTCGTCATTTGAGATGTTGGCATACAGACACCAATTAGACTATGCTGATTCGATAGCCCATGGCCATAGGTAGATTCTGAGTACAGGTTAGGGGTGGGTCTGATGGGGTTATAGGAATTAAATGGCATTTCTGCTTCATACAGCCGAAAATAGTCGATAAAGAAGATTGAAAATTAGCAAGCATTGCAACAATCGTTCGTCATTTGAGATATTGGCATACAAACACCAATTTGACTATGCTGATTCGATAGCCCATGGCCATAGGTAGATTCTGAGTACAGGTTAGGGGTGGGTCTGATGGGGTTATACAGCTGCGAGCAAATGTATTAGGCACCCCTTTTGTTTGTCATTGTCTTAACAATTAATGGTTGAATATGCGTTTTATGGTTTTATGGCTTTACTATTGAAATAAAAAAACACAAATAAAAAATAACAAATAATTATGACACCCAGCTGTGTTTTAAGACGGTATTTCTTCGAATTTGCTATTTTACGTTTAGAGTTTTAGTTTGTTATCAGTGCTTGCAGTGAACATACACGTGTTGTAATCAATTATTGCTACCATATTAGTAAAGAATAACATTTATCGCGTTAATTATGCCTAAAAAAACTGAACTTAGTGCAAAACAGCGCCTAAAAATTCAGATTTTGCATGAACAAGACATGTCTCAAGTGAAAATAGCCCGAGAAGTGAAGTGCTCGCGTTGTGCAGTGCAATATGCACTAAATCGCTTCAAAGAGACCGATGCCCATAAAAATAGGCCAAAAACAGGCAGAAGAAAAATAACTTCAGATCGTGAAGACCGATTGTTAATTAAGCAGTCCCTACAGGATCGCAAGAAAACTGCTTTAGACCTGGCTGCAGCTTTATCTGAAGCAAAAGGCAAATCAGTGAGCGTGCATACTGTGCAAAGAAGGCTTGTTAAAGCTGGATTAAAAGGTTGCAAGGCAAGGAAGAAGCCGTGGCTGTCGGAGCACAATAAGAAAAATCGGTTGGAGTGGGCCCTAAAATATAGAGATTGGACAATGGAAGATTGGTCCAATGTACTGTGGTCAGATGAATCTAATTTTGAGGTATTATTATTTACTTTATATATTACATGAAAACATGTCAATGGCTTTGAAATCAGGCGCTGCAAGGAAAATAATTAAATCTTAAACTAAATCTTTTTTTTTTCTTTTTGCATAGTTGTTTGGAACACCTGCTATGACTTATGTCAGGCAAAGAGTGGGGGAAGAATACAACCCAGAATGTGTGGTGCCAACTGTTAAACATGGAGGGGACTCAATCATGATCTGGGGTTGTATGGCTGCCGATGGAGTGGGCGAAATAGTATTGTGTGAGGGGCGAATGGACAGTGCGGAATACACTGAAGTTCTTGAAACAACTCTAGCGCCATCGATAACGCAAATTTTCAACAGTAAAAACACCTACGGCGTAAAATTCCAACAAGACAACGCCACTTGCCACAAATCAGCACACACCATGACATGGATGGCTCAAAACGGAATCGACATTTTGGACTGGCCGCCACAATCACCAGACCTCAATCCGATTGAACACATTTTGTCCATTTTAAAGAAAAACATCCGAAAACACAATATAAATAATAAGCAATCGCTATTGGCCGCGTTAAAGCATGAGTGGAAACAAATATCTCAAGAAGAATGTTTTAAGCTGGTAGAGTCAAGGCCGAGAAGAGTGGCAAAGCTGTCATTAAATCGAAAGGTGGACCGACAAAATATTAATTATTTTATTAAAATAAATCATAAAAATCACATATTCAGTTTTATTTACATTCCCTATGCTAAATCACCCTAAAACTGGCAGTACTTTAGGGTGCCTAACACTTTTGCTCGTAGCTGTAGCAGTGAAATTTTGATTTTCCCGATTTTTCGTCGATAAAATCGTTCGTCATTTGTGATTTTGGCATATAGACACCATATCTCTATGGAAAAATAAAAATTTCACCTCTATAACTCCATTAGACCTATCCCTAACCTATAGTCAAAATCTACCTATGGTCATGGGCTATTGATCCAGCCTAGCCAGATTGGTGTCTATATGTCAAAATCTCGAATTACGAACGGTTTTATCGATAAAAAATGGGGAACATGAAGATTTCACCCCAATAACTCCATCAGACTCACTCCTAACCTATAATCAAAATCTACCTATGGTCGTGGGCTATCGAATCGGCATAGTCAGATTGATGTCTATATGCCAAAATCTCGAATGACGAACGTTTCTTGACGATGCTTGATAATTTTCAATCTTTTATATCGTCTACTTTCGGCTGTATGAAGGAGATAATCCATTTCATCATTATTCAGAATCTACCTATGATCATGGGCTATCGAATCGGTATAGTCAGATTGGTGTCTATATGCCAAAATCTTAAATGACGAACGATTTTATCGGTGAAAAATGGGGAACATATAAATTTCACCCCTATAACATCATCAGACCCACTCCTAAAATAAAATCAAAATCGACCTATGATAGTGAGCTACCGAATCGGCAATCAGATCGGTGTCCATCTGGCAAAATCTCGAATGATGGACAATTTTATCGTCGCAACAACAGAAAATGGAATATTTGACAATTTCAGCTTTACACAACTTATAATTCTTAAGTAATAACAAAATTAACGCGATGGTAATTTATAACTTTTATGAATAAAACAGGATTAGATTTTTATATATTTTGATTAATTTATTATAACAAATATTAAATAATAGAAAAGCCACGACTAATATTCAATTTTAACTTTTTTAAACAACGTGCACAATTCAATCTAAGTTTTAGGTTAGGTTTCATAAATTCAACAATTTTATCACAAAATTATTTAAACAACTTTATATATTAATTGAATAATTTACGGACATCGTTTCATGTAATCTTTGTGATTGCCAATTTTGTTACGGTTGTAGTGGGCTTGACCATGCTGCTATTAACTCAATTAAAAAGTACACCAGCATTTGCTTTTTCGACAACTGCTGCATATCCTTGATCACAAACAATAAGAATTTGAGGAAAATTGATGTGATAGTGGACAAAGCCGCTGACAATTTGGACTTAAGTAAGGAAAATTGAATCGGAGGTTGCTGAAAACCGTAAATTAATCAACGCATTGACAACCAAACTTGCCGATGATAATTCCAACCCGACAACATCTGTTAAAATGGTCAAGTCTAGCTCCAATACCCATGATGTATCGACGCCGCCGCAAGTTATTATAGGGTCGAGGCCTTCCATCAACTCAATCAAAACTGTCTCAGTGCCTGTCAAATAGTACTTATATATCAGTCGTATCGACCCATCCGTCTCAACCGATCAGATCGTTACTGCGACAAACTTCAAAATTGTTCGCCAGGAGACGTAAATTGTAGGGTATTATTACCCAAAAACCACGTTTTGGACAGCTCACTAACGTTCGTTTCATTTAAAATTGGTTTGAAGGAGGCTGATTTTGACCTGCTTAATAGTTCTGATGTTTGGCCTGCTGGTGCTATAATCCGCCGATTAACAAATTATTCACACATATCAAAAACCGAACTCTGGCTACGTCTCAACAGCCAAAGTAACTACTGCGTTAACCAATCAGTTTAATTTATCAACGACCGTCGCTTCATCTAATACCATCAACGCATTTACTTCTATCTACTAACACAATGCCTCCAATATCTGAGGTAAAACCAGGGGTTTCCGCTTAGGCATACTTGACAATGATTTTGATATTATATAATAATCAGCGAGACCTGGCTTACGATCAATATGTTATCTGAAGCGTGTTTTCCATCTGACTATGTCGTTCATAGAAAGGACAGATATCTTTTTGACACCAGTTGTAGGGGCGGTGGTGTTTTAATTGCTGTAAAGAATCCAGCCTCCAATGAAGTGATTGCCTGCCATCCCTGCCTTGACGTCATTGCTGTTCGCATCAGACTAGCTTACAATAGCTCGATTGTTGTCGTTGCCGTTTAAATTCCTTACGGATCTGACCGGGATGTCTATCAACTACATCGACTCAGCCGATATACCTTCAGTTCGTCCTTGTGATCAAATTATCATCGTGGGCGACTTTAACTTACCTGGTATATCTTGGAATGATGTTGACGGTGTGTTCTCTCCATTCTCAACTGATGAGAAAGCAGTGACTATCATCGATTACTTCGCTTCCATATCAACAACGCAGCTTAACCGTTTCAGCAACAGTCGAGGGAAATTCCTGGAACTGCTATTTGCCAACGATGTCTTGCATGCCGATGTTACTCCGTGCTTGGACTTCACTGGACGTGAGAGCATTTACCACATACCAATTACGATAAACATTTTTTATACTAAATGAACAACTAATTATTTTTCTAATGATTTTCACTTTAATTTTAGAATGGCCGACTACGCATCCTTGAATGAATTTCTCAGCACTGCCGATTGGGACTTTTTACAGCGCGGTGCGGATTTCAATGACACAGTGCACAGATTCAATGAGCTTCTCGGGAGTGGTATCGAGACACGTTCCGCGGGTTATCAATAATAAATTCGGCTTTCGTGAGCCATGGTATAATACCGAGTTGATGGTGCTCGAGAAACGACGCAACAAGTTTCATACCCTGTACAGACTTTACGGCGTAGATTACTATCCCGATTTTGTCAAAGCTCGTAAGGAATTTAAGACTCTCAATTGGTCCTTTACAATAATTACGTAGCGCAAATCGAGCAAGTTTTGACATCCAGTCCCAAAAAATTTTGGAACTTCATTAACAGTAAGAAAAAGGTATCTGGTTTTCAGTCGAATATGTCTTAACAAACCTCCACCGCCAGTCAGCTGTCTGATATTTGCAATTTGTTTGCCAAATTCTTTGCATTGGTCTACAAGCCGATTCGATCGATTTACACCGGTCTTCCACCTCCACGAACAGGTTCAGGATCAGCTGCTCCTTCTCGACGTTAGTAAAGGAGCGGGTTACGACGGTCTTCCACCGATCCTATTCAAACGTTGTGCTGTAAGTCTGACCCCTGCAGTTACCTTCTTGTTTAACGAAAGCCTTCGTCGTGGTTGTTTTCCAGATCCTTGGAAAATCTCATGTGTTCATCCAATTTTCAAGGCGGGTAATAGAAGCGAGGTTAGTAATTATCGTGGGAAGATACTTATTTCTGCTTTTGAGCATAGATTTTATACCGGTAGGTCTACCGTGTATAACTTGTCTTCTTTTTGTGGTCATTTATTTGACAGTTTAAATTAAAAGCAGCAGCTTGACGTTATCTATACCGACTTCGCAAAGGCTTTCGATGTGATTGTTCACTATATTTTTATTAGCAAGATGGAGTCTTGATTGTCATTTCATTCCCATCGTTACAAGATGACTTAAACCACTTCTGCAGTTGGTCAATTAACAAAATACTCCCTTTAGACGTTCGTTTTTTATCAATATCAACTGTATAACGAAACCATTGATCGTGATTAGTTCATTTCGGATCTTGGTGTGATCTTTGAATCCGACGATGAAATGATTTACCAGACATGTTAACGCCATTATTTCAAAGTCGTACATTATGCTTGGTTTCATTAAGCGAAACTGCAAGAACTGTAGTGCTCCGTTAACTTTGACATCACTATACGTCTGCTTTGTGCGGTCTATTTTGGAGTATCCATCTCCTGTTTAGTCACCTACCTATCACTGTCTTTCTGAGAGGATTGAGAGTATCCAGAAACAGTTTATTTTGTTTGCGCTAAGACGTTTAACATCCATGTGTGCTGTGGATTACGTTCTTCCGCCTTATCAGAATCGATGCAATATTTTGAAACTGCAACGTCTAGATAATCGCCGAGATGTAGCTTCCCCACTGTTTGTGCGCGATATCATTAATTCCCGTGTCGATTGTATCGAGTTACTAGCACGTATCAGCTTGTATGCTCCCGAACGTTGGATGCGTCAACGCGATGGAGCTTTATTCATCGACTGAGCGGTAACCAACTACGGTCTTTCTGATATAATTCCAAGAGTATCGCGGGTATTTAATAAGGTCTACGAAGCTTTTGATTATAACTTGTCGAGAGATTCATTTAAGAAAGCTTTATATAATCTTTTGTAGTCGAGCTTATGTAATGTATTTTTTTACCAACTGTTTTGTTGTGCCGATTGTAATTACTGTAGGTACCATTTATAAATAATAAATAAATTATACAACTAAAATAATTTCCGCCTTTATATTTAATAAAAAATCAGATTTTCAATACAATTTTTGAAGTTTTTCTTATTTTTAGGCGAGAAAAAATGCACACTATTTTTTTGAAGTGACAGCTAAATTTAACGAAAGTTTCGTTGGGTTTCTTTAGTAAAAATTAAGTTTTGCTGGCTAATAACACTGACATGCCATTTTTCGAATTCTTATTTTTTTATTAAGTTAAGTTTTTATTCCTGACTGGTTCCAATTTTATTCTGAATAGACAAACCACCTGGACTGTGGTGAAATAAATTTATCAAAACTCGTCATTTTTAGTAAAATTTATAAAATGATCTGATCTAATTTTGTTTGAAATTTAATTTACAATTTGTTTGTTTTTAATCTTTGTAAAAAATGAAAAAGCTCCTATGATAGCTGCCACTTCCGGTCGACGGATGTCAGCCAAAATCACTGGGATCTCCCAATTTATGGAAAAAGCTTAGTACTTATGAAGTTTCATCCCGATTAATCAATCCGTATGCGCTATACAGGACCGAATTTTTGTTAAAAAACAGTTTTTGAAATTTTGGCAACAGTTTTTTGTAAAAAAACATCATTTTCGCTTAAAATGAAAAATGACCTGATCCGCTATTGTTGCAATTTTTTTTTTTTTTTCTTTTAAGAAAGTATTAATTGACCAGTGGATTTATTGTCATACAATTCCACCCATTCATACAATTACAGTATACCATCTGCACATAGCAAGCTCCATGTCAACCTGTACACTGACATGAACTAAATTTAATGTAGAATCATTTGGTTCATGATCGTATTTTTTTTTTTTGTAAATGATACTAGTATTTTTCAAAATATTTGCAAAAAACGAAAAAGCAAGTTGGAGGTTGCGACTTCCGGTTTAATGATTTCAACCAAAATCATTGGGAACTCCCAACTTATGAGAAAAGCTGAAGTATGAAGTTTCATTCAGATCAGTCACTGCGTCTGGTCTGTATAGAGAAGCTACAGGCATTTAGTCGG
This sequence comes from Nephrotoma appendiculata, assembly GCA_947310385.1. Taxonomy (NCBI): domain Eukaryota; kingdom Metazoa; phylum Arthropoda; class Insecta; order Diptera; family Tipulidae; genus Nephrotoma; species Nephrotoma appendiculata. Next base: position 143,179,681 of record OX371223.1, read on the forward strand.
CACGGCACCACATACACACACACTCACACACACACAGATTTTTTAAACATTTTTTGAGTTTCTCGATATAGCGATCGGTAAATCTGCAAAAATCTCGAGTTCAAAGTCTTTTATGATTTACTATGCAAAAAAAAGTAAAATGAAATATCGAAACCCGTACCATAACATTAAGCGCCCCCACAACAGGAATACTTTGCTCAAAGAACAAACGTAATATCCACCTGAAACACGATCATCACTGAAATGCGACAATGTTTGAATAAAGATTCAAACATGATAACAACCAACTCACAGTGGTATATAAGTTTCAGTTCCCACGAACCTAAACAACAAAGCTACCAACAATACACGTCACCAAAGCTAGCAGAACCCATCCAGCAGAACATGACAAGATAATATGGATAGGATAATAATAGGCAAATTAAAAGCGCTGAATTTTGGGCTCCATCCCTTTCAACTATTGGACCTACAAATTAATTCGGTCCGTTTTCAAAAAGTGGCTCTATCTATAATAAATTTTTTATAGTGACAGCCGATTTCCGTTAACATTCAGTTTGTATTTTTTTGAGTTTCATACAAAACGTCTTTTTTACGGTGTTGAATATGTCGGATTTTGTGATAACTAAACAGCATTTGCGGGAAGTGTTAATTTTTTGTTTTAATTTAAAAAAAATTGCAGCTGAAGCAGATCGAATGCTTGTGGAAGTTTACGATGACAATGCTCTAATCGATAAATCCTGTAGGGAATGGTTTCGACGCTTCAAAAATGATGATTTCAGTGTTGAAGATAAGCCTCTCTTAGGACAGTCAAAAAAAAACGTAGACGATTAGAGGCATTGTTCGATGAAGACCCGACTCAAATGGAAGAGGAGCTTGTCGGTACATTGGGGGTGACCCAACAAACAGTTTCCGTACGATAGAAATCTAATGGGCGTGATTCAAAAGCAAGGCAATTGAGTCCCTTATGAATTGAAACTAAGAGGCGTGAAGAGGCAATATTTTTTCTTAGGAGCAGCTGTTTCAAAGGCAAACAAGAAAGGGTTTTTTACATTGGATAGTACTGGTGACGAGAAGTGTATCTTCTACGACTACCGCAAGAGGAAAAAGTACTACGCTTTGCCCGGCCAATCGTTGCCATCGACTTCAACATTAACATCAACACCAAAGACGAACATTCATGGTTCGAAAGTTATGCTGTGCATGTAATGGGAGCAAAGAGGCGTTGTATACTACGAACTGCTACAACCTGGCGATTTCATTACGGGTGAGCGGTACAGACTACAATTAATTCGTTTGAGCCGTGCATTACGAGAAAAGACCGGAATATGAGGAAAGGTATGATAAAGTTATTATGCTGCATGACAACGCTCGGCCTCACGTTGCAAAAGCCGTTAAAAAATATTTGGAAACGCTCAAGTAGGATATTTAACCGCACCCGCCGTATTCTCCAAACATTGCTCCTTCTGATTACTGGTTGTGACGTTCCACCTTCAAGATTTAAATTTACTTACCTTATTATTGTTACTCGGCTTTTATATTATCAAAGAAACTTTTGTCTTTTGGTGAATAAATATTATGAACAATATACTTTGGTCGCAATTGAGACTAGGGAAAGTACAGAAAACGCTACCAGTGGAAAAAATTAAGCTTGCTTCAGATGCACCCGAGACACTTTTTCCATTTTTAAATTGATAATTTTAATATTAATTGTAAATACATTTATAGTTTTTATATATTTTAATGTAATATACAAATAATATTAAACTTTCCAAGATCACTTTTCATAAATAATTCATAGAAAAAGCAGCGTAAACTCTTTTTCGTAGTAATAATTTTTTCCCCGAGAGAACAGGGGTACGAGTCTCAATAGCAGCTCAAAACAATATAGCGGATATAAAAGGAACTTTAGACTCACATGGTGATAAAATTATTTACCATATATAAAATTGATTTTCCAATCAAGTCAATATTAAATAATTTGAATAATAATTATAATAAATAATAAATTTAATAAACTTAATAAAAATATAAAACATACTTATAAAATATAGTGGTACATTATTCGACATGAGAAGTCCCTATTAGGATCCAGATAAGCAGCTTTACCAGCTATATTGGTTGTTCCGACGGAGGCAACATGATTTGGCAGGTGACCGGTTTACTTCTTTCGAAAAAATTGAAAATTGGCTTCAAACTTGGATCGCCTCAAAAGACGAAACGTTTTTTCGAGATGGGATTCGAAAATTGCCGGAGAGGTGGGAAAAAAAACTCGTAAGCAGCGATGGACAATAATTTAATTAATCTGTTCATTCATTGTACTTTAAAATAATTGCATTTTTAAAATTAAAAAAACGGATCGAATTAATTTGTACTACCAATAAAATGATGGGTTCTGCTAGCTTTAGAAAAAGTTAACAGAACTCATATGTCAACAAACTAACCAATGGTAAATTTAAAGACATTTCCATTTTAAATGTAGCAGAGCCTAAAATCGAAAATCAGACCAAAATCAAATTTAGAACGCAAAACAAGATTAATTTGGCTTAAAAATAGTTAATGATTCATTACGGGCTAATAAAATGTACGGTCAACCCCATTTCAGGCTTCACTCGTTCATGACCAAGCTACAGGTTATTTCATTTGAAGTTAACAGAGCCCAACTCGAAATCGGACCAAAATTGTAAATAGAACGCAAACCAAGATTTATTCACATATGTATAATTAAGTAAATAATTAAAGACTCATTATGGTGTTCTGAAAATGTCCCATTAAAAAAAAATCAGTTGAGCTTCTTCTAGACCAAGGTTTAGATTTTGCATTGCGTTCTAAATTCGGTTTAGTCCGATTTTCGATTTGGATTCTGCAAGCAGAAATGAAATAACCTAAAGCTTGGTCAAGAACGAATGGAGCCTAAAATTTGATAATGGGACCTAAAATTAACATTTAATGTTCCAGTGTGCTGTGAATCACTTTTTCTGTGAAAATTACTATGAAACTGTCAATCACAACTATGATAAAATTGTTTTAAACTTTACAACTAAAATAGAGAAATATCTAGGCTACTATTAAGTTGGAAGAAGATAAAGCTAAAATCAATAGAAATCCCACAGTTTAATCGGGACCATATAGTGTCACGTTTCAAAAATACTAAGCCTGCCGATGAAAGCTACGAAGCGATGTAGAAAAAACAGACCCAATGATAGAAGCATGCTCGCTTCTAACCTGTTGAACAACATTCTTAAGCAGCCAACAAGTCTTTACATGATACAACTACCTAATGTCTGTCCACTATAAGGAACCCCGGAATCAACATGAAATGAGGACACAATTCCTCATTCTAATAATATTAAATAAATTGCGACATGAATCAAAACGACATGTAAGGTCACTCAACAATGCCACGGAGTCAAACTCCTCAGAATGAGGAATCATAAAAAGGCACCAAGACAAAACCTAAGATTTCAACCGACTATAAGGTTCGTATACAACAGTAAAAAATAGTCAGAAACAATCGACGTATATCTGCATATACTGTCAGAAGGCCCACAGAATTAATATAAGCCTACGGTTTTTGAGCTTAGGCCTTACTGAAAAAAATCAAATGCGGTGATAATACATAATCTATGTAGAATATATCTTTCGACACTGAAAATTGAGTCTGACATCGTGCTCCTTGCAAACTGCACTAGTAAAAATGACACATGTATATAAAGGTTACCACTTGCTAAAAGCACTAATCAACCCAGGCTCACCAAGAACCCTTCCTAACGCAAGAATCAGCAAAATCGTTAGAACTAGCGAAAAAAAATGTTCTGGCAGATGTTTGAACATAGAAATACAGAATGGGGTGATTTTGGCCGGTCCCACTTTCGACACCCCAAGGCCTACTGACCTATTAATTAGAGACCGACCTGTAAATGTCAAAATAATACTAGACGGTATAAACAAAGATCCGTGTCACAAATATATAAGGTTGGGGAAAAATAAATCCATTATGTTTATTTCAGGCCTTTATTTAACATGGCTATAACCATTTGATTTGGCTTAAATAAGCGCCATTTTTTCGATAACTCGTTGCCATTTAGAAGGTAATTTCCTTATGCCATTCTTCCAAAACGCCTTGTTCCTATTAGCAAAAACCTGAGATAGCCAGTTTTCACAAGACCCTCTTGAGGCCATTTTTACACCACCAAGAACACTTGCCATGGACAAAACAGATGATAATTGCTTGGTGACAGGTCCGGACTGAGCATAGTAACCTCCCAACCAAACTCCACGAGCTCAGGATTGGTCACTGGCAGCAGCTCGTAGTAGATGACTTCCTTCCAATCCACCAAACACATAGCAAAACCTTCCTGGCTGTCAAAAACTAAATCATAAGGGCATCCGGAATCTATTGGGAATTTTAAAATGGAGCCCGATATCGGAAAAAGATGGAAAAATTATAAACAGGAATTACCAAACGAAATACATAGAAACCTCTTTTATCCGGAAATCTATTATCCGGAATAATATCTAATATCCAGAATAAGTTTTTTTCGTATTCTTTCATTTTCTCTTTTATTTACCTTATTTTCCAAAAATGAAATAATTTTTTACTATGTAATTAACTAAAATAAATTTAAAATCTTAATAAATGACACTGAAGTTTAAAAAATATAAAAATATGTTGTTTTTTATGAAATTATTAAAAAAATCTTTTATCCGGAAAAATCTTTTATCCGGAATTGTTTGCCCCAGTCGTTCCGGATAAAAGAGGTTGCACTGTACATGTATTTTGCGATGCATCGAGCCACAGCCATATGCACAGATTCCACTGGTGACTCGAACGAATAGCGAATTTAAAATAAAAGGGAAACAATTCTATCTAAAACCAAAAGAATTAAAGACTGCATTCAAATCAAAAATTTAAATTGTACAATTACAATGCTTTAGAGAAGAGCTCGATAGGTTAAATGACAATCAGAGCATATCAAGGAGAGTTGGAAGAAGATTACAAAATGTAAATCTACCCGATAATGAGAAACATCTAATTATATTTTACCAAGAAATGGTTGCTATACTAACAGAAAATTGAACCAATTGGCCTTTCATCCCTCAGGAAGTTCACATTTTGGGAGGTCGGTGTGAATCGCCAACTATACTTATATCATAAAGATTCTTGAAGAGTCTTACTCTTCCAATTTAACATAGATTGTTGGTTAATTGTGTGCGTGTGGTGATGGCCGTCCCACTGGAGAGATATCGACGGTCACGAGGCTGAATAACACAAAGTTGGTATAGGTGCGCCATGACAGAATCAAGTGATCCGTAATTAAAAGTGATTTTTTTTAAAACAAAAGTGTGAGGTAAACGAAACGTGTTGGCGTGTGGTGTAGTAACAGTAGTTGGGAACGGAGGTTAACAACATCGGCACACTCAACAGTGAAACTTGAATAGTAGTGATAACAGTTGAAAAATGGCACCTAAATCAAAAAAAGAACGACGAAGAAGAAGACAATGACGATGACGTCCACAAAGTGAACGAGATGCAACTTTCTTCAACGGTTCAAACTGCATCACAATTGGCGAGCAACAAAGCTATTCAGCTCAAGGAACTCGAGTTGAAAAATAAGAAGAATGAACTTTTGGAACGTGAACGGAATTTTGCGGCAAATAATACAAATTCTCTTACAAATGGGTCAAGTCAAAAATCAACTCTCTTGTTTCGAGACGTAAATAATGCCATGGTCAAATTAAACGGTGAAGACGAGTATCCAGTAGAGCGGTGGATCAGTGACGTTTTAATGACGAACTGGAATGAATTAAAAGAATTTCTGACTAAAGAATTTACTACGATAGAGAACACAGCAGTTATTCACAAACGACTTGCTTCCAGAAAGAGAAATCCGGGAGAAGGTTATCGAGTGTATTTACTCGAGCTGATGGAAATAACCCATATCGGGAAGATAGAAGAAGCAGCTATCATCCAGTACTGATGGTATCGATGGATATAACACAAACAAAATCATTCTATACGGCGTCACTAATAACGAGGAATTCGAGGAAATAAGAGGAAATAAGATAAAACTATACGAGGAACTGATAAGTTTACAAAACCCCAGGGATAATAGTTAAGCATTCGATTATCAGTGGAGATGGAAGAACGAAAAAAGGATCAATGGAGGAACTAGCTTAGGCCAAGGCCGGAGAAAACGAATCGTGGTCGCTGTTACAACTGCAACGAGACGGGGCATGAGAAGGACATAGTATGAGAAGCCGCAGAGAAACTAAAGCAGGTACTTAAAGTAGCTGAAGCCAACTGTCTACAAATAAAGTGGGAGAAATGACAGTTCCTGGTAAGACGACTGGAACGGAACGTTTCCGGAACCAAAGACCGTTCTGCAATTGCTATGCTTTTTGGGACTAATCGGATATTTCAGGAGGTTTGTCGAAGGGTACCCAACCATAGCAAAGCCACTAAGCGACTTACTATTGAAAAGAATACAATTTAAATTTGGGCCCGTCCAGCACAGGCCATTCGTACGCTTGAAAGAGGCATTAATTACAACCCCGGTTCTTCAAATCTACTCGGGAACAACTCGAAGTTGTCCACAGATACGAGTAAAATGGGGTTGCCGCAGTATTGTTACAAGCGGAGATAGAGGATGATCACATGCATCCAGTATTCTACTATAGTAGAAAAACTACGCCATGCGAGGAAAAGTATAGCAGTTACGAGCTGGAAACTTTGGCAATCATACGAGCAGTTAAGAAATTCCGCGTATATTTGTTAGGGTTGCAGTTTAAAATTGTGAGATTGCGCGAAAATGCAAAAATTCAATTATCAGTTAGTGCACCAAGCTGCAACACGCATGAAGCATGTCGATGCGTTGTCGCGAGCGCCAGTAGATTTGGTGGTAACATCCCAAGAAGTTACTCATAGAGTGAAGACAGCACAAACGCAAAAACAAAAGTAGCACCAATAACGAATAAAATATCCATCCCCACTCCAGGCTTCAACTCAATGCTGCATAGTACTAGTGAAGCATACACCATTTTCGTGAAAATGAAAAGACACAATATGACGAAGCATAAACTTATTGTTGGGCGGACTCAAATTGCTTTAAGTTGAATAATGGGCCAATACCATGATAGCAAATAGAATGTTTTTACAAAGAAAGCTGCTTCATAAAGCAGTAGGGCGTCACCTTTCGAAGAAAACCGTGTCGAAGTCGCCTCAAGAGGAATTATGCCATGGGGGTTTAAGAATTGCGAACTATGAGCAAGGGCCAACATTCTTACACTGAAATAAAGAAAGATTCCCTTAAGATATTGTGTTTAGGTATACTGTTTGTTAATAAATGCAAAACACTAAAAATATCAGGAATTTTGGATATCAATTTAGTTAAATTTTAAGAAGCAAATGAAATCGTAATTAAAATGCTGAAGAATGAATAAATCACTCGACGCGTAGTCAAGGAGTAACAGTTGAATAAATATAGTAAGATAATATTACCCGACATGGTGTGACAATCTTAGGACAAAATTTGTAGCACAATATTTAATATATTGGATTACAAATGAAAACATCAACAATAAAGTAAACAATCTACAAATGTGGGATTTGATGTCGATACAGAAAGAGTAAAACCATCAGATAATGGCGCCATATTTGAGATAACTAGGGTAAATAGCCATTTTTGAGGATGATGGAAAAGGTAAAGTGAACAGTAGAAAATCTAATTTTAACAGCCGGAACATTTCCGTCGCGGAATCGACTACCACAATTTTGATATGGCAGAAGACTTGAAATACCTTCAGTTTATAACATATTCAATTCCTATCAAGGCAGCACTGAAAAAATATATATGTGCTAGTTTTTGGAAGCGAGCGCTGGACTCTAACCACCACTTACTGGAGAAAGCAATCTACAGGTGAATTGGAGATAATAGATCCGGCTCACAACTAGCCGGAACGATCTGTTGTTTTAATTTGGAACGAATGGGACCATTCGATACAATACCACCAACTGAAGGTGATAGTTAACATACCAATTTGCACATCATCACCTTTTAGATTTGCGTCAACTCAAATCCAAAATACTTATTCGTATTTTTTGCGATTTGTGGGTTGCAATTTTGCGAATTAGTGGTCATTCTCGTGTAACGCGATTTAACCTTTACGACGTTATGGATCACTTGAACTGGAACAATGTACATTCATTCCCACTACTATTTGCAAAGCGCTTGAATTCCGTCTCGCTTATCTCATGTTATTGTACGTGTATAGCTATAGTGCGAAAGTTTTATTATCTTGATAGATAAAATAAAATACTATTCGTGATAAAATAAAAATGTTGGTTACCTACCCGATATAATTCCGTCCATTTGCTGCAAAGCCGCTTCCAACATTTTACTAGCATCAGAGACATCCGGTGATCCACCACCACTCGAATCATTTTTCCCTTGATCTTGATCACTACCAGTCCCATCAATTTTACCCATCACTAAAAATTTCACTTTTTTCACTATAAATCACTCACAATTGTTGTTTTATATTAAAATACCACACAATACACAAACTGGCGCAAAACCAACAAAAAAAAACTGTTCACAACACACGAGACGAGAGCGGCAGACGGCGCAAAAATATAAACTCGAAAAACCCGAATCACACACCTGTGGAATGTGTATTGTTTACGTCACGCGATTTAATATTTTCCCTGTGTTTTACACCCAATTACTAATATTTACTAACAAAACTATAAACTTAGATCGTTTCATATAAAAATAAACTAAATAAAAATTAATTTTATAAATAAATTCGAGCCTTAAAACGAAATTTCGTATTCTCGTGACAAATCGAATTATTCAATTTCAATGAAATCATGAATGAAAGTGACATTTTATTTACTATTTACAACAAAAACAAAAATGCACACAAATTTAGCAGAGATGCCAACATAAGAAAACAAATTTTTTTTATACGACATTGTGCTGAATAAAAAATCGATAATTATTTAAATATTAAATAGCTTGTTCATAAATATTAATTGTAAAAAACTATAACATAAATAAAACACGATTTTGTTTGTTTTGTCGCAAATTATCGCATTTCTTAATTCATTTGGATAATTATAAAATTTGTTTGTGCATATAAAAAATGAAATTGGTTTGCATCTTGGCTATTTATGGAACAAAATAAAAATTGTAGTAGTTCGCTGAATAAATGTGTCAAGATTTTTGTTTGTATTGTACCGCCGTTATAACAAATTAAATACAATTCGTATGGTAAGCAAATTATTTTTTTTTGCATTTATATTTTTAATTTAATTTGATTTTATTTATATTAAGACATTTATTAACCTGTTGTGCCGGTTAGCTAATTAAAAATTATATGAGGATACAAATTTGCGAAATTTATTTTGTATTTACATAATGACGTCGAGAATATAGAAGCTGGCGGCGCCGCTACTTACATTGTAGGGGGTGATCGATCTAAAGATTATCCTTGAGTAAATTGTAAGTTCATACGCCACTACGCTTAGTCCCCACTACTGTATAGTTAGCAAGGATGTGGCTTTACTTGGCTTCCGTGTTGTAACATTTATCAACCAGTTTCTCAGGTTGCGTTTCTGTTGATGGAATCGAATATCTCTCCATTCGTGGACGGGTGTTTATTGATTTGTTACAGTTATCATTAGTAAGTTCATTATTTCGCTATATATGCAGTTGTCTTCGTAGAATTCTGACCATCTACTTTCAGCTGTTGATTTTCCGTGGTTATTTGTTGACCAGAAGTATCCTATATGAGTGGCAAGTTTGTAAACTTTCCGGTAACTCTTTTTGCGCATCGGTGTACTGTCGCATGTTCCTACTTGCTGCTGCCTCGCAGTCTTGAAAATGTCCAGTGTATTTTCTGCGGCTATTTCTAACCATTTTCTTTATTCGTTTTATATTCTCCTGGCAGAGTCGATACTTCTGTTGGCACGGTTCCTGAATTTACTTCCAAGTTTCATCTCGAGCCGAGATCGTTAATAGCAGGCTTGAAATATACTTATAATATTTGTTGGCACTTCTGATCGATAGTGTTGGTTTCGTCATTTAAGAGATAGAGTTGGAGCTGTCGATGCTATATTTCCTCCGATTATTTTTTATACGTTCCACCGCTGCTGGTTTGACTTTGGATGCTTTAATTACAGTATAATTAAATTACATTAATTGTTTTATTTTAATAATTATCGCATAATTATTACATGATGTCAGATGTGGGGTATGCATCTAGAACACTGAGCAAGAGTGAGAAGAAATGGGCTTCAATTGAGAAAGAGCTTCTTGCAATAGTATTAATTTGCATGTGAACGATTTCATTACTTCCTGTATGGTCGTGAATTCATTGTAGGAAGCACCCACAATCTATTAGAAACATTGGTTAAGCGTGATATGGATAATGTTACTGCTCAAGTACTCTAAATTATTGTAACTTATAAACCTTGTACGGACATGTTTGTGGCTGACTGCTTGTCTTTGTCTCATGCGCCTTTACAGCATGTGATGGAAATGGATTAGCTGTCATGCGTTATTCATGCGGTAACAAGGGCTGCATGCCTGTCGGAGGAAACCTATAAAGCATATTGTTATACGATCGAGCAAGATGAGCAGTATAAACGTATTTGAAGGTTCATTGATAACGGTTGGCCGAATTATCAGAAGCATGACAACTTTAGTCAAGAATTCTACAAACTCAAATCAGAATTACATTTTGAGAATGATATGCTTTTTCGCAACCATCGGTTGGTGATACTCACCGGGTTACAAAATAAAATCGAAAAAGCTGCGAAAGCGCTTTATTATTAGTGGAAATCCGACTAAAATAATATGTGACAATAACCCCTTTAACTCGGGTGAATTTGACAGTTTCGTGAATGAATGTAACATGACGGTACAATATTCGAGTCCAACATATCCGCAGAGCAATGGCTTAGCGGAAAAGGGAGTGGCAATCGCAAAGAATATTTTAAAGCGATGTTATGAAATTGGAGAAACGGTTCAGTATCAGTATCGAATTTTAGAATACAATACTACACCTGTAGCAAGTATGTAGCTGGCTCCTTGTCAGCTGTTTGATGGTTGACTTTGAAGATCAAAATGTCCGTATCCAAGGTACTACTGTGTCGAAACAATTTGAATTAACGTCAGGTTCAACAAAAAATAAAAGAAAAAAGATTGAAACAAAAATACTATTTTGAACGGAGCGCAAAAGCATTGCCAGTGTTAAAAATCGGTGATCTTGTAATATTTAAAAAAACAGTCATGAATGGAACTATGGTTCAATCGTAAGTAATGTTAATGATAGATCTTATACTATATGGTTATAGATTTGATATACACCACCGCCGAAATCGACTATTCATAGCTAAAACTAAAAATAGTTGATTTAATTCAAGTGACTTGTTATTCGAGAAGCATATTAAGTATAGATTGCATAATGATAATAGTAGCATGAAAGAAATACAGATCAGACCATTACAAGTTACGGATGACACAGCCTATGAGGCGGAAGATTCTTCATCACCGGTGGATATTGGAACAAGTAAAGTGTCTTCAGATGAGGATAAATCAGCCAGTGCTGATGAATCTGAAGTTAATGGTCATCAGGAAGTCATACAGCCGGCTCAGAATCCGGCACAAGATAATTACCATACGACACGCTCTGGTCGTTTAGTTCGACCACCCGTTAGATATGACTGTTAGGATTAATCTCTGAATTATTTTAATTAATAAAAAAAAAAGTCATGTAATAGGAACGCACCGTGTGCACGTATTTTGAACGCACCCATCATCTTCTCACCCTACTGCCAGCTAGGGAGTAGGATGTAAACTATTTTGTATGTTAGTCGTATAGAATCATTCTATGTATTCACCTAATAAATAAACTTAAATAAATAATAAAATAACATTAATTGTTTTATTTTAATAATTATCGCATAATTATTACAGTCGATGAGTCCATTGTTATTTCTAGCAGAATGTAGTGATTGCATGACCACATGCCGGTGTTATTGGTTCCAATTTATGCGTTGAAATCTTGGCACAATTTTGATTTCATTTAGAATTCAGATTTCTCGTAGTTGTCATTTGCTAATTCCGTAGATGCATAGCATTGACTAATGTTTGTATTTCTTATTTTCGGGTGCAATCTTGATGTTATTATTCTGCTATACTTATTGGTTTTTCAACTAACGGAAAGAAAGCCACCACTCGGCTTTCTTTCCTTTAGTTGTAAATATATCTGCTTCGCTCGTCGGTGTCTTGTCTACCAGAGTACATTAGGTAGTTGCCCGTACTTGCTACTTCCCTACTAATGTTCCATATTACTTCACTGAGGTCTACCTAGTATATTTTCAATAATGAATCGCTTGGTTTTTTACAACTTGTGCTAAAATCCCGTATGAGTTCTTACGGTTCAATTTCCAATTCTTGTCCGCGTTCGACGGCCATTGGTCATGTTGTTGTTTTCTGGTGTACGTTATTATCTTTTCGTAGTATCTTTTCTTCTTCTACCTTTTTTTTCTCGTACTATTTTTAACTTTTCTCTTATGATTTCCCATATGGTCGCCCAAATTTATACTAATTCAGGCAAGAGGCAGATTTCTATGATTACCTCGAGATTGGATGCCTTGCTGTTGGTTGCAGAATCTACTTGCTCGATTGGTTTAATAAGAGAAATAATAAGAGAAATGTGGTTCGAATAGATTTTTAAAGTAGTATTGCTACTAGTTACATTAATTTGTTCTCAATTATCCATTTCTGTCTCCAGTGGCTGTGAATCTCTAGTGGAAATATTAGTTAAATTTAATGAACTTTAACTGAAACTAATGGTTTTACCGCAATCCACGGAAATATTCTTTTCGGGAACTGTTTGTATTCCGAGCTAGCAATTTAGTGGTTTATACTGCATTAGTTACGGCTGATTGATAGGCTTTTACTGTTCCTGGATGCTAAAGCGTTGATCTAGGTAAATATTATGTCGATTTAGATTCGAAAGTAAGTTATTGAGTTATTTTGCACTTTGACATCGATTTCTGCCGTTTTGTAGGTTCTAACGTTTGACATGATGGAAGAGTATCCTTTGATTTGATTTTCCGTTATCCCATAATATAACCTCCATGATGCTTTGCGGATTCGATTGTATGGAAAAACCATAATTGCGACAGCAATTACATCATGGCCAAATCAGCGGGTCAAAAGCTATTGTTGGTTTGATGTAGACTGTTAGATCCGATAAATGTTGTCGTTACAATGACGTTATATTAATGAGGCCCTCCAACTCAGCATAAAATAATTCATTGACATTATGCGCTTTTAAATGTCTTGGATTAAACTTGGATTTATCGTTTGTTTGTAAGAAAACCGATTGCAAATTCTTTTGCTTTATGATGGTTAATGTAATAGAATGTACCCGTATCGTGTAGAGTTCACTCTTCAGCATTGCATTATTCAAGATCTTCAGCATTGCATTATTCAAGATCTTCAGCATTGCATAAGGTTGGGAGGATAGGTTGTTAATCCGCTTATCGTTCAAGTTTCTGTGCGGGTGACATTTTAGTGATAGATCTTGAGTCATCCAGTCCTTTCGAAAACAGCTTTATATAGCAAGCCTTTTGAAATAAGAAAGATGCTCGCTTCAACCAGTCCTAATCTGGGAAACAGACGCTGTGGTGATTTATTTTACCAGAATTTACCCTTCGCATACCTTCAAGTATATCACCTAATTTATGTTGAGTAACCCGAACTTTTGCCACCTTGGTTGATAGCCATATTTAAATCAATTTGAAGCTCCAAATGGTTTTTTAGTTTCTTAAACAATTCTTTATTACACATGCAATCCTTGAAATGACAAAAGAGTATATGAACAATTTAGGCAATTGCTGCCACAATCTTTATGCTGTAAACCCGAGCAAGCATGCTTACCCATGGTATTTTACACCGAGCAAAGATTGCACAGAAACAAATTCATTTCAGGGTATAATTTGAAGAACCGAGTATAATAATAACCACCGTCACAAATAAAAATGCAGTATACAGAGTAATACTCGTATTACCCAGGTTAATTAAAAAACACAGAATTTATCTTTTAAGAGCACTAAACCTGCTCCGGTTGATTTCAAAAATAGACCCACTGTAAAGATTATACGTATCGAAAGAATTTCGTCCAACCAGTCTTTCCTCTACCTTTTTTAAAGTTACAAAGAACCTTCGATATACATTCATAGGGTGTGTAACGAAATCCCGGTTTTCAAAATCCCGGTTTGTCAAAATTCTGGTTTTCATAATTTAGGTTTTTAAAATCCTGGTGTTCAAAATCCCGGTTTTCAAAATCCCGGTTTTGTATAAAAAAATCCCAGTGGCGAATTATGTAAGTATTACGAGAAAGACTTACAAGTTTCGACTCAAACTTATTTTGACAAATTGTCAATGAAAATAAGAAAAAAATAGATAGTACGACTTTTGTCTCTAATTTATAAATGTGTACGACTAAAACAACAAAACGTCGAAATTACGACAACTCAAAATGCTCTAAATAAAAAGCCATTTCATTTGGCGTAACTCGTAACTCGTAATGCTTACATAATTAGCCCCCCGATCTTTAGGAAATCCCGGTTTGAATTTTTAAAATTTGATATGTGGGAAAATAGGACTCTTAAATGATTTTTTTGACAAAATTTAAAAATGAGTTTGCGATACAATTCTAGAAAATGGCTAATAGCTATGGAATTTGGCCATTTCTTAACAGATTTTGTTGAAATTCGATACGTGCGATGGAAATAGGATTCTAAAATGATTTTTCGATCATTTCAATTTTTACAGTATAAAATTCAGTTTATCAAAATTTTTTTGACAAAATCTTGTTTTTTTTAAATTTTGTTTTCCGAAATAATTATTTTGATTAATTTATAATGAATATTTAGTAAATTAGTTTTTCTAAGATCATTGTAAAATATTGTATTTCAAAATGTTGCATTAACAAAATCTTGCAAAACAAAATGATGCAATTATTTTTCTTTTTAGTAGATGTCATTAATAAAGGGTGATTTTTTTGTGGTTAGGATTTTCATGCATTAGTATTTGACAGATCACGCGGGATTTCAGACAAGGTGTCAAAGAGAAAGATGCTCAGTATGCTTTGACATTTCATAATGAATAGACTTACTAACGAGCAACGCTTGCAAATAATTGAATTATATTACAAAAATCAGTGTTCGGTTCGAAAAGTGTTTCGCGATTTACGTCCGATTTATGGTCTACATAATCGACCAAGTGAGCAAACAATTAATGCGATTGTGACCAAGTTTCGCACTCAGTTTACTTTATTGGACATTAAACCAACCACACGAATGCGTACAGTGCGTACAGAAGAGAATATTGCGTCTGTTTCTGAGAGTGTTGCTGAAGACCGTGAAATGTCGATTCGTCGCCGTTCGCAGCAATTGGGTTTGTGTTATTCGACGACATGGAAGATTTTACGCAAAGATCTTGGTGTAAAACCGTATAAAATACAGCTCCTGCAAGAACTGAAGCCGAACGATCTGCCACAACGTCGAATTTTCAGTGAATGGGCCCTAGAAAAGTTGGCAGAAAATCCGCTTTTTTATCGACAAATTTTGTTCAGCGATGAGGCTCATTTCTGGTTGAATGGCTACGTAAATAAGCAAAATTGCCGCATTTGGAGTGAAGAGCAACCAGAAGCCGTTCAAGAACTGCCCATGCATCCCGAAAAATGCACTGTTTGGTGTGGTTTGTACGCTGGTGGAATCATTGGACCGTATTTTTTCAAAGATGCTGTTGGACGCAACGTTACGGTGAATGGCGATCGCTATCGTTCGATGCTAACAAACTTTTTGTTGCCAAAAATGGAAGAACTGAACTTAGTTGACATGTGGTTTCAACAAGATGGCGCTACATGCCACACAGCTCGCGATTCTATGGCCATTTTGAGGGAAAACTTCGGAGAACAATTCATCTCAAGAAATGGCCCGGTAAGTTGGCCACCAAGATCATGCGATTTGACGCCTTTAGACTATTTTTTGTGGGGCTACGTCAAGTCTAAAGTCTACAGAAATAAGCCAGCAACTATTCCAGTTTTGGAAGACAACATTTCCGAAGAAATTCGGGCTATTCCGGCCGAAATGCTCGAAAAAGTTGCCCAAAATTGGACTTTCCGAATGGACCACCTAAGACGCAGCCGCGGTCAACATTTAAATGAAATTATTTTCAAAAAGTAAATGTCATGGACCAATCTAACGTTTCAAATAAAGAACCGATGAGATTTTGCAAATTTTATGCGTTTTTTTTTTAAAAAAAGTTTTCAAGCTCTTAAAAAATCACCCGTTAGATTCTATACAGTGATAGACATTCGTATAAACGCACTAATTTTTCCACTTTAACCATTTATTTCTTCGCTGTTCTTTCTCGATCATTTTGGGAACTTGCCTGCACTAAAAACAAAATAACAGTACGGCGAAATATACAAAATAAAACAAAAAATCTTCTTAGCAGTCAGTAATCAGTATTTGAAAAGACATTATCGTTTAAACGCAATACATGAAAAGTGATTTTTTTATTTAAGTTTTAATTTAAGTCTAATTTTTTCATACATGTTCAAAGGTAATTACATACAGTAATTTGGTATTTTGTTAAAAAAGTCATTTTAAGGACTGCTTTTAGCAATGCTTAAGGGTAATCGTTTAACTAACGCGAAGCAGTTATCGATAAAAATATATAAGAAGGAAGGATATTCCAACCGGCAAACTGCAAGAAAAATTGCGCGATCTGAAAGCGTCATTCGCAATTTTTTTTTAAATGCTCAAATTATGGTGTAAAAGCCCCAACAAAAGGCCGAACCAATATCTCAGCACGTCAAACTGGTCAAATTCGACATGAGGCTACTCGAAATCGGCTGTCATGCAAAGAAATAAAAGATAAATTGGACCTTCCTATGACGACTCGACACATTGCCCGTATTTTGAGAAATTCACCAAACATTAAATGGAGTAAATTGAGAAGTAAACCGTGTTTAACTGCCAAGGAAAGCCGCCACAAATATGCTCGTAAATACATGTCGTGGACAACAGATTGGCGGAAGGTAATTTTTTTCTGACGAGAAAAAGTTTAACCTCGATGGTCCTGACTGCTACAGTTGCTACTCGCATAATTTGAAAGAACATGGCGTCATCTGGTCGAAACGTAACTTTGGCGGAGGGAGCGTAAGATATGGGGAGCCTTTTCTTACTACGCAAAGCTTCCCATCTGCTTCATAACGATTCGGATGAACTCCCGTATGTATATAGATCTTTTGAAAGATGTTTTAGTTAGTTACTTTGATGGTATTGATCACAAAAATTGAATATTCCAGCAGGATAATGCGTCTATCCATATGTCATATGAATTCAAATAGTGGTTTCGCAAGAAAACATCCCATTCCTTGAATGGGCAGCTTGCAGTCCTGACTGCAATCCTTTTGAGAACCTTTGGGTATCCTGGCTTGTTGGGCGAAAATTGATCTAGAAACACTGAAAAAATTAGTAGATTCAATGCCAAATCGAGTTTTCGATGTAATACAAAATGGTGGAGGTCATACAAAATATTAAATAAATAAAAAAACAAATTTTTTCTTACTGGTGTTTTAATTATCCCGAGTGCGTTTATATAAATGTCTAACTAAATTTTAGGTTTTTCAATTTTATTAAAGTCAAATATTATAATTGTCATTAATTTGTTATCTTAACTTCTTATTTTAGATGAAATAGACAATTTAAGTTAATTGGAAATAATTAGATAGACTGTTTGATTTCGGTAACTTTAGTGGTTTATTCTTATAGTTTTTCCTATAATCTCGAAAAAAATTATTAAATTTATGTGAAAATTCTTTGAAAAAATATTAGCTCAAATTTATAAGAAGTTTAAATTAAATTTTTAGAATATTCCTCTGCATGCTACGTTATTACAAACAATACTGGAAATTTATTAAAAATTATTTTTACTTTGGATAAAATACTTTACAGCTCAGTCTCTTCATTCATGAAGTTGTTCATGAGTGAAGAGATTGAGATGTTCAAAGCTCAAAATTTGCGTATATTATCGCGTTTTAATATTGATCACCAAAAATGCTTAAAACGGCAATAACAAGCAATAAAAAGTATTTTTAGTTCTTTTTAGTACAAACTTTAGTGATCAGTACTGATCACCTTTTGGAATTGCAATTTAGGTGGTGATCACCTCAATAAAATCGCCTCTCGCCCAATCCCGGGCTATAGGTACATCTTTACTATATATATAGAGAGAATAGTGTTTCTACATGAATAAGTGAGCTTATTAGCGCCAATTACACAAAATGCAATTGTTATCAATTCAGCCTGAAAAGTAACGCAATAACCGAGCAGTGTGCTGGAAATCAGATGTCGCTTCCGTAGCATGACGGAATGTATTATTTACGACCAGTCTGTTCTGTTGTAACACATAATCCACGATTAGATAGTTCTATGCCGCCACTCGATCTTACCTTTATATTTTGAGCTGTAACTCTTAGATAAATAATGACCTGAATGATAAATAGTGACCTCAATTGAACCCCTTGACGAGTGATAATAAATTTTGAACCCCCCGAACGCTCCAATTTGAATAAACTCCAATCACTAGTGTTGGAATCATTAGTTTGAGATAGTGTGTTTATCATTGTCCGCTCTGCCTAAGTATTGGATGTCAGCAGTAAGCAAACTAATAAAGTTAAAGTGTGAAGAAATTGACGCGAAAAGACCTTATTTAAATTCTGTCTACATATAACAAATTTTTTAAAAGTAATAGCTTTGACCAGTGATTATACATAGTTATCAAATCCTTCTGGCTAAAGTAATACTGAAAAATAGAGGCCTTTGCTCTGATTTTGTTTACTACTGTTTATTTAAATTACTAGCGGTGGGGTTTAAATAATCGAAGTGAGAACTATAATTTTGCAAATAATTTTTAATTCTCCCTTATTTTTATTTAAAAGGTCTTAAATAAGGAGTAAATATCGTTACGCAATCGTCGCATAGAAACGAATCGTTTGCAGGCAGCAATGAAAGATTTTGTTGTGAGTTCCGTTCCCTTGGTTGTTCTCAATTGGATGGGGCCGACAAGATCGATTCCTGTTTTGGAAAATGCTCTCCCTGGCTGGACTCTGACAGCTGCTATTGTTCGCGTATATTGATCCCCCGTGTGTTGTTTATGGCGGAAGCATTTTTCATCCCCCACAATCCCCCCCTGTCCGTACATTTTCTCGATATCGGCAGTCATCATTAAGCCATTTAATGATACTCTCGTGGAGGTTTTTGCTGAAGCATCGAACACGAATTGGAGTTTGGTTATTATGGTGTCTTCCTTGAGCACATGTAAGTGTGATACAATTGCTTGAATGATGTGTCCTTTGTAAACTTCGTTTCGATCTGTAATTCTCCTAGATCTAGAGTATTTTAAAATGAATCCTCACTGTGAATTTTCCATCTGAATTGCACCCCTAATTTTCTTGGAGGTATTCTTGAATTTTTATTTCCTCGGTGAGATTTCTTTCCTCTGGGATGTTGTCATTCTCAATGAATAATTGTAATTGTTCTTAAATTGTCTTTGTTTTCACCATGGCTGTGGCTGTTTGATGTTCGGTACTTCCAAAGTTGCCGAGTATGGTCCAGCCGAAGTCCGTTGAGCCATGGGTTCATGATGTTTGCCCGTTATGATGATGTTGATTATTATTAAAGGCTAATAATCCGCTCCAATTACCAAAACAATTGATTGCGAGCGATTGTACTGGGGATCGGCCAATTGTATATTTTCTAGATGCTTCCATTTGCTTATGTTAATGTTGGTCTTAGGAGCCTGTTGTGTAATCTTGCTAAATATCAAAGCATCGGTATTTACATAAAAGTCTCCAGAAAACCTTGGTGTCAGTTTCATGTTTATATAGCCCGTTTATATAAACGCCAGCTTGCTAGTTGCTTTAATCACCGCTGTGGGTAGCGAGACAGTTTTTTTTTGGTTTGACTAAAGGAGTTTGAGTTGTACCCATGCTTTAAGACACTGTAGACATTGCAAACAATACATGTTGTTGATCTGCACTGGCCTTTTTATGCCTTGCTCTATCTAATGTTGACATTTGCCGGAATTTCTCTAAGTTGTGACGTTCTCTACAAGCCTTAAGCCAATATATCGGTGCCATGGCAGTTGATCACATTGCGGTTGCTTTTGTGCTCCCCATTGTTTGTAACGAATAGAACCTTCTCCAATAAAGTCAAACTACTCTGATATTTTTGGTATTTCTTAAGGGTTAGCAAACGTTGTTTCATAAAGTCTATAGCTGAAAATGTATCTTTAAATTACATTTCGATTGACGGATTATCTAAATATCCCACTGAATTATGTATGGTATAGGGTTAGTTGATGCGCATGGACAAATATAAAAGAAGCCTCTTTTGACCTCGTTTTGTTATTAAGTTTCATATGCTTTAGGGTGGAGCTACTGTGATTTATTTATTTATTTTATTTATTTATTTATTTTATTTATTTATTTATTTATTTATTTATTTGTTCATTGACATTACAATTTTGGTAAAGGAAAAGCACATATGGAAGCAATATAAATGAGGAACAACAACCACAAAAAAAAATACTTCCATTAGGCATAAAAACCTCAGATTTTTTCAAAAAACAAATCCACTCCATGCTAGTACCCTCCGTATTGAGCTCAAGCTCATTTGTTACAAAGAACACTGCAAGAAGTGAATACTTACATACTACATACAAAAATAATACAAATGAAAAAAATTATTACAAAAATAGTACTACATGTATTATCATTCAAGCGCGCCACGCTAAATAATCCGCTTTAAAAGATTTAGGCGACGCTGACCTCTTAATTTTTAGTGGAATAGAATTCCAAAGAGAAATACCACTAACAGAAAAGGATGTATTTAAAGACCTACACAGATTTATAGGGGGAAGTAAACGTAAATTTGAAGAATGGGATCTACTGAACAATAACTTGTTAAATAAATAGGGAGGTTGCTTCGATCTGAGAAGCTTAAAAATAAAAAGACACACACGAAGTTCATAGAAGTTAACCAAACTACAGCCAAGAGTCAAATTTAAGAAAGGAGAAATGTGATCATATTTCCTAATACTAAAAATGAAACGAGTACAAGCATTGAAACATCTTTGGAGAACATTCATATTATCCTGAAGCATTCCAAACAAAACAACGTCACCATAAAGAAAATGTGGAAGAAAATGCGAGAGGAACATACGCATTTTAAAACTACTATCAGCGAGCCCTACAACCTTATATAAACAACTAAGCATTCCAAAAATCCTTTTACTAACCTTAACTAAATGATCACCCCAAGTAAGAGTTTTATTAAAACTTAACCCTAAATTTCTAACTGTATTAGAGAATGGAATTAAACAATCACCGAGAAAAATTCCAGGAAAAGAGGAAGTATTTAAAGGTTTTTTATAGATTATAATAGACTACTTTTATAGATTATAATAGCTAGCATTAAGAGCGAGTCGGTTAGATAATGACCAACTATAAATTCTTTCCAAATCATCGTTAATTAAAGAAATATTAGAGTGAATGGAATCATTATCTAAGCGACTACTCCTATATATATGGACATCATCAGCAAATATATGAAAAGAAGAATGACGAATGGAACATGCAATATCATTAATGTACATTGAGAATAGTAAAGGGCCAAGAACCGACCCCAGAGGAACGCCAGAAGAGACAGGTAAAAAGTCAGAAAAAGAATTGTCATAAAAGACTGCCTGAAAGCGACCCGAAATATAGTCTAAAATCAATTTAGCAGCAGAGAGAGAAAAATTAAAGTTTGAAATAAGCTTATTAAACAAAATTTGATGATTAATCGAATCAAACGCTTTAGAAAAATCTAACAGAGTAAGGCAAGTCATTTCTCTTTTACTCATACTACGACGAATATCATCACAAACATTCAGTAAAGCAGTGGTAGTACCGTGAAACCTTCTAAAACCTGATTGAAAAAGGCTAAGCAAATTAAAGCTATCAATATGAGATTGAATTTGGTTTTTTACTACCAATTCAAATGCCTTGGACAGAGAACTTAAAAGGCTAATAGGGCGGAAATGGGAAAGCTCAGAAGGATTACTAATTTTAGGAATAGGAATAATTTTACTCATCTTCCACTGAGCGGGATATGAAGAGGTCGTTAAAATAAAATTGAAAATATGTAACAAATACCTTGATACAATAGGAAAAATGCGCTTAACTAATTTCAAACTAACCATATCTAAGCCAGTGGATTGCGATTTAACTTCCCAAATAGCAGAATGCAAATCAACAGTAGATATATTTGTAAACGAAAAAGAATTAAGGGGTTCGACGGACACTAAATCAATAATGGAAATATCATGAGTGTGACTAGAGTTAATTAGATAAAGGTTAAAATCATTTGCTTTGAAATCTACAGAAGCAGCTCCTTTGCAACTACCAAGACCCAAGTTGCGCACGTTGCGCCAAAATATCTTAGAGGGAAGTGAGGGATCTAACTTATCCTTGAAAAAATTTTGCTTAGCGATACGAATTAAACCTACCACTCTATTTCGAGATTCCTTATAAGCTAGATAAGACAAAGAATTAGGGCTAATTTTCCAAAGACGATATTTGGAAAAACGAACAGAAATAGCACTCAAAATCTCTTGAGTCATCCAAAGGGGGGATCTAGGTCTAAAATAAATAGTAGTGAGAGGAACGCAATTATAAAATACATAGTTAATAGAGGAATTAAAATAGTCAATTTGGTCAGTAGAAGTAGAGAGAGAAAAAATATTATCCCAACAAATAGAGCCACAAGTTGATGAAAGGTGAGATTCATCAATTTTAGAAAAATCCCTAAAGTTGAAACTTTTAGGTCTAGGTCGAGAGTAATAATTAACAGAAAAAACAAGAAGATCATGGTGAGAACCAATACCAAGAGACAATTGATTGAAAAAACAAATGGAATTATCAGCAGAAGCAACGACGTGATCAATGAGCGAAAAAGAACCACCACTTGCAGTAGCGCAAGAGTAAGTAGGCTCTACAGTATTATAAACCGAAAGGTTAATGCTATTTAAGATATTCAAATAGCTACGAGAAAATAAAGACTCTTGAGAAATATCAAAATTAAAATCACCCGAAATGAAAACCTCATCATATCGACAGGAAAAATAACTAAAAAGACACTCAATGTCTAAAAGGGATTTTTTGAATCGAGCATAAGACCTCTTGTTCGTTTTAGGAGGATTATAAACTACACCTAAAAGAAATTTCCGCTTATTCACGAAGACATTTAAAAAAAGAAACTCAAAGTCAGAAACGAGCCTTTGAGAAATTGAGGGGGGTACCGATACAACACTACATTTAATATGCTCGTTAGCATATATGCATACCCCACCATAATTAACCGGTGGACTAACCCTATCCCGCCTGAACAAATTAAAGCCACTAATGGCCAACGCAGAATTAGAAATATTAGATGTCAAAAATGTTTCCGATAAACAAATAACATCAATTGGGACCCCATTAAAAGTTTGACGAAGCTCGTCAATATTCAAAGTAAGGGTTTGAACATTCAAATTAACCACGTTAAACATGTTGGACCTAGTCCGAAGCATACATTTTAAGAGAACCGAGGGCAAATAAATGCTCTCGGTGGGCATTAACTTGCGAAACACTGCTGAAACGGAAGGAAATTGAGCCATTTTTAAAGCGCAGACAACGTTGTGTGAAAAAGGTCATGGACGAAACGAGGTGAAGCTTCCCAAACGGTATCAAAGCCAGGATTGACGCCAAGAAAGGTAATGGTTTGGTGGGACTGGAAAGGAATCGTGCACTATGATGTCCTGCCACCGGGCCAAATGATTGATTCTAATCTTTACTGTCAGCAACTAACGCGTTTAAGACAAGCAATTCAGCTAAAACGTCCAGAATTGATCAGCAGAAAAGGCGTTGTGTTCCATCTTGGTAGCCGCTAGACCACACATAACATTGATGACCCGGCAGAAACTGAGAGCTTGGCTGGGAAATTTTGATGCATCCACCATATAGACCTTGCACCATCGGATTACTATTAGTTCCGGTCCATGCAGAATCATACTAATGGTTTTACATTAAATTCAAAAGAGGCCTGCGAAAATGAGTTGTCTCGATTTTTCGCCTTTAAACCACAGAAGTTCTACAGTGATGGGATCATGGCTCTACCAGAAAAATGGCAAAAAGTTATCGATCAAAATAGTATATATTTGATTTAATAAAGTTCGTTTGAAACAAGAAATTTTTTCCTTAATAAAGACATTTCTATTAATCACTTGTTTTTTGTTTCGCAGTTATTTTGAATAATTTTCAAAAAGTTTAAAAAATCACTCGATCGATTTCGACTTGTTAGGTCATCATCAGGAGTATCTACTGTAGATACTCCTGATGATGACCTAACAAGTCGAAATCGATCGAGTGATTTTTTAAACTTTTTGAAAATTATTCAAAATAACTGCGAAACAAAAAACAAGTGATTAATAGAAATGTCTTTATTAAGTATTAGTGTGTTTCGCCAAGTGCCTACGGCCAATAGCGTAAAAAGCGTAAGAAATTTTTTGTTTCAATGTCACCCAAAAAAGGCCACAAACTTTTTTCCCTAACCCTTTATATCATCAGCCTACTCATGATCTTCACTTTCTGGGTTATTTCACTAGAATTCAGTAAACTATGTATTACCACTAGAAACTGTCTTAGCTTCTAAAACAGCCATAGTAGGTTTGATCAATTTGGTCGAAGCAACAAAAGTGATGTAACAGTTTGGTATAAGATCACTGTAATTGGTGCTGAAAATTCAATAATTTCGTGAAATATCGTGAAACTGACCCGACACATTTCGTTTAATCAAAATACTGACTATTTAGTTTCGTACTTGCCAAGGCAACAATTCTTCTACGTTAGAAATTTCAAGATTTGGAAAAATAAATGAAATTGGTCTATAGTGATCTGTTCTATAGAGCTGTACATATTCAAATAGAAGTTGGTAGAGTATTTTGACAGATTTACTAATTCGAGAATCGACAAATGCCAGCACCAGCAAATTTATTGCATATAGGAGTATTTTAAATGTCACCATGTAGTGATAAATTTCTAATCTGCATTTCAATAAATTATATTTTTTTTTGGTGTGTGAAAAGTAGTCTGTGGAAGTGATTTCATAGATAATTTATGGTTCGATTAGTATACCCAATGTGAATATCCATACTACGGTAACTTCTTCGTTACTTTCCCCTTTATCTATAATTCGTTTTATTTTATAGGTAACGGGGAAAGAAACGAAGAAGTTACTGAAATCAAGTTACCGTAGTCCGTAGTATGGATATGCACAATGGGAAATAGTTGGTTTGCTGTTTAGATTATATTCTCGAAACTGACTTCTCACTTATTCAGTAGCAAGACGAATTAGATAAGTGTAATTTAGAATCGACGATCTTGGTGGACAATTTACTGAACATTCATTAATCGTACTGTACAGCTGGAATAAAACAGCATAACTTCTTATAGTACATACTTTCTGGGTTTTCAACGACTCGGGGGCAAAAACAATTTTAGTAAACCGATTGCTTTAACTAACGTAAACGATTTAAATTATTTATTTATGCAAAAGATTAGAATAAGTTTTACGTAAAAGTTTAAATTTACGTTTGTAAGTTAATCTGACCGTCCTTGATTAGCTGCCGCAAATTATTTTATTGTCAAAGTTTGAATTAATCATTATATGATCTGAATAATTATCTACATAAATAGAGCCGATAAAGTGGCTCGATGTATACAAATAGGTGTGTAGCTAAGTTGTTTTTTTTTTTTTGTATATTTTTGTATAAATATAGTGCTGACACACTTCAGCTAAGGTTTCGGAAAGATTTATTCGACCAGTTCTTTGTGTTTAATATAAAAAATGTTATACAATAGAATACGTCAGATTTTTTGTAAAAAATAATTAGTAATGTTTTGACATAGAATACTTGTAAGTTATTAATTTATCGATTTTGTTAATTAAGGAAGTACACGCAACCTGTTGAATAGGCTTAGCTTTCAACATAGTGCTGGCAGGACACTTGTTGGTTTCTAAAACAGCTATTAATCTGTTCATTCTTGCTACGACACTTCCTCAGTTAATGTGGTGTTCTGCAAGCCATTTATTGTTCTACCACCTTTTCCGGGACATGAACTATTTAAATGGATTAATTCGGTTTGTTTATTTACACGTATTTAATAATTTTTAAAACCCAACAAAAAATATTTTTAATTATTTCGATAATAAGACGTTTAATCTCCAAATCAATCAGGTCTCTAATTCAAACAATTATTTTATCGAATAATTTAATCGCTTGTGTTTATTATGTATTGATAACGAAACCTCTGTTGTCGTAATAAAAACAATGAAGAATTCATAATACCGCGATAACGGATAATTTAGGCTATTCAATTCCATTTAAGCTTACACTTTTCTAAGAAAACGTCTAGTGGAATATATGAGAAGCCTAGATAAAAAAACCAAATCAATGTACTCAGTTCAAAATACGAAGTGCGTATGGTAAACCGCGTATAGTAATGGATTTTTGTATTAAGTTCGGAATTACTAAATTTTTTACTGCTACACCTGTCACGTGAAATTTCTTTTTTCAATTTCACTTATTTAGAAATCAATTTGACTTGCTCATGCTGCCCTCTAAATATTATAATGCATTACTAAGGGTTTGCGGTTTAACCAAGGCCTTACACTTTACTAGCCTATATATTTGAAATGTCGTAGGATAAACTCTTTACGTCAAAATTTAAAATATTAAAATATCTCAAATATATTAAAACCTGTGCCTTTTTCAACCTGGTGTTATACTATAAATTAGAAACTTTTAAAAAATTCGAGATTATTCGTGGCCGTTACGTCAGCCGGAACCAAATCAGCCGGAACGAAACGACTATGGCACAAGTAGCATGGTGCATTGTGCATCGTGCTTCTTGTGCCATAGTGTTTTCAGCGGGAACCTTATAAATCCAGAAATATATACGATTTTTCGAGGGGGGAGGGGGGGAATCTTACAAATTCAGCCGGAACCATACCCTCAACAGCCAAACTAAATATGGTACAAGTAGCACGATGCATTGTGCATCATTGAGCGCTATATATTTTTCAAGCGGAACCTTATAAATCCAGAGATATTTTATCAACCTGAACCTTATAACTCCATCCGGAACCAGTTAAAGCCAGTCAGAACCATACTACCGCCAAACCAACTATGGCATAAGAATGAGCACTAATTGTTTTTTCAAACGGAACCTTATAAATCCACCCGGAATCTAATAAATCCCCATATCCTCTTCAGCCAAACTAACTATGGCACAAGTAATACAATGGGTTGTGCACTATATGTTTTTGCAGCCGAACTTGAATGCCATCCAGAACCATAAAAATCTAGTCGAAACAAAATGTTTGCATAAATGGTTTTGGCTTTTACACAATGGCTGCAGTGCAATTTGGATGATAGTGCAACATACGAGGTCTTCGGAACGATCAAAACTGGAAATGCCTATCAAATGCATACATATACGGTATACTGGGTGAGTTTTTTAAGCTGAAACTTTCAAATATTTCGGAAAATAAGCCCTCTACGATAAAAATGACCATTATCAAAATTAAATCGTTCTGGAGGGGAAATACATTAGTGCTACCATTATGACCCCCGCCCCTGTTTGTAAGGGAGGTGGGGGGGGGGGCAACTTGGAAACTAAGATAGGAACCCTTATTTTTTATTGCAGATTCGGATTCTACGGCTGAACGTACAAAAAAAAAACAGAAAAAAATAAAAACAAAAATTATAATTTAGTCGCATGTTCCTATGCAAAATCATCGCAGAATCGTATGCATAATGTTCTCAGTAGGAGAAATCAAATTTAATATCGTCTATTACAGCGCCATCTACCATGAATCGAAAAAAATGTTTCAAGGAAATCCTACGTACTTTCAGCCGTAGAATCCGAATGTGCAATAAAAATAGGGGTTCCTATCTTAGTTTCCAAGTTGCTCCCACCCCCCTTACAAATAAGGGCGGGGAGGTCTAATTTTAGCACTAATGTATTTCCCCTCCAGAATGATTTAATTTTGATAATGGTCATTTTTATCGTAGAGGGTCTATTTTCCGAGATATTTGAAAGTTTCAGCTTAAAATACTCACTCATATAGTTAGTTATTTCCGTTGCTCTTAGGTAAAAAAAATTAGAGTACAATTAGGCGAATTAAAATAAAAATATGCAATACAATCGAAACATTGATAAAAAATTAAAAAACAATTAGGCGAATACAAATAAATTTCTGTAACACGACAATCAGCTGCGTTTTTCTGAAAATAATCGAGTTGAGTTCGCGATAGTTTTTCCAAATTTGCCCAATTTAAAATTAAAAAATTAATTTTTTTTAATTAAATAATTTAAATTTAATAATCCTCTAAGTATAACCGAAAAAATCCATCTTAAAAGTTGTATAGTTTTCTTGTAATATCGCTGTTCTGCATAGTTCTGAACTACTCCGTTATTATACAATAAATTGAACAAATTTTGCAAAAAGCTATCGCGAACTCAACTCGATTATTATCAGAAAAACGCAGCTAATCGAAACATTCATTTGAAAGTAAGGCTTTAATGTGTTGAATATGCGCAACGTAAAAATAAAACCGTGTTTGTAAGTTAAAGAATAACATAGTCTAAAGAATCAAAATGCTAAATGATCGGTCCCATATAATAAATGTCAAAAATGCTACCTGGTTGGTTCATATGAATAACAATCAATAACTGTAACGAAAATTCTATGAAACACTTTGTTCTACAGAAGTCAAAAGTCCCATATATAGACATGATTTTTTATGATATGCTTGGTATGTATTTTAATATGAAAATGCCAAATGGTCGGTTCCTGGGGTCGGTCGTATGAATAACAAGCAATAACTGCAACATTTGTTGCATGAAACTTCAATGAAAAATTTTGTTCTACAAAAGTCGAAAGTCTCATATATAGACATTGTTTTTTATAATGGCCTAGGTATGTATTTTAATACAAAAATGCCAAATGGTTGGTCCCTGGTGTCTGTCATATGAATAACAAGCAATAACTGCAACAATTGTTGCACGAAACTTCAATGGAAAATTTTGTTATACAGAAGTCAAAAGTCCCATATAAAAACATAGTTTTTTATGATGGCCTTAGTATGCACTTTAATACAAAAATGCCAAATGGTCAGTCCCTGGGGTCGGTAATTCCAGTAACAAGCAATAACTGCAACAGTTGTTGCACGAAACTTGAATTAAAAATTTTGTTCAACAGAAGTCAAAAGTTCCATATATAGACATGGTTTTTATGATGGCCTTTGTATGCACTTTAATACAAAAATGTCAAATGGTCAGTCCCTGGGGTCGGTCATATCAATAAGAAGCAATAACTGCAACAGTTGTTGCATGAAACTTGAATTAAAAATTTTGTTCTACAAAAGTCAAAAGTCCCATATATAGACATTGTATTTTATAATGGCCTTGGTATGTACTTTAATACAAAAATGCCAAATGGTCGGTCCCTGGGGTCTGTCATATGAATAACAAGCAACAAGTGCAACAATTGTTGTACGAAACTTCAATGGAAAATTTTGTTCTACAGAAGTCAAAAGTCCCATATATAGACATTGTTTTTGATAATGGCCTTGGTATGCACTTTAATATAAAAATGCCAAATGGTCAGTCCCTGGGGTCTGTCATATGAATAACAAGCAACAAGTGCAACAGTTGTTACACGAAACTTCAATGAAAAATTGTATTCTACAGAAGTCAAAAGTCCCATATATAGACATGGTTTTTTATAATGACCTTGGTATGTACTTTAATACAAAAATGCCAAATGGTCGGTCCCTGGGGTCGGTCATATCAATAACAAGCAATAACTGTATAGTGGGTGTTACCGGGTTTTACGCGTTAAATGGTTAACACTCACTATATTATTTTTGTTTATAAACTATTTATTTATTATTTTATATATATTGTCACTATAATTATTAATTTATAATTAGTTCACACTAATGTTTGGTGTGTGAACGATTGTTCGGCACTTTTCACTTTTTCCATTATTCTTTTTATGAGACCGTGTCTCTTGATCATCTAAAACGCGACTCATTCTTTTTCGTTTCTTGGTTCCGTTTTTCGCGGCTTGGTAAAACGCTCGATATTAATCGATAATCGATTACTATCGAGATTCGCGAATGTAGTTGGCGAAATAGCTATATTCAGCAAAACGAGCAATGCCTCGTAATTAAGCGGCGCGGTGTATAAATAGTTTTGCTACGAGGAGTGCCACGAAGTGAAAAGGATTTTCTGTTTGAGCCGCTACAACTGCATCAATTGTTGCACGATACTTCAATGGAAAATTTTGTTCTACAGAAGCCAAAAGTCCCATATAAAAACATAGTTTTTTATGATGGCCTTAGTATGCACTTTAATACAAAAATGCCAAATGGTCAGTCCCTGGGGTCGGTAATTCCAGTAACAAGCAATAACTGCAACAGTTGTTGCATGAAACTTGAATTAAAAATTTTGCTCTACAGAAGTCAAAAGTCTCATATATAAACATAGTTTTTTATGATGACCTTAGTATGCACTTTAATACAAAAATGTCAAATAGTCAGTCCTTAGGGTCGGTCATATCAATAAGAAGCAATAACTGCAACAGTTGTTGCACGAAACTTCAATGAACAATTTTGTTCCACAGAAGTATAAAGTCCCATATAAAGACATGGTTTTTTATGGTGGCCTTAGTATGCACTTAAATTCAAAAATGACAAATGGTCAGTCCCTTGGGCCGGTCATTCCAGTAACAAGAAATAACTGCAACAGATTGTTGCATGAAACTTAAGCTAAAAATTTTGTTCTACAGAAGTCAAAAGTCCCATATATAGACATGGTTTTTTATGATGGCCTTTGTATATACTTTAATACAAAAATGCTAAATGTTCGGTCCCTGGGGTCTGTCATATGAATAACAAGCAATAATTGCCACAGTTGTTGCACGAAACTTCAATGAAAAATGTTGAAACAAACACGCCCTTATAGATAGATAATCCGAAATAATTTTACCTTTTATATTTTTAATAAACAACTTCCATTTCTCTGTAAATAACAAGCTTATTCACCGATTATCAAAAACTATAATATTTATTAAAACAATGCAATCAAATAAAATCCAACAAAACAAACAATTAAATAATAGTAAACCAAATTTTAAAATTCTAAATAAATTATAAGTGCGGGGTTCACTTTTTTAGAAGCCGGAATTTTTAATATTTTTTTACACAAATCGTCGTGTTCCTTCCAAAGTCCATTGGGTCTGACTATAAAACTTTTATAATGTTTAATTTTTATGTCATAATTTATGACCCCTGTTAAATAAAGTACTTCTTTTGATAGACGAAGGTCCTGTTGTATCTTGTTCAACTTAACAGAATATATTTCCTCAACATTTCGTGGCTGAACATCTACGACCAGAAACTGGACATTTTTTAAATTTTATGTCAATTCTGTTTTATGTCTATATATGGGACTTTTGATTTCTGTAGAACAAAATTGTTCATTGAAGTTTCGTGCAACAATTGTTGCACTTGTTGCTTATTATTGATATGACCGACCGCAGAGACCAACTATTTGGCATTTTTGTATTAAAGTGTATACTAAGGCCATCATAAAAAACCTTGTTTATATATGGGTTTTTTGACTTCTGTAGAACAAAATTGTTCATTGAAGTTCGTGCAACAACTGCTGCAGTTACTGCTTATTATTCATATGACCGACCGCAGCAACCGACCATTTGGCATTTTTGTATTAAAGTACCAAGGCTATCATATAAAATCATGTTTTTATATATGGAACTATTTACTCAATTAATTTTAATTATTAATTTATTTTCATCACGCAATAATTGTTGCCAGTATTCTTCCTAAATGTATACTATTTATACATTCGCACACATGTATAGTTTTTGTTATTTGGTAGAAATTTTACTTCGGTAAGATAGAACTAAAATCGTTTATTTCGCGAAAATAACATTTTATTTTCTAATATATTGATTATATTCTATATTTCATCGTCTAGAGAAGAACTTTGTTTGATTTGGGTTCTTGTACATAGAACAACATATATCTAAGCATTTTTCTTGAAGTGTTGGTGTTGATCTCGGCCTTTTGCAAATCGTCGTAATAAGTTTTCCATATGCCATTGTTTCTAAGTGTATGTGCAGTGAAATGCCCATTTAAATTGACGTACTCAATTACACCGCGCAAATTGAACAATTTATTACCTTAATTCAGTGATTTCGTTATGTGGCTTATATGCCACCCTTTGCTGTTTTTCTAGTGGTTCTCACGGCTCGACCTCCAATGCTATTACACTATTATATACTTTATTTACATTATATAAGTTGCCACAGCTACAGTAAGATTCCCTTATATTTATCTTTATTGAGTTGCTCACATTTTTCACATCCAGTTTATTTACGTCTGGTGAAAGCAATGGCAACTTTCTTTCGAGTTTAGTTCCACATTTACCACAAATTCTTTCAATTTTGACTCTGGAAATAACATCGTCGTTAAAAATGCACAGATCTTGGCACGTTCGTTTGAGCTATAGGTGCCCGACTTGATAAAACGTTCTCGGCAAAAAATGTCATTTAGTAATTTATTACGATTGTTGTAAATCTCCGCAGATAATTTTACAATGTTTGTCGAGGAATTGTAAAAATTTTCTAAAAATTAGGTAGATTTGCTAGTTGTAGCTTGACCGAACATTTCATCTTGAAGTTGCCTGCCATCAAAACATAATGCGGAAAAGATAGCAAAAATGCTATCAAACGGACACGTATTGATAGTGGTTATGCCGCTTTTGTCAGTACTGATATCCCCATTTTTTAATTTGGTATTTTCCCCTGTAGCTTCAATCGGTTGCAATATACGCTTTTTATTTCCAACACGCTTTGTGAGTTGCTGTTTTTGTTTAGTCCCTTCCAATTTTCTTCCAAGCTATTTTCTTTGACTTCGATGACCGTCTCTGATTCGACTAGCAACACTTCTGACTCATTGATGTTCGCACTTCCAAGATCACTTATTGGCATTATTTCTTCGGCTTTTGACATGGTTTTTGACAAATACACCCACGCGTGTATTTTTGGCCAAATCTAAACAAAAAATAATTAAAGTGTATATTATTTATCCAATTTTATAAATATACAACGCCTTCAGGAAGAGAATCTGGAAAGGATTCAGAATATGTTGGTGGCGGAGAAAAATTAAATTAAATTGATAGATTTCAATAAAATACTTATGTAGAATAGGGTTTAATTAAAATTTTAAGAATGTTTACGTGATAAAGATTTCAAATTTTTACAGGTGCTCTCAACTCCGCTTGATGTTGGGGCATAATTGGTTGACCCAAAAGTTTTGGTGTAATCATCACTCACATTGATAGTTTTTGTAGTACAATTAGGGTTATGCGCTTCCTAGATTTCTCGTAAATATTTTTATGAAACTAAACATATCCGATTAGCAAATTTAGATTTCATTATTGTAAATAAATTAACAATGACGTTCTTACATGTCTTAAGATCATCACAATCACAAACAATTAGGTAACCAAATACAGCTTTGCACAAAATTTCTTGCGTGGATCGTGCGTTTTAAGTTCGGGTAGACGATGCAATATCTATAAAAAGTTAAATTCGTGTAACCACGTACCTTGACAAAATTTGAACGATCTAGTCTTAAGTAAGCTTGCGGAAGGAAGCTGCCTGTTAGAAGAGCATCCATACAAGATGTGATGTACTTGTTCGTTAAGCTACATTGAACAAATCCCCGTGCACAAGCACTAAGAATTGCCGTCGAATCGTCAAGTATTATTTCATCAGGTCGTTTCTGAGGTTTTGTCCAATCCTGCAACCAATATCTACTAAAATTAGAATTGTGTTTTTGGGTGATCACTTGGTAGATGTTTTTCTCTATTACTAATCACAATACAATAAAAATAAATAGCCTTGTGTTTCGTTTGGTCGACGGTATTTGAAAAGCTACTCCAGAACGGCGCTCTCACACCTATTCCAATTACTGAAAGTAAATATATCTCTCTTAATAAAAACATTTTTTTAAACACTTGTTTTTCTATTTCACAAAAATTAGATTTTTGAAAATTTTAATTAAAAATTTTTATTCAAAAGTTTAAAAAATCACTCGATCGATTTCTACTTGTTAGGTCATCATCAGGAGTATCTACTGATTTGTAAAAGTAACATTTTTGTTATACCGGGTGAGTTTTTTAAACTGAAACTTTCAAATATAAAATTAGCCCTCAACGATAAAAATGATCATTATCAAAATTAAATCGTTCTGGAAGGGAAATACATTAGTGCTAACATTAGGACCCCCCGCCCATGTTTGTCAGGGAGGTGAGAGGCAACTTGGAAACTAAGATAGGAACCCCTATTTTTTATTGTAGATTCGGATTCCACGGCTAAAAGTACGTAGGATTTCCTTAAAACATTATTTTCGATTCATGATAGATGGCGCTGTAATAGGCGATATTTTTTTTTCGATTTCTCCTACTGAGAACATTAGGCATACGATTCTGCAATATGTTTGCATTAAAATTAACACGTTTTCAATGTAAATACTTGAAAGTAGTTTTAAACAAATTGTATTTCTTAAATTTAAAAAAAAAACTACTTTTAGCGTAACCCAGGAACAACGACAGCGATGATTTTGCATAGGAACATGCGACTAAATTTGTTTTCAAATAAATAATATTTTTTGTTTTAAAAATATCGATTCAGTTCAAAGATTATTTCGAAAACAATAAGACCTGTTTGCGTAAGGCTATTACAATTCAAAATGGAGTATTTAACTGTACAAGAAAAAATTGAAATGGTCCTGGTTTATGGAGAAGCTGGCCGTAGTCTTGATAATGCGGTCAATCTCTACGCTTAATTAGTGTTTAATTTTCAAAACAAAGTTAATTGGGAATCTTTTGCTCCACAAAATTTTTCTATTGAAAAGTATGTTCCCATTTAACTATGTTTCGAAAATATTTACACCAAACTTTTCCCTCAGTAGGCCAGAAAAATATAATTTGGACTAAATGCTATGAAAATATTTTTCCCAATTGCCAATCCACAGGGAAAGCCAGAATAGTGCCACAGTTCTCGTCGCGAAATCTCTTTTATGTCTCCTATCGATTGAAAACGGGTGCCTCAAAGTGGTAATTTGAGATTTGGAAAGAGAAAAAAGTCACCCGAAACCATATCAGGTGAATATGTATGTTGTTCGATGATATTTGTTGAGATTTTGGCCAGAAACTCGTTCACAGTCGCTTGACAACTGGTTTGTTTGCGTCAAACTTTTAAACCCATGTCTCATCTCCAGTTAAAATTCGTTTTATGAATGTGTGGTCGGAATTGACTCCTTCTAGAATGTCTACAGCAACCTTTACGTGATTGAGTTTTAAAAAAAAAATCAAATCTTTCGGAACTAGTCGAGCGGCAACGTTCAATTATGAGTTTCCGTCACCATTTCCTGCACTTTATTAATGTTAATTTCAGTTGAGGCGCGTTAACTTCATATACACGTGTTTTTGATAAAGTCGATTCACCGTAAGCCTGCTGTGCTGTAACATTTTTAGCGATTTGGCACACAAAATTCCATATGCAATACAAAATTTGACACAAATTATTTTTTCGATATTTTTATCTATATCTATAAAATTGGTGTAAAAAATGTATGTGAGCGCATCAATTGAGAACGGCCGAACCGATTTGGCTCAATATTTTTTTATTGTGTTTGCAATTGCCAGGAGATGGTTCTTACGACAGAAAATTTTGAAAAAATCTACCAGAAAAGTCTAAAAACCCGAAAAATCGAATAAAAAGCCATTTTCATACGAGTTTTGTTGGGAGGGACTGGATTCGTATCCCACCGAAGCCTACATCCAAACTGCTACTTTCTTTTTTATCCAATCTGTTCCCGTGCGTTAGTCTCGCAAAAACTCCGTCCGTCTCAATACAGTGGTGGCTTAGAAAAAAAGAAAATTCGGAAAAACTAAAACGAAAATCCGTAAACTCGAAAAAAAATCGGAGCCCAAAGAAAAACCGAAACATCAAAAAAAAAATCGGAAAATCGAAAATTGCGTTTTGTAGAGGAATTTTGTATGGAAATACACTTAACACCACCGATAAAAATTGGATTTCGACAATGATCATTCATTTAAATAGCCACTTCGGATTATTTTCAATAGATGGCGTTGGTTGCGGACTACTATAAATATAAGTTGTGTAGAATTTTGACAATCTTATAATCTATACACATAAAAACAAGTGCATTTAGTTTCCCGTTCTTTTGGCGTTCGCTATGACGATTGACAAATCACAAAGTCAATTTGCAAAAAACAACTAAATTTTCGATAGGTGCCTCAGTTTGAATCGACCTTTATTGACTTTTCAATACTTTATGCCGCCTTTATGGTTGCGTTCGTTCGTTCATTCTGACAAATTTTTCCACCAATCATATTGCTCAAAAATGACGATTCTGGATTTTTGTACAAAAGATGATTGGTCGAACAAATGACCGAACGAACGAACGCAACTATAAACCTACCTTTAATGTTTAATTCGATGAAAAAGTGAATGGACTGGCCATTCAATCGTCTAACTCAAACGTCTATTGAGAATTGAGTTGAGTTGTTTGATTTTTCTCTCATTAAAATACATTTTCGTGAAGGTCAAAAGTGATTGCTCGGACGAAGTAATTTGGGGCGAAACAAAGTTCGCCGGGTTAGCTAGTTCATTATAAAAATCGCGAAACACACTTGAAATGAACTGACAAAATAGCGCACTGTAAACAAGCTAAATGACAGATCGAGCTCAAACTTTATGTCAAGATAGAGGACAGTTGTGCCAATTTTTTTTTGTATGTATTGTCTGCCAATTCGAGGACGTACGGTTATAAGTCCGATTTTCATAGAACTATCTGCACATTGCATAGCTCCTTGCCAGCCTATAGTACTGGCATGGAAGATCGGTCGGCTCATAAGTTCTGCACTCCGACAGGGAGTCATAGTTGTATTCCTTTTCATCACAGATCATAATCTCTCTCTTTTGTATCCTACCCCAATCGGGAGCCTATCCTTACCGGTATCTCCCGATGCAAACGCGACAGTATTAATCACTGTGTCGTTTGGTCGGTCAGTTGTTAGCGACAAAAAAGGTTTTACAATCCATTTAAGCTGGATTTTTCATTTACATTTGCCGTCACTTTTTTGACAGAATATACGTGCCAACGTATAGCCATGTCACCAACTCTACCTTTTACCGACTAGGCCTCTTGCATACAAAGGTGGTCAATGTAATGATGTTCTGAACATTGTCTGTATAATCCTCAATTTGCAGATAATTGATGATTTAGTTGACATAAACTGGCTTTCTCACCATTCGGTGCAATGTCATTTTATATTCAGTACACACTTTACTCCATGATGCGTGGTCAAATGGTTTTTTAACATTTTTACAGCAGACATACTTTGGTAGTTCTGTCTTCTGGGTTTTGGGAATCACAGCAGTGCCCAACCTTGCCTAAAATATTTTGTGCGGGTGGAATTGACCTTCAAGAAACCAATTGACCATCGCGGCATTTTTAGGTCCTGTTTCGAAACCACGTTTAAAATCCTTAACTTTTGTTATTGCACTCTTTTGATCGACAATCGCCGCCAAAAGGTTGTCGATTGAAACATCTCTATCTACGTGATAATTGATAATGCGAGGCAACTTTTTGGCTAGTAGCGTTGCTACCAAAGCAACTTATAACAAGTTCTTGTTATTCAGAAAGAGTTCAAGTCTTCCGACTTCGTAGTTTCAATCAGCGCTCCTTTTTCACGGATGTCGCTAACCTTCTTTACTGCATAATTGCATTCTGCTGGGTTTATTATTTCTCGCAACTTATTCCTCATTTCACTACTGTTAGGAAAGGTAGACTTCTTACCAGCTTACTGGTTTTACAGTGCCAATCGTCACGGCTTTTCTGCCCCGAATACAAATTTCAAATATAATCTCAATAATTCAAACTGATTCTATATATTTTATATTTAGCAACCCCATCACAACAGGTTTGTTCAATTTGCTGGGTTTTAAATCCATGGGAAAGGTCTTAAAAAGTCTAACAATCGGATCACACCGTGCCACGCAAATGAAGTTATTCATCAATGTATTATATTAAACGTGTTTGGGGAATTTAATTTCGAAATCATCTGCGGCCTAGTATTTATGAGGCGGAAATAGTGGTAGCACCAATATCTTCCAAAACGAAACTCTATATAGTTCTCTTTTTTGATCATACGACAACTTTGGAACAATTATCTTGCACCAAAATGCCAAGGTCGTCGTTATCTTACACTATTCAAAGCACTCATAAAGTCCGAGTTGGTTTCAGAAGCGAGAGCTACATCTTATTCCTAAGGGACACCTATAATAAAATTCAATCCCAATCCACAAAACTAGTTCCATCCCTATCGGTTAACAACTGACGTAGTTTTATTTAAAATGGCCATATTTCAGAGCGTTAGACTAAATTATTGTTGTTTCAATCCATCCTGATTCCTACGTTCAGTATCGCCATTGCGCCTTATAATCCGCATTTAGTCATGTTCTTTCGAAATCAAATCCAACTGAATGTCACCATGATGAAAAAATTTAGTTCCTTTTACCTTGGTGATATTTTAGAATTCCAACTAAAATTATTTCATGAATTCTCCGAATTTTTTTAGAAGCCTAATTTTATTGTGTAATCCATTTCCATTATGATCGGTAGTACCCTCTATGATCTCCTTATTTATGGTCTTCAACTAAAATTCATTATTGAATTCCATTCCATCGGACAAACTATATAAATAGTTCCATTTAGGATGATAATATTCCAAAAATTCGCTCAAATTTCGTTTTGGAATCCCACTTTTTCCCAACCAATCAAATTTCATTATGATCGGTTAATAAATCTTCTTCTAACAATTTCAAAATTGGTTTAAAATCCACAATGCAATCCTGTATAATCGAATTTCATCATAATTTAGTCAAATATCAGTCTAGTTCTGTACCGGCTGGTACGAGTATAGTTGGGTACGTGTTTTCCAAAAGTGGGCTCAAAACTCCATTTTCATACGCTTACCCATCACGTATTTACCAATCGCATTGCAGTAAACTGATTCCGCACATCAACGTGAGATCTTAGATTCGAATCCAGTACCTCCCAACTCAATTTTAAATTTTCGAATGACTGAGTTTATATATACTGAAAAATTTATGTCACCTAACCTTTGTATTTACTTTATTAAATCTAGAATAGTTTTATTATTTCGTTACCAGTAATATAAGCCGTTCCTTTCCATAATGTAAATGATATGTCTGGAAAAAGTTTAAACAGTTACATTTAACCGCAGTCCTTTCGCATTAAATACACAATTATTTAGAAAGTATAATTTTAACGATATTTCATCGTACCTAAAGTGAAAGTGAAATATTATAAACGAGAGCAACAAACTTTACATGACGCGCGTACCAAAGTACAATTCTGAGAAAATGTGTTTACCAATTACTTTTTATGTTTATGCAACAGCATTTATGTTGCACAACAGTCCAATGATCAATTGAAAAATAAAAAATATTTAGTATTAGGTTCTCACTGCAATCCGCGTGTATCAATTTAAGTTAGCCCTGTTTTTCTCCCCAGAAAAAATAAAATTTCCCAAACAATACTATTTCATCTCATCCCAGTTTTTTCTATTTAAACTTTTATAAGACGAAATAAATATTTTAAATATTTTACTCAACAACAAAATATCCATCCGAAATATTTTCATTTAATTGTTGTTTTGGAGGGTAATTGGCACAAATGACCAAGTTCGATTTGGCTCCACATAAGGGCATGAGAAAAGCGTGTCATTCTACTAGAAATATGATTTGCCAGAAATGACTGTTTATGTTTTAAATAGCCTATGATCAGGACTAACAGCTTGCTTATGTCCCAATATAAGAATTAGAAATTGCCACCCTCCAAGGAATATGATTTGCCGGAAATTATTTTACTGGTTTGAGTTGGTAACAACAAGGGCTCACAATGACAAATTACAGTTATATGATAGGATTGTCACAATTGGCCAAGTTTCAAATGGTCCCATGTAAAAATAAGAGAAATCGTGTTACTCTACTATGGAATAGGATGTGCCGAAAATGATTGTTTATCTTGTGGATAGTTAGGCTATCTGTGGTGAACTGTTTTGAACTGGTAATAGTAAGGGCTTACTAAGTCTTAGAGGGCGGTACTATTCGTATGGAAGGATTAGCACAAGTGGCCAAATTCCATATGGCCTCTTATAAGAATAATAGAAAAACGTATTATCATTCATTTCAGACAACGACCTCGGAAAATGTACAAGAATAGCGCGATTAGAATGAGAACAAGAAACGTGCTAAGCTTCTACGACCTGAAGATCCCCAGAACTTTTCGAACCAGGCAGAAATATACACACTAGACGTGCTTGCGCTAAAGAGCTGTGATGATCTGATTCTCTTTTAACTGCCAGTGCAGTGACCTATTATTGACTTCCGCTCCGCCAACATGCGGATATGCCAGATTAGATTACACTCTAAAATATTTAATATCACGATTTTCACGTCGCCAACTGAAGAAAAGCTAAATGATGTGTAAGATTTATTCTTTGTTGAGCTGGAAGACATGATCCGTACCAGCCCGCACCATGACATCATAATCATCGTGGGCGACTTTAATACTGGTCCGCACAGCTTGTATCAGTTCAGCGACAACAACGGCCAACGCATTGCCGGACTTCCTATAATTTATAACTTAGTTATATCTGGTATGTTCTTTTGAGTACGTTCATAAAAAAATCCATAAGATCACTTGACGATCAAATGTTAAATCAGTAAAATGTCAATACAAGTGCAAATTATCATCCGCATTTAATAAACAAGCAAAGAAGACCGTGCGGTGGAATATCGAAGCATTAAAAATGTTCGTGCAGAGCTACTAGTCAGGTGTTACTGAAAATTTTGACCGGCAC
Source organism: Nephrotoma appendiculata (assembly GCA_947310385.1). NCBI lineage: Eukaryota > Metazoa > Arthropoda > Insecta > Diptera > Tipulidae > Nephrotoma > Nephrotoma appendiculata. Next base: position 143,220,934 of record OX371223.1, read on the forward strand.
AATGAAAACTACGAGCTCCAATAAAACATAAAAAAAACAATGACAAGCTATCCAGTCAGCTAAAATTACAGCAGCGGAAAATACAATTGGAAGAAAACCACCAAGATCATATAATGATTTTTCAACGATCAGTCCATCCAGCTCGCAAGCGGAAAACAGAAACTCGAGAGACTGTTTTGCAACAGCCACATCTATCAAGAACACGGATGGAGAACTGAGAAAAAAATATGATTGATGTTCTCTCAGTATGTCAACCTGCTTTCAAATTCTATTCGAGCTGTTTCTCCACCAGGCGAAAGGTATTTGTCATATATCCTTTCCTGTAGAAAGTAAATGCATTTATTAGTAGATTAAAAATTGGAAAAGCTTCGGCCTCGACGAAATCCCCGCAGAATTATTAAAAGGCGGAAGATGTGCTCTCCCATCTTCTCTTTATGATTCCATCATAATGAAGTCGGAGCAGGAGGGGGCTACCCGGGGGATGAAAACCCGTACTCATTTGTTCGCTGCATAATAAAGGTGACCCTCTCAAGTGTAAAAATTAGGTGCTTGCTAATATTGTACTTGCCAGAATCATTTCTCGCCGAATATATCTTATGTATCAATGTCGTTTTTGCCCTAACCGATCAACCACTGACCAGTGTTTCATGTTGACAATGATCTTCGCTGGATGAGAATTGTTTAGCTTCAATTCAAGAATATAGGATCGCGCACGGTAATGGAACCTTTTTCATTCACACAACGGAAATCACACAACGACTACACGCGAGAAAATATTCCAAAGACGAAACTTGAATGGCACAAAGACAAATGGTTTAAAATCGAAACTGCCAGTTTAGGAAACAAACACCGTTCTATAAAAGAAATCGCTACCGGCGTTCATCCGCGTGTTAGAGGTTTTCGCAGTGAATCTGGAGGCTTACAAATGGACAGAAGCACCATTCTGACAGTGTAGCGATATTATTCCTGGTCACTTTTAAATACATAGACGTTATCCTCCAGCGAACAGCCAACATAATTGCATCAATCTGGGGTGGATGCTATCGAAATTTACATCTCTCTAATCACAAATTAAATTTACCGTTTTTCCATTTTTCAATTATGTTGCTTCTATTGCGATCTCTACCTATTCGAATAAAACATTACGTCGTTCTACTCTTATTGTACCAGCTACTTATTTTAAGAGTGATATCTTATCGAAAAACAAGAAAGATATAAATAAAAAAATCTTCTAGTAGTGTGCGATCGCAAAATAGAAAGCAAAATTGAAAAATGAAACGACAAGCAACTTTATTTTAGGATGTTACTACAACATCCCACCCCTAATATCAATGTAGAAAATACACCTCCACTCCTCCATCTTACGATGAAGTGCGAAAAGTCATGCCCAAAATGGAAAATAATAAGGCACCAGCTGAGGATGGCATTTGTAATGTAATGCTCAAAAACGGCGGCGATTTCCTCTTCTACCGCATATGCTTGAACTAGTTTAATCGATTTGGTTCGCAGAGAAAATCCTAGAAAAGTCGATAATAGTTCTAGTTTGTCGACTACATAAAAAGCATAAGATCGGCCGAATTGTAGCAACTATCGCGGAATAGCTTTGCTCAACACCAACTATAAGGTTTTGGTCATCGTAGTTGCTGACAAGTTTTCGATTTACAGCGATTGAATTTTAGACAACTACCATTGCGATTTTTTTCCTGGCGGGTCAACAATCGATCAAACTTTTTCTCTGAGGGCTGTGTTACAAAAGTGCTACGAAAAGGACATCATGCGTACGATATCATCCAGAGGAACACATTCGGAAGCTATTGAAATAACATCTGGAGTACTGCAAGAGGACCGAGTATCCCATATTATATTCAACTTTTCGTTAGAATATGTCATTCGCCTGCTCAACATAGCACAGTGCAACTGTTTATACGGGAAACCCTCCAAGAACACGATTAATTCGTTCCGTGTTCATTAAAACGGTGTTGTTCGAAACTACAAAAAAGAAAAGAAAAAAAACGTTACGTTTTATTTTTTATTTTTTGTTATGATATACAAAAAACAAAATAAAAGAGAATAACGAAAATCGTGTTGTTTGAAACCGTGTAGTTTGAAAAAAAATATCGTGTTCTTGGAGGGTTACCTGTATTATAAATCAAGCCAAATATTATCGTGACATCGAGTAAAGAAGTTCTGCTCCTGTAGAAAACATAAACCCAACAAATCGGTCTCCATATCAACGAAACGCAAACCAAATACATGGGTATCACGAGGAGACCTAAACTTGGACAATTTTTACCAGGCGACACACAATAGGAAAATTGCAGATATAACATTGTTACGACTGTGTTGTCGTCAACAATACTAGAATTTCATTTTTATTGATTACATCCCCATTATTTGTAAATTTATGTGTTTATTCCCCTCGGTTTTTTTTTGCGTCCTGGTTTTTTTTTTGCCACCGCGTGTAGTTTGGCGTCTACACGCGGTAAATGGTGGATGTATTCCTGTGTGTTTTTTTCTGTTTTGTTGGCAACGGAACGAGAATGGGAGAAAGAGAGAGCGATGTTTATCGAGTGTGTGCAAAGTAAAACGTTTTAGAAAAAAATGTTTTTCTTATATGCTTCTCTTTTATATCAATGCAAATTGATATACAGGAGAGACAGAGAAGAGAGATTATTTTCTTCTAGAACGGTTTGTGAGCTGTGTGGCGCAAGAATTTTTTTCTTGTGCCATTATTCGAGTTTGTGATTTTTTATAGAAAAGTCGAGTTATTGATTTTGATATTAGAGTTGTAATTTGGATAGAGTCAAGTTTTTTTTTTGGTAATGGGGTGGAAATTACAAATATTTTTTTGTAAACTTTGATTGAAGTTGTGTATTAAATTTATATTGAAAAAAAAAAAGAAAAAATTTTAAGAATCCTGAGTTGGGATAAATGTGTATTAATAGTTTAATGTAATTTTATAAATATTAATTTATTGAATAAAAAAAAGGAAAAACAATAACAAGAAATATAGTGGTAAAAAATAACGCAATTTTTTTTTTTTTTTTTTTTTTGTGGGGAGTGCCATGCGCGTTCGATTTGTGATTGTTACAGCCAAAGAAAATAAATTGCTTACCAATTGTTAACGGCTACAAGAGAACACAGATATTCCACCTAAAGATAGCGGTTGGTTAGTATTTTGCTGCAGGAAAATTGTGTGTAAAGTCTTCGTATAAGAACAAAATTTAAGATTTCAGAAAATTTAAGTGGTTTGCATTATTGAAAGTGCCGCACCTTTTTTTATTAAAACTGTTAAGTGCTTTTGAGTTTGAGTGAGGACGCCGCCGCAACCAGCTTACAGGGTGACCTTGACGAAGGGCAGATAACGGTGTGTCGAGCGCGAATTTAGTAACAGGTACCAAATTATTGATGCCGCAATCGTGTTCATAAGGCGGTGAAGAGTATTATGGGTACCACTACATTTTCGACGGTATCAAGTGATTTTTGGTGGTTGTATTTTCTACGTAGTATACGGATCGGCAAGACAACGCCCAATTTATTTTTGGCGGCCAGTCGAGGCCATAGATTTTCGGCGGTACCACGCCCAACGAGTTTCGGGTGGCCAGTTGAGGCCATTCGTTTTATATTGTTATCGGGGAGAGGCCCCGCAACGACACGGGTGGCCAGCCGGCCATTGGTGTTTATAGTGGTATCGGGGAAAGGCCCCGCAACGTCCAACGGCCGCGCAAGGCCGCAACCCATTTTTATATCGGGGAGAGGCCCCACCACGGTAACGGCACCAAAGCCGCAACGGTCCGGGTGGGAAGGTCACCTGTGGCATGACGGCACCAAGGCCGCACCAGTAATTTTTGTTATATATATATTAAGGTACAATTTTTTTTATTTTTCATTTTAACTTTTTTCGATTTTTATTTTTTTTATATATTTTTTTTATTATATTAATTTTCAAATTTTTTGTAATCGAGCGCCGCACGGGTGCGCGCTCGGTGCGTATTGCTCTCCCTCTCTCTCGTTCTCTCTTATCGTGGTGCGGTGGAGGGGGAAGTTGTTTTCTTCGTTTTTTTGTTGTTTTTTCCTAGTAAAATGAATTACTAAATTTTCGGTGTGGTGTGATGGGAGCGGAGACTCCCTCTGTGTCGGCATAGTGTTGATTGCGGTCCCTTGGTGCCCGCAACTAATTTCGTAACCAGGGCTTAGCCCTGTTTGAATTCTAATGGATGCGCGCACCAAGGCACCTCTCTCTCTCTCTTATGATTATTTTGTTCCTCAGGTTCCGGCCGACGAATTTCGGCGGAACTCCGGTTTATTTTTATTTGCGTTCCCCCTAAATTTCTGTAGTAATCACGGTGTAAGCCAGGAGCGTCATGCAAGCCTCAAACCCCACGACCTTAGCACTTCTCCCTGAGAACGTAGCCGGCAAAAATATCACCGTGGAGGCCTCTGCATGCGCTTAGTGAAATCTGCAGGTTGGCAGTAGCCAGCCTGTAACAACATCACAGATCGCAGCAGTTTACCGCGTATTCTACGATAATATTAACATTTTCAAGTCTCGCAATATATCGTGCAAAACTAAATTAAATATCTATAAAGCGCTGATAAGATGCTGCTAACAACATGTGACAGCCAAAATATTGGCGTTTTTGCGTGCAAATTAGTGCGTATGATGCCAGGCCCTATTAAGGATGGATACATGTACAGAATGCACCTGAGTCTCGATATCAGAAATGATTTGAACAACTCTGTTATAATTAGAACAAATCGGATCCGCCCAAAACGCGATATTTTAAACGCGATATTTCGAAACGAGATATGACAAAACGAAATATGGTACAAAACGCAATATTTCAAAATGCGATATTTCAAAACGCGATATCGTACAAAACACGATATGGTACACAACGCGATATTTCCAAATGCGATATTTCAAAACGCGATATGATACAAAACGCGATATTTCAAAACGCGATATTTCAAAACGCGTTATGGTACAGAATGTGCATTGCGAAGCGACGGGAATAAAGAGATTATTCGTGTTTTAAAATATCGCATTTCAAATGGGACCCTTCATAGAAAATGTAGATTATTGCTTTTTTCTGTTATTTTTCTATCGTTTTTTCGGTACGAAGCCGCCCGCCATCTTACGGTTGTTTAGTTTAAATATTGGTACCATATGCGATCTCATTACGTTCGTAAAGAAAAATAATTTATTTTATAAATACACAATCAAATAAATTATGTGGTCTCGCGCACTCGGTGGAGCTCCGCTTATCACGCGGGAAATTATCATACACTGGTGTGCTCCTTTAACTTTTATACCAGGCGTTGACGCAGAGGAATCCGGAAAATGGTTGGATTTTCAAAGAGTTTTTTCTGAAACCAGCGCTGCTTTATTGAAATTATTAGTTTTCATTCGGGTTGAAATCGAGTTGCGTCATTTACATAATATCGTGACGAGATCAAATAAAATGTCAGTATGTAATGTACTTTCATGAGATTCATAAGGCTGTGCGAGTCTAAATCCGGCTAAAGGGTTTAAAAAAAATTCAAATTTTAACGCCCATGTGCAACGCAATATATTGTGTAATGGTTTTATTAGTATTAATCTTCTGATAATGGTTCTGTTTTTTTATCATTACTTTCTTGTTTATATCTCTTACTTTTGCTTGTCTTATGGTTGCAAGTTTAAATGTTTATTATTGTGGTTATGAGCTTTAAATCATTAAAATTTAAGTGCCACAACCTTTACTTAGAAAATGTTAATGATTATTCGGCAAATATTCATGTATCACGTTCAAATTATGTATGTTAATCTAAATATACTTCAAATCAATATTTGGGGTATGAACGATCTAGCTAAGTTCGATAAGTTATTACTTTTTATAGAGAGTCTTAAAACTGATATACATATTGTAGTTGTTTCGGAAACATTTGTTCAAAGTTCTAATAAATTTTCTTATAACATTAGAGATTACGTAAGTATTTTCTCTTGTAGGGATGATAGAACAGGTGGCATTGCTATGTTCATTAGGAATGACATTCCATACACCATGATAAGTATAGATGACGATTCTTTAACATTCCAATATATATGCATTCAACTTTTGCAGTTTAATCTAACGAAGATATGCGGCATATATAGGCCTCCGAATTCAGACAGTGCATCGTTTCTTGATTTTCTAGAACAACTTCTCCGAAACTATAAATCTACTCACGATTTTATTTTAGTTGGTGACATTAACCAGTGCACCTAGAATACTACAGGCCACACTGCTTTAAAAATTTTGCTATATGACGTCAATTTATGTCGACAGTTCTCTCTTTGGCTATTATAGGCAGCACTAAAATTAAAAAGATTGTTTTGATTTTTTTTGTGTTTGCTGTCATATTGATACGAAAAAAATTGTAAACAAACAACAAGAAAAATATTTTAATAACATGTTTTAAAAGTGAATAAAAAGCTATTGGTAAAAGTATTAATTCATAATATTATCAAAGATAAACATATAACTATTAAAACATCGGAATAATAGCATAATAACTATTAAAACATCGGAAAAATTCACCAAAAAAATTGATCAAGAAAATTCATTTTCTCATACATTTTGTATGGAATGGCATTTATGATGATATCAGAGAATGGATTCACTGATTTCGATAATTTTTTTTTTTATTTTGTTTGTCCCAATACAGTGGTGGTTTAGGAAAAAAAGAAAAGTTAGAAAAACTCAAAAGGAAAACCCGAAAAATCTAATAAAAAACTATCTAATATAATGCACACCAAAATAAAATACATTCAATGCAGCTACATGTATGTATGTATAATGCGTAAACAAAACAGTATAGGAACCATGCGCAGATTTTAGCGAAAAAAAACTAGATATAATTTTTTTTCGATTAAATAAAAATAAATGATTGCAGCCAAACTACTATACAAATTTTGTGTATGCAACCAACATAAAAACTCAATAAATTTAGACAAAAATTTTATCAGTACATATGGAGGTACAGATAAAAAAAATTTTGTTATTTTCAAAGCAAAAATTATTTTGGTTGATAAAAAAAATAAAAACTCGATACTAACGTAATATAAACTTTATTTAAAAATACACAATTTTTTATATTTAATTTTATTTTTTCGAGAATCAAAATGACATTTGAAAATCGTGTGCATGATAATTACATTTTCAGTCACATTTAATTGAATGGATACGGTACATCTCTTCAAAACTAATAAAAAATGGAAATCATATTCAGATAAATTTATTGAAATGAAAATTAAAATCATCTTACTTTTTATCAGTATATCGAAAGAGTTTAATCTAGCTCACATCCTTTTTAGTAAAATTATTCAATGTATCATGCGATATATTTCAATATTTATGGCACTCGAAATGGACAACACTAATTTTGTTGATTAAATTAAAAGTATAGGCTTTAAATATATTAGTTTATAAAATAATAACTTAGATACTTTTTTAATTATTTAAGTGTGTTAAGATAAATTAAATTTAAAACACAACAAAAAATTTAACCGCCAATGCGAAACGTCAAATTGAATTATGTAAACATAAACAACATGAACATACGTTGCACACACGTCTGCTTCAAAAAATGAAATATTCAAAATTGAACGTGCGTTTTTCTAGCAACTACAAGAAATTATATCGAATTTTTTTTTCGCTAAAATTTGCGCATGGTTCCTATACTGATCATCTATCTTTTAATGCCACGTGCTATAATGCACGTGTTAATTTTGTTATACATACCTAAAATGGGAAGGAACGATACGAGTAAATCTATATACAGGGTTATCCAATTCGAGGTTGATAAAGTAGAAATCTGTATACCGACATCTGTCAAAGATAAACGTCAAGTACGGTGTCATTTATTTAGTTGACATTCTGCCATTTAAGAATATGGAGCATTTAACAATCGACCAACGCGTTAAAATTATTATATCTGCTGATGCTGATTTTTCGAACAAAATTTTCTTCAGTGATGAAGCTCATTTTTCGCTTGGTGGATACGTTAATAAGCAAAACTGTAGAATTTGGGGCTCAGAAAATCCACAATTGATTGTAGAGAAGCCATTACGGAAAAAGTCACTGTTTGGTGCGCATTGTGGTCTGGACCATGGACGAACCGTTACCGTCAATTCTGAGCGCTATGGCCGCATGTTAACCGATTATTTTTTTACGATAATCGAAGATTATGATCTTGACGATATGTGGTTCCAGCAGGATGGAGCAACCAGTCACGTAACACGAGCAAATCGAGATCTTTTGCAAGAGAAATTTCCTGGACGTTTGATTTCGCGATTGGCTGATGTCAATTGGCCTCCAAGATCCTGTGATTTAACGCCTTTGGATTTCTTTTTGTGGGGCTACGCGAAAGATCGTGTTTACGCAAACAATCCTCAAACTCTTGACGAATTGAAAACTAATATTCGTAAGGTAATGGCCGTGATACCGCCCGAAATGTGCCGAAAAGTCATTGAAAATTACCTCAAAAGAATCAAGGCCTGTAAGAAGTCCCGTGGAGGACATTTGAATGATATCTTGTTTAACTAAAAATGGCAAGGATCAATCTGTAAAATGAAATAAAAATTACAATACATTCCGAATATTTTGTGTGTTTTTTTTAAGTTTACTTTATCAAGCTTGAATTGGGTAACCCTTTATTGCACTTTGTACATAATCGTTTTGAGTTTTCGTTTCATTTTGTTTTATTAAATATAAATGATGTGTAGAGAGAGATATTTCCTAACGAAAATAATAAATTGATTGGATTTGTTTTTGTTTTTTTTGTCGCTTACATACAGTAAACACCATAGTTCCATAGAATAATGCAAGCAAATTTAAAAGAATAATATGTGTTTTATACTGTACAAACAAATAATTTTTTTTTGTTATGTAATTATACACGATCATATGGAAATACTAGACGGCAGAAAGAGAAATTATCGAGCCACGTAAAATGATAGATGCACTTTTCATTTTGGCTGTACACTTTTTCCCCTACAAATGTATCGATTTTATTTAGTGCGCATCGGCGTGCCATGATAAATACTCATCTTTATATGTTTATCTTTGATATTATTATAAAGTTATGCATTCTAAATTGTGTTAAATATGTAAACACGTATAAAATGTGTCCACATTTCGTATAATTTACAAGAAGACATAACCTTACTTTTAGCACTCGTATAATTTTTATTTTTGTGTTCGTTTTCGTTTTTTCTTTTTATGAACATGACTGCCGTCTACAGTTCAAAGAATAAACTGTAGACGTAAATTTAATGACATAGCAAGCAGTGTGACCTGTAGTATACTAGGTGCACTGCATTAACATACTGTTAATACAAATTTTACCTTAATCTCAGAATATAACGCAACTTTGCTCTCATGGAATGATTGTTACAAATACTTTCTTTACTAGACCTGTGAGCCGTAATATTTTAAACCACTCTGTAAGTAGCTTTCATAATATTGAGCAAGTTCGGAATTTTACCATTGATCATAGTTTTGTACTCTCAAAATTTCGCTTCAAGCCTAAATATTTTACTCGGACACTAACGAAAAGACACGTTAATTACAAAAAGGTTAATCAGTCCTTTAAATATTTTTTAATGATTACCGTATTTGACGTCAGAAATCCTGAATCTACTCTTGAACGGATTTTTGATATGTATAATAAACTTGTTCTACAGTTTTCCGTATTGAAGGAATTAAATGTAAAAATTAAAAATGCAAATGTTTGTCCTTGGATGACTCATGATCTCTGGGATTTAATTAAACTTAAAAACCGTACATTGGAACGTTTTAAAAGGAACAGTACTAATTTAGCACTGAAACATGAATTAGATTTGCTAAATAGGAAGATCAAAAACGGAAAATATTTTGCAAAGAAGCGTTATTTTAACAATTTATTTAATAATTTGAGCCAAAAAGACATCTGGAAACAGTTAAATCATTTCATGGAAAATAACTCTAATAATAGGATCGACTCCGTTATTATTTCTAATGATGTTGAGTATCATGATCTTGTTGCTATTGTTAATATATCGCAGTTTTGTTAACTTTGTTGATTCTTCTGTACCAGCAAATAGTTCTAGCCCGCAGACTCAGAGGATTTCAATAAATTTCACACTATGGAGCCTAGTATTAATTCATGTTTCTTTTCGTCCACTTCCTGCAGCGAAATATCGAATTTAATTTCAACTCTCAGTAATAACGGGTTATCCAATTCGAGGTTGATAAAGTAGAAATCTGTATACCGACATCTGTCAAAGATAAACGTCAAGTACGCTGTCATTTATTTAGTTGACATTCTGCCATTTAAGAATATGGAGCATTTAACAATCGACCACCGCGTTAAAATTATTAAATCTGCTGATGCTGATTTTTCGAACAAAATTTTCTTCAGTGATGAAGCTCATTTTTCGCTTGGTGGATACGTTAATAAGCAAAACTGTAGAACTTGGGGCTCAGAAAATCCACAATTGATTGTAGAGAAGCCATTACACCCGGAAAAAGTCACTGTTTGGTACGCATTGTGGTCTGGTGGTGTGATTGGGCCGTATTTTTTTGAGAACAACCATGGACGAACCGTTACCGTCAATTCTGAGCGCTATGGTCGCATGTTAACCAATTATTTTTTTACGAAAATCGAAGATTATGATCTTGACGATATATGGTTCCAGCAGGATGGAGCAACCAGTCACGTAACACGAGCAAATCGAGATCTTTTGCAAGAGAAATTTCCTGGACGTTTGATTTCGCGATTGGCTGATGTCGATTGGCCTCCAAGATCCTGTGATTTAACGCCTTTGGATTTCTTTTTGTGGGGCTACGCGAAAGATCGTGTTTACGCAAACAATCCTCAAACTCTTGACGAATTGAAAGCTAATATTCGTAAGGTAATGGCCGTGATACCGCCCGAAATGTGCCGAAAAGTCATTGAAAATTACCTCAAAAGAATCAAGGCCTGTAAGAAGTCCCGTGGAGGACATTTGAATGATATCTTGTTTAACTAAAAATGGCAAGGATCAATCTGTAAAATGAAATAAAAATTACAATACATTCCGAATATTTTGTGTGTTTTTTTTAAGTTTACTTTATCAAGCTTGAATTGGATAACCCTTTACAAAGGGTGGTGGTTACGATAACATTCGTAATGTGGTTCTAAAGAATTATTCGCCAATTTGTTCACAATTACTATCTGATCTATTTAATGTAGTTTTGGAAACCGGTGTTTACCCCGATTGTCTTAAAATTGCTAAAGTGACGCCAATCTTTAAGTCAGGAAACTCCAAAATAGTTAATAATTATCGTCTAATTTCAGTTTTGTCTGTATTTGACAAAATTTTAGAAAAAATTATTGCTAACCGGATGATCGATTTTCTAAATAAATCTAATTTTTTCTATTCTCGTCAGTATGGGTTTCGACAAGGTTCTGTTACCGATTTGGCCCTAACAGACATTACTGATTTGATCTATCGTAATTTTGACAGGCAAAACTATATATCTGGCTTATTTCTTGATCTTCGTAAAGCTTTTGATTGTATAGATCACAGTTTACTTCTACAGAAATTACAAATTTATGGCTTCCGTGGCCTATCACACAAACTTTTAGAAAGTTACCTTAGTAATCGAAAGCAGTTTGTGATTTTAAATGGTGTAAAAAGCTCCACTTTAGGTGTGAACTGTGGTGTTCCTCAAGGGAGTGTACTTGGTCCTTTGCTATTCTTAATCTACGTAAATGATATGGCCAATTTACCGCTCACGGGTGATATTAGAATGTTTGCTGACGATACGGCCCTCTTTTATGAATCCAGGGATTGTCAGGTAGCAATGTCACAAATGAGGGATGATATTATTTTACTTTTAGATTTTCTGAATCTGAACAAAATATCAGTAAATTTTAACAAAACGAAATATATAATTTTCACTCCCCACGCCTACGGCACATTGATTTACCACCACTTCAAGTTGCAAATTGCACCATAGAGCGAGTAGACAAATTCAAGTACCTTGGCGTAACACTCGACAAGCATATGACGTGGGATGACCATCTTAATTCCTTTTATTTGCTTGATTAGAAAACTGGCTGATTTTGTTCCAGAATATGTGTTAAAAACAATTTATTTCTCATTTATTCATACTCGATTCTCATACGCCTCTTCTACGTGGCTCAGCCGCTAAAGAAAAACTGAATGAATTCTAGATTTTACAAAATAGGTGCTGTAAAGCAATGTTTAAACTACCTCATCTGTTTCCTACTGTAGAGCTCTATCGAACTGTTGCTATAGGCATTCTTCCAATTAAAGCAATTTTTGAGATGTATGTGTCGATCTACATGTTTAAGTATCTGCATATCCCATCTTTACTTGCGTCTATACAATTCGAATTTCGAGGTTATGGCTATTCAACCAGAGGTTCTTGGCAGTTGAAGTGCCCCCAAATTAAAACGGAATATGGCAGAAAATCATTAACATTTATTGGGCCATATATTTATAATAAATTACCTGAAAATATTAAGAATGCTGTACATATTTTTATGTTTAAACGAATGATAAAATCTCATCTGCTATCATCAGTTAAAGATTATTTGTGATTAATAAAACCAATCATCATTAATTAATTCAATTTAATTATATTGTTATATATTTGTATTTTATTGTTTATTATGCGTAATGTAGTTTTAGTCACTATGACACTATATGCTGTATATGTTTTGTACCATTCATAAGTGTGAATGACGAGCTTTTAAAGGACATTAAATCCATTGGTTGTCATTTACACTTTTATGATTATTATTAATAATAAATAAATAAATAAAATAAAATAAAAATATAGTTATTGTTACTAGAAGACTTCGATAAATCAGTTTTTTAATTTATTTTAGTATTTTTAGGTGTGTTTTGCCCCAAATTAAACTAAACTTCTAAAAGAAAAGTGCAACGTAAATATATAGCGGCCATCCCACGAGTACACGACTGATTGTTTTGTGTTGTTTAATCAGATTGGACTTGTCTGATAGCTGTGATTAATCTTTTCATGAACTAATATACAGGTGGGGATTTTTTAATGTAAGCGATTTCCATTTGGCACAATCGATGCTTGTTTTTCTGAACCTTTTTAACTGGAAGTATACTGCTTGAAATATCCAGTGAGCCTTCGATAATATGTTTTGGCATTTATTGTCTCCAGTAGGTACATTAATATTTTGATAACCCTGTCTTTGGTTTAAAAATTTTCTTTGGTTTAAAAAGTTCTTCTTTTATCGCAGGAATCTGTACATTTTGTTGAAGTTGTACAGAAACAGGGAAAGCAATATCTCATTTTTAAAACATAATACTAGAAAAACTGTTTTATTGGTACGAAATCGTTTAAATATGGATTATATTTTTCGAGAAATGATTCACCCTCTACCCGATTACCATTTTGTACGATTTAATTACGTAATGAACAAGATTTGTATTGGTTCAATTCCGCCATAACTATCACGGGCATGCAGGAAATGCCTTCTTTCCCGAAATCGTTTCAAGGTTAAGGAACAATACTATATCTATTTAGGCGAATAGATAAGCAATCTCGTCGGTAGTATAGGCTCCATTTACAAATCGATTTTGAATCGTGTGAACCTTTTGAAATTTTTTTAATTTCGCACAGTTACCGATTGCGATCTTTAACCGCAACATAAATAAAGAGGGTTTTTTAGAGGTTCACATCTTTAAGTTGGCAATACTGTTTTGTTTTTGTTTGACAACCGATTTGACAGCTGATATTTGCTTTGTCATTAGTTTGATTTACATTTAGCAAAATATGAGTATTCACGCCACATCAGAAATTGTTGCTTGTAAATTATTGAATTTTTTATCAAAATAACGATTTTGTTCGCCAAATTCACCGTGCATTTTACGATCGTCATAAGCGTCCATCAGAGCGGACAATTCGGTTAACTATGCTTCGTTTTGGCACTATGTATACTTTAAATGATAATACGCATCCAGTAAGACGTCGAACAGTGCGTAGTGAGCAAGCGATGGACGCTTACAACATAGCATTGAGGAAGACCCAAATCAATCAATTTCACGTCGCTCTCTGTAACTGGAAATGTGTCCATCCACTTTATGGACGATTTTATCTAACAGAGCTCTCACATTAGAAAAAAAAATTGCCTTTACCTTTTGCCTTAAACTTTTACCTTAAGAGTATCTCTCACAATGAGAAAAAAAAAATAACCCTTTCAGACCCGAGCTTTCGTTTAAATATTTAATGACAGTTTTATGTGTTTTTTAGTTAATTTGGTGTCGTAGAATTCAAATATATCATCAAAATTAAATTATGGCTTCATCCAAGAAAGTTATGGCGTGGCACCATATGATGCCAAATCGACCAAACAGTCAAAACAAAATGATAAGAAAAATAATTTTTAGTACTACATATTTATTTCAAGTTTTATTTTAAATAAAATCACATACCAGTTATCAAATGGGTTTTAACTTATTTTGAATTAAAGCAAATACAAATCAGACTTATGTTTGAATAAAAAATAAATAAAATCATAAATAAAAAGTTACAAAAACAAAATAAATAAAATAAAAATAACAGCCATTTCATAAATAAAATAAAAGGTAACAAGTATTTTAAATCTAAAAATTATTTAGTGTGGAATAATAAAAAACAATTAATTTGCCAGTTATACACAAATGCACTTTACATTTAATGCATACAATTCTGGAGCGTGATGAACAGCCAAGTCGTTTGCACCAATATGCGGAATGCGATTCTTCAAATTTTGGGTAATGGTTAAAGCCATCGAAACGGATATCTGCCACTGGTCTTATTTCGTGACAACGAACCGGATCCGGAACTAATTCTAAGCCTTCGTGTAATCGTTTCCTAATTTGTAGTTGTCCGTTGGTTAGACTATGAGCAACATTTAATTTAAAGTCAACAAGGCTCAATGTATCGTTGATTGATAATTTATTATATTCGCATTGCTTCTTATATTCTAGATAACTAGCACATAGCGCAACATCAATACAATGAGTCATTACACGAAGTGTCCATTTGTTGGATTTAATAAATATCCGGTAGTAACTCATGTACTGGTCAAAGAGATCCACACCACCCATCCCACCATTGTATTTCTTTACAATTGTAGGCTGACTAATTTGTACATACTTTTTATTTTCTTTTGTCCCAACGTTGCACCTTTTCTGGTTGGCCTATCCCACAGTAGTTTGATGCTAGGTGTACTGATTTGTTATCTTGCCATTTTACCAATACAATATTACCATCCCGATTAACTATTTCTTCAGCACTACCTCGCCTTTGTTTTTTTAATAGCGCATCTGAACAAAAGTTTGGATTATTAAATCTATAATTCTAATTGTGCCAGCTGCGTTAATTTGTTTTTGTGAGAGTATTTCAAATAATTGATAACTTGAGAAAAAATTGTCAAAAAACAACGTGTGACCTGGTAATTTAAGACGGCTTATCAAATGAAGCACCACTGCTGCGCCAAGACCTACACGCGCACGATCAAAACTTGAAATTTCCGTTTGTGTTCCCTGGTACAACACAAAATCATAGGGGTATCCTGATTTCCCACACAAAACGAATACTTTGAGACCCCAAGGACATGGTTTACCCTTAACATATTGCTTAATATTCAATCGACCTTTAAATGGTATTATCTGTTCATCAACAGAAACAGTTTCTTCTACCGGCAATTTTAAGCACCGTCGTCTTACACAATTGATAAGTGGTCGTGTTTTAATAAATTTATCATTACAATCGCGCGGAATTGTTTCGTTGTCAATGAAGTGGATGTGAGACCTAAGCCAGAAAAATCTGTCTCTGGTCATGATTGGTGCAATCGATTGTATTTGTAATTCTCGGCTCCAGAACATCCTACATCGAGGTAATTTCATTACTCCCATCAGCAAATGTATTCCAAATAGTTTCATTATTTCAATGGATGTTGTGTGTTTAAAACCCGAGCGGCCCTTCTGTATAGCGTACATGTTTGTATAAAGTGCAATTTCTTCATACATTTGCTGTGGTATATATTTCTCAAATATTTCTAAAGGCGATCTGTATTCAATCAAAGTTGGGTCAATTGTTTCGAAAATGAAATGTGTTGTTGGTTCAAATGGACGTCGTCTCCAAGCTATATCTGCCTTTTCGGTTATTTTATAATTATATTGTTGGTCTACAAATACAATTTCATTACGGCTATTACATAGCGGATATTCAATTTGATTACCAACGCCACTTTCACTCTCTGCGAAGATCATAGTATTTGCCAGATCAATATCAAACTCA
The DNA here is from genome assembly GCA_947310385.1 of Nephrotoma appendiculata. NCBI lineage: Eukaryota > Metazoa > Arthropoda > Insecta > Diptera > Tipulidae > Nephrotoma > Nephrotoma appendiculata. Next base: position 143,237,271 of record OX371223.1, read on the forward strand.
TCGTTCTCAACCTCCAATATTTCGATGACATCACTACGTTTATGTTCGGGAGCTTCGTCAATATCTATTTCGTCGTCAACATCTTCATCCATCTCAATGTCAGAATTATCTGCCATAATAAGATCGGCAGCTTCCTCCAATGAATACAATTTTTTTTGTCGCGACATTATACCTATATAAATGTATGCATAATTCTAATGAAAATCTAATTTAATGTTAAGATCTTGTGACGTTCACTCGATTTGGCAACGAATGTTGACATGGCAACATATGTTGCCATTACACATCAGTATGATTGGCAACAATTGTGGCCAAGGCAAGTTTTCTAATTTACTCAAAGACAAGTGAGAAATATTTCTAAATTTTATCAATTATGTAACTAAAAACTGTTAACAAAACTAATTTTATTCAATAAATTCGAAAAAACTAAATTATAATAACATAAATAGCCAATAAAACTTACAGTTTTCAGCAGAACAATTGTTTTCTGTCCGTGTCACTTTAAAATCATTAATACACTAAATTATTGAACATTTGGAGGGAAAAATGACAGAAACGATTTTATATTATATTGAAGAAAGAGACAACACAATAAAAATTTGTAAAATGTGAATCTAATAGCTAATTAAACGAAAATGGGAGTTGGCAACATACGTTGCCGTGAGGTCCCAAAGAGTTAATTGAAACCAACTTCGTTTTATTTATCTTCATACTAATAATATTTTTAAAATTGTATTTTATATTATTAATTATAATGTTAAGATATATTAAACCAATAAATTAGAACTTATTTGCATTTTAACATGGTTTGGTTGGAAAATGACAACAAAAACCCTGATTTTGAAATTTAGCTAACTTCATTAGTCTAACTTTTTCCTTAAGGTAAAAACGAAAAAAATTTTTTTGTTAAGTTTTATTTTCAAACAAACTTGTAAGGCAAAAGTAAAAGTTTTTCTATTGTGAGAGCTCTTTAAGGATGTTGGCTAGCACCTGAATCTTTGTAAATATTCGATCATAACAAGCCAGAAAAACAAAAATGTTTTGGTATTAGTTTTTTCACAAGTCAGTTAATAAAATATGAATACTAAAAAATCTTAATGTGCATATCCATACTACGGTAACTTGAATCCGGTTACTTCTTCGTTTTTTTCCCTTTTATCTACAAAATTTATTTATTTTATAGGTAAAGGAGAAAGAAACGAAGAAGTTACTAGAGTCAAGTTACCGTAGTATGGATATGGACAATTGCTGATACGTGTGAATTAAAATATAAATATTAAAATATAAATATAGTGCCTTCTAATTTATAACTTTCAAACGAATCTTGGTGGTGACCCCGAGTAAGAATGAATCGGGACACATAACGCTTTCAACACCGTCAGCCATATATAATTAAACCAGCCACTTTCAACACATCATCAGAGACCGAGATGACACCTTACTTATAATGTGTATCTGCTCCGGCTGATCATCGGAGAAAAACTTAAACAAAATTGTAAGTACTCAAGTAATTAACGTGCTACGAAATAAATTATTCTAAAAAATAAATGTTTTTTTTAAAATTTATTTATTGATATTTTAAATGTGTTTTGGCTCAGCGCATTGTACAAGGTGTGAATGATCCACCAACTACTCTTTTACCGGCGAGTGAGGCAGACTTGACATCAGCATCAGGCAGCGTTTTAACGGAGGAGTCCAACATATCGACAACGGCCACTAAACTGGCTGGGCTCATCAACGATGCTGTTGCAACGGCTAAATGTAAATTCATCTTATAGCTTTGTTATCGTAAATTACGGAAATCTTTAATCAAAATTCTAGGCCACGATCCAATTTAAATTCAGGAAGTCGTAACAATTCTCGATCAAACTCTAAAAGTAGCAATTCACGGAAAAACTCGCCAAATTCTCGAAATTCCTTCAATCCATTTTATGGTGAACCTTCAGCCGAAAATAATTTCATCTGTTTCTATCATCATAATTTCGGCTCAAAGGCGTTTAAATGTAAACCAAATTGCAAATTTGTATCAAATAACTTAGCCGGTAACAATGTTCCATAAAAATTAATAGTCATTCACAATTGGCGGTGTCCAATAATGTGACTAAAACTAACCGCCTTTTAATCTACGAAATTTTTCTTCAGACTCATTTTTTAATAGATACAGGTGCAGATGTCTCAGTCTTGTCAGCTCGTTTTGTTCGGAATCCAATTGTCAATCCATCATTCAGGTTGTTTGCAGCGAACGGTTGTTCGATAAACGCGTACAGGACTAAATTCTTAAGACTTGACATCGGAATGCACCGTGAATTCTCGGTGCGGATATTTTGTTGAAATTGAGTTGCTAGTTGATATGCAGAAACAGATGCTCATAGACCCTATAACCTCTTGACCTATCAACAGGACAGCAACCAATCTGGGAGTTTTCTACGTGATCTCAAAAATTTTAACCGTCATTCAAGGCAACATTAACATTGACAATATAAAACATAACGTGACTGACAAAATTGAAACGTATGGACCACCGGTTTTACGCAAAATTCATCATTGCGAAGTAGTGGCTGGCCTTAGCTAAAAAGAATGGAGATTGAAGACTTTCGAGCATTAAATCAAGTCACGATTCCAGACAGGTATCCAATTCCACATCTCCAAGACTTTACACAACAACTCGAGGGCTGCACTTTATTCACACCGATAGTACTGTCCAGGCTTACCACCAAATTCCTATTGAACCAACTGACATTCCAAAAACAGCAATTTTGACACCTGTCGGACTATTTGAATTTTGTAGAATGTTTATCGGTTTTAGCAATGCAGCACAGTCGTTCCAACGTCTTATGCATTCAGCACTACGCGGACTTGACTTCTGTATTGTATATTTGGACGACGTGCTCATTGCCTCTCGAAATTATGACGAACATCTCGAACACATTAAAATTATTTTTAGTAAATTAGAAGAACATGGACTTGTTATAAACGTTGATAAATATGTTTTTGCAAAAGCCGAAATTATCTTTTTGGCCATTTAGTAACTGGACCAGGTATATTACCGTCGCATGAATGGCTTTAACTCATCAAAAATTTCGAACGACCACAGAATGTTAAACAACTGAAACGCTTTTGAGGCATGATAAGCTTTTATCGACGCTTCATTCCAGATGCTGCTGCTGACCAGGAATTGTTGAACGACTATCTTTAAGGTTACACTAAGAAAAGTCGAGTTCCATTACATAGGTCAACTGAAGCTATTGAAGCGTTTGATAACTGTAAAATTATAAACTTATAGATGCTACTTTACTTATTCATGCATCATCATCAGCACTTCTGACCATCATGGTTGATGTTTCTGATACGGCGATCGGAGCGGTGGTTCAGCAGTTCTCGAAGATCGTAAACCACTTGTCTACGCTTTTAACCAGAAACCTGTAAAAGTATCTCCTCGTCAATTTCGACACTTAGATTTCATTGGTCATTTCACGATTGATATACAGTACATCTCTGGACTGGATAACGTTGTGGCGGATGCTTTTTCATCGTCTTAATCATCCTGAAAGTACTGATTATGCTATCATCGCAGATGCTCAGACCAATGACGAAGAACTTCAAGACAACAAATAATTTATTCCGATATTTCTACTACTACACCTAGGCCATTCATCCCCCTAAATTTCCGAAAACAAGTTTTCGATGCTTTTCATAATATTTCTCATCCTGGCGTCAAAGCTTCCATCAAACTTTAGACTCAGAATATCATCTGGTCATCAATTAAAAAAGACGTTCTCGCAACACAAAATCTCCGCTTAGTACTTATAAATTAACTTCTCAACGTTTTCGATTATTTATCTCGATATCATTGGTCCGTTACCAGTTTCTGATAATCAGCAGTATTTCGTCACATTGATTGATAGATACACTCGCTGGCCCGAGGCGGTTCCAGTTCCGGATATAACTGGTGCAACCGTTGCTTTCGCTTTCTACTCACATTGGAAAGTTCGCTTTGGTGTTCCAGAGTTCAGCACCACGGACCAAAGCATCCAATTCTCGGTTTTGAGCGCAGTAGAACAACTAGTTACAATCCAAAATATAATGGGATGAGAGATGGCATCGTGTCGTCAAATCTGCCATTATGTGCTACGACCGCCCAAACAGTTCAGTTGATTGTTGATTTTTATTTAAATGAAGTTGAATATATCAATATCCAGTTTTCGGTAATTTTGTTATTTCATTTGTTTTGACCCTGTTGTGGTTACTCTAATTAAACAAACTTGTTCCGTTAGTGCCTTTTGGCACATATTATATTATTTCGTACAGCCATAACTCGAATAATGCGAATAGTTATCGTAAACACAAATATGTAGAAATGCAATGACAAATGCAATTTGGAATATAGACTTCACTTTTTCTATTAACCTCTTGCGCTATTTTGACGTGCAATGTACGTCACTGGAAATTTTTGATATACTGAAAATGACGTACAGCGTACGTCTACTGTTATTTTTCCATTTCCAAAAGAAAGGATTTATATTTTAACTTTTTCCTTTCCTTTCTCACTGTATAGAAATAAAAAAAAATATCGTGGATTCTGAAAGAGAGGAGGAAAATAGTAAACATTTTTTTTTCAAAAAAAAAGGATACTAAACTCCATATAAAATATAAACAATTTTGGAAAAGAGTCGAAAAAATATAAATAAACGAAATAATAAATTTTAAAGGATGGTGAAATTTTGGGGTTATATATTCGGATATGCGAAAAATCTAAAAAAAAAATCGTGAAAAACAAAAAAAAATTTCCTGGAACCCGATTGCTGTGCCACCTACCGGGTCCAATTGTGAATCTTAACCATCCAGGAACCCACTCAAACACACACAAAATTACATTAAAATCGGTCCAGCTATTTAGGCGGAGTTCATTTGAAATGTCTTTGAGTGGATGGGCACACATTTCTTCTAACTAATTGATAGCGCAAGAGGTTAAGAGAATTGCAATTCGGAAGGGTGAGATTCTGACAGAGAATAGGATAAGGCAGTAAAAAAGGGGAATTATTCAAAACAGTTATATATGGGCTTCTAGCTATAAATTTTATTTAAAATAAATTGTTAACATAATAAAATAACATAATTAAATATTTTAAATATATGTATAATAAAAATATTATAACACAACATGTTTTAAAAATTAATATAATATACAATAACAATTTTGTTTTTGTTTAGATTTGTTTATAACAACATTTAATAATTTATAAAATTATACTGAATTTTAAAATTTCTTTTTAAACACCTAAAACTATTTATTTTTTAATTGTTTTAATTAACTCTAAAACAACCAGTTTACACCTAAAAATTATACATACATAATAATAATTGAAATTAAATTAAATTTAATTTAAAGGCACTTTGCTTTTACATCACAAACAAAAAATTTGTTACTTATTAAATTTTAATATACATAATACATTCAATTAAGTAGTTAATTAAAGTTTTGGACCAACACCCGAGAACTATCAATAAAATTAATTAATTGTACTTAGATAAATTTTAATATAATTAAAATTTTGGTTTATAATTAAAATTAAATTTTTGCTCTATATATATTGCACTATTTCCTACGCCGTTAATTATTTAAACAAAAAAATAAATTTTAAATTTTTGATTAGAAATAGTTTAATTTTTTAAATATATATTATTATATAAATTTTAATTATAAGCTTTATATTAACAACTAACTAACTAAGGCAAACAAAGACAATACACATTGCTTTGTTGCATAATTTTTTTGTTTTAAATAAGACACATTTTACGTTCATAGAACTTACTTATTATATATCATAGATATATGGGCTAAAAATTACCGTAAATTTTCAATTAGGAGGCACTATTATGTTCCTCAACGAAATTTACTTTTACGGTAAACAATAATTTTATTTAAAAAAGAAAATATTATAACAAAATACGTATGTAAAGTAAAGTCTTTGACATAATATTATTTTGTTATAATTTAATGATAAAAATTATGAGAATTATAATTGTAAATAATTTTAAATATTTAATTCGTTAAAATAAAGGGAAATTACCTTCCAGCTTTATTAGAACGGTGTTATATTAGAGAGAAATTTTTAACCTAAAAAACTATTTTAGATCAACAAATAATAAATACATTCAAATCACATTCAAATCAAGCATTAACGAGCGCATACATAAATATAAATTAATTTAAAAAAAAATTTTTTATCGTATCAAAACTATTTTTACAAACAGTATGGATGACAAAATTGATATACTAAACGTTGTGATCGTTCAGTTTTTTTCATTATACCTTTTTTATAGTATTGCCGTATCGAACGCGATAATTTATCGTAGTTCATGGCCGGCCGATTTTTACGACGACCCCATAATCGTGCCACACGTACCGAGTCTTCTATTTTAAATACACCTTTCGTACGATCTAACCAACGTATTGCGGTTCCATGAGTTTGAGGTGAGGCCAGCAATTCTTTTAAGAATTGCCATAAATGTATATGTGAACCACCTTGACGACCTGTTCGTGGCGCCCCTGTTGGTGTAGTTGTGATTGTCGCCGCGCCAGCACCATTTGTTCCAGATGGCGTTGTGGGCGCAGCTGATTGTATTGTAGATGGAGTATTTAAATCTAGTGGCATCTCTTCATCGTCATCTGCACAATAAAAAATATTAGGAAATTAAAAATTTTTGGTATGCACTAACAACACATTTTATATGTATAAATAAAATGATCACGTATTTTAATAATGAACTTTTCAACAATAAACTATTCAAATTGCTTGTTTTGTTGTATTAATGCGATTGAGTTTTAAAATGGAAACGGTGATCGATGTGTTTGCATAGAATTTAATTTAGGCGAGAAACCCGATCGATTAGAATAACAAAACAACAAAAATGACGAAATATAAATGAAATATTCATTAATTTATCAAGATGTCATGACCCCTTGATAAATAAAAAATGTATACGAAATACAAAAAAAAGAAACTCACCATCACTTAAATCAGTCATCTTATTTGCGCTGCTATTATTATTACTAGCCTTAGGTACTGTAACATTATTCCATTCGTCTGATGGTATTAATGGTATATTTGGCACTGGTGACATCATCGGTGATGTATTTACTGTTGCTTCCACAGGTAGTATAGATGTTCCTACTTCACTGCAAGCTCCTTTCCAAACCACTAACTGAGCATATAACGTTGCACCTGACTGGAAATAATATATATATAAAGGTAATTTTTAGAATCATATATAATCGTAATAAAGCCAATTTATACATAATATCTAGCTATACACAACCATTATATTTTAAAAATGATCAGACCTTTCCCTTTTTTTTGTAGTCGTTTATAAATGTTCTTTTGTTTGTATAAAGACAAAATAAAATTTAAAATTGTGATTGTATAAAACTTGTTCAACAAAATTTCATAATGATCTTGTCGTGATCAAAACGACCTTTGCAAAAAACTAAACAAAAAATGAAAATGGCCGACAATATAACAAAAAAGATAATAATTGAACGCCATTTTATATAATTAAATGTGTATGAGTACATAAAATAATATATATAGGTATTTACTTATTATTATTATTTTTTTTTTGTTTAATATTTTTGATGGTATGTGAGGTGAAAGTGATCACCTACTTTCATTAATTTTTATTATTTCTTTTTTTTTTGTTGTGTACAGCTATAAATTTATAAATAATAATAAAAATAATATTAATTGATAATAATAATGTCTTACCTCGGGCACACGTCGTACAAATTCCTCTTCCGAGAGATGGGACAACTCAGCACCATTCTCTGGAAACGTAATTTCAATATTTGAAATTTCTTTTAAATTCCATGTTGAAATTTGCGTATTTAGCCATGCTTGTACTTGATTCGATGTCCACAATTGTGGATCTATATAAAATAAAAATACGAATTAAATAAATATATTATATACAACTATGTATGTATATATAATTAAATAACAAGACCACTTTCAAAAAAAAAAAAAAAAATGTTGAAGGCCTTGAAAATATTATCTTTGCGTCTTTATAGCATGTTATAATTTTTTGTTGTAATTTAAATAAATCGCGAAATAAATTGTTTTTCGTAAAATTATATTATTTAATTTTTATTGTAAATTAGGTGGGGTGGACAGGATTATTAAATAAAAAGACTAAGGAAAATCCAAAATCTAAATTTTAAAAGCGATCAGTATAGGTTTTTTTTGACATCTTAAGTATAATCGATCAATATTTGTAACGGTGTGTGTGTGTGTGTACACACAAGTTCTATTAATATTAGAATAAAAGTAATGTAATCATAATAATTTGATAAGATAAGAACCGGACCTTTTTATATGTAACATACTTCTAATTATGTAAAATGCACGATCATTCGATATACACACATTTTTGTCATGATCAAGTGGCCTTAACAAATACTATAAAATAATAATAATTTGTTTAACTAACCTGGTGGTATATCAAGTAGGGCGCACGTATCTTGAACATCTCTTTTTATTTGCGCCAGGGCTAATGAAAATACGGGCTCAATATCGCCACGTGTGCTCCACCCTCCAATCAACGACTCCAGCGCCACCGGCTTTAAATTATGTTTTCGTTGAAATGTTGTGTCTTGCAAATATTCACGCAACAATTGATGGTCTTGTGGTTGATGTTGATGGTGAAGATGTTGTTGATGTTGATGGTTATGGTGTTCTTTCGATTGTAGATTTTGGGCCGGCTGAAATGTATCATTCAATAATGATTCAATATCTATACAAACTTCGTCTTGTTGGTCTGGTTCAGTTTTTATTTCACAGCATAAAGGTGATGGGACACCGTTTGAATCGGGTGGCGATGGTGGTAATGAAACGCCAAATTCTTGTTTTATTGTAAAATTACTGTTGTACTCGTGGCTGGTTGAATGCTGCGATGGTGATGATCCCGCCGATGACGAGCATATACTATTTGACGGGGACGGAGGGTAATAATTTGGTATAAATTTATTTTCTTGCTGTTTCTGCTGCTGCTGTGGCGGTGATGGTAATGGGGATGGATACTGATAATTATAGTTAATTGTCAATTGATTCAAAAAATCATCATCTTGATTAATTTGCTTTGACAATAAATGTTGAGATATTTCATTCATTGAGTATTTTAACCAATCCTGTTTCTCTGTTTTCATTGATTGGTATTGTGGCGATGAAACTGGCGTTAGCATTTGTTGATTATATCCATCATTGTACGATTGTGGTGACGGCGAATCGTTAAATATTGTGGCAGGAATATACTCAGATGTGTATAAATTTGCTTGATTGATACTACTGTTAAATTGATTTTGATAATGTGTTTGAATTGTAAGCTGTGATTGTGGACTTAGTGGTACTTCACCATCATTTGATAGCAGTGACAAATCAAAATTATCCGCATAACAAGTAAAATCATCTGTTGTATTGTATACACCGGCTGGTACAATTTGTGATATCTGCAAATACATAATACAAAAATAAATAACATTTTAGGTACCAACCTTGATAGGTTTTTATAAAATAACTGCCGCACATTTAAAAAAATAATATTATAAAAAAAATACTAACTCTTCTCACCTAAAAATAGCAGTGTGCTAATGTGCTCGCAGACGATATGCTTCTATTCTAATGTCTAACCAAGGAATGACCAATCAAATTGTACAAACAATAAATTTTATTAGATGTGATCTAATGCCTATACTACCTCGCGATCAATTACAACAACACTATACAGAAACCGAAAACATAAACGATTTGTTCACTGCTTTAGAGTTCTTTCTTATTTTATTTCTTTTTATATTCTTATTTGTTGTCATTGGGGAAAATCCAAAATAAATTTGCAATACTTAGAATTTGTGTTGTGTTAGAATAAGAATAGATTGAAACACGGAAGACATGCTCAATGGAATGTTGAATATATTTCATGTTGACTGTCAAATTTGAAAAGTGATCGTAATTTTAAATTTATCCGCGCGATCGTGACCATTTCATATACCACGGAGCATATTTTATAATCATATATAGTTCTATAGGATCCGTCCCCCAACTATATGACGTTTATTCAATATTTCCAATTAGATGACGAATGTATAATTTGTAATCTTACTATAAAGTAATATACTACTATAATATATTAAAATAATTATCTGTCCTTCACGAATTATAATGAAGTCAATCGAAAATGTATTTGTATATATAAAAAAAGCGAAACTATACAACAGAAATATCTTATATATGATCTCATCATATTTTAAGGTAAAAAATATTGATTTTGTTACGTAAATTAATTTTAAATGAGGTGGTAATAAGTAATGCTGGAATTACCGAAAACATTGCATTTTAAAAATATTAGCAAGTGTCATGCGTAACTAAATTTGTATATTTAAGCCATCTATTATTTAACATTTAAATTATATGTCATCTAATTACGTACAGCAAAAAAATCTTGAATACCTTTGCTAACCAAACAACATTTAAACGAAGTAAACTTTAAAGCAAAAAATCGCTAAAAGCACTCAAGGTCGTTTATAACATATTTTTATATTATATTCATTTTCCGCGTTATTTATATACTTTACTGTATGTTTTGTGAAAGTTTCTTTTGTGTTATATATTTTGTTTATTTTAATATCGGTAACTAATATAAGGTATGCAATGATTTTTTATAGTAGTTATGGCTAAATTTGGCATATGTATATAGCAAAGCAACTTTTGTTTATTTTGTCAACTCGTTTTAAAATATACTAGTATTAGTACAAATTGACGTCAATATCTTTCTCTCTTTTATCTATTATTTATCTAGATATTGTATACAGAAAATCTATAATTTATTTACATTATACAAAACACGCTTTATAACAATCCGCCATTTTGTCAACAACAACAAAAAAAAGTCAAAAAAAATAAAAATTGTATTCGTACCATTTTGATTTATTTATCTTGTTTTGTTTTTAACCGTTAATATTTTGCTAACCAAATTTATACAAAATGGTAAAAATATAACAATTTTCAAGATACGGTAAAATTGTTTAAAAATTGTGTCCATCTTAAATAATAGTTATAACTAAAACAAAATAATTATAAATCGCGCAAATACGAAACAATGGAATGTTATGATCGCGTTTTGTTTTTTCTTGTCTTGCGTTTGTTATATTTTTGCTTAAGGCATAGGTGGGGCATTTAGGTTAATTTTTAATCAAGGCTGTCAACTTTTAGGTATTAACAATTTTTTATTCTATTCTGTTGCGCTTAAAATTCAAGAACATAGTATAGAATATAAAGAAAACTATTGTTTGGCAATGAAACTATATAACATATATAATTAATTTTATTGTTATACTACCTAGTTTATTGTGGTATATTTTTTTGCTAATTAAGATATTATATTAAGATCAGGCTGATTTGCATCGGGTAATACAAAATGTATAAAAAACACACAGTAAAAAAATTGAAAGTACATTGTATAGATTGTGATGCGTAATATATTGTTAAATAAAATTTAATGGTAATAAAATCCAAAACAATGTAAAAATGGGAGGGAGGAATATGTTGTGCAATATAAAACTTTCTCAAACCAATCTGAAGTAAAATTATTTAATAATGATTTTCTTAGAAATAATTAAACGGAGGCCATACAATTTATTGTGTAATTTCGTCGGAAAAACCAAAATATGCAAAAGTTTCACTTTTACTTTGTCCTAAATAGTTCTATACTGTTACCAATGTTACACATCGCAAAAGACGCATGGCAGAGTATAATTATGTAATCTGAACATATTTCCTAATTTTAATAAATGTACAGTTAGTTTTTGAATTTCTCCTTAATTTATGAAATAATTAATTAGTTTGACGTCATAATGAAATAATTTTTGTGAAAGTTTATTTTTTATTATTATTTGCATTATAAGCATATAGATGTCTCTTTCTAATTTTATAATTACAGTTTTAGTGCGTAATAAAAAATCTATATAGCTAAAATTGTATGTTTTCTTTCTGATTGATCGATTTTGTGATAATTTTTTTTTTTATGAAATATCGATTATATTTGATCGTCCTAGTTATTAATATATGGGTATTTATATATAAGCAAAAAAGATTTTTTCTTAGAAAAATTAAAAGCAATAATAATAATAATCATCATCGTAATAATAATAATGACCATGATCAAGTCTGAACAAAAAACTTGATCTTCAACTTTTAGTTATTTTGTATATATATATATATATATATGTATATTATTAATGTATTTGGTTTGGCGATCTTATTATTTATATATACTTTTTATTTCTCTTTTGTAGTACGATTCTAATATATATGCATATGAGATTATATTTTTTCATGCTACTTACATTATTCTTTATTGAATACATTTTATTGTTGTATAGTGTTATTGTGATGATCGCTATAGATGTCTAATAAATCTCCAAAAAAATTGGCCAACCATATAAAACTAGTATAACTGTATATTAACTTTTTTAAACAAAATATCAAATGATCACAATTTTTTTCTTCAACACTATGTATCCACAAAAATTGTCTTTTTATATATTTTATTTTAAATAATCACAAGTATATTTTCACAAATAAATAAATAAATTAAATTAAATAAACAAATAAAATTATTAATATATATTTTTCACTTATTTTTCATATTTTCTGTAATATTTATTTTTAAAATTAATTAATAAAAAAAAATAATTTTTTCTTTAATTAAATTGCTTTCAATCCGTTCTCTTCGACTTTCAACTCGTGAATTAAAATTTCAAAACTAAAATGAAGTAAGAAAAAACTTGAATGTTTTTTGTTTTTTTATGGGAAATTTTATAAAAATCAAGTTTTGTTAGTACAAAATATTAACGCACGAATTGACTAAGGCAGCACTTAGTTATTGAATGATATAAATTTTTTTTTCTCGTTTCGTTCGTATGTTTGGTTTTATATAAAAAAAAATTAAATGAACAAAAAAAAAATTAAATATTTACTTTATTATAAACAGAATAGATAAAGAGATATATTAAGTGTGCGAATGATTATTTGAATTGATTTTAGTAGGTTGTACGAAATGAGTATTTGTAGAGTGAGAATGATTAATTTTAATTGGAAATGATGGTGGAGATATAAATGAAGCGTAGAGACTAACTGTGTTTTTCTATTTCAGATTTGTTTCTAAAACTCATCGCACCTACTTAGTGCGGCCTATAAAAATGTAGTACAAACGCATCAAGATCAATAGCAAGATGCCCAGTTTTAAGAAGCTAGCTATTAGGAGCAAAAGCCGAAAAAACCAGCTGTAAAATTTTTCTGATCACTACTGGAATTCAAACCTGCCTACTATGGCTAAGGAAAGCGACAAAATGAGAAAATACATGGAAATGAGCGAGGAAACACGCTAAATATAAAGTTTAATCTTGATCTAAATATATAAAAATGGTGTAAAAAATGTATGTGCATCAGTTAGAACCGGCTGAACCGATTTGGCTCAATCTTTTTTGTTGTGTTTGCAATTGCCAGGAGATGGTTCTTACGAAAGAAAATTTTGGGAAAATCCACCGGAAAAGTCGGAAAGTTCGGAAAATCGAAATATCCGATCCAGATAGTCTTTTAGAAGAGAAAAATTGGATAATTGAGTGGAAAACTCGAAAACTTCCTGAAAAACCCGAAGAAAATTGCGAACTTTTTTTCTATGAAATTTTAAATTTTTTGCATGTTTTGATGATTTTGGACGCTGTAAAGCGTATAAAGTCGATGCAAAGCTTGTAAAATCTCAGAAAATCGTGAAATAAACTGATAAAAACACAAAGATGGCGAATTATGAATAATAACAAAAGCATTTGGCATGCCAGCACCAATTCGTTCGATGCATGATTCGTTTAATCGTGAATTGCACCGAGAGCAAATGGACGATCGTCAAACGTTACCTGTCATTCCGAGATCAACAGCTGCAGATTAATTAAACGCATGTCTGAAATCGTCGAGTTTGTGGCATTATGTGAAGAAGTTTCAGTTGACCACGAAGAAATAGCACGAGAAATACCTCTAAGAGAAAATGATGCATTTAAAGATCTGTAGGTCTACTGCGTATTCCGATCTGAAAATAAAACCGATTTGAAAGTTGAATAACAAACCGCATAGTCCGATTTGCAGAAATTAATTTCTGAAAGTCGGAAAATATTTTTGATAATAAATGTATTTAATATGAAATGGTTCAAGTTGAGGTTAAATATGTGTATGTGTGTGTGTGTGTGTTTTAAAATTTACAGAGCGAATTATTTTTAATATTTATTGTTGATAAATTTTTACAATGTCAGTACAGTGATTGTGAGTACCATATTATTTGTATTTTATAAGCAAAGTTAATACAAAACCGGAGCAGTTTGATTCTCTTATTGAGATTATGGGAAAAAATAGTGATTTTGCCAAAGGTTATGCAAAAGCTGTTCAAGCAAAAACTAAGAGCAACTTGTGGAAACGAGTTGAACTGGAGCTAAATTTATTGGGCCCACCAGTAAAGCACATAGAGGGCTGGAAAAGATTATGTATAAATTATAAAATGTCGATTTACATACATTTACTTATTTTACCCAATATTAATTAGTTCCTTTCACATACATTTTTTATACTTTTAGGTATGGGCCACATACAGAGACTCATTGAAAAAGAAATTACGCAGGAATAAGAAACGTATTTCTGTCCCAGTAAATTGATTCCAAAAGAGGAGAAGCTAGTCCAAATTTTAAATATGAAATTAAGGTTTTTCGGGGCCCTTAATGCTAGATCATTCGGACCGGTTTCTACATCAAATATTACAATTTCGAATGGACCATCAAATTTGACATTGCTGACTGACCATGATGATTTACGTACCGAGATTGAATATTTAATTGAAAATGACATTTTAATATTGCTAATACAACTCCAAGAAGACAGACGCCTAAAAAATCTGCAGAAAATCAAAATATCACTAAATTATTAGAAGAACAAATAGCGCTATAAAAGGAGTTCCACATTTCAGTTATTGATAAACTGGGTAGCATCAAAAGGACTATCAAAGATCTGCATCAAGCAGAATTAAAAAAAATTGAGCTTCAAAAAGAATCAAATGCGTGAAAATTATAACAGAACAAAATACTGAATTTAATAGGTTAGAATACGAAAAATTTAAAATTAAACAACATGCTATTGAAATCGAAGAAATTAAATTGAATATCGTAAAGGCCACAAAACTCCAATAAACAAAAGTAACCGAAGTTAGTCTGTGTGACCGAATCAACTGTATATGGGTTCCATCTGTAGTACCTGTTACATTTGGAATTCTATAATTTTCATAGAAATACCTTTTCGCTTAATTTATTTCAGTTGGAGATATCTCT
Organism: Nephrotoma appendiculata; assembly: GCA_947310385.1. Classification (NCBI taxonomy): domain Eukaryota; kingdom Metazoa; phylum Arthropoda; class Insecta; order Diptera; family Tipulidae; genus Nephrotoma; species Nephrotoma appendiculata. Next base: position 143,252,686 of record OX371223.1, read on the forward strand.
AATTTTATCCATTGTATTTTCAATGGCTTCGGAAACTTCGTTCAATACCTCCGAAATGCTCTGTTGAGAGATCGCAATAAAAAGGTCCTCCCCACACTCAATTGATATGCACCCTGAGTATAAAAGCGAAACGCTGCGGTAAGCTTTATCATTGGCGGAAGAGCAGTTGACCTACGCAATGGTTTCAACTGGTCTTTTATTTCTTTCAGTACATAGAAAAACGATTCTTGTAATAGACGAAATAATTTTAAGAACCTGGAAACGTATATTGGTTAATTTATTATATAAACATTACTGAGACTATAGAAATTCATACATGTTAGAGCGAAATTTCAAAATATTAGATTTATCTCTAAATATCTATCTTTAAATGGCTATCGATACCTCATCTTCACTATCATCATCACTACTACTTAAATATATTGCAATAGAATCCATCTTCTTAAACTTTAAAAGTAAAACACCTTTATTTTGAAAATTAATTAAATTTTTGTCTTTATTCACAAAAATAATTTGACATTACATATCAATCGAAATATGACAACATTTTGATTCGATCTGAAAACTTTACACAGTACCGATTCATATTCAGATCAGATTTAAGTTTCAGATCGGTTTTGTTTTCAGATCAGAATACGCAGTAGACCTACTGAACAGGATTAGGCCCGTTGCACACTTGAGCTTTGTTTTTTGGGCTTGTTTTCAGCTTTACGTTTTGGTTTCCAAAATTCAAATAAAAGAAACATTGGTAATAAACCTCAGGATCAACCCAACCTGTAAAGCCCGATATTTAAATGTTTTATTTTCACCTTGGAGATAAATAATTAGCTCACATCGCTCAGAAAATGAGCGATGCAAGCTATGCTTCTACTCCACATATTTAAATAAAGAAATTAAATAAATCAGCGCATACGAGTGGCTTGAGGTAAGCTCCACGAATTCGGATTCACTTATTTTGTCTTTGAAAAGTAAACCAAGAAGCTGTGATCTGAAAACATAGCTCATTTCGCTTAAAAAACATAGTTCAAGCGTGCAACGGGCCTGATAGAGCGAAGTAATCGTAAATTTGAAGACTAGGAGCTACTGTCAACTAAGCTACAGCCAAGAATCAAATTCAAAAAAGGAGAAATTTGATCATATTTCATACTAAAATGAAACGAGTGCAAGCATTGAAACAAGCATCGTTATCCAGATCACACATTGCACTATAGGTTCGTTTGTTTGCTCTGGCGTTGCCATTGCATTGTTCACCTCTGGTCATAATGTATCACGTTCCAGTTTTCATCTGCCTTCTTTTTAGTGCCACTAATATCCAGAACAGACATTGATTCTCATATCCAACGAACACACACTGCTTGACTGCCTTTGAATCGTTTTTATGATTTTCCCTTTGGAATGTACATAGACACTTTTGACCGGAAATCCGCAACTAATAAATTTTCGGGTATTTTTACCGTGTCATAATTCATACGACGATTTCTCAGGCACCGTACGTGCTCTTCTTCGATTCAGTATATGCACGGATACATTGACAGCCTTCGCCCAGAATTTGTAGTCCATCTGCTTTGCTTGAATCATTTTCGCGCAGATTCCACAATTGTGTGATTGCCACGTTCCACACAACAATTCTGCTCCGGTATATACGGTACAGTTTGCTGATGCCCAATGCCCTTCACTTCGAAAAAATTTCTAATTCCGCATTGAAAAACTCTATTCCATTGTTATATCGAAAACTGGTTACCTTGTGCCCGTTCTTTTGGTGCATTTGCATTACCACGAATTGAATCTTTAATGCAACCACCGATTTCTGCTTTCAAAAGCAAAAAGAAGCTCGAACCGCCAATCGAATTGCATTGGCCATGAATAGTTTTGCCACATTCCTGTATATAACAAAACATTTCGTTTATAACATCCAAGATGATGCTTTGCAAACTTCACATGCAACATCCTCGGGCAAAACAATTTCCTTATTTCGTAAAAAAAATTCCACTTATGCGATGTTCTTATGTTCGAGTCATCGACTTTCGATGATTCCTCAACTTTGAAAAGCATTCGAAACGACCTGTAGCGTCGAATTCCCATTGCATAAATGTTTCCATTTGTTAGTCTACAAAGTTCTGTTTAGTTTGTAAGACTAGCGCTGTCATCTAATTGAGAATATAAAACTGAGTTGATTGTGGTTAATTTCATTCTCACATCTAATTAGTTAATTTAATGGATGGTCATTTAATTAGTGACAGCGCTAATCTAACAAAGCTTAGTCTTACAAACTAAACAGACCTTTGCTACACTATAACATGTTACTTCGAGCAACCGTAAATAAAAAAAAAACATCAATACACAAAACGGAAACATCAGGTGTAGTCTAGGCCAAAACAAAAACACAACATCACCCAGTCGTAAACAGCATCTAGTCGAGAGCATCATAATGAACGGTTTAAGTGATTACAAATCAGCAGAGGAACGTCCAAACCCGGTACAAAAACTACGACAACTAGATAACGGAATGCGTTTAATTAATTGCAAAATGGATGCAATTAATGCCAAACTAACATCAAAGGAGTTTTCAGATGAGTACCTCAAATTAAAAATTCATCATCTCAACTCCGAGATGAAGGGAAATGATCGGCTGCACCGAAGTATCCTCATGGAAATCAACCAGAAAAGTCAATACAAATACTTCACCGATGGTTACTACGGGAACATAACATCCGAAGTAGAGTGATGATTATCCCTAATGATCAAAATGGAGCAATAGTTAACTAAAACATGAACCTCAACATCGCTCGTGAAATTGCCAAAAGTGGATATACCCACGTTTCACGGAAAATATGAAAATTGGTACGAGTTTAACGACATCTTCACCCGGCTGATACATACATCAAAATACTCAACTTTCAAACACATTAAAGTTGATGAATTTAAAATCACATCTCCAACAACAAGCGGCATAATTAATCGCTCATCACCGACCGTTGGAGAAAATTACGAGGTGGCTTGGCAGATCCTACAGGCGAGATATAATAACAAGCGATTGTTGGCCTAATCGTATTTGAACGAGAGATGTAACTGCACAACATCCATCAGCCGCGAGTATCAGTAACCTGCATCATCATCATGCTGCACAACATTAAACACTTTCAGATGGAAAACCCATTTGAGGCCATCATCGCACATCTTGTAATGCAGAAGTTAGACTTCGACACTGGAGCGTTTTGAAAACAGTTTCGATTGCAATCGCGAAGTGCCACCGTTAAAGAACTGCTTAGAGTTTTTATTGAGAAGGTTTCAAGCGTTGGAAGCCTCCGGATTGAATAAACCAGTAATTTCACGGGCAGCCAAACCTGAGTACAATATCGTCGGAAAGTACTCATAAATACGGAGAACGGCCACCAGATGCCGATTACACCAATATCTACGATCACATTTATTGCCCAGAACCCGAGCGTTTCATCACGCGGTGTCACCAATTTCTCAATATTATCGTAAAAAGACGACTTGATTTTATCAACAGAGTGAAAATCTGCACCAATTGCTTGTTGCATAACACGAATTCAGTTTGTGATGAAAAACCCGCATGTGTCACCTGCAATAACAGACATCATCTGATGTTACACGAATCATATCAACGACCTGAAAAAAGGGTATCAATCGGCACCTTCAAGTGTACTCAATTAACATTATTAGCAACCGCCGTAGTAACGATCAAATCCATTTGTGGCGTTCGAACCAATGCACGAACTTTAATCGATTCAGGATCACAAGCCTCTTTGATCACGGAATCCGCGGGTCAACGTCTTGGTATAAAACTATAACAAACCACGGTAAATATATCAGGAACTGGAGCTAATCATACAAACACGTGCCTTAAACTGCATTTCCCATCAACATACAAATTAAAGGTAAAGGCGTACGTGTTGCCTAAAATTACATTGGATGTGCCCGAACAACCAATAACGCGAAGCCAGAACGATAGGTGGAGTAAATTGGTTTTGGCTGATCCGGAATATCAGCTTCCAGCCCCAATCGATCTGTTGCTAGGAGCAGGCGTGTACAGCGACTTTATTGGCACGAATCATAAGTAAACCTAGTGCAATAAAAACTAGCTTCGGTTGACTAATTTCCGGTCCAACTTCAATCAACGGAGATCCACAAAAAGCTTCTATCCATATGGGCAACAAAATTGAGGACGATATGTAGAGATTCTGGGAAATGGACGAAATTCCGACCATCAGCGGTAGGCCGGAGATCGAACATGAATGTGAACAGATGAGTGAGTGAGCTATATGTGATTTTTATGACCACGTACATCAAATTGCAGCTCATGAAGCCGGTTAGATCCAATAAAGGGAACTATTATCTACCTCACCATGCGGTATTGAAAAATACAGATACCGCAAAAATTCGGGTGGTGTTTCGATGCTTCCATGCAGACAACTACAGGCAAGTCTAAATGATGTGTTGCATATTGGACCTCCACTACAAAACGTCTTGTGGTTCATACTACTGAGATGAAGACTACATCGGATAGTGTTCACCGGGGATATCGAGAAGATGTATCGCCAAATACGAAGGCAGAGAGAACATCAGAGTTATCAAACCATCATTTGGAGAGAAAATAAACATCAACCTTTGCAAGAATATCAACTCACTACCGTTACATATGGGACATCCGCCGCACCTTACCTGGCCATTCGGATACTACCTCAACTGGCTGAAGATAAGTCCGCTCAACATCCAGAGATGACTCGCATTCTAAAATGAGATTTTTATGTAGACCATGTCCTAACCGGCGCTAACACCGTTGAAGAAGCTCAGCAACTGCAATCCCAACTGGTAAAACTTCTTCATAAGAGAAAAATGGATGGTCTAGCAATCATCAAAGCCTCTTGGCAGGGATTCCGGATGATAAAATCATGATCGATGATCTTACCTTCACCGACGAACATGCGATTAAAACATTAGGAATTCGCTATAATCCAACGGGAGATCACTTAATATTCCACGTCCAGTTACCACCTAATAACGGCAAATTTACTAAGCGGCAATATTTGCCGGAAATATAAAAAATGTTCGACCCCCTGGGATGACTATCACCACTAACAATCAATTGCGAACTAATGTATCAGACAAAGTGGAGTTTGGACTTCGATTGGGATAACCTACTGCCACCCGAACTCTCCAAAAAATTGGATCACCTAAAGAGGGACTTAACTGCAAGCCAAGCCATCCAGATACTGCGATACCTTAATTATGCCACAAACGACTGCAGTGTTGATCTATACGGATTTTGTGATTCGATACAGTAAAATCACCGTAAACGACCAAACAACCAGCCTATTACTAACGGCAACAACTAAAGTGGCTCCAGTGAAATCCAAACTAACCATCCCTCGCCTAGAGCTAGGTGGGGCACTGCTGTAAAGCCGACTAGTACAACAAGTATCCAAGAATCTAGACGTGAATATCACCAACATAACCATATAGATCGATTCCATGATCACACTGGCGTGGATTCAAGAACATCCGTCCACGTGGAAACCGTTTGTCGTAAACAGGGTCGCAGAGATTCAAACCATCAGCGACATACAATCATGTAGACATATTCGGTAGGAGGAAAATCCCGCAGGCTGCGCATCTCGATGGGTGACCGCAATTAAAATGAGATCACTGAACAGTTGGTGGAAGGGACTAAGTTTTCTGCTGAACAAGGAACCATATGAGGACGAGCAGATTTCCGAGACACCAGAAGATATCACATTTAGTTCACATCTTCAAATACTAACTAGGCAATCAGAAATCGATAGGTTAATCAATAAACGATCATCCCTCAGCAAACTCATCCGAATAACAATCTACATATTAAGCTGGCGGACCACACATCGTGGACTAATACGGTATGGAGAGTGGGATCACGCAAACAAGCCTCTTAATAAGCATAGCTAAACTTCATTCACTATATCCATTTCTGGACAAAAACAACGTATTTTGGGTAGGAGGTAGACTGGAAAATTCAAAGCTCCCGTATGAAGAACGACATCCGGTTATAATCCCATACAAGGAACACTTAACCGACTTGGTCCTGGATTGGGGCCATCGCCAAACATTACATGGAGGTAATTCTGACGTTGGCATGTATTCGCAAACGGTTCTGGATCATCAGAGGGGTTCAAGCAGACGCACCATTTCATCCGATGCCGCATCGATTCTAAGTTAAAACCTCGGAACAGCTCATGGGAAACCTGCGCGCTCCTCGAGTCACTGTAACTCACCCATTCACATATACTGGAGTGGATTATGCGGGACCCATTAACATACGGGCGAGTAGAGGCCGTGGTGATAAATCCTGCAATTCACATCGAAGTAACATCGGATATAACCATGGAAGGATTCGTAAGCGCTTTTAGGCGATTCACTGCACGCTGAGGCAACGTAGCTCATATATACAGCGATAATGGAACCAACTTTGTAGGAGCTAGTAAACTAATGCAGCCCATAACTTGGCATTTTATTCTGGCTTCAGTACCACACTTCGAGGGACTTTGGGAAGCTGGAGTAAAATCATGGCGGAGTGCCGGAAAGCTTGCGGGTCTGCTTTCAATAGAGCGAAAAGATCTAGAGAAATTCAAGACTGGGACTCTATAAGGAAGGCCTCAGAGTTTACAAAAGGGAAGTAAGGAAGGCGCAAAGGAAGTTGTGGAGGCACTTCTGTGATAGAATGGAAGGAGTCTCAGAAATTTCGCGCTTAAGAAAGATTCTCTCCACTAGTCCAGTTGTTCCAGGCTATCTGATAAAACCGGATGGCGAATGGACGGTATCTAGTGAAGAGACTCTTGATCTTTTGATGGAAACTCACTGCCCTGGACGTGAGGAAGTGTCAACTGCGGGGCCTTTGAATGACTGCGGGCCTAGGAATGACTGCGGAGTCCATCTATTACGTACAGATGATTTTCTGAATGCACGAAGATAAACTGGGCTATTAAAGGGTTTAAGCCTTTTAAGTCAGCTGGCCCGGATGGAATTGTACCAGTAGAAATTCAGAAGAACTCGGAGGTCTTGCTTCCCTGGCCGGAAGTCATCTTCAAAGGTTGTCTGAAGCTGGGGTACGTTCCGATGAAATGGAGTTAGGCTAAAGTGATCTTTATCCCGAAAACAGGTAGAAACTCGCACAGCAACCCTAAGGACTTAAGACAAATATCTCTATCATCCTTTCTGCTGAAAATCATGGAAAGGCTGCTGGACGTCTATATTCGATCGAGAATTGTACCCAGAAACTGGGCACAATCTCAGCATACGTACCATAAGGATAAGTCCATGGATACGGCATTACACACCTTGGTTCGGGGAATTGAGAAGTCACTGGATTTTCAAGAATTTTCGTTGGTGGCATTTCTCGATATCGAGGGCGCTTTCAACAACGTGAAGGTGGAGGCAATTAGGGAAGGATTGCTGCCACTTGAGATCGAAGACCCAGTAATCAGGCTGATCGATCACTTGCTTGGAAGCAGAAGGGTCATAGCGAGAATGGGGGAAGTTTCTGTCAGGAGATGGGTCGTTCGAGGAACACCCCAGGGAGGTGTCCTCTCTCCCCTTCTTTGGAACATAGTAATCAATGGACTAATATTCGAACTGGAGAGGGAAGTAATAGGTGTGGGTGCTTATGCCGATGACGTAACGATAGCTGTCTCGGGTAAGCACCTGGGTACAATCAGGGATGTGATGCAGAATGCTCTATCAATCACTGCGAGTTGGGCCAGTAGATGTGGATTGGGGATTAACCCATCTAAAACAGAGCTGGTCTTTTTTACTAGGAAATATAAAATTCCGGCAATGGTTCCACCGAGCCTGAATGGTACTAGACTGGTCCTTACTGAAAAGGCAAAATTCTTAGGGATTTTTCTGGACAGTAAGCTCAGTTGGAAACCAAACACGATAGAAAGAGTTAAGAAGTCTACTGTGGCACTCTGCTCTTGTAAAAATGCCATTGAAGAAAATGGGGCTTGAAACCGAAGCTAGTACATTTTACACGGCAGTTGTAAGGCCCGTACTGTTATATGGTGTGAGCGTATGGTGGCCAGTTCTGGAGAAATTAACATACAGGAACATGATGGGGAAGGTGCAGCGGGCAGCCTGTCTGCTCATTAGTGGAGCGCTGAAAACAACCTCCACTGGTGCCCTAGAGGTCATGCTGTACCTTCTCCCGTTGGATATCGTTGGCAAGCAAATGGCGGTCAATACGGCCGCTCGGCTATCAGCGACTTTGGAGTGGAAGTGCCTGCAAAAAGTTCACTCAACTATAGTCAATTCAGCGAGGCATGACCTGGCGAATTTAGACTATATAACACCCCTGTTGTGTTTCGGCAAGCTTTCTAAGGCGATTCTCCCCTCTAGGGAGGATTAGAATAGTGGTCTCATTATAGAGACCGGGTCAGCTAAATTCTTCACCGATGGCTCCAAGCTCGATGATAAAGTGGGAGCGGGTGTATTCTGTGCAGAATTAAATGTTAGTTTATCTTTTCGTCTGCCTGAGTACTGCAGTGTGTACCAGTCATGAATTGCTTGAAGCATAATGTAATATCGTTACAGTTCGTTAATATCGGAATCAGTTTCCCTGGCGTCAAGGGTGGCGTTGGATTGTCACACATCTCTTAACGAGATGAGTGGACATTTCAATATCCAGTTGGTCTGGGTTCCGGGCCATTCTGACGTTGAGGGAAACTGCAGGGCAGACGAGTTAGCAAGGTACGGTACGACTCTCCAACTGGAACCAAGGGGAGACTGCGTAGGAAGGCCTATGTCTGTGCTGAAAGCAGCAAGCCATAGGGAAGCAGTTGCCTTGACAAATGCTAAGTGGATCGCCAGTTCAACTGGCAGGGTAGCGAAGCAAGTATGGCCTGAGCTCAACTTGTATCGCTCCAAGATCTTAATCACACTAAGAAAGCGTGATTTAGGTAGAATTGTGAGGATAATTACTGGGCACTGTCTTTTTGGAGAACGTACAAGAAGGCTGGGTCTGGATTTAAATGACTTCTGCACAAGCTGCATGGACGAGGAGGAGGAGGAGACTCTTGCTCACTTCCTTTGCTCGTACCCTGCGCTAGTTGGTAGAAGACATGATTACTTGCGAAAATACATTATGGACAGTCTCTGTGACCTCGAAAGTTGTATGATGCGAGATCTTTTACGCTATATTAATAGTACTAAATGGGTTTAAGGGAGTTTATGATGTCGGATCCTATGGTATCACAATGGGCCATAATTGGAATAAGTGTGCGATAGCAACCACTGAAACCTAACCTAACCTAGCACCAGTGCATTTCTTAATTGAAAATGCACTCACAGCTCCTCCAAAAAAAAAACATCCAGAAGCCTCAAAAAAACTCTCATCTCGATGGAGGTTGGTGTAGAACATGCGGTCGCAGTTTTGGAATAAGTGGACAATGGATTACTTACATCGTCTACAGCAGCGGCTCAAATTGTGAAAGGAATCAAAAAACATTGACAAAGAAGACATTGTCTTATTACGAGATGAACTATTACCCCGACCAGAAGGAAATTAGGCCAAGTTCTGGAGGGATGAACTAGGCCGGGTCGTAACTGTGAAAACCACTGATCATCCCAACATCAAGAGACCAATAGCAAAGGTGTCACTGTTACCTATCCAACAATCGAGATAAGTGAGGCACTAGTCACTAGCTGCTGAGTCCAACACCCAAGTATTCTTATCTTCCCTTGATGTCCAGCCATGGCACAGAAATGCACAGTATAAAACATTTTCTGTTTCTTCAGTGGAATGAATAAAATAAATCAAACCTGTCACAACTTTAGGTATATTACACCACAGAGTGCGTTCACTAATATAGGACTATTGTGATAATCAGATTCAACGCAACGCTGAAGATATTTAAAAACGATTAACGTGACTAATCGGGGAGTGAAATCTCGCCCGTTGTTGGTGGCTCAACTACCACTAGTCAAGGGAAATAGGCTGGCTTAATAGAGTCTAGAAAGAGTCACTTTCAGATTAAGGTTCTGATATAACTGTGGGGGGGGCTGACGAGTCATCCTAAATGCTTGGTTTAACCTAAGGGTCTGCAATCCAGCAAAACAAATTACGCAATTCTGCGTCAAATATGTTGATGTAGCAAACAGGTTCGCGTTATGTTGGCGAAACGGGAAAGATTAATGGACTAATCGAGATATTTGATGTTATTCCATTTTCTTTAAGGAATATAAAGCTACAGAGAAAGAGAAAAAATATTACGAAATTTACAAAATTAAAAATCCGAAGATTTGAGGTACAACCTGTTATCCAGCAAGGCACATGAAGCAGTTTCGCATCAAATATGTTGATGAAACGGGGGAGATTCAATGACCAATCAAGACTTTGATGGCTTCCCATTCCCTTTAAGAAATATAAAAGCTACAGAGAAAGAGTGAAATTTTCAAAATTAAAAAGCCAGTGTGCAACCGATTTATTGGAATTGGTTTTGTACCCTCTATATGATATTGAATTGGATTGACTAATTAAAAGCTGTAGAATTTTAGTTAATGTATTTGAAGATCAAGTATGTACCCTCGTATAGATACATGACACAATCATACATGTGCAATCGCGTGATTGTGCATGCTGATTGACAGTGTATGGTATTGGGTATTGATGGGGTGATTGCGCATGCTGATTGTAGCCGTATTTTCTTGAGAACTAAAACATTTTTGCTTTAGCTGAATCAGCGCTATTCAGCTATTTCAACTAATGCAAATCTGCATTATCATTCAGCCAAAGCAAAATTCTAAAATGCTTTAGTTTTTTCTTTAGCCATTGTGGTGTTGTTGTTATTGTATCAAGAAAATACACTGTGTGTGATTTTCAAATTTTTTGATTTTTTCTTGTTTGTACATGCAAAACTGCGTCGTATGTAATTTGCTCAGTCCAATGTTTTAACTTGTGTGTGACATATTACAGTAAATATGGCAAAGTTAATAATGTATGTATTTATATTTAATAAAGAATTGAAGATCCTCAAACGTTTTTCCAGTTGCTAGAATGTCGAATGTCCATATCCACTACGTTTTATACACAATTCTTTCATCCAAAGTTGTATATTTCTTTATTTATTTCTTTTTTTTCGTATTGCTAGTCCAATTAAAATTGCAACGCAAGCTTCTTCATAAAATATTTTAAAACTGTGCAGTCACACGTTTGCGCATGCATGATAGTGTCGTGTATGGGCCCTATAAAAGCTACATATTTGAACTTTAAATACATTAACTAAACTTTTACAGCTTTTAACTATTCAATCCAATTCAATATCAAATTATCATGAGTTCAATTTGATAATTTTGTAGCACGTGGGTTGCAATTGTTATAATGAAAGAGCTCCCGACAATATGTCTAATGCCTTGTCTGAAAGTCTGGAATTTTATTAAAAAAAAACTTCGGCGAACTGGATCAAACCGATAACGTCTTAAAGCACTACAAATATCATTATAAATTATAAATAGAAATTGGAAACTATTAATTTTAAAGTTAATCCACATTGAATATGCGCGGCAATCCACAAAGAATCGCGTACGAAATAAATAAGTTAAAACTTCTGGTCTTACACACCCGTGCTACATACATACAAATTCGTATATATTTATTGTCTAATCCCCGGCTTAAGTCAGTTATTTATTATATAAACTTGTTTATATTATATTTTTATGTGACCGATTTCGTGTTTGGCCACGCAAAACGCTATGCGCGCACGCTGCCGCCGATCATATCGGGCAAAATTATTAATAATTTATTTGAATTAAAAATGATTTGTTTAAATTTAAAAAATTTTTTTTCTTTGATTTGCTTTTTTTGGTTTTTTTGGTAAAGTGCAATACGTTCGATATATTAATTCATCGATTCTAAAATTAGATGTTATTTTTAAAATAAAAAGAAGAATTTTTTTTTTATAAATTTAAATTAATAAATGTCGATCAATAGTGATGTGTAATCGAGATAAATAATGTGCGCGATTTATTGTGGGTATATAATTTTGATTTTTGGTTTTACAAAATATGATAATTCAGAGGTGAAATACGTGGTTAAATTTTTGGGGATTTTTGCTGAGCACAGGTGGTAAGTTCATTGGGGTGAATTTGATTTTTGTTAAATTTGTCTGGTAATATGAATTACTCATTTTGGCTGGTTTTGACGTTCCAAAGTTATAAAACACAGAAATATCACGTAATGACGATAAACCATACAAATCACAAACTAGTTTCATAGCTAATTGGGCTAGTGGTATTACCTGGATAAGACGGAAAATGATGGCTGACTACATTTTTCTTGAAAGAAATCATTAAATCTTATTAAAATTAACTGGATAATATTTTGTTTTGTTATTAAATTGCCTAGAACCCAAAAAGTTTCCGCACTCAATGCCTCAAAGGGCCCATGATGCAAGCCGGACCCCTTATTAAGCGCTCTGCTTTTTGAATAATTCCTAAACATTTAACACAATCTGATTATTAATCATACTCCCAAAAAGAGTTAAGGTGGTAAGACCACTTGGTTTTTATTTAAACACTTCACCCCTCTACAATATGAGGAGCACAACTTGGAATGACGTTGAGGTGTTTATCGGTATCAGTAATAATAAGATCATCTTATCTCAGCATAGTCCTGAGCGATGAACCCAAACTGCTGAAGCTTAACCAGAATTTCGTCTATAACCAACAGCACAGTAAGGATGAGAGCACACCTTCCTGACCTTTGACAACCTTGATGGCAACAGAAGTCCAGTTCAAATTCTACAACTCGTGATTTAAGCATATATTCAACCCGATTTGCAATATTGTTGTCAAAGTCGAAATTTCTACAAGCGTCTGTGATCGCAGCAAAGAAAGTGCTGTCAAATTCACCAGCAATGTAAAGAAACGTATCTATGAGAAAATCTTTGTGATTAACTGATTTTTCAATCCTAGTGCAGGGCTCATGAATTACCGTTTCGCAGTATTTGCCACTCTGCAAGCATGCTGCGTTATACTGAGTATTGAAATATTCAGAATGTGGTCTGTTATAAATGATCCTTGAAACAAAACTGTTATATCCATGCTGTTATTCGGCAGGCAAAATTTCATTAGGTCACCAGCCTTGTACAGTACAAAGGAGAAAACACTTCAATACAGTACATACATTGTCTGTTGGATACATTTGATTCGGCAGAAGTATTAGGATATTCGGTATCAATAAACAAAAGTAATTGTTCAACCTTCTTTATAGAAATTGTAAAGTTTTCGTTGGTAATTGTCATTCTTAACCAACTTTTTGTCAGAACACCACAATGGCTGGCTCTGGAAAATGTTGGTTAACAAGAGTTTACAAAAGAAGTCGAAATAACACTCGACGGTGATGATGCCAAAGATTATATTTCACTCATTGATGGAATTTTACTTGGGGTTAGATCACATCCGATAATTTGGCATAGAAACGATCCCAATTGGTTAGTTTCGATAAGGTTTGAAAGGTGAAATTTTACAACTGCGAGATTGAAAGAAATGGGCCTGTTTTGGTATACATGCTCGACCAAGGATTTCAAGTTCAGAGGAGCTTAGGAAATTAAGTATAGCCCCCATATATGTATAAATTTGTAAATTAAGTTATAGGATGAGCTGCAGCATGCTAATTCCAAATGTGTATAGCCTCAAAATTACTTGGGCACTGATTTCTAATTAATTATATTGTTGCTGTTTAAATGTGAGTTTCCACGAAACTAAGTTGGTCCTTTTCTTTAGGAAATACAAAACTACCTCAGATCGTCCGGACAGCAAACTAAATTGGAAATGTAACATATTAGAAAGGGTAAAGATCGATGCAATAAATTTTTACTCCTGAAAAAAAGCAATTGAAAACAATGGGATTTGGAACCTCTGTATTTCTACTATTAGACCCATTTTATTATATGAGGTTACTGTAGGCTGGACACCAACCGCTTCAAATATTCTGGCCAACTTAAAAATAATGTGATGGTCCCTTGTGTATTAGTGGTATTAGTGGGCTCTCAGATGCAAAGCCACTCTAGCACTGGGCATTTTTTTCCTTTCACACCTCTTGATATCCGAAGTGAACAAATGGCAATGAGCTCACCGATAAAGCTCAACTCCATCTCCATGTAGAACTGTACCATTACAGGACACTCGTCTATTCTAAGAAACAGGAACATCGCAAATATTACCGACTATACCTACCACCCCGTCACCATGTTTTGATCTGAGGTTTAGGACTGATATTCCCACCGGAGAGGACAGATAAAGAGAAAATTTCTGAATACTGAAGGTACCAATATTGTGGATGTGGGGTTTACTGTGAAGAATTAAATGTAAACCTCTTTTTCGTCTCCCATTTTTCAAGCTGAACTAATCGCGATAAGGGAAGCGGGTGGAGTATAATGGAAAATCTGCAAGAGATATTCGCATTCAGGCTTCAGTTAGGAAGCTCACATCATATTCCTTACATCGAAAGCAGCCCAGAAACGTCTGCCATCTCTTAACAACATCCACCTGCTGTCGGTGCTAGGGCATTTCAATATTACTGGGAAGGAAATTGCGTATGAACTCACTCGCCAAGGCAAAACCTGCCACATTTCACCAGGCAGGGCGGAATTTGATGTACCGTTCAGTACTTGCAAATTACTGCTTCAAGAGGAAACTAGTACCTCATGAGTAATAAAGACATATCTGTCAAATTTAGACCTGTCGCGAGATCCAGACAGTTGGTATCGCTGTTGTGGCGACATCCGCCTTGCGTAAAGCATCCGTTCTTACGAAAACATGAGTGCATTCACCTAATTGACGACTGACGAATATTTTATCAGTTGTATGCCGTGTTGCTTGAACTGGTTCTATCTCCCTGAAATGTCGCTTACGGCTCTTTATAAATTCGGATTGTGGAATTGTATGCTCGTTATGTTCCAAAAATTGACCAGGAATACGTAACGTATCGCCATATACCAACTCAGCAGAAGTTGCTCGCAATTCGTCTCGATACGTGGTTCTCAATCCTAACAAAACTGATGGTATAGGACTGCTGTCCAGTCTGTTCTATTATAACACATTATGACAACTTTTAACGATCGGTGCCAACGCTCGATCATGCCGCTGCAAATCCTAACAGCTTCGACAATTCTTTAAATATCTGAGACTCGAACTGAGCACCCTGAACGGTAACAATAAACGTAGGTATGCTAAAACGTGCGATCCATACCGAATACAAAGTGAATGCCACCGTAGTTACTGTGATGTCTGGAACTGCAATGGCCTCAGCCCAACGCGTATATCGGTCAAACATCGTCACACAATAACGATTGCCTTCCGAAATTGGTAGCGGACCGATACTATCAACATGGACTTCGGTGAATCGCTGGGATGTGATTTCATATGAACCTGTCATTGAGCTAGTATGTCGAGAAACTTTCGACCTTTGGCATGACATACACCATTAAGCAAGCAACTGGACATCTTTTTAATGTGCCACACTACATGATCCGTTAACAATCTCACAGATGCCTTAATCCCAGGATGTGATATGCCGCAAACATCTGTGTTCGAAACTTTCTAGGAATATATGGACGAGGTTTGCCTGTTGACATATCGCAGTAAAGAGTTTTATCCGAATTAAACTGGGCAGGAAATTTATCAAACTTAAGAGTAGTGTTGAGGTCCGCGTCGCGATCAACTTTGCTAATTCTTGATCCGTGAACTGTGCTTCTGCAATAGCATTGTAGTCTATCACTTCGGGCATGTCTATCCGATCAATTCGCGAGAGAGCATCTGCAAAGACATTGTCTATACCGCACACATGCTGCAAATCGGTTGTGAATTGACTTATAAAATCTAAGTGCCTACCTAGATAGGCTGCCAGAAGCTCACGATCGTACGCGCTGTATCTTTGTTGAGTAGGCGTCAGACGAACGGAAAAAAACCTAAGGGTTGTTAAGCATTATTCACCCATTACTGAATAACTGCTCCTATCGCTGTATCTGAAGCGTCCACCATGATGGACATCTGCTTCGGACCAATCAATGAAGACCTTGCTATTTTTTCGGTATCCTTTTAAAAAATCATTTAAAATAGCCTGATCTTTAGCTGCAGTGGGAATGAAACGACGGTAAAAGTTTACCATTCCAAGAAATCGTTTCAACTGTTGGACGCTCGAATTGTGTAATTATAGCTGGACACGTCCTGGAGATGGTAAGATACCCTGCGCATTGATTTTATGACCCAGAAATGGTAATTCTTCTTTCGCAAAGACACACTTCTCCACGTTAATCACTAATCTTGCATTGAACAATCGCTGGAAAACTGTAGATAGATATGCTAGGTGGTCTTCTCGTGAATTCGATGCCACTAGAATATCATCGAAATAGACAAAACAGTATGGTGACCCCCGCAATACCGCATGCATGAGTAGTTGGAATGACTGCGCCCAATTACGGAGCCCGAATGTCATTCTCACAAACTGGTATATAATCAATCGGGATAACAATCGGGAATAGTGACATTGTTCAGAGCACGGTAATCCCCACATGGCCGCCATTTTCTGTTCTTCTTCTGCACTAAGTGTAGTGGACTGGACCATGCGCTACTACTGGGCTTATCAGGAGCCAGTCGACCCGCCGTGCATGATATTGATGGGCCTTGCGTTTCTAAACAATGCGTTACGTCATGTTTCACCGGTTCGCTATTAAATGATGATTCCCGGCTAATGGAATTGTATTGCATCAACAAGTTGGAAATTGTCCAAGATCGATAACGAAGATCCTGATAAATCTGTTAGTAACCAGACTGTATAAACGGATGTTAAAGGGTCTATGATTCGCCTTTTTTCAATATCTACTATGATTCCGGTGCTGCGCAAAAAATCCGCTCTCAATATTGATATTGATACGTCCGCGATAATAAAATTTCAAGAAAAAATACGAATAAGTCCGAGATTGACCTTAAGGGTACGGGTGCCGAAAGCCTTAATGCATGTGCCATTGGCAGCATACAAATTAAATTCAGACTTAACACCTGTGTTCTTTTTAATATCCGGTGGTATTACTGAGATATCCGCCCCGGTATCAATCAAAAACTTGCGATTTGTATTTTTTTTCTGGTGACTAGATCGTGTTCCATCACAACACGTCGCCGAATGTTGATGAGCGATTATTTTTTTGGTGTAGACTGACTGCCAGTCTGGCTGATGAACACAGCATGATGCTTACACCTAAAAACGCATTTGTTTGCTCGATCACCAAACCAACGATGATAATAACACTCGTCCTTGCTTTGTTTTGGTTCTCGAGAATTGGAACGCGGTTGATCCTTCGACGTTCGGTTACTTGATGTACTATGGGGCTATCTTTTGATTTCCATCAGTGCGGAAACCTGATTCATGATATGCGATTCGAATTGGGCCCATCTCTCGTCAAGATCAGTCGTGGGAGATGAAACTGATTTAGTAGAATCTATTTGGGCGGAATAAATCAGCACGTTCGGCTAATACTGTCAAAGACAGGTCGTTTTCGAACGGTGGCAATACCAACTGCACCTGAGGTGGTAACCTACTGCATCCACAATTGCCGGATGGAATCATCTCCAAACTTTTTAACTGCATTAAACCTGAATTTGCCGAGAAGCTGCGATGGTTTCGCGCCGCCTAATGTGAGACCATGCAACAAATTATGCAGTTTGGTCTTATCGGACTCACTAAGAACTTTAATGACCTCCGATTTGAATTTAGAATAGGGTGTTGCATCTCTATCGCTCATAATTAGTCCGGCGAATTGGTCATGTAATCTTGGTCCAAAGCACTAACGGCGTGAGAATACCTTGTGGCTTCAGTGGTTATGTGTGCAATGGGAAACTGCTGTTCGAACCACAGGGTTTTGCGTGTACAGAGGTTGAGGAGGAACAAACAGAACATGCACAATGAGATGACTTACTGTTGACTTGACTATCCGAGTTCGTACCAAATGAGATGTTTTTAGTGTCTGGCGAACGAAAAACTTTAGACGACACGCTAATATTGGCAACGTTAGTTTCTAGAACCATATGTACCTGTAGCCTTAGTCAACCGAGATTCAATTAATTGTTGCACTCGCGACTCGATCATTTCTTGCAACCGCGATTCCGACACTGTCATACTCGTTTCTGGAGGTTCACTCGGGTTACCTAGCACTATCTACGGGGGTCATGCTCGTCATCTGACTCATCGCCGTTAGCAGTATACCTTATTAAATAGCACACGATAAGAAATACACACGAAAAAATAAACGCGGTCGAGAACATGCTGGGCGTAACCGCAAACTTTCAACAACATTAGAAAAACAAAGAAAAGGTACTTACAGTTATAGTAAAGTATACAAAAGTTTTTAAATAGTATGTAAGATGTTTTTGTTGCATGTTCAAATAAAAATATCCAAATAATCATAAATGGCAGCCACACTTTTATCAAAATGGTAATAATACGTGCGAGGCAGTTGCTCAATAAAAAATTTTAAGGTTAACTCCGCGTGGTTTTATCGTACTGGTATCCTAACCTCCAAAAAATGTTTTTATTTCTGTTGTATTTTCACCACTTAATGGAGGCCTAGTCGTTTTCCCCCACTATTTTATTATGTATGCAGATGATCACGGAACCAAATTTCTTGAACGCCTTCGCAATCCACTAAATAAACACAAATGTATATGACGTTTCACAGTCGATATAATTTTCTCGATTTATTTAACATAAGCAATTTGGCAATTCTTATTTTAAATTCAAATAATTATATTTTTATTTTTTTATTAATATAATTTTGTTTATTTTTATAAATCAAAAAAAACACGTCTTCTCTTTTTTTAATACTTCGGAAATCTGGTACCTTTTCTTTGTTCTCTTCTTTTTCCTGTTTTTTTACAAAATCAACGATGCCACCCAGCAAACCCGACAAAAGCCAAACCCAAAAATATATTTTTACGCATAACGCCACACTATTACGGGGCATTGTCTCATAATTAAGAATTCTCCTCACATGATTACTGTTGTAGTTGCGAAGATGAAGGGAAGACAGAAACTGTTCTCCATTTGCTTTGCACCTGTCCTCGTCTGTCCTTAGCAGACTGGAATTCCTGGGAGCTCCACTCTTCACTGACTTGACGGACCTCAGTAAAATAGGCACCCCACGCTTCGTTGAGAGCTCAAGATGGTTCGATAAGTATGCGAGGAGAGGAATCAATGTGGCACGGATACGAAACTCATTGTGTCTTAGCCAGGCTTTTAGGACAACCACTCTATAATCTTACCTAACCTAAAAGTTACCTTGATTTCCGCTTTCTTTCTAAACAACTGCATTATCGACCTTCTTTATATGCATTGGTAGAAAAAGTCAGCAGACATTTTTTGTTGTTTTTACCTTTTTCTGTAGAAAAACTGTATTATAGACGTACAATTTAAAATTATTGTAGAAAAATTGACTCAGTTTTTTTATGTAAGCATGTTTTCGGCCTAAATTCGATTAAATTTCAATTGTTTACTATAAAAATGCATTCACATAAGCACAAGAACTGTTTTATTAATAAACTAGAAGTAGAAAGTAGAAAAATTCTCCAGCCTTAGGGTTTAAAAGGTCCGCGACCGCAAGTTTGTTAATTTAGATAAGTTGTGTATTCCTATAGCTATCTACCGAGCGAGTATGATGACCCGCTGACCGTAGGGACTCCCGCTAGTCATATACATGACACGGCAAAAGTATTGGTTTCGTTGAAAAGATGAAAAATTCTATAGCCTTAGGGTTTCAACGGTCCGCAAATTTGATGATCTATATAAATTCTAAACTCCCTGGCGTTAGGGTTTCAACGGCCCGCAATTTTATTGATTTATATAAGTTCCGGTTTCCTATGTCTATCTACCGAGCGACTATGAAGACCCGCTGATCGTAGGAGTTCCCGCTATTCGAATATACATGACACGGGAAAGGTACCGGTTTCGTTGAAAAGATGAAAAATTCTATAGCCATATAGGGTTTCAAAGGTCTGCAAATTTGTTGATTTATACAAGTTCCGGACTTCTATGTCTAACGTGCGGTCATTAAGGTGGCACGTAACAAGTTATAAAACCGCAAGATATATTATTGCCAAATCTGATGTGATAATTATGATTGTAACGATAAAATTCTAAGTTACAGAGAACTGAAGATACATTCAATCTCTTATACATATATAATGTTACTTATTAATCGTATAACGCACCCATTGGTAAAATACCGTTGGCTTCAGTTTCAAACAAAGTTAACGTTGGAAAACGTGCAGGTAGTCCCGAAATTGCCTTCAAACTTTTGTTTTGTAAAATCTGAACTTTCTTTAGCTTAGTATAACTAGCAGTTCCACAAACAAATATTCCGTACAGAATTCTGGGATGAATAAACGCAAAATACATTATTCTCAGAACATATTTAGGTACATAACATGAGTCTTCTCACAAGCCCAACCAAAGGAGCCATTTTGCTACAAGTTGTGGCAACATGTTCATCCCATGCCATACGAGAATCAAACATTACCCCTTAGGTATTTGAAATGTTCAACTCGATCCGCTGCGACTTTATTTATTTTGAAAGATGTTAAACTAAATGTTGGTTTATGTGGCGAATGAAAAATCATAAATTGAGTTTTCGCTAGATTCAATGAAATCATGTTAGACTTGAAATATTCCAGTAAAATATTCATGTTATGTTCCATATTATTAATTATAACAGAAGGATCCTTTGTTTCGTAGATATCTGCAGTATCATCCGCAAACATATTAATTTGTGCAATCACTGGCAAAAATGAAATATCATTAATGAGTAGAACCCCACAATTAATATCGGGCTATTTGACTCCTGATCCCATCAATTATTATGTACTGTAGTCGATTAGTTAAATAAATACTGATTAATTTATGAGTTATTCCCCGAAATCCATAGCAATATAATTTATTAAGGAGTAATTTATGTTCAATCGTGTCAAATGGTTTCTTGAGATCAAGAAATAGAGCTCCAACCTGTTTCTTCAGATCAAGGGCATTATAAATTAGATTTGTCATCCCCACAAGCACCATTTCAGTACCCGCTCCTTCCCTAAATCCATACTGATGAGCATAGATAAATTCCGATTTGTTTAAGAACTGCCTAAAGCGTGTGTTTAAGATTTTTTCTATGATTTTATCAAATACGGACAAGGTGGAAATGGGTCTATAATTAGAAATTGCAGTCTTATCACCACTTTTAAATACTGGCACCACTTTAGCAATTTTTAAATAATTGTAAAATTCACCAGTTTCAAAAATTGTATTAATTAATTTAGCCAGAATTTCAGAGAAATGGGAAGCGTTGCGCTTTACAACCAAATTCCGTATGTTATCTGGCCAACCACCTTTACTTTTATTTAACATGGAAATTATGTTGTATACTTTCAGAGGGTTAGTAGATGACAAAAATATTGAGTCTACATTCGAGATATTGAGTCTACATTCGAGCGCAATGTAATGAACTTATGTATGTTTCTATCACTCCCAATTGCCTGGCCAAGTGAAGCTCCTATATTAACAAAATAATCATTAAATAAGTTTACTATAATATCAGTTATATCATTATATTTAACGACATTAATTTCTATAGTTTCAATATTAGATTTGGACATTTGGTGTTGTTTCTGTCAATACGTCAAATACGTCGATAATACAGTTTTTCTACCGCAAAAGGTCAAATACAACAAAAATGTCTGCTGACTTCTGCTACCAATGTATATCCCTTTTAATGCATACCCACACAATAGTGTGTGTGAGGCAAAAGAGTCATCTCAAAAATTTATTTTTGTATGTGTTTTGAACCAACTTGCACATTTGTGGATTCTTTTCTAACTTATTTTCGTCCGAAAGCAACACTATAACTATACACACAATGTTGTGTTGGTTGTACTTCAAATCAAGCGAAATTTTTTATCAATAACGCCATTGCATACTATGTTTTTCTACACACACGTTTGTGTGATTTGGACTTAAATTAAGCCAAAAAAATTTGTTTGGTTAGAAAAAGAGATATGAAGGAGGTCGATAATGCAGATTTTTCTGCTGAATTTTTCTGCAAGCTTCAGTAGCATACGTTTAGCATGGTTTAGCAAAAACTTCACACTGCCATATATGAGTAATAAAGGCATAAGAATTTTTTGTTAATATGTTTACTAGTAAAACTTCAAATCTTCAGATGTATGATAAAAAGAACAATTACTCGTTTTATCGTATTATATTGAAAACCCATTTACTCGAACATAAGCCGGAACGATTAGCGCGAGAAAATTTTATCACGGCACGCGTACGATTAGGATAATTTATTTTAGCACAAAGCTATAAAACAACTGACAACAATCTGACGTGTAGGCGTAATCTAATAAATTATAATGTCAACTCTGCTTTGTTTGAATTATCGCATTTTTGATATCACATATTGATTTTATACCAAACTGAGACTGATTCTAGTTGATCGATGTAAGTTGCTATCTATATGTACATATGTAGTAAAGTAGCCTACGTATCGAGCACCAACAAAACTATGTAACTTCATAACCGCATAGTTATGTCGCCCTTTCTATGTAAATCGAAACAATATAATAAATTTATTGGTGGTGTTAAGACAGTAACACGAGTTGTTCTGTACGTTCTCTTTAAAAAAAACCTAAGTTGTAATTTTCAAGGAAATCAATTTATTGTTTTTGTATGTAATACTCGTACATACAAAAGGCTAATAGAATTAGTATAACAATGCACGAGTAGTAATAAACAACGGTAAGATTATGTTAAGATATTTTTGTTTTCACAAGTTTAAAGTATTTGCGAACAAATTTTGCTTTGTGTATGCAAATCCAAATGAAATCATGGTCATTAAATTTCAATCAATCAGTAAATTTTCGAACATTCCCAACAATCTAACACGATAAACCTATAACGTTAGGTGCTATATGGGAACCAATCTTTTCAAAAAGTGCCATCTTAAGAACAAATGCCTTGATTTAGTTAGGACAAGCCGCAATCGTCAGCAATTTAAAATAAGTTACGAGACTACATGCGAAAATTATAAGGACGCGTGGACTCTCATCAACAGATGACATCTGATCATGTTAATGCAATTCTGAGCAACACACTAATCAACGTAGAATCAGCAACAGCAATAAAGTCGTTACACGACTATTAACCGAGAACCACTAACAATTTAGGCATCTCAACGGTATCATGGAACTATACATAATAATTCCAATTGTTATTAAAAAACTGAACAATGAAACGTCAAGGCTTTTTGAGATGTCGGTTGTTGATTGAGAAGAAATGCCAACGTCGGAATAATTTTCAGTTTCGTTAAACGCTAGTTTCAGGGCTTAGGGGGAGGGGGGCGAAATTAAAGATCAACTTTCGAAACGCTTACGCAACTCCATCATCCACAAAAGTCAAGGAATGACACGCACAATAAGTGCTCAACATCAGTTTTGCAACACGTGCTTCAAGGACAAACACTATGACAAGCAGCGGGGGAGGGAAGTACCACACGCTCAACACACGATGCTTACCCCAAGAATTGGAGATACTCCAAAAATTGAGGAACCTGAAAGGTATAACATAATGACCGTTTTTGTGAACCAACTCGAACAACGAACCTTAACACAATTGGGCACAGCGATGGTCGAAATATAGAATGTAAAACAGCAATCAACCATCAACTATCATATTTCATTTATCATCGAAGAAGCATCCACAAAAGAAGAACACAACGAAGAAAACCCATATGGAGATTACTGGCTTCACTGCTGCTACAAAATTAATCACTTTTCGTGTAGAGGCAAGTTTTTCATTAAACTTTCTCATGGAAAGAGAAGCATTAGTATTGCCGAGCATAACTCGGCCAATGCCTGAACAACATTTCAACAATTAAAGATGAGAACATTTAAATAATTCATTATAGGCTGATTACTACCCAAATATCCTGATGAACCAAGCTGTAAAAGGAAATCAAGGCAAACCAATCGCCCAAGGAACAGAGCTAGGATCGATTATATTTGGGAATATTTTAAACAAAAAATCTCCGAGGGTCCAATCTATGGTTACCTTGGAAGGGATTGAAAACCGTTTATAGCGATTCTGGAAAGTGGAAGACATGCAACCCGAGAATTGTATGACAGTAGGAGAAAAACCGTGTGAAGTACATTATCTGCAGAATTCCCGCCGTTATATACTGCAGATTCAACTCGTGGGTCTCAAATTACCAGAAAATCTGTTACCATTTCTAGTTCGGTAGAGAAAATACAAGGTGGCATACACAGCAGATATCGAACAAATGTATAGCCAGATAAAAATACATGCTCTTCATCAACGATATCATACCAACTTTCGGATCGCCAGCAAACGATGAAAGGGTGAAGTTCCCGTTTGCGGCCTATAAAAATTGAGCGACTTCTACATAGATGACGTATTATCAGGAGGTAATGTGCTAGAAGAAGTTCATGAAGTACAAAACCAACTGATCAGCGTACTTAAAACCGGAGGATTTAATCTAAGAACATGTATATCTAATTATCCTGTCCATTCAGTTTCGAGAACTCTAGAGGCTATCGTAATTAAAGACGATGCTGTGAGAACATTAGGATTGCTGTGGAACCCTGCCACAGGTAAATTCGAGTTCAAGGTGAACCTAAATGAAAAGAATCGAATTATGAGCAAAAGAAAAGTGTTATCTGAATCATCCAAGTTATTCGATCTATTAGGATGGTTATCTCCAACCTTAATACAAGCCAACATTTTAAAGCAAACTCTGTAGATATTAGGCGTCACCTGGCATGAGAATCTGTCTGACATTGAGAACAAATGCCGCCAATATTATTATGTCTCTCTCCCCAGCCTAGGGAAGTACAAAATTGCAAGGTTGATCAACTTCAATTCAACTTTACTAGGAGAATCGTATGGATTTTATGATGCTTCAGAAGACAGATCTTTAAATAGGCAAGTTTGTTAACGTCAAAAACACGAGTAGCACAAATAGCTCTTTCAAACACATTTTTCATATCAATTTTGCAGACTTCCAGTCCTATTTCAGCAATTTCGTTTCTAATATTGTCCTTCAGCATCGAGGTTGTGAATGGTTTTTTGGTGGGCACCTTTCATTTCAAGTATAGTAAGTCCTCGACTTACATGATTAATTCTTTCTGAAGGTTTTCGCGTAAGTTGAAAAATCGCGTAAGTCGTACAAACCTAAAATTCAGCGTACGTTAGATACATTAAAGTACATAGAAAAAAAAAAAACTCAAATATTCGTATGCGGAAAAATGCGGAACACCATAATGAGAGATTTTCACTAGTGTCAAGAAAATTTAGTTTGTTTGATGTCAATGATGCGAAAAATGTTGGACGTTAATAATACCTGTCAACTGACCCTTTCTAGTGTTCGTGACTGCAGCAGCCATCTTTTCGACTTTCAAAATGAAACGAATTTCATAATTAGTACTCACGGGGAAAAATAGTGCCACTCCAGGACACGAAAAAACGGTAAAAGAAAATTTCAAATTTCGCCTGAAAAACGAAACAAATAAAACCCAATTTCTAGAACACTTTCCAAAGGTGGCTACACTGACGAAATTTGTGCTTATCACAGAAACATGATTTTCATATATTGTCATTCATAAATTGAGGAAAAACAAATTAGCCCTTAAAAGATACTATATTATTCAAACAAAATACAGAAGGTACCGTTCAATAATATTTTTGTTGAACAACAAATTAAACAAAAGAAGTAAACTGTTCTATAATCCAAAATAAGCGATTCAGATAGCATATTCCAGTCAAGCATGTTCATTGTCATCTGAAAATATAGTGGCTGAATTTGTGCTAATCTAGAATTGGCCCAATTCCATTGAACAAAAAAGCCCAGTGAAATAACGATTTTCTAACATAAAGTGTTCGAGAAACCAATAAAGTTGGTACTTCTGATTGCATACACCAATTCTGGATTAGCATAAATTCAGCCACTATATTTTTCGGGCGGCAATGAACATGCCTGACAGGAATATGCTATCTGAATCGCTTATTTTGGATTATAGAACATTTTACTTCTTTTGTTTAATTTGTTGTACGGTACCTTCTGTATTTTGTTTGTTTAATATAGTATCTTTTAGGGGCTAGTTGGTTTTTCCTCAATTTATGAATGAAAATTTATGAAAATCATATTTTTATGATAGGCACAAATTTCGTCAGCATAGCCACCTTTGGAAAGTTTTAGAATTAGGCTTGAATTATTTCTGGGTTTTATCAAGAAATCCAAAAAATTTGAAATTTTCTTTTCCGGTTTTTTCGGCTCGTGGACTAACACTAATTTTTTCCCGTGAACACTAATTAGAACAAATTGGGCTTAACCAGTATGCAAAGTTTCATTTTGAAATTCGAAAATTTCTCTGCTGCAGTTACCCACATTTCTTTTTGGGCTATAGCTTCCACTTTTCCCGTTTCAGATATCTCCTTGTTACGTCGTTCATTGATTTTTAGTGTATATCTCTATGGTTTCGTATTGCTCTGAAATAATGTAAGGTGTTTCTGATTAACCAGTTCGTGTTCGATTTGGTTCTTGCTTTTATATCTGAGTGATGTACATCTTAGAAAAGACCACATACCAACAAAGTATCGACCCCAAAGAGCATTAACTTATTTACACATATTTTGACTATGTAGCCCCCATACTCATAAACCATTCCAATCGTAAATTTTTGTGCGATATCACCATTCATCACGTTAGACCTATAATTTTTAATCAAAACAATTTAATTGTAGATAAAAAAAAATAAAATTTATTAATTTATGTGCTTTGCACAGTCTGATACAAAAGTTACTTAATAGATATGCCAAATACAGGTACCTAACTATATCTCACATATATGTAAGCTAGAGTGATATTCTATTTTTCTTATGTACATTACGTCTTGTTAGCTTCAATTTAACCACACAAATTTTTTTATCGGTAAAAAATTTAGTGACGTGTGCCTAGAATAGTTATGGGTATGATGGATGATGTAATAGAGACACATCGCACGCACCAATATTAATTAAATTGTAATATTTATAATGCTTTATCTCTGATATAGATAACAATATATTTACAATAGACGACCTGTACGATTTATTAAATTGTGCGAACGATATGGTGATATGGTGATAGCGTGCATTCGGCGACCTTGTACAGTAATTGTGTTTGTATATTTCTCACACGAACTTCGGCTGCGGTTTGCCTAATTTAAATAAACTGGTTAAAACCTAAAAATATCGTGTATGTTGTGTGTATCTCTACAAAATTTGTTTAGGCTGTGGCGACTACGTCTGTTTGACTTAAGATTTATTTAGTTTTAAACAAAAAAAAATCCAACACAAAATGTATATAATTTCTTCTATTACGTACGTAGGTCTTTGTCAACGTAACAAAATCTGTATATGCGATGATTAATGCTTAGTCAGTCACCTTTGTATGTCTATATGATCATGTTTATGGATAATCTAACATCTTGAATAATAATGTTCTCGGGTCGACAACCAAACGGTTTTATCATTAGCAATTAATCGCGGAATATTATTTATGGTTATAAAGTTGTAACATTTTTTCGCTGAATTTACATGGTTAACCCCTTAACGTGGGTAGTTATTGGGAGTATTATAAACAGATGGCAACTATTCTTGCTGTAATTCACATGAGTATATATCTCAGTGTTGACAGAATTAAGTAGTATTGACATTAATCATTATACCTGAAATTTCCCAGTGTGAAATCTGACAAAACTTAAAAAGTATAGCTGCAAAATGTTTTTTAAGTGAATTTGGTCAAATTTAAGTTCATTTTAAGGTCAATTAATAGTCCTCTGGTCATTCTCAATAGTCCTCTGGTCAATTCTGCACTCCAACAGAGGATCTTAGTTGTTTTTATTAGTATCACCGACCGCGATCGATGACGAAAATTCTGTTTGCATCCTGCCTGTGGTGGGGTTCGATCCCAGTACCTTCCGGCCCAAGTGCCAAAGCTTTAACCACTACACCACATGTCCGGTAAACCTCATAGTGGTAACCTCATAATCTCGATATCACCCATATCACCCATTTTTATAAAAATAAAGATGCGATTAGTGCAACCATATAAAGTTACAGTAACGTAATCGCATAACACGGTGCAACTTTCCGCAATATAATGGAACATAACGTCAGATATCTAATAAACGAAAAACACAAGACCCAAGAAGAAGTAACAAGACGCAACGTAGTACAAAATCGTGCTACACAGAGCAATATCACGCAACATGGTACAATAAAGGACACATGATGCAACACGGTGCAATACCATGCAACATTCCAGATCATTATAAAACAAGGTGCAACATCAAGAAACATTATGGAATATGGCGCAACATAATGCAACACCCCACATCATTTTGCATCTTACAATATTGTGCAACGTAACGCAACATAATGCACCAAGGTGCAATATAATGCAGCACGATGTAAAATCCCACGACATGGTACAACATCCCTCAACATGCATGATGATGCAACATACTGTAATATCACACAACATCATTCAACAATATGCAACATAAAGCAACATGCCGCAACATCACGCAACATCGATCAATATGACCAAACATGAAGCAACAACCCACTATGTAGTTTAACTCCCACAACATCAAGCAACATCGTGCAACAGAAGAAAATCTTGAGATTCCTAAATGAATTATCCCGAAATTAGAACTCCTTATAATCGTTTCCTTGCATTCGAAACCTCTGTCCTGCTAAATTTTATCAAATTCGTAAATGAATTTAGAAATTAGCACCCATCACAACCGACTCTTGACACTCGAAACTCCTTTCTCACCAATTTTCATAAAAATTTTGCTAGCCGAAAAATATTAAGGAAACGGGCCCAGCGGGCAACCCTTTGAATGAATTATCCGGAAATGTGGAGCAGTCGCATTCGATTCCTTACAATTAAAAATCCCTCCACCAATTTTTATCAAAATCATGCGAGTCAAAAAAAAATTGGACCCGAACCCCACCAGAGTGATGCCCTAAATGAATTTTCCTGGTTTTTGGTCAATCAACCGCTCCTTCAGCAAATTTTTATAAAAACCGTACGAACCGAAAAAAATTAAAGGACGGGATTCAGGCCAAACTAGGCGACTCTCTGAATGGATTTTCCAGAAATTAGTACCCATCGCAATCGATTCCTGGTAATGGGTGAAACCCCTTCAGCAATATTCATCAAAATCGTCTAAGCTGAGGGGAAAAAGTAACTCGGTCCTCTCTGCAAGACCTCCTAAACGAATTTTCCTGAAAGCAGGATCGATCGTAATCGTTTTTGGTACCCGAAATTTCCCTTTTAGCAATTTTCATGAAAACCGTTCGAGCCGTTTCCGAAACCCTTGTTATACCGGTGTTTTTATGTTCTAGGTCGATTTTGTTTGGCCACCAATTTGTTTTGAATGATATTTGTCAGTTCAAATTTGGCAGTCGTAAAGAGTGGTCGATAAAAATTTATTATTGCCCTGTCAATTTACTATTGACTTGCCGAGCAAGTCAACCTTTCAGCGTGTAATGAATAATTTTAAAAATTTGCATACACTGCGAGATAAAGTAAAGACTGGGCGATAATTAAGAAAACGTACACCAGAATGAACTCAAAGGAAAAAAGGAAAATTGCCGTACTGTAACTAATCATAGGTGAAGCCGTAAGCCTACAGGCTATGGTTTAATAAATCCAATTTAGCAAACCGATGTTGAATTTTGTTAAGAATCCGCATTCATTATACATTCCTATTTTTGTCATTGGTTTTGCTTTTCGTTAGAATTTTAGAAGGAGCAAATTGGGTTGGATACTTTCCGGAATATTTACCGCCAATCATACTACTTCTATCGTATATTTGAGTTGTGAGATGGAAATAGAAAAGGCGTTACGTAACTTCTGGAAAAACGAGGGAATTGACCGAGAAAATGAACCACCCCAAAACAATCCATGTGAGGGGCAATTTGTGAAGCATGTTTTACAGAATGAGACTGAACTTTTCACGATCGAATGAAGGTGTGTAATAGGTCTTTTAAATGAATGCCGCAACCTAAAACACATGATTTTACTTTATAATTCAATCAGAAAACAAGTATGCCGCTTTTCTTCTCCGTCATGGAATCCTGAAAGAATCAAGATTAACGGTGGTGCTTGATGCGTCAGAAGCAACCTTGATTAAATAACATTTTGGAAGTGGGTCCACAATACAAAATTCACTGTATCAATTCTAGTGAAGCTTCGGACGAATAGGGTCACAGACACGGTCATTGAAAAAATGTACCACCATGTGTATATTCTGGTGCAGGATCAGCTGAGGATGCGATAAGAGTGAGTCGTGAGATCGATATTATTTTAAAAACTGCAGGAATGAACCTCAGAAAGTGGAGATCTAATTCATTAGAATTTCTCAAAGCTATTTGTCAACATGCTTGCTCCAGCGACCGGAGGTCCCGGGTTCGATTCCCGGTGTTGACAAGGAAAAAATTTCACGGCTAGTTTAAGATCAATGAATTAATCACTCATTATCCGAAATGAAAATATGATTATGAAACCTCATTTGAGGCGGCCAAATCCCTTGATGGGATATAGTGCCAGAGAGAGAGAGAGAGAGAAAAAGGGGATACCGGATATTAACAAAATTCAAACCAAACACTTTAATCTGGAGATACAACAATTGAAATCCAGAGATCGAATTCATCGAGATAGCAAATTGATTTCACTAGACCCATTTATCGACAATCTTGGGCTGCTACGAGTAGGAGGTCGAATCGAAAATGTCCCATTTTCTTATGATCATGCGCATCCAATTATGCTACCAAAGCATGATACAATTGTGAGGAAATTAATCGATTTTTTGTAAGACGGCTACAATTTTTGAGGAGGTAAGCATGTACGCGACAGTTTGAAAGAATTTGTAATCGAGAAACAAGATAAAATTGCGTCCCAGGTGATGAGGAAATATCAAACCAATTGGCATTTCATTCCTGTGCGGGCACCTCAATTCGGTGGCTTTTGGGAGGCCGAAATTAAGCCCATTAAAATACAGTTACAAAGGGTAACTGATGACAAAATTGTATCAAATGGTGAGCTTCACACACTCTCGGCTCAGATAAAATCGAACATGAGTAATCGGTCATTGTGTATGAATGGGGCAGAGTTTGAACAGCTAATTGGTAACTCTGTAGTGATGCTTGATCTTTTAAAGCATTGGTATTTCATCGACCGGTCTTTTGCGCTTGCATATTGATTGTAGATTACAATTTGCACTAATAATTGAATATGACAAGCAAATGATCACTGTCCAGATCTATAAGGTTCGATATACTGGTGGAGTGTCTCTAGATCATTATGTGATCGATTCGGGTTTCCGTTCTTCCATCGTTCGATCTCCACGTTACTTTGATGATTCTCTTATGTGAAAAAAATGTACTTGATACAACTAAATTGCACATGATTGCCAGGTCAGAGACGCGTTGGCCGTTATTGTTATGTTTAATATGCATGCTATCAGGACCGATATGCGATGTATTTTCTGTACTCCTACTGATTTTTGCATTAAAGTCGTCCACGATAATTTTAATGTAGTGGTGCGGAATGTTGTTGATGGCTTCCCTCAACTCGATCAGATGTTGCTCCACACGCCGATGGATGAGAAAACTAACTCCTATTTCTTCTCCATTCTGATGGCAGCTGTAATGAAGAGAGTAAACATTGTTGGTAAAAATCCACAACTGGCAATTCACCACATCATGCAGTCCTGAAGAAATCTAGCAGAAATTCGAAATTTTTAGTTTTTGATGCTTCCGCGATAACGGCAATCTGAATTTAATTAAATGAATGTCATTTTAACTTAGCTCCTACTCTTGAAAAGCACCTTGCATCGACCTGATTTCTGGAAACAATACATTCAAACTAGCCATAATACTTCAAGGACAATTCAAAACCTACTAAATAGTGGTAAATTTGTACCAAGGAAATGGGTACCAAACAGTGCAGTTCTGTTGGAATACCCAGTAACACCAGTAATAACCTAAGTTGGTTAAAACCATCCAAGCTCTTGGTTTACACTGGAATCCAGTGAAAGCTCCACGTACGCATTTGGATTTAGCACCTTGTGGTCATCTCAGACAACAGTCAACTAAAGGAAGCTTGATTTCGGAAAATACCACACTTTTCTATGACGTGAGAGATCTGATTAGCAGGGATTTCCTTTGACGAAATTATTCCTCCAAATTTGCCATAGAAATGACAAGAATTCAAAGGCACATGCTTTTTACAAGAAATAACTATATCACAAGATGGATAATTTAGGAACTCAACCAAGCTCCATAGATTCATAAAAGGTCAAAATCAGATATGAGGCTTCTCACTACAAAAACAATGGTTGGGACCAATTTTACTAGAGCCCATGATTGAAAAATGATAAACAATAAGCTCAGCAACAAGCAAGTTCTAAGCAGTCTTCTTGAAATCAATCGTCAAGTACTCCAGGAAATAAAATTCAATTCAGTTCGAGACACTATTTGGAAATTTTTCCATTTTGCTAAACCAGTCTAACTAATCCGCAGTCTGTCCAGACAATTAGACAAATATTCTGTCCAGGGGGCCTATTATGAAATCGGTCGGAAAATACGTTGTCGTAAAATACGATCCGTGGCGGATATTCGTATTATGAAACATGTATTTTTTACAGTCAAACTCGAAATTTTCAGTATATACTTGTCACATTTAAATTTGATTAATATAATTTAATAGATATGTACTGATATGTACTGATATTTAAAAACTTGTTAAATTTTTAAATAATTAAATAACATATAAAAAGTATGAACTACGATCGTGCGTATACTACAATATCCGTCACCTAACTAGCTGTCGAAATTTGACAATTGAATTTTGTCGTAAAATCCGCTAACTCGGATTTTTATTTATTTCATAATAGTATAAAATCCGCGCGGATCGGATGGTTTTAGTTTCATAATATGAATATCCGACGCGAGACGGATTTTACGACGTCGGAAAAATTTCATAATAGGGGCCCAGACTGCTAGTCGAAATTCTCGTTTCGGCGATTTTCAGACCCACAAAATCACCCGACTTAACAATTTGCTTTTGATGCGATTGTTCATCATTTCATTGTTTACATAAATGTTGGAAATTGCTAAGAAACCCAAAGCATCCAATGATTCATTAAGCATATCCATATTAACTAAATATTGAATCGTTTACTAGCCAAAACTCAAATTTTTGCTATACATAACACAATCAAAACCACAAAATCTATATTGATTTTCGATTATTTGGATAATTGAATCATGTACTAGCACTGGGGAAATTGAAAGATTACAAAAAATTTAATTATTATAGAACAATTACCATTGAATTATTCATTTCACGCATCGTGCGACGTGAGTACGTGAACTTGGCCAAGGTGGAACGAACAAAAAATAAAAGTAAATAAATTAAAAACAAGAATCCGATAAATACTCAATAAAACACTCAATGGGTGAATGGTGTGTTCGATTGCCGTTGATGTTCTTTAATAATTGCACAGATAACACTGATAAGGTAATACGAGTGTATAATGATAAAAGTACCAGATACGAAATGGAAGGTACTTGTATTTTGATACCTAAAGATTTCAATTAATCGATAACGTATTTGAAGTGTATCTGCAAGCAATTTGACACTTGTGCAGATAATTTATAAACGATATTTATGCAGGCATGTGGTTTCCGCGTGTTCACTTTGGGCTCGAATACTTAATGTATTACGAAATTTTAAATATTCCCACCGTAATCAGGTTTAATTGCCTTATCATGATGTTATAAATTTTGTGAACCCGTATTTTGAAAACGTAATTTTGCACACGCCTCGACATTATATTGATATACATTTACAAGTCTGAAAGCAATATTAGTCTGGAAGTTTCCTATGCATATAAATAAAGTTGGTTGTGTCCGTCTGTAGTTTTGAGATAAATGACTGGTTTGTAGTTTTGAGATGGACATCTGAAATCAAAGTGAATACGGTATCACCTTCTCAGGGCAGTCGTCATATAAGGTACTAAAGATGTCTGTGAAGTTAGCCCAGGATTTCATCCCAGAAAAATAAAAATGTCATCAGGCAACACTAACACTGCATTATCATCCCAGCCCAGGATTTATTTATAATTTCTGTTAAATATGATTAAATATGTAGAGCATCGCAAAAAATAATATAATGTGAATACTTATCCCAGAAAACAAAAAAAAAATTACAGAATATTGTACATTAAAAAAATAATAAAATTTTTTAATATACGTGTTCAACTTTATAATATTCATACTGTTATAGCGCCAATCTCAACATACGGATCGACTTGTGATTTTAACTGTGAATAGTGGTCATCATTACAAGTCGATACGGCTTGTTTCAGTTTCCGGAACTCGTGGTTCCTGGGAACCATAAATTAAATTCTGTCATCCTTGGGCCATACAGATAAAAGCCTATTGCGCCAATCTCAACATGCAAATCAACTCAGGATTTTTAGGGTAGGCAACAGTCATTATGACAAGCCGATATGTGAACTGATTGGATTTCCGGAACTCGTGGCTCCTGGGAACCATTAATAAAAAACCGGTTCTCATATACTGGGCCATACACATATGGGCCTATAGCGCCAATCTCAACATACGAATCGTGAATTCAGAATTATTATTTATACCGGGTGAGTTTTTTAAGCTGAAACTTTCAAATATCTCGGAAAGAAGCCTCTATACGATAAAAAGGACCATTATCAAAATTAAATCATTCTGGAGGGGAAATACATTAGTGCTAAAATTAGGACCCCGCCCCAGTTCGTAAGGGGGATGGGGGCAACTTGGAAACTAAGATAGGAACCCCTATTTTTTATTGCAGATTCGATTCATGATAGATGGCGCTGTATAGGCGATATTAAATTTTTTTCCATTTCTCCTACTGAGTACATTATGCATACGATTCTGCAACATGTTTGCATTAAAATTAACACGTTTTCAATGTAAATACTTGAAATTAGTTTTAAACAAATTGTATTTCTTAAATTTAAAAAAAAACTACTTTTAGCGTAACCCAGGAACAACGACGGCGATGATTTTGCATAGGAACATGCGACTAAATTTGTTTTCAAATAAATGATATTTTTTGTTTTAAAAATATCGATTCAGTTCAAAGATTATTTCGAAAACAATAACACCTGTTTGCGTAAGGCTATTACAATTCAAAATGGAGTATTTAACTGTACAATAAAAAATTGAAATGGTATTGATTTATGGAGAAGCTGGCCGTAGTCTTGATAATGCGGTCAATCTCTACGCTTCGCGTTTTCCAGATAAGATTCGGTCACGTGCTTCATTTTCTATCAAACAATTCACTGCTGATGGAAGTGTTCGACCGAAGAAAAGGCAACAGTCCAGTAACAGTCACTGGGGAAAATAAAGAAATTGCTGTATTAGCTGCAGTAGCTTACAATCCTCATATAAGTATACAGATTATCCCAGACCAGTGTTTGCAAAATTTTGAACCGTATCGACTCGTAATGATGACCACTATTCATAATAATAATCTCAAGTCGATTGTCATAATGACTGTACCCTTAAAATCCTGAGTTGATTTGCATGTTGAGATTGGCGCAATAGGCGATTCTTATCTGTATGGCCCAAGGATGACAGAATTTAATTTATGGTTCCCAGGAACCACGAGTTCCGGAAACTGAAGCAAGCCGTATCGACTCGTAATGATGACCACTATTCACAGTTAAAATCACAAGTCGATCCGTATGTTGAGATTGGCGCTATAACAGAACGAATATTATAAAGTTAAACACGTATATTAAAAATTTTTATTATTTTTTTAATGTACAATATTCTGTAATTTTTTTTTTGTTTTCTGGGATAAGTATTCACATAATATTTTTTTTTTGCGATGCTCTACATATTTAATCATATTGAACAGAAATTATAAATAAATCCTGGGCTGGGATGATAATGCAGTGTTAGTGTTGCCTGATGACATTTTTTATTTTTCTGGGATGAAATCCGGAACAGCTTTAGTATCGCAGTCAAATTTTTTTGACAGTCTGAGCGATGGTGGCGCCACTTTGACCAAAAGCGAATATTTTTACAACTAAAATGTGTCTTTGCTTAGCCTTTTGAACCTAACGCCATCTATTGGAATAAAAATGAACCAAAATTTAAAATTTTACGTTAAGCCGTGATAAAATAATTTTCAATAAATTAAACAACAATTAAACAATTAAAAGTTTCAAAATTTGTTTTAAGTGAAGGCAAATCTCTGCTTGACAATATTGAAATTACCGTATATTTGATTTGAATTTGTTTATGCTTCAACCTTGCAGACACAGATCAAATAGATAGTATCGCGCATATCGCTTCTTCTGATAGATGTACCATAAATGTTAGCTTAATTCGTTGTGTAAGAGAGGAATCTACGAATACATAGAATCGAATTAACCATTTGATTTGAATTTGTGTATGCTTCGTCAACCTTGCAGACACAGATCAAAGAGGAAGTATCGCGCATATCGCTTCTGCTGATAGATATATCACAAATTCTAGCTTGATTCGTTGTGTAAGTCCCTATATTATTTCAAATTATTTTGCATCAACAGAATACAAAAATTCCTTGGGGTGAAGGATGAACCGTCTCAAAAATTACGAATTTAAATGACGAATATTTAATAATAATCGCATGTGACTTAATAAAATTAATTTTATTTATAAACCATATATTTACATTTTGATTTTAAATTAATCATTTAAAATTATTTATTTTACTAAACATTTAAAAATAGTTCATATGTTACAAATTCAAATTTATTTTATTAATAAAAATATCTCTAAGATGGCACTCAATTAAATTAACAATTTTTTAGTTAAAATTATAACCACCTAAAAAAAATGTAGAAAAATTTATTCCAAAAGCGGAAAAAACTATAAATAATATATAAAAAATTGAAATTTATCTAAGATGGCGTCTGAATTGTTTACATTTTTAGTTAAAATTATAACCATTTTGAATAAAATGTCGCGGCAGTCAATTTTGACTGCGATACTAAAGGCTAGCCATTCTTATACTGTTTATGTTGGAGGTTGAACCTAGGTTCAACCTGGGTTGAACCTTCAACATAAACACCAAAGGTTAACTTGGAGTTAACTCGACTCAATCCAAAAAATTTCTTAGGTCGAGTTAACTCTGGTTAATATAAACGCCCAGAGTCGAGTCGAAAAACAACAACAAAAAATAATCAGTAAAGTAAAAAAATAAAAATGGCGATTTTTCATATTTTTCTTGTACGAGCACGTCTGTATCTAAATTCGGCAGCATATTCTTGTGATTTTTGCGATTTTTTATTTTTTGAAAGTTCGATAGAAAATGTTAGAATGATTTTTTGCAAGAAAAAAATTTGAATGATTTTGTCAGTTATAACCTGGTTTCGACTCAACCTCAAGATAACTCTCCAATATAAACACTAGAAGTTAACTTCAAGGTTAACCTAAAGATAACTACAAGTTGACTCGACCTGGGTTCAACCTCCAACATAAACAGTATATCTGTCAAAGTAGAAAATGTAATATTACGTAGGATTTATATGAGAAAACGGGAAAGCAATCACAATGAACGGAGCGGCACGGTGTGTTCGGAAACGATAGCTCAACTTTCTACTTTTTCGGATAACATAACCTCTGAAATCATTTGACAACTAAAAGTGTATTATATTTAGTATGTGTATATCGTTTTCAAACTATTAAAAGTAAAAAAATATAATAAATGGACTTCAACTACGAAGAATTTATGAAAAAATAAAATTTTATCCCGACTTATACAACAAGGCATGTCACTTTTCTGGAACGGCGCCCAAACATTGTGTTTGATAATCCGTAATGACGGATAGATGCGGTACGATTGGCCGCGGTGCGGTGTCATTGTAATTGAACCTTTAGCCTGATTCTCTGTAAAATGGTCATGCTCGATCAGAATAGTGACCACAACACTTAGCTGGTTTCCTTTCAGATATAAACCAAATATTATTAACGTCAGGTTAGGTTCCCAAATGAAATACTTTACCTTTCGGCATTTACAGAACATAAGTCCATTGCGCTTAGCTTGGCAATGAATACGGTTCTTAATACTATAGCTGTTTATGGCATCGCAGCCGGTTCAAGATCGATAAACAGGTGGAAATTGACCATTGGCTATCAAAAATAATCCCGCTACACTCGCAATGGCAGAGATCAACTTCAGTTTAGAATCTATAATTCTAATCTATCTATTTTCTATATATAAAAGTCAAAAGATGTATGTTTGTTCGCGAAAATTTCAAAGACTATACGGCCGATGGACATGAAACTTTCACACAATGTGTATCCCGGCAAGAAGGTGGTCGGTCATAGGCATAGTGCGATTTTTTTTCAGAGGTGGCGCATTACCAAATATCACGAACCGCTCAACCGATCGTCTTGAAATTATGACCGAGTATAAGTTGCATGTCCAGGACCAACCTTACGATATTTTTGAAGGGGTTGAACCTCGGGGTCTAGGGGACTCGGTATAAATTTATTTAAACTTAATTTTTGTTTTTAGTAACATGCTTCAATCCGAGGGGTCCTTATAAGTTGCCACAACGTTCATCCAATCGGTTATAAACATTGCGTAGGGATTACCAATGAGCAGGGCTTCATAACTAATATTGTACGAAATTGAAATATTGTACGAAACGAATTGCGTTATTAATCAATTGAATCGACTCGTCGAAATAAATTGATGGACTCAATAAGAAGCTTAATCAAATACATAAATGAAATAAAAAATAATAATACTGTAGACTAAATATTCGACTAAATCGATTTTCTAGTTATTTTAATAAATAAAAATTTATAAAAAAGTTAAAATATATATAATTCACGCTCAACTTCAGACAGCAATTTATAATAAAAATTACTTATTTCATTTTTGTCCACTACAGTCACCTTTCTAATCACCAAAATTGCATCTTCCAAAAGAAATACCCTTTGCTATAAAATATTTTATGTACTTGTATGTACACGTAACTAACTTTATATTTAAAATAATGCATCTTCTACAAGAAATGGCCTTTGATACAAACGTGTAAAATTGCTTTAGTTTGGAAAATATCTTTTGTTTTTCGTATAATGTCATTTTGACGACTAAACCGTCGTCGATTATTTCCACATATATTGTAATCGTTTTGTGTAAATTAATACTGATTTGTGTACATCCGAATCCCCGTTATTTCCGATTATTTATTAGGTACAGTGAAATAAAATAATTTGGTGGTAACTATTTTTCAGGTATGTATATTGTTTCAATATAATGTACATTCTTATTAAATATATGTTTTCAGGTTATAAATGTGTAATCTGTGATTACTTTTTGTTTGTAGTTAACCCCCGAAGAAAAGATATATTAGACAGGCAAATATACTTTCCATTATAGTTTAGTATATCACCCAAAGAAATACGATGCCACGACGACGATTTAGTGGGTGAAGTACACGCCAATCGCTTAGAGTACGAGCCTCGCGAGCAACTGAGACCCAAGAACAGCCCTCACAACGAATACAAAGTGTACGCATAAACGTAGTGCGATCACGAGCACTGCAAACGGATGAACGACATTAACAACGACTTGCAAGTAATCGTGCACGAGATGTTCAAAACAAAGAACAATAAATCGTTTCGTTTGAACGCATTGCATTTCAATACGATTCGGAAGTCGATTACCATTCATATCCATTCGTTGAAATTGGATCGATGAAAAAAGTGTGTTCCTACTGCAAAGCAATGAAGTACAAAAACGAAAGGCCACGGCATGTGCTATTCGAATGGAAAAGTTTCGTTGTCACATTTCGAATTACCACCAGCCCCATTAAAATCATTGCTAAACGGTAACACAAACGACACACAAAATTTCGATTCTTAAATAACAGTTTAATTTTTATTATTCATAAAGGTGACACAGTCACATCAAGACATTTCTTGGCAAACATTCACAAATACAATGAGTGTTTCCAAATGACATCTTTTGGTGGTACAAGGGCAAGTTTACCATCGCGTTGGATCTCTATTGTCTGTTCCAGATGAAGAGCACAAATATTTACAAATCTACTTTCATTCAATACTTTCAAACGCATTTCATTCAATAACGGCGCGAGTCGTGACATTGTCGCATCCCTAGAAACATTCTTCCATAATACAAACGAGTTAATTCGATTGTTTAAAGTAGCTAAAGACACGATAATATCGGACGATCACACCATTGTAATTAAAGCCGATAGAATACCAGTCGTACAACATCAAAGACGATTCAATGCACCAACCATCGATGACACGGCAATTATGATTGTTGGTGAAGAACTTAACTCACGTGGCATCATCCTTCGTCGCCGCAATGATCAACTTCAACGAATTTCAGAAATTCATCCCATCTATGATGCATTACAATACCCAATTATCTACTGGGATGGACAAGATGCATATCACAATAACATTAAACAAAGAAATCCAACAACAGGTAATTCGGCACCCATAAATAACAATCACAGTAAAATAATAATCAAGAATATTGTTTCCATTGAATCAAGCTAAACTTCGACCAGATGACTATATTCATCTTCGTGATGCCATACAGAATGACGACAATGTCGATGATTTGGGAACAATGGTCATACTACCAGGAACATTCACAGGAAACCCCGACACATGCACGAGTATGCGCAAGACGCCATGACATATGTATGTGAATATGGTCACCCCGATCTGTTCATAACAGTCACGTGTAATCCCCTACGGGATGAGATTAAAGAACAATTATTAACTGGCCAATCATCTTCCGTTTGACACGACCTCATCGCACGTGTATTCAAACAAAACTTAAATTCACTGCTGGAATTCATAGTAAAATATCGCGTATTAGGAGAGACACGTTGCTGGATGTCCTCGGTAGAGTGGCACAACGGGGATTGCCACATGCACACATTTTGATTTGGTTAGTACACAAAATAACACCAAATCAAATAGATCAAATGATTGGAGCCTAGTGCCTAGTGCCCATCAATCCAACATCTCCGTGAATGGCAGATGGAAAATGCTCAAAAAATACCCAAAACAATTATTCAAAGAAACCATCACTGGTAACGATGGTTATCCACTCTATCGACGTCGCTCATTTGACGAAGGCGGACATTCGACAATAATAAAATTAAGAAATAATGCCATCGACATCGATAATCGCTTGGTTGTACCTTATTCGCCATTGCTCTCCAAAACATACAAAGCCCATTTTAATGTGGAATATTGCAATTCGGCCAAATCGATCAATTATATCTGCAAATATATCAACAAAGGATCGGACATGGCGGTCATTGCATTGACCAACAGAAACGATAAAATCACGAGATACCAAATGAGTCGCTATATAAGTAGTAATGAGGCAATTTGGCTAGTTTTGGTATTTCCAATACGTGAACCACCATTCCACCAGATTTGTGTAACTTTACACAGACAATTGACGAATCGATTACCAGCGTATTTCTAAACATTAATTGCAATTACATGAATCACCAATGGCTAATCGAACGTGCATTATTGGCGACCAAAAAAATGAAGTTAATACTATTAACACAGCCATTCAAAATCAAATATCTGGGTATTCTACAACGTATAAGTCAGTTGATTGCATCATGAATCGAGAAGAAGTTGGCAATTAGCCGGTCGAATTCCTCTATTCACTTGATTTACCAGGATTACCACCAAACAAATTGATATTGAAAATTGTTGTAACCATCATTATGCTTCGAAATATCGATCCGCCACGACTGTGCAATGGTGTCGAATAATTTTAATCGCTTTTAAATAAACTGCGGCGCCACGACAGCAATAACAGCCACCATAGAGCACTGGATGGATGGTGCTGATGTCCTCTAGGCGTTCTTATCCAAAAACACTTTGTATAGGGCATAGGATACGTGGATAAGAATGAAAATGTAAAGTGGAAACATCAGATCCTAGGCCCATATTATTGAGACAAGTCGATTTAAGAATTTCTAATCACTGATGTTGGCCTGGAGGTTGATGATAATTAAACCTAACTGAGCATAAGTACAGGGAGTGACGATTATCCTAAATGAGCTCATGCACGAAACAGAGAGGGAGATTATAAAGGATGTTTCATACCGTGGTATAGAAATTTAAGTTCACTTTTTTCAGAGACAGCCGCTTTGACAGCTGACAGTGGATTTTTGGTTAGTTTGGCTTGCTATTTACGCGCGTTATGTCTATTTTATGGTCGGCATAATAAGTCCATTAGAGCAGTTAATTCCATTAACTATCGAATGTTTTCACACTAAGTTTACTCTAAATGATAAAACTCGTCCCGTAACACCCGTGGCAGCTGGAGGGATCTTGGTTTACATGCTTTCCAGATTTAACTTGTGCAGGAATTAAAACCATACGACCATCGTTCGCGCCGCAAATTTGGTGAACGGGGTAATCTCGGGATTGGTAATCTCTTATGCAGTAGATGTATCATCGTTTTGCAAGTGTGCGTTTCGAAACGATAATTTGCTCGTTTCAAATTATTTTATTATTTTGCGAAACTAAAAATTTGATTTTAAATAATTTCGGTGCGTTTCTAATTGATATGATTTAGTAGAGCTCAAATGAACAAAATTATTGTGAACCCAAAAAATAATTCAACTAAGTTGTTGTATATGTTAACATTTGTATTTGGTTTTATACCAATTGCGTTTATATTGAAATAATTTTTTCTAAGATGAGTTGCACGGTAAATTGACGATGGTGTTTGACAACTTCAAAGCGACAATCTTCAATGCTTCGCTAGAATCTGTTTTATTAACGTCAAGAGTGGGGTGAAGTTTTCATGATCACTTATCGAGATGAGTAAGTTACAACCAGATAGTCTTGATGTCTGTTCACTCGTGAATCATGCACAACCGCATGATGAACGAGCTCGATTGAAGCCCTACCTCTGTGTTTAATTTAGTGTTCCAGAAAGAAAAATTTCAAGATAGACTACCACTGTCGCAAGTAGTAGAGCAAAACAAATGACTTAAACCTTCTACTACGTTGTTCGCTGCACAATTTGTCTTTGTAAAAATTGTATTAGGGCTGGTGTGGCTTGTAATGCAACCCTAATTGAAAAGAATCTTTTTTAACGATATCGAGACAATGATGACCAACGAGGTACAATATATTCTAATCAGCCAGATATCGTGCATAAAATACTAATATAGATCCGTCAATTTTGCTGGTGGAAATTTTTCTTTAGAATAATCTAGATGATTTCTACGTATACGCATATTTACCTGTATTTCTTATATGAATTAATTAAGATGATACAAACAAGATATTTCGCCCAAATATGCAAGAAGAAATCATATAAAAGACCTTCAAAGTTTATTAATTACATCATTTTACGATATACTGTTAATTGACCGACTTCTGCACTGCTTACAAGAGATCTCAAACGAATTACTGGTATTAATCACAAATCGACAATCACTCTCTTGTTATTTCTGTATTTACAAATTTCGTAATCTTAGAAGAAGACGACGGAAGGAGAAAGTTATCTATATAATTATAGAAATGACCCATATGATGATGAATATACAAATGATACATGTCATACAAACCTATAATCATTTTCGATTTGTCACTTTTACTCTCAAAGCGTAATTGGTGAGGTGTTGTCGACATTTTCTTATATATTCGACATAAGTCATTCATTCGCATTATCAAAATGACTTTGCGAATTTTGTAGCGGCGGCGGTACACTACATATAAAGTTTATCGCACATTAAAATAATTTCACAATTTTATTCTGAATTTTATCAGTGTCTATGACGGGCAGATAATTAAGTTTGCGCGGTATTGCGATTAATTTAATGATAACAATAAGAGGGCACACAGTTTCAAAAGTCACGTGATTCATGAACGTTTTTATTTATATTAGTTTAATAAACGCAATTCTGC
The DNA here is from genome assembly GCA_947310385.1 of Nephrotoma appendiculata. Lineage (NCBI taxonomy): Eukaryota > Metazoa > Arthropoda > Insecta > Diptera > Tipulidae > Nephrotoma > Nephrotoma appendiculata. Next base: position 143,296,844 of record OX371223.1, read on the forward strand.
CTTGTTGTGATGATTATACTCACGTATCGGTGGCGTGGACAAATACGTCGTCAAAGTTGAACACTCAAAAAAATGATAGGAAATTAGGAACCTTATCATCAATATTTCAAAAAAAAAATTAAATCGTTTAAAATATTGTAAATTGAAAGCACGCATCTAATCAATAAATGTACATGCATGTGTTATCTCGGCAACCCCAATTCATTACCAAAATAAAAAAATGGGTCTGCTTTGTACATGATCGTGTTATCAAAGAATTGTGAAAAAGTTTTAATAGAAATATTTCAGATTACAAAAGTGCTTATTACGAAATTACTTAATTTTGATTTGAAGATTTGTGTATAAATTTAGTCGTCACTAGGAAGATCAAAAGTTGAATAGTAATAGCCTTGTTTTTTTATGACTGCCCAATAGATGTATCCGGAGCACCCAATTTTCTATTCCAAAACTTATATTTTTCATTCAACTTAGAAACTTAATCTTACAAAAAAAATTTAAAACGAAGCAAGATGAATTTTTGTTTATAACGTCATGTCAAAATAAATGTCAATTAGTATATTTCAGGCGATAAATGTTTCGTTTTATGGATGCGTTTATTTTTCATTTTTAGGGTATAGCGGCACCAGTGAATAATGCTGCAGTTTCATAGAAAATTCCCATTCGGCGTCGGATAGTGCTCGAATAATAAAAACGGCTAATATCTTCCACCGTTTTAATTAGAGTTAACTCTAGCTATGCACTGCTCGATGTGATACGGTCTTTAAACTCGTGTACTCTTTGCAGAGTGGTACAATTTATATGATACTGTTGGATTACAGGATTAGCTTTTCGCTGGAAAGATATGGTCTCACACTTAATTATGTTGAGACTGTACCAATTGGAATCACACCAAGACGCTATGTTGTCAATATCTTGTTGTAATTTGTGGGTGTTGTTGTCCGTTGATGTTCTCTACGGCGATTTTACTGATTTTAAGGTCATCTGCAGATATTAGGATGGTGAATGAAGAAAAGGGGATAAAATAGGGAATAAAATGGTGAAGCTCCAAGGGTAAATATATGGGAGCCTTTTGAGGCGCGCCGGAGGTGGCTCGATGTATTTACACTGAAAAAAATAGCGCGGAGATATTTACACATTTTGCTGTGCAAATCCAAATTTGCAATTATTACCAATAATGTCTTAATTAAGTACGAGCCTTGTAAAATTTGCAATGCAATATTTACAGTGCATTTTTAAATATTAAAATTATTGCTGAGCACCGATGACAAATTAAATTAATGATATTACAATACTGCTAGGTAAATTTGAACTGCGCAATTTGAATATATCATTTTCAATGCAAATACAGTGACTCACAGCTTATTTAATCCAGTCGCATTTTATGAACAAAATTGTAAATATCTCGCGATGTCTTATTTTTTTGAAAAAAACTAAATGTAATATGAAAGCTATATTTATTTTTATTATAAAACACAAAAAGTAAAATAAAAATTCTGATGCATATCAAAATTACATTAAAAAGTTCATTATTTCAACTCAAAACCACCACACAGCTTAAATGATCCACTACCACAAACATACTTATACATCCGTCTCTAAATGTACTAATGGTGATATAGGTAGTCGATGCTTCCAATTTATAGAAATTGTTGTGCGAACCTCCATCATATTCCTAGTCATACACAAGTGACTTTGATGCTACAAAGATGTTGTGAGGTAACACAGTAATGCGATTACCCACTAATGCGATTACACCCTGCAATCGAAGTTCCTATATTTTGCTAAATTAGTATTTGTTGATTAGTTCCGTGTAACAAAAAACAAAAACCAAGAAAAAAAAGAAAAACCATCAAAATAAGATATCGCGAAATATTTAGAAGAATTAGAATTGTGTTCATAAAATGCGACTGGTTCAAATAAGCTGTGAGTCACTGTATATTAAAACTGAAAAAAATTTGTTTTTTTCGTTGAGAATAAATTGCAAAGTGTTTTTAAAATGTTCAAATACTTTTCAATATTTACTTTGCACTTTGTTAAACAATTTTTGCGGGGAGATTGTAACCAATCAAATCATTTATTCTACTCGACTTTGGATTTTGTTTTCCAAATTTTATTAAAAATTTCAAACAAAAATTAGTCTTAAAGTGAATTTAAAGCTGTACACAAATTGCCACAAAAATGCCAGTTCGTCTAGTTTCCAGATTTGTTGCGAAAAATGGTAATTATTTAAAAATAAAATAATATCTAAATTATATTTATTTTTATCCTTCATTTGCAGTGTTTTTGTAACATTAACTTCAGGATTAAAACATAGAAGTGCTGAAACGATATATGGTACCCAAATTAAATTTACAATACTTTATGTGGCTTTACTTATATTTGTTGCTTTCTTGTTTTAATTTCAGGATTTTATAAAGCAACTTTAGAGGACCGGACCAACTCAGTTCCCTGAACATTAAATGGTTTCTCATATGAGGAGAATTTAAAGTTTAGCAACATTACAACAATTCCATATCTTTTAAGGCTGCATAATGGAAAAATATGTTTGATCAAAATTCACATATAAGTTTATTGTCAATCCGTAAATGTAATTAATTATCATTTTTATTTTAAAAAAAATCGATAGCCTTTTGTGAAAAGTGAATAAAAAAGATAAAAAAAAATGTGTTTCATTAAAATTGGTTTTTAATATGTTAAATATTAAATTCTGTCTCCTCCAATCTAGAAGTTTCGAGTGTTTGCTTCTGTGCAGAGTAAATATTGAGGTGCTGCAATTTTCTCAATCCGCAAATTTTAAAATGCATTGTAAATCATTATCCACTTTGCTGTCATTATTTACCATGCGCTCTGTAAAGAATTTCTAAATTATTATACAAAATGCAGAGTAAATATATCACAGCAATAGCAAATATTGCTTATCCACCGTGAAATAAAAATAATAAAATTTACTCAGCAAGTTGTAATAATTGATTTGCTAAAATCGCAGTAAATACAAAGCGCTTGGATGGTTGAATTTTTAATCATTTTTCAGTAAATATTACTCCGCTTTTTTGTGAATATCACCGATTATTTTTTTCAGTGTAAGAATAGTTGCTTAAGTGTGATTTAAACCAGGCTACAAACGTACTGCAGAACCCAAATATGTTCAAACTTTCTTAGGTTTTATAATGACTGATGGAATCAAAGATCTTAGCAAAGTCTGTGTATACCACATTAACATGCTTGAAATTTTCTATTTTTTTATCGTGCTGCTGGTGAATTCTGTAAGGTTGGTTGCAGTTGATCTTTTTGGTATACATGCACGGTCCTGAATGAATTGCATATTACTAGCTCAAATAACTTCAGAATTGATGAAAATGACGTTATAGTTCTACAATATAAAACATCATTTCGTGTTCCAGTTTTGGATAATGGTGTTATAGATGTTACGGATTGAAAAGGAGGCACAATTGCCAAATTTTTGTGAAGTATTTTAAAAATGAGGCTGGTATACCAACCGGGCCGCATCCATCTTTCAACGTTTCTAGAGGTTGATGTATATCTTCCTCTGCAATTCCTTCTGGCTTATAGACTGATTGAAAAAATTAGGTGAATATGTTTGATATGACTTGTGGATCACAAGATTTTCCCCCTTCAAATGTCATATGTTCCGAGTAACCGCTAGTCTCACGCTTTATTTAAAAGTAGGTTCAAACGTATTTTGGCTTAATTTTATTGTATCCTGAAGACAAGAGAACTTCTTTTGATAGTAAGTGAACTTATGTTTACTATTTGAGTGTAGTAGTATCAAAACCGACTCTTTTCCATTTTGTTCTCATTTTTAACTAATATGATGGCAGATTATTCTATAACCTAAACTCTACATTTTTACATATTCAAAATGCATAAATCACAATATTTCCCTTCCAAATAAGGAAATAGAAAACAGCAATTGGTTCAAAATTAAATCTTTACCAATGGTCCGTTGCATCAAAAAAGAACACTTCCCATATAAACACAATTTTGAAACAAAATGTAACTTTGCTATAATAAAACTGCTTACAAAAATGTTGATTGTATCAAAACGAAACATTTCCAATTTGAAGTTTTGACATATTTTTTGGAGGGAATTTTAATCCACAAAATAGTGTTACGATTTTGCCTTGTCAATCAAGGTTCGAATCACTGGATTGTGAATAAATACACTGCTCAAATTTGAACTCACACAATTTATTTACACAACACAATTTATTATACAACACTAAATTCACAATTAATTATTATAATTATAACACACTTTTTAATTATCACTTTAATAATCGCTTTAATAATCACTTTAATAATCTTTCTATTTAACCTTCACTGTATCACGTTTAAAATAATACTCCGCATTCCACGTCAACGCGCGCCTTTATATACCAAAATATTCGTTTCTAGAATAATCCTAAATGCGCAGCAAATATGTTAGTATAGAAATGACGCCTAAATGTTGTTTATAAATTATAAATGTAATTGAACAATTAATGAAATTAACTTATTCTATTCTATTCTAGGTGTCACCGTAACAATAGTTTTGAAGTGAATGGTGTGAATTTTACTGTAAGCGCTTAATATTTTATTGAATTTTACTTGAATTTACGTTATTTATAACAAAATTGTGCAATTTTAGTAAATATTAATCATATCGCAATGGATAAATGATAAGAAAATTTGGAGCATCCGAGGAAAACGGCACGAAAAGTAAGCGAACAGAAATCAACAAAAGCTAAATTAGCCTTGTAAGAACTGTAATAAATTAATACCTCGTCTTTACAGACGATTATTAATGTTTCGATTGTTTTGTAGGTATAAACCAAATTTTGTAGGTTTGCCTAAAGTACTAACCTGCAACCACAAAAAAGGAAACTCGTACCATTGCGTGAAAATAATGGGAAAGGATTGTTACGAATTTCACAAAAAATTTTATTCGTGTGATAATAAAGCTGCACAAGATGTTTTTATTTTGGGGCATACCAAATTAAGTGCACCCTCTAGGACCGATCGTAGAGCTGGTCGAACTACAAAAAATTTTTTTACTAAATACTATGTCAAGAATAGAAAAGGATTGTTTATTCGTGTATGCTTACCGGCATTTAAAAACATATTACGTGTAGGATTACAACGAATTAACGGAATTAGCAAACGTTTTTATGAATCTGGTACAACACCAACGGAAAATCGGGGAGGAAGTAGAAAAGACCACCAAGCGGCCGTAAAAAGTTTTATAAAAAGTTTTTATGTTCAAGATGTACACTACTGCCGATCCAAAACTTCAGCCACGCAATATCTTTCAGGAGATTTGTCCATCCATCGAATGTGTAAAATATTCAATAATGTTCATGTTGACACACCGGTCAAAAAGTGGTTTTTCCAAAACATCGTACGTTGTAATTTCAACATCAGTTTTAAAACACCATCGACTGATCAATGTTCCCAATTCTTAATGTACACCGAAAAGCTAAAATTCAGAAAAGATTCAGATGAAAAAAAGCATTTAATGACAGCCAAAAGAGTTCACAGTTTAAGAGCAAAGGCATTTTACACTTTAGCTAAGGAAGAATCTGATAACATGTTGACATTTTCATTTGACTGTCAAAAAATATGCCTTTGCCAAAACTTCCTGACCCGACAGCATATTTTAGTCGCCAACTCAACCTCTACAATTTTGCTATTGTGGAAGGATCTTCAAAAACATTTTAAAAAAAGGAAAATATATTCTTGTTCCTATGGACTGAAGAACAACGGCCGAAAGGATGCAACGAAATCTCTTCTGCTGTTTTCAATCATTTCAATATAATAAGACTGATTTGTGACGGGTGCGGAGCACAAAATAAAAACAGCGCAATAATAGCTATGTGCTCTTACTGGCTTAAAAATAATGCGCCTCAAAATATAAGTGAAATTCAAATCATTTTCGCCATGCCAGGACACTCCTACATACCACCGGATCATTGCTTGAAAAACGTACTAAGTCAATAAACACAATTATTAGGCCCAACCACTATCAGAAAATTTATTCGGAGTATGGTACAGTGATATCCTTAGGAAGCCAAGATTGCCCAATATACGACTGGAAGCCTCATTCTTCATTTTATTATAAAACAACAGGTGTGATCAACAGGGTGAAGTCGCTTACCGATCAGACATATCCAAAGCACAGTCGGTTTTAAAAAAAGGTGTGAATATTCCAGAAATGCTTCCTGAAAAACTAAGCAATGGAAGAGCCATTAATTCTGCGAAATTGAATGATGTAAATAATTTATTGATGAAACATTTCGGAGATAACTGGAAATCTCATGAAGAATTATTTTTTTATCCCTTTCGAGTTCAAAAAACAATTTTGTTTTGGTTCAATTTAAGTACACCATACACAAATGTGTATGTAAATTATAACAGGTTGTAATGTCTTCTGTATTTTAACGGATCTTAGTTAAATCGGAATTCTTTTTGAAAAAAGCATAATAATTTGTAAACAAATTAATTATATAACATATAATTTATTTGTTCTTGATAACATATTAATTATTTTATCATTATTATAGTTACTGTTATTTTTCGGACGAAAACAAAATTAAGTGGTTTACACAAATGTGTACACTGGTCTGCAATTACCACCGAATTCTATGTTTGACATCTTCGTTTGTTGTAATCGAAATTTACATACACAATTGTGTATGCGGGTCAGGAAAGGGTTATAAGGACTTATTGCCCAGTACTTCACCGGAAAATGATTTAAATATATGTGCTGAGAAGGCATGTGATACCTTTATTAAGGATGTTGATCTAAGGGCCTAAACATCTACTTTAAATGTGTAACAGACTGTGGTAGGTAGATTTTAAAGATGTTTATGTTTTATGTAAGATGCTTTAAGTTGAATTTTGTTTTGTATAAGTGTAATTTATGAATTTTTGTATTTTTTAGTTTATTTTTTTGAATTAACTGAACTGTGATTTTTTTATTTAAATAAATGTTAAACCTAACAGAAAAATTTTAATGTTTTAATTTTTTTACGAAATCCTCAAAGTTGCAACAAAAGGTACCACTTCTAGTAGACCGTGCATCAAAAGCAGATATTTTCATAGAATTGCAACAAAACGCAACACATCCAAAATTAAAAACAGTTTTTCCCCTAAAATATCACAATTTTCCAATTTTTTTTTGTCCAAATACAACAGTAATCACCTTTTATTATCGAAAAACAATATTCGAGGTTTTTATATGAATTAAACAATTTTTAAAACGTTTTTTTCGTTTCCCCAAGAATTTAAAAAAACGGAAATGATTCGGTTTTGATACTACTACACTCATTTATAGATTGGTCGTAAAGAAGTCATGGTAAATAGGCTGTTTAATGAGTACACAACATCAGCAGAACATATGTAAGGGTTGTATTAAGATTTTTAGAATTGGTTGTAGTTTTATTAGCATCAAAATAGCTTATGTTGACGTAGTTTAGTCTATCGATATCGATCGTATTTGTTTCTTAACCCCTAGAATAAACATGTTACGACACTCACTTAGTAAAGTTGTTAGCCCTAACAGCCCCAAAATTTAAGTAAAAATCGTAATAGAAGGATCAAGCTCATGTCCATTGAGCTTAAGCGCAGAGTCAAACGCAATAGATTTTTTGAGCTGTTTTGTCCGAAGTCAATTATTGATTCAGTGGTACCTCATACAACAAACTACACGTTAAAATAAAAAATAAAGCGATGAATATTGATGATTAATGTGTTACCACTCTGGCGGATGTATTGAGCAACCAATGTAGACGTTGGCAATACAATTAAGGTGCCTTTTTTCGACCAATCATCGCTTGTCGAAAAATCCAGAAGGAAAAAATCGTCATTTTTGAGCAATATTGTTGTTCGGAAAAATTGTCAGAACGAACGAACGAACGAGCACCAACCATAAATTTGGCCTTATTTCTAAAAGAATTTCGGCGAAAAACATTCGAAAATATTTTCATAAATATTGATTTTTGTGGTTGGGATTAAATAATTTCACCAACGATCCATTTGCTTAAATTGGTCCAATTAAATCATGTCTCCCTATAATTCGAACCTGTAGAAATGAACATTTCAATAGATGAATCAGTAATTCCCTATTATGGACAACATCCTGACAAGCAATTTATAAGGAATAACCGAGCTTGGGTGGCGGCTATGTACAGTTTAATGTATTGTTCCCAAATTTGATGTTTGGGATGCAATTTCCTGAAATCAATTTTTCATTTTATTCGGATAATTTTTTCATCGGGCCGAGCCTAATTGGTACTACTCTAAACAACATAAATTCCTCGACGAACATTAAACGGATAGCCATTTTGAGTAAGCTAGGCTAGATCTACGACACCGGAGACGCGAGGTTATATTTGATGAGCTCCCGAAATCTACATCCATTTACAGAGTCATTCCAAAATCATACAAAAAAAATTCGTAGTAAATGTCGTAGTAAAGTAGTAACCTGATCTGGAAATCCTTTGAGATGTATAGTCATCGTGACTATGAACATTTTAATCTTGATCAGGTTAAAGCTGATTATGATAATCTAAATCATATATGTACACTGAGAGAAAAAAGGATATTTAAAATTAAACAAAAAAATTTTATTCCAAAAATACTGCTTCATCAGTAAGAAGACGTTAAACATTTTATAACTAAAACCACCTCGGCCCTATCGTTGTTTTCGACTATATTTGATTTCTTAACCATTTAGGTGTAAGTGTGTGAATGTGCTTCAGAAAGAGATTCGGATTTGTAATATTTATTCTGATTTATATTCTCCGGGATTAGTATTTAAAGTTAAACGATATTTTTTGTTTTGCCGTCTTCTGCGAAAATAAATAATGATGTTGGTTTTCCAATACGCGAGCAACCAATGTAGAGTTGTCCGTGTGCAAAACACGGCGTCTCTGTTAGAAGTGTAATTTTCATATTGCATCTTGCAATACTATTTCTATGTATTATTTTCTATGTCCTCTCTTCCTTCATTATTCATGTTCGTTCATAAGAGTACATGTGTACAACAGCTTTTTATATCTATATATATAAAACAAAGTCGGGTTAGTTACACCATTTATAACTGAAGAACGGCTGGACCGATTTTTATGATCTTTGTTTTGTTGGATTTGACTCCGTTCCGAATAGCATAATAACTATTAAAACATTGGAAAAATTCACAAAAAAAAAGTTATCAAGAAAATTCATTTTCTCATATATTTAGTACATTTTGTTTTTTTTTATTTTGTTCGTCTCAATACAGTGGTGGTTTAGGAAAAAAGAAAAGTCGGAAAAACTCAAAAGGGAAGCCCCAAAAATCTAATAAAAAACCTTTTTTTTATATGAATTTTGTAGTTGTAGTTTGTATGTGACGAGTGGTGCAGTGATTAAAGCTTCAGCGCTTGGACCGCAAGGTACTGGATACGAATCCGACTGGAGGCTCCATGCACATTTACCATTTAATTTTTTATCCAATTTTTTTTATTTCTTCTGCTTATCACAACGATAGTGAGAGGAAATGAGTTCGTGGTCGACAACACTTGGATTGTTCCATATTCGCCACTTCTTTCCAAAACATTCAAGGCGCATTGCAACGTGGAGTACTGCAATTCAGTGAAGTCCATAAAATACATTTGTAAATATGTCACGAAAGGCAGCGATATGGCGGTTTTTGGTGTTCAAAATCCCAATACAAACGATGAAATCACGCATTATCAAGTTGGTCGATATGTGAGCTGCAATGAGGCGATTTGGCGTATATTCTCATTCCCTATTCATGAACGTCATCCCACTATTGTACATTTGGCGGTGCATCTGGAGAATGGTCAACGAGTTTATTTCAACACATCGATGTTGCTCAACGTGCTGAGACACCTCCAGCAACAACATTGACCAGTTTATTTTCGATTTGTCAAAGTGATCCGTTTGCACGAACATTGCTCTACTCTGAGATGCCACGTTATTACACTTGGAACGCCTCATCAAAAAAATTTCAACGTCGGAAGCAAGGCGATGAGGTTCCTGATCATCCAAATGTGCGTTCTACTGATGCTCTTGGTCGCATTTACACAGTTCATCCGAAAAATGACGAATGCTTCTACTTGTGGTTGTTGCTGGTGAATATTCGTGGGCCGACATCATTTGAATCACTTCGAACTGTCAATGGTGTAGTGTGTCCAACATTTCGTGCGTCAACTTGCTTGAAAACGATACTCATTGGGACATGACAATCGCTGAATCAATTATTTCTGCAACTCCAAACCAGATACGCACATTATTTGCTATCATTATTTCGACATGCTTCCCATCAAATCCACGTGAACTATGGGGCAAGTACAAGAATGACATGTCAGAAGACATTCTACACCGAATTCGTGTCAGTTTCGGAAATCCCGATCTCGAGGTGAATGAGGAGATACATAACCAGGCTTTGCTTTTGATCGAAGACATGTGTTTTCGCATGTGCGGCAGTTTGTTAGTCAAATTAGGAATGCTAACGCCATGTCGTGGAATGAACGACGATTTCAATCGAGATTTGGAACGTGAACATGAATATGATCGAGATGCATTGAACTAATCAGTTCGAACCAATGTACCACTGTTGAACCTCCAACAGAAAGGAGTGTACGATACGTTAATGAAGGCAATTCATGATGGAAATGGTGGATTATTTTTCCTCGATGCGCCCGGTGGAACTGGGAAGACATTCCTCATGTCATTGATTTTGGCCACTGTTCGTGCGAGATCCGATATTGCTGTAGCAGTTGCTTCTTCTGGGATAGCGGCCACATTGCTAGAAGGATGCCGAACAGCTCATTCAGCGTTGAAATTGCCGTTAAACCTTCAATCGGCTGAAAACCCGACATGCAACATTGCAAAACACTCAGCAATGGCGAAAGTTTTGGTAGCAAGTAAAATCATCATCTGGGATGAATGTACAATGGCGCACAAACGCGCATTGGAAGCACTCGATAGAACTATGAAAGATCTACGCAATGACTCAAGATGTTTTGGAGGCGCAATGATTCTACTTTCTGGCGATTTCCGTCAAACAATACCAGTCATTCCAAGATCGACCGCTGCTGATGAAATAAACGCTTGCCTCAAATCATCGACTCTGTGGTGTTATGTGAAGAAACTTCAGCTGACGACAAACATGCGAGTTGCATTGTTAAACGATCCATCTGCCGAAGAATTCTCCAAGCAATTGCTGACTGTCGGTAATGGCCGTGTTCCAGTCGACAAATCGAACGGATTGATTTCGTTTCCTCAGAACTTTTGCATTTTTGTCTCAACGAAGGATGAGCTCATCAACAAAGTGTTCCCGAACATCATTACTAACCACAAAAATCACAATTGGGTGAGTGAACGAGTAATTCTTGCGGCAAAGAACAAAGATGTGGATCACTTAAATTTTACAATTCAAAATCTAATCGTCGGTCCACTTCATTCCTTCAAATCTATTGGCTGTGTGACAAACGAAGACGAAGCAACCAACTATCCAACTGAATTTTTAAACTCATTGGATCTACCTGGCTTGCCACCGCACAATTTACAACTAAAAGTTGGCTCGATAATCATCATGCTACGAAACCTGAATCAACCAAAACTATGTAACGGAACGCGTTTGGTGGTGAGAAAACTCATGGGCAATGTAATTCACGCGACGATACTTCAAGGGAAGTTCAAAGGTGAGGAAGTTCTCATTCCGAGAATTCCGATGATCCCAACCGATATGCCATTCGAGTTTAAACGAATTCAATTTCCGATTCGTCTTGCATTCGCCATGACGATCAACAAATCACAAGGCCAATCCTTGAGTGTTTGTGGCCTGAATCTAGAAAATGAATGTTTCTCTCACGGCCAATTGTACGTAGCATGTTCACGTGTCGGTAAACCATCCGCTTTATTCGTTCTCGCACCTAACAATAAAACAAAAAATGTCGTATATCACAAGGTGCTACAATGAAGGGAATCGACTCCATTGCAACTCACCCAGCAAATAGTTTAAAAGAAAGTTGTGCAATAATGCTACGCGAACCATTTCTATTCAATTCAATAAAACGAAAGCCTTGCTGCCACGTGAATTACATTCATTTCAATGTAATTAAAATATATTTCATTTTGATTTTTGTAATTTCATTGAATTTAATTAATTTGGAGTATTCATTTAATTTATTTAATCTTAATAAAAAACTCAATTTTATTAAGCTAATAACTTTAAAAAACATTTATTGATTTTGAGGCGGTACGAAGTTCGCCGGGTCAGCTAGTAAATAATAAAACATTATAAGTAATCTAAAATCATCGGCGTATTATTTAACAAATTAAGTACTTTTATTGAGATTCCAACAGCTTATGGGCCCAGGGATCGCAATTAATACACATTATTAAAATAAAAGTGACGTTTTGTAAATATTTTTCGGTTTTTTGTTGTGCGACGTATTAAATCCGTGCAAATAAACCATGGCTGTTTCTATGGACAAATATAGCATTCCAAAATTAAGTGGTGATAACTATTTCAACTGGAAGTTCCATGTTGAGATGCTATTGAAGCAGAAAGAGTTATGGAAAGCAATCACCGATGAAAAACCATCTCCTGTTACCGAAATTTGGACGAAAAGCGATGAAAAAGCGTTTTCCACGATTGTTCTCACAATCAATGACAGCCAGCTGCAACATGTACGCACATGCAAAAATGCCAAATCAGCTTGGAATGCGCTGAAAGATTTCCATGGAAAGGATTCTGCCGGTAGCCGAGTAAGAATTCTCCGCACCATAATGAAGCAACGTGCCGATGAGAGCACCAACATCGAGGAGCATATGCAGAAAGTGACTGAACTTTTCCAAGAACTCCTATCATTTAATAACGATATAAAAATTGAGTTTTTGATGTCAGCAACGTTATTTGGATCGCTACCAAGTAGCTATGATAGCCTCATAGCTACATAGCTCTAGAAACTCGAAAAGAGGATGAACTAACCTCTTCTTTCGTTCGATCAAAAATTATTGAAGAATACCGACGACGAATTGAGAGAGATGGTAAAGCCGAGACAGCTGCGCTTCAAGTTTCTTCATATAAATCGAGCAACAATCAACATACTCGCAAAAGTGTTAATTGTGCATTTTGTAAGAAATTTAGTCATGAAAAGAAGGTTTGCCGCAGGTTCGCGAAATGGTTAAAAGACAAACAGTGCAACAAAAGCACAAATGATGCTAACATGACAGGTCAATTAAATAATAATTTGTTGGTTGTCGTCGGAAAGATTAATGAATCGATTTTAGACTCCGGTGCGACCTGTCATATTTGTTATAATGCGAAACTGTTTTCCGAATTGAATTTTAATCATCGCGAAAAAGTTTCCGTGGCGAACGGAAATGAAATTATGTCATCAAGTCGCGGATCAGTGAACATGCAGTTTGTTATTGATGCTGGGGTAGCCATAGATATAACACTTTGCGACGTTTTATATGTCCCATCGATTGGTGGTAATCTTATATCAGTGAAACGTTTGACACAAAAAGGATTACTGAAATTTCATTCGCAAATGGAACTCAACTCGCATGTGGTTACATGTTACATCAATAACGGCTTATATAAGTTGTGCGATAAACAATTAGTTAATTTAGTTCAGAATAAAACAAAGATGTGTATTCATTATTGGCATCGAGTTCTTGGTCATCGCGATATGAATGTGATCAAGGATTTGACAAATAATGGGCTGGTTGATGGTGTGGAAATTCGAAAATGTAGTTCTATATGTGTTATAGATTGCAAAGTTTGTGTGAAGGGAAAAATGTCCCGCCTACCATTTCCAAAGGAGTCCATTGATAGAGCTTCGAAAGTTCTCGATCTCGTGCATAGTGATTTATGTGGACCGATGCAAAACCAACCCCCGGTGGGAAAAGATATGTTTTGACGTTCATCGATGATTACAGCCATTTCTCGACAATTTATTTGCTGTCACAAAAATCAGAATGTTTTGAAGTTTTTAAGCAATTTTACGAGATGACGCGAAATCGTTTTAATAAACAGTTGAAAGTGCTCAGAACCGATGGCGGAGGCGAATATATATATCAAATAATTTCAAAAATTCTTAAAATCACAGGGTGTGCAAATTCAACGCACAGCGCCCTGTTCGCCGCAATGATACGGTGTTGCTGAAAGAAAAAACAGATCGCTGATAGAGATGACTAGATGTCTTCTGTAGGATGCCCACCTTCCCAACAAATTTTGGGGGAAGCGATTACAACTGCAAATTTTTTGCAAAATCTGTTACCCTGTAAAGGTATTAATGGCACTCCATTCCAGAATTGGCATAATACAAAGCCAAATTATACAAATCTGCGACGGTTTGGGGCAAAATGTTTCGTTCGTATTCAAGATGTTAATCGCAGAAAATTGGATCCGAAGGCGGAAGAGGCCATTCTCTTTGGGTTCTCTATGGATTCGAAAGCTTATAAATGCTACATCACGAGCAAAAATAAAGTAATCATCTCAAGAGATGTCAAATTTTGCAACGACTTTGCAACGAAGTCCAAACCAACAATGAAAAGTCCATTAAATGAGTATAGTGAAGGTTCGAGCATTGATGTCGAGATTCCGCTTATTCCGTTAAGAGATGTACATGAAATTTCTGAACCTGAATTAACCACTGGTGGTATTAACAGTGAGGAACGTGCAAGTGAAATTGTGTTAAATCAATCAGATGAACAAGCCGAATTAGATAGTGTGGTGCAGGAGCGACGACCCAAGATTGATTACTGAAATTGATCTAGTAACACAATTTGGTTATCTTGCTTTTAATGGTGAACCAATAACATTCAACGAAGCAATTTCAAGTGTTCACAAAGATGGATGGATCGAAGCTATGATGAATGAAATGACATCGATTCATGAAAAACAACACTTGGGAACTTGTCAAACTGCCAACCAATCGTACAGCTATTGGCTTCAAATGGGTTTACAAGGTTAAACCTGACGAGAAAGGTAATGTCTACAAAGCACGACTTGTTGCTCAAGGATTCAGTCAAAAATTTGGCACAGACTATGACGAAGTTTTCGCACCGGTGGCAAGGCAAGCCACACTTAAAATTTTGTTATCAGTAGCAGGTCATAAAAATTTACCAGTTTATCATTTTGACGCAAAAACAGCCTTCCTCAATGGTAAATTGAACGAGACGATATACATGAAGCAACCTCCAGGGTTTGAAGCTGAGGGTAAGGAAGATTACGTTTGCTTGCTAAAGAAAAGTCTCTATGGCTTGAAACAATCTGCTCGAGTGTGGAATAAGAAACTCCATCAGATTCTGGTTAGTTTGGGAATGAAGCAAAGTAACTTCGACGCATGCCTATATACATTCAAAAGTCATGAACGAGAATTATATATGATGGTCATTTATGTTGACGACATTTTGATGACATCAAACTCTCAAAACGTTTCTCGAACATATGGAAACAGAATTTAAAAAGCGTTTTATAATCAAAAATCTGGGCATGGTGACAAACTACCTTGGCATCCGTATCCACAAAAAGGGTTCTTATTATTTAATTGATCAAGAGAAATACATTAATCATATCATTTCAGAGTTTGGTTTAAAAGATGCAAAAATTAGTCAGATTCCATTAGACAGCGACTTACTTCCGAGTAACGAACGTTACCGTAAAGCAATTGGATGTCTGCTCTATGTCGCAATTAACACACGTCCGGATATATCAGCATCTGTAACAATATTGGCTCAACGTGTTGCTCAACCAAGTCAACGAGATTGGATTGAAGTAAAGAGAATCATGCATTATCTCAAGGGCACCGCATCTAACAAATTAAAACTTTGTTACGACTGTATGGTCGTAACGACGATTTTTGTGTTATTATATTCACCCCGGTTGTTGTCTTCGTTTCGCCCATCTTCTCTTATGTTTTTATTCACCTCTGTGTTTGTCTGTTATATTGTGCGCTGAACGCACCCGCGACTTTTGTTTTGTTCCCCATCGTTTGGTGGCGCAGAGGTGAAGAGAAGACGGGAAAGAGAGAACAATGCGCATCGAGTGTGTGCAAAGTAAAACGTTTTGGAAAAAATGTTTTTTCTTATATGTCTCTCTTTTGTACCAACGAAAATTTGATATAAAGGAGAGACAGAGAAGAGAGATTCATTTCTTCTAGAACGTTTTGCTAGCTGTGCGGCGTAAGAGTTTTTTTTGGTTGTCATTATTCGAGTTTGAGTTTTAAAAAAGTCAAGTTGTGTTTTTTGATTCGAGTGGTGATTGCATTTTAGGAAAGTAAAGATTCGATTTTTGATTTTGGAGATGGAGAGTTGATTTTTTTGATAGTGAATAAAAGAAAAATCAGATTTAGATTTTTAAGAATGTAAAGTTAAAACAAAAAAAAATTCAAAATTTTATTGTTAAACAAAAGTAGTAATTAATTTTAAAGTAACAAATAAAACTATTACTGGATATTTATATAAAAATTATACTAAAGCTAGTGTTTAAATAATTCGTTTTGAGATTTTGATTGTTTTCCACCATTACGGTGGTTGGTTCACCGATTTAAATTGTTAACGGATTTGAGTTGACGGTAATGAATG
Source organism: Nephrotoma appendiculata (assembly GCA_947310385.1). NCBI lineage: Eukaryota > Metazoa > Arthropoda > Insecta > Diptera > Tipulidae > Nephrotoma > Nephrotoma appendiculata. The sequence continues at coordinate 143,313,449 of OX371223.1, forward strand.
AGTGGACGTCACAACGCTCAGTGGTAGCCTTAATTAGTTAAATTTAACAAGTTGGATGCAGAAATCAAATTAAAATTTTGGCCGTCTAAGAGGCAATTGGTGAGATATAGACCGTGAACGCCACTACATATACGGGTGGACGATACGCGGCCCGTTAATTTTTCTTCGGTATTACTGTGGAAAGACACCGCCAGAATTACAGGCGGCCGACACATAGTTCGCTCTTTGTTATTACGAGTAGCGACACGCGGTTAATGGATATAATTTATTGATGGGAAGACACTGCAACATTTACGGATGGCCTGATGTGGCTCATCTCTAATAACTAATCACCGGCTATTCATCACGTTTGATTTTTGGTATCGGCGAAAGGCCCCGCAACGTACGGGTGGCCAACCGGCCTCTCGTGTTTTTTTTTATATAATTTTGTGGTATCGGGGAGAGGCCCCGCCACATTCGGGTAGCCAACCGGTTGCCCGTGATTTTGGTTATCGGTGGTCTGCCGCAACGAACGGGTAGCCGACCAACCGGTTGCCCGACTTTTATAATTGGTATCGGGGAGAGGCCCCGCAACGGACGACCGCTCAAGGTCGAACCAACACTAGGGTGGTAACGGCACCAAAGCCGCAACGGTCCGGGGCGGCGACCCTGTGGCATGACGGCCGCGCAAGGCCGCAACCCAAGGTTTTTATCAGGGAGAGGCCCCGCAACACCAACGGCACCAAGGCCGCAAAAGTTATAAATTAATTAAGGTACTATTTTTTTTATTTTTATTTTTTTAATTTTTTGATTTCATTTCTTTTACATTATATTAAATTTAAAATTTTGTGATCGAGCGCCGCACAGTGGGTGCACGCTCGATCCGCATTGATCTCTCTCTCTCTCGTTCCCTCCTTTTCTGGTTTTCGGGAAGCTGGTTTTCTTTGTTTTGTTGTTGTTTTTTTTTCCTATAGTAAAATGAATTACTAAGTTTTTCGGTCGGTATGATGGGAGCGGAGACTACCTCTGTGTCGGTTTAGTGTTTGCGGTCCCTTGGTGCACGCATCCAATTTCGTAACCGGAGCTTTGCCCTGTTTGAATTCGAATGAATGCGCGCACCAAGGCACCCCTACCTTTTATAATTGTTGAGTTGTTCGTTCCTCAGGTTCCGGCCGACGAATTTCGGCGGAACATTCGGTATTTTATTATTATTTGCGTCCCCCGAACTTTCTGTATGCTCACGGTGTAAGTCAGAAGCACATGCAAGCCTCAAACCCCACGACCTTAGCACTTCTCCCTGAGAACGTAGCCGGCAAAAATCACCGTGGAGGCCTCTGCATGCGCTTAGTGAAATCTGCAGGTTGGCAGTAGCCAGCCTGTAACAACTTGGGTATCAGCAAAACACACAACTTGAAGGTTTTTCCGATGCAGACTGGGGCGAAGATCATCAAACACGCAAATCTAACTGTGGGTTTGTTTTTTTCGGTGGTCCGATCAGCTGGGCGTGTAACGAGCAAACTTGCGTCGCTCAATCGTCAACAGAAGCCGAGCTCATTGCTCTTGCTGAAGCGTCAAAGGAATGTATGTGGATACGCAATATTCTAACGGATTTCTCCATTCCAGTAGATGGGCCAACAACCATAAATGAAGATAATCAAAGTTGTATTCAAATCATTCGTGACGAAAAATTTAATATGCGAACAAAACACATCGACATTAAATCTCATCAGTAGTCATCACATAAGGACAACATTGAGTAAAGAATTTTGAAAATTATTTTCTGCCCGTCAGATGAAAATATTGCTGATATTTTAACGAATCCATTGCAGAGAAATAAATTTGTCAAGATGAAATCAAAATTAGCTCTTAACTAAGTATGAATTTACGCCTAATGTACGGATTAAGGAGGAGATTATTATAAGATTCAAATTAATCCATACAACATATTTTTTTTATATATATATAACTGCAATATGTAAATTAAGGAGGAGTGTTAGAAGTGTAATTTTCATATTGCATCTTGCAATACTATTTCTATGTATTATTTTCTATGTCCTCTCTTCCTTCATTATTCATGTTCGTTCATAAGAGTACATGTGTACAACAGCTTTTTATATTAATAATAAAACATTATAAGTAATCTAAAATCATCGGCGTATTATTTAACAAATTAAGTACTTTTATTGAGATTCCAACAGTCTCCGTATTTAAACCACATACTCTCAGCAACTGACCTTGATATTGTAAGGCGTAAAGGAAACTGGATGCGTTTAAACTTAAATAGCATATCTGATGGTATAACTGGTATACGTGGAATTAATACGTTTTCACCTTTGTATTTGCCAATTAAAATGGTGGCCTCAATGATATCGTTGAGTAGTCTTTTTTACAACCAGTCTTGTTCCATTACAAAGGCGTGATTCGCTTAAATTGCGTAATAGAGTTATTAGTGCAAGTTGAGTGAATTCAAAAATTCAACTGGATAATTAACAACTTCTTCTGTATCCATAACGCTATCAATCGATTTGTATGTTTTTATTTGGCCTGTAATTGTGTTTTGAATGTCAAAGTTAATTTCAGTGACATCTTTATCTTTGGTGGCAAATAAAAAAAATCCTGTTGTATTGTCTGCATTAATTTAGCCATTTCTAACATTCAATTATTGTTTAGAAAATAAAAGGGCTGATAAATCGTTTTGTAATATCACGCGCATGTTTTCTGAAAGTGTTATTTTTTAAAATTTTGCCACATATACGATGCTTTTAATTCATCTGCTGGTGTTGATCGTCAGATAATTGCTAATATTTGTTTGAAATCACCTGTTAATAATATAAGAGCACCCTCAAATGGTTGTCGGTTGGTGCGTAAATCTTTCAATGTTCGATCCAAAGTTACCAACAATTTTTGTTTTTTGATAAAATCTGAGGTTTTTATGCCTAATGGAAGAATTTTTTTGGTGGTTGTTGTTCTTCATTTAAATTGCTTCCATATGTGGTTTTCCATTACCAAAATTGTAATGCCAATAAATAAATAAATAAATAAATTGTAGCCATTGTGCACTCATCCCATACAATAATCTTGCATTGTTGAAGTACAGATGTTTTGGAAATATTGCATGTTGGTGTTTCTGTTAGTTGCATATTTAATGGTTACTTCAATGCTGAATGTACCGTTCTTCCACCATCTACAAAGTGGCTCTAATTCCAGAGTAAGCAATGGCCAATGCAATAAAGTTGTCTTTCTGTATGGAAGCTAAAATTAATGAAATTAAAAAGGTTTTGCCCGTACCTTCAGGAGCATCTAGAAAATATAGTCCACTCTTGTCTGCATTAACTGATTCCATAATAGTTTTGTTAACGTACTTTTGCTGTTAAAACATGATTGGTATGTTTTGCTTGGCAAAAGTATTTAATGCATCAGTGTTGTGTAGCTCTTTTCTTTGTGTGAATTAATGTTTGGTTATACATGTCCTCAGTGTAATGTAAATCAGGATTTTTATTTGTTTTGCGAGCTTCTGTTATCGCATCTTTATAAGTATTATTGAGAATAATGTTCTAATTTGCTTTGCGGAAGCAGTAAGTGTTGCATCTGCTAATGAATTATCCCAATGTTCATCGTTCTCAAGTAAATCTAAACGTTGGCATGATTTGCGATATGATTCGCACAATACAATTTGGAATCCTTTTCTTTTCTGGCGTTGAAGCAGCTGTTCACATATAAAAAAACGTCTATCGACGTGCCTTGGTTTTAATTCGTACGGTAATCTATTTCCTTGCTTTTGAATTATTCCTAACGTTTTTAAACGTTTCGAAACTGTTGTTCGATCAACTTCTAATGATTCTGCAAGTTCATCTAGTGTCTGACACGAGTCTTCATCGAGAAGCTTCTCTAATTCTTCGTCTTCAAACTTTTTTGGAGCTCCAGGTCGTTCTTCGTCTTCAAGATCAAAATATTTATTTTTAAAACGCCTAAACCAATCTTGGCAAGTTCTTTCTGAGAGAGCATGATCGCCGTAAGTCTCAACAAGAATTCTATGTGCTTCAGCTGCTGATTTTTTTTCGAAAAAAGTAGTGCAACAGAATTCCCCACAAATATTTTTTTTTTGGTACAAAATTTGACATATTTAACACAAAGAAAAATAAAAAGTATTTACGTTTTAGCAGAAAGATAAATACGGATTTAAAGCTTGTTCGCAGTACTATAACACGCGTGCGGTAAACAAATATTCTCATATGCGCAGAGTGCTGATAACCCCATCTGTTGAAAAACCGCGAGAACTTATTCAACCTCCTAATATTTACCCCAACTGCAGCAGCTGTTTTAGGGTTTACCGAGGTAAGTAAGATCAGTTAGTGGATCACTTATGGTTATGTCATGTCTGCGATGGTTTCATTCCAATCTATCAGGATGGCAGATGAATTCAGGAGGAAATCGGTTTTCGGTAATTGACTCAAGCTGGGCTCTCAATCATTTAAAGCCCATTCAATGATAATATAAAATTTCTAGGCACATCGCTGAAGTGACTTTCACGAAAATGCAAAGATGAGAGACAAACCACCCAAAATGTATACAAACCAAGCTACTTGATATACGCTATCGCGTGAAAACGCTTCCGATTAGAATCAGACGATAATTTACATTTTATAATTTCCAAAATCAGTAATCCACGCGCGAATTATAAGCTCTATGCAAATTTTACCGATTAGACTAAGTTTTGAATTGTTAGCGTATCACGTTTTATTCAAAAATGCCGATGATTTATTTGACTCCACAATCAGTCAAAACAAGTTGTATCTGATATCGCATCCATTATTTCATAACTAGTGGTAACTAGCTAGACCCATTCTGTATTGCGTTCCTTGTGAATGTAAGATTTACTTTCTGATTAAATTTTTAGTTGGTTACCAAACTGGAATTTGATCTATCGAATTTAAATAAATTTATGAGTGTTACTACTCTCGCCAGTTATGCAAATGTAAGTTTTACATCTTCATAGTTTGCGTTTCTTATAGTTAGCATAATGATAATCAAATATCGAATTTAAATGATCTGCGTCAGTTAAATTAGTAACTATGTAATTTTAGGGGAGTGTCACATATATGTTTTTAGGTACTTACCCTCCTCCCCCCTCTCTAGTCGTTACACTTAACCATTAGCCCTGTCATTAAACTCGTCATTACCCGCCTGTCATTTACCCCCGCGATAAAAAGTTAATGACTAAATTTCCTGGTGAAATTTATTTTTGATGATTTACCAGTTGATGGAAGATGTTGGTTCCGCCCCGAATGTATGTTTATTTATTTCTAAAGAAATCTATTCTGTGAGTACATTTATGATTTCAGATTAAAGTTTAAAACAAAAATTAAATTAAAAATAAAAATTTAAAAAAGTTAAAAACCAAAACAAACTAAACAAAAAATAGAAATCAAATTTTAATTTAATTTAACATTTAAAAATTTTAAAAATAATTCTTCAGGATTTTTTAGAAATTATCCTTTGGTAAACGAGTTACATTTGGCCAAAGCTACTTGACATCTTAATTACTATAGTCGATAAATAGGATTATTTTCGGTTCCATGAAACACTTTGAGTTAAGATTGGCAAACTATTTACCGCAGACGTGACACATTATCAAAAATCATTGCGATCGAGCAACAATTTTCATATTGAACTACAAATATTTTTCATTTACCTTCGAATTTATTAAATGATTCATTTGTAAAAGACCAAAAGTTCACAGCTACGCTACGTAGCAACGACATAATACAACCGCGCGAATGACATTGGTGGGAGGTCGTTTTAAAATATTTTAAGATTATGTTTCATTTTCTTGTACATTTCTATATTTATATAAACGAGTATATTTATGTTGTTTATGGTATGTGGAGGAATTTGGGATTGTAAACAGGTATATCGTTGAATATTACGAGTATATAAACCAACAGCCAGTCCACAATATAAAATGCTGATAATTGCAATAAATGCAAATGATTTGTGAAACATATAGACGAGCGAAATATCGCGCGCATGTCCGCGACATATAAGATTTGTGGAAATTCCAAAAAAAAAACACTTTCGGTACCTTGCACAACTCTTAATGCTTGCATAATATTTTTTAATAAGATTTTATTAAGACCTAAAACAGCGTTACAAAACTAGAGTTGTTTATAAAATTAGCGTTCAATCAATATGTAATAGTGTGCATGTGATAACCCACCCTCGCTTATCTTATTACCGAAAAGTTTATTAAACTTCTTATCTTAATTATATACCGTTGGGTTTAATTCGGGCTCCCGAATTTTTACTTTGTTGCTGTATTGTATTCGTTATGAATTTACAACTTGGAACCGAGTCTTATTCTATTTTTAGAATGTAAAACAGTAGCACTCTCCACAATAAACTAGCTTTAAAAAGTTGTCATCGATTTTTGATTTATATTGTACAAAAGCAGAACATGCTAACCGAATTCATTTTTATTAATGGTATACCAGTTTATTGCCCTTGCAAACCTTTTTTCTGATAAATTTTATTTATTCGTAAAACATTATTGTTAATTATGACTAGGTACATTACCAAGCCTATATTGACTAGCAACATTTTATTTCTAACTTAATTTGCTACTTTATAATATGTTTAGGATAAGCGAACTAAAGGCATCGATGAAGTAATTACGAATTGTGCTGGAAAAACGTTCGAGGTAGGAAAGGTAAGAAAGGTATGTTCGATGTCTAAAAAATAACAAACGGGTGCAGTGGAAGCTAATGGATTGGAGAAAATGACAGCGTTAGAAATGTCAACCATGGTATAGGAGATTTCAAATGACCAAGGTACTCTAGTTACAAGAGTGCAATCCTGAAATCACGAGGACATGATGATAATGACACTTGAGAGAGTGCTAATGTTTGGGCTAGCAGCCGCAATAGTTATTCCCAAATACTAGAATTCAATTGTACAATCACACTCATCGTACAGTTACACTCGTTCGAATTCATCTTTGTATGAATTTAAAACTTACTTGGGGATGGCATCCGTAGCAGAGTTCTTATATAAGAAACAAACGAACACAGTAAAGTACATTATCACAGGTGGAGGTTCATGTGTACTATTCAATATTTGCAATCCCAATATAGTGTGCAATCAGAGTTTTTAAGACTAAATTGGATATTTTAATGCCAGGAAACTCACTAAAGACTTCCACCCAAGAAGGTACAGCCATAAAAGACGGGAACGGAGAATTGAGAACAAACGTGGCTGATGTTCTCTCAGTATGGCAAACCTACTTTCAAAGTCTGCTAAACCGGAATGACGAAGTGACCCCCATTAGAGCAATAGCTCCACCAGGTGAAGAGGTCTCTGTCGAATACCCCACAGTGGAGGAAGTAGACGCAGCTATTAGTCGATTGAAAAACGGTAAGGCACCCGGTCTCGATGGAATCCTCGCAGAATTGATTAAACTCGGAGGCGCTACACTTGCAACAAGTCTATACGATCTCATCGTATGTATTTGGGACCAAGAAGAGTTACCGGAGAATTGGAAGACCGCGCTCATATGTCCGTTGCATAAAAAAGTCGACCGTCTTAAATGTGAAAACTTTCGTGGCATAGCTCTATTGAACACTGCTTAAATAGTGTTGGCTAATGTTGTACTTGCCAGACTCATCCCTTTCGCCGAAAACATCATTGGCGACTATCAGTGTGGTTTTCATACCAATCGATCGACCACTGACCAGTGTTTTACCATGAGGATGATCTTAGAAAAATGTTGGGAGTATAACATAACCATTCATCAACTATATATAGACTTCCGGCAGGCATATGACAGTATAAACCGCGACAACCTTTGGGCCGCGCTCATATGCCTAGGTATTCCAGAGAAACTTGTTTCTCTGTGTAAATTAACAACGTCTGGATCTGCATGTAGAATTGTAATTGAAGGATCTGTGTCAGACTCTTTTCAAATAACATCTGGTGTTCGACAAGGAGATGCACTCGCGCCTGTGCTGTTCAATTTGGCGCTTGAGTACGTAGTGAGGAAAAGCAATATTGAAACTTCGCGCTGTATATTCAATAAATCAGGCCAAATTCTTGGATATGCAGATGATATTGTGCTTCTTGGCCGAAGACCTAGCGACATCAAGGACAGTTTCATACCGCTCAACCGCTGCGCAAGAAGACTTGGTTTGGAGGTGAACAGTACCAAAACGAAATTCTTAACAACACTGATTATATTATTTTTCAAAGTGAGCAAAAACAGTGGACATTTCTTTTAATTAACAGTTTTGGGTACATAGTACATTTTTTTAAAATCGCGAATAAAAACCACTAATTTTAAAATTGTCAACACACACAAGCCACATAAAAAAATAAATTTGTTTGGTTATGTTTTTTGTTTTGTATCGGTCAAAATTTAGCTATAAAATCTTGCTATAACAAAAAAAAAATATTTGTCTTCATGGGTGAATTCCACAGTGAAACAATTTTTTTCCAGTAAAATTAATATGAGATAAAAACAAAAATCCTTTACTTGTTAGAAAGAAACAAAAAAAAATTCAGTAAAATCTACTGTCGAAAATGTTGCCATAAAAAGTATAAAACTCAATACTTTTTATGGCAACATTTTTAACACACCTAAAAAAATAGTATACGATAAGAATAATTTTTCTCACACTATACGACAATTTTATAGTTAAAAAATATTATAGCGAAATATAAAAAAAAAAACGAGGGACTATTTTTTGTACCGCTACCTACACGTAGTGTAAATTAAATTTTAGAAAATTGAAATCAAAAAATGGAAACCTGCGGTATCTTTGTCGGTAAATCTGTGACTATTTTGACTATAAATTTTGCTATAAAAAGAAGAAATTGAAGTTGCTGTCCTTGTCACTCTAACGTAATTTTAATATACTCTTCTCTTTTTGGTTTCCCATTATTTTTTACTTAAAAAGATTGTTGCACTGTGGAATCCACGCATAACATAGAATTCTCTCGTTGAGATTGTACGTATGAAACTAACATCTTTTATTCACAGAAACTCTTGTTGACTCTTCAAAACGTCAAGTTGAAAGGCAAAATAGTCTAGTAGACAATGTGAAATGTCACATAATCAAGTGATGCTACTATATATAGGTGCCGTTGCATATAAACTCATTAGTAAAGTGACAATACGGGTCGATAAAGGTCGAATAGATAATTTCCCACTCAGCTCTCAATAGCTCGCTCCGGATAGCAAATAAAAAACACAGTTGCTGTGTTTTTTTTATTAGCGCCCGATAGCTGTATCCGGAGCAGCCGATTTTCTATGTCAAAACTTATATTTAGCGCGCTATTATTGCATATAATTAATTTATTTAACTCTAAACTAAGATTTTTCATTCATCTTTTTAGGTAAAAATCAATAAAAAAATATCTTGCTCTACTTATTTATCGGGAGCCGCTATCGGGAGCACTATCCCTTTCAGGGGGAAACTTTAAATTTCCCTTGTTTTGTACAACCCTTAAATCAAAGCAAACTTCATTCATTTTACAAATTTTGACGTATGTCAATTTTTTGTTAAAAAAAACAGAAAAAAAAATTAATAAATTTTTAATAATTTAATATATTTTTAATACGTATTTCACAAAAAGTTTGGAGCATGTGATTTGCGATTTTTTAGGGCAAACTGCAATGTGTTTCACTAGAATGGACCACACGCATGTATAGTTGTGCTGGGATCACACAAAAATAATTTTGGTATGCAGTGCACAATTCGATTGAGTGAACCCTTGTTAAAATTGAGACCGCGGAAAGATTTGATTGAAACTTCTACACGAAATGATTCATGCGTATTTGTTTATTCGGGGTATACGGAAAGGAAACGATGGACATGGGCCAAATTTTAAACAACTAATTCTAATTCACATATTCTATGATGAAGTAAATAATTACAAAACTCACTGGTGGCGTTGTAATGGTATTTGTCAGCATCGTCATCCGGTTCGGACGAATTTGAACAATTGTTGGGATTCCTACAGTTACGCGCCACCGTGTTTTCTTGGATCTCGAATTAAGTGGCGGATCTTGACTGCCCATTTCCGAGCGCTAGAAAAGAATAGTACATTGGATTAAAATCCTCTACCTACTTACAGGATCGAAACAATTCAATGGAACTTACTAATCCTCATTCTTTAGAAATGCGAAATTATGGATCATACGGTTGTTAGGTTGCGAATTATAGCATGAATGGGCGCAAAACCATTTCGACATTTTCACACCCATAAATCCATTATCACTATCGCTGTCATCTATATTTATGTTACTATCACCTGCGGTTGATTGCAGCATTCTGAAATTAAAAAGATCGTTATAGAGCGATTCCTTACTTAGATGTTTCCAGCCAAATACGCACTTATTCATGTTGCATGGCTTATAACTAATATTGTATTTCGTAAATATTATCCTAATTTTAACAGGCCGTCCAGCTTATTGTAATTCATAAAATAAAATTTCTCATTTTCAACGGGTGTCCTCATTCAGTATAAATTCATTTGGTGCATTATTCCAGTACGGATTACCGTAATCAAATAAAATTTCCGAATTATTCGATTCCAGCGAATTTAGAAAAGCTTGATTCGAACTATTTATATCGCTTAAATTCGATTTTATATCGACAAATACAGGATCCAAGAAAGGTACCGTATCTAGTTTACCATTTATCGTTCCTTTACATTTTGTTACGGTTGAACTTTGTAGACGTTGCTTTTTGCTTTAGCCTTGGCCTTTGCTTTAGGATCCTGCACATCATTACTACCCTCAGCAACTGAACTTTCCCTTTCAGTTCCCCTTCATTCTCATTTCCTTTACCGCCGACATTCTTACGACATAAACCACCAGACATTCAAATCACTTCGTTGTGTGGGTGATTTTTTTGTGGTTAGGATTTTCATGCATTAGTATTTGACAGATCACGCGGGATTTCAGACAAGGTGTCAAAGAGAAAGATGCTCAGTATGCTTTGACATTTCATAATGAATAGACTTACTAACGAGCAACGCTTGCAAATAATTGAATTATATTACAAAAATCAGTGTTCGGTTCGAAAAGTGTTTCGCGATTTACGTCCGATTTATGGTCTACATAATCGACCAAGTGAGCAAACAATTAATGCGATTGTGACCAAGTTTCGCACTCAGTTTACTTTATTGGACATTAAACCAACCACACGAATGCGTACAGTGCGTACAGAAGAGAATATTGCGTCTGTTTCTGAGAGTGTTGCTGAAGACCGTGAAATGTCGATTCGTCGCCGTTCGCAGCAATTGGGTTTGTGTTATTCGACGACATGGAAGATTTTACGCAAAGATCTTGGTGTAAAACCGTATAAAATACAGCTCCTGCAAGAACTGAAGCCGAACGATCTGCCACAACGTCGAATTTTCAGTGAATGGGCCCTAGAAAAGTTGGCAGAAAATCCGCTTTTTTATCGACAAATTTTGTTCAGCGATGAGGCTCATTTCTGGTTGAATGGCTACGTAAATAAGCAAAATTGCCGCATTTGGAGTGAAGAGCAACCAGAAGCCGTTCAAGAACTGCCCATGCATCCCGAAAAATGCACTGTTTGGTGTGGTTTGTACGCTGGTGGAATCATTGGACCGTATTTTTTCAAAGATGCTGTTGGACGCAACGTTACGGTGAATGGCGATCGCTATCGTTCGATGCTAACAAACTTTTTGTTGCCAAAAATGGAAGAACTGAACTTAGTTGACATGTGGTTTCAACAAGATGGCGCTACATGCCACACAGCTCGCGATTCTATGGCCATTTTGAGGGAAAACTTCGGAGAACAATTCATCTCAAGAAATGGCCCGGTAAGTTGGCCACCAAGATCATGCGATTTGACGCCTTTAGACTATTTTTTGTGGGGCTACGTCAAGTCTAAAGTCTACAGAAATAAGCCAGCAACTATTCCAGTTTTGGAAGACAACATTTCCGAAGAAATTCGGGCTATTCCGGCCGAAATGCTCGAAAAAGTTGCCCAAAATTGGACTTTCCGAATGGACCACCTAAGACGCAGCCGCGGTCAACATTTAAATGAAATTATCTTCAAAAAGTAAATGTCATGGACCAATCTAACGTTTCAAATAAAGAACCGATGAGATTTTGCAAATTTTATGCGTTTTTTTTTAAAAAAAAGTTCTCAAGCTCTTAAAAAATCACCCGTTATAACAAGATGGAGGGATATGAAAGGTTGTTAGGTATGATAGACTTGACCCGGTTACAGACACCTAAGTAGTCAATAGTTAGTAAGGCACAAGACGGCACATTTATTTTTGTTCTTCGGGATATAAATAATCACCAATATACATCCTAAAAAGTAATGGATTAATTATTAAATGTCCTGATATAAAATTTCATTATTATGCGTTAGAGAATCATTATTTTGTACGATATAATTTAATTATTCTAGAATAGAATAAATATAATGTAATGATTATTATAACTAAATTAATTATAATTTGATTGTCGTAAAACAAATAAAATAAAATAAATCGAATCCAAATATTGTATAGTATCAAACGGATGGATCCCCTCTTCAACGGATAATCTTACCATCCCTAATAAACCAATATGTTTATTAATAAAAATAAAAATGAAACAAAGACATCTGGTTTCAAAAATAGCTAATCTGGAATCTATAAGGTAATATATATTAATAATGAAGGTGTCACAGATAAGAATCCCCAATACCTAAACAAATTAACACATTACAATTTATTCCCAATCAGAATTAAATAAAACTATTAAGCTAATCAAGAATCTGTAAGATGACAGAATTAGTAATAAGTAGCTATTAGAAAATAATCTAATTAAAGAAGTGCCATGATCCCAAAAATACAAAAAAACATCTATGTATCAATATTTATTTGATTATAAATTTTATTGTGTAGCCTCCAAGCCAAAAAATAAGTCAACCCATAAAGTTTCCCTCCACCGACACTTCAATTTTCATATAACCATAGTCATTTAATCTATTAAAATAATATTTGTAACCCAATTGTCGTGGGACAAATTAAATCTTAAATATACAATTAAATTAAATTAAAATAAGAAAAATTACAATAAAAATGGAAATTACAATTCGACCTATAATTAAAAATTAGTTATCTGGTTAATAGTGGAAATTTATTATATTCCTAGCGACGGCAATTGTCACTTCAATGCAGTTCTTGAAGCAAACTAACTTCGATTTGAAACCATAAATGGCGGTTAACAAACACAATCAATTTGGAAGCTTTATACCCAGTAAAACCTATTGAAAGGACTTATAAGGAAGGAAATTCTTAATTACAAAATATATATCTAAACCAACTTAACACGGGATTAAAACGTTTATGTACAAATTATAATTTGTTAATTTCTAATAATAAAACTCAGTATTGATAGCTGTCCAATCAGGAAACTACAAATAAAATATAGTATTAATGTTCATTATCTCAGACGGCTTAAGAATCTTAAAATATTTAGAAATTTTAACACTTTAAAATGTATTATTATTAGTAAGTCAAAATACAGCCACATCTCGCACATGTGACGGAAAAACAAACCATCCAGACACTCGAGCACAAAGTCCGTCCATCCAACCCCAATTCTGATAAAGTACCCCTTAGCCTCAAGCAAATCTTCACTCAGAACTTCACCATTCTCTGCTACGACGTCCCTAATCCGATGACTACCGTACAATAGAGAAGAAAAACAAACGAAATTACCACTCTTCATACGATACACTCCAACCAGACTAAAAAAGACACCACAACAGAAAATGGCAAATCTCCAAACGAAAACCACCCCAAAAACAAAAACCAATTCATCAAATATGTGATATACAAACAAAGTCAATGCCCAGTAGAATGAAAATTTATTTATCCGCCGCACCTGCTACAAGGTACAAACCAATAAAGCCAAAAAACTTTCCAAAAAAATCCGTAGCATTTGCACGAAAGCTTCTCTCCGTGTTTACGTTCCACATACGTACAAATAAAGCCCCTACATTTCAAGACGGCCACATACACATGCACAGACACTGCATAAACAGTTATCTGTATACCAATTTTGTCCCGAAATGTGTGAAACGAAATGAGTGTAACCAGAATGATATAGTAGTAGCATATGTATTTGTGGTAGTTTCGTGCGTATGATTGTTTTTCTGCATATGCAAATCACGTGGCACTCTTTTTTTGTTTATTCATATTAACTCTTTCAGTGCAAACATGATTTCGGCTAGTGTATTGAGGAACACGATTGCGCTTTTTGGCACTCAAAGGGTTAACCATTGTAAACGCCATATTTTTGCGTTGTTTATGTATTTTCAATTTTTAAAATAATATAAAATAATTTCTAAAATTTATGAAATTTAAAATAAATTTACCTATAAAATTTTATTATTAGATGTAAAATTAATTTATGATAATAGATAATATAAAATATATTGGCATGTTAAATAATGACACTCCACAACTCGAGAGCAGACGTAATGTCCTGAGAAAAGGAAGTAAGCACCATAAAAATTAAACGGATTCGCCCGGAACGCGTTATTTTGGTACTGTTCACCATACAAATGACATAAATACGAACAAAAGAAAAATACAAATACCAGGACATAATTGTGTATTATACACTTTGTACGTATTCGATTTGTTTTGCTTCACTCATTTTAAATGAGTAACTCACGAGACAAAATCGATTTTGTTATAATATACTCTTCATCATGCACGTTCATTACACACACACATTTTCATTGAAACACATTTTTACAATAAATTTGCAAGTAAATATGTAAATAAAAGACAACGTATCTGTGTGGATAGTACCTCAGAGGAAAAAGACGCATCGGCTGGAAAAAGTACAGAATTGATAACAGATACTTGACATTAACGACATTCTGTATATCGATTTTGTCTCGTGAGTTACTCATTTAAAATGAGTGAAGCAAAAAAAATCGAATACGTACACAGTGTATAATACACAATTATGCCTTTGTATTTTTATTTTTCTTTTGTTCGTATTTGTGTCATTTGTAGGATGAACAGTACCAAAAATAACACAATTCGGGCGAATCGGTTTAATTTTTATGGTGCTTATATCCTTTTCTCAGCACATTACGTCTGCTCTCGAGCTGTGGAGTATCATTATTTAGCATGTTAACATATTTTATATTTTATATTTTATTTTAACATAAATTAATTTTATATGTATAAATAAAATTTTATAGGTAAATTTATTTTAAATTTCAAAAAATTTTAAAAATAAAATGTATATTACAATATAAAAAAATCTAAAATACATAAACAACACAAAAATATGGCGTTTACAATGGTTAACCCTTTGAGTGCCAAAAAGTGCAATCGTGCTCTTCAACACACTAGGTGAAATCATGTTGGCACTCAAAGGGTAAATATGAATAAACAAAAAAAAGAATGACACATGGCATGCATATGCAGTAAAACAATCATTCGCACGAAACAAACACAAACGCAAATTCTACTACTATATCTTTCCGGTTACACTCATTTCGTTTCACACATTTTGAGACAAAATCGATATACTGGTCAACCTGGGTGAGAACAAATTATTGGGTATCTTTAATCTTAGAAGTGGATTCCATTTAAGCCATCACATATCGAAAGAACAGCCTTTTCCGTAAATCACGGAAAATACGAGTATACTCGCCTTCTCATTTTTCAACGCGTTTTCGATGACATCGAAAAAAAATCCAGCTGTCATTCATTTGGACATCCATCTTGAAAATGTTCAACGTGTTTACTTCAAACAAGAAAATGCAGTTAGTCGAGCAGAAGCACCACCAAAAACAACGTTAACGGAATTGTGCAAATTATGCCAACAAACAAAATGATTTTGGACGTTTCGCAAAAACCATACTTTATTCAGACGTATACCAACTTAGCTAACCCCCACCGAATATCCAGGCATTTTTCTCTACGAATACATTACGTAGGCTATACACTGTGCATTCAAGAGAACATGAATGCTTCATTGCGATTGCCATTAATTAATGTTCCAGGACAAGCATCATTTGAATATTTAAAAACCGTTAACTGTTAAATATATGCCACAAATCATGATGTATGTCGCGCATTACAATTACACTAAGCTAGCTCAAAAATGTGACAAGCTGGGCACCCGGGGTTTAATCTCTGTGGGATTTTAGTGTGTAAAAAAAGTGAAATAATTTTTAAAAGTTAAAAGTCAGTGCAAGCATTAATAATACATCAAATATGATGGGAAATGTCATAATGGTGAAAAAAGCTCAAGTGACGAGCCGATGACGGATGATGAGGTGAGTTTCAGCGGATTTGACAACAAGAAACAAACACAAATTCCTAGCACCAGTGGGATGATCCGGAACAACACGCCATTAACCGAAACTAATAAAGTTGAAAAAATGTTCCAGCGTCTGTTCTCCTGGCTAAGAGCGTCTAAAGCGGCCGACTGTCTTGTATCAAGCGGCTCGCTTCATAAATGTGTTCAAAGTGGGACTGGATGCCTTAAGATTCTCACCAGTACGTGACCTACACACGTAACAAGCGGGTTGAGCGGCAGGCCAGCAACCTTCCCTCATAAAAACAATTACGTTATTAACCCTAATCAAAGGCCTCGGATTACCATATCGGATTCATTACAAACTCGACCTCGGAAATTGTACACGGACAACATTTTAAAAATGGGAACATGGAACGTGCTTAGCCTCTTAAGAACTGGAAATCTTCAGAACCTTTCGAACCAAGCAAAAAGTTACACATTAGACGTACTTGCACTACAAGAGCATAGATGGTCTGGGAGTGGGATCCATGACACCACCAATGGTTACACATTTCATTACAGCGGCCATCAGAACGGAGGAGAATTTGGAGTTGGCTTCCTCATCCATCGGCGCATGAAGCACCATATCATCGATTTCCGCCATATTAACATGCGGATATGTACGGTCAGACTTCGCACTAAGAAATTTAACATCGCGATCGTTAATGTACATACACCCACCGAAGATAAATCGGATGACATCAAAGATTTATTCTTTGTCGAGCTGGAGGAAGTCATCCATAACATACCACACCATATTAAAATCATCGTGGGCGACTGTAATGCAACAATCGGACAACGATCATATGCTTGTCATATTTAAGTATAAGTGCAAACTGTCATCTACGTTTAACAGACAAACACAAACGACCGTTCGATGGAATATCGATGCTCTAAAAGACCAAGCGTCACTGCAGAGTTACCAATCACCTGTTACTAATTATTTAGACCGGCCCCATATTAACGTAGAAGAGCTCCTCCTAACATCCAGGAGCAGTGGCATGCTATACAGTCAGCCATAACCACCGTGGTGCAAAATACTATCGGAAGAAGACCTCCGAGACCCCGTAATGATTGGTTCGATGATCAATGCCGTCTGGTCGTCGAAAATAAACGAAAGCTTCGTGAAAAATGGTTGGCTCGCAACACTAGAAGCACTCAAGCAGAATATTTCCGTGCCGGGAAAGCCACGATTAAATACCTTCGACAAAGGAATCGCGATCATATGAGGTCATGCATTGAAAACATCAGCTTCCAAGCAAAAGTAGGAAATTCAAGGGACTGTTTTGCTAACGCCGGGAATCTCACTAAAGACTTCCACCCAAGAAGTACAGTCATCAAATACGGGAATGGAGAATTGAGAACAAACGTGGCTGATGTTCTCTCAGTATGGCAAACCTACTTTCAAAATCTGCTAAATCGGAATGGCGAAGTGACCCCCATCAGAGCAATAGCTTCTCGAAATGAAGAGGTTTTTATCGAATATTCCAGAGTGGAGGTAGTAGACGCAGCTATTAGTAGATTTAAAAATAGAAAGGCACCCGGTCTCGATGGAATCCCTGCAGAATTAATTAAGCTCGGAGGCGCTACTCTTGCAACATATCTAGACGATCTCATCGTTTGTATTTGGGACCAAGAAGAGTTGCCAAAGAACTCGAAAACCGCACTCATATGTCTGTTGCATAAAAAAGTCGACCGTCTTAAAAGTGAAAACTTTCGTGGCATAGCTCTATTGAACACTGCTTACAAAGTGTTGGCTAATGTTTTACTTGCCAGACTCATCCCTTTCGCCGAAAACATCATTGGCGACTATCAATGTGGCTTTCGTACCAACCGATCGACCACTCGTTTCTTTGTGTAAATTAACAACGTCCGGGTCTGTATGTAGAATCGTAATCGAAGGAACTGTGTCAGACTCTTTTGAAATAACATCTGGTGTTCGACAGGGTGATGCACTCGCGTCTTTGCTGTACAATTTGACGCAAACATCGAAAAGCAACATCGAAACTTCGCGTTGTATATTCAATAAATCTGGCCAAATTCTTGGATATGCAGATGATATCGTGCTTCTTGACCGAAGACCTAGCCATATCAAAGACAGCTTCGTACCGCTCGATCGCTGCGCAAGAAGACTTGGTTTGAAGATGAACAGCAGCAAAACCAAATTTGTATCAACACCCAGGAACATCTCCATGGTCATTCTCGAAATTGGCAACCATGACTTTGATCCTTTTGAAAAAAGGAAGAAACTAGAGGAACTAAAGCTAAACATAAATGAAAGGAACGCTAAATTCATGACAATCGGTGGCAATCGAATAGACCAAAATAACAAGATAACTATAAAAAATACCATAATAAAAAACGCAAAGACGATGAAAATCCTCGGCTTCATAATCGACATAAAAGCCCAGTTCAAAAGGTCGTCAATAGGAGCATGAGAATATGTCTAGGCTTGACGAACAGTACCCCAACTACAGCCATAATCGAAGAAGCAAGGGACGTTCCCATCGACCTCAAACTGGATACATATAAATTCAACTATATAGCTTAGAAAATTTATCAGAATGATGAGCTGGGGAAAAACATCCGGAAGAGAAAAGCGGCGAAAAACTTACTGGAGACGTTCGATAGATGGCAAGATATGCTTAATAAACTACCGAAAGGAAAAACAAACTCGAGAAGAATCAACCTGGAGATGCAAACAAATACATAACAATAGACACACAACTTCATGAAAGGCTCAAGCACAATGCGGAGTATAACAACCACCAACAAGAAGCAATTAAAAAGGAATTTACAAGCAAATATAATAACATGAACAATTTATACACAGACGGCTCCATCATAAATGGTAACAGAGGGATAGGAATCTACAACGAATATTCCGAGGAAACCATAAGTCTTAGAGTCACGGAGGAGATATCAATTAAAGCCCTGGAAGTCACAGCCGGGATTTAACGCAGCGGTTAAAAAGTCAACAATAAACAAAGTATCAGAAATAGTAAACCTTACGGATTCCTTAAGCACCTGTAAAGCACTACAAAACTACACATTGCAAATGAAGTACTACGAAACAAAAGGTGTATGAGGTATATACAGAGGTATATGAAGTCACGTCTAAGAAGTCACGTTGAAGAAGTCACAAGGCGCTTCAAAGAAAAGTCATACGAAGAATGGAGCAATAGGTTCCTAGAGGAAACGATAGATAAAGGAAGATAACACAGAGAAAACACGAATGGAGTAATAAAGGACAAACCCTGATTTAATAAAAGAGGGCTAAAAGCGGGAATAGTTAAAATCCTGACGAGGCTGAGAGCGAACCACTCGTTCGACGCCAAATACCTGAGATTGATTAAAAAAATGTATGACGAAAGATGCGACCTGTGTGGTACAACAGAAGACGTGAAGCACAAAATAATAAACTGCGCCAAATACGACAACTTAAGAAGCAGGCACAAGATAATAGAGGAGAAAGGGCTGCACAGGATCCTAGGAGAACAAAAGACTGAAGAATACATGGAGATTTACGACTTCCTAGTGGAAGGGGAAATCAATATCTAAGAAAAATAAAACATAACAAATCGAAAAAGCTTTGGAAAGATAGTGCAGGCCAAAACCACAGGAGATGATAGAGGCCGAGCCAAAGAATCTAGTAGAAGTGATGAGAATTATAATACGGTTACAGTAAGGTGAAAGTTTCCAATCCACAAAAAATATAAAGGTGGCGCAGAAAGTTAGATTACTCGATAAACCTAGTTGTGCTTTCACCTCCAAATAATCAGATTACTCCAATACTCTATCAAGAGCTATATAATTTTACCAGATTAGTTCTGATCCTATGGGGAGTAGTATATGTACAAGAAATTCCGAAATTTTCAGTTATTCCGATGGGGGGGGGCATGTAATGGGGTGTAATTTACTAAAATGTCCGAAAAACGCGTTTGCAAAACTTCAGAATTTGAAGTAAATTACAACCCTATCCCCATCAGACTTGACCCAAACTTCGCCTGAGCTTACCAAATATGACTATTTGATGCACATAGTAAGATCCATGGTTCAATGGTAGGTCGACAGAACAATTAACCCAAAAAAGTTATAGAAAGTTTTATTAATTTTGTTTCGCAAATTTCGGAATTTCCTGTAATTTACACCCTATAGAATTAGGGACAATGTGGTAAAATTCCTTAACTCTCTTTTGAGTTTTGGGGTAGTTTAATTATTTTGAGGTGCATAAGTGTAACTGGGTATATCGAGTAATGTATCTATCTATATTTTGAAAATATCTAAAAAAAGTTCGAAACGAAAGGAAATGCTTGGATGTTTAAAAGAAATTTTAAATGGAAGCGCCATTCTTCAAGTATGTGACTTGGGATAGTTCTTGAATTACAAGAGCGATATAGTTGGAACAGCGTAAACGAACTATAGGAAAAATTAATGACCACTGGCAAATACTATTCACTAGTCCAGAGTGGGCTATCAATTACAATATAAATACAGTTTACGACGTTCCTTTAATTCATGCAATGAGTGATACAGTGAAAAAATTTAAATTCTATGAGTAAAGTGTAATGCTACTTGCTGCCTTAGTGGTAGAAACTTGCTTTATTTGTATAAAGAAAAAATTGGAAATAGGGGCGCGTGGGAGAGACAACAACTCATCAACATCATACAGTTCCATTATTGATTCCACTATTTGGAAAATTATTTTTAAAGTTAGATGATAACAGTCAAACCCAATACATGTCATTCATATAACCACTTATATTGAGTTGCGTATCTCACAGCATATGCATATCGCTCATTGTTATTAATGAAATCGTAACGCTTGCGGTACACTGAGAAACATCGTAGCCTTTACCAAACAGACCACTGCCCGATTTCTATATAATTGTTGTTGAGAACATAGGCTGACACCATCATACAAATCACCATCATCATCATACACCAATATAACATACCAACTATAAACAATGATTGTGTTCTAAACTCGATGAAAATGTTTAAGGCAATGTTGAACAAATCTAACCGCTGGCACTTTACTGCTTTTGTTGTGTTTTAAACTCATCCACTTTACAAATGCGTAATTAATTAACCTGATTGAATCCTATTTCTAGAAATGCTCAACTCAAAGCTAAAATTAAGACAAAACCCCTGTGGCTAGACAAGAAAAATAGAAATAAAAACCTAACCTGTAGCACCAAATATAAACTTCCCCGACCATTCGCCATCATGACGCAACCGACCCAAAGGTGAAATGATACGGCGTTTGTAATAATTCGTTACGCTGGCATAACATTTTACCATTAAACATTTTGTTTTCGGTTTGGTAAACCGCATAATTAATTTAATATCTATATACCTATACACGCCACTACAGTAACATGTTAAGCCAAAAACTGCGGTCCAGAATACATTATTCATAAACAGGAATACATCTCAAAATAATAGATAAACATCTTAAATCAAATATTTTCTCAAAATTCGAAAAGGTGAATTCCCTCCCTAACGTAAAATCCATGCCAAAATATCAGTCTTGCTCGATTTCAAATCAGTCAGGTGTTTATTTTTACAGTACACTCGCATATTAGAACATTCTAAATTATTTAGTTAACCTTTTTTTTCTATTGTATATCCAAAAACCGCATACACTAATTAATCAACAATATAATTAGCTTGTATTTGTAACTAACAACTATCTATAAACTAAAGGCGGAAAAAAATCTGTTTTGTTGCGAGAATTGATCGAGGCCCCCAAAATAATTCGATTGTTGAAGGCTCGCAACCAAATTTCTTAGAACCATTTCTTAACATAAAATGTGTGGTCGCCAGTTTTAGCATAAATTCCTGTGCGACAACGTACAAAATCAACTGTCGCGACATGTCTGATCGACACAATCCCCCGCCGGTATATGACGAATATGAATAACATTAAACGGTAATTGTGATTTATTATTGACGTAATTATTAATTATCGTTAAAATGCTGTGTGTGTACCATTCAAATTTTCCAAAAACTAATGAAACTATTTATAATTTCTTATGTAGATACAAACAATACGAATTTGTACAACAACAAATCAAATCAATCAATAAATCATTATCTTACTGTGTGTACACAGCCACACTCTGATGACGATGACTGTACACACGACAATGTACAACACCGCGCTTAGCTTATACAAACGAATAGTTCTCGTGAATTATTCAAGGTAAAATACTTGTTAAATCTAGAGTTTTTAATAAATAAACATAAATTAATTGAATTTGCTAATAAAAGGTAAATCAATTAATATTACCAATACAACCAAATAAGAAAACCTATACAAGCGAATCGAAATCGCAGAGAGTAAATTTCGGTACACGAACGCAAAAGTTTTGTTTTTGTGCAAACTTTTTGTAAAGCTTTTGTTTCGATGTAATCAACATTTAGGCGGCACATTTTTCGAATAAAATTTTATCATGTTCACTACCAGCGTAGAATTCCAATATGTCAAATAGCTAATATTCAGTAAAAAATTCTGGTATGTTGCCGTTGCTGTCATTAAATGGTATTAAGAATAATACTCGTAAGAATGAGTTTTTCCCGAGGAGTAAATTTGCAAAGAGCGTTGGCAACAGTAATTTTTGCATCTGATAGTGTATGCAGGAAGGGGCGAGCAATATCTACGTGGTAAGGAAGGTCGTGTTCGTAATCCCAGTCAGTACTTTTCATTAGATGAATGGAACAGTAGCACTTGTTCTTAAATACTTTCAATTCCATCAGCTCATAGATAATTTGAAGATCCAATCTAGCTAATGTGTATAAGAGGAGCAATGTGCACTGATCAGTTAGGTCTTTGGACCACCTCATAATTAAACCAAACATAGACCTCGACTTGACAATTATCAGATTGGTAAATTTGATTCGAGGAGGATGAACTGGTTTAAGAACGCTTTTTATCTAAAACTCTGCGTCTGGAAAGAACAGAAAAAAATGGTTCTTATAGAAAGTGTTAAACAAGCAAGGATTCCAGCAACGGAAACCGCTTACCAGAAACTTGATATTAATAATGAATCAACAATCTGATAAAACTCACGAAAATACTGATGGAAGTAAAAAGGCGCCACCATCAAAACCGCCATCTGTATCTGTAAATAAAGTTGAAAACTACCAGTTCGTGGATTCAAATATCAAACAACATTGCTGAACAGTTTAAACCTCTAAGTAAATGTTCCAGACGTAGGTAACTAAGATGAAAACCCTTTCTCTTAATGAGATGGGTAATACAGCCTCCAATAAAAATTATAACCAAAAAGCTGCATACATCCTACCAGCCAGTGGAATGGAATTTAAAGAAGAACAGATGAATATCCTTTGCCCTTGATTATGTTAACTTTCGATAAAGAAGATATAAAAACTATTTTTGAAATTAGTATCGGGTTTTCTATTTAGGACTTGACAACTTTGAACCTTCAGTGTGAACGCAACCTTAAACAAATAACCAAACTGTCAGTGTCAAAACATTCAGTAAAGATAAAGACAACATTTTTATCATGGTGAAGAACACGAACGGACAACGTTTACAAATAATTAAAAATGTTTACAAAAATTCCGAGTCGGTGACTGCGACTTCAAGAGCATTAATTCAAAACAGCCGATTCCACGGCGCCCAGACTACACTTTGGCGAATTTTTTTTTTTCTCACATTTGTTTTCATACTTTTCTGTAAGGAAAAAAGTAAAAGGAATTCTATTGGAGATGAGCTGTAACAAACTCAGAGAAAGTCCAGTAAAATGTGTGAACTGTGGCGAACTACATCCTGCTACCAAAGAGGCTGTATATAGTAGCCAACAAACTTCGGAAGATTCGAAATTAGAAGGAAATAGTAAACTACAAACGTTACCCCTTCCAACGACCAATTACCCCTCCCTGACCGCATGCAGGACTCATCATCTCTATTGTTTATACTTTTAGAGTTTAAATTAAGGACATCAAGCTGCTGAACTAAATAATTAATTGAAAATTTAGGAATAAAGTAATTCTGCATGAATGATACTCCACAGCAACAAGATCAGAAAAAATTATCAGTTGGGGCTGCTTAGTGCAAGCAATTTGGAAAATGAGAAATGTCAATAGTGGAAACTAAAACAAAAAATAATAAATAAGTAAAAATTCAGAATTTTAAAAACAAAAGTTAAAATTTAAAGTTTAAACATTAAAAAAAAAATTAATTAAATCACCGATTAAGTAGTGAAAAGTAGTTTTTTCAAAGACAATTTACTAATGTTAAATTCAAAATACCTACGCAAAGTTTTGATTAGTCTCGCATTCTAGTAATAGGTTTATGTTTTTCATAATCCTTTCTGTGTTGTGTGAATCATGTGTTTCTAAATCGATTAGCTTTGGCCACTGCATCGAAAGCCTAAAGCAAAACGAACAAATATTCGTTGCAATGCCTATATTCATTTTATGTGTATTTCATGATAACGGACCACATCTAACTGACATACGCCAGCAGAGGACGAGAAAAGATTGTGTGCAGATCCTTGGTTACAAAAGGATCGTGAAATTCTTTATTCTAGCGCTCATTTGGTTCATAGTATTAGCAACGAGGCCCTTAAAATTCAGTTCTTTGGCACAAATAACAGCCAAATCTCGAACTGAAGTGAATCCCGCGTGATTAGGAATATATACGCTTACGAGAGTACGTAATGGATATTGGATTGGCATTTGTTTACGTTCAACTCCAGGCTATTTTTCATACACCATAGAGCCAGCAAAGATGTTCAAGTTGGCTTTTAATACATTCGAGTCAGTGGAGATTGAGATGAATCGATAAATCTTCATATGGTCGGCTTATATGGAGGTGGATGAATTCTTAATAACACAATCAGCGTCGTTTATAGATAGAATGAACAGAATTGTCCCTAAATGGATACCCTTTGGCACTCCAGATGTGGCTGTGAAAGCAGATGATATTGATCTGCAGAACATTTTCTGTCTCTCAGATCTGAGTAAGGCTCTGAGCTTAAATATAATAGTTTTATGAGAAACTCCGCCTTTCTAAAATTTGTGATAATTTACTTCATTCCCTGCTTCAATGACATTCAATGTGCTTGATGTAAACTCGGTGAGGTTAGTGATCTTGGAACGACCTTTGAGGAAACGATGTTGAAAAATAGAAAGCAAAGTTTTACAATGAAAATATAGTGACTCATATTCGCTGCTTTCGAGACAACATAGAACTTTGGCCATTAGGCCTGGACTTCAAGACGCACCGAATAAACGGATCAAAGCACGAACAAGGCTGGTTTGTCAAATACAATATCTAGGGACATGAGCTCAAGCAAGGCTGGTACCGTCGTATCAACTTACAAAACTCGGAAAAGAGTCTGGAAAGCTCTAGCAAACCTCAATAAGATTATTGAAATGAAGGAAGAGGGCTCGTCTGAAGGCTCTCTACCCAAAAAGCGGAGATCGGAGGCGAATTTATAGAAGAATGCAGAGGATTAGAATGTAGAAAAAGTAACTATAACGCATTTCAATGATGTGATAAAAGAGTACTTAGTATGGTAGCTGCCATTGACAGAGCCCACGAAGACGGATATATATCGTCCAGCAGTTGATGGAAGGTGGAACAGCCCTTAGATACAACTTATAAAAAATTATGAGGGTAAACCCTGGATCTGTTTCGGCTTGGAAAGCGAATTATCTGGGGCTCATTGAAGACAGCAAACTAAGCTGGAAAATAACATATTAGAAAGTAAAAATGCTATTGGAAAAAATAGGGTTTGAAGCCCCACATTGTACATTGGCTCTCTAATTCTACTATTATCCCCATGTTATTACATGCGGTGTTATACCAAATGGTGACCAGCTTTAAATATTCTGACCAACCTAAAATTCTTGTTGTATTAGTGGGGCTCTTAGGAGCACATCTACTCAAGCATTGAAGATTCTCTTTCATGTAACAACCCTAGATATCCGAGATAAACAAATTACAGCGAGCTCTGAACTGTAACAGCTCAATACAAAACAGTGATATGTTCTATAAGAAAGAGGAACATCCCAAATCATACAGACTATACCATCCCGTCACCATCTTTAGATCAGAGGTTTAAGCCTAATATTCGCACCAGTCAATACGGATTGAGATAAGCATTCCTGAATACTGAAGGTGCTAATTTCTTCACTGGGTGTGAGAATTAAATGCAAAACTCTATTTTCGACTCCCGGATTACTGCAGCGCTTTTCATGCTGAAGTAATGCTAACTAAAGATGCCGTTGATTGGTTGAGGTATAATGTAAACTGTTTCTCATTTCTTAATGAGATGACAGGTGAGCTCAACATCCACCCGATGTGGATGTGGGTGTCAGGGCGGATGAAGTCACTCAACAAGGCACAACCTGCCTCATTTCACCAAACAGGACGGATGTTGGTATACCGCTCGCTACGTGCAGATGATTGCTTGAAGAGGCATCTAGAAAAACAACGATCGGCAGATGGTCGAATAGTACCTCTGGCGTAATAACTATGGACATCTGGCCAAAACTAGACATATCAAGATCCAGACAGCTGGTACCACTGTGGCGGTGGCATGTAGACACTGTCTTGTAGGTAACCATGTCCACAGAATGACTCCTCTCCTCTTCAAGAGGAAGAGGAAAAGAAAAACTGTTCTCTATTTGCTTTGATCCTGTCTACGTCTAGCGCTTACAAGGACTGAAATTCTTGTGAGCTCCCCTTCTAAATGACTGAACACGAACTTCGGTAAAATGGTTGTCGAGGATATCCTATACGCTTCGTTAAGAGCTCAAGATGATTCAATGAGTACGTGAGGAGAGAAAATAATGTGGCTCGGCTTCGAACCTCAATTCGACTATGCCAGCCCTTTAGGCCAACCACCCTAACCTGAATAATCCATTTCTGATTACATATCTCTTAAGCTCTTTAATGGCATATAGTTAAAACAGAGCTGGTTATTAAACAGATAAAAAAAATTCTCCGTATTTCCTTGAAAGGGTTGTGCTTAATCAACATCGGCGTGTTTGAACCGTCTTAATGGTATAAAACTAATATTGAATGGTATATTCCTGATTAGCTGTTTCTTGGAATATTTTAACTTCAAAATGAGTATTGTTGAATGTCTCTCGTAGGATTCGTATGATCCCACCTTCATCTAGAAATAGGTTTAAGGGCAATAGCCGTTGAGGTCCGGTTAGTGATCAGCTTTTAATTTATTAGTTTATCAGCTTGATTATCTTTCCAACTGGTATGGTGCCATTGATATGGTTCGTCTAATTATATAGTTTGAGGTAGTCTGCTTTCTCTGTTTGATATTTTTGGATCTCCTTAAATCCATGGTAATGTGATCTGTTCATTCGGTGGTTGGTGCTTGTTGTATTTCAAGTGCTTATTTTAATTATTCTTAATACTTTGACTAAACAAACAGCTCCATTGAGTTCCAACCGTGGTAATGTCCCATATAGGCTCAGCTATTATTGCGATAAACAGAGCCAATGTTAAGTCAACATTTCATTTCACGGTTCATTCGCTGTTATTTTGTTTACAGCTAATACTTCAATTTGAAGCTTTAGCTGATTTTTTAATCGTTTCATGGCTTTGGCGTTCTCAGTTCCGCTTTTGACGTTATAAATGGAGGTTGTGGTCGGTATTTCCACTAGTGTTGTTGGTAAAAGTACATTATTTTAGGCAACCTTGTGCAGTGAAGTATTATCTGAGGTTGTTGTTTGATTTTCTTCTTTCTTACTCGGCAATATTTGACGATGCCTTTAATGTGTAATAATTGGCGGTTATACACTTGCATTAACTGTGCGATATCGCTGGCGTTTCTTCCAAATCATGGCCAGGACGACCGCTACCCCATACTACATACGCCTAAGTTAAGTAAGTACTCTTCGCCCATGTCCCAGGTGGTTCCGCGATATATATCACAAGTCCTGCATTCGCCAAGCGATATATTATTTTTCCTAATGATTGCGAAAGGCGTATTTTTTGCCGTCTGCAGCTCCTGTTCAGCTTCTAGTGTAGGACAGTTTAATTTAATCAACTACAATTGGCGGAATTAGCAATTGCCAGTAGAGAAGCAAATTGTTATTTGAATTTCTATATGCTCAGAATATCTATGTTCCACGGTAACCCAGCTTACATTTTGCATTGTAAAGTTGACATGCTTGTTTGTTTGCTTCCGATCTATTTGTTTCAACTAGGAATATCTGTTCCAGGTACAATAGCTGTATCGTCTTGCAAATGTTGCTTCTGAAGTACTATTTATTAGATCTGTGGTAGGCACTGCAAATAGAGAAGCTTTCTGTTTGTCATTTGTATTCCAGGATCTATCATCGTTTTTGATTTCTTGATTTCTTCAGAATGCATTTTGGTTTCTTTTAATCCCTCGTTGCTTTCCAAACTCACTTTGGTTCACATCCTTTAGTTCAGAGAGACCTCGGAGACGATTATGTGGCGACCAAAAATATAAATTGTCGTCCAACGTAATTGTTGACTCATCATCAAATAGCCACCCGGTTGCTTTAGCGTAATCAACATGATACACAATACACACAAATATCAAACGGCACAAACGAAGACAAATCCAAAATTTATTTTACAATTAAAATTTTACTTTTTCATCAGTAGTTCAAAAGTCCATCAGCATACAACAGTCGGACTACCAAGTTGCTGCCGCCACATCACGATGCCAAACTACGTACCATCAACTAAATAAATTATATCGATGTATAATAATAAATTAATAATTATAACGTGCGAAAAATATAGTAGTTTTAATTGTGAAAACCGTTCAGCGATAGCGTTATAATTATTTATGCACAGGAAATTGAAAATATTTATATGTTCTTGGGCACGCGTTTACCGCCAGATTTTAAGAGCTTTCCGATTCTCTCTAGCTGGTTCTCCATCCTAAAGAGGATAATATAAGTTCCTTAGCAAGTTGGTATGAGAAATAGTTGAAATTTCCCATGCTCCTTGGCGGATACTATTATTGAATGCTTCTAAATCATCTTCCAGATGTACTTTTTTCTGTTCTACTTGTTACCCGGAGATGGTTTTGCTATCCCGCAAAATTTTTGAATTGAACCCAATTGCTTTTATTATTTGATAATTAAGCCAAGTTCTAGTATTTTATTATGTGGTCAGATGATCGCTGTTTTCGATGCTCGTAGTCCTCTAAAACTTTTTTCGTTACAAAGAAATCCAGAAGATCTGATATTTTATGTATGTCAGCAAAATGCCAACTGTCCTCTACTTTTTAGCTAATGACGTTGGGAGAGTAAATAGAGAAGATACTGTAAATAACGTAATGACGGTAAATCCACCTCTCGCTTTAGCTCTGGAACATGCTGTGCTCGGAATATTCACTTGAGTGGATTATTAATTGCGCCTAACATTGGCTCACTGCGCCTTTGGTTTGCGCCTGTGGCTTCACTATACATTTGTAGTTGTATAGATATAAAAGATAGAAATTAGAATCTTGAGTCGATTGGCGCGTTTTTCATGTCAGCATAGGCTGGCAGATACATAGCCGTATGATGTTGACAGAGAAGTTTGATGAAATGTTTTTTTATATATATGGCACGAACACACACGATTCCACTTTCAATGCCGCGAAAAGCCACCATGAGCCAAAGTTGTAAAATGCTTTCCTAAAGTATCTGAAGATGTGTGAAGAGAGGCGGACAATAGATTCCATAGCTGTGCTAAGGCCTTAGCGCAAGTCTATAGTGAACCACTAGGTAGACATTGGATTTTCATTAGATGAGAGAACCAAAAAGATTCATTACTCGATTTTAGTTAGTGTTGAAATGCTTCAAAATGTGTATTTCATAGGTTCCTCTGGGAACAGCAGCTACTCTAATAAATATTAAAAGATATGTTGAGCAACAATTATTTGAACGAATTATTGGGTTTCTTTGATATTGTAAAGCAATATGCAGAAATATAAGTAATCAGCTAATACTTTGATTCCCAAAGCTCTGGTCCGCTTTGTTGTTTCTGGCTTCTCCTATTGTGTAAAAACTAAAGTGATTAACAATTTGCCTCTTTATTTATTTAACTCGTTAGTGAGGAAATCTCATTTTATCTATGATCTCTGTTTCATTTACAAATCATCAATAATAAAAAAAATCTCGAATCGTTCCAATTTCCGGAAGTGATTTACTTTGCTAACAAAATTAATTTTAGATTCTAGAACAATTATTTTTTATTCGAATAACTAATCGACCATATGGTGATACATGTACGAGAAGTAATCATAATCTTATCTTTCCGGTTGTTCATGTGAAAAATCGTTGATTTGAAAAAAAAAAATTAAAGATGTCCTGCTTGACGTGTAGGGAAAATGTAAAGTCACAATTTCACACGCACAAATAACTTCTTTGCAGTAATTACAACATTTGCTTACTGTAATTCACATTTTGCAGCACAACATTAGATGGCTCAAGGATTAAATTTATGTTATCATTAATAATTTAAACTCATTTTGTCATTCGTCTGGATGAGGTTTGACGTCATTAGACATGCGTATCATATATCATGCTTCTTTTTATGACTGCATTTGGTTGTATGACTTACACAATTCACAAAACCATGTGCATTTACTTAGATATAATCTGATTATGGGAACTAAAAGTTTGTGGAGGGGTCTCGATAATGCCATGTCGCGAATTTAATATAAATATTATAAAGTAAGTTTCAAATAGACTGATTTGCAGAATGATGCAGAATTACAATTTTTGTATAATTTTGAAGTTGAAAAACACGGTAGACGACCTTCCTATGTCACGGTAGACGACTTTCCTCTTGCAGCTGTGGAATAAATTCTTTTTTCTCAATTTCAACGAAAATGTCTTTAAGCGCATGGAAGTACGTCACAGGATTTCATCCCAGAAAAAAAAATTCAACATCCAATTAACGTTTGCTGATAGTTGAATTATGTATGGCAACATTGCAACAAACTTGATCATCTATCTTAGATAAAACTCACAATACCATCCTGAAGTTTAATCATAACATGTAATATTGGAGCTGGAAATCATAACGTGTAATGCGTCTCTTCGTTCGAGCTCACCTGTTGATTTTACCATTGTGTAACTTAAGATGATGAGTTTTCACCTCTTTAGGGTAGCACGGCCGGAAGGATTCAACTTTGAAGCAATTCAATTTAAAACCATTAACCATATATGTCTTCCATCTACGAGGAGGTTCCGAAAGCCAGTCAACACGATTGTGGAATCTGACTATCTAAATATGAACTAATTGGCTCTCGGGAATGTTCAAAATCATCAATACAATTTATTTAATCTATCATTCGTTTTGGAAATTTTCAACCTATTAAAGTATTAACTACGCCTTGTTGATATTGAAGAGATGAAGTTTCGATTACGTCGAGTAGACGATTTATTATCTGAGTTACACAAAGTTGAGCAAGCGATTTCCGAACTAAATCCAGCTGACGTAAGTCATCATGAAGAATTGGAGGATAGCTATTATACCATACTGTCGCTGATTTGAACAAAGCAATAGGAAGAGTAAGGTAAGTTTAGCTACTGGTAATATTACAACTAACTTAATTTTTCCGCAAAGTGATCAAATTCGTGCGGCAAATATCTAAGTAAAACTCCCGAAAATAAACATTGCACAATGCTTTGGTACTTACACAGAATGGTAATCATTATATAATTTATTTTCATCAACAATTCATGAAACCGACGATCTGTGATGAAATGGAATACAACTATGATCCCCTGTCGGAGTGCAAAACTCATGGGCCCCATCTTCTATGACGGTATATAGGCTGGCAAGGAACTATGTGCGGTTGGTGATGAAAGCGGGCCTATAGGCGTACGACCTCGATTTGGAAAGAAATGCGTAAAGTAGGACGTGAAAAGCGAACCGCAAAAGAATTGGGAGTGCTTCGGCCGCAGAACAGATTGCATAGGCTAAAACATAAAAAAAATAAAAAAAATAAAAAAAAAAATTCATGAATATTCAAATCTTAACCCGGTGCAGAAATTCCAGTATTTAAAGGGGTTTCTTAGATGTGAAGCTGCTAACCGTTTAAAACATCTGCCAACCTCTTGGTCCCTCTATTGATCCAAAAATTACACGGGGAAACCAGAGACAAATGGGCAAACGAGACCGCGGATCCCAAATTTCTAACTGTCCTGTCAATCCTTAATCGACTTTTTAATGAGAAGAGCTGACGCATTAGATTCTATGAAAAATTATCCTCGAAAAACTGTTGCTCAAACCAAAAGTGTTACTAAAGCATTTGTCATTTCCGTTGTAACATTCACTGTTTGAAGAACGATTACCATCCCTTATACAAATGTCCAAAGTTTAGGGAATTGACAGTTGAGCAACGCAGAGAACTGATCAAGACAGAAAATTGTTGCACAAATTAGTCCTACGCCGTATTTCAATGCAAATCAAAGAGTAGCGATGCCATTTCTGTAAAAGAAGTCACTATCCACAAATACAGATCGCCCACTGCCAATTGCTCGTTCAATGAGAACCAAACTAACTCTAACGAATCGGCATCAGTAAATTGTTCAGCGGTAATCAAACCAATTCCATTATCGAATTATCGAGAAAGAGAGTCGTCATGTTTGCCTGCTATCCAGCCCAATCATCCAGCTTTCTTAACAGTTCATGATAAGAGCGGTTGGTATCAGGTATGCCAAGTACTACTCAATTCTGATTTGGAGACGTCGTTAATCACCGACGCATTCGTTCAAAAACTGGAACTAGAACGTAAAAATAGACGAATCAGCATCCAAGATCTGGCCAAGCAGACATTTGTTACTTCACGGGAATAGTTGACCTAATAATATCACCACATTTTCTGTCAGACTACACATCTGACGTTTTAGCGTATCGTCAGTTTGGTGCAACAGTGACACAACTCAAAATTTTTAATTTTTCAAATTGAGTGTAAAAACGACATTCTGATTAGCAAAATAATTTTTTCTATTCCTGCATCTTCAATTGTATCTTAATTTGTTTAATTCTTTAATATTTTGCAAATTTTCTGAGGATAGTTTCCAATATCTTAAAATGTTAATTTCTTTCGATTTGCTAGAAATAACTATTTAAGAGAGTATGTTTTGGTATAAAATAATAGGAATGGGTACAAAGGGCCGAATGTCGAAGAATGTCGAAGGGCCGAATGTCGAAGGGCCAAATGTCGAAGGGCAAAATGTGCCGAAGGGCCGAATGTGTCGAAGGGCCGAATGTCGAAGGGCCGAATGTCGAAGGGCCGAACATCGAAGGGCCGAATGTGTCGAAGGGCCGACTGTATCAAAGGGCCGATTGTCTGAAGTGAGTGAAATTTGAGTTGTGTCATTATTGCACCAAACCGACGATATGTAGTCCTATCGGGTGATATTTGTAAGTTGAAACTTTCAAATATTTCGGAAAATAAATTAGTACCCCTCTAAAATTAGTACCCCACCTCCCATTCTTGTAGGTGGGGCGGAGGGCACCTTTGAAATTAAAATAGGAACTCCTATTTTTTATTGCAAATTCGTATTCTACGGCTTAAAGTGGCGCTGTAATAACGGTATTAAATTTTTTCGATTTATTCTACTGAGAACCTATGCATACGATTCTGCAGCTTTCAATTAACACGTTCACGCCGGCGCGTACCACCGGTGGCCCGCATTTGATTGTGCTATTAGACGGTACGTAACACCAAATATTTAGATAAAAAAAAAATACAAAAAAATCATATTCAGATCAGATCAGCTAATCAGATTAGCTCCCGTCCGATAGAGCGAAAATTGATTTAAAAATATCGATTCAGTTCGAAGATTATATCGAAAACCAAAACACATGTTTGCGTTAGGCTATTAATACATTGTCTTGATAATGCTGTCACTCACTGCGCGCTTTCAGTTTTCCGGATAGGATTCGGTCACGTGCTTCATTTTACCGGACTGTTTAACTATTTACTATACTGTTGGAAGTGTTCAACCGAAAAAAAGGACTCGTCAAGCAACAGTCACTGTCAACTCATAATCCTCATATTAGTACACGAGAACTAACTAGATTCCGGTTTGTCCCAAACCAGTATTTGGAAAATTTTAAAACGTCATAAGTGTCGTCCGTATCCTTTGTCTTTACACCAAGAACTTCATGGGGTTGATTCCCAAAATCGGATAACTTTTTATCACTGGGCACGTGAACAAATACAGAAAAATACCAATTTTTTCGCTACGTATTGTTCTCCAATGAGTCGTCTTTTACAAACCATGGAACGGTTAATGACACAACATGCATTACTGGAGTGTTGAAAATCCGCACTGATCCGCTAAGTTGAATATCAGCGCCCTTGGACTCTTAACGTGTGGTATGGAATAACTGGCCACAATTTCATTGGCCCCCACATTATTAATAGGAACTTGAATGGTCAAATGTACCGAGACATTTGCGAAAATGAAGTGCCAACATTATTTGAAGACTTGAGCTTAGAATTGTGACAGAACATGTGGTTTCAACCACACAGATCTTAATTCGCCAGATTTCTTTTTGAGAGTCTATCTCAATTACAAAGTTTACCAACAAACACCAACAACACGTGGTGAGAATATGAATGAGCAAATCAGAAATGCTTGGGCCGAAATTCAAGCGGACACGCTTCTCAGTTGTGTAGATTCGTTTGAAATGCAGATTAATAAATGCATTGAAGTCGTATTCCATCAGTTTGAACACTTAATCTAATTCAAAGAAGATGAGATTAGGAGACGCATGTAAATCAAGCACCATGTATGTACCACAAAGGGAACAGAATATACTACGTCCACGTCGTTGTTCCTGGGTTTCGATAATACTAGTTTGTTGACAAGTCATTTTTCAGTAATTAAAAATTTAATAAATACTATTTGTTTATGACTAATTTAGTAATTTCTAGTATTACGTTGAAAACGGGTTAATTTTAATTCAAACGTATTGCAGAATCGTATGCATATTTTCTCAGTAGGAGCAATCGAAAAAAAATTAATGTCGTAATTACAGCGCCATCTATCATGAATCGAAAAAAAATGTTTCAAAAATCCTATGTACCCTAAGCCGTAGAATTCGAATCTGCAATAAAAATAGAGGTTCCTATTTTAATTTCAAGTTTACCCCCCACCTTACCTACAAGAAAGGGAGGAGTGGTACTAATTTTAGCACTATTGTATATGTAGCCGTAGATGGCTGTAGATGGCGTAGCCGTGTATTGCTCCATTGGTCAGCTAAATTTTTGTGTATAGTATCAGTATGCCTCTATAGGCTTCATTCTTACAATATATATGAATTTCTTGATGAATTAAACCATTTCCTGGAAAATGTAAATTCAAAAACTGAACAGTCCTTGGCGATATTAATATTGACATATTGTCGGTGTCCTCAGAATAAAATGAATACATACTTATTGTTAAGGGCTGGCCATGGCCTTAAATCTTATGTAAATGAACCGACAAAATATTTTTCATAAAATATACTTTCTGGTCAAAGTGGTTGATTTGGATATTAGTGACCATTCCGCATTAACGATTGAATTCGGTCAGTACTTTTGGCAACCACACGCTGATAAAATCAGCTAATGTATCATGGAACCAAGTTTTAGATAGTACCGATCCGAACACTGGCATTATTAAATTCTTATCTATTCTAAAAACCCATTTTGACCTACATCGCTTTTCATGCCAAATACACTCAATAAAACTTTTGAAGCCTTGGATGTCTTTCAAAATCGGGAAACTTATTAATCTCAAAAATAAATTTTACAAAAAAGTAAAGAAACATTAAATCAAGATATTCTGACCTAACGAAAAAGGGTTATCGCATCAATACAGAAATTATGAAAGAATACTACGCGAACAAATTTCAAATACATTTAGCTAATCCTAAAAAGCAATGCGAAATTATTAACTCTGTGGTCGGTGAAGAGGCAAAAAGAAATAAATTTAGCATAACAGATGAAGCTGGCATTTGTGGAAATACCAACTCATCTCAACAACAGCATTGATAAAGTGACCTGTAGTGCTCAGGAGGAATATGATATGAAGTTCTCCAATTTCATCGAGCCCACCACCTGTTTTCTCACCTGTTGATGGCTGTGAAATTATATCGATCATAAATGATTTGAAAAATACTGATTCTAGTGGGTTCGATGAAATATCAAATAGGGGGGGGGGGGTTCGCCTATTGCACATATCTTCAACCTAAGTTTGTTGAAAGGAATTTTTCCGACTCGAATGAAAACAGGAGCTGTAATCATACTTCTTGAGTACCTAAACAAAACAAATTTTTTTAGCAATTGTCAATTTGGTTTTCGACCTCATTTGAATACTGAAGATGTTCTCTTGGGTTACTTTACTGATGTGTATACTAATTTGAACTAAAACCGGAAAGTCGGCGGTCTTTTTATCGATGTAACTAAAGCATTTGATACTGTTAATCACGTGTTACTACTGAAAAAATTATCCATGGCCGAATTTCGCGCTCTTCCATTTGACATGTTGAAATCATTCCTATCGTTTCGTCCACAAACTGTTATGATTGATGGGGTTTCCACTGATTTTGAATATGCTGTTTGTGGGGTACCTCAAGGATCGGTATTGGGTCCTATTTTATTTCTGGTCTATGTTAACTCGTTGTGCAATTTTAAATTTAAAGGAAAAGTAGTGGCGTTTATCGATGACACAGCTTTCTCTTATCAAACTGAGAACTGGAACCAAATTGTATCGAAAGTTAAGGACAATCTGACCGGACAAGTGGTGCAGTGGTTAAAGCTTCGGCACTTGGACCGGGAGGTACTGGGTTCGAATCCCATCAGAGGCTAGATGCAAATCGAATTTTCATCATCGATTACGATCAATGATGTTAATAAACACAACTAACACCCTCTGATGGAGTGCAGAATTCAGCGCTGACCCACCGTCCATGTCAATGTACAGGTTGACATGGAGCTTGCAATGTGCAGGTGGTAATACTGTAGTTGTGTGAGTAGGTGGATAGGTGAATGGGTTAATGATGTAGCGTGAATGCGTGGTATCACAATGGGCCAAAAATGGCCTAAGTGACAACCACTGAAACCTAACCTAACCTAAGGACAATCTGACAATTTTAAAATCATGGTACAGTATCCATAGTATGGTTTTAAGTTGTGAAACTCGATTCATGCCGTTTCTGATGCGTAACCAAACTGATGGTACCCCAGATGTTATAACTATACATTCGTCCTATTGTGTTTTCAATCGGTGTGAAATGTATATCGATTAAAAAAGGGGAGTTTTCAAGTACTTGGGAGTCATTATTGATACCAAATTGAATTTTGGGCACCACATTGAAAAGCTTTATAATCAAATGAAATCTAAAATTAGGAAATTTTACATTTTGCGAGAATTGTGTCCCAGAGCTCTGTTAAAATCTTTTTAATTTGCTTTAATTCACTCGAGGTTAGTTTATGGTCTAGCTCTTTGGGATGGCGCTGTCTATGAGTCGCTGTCTACGAGTCGTAAATTTTTATAAATGGTATGAAATAAAGATAAATAACTAAATAAATAAATTGATTTATTGCTTGGAGCCGATAAGTTTTTTGATATCCCTTAAACCAGAACAACTACAGGGCTCTAACAACGCAATCTAAGCACATAATACCCATCTAACCGCGCCCCAAATAAAATCGGCATTGCAACACAATTTTCATCGATAGTATCAGTCTCGATAGAACCTTGAAGAGATTCTGGGAAACACAACAAGTATATTCAGATCGGCACCATTGCTACCCGAAGACCAGCTACGCGAAGATCTCTTTAAAAGAACCACCACGAAACTGACAATCATTATATGGTGCAATTACCATTTAAAGACGAGCGAATTCAATTAAACGGATCGAAAAAAAAATTTATACAGAATGCCAAGTTTCACGAACAATACATAGAATTGATGGAAGAGTACAGCCGACTCAAGCATATGGTAGAAGTCCATCCACCAACCAATTCCTGTGACTATTTGTGTCTGCCCCATTATGGAATATTACAAACAACAATAACTACCGTGTTCCTCTGCCAAAACCAGCACGTTACTCATTCAGCAGTTCCACACGGATTGCCAAATTATTTATTGCTAATTTAATTTAAAACATTATTTTATATTTAGCCACAAATTTTTTTTATATTGTTTTGTTCTGCAATCTCTAAAATAAAATTTAAACTAAAATCTGCATCTCAAAAATGGCCTCAAATATTTTTTATTTCATTTCTATTTTTGTTGAAGCTACTTCACAGCAAAATTTTTTTTATTGAAAAATGAGTCGCAATTAAAACCGGTATCATAGGTAAACGGGGAAAGAAACGAACATGAACCCTCTTCTTGACAACCCGTGTGGAATGGCTCATTGAATGACAATCTTTTAAAAGGACCAACATTGGAGAACTTTTTAAACGATATTCTAATACGTTTCCGAACTCATAAAATTGTCTTCACAGCAGATGTAGAGTTATCAGTCATTATTGAACGATTCGTACATCGATGTTCTGTTAACGAGTATCAGAAGCAGTGAAATTGACCTAAAACAGGTATATCTCTTCCAAAATCACTTTCCGAAAATAGTGATGAAGTAAAAGTGTTGGGTATGCAGTGAAAACCAGTTGCAGACCATTTTTCTTACGGGTGTTATTATCCGAAGCTAGTCCGATCTTTGGTGCACTAGCACTGCTGGCACCTTTTACAATTAAATATTAAAACTATAAATAAGAATAGCGTATTGAGAAATAACCAAGCTTCCGCCTTCTTTTATAATTCTACAAACAAGAAACCCTCCAAGAACACGTATTGTTCGAGACTACAAAAATCGGGAGTGTGCAAATTTGAAAAAATGTAATTCGAGGGAAGCTATCCGTATTCTTCGAATTCCGTGTTCTTCGAACACCGTGTTCTTGAAGGGGAACCTGTACTTAATTTAAATGCTCAACAGACGGGTAGAGAAATTATTTGGCCTTCTAGGATCCCAAGCTCCTAGTAAAAAAAGAAAACCAAAATTTATAGTTTGAAAGAGTGGCACGTGTGATCCCCACATAATTTTGCATTTCCTGTTCTTTCATGCATATAATTAACAAAAACTTTTTATCAAACCTAATAAGAGTGGCGTCAACTTCGTACATTTCATTAAATAATACGCTGCGTTCTTAAGAACGGTCGTTCAATGAACCGTATCAACATAATGCTATGTAATGAATATAAAGCGTGGTTTTTTGTTTTTATTTACCGAGCCGAGAGATTAGAATATTTTCTGTTACGCATATAATAAATTTCCCCTGTTCAGTAGTTGGATTCCAATACTTTTATTTCATATAACGATCGATCGTTATTTCATTTCGTTTTATTTTTTGTTTATTTTTTTATATCATTTGTACTCGTCGCGATTACCCCTATCTAAAATTGTTTTTTTTTTTAATTTTGTTGTCGTTCGATCGTTACCAAAGCAACACGATAATTTAAAAAAATTATATTAGGTTGGATAATAAAACAAGTAAGTGGGGTGATTTGATTATAATATTGTATTTTTATAACGTTCGTTAAGCAAGTGTTTTTGAATAATTTTAGCTTTCGGTTTTGTCTTTCTTGAATTCCATCCAGTTAGTATACGACTTTGTTTTTGTATGAAACAACGCGTAATTTTTGCGCTTTCAAAAGATTTGAATTTAATTTGTTTTATTAATCCGATATTAATTTTAAAGTGTGATCTAATTGTGCTGTGTGATTTTTTTTTTTAATAATTTTAAAAACAATACTTAAACAAATTTCTTCTATAGTAAAGTGAAGCCTTCAACGTGCAATTATACAATAAAACGTGCTTTTGGTGAATTATTTTTTATCAATCTTGAGATTATGTGAAATTTAATAAAAAAAAAAAAGTTTTATTATACATATTCAGATATTGTTTGGTGTGGTTTCATTATTGTACG
Source organism: Nephrotoma appendiculata (assembly GCA_947310385.1). Lineage (NCBI taxonomy): Eukaryota > Metazoa > Arthropoda > Insecta > Diptera > Tipulidae > Nephrotoma > Nephrotoma appendiculata. The sequence goes on from OX371223.1 coordinate 143,353,758, forward strand.
ACTATATACAACACACACAGAAACCTAAGGCATTTTTATACAAAGAATAAAGGTAAACAAATTATATTGTTGTTGGTATTCTAGAAGGTGTATGTATAATGCATGTATATCGTAAAGTTGAAACCACTATTTTTTATATAGTTGGATTTTGTTTTCTTATATATGATATGTTTTAAGACGAACCATTACGTCATTGGTTGTGGATGCAAGAAACTCGTTTTATGTTTTGTACATTGTTTTCAATTTTCTTCTAGACACAAAACTGTTGTCTTTTAAAATTTAAGTTAAGAGTGTGTATCCAAATCGTGTATAAAAGATGTCCGGAACACAGGGTGGGTTCACCTACAATCCGCGTGTTCATCAACTAGAAAATTTATGGATTACGGTATATTATGGGAGTGGTCGGTTATATTAAGACTTAATTCGCTTGTATCGTTAGTAAGCGGAAGTTAAATCTCTATAAACATGTTTTTGTACTGTGTAATCGTTCAAAATCGCTGCACACACAAAAAATAAAAACTACACTATGAAACTATATAGGAATGTCTAGACTACTGTCGTTGATATGTTAATGTAAAGACAGAACTACAAATAAGTTAAGCTATATGGCTTAACTTAGATATAATTAACAACAACTATACATTAAACTTTCACTTTCCTTCCTTGTATGATCATTGATCACCCTGACATCACATACACGGTTCGTACTATTCACAAATAAGTGTAATGCATTACGCGGTTTTATTTCCCGTGTCGATACATCTGAAGCCTAAGGTTTACAATCGCGCAATTTGTGTATTGAAATAATATAATTTTTGAACCTTGAGATGTATTCGCCAATGAGTTTCATTGAAAATTTATTCGTCATTTGTAAAAAATCTAAATCGTATGAGTTAGAAATATTATACATATATAAGGTGATTCGAAATGCAATGCTAAACTGTTTTAGCCTTAACTTTTCCCAAGGTCGAATGCCGTCCTGTACTCTAAACACCATTTTATGAAAAATTAAAATAGGGGCTACCGACGGGGAACTATTGTACATTTTCCCATTCCTAGTTTGCTGAATCTCGATTTTATTTAACTGTAACAACACGTGGTTTTATCTGTACAAAAAAACTTGAAGATGTTAAACTTTTCTCAAATTGAAGATGTTAAAATTTTGTTCAAATATTTTTCATTATAAATAATTTCTATTTTCTATTTAAAAGTTAAATCTAATTTGATTTAATTATGGTGAACTAAATCAGTGCTGTTCAACTAATTCATAATGGCGGACCAAATATATATTTTGAAATCTATTATCTTAAACAAAATTAATTAACTGTTGAATTATCAGAATTCGGAATTATATTTTAAAGTTAAGGACGAAATGGCTTCACTGTTATGTAAGTTGTTAACTTGTTTTGAAACCGGCTTTTAAAATTAGTTGTTTGTAAAATTTAATTTTAGTTAATGAATTTCATAAATCGGTCTTCTTTAAAATTAAACTACGATCGCCCCAAACGATCCTGCTAATTACCTTATTGATAATATGACCATTGATTTCGTCTAACGAGCATGAACGTCTAATATTATAAAGAGTAAGGTCTAGATCAAGGAACTTTCTCGTACAGCTCGTTCGACGATATAATTTGTTTGAAACTCATTATTTCAAATTTAAATGGATATTATTCGAGCCCTGGGCGAATTCCGTTTGCCGCTATGATAAATTAGGCCCTTAAACTCAATTATGTTCTTGACTTATATTTCAATTCGATCTAATATAGTGCTAAGACAGCGGATCTATTGTATTCTAACATTTAATTGCTTAAAACGCAGTTCTGTCTGGATTAATATTTTGTGGTGTACCAAACAGTTAGTAATGAACGATATCGACTGTCTGAAGAATTCTTGTACGTATGTTGACCCTATGGCTTTATTCTGCAAGTCAAATACAACTATTTTCTGTCACAGTTAAAATTTGCTGATTTTGCTACCTGCACTAAGCTCAGCCATTCTCGGCTACACGCTTGTCGCCTTCAGTTTCGACACTTTACAACAAGCGGAACTGGTTGTAGAAAGTTCTTTTTATCACCCGATTTGTGAGGGGTCTTTGGGCATGGCCTCCACATCTAAGGTTGGATTTTATGATCCCCATAATATCCCAAAATTTCGAGGGTTTGTTTTATTTCAAAAGTCATTCGGATTCTACATTTGGTCTCATAAACTTTAATGGAACCAAATATCAATCGTATGACCTTCCTATAAGCTTGACCGGGCGAAGAAGACTATGTATCTAGCCGCGATAGAGCCATATCGGCCATTTAAAATTGTTAGAACTGTTGATTTCCTTTTGTTTATTCTCAAACCAAGTTATGACACAGTTCAGCGGTACAAACTATCCGTGACACTATCTGGTATTGGGCCAAGAAGCACGATTTCATCTGGATATGGCTTACAAACTGTTTCTTTAATTACAACTCTACTAGGAGTGGATCAGAATCAGTTGCTTCAACAACCATTCTATCGCGATACCCTGACGTTTATAGCTGACACAGACACAGACTACTAGTTTCTCTGCCATTCCAGGTCATATGAACGAAGAACACAAATTCTAGCAATTAATATTTGTATATGCTTGTTCGAAATCAAGTTGATGTATAGTATGTTGATATTCTACGCCAGACGCGCTGATAATCGCCAATAAAGAGGGTGATACCAAAGCAATTTTCCCAAATCAGATGATCGCGTTTTTGTGAAGCGGTCTAATTATGCGGACTTCCTATTTTATGATAATGGCACCTTATTTCAAATTATACCGTTTAGATCTGTTAAATTAATTTGAAGAAATAGATCACCTTGTTTTAACATTCTTGAAAGGATTCAGTCGAAGTTGAGCTCTTAATAAAGTTCGTCAAAATATCGGTTGAGCAGTTAGTGTCTTTTCTGTCCCAGCAGAAAATATAAATTTGATACTTAAAAGATACAGGGTGAGTTTTTTTAAACAAATGCTAAGCTTTTATCTCAAAAACAGTGCAAGATAGGAGAAAATTACTTCAAATAAAAATTGTTTAGTATTTAATGGGACGTTTAATGGTAAAAAACTGTTTCGTTGTGACGACAAATAAAAAATAAATTGAAGAAATGTTTTTATTTTTTTTTATTCGTCGTTACATCGAAATAGAGTTCCCCATTAAACGCCTACTAATTCTCCTAATTTTCCTACTATTTTTCTTCTATCTTGTACCGTTTTCGAGATAAAAGCCTGGTATTTATTAAAAAATTCACATGTGACTTATTTTGTGGAGACTGACATATTTAAAAGTCTACAATAACCCTCCTACCGGCTAGACTTGTTTAACATGTATGAGATGATTCAAGCAAGTTTCCAATAAGTTTATTCTACAGGAAACTTCTTGTAGACTTTCAAGAAAGTCTCCACAAAATCACGAATTGGACCGCAGTCTAAGAGAAGATGGTACGAAATATGTATTTCGCAAATATGAATTTAGGTTAAACCTGAGGTCGCGTAAGGGTCACATGGTAGGCCTAGTCCGACGTAAGCTCAGACGTAGTTGGCCTTGGAAATATGAAGACGATAGAAATATTTTATTATTTTAGTTTTGGAAATTTCCAGTAAACTCCACCTTCCTCTCCTTATCAGACTTGCCCCCAGTTTACTTTACGGATACATCGAGAAAATCAGGTAAGGAGTATAAATTTTTAAAATTTTGCAGGATTGTTTATCGACAGTTTTTAGGAGGGGCAAGCTAAATTTTTCACCCCATTTCCCGCGAAAATTTTCACTTAAAAAAATTTTTTTTAGAAATTTTGATATTAGGATTGTATCTTAACAGTTTTTCGACAGTACAAGTAATTTTTGGCTGAGAAATTTTGCAATTTTTCCAGGAAATCTTTGAAATTTTTTCAATTTTTTTTTACTTAGTTTAAAATTATAAATAAAATTTGACACTTGAAGAATTGTATAAATTGTGGAAAAGCGGGGGTTTGGGGCCCCCATCTTCTAAGGTATACAACAAATTAAAATTACATTAAAAAAAAATTATATTTTCAAAAGTTGATTTTTTTTAACATTTGTGGCACTATCAGACGAAGCGATAATAACTCTTTGACCTGTATCTGCAAGGTTGATAAAGCAATTATTATTAATAAAAATATAAAAAAAAAGTGAAAAATTTTCCGGAAAATCAAAAAATTTTAGCTTGCCCCTCCTAAAAACTAATAATAAACAATCCTGCATTTAAAATTTCTTCGAAGCTGATGTATTTAACGTGTTTTATGTTTATTAATAACACTTAATATATTTAAGATTATGTTCTTTATTCATGTCTTTCATTCTACATTTGTTCTTTATCATATGGCAGATTGATGTTGACAGTGCTTTTCCCTAAATACCGTTCGTACAGTCCATGACGTAAATCTATCTATAACATCCTCCCTCTATTACATTTCAACAATCTATCCTGTTTATAGATCAAATTATATAAAACAAAATTTAAATTATACATTAACAAATTAATTCGAGTTCAAATCATTTAGTTAAAATAAAATCTTTGAAACGGGATGATGGTTTAGCTTCCCTCCGAGGACGATTTAAAGAAGTCTGATGATTGTTCAACTTCAGGAGACATTTGTTGATTACTTCCATTTACTGTATCTCCTTCGGCCTTCCGAGAAGAATCCGAAATGCTATTTACTGAACAGGCTGGAAGCAGCAGTTTGGAAACCGAATTTGATTGCTTATGATCTTCAGAAGGGTGTGGTTTAATATTCACACGATCTCGGCGATAAGCAGATCCATTCACATTAACTACGAACGATCTATCTGAGAGCTTTTGCTGTATAGTTCCCCTTGACCACAACTTATCTTCTGTTGGGTGTACGACTTCTGGTTGAAGATTTTTTATGGTTGATGGAATTCCGGTGCGTGTTTTTCTTGCAAACAATCGTTGAACAAGACTGAAACCTATTTTGTTGGGAATATTCCGAAAATGTAATAGAGCATACCAAAAGTCTTCTCCTGTTTCATTTGATTTTTTTATGATTCGATTTGCAATTTTAACCGCGCCTTCTGCTTTGCCGTTAGCCTGTTGATGGTAAGGCACGGATGTTATGTGCGGAAAGCCCCATTTTTTTTAAATTCTCTGAATTCATTTGATACAAAATTTGTTCCATTATCTGTTAGTACCGTCTCTGGAATTCCTAGTCGACTGAAATTTATTTTGCACATTTTTATTGTCGAGTTTGGTTTCAAATCATCTAACTTGTTTATTTCAAAAAAATCTGAATAATGGTCGACGGTTATTAGAAAACATCCATTAATACTATTTGGAATGGATAGTTTGGAACTTCATGTGTAAGCATTGGAGGCTTTATTTGGAAATCGGAATATTTGACACATATGTAACAATCTTTTACTTTTTCTCTTATTTCGGATGTCATTCCCGGCATTTAATGCATTGCTTAGCAAGATTTACTGTTGCGTCGGTGCCATTATGACTTATACGTACATTTTCAACCATTAATCCACGAAAACTATACGGAATCACGACTTTATCATTCCGTAGAAGTAATCCATTCTCCATGGAAAGCTCGTGTTTGAATTTATGATAAATTTTTATATCATCGGGGGTGGGTATATCGCGTATATTTTTTGGCTACTTGTTTATTAACGTAATTATCTTTTGAAAACTTACATCTTTTACCGTTTCGTCTCTAATGATTTCGACAAAATATTTATTTGTTGGTTTTCATCCGGATCCTCTTCATAATTTGCTCTTGATATGGTATCCGCAATAATGTTGTTTTTACCTTCTATGAACTCAAGTTTCAAAGAATAACGCTGCAGTATCATACGCATTAATTGCAGTCTCTTTGATGATTTAAGTAGCGTTTTATTGAATATATTTATTAACGGCTTATGATCCGTTCCGACCATGCAAGTATGACCAACAATCATCTGGTTGAATCTGATACATGCAAAAACGATCGCAAGCAGTTCTTTTTCTATCTGTGCATAGTTTCTTTCTGTAGCCGTTAGCGTGCTGGAAGCATAACAGATAACCTTGTCTTCCTGGAACATTGCAGCGCCCATTCAGTTGGAGCCGCATTCAATTATTATTGGCTTTGTATTGTCGAAATAGCCTAAAGTTTTTATGTCTGACACTAATGATTTAATCTTCTGATATTGGTCTTCCTCCGACTGTGTCCACTTCCATGGAGTGTTTTATGGATAAGTTCACGTAATAGCGTAAACTGGCTACTTAAATCTCTTATATATCTGGATAAATAGTTAACCATACCAATAAATCTTTGTAGGTTATTTTTATTTGAAGGTGATTTCATATTTCTGATCGCCATGATTTTGGATTCATCGACTTTTAAACCTTCACTACTTAACACGTGTCCAAAGAACTTCACTGATACAAAATAAATTTTGATTTGTTTAACTTAACGTTGTTTTTCTGGAGCCGCATGAATAAATTCTCGAGATTTCTGTCATAATCGACTGTTGCTTCTTCGACTGTATTTCCTTGAGCAAATATCAATAAATCATCTGCAAGGACCTCTACACCTGGAAGATCATGTACAAGTTGGTATATTTTCATCTGGAAAATTTCTGGTTCCGATATAATACCAAATGGCATCCTTAACCATTTATATCTTCCGAATTGTGTGCAAAACTATGTTAAGTTGCTACTCGCCTCCGATAGTTGCACTTGCCAAAATCCTTTTTAGCGTCGCAGATGAAAAATACTTTAGCTTTGCCTAATTCCGGTAGGACTTCATCAATTGTCGTAAACTGATTGTTGGGTCTTTTCAAAGCTTTGTTCAACAGTTAAGGATCTAAACATATTCGAAAAAAATTGTTACGTTGAACTATTAAAATGTTACTAACCCAATCAGTGTGATGCTCTACACATCATGTATTGTACCATATCCTTCAAATATATCTGAATATTTGTTCACTATTCGCTCCGCATTCGCTTTTGACCTATGAATGTCTGCAGTTCTTTCCACTGTAGTAGTTGATACCGATTCAATGAGGTAATCAGCTACCGATGGTACTGGAAAATTCTTCACCTCAGAACTATATACATATAATCAGTTTAAGAGCTGAACAAGCGTTTGAAGATTATAATGGTTGGTGATTACGTTTTATGATTTGAAAAACTATAGAAAGTGTTCGATTATCGATTTTACATGGAATATGCACCACTCCAATTGATGGTATAGGATTTCCATTGAAATCTATCAGTCCTTGTTGTGTTGGAAAAGTTTTTTGGGTTAAGTTTATTCATGAGCTTAGAATATTGTTGCCAGCCCATGAGACATGCGTTAGATTCTGTATCCAGCATGCATTCGACGTTTTTCCAAACTGAATTAAATATTAAACTCAGAATTGTCGTAACTTTATTTTTACTGAATGATGTCGTCACTTTACATATTTTGAAGCTTTCATCACTCGATCTGAATTGTTCTTCCTCTTCATCGCAGTCAATTTGGTTAACTTTATTAGACCGATGAATTGTTGCATTTTTATCCGATTCTTTATTTCTACGTCTACAGCACGATTCAAAATGGTGCTTATATTTGCATATGTTACAAATATGGCCCAAGGCTGAACAACATCCTTTTTCAAACTTGTGTTTCGAACCACAAAACCGACGTTTTTTAAGAACGTTACTTGAAACTGCTTGCCCCCTTGTGTTCGAAATTTTATTTACTGGAACATCGTATATTGGTTACTGACGTCATATTTTTTACTCTGCACCGAGTAGCTTCGCTGATTCTACACGTGTCAATGGCATGTTGTAAAGTCAAATCACCTATTTCCACTAAATTGTCAAACCGAATTCCATGAATTTTTCTTTGGCTTTAACACCAATCGCGGAAAGCATAGTGTTTCTTTTTTGTCTATTTCACGATGCTGGCCAAAGATTCATACCAGTGGCTATAGTATAGTCGTTCCAGCTTGACTCAAAAATCTCGAAATTTTCTCGACTATCTCCAAATTCAACATTCAATGGAGGTGGCCACGGTATATTGTTGGAAACTACTACAACTGCGTTTTAATGAAATCCATCAATTGTTTTTCCATTATATGTGATATTACACAGAAGACAATAAATTTACTTTAACCTCACTTTTTAAACTTATGCAAAATTATGCTGCAATTTTACTTTAACTTCTAGATATTATTCTTTTATTATATTAATTGAATATACAGTATCCAATTCACACATCTGACACCAAGCTTTATGTTTATTAATAACACTTAATATATTTTAGATTATGTTCTTTATTCATGTCTTCCATTCTACATGTGTTCTTTATTATATGGCGGATTGATGTTGACAGTGCTTTTCCCTAAATACCATTCGTACAGTCCATGACGTAAGTCTATCTACAACATAACGCAATCTATCAAATGACTTCGTTTTTTTCGGCAGCGAACTTTACTCGGTTCTTTTCTGGCTTGGAAGTATTCCATTCAGGAACTCTTTGTATTCCGAGTTTTCTATTTAGGACAAATCTGCTGTTTGTTTTTAACGAATTTCGTTCTGGTCGCATAACCACTCACGCCACCCATAAGGGCTAGGCAATTGTTTGCCCGATAATGATTTAGTGTCGATATTCCAGCTCACGGTATTTAGAGCTGAGATCATACCTCATAATCGATTTGATTTTCCGTGATTCGATTATTTGGCCTCAACGTTGCTTTGTGAATTCTTTTATTAAAAAAAACGTACATAAGTACGAGGAGTAAATTATACATTATGGCATGGCAAGGCGAGGGTTTCATTAATGGCGTTCTCCAACTCAACATAGAATAAATTTGTAAGTGCTTCCGTCTCGTCTTCGGTACGGTTAACTTGCATGCAATGCACTTTAACAACCGTTATATAAAATTTCTTGTTTTTGCTCTTATCGTAGGCAAATCTGTATATTGAATAGCCGGATGACCTGCAGTATGTGTCATGATTCAGCCACCTCTAGTCTAGAGAACAGACGCTTATGTGGCTTCAGTTTAACAGGGCCAATGACTCCTGGACTTTCGCCCCAACCCCAAAATATATTCAAATAAAATGTTTTAATATCTCCAACACATTGTTTCTTCTTTAGATACTTCTTAAAATACTGTTATCGATCACAGTATAGAGTGTCGTCTGGCGAATTTTGATCTTTTAAAGAGGCCCAACTAAAATTGATTTAAAACAGAATTGATTCCGTTTTCGAGAGATGGTCAGAGTGGAATAATAAGCCCAAATTATCAATTGTATATATCGATGGTTTGATCAAAAACCCAACCTTGTTGGTGAAGAAAACGTTCGGTTAATAATATCAAATAACATAAGGCCTTTAACACTGCAGGCATAAAATGAAAGTTTTGACTCATAAAACAAAACATTAAAATACTTACTTAAGATGAGCTGAGATATTTTCACTCGTTTACAAAAAGTTCACGTGCACAAATCCAGATACCCATACTCATAAAATTTCCAATTTATTTATTTATTACCAACTTTACATGTGTGCATGTAAACTAAAACTTTACAATGGTGAGCAATAATTCAAAAGAAGCTTCAACATTAATTTCTTAAATTCATTTCTAGACAGTTTAAAGTCAAAAGCCGGCCGTATTTTATTAAAGGAAGCTGATGAATGATAAACCGGCTCACATTTACCGTATAGTTTTGCCTACAAAACGGCAATTTAATTTGGAAATCTTTACCGTGTAGCAGACGTAATGGAGTATCAAGCAAACTCAAAATTTCGGAACAATCGATTTTAGACACTAGTAAATCTTGAAGAAACATTGCGCCAATTTCAATTCTGCGAATAAACAGGGGCTCCATATTTATTAATTTACATCTACCTCGATACGCTGGGAGTATGAAACAAAGGACATTCGCATGAACCCTCTCTATGCGATCTGAATAGTTATTATAAAACGGATTCCATATGTCGGATTCCATATGAACGAACAAAAGAGACATACAATTTTAATCACGAAAGGATCATGAAAATCTTTAGAAAACCTTTCAACAAATCCAAGCTCCAAGAATTCGCTTTAGAAATGCAACCTTCAACAAGTTTATGAAACGATAAATTCGAAGTAAAGGTTATACCTAAATCTTTAAAAATATCAACAATTTCAATAATACAGGGTGGGCGAAAAGTTAACATGGGGTTTAAAAATTTAATAAGTTTTTTGATTATATATTTTTTCTTTTAGATTCTAAAATATACAAAATGGAATTTTAGTTACACTAAGTATGGAAAATAATGTCACTTAAATGACCCCTGTTTTCAGCTTCACAATATTGGGCTCGTTTTAGAGCATTTTCCATAACATCTTTCAAAATTTGTGGCTGTAGCGTTCGAATGTCTGCAATAATAGTGGCATTGAGTTCAAGGATTGTCTCGTGCTTGTTCACATATACTCGCTCCTTCAAATAACCCCAAAGAAAATAGTCGGGTGCTGACAAATCTGGCGAATGCTGTAATACTGTACCATACTGTACACCTAATGGGGTGCAATTGGCGTTGATGAATGGCTGTTGGATTTTCAGAACCCCACAACCTGCAGTTCTGCTTATTAACAAAACCATTCAAATGAAAATGAGCTTCATCACTCATAATCAGATTTTCAATAAAGTTGATTTCATTTCTGGCCAACTGTTGAAATTTAACCACAAAGTTTAGACGTTGCCACCAATTGCACCTTATATATAGGAATAACAGTAAATCATTTTTTAAAATGGGCCGTAGTGACGTACGAGATATTCCTAGTTGAGCAGATCGCCTTCTGGTAGATGTTTCTGGTGTTTCGTTAACACTTTGCTCTACACGTTCAATATTTTTCGCAGTGCGAATTAAACGTGGTCTATCGATTCTAGGCAAATCTCTTACGGCGCCATGTTGGTGGTGACGTTCAACTAAGCAACGAATCATTCCTTCCAAGGGCGAAATTCTGACATTAAAATGGCGATGATATGCTGTTTGTGTTAAAATAATTAATCGCTCATTTAAATAAGAAAATTCTATTATTCTGGTTCTTTGTTCAGTTGTGAATCTCTCCATTATTTATTCTCCAGGTGTTATTTATATAATCTGAAAAAAAAAATATAAAAACAAAAGAGTTATTAAATTTTTAAACCCCATGGTGACTTTTGGCCCACTCTGTACAACCATCAAAACAGTAATTGTAACTATAGTGGATAAGAGTACGCAAAGACATTATTTTGCATTTGGAGATGTATAGAATCAAATTATGCGATGTACACCATAAGCATTAAAATTTGTCAGGTCGGACTGAACTTCAATTGTATCATTGGCACATGAAATAGTTTTGAAAAATATTATATCGTCCGCATAAATGAGAATGTCGGAATAACTTAAACAGTTGACAACACCACGAAAAGGCATGGGACCCAAATGGTTGCCTTGAGGGACTCCCGAAAAAACGTCAATCATCCACAGAAGTAACCGCCAATTTTCATAATTGGAGTTCTGGATTCCAGATAAGATCTAATCCAATCAACTGCCAAGTAGCTACAAAACAATGAATTGAGTTTCGGCAATAGCAAGTCTTGATCGATCTTGTAAAAAAGCCAAAAATCCGTTTAAACAACCTGCACCATATTTCCATTTAAAACAACACTTGAAATATAATTGGTGAACAAAACTAAGTTAGTAATAGTTGACCTAGCTTCTCAAAAAGCTTTGGTAAAACTGAAATAATACAAATACCTCTATAGTTCTCCACATCACTTTCAGATCCAGATTTGAAAATAGGGAAGAAACCTTCAGTGAGACTTCTATTAAACAGAAAAGCAATATGAGAAGAGACAATAAGATAAATTCCTGTGCTGTCTGCTAATGGGGTTATATTCACTCCTTATTCTGCATTACAATTTGCCGTAGTTATGATAATAAATCGTGATCGTCGTGCAAACCTTTTCGGGATTTGTTATTCTGGTGGTCTCGTTCCAGCTCTCTCATATGCATTTGCATGGTTCCACATAACAGTTGTGTTTGATAATTTCTCTTAATTTTTCATGAGGTGATTTTCACTTCACTTTTTTCGGGTTTTTTTTTGAATTTTCGAATTTCTGAGCCCAATTTTCCTACTAACTTCCACCTTTCAAATAGGCTAATTTTTTTTTTCGATTAGCGACGCCTTCGAATGAGTGACTATAATTTTTCCAATTTAGATGTGTCCCGGAGTTAGAGCTTCTAAATCTTCTATGTCATCAGAAAGGTACAAAGACCTAGAATTTAAATTGGCTTTAGTCACGACAAGCAGCGTTGACAAGTCTTCCAAGGTTAATTTTGAATCACCGAATGTCTTTCTAAGGTGTTTTTATTTTTATTTTTATTTACTTTACACTTGCTCCCAAAGTTTGACGAAGATTTCTGTATAAAACGCCATTTTTTTGCCCTTGTTGGCAAATGTATTTATCACGTTTCTCGTTACATTCCAACCTATATTCCTCTTGACCATTCTTTAAAATTTCGTTGGCCACCATAAAATTCGTGTTATTATAACTATGGATGCGGGAAGGCTTGCTTCGTCTGCCTGAACCGCGTGTATAAGCTGCAATAATCTAAAAGTAATGATAATGCCAAACAACCTCCAATCCTTATGACACCTTCCTCATCCAGAAATGGATACAATTTGCTAATATTGTTCTCTGTTTGTATTGGATATAATTTGCTAATGTTGGTTGGTCCCTTTCAAGATCGCAGACTTCTTCACAGAAATAGTCAGCTTGTATTATTTTAAACAATGCTTGTTTTAATTCTTGTGACGATAGAGTTCCAAATCTTGATAAGCAATATGCTAAATTTCGCTTGATTTTCTTAAATGATGAATTTTTTACAAGCAAAGTATTTTTTTCAACACTTCTTCCAGTTAGGCAAACAACTTCCTTACGTCATTCCCATTCGGTCGATACTTGCATTGTTTGAAAACTAAGGTGTTTTTGGTATAACCATTCTGGTCCTTTCCACCAAAGATTTAGCTGATAAAGTTGTGTTCCCGTCAACCCTCTTGATGCTTCTTGAATGTCGTCGATCTTTGTAGTTTGCCTTGCATCCATGTGATAAGACTATCATAGAGTCCAGCCTTGCGTGCCCTGTCACTTCTAAAATATTCAGATTTGCTACCGTTTGTTTTATTAAAAGATTGGTTAAAAGGTATGCTCTTAATAACTCCAATCGTGGTATTGATAGTTGATTTGTTATTGGCGCGACCTTATATTTCGCAGTTGCTCACTGACACGTTTTCGCTATGATCAATCATACTACCATAGACCACATCATTGAAAAGGCATACTTTCAGAGGCTTCGCAGAATCCGTGGAACTCACATTTCACATTTTTTTTTGCTGAAATTGACGTAGCGAAGATTTCTAATTAGTTCTAAACTAGAAAGTTGCTCCCTGAATAATAAAATTCCATTTCTAACGATGAGACTCTGTTTCTGATATAATCACAATTTTGGTCATCAGATGTTGCAAGTTTGATCTTTATCCCAAAATAATCCATTTGTGGTTGGCTACTACTCTTAGGGCTTTGATGATAGGATCTTCACAGCCTCCGATTTGCGTGCTTGCATGCTTATGTTCTTCTAAAACTTCTTTTACGTTTGATGACCATTTTTTAACGGGATCTCTTCTGATTAAAGCAATACGCGAGGTTGATTTTGTAAGTTTATAAATTCCTCTAACGTGTCTGCTTCAGACATTAAATCGTCTGCATAAAAATCTATTTTATAAAGCAATGCTTTTCGTCCTTAGCCAGCTGTTGCAAACTTTAACTTTCAAGTAAGAAGCTGATTTTGTTTCATAGGTTACAGTAAGAAGCGCGTAATTGGTTTTTGGTTGATCCGGTGCTTCTATGCTGGTAAGACCCAAAAGTTGATCTTGTAGGCTTATGATTTAATATATTTCTTACGCAATACTTCAAACGAATTAACAACATTAGGATGCAATTTATATTTCTTGTGAGCCTTGTCCTTTCTATTTTTTAGATTTATCAACTCATTGTTATACCAAGGTTCCTTCTTAATGCTGAAAGCTTTATGTCTAGGGATAAAATTCTCAATACCTAAATTAATAATTCTATAAAATTCGCTTAATGTACCTTAATGTAAGCATAAAAAAGCGACCAATCATACGTATCCAGAAATGCATTTAAAGAATGGTAATCGCCCATTTTAAAGTTATAAATCCTTGAATTAACATTTTCTTTGACTAACTCACAACATTCAAACATAACTAAAATATTCAGTGGAGAGTCGAAAATACTAGACGATCCAGCCAAATCCTCATACGTCGACATGGTCACGTCATGAACAAATGGTGCAAAAGCCAAATCTAACACATTGCCACTATTATTCATAACAAGTGATCGACATACTCTCATACAATATCAGGAATGTTAAAATCTCCAAAAATAAATAGACGAACCTCCGACTGAAGAAGTGGAGCAATATTTGATTTCACAATTTCCATAAAACTTTGATAAACAGTCATACTCGAATGACACGTTATATGTAACACGGATGGTCATACGTACAGCAACAATTTCGACATCGCAACAACTTCGAGACTGCAATTACAATACCGCGACCCTTTTCATAGGTGTCTTTTCGCAGGTGTCTGTCCCTCCGGAAAACAGCGTAAGCTGATGGAAAATACTCCTCCGTTTTGAAGTGGATTCTTAACCACGTTTCAACAATGCAAATGACATCAAAATCTTCCTCCAGAGTTGACAAATACAGAGATTTTGATTTAGCTCGGATACAATTTAAATTATGGTAGTAGATATTTAAGAATGATGACATGACAGATGTATAGTTAACAATCTGATTAGATGATACGGATCTGTCTCCACGACAACTTGCGCTGACCTCGGCGATTCACAGTTAAAGGAGTTGGAGCTAGCGACTCTACAACTTTTGCGAAAATTGGTTTAGTCCGCGTTATCGTCACCCAATTTATTTATAAAGACATTGATCAATTTGCGATTTTCAGCAACCTCTGTTTCGATCCTCATTAAATCATAATTTGCGGCAGCTTTGTTCACAATCACATCAATTTTCTTCAAAAACCTAGACATGTTGTTGTTCTCGATTAGTGGTCTGCAGCAATTGCCAAAATAGCATAATATATTTCCATATTTTTAAGTGTATTGATCGCAGCATGTTCGATCTCAATACCATAGACTACACTTAACGATGTTCATTATTATCGATATTATTTATGTGTATTAATGACAAATAAATATTAAATTTTTTAACTATAATAAACGTTGGCAAACGTAATCCAACTGTCATACGTTTTACTATGCAAATTTCCAATCTTCTAGCATATTCTAAATCTACAACTTGTGTGTGGCAGTTCCGTACTTGGTACACTTTGTTTAAATTCTATGATTTCTGCTAATTAATGCTAATCAAAGTTAAATAAACGTGATGAATTATTTTCAAAGTCATAAATTGCGCCATAGGTTCTACTTCTAACGTAAATTATTTTTTTCCTATATATTTACCATAAATCAAAACTGGTTAACTTTCTATTTTTATGTACAATTTTTTCTATGTGCACAAAAGATGATAAAAAAGTATCCATAAAGGTTTGTTACACAATCGCGATTGAATCGCATAACAGCAATAACAATTTTATTATTACAGAAAAATTAGTTTAGTAACAGCGACCAGCTTGTATTGCTTACTCAGCATAAGAAATAAAATCGAATTAGCACAAGATTTTTATTGCATTTGTAATATGCGATCATAAAATTTGAGAGACGTACGTAATAAAAATCAGTGTAAATAAAATCCAAAGGCACGATTGTTTATTACGTATGTTCTCTATATATCATGGCTGGATATATCTGTGGCAATTTAACATAATCACTTACGTCGAGATAAGTGGTTATGTTGAACTATATTTCAATCGATAGTATTTCCCGTTTTTCCTTTCTGTTCAATTTTTCATCAAAATGCTACTATTTTTGAACGAGACATAAGCAAAAATACAAAACCACTTATGTTATAGGTGTTTGGTATTTATTGAAAACCACTTCATTGATAGATTTTGATATTATAGCATGAAATAAGTGATATTTAACACAATAGTTTTATTTGTAAAATCAGAAATAAATTTATAATAAACACTTATCTTGAAATAAGTTTTTATTTTGAATTTAATTTTGCGGTTGGTATTTACTTAAATCGATATAAGCGTTTTTTCTAAATGCTAAAAAATAGATAGTGGTTTTGTTGAATTGCCTCAGATATAGTTTCTGACATTTACCACTAAGTAAGAGGAACTCTCGTATGCACCGCACAATTTATCTTAAGAAATCATTCGCTAATTTGCAGACCAAACTTAATCGAATCGGTTATATTGTGGTCTTAAACATCTAACTCAACTCAAGCCTACTTCAGAATAAACTTAATTTGTTAATCCTTTTCCTTTACAAGGTAATAGAAGGATACGGAATGGTTTGAATTGGAGAAGTAGTCTAAAAAAATGTATTTGCCCTCCAATATCAAAAAACGAAATATTCAAACATATTTTCAAAAACAAAAATGTTTGTCCTTTTACTGAGAAACGTGTTTTGTGGTACTCGTGCTGGCTCTTGGTGCCAATTGGAAACATACTAATTTTTTGTCAATACTGTCTGACATGATTAACACTCAAGATGACTTAAGTCTTTCGTGATTTTAAGTTTCGCAGTTTGAAATTGTCACAATTGGAAGACTAGGCGTAATTTTGTTGTCAATATAATCTAAGTTGTATGTATCATATGGTCCTTGACAGCCTTGGACATAGTACGCGAAGAATATGACGCCTTTGTAATCGGGTGACTGTTTTAACGACGATGGTGGGTCATGTGCTAACCTAACTAGGTGTCAAGTTAACTTTTCTCGAACATAAAGTTGTGGTAGTCACTACCTAAGATTCAAGTAGCCCCTACGCAAGATTCAAGTAAGCGGATGGATTAGTGCGAACTTTAAGAAAAATTCGGTTGTACTTGGCTGTATTGAAAGCGGAAAAATCAAGATCTAGGTGGAACGGTACAACATCGGCCTCCTACATAAATGTTCGCGACTGAGCATCCGGGGCCACATTTTGAAAAGCTCTCCATTGCTTATTTTTAAAAGTGAATCGTTATAGTTCTTCAGAAATTCGGTAAAAATGGTAAACTAGAGGTCACCAATCATAGACCAATTGCGTTATCATGGGTTCCCAAGCCTAAAGCATTGTATATGACACATGACGCGTCCATTGTAAATTTGTCTAATCCAGCTTGCGGTTTCATTATCGGAACTTCTACAACCACAAACTGAGTTCTCTGGTACTTTAAGGGATGTGCCTCGTTTAATATTATGGGATTAGGGCTATCCTGAAAGAATTTCTACGAATAACATTCAAGATGTTATTCCAGAATACTCCAACTCTTCAGGTTCCCGCCTAAGTCGTTTTCTAGAGACCGAATACATCAAAAATATTTGCTGCAATTCATGACACTCATTGATCCGGATCACCTCAAATTTTATATGGAAATCTTGATCTTGAATTTTATTTTGGATTACAAATTTTAATCATAAATCTAGTAATCACGCCTTTAAGTTGTTTCACAAGGCAGAACTGAACCAGACAGATCGCGCGCCAAGAAATATGGCTAGTATTATATCTCTTAAAATTTTCTGCTTCTTTAATGCCTGACGATTTGGATTTTACTAAACGAAGTACCTGTGGTCTGTTATATTGACAAAAGTTTTCAATGCTCACTATAATTAGACCTATAAGCAGCCCTTGCACTGGCTGATAATATGCTTCCGTTTATATATCGTTCCAGTTTTCATTTGACCGTCACCGATTGACGCTATTGGATTGCCGTTAAAATCTAAAGGACCTCAAGCTGAATTCTGTAGGCTTGTATTAACTGTCCATGAAGTTTTTATATTGCTTTTCACCAATGAGACACTAATTTGGCTCTTTATTGATCAAACAACGTTTTTCCAGTTGTGTCCGAATTTGTTGTGCCCGAAACGTAATCAATCGTGCTTCCGATGACGACCTGTTCGATACACGAAATGGTATCTGCTACAATCTTGCAACTTCCTGAAATGTGTCGAATATCTGATATGGATTGCGTGATGAAATCTAAATACCGGCGTTGTCTTGGCGAAGTCTTGTCCAACTTTTGGCGTAACGAAAATGTTAATGGTTTGTGATCTGAGAATAAAATAAATTCTCGAACCTCAAGAAAATTTTTGAAGTGCTTAACAACCGAGTAGGCCGCTAAAAGTTCTCGATTTTCGGAAATGGAAGGACAGTGGTTGCTAACCTTTTTCCGTCAGTTGTTTTAATAGTCCTCCTACTTAGCTGCTTAATTCTGGATTAGGTGAGCTAGCTGTGAGCAATTCACTAATTTGGTTTTGCACGTTACGAATGATCTGAATGTTTCACCATTCCATTGTAATAACGATTTCTCTTTCTTTTTGCGACCTTTTAAGAACTCGTATAATGGTGCTTGATCGTGTTCTTCGTGGCGAAAAGCGAAGAAGTTCGTCGATGGTTGCTGGTCGTGGGACATTTTGAATGTTCCAATTGAAAACAATGCGTACTTGGGCCTGCTTTTTGATTCAACCCGAGAAAACAGAGTTACTTTGGATATTGTACACCGAGCAAAGGTTGTGCAGGGCCAAATGTGCCGGTGTACGTAGGTAGAGTAATATATTGTGATTTTACTTTGCACTCTCTTCGTACACTGACATTCATTTCAGAGTCAAATTTGAAGAATTGACTATGCACTGTGTAAGCCTAAGCCCAGTTCACAAATAAAAACGCAGTGTGCAGAGTGCAGAGTAAAATTACTCAATAATAAAAAAATACAGACTATTTTTTGACAGCACAAATTTTTTACTGAAAAATAGAGCTGCACGCATATAAAAGAAAGTTAATAGTTAAAAAGAGTCAGCAACATAAACAAATAAGGCAATGCTATAATTTTTTTGTATGTCCCATAAATTTTGCCAGTTCGAACTGCTTGCGTTTAAATTAGATAACGAACAACATCGAATTGCAAGTAAAAATAAAATATTTAATTACCGCCCATGTTTGCTCGTTTTGTTTGAAGAATGTTTATGGCTGCTTGATGTTTATTTGAAACTTTTTGAATTTTTTTTATTTTACTGCTATAAAAATACTCGTAGAAACTATATTTTATGGCAACATTCCCAGTTTTATGCCAACATTTGCTCAAATTAAAAAGAAAAAAATCCAATTTTATTTTACTGGAATTTGTTTCGTGCTCCTCTCGCAAACGAAAATCGTAATATACTTAACCTTTCATTTTTTACTGGAAAAAAAAATTGGAACTTGTAAATCGTGCATAACCGTTGGAACAAATGGAATTGTTTAACGGTCGGGTTTTATTGTTGCATTTAATGCCCGATAATCGCCACGTATTATCGAAAATTACCTTCTTTCTTGCTTTTTGAAGATCGACAAACTCCTTGCGTCAACCAAGTTTTGATTTCGGACATTCCGATGGTAATTTGGTTTGCGTTTAGACGTCGGACTTTTGAGGGAAACACTGATGAGATTCGGCTTTGCATTCGTGTAGCAGCTCTGTGATCCCGGAGCCGTACGAATCGGCTTTGATTGTTGTTACACCATACAACTGAATTCGTATTAGTATTTGGATCGATAAGTTTTTGCGTTTGATGTCGACTATCGAAATGTGATAGAAACACATGAAGTGAGGTGTTAAATCGCATGAAGTGCAAAACCTTATGGTTTTCTGACTACGATATTATTTGATAGCACATCAACGATTTTATCGGCTGCTTTGGCAAGTATAGTCAGATTTGTGTCATCTATACAGGATAATATCTCTTGTGCGTGTGTCGGCAGTCGGTGCAAACACAAGTTTCGCAGAACTGGGTCAGTGACTTGACCGATGGATAATGTTTCCATTCCCCTCAGAAGCGGCGATAGTTTTTTCGCCCAGTTGCAATCCTGTTAAAAGTCAATTGAGTTTGATTCACGTTTGACTCATTTTACACGTATTGTATACACATCCACACGCATAACAATTTTAAATTGTTTTTTCTTTTACCTTGCGTTCTTTTAAAAATTAAAATCACCGAGAATTTAAATATTACAAATAGCGATAAAATGGACACGTAATGCTAAAACACGTGGGCTGAAATATATGACGAACCTAAATTTAGAAATGAATCATTACGCTACGGTTTTTCTTCATCCGATCCTTAAACACTTACAAATGGTCGATGAAGTACCAAAAAATGCTACGATTAGTTGGATTAAAGTCAAAATGCTAACATGCACAATTGATATTGAAGTAATACCTTCAAGTACGGGTCCATTTTCTCAAATTTAAATTTATTTTTCCGGAAGAAGAAAATATGGCTTCTGATGAGTTAGATGTAGGTTAAAATTTGCAATAGAGCTGACTTTAATCTTTTGAACTGGTGGCAAGACCATAAAACAGAATTCCCAAGGTTGTCAATAATTGCTCAATGCATTCATACTATTCCTGCGAGCAGTGCACCATCTGAGCGCCGTTTTTCTACATCAGGCAATATTATAACCGATAAAAGAAATGCTATTGATCTTGTGTATGATATCCTGATTGCTAAAAGCCGTTGGACGTATTATAGATTAGTTCATAGGATAGTTTTTAAAATTAATAATGAATTAAAGAATTGTTATTACAATAAAATGATTAAATTATTTTTGAAATTGAAATAAAAATGACTGATAATGGAAAAGGACAAACGTGATTGATGTTTTGTTTCATTAATGTCCAAACAGCGAACACGTAAGAGCCTTAGTTGTAAGCTTCTTGGACTATTTCGGTTAATGTAACAACTATTAAAATTGTATATTTTTTTATTTATTTATATGGCATCCTATTTAGAGATTTGGTCGCCTCAATTGAGGTTACAATATCATGTTGATTTCAGATTAATGATCGATAAGTTCATTAAATCCTAGCCAGATCCCAAAATTGTATAGACCTCAACAATATTAAACAGTCAGTTCCTAAAACACTGGTGGTCGTACCGATTATGCACATGATTCAAGCAGAAGACAATTTACACCCTATTCTCCTAGTCGCATCACTTCAAGTGATGTGACTACTCATCTTCTTGGTTACTAGATCATTAAATCGAAACTTACAAAATAATTTGTTCAATAAAGTCGTTCTGGCTGTTTTTTAAATCGTAGTATGCTGCTTTATAATATTTCCTTGCGACTGTCATCACTTCAAACGACATTTTCTCACAGACATAGGAGTATATCCTCTATCCAGTCCCAAATTAATTATTTGCGATCAAAAATATGGTTACTAGATTTATTTTGCCATGCCAATTCTCACGTCTTTTTTAAATAAATTTTTTTTTTTTGCGATTGTTAAGTAGAAATACATAAAAATACTGCGACCTCTGAAAAGGCGTAGCAGTCTTTTCGTAGATTTCTACTCTACAATCGCAAAATAAATTTAAATTTAAAAAAATGTGTCAATTGGCATGGCAAATTAAATCTAGTAACCATATTTACGGATATTACGGATAGAGGATATACCCCATACTATTATACAGAGACCGGCAATGTGCTTTTTCTCCATATAAAATCGTCCATTTCATGCGTGGACAGTTAGGACGGGATGCGTATATAAAATTATATTTATATCTCTGTCTTTGATTTCTGTATCATCCACAATATAAAGCTTTTCAATCTATAGTTGTTTGTCTTTCAAAATAGAATTATTTGAAAATTTTATATAATTTGTGATGAAATTTATGTGTTGAATACAATTTGTGATCAAATTTGTGTGTTTCTAATTTGTGTGTTATTAAAATAAAATGTATCGGAAAAAAAAATTATTTGTTGTGGATGACACGAATTATGCAAAATAGATTTCGCCAGTCCCGTACCGAAAACGTTTTCAGTTATAAATGTGGAAATAAAATGGCGCATTTTATTTTTTTTTTCAAAAGTTTAAATATTTTAATAATAAAATATGTACATGTCCTCGCCACAATTGTTTATACCTCACATAAATTTCAAATTGATCTAATTAAAAACTAAAATTTTTGTTGAAGAGTACTATTTAATCCAAATACTTTTTTGCCATTTTTCTTGTTATTTAATGATAATTTATATAAAAAAATAAAAATTTACAAAACGAGTTCAGTTAATTAGATAAAAACGAAAATTAAAATGCCAAAATTGTTTGTGCCTACTGTTTTTGCTCTACAATTGTTTGTACAAACGCAAAACAACGGCTATCGCAACGAGGTTACTAGATTTTTTCACTTGTTTTTTCTTGAATATTACATGTGCTGATTTAGTAATAATTTTCATCTACAATAGTGCAGTCCATATTTTAAACAATGGTAAAAAACCAGAAATTTCATTGGAAGTGGGTGCAGCGATTGTTGCTGGGTATTCCGATGGAGTACCAATTAAAGAATTGGCCAAAATGAACAACTGCCATAAGAATTCGGTACTCTACCAAATAAAAAAATCAAAGTGCCAACATAGTTTGAAAAATGTTAACGGAAGGGGTAAAAAACGAGCCACAACTACTAAAGAGGATAATAGAATAGTTACAATATTAAAGCGAAATCCTCAGGAAAGCCTCAAGTCTGTTCAAAGTAACATAAATAATCTCAGAAAATTCAAAATCAGCATAACGACTGTTCGAAGGCGGCTTCGTGAAGCTAATGTGAAATCGTACGTAATCAAAAAGAAGCCTTTTATAAGCGTCCGTAATAAAGAAAAGTAACTGAAGTTTACACGTAGCTATTTAACTAAGCCCGTGGAGTTTTGGCGGAACGTATTATGGACCGATGAGTCCTGCTTCAGTTTAGACGGAACCTACGGCAAAAAATATTACTATTATAGTGCAAAAGAAAAGGATGCACGCAGCGTTATCATGCCAACTCGCCATAGTGGAGGAGGAAAAGTGATGGTATGGGGCTGCTTTTCATATAACGGCGTCGGTGATCTGATTTCGTTGCCTGAAAAAGTAACATCCAGTACTTATTTACACGTACTCAATGATAATGTTCTTGTTTCCGGATGTAAAGGGATTGGGCCCCACTTTATTTTGCAGCAAGGTAATGCAAAAATTCATAAGAGCAGAATGATCATGAAATTTTTACGAGATTTGGATCAAGAAACCATAGATTGGCCACCTCAAAGCCCAGATTTAAATCCGTTGGAGAATCTATGGCATTACATAAAGCAAAAAATGATAATTGCTATTGGGAGACAACTCAGAAAGGAATCCTCATAAATCTAGTGAATTCAATTTCGAGCCGCCTTCAATAAGTTATTTCCAATAAAGGAGGGAATACTTCATACTGAGTAGAACGATTTTTAGATTAAAATGAGATCCCTCTTGTTTTTCGTTCATTTTTTTGTCAGGTACAAACAATTGTGGAGCAAAAACAGTAGGCACAAACAATTTTGGAATTTTAATTTTCGTTTTTATCTAATTAACTGAACTAGTTTTATAAATTTTTATTTTTTTATATAAATTATCATTAAATAACAAAAAAATGGCAAATAAAGTTTTTGGATTAAATAGTACTCTTCAACAAAATGTTTAGTTTTTAATTAGATCAATATGAAATTTATGTGAGGTACAAACAATTGTGGCGAGGACTGTATAATTATAGTTAAATGTGATTCTTAGGAACATTAATTATATTGATAATTGTTAAATGGTGAATAGTTCGGTTTTATGAATTATATGGAATAGTTGAATAGCTTTTTTGAAATAATTTTATTGAATAAATTCGATTAATTATTTTGTGTAAAATTCATGAACCAGTTGTGGTTTTAAAAAATATTATAAAATTCTTGAATGTTGATAATTAATATAGACAAAATTCTAATTTTCCAAGTAACTAACTTCATTCATATTCGTTAATAAAAATTCATGATACAATACGACTATCTCTTTTTTTCTTTGAAATTTACTCACTTGACATTTAGTTATTACCAGTCTATATAATATTATTAAAGTCTTTGCATTTTCTTTCACATGAAATTTTGACGTGACAAATTAGAAAAAAATTCAAACTAATGCAGCCAACTAAGATTTTAAAAAAATTCATTGAGAGTTTTGCACAAAATTATTTAGTAAATTTTGATTTCAAAATCTAGTAACCAGTGAACAAACCGTCACGTCGCACGAAGTGATAGGGCTAAAGCTCAAAACAGAACAAGAGCGAAGGCGGCGAGCGAAATCGCCTGTCATATTACAAAACACCAAAATCATGCAAAACAAACACAACCATCGACGCAGGCGATGACGATTTTTTCGTTGAAAAAAATTTAGAGTCTATTTCTATTTTTGTCGCCGGCGAAACAATGTTGCCAACTGTTTTTTATATATGTATAAGTTGGTATCATTTAACCGTCATATTATTAACAATTTTTTTCAATTTAGTAGCCTAACGCCACAACGTCATGTGTCAAAAACACAGAAGGATATGCCGTTTGGTTGTTTTTTTTATTGCCATACGCTGACGCTTTTGTTAAGCTAGAAACAGAACAAGAGCGACGACGACGAGCGTCGACGAATAAACAAAAAATATCGCTGCGATATCGCTGTAGCTAACAGAACAAAAGCGTCAGCGTATGGCGATAAAAAAACAACCAAACGGCATAACCTTCTGTGTGTTTGACACATGACGTTGTGGCGTTAGGCTACTAAATTGAAAAAAAATTGTTAATAATATGACGGTTAAATGATACCAACTTATACATATATAAAAAACAGTTGGCAACATTGTTTCGTCGGCGACAAAAATAGAAATAGACTCTAAATTTTTTGCAACGAAAAAATCGTCGTCGCCTGCGACGATGGTTCTGTTTGTTTTGCATGATTTCGGTGTTTTGTAATATGACAGGCGATTTCGCTCGCCGCCTTCGTTCTTGTTCTGTTTTGAGCTTTATAGCTACAGCGATATTTTTTTTTATTCGTCGACGCTGGTCGTCGCCGCTGCTGTTTCTAGCTTAAGGGAATTGAGTATTTAAACTCTTGTGTGTTCACTGGTTGAGACTTAACGTAAAGCAAAATCACATAAAAACGATTTAGCGGATGCGGGAGTGCTGAGGTGGATTTTAAAATTGTTCGCGAGTGTGGATGCGGATAAATTTATATTATTTTCAGCGGATGCGGAAACGAAAAAACGTATGTCTCTATGCCGTCACACCAGCATATCGCCCGCTTCATGATAATACCTCATATCTGACTGTTTTGTGGAAATGAGCTTTTGAAAGGAAACGACGAGGTAAAATCAGATGCACGCTTACAAATAATTAAAATATGTTTGAATTGAATTCCGTCAGAAACTAGAGGAAACATACAAAATGACTATACCAAGTTCTTCTAATTTTCTAGCAAATTTAGTCAGATAGGAGTTATTGTCACGAAGCCGTCGATATTAGTTTTGTTTGGTTTTCCACTTTTTGACGTTGTTTTTGTCGTAACAACAAACGAAGATATAAAAACGTACCTACTTTGATTAAATGCTTTCATGTTGTACTATATTTTAAAAACTTAACAGTGTAGTCACTATCTTCCAAAACTCTAACGACCAGCCTTCTTCCGCTTATCACAATAATGTTGGGTGCCGTTTTTTCTGTTTAAATTTCCAGCTACAAGGGGTACAATATGCTACCTAAAAAATTCAATATTCACATGATCTGAAGACCTACATATTTCGTTAAATTACCAATGTGTTTCCGATACATTAATTATAATACGCAGCCAGTGCTTGTCTTGCCATCTTCATAAATAATGTTTCGATTTGATATTTTTTAAATAATTTTTTCACCTCATTATAAATGCATATTAAAAAGGCGCTTAACGTGACGTATTCGACAGAAAAATTTGTGATGGACTTGCGATATGAATCATAGCGTTAGGAATGCTCAATATTCACGTTGTAATTAAAATAATTTGTTGGAAATACATGACTCTTATCTATAATATGCATAATAGCTTAAATGGTTTTATTTGATTAGTAATTAAAACGTGATAAATATTGGTTTTACCTCAACTGTCCTTTGCGACGCGGTACTACGAGCACAGACGACTCATATAAGAAATGTTATTTCATTACACAAACCAATATTTAGAGGTTATCAAACTTTTTAAAATAAGATTATGGTCAAGGTAAAACCAAACTTAACAATTGAAACAAATTAGTTCCAATTTCATGGTTTGTCATACAAATTTTTTACTTGTGTACTGCAGTTGTGTAATCTAGTCGAGGGCAAATATTTCGAATAACTCAAATTTTTACTAAAATCAAATATTGGTTAATTTCCATATATATTCGCAACAATGGCAACAACAAATATGGTGAAATGTCCATTATCATCATATTTATACGAAATGATCGTGATGACATCATTTTACGCGATACAAGTTTTCTTAAGCGTGTGCTAGTTTATAGTTTTATCCACATATCACATACACATACATAGATCGATGAATAACTTTTATGTTACGTAAATGATCGTGAAATGATAGTTTTAAACACAAAACACAGCAACAAAACTGACTATGACGAGCCGAGGCTGCATAAAACCAAATTCAATTGAATGAAATATTTAAAACAAACATTTAATTGCAATGTAAATCGTATGTAATTTATATAAAAGTGAAACTATATATATTGTTGAAATAGTTGTGTCGCTAATAATGAATGGAAGTTATTTTAAATATGATAGCGTAATTTATTAAAGACGTAGGAAGTTATTGGTATTACCAGGCTTGTATGTATACAGTGACAGTAAGTCATTAAACCACTTACAAATTACGGAGTTTTTATTATAATAAACCTTTATGGTGATGGCCGCAGGGAGCAGATAGGATTCTGAGCAAAAATTTAAGTATAGCTCTGGGTGCCTTGAATCAGGAAGATTTCTAGCGAAACAGCATACTACATGAATTCCTATAACTAGACAACAACTGAAATTTTAATCCAACAAACTTGCAGAAACATTCGAACATGAAATAGTTGAATTTGGTGTCAAGTGCGCAACGGGCTAAACATATAGATTTGATGGTAGTCGAAATTTCTGATAATATATGTTGTGTGATGCTTACTAACTTCCTCACTTCCCCCTGAATTACAATTCAACCAGCACAATTGTGTATTAAAAAAAACTAAGTTTTCCGAGCTGATTCTTGAGTGTCAACTAAAGCGCAGTTTATTTCTTAATGTCGGTCCTTTTTTCTAAAACAGTTGTTTGTTATAGTCCAATTTTGCACCCCTCTTGAGCTGGCTCCCCACCTTAGTAAATTGGAAAAAAAATTAGTACACAACTATGAACTCTCGAAATTCGCACACCAAAGATTTTAAGATCGATCACGTTTGCAGGAATTTATATTTATGTAGTAAGGGGCGAGTCTACGTTGACTCAGCCTCCACCACTAAAAATAGGAAGTTTTAAATAAATTTTGAAAATTAGTAGCTATTTATGAGCCTTAAATTCAAGATAACTTCGATTTTTGAGCTCATCCTTAAAACCATAAGTAATCTTTTAATTAGATTTAATAACAAAACAGTACGCATATTCTTTACTTGGAACAATCAAGAAGAAAAATTTGTGTAAAAAGAAAGTTGAAGAGAACTCGTTGAACATAAAGTGTAGTAATCAAGAGCAATTTTTACCACGAGAAGTCAGAAAGAGTAGTTTTTAAAATCCCTGTTTGTGCGTGTGTATGTGCGGACTAGCTGTCTATGTCCTCCTATAGCCCAGACGGTTTGGCCGATCAGGACGTTTTTCCTTAATTCGACAATCCCAGTGATATACCCAAATTCATCACGATCAGTTACGAAATGGCTTAGTTTCGTCGAACTTGGCCACATATCAGAATTTCATCCAAAAAATAATTTAAGAATCTCCCACCAGAAAAAACTTCAACATAATCTGTTCAAAAATAACCTACTTTCGTCCCCAGCATAAAAAGTTTCATCATGTTCAACGTTTTCCTTCAAATTAACCTGAGTTACCTTTACTCAATTTTAAGATGTTACGTTAGTCTTACTGCCCGGATTTCTGAGAGATCTTGCATAGCAAGCTTAGTCGTGCACTCCAAATCATTAAATCAGTCAAAAAATTGCTTTAAATCATGGTTATCAACTATAACTTACAATTTTCCCAAATTTCAGTTTATAAGGTTACAAATTATTTGTCAGTATCCAAGATAGCCAATTTCATAATGATTGGTTTAGAAATGCAGACCATTTCTTCCGATACTAGGTGGCCATATTTCACAACTTCTTGTATAAGTACCTAGTTTTAGATTCTAATTTCCAACATCACCAGTCCCATTATGATAATGGTCATATAACTTCTTCCAAATACCATTTTAGAATTAAATTTCCATCCAAAATGCCCTCCTGAATCTCACACTTATCAATATCATGATCAGTTAATAAATGACTTAGCTCTGCGCTCCATTTAGTAATACTCGAGAACCTTCTCTAATAACTATTTCAGAATCACGTTTCCACCCACCAAATCCAAATTAGATAAAGATTGGTTTTTAAATAGCCTTGTTTGTCATATTCGAGTGCCCTTCCTAGCTTGCATTTTCGACCCTCTTCATCCTCAGAGCTTTCTTTAAAATTCAAATTGTGTTGTGCCAGTCGACAATTTTTAGGAACGCATGCTTTAGAAATAATACTAGCTTATCTTACCCAATTTCATCATAATTGATATCGCACCTATTGGCCATGTTCTCAGAACTTGCTCTAAAAATAATTATACAGACGAGCGTAGTTCCATTTCCATCCACCAAATATCCAATTTCATTAAAAAATATTAAAAAAAAAACAAAGTAAACGAAACAATGTTCAAGATATTTGCGTCCTACTGTAGAGTCCGCTAACCGAATATCATTCTTCCAAAATTGTAAGGATTTGAATACAAAAAGGGAGGGGTGGGGAGAGTGGTTGATATATACTGATCGCTACCACTTTTACCAGGCACAACTTGTTTTGCAATAGAATGTTCCCCTTAGCACGAATACCACCCCCAATTTCTCAATTCGCATACATTTCGCTGATATATGTCCGGTTGGTTTCCCTCGATTTCGTTTATGACATTTGTAAAAAATGTTCATATTTTTTAGTGAAAACTAAGGGGGTAGCAGCTCAAAAATCAAACTGCACATTTCTTGAGCTGGTAAACCAATACAACATATCCGATGTTGAAATATTTAATTTTTGCAATTTTAAAAAAAAATCTCAGTTGCACTTGAAAAACTTGGGCTGGAATTCGTGTTAAGGGGATAGCAGCTCAAAAAAATCTGCACGTATTTCGTGAGCTTTCAGCTTATAAATCGATAGAATTTGTCATTTCCAAGTAAACAATATGCAATTGACGTTTTCTTAAAACTAATTAAGGGGTTGTTTATGTTTTTAAGGGTGAGGTCAAGAATCCAAGTCATTTTAAATTGAAAGCTCAAAATTAGCTAATTCTAGAATTAAAATGTAATGAAAATTTTCTGTTTTTAATGCTGAGTCAACTTACACTACATTTATTTAAATTCCTGCAAACCTGATCGAGGTCAAACATTTTGGTTTGCAGATTTCGAGAGCTCATAATTCTGCCCTAATCTATTTTCCAAGAGGGGTCAATTTTACCTGCACAATTGAGTTTCGCGAACCTGATATGGCCTAGTTCGATCCATAAATAAAATCTAATTAAATATTTATGGCGCAGTGGTAAACCTATTGCATGGCATTTCGATGAAGAGATATACTGGGTTTTAATCGTGGCACATGCTACTGAAATTAGGAGTAAATGTCCGCCGAAAAACGGCCAAAAAATTGATTTCACGTAGTTCGAACGTTTAAAGGTAATATGGATTGAGTGAAGTTACACCAATTTGTAAATTGCTGGGTCACTCACATGTTTATAATTTGATGTGTTAGGCGACAATAAATATGGTTTATGGCACTAACAGTGAACACCTGTGTCAAAAATTAGAACATATTTTATATAGCATCGTAGCGAAATAAATTAAAAGCTGGGTTCATGTTTAGTGGTAATTTAGGCTGGGTGAGCTTTTAACTTATTTGACATGATACTACATAAAATATGCCCCGATTTTAAATACATATGTTTACTGTTACAACTCAATTTGTTTGCTTTCTAACACGACAAATTATAAATATCAGTTGAAGGAAACCGGGAGGTGGCGGAAATGCTATTAAGGCTTTTTCCGTTGGTGAATTCTTTACAAAAACCATACTGTCGTCCGTTGAGAATCTTAATCTTTTGAAGATAACCCAACAATCTATTCTTAATTGCTGAGACGGGTAATAGAGCGATATTTATTCGTATCTAATGCTGTTGACTTCGTCATTGACTTGATGAATACTCAAGAAGACATCTTTGTTATGGGTGATTTCAACCTCTCTGGGCTTAATTTGGATTATTCAGATAATAACACTCATTATCGCCATCACCTTCTTGGTTTAATAATGAATTACGAACGTTACGTAACCGTAGAAACAAACGTTGGCAAAGATTCCTGAAAACTAAATCAGACTCTGATTACTCTAACTATTTAACACTAAACATACCGACATTTCATGTATATACCTAATCCTACCATGAGCGGTCAAATGACCGCTTTAAAAAAACATATGTATTTTAGTAAAGTAGACTAGATATAATATAATTTGTTTTCGGAAATTAAACAATTAGAAAAGTTGTAAACATTGTAAAATAGGTTGTTTGTATATTTTAGGAAAAGATAATAAGCCACATGATGATAAAGTAACGTTGTTTGCGAGAAATTTTAAGCGAAATTTTTAAAACGGTCATTTGACCGCGCATGGTAGGTTTAGTGTTAAATAGATATAATGATTTCAGTAGTTTGTCTGACGAACTTTATGGGAATTACATCAGACTCATGCAATCCAATCTAATCGCTAATCCTAAGTGTTTTTGGCGCTTTATTAATCTGAAGAAAAAGTCCAACGGATACTCTTCCACTTTGGAGTAAAAGGATTATTCCTTTAATGATCCTAATGTAATAATAAATCATTTTACTAACTTCCTCAGTCTGGCTTTCACAAACAACGATTTTGAACCCGATGAAGGTTACTTTACATACATGAATAACTGTATTCAAACAACCTTAACTTCGATTCAAATCGATTATGAATCCGTGGTACAAAAGATTTCCAATGTTAGCTATTTCGAAAAGTTCTTTTATAGTTCCGATTCATAAGAATGGCTGCAAGTCAGACATTTGTAATTACAGACCGATTGCGAAATTATCTAGTATTCCTAAGCTGTTTGAAAGTATGGTGTATGATTCACTGTACTTTCATTGTAAGCCGTTGTTTTCTGACAATCAGCATGGCTTTCTCAAAGCACGGTCCACGACCTCAAACCTTATTGAATTCAATTGACAAACATTAAATTCGATGGAGGCAGGGAATGAGGTTGATGTTATCTTCACCGATTTTAGCAAAGCGTTTGACACGATTTCTCATGAAGTTATTTTTTTAAGCTTAGGGCTCTTGGTTTTCCTTTGCAAATTCTCCGTTGGGTGGGTTCTTATCTTAAAGACCGTATATATCATGTACTGTTCAGGTCATCAGTATTAAATCATTTCTCAGCAACATCTGGAGTGTCCCAAGGCAGTCATCTGGGGCCAATTTTTTTCATTCTGATAACATGAAGATTAACAAACGGAGTTCAAACACGACCGATAAGAGCCTATTACAATCCGACCTCAATAACTTCTCCCCATGGTGTGCAAAGAACAACCTTGATTTGAACGTTGATAAATGTCAAACAAACACCTACTCTCTAAAACGTACACAGTCCATGTCTCGCGACTATTATATTAACAACAATGCAGTCACCAGAGCCAGTTCTGTTCGTGATTTGAGGGTCATTTATGACAGTGAATTGAATTTTAGACATCACATCGATCGTACCAATTAATCCAACTCTGCGCTCGGTTTCGTCAAGCGTTAGTCAACAGAATCCTTATGTTAGGAAGGCTCTCTATTCAGCATTCGTTCGTCCCTTGCTCGAGTATGCTAGCCAGGTGTGGTCGCCTTATCATGAGGTTCATTTTAAGAGGATTGAAGCAGTTCAGCGTAGATTTCTTCGCTTTGCTTTACGCGGGCTATCATGGGTGGACATGTTCAACCTGCCTCCATACCAAGATCTTCTTAAACTTTTGGATTTACAACCACTTAGTAAGCGCCGAGTTGTTGCAGACGTGGTTTCCATTCATCAAATACTAATCGACGGTATCGATTCTCCTGTTCTACTAGGAAAAATTAATCAAAATATAAATTCGTGAGATTTAAGAACGGTACCTATCTTTAGAATCGACCCTCATTGAACTGATTACGGAAAGAATGAGCTCGTCTCTAGAATGCTGTACGAAGCTAATCAGCACTGCCATTTTATCGATTTTAATACGACGAAAACACTTTTTTATTTTTCTTGACTATATAGTTTGATTTTACTATAACTTATTTGTTTCTTGTTTTTTTGTTTCATTTTAATTTGCTTTACTTTATCTTCTTTATCTATTTCATTTTATTTAAATCTATCAAATCTGTATGTACTAAGCAGACTTGATTTCTGTTTTCCTTCCATCTAAAAAAAATTAAAAAACAAATAAACAACGGTTTTACAACCACCAATTTTAAGTTTTTCCGGAAAAAACCGCTCTCAACAAACAACACTACCCTCTAAGTAAAGCGTAACATAAGCGAAACAAAAAATGAGTCAACTTCATATATAAGACTTCGCAAACGTAACGTTTTGGCGTTAAGAAAGCGAACCGTTTCCGTAAATTTTGAACTATGAATTTTAAAATAAAAACCGTACCACTGATGTATCACGTTTTCGGTACGCCAAAGCGGCCTATTTGCGTACCGAAAAAACGAAATGATTTCAAATGATCGCAAAACAGAACTTTTTTTATAACGCCAAAACGTATTATTTTCGATTCTATTTGGGTAAATTTAGAATAAAATAAAATTATTTTTATATGTAAAATATAACAAATTTATTATTTAAATAATAAAAAATTAAATATTTCAAAAATTAATTTATGTACTGTACTTATTTACTAATTAGAAAATTCAATTTACTTATTTACTAAATTCAAAAATTCAATAATGCTTATTTACTAAATATAAAATTCGAAACTTAATTATTGCACTTATTTACTAAACTAAATCGATTATTCCATAATTAATATGCAGATGATTTTTTAATTTTTCGTTGCCGTTCCTTTGAATATTGAAACCATTTTATAATTATGGTGATAATATCGTCAATCCTTGCCGATGGGTATTTCTTCATTGCGGTTTCTGAAAGGCCATGTAATAACGAATTAGAAGTTGAAATTAGATTATTTAATTGTTAGTTCTTACCTTTAATAATATTCATTCAGCAATATGATTTAAAAGCAAAAATACGATTGAAAAGAATGACAAAAACAAAAGGTATAATTACAAATGGCGGACTATTATATAATCTTTATGTATGCATACGATGACGAATTGTCAGTAAAAACCGCGTCACGTAAACGTTCAGTTTTCATGCCGTTTTAAGCGGCACGCTTTTTTCTTTAGAGGGTACTAACTATGTTTTTTGATTATTTTAGGCGAAACGCCAGGCCTCCCTAAAGTATTTTACTACTTTAGGTCGGATTCATACTTCTTCGTTCTGCGTTCATTCATTCAAACAATTGTTTTGTCCAATTATTTCTTGTGAAAAAATGAAGAAAAAACAAATCGTAATTTTGGAGCAATATGATTGGTCGAAAAATTGTTTGAATACATGGTCGCTCTGGGGATGAGTACGAACAAAACCTTTTGATTAACCTGGAAGTCCTGCTTCTCAAATAATACCTTCTGCTACTTTTCTCAAAGGATTGAGATATCTACAGTTTAGCTCTGTTATGTATTATTTGGAGCCTGGAGCATCCTAAATATCACCAATTTAGTCATAGTCATGACCATGATTGATTTTATGATACCCGAATAATAACAAGTGAGAAGAAACTTTTATTGTTTCATGGATCAAATCGCTCAAAGCAGATACAATTTCGAATAAGTACTTGTCCCATGTCGTGTGTTTTTTGGCAATATGGGAACGTATGGCACATATAGTAGGTATTGATCTGTTTACTCCCTTGGGCGCATTCGATTGCGAAGCATATATGGCCGTTTTAGAATCGATAATTTCAAATTCGTCTAAGAGGTCTCTATATTCAGTACTCTTAAACTGACTATCTTTGTCCGAATAATTGGTATGAGGCACCCTAAAGACGCAAACTACTTCGTTTTTTATATATTCAATTATTTTCTGTGCCGTACCTTTACTCATCGGTTTCAGGAGCACAAATTTGTTAGATGATCAACCACTATTAAAATCAACATTTTTCCTTGACTAGACCTGGGATATCACTAACAAGTCGATATAAATCCTTTATCAAGGCATTTCCATATCATAAGGTTTTCCCATTGGCGGTGGTAAGTAAAAACATCGTAGGAGCTCAAGAGTTTTCACAATGCCTCCGGGCGCATATTTTGCATCATCTTCTTTTGTTTCTTAATTAATATTTACCGCATTCCAACTGGAGTTCACAGTTCCATTTTCAAGAATACTAAAAACTGGGAAATCATTAGAATTTGACATAAT
The DNA here is from genome assembly GCA_947310385.1 of Nephrotoma appendiculata. Taxonomy (NCBI): domain Eukaryota; kingdom Metazoa; phylum Arthropoda; class Insecta; order Diptera; family Tipulidae; genus Nephrotoma; species Nephrotoma appendiculata. The sequence goes on from OX371223.1 coordinate 143,388,556, forward strand.
AGTTTCGCGTCGTTTAGTATACTCAACGTCAACGAACTCTGCTAGTTCGAGATTCTAATTGTCTACAAATGCTGACACACAATTATCGAACTCTTCCAAAGAATCACAATAAATTCTTGATAAGGTGTCTGGAACAACATTGTCTTTCCCACGTTGGTATTGAATGCTAAACTTATATCATTGAAGCTTAAGGATCCATCTAGCTAATCCGCCACTCAAGTCTCGTTGACTCATTAGTCACTTGAGACTTGCGTGATCCGTTATGAGTGTAAACTCATGACCTTCGACGTAAGACCTGAATTTTTTTACGGCCAGTATTGCCGCTAAACGTTCTAACTCCGTAATTGTATAATTCTTTTGAGCATTGTTTAGCTTTTGGGACATGTAAGCTATTGGCTTTTCATTGTCTTCTTTATCTTTTTGATACGTCTTCCATGCTTGCATCGCATGTTATAAAAAAGACTCGTCGTATGAAGGGTTGGCCAAAACAGGAGCTGAAGTATGACATATTGTAAGGTGGTTAAAAGCCGTTATTGTTAATAAAACAGCAATACCAACCCGCCACCCCAAGCGGTCATCTTGTCCGTCGAACGTTTGTCGGTACTGGTAGCTCAAGTATGGCATCAATTTTTGCAGGATCACTTCTAAGACCATTTTCTCCGACAATATCAATATATCCGAGATATTAGATTTCTTTCACCATAAACCTGCTTTTCCGATATTTATAGTCAGTTCTGGTATCCGAACGCAAGTCTGCGACCAACTCTAACAGTTCAAGATGCTGTTCCAATGTGCCGCTGATGATTAACAGATTGTCTAAATACACAAATATGTTATCATGTAGTTTGTGTGGTATCACTTTGAGCATGAAGTGGCACATTGATTTAAACTGATGAGCGGTTGCCCTGGTCTAGTATAAAAGCGATTTTAATTCCGCAAGCGCTATCTGCTAGAATGCGCCCGTTAAGTCGAGTCCTGTTATGTACATCGTTTCTGATAACCGTCCAAGAAGTCCGTCTATAATTGGGAGGGGGTAGAAAACTTTTACCGTGATAGAATTCAGGAGCTTTTACTAACCTCAATTACACCTATAGCTTCAACATTCTATCAATCTCGTCATAGACAAGTTCTTGGAAAACTGTAACTGTAATAAAATCGGGATTTGTTGTAATAAATGCGTAACAAATTATAGTACAGGTTTCATTGACGCTCATTTGGTCGGTGCAGGTTTAAAGCACTGGGAAGAACATCTATTTCGTAACAATGTGTGTTCGTTCTGCTCAGACCACAGTCTTTAAACGACGGGAATACAACAATAATTTCTTTTAATTTGGCATTATCGTGAGAATTTAATATGTAGCTTGTATCATTTCCAGATGCAATTTCTAAAATTTCTACAGCGGTTATTTTCAGTGTCCGCAGATCAAACTTGTTCCAGAAACCAATGTCTAAATACAGAGGCGATTTCAATGTCGGAACAACATAGAACTTAATATGTTCTGTTTTATTTCCAAATGTAACAGGTAATGTCACATAGCCTATAATTTTATTTAAGGTTTCATCGGCCGTTGAAACAGTTGAATTTAATTTTTGGTACTCGTAAGAAATTCTAAAGAATTCCTACCCGAAATACTGACTGAGGCCTCTGTGTCTAAAAGCCCATTATATTGGTTTGGCAGCTATAGTTCTAATTGTATACGAAGGCTGGTAATCGAGGATCTTTAGATGAAATAGATTTTATGATAGAGGAATCGCAGTGCTTAATCGGTCTGCGTATTTTATGGGGATTGCGCGTTATTGATTTTTCGAGGGCGTTCGACTCATCTGCCCGCTTTGATCTCGATGCATCATCGGTACCACTGTGTTGCACTCGTCACAATCACACTCGAACGATAGTTTTCCGAGAAGCAAAATATATTATTAAATGACTGACGACAATCTTGATATATATGGCCTAGATTTTTCCAATTCCATCATACCACTGAAATTGGTAAACTGTTTGGTTCAATGCGTGGCTGATCATTTCTGGCTGCTTTAATTTTTGGTTCTCTTTTTATTTCATTTACCGCTAACCTAGGCAACGATCCTATCGTATTTTTAAGAACTTTATCTGTAATTTCATTTAGCAGCAGATGTGTTTTGAAATTGTCTAGGATCGTAATCAGTTTGATTTAACATAGCCTCGTACCTTTGACACAATATTCACAATTCATTTATAGAACCCATCAAACTTTGGCGTGTATTATCTAACGCTCAGTTAACCGAACCGTCAGTCTAGTCTAGTGTTCAGTTGTTTTATACTTAACATGAAGTTAGCAAATGATACACCTTTTTCTTGTATCCTGGGGCGATAAATTTCCTTGGGAATCTCGTCTTCATAGTCGTAGCTACTACAGTAGGAAAGCATCGCATTCTTCATAGATATCCAATCAGAATCGGGATGATCCATTTTGTATACCCAAGACCAACCTTCCGCAGTTTTGGTTAAAAATCAGAATAACGCGTTAGTTAAGGCCATCATCCTTTTCTAGCTGTTACAAACGATGAATAAAATGATGTACACTCGCTCTTAGATGTTGCCACCTCTGAAATTGATATATTTCCATTTTAAATAATCAATAGGGGGTCATAAATATGATAAACTCTATGCTACTGAACGTAAAACGGTGTAACACAGACTCGATTCAAATATGTTCATCTGTCGTATACGGGTTGCTATTGTATGCGCTGCTGACCTTCAGTTTTAATTTCAATACTCGATATACAATACATGCGCTTTGTTCCTCAGCAACGTACTTTACACAATTTAGATATAAAATGTAATTATTTTGCTATCTAATTAAAAAATATTAATTATGTAGTTTTTTTTCCATGTTCAAACTTAATTGTGTTACAAAACAACTAATAATTTATTTATTGTAATGTTCAGCTAAAACTTATCGGCGAACCGTGCCTGGAATATAATTAAATTATTTTAGTTTTATACAATTTTGAGTTTTCAGTTTGGTTGCTTTCAATAAAATTTTGTTATTATTTAATAATTACGTATACGAGTACGTCGTACATACACAGACGTACTTTTAATTTTGGTTTATTTGATTACGTCGCTGTATGTTTTATGCATGCGTTTAAATTTAGGTCACGCGAGTGTGACCGGAATATAATTTTGTCTTGAATTTAAAAAATTTGTTTTTGTCATATTAACACAATTTGGTTTTTGTTAGGAAAGACTTGTGTTTGATAGTTAATTACCAATCTGCATCGTTTTATAGGTTAATGGTGGCGTTGTTTATATTTTTCGTCACAATCTATCTTTATTGACCTTTAATTTTAGAAGAGTAGAAGGGCCTAGTTAGAGCCTTTGTTCTTATCTTAAGCACAGTGGATTTATGCGAAAACCTTGAAATGATTTAAATTATCACTTACATTTTAAACATAATTAAGAACAATGGCACCATTGTTAAATAAATCAACTTTACATTTTTATTAATATACGACAATGGCCCGTTCTTTACTGAAACTCCGTTGATAAAGAATCTCGCTCAACTAATACGCTCATATTTTTTGTAGGAGTTCATAACCTATCCCTAAATTGTGTGAATGTGTATACAATTTATGAATTCACGTGCCAATATGACTTTTGATAAACAAATTTCACTTCACTAAACGTATTCACTGTGCCGACTCAAAATTCCACAGGATATGACTTAGAGACTTATTGCGTTAATGTGTCGTCGACCCTGTTAATTGCTTTGCACACCTCATCGCTGCGGCATTCATTCTTGAAACGGTTTGTTCTTCTGTGCTTCTTTCGGCCCGTGTTGATAGCAATCACACTTTGTTCGATTGATGCTTTGAACCTCGCCATTCTAGATGAAAATATTATTTTATGTATAGATGTAAAGCTGTGCTGAATTTGTTTTGGAAACCTAAGACCCCTTCTAACAGGGTCCTTGAATATGTCTAGCAAACATTTTATTTGCCGTTCGTCAATAGTGTCTACCTTGTGGCTGCCGGCACATTATGATCTGATGGAAATGGAATAGCTGATATTTTATCTATAGGAGGTTTCAAACTCAAGATAATATAGCAACTGGCTAGCTTCCTTTAAATCTAAAGTAATTTATTTTTGAGCCTAATTGGTCTCCAGATAAGAGTTTAGTTCATTGGTCTTACTGGTCAAGGTAAGGGGACATATCATTTGCAACGAATGGGGTTTTTTCGGCATTATTTTGTATGCATTTGCTTAGCTTTCGAGATAACTCATGAAATTGAATAAACTCCTCGGTTGGACCATTCGTATACAGTGTAGTATTGAATGCGGGGTCTTTCTGAATTTTAACCAAGTTAAGTGTACATATGTAATTATAATACTAATTTGCTACCAATCGATTGGTTGTCGCATCTTATTAGTCTAAAAATAAGTTGATGATATATCAGAGGCACATACACTTGGCTGCAAAAAAATCGCACATTGATCAATTTTCAACAAAAGTGCCAAAATATCAAAAAATCTAATGTTTGTTTAATTTTCTTAAATGCAGATTCAAAGTCTAGTTCAACACCTATCCAGTGGTAGGCTTTTGTACTTATACCATACCAACAAAATGATTTTTAGGGTTATATCTTGTCACATCTGAAGTACACGTTTTTTATAAATTTGTGAGCACAAAATTAGTGGTAAAAATCGAATTAAAACATGGAAATCAACAAAAGAAAATTTTTTAGTAATAAGAAGTATTTCCTCCCCAGCCCGAATGACGGCTTCCATTCGACATTTTATTTATTTCACCAAATTTTGAGGTAGCTCTTCCCAGGCGAACGCAGAGTCCTGTTGCAGCTCCTGGAGACTCGTTGGAGCAATATCTCGACTAATTTCTGCCCGTTTGCTGGTCTGTGTGCAGTCAAATCACCTTCTCGCCGTATTCTAACTGACTTCGACTTCACGAACTTCTTGGAGCTGCTGCCCCAGTTGAACCGCATTCAAACCGCAGGTTTCGCAACGAAGTCGTCACAAGAGAGTGGTCATCACGCTGTGTTGTAACACGAGGACGGCCAGATCCTTGTCGCCGTCTGTATAGCTGCCATAGTTTCTTGATATCTCAGCCACACTCGACAAACGGAGAATCGGCTCAAACTTAGTTTTCCAGCCACTTCAACCACTTGTACGGCTACCTCTGGTGTGGTATTCATTTTCTAATGCCGGATGCAGATGTTGTGGTTTTAGACAGCTAGCAGGTATATTATTGCTCAGCTATATCTAAGTGTTTTAATTTGATTAATGTTAGATTGCCACTGGTGAGGTCCAACAATAAAGAACAACCAGTTTATTTATACAAAATTAATAGCTGCCTAATGCTATAGACACATTACTGGTTTCATAACTATGGTTTCGAGTTAACCATGGTTTCGTTGTAATGTGTCACCCCTAACCATGGTTTGCAACACGGTTTAAACATAGTTTCGAAATGAGATATTTTTTCTCATCCCGATGCATTTTTGTGCTCCCAACGCCGAATACATGAAAAATGGAGATTCCGGACACTAATAGTTTACCAAGCAAATCTAGTTTCCTTTGAGTTTTCTATTTGTCATTGTGGTATTTGGTTGGCGGGAGCAAATTTTTTTCTGTTCTCTCAACAGAAAAGTCATTTATGACAATTTAATAGTCCATTAAATGTCAATCTTGGCATTTTTGTCAATGCCTACTCCATTACTATTTAAAACCAAACGAGAAGACAAAAGAAATTGTAGTGTATCTTGAGTGTTCATCTCGCAAACCATAGTGTCCTAATCCTAGTTACGAAACCAGATATGTGTCTATGGTATAATAAGCAGTTTATACATGAAATATATAAAAAATGTAAAACTATGTAAACGAATAAAATTAAATTGTTATGGTGTCGAGTGTCCGGAAATATTATACACTTCCCGGCCCTAAAGCATCCGGAAGTGGGCGTAACTTCTGAGGTGCTGCAATACTACTTCTTATTTTTTTCATCAAATACCAGATAACCGAAACAAGGATTGTTGGGAGTATATTGCAAGATAATGATGATAGTCGTGCACAGTTACATCAACACTGTCGATAGCTCCAGCTGCTCCTCGTGTTGTTGGATGGTCGCCTCAATAGTCTTAATTTCGGAGAAAGTTGTTTCTGAGATTGGGTCAATCATATAGCCACGCTATATGATTGTTATTTATCATGTTGCTTAGGTTGAATTGTAGTAGAAACGAGATCTCTAATTTACTACTAGTTGATCTGTGAACTGATACTGTGAACGTATTTCCACGCAGAGTGCAGCTTGAATGTATCTCTAGAACTCACTCTCCTTCAATGAATCGCATATTAGGTTGCAGCTGGTCCTGAATTTTATCACGAAGATCCATGCATTATGTCTGCTTAGTAGAATTGGTATAATATGATGAATAATAAATCTCGTTCTATGGAACAAGGGCGCTTTTATTTCAAATCTAATCGTGTTTCCTAGTTTTAAATTTTTCATGTTAACTATCTTGTACATGGTTGTTATGTCCCTATTTCGGTATATCTTGGTTCGGATTCAGATGGTGAACGATCTGACTAATCTGCTCAAGAAGTTGCCGTGGTGTCAATATGAGTGAACCTACCCTGACTTGCTGAACCTCTATAATGGTATTGATTATGGCAGACTGAAAATTCTCATAAAACCCAAAGTTGGTAAGAATTGTGTTGAATGTCTTAATCTTTTGGCTAGTTTCTTCATAGTTGTGTTTTATTAAATTGACCGTGGATTCTAAAATCGTCATTTGTTATTTTAAAAGCTTCTGTTGGTATTGTTGGTTGGAGGTTGGCTTACCAATGCTCTCTTTGTAAGCGTTGCCGGCTCTTTGATCGAGTACACCGAATAATTCGTTCGCAACCGTACCAATAAAGTCAAAAGGTAATCTTCATCTGCGCACATTTTTTCCGCCTAAAGGTCGATTTATGTTATCCGTTCCATTCGTTCTTTCGCGTATCGTGTCAGACAAAAAAAAACATTGTTATACATGTATTTTTCATAGGAGTATTTATATTATCCGTTCCGTACTTGTAGGAACTGAACGGAACGAATAATATAAATCGACCTTAACGCGTTCAATATCTCATGCTGTTCCTTTATATCGAAGTAAGGTTTGGGAAATTATGGATGTGCAATGATTGAGTGTAGTTTGAGTACTTAGTGTAACTTTTCCACTCCCCGCTGATTAAACTTCCTTGTCCGATTTTGTCAAAATAAATGCCATGATGTGCATTAAACTTTATTATGCTAGGATTTGAAGTAGATGATGCTATTCCGAGCATACAGCATATTGCGAGCGCATGAAGGAGTAATTTTGAGTTTGTGACTCCTCTTGTTATTCGCCTTGGTTTTTCATTTACTTCAATATTACAGTGTTCTTACTATAGGTATTTGCTGTATTTCTTCTTTCGGCAAGACCGAAAGCTTTGTTTCAACAGTTGCTCGCATGTAGAGAGAATTTTCCCAGTCTTTTACGGAGACGGTATGTGCCCATCTTTTTCCGTGTGAGTTTCAACAATTCTACCTCGCACCCATTTCGAGGGAGGTAAATTTTCTTCTATAAGAAGAACAAGGTCTCCAATTTGTATTTATGATTTTATCTGTAACCAATTTGATTGTTGTGGAAATCTCGGAAGATATTCGTTACTCCATCTTTTTCAGAAGTCTTGTCTTACTTTTTCTAGCAACTGTCTTCTTGAGAGTCTGTGAATGTTTATATCCGACAAATTCGTATTGGGAACTGTTGTTATTGATGAGCCTATTAGGAAATGTCCTAGGGTGGAGACTTCCAGATTGGTTACGTCTTCGGAAAGTGGGCATAGAGGCGTCGAATTTAGCACGGCTTCTATTTGGCTTAAAACTATTGCTAATTCTTCGTAAGCGAATGTTGTATGAGCCAAGATCTTTTTTAAATGAGTCTTGACAGATCTCACACCTCCCTCTGCATAATCCACCAAAATGAGATGATGTTGGTGGCTGAAAATGCCATGTATTATTCCATCTGCAGCGAGTTGTGCGGCCACTGTGTCATTGAAATCAGCATATTTTATATTATGGAATGATTATTTTGCATATTATGATGTTCTCAACAAAGACGTAATCGATAGAAGACTATTCAGGCTAACCGTTGCGATGCGAATGATGGCAATTCCCTTAAAACGTATACTCTTTTATACCTACCACAAATTACGCGACCGGTGCTACCTGGAACGAGCGTTTTCGAGTTGTTGGGGTCTAATGTTGTTATTGCCCTGGTTTTAAACAGACAATACACACACACGTGGTATCATTGGATAGGTGATGAAATGCAAGAAAAAATAAAATTAAAAAAAGAGACAAAACTGCAACTGCGATTTTTCTGCTCTCAAGTGTAGCACAATTTGGTAAACTATCTCGTCGCGGTATATTTCTTGGTAGATTTCCGCCGGTGCTTAAAAATGACATTTATAAATTAGACGGTGCAAGAGTTTATGAAGTTTCACTGTGGAAATCGATTGGCAGAACCAAAAAAAATTCATTTAAAACCTGATAATTATTTTTTATATTACAGCTGATTTAGGTTTAGAGGTCATCTAGTAATTCATCTGTCTTAAATTAGTTTCTCGTATTATGATGAGTAACCTATTGATTAGTCTCTTTACACTAATTTCTATTTTATTGGTTATTGCCTTCGGAGTATCCTCAATCCGTTGGTGGTGCCCAACATAAGACGGATATCTGCATGATCATCTCGAGATAATCGCTGTCCTTGCTTGTTTCTTTATTTCATCGATGACGTATTTCATCTTTAAGTCCCTATGAAGGTTGTTGTTCATAATGTACCATTCACAACTCCCACTGCACTTTGTTTTGGAAAAATTGTATCATTTGTACATTGGTCTTCTTGGAACAACCCCAAAGTTGGATTCTATAGGTCCATACTGGTTTTAGGAGCATGTGCAGAAGCAATTCGTTGTGTATTAAGAATACAGAATTTCTACCCCAATGAGCCAGTAGATGTTTCTATATTTGATGAACTCTTATTTTTCTTCTTGATGTGTTCTTTCCAGGTTGGCTTAGCATCGAGTATCGCATGCCAAAATATTTGCATATGTAGTTTGGTTTGAGTTAAGAACTACAGGAATCCAGTTTTCAGTTTGGTTTGTATAGTTTTCATATACTGATTTGGTTTCATTTAATAAGGTGCGCCATTTTTAGTCTAGCTGCTCATAGTGTTAACTGCATTTTGATGTTTGCTTGTTGCTTCCGAAATATCTTTTCCAACTGCTAGAATAGTTGTACCGTCTACAAATGTTGCTACTGCAGAACTTTGAATATTCGGTAAGTCTGTCGTATAAAGAATAAACAGATTAGGTCCAAGTACGCTACCTTGTGGTATACCTGCTGATATTCTTTTTAGTTCAGAGTACTAGTTTTCAAATTTGACTCTAAAGTGTCGATCTGCGATGTAGGATTAAAATTACTTAGTTAGGTCTCGATGCAGTTTACATCAAGCCCTTGATGTCAAACTTTGTCGAAAGCTTGGTCTAAGAAAATACAGAAGCAGATTTTCTTGTTCTCAAGTGCATCCTCAGTGAACTTGCTGAACTGTAAAGAGTGATTAAGCATCGGTCTTCTATTATATAGGTTTCAGCCTCTTGAGCAGCAGGTTTTCAAATATTTTTTTGATATGACCGTGAATATGAAGAAGTGATATCGGTCTATAAGATTTTTTATCGTTTGCTGGTTTACCTGGTTTAGGAATCATTATTACTTGTGCCGCCTTCCATTAATGGAACATATTTCAATCCGAAACCTGCATCGGTTATTTGAACTAATTTATGCAAATCTTTTTCAGTTTCGTCATAACGTGGAGCTTTTCTGTTATTTAGATTATTTTTTGATTTCAGTTTTTAGTTCCAATGAGGTCACATATCTTACGTTAAGATCATCTTTTTTGTTTAAGAAAGTTGTATTTTCATTTGCTGTTTGTCTCGACAACGGTTCAAATGTCTAAATCGGCGGCAAATGTACAGACTTTCTGCACGTCACTATTAGTGATCCGTCATCATTTTGATTCTTTTAACCCCTTCGTTACTTTCCTTCCAAAGTTAGTAATCGTTATCCTTTCGTTCAAAAAGACCACGAGCTCGCTTATTTATGCCTTCGTTCTTTATTTTCTTCATTAGTTGTTTTAAATTTTTGCACAGAAAATTGAGGATATTTTTATGTTGCGAAGAACGAGTTTGCTGGCGGCAGGGTCAAAACGCGATATTTAAAAACGACCCGCCTGATATAACCTGGTAATAACTCCTGCTCCTATCGATTTTGAAATATATAAAATATCGCGTTTTGTACCATATCGCATTTTATACCGCATTGCGTTTTAATAATTCGCGTTTTAAAATATCGCGTTTCAAATGGGACCCGGATTTAAAGTACGTAATAAGGAATTATAATGACTATTTTATCCTTCTTAGTTGTTAATTTTACTAATAATCATAGGATATGTCTAATCATCACGAATTCTCCTTACGATTCTCTATACCGGTTGGTCGATTGCAGGTCACATTTTTAAAATAATTTTGAATTCTTGATAAAATCATTGTTATTGTAAAAACTCTTTAGACCCTTTTGCAGATACTTTCTAAAAATACGAACTTTTATTTCTTCATAACAGTTGCTGCTTAAACTTACTCTTCTATTTCTTGCAGAAAAATACATGTCGATTAAATTTTTTATATGACTGTCCGAGTTTAAATTGAACAGGGGTGAATATGTTGTAGCCATAACAGCCGATTTTATTTTACCACGAATGTAAACCTAGATCTCGACACTTTCCCGAAAGTGAAAAATTAAACTTGGACTCGGTACTTAGTGACCTTGTGTGTCATCGACGTAAATTCTTTCGAGAACTTTTTAGGGACATGATCACACATAACGATGGGAAATGGTGAAAGGATCGTGGCTCATAGAAACATTTATACAGCGGGAGTCCGACACGACAGGCTGTTTTAAATGTTATTCAAATTGGCCTATCTCATTAATTGGCGGTAACGCCTTTGTGTTCATTGCAACCTTCCGTTGCTCTTGTTGTTGGTGTTATTATTCCTAGGTCGATTCTTTTGTTTTCGCATCCAATCAGATTTTCTTTCAAGTTCCCCATCATCTGTATGGAACTCAGCGATAGTACGCTGAGTAAAAGGGGTATCCAAAACTTATATCAGTCTGACCTTCTTCATCTCTCTGCGTAGTTCAGCATTTTCGTTATCCTGGTGAGTTGCGGAATGTGTTTGTCTAGGTGGTGATCTACAATTTTTGAGCTTCGTATGAATTGGCATCACAATGGATGGATTACCCCAGAATCCGCATTGAGCCGGCCTCGTTAGAGGATAGGTTATCCCCCCCCCCCCCCAATGTGTTTTGCGTGGTAATGTTCAAAGAGAAATCGTATAGGTTTGTTAAAATCGATATATTTGCGTGAATACTCAGAGCAATGCCTATAGTGAACTGTAGTACCGTTTATAGCTATCTTCCTCTTGCTGATACTTGCACAAACCACATACACATAAAATTTCGATTGTAAGTTTCTCTTAACATTCTTATCGCACATGATTTATCACAGTCTGCTGATCCATGCATTCTGCATCGTATACATTCGATAGGTAGCTTCTATCACCATTTCCAATTTTTTATGGTCAATCTTTACAATATTTCTTTTAGCCTACATTTTTAATCCGATATGTCTGATTCTGGTAATCCGGGTAAAGCTTACTCGGTTAGGGTCGCGTCGTCCACAGTTAAATGAATTTAATAGATTTGAATCTATCCTATTGTTGTGCATATCAAACAAAGTCAAGTTTTACAGTTCCTTATACTAGTCGATTATATATACTGACTGATATGGATTGCGCTTGAAATTTTCTTTTAAATTATCTGCTGGTGGTCCAACTGTTTGGGGAGCACACCAGTACACCATTGCTGAAACATATATGAATAATACTTTTTACACTATTTGCCGTAGGCACTTGGCGAAATACACTTATACTTGATAAATACATTTTATTAAACACTTGTTTTTCGTGTGGGTAACTGCAGCAGGGAAACTTTCGTATTTCAAAATGAAACTTGGCATACCGATTAAGCCCAATTTGTGCTAATTAGTGCTAACGGGAAAAAACTAGTGCTAGTCCAGGAGCCGAAAAAACGGGAAAAGAAAATTTAAATTTCGCCTGAAAGACGAAAAAAATAAAACCCAATTTCTAGAAAAAACCAGAAATAATTTAAGCCTAATTTTAAAACTTCACAAAAGCAGCTCCACCGACGAAATTTGTGCTTATCATAGAAATATGATTTTTATAAATTTTCATTAATAAATTGAGGAAAAACAAATTAGCCCCTAAAAGATACTATATTACACATACAAAATACAGATGTATACCGTTCAATAATAATTTTGTTGAACAACAAATTAAAAAATAAAATAACTTATTATAAAATCAAAGAATAAGTATTTCAGATAGCATTTTCCTGTCACGCATGCTCATTGCCATCCGAAAAATATAGTGGCCGAATTTGTGCTAATCCACAATGTTTGTTCATTGCCATCCGAAAAATATAAAGGCTGAATTTGTGCTAATCCAGAATTGGTCCAATTCCGTTGAACAACAAAGACCGTTGAATGAACAATTTTCTGACAAAAAATGTTCTACAAACCAATGAAGTTGGCACTTCTGATTGCATATTCCTATCAGGTATGTTCATTGCCATCCGAAAAATATAGTGGCTCAATTTGTGCTAATCCAGAATTGGCCCAATTCCGTTGAACAACAAAGACCGTTGAATGAACAATTTTCTGACAAAAAATGTTCTACAAACCAATGAAGTTGGCACTTCTGATTGCATATTCCTATCAGGTATGTTCATTGCCATCCGAAAAATATAGTGGCTCAATTTGTGCTAATCCAGAATTGGCCCAATTCCGTTGAACAACAAAGACCGTTGAATGAACAATTTTCTGACAAAAAATGTTCTACAAACCAATGAAGTTGGCACTTCTGATTGCATATTCCTATCAGGTATGTTCATTGCCATCCGAAAAATATAGTGGCTCAATTTGTGCTAATCCAGAATTGGCCCAATTCCGTTGAACAACAAAGACCGTTGAATGAACAATTTTCTGACAAAAAATGTTCTACAAACCAATGAAGTTGGCACTTCTGATTGCATATTCCTATCAGGTATGTTCATTGCCATCCGAAAAATATAGTGGCTCAATTTGTGCTAATCCAGAATTGGCCCAATTCCGTTGAACAACAAAGACCGTTGAATGAACAATTTTCTGACAAAAAATGTTCTACAAACCAATGAAGTTGGCACTTCTGATTGCATATTCCTATCAGGTATGTTCATTGCCATCCGAAAAATATAGTGGCTGAATTTGTGCTAATCCAGAATTGGCCCAATTCCGTTGAACAACAAAGACCGTTGAATGAACAATTTTCTGACAAAAAATGTTCTACAAACCAATGAAGTTGGCACTTCTGATTGCATATTCCTATCAGGTATGTTCATTGCCATCCGTAAAATATAGTGGCTGAATTTGTGCTAATCCAGAATTATCCAAACAATATTAAAACACTAATTTCGGTGAATTAATTCGTTTTTTTAAATGATTATGTTTAAATGTTCATTCAACTGTCTTTGTTGTTCAACGGAATTGGACCAATTCTGGATTAGCACAAATTCAGCCTTTATATTTTTCGGATGGCAATGAACAAACATTGTGGATTAGCACAAATTCGGCCACTATATTTTTCGGATGGCAATGAAACATGCGTGACAGGAAAATGCTATCTGAAATACTTATTCTTTGATTTTATAATAAGTTATTTTATTTTTTAATTTGTTGTTCAACAAAATTATTATTGAACGGTATACATCTGTATTTTGTATGTGTAATATAGTATCTTTTAGGGGCTAATTTGTTTTTCCTCAATTTATTAACGAAAATTTATAAAAATCATATTTCTATGATAAGCACAAATTTCGTCGGTGGAGCTGCTTTTGTGAAGTTTTAAAATTAGACTTAAATTATTTCTGGTTTTTTCTAGAAATTGGGTTTTATTTTTTTCGTCTTTCAGGCGAAATTTAAATTTTCTTTTCCCGTTTTTTCGGCTCCTGGACTAGCACTAATTTTTTCCCGTGAGCACTAATTAGCACAAATTGGGCTTAATCGGTATGCCAAGTTTCATTTTGAAATACGAAAGTTTCCCTGCTACAGTTACCCACACTTGTTTTTCTATATCGCATAAATTTTTTTTTTTTTTTTGCCAAATAGAAAAACAAGTGTTTAATAAAATGTGTTTATCAAGTATATATGAACAAGTTTATTACTTGGCTCACAATTTGGTTTGTAAACCCACTTCCCACACGATAAGTGACGCACCTGCATGAATGGTCAACGTGGGACAATCAAGCGCTCACTAACTGGATCAAAATTGTTTGAACAACCTCCTCCTCCTTCACTCTTCCACACCACTCGAATGCAATTTATAATGTTGTAACATAAACAGTAAGCTCTGAACTGAAACGGAATGAGGCTGCCTGTATATTGATCCAGCATTTAGGCAAAGTGTGAAGTCCAAATGCTCTGGTGCCGAATATCGATTAGAAAATGAAAAAAAACCTTTAGAAGTTGCAATCAAAATTATCTTCTAACCTCAGGCGGCAATCACTTTTATATTGGCAACGCCGTTCCGCTTTTAAGAATTATAAGTTGAAAAACGACAAATTACTTTGGCTTTTGATAGTCACTTTTAAGAAATCCCTAAATATTATCCTTTAGCAAACTATAATTTTCAACAGCAAACGAAACTTGCTAAGAATGTTTTGTATATTAAAAAATGCTAGCGGCTGAAACCTCACCCGGTTATCAGAACTTCGGTCTGAAAATGACAAACCAGAAAAATCTCTGGGAAGTTGGGAACATAACAAATTTCCAGTGATAAAAATTGATCGCAAAATGAATGTGGAAAATATACTCTCAGTATACGACCATCATTGATTTTGAAAAAAATTGTTAAATAGTTTTAAAATGTTCATGATACAGAATGAACAAAAAATTCAATCTGTTCTAATTTGCTCGAAATTTGGTACCAAATACACTGCGGTTCACTTGATTAGATGCCCCTCCAATTTTACATTTAAATATAAATTTTACTGTAATTTCTAGCGGAACCAAGAAAATATTTTTATTGAGGAGAGAGAGAAATTCCTGCTCAACCAATCCGTGATCGATAATAATTTCGGTTCAGTTGATTAGACGCTACTTAGAAGTATAATGAAAACACAGTCATTTATATTTTTATTTTAATATTTTTTTTTATTAAGAAATTCTTTAATCTTTATAGCTATTTTTAGTAATGTGTACTATCCCCATTCTTTAAAATTACGTCAAAGATGTCCTTGAGTGAATAATATAAAGATTTTAAGTAGTTCAACGAAATCTCTGCCTAATTAGCTTCAATTCCTGCAATCAGCTCTTCGTTTAATTCGTATTGTTTGCCCCTATCATAAACTTTGCTTCGAGTGAGCCAGCCCCAAACGTTTTCGAAGTTATTTAAATCAGAGGAATAAGTTGGCCATTTTGGGGAAAGGGTTGAATTGGAAGCTATCCTATGAATTTTTTTGTATCTTGCTGCGTTAGAACTGTCACCGATCTTCCTTGGTAGTTGCATTCATATGATGCACTGGTATTTTACATAATTTCGCACAGCATGCTCACTATACGCTCGATTTGACGAGCTATAGCGCGGTTGGAAAATCCCTCCAAGTGGTAGGCACCGATTTTTGCCGTATTTAAACTATATTTTTTCTATCCATTTTAATTCTTGATCTGCTACTGAATACTTATTTCTAAAATCTTGAAAAAATGTTAGCAACAAACAAAGTAAAATGCAGTTAGATTGCTATGTTTAAATTTTGATTCATTACTCTTTTACTGAGTACTAGTTTCTCTCTCTCTTCTCAATAAAAATATATTCTTGGTTCCGCGAGCAATTACAGTAAAATTTACATTTAAAAGTAAAATTGTAGGTGCGTGTAATCAAGTGAACCACAGTGTATATGTAAATGAAGAATAACTTTCCTTACTATATTGTCACCAGCGCCAAAGCGGTAAATTTTTGAACTAAAGCGCTGGTAAAAAATTGTTGCTTGGTCCAAAACATTTTAAACAATAGGTCACATAGTTTTATTTGAAGGAACAGAATGTAATTGCGTGCAGCGCCATAACGGTAGCTTAGAGAACTAAGGTACTTCAACTAAATTGTTAATTAATGGAATAATTTACCACCAGAAACGGGAGAGTTTTGAAATAAATTGCTGATAACAAAATTTCTGCTTCGTCCGAATTCTTCAAAACGATATTCCACATGAGTAGATCAGAATGAGAAAATGAGTATCTTTTATCAGCGCCCCAACGGTAGTTTTAAGTATTAAGGTGTTTCAGAAATTGACGGCATTCTTCAAGATCTTTACGATATAGTTACGATATTAGATAAGTATTAATTCTAAAATAAACGAAAAATTCGCTACCAGCGCCGAAACGTTGAATTTATGAACAAAAGTGGTATCTTCAAAATTGTTGTCAACTTCTAATAATGTAAAGCAATAGCCTTGTTTTTTTATTAGCGCCCGATAGATGTATCAGGAGCACCAAATTTTTTATGTCAAAACTTATATTCAGCGCGCTATTTTTGCATATAATTAATTTATTTAACTCTAAACTAAGGTTTTTCACTAAACTTTTTAGTTAAAAATCGATAAAAAATATTTTACTCTACCTATTTATCGGGAGCCGCTATCGGGAGCGCTATCCATTTCAATGGGAAATTTGAAAAGGCCTTTATTTTGTAAACCCCTGAAGCCATTAGAAATTTAATCTTACAATAAAAATTTAAAACGCACCAAGATGAATTCTTGTTTATAACGTCATGTAAAAATAAATGTTAATTAGTATATTTCAGGTGACAAATATTTGTTTTATTAGTGAATTTAGTTTTAATTTTTATAGTACAGCGACACCAGTGAATAATAGCTGCAGTTTCAATAGAAAATTGCCATTTTGCTCCGGATAGTGCTCGAATAATAAAACACGACTAATATCTCTTTTAAAAGCCTTTTTTGAGAAATGATCGATCGAATTACAATTTTTTTTGGGCTCAGAAAACCGGTTACAGACCGAAGATATTTTGCTGTCTTTTATGCAACAATATTTCTGCAAACTTCGTTCTATACTCAGTCCTAGTCTTAGTAGCTATTAATATTAGACTCAACTAAACTGACCTCGACATTACGCACAACAAAATTCCATTAAGTACACTTGAACCATTTTAATTAAATTTAGCTATTACTTCTAAATGCGCACTACAACAACAACAACATTAATATCGGTTTTCACTAGATTTCGAAAATAATTAAATTAAATTACTTACTCGTAATAATCGCTCAATTTCGCCAAGGTTCCGTCACCAAGTAAATATATAATGTGGATACGTAACGTAGTGGAGATCGTAAAACAATTTTAAACTAACTAAATTAGTAATGAAATGTACCGAGGTCGAGGTCATTCGAAACCTCCAACAATTGTAAAAAGTATTTTTTTTCTCTCATTCGAGGTTTTCGTGTTGCGTTTACACAATTAACGTCTTAAATCGATTGATCTCGTTTCATTGAGGCAGCAATCCACTTTATATCGCCAGTGTAAAATTGTGACAGGGGTAACACCTTCACATATATGTAAAAAATCTCATATCGTACTCATTCGTAATAAAAAATTAATTTTAATGTTATGTCTTTTTTATTTATATTTTTAGAATCTTACGTAATCCGTAACAACAAATTATGGGACTAGGAAGGAGAATGAATGGCTGCGGCCAATGTGTCAAATATGGAATGTTTATAGCAAATTTATTTATATTCTTGGGGGGTGCTGCTGTATTTGGTATTGGAATTTGGGCCGCAATCGATTCCGGATATGTTAATGAATTGCTGGGAACAAATCTGTATATGGGTGCTATTTATGTGCTGATCGTTACATCGGCCATTGTTTGTATATTAGCCTTCTTCGGGTGTATTGGTGCGGCACGACAGGTGAAATGTATGCTACTGACGGTAAGTTAAATTTTCTTAATCTCTAATTTATGGTTTTTATACTTTTAGAATTAGGCGGTCCTGTAGTTAATCTCCCAATTATCGTTATGTTGAGTTAAACTTCCTTATAGACTGTGATACCCCACATTCACTCATATTTATAAATCGACACCAAAAATTTAATTTCAAACAAAATCGCCCTAATAATATTTTTCCAAATAGTTGTTCGGTCGCAACAAGGGGACGCCATATATGACGACCGATTAAGTTGAGATCCCGTTCGGCGTCATCCATCCAACGTGAAGGAGGTGATTTTCAGCTAAGTTTAATTTTCGTTGGAACTGTTTCGAATTTCTTGGACTCTTTAGATCTCCCTTGTTATATTTTTGGACAATCAGATCTATCTTCGAATTCCTAGCGAATTTCGTCAGAAGTTTATATAACTAATAGAAGTTCCTCCATCCGGTAGAACCTTTGATTGCCGTCGTTTTTTAACGTTCCGTATCGAATTTTCTCTTCACCATAAGCCTTGTTATTTTTGGTTAATGGCTTTACGTTGTGCATCACATTTCTTGGATGTTGTGTGTTCATCTTCTATTATTATAATATTAATACTCCAAATTTTTTCATACTAAACCCTAAAATGACCCCTACACATGATCCGATCCGTTGCGCTGTGCGTAGGCTAGATTCTAAATTCCACCAGGACGTACCCGAAACGGGTACCTCAGGTGGTTTCAGAAAATGTCCAAGGCGCTATGTGGGTTTACCATGAGTTTGCTTTATTAAAACCCTGAATTTGTTATTGGCGTTTTTCATCGAATGTAGATACCGTTGGTTTATACGTCTACAAGGGGGACGAGAATTGTCAAATTCATTGTTATGACAGTTTTAATCCCCCTTGCTTCATAGCAAACTATGATTTATATTTTGTTCATCAGATGTCAGCTACTTTGTTTATATTTTATCGGGTCGAAAATGCATGATCGATCTTATGCCGGGATGCGTCTTTCTTTCGTCTTTTGTGAAGCGTTGCTTGCAGCACAAACTGGCCGAACGAAGCTTGAGTTATGGATTCAGCTCAACTTCAATGATCAAAACGCACGTCATTTCCTATATACTGACATTCCCTACCATTACGTTTACGTACGCGGTAAATTGCAACTTCGTCAAAGAGATGGAGAGAAGGTTGTTGCACGAATGTATACAGTAAGCTTGAGAGATGACGAGCGTTTCTTCCTGCGGCTGCTTTTGCTACATATTCGAGGTTCCACCAGCTTTGAATTTGTACGAACATTCAATGGTTTTATTTACAAAACCTTCAAAGAAACTACAGCTGCACGGGGTCTGGTAAAAGATGATGAATGGGATCACTGCTTAATAGAAACAGCGGCCTTTCAAATGCCAAGACAGCTTCGAGAGACTTTCGGTTATATTTGTTGCTTTTGTCAACCTTCAAAACTTCTTGATCTCTGAATGAAGTATGCAGATGACATGACTCTTGATTACAGCCGACGCCATATTGAAAATGTAGCAAAAAATTTATCTCTCCACGATATCAACATAATTCTTATACAGCACGGACTTTCTTGCGCTATGATCGGCTTACTAACTCCATCGAGAAGTCCCGTATAAGTGCAAGTCTTCGATACAGTTCGAGAAGCCGAATAAGCTGAATTACGAATTCAACTGCTAAATGAAAAGCAGTTGGATGCATTTCGTAAAATAACTGCTGCAGTGGATAATGAAAATGTCTCTAGCCGAAGTTGAGATTTGAATATTTGGTTTGGGTGCGTAAATGGTCATGTGATCCCGAGCGCGCGCATCCCGTTTGAGATATGAATATTTGACTTGGCACTTAAGTTATACTGTGTCCATTTGAGCGCGTGCTTGCTGTTTAAGATTTAAAAATTAGCCGCATAGACGAATTTACTTTATTTTTGATAAAAGTGCATCAAATTAACATCTTAAAAAATCTTCATAATCATTTCTTAACCAAAAATTCAATAAAATGATTATTCAGTCACAGGTCAGCTAGTTTCATTCTAATTGACTTGGGTAACTTAATTGTTAGAAGCTTCCTGGTTTCGATAAGAGATTTGTTGTAAACGATTCTTATATGTTTTTAGCAACTACTAATAATCGTTCTATAATTCGTTGTTTCCTGTCCCATTTTGGTAATGGCTCGCTTTAAAAATAAGGCCCAAGCAGTGTATCTATGGCGATGTTAATAAACGAATGGAGCCATGACTTTGTATATAAACTCAGGCAAATGGCGGAAGATGAATGTTTTGACGTGACTAAAGTGTTTTATCTCTTTTTGTCAAAAACAGGAGAGAGTTGGTACTGAGTGTTTAAAGTAGGCCATCCAGGGACCTGGAATAAAATAAAAAGTGGTTTTATTTTGTAATTCAGTAGTTCTAACTTTGAAGAGGAACTAAAAGATTGTTTGCAACGAAAATTTCAAGGGAATAAAGAACCAGAACTACAAAGCCGCCTGCCCGAAAGACCAATCGTTTATCGGTTGTATCAAAATATGATCCCGACATTGAAAAATGTGACTTCCATACCTTAATGCCATGAACACAGTGGAGGAATTGTGGTATATTTGTCAGAGTATGAAACAAAGTGGGAATGCCTGGTTATGATCCAAGGTGCTTTGGAGATATTCTGATAAGAGGTCGGCCACCACCAAGAGGCGTTCCATAACAGGCCCGATAACCACGGTATTGATAAAATTGTGTCAAATTATGCTAATTATATTTGTTGGAACTGTTATGATATAGGCCACAGATACCAGGATTGTGAGGAGCCGTCCATTAATATAATATGTTGATTTGGTAGTGGGGCGAAAAATGTTAGAAATTCTTCTTGCCAAAATTGTCTCACTAAACTAAAGGGAAACTTGTCACAGAACGCGAACACCTTCCTCTCCTTACATCTTCCCGAAACTATGTCTCCAAAATTACAACATGCAATTCGTTATTTTCGAGAAAAACGTACTCTGGTTCAAAACTGCATTGCTTCGGCTAATAGAGTCGACAGAGCTTAATGGCCTTTTAATGGGGCATCAGTCAGTCTGCTTGGCCGGAACTCAATGAGTTTTCTATGAGAAAGAAAATTAATATTTCATCGTCGTACCTCGCACTCTCAGACTTCAGATTTACAAACCATAAAAAATTGTATCGTGCCTTCACTTCAATCACCTTTTTACTTGGGGTGATTTCTGGAAGAAATTTAATATTTTTTGCAGAATATGTTAATTCTGTGATGATTTCGTCGAGACCGGATGCCCCACCATCTTTCAGCCCATTAATTAATTCCTGTGTCTACTTCTTCTACTGTAGGATATACACCAAAGACCATTGATAGAGCTGGCGCAGTCTGGCCATTTAATATTTTTATCTTAAGACATATTTAAGCCTTAAGGCTTTCCATGGCCTCAGCCAGCAGAAGACTTAATTCAAACACAAGATAATTCAAGAATATCGATCACAGGTGTCAATCACGCCGGAAATTCAGTATAACTTGTTTTACTTCAGTTAGGTTATGCAAAATTTGGCAGGCCAATAATAATTTAGCTCTTCTCCAAAATTGACTCGAATCTTCCGTTTATTTATAGAATGAGAGTCATACCATTCACTCGCCTACAAACTAAACATATTTCTTTTAACACTATTTGCACTTGGCGAGACACACTAACACTTAACAAACACATTTTATTAAACACTTGTTTTTATTTCGCAAAAAATAAAATTTTTGAATATTTTATTTAAAAATCCAAGTCGAAATCGATCGAGTAATTTTTTAAACTTTTTGAACAAACTTTTTAATTAAAATATTCAAAAATCTAATTTTTTGCGAAATAAAAAACAGGTGTTTATCAAAATGTGTTTGTTAAGTGTAAACATATTTCGTTTACGGCAAAAAATATTTCATAGCCGATCATTATATCTGCCAGAGCATTGATATTTTCTCAGATAATATCGAAGATTTAAGTTGTAAGCTGGGCAAAGAGTTAAACTGCGATAGTTGTCACGATTCAAAAGGCCTTCCTACTGCAAGAAAGGGCACATAAGGATAACGATAAATTGAACAGATGGTCTACCCCAAGTAAACGGTTGGTTTCGGCAACGTGTCATACATGTAGGGCATTGACTAGATTGAAGAACTTGGAAGATCTTGCATACATTCTTAATTGTTGGAAATTTGATTCGTTACAGAGTGTAATAAATTTATGGGTTCGAATCTCATATTTTACATAGATCAAGTGGATATTGAACTGACGTTCTTGCTCGTTAATTGATGAAAGATAATTTTGGGCTAGTTTCGACGTGAGGAAACATGATTTGGGGAAAATGAAAACAAGGCTTAAGTTTTACATATCACAGAACACCCTTACTTTCAACCAATCATGAAGAAGTTAACACCTCCATTGTTCAGAACTACCTTCCGTTCCCTCCTCTTTGGTGTCAATGTTAGTCCTAAAGAAGTATTGGGGATGCCGCTATTGATTAGAGTGAATGTGTGCCTTGTATTATTAGAAGTTCAGATGGAGAGGGAGTTAAGCCTTATGGCTGAACTAACAACCGTTTGTTTAAGGTTCCATTAGTGTTAAATGATTCGCTGAATTTTCATCAAAGATTTATTCGCTGGAACATTAACGGATATAATAAAGTAGACTCTATGGTTGAGGTATACAGCCAATGAACGATATGTTCTTTACCCTCTACAATATGTTTAGGTTGCTATCCCAGTTTGCTGCACTGTTACTTCAATTTGTCTATGAATATGGAAATAGTACCATTTTAAGTCGAGGGATCAAATTGAACAAGTTTATATTTCCTAAAATAATGCTGAGTGCGCTTTGCATGCTCTCACTCAAAATATTGGACTATTTACCTTACGAAATACGCTGATAGCAACGTCATACGCTTAAGCCACCAGTCAAAAACGACAACCTTCCAAGGTTTAGTAGTTTTTGAAATGTGCCATTTTCAGTGACGTGATCTCTCTGCATGTAATTTGTAAACGAGAGCAGGGGAACTGCGTGATGAAGGTTTGTTTGAAAATGTCAGCATTCAACTTCTGTCAGCCGTCACAACGGTATTATTACACTCTACGTCTGACTTGAATTTTCCAAGGGTCTAGTAAGTATTAATCTCATTACCCTGGCCATCATCAAGCTAGTCGAGAGTGTTTCCAGTTCTTTGCTACTCTTCGATTGACCTTCTTCAGAACGTCACTCAAGGTGCCTTTTCCTGGTGCCGGAGCCCTATATTTGTCACCTCTATTTCTTACTTAAATATCTTCAGCGTGATTTCACTGAACCCAGAACTGACTTCGCCGTTAATGGTTGATTCTCTCCAGTGTAGCTTTAGCGTTTCTCTGTTTACTACCATAAGAGCCGAGCTGTCCGTGATCAGCCTTTGTAATTGTTAAGCCAATATTTTTAATTTATAGCATTTCTGTTGGATAACATAGACTAAATTCAATTTAATTAACAATTAGTATTATTGTTAATAGATGGCGACAAACTTAATTTAAGCATCGAGCAATAAATATATAAGAGAAATCAAGTAGTGCAAATTTTATAAGCAGGTTTTTCCGAGGTTAATCTTATTTTATAGTTTTAATATAATTCATATACACAAATTTAATTTTTTTCTATATTTAATCCACACATACGTATCTTATAAACATATAGGCATAGTTATTTTATAGTTCATTGTTCTTGTTAGGCTTATACAGATTGCCAAAAGTAAAATAGATTAGCCTCGGAATCTCTACATGAGACCTTTTATATATATTTTGCTTTATGATTTAAGTTATACCGAAAACTATAGACAACTATAAGTGGATCTGACGGCAAAAAAATTAAGCTTGTTGCGTATATTTTTCCATGCTAATTTTTATTTTCATAAAGTATGCCGTGCTAAAACTTCATTGAAAAAAAACCGTAATGAGCTAATTTTTAATACACTACATGTCACATTCCCAACTTTAACAATTGTCTATTGAGAACTATAAATGTCCGGGGTAGTGACATCTAGCTCATTAAAAATAAGCTGATTGGGTCTTTTTTTAATATGAAATTTTAGCACGGCATACTTTATGAAAATAAAAATTAACATACAAAAATAGTCCCAATCAGGTTACTTTTTTTGCCGTCAGATCTACAAACAGTTCTCTATTGAGAACTATAAATGTCAGGGGTAGTGACATCTAGCGCATTAAAAATAAGCTGATTGGGTCTTTTTTACATGAAATTTTAGCACGGCATACTTTATGAAAATAAAAATTAACATACAAAAATAGACCCAATCAGGTTAATTTTTTTGCCGTCAGATCTACAAACAGTTCTCTATAGACGAAGTTTTGAATGTGACATCAAGTGCATTAAAAATAAGCTCATTGCGGGTTTTCCCCATGAAATTTTAACATGGCATACTTTAAAAAAAATAAAAATTAACATGGAAAAATATCCGCAACAAGCTTAATTTTTTTGCCGTCAGAGCCACTTATAGTTGTCTATGTTTGGTTTTTCAGTGATATGTATCTTGATTTTGAATTTTTACTTCCTCCTTGTAAGGCAGTTATATAAATGCAGTTTTGAGTATTGGATTAAATATCGAGGACAGTCAATTCGTACATATAAGAGAGCATTTAACATCCGCTAAATCGATGTGGAACGCAATAATTGAATGACACGAAAAAAGTGCAGGTAGTAATAGTTTTTAATTAATTAAAGAAATGTGCACCACGTAAACTCGATGAAGGCGGCAACATGGAGGGCATATTCATTGGCTGACAGATGTGTTTCTAAAGATAGACGCACTCGGTGACGAGAAATTGTCGGAAAAATGGCAGATTGATCTATTGCTTGGATAACTACCATTCAGCTGTGGATGATACTGTGATTACAGCGCTACAAACACAAAAAACCAGCGAGTTACATTTAAAAATAGTGCAAGCGAAATTAATTGAAGAGTATAAACGCAAACTGGATTGTGATTATCAATTTGGTCGGTCATGTGATATTGTTCTGAAAGTCGATTCAGGCATCTTGAATTGTGTCTTTTGCAAAAAGAAAGGTCATATTAAAAGCGAATGTAGAAAATTTGAAAAGTGGTCTAAAAAGAAATTATATAAAGGGAAATCAACAAAGCAAATACAATTGACAGTTCAGAGAATATTCAATTATTTACCGTGACACATAAGGAAAACGGCTCATCAATTAACTGGATTTTAGATTCAGGAGCTACGTGTCATATTAGCAATTATGAAGGAGATTTTGTTGATTTTATCCCAAATTATAATGAAAGCATTCGTGTTGCAGATAATAAAGAATAAATGGAACGATAAATGTACAATTCTGCGATTATAAAAATAAAGCAATAGCAGCCATAATATGGAGCCATGTTCCGGAAACTTCGCCTAACATTTTTTTTTTTTTTTTTTTATTTCTCTATTTGCTAAGGTCGGATATTGCAACCCATACGACCTATAGGTTTTTTATTGTTACATTTTATTATATTTACGCAGTTGTCAAAATTATTAGTGTTATATAATTCAAAGTGTTATAATTAAGAGGTTTATACATTATACCGGTTTGGTTTGCCCAGGAGGCCTATTTCTTCACAGCTGATATTCGATTTCCTTTAGGTATTTACATAATTTGCTATAGTTTTCGGTGTTCTCGGTTTTTAGTAGGTCTATTAATTTGTTGTTTTTTATTTGTGGGTATTTATCTCTGATGTTATTGTGATTTGTGCATTTTTCAAATTTATGTTCGTTGCATACTTCACATAGATTATCTTCCTCTAATCCCACCATTTTTTAAATTTTTTGTTTTTTGCGTGACCTGCTCTTATTCGGTTTATTTGTCTAATATTGTATGAGCTTAGTTCACTTCTGTGAAACCATGGTTTCCTTGGCGGAGTGCTGTTGATCTTTTTGTTGAATTTTCCTTTTGTGGTTGTCATTAAGTTGTGCTGTTGTTCTCATTCCTTTCTTGTTATTTCATTCATTAGTTGGTGAGCGTCTTCTATTGTAATTTGGTTATCTATTATTTTATCGGGGTCATCGATTGCTGCTTTTGCTAACTTGTCTGCTGTTTCGTTACCTATTATACCAATGTGTGCTGGAATCCACTGTATTATTATTTTTTTGTTTTCATTATTTATTGCTATATCTATTATTTCTTTTTCGTGTGCTTTGTAGTTCTTGTTTCTGATCACATTTTTTATTGATAAACAGCTGCTTTTTGAATCTGTTAGAATTAAGATGTTTGTTATACCCAATTCTATTGCTTCTTTGATTGCCATTTTGATTGCTATTGTTTCTATGGTCTTTATTGTTGCATGGTTTTCTAGTCTTAATTTGATGGATTTGTTTAGATATTTAAAGTATATTCCTATACCACCTTTGTTGTTTTTTAATGAGCCGTCCGTGAATATTTCGTGATATTCTTTAAATTTGTTTAAAGTTTCTGTATAATGTATCTTAGATTCAATCGGGTTTCTATTAGATTTCGTATTCGTATTTATTATTTCTTCATTAATTATTATATTTTTGGCTGCTTTTATTATCTTATTTTTATTATTATCTATCTTTGTTAGGAAATTATTTTGGTTGTATAGTTCTTTTAATTTTTCTATAGTGTTGTTGTTTTGAATTTTTACCTCTGTTGGACTATTTTTGTGAATCTGATTATCTATGTATTTTAATGTTGACAATTTATTATCCAATTCTGCTGGAAATGTGCACGTCTCCGCTAGTAAGGTTGGTATTGGGGTAGTTTTCAACATTCCGCTGCATATTCTGAGATTTTGGTTTATGATTTTTTGTTTTATTTTGATGATATTTTTCATATTGTTTGGGGATATTATGTCTGCAAATTTTGTTCTTGTTTGTACTATTGCCTTATAAATATTCAGCATTGTGTAAGGATGTGCCCCTCCATTTCTGAGTGTTATGGTTCTCAGTAAATTCGTTGCACTGGTGATTTCTTTGTCCAGATTTTTATAGTGCGGTGATAGTGATAGTTTGTTGTTGAACGTGATTCCCAGTAGTTTTATCGTTTTTTCCTCTTTCAGTCTGATATTGTCTATTTATACTATTGCGTTTAATGGTATGTTTTTAAATAGCCTTATGTATGTACATTTGGTTGGGTTAAGTTTTAAATTCAGCTTAGACAGTTCATCCTTGAGTTTATTTAATGTGATATTTGCTCTGACTGTTGTTTCTTCTTCCTTTTTTCCTTTGATGAGTAGCACTATATCGCAAACTGGTATACTGATACTTCTCTTTGTTTCAGTTTGTGTATTTCACTTGTGTATAAGTTGAAAAGACAAGGGCTAAGGCAGCTACTCTGTGGGACTCCTTTGTTTGTTACTTGTTTTATTGTGTTGGTTCCATTGTTATAGATGATTGTCCTGTTTGTCAGAAATTGATATATCCAGTTGGTTATTTGATTAGGCGTGTTTGTTTTATTGAGTATATCAATTAGGGTTTCTTTGTTTACATTATCAAACGCCTTTGATATATCGGTTGATATTAGTATTAGGCTTTTGAACTTTTCTTTTTCTTCTTGAATTTCTCCAAACAGGTTTACGAAGTAATCCATGCGTTCAAATCCCTTTCTGAATCCATATGTATTGTCGGGTAATATGTTTTTATTGTTTATATGTTGATTTAAATCTTCCAGTATTATTTTGTTATAAATTTTTGAAAAGGTGTTGAGTAATCATATCGGTCTGTAGCTTTTTGTGTCATATTCATCTTTGTTGGGTTTTTTTATTGCTATGATTTTTGTGATTTTCCAATTCTCGGGGTAATGCTGGTTTTTATATATATATTATTTAAGTGGTTTGTAATATTATTTATTATGCTTGGTTTTGTTTCTAGTACTTGCTTTATAATTTTATAAGATAGTTTGTTTTCTCCAGGAGCTGTGTTTTTTTTCTGATTTATTATCTTTGTTATTGTTTCGTTATTAAATTTATTCTCCGTCGGCTTTTCTATCTCCCAAGGAACTTGTATTTCTTCTGTCGAATTTGGGAAATTCTCGTTTATAAATTTTTTAGCTAGGTCGTAGTCTTCGAGCAAGTTCAATTTATTTTCGTTTTTGTTTTTTATCTTATTAATTTTGTTCCATATTTGTTTTGTATTTATTGTTGGGTTGATGTTGGAAATGAATGTCTCCCATGAATTGCGTTTTGCTTTCTTTATTTCCCTTTTTAGAACTGCTACTGATCTTAAGAGCTCTGTTGCTGTGTATAAATTTTTTGTTCTGTTGTAGCATTTCTGTTTTTTTTTTTCCTTTATGTCCCATATTTTTTTTAAATGTTCGTTCCACCAATGCTTAGGTGTATTTCTATTGTTGGTAGTTATAGTTTTTGTATTGTCCTTTATAGTTTTTTCGATTATTTTTATCTATATTATTATTTATGTTATTTATTTCGTTTTGGTTAGTTATCGCGTGAATTATTTTGTTCCAGTCCACGATTTCCTTGGTTGTATAGGAATTAAGGTTCATATTTATTATGATCGGTAGATGGTCTGATCCAATGTTGTCTTCGATAGTCTCCCATGTGATCTTGTTATATAGGTCCTGTGTACTTATTGTTATGTCTATTGCTGAGTCGGTGTGATATCTTAGATCCTGTCTAGTATTTTTCCCGTTATTTAATATTGTTAGCCTGCTTTTGCTTATGGTTTCTGCTATTTCTATTCCTAACTTGCTTTCTCTTAAATTGTTACCCCACATTCTGCTGTGTGCGTTGATGTCGCCTGCTATGATTGTGTTGTTATTGATTTCTGCTTTTTCTATTATGTTTTTGAATTCTTCTATTTTTGTTGCGGAGTAGCTGCCGGATGGGTTGTAAAATGAGATTATATGAAAGGTGATGCTTCCTATTTTTATTTGTATTTGTGCTGCTTCTATGAATGTCAGGTTTAAATTTAATTCTATCATTTTAGCTCCAATATTGTTTTTCACGAGGAATCCTACTCCCCCGTATCCGTCATTTCTATTTTTTGTTAGTGTTTTGTATCCTGGTATGTGTGTATCTTTTCCTGTTTGTGTCCATGTTTCTGATAATATTGCTATATCTATATTGTGTTTTTGCATGAATAGTTGTATCGTATTTGCGTTGCTATTTAAACTTCTTATATTTATTTGTAGCATTTTGATTCTACTTTCCATGGGGTGGTTTCCGTGATTTCTGAGCTAATTCTCTTAGCTCTACTAGTAGCAGATCTGGGTGGACGTAGATCTTACTGCTTATTTGTATGAAGTCGGTAATTGTCTGCTGCAATTCATCGATCTTCATTCTTTGTTCTTTAACTAGAGCTTCGTGTCTATTTGCTCTTGCTATCCATGCGTTCGGTGTTGCATCTTTGTTTTGGGTAGTGGTTGTTAGGTTATTTGTTGGATTATTTGGTTCTGGTTCTTTGTGAATTATTTTCCTGTTTGGATATAGTGTCGTTATTGCCTCTTTGAATGTTGTTTTAAATTTAATTGTGTGGATTTTTATTTGTGTTTGCATCTTTTTTCGTTGCATTTGTTGGAGTTTGTGTAATGATCTTCCCCTATACAGAATTTGCATTCCGGATTTTCTTGGCATGTGTGTGGTTCTTCTAATAGTCGTTTTGCACATTTTGTACATCTTTTTATTTTTGAGCGGCAGAATTTTTTAAAATGTCCGTAGCTTAGACAAGCCGTGCAGAATTTTAGTTTCGGAATGAATAAGCGTACGTACAAATTAACGTCGTAAAATGACACGTTTTTAGGTAGAATATTTGTTCTTATTTCGATTTTTAGTGTGTTGGTGTTTTTTAGTGTTTTGGTAGAGTGGTCCCATCTTTGTATTATCTCCATTTTTGTTATCGGGTAGTCGCATACTAGGTTTTCCTGTATTTCCTTGAACGTGAATTCTTCTACGATACCTTTTACCACTCCCTCCACATGTGTGAATGTTTTCGGGATGTAACATCTGAACCCTTTGTCTTCAAGTATTTTGTTTATAGGATCGTCTTTTCGAATACATTTGTTGGCTTTGTCGAATGAATCGAATTCGACTCTTGCCAATTTTTTGTTAACTTCGGTGATGTTTTTAATTTTTAGGTTATTTTCTTTGAATCTTCGCGATAATATTATTGAGATCATTTTTTGTGGAGTATTTGACTCGATTAATACGTAATATGGTCCTTTATCCGTACCAACATATTTGTTTTCTATAAACTGTTTGACGGGCATATTTGTTTTCGGTAATGGTGTCCATTTTTTCGGTATTATCGTTTATTTGCTTGTTGGGTTCTTTATTAATTACCTTGTTGGTCGCCATATTTGGTTTTTTCTTTTCCGATGTTATTTCCGGGACATCGTTTTCTGCTGATATTTTCCTTTTAATACTGCTTTCCGTTTTATTATTTATATCACTATCACTGAAACCTTGAAAGGGTTTCCCTGTATTATTTGAGTTTTCAGATTTTTTTAGATTTTTTTTTACCATGTTATTTGGTCGGCTTGGCATGCTGCCATTTTGGTTCTTCACTACGCTTTCACTAATTCTTTGTTTATTTTTCCACAAACACTTATTTATTTTATTTTTAATAATTTTATTTTTTATTTTATTGTTTTTATCACCGCTTTTTAATTTAAACACTTTTATTATTTTATAAACACCTCACAGTTATTTATATAACACTTCCAATAAGCTTAAGAAAAACAGCGAGTTAAATCAACCGAGGTCACAAGGCGAATGTTCGCCTAACATTTTGCCAGTGAAACAATTGACAATAAAAGGTCTAAATGTTGAATTTACCAAAAACGAAGTATTCATCAAGTGGAATAATGAAATGAATAATATTGGCGAGGCTTTTGGTAATAAGTGGCATCGAATTCTCGGACATAGAGATATCAATATCATAAAGCATTTGGACAACCATAAGTAAGTAGGAAAAATGTCGAGAACGACATTTCCGAAAGTTTCAATGGGGTCAACCAAGGAACCGATGGAGCTGGTACACACAGACATATGTGGTCCGATGCAGACTGTATCACACAATGGTAAACGTTACATCGTTACAACATCTAAATGTTTTGATAAGTTAAAGGAATATGTAGCATTATCAAAGACAAAGTTCTCGCAATATCCAAAAATCATCAGATCTGACCTTTAAGATAGCCAACGACTCGTTTATCGGTATACTCTGTACATACCGATAAACGAGTCGTTGGCTATCTTAAAGGTATCGGAACAAACATTCCATATACAGCTACATATTCACCACAAGTGGATAGAAGTTTGATTGCGATCATATTTTGTAGGCCGAAGCTGTTATGACGGCAACATTTCTCCAAAATCGGTTGCCATCTAAGTCAATTCCAAAAACACCATACGAGTTGTGGAGCGGCAATATACCGAGTTTACAAAATTTATATATATATATATATATATATATATATATATATATATATATATATATATATATATATATATATATATATATATATTCGGACAGAAATGCTTCGTACATGTACAAAATGCAAAATGAAGCAAATTCGATTCAAAAGCAGTTTTTATGGCCTACGATTTGGAATCTAAAGCATATAGATGTTACGATCGTTCTGCACGAAAATTTTTAAAAGGTCGTGACATGCGTTTTGACGACGATCCAATTGAATTGATTCCCAATGCAGCTATACGCAAATAAAGAAGACGACGATAACCATAATTCGGATAACAAACAAAATGAACCAGATGACCAACAAAATAACGAATAAGAAGCGGATGAAAACAACAGCGAAAATAATTTAAATATTCGTAGATCATCAAAAGTCAACAAAGTTGTTCCACCAATCGAAAAATCAATAAAATTAATTTAATTGTTTCTGAGCCAAAAACAATTAACGATGTTTTAAATTCCGAATATAAAGACGAACGGCTACAAGCAATGAACGACGAAATAAATGCACACATAGCAAATGGCACCTGGCAAATTTACAAATTGCAAGCTGATCGAAAAACAGTCGGATGTAGATGGGTTTTTAAATTGAAATCGAATGCGGATAGCAGCGTTGTACGATACAAAGCTCGATTAGTTACCCAAGGTTTTTCGCAGCGATTTCGTGTTGAATACGACGAAGTGTTTGCACCAGTGGCACGAAAAACAACATTCCGTTTGATGTTGACGATCGCTAGCAGAGAAAAGTTATTGGTACATCACCTAGATGCAAAAACCACATTCTTAACTGGTGAGCTTAAAGAAGAAATCTATATGAATCAGCCGCCGGGTTTTGAAGTCGAAAACAAAAATTTAGTATGTCGTTTAAGGAGGAGCCTATTGAGAACTATAAATGTCCGGGGTAGTGACATCTAGCGCATTAAAAATAAGCTGATTGGGGCTTTTTTACATGAAATTTTAGCACGGCATACTTTATGAAAATAAAAACATCGAGCAATAAATATATAAGAGAAATCAAGTAGTGCAAATTTTATGGGCAGGTTTTTCCGAGGTTAATCTTATTTTATAGTTTTAATATATTTATATACACAAATTTCATCTTTTTCTATATTTAATCCATATATACGTATCTTATAAACATATCGGCATAGTTATTTTATAGTTTATTGTTCTTGTTAGGCCTATACAGATTGCCAAAAGTAAAATAAATTAACCTCGGAATCTCTACATGGTTCCTCTTATATATATTTTGCTTTATGATAAAAATTAACATACAAAAATAGACCCAATCAGGTTAATTTTTTTGCCGCCAGATCTACAAACAGTTCTCTATATGGATTAAAACAATCAGCAAGAGTATGGAATTTGGCGCTCAATAAAATTATGGTCGAGGCAGGCTTATTGCAAAGTGACGAAGATCCATGTTTA
Organism: Nephrotoma appendiculata; assembly: GCA_947310385.1. Classification (NCBI taxonomy): domain Eukaryota; kingdom Metazoa; phylum Arthropoda; class Insecta; order Diptera; family Tipulidae; genus Nephrotoma; species Nephrotoma appendiculata. Next base: position 143,421,633 of record OX371223.1, read on the forward strand.
TTCACTAGATATGATGAAAGTGGCAGTTCTAATATGATTATCTACGTTGATGACATAATAGTAGCCAGTGGGCAAATCAACGAAACCAAAGAAGTTCAATCTCAATAAAAGACAATCTCAATAAAAAATTTCAAGTTGAAAGTTTAGGACAAATCAAATGTTACGATGGAATTGAGGTGGAAATTATGGATAATTTCTATCAAGTCAAATATCAAAAGGATCCATTATCTCTTATGGGATGTCTTTTGTTTGTATCACTATTCAGCAGCAAATGTCGATATATTAGCTCAAAAAACAATGAATCCAACTCAATAGAAGATTGGGATGAATTGAAAGGGGTGGTAAAATATTTTAAAGGCACCATAAAAATGAAGCTCATTTTAAATGGGACTGACAATGTAAAACTGATTGAATCTAACAGCGGTTACAGCGGTTTTTAGGTCAGTTATAAGTTGAAGCTCCAAAAAGCAAACTTGTGTAGCTCTATCTTCAACCGAAGCAGAGTTTATAGTTGTAACAGAAGCTTGCCTTGAGGTAATTTGGTTACGTGCTCTTATGCGTAATTTTAAAATAGATATCGTAGATCCAGCTGTGATGTCGAAACACATTGATGTACAATATAATTTCACCAAAGATTGTATAAAAAAGAGGACCGTCAAATGTCAATATTGTTCAACAGAAGAAGTAATTGCAGGCATGTGTACAAAGCCATTATCTGGAACCAAACTTGTTTATTTTCGCAATTTGTGTGGACTGAAATAAATCAAAATGTCAACGTAATTAAATTAGATGGCGACAAAGTTAATTTAAGTTATACCGATAAATAGTTTGATTTTTCAGTGATATGTAATTTGAGTTTAAATTTTTACTTCACTTTCCTCCTTGGTAATATCATTCATCGGATTTTTTATTCTTTATTATCTAACAATTTCCAATACTACCATGATCGTCAAATGCCTCTGGCATCAAAGTACATAGAAGGAATATCCTCCCTAACGACAACTTCCAGTTTTGCTCCTGGCCGAAACTCATCTAAACTATCAACATCTGTTTTGTAGACCGACAGGGATCATTGGTCGTTACTAATGCAACTCAAATTTTTTCCAACTTACCCATATTTGTAAGTGTTATTCAGCCTTCTTCCTAAGCCCTATCAAATGCAGCTGCCACAAAGTGCTTTTGATTACTGCTTCGTAGATTTGGAAGAGAGCCGGATTTTTCAAAATACACGAGAAGTATATAATAATGAATATTCTTCATCTGTTCAAATTTTTTAACCATACTCTAATTTAATATTGTTTCACTTCCTTCCATTCCACCTTTCTGTGGTGTTCCCTCCTCTACTTCTACAGATCTCGTACATCTAATGAACGTAGTCGCGTTTTTTGCCTCTTCGTGTTTGTCTTGCTTCTTCTGGTCGCCTCATGATCCAAAATTTATCAATATTATTGCTCTCGATGGGTTTCGCAGTTCCTCGTTTACAATCACTTTATATTGATTCTTTTTTGAACTCAGACGTCCTTTACTCCTCCCGGTATTTTACATTACTCACTAATGGCACTTTTTGATATCGCGACCCTTTCAAACGTTCGATCCAATTACAAAGCAACCCGAAGAGCTAAATAGGCCGACCTGCATTTTTTTTAAACCATTTAATAATTTTTTTATAAACCTACTTTTAAAAACACATTTTCTTTGTATCATTCCAGTACTTCATCTTGCTGTTCCTAATATTCGTCACAATGTTAATCGGCGGTATTCTTGGCTTTGTATTCCGTGAAAAAGTTGAGCTTACAATGAAACAAGAAATGAAAACGGCCATCAAATTATACGAAGGCAATCGTTATATAACACGGGCGTGGGACACAACGCAGGAGCGTTTCAAGTGTTGCGGCTATGATAGCTACTGGGATTGGCAATCACGCATCCCAGAATCGTGTTGCGAGGAAACGTATGGTGGACAAAAGAAGCCATGTCGAACAGCGAATACACGGGCCAATATCTATCGTGACGGTTGTTATGATGTCGTGAAAAATTATGTGAAACGGAATGCTGCCGTATTTGGAGGAGCTGGAATTTTTGTTGCCGTACTTATGATCTTGGGCATGGTGTTCTCATGCATGCTTTTCAAAATGATTAAGTAGATAATTAAGCGTAAAATAATTTTTAATCTATATAGACTAAATCTAAATCGAAACATAATACCGTCCCATTTTATACACAATTTAGTTTTTAAGTATAAATATAAATAAGTAATGATATTCTAAAAAAAATTTAATTCGAAGACATTCTATAATCTCGTTGCTGCGTTAAGTACAAAAGTACCTTTGTTGTCGGAATCTCGATATTTTATAAAATTTGAAATTTTTTGTATTTCTTTTATTTTTTAAATGTGAACTTATTAGATATATATAATTAATATTAATTAAGAAACATTTATATACACGAGCATAGATTAATTAATTTATGTATTTTAAGATTAAATTTTAAATAAACCATGATTGATTAAGATTTACAATGTGTTGTTTACGCGACTTGCGTCTGCGTTCTGTCGCCTCTCCCCGCCAAGATTGTACGCGATCAATTAAAACATTTAATTGTTGTCTCAGCTATTGATATATCAATTAAGTCCCGAGACGTACAAGCCATTATAGATTGGGTAGTGATGTACTTGTGTAGTCGAAATAATCACAATGATTGATGCATCCTGTTGTTTTATACATACGATTTGTATTACGCACGTGTGAATGAACGAAAATGTCAATGTGCTCTCACTTGTGAACGGAACAATAAACGGTTGATGGTTTATTGTCATAAGTAGGGCCTGACATAAATTTAAGTATCTACATCATATTAGACTGCGGAGTAAATTTGTTGTAGTTTTGAGTTTTAGCAAATATTTTTGCCAAATGTTGAGTTGAGCTTACGGGAAAGTAATATCGTAGCGGTATTTATAAAAAACAAACAAATAAATTGTATACTCTTCCCACATATTTCCCTCTTTTGAACATTAAACTTTAAAACGTCTCGTTAAAGTTTAAACAATAAAAAAACTTAATCTATTGAATGCCGGCATATTAAGCGGTTTCCGCGACACACCTGCTTGAGTTTACAATTGGGCAGATACCATACGGTCCGTCATGCATGGGAGCCAGTTTCCTACTAAATCGTTTCGCTGCATTGCTCTGAATGTGGGATTTGATCAATACTAGATCACTGACTTTAAATAAATACAATGGGGTTAGCCTTTGATCACTTATCAAACATCACATAATATGTTCAATGATTTCGCTCACGAACTGCGATCCATTGTTAGATATAAGTCAGAACACCCCGTCATTCAAAGTATTTATACAATCCAGAGCAGTTGCCGAGACGAGTGCAAATAGTTCCACCCACCGTGTGGCAACAATCTCTGCTGTCAGCATGTGTCGATAACCACCATCAGCCTCAGGCAATGGTTTATTATCGGGGCTTTCAAAATCACAGTGGGTTTCAAATTTAAAATTTTGTATTAGATGCGCAAGTAGAAACTCGGCTATGAAGTTGGTTACATTAAAATATACTTGAACGCATCCAAATCGCCCGCCAAATATGTGACTTAGTCATTGCTGTTTTTATGACATATGTTTCAGATATGCTGTCGTTCCGTGTGCATCCATTTTACGAGATGGTTTATCAACATGCAACATTTACGTCATTGAAAGGAAATGGGTTCCTCATAAATTGGTCGCATGAAATTGGTTTCTCGGAACAAAAGAAAAAAATTTTGCATAAAATAATTACGGGTGATGAAAAGTGGATTTTGTACAAATGAATATTAATGTCAAGACAGTGTTTCTATGTGTCTGGTAAGATTGGAAAGGAGTCATTTACTACAAGCTTCTAGAACCTGGACAAACTGCTACAGCAGAATATTACCAGGCCCAATTGATCAAATCAAGTGATGCTGTGGAGAAAAAAGAGCACTTACGAGCCAAAGAAGAAGATATTATTGCATGACAACGCCCATTAATATACAGCAAAATCAACCCAGGAACACATCTTCTCCTTAGGCTGGAAAGTTTTACAGCATGCGGCGTATTCTGCAGACCTAGCTCCATCTGATTACCACTTATTCAGGTCGATGTTGCTTCAAAACCACCAAGTTTCGATCGCGAAGGCGTTCATCATCTACCTGATGCAGTGAACATCATCAGAAAAGAGAGACGAGAGAACAGGGAGGGAAATGTTTAAATCATGGGAAGAGGTAATACCTCATTGTAGAACTGCCAAAATTATAATCTTACACAAAAGTACTGCCATCGTGAAACATGATGTGTTAAATGTGCAGGAAAACACGGAGGAAGCGATTGCACAGTTCCCCGAAATACAACACCGAAGTGTATCAACTGTAATTGTCAGCATCCAGCCAACTACAGAGGATGTGAGAACTGCAAAAAATGAGAGATAAATCACGCAAACCAGATACACCAAAAAATGTACAATCTATAAAAAAAAACCACAGAGGTTAAATCGTCAACTTCTAATTTTGACATACAAAGAGAGCGAGTAAATGAAAACGTTAGTTATACACAAACAGTTCGGCAATCAGAGCCGAAACAGTTAAAAGTGGATCTCGTTTTACAGGAACTACTGAGAAATCTAGAGAATCTCAACAAAAGACTTATTTCGCAGGAAATGAGTGTGCAGAACACGAAGAAATGAAATCACAAACTAGTTTCAGTAAAAGAGTAGAAGAAAACCTTGATCGAGTGTATCAAATATAATAAAACATTATGAATTGCAACCTGGAATGCAAATGGGCTAATGCATCACATACAAGAACTAGATATATTTTTAAACATATATGTCTTATATCAGAAACCCATTTCACCAAAATGTCATTCTGTAAAATAAAAGAATATAATTGCTACCATGCATTACATTCAGAGAACAAAGCTAGAGGTGGATCAGCTATCCTCATAAAAGATTATATAAAACATAACGAAGCACTTAAAGTCGAGAAGCTTTCCATGCAAGTCACAACACTCAAAATACAATTAAACAATACTAAAACTTGTAGTATATCAGCAATATACTGCCCTCCAAGATACAATCTCAAACAAGTAGATTATACTAATCTTCTCACAACACTATGAAGTGTCTTTTTAATTGGAGGGGACTTGCGAATCACGGTTAACGACTGCTAAAGGAAAAGAACTGTACGCAGCAGGCAAACAACTAAAATGCGAGTTTCACTCAGGCGGTACACTGACCTATTGGCCTACGGATATTAGTAAGACTCCAGATCTTATAGACTTGTGTATTACAAGAGAGATTTCAGATAATTATATCCATATAGAGAACAGTGAAAGTCTATCATCAGATAATTCGCCAGTTATTATGATACTTATCCAAACAATAATTATGAAAGAGAACAACTCATTCGATAATGATCAGCCGATCAGTCAGCATCATTATTACCATAAAATATTATTTAATAACCAATAATAGCCAATAATAACAAAAACAGTTAGTTTATTTTGTGCAGTGCAAACACGTGTTTATTAGTATTTATTATCTTATAACCTGTGAAATAGCACCGACAAATAATAATCCTAAAGCGTCCATTCAAGGATTCCGTTGCTGGAGCTGGAATAATAAAAACCAGCAATAACGGATCCAAAAATCCAAATAATATGAACGCCGAAATCCTAAAAGAAGTAGTCAAACTCAATCCTTCTATTAGACATTCCGCTAATAGACGCACCACCCAAAAAAGTAAAGTTACAATGAGTGATAACAAACCTGAAATGGAAACTGAAGACTTATCTTCAGACGATGATTTTCTCGGGCAACCAATTTAATATCTTGCTGGATAACGCAGTCAAAGAGTACAACGCAACAAACCACACAGTTAGATCCTGTCCACCTGTAACCATAAAACATGTGAACTACAGCAAGGTCAAACAAATACTCACAAACACAAGTATTCCCGACAACAAAACCAGGATCAAATTGACAGGCAACGGAATAAGGGTTCAATGCCAACAAACTGCACATCACAAGAAGTTAATTGAGCATTGCAAATATAATAATATTGAGCTCTTCTCTTACCAATTGGCACAGGATCGAACAACTAATTTTACACTAAGTGGTTTGTTTGAAATGGATGTAAATGAACTAAAAACTGAATTAATAAATGCCGGTCTGAAATCACTAGTCGCCATAAAATCTCTTCTGATTAGAAATAAACGGTGCGATGATCACACAGTATATTTAATCAAAGTTAAAAGAGGTTCATTATCATTAAGAGACGTAAAAAAGATAAACACGCTTTTCTACACAATTGTGAAATGGGACTACTATCGGCGCAATAAAAAAAGGGCCGAATATCTACGTTGCTCGTATTGCGGTAATGAACACAAACGAGAGGATTGCAACTTTTTAAAAGACACAGAACGAATTCAAATGCCAGCCAGCCCAAATGCTGCAATTGTAATGGCGAACATGAGGCAAACTCCTACGACTGTCCCAAAAAATCGGAGTTTTTAGCAAGCCAGCGACATAAATCTCAAAACCGTATACGTATGAGAAATTCGACCGAAAGACCACCACCTGCCATTGCCGATCTATCCGAATTTCCAGTATTAAGTGAGCCAAGTCATTTGATGATACAACGAAACCCAGTACCAGCATATCACCAACCAACCACAATACATACAAATAATGGTCAACAACGCAAGGAAATCTTAGGTAACAATTTTACTAACAGTACTAACAATAATATAAACATAAACAATAATACATTAAATAACAGTAGGGATAGTAATCTATTCTCGTTAGGCGAGATCAATAAATTAATTAATGATAGTATCATTTACTGGAATTGCCATGGGTTAGCTACAAAGGTTATTGAATTGATGAATTTTATGGACGATAAAAATATATCTATTGGACTACTTTGCGAAACTTGGCTAAACGAAAATTCTCGATTGCGTTGCCATCCTGACTATAATATACACAGAATGGATCGTTTAAACGGTGCCCATGGAGGAAAAGCCATTATTGCCAAAAAGAATTTATAATACAAATTGCTTCCCCATTTCAACAACCTTAAAGTAATCGAGGCATTAGGTATAAGCATTGAAGGTCCTTGTGGTGTTACAAGATATATCTCAGTATACTTCCCAGGAAGCACATCCCCGATAGTCAAATCAAATTGCCAAAATATATTTGGGGCTCTCAATAAAAATATAATACAACGTGCTTACACCCGCGATCTCCTAAACCTCATGAATATGATTGATGTCATCATATGCGGGGATCTCAACTCTCGTAACGGCTCTTGGAACTGTGCTCGCAATAATACTGCAGGTAACACATTATATGACATCCTAACACGCAATATTAGTTTTAAAATTCTATTTCCGCCAACATTAACATACCATTCCACTAAAGCAAAACTCCAGACCTTACACAATAGATATAATTCTTACAAACATTCCAAACTTTATCCGTCATGTGAATGCTCTGAATCAATTTTCCTCAGATCACCTTCCAGTTAAGTTCGAATTAATTATAAAACACTTTAAAATACATAGAAACACGTCATATCCTGATTATAAAAATGCCAATTGGCCGCTTTAGAAGTATATCATTAATCAAAACTTGAACATATTATAATATAAGAACAGATTCGAAAATGCAACTCAATATAATATTCTACATGAAATTGACAAACAAATTAAACTTGTCAATGAAATTATAATACACGCAAGAAACGAAGCCATTCCAACAAAAATAGCAAACTCTAGATATAAAATCATCATTTTAACTGACGATATTAACTTCTTAAAAACTACAAGGAACCGCCTCAGACGGCAATGGAACAATCTGCACGATCCATCAACAAAACATAGTATCAACATTTTAAATAGAGTGATTGCAAATGCAATTAAGAAGCTTGTTATAGCCAATTGGAATAACATCCTCTCCAAAATTAACCAACAGACGTACGATAGAAACAATAGTCACATATGGAAACTCAGTAAGGCATTAAGAAGGAAAACGACACATATTATTCCTTATTTAGAAGCTGATGGACTAAAATTTATCACAGATGAAGAAAAAACCAACCTAATTGGAAGGACTTTCTTTAATTCTCATAGAAATTTAACTACTGCAACCAGTTCGACAAATGTGAATATTTATCCGCCCATCGTAAATTTTAACAATACACTAAATACCAGTATAAATGAAAATTTCGCATTCACTAATCCCGCAGAAATAAGATCAATCCTAAAACATTTGAGGACAAAAAGATCCCCTGGGCTTGACGGGACTACTATAACATTCTAATAAAACAATTTACAAAGAAATTGATTGTAACATTAGTTTATATCTACAATGCTTGTCTGAAATTTTCTTATTTTCCTACAATCTGAAAGGCAGCTAAAATAAAACCGGTATTAAAACCCAACAAAGACCCCACCAACCCTACTAGCTATAGACCCATAAGTCTTCTGCACGGCCTCGGCAAGATATTTGAGTGTATCATTCGGAACCGAATCCAATCTCATATTTCCAATGAACAACCTGTCCATAAAATAATTCCAGACCATCAGTTTCCATTTAGACACGGCCACTCCTGCACACATCAACTAAGCCGAATAATAGAATCAGTAAAAATGAACCTTGCAGAGAAGAGATCCACCGGTATGATCCTCGTGGATATCGAAAAAGTTTTGATACTGTGTGGCATGAAGCTTTGATTTTCAAATTAATAAACAAGAGATTTCCTACTAAAACAATAGGGATTATCCAGAGCTTCCTCGATCAAAGAAAATTCCAAATTCATTATTAAAGGACAACACCTGATTGGTATGAGATAGCGTCAGGATTACCTCAAGGATCAGTTCTCAGTCCAGATCTCTATTCAATACACACAAGTTGCATCCCAATCCCACCAAACTGCTTGCTAGCTACTTTTGCCGATGATACAGCAATACTATCCTCCCATATTGACCCTAATCATATCATAAATACACTCGAGAACTCATTTAATATACTAAATAGTTATTTTGATAAATGGCGGATTAAAGTAAACCATAGTAAAACAAAAGCAATTTATTTTACAAGACGGAGAGCTCCTATATACTTACCCGGCAGAAGACTTCATCTGAATGGATCATTAATAACCTGGGAGAACCAGGTAAAATATCTCGGTATAACTCTAGATAGCAAGCTGACCTTCAAAACACATATCGGAGACAAAATTAAACTATCCCAAAAACTCGTTAAAGTGCTTTATGGTTTATGATGCAGAAAATCATACCTATATAGATCAAAAAAACTATTGCTTTACAAGTGTATTATTCTACCAACTTTACTATATGGTTGTCCTAGTTGGAGCAAAACAGCCAAAACCCACATACAGAAAATCCAAATTACTCAAAACAAAATTCTGAAAATGATTTTAGATACACCGCAAGGCACTGTCAGCATGCTTGCTCCAGCAACCGGAGGTCCCGGGTTCGATTCCCGGCGGTGACAAGGAAAAAATTTCACGGCTGGTTTAGGATCAATGAATTAATCACTCATTATCCGAAATGAAATTATGATTATGAAACCTCATTTGAGGCGGCCAAATCCCTTGATGGGATGTATAGTGCCAGAGAGAGAGAGAGAGAGAGAGCAAGGCACTGCCATACGAAAACCTTACACCTAATATCGGGCACTACCACAATTAGAGGTTCAATTGCTTCTCGTAAATACAAATATATCGCCAACTGTAATTTAATGGATAATCCGTTGATTAACACATTAATTAATTTTTAGCGATATTTTTACCTAGTTTAAGTTTTTATTTATAGTTTAAGTTAGTATTAATTAGTCGTAAGTTTATCCAGGGAGTACAATAAACCATAATACTAGTACCCCCTAATAAGAAAATAACAATAAAAATAATTACTATGCTACGGTTAGTTGCCAAAACATAAAATAAAATATCTATAAAAATATTATGTACGAGGGCAAATCAAAAAGTCTTGCAATATCATATGAAAAAAAAGAGTGAGTGAGACAGCCATATTTTTATTTTTCGACATCATCTCCTTTAAGGTTTATACATTTGTCATATCGATCAATTAACTTGCCTAAACCCTCTAAAAAAAAAGATTTCTTTTGCTCCATAAAATATTAATTTACAACAGACTGTACTTCATAGTCACTGGAAAATTTCCGGCCCCCTAGTATTTTTTTCAAATTGGGAAACAGAAACTAGTCACTGGGTGCCAAGTCTAGATTGTACGGTGGATGCGGAATTTCCACGAAGCCGCAGTCTTTTAATGCAGCTTGAGCAATATTAACCTTGTGCACTGGTGCATTGTCGTGAAGAAGCAAGATTTTTTTCCTAACTTTCCTTGGCCGTTTTTCCCGGATCGCTTTTTTCAATTTTCGGAAAACCTCTGCGTAATATATGCCTATGATTGTGGTTTTCGGTGGCATATAATCGATTATCAAAATTCCTTCAGAATCCCAAAAAATTGTTGCCAAAACCTTAACAGCAGACGGTTGAGTTCTGAATTTCTTTGGTGGTGGTTCACTACGTTTAATCCATTGCATCGATTCTTGTTTGGATTCCGGATCCCAGTGATGAAGCCATGTTTCATCGCCTGTTATTATGTTATCCAAGAAATTTTCTGGATCTTCTTTGTACATATCTAAAATCGCCTTTGAAGTTTGAACACGCATTTTTTTTTGTTCTGCATTCAACAAACGGGGAACCCATCGCGCACTTACTTTCGACATGTGAAGGTGGTCATGTAATATAGTATATGTGGTACCGTTTGAAAGGGAAAGTTTCCACGCTAACCCTGGAACAGAAATACGCCGGTCCTCCAATACAATAGATTCGGCCAAAATTACGTTTTCATGGCTAATAGCATCTGCTGGCCGACCCGAAGGGTTGTCGTCTACTAATGACTCCCGACCACTTTTGAATAATTTTACCCACCTTGTTACTGTGGCATATGATGGTGCAGATTCGCCGTAAACTTTTGATATATAGTTGAATATATAAATTGCATTTCGTCCATCTTTACAGAAAAATTTAATAATGGCGCGATATTCAATTTCATTCATTTTAAGAAAAATTCAAAACACGTGTTACTAAATTGACAAAAACAAACGAACTGTAAAATTTACATCGAAATGTTCTTCTAGAAGTTTCATCGCGACAAAAAATGGTTTTGAAAAATATATTGTTGTCTCACTCACTCTTTTTTTTCATATGATATTGCAAGACTTTTTGATATACCCTCGTATGTATTATAAATAGATAATAAGTCCAATGTAATTTGTTATACATTTATCGAAAATAACGCGAATAATAACGCGAAATTAACAAGCTTCAAAACCAATTGGGATCTCTTCCAAACACAGTTAACAGGAAGAATTAGTCTGCAGAATCCAATACAGGGACCACCCCAAATAGAAGAATTAGCGATCCATAACAAACTGCTACTATACAAACAAATCCTGAAACATGTATTGACATATGGTAGCCAACTCTGGAGTTGTGCCAAGAAGACAAATATCAAAATCATACAAGCAGCTCAAAATAAAATCATACGATGCATTTATTGATAATACACCGTGATACATTCGAAATGACAACCTCCATCGAGATCTAAATATCGAGCTTTTTGCGGATGAAATTAAGCATCATGCATCAAAACACATACAATGTCTGCACCAGCATTAAAATCTGGACATACGCTGTAAGCTGACTACCACAACAACAACAAGACTGCAAAGAACCAAACCACTGTACTTATCTCGACCAGGAGGTCAGTAGACTTAATGTGGCGAAAAATCTGAGGACGAGTTACACGAAACTGGGGACAATAACTTGATTACACCGACTAATCAAAATACTTTACTATGCAATGTAAATTACTAAATTTGTACCCACTCAGTCGTAATATAAATAAACAAAAAATAAAAATTCATCATCTACCTGATAAATGGCAAAACACCATGGATGGTATTATAGGTGACAAATGTGACGACAATCCACACAATTATGCCAGAACTTGGTAACAGAACTGCGGCCAGAATTATTTCGCCTCAATCTTCAACAAAGTTTGATCAACCCCATAATGTTCGGCGGTTAGATCGGAATGCAAGCGCATTCTATTTTCAATAGTTCAAATTTCAGTCTATTTTCAAGCGTGCATATTTTGTAATCTGTGCATCTTGTTGTGTATGGAGGTAAGCGAGCCACATTTTCATGGAATGGTAAGTTGTGGTCGTAATCCCAGTCACTTTTCTTTAACAAAAAAATCAGGAACTTCTTTTGAATGCTTTCAATTCTTTTTATGTGTACAGCATAGTATGGATTCCAGACCGTTACAGCGTATTCCAGTTGAGATCGAACATAAGCGAAATAGAGTGAACATAAGGTTTGGATATCCTTAAATTCACCTGTCCATCTTTTAACAAATCCGAACATGGCATTCGCTTTCGCAATACAATTTTCAATATGCCTATTGAAACTGGCGTTTTCGACAAATGTAACACCTAAGTCTATAACCTCATTGACTCTTTGCAGAACTTCGTTGTTGACTTTGTATGAAGTAATTATTGGATTTCGTTTACGATGGAAAGACATGATTTTGCATTTCTTAATATTTAAGTATAGTGAGTTCCGATCACACCACTCACTTAATCTATCTAAGTCTTCTTGAAGTTTCTCCGTATCTAACAATCCATTAATAGTACGAAAAATTTTCACATCATCTGCAAATATGAGCACGTCTGAGTTTTTGATTATCTCGGTTATTCGGTCTATGAAAACAATAAAAATCCAAGGCCCGAGGTGTGATCCTTGGGGAACACCAGATGTAACTTTAATACAGTTTGATTTTTCATTTCCCATTATCACAAATTGGCACCGGTTTGATAGATATGATTTAAACCAATTTATGTAATCGAGAGAAAACCCAAAATTGAATAAACTCTGGAGTGCTTTATGATGACAGATAGAATCAAATGCTTTACTAAAATCCGTGTACGCTACATCAACTTGACGGTGTTTTTCTATCTCGTTAATTAGTTTACTGGTGAATTCAACCAGATTAGTCGATGTGGATCGGCCAGGCATAAACCCATGCTGGTTTATTGATATATGACGTGCAATTGTGGATTTAAAACTGTTGCATAATACTAACTCAAATAATTTTGGAATTGATGATGTAGTTGATATTCCTCTGTAGCATGAGATATCCTCACGTTTACCCGATTTAAAAATTGGAGTAATTTTTGAAATTTTCCATTTTTCAGGAAACACGCCGGTGTTTAAGGAATGATTGAATAGATAACATAATGGAATTGTTAAAATTTCAGCGTACTCCTTCAGAATAGAGGAGGGAATATCGTCAAGACCGCAACCATCTCCAAACCCCCTTAAAGCCGATAAAATGTTGTCCTCAAAAATAATAGGAGGAGTTATTGATGTGTTGTTGTTGCTGGGTTGTTCGTACAATCCACTAGTAACGCTTGGTCTATAGATTGATTGAAAAAACGACGCGAACATGTTAGCTATATCTTTGGCGTTTGAAGAGCAGGTATTGTTGTACGTCATATTAGCAGGGTATCCTTCAATTTCGCGTTTATTCCTAAAGTATTTCCAAAATTGTTTTGGATTTACTTTAATTTTGTCTTGAATTTGATTAAGATACGACCTGTATTTAGATTTGAAATAAATTTCAAATTCATTACTATGTTGTAGAAACGTAGTTTTGTCCGCTTCTAACCCGCTTTTCAACATTTTGGCATACGCTTTCGACTTCCGATTTTTTAAGTTAACTAGTCTATCATCAAACCAATGAGGGTGAGCATTTTGTGGTTTACAGCACATAGGTACATACATTTCGAAGCCTTGAAGCATGATGTCATTAAATTTGTCCACATTTTCGTTTATATCATTGGAATTGAGAGTTATTTGCCAGTTGATGGATTCCAGGTAACTTTGTAGCCCCACACGGTTAGTTTTTTTAAAGTTGTATTTCATTGGTTGTAGATGTTCTGATCTCGCCATTTTAGTTAAGTCAAATACAATATCCAAAGATTTGTGATTAACATCATTTATGACAAAAGGTAATAGGGATTCAGAAATTTTAAAGGTGTCAATGTCGTTGCTGAAGACAAGATCCAATAATCTATCACGATTATTAGCAATTGTGTTTATTTGGTTCAAATTATAACCAAGCATGGCGTCCACAAATAAAGATTCCGCATCTGTTGTTATATTGCAAGGTAAAATACAGTTTAGTTCTGGGTCCAAGTTCCAAGTTATATTTGGAAGATTAAAATCACCAAGCACAAGAACTAAATCTGACGAGTTTGTTGTATTAATAACTTCATCAATCGCATCGATGCAAGTTGCATAATGATCACTATTTGATTGAGGTGGTATATATGCTGCTTAGATGATTAGTTTGGTTTGGTTGCTTTTGATTTTTACACCGATCTGTCCGACTCACGATGGGGCTAAAGTTACTGGAGTCGTAATATAAATAAACAAAAAATAAAAATTCATCATCTACCTGATAAATGGCAAAACACCATATAGATAGTATTATAGGTGACAATTGTGATGACAATCCACACAATTATGGCAGAACTTGGTAACAGAACTGCGGTCAGAATTATTTCGCCTCAATCTTCAACAAAGTTTAATCAACCCCATAATGTTCGGCGGTTAGATCGGAATGCAAGCGCAGTAAAATATGGTTGCGAAGAGATATAATAAACTTCGACACAGTCGACATAATCTTCGGCAAAATCAATCTCATCTAAAAGGTCAAGATAGTGTATTAGCCACCACATCCGACTTTCCGGCAGAATAAATAATTGTTATATTAAATGTGATTGTGTGATTTCGTTGTCAGTAGCCACTTCAGCGGTTAATGGTCAGTCCGGACTCTGCAGCATCCTCTATGTAGTCTCAGAACCTGTTCAGGGCCCATACCACTGCGATTTCAGTTTGACTGCTGTTGTTTGAAATCACAATCATAGAACTGTGACATTAGGAAGACCACATAGAAATCGTTATATGAGCCGTTAAAATGTCGCCAGCGCATTTTTAACCCGAAGACACTCGAACTTCGTTATTCTTCTTAGATGTTATAACTATAGGTGCTCCCCAATGCGACTCACACTATTCGATAACATCTTTATGAATCATCTTATCAATTTCTAGCTTTAGAATTGTTTTACGGCTCCATACATTTGATTTGGTTGGGGGTTGGCTACGGGAAGCTGATTCGGATCTCTTATCGTAGTAACTTGTTCGACAAATTCAGTTAAGTCTCCCCTGTCATGAAATTATCAAAGAATATTGTTAGTTATCTCACTCCTTGACGGTTTTCGTCCGCCGTTATTCCCATGCCTGCAATATCTAGAAAGGCAGGTTGCTGACACGTTTCGAGTTTGAGCAAATTCTTACTTTTGGGGTTGTCGTTAAACCAGAATAGCATCAGTCCGGAATCGATAACAATTCCAGCATCTATGACAAAATCAATCCCCAGAATTGTGTATAAACACTCAGAAAAATACTTATCATCTGTGAAAATTTAGAAACGTCCAATTCGCAATCGAAAGGTCGCACTGAGTATGTGATACACGTTACCCTTTCTGACATGACTCATCCGCCAACAAAACATTAACATGTATTTCGGTGAACGGCAGATCATTTTCTTTAAGAAGTTTTGCAATGAGACATTCGTAGTACTTGCCCGGTTCCGTTGCCTAAAACAATTTTCTTTGGTGTGACCCACAGAGCGATTCGGGCTTTTATTTCTGGCTGCATATCATTCGACGATATTATAACTGACTCGAGGGATTTAAAGTTTTCAACGCTAACAAAATTATGATCTCCAATTCCGAGATCTTCCATGGAGATGCTTCTGGGTGTTACTAAAAATTTGGTTTTGCTACTGTTCACCAATCACCTCCAACACAAGTCTTCTTGCTAGAAAACGAGCGGTATGAAGCTGTCCTTGATATCACTAGGTCTTCGGCTAAGAAGCACGATATCATCTGCATATCCAAGAATTTGGTCAGATTTATTAAATATACAGCGCGAAATTAAACTTTCTCTTTTTCTTACTACGTACTCAAGCGCCAAATTGAACAGCACAGGTGCGAATACATCTCCCTGCCGAACAGTAGAAGTTATTTCAAAGGAGTCTGAGACAGTTCCTTCAACTACGATTCTACATATGTATATATACAGACTCACATGTTGTCAATTTACGCAAAGAAACGAGTTCCGTTGAATGAGGAACCCAATTTGATAAAAACACATGCAAAATGGGTGCTGCATTTACATATACACATATACAAATAGAATATTAGGAACAAATCCAACCGACTATAGATTTCTCAGTTTTGTTTGTAGAATTACAATTTTATCGTCACTTTATAAAAGTTAATGAAAGCTCCTGCGTACACCTTTATTCCCTGAAGTTATACAAGCAACGGCTAGAATGCGCTTCTGCTCCGCCGAAGCAAGCGAAAATGATTCTCTCTGCTGACCGGGAAGATGGTGGCATCCGTTTACAGGATGCTCGATGTCTCCTTTTTGATGACGACGACGAGGGTTTAAACGTTCATCCATTTCACTCGTACTTAGAGCAGATGGTGGCTCAATTAAGTTCAAATTGAGGCACACATATCGGTCGGTAGTCAATTGAAACGATGATGTAACTCCGAACACTGAGGCTGTTGTGTATAGCGATAACTGTTTATTAATATTCGGTAATAAATACAAAAACTACACAATTAACCATAAATTATATTTTTATTTGTTAAGGAAAATATATAACTTCTGGTTATCGGCTTGCGCTCAAAACGGCAAGCTTTTAGCTGTTCCAGGTTGTTAGCATCCAAGATTCTCTACCAAAAGTAGCGCTGTAGATAATTAATTTTATTTTGCGTGATATATGGCGGGATTTAAAAATGTTAATGTTAGTGTAGAATGCTCGGTAGCCTGCTGCGCTTCGCGATGTTATGTCTGCAGAGACTGACGTTTACCATCGATCTGGTATGTAAATACTAGATGGTAAACGTCATTTGCCTTTTCGTATTGTGTGTCGCCTGGTAAAATCGTCTTTGCCTTCTCGGGAAAGCGATTTATTTTATTTTCGATTCGTTGATATGCAGACCGATTTATTGAGCTGAGCCCCGATTTGGATACTCGATATCGAACGACTTTGTGGAATTCGATATTCGATCAATTGGTACTTGTGAATTCGAGAATGTATAAAATGAAAACGAACTTGACAACAAAAATACACACTTATAATGTCAAAATTCACCGAAATGTTTAATTTTGGTACAGGTATGACCATTAGCAAAACATTTCTCTTCTCATTATTTAACCGGGTACATTTCTATTTTCGATCGAATTCCTAAATAGCAATTCATATTCGAATCGAATTGATCATTCGAATCGAATAGCAAAGCAAATCGAACACTGTCCCAAATAAAGAGGTCCTGTTGTTTCTAATGGGAGCAGGACTTCTTTGAAAGACACGATGTTACGACCGAGGAGGCATATGTCGTCCGCGTGATATAATATTTGCCCTTGATTTATAATATACAACTGCTCCGCGCTATGTTGAGCTGACAAATGACATATTCTAACAAAAGGTTAATTAGTATTTGGGCTGTTGGATCCCCTATCCCTTGCCGCACTCCTGATGTTATTTCGAAAGCCTCCGGGGGCTTGCCTTCGACTATCACCTTACTTTTAGAGCCATTAATAATTTACACATCAATTTTGAGGGAATTCCCAAATGTGACAAGACACTCAATTATGGATCATACGCCTGTTATAAATGTGTGAATAGAAAATGTACAGCCATGTCCTTTTAATAGCACTTTTCTAATAAAATCATAAGAGAAAAATTGGCCTGAACCCAAAATGTGCTTGCTGTAAATGACAAGAAATAGAAACTTTGTTGGTCAAACCTAGTAGCCGATGTTAAGAAAAGCGATTCCGTGAAATTTGTTAAAATTCAGCCGGTCCTCTTTTTATGTAGTGTAACAATTATTTTACCTAACCTAGAATTACGGAAATATTCCCGAATATATTCTCAATAAAATAACTTTCCAAATGTCCACTAACACTAAAACGCAAGTTCCTATAATTTCGTTATTAATCCCGAACCGTTGTCTCTATTTAATATGGTTCTACTAGGTAACAGCCTGCACAAAAAGAAATTGGTACCGTACTTGTGGCGGAGCCCTACCTTTGATTTCAGTTAATCGTACCAGACAGTTCCAACCTCCCGTCTTTTAATCATTTATAACAATTGCATATTTTAAACACTCGCAAGACGTCCACTTTGTTCCCACTACCCGTGATTGTTACAAATTTGTTTTGAAATACATAGCAGCTAATTTTTAGTGTTCTAATCGACATTTGCTGGTAAATATTTATTTATAAACACTTAAACCATTTGATTCGAATAAACGGTTATTATTTTAATAAAATTCCCCTCATCTGTTGATAATGCAGCTTGGATTAGTATTTTTATCTTAATACCCAAAAAACATATTTGGTTTGTTTCTCTGCTTTTGCATAAATACCGACATTTAATTCTCGTTTTAAATGTGCGCCATCTATTTTACAACAATAACACTCCATATTTGCACCCATAACTTTTTTAAATTGCTGAATAAAAACAAATTTTTAATTTAATATTCATCGTACATATATTAATAGTTTTTATTACTCTCATTTTATTTTTTTATTATTATACATTTAGTATATTAAATATGTATATATTATTGTTTTGAATTCATTATAAATAATAACGTAATACTACATAATATGCATACATAAATTGATTTTCTGGTATACAAACATTTAAATTCAAATTTGAGGATTCGGTTCGCATAAAACCAAAAAAATATATTAATTTATCTCTCATATATAAAATATCTGCTCAAATAATAATTTTAAAAAAAATATATTACTATTATAACAAACTTTATAATTTAAATTAAATTAGTAAAAAAAAAATTCTTCAAAGTGTAAAAAAATAATTCATAAAATTTCGTTTTTTTTCATTATATACATAGATCCTATATAATTATAAAAAAATTGCATTGATTTACATTGTATTTCATGTTTTGTTAAACTTAAATAATAGTAAATAATAACTATTTATAATAACAATTACGGCACTATAATTTATAAATCACATTAGAAAATTAAACAAAAATTAAATAAAAATTAGTTTTCTGTTTTTTTTTTGTATTAAATTTTTGTTTTATGACTAAGTTAATTGGACGATTTAATAATATTTAAGTCGTCCCAAAATTAATTTAGCTCTATACTCTAAATCTAAATCTAGGGTTCTAAACTAGTAAAAAATTCGGGTTCTCTTATACAATAAAAACAAATTTTAAATTTGTATTTAAACTTCTTGACTGACTCGAAGCTCTAGCTCGGTTGGTAAAAATATTTTATTTGTCTGTTCGATTGTTCCTCGGCAAAGCGGACATCTTTCACATCTGGAAGTAAAAAGAAAATAAATTAAATTAGTTTACTATATACGTTTATCACCGTTATCATCGTTTATTTTGTGTTTAATTTAAATTGTTAATAGGTGTTGGAGTGAAGAAAACTACTTTGAGTGAGTTATATGGGCAAAAATGGTAAAATCGATTATAATGTTTGGGCACGATAAATCATCGACTTTCAAAAGCAATTTTGTTAAGCTAGTGGTGATACTGAACAGGGAAACCCCACATAGTATTTTTGGCTATTTGAGGCTGTGTCACGAGTTTGTGTTGTAAGGTAAATCTAATCCCAGCACATTTATCTGAATTAATTAGTTTTAAAAAATAAATTGAGAAAAAAAACCTCATATTCTGAGCCGATTGAGTAAAATAATATTAAATATATCGCTGCATAAAAGAAAGTGCTACGTTGGTGGGAATGACTGCTAAGAATAACAAATAGACATCAATAGGCTAGGCTCACTAAATGTGCAAATCAAAATATCTCCGTCGTGTCTCATTATAAAGCGGCCATTGCTTTTAAAAATGAATTGGTGCAAGAACGGTTGGACTATTGGTGGAATGTGTGTAAAGCATTTGATTCGACAAATAGCAGGTGGGGACATTCCATCAAACAAACAAATACCAGTGTTATTAACAAACCTGCTACACGTTTAAGATAAACATTTTGTTTGTTTAAAAAAGCGCAGAAAGCAACCACGGTTGATTCAACCCACAAATGGTTTGATGACGTTAAATTCCACTTTTTACGGGTCCGGTACCCCACTCAACTCCCTCACTAACATTTTATTTATTAATGTGGTTGTGACGGTTGCTATCTGAGCACCTCATCACTCACAACATTCCTCTCTATAAGATTGAGCTGCGGGAACCAATGCCGCAAGGGATGCGTATCGTGTGGCAATTTTATGAAACTGGGTTGGCCTTGGCTTGGTACAGAGAAATGTGTTCGTTTTCTAAAACATGTTTACTGACCCATTATTTGTAGTAAAATCGGATGGTTGCCTTTAAAATACTTGGTGCGTGGACTGCGGAGGGAACTTTAGAAGAAATTGGATTCTGTGCCACTTCTATCTTTGGGAACTTGTGTTACAAACATTATTCACAAAATTGTAAACAAAGTTCTTTGATATTCTTAAGAACTGACATAGCTGGAAGTTCTTAATAAAAAAAAGACATTTTTTGATTGGCTGCTTTCAAGATTGGAATCAGATGTTCTTGAAACTGAACTATATATTTTCAACAAGATTGTCTCTTGGCATTTTGGAAGCTTTTGACATCAAGATTATATTTCTAAGTTTTCTTCTTGTTGAAGATGTTGAAGAATGCAAAACGGTTATTTTTTATCAGTATCAGATATAGAATTCGTCGCTGTCCAAAACAATATTCCACACATTCATTTTTCAAAAAAAAAATACTTGACTAGATATAGGTCTAAAAACTAAAATAAAATTACTTTAAATCTAAATAAACACAACCACAGTTTTTCTGATCTCATGGAGTGATAGTAAAATTTCTACTACTCGGGTGAAACAAGTAAAGGGAAACAGGAATTGAAGGCCGATAAGAAAACTATTAAATGAACCAGCCATGGCATTGGTAAGTGGACCATTTGATATTCGGTTAAATTGCTCAATAGACTGAGACAATCGTCTTGCCCTCATATCTCATCATTAAATTCTATCTTATAAGACGACCTGACTGTGTCATTGGCAGATTCTAAAATTTAAAATCATTTTTGGAAATTTCATTTAAACATTTTTTAATGACAACCTTCAAACTTGCTTAACCTTCTTACTGCAAGTTAAATTGTCAACCGAGCGATAAAAAAAAATATTAGGACAATCTTACAACGTCCAACTGGGATACGGAATGATGTTTCAACTTTAACTGGGAATGTACAGCCCTTTATACCACCCGGGATAATTAGTAATAATTTACTTTTGTCTTTTGATACTCTCCCAATCTAAGAGAAAAAAGGAGATTCTCACCTAAAAGAAATGCGGAGCTGCGCGGCGGTTTTCTAAATGGAGTAGCATAGAGCGACATAAGCATCACTCAAAAAACCTTGACTTTTAAAAATAATCATCAAACTGGAGATTGAGGCAACTTAAATCAAATAAACAGATTGAACGGTAGAAACGATCAAACGGTAAAATTTTAAAATGAAAAATGTATTCCAATTTAGCGAATTCGATTACAAAATTTAAATTAATAAGCAACAGCATCTTCAAGTATCTCTCTTCTTATCAAGTCTCTTACAAAATGAAAAAATTTATGAGAAGGTGGTAAAATAAATCTAACAAGTTTTATTTAATTATAAATCAATGATTAACTTACTTTTCTGCACATGTTGCACAGCAACTAACGTGTCCACATGGTGAAAACATAATATTTATCACACTATCCATACATATTCGACACGTCCATGCCTCAGCCATCCGTCCGACTACTGCCCTCTCAATCGCATTTCTATGTTCTTCACTATTTTCTGTTCGCATTTCGCCTAATTGTGTTTCGCTTGTACTGCTCGTACTACTGTGCTGCTGCTGCGCCTGTGCATTTATTTCAAATCCCCGTGCATGTAATATCCGCCGAGCATTATCGTGTACCTCGCGACACGTTCGCTGAATATCGAATACATAACGTTTTCCTAAATCGGTTCCCTCGCTAAACATGGAAAATATTTTGCCCTTAAAATCTCGCGTATACTGCGTTTGAACCACCGTTCGAACTGTTTCACAGCTATAAAATGCATGTTTCTCGGTAATAGCCCTATATAAACTAGCCGCATTCCTTTGCTTTGGCGGGAATTTAACTTCAAGCATTTCAGTTTCGTGCTCTTCATTCAAATAAACTAAACTAAATGTTTGCTTTTTTGAGTTTGCTTGCTTAATCGCACTGAACGGTATATTTTTGGTTTCATCACATTTATGTATGATCAGACCGTGCGGTCCGACCCGTATATCACATATATCACTTGTATCACTTGCGGTCACAAAACCGTTAAATACTTCCTCGCCAAATCCGTGTAATTTTGATATTTCATTGAGCAGCCAATATTTTGCGGATTGTGGCGACATCGATGCAATTTTCTCGTGCTCCTTGGCCAGCAGAATTAAAAAATCGGCTGGTATTGGTAATGTATCGTCTTCGGGCCGTATAACATAATTCTCGTATAGTCGTAACGGTGATACCATTTGACTTTGAATTGCATCATTTGTTGCATTCTCATTTTGTGTGCCAATTTCGCCCGACTCGGATGATTTTCGTTTCGAGGGCCGCCGTCTTTCTGTTTTCTTGCTGGCCGCACTCTCTTTATTATGTTTTATTGTGTACGATTTCATCGAGTACGTTGAAGTTAAACAGGCCGGATTAAATTTTAAATCATCCCCCTGGGCTAAGAGTGCGCCTAATTTTGCTGAATTATTCCAATCGATCGACATTATTCGCTTGCCCAATAAATCACTTCGAGCCTGCATATAGAATAGATTTCGTACTGAATCTTGGAGTATTAGATGAACGGGTACCCAGAATTTGACGCGTAGCGCTAATTCTAAATTAGCACCACGCTCATTGTGTTTCACAAGCGGGTTACGGAGATTTAGCCATTGCTTCGTTTTTGAATCGATTTCGGTCTCGTACGATTTTTTAACGAGACCAAAGTAATCCGTTTCACAGAATATGTTTAGATCATGGCACACCTGTAACGAAAGGAAAAAAAAATTTTATATTAATATGATAGTTGTGCAATTTACATCTATAATGTGCTAAATAAATATTTACGATGTCACTGGTGTCTGTATTATGTGGTTTACGTAATCCATCGCATCAATATTTATCCAGTCGTATGCTGTTTTGATAGGCGTTTTCGTATACAATCACTAATTGGTACACATAATATAGACATAGACCGGGCAGCGTATAATACCGTCGTAACCTTGACGTTCATAAAGAAAATATGTTTTTAAGGCAATTACAGCGTGTGTTTACAAATAATTTATTAGAAAGCTTATCTAATTCAAATACTCTTATCACACATATTGTATATATGTAATAGACAGAACGTAAGTATGGCATTCTTTTATACATTTCATGTTCACATGAGAGTTTGTTATATAGCGCGCGGTTTACACATTTTCTTTGTTCGAGCGCGGCAAAACATACCGGCATTGTTCTTCATGATCACACAGATTGGGTGTGCCTTACAAGTCGTTTCTTCAAAAAATTTACATTTTCACGGCCAATTAATTCTTATTTATGTGCGACCAAGCTACCAAGGTGTGGTTTAAATGTATAAACCATGTACAAAATCATAAACCGGGCCTAAAGAATACATAAAACGCAAAGCGAAACAACTAAAAAGGAAAACTCTACAATTCGAGGATTTATAATTCGAGATTTAGATATAACATGAAAATGTAGGCTACACAAAATTATGTATTACATTTCGAATTATCTTATTATGATTATATTGAATTAAATTAAGTTGAAAAAAAAGGAAAATGTACAAGAATACATACTTACAACAACTACCCGGTACAACAAATAAATATTAATCTATATTCTTGGTTGTTTAGAAAGCAACAAGAAAAAATAAATAAATAAATAAGGAAAATAATAATACAATTTAATATTCTTTGAAAATAGCAGCGCTAATTTATTTATTTCTTTTCTAAATTTGAATATCAAATTAAGAAATAAAGCACACAAAAAAAAACTTGCGAAGGCCGTATTTGTTTAAAAAGAAATATAAACACCAATAAAACGTGTATATGTAGAAAATAATAACAAACAACAGACACACATTGCTTCCGCGCGCATCTTAGTTAGTAAGTGATGAGATAACGCTTCATATGTACTTAGTAGAGTTTAGTTGGTGTACTTAGAGAAAATGTCGCTGTCTGTCGCAAAGATGTTATCTGTGTCATTTTGTATTTTTGCACAAGTACGAGTATTCTGTGTTTTGTAAACAAAACAATATTTTAATCGAGGTCATGTTACGTTTAGGTTGATCGCCTTTACGCGATATTTACGTTTTGTGTGTATTTTTATATTTTTTGAAGCAATTTTTTTATTGCTAAGTTAATAAGTAACCCATATTGGCATAGTGGCTCTTAGATAAGAATAACATGCTTATTCCTGTGGGGTACCCCTACTTTGTGGTAACCTCGATTCTAATATTCAATTTGGTCAACAATTGATAACATTTTGTGTATTTGTGACAGTTACGATAAAAATATTTTTATTTCTTACAAAGCGTATATTACAAAAAATATTTTGCATTGTGATTTTATTTGAAATTAGGAAAATGTCGAAGAAGCCCTCGATCTGTGTTAACTTTACCGAAATAGTACATTAAAAAGAGAAATACGAAGGTTGATAATTTTTTTAAGGAAAATTCAATATGTCTAATTACATCTAAGATCGGTTTCAAAGGCAAAATTTTTGATTTCCAGAATGTAACTAAGAAGGTTACATTCGATAACATTATAAGTGGTAGGCAGTGGAAGTGCCATTTGTGCCAAATAGTGGCAGTCAAACCAAGCCTCCGAGTATACACATTAATCACAAATTCTATAGTCTCTGCTTCACTCTTAACTCTGTATCCCATCGGCAGCATTTAACATTGAGCTTGTAGTGGGTTATCTTATACTTATTCGATGCCTTCGATTCGTGCAGGGGCGGCATATTGTATGGTCGAATCGATTCGAAATTCGAAAAAAATCGAATGGCGGTATGTTGTATCATTTTCGATTCGCGCAAAATGATAAAATTTTATCATTTAACACCAAAAGATTAAAAAAACGATAATAGTCGAAAATGATACAACGGACTGTCACATTTTTCGATTCGACTCTCAAATTCGATTCGATTCGAGGTGATGCTACAACATTCCACCCCAGATCAGCCAAATTTGGAATTAAATAATTTTTTTTTAATACTGAACTGTCACAATAGCAGGGTTCCATCCATTTCATGGGTTGACAAGAAATAAATATTACTGTTTGTATCAAAGAAACAGTTTTCAGAACCAACTAAATGAAATTAAGCAGATGTGCAAAATATCATCTGCCCAAATTGACAAACAAAACGAAATTCTACAAATAAGTTGTGTCTTTTGGTATTTTTAGTCAATAAATAATCTGATGACAGTTCAAATTGTTGTTGGAGTGGTGAATATCGGTCCATCGGATTAAATTCGTTGTTGCAATTGACAATCAAACTCGAATTTTCCGTATTAAGTTTTGGTGGTATTTTATTTTGCCAGTAATAAATAGTAGTAAGTAAGAGCAACGTATGTCTTTCGTAAAAAATTATTCACATGCATGTTGACAAATTTCCAACTGGGTAACCGCTCGGATCACTAAACTTATCGTTTGTATACGGCATTCGAATATCAACTTAACTTCCCAAATAATGAGGCACCAAAAAATTGGCATTAAAGTTGATTTTCATTTTAAAACGGTTAATTTAATTATATTTATTTCTAAGATAATGTTCTTGTTTAAAAAACAAAGGTCTAAGCTGGGAACCCAGCCATTCTCACGTGGGCTAATTAACTTAATTTGCCTAAAAATTTAAAATTAGGAAAATTATAAACTCCATTTGAAAGTTTCAACGCGATTTCTTTGGGACCATAGAATATTTACTGGAATTTGAGTAAGAAAATGAGTGTTATACACTAAAAGTGGTCAGAAAATGTTTGGTCCACAGTAGGAGTAGTAGTTACAATAATGTTTACCTAGCACCGATATTTTATTTTATTTTAACGTGAGGATATTCAAATAATTAGATGTAACTCGAAATGTGGAGAATAAACTTTATAGCGACAAAGCAGATGAATGATAAAAGGACATTTTTCCTAAAGCGGATAGGAAAATTGTGTTTTACGTTGTGTTTTATTTTAAGGAACGCATTTGGAAGCTTAAGTTTTTTATGATACAAACCAAATTTCAAGCTCTTTCGGAAATTTAGCATTTATAATAAAACTAAAAGTATTGATAATTTGAAAGAATTAAGTTGGTTAAAAATTCACTGTAACATTCTGTTTTCTCAAGAAAGAAAAGGTTTTATGGTAGAAAATACCTTCAACATTTTCAAAATTACGTTCTACATGGAACGATTGCACGCATTGTTCGTCGTGAATCTAATAAGGTGACGCTCCCATATTCTTGGTCATTTTTTGTTCTAAAACTAGGGGTATATTTTATAATAGGAGCGAAACGGCCCGATGCGATTTGAAATTTATTTACTTACTTGATAGTTTTTGATATTGTAGCATAAAATATGTAAGTGATATTTAAAACAATATTTTTATTTGTAAAATCAGAAATAAATTTAGAATAAACACTTATCTTGAAATAAGTTTTTATTTTGAATTTAATTTTGCGTTTGGTTTTACTTAAATCGATATAGGTAAGTGTTTTTTTCTATGCTAAATTTGGTCCCCTGAAAAATAGCTAAAAAATAGATAAGTGATTTTGTTGAATTGCCACAGATATATCTTAGATTTTTCTTAAATAATTCGTTTTGCGATGCAATTCAAAATAATGCTAGCAAAACTCACAACTCGCAGCTTTAGGCAGTGGTTAATTATTATTTCTAATATAGAAATTTCTTTGTTCGGGATGGTCATAACGCACGTTAGAAATTTATTTGGCCATTTAAAGGTCATATTTACCAATTACCAGCGAATTCGAATTTTTGCTCAAAAAACTCATCGAATCTGAATATTTTATTTAGCTCAATATTTTAAATTTTACTAATAGGGCAATTTAATTTCCTTGCATTATTTTTTTTTATGCCCTTTGAGCGACTTGAATTGGTGAATTGGACAATTGTTTGGAACTTACATCTGGGGGCCTATTATGACATTTTTTCGATCTCGTAAAATACGAAATCGTAAAATTCAATCAATGGTGGGTAGTCTCTTTATATTTAGGCGCATTTAAAAAATTTTTAGCTATACCAACATTTTTTTCCATAGAAAACTTAAAATGTCAAATTGGTGTGCACATTGGTAAATGACCTACCAAAAATCAATAAAATAAATTGTAATACATTAAACTAACTACTCAATTTTTATATAATAATTGACTAAAAAACAACAGTTTTTAACAATATTTTAAGAAGTAATTGAAGTATTTTAATTTAATAGAAAAATAATACGTATACTCTATTGTTCCCGTAAATACGTTATTCGTCGGTGCCTATAGAGCAGTCGAATTGTGACATTTGATTTTCGTAAAATTCGATATCGATTTTTTTTTTTGTTCATAATAGGGCGGATTTTACGATTTTCGAATTTTACGAAAGGAAAAAAAAATCATAATATCAATTTTCGCGCCGGATCGAATTTTACAAAATCAAAAAAATTTCGAAATTCAACGAAATTCGAAAAAAACCCTGAAGGTATTTGTACAAAGATTGGAACATGATTTTATTAAGCCTTTGATTGAAGTTTTTTGCAACTTTATTATGTTGAGTTGGCTGACAAATTAAAAGCTGAGAATTCCAATAATTGGAAAATTTTCCAAAAATTTGGCAAGTTTCTTGGTAAATGATGCGATGTTTTAACATAAATTTACTATGAAGCTGATAATAATCAATATAATCAGTATAGGTTAGTTGATACAAATTCCACGGAATACCGTAGTCGCCTGAAAATCGATACAACGAGGCATTAAATTGATTTTTGTGAGATTTAATATTTTTATTATTTTGTTCGTTAATCTTTAGAGCAAGTTAACAAATCCCAAAATACCGGGCTGCTATCTAGCTACATATATGGTGAGTTGCTCCCAGAACATTGAACGTAGGACTTATACCTATTATCGAGTCGGTTAGGCTACGAATAACTCAAGCCCGTGTCGTTCACTGATAAATCATGGTTTATACTCCCATTATGTATCTCACTTTGAATAAGAATTTCACATATTTCCATCACCTCGTTTATTGACAACACTAACTGAGAGTTTAAGCATTTATGACAAATTTAGTAAAGTTATATAAAATGAAATCATTTTATGTCAAAATATTTTGACACGATGGACATAATCGACTGTCAAGCCATCATCTGGTTCCGTAGCTTCTAATTGGGAAAAGGTACAGCAACAAATATTAAAGGTGGTGTACCCGTTATTTTTAAGGACCGCATTAAATCGCCGCCCCATAAAATCTACCAGTGATTGGCATCTTTCAACTGGGATGCTCCATCAAGCGTTTTCAACGGTTGCTGCCCAAAGCTCATTTTATTTCTTGGCCTCGGCATTTTACTTCGGGCAATTTAATATTGGGAGATTGAGCTGGGCATTCTATTACATTATTTGCAGCGATATTATCTGTGACTCTATTCTGGCTTTCCGTGGGAATAGGGAATTGGGAAAAATATTTTCATAGCAAAGTTGTCTAAATTGTATTTTTCTGGCCTACTGATTGAATAAGTTTGGTGTAAATATTTTCGAAACAAGGTTAAATGAGAAAATATTTTTCCCTAAAACACAAAAAGTGGAATAAAAGTTTCCCAATTAACTTCGTTTTGAAAATGTTTGCACTAAAGTGATTCCTTCAGTAGGCCAGAAAAATATAATTTAGGCAAAAATGCTATGAAAATATTTTCCCCAATTCCCTATTCCCAGAGAAAGCCAGAATAGGGCCACTGGTGTGCGAACAGTTTTTGGCCCGCCATAGGCTTTGGTGCATTCACCACAGAACTCGGAGCCTCGAATTTACGCACCAAACGATTGATGGTTGTTTCATTTAGGCGGTTATGGCGACCAAAATATTCACGAATTGCGCGAAACGTGTTTTTTATTTTTGTTTCATCATTTTTGTAGTGCTCTTAAATAACTCTAACACGGTCTTCAACCGAATACCACTCAGTAGCGAAAAATGGCAAACATTTAACTAACAAAATGACATGAAATGGTAGACAAAAAAAATATGGCGTCTTTGCAAAACTATTTTTTATTTCCTGCGTCTCATTTGGACTACCCTTTTACATTTATTTTCGTCCTAACGAAAGAATTTGGTCAATTGGTAATATGTTATGGTCAAAAAATGATTTTTAGTCAACATCGTTTTTGACAACGAGAAAAAGACATTCATCCTTTTCCCGTATTTCTTTCATTAGTTAAAGGTTTCAACTCGAAAAACAGCAATTTTTTCGTGTTCGCAATTTCCATTACTTTGCTAGGAAATAAGGTAGCCCCGTAAAATGTTTAGTCCGTCACCAAGTTGCATGTATCTTTTACTTCTTTCGTCAGATGGCTATGCACCTAAATGCCAAAATTCTTCACATATTCAGTGTCCTCTGAGTAATTCAGCCGGAATTTAGCTCGTTTGCGAAATATATTTTTTTTTTTTACAATATATGAATCTTACGGAAATTATTCTAAGATGCCTTTGTGGATGGGGGAACGGGACCTTCGAATTGTAATTTTTAAATGTTTAGTTTTGGGACGCATATTTAATATTCTTGAGCTTTAAACATCTAGACAATTTGTATCTCACAGTGATTGTTCTAGGACGCCATAATACAGGTACATTATTCGTATTCTAAACTTTGTGAATTAAATCCGAATAGTAAAATTTGAATTTGTTTTTGAGATGTCTATTGAATTCGGCTAACATTTTTATTCAAATTTGTTACTTTTCAATATTCGACGTTATGAATATTTCTGAAAATTTTTGAGACTAACAAATGTATTATATTGCAGGCGTACCACTAATTTTTTGAGGGATCTACTTTTTGATTTTCAAAGTATTATGAAGATGCACTCAAGTATGCTGATCATTTTATTGGACACTAACTTGCATACGTTTAATTGTTATAAACTTCTGAAGGATTAAAAAATCTTATTGGTGTGGCCCATACAAATTCGCATGATATAGACCCTGCTCAAAGCAGTACAAGTTATTTTAACACATTCGCGCAAATGACTGCTATAGCATTCAAATGTGTGTTTCTGAGTAGTACACATATTTAGAAAGTGTGCGTTAATGTGTTAATGAACCATTTCATATTCAATTTGAGACCTACTCAATCTTGATATCTCTGTTCCGGCCCGCGAAAACAATTGTGTACGAAAAATCGTGTACGAAAGAGAATCATGAAAAAAACAAAACGCCATTAACACGTTCACGATGGCGCTGTAACTCTTGCTCCTCGCCCATTGGCGGCTGCGCTTAAAGCTTTTCGCTCTATCGAACGGGAGCTAATCCAGCCGCCTTATTTCTGAATACGATACAAATCTTCTTAAGATACGAAAATTCAATTCGATACGAAAATGAATTGGTGTTTCTGAATACGAACGTTCCACAAATTTTAATTTTTACAGTGTAGGCAGAGGGAAACTTTTTTGTTGTAAAATTTCCTTCAAAATAAACAAGAGTCTTATTTATAAATAAATAAGTGTTGCAAAAATAGAATTATATACCATAGAATGAATGTGATGATTTTACCCATATAAAATTTTCTATTTCATGTGTAGCAGATGGTTATATGAAAAATGCACATTGCGGTGTCGCCAAAATCAAACTAGATTTTGTTTGTTCAGATTGACAGTAAAATTTTACCAGTAATTTTTTCATTTTTTATTTTATTTGTTTTTGTATTTTTTTTTATCTAAATATTTGGTGTTACGTATAGTCTAATAGCACAATCAAATGCGTACCACCGTGGTACCACCGCCCGATGAGGCAGTCTAATGCGGGCCACCGGTGGTACGCGCCACCCGATGAGACAGTTTAGTGCGGGCCACCGGTGGTACGCGCCGGTGTGAACGTGTTAAAGGCTATGGTTATATTTACATACACATTTGTGTATGGTGGACTTTAATTTAAACAACTTAATGACTTTAATTAAAAATTGTTTCTGGTCGGAAGAGAGAAAAAAATATAGATTTTGCTGGTTGTGTACGAAACTAAAAATATTGTCAGTAAAATTTACTGAGAGAATAGATGTGGTGGCATTAATATGCTGCCATAATGTGCTATAAAAAATGTAAACTGAGGTATTTTTTATGGCAGCATGGTTCACACATCTACAGAAAATGTATGTAAAGATAAGAAATTTTTCCGCACCCTCATACAAAATAAGTCGTTCGCCATTTTTATAGTCAAATGTCAATTTGTTTTTTTTTTCGAGTTTAAATTTTACGTTAACATTAGTGGTTTTTTGTGGTACATATATAAAAATTAAAATATTAAAATATATACAGAAAATCGAAATGTACGAAAATGTACAAATTAAAACTTTTATGAAATTTTTAGGTTATGCCAAAATGTAAAACCATAAAATTTTACTATAAAAATGAAATAAAAAATATTAATTTTCTTTGTCACTCTTATGGAATTATAAGATTTTTTTTGTTTCACGTTTTTTCAATAAAAAAATTTCTGTCAGCAAATTTTTGACACGCAGTATTTCCACGGTACGTAATGTGTTAAACCAATAGACACAAAAGAAACATTTTCAGCTGGGTTTTAAAAATAAGCTTGGAATATCAAATACAAACAAATCATAATATGCGCAGAATTTATAGCGTACAAAGACCGTCTGTATGCTTCTTCATCACACAACAAACACTGAGTGTACAAAAAAATAAAAATTTTTGGTTGACAC
Organism: Nephrotoma appendiculata; assembly: GCA_947310385.1. Taxonomy (NCBI): domain Eukaryota; kingdom Metazoa; phylum Arthropoda; class Insecta; order Diptera; family Tipulidae; genus Nephrotoma; species Nephrotoma appendiculata. The sequence continues at coordinate 143,453,845 of OX371223.1, forward strand.
AAACAAATTTATTCAATTGAAGTATGTACAAGAATATCATTAAATATTTGCTTTTTAATTAAAAAGAATTTGGTGTGTTGCTGGCTAAAAGGTAATATATCTCTAATTATTTTGTAACTTTTATCTTCTAATTAATTATACGATAGTGAAATACTTTCGTTGTATGTATATAGGCAAATACTTTCTTTGCTACTTGGAATAAAATAAATGCGAAAGTCTCAAACACTCAAAAGATAACGATCGACGACTTTCAACCTTTGACCATAAAAATACAAAACAATGAAAACACGCTTATAACGTGTCGAGTTTCATTAATCAGTCTTTAATATTTATTTGATGCAATCGATTTTCAATTTCCTTATTGTTTGCGATGTTTTTGTGTGTGTGACGTACACGCATAAATTGATTGAATAATTTTACGATTTTTTAGTAGTTAAGGCCAAGGTTAGGACTAGTTTAGTATACGATACATAATAAAAAAAATTTAGTTTACATTTTTTGCAAACAAGTTTGATACCGGTTTTGATATAAATAAATGTAAGAGGCGGCGGCACAGTCACAGTTTATTTGACAAAACACACAACTTGATACCAACTTAATTCGTTTTTCGCCAATCTGAAACAATGCCAAATGTTCTATATTAAGTATTGATGAATGTGTTTGCTCATCGATATATCGTGAGAGAATTTATTTGTTTTAGTTTATCCGTGTATTAATTAATGCACGTGCCGATTTATAAAATGCAACTATAATTTGGTCCAAATATAGCTCTTCTTCTATCTATGGCAGACATTACGTATACCTTTGTTTTAGGGTTTTGATTGTGCAGTTTCCGATTGGATGATTGCCAATTTTAAAAAACAAAAAAATTTTAATAACTCGTTGTTCCGATTTATTTGTTTTGTAATTTTCTATTTGTGGCTGATGGTTTTGGTAATATCGGGAAACGTTCACGTGCCATTATTCATTCAGAACTTCAATTTACAGAAATATTAGAATTAAACTAATTTTAGAATACTTAAATCTCAGAACTTGTGACTGACTGTACAGGCAGACTTTTATAGAGAACATTATAATCGACCAATTTAATACGTTAAGAAAGGCAGTGCATGGGTTTAATAGATCATAAACTTTGCTGAAATTCAATGTAAGCTGGGACAGGAGACGAAGCTCAATAATTAGTTAACTTAAAATAAGATAATTAAAATCCAGAGTACAGGCGTCCCTCGTATAACACGGTACTTGTAAAACCCGGTTTTCATATTTCACGGTACAAGAATTGAGATTAATATCCCTTTTTCAACCAAAAAAAAATTCGCTCAATTTAAGTCCAAACCACACAAATGTGTGAGAAAAAAACCATAGTATGTAATGGCGTTTTTGATAAAAAAGTTCGCTTGATTTGAAGTACAATCAACACAATTGTGTGTATAGTTATAGTGTTTTTTTACGGACGAAAATAAGTTTGAAAGGAATGCACAAATGTCTAAGTTGGTTCAAAAAACATACAAAAATAAATTTTTGACATGATTCTTTTGCAATACCCACACAATTGTGTTATCGGACAGGAAAAGGGGTATAACACGGTTTTGATATAACAAGATTCCGAAGAATCGAATATACATTGGGAATTTGAATATTCATTTTTTTTAATTCCGTTCAATGAGGGGTATCCCCTAACTTTATTGCTACAGATTGCTACAAATCTTTCATTTCATTTTGAGAAGAGACAGTATGCATTTTGACTTTGTAAATGAAGTCGAGTTTATAGTAAATATAATTATGCAATTTGTTTCACTCGAAGAAAAAATCTGTTGGAATTCTCTTAGAATTTTAGATCGTATAAAATGCGGAGAAAAGCCCACATCGATTGCAAAATCATTAAATTTAAATGAAGCTACTATTCTAACTATCAATATAAAATATAAAAGCGAAATTAGAAAAAAATGTTGCCTTCGGTTTTCGCAAGGAAAGGGTGGTTTGAAAATGTTCGGCAAGTAAAGGGTGATGTGAAAATTTTAAAAAAGATTTTCTTTACGCACTGTAAAATTTTAAGGAGAACAAGCTTCAGCAGATGTAGAGAAAATAATATTCAGCAGATCAAATTTGCAACGCCGATGAGGCAGCTTTTTATTGGAAGAGACTGCAGACTCGAACTTTTATTTCAAAAAATGAAAAGCAAGTACCAGGTTATAAGCTTTGTAAAGATCGTGTTACCTTTCACATGTGTAGTAATCTATCGGGAAATTTTGTAGTAAGACCAATACTAATAAATTAATCGTTCCTTGAATCCCAGAGCATTGCAAAACTTCGATAAGTCTCATCTACCTACCAGTCCTCTGGCGAGCAAATAAAAGAGGCTGGGTGACGCAAAATTTGTTTGAAGACTAGTTTCAAATTTGTTTTAAAAGTTTTCGAAGAAAAAAAAAATTGAGCTATAAACTTTTATTGCTCATTGTTAATACAGTTAGCCGTAGTAGAGAGTTGAACCATCCTAACGTAAAAATTGTGTTTTTCCAACCGTTAGCCCAAGGAATCATTGCATCAATAGAGGCATACCTAATACGACTAGCATTCCAAAAACATTTCGATAGACTGGAAAAAGATAAAAATGAAACGCTTACTCAAGCTTGGAAAGAGTTTCCTATTTTAGATTAAAACAGTCTTCACTTCATGCGCGTTGGTAACCTTTGTTACCCCAAATGGTCCAGAGAGAAAACGTTGCTCCATTTGAGGAAGCTCAATTTAATAGAATAATATCGGCGGGTTCTAATGTAGAAGCTTTGAATGAGGAAGAACTAAATGAGCTACTAAATACCTCCACTTTTAATAACAACGGTTTCTCATTTAAATTTAAATGATCTGTAAGAACGAATAGCTGTAGCTAAAAAATTAGAAAAAAATTTCGTTGATAAAGATCCTTCAGTAGTACAAATCGGAAAATTTAAAAGAGAATGGAAAAGTTCTTCAACTACTTATAGAGAAATTCTGAGACTTGCAAGATCGAAATAGGCAAGTAATTGCAACTACATCAGATAACTTTTGTAACGATGGAAAAATAGTGAAGAGGAGTTTCAACCAACCCTATGAGAAAAAAATAGATTAGCTGTTATTTTTGAAGAGTCTGATGATGAAAATTAATTTTGTGATCGTAATAATCTCTATTATTTTTTTGAATATATTTTTGTATTTCATAATAATGTTGAATTTCATTTTTAATAAAAACTTTTACTTTTTCATTTATGTAGTATTTGGAACGAAATTTGAGCTATCATAAAATTTTACACTTTAACTGTGTTAAAATTAACTGTGACTTGATTTCGTATTTAATGTGTACCGAACATTGCCTTTATTTAAATTTTTTCAAAGTTTCGTATAACACGGTTTCGATATAGCACGGTAAGAATTAGCCGTGTTATACGTGGGACGCCTGTATACTGTTACGCATTTGCAAGTTCTTATCAGTGGATGTGAATACAACGATCAATTTTGATAACACTCATTTTCACAATCATTCATTAGTTTTTTCTACTATTCACTTTTGCTTCTACCGTATCGCGACTACTATTTATATGCCTAAAGTTATAAAGAGCAAAATGCTGGGCTAACCCAAAATGTCGTTCAAAAATGCACCAATATCCAAACCTAGATGTCACCACCATTGAAAAATATCATCCCATGTAACCAATTTCGGTGATTGATATTTTCCCCATCAGGCACGATTGCATCAATACATTAAATTCGACTGCCTTCATTGCGCCCGGCAAGTAGCGCATATTTTCATGAAAAAAGGAACAGTACACTACTCAATATAAGATTTCTTGGTCGTATTAACACTATTGCCAGCTTGTGTTGGATTTAAAAACCAATGTTTTTGTTGGACTAGATATACATTTTCGTTTCTATTTTATACCACTCTGCTATTGAACCCAATTGTGTTAGGCATGATGTAAATTTCCAGACATTTATGAATAAATTCAGAACATTTAAATTGGAGATAAATTTTAAACTATATGGAAAACAAATTTACCTTGACTTGGTTTTTTATAATTCCCTTACTATATTTAGGTGCTAGTTTAGCATTGAAGTGGTTGGTCGCTTTAAATGTATTGTCCTTAACTTTAAATGTGGGATATTCCTCGCTCACAAATTTTATTGATAAAAATATTTCTGAACCTGACGTGAATCTCGAGCATTACTTTATGTAAGTGTCGAACTTGGTCTGCATTTTCATCTATCATTTTTCGCAAAAGTTTCTATTCCTCGCCATAACTAGTTCTATATGAAACCAACCAAATGGCCGCTTACGATTTAGACACCAATATCGGAGTGTGAATACCTCCGGAACTTCGTTTACATATAAAAATTCGTCTCGTATAAATTCCAGAATTTTTGACGATTCCTTTCATTGGAGTTTTAAGAATTATATGCTATAATTATTCAGTGACTACATTTAAAAATGCGTAACGCCCGCCATGTTCAACAATGGTCTTGTTTGTTTTAGCGCTTAATTAGTGCTTCGGAACTTACAAATCACCTCGATCTTGAGTGCATGAATGCCATCCTCGACGAAAAACAACCAAAACTATTTTATATTTCTCCTGAACCCAGCAAATTTATGGTTAAACCCAGCAACAATGAGAAAGTTAGCTATACTTAACGAATAAGATCAAAAAAAAATCTATAGACATGGATATAATTAATAAATTGTTTCCAGAGACCAAATGGCGTCACAGTGAACATCTAAAGCTGCGATAAACTTAGTAACATTCATCTGCCAATTAAGAAATCTACTAGATGGCGAGCAGATAGGGGGAAATTCGGAAATGGAAAATGGTGTTCGAAGTAATTCAAACATCCAAACATATCTAACTTTTGCACTATTATATTAGGAGTGACTCAACAAGCAATTTCACATCGCTTAAAATAATTGGGGATGAATCAAGACTGGCTGCCTGCCAGGCATAAATAAACGAAAGGGATTTATGCATCGCATAGTCACTGTGATGCAAAATGAATCCAATACGATAACCCAAAAAGAAGAAATGGACAACCAAGCCGAATATTTATGCAAAAAAACTCGAGTTGTGTATTTAGTGAGATCAGCTTGGTGTCGTGTATTATGAGTTGCTAAATTCGAACGAAATCATCCGAAAAACGCGCTCGCTACTACTCCAATCACGACAAAATTATTCTACTGCATGATAATGCTCGTCCACATGTTGCGGCGCTGGTCAATAGCTATACTTGGAAACTCGCTTTCTCGTTCTCAGGAACGAGAAAAAGTAGTGAATAGCGATGGACAATACTTTGAATAAAACATAACCCACCGTTTTTTCACAATTAATACAGAATTTTTGATAAAACCGGCACAGACTTATTTGTATACAAATAGTTGCTCAATTTTTCGATGAACCGGCGAGTAGCACATCGAACAGTAATTTCAAATTTTATTTCAGAAATAGTTACTAATTGAAATAATTCGGTTCAATCGGGAAGAAAAAAGAATTAAGCAAGATTTCCATTTTGATGGAGCGTAACTGTTGGATGGTTGAGTAGTAAAAGTACACAACACGAATATAGCGAGTCTGCTGCCAAGTATTACTCCGAAAGTGAATACTGGCCAACCAAAAAGAGTACAAGCGAATACAATTACAACAAAGAGCTTTCTAATGGTTGACATAATTACAACAATAGATGCAGTCAAGATGAAAAATTCTGAAAAGCTCACAAAGTGCTGGCTTTTTATCAAACACATAAAACACAATCCGACATTAATACGATTTTCGAGAAAGGCATTATGGGCTAAAAACCGACTGATGTGAATCTGTGCAATACGTCAATTAAGCCAATTGGAAAGCGGGGGGGAAAAAAACTTCGACTTGTAAAAATATAAAGCTGTGGCATATAATTTTTTTATGAATAACAGTAATCACTGCAATAAAAATGTATTAAGATTAAATTATTTTGGAATTTTTATGGTATATATAATTTTTATGTCCCCAAAGACTTAAATAAATAAATCCACACCGTCACGATGAACGCACAGCAATTTTTATTTTTTGTTATCGGCAAAGTCATTAGTCTGCAGAAAAAAAAACATTTTGTAGTGCTGTACAGTACCAAAAATTTTCATTTTTCATTATGTATTAAATAAAATTGAATTTTTTCCCTCATTCTACACGCTGAAAATTCGCTGAATCAGGGACAAATACTTTATTTCAATTTATTGTTAGCGTTTCATTAAAAACTCAAAAAAAAATATATTTCAGTTTTTACTGTATATGGGGGAGGTCATTATTTATTTTTATCAAAGATTATATAACCGGCATTCGGAAAATAAATAAATAAATGAAAATAGGTCAAGACAATACACTATCATAAGAAGCACATTGTCTATATAAGGCTAAGTTATGATGGGGGCCAAAAACGGCTCATCATCTAAAAATAAATGCAAGTGCGAAAAAATAAAGCAGCAATAACGTGGGATTAAAAAAAGGATTTATATTCGATCGACATAAACGTGTTTATCGGTTGATATGGGTTTTTCCAAATTACACAAAACTCAATTTCACTTTAAATGCCCTTGTTTGTTTAAAAAATAAAAAATTATACAGCAAAAAAATTGATAATCTAAAACTTTAAGATTTTGTTATTAGAAATTAATCCCGCCAGTAATTTAAGTCTAATGTTTGTGTCATTTTTATATTTTCATTGACTAGTAATCATTTATCGACTTTGGACACACTGATTTTCGTTTTGTATATATACAGTGTGAACATGACAAATGTAATATTTACTTAGAAATTGTTCATCTAATTCGGGAATATGTGAATAATGAAAATGAAAGTTTGTTTAGTATAAAACGGTTTTTTGTATGATTATTCCCATATTGAAAAAAGTTATATTTTGTTATCACATACGAAATATCGGAACCGTTTGACATAATTTTTTTTACAAAAATATTTAAAAAAATATGAGTTTAGTTTTAAGACTCAAGAGGAAGTCAGAAATGAAGATAAAAAAGATTTTCTGTTCTTGTATTATAGATAACGATAACTTAAATAACAAGGATCTGAAAAACATATTAGAGTAGAATGAAATGTTATCTGAAGTAAAATACGTATATAAAATAAGTACAGAGCGAAGCATTGTCACCATACAGTCTTAAGTGTTTTATTTTTACAAGTGGTTATAGATAAGGCAATCGATTTAATCTACACTGAAATGTTTTTATGGAACTTTCGAAATATTCGCGAAATTACTGCGTGCCTATTGAGTGGACGATAGATTGGTACGGTTATGTCATATAATCATCATTCAGTATAAAATATCTGAGTATAAATTTGCAACTATCAAGATTCATGGTCGCAATATTAAGAAGCAAATTTAAACCGAACAAAGAAAAGACGTTGAATACCAAACCACTTCAAGACTGATAAAAATATAATTTCGTTTTACAATGCTTTCTTGATGAACGATTGGAAAAGTAATTTATGGTTTGAACGTTGAACACGCTTATCATTGAGAATAAAAAAAATTCTAGCTGAACTGTAACCTTTTGTTTAAGGAATGGGGGTGCACTGTAGAGCACGTTTGATTAGAATCGAGTGATATTTTGGGTTAAGTGAAGAAACGTTCAACATAGAGATGTTAATCGAGGACCTTGCCGAGCGTTAGACCTTAACCCGAATCTTTCTGGCAACAAATTACGCGCATACCATTTCTCGCTTATCCAACTTAACTAATACACACAATTATGCATTTCGGTATTCTTTTGCTTCGTATTGCATGTGTTGAATTAAAATGAAAAAAAAAAAATTCAAATGTAATCTTGCAGTTTATTACAAAAACATCGGTGAAAAACTCAATTTTATGAAGGGACACATTTTGTACTCTATCGCTCCGCTTGAAATATTTCAATTTCGTATAAAAAATGGGAATGCTCGCACGAAATTCACCTGCAAATAAAATTTTAGTTACATGTGTATCTCTATCTAATAAAAACCTATCATCTGATATTTTATCAAATCCGCGTATGAGCATTTTTTATTATATTTGCGTGAATTTCAAGTTTAATCGATGTCATTTCGTTACTCGGAGCTCTAATCCTGGAATCGGGGAAAATATCTCGCTTTCGGAATATAATTTGCTTTAGAATTCTCCCTTTCCCCCGTCTCTTTTCCTATCAATGGAATCCGACTGCAACTTATAAATAAATTTGAAAGTGGTTGAAGTACCAAATTTTTCCCGATTACAAAATGGGGCGCCCAGGGCTGAAATTATTAAATGAGCTTGGGCATTGTAAAAAAACGATTTCAAAGAATTCCGGCCTCTCACAAATTACTGAAACTGATTGACCAATTGTGGCCAAATAGTGACCAATTAGACCCAACTTTTGGTTTTACAATATTCGCTTGATGACATGCGAGATTCATGGGGGTAGCATTGCCGCCTTAAAATATGCGACCTTGCGGCTATAGTAAAGGTTAAGATCCGGATTTAATATTCTACACTCATAGACGTATTTTTCATATACCAATTTCTGCTGCAAACATGTTCATAAATTTGAGTAGCTTAAAAACATACTGTTTGGAATTATTCACTCTCAATCACAATTCAAGAAACAAGTTTTTGGCCGAACGCGAAATGAACTGGACCAAATTATTAATAATAAAAATTTATTCGACTACCAAATGTTTAATTATAAAGGCATATATTCAAAATGGCCAGGGGTTCACACAAGAACCAACTGGTCGATACGCAACAAATCTCACCGCAATCAACCCAAATAAATTTTAAAATTTGACAGAACTTAAAAACCAAAGTTGTGGCCTACTAACAATTATGAATTTCAATGGCGACAAATGTGAAATGGACCAGCAACAATTTGCAATGTATTTTCTAAATAGTTCAGGGGCGCTATTCGTTCTTCTCAACCGTAACGAGAAGTCTGAGAACGAAGGCAAATCTCCTAATCTTCCTATTCGAGCCGATGGTTAACAATTTGTTCTATTTTCACTTTAAGCATTAATTTTGATCAGAACGGATTCTTTTGGGGTCTAACTGAAAAGATTCCAGAATAGTTTAATGAATTATAACATGCACCTGACTAAAACGGAAACTAACTTTTGCTTTTTTTAGTTCATTAATAATTTATTAGATTTAAATAATAATTCAAATGCTACGAGTATAATTTAAATATTAATATACAAACCTCGTTATTAATACATATTAATTCATAATTAACCTAATAATGAATTTATGTAAAATTCGTAACCCTTTCGTTACGCTTACTCGTCTACTTAATTTGCCTGAAATTTTTTTTAATGGTTGATCGTCCTGCAACCAACTATTTTAATATGTCGTTTCCTTAGTCATTCATGATTAAGTTGGAGCACGGTTGACGCAAAAATTCATTACAAATTTGTTGGTTGCGGAAATGTGAAATAATGGAAATTCAAGAATTTTTACTCAAAAAATTTGTTGCAAAACAACTCAGGAGTACGTTGAGGACTTAAACATTTTTGTCATTCGCGATTTTCGCCATTTTCATACGGTTTTTCAGGCTTGTTAAAGAAGGGGAAAATTCTTAAGTTATTTTTTTCGGCATTTTTTAAGACACTAACAGTGATAACAAAATTTTTCCTTGGCTCTAATCTAATATTCCTTTTGAATAAAACCAAAATCAGTAGTTTTGAGTACTAAGCTGCATCAACCTTTTATTTTTAACATTCTTTAAGAGCTTCTCAATTATATGCGACATATACATATCTTCTATAATAAACTAATAATTTGGCGCAAACGACAAAACGGTGGATTTAAGAACTATGGTATTAATAATAGAATTGTTGCTTGTTATAATAACAAAAGTTTTGAGTACTACTGAGGCTTCAGTAAATTTTCTTCCATTCTTGAAGAACTTCTTTGTGAAGTTTTAATATACTCGTCTGATGAAATTACAAACCTCCCAAACATACATGACCGCCCATACACAATTTGCACATAATTGGTTTGTCAGGGTTATAGCCTTATAGTCTAATTCCAGAAGAAAACAATTTTATTTTGTTTTCACAAATTAAGCAAGAGAGTAGAAGATAATCATTGAAAAATAATTGTTCTTGATTAGAAAAATAACTGTTCATGAGGTCGAACATTTCATTAATTTCTTTAAAATTTTCAAACGTTTGGGAGAATTTAAATTAACGTAAGTTATTAGTTTACTCTAGCAGGTTCCAGGTTAGCTTTTCAGGCTTGATAATAAAAAATATATTTATTAAAATCCTTATATTTACCAGGGACTAGTTTGCAGTGGTTTCATTAAATTCACTTGATGTAGGGAATATTAATTCAGTAAATATGTACCCTGTGTGAAATAAAATTACTTAGCAAATATTTTAGGAATTTTCAGTACCACAAGCATTCCTTTAATTTGATTTAATTTTAGTAGCTCAGGAAAGATTATTCGGCACATTTTATCCAGTAGATGGTCCTACAGTCTAATCAAGCAATCAATCAGTACCGGCTGATTTAATTTGATTTAACGATAGGAGAAATAATAATAGATAAAAAAAGAAAAACACATAATGGCCTCAATCCATATACAGCCAGATCAAGTACAAATGCAAAGACACATTAACAAGTTCACTTTTTGAAACTCTTAAAAAACAAACTATCTATCAGTAAAAAAAACTGCCTTGTAGTTATTACTTTCAGCTCACTAGTACCAGCAAAAGGATTAAAAAACTAACCCACTGAATTTTTATTTTTTATATTGCGCATTTCCCATCCCACGATATTTTCTTATCCCATTGTTTTGGCTTTCACTCATACTCATACTAATATTTATTTTGACCAATTCACGACAAAATATCAACTGGCCCTAATCGTTGGATTCTTGTTTCCAGTCTTCTGATTGTGGTTGTGTTCTTTCAGAGAAAATTTCAGAACAAGTATCATTCTTTACATAGCACTTAATAACGGTCATACTAAATAAAATATTCTGAAACCTTTATTAGTAAACAAAACACGAAAAAGTTTAAAATCCCTGATAAAAAAGTTTTATACTTTTTTGGCTACACTTTCACTTTGCATTATACATAAGTAAACACCTTGCTGATCTTTATGTACATTCGCACGTCGACCGATTATATAAATAAATACGTATTTACATTGAAGGTTCCACCACATTTTCTGTAAGATGCCATTATGTAATGATCCCCACTGATATCTTTGTTCTAATTTTCGCGTGTGCTCTTTTTGCATAACAACATACATCAATAATAAACCTTCAACTTGAAATTTATGCTTGTATGTATCTAATATTACAAAACATGTATAAAAAATTTGTATTCGCGATTAAAATCTGAGTTTTATGTTGCACAAAACAATATCATGGCCATTTTATCGTTTCGTAACACTTTGACATTGATAAAATAATTTTTATGTGCTTGATTTTATTTTAAATGCGCTAATTACAGAATTATAATTTAAAAGGAAATGAGGATCGAATTCGATCGCTAATTGGAAATACGATAATCTCATAGGTCGATGGATTTATAAATTATGTTTTGTTTTTTTGGGGTTTAAGTAGATATCACTCGATGATGTCGCGATAAATTAAAATGCGTTTATATATCCGTTGGAATATATGGTTTTGTAAATTTTACAATTTTGGATTACAAAGTGTTAACAAAGGATGTTGAACTATACGCATATAATTGGAAAACCTTGCAATTTTGGTAGCTGAATTTGATTTATTTTTCAATACGTGTGTGACCTACTGTATTCGAGCGCGTGCTAAAAAATTTGCTGATAATTAGTTAAGTTGATTAATAAATTGTGTACACTTAATTATATTCGTGATGTGCAACTAATTTTATTTTTAATCAATTTTAATAATTAAACCACTGGCATCCGTAGTTAATCGAGGTCATTTTATCGTTATCAAATTAGGTACAATTTATACATGTTTGGCGAAATCGTTTTTGTATGAACATTTCAATTCAAAATCCATTGAAACCTCGCAGTTATGGACTATCTAAGAATTAAAGTCTAAAATGTTTTTATTTTAATTTACACAAGAAATCCGTTTAGAAATGATAGTTATTTAAATTTTGTTGGTTAAAATATACAGTGGAGTTGAATAGCGAGACGAGAACCTTGAATTTAAATGTGATGAAAGATACAAATGTTAACACACACGTCTGTCGGAACGCAAACGATTTTAAATTTTAAATAGTAATCTCGCCATACATATACATGTATGCATTTTATAAATATTTTAACCGAAAACTACAAAGTAAACAAAACATGTATCTCACAACAATTTTCGTGAGGCCTTAAGTGCAACCAAGGTCCAGAGTAAATCGTTTTTTTTGGGCTGACAAAGAAATAGAATTACCATATATGTCACACCTGCTGCACTCATTACTATCATTTAATTAGTCAGAAATCCCTCAACATAAAAACTGAAAAAATATAAAATTATCGATTTGGCCATGCTCCAGTACACGCAATAGATTTTAGCACCTCAAAATCATTTTATAAACATTTTATTACTAGCGGTAAGCTCCCGCTTAAACCGCCTATTTACCCAAATAATAATCGGCGTCTTTATGTAACCTTGAATATATTTAAATTAGTTATCAAACGAATTAGTACAAGATCACATTTCACCCGAACAATAAAGATACAAAAAAATAAGCATATCTCAAAGTCCACCGCCAAAGCAAACTCATTGTTCCCCTGCGCATCTACTGAATCATCTTAAACGATCAATTAAAATGTTCTTAAATTCGCGCATCATACTCGATCGAAACTCTTAAGTGAAATTATTTTCAATTCATCAATTAAATTTTGTTTTAACTTTATTTAAAAATTGTACTTTGAACTGATGATGTCGACGAATTTCTTATACATACTTTTTTTTTTTGCTTTATTACTATTCTGAAAAGACAATCTATAAAATTGGGGTGGGAGAAATGTGGCCGACATCATGTACACATTTTTATATAAAAATAAATTATGCGCGAATTTGTATCGCAAGCAAAGTCCAGAGTTTTACTAATGTGGGTGAACATACACAGTTTTTTTTATTCAAATAAACCTGTTATGCAGGAATCTATTAATTTCATCGTCGTCTTCGTGCTCATCTTAATAATACATAAACTTTAAAACAAACAAAAAGAAATAAAGATACAGCTATCCATTGGCGACAAAAATCACGATCCGCAAACCCAATTTAACCTTGGCCAAAAACTAGTCAAGTAACTAAAAAATTGAGCTTTAATTAGAAAAACGTTACGTGTGTTACACATCCGCAGCATTACATTACATTTGTCATTATTAATCATTTACGTGCAGGCAAGCTACTGTACTCATTTTCTCATTATAAAGTCGAATTTCTTGTCTTTCGGTTTTGTTTTATTTTGAACATTTTCATTCTCTTACCTCGTGAACACAACAAAATTTGCATTTTTTTAGTTACTTTTCTTTTATAATCGAATTTATATATACATACATATATAAGAATAACATTGATGTATATAGTGATAGAAGTTGCTCGTATTGTATTCGTGGGAAGTCCCGAGTTCTACATTTTGTATATATAATTCGCTAAAATAGTGCAGCAACCATTTATGTTACCTAAAATAGAAAAAGAAAAAAATATTAGTAAAAGTTAGAAGGGAAATCCTCTATCTAATCTAAGCCTAAGTATGGAAGTAACGATAGTTTTTTCAACTTTTCATAAAACAATGCCAAAAAATTATATCCAAACTAATTAATACGTTATTAATTAATAATTTATTCAAACATCATTCAGTCAATCAATTAACCTTTTTAGTTATTTAAAAAACAGCGGCGAAAAAAAAATTGTCTTACTTCTATATTACTTCATCGACTATAAAAGAATATATTATACTACTTTAAAAATAGTACTTTGGACTTTGAACAAATTCAACACAAAAATATAAAGCAACAACAAACAGCGAAATCACATATGTGAACAAAAAAAAAATTTTTTTTGAGAGTACAGTAGTTTTTTACACTTAAAAAAATGTGAATGTAACTGAAAATGAATCGTCGATTAGACTTTGGACTCGCGCTAGCTAGTTTTTTTTTTCATTGTTTTGATTCTTATTTCTTTCTTTAAGTTTTAATATTAATAAAAAAAACAATAAAAATAAAACGCTTGTATTGTACAATTATATTTATGTACAGCTGATTTTTTCGTTTCTCTTTCTTAAGCGCGCGCGCGCTTCTTTTTCATAACCATATCGTATAATCACTTTGTATGTTTACTACAATTATGCATGTGCACGAAATATAAGAAATTGAGAAAATTTAATTGAATGTTTATGGCGACTTTTGTTGATTTACCGGTATATGAATATCCGGAAGAATGGAGCGGTATCCGTTAGAAATTTTATTTTATACTGCTGGCGCCAACCAAAATGGTTGTTAATGCAACTGAACTGGTTATAACGTAATTTGAGTGAAATTTTAATTTTTATCTCACATGATACAGAAGGCTCTGATAAAGGCTTTGCAAAAAATTCAACAGGTTTTATAACAAGCCCAGTTTCAAAACTGGTTAATACGCAGTTTGAGTGAAAAACAAAATTTTACTAGATACAACTCAAAATGATTGTCTATCCAACTGATCCAATAAATTATTATAATAAACAGGTTTCACAATTTTACACTTTATGGTGTAATTACACCGGTTAGTACGAAATTTAAGTGAAATTTAAAATTTTTATCTAGAAAGGTATAAAACGGAACTTTTAAAGTGTTTGTTTACTATAATTATGCATGTGACGAAATATAAGAAATTGAGAAAATTTAAATTGAATGTTTATGGCGAATTTTGTTGATTTACCGGTATATGAATATCCGGAAGAATGGAGCGGTATCCTTTAGAAAATTTTATTTCACACTGCAGGCGCCAACCAAAATGGTTGTTTATGGAACTGGTTGTTACGTAATTTGAGTGAAATTTTAAATTTTTATCTAACATGATATAGAAGGCTCTGCAAAATATTCAACATGTTTTACAACAAGCCTAGTTTTAAAACAGGTTAATACGCAGTTTGAGTGAAAAATAATATGTTAGAAATTTTATTTTATACTGCTGGCGCCAACCAAAATCGTTGTTTATGGAACTGGTTATTACGTAATTTGAGTGAAATTTTAATTTATTATCTAACATCATATAGAAGGCTTTGATAAAGGCTCTGCAAAACATTCAACAGTTTTTACAATAAGCCCTGGTAACTGGTTGTTACGTAATTTGAGTGAAATTTTAAATTTTTATCTAACATGATATAGAAGGCTCTGATGAAGGCTCTGTAAAACATTCAACAAGTTTTACAGCAAGCCCAGTTTTAAAACTGGTTAATAAGCAGTTTGAGTGAAAACGTAATCCGTTAGAAATTTTATTTTACACTGCTAGCGCCAACCTAAATGATTGTTTATGGAACTGGTTATTATGTAATTTGAGTGAAATTTTAAATTTTTATCTAACATGATATAGAAGGCTCTGCAAAATATTCAACGGGTTTTACAACAAGCTCAGTTTAAAAACTGGTTAATAAGCAGGTGAAGTGAAAAACGAAATTTTACTAGATACAACTCAAAATGGTGCTCTATCCAACTGATCCAATAAATTATTATAATAAACATGTTTCACGGTTTTACACACTATATGGTGTAATTACACCGGTTAATACAAAGTTTAAGTGAAATTTAAAAATGTCATCTAGAAAAGACTGAATATCCGAAAGAATGAAGCGGTATCCGTTAGAAATTTTATTTTACACTGTTGGCGCCAACCAAAGTGGTTGTTAATGCAACTGGTTGTTAAGTAATTTGAGTGAAATTTTAAATTATTATCTAACATGATATAAAAGGCTCTGATAAATGCTCTGCAAAACTATCAACAAGTTTTACAGCAAGCCCAGTTTTAAAACAGATTAATACGTAGTTTGAGTGAAAAATGAAATTCTACCAAACTCAAATCTCTCTCTATCCAACTGATCCAATAAATTATTATAATAAACAGGTTTCACGATTTTACACACTATATGGTGTAATTACACCGGTTAGTACCAAGTTTAAGTGAAATAATTTGAATGGGATAATTCTACTCTCACAATCAAATTAAAAAAGTTATTTACTGGATATCAAAGTTGAAGGGTGAGTAAATATTTTGTGCGTTGTGATAAAATTACAAAAAAAAAACACATACACAAAAAATTAACTGATTTTTTTAATACTGAATAAGTTTGAGTGAAATTTAAAAATCTTTAGTACCAGTATCATATTAAAAAAGTTATTTATGGGACATCAAAGTCTAAAGAAGGTTATTTAAGGTCGATAAATAATTCAAATTTTGTTTAAATCACAAAAAACGCTTATACAAGGATTAGTTTTTTTTGAATAACTGAACATATTTGAGCTAAATTTAAAAACCTATAGTCTCAAGTCACACAATCAAATTGAAAAAGTACTAAGTACTTAAATAAGGTCGATAAATATTTTATGTGAGTTGTGATAAAATTCTAAAAAAGGCATATACAAAAGTTTGAGTGTTTTTTTTACATAATGAATAAATTGAGTGAAATTTAAAAATCTGTACTTAAAAGGTAAGAGCTAAACGTATCGTTATAATAAACTAAATTAAGTTTTAGTATGTTTTGTGACAAAATGGTCAAATAAATGTTCTACTCTTCATAAAGAGTTTGAGTCAAATTTAAATAGGCTAGTTCTGGTCTCCAACTCAAGTTCAAAAGTTATTTACTGAGCATCAAAGTCGATGGGTGTTTAAATAGGCATCGCCAATTCAGTGCTTTTTAATTAATGAATAAATTTTAGTGAAATTTAAATCACACTGAAAAAGTTGTTTACGATATCAATATTTGTGTTGTGACAAAGTTACAAAAAAAAACGATTTTACATAGTTTAATTTCATAATATCACATGAAACGATTATACAAGGTTTGAGTGCTTTTCGAATTAATTAATCAATTTAAAATTTAAAAATTACATTACTTAAAATATAAGGCTTAAACATTTTGTTATACTAACTGAGATTTTAATCTGTTTTATGGTAAAATTTATAAATATCTAGTTAATACGTATTTTCAGTTAAATTTACTCGGTTTTCCCTAAATTAGGTCAATATGCACTGATTTAGGTTGAAAAATCAAACACACATTATGTGCACGTTATTTGTTGTGGTTTTAGTTAAAATTACAAAAATATACAATATTCTCGATAATTTGATTAACCGCAAAGTAAAAAATTTATTAACAAATAAAACCGAGTTGATACATTGATAAGAAAATTCGACATTGTTGACATTCGATGTAAATAACATAACGCAACACAAACGTGTTTCATAATTTGCTTGATAAAATCAAGAAATCGATATAATTTTCGGTGCTGTGGTACTAAAATTTCTGAAGAATAAGATTTCTGTTTAATCGGAATAGTGAAAGGCATAAACAAACATTTGAGGTTGTGACCGATATATTTCAATTTCAGGCATAAACTCAACAATTCCTAACATCAAGGTAAATGCAGGCACGTTTAGGACAAAGAATTTGCGGTTGGACTCAATCCAGAGCAGATATTAAAAAAAACTAGTAAAGCTGCTTTAAAATTAAATAGTATCTGCTCACCGCTGTTTGAGAACAACAAATAGAAATAACAGAAACTCGTGTGCACAGTTGCACACTACCTATATAATGACCTTTTCGCATCGTTACTCTAATATAAAGCTCGTGTATTAATTTGCAATAAATACGTGACATAAATCTTATATATTACAAAGAAATATATAAATAGAAAAATGTAATTGAAAGCAATTAGAAAAAATGCCGGTTTTATTTTGTACTTACAATATATTATGATATAATTTCTTTGCGATCTGTTTGTTTTCCCATTCAACTGTGTGCTTTGCGCCTCATGCACACATACATATGGGATACATAATAACAAAACTGTAAGAAAATTGTGCACATACAGAACATTAAAAGAAACTACATGTAGTCCTCGAGTACAGTTGGTATGCCCGATTATTGGCGTTCACAAATAGTTTCACTACACCAGAATGGGTTTAAACACGTGCTTCCATCATGATCATCATCATCATTTCTTACAAACAAACATTTCACAATAAACGAGTTATTTTATATATACAAACACATATACAGAAAACAATTTATTGAATAGTGGAACTAAAATAGTTTATAATATTGTTAATTTAATCCTCGAGGTGAATACGATGAAAGTACACATGGCAAAATCTAACTTGGATTGCTTCCAGCATATACAATATTTAGATCATTAACCGCGCGCGCCAAACCGTTTGCCAACTAGACATTTTTTCCGAAAAACCTTTACCGACCTTGACGACACATGTAAGTATAAACATCAAATCGGTTTTCGTATATAACTTTCTCACCCACGTGTAGATTAGGCGAAATAATCAATTTGTATTATCATTTTTATCAAGTTACCGCACCAAACGCTTGTTTTACGGAAATTATTTAAGTAAATTCCAAAATTAATAAACTTTGAGAATATGACTAGCGACAGATAAAAAGCATAAAATTATAGCATTTACGCAAAGTTTTATGACCCCTATAGAGTTATCGCTTACGCACGCCAAACATTATTTTATATAATAGGCTTACTCTATAAATAGCAGTAGTATCCGGCTGTAATCAAAAAAAGACCAGATTTGGGTTGGATTGCCGCCCGCACTATTTCGCGATGTCATATTTGTAATCGACTCACCCCTCACCGCGCGGCGCGCACACACTAAAATTATTAGTATTTATTTTATCGCACTTTAATTAAGAAAAAGATAATTTATGTGACGTCATAAACGTATTTTTAGTTTTTTGGTGTGTTTCTATGCTCTAGTATTGCCAAAATTAACAAATAAATAAAAAATAAAAAAAACTTTCACCAAATTATAATTCCACTATTTCATGTTGCATGTTTATGAAAAACATTTGTTTCATTGCAAAATGTTGCTGGATGATCATCCTTAAGACTTGTTATAAAAGATAAAATTAAAAAAAATATTCGTGTATTCGAGCTATAAGTAATTACGCCAAATATGTACGTGCAACTGATCACAAGTATTTTTCAACTGTTGTTTTTATTGAAATAATATGAGGGCCGAGAACACGACCTCGATACATGTAGAATATATTTTCTTAACTAAAATATGCATTTAAATTATGTCTAGTTATATGTCGGTGTGTATTTTTTCATAAACGGCGAAAAGTTCTTGTAGTTAAGTGGTCCCGATCAAATTAACTTAAGTCGGATGATGTTGCAGATCTTAGTTGGCTGATGATTAATCATTAATTAAAAAATAATACATTTCATTATTTGAGATCAACGCTGTGCTCCATAATTTCGATAATGACAGAAATGAATTCCAAATAATTGTTGGTGACTCTACTGTACAAATCGATCGTAATCAAGCGAGTAATTTTATTAAAAGACAATAAACACAAAAATATAATTCATTGAGAGACATCTGTGGAGACGTATAAGCACTAAAAGAGTATGGTAGCTGCAACCGGCTTCGAACCGTAATCTGTTACTAAAATGATCGGTTCTACGATATTTAGACTTGACGCGTTGATACAACTATTTTCTACTGCTGCTTATAAAATGTTAACTTATTATCTCGTATGCGGCGCTTTATTGAAATCCAATGTGGCATTTCCGAAGTTTGCTTAAATTTACTCACGCAGGTATAATGATGTCCTGCAACTCCAGCTTGCTGAATTGGGATTCTTTCAAAAATTTTCCAAATTTTTGATTTACATAAGTGGGTGATTTTACAAGCTTGCGCTCTGCAATGCAATTGATGCAGACCAATTCTTTGGTTAGATTGGTTAGTTTCAACATGTCTGTCATGATAAAATTAATCGATCGATCTGTGTAGTGCCAAGATAATGGCGAGAAAACTCGACAACCAATGTTCAAAATTGAGATTTAACCAGAAGCCGTAAAAAGAAAGAAAGACATACAAATTAGAACATTAGGTTCCTGTTGTACAAAAAAGTGGAAGTGACACAAACAAAATGGAATACTCCCAGAGTGTGATTCAGGTAAAACCAAACGAGTAAAGAAGAATTACAGAAATTGTGAGCAATACGCATCACAAGAGATTATTGAAATTTGGCTATGCTGTGGGGGGGCGGGAGTGGTTATATGATGTTATTATTTGTCGATTTTTTGTTTAAAGTTCCGATTCCGAAGAGGTGGTCTTCAATGCCCACAATATGCCTGTTATTAAAAATCTAAACTGCGACTTAATGCAGATATTGTGGAAATTGATCTTTAATTTATTTAACAAATTTAATTAAATGTAAGACAAGGTTAGTTTTGTGCCATCTGTGAACGACTGGTATGAACTAATTATCAATTAGTTAGTCTGAAATACAAACTAAAATTTCAGGGTGAGACAAGGAGTATAAATGAAGTATTTTCATTTGTTGACTAATATCTCGAAAAACATAGTGGCACTGTTCTACCTTTTCGTGGGAACTGAAAATTGGCAAAAATATTTTCATAGCATTTTTGCTTCAAATGTATTTTTCTGAAAGAAAGCTGAATTGCAAATTATTGAATAGTTTGCTAATAAAAATACAATTGGGATAACTAATATGTTAGGCTCTAGCGATTTGCATCTTTAAGTCAAGTAGTAGTAATAAACACACTAACGAAAATAACAACATTAACGAAAACGAATTTGTTTGACAGTGCGATATAGATCATGTTTTCTAATCGCTCGTTGTATTATTAGTGTCAAATATTGACTCCGGTTGTCACTAACGTCAATATTCTAACCTTTTTTCAAACAATTAAACAATTTTTTTTGTTTTTAATCATTTTGGGCGGTAGCACTTCAACAATGAAAAATTAACAACACGCTTTATGAATAATAGAGCCATCTAGCGTCAACTAGTTATATGTATAAAACAAATAGTTTTTTAGAATCGAGTTGTTGGGTCGATTTAGTATAATCTTGACAGTAACACTGTTTACAATGCGAGTCGGGTCAAGTTACAGTTACCTTCTTCAGGTCAACTTGTTAGTTATCTTTTTGGCGTTTATTTATTTTTGTTTTAAATTTGTTGTTGTTTTTCGACTCAAGCCCGTTTATAATAGAAATTTCAAAACAGAGTTAACTCGAACTAAGAAATTGTTGGGATCGAGTCGAGTTAACTACAAGTTGACTCGACTCCGTCGAGGTTGAGCTCTTATTATAAATAGTATAAGTGTAACATGCTCTATTAAGTAAATATTTCCGCTGACTATAAATGGTGATAGTGCTGCTTCTTGTGGAGATTAGCGTAAATTTAATTTTCGGCTGAGCAATGTCATCTGTTTGTGTCATCACCACGGACAAATATGGACACAGGATTCTGGGGAAATTACACTGAAAAAAAAACAGTTAACAGAGGGAATTTTTAGTTTTGTTACACTTATTATTTTCATATACCTGTAGCTCTAAAAAATATTTCCGAAATAGAGCCTTACACAAATTTAACCTTGAAATTAATTAAATATTTTTGGCTAACTTTGTGCAACTCACCCCGACTATTGGGCCTACTGGCTTTAATACTCCCGATATGTTTATAGATCCCCGCTTCAACTCTACCTATACCAGGAATTAAAATAGAAAACCGCTCCTCGTACGGATAAACGAAAGGAGGGCCTAGTGATCTCCCGCGTCGGAATGAGAGCTAATTGCAATCGTTATAGCTCTATAATTCAATTCGTTCCTTGTTTCGTATTAGTTTGGGGACATCGCAAATTTGATTTCCCAATAAATCAAAATATCTTGAGATTTCAAACTTAACGCCAAAAAAGACAAAATATTCTGTTGGGTTGTTTGCGGAACAGAGGACTAAAATGTAATATTTTATAGCCAACTTCAAACTTCATATTTTGACAGCCGATATAGCAGGGCTTATTTGTGTGGCAAACACTTTTTTGATTCTGCCTAATAGTAGATCGAAGGCAGCGTTATCGGCATAATTTACTTTTTTATTATCGAAAAGGCAAAAATGCTGTTCAATCAAGAAGAAAGTTGTGTGATGTGTATGGACTAGATGTATTGACAGAACGTCAGTGTCAAAAGTGGTTTTCAAAATATCGTTCTGGCAATTTTGATGTTGAACATGCACCACGTTCTGGAAGGCCCGTTTGAAACTGATGAAGACAAAATTAAGGCATTGATTGATACAAACCACCGAATAACAACTTGTGAGATCGCTAATAGAATTAATTGATCGAATTCGACCGTATATGATCACGTAAAACGTCTTGGTTTATTTTCAAAACTCGGCATATGGGTTCCACATGTTCTTACAGAAAGAAATTTGCTCCGCCGCATTGACGTCTGTGATTTGCTTCGTCAAGAAAGTGGTCCATTTTTGAAATGAATTATTACTGAAACTTTTTTTCTTTAAGTTTTACCGGACAATACCACGATAAATTCTGAAGTGTATTATCATCAACTGGACAAATTGGATGATTCACGCAAACAGAATAGGCCAGAATTGATCGATAAAAAAGGTATAGTGTTCCACCAAGATAATGCAATACTTCATACAAATTTGGTAACACGCCAAAAGCTATTGCAGCTTGGATGGTATGTAGTGTACTACCACACCCACTATATTCTCCAGATCTGCCACTTTCAGATTATACTTATTCCGGCCTCTACAAAATTTTTAAGGCGGCAAAACCTTTTCCTCAAAAGAGGACGTCAAAAATGCAATGGATTAGTTTTATGCCAGCAAAGATCAGAAGTTTTATGAGCGTGAAGATGGCAAAATAGAATATTTAATTCAATAAAATCTTAAATTACTATACAAAAGTCGTCTTTCATTTTCACCAAAAAAACGAAACTACATTGCGAACAACCCAGTAATTATACCAAAGTAGTAAACACATACCGCTCATTTGCTGCAACAGTGACACAACTCAAAATTCACTCATTTTTAAGATATTCGAACCACACGATTCCCAATAATTCATATTTTTATTATTTTGTATCAAAACATACTCCCTTATTATCTAGTTATTTCTTTCAAATTAGGTAAAATTTCTTATAAAAAATCACTCAATTCGCGAAAGGAATTAACATTTTAAGGTATTGGAAACCATTCTAAGAAAAGTTTCAAAATATGAAAGAATTATAAAGATTAAGATCTGATTGAGGATGTAGGAGCAGAAAAAAGTTTATTTTACTAATCAGAATGTATTTTTATTTACCTTTGAAAAACACCGTTTTTACAAACAATTTTGAGTGATATTTTCAAATCGATCTACTGAAAAATTCAATTTTTTTAATTATGTCACTCTTGCAGCAAATGAGCGATATACCAAAAACTTTACCCGGCGAGTATCAAAGACTGGTGCTCTTGTATTCAATGATTCGTTGAAGAAACAATCTGCATATGTGCAACAAATGCCTCGATCGCAGATTTGATAAGAAACTTGAATTAATAACGGGATCGATTTGTTGTCGAAACTGGAAAAAATTGGAAATGGAAAAAATTTTGATTCTCAAAAGGGCATAATCAGCATCGTGGTGAAACAACGAACGAATCGACTTGCTATATTACCGGCACCGATATAGATGACAACTAATGATAAAATAATTGGTTATGCAGCACGTCGAGCTTATTTTCACGCGTTTGCTGAATTTGTTACACTCTATGTATTTGAAAATAATGAGTACGGGCATGTAGTCGTAAATAAAAAATAATAAATAATCATTGAAAATATGCATTTTGGCGGAAACTCTGTTAAATAAGAAATTAAAATGCCCAAGAACGCGATAAATGTAGAATGTAGTCAAGATAACAACATTATACAGGAATCACGCCGAGGACATGCATGAGGTTGCGATAGCCAAACTGAATTTGAATTTCATAATGATGAGCTTGTCGGGGACGATATTACAATGACCGAATATTTTTTGGATGGGGAGTTGGGAATATGGTCAGCTTGGTTAACAAAAAAAGTCCAGCATATTATCATTTTCCTTATTAAAGGATATTTAAGAATTAGGTAATGCAGCAGGAGTGTTACGAATTAAGTTCGTACCAAGAACACGCACGGTGGTCACCCCTTAGTTATTCCCTTATGTTTCTCAATTGCAATGTACTATATAGCTTTCATGAATGAAAATTAAAGTCTAATCAAATACAAATTTGATTTTTTTTTTTTCGGTAAATATGAACAACCGGATTCGCGACTCGATCTTGAGAACGAAACAAAATAAAAAAAAAATCGTACGATCGTTATTACGGTTTGGTTTTGTTTACCTATAAAAGGAAAAATTGGTAAACACGGAGGAGTCTAGTAGAACATTCGGAAGAGTGAACTAAAAATAAAAACCCAAAAGGCTAAATACTTCTGATTGTTATAATTAAATACATTAAAATTAAGTTTGATATAGTTGTTAAAATTCTTAATTATATTGCGTGGTATTATCTTAACATTTTAATAATTTTGTGTATGGACTTTAATAACGAGTACCACGAAGGAATTGGCTGAGTAATAATAATTCCTATATAACTCCTATAACCTAATAATATAATACGAATAATATAATCATATAAATTAATAATAAAAATTTCTAATAAGTGATAACAAATAATACTGTATAACATAAGCCTATAACCATATAGTAAATAAGAAACCAAAACAAAAACAATAAGTGAATAAAGCTACGAATATAATTTGAATGGGATGGCAAAATTCCTACAATGAATAGTGCTTTCTATAGCGCACAACCGCCATACGTGTGCGCCCTAAAAAATAAAAAAAATTTCTTTAAAAGTAAGGAACTTTAGTGCCCTAGTGTTTCCAGTACGAGTGTAACAAAAACTGTCAAGTTTCGTAGAGTAAGCTATAAAAACTTTGAATCAAGTGTAGTGCAAAAATACGTACTTGTCGAACCTCCAATCAGGGCATGGTACTAATTTAGTGATAATTCAAATTTACTCATTCATTCTTACGTTACAACGAAGGGGTATATGCGTGTGTAAAGACAGTGATTACCAACATTATTTATACTCCAATAATAATTACAGTGGATAACAAAATAGTGGTCACAAACTGTTAATGACAATTAATGTGCACGAACTATAAAAATCCACCTACCTAAAGGTCTCGATCGGTCTGATAAATATATTAACTGTGACATAAAGTTCCATAAAAACGTGGAAAATTAACATCATCCATCGTACGGCGTAACGTACGGGAAACCGCCCATCAACCAATATGGAATTAATAAGAGACGTAACTGCATCAACCGTTAAGTCATTTAAAATATTTTTCTTTATATAATATTTCAATCTGATCATTATATCTAGTAGTAATTTTGAGTTAAACTTAGTTTTTTTGAACCTAACAAATTACTTCCAACCATTTATTTTTAAATTTTCTGAATGTCATTCCTATCTTTTCTGAATATTATTGTGATTGAGATAATATTTCTAAGGTTGGAAATAGTTTGTTATTTTTTTTTTGTTATTTCTTAGATTTAGATTTATTTATATAATACTAACCTTAACTAATCCGTGCTAAATTTAACCTTTTGATATCGTTGATTTTTAGTTTTTTTTTGCAAACATTTATTAAACATTTATTATTCATATGAAATGAATTGTTCCGAAAAAAAAGTCGTTTTTACATTAATTTTTCCTACTTGTTTCTCGAGATTTTACGAAGTTGGATTTTTTTTTTTTGTTGAAGTGATTTTCGTGTAAGATGAAGTGAATAACGTGAAAGTGAGGATGGGATCGTGACAGGATGGGTGAGTTCTAGAGGGTAAGTATGGTTGACTAAGCTAGTGGTATAGTGACATTCCAATATTTCCTTTATCTAACGAAAAGTATATATCTGGTGGCAATTCCAGATTTAGGCATGCTTCACCCAACAAAATCCCACCCCATCTGCTGAGCCATAGCCGAGCTTAACGAGTCCACCAGTGAAGCCTCTGCCTAGATAACTTTCTTTTTTTTCTGATTTCGATCTGGGCATTCCAAGTTCCGGAATAGAATCTTCTATTATTTGTCACCCCATGCCCGTCCTTTAGATCGTTACAGGAGGACCTTATAGTCTAGTCCTGAGGTATTCTCAAATTTTGACCTTAAGTTGACGATCCTAACAAGCCTAAATTAATACCACCTCCACATAGTAAATAGGGATTTCCTAGATTACAACTTACTAAAGATCAATTTTTCCTATTATGAGCTAGCGTTGGAGCTAAAGAACATAACTTGATAAATAAATATTTAGCTATACGAGTAAATACAAAAACTTATTAATTTATTTAGAAAATTCGAAAAAACGGAGTAAGTGGTGCACGTAATAAAAGAACTTGAACCAAGAGATATAAAATACAGCAATTAAATAATATATTTAATTATTCTCTTATTGCACTTAAAAATAACGTAAATGATTATCATCAACTTTTGCGTGTAAAAATATTCGCAAGCAAAGCATTTACATAGGTCAAAAACCGCACGTGCAGAATTTAATGCAATTCATTCAGCATTCATTTTATACAACATATACGACTGTATGAACTTCAATATAAAGAAAAATGAATCGTCACAAATTTTATATAGATGGCACGTGCCTACCGCAATGTTTTATTTGCCGGATCTTAAAAGGAGTGAAATAAAAATTTATAAATTATTTGACGCGCTCATCGTTATTTACCCTTGTGTATAAGAAAATTGCACACAGCAGGTACCTGTCATCTTATTTATTTGGTATGATATCGTTAAAAAAAATTTAAATTTACCAAAAAATTGTCTCAAGTTATCACAAGCAAATTATAAGGTTCAATGAAATTAAAACAGAAATCTCATTATCACTAAATATGATTTTAGCGACGACAGCTTTTAACTTAAGCGTTTCGGGTTCACTAACTTTTTGATGTAAGTTTGTTTACAATTTGCTAGGCATTATCGTTATTACTCAAATTAGTAAACTGGAAAGGTCATCATATATAGAAAATGGCAACATTATATTATCGCTCTATTAGAAGATGTCTGAGTTGTATATTTTTCCACATACGAGTCTAAAGTACATTTGTATCTCAAAATTTGTATGAGGCATGTAATTGATTTGGGGATTATCCGGATTATTCAAAAATAAATATGAAATGTATGATGAAAGAATGCCAATGCAGACATTGGTTAAAATTCTACTAGCCTCGTATCCATAATATTATGATGACTCATATATTCATATTGAAATATATAATTATAATTGCTTTGCGTTATTATAACTAAACATTTAAGTCACGCTTTACATTTTCTTATACAGCAATAGGCACAATTATATTACTAAGTAAGTAATAATAGTAGATTGATGGGAAATTATTTCTAAAAATTGTTACAATAAATGAAAACTTGTTTTATCTCTCAGAGTCATTAATAATTTGTTATTTAACCGTTTATGGAATATGTTTGCAACATGAATTTAATGACTAAGTCCGTTGCACGCGGTTTGCACTTAAATCCAAGAATAAATTTTTAATCATATCTTAAATTGGCATAGATGTTGTGGCAAAGATCGGTCCGTGTGTAAATCGGCATATGTCGTCCTAAAGTGTGGCTGAACTGGCAAGGAATCCTAAAGAACTGCCATTTTCATTAGATTTGTTGTGGTATACACTAGTATGATCCCAAGAATCATTGGTGAGATGAGCATTAAAATCGCCTAACAAAACTAAGTCCCGTAATTTGGGACATCTATCTATTGTCTACTGTACTGTCATGTTTGAGGTGGAATATAGGCAGAGATAGAGAATTTCTCCTAAATCAGTTATATATCCTAGTAGCGTAATTATTCACCCATAATAATGTTTAACTCGTCTACGCGTCACTTTTTTGTAGCAGGACTTAGATAGGTACTATGTAAAGTTATAATATTCTGCAGAACACATATCTGAACCCCCATATTGATCTCCCGAATACTAAAAGCCCGATTATCCGGCATCCAATTGTGTTTTTCTGGTTCACAAAGTCAAGTGGAAATATTTTTTTGATTATTTGGGGATTCACAGAAAATATACTTTCCTTTACTTTCTTTCTGTTTTACGCATTATTCTATTTGAATTAGAACACAATCATATAATGCATGTAAGCGATTGTTAAACTCTTAGAAGCTAACACTAGTAATCATAGTGAGTTGACTGCCCGCGGCGGAAACCCAACGACTTCTTGAGGACTTTAAAAATGAATTTAAGGCTGATATTTCTGGTATAAATAATAGAATTCCTGTAACTGATGAGAACGCGTTAAACAACAGTCAGTATATTGGTAGTCTTCAGTATGAAGTAAACTACTTAAAACAATGCAATTTGGAACGAGAACTTGTACGCGGATTCCCCAATATCGCAAAAGACAAAGATGATATTATTTCAAAATTGGACAGCATATATAAATTTGGCATCGAAAATATAGTCCTCTTACTTGAAGACTTTCATCGTTAAGCGAAGTGGCCGCACTGGCAGTGAGAACTTATCAAGTGAGAACTAATGGCCCGCTTAAATTAAAAAGATTTACCCTTCGTTGCTCAACGGTGAACTTATATAATTAATTTGCGAGATAAACTCACTCCTATGAACCAACAAATTAAGAAATTACTCTTGGACTTATTCATTGTCTAATAATAAATTTGATGTCGTAAATTTTGTAACCAATAAATTTTACAGAGCTCATTTGTGTAAAATGTGTGCACTTCTAATTTATGTTGCGGCCCATGGGTATTCTATAACTCTAATTTAAGTTTTATAGCATGAGTTCCATATTTGTTTCTATAATTAGCATACTTACGTGGTATAACATTTTTCATTATTAACACCGTTCACAGTAACTATCGGCAATCACGTAGAAGCATTCAATTAAAATAAAGTTTGTTCTTCTTCCAATGTCCTAAGTCACCAAATCGATCAAACCGATAATAACATTTCAAAATTCTAATTCGTACAATGACTTAAAGAAAAATTTGATACATTACATAGACGTCTTATGTGCTCGTATATCAAATTGGGCTGACACTGATTAAATTGATGAACATCATATTTTACTTTTCTTTTGGTAAATCGAAATATGTAATAAAAAAATGTTTCAAAAGAAAAGTGATTTTCTTTTAGATACACATAAAATATATCGGGACTGGAATAAGATGGGAGGGAAATTTTGTGTAGCGAACTAAGCTGGTTAAATTAAAACAGATATAGAAAAGTTGAGAAAAAGCTAAATCATGTTCTCCCACTTTTTGGTTTCATTTTTTTGTAATCTAATGAGATATAAATTCGTTGCGACAGAAGAGATAATGGGTGGCTTTTACCCGTGTGCTTTTTGGCGTAGAGTAGTTTTATTTTCTAAGTAAGAAAATTGATTTAATTAATATGAATGATTAAGATTTATTTATAATTAGTCACACAGCTGTTAACATGTAAGGTCACAGCCCGTGTTTATCTTGCTATGCAATTTTCTCTCCAAGCGTGTAAGTGTTATGTAATAAATAAAATTTCCATTCCAATTTAAATTAATAATACGATTAGTCAACATAGAAATTATTTTGTAAAATGCAGCTCGCGTGGATTTAATTAAAATGCCCCTCAAAGATACATTACAAACTATATATAATAATATATTAGTGGTATTGTGTTTCTTTTGAAAGTTAGGTACTTGCTACTGTACCTGAAACAGATTAACAATTTTATACAATGGAAACTTTGAAATTAATCACCAAACTAGACTTTCAGTCTAGATGCATATTATGGCAAATAGTTCCGGGATACACTAAGGCACGAAAGGCAAACTTTCGGAATTGGCAATGGATATTGCAAATGGATGGCGAAATCGAATGGTAAAATGTCACTTAGAATAGCAAATTGTAATACCAACAACGCTATGACAATTAATTATAATTTAAGCAATTGGCTCGCACACCAAACAGCTAGTTCTAACACATCATGATGTTTGATCAGCCTTGGCTTCAACAAGTTTTTATACAAATCGACTCGCACTTACACGTTGGCTCGTCAAATAATGGGTGTATCGACTGCTAAATAATCATGATATAAATCAGCAACATACCTTTATAAATCGGTTATATGCCAAATCTCACCGGAAAACAACCACAGACCTCAATAAATAAGTTACTTGCCGGTAGTCCAACTACGTCCAATGAAGCTATAAAAGTTTAAAGCGGACTAACATAACAATAGGGCTTTGAAAGTTACGACAACAATCGGCGGCCAATAAATTTCACCGAAATTTAAAGCTAAAAATAGAAAGATGGAATTCCGCCACATACGGTACCGCAGCTGTCATATTTTTAACTACTAAAATTATAACTGATTTGTATGTGGACGACAAGGTGCAGCAAAGGGATTCAACCTAAGAAAATGGTATGAAAACGACAAAGAAATATTTAAACACATCCCCATACTATTAGCCGAGCAACTAACGGCCATTATTAGCTGATTCGTTCAAGCTGTGCGACCGCTGGTCAGGATTGAATGGGATCAACATTTACCAGAAAATCATAACTAGAACAGTAGTTACTGAGAGCATCCTACAAACAAACTACGATATATCAGCCAACAGTTTATCCCTTATTCATAGACTTCAAACCTTTTATTAATTAGCCAAAAGTCAGCCATCTCCGTGTTTACGGATATCAGACTAGAATACTAATCAAGGCCGGCATAAAAAAGCAGTAACTCACTAATCACATAAAACTCAAACAGAGAAATATTATAACTGGAAAATCCTAAACGTTATCACACACAATACACAAATAACAGAACAACACAACAACAAATAAACTCTTATCAACCAGTAGAATTTGTGTGTGCAAAAAAATACAGCAGGAAAAAGGTTCATTTAACCTTAGAAAGCGGAACACATCGTAGATATGTGATATTGCAACCGGACAACCGGTATACTTCATAACAGCAATCATATTATAAAAAATTTGCGTTGCCTACCTTTTCCAAACACTCTTGGCCAATTCCTTTCGGGTCACATTGAACTCCAAATGTTGTACCATTTGGTAAATTGACTAAACACCACATTTTAAATTTTTTTTTTATTTTTTGTAAGTAAATATTTTGATAATTTAATTAATTAATTTATTTTTTATGTATATACAATTCACAAAGCAATAAAACTTTTTATTTATAAATTTTTTCTTTCACGAAATAATAAATAAAAACAAAAACAATAAAATCTGTCAAAAATATACGCGCACACAGAGACACTACGCTACACACAACGGTAGACGACAGTTCACGATAGTTTTTCAATGAATAAAAAAAAAACACTTTTCTATATTATAAATTCTTTTTAGTTTATTTGGAAATTTTGCTAATAAATATTTATATTGAACTTTTTCACATAAATTATATTGTTTTTATAGCATTTTTCCACAAATAGAGGAAATTGAATTTTAAAGTTTTTTGTTATTACAAGTAACAGAATTACGTCCATACTCTGTAACAATTTGAATACGAATGAAATTGAAAAATAATTAATATTTTGAGTGATGAACTTTTTACATTTGGTTCAAAAAATATTGTAATAGTTTGTTTTGTTGCAAAATTCATTCGAGTGGACGAAGTAGTAGTTTTTAATTCATTTTTGTTTCATACATTTTTTTATAGAATTTAAATGGTTTGGGTATTTGGTTATTGAGCAATACGTATTTAATAATATCAACATTTTGGGGCAAAATAAAATGAAACAATATGAAATGAAAAATACTTGGTTATTTGATTTCACGTTTAATAGCTTATTATGATTTCTTGAATCTCATTCAAAATTTTATTTTGTCCGTATTAGCCCATTTGATCCCAGAATTATTTTTTTTTGAAATCTTAAATAAACCATTGAAATCCTCGTTGGCCCTAATTATTTGAACTAAAATTTCCAATCTAAAGTTAAAATTTTCCACCAGTTCGGAAAAATTGAGGAAAAATGACTGAAAATAGCTATTTTGGGATTGCCATTGTATCAAATTTTAATTTTTAATTTTTTGGGGGGCAGTAAAGTT
Source organism: Nephrotoma appendiculata (assembly GCA_947310385.1). Taxonomy (NCBI): domain Eukaryota; kingdom Metazoa; phylum Arthropoda; class Insecta; order Diptera; family Tipulidae; genus Nephrotoma; species Nephrotoma appendiculata. The sequence continues at coordinate 143,485,990 of OX371223.1, forward strand.
CGAAACATTTAACGTGTAGTGGAATCATACAGGCTTTATAGCCTTGGAACGTGGACCGGCGCTAACGGGCGTGCTCCATATTTAATGCATAATGATCTAAGTAGCAATTTTTCTTCTAGATTTGAGCTGGTTCAACTTGCATCCCACGCATTTGGCTAAAACCCATGAATTGCATATTGCTGCATCAAAAAATCCATAAAGCTCCTTTTTTCCGTTTATACCAATTAGGTAATTTGCTAGTTGATTATCGAATAGATCGACACCTCCCATAAATTGTTTGTACATGATATTTTTATTTTTTCAGCAGCAGACTAGCGGAAGCAAGTTTTCGTAGCGGCAACCCCAAATACGTTAGACAAGGCCGTTACTATGTTGTTATCCTTCCAACGGAAGTATTTGCAGCTCTATTAGATTTGTTCGTTACTTCGCTTAAAGGCGCCTTACCGCAGCGATACTCCCTTTCTGTACCGGTGCCTCCATAATTTAATCCCGAAAGTTTTTTCAGAATTGACGGGTTGGTCAAAAAATAAAGAAAAGTTCTCAAATTTTCAAAATTAACTTTCAATATTTTTGAAAAATTTAGTATTACCGAATTCCCGAGGGGAAGTTTATTGGAATTTGAAATTTTTCTACCTTGGTAGAATTCAAATTGTATGCAGTATCCGGTTTTTTACGCTAACATCCACGATTTAAAACCAAAACGGGCCGGTTTATTTCGCATAAATTGCTTACAGCCATGACGACCAAAATAAGGAATCATTGACTCATCAATTTCAAGGCCGTTGACGACCAATGCATATTTTATGAAAAATTTATTCACCTTGTCGATAAGCGGTCGCAGTTTTCCAAATTTGTCATTTGCTGGCAGATTCAAATTTATTTTGTCAAAATAATTTCTTCGCATAGTATTAGAAATTGTGGCGTTGCGGCAATCATCATAGTGTGATCAATACAATTTCCGTCGGGGTACTTCAGCGTATCCTGAAACGATCAGGATCCCAATCAATGCATATATCTCATTGGAAGAAACGTTTAAATTGGAATTTTTATAATGAAATGATTACTGGTTCGTACAATTCACTTACTTCGAATTACTTTGTCGAAACGGTTCAATTTCGGGTTTACGTTTTCAGGTATTTCATCCTTTGTCTATTGATGTAATATCTTATTATTGACTTCTATTTGTGGTCGTTTATTTGTTTGAAATATTTCCACAGATATGGTTTCAGTTTCGTCATCTAGTTCAAAGTTTACGTTGATAACGTACTCATCTTCCTTTTCGAACTAAATCTGAACTTCAGTACACAACATTGTGCTCGCTATGCAACTTTTATTTACAACCTCCTCATCCCCCGTTTTCTGCTTGTAATATATATATATATATATATATATATATATATATATATATATATATATATATATATATATATATATATATATATATATATATATATATATATATATATATATATTGATGCCGATAAGGTGGTTTCATCATCTGATTTTTCTAGTTCCTCCAAATCCTCGGCTAGCGTAAATTTGTTTTTCTTGAAATAATTTTTTCGTTTTTATGAAGAATAAAATTTAAAAAATTATTCTGGTTTTTGAAAATAAAAATTAAAAAATAAAACACCACCATATCCCCCAAATTGCCTTTTATGACCATCTCCAATTTTTAGTAAAACTATATATTTACAAAGACCTAACGTCTTTTAAAAGCCATCCAAATTTTAGTCACGGTTTTTATAAAAACTGTTATATATTTACGCATTTCTTGATGTAATTTAATCACTTATATATTTAATTTACGCGGATATTTCAGTTTGATACTAATAATTGACATAAAACAAGCTTACTAATAACTTTGATCCATCGTAGTCCTGTACAGCAGTTTTACCTCGTTTTAACTGGTTTGTTTTGACATTTAAGGTTAATTAATATATCGCCAATTTTATGGTAACTGAAGAACACATTTTATAAAAAACTAAACTAAAACGTTCGTTTTGTTAATATATTGACTCTAGAAATGTGTGGTCGTTTTTGGTACTTTGTGTTCAAATGGGTTTTAATGTGATCTAGCCACCTAACTTCGTGTTCAAATATTGAAATAACCGTTTTAAATTAGACATTGTAATGTCTTTCGTTGAATCGTTTAATGCTAATTGTGTAAAATGGCATCTATAAAAAAAAGGTTTCAAACCAAGAAGTCAGAGTATCCTAACTACAACCTTGAAATCACAGTAAAAGTAGTTATTTTTGATCATTCAAGCAACAATGGCCGTTCAGAAATGCCGTTTCATCAGACATTTTGCTAACCAATCAATAGGATTAAAGACCTTTATTTGTAGGACCGAACGGATAGTTCAATTCAAATACAATGGTCTGATGATCGCTATGAGTATAATTTTCACTTACCTTCCATGTGACCATCATCGGTGAGCTACTAACAAATATCTCGTCAATAATTCACTTTATGTCACCTTTGCAGCGTTAAAGTGGTCAAACGGATTAAAAAGTTTCCAAAAACTTCTACGTAGCACTCAGTGGGACGTACTAACTAAAGATATACAAGCCATTCACTTGTGCTCTTCTAAAATGAAACATATCCTTGTTCACCTTCTCTAGAAAAGTACATTTCTCGCAATTCTTTCATCTAGTCATTTGAAGTCTAAATAGAGATAGAGCGAGTTGTCTCTTATCCGACAGCTCCAGAGAGCAGTTTAAGTCTTATCAAAAAACGGTTTAATAGATATCACTTCTTCTTCAGTAGATATTTCATCCAGGTCTCTAACGTGCTGTTTTGAAAATGTTCTGACTGAGATATACTCGTTGCTCTAAGTATAACATAAGCTCTCAATTTCTCGTTCTAAGGATCCGAGCTACATTGTTGTCGCCTAGGCCCTTCAAAGATTTGTATTTTGCTTCCGATTTATTTACATATTACTAATCACAGTTCTGTTTGATGAACAATGGTGTCTGTTCTACCCCATTATAAATATTTTTCCGCGGTGGGCACTAATTACGCTTTATAAACTGGCTCCTTAAGAGTTTTTACCTGCATATCCATCCAGCTGCATTTCTGCCTGCCGTTTTCTCTGATTCAGGACAACAATAGTGTTTCTTTGTTTATCGATTGCTGATCCCGTTATCCTCGAAATCTTACAGGTTAGGTTTGCTCCTCACCTTTGTCACTTTTCCACATTCAAGGGAGGCTGCGTCGCCTTCGGTTTTTACGTTTCACCACTTACCAATTTGAGATGCTCTTAGAATTTTTGATGTTATTTTTGTTTTCGTACTGTACAAGATAACATTGATTGTTATCTACATTTCCTGAGTCTCAAGCCTCGCTTGGCTCGTCTTAGCTTTTAAAGGATTATTTTTGCCTGAAGTCCGTTTTCTAATTGACTTCTTCTAATTGTCTTTTGGATAATCTAAGCTCACTTCTTCCTCTGGGTGGGCTTGCACTTTTTAACGATAAGCGCTGTCGTATAGAGGCTAGCAGCCTTCTTATCTCATAGTGTAACGCTTGAGATTCAGATCTACAAAATCTCAAATCTATTAAAAAAAATTGTAAGGCGCGACTGGTGCTACCCACTGGGTTGTATCAATCATGCAAGTGTCACGTCATCCAGAATCTACTTAAATATAAGTCCTGCTAACTCCACACATATGAAATAAACAATAACTAAGTAAAAATGTATTGGAAATATTTTTTCCATAGTAATTTTTTTTTGAATAACTAAGTATAAGTGTATTAGTGCAGAAACAAAAAAAATTAAGAAAAAAAAATCAAATTTACGTTGCATTGTTAGTGTAACCAACACACTCTTTGTTAGTTTTTTTTGAATAGGTATTTTATGTCAATGAGAAGAGTAAACAGGACTTATATTTAAGTAGATTCTGCGTCATCGGATACTGGGTGAAAACCACATATCACCCTTAAGACACCAAGCTGGTTCGCAGATACCAACTTAGTAGTCGCAGTAGTAGCAGTAACCAGTGATAGCAGTGGCCACTTGAAGTTGTTAGAACTCTAATTTTGCGCTAGCAGTTCCCTTTAAGTACCTCAGAATTCTATTTACAGTCAACCGATTCTTTCGTCCGGGATCATTATTAAATCTGCTGACACTGCTTACTGGTATGACATACTCCTCATTTCTTCACGTTCGGAATTTTTTTTAGGATACATTGATCTGGAGAGTTTTACATTTGGGTCTATGGGGTTGCACTAGGCAATACCTTGCTTCTACAATAACTTTTATCGTAAAATTTTCCTTTCATTTGAATTTGATCCATGACTTGGTGTTGTTGATGATTTGAAAATATTAAGAAATCATTGACATATACTACAAAACAGCATCTTGCCCCCTTTTAGTTTGTATAGTATATGCAGCGGTCAACTTTAAATTATATTAGTCCAAGTTGTTTTAAAACTTTATCAAGTTGTTGATTCCAAACACTTGGCTTGAGTCCGTAAAGTGACTTCTTAAGCCGACATAATTTAACGTCATCGTGTTTTCTTGTTTAGGGTTGACATGAAGAAAAGTGTGTACAGTGTCTATCCGTTCAATGTTCTGGCGCAAACGTTTCATAGTAGTCAACTCCTTTTCATTGAGAACACCCTCTTAAAACAAATCTCGCCTATTTGTATCTATATATTTTCACTTCAGCGTTACATTTCATATTTAAAAATCCATTTGTCGATACGTTTGAATGTCACGAAATGTGTAATCTGTTCTAAACATTGATCTTCAAGAAAGATAACATCATCGGTTGATGTAAACGATATTCTTGCGAGCTTTTCACAGTAACTATCAAATATACACCCCTTCTCGTGTAAATGTTTAAGGTTGAGTTTTCGTTCCATCTAGATTTCTTAGGAGATCGATTAATTATGTAGAATTCCTTCGATACTGCTTCCTCTAAGCGCATACATCTCACTCTCTCAGTAAATGCCCTTTTCATTCTTTCGGCGATTCCAATTTGTTCTGGCGTATATGAAACGGTGGTCTGGAGACAAGCCCCAGCATTTCGCAAAATGTTGACATGCACCTGTCAAGTTTGACATCATAAGCAATACCACTTAATATTTTCATGCCGCTGGAACTTAAGTGTCGAAGGGGTCCGAGTATAATTGTGGTTGGATTGTGGTGGTGGATTAGACTGTGTATGTTTCCCACTATATTTGCGGTTGCAATTAGTTCGCCAAATTCATTAAACATTTTACATCTCGTCTTGCAAGACAATAATTCCAATTATTATAGCAATTGTGTGCACTCGGTATTCTTTGACTAACACTTCTATTTTTCATTTGGCAATTTTTTGCAATATGTCCATAGTTTAATGTTTAAAGCGTTAATCATCAAGACAGGGGGAATACCACTCATGAAAGTGATTTGCAATTGCAATACACATACAATGCAATGAAAAGAATAATCTCGAACAACGATAGACAAGCATATAAGCGTGAGCAATTTGGAACATACCTAGGGACAGTTGTAATTTAACCAGTAAACATTGTAAGTTAAAAAGTGAAAAGTAAACACTGAAAGTGAACGTTTAAAGGGAATAATAAAAATGTATTTGTGTGCAGTAAAACAATCAAATTTGTGAATTGCTGCAGTAATTAAAGGTGTTGGAAAATAAAGTTTGTAGTTTAAATCGCTGAGTATTTTATGCAAACGCGTGTCAGTTATTGAGAGAATCCAATGAACAAGAACTGTAGCATACAAATATATTATAGATACATACTTCAATACAAATAATTACATATTAAGTTTTACTATTTCAACAATTACAATAATCGCAAACTAAATTTTTGAACGAAATGGTGGAAGACCAAAGTTCTGAAAGTACAGCTGACCAACAGTAAAACAAACCTATACATCTGGGGTAAAATAAAATAATTCGAAGCTCTTTCTCCTTAAAAAAATTAGTGTGGCAACGCAAAGTAATGCCTAATGCGTAATGGCAGGCCACAGAGCAGTACGTGCGCCCTAGTAGCATATATAGTCGGTTCGAGAAGTAATTTCCAAATACTGTGTTGTGAATAAGCTATCGAATAATGCACAAACAATCCATACTGTTTAACTACATCTTGCCATACTTTTAGCCGAAAACTGGAAAATTTTAACACACACTTCTGCAGTACCTGTTCCGCCAAATATTTGAAATACATAGTCTGCCTGGCTTTGTATCCTCCAGGATCTCTATAAAAATCCAAAACCTTATGATTGTCAACGACGCTTTTATCTGTGTACAGTGTTGATCACAACCGGTGTTATGTATGAGTTCATGAATTGGACATCAGCGACAAAATCAAAAAGAACCGAACATGACACGTACCAAGATTTGTACTACTTTGAAATCTAAGATCTGTTAAGGATTCCGATATAAATAATACAAGTAAAGTTCTAAAATGAGCTATCTATTGTATGTGTAGATGAAATATAGTCAATACATCTTTATATAAGTTGATCAAACTTTAGTTAACTACCTCCCTTTGTAGATGCAAAATCAGATCGCATTAACTTCAAATACTGTCTGTTTTAAGAGGTAGTGATCATTTTAAAAGGCATAAATGATCATATAACGATCGCAAGAGATGTCCAAAAAATCAAACGTTTCATACTATATAGTCACGGAAAAGATTGGTAGATGAAAGCACAGTAGTTTTTAGGATACTTTTAAAAATATGCAGTTATATTTGTCTTGTCCATATCTTCCGTTACTTAGCCTTACTTCAACTTCAATACGATTCATGTTGGATCGCGAGCTTAGTCTAGAAATGCTTACCATTTTTTAAGAATTTTGGATTTGCCAGCAATTTATTTGGGAGAGATGGTTAAATTGAGAGACAGATTTATAGATTAAAAAAGGAAAACCTTAAAAATTACAAAATCTACGAAACTAGGAAAAATGGTTTTTAATGTTTTTCGTATTCATGCGACCGAATATTTTAAATTCTGTAAACACCCCGCTTAGTGGTAATCTGATCACTTGCATGCCTGCATTACGGCGGAAAATTTTACCTTGCTATAAAATTTTACCATAATTTTACTACACCTAACTTCACTCGACATTTTATAAATTTTCCATATACATATCTCCCTCCCACATCTATTTAATCAAATTATGATTTATACATCGTGCTCACTCGCGCAAACAAATATGTGCCTGCGATAATACAACAAAAAGAGACAGACACATCCAAAATAAAAAATAAAATATAAAAATTTACGAAATATAAAAATTATTTTATTACACACTTGAAAATAATATGGCGGTAGTTACGTGTTGAAAATAAAATTCTTTAAGTTGGGTGGATTTTATTAATTTTTTTGGTTTAATTTACATATAATTAACAAGATAAAATCGATACAAAAAATTACTTTTAAAATAAGTTTTAAGTTATAAAAAAATTCACTAAGAGTTGAGTGCATTTATTTAAGAGAAAAGTGAAAATTCTATAAAAAAAATTATTTTGTTTATTTGTGTGTGTTCAAAAAAAGTGTAAATATATATTGGATTTCATTTAACCAAATTATTCGAGAAATTCATATTTAATTTTTGATATAAATTAGGAATTTTTTAATAAATATAAAACACGCACAATATTATTATTAGTTACATTGCAGCTCACGATATAATTAAATAGTTTTATATTTAGCTACAATAAGATTTTTTTACTGTACGACGAAAGTGAACAATTTGTGTGTATTTTGTTGTTGTGTTCATATTTTTTATTTTTTTAAATTAAAATTTGTTGATTTGTGAAACATCTCCTCGGAAAATTTTCTGATCAATTTGGAGGAAAATATCGTGTTCATTTTTATCATAATTTTCATAATTAAAATAATAATCCACGAACAACACAATGGAGGCAACAGCGAAACACGATTTCAATGCTACAGCTGAAGATGAACTCAGTTTTAGAAAAAATCAAATTTTAAAGGTAAGTCTCGCACCGTCTTCTTAAAATGTTGTTTGTCTACTTATTAAGTTTTTGTGTCTCGTCGCGGCAATCAATTAAGAATTCTGTAATCGTCACATTTCTTTATAGCTCAACGTACAAAATATAATACATCTTATAAATGGTATTCGGGTTTATAGGTGAAACGAGAGTAAAATTAAGATTTAATTAATTTGATTCTAAATCTGGAATTTGTTTGTAATTAATTTTGTTTAGCAGTAAGACGTGCCTCTTGATGAAGATCTAATTAGTATCCGGCGACTATTTGGTTGTTGAAATAAAATATCGATTTTTGTTGTTGTTTTATATACTTACACAAGTATATGAATGTATTGGTGTTACCGGCTTTTATCCATACACATTTTATCTCTGGTATGCACCACGGTTTTCTGACTCGTTTATTGACGTGTAAAGTTAGACCGACCGTTACACTCAAACCTTGCTTTTAAAATAGTTACGTCCTTCGATGAGCGAATTGTTTTGGGGAACACTGAACTTTTAAGTTACTTCCGTATTCGCGTTGCATAACAACTGCATGGGTTCTCAAACTTTTCACAATTTGGTCCCATTCGTCAGGTGTGCTAATTCCTCTTTTTCGTAATAATCAATCGCTACTTGGGTTTTAATAAATTAGAACATTCTGAAACAATCACGATTTTATAAAATTCTGATAAGAATTTGTTAGTTTTTCAGTTAAGATTGTACCTGCCAATTCCTATCATATGATCTATAAAGATAAAAAATTTCGACCTACTGTACAGAGCGTGTATACTGGAAGAGATACCAATGTTCACTTTGTTTACTCGGATAGCACGAAAACCGAAAATACTCATTTGCAAAAGGTAAAGACCCGGATCAATAGGTATGTGTGAAGTTGTATAGAACGAGATATTGTCGTAAAACTGAATAAAACAATTGATAATTTATGTAGTCTAAGAAGATATTTAAAAATGAATCCCATTTCATTTTACCAAATCGGAATCTACATGCTGGGGGTCTATTATGAAATTTATCCGTCTCGGATTTTACCGTTAACGGATATATCCGTGCTATTATGAAACTAAAAAGTAAAATCGAATCGGATTTTTCCGTTCACACTACAAAAAATAAATGGTCTCAATTCTTTGACAGCTGATATAAAAGGTTGCTGAAGCACAAGGAAATATTAGTTAGCTTTATTTCGTATCCATTACTCAACTCACCATTTATTCTAAAGTTATTTACACTTAAAGTTCGTCCAGAATGTCGTTAAATGCGATTTCAACCACTTCAGGTTTGCATCGCGAAACCCCCAAAACAATCCCCTTAATAGGATTGAATGTTCAATTCTATCAAAATATTGTCATGCCGTTGAATAAAAGAGAGGCGATAAGGTGTTTTTTGGTTTTTCTGAATCTGGATTGCAATTGAAAAAGTAAATAAATTTCTCTTATTAAGAAAACTTGAATTTTTTTTTTTCATTACCTATACAAATTATCTCGAAAAAACAAACTAGAGCAGAATTCTGTATTTATTCATTCTTTAAAAACTCGGAATAAATACGAATCTTTTCAAGTAACCCGAAAACATTCATATTTTCACACTTAAATCAAATATGTATAAACGATAGGTCATCAACCCAATATTACAACAACAATAGTTACGGCGTTTATTCAAGGAGATTGTTTATTGTTAAAATAATTCATCACATTCGCAAGGCGGAAAATAAAATCTTAGTTATTAGTTCTTTATGAATATTAGCGATATCACAATCAGACGCATTTACGGTTCCCCGATCTCTAGTTTTGGCGTGAACTTTTACCATTCAGGTGAAATTGATCTTTGTAATTTGGCTACACCTGAAATTCTCGAATGCCACTGAAGCATCTTGACAATTACAAAATTAGTTTCATTCATCAAATATGAATATATTTTTCAGTTTACTTTAATCGGATCTACTTCTTAGGAAATGCAAACAGCACAACAATTTTTCAAATTGCTGCTATCATCAAACCTTCAGTATTCTCAAAAATTAGTGTTCTAGCTACCAAAAATTGGGGAAATTGAATTTAGGCAATCTTGAAAGTGTTCTGTTTAGCCTTTTTTACGCTTATCCCTTATTCTCCCCGTGTCGTGAGGTTAGTGTAGTTAATAACTTCTTCTATGACGCGGAGTTAAATCCAATTGGTAAATTTGGTAGTCTTTAGCATTTGCTTCATAGTTTCTCTAAAGCACTTTGACATTATTTTGGGGCCTGTTTTAGTATTTATGAGCATATCATTCCTTCTCTTCTGACTCTTCAACATTATAATGGGACACTCACCTTATTACCATTTCATTACCTACAGTTTCTCTTGTTCTGCTAGGGTTTTGCTTCTCATTATACCATTGCAGTCTTCAGTGTTATGGAACGATCGTTTATTGTTAGGGCTTCTTCATTATGAAACAGCATGCCTGATTCTCCACCATAGCAAAACCTTAACGACTTTAAGTTTAGAATAATGAGAAGAGAAGTTCAGCTATTTACAAGCGGAACTTTGAAAATTCGTGAAATGACACGTACATTATCCTTTGAACATAAGGTGCTAAAATATTTATCATAACTAAGCGGAACAAAACAGGGATAGTAAAATCTCAGATACTTGAGGACTAGTTACAATAGCGAACGATGACATACAAAATTGCATATGTATGTATGAAATCCCAATAGATTACGTCGTAGTATCGCACACTTTAATATAATAACTAGGTAAGCTAAACTCAGGATACTTATGCATCCCACAATCGTATTACCTTTTCAATGTTAAATTACAAACTTATATAAGAAAAACAAGGAAAAGTCAGCTACCGTCCCATCTGGGAATATACTGGGACGCAAGCTTGTTTGGAAGTTTGTTAATTTACTTTTAACACGTTTATTGTGACTATACAATTGTGCTAATTGTATAATAAATAAATTGTATAAAACTACTAGTAGAACATAAACAAAGTGTTGTAATAACAACAACTCAAGATGTATTAACCCTTTGCCTTAAAACAACGTATGGGAGAAGTGATCGTACTGCTGTGCCTAAAATGGGAACCTCGTATCACACACGTGATGATTCTTTCTGGCCAAAAGTGAAAAGCTCGTATCAGACACGTGATTGTTTTTACGCGATAATGTTTTTAGTTTTTGCGTTATTGTTTGTTACAGTTGTAATATAAGAGTTCTGTTCATCATCTTAATTCATAAACTGTCCAAGAAATCGGGAAAACAGATTGGTTGTTTAAGTTTTTTATGTTTTGTTCAAAATCAATTATTTACAAGCAAAAAACGATAACAACAACCAATTTTGAAAATGACGTTTAGTTTCATTGTATTTCTCATAAGTGAAAAGTTAAAAGTTTGATAAATTTTCATAAGTTTTTGTGAAAAACTTGCGAACCTAGCACCCTATAAGCGGGCAGGTAAAAATACCTGTCTCGAGAACTGTTGTTTATTAGCGGGGCGGGTATTTTTACCTTTTTGAATGCACTTACTTTAAAAGTGGGGCAATGTATTTTTACTCATCGGTTTACATACGGAACTGAAAGAGTTAGCTTTTTTTTTTGTTTAGATTCAACAACTTTACTTTTTCAACGTTTGTTTACATAATAAATATAAGGAGCCATAAATGTGTTTCGCCTTCAAGTTGTTTTTATGCAGACCACTCATCATTTAAATGTATATAAATACACAGCAAACGCGAATCTTTCACGGATTTTTTTTAAATAAATTTTCAGAGTTTAGTAGAAAGGGTGTTAAACATATGTTTTTAAAAATAATTCAGTATTTAGTTGGCTTTAGACGGTTGAACATTTCCTTTTTTATTATTTTTTTTATTATAATAATAATGGCTTCTGATAGTGATAGTGAAGTTTACGTAGATAAAATATCTCAAATTTCAAGTGATGTCGATATTGCTGAATTTTATAGCGAGTGTGAAAGTGATGAAGACTTATTTCTCCGTTCGGATGATATCCACAATTCATTCAGCCAGTATCATAGAAAGTTCACCCGCTACGCATATCAGTTTGGTCTATTTGGCTACCCGCTCAAAGTGTGCTAGCGATACTTACTACCTACACATTGCAAGCTCCATGTCAACCTGTACATTAACATGGACGGTGGGTCGACGCTGAATTCTGCACTCCATCAGAGGGTCTTAGTTAGTAATCACATACTTAACTAATTATTATTAATATTAATATACTTATAATCTATTTCACTTTTGTAACACGGATGGGGCTTTGTGATATATGTTATTTCATATGAAGCGTGCTATAGTGTAGTATAGGCCTAGGAGATATCGATTTGTTTTCCAAGTGACGAGTATATTCTGTCAAGTACATTAACCCTTTCGCACGGGAATTAAATTGAGTGAATGAAAAATTTTTTTTTCGGCAATTTTGGTTTATTAGTTATCAATACAACCTATTGGAGTTGAAATTTTCATAAAAAGTAGTTTGGGGCCGGAGATATGAAATGTACATTTTAATGTTCAAAACGTGTCAATTGTTGAAAATAAAAGATATTCCATATAAGCAATTTCGCTCTTTCGTAATACATAAATGCACATTGCATTTCCTACATGCGAAATGAGTTCTTCTAGCAGTTCATTGATAGTGAAGCTTTGCAGTTCATCTTGTGGCTTCTTTCAATCAGTCGTGATAAGTGGCCAAATTGAACGCATCTTCATCGATCACGAATCGGCCGAACTTCCATAATTCTTTTTGTTGTTATCCGTGAACAAGACGAGCAATTTCTAGACGTTGATGGGCGACCGCGTTTCGTTTATGGCCAGCACATAGTAATGCAATACCTACCCACTTCTAAGCGAAAATGCAATAAATCTAGGATCTCTTTTTCTGGTTTTCTTGAATCTTTCAGTTCTCTCCTGTACTCACTCCAACTAGTAGCCAAAGCAAAATCCAGTGTGTAATGACTCAACGTCCATTTTCGAGATTTAGTAAATACTCTATAGTATTTATGCCCATGCCACTGTTGTACAACCAAACTATTTCGGGTCGAGAAAGTTGCCGATATATTTTAAGAGTTTTGTTCCACATCTTCCCGATATCAACGTCGCCAGTTCCGACATAATTGAACCCTATGTAAATGGCTTTATTATCCACTTCCCGAGGATAACTTTTCCATCAGTGCTAGCTACTTGATCACATGAACCACATCCTTTCTTGCGCAATTCCTTATCTGTGAAGAATGGTGGGGGAGAAAATTGAGACTTTATCTAAGAAATTGAATAAATTATTGTATGAATTTTGAAACGAATTGTACATTTTAATGTACATTAAAGTTTAAACCAATGTACAACGGTAATTGATATAAAATTTCATCAAAATTAACCTAATATTGATTTATTACACATATTTTAATAATACTAGATATAAAAATAATTATTTATTACCTTAATTAGTGTTACACACACAAATTAAATCACTGTTGATCACAGATATTTTGACATGAGTAATGTCCTCGTCGAAAACTAAAGCAAAACTAATTAAAATTAAATCTATTTGGAGAAAATATTGAATATGACTAAAAGAGAAAACCCGATTTAAAATAACGGTGCCTTATTTACTTTGATTTTTTATATATATACTGCAAAAACGACGTTCAAATATGATGTACATTTAAATGTACGCCACGTGCGAAAGGGTTAATAGGGATCTCAGTGGTTGCCAGTTCAACTTGAGTACTCCGTCTGGACATCCAATTTTGTAACGTAAGGTGATTCTTAGTTTGTCTTATCCCTCTATGATTCCCAATATGCTTCGATTGTATCATTTTCACAATTCATAATTCTGCTTAAATAGCTTTTGGAAGAGGTAATGCTGGGTTCGGCCCAGTGAAGGTATTACAATTAATGATTGCACTGATAATTCGAATTTTATCCTAGTTACTTAAACTAATTCAATATAATTAAAATATACGCTACTGCAGACCTCCGTAGACATCCGAAATCTTGACGTTTTCTGGGTATTTTATACGGAAACAATAAGTATTTTAGTTGTTTAATCTTATCATCATCTTATCTTATATACATGTACATACATATACAGAAAAAATATTTTGTATTCGGATTTCCAATAAGATTTGAACGTGCACTGTTTTGTGTCATTACTTACTGTATTCAAAGGAAATTTCATATTAGCTTTCATGACGTTTTTTCTCAGATCATCGTATGATCGTTTTTAATATATTTTTGGGTAAAGCAAAACTAACCAAGCCTGATGTATTCGTAATAGATCTAATCAATTATAATGGAGTAAGTGAGCAGAAGCCTTACATTAATCAAACATCATGTATCTTCATTTACACAATGTACATTCACAATTAGACAATCAATGATAATTAAAATACCAGTAAACCTTGGTTCACTCGAAAACTTTTTATGTTTGTTGAAATAACGTGGCCAAATGTATGTGCTACATAAAATGTATCTTCATAAATATGTATATGCCAATCAATTTAAATACCTTACGAATAAATGCTCTTCTATTGTCAAATCATAAAAAAGCTTTTACTATTGATTAAATATAATAGCAATTTTAATAAGATTAGATTGTTATTATTTAATTTTCTTCAAAAATCCTATTTGTGTTCACGCTCAAAAACTTCTCTTTCAAATATATGTTCGTTAACATATTTTCGATAGATTAACCGCCAAATTTTGCCACGAGTGTTTCACTCTTCTAAATTTAGCCATGTATTAACATGACTTATAAATCATTATAATTAATGAGGCATTTCAATGTGAACTAAAGATATCTAAAGTGGTCCCAATTTACAAAGGTCGGTCCAGAAGCTTCGCCTGTAATGTAAGCTCACTGCAAAACTATACTGATGATTCTGTTATTGTTTATCAAAGCTCATTTGGCATATTAAGTACCATGCTGTATGATTTAATGTTAATTGATGACCGATTTGCCACTAATTCATAGAGGATTAACATATTCAAAATATGTTCCATTTGTATTGATTCTATGTAAAAGAATGAGGAATCTTATAAATGAAAGAAGTGTCTTGGTGATCATTCCTATTCACATCTTAATGATTTTTTTATCGTGCTGAATGATCACTTTGTCATGTATTTTGGCATATTGTGAGCGTTTGAGCTTCAATGTTCGGCTTAATCTATTGTTGTTGATAACGTTCCCCAGTGATGATTTCGTTAGGGTGGAGTAGCTCATAGTAGATCACTCCAAACTGATCCCACCAGATGCACAGCATTAACTTCTCGCCATGAATATTCGGTTTGACGGTTGAAGTTGATGCATGACCGGACCTATCCCATGGTTTCCTGAGCTTGTGTTGTCGTAATGGATCCACTTTTCGTTTCTCGTGTCGATTCGATGCAAAAAAAACCTTCCGATTGTGTCTTTGAAGCAGTTATTCGCATGTGAAAAAACGGCGTTCGACGTCTCTTGGTTTGAGTTCATACGGAACCCAATTTCCATGTTTTTCTACCATACCCATGGTCTTGATACGGGTTTGAATCGCTTGTTGAGTTACTCCTAAAGTTTTGTCGAGCTTCTCTTGAGTTTGGCATGAATCTTGGTTCAATAACGCCCCAACTCAGCGTCTTTAAACTTTACTAGTCACTCTCCGCGTTCTTTGTCTGTGGTGTCAAAATCGCCAATTTGCGGAACCAGTACTCACATGTTTAAATTGATGAAGCATTTCCCCATATGCTTTACACAGCAATCGATATTCAGCAGCTGCAATTTTCTTTAAATTAAAACAAAAAATCAGCGCTTCCCGCAAATTGTGTTTTGTTGGTACAAAGGTTGACTTGGTTAGAGCACAAAAGAATATATTGTTTACACTTCAGCGAAATGACACATACTGATTTTTAGAAGGAAATGATGATGCTTTAACATGAATATAATTACAAGATGACCCGATACGATTTAACCCTTTCGCACGTGGCGTACATTTAAATGTACATCATATTTGAACGTCGTTTTTGCAGTATACATATATATAAAAAATTAAAGTAAATAAGGTACCGTTATTTTAAATCGGGTTTTCTCTTTTAGTCATATTCAATATTTTCTCCAAATAGATTTAATTTTAATTAGTTTTGCTTTAGTTTTCGACGTGGACATTACTCATGTCAAAATATCTGTGATCAACAGTGATTTAATTTGTGTGTGTAACACTAATTAAGGTAATAAATAATTATTTTTATATCTAGTATTATTAAAATATGTGTAATAAACCAATATTAGGTTAGTTTTGGTGAAATTTTATATCAATTACCGTTGTACATTGGTTTAAACTTTAATGTACATTAAAATGTACAATTCGTTTCAAAATTCACACAATAATTTATTCAATTTCTTAGATAAAGTCTCGATTTTCTCCCCCACCATTCTTCACAGATAAGGAATTGAGCAAGTATGTGGTTCATGTGATCAAGTAGCTAGCACTGATGGAAAAGTTATCCTCGGGAAGTGGCAGGATAATAAAGCCATTTACATAGGGTCCAATTATGTCGGAACTGGCGACGTTGTAATTGTGAAGATGTGGAACAAACTCTTAAAATATATCGGCAATTTTCTCGACCCGAAATAGTTTGGTTGTACAACAGTGGCATGGGCATAAATACTATAGAGTATTTACTAAATCTCGAAAATGGACGTTGAGTCATTACACACTGGATTTTGCTTTGGCTACTAGTTGGAGTGAGTACAGGAGAGAACTGAAAGATTCAAGAAAACCAGAAAAAGAGATCCTAGATTTATTGCATTTCGCTTAGAAGTGGGTAGGTATTGCATTACTATGTGCTGGCCATAAACGAAACCCGGTCGCCCATCAACTTCTAGAAATTGCTCGTCTTGTTCACGGATAACAACAAAAAGAATTATAGAAGTTCGGCCGATTCGTGATGTTAGATGCGTTCAATTTGACCACTTATCACGACTGATTGAAAGAAGCCACAAGATGCAAGATAAACTGCAAAGCTTCACTATCAACGATCTGCTAGAAGAACTCATTTCGCATGTAGGAAATGCAATGTGCATTTATGTATTACGAAAGAGCGAAATTTCTTATATTGAATATCTTTTATTTTCAACAATCGACACGTTTTGAACATTAAAATGTACATTTCATATCTCCGGCCCCAAACTACTTTTTATGAAAATTTCAACTCCAATAGGTTGTATTGATAACTAATAAACCAAAATTGACGAAAAAAATTTTTTCATTCACTCAATTTAATTCCCGTGCGAAAGGGTTAAGATTAGTTAATAGCCCTCTTAAACTAATTCTAAATGTTTTATTGAAAATACAATTTTGGAATGATGGTAGGTTTTGGTCTATAGGTTTGGAATTTTTTTGTTTGACACCTTGAAAAATGTGCCTTCAGTTCTGGAATTCTGGCTTACTAGTCACTTATATTTGATTCCAATCATTGATGATCACTGATTCCAAATATTTATATTCTATTTAAGATTTTGTTATTGTACATATTTATACAATTAGGCTAATAGGAACGCGTTTGAAAAAAGTGAAATTTATTAAATGATTTCTTGCGTTTACATTAACTGAGTTACGAATTGTTTCAGGTTCATCAATTACGTAAATTTATAAAAAAAATATTTAATTAATTAAAACATGTACATAGGTTGGGCAACGTTACATCCCAGTTGTTTCTATAAGTATGTTGTATTAAAATTTAAAGCTCACTATTCCTATAAATCAACTTGGTAGTAAATTATATGTTTATTCTCATTTCTATTGTTACTTGGTCTTTCCATTAGGGTGATTAACTTGAAAAATCCAGATAAATAATGTTTAGACTTAAGATGGAATTACAAAACAACATACTTAATATATAATACCCGACCTACACTAACATATTTAGTTTAGTTATCACAGAATTTTTATGATCTGATATATAATATTACGTAAAACGTGCACACACCAGAGAATTGCCCTTGTCATTTGCAATATGTCGTATAGCTCTATACGTAAACGTTATACCAAAAATAGCTTTTCCAAATTTGTAATGTATGCACATTTGGACACGTTCCATTCAGTATATTGAATTCTGAGTCGATTAGTTTCGCATCGATGCCATTATTTACCATACAATTTTCTTTAACCGTTTGAGTACCAAGCAGCGCGATCGCGCTGTTGAAATTTTATGTCGAGAAAACCCAGCACATTTCGGACATTATCTACTGAAGCAAGTATATCACACAGCTCCCTTTAATGTAAATAGTAAATTTTACAATAGGTTTGTCTCAATAGATTGCCTTTTCATCTCATTCATCTCATCTTCCTTTCTCATTTAGAGAAAGCGCGGTTGCGCTGTTTGGGATTCTTCGACAGTGTTTTTTCAATACCCCCTGGGACTCAAACGGTTAAAGTATAAAACGTTAATACTTACATACATTCTTACTACGTACGTACGTACAAACAATATATTTATAAATTCGAGTAACGATACGATTATATAAATTTATTATCGCTGGGAAATTATATATCTTCGTTTCCAAGGTAGGTACTCAATATTATAATTCATTCATCAATAAACAAATTCCAATTTCTTATCATTAGCCCAAAACACAATATTGAACATTCATGTCAAACATTTTTTTCTGTTAAATTATTTTTCTAATTGCCAATTTTTATGTAAGAAAATACTCGTATTATGTACTAATGTACTCAGTGTAGTAAAATGAAAATTAGAAAACAAAGCAAATTCTAATTATAAATTATAATCTATACCCCCTCATTTACAAATTAAATTGCATGAGTTCTTGCATTTATTTTGATTTCAATGGTGTTTGCGATCGCAAATCTATATTGAATGTTGATTTAAGTTTAATTAGTTTGATAATTTGTTAGAAGTACGATCTGAACAGTATACGAT
Source organism: Nephrotoma appendiculata (assembly GCA_947310385.1). Lineage (NCBI taxonomy): Eukaryota > Metazoa > Arthropoda > Insecta > Diptera > Tipulidae > Nephrotoma > Nephrotoma appendiculata. The sequence continues at coordinate 143,504,869 of OX371223.1, forward strand.
CTGAACAGAATTGACCATGAATTTGATTACTAACACTACGTTGTATTGTATAGCGGTTGACAATTCTTCGTTTAGTAGATTCAGTAATTTCCCTTAGCTGCTACTCAATAAACTTTACTTTTTCTTTATTTAATAAGTTGGGCCAAATTCTTAAATATGCAGATGATATCGTGCTTCTTGGTCGAAGGCACCAAGATTACGCAAGAAGACTTGATTTGAAAGTGAACAGCGGTAAAACAAAACACGTATCAAGAGCCACGAGTATGTCTTGTCAAATATCAGAATCGGCGACTATAATTTTGATAATGTGGAAGACTTCAAATAATGTTGCAGCTAAATAAATGCTTAGAATAACGCCATCTATGCGTCACTAGTAAAACTGCTCTTGTCGTGAAGTATGTTCTTTTAAACGAGAGCTATTAAATGTTTATGACATTTGATTGAGTAGTTAGAGTAGTTTTTGTACAGTCACTTTTGATTCTTTTAAATATGGAGAAAATGAATGTCGTCCAGAAATGCCTTTCATTTAAAACGTTTAAAACCAAACGATCTCGATGAGATTAGATTAAAAGTGTCGAATGAACATGCACCTTCAAGTGCAACCGTTTATAATTGGGTAAATGAATTTAAACGTCGCACGAGCTCATGAAGCTTAAAAGATGTAACAACACTTGATGTGGTCGATAAGGTCAAATGAAATCATTGCTAAGATTGTACACCCAACGACAATAAAAAGTTTCCACTACGATTTTTTAGTTTTTATTTACATATCTATACCAGAGTTAAAAGAAAATTGGAAAATATTGAAAATAAATCAATTATAAGGTTGTGGTGTAATAATTTGCAAACAATTTATTTAATTTTCATTTCGTGTTACGGCATTATTAACTTAAACAAAAAAAAGGAGACAATTCTGGGTTTAGTTTGTGTGATAAAAATAACTTAATTTAAATTGTTCAAAAGAATTTCTGTAACAGCTTCCATAAAAAGCAATTCTAATTTATTTCGGATCAATTTTAAAAGATATAAGGACTATTTTACATTCATTACAGTCACACACTATTATTAATAAGCAGTGGGACCACCTTTCGCTTTGATGACCGCTTCGACACGCCTGGGCATAGATCTATAAAGATTTTGAAGATACTCATGACTCATACTATTTTGCCAGACATCTTCAATTACTTCCCTTAACACATTAATAGTTGAAGGTTTCTTTTCTCTAATCGTTTTACCCATTACCATAAATTCTCAATCGGATTGAGATCTGGACTATTCCCTGGCCACGATAACGAAGAAATTCCCAACTGTTGTTTGTGTTTATCCACCTGTATTACAAAACATATCATAACAATATCAAAATTTTCCTGAATCACGAGTTCCCTATCTAAAATACTTACAATTTTAGCTCTATGGCATGGAGCGGAATCATCCTGTAATATTACAATATCCACTTCACTAAAAAGTTGTTCAATAGCTGGTACAACACCATCATTTATTATATCAATGTACTTCGCGCCATTCACTGATCCTTCTAGTAATATAATATTACCAACTCCATAAAATGTTATGTATCTCCAGACCATAACATAAGGAGAATGTTTGACAGTGCAGAGAGTACATTCTTCATTATACCGTTCTCCTATTCTTCTTCTGATCTTCAGAGTACCATCCGACCCAATTAAATTAAATTTTGATTCGTCAGAAAAAATGACTTTTGACCAATCATTTTCGATCCAATTTTCGTATGTGCGACACCAGGATAATCTTTTAGACTTTATCTTCTTGGATAATAAAGACTTTTTTGCCGGAGATCTTGATTTTAGTCCCATTTCATTCAGTCGCCGTTGGACCGTACGCACACTACATGGTGTTATTTGAGATTTTGCTATTTTAAAAATGAATTTGAGTGGCCGGTGCAAATCGATTTTGCAGACATAGCCGCTTCATGTGGGATTCGTCTCTAGCGGAAGTTACGGTCTTGCGGAACCTTTTCTTCGTAAAATGCTACCATTTTCTTAATATTTCTTAATTATTTCATTTATAGCTGTCTGGCTACGCTTTACTATACGCGCAATTTCCCGTTTACTAACATTATTTTTATAAAATCTGATAATTTCGACTTTCTGTTCCAAAGAAATTTGACGATTAGATTTCATTTTTTTTTTTAAATAATTTTTTTTAAATCTATAAAACTGTTGTTTGTTACACTTTATTTTCAAGACTGCGAAAAACTGAAAATAATATTTATAGATTTAACATTAAAAACAAATTTTTCGGTGATTTACCTATTTTTATAAGAAAAATTCTTTTTCGAATGTTTAATTTGTATAAATTTAGTAGTGGAAACTTTATTGTCGGTGGGTGTAAATATCTTATATGAACCTCAAAATCATAAATTGCATACGAAAAATCGGTCAGCAAGATGGGTGCCGCGTTTGTTTACAAATGTTCAAAAATGAATCGGATGACCATTTCTAAGCAATATTTGGAGATGTTTCAGCGTAATTCAACTGAATTTTTTCGTCGATTTATAACGGTTGATGAAACCTGGATCCATCACTACACGCCATTATCAAAACAACAGTCAAAACAATGGGTAGAAGCTCTTTCAAGTACCCCAAAGAAAGCAAAAGTTGTTGCATCAGTTGTTTCATCGACTATCTTGAGAAGGATAAAACCATCACAGGTGAATATTATGCTTCATTATTAAACACTTAATTCTGAAAAATCCACAAACGATGTTCGAAACTGCAATAACATATTTATGACATCGAAATATGGCTTACTTGTTCGCCTGTCACGATGAACGGAATACAAATCCCTCAATCAAATGATGCAAAATATCTAGGCGTCCTTATCAAATTAAAAATTGATAAAATGCACTGGTCGCATCCGCGACGTTGTCCAACGAACACACTCAAACATTCTCAGAATGATTACAGGAGCACCCAGGTTCGTAAAAACAAAAATATACCTAATGACGTTAGCATCCTAACTATCAAAGACGAATTACAAAAGATGCGGATCATTTCTAAAAGATATACTCCTGTGGAAAAAGATTTAGGTCAAATGATGAAATAATGGCTGAAACGAGCGTTTATTTTGAAGAGTTTGATAAATCATATTTTAAAGAAGGTTTAATGAAATTGGAAAAACATTGAATAATTTTATGAAGCTCTGTTTCAATCTAAAACTTACCAATCCACCTTCGTACTTCGAGTTCATATTAACATCATTAAAATCTAAATAATCTAAACATCGGTCGCAGTTGCGTAATGTCGCACTTTATAAATCAATAGTCCAGTTCTGGCATTCGGAAGCGAGAGTTGAACTTTGGAAATGAAGGTCATTCATACTATCTAAGTCCAATTTAATTTGCAGAAAACAGATATCGGATTCTTGACAGCGTTACAATTGGATTCATTAAATCTAACCGAATTAAAATGCTGGCCCACATTGCAAGGTAATATCGAATAAAAAAGTATACCAGCAATAACCAGCCGGTGTGCGTCATAAAAGAAGAACCCAACTGCGCTGGCGAAGCAACGCCGAACAAGACCTACGCCCGATTGTTTTTAATCCGGCATTCTAGGCCATTTAGATGCTTGACGGAGGTGACTGAGTATAATGTTCTCAATATAATCCCGTCCAGGAATCCTGGGCAAGAAATTTTCCTAAAAACTCGTTGGTTTATTATCATGTCTGATAAATGGACAATTTCAGATTTGGTTTGGTGTACTGCTATGACCGTGGTCTGCTTGGTTTTCTTTGATTTAATATTTTTAGTTTGAGGGTCTAGAAACGGCCATGTCGTTGGTATGATGCAATGGTGTGAGCTGAAAAGCTTTTCAAGAGCAGCGGTGATGTAGGTTCCATAGGTTGCTCTGTTTTTAGCCAACAAACTAAAGTCGCTAATACTTTTATATAGGCCTCAGTGTGATTTGTGGACGTTAAGCCTTGTTAGCTTTGCTTTGAAGGTTATATTGGAAATGTGAGTGTTCCATGCGTAAGTCAAAACAATCAAGATCAAACATAACACTTACCGCATGGCACCGGCATTATTTTTTACCTTAACACTGAACCACGAGAAATGAAATTTTTATGCGATTTGTAAACAAGATACAGACGATTTTCCACTGACGCCAACCTCCCTGCACCTGCCATTTACTAGCTTAAGAGCAAATTTCATGCGCTCCGATATTGTACTCCTAAATTTACCTCGAGCCATTAAGACTAGGTCATCGGCATAGCTAATGGTCGTAATAAGAGCATTTTTGGATCTGGTGAGAAATTTGTATTCGCTAGCAACCGCAAAAGAGGAGAGAATACACTCTTGGAGCAGTGATGTTTTCATTACCGAAGGAGGATTGTTTTCTTCCTGATCTTCAACATACACTGTGGTGCAGAACTATAGACGCACCTTAATTTTAACACATTCACCACATTCGAGAAAAGGTTAAATGCATAATTCATGTAATCTAAGAGAGAATAGAAAACTACGAACGAATAATAACGAAATTGTATAGTTTAATATACCTGGTGTGACAAAATCGTTCGCACATTTTTAAAAGATCCGGTTAATAACGGACAAAATAAGAAAGAAGGACCAAAAGAAAAGCTTTCGCAACGTAATAAGCGCCAAATTATCAAAACTGCCAATAATTCGATAAAAAGCGGAGCCCAAATAGCACGAGAATGCCACTTAAATTAAATGTATCTCGTTGGACCGTGAATCGCGTTTTAAAATCTTCATACCTTGCTCGACAAAAGCTTAAGTATGTGCCGAGATTATTGCCTCGTCATAAAGAAGCCCGCCTCGAATTCGGATGAAGAAATATGAGTACGGACTGGAAAAAGGTAAACCATTCTCATAGTTTGAAAACTATATTTCTTTTAATATTTTAAATTTCCTTTAAAAAAAATGTTTAGATTCTTTTTTCAGATAAAAGATTTAATTTAGACAGTTCGGACGGTTTTGATTCTTACTGGAGGGACCTGCGTAAAGAACCACGCTATTTTTCTAAGAGAAATTTCGGTGGCGGTTCCTTAATGGTTTGGGGAGCTTTTTGTATCGATGGAATGCAAGAGTTAGCTTTCCCATCCACCCGCATGATCTATAGAGAATACACAACATTATTGAGAACCAATCTCTTTCCATATTTAGAGGCGCACAGGACAGAAAATATAACTTTTCAGCAAGATAACTTTTCAGTGCACAAGAACAATGAGACCCGCTCATTGCTAGAAGCGCATAATGTTGAGGTATTGCAATGGCCAGCCTGCTCGCCAGACCTAAACCCAATTAAAAATATCGGGGGAATCAAAGATCGAAAAAACTTTGCTGAAAACAAGCAATATGAAAAAGTTTCGGACTTGAAAGTGGCCGTGATTGAAGCTTGGGAGTCAATTGGTAAAGATGTTCGAGTAAGCTTAGTTGAGAGTATGCCGAATAGGATATTTGAGCTTGTTCAGAACAAAGGAGGCCCTACTCATTATTAATTTTATTTTAATTTTAACTAAAGTGAATTAATTATTTATTTTATGTTTCCTATTAACGTGCGTCTATAGTTGTGCACCACTATAAAACTAAACATTGAATTATTACGGTGAATATAATAAATACATTTTCCAATTTCTTTCATCCGAAATTTTCTTAGAAACAAAGAGTGTCCTAAAAATTAGATGCGTGTATAGTTCTGCACCACAGTGTATTCCATCTTCATTGTAGTCCATCCTTGAATGGAGGGGTAACCTTGTTCTAGCGTATACGCTTGAGTTACTTTGAAATTGGTGTGGAGAAAAGCATCTTGTGGTGACACAACAATATTTTCTTATGCCGTAGTTTATTTTCAACAGAATTGTCAGCTCGGTTTTAGCTGTTTTTCTTGATGTACCAGTTTTATACCCTTATTGATCGGGGTTCAAGGGGTATTATTGGAGTGTATTGGATTTGATATAGTGAGCCAGTATTTTCTCTATGGTCTAGAAAATAAATCCCACTTTCGGAATAAGTATTACAAGCATATTACAATCACTAGTTCTGCTCACTTTATAACAAGTGGAGATTCTATTAATTTTATACCTCGCCAAAGAAGTTTTAGAAGAATGAGATTGTGATTGAATAACAATTGGTTAGACGTTAACGTTCTCGTTCACTTCTGGATTACTTAGAATTATGCAGTCAGGGAAGTGGCCTTCAACTAACGAACTAAAGGTATCCTCCTCAAAATAGTCAGTTCATCATTGTTGATTTTATGTTCTAGGAGAAGGCCTTGTGTAGTAGGCAAGTCGATGGAAGCTTCTCATTTTTTGGAACAGTTCTCTAATAATAATATATCTTTTTTTGCTCCTTAACACTCTGTTATATATATCTAGTGTGAAAAGTTCGGCAATCTGTTTAATCGTTTTTATCCTTGGGTCGAACGGTTAAATTATGCTAAAATAAATTGGAGTCTCGGTATAGACTTGCCATTTGATCTTTTGGGCATTAACACCACGTTTCCTCTCTTTAAGGTATTTCTTTAATCTAAGTAATATACAGGTAGTCAGAGTGAACGCCCTACCCATGGCTAACATTGAAGTTCCAGTAGTTTTTGCCGTACGCATTTAACGTGTATAACACTTTTATAGCGGCATTGAAAATTGCAAGTTAATTTTGATATGTGAGCTGTTGCCTACATTGTTCTAGGTATTTTGTACGCTGTTACTGATTATTTAGTACTTGCGTACATTAAAACCCTGTGATTCATAAATTATTATAAATTTTATTTGAAAATCAGCGAATTGGAAAAAACTATAAAGTTAAATGGAATGTTAATTTTAATTTTGGTGCACTTATTTAAAAGAAAATATAAATTAACACTTAGTGTAAGATATAGATAATTACGGATTGAGTATAATTGGTTGGTGTATACTGCAGGCCTCAAAATTAGTCTGGTTCGAAAATGTAAAATTTATAAATTTCAAAGAAAACTAACTGATAAGAAAATATTTACATAAAATGTAAAGTAAACATCTTCCGAGGCATTCCAATTACTGGGTAATGCGATACACAAAAAAAAATGTTTTGATAAATCGACCCACTTTTCTAACCTTTTTTTTATCAATATTCATTTTCATTTCCATTAAAATACGAAATAAATTTCTGTGAGGGTGTCAAAGTTTAGATTTTTTTTATCGGTTTAGATAATTGAAAATGTATAAATTATATTTTTTTTTTCAAGACATAAAAATTTAATATTTTCAATTATTTATATACGAATATTGAAAATTTGATGAAATTTTTATTGGAAAAAATTTAATTTGGAAAAGTTGGTTTTACTGTATTGTATACACCTACACCTACAAGTATGTTTCTCCGATACCAATAAAATCAGGCATTATGGTTTGTTGTCAACACAGTATAATATTTATGAAATAGGTGTTGCTTGTTTGTTCCTGCGTGGATTATTGCGTGAATCTGTAATATTAATAATCCATCTAAACAAAAATATGAATCATTTATTTCAGATTTATATACTACTTTACTTAAGGTAAATAATACAAATTCAAAGAAATAATTTACACAGTTTTGATTATTTAAGAATGTATGTATGGGTAAGATGCTTATATAACATTAATGCACAGATGAACAGAGTTATGTGAATGTAATAAATCATTTCTGTTGATTTGGTTTGAGTAATCATCACCCTGCAATAGAACCTTCATGTACGTACACATAATACATACATAACATTATTTTATATAATATGTAAATTTTTTTCATCTGTTTATTTATCTAAATTTATTTCCAAGATAATGTAAAATTTCGGTTTATCGTTTTTATTTTACTCTTGGCATAATTGACTGGATTTTTATGAATTTATTATTGAAATAACTGACAGTGAATACATTAAATAGATTAACGATAGCTTGAATGTACTTCATTTACTTTGGTTATTAAACCATTGAAGCAAATTGTGCTCTTGAATATTTTGATTGCTATCCTGATCCAATTTACCGATTCTGAAATTCCAAATTCCGTATTTTCGAGATAAAAATAATTTCAAAGAGTAATTATAGATTGTTTTTACATAATTTAATGAAAAGAAATTCGCAAAGAACATCTTAGTTGAAATGAAGATGAATTATTGTTGATACTCTGCTGGAATGCCTGCATGCGATCTGTGATTATTAATTAGCACTTGTTTCGTTTACTCTTATAAATGTTTCAATATATATTTTATTTACTTTAATGTTGTGGTTAATTTGGAATCTACGATAAGATGAAAGTGATAAATGATTGTGATTAGTTCTATAAAAATGAAATTTGTAAAATTTCTCTCGATTCTGAAACTTGGTTTAGTTACAGGTTTCTCGCGGAAAGACATGTGTTTTAATTAAGACGAAAGTAAATGCCTATTGTGTCAATAAAAAAACCTTCATCGACCTTGATAACACCGCTCACATCTTGTATTCTGTGATACCAAATAGTTTTATAATCATACCCGGAAAAAATATATAGGACAGATTTCAATAAATATAGGAGCCGGTGCAATGGTGAAATATAATTGGACAGATTACTATTTAATGAATAGGAAAATTCACTATAGCGGATAGTAAAATTTACTACGGTTACCATGTAAATAGGAAACTGTTAAATAATATATAGCAGGGCTTACTATTAAAATCTTAATTTTCTTGAATTCCTATAACAAATAGGTAACCTTCCTATAAGAATTCTATAGTTAATAGGAAATACTACTATGGGAAATAGTAATTGGTGTAATTTATAGGAGAGATTCCTAAAAAAATAGAATGTTTCCTATATACATAATGAATTATATAATAATAAATAGTACAGCTTACTATAATCGGACTCCCATACATAAATAGGAAAAAAATTGTTTTTTTTTTCTCCGTGTATTGCACCTCCAAAACTGCAAAAATTATCTAAATTCGGCTGCGTTTAATTTCCTTACGAAATTAAATTTTATTTCTTTAAAGTCTGGAAGGTAAAATACTTAGAAAATTCGGTTAGAAAGGAATCAAAAATTCAGACACTTACTAGACTTATAAATTAGATTTCTAAGTCGTCAATAATCGCTAGAATCATGACGGACGCCAGGGCTATCAGAGGCAACACTGGTATTCCAGATGAAAAACAAAAAGTCTGTTACACATCCCCCTGTGGGAAAAGGAACTAATCACCATATCAAGGGTAACGCTGTTATACCAACGGAAGATCTAAAAGTTCAGTCTATCGAACAATAGGTAAAATTTTAGGATCGTGGATCGCTGGACCTTATAAACCTAACAAACGAGTGCAGCCGCGGCTCCCGAATAACGAAACCTAAGGTATAATGAAGCTGCTTTTGTTCGTAGACACTAAATTTGATCTAAGGTGGCAAATTAGTCTAGCAATTTGCCAAATTAGACGAGCAAGATGGTCCGTGTGCCGAATTGATGAAATAGCAAAACAAGCTGAGAGAAATCTTGAACAAGCAGACTCCTCGATGTCTTTAAATCAACGAATTTAGAGGAGAGACTAGGTTCCTTTAATTAGAAATGTATTTGAAGTTAGCCCGGGGTTTCATCCCAGAAAAAAAAATTATTGTGCAAAACTATCCAGCTTGACCAACCAACCCAGAGAGGCTTTAAAATAAAAATATCATTCTCGACATGTTATTCTAGCCCAGAAATTGTTAAATTTAAAATATAAAAATATAAAATAAAAATTGAAAATATTGTAAATAAGTAAATAAAAGTTTTAAATAAAACTAGATGATTTAATGTAGTCCTGTGCAGTAAAGTGGGCCAGCTTGCTGATGTGTAAAATCAACTTTCTATAATAACTAAAGGAATTCGGCGCTTTCTGTCTAGGCTTGTCAGAAGCCAATAATGATATTCGAAATATTCTATTCGATATTGGATCCAATTTGTCTATTGTAATTAGATATTCTCAGGCCGATTCTCTTTAATAATTATAAATACTGGATATCACACTAGATATTTTTGAACACCTCATGGTTCATGACTTACTAGACAGAGCTAAATCAGATCAGTTAATTTTATTTAAATATTTGTTATAATTTATTTTTTATTACTTACTAACAAAATTTAAAATTTTTGTTAATTTTATATTTAAAATTTGATAATTTGTGGAATGGAATAAATTATGGAAAATGATGAGATTGGTTTTTATATTTGTAAATCTTAACTGGGGATTTTTGCAATTTTGGTGTCCCTTGATGATTTTTTTTTTTTGTGTGATGAAATTTTGGGGCACTTAATAAGGATAAATTAGAAGTCGTCGACCAGTTTATAGATTTTGAAGGGAAACTAGGTAAAGAGCTCGAAGATTAAATTAACAAGTGAAGAGAGACTTACAGATTAATTTCTCATACACTAGTGTATTTTGAAAGAGACATCGAGGTTAGGCGAGTGTTAATATTCGAACAGCGTTCAGATGCCCCAATATTTGTAGAAATAAAGTGCAGAATCAGGTGGCGCCGATCACTACTTCTTCAGTGCTAGTTATGAGGGTCGATTCTGCAGTAGAGCTGATCGGTAAAGAAATGCACGACGGAGATACGTGTTAGGCAGAAGATGGTATGCCATGGAGTTGAAGTGAATCATAAATGTTTTCTGGAGTAAGAACAGGCGAAACGAGCTGGCTAGGATTCGATGGACTGACCATTCACTAATAAGAAGTCAAATGATCATAAAACCTCACGTGATTGTGTCACTTATATACATACAGTAGAAAAGTGACCAGTGTTTACCCGCAATTATGTAGCTGCAACCGGCTAATAAGCCGCAGCTTCTCTGACCGATATTTTCAACAAATTTTTTAGTTTTCTCTAATTAGCCGCACTCCAAAAATAAAGCGTGTTCCTTTATTAAGTTTCCTATAATAAGCCACACTCCTTTAACACGCCACATTCTTTCATGAGCGGCATTTGGAAAAAGAATGAATCGTAAACATAATCCGTGTCAAAATTTATCAGATTTCTGTTTATAACTTGCACAGATTTTAAATTAGTAGCAATATTGCCATAATATGTGCTAAAGTCCATTAGCAATATCAGAAGTAAGAATATAACTAAACATTTACATTGGGCAAATTATAATTTCACATATTTTTACGAAACACCATCAAATGTTATCAACCCAAAGGCCGCGAGTTCCAACCCAATCAAACTAATTCTATTAGCAATTATCTTTACATCAACGATGTTGTCGAAGCAAAGATTCCTCCAATACTGATAGGGAATTGGATTTTAGAATGACATCCCAAGTGTGGGGAGAGGGAGAATATACAAATAACGCAATTGTAAACGGCGACGATAATCATCATGGAAAATACTGGGGTTAACAACGGCGTTAATCATCAAAACGGGAATTGATGACGGAATGTTCGCGAATACAACTACATGACGACAGTGATTTACAATTGCATAAACCATACATCGCCAGAAGTAATAAAAGGCATAATCTCGAACAAAGATAGACAATTATATAGTGAACAGTGCCAGTCAAGAAGTAAAAAGTAAACAGTGCGAAAACTAAAAATAAAGGATACAAGTGAATTGTGAATGAGTGAAGTTAGTCAATTATTGCAGAAATTAAAGGTGTTGGGGAAAAAAAAAGATTGTGTGCAAAATGGAGTACGAATCAAACAATGTTGAAGATACGAGAAATCAAAAAACCGATTCTCATTTAATTTCCACAAAAGTAGTCGGTGTTTTGTTTTTGACACTTAAGCGGCAATTGCAATTTTTGAAAAAAAAAAAAAATTTTTTTGTTACTAGGATTTGGTTAAGATAATTTTCTTTTTAGAAATCAAATACAGTGTATTCACGATTTACGTACATTGGTGGCAAGAGAAAGTCGGATGTTAGCTAAAACATCCCATGGACAGCGCACATCAAAAACAACACTATCATTGGATTTGAAAATTCTGATCTCCCTTGTAGACCTAGAATTCATTTCTATCTTTATTCAATTAAAATCACGAGTAAGAGAAAAATCGACAATTAAATTTAACTATGCTGTTTCGAGTTAACAAAATGATGCTAATTGTTCCAAACAACCAAGTAACTGTAAGCTGGACTAGTTAGTCTTCGATTTGGTGCTTGCCGTCGGTCAGATCCTCATCAATTTGTCAAAATATTTTCAAAACTGCAATTGCTCCAAATCATATCATCAGAAATTAGCACTACTTTAACTAGTTATGCTGAAGAGATTAATATTTTCACTAGAACGAGACGAAGCAAATTAATAGTTATCTTATATAGATGTTGAAACTATTTTTATAGTTGAAATGAACTTGAATTTTTTTTTCTGAGTACGCAAATCATCATGTCTACGAGAAAACATGATTTATAAATAATAATAAATAAATTTAATTTGATGCATACAACTATTAAACATCTCATTTCAAGACAGAATAACACATAAATTTAATTCCAGCAAACCATAAAATTTAAAGATTTTTAATTCTTCATCATTTTATTTTGTGTGTTAATTTTAAGTTTCTTTAACAAACAGATAAAAGGATACATTGAACCGGTTTAGTAAATCCAAATCAATAGTTTATCTTAAATATAATGACGTCATGAGCATAAAAAGACCAGATAGTCTTTTAACAAGAAAGAATAAAATTTAAACGAAACGAATGTAATAATAATAAGATATAAACATTGAAATAAGAAAATACGTAATACGAATAAGAAATTGGTTTTTTATATAACGAGTGTACCCGTATATACATTTTCCCAACTTCTTTTATATTCTCTTAAGAATTTTTGCATTTTTTACTTTTCTCGTAGTAACATCTTTAAATAAAAAACACAACAAAAAAATCTTAAAAGCGTAAGAAAACCACCAAAAATATTACATTTTCTCAATTCCATTGGAAAAGTTGAAATTTTATTTTATTTTACTTTGATACTGGAAAATTTTGCTTAGATAAAGTTGTTTAATTCGGATTTAGACAAGCACCAGTCATAAATATATTTATACAGCACACGCACATAAATAGTGTTTATGTATTGTATACAAACTTGTATGGATATGTAAATTTCTTATAAAATGTTTTGTTATCAAGTGTTACTCTTGTGCAAAAGTGGATGTTCCACAGGGAAGGGATGTAAATTAAAGTTGTACAAATAAGAAAACATGAATTTATATACAAGCTTGACAAATATCAGTTTAGTTGAAATTAGTTTAACGAAACAGATTGACCAAGTTGTAAAATTTGAAGTATGTACTATGTATTCCATTTCTGTGTAGTACTTTTTGAAGTAGAAAAAACAAATTAGATGTTTTAGGATTTCACCCTTCGATATTTAAAGTGATAAAGCTTCTCAAATCGTCTTCCTCCGACCATATGAATACACAAATATAATTTTATAAAATTATTATAATTTTTTATTATTTTATAAAATTATTAATTAATAGACTTTTAAATGATTTTTGCTGCACTAAATTTATCCACGGAGTACCAACATATAAAAAAAAATACAAAACCATTGGCGTATTATCTTGATAAAACCTGAAGCAAAAAAGATTTATTTCTCAACAAAATACGCTGATGATTGTAGGTGTATGAATTAGTATCAACCACATTGGTGAAAGGAGTCATCAGCAGTAAACTTTAAAGTTAAACAAAACCTTTTTGGAATAAACTTATATATTGTATTTTGACATAACTCTGATTCTCCTTAAGGCTTCCATATTGTCTTCTGATGTAAAACATATGTTCACAATGTGCTACTCGGCAATGGAATAACGGGCATTTGACAAACAAACTATGGAGTTGTATTTAATGTAAACAGCGTTTTTCTATAGCAACGGTTGAAATTCCAATGTACCCAAAGAAGTGTGTATAACTAATATAGTCTCTTAGTTTAACAGTCCGCTCAAAATTTTCATATTTTTAAGACTTACGCACAGTTTATTGCGAATTTTTCTCAAATATTTTTGTATAGACATTGAATTTTTTCTAAGTATTAATCCATATTAATTAAAAATTGTCGACTCAAATGATCAGTTGGTACATTTCATCTGTAAATTAAATATTGAAAATATTTTTTTGATTGGATTAACAACAGTTTCAATTTTACTGTTTTCCTAATTATTTCTTTATCAATTTCATCAGAAAAGACGATTTTTATAAAATTATTGACATTCTTAATGTAAATAAAAATGAAATAAATAAAAATAAAACGTCATGGTTGTGTATACACGTAAGACTTCTCCAGAATTAATTTCGGAATAATTAAAATAAATAATGGTGTTTCTAATTCACATTTCAACGGTTAAATCCATCCATATGTCCATTTTATCGGTTAACCATTTAGCCTTTTTTATTTGTACAAAATCTCTCTACTTACAAATTTAAAGAGCTTTTATAGCGAAATTCCGAAGTTCAACAAATGTTACGTGAAATATGTGAACGAAAGGTGTTGTCGATTGATCAGTGAATTGAGAAAGGCGAAATTATTTAGAATAATTAAATCGAAATGAACTAAATCATATTTCTGCAAAGGCGTCGACATATACGCGCTCAGGCATCCTTATAGTTTATGTTTTGGAATTGGCAGTTCCATTAAAATTTGTCTTTTACCAGAACCACATGCAAAACATGTTGGTTTCTCATTGTCATTTTGTAAACCGTCATCTTCATTTACCGAACTAGAGAGTAGTTAAAGCTGAGTCATTTGGGTAGGGATATGTTGGGTTCGATTCACACCTGGTGCAGGACGTAAAAGGGGAATTTTTATCACAGAGTTACAATCGATGATTGTAATAAATTCAACTTAGAGAGCGGGAGTCAGTGTGTAGATATCGGTGTCGAGTTATCGTCCATATCAGTTTACTGTCATTATGTCATGTTTTGTTCCATTCAATATGGCTCTTTTGAACATAAAAAGCGAATTCCATGCCAATAGTTATGAGATGGTTTGGTTTCATTTAAATTTGTATATTTATAAACCACATACAGAACTCATCAACCGAAATTCCCAAAATGAGCGATTTACTTTGAATATGTGTTGTTAAATATTTGTTTTTCATTATCAGTGCTCCCTAGCTTGGTTCCTAAAGTCCTGTTCTAAGCTATATATATTTATACAAATTATTTTGGGATGTCTATTGTCTATTCGTCCAAGAAGATTAACAGTTCTAATCAGGAAGTAAATTGTACACCAACTATTGTATGCAACTCGCAAACCTTTGATGCCGAAAAAACACAACCATTTATCTAAACATAAAATACAGCTTTTCAATACGTTTTATAAAATCAATTCGCATCATTCATTAGCAAAAGTCTCCACAGTGGTGCGTTCTGATACAGTGGAATACAGGGAACTGGTTTTAATACATGTTGGTTATGGCGTTGATTTCTTTCACTTCAGTGAGGTGTCAGCATATTATTTTTTACTATACTGTTTTTTTTGCATCAAAGAGTGATCATATACGCCTAATCCGATAAAAAGATTTGTTTCGGCAGAAAGATGTAGCGTTGCAGCTTACGACTTTATTTACAAAAATTCAAATATGTAGTTATATTTTATTTTTCAAAATTTATTAAATTTAGTATTTGTGAGCAGTTTAAAACTAACTAACCCTACTCGATGGATTGCTGATGTTTAATGATCCCTTTCGCCAAAGAACTCTATATTTGTCAAGTTTAAATAATTACTTGGTGTAAACGAGCTCTGCCTTGGCATTGTTTAGTTTAATTTCGTTTCTAACAGAAGACTTTACCACCAACTTTCGAACATAATCTGTTCAATGCTTGATTGATTCCTCAAAGTTTAATTTTCCAGCTCTGAATATTTCAATATCTAAGTCATTTAAAGTATAAAAGATCGCTAGCAGTATTAAAAATTTGCTGGTAATTTTGATTTTTCAAAAAATTCATTAAATTAATTACGTAAAGAGCAACTTAATTATATTAAGTGAAGACTTGGGACTACAAACAAACATAAATTCAAATTTATGTTTGTTTGTAGTCCCAAGTCTTCACTTAATATAATTAAGTGAACAAACAAACATAAATTCAAAACCAATCTTGATAATCGTATTTTGTTCTCTAGATTTTAGATTCTTTTTAATCACGATACTAAAATATTTCCAATTTTTTTAAACTCCAGTGGACAAGGTAAAACGTTTGATTTTTGATAATCGTGTATTAATCCTTCAATTATAGTTTTAACTTCTTCCTAAAGAAAGAATTAGTTGAGTTGATAATTTTTTGTTAGTTATGTACCTGAATTAAAGAAAATAATGAAATTTCAAAAATTAAGATTCTGAAAGGAATGAAAATCTGCCTGTTAATACTCTCAGTACAAATATTGGGGATGCCCGATACAGCAAAGCTTTCGCTCGAATTGGAGTTTGCTTAAACTGTTTGATGATAGTTCACATGTTAAAGGTTTGTCTGTTAATTACCTGAAAATCGTACAAGATGACACTCAGAATAGAAACGTTTCCATCTGATTAGAAAACCGAGTTTTAGTGTTATTTTTAATTCATAATCATGACATATTGAGCAAAACGGGTTAGTTATTTCTGGAAACGAAATGATACTGCTATAGATTTTTACATATTTGATTTTGAATAAGAATCGTCCGAGTCTGATTCATACCATCAAATACAAATTTTTACTATTTTTGTTTCGAGTCCTGAAATAGCATTTCGATCCACGTAATTTTTGATATTGAAATTTAAAAATTTCTAGTAAGTACTAATAAAAACAAGATATTTTATCCTGATTTGCCATAAAATTTAAATGGTTTGGAAATGAAAAGTGCTTCTTTCGTTTTTCCCCAGATGTTACTGTTTTTTTTTTATATCCGTTACGGTAAAAGCCCGAAATCGGTAAATATCCGAATAAAAAGAGGAAAAACGGTTTTAATGCTTCGAAATCTATGAAATGAGAGTCTTATATTCTCGAAATGGTTCACCCTTCACCTCACGGGCTCGTGGGAGTTAATTGTGCTCCTTATGATGCTTAGTCCTCTAATGGGGAATAACTGAAACTACGGAGATGTTGGGAGGAAGTTCAACAAACATTTCGTAACACTCGGACCTCTGGACGACCGGTATTTAATCATATAAACGAATTAAAAAATTAAAATTTCAAACATTTACCGATTTCGGATTTTAACTGTAACATATTTTTATGCACATGAATTTTGCCTTTCTTAAAGTGACATCATACACGAAGAATAATGGGAAAACATATATGAATAGTTGTTGCGAATTTTTTCAGATCTAAAGAAGCTAGAAGTTAATAGAAATTATCTGTCGTTCTTTCAGAGTGTTAAACAATTAATTTACAATTTATAAAGATTACAGGGATGTTTATGGAATTCTTACTTTTACTTGACCATACATGCTGCCTTTGTATATTTAATCGAACCAAACCGAAAAAAATATTATAAAAAAATTCTCTGGAAAACGAAAATTAAAATAAGATAAAATAGTTTTTATAGCTTGAGTAAAAATACACGGATTGAACAGAAAATTATTTTTAATTCCAACTCACTAACGAGCGTGATTTTCATTCGTATATTTTTAGCATGTGAAAATTTAAGTTTTTCTTCTGTTTTCGTTTTTTTACGTTTGTGAAAAGAAAAACGTGTCGATATCGCTTCGACATTAAACATTTTTTTAGACTTGTAGATTTCTTGATTTTTTATATGTTTGATTGGGATAATTATTGAAACTGAGCAAATTTGAATATTTTGATTATCGCGTGTTTTTCGGCCTAGTTCTGTTCAAAATTTGTTTATCATCTTTAAAAATGATCGATTTCAGACATACTTTATTATAAATAATTATTTATGGTTTTATTATATTTGTGGAATCATATTATAAAATAAAAGACTTTACTTTTTCGTCCACGAAAATATTGGATGCGGTCCAATTATTCAATAGCATATTAGGCTGACGTTGACCTCGCGCAATCTCTCGGGATTACATAACCTGCATCAATTTTTCAAGTGCGACTAATAATTATATATATAGAATATAGATTTTTAATTTTCGACTAAATAATTTCGAAACGTAAGACTTATAAGTGTTTGAGCATATGATAATCGAAGTTAATGGCCTGTGTTATCGCTTATATTGACACAGCTGATAAAATCTATGCTTAAACAACTTTATATAGTAAATACATACGTACGTTTAAATGTAGGAGTTAATTCATTGTACTAATTCAAATTTGAAATGTGAATTTAATTCAATAACAACACACATGTACCAAAGTGAATTGTTATTTGTAAATAAATTCCATATCAAAAAAATAATTTAATTTTAATTTAGCATAATGTGATTATACCTTTTTTGGGAAAAATTAATTATATCTGGTGTCCATAAAATTTTTGTCCAGCCTTGTAGACATTATTAGATATTAATATAATACTCGTATGTCAACACGGGCCTAACGAAAATGATTTGCGATTGATTACGTTAGAATTTAGAAACTATCGACTCACTTATAAAAGTCAACAATTGGTTATGAATCTTTGATTTTTTCTATTATTCCCGAGACTAATATAGGAATATTCCTAAATATAAATTGATATTTTTTCTTCAATAATAATTTTTGATAGATTGATTGGTTTTATTGTACCTTTAATTTAAAGAAATTTAGTATAAGTTTTGTTTGACCTAATTTCCCTCTTTAATAAATTCGACATAAAGTTTAAAAGGAAAATCGACATAACTTTTATTTTTGATTTTTCTTTGATCACAGTTTGTGACAGGCATATCTTTATTTAACTATACCACAATTCCTAAGCGATTTAGTTTTTGTTTGCCCACTCTATAAACGAATATTTCAGCCACGAATCATTTCGTAACTATATGATGTATATTGAAATTTGCATAACTTTTTATCAATGTTCTTTTTAAAAGTAATTTGGGATGTTTTATTATTAGTATGTAGCTCCTCCTAATAATTTGCAGTTATAATAATGACTTTCTTTCACTACTTGGCTTTAGTTTTTATTAGAAATATAGACTTTCTTAAATTAAATGGTCCCGGCAATTCTGAAAGAAGTTGCTATTCTGAAAGAAGCTGTGTAGTTTTCTAGAAAATTATCGAGAAATTCTACAAATAAGCTCATGTTGACCTTAATAAACCTACCAATTGAACATTTGTTTGACCTCAAACTTGTGTTTAGGAAATATTTTCAAATATTATAGTTCAATAGTAATAAAACCGAAACACCTGGGGGAGGGGGAGGGGCTTATTATGAAACAAATTCGAAAACGGCTTTTTCGATCATGGTGAATTTGTTGACAGTAATTTATTTATAGTTTTTCTATCTAATAGACCAAATTTTTTTAGACCAAATCTCCCAATACCATGGGCATTTGATATAAAAAATTGTTTTTTTTTGCAAAATTATATTTAACTTAAGGTTCACAATTTGTTTGCAATAGGCGTTCGCAATTCTAACTAGTTTGCTTGTGTCGCAGATGAGGCTCGATAGTATGTAAGACGGGCACATATTTGTTTTTAAAGTGCTGATCAATAGTCTAGATCTTATAGTCCCTATAACTCTATATAAACAACTAACTAAGTCACAAACAAAAAACTTCTTGTTACTAACCTTAACTACGTGATAACTTATGTAGAGAGTTTTATTTAGAATCAATCTAAAGTCTTAACACTATCCGAATATGAAATGAACATCTCATGTTAAGGTTTATATAGCAGAAAAAGAAAATATGTCTAATACATTTGTACAAGAGAAATATGTATGTGTTTCCGGTAATTTCTAAAAACTAGAATGACGTTCGCAAAAATAAGAAAAATAACAATGACGAAAGCGTATTCGTCATTGATTGTTAATGACATATTATGTCTGTTGTTGTTTAATGTTTTATTAATGACATATAATACACAAGCAAATAATAAAGAAGCCAGACTGAGCCCTGAGGGAGCGATTGAAACGTTTGTTAAGAATTAACTTAGCAGTACCGACGTAATAAAACTCGATCCTACAACGAATAAACAACAAGCTCTGTGAAATTTCTTAATTGCCGATTGAAATATACTAAGAAAATTATTGCTGTTCAAATGGTTCTGAATATAAAGGCGCCTTTGTGGTTATGTTCGTCCCTTCATTCAATTCTTGTGAAAAAATGCTTCTTGTGAAAAAATGCAGATGAAAAAATCGTCATTTTAGAGCAATATGATTGGTCGAAAAAAATTGTTTGGATGAACGAGCGAACACAACCATAAAGGCACCTCAATAGTTTACTACTATCCTAAAAGGGCGAAAATAAGAAATATTGAATCGAAAACTATATTCTCAGAGGTAGGAACTACTTTACTATAAGCTTATGCATATATTTTTAAATATATCTGCATTCTATCTTGGCGTAACCACGAACTTGGATGTCTCAAACATTTGGTTTTAAAATTAAAAAATTAAATCCTATTTTGTTGTTAATAAGGCCGAAGTATTCCATTTAACCTTACAAATAGACAAATAAAGTTTTATTCTCCAACTGACATGAGCTAGAGACTACTAATCATTGTTTACTTTCGAAGAAACAAAATATTAATTCATAATAAGACATCTACCGAGGACTAAATTACGAACATTGTGTCAGAAGTAGGTAAACGAGAAGAGATCATTTAAAAAATCGGGGGTTACGGAGTGGTATTCTGAGCTCCGATCATACGTGTATTCTCAATTTTCGGAAATCAAAGATAGCGGAACAAGCGGATTAGGTGTTCTAATCTAAAAGATTAAGTAAAACTACTGGTCGAATAAGAAACATTTAAATTCATTGATGAAATGAACTCACATGGAGAAATTTTCATGACCATCAATTGTGGTTTGTTTTCGTTAGCACCATATAATTCGCGCGCTTCTGAATTAATGTTTCCTGCTATAAGTAAACATGTGCTCTAACTCTTCCTATAGCATGCATACTATTTGGGTTGTATTTCCGTGTCTTGTATTCAAAAACTATCGCCCTTTCAACCTTTCGTCTACAGTCAACTCTCCTATAACGCGGTATTTTTATAACGCGATTTCCATATAACGCGCAGTGAAAATCAGAATAGTTCTCCTATAACGCGACGCGATCTCCGTATAACGCGCTTTTCGTACAAAAACTTTCCAACAGTTCAGATGACGTGAAAGTTTATTATTTCGAACCCGCAGGTATGTATATAGCATGAAATGATTATTTTATACATCCATATGTACATCACAACGGCTCCCCGAATTAAAAAAGGCTGACTTAAAAATGGCGTTTTTATTAAATTGTTTTTTAATTTTAACATTGACTAATGGTACTCTCTATTGGACATGTAAGTCCAAACCATTCAATTATTGCAACTAATGCTTTCATTAATGAAAAAATAAAACCAACTTAAATTTGCAAATTGACATGACTTAAAAAAGGTCCCATTTTTCATATAAAAACACCATTTTTAAGTCAACCTTTTTAATTTCATCCTTTTTTAATTCAGGGAGCCTATACATCATTAGGTGTGTTATTTTCGAGCTTTTGATAGTATTTAGGTTCAACATTGTCGGTGCTCGAATAATGGATATTCAACAAGTATCAGCTTTATCCTGGCCGAAGCTTGCATCGTTTACTAAAACTGCCCAGCGCATTTCTGTTTTAGGACGAAACGTACGTTGAACTTGACGGCATCGACTAGGAAATCCTATCGGTTCTATCCAATGTAATAAATAGTAAAAAGTTGATAAAGATGGATTTCGACAGAGACACAATTAATGGAGAAAACAAAGCTCCAATCCTAAAGAAGGTAAAAGTTCTAAAGGCATCTAAAAGTTCTAAAAGAATTTTTACAAAATAAAATGATGATTGAAAGAAAGACGGAATAAGAAAGTGAGAGAAATCTCTTGGTAGCGGTCATATACAAAGGTTGATCAGTGTTATATAAACTGATAAATTAAGATTACTTTGTGAGTTTCAAATCTTTTCGAGATAACAAGATTCTGAAGGGTATCGAAATTAGAATTACCAGTAATGGAAGTTTCGTCATGGTGACAAGTGAAATAACTAAATGAAGCGTCTAAATTAGCACTTCTTGAATAATTATAATTAGTTTTCAAAGAATTACAGAGTGACACTAGTAAGATACAACGATTGTCAATGACAATATTAACAAAAACTAATCTGAATGCACTGCAAAGAACGGTCCCAACTTTACACTTAATAAGCTCAGCTAGGGACATGCTTATCTCACCAAAATGAAGTGTATTCGCCTTATCTTTCCTAAATATTTTGAGATCTGAGAGAAAGGTTCGGAAAAAACAAATGACATTATTGAAACCCCAGAGAAAATGTGGTGAATACCAAAAATATTAGAAAAAAGGCCTTTAATTTTAAAAAAGATTGCGAACCTTTTCAGAACAGCTTTATGATAAATTGTATTGCTTCGATAAAGACAATAATAGAAAAGTGCATCTTCTAATAATCTAATTTGTACTTTTTTGTAACATATATGTACATATAAAAAATGGATGTTCTTCTATGGTTGTCAGATGGTTACACAATTCGCGAAAGTTACCGTGGCCGAATGGCAAACCTTTTTCCACTTGCGGCATAGAAAATAAATTAAAAAGCCTTCCAAGTTACAAGAACTTCTGAAGATTTGCTTTCTAATGGATCTGTTCTTCACTATTTTAGAGTTCAGAAATATTTATTACATTTACATTATAATTTAGGGACGTTAATAAGTAATAATTGAGTACTAAACGTTATCGTTATGTAATCAGAGTTTACTGGAGACACTGATTCATCCGCCGAACTGATTATTGTATAACCTCATGTGCCGGATACCTTTTTCAATAACTATTAGCAATGTGATCTACAGAAATCGGAGCATCGCACGGCATTTGTAAGCAGCCCAATTTGTAGGGGTAGATTATCTTTATGTTATTGATCTACCATTTATGCTTGGACTGGTTACGAATGTATTGCTATAATTACGTTTTCTATATATCGTTTGAATATTGGTAATCAAACTGAGCTGTACTCTTTTTCCGTAAGCCAACAATTTGACAAATAAGTTTTAAACCCGGGCAAGCTGTACTTAAGATAAAATAAAACATATTTATGGAGAAAGGCCTGCAACTATGACTTGAGATATTTAATATAGATTGTGTACCGATAGTACTTGGTGGAAATTCATTTTAATTTATTTAAATAATTTTAATTTTATCCACAATTTTTATTATTTGCCATTAACATGTTTTCGTCCAAAACATGTTAATGGCAAATAATAAAAATTGTGGATAAAATTAGAAATAAAATTATTTAAATATTTTGAGATATTTAGAAACACGTACTTATAACATGAAACATTAAAAACACCCGCAGTCGTAACTTTTTGTTTGGTCACCACCGGTAATTGAACTCGGGACCCTCGAATAATAGATCAAGCGCTCTACTTACCGTGCTATTGAGGGCGACTTAGCCATCGATAAAAGTTTTAGATGAAGATTTTTCGTTCAACTTTTAGTTAAAAATCTATTTTCAAATAATTTGCTCTACCTATTATTTATCGGGCGCCGCTATCGGGAGCCACAATCCATTTCGATGGGAAATTTGAAAAAGCTTCTGTTTTGTAGAACCCTTAAACCATAACAAAATCTGAAAATAAAAATTGAAAACGCAGCATGATGAATTCTTGTTTATAACGTCATGACAAAATAAATGTCAATTGGTATATTTTAGGTCGTTAAAAGTTTGTTTCATGGATAAATTTATTTTTTATTTGAATGGTCCAGCGACAATGCGGGTAGTAGCGGAATTTCGGATAGATCATATTGTGTCGGGTAATTAATCAGTAATCACCATTGCAATAAATATATATTTCTTTTCGGTTACTCTTCTATGATTCCTATTTTGCTGGATAATTCAACAAGCGTCGGCCTTATTATTTTATTTGTCTTTTGCGACTATAAACTAGACGTCAAAAATTTAAGAAAAGATAAATAATTGATTATTCCGCTGTAACTACAACCCATGAAAAAATTTGTATCCAAAAACTAATTTCAATTTTTGATTTTGTTTCACGAATATTATTGGAAAATGACTAATTTAATTTATTGAGTCGAGAATGCAGTTAGACTTTCAACTATATAGTGTTTTAGGAAGCCGAATTAAAGGCAAATGACCATCGCCGAAATTAATGGGTCTGTGTAGTTCTTGTGCTCTGGTATACGGTTCTCTGAAATCCTACATATATTTGTCCTAGTTCACACCGATTTTGTTCGACTAAAAAATTCAATTAGGTTTAAATGAATAATAAACAGTTTTCGCTCTCAGCTGTATGTATTATGTAGTTGAATACATACTATGTTAAATAGGTGAACAATTATGTATGTATAGTGTGCATTGCATATTTTATGTATCGTAATTTTCTATTTTATTTCCTATTATGCAGGTATTTTTTATTATTCTATTAAATCATTATTTCCGCAACAACAACAACGAAAAATACTGAAAAAATTAAAAATCTACCAGATTCAAGCACAATATTGACAAAATATGTATGCTTGTTATATTAACCTGTATATTACAATATGTTCAATCTATTATACAACAAACATACATGAATATTTCGACCAGAATGCTGAAAGTAAATATTATTTTTAGAAAACATATAACTTTTTCTACTTTTCAATGTTTGAATTATAAAATGAAAAAAAAAAATTGATTATATCTTCGCGTTCATTGTTGAAAATTGTCATTTGGAATTGATCCAGATTTTAACATAAATATTACATATTCATATATACATTTTTAGATATTTGTACAGCTATACCTTGTACACCGTTGAGTTAGAAGCCCACTAAAAATTGCTAGGCATACCTCAAATTATATACGTGAGGAAGCTTTGTTCTTGATTGCACCTCTATGATACGTGGTAATTGAAATAATTTCTACCCAATAATATGGAAATGAGAAAGCAGTCTCTGCTGAATTTACGTTATACCAGGTATTTCTGTATATTACTTTTTCAGTATATCTATGCAAATGAATCATATCAATTTGGTAATTTTCATTGACTATTTTGTCGTCATTAGATTTTTATTTAAAAATAGAGTTTGACTCTTTGGAAAATAAAAAAAAAATCAGTGTTTTGCCATTTGTTTGTTTATGTGTCTTAAATGCTCGAAAATAGGAGTGGCTCTATATTATAGTGTTAGATGTTATGTAAAGTAACTAAATTGTGTCGACATAAAAGACCGTTGTTAGTAATTTGTCGGGAAGATGAAACTCTTTTGGCTAAAATCTATTGTTTTTATCTTTAATATCATTCCATATTAAATACTTAATCACTATAATAAATTGATATTAATTTATACATATTTTCTTGTTTCTTTCTAGGTCAGTAATACATGGTTTAGAACGGTAGGACGTGAGAGGATTATACAAAATGTAATTTAAGGTTTCAAAAATCTATAAATTCCAACGAAATTGATTGATTTGCTTGCTATGCGAACGTATCTTTACAGCCAATAATTAAATTTAATATACAATTATGAAAAACCGATTAAATTTTCTAATCGTACGCGCGAATGAAATCGCACAACAAACGCTTTTTAAATTTTGTGTATAATCTAAAAATAGAACATGTACATGCCTTTTGTTTATAAAATTAAACGATTTTTTTTACGTAATATCATAAATTTGTGATACAGTAAATTCAGAATACATAATTCATATCGATTGTCTCGAGAGATTAGTAAAATGTTATTATAGTTCCATAAGCTTGATGTTCCATAAGCTTGATGTAATATATTCCGAACTTTTACGGTAGAACGCCTTACTGAATGACCTGAATTTATATCTAAATTAGAAGTTGGCTTTTGTTTATGGTAACAAAATAATACCAAAACCACTTGAGAACCACTTTATTTGATAATTCTTGTTGGGTGTGTGTTTCATTCAAATTACTAATTTTTCAGAAAATCATCAATTACTCACATTGTACAAAAGTTTTATTCCAATCAACTAAGAAATGGGTTAGATCTATTTGGTTTAGCAATTTATCAACAACGTCCAGAACTTACATGTACATATTGGATTTCCATTTTCATAGTCTAGTCTTAATGGATTAGACTTCATTTTCATGATCAGTTGAGAAATGACTTAATTCTACTCAAATAGACGAGAGATTTCCAGAACCGAGGTACAATACAATCGGTTGAGAAATGTCTTAATGGTCCATTTTATAGAAGTTCACCGGGATCTCAACAGGATCGTTATTTTTATCGTAAGAACAAAGAGTTATTCCAATTTGTTGAGAAATGGTCAAGCTTCAATAAAATTAGCCACTTTCCATATTAAATTGCCAATTTTTCAGGACCAAATTAGGAATTCATTTTTTGAAATTCTTTGTTGGGTTGAGAAGCGGGTTTCATTTCAATCTGTGACGTGGTTTAATTGTGTTAAAATGAGGCATTTTTTCATTATCACATCCCAAGAGTTGTATTATAAATGGATGAGCCCCATTCAAATTGCACAGTTTAGAGGTTTAGACAACGTAAGATTTTCCTTTCTATTTCCCTATTTTGCAGAAGTAAATCGACGACTGTTGTGTGTGATAGTTTTTAGTTTTATTCCGGTTTTCGGAACCCTATAAAATAACAAAATTAACAAAATAAGAAAGTAATTAACCTTCACAAAGCAACAATAAAAGTTGGAAAACTAACGAACGGATCCTGGCACATCCAAAAATTGTTTAACAAAATAAATGTTGCATCACGTGCAACAATCATAAATAAAAGTTAATAAATGGCATAGTACCGTCATAGATGGCCATATGCTAGTACTTCCTCCACAAATCTATTATATCACATTCCCAGTCATCATAATCAAATTTACCTTGATCAGTTTATAGTCTTTTTTTTTCTCTTTCAGTTAGCCGTAAAATGGCTTCCTTAGAAATTATAATTAGAATTTTAGTTGTTTGTACCTTACTTAATTTCAGCAAGGCCGGTTATTAAATAGTCTACTTCCATCCTAGTTAGCCATATTCCGTAAGTCCGTCCAAAACTATATTTACAGCCTTATTTTCATCTACCATACCCAGTTTGTTTTTGACCGGTTATTAAATAGGATAGACCCGTCCCAGAACCTCCTCCAAAAATCATTGAACAATCTTATTTTGAATCTACCACACGAGGGTTCATCATTTTCAGTTAAAAATAGTCTAGCTCCGTACTAGTTGGTCATATTGCAGACCTTCCTCCTAAAATATTTTCAGAATCCCATTTCCATCCGCTCTATCCAAATTGAGAGCTACAAACGAGCAACCAATACAACATGGTACAATAAGCCGCAAAATTACGAAAAATGCTGCAGTATAAAGCCAGATGCAACCTGTTGTAAAACGATGCAACGTCACACAACACATGCCATATAATGCAACACGGTGCAGCATCTCGTAACGTAGAAAACGCCCATTTTTATTTAAAAAGTCATCAGATTGACGCTAGATGGAGGAATTTCCTATGATTGTGTATATAATTCGAGAGTACTGAAAATAGACTAATATATACGGAACAATCACAAAAACACCATTACAATCGAAAAACCGAAGAAAAATATAAAAATTAATAAATACGAAAAGTTAAGTTGTGAGAATAGAATATAGTTGGAGAATGTGAAAGAATCGAGTTTCGTACGCTACGCAGTAATTCGCTAGTAGTACAACTACATGTTATTATTCTATATAGACAATATTCCAATGTAAAAATACATCAGTCGTCGCGACCTGATGAGAAGATTGATTTTTTCAAATCAATAATCTCATTCGTTCGAAACTGATTGTTGTGATTCTTACACATTTGCCATCTAGAAGTATAAAAATAACAAAAAAAATAAAGGCTTGTCCCTCCTCCCCTGAGGACCCCTAAACGATTTTTTCCGTACTCAGGACCCGGACTCCCACCCAACCAGTTTTAGAAATTTTCTTCGGTCATTTGTGTTGAAATATTTTTCCTTCCTCGCACGTTCGTGTAAGTTGGATGTACAACTTGTTCTAACTTCCGGGGAACCTACTTATTTCAAAATTATTAAATTTCAAATATGTATGTATAGTTGAAACCGATTTGCATCTAATGAGATTACTAAGCTACTAGAGCCGGTTAATTGTTTGATCCTTAATGATATATGACCTGTCGTAAAATCTGGGGAATCTGTTTATTTTAAAATTGAGAGGTTTCATTAAGGTGTTTCTTATTTAGCTGTAGCTTGGTTGTACTTGTTAAATGGATGGAAAATCTTGGTAGCTCTTTCGAAAAGAAAATGTGACTTAATTTTATGTAGCCTATATTTCGGTTTATATGGTTCCGGTCTCTAAGTTGGTGCAAAAGGTTAGAAATTATTTAACTTTGGGTTGAACTTGAACGGTATTTTTTTTTTTTTTTATTATTTATTTTGCACTAGCCCCAAAATATGGTGCCATTTGGCCCAGTTTCAATATTTACAATTTTTACAATTTGCATTAAAATTTTACAAATTTTTAAATTTTACAAATTTTCAAATTTTACATTTTTATTTTTTTTTATTTTTTTTATTTTAATCTTTTATTCATCTTTCACGCATCGATCTCCTTTCATACTTCTATCTGATTCATTCTTATAAAATCATACACATTCTTATATACTTGTATCCCCATTCGTAATAATTCAGTCAGATTCCTTGCGCTCAAGAGGCCATCGAACATTTGCAGATGACTTTGTTCTGATGGGCAAGGGGAAGACCATCGAGGAGGCCTTGAGTCGGGCTCAAGAATGTGTGAATCAGGTAACATAATGTTTGACTGATTTGAATTTGAGCGTAAATTCGAGAAAATGTTGTAGTATGACTTTTCGAACAAATCGTATGGTAGATGTGCAAGTGTATAATGAAAGAATAGAGTGTAAATTTAACTTGAACGGTATACGATCCTAACATAAAATTTTTAATTCATTGGAGTTAGGGCTATATAATTTTCACACAATGGGGATGCCACTGCCGCCCCGGTGGCAAAGTGGTCAGCATGCTTGCTTCAGCAACTGAAGGTCCCGGGTTCGATTCCCGGTGGTGACGAGGAAACAATTTCCCGGCTGGTTTAGGATTCAATGAATTAATTACTCATTATCCGAAATGAAAATATGATTATGAAACCTCATTTGGGGCGGCCAAATCCCTTGATGGAATACGAGGGCTGCCTTTTATATTTCGGGATTAGAGAACAAAAACAAATATTAATCATCGAAATTCGCTTTATTGTTTTTCAAAATATTCCTCATGAAGATCGTGCGCGAATAACTTCGTGCTTCGTGCGCGAACAACTTTTGTTGGATTCGGCTCATCTTGAAACACCCATACAGCCGACTGCTGTTTACTTTCGGGCTCATACGCGTAAATCCACGGTTCATCCATCACCTGTCACTATGTCATAGACGTGTTTTGAAGCAGCGCGATCGTATTTTTTGAGCTTTTCTTTCAACCAATCGACACGAGCCTTTTTTTGAGCGATTGACAAATTGTGTGGGATCCAACGCGAACAAATTTTTTTGACATTCAAATGTTTATGCAATATTGAATGTATGATGGTCCCACTAATGCCTAAGGTTGTCTCAATCTCACGATAGGTCACATGGGTATCTTGCAATATCAGTTCGCGCACAGCATCAATGATTTCCGGAACAACAACTGATTCTGGACGACCTTCACGAAATTCGTCTTGGAGTGAACTACGACCTCGATTGAATTTACCATACCATCGATAAACACTGGTCCTTGATGGAGATCTTGAGTTAATGAGTACTGTAAACAACACAAATAGCGCTCGAATGTCAAAACGTTCTGAGTACGTATAATCTCAAAAATGTCAAACTTTACGATAGTCTGTCAGGTGCCAGATTGCAACCCTAGGGTTGTCCAATCCCGAAATATAAAAGGCAACCCTCGTATAGTGCCAGAGAGAGAGAGGGATACCACTGAAATGCAACTACATTCACGCGTGATCTTTTTTCAAATTTTGATTACGGTTGTGGTATGTGTGAGCACTCGCAATCGAAACTTTTCTCAGGTTACTTCGGTTCTCTTCGATAACAAAAACTATAAGAAGTGTCGGTACAAAACCTCTTTTCTCGAAGTTTTTATAATCGGAGACAAAAAATGCAAGATAAAATTTGTTCGATGATGATGATGATGATGATGATGATTTGATTTGATTTGATTTTTAGCAATCTTCTTCTATGTTGAATTTAGAGAGTTGAAAAGCTTTAGGGACCTGTACGTTAGGTGGTCGAATACTTGACTTATAGGAAATCACTTCAAAAACACTTAACACCACGATAGGGATGTACGGTCTTTTTTATGATTCCAATATAGTCGTGTAGTATATCGTTTTAATGGTCTTGAATCGGACAACCATGCCACTTTAGTTCACCAATCCACCGTTTTGGCGCTGTTGGCAAATTATTCGATTATCATCGAATATATGGTATCTCTTTCGAAAATCATTGAAAAGGTAACAAAGAGTACCACAAATTTAACAGAGACATCTTAGTATTCAAAACTACCATTGTGGGGCTGAAAGAAGTTACATTTTTTTCATTACGATATAGCCATGTTACATATAGATCGAGAGGTTTTAAAAAAGTTACAATTTTCTTATAATCGCTTCAGTTCACAAGTCCAACGTTTTGGCAATGGGAGTAATCATTCATTACATTATTAGAGAATAAATAAGTGTCTCATACCATTGTCTTGAAGATGGTCAAATTTAGCGGAAGCTCGTTAGTACTCGAAACTGCCACTATGGTGTTTAAGGAAGATACGCCTTTTTTGGTTCCCAATTCCACCGCTTTGACCCTAGTGGTAATTCGTTTAGCGTAGCCATATGTGCCGCATCATTGTAAATATTTTGAAAAATGCCGCACAAACTTATCGAACTTTCACCTTCCCTAAACTGGCATTAAATCGAAAAGCCACGTCTTTAGATAAAATAGTGAACAAAACTTAAAATTAGTCTGATTTTTCTGAAATTAGTTTCCATAGTTTAAGTAAATTTTGTAAGAATATTTCCGTTGTATACCAACAAATTTTTCAAAATCTGAGGATGACTGCATATTATTTTTTCGAATCGTTTTGTGACGAATTTTGTTAGAGTCTATTTTTCGTTAATTATCCTGATTGAATATTCTTAGAAATATTCAAGCAAATTATAATAGTTTTAATTTTTCGCTCCATTGTGTTTCTCGAAAAAAGTTTAAAACTGCTATAATTTTCCCGATCACGAAAATCAATTTTTTACAATGTTAAAAAATTTACAGATTTTTATAAAATTAATGATGATCTGAGTTGTTTTACAACCTATTTTCTTTGTGGGAATTTGCAATGGTCTCATTTTTTCCGTGATTTTTCCAAGTTGTAGATTTTTGGACCGATATTATGAGATGATCTTATTTCTATCAATGTAGAATGACTTAGTAGTAAAGTAGCAATCAATAAAATAAATATCGAATTTGTATTATTGGCCTATTCGCCAACTATTTCGTTACATATTGGCAACTTTCTTAAGGAATCCTCTATTCTTTAATCAATTAATTAAACGCCCAAAATTATTTCGTAAACTTCTTGGCTACAATATTCAAAATTTTAATAAGTCGACTATAATAAGTCATTAAGTGAATATTTTTGATATGAAAACGATAATTTATTTTATCTTATCACAAAATTAATTACGGGTGCATACTTCATAATTAATTTTATTTATTTTTTCCGCTTTGCCGACGCGCGTAAACTGAGTGCATGATTAAAATTTGGTATATAGGTGAAGTGTGCATTAAAATTAGGAAGTGAAGTCATTGAAATAATCATAAACCTTGTGTGTTTAGTTTTTGTACGAATTGCATGTTATATTTTTGAAATATAGTACATAACAAATCTCGTTTTTTCCTATTCATATACAATGCGATTATAATCTTGAAAATAATGGTGGGTTTTTTGCGGGAACATAACAATATTTATAGATTTATATTTAATTGATTCTTTGATGAATTTAAATTGACTTTTTTACGGGCGTGCTAATTAAATATTATGATTACTAAATATTAATGAGTTGTATTTGATCAGACGATGGAACGTTTATTATGAAGCACAAATATTCATACTAAGTGTTTTTTAAAGGTATTAAACTACTATGAAAATCACGGGATTCCTTAAGTATAATTTCCTTACACAAATTTACGTAAAATGTTCATTTAATATTTACTTTTGGACCGTTTTGTCGTTTCTTCGATTCGTTTCATTATGGAGTGAAACATGATAAATGATGTCGCGGGAGTATTCTAACCCGAGTTATTAAATCTTTGCCACCAGATGCCCACTTAAATCAATCATAAAAAAAATTAATTGGCATTACAGAACATCTTCGTCCTTATAGGAACCATAAGTACGTAAACCAAATACATTTGCGAATTAATCGGCACGTCTTAACCTATAGATCAAAAAGATTTTTTATTTCTTGAAATGCTGCATAACAGAAACCAATGTAATTCTAATTTCAATTACGCATACCCAATTAACTGTCACTCCGTGAACAATAATCCTTGACAAATAACACTGATAATTACATCATTTTCATGTCATGTCAAATATTTTTGTAGCTACTGGTTGGTACATAGGTATCATCTCTAAACCAAACATTTAATTAACTTTTCATTTTTTTTTGTCTATTTTGCTTGATTAACAAAAAATATCACAGACTTTTATAAACTTTTATTTGATTGTTAGTTTTAATTCAACTTATGAAGATAGTCTATTAAAACGGTCGTCCACTCGATAGCCGTACAGCAACCATCAAGAAATGGATAAATCGATATGAATTATATTATAGATGACATTTTGCTTTTTTGTCTAATTTTTATATCTACAGTATTTTCATTCGAAATCAGATGAATACATAAATTTAATTTTCAGAATGTGTTTTCTAGTTGATAAGAAAATCTCTCTACGTTTATACACATACGTTGGGTTTATGTTATGTGGAATGGGCTTGTTGATTCAACAACCTTTCATGCTTGAATATTCCACTTCAGATATTATGTAACGTGTATGACAGAGAATTCCAACTATTTATCTTCATTTTGTTTGGGTTTTTACAGTGTTTTATTTACTGAGGATGTTGAGAAGGAGGGCTCAAAAATATCTTAAGTTACCGTAGACTGATTTCGATTTAGTATTTTTCTGATAATAAAATTTTGATCGTTAAAACATGTTGCAAATAATTTGTAGATTGGTCTCCTTAAAATTTGTTCTTTTAATTACTCCCTTTAAAAAAACATACTTACTTAATGAAAAAAAAAATATTTGCTAAAAATTTAGCCCGTATTCTAAATTTATCTATTTGAAGGTTTAAAGTTTAAATAAGAAACGATCTGATTACAGTTAACAAAAATTATAACTTGACCGAATGAGTCTATTTGAATAAATAGCAGACTCTTGAAGAATACTGTACTGTATTACCATTTTAATTTCTATTTGGGCTATGGTTGTACATTACGAAAGCACAAAAATTCTGTAGAAATTAGCTTACACAATTATATTACCACATAAATAAAAAGTGCTCCCCCTCATTGCAATTTAAGATTTATTTTTCTTATCTATTGTAAAACAGGAACGAGACAATGACGACAACAAAGCAAAAATCAATGAACCGCAAATTTAGTACCAAACTCAAAAAATATTATTATAGAATATACTAGATGCAAAACATTTTGTTTTTAAATATGTATATTGTCCGATTTTCCGCCTCAATTAGGTCAAATGAAATGAATTAATGCGATGTTATTCAGAGAAATGGGTTTCGGGTCTGAACTAAATAATTGTAGCACAATACAAAGCAAGGGTCAAAAATTATAGTATTGTTTATGTACAAAACGTTTTTGTCCCATTATTGTTATTTATATCGAGGTTCCGAGATATATACAAACTTTTCATACTAGATAATCAAGCATCCACGACATAATGGTTTTTTTGTCAAATTCCCAAAAAAAAGAAATCATCGATTATTATTTTTTATTTACAAGCCAATCCCTATATAGATAACACCACATACAAATATGTAATATGTAACAATAAAAATTCTATATAATATTTTTGATTGATTTTTGATTTCTAAGCAAATATCTTGCGGGTACGTATGTGAAACAGATGGCGGCATTGCCACATATTATATTCATGTAATTTCTTTACTGAACAGGCGGACGTTGATGGTAAAATATTTGCTCTATAAATTATAAAAGAAATTTCTTTGTGTAAGATAAGAAATCAAAATAAACTGTCAAATCTATATACCTATTACATTATAGATGTATTTGAATATAGGGATTGTGAGAGATGACATACAATTGTGGGTGAAATGACTCGCGCGAAGTCAAGATAATATTTGATTTGTTTCCTTTCGATTTATATAAAGCTCATCAGACACTAATAAATGAACACCGCTCGTCCGTAGGAACACCGATAGTCCATATCTAAAATCATATATGTACATTTTATTTAACTGATTTAACTGTTTCGTTACAATGATTTTTTATTAATAAATTCGTTAATTACTTTGTTTTTACAATATTGTATATGTAATTGAATTAGGTAGTTTGATTTTGAAAGTTTGCATTAAAAAACTAACAATCGAGATTAAAGTTCAACAAGTCGTAAAATTCAATTAAACGTTTTTAGTTTGTGTAAATAATAGCCAGACGTATAGACTTTATTTACAGGGTTAACCTGTTACGTACGGAAGGTTACTGTTTCAAAATACCTTGCGAGATGAAATTTCATGTAACCTTCTATGGTGTTCTACATAATACTTATAATCATAAAATTTGCAACTTTACCGAAATTGAATTTTGTTTACTTCATTCAAACATATCTGAAAAGTGTGACAAATTTACAGCTCAGATTACGTAACTGGAAGTCAGTTAATAAGGGCCTTTTTTAGTTCTTTGTTTAAAAAGCTCTCTCTTATTAACAAGTTCCAATGCTGTAATTGTTTTTAATAATATCTCTAAATTTTTATCATCGAAGTCGGATTTCTATGTTTATACATTTTCTGCCAAAGAGATTTGGAATCTAAAATAAACGTCAGATCTTTACCATGTTCTTGGTTGACATGCTTTTGAAACTTCCATTTTTGGTTATACGATACTTTGAGATTTTACATACTTTGTAAATCGGCCAGATTTGTCCGTATTAAGCTGCAACAACTTCCGTGCTGTGTTTCCAAATTACTCAATTTTTACCGCCATTTTTATCGGCATCATCATTTTCTTCATATGATTCAACAACCTATCTATTTTTTAACATTCTGTGCGAATCACCGTTGGCAAAATCGTCTGGGTTAGAAAAACTATTTTTCGTAACGAAATATCAAATTCGATTATTTTATCTTTATGGATATCAAATTAACGTTCAATTGGCATTAATCCAACAAAACGCATTAATCTCAATTTCCAAATGTAGGTATAAGTGTGAATATTTACATTCATATACATCGATTCATATTCTTATTGCGAAGTTTTGTCCGCAAGTTCTTATTTGATCGATTTTTGGACTTTAAAACCATATTCCATTACCACTACAATTTTTTGAATATTGAACACTTAGTTTGACATTAAACTCTATATATAAAAATTAAAAAATTTACATTTTTGCAGGTAATACTTACCGAAACCATTTTCAGTCCAAAAACAGTAAACGGTTTACCGGTATTCCAATCCTTAATTCTAACATTCGATAGCACCGAATCTCATTGCAATGGTCTCCTAAGCTAATAATTAATAAACAGAATAAATTAAAATCCATTATAACTCTAGATATTTCTCTCGACTCGGATACATTTGGATCGATTTAAATGATTCTTTTCGCTTTCGGTAGAAGGTCTCTGATTTCCTTTTTTATGGTTATCGATTGCTAAGGTATAAAAAAAATTTGGTTCATCAAAATCATCCCACTGGACAAATGTGGACGAAAGTTAGGAGTTAGTTAGAAGTTTTTCCAAACGCTGGATAGAAAAACTCCTAACTAAGTTATCTCAATTTTTGTCGATTCATCAAAGGTCACAATCTCTTCCCTGTTCAGAGGAATTGATCAAAAAGTACGTTGTTTTCGAAGCTAGCATTCCCTAAATGTCCAAATGATTTTAAGCTTTTTAATCGTGAATGATGTGTTCATCAACGAAATGATGGTCGCTTGTATATCTGTTTGTTCTACTTTTTGAATTAGTTTGTCGATTTACTTCTCAGAGATTGGTTGGCTCGATCGAACTTACAACGAAATTTCCACACCAAAATCGAACACGAAATTCATGGAGGGTTTTTCTGAATCGGCATCATCACCATAAAATAAACTGGAGAAAATGTTTTAGAAGTCTTCGTTGCCTTATTCCCTTTTATTAAATAGAAGTTCGAAATGAATCTGTTTACTCCTTAACTTCAATCATTTTTAAATCGGAATAACTTGTTTATAGAAAAATAATATTTGTTTTCTATAGTGACCTATGAAATACAGCTTCCCAGTCCCGTCCTTTTAAATAAGTTTTCACAACGTTTGCAAGATGTGGTTTTGCATTGTCGTGCTGAAAAATTAATTTGTTGTGTCTATTCAACCATTCTGGTTGTTTTTCCTCTATAGCTCACTTCAAACGTATTAGTTCTCGATGGACATCGCCATTGATAGTTTCATCTGATTCCAGCAGTTCATAATATACCACACCTTTGTGTCTTCATTAGATATAGAGCATAACCTGTATATTGCAATGTACATCTCGCTTTGGCTGCGATGGAATACCTTCACCAGGCTTCACCCAAGATTTTTTGAGTTTGGGATTCTCATAATAATTCCATTTTTCATCTTCAGTAACTATTTGATGCAAAAAACCTTTTCTTTGTTATCTTAGAAGCAGAATTTCACAAATGGTTTTTCGACGTTCGAGATCTCTTTCTTTTAATTCATGTGGAGTAGAACACCCCAATATTTTGAACCATTCCGCAGAACCTTCAGCAATGTTGGGAAGCAGCATCTTCAAATTTGTTGGGTGGTTTTCCATACTCTTTATCTTCATTGTCAAAATTATCATTTACAAATAGTTGAAACCATTCTTTGCACGTTGCATTCGATGGAGCTTGCTCACCGTAAATATCTATCATTTCCCCAAATGATGTTTATTTGGAATGAAATTCGACATTTTCAAGAAGTTGAAAATACTAGTTTACACTTGAACCAAACGTCGCATACTGCGATTGGCAGCTGACATCAAATTCTATAGATTATCAGTATTGCTCTTTTATAGTACACGTAAGCAGTACTAGTAACGACACCTATTTGGAAAGGCCTGAGTCGTCACACACCCAATATTTTAAAAAATTCCGATATTTCATTAGATACCTTGGAACGTGTTAAGAGCATTATTATGAAAATTTTATGTATTACGAAATTTATTCTTCAGGTATTTTGTTGAGTTAATGTATTTTATGTATATGTGTTGTGATGATACACAATCTGAGAGTTAATAGACGGTTTCTGGATGATTTAAGTTGAATTCCATATTTCAATTAACTCCTTTTTAAGCGGAAATTATTGAAGGCGTTTAACTCTTGCGTACACATTAACCTGTTCTTAATTGGTTCGCAACACGAAGGCATCAGACCTGGCATGATGATCGTTGTGAAAGGTCGTACATTTCATGGTTCGATTTTAGTATTTATAAACCTTTTTAGTCATCTCAGTCTAGTTGATTTCGATTTCAAAACTCAAATAAGAGAAATATTATGGATAAATCTTAGGATCAACCCAATCTGTGCAGTAATACAGTAATAAAATCGGACATTCGTTAAATCGGATAATTTTTAAAAAGGGTTTTTGAATCTTAAATTTTTAGGAACTATCTAAGAAATATGTATCATTAATTTCGAATTTATCAAAATAAAACTAAAAATTTAAAAGTACATGATTAAAAATTATATTATTACGTAGGTGCGTATGACTTAATTTTTACTGATTTTTGAGCAAATTTATTTTATATATAATAAAAATAGACATCGAATTTAAACTTGGAAATATTGTCCAACGTTTTTACGAGAGCCGTCGTGAAAGAAACTTGCAGTCTTCGACGCGATAACGTCCATCGAATGATTTACGCATATCATCCAGCATTTTGAACTATTTCTCCACTAAGACGAATAACTTCCCATCCCAAGTTCAAGAGAGTATTTTGAGTCACATGAGCAACATGAGGTCGAGCGTTATCAAGCAGCAGTATGATTTGCCGGCTTTCTTGTCCAGTAAATGGCCTTCTCTGACCAAGTTCTTTGCTCAGTTTGTTCAATTGTCGGCTGTAGCGTTCCATAGTCAACGTATTACCAGTTTCTAGGAGTTCGTAATAAAAGCACACCTTCTTTAAGTAGATGTTCTGTTTCGGTGTCGATGTACTGTGTTCGACGGGATCTATCCACAACTTTTTGCGTTTGGGGTTTCCGTAAAATATATGCTTTTCATCACCAGTCACAAGGACAAGAAGTCCTTTTTTTATTGCCGGGCAAACAATGAAAGGCACGTGTTCATACGCTGACCTAGGTTGTTCTCGGTCAATACATGAGGGGCTCACCTTCCAAATTTTTGAATTTTTCCCATTTGGTGTAAGTGCTTGGAGATAGCTGTTTGGGCGACTCCTAGCTGAACTGCAAGCTCTTGTTGCGTTGAGTCTTCATCCAGTAAAGCTTGCAATTCCGCATCTTCAAACTTTCGTGGTTGTCCAAGGCGCGGCTGGTCACTAAAATCGAAATAACCACTTCTAAAACGTTTGTACAAATAATTACACGTTTTATAAGCCACAAGCACAACGTCGTTTTTTCCTTGATGGAATTTGTTTAGAATGTAGTACCGAATGTGCTGTTTATCTGTTGTTACCATAAACTCTGTTATTCTGAGGGGCTATGTAACTCACGGCGACTTGACACGCAATAAATTTTCAAATGTTTCTAGTTTTCGTAAAATCGGATACTTTTCATTCGTACAATCGGATGTGGCAAAATCGGGTATCGTCTAATCGGAGATTCGTTAAATCGAGTTACACCTGTATGTAACTCGATCTAACGAGTTTATTTAAATGTTGTAAGCTCACATATCTCCAAAGTAATCTCGCAATAATTCAATCGCTCAAAAAATGAGCGAATGTTTCAATTCCACTGGTTTAAATAAATCATTTATATAAATCAGTGCGTACGGATGGGGTAAACCAATGCCTTCTAAACTACAGGCCGCTTACACCAAATGATGACGACTCGCTAAGTCGACGTTGTTGTTGCTTTCTCTAGTTGCTTTGTTAGTGTAAATATCTTAAAATTATTATTGCGCAGTCTCGGTTTAGACTTAAATTGACGTCATGTGCGAAAAATGAGAGTAGTAAAAGGCCAGTAGTTTAGAAGGCATTTGGTAAACTAAGCTCAACAAGTTCGGTGTATAACTCACTTCGCCAAAAAACCAAGCTCAACTGTGCAACGGGCGTAATAGTAAAGGGCTAGTTATATAGCCGAAAACGAAACGAACGAATTGAATACATGAAAACATACTAAACCATTTATATAGAAGAAACGAAACGAAAACGGGCGGATAAATTGATTCATTTCAATTTACTTTCATTTCGTCTTTGCGGTTATACATCGGTTATGTTTGTTTTTGTTATCCTTCCTAGCACTCACACTTATGTCAAATTGTCAAAATATTTTATATTTTGTATAAATTTATATATGTATTTTGTATATTTCTATTTAGTTCGCCAAATATAAAATTTATTTTCCAAATTAGTTTTCATACACACGAGAAGTAAACTTCAAATAATATAAAGTTAAAAACAAATATGAAAATGTCAAAACCGTTTCACCAATTCGTCTATATAACCATATCTCTTTCGTCTTTTCGTTTTCGTTTCAGTCCGTTTCATTTTCGTCTATAGTATATAACTAGCCCTTTAATCTAACGCAAACTTCTAAAATCCTAAAAAATCTAGCCACTAGGAGGCCTGTGATAACTTGTCGTAATCGGAAAAAAATCGCCAATTTGTATTTATAGGCAAGGCTTATTAGGCTTTATTTCATTGACAGCACTTATGTAGTCATTCACCATAACATCCTGATTGTCTTTAAATTTCAAAGTCTACAATTACAATGAACATCGAGCACATGAAGCATGATTTAGACTCTAATGGTTCAAATTACCCAATTATTACAACTATACGATTTTAGTAATGTCACACTGGACCGTAGTAAGGCCATATATATACGGGATTATTCCCAATATGCCAATATGCAATTTTACAACAACTAGAGGTGTATATACATGATAAATCGACCATTTGAGAAATGACCTAAAATTATTTCACAATTAATTAACAATCATTACAAATCAAATACTTGGATTGGCACACACGGTTATTTAATTTTCTTTTTAAATTTTATACTTTGTAGTACAGAAAGTACCATTTTACCATCACGCATTGTCAATAAATACTCTTCCAAAGTATGGAAACAAAATCGATAATGATTAAATTCAAAAGTCCATTTGAATTACTGGTGGCTCAATAGTATAATACCGTGAACAGGCACACAAATTAGTGTTGATCTCTACTCGCGGTTGCACGTGGAAAAATAAAATCGAGTTTTATAAATTCTGGTGATATAAATCAAACATGATTTTAAAACTTTGCCCAACGTTCAAATTCATATTTAATTACTGATATGGTACAATTTTAATCTCTATGTATTTGGCGATTTATAATTACGCCGCGTCATAATTTACAAAATTTAAATTTTTTGTCCATAATGTGACATTTAGAAAATGTTCTTCTATTTATTTCAGCTGTTCTCCTTTTTTCTTATAATATTCTTACGACTAGATTTCGATAATCGCATTTTATAATTCGCGATTATCTATAGTTTGGGCCTAATTCCTATGATATATGGCAAACATTTCTTGTAAACATTGTCTGACATCAATAAAGTACACG
Source organism: Nephrotoma appendiculata (assembly GCA_947310385.1). NCBI lineage: Eukaryota > Metazoa > Arthropoda > Insecta > Diptera > Tipulidae > Nephrotoma > Nephrotoma appendiculata. Next base: position 143,545,946 of record OX371223.1, read on the forward strand.
AATTCGCTTGTTAGTCACTTTCCGCGGCCAACTGCAAACAAAGACGTTTCGATAACAGACTAATGAAAGCCTATACTAATTTGTGGTCGGTTCTATTTTGGTATGAAATATTTATTATTCCCAACCAACACTGACAAGTATTATTTTGTATTTGCCGTTATATATAGCCCCAATCAGACGACGTATATTAAAGGTATATTCCGTTCGCCTGACGTGTAGGCGTCCCAAATAAGCAACTTTATTTTTAGAAAAAATATTTGGCAAAAAAAGTCTAGACCTCCGTTTTAAAAATCCAAGACTGCAATTCGAATCTCTGTTGCACAGAGATAAAATGACGCAAAGTATAAAATTCTCGAATTTTTATTTTTCCATCATTAACGTTGTTGTATAGTTTTACGCGGTTATTGAACACGTGATACTAATTTATGTAATAAACAACGAAACGTTTTTTTTTTGTTTTATTTAGTTTACTATTACAGTATATACTTAATATGTAGGTACTCATAATAGTTTATAATTTTCTTATAAAATGTTGTATTACAAACAATTGTATCTGTGGTTGTTCTTTTCGCTCACATAAATTTATTTTTTAATTGTTCCATGAGTCATTATTTCTTTATTTAGAATTTTCCGATTAGTTGCAGTTGGTGATATTAGTATATCGTATAAATCGATTTGTGACCCTAAATATATATTTGGGGAATTTGTAGACTAATTTTACATTGGATTTGTTTATGTATATGTATTTTGAAGACTAAAGAAATATTAATTAAGAGGGTATCCCATTGCCAAAATTGTAAAATACTATTTTTTTGTTCATGTTGCATCTAGCTGTCAAAAGCTATAAAATGTTCCCATAAAAACTATTTTATCCTTATCACTTTAATTCATTTTAAGATTAACTTGCTCTTTCCATATTCTAGTATTTTTTACTGAAAAATGTTTTTAGGTAATGGAATAGCGGCTTTTACGTACATATAGTTGAATTTAAATTTAGGGGTTAATTTATTATTATGATGGCGATATAGGGAAGTCATTTTTGGAATCAAGACCATGAAATTACATAAAAATAATATAAAAAGGTACAACATATAACTTTTTTTGTCGTGAGACATAAAGGTACAACATTTTTTTAATAATATGCAAACTTGGGGACTTCAAATATCGTTTTCACAATACACAAATTGCCTTTAATTTGAGTCAGCAATGTAATATAATTTATATGCAAAATTGTAGTATTAAAACCGTTTGAAGAGACATAGTGCTATTATGGATATGTAAATATGAATTAAATTTTAATTTTGTACGAAAAATTAAAAACTGTTTATAGAGTGATAAGCAGTGAAAGCTATTTAGCGTACTAATTACATGAATAATTTTATACTTTATAAATCCCTTATGAATATTTAAAAACATTTTTTGTTTATTGTTTCCCCAATTTTAACTTAAAGAGAACTAATTAAACAACCAATTTAATTAGTAAAACATTTAGGAAACATAATAAAGATACCTACTTTTAGAGACCGCATTACTTCGCAACTTTAGTTATAACAACTGACTCCAAAAAGTATTGTACCACAGAAAATACAAAAATCTATTGTGGACGATTTTACTTACCGCTTAACTTTTTAGCTATTCACGTCCAATCCTTTCAAACATTTTTTTTCTTTTCTTTTATAAATTTAAGAAGAAAGTATTAATTGTCCAGTGGATTTAATGTCCTTTGTAAATCAATTAATACTCCCCCCCCCCCCTCCTCCCCCTTTTCATTCACGCACACACCACCCATTCACGCCTTCTACCACCTGCATATTGCAAGCTCCATGTCAACCTGTACATTGTCATGAACGGTGGGTCGACGCTGAATTCAGCACTCCAACAGAGGGTCTTAGTTGTGTAACATCACCGATCGTAATCGATGACGAAAATTCGCTATTGCATCCAGCCTCTGGTGGGATTCGAACCCAGTACCTCCCGATTAAACTTATTTAAATTTCAGTAAATTTCAGAAATGTCCAAGTATCGAAAGTTTTAGATTACTTTGAGTCGTATGTTACAAAGCGTGCTGTTTAAGTGTAAGGTTAGAATAATATAAGTATGGGCGGAGCAGCTTGACATAATAAAATGTCATAGGGTTTCAAAACCAACTTCTTGTACTTTATAATAACGTCAAGAAAAACAAAAGTAGGCTCGAGTCATTAGGATCTTAAAAGTTAAAAAAGTGAAACAAGAAAATCGGAAACTTCTTTTGAACGCTTTCAATTATTTTAATGTGCACAGCACAGCATAGTATGAATTCAAAACCGATGTAGCGTATTCCCGTTGAGATCGAAAGTAAGCGAAATAGAGTGAACATAATGTTTAAATATCTTTAAATTCAACTGTCCTTCGTTTAACCCGTTGCCGCAAATATTTTAATTAATAAAAAAATGAACATCATTCGTATGAAGTGTACGAATGATGAAGTGTACTAATGCATTTATTTGTTAATTATTCAGTAATAAAGGGTGATTTTTTTGTGGTTAGGATTTTCATGCATTAGTATTTGACAGATCACGCGGGATTTCAGACAAGGTGTCAAAGAGAAAGATGCTCAGTATGCTTTGACATTTCATAATGAATAGACTTACTAACGAGCAACGCTTGCAAATAATTGAATTATATTACAAAAATCAGTGTTCGGTTCGAAAAGTGTTTCGCGATTTACGTCCGATTTATGGTCTACATAATCGACCAAGTGAGCAAACAATTAATGCGATTGTGACCAAGTTTCGCACTCAGTTTACTTTATTGGACATTAAACCAACCACACGAATGCGTACAGTGCGTACAGAAGAGAATATTGCGTCTGTTTCTGAGAGTGTTGCTGAAGACCGTGAAATGTCGATTCGTCGCCGTTCGCAGCAATTGGGTTTGTGTTATTCGACGACATGGAAGATTTTACGCAAAGATCTTGGTGTAAAACCGTATAAAATACAGCTCCTGCAAGAACTGAAGCCGAACGATCTGCCACAACGTCGAATTTTCAGTGAATGGGCCCTAGAAAAGTTGGCAGAAAATCCGCTTTTTTATCGACAAATTTTGTTCAGCGATGAGGCTCATTTCTGGTTGAATGGCTACGTAAATAAGCAAAATTGCCGCATTTGGAGTGAAGAGCAACCAGAAGCCGTTCAAGAACTGCCCATGCATCCCGAAAAATGCACTGTTTGGTGTGGTTTGTACGCTGGTGGAATCATTGGACCGTATTTTTTCAAAGATGCTGTTGGACGCAACGTTACGGTGAATGGCGATCGCTATCGTTCGATGCTAACAAACTTTTTGTTGCCAAAAACGGAAGAACTGAACTTAGTTGACATGTGGTTTCAACAAGATGGCGCTACATGCCACACAGCTCGCGATTCTATGGCCATTTTGAGGGAAAACTTCGGAGAACAATTCATCTCAAGAAATGGCCCGGTAAGTTGGCCACCAAGATCATGCGATTTGACGCCTTTAGACTATTTTTTGTGGGGCTACGTCAAGTCTAAAGTCTACAGAAATGAAGAATTTGCAAATTTTATGCGTTTTTTTTTAAAAAAAAGTTCTCAAGCTCTTAAAAAATCACCCTTTACATCGAAGTTAAGAAAGATGTAACATTCCAGATAACATATCAATTGTTTTTTGTTGTTTTGATTTCTCATATTTAACAATTCGATATATTTCCACCTACAAAGACAAATGACAGATATAGCCGCCCTACCACGTTCGCGCAAATGGCGACTATAGCCGATATTACAAATATCTGTAAATTGAAACGGCTCAGTTAGTGAGGACCCATGGAAAGTTGATATTGCATTGAATGCTTATTTCATACATGCATGCGATTTTTCCTTCGCCAAATGAAAACGTATTTGTGCCAGAAAACCACATATGTAGATGTTAAATTGGATATAATCAATGTGAGTGAAGAGGAAGTTAGTCTATTCATTAAAAGTTTGAAAACAGCTACAGTCTCGGAGCAGGATGTGATATCAAGCAAGTACCTTCAATTTTGTCAAAACAAATTGAAGAGAGAGGGTACCCCTTGATAACAATTCGTTACTTGAAGGCAAGTTTCCAGAAAAATTTAAACTGTCAGGGTGGTGATGGTGGTTAAGGAGGGGATGCATTAGAACTAACCAACTGTAGGCCAATTTGTATTTTAGTCTCAGTCTCAAAAATATTCGGAAGAGAAGCAAATAATCGATTAATGCAATATTTGAAGATAAATAATATTTTAGCTAGGGAGCTATGGGTTTACAGAAGTTCTAGAACACAAGTTGCATATCTTGACTTAACAACTTTCATTTCGGAAAATGTTCAAAAATAAACCGATTGTATACAAGATTCAGTAGATCATAATATATTTAAGCACTGAAGCTTGAGCCGATGCATTCATCGTGCTTCCTATCATATCTAAAATCTCGTGCTTAGGTTGTTGCTGTTAATCAGACAGAGCGATATGTTGTATCTCGCGAGAGGTGCACCATAAAGATCAGATAGAACGTAGGCATCAATACAAGTATCTCGGTCTGGTCTACTGTTAGATGCAAAATTGAAATGGAGCGACCATATCGATATGCTGGAGTCTACACAGCCTTTTATTTTTCTATTTAAAAACTGGAGCATATTATGGTGCAAAATTTTATGCTACTGATCTATAATACCTTTATCTTACCACAGTGAACATATTTCAACACAGTTTGGGGTTGGTGGATGTGCTGTTTTCGTCGTGATGAGATCGAAATCCTGCAAAAAAAACTCTGAAATACTTCCAACACTTACCACTAAGATATTCAACAACCGAACTTTTTAAAAATGTACCTCAACTCAATGTCTATATAATTATTGATTTCGAACTGTTCTGATATTCATTACGAGAACGAGACAACGAGGCCATTTCCATCTGTAATTTTTTACAATGTAAAGGAATAGTCTACGGGATTTCAAATAAGAATAAAAATGAATAACTAATAAGCAGACTGGAAGCAAGATACAGATGATAACTAAAACAAGGAAGCTCGGCTAGTTCAAATTAGAAAAGTATTGTATTGACGGTTGTAAAAGTATGCGGGAATCGCCTTAAATATAAAATATGTTTCTAATTTATAAAAAAATTGACAATCTATTATGCAAAAATCCCATGCTAAAAATTATTAACAAATAGCAAAAGATTAAATTTCGTTCAAAAAATGTCCTCTACATAGAATCGGTAATGCCCTGCCCGAGTTGTTTACGAATAATATTTTATAGCAAAGGAAAATTAATTAATTTTTTTTTTAGATTATTGGGCGGCCCTATTTCAAAATTTGGCTCTGATTCAGAATCGTTCTACGAGTATATTGAACGTTGATTTTATTTCTTTTGATTACATTTGTGAAGTTTTACGCGGTTTGCATCTTTTATGTTTGGTGATATTTGTCACTTGAGGAAAAGATGAGATCTGTGTATTAACTCGAAATTCAATAGAACTCTTAGTCTACTTTACTAATTTGCTATTAGTTTTTCCCCTTTTTTCCCTCCAATTTATAGGAGCATAAGGCACCTACTAGGCTGGATCATCTAACTCTGTTAGGTGCCATTGCTTCGATTTCCACCCGTGACTTTCCGAGTTGTTTCGCTTCTAGTAGCGTCGTTTGCTTCCACGTTACAACTGGTTATCCGACTTCTGTTCCGTCGTTTGTTCCATTCCAGAGGTCTTCTTGTTATGTTATTCGGTGACTTCCGCAGTGTGTGGCTAATTCTTAACATGCGCTTTCTATTTCGGTTCCAATGACTACTCCAGCCGGTTGCCTCTTCAAACGCTACGTATGCTTCCAGGTTTCGCAACCGTACAGCAACACTGATTTCACACACAAATTGAGTAGTCTTAGCTTGGTGCTATAATATTAACTCATTGACCTCCTCTGTCTTCTTTGTTGATGTAAATATTGGTGTGTATGGCCTCATCGTCTTTGTGTCCCTTATATTTATTTTGAGACCAACCTCCTTTGCTAGATCTGATAGCTTTTTATTTTATGTTGCATATCGCCATGTTTGTATGTTAGTAGGCATATGTCAAAGAGAATGAGGAGAGTACACATACACCTCATTGTCTTACTCCTTGGCTGTTACAGTAACATTCACTTTGTTTTCCTTTGTATTGAACTCGATTACCCGCATCCCTGTACATATCTTGTTCGAATAATTTCTTTATCTTTTATCGGTACTATAGTAGAGGAAAAATGAGAAAAAAATGTCGAGAATTTAATAATAAGCTTTCTTTTGACATGCTTGATAAGCTTTCTTTTTCTTTTGATTTTTAAAATATGTTGTTTTGTAAAACTTTATATGTAGCTAAGAAGTGGCTAGGATTTCTGTGAGATTGGTATTTGGTGAGCCTTTTCTCCACGCAATTACTTTTAAAATAAACTGCATAGCCTACCACTCATAACAATCGGTGTAAATATGTTCAAGGTTCAACAAATTTTTCAGGGCCCGCCGTCGGTGTTCCGCACATTTAGCGGTGAGAGCCAAAATTAGGAACCATCCTATGATCATTTTCTCTAAGCATCAAAATTGAATAAGGCTTTCGTGACCTTTCGTTCGTTTTTAGGTGCCGTCTATTTTGCGCGACCTAAAGGCAGAGAAAGCGAAGAAAATTAGGGTATAATAGGGTGCCACTTCGAATTTAATCGAGATAACCCACTAACATAAATTACAATCAGAGTTGTCATATTCTCAGTAGCCGGAAATTTCGGTTTTGTCGAAAAGATTTTCACAACGTGATTATAATAGAGCAAAATAGACTAGTTTGATTTTAAGTGGTAAGTTCGATTTTGAAATTTGCTGTACGTATTACTGTATTAGTGTTTATATTTTTAGGTGTGCTATTTTACTATTGTAAGTTGCTTACCTAATTTCTTTGTAATTAGACGACCACCATTGACTTTCGAAATTAAATTTCAATTCATACATTAGTTTCACATGTACATAATTTGCAATCTAAAACTAAAAATACCCAAAATTTATCTTCGTCATGGTAATACTTTTTTTATGTATTTCTATTTATTTAACCTAATGTTAGGTTAAAACAAACCATTAAATAAGTTCTAAGTAAAAAATGAGAAACCTGTTTCTTGAAGATGTATCGCTATATCGCATATTTTAAGGTAACTTTAAAAACTGTGTATGGCACTAGCGCATTGTGTCGATATACCAAGTAACGTAAATAAATATGTTTGTGTGAACAACATTCCTCTGGCATAATCCTTCGTTGAACTCTAAATTTCATAAGAAATTAGTTTAATTATTTAATAAATAAAATGTTACTTCCTATAGTTTTCTGGAATTTCTTGTTTTAGTTTTAATTAATTTTCTTGTGATCTGCGACAGTGATGCCAAAAATATACTTAGCATAGAAAAATTGGAAATTGATTTTCTTTTTATATATTTCTACTTCAAATCATATTTAATATTCATGCAACTGAGGCGACTCGTTTAATTCAAAATTATATGTTGTTAGTATGTATGGATATGTAACACGTACACATTTATAATAATATTTAGAGAAAAACCCACTTAGAAAAATTATTTAAGAAAATGATTTAAATTTTAGAAAGAATATAGCTAATGAAAATAATAACACAAACAACAAAACAGAAAATTTCCTATTTCATATCTATTTTTAAAGATTTTCCCACACACATGGCTCTTACCAATATTTTAATTTTCAAATATTTTTTTTAAAGAAAATATGATGTGTAAAGCAGTTGGTTGGATATATTATTAGTTAGATTAAAGGAAAGGTAATTAAGAAATTTTTATACTTTTATCTTTGCCTTCGACCTATAGGTAACTAATCTAAAAAATGGGTACAATAATAAATTTTTTACGAATCCTCTCTTTTCTTTCGGATTAGTAATATTAAAATGTCGGTTGTAATCCTGAAATTTAAATATTTTGTAAGCCGATTTTTTTTTTCTCAAAATTGGATTTTTTTATATGGCAAAACACAAAATAATCAAAATATGCCAAGGGTTTGCCAATAAGAACTTTTTTTTCAATATATGTGGTTTTTTACACATTAACAGTAGAAGATTGACCATTTAGTAAAATGAATTCTATTTCACTTTAAAATCGTATTAATATATTTGAAACCCATTATGAAAATGGTGAGTCTGTAAAAACAACATTTCGTAAAATGTTATTTTTGGTAGACAAAATCGCTCTTCTGAGTCCACTACTAAAAATTTAGTGCAAAAATTTGACTTGTCAACTTCTGTAAACGTGCTTGGTTGGATATTTGCCAGATATTATTCTTCATCCATAAATGGTCAAGTACATAACAAACACTAAATTTCTAAGAGATGTGTTCATTTCAAATTTAAACAAAAACATCTTATTGTGTCGCATAAAGTAAGTGTGGAAAAAATAGACAAGGTAATCTGAATCTTCTTCAGTGATCTGTTTTGATTACTGTTTTAATGTGCATTTCAGGCCGAATATTTAAGTTTGTAAAAATCGTGAACAAATTAATCGACTAATTTTCATATGTATAAGAGATTTTTATGGGTTATATTAATATTTATCGATAATTTCAGTCTATTGGGCATTTGCTACCTTGATTCCAATAGTCTTCGAAAATTTATTTTTACTCACCCCGTGCTATTTTTGTTTTATTTGAGACAACAGAAAGGTAATTTTACTGTTAAAGATATTTCTAGCTGCGGTTAGAAATAAACCTAAGTTTACAAGTATCGATCCGTTTTGTCATAATATAGCGAAATTTAACGTTAAGAAGGGATTCAGAACAATCAAGGAGGTTCTGATCTTCTGAAACTGTTGCAGTCCAAAGCGAAAAAGATGATTTAGCTTAAATATAGTAAGGTCTGCTGTTTTGTTTTTTGATCTTCTTGAATCAGACGATCATGTTTATTATATTTTGGTTTTATTTATACTCTTGTAATTCATAGGTATATATTTACTAGTTTGTATCCATTGCCAGTAATATCCGTTAGTTATTTTTTGTAACGAAAATAAATCTATTTTAGCCTCCTTTTACATCTGTTTTGTGGTCTGACAAGATCCACAAATGCTTCAGAATACCCATCAAGGAATATCTGTCTTCAGCTCTAGCCGATGACAGATAACTCTGAAAGTCGGTGGATAAGTAATTTTTTTCTCAAATGGGTTTTGGATAGTAAGCCAGGGATTAGCATTAACACAAGATCGTATCGTACATTCTTTATTTCACAACTTTCTGCATTAATTTACATTTTAATATACGAACTCAAAAAACATAGCTTTTTTCATCTTTAATCTGTTCTGGGGCCTATATACTCCCAACTTTTTCGTGGTTCGCTTTCTCCGTTTTTATTTTTTCGCCGTTTCTCAGCCAATTCGAGGACTCGCGGCTATTTTCGTAGAACCATATACGTCTTGAATAGCTCCATGTCAGCCTATAGTACTAGCATGAAAGATATGTAGGTCGGCTTATGAGTTCTGCAATCCAACAGAGGGTCATAATTGTATTCATTTACATCAACGGTTGTAATCAGATTATGAAAAAACATTTTTGCGTCTTGCCCCTATTCAAGCGAAACCAAACTTACTTTACGAAAAGTAGTTTCTCACAACCAACTGCTGAGTAAATCGAACAAACAGGAATTTTTTTTAAATATTTTATGTTTTGTTATCACATCAGGGTAAACTACATACCAATTTTTTAGGTTTTACTACCCTCAAATCGAGATGAACAATACAATTTAATATTTCAGTATCTCTCTGTAAATAAATTCCAATTTATAAGTGAAAATCGAAAATTTGGTCATAATTTTGCCCGTTCCTTTGGTTATCTACTCACAAGTACTTGTGAGTAGCAAATTGTTTCCATTGGAATACAGCTATTTAGTCAAGGCACATTTTTGGAGACATTTCTGTGTAGACATACTTATTCAAATAAGTCTGCTCGCGAGGTGACTTATTTGAATAAGTCGGTGTCCACAAATAAGTCGGTGTTTGGGACACAGCCTAAGGACCAATTTATATTGGCGGACCATTTTTACTGAGTGACCCCATACAAATCTAGTCACATTTGCATAGTAGTTTTAGGTGAGGTGAGAATCGTAATAGGGGTCTAATTTAGAAATACATATTTCGTTAATAAATATAAATTTTAGTTTTCATAAACAGCATAATACATAATTTTGGAATTAAAGATAGCTGTGTACTAGTAACATTAAATTCCGGAAATTTAGTATAGGATATAGTCAATTTTTTATCGAATTATCTATAATTATATTATAAATTCAATACTAGTTTTCATTAAAGTGAAGTCATTTACATTGAAATTTTTAACATTTTACATTCCCGATTAAGCTGCGAGTTTTTAAGTTCATCTATGTAATTTTAGATGAAGTAGTAGTAACCTGATTGATTTCCATGCTACTAATAAACCTGTCCTAACCCGGAGCGGCGTCATCCGGCAAACGTTTCCCCTGACGGGGAAAATGACGAATCAAACTGTGGTCATGATAATTTTAATTTTAGCTTGTTATTTCAAGTGATAGATTATAGATAATTTTCTGTGCTGTGAATTGGCCCTAAAAATCGTTTAAATGTAATTTGAGGTTAGCATTTATCTAAGGCATTTATCTTTGGGGTTTCCGGTGCAGTTGGAATATCAATGCAATCGCTTAATTCGGATAATAGTAATTTCGCTTAAACAGCTACGTACTGTTTTGCCTTTTATGAAGTTGGCACCTAACCTCGTCATACAGAATGTTTTATTTATTCTGGGGGTCTATTATGAAATTTTCGACGCGCGTATTTTTTTCGACGTTGTCGAAAATTTGGTATTATGAAATTTTCGACCGCGTTTTTTTTTTCGACGTTGTCGAAAATTTGGTATTATGAAATACTCGACGCGTTTTTTTTTTTGGATAACGTCGACTATTTTACGACAGCTCTTGAGGTGTCGAGTGCATAAAAGAAAAGTGTCAAGTGTTGAGAAATAAAAAAAGTTTGTTAGTAAAAATTAATTAATAATTTAAACTTATAAAATTTTAATTATTAAAAATTAATTAATTAATTTAAATTTAATAAAAAATAATTAATTTAAATTTTCATATAAAAAATAATTAATTTCATTTTTCGACATCGTCGAAAAAAAAAAATCATAATAGCGATTTTCGACGTTGTCGACTGTCGACGTTGTCGAAAAATATACGCGCGTCGAAAATTTCATAATAGACCCCTGATTTCTGAATGTCAAACATTCGTTAATCTCATCTACTTTCGATCGTGAACTTATTTGACTGAGAATATACCACATTGATTCGCATTTATTTCAGTTTTAGAATATAAAGATATTGACTATGTAAAGCATACAACATGGTTTAAATTTGAAAAATAATCTATTAAACAGTCAACAAATAAATTATGTTCTTTGTTCGTTGCAATATTATGTTTCTGCGGGTCATAAAGAGAAATTATAATCCGTTCGTCTGGAAAATCAAGCATTCCAAAATATTTCAATAAGCAAAATTCAAAATACCTTCCAAGCTAGCCTAAATATTTTGTATTAAAACACAAATAAACGAGAGATTAACAAAATTAAATTCTTTTTTCTTTATTTCAAGTGCCTACGGCGAAACACACTTACACTTAATAAACACATTTTATTAAACACTTGTTTTTATTTCGCAAAACTAAATTTTTTGAATATTTTCAAAAGGTTTAAAAAATCACTCGATCGATTTCGACTTGTTAGGTCATCATCAGGGTCATCATCGAGTAGATACTCCTGATGACCTAAGAAGTCGAAATCGATCGAGTGATTTTTTAAACTTTTTGAAAATATTCAAAAAATATAATTTTGCGAAACAAAAAACAAGTGTTTAAAAACAATGAAAATATGGATTCTGGACATTTGCGCCAAATATTTGACGAAATTCCTTCCATACGTAAGAGATTGCAAAAGTACCAAATGGCGGTCTGAAATTTTTTGGCATTTTGTTGATGTTACGAATGTAAATTCCTACATAATTTACAAAACTCGTATGCAAGAAAAACCAATGGATTTAAAAACTTTCCGTCAGACAATTGCTTTGCTACTGGTCTAATCGGCACTGGTTCAGATATTCGAAAGAAACAACAAATACGAGCGAGCAACCAGTCAACAACCACAACAAATTTGTTCCATTTGAAAAAAGAGTGGATCAGTCAGCTCATATGCCTAAGTATGGCACATCTAGGCGATGCGTAGACTTTGTAGTTCAACAACTAAACAATATATAACTCGTTGCTCTTGCATAGGTTGCTGTGTTGGACTTTTCCTATCAGATAAGAGGAATTATTTTCTGAAATTTCATGAGAAAAATTAAATATATATCTGTCTGTACTGCTTAGCGGTATCAAAAATATCCCTTTACCAGAAAAACAAAATTCAAATAATAAAATTTTAAAAGCTACCTTGAAAGGGTTAATAAGAGTCGCGATAAGATAACGTGCATATAAAATTGTACGGAACGGAAAGTGACAAATAATTATTATATATATATTGCTGTGTTAGTTATAAATATTGCTCTGCAATATTTTCACTTTTCTTATTCACTTCAAACGGAGATTTTCTTTGAAAGAGGCTTTTGATACTAAATTATTCTAGATAGATATTAATAAGCGTTTCGGCCACGTTTCATTCACATCAACTGATTTTTGTTAGAAACTGTTTTATTCATCCATGACAAATTACAAAAAATTATGACATTAAAATGTAAATTTATTCTTCAAGTTCAAGTCAACCGCGCCGATTATGAAATGTTTATTTTTATCACCTCATTTACTGAACCCAGTCAATTTACGAAGTTTTATTTATTTATTTTTTGCTTTCTTTATATTTACGTTCAAGCAAATTAATAATCAATCAACAATCAATTAACAATTAATTTAGTTGAACGATAACTAGAGCAAACGTATTTATAGAACGCAAAAATGACGATAAATCCAGAAATAGTCAATTTTTAATATCGATAAGGCATCCCAGTATGTGTATGTGTGTATCTTAACGTACATATCTCTGATAAATAGAAACAACACGCTGCCTTAATTATATTTACCGTACGCAGTGTGAAATAACCCGGCCCTGTGCTCAGATACAAATTTTCATCGTTTCTATATAAACAGAAAATTAAAACCCACACCAATAACTAAGTAAAAATATAAAATTAGTGTTTCAAAATTAAATAGAAATTTTTAATTAATTTTTTATTTTGTTTTCTTTAAATTGTCCATAATTATATTTTATACGTAAAATAATTACTATGGTATGATAGTGTAAGTGTATGTAAAAATATTTACATCCGATGCCTTATTATTTTAAAAGTTTAGAGGAAATTTAAAATTTTCTTTAACGATGGAAACATTTTGATAAACAACCAACACAAGAAAATAAACTCTTTCTGGGATTTAAAAACTTGATGACGGTGATGGGTTGTTTTCTCATTATAGATTAAAAAGAAAATAGAAAAATATAGAATATTATTTTACTATTTACATATTTTTGGTTCTAAGAAGAATACGAGGGAATAAAGGTGATATTGTTTTCGTAATTGTTGAGACACACGGATTAGATGAGCTTTAAATGATAGATGATTTTTCTTAACTAACTGACAAATTAAATAATTACGATAAGCTTGTATAATTTGGGCAATGTCGTTTCATAGTTTCCGAAATATATAAAGATTATGAATAAATAATTAACCTCACACAAGAATGCGAGTCAAGTGGTTATCAAATAAATTGTATGGGGAGTGTTGCGCTTTGAGCAAGCATACGAATCATCATGGTATGATGTAAAACGATACTTATGCGCATAGGTAAACTATAAGGACGATCCTAGATATTTATAGTACTGGATACATAGAAAAGGTTTTGTCTAATTCACGCAATCGTACACAGAGAGATCCCTATATTAGGGATGTTTATTTAAACCTATATTTCCTTCGAAAAAATACCTTAATGTTAATATCTTAAATAATATTAACTTGCAGGATCTCGAACTATAGTGAAATATGTATCGACTCAAGATAAACAATTATTGGTGCTGTTTTGTTTTCTCCTTAAACGAAGGAGGCATTTCGAGTGGGAAGTTTCTAATTTTTTACTTTCCGCCCACCTAAAATAATTAATATGTTATTTTTTCCGTTTAAGAGCTGATACTTGCAATTATAATCGACATTCAGATACTCATAGGTACGTCTTCGTATAAAGAAACTATCATCTGTAATTTATTTTATCTTTTTTGATGTTGTAATTGTTGGGCATGGTCCGGCATTTTGCGTTAATAGACAAATTTTTAGATCAAATTTATTAATAATTCATATATAGTATATGTTACGGTTAAAGTGTGGTTGGTTATTGGTTATTATATATAATTACCGGTCATTATTTACCAACTGCGTCGGCTAATATGTATAATTTTTTAGAATTATTCACTTCAAAATTTTTCACTTTTTCCATTTTTTCAAAATAAGGTAAGAACTTATCTTAATTTTTAGAAAGTACAAGCCAAATTTTCCGAGAAAATGTATCAATTTCCTCGATAATTTTACTTTTCCAAAAATTTTTTTAATAAAAATCATGTTTACTCAATTTTCATGAAACATGCCGCCGATCAATTTGGTGCAAAAAATTCTTGATTTTTTGTTTTTTTTTTGTTATAAACGGTAAATGAATCTTTATTTTGTATTTTTAGATTTGTTAATTTGTAAAATAATTTAATCTAATAAGAAACTGCAAAATAAGTTCTATAATCCTTATATTTTGTAAATTTTTCTCAAAAATCAGGATGTATGATCATTTTCGTTACTGACTGTATAATGATCGGTAATTATATATAATTACCGGATTATATACTTTGACCGTAACATATATAACGATTCCGCACGAAATCGACCGGATTCTCTCCTCTCGCCCTTTGAGTTTTGAGAAACTTGAGGATAATGTTCTCTATGTGCAAGTACACTAAATGTTTTTTGTTTTGTTCTTCACGTTGTCTCCGCAAAAAATGCAAATTTTTATGGACCTGTTTCTCAAAACCGACTTAACCAATTTTAATAAATGAGGAGTCGATTGATATGAATTTTAGAATAGTTTTAAAAATATTATTATAGTTTTTTTAATAATAAAAATCATTTTTCGAAAAATGTGATTCTTATTGCTGCATTGGATAACAATATAGTTTTTAAATTTCATCATTACTCAAACAAATAAAAAATGTCATACTTTTCGTTTTTATGATAGTAAAAACAGGTCTCCGATCATAAAAATAGTCCTATCATGAAATAAACTTGTATAACCGAAGCTCTACAAAACTTGGGTTATCCTGTTACTAAAAAAAATACATTTTCTAAAGAAATTTAAGACTTGTACATTTGAATGCTTAATTTTAATTATCTATGTTTGTTGTTGTTGTAATCTTAACGTTTAAAGTTTATTTATTTTATTTATTTATTTTATTACGTTATTTTTATTTATTTTTTATTGTGCCAATTAATATTTTAAATGATAGTGATAGCCAAGTGTCGATGGGCCGCGATTGCTCATTCCAGCCGCTTATTCATCCGGAATTGTCGCGACCAAATTGCATGAACTGCGCTATGAATTACTGCCGCACCCACCGTACTCGCCTGACTTGGCTCAATGCGATTTCTTTCTATTCCCCAACATGAAAATATGGCGGTATGATATCAAAGGGCCGAATGTCGAAGGGCCGAATGTGTCGAAGGGCCGAATTTTTTTTTATTTTTTTTTTATTTTTAGAAATATATTTTTTTTAGTTTTTTATTTAATTTAATTATTTTTTTTATTTTTTGTGGCGCATAACAAAATTTTCCTTCGCCAAAATGTATCGCTGACCGGATACGTAGAATTTCATAAATATTCAAAGATGAAAAATATTAAAATACATAAATTCATAAGAAATTCATTTACGTTTAATAAAAAAAAATTTAAAACTCTTAAAAAAAATTTTACAAAATATTCTATAAAATATAATAAATAATAAAATATAATATAATATAAAAAATTTACAAAATATTCTATAAAAAAATATAAAAAATATAAAAATATTCTTAAAATATTTTATTTTGTTATAAAACAACAAATTTAAAAAATATATTTCTAAAAACAAAATAATAAATTCGACCCATTCGGCCCTTCGACATTCGGCCCTTCGACACATTCGGCCCTTCGACACATTCGGCCCTTCGACATTCGGCCCTTCGACATTCGGCCCTTCGACACATTCGGCCCTTCGACATTCGGCCCTTCGACATTCGGCCCTTCGACATTCGGCCCTTCGTACCTATTCCAATATGGCTTGGTGGAATTCAGCTCAAACGAGGAGGTTATCACCGAGGCAGAAGCGTATTTTGAAGAGTTTGAGAAATCGTAGTTTTTGGAGGAGTTAAAGAAATGCCAGAGACGTTGGGAAAAGTGTATCGACCAAAGAAGAGATTATATTGAAAAATAAAAATTAAAAAATCTTGCTTCTTCAGTCTTAACACGGGTACTTATTGATCAGCCCCGTATATTAGTTTATTTGATGACATGGATCTCCAACTTCATATAAAAAACAATTTTTGTCAGATACTGGCTATCACCACAAAATGTCAAAAAATGTAATCTTGAAAATCTAATGTCGCAAGGAATTTGACACACGTTTAAGGAAACCTTAAAAAAATTCTGAGTGTTGTTTCTTCAAGTAAATAAACACAGGACAAATTATGCGGTTACCACGAACCGGTGAACACGATATGCACGAGTTCTAACAAATTTTACCATTTTTATGACTTGCCTAAGCAAAGACGGGTGGGTTGGTTTAAAAGTAAATTGAAACAAATTTTTGAGTCGACTATTTAAATATTTTTTAACAAGAAAAATATATTTTCTCTGTATTTTTCCTGTGTTTAATTTTTTGTATGTTTTCAAGCCAAATTTTTGGATTTTTTTTTTTCTAAACTAAATAAAATAAATAAGTAAAAACCCTCAACACGAAATAACATCAATTTGGTACCTTACCCAGAACCTAAAGGAAATTGTATCTCACAATTATTTGACTTTTAACTGCTTTGTGGGCAGAATGAACTCAAGGAAAATTGTTTTATACTTATTGTGGTCGACTTTTGCGAATCGATCATCAAAGCGGTTAATTATAAAGTTTTAACTGGTATATGAGTTGTTTTGGGTAATTCTTCTAAACAAATTGGATGAATTTATTTGATTAGTAGAATTAGTTTCAGATAAGCTGGACTAGTTTTCAGATAAGCTGTGGTTGATGTGTTGCAATTACGTGCTAAACTACTCCAGTTTGGTACATTATTGTCATTGTCATTTTCAGATATACAAAAAAATATTTACTAGAAGAAATATTTTCAAATATTCTTGAATTTCTCGAAACTTAAAAACAAATTTTCAATAATTGGAGGAGAAATAATTTAGGGTCAGAAATTCTAAAGATTGCTGTAGATTGAGCCTAAACAAACCCTTGATTTAACATTCTTCTCGCTTTGTGAGAGTTTGAATAAATTTTCCAAAAAACTGCCTGCGTTTCAACATTCGACATTAACACTAACAGGGTTATAGAGCAGCAATTTTTTGATTAGCTATCAAAGTATAACTTGGAGTGATTAAACCTTTAATAGGCCTCGGTATCAAGCTAAGTATATTTTATAATTTTTATAGGGTGTGCAGATCTGTCACCCACCCCAAACTTGTAAAACTGTGTTAGATCGCGTATATATACTTGAATAATGTGCTTCAGTGTACTCGTGTATAATAAAGCACTAGGTAAGATTGATTTTTGCAAGTGTTTCATATTTTTAATTAATTAGTGGAAATATTTTTCCAGTGAATTCGTTAAGATAATGATTTGTTTGTTCCTTTAAAGTAAACCCTCGTATGACATATTCTTTCGACTACCACCGTTTAACGAAACCCGTACTTTGTTCTTTGCCATCAATTTTGTTAGTTTCAAGAATGGGGGACAATCCCGTGGAGCCAACTTTGGTGAAAACGTAGGTTTTATCACCTATTGCTGGTGAATACTGCTTAATCGTATACTTACGCCAAGTAATCGTTTTTTTGTTGTAAATATCGGTTTTTTTTTTAAATAATCGATGAATGTTAAAGTGGTTTAGCTTGTAAGTTTTTCCACCAAAAGTCTTTTTCTTAATAATGCGTTTTATAGGTTATATGATAAATTAAGTTGAAAAACGTATCAACTACTTTTCATACTTTTGTGACGTCGCTATGCAAGTTTTAAGTGTACATTACGAAATAAATAGTCTCAGTGGAATTCAATGTTGCTGACAGTGATTCTTACATCTCTGAAATCAACGCCATCTTGTTTCCATAAAGCATAGATCAATAATTCTTGCTAACCCCAAATTTAAGCATCGCAACTCCCTATTAAAAAGTTCAATTCATTTTCCTTGTCCCTTATTTCCAGCAGATATTGGAACTCATCAACCTTCAGATAGACAAATTTTCCCCAAAATCTAAAGTTAAAATGAATCCGTCATTATGTATATAGTATATTACCTTTCTTTCTTGGCAATGTCTTTTATCTCACAGTTTCACTATTTGCCAGGTTCACTTAGATAATCACTTCAAAGAAGTTACCCAGTAATTTTTAAAATTACGTAGACTAATGAAATTTATCGCTGTTTGTCATAAAACATCTAAATTGAGCCAGTTGATTAATTTTTATTATTAATTTAGTTGTAAACGCCAATTTTGCATGCCTGACATATGATTGTCGTATGCTGTATAATGAACGACACGCTAGAAATGTTATTGTTTTGTTAAATATTGTGTACGGTGCTTTACAAATTCTATTTATAATTTTTTGTTGAAAAAATGTCAAATCCATTATTTTCAATAAATGATTTAGTTTTCAAGCTACCTATTTGTAAAATTGCAAAAACATGTATCACCTCAAAATTTTGTACTGTATTTTATAAATAAAACTGTCCAAAGTTTTTAGTTTTGTTAATTTATGAATTTAGTTGATAAGAATTAACCATGATACCTTTAGGTTGAAATTTAGAATATTTAAAACGAAATATTGATGTGTGATCGTAAATCGTAATTTCATATACCATATTGTTTATGTTCTTCTAACGACTTTCAATTTCCAATGAACAATCTCAATTAAAGATTTATTAAACATTGGATACAGATATTAACGGAAGGTAGAAGCGTATATAATTTAAATTTTTGAGGAGCTAAGATATGTTTAGATTTCAATTTAAAATAAAAACTCGATGATACGGTCTTGTTTTGCTTATATTGATGTAGGTGAATACTCTTACATCCAGTTAGGTTTATAAAAGGAAATGTCACATTTGATGTAGGTTATATCTAAGGATTATTTATTTTAGTTTACAAGATTGCTAGACGTCTTTCTTTTCAGTTCGTCTAACTTATTTTGTATAGAATTGTATAGCTTATCTACTTAATAGAAACGAATTTCAGCTAATTTAATTTATTCAATGAAAAGCAAAAACGCTTTGGCGAGAAGTAATTTACACAACTGAAATTTCTGCTTTGCAGAAGAGATAGCCATTGATTCTCCCACACGTATGAACGTGGGGATGCTAACCCGATAGTAGGCGATATCTTTGTTTAATTGTGTAACTCCCAAATACAAGGTATTGGAAAGGATATTACAAATATGGAGAGAAAGAATATTAAATTACCAGTAAAACAAAACGAAGTTAATTTGCATTGTTAGTGTAACCAACACATTCTTTGTTAGTTTTTTTTTTTTTTTTTTTTTGAATAGGTATATGTCAATGAGAGGAGTGGGCAGGACTTATATTTAGGTGGATTCTGGTATAATATATAAATATTCATGACTTTTTTGTAGATTGATTTAAAGGGATGAGAAATCATATGTGTTCCGGCATGGCAAAGGGAAAATGGTTTTAATTTTTTATTTCCATTTGTAATGACAATTAAATCTTTGATGTGATATCCTTCGGCCTTTTAATGTTGACTGTTTTTTTTAGATTGCTTACTGCTTGCACTATTTTATCTAAAAGAAGTTTTGGCTCAATAATATTTCTCGAAACAGGTTCGTCTTTGCATGGGAATGATATATACGAATATCGATTGATTTGAGTTCTAAATCCTAATCAACGACCTGCTCATGCACCAATTGTGTAAAAAGCCTTCCGCGTGGTTCTATTCTCCGTTCGGAAAGATACATAAAATCATTTTTGGGCATAATTCTAGAAAATCGCAATTCTAGCAATTAGCATTAATTTGGGAGAGGCTTAGTTCGGCTGGGTCATCTGTCAACGGGTTGTCTTGACGGGTAAATGGAGGAATAGGAAAATTCTTTGGCCGATTATTTTCGGATTTATTTTGTTGAAAAATCCAGTACTTCACCCGGGATTTATGTTGACATCCCGGTTCAGCTCAACATATCAGATTCGAACATGATTAGTTAAGACATTGCTTAGCACGGCTGAACTGCAGAACTTCTCTAATATCCATTTTTAAATTCACATTTAATTCTGCTTACCTGATTTGACATTGGTTGGGATATGGCCAAGTTCCATTAAGAATGATCGAATTTTAGAACTTTATCAAAAAGAAACATTAAAATCCCAATACAAGTTGATCCTAGTTTATTAGAATCCTAGCCCAGCTCTGCAAGCTGAACTGGAAAATTTCGGTTGGAAACGGCCTGTTTCTTTCATTATAGCTGAATCCGAAAATTTCGTCAAATTCGGCTTTGCACCCCGAATTTGATCATCATTTGTTTTGAGTTGGCTTAGTTCCATTGAACATGCTAGAGTGCTAATCCAGTTCTGCGTACCATATTTGACAGTTATTGGTTGAGGAATAGTTAAGTTCCATTTAGCATGATATAAATATACTGTGCACTATAATTATACTTGGTAATTAATCGAATATTTTCTTCTTTGGTGAACAAATTAATAAAATATTTGAAATTTTTGCGAATTAAATTAAATTTGTTTGAAATATCCTATCCGGTAGTTAATCTAGCATTGAATAACATTGATATTTTTCCGGGAACCATTGCCTTTGGGATGCCTTACATATGAAATTTTTTGTTTTTTGTTTTTTTTATATTTTTTTTTCGATTTAAGGGTTAAATACTAATGAATTTTAGAATAAGTTTGATATAATTGAAATAATTATGGTTTCAGGAAATCCTATTGTAAGTCGTGGAATTGCAGGAGGATTAAATTAATAAATGTTTATATTATTTAGCAAGCCGGAAAATATTAATTTAGAATTAAATTTCAGGAAATTTGCAGACGTGAAATAATATTTCTTTGAAATATTAATTGTTAATTGTGTAGATTAGAATGGTGTTGTCATTGCATTAATAACTATCGACTTTATTTAGGGGTCTGCAATTGGGCCGATTTAATCAATTAAATTTTGCACTAATTTACAATTACATTTTAAGAAATTTCCAGATGCACGTGAAATAATAAAATTTTTTCCTAGGTTGCTGATTTAAAGAAGCAATTATTGATGACCAATACCATCAATATCCATTTAACCTATTAAACCTTTATCCTTCCCTAAGTAGATTAGTTTTGTGCTGTCTTTGTGTTACTAACTATCGGCTATACCTAGGTGTCTGTAACCGGGCCGATTCTGTCCCACTTAACTAACCTATCCAATCCTTCGGTTTTGTTATATGTAAAAAAGAGTGTACGGTGGGCCCGGCGTCACCCGGGAGCTCCTGTGTAAGAACTTGGTCGTGCATTCAGAATCAATCAATCAATCAATCAAAGTAAAACAAAACGAAGTTAATTGTTCATTACATGTTTGGAAATTATAATTCAATATTTGTGTTTCTTTTTTCTATCGAATCTTCGAAACTGTTTGTATTTCAGAAGGTATAATCAAAAAGTGAACCCCTCCGAGAATCTCCACGTAACCAATAATCGAGACATCCTAAGAAAGGTAATACGTAATAAACACATTTTTTATTAATCACTTGTTTTTTGTTTCGCAGTTATTTTGAATAATTTTCAAAAAGTTTAAAAAATCACTCGATCGATTTCGGCTTGTTAGGTCATCATCAGGAGTATCTACTGATTTGTATTAGTAAAAATTTTGTTATATAGCAGAAAAAAGCAAAATATAAATAAAAGAAGGAGGGACAAAAAATAAGCAATAAAAATTAATCTACGGATCGCGCATGTAGGCGATGAGTCATAGGTTGAGTAACAAAATTCAAGGTATATTATTGCGTACGTGAGAATAGAAAAGGGCGGGATCTGTAATTGGTGAGAACCGGATTTCTCTCTGTTCGTTAAGGATATTTTGGTTAAGAAATATTGATTTTCTAATTTCGTGAGATTCTAAGGTATCTAAACGTCTGCCTTTGGGTTGTATATGTAATATGTCTAAATTGTTCAAGCTAGCTGTATGATTTTCTGAAGTTAAGTGGTTATGGAACGTTGATTGATTGCAACCAGATAAATGTTCTTTAGCTCTAACTCCAAAATTGCGCCCAGTCTGACCAATATAGGAGAAACTACAATCATTGCAATTGATCCTATAGACACCAGATTTGGAAAGGCGATCAACTCTAGGTTTATTGTTAAAAATCATTTTCTTTATTGTGTAGATTAGACCAATAGTAGCGTATTGCAATGCGCAATAAAAAATGTGTTTATTAAATATAAGTGTGTTTCGCCAAGTGCCTACGGCAAATAGCGTAAAAAGTATAAATGTAATACGGTAAATGACTGAAATACGAATTCTCAAGCCATGAAGTTAATAGTTTGGTTTTTGACTATCAAAATTGCGAAAATTTACATTGTTAATAGATCCACGCTAGATGTTTCTTCAATTCGTTAACCTTCTGCATTGGAACAAGACGCAAAGCTAAATATATCATCATATGATTATATTTAGCTTTAGATATCACCATATCTGTGGTCTGGCCACCGTTACTCGAAAAGCATCGCGAATACTTTGGAAATGGCAGCTGTAATTTTCAAAATTCTAGTCAGATATCTTGAGTGGTTTTGTTAGCAACCGTCCGATACCTATGTTGTTAATTGATTCACTAGTCGGACATATGATTAATGAATTGGAAAGTGCCATATACGAACGGACGGGAATTTCTTTGTCTGAATTTTAGGATTATCACTTTCTTTATATTTATGTTTCGCCCGAATCGTTATACTGAGCTGATTGCTGGTCAAATTGGCGAAACGGTAAATATTTCGTTTGTATTTGTTTTCAAAATTGCCCGAAAAATATAAATATTCACTGGCCTCAATATATTAATAAAAATGACTAGGAAATATGGACATCGTAACAACAATAAACCTTTAAGTTGATTGAATATCACTAACTTTGCAAAATATTTTCGTAAAACCTGCTTCTAACTAAAATCATTCGCTAATACTCCTGATGGAGATGTCATGCAATAGTCACAGGATTATCATAAAAATCTCCGTCAAACTTCTGATTGTCTTCATCATTATCAATATAATTAATCATGATAAGTTATATTACAATAAAATGACTAATTGTATTGATTAATGACTAACTTGCGCAATATGTAAACGTTGCTCGGGTGTAATTAGGATGATGTTTCAGTGGTGAAAGGGTCATGCCTTCCTCATAAATCAGATTTAATCGCACACGCACTAACGAAAGCCAATGTTATTGACATCTACCGAAGTTATATGAAATTGCTGACCCGTTTATTTGAGCTTCCAACCGCGAAATTACTATGGTACATTGATGTGTACCATTAATGGTGACGATAAATCGTGGCATCATATGAACAAAACAAACCCTATGGCGTTACTTTGCACATGGCTACGTAGGAAGTTGACGCATCAGAAATTCGCAGTGATTTGCATAACTATTATACTCTGTTTCTATCTTTTTAAGGATTCTTTACGGTAGTTCGGCACAGTGTTCCACACGTATATAACTCAGCGGCTTATTTGATTGGACTCACAAAGTGGGGTGAAAATTAAGTTGCATTAGAAACCATGTTTCGTGTTATTTGACGCACACCATACTGAAATAAATAAATGATTCTGAAATTACAAGAAAAGAAATTTCATACCATTTTATCAGTTATTTCGTTCTCTACAAGATTACTAAACATTGAGCGTATACAATAGATAATACACAGATATTGGAATTGCTCCGGGTGATGATTGCTTTGGATATTACGAAATATCAATCTACCAACCAATATAGTACTTATATTGGTACTTTCAGAAAATTCTTTGGGCCGTATTCTTGAAATCGGTTAAAATTTTCCTATTCGGAATACAATTTGCTTTGAAATTTTCTATACTATTATTTCGAATTTTGCTTTTCTCTTTTAAAATTAAGAAACGTGATTTTTCCCCCTACTAAGGGAAAAATTTCAACTGAGTAAATCGATCGATTCGAAATTATTCCCGTAGTGGGAGACACATATTAGTAAACTTGAAAACAAATTTGAAAAATGATTAAAGTAGCCGGTGAAAAATTCGAATAATATAGAGAATTTTAAAGCAAATTGTATTTCGACTGGGGAAATTTCCACCGATTTCAAGAATACCGGCCCTGTTTCTAAATTGGTTTTAGCAACCCCATTATCAAGAATTAGATAATTGATTGTACAAAATTTCAAAGTGAACTCACTCTGTTCATGGTGTGCGCTGTAAGGTGTGCGCTGTAAAGTTACAAGAGTCTAACATGTCATCATTAAAAGGCTCGGTCGTGAATCTTTGGCCAGAATTTCATCCCAGAAAAAATAAAAATGTATTAGGCAATACATTTGCCATTCCATCCCAGATTTTTTTAATTCACTCCGTAATACGCTAGAAATACAAGATAAACGAATAACTTTGATATCAGGGGCGATATGTTATAGTATCACAATTTTCGACTTTCGACTTAGTTTATGTCTCATTTTTCTAACGCAACATGATATGCGCTTTAGCCCAAACAATTACACAAAATTTAACGTGATTTCAACCTTTCAGTATAAATATGTTCCCTGTACTTTTTCCTCACGTATCACCAAGAAAAATTTCAAGTGATGTATAAATAAGAGACATCGTAAAATAGAAATATAATGGTGTTTTATTCGAACTTGCTGAGACCACAATAGAAAAATAATAATTGGAAAGATGAAACAATATATCCTTTGACTTTAAAAACGTGAGACATAAAAAAAAATCTAAAGTCGTAAATTATGATGGTATACGACATCTCGCCCCTGATAGTAACATTTGACGACCAACCGTATACAGGGTGGTCCAAAAGTCTGGAAACGGTGAATTTATTTCGCGCATGGGTGGAAAATCTGAATTCTGATACTGGGGTCTTTAGTAATTTCACCCGAGGAATCGAATGGGCCCATCAGATTTTGGGCCCGAAGGGCCGAATTTTAATCAAAAAATGGAAATAAAAATTATGAGAATTACAGTTGTTTTACTTACCTACTAGACCTAAAACATTAAATCATATATGTAATTGTTTAATACAACCAGCGAAAAAATTCAATATTTACGTCTAGTACGTATGTGATGTACGTATGTGTGCGATAATTGTTTCATAAGTTTTTTCTTCGAGCTAAATATGCTCTTAACTTTTTAACAAAAAACGCTGCATAGGACCCAAAAATGGACGAAAAATTGATTTGATTTTAACCAATTCGGATGTAAAATTTTCCGCTGAATCCGAATCTGCAATAAAAAATATGGGTTTGCATTTGAAATTTCAAAGTTGGGCCTCATTTCTCGTATAAGGCCCCATCGGGCCCAAAATCTGATGGGCCCATTCGATTCCTCGGGTGAAATTACTAAAGACCCCAGTATCAGAATTCCGATTTTCCACCCGTGCGCGAAATAAATTCACCGTTTCCAGACTTTTGGACCACCCTGTATATTATATGCATCGTGGGCCATATTATTATTATTATTATTTTTAATAATGTAATTTAAATAAAACAAATTTTATACATAGTTCTCTACTGTCTAGTATCTATAGAGTGACTGAATCATGTCTACCAGATCTGATTAAGATTTCGACATCAAGTCGGTTCCAGAGAATTATTAAGTTTCGTATTGAGAATTTTCTTTAAATTAGTTAATATGGGACCATTTGCAAATGAGCGTATATTCCATTGATTGGGTGTATTACTTATTTTAAAAATTTTGATATGAGATTGTATATAGTATTGTTTAGGACAACTTCACACATTTATGGCCCCTGCTTAATTTGTTATCATGCAATTGTTACTGTTCATCTAATGCACCCCACAGTAACGGGTATGCGGAACATTAAAGACATTGGACGCTTTCAGGTCTGCCATCAATTGGTATTATGATTAACCAAATCATCTTCAATATAATTTAAAAAATTTATGAAGTAAAAAGGCATTTTACTTAACATGTTGCCAATTGTTAGATAACTTGAAAGCACCATTGACCCTTAGTTTAGTAAAATAGAAAAGGATCAACTTACCACTGAAAATCATACGCAATTTTCCTGCTAAGTTAGTTCTAATTCGTCTATTTATAAGGCCAAATGAGCCGAGCTTTTAGATAAGGCCTGCTCTCGTTTAAAATTTATCGCTTCTGGGGCCTGTTCTTGAAATCGGTGGAAATTTCCGTAATCGGAATACAATTTTTCTACTTTAATCATTTTGTCAAATTTGTATGCAAGTTTTTTATTATTTATTTACCAAATAAGCTAATAATTTCGTATCGATTTACCCAGTCGAAATTTTCCCCTTAGTAGGGGGAAAAATATGTTTCTTATAGCAAATTCTTTCGAAACAAAATTTTGACTATAGATCAAAAAAATGAGTGGCAATGCAATGCATTTCAATGACATTTCGATCAAATTTATTGTATTGTCAGTCATTATTTGATCTAAGATCAAAATTTTGTTTCGAAAGAATTTGCTATTAATTTAAAAACAGATGCGAAAAATTTTAGTATGTAAAGATTTTCATAGCCAATTGTATTCCGATTACGGAAATTTCCACCGATTTCAAGAATAGGGCCCCTGAACCTGTAGTATCTTTATAGTTACATACAAGCAAAATTATGTATTTTTTAAGGATCCCAACTGTCATTGAATAAATTTCTTTATGATCGATCCGTATCCGCTTAGCGAAATATTTTTTTATTCTAAACTGAGACCAACTAAGAAGCCTCCATATAATTCTAACAATAATAATAATAAATTATCCCAACGACCTATTACCCCTCCCAACCGCGCGCGGGGAGTCTCCATCTGTATTATTATTATTTTTTTGAGTATAATTCAAGTGAATTATAAACAAGGGTATTGAATGAATGGTTTAGCAAGACACGATACCCGTCGCAGACCGCAGGAAAACGGAAGTCGAGTCTGCTTAGTAGAAACAGATTTGATAGATTAAAAAAATTAAAATAGATAAAAGATAAAGTCAAGCAAAATAAAATGACACAAAAAAACAAATAAGTTAAATAAAATATCAAACCATAGTCAAGAAAAATAAAGACAATTTTCCAACGTGCGTTTTGTCATATTTAAATCGATAAGATGGCAGTGCTGATTAGCTTTGTACAACATTCTAGAGACGGGCTCATTCTTTCCGTAATCAGTTCGATGAGGGTCGGTTCTACACATAGGTACTGATCTTAAATCCCGAGAATTTATATTTAGATTGATTTTACCTAACAGAACAGGAGAATCGATACCTCCAGTTAGTATTTGATGGATGAAAGCCACGTCCGCAACAACTCGGCGCTTACTAAGTGATTGTAAATTAATTAGCTGCAGACGATCTTGATATGGAGGCAGGTTGAACATGTCCACCCACGGTAGTCCGCGTAAAGCAAAGCGAAGAAATCTACGCTGGACTGCTTCAATCCTCTTAATGTGAACCTCATGATAAGGCGATCACACCTGGCTAGCATATTCGAGCAGGGGACGAACGAATGTTGAATAGAGAGCCTTCGTAACATAAGGATCGTCGAATTCTTTCGACCAACGCTTGATGAAACCGAGCGCAGAATTGGCTTGGCTGATAATACGATCGATGTGATGTCTAAAATTCAATTCATTGTCGCAAATGACCCCCAAGTCTCGAACAGAACTGGCTCTGGTAACGGCGTCGCTGTTAATGTAATAGTCGCGAGAGATGGACTGTGCACGTTTTCGAGAGTAGGTGATTGTTTTGCATTTGCCCACGTTCAAATCGAGGTTGTTCTTAACACACCAAGTGGAGAAGTTGTTGAGGTCGCATTGTAATAGGCACTTATCCGTTGTGTTTAAAATCAGTTTGTAAATCTTCATATCATCGGCGTATATAGATATGGATGAATTTTTAATCAAACATTCAACGTCGTTAATTGACAGAATGAAAAAAAATTGGACCCAGATGGCTGCCTTGGGGCACTCCAGATGTTGCTGAGATACGAGCTGATACTGATGACCTGAACAGTACATGGTATATACGCTCTTTTAGATAAGAGCCGACCCAACGGAGAATTTGGGGAGGAAAACCAAGGGCCTTAAGCTTGAACAAGATGACTTCATGAGAAATCCTGTCGAACGCCTTGCTAAAATCCGTGAAGATGACATCAACCTCATTCCCTGCCTCCATCGTATCTAAAGTTTGTGATGTGAATTCAATAAGGTTTGTTATCGTGGACCGTGCTTTGAGAAAGCCATTATGATTGTCGGAAAACAACGGTTTACAATGAAAGTACAGTGAGTCATACACAATATTTTCAAACAGCTTAGGAATACTAGATAATTTTGCAATCGGTCTGTAATTACAAATGTCTGACTTGCAGCCGTTCTTATGAATGGGAACTATAAAAGAACTTTTCCAAATAGATGGAAAAATGCCAAGTGAAAGCGACATTTGGAAAAGTGTAGTCAGTGGCTGAGCAAGAATATCACTACAGTTTTTTAGGATGATGGATGGTAGTCCGTCAGGACCGGATGAAAAATCATCTTTAAGTTTGGAAATCTTATGTACCACGGATTCATAATCGATTTGAATAGAAGTTAAGGTTGTTTGAGTACAGTTATTCATGTGTGTAAAGTAACCTTCATCGGGCTCAAAACCGCTATTTGTGAAAGAGCCAGACTGAAGAAGTTAGCAAAATGATTTGCTATGACTTTAGGATCATTAGAGGAATGATCCTTATATTTGAAAGTGGAAGGGTATCCGCCGGACTTTTTCTTCAGATTGATAAAGCGCCAGAATAATAATATAATAATAATAATTAATAATTCCCATAAAGTTCGTCAGACAAACTACTGAAGTTTTACGTTACAGTTTTTTGGCGGGTATACGGAATGGAATGTTTAAAACATTCAAAAACTGCAGAGTAAAAATTGACAGTTTGTGTTTCTATATCGTTATGATCATTTAAAATTGTGTTAAAGTCAACATTAGCCAATAAATGTTTAAGCTTCACAAAGTCGGCCTTACGAAAATTGAAACGTAGTGGATGTTATAGAGTTGACATTGAGATTGTCTTGTTCCAGACCAAAGGTGATCAAAATGGGAGGGTGTTATACATCTATGGCACAGAGGATTAGATTGGATTCAGAAGCGACGCTATTGTTGATAACAGAGGAAAACACCAAATCGAGCTGCCTGTTCAGACTATTCTTAACGTTACTGATCTGAAATAGTCCAGAGTTCAACATATTGTCAGTGAATAAAGTTTCTTTGGCGGTTAATGCATTCGAAGCAACATAATGAGTGTTATCGTCTGAATAATTCCACTTAAGCCCGGGGAGATTGAAATCACCCACAACAAAGATGTCATCTTGAGTATTCATCAGGTCAATGACAAAGTTAACAGCATTAGTATGAAGCTGATAGCTGACAATCTGACTTAGTAGGCGAATATAGCAACATAAAATAAAAATATTATTTTTATTATTTTTAATTTTGACGCGCACTAGCTCGATATTATCAGTGTTGGGAATGATAACAATTTGACTATCAAAATTGATGTGCACTGCAATAAGAACCCCTCTACCGGTCTGGACAATAAGAACTATCTTTCCGACGTTAAAATCCGAGGCATTGCAATTAAATTCATTACTGTTGAAATCATTGTTCAAATTGGTCTCAGTGGGGACAAAAACATCAAATGGAACTCTTTGAATTGCTAAAAAGACTTCGCGAGATTTAGTTCTCAGTCCCCTTACGTTCTGGTAGTAAAGGGACAAGCGTTTAAGTTTTTCAGAACTGTCATGTTATTATTATTATTATTTCGAAAATCGACAAAATCTTTGAGATAAGTTGTTTCGGGCCATGACTCTGGGGAAAGTAATAGGTCAAATGTAGCTTCAGGAATGGTTAATTTAAATGACGCAACTTGTCCATTGAAGCGGGATATATTTTTACATTTGACATTTTCTCCTTGGATGTTATGCGAATTTAATATAGAATTAACGTGTGATATAACATCGGCGCTAGTTGTATTGTTCCACAACCAGGATACAAATATGATTTTCGGTTTAGGGACAGCCCTAAGGATGCGTGGAGGATTAACATTGCTGCTGCTGCTGCTGTGTTGAGAGTTGCTGGAGTTGGTATCAATGTTAGCAGGAACCACTTGAGATGATCGGGCTAGGCTGCTATTTAAATGATTGAACGGAACGTAGAAGAAAATGATAGTAATTTGCATTACGTGTGCTGTGTCCCGTCTTTATCATGACCATGGGTCTATTATAAAATTTTAGACCGCGTTTTTTTTTTCGACCAATCTAACAACGTCGAAAATACCTATTTTGAATTTTTCGTTTATTTGTATCAACAAATTTATTGCGATTTTTTTTTTATAGTTAAACTAATTAAATTTTAATATTTAAAAGTATTTAATTCAATATTTAATAATTTATGAATAATTTTATAAATATTTTATGCATTCGCAGTGATATTTGACACCTTAAGCGGTGTCGTAAATTTTCCACAATATCGGAAAACAAACGCTGTCGAAAAATTTCATAATAGACCAACAGATCCACTGTGTTTTTGGCGAATTACAGCGATCTATAAATTATGTTGCAGAATCCGTAAGAATCCGTAGTCGGTTTTCATCGACTAGGAAACCAGTTTTTACAAGCACTTATTAAGAATAGAATTAATTATTTTTCATCTCGCTCGGTGCTAATCCAATGTATTAAAATATCTCAGTGAAGAATTCAATCTGTTTTTATGATTGATTATTTTATTTCCTTTTAAAGTTTTAAGAGAATTAAAATTTCTTCTTTGTATATTGAATGTTCATCTATACCTTCTCTTTGGTCAACTATTTTCTATCTAACATTTTAATTGAGTATAAGACTGCCTCCCCTCGCAAGTGACATTTTTAATTTAGTCCGCGAAGTTTCTAAGCTTTTCGCGTATAACAACACTATTATTAGTAACGAGTTCTTGATTTGTTGACTGAACTCGACAAAATGTACCAAAGTCGCAAAGACCCCGCGATATATTACGGTAGTTTATAGCATCTTAGATTTCACAACTTTCAATTTTAATTTTAAGTTATGAAAATACAAAATTTATTGCTAAAATTTTTAACGACAATTTGCAATTTCACTCCACCACTGGTTGAAATTCACAACAAAAGTGAAATTAATATTATGCTAATTTGTTTAGCTAAAATTTATTTATTGAAAATAACTTTATTTATTTCTCACAAAGAAATACACAACCTAATCATAATTTACGTTATAATAACTAATAAATATGCGCTCTGCTCTATAAACCTGTTCAATTTATTATTCAAGCAATACTCACACGAGAAATTCCTAGAAACGTCATTATGCGACATGACACCAAACATTCTAAGAGATTTAAAGAACCTCAGTCATAAATTTCAACAAATTCAAAACTTGTATGTGTAATAGATACAAACATCTTTTAGAAAACTTTGTCTCTGTGTGCCCCATTCGCTGTAATCCCATAATTCATGCTGATATGTAAATCTGCGTGCACCAAACTGGCATGTACCCATACTCGAATATATGTAGAAATAAATTTCAATTATTTTTTATTTTATTTTAGAAAGGTATGTACAGCACTCGTAAGACTCGTACAATAATAATAATAAATTTAAACATTAAAGTTTTTTGTATTGTGTCTATCGGGTATTCGGAATGTGTCTTTATTTCTTTACACAAATATTTCGTTTTTTTCAATATGTTTTATGCGGTCTTATCAGAACCATATACACAAATTGATGAATCATTTCTGAGTAATTTTCTTGGAAAGTAACTTTTTGCAAATAATAGTTTGGTTTAGTTTTTTGTATTTTTTATACACTACACTACATTTATATTTTGTAATTAAGCGAACATTTTAATGGAGTTCGTTAATATTAATGTTAGGTGACCAAAGGTGGAGGATTTAATGATTTCGAATAGGTACTGTGGAATATTTTAATAATGACTTAACGCTTTTGGTAGAATGATATATGTTCGTATTTAGCAACATACGGATATTCCTCATATAATATTATCAGATTGTTTTATCGATTTTATCAGTCAGTTTATGGTTTCGCGCAATAAAGGAAGTGACTACAATTTTTGGTGTATATTTCAGAAAATATAAATAATCTCTGCTTATCACTAAGCAAAAAATGCATTTGTGTAGGATACGGTTAAAAATATTTCAATTAGGCATCAATTTGTATTGTTGTAGATAAAACTCGCCTTGTTTGTGTGTAATACTTTTCGATCTGAATTAAATTTTATATAACTCGAACAATTTAAGTTACTGTACTATACAGCCTTAAATTTGTTAATTCACTCCTGGCTGTGGAATTGGCTCTGCACCACCGGTATTGTTTTTCATATAATAGTCACGAGAAGGGGACTGTTGTATTTATGGGAGTATGTATGTGATTTTTGTTATTTGGTCACAATTAGTAGGTTCTTGTCGGTATAGGATTTAAAATCGTTTTGTTAATCTTAGTATCATCGGCCTATGTTATAATAGAATCGTAATATTATTCTATCTTTTAACGTAGTTTAGATATAAAGTAGGTGAAAATTGCTTCCAAATTACAGTCCTGAGGCATTCTAGACGTCGCTGTAAAATTAATTCACAATCTGGAAGCCGCATAAATATTCAATAATTTCACTTTTGAACACTAGCAACAAAATTTATGGGGTAGTTCTAAAGATATACTATTCACACATGGCCAAATAGCGGCTCGCGAGCCGCACGTGGCTTTTTGAAAGAGTGAATGCGGCTCTCGAAAAGAAATAAAAAATTAAATAACATTTAATAATTCAATAAAATTATTTTGTGCTCTTAATTAAAAATTGCGACTTCGATTAAGTTGGCTCTAGTAACGAGAAATTATTATAATTCGGGTCCACGTGTCGTGAAGCACGTGGAGCTTGGCCATGTGTGATTGTCAAACTGTTGAGCCTATTCTCCAGATATATAAATGACTGAGATAATCATTCTAAGATATGCCCACAATCTGCCAATCGGCACATTAAAGCAGTGAGAAATTCCGAAAACCAGCTTAATCTCAAAATTTATCATTAACGGGTTTGTATGTACAAGAAAGAAGGGAATTTTAAACAATGGATGTACAAATGTATTTCCAACCTTTTATCAATAATAATGAATAATTACAAGTGACATTTGTTCAAGCATACACAACAATTATTTTTATCTCATTGAAAATATCGAGCTTTTTGCCAAAAAATCAGCATTTGTGGGAACTGCTTACTACACTATTTGAAGAAGTTTACGGTGAAAATGCAAATACAACATGTAGAGAGTGGCTTCAACGATTCAGTTTGCAGTTTCGACGTAAACGACAAATAATGCAAGCGAGGACGAAACAAATTTAAACATGCGGAAATGGAAGCATTACTGGTCGAAAATTCAGGCCAAACTGAAAAACATTTGGCATAACAATGAATGGACTCAATCATGTGTCTCGGTACAGAAACTGGAAAATTGGCGGTCATACGAACTGGAAGAACGGAAACATCGAAAATCGGAAAACCATGTGCGAATTGTTGATTGACGCACAGTAAAGTAGTTGCAACGGATTATTACTGGAGATGATAGGTGGATCTATTATGACAATCACAAGCGCACACCAGTGTGGATAAACTCTGGTGAACCAGGGCCGTTGACGCCAAATCCAAATATCCATGGTTCAAAAATGAGGCGGGCTGATGATGGGATCAAACATTTTGCATTCTCTTATTATGAACTACTGAAAGGAGGTGCAACCATTACTAGTAACTTTATCGAGGGCACATGATAGCTTTAAAGTAAGCTGTCTCTGTAAAACGGATAAAAGTCACAATAAGTTTTTTTTGCCACATTACATCGCTAGGTAGACCATACGTTGTGATTTCTGACAAGAACTAGTTGAACGGGGCAGAACTGGTAAATTCAACCACAACCCGCCTTTTCCAGCAGACATTGCTCCTTCACTACTTGTTACGGTCCATGCAATCAGCACTAGCTGGGCAGCACTCACGTCCTGGGTAACATTTGTACACCCAATAATTTTGAAATTATTATTTCAAATTTTTTTTCTAGATTTCTCACTTCTCAACAGAATTACACCGGAACGTCTACTTAGGGATCAAATTAATGATTGCTAATATAAGTTAGTACCTAATATAACCCTGAAAAATTATAAGTGTGTTTTAAGCTCGAGAATAGCCAAGTACTCGGCAATATTTAAATCTATTGTGAAACCCGCTTAACCTGTTGCATGAACAAATTGTTGATAAGTGTCACATTTCAAGCAAATTAAGAGAGGACGTTGGGTCAATGTTTAGTTTCATTAAACATTTCCTTGGTTCTCTTGATTATTCATTCTTCAGCGCACATGTCTCATTTTGGATTGACGATTGTTTTATCGAGCTTCTCTTTGCCCCTCTATAGTAGGTTAGGTTATTCGCTCATTTAAACTTGAGGCGAAACAATAGCTGGGTTTATAAATCTTAAATATATTACTGTGGTTGCAATATTATTCTGAAGTATATTGTGTGGGCCTCGTTTACTAAGCACTCGATACAGACAATGTCACATTGACCATAATTGTGGTGGATATTTTCCTGCAAAATTAATAAATTAAATATTTTTTTAGTTAACCCTTTGCTGCATAACTTTTTTTTATGAAAAAAATATTTTTGGATGCAAAATGTTGTTTAATGTTGAAATTTCATTTTCATGAAATGATTTTAATTTTCACGAGTTTTCCAGAATTTCCATATTTGTATAACGATCATTTATGATATTCTGTGCAAAATTGAAAGAAATAGTATTTAGGTTTATTCAAAAATTTAATTTCTTTCATTTAAGCACTGCACAACATTTTGAGCATCTAATAAATCTTAGTTTTCCACAGCCCGGTATTTTACAGGTAAGGCGATATTTCTACCGCTCAGGAAAATGAGCCACTTAATCATATCTGATTTCTTTCGGTGGAATCTGTGTCGTGTTCGGTTTTTTGCGTTTTAACTCAATTTGTTTACTAATAGTTGAAGGTTCAACTGTAGTCCTTTCCCCGATCATTCAAAGAATTTCCAATACCAAAATTTTAAATTCGGCCAAAATGAAAAGTACCGCTTCGGGTGTGCCTTTGACCTTTCTACTTTTCTAAAACATGAAAACAAATATAACGTCAAATTTACGAAATCGTTGACTTACCTATACAAAATCCAGCTATTGCTTACGGTTAAGTCTAGCAGATGGAAAAATATTCAGAGATACATACCATTTATTTGATTTTAATTTTATTTTACATCTTCCTAAAAAGCTGTCCAATAAGAAAACTCCACCCATAAACTTATTGTATTATAAAACAATCTTTGGACAAGGTATAGACACAGGACCATTTTTCTTATCACGTCGTTGGGCAGAATTAAGTGGTTGTTCTCCAATAAAATTTGAAATTAAACTTACAATTTTCACATCCTTCCAGGAAACAATACAAAGGTTGATATTGTCTATTTTGGTAGTTCTATTGAAGTGCCACGAGGTTTCGATTTTCAAAATTTCATTTTTTGCTAATTCCATAACTAAAGGAACACTGCTATAGTAATTATCGAAATAGCATTTGTAATTTTGATATTTGGGAATATTTATGGTTAATCGGATGACACCGTTTCCACTCGAGCCCATATTAGTTTCGTTTACTAATCGTTTTGATAAACTATTTTCCTGTCCAGTGAACAGTTCAAAAATATAGCAATATCCAGAAATTTCGGCTAAAATAAAAAATATGTATTCCATTTGTGTGGTTTTGCTGGCATGTATTGCTTGGTGAAATGTCTTAGTGGAGCATATTTGCTCGTATACACAAACATACTATTCGTATGGAACTTGTTCGAATTTTTTTGTAGCATTTCCACAAGTGGCCTAATTTTATGAATTCGGTCGTGATTTGGATGCGTTATAGGAAGCATTTTATTTTTGTCGTTGAAATTGAACGTTTGTTTTATTTTCTCAAATTTATTAACTGGCATGGTTTGTTGGATTACCTGATTTCCGATGGGTTGACTCCAGTATTACCTTGTGTTTGAAATATGGACTACCGATATTAGTAAACATATTCCAATAAACTTTTGAAGATCTGTAATTGTCATGTTATTGGGATTATTAATGTTTTTTTGGTATGCGTAGAGGTTAGATTGAGTTACGATCAGTTCCAATAATTAATTATTAAATAAAAATTTAAAATGTTCGTAAGGAGATTGCATATTTTTTTATATTCGAAGGTAAAGATTCATCCCCTTTAAATTTAATTTCATCGTCAGCTACCTCAAATGGAACATTTCGCCAGCGTAATGTGAAAACAATTTCTTTAATGTTTTGTAACTACTGGACGTCTTGCTGGTGCGTCTTTGTTTGTTGTCAGCTATCAATATTTTCATTGGTCAATGAAATGGTCCTCCATTTTCTCAATACTAAAATATTCAGGCTCATTTATGTTGATAACAGTTGACTCATTTGCCGATTCCAAGTTTTCGTCAAGAATTAGATGTTAAACTGTAACTTCCTGAACGCAATCCTCATCATCAACGCCAAATTCATCCTTGCTCTCGTCCCAGCCATCAATTATACTAAATATTTCCGCTTCGGAAAGAACACTTGGTCTCGGCTCTCTTAGCATGACTAAAAAAAATATCGATTTATTTGCATGATGGATCATATTTGATATTATATCAAATATGATAATTTTTTTCTCTTGGTCTGAATGAACCATATCATATTTGATGTAATACAATTAAATATTTAATAAATCAAAAATTTTTGTTTTATTTGTGAATCGCACATTTGAAAATTGAATAAATGCCATTCCAATTTCTAAAACACAACTTACCTAGTTAAAAAAACTTTATTTAAATGAATTTTTAATGCAATTAAAAATTACTCACACGAATTGCGCGCGCAACTTGACAGGTTAAATTTCTTGAATGATTTTTAAAGCATGATTCAATGTACGCTGAAATAATGCATTGAAGGTTACTGCAGTTGGAAAATGCCCTAAATTTAGTACTTTTTGTTTTAGTATGAAAGTTTTACATTAATTTAACGGACATATCTTATATTTGATATAAAATGCAGCAAAGGGTTAATGCAATCCGATTTTGCTGATTGAACATTATCTTAAATAAAGAATCAATAAAGAATTGCCATCCAGCCTAGAAAATAAGATTGGTATTAAACATTAATAAATTTTGTAAATTTAATTTTAAATTTTTTGCTTTGTAGGAACCTCTTTAAAGCTCGAAGTTGGCTATTCTAATATGGTTTGATAGGCTTAGTAATTATTTATATTGTATATTTTAAAACAAAATGTCATAAATTTATTGCCGCAAAAGTGTTTTCATACAATCAGACACATCAAGAAGAATTTTTGCTATAGTTCATCCATTTGTGACAACATTTGCCAATGTTAATTGTCAATTTACCTTTATCACTAATTTAAGTGACCACTCTAGTCTGCATTATTGGTAATAAGTTTAATTCGAGGGTAGTTAATTTCCTAGTTGTTATTTTAGTGTAAGTGATTTATAGTTTTGAATAAACACTATACGCTATCCTACGTAATAACTCTGCAGGATAGTTATAGTAGCATTCGGATTCCCTTCTAATCAAATTATTATCTTTTAAATGAGTGAGGTAGGATCTTTAGGCTGTAATTTTTAAGCATTACGACTAAAAAAATTGAGTTGTTAGTTCTAAAATTATACACTGCCTCAAGGGGGGCGCTTTGGGACAATTGGCGAGGGTTATTCAACTTTCGCTACAAACCACTCAACTTCTTCGAACCATTATATCTATTTATCATATCCGAATTAAGTTTCTAAAACAGAAACCATAATGGAAAAATAGAAGTTATAATGTTCAATATACCCCGCATTTTTATGTGTATTACAACTAGAAATAGCTTATTTGTGGTGAAACATTAAAAGTTTTTTTTATAAGTTATTATCTCTCGTTGAGGGTTAAGTTAACAAGTAAACCGGAAACTTTTTCCCTGGGGTCATAACAAATCACATTATTCTGAAATACAATTGATAACTAATTATTTTTATTTAATTTGTGTATGTTGCGTCGTTCTCTTGCTTCCTCAAATTGTAATTTATCTGAAGACAAACAACAAAGTAAATAAACGTCGAATACTGTATCGTATAGACTTAGCACCTCATCAAAGAAACATCTAACATTCCGGAACCATAAAATCCCTTACTAGGTGATTAATTAAAAGTCACAACAAACCGCAAACCGAATATTTTAGATGTGTTTTTCATTCTCCACTAAAAGCCAAGTCACATGTTTTTATGTTAATAAATTAAATGTTTCCAAGTAAATTAATTCAAGAATGAAAATGACAACTGACGATTAGTATTTTTCACGTTTTTTGTATAAATTACCGAGTAATATGCATGTAATTTACTGAATTTTATTAAAATGAAAGATTATTATAAAATATTTTTAAAACTACTAATTTTAATTTATTTTCTCATTTTAGATTCTAAATATGGAAGATGACATGAATTGGTACAGAGCTGAAGTTGACGGGAAGGAAGGACTAATACCCAGTAATTATATTGAAATGAGAAATCATGAGTAAGTATATTGTGGTATGCGGTACCAAATTCTATTGTACGAGTAAAGAAAAGTGCGGAAATTGTTTATAAGAACGAATTATATAAGACAACTTGTATCTGTATTATCTAAACTATTTGAGAGGAATTTTTCTTTCAAATTCTTTGAAAATCTATTTGATTTTGTATGTGTGTGTCGATATAACTTTTTTTTGGCATTCATCCCAGTATATGACCAAATTTAATGGTTTTAAAAATATGTACAGTATTTTTAGTCGAGACATGATTACATAGTAGAGACATTTATTTATATGTGAGTTTATTCATTCAATAAAATAAAAATTTTCATTTCGATTTTTCTTGTTATGGGATTTTAAAATATCGATAAGTTTTTTGTCTGAATGACGACTATTTGTTGAGACGGCAGACAAGTTGCTTTGTTTATTTATATATTTTCTTACATTTTCGTTTACCCGTGCCGTTTTACACTCTTCCGATTTTATTCAAGATGTACTAACACGAATTTATCTTTTTGCAGATGAGTGGTTTTTTAATCTTTAATGAACGAAATTCATTCAGTCCAATTTTTCTTAGTTTTAGTAGTTTTTGGTATAAGGTTTTGACTAGTAAAAATTCTTCGTCTTTGGATTAATGGTTTTCTCTTTTTATTAGAGCCTTGGATTCTAATATAACAATGATTATGATTTTTATTGTTTTATTCAGATTATTCAGATGAATTATAAGCAAAGAGGATATCAGGCTGCTGAACTGCAAAATTAGACGTGTGAAAGTAAAAATTAATGAGTGAGAAACTGCAAATGTATATAAGACAAAAAAAGAAAATTAATACAAGCAGATTAAACTCACAATATGAAAATGTTTCTAAGAACGTTTATTAATATTTTTTATAGATCTTAGCGCGTAACATCGACAACAACCGTAAACCGCGAGGTATTCGATTCCATCAATTGATTGATGAAGTACCTACCAGGGGAAGACCTCTTATAACGAACGAAAAAAACCGAACAAATGTCGTAACGAAAGCCTTCGTGTCGTAGGTTCAAAAAATTATTCTTCAGTCTTATTTTTTTTTTTAAATCCAGACAAATAATTTACTCTGTTTATAATACAGTGAGTCAAATAACGCTTTCAAATAGTTTAGGGATACAAGACAGTGCGGCTCATAGTAGATAATTAGAGACTTCAGATTTACGACTATATTTGTGAACCAGAATTATTAAAAAATACTATATATTTTTTTTTTAAACTTTCACCGTCCTTACATTGCGTATCGTACGCAATTCCATGGAGGAGAGAGGCCGATACATCTTTTTGGAGAGTATATGATAAGGACTGTTTGAAACTTTCAAAAAATGTAGAATATAAATTACTTGTTTAACATAAGATAACCAAAATAAGTGGATGTTATAGATCAATATTGCAAAGGATTAGATTGGTTTCTGCTACAATGCAATTATGAACACCACATTTCAATGCATCGCACATTTGTGACTGCACCACTGCCGATCGATCAATTGTACTTATCACTCTATATCCGGCAGCCGCTTCACTGAAATTGTTCTAGCTTTAATATTTCTTCTTTATACGTGAGCGGAGTTCTTTCTTCTTTATTGTTTCTTCTTTATACGAGGGCGGAGAGACTTCTCAAAGTCTGGTAAAAATGAAACAGAGGGCGCTACAATCGCAAATCCCAGATGTCATGTATCAATACCATCTGTTACTAGACGAAATTAAAATTTTCAAACAGATCTGTCATTTAGTTCAGTTTTGACAGGCATTGAAACAAGACAACCCATGATTTTTTTGCAAACATGGAAAAAAAGAATTTCGTGTGTTAATTAAACATTATTTGTTGCGTGATAAAACCATTACGCAAACCGAAACAAAGCTTGATAAATATTATGGTGACTCTTCACCATCGATGAAAATGATTCACAAGTGGTTTACTGATTTTCGTTGTGGTCATACAAGGACAACTGATGCCGAACGTCCAGGACGCCCAAATGAAGTCACCACACCAAAAATGGTTGACAAAATCCATGATACGGTACTGCAAGACCGCAGAGTAAAAGTGCGCGAGATAGCTGAGATAGTATTCATCTCAAATGAACGTGTGCGCAATATACTACTGTGAGCAAAAAATAGTAAGACTTTTTAATTTAAATTTCGCGCGGAAAACCATTCGTTGAAATTATTATTTTTTCTATGTTGGTATCACTGTCAGTGATATCTGTGCCAAATGTCACATCAAAATAACCATTAGTGTTTAGAATACGCTTGTCTTTCTGAAGTACAAAAAGTGCATTCGGCGATTTTTACGTAATGAGTGAAACTATTCAACAAAGATGTTCCATTAAATTTTGTGTGCGGAATCAATTGTGTGGTACCGAAACGCTCAGAATGTTGCAAAAGGCCTTCGGTGATAATTGTATGTCGCGAGCAAGTGTTTTTGATTGGTACAAATTGTTCAAAGAGGGTCGAGAACGTGTTGACGACGAACCACGTCTAGGACGGCCATCAACATCAACTGATGATAACACGTTAATAAAATCAAGGAATTGGTGCTCGAGAATCGACGGTTAACAGTTAGAGACCTTACTGGCATCGTTGAAATATCGGAAGGAACAGTGAAAACCATTTTGAAAGATCATTTCTTCATCAATCATTTTCATTATCTCATACTGCATTGGTTTTACGTGATTTTTCGCCAAAAATTCCACCCATATCGTTCCGCAACCACCGTATTCGCCTTATTTAGCTCCGTGTGACTTCTGGTTGTTCAGCAAACTCAAAAGACCGCTCCGGGGAAACCGTTTTGAGTCAATTGAAGACATTAAACGTGAATCGCTACGCGCATTGGAGGCTATTCCGAAAATTGACTTTAACAACTGTTTTGAGGATTGGAAAAAACTTTGGCACAAGTATATTGTGGCCGGGGGGGGAGGGGGGGATTACTTTGAGGGGGACAAAATAGATTTGGAGAAATAAATAAATAATTTTAAAATTATGATCAAAGTCTTACTATTTTTTGCCCACAGTAGTTTCAGATAGTAGTTTCAGATAGTTATTTCGAGTGTCAAAAGAAGTGTAACGTTGTAGCGTAAAATTGTATTAGTTTTTGGAAAAAATATGAAATTTTTAGAATTAAAATAATAAGTTATGAAAAAATAGAAAATGAAACTATTTATTTCTTCATTATACAAAATGTTAATTATTTGTTTTTTCATTTGGGAATGGAGGGGGGGGGGGGGGGGGGTGTGCATTTGTGTAGTTTTTAATGGGATCTATACAGTTTTGTGACGAGTCGTGACAAAGGAAGGAGGGGGATAATAATCATTCAAAAATAACGTGACGTATTTTATGGATGGCCCCTAAAGCAAATATCGATTTCCACCATTCAAAGGACGTCATATTTGTTATGACTTCTTGCATAACTGGTCCCGCAAATGGAGGTTATTATTATTTTCCTTCAACTTTGTTAAGGTTTTTAAAACATTTAAATAAAATAATTAACAATTTGACAGGTTGTATTTTAATAACTATGTGATACATTTAGCGTCTTAAGCATTAACCAGCGAGTCTTTAAGAAATTTAAGTAGCAAAGCGACAACTGGAAAATGTATGTTTACTGACATTAAGTGGGAACCAGTCAGGAATAAAAACTTAACTTAATAAAAAAATAAGAATGCGGTAAATGGTATTTTAGTG
Organism: Nephrotoma appendiculata; assembly: GCA_947310385.1. Taxonomy (NCBI): domain Eukaryota; kingdom Metazoa; phylum Arthropoda; class Insecta; order Diptera; family Tipulidae; genus Nephrotoma; species Nephrotoma appendiculata. The sequence goes on from OX371223.1 coordinate 143,588,828, forward strand.
TTATTACCCAGCCAAATTTAATTTTTATGAAAGAAACCCAACGAAACCTTCGTTAAATTGTATCTGTTACTTAAGAAAAAAATAGTACGCGCTATTTTTCGCTCGAAAATAAGAAAAACTTAAAAATAAGATTTGTTGTTGTTTTTTATGAACAACAGAAGAAGCTACATTTTTGATGCGGTAGGAAGCCATATTTATTTTGCGTATATTTTTTTGTTTACTACTTTATTAAATAAAATCATTTTAATATTTTTTCAGATTCTGTGATTAGTTTTAATAATTTGTGATAAGGTAAAAATAGTGTTTTAGTGAATTTTGTTAAAAATTTATTAGTTAATGATATGGTATTATTATAGTCGTGGTGTAAATACTATTTTACTACTATAATACTTTAATTTTGTTTAGTTTATTTCGTTTATCCAGTGTCATGTAAAGGCCTTTCGTGTTTCTATACATTTTCAAATATGAAACATATACATAAAAATATATAACAATATGAACAAATATGAAATTTCACGAAAAGACATTTCACAATAAAAAATAGCTATTTATAAACGAACAGCTGTCACTTAAGAATTATTATTTTTGCATGGCTGGAATGTCAAAAAAAAAAGAAAAACAATTGATTTCGTTAAAATTCTATTTATTTTTTTTAAGTTTTATTCCTGCCTGGCTTTACTGACCAGTGAAACTTAAAGTACTTTTCGTTCAATTTTGTTAAATTTGAACTGTAACTTAGCAATTTTTAACAAGAGGGAAAATTATCGCCCAAACTGAAGGAAACGTCAAAATTGTACATTTGTAATGGCGGTATGTTGGTATGTGTTGCATTTTTATAATTTATGTGTACAAATATTTATTTATTTTTTTAATAATTTATATGTATGTACATTTTTATACATAATAATAAATATTTACTAAATTTTGTAGATTGACCTTTAAAAATTAAATTGACAATAATCGTGTTTACAGATGCGCTGGTCCAACTGTCAAATATTCTGTAATAAAACATTTTCGCTAAATTCTGTAAGGTTTCCTTACTGACTCTTACAGACTCGCTGGTCATAGCTTTACTTTGGGAATTTTACAACAACAATCCTATACATTTCATTTCAACCAGAATAGTTTTATTCCACGTTTTTGTTGGAATAGGAATAAAATTATTCTACGCAAAGTTATCCTATTGACCACTAGAGCAACTTTTTCGAAAATTATAATTTTATTGGCGTCTTAATAAGAATAGCCAATTTTAAATTTTTCAACAATAAAATAATTAGATTTTTTATTTTTATCACATAAAGAATCAAATGACATAAATCAACAATTCAAAAAATGAACTCCGATGCTAAATTAATCTGAAAAATAAGACCTATTTACGTCGAAACGCATTTTATATTTTCATAAATATTTGTTCTGACATTCGAATAGGAATAATTGTGTTCTTACCAAGGAAGTTAAAATACTGAGGAATAGGTGGCAATATTTTACCCATATAAAATTTGCTATTTCATCTGTCACAAGCCAGAATAGTATAGTTATATAAAAAATCCATATGGTTTACTCATATTTCGCTAGAAGCGCCCGTCAAACCGGTTTGTGTTGTTGTATGAAGTGACGTGTTAATTTTGCGCTTTAAAATTATAAATTATAAATTTTTAAAATTATCAATTATAATTCATCAAAATAATACAAACTTTATGAAATAGTTATTTGTTTATATAGTGGTGTGATAACAAAAAATACAGACTTTTGTACAAAATGAAGTGTATCGTGAAAAAATGCGAAAATACGCCTAAAAAATTTCAAGAAGGAATATTTTAGCACCAGCAAGTTTACCAAGTGTTTATATAAAATAAAATGTAAATTGTGTTAAGAAGCTAGTGATTTGTGGTAAATTTATCCTGAATTTAAGTTATAAATCAGACAAAATTAAGAAAACAATTTTGGTTGTGGCGTGGGGCACTTATAGATTTTTGTTGTTGTTGTAATCCCGTTGATTTAGATGCTTTCTCTTTTACCCTCCGAATTTGTGACACTTGACAGTTGCTTAGGCTCATTCTGTACATTTAACTTCTTTGTAACAAACTATTTTGAAAAAATTTCAAATGACGCGTTTGACGGATTTGTCAATATTTACGATGGGCATATTATATTGTATATGTGTATGTGGTAGTTAAAATGGAAGTAAAAATCTACATTTTCATTTTTTGATGTACATCAATTTTTTTTGCTATTTTTTTCGCTAAAAGAACGCGAAAATGTGATTTACATCAAAAAATTTTGATGTACAACAAATTTTTTTGCCAGTTTTTTATAAAAAGAAAACGCCATAAGCATGCGATTTACTTTTATATCATAACAAATATTTATGAAAATATTAAATGCGTTCGATTGAATGGGGAAAATACAGAAGGAAGGAAAATGGGCATAAACTGACCGAAGATAACAAAAATCGAAGAGTTAACATCTGCCTGGGGGGTGGTGAAAAAAGGATTTTTTTCGATAATCCTAAACTAAACGCAGAAAATCATGGGTTGATCAACATCAGTTGTAAAACTGAATATTCATGTCAAGAAAATGATATTGTGTGTCTGGTGGCATTGGAAAGAAGTCATTTACTACGAGCTTCTGGAATCTGATTAAACTGTTACAGCTGAACGTTACCATGCCCAATTGATCAAATTAAGTGATGCTCTATTTACGAGCCAAAGACGGCGGGAGATGATATTGCTACATGCAAACGCTCGTCCACATACAGCAGAATCAACCCAGGAACTCATCTCATCTTAGGCTGGGACGTTTTAAAGCATGTGGCTTATTTTTCAGACTTGGCTCCCTCTGATTACCACTTATTCAGATAGATGTCATCATATTTGCAAGAACAGCGGTTTACGAAAGTAGCAAATGTGTAAAAATGGTTTGATGACTATTTTTCTTCGAAACCACCAAGTTTCTAACGCGAAGATATTTCGCGAATATTTCGATAATTAATCTTTGTAACAATTATATTTTCAATAAAGTTATATTTAATCAAAAACAGCAGTTTCTAATACACCAAAACCTGTTTTTGAACGATCTTTTCTTACACGATTTTAAAATAACACGGTTTTGAAAAACATAAAAAAAATTGGACCTTTTAGGCCTATTTTTCTATGTACTCAATGTCTTTTTTGGTGTTTTTTTACGTTGGTTATTTTTTACACGGTTGGATTGTATCACCGTGTAAAAATAGATTTTGGTGTATTAACGTATTTGAGTTGTTCGAATTAAAAACTCATACGACTTACAATTTTCCAAATTTTTTGTAGTGTAGTACTTGATCGCGTTTTGGACCGTTACATTTATTAGTCGCAAGTCTGTCAACGGTATTAACGCATACCGCTCTCAAAATTTTAGTGTGCAGCTATATTCTGAAATAAAGTAACTTGTTGATCAACGTTTTTCGCTACACAGTGAAAAACAATATCCAATAAGGTGGACATTTATTAGAACTTACTTTTCTATGTTTTAGTAGTAATACATTTTCACCCGATTCGTCGATCTCTCATTTTCCATATTATGACTAGACTAATAAATCATACAATAATTTATTATTTTTATTTCTAGCTGGTACTATGGCCGTATAACAAGAGCAGATGCCGAAAAATTATTGTCGAATAAACACGAAGGTGCATTCTTAATAAGAATTAGCGAATCAAGTCCGGGTGATTTCTCCTTATCGGTTAAATGTTCTGATGGTGTGCAACATTTTAAAGTTTTACGTGACGCACAGGGCAAATTTTTCTTATGGGTTGTTAAATTTAATTCATTAAACGAATTAGTAGAATATCATCGTTCGGCAAGTGTGTCCCGATCACAGGATGTTAAATTAAGGGATATGGTGCCTGAAGAGGTATTTATATTATACCATTAATTATAATTTGATTAATTGTTAATACAAAAAATATATTTTAATATTTGTAGATGTTGGTTCAAGCCCTATATGATTTTGTGCCACAGGAATCAGGTGAATTAGATTTTCGACGGGGTGATGTTATCACAGTGACAGATCGTACTGACGAACATTGGTGGAATGGTGAAATTGGTAATAGAAAAGGACTATTCCCCGCTACTTATGTAACACCATACCACTCGTAATAGAATTTTAAAATTTTATTTTTATTTTATTATTAAATATATTATTTTATTTTTATTATTTTTTTTTTATAAAATATCTATATATAAATAATAGAGAAGAAACGTTTTTAATTTGTCTCTTTTGCTATTTAAAAATTGTTTGTGTATGATGAATATAATATATTTATAGAGAGAGAGATGTATCCCAATTTTCCGGAAAGCTTTATCAAAAAGGAAATTTTATTATTTTTGTTTTCTAATTGATCGTGTCGACGAACTGATTTTTCAAAAACAAACTAACTATATAAAATGGTTATGATTTAACAACAACAACATACAAATATGCCCGGAAAATTGGATAAATAAATAAATTGATTAGATTTTTTTTTAATATATATAATTTCACGAAAAATACAAAAATAAAATATAAAAATTGTGCCAATATTTTTATGTATAGACGAAGAAGATAAAACAAAATGTTTATTTTATTTTTCACACATTTTCTAACCGACTTTATATATGTTTTCTTTGCAAGTATATATGTTAGATTTCCATATAATTAATGAGGAAAATATAAGTAAAATAGAATATAGAAAATTTGTGTTTTGAACAAAATAAACTTCAAGATAGTTTTATAAAATAGAATTTTTAGAAAAAAAACAAAATGAGTCATAATTAAAATCCAGGATCACACAACACACTACATACTATTTATGTTGTTTAATTTTTTTTATCCAACTAATTCAAAAAAATAGTCTATCGAACAATAGTAATATCATATCAATAGTTTAATGGATTAACAAAAGTATTTAAGATCAAAACTGTGTTTAAAAGCAATATTTAAAAACCAGAATCCTAGTTTTTTTTATATATATATATATATATATATATATATATATGTGTATTTTCCAAGTGAACGAACTTTTTTACATTTTTTGTACGTACACTCATGTTTTTTAAAATTGGTTATGTTGTGTTTGTTGGATGTTTATTTAGTTATGAATTGAACCAAATAATTGATAAAATGTCTATCAAAATCCTAATTTTCAAATTTTATAATTTTATGAAAAGACTGATTTCAATTTAAAATAATTCGCAAGAAGTAAGATGTAAAATTTTCAATACCATTCGAAACTATGTATTCAGAATTATGTCGAAATATTTTAGTTTTCACGTCAATTCCTCTATATTCTCAAAGTCGAATAAGGCAAGCTCCCTGGTAAGGCGTAAAAAATAGTGAATCCCAAATTTTGGTAATATAATTTTTATTCCGGTTTCGAGAGGGTGAAATAATTGTTTCCAAAACAATTTCAATTTCCGCCATAGCTTCTCGATTTTTGAGCTGTTGGACTCGCTGATTTAAATTCAAGGGGTGGCTTATTTACAGAAAATGCGAGAAGTGGAAATTGTTTAAAAAAATTATAAAATTTCGTTTTCAATTTAGACGAATATAACATGAATTCATTCAATGCAATTATCTTTAATTAGTGATTTTGTTTTTCTATCCCTATACTTAAGATTTTGGTTAAGATTCTCTCAGCGAATTCAAACGAATTGGATTCAGAGCTATTAGTCCTAGTGGAATTGGCTAACTAGCTAATATTTTTTAGGGCCACAAATTTGTAAACCCTATTGTTCTTTCTACAATTTACAAGCTTAAGTGTATATAGTAAAGTATCGAAATATAATCAGATTTTGAAAACCTGCCTGGAAAATATATTATTTTGTCTCGATCAAAATAAAAGACAACCATCAAAATTTCAAGAATTTCATAGGATTTTCATTTTCATAGGGCTAAATGTTCCAATTTTCTTTTTTTCTATAAATGTGATTAATTTTTTCATTTATTTCAGAAAATTTGACAATAATATATTTTAGAATTTCTTAGAACGCTTTTTTGTTATTTTTATTTGTACATTTGGTACTTTTAGTAGATACTCAGAGGGTAGATATTTTTCACACGTTTTATATGAAATTTTCGAACTATTTAGTAAAATGAGGAAAGCTCTCAAATTAAAATTTTATTTTACACATTTTACACATTCTCCTAAAAACGAAGTGTTTATATTCATTTCCGAGGATTAGACCAGTTTAGAAGAAGCAACTAGTTCTTTTACAATTCACTTGTCTCTGATCATTTAGTGGATACGAGGTTGTTGAATCGTACGCCCAAACTTGATCGAAAATTTGGCCGGCTTGGTTGGTGTAATGTTATGTAAATTGTGTGGGTCCTCTATAACGAAACAACTCTTCACAGTGATTGATTCAAATCGTCATTAATTATGTTGTTTGCTGATTATCAGTTTGAAGACACTCGTATGGGTGCTGATTTGCCAGAAATTAGTCTAGTTTCTCGTGTAACGTACGATACATCATGGTAGCGCGAAAATCATTATTTTTCCCAAGTACTGACTTATCCGTAGTTCGATCTACGGCATCCCATTATCAATAAAATCCCCAAATACACCGAAAGTTCCTCCTCTTGTTTCTCCTCCACAAAAATTCGTCTTGCGTGTTGACTATACCATTTGCTGTATCTTTTTCAGCTAAAAAGTACAAGTATTCGTTGCTGTCATATTTTCAGTGGCCAGATTATAACTCTCAAACCAAATATCACGAAAAACATTACGTTATTGAAATTGGAATTCCTGCGGATTTTTATACCATGCGAGCATTCTATCTTTAGGAGAAAACAAATTATTCTGTAAGATGTCCGACACTCTTACCTTGCATTCCTCGTTGTCAGCTTCAGAATCAATGGCATCTTATATTTCCATCGTTTCTACTCCATTATACTATTCTGCATCAGAATTTGTTTGTTGAAGCAAATAGTCCTCATTCTTTCTTCTTCCGCAAATGGAACAGCAAATTATATCTTCTAGCAAATACAAGCAAAATCGTTTATTGTTATTATTATTTATTTTTAAATTTATTAGGAAATCAGATAGTCCAAACTACTCCCAATGACGGTAAATCCGTCACGCATTGAATTTCGAGAAATTTCGTGGACCAACTTTGTTATCGAATATTTTCGATATAGAAAAATTCGGTACATTATCGTCTCCACCCAACAGTTGGCAACATGTTGAGTAAAATCATGGCCACCGTTATGAATATTTTCAACCTTTTGAAATTATCAAATAAAATTGACGATTATTTCACAAATCATGCGTGTCAATAGTTGTGGGACCTGAAAGTGTCCATTGTCAATTTAGACATAAATATTTACTATAAAACCTTCATCGTTATATTTTGATAGCGTCAATATCGGAAACGATTGTTTGTGGATTCCTTCGAATTATAACTTGCTCATATAATTATTTGAACACATTGAACTTTGAAAAATTCTTTAAAATATATTTTTTACATAAAAATAATAAGTTAAGACCAAATTTTATATAATCAGTCAGATATAAAATTCCGACAAGTGAATAGCAGACAATTTTTTCAAGTGATTTCGAAAAAGTTTATTACAAATTTTCCTTGTTTGTTTCAAAAAGATTGAATTTTTCAATACCAAGGGCGTTTGAAAAAAATTGACACGAATCTTATTTTTTAGCTACAATTCTTTTAGTTTTTTTGCTATCTCATGTAATCGATCATTCTTCACTTCAACACTTGTTCATAAGTTTGATGAAACTCGAATTGCAGTGCCCGATATTTTCAAGATTTTTTATTGCGTGTACAATGGAAGTTAGAATCCAGGAATCACTATTATGCTAGCGTGGCTATCTTACCTTCAATTTTGATTAAGTTGACATTAGTTAGAATTTTAATGAGAGAAATTATTATTATTTTTGTGTAATACTGAGATTCCGTAATTCGGGAGAGATTAAACTAGGGCACAGTTTTGGTTTGAGAATTTTATTTTTAATTTGCTAATCGAAATAATGGTGGTCAGTAGTAAATCTTTCCCTTATGTTAATCACTGGTATTCCGCTGGCATGGATTTAAATGTTTTAATAACCTGAATTTAGAAGCAAGATAGAAAATTATGTTAAAATGAAGCCAACAAAAACAAATCAAAAGTTAAATTGTCACATATCGTTGAATCGAAATTGGCGCAAATCACTAAACAAGCTGCTAACGTAATAAATTAGTTTATCCTAGTCACCATCGGAGCTATACATAAATGGCACAATAAAATTTTGCGTGGAGGAGCAAGTCCTGCTTGAATTTTGTTCAGTACCGACTAATTTACGGCGCCTAACTAAAAGTGAGAATCATAATACGGTCCGGTGTGAATATTTAACTATTTTTACTTCTAATCTGTTGTTATTTCTAAGGTAGAGTCTACAGGTACTCTTTCAACTTGTTCGCGTATTATACGTCGAGTTTTCATAGTAAAAATAGCAGACTACAATAAAAGACAAATAGGCCAAATCGGTATATTAGTGCTTTTTCATTCGGTTATTCACATATTTTTTCAATTTAATTGGTTCGCCTTCCCGGAATCATATTCACTAATTATAAAAACGTTCCACAAACCAGAAATATACCCAACCGATAAAACACCATTTTTAAACACTATAAATGCATTTTTTTTAATAATATATTTTTTTGTAAGTTTTAATTAAATACAAACATTATTAATTAAAATAATAAATTAAGTAAAATAAAATAAATAAATAAAGAAAAAATTAAAACATAAATTCGAAACATAGATTTTTTTACAGCAGCACAATATACAACAAAATAATATAAATATTTAAAAATATTTTTTTAAAATAAAATATTATAATTAATTATAAAAATCAAAACATAATAATAACATTGTATTTTTAATTTTACAATCGCATCCCCACACACACACACACACACTCACACAACAAAACATTTCTATTATGTAAATATAACATTTATAAAAAATAAAAAGAACTCATTTATTTTTACTAAATTTTTCTCGTCGAGTTATTAGACGAGAAAATCTTATTTTTACTCCCGTTTCGCTAATTAATATTATTATTATTATTGATTCTATAAAAATTAATAAATATTACAAACACTTATTATTATTTTGATTTATTTTATGATTATTACCCTATATTTTTATTTAGACTTTTAGAGTATAAAAAAGAAGAAAAGTGAAAATAAGAAAAAGTAATAAAAAAATTGAAAATACAAAACACACACAAGGAAAATAATAAATTATTATATACAAAATAAATACTATAATTTATGAGTTATAATAATATATTAATATTAAAATATAAAAATGAAACAAAAGAAAATGATAAAAACACAAAAAAACTAACTATTGCTTATTTTATAATAATAAAATTAAATAAACAGAAAGAAAACAAAAATTAATTAAAAAATTTAATGATTTTATTTTTTGTTTTCGTTGCTCATCGAGCCATCATTCGTTTCAAACGAAAGTTTCCCCCCTTAGCAAAGATATTTGTTTTATAGTTTATTTACAGCTTTACCTAATTAATATTTACAAAAACTCCATATTTATGTGAAATTTAATCTAGATTATGAACCGCTTTAAAGCATTGTTTAATCCCCTGGCCAAATTTATTTTACACCAGTCATAAATTGGAAGGTATCTCAGTCATATATAATAAAAACAAAGTACATTTTAATTGAAAATGAAAGTTGGTTCTATGTAATTTATGTATGGAGTACAACAGCGTTGATATGTTGAATGCCTCATCCGTGGCTTCTGTTACAGGCCTGCATCCGAAGGTTCAATGGCCTCAGTTTCAGCTCGAATATTGTTCTTAAGACCTTGAATTGTATGTGGATCATTGCTTATACCCTTGACTTTTCAAAAAAAAACCAAAAAAAAATAATCTAACGGTGTCAAATCGCATGATCTTGGTGGTCAATTGATATTAGAATTTTTGAAATTCTACGATCGTAAAAATTGGTTGCCACTAAGTCTCGTGTTTCACAATTTGTGTGACATGTGGCACAGCCTTGTTGGAAACCAAAGATCATCTAATCAATTTACTCCAATTTTGGCCATAAAAATCCAGTTAACATGTCACGATAGAGATGCTTGGCTCTTCACGAACATTTTCACTTACAGGGGGTCTATTATGAAACATTATTCGCTTTCAAAAAATTCGATATCTAAAAATTGTATACGCTTCGAACATTGCTATTATGATACAAAGCGAATCGTCCATTTGTTGTGGACCTGTCAAATCAATTTTATATATTATTGAAATACATAAGTTATTTGTAGTAAATTATTTTACAACTTATATCTCTATTGATATTTAAAAACAATAATTATAATTGCCTTAATTAAAAAATATAAAAATACACGATCGAATTTATTTACACGATAAAAAAAATTAATATTTTAAAATAACATTGACACAATACGACATTCGCCACCTAAACACCAGTCGCAATTTTGACGATGCATTTCCGTTTAATTCGATTTGTTGATTTCGAAATATTCGATAGAAAAAAAAAATCTTAATACCAAAATACGCCGCGAATCGAATTTTCCGAAATCGAATAAGTTTCATAATAGACACCCAGCTGTTAATGTTTCACAAATATGAACTGAACGATAGTGTTCATATGCTCTACGGTCTGCAACTGATCCAGTTTCTTCAAAACGTTCAAAAATTTTATGAATTACAGGCTCTGTCCGTGTTGGCCAAAATCATCACGTAATCTACGAAATGTTTTTGTTTTTTTTTTTTTTTTAACAATTAAATTTTTTATTTTCCAGATATTACATTATTAGTTTTTTTTTTTACATTAGTAAGTCAAAATTCAATCTATAAAAAACTTACACAATTTCATGATTTTTTTTTTTATACAAAATTTCGGCCTTCTTGGCAATATACAGGCTCTCAACTCGTTTTGCTTAAATTTATTTTATTAATATTATTTTACCAATAAATGCATAAACATAAGAGATATGTAATATACACAACCTGATAATGTTTTTTTTTTTTATGAAATTTTATATTGCTAAAATTAACGTTTATTATATTACTTTTGGATTTAAAAAGATACTGGTATTTTAAAAAATGAATCCTTATTTTTTTTATTGTAAAGTAAAGGTACACAATGACTAGAACAAGGGGGTTAATATTGAAAATAAATATGTTATTAACATTATTAATTAATATGTTGAAGCCACCAATATTTTTGTTTGTTTTGTATATGTTTTAATACTGACTTATTGGATATATTTGTGTTAAATCTTTTTTGAGTTGGATCTCTAAAGTTACATGGCTTTATTGATTTGATATTTTTTCTTCTTTTTGTATGGTATAATGTAGGTATTGCTGAGTTGTGATCTTGGATTAGCGATTGCTGATCTAAATATATGAAGGCTTCTGGAGGAGGACGTTTGTTTTCTATATTATCTATGAAGAGGCTCATGTCTGTGAGATAAGGTGCAAAAATCATCGAGTTTTCAGTGTTTGTAATTGACCTACAAATATGTTTTCTAATTTGCTCAATAATGAATATGTCTATCCTTTCAAAGTTGATACAGTTATATAACGTTGTATTAGATATATAATGGTTCCTGTTTTCTCTTTTTCTAAATTTTGATAAACAAACTCTTAGGCATTTTCTTTCAAAAACCCTCATTTTTTCCATTTCTGCCGCTGACATATTGTACCAAATAGGTGCCCCATATGTTAATATTGGTCTAATAAGTGATTGGTAACATAACAATTTTACATTGGTATTTAGGTATTTTGAGAAAAATAATCTGTTTAGCATTCCGAAAGCTTTGCGACCTTTTTCAATTTGAATATTTACATGTTTATCAAAGTACATATATTGATCCATGGTTATACCTAGATATTTCACCATTAACTTCTGCTCTAGTTGTCTATTATTTAATTTAATTCGAATTTTATTCCAATTAATCCTAATATTAGAGTTCGTTTTGTTTAATGGAAGTCTAAAAAGAATTATTTCAGATTTAGATACATTTAATTTTAGTTTCCATAGAGTGAAGAACTCATTGATATAGTTCAAGTTCTTTTGAAGAGTTTTTTGTAGAGACAATATTTTTTTGGTTGTAGAGTATATAACTATGTCATCCGCATAAGCCAGGGCTTGGCACTCTTTTGAATTTAGACATTCCTTTTTCAATAGGTCTGCCGTATATAAATTGAACAGGATGGGAGCTAATATTGTACCTTGCTGTAGACCATTGTTTAATAGGAATTCGCAACTTTTCGTTTCTCCGTCCGTCATAACGAATTTCCTGTTTTTTAACATTTCATATACGAAATATATTATGTTTACATTAAATTTCATTTTTTGTAATTTATATATTAACCCTTCAACCCAGACTGAGTCAAAAGCTCGTTCTATATCTATTAAGATGGCCCCTGTTACACTAAGATCATTAAATCCTCTATTCACATCAGACATTAATTTATTGATTGCATGTACGGACGAGTGACGGTATCTAAATCCGAATTGTACATCTGGGAGGAGATTTTCATTTTCCGTGTGAAGTAATATTTTGTTGTAAATTATAATTTCAAGGACTTTACTGATGTTCGGTACTAAATTTATTGGTCTATAATTTTTGTATGATTTATGATTCTTGTTCTTTTTCTTTATAGGAATGATTTTCGCTGTTTTCCAGTTAGATGGGAAATAATTGTTGTTTAAAGCATTATTAAATAATATACAATAATCCGCTATAATACAATCGGGTGAGTGTTTTAGTGCGATATTCGGTATCTTATCGAGACCTGATGATTTTTTGTTATTTAAACATTTAAATATACTCTTTAGTTCATTTGTTGTTGTTTGAAGATCGCTATCATTATCGTGACAAGTTTTATCCGATGTATTTTGATCGTTATATTCCGTTTTGTAGTGATTATTTGTATTATTAAAAAGCACCTCCGTTTTCTGCCGAATCATTTGTGTTACGCTTATATTGACCGCTTCTTCCATTTGTGAGTTGATATCCTTCTGTGTTTGCTGTTGAATAAAGGCCCCCATCACGTTTAATTTGTCCTTGTTACATAGGATTTCTATATTTTCATTGTCAATTAGCTTTATTTTATCTCTGTCATTTATATCAATAGAGAATTTATTTTGGAAATTTAATAATGTAGTTTCCTCACTATTTTTTATATTGATATTCAGATTATCAATGCTGATTTTATCTTTAGGCCTAAATATTTGATTAATATTTCTAAAGACATTATTATTTTTCTTTATTTGAATTTTTTTAATTTTATTTTGCCACACTTTATTAATTTGTATTTTTATGTTTTGTTTTATTAAGTTTTTTATATTGTTTAATATCGCATGAAATCTGTTTATCAAAACTCTGTTATCATTGTTTGTCCTTTTCATCTTTTTTATTTGGGATATTATTCTACTTTTCTCTTTATATAACTTAGATATTATTTTGTTTCCATAGACATCTTTTAAATAAAGCTTCATAGCGCTGTTTTTTACTGTTGTTTCATGCATTGCCTTTATTATCATTGAATCTATATTTAGAAGATGTTTATCTATTTCAATATTGCTCAGATTTTGATTATTAGGAATCGAGGTCATGGTTTCATTTTGAAGTCTTTCCTTATGTATTTGTTCCAGTTTGCTTCTATATCTATTCCAATCAATTCCTCTCGTCATTGGTAGATTTATTTGATCATCCATTCCCATTGTAATTAATGAATCAATGAGTCTTTGATTGATAATGTTAATTTCTAATCCTCGATGGTCACTATCGAATGTAATGGTATTTATATAAGACTCATTTAGCAACTTTATTCTATTATCCATGAAGGCCAGATCTATTGTTGAGTTGGTTCTATGAAACGTTGGTTTATTTGGAGGAATAAATTTTAGTTTGTAAAATTGTGAATTGTGGTTAAGCCAATTTCTTAGCTTCTTTCCTCGCGGATCTTCTACTGTATTGTTCCATGTACTGTGCTTTGCATTTACGTCTCCCGCCAATATATAATAAACATTTGGACTCCCACATTTCAGGTGTTTAAATATATAATTAAAGTCTTTAATAAATTCAATATTTGATTGGTTTGAGGCCGAATATAAAGCTCCTATGACCAATTTATTGTTATTGTTTACTTTGAATTCAATTAATGTGCTTTCAATGGCACTTAAATTGTGATAAATATGATCAATATGTTTAAATTTAAAATGATTTTTAAATATTACCGCCGTACCACCCCCTTGTTTATTTCTATCGTTTCTAATCATTTTGTATCCTTTTATTTCAATTTTACACGTTTTGTCAATTTTTGTTTCTGATAATAATAAAATATCAGGATTGTGTCTATCCATAAAGTCTATAAGGTTTAATCGTCTTTCTATCGATAATATAGAATTTACATTTAGAGCAATTATTTTCAACTTTTTAATATTTACCATGAATATTTCTAATACTTATAATAAAGTTATTATTTTCATTACCAATCCGAATTGATAATGCAAATAATAACTTAAACTCTTTTTTTTTTAGATTAAATATTACCGAAGTTGAACACCATTTCACACCTTTATTCAAATTATTGTTACTTATTATTTTGGTGGTAATTTTTGGATGCTTATCCATTCATAATTGATTTTATTGTATTGAATAACACTTCCATTTTTTTATCATTTTCAATTATATAGGCTTGGAAGGCATCCAACTTCTGTAATACTTTTTCGTTTAAATCGTTAGTGGATTTTTGTTTATTAGTAGTTGTTAGTATATTACCCACTTTCAATATGTCGCTGTTATCCAGAACATCTGCAAAATTGACCCCCTCTTTAACGTAGTTTGATTTAAAAGTTCTAGTCTGAGCCTTTTGTTGGCTTTGAAGTTTAGCTTCTTGTATCTTTTTTATTATTTTCTTGTAAATCGGGCATCCACGGAATGACGCAGGGTGTCCCATTTCTCGACAGTTTGAGCAGTACGCAATAGTTCCCTCTTCTTGTTTTAGTTTGCATTGTTGAGGTTGGTGTTCTTTATCACATTTTACACATCGATATGGCAGATTACAATTTATTGCTGAATGTCCAAATCTTTGGCAGTTCCTACATTGTGTAATGTGCCCTTTTGCTTTAACTTTTTCCCATTTGATACGTTGATGTCTTAAGTATTTCAGTTTATATACTTCATTCATGTTCGAATCAGCCGCAATTTGAATCAAATAGATTGCAAGTTTGTTTTTATCTGCTTTGGATTTATATTTTGTTTCAAATTGTACACAATTTATAAATTTTAATTCGTCCGTTTCGTGTTCTTTTAGCTCCAACAGCAGTTCTTTTGTATCCTCTTCGTTTGATAAACCTTTAAGCAGGATGTTTTTTGGTTTATTCGCTTTAGGTGTGTATGTATAGTATTGTGTGCATACTTCATTTAACTTTTTTTTTGCCTTATTATAGCTTTCTATAGACTCCGTATAGAGTACGTGTTTGTTGTGATTCACTCTTTGTATTGTGAAGTCATTAATAGCCGACATTTCTAGTACCGTTGTAGTTTGACTTGGTGTTTGTACATATATATTTATTGGCGGTATTTTTGCCTTTCTTTTATTATTATTATTTTTATTATTATCATCATTGCTAGTATTATGGTTTTTATTATCTTTATTGTTTGAGTCTTTTGTGCTCGGTTTTTTAATATTATTTCTCTTACGGTTTTGTCGTCGTAAAACTGGTATAAAACCTTCATTCTCGTCATCTATCGAGCTGTTATCTGCTATTGATTCCATGCTGACTTCGTTTAACGGTAGCGCATTAAACTGGCTACTCGTATCCACATTATAATGTGGTTTTGTATTATCCAAATTACTACACCGCTTTGTAATCTCGAAAAGTTGTCGTTCAAGCGTGTCTATCTTTATTTGCATGTTACTATTGACTTTTAGCAATTCTTCATTTTGTTGCATCACTTGACCCATTTTGCTATCTGTTTCGGAAATGGTTTCGATTGCTGCCCCAGGTCTTTTTATTAACTTTGGAGGTTTAATAGTTGTTAGCTGCCTATTACTTTCAGCTATTTGCTCATTATCCGAGTTAATCACTATACTTTCATATTCATACATTTCGTTCAACTTTTTACACTGATTTCACTTCACAATATATTTTTTTGTCACTTTATGCAGTTCAATTCCACCTGGGGCTCTCTCTAGAAAGCCCCGGTATTAATAACTTTTATGTTGGGCTGATAATATGTTTTTTATATTTTTAACACTAAGATAACAGTAACTTTTATTTATTTTTAATTAAATCACTTTTTTTTTTTTTTTGTTCGTCCTATTTGATGTGTATCATTCAACGATCATTGAGGTAGTCCGAAATGTTTTTGTTACAGAACGACATATGCATAATAAGTTTGGGTAACCAAAATACGTTGTTGTGTTGTAAACGAACTCATGACTAAAAATGGCATAGTTTTGACTTTTGCCAATTGTCAAACACTTTTCGGGTTGCCTCAGATATTTTTTGAGCTTAAAAAATCAACAGATGGGACACCCTTTATGAAGGCTGCAGCTGACTAGGATATAGGAGGTTAATCAACAGAAGTAGGAAATCTATCCAATTCAGGAGAGGTGGTACCTGTGGTGGAAGACGGAAATCGATGAAAAGGAGGATCCACCGAACAAAGTTGATAAGTTTATTTTAGGTCCAGAAAAGGGATAAATAGGTGCTCTAATAACAAATGCGAATTCACATAATCTGAGGGAGCACGAACACCAATCTTAGGTTGAAAAATTGAACTTTTGACCAACATTTAATAGGGTGCGCATGGCAGGCAGGGGGAGGGGGATAATGCAACAACAATTTCAGAGATGGATAAATCTCTATGGGATGTTGCGTCAGCATAATAAATATAAAATAATGAACAAACATTAGTTACGAAAAATAGGTTGGAGGTGATAGAAGTGACTCCCGCCTTTTAGACTATCTTTTGTCTGGTCATTGAGTAGAGTGTACAGAAAAAGCATTATTTCCCGCATCACAAATTCACCTGCGATACTTGATCTATAATCTAGACATATGGTTCTCTGCTACCTGGAAAGCGTTCAGGAACCATTGCAGGACAACCTGTGCATAAGGGATATGCTGTGGGGATTCTAAGCCCGCGAAGACAGTGGAGGGTCTTAGAACTAGATGGTCGATGACATTACGAGCACCTGCAACCATTTCCTAGATGTTGCTTGCCGTATAGTAAAATTCATGGGCTAGCTAAATCAGCATGGTGTTCAGCAGAATTAGGAACTTACCAGGAAGTATGCAGACTAGCCTTCAATAAAGCTAAAAGTACTTAGAAGAATTTAGAATAGAGAACTGAGGAAGGTGCAAAAGAGGACTAGGAGGTTTTTCTGTGATAATCCAATCACTCGGCTTGTTATCGAAACTCACTCCAGGAAACTGAGGATTCGAGGAAGCTCCACACGTATCGAGAACCCAATGCTTTACATATATTATCTGCATAAATCGTTTTAAGCTATTAAAACCCTCAGTGAAAGGGGTGAAAATTTCAAAAGGTTATCCAAAGATCATAAGACCCATTATTTGATCGTGTTTCTTCCTTCCCTCGAATATGATATTCAATGTATTACTGTTACAACTGGAGATTAGGAGGGAGTGGAAGTGGTTGCCTATGTAGATATTGTAGTGATATCTGTCCTTACATACCATTATAAATAACACAAAATGTAATTTGGGTTCAAATACAAAATTTCGAATGATTCTCTTTTACTTTAAACGGCACTGGATTTACCTTTATTGATAAAGCTGGTTTAATTGGACGGTAATCTTAGTTGGAAGCCGAGCTTTCTAGCAAGAGTAAAAGGCCACTACATCAATTTTATTATTATTATGCAGGAACGCCGTTGGGGAAAGATGTGGTTTCAAACCAGGGCGCCTATTATGAAATTTCTCCGATATCGTAAATAACGAAATTGTAAAATCCGATCCTTGGTGAATATTCATATTATGAAACACGTATTTAAACTGTCAAAAGTGGACAAATGAAATTAGTTCTAATAATCAAATATAGGGGAATTAAGTATTTTTTTTACTGTTGTATTTTTGTTTGTTTGTTGCTGTCAAAGTAAATACTCGGGTTTTATATCTAATTTTGTGTGATTTGTTTATTGTAAAAATAAATTAAAATTAATACGTTGCAATCTTTCAAAACCTATAAAAACAATATACATATGTAACTATATTCAAATATAACATCATCACATAATCTCACTTTTTTCTATCCCCTCGACCGTTTTTTCTGGAGGGCCCAATTCGTTGAATTTCCTTGTGATTTCTTGCCAAAAATTAATTGCAGTCTGCTTAAACTGTGGAGAATTGAAACGATTTGTCGCCCAGCCTTGATTAACTTCCAAAACGGAAAATAGAAACACAAATTGTTGTCCGTTTGTTGAGGCCTTATAACAATAAAATTTTGATTAAATATGTCTAGGTACACCACATATTTAATAAAATTTAATGGATGATAGTAGATATGATTTATAATTACATTTAAAAAAAAAATTATTTTATTTTTTTTAAATTAAAATTACACAAAATAAAACAAACGTTTCTTCTTTGGTAATTTACAATATCCGCCGCCTAAATACCAATCGGATATGTCATTTGTACGAGTGTTTTCGTAAAATCCGCTAACGTTCGAATTTTTTATTTTCATAATAGCAATATCCGCGGCTGATCGGATTTTACGATATCGGATAAATTTCATATTAGGCCCCCCCAGAGTTGATGCACTGGCTCTTCATCGCCGTAGTAAGTCCAGTACAAACGTAAAGAGTGAGTGAGAAATGCGGTGTAATGTGCTGAGAACGTCTTGAATCCATATATTAGCGGGCGCTGAGTACGAGTCCTATGTATATGCGCGCCTTAAAAAATGCGCCTCACTTTCTTCCGGGTGACATATTTGGTAAACAGATGGCAGTCAATACGACTATGCAATTGTCAACAGTTGATCAGTGGAAGTGTTTGCGGACTTTTGAAGACATATACAGTTGCACAGTGTTTAGAAATTGTTAAAATTTATTACGAAAATAATGAACCTGAAATGATTACTGATTTTTTGTGACATGAATTAGACGATTTCATCTTGAACGATGTTTTACTAATATGGTGCAACATCTCATGTCTCAATCAATTTATTGAGAGAAAAGTGTAATGACCGTGTAACTCCAAAAAATTCCGATGTGAACTGGCCACCAAGATAATGCGATATAACTCAACGAACTTTTTTCTTTGGGGCTATGTTAAATCATTGGTTTACTCGAATAAACCACAAACACTCAACGAACTTAAAACCAACATTATTCGTGTTATTGTGCGGATTTATGCGAAAAAGTGCAATTAGTATTCCAGAGTCGAATTTAAAAAAAAACAGACCCGGTCATTTAGATGAAATAATTTTTAAATAAAAATGTCATAAACCAACCTTGTAAGTATGGCCATCAACGACTTGATTAAATATTAGCATCTGTCGTCTTAGGTAAGTACAATTGGGCATCTATTGGCATAGTCCTCATCTCAATGGACAATGGAAAAAAGGAAGGTAAGTTAGAGATCTATTAGAAACTATTTAATTTTCTTCATCACTACCGCTTTCTCCAAATGAAGAAATTTCATTTGTCCATCTATTATAGTCTATCTATATAATCTGTCACATGTACTTATTTGTTTTGGTCCAGTGTGCTCTCCCACTTTTTCAACTGTATAACGTTCATTTGATAATATTTCAACAACTTAGCATGGGCCAAGATAGTTTGAGCAGAATTTAAGATGCCGAATTGTGTTTACTTATTAGCGGCGAGATCTCCTACTTTATAAGACATGTCTGACTTTATGTTTTTAATAAAATTATGTCGTTGCTGCTGCTGAGCTTTTTAATATTCTCTCTAAATTTATGATGTTGATTATCCCTATCTATGAAAACTATTTAAGATTTCTTCGCATGTTCTGAATCTTCTACACTCCTCATCTTAATGCCAAACTGCGTCTTACCCATTTATAAACCTCTGTAGGTTACCAACAACCTTATACCAGTCTTGTGGATTTTTATCATTTAATTTTGAAAGAGTGGCTACAATTATACCATTGGGGTCGATTCCGGGATCTAAATCTTATGTTATTTTTGTTTTTTTAATACAAATTCCAATAGGATGCGCGCGGAAATAAAATAACATAACAGCCATTTTATACCACGAGAATCGGGCCCATTAACTCTTTCTATCTGTCCGTTTTCGCGCAGTACTCCCTGCTGCAGTCATTGTATGAGAAATGCCATTTTGATCACAATATTCATCAAACACGTTATATGTAAAACACGGAGCTTGATCTGATATTATGTACCTGCTTCTGGGTTCTGAGCGGCTGTAGTCACCGGATAAAGCCAAACAAGTTTAGAAAACTCATCCACAACTGATAAGATATAATGATATTTATTCGATGTGATGAGTAATGGTCCTTAAGTGAGCTAAGTGCAAAACGGATAAAGGTCAATTATCATAGGACGTTCTTGTTTGCACGTGTACGAGCTGATAAAATGCATTCCACACAATTTTGCCGCAAACGACAGCAGTTTTGTTTTAATTTTGGTATATACATAATAGGTATCCGTTTTATAACTCCCACCTTTTTTTGAGTAGGAAAATGCCCTTTCGCATGTAATTTTCTTATAAAACCAAACTACCTTTGGAACAAATTGATTGAATTAATTCTGTGGCAATAATACATAAGGGCATAACTCGAGTTATGCCCTTATGCAATATTATTTTATATAGGGAAAAACTGCAAAAATCATATGGTACATCTGACTATTCGATGTGGTAGAGTAAATAATTAGGCGTCACGTAACACTTAAATACTTTTCCAAGATGCTGAAACCTTTTTTACATAATCATTTTCAACTTCAAAATGATCTCCTAAAAATTTTGGAAAATGAGTTATGCCCTTATGTATTATTGCCACAGAATTTCTTATACACAATACCTTGGGACAGTACTGAAACAACGAAAGATATGTTAAACAAACTATCTCACAAATTTTGTCTGAACCGTATGTGGATAAAGCGAGAGTGTAGTAACGAACCCAGATATACAGATGTTAGGAAATACGATTCTGAACAAAGTTTATGAAAGACATATGACATATGTCTAGCACAAGCATAGGCGAGAGACACCAATGACAACAATGGCGCAAAAATAGCATATAAGTCAAAAACCACACTCTCTATGGAAGGAACCATGTTATGTACACGGAAAACCGTACTACTCGCCAAAGAAAAGTGTCACAAAAATTTCGGTGTAGGCGTGAATCCCAACTAAAAAGAGAAAAAATCAGATAGGAAAGAAGGTGGATTTTAAATGGAAATTGGCGTTTGTTCCACAGCATTTTCATACTGATTTCAGACACTTTTATGCACGATGACAGAATATTGAACGGGACTACGAAGCGAGATAGGATTGATGGATGCTTAAAAGAAAGGAAGAAATCAACTCGCGAGAGACGACAACCTGAGCATTTAAAATGTTAGAAAAATGTAGTGAACGAACCGTTGTGTATAGATTATAAAGAAGAAGGATTGAGTTCAGTATGTAATAAAAAACATTAGTGATTAAATATAAAATAAGTAGAAGTTCCAGCAAAGATATATGCTTGTTTTGAGATAATATCACACTAACTAGTAGTCATTTCATAAACAAAAATGATCTAAAATCACCAATAAATATTTTTTAACTCGAATGGAAGCAAATAAAATATGAAAGGAAAACTGTTATTGCAAATTTATTAAAAAATTTAGTCCTACAAGACGAGACCGGCGGAATTTTCTTCGCACATTCTCATGAAGTATTAAGTAACATAAAATTAACGATAAGCAATATTTTTCAATTCACCAATTTAGTTTTTAAAAAATCGGGTAAATGGGGCGCCTAGAGCTACTTCTTCAGATTTTCCAATTTAATTTTACAACGGTAACTGTAGTAGTTGTTCCCGTTGTAAAATAATTTTTTACTATGAAAAGTTCTATCACCAATTTCTCTTGTTTTTATATTGAAAAATATTGCGGTATTTTTTTAATATAGTTAGAAGATTTAAAGTAGGAAAACAATTTCTGACTACGCAATAACTCTTCTGGTTATATTTATTCTATGGTTGATCATAAAATTTTTGTTTAAAAATTGTAATAGTTTTTTATTGAATGATGTCTACTAGGCGATTTCATTTATAAACAACATACAATTCTCCAAATTTTGACATTTCTCGCCAAATATCTACACATACTATTCTCCACAAAATCTATATGGTTGTCTCTTTTTCTCTACCGCTAAAATTACTACGTTTTTCTTGCAGAAACGAAAAAATTGTCATCGATTCGATTCGTTTCCCTTTGCATTATCCAAGTAGTTGTCAGTTGTCACTTTGAAAAGTGGTTCATGTGATTTCTCTCTTCATCAAAAGTGTTTTTGTGTTTTTCTGTCACGCATCCAAAATTTTTTGCGTTTACCTTAAAAATTAAAACTCAAAATTATGAATTAATTAAATAAAATTATGTGTTTTTTTAATAATCGAATCATTATGGTGAATTTTTTTGAAATAAAACTCATGTAACATACAGAAAAGAGAGTGTGCTTTAGTTCGGCCTAAAGAAAAATCAGTTTTGTGTGTGCATGTGTAGTGTGAAAGTTACGTGTAACTAAACATAAAGCAATAACAAAAAAAAAAAAAAAAAAGCAGAAAAATATAAAGTTGTGGTGAAGTGGAATTTATAAAAATTGTAATTAAGTATTTGTTCTGTGTTTATAATAGTAAATCGGTTGTACATTATAAATACACAAAATGTTTTTATACAAAAATAAATTGCTACAGCAGAACCAATTAAAACGCCTGTCGGACCACAAGTACAGTGTCACAAATATCAGCCTATTTGATCCATTTCTTCAGCCATGGTGGTGTTGGCTTGTATCCAAAGTTCCACTTTGGCTGGCACCTAATTTAATAACAATTGTTGGATTAGTTATAAATATAGTCACCACATTAATACTCGTCTCGTAAGTATTTAAAATCATAATTGTTTTATTTTTAAAAATGTACATAAAAGTTTCATTGTCATTTTATGTGATGTTACGTACGTACGTTCTGCTCGCAATCTCGCATCCATCCGATACACATTCACAAAATGAATAATTATTTGAGGTTAGGATTCAGATTTAATCGGTTTAGTCTCGTTTCCGTGAAACTTTGAAGTATTTATGTATTTCTAATTGATTTTAATATTTAACCGTGAACTAGTTAGTAGAAGTTAATTGATTTGTAAAATGGGGTCACCGCTTTTAGTTATAAAATCTCGGACGGATTGTTGACAGCGATTTACCCCATGGCCATACATACATTACAGCGGCGAAAATAAATCGGCTACCATTAATCGATAAATTAATATAATTAATGTTTAGAAGATATTTCCAATTAATTGGAGCGATTGTCATGATAATAGGGTAAGTTTTACTTGAAATTTGAGAGCCCAATATTTTTTGTTTATCGCGAAGGCAGATCAGCTATTCCATATGAAATCAAACTTAAAACTTCAACATAAGAGGTACGTTCTCGTTTTGCCCTTCCATGCGCAGTGATGCAACTAGTTGAAGCATCTATAAAACGGATGGTTGCTACTTATAACATAAGTATATTGGAATGTTTTAATTTCCGAATCGATATTAATTAAATTGCAAATACTTACATAAGTACATAAGAAAGTTTTTGAACTAGGTAGGTAACGCTAACTTAAATATCTTAAGAATTTCTTTTTTAGTCCAAACTATAAACACAATATGAAAGATGCAGAACAGCTATCATACAACACATGTAACCATCAGGATAGTATTTACTTAATTGGAGATTATGTGCAAAATATAGGAAAGGTTCAATTATTGGAACCAATTCAAGTATTTTTCTGTATTCTCGATGGTAACTTCAATTAACATATTCAAAAAAAACTACGTATGAAAACCTGCATCGAAAACGTCTTTCTTGAGATATTGGGTTTCCTGCATTTTCACTGTCTGGTATTTGTTTACTTGTATCTACATGAGAATGATCAGTACTCTTTTCGTGATTCCGGATATTGTTGATTCTTCGTAAAAGAGATATTGTTGCAATTTCTGTACACTCTTGGCCTCCGATTTTACCTACTGACTTAAAAACCATTTCGCGAAATCCAACTTGTAAATAGCGTCGAAAGATTGGATTCTATCATCTTCAACAGTTCATATTGACGTGTCCTTTAAACGAGCGACTATCGTGTCTTACTACACCATTTAATAATTAATATGGTCTTGTTATCTGTAGGCTTTATAAAACCGGTTTTTCCTTGAGTACTTCTTTCAGACTTTGTCAAAGAGGGTTTGTTTGTTACCTATAAGGTGTTACAGGTATCAGCAGTTTCATTATATGTAATATCAAATAACTGATAGGATCTTGAATTTAATTTTTAACTAACTACGATGTTTGCAGTCGAAAATTTAAGCTTAATTATTCTATATCTATTAGTATTGATAGTTGTTCAAGTAATGTTTATCACACTGTTAAGAAAATAAATAAATCACTGAATATTTAGTAAATAGAGGCGGCTATTCATTCAATTTTTAATTGTGGCTCTGCTTTTGCCGTCGACATGTTTAAATTAGACAAGATAGGAGATCGGATAACGATGAAAAACCACTTTTGCGAGCTTATTCTCCGGGTGGTTTGTACACGACAGCAGCTGATCATCATGTAACGAAAAACAACAACCCTCCCAAAATAGTACCCTAACGAAAACTCTTCTGCAGCGGCAACAAGGAGCAAGACTTGTCACCAATGGAGACACACTAGGAAAGGTTGGCCAAATATAAATGAATTAAGTTGACGGCAAATGTCAGCAAATTAAAATGCAAGTCAACCTTAGCTAAGATGATGCGGTCGATATTATCCAATGCCTTCGAAAGAGCAAAACAGTAATCTTACTCTGGTCCATGTTCGTCCGAGCCAATTCAGTAATGTCCATAATCGTATATGTAGTGCTGTGAAATTTCTTGAAACAGGGATGGGTCACCCATGATGAGCATATTGCTATAAGCAGTAGAGGGTCTCATATAGGCTACCCACACCACCACTGGCCCAATAAACCACCCAATAACAATATGAATTCCAAAGAAGTGAAATTATACAATTTGTGGTCTACTCTGACCGTAAATTTAGTCGAACCAAAAGAGCAACACTTCTATCTCTCATACATCTCAACTCCCCTGCAACACTGCCCGCTTTATGCATAATACGATCATTTCGGTAGATTTTATACCCTGGAACAGACTCGCGGACACCAAAGGCATCAATGAAGGTGGTCATTAAGGATACTACGTACCTCATCAATTTGCGTCAGATGTTGAGCCCCAGAGACGGAACATTAATATGTCCACATTGAACGATCGTCGTGTACCCGTTTGCAAACGGGTGCAAACTATTGAAATCGGCCTCCATATCAACGAAGCGAAAACCAAATACATGTCTATCGCGAGAAGGCCAACAAGGTGGCGAATTTTAAACAGGTCACACACAATATTAAAAGGTGAAAGAGTTTTAATATCTGGAATCGATAGTAAATGTGTAAAAAAATTTAGTCTCTGCAGATATCCCTTTTTCAACCAAAAGGAAAAAAAAGGCCATAGTAACCATAGTATGTAATGGCGTTTCTGATAAAAAATTTCGCTTGATTTGAAGTACAACCAACACAATTGTGTGAATAGTTATAGTGTTTTTTTTCGGACGAAAATAAGTTAGAAAGGAATTCACAAATGTAAAACTTGGTTCAAAACACATACAAAATTAACATTATATTAACATTTTTAAGGCTTACAATATATCGTGCAAAACAAAATGCACTACAAAGCGTTGATATGACCACCAGTCACTCTTGGTAGCGAGTCACAAGGGGCTAACAACAAGAGATAGCCAGAAATTTTGGAGCTTAAATTATTGGAACAATTAAATTATTAAGGCTGAGATGGCTTGAACCCATTCTACGTCTCCAAAATCGTATCATGAAACAGGCCCTGAAGTTGGCATCAATAAAGACTGGTCCTTGCTGGAGGCCCCCTATTCGGTGGATAGACAATGTAGACCAGGGCTTTTAAACCCTTCGTTATCGTGTCTGGTGCCCTCTTGTAGTCGAGTGTGTTTTCTGAATGAGTATTGTTGGGGTGGCGAAATTCCACCACGAGATGTAGCACCAGCAAATAAGAAGAAGAAGAAACGTTCAATTTATAATAATAAAATACAATTTCTTGATAGCTTTATTTCATGCTTATGACATAAGTTAGAGTAAATGGAAACAGGCGTAGAGGAATTTCTAGTTAAAAAAAAAGTTTCAAAAACCGACATTTTGGAAAACATTGTATGGGACTATGAGAGCAAGCACCTGAATCCAGAGGCCCGATTTCTTTAAAAATATTACGAATACCTGCTTAGTTTGGTATAAAACCCTTATGCAAAGTTTGAATCTCGTGTGGTGATCTCGAATGACCTTGAAACTCTAGTTTGGGAGATATTGACAAAAGTTAGTTTTTTTTAAATTAGAACCTATATTTTTGAGTGTACTTTTTCATTAAGCAAAAAGTGATAAAGAAAGTGTATGGTGTCAGAGATATGAGCAAAAATAGATTTGCATTAAAACAAAACAACTTTCTCTGCAAGTTCTACCACTGTTTCGTTGAAAGGAGAAATAAAACTAAAATCATATCTTCTTTGATTTATTATGCAAATTTTTAATTTAGGTATTATATATTTTTTACATTTTTTCGAAAAAAGTCAAAGAAGAATTGGTTTTATTTATTTCTTTTTACAACAAAACAGTGTTAGGACTACAAGAAAATTGGTTTGCTTCGGAAATTATAAGAAAATTGGTTTGCAGATCAATTTTGCTCATATCTCTGAAACCACACATTTTACAAAAGATTGTGTCTGACTAAAAAATATTTATTTTTAAGTGCCGCCTATTCGAAGCACACTCAAAAGTTTAGGTTCTGATTTTAAAAAACTAATTTTCGTGCATATCTCACAAACTGATGAGTTTCAAAAGCTGATGAGTTTTGGAAATTTTGAACCGTTTCCGAGATAAAAGCCATTTATCAAAAAACACCCTGTTAAATCGCCTTTGAATATCGTCATTCATTTCTTTCATCGATTTTTGTCCTATCTTTAGAGTTTTCGGTTTCGATATCTATTAGCTCTTCATGTTGGCTGATGTCTTTTTCAGTGCTGTTTGCATTTGACTAAGCTAAACCAAGGTATACGATTTTTCTTATCTTTCATTATTTACAAGGTCTGATCATTATTTCTTAAATAATTTTTGCCAAAGGAATGGTAGCAGATGATCCCTTAATCATCTAATTTCCTCAAATGATAGGAAAGTTATATGTTTTCATATATTTGGCTACTTGGGATCATCCACTTACATCCTAAGTATCCGGAATGTTCGAATTATTACAGCAATTCAATTTAATTTAAAGAAATTATGCGCCTCATGCCCTCACCGGGTTCGAATTCCGATAGGGACTGGATTCAAAAGAGGATTTTCATACGTCCTCGATTTGGTAGGCAATGCGTAAGGTAGGACGTGAAAAGCAAACCGCGACAGGGTTGAGGTGCTTTGGTTCCAAATCAGATTGCAAAGATTAAATCAACGAGATAATAATCCGTTTCCTAATCATCTTAATAATTTATTTCGATAAACTGTAAAATTTTCATAAATAATCTTTAAGAAACAAGAAAATCGCCGACACAATGATGTAACTTACACTGGTGTAACGAATAACTGGTCTTACGAGTAAGTGGACTTACGGCTATCTGGTCTGACGATTAAGTGTTTAAACGATGATGTGGTATACGATCAAATGTTTACAATGTTATGGACGTAAAATCAGTCTCTTGATAGTTTGTTCATTCATTAATTGTTTAAATTGGGTTATGAATTTTGAAGGAACGTCCAAATATAGCAAAACGCTCCCCTGATATTTCCTCAGGATGCTATTATAATAAGCCTGTACAAAATCATAAAAATTGCACATGGATATTCTTGGTCTCTTAGACCAGCATTTCCGACTTTGAGCAATTGCAGAGTCAATTAAAATGTTTCTTTGCGAATGTAGTCGTTGTGTGAGTACCTTGTGGTTTGAGAGGTTTTCCTTTATGTGCGTGAGTCATTTGGCATTCTGTCTGGGCCGATGGTACCACGATATGAACAGTCTACGTTTGTGCAATGAAGACACTCTTAAACAATTTTTATATTGTGTTTGGAAATTTTATTTAAAAATATTTCCGACGGTCTTAGAAAGTGTCTTTGACATGTTCTGATTTCATGGCTATGTAACACAATGTAGGCAAAGTTAAACATGACATGTGTGCAATCTAAGTACGCATATCCGGATTTTAATAGGTCTTACATCCGGTATGGCCACCAACAACATCGACTGCAACTATATTCTGATATTTTAAACTATTTTGACTTGACGTTAAAATTTCATCTATTTAGGAGGATGATAATTAGAACTGTGCGTTTTACTCTTGTTAAATTCGATTCTCTTGACTTAGAGCTGCGAAAAAAGGCTAAAAACTAACTGCTAAAAGTAAATTGACGTTATGGTATAACTAGCACGCAACTGCTAATTTTAAACATTTTGAACCGTTAGCAACTGCTTAGGTATAGGCATAGAATTACTATTACAATATCAAAATTTACTAAACGTATCTTAATCATAGAATAAACAAGCCCACCAACCAATAGCACATGCCGTACCACATTATCTACATTATGACTTTAAGAAATAGTTTCAATGACAAGGTAAAAATAATAGTACAAATCACACATAGAGGCGGAAAACTAAGACACAAATAGTTTATAAATAAGCTAAATTTATATTACGTATGTATTATGTAAGTATGTATGTACTTCATAATTATATATACTCGACATTGCACAGAATGTGTAATACATCATGAATCATACTCGTATATGTTATTAGGTTGTGTTCTTTACTATACTCCTATAGGCGAATAGTTTCATTCGAATAATTTTCCAATGCCACAAAAGAAAAACTAGACTTGTTTTTTTAAATTACACATACACTGTACTTACCTCTAATAAATAGTAAGACAAATTGTCGGCATAATTTTAGACTCTTCTTCTATATAATTATAGGAGGTTTACAAGAGCTGTAGTACGGTGTATTTACAACCGACGATAAATTTTCGAAAATAGTAAAATACTAGTAGAGTATGACTTTTTGACATTGATGAGACCGAGACAATTTATAAATGCAATTAATGAAAAAAGCAATATAACAAAACTATCACACGATCTCTAAAGCGGCGAATAAGTATTTAGATTTTATATTACAGGGCGCCAAAGGTTAACTGGAATTTATGTACACGCATTTTAATATTTTAGATCTACATATTTTTCAAAATTATTTTCGATATCAACAAATTTTGGAGGACGCGAACGCCTGATAAATTTTGTTATATTATATACTGCTTCAAAATCAAAACTCATTTTAGCAATTTGGTTCTGATCATCGTTCAGTTGAAAACGAAACACATGCCAAAATAATGTTTTGTTTTGATTGCAGATAAGCAATGATTTGATAAATATTAAACAATTTTAAAATTTGACCGATAATTCGTTTATTTTTACTATAGCTTGACAAAAATTGACTTAATTTAGTACATGAAGTCGTAAGCGATAATTTTTGAGGGTATCTTATCTGCAAAAGTAAATAGTAGATTGTCAACGCGCTATATGCTATATGTATTTTATCAAAGATCTGACACGCATCAATGTATGTTGGTGTGCAATTTGGATAAGGCCACATGGCGTGTTTTTGTAGGGCGATTGGAATAGTATACTATTTGAAAATAGGTAAAACTGCACCTAATTTGTTAAAATTTATTCAGTAATCTATTTACTTTATTGGATAGTCCACTAAGGAACTGCTAGAATAACTGCTGATGGAAACTGTTTCCAGCTAGTGTTAGGTTGATTAGACGGTTTGCTTATGTCTATCGCATACCTGGCGTTGTTATTAGGTTTGACAATCGATATGGGCTAATAATCTAGGCCGAAATAATAACGAATTTGGTCTTATTTTTTGGTGAAACGGATTTTGCAATTTCTTTGACATCAAACAACACACAATAAAAAAATTTCAGTCTGATATTAAAGCCTAAAATCATTGAAGACGCAAAAGCTTAATTTGCACTGTGCAGAACATTTAGATGAGCAGTATGGCCACCAATATGTTACACCGCGCCAGTTGTTTAAACTGGAATCAAAATCTTACAGCTTGTTACTATCCGATTCTTCAGGGTTAGCAGGACAGTCTTGAACAACAGAGTTCCATTTATTTCAACAATATAACCTTACACTGTTAAAGTTGAAAAATTTCCAATTGAATTTGTCTTGTGTGGAATTTTTAATATTTATAGATTACTCATATCTAAGAGAACAATGGAGTTCAGTTTTGATGATATTAAATGTGTAATACACAAAATAGAATTTTCATGCATTTGAATAAATTTTCACATTTTATATCTATAGATTATAGATCCTATAGATTAAAACACGGAGGAGCTTGCAGCGGTTAGAATATTTCAAACCAATATTTTAGTCGTACATATTTGTCGTCTTTTCAACAACAATCCCATATATGTAATTCCAAATTGGAATAGTTTTAAACCAACTTTTCTGCTGGTATAGAATTATTCTATTCTACCTGTACTTTTAATGTTCACCACCAGGATAGTTGTCGGTTGGCAATAGAAATGTAAAATTGATTTTTGTTATTTTGACATCGCAGTTTTCCAAACAAGACGCGAAATTTAGTTACGATTTGTAATAATATTCGATAATGTTGTAGCACATTACTATTTAATTGAATATATTATTTAGTTGCATTTTTACGTTGCTTTTAAATTCAAAATGTAATTGGTAAAAAAATAAATTTATTTAACAAAAATAAATTTCATTTTCAATTAGTTCGCCTCCAACCATCAGCCGTGCAAGCAAGTCGCTGTTCAAAATATTGCCACTGCACACAACGATGCCACACTACACTGCCATTACACATGGAGCATAAAATAAAATTAAAACATCTAATCTATATGAACTTATCGTTCGGTCTTGGACCAGGAGAAAGTTACCGTGGAATGGAAGACTGCACTTATATGTCCGGTGCATACAATTAGCGACCGTCTCAAATTGTGAAATCCATCATCACTCTTGCCAAAAATATTATCGGCGACTATCGATGTGGTTTTCACCCAAACCGATCAACCACTGGCCAGTGTTTCACCTGGGGAATGATCCTGAAACATGTTGAGAGTATAACATAACCATTCATCACCTCTATATAGACTTTCAACAAGCATATGACAGCATCAACCACGAAAACCGGAATTCCAGAGAAGCTAATCTTTCAACTAGGTATGAACATCTGGCTCGCTGTGTAGAATAGAACGGGGCTGTGTAAGAGCACTTGGTAAGAGAAAGCTGTATTGAATCTATGTGCTGCATATTTTACAATTCTGGCCAAATCCAATGACAATTTAATACCGCTTCTCGTCCACGCGATACGAGTGGGTCTGAAGGTGAACAGCCACAAAATTAAATGTTTATCAACACCAAGGAGTAACCATACGGTAATTCTCATAACGCACAACCATAACTTTGTCAACGTGGAAGACTTCAAATATCTCGGGTCAGATATAACATCAACAAATGATGTCCAGGCAGAAATGGCGAAAATTGGGCCTTGATCACTAGCTATTGTATAATATTATCTACCTTTGGTGATCCGTTTATGGTCCAGTTAAGATTGCGAACAACAAATATCGGATTCGAATGAATTTCGAAATCATACATCTCCGTGAAGATTACATTATTGGACTCAATAAATACAACCGGTGTGATAACTGGACCCCGTTGAACGATCCCCATCACAACGAATGATAAGAAAAGTATCCCAGCAACAACCAATCGGCGTATGTCGCAGAGGATGCCTATAGACTGCATTGGCACGACAACGTCGAACAAAACTTGCGAACAATAGGATGTCGAAACTTAACAAATATTCAATGGCCATATAGTTATCACCATATTCTGAAAATTCTAAAACATCATACCATTTAAATGCGGAATATGGTGTATTTCGGTTTGTGTTTCTGTACTGAAATTTATCGAGAATGTGCTCCAAAATGTTCATAGTGGTTTGACTCAACCCAACCCACGATTTTACAAAGCCATCCATCCATTATTTTGAACTATTTACAGATGGTTTTGGCCACCAACAGACTAAATAAAGCATTTAAAAACTTGTCACAGGTAGTACACCGTAAAATTGGAAATAACTCCTCGTCCCATTGGCTTCAGTAATGGTGTTGTATTCAGGGTAAAGAATGTCCTTTTGATGTAATCTGGCATATTACTAATTGGGCATTGTCAACGATTAACAAAACCGCATTGGAAATATTTTGATCAGGACTGCATTTAGTACAGGTAACGCTCCAAGAACACGGTTTCGAAGAACACGGATACTCATTTCCTCAAATTACACGGTTTCAAACAAGCTAATTAAATTACCAAGCTTAGCTATTTAATTACCAATATTCTTGGATTGAAACAGTTCAAATTCTATCTGGTCTAATTCAGGAATCGTGCCTTCTTGATGGTTCTGTTTCTCTGCTGTTCGAACTATAGGGCTACATGTAAATCGTCGGTGGTAATATCAGTGATCATTATGATTCTGTTTCACATCCGCCTTTGGGAAAAGAAGAGCGATTAGTTCTAATGGTACGCCATATGCTCATTACAAGATACATATGAGGTAGCTGGAATATTAACAATATAGATTCGTCTTTGTTTAGCTATTTGAGCGCGTCTGCTTGAAATCCTTAACGTAGGCTGTGTGCCAACTTATGTAATTTCTATCAGGAGGAGAGTGATTGATATTATTTTGTTTACAATGGACGTTTTCAGGCCCACCATAATGATTAGTGAAATCATCACCAATTTGATTTGATTTCGCCAATTTGAAATTGCATAGTGCCAAACATTTTCAAAACGTTGGTCGCGATTTTACTCAACATATTGCCAACTGTCCTGAAAGCGCCCAATGTCTATTATGATCTATCCAATGTCTAATGATATCTGACCTCCCAAGTAAATCTCTTTTAACAAAAACATTCAAAACTGCCTCTTAAACCTTACCGTAATCAGGATACTATCAACTCTGGAAATTTGTCCCTTTTAATCTTGAAATTTTCTTTGATTTACTGGTTGAGATACTTTTGTTTGAAGATATTAAATCGCTAGATTCATCATGGACGAAAATAACCAGTTAGCTTTCGAAAAATCTAGTACCCGTTACCAAACAAAAACAAAAGATGGCAAACCCTCTTTCTTGTTCCGAACTAATAAGTAAGCGTCGATTATCATACATAGTTGTTGTCACACAGATAGTGAAGCTAAAACGAAAAAATTTCCTCCGATTGTGTATTTAATTCGAGTGTGCTGAAAATAGACCAATATACGGAACAATTACAATAACACCATTACACTCGGAAAAAAAACCAAAGTAAAAAAAAAAGATGAGTGTCGGCTAACACTATGGTAGCTCGTACCATTTATTGGCGGCCAAAATAAAACCGAATCCGCTCGAAATGCGATATTTTAAAACGCGATATTTCGAAACGAGATATGACAAAACGAGAGATGGTACAAAACGCAATATTTCAAAATGCGATATTTTAAAACGTGATATGGTACAAAACCCGATATGGTACACAACGCGATATTTCAAAACGCGATATGGTACAAAACGCGATATTTAAAACGCGATATTTCCAAACGCGTTATGGTACAGAATGTGCATTGCGAAGCGACGGGAGCGGAGCGACCCGATTTATACCGATCCTATATACTCTCGCTTCTATCGATTTTTAAATTCGTATAAACTGAAATTAAATTTCCCCTTCACCCGACTGATATATGTAATCCGATCCTAAATTCCCGCTATGTACCATAACGCGTTTTGTACCATATCGTGTTTTGAAATATCGCATTTTAAAATATCGCGTTTTGATAATTCGCGTTTTAAAATATCGCGTTTCAAATGGGACCCAAATAAAACGGTTTAGTATAATCAAAATGTAAAGCTAGGAAACGAATAAGCGATTACTTAATTACATTAAAAGTTGGACAAGCGGGCGTGTAAATTAGATAAATGGAGAATTTCTCGTCTTGAATTTCGTTAGTGGGAATAAATATGTGTGAGTTTGGAACAGATATGACTCTCTCTTGATTCTCGTTTGTTCCTTGTTCGTGTTGATCAAATTTTGCATAGTGGTTCATAATGTCTCGATAGCTGTGTCGATTAAGTGTGGAGGGAAGTGAATTTTCAATAAAGAACTTACCAGATAGCTTCAAGGGTTCACCGTAACTCATTCCAGCTGGTGAACTCTGAAGATATTCTATAAATGTTGCTCGGATCTAATAAAACTATTTAAATTTCTAAGCTCCAAGTTTTGCTCCTCTAATTGCGTTCCTTGATTAGTTGTAAAGTAGAAAGGAATGCCTAATTATAGTACGTAATTGTTCACAAACGTTACGGCAATGGGTTTTGCTGACTTAGCTTTTGCTTGGAATGTGGAAATAGACCCACTATACCCAAATGGATATGTTCGTCCGTTGAACTTTCGTGCATGCCATTGCATTTTCGATCGTTCGCCGGATAAACAGGGTTGTACTCAGTGTTTCAGGTCTTTGTCTCTGCTGGGCGATCTAGCCTATTATGATTTTTTCGAGTGTTTTTTTTCGATAATATCGAGTCATATTATTTATGATGTAGTTTTGTTTATCTGTCGAAGAAAAACCGTCAAATTTTTTTGTTTGAAGTTATTAAATGAAATTTATTTATAATTTTGTTATAGTAATGGAATCGACAGTCGGAATTTTTATAAATAAAAATAATGATGACTCAGAAGAAGTAACGCCAGCTTACATTATAAGAAAACGGCTAAGTGATAGTTGGATAGTTAATATATTTAAATTACAAATTTTTTAACATAACCTCACTTTTTTCAAACCATCCACGGTTTTCTCTGGTGGGCCTGCAAAATCAGAATTTAAGCGCACTGATAACTCCATTTCATTCAAGAGACTAAAATTTCGAATTGATCAACATTTGTTGTGATGACGAGTAAAATTTAAAAGTAATCAAATAATTAATGATTTGACATTAATAATAATGTTGTTTAAATTAAATTCTATTTACAACTCATTTTTCCTAAACTTATATTTATCCACTTTTTTTTATTTTATAATATGAAACACGATCTTCGTCACGTTGAATGCTGTCGTATACTAACGATATTATCGAGAAAAAAAACTATCGAAAGATTTCATAATCATTCATTTTCGGTTCATAATAAAATTATAATAGACCACCTGTGGCACTATTCTGGTTTTCGCTGGGAATAGGGAATTGGGAAAATTATTTTCATAGCATTTTTGTCTAAATTATATTTTTCCGGCCTACTGTTGGAATTAGTTTGGTGTAAATATTTTCGAAACAAAGTTGATTTGAAACATTTTGTCCATAAAATATTTTTCCCAATTCCCTCTTCCCAGGGAAAACCAGAATAGTGACACTGGGCGCCAATTCTTGAAATCGGTGGATATTTCGAATTTTTCGCCGGCTACTTTAATCGTTTTTTCAAATTTGCTTGCAACTGCAAGTCTTCTATTATTTATTTCACTATTAAACAAAAATCGGTGGAAATCTCCGACTGGGTAAATAAATGCGGTTTTATTCCCTCAAATAATAGAAAACTTTCAATGGATGCGAAATGTTATGTAAAAAAGTCGAAGTTTTTTCGATATAACTAATGGCATTGCGATTTGGAATCTAGACATTTCAAAAAGAGCTAGTTTAAAATTCGAATTAGTCGATGGTCGGAGAGAGAAAGTAAATTCTGATGGTCTATTCGCTAAGAAATTGTCTTTATCATTTCGATGTCGAATATCGGTGATAAATTGACTTATGTAAACCAAATGTCTTGCCTGTTTAACATTACGTTCAGTTTTAGACTTAAATTCTTGAGTAAGAGACTTATATTCGGTATATAAATTCCTTCAATGAAATATCTAAAGAGTTTAAATGTTTGATAAATCGCGACAAATTCCCGGTCGAATGCCGAATATTTTCGATTGGCATACTGGAGGTTTTTCGCGGCAAATCCCATGAGCTCACAACCAGCGTGCCATACTTAGTGCCGCTTAGTGGATGAGCCAATAACGTAATTTAATCCAATTTCGCTTTGAATTTTAAAAATTCGTTTTGGCGTTTGTCAGACCATGGCGAGTAATTTTGTGGCTGAAAAAATCGGCAGAGTTTAAACCGAAAATGGATTGAGTTTTTGGAAAAGCGGTTTAAAGTAGAGTTTGTATTGTCCCTGATTTATCATGACTCGAAGTCAAAATATTCAACGAATTCGTACTTGATAAAGACTCTTTATGTGACTAGTGTCCTGTGTCATTAATTTAGTCTGTATAGTGGGCGAGTGTTTGAAGTAGCTCGGTCAGTTGTTTTGCATTCCCCAGTTCAAACGTATTCAGCCAGAAATAGCAACCGAGTGCAATTCCTAATTAGAATAAAATCTTCGTTTTCGGCGAAACGTTAATAACAAAATAAATAAAGTAAATGTTTTTATTGAAATTTACAAATTTATGATAAAATTTAGTTAGCTCCAGCATAACTCAAAACAATTCTTAGTGTACCTTAGTTCTAGTTAATCACAGTTATCCGTGCTCAATGATGAATTAATATTCATTGAACTTCCGTCCCATTACAAAGATCTAGATTATTAAAATCCTTGAAAAAATGTCAAAAATTCTTTTCTTTTGTTGTTTTGAAGTGGAATTTGAAATGCCAAAATTTGTGACTAGCCGTCTGTCTGGAAGTACCATAATTCAAGAATTACTTGATAAACTGTATTAGTAAACTGTTGCAGTGAGAAACCTTTGGGCTCCAGTTGCTTTTACGAATTAAATGAAAAAATTAAATCACCTGGATTGAACATCGTATGACATAAGAAAGGTTTTATCAAACTTAAAATTTAGCAATTAGTTTAAATTAAACCAGTAGAGTTCCAAACCCTAGCAATCTTATCATCAATTTAATGTGATGTCAAACAAATAGACAAAATCAAAGTCTTGATCAACTCTGAGATATAGTAACCCAAAATTTTTAATGTCACTACAGTTGCAGCTCCTTGAATATATGTGTGAGTGTGTATTGACATCAAAATTTTATCAATTGAATTGGAGATTAAAATACATTTAAAATAATTGCACTCTCATCATGAAATGAGAGAAGCCAAACTTTAGAAACCTAACAAATAAACAAAAATTTCAAATACTTTCTACAATTTATTGACCCAAAAAAGAAAAGATTGTACGAATATGACGAATTCTCGAAAGTGAATAAGAAAACAAGATGCTGCACACAATTTGTAAGATAGCTAACTGAATTAATTTATGTACAAGAACTATGTCACCATATTTTTGAGCAAGACATACACTGTACATCAAGAAGTAATTATAAGCAATTAGAAAATTATTAAACATTTGTTTGCCTTATGGAAATATTTCGTATACTATATTTAGATTCAAGGTCGTATAATTACCAGGTTTACCTACGCAGGTTTACGTAATAATCTACTCTCTGGTCCAACTATGACATTATATTTTATTTATTGACGTTTATATATTTATAGTTTTTAAAAATAAAGTACTTTAAAAATGTAAAAGGTGGTAAGTTCATTATCGCTTAAAATATGACACATCGTTACTGAACTCTTGTGAGGTAATCGAGTTTATACTTATCGAATTGATTACAGTATTTACGTCAGTACATAATTCGATTTGTTAGTTGCATGCTTACAATAAATTTAATTATAGTAACTGTTACAAATTATATAATGTATAATTTAATGTCTTCATCAGCAATAAGCATAAAATGTAATTAAAATTTATTCCTTCTTGAATAGTTCAATAATGATAAAATTAAAGTAAAGTTGAATTGTAAACACTATCGGTCGTTTAGAGGTGATTATGATCTCAGAATTTATCTTAAAGGAGCGATTTCATTTCTTAACTTTACGTAAATTTTAGTTGGCATATTAATTATCGCTTAACTAACTTACGCGGTCAATTATATTGCAATAACATCGAGACAAACTGGTGATATGGAGATGAAGTTGAATCAAAATATTTCTGAAACTTAGGCTTGAATATTATACTTAGTAGCTTACTCGACTGAATACCAGTCACCGTATTTAGCTGCTCACTATCTATCAAAAATTCGAAACGATTATTCGTGATTTCTTTCAAAGTAGGTGATGTTGAGACGTCGAGAGACTTCAAACGGTTAATTCTCTTTCAAACAGTTGTTGATTCGTTGACTAAACCTTTTGGTTGTTTTCAATTTATCAAATACAGTATTTGCTCGCAAATTTTCGTAAATTATGAATCTCAGCACAAATTCAACAAGTATGTTGATGACGGCTTATTACGATAATAAGCAAAAATATAATTTGAGTGGTTTACCGTCCAAAAGTTCTGCTTTTTATCTTGTTGACTTCTCTTATTGACTTCGTCAATATTGATTAGAATTTGGAATTTTCAAGTATATCCCATAATGAGAACGATATTTGATTGATTAACGAAAGCAACTTTAACCAGCGATAGTATAATCAAGAATGAAAAGATGGGAAAACCGCTGACGATAAGTATTTGTGAATAAACAAATAGAAGAATCATGAATCACAAATTCGGTGACAAATGTTCTCAAGGTGGTAATCAAATTATGTTTCTTTTTCTTAATTGATTTTTATTAAATTCGATTTCCGAAGAATATTTCTAAATTAAATTAGGTTTTTACGATTCAAAATTGTGGAAAATGGGGGCCCGTTCGCTTAGGGTACTGTGCCATAATAATTCATATTGTTGAATAAAAAATTGAGGAAGGGGAGTTACAATGAAAAATCCGACAGAGAAAGAAGCCGACAAGAATAAAAAGTTATCAGACACAAGACCAACTTAGAACATAATTCAAAGGTCGAATGGGATAAATGTCGAAACGGAGACAAGACTGACATTTACAAAAGGCCAATTCGGATGATAGGCCGAATAAAAAACTGCGAAAAAAAAATTTAAAATCTGGGTTACGCTTCAAAAAGGTTGAATTCTGTTATTCTAATTTTTCTTGGTTAGTCAAAATCCTATTAAAAATCTATGCAAACTAGGGATGCATATGGTAGTATTGGATTCTATTAAGAATTTTTTACGAACTTTTCGAATTTGGTCCTACTAATTGAAACCGATTTTTTTCTTTTTTAGTAAAATAAAGTATTAATTATCCAGTGGATTTAGCGTCCTTTAACACGCCTCTTTTCATTCACGCGATGGGTTCGCGCTGAATTCTGCACTCCAACAGAGGGGCGTAGTTGTGTTTATTAACATCACACACAGCCTCTGGTGGGATTTGAACCCCATACCTCCCCGGTCTAAGTGCCGAAGCTTAAACACTACACCACCACTTGTCCGGTCAACAGACTGATATGGTTCATTTTATAAATAAAATTATATAATAAATTTTGGAACATAGCCCCATGCTGTGTGGAATATATCTATTTCCTAATTATGTTCAATTAAACAGATATTTAGGTGAAATTAGGATGAAGTTATGGTATGGCCATATTCGGCTTCTTTTTAAATAGTGTTCGGCTGTTTCTTAACCGATTGTTAAACTTTCAAATTCACACGTATTTTGAACGATACTTTAGAATTTGACCATACTGAGTAGAACTCGATCTTTTTTTTTAACCGATTTTGGCCATATTCATTGTATAGAACTGACTTGGGATTATAACTTGAATTTTAGATGAAGTTCTGAAATGTCGCCATGCTGAATGGAATTTTGCAATTTCTTAGTCGATATTTGGATTTTAGGATGTGCTTGGAATATTAACTTTCATTTTAGATTAAGTTCTTTGATCTAGCCACGCTGGATAGACTTTAGCCGATTTTGGTCAAATTGGGATTGTTGGAAGTGATTGGGGTTTACACATATGAATTTTTAACGAAGTTCTGGTAGTTGAGCTTGCTGAGTTTTAAACTATTTTTTAACAAAATTATAAAATTGGACTTGCTTTCAAATTCAGGTTTTAGAATGGTATTAGTATTCAAACACAAATGGTTAACGAAGTTCTGAAGTCTGGTTATGCTATATGAATTTCGGTAATTTTGAAAGCTTTCAGTGTAAAAATCGGTCCACCCAGAGATTATAGAATATATAATTAAGATATTAAAAAATACATTTATTTTATTTCAAACCAAAAATAATTTTATTTGAGAAAGTAGCTAGGAAATTATTTTTCTATTTTGCTGGCGCTACATCGCTATATTTCGGATTAACGTGCGATTGGTCGATTGAATACTTACCAGGTTCCCAGGGCTGCTGGAAGCATTGTCTGTTGCTAGATGAAGCATACTGGCATACCGGGGGGGGGGGGGGGGGGGGATTTTCCTTCCATTTTAGTTTTACAATCACATATGTATTTTTTTGAATGCTCGACTTAAAATCTAGAAAAAGAAATTTTGAAAATCAGAGTTTTTGATTTAAGACCCACGGTTTTTAAAACCATATTTAAAAATATTTAAAAGAATGGAGATGTGATGACCAAGAGGTTTCGGATTTTAAATTCTTAAATAAAAAATTTCGTCAGCTCTGATGAGACAACCAAAAGAATTCTAAATCACATTTTTCGAATTGAAATTGTTCAAAACCTCTTACTTATCTCACCTGGACGTAAAATAAATATCCGGCTATCATCCAGAATAAACAAAAAAATTATTTACAGAAGAACTGCTGTGTGTTAAAAGGCCACGGTGAACGTTTGTCGGATACACAGGTTAGAGCACGAATGTTACTACAAAAACAAATGTGATTATCCCTGTTTCCTTCCTTGACAAAGTTGTTAATTGGCGCTGTTAATGTTACGGCGGAGTAATGCTTCAATAACGACCATTATGGATTCTTTTAACTCGTTTTATTGCGTGGCTTAATTTTATTACCTCTTCCTTTCAATATCCTTCTATAAAAAATGGAACAGTGATTGGGTGACCTGTTCGTATTTGACCACTCTTATTCTATCTGCGTCTTTAATCCTGTTCATTTTATAAAAATTAAATACCTCATTTTATTCTGAAATTCTAAATAATGGTCTCTGAAAGTAAGAATTGGGGTTCAAAATTATACTATAGTTTTGCAACCATACTTGTCTTACTAAACACGTGTTGTATTATAGCCCTTCTTTTGCTTACTGAGGCTCTCGTCCAGTTCCTAAAGGTAAGGTTAAACGCAGTGTATTCTAAAATTTTGTCTGGATGATGTCCTAAAACATATCGCTTTGAATGGTTTTAAGCCATTTCTCAACCGTTTGCAATGAAACTAGGTTTGTTTGAACAAAATGAGATTTCAATATAAGTTGCGCAAGTAGTTTTAGAAAATAACTTTGTAATTTGAATGGTACTTTACAATTTCTCTACCAAGTGAAATAAACCTCGGTCTGTACGATACGAATATGTGCGTTTCCGATGTTGTTGTGAAAAAACGGTAAATTTTAATTTAATCGATGATAACTTTTAGGAAGTTATCTAAAATTAGATCTTAAGTTGTATCTTAAGATTCAACGAGTTCACAACATATTTGTACTCTATATTACAGAGATGGCCAAGCTAAACGTGCTTCACTACACCTGGAGCCGAATTCCGATCTCTCGTTACAAGAGCCAACATAATCAAAGTTGATATATTCGATTAAGGGCACAAAATAATTTTAATGAATTATTAAATGTTATTTAATTTTTTCATTTCTTTCCGAGAACCACATTCATTCTTTCAAAGGAGCCGCAATTTGGCCATGTGATGTGGATGGTAAGAGTTATACCGTGACTTATTTGACTAATAGACGAGTGCGGCTTTGTTTGGTGATTTGTGGATTGGTATTGGTGATTTTTCATTAATATCATTTTCTATGACACAGGAAGCTAACCTAATTTCATCATTCAAACCGAGTTCCATCGTAATCAATAGAGAAATTGCATACTTTCATTCAAATAAGGATTTTTTCAGAATCAGATTTCGAATTCCATCCCAATGAAATAGGGCTATACATATTCGGATATCATAATATGACATTCCATTGTAATTTTATATTTCATTTTTTATGAAAATTAGTTGAGAAATGGATAAGTCTTATTCAAACTATTTGCCACAACTGACTCAGGAACTCATATTGAAATTCCATTAGCTTGCACAACCAAAGTTTTATCGTATCAGTTTATACTTAAATTCGTTAACGTCCGAATTTAATGCTAAAACCATATGAACTGGGTTGTATACCCTGCTGTTTTCACATGGCCTAGTTTCAGTTTGTCATTTTTCAGGGCTACTTTCGGAATTCATATTGGAAACCACTTTCGATCATCAAAATCTAGTACAAATGGGTTGAGAAATGACCTATTTCCTTTTAAATTCCCCATTATTCAGAACCATACAGGAACTTTTATTGTAATCCCATCTTCATGATATCAACCATGGTTAGTCCTAATTGGTTAAAAAATGGCTTAGCTTCATTAATTTAGCATTTTTCTAGTACCACTTAATCGTCCAAAAAATAATTGGCCTAATTGCATTCAACCTGCTCGTTATTCAATCACATTCAGAACTCGGATTATAGTCAAATTTTTATCAAAGAAAGTTCCATATCAATCAGTTGAGAAACGGCCTAGTTAAGATCTGCTACAATGCGTTGAGATATAGGCTACTTCCTCGAATTAGATCCGAAAAATAAATTCGAATTCATTTCGTTTTAGGTTAATTGTAACTTGGACCAGAAAATCTACTCTCTTTTTTTTACTATCAGAGCTGGAAATAGCTTGGTTTTTAAAAATGGTAGTCCTCAAGCCCACACTAATCTGCTTTTCTATATTTATGTCGGTCTCATTAGTTTTTAAATCGATTTTTCTCAAAGGTTAAATAAAAAGGTCAAATTTGCATGAAACTAAACTCCAAAAAAAATTATTGTAGCATGGGATATTAACGCCCGTAATACTAATAAAATATGCTAACGAAATTTCCGTTTCGTTAGTAAATCGTTTGCAGAGATGTTTGTTCCAATTTTATTATGAAGAACAACAAAACTGGAAACTAACA
This sequence comes from Nephrotoma appendiculata, assembly GCA_947310385.1. NCBI lineage: Eukaryota > Metazoa > Arthropoda > Insecta > Diptera > Tipulidae > Nephrotoma > Nephrotoma appendiculata. Next base: position 143,632,269 of record OX371223.1, read on the forward strand.
TTCCGAATTTGATACAAAAATCTCCTACCAAATGCAAAATATTTATCAATTTTAATTTTTTATATTTTTAGATTTAGTCCAAGTGGTCGGGAAGATCCGCCACGATGGGCATCAGCCCTTTGCGCAGCTGGTTTATTTGTATATCAAAGTTTAGACGCAATCGATGGGAAACAAGCCCGAAGAACAAACTCATCATCCCCATTAGGTGAATTATTCGACCATGGCTGTGATTCGATATCAACCGTTTTTGTAGCCCTATCGGCATGTGTAACGGTTAAATTAGGATATTATCCAAATTGGATGTTTTTTCAAGTAAGTTACAATAAATATTTAATTTTTATTTCCATAACCAAAATTTTATATCAAATTCTAGTGTTTTTGTGCTATGACACTGTTTTATTGTGCTCATTGGCAAGCTTATGTATCTGGTACGCTGAGATTCGGTAAAATAGATGTAACAGAGGCTCAAATTACAATAATGGGTATACATCTGATATCAGCTATATTTGGTCCCGATATATGGATGACAAAGGTATGATTTATCGTTACTACTAGTGCATAAAAAATGACAATACAGATACACACACACTATATACAAATATGTACGGTTACTACCGGAAAAGAAAATCATGTGAGACAAAATAATTTTACTGTACGATATTTGCGCGTGACGACATTTTATAGATTATGACTATAAAATTGTGATTTCCACCACAAGCATTTTTATTTTTAAATGAAAGATACAATCGCCACACTTTTTATAATATTGTTATAAAACACTCAAATGGGGAAATAAAAATGTGTGTAATAATACTCTTTTAACATTATTTTGATTCAGTTTATGAGGTCGGTTTATTAAATTTTAATTAGTTTTTTGCTGACTTAATTTTATTATGCAATTTCGAAACACTAGAGAATGTAATTTTATATTTATGGCGTGATTTGACCAAATACAATATAACTTACGCTAAACGCGATTTAGATAACCTCCTATAATAAGCTAAATTTGTGCGTTCCTCGTTTGAGTGTTTATCTCTAACGCCATATATAATGTAGTATTCTAAGTATATTTAATGATCATCATGCGATCGTCATTTTTACTCAATCATCGCACACGCCTGATAATTTCTATTTCAATTACACTGCTATTTAAAACTAAGATTAGCATTACACTGTAATATTTTCTTATCAGTGTTCATCGAACATGCGTTCATTGCGTCATTTTTTCGATCAATTAATGACAAATCGTACGATCAAATATATATTTTTAATCAAATGGTTGATATTTATTTTTGGTAGAAATATAATCAGCTTATGATTGATGCGTTATAAAATCTGGGTTCGTTCAAATTTGAACTAACGGAAACTATGTTAAGGGCAGCAATTCGTTAGGGTTCCGGCGTCTTTTTCGTGTAAATTCAATACGATCATAAGTTTTGATGGAGATATCCTAAAATTATGTTTACCGTCCGCGAAAGAAAGAATTTATACCTAAAAATGGATATGAGTAGGCTAAACAACTTTTTGGTTTTTCCATGCCCTTTCCACTTCGCGTATTAATTAATAATTTCGAATATCACCAGCGCGTTCGATGCTACACTTCACTGCGATTGTGACTAATCGTAAAACTGGAGCAACCCCTGATCGCTTGGAGATTTTTAGTTGTCTTACTAATTTGGCGTGACAAATTCACTATCGCGTATCGAATCTCTTGTATCACTAACCAATTGTGTTATCTTTGTACTATGTGTTTCTATACAGAGGGAAAGCTCTAGATTCGCGCCGGTGTAAATAGAAGGAAATGTTCTCCATTCGTGGACCCACTGTCCACGTCAATGTACAGGTTGACTTGGAGCTTGCAATGTGCAGGTGGTATACTGTAGGTGTGTGAGTAGGTGAAAGGGTTAATGATGTGGCGTGAATGATTGGTATCACAATGGGTCAAAATTAACCTTAGTTTGCGATAGCAACCACTGAAACCTAAACTTAACTCCAACCGGGAAAATTCGATTGTATTGAGCTTTGATACTCGAAATTGGTATGCAAACGGGAATTTGGTGCAAACGGGAGATTTCTGAACAAATTTAAATTTAATTAGAACGAATATGAAAAACTGGCAAGGACAATTAGGTGAAACTGAAAGAGAACCAATATTGAATAAATCTGGTTGGTTTAACCCGAATCAACTTGATCTGAAATAATCCCACTGGATTTGTCGAGACTAAATGAGTAAAGAAAAATGAACTAAGACCGGATATTCGGATTAGGCTGTATTGTAGATGTTATTCCCTACACGGGTTCGTTTTTAATTCTAATAACTGCCATGATCTTAATATAGGTAGATAGCCAAAAATACGGATACTAGGTAAATAAAGTTAAGAGTATCGTGCGATGATAAAAATGTAATTTATAAGGTAATGCATTTAAAATATTGACAACCTAAATGTCGTCATGTCGTTTATGAGGGTTATGCACCTTTGATATAATTAATATCAGGTATAGGTTTAATGAACTCAAGCGAGACTCAAGCGATACAGGTGGCTAAGGAGGATTTGGCCATCAAAATCCACGATATTGTGTTAGCATAGCGCCGAATTAATATCAGAGAGATTGCTGACTGTAAATATCTCAATTGAACGCGTACAAAATATCGTTCACGAAAAATGTTACATGAGAAAAACGGTATATGAATAAGTACATTTATTTCCAAACAAGAGACAGGCGCATGGCGGAGGTTTTACGAATTTCGACTCATGTAATTTTGCCTCTCTCCCGAATGTTCGTTCGTTAACGAGTATGTTTTTGATCACCAGTCAAGCAATCACCATACAATTAATTTCGTTCTGGCTGCATTGAACGTTCACAACAGGACGTTTATAATTGTTCACCGAAATTTAAATACAAATGTATCCAACAGCTTACTGAATTCGACCGTTTGAAAGGCCAATTGTTATCTTTATCAAATCGTTTTACTGTTAAAGTATAGTCGACGATGAATTGTAAAGGAAACTCGTTCAAACGAAATAAAACGAATGTTGCGATTGAATGAAAAACTAAACGGGGAAAATAAGGGATGAACTAGAAACTACCTGTCGGAAATTCGCATCACATAGGAAAACTAACAATTCAATTCAACTTCCAAATTCCAATTTTTACTAAAATAAGTGACATAAAAATAATACCGAGAGCAATGAGTCTGTTGCCATAAATTTATAATTAAGGATGGCGTTGAATCCACCCACGATAGTGACACATTATCATTTTACGGTTAAAATAATCTGGTGAGTCTGTTTTCCAGATACCGGCGTTATAGAAAACAGAAAACTATATAAATTTTAAAGCGAATCTGAAGTGCTTTTGTTTTCCACAACAATGAAACTGTGCTTATTTGCTCACAATAATTGCAGGACAATCAAATGTTTGCTCATGTTAACACGTGCCTTACAAACTTTCTAGAAACGTGATAGATTAGTTGTATTTGTGTAATCCATCAAAAACGTATGATCGTAAATCAATAAATATTCCACCTAAGAAAGCAGAAAAGTTTCCTACTAATTATAAATTAATCAATATTTGCATAACTGTTGTATGAGCTGTTTTTTTTGTAAAGAAACGCCTGTTATTGTTGTAAAACCCAAACTACAATAATTTAAAAGTATGTCAATTGAGGCATACATATGTATCGATGTAAATAAACTAAATAATATAGAAGTTCGTGCTAGATTAGACAAATGTGTAATTTCGCACACCGTTTGTGTGGTAATTGCATTTTTGCCGTGCTCCTCATATTTTTACGTATGATCTATATAAATCTTGTAAAACTAGTCTGCAACTAATGCATGCTGACATTGACATAATTCCAGTTTCTTCTTCAATAAAAACTATAAAATATTATTATTGCTTTTTTGTTTAGTTAACTTCCGCTTAAACCTTTTAAATTAAAATTTATTAAATGTATGACCTAAATGTAGAAAATTTTAGAATTGTTTTCCTATTAAATATGTACATAACACTTTATATACCTAATTAATAATGTTAAAAATGAAATATCACGAAATTACACGGACAGAATTAAATGCTGAGCGCGCATTTAATGAATGTTATTTTGTGTTTAATGAATAATTTTGCGAATTTTTTTGTTAACGGACTTTGAATCTATGTACTAGCAATGACTATAGGTAAATAAAATTATTTCTGTTGTACTATCTTACTTTTAATTACGTTCGCTATATAAATGTTTATTTATTCGTATATCATTAATAAATTATTCACCGTTTTTTCGTAGAAACCGCGTTTTTTAGCTGAGCAGCGTGTCAATTGCATATATTTTTCGATTTGGATCAGATATTTTTTTTTCATAAGGTGGCATCAACTCCGTTGGGTGTACGTACTGTTTGTTATCTCGGCTAAATTTAACCCGTTCCTGAAATTTTATGCTGATTAGAATTGTAAATACAATCGCTAATATTGGAAACATAACATCGTTTAGAATTTAGATTTGATATCGTGAACCGAAACGAATTACACCAATTTATCTATTGTGCCCTTTTATTATGCCTACTTAAAATAAATGGTGATGGTTTATAACACAATGTGCTCAATCAATTAGTTGTCACTGATTACATAATGTAGGCTTTTTACGTGTAGAGCGATGTGTTGACCGAATGAAAATAATTTGCCGAAATTACTTATTAGTTTCTTTACAGTTAGAGTTTGTGTGATAAAAGAATCCAATCGAGTAATCAAAAAACATAATTACATCATTTGTCTTAGCTGGCGAAAGCACCGTGTAACTACGTTCGTCCGTCGATTTTTAAATTTTTTAATCTAAAGGTCAAACAAAAAATCCATGAGTCCATAATTTCTAGAAAAAAAAAATAAAAATGAATAATCACCAAAAGAGTATTCTGGAGGTCGGGCCCTTAAAAATCTTCTATTTATTTAGAATTTCGTAAAACCTTGAATTACCAACTCTTGTGTATTCGATGCACCAAAAACAGAACATCGACAGATAAAAAACCACCAGCACCACCTGCGTTCGGTAATTAAAATTTTAAGTTTCGTGTATACTTTTTTTAAGCGATCATTTAAGGCTTGGTGTTTAAAAATCGGTTGAAAAAATGTTTTGGTTTTTAAAAATTGGTGCCACTTCCAGCAATCCTTGCGTTTTCATTGGTTGCACAATTGCAAGATGCTGAACACATCGTTGATGTGATTAAAATTTTAACGAGCGATATCCGCATGAATAATTTTGTGTTTGTGGCGGAAATATTGCGCTGTTCTACTGAGAGCATCGCAACTATTGTTATAATTTTTTATAATCATTTTTACTTTTCATTTCGCCATCATCGGATCGAAATTCCTCCATTTCTACTGAAAGGTTGTCCCATATCATACACAAAAAGTACCCATGGTGCAACCAGAGAATTATATTCCAAGCCACAAGTGCAATGTGCTGCATTAGAAAATTAAAAGAGTTTGAATCAAGGCAGAGGTGACAGTTGACCTACTGCCAAAAATCTAAAGTACATTGCAACCTTACATCATTGAAGGTCATCCATCATATTCGAGACACTCCTCGCATACGATATTTTGTACTAGCTCTAGGCGATGTGATGGCCCTTGAAGCGACCATGACCAGTATAATGAATCGACACCTAAATTCTAAATTGATCCTTCCTCAATAACAGAATGTACTTGTTAACCTCAGGCTCGGTTCAGCGATAACGTATTTCGCCTTACCGCAAGTAGAGGAAGTAATCCAAATATGCCTAGTTTGATTATAAACGATTTTTTAACAGTCTCTTTATCCTTATTAAAGGTTGAGTGGTCACTGGGTTGAGGTCCAACTGCTGCAATTCTGAATTTTAACAAACTTGAAAATGGTCCGAGTATATTTCAACGAATTAAGTACTTATGTTGTGTGCCTCAGGTCGTTTTTTTCGACTAAATTATGAACTAAACTAAATTGCTCAGTAGTTCACAATAAACATGCATAGGTGGCAGTAACATCTAAAAACAAGATGTGCCAGACTATTTGAAATACTAAATTGTCGCCTTCTCCTGGATAAAGGAAATATTAAATTAAATTAAAATAATGGAAAATGATATGAAAGTTGCATTATTTGCAAATGTTATTATAAACTATGAAATGTTTAAAAATACACATTTGAAACATTTGAAATAAATACCCAATAATGACACTTGACAACTAAATTGAAAAGTTATCTCGCGAGGAAACTTTTCGTTTGTAATCTGGCGGTGAATTGCGTAAGGTCACCTCAAAAAAGTTTAGTTCATAATTTAGCCGAAAATATCGACCGGAGTCACACAGTATTAGAAGCAATTCAGTCTGAATTGCAATACAATATACATCCAACTTATCAGATGATCTTGGATCAAACGAAGGGAAATATATCTCGCACACCACACCAGAGGGACTCTGATACTTGGTTAGTGAAGCTTTCGTAGAAGCAAAGGTCTCTCGTTGGATACACCACCGAAATCAAATTCAATCAACATTTTTTATTAATCACACTGATTAATGGTATATGTATGGGTTGGGTTAAAGTAGTTGTAAATTTACTGTGCCCTCGCTTTCGTATTCGCCTCCAACTCATTCCCTGTAGGCTATTAAGTTTTATAATAGATAAATTCGATTTAACCACAAGTCACCAAAGAACAGATCCGTAATATGGAAAACCGGCGATTTGTAAATAGAATTTAGCATTTTCGGGGTTAAACCCCACAATCTACCAAATGCCCTTCCTATACATTGCCAACAAAATGTCTGCAGGTTTTTTAAATTACATATTATTCTAGGTGTTACTTCCAAGAGAGTTTGTTGTCTAACAGTAACATTAAGATGTTTAATAATCGGATCCAGTAATTGTTTATCCAAAAATAAACTATTGCGAAACAATCCCAAATTGCCAATACAAGCCTGGAACAGCTTCGACAACGAGAGAAATTAGCTTATAAGCTTGATCCTAATCGGGAGACCCAATAATGATATTCGAGTATACGGCATAGCTACATTGCCAGAGTTCGTAATGTCGCAACCGAGAAAGTGTGTTAAAAATAAGAGCTCCATGCACATCATTGTTGAAAGTGGTTAGTCTGCCATCAGCATTTTGAATAACGTCAAGTCGATACACGTTTTTTTCATTATTTAGTGTTTTGTTTAGTCTAGCGATGTCAGACAGTTCTATGAACGGCTCATAATTTTTTTTAAAATAATTTTTTTGCACTGTCAGAAAATGACCCCAATCAGACTGAAGGAAGATTTCGAACAGTTTTGTACCCAAAAGGTTGGGTTGAGGGTTCGAGAGAGAATAATTACTAATCGGTTAACTCATTGCTATGATATGGTTCAGTTGCAATTCCCTTACTGAATTAACAAAAGTTGGCTCACAACCAACAATCGCAAGTATTGTCGGCCGACTCGCAAGTATTGTGAGCCGTATTTAATACAAAAAATAGTTTAACAAAAGTAAAATGATTTTTGTTTTAATAGTTAGGTAATTATTTTTTAAATTTACAGCAACTGAACAAACAAATTTTTAATTTCTACAACCACATCGCAATTTAGTACATGTTTGATCATCGAAATTTATATTTATATACTTTTTGTGGTAAATAAATATTTACACACTGTTTGTCTATTTTCTAATTTTAGACAACTATTTTGATCCTAAATTTGAACAAAAAACCTAAATATAAACTAATTCAGGTGTTGTTGAACGGTAACCTGATATTTCTGATGACGTAACGAAATTCTTGCTGTTTTGATCATATGATTTAGTTATTAGCGAATAATTGCTTGAACATTGCTAACTGTTGATCATGCCGCTCGTCCGCAAGGATTGGATTTTTTTTATTTCTTCTCCTTGTGGCTCCTCTCAATGGCTTCCTCAATGTGATGTACTCGATATTGTAATTATCCTATTTGGCCTTCCCCAAAATTTTTGACATGTTAAAAAGTTTTAAGCGACTATTACAGACAGTATTAGTTGAAATTCGTAACGATGTAATGTTTTCAATAAAATTTAAAGTATATTTTTGGTTTTGGGTCAGGAATCCGAGTTAAAACTGTTGGTTCCATTTAAAAAAATTGAATAACAATGACTAAAACGCAACTTCAACCGCTTTTTATAAAAACAAATCGAATTAATTTAATACAACAAATGCTTAAAATTTATATTAAAAATAATCTCTATAGATTTTTGGAAATTTTGAATTATGGATTTCAATGGCGGTGATGACAATTGTTTGTGGTTCATGGGCATTATTTCACATAATTTCGATTATATTAGCTGGAGGCGTTGGAAAAAATGGTTCAACTGTAGCTGTAAGTTAATATAAACTATTGTATACAAACAAAAAAAATCTAAACGGTTTCGCGAATATTTTGGAAGGCTTTTACGTATTTTAATAATTGAGGTGTACTAAATATGTAATTGAAAAATCTCCGAATAAAAAAAAAATTAAGTACATTGTCTTGAAAAAGTTAATAATTCGTGTATAATTTTGAATTTCTTGGAATGCTTAACTTAATTGTTTATTTAGTTATTGTTTTGGTAATTATTCAAAACGAAGAGATAGTTGTTGTTACATAATTCATTTGTAATATGTTGTGTGTTATTTGTAAAATTGCGCTTTTGGGTATAAAATACATTTTGTAAGCGATTCCGTTAAATACTAGACTTCGTTTCGAGTTATCTAACACTTTTAAAATTGTTATGTTTAACTTTTAATATATAATTGTTTAATGTATACATTTTTAGTTTAGTATTTACAAAATAACATTTAACTACTAAGTATATTTCCTTAATTTAAGTTGCTTGTTTTACGTAAATAATTTTTAGCATTTAATTATTTAGAATATATTAAGTAATTCTCCTATATATGTATGTTATCGAGTAGCTTCTAAATCGATCCCCCATATCAACGTTTTTCTGCTCTAACTAAGCTCTAGGAAGGTTATTTCGATAAATTTAAATGAGATACGTGTGAGGATATTTCTAACCAAAGGTCGTACGAATCTGTGTATGATAATAAAATTATAGAATTTTCATCTTCTATGTCATTATATAAAAGCATGCCGTTTGTTTTCTACTTTACTACAAATATATTGCAAGTACATGAATGAAAAATTCTTTCACATTTTCATATACATAATACATAATCTTACTGTAATTGACGCACTATATATTATTATACAATGTTATTAAACATCTTATATTATTAAATATTATTAATTTTATTTTTCTATTTAGTGTTATTAAATTTATTAATTTTTATTTTATTTTATTTTTTATTTGTTCTGTTTTTTAATTAAACTAAAAATTTATAAATTTTATTAAAAAAAAAAAAAAAAAAAATTGGAAAAATTAGATGCCTGTGACTGGTGGAACATTGAACTATGTTGTATGTGCCACATTTTCTTTTGGATTCGTTCAAATATTTATAAATTTTTGTCAAATCTTTAGTGCTGGAGGCGTTGGAAAAAATGGTTCTACAGTAGCTGTAAGCTGATTATATTTTTACTTTTATTTTATTGTTACTTCTAGGTTTTTGTTGATTTTCTTATATTATTTAAGTTTTGCATTATATTTTTGGTGTTGCCATATACATATTTATGATTACGATATGAGATTGGAATTTTTCTGCGAGATTGGTGAAGGAAATTTAACAAGATCTAGATTCTAATGCAATATATGGAGTAGGGAGGTTATTTGACTACAAACGAAACAAACTTGATTTTCTTGATTACGGAGGGAAAGGAATAGGAGGAGGATATTTAAATATTTATTGATTACTTACAATAACATGAACATTGGTTAATAAGTTTCATGTAAATGGTAATTAATCGTTCCGGTTTATCAACAAAGATAATTTAAACTGAAGTACGATGCGATCCAAGTCGTATTTGACGTAACTCTATTTTTGTTACTGGATTGTTAGCAGATACATTTTCGATTTTTAGTTGTATCAATGAGGCGTACACTACAAAGATGAAGTTAGTAAAATTTAGAAGTAACAAATCGTTATCAAACGTTTTTTGGACAGTTCATGTAGACGATATGCACCAAATTTTAGTGATTACAGAATCATCAATCGTTAATTGACTGTCCTAGGTATCCCCGGTGTTCGTGTGAAGGAAACCGGTATCGTTTCTTGAAATACAAAATTATCCATATTAGGTGAGAAAGTAAGAGTCCTTAATTTGAACAAAATGTAATCCAATCTATTCTTCTTTCTAGCTATACTAAAAGCGGTGACAATCATATCAACCCGCGTTATTGATCCGCGTTTTCAACCAATCAAGATGTTTAATTGCTGAACAATTTTAATTAACGCCTACTAATTTAAAAATATACTTTAATTTTTGTAAAAATAAAACCTGGATATCTGCACTCGTGAATCAGCCTTTATGGTGTGCGAAACAAATGATAGGAAAAAGAAGTTGCTCATACTTTCAGAAAACCATCCTGTTTGTTTGCCTTACAACTATTTTTATCTAAGGCACTCTAAGCGAGTTGGAAAACATCCTGAAAACACTAGATTTTGTAAAAGTGATATAAGACTATTTAATTTGATTGAGGGCAAATCATCTGATTCGGATGAAAAATCAGATGAATGTTCATGATGCTATGTATAGGGAAGTACAAATAAACTTTGAGGTTTTTTTGTAACTTTGAATCTTTATTCAGACAAATTTGTACAGTGTATTTTATTCAAAGTCTTTCAGAAAGCGTACGGATTCCGCTTCAAAAAAAATGCTCGTGTTTTGAAGCGATTCAAGAATCGACCCAATTTATGGTTTCTTCGTAAGCAGTGAAGTGCTGCTCGGCCAGCTTATGAGTCATCGACCGGAACAACTGGTAGTCGGTAAGAGCAATGTCTGATGAATTCGGCGGGTAGGGTATAACATTCCATTGAAGCGCCTCCAATGTTTTCTTGGCGGCTCTTGCAACATGTGGCCGATTGTTGTCTGGCCGGTTTAACGGTTGAAGTTGATGCATGGCCTTCCTTGTTTTTGCACCATACTCATGGTCTTGAGACGGTTTTGGATCGCTTATTGAGTCACTCCCAAAGTTTCAGCGAGCTGCTCTTGAGTTTGGCATGAACCTTGGTCCAATAACGCCGCCATTTCAGCGTCTTCATATTTTGCTGGTTTCCCTTCGTGTTCTTTGTCACTGGTGTCAAAACCGCCACTTCTAAAACGAAGGAACCAGTACTCACATGTTTTTATTGCTGGAGCAGGTTCCCCATATGCTTCACACAGCAATCGATGTCCATCAGCTGCAATTTTCTTCAAATTTAAACAAAAAAAGCAGAGCTTCCCGCAAATCGTGTTCTGTTGGCACAAAGGTTGACATTGTTAAAGCACACAAAAACTATGTTGTTTACTCTTCAGCGCAATGAGATACATACTGAAGTGTGTGTCTCATTTCGCTGAAGAGTAAACAACATCTTAGAATTGACAAGATACTAGAGCCGCGTATAATGTACAATCGGATTACACAGGAAATTCTTATATAGTCAGTTCAGATTATCCAATCAATTTTAAGATTGCATAACCTGAATAAATCGTTAAAAGAGATTGCCAAGAATCGCCAATGACCAAAATATCGTCATTTAGACGTTGTTGATTATATTTTTAATATAAAATAGCACAGTTGGCAGGCACCAACCTGTCAGAATCAACATGTACTGTTCAAGACCACTTCTAGCTAAATTCGATTTTGTATCTGAAGCAGGGCGGTGGTTAGGTTAGGTTAGGATAAGTTCATGAATATTTTTTTATGAAATTAGTAAATTTGTTATTATAAGCGCGTTTTTCAAACTTGAACAAAATTTGAAACATTATGCCATCGATATTTGGTTGCGTCAAAGTTTACATACAAAAGTATTCGAACATCATCTAAACGATGTGCGTTTCTGGGAAAGATGGTGCAATATATAGAATGTCCAAACTGGCAAAAAGTGCGATTGGCCGAGAAATAAACGGTTCATTTTGGTTACGTAGGGGTTTCCTGACACTTCAGTGTAAAACTGAAAAATTGGCCTTCAACGATTTTCTCGAGCACCAACGGCGGGAAAATTATTTGTGAAATATTAGAATTGGTGATTTGCGCTGTAGCAGAAAGCCTGGGAAATTGTTTTAAGTGTGCATGTATGAAACGCCAGCAGATGAATATCCATCCAACAATTAAAAAGACTTTCGATAACACTGTGTTTGCACGTAACACATCATGTATAATCCAATAATAGACATTAGGGTTTGCAAAATTCGTCAGTCATTTTTAGGACATAATAATTAATTAGGTATTTACTACAAGCACTGATCTGTGCCGAATATAATAAAGAAACATTTTAAAAAATCTGCGCTCACTCTATAGATTGAAATTTCTATAGTTTCATACAATGATAATTGTGATATACCAAGATTCAGATAATCTAAGACCAAAAATTTTATATCGAGGTAAATTTGCAAAAAGAATTATAATAGTTTTAGTGAAAATATTAGATGGTATTTGATTGGCGGTTCTTAAAATATCACGTTGATCCACGAATAATGAGCAAGTTACGTTTTGAAAGCTTGGTATATCGTATTTGGTATATCGATTGAAACTTGGAAAATGTTTCGAATCAAACGTCGATTAAAGCGAAACGACACAAATCGTAAAAATTTATGGTCAAAACTATATTATCAAAAAATTGATAAATTTCACACAACTCAACGTTTATGTAATTTGAATTGATCTGAGGAAATTTTGGTTAAAATTATGTTTCCAAAAAATTATGATTTTCAAATATTTGATTTTAATATAATTTATTTAGCTTCAAGAAATTATGGCCAAAACTGTTTTTCTAGAAATTGATGAAATTCACTTCGATTGATATAATCAAAACTGTATTTCCAAAAACTTTGTGAATTTCACACATCTGATGATGTTATAGGTAATTTATATTTTTCAGTTTATATTTTCTTTCTTGCATTGAGAATTGTTGCCTTTGAAAATGTTCTGGAAACATGCACTATTCCATGAGTTGTATTTTATTTGTTTGTTTTGAGAACTGCTCTGAAAATATTCTAAAATCGTTAACTTAATTCTCAAGTTTAAATTTTATTTTCTTGTTTTGAGAACAGCTTGTTTTGAAAATATTCTTGAATCATGTATGTACTTAATTATCAATGTGGATATTTTTCTTAATTGTTCGCTTTGAAAGTTTGGAAATTTGGAATCGTGTACTTCATAAAGTTTATACTTTATTTTCTTTGAGAATTACATGGAGGTTAGGTTACCAAAACCTTTGAAAGTTGAGATTCCAAATAATGAATCTTTGTATTCTATAAGTTTATACTTTACTATAAAAAAATTCCGAAGCCGCTCACTATGGCACATTTCAAAACAGGATGTAGTAAAACAGGACATCACAAAACAGTACATGGTACGGAACAGGACCGATTAAAACAGTACATCACAAAACAGTACATGGTACATTAAAGTACGTGGTACGAAACAGGACCGATTAAAACAGTACATCACAAAACAGTACATGGTACACAAAAGTACATGGTACGAAACAGGACCGATAAAAACAGTACAACACAAAACAGTACATGGTACACTAAAGTACGTGTTACTGAACGTTAAGCTAGAGGATTTTTTCAGCTTGATTTGTTAAATATTTTTTTTATTGAATACGTTTAGTAAATAGGATATTATCAAGTGGATATTTGCCTTTACCTAGAGTAATTAGACAGTATACTATATAGAATTATAATTGCTTTAAATTATAATAAAATATCCCTTCACCTAACAATATATAACATTATTTTAATTTAAATCGCTAATACTCGATCGTTGCCAAATAGATCAAAAATTTAAATAAATATATAAATAATATATTTATTTTATTTATATATTTACTTAAATTTTTGATCTATTTTGCAACAATAAGTAAAACTTAAACAATTTTTTGGTATTAAAACCTGCAAAATTGACTATTAACTATTTTGTGGTGTTATCTTTTAATACGTACTGTTTTGCGATGTACTCTTCCGTACCATGTACTTTAGTGTACCATGTACTGTTTTGTGATGTACTGTTTTAATCGGTCCTGTTCCGTACCATGTACTTTAGTGTACCATGTACTGTTTTGTGTTGTACTGTTTTAATCGGTCCTGTTCCGTACCATGTACTTTAGTGTACCATGTACTGTTTTGTGATATCCTGTTTTGTGACATCCTGTTTTAGCACATCCTGTTGTGAAATGTGTCGTTTCGTATGAGACCCAAAAAATTCAGACTGTCGTCTCATCAGACTCGATATTCAAAATTATATATAGAAATCTCATGTATTTATCAAATATAATATCGAGGTTATGTTACGAAGGGATTAACAAATCCGTAGCGAAACATAATAATTCGCTAAGGCATTGCGATTATACTTTGTATAAAGTTAAGGTCAAAGTATTTTAAATTTGTTTTAGTAGTTTGGTCACGGGAAGTAAAGAATTCAAATTTTCATTAGTTCGAAACCAAATTTCTAAATGGTAACTTCATCTCGATGCAAAATAAATATCTGGCATCAACCCAGAATAACCCATAATTTAGGTTTGAGAATTGTTCGCTTTGAAAGTATTCTGGAATCGTGAACATAATTATCACCCTTGTCACTTGTGATATACTCGACGCGACCGACATGACTCGAAAGTAATAATATATGATTTCAAACTTCTGCGATTACATTTGACGCGATTGACGAGTCTTCAGCAGGCTATGGAGAACATAGTTTTTGACATTTAGGAGTGTTGTAGTCGCGTCGAGTATATCTCAGTCCTCAGGGGTCAAGTTTGTTTGTTTTGAGAATTGTTAGATTTAAAAATATTCTGAAATCGTGTGTTATATTCTCAAAACTGTAATTTATTTTCTTCATAAAATCTTGCACGTAATTATCAAGTTTAATTTTTTTTTGTTGATTTGCAAATTTTTCACTTTGAAAGTATTCTGATATAGTAGTCTCAAAGTAATATTTCAACCATCGGTTTAGTTATCATCATTAAATAGTAGATTAGTGCATACTGAAGTGTTGGTTTTGTCTTGAACTATTAATTGAAATTCATAGTTTCACTCAATTCAAAAGTTTATCAATTTTACAACGATGAGAATAGTTTTGCTTAGCGCATTAAGCATCTTTTTGCGTCAAGTCAATGTCTTCTGCTTAAATTCAGTATAGTTTTTTTCAGTGAGATAAAATGACGTCCTTACTGTTCAGATCATGGTAGAATTATCCCCATTTGAGAGGCCAAAAATCTTGAGTACAATCAGAATATTAACATAAACACAAATTAAAATTAAAAAGAAAATCCAAAGGAAAAACTACTATCATACTACAAGGGAATTCTGTATGAAATATAGTAAATGGCCCGTCACCTTTTACAACGAGGATTCCGTCACCAAGGGCTAGAACCCGAAATAAAAACTGTTCGACCTTCATCCACATAATGTTAGGACAAAATTTTGATCAAATTTATGGAGAACAATTTATATGGATTTAGATAATTAAAACAGAGAAATTGCCAACAATCATTTGCTACCACGCTATGATTCCGAAGTCAGATTCTCGCCGCTGAAAATTTTTTCAATTATATTATAGTATTCGCCAATTAGGTGTTGGTCTTAACGGTTTCAGTTGAGGCAATATAGATCGTATACGGCTTTACTCAGCTATAGTTTGAAACAGGGCAATTAAGTGAAATTCAGAAAAAATTACTTGTAACCCTAACCACAAAAAAATCACCCTTTTTTTAGAAGTATGTGAAGATAGTATTAGAAGATTGTGGACTAAGGCGAATTAGTAACGAGTTTCATATTAAGTAATATAAAAATTGAGTGAATTAAGAATCATATGTGTAAAAAGAAGAAGAATTAAGTAAATATCAGAATTAATTAAGCAAATATCTTCCAAATAAACAATTATATCTTATTTCGGCATGGGTTTTCAACTGCATGTTTCTTAATCTAAAAATACCCTCTAGCAAGATTTTATAATTTCATGTTTGTCAGCGTTCTAAGAATTCCTTGGAAAACAATTTGAAGAAAACAGAAATTCTGAGAGAAAATTTAGAGAAAACATATTTTAGCGAAAATACGATTAACAGATAATATAAAATCCATGGACAATGGATAAAATATGGATATTTGCATAAAAAATAATAAATGATAGAATTTTTTAATTCATGAATTCTAAGATTTAATTGGTATTTGTTTAATTAATACGATAGGATGTTAAATAATTTAATCTGTAATAGCGAGGCAATAAATCCGTTTATCTATCATTCATACATATGTGCTCATATTTTTTTAAAACTGTGTTCCAGATATGAGATTTCTTAGCATTTCCAGAATTAACCATCACTAAAACCTATCATTTAAATTATTCGCCATCCATGACTATAAAAATCAAAATTTTAGATATTTTCAAATTTTCTACCTGTAAATTATATTCAAACGAGTTTTCCCAGCCTTAGACATGAAATGTGATTACTAAGACCTTAGGCCCGTTGCACATTTCCGCTAAGCTAATCTAAGCGATGTGAGCTATGTACATCGCTCTTGATTGTAAATAAAGAGTTTAATGGAACGATGGACATTTGAGCTAAACTATGCGAGCTATGTTTTTCTGCAAACTAACTTAGCTCGGGTTGTCTTTGGATTGCAATAGTCAACTATGTCGCTCACACATACATTGCTATCTATTATCGTGTACATATTTA
The DNA here is from genome assembly GCA_947310385.1 of Nephrotoma appendiculata. Taxonomy (NCBI): domain Eukaryota; kingdom Metazoa; phylum Arthropoda; class Insecta; order Diptera; family Tipulidae; genus Nephrotoma; species Nephrotoma appendiculata. Next base: position 143,649,060 of record OX371223.1, read on the forward strand.
TAACAATTGAAATTTGGATGACGTTTGAGTATTGTTGTATTTGGTATTGTGAGTGATGTAATTAGATCAAATGTGCAGCGGAATGAGCTGTGGCAGCTAAACTATGCTTATAGAAACTAAGTTGCTCACTTAGCTTAGCTGAAATGTGCACCGGGCCTTACATTTGTACTATTTGCTAGCCATGACACTTTAAACTTTAAATTTTTAGAATTTTTCAAGTTTTGCCTGATATATTCCAACGAGTTTTTTCAGTAATAAAATAGTTTTTGCTTCTAATGAGTTTAATAAAAAAAATAAATTTTGAATAATATACGTTAATGAAATGAAATAAACATTTTTGATTTAAAATGAAATTACTGTTTAACATCATAATTGTTTATCTGCTTTATCGGTATTTCCCGGCCGACTATTTTTACAAATCTGCTTTACCGTCATTTACCGACTGACACCTCATGTTGTTTTGAATCTGCATTATCGAGAGTGTTTACTCTGCAGTTTTCGTTGTTGCACGCGAATACATATTATCGACGTTTTTCGGCTGGGGTGTATCGGCTAACTTGTTGATTGTTTGTGGCTTTGTTATGTCGATTTTAATCAGCCTTCTATTACTAGGTAAACATATTTAAAATATAATTATTTATCTAGTTTTTTTTAGTTATAATGGTAAAAGAAAATCAGTCTGTAATTTAATTCTCCACGAAAACACCCATATGAAGCATTAAGAATCTAAATCGCAGCAGCGTCAATTTAATTCTAATCTCAACAATTGTACATAAATAACTTATGTTTTGGATATATCCTGTCAAAGCACTTCCAATATTGTACAAAAATCCACCAACTATTACCGATTACAACACAACATTTATGGCTGTCTTAACAATGTGGGGAATGCACTTAATTATAATTTTCAGTGCTCTGCAAATAAAAAAATACTAACAACTGCAATAATAATATTTAATACTAATCATAAAATATTAATTTTTTATTTCATTTTATTTCAGACGGACTCAAAAATCTTAATTAATTTAATTTTTATTTTTGTGTAGATTTTTTATTTTTATTTTTGACTAAGTTGTTAAAATAATTTTTCTTGGTTTACCAATTATGATTATGATTTTTTTGTTCCAATTTTTTTTAATTGCATGCAGCTTCCATGGTTAAATTGGGAAATACGAACAATACCTCAATATTTTGCTGTATTTGTGTACGGAATGCTTGGTTATAATAGCGCATCGGTTATATTTACGGGCGGAATTGGCAAAAATGGATCTACAGTCGCTGTAAGAAATAAATAATCAGGGGTCAATTTTAAGTTAATTTTGTAAATATTTTTTTTTCTTCACGTATAATTTAGTTGACTTTTTAGTTAGTTACACGCTAAATCTTTTTTTTTTTAAATTAATATTTTTGTAATTTTCTCGCTGTTTCTTAAATTGTGTGACCGTGAACTTTCGCCTTATTCAAGAAAAACGAGATAACACCACAGGAACACGTTACTAATATTTTGTTTTTCGAAATTCGATCGTTTCCAAATATATCGAAGATGCAAACCCGCGTCGGTATATTATTTCTTAGTTTTGTGTAATCTCCAATAGATGTTAGTGATTTGTAACAAAACCCGATTTTTGTTTTCTATTTAATTTGTTTTATCGATCAGCAATTTTATTATTGTGAAGTTTCGGTCTCCTTCACTATTTTATAATATATAAATGAAATAACCCCAAAACTGTCAAAATCCAACAGTTTTGCTGTAAGTAAAATATATGAGGGTAATACTAAATTTTATGTGAATACATTTACATATATTGCACGTGGTTATGGGCCTTTTATATGTTTTGTGATAGTTTTCTTTTCTATTTATTTATTTTTATGGGTGTAAAAGTTACATTATAGTAAATAGTATAAGATTTTTTGATAATGTGGTAAAAGCCAAATAGGTCCAAAATATTTTTTTTAATTTATTTGAATTATATATTAAATAACTAAAATAAATTTATTTCTTGTTTATTAATACAATTTTTTCTCATTTTTTTGTAAAAATACATGAAATCGTAAAAATCTAGGGAACAAGTGTGCTGTCGCCTGTGATACCATTTTCTTTGGTAGTAGTTCCAGCATTTATTATTGCACAGAAGTCAACGGATCACATATTTGAGCAATATCCATCATTATACATTTTGGCGTTTGGAATGGTTACGGCAAAAGTAACAAATCGACTAGTGGTAAGTTGAATATTTAATCTATTTTATTACTTTGATACATACTCCTAAGTAAATTGCAAAAGTTCAGATTCATATTCGAATTTAAAACAACAACAGTTTCTAATGATTATACTAAATATAACAGAATTTCAAAGCGCAATTATGCCAGCGAGAATGAAATGTTTAATTCCAAAAATAATCATTATCAATTCATTTGAATAATTTCGTCGAATCTTCTTTGCTTGAGCTCACTCTATTAATGAAATAGTGGTAAACCGAAATTATTTCAATTGGTTGTCCAAATCACGAAAAGGCTCGCAGCTGATTCTCCATTTGAAATTGTTTTAAAATTGATCCACCCCAACTCCGTTTTTTCATCAACAACTAGGTTCATCAGCACGTCAGTATAGTAATCGGCATCTATATTAATGTCAGTTTTATTTGATTAGCGTAATTTGGATCATCTTAAAGCATATTAATGAAATGGTTTCATTTTCTACTGTTGAAAACTTGGCCAGATGAAGCTTGCTTGATACTTGGTAATATTAAGACTACCATCACCATGGATGCTTGTTATTCTATTCCTATTTATCTTCTTATTTTCATTTTCGATTGTAAATAAAGCCCGTGATCCAGAATCTATTAGAACTCGTAGAAGCTCTTGTTACCGATTTCTGTTTGCTATTTTCTTAGCATAAAGAAATTGCTAGGAGGATTGCTATAGTATCCTTCTTCTCAGCTGTACATCACTTTTTGGTGAGGTCTTAAGGTTCACATTGCTATCAATTGTTGGCATTCTTTTAGATTTAGACATTTTTTATCCATAATATAGACTAAGAATTGAATTTGAATTCTTGATGATTATTGGATGGCTGCATCAGAATTACGTGTAGTTCGCCTCGTTGCTTCTAAAGCTTAGGATCTTCGTCCCAGGAAACTTAAAAATGTCGACGTTTCTTTTCGATCTATGATGGCATCTCAAACAATAGTAGCGTTTCCTTGTCCAGTTTTTTATGACAATTGCAATTGATATGTAATTCGATGAGATCGTTGGCATACCTAGATTTTAAATGGAATGTATGCTTTCCATTAATAAGCCGTACAACGATTTTATTGCTGCTGGTAATTTTAAGTTCATAGCTGGAAATTTCAAAAATGCGTTAACATGACTGACGGACAGCAATTTGGTATCGATTTGCTACCAGTTCCCATGAGTGATTATAATTATCATCAAAGGCTTTGAAGTAACTTAAGTCTGCCCGATCTCCCCAATATCGATATTTTTGACTGGTTATCTTTATAGTTTTACTTATCTCATTCAAAGGCCTAAAAAAAAAACACAAAACATTGGGTAAGAAAATATCTTTATTTCTCAGCATAATCTTCTTTTAGCTCGATACTTTTACCATCAACCGGCACCCATGTTGTGCATAGATTTCTCAGGCCGACATTTTCATTTAATATTCGATGTAGAACACTTTGAAAAGTCTACTGTGTGTGTTAGCTCGCACACTTTCAGTCGATGACCATTCAATACCATTTTATGTATTTGGTCAACCACTGCGTATAGTTAACGAACGGTTTCGCGTTTTGTTCGTTTCTACGTGGGATTTATTACTATTTTAGGCCGGATTTATGATTGGTGTTCGTTCGTTCGTTCTGACAATTTTTTCCACCAATCATATTACTCAAAAATAACGTTTTTCTTCTTCTGGATTTTTCCACAAGAGATAATTAGTCGAAAAAATGACCGAACGAACGCAACCATAAAGGCGCCATTATATTCATTTTGTTGCGGATAAATATTATTTTGGAAACTAAAAAAGAGAATTCCTTACCTTTTAAAAATATATTTGAAAAAAATTATTATATGTCGATTACGTGTCGAAAACATTTTTCAAACGATGCACGTATAAAAAATTTCATACAATATGCGAATACCATACGTGTATTGGAATTCCATTGTAAATGGGTGTACATAAAGTTTACGTTTTCGTAAAGAATTTAGTGTATATATTTTTTTGTTGGGAGGAAGTTTAGTTGCAACCTGGACCCTATTGCACTAATTCCTTATCGCTTATAAAATAAAACCGCATACGTGATAAGTGCAGCACAAAGCGAAATAAAAAGTACTTATGATAAAAAAACTATTTATAATAATAATTGATACGTGTTATTCGAAAATATAATTAATTGTTTCGTTCAAAAATGTCACGCGCGGAATCCGAAGGCCAGCAATTAGCTTTATTGGAATTAATTAAAGAAAGAAAGGTAAGTTTAATTTCATTCTATAATTACTGCATGTATATTATTGTTAATTATGAGTTCTCTAAAGGTATTTGCAATTTCTTTCTAGAATTTGTTATTTGGATCTTTTCATGAACCAAAAATTAACGCATGGAAAGAGATTCTCCAAAAGGCAGAATCTCTGGGGTTAGCCACTGCTGGCAGAAATTGGACCTACGCTCGTGATAACATTTTCGGACTCTGGCAAAGTAGAACATTAGTAAGTTTATCTGCACGAATTTTCAATTATGTTTGATCTTTATTTGTTTGTTTCAGTCTAAATTGTACAACGCAGAAACTAAAGGTGGAGAAGATATAAAGCTGGATTCAATAGATAAGGTTATCCTGGACATTTTGGAAATAGATTCTCCAGTTGCGAAGGGTCTAGGGTTGCCGAAAGTAGATGATATTCCCGGAGTTTCCATATTGACAGAAGAATCATGTAACCACAAGACCAGCAAGATCTCCAGCGCAGGAAACAATCATTTAATTTCAGGGCAAAATAAACGGAAATTTAACCCTGACTCAGTTGAACTTTTAAAAGAACAAGTTTTGGAATCTGAATTGCACAAAAATAAATTGAAAATTTTAAAATTGGAACGAGAGTTGGGAATCTCTCCTTCAAAATTTACTATGGAAATTAAAATTAACAATAATAATAAAGAGTAGTCCCGATACAATTTTTCTAAATCACAATTTATTAACTTCATGATAGATTTAAAATATTATTAATTTTTGTGGAATTTATAAAATGTATAACCATTATTTTAATGTTTAATAAATGTAGTAAAGGGTGGGTAAGTTAAACGATTGTTTTAAAAAACACTATAAAATGAGTATACATCTTTATTTTGTGGGAACTTGTTTTATTTTGTATGTTGGAGTCTCTGATTTAAGAATGAAAAACAATTTCAATTATTAAAACTAAATTGAGTAGTTTCTGCTATGCAAGTTGGTAAAACAAACATATATAATCACAATAAGTTGATAAATATAAAGTGATAAGTGGTTGATGCAATAATTAATAATTTTTACAATCGTCATTAAAAAAAAATTATTTTAGTAGGCTGTTTGAATTAGGAACAAATTTTGACTACCTTTCTTTGTTAATGGTGTGCATAGTGGCACTTTTAATCGAATGACTAATGTATTATGGTTGAACGACAAACATCGAGAACAAATAAACAATGATAAAATAATAAAATCATAAAACAATAAAATCAAATATTGTGCTAAAATAAAAAGTACGAAAAACAAAAAATCGAAATATTAGTGACACATAAAAAGATATTTTTTTATAACTGGGGCATCCTATTCGGAGCCCCAGGTAGTGGATTGAAAGTAAACAAACTTCTAGTGTGATTCAGTGTACAACAGTGATAACTATGCAATCAGAAAATACTATTAATAATTCGGATGTGGAAATAAATTTCGAAAGTTATCCAAATCCAATAATTAAACCTCCAAAATTAATAAAACGGCCCGGAACGGCTTTAGAACAGTCGCAAATTAGTGAAAGTCAAGTACAACAGTTAATTCAACAAAACGCTGATTTAATTAAAAATAATCAGAGTATGGTAAGTCAAATAGCCATATTAGAACATCAACTAAAAGAAACCTCACAGAGAATAATGGTGTTAAATGCTAAAAAAAATCCTAATGAATTGACGTACAACGTGCCAACACAAACACAGTTTAATTCATTACCCCTAAACGAAAATAATACTGTAAATATAGCAGATATACGCTCATCCGCCGATGAGATTAATGATTCAGATGGTGAGTTTATACCGGTCCTACGACGACAAAATCGCCAGAAAACCCGTAATAATACCATTAATAAAAAACAAAGTAATAAAAACATACAAACCAAGGATAATAAAAACTCTAACAATGATAATAATAATAAAAATAACAATAATATCAAAACAAAGGTAAAAATACCTCCAATTAATATATACGTGCAAACGCCAAAGCAGACCACAACAGTATTAGAACGATCTACCGTTAAAGATTTTACTATACAAAGAGTAAATAGTAATAAACATATTCTTTATGTTGAGTCGCTGGAAAGCTATAATAAGGCAAAACAATTATTAAACACAGTGTATACACAATATTATACCTATACACCAAAAGCACATAAGCCAAAAAACATACTTCTCAAAGGGTTATCAAATGATGAGGATACCAGTGAGTTGCTGAATGAACTAAAATCCCACGAAACAGACGAACTGCAGTTTACAAAGTGTGTACAGTTCGAAACTAATAAACCAAGAACAGACAACAACAAATTGGCAATTTACATGATACAAATAACAGCTGGATCAAATTTAAATGCGTTATATAAAATACAATACCTACGACATCAACGAATCAAATGGGATAAACTAAAATCGAATGATAATATTAGCCAATGTAAAAATTGCCAAAGATTCGGACATTCGGCAATTAATTGCAACCTCCCATACCGTTGCGTAAAATGTGACAAGGAACATCAACCGCAGCAATGTCAATTAACTAAAGAGGAAGGCTCTACGGCTTACTGTACAAATTGTAAAGAAATAGGACATCCAGCCTCATTTAGAGGATGCCCGGTGTATAAAAAAATTATAAAGAAGATGCAGGAAGCTAGACTACTAAAGCAGCAAAAGGTGGAAAGTCGAAATTTCAACTCATCATATATTAAAACAGGAACCAATTTTGCAGATCTCTTTGGAGCCAACAACAACAATAAAACTGGTAAATCACAAACAACTACTAACAATAGTAACACTACTAACAATATAAATGAACATATATTACAGAAGTTGAAGATATTTGAATCGTATATGATCGAAAATGATAAAAAGATTGAAACATTATTCAATACAATACGCTCTTTAATGAATGAGTAAACAACTCAACTTCTTCGATATTAAGAAAATAGGTAATCAATATACCAAAAATTACTATAAGATATATTTTACTTCTGTAATATTATGTTTAGAATCGGCAATACGAGCATTATTAATATCTATTTATAATGGGAGTAATAACGCTAACGAAAAAATTAAGAAATACCATGGCAAATATTAGAAATTTGAAAATTGTAGCTATAAATGTAAATTCCATTTTTTCAATTGAACGAAGAATGAATCTGATAGACTTCATTGATAGACACAATCCTGATATAATGTTATTAACGGAAACTAAAATAGATAATACGTGTAAAATGGCAATTAAAGGATACATACAATATTATCAGAAATGATAGAAACAAATTAGGTGGTGGTACCGCTATACTACTTAAAATTAAATATAAATTTAAACATATCTCCTATATAAATCATCATCTAAGCAAGATAGAATGTACTGTAGTAGAAATTTACTTAAATAATAACAACAAATTAATTATAGGTTCACTTTACTCGGCTCCAAACCAATCCAATACAGATTTTATTACAGATTTAAGCCACATTTTCACTCAGTTGAATTGTAATAGTCCTAATAAATTTTACATATTTGCGGGGGATATGAATGCCAAACACAGTTCTTGGAATAACACTGTAGAAGATTCGCGAGGGAAAAAATTACGAGAATGGATTAACACAAATTCACAGTTTTATAAACTAAAATTTATTCCGCCAGATAAACCTACGTATCCGAGAACGAAATCTACATTAGATTTAGCATTCATAGATGACCGAATGAAACTGTCAAATGAGACTTATTTAAATACTGTCAAATACGATAGCGACCACCGAGCATTAGAATTTAGTATTATCACGCAGCAAATCAACGATCCAATAATTGCAAACGCAACAATAGATAACCAAAATAACTCAGCGTGGGTTAGAGGAGTAGATTGGAATAGTTATAGGGATAAGTTAGAAAAATATCACAAAAAAATAAACGAAGAAGACATCGGAACGAAAATTGCTAACAACCGAAATTTAACTAATGACGAAATAGACCAACATTTACTAAACATTGACTCAATGATAAAAAAAACTATACAAGAAACCAGGACCAATAATAAAGAAAAGGTATATTTAAAAGATTTATATGGAAATAAAATCATATTTAAATTATATAAACAAAAAAGTATAATAGTCTCACAAATAAAGAAAATGAAAAGAAGAAATAATTATAATAGAAATATCATGAACAGACTTCAATCAATATTAAACAATATCAATGATTTAATAAAGCAAAACATTAAGATTCAAATTAATAAAGTTTGGAAATGTAAAAAAGAAAAGATCCAAATAAAAAAAAACACAAATTTTTTTAAAAATATAAATCAAATTTTTAGACCGAAAGATAAAATATCGATAAATAATTTAAATATGAATTTAAGCAAGAGTGAGGATCTGATATTGCTTAATTATCAAAACAAATACTCGATTGATTTAAATGATAAAAGTAAAACTAAACGTGTAGATAGTGAAAATATTGAAATATTGGATCCCGAGAATAAACTAAATGTGATTGGGGCTTATATTCAAAAACAAACAGAGAAACACAATAGGTCGAGAATGGAAAATACTATTAAAATATTTACATCACAAATAATAGAGCAAAAGCCAACAGTCTTGTTTAACAACATTGATAAATTTTTTAAGGACGAGTTTAACGATGACAGCACGGCAGATTATATAAATCAAAACACTTTGACTAATAACAACCTTCAAACGACCATAGATGAACTCAAAAGTATTTTCAAATGTTTAAATAAAAAAAAATCCTCGGGGCCAGACAACATACCAAACATAGCACTCAAAAATATACCGGACTGTATCATTAGAGACTACTGCATATTGTTCAATAATGCATTAAATAACAACTACTTTCCTAATAAGTGGAAAATGTCGAACATTGTACCGATAAAGAAAAAAAACAAGAATCACAATTGCTATAAGAGTTATCGCCCTATAAATTTAGTTCCGAATATTAGCAAAGTTTTTGAAATAATAATATATAATAAAATACTAGCACACACCACAAAGGAAAACTTATTACCTGACATACAATTTGGATTCAGATACGGCCATTCCACGGTACACGCGGTCAATAAATTAATATCGGACGTAATTAGAGGCTTTAACAATACTTGTGTAACCGGAGCTGTCTTGATAGACATCCAAAGAGCTTTCGATTCTGTCTGGATAGAAGGATTAATCTATAAACTAGAGAAAAGGGGGTTTGATATAAACATAATTTATTTTCTTTATGAAATGTTAAAAGATAGGAAATTTTACATCTCAGACGGAGCTATAACGAGTTGCGAATTTCAATTATACAACGGTCTTCAACAAGGAACAATACTGGCACCAATTCTGTTCACTTTATACACGGCAGATCTATTAAAAAACGAAAGCATAAACTCAAAAGAATGTCAGGCGTTAGCATATGCTGATGACATTGTTATATACTCGACATCAAAAAGTATAGATGTTATCCAACGAACGTTGCAAACAAATGTAAACTATATTAATGAATACTGCAAAACATGGGAACTTAAAATAAATATTTCTAAATGTGAAGTAATTTTGTTTCGGCTACCTTTAAATAAAATGAATAATAATATAAGAAAAAATTGGAAAAAAATAAGGGTTAAACTCAATAATAAAAGAATAGGACAAACAATTTTAGTCAAATACCTAGGTATAAATCTAGATCAGTATATATATTTCGATAAACATATAAAAATGCAAATCGAAAAAGCATGTAAAGCCTTCGGATTGCTCAAGCTACTATTTCTGTCACAACACCTAAATAAACAGGTCAAATTAATCTGCTACCAGATGTTAATAAGACCAATATTAACCTACGGAGCGCCTATATGGTATAATATATCCTCGGCCACAATGGAAAAACTACGAGTTTTCGAAAGAAAATGTCTGAGAGCCTGTCTTTCAAAATATAGAAAAGCAGAAAACAAGGATCATTACATTTCTAATAAAACCCTATATAACTATATTAAATTTGATAGAATAGATGTATTCATAGTCGAGCAAATAAGGAAACACATAGTAAGGTCAACTACCAATAATGAAAATTCGATGATTTATGCACCATATCTAACAGAAATGGAACAGTTCAAAGAAGAAATAGAAAATAAATTTCCCCCACTAGAATCCTTTATTTACTTAGATCAAAATTCATATATACAAAACCACAACACGGCAATACCCTTATTATATCATATAAACAGAAGAAAAAATAATAAATCGATTAATCCAAACGTCTTCAACGACCCAACACAAATTAGGTTTAATACGAACATTTCGAATAAATCGGTACTCAAACATGTTAAAAATATAGAAAAATATTGGTGGTTACACCAAAATAGTTAATTTAAAAAAAGCGTATTAATTGGCGAATCCCAATATCATTTCTAGTCATATTTTAAATCTTAATTGAATTAAAGTAAGGATTGTTTTTAGAAATACCAGTAACTTTTTAAATCCTAAAATAGCTAAATTAATTAAATTTTCGCAATATAAAATTCCATAAAAACATTAAACATTATCATGATTGTGTGTGAAATTTAAAATATCATTGATGGTTAACTTAAACAAATTGAGAGCTTCAATTATTGCCAAGGAGGCCTAAATTTTGTAAACTAGTATTAAGTATAGTAAGTTTTTTGATATATTATGTTTGACTTGCTAAAAAGAAAAAAAAATGTAAAAACTGGAAAATAAAATAATAATTTTATATAAACAAAAAAAAAAAAAAAGACTAATGTATTATGATAATAACCGTGTTACTTTGGTGCAAGCAATTCCCATTCTGAATAGGAATAAATATTTTGCTCAAAGTAACAACCAAACATTTTATTTATTTATTTTTATTAGTTGGCAACAATTACATTTTGAAGTTAAAAAAAACGTGAAAATATAAGTAAATATATTTAATTAAATATTAATAATATAGATTATTGAATATAATTACAAATGATTTCGTCTTGTTTAGAAAAAATCGATGTCCAAAAAACAAATATCACGTTAATGCCAAGATTTAAAAATAAAAGTATTCAATAAAACTATTCTGGTGGTGAACTTTAAAACTACAGGTAGAATATAATTATTCTATACCAGCAAAAAGTTGGTTCAAAACTATTCCAATTTGGAATAAAATATATGGGATTGTTGTTGTAAATTTACCAAAGTTAGACTCTTAATAAATTTAAAATACAAATAGTAATAACTTGTTCAAACCCGTCGCATTATTTACTCATAAGCATATAGTGCTAATTTTTCCCTCGTTTTCAATTATGATAGGCCGAAAGAAATACTAAGAAAAAATTTAAAATCAAAAAATTAATGTATGTGGCTTAATAAAACCTATATCGAAGTTGACCATGTAAACGTTCTCTTCTAAACTCCAATCGCAGAATTGTTTTTCAATCTCATACTAATTGGAATATTTATTTTCTATCATTTCAGGTAGCACATATGACAAAAAGTGAATTAGAATATTTAGACTGGGGTCTTATTGGCCCACTATTTTTATTTTTAAATCAATACTTCAATAATTTCTTGCCGGAGTACTTAGTTTTATGGTTTGCTATGATTTGGTGCACATTCGACTTGGTGGTTTACTGTGCGAAGGTGAGTTAATTATCGAAAGAATACTCGAATATATATTTTTTATTAATTTGTCTGTTTTAATATTCCAGGTGTGTCTAGAAATATGTGATCATTTAAAAATTCAGTTATTCAAAATACCGTATCCACCGAGACCAGTAATGACGACACAAGGTACGAATGCACCATCACCAGGTAGTTTTTCTACGTCAAGTCGTAGTAGTATAAGTAGCAATCAAAGTGGTGTGGGTATTGAAAATAAAAATGGTACAAATGCACATAATACTCAGCAACAGCATCGAAAATCAGGGAGGAGTAGTAAAAAACATGTTCACTAAACTATATGTAATAAAAAATAACTAAAATATTATATAAAGCTATAATATTACTAATTAATAAATATTTAGTTTAAAACAAAACCAAGAAACAAAAAAAACCGAACCTCCAAAAAATGTGTATATCATCAAGATTATTACTACCATTACCTATCGGATTTTTTTATTATTAACTGTTTCCACATTGTTTGTATTTCACAATGGAAAAACGCGGGAAAATTCTAAATTTTTGTCATTTCACTATTCGGAAAATGATCGTTGGCTTTGTAAAAAGCACAGTAATTTGCTACCATGAATTACTTATTAATGTAAATAAATTTGCCAAAAAACTATTATGACAAACATTAGGATTGAGAATATTTAATAATGCTCGATTATTATTATCGTCGCCCCCACCCTCCCAAAAAATTAAATATTAATTTATTATTTATTATTTTATTTGAACAAATACAAAATAAGGAAAATACCATATATGAATAAACAAACTAAAAAAAGGAAATAAGACGTTTTATAAAAATTGAAATAAAAAAAGTGAAAAAGTATGAAAATAAATAAAATATTGCATTTCATTTCAAAATAGCATTTGTTCAAAATGTTTAAGCTGCTAATACGCCAAGGTGACTAACTTCATTTTTCTAAAAACAGTCCAAGTTTTAAAAAACTCATTTAAATGTTTAATATGTTTTAAAAACTTTGTATAACTCAACGGATTGAATTTGAAAGATGAGTTAATCATTTTGACTTCTATGCAGCTTGTTTCTGTATGTTGTGTTTGCTTTATCATTCATTTTGTTCATAATTTTATCAAATGCATCATAATACTTAAAAACTGAAATTTATATTCAAAATTGTTTTTGATAAGACGATACTTTTTTTAAATGCACTAACTTTTTAATTACCTAATTTGTAGAAAATATATATATAAATTAGTTTTTAGAAAATATGTACATAGTTAAATTTTAATATTCTATAGCTTTTCTGTCCTCCCTCGTAGATGATGACTACCACTCTTCTAACACTAAAATTTCTAATCATATTCAAAAATCACATCACAACAATCATCATAACAATAACCGGCATCATCATCATAATAATGGCCATCGAATCAATACTCGAGTGTCACAACAAAAAATTTTGGTTCAAGGATCCTAAAGCGTAGCGCCGTCATCATCGTCTCTTGCGTGTAGGCAATACAAGGTGGTATTCGATCAAACTTTATAAATGTTGTAATTAATATTATTAAGAATAATAATTTTGTTTTTGTTGTTTATTATGGTAAATCGAAAGAATACATAATTTCTTTTTAACTTTATGTAATGTAATTTGTTTTTATTTTTGTGTTTGTTAAATTTAAATGTGTTCATTACAAAATTTAGAGCACGCGGTTTAAAATTAATTTTTCGTTTTTTGTGTTACTAAACTTTTTAATTGGTAGAAGGATTTTGTAAAGGTGAGTAAAATTTTATGGGAGAAAAATCTGTTCATTTATAGGAGGCATTTCCCGCGAGTATACCGGTTGCTAAACAGGATTGTGGCGTGTGATATTGTGCGCAAAATGGTAAAATGACGCTTAGACGAGAAATAAACTCCTTTGTGGAAAAATCCGACAGCGAACTCAAAGAATTAGAAGGACAAATCAGGCCGGAGCCTGTAAATAAAATTAATAAATTGGAGGCCCGCCTTGAAACTCATACCTCGCAAACTATTGGAGATGGCCAGCTAAATAAAACCTTTCCAACTGAACCAGTTGCCGAAAGCTTATGAAAAATTTCTAACATTCGATGGGGAGATCCCATTTGAGAATTTTAAAGAGCAGTTCCAAGCAGCAGTTCATAGCAATGCTATGAGTTGGAGCTGATATATGGGTAGTCCACACGTCAGAAAACTATGCTAGATACAACTCCAAAGGTGGGTTCAGAGAATATCACGCAAATAAAGGCTTCTCGAGCTAGCTGACGATTATAAGCAGCCAAGTACACAGCCCCGAGAGAAGCAAAGAAATGAGGCAGTTAGACGCAGTCGAGCAAGATCGCATGGATCCGGAAAACTAAGTTTCGCCAGTTTTTGAGGGGCGTAAGTTGATGAAAGGGAGAAAATGCCTCAAGAACACCGTTAAAATCACACAATTTGGGGCTCATTAAAAAACGTAGCTACACTCAGAAAAAAAATATGATAAATACATGATTACATTTAGCATATTATGATAACACGTAATCATTGTTATTATTAATATTATCATTGTGTGTTAAATACAGGGTTATCCAATTCGAGGTTGATAAAGTAAACTTAAAAAAAACACACAAAATATTCGGAATGTATTGTAATTTTTATTTCATTTTACAGATTGATCCTTGCCATTTTTAGTTAAACAAGATATCATTCAAATGTCCTCCACGGGACTTCTTACAGGCCTTGATTCTTTTGAGGTAATTTTCAATGACTTTTCGGCACATTTCGGGCGGTATCTCGGCCATTACTTTACGAATATTAGTTTTCAATTCGTCAAGAGTTTGAGGATTGTTTGCGTAAACACGATCTTTCGCGTAGCCCCACAAAAAGAAATCCAAAGGCGTTAAATCACAGGATCTTGGAGGCCAATTGACATCAGCCAATCGCGAAATCAAACGTCCAGGAAATTTCTCTTGCAAAAGATCTCGATTTGCTCGTGTTACGTGACTGGTTGCTCCATCCTGCTGGAACCACATATCGTCAAGATCATAATCTTCGATTTTCGTAAAAAAATAATCGGTTAACATGCGGCCATAGCGCTCAGAATTGACGGTAACGGTTCGTCCATGGTTGTTCTCAAAAAAATACGGCCCAATCACACCACCAGACCACAATGCGCACCAAACAGTGACTTTTTCCGGGTGTAATGGCTTCTCTACAATCAATTGTGGATTTTCTGAGCCCCAAATTCTACAGTTTTGCTTATTAACGTATCCACCAAGCGAAAAATGAGCTTCATCACTGAAGAAAATTTTGTTCGAAAAATCAGCATCGACGGCCTGTTTTTCCGCGTTTAATTTTAACGCGTTGGTCGATTGTTAAATGCTCCATATTCTTAAATGGCAGAATGTCAACTAAATAAATGACAGCGTACTTGACGTTTATCTTTGACAGATGTCGGTATACAGATTTCTACTTTATCAACCTCGAATTGGGTAACCCTATACAATCGATTAAATGATTGATTTTATCATACTATTATATTCTTGATCATTTTCTTGATCTTCTTCATCATAAGAATAATGATCACAAGTGGTCACAAGTGATCATTATTCTTATGATAAAGAAGATGAAGAAAATGATCAAGAATATAATAGTATGATAAAATCAATCATTTAATCGATTGTATTTAACACACAATGATAATATTAATAATAACAATGATTACGTGTTATCATAATATGGTAAATGTAATCATGTATTTATCATATTTTTTTTCTGAGTGTACTTTTGCGTGCCTAATGGCACAGTTTCTATGCATATTTATACTGGATACCGGAACTTAGTCGGTTGTTCGTCCTTTTATGATAAATTCAGAACAAATTGATTATATTCTTCGTTATAACACCGGCACATGAATCTGCGGTAGTCAAAAGAGAATCCTTAAACAGCACTTAACATCTGACAAAGGTTTATGGATGAGTATGTGGCGAATGATCTCAGACGTACGCAATGTATCTTCGACGACATCACCGTGGCAGGTTGTACATTATCTGAAACTTTAGATCGAGTACACTTGCTATTAAAAACTTTCGCCGATACAATTTTCACCTGAATAAAGAAAAATGGAAATTATTCAGGGAATCGATAAAATATTTAGGATAAACCATAAGCAAAGCCGGTGAAGAGAAAAATGCCGATAAAACCGCGACACATACGAATCCACGGTCCAAATTACTACGGAATGATATGCAATAAATTTGGGATGGAGCGTCCCAACGAGCGTTTGATGATATTAAAGCGGAAACGGCAGAAACTTTTCCATCAACTTCAAAAGAGGTTTCTAGAAAACAGTTAATCATCAAGAAACAACTACCTCTAGAACAACTCAGCAAAAGAACAGCAACCAGCTCAACAAAATGAAGCACGCAGCCAAAGGTAAAAGCCAGAGGGCTTTCCCTTTTCATGCTAACGTTTGATAAATCCGAGCAAATAGAAAAAATTTACAATATAACTGGCATACTCAACATACGAGTAAAGATCGAAGCTGTTAAAAGAGGCAGGATAAGAACAGTACAATGTAAAAAATGCCAAGGATATAACCATACACAACGATATTGCGCACGCGAACCAAGATGTGTGAAATGTGCTGAAAAGCATCCAACACAAACTTGCAAACTATCTAAAGAAGGACCAGCAAACTGTATAAATTGTTATGGGCAGCATCCAGCCAGCTACCGAGGATGTGAGGCTGCTAAGCAGCTACAGAAAATGAGGGGATCAGGCACGCAAACCCCCTCTAAGTCATCCAAACAAGAATCTAGCAAGAAATGAAGCATCTATGCGTAGGGAGAATTACACATATGCTCAGTCCAGACATCAAAACTACTCATTAAGAATAGCCATATGGAATGCAAACGGATTAACACAACACCTAGAAGAATTAGAACTATTTTTAAAAACTGAAAAATTATGATATATGCTTAATATCAGAAACACATTTTACCACCAGCTCCTATGTATCAATCAGGAGATATACTTGTTACCATACCACCTCACACCCTGCAGAACGAGCAAGAGGAGGGTCATGCTATATTTATTAGGGATAATATCAAACATCATGAAGAATTAAAAATAGAAAAAGAATCCATGCAAGTAACCACCGTGATGGTTAATTTTGGTTATCACAAAACCTGTAATATATCTGCGATATATTGCCCCCACGGTATAACCTAAAAAAGAAAACTACATTAACTTGTTCCAGAAATTAGGAAGTAACTTCATTATTCAATATTCAAACTGTGAATTTTACTCAGGAGGGAAACCAACGTACTGGCCAACTGATCCTAACAAAATCCCAGCTCTTATAGATTTCTACATCACTAAAGGCATATCTGAACGCTATATCTTCTTAGAAAATGATGAAAATCTAACATCTGATCATTTTCCTGTTATTATGACAGTTAGTGAAAATGTAATAGAAAAAACAAATTCACCACAGCTCACAAACAACAAAACAAACTGGGAACTGTTTAAGCAGTTGGTAGAGGAAAAAAATAGAACTTCAAGTGCCAATCAAAAGTGAAAATGAAATAGAAGAGGAACTCCTTGATGTCATACAATGGTCGGCTTGGGAATGCACCCCCCAAATTATCATCCAGGAAAGAAAACTCCGTTCTTTACCCAATAAAAGTAGTAAGAGAACTAGTGCAGGAAAAACGAAAAGCCCGAAAGAAATCGCAGACTAAGCGTGCGTATTGAAATGAGAATTATATTGTTTTATAAGTAGGCAGCTATTTATATTGATTTTGTTTTAATAAAAAGGTTTTCTTACTTCCGTCTATCATCTAATATAGAAAAGACGTATTTTAATTTAGTAATACAAATTCGTATCTATCGGCAAACTTTCAACAGGTTATGGGCCCAGATTACGATTATTTGTGCATTAGAGAACGGCGATAATTAAAATATATTTAAAATGTCGGAAATCGCATCTTCTTCAATAGAAAAACTAAAAGGGCGTGATAATTATGATTCGTGGAGGTTCGCTGTACAAGCATATTTTGAGGACCTAGACCTGTGGGATGCAGTAATAGGTGAAGAAGAAACCGAAAAAAATTAAAAAGGCACGCGCAAAATTGATTTTGTTGATCGACAAAATAGTTTACCCACATGTGCAGAATACAAAAACTGCTAAAGAAGCATGGGATGAATTGGAGAAAGCTTTCCAAGACGTTGGATTAACGAGACGAGTAGGTTTACTCAGGAGTTTAATATCAACGAGAATGACTGATTGCAGTTCCGTAGAGGAATACGTGAATAAAGTGGTCACGTACGCATATAAGTTGAATGGAGTCGGATTGGCTGTGACGGATGAATGGACTGGAACGTTGCTATTATCGGGTCTACCGGATGAATACAGACCGATGATTATGGGAATTGAAGCTTCCGGAATTAAGATTTCCGCCGATATAATTAAAAATAAAATATTGCAAGATGTCAAGAATGAATCTATGACAAATAATGCAGCATTAGTTACCAAGAACGTTAAGCCCAAAAGTAAGGACAAGAAGTTCATTCGATGTTACAATTGTAACAAATTGGGCCATTATGCGTCTAATTGTCCAGAGAAACGGTCTACAAAACCTCAGAATGAAAAAATTTTGTTTACATCGTTTCGGAGTACAACCTCGAAATCATCAGAGTGGTATATTGATTCAGGAGCTTCAGCGCATATGACCGCACACGGGAATTGGTTCAAACTAAACCACAGAGCCACAACCGAACAATGAGGTCGTGACTGCGAATGACTCTCGTCTGACCATCAGAAGTGTTGGAGACATTCAGCTGGAGGCCACTGATAGAGGTGTTGTCAATGTGGAAGGAGTGATGTTTGTTCCAGATTTGTGTGCAAACCTTTTATCCGTCAGCCAGATAGTAAAAAGCGGTAAAAAGGTAGTATTTGACAACAGTAGGTGCAATGTTTATGATCAATCGCACAAAGTAATTATCACAGCAAAACATGTAAATGGTATGTTTTTAATCGGCCGAGTGATAGTTTGGCCATGATATCCAGTGCTGAGACGTCTAGATCAGATGAAATATTATGGCATCGGCGAATGGGACACCTAAATTTCAACAGCTTAATGAAGTTGAAATCAGAACGAGCAGAAGGTGTTAATTTTAGTCAAAGAAACCACGATGGATGTTTAGTTTGTTTGAAGGGTAAACAAACACGCCTTCCCTTTAAAGATGTTGCAGTTCGGGCCAATCAAAGGCTCGATTTAATACATTCTGATTTATGCGGTCCAATCGAATGTGCTTCGCTTGGAGGTGCGCGATATTTTATGGTGTTCGTAGACGATTCCACAAGGCGCGTTTTTGCCTACATACTTAAATCAAAAACAGATGTAGTTAATACTTTTGTGGAATTTAAAAATATTGTCGAGAACCAGAGTGGAAGGACCATAAACATTTTACGTACCGATAATGGTTCTGAATATTGCAACAAGCAATTTTTGAAGATTATACGCACGTCAGGTATTCAGCATCAACTAACCGCACCGTATACGCAAGAACAGAACGGAGTTGCAGAACGCATGAACCGGACTATAATAGAACGTGCGCGATGCATGATATTTGATACCCACCTAGATAAACAATTTTGGGCAGAAGCAGTGTCTACCGCTGCGTATATAATTAATCATTCGCCGTGTAGAGTGATCAATGGAATGACACTACAAGAAGAAGCGTGGTCGGGGAGGAAACCGGATTTGTCGCGGTTTCGAGTGTTTGGTTGCGAGTGTTGGGTGCATATCGCAAAGCAAAAGCGAAAAAAATTAGACCCAAAGTCGAAGATGGGAATCTTTGTCGGTTACAGCGAAGTATCGAAGGCCTACAGGGTGTATGACCCTGATACTAAGCGGATTATAGTTAGTCGTGATGTGGTGTTTCACGAAAATCAACGTGTTGGGGAACGGATACTGCCAGATTCAGTCAGTACTTATTTAGATATTTTCCCAGAAGCGTCGATATTTGATGATAACCCTGCAGATTTGTCGCAGACCACAACGAATGATCCAGATCATATTGACAGTACAGGATCATCCGCTGCGAAGGAACCAATGATGATACACTTTACACGACCAGTGAACATGAAGAAATAGAATTCTAGTGGGGGTATTGAAATGAGAATTATATTGTTTTATAAGTAGGCAGCTATTTATATTAATTTTGTTTTAATAAAAAGGTTTTCTTACTTCCGTCTATCATCTAATATAGAAAAGACGTATTTTAATTTAGTAACACAAATTCGTATCTATCGGCAAACTTTCAACAGTGCGCCGCAAGATAAAACCACCTTAAACAACTCGTGCATCAAGCTTAAGGCACTCATAAAAAAAGTGAAAAATGAAACAATTGGAAAATACCTTTGTTCCCTAGCTCCAACTAAAGCTACCGACTATCCCCTCTGGAAAACAACAAAAGGGTTATAACGACTAAAAACGCAGATCCCAGAAATGGGTTAGAAGTGCGAAAGATAAAGCTGACCTGTTTGCTGAACATCTTGAAGGAACATTTCAACCTCTAGGTCAACAAACCAGTTACGAAAACACTGCTGATACGCCCAGAACATTTGATTTCGAAGAGATCAGGCCTGTAACATTAAAAGAACTAAAAGCTGAAATTAAAAACATAAAAGCAATAAAAGCTCCTGAGTACGATCGGATAACAAGGAAAATAATAAAGGAGTTGCCTGAAAACGGCACCCGTAAATTACTGCACATAATCAATTCGATCGTCAAGAAAAAGCATGTGCCAATCCAGTGGAAAGTAGCAGAAGTAATAAAGATTCCGAAACCGGGCAAGCCACCGAATGATAGAAAATCTTACCGGCCAATTTCACTTCTACCAACACTAGCGAAGTTGTTTGAGAGACTGTTGCTCAAAAGATTGAAAAGAACCATAGAACAAAGAAACTTTATCCCAGAATATCAGTTCGGTTTCAGAGAGAAACACTCAACTATTGAGCAGGTTCATAGGCTTACAGATGTCATTGAGAATACATTAGAAAGGAAAAAGGTTTGTTCTAGTATCTTCTTAGATGTAACGCAGGCCTTCGATAAGGTGTGGCACAGAGGTTTACTCTTCAAACTACATAGAGATTTACCAAAACAATATTATTTGATTTTAAAATCATACATAGAGAATCGCCACTTTAAGGTGAAATATGAAGATGAATATTCCGAGCTAAAAAAGATTTCGGCAGGAGTCCCGCAGGGTAGTGTTTTGGGACCTATTCTTTACCTGCTCTACGCCAGAGATTTACCTCAATTAAACGATGTTACCGTTGCAACATTTGCTGATAACACTGCAGTGATCTCAGTAGGAGACACTATCGAGGAATCGATAACGAAACTTCAAGAAGCATTTGACAAAATCATAAATGGACAAAAATGTGGCGTATCGGGCTCAATGAATCGAAATCAAATCATGTGAATTTCACCAATCTAAAACTCAGTTATAAACCTGTAATCATTAACGGTCAGCAGATTCCGTTTACAAATAGTGCTAAATATCTAGGGATGCCCTTAGATAACAGGTTCAGATGGAAAGAGCACGTTAAAAAGAAAAAAATTTGAACTTAATATCAAATATCGCAAAATGTATTGGCTTCTCGGGAAAAATTCGGAATTGTCAACCGAAAATAAATTGCTATTGTATCAACAGGTGCTAAAGCCTGTATGGACGTATGGAATACAGCACTGGGGCTGTATAAAGAAAACCAACACTAAAATAATACAAACTTTTCAAAACAAAGTGTTACGTGGTATAGTTAACGCTCCGTGGTACATTAGGAATGGTGACCTTCATAGGGACCTAAATATCCCGACGGTTCAAGAAGAAATAAAAAATTTGCAGTAATTCATGGACAACGTATCTCGCAACACGTAAATGAAGATGTGGTATGTTGGACACTTCACATGCAGTAAGACGATTGCAGAGAACGAAACCAAATGATTTAATGGATTAAGAACACCAGAGTAAAGACTATACTTCAGTAAATAACCTATAAATGGAGCTGGCCAATGGGCCTCTTCTCATTCACAAGTGCCTAAATTAAGAAAGAAAAATTACTAGATGAATTGTATTCAGTTACAATAATTAAAAAAAAAAAAAATGCGGAATTTCAAAGCTACCGAGTATTGATGCCATATGATTAAAAATTACCAGTAATATTGGCAATGTATGCCACCTTTCAGGGAGGAATTTCAGGGTTTTCTATGGTTTAATGGCAAAAACCTACTGCCCCAGCACATCCCCACAATACAGAAAAGTCTTAAACCAGTCAACATCTCAGATGTCGAAGTTCAATCTACGATCCTTAATAGACTTGATTAACAGAGCTCTCACAATAGAAAAAAAATTTGCCTTTACCTTTTGCCTTAAACTTTTACCTTAAGAGTATCTCTCACAATGAGAAAAAAAAAATTTAATTGAAACCAACTTCGTTTTATTTATCTTCATACTAATAATATTTTTAAAATTGTATTTTATATTATTAATTATAATGTTAAGATATATCAAACCGATAAATTAGAACTTATTTGCATTTTAACCATGTTTTGGTTGGAAAATGACAACAAAAACCCTGATTCTGAAATTTAGCTAACTTCATTAGTCTTTTCTTAAGGCAAAAGTTTAGAGTTTGCTAACTTTTTCCTTAAGGTAAAAACGAAATTTTTTTTTTTTTGCAAGTTTTATTTTCAAACAAACTTGTAAGGCAAAAGTAAAAGTTTTTCTATTGTGAGAGCTCTATAAGCCAACAAAAAGCGTAAATAAATACCCAAATAAACCTCAAAATGGTTCTACCAAAACAAAATGTGCAAATGGAAATTCGGTAAGATCTTGCAGAAGGATTGCTTATTGCACTACAGAATTGAAGCCGACGAGAAACTTCACCGTCGGCATAATGACCAAATTTGAGCAACCTTGGTTCAGACCCAGTATGCAATTATTCCACTGTGTGGAAAAAACTGCTCAAATGTCGTACAAAATTCCGTACTACAAAATATCAAATACACAATAATATTGATTTTAGAGAAAAATAATTGTTTTTCTCTTTCTATTTCGCGGTAATATTATTTTCGTTTTATAAGTTTCGATTGTATCTTTTATTTTCAGTTTCTTCTGACAAGTCGACGTGCACGGTTGCACTACATAATTAAATTTTTTTTCTTTAAAGTGTTGTGTTTCATTATAATGTTTTCTATTTGTTATAGTAAATAGTTTTAAATTTAAGTATAAAATAATAATTATTAAGTTATTTAGTGATCGCGATGTACAAATTTGGACTAAAAAGGTAATAGAAATCTGTCTCACAATGGCGTCGTCGCGAAATACATTTACGTTGTAAATTTTCAAAGCATTTTTTCTTTTCAAGATCGGTTGTGCTTGGGATGTTCAATTGGATGCGCGTATGGTGAACAAACAAGACGTATGGTGAACGTGCTTAAAATTTAATTTATAAAATTTGTGTTATAAAATTTAATTGTGTATTTTTGTGCTAATAAAAAATTAATATTTATTTTATTATAAATGGAAAATTTTGTTTTATTTCAAATAAGAATTATTATTTATTCCAATAGGAAAATATATACAAACACGTGTTTTTTGTTTCTGTGGTTTTTTCTCTTTTTAGTTGGGATTCACACCGACACCGGAATTTTTGTGACACTTTTCTTTGGCGGGGAGTACGAATTTCCGCGTGATACACATGGTTCTTTCCACTGAAGCAGTGTGGTTTTAGAACGCGAATCTAAATGGAATTCCGTCGGCATTGCATATTGGGGAGTAATTTAGAGGAGCATATGAATAAATCTCAAGAGGACTTAAAAACATCGTCAGAGATTAATCTGATGGAATTGACCCAATAGATGAAAAGGGAACTAATCAAACCAGTACGGAAATGAATCAGTCTAGAGATGATCAAACTGTGTCATCTAAGCATTTTATAACTTGACTTTCAAATCTAATTCGTCGCCCTCCAAACAAACTGGATTTATAAAAACAGTATTTATTATTCAATTATGTGCATATTATTTTTTTTGCGGTATGTTTCCATATTTACCGCAAAAAGCTGTTTTTTATATTATCAGAGACAAATACCTATTTACCGCATTTAAGATTCCCACCACCTACATAATAGTTTAGTTTACTCGTTAATATGAATTCGTATTAACGAAACAATTAATATAAAACACACTCGTTCTATATTTTAAATATGGCCGCTGCCGCTGTATTATGTAAAACCGGCCGGTTGGTTGTCAAAATAAATAAAAAATTCATCTCTTGTCAAATGATTACGATATTTTAATGAAAACGGACGCACAACGTTTTGTTGCAATTTTATTATTTTTTTTAATTTTATTTTTATTGTAATATTTTGTTGGTTTCTATATTTATAGTTTTTTTATAATACGCAAAAATAAATAAATATTATTATTCATCGTGTTAAGTGAGTGTGTGTACAAAATTTAATTAATAATATATTATTTATTATGTGCAAGTGAATCAAAATAAAAAAAAAAATAAATTAAAAGTTCAAAGAAAATCTTACGGGGGAAACGCGTTTATTGTATTTATTTATATTCGGAAATATTTTATGTTTAATTAAATAGTAAAAGTGTTTTTAAGTGATAAAATTATATCTTCCAAATCGTTTGTGTTATTGTTTACATCCCTCGAATGTAAAACTACGCGGTTAATTCGCGCAATCCTAAAAGTGTCAAAGTGAATGTGTTCCTGTGTGTTTGTTTCTTGTGAAGTTCCCATAATCCGCAGTGTTCTAAATATACAAGCAAATATTTAAATAATTTTAGGAAAGTTTAGAGTTAAAATAATTAATTGATTGTGAAATCTTGGCCTCAGATAAATAAAGAAGCAAAATGTGTTAGATGGTAGTTCATAAGCCGATTTAGAAATGGCCTCTGGGCCGTCGTGTTTTAACTTTAAGCCAGGCACAACAATAAAATGTCTGAGTTTAGGCATTTGTCGATTATCGATTTTATACGGATTATTTGGATTTATCTTTTGGATACATAAAATAGGTAAGTGGATTTTTGTTTAGTCTTCCAGCCGCAAAGACATACTAAGTAATTGTTCATTATTAGTTAAACTCTTTTAAACAAAAGCGGCAAAACCAAACGGTCTGCCTTCTCAATGTGAGAGAATCGCAAAGCATATCTTGGATTGTACAATTACAATGCAAGCCAGTGATAAATCTCTTTCGGTTTTTTATATCTAAAAACTGTTTACTTCCAAATCCTAAATTAAGATGATTACATAATTATCAAATTTGAATACAAACAATTTCAAACCCCATTTTTTGTATAGAAATCACTAATTATTTTTTATTAGCTGGTGGGTATTTATCGCAAAGTTTGGTTTTCTCATGATAGTCGCGATACACCCTTCACATTATGATTTTCGTGGTAAGAACCTCATCTTTTCTCTCGGTCTGGAAGAATGCTCGTGTAATCCCAATCCCCAATAATTGTAATGCAAATGAATTAGCTAGCGGTTTTCTTTAGTACATCTCTTTACGGATGATGTTCGGCTGATTCATTTGGCGCTTCACTCTGAGCTAACGTCGTGTCTCTCTCAGACGAATAACCACCTAGGCTATCTCTTCCTGGGCCAGTACAAACCATCTGAGAATTAATCTCTAAAGGTTAGGCGATGACCTGTCGTTAACCGATCTCCCACCTTCTCGGTCCGTACGTCTTTAGCGGGACACTTACTTATGTTTTTTCGCAGAGTTTTAAGTCTCTTGAGTTTTTGGCTGTTTTGTGAAAGTTACACCTGTTCAAGCATTTACTTCCAATCCAGCTTCGCTCCAAATTGATGAACCCACTAGTTAAGGCTTTTCGTTTATGGGATTCTTTTCCATTGATGCTTAGGGAATCTAATAGCCCTATGAGCTCAGTTTAAACTCAACCAAGTCGGAAGTTTTGATTCTAGGTTTCGTTGGTTAGTCACGCATAGCTCTAGGATGTAGATAAGCTGCACAATTTTCCACAATTGCCTTTAGTTAATTTATTTTTTCGCTATCTCCGCCACGAATAGAATGCATTTGGCCTTTTACGCCTTTAAGTAATTTAAACTTTGATAGGTTGTACAACAACAATATTACAAACAAATTTAAATTTAAAACTTACAAGTGACTGATTTAAAACTTACATTAAATTTAAATTTAATTGTTTGCAATATTGTTCTGTAAATTCAGGTCCTAGTACATTTCAATGAACGTGAACAATTTACTTAGGGATAGCCGAAAAGTCGACATTGAGGATTAAAGTTGTAATCCTTGCCTAGCCAGAGTCGAATGCAAAATAAATTTTAAATATTCTTAGGTTTGTGAAGTTAGCACCTCAAAATGAGAATTTTAAGAAGTGAGTTGCACATGCCTTGGATCGTTTCGCCTAGTTTTGCACTTTTTAATAATGTTTTGTCCATCAATAGCGAAAGTAAAGAAGTTATTTTAGTATGCTATAGTTTTTTCCAAGTTTGTGTAAATCAATCTCAAAGGTTATTTTAAATAAATTAGTTATGTTTTAAAATTATTCATATTACTTAGGTAGAAGAAATTTTGCTCATCAAAACTGATTATACCCCCTATGTACGGAATAAAAACATATTACGTTGTCATTATTAAATGGTTGCCATTATTACTAAAAATTGGCCAACAAATCATTCTATCCCAATTCACAAACGAAATCTTCCACTTTTGCAAATCGAGCGAGTTGAATTTGATGCAACGGTTTTCTTCGAACCATTCCTCATATTAGATGACTTGGGTTAAGCCATGCGAATTAAATGATCTTGAGAAAACATATCCATGACACGCGAGCAAACAAACCAAAGGGCAAAATGAGTTCATTGTCAATTCCACCGGATCCTACCAGATGGTTTTTCGAAGAATAGATACAAAATTTCGATCAAGGGCTTTCAGTGAAAATCGCAAGTAACTCTGATGCTTGATTGCAGCCTTCGGAGAACTGAACATCTTTCAAATATCTGAATTGCATTTTTTGGTACTGAGTAAGAAATGCGTATAAGGTATCCTGTTGAGTTAAGAACGTCGTACGAAAGTTGGCATGTAATTGTCTGTAAGGCTAAGCTAAAGGTCGAAGACGTCTTCTCCTTAATAACGCAATTCCCATTGATTTAATCAGCATGTTAAAGAGGTTTAACAAAGTCTGATCTGGTAGGCAATATCAACAATTTGTCTATATCTCTTGGAACCAATGAACTGGTCTAAGACGGATTAGTGTGCAAATCTTGAAAAACCATCTAGTTCAATTTCATCATAAGAATTACGGAAATGCCAGTCATTTCCAAACACGATCTCCAATTGAAATTATTTGTAAAAGTGAATTTTTTAGATTTCTAGTTACTAGTGGTAAATAATTAGTGTGAATGAAACATGTAATTTTTGCAAGGGACTAGTATGTGCAATTTTAACGCAATGAACCAGTTTTTTTCTCTTGATGGCTATTAAATCGCTTTGATTCACTTTGGTCACTTTCAATAACAAATCATTTTTCGGCTAGTATGTTTTACCGGCCTAGTTTAAGCAATATAGTACACATACACAACCCAGTCTGTTCTCTATCTCACTTGGGTCTAGAATACATAAAAATCTTCTCAGGAATTTACAAACGTTACAGCTGATCTTCACCTTAATCAATTACTAAAAGAATTGAGAGATTTTGGATTACTAAAACATTTTGCTTTTGATTTTTAAATTATTTCAAATTTTCCTATTAAAAATTTTTGTGAGACATGGAAATGAGAAATTTAAATGCAAGATTTAAGGCGGATTCATTGTTGTAGTTCGTTGTGTTCGTTCCGTTCCTTTCGTTCGGTGTTTTTTCTGCAGTATTATTTTTTAGGTTCATTGTTGATGAAAAAATAAAACACTAAAATAAATTAGTTAGCTGCGTACTCCTAAAAAAGAAACGAATTTATTGTGTTAATTATACGAAGCTTAAAAAAAAGCGTATATCAATCTCAAAGGTTATTTTAAATAAATTAGTTATGTTTTAAAATTTTTCATATTAGGTGGAAGAAATTTTGCTCATCAAAACTGATTATACCCCCTATGTACGGAATAAAAACATATTACGTTGTCATTATTAAATGGTTGCCATTATTACTAAAAATTGGCCAACAAATCATTCTATCCCAATTCACAAACGAAATCTTCCACTTTTGCAAATTGAGCGAGTTGAATTTGATGCAACGGCCTTCTTCGAACCATTCCTCATATTAGATAACTTAGGTTAAGCCATGCGAAATAAATGATCTCTGAGAAAATATACCCATGATAAGCGAGCAAACAAAGCGAAGGGCAAAATGAGTGCATTATCAATTACCGGATCCTACCAGATAATTTTTCGAAGGACGGTAGATGCCAAATACAAAATTTCGATCAAGGGCTTTCAGTGAAAATCGCAAGTAACTCTGATGCTTTAATGCAGCCTTCGGAGAAGTGAACATCTTTCAAATAACTGAATTGCAATTTTTGATACTGTGTAAAAAATGCGTAGAAGTAATTGTATTCTGTTGAGTTAAGAACTTCGTACGAAAGTTGGCATGTAATTGTCTGTAAAGCTAAGCTAAAGGTCGAAAACGTCTTCTCCTTAATAACTCAATTTCCATTGATTTAATCAGCAGTTTAAAGAGGTTTAACAAAGTCTGATCTGGTAGGCATACCAACAATATGTCTGTATCTCTTGGAACCAATGAACTAGTCTAAGACGGATTAGTGTGCAAATCTTTCTTAAAAATCCGAAATACACAATGGGATTTCGCGTGCTCCATAGCACGTTGCAAATCAGGGGCGGGATTTTGTAACATCACAATTTTCGAAGTTCGATAAAATATCGATAGTTTCGAAAAGTCGGTATTTTGTATCATTATCGACGAGCCATATTTTCGATATTCCATCACTCAAGAAAATTCAAGTGATATGTGATAAGTTTAATGTGATACACTAAAATAATATTTTAAATTTAATTAAGTGGCGTTAAAATGAGTAGGTAAATGTCGTGTGTACCGATTTATACATAAAAATATAAATACTAGTTAAGAAAAAATAAATTAATAAATTTAATTTTAATTTTTATTTTAAAGTGACATAACCTTTTTTAGGTTATGTGTTTTCACTGCACCGATGTTAATCATTTTATTTATTCTAATTAATTTACAAATTTTAAAATCAATTTACAATTAAATATAAAAGACAAAAATAAATTATTCTACCACAAATGTTTACAAACAACAATTTTTGACACAAAAAACTATTTTTAGAACTGTCATTTCAATTTCGAAAAGGGATTACCATATATAAATTTCGCTTATCTGTCGATAATCGTACAAAATACCTCCTTCCATCATTTTCGATTCGACTATCACTTTCGATAGTATCAAAGTGATGTTACAAAATCCCGCCCCAGGATAGGACACACCTCCTGGCGCTGACATTGAGGATCTATAACAGAAACTGAAAAACCATCTAGCTCAATTTCATCATAAGAATTACGGAAATGCTAGGTAGCAATTTCCAAACACGATCTCCAATTGAAATTATTTGTAAAAGTGAATTTTTTAGATTTCTAGTTACTAGTGGTAAATAATTAGTGTGAATGAAATATGGGATTTTTTGCAAGGGACTGGTTTGCGCAATTTTAACGCAATGAACCAGTTTTTTTCTTTTGATGGATATTAAATCGCTTTGATTCACTTTGGTCACTTTCAATAACAAATCATTTTTCGGCTAGTATGTTTTACCGGCCTAGTTTAAGCAATATAGTACACATACACAACCCAGTCTGTTCTCTATCTCACTTGGGTCTAGAATACATAGAAATCTTCTCAGGAATTTACAAACGTTTTACAGCTGATCTTCACCTTAATCAATTACTAAAAGAATTGAGAGATTTTGGATTACTAAAACATTTTGCTTTTGATTTTTAAATTATTTCAAATTTTCCTGTTAAAAATTTTTGTGAGACATGGAAATGAGAAATTTAAATGCAAGATTTAGATGTGGAGCTCGATTTTCGCCTCGGATAAGAAATAAGTACTTTAGTAGGCTTTGTATTTTATTGTTTTGTAAATTAAAATTTATTGAAAGTAGGAATTTAAGTAAATATAAGATTAAGAAATTCTAAAATGCTCGTGAATTTTTTGAAAATACATAGTTGAATGTCTCTAGATTTTATTATATCCAGGATCTCTCAAAATGCAGTATTTGATTTTAGTTATTGGTCTAAGCTCCATGAGTGGTAATTTTTAACATATTTTTTAGTAGTGATGTTCAATTTTTTATCGTTTGCTGGTTTACCTGGCATAGGAGTCATAATTTCTTTAGTCAATGGAGGCGTAGAGGATGTTAGTCTGAAGGCAGCACTGTTTATTTAGACTGGTTTGCGTAAACTTTTATCAGGAATGTCTTTTACAATTTCTCCAGTAATGAAATCATACGTATTCTGTTGTGTTTTCATTTGCATTTGTCTAGTATAGCAAATAAAGAGAATTCCCCGTTGTCACTTTTACCACAAGATTCATAATCGTTTTTGATTTTTTGCGCATCATTTTGGTTTGTTAATCCCTTTAGTTGCTCTCCAACACACGGTTTTTTTTTCATTAAAATTACTTCCAATATTAAAATTGATTTTGAAAGTTTGTATTTATTCCTCGTGACGTGGAAACCATTACGCAGGTGCTATGATCTAGTTTTCGAAGTTTTATGTTAAAAAACATTTGTTTTATTGAATTACTCATGAGTAGTGAAAGTGAACGTATTCCACCGCACGCGGGGAGTCACCATCAACATTATTATTATTTTTTGAATATCCAGGGAATTATAGACAAGGATATCATTCTACTAGATTAAAAATTAAAAATGAAAGAAAACAGCAAAAATAAATTAATATTAATCAAAATGAAAAATGTATTAAAAAAGCAATGATTAGAAAAATGAAGGCTGTATCTATATGTATTAAATTTAGGAGAATGATACCCCGCCAGATAACAGTTGATGAATGAATACGACGTCTGCAACAGATCGTCGCATATATAGTGGCTTCAAGTTAATAAGCTCCAAGCGGTCGAGATAAGGTGGCAAATTGTAAACGTCCACCCCAGGTAATCCGCGCAGAGCAAAGTGCAAAAATCTACGTTGTACCGCTTCAATTCTTCGTATATGCACTTCATGGTACGGGGACCAAACCTGACTAGCATATTCAAGCAGAGGCCGAACAAATGTCATATAAAGGGCCCTCGAACGTAAGGGTTCAAAAATTCCTTAGACCAGCGTTTCACAAATCCAAGCGAAGAGTTTGCTCTGTTAACAATAAAATCGATGTACTCTCTAAAGTTAAGTTCGCGGTCACAAATCACCCCTAAATTTCGTATGTTTAAAACTTTTACAATCACAGCGCTGTTGATGGTATACTCCCGGCTAATGGAATTTGCACGTTTGCTTGAGTATGTTATGCATTGGCATTCACTCACATTCATACCAAGATTATTTTTAGTACACCAAATTATGAAGTTATTGAGATCATTCTGCAATAGGTTAACATCGGTGGAACTTGAAATTTGTCTGTAAATTTTCATATCGTCAGCATAAATGGAAATTGACGAGTTTTTGATAATGAAATCGACATCGTTGATGGATAAGATAAAAATAATAGGCCCAAGATGACTGCCTTGCGGTACCCCGGAAGTAGTAATAAAAGGAGCAGATATGGATGACCACCCATAGTAAGAATTGAGGTCCGAAACCAAGAGCTCTGAGTTTAAACAAAATTATCTTCTGGGACACCCTGTCAAACGCCTTGCTGAAATCCGTGGTAATAACATCAACTTCCTTTCCGACTTCCATAATGTTCAAAGTATCAGATACAAATTCGGTTAGATTAGTTGTAGTGGATCGTCCTCTAAGGAAGCCATGTTGATTAATTGAAAACAATGTTTTACATTGAAAGTAAAGGGCATCGTACACAATACTCTCGAATAACTTGGGGATATAGGACAGTTTCGCAAGTGGCCTATAGTTAGAGACGTCTGATTTACATCCCTTCTTATGGGTTGTAATTATAAAAGAGTCTTTCCATATTGATGGAAATATTCCGTAGAAGATCGACTTTTGGAACAGCATTGTAAGTGGCTGCGCTAAGTTACCAACACAGTTTTTTAAAACGATAGAAGGTAATCCATCGGGGCCAGCGGAAAAATCATCTTTTAGCTTGTTGATGCTCCTTACCACAGTTTCAAGATCGATTTGAATAAATACCAGAGACGCTAGAGCGCCGTTATTCATGTAACTGAAGTAGGCCGCATCAGGCTCGACATTATTATTAAAAGTTTGCGAAAAAGCCAGCAATGGTTTTGGGGTCACCAGAACAATGATCGCCGAACTTCATCATAGAAGGATATCCATCTGATTTCTTCTTATAGTTAATGCATTGGGTCAGCGATTATTTCTGACTGCATACTACTAATGTTATCGTTATAGAGTTCATGAGACATGATCGAAAATGCATTGTAAACGTTCACGTAATTTAACTAATCGGAATCCAATCTTGTCTTTAAGAATTTTTTCCAGTTTTTGTTTCTTTGATTACGCAGTGATCGCAATTCTCTGTTGTACCAGGGTGGAACTACCAGTTTGTGTCTTCCTATTGTATAAGGAATGAACTGTTGAAAGCATTCAACCATCGCGGCATAAAAATTGAGAGTTTGTGCTTCGAGGTTGTGATTATTATCGAGAATGAAGTTAAAGTCGACGTTAACCAATAATTCATTTAGCTTCTTAAAATCGACCTTTCGGAAATTAAAACTGGGTGAAGTTTCGCAATTAATGTTAACTCTACATAGTTCACTGGAAAATGAAATTAAAAGAGGCGGATGATACAAGTCAATTGTACTAAGAACCAGATTTGTTTCTGAGACTGCAGTTATTTGCGCTGGAAGAGAAAACTAAGTCAAGTTGCCTGTTAAGATTGTTCTTGACGTTACTGATCTGCATCAAACCGGAATTAGAAAAATTATCAGTAATCAAAATCTCAATTACAGATCTTGCATTCTCAGCAACGTAATGCGTATTGTCCTCGGGTAGTGTCCATATAAGGTAAACGGCTATAATACTGACATAGGCGGCATTACTGACATAAATCGTGAATTTGCTCAATTTTAAGAATATTACCCAACATACTAAGATTATTTTTCTTAAAATCACTAATAAGAACATTCTCGTTGCATCTCCTTTAATACATTCTAATATTCTTTTACTAAAAATAATATAAATCAGTAGTAATCTGATAGACATCGAAAACATACTTTTGTGCAACTATTTCTTAGCATTTTGGCTTAAATTTTGAAATTGTTTAGTTTAATAATAGTCTCTAATTAAGTGTTAATTACGTTTTCAATTAAAGTTTTATCGATCATATGATTCGTTTCATTTAATTATTTGACTTCATTCATGTGAAAATAATGAAAATAAATATATATTTTTGTTAAAATAGTTTTGTCAGTATTATAGAATCTGTGAAAAAATAGCGTGTCCCTCACTGACGGACATGTCAGTATTAGGTTAAGACATATTTTTTAAGTGTCCTTTAATCTGGGTTGTATGCTAATTATGACCCTATAAATTTGCGATAGTTTGGTCACGAATTAATCAAAACGGCAACGTTCAGTATTGAATCCTTATTTAGCTCACTAAAATATCCAACACATGTCAGTATAACCTAGTAATCTAAATTCTATTTATTGTAATTAAAAGTATTTATTTCCATTTTAAGTAAATTAAAAATGTTTTAATTAGTGTAAAATTAAATAAATATACGTAATCTAGAAGCTGATTCTAACTTTTTGGAGAATTTAATTTTAGTTACCTCCTTAAAGTTGTATTTCAGTATTATATACACACATGTCAGTAAAGGAGCTCTATCACATTTTATTACCATGGCAATAAAATTGAAGCATCTTCAATAATATTATAGTCCCGATGACATTATCAACGCATTCCAGCGTATGTCAAATTAGTTACTGTACAAAAAAGTGTGTATATACTTTAAATGTATACATAAGACCAATCGGTTTTAATAATGGCACAAGAGCAAAATATTTGAAGAATGGACGCCTATTAGATGTCTATTCGCAATTCCCATCGAATATAGCTAGCATCGGATTCTTCGTCTACCATGTGGAAACGAGTAATGGCCAATCCAATATTTTTACAATTTTCACCCCCTTTCCTTGCTCCATAGTAGACTGTCATTCGCATTTTGTTCAGCAGAATTCATTATTGCTCTTTGCTAGAATCACTAATATGACTGACATGGAGGATGCATCGCTCGGTAGGTTCTGTACTCTGACAAGGAGTCATAATTGTTGTGTTCAGCCACATCACCGACCGACACCAGACGTTGAAAAACAACATGTGCATCCTGCCCCTATCGGCGTTCAACCCAGGTACTATTCTATTTTACCAATTTTCTAAAGCCCCATCGGTGTACCATTTGGTCTGCAATTAACACACATTGAAGTACCAACAATTTAGTATCATTTAAATTTTATTGTAAATGTTATTAAATACTATATTCTAGCATGTGTAATATAACTAATCAACCGGTAGATCACTCGATTACGGTAACCTTAATAAGGCGACCAAATCTCTTCAACGGACGTAGATTGAAATATGAATGTGAAAGTTTCAATAGGATCGAAGCGAAGGTTTCATTGACATTTTAGAAACCGTATTGCAATCAAAAAATTTGACAGTCAATTTAGAAATCATTGAGCAATATTTGCTACCCATTGATGACACACATTGATCAGCTGGATCGGTTAAAATTGAAAATGTAAAATTTCATTCAAATTTTGTTTTAGATCATCATTTTGATTTCAAATCTATTGTGTTATGAAATATGAACTGAAGACTTAGATCACGCGTCAAGAAAAGCGGCTATTATTACATCATTCGATTCGCAATCGAACATTTTCCCAACGATCTAAAGAGTAAAATTATCAAATGTTGCGTGTTAGCACAGCTAAATAACCTTAGCAACATGTCATTTTCATATAAAATAAAAATTTAAGCAGACGGTGCTGTGAAAATACCGCGTCCGGTTCAATAAAAGTTATTTTGTGTTTAATATTGCTAATTTACCTGTGCAATAAACGCAATAAAACCAAGCTTTGCTTTCCGCACCAAAGTAGAAGCAAATTTTTAATAAGAGAATATTTTTTCTACTTTTGTGCCTTAGAAGTTTTATAATTGATATTTCGCAAAATACAAGTATTTTGATAAGTTTTCATAAACTCAATAGTATGTCAGTATAGAGAACAAAAATTGTCAATAATAGAAACATGAATTTTTCAATAGCTCAGTATTATATATAACATTCCGTTTCTTCTAAAATTTTAAAATTATAAATGAAAATTGTTTTTCATTTAACATTTTCTGTTACTATCTGATTCTTAAATAAATAAGTGTTTTGAAAAGTAAATCAGTTCTTAAAATATCTGGTATTTTCTAAGTAATAATGAAGATCAAACTTCAAATTGTCGCGCCATTGTCAGTATTATAACCACTTACCTTAAGGTCTGGGAGGTTAAAATCTCCAACGACAAAGAGGTCATCTAAAATAGCAGTATTATCAAAATGGAAATCGACAGCATCTACGAGAAGCTAGTAGGTGTCTGCATGGCTATTAGGGCGTATATAGCAACACAAGATATAAATGTGTTTATTCGTATAACCTGTGTGGATTTTAACACAAACCTACTCAACATTGTCGGTATTTGGGGTTATCACTACCGAACAATCAAACTTAACATGCACCGCAATAAGTACGCCTCTACCATTCAGTACACCATCAGAAACCGAAACATCCTTGCGGAAAACGTTATAATCTGACGTAAAGTATTCATTACTGTTAAAGTCATTAGTTAAATTTGTTTCAGTGAGTGCAAAAATGTCATAAGAAAGGGCTTGAGATTGCAAAAATACTTCACGGGATTTTGATCGTAGTCCCCTTACATTCTGGTAATAAAGGGACCAATAATTCAGTTGTTTTGGTTCGCATTGGTACGAGTATAATTGTTAATAGCACGGAGATCGACAAATTCTTGCAAGTACGTTGATTCAGGCCATGATGCTGGGGACATTAGTAAGTCGAACCTAGTTTGCGGGACCGTCACTTTAAAGAAGGAGACATGACAATTATAGCGAGATATAGTTTTACATTGTATTTGTATCATTAAATCACACAAGGCGAAATAAAGACAGTCGACATACTTACTTAGTTCGAATGATTTTTATCAAGCGATCAACGGTTATTAACGCTGCCTTCAGAGCGTCAACTAAGTCCGTTGCAGGATACTTGCTTAAAACTTCGGAATAAGCGAGTTTAGCGTCCGCCAACCTAAAAGAGGAAATTTGGACTACGCAGTTACAAACTTAACTATGTACTTCCACAACGATGCGAGGAAATTGTAATTTCCTTTTAATTTTTTTAAAATTGATGTCGACTGTAATTGTTGCAAATTTAATTTATAATCTTTTAGTTCATAGTATGATATATTTTTCAAAATATTCGCAAAAATGGTTCTATGGAAGTTGCCACTTCCGGTTACCTGATTTCGCTAAAAAAACATTGGAATCTTCCAATATGGAAAAACCTTATGTATAAAGTTCCACCTAGACCTGCGGAGTTAATGCTTGTATAAAAAATGGAGGAGAGAAAATCATCGATATCACACAAATGTGATCCGTTTGACTAACTACATAGTCGTTTCCCATTCAGGATCTATAATTTTATACGTATAAGTAGTTGTGCTGAGGAGCTTTGAATCGCAGTTTCTGTTTTTGTCTATACGTAAGTTGAAACTATTATACTCTACTCCCGACTCGATATATTGATAGTCCTTAAGGGGGACCCTATAATAGGGTAGTTTGTGCCTCTTAACCAAACTAGCCTTTCCCACCAAATCTGATTGCTTTTTTAGTGTGTGGGTTGATGGTTGATTTTGCATGGGGCCATTGACTGAGCATATGAAACTGGATTTCAGCCACCCTAATGTAATCGTAGTTCATTCATCGACCATCCATTGTTTTAATTCTATGCTGAGTCTTGCATTCCAACCAGCTATCCAAAGGTTCTGTATTAATAGTTTTGCTTTGATGATTACCATCGCGAACCATCCTAATGGATCAAACAATTTGACTATTTCTGCTACTTTTTTCCTTTTTCTTGGTTCTTCCGTATTTTCGTGTAATGAAATTTTGAATTCAATTTCGTTATCCAACGCGGACTTCTGCTGACAAATGTGCTTGTTACTTGTTTGTGATTATCGGATCATTTTCTTAGGAAAATTCCCTTGATGTGAGAAGATTTATGCGTTGGGTGTGCTCGTCATAATAAAAATCTTGTTAAACAATTGTTGATGCAATCGGTTATTTCTTTTTTCATCTTAGACCTTATCTTTCATAATTTAAATTCTCGTTGTGATAATTGTAGCTCTTTGGCTAGCCCCTTTACAGTTTTGTTATATTTTTAGCGGATCCAGATTGGGTCTAGTAGATCAAGTAGTTTCCTCCTTAGCAGCCTTCTCAGGGTTTGTGTCATCCAACATTCGACGTACCTCAGCATTTTTATGTAGATTAATACTTGCAGTGTTTTCTTGCTTATTTCTCGACTGACGAACCCCATCGGTTTGAGTTTTTTGAACAGTAAAGAGTTTCTTGAATATTTTTGAAATTGTTGAAAGTAAGGAAGCTGACCTATACGAATTTTTGTCATTTAGTGGCTCGATGGGTGTAGGTATCATAACTACCTCAGCGATTTCCCATTGATTTAGGATGCGATTAAGTCTGTGTAGGTAAAGGCTGGAACGTGTTCTTGGATTGTAAACAAAGAAGCTTTTTTGCTTTGCACTTAAGTATAGCCTGTATTCAAACTTCAGTTTTAAATGATAGGACTTAAAGGTTAGGTCGTTTTAAAGTTTTTGTTGCTTAAGTACCAAAAGGAATACTCGGTTCTTTTCCCCCAGTGTTGCGCTTAGGTATTTATTAATGGATTCGTCCTTAATTTCTTTCATTAGGAATTAATTATTTATTTATTATTTATAAATGGTGCCTACAGTAACTACAATCGGCACAACAAAACAATTGGTAAAAAATACATTTTATAAGCTCGATTACAAAAGATTATATAAAGCTTTCTTAAATGAATCTCTCGACAAGTTATAATCAAAAGCTTCGTAGACCTTATTAAATACCCGTGATACCCTTGGAATTATATCAGAAAGACCGTAGTTGGTTACCGCTCGGTCGATGAATAAAGCTGCATCACGTTGACGCATCCGACGTTCGGGAGCATACAAGCTGATACGTGTTAGTAACTCGATACAATCAACACGGGAGTTAATGATATCTCGCACAAACAGCGCGGAAGCTACATCTCGGCGATTATCTAGACGTTGCAGTTTCAAAAGATTGCATCGATTCCGATAAGGCGGAAGAACGTAATTCACAGCACGCATGGATGGTAAACGTCGTAGTGCGAACAAAATAAACTGTTTCTGGATACTCTCAATCCTCTCGGAATGACATTGGTAGGAGGGTGACCAAACAGGAGACGCATACTCCAAAATAGAGCGAACAGAGCATACGTAATGATGTCAAAGTTAACGAGTCACTAAAGTCCTTGCAGTTTCGTTTAATGAAACCAAGCATAATGTACGACTTTGAAATAATGGCGTTAACATGTCTTTTAAATGTAGCGTCAGATTCAAAGATTACGCCAAGATCCGAGATGAACTCAACCCGATTAATGGTTTCGTTGTACAGTTGATATTGATAAAAAACGGGCGAGCGAATACGGAAGAAAGAAAGAGTTTTGCATTTTCTCACGTTTAAAGGGAGTATGTTGTTAATTGACCAACTGCAGATTCGGTTTAAGTCATCTTGTAACAATTTGCAGTCTAACACGCTAGAGACCCGGGCGAAAATCTTCATGTCATCCGCGAAGAGGAGGCAGTTGGCAAACTTAAAACATTTTACAACGTCGTCAATAAATAATGAAAATAACAGAGGCACACCGGATGGCGCCCGAAATAATGGGGAGAAAGAATCCATAATCCTAACGGATTGCCAGTGATCTGAGAGGAAGAACGCAACGAGTCGATGGGAACGAAATGACAATCGAGACTCTCCAACTTGCTAATAAGAATAGAGTGATGAATTACATCGAAAGCCTTTGCAAAGTCGGTATAGACAACGTCAATCTTCTGCTTGGAGTTTAGACTATCAAATAAATGACCACAAAAAGAGAACAAATTAGTCACGGTAGACCTACCGGAATACAATCTATGCTGAAAAGGAGAAATAAATCTCTTGGTATGGAAGTGCAATACTCTGTGAACCATGGACTCAAACAGTTTGGGTAAGACAGAGAGGATGGCGATCCCACGATAATTACTAACCTCACTTCTATTACCTGCCTTGAAAATTGGATGAATACATGAGATTTTTCAGTTATCCGGGAAAACACCACGACGAAGGCTTTCATTAAACAAGAAGGTAACTGCATGGGCCAGACTTACAGCACAACGTTTGAATAGGATCGGTGGAAGACCGTCGTGATCCGCTCCCTTACTAACGTCGAGAAGGAGCAGTTGATCCAGAACCTCCTGTTCGGAAAATTTGAAATGATCAAATACAATGGAGGTCGAAGTAGTAGGATGCCTGTTGTCTGTTGACCGAAGCGGCTTGTAGACCGATGCAAAGAATTTGGCAAACAAATTGCAAATATCAGACGGCTGACTGGCGGTGGAGGTCTGGTAAGACATAAGTATTCGACGGAAAACCACATACCTTTTTCTTACTGTTAATGAAGTTCCAAAATTTTTTGGGATTGGATGTCGAAACTTGCTCGATTTGCACTACGTAATTATTGTAAAGGAACCAATTGAGAGTCTTAAATTCCTTACGAGCTTTGACAAAATCGGGAGAGTAATCTACGCCATAAAGCCTGTACAGGGAATGAAACTTGTTGCGTCGTTTCTCGAGCACCATCCACTCGGTATTATACCATGGCTCACGAAAGCCAGATTTATTATTGATAACCCGCGGAACGTGTCTCTCGATATCACTCCCGAGAATCTCATTATAGTTTATTGGATAAAATATTTAGAGTTGTCTTATATTTTGGCGCTCGATTTCTTTCCTCCAGACCTTTCTTAATTTTCGTTTTGCTGCAAAAAATTCCCTAACCTCCAGACGATGCGACATAATATCCTCGCTGATAAAGAGATCTTTGCGGGTATTTTATTTGTATACGTAGGCCAATAAATTGGTCGATCTTTTATTGGTCGCAGTCGATCTCTCGTTTTTTTTATAGGTCACTCTTGATCCCCAAGTAGGTATTTTTTGTATTGAGATCACTCCCGATTATGAAACTTGATCCAAGAGATTTAAATAATGTGCAATAGTCTTCCTTAGTCAGGTGATATCCTAGGGGGGGGGGGGCGAGGGGGGGGGGCAGTATATTGACGATACACTATATCCTTTGTTGTTATATATTTATATTTATTTTTAAAGTAACTACTTGCAAAAATTCCTCTTCAATTTTAAGATCTATAAAATATTTTATGTTTTATTTTATAACCACCGACGATCCTCGTCTGGCTCTTCCTGCTGGATGAACGGCGTGGTAACAGCTGTATTCAAATGATTTAAGATAAATTGAAGTAAAATGGGTTTTCCGATACTAGGTAAACTTATATTTATTTTTTCAGTACATATTTAGAAAAATTTCTAATTCTGGAATATGTTGCATTAGCCCATTTGCATTCCAGGTTACTATTCTTAATGTTTTATTTGTGGTTGTTTGCATCATTTTAATAGAGAATGGATGTCATTCCATTTAGAAAGTCTTACTTATTTAACCTGCTGCTTAGAGCTTCAAGCCATTTCTCTTGTTTAGCTAGGCGAATGTTAGTTATAGCTTCCATCCTTCCTAGTATATTTTGGAACGCTGTCCGTCCGAGTTTCTCATTTTAGGTTTTCACCTTTTTTTCTTCATATTTGTAGCTTCTTAGCTATTTCACATCCTCTGTAGTTTACGGGATGTGGCATCTTGCAGTTAACACATTTTGCAACAATACCTTTACTGACCGGGCGTACTTAGGCAGGATGCTTTCCGGCACATTTCATGCAACTTATCTCTTCGGCAATATTTCTGCGTATGATTAAAACATTTTTTTTTTCAATTTTGTTTCCCTTTCTAATTTGTCTTCATCTGTATAGAATGGATTAATGTCATTATCAACTACAGGTTTAGGTGTCGTCCAAATGCTGCAAATATTTAAATCGAATTTTGAGTTCCCTTTTCTCTTTCTTTAAAATTGCAAATTCTTCTTTCAACTACTTAAGCTGTAAATTTCTTAATTTATCTCAATTGGTCACGGAGTTCAACGTTCTCCTTCTCATACTGATAGATATTTTCAGTTGAAGATCTTGGTGATCTTGATACTTTGGAGCTTTGTCCAAATGGGTTAAGTTACACCACTGACTCTCACGCATAACGGTCTACATAAAGACATCCGAAACTCGCAGGGTACCCTAAACTGAGGGGCTACACATAGCATACAAATTGATGTTTCCTTCATCGCATTATGATGGTTATCAAATTCTGGAGTAGCACCGGACCATTTAACATTACATCGTTCTATGATTTACCGGTAGTTGTTTTTGCAACGCGTCGAACATGATGTGTCAAATAGTAAGCCATTTTTACTTCTTCTATATCACTAAATACTGCCATATGCCGAAAATGTATACGCACTCATGTATGAAATGTAAAAAGCCTTCTTTAGGTGTTTATTATTTTATTAGGGCCTTCATTCAACCTGTAAGAATTTTACCACCGCCGTTTTTTTTTCGACGTCGATTGATTGGTCGATGATTTGACCAAGCTTGTGTTTGGTCCAATTTATTTTTGATACTGATGATGCTAGGTAACGATGATGGTAAGTTATCTAACCTTGGGTAGGGGAACTCGGTTTATAAAAAATATTATGTATTACTTACATTGCTAAAGTACAATTTATAAATTTAATAAAAATTATGTGAAAAAGTTGATGTTACAAAATATACAAACATATAAAATTAATTAAGTAATTTTATGAACTTGGAAACTGCAATAAATTATTTAGATGATTCTTGCATTATGTATATGTATTTGACAGTAACCGGCTCCTAGGGTCGACGGCGTTGTGGCCACTACCGCAGTAACGAGGTTCTCCTCACTTTTAATATTATAGGCTTGCTGGAACTGAGGCGTTTTATTTCTTGATCTTTCCACTGGTACTTGCTACTTGGCATCTATAGTTTATCGGGCTGTGTTTATCTTTTACGCATCTGTGGTTAAAACTTTGGTATTGGTCTCGTTTTGTTTTAAGTGGTTTTATTTTAACCCTTATCTTAAAAATTTGATTTGAAATTCGAACATACTGACGACAGTGTTCGAATAAAATTTTTCTAAGCCCAATAAGTTTCAGCCATACAAATTTATTTTACCTAAAACTCATGCTTTTCGTAGTACGAAAGAGTTAAATCTGTAGACAGCAGCACATATTTGAGGGGAAATCATTAGCATCAAAATAGTAATAATATTTATAAAGAAACCAACAACAACAAAATGATCTCGCGAAAGTATATAAAATAATTATTTTAATTTTTAATGAGGCGTGGTTTTCGCTTAAGACAATGATAAAGATAAAAATAAAAATTCGCTCGCACATAAGTAAAATAGTGGGGGGAAATTTTTAATACAGTTTCATATCAAGTAAACATTAGTCAGATATCTATATAGTAGTAAGTAAGTAAGTAAGTAAATCGATCATTATTTCGCGGGTCTAACATAAACACGCGCCCCGCATATTAAAGATTAAACATATCGTATACATATATGTATGTATGTATGTGTAACATATCCAGAGCTAACACCAGCAACAAAAGAAAAACCATATGTTGATCGTTTCCATACAATCAGATCGCACGCTGTTGTTGTGTTTTTAATTCGTGTTTTCATTTTTTTTTGTTGTTGTTTGAAACATAAACACATGAATCACAAAGGATCCCACTGATATTCAGATCGGCATGATGAAAATCTATGTGTTATAATATCAAACAAAATAAATAGAATCTTAAAGATTTTTTTTTGTTTTTGTTTTATTTTATTTTAGTATTCGCGATGAGACTCCAGATGAATGTACGTACTCGTATGTGTATAAAAAAAATGAAAAATCTTAAAATTTTAATCTTTTATTTTCTTATTTTTAGAATAAATAAATAAATCGAATTTTGTTGTTGTTATTTCTGGTGGCTTTGCTTGGTTGGATTTGATTGAGATTCAAATATTGTTTGTTGTTGTTGGATCGGTTTCTTGAATCGAAATTTATAACATTCGATCATGTATTCTCAGAAAATATACTTGCTATGTATTTTATTTTGAGTTATACGATGTCGGTAATTTGGTTGTCATAAGTTGAGGTAACAAATACATGAAATGCCACAAAGGTCGATTTCAATATAGTATAGAAAAAATTAATTACAAAACATCAAATTCTGACAAATGCTTCTCCAAACAGTTCTCTGGGGGGGCTATTTGGGAATTCGATTCGATAACGAGAGTACAAGATTCATATTTGATTTGAATATGATTCGAACGATTCTTATTTAAAATCAAATAAG
Source organism: Nephrotoma appendiculata (assembly GCA_947310385.1). Classification (NCBI taxonomy): domain Eukaryota; kingdom Metazoa; phylum Arthropoda; class Insecta; order Diptera; family Tipulidae; genus Nephrotoma; species Nephrotoma appendiculata. Next base: position 143,692,972 of record OX371223.1, read on the forward strand.
AATCTAGTACTCTCGTTATCGAATCGAATTCCCAAATAGCCCCCCTGCATAATGAAGTTCAGAGCCAGTACCGTATGGTAGAGATTATTTTTAGAACCAGTTAAAATTATCCTGATAATTCTAGACAAGTAGAAGAGGCAAGCGTGCCTTGAAGCGAGCACTGAAGGTTGGATTCTGTTTAGAAGACAAAAGTTTTGGGCAGTTCGGCTTTGAACTTTTATTCATCCACAAACCTCGGCGGTTAACTACCAAAAATGATTTAAGAATTCATATTCCGGAATTAATCCATCACATGCTGACGTGGGAAAAGAATCGACTCTGTACCAATAACCGGAACGAAAACACAGCACCACCGCTCTACATGCAAATGAGATTATTAAGTTGAAGTAAATTAGCATCGGTTTTACAATCGTTTTGGGAAGGTAGTCTCACGATTTTCCAAAATTTCACGACATTGACCGAAAATCAGAGTTACTTTTTAGAGTATGTGCTCACCATTAGCATTTCATGCCAGGTAAGTAAGGCTATAATACTGACATATGGCGCGACAATTTGAAGTTTGATCTTCATTATTACTTAGAAAATACCAGATATTTTAAGAGCTGATTTACTTTTTAAAACACTGTTTTATTTAAGAATCAAATAGTAATAGAAAATGTTGAATGAAAAACAATTTTCATTTATAATTTTAAAATTTTAGAAGAAACGGAATGTTGTACATAATACTGAGCTATTGAAAAATTCGTGTTTCTATTATTGACAATTTTTGTTTTCTAAACTGACATATTATTGAGTTTATGAAAACTTATCAAAATACTTGTATTTTGCGAAATATCAATTATTAAACCTCTAAGGCACAAAAGTAGAAACAAATATTCCTCTTATTAAAAATTTGCTTCTACTTTGGTGCGGAAAGCAAAGCTTGGTTTTATTGCGTTTATTGCACAGGTAAATTAGCAATATTAAACTCAAAATAACTTTTATTGAACCGGACGCATTATTTTCACAGCACCGTCTACTTAAATTTTGATTTTATATGAAAATGACATGTTGCTAAGATTATTTAGCTGTGCTAACACGCAACATTTGATAATTTTACTCTGGGAAAGTAAAAATGGGGGGGGGGGGGGGGGGGGGGGGGGAATGTTCGATTGCGAATCGGAAGAATTCAGTTCATATTTCATGACACAATAGATTTGAAATCAAAATGATGATCTAAAACAAAATTTGAATGAAATTTTACATTTTCAATTTGAACCGATCCAGCTGATCAATGTGAGTCATCGATGGGTAGCAAATATTGCTCAATGATTTCTAAATTGACTGTCAAATTTTTTGATTGCAGAACGGTTTCTAAATTGTCAATGAAAGCTTCGCTTCAATCCTATTGAAACTTTCACATTCATATTTCAATCATTCGCTTCATTAATTGGTTTAATTTATTAGACTGGCGGTACGTTTCTTGAAGAGATTTGGTCGCCTTATTAAGGTTACTGTAATCGAGTGATCTTCCGGTTGATTAATTGTAGTACACATGTTAGAATATAGTATTTAATAACATTTAGAATACAATTTAAATGATACTAAATTGTTGGTACATCAATGTGTGTTCATTGCAGACCAAATGGTACACTGATGGGGGTTCAGAAAATTTGTAAAATTTAAAATTACCTGGGTTGAACGCCGATAGGGGCAGGATGCACATGGTGTTTTTCAACGTCTGGTGTCGGTCGGTGCTGTGGCTGAGCATAACTATTATGAGCCCTTGTCACACCCACCAATTAAAAACATTAATAGAACAACACAATATAATAGTGAAAACCATAACACAACTAAAAACAAAACAATCAACTAGTCAAGACAGGAAACTGCCACTTTAAATTGTACAATGTGCACCCGACACAAATATGGGACTAATTTACAAAATAAAAACACTAAACTACCAGACAGTAACCTGGGAAAGTTTAAAGAAAAATGATACACTCATGCAATGTCATCAATGTCAGCGTTTTGGACATGCAGCAGCCAATTGCAACCTGAAGTACCGATGCGTAAAATGCGATCAGCCACTCGAACCCGCACAATGCGCGATAACTACGATAATTAATAAAGATGACGTATATTGCACTGCAATGACAAAGGACATCCTGCGTCATATAAAGGATGCGCAATATACCAGACAACGTTAAAAAGGCTGAAAGAGCGAATCAGCGAACAACGTAATAAAAAACCGGAACAACACGGAAAAAAAAACTCTCTAACTCGCAGAAAATAGTCAATGATATAAGAAAAATGAGCTCTTCATTTTCAGCTAAGAATTTTATTTCTCAACATAAACTTTAATATTCTTGATTTAAGGTTTAATTTATACGTTGAAACAAACTTTAAACGTTTGTTAGAAGAAATTTAATGTACAAAATGAAGAAAATATGGGTTCTATTCAGAATATTGTCTTTGTTTTTACTAATAATTAGTTCTTCAGTTAAGAATTATTATACAGTTTAAAGAAATGATTCTTAAAATGGTTGCTTAACTATTTTATTTTAAAACTAAATATTCTTGTTTTGATCTATAAATCTCTACAAATATTATCATTAGTTTCTTGTTTAGAGAAAGAGAATTATAGATTATCTGGATGTAAGTATATATTTTCTTGAAAATATGTATTAATTTTTCTTATAGAAAGAATTTTTGATTATATATAATCGTACTCATTTCTTCTAGAGAATAAACTTATTCTTGATCAAAGAAAACATTCTTCTTGCCCACTTTAGCTTATTTCTTGTTATAAGAAATCATTTCCTGATTTATTCTTGATTGAATAATATTCTTCTTGTCCACTTTACTCATATTTCTTGTTACCAGACATATTTTGTGCATTCTTATTGGATAAATTAAAAATACAATTCAAATTAATATTCGATTTTATTTCTTTATAAAATGCAAATTTTTTATAAAATAAATCTTATAACTATAAATTACAGATTAATACAAAAATTGATACTTATAAAACGAAATAATATATACGAGGGTATATCAAAAAGTCTTGCAATATCATATGAAAAAAAAGAGTGAGTGAGACAACAATATATTTTTCAAAACCATTTTTGTCGCGATGAAACTTCTAGAAGAACATTTCGATGTAAATTTTACAGTTCGTTTGTTTTTGTCAATTTAGTAACACGTGTTTTGAATTTTTCTTAAAATGAATGAAATTGAATATCGCGCCATTATTAAATTTTTCTGTAAAGATGGACGAAATGCAATTTATATATTCAACTATATATCAAAAGTTTACGGCGAATCTGCACCATCATATGCCACAGTAACAAGGTGGGTAAAATTATTCAAAAGTGGTCGGGAGTCATTAGTAGACGACAACCCCTCGGGTCGGCCAGCAGATGCTATTAGCCATGAAAACGTAATTTTGGCCGAATCTATTGTATTGGAGGACCGGCGTATTTCTGTTCCAGGGTTAGCGTGGAGACTTTCCCTTTCAAACGGTACCACATATACTATATTACATGACCACCTTCACATGTCGAAAGTAAGTGCGCGATGGGTTCCCCGTTTGTTGAATGCAGAACAAAAAAAAATGCGTGTTCAAACTTCAAAGGCGATTTTAGATATGTACAAAGAAGATCCAGAAAATTTCTTGGATAACATAATAACAGGCGATGAAACATGGCTTCATCACTGGGATCCGGAATCCAAACAAGAATCGATGCAATGGATTAAACGTAGTGAACCACCACCAAAGAAATTCAGAACTCAACCGTCTGCTGTTAAGGTTTTGGCAACAATTTTTTGGGATTCTGAAGGAATTTTGATAATCGATTATATGCCACCGAAAACCACAATCATAGGCATATATTACGCAGAGGTTTTCCGAAAATTGAAAAAAGCGATCCGGGAAAAACGGCCAAGGAAAGTTAGGAAAAAAATCTTGCTTCTTCACGACAATGCACCAGTGCACAAGGTTAATATTGCTCAAGCTGCATTAAAAGACTGCGGCTTCGTGGAAATTCCGCATCCACCGTACAATCTAGACTTGGCACCCAGTGACTAGTTTCTGTTTCCCAATTTGAAAAAAATACTAGGGGGCCGGAAATTTTCCAGTGACTATGAAGTACACTCTGTTGTAAATTAATATTTTATGGAGCAAAAGAAATCTTTTTTTTTAGAGGGTTTAGGCAAGTTAATTGATCGATATGACAAATGTATAAACCTTAAAGGAGATGATGTCGAAAAATAAAAATATGGCTGTCTCACTCACTCTTTTTTTTCATATGATATTGCAAGACTTTTTGATTTGCCCTCGTATGTACATATGAAATCATTTATAATTATTATATATAAAATTAAAGCTATTATTTAAAATTTTCATTCATACGATATATTTGGTTTAAATATTTTAATTCCGTTTGGAAGGGAATGTAGAACAAAAGGTTTTAAATGTGTAACGTAATTCTCAGTGCACCAAATACTTTCATACTTGTTTTGTTTATCACCGACAAAATAAACCCGAAAATGACTATCGTACTTGATTATTTGTACATTTTGAACTATCAAGAAAATCTTTCTACTTGTTTTTACAATGTCTATTATTCTTGATAGTTGATTTTTTCTTTAAAATAAAGGTAATACGATTTTTTTAAAACAGTCCCTTTATATTTTATCATGGAAATACTAATATTTTCAATCTCTAACAGAGAAAAGGGCATACACAACAACGGTACAAACAATTAAATTCCAGATCAATCTGAAACAAATAAAAAAAAAAATGTTACTATTTGGAAACAAAACTTCGAATTGTTGTTTTTACCAATCGAAAGCCATCTGCATGCTTTAAAATTGGCCATTCATGATAATGTTCTTTTCTGCTTAGAGATTACTTTGTCGGCCGTCGTGTGTGGCTATCCAGTGCCTCTCGACATCGTCCCATGGGCTAGAGAAATGGTACAACCATTTCTTAGATCCTTCGAATTCCTGACTTACTTCTGAAATGAACAAAAAACGAAAAAATATTATTGATTTATAATATCTATGTAGAATACATAAGTTAGTTTTACCTGTATTTGTTGCAGTTGCAGTACAAACTTTTATTTGTTGAGGACGTCTATCTTTTTTTCCAAGTACCCCACCTTTCGTTATTTAAAACTTAGATTTTTGTGTTTGTGGTACATTATTCCAGACGGCTTCGGTCCACCTCTATAATATAACTCCTGAAAAAATGACAAACTTTTGTTTTTATTCATTTACATTACATTATATCGGTGTAATAAATATTACCTTATTTTCTCCAGGAAAAAATGTCGCAATATCTTTAGAAATTTTTCTAATATTGCCGCCGTTACAGGGCTGTCTACTATACAGTCGAAGATCGAAGAAACCAATAGGTCTCTTGCGTCTTCATCCAGATGTGGCGGGGCACTGTTGCTAAATATTTGTAAAATTCTGGAACCTTTTTTGGTTTTGAGAAATTCTTGCAGATTCTGGAAAATAAAAATGTTTATAACGGGTGATTTTTTAAGAGCTTGAGAACTTTTTTTTTTAAAAAAAAACGCATAAAATTTGCAAAATCTCATCGGTTCTTTATTTGAAACGTTAGATTGGTCCATGACATTTACTTTTTGAAGATAATTTCATTTAAATGTTGACCGCGGCTGCGTCTTAGGTGGTCCATTCGGAAAGTCCAATTTTGGGCAACTTTTTCGAGCATTTCGGCCGGAATAGCCCGAATTTCTTCGGAAATGTTGTCTTCCAAAACTGGAATAGTTGCTGGCTTATTTCTGTAGACTTTAGACTTGACGTAGCCCCACAAAAAATAGTCTAAAGGCGTCAAATCGCATGATCTTGGTGGCCAACTTACCGGGCCATTTCTTGAGATGAATTGTTCTCCGAAGTTTTCCCTCAAAATGGCCATAGAATCGCGAGCTGTGTGGCATGTAGCGCCATCTTGTTGAAACCACATGTCAACTAAGTTCAGTTCTTCCATTTTTGGCAACAAAAAGTTTGTTAGCATCGAACGATAGCGATCGCCATTCACCGTAACGTTGCGTCCAACAGCATCTTTGAAAAAATACGGTCCAATGATTCCACCAGCGTACAAACCACACCAAACAGTGCATTTTTCGGGATGCATGGGCAGTTCTTGAACGGCTTCTGGTTGCTCTTCACTCCAAATGCGGCAATTTTGCTTATTTACGTAGCCATTCAACCAGAAATGAGCCTCATCGCTGAACAAAATTTGTCGATAAAAAAGCGGATTTTCTGCCAACTTTTCTAGGGCCCATTCACTGAAAATTCGACGTTGTGGCAGATCGTTCGGCTTCAGTTCTTGCAGGAGCTGTATTTTATACGGTTTTACACCAAGATCTTTGCGTAAAATCTTCCATGTCGTCGAATAACACAAACCCAATTGCTGCGAACGGCGACGAATCGACATTTCACGGTCTTCAGCAACACTCTCAGAAACAGACGCAATATTCTCTTCTGTACGCACTGTACGCATTCGTGTGGTTGGTTTAATGTCCAATAAAGTAAACTGAGTGCGAAACTTGGTCACAATCGCATTAATTGTTTGCTCACTTGGTCGATTATGTAGACCATAAATCGGACGTAAATCGCGAAACACTTTTCGAACCGAACACTGATTTTTGTAATATAATTCAATTATTTGCAAGCGTTGCTCGTTTGTTACGACTGTGTTGTCTTAACAAGACATTTTTTGTTCATTTGTTTCTATTCTCCATGGTTTCTTGCGTCCGAGTTTTTCACTGTGTGAACGTGGTGTCTTGGTGGATGGATTCGTGTGTGTTTTCTTCTGTTATGTTGGCAACGGAACGAAAATGGTAGAGAAAGAGAGAACAATGCGCATCGAGTGTGTGCAAAGTAAAACGTTTTGAAAAAAATGTTTTTTCTTATATGTCTCTCTTTTGTACCAACGAAAATTTGGTATAAAGGAGAGATAGAGAAGAGAGATTCATTTTCTTCTAAAACGTTTTACGAGCTGTGCGACGCTCGAATATTTTTTTTGTTTGGTCATTCGAGTTTGGGATTTTTTTAGAAAAAGATTCGAGTTTTTTTTGTGAGTTAAAGTAAAAAAAAAAAAATTAATTAAAAACTCAAGTTTTGAGTTTTTGTGCGCGCGTTGCGTGTGTCCATTAAAATAAAAAAAAAAATTAAGAATTTGTGTTTATCAAACAAAGACTTGCGAGATTACCAAATTTTTTTTTGTTGTTAAGTTAATTTTTAAAAAGAAATTAAGTGGAAAATTCTATTTATAAAATAAAAGTGATGAAAGTGAATTTTTTGTTGTCGATTTTTTACACAAAATAAAATAATTTAAAATTAAAGAAAATTAATTTTCATATTTATACGAATCGAATTGGTGCTTTCTTCTCATCTAATTGGGATTTAAAATTTTTGTTGTTGGCCAAAAACAACTCGTAAACTATAATAGTTTTTTCTATAAAAGGCGTATATCACCATCTGCTACTAATAACGGTGTTTCGGCGAGGCAACGCCCAAAAGTTACATACGGGTTTAGTGAAGGACGCTCAACCAATTATTTACAGGTGGTCAATTGGGCCACTTTATTTCGACGGTATTTTTGGCGAGGCAACACACAACGAATTGTTTTCAAATTGTTAAATTTGGATATACGGTTGACTGCAGCGGGGTTTTTTTTTGTTTTATGGAAAGTGAGGCCATCCTTATTTGCGGTATTTTGAAGATACTACGCCCAACATATTTCGGCGGCCAGTCGAGGCCACGATTTTGCTTTTGGTAACGGGGAAAGGCCCCGCAACATAGTGCCCAACCAGGCAAGCGCTCGAGCGCAAGGCGGGGAGTCGCCCAACAACGGCACCAAGGCCGCAACCCAATTGGTATCGGGGAGAGGCCCCGCAACGCTGGGTAGCCAACCACTGGTTGCCCGATTTTTTTTGGTATCGGGGAGAGGCCCCGCAACGCCCATTTTATTTTTGGCCGGGTGAGGCCATTCGTAAATATTTTGTGGTAACGGCACCAAGGCCGCAACGGTCCGGGGCGGCGACCCTGTGGCATGACGGCCGCGCAAGGCCGCACCAAAAATTTTTATTTTATTAAGGTACAATTTTTTTTTTAAATTTTTATTTAGATTTTTTGATTATTTTTCTTAAATTTTTTTTATTAAATTTAAATTTTTTATATTTTGTAATCGAGCGCCGCACAGCGGGTGCGCGCTCGATGCGCATTGTTATCTCTCTCTCTCGTTTTCTCCTAGTGCGGGTGGAGGGGGAAGTTGTTTTGCTTTTGTTGGTTTTTTTTTGTTTTCTTAGAAATAAAATGAATTATTAAATTTTTTCGGTGTGGTATGATGGGAGCGGAGACTCCCTCTATGGCGGTTTAGTGTTTGCGGTCCCTTGGTGCCCGCATCTAATTCCGTAACCAGGGCTTGGCCCCGTTTGAATTCGGATGGATGCGCGCACCAAGGCACCGTTCTCGGTTTATAATTCTTGAGTTGTTCGTTCCTCAAGTTCCGGCCGACGAATTTCGGCGGAACTACGGTTTTTATTTATTATTTGCGTTTCCCCAACTTTCTGTTAATCACGGTGTAGGCCAGGAGCCCTGCATGCCTCAAACCCCACGACCCTCGCACTTCTCGCTGAGAACGTAGCCGGCAAAACATCACCGTGGAGGCCTCTGCAGGAGCTTAGTGAATATCTGCAGGTTGGCAGTAGCCAGCCTGTAACACGTTAGTAAGTCTATTCATTATGAAATGTCAAAGCATACTGAGCATCTTTCTCTTTGACACCTTGTCTGAAATCCCGCGTGATCTGTCAAATACTAATGCATGAAAATCCTAACCACAAAAAAATCACACTTTATAATACATAATTAGTAACATTTTCACATAATTTGGGTAATATTTCCAACAAAATCTGATGATGAAAGTTTTCCTGTTTCTATGGAAGATACCGAGAATGATTGGTTTTTGATCCAATCCGATAAATTGGAAGTGCCTGACACGGTCGAACAATTAGGTGATGGATATAGATGAATCGTTGAACGCCCCTGAAAATAATTATGCAACTAAGCGTTAAGTTGTGTATATAACAACTGCGTTTTTGTGAAAAATAATCGGGTTCAGTTGGCGATAGTTTTTTTCAAGTTGAGCCAACGCTAACTTGGTTGACGAGTAAGTTAGACCAAAGTCTTCTAAGCATAACAAAAAAATCTATCATCGTTCTATAGTTTTCTTATAATTTTGTATAGCTCTTAACAGTTCCGTATAATAAAAGCGTTGTTCAGAACTCAAAACAACGATATTACATATTGAAGACTATTTGATCTAACTTATTCGACTTAAAAAAAAGTAAATGGTTATTTTAAATTGAATCAACTTGAAAAAAGCTATTGGGGGTACAAATTGAAAATGCGGGATTGATAACAGATGGCGTTACTAACGCTATACGCATCAGGCAGTACTGTGACTATGTTCATGTCAAAGCTACGTCTTATAGCTTTAATTTTCAGTATGTGTCAATTTGTCGCAGTGTCAAATTCATAGTTTTTTTGAGCTCTCAATATGTCGAGTTTCGTGCCAACAAAACAGCATTTGCGGGAAGTTTTAATTTACTTCTTTAATTTGAAGAAAAGTGCTGCTGAAGCACATCGATTGGTCTCCGAGGCTTATCCGAGTCATGTTCCATCGGTTTCAACGTGCGAGAGATGGTTTGTGCGGTTTAGAAGTGGTGATTTTGACGTTGAGGACAAAGAGCGGCCGGGCCAAGTGAAAAAGTTTGAGAATGCTGAATTGGAGGCAATACTCAATGAAGACTCGTGTCAAACTCAATAAGAGCTCGCAGATTCATTGGGAGTGACACAACAAGCCATTCCCCATCGTATAAAAGCCCTCGGAATGATCCAAAAGCAAGGACATTGGGTGCCGTATTGTAACGGATTGGGAAGGGCGGGGCAAAAGAACACGCGGATAGCTTGAACCGGTATGGGAGGTCGATGGTGGCCCTTCCTAAAAAAACTAATTGTATCCATTACAACAAAAATATATATGCCCCGGTATAGGAACGTGTCTACGTGCCATCACTTTTCCTTCATCACATCAATATAAAAAAAATTTAATATAACATTTTAACAATTTTAATTCATCCCGAAAGTAAGATTACAAGATAGAATTCATCCGAATATTATATAAAAACTATTTATCAATTTTAATTATTTAACAAATGAAATTTTTTGTTTCATAACTTAATCTAAATAATTACCTTAAAAAAATAACAAAAAAGTTTCATGCATAAAGTCCTGTTTTTTTTTCTTGAATTTGCTAGCAATTCTTATACACACCAGAACTATTACCAATAATTACTATATGTAAAAATACAAAAAAAAGGAAATGAAAATGACTTAAAACTAATTAAACTAAATAAATTATAAAATTATTAATGTAAAATAATCAAAATTGAGTAACGTGTTCAATTAACATAACGTCGTTACATCTAGATTTATTTTTCCAACGATCGAAACACTATAAATAACACCCGTTAGATGAAGCCACCAAATATTAACTTATTTACACCCGGTACGGTGATAGCGTTATGGGGTATTTTATCCTCCGTATGATTTTTGCCTAGGAAAATTTTATCGGATATTAATCCAATTTCCCGCCTTAAAATAATTAGGCCCCCAACGTCTGTAGGATAAAGGAGGCAAATAATCACAATATTAAACATGATTCGAAGATAAACCACTTATTACTTATTTCACTAAAAAAAAACAATGAAAATCGCTCACCTGTAGGGGGGACCCGTGTAGTAACTTATACTATTTACTATAGTAGGGGTATTACGTCGTTATATGATATAGCCTGGCAACCAAAAAGGTGCATAACACTAAACTTAGTTTGAACCACAATTTATGATCACTGTTCACTAATATTTGATCTAAATTATACACCACTGAACACAAGTTACAATATTTTTTTTTGTTGGGTATTCTAAATTAATTCCAAAATTATGTTTGTTTGTTTGTTACAAACAATAAGTATTAATCTGCTTGAAAGACTGATTCACATTAATTTTATTTTAATTTTCGCTCTCCAGGTAATTATAAATTCGGGTCTTATGCATGTTCGTTAAAAAAAACATATTCGGTTGATAACGGATCAGATTATATGATTTACAATCAAAGCTAAAACACCAACGAAACGATTGGTGTGGGTTATATAGGCACGGAAATAGGGTGCCTCACATATACGAACCCAATGATCAATCATACACAAGTAAGTGAATATGCAATGAACAGTAATTATGCCGTTTATTACCTTTCGCTATACAAACAAAGAAAATCCACTATATACAAAACTTACTAACTCCACCGGTATATGTATTACACCTTGAAAGACGGTTGATTCAAATGTTGTTCCGCCGAAAAAGGTTTACAAGCTTAAATTTGGGTCGATCAATTACTACCTACGGCGTTACAGTATGAGCTGAAGCCGAGAGACGTCGAGCGCCGTTTTTTTGCATGCGAACTGCTGCTCGAACGGCAAAAACGGAAGGGTTTTTTGCATCGCATTGTCACTGGTGATGAAAAGTGGATCCATTACGATAACCCGAAGCGCAAAAAATCATATGGTTACCCCGGCCATGCATCATCATCGACGGCCAAACCAAATATTCACGGCGCCAAGCTCATGCTCTGTATTTGGTGGGACCAGCTGGGTGTGGTGTATTATGAGCTATTGAAATCGAACGAAACCATCACAGGAGCACTATACCGAACTCAATTGATGCGTTTGAGCCGCGCACTCAAAGAAAAACGGCCACAATACGAGCAAAGACACGACAAAGTAATTTTGCAACATGACAACGCTCGGCCACATGTTGCAGCGCCGGTCAAAACATACCTACAAACGCTGAAATGGGAAGTCTTACTCCACCCGCCGTATAGCCCAGATATTGCTCCTTCCGATTACCACCTTTTCCGATCGATGACACATGACCTAGCTGACCAGCGCTTCCATTCTTACGAAGAAGCCCAAAAATGGGTCGATGACTGGATAGCAGCCAAGCCGGCCGAATTTTTTCGCGACGGTATCCGTAAATTGCCAGAAATATGGGAAAAAGTTGTGGCTAGCGATGGACAATATTTTGAATAATTCATTTGTTACCATTTTTTCAGAATAAACGTTCAAAAATAGAAAAAAATCCCGCATTTTCAATTTGTACCCCCAATATAACGAACTCATCTCAATTGTTTTTCAGAAAAACGCAGCTAACTAAGGCTAAATTTTACATTTTCTATACGCCATTGTTCAATTTTAAACCTTAATTGAGATGTTGTCCTTAATTGACATAAATCTGGAAACATCTGATCAAGGTCTAAAAAGCTTATCGCTTGAAGGTCTGAAATTTTGCGGAAACCACAGTCTTAAAAAAAAATTAAATGATTACTAAGTTAGCATAATATATATCAAAACTAAATACTATCTAATTTTTCTCCTGCTAGCGCCAAATCCCACTCAATCATTTTTGATTTTAACTCGCTCGTCACAATTGCAGCGGCGTGTGACATTTCTTGCGTCCCAATAAACTCTAAAACAGCGCCATCTTGAAAAAATACATTAAAAACATTTTAGATTTTTTTTTAATGGCCGCTATGATATTTCGAACTCAGGCTGTGTGCCAAACTTAAGGTACGGTAAAAAGTGGCTGTCTTGTAGTACCAATTTTTAGAGTTTTTGAAAAATAATTGAATTTACCGAAAAATTTATCTAAAATTGACTTTTACCTCAAGTTTGACACGCAGCCTCAGTATCAAAATGAAAAGTAAATGTATAGGTATGTTAAGTTACGTTAACTGCACTCAAAAACAAATTTCAGTAAAAGCAAGTTTCACTTAGTAACACAAATTAAATTTTTAGTTTTGTTAACAAATTGCACCCGGGAAACTTTTTTGTAAAGCAACCCTTAATTTGGTAATAGAGATATCTTTTAAGAAAATTTGTTTTTTCAGTGTACGAGATGCGGATAAATAATTTTTATATGTATAGATAATTTAATACCGTAAGAATAGACAAGCGATGACCCATCCAACCAGTTTGTTCAGCCATTGTTCTAATAAGAAAATTAAAATTAAAATACAAAGCGTTAACACAAGAATATATGTACTCATCACGAACACTTTCCCACTTAATCGCAAAATCCAAAGTAAAACAAAAGAAAAATGTGAATTCATAACTCTATTTTGTATCGAAATTACTACATATACACAATTGCAAATTAGTGCTTATAAATATTTTTCACAAAACAAGAATTTAATACTTTTGAATCCAAAATTTTTATTATTAATGATCAACAACACTTATTATATACGATAATAAAAAGAAAACTAATTATTGGTTAATTTTTATCACTAATGAATCACCAATATCAATGTTTTGCGAATTTAAGTTAAATAAATGCAATTCTCCGAATTTAGATATTGCTGCATTTTTCGTGATGAGTACACACAGACACACACAAATAGCCAAACCACAAAATATTATTATACAACTAAAATAATAAATTACAAATAGTAATGACACTTTAACAAAATTTATTATACTTTGCACTGCTTATAAAGCCGTTATGTATTAGATTACACACTACTCAGCTACGCTGAGTTCAAACAACACTATTTGGTTATAAACTTCGTGGAATATCCTTTTGTGCATTGTTTTTTATTTATTATTATTTAAAAATGCATAATAGGGGATTCCCCGAAATTCATCAGTATTACATTTACAGTAATTTTTATTTTTACATACATAGTTTTTATTTGTTAACCTTTTTCGTTTTCATTTTTTTATACTCGTACTTACTTTAATTTATTTTAACAAATTTTAAATTAAACCAATTTCTGAATATAGGGCACTAAACACTATTTATTTTTAACACAAAGCACATTAAATATACAAAAAAATCATAACGTACCTCACCATAAAAAAATTGTTAATAGAATGATAGAAATACATTTAATTTTGCAATTTGTTCGATCACTTTATTTTTCTTGGAGCAAGAAACACATTTTTCGAATTAGAGTTCTGATTTTCTTGTTATGAAAAAATTAGAATTCATATAAAGAAATATTTTCTTGAATTTAAAAATTTATTTTGATGCGAGAAACGTATCTTTTAATGAGAAGAAAGATACTTAAATGATTAGAGTAACTTGTTTGCAAGAAGAAATTGGTTTTCTTGAACAAATCTATTCGTACTATTGATAAAGAATTTTTGATTTCTTCCTCAACACCATATTTCTTAGTTTAAGAAATTTTTGAATTTAATTTCTAAAAGCAGAGTATAATGTGTACTTGTAAATGAGCATTTTTTAATGAAATGCTAATTTTCGATATTAATTCCATAAAGTATAATTTCCAATTAGTATAATGATTATGACAAACTATACATTATCAACCTCACCAAAATACTAAACAGTCCTCACACCATAATGCTAGATAGTTCACGAACTACAACTTCTTACGTTCATAAGTCCGAGCTGCACTCAATTGGCTTACAAAGGAACATTTTCAAATTGTGCATGGCCTTGGTTGACCCCGATTACTCCTCCATCAATTTTGCACTGTGGTTTTAAAGTAAGGTATGTAAGGTAGATAAGTTGTAAGTAAGGTAGTATGATGGAAAAATACGATTTTACAACCAATTCTGAAACGTAATTGTGGTAAAATTGATCCTCTAACCACCAACCAACATCTAAACTAAAATTATTATTAGAAAACAACCAAATATTTTAAATAGAAAATTCGCTTCGTGACTACCAATCCACAACTGATTTCTTGACAACACAACAAACACACTACGATAAAATAATCTTAATCTTGCCATATTGTGCTATATCTCAGGCTTGAAAGAGTTTGGTTTTGGCTTTCTTCGGCATACCGTTGGAAAACATGTCATCGTTCTCCGTTCAATCAAAGTGCAATTATGAACACTAAGAACGTGCATCAAACAATTTAATACGTATTATGGTCCTCAGGGTTCATGCACCTACTGAAGATAAATCAGATGACGCCAAAAAAATCATCGTAGGCGACTTTAATGATAAAATCGGTTGGATTGTAGAAACAGCAATATCTATCGACCAAAACAGCTTTCACCAGATCAGTAATAACGATCGTTTCAGAGCTATGTGACTGGCTACTAAATGCATGCATTATAGGATCCATATCGTTAACAACGTAACTTTAGCTAAAAATCTAAGAAGTTTTCAGTTTGACGTGAAATTTCATGCAAAAATTATAAATATAAAAAACTTAAAATTTATTTGGTTGTTTATATCATTTTGATTAAAGAAATACTCACTACGAATATTCCTTGAATATTTCTTCTTTCAAGATAATATTCTAAAAGTAAATTTATTAAGATCCTCTTGGATAAAGAAATTATATTTGTGTCTAATAAGAAATTATTTTATTTTTGAAATGTGTTTATTTAAGAAAATTTATTATCACAGTTTAAGAAAGCGCTAGTTTTCTTAATTTCAGAAAATTTTTCTCATTTCCTGATAATTTTCTTTATTTAAATTTTATTCTACTGCACTAAAGAATTCATAGAAACGTTTAATTCAAGAAAAATTAATTCAAACCAATAATTAAAATTCTTCTTGCGTCAAGAAATGTTTCTTTATTTAAGTAAAAAAAATTTATCACCAAGAAAAAATGGAACGAAATAAGACACTAAATTTTTAAATTAAGAAAAAGAGAATGTTGGACTATAAAGAAATCATTTTCTTTGTGGTAACAAGATTATTTTTTTCCGTGAAATACCAATCACCAAATATACTTATGTAAACCGTGAGAACGGCACATTTGCAGATATGCTGAAGGGAGGAAGGAGATCGCAATAACAGCACCAATAGGCAACACCAATGAAAACGCTAAGACGATACATCTACTCACCAACAAAATAGATTAAGTGGTGGAAACGGTTGCACAACAAGGTGAGCAAATATCTACGTTACTCTCTCTCTCTCTCTAGCTTCACATCCCTTGAAGGGATTTTGCCGCTCGCACTATGGTCCTCCAGCCGTCTCGGTCCATCGCTCTCGACCTCCAGTTTCGACATCCTAGTGCCTGTAGATCTTGTTCGACGTCGTCACGCCAGCGCAGTCGGGGTCTTCCTCTACGACGCACACCGGCTGGTTGTTGATGGAACACTTTATTGGTCATCCGTTGTTGTGGGGACCTTGCAACGTGGCCGAGCCATCTTACTCGATTGGATTTGATGAATCCGATAATATCGCAACCTCCAAGAATTTGCTTTATCTCGTGGTTCATGCGAATCCGATATTCATTGTTCGCGACTTTAATAGGACCAAAGATGGAGCGAATGACCTTCCTTTCGAAGGTAGATAATAATCTACAATCATTAGTGGTCATGGTCCAGCTCTCGCTTCCGAAAGCCAGCACAGGTCTTATGAGTGCTTTATAAAGTGCGAGCTTGCACGACTGCGATAGATGTCTAGATCGCAATAATTTTGATTGGGCGTAGAAAACTCGATGTGCGGCAGCGATTCGGGCTTTTATATCTGCCTGCATGTCATTTGATGATGTTATAACTGACCCGAGGTATTTGAAGTTTTCAACGCGATCAAAGTTATGGTCGCCAATTCCGAGATTTGCCATGGAGATGTTCCTGGGTGTTGATACAAATTTGGTTTTGTTACTGTTCACCTTCAAACCAAGTCTTCTTGCGCAGCGATCGAGCGGCACGAAACTGTCTTTGATATCGCTAGGTCTTCGGCCAAGAAGCACGATATCATCTGCATATCCAAGAATTTGGCCTGATTTATTAAATATACAGCGCGAACTTTCGATGTTGCTTTTCCTCACTACGTACTCAAGCGCCAAATTGAACAGCACAGGCGCGAGTGCATCTCCCTGTCGAACACCAGATGTTATTTCAAAGGAGTCTGACACAGTTCCTTCGATTACAATTCTACATACAGACCCAGACGTTGTTAATTTGCACAGAGAAACGAGTTTCTCTGGAATTCCTAGGCATATGAGCGCGGCCCAAATGTTATCGCGGTTTATACTGTCATATGCCTGACGGAAGTCTATATATAATTGATGTATGGTTATGTTGTACTCCCAACATTTTTCCAAGATCATCCTCATGGTGAAACACTGGTCAGTGGTCGATCGGTTGGTACGAAAACCACACTGATAGTCGCCAATGATGTTTTCGGCGAGAGGGATGAGTCTGGCAAGTACAACATTAGCCAACACTTTGTAAGCAGTGTTCAATAGAGCTATACCACGATAGTTTTCACATTTAAGACGGTCGCCTTTTTTATGCAACGGACATATGAGCGCGGTCTTCCAATTCTCCGGCAACTCTTCTTGGTCCCAAATACATACGATGAGATCGTATAGACTTGTTGCAAGAGTAGCGCCTCCGAGTTTTATTAATTCTGCGGGGATTCCATCGAGACCGGGTGCCTTGCCGTTTTTCAATCGACTAATAGCTGCGTCTACTTCCTCAACTGTGGGATATTCGACGAA
Source organism: Nephrotoma appendiculata (assembly GCA_947310385.1). Taxonomy (NCBI): domain Eukaryota; kingdom Metazoa; phylum Arthropoda; class Insecta; order Diptera; family Tipulidae; genus Nephrotoma; species Nephrotoma appendiculata. The sequence goes on from OX371223.1 coordinate 143,710,543, forward strand.
GACCTCATCACCTGGAGGAGCTATTGCTCTAATGGGGGTCACGTCGTCATTCCGATTTAGTAGATTTTGAAAGTAGGTTTGCCATACTGAGAGAACATCAGCCACGTTTGTTCTCAATTCTCCATTCCCGTCTTTGATGGCTGTACTTCTTGGGTGGAAGTCTTTAGTGAGATTCCTGGCATTGGCAAAACAGTCCCTTGAATTTCCTACTTCCGCTTGGAAGCTGATGTTTTCGATGCATAATCTCATATGATCGCGTTTCTTTTGACGAAGGTATTTAGTCGTGGCTTTCCTGGCGCGGAGATATTCTGCATGTGTGCTTCTAGTGTTGCGAGCCAACTAGTTTTCACGAAGCTTTTGTTTATTTGCGACGATCAGGCGACATTGATCATCGAACCAATCATTGCGGGGTCTCGGAGGTCTTCTTCCGATAGTGTTTTGCGCCGCGGTGGTAATGGCTGACTGTATTGTGTGCCACTGCTCCTGGATGGTAGACGGAGCTTCTTCGTTGTTGTTAGGCCGCTCTAGATAGTTAGTGACAGCTGATTGGTAACTCTGCAGTGACGTTTGGTCTTTTAGAGCATCCACATTCCATCGAACGGTTTTTTGTGCTTGTCTGTTGAACGTAGATGACAGTTTGCACTTATATTTAAATACGACAAACATATGATCGCTGTCCATATCTGCACCCCTGTAGGATCTAACGTCAGATATACTGGTCGAGTGTCTCTTAGACACCATGACGTGATCAATTTGGTTTTCCGTTCTTCCATCATTCGATCTCCACGTTACTTTGTGGATTCTCTTATGTGGGAAAAACGTACTTGATACAACTAAGTTGTACATTAATGCCAAGTCGGTGACGCGTTGGCCGTTGTTGTTACTAGTTAGATGCAGACTGTTGGGACCAATGTGCGATGTATTTTCTGCACTCCTACCGATTTTTGCATTAAAGTCGCCCACGATGATTTTAATGTCGTGGTGCGGTATGTTATTGATGACTTCCTCCAGCTCCACAAAGAAGAGATCTTTGATGTCATCAGATTTATCTTCGGTGGGTGCATGTACATTAACGATCGTGATGTTAAATTTCTTAGTGCGAAGTCTGACCGTGCATATCCGCATGTTGATCGGGCGGAAATCGATGATGTGGTGCTTCACGCGCCGATGGATGAGGAAGCCAACTCCAAATTCTCCTCCGTTCTGATGGCCGCTGTAGTGAAGAGTGTAACCATTGGTGGTGTCATGGGTCCCACTCCCGGACCATCTAAGCTCTTGTAGTGCAAGTACGTCTAATGTGTAACTCTTTGCTTGGTTCGAAAGGTTCTGGAGATCTCCAGGGCTTAAGAGGCTAAGCACGTTCCATGTTCCCATTTTTAAAGCGTTGTCCGTGTACAATTTCCGAGGTCGAGTTTGTAATGAATCCGATATGGTAATCCGAGGCCTTTGTTCAGGGTTCATAACTTAAATGGTTTTTATGAGGGAAGGTTGTTGGCCTGCCGCTCAACCCGCTTGTTACGTGTGTGGGTCACGTACTGGTGAAAATCTTAAGGCATCCAGTCCTACCTTGAACACATTTATATAGCGAGCCGCTTGATACAAGACAGACGCCCGCTTCAGCCGCTCCTAACATGAAGAACAGACGTTGGTTTGGTATTGGTTTTAGGGCGCCAATAACCCGCCCTGACATGTAGTGTCCATGACTATTTAGTCTGCTCGTCTCCACTACACCGCCTGATTCATTTAGCGTTACCCAGGGAGCACCGGCGAGGAGGTATGCATCTCGGACTTCGCCCCCCAACAACTAGCTACGTTACTAGCTATGATAAATCAGTTGGTAAAATGAACAGTAACAACAACAACAACAACCTAAAAATAATTGCGATTAACGTAAATTCGTTAATTAATATCCAAAGAAGATTAAATTTACTTGATCAACACACATAAACCAGACATCATGCTTCTGAGCGAAACTAAGCTAAACCCGAAACATAAAATTACATTCAAAAATTACAACATTATACGACAAGACCGAGCACACGGTAAACGAGCGGGTGGTACTGCGATCATAATAAATGCAAAATATAAATACCAACAAATACCCGTAAATAATGAAAACCACAGGTCAGGCATTGAATACACAACAATAAAAATAAAGTTTACAACAACCAACGAATATCTGAACATATTTGCAATATATTGCACAAATTGCAACCACACGAAAACTGAGTCACATTTCCAAAACGAATGGCAGCAAATATTCACGAAATACGACCTCAAAAATCCCAGCAACTACTACATAATAGCTGGAGATTTTAACGCAAGACATCCCAACTGGGGAAACACGACAACCAACATAAGCGGGACAAAGCTGAACGAGTGGATGGAAGAGAAGGACATAGAGTATAAGGCGAGAATTTACAAACCAAACAGCCCTACATTTGTGAGATCCAACAACATCATAGACTTCGCATTTATAGATATGTGGCTAAACATCTGTAAGAACGATTGGGACGAAATTCCAACACACACCTACGACAGCGACCACAAGGTAATCGAGATAGTTTGCAGCAATTATAATAATAATAACCACACATTTAAACTTGACACAATTAACGTAGATTCAGTTACACAACCAAAATTCAATTTTCATAAAGCAAATTGGCCCTTAGGTTAGGTTAGAGTGGCTGCTATCGCACACTTAGGCCAGTAGTGGCCCATTGTGATACCACAGGATCCTATCTCCCCTTTACTCCTGCTGAAACCATCCAGAGCTACTTATATAGCGTAAAATATCTCGCATTCCACAGCCCGCGTGTTGCGAAAGGCTGTCCATACTGTACACACCTAAATACTTATGCCTTCTGTATAATAGTGCCGCACACGAGCATAGGAAGTGATCTAACTCCTCTTCGTCTAAACAACTTCTATAAAATTGGCCCTTATGGCAAACAAAATTACAAAAATCCTACAGAATATATCTACAAATTAATAATTTACAACAAATAATACCCATAGACTATAATATCACAGATAACGAAATAGAATCACATACTTATAAATACATTGACACAAATAATAAATAATAATATAAAACAATCAACACCGAAAATAGTGAGGAGAAACAAGATGGAGTGCTATACTAACAACATAATAAAAAACCTATACAGACAAAAATCACAAAGAATCACTCAGCTAAAAAACGGCAAAAGAACGGGAAGGATTACACCAACACAAATAACCATGCTAAAGGCCGTAATCAAACGTATAAATGAGCTGATCACACAAAACGTACAAATTGAAGTAAATAAGAAGTGGATACAACATATGGCAAACATAAAACAGGGACCAAAAATGATCAGCCAAATAAAAAGGATCACGGCCAACGCAAATACAAATCAAAACCTGACCATCAAAAATTTACAAATAGATGAGAGTGAAACAGGTAATATGCACGCGCTAAATATTGACTGGACAAAAATGGAGAAACAAGGCACACAATATAGTAGTCATGAACAACAGGACAACCTAAATATAATCGGACACTATATCCAAAAAAATAACAGTTGCCAACGCGGCGCTTGAAAAACCAGACCACGAACAAGTTATAAAACAAAAAATAGACCCATTAAAATTACAATACACACAAAATAAATTAAATCACACAACTAAAACACAATTCACAAATAATAATACAGCATTAACACCACTAACAAACAATAGCAAGAATAATAAATATTTCATCAACACAGAAGAAATCACTGAAATTACGAAATGTCTAAACACCAAAAAATCATTCGGCTTAGACAACGTACCTTGTATTTGTATAGTGTTAAAACTTCTAACAAGCGAAATTATACAGGACTGTGTACTTATTAACCATTGCCTAAACAACTACACTTTCCCGAAAGTATAGAAAACAGCCAAAATATATCCTATACCTAAAAAGGGGAAACCACCAACAAGTCCAAACAATTATAGACCCATAAGCCTCTTTATCGAATTTGGCAAAAATATATGAAATCGTTATTTATGACAAAATACAAGAACATACCATCAACAACAGATTAATACCCGACAACCAGTTCGGATTCAGACAAGGCCATTCAACGATACATGCTATTACAAAACTAACATCAGACATTTGCCGAAACCTGAATCAAAAACAAGTGACGGGCACAATATTAATCGACATGGAAAAGGCGTTCGAATCGGTGTGGCTCGATGGACTGCTCTACAAGATTATCGAGATGAAGTTCAGCCCCGACATCATAAACCTATTACAAGAATTATTGTATGAGAGACAGTTTAAAACAACAAATGGCACGGACATCTCACAATACATTCAACATATATAACGGAGTACAACAAGGGTCAATAACGGTGCCAATTCTATTTAACCTATACACGAAAGAGCTTGTGGAAAACCAACGGTTAGACACACCCGACATCCAAACAATAACATATGCGGACGATCTATGGCACAAGTAAAATAATAAAAAAAAACTACACAAAACATACAAGAGGTGGTAGAATTTACAATGGATTACTTGCACACATGGAGGATCAAAGTCAACCCCTCAAAATGCGAAGCTATCTTATTTAGAAAGCCTATCCAGCTAGCACACGGTGACACACAAAAAAATTAGAAGAAATTCCACATAAACATAGCTGGTACGACCTGTGAGCAAAAGCCATCCGTTAAATATCTCGGGGTAATTTTGGACAAGTTATTATACCTGGACGAGCACATACTGATGCAAGTGGTAAAAGCTAAAAGAATATTCCACGCAAACAGAAGAATATTCTGCACACCACACATCAACACGAGGGTCAAACAAATATGTTACAAATCTTTGGTACGCCCAATATTGACATACGGTTGTCCTATATGGTGGAACGTCAGACCAAATACAATGGAAAGAGTAAAAGTGTTTGAACGGAAGTGTCTAAGATACTGCCACGGAGCATTCCGCAAAGCCAGCACAAACTACAGACATTACATATCAAATCAAATACAATACCGAAACCATATTAGGAGATCGTCCGCGAACACAGAAAACTCGTTAATATTTGCCCCATATTATACCGAAGAGAGCATCAACAAGACGAGCTGCGAGCGCCAGAACAACCCGGGACCTGAAACATTCACCTACCTGGACAAGATTGGATACATACAGCAGGAGACGACAAGATATCCGCTCATCTACCACCTGGAAAGACGCAGAAACGAAAAAGGTTTCAACGATCAGATATTCGCGAACCCAGATGAGTATTTACAACATAATAGATATAATTTCTCCAATGTATTTATAGAGCGCTCAAGAAGTGCAACAAACCCCGACAAATATTGGTGGCTATACCAATCGCACCCACTATTCCCAACCACGCAACCGGGATCTACATAAACAATTAGAAAACAACCCAACACAACAAAATCCCGATAAAGAATAATGAGCCGAAAGTGGGAGTGGCGGAGGGTTGCGAACACTGAAGCAAGCAGCCCAAAACCACTCCATCATCACTTTCGGGCTTATTCGAATAGAAAGCGTATTGGTTTTTTTGCACTTTTTTGGCCAAAACACAATTAAGTAAAATTCTGATATTAAAACACACACTAAAGTAACTGACCTTTTGCATTATATATACAAGATAATAATATACACGCAGGCGAGACTCCAAGAAGCATACCGCGCACTTAAACTGTAAATGAAGAGGGCATTTTATTAATCCGCTTTGGCCCGACGCATAAAATTATAACATATTGACATGTAAATAAAGCCGTGATTTAATAAAAAAAAAAAAAAAGTACTTTGGAATTTTAAATATGAATATCGTACCAACCACCCTGTTTTGGATATTCGCCGCTTAAACGAATGTTGATGTTGGATACATAAAACGTTGCTGCTTTATTTATATTCAATATTTACATAACAAGAAATTGATCTTATGGCATAAATGGAAATTGCCCCTCTTCATTAAATCAATCAAAATTCTACAGAACAACAACAAAATATCGTAATACTTTAGCTAACTAGGGGTACTACACATTACACAAACAACAGAAGAAAATTTATTCAATCCACTTGAAGTTTTTTTTTTATTAAATTTCAATCGAATTTTCTCACAAGGCGAAATGTTATAATATTATGTATCCAACAATAATAATAAATTTAAATATAAAAAAAAATTCAATATTTACAAAACTTTATTTTTCCGTTTTCGCATTTACATTTCAAAGCGAAAAACAGAATTTTCATCAACTTATTTGTATGCAAATTTAACGAATTTTCTACGTCGAAGTAGAGCAAGCAAAAAAAAAAAAATACGAAAAGACTACTGTAGAGTGCAGACACGGTTTATAAAAAATGTATGCTCTATATTCATTTCCAGCATTTTTGTATGTTGGGCATAAAAATTGTTATTTTGTATAAAAAAGGCGTTACGTCTGTACGTGTATGTAGAACTGTAGCCTCCAAAAAAGGAATGGATGTTATGCAAATTTAATGAAAAATTTATTAGATAGCATGACGATTATCGTAAATTTTGTCACCTGAAATACAGTTCTCAGGCACAATTTTAACATTTCGCAGTACATCGACTAATTAATCACTAAATTTCTTTGTGTTTTGTTCGAATATTTAACAAAAATCTGGTACTGCGCAATGCTGTTCAGCAGCAAGGAATGATTATGTGTGTAAGTCGGATGTCATAAATAAATAAAACATTTTGGATGTTTTCAGTTTTAGTTTCGGGTATACAAACGACTTTAAATAAACGTATTTTTCACAAGTAGCATTAAGTAAAAAAAAACGAAGAAAAGGAAATATAAATTTCAATTTAGTGTTTTTCTTATCCAGTTTGCTGACGGATTTCGTAGAAATACTGTACCGGATGCCTAATTGGAGCCACATTCGTAAATTTATCATCAAATGCTTTCTTTGCCCCATATAAATACAGGGCGCCCTGGTCAAAAAACTCCAGTGCCGAAAGAGTTTATCCACTAAAACAAAAAATACCAAGACAAAATATTTTTTGTTGTTGTTTACTTAACCCAAAATTTACTTTATTCTTTTATCTCAAACCTCTCTTGTAAAATTGACACTAGAAAACACAAAACATTGAAAAAATAATACAGAAAAGACTAGATGAAGAAAAAGTCAACAATTAATCGTGTTTAATTTAAATATTTGAAACAAAAACAACAAAAAATATTTTATGTACATAATTTTGAGATAGAAATTAAGATTAACCGCGAACAAAAAGATGCGGAGGTGCACGGCGGCGAGACAGACAAAATAGCATATCAAAGAATGGTGGTTTGGTATTCGTGGTTTTTCCTTTGAACAATGACTTTGTGGATTGAATGACGGGTGTGCTAGTAACCAAATTTTAGAAAAATAGTATTAAGAGTTTTACGTCTAATCAAAATACTTAACAAGATTAGCGTTCTGCTTAGTTTTCGATTTATCAAAGAAAACAATTTTTTTTTTTGAAATACGTATTTAAAAAATATAAATTCTTGGCGTATTTATCAAAGGCAAACTTTCATCTGTCCAAGTTTATCTAAATGTACATGAGTAGCCAGTTTCATGTAGGCCTACGGAGAAATGACTAAGGGTTATCAACTCACTATAATTCTTATCTGGACTTTCATTTGGCGTTGATGTTAGCGCACACCCTAAATTGTCCATGCAGATTTGAAAATCTCCAATGTAAAATCCAAATACAGCCTTACGTACCAAATCTTATATTTGCTTGTAAAAAGCGTACGAGTTTCGCCCAGCATAGACCAATGCTTCGTTCAAAATACGTTCAAGAATTACAATATAAACCTACGAACCAAATGCCACTATTTATTGCTTAAGAAATAGTCTAGTTCTATCCAATACTTAGACTGTGTGCCTGAAAGCGATTTTTTCGACTAAATTGCCGATTAAACTAAATTAATGTGTAGTTATGCTATTACGCACCAGTTTCTATCATTTAGACTCCTGCTGAGGTTGCTTGACTATTTAGTTGTCATTTTCATTTCTTGTTTTTATTATTTTTTTTATCGAATACATTCAAGTAAAAATGTCTAAAAGGAAATACTTTTATTCTTAAATTTCAATTGTAATTTATAATCACATTCATGAATGCGATTCCCATATCCATATTTGTTTTATTTTTTCTATTCCCTTTATTTTAAATAATAACAAATCAGTGTTGCTGAAAACAATATGGCGTATGAAAAGTCATAATTTAGTTTAGTTTGCAATTTAGTTTACAATCAGAGGCACACCATATTTAAAAGATACTAGTGCCACCTTTGAATGAATGATATGAATCAGTCATTAATTTAGTTTAGTCGGCAATTTAGTCGAAAAACTCGTTCTCAGGCACACAGTCTAAATAGTCAAGCAACCTCAGCAGGAGTCTAAATGATAAAACCTGGTGGCTAATAGCATAAGTGTTCATTAATTTAGTTTAGTCGGCAATTTAGTCGAAAAAATCACTCTCAGGCACACAGTCTTAGACAAAATTTCAGAGCTTTGTTCTATAATGCATCTTAGAATTCGCACCATGAACATATTATCAAAATTCTAAAAATCAGAGTTCCGTTCATCATTTAAAGTCAGTTCCGTCTAGCATTTTAAGATTAAAAAATTCCCTATACCGCGTGTCTATGTCCGAGGTATGTTTTTTTACAAAATGAATTAAAAATTATGCTCTGCTTATAACAACAGAAACTCTTTTGTGGTAGTACTGCGTCTTGCGGTGAGCAGCGTAACATTTTCTGCTTGCTATGTACCGCCATCATTATCCAAAGAACCATAGTTTTCGAATCTTTAGAAATAGACGATCGCTTGACATTTTTTGTTATTACAGTTTAACGGATGACTTTGTTCCAGAACTAGATAAGTTGTTTTTATTTCTCAAATCAATGCTTTACTTATTTACAGTTCAATTACTTATAGTTAATACAATCCTTGGACCAAAGCTGATTGGAAAAATGCTCTGTATATTTACAGAGATAGAATTATGCTCTGTATATTTATAAAGAGTTTGTAAAACTGCATATAGTTGGGATTCAAACGATTGGCACGGTACGTCGTGACCGACTACCTTTCTGTAAATTACCTGCAGAACGTGCTTTAAAAGACAAGCCTCGAGGTTTTGTTGTAGAACAGGTTCGCACAATCGAAGATTTAGACGTAAGTGTGGTTTTGTGGAAAGACACAAAGTATGTGACACTATATTATCAACGTTTGCAGGAGAATTACCGACCACAAAAGTCAAACGGTACATTCGTAGCAAAAAACAAACGATCGAAGTGGATTGTCCTAACATTATAACCGAATATAATAAACGGGTCCCATTTGAAACGCGATATTTTAAAACGCGATTTTTCAAAACGCGATATTTCAAAACGCGATATTTCAAAACGCGATATGGTACAAAACGCGATATGGTACAAAACGCGATATTTCAAAATGCGATATTTCAAAACGTGATATGGTACAAAACGCGATATGGTACAAAACGCGATATTTCAAAACGTAATATTTCAAAATGCGATAAAGTACAAAACGCGATATGGTACAAAACGCGATATTTCAAAACGCGTTATGGTACAAAACGCGATACTGTACAAAACGCGATATTTTAAAACGTGATATTTCAAAATGCGATACGGCACAAAACGTGATATTTTTTATCATTAAATCGAATTACTGATATGTATTGAACAAAAGTGTTCGTGTCCAATAAAGGGTAATTTATTAAAGATTAGATGAAAATTTTCAAAGTGTCCAAGTTACAATATAAGGAGGTTGTCAATATATAGAATATTTTTACCATTTTTGTAAAAATAAATATATGAAATTTCAAGAGACTGAATGAAAGTGTCCAAGATACAGAAATGCCCAACATTGAAGGTTTTAATAAAATTTAATTTGCACCTGATATCAATTGACGGCCGAAAATTTTAACTGCGTGGTTATACTTCCGAATAGGTTCCGAATAGGTCCTCCAAAAATTATTAAAATCGGTATACTAAGGTACTTTAGTATGCTGATTACGAATATGGCCATGAAAATATCCAGAAACGACCCCAAGTAGCTCTCAACGATCCCAAGTGGCCCTAAATGCCCAGATGGTCTTTAAAGACAACCCAAACGCAGAAAAATATTGTCTTTTTTCGAAGCACAAATGCTTTTATGATTATTTTAAATAATTTTATACCTTAAGATTGAGGGCTACCGCCCCAAATCCCAACTTTTATACAAATAAAAAAACATTTCTGTTATTTCAATTATTTTATTTCAATTTTTTTTATAATCCACATAGGGGACATTTAATTTTAGTTTAAAGGAATTTAAAAATCGATAGGAGTGGCAGCTTAGGATTGGGTTATATCAGGCGGGTCGGCTCCGGTCGCTTCGCAACGTACATTCTGGAAAAGGGGAAATTTAGTTTCAGTTTATAGGAATTTAAAAATGGATAGGAGCGGAAGTATAGGATCGCGTTACATCAGGCGAATGGCTGCACTCCCGTCACTTCGCAATGTACATTCTGGAGAAGGGGAAATTTAATTTCAGTTTATAAGAATTTAAAAATCGATAGGAGCGGGAGTTTAAGATCGGGTTAAATCAGGCAGGTGATGGTCAAATTTAACACGTTCGCGGGCAGTAGCCAAAATTGAACGGCTCAAAAAACACACTAACGTTTTTTGTAAATGCATAAGCTTTTAACATCCATAAAACAAAATATGAAAGGCCTTATAACATTAAACCATTTACGGCCAAAAAATGGCACGACGCCAAATGCCATTTTGCCCCTGCAATGATTTTTTTTTGATGGACCAGGACAATGACGTGAAATGCCGTCAAGTGGAAACCAAGTGGAAAAATTTGGACGGTATATCCCGTCTTGTACCTATACATAGAGACGGCATATGCCGACTTGTCCACGAACGTGTTAATTTCAGTTTATAGGAATTTAAAAATCGATAGGAGTGGGAGTTTAGAATCGGGTTATATCATTAAAGGGCTTCGCTCCCTAGTTAGAAAAAAAAACTTCAGTTTATAGCAATTTCAAAATCGATAAGAGTGGGAGTATAGGATCGGGTTATATCAGGTGAGCACTTCGCTCCTTATAGAAAGAAAAACTTCAACTGTTCGGGAGTACAGCAATGGATTATACGAGGCAGGTCGCTGCGCTCCAGTCGCTTCGCTCATTAGTTAGAAAAAATTTCAGTTTATAGCAATTTAAAAATCGATAAAAGCGGGAGTATAGGACCGGGTTATATCAAGCGAATCGCTGCGCTCCCATCGCTTCGTAATGTACATTCTGGAAAATGGGAAATTTAATTTCAGTTTATAGGAATTTAAAAACCGATATTAGCGGGAGTATAGGATCGGGTTATATCAGGTAAGCACTTCGCTCCTTAGTTAGGAAAAAAAACTTCAGTTTATACAAATTTAAAAATCGATAAAAGCGGGAGTATAGGACCGGGTGATATCAGGCGGGTCGCTGCGCTCCTGTCGCTTCGCAATGCATATTCTTCTGTACCATATCGCGTTTTGTACCATATCGCGCCATGAAATATTGCATTTTGAAATATCGCGTTTTGTACCATATCGCGTTTTGTACCATATCGCGTTTTGAAATATCGTGTTTTGAAATATCACGTTTTGTACCATATCGCGTTTTGTACCATATCGCGTTTTGAAATATCGAGTTTTAAAATATCGCGTTTTGTACCATATCGCGTTTTGTACCATATCGCGTTTTGAAATATCGAGTTTTAAAATATCGCGTTTTGTACCATTTCTCGTTTTGTCATATCTCGTTTCGAAATATCTCGTTTTTAAATATCGCGTTTCGAGCGGATCCGATAATAAACACATGGGGTGGACCTACTAGATAGCCTTAACGGTCGTCATAAAATTAAATTGAGATCTAGAAAGTGGTATGTTTGAATTTTTTACCATGTTTTAAACATTACAGTGGTAAATTCGTGGCTGCTCTCAAAAAGAATTGTAAAAGAGAAAGGCACAAATTATCTCAGTCTAGTGGATTTTCGGATTCAACTTGCTGAGAGTTTGTATAGAGTAAACGAGAACCGGGACTGTTAGAAACGTGGCCGACCGTTATCAAATGCAATTAGTGCGGAAATTGAAAATAAAAAAAAAAACCTAATGCTAACCACACTATATTTTAATGAAATAAGTTTGTATTAAAATAAATTAAAATTTGGTTATTTTTGTTACTCTAAAATAATGCAAGATGTATCATATATGATACAACCATGAAAATCAATTTTTCAGAAAAACTATTTAAAAAAATGGGATTTGGTTTTCTTTTTCCGAAAAGGTGGCACCAAATATGTTATGTGGATTTTTCCGTTAAAAACAAAAAAATCATGCATTGTAGGGTTAATACAAAATTGATTAAATCGTGTGTTGGAAAGTTCAAAAAAATGCCAACCCACTTGCTAACGAAATAAATCGTCACGCGTGTCACGTGTGATATTGGAGTGGCTTTGGGATGCTGGCTTTAGTGTTCGCAACCCTCCTTCACACCGCCTTTCGGCTCATTATTCTTTATGGGGTTTTGTGGTATATGTTGATTCACTTGGTATTTGTGAACTCCTGGTTGTGCGATTGTGATTAGTGGATGGCGATTGTTCTATAATGATATTTGAGAATTTAAATCTATTGTATAATGAATATTCAGCTGGATTCGCTAATATCTCCTAGTTGAATCTTTTTCGTTTTGTCTTCTCTCCAGATGATATATTGGTGGGTATCTCGTACACTCTTGCTCGATGTAGCCAATTTTGTCAAGGTACTTGAATGCCTTCGGTCCTGGGTTATTCTGTCTTTCGCAGTTGGTTTTGTTGATGGTGTCTTCGGTATATTAGGGGCGAGTATTAACGAGTTTTCTCTGTTCTCAGTCGATCTCCTTATATGGTTTCGGACCAATGTTAAAATGTATAAATCAATCCTATCTTCTCCGAATTAGCTATACTGTTCTTGGTTCGATATATACTTAGTGTTTATAGTTAGTGTTCGCTTTATGGAATGCTCCGAGGCAGTATCGTAGGCAATTCCGTTCGAACACTCTCATCTTTTCCATCGTATTTGGCCCAATGTTCCACCATATATGACAACCGTACGTTAATATTGGGTGTACCAAAGATTTGTAGCAGATGTGGGCAGAAAATTCTTCAATTGGCGTGGAATAACTTTTTTGCTTTCATCATCTGTTGATGTGTATGGTTGTCTAGTTTCAATAGTTCATCTAGACTGCCTGTTGTATGTTTTGTGTGATATTTATTATTTTGTAGTGTGTGCCGTATATCATCAGATCGTCTGCGTATGCAATTGTTTGAATCTCATGCGTATTTAATCGTTCGTGTTCAACTAATTCTTTTGTATATAGGTTGAAGAAAATTGGGGCCGTTATTGACCCTTGTTGTAATCCATTATATATTTATAAGTTATTTGAGATTTCTGTGCCATTTGTCGTTTTGAAATGTCTATTATATAGTGATTCGTGCAGTAGATGTATTATATCGGGGCTGAGCTTCATCTCGATCATTTTGTATAAAAGTCCATCGAGCCACACCGATTCGAACGCTATTTCCATGTGAATCAATATTGTTCCGGTCGCTTTTCTCTGATTTATAGGTCTGGCACTTCAAATTAAGTTTGTTACAAATCATGTTCATTAATGTCCAAATAAAATGCACTATTTTCCAAAAGATTTTCATCCTTTTCCAAATCAAATCAAACTTTTTCCAAATCAAATTCACCTTTGTTCAAATGAAATTCACCTTTATCCAAATCATATTCATCCTTTTCCAAATAAAATTCAACCGGAGACGATATAAAACCAACAGAACCTATTTTTTCATCAAGCAGACCAAACTTCCAACGTCTTGATAACCTCACCTTGATGTAGAAATACTATCTGGCTATTAATCCAGAAGAACCCAAAATTTCACATAGAACCTAATTTAGTAAATTTAATGTTTTTAAATTCTAGATTCAAAATAACAAGCTATTTTTTTTTTGTTTTTCTATTTTTTAATCTGTTCTGAAGCGCCCAACTCTTTCGCGGTTCGCTATTCACGTCCTACCTTACACAGTTGCCAGCTAAAACTCTACTGTTATCAAAAATCGATGTTATCTATACATAGCTATATGTAAATGATTAATTCTTGTTAGTTCATTTTCATTACCTCGAAACTATAGTAATTGCACTCAAAAAGCACAATTATTGTGAAATTTTTGGGTTTCTGGGCGATAGGGGGATACAAGCTTCACATCCAGGTGAGATTAACAAGACGCAGCTAGTTCAACATCAAACATTTTGGCTACACAGTGAAGGTTAATTTACTTTATTAGTTTGTTATGTTGGCTGGCAACTGCGTAAAGTAGGACGTGAAAAGTGATTCGCGAGAAATTGGGAGTGCTTCGATCCCAGAACAGATTGCAAAGATTAAAAAATAAAATACTTGTTACATATATATTTTGAATCTAAAATTTAAATACAATAAATTTATTAAATATAGGTTCTGTTGGTTTAATATTGTCTCCGGTTGAATTTTATTAAGAAAAGGATGAATATGATTGGTGAATTTGATTTGGATAAAGTTTGATTTGATTTGGAAAAGGATGAAAGTCTTTTGGCAAAAGGTGAATTTTATTTGGAAATTAATGAACGTGATTTGTAAAAGGATGAATTTGGACTGCAAAACCTATAGATTTCGGCACACGTCTGCTGTTAATTTGGTCATGACATGTATTGTAAAATGTCCATGTCCGTGGTATGCTCTTGTATTTTCTCGAATATTATAAAAAATAAAAACCTCTTAACGAAGTAAATGTTCGAGTGACGAAAGCCGAATTCAATTCACAAAATTTCTGATATCAAATTTGTGTCGAAAAAAACAATTGTATTCGATTTGTCAACGATTTTTCGGAATATTAGTGCATTCAGCGCGTTGTTGTTGAACATTTCGAAAAATCGTTGACATGTTGTTGTTTTTGACAGCTAGAAAGAATAATTTAAACAAACGCGCCAAATGCACTAACATTCCGAAAAATCGTTGACAAATCGAATGCAAATGTTTTTTTCGGCACATATTTGATATCAGAAATTTTGTGAATTGAATTCGGCTTTCGTCCCTCGAACATTTACCTCGTTAAGAGGTTTTTTATTTGATATCAATGATTTTGGCACGGCAAATTGAAAATGAATTGAATTGCGATTCGTTTTATTGTTGTCAGTCAAAACAGTTCACACACACTCGATAGCACACAAGTGGTTAATTTATCCGATTTGATAAGTTTTAATTTTGGTAGATGGGTAGGAAATGAAGATAGTTCTTGTGATAAGCGCAAGAATCCACTGAAAAGTCAGTGTTAACTTGAAAATACGAGTCGCGTTCTCATATTTTCACTTGTCATTGCCGATCAATACTACGTGAAAATTAATAGTCTACAACTTTCTTCTACACCTCAGACAGAATTAAGCTTTGGAAATAAACAATATGTTTTGTCAAGTGCCATTTTCCATCATGGCACAGAATTAAAAGAAGGCCATTACACAGTAATTTTGAGAAAGAATGGAAACTTTTTTAGAGCAGATGATGGCGTCATCTCACCATACTCTTGGCCTCGAAATAGTAAAGACTTATATTACCTTTTTTATGTTGAAAAGTAGGGTCAGGTCTCATCATTAGATTCAGATAGGTAGTTTTTTTATTATGTTCAGCATGATAGCCTACGTTCTGGTGTACTGTTTCTGGTGTGTGGTAGACGATTCTATTTCTTTATTTTGCATGCATTTTTAAAATCTTCATTTTGTAGTATGTTAGTAGATTTTATTTCAGAATCCTTTACCACATGCCACAAAACAGGTCATGTCGGGTGTGATCTTATTACACACCCGGTTCTCGTAGGCTATCGGCTGAACATTTGTAGTTTAGTTTTAGTGCATGTTACAGAGTAGTAAAAATTTAGATCAGATGCATGTGTTTTTGATAGAAATTCGATTGAGTAATGACGGTTGTAAAGTTTGTCCCAAAAAAATCCCGTGTACATACACAAATCCAATTAGAAATTTTTAATGGAGAACAGTATTAGTATTTACACTGTTAAAATAAAATATTTGCGAAATAACTATATTACAATAGAAAGAGACGGAAATAGGCGCCACATTTTTTCATATTCGATTTATGTAGTTTGCAAAGATGAAAGAAAGAGTGAAAAATAATCGAGAAAAAATAAAACGCATTAAGCTCTCGCAAATCTAATCGATTTTATAGCTTTGAGTAGTTTTGAATTCAGATAAATTCTGAGTTAATTAATAATTTTCTGAGAGTTTGTCGGAAAATTTCACTATGTCCAAATGTTAGCTTCAGGTTGACACAATCAAATAAATTCAGAGTCATTTTCATATCTAGGGGATAGGTGTCATTTTTTGCTCTCGCAAATCTAATCAATTTTATTGGTTTGAGTTTTTTTTTTTAGATAAATTTTAAATATCCTAGAGTTTGTCTAGAGTTGATATGGAAATGGCTCCAGCTTTATTTTATTGTGCCAACTTGAAGCTAACATTTGGACATAGTGAACTTTTCCGACAAACTCTAGGATATTCAGAATTTATCTAAATTAAAACTACTCAAACTAATAAAATCGTTTAGATTTGCGAGAGCGAAAAATGACACCTATCCCTTAGATATGGAAATGGCTTTAGATTTATTGGATTGTGTCAACTTGAAGCTAACATTTGGACATAATGAAATTTTCCGACAAACTCTAGGATATTCAGAATTTATCGAAAGAAATTTTATTCAATCCAATAAACTCATCTTCATTTTCCACAACTAAAAATGATATCTTATTCTCGGTATCGTTTGGAAATTGCACCTAAGTAATTTATATTTGTCAACAAAGGCTCTTATTTTTACATAGGTGATTTTTCCGACAAAGTTACCAGAATTTATTTTAACAAGAATTACGCAAGCTAATAAAATGTACTAAATTTAGCAGAACTAAAAAGGATATTTGGAAACTAGGTTCATTTCATTGTGTTATCTTATAGTTATTTTCCGACAAACTCCACGATTTTAACAATATATTTAAACTAAAACTACTTATACCTAACGAAACGACTCCATTTACCAGAACAAAATTTAGAAATATCCTGTTTTTTGGAAATGTCCTTTAGCTCACTTGATTTTCTTCTCTATCTGGATATCCTCTTATCGTGTAAATTCCACATAGTGGCTTATTCTACACAAATTTTTTTTTGACCAGAAATTTGGAGAATACTGCGGGTTTTATACCCGGCATTTAGATATATTGAAATAAATTATCTTCTGCAAACTACTTACAAATGAAAAAAAATGGAAATGATTTTCCGGGGTATTGTGAAGAATGTCAAATAATATTTTTGAGTTTATTTTCTAGTTTTCACTCAAAATTCTTATAAGAATTTTTTTAACAGTGTATATACTAATACAGGTTTATTTTTGTTATTTGGGACATACTTCACTGCCATGATTAATGCAACAATTTTTTTTGCTGTTTTGTCACTAACCGCGTGCGGCTACCATTCATTTTTGATCCCTTAAAAAATACAATAAAATATACATATTTTAGTGTGTAAGTTGGAAACAAAAATTAATGGTAGCTATCCTCTCGCTGATATTCCATCTTCATGCGATGGGAGGAGAGATAAGATCTATTTTTTAAAGAAATCATCATAAAGATTAAAAAAATATCGATTTTATGCAAGGAGACTATCAAATGTTCAATGTTTTTGGTGATTTTGTGATCAATTTGTCAGTTTTTTTATTTTTTTTGTTATGAGAAAAGTTTACTGGTAAAGTTCTCTTAGCAATGATAATAATATGATGTATTTATATTTGTTTCATTGTAATACGTTGATTCACTATCATTATGAACCGCAACGGACCGATATTAGGGTGCATTTGAGCCAAAAAATGAAAGTTTGCTAAAAATTAGGGCGGGTTTTAAGTTATGAAGGTCAATATCTAAAATATACGAGTTTTGTGGGACAAACAGTTGATGTCATATTGTAGGTGAGGTTTGTGGCTAATAATCCTGAAAATATGAACCAAAAGTCTTGGGCTAATTTTTTAGCAATTTGGTCGAATGTGGCCGGCCGATTTGGCATTTTTCAGTTTTTTGGCCAAAATGACCCTCCACCCTAATTTTTTGAATTTTTTTTATATGCTATTTGATAGCTGGCGCCAATACCCTTTTAATGATATGCATATGTCCGGAGTATGTCAAATAGGTTCAGCGCTGTGGGCGGCCAAAATGGCCAAAAACGGCCGTTCAGATGCCGGCCTCAGCCAACATGGCGGCCAAATCAAAAGTTGTAGAACAAAAGTTGCTTAGTTTTTTTAAGTACTACAACCTTGAAAATATGAGATCAAATGAAAGAAGTACGCACAAACAAACATAAATACCAAAGCAAGATTATATGGTGACGTCATAGACAAATTTCCAAATGTCATAACTTTGGTCAAAATCATCCGTTTTGGACGTTTGAGGTGTCGTTGAATTGGTATTGACGTCTACAATCATAATTTACTAGCTAAAAAATAATTTGGGCATTTTTTGGAAGCAGTTATACCCGAAAAACTGATTTTTTGGGGCAATTTTCGGAAAGTCATATCTCCACTCAATGTTGATAGAAATTCATGCTTTTATACATTATTTGGGTCACCTTTCAAGACCTTTCCAATGGTATATAACATGATCTTGGCGACCTCAAAGGGAAAAAGTTCGAAACTACCTGTATATATACGAGTTCGGCTTCCAGCACAGTAGGTGCTTTCGTCACTCGTTTGGACTGCCGTCTAAAGTGATTTCGTAGATTTTTCCCAGATTTGATAAGAGGCTTATTGGTCGGTTATTATTTGGATTTGCAGCTGGTTGCCCTTTTTGAGTATCGGATAAATATTCGTGGTTTTTCCATTTTTTTCGGGAATGTATGGTTATTTAGGCAATGGTTTATGAGACTACATAAGTCTTAAAATATTTCGACCGGTAGATGTTTAAGAACGACACATGGTTGATTGTGTAGGCCAAACGATTTTTTTTTATGTTCAAACAATTCATAATTGCGGTTAGTCCGTCCATGTTTATAAAGTATTTGTTATTATTATTGTTGTTATTGGTTGTTTGTAAATTTTTTGCTGTATTGTTATTAGTGTATTGTGTTTCGTTATATGATTTGTTTTATTTTGTGCGTACTGTTATTTTAGTCTTGTATTATTTGATTTATTATCTGTTCGTGGTGTTGTTTTCCTAGTGCGGGATTGGGTATTGTAGTTTTTTGTATATAGTGTCCGATTATGTTTAGATTATCCTGTCGTTCGAGACTACTATATTGTGTACCCTGCTTTTCCATTTTTGTCCAGTCAATGTTTAACGTTTGCATGTTATCTGTTTCGTTTTCGTCTATTTCTAGTTTATTTACGCTCAGCTCTTGTTTCGATTTTGCACTGGACGTGAATAGTTTTATCTGACTAAACATTTTTGGAGCCAGTTTTACGTTCGCCATGTGTTCTGTCCATTTTTAATTTACCTGTATTTGTACATTTTGCGTAATCAGCTCGTTTAATGCCTCTGAAGTTTCTACTAAATCGTACTAAATGAATATAGTGCAATTTTAGTAAATTCTTCATTTGCCTATATAGGCGATTGAACTTTTTACTAAATCTTACTAAATGTCGCTTGCTATTCATTTATGCTATTTATTTTAAAAATTTAATAAATAAATTATTTAAGTTAATTTAATTAGAAGTTGACCTTATTAACAGCCTAGTTGTGTTAAAAGAACAGAATACCGCAAAATTATCATCTTTCTCAAAGTATTTTTATTTTAACTAATTAGTAATACTACACTCAGACAAAAAAATATGATAAATACATCATTACATTTACAATATTATGATAACACTTAATCATTGTTATTATTAATATCATCATTGTGTGTTAAATATAATCATTTAAATGATTGGTTTTATCATACTATTATATTCTTGATCATTTTCTTCATCTTCTTCATCATAGGAATGATGATCACAAGTGGTCACAAGTGATCATCATTCTTATGATGAAGAAGATGAAGAAAATGATCAAGAATATAATAGTATGATAAAACCAATCATTTAAATGATTATATTTAACACACAATGATGATATTAATAATAACAATGATTAAGTGTTATCATAATATGGTAAATGTAATCATGTTTTTAACATATTTTTTTCTGAGTGTATGACTGTAAAAAAATTTTAAGATAATCCCTTGGCCTTTGCTACTCCTACGACCTAAATAACTGAAAATAGCGATTATTTATTAAGATTCATCGTGGCAATGAAGAATACTAAAAGCAGTTCTACCAAAATACCATCAGTCTTATGCTATTTTTATGTTAGCCAAGGAACCCAATAGCCAAAATTAAATAAGCAAAGAACCTCAAACAAGTTAAAATACCAGTAACGAGGGTGAACATTCAAAACAAAAACACAAAAACATATAGAAACACATGCAACAAACGTTTCCGTAACTTGATTTAACATTTTATGACGATAAATCGTCAAAGAAATGTACACTAAGATCGCATAGTAACTAAAAGTTTATGTTATACGAAAAAATATTTGTGTTTATGTTGGAAGACTCAATGGACTAACAGAAAATCGCAATGAGATCGTGGGCTGATTGGCAAAATCCTTTTTAATATTTTTTCGTAGAACATAAACTTTTAGTTACTTGTTTTATTTTAATTAATAATTTCAATATTTATTGGAGCTTAGAGGTAATCCATGAATAAAATTCCTTTTGCATCCCAAAAAACTAATGCTAAGACCTTCTTGCCTGCGAACCCTAACTAGATTCGGAGCCGCAGTACCGGGTTCACGCACCACTCCTTAGTCTCTTGCTTTGTGTCAGGATCTTGACGGTAGACCCAAATCCCCTCCTCCCCCATTTTTCATCCCCTCCTAAAACGCTCCGTTGCTGAGAAAGTCGCATGCGTTTTTGTTCCATTGTTAGCGAATACGGCATCCATTGTGCACTCACCTCTCTGAATCCCAAAACTTCAGTCAAAATATTGCTCACACTGCCTAATGAGATCTCTAGGTTTTCTACTAAATCTCTCTCTGTTAATCGATGATCTTCAAAAACCTATGCTGCATTTTTGCTACGATTTCTGGTGTTGATGCACTTTTGCTGTTCAAATTGAAGATGAAGAGTCTTTATATACTTTTAACAATCGTTTAAGAATTTATTTTGGTACTACACCTTTTAAAAATAAGAATTTTACCACTGCACGATATTCAATTTTTCCATTGTAAAAAAATATTGCGACACGTCAATTTTGATCAGCACACGTGTTCATAAAAAAAAAATTGTACGAACCTATATTTAACCTATATTATAATAGCGCTATCTCTTATCGAACGACAAAACTTACTGGTTGTTCAATATTTGTCATATTCATATTCAGAAGGTTGGTGAAGGGCCGTTCAGGTTCCGTAAGCTAATACCTGGTAAATTATTCTAAAAGTGGGAAAAATTCGTTCAATCCACGACGATGTATTTTAAATTAAAGTGGTGAAACATGTCAATCAAATTCTATCGTCGGAATAAGATAAAAATTTTAAAAATTTTATTGATCTGTTCCCAGTGTCTTGATATGCGTACATATACGAGTACAAGAAACGCAACAACAAGAAATGTAATAAAATCATTTCAAATTTACAATGCCACGTTTAACGTTGAGTCTTGAGCGATATACCAATAAAAGTTTTTTTTTTTACTTCACCTTGATATCGTACGTAAAGTATAATAAAAATTCGTAAATTCACAACACTTTCGGAGCAGACGTCTTATTATATTTATATTCTTCCAAGTGATTAAAGGTAGAACAGTAGAACATTAAGAAATATAAATTTTATACAATAAATCAAATACGATACATAAAAAATTACTGTAGTACGGCTTAAGAAAACAAGACGAGAGAATCTTAAAGTTATAAATCCAGAAGGAAGTAGAAAAAACTAAAAAAAGTATGTAAGCAATGAAAAAAGTTTCCAATTTTTTATTTACCTTTATTGTTTTATTTAGATTTCATTCCTTCTTTCTTTCGGTGTTTTTTCCTTACGAATATTCTTACAACACATTGTTATAGTTTCAGATTTATTTTTGGGAGCAGCACACATACATACATTTTAATAAGATGCAATAACAAAGTAAATCCGAGAATTTTGTTGTTTGAGCACAACAATGTATGTAGCCTTAAGGTCTTACGACTGATTAAAAGTTGCAGCAATAACAAGAAACCGATAAAAGGGTTAAGCAGATAGACTTAAATATGTGCGTAAATAATATTAATTGGTCATTGTAAATATCACACAGTTGTTACGTCAGAGAGGGTTTGGAGCCATTAATTTGGGCACATAACCAACGAACGGTAAGAGCATACTTAGATGATACATTCCCAAACTCATATTGGTAGGGGTCTTTATTTATTTATTTACTAATTAAATTACGGTGACCCTAATAGAGGTGGACCTATTCCTTGGCCCACACAACCCCCAGACCTTACACCCTTGAATTCCTACGTCTGGGGACCTGCTACGCAATTACTGTACGCAACAAAATGTACCGTGCATGCATACGGAGTGGAGGAGGTTATTTAAAACGAAATTTAATAAATGAAGTTGATTAAAAATTTATCAATAACTTAAAAGGTATATTCTTAAACCTAGCCCAGGCGAAATAGTATCTCTTATTTTGGCCACAAAGTGAATGATTTCTATGACATGTTGCATACCGTTGGAAAGGGCATAAACTAGAGAAGTTTTTAAAATAAAAGTTATTTCAAGACAATCGCCAGTTTTTTTTAAATGCATATATAGAAGGTAGACATTTTTTATACTTTTATACATTTTTTAGGATTTGGAAGCCCATAACTCATTTTTATTAAACCAATTGTATGTAATGATTTATTTGGAATAAAATTACATTGCAAAATACCATAAAAGTTATTTTGTGTCTTTACGTCTACAAACAAAAAGTTATGACCATTTAAAAGTGAGATTTTGTGTAATTTAAAAAAAAATTAAAAATATCATATCTCAGTTACCGTGAGACTTAGGACATCGATTACATAGGATGAATGCTTCCAAATGATCCCCTTAATCTGCCATAAAACGTTGTCGGTCTACCTGCCAAACACCCTGTATATTATTTGTTGTATAATATTAGGCTGTTACCTTAAAAATTATTACAATCATCTTTCCGGTGCCAAATGTGTTATGCTCCAGATGGCTGAACTTTGCAATTTCGTTGACTATAAACAAAATTAAAAAAATTTAATATGTTCAAATTTTCCGAACAGAACAATTACAAAATGTTAACTTACGTATTCGACGAACAAAATGATACCGTATGTAATAATAATAATTATAATTAGTAAATAAATTGCAACGACGGGGAAACAATGAATCATGAAATGAATTGTAGTTTTTTCATTTCTTTCGATTGTATAGGTAAACAATGTGAACTACGTTATAAAATGAGAAATGTCGAGGACATGTCATACATGTTTCGCTTAAGACATTGCCATGGAAGAAGGACGGTTTCAGGACATGCCGCATACTTCTAGCGTGAACGGTAATTGAACGATTCATTTGAGAAACTAATGTGACTTGTCATAAATTAGTCATTTAGTCAACATACCGTCAAAATTCGACAAAACACTATTTTCTTTCTTTCTCTATTTTTGATATACGCAATTTCCATTTTAGTGTTAATTTAAATTAAAATTTCCGAAAACTTTTTATTTATTAAAAAAAAAAATATTTTAATTGATTTTGATGGAAGGTGATGTTGGTGTGGCGGCGATACTCCGTTCAAATCTCAAAACCAAACGGAATAAAATTTTTCATTTTGTTTCTTGTGTCCACGCCAAATGATAATTTTGTTTCAAATATTTGCTGCTAAATGGCCATATTTTTGGTCTACGAATACCTTATGCAAAATTATTATATTTTGGCAAATAATTTAACATGATTTTATCGGTGATGGGGCCATCTTTTACGTAGTAGATAGATATACCACGCACACCTAACCTAAATCTCCATAATCTAAATGTTATTTGGGCGTTTCACATGGTTTTTTATTTTGCGAAGCCAAAAATATGATATTCAATAATTTGTGTGAAGTTCTAGTACAGACCCAAGTCCCAATTCAAGATGAAGTCGCAAAAAGGCCAAGTTTTTGGAAACAACGTAAAATTGACTGCTTCGGGTTTTTATATACACTGTCACGCACAACAGCGTTGTTTTCACCAGACCTTGTGTTCCGGTAGCGTATGATGATAAAAATCAACTATCCATATTGCAAGAACCTTTATAAAGCCTTGGCATATAGCCTTATAGTTTGCAGAAAGGATTTTGATTTTAATAAAATTAGATTGGCTTTATTAATAATTTAAATAAAGTTTAGTTTTACAAAATTGCCGTTTCTTTTTTCCATACCTGTAAATTGAATTTAGGTTAGGTTAGGGTGGTTGTCCTAAAGGACTGGCGTAGACACAATCAAGTCCGTAGTCGTGTCACATTGTTTTCTCTTCGCACTATTATCTCTTCAAACCATCTTGAGCTTTCAATGAAGGGAAGGATAACGTTAACGTCGATTTTACTGAGGTCCGTTAAGTCATTTAGGAGGAGAACTCCCAGGAATTTCAGCCTGCTAAGCGCTATATGGAAATATCTTTTAGACAGGGTTCCATAATAGAACCCACCACGATACTGACATTCCGCCGCCGCAGCGATACCAGCTGTGGCTATTCATAGAACAAGTTTTGGTCAGATCTGTCGTTCTCTAATTTGCACCTAGCGAGCAGTATATCAACATCCGCCATGCTTGCCACTCAGATTACGCCTTGCCGAGCGAGTTCATCCGTATTTTCATTCCCCGTAATATTGAAATGCCATATCCACGTCAGGTGGATGTTGAACTGATGTGTCTTCTCGTTAAGAGGAGAGAAACAATTCTGGGCTACTTTCCACGTAAGAAAATATGATGTGAGCGTCTTATACCTCAACCAGTCAACGGCTTCCCTTATTGCGATTAGTTCAGCTTGAAAAGAGCTGTAGTAATCCGGGAGACAAAAAGAGAGAACTACATTTAATTTTCAACAGAAAACCCCGCCCAACCTTCCCATTCATCTTTGAACCATCATTGAACAAATTAAGACCTTCACTATTCAGAAATGAATAGAAATTCAGAAATTTTCTGAATAGAAAGCACGCTAACAGCATCACAACTATTCTCTCAGTAAAATTTTACTGACAACATTTTTTGTTTCGTACACAACCAGTAAAATCAAAATGTTTTTCTCGCTTTTATTTTTTTCTGACAAAGATTTTTCCCATTCGTGCTTTATTTATTGAAAGTATGCTTCATGTGCAGCTACAATTTTCCCCCATCTTTCAGTAAATTTACGGATTCCCTCTCTGAAGAATTCCTGGTATTTGGAGGTGATTTGGATTTTCGATCTCTGCACAAGAACTGAACCGCTCTTGCGAAAGAAACGTCTGCATCGACCGGAATGAGCTGGTGAACACGGCGGGTGAGGCAGAACTTCCCAGTCATGTTGTTTTAAATAATTTTTCACAACGTTTGCAATTAGTTGTCGCATATGTATATTAGTAATATCGTATATATATTAGTTGTCGTTTGTAGACATCGCCATTAATAGTTTCATCTGATTGCTGCACTTCATAATATGCCACACCTCTCTGATCCCACCAGAAACAGAGAGAGAGGAACTTTTGTGTGGATTCACACAATTGGGGAGAACGGAATGCGCACTTTTTATGCGTTCTCTGAAGGTGCAACTATATATTTACCGAACACCAATTGCAACATCATCTGCATTAACTACTTTAAAGCCGCATTCTTCCAGGTTCAATAATGCGCCGTTTATGACCAAATTCCAAAGAAGAGGGGATAATATCCCACATTGCGGTGTCTCTACCCACAAATCTGCTATTGGAAGACTCACTCGGGCTAGCCATCACGACTCCGCTTTCAAACATTTGATGTACCTAGTTTCTGAGTTACACGTTCACGAACAGGGAGGAGAGTACCTACGTGATCGCCTCTAGTTTGACGTTATTGAACGTCCTCTATATTCAGAAAGGTATTGATTGAAGTATTGCTTATGTATACAAGAGATTTTTTTTTAATAATAATAATTCCCAATGACCGATCACCCCTCCCTGATCGCACGCGGGGAGTCACCATCAACATTATTATTATTTTTTTAATATAATTCCAGGGAATTATAAACAAGGACATCATTCTACTAAATTAAAAATTAAACAAGAAAGAAAACGGCAAAAATAAATTAATATTAATCGAAATAAAAAATGTATTAAAAAAGCTGTGATTAGGAAAATGAAGGCTGAATCTATATGTACTAAATTTAGGAGAATGATACCCCGTCGCAAAAAAAGAGAGACCGACCGCTATCTGGTTTGAGCAAGCAAATTTAAAACTGGAAGAAAAAAATAAAGAAATAAAAAAAAAACAAAATTAAACAAAAATAAAATTAAAAAACGCAAATGGAGAGAGCATAAAAATTATAAATACTCGATAGAGTATTTAAGTCAAATAGATAAAAAAAGGAAAAAAAAACAATTAGTCTAAAAATAAAACAAAAATTGCTTTATCGATTGGTAGCAAATAATAATTTCTTAAAAAGTTCGAAATATTTATTAGTCTCGTGCAGCATTCTTGTAATAGGCTCGTTCTGGCCGTAGGTCGTTCTGTGATGAGCAATTCTATAGGCTGGTATCGTTATCAAAGCACGATTATTTATTTTAAGATTTACCATTTCGAGTAGAGCTGCAGAATCTACACCGCCAGGTAACAGATGATGAATGAAGACGATGTCTGCAACAGATCGTCGCATACTTAGTGGCTTTAAGTTAATAAGCTCCAAGCGGTCGAGATAAGGAGACAAATTGTAAACGTCCCACGAAGGTAATCCGTGCACAACAAAGCGCAAAAATCTACGTTGTGCCGCTTCAATTTTTTTTATGTGCATTTCATGATATGGGGACCAACCCTGACTAATATACTCGAGCAGGGGCCGAACAAATGTCATATAAAGAGCCCTCGTAACATAAGGGTTCAACAATTCCTTAGACCAGCGTTTCACAAATCCAAGCGAAGAGTTTGCTCTGTTGACAATAAAATCGATGTGATCTCTAAAGTTAAGTTCGCGGTCACAAATTACCCCTAAATCCCGTATGGTTGAAACTTTTACAACCACAGCGCTGTTGATAGTATACTCTCGGCTAATGGAATTTGCTCGTTTTCTTGAGCATGTTATGCATTGGCATTCACTCACATTCATATCAAGATTATTTTTAGTACACCAAATTATGAAGTTATTGAGGTCATTCTGCTATAGGAACTTGAAATTTGTCTGTAAACTATCATATCGTCAGCATAAATGGAAATTGACGAGTTTTTGATCATGAAATCGACATCGTTGATGGATAAGATGAAAAAAATAGGCCCAAGATGACTGCCTTGCGGTACCCCGGACGTAGTAATAAAAGGAGCAGATATGGATGACCACCCATAGTAAGAATTGAGGCCCGAAACCAAGAGCCCTGAGTTTAAACAAAATTATCTTATGTGAAACCCTGTCAAACTTCTTACTGAAATTCGTGGTAATAACATCAACTTCCTTTCCAACTTCCATAATGTTCAAAGTAGCAGATACAAATTCTGTTAGATTAGTTGTAGTGGATCGTCCTCTAAGGAAGCCATGCTGATTCATTGAAAGCAATGTTTTACATTGAAAGTAACGAGAATCGTACACAATACTCTCGCACAACTTGGGGATACAAAACAGTTTCGCAATTATAGCTATAACTAGAGACGTCTGATTTACATCCCTTCTTATGGGTAGGAATTGTAAAAGAGTCTTTCCATATTGATGGAAATATTCCGTAGGAGATCGAATTTTGGAACAGCATTGTAAGTGGCTGCGCTATGCTAAAAACACAGTTTTTTAAAACGACAGAAGGCAATCGGGGGCCAGCGGAAAAATCATCTTTTAGCTTGCTGATGGTCCTTACCACAGTTTCAAGATCGATTTGAATAGAGACCAGAGACGCTAGAGCGCCGTTATTCATGTAACTGAAGTAGGCCGCATCAGGCTCGACATCGTTATTGGAGTGGGCGCTATTAAAAAAAATTGCGAAAAAGCGAGCAAAGGTTTTGGGGTCACAATGATCGCCGAACTTCATCATAGGATATCCATCTGATTTCTTCTTATAGTAAATAAATTGCCAAAAGCGTTTTGAGTCAGCGATTATTTCTGACTGCATACTACTGATGTAATCATTATAGAGTTCATGAAATATGATCGAAAATTCATTGTAAACGTTCACGTAATTTAAGTAATCCGAGTCCAATCTTGTCTTTAAGAATTTCTTTCCAGTTTTTGTTTCTTTGATTACGCAGTGATCGCAATTCTCTGTTGTATTAGGGTGGAACTACCAGTTTGTGTCTTCGAACAGTATAAAGAATGGACTGTTGAAAGCATTCAACCATCGCGGCATACAAATTGAGAGTTTGATCCATTAAGTTTTTAAAATTGGCCTTACGGAAATTAAAACTGGGTGAAGTTTCGCAATTAATGTTAACTGTACATAGTTCACTGGAAAATGAAATTAAAAGAGGCGGATGATACATGTCAATTGTACTGAGAAAAAGATTTGTTTCTGAGACTCTGCAATTATTTGCGCCGGAAGAGAATACTAAGTCAAGTTGCCTGTTAAGATTGTTCTTGGCGTTACTGATTTGCATCAAACCGGAATTAGAAAAATTATCAGTAATCAAAATCTCAATTACAGATCTTGCATTCTCAGTAACGTAATGGGTATTGTCCTCGGATAGTGTCCATATAAGGTCCGGGAGGTTAAAATCTCCAACGATAAAAAGGTCTTCTAAAATAGCAGTGTTACCAAAAAGGAAATCGAGTGCATCTACGAGAAGCTGGTAGGTGTCCGCATAACTATTAGGGCGTATATAGCAACACAAAATATAAATGTGTTTATTCGTATAACCTGTGTTGATTTTAATACAAATCATATTGTCGGTAAGGGAGTAAATCAATTTCTCGATAGGGGCAACAAGGGAGTGTCCACAGATTCCCCCTTGCAATATGCAGGTTTGGCTTATTTAAATCAATCGAATTCCTAATGTGGCCTTCTGTCTGTTTTCAAGATTTTTGTACAGAAAAGGCTAAAGTTCTAGATCTAAGGTCTTTGGGACTGCAATGAGAGCTTTTCCCGCCTTAGTGTAAATATTATATACACTTTAGTCGAAATTTGATAGGGTTATACTGCCGATTTATAAGGCTTTATTTATCTCCTACTTATAATCTGGCTTACAATGCCTACAACTCTGTTGTCTCTAGGCCTTTGAGGCGCAGATTCGGAGTTGCCTGGGAAGTGAATTTCCAGTAGTATCCTCAAGGATCTTCAAAACAGGGAGTGGTGAGACTTAGATATTGTACGCATCCTAGATGCCTCAGAAGACTCCTGTATAGCCTCCACGCATTAGTTTTGGCATTTCATAACTCGTATAACTTTTATGTGTCGAAGACTTCTTTGTAACAGTCTCAATCCCTAGCATTTTTCGTTTCCTTGGCTCTTCTAAAGATCCTCTTGCTTCTTAATCCAGAGATCTACTAGGGTAATATGCACCTAATAAGGCCTTATTAAAGGTCTCGGATAGCTGGGCCACTAGAAATTCAAGCTCTTACGTTGAATCAAGGGGGGGGGGGGGGGGGGGGGTTGAAACCGCGGTATTGAATTACAGGTAAACCTCGCTTAACGAAACCTCGGATCTACGAATATCAATTTTTGATACAAAAACCTCACTTAACGAATACATACCTCGGAATAACGAATAAAAAATTAACTTAAAAAAATAAAAAAACCGTCTCTTTTACTTCATTTTTGTGGTAATGGCAACGCAAGCCAGTATTGAAGGAGTGGACAAAGAAGGCATTCGATATTTGTTAAATGACGAGCCCACAGAATTACGTTCTGAATCATCAACAGAAGATAAAGAGCCAAAAAAAATTTAAGCCGCAAATCTCTGAATGAAATTTTTTCAAAAATGGATGATACAAATGAGATTATCAGAAATAATCATCCATATGAAAACAGAATTAGCATTGTGATTCTAAAAGAATATGTTGTGTTATAAACAAATGTTAGACGAGTTCGAGGAAAAAAACCAACTTACAATCGATAATTTTTTTTAAAAATAAGTTAATCATTATATGGCCAATACACGACACAATCATGCGTGCGGTATCGTGTGATTGCACAATCATGATTTTTCCACTCACGAGTCACGATACATGCATTTTTCACTTTTATCAGTTTTAAAATATGTATGAAGAACTTGCTTTGCGATTTTAATTAGACTAGCAACACGAAAAAAAAGAAATAAACAACTTTGCATGAAAAAATGGTATAAAAACGTAGTGGATATGGACATTCGAAATCCTAGCAACTGGGAAAACGTTCGAGGATCTTAAATTGTTTATTAACTTTGCCACATTTACTGTAATACGATACACACGAGTTAAAACATTAAACTGAGCAAATTACACATACACGACGCAGTTTTGTATGCCCAAACAAGAAAATATCAAAAAATTTGAAAATCACACAATCGGCATGTGCAATCTCTAAATCAATACCATACCACTGTCAATCAGCATGTACAATCATATACGATTGCCTGTGTCCTGTATGGGCCCTATAAGTGTTTTTTATGATATGCTTTGGATTTTTTATTTTGCGATTTTTATTATTTATTTTATTCTAAATAAAACTGAATTTTTGTACTGAAAACTTTTTTTTTTATTAAGTTTACACTACGGGAACCAAACAATTTCTCATATAAAACCATATAATTTGACACCTCGATTAACGAATCCTCGTTTAACGAAGCATTTCCAGGAACCGAACCGCTTCGTTAAGCGAGGTTTACCTGTATTTAGAATAATTGTACAAATATCGCAGTCTAGCTTCTTCCTGCTTCTATATAACTAGGTTTTTTATAGGGTTTGTCTCCAATGTCTATTAAGTCAATGTCTGAGAGCGCAGTGACCCGCCTGATATAATGCGGCCCTATATTCCCCCTCCTTTCGATTTTTAAATTCCTATAAAGTGAAATTAAACTTCCCGCGTTTTGTACCGTATCGCGTTTTGAAATATCGCGTTTAGATAATTCGCGTTTTAAAATATCGCGTTTCAAATGGGATCCATAAATAGGTTAGTACCAAGAATAAAATCAAAGAGTAACTCACTTCGTCCATTCTTATCAGTGCTTCCAAAAATTATCTGATGTGAATTTGCATCACTTCCCAGGATGACTCTCACCTCCCTTTAATTGGAAGACGATACATATTCATTTTCGTAGGTTCCTTTAATTACAGCCACTCCTAAGTGCTTTTTTAGCTTCTTAATGAAAGGCCTAGGTACAGTTTCCTCCGCCTTTTGGGTATAGAGTCTTCAGACGAATCCTTCTGCATCATTTCACTAATCTATTTAGCCCATTAGAGCGTTTTCATATCTAATAATAATAATAAATAATAATAAATTATCCCGACGACCTATTACCCCTCCCAACCGCGCGCGGGGAGTCTCCATCTGTATTATTATTATTTTTTTGAGTGTAATTCAAGTGAATTATAAACAAGGATCTCTGTCGGTTCTCTCCTTCAACGGAATCTTATTGAGCTTAAGTGATTTTTCAGGCGATTTTCCTGGTTTTTGTAAGGATAAGAGAGGAGCATCCTTGTTGTGGTCATGTGTCTAGAGACTATGTTCAAGGAACCAGCCTAGTTCGAGCTTGTGTCCTGTTTTTTCGGTCTGGATGGCCAAAGCCCTATTGTATTCCTCTTTTCTTCGTACGCCTTACCTATGCCAGGTGCTGCTTAGACCAAATCTAAAGAGCAAAATCCCACCAGCATTAGTTTCCGGGTTTTTAAGAGCGCCGGACTTCTTTTACTGTATGATTAGTTTCATATATACATAAAGCAGCTGAGCTTCTTTATACTGGACTCCAGCCTAGCGGGTTATCAGCACGGTACGATTAACACGTATAAATGCTGTATTGAGGTAGTTGCCTTGAAGTCATCGCGAACACTTGCGGCCGCTACAAGATACGGAGCTGACACAAGTGCTAACTTGACTTGTCCAGACAGCTTCACGCAAAGACAATCAAAAACAATGAAATTGAATTGTGAATTTACAACTAAATTAATTTTTTTAAATTAAATTTTGATTATTAAAAATTAAGGCTAACGTTTCCTTACAGTGTAGGTATTCTGCGTTTCCATGGGAGAAGGGAATTGTGAAAAGTATATTCATAGCATTTTTGTTTGAATTGTATATTTCTGGCCTCTTGATGGGATCGTCGTGGTGTAAATATTTTAGAAAAGTGGAATGGGACACTCTTGTTCCATAAATAGTGTATTGGGAAAAATAATTTCATAAATATAGACCAAACTGATTCCATCAGCAGACCACAAATATACAATTCAAGAAATAATTTTTTCCTATTCCCAGGAGAAGTCAGAATAGGGCCACAGGTTATTTGACGTTTTTCATTTCTCCTATTAATAAACTAGCCATGATTTGAAACTTTGCTTTGGTCTTAATAGTGAAAAAAAGTATTCTGTTCTTAGTTAGTAAAAAATTTATATTTTAAATTAAAAATTTATTTTACATACTTAATACTTTTTTTTTTTTGTTTCAGGTGAGTAATCGAGTCGATCGATCTTTCCAGACATATTTTCTTTAGACGTAAGTATATTTAAACTTGTGGCCTTAAAACATATACGCTTTTCATTGTTGAATATACGTACACGTTTTCGAAAAGGTGAATTATGTGCGATAATCAACTCCCCATTAAAATTTAAAAAAAAAAATAATTATGAACTATAATGTTATATATGTGGAATACGGATGTATAATAACGATAAATTTTGTAACTATATTCCAATTTACACTTCTATACGAATCCTAAGATTTTACTTGTTTATTATTTTATGTAGTGTAGGTATTGAACTAAAAGTTATCGAAACTAAATGAACAATAAGACGTGATTGAGAAAATGTAAAATTTTTGTAATCTCGGAAACTAATCTAACATTATTTCTATGTGTAGTTCTTAGACACAGCATTCACAATTCCTATGTTTTCAAATTTATCTATTATTTGAATTTTCTACCTCGACCTTTTTATCGTCGAAACCGTATCTCAATATCCCAACACGACAAAATTAAAAAACATGTACAAAAAAAAAAAAGAAACCGAACATAAAAATAAGAAAATACCAGACACTTTACAAAAACATTTAAATTCTATCTTGATTTATTTTGCCCATATTGGTGCCCATACATACACATTATGTTCATGCTACAAACACAATATTTTAGAAGATTTCTTTACAATCATATACGCATACATATAAAAGCATAAGATTGTTTTCTTATGTACCATTATTTTATAGTATACCCGCAACATCCATCGATTCTTCATTCTTCCCATTTTCGTTTTATTTCATCTCTTCGATTCTTGTAGAAAATATGTATACGCTTGAAAGTTTTGTTCATAAGAATTTTTTTATAAGAAACTTGTTAAGAAACTGAAAATATAAAAAATAAACAAGACGTACTGATCGTTTTATGCTTGTTAATAATAAATGAGAATGTACAGTAAGGGGCGAAAGTCAAATCTGCTTCGATAGAAATTGGTGTGATAAAAATATTTGTTTTGATTTCCTCTATTGCAAGCACGTGGTGTTAGAGACAGGTGATTCGAATGCATCAAATACGTAAAAAGTAGAGCATCAGAACACTATTTAAAATTTCCTTCATTTTTATAACAAATTATTTTATACCTACTGAGCGGAAATTGCAGTCCTCATTGTTAGTTTTTTGTCATGGAAGCTCATCTCAGATAACTAAATTTTTTGTTCTATTGTACCATGATATGATATGATATGATATTTACAACATAGAGCAGCTGTTAAACTTGTATCCTATAACATACTACAGGAAATTTATTATGTCCATATACAGTTGATACATTCCCTTGATGACGCAACAACTGTACAATTTGGGCTACATCAATTATGGTATCAACATGATATGCGATTCTGTGACGGAACTGACTATGTATCCTGCCTGATTCTACGAGGTTCTCTATTAAGAATGTGTTATAGGTTCTATTAATAGAGGAAGTGCAAGAGCGAACTGCCGTTATACCACGTACCGAAGTTCGATTTTACCGGAGTGAAATAATTCCTAAATAAATCCTAAGACAAAAGAAATTGTATATGTATTAGTAAATATACACCAAAAATAAACATTTAGGCAAAACTATACTTTATATAACAAGAGCTTGAAAAATTTTGTTCACAACAAAAAATATCAGTATTTGTAAAGTTAAATATGCATTTGTGGTATCTATCTATTATATTAACACTCTTAATTTTTTCATACACAACCCTAAAATGACCCCTAAAACATAATCCGATGCTTCCGATTTTTTCAGGGTAGGTCGACATAAATATTGCGCTATGCGTAGTCGGAAAAATCGATAAGTTCCAACGGTTCCAACGGGAAATACCCGAAACGGGTACCTCAGGTGGTTTCAGAAGATTTTGTGCGCGTGAAATCTTGCAAAATTTGAGAATTTTATGGGACGCCCGAAAAGCAAATTTTTTTGTACAAATTAGTGGCGCGCGATTCAATTCAATGTTGCAAAACTGTTGATGCGCGATTTAAATTCAAAGTTGTTAAATTGTTGGCGCACGATTCAAATTTAAAGTAGCGGATACAAATAAGACTGGATTGAAATTGTTTTGAAAAAGCAAGCTACTAACTTTTTAAAGTAAAAAAAAGACAAAAATAGCGTTTTTCAAATAGTAATAAAAATGGATTGAAATGTAAAACATGACGCGAGTGACCAATTTTGCGATTTTCAAATTCATACTAAATTGAATAAAAATCAAAATATTTTTATTTTGCTGATTTTAATACTGAAATGTGAAAGAAATTCAAGAGATAAAGCCATAATCATCAAGTCAAGCCTCTAGTCTTGAATAAAACTCTTTTTATTTTTCTTCAAAATGCCTTGGAAATCAAGAGACCCACGAAAACGAAAAATATAGGATTAAAATCGAAATTCACAATCCACAAATTCAAGCCAAGAACCAGTCCCATCATCATCACGTGACACTACCCCATGGATCTCCCAAGATGCCAACCCGGTCCCAAGACCATCATTGGCCACCCTTCTCTCAAGACGCGCTCAACATTCCAAGTGGATCTCTAGCAGACGCCTTCCTCACATTTGAAGATCAGATTTCAGACGAAGAGGCGGAGCAAGATCAATTCGTTTTTAATGTAAGTATTCTTTTGCGATTTGCGATCTTATTCATTTTTCTATTCAGGAGCTTGTCCCGGTTACGGCACACGGGAAGATGGAGGCGAGCCAGTTCCTATGGAACTAGATGAAAGTCCGCCATTTTGTTTTTTATTTTTGAAAATTCGCTAATTTTTTCTTTTTATAGGAGCCTTTTGATCCAACTCCAAAATTCAAACCTGTAGAAAAATATGATGCGAGCGGTATTCCAAAGTGCTCGGGAAATTCAGACCCACTATCTAGGTTCAATTGGCGTGGCTTGTGAGTTCTGTGGCGCGCTGTTCTTCCAGGCAGAGAAGAAGGGGCTTGGTCTCGGCTTCACTCGCTGCTGTGGTAAAGGAAAGGTGTCCCTCGCCGCACTGCGCAAACTCCCGTACCTCAATCAGCTGATTTTCGGAACAGCTAACATCCGGAAGCTTAACTCCGACCTCTATTCAGTGTTCTATTAATATCTCTATTAATCTTTATTTTTGATAAGTGCATCAAATTTACATCTTAAGAATCTTCTTAGTCATTTCTTAACCAAAAATTCAATAAAATGTATTCACGTGACTGATTATTCAGTCACAGGTCAGCTAGTAAAATAAGAATAAGCTTAAAATATAATAAATATTATTAAAACTTGTTTGGAATTCAAAAGGACACAAGTCGAAATTTTGCTTGTCCTAAATCCTACTGCAACGTTTCCAATTAATCCCCTGGACAATGCAGCCAGCCATTCAACCAACTTACAGGTATCAAATTATTATTTCTGCCTGCAAATACTACGAGTGTAAGTCGAACACTTGATCAAGGCATCATCCAAAATTTTACACTACATAATCGGCGCTGACCAATGCTGACCACTTTAATCGGGAAGATGGGTATTGTCGACAATGTTGACGAATTAATAAAACAAATTATTTTAGCTGTTGTTGTTGAATATGTAAAGGAAGCGTGGAATAATGTCTCCCCGATAACCATTGAAAAGTGTTTTTCGAAATGTGGATTGATACTGCCGAGTTCTCATACTGCAATAAACATTTCTGATAATGTGGATATTCAAACCTTGTCAATTTAGAACGCAAGATACGCAAGGTGGCCGTTTTACAGAAGTTTTACTTATAGGGGATTATTTTTGCCTATAAAAATTTTGTTGAACAAAAGTTTCCCAATCAACTTTGTTTCGAAAATATTTACATCATACTAATTCCAACAGTAGGCCAGAAAAACATAATTTAGACAAAAATTCTATGAAAATATTTTTCTCAATTCTCAATTCCCAAGGAAAGCCGGAATAGTGCCACTATGACGGAGCTCAGGCATGGGATGGATATAGGATTGTTTAATAATTTTTGTATATTTCAGGTCGAAAATGTTTGTTTTATGGATGCATTTGTTTTCCTTTTTATGGTATAGCGACACCAGTGAATAATAGCTGCAGTTTCACTAGAAATTTCACATTCGGCGCAATTATTTATTAATTATTAATTTTACAATTATTTTAATGAAAATAAGATAAACATAATTACATATTAATTTATTAATTACCATTGTCGATAGCGTCCGTGATTTTTTCCGTCAAAATATTTCAAATATGTTTTTCTCTGAATTACCTGAAAATGGTCAGAGAAAATAAACGGAAAAAGCTTTCTTTTTATCTATCTGATCTCTCCGATGTAATAAAATAACAGGCCATAGTTACGCAGTTAACAATCCAAATATTTAGTAGAACAATTTAACATCGTATCTCAGCTGAATAGTATTCTTTGACCACAACAATACCTAATTGACAGAAAACCAAACTGGACGATCGACGATTGCACGACGAACACATTTCGAATTTCATATTTTTAAACAAGAGGATGTCGTTTAAGCCCAATTTTTATGTTACGAGGGTTACTGAAAACTAGAATTCTGCGGAAAACGACTGTCAACCCCCGCACGGCGTGGCTTTATTTGACCTTGTTATTGGACCGGGGATATTGATGATATTGTAGATCCCAACTTGAGTATGCTGTTAGTATCTGGTGCCTTTCTTACAATGAACATTATCGTAACATAGAGAGTATCCAAGTTGGAAGTTTGTACGTTATTTATCTTGGAAGGATGGCTGAAAATGCGACATACCGTATCACTTTAACTTGCAAGAACTAACGCCATACCTCACTGGACGTAGAACCTACAATCTGACAACAATGGAAAATAGAAGGGAGATTTGAAGTGTTCATTTATTGGAAACTTAAGTACTGGATGAAATCGATTCATCGACGTTACTTGAGTCTATTGGAATAAAATTGCCTAGTAGAACCTTAAGAAATTCTGAGTTTCTTGAAGTGAACAGACACAAGACATATTATGGTTCCCGCACGAAGCGGTGAATATGATGTGCACGAGTTTTAATAAAATTGACCATCTTTTTGACTTATCGCAAGACGTTTTTAAAAGTAAATTTAATCCACTTAAATATTTTTTAAGAAAACAAATATATGTATTTTCTTTGTATTTAATTTTTTGTATGTTCTCAATTCAAATTTGTAAACTTTTCTAAAATAAAATATTTTCCGAGCACCGTCAGAAGTGTATCTTTCTCTGAGCGTCAGATGTCATTTTTCCTTTTTTGTACTTTTTGATGTACCCATCTAATTGTGAGTTTCCAGAAATGCCGTTTTGCAGCTCGACTGTAATATTGAGATCTACCGTCAAACAAATGGTTTCATTTTACTTACGTTTACGTAGCGACTCCACAGCTTAAAAGGATTGACCGATCGGGAATCGGGATGAAACTTCATACTTAAGCTTTTCTCATTCGGTACACCGAAAGTGACAGCTTCCGGAGAAAAACGATTATGAGCAAAAAGATTTTAAATTAAATTTTCACCAATATCAGTTCAAATAAGTTTTCCAAAATTTAAGCGGAAATTACCAAGTTCAGAATTTTTTTAAAAATTTTACCTGAAATGATTCGTTTTGATCAAAAAAAAATTTATTTGGATTCACTATTCGGAATCAAATTTCATACTAAAGGGTTTTCTATAAATTGGGTGATCCATGCGAAATGTGGTAGACATCTGTGTACCGGAAGTGGCAGCTTCCGTAGGAGCTTTTTCAATTTTTGCAGTGATCATTAAAGTTTCAGCAAGAGTCGACCTTGTTGGTTTTCTTAAATTTAAGCAGGAATAATGATTTTTTATTATAGACAGTTTTTATCAAAAATCCGGTACTTATAGGTTCAATTTTTCGATTTAGAAATTAAAAGTGGTATATTCAAGATCTATGTACATTGGTCATTAAGAAAAATCGGGTGATGTCCACAACATATTTACGCCTTCATTTTTTATTTTTCATATTAAGTGATTTTTCA
This sequence comes from Nephrotoma appendiculata, assembly GCA_947310385.1. Classification (NCBI taxonomy): domain Eukaryota; kingdom Metazoa; phylum Arthropoda; class Insecta; order Diptera; family Tipulidae; genus Nephrotoma; species Nephrotoma appendiculata. The sequence continues at coordinate 143,749,482 of OX371223.1, forward strand.
TATCGAAAAATATTTTGATTTGCAGGACAAGATATATGTAGGTTCTTCAATACATCTCTGCCTGTATTGATACGGCTACCGAGTCTATCAGATCGCATGCATATCCAAGACTCATCGTATACAGCTACTTATCCAATCAGCCATCAATGAGGGTTTTCTGAAAAGTTTCCGACCATCCAAATAGTAGTCTGTGTCTTTCTTTGTAAAATAGTTGTTTACGAATAAAAGTCACTTGAGGCTAGATCTAGTAAGTAAGGAGAGTGGTCAAGCAGTTCAAACCGTAATTCGTGGATTTTCATCAACCACTGACGTGTGAGACGGCCCATAATCTTGGTGGAGCAAGATCTTTTTTTGTGCAAATGTGGTCGTTTTTCCAAAATTTCTGCCTTCAGCTTGTCAAGTAATGATACGTAGTATGCTCCTGTAAGGGTTTTCCAGTTTTGAAAATAATAAAATAATATAACTGAAAAAAAGAACAGGTCAGAAAATAGTCGCCATCATTTTCCCAGCCGAAGGAACAACCTTTGGGTTTTTTTGAACCGATTCCCCCTTGGCTTGTCCAGAATCAAAAATACAGTCACTGTTTTGACTGTATTTTTGATTCTGGAGTGCAATGATGTATCCAAATTTCATGAACAGGTGTTAGCCGGCGCCAAAACTGAATTTAGAACTAGTTTCTGGTGCAAAGTGAGCGAAACCGGCAACCAATGCGCAAACAGCTTTCGCATGTCTAAGAGTAACACGTTCTTTGACATATACTCATAGCCTCTTCTATCTCCCTAACTTTAATTTGACGATTGTTTAGCACAACTTGCAACCATCGTATCTCTTGGCACTGTAGATTACATCATATTTTATGCCATGTGCATGGAATTGTGGAAATTTTGTTAGGGTTTTTGCAACTGAGTTGTACTGGCAGTTAATTCATTCGCTGTCAAACATTTTGTTAAACAATGTTTGCAATTAATATGCTTCCTTCGTTAATTACGTTAAGTCAACCTGGTATTGAGGCCCGATAGCTTGAAATGTTTTTTTATTATTTATTTGTTATGAATAGTAAACAGAGTGGAATAAGTTGGTTGTTGCAACCAGTTTTACAGTCATATACAATCTTATGGCATATTTCGAATTAACGCAACGTCGAGTGAGTACCCATGCCATAAAAGTTGTTGTAAATAATACTCGAGTTGCAGTCTCTTCTCAGGCGGAAGTTGTTATGTTGATTATAAAATTATGGTTAGGTTGGGCTGTATTTAAAAGTTTTGTTGAAGCATTTTGAACACAGTAACTAATTAGGCATCACATGTAAATTATAATTATATTTTTATATATGTATGTGTTTATTACATAACGTTTTTATAGAAAAATCAATGCACAAACGATAAATTCGCTCAACCATTTTTGTTTAAAGAGTTTCGAACAAAAACTTTTCCACTTGAACTGAAAATTTCAATTAAAAAGTTAAACTCTGTACAACATACATATTCCATTATGTATAGTCGAGAATTTTATTTTATGCTGTACGGTAAAATTAAATTCCATATGTGTATAATAAAGGGTGTTCCGGTACAAGATTTCTTGTTGTTTTTGGCATAATTGTGAATCGGAAAGAAGTCAATAAAAGTAAAATTAGTTTTCCATACTAATTTTACTCCGAGACACCCTACAAAAAACTAAATAACTAGCAATCTGCCGACATGTACATACGGTTTTTGCCAAGATTATTTCTTCACACCCCACTTGAGTGTATTGTATATATGTATATAGTATGTCGCGCACCCCCACTTAATAATAATAAAAATAAAAATGGATGCAGTACGGGTATACCACATTTACTTATAGTAAAGATCTGTCATGCACAATAACGTAGAAAACTTGTATCACACAAAAATGCATGACTTGATAGCAGAGAATATCTTATCAGGTTAATTTACGTGTGGTTTTAGGAAAAAACTAACGGATGAAATGAAAATATGAACAAGTTACAAGTAGGTTTTATGTATAAAACTGTATATACATACATATGTTGTTTGTCGTTTTGCACTATACATCTTAAGATGACATAAATTTGATATAAAATGAACTAATTTCGGTTGAATTTTCCTCCAATTTTCGTTGTGACATGCAAACGGTTTAATTATACGTGACAGGATGGAGTGAAACAATTGCTGTATAAGATAGCGGAAATTTGAGAGCGGAAAATAAGGCGTAATCTCTACTCGCCGCAAGTGGCAGCACTATCACAAAAGATATTTTTTTTGTTATATAATTACCTACCTCTTTTTTCACTAAATAATACATCCCAGCCGAATAAAAGTGATCCTTAAAATGTCAAATTGATTGATCTCCGAAGTAAAGGAATTCGGTAAATGATATTTTGAAATCTAATAATATTCCGTCTTTCTGCCATTTCTTAACGAATTACGATGAAATTTGGATAGTAGTATTGATCAGGGATTTTAAAGAAAGTTGTAGACAAAATTCTAGGATCTGTTCATGCTGGACAAAACTTGGCCATTTCATAACCAATCCTTATGAAAATTGGTTTCTAGATTGATTTTTGATTGAAATATAAATTTTGGATGAAAAAATGGTATCTGTACATTCTACACGGTTTAAATGGATTTTAAACTGGAGAGAACTCGGCTATCTCTTAATTAATAATTGTAAAATTTGCATCGCATACTGAGATAATTCGGGCAAAATTTATTGATTAGAATTTTATTGTAATCCGAATCCCAGCAGAGGCAGGATGCAAAAGCGAATTTTCTTCATCGATTACGATCGTTGAAGTTAATAAACACAACTAAGACCCTCTGTTGGAGTGCAGAACTCAGCGCCGACCCACCGTCCATGTGAATGTACAGGTTGACATGGAGCTTGCAATGTGCAGGTGGTACACTGTATAGTTGTGTGAGTAGGTGAATGGTTAGGTGAGTGCGTGAATGAAAAGAGGAGTATTAATTGACCTTAAAAGGACATTAAATCCATTGGATAATTAATACTTTCTTTTATAAAAAAAAAATGTAATTTTATGATTTTCTGCGGCTATATACGTTATTTCCACTTTTTGGCCAATATCTCAGAAACTTACACAAATCCGCTTAGGTCATCCTGAGACCACATTGAAAATTTTAATCCATAAATTTTCCATACAGTCTCAGTATGACCTAAGCAGATTTGTGGAAGTTTCTGAGATATTGGCCAAAAAGTGAAAATAACGTATATAGCCGCAGAAAATCAAATTGTAATTCGTTAAGAAATGGCGGAAAGCCGGAATATTGTTAAATTTCAAGATTTCATTTACCGAGTTCCTTTATTTCGTTTTTCAATCAATTTGTCATTTTAAGGATCACTTTTAATATTTTATTCCGATGAGATCTTTTATTTAATGAAAAAGAGATACAAAATGAATAAAAAATTTCCGCTGGTCATTATATAACAAAAAATTATCTTTTGTGAAAGTGCTGCCACTTGCGGCGAGTAGCGTAATCTCTTAATTTCTGGTGTGAAATTTCCGCAATCTTGTACAGCATGTGAAGCAACCAATTTTTTGTTTTTCTGAGAACCAAGTAAAATTTACATGATATTGGAATAGATACTCGATCCGATAGCAAGTTTTTTGCTAACTGAAATCTATACTACTTAATGAATTTTACCACGATAATTTCAATTTCTGATGAAATTTTCAAAAAAAATATTGAAATACATATATTCCAATTTTGTGTGGTTCAGGTCGTTTTTTTCGAATAAATTATGAACTAAACTTTTTGAGGTGACCTTGCGCTATTCACCGCCAGTGTCATTATTTGGTGGTATTTAATGCAAATTTGTTATTAATCCATTTAAAATAACGGTTAAAGGTCGGGAAACACTGAACTTGACGAGACCACTTGTCCTCTACGTATTTTGGGGCGCTGATTACGAAAATGTGGGTTAAAACTAGCAGCAATGGTTGGAACACCCCTAAAATTGCAAAAAATACCCCTAAATAGGGGTGTTTTTCGACTGTACTTGTTGTTTTGTAAACTAAGCCATCTTATATGTTTTTTGGGGCGCTGATTTCAAAAATTGGGGTGTCGAGACTGGAAAATTTGTGTGACACCCCCCACATGCCAGAAACACCCCTCCCAACCGGTGGATTTTGGTGAAAAATGAAATATAAAATCCAAAAATTAAAAATGGAATATATTTTTACTAATAAATATGAAATATGACAAGTATCAAACTTCTTACAAGATATCACTATTCAGTTGTATTCCCCAACTGAAACTGGAATCACACCCTAACGAATTAGCTAGAGAACTACTAAGGCAAGCGAAATACAGACGGCTGCGCAGGGCAGATCCTTTAGATTTAATTAACTGAGAAATATAATCTAATAATTACGTGCATGATGAGCTAACACACTAAAATTAAGTAAATAATAATAATTTAATAATAATAATGCATAATGATATTAAGTATTAACATAGGTTAAGGCTTAATTTAAAATAAAATATAGTTTTTAAGAATTTCACACTTCTTGTTAGTTTCGTATAAAGAAAAATTCAAGAATAAAGCCTTTGACAATAGTTACAAAAAAAAAAAAAAAGTTGTATTCAAATCTAGTCTTGGTATTTTGCTAGATTTGAATACAACTGAATAGTGATATCTTGTAAGAAGTTTGATACTCGTCATATTTATTAATAAAAATATATTCCATTTTTAATTTTTGGATTTTATATTTCATTTTTCACCAAAATCCACCGGTTGGGAGGAGTGTTTCTGGCATGTGGGGGGTGTCACACAAATTTTCCAGTCTCGACACCTCGATTTTTGAAATCAGCGCCCCAAAAACATGGCTTAGTTTGCACAACAACAAGTACAGTCGAAAAAAAGCCCTATTTAGGGGTGTTTTTGCAATTTTAAGGGTGTTCCAACCACTGGAGGTAGTTTTAACCCTCATTTTCGTAATCAGCACCCCAAAATACGTAGAGGACAAGTGGTCTCGTCAAGTTCGGTGTTTCCCGACCTTTTACCGTTATTTTAAATGGATTATATTCTGTACAAATTCTTACATGAAACTTTTTTATTTTTAAACATTTCGTAGTTTCTAATAACATTTGCAAATAATGCAACTTTCATATCCTTTTCCATTATTTTAATTTAATTTAATATTTCCTTTATCCATGAAAAGTCAACAATTTAGTATTTCGAATGGTCAGGCGCAGCTTGTTTTGTTGATGTTACTGCCACCTATGAATGTTTATTGCGAATTACTGAGTAATTTAGTTTAGTTCTTAATTTAGTCGAGAAAATCTATTTGTGGGTATTTACTATAAGATGCTTTGGCTTGTTTTTTACCGTTTTCGGATATTGCAAACTCTTTTTTGTTGCAAATTAGGCTTACAGTTCCCTATTAACAAAGAGTATGAAAATTTACACAGAGTAACGAAGCAGAGAAAAAAATTTCATCAAAAGATGCATGGGTTACGCAATTTAAATCAATTATACAATACACTTACGCAACAATTTTTTATTTTTTTTTGTATTAAATATGGTCATACTTGAACTATTTATAGAAAACGACAAAAATTACTTTAAATAAAAATGTGTAAATGTGTTTTTAACGTAATTAAATTGCATAACCCATGCATTTTTTTTGATGAAATTTTTTCCTCTGCTTCGTTACTCTTTGTAAAATTTCATACTCTTTGCTATTAATTATTTTTTTCTGAATTAGGTGACATGGAGTGTATCAAAGCTGGAACAGTTGTATGTTTAAACAAATATCTGATGTGGACGAAAGAATAAACAAAATTGTTCCGGTTCCGTTCCAACAGACTACCGTTGGCTTTATAGTTTTTAGCATATAGCGGATCTTATGAAAGAACGTGACAGTAGAGGAACAAAAATTTTCTTTGTTGAAAGTAAATTTTAATCAAGTAGATATTGACCATTATTTTCTATGACCTTTTGCCATTTTTCGGGAAGCGTCATAATTCCATCGATGTAGAATATTGTGCTTTATCGTTGTAAAACTTGGCCAAGTGATTTTCAGCGGCGCTTCGGTCAGCCAAAACTTTACCATCAAGAGAGTTTTGCAGAGATCGAAACAAATAGTAGTCAGACGGTGCAAGGTCCGGGCTGTACGGTGGATGCATCAAAACTTCCCAACCAAGTTCCGACAATTTGTGTCGAGCCATCAAAGATGTGTGTGGCCGCGCATTGTCATGATAGAACACAACACCCTTTCTGTTGGCCAATTCTGGTCGCCCTTTCTAGATTGCTTCGTTCAAACGGTCAAGTTGTGCACAGTACAGGACCGAATTGATGGTTTCGACATTTTGCAGCAGCTTATAATAGACAACTCCCTTCCAATCCCACCAAACACTCAACATAACCTTGATTGCCATCAATCCAGGCTTTGTAGTCGTTTGTGGAGGGTCACAAGCCTTTGACTATGAGCACTTGCGTTTGATATTTTAGTATTTCAACCATTTTTCAGCGCCTGTAATGATTCGCTTAAAAAATGGATTGATTTCGGCCAATCAAATTTCTTTGCGTTAATTCATGTGGCACCCAAACATCGAGCGTCTTTTTGTAGCCTGCTCTTTTCAAATGATTCCAGACTGTTATGTGGTTGATGTTTAGTGCCTTGGCTATTTCCTGACAGCTTGTGTGCCGGTCTTGCTCCACCAGGTACAAAATTTCATCGACTTTTTGAGTTACTGGCCGACCAGAGCGAGGTGCATCTTTGATATCCAAACCACTCGTGCTTCCTTCGTTAACTCACAGCATTCTCACCGTACACTTCACAAATTTTTCAACATGTTTTTGCAGCGTTTTACCTTTTTTATAGTAAAAAAGCATCTCATAGCGTATTTCTTCAGATATTTTACTCATTTTCAAATCAATATCCCTTTTGTGTTTTACTAACACAATTGTGCGGGTAGGGCAAAAGTACCATGACAAAAATTTAGTTTTGTATGTTTTTTGAACCAACTTGCACATTTGTGAATTCCTTTTTAACTCATTTTAGTCCGAAAAAAACACTATATCTATACACACAATTGTGTTGGTTCTACTTCAAATCAAGCGAAATTTTTTATCAACAACGCCATTACATACGATGGTTTTTTTTTTACTCACACATTTGAGTGGGTACTGGGTTGGACTAAAATTGAGCCGATTTATTGTTTTTCTTGGTTGAAAAAAGGGATATAACTTTTTACACAAGCAACGAATTAGAAAACTATCTTTACAAAAAATGTAAGCTGAAATGTTACCTTTTAAGCATATGTAAATTTGAGACCAGAATGTTGCCCGATATATAGCCATCAAGTAATTCTTTACGAATCAGGGTGCTTGTGTAATCATTCTGAGAATTTTTGACTGTGTTTGTTGGACAATGTCAATATTCGAATTTGAGATTGATTACCATAATTGACATCCATACGACCAAATTGTTTTAATCATTGTGTTAAACAGAAGAAGTTTGTATTGTAGATCAATGCGGTATTTTTCCATCAACCAGTGCATTTTATCCACTTTTATGTTGATATGGTCTCGTTTCATTTCAATATGTTTTCGCCAAGTTAACCCTGTCTAGTTGGACGCCTAGATATTTTGCTCCATTTGATGAGTGATTTGTATTCCGTTCATTGTGACAGGCGGGCAAGTAAGCTTATTTAGTGTGAATGTTACGTAGGTCGATTTTTCTTCATTGACCTTCATCTTACATTTCTTCTTTAGCCAGATTTCGATGTCATAGATATGATGTTGCAGAGTTTCGGACGCCGTTTGTGGATTTTTATGGGTACTTACAATTTCCGTATCAACTGCGAAAGTATAGACGTCATAATTTGCGAAGACGTTGATAGGTCTGGAGTGAAAATTAAATATGTTGTTGGGCCAAGCACAGTACCTTGTAGTATCCCAGCCAGAATGTTTTTCTCGCCCAATTTAGAGGTTTTATATATGACATCTGCGATTTGGCAAATACGACTTCATAAGTTGGTAAATTTCTGGCAATTTCAGATTAATTTTATCAAGCAGACCCTCGTACTAAACTTTATCGAATGCTTGGGCAACATCGAGAAGTCGGTAGAGCAGTATTTTTTCACTTCGTATGCTAATCTTCGTATGATAAATTTCTGTAGCTACTCGGTACACTTGCTCATTGATTCCGTGCTCGTATGTGTTGCGAATAAATAACTTTCATATGTCAAAAGGAGCGGGATACAGGTCCCGGTACAGGCACATTCTATTCTTTCTGTCGGAATTTTATTTGGTAAACGAATAATTTTGAAACGATGGCTGTGCAATGTACGGCGTGATAAGACAACCCACTCTAGGACTGATGCTACCTAATTTAAAAGCATTTCGTCATACAGCTGTATCAACTGAAAAAAGCCATACGTTACAATGCCGCCCGAGCAAGGATCCGAGTTTATGTATATGCGGGTCAGTTAAATTATTAGAAACTGATAAAATAAAAATAATACAATTTTTTTTACCGGTTTGTTTGGAGCAGGTGGCCCTACAAAGGCATCTAAATCTCATCGCACTTAATGGATCAGATAGATTACAAATCCGCCTTATTTTGGCAAATTAAACCTAGTTAGACACACACTAATTTATTTGCAGATGAATTAAATCTCATTTCACAAAAGTTAAGCCAGTTAGATGAATATTTTGATCGATGAAACAATGGATCCACCAGTGTATAGATGTCAGAAAAGTATTAGCAACGCTGTACATCGGAACGAGAGACCAGAGAACCATACCATAGAGCAATTTGTTACTTATCACGAGATATAAAGCACATCAACGCCACTCCCTTAGGTCAACCATACCAAGATGTAGAACAATAGTTTAGTTCTTCAGGAGCAAAGCCTAGAACAAGTTCTTAACAAAATATGACATCGTGCCATAAACCAGGATCACGTACAGAAGCTAGTCCAGAGCAGGAAACTGATTTAGGAAGGCATTTCTAACTAAAACGTGTATCTTTGAAGGTACAACTAATGAATTTTTGAAGAAATTGTCAGTCTGAAGCCGATTGTTCGTCTAAATCATCGACAAGAGCGGTCTAGTCGAAGACGTGTAGCACTCGCAAATCATGTTATTATTAGAACCCGACAAGTGGCAAATTGTTTTCAGGTCGTGATGAAATAAGCACTGACGAATGTTCAACATTTCATTAAGAGGTTAAAGAGTACGTGTCACAAGATGTTGTACCAAGACAAGAGCTTGTTAATCTAATGAGGAATTTTTTAGTCGAAAAAGTGGAGAAGTGGTACTTCATCTACATACGAAAGCACCAGAATCCCAACTTGGCGGGAAATAGCGTTGTTTGAACGGCTTACTTTGGTCGTAACATAAGTAACGAAGCATAGAACGAAATATATAAAAGAGTAGCCGAAAACCCAACATAGTACGCCTGTTTACGGACACAGCTACACCATCTATTTATAAGATTGGAGCCACGAAACAATGAAGCATGAACAGGATGTCGATTTTGTTCAAAATCTGAGACGTGACGAAAAAATAACCGCAACTATATACTTAGTAGTGGTATGTGTGTATGTGCTAGCGCGAAAGCGCGTCAATTAAATTTTTTTGGATATGACATTTCTAGAAAACATTTCCATTTATAATTTAAAATTTGTAAATGCAAATATGCTTTAAATAAAATTAAATTTATTAATTTTTTTAATTTGCAAATTCTGTGTTTCTGCGAAAAAAAAAAACATTTATTCGATCCCGCGTTGAAAAAAAAATTAAAATCGTTATATGTGTAGTTAAAAAAAATTTTCCTAACACATTGACGCACACTTTCTAAATGTGTGTGCTACTCAGGAACGCACATTTGACAACTTTTGTAATTGTAATGATGTTCCATCGCGGAAAGGAATGTATTGTTGAGAATTGAAAAATATGTCGCAAGTTATTATTTAAAAAATGAAAGTAGTTTGCGCGAACGTATTAAAAAATGAAAAAGTTGTATGACCGCTATAGCAGTAATTTGCGTGAACGTGTTAACTCGCCTTTTCAAACGCAATGGAGATGTCAAAAAAGTGAAACAACGAAACGACATAAGCACCATAAAAACTGAACCGATTTGTACCGATTCATAATTGTTGATGCTTACATTCGCAGAAAACAAACAAATTACACACACACTAATATAAAATTGTATTCTATACTCCTTATACGTATACGAAAACGTCATGTCTCGTGTTTCGGATTTTGAACAAAATCGGTACTCTGATATAATCGTGTGGAAGCGTATACAGATTGCGGTGAAAAATTCGGCTAGCCAGTTAAATCAAGGAGCAGTCTTTCCGACTGCGATCACGCGAGCAAATTTAGAATAGAAAGTTCCTAGTTAATTTATTTTTCTCTATTTGATAAAATTTGATTTAAATTCACGCAAATGTTAATGCTAATAGCATTGCAAATTACAAATTAATTTTAATTGCCTTTCATAAAACTAGTTTTTATCGAGTACTTAGTTATCAAAATTGCCAGCATTTAGAAAAACAGTTTTTTACTTAATTACGAACCTCTTACGAATCCTTTCGATACAGTCATGTGAAAGTTAATCTCTTATCTTTATGCTTTATACAACATATAAAATAATAACAAGAACACGCGCCGGCAACAACCATAAAACATCGCACCGCATTTTTTAACAACATTATGCACAAAAATAGAAAGAAAGAAATTAAAATTCGATTAAGAGAGCAACAACAAAAAAATAATATTTAACACTTTTTTTGTGTTACGAATCGCTTAAGTCAAATTTTTTTGAATGGATTGATATTCGGTTTGTTTGATGTTATGCCGCCACTTGTCATTAAACAGCTAACTGATAATAGTTACGCGAATTTTATAGTTTTTGCTAACTGTAGACGACATGTATATTCTAGTGATGGTCGGTGGTTTTTATTTAAAATGTTTACGATTTTATTTCAGGATTATATTGCAATGAAGGTAAGCCTGCATAATTGTGTGCGGTTTCCATTTTTCCACACTGACAATGTGTCAAATAGCAAATTGATAATTAAATTGGTAGAGTTAATTTATAAACTTTCGGGAACTTCTGTTTGTAACCTCGGTCCGGTATTAAATTTTAGTGCCGTTTATATTCATTTGGAAAGCATACAAACAAAATCGTTAGTTGAGATTAGTCCTTATCGTCGCGGGTAGCGAATATACTTGGGGAATATAACTACTTGGACCGTCTACGCAGCATAGGTGGATCTAGTTTTTTAAATTTATAGCTGACTTTTAGGATGAAAATCAGATACTTTCGAGTTTACCACAAAAAAGTTAGTTAGTTAGTAGGAATGCTTCCGTTGAGTATCTTGGTCCGGCTCACCCAGTAAATGGGGAGAGTATTTCGTTTGAATATTTATACCTTTGTTATATTCATCTTATGATTACTTTTTAGGGAGTTCAAGAATATCACAAACTACATTCTCGTGACTTCGAACAGTGTCTCACAACAATGTTTCAGAACACATTTCCGCCTCACAAAAGATATGCGGATCCTTCCATATATGATCGCCCTGCCCTGGTCTATTGAATGTACTCGAATTATGTTTCAACTCAAATTGTAAGCCGCCGGCTGCATATTATATTCAGCTACCCAAATTGATTTCACAAAAAATGTGGGAATACGCTCTGATTACAACGAACAAATATTCATCCCAATCATACTAACTATCTGATATTTACAAAAATATGTAATTTCATCATTACAACAAAAATAACATTAAACAAAAAAGATAAATATTCAGAATTTTGCTACCAATAAATCTCGTGGATGAGTTAAACCAAAGAGTATCTAACGTTATAAAGAACATCGAACCAGAGGAAAAGTTTTCATCATAAAATGCGTGGGTTATGCAATTCATGCATTCTGTCACTTACACATCTCTATTTACCGTAATTATTATCGTTTTCTATAAAAAGTCACGAGCATGACGCTATTCGATACAAATAAAATTGTCGAGTAAGCGGTAAAGTATAACCCATGCATTTTTTGATGACAATTTTTCCTCTGATTCGTTACTTTTTATAACATTATTTGGTTAAATAAAATATTACATACGAAGTCTAGAATAAATAATGTGAATCGAGTACAATGATGATCCCCCACAAAATAGGGAAACAAAAACCATTATTGTAAATTTGTATTGTAAATATCAAAGCAAAATAATAGAAATATATATTCATTCTCTCTCTCTCTCTTTATCTCTCTCCTGTCTTTATCTTTCTTTTTCTCTCTGTCTTCCCTCTCTCGCTCTTTCCTTCTCCCTCTCTCTCTACTTCTTCATAACTACACTCAAACCTGTTTTGTGCAATTTTTTTTTTGCGGTCTTTTTTGTGCGATTTTTTTATGCGGTATGACAAAAATTTATTCAGTACTATCTACTTAAGTCCTTTCAAAATTTCAACCAAATTAGAACATAATTGAATGTGATTGATCTAATTAGTTAATTGACGTTGGCGGAAATGGAAGTATTGCATCAGGTTGCGTAATGTTTTTAGTTATTTTCTACGTGAGACTTTTTTATATGGTCCTCATTCACCGCATAAAAATACTTTTTAAATGTGTTGTGAAAAATATTTTTTATACCTACTCGTGGAGTTTTGGAAGATTTTTTATGCGTTTTTTTTAAGCGGTCCCTATCTACCGCACAAAAACAAGTTTGAGTGTACTTCATTCAATCTACTATCTATATTCAATCTTCATTCAATCGTTGATTAAAAAAAATATTAAAATGGCAAAAAATCACTAACACATCCCAAAGGCGCAGAGAAAAATAGAAATGCAATAGTGCAAAGTGCAATAAAATAAAACTGAAACCGGTTGTCCAGAGGTCTGATGTTACCGAAATGTTTGCCAACCTCCCCCCTATATAAAATATTTATTTTGTGTTTTAATCCATTAAGGCATACAACTTCCTTGTCCCATTATCCATCGGTGTCCATTGGGTTTCTTTTCAAACACCGCACGGAAATGCATGGTCAACTTGGTTCACTTCCGCTTGATTTTCGCGTCGGCGTTGATCAAGCAAATCCTATGATCCACCAGCATACATAATGCAGTGAACTTCACCACATGTCCACTTTCGGCTTCTTGCTTAGATCATGCAACTCCCATAATCCATGATTCAGTGAAGCAGTAAACCATATGGAAGTGCAGTGTACGATACAACCATGTCAACTGTCGCTTTCCTCTTTTGTCTTGATGTTCTGTCATAATCTTTTAGTTACACAAACCCATTCACTTCCACAGTGATCAACACCTTTATTTTAAAAGCTGCACTCGGAACTTCAGAATTACTTGGTTCCATGATTCTCAATAGTTTCAGTTCGAAACTGGGCTTTTTAAACAAGCTTAGCTTTTCTCAGACTAATTTCTTGAATCTTGCGTTCATTTTCATTCGACACTAAAGGGGTAACCATAGAAAAATTAAAAAAAATTATAAGTTTCTGTGCTTTCGCCCATGGAAAAATTAATTTAAATTAAAAAATTTAACGAAGCTTCGTTAAATATGAATTGTCACTTAAGGGCCAACCATAAAAAAATTATAAAATTAAAAAAAATTAAAAATTTTGACAACACTAATTTTTAATGACATTCCAGCCATACTAGACGTAACGAGTATGCCGTAAATATTGTAGAATATTGAATGACAACTATTTATTTATTTATAAACTATTTGTTATAGTGACAGCTGTTTATTGTTTGTTGTTTTTTTTAGGTAGCACGATACAAATTTTAATTTTTTTTACGTTTGAACGCAAAATTTCGCTCCAATAATTTTTATTAAGTGACAATTCATATTTAACGAAGCTTCGTTAAATTTTTTAATTTAAATTAATTTTTCCATGGGCGAAAGCACAGAAACGGCATTTAACGGAAACATAATTTTTTTAAAGTTACGTTTATAATTTTTTTTAATTTTTCTATGGTTACCCCTTTAACGAGCAAATTTCAAGACAAATTAAATTCAGTCTGTTTTGACATACATCAAAATAGCATTTTGCAGGAGCTGAAAAAAAAATCATGCAATTCTTTCGTATTTGTGGGTAGTTTGATTTCTATAACTGGTTTATTTCAATATAAAGATAGGCTCATCAAGCTTGTATATACAGAAAGTTTAAAATGGTTCGTTTTGAAAGAAGACTATTTATTTATTTTTTTATTTTTAAACGGTACAAATGCTTTCCCATGTCAAGTTTATTTGAATTGTGGTGATTCCCACGATCTACAGGGTTTGTTACTTGGGGCTCGAGACAGCCAGAAGGGTGAAGCACACAATCTTACTCTCCAAAATACTGCTTTGAGTGGGAATAGGAAGTGTGGAATGAAAAAGTTAAGGGAGTATGGGATGAGGGGAAATCGTGCGATAAGAAATACGTATTATGTGGCTCTTTGCTCATTTTCGAAAAAAACTATGCCGCGCCTATCCAAAATCCACACCAAACAGTCACTCGCTGTGGAGGCATTGGCTTTTCTATGGTTACGTGTGGGTTTTCTATGCCCCAAATGTGACAATTTTGCTTGTTGGCGTAGTCTCCGAGGTGAAAATGAGCTTCGTCGGAAAAAATTGTTTTCGGTAAAAAATGCTCATTTTCTTCCAAGCTTTCCACAGCCTAATGAGATGGCTATTTTGCTTCATCTTCTGCACTAATTGAGCTTATTGAGCTAATTACAGAATTGCGGGAAATGTTCAATTCTTGGACACGAGTTGATGATGATGTATGCTCAGACACATTCTGAGTAACAGCTTCAATGTTGTCGGCTGTACTTGCTGTAAATGAACATGCACGGTTTACCCAATAAATATCCAACTTCAGAAACTCGCTTCACAAATTGATCCACAAATTGAAAAGTAGTCATTTCATTTCTACTGAATTTTCCACGTAAATTTCCTCCAATTTGGGTAGAAGACTTACCACTTTGAAAGAAAGTTTTCAATATTTCCCAATTTTGTTCAAGCGTAAGTGACCAATTTCGTAAATGTCAAACATTATACTAATTTTCTGTCATAACACGAATGACGTAAGTATTGCCACACTCGAAATAACAGATAGTTGAAATTGCAAACGCAAGATGGATGGGCCACCCGTTGCTAGACGAATGCAAAGGATTGCATTTAGTTATTCTTTTCTTCTACAAAAGGTGTCCGGATAAACAGATTACGAGTGATAATTTTTGATTTTTCTCAAAAGTACTGAAAATGGCAAGAAAGTATCTAAGTACTTTTTATAAAGCCAGAGTATCGAAAAAAGTACTATAGTATCGGCAATATCATCCATGCTCTAAATAGGCATTTGTTTCGGCTATGACTTCGGCATTTGGTGCAAATCTCTATCCTTGGCGCGTTTTTTTTTAGGTCTGTGATCAGGTAGTAGTCGTTAAGAGCCAGTCTCGAAGAATACGGTGGATGTGGAAGCAATTCTTTAATTGATGTAATTTTGCCATCGTACCCAACGACTTGTGACACGGTGCTTTGTTTTGGTGATTGAGCACTTTTTTCTTTTGCATTTGGGGCCATTTTTTCGCAACTTCGTAACCCAAAATACGGAGGCAAAACCTAACCGTCCGACATTTGCATTTTTGGTCACTTCTGACCCTTTTCACCGGTTGTCCACTCAGCTGATTGACTATTTGATTACGGAGTGTTTGTTTCATCCATTTTCACTTATCGACACAAAAAATCCTATTTATTACGGTCAAATAGCTCTAAACAGCGCTCTGAATCATCTTTACGGTCTTTCAAATCGATTTTGTGAAATGTTTATCTTTTCTGGAATACTTGCCACATTCGGGCGACCAGCATCGTCGGTTTTGTACGGTCACGTCTAAACTTTGCCAACCAACGTTCGATGGTTGCTTTCGAAGGAGCAAGGTTCCTATCACGCATCAAAAACAGTATTTAACCAACACATGAAATTAATTTTTTTCCATAATTATGTCAATAAAGTTTGCGTTACTAAACCAACTTTAATTTGTAAACTAATGGTTGGATTGTCATACAATTTTGACACATATCGTTTGAAGGCTATAGTACTTTCTGGACGGATTATATAAACATTTCCGCTGAATACGCCGTACGGCGCTGAATAGGCATACAAAAGTGTTCCCTTAATTTTTCAAGAAACTGCGTACGTCGACCAGTTCTAACAATGTGCTTGTCAGATAAATTATTTTTGGTGAATATATGTAAGCTGCGAGTCTCGCAATAATAATGTTAAGGAACGTTGGCAGTGGCCATCGGTTGCTCTTTCTCTTTGTTGTATATTGGGAAAGCATTTTATCCATGGTGTTCACTTCACCTTTAGTTGAATTGTAATGTAAAATTATATCTGGTTTACATTTTTAACGTGTGGGCATGTTCTGTTGGAACGTATAGGCATAAAACAATTATTTCTTTAAACTCAACTTTTGACGATAAAACCTTCCTAGTTTACGATGCTTTGAATTCAGGAGGAATGCATGCTTAGTTTTCTTCATAGTATCACCTATAGAAAGATTCCGCCATAGTAAATCTTTGGCTAGAGAAAGCGATGTAAAAAAATTGTCGGTAGTTCGCGCCTTCCGTTATTTTTGTATTGGCAACAGGGCAACTAAATCTTTAACGACGCGTTCACCTGCTTTGATTTTTCTCTTTGATGTTCCCAATTATACTGGATATATCTGTCCGTTCAAAGTATATATTGTGTGAATTTCGTTCGCCCTCTGAAGGTTATGCTTTTCATCAAAAGCTTTTATTTGATCTGTAATTGCTTTTCAGGTTGGCATCAAAATCAAATCGAATAAAACGTGTTACACTTTGGGAACGTCAGACGGACATAGTTGCTCGATACAGCGGGTAAGATTTTTTGTTCCTCTTCGTTCATAGGCGCTCAGGTTATAGATTTTTCAATCGGATTTGCCGCATTCCATTTTGTTATTTTTTTTACCGCCTTCCTGTTTGTATGTCTACTAGTTATGTTCTGCAGTGATGCGACAAAAAAAGCGCAAAATATATCGGCATCATTCAAAATTTTGGTTTTAGGATTGGGTTCAATAAAAAATGGCTAAAGTATTTTCCTCAATTTGGTTCCATCTTTACCAATGTAATAATCTTCCAAATCTGGACTTAATTCGTCATTGCCTCTCTCTTTATCATCAATACCAATGCTCTAATTCTCATTATCTTCGGCTTCAGAGTCAGAGCTCTCGTTAACCTCCGCCATAATATGAACCGCTTCAGCATCCGATTCCTCGACATCATTTGAAGAAAAAAAAAATCTGGGTTGATATCCTCCTAAATTTTCCACAACATTTTGCAAATGATTTTGCCGTTCCTCGTACGATAGTCTAATTTATAATCAAAACGTTTAATATTTTGGCTTGTATACTATACAATTTTAAATATATTTAATTACCTTGCCATTTGAGCACTCGAAAGATATTTTATTTCTTTTTTCTCCATGTCACTGTTTTAACCGGCAAAATTAAACAAAACTAAATAAAAGAAGGAGGAGACAAAAAGTAGGATATAAAAATTAATCTACTGATCATCTCAACCATCTATTGTTTATACGGAAAAATTAATAATAAAAAAGGGGATTAGGGATAGCCGGTAAACGATTAGTAATGGGCATTACCCGATGTATTAGTCATATTATTACGAGCGTGAGAATAGAACAGGGTGGATTCGTAATTGGTGAGAAACGGATTTATCTCTGTTCGTTAAGAATATTTTGGTTAACTAGGACAACTGACACTAGAACAAGAAAAATATAGACTATATGCTTGTTTTAAAAAAAATCCCGAACGAAATACATTCAATTCACATTTTTATACTCGGGTAGTTGTAGTGACGATTAAGTATTTTTAATTGGTGCGAAGGTGAAAGGTTAAATATGGGTTTTTTTTTTTTGATACAAAATCATCAGAATCTCAGAAGCTTCAACTTACTGCTCTTTCCTGTTACTCATAACCTCGATAAAATTGACACAAGTCAATTTTACTATTAAAACAAAAACTGCTACGCTGCTTGATGTGCACGCTCATATGCAGCCGTTATAGTGTGGATTGTTTGGAATATGATGCGCTGCTCTTGGTGTGTTTCGTCCTTAAGTCAGTTTGAAGATTCACTTTAGTCAACGATTTGTTGGAAAGAGTGCCTTGCCTCTATAAGCAATTTGGTAGTATGCTTTGATTTATGTGAACAATCGCCCCTTGTGCGAATTTATTGCTATGTCAATATTGGTATATTTTGCAGAACACAAGCCATGAGTATGCGACAAGCTGAACTAATATGTAAGCAAGTGGTTAGAATATATTAAACCCTTACTTATACTGAATGTGCGAATTCAAGAGTTTGTTAATTCAATAATAAACAACACTATGTCTATATACCAACATACTACTGAAGTGCTGACTGTCTGCCTAATCAATGCATCGCCATTAATTTTAATAGATTTTTTTTTACCTTTTTGATAAAAAATATGTCATCGCGATATATTTAGTGAAAAGCAAACATAAGTTTATTTCTTCAGTAATCACATTTAATAAAATGATGATAAGACCTTCAAGTGTAGTTACTAATTCTGTATAAGTTTAGATATAATTTTGTTGTTTAGATCGCGATTAGCAAAACAATGTTACAAATCGAAAATTTGTGATGAATCAGATGTTAGAAATTAAAATGGATTATGAGTATCGCGTTTATTATTCAATCGTAATGCCTTAAGGTCGAACATCTTGATGAAAACTAGCACATACCATTCTGTCGGTATTTTGAAAATAATTTTACAAGTTTTTTGACCTCCAAAGAAATGTTTGATATACGCTTACAAAAAAACAACATTAAATTAATATAATCAGTGAAATAGTATAAATCCTCACCTTATTACTGCCAATTCTCATCATCTGATGTATATAATTTATCAGAAACAAACATAAAGCCGAATCAAAATATCAAAATAATATCCATAATAATAATAAAAAGGCGTCTACGTTAATAAACGAGAAGAAACATCAAACGAAAAGACCTAAATGAAAAAATCACTAAATTAGATTTCAGCGAAGAATACGAAATAACCCATCTTTGGTACGCTTACTTACTCTACATCAATGTATAAGATACGTATGCGTATATGTATTCTGTATACGCTCATAAGACGACAGACGCACATAAAATAGCAACAAAATAAGAAATCAAACAAAAAATAGCAAAAGAACAAATTACAAAGAAAACAGAA
The DNA here is from genome assembly GCA_947310385.1 of Nephrotoma appendiculata. Taxonomy (NCBI): domain Eukaryota; kingdom Metazoa; phylum Arthropoda; class Insecta; order Diptera; family Tipulidae; genus Nephrotoma; species Nephrotoma appendiculata. The sequence goes on from OX371223.1 coordinate 143,768,748, forward strand.
ATCCATCCAAAATCATTCAAAGCAAATAAAATTTAAGAAAAATTTTGCTTGATTTGATGAAATTTTCGTTATATTTTAGAGATTGTTGTTTGAGGTGGGATTTAGATTTTCGTCTAGTTTTTTAAATTACAAGAATATTTTCTTTGAAGTGTTAATTAAATGTGTGCTGTTTGCGAAATTGATTAAAATTAAATCAGACTGTTTTGGATTGTATAGTCGGTTATAATAAACGTGAAAAGTCTTGCATTAAGACCTGAGGATGAACAGGATTAAATATTTATAGATATATAAAGAGCGCCTAAACAGTTTACGAGATTAATTTTGCTTCATTGACACTTTTCTCTCTCTGAATAGGTTTAGTTCTTGTGTTGCATTCACTTTACGTTAATTTTTATATCCGGAATTATATTAATTGAATTGTGAACTGTCCAATTTACTCTGTGTAACCTTGGTGCACATGGTTGTAGTAATCTAATGTCCTTAACCATAGTTTGATCTGATGAGATCTCACGAAATTATGATCCTAAAACACCATCTAATGCTATAGACACATTACATGATTGTGAAGTACATACCAAAAATAATACCAAAAATGTACACTGTTAAATTTAAAAATATTCCAATTGGATTTGTTTTGTGGTGAAATCGAAACATTTTTAGATAATCTTTAACATTTATATTACAGAAGTCCCTAAGTCCCTAATAGTGTCGCTGTAAAGATCAAATAATTTTCTAACGATTTGAGATAAACACGAGAAAATTGTAAATCGATTTACTAAACTTTTTTTAATTCTAAAGAAAGCTATTTAAGACCATGTTTCTATTTTTATATCTCCGATCCTAGAGATGTTCACGGGGTCTCACCTATACGACCGAATAGCTAAATCAAAACCCCACGTGTGTGGTGAACAAGATTTAATTATGATGGTTTTTAACAAGTTCAGCGCATTTTTAAACAACTATGGTTTTTGATTTCAATCTATTTTCTAATTTGTCTATTACCCCTCCTAGAGACGTTCACAGTTTTTAAAATGTAATTTAGGATAGCGTAGATAAAATTGCAACACTGAAATGAACATGGATAGTTTAAGATGATATTTACTATGCCATACAGGCTACTTAAAAATTCCATGAATTTTAATAAATTTTCAAATTTTATTTCACCGATCCTGGAGATGTTCACGGGGTCTCACCCACATGGTTAGATAGATCAGTCAAAACCCTATGAGTGTGGTGAATGGGATCTAATTATGATGATTTTTAACTTGCCCAGAGACATTTTTACGTTTTCGGTTATATCCCATATACCAGAAATGTTCACGGGATCTCTTTCATATATTCGAATAGGTCAGAAAATTACTTATCAATATTGTGAAAATGGAGCACGAATGATGATTTTCACCTTGTTTTTCAAAATTTAAAACTTCTTCATTTTCAATTTTTTTTCTCAATTGGAAATTTTGGTATTTTCTCCAATAGGATGTTTACCCCATTGACATTCCCAAACAAGCGACGAACCCGATTTATTGTAATAATAATCAAATAACTGAAATCCTAGAGATGTTCACGGACTCACGTTTATACTATTGGATAGTACAAGGCTTCGACTTTCGATAGTTCCGGAAAGGGTTCAGTTATGATGATATTTACAGTGCCATACACGACTTAGAAGTTTCATGAAATAATTTGAGTAAATTTTCAAAATTTATTTTACCGAACGTAGAGATGTTCACGGGGTCTCACATACATGGTGAGATAGATAAGTCAAAACCCTATCAGTGTGGTGAATGGGATCTAATTATGATGATTTTTAACTTGTGCAGAGACATTTTTACGTTTTCGGTTATATCCCATATACTAGAAATGTTCACGGGATCTCTTTCATATATTCGAATAGGTCAGAAAATTACCTATCAATATTGTGAAAATGGAGCACGAATGATGATTTTCACCTTGTTTTTCAAAATTTAAAACTTCTTCATTTTCAATTTTTTTTCTCAATTGGAAATTTTGGTATTTTCTCCAATAGGATTTTTACCCCATTGACATTCCCAAACAAGCGACGAACCCGATTTAATGTAATAATAATCAAATAACTCTAGGATATGTTCACGGACTCACGTTTATACTATTGGATAGTACAAGGTTTCGACTTTCGATAGTTCCGGAAAGGGTTCGGTTATGATGATTACAGTGCCATACACGACTTAGAAGTTTCATGAAATAATTTGAGTAAATTTTCAAAATTTATTTTACCGAACGTAGAAATGTTCACGGGATCTCACATACATGGTGAGATAGATCAATCAAAACCCTATGTAACCCTATGTAAAATACAAGCAAATCTTCGCTTATCAGAAGAAATCATATTTTTAAAAGGCATTATCCATTATGGTAATACAATAAAACATTATAAAAGCTACATCATACGACCTAGCGGAATATGGGAAGAACACGATGATCTGCGCACAACAGTCCGAATGATTCCCAACAGTACAAGGGTGAACCCAACACTAATTATTTATGGGAAATTTTGAAATTTATGTAGCACCTAATACTGAAACTAAGAGCATATACCATAATTATTATGAATTTTTATATATATTGAATTTAAAATTTAGTTTCTAATTTTAATTTGAAGTTATAAACATTAAGATATACTATAAAACACTTATTAACACTGTGTATTGTTTTTTATTTACCACATCGTCTGAAAAGTTCCCGATCTAACATAGAAAACACAATTTTTTTTGAAAAATACATTTTATTCATCATAATTTCCTCCTAGAGTGATACAATCAGTCAAACGCATATCTATCATTTACATGCCTTTTTGTAGAACGATTTATCTTTATCTTCAAAATAAATTTCAGTTTCAGCAATCACTCCTTCATTGAAGCCAAACCTCTTTCCCAGCGCACGGAATCATCGACGTGTTATCGTTTTTGATCCATTGTGAGCAAACAAATTTTTGGTTTCTCATGGACAAATATTCGTACTAAATATGGCCAACACGTCTCACTGATATCTTTACAATGTCAGCTATCTCACACGCAACTTCACATTACGGTCTTTCAAAACAATTTCCTGGATTTTTTTATGTTTTCTGGAGTTACAGCCTCATTTGGGGGGTCCAGACCGTGGTGTATCATCGGTGGTTACCACGTGTTAATTCGACCGTCGATAAACGACCACGTTTAAATTCAGCATAACAGTCAATGATGGTTGATTTTCCTGGTGCAGAGCTCGGATAACACTTATCAAGCTACTGCTTTCCTTAAACGGTATTTTTTCCATCAAAAAGTGGAAATTCTTTTTTTTATTGTTTTGAAATTAACTAAAGTAGCGTCATTAAAACAACTGTAACTTATATATAATCTTAATGATCGAAATGTCATGAAATGTTAACAGGTACCATTTGAAGGTTGGTAGAATTTAAAAATCATATGGGTTAAAAAATTGTGGTGCCATTTATATGGCAGCCCGGGAACTATTCAGGTGATAAAATAATTCGAATGCATTCCATAAAGTTTGGTCTAGTATTCCACAAAGCTCTGTTATTGAGGCTCTACATTTACTGATTTACCATATATCATGGAGGAATTAATAAGTTAGAGGTCTCAAGAAGGCTGAACCAATTTCCCTCGCAAAATTAATCTTATTTTTAAGGTTTTATACATTTATCAACGTAGGGGTAATCAGTATGAGGTAATTAGAACTTCGGTCTAAAAATTGAAAAGTAAGAAAATTGATCCCAAAACAACGAAGGAAAATAAACTCTATAGGAATGAATATGATATAACGATTTTGAAAAAATTTGGTTATCATCATAAAAATCACCCGGTAACAAATTTAAAATTAAGGAAATATTAATAAAATTTCTAAATGCAAGGTAAAATAGTAATAATCGTCCTAAAAAACCGTACCAGCAAGGTAGAGTCAGCAAGATAGTCAGAACTTTGAACTATTCATAATAACTCACTATACTCATAGGGCTATGACGGATCTATCTGACCATATATGTGAGACCCCGTGAACATCTCTACGTTCGGTAAAATAAATTTTGAAAGTTTACTCAAATTATTTCATGAAACTTCTAAGTCATGTATGGCACTGTAAATATCATCATAACTGAACCCTTTCCGGAATTATCGAAAGTCGAAGCCTTGTACTATCCAATAGTATAAACGTGAGTCCGTGAACATCTCTAGGATTTCAGTTATTTGATTATTATTAAAATAAATCGGGTTCGTCGCTTGTTTGGGAATGTCAATGGGGTAAACATCCTATTGGAGAAAATACCAAAATTTCCAATTGAGAAAAAAAATTGAAAATGAAGAAGTTTTAAATTTTGAAAAACAAGGTGAAAATCATCATTCGTGCTCCATTTTCACAATATTGATAAGTAATTTTCTGACCTATTCGAATATATGAAAGAGATCCCGTGAACATTTCTGGTATATGGCATATAACCGAAAACGTAAAAATGTCTCTGCACAAGTTAAAAATCATCATAATTAGATCCCATTCACCACACTCATAGGGTTTTGACTGATCTATCTAACCATGTGGGTGAGACCCCGTGAACATCTCCAGGATCGGTGAAATAAAATTTGAAAATTTATGAAAATTCATGGAATTTTTAAGTAGCCTGTATGGCATAGTAAATATCATCTTAAACTATCCATGTTCATTTCAGTGTTGCAATTTTATCTACGCTATCCTAAATTACATTTTAAAAACTGTGAACGTCTCTAGGAGGGGTAATAGAAAAATTAGAAAATAGATTGAAATCAAAATCCATAGTTGTTTAAAAATGCGCTGAACTTGTTAAAAACCATCATAATTAAATCTTGTTCACCACACACGTGGGGTTTTGATTTAGCTATTCGGTCGTATAGGTGAGACCCCGTGAACATCTCTAAGATCGGAGATATAAAAATAGAAACATGGTCTTAAATAGCTTTCTTTAGAATTAAAAAAAATTAGTAAATCGATTTACAATTTTCTCGTGTTTATCTCAAATCGTTAGAAAATTATTTGATCTTTACAGCGACACTATTAGGGACTTAGGGACTTCTGTAATATAAATGTTAAAGATTATCTAAAAATGTTTCGATTTCACCACAAAACAAATCCAATTGGAATATTTTTAAATTTAACAGTGTACATTTTTGGTATTATTTTTGGTATGTACTTCACAATCATACACATTACTGGTTTCATAACTATGGTTTCGTTGTAATGTGTCACGACCCCTAACCATGGTTTGCAACTCGGTTTTAACGTAGTTACGGGATGAGATAATTTTTCTCATCCCGTAGCATTTGAGTGAGGACAGCGCTAAATTGCCCAATTAATGAATACCTATAACTATAAATATTGCAGCTGTTAATCAAAATATATAATTTGTGATTAAGTTTTCCTATTATATGCCATTTATTGCATATATGTATGTAATTGATACAAAGTTTTTTTATTTGGCATTTTTATTTATATTTATCACAAACGCAACCTCCGAATTATAGAATTTTAAGGAATATGATGAACTGTCAAAAGAGATGAGAACTGTAGTGTGTCACCCATCTCGCAAACCATAGTTTCATAATCCTAGTATTTACGAAACCAGATATGTGTCTATGGTATAAAATTGAGTTTTCGTTATATTATTTGCACAAATTTTCGATTTTAAAGAAAATAAAAACCCTAGTTGCAGAGAAGTTTTTTTATTATACAAAATGGAAATAAACATTCATTTCGATTATTTAATATAAATCATTACTCAAAATAAGAAAAAAAATAAAAACCATTCAATAAGGTATGATATCAAAGGGCCGAATGTGTCGAAGGGCCGAATGTCGAAGGGCCGCATGTGTCAAAGGGCCGAATGTGTCGAAGGGCCGAATGTCGAAGGGCCGAATGTCGAAGGGCCGAATGTGTCGACTGGCCAAATATTTTTGATTTTTTTTTTTGTTTTTAGAAATATATTTTTTTAATTTTTTTATTTAATTTAATTGTTTAATTTAATTATTTTTTTTTAATTTTTGTACCATATACCTATTATCAGAAGGCTGACAAATAGGGCCGAATGTCTCTGGTGGCGCATGACAAAATTTTCCTTCACCAAAATGTATCGCTGATCGGATACGTGGAATTTCATAAATATTCAAAGATGAAAAATATTAAAATACAGAAATTCATAAGAAATTCATTTGTTTAATAAAAAAAAATTTACAAAATATTCTATAAAAAAAAAATATGAAAAATAAAAAAATATAAAAATATTCTTAAAATATTTTATTTTGTTATAAAACAACAAATTTAAAAAATTATATTTCTAAAAACAAAAAAAAAAATCGGCCCTTCGACCCATTCGGCCCCTCGACCCATTCGGCCCTTCGACATTCGGCCCTTCGACATTCGGCCCTTCGACACATTCGGCCCTTCGACACATTCGGCCCTTTGACATTCGGCCCTTCGACATTCGGCCCTTCGACACATTCGGCCCTTCGACACATTCGGCCCTTCGACACATTCGGCCCTTCGACATTCGGCCCTTCGACATTCGGCCCTTCGACATTCGGCCCTTCGACATTCGGCCCTTCGACACATTCAGCCCTTCGACACATTCGGCCCTTCGACATTCGGCCCTTCGACATTCGGCCATTACAGCATTTGTACCTATTCCTTCAATAAGTACTTTTTTACAGGGTGGGACATATATAATCTCTCCATGCAACTAATGCAAATGATATTCATTGAAACACAACTTTTATCAAAACAAAGTGGAACTTTGCAGACAATACTATACTGTACTGTACCTGTACACTATTAATATATACTACTAAATATCTTTTTCTTTTTCCTGCATAACACCGCACATCTGCTCCGGCTAGAACATTTTGTGATAGACGTTTCGAGTCTTTTCCTAGTATTGTGTACCAAACCCTTCAGCACACTGCCCCTTAAAATGTTTCAGCTGCATGTTTTCACCCAATTGTTTTTAAAGAATATATGAATTAACAACAGCTGCATCCAAAAAATAGAACAATATGCGGTTCCACCATTTTTTACTAAATCGGTCAAGTTTATAACTATGCAATAAATATTATCCCCATTTTTATCCTTTCGGAAGTTAAAATATTTTCAGTTTGATAAAGGTCAAAAATTATAGCGAGTTGGATACCATGAGCTAATCACAGTTGCTGCAATGGTGTTGTCAATTTTCCTAATTTTGACATAAGTGGTGCCCCGTCGGTAGTAATACAGACCATATGAAGTTCAACACATTTTTCGGCTGGCATTGGTCCAAAAACCCGAACTACGCCAAGATTCCAAAAATTATAATTACAGCTATCAGTTTGTCCTTTTATTCTGCGCTATAACTCAGAACCAGTTTCCTTATAGTGTTTTCTGATTTTGGTATATTAGTAAAGTCTCGCGCTGATAGTCCTTTTCTAATATCAATTGATTTTGTAATTATGTTAAAAGATAAACCATCACTTGCCATCATACGTGCTGGTACCATAGATAGTGATTCCTCTCCACCATTTTTAAAATACGATTTACGCGTTGTTGTTGTTGTTGCAATTTCACTTATCTGAAGATTTGTTTCTCTTGCATTCTGTTTTAATAATTTTATATTGTGAGTTTTAAGATGTGTGTGGAGTCCATTTGTACTACCACCAAGTGGTATTATTATTGCATTTACTACATTTCGCCATATGACCTTTTTTCCCCGTAAGAAATAAAACATTGGTGAATTCTTTTTAGAACTTAATGTTTTTGGAAAATATTTTCTTCGGCCATTTGGTATAAGACTTATTGGCGAATACGGTTACTCAAAATATATAGAAATAATTAACATAAATGATTTAATTAAAATTTACAATGTGATTTGAAATTCAACAATATTACAATACTTAAATTATTTCACTTTTCAATTTAAATGAAATTTAAGTAAGTAAGTAATAGTTTACGATAGAATTCAATGGCAAATAAATGTTAACTTTAAATTGTGTTTAAATAATAAACCACCAAAACTATAGAAAAAAAAATGAAATTTTATACGCAGAAGCACATCCGGTAAACACAGAAAACCAAAACAAACTGAATTAGTACTCAAGTATAACAAAATGGAACTCATTTTGACAGTTTCAACTTTCGTTACATTTTTGAGATATTTCATGGAAGACATGGAACTCGCATAATATCTTGTTTTTGAGTTAAGGGTTTTTGTTCCACACTTCATAGTAAAACTTGTAATAAAATGGAACTTGACTGTGAAACTTAGTTCCAATAATTGTTCCATAAAAAATGAAATAAGTTGGAAGTAGCGATACTTGGATACTAAAAAAAATGCATTTCAATCGTTATGTGGGAACTATAGATAAAATAAAAAAATACAAATAATAATGTAAGAGAGCGAAAGATAGGATTTACATGTATTCCACCATACTCAGAATAAGCAAAATAAAAAGAATAACAAAAATTGCGTTTTATATTTGCCTAATTCTGCTGTCACTTAAAAAAATAAACGAACGATAATTTTCGCCCAGGAATAAAACCTTAATAAATCCAACAACAAGACTCAAACAAATTTTAGTGCTTTGAATGTAATATGCATGTTTATGTTTTTATATAAAGGAGTTCGAAATTATCGGTGTATTTTATCTTTTCTATTTATAAAATATTCATGTACACATACATTAATATGAATATTATATCAAAAATAATTTTCACTGCACTATAGAATTGTATTATACTAATCTAACCTAAAAAAATAATTTATCGATTTGCGGTAATTTAAACCGCATATAAATATTTTTTATAATTTTAAACACATATATTTGTTGATATATAATTCATACTCAAAACTATTGTAGTTTCACTAAATATTTTAGGAAACATAACAAAAAAATAATACAAAAAATATATGGATGAACTCAATATTTTAAGTTATCTATAGCCGAAAAGTTAAAATGGAATAATAATTTTTGTCTTCGTTTCTTACGTTATTCATGTTATTTTTTTATTCCATCTATAGTTTGCCCTTTACTTTACTTTAAAAAAAAATATATACATAGTTTATATAATACCGAAAATACCGGTATATTTCCAGTTCAATACCGGTATTTCAAAACAGATGTTTAAGGGCGGGTATACCGGTATTGCGAATCCTAGATGAAAGCTACAAAAACAAATCTGAAATAAATTTAGTTTACAACAATACGAAGGTGGAGTGAATATCCTCGATGAGATGGCTCATAATTATACAGTACATAGACGAACAAGACGATGGCCGTTGGCTTTCCTCTATAATATAATTGGTATTGGTAAAGTTGTCGCCAAATATTTTTTTTTTTTTTATTAAGAAATCTTTATTTCTGTATAATATTACAACTAATCATATGGATTATCTAGTAATTGTTTTATAAGTTAAGTAGTCGATTCTTGTGGGATGAGACCTATCGGTTCATCCCAGCTCTGCCAGTCCTTTGATTTAAGCGGCTCAAGGAACCACTAATTCTAAAGGCTTTGCTCTTTTTAGGCGCTTTGGTTCATTGGTGCGATCCAGTAGGTGCCGCAGCTCCTCGTTGTCATGCTGCTATAGTCGCAGTACATGACCCCTTGCAAATTTTTGTATTTCATCGCTGACGTTTTCCATGTTTAAGTTTCGATGGAGATTGTCGTTTCTAATGTACTAAGGAGCATTCACAATGCTACGTAGTACTTTATTTTGAAATGTTTAAATGATCTTCACTGTAGTTTTCCTTGCGCAGCCCTAAAGCTGAATACCATACGTCCAGATAGGTTTTAGGATTTGTTTATATAACAGCAGTTTGTTGTGTGTTGTCAGTTTGGAGTTTCTTCCAATAAGCCAGTGCATTTTCTGAATTTTAAATTCAGTTCTTGCCTTTTCTTTTTAACATGTGCTTTCCACCTGAGTTTAGAGTCTAACATCATCCCGAGGTACTTAGCATTGTCAGAATATGGTATTTGTTGTGAATTCAGTCTAATCGGAATATATTCTAATTTCCTGTTTGTAAAGTTGATGTGTGTTGATTTCGATTCGTTAAGTGTTATTCTCCATTGTTTTGTCCAGTTATTCACCATATCAACAGCATTTTGTAGTTTTCTTGTAGACTCAACTATTGTGGAACCCCCGCCAATATTTTCTTCCGTTTAGAGTATTCCCCTTCCTGTCTCACCCGGAAGTAATGGTCGTTGATGCAAAACTTTAGCAACTCAAAATGTTGTTTTGGCAAATCTCGCTGGAGCTTAAATTTTAGACCACGGTGCCAAACCTTATCAAATGCTTGGGCTACGGCTAAGAATATAAGAATATTGCTGAACATACTTCCTTTTTTCCAGCGCCTCCTCAGTTGTATCAGTAATCCTATGTATCTGTTCTATCGTTGAATGCCTTTCTTAAAACCCAAATTGATGTTCTGGTATAAGATTTCTGGTCTCTATAATTGGCTTTAATCTCTTGAGAAACAATCTCTCGAAAATTTTTAATGTTATTGTAAAGAAATAGGCCTATACGATGTTTTGTCATTTAGTGATTTATTAGGCTTTGGAATCATTATGATTTCCGCTACTTTCCACTGTCTCGGAACATAACATAGTCTAAAGATTTGTAGCATTGATTATGTGCTGTAGTTTCCTTAGTGCTTTTTCTGGTAGAGCTTTGATTATTTGATCCGTTATCAAGTCGTATCCAGGGGCTTTTTTATCTTTGAGATTTTTTACTTCTTATTTGATTTCTTTCAGAGTAACTGGTAGCACAGATGCCTCGTCTACTTTGCTTATAGGTGTTAGATATTCATTATCCGCTTGTCCAGTTGGTGGTTTGAAGGTATTTCCTAGGTGTTTGGCAAACAGATCAGCTTTTTGTTTTTCGCTGCGAGCCCAGGTTCCATAAACTATTCTAATGGGTGGTACTTGCATTTTAGGCCTTTTTAAACCTTTGGTGGCTTTCCACAGGGAATAGTCTATGTCAGGTTACCTGTCAGATTACTTAGGAAGCTTGCAACTGACTCATTCTTAATCTCCTTTATAAGTATAGTTTAAGTTTCTTGCACAAGTTGTTTAGGATTGTTTTGTCTTCAGGGACTCTGGTTCTCTGCCAAGTCTTACGAGCTCTTCTTTTTTCGTTATCCAACTCTCTCACTTCAACTGGATAGTATATGCTTTTTTGTAATATTTCTTGCTGATCAGGAGTACTTTCCCAAGCCGCTTTTTGCACACTTTCAATGAGGTTTTCTAGTTCTACTTCTAACGTATAAGCGTTCGAGATCTGCACCTGTAGGTTGATGCTTTCTTCGACTAGCTGTCGAAAGTATTCCCAGTTGGTTTTGTTGTTTGTTAGTCTTGGAGGGCTTGCCTTCCTTATTACCGTGTCAGATATTGTCATTAAAACTGGCGAATGGTCTGACGATAGCCCTTCTTCATTTTCAACTGCTAAGTAGTTTTCGGAGATACCTCTTGATATATAGAAATCCAGAAGGTCAGGAATTTTATTTGGGTCCGTAGGCCAGTAGGTTGGCTTTCTACTGGAGTGAAACTCACATTTTAATATCCTGCCTGCTTCAAATAGCTCCCTTCCTTTGGGACTAGTTCTGTTTGATCCCCAAAATATGTGTTTCGCGGTTAAGTCGCCTCCAATAATAAAGTTATTGCCAAGCGATTTAAGAAGTTTGATGTAGTCTTCTTTTTTTGGGTTATATCTGGGTGGACAGTAGATTGCTGATATACTATAGCTTTTGTTATTTTTGGTTTCGATAGATACAGTAGCTACTTGCATAGGTTCCTCCTCTATTTTTAATTCTACGTGGTGTTTTATATTATCCTTAATAAAGATTGCTGTCCCGCCTCTAGCTCTTTCTGCTGGATGTAGAGCTTGATAGCACTGGTATCCACGTATTTTGGCATACGAGGTTCTGGTCAAATGACTTTCTGAGATAAGGCATATATCAATTTTTTGTGTTTAAAAATACTTCTAATTCTGAAATGCGTTGCGCTAGACCATTTGCATTCCAGCTAGCAATTCTTAAATAGTGTGTCATTATTTTTTCTTGATAAGTTTGTTTTGACTAGAATTAATGTTTTTAGTGGAGTTACTAGTTTTACTTGACGAATCCGTTATTCCTTTATCTTGGATCATCGATGCATTTTCTAGTGTTCCTAGTCTATGTTCTTGTTGTTTCAGTAGCTCGCCCATAGATTCTTGTCTTTCGTCCTGCCCAGCCAGATGCAAATTGAGAGCGTTTAGCTACTGAAGTATTTCTTGCAGGACATGGGTTTCCTGACTCGGAGCGTTCATGATATTTTCGTTCTGCTTAGCCATTTGTGCATATCATATGCCTTCTCTTACTTTGCCGCTATTTAGGGGGATTTGTTTTGAGTAGGATTGCATCCTAGGTTGAGAACTCCGACTTGTTTGATTTCTCTTGTTGTCTCTCATTCTTTGCAGCTCTTTCGCTACCTTGCTACCACTTTACGCATCTGGGCTCCCTATTACAGTATTTGCGTGTATGGTTATATGCCTGACAGTTGTAACATTGGGGCATTCTACTATAGGGTTCTTTTTTAATGTTTCAATTTTAACAATCTTAATTTTCATATTAAGGATTGCTTTGATTCCATATACCATATCAATGCTCTCAGCGTTGTCAAATGTTAGCATAAAAAGTGGGAGGTCTCGTTCACCGTTTGCTTTTATAGTGATCTTTCTCTTTAATATGTTTACAGCGTTTAGAATTTTGAATCCTTTCTGGCGAAGTTCCTCAATTATTTCTTCGTTGGGGCATGTATGATGTAGCCCTCTGGCCATGACTTTAATTAGTTGCTCAGCTTTGTTTTCATATGTGAACCATTCGATGTTTTGAGCGGTGATTGCATTTGATAACATTCTGTAGGTTTCTGGGTCAAGTGCATTCACTTTCCAAAAGTTATTATTTAGTGCAGTGACTTTATATTTATCGTTTGGAACTAACTTCACTATTTTTTTAATTGTTTCATATTCACTAACATTAAGTATGTTAATGGGTGGAGGTGGTATCTCTTTATGTATTGGTTGATTTTCCTGCATTTCCCCTTAGTTAATTACATTGGATATTTTAACCGGTTGCAGTGGTCTCTCTTTTGGAATCAATGATACGTTCTTACGAGGGTATATCAAAAAGTCTTGCAATATCATATGAAAAAAACGAGTGAGTGAGACAACAATATATTTTTCAAAACCATTTTTTGTCACGATGAAACTTCTAGAAGAACATTTCGATGTAAATTTTACGGTTCGTTTGTTTTTGTCAATTTAGTAACATGTGTTTTGAATTTTTCTTAAAATGAATGAAATTGAATATCGCGCCGTTACTAAATTTTTCTATAAAGATGGACGAAATGCAATTTATATATTCAACTATATATCAAAAGTTTACGGCGAATCTGCACCATCATATGCCACAGTAACAAAGTGGGTAAAATTATTCAAAAGTGGTTGGGAGTCATTATAAGACGATAACCGCTCGGGTCGGCCAGCAGATGCTATTAGCCATGAAAACGTAATTTTGGCTGATTCTATTGTATTGGAGGACCGGCGTATTTCTGTTCCGCGGTTAGCGTGGAGACTTTCTCTTTCATACGGTACCACATATACTATATTACATGACCACCTTCACATGTCGAAAGTAAGTGCGCGATGGGTTCCCCGTTTGTTGAATGCTGAACAAAAAAAAATGCGTGTTTAAACTTCAAAGGCGATTTTAGATATGTACAAAGCAGATCCAGAAAATTTCTTGGGTAACATAATAACAGGCGATGAAACATGGCTTCATCACTGGGATCTGGAATCCAAACAAGAATCGATGCAATGGATTAAACGTAGTGAACCACCACCAAAGAAATTCAAAACTCAACCGTCTGCTGGTAAGGTTTTGGCAACAATTTTTTGGGATGCTGAAGGAATTTTGATAATCGATTATATGCCACCGAAAACCACAATCACAGGCATATATTACGCAGAGGTTTTGCGAAAATTGAAAAAAGCGATCCGGGAAAAACGGCCAAGGAAAGTTAGGAAAAAAATCTTGCTTCTTCACGACAATACACCAGTGCGCAAGGCTAATATTGCTCAAGCTGCATTAAAGGACTGCGGCTTCGTGGAAATTCCGCATCCACCGTACAGTCTAGACTTGGCACCCAGTGACTACTTCTCTTTCCCAATTTGAAAAAAACACTAAGGGGCCGGAAATTTTCCAGTGACTATGAAGTACAGTCTGTTGTAAATGAATATTTTATGGAGCAAAAGAAATCTTTTTTTTTAGAGGGTTTAGGTAAGTTAATTGATCGATGTGGCAAATGTATAAACCTTAAAGGAGATTATGTCGAAAAATAAAAATATTGCTGTCTCTCTCACTCTTTTTTTTCATATGATATTGCAAGACTTTTTGATTTGCCCTCGTATGTACCTTCACCATGTCCGTAGATGACCGTTCAGGTCGTTGGGGTTGTGGTTTTCTGACGCTCTTTGTTGATTCTCTACTTCAGGCGAAGATTCTGCTTTTCTCTTTTTGTTTTGACGTTTAGTTTTAATTTGCCTTCGTATAAAACTCGTTTCATATGTCAATTGATCTTAATCTGTTTCATATATAGCTACAGTATTTTCTTTGGCTTGATTATCAATTTTGATTACCGCAATTTCTTCTTTAAGATGTTGGACTTCTTTGAAAAGCTGTTCATTGATTTTCATTAAGTTTTCTATCGATTTCTTTAAATGTCGTTTTCTCTAGCAATATCGTGGTGGTTTTCTTGGTTTCCGTTTTCCTTACGTTCAGCATTGTCATTCTCCTGCTGAGTAGCGGGAAGCATTTGTCTAGTTAGTGATCTAGAGATGCTTGTGCTTGGTATAAGTGGGTTTCGCAATGGTTGGCCTCCCCAGAATCCGTTGAGCCTGCCTCGTATGATGGTGGATTGGCCAACTGTAAAGTTGACGTACCACCTGGGGTATACATTCCGTTTTGTTGTACACTCATTGCCTTAATTATTGGTTTATTATTCAGGGATCCTTCCCCTAGCCAGATTTGGTCTGCAGATGGTATTTTATTTCCCCTACCTACCCTTCGGGTAGCGCCACGATGGGAGTTCGGCATCTCCACACGGGTGGAATATTTATGAAAAATTAAATGTGAACAAAAAAATGTCCCGGAACATTATTTGAGATCAGTTGCTAAAAGGTTAGTAACACCTCAAATTAGAAGAAGGAGCCTAATAATGTTAATTTAACCACAACAAAAGTTAATTGTTGTTAAGTTAACTTCATCAGGGTGAAGTCAAAGCTGGACCCAGTGGAACAAGCTCCGAATTAGCGCCTCCACGAAAAAAGATGTAATTTGTTCCCAAAAAGAACTTTCAGAAAATCGAAACAAATTTGTCATTTACATGTAAGTATGTACAGAACACACAAGAAAACTATAGTACGTAGTGAATGTAATGAAAATGTAAATGTAAACTAATATTTCAATGAAAAATAATAAAAAAATAATTTATATTTTCTTCTAAGCATTTTTAATATAGGGGTCCGTTAGACAGCTTAAGCTTTTGAAGCTTAACTCGAATTCGCCATAATAAGAAAACAACGAAATTTTACTCCTGATGAAAAGTTATATTGAAAATAATCAGCTAATTTTTTGCAACCTATTTTCTTTGCAATCTGTTCTAGGACCGAGGCTATGCCTCAGGCTATGCCTTCAGGTCCAATTTTCGTACAACCATCTTCACATTGCATATCTCCATGCCAGCGCCCATTAGTTCTTCGACAGGGGATCATAGTTGTGCTCCTTTTCATCACAGATCGTAATCTCATGATGAAAATTCTCTTTTACATAAGAAATGGGTTGAACAATTAGTTCGAATGCTTCGATCCAATCGAAAGACCCTGTTATAAAATGCTGAACTATTTAGATTTTGAAATGTTGGCTTATTCTACAGGCGCTGGAATTGTGTGTTCGTATATATGCATGACATAAGCTACTGTTAACTAGGTAACATTTATATATACGAATATAAGCCATCAATCTATTTTTTATAATTCGAGGGTTAAAATACCGGAAATTAAATTTAATTTGGAACATTTTAGGCCATAATCTTGTTTGTATATTGCCTGCAATTAACAACTGTTAATAATAAAAAATTGAAACAATTTATTCTCATCAGAAAATCTCGCACATTGCAGTGAACATTTGAAAGATGTTTCTTAACCCAATTATGTACGCTTAACTGACACACATAAATCTTGTAATAGTCTCTCCCCCTTCCCAATGAAATAAATATAATTTATTTTAAATACATTTCATGAAACACACAATAAATAACAATTTTCCAAATCAACACTATCGTATTTCCCATTGCATGGTGCTGGGTGCGCTTACTTACAAAATCGAAACCATACATAAAATAACAAGAATTCCACATACTCGTGCATACGTAAACCAACTCCAACCAAATTTCCTTTCCAAAACTAAATTAGAAATAACATTAAGACTTATACCGAGTATGCAGTTAAAGTTAAACTAAATCTCAAACTGAAAGCAAAGTATAGAAAAATAAAAAAACTATCCCACAAAATTAACTATAAACATGATTAAGATTATTTTTATTTTGGTTTTATTCTTTAATCTTTCAAAAATAATCTTAAAGAAACCATACATCTTGAAAACAAAATATTTATATTTTTTAAGATTTATTTTATTTTTTTTTTGTATTTCTTTTCTCGTCTACATTTAAATTATTATTTTTCTTAGTTTTGTATGGGAAAATAGAAGGAAACTAATCTTACGTCGAGTATATAGAGAGAGAGAGGTACACGGGATGCGAGGATTTAATATTTTGTTGTGGGAAACTGCGGTGTAAATTTCTTACCTTTGCATTTAGAGTATTAACTATGCAGTTTTTATTATTCGGTTCATTGATTATTGAATTTACTAATCATGTGTGTGTGTGCTGGCTGTATTAATGACCTGCCTCAAATCATATAATATGAATACGATTTGTAAACCTCCTCGTCTATCTTATGAATTCTTTGTAGTGTAGTACGAGCGTTATACAATAAGAAAATACGAAGATTTCAACCTTTAAATTTAAACAAAATTCCCTTCGATAAACACAATAAATTTAAGATCAATAAACAACTACACACCTCCACCATCGTTAAAAAAAACCTTTTCTTTTGAACTTTTTTTTTTTATTGTAATTAATGACGAAGCGAGTTTTGTAAGAATTTATAGAGAGAATCGTTAAGAAATATTACCGATTGCGACTCTGATGAATATTCTTATATTTTGTTTCTTTATTGTGAAGTTCAATTTATTTGGATCTTCTTTCGTACGTTAGTTTATCGCACATGTGGCTGCGTTTTTTTTTAAATTTTGTATCTTGTCTGTAATTTTCTGGTTGAATGGTTGTCAGAATTACTAATTAATTGGGATGATGTGATAAATTTGTATTTTTTGTTGTTTAATTTTAGTTGTAATTTGATGTATGTTTAGAATGGTTTTTATCTTAGAAACTTGGAAGTATAATTTATATCAATTAAATGCGAGTTCATGAATGCTTCAGTACGTCGTTGACCGAAAACCATTCTTTTTTGTAATTTAGGATTGTAATTTTATCGAATTTTTATAAATGATGTCGGAACTCTTCCAGTTAACAGTTCGACCGGATGTTGTAGTACATATTATTTCACTTATGACCGCTACTTACTAGATTACAGGAGTTTCCTCGCTATCCTTATAGTCTGTCATTAATTTCGAGCTTTGTTTTGTTTTTTTTAAACATTACTTACATACACGAACAGTACGAGTTCTTCCGAGCAGTTGAATTGTATTGGTATGTAAATACTTATGTACCTCTCCTGCCGCATCTAATAAATTCTTGCTCATATAAATATGTACTTTTGAAAATGTTTGACACTGTCCGCTAATGGTTCTCTAGTATTACACTATTGCATTAGTTTTTCTTTGATTTGTCCAAGAAGTGATCAATGCGTGATATCAGTTGACTTTCCTACTAGCATTTATCGTTTAATTTGCGGTACCAAACACAGAATTTTGCCGCTTCGTCATTTTTCTTGACAAGAACCACAGGTGAATTCTGCGTGCCATTATTAATTTGTAAACATAATTTAAAAAAATGTTTCCGTGCACAATTAGTTTTCATCACCGCGTAGTCATCTACAGTAGAGAAAATATAGGGTTGTCCAATTGAGACGCACGAAAATAAACGTCAACTAAAACTACAAATATTTATTTTTGATACTATACGGCTGGATTTACAGACGTCGATCCGATATTCAGAATTTTTTGACATTTTCCAATACGAACGTTTCTATGGCATTTATTTCGGCAATGATGTTGTTTTCTAGGCTTTTAGCCACCATCCAAGCTGGACTATCAACGTACACTTTGCTTTTCAAAAATCCCCATAAAAAGTAATCTTATCGCATGATCTTGCAGGTCATTTCACATTAAGAGAAATTAAGCGATTTTCGAAGAAGGTTTGCAATTCGTCGATATGCTCACACGTAGTCTTGTTGAAAATAAACATCACCCAAGTCGATCCCATCAAGTTGGGGCAAAAAAATAATCCGTTATCATTGCATGGTATCGGGTAGAATTGATGATAACCGTGTTTCCGTCCCCATTTTCAACAAAATAAGGTCCGGTGATGCCTTTTGACCACAAGGCATACCAAACAGTCACTTTTTGAAGATGCAACGGTGCCTCTTGATATTCACATGGATTCTGGTTGACCCAAATGCGACAGTTTTGCTTGTTTACCGTCCCATTCGACGTGAAATGCGCCTCATCGCTGAAAATATTTTTTGATTGATAAATTGATAAAATTTTGATTTGATAAAAAATTGATTATTAATTGCACATTGCTTTAAGAGCCAATCGGTGAACACGTGACGTTTATGATGGTCAAATAGCTTGAACTCTTGGTGTTAATTGGATCTTGTATGCGTGTAAATTCAAGTCCCATGCATAATTCGCGACAAACTGGTCCTTGAAATGCCCAGTTCAAGTGATCGACGCTGTCTTGATTGTTTCGGATTATCTCTCATACTTTGCCTCACAAGAGCGATATTATTTGGTGTGCGAACAGCCCTGCCCGGCTTTGAAGCGTCTACCACAGAGCCCGTAGCCTCGAATTTACGCATCAAACAACCTATGGTTCGGTTTTTTATTGTTTCACCATTTTTGTAGTGCTCTTGAATATCTTTAACACGGTCTTCAATCGAATACGACTCCATAGCGATAAATAGCAAACATTCTAATAACAAATGACATGAAATGACAAAAAACAAACATGGCGTGTGCAAAACTATTTTTTATTTTCCTCCATCTCATTTGGACAACCCTGTAGAATGAATTTTCCAAAGAAAAATATTTTTTAAGTTATACTTTGCATCAATATAGAACAAATAAAAGCGGAAAGCTCTTCTTCATCAATCAAGATTTTTGTCTTCTAAGTACACAGCACCAAAATATTGTTTCTTAGTTTTTTTAATTTTTTCGGTAGATGGCTTCCGGAAGAAGAAGGCTATTGAGCGGAATAATTGTTAACCCTGTCGATGTTCGAAACAATTTACGGGTAGATATTGGAACATTCAATTAAATATTACAACCTCTACATCACTTTCGGCCTAATGAAGTTTCCCTATACGATACGAAAGAATCTGATTAGAATTTGATTAGTTTAAGAAAATATTTGTGATTTTTGTTTTTGATAAGTACAATGTAATGTTTACGGAAACATGTCTCACAATTTTGTATGAATTTTCGTCTTGCGGAATTAGTCCAGAGCATGCTTTATCTATCCTTACGAAAACAAAATCACAATTGTTCAGATTTTTCGAGACAAATTAGGTTTTGCCTGGTGGTGCGAAGAAGGTCGACGACTGCGTCGATATTTGACTAAAACTCGCGATGAAAACGACCAACCATACCACTAGATTGGGGATGATAGGAAGGGGTGCAGATTTGGTGTGAACCCAATAGCTTGTGTTTTGTTAATTCATTATAGATTTTAGTCCTCAATTGACTTCGCTGGTCGGTTCGACAAAGGTTTGCTGCATTATGTCTTTGGTGCAGTATTATTTGGGTCATCGGGTAAAACGATCGAGCCAGGTGAAACGTATGTACGTGTATTCATTGGATGGAGGAAGTGGTGCTACGATGTCCAAATCTAAGTGTTCTGATCGACCTGGTGGAATATAGAATAGTCCGTGTGGTGATTTTGTTTGTCTTTGAATTTTGCATTTTTGGCAGGATAAACAAGGTATTGCCCACTAGGTTACGTCTTTGTTTAAGCTAGGCCAAAAATATTGTGTTGTGATCAATTTAGGAATAGCACCAGGATTTGAAATGTTGTGCAAAGTGTCGAGATCGGTTCGACGTAATGACTGTGCTTCGTAAGGATGATTATTTGATTAGGTGATTAGTTGACGTTTCGCACTAAATTTCCAATCCTGGTAATGTGAAAAGCTCTAATTTGAAGAAAGTAACATCGGAAGTTCGAAGTCTGTGGTAGTTTCGTGTTTTGAATGCGAGATAGGGTGTCAGCAACTACGTTGGCTTTGTCGTGTATGTGCTGGATGTCAGTCGTAAATTGTGATATGAAACCCAGATTATGTGTTTGTCGTGGATTTCTGTCGATTTTTTATTGTATGGCTTTTGTCAGAGGTTTGTAGTCGGTATAAATGGTGAAGTCCCGACCTTCGACAAAATATAGCAAGCATACGCAACCCCAGGCTTACAAAAGATCTAGACAGCCTATCTAACAATGCAAAGGAGTTGCAGAACTCTGCACGTTCTACAGCTTAATGCATGGTAAATGTTCTGCAGAACTAAAAAAGAAAATACAGCTAGGAAGAGTAACTAGTTGAACGGCCAATGTACATGGCTTTAAGGGAAGCTACCAAATTTATTTATCAATCCAAGAAGTGAAATTCGCTAAACGGTTTCGAATTTCCGTTGGACTATAAAATGCAAAAATTTAGAGCTCTTACAGTTACAAGGATCTAGAACAGTTTAAAAGTCCGCCTGCACCCAATTAAAACTAAACGTAAAAAAGATAATATCCTATCGAATGCTGAATATTTCTCTTCAGCATCCGACAATTTATTTAAAAAATAGCCATTGCCTCCCAATTTCTTAAACTGCTTTCTTAAACCCAACTGATGCATTAAACACTGCCATTGGAACAGTTCTTCAAGAACTGTTCCAATGGCAGTGTTTGATGCATCAGTTGGGACACTGCATTTTGTGTCATTCAATGGATGTACTAACAACGTAATATAAGCCAATTTACGTTTGAGCTTGGTTAATGAGCATTCTTCCGACTGAGAAAAGTTATTTGCTGTCTAGGGCCTTCTAATGTGGCCAAGTGTGTGTGAAGTGGTGGAAGTGTTTCAGCAAGTTTTGGAATGAATCGGTGGTAATATTGTACCATTCCGAAGAATTGCTCTATGCATTTAATTGAATTAGGAGCTAGAAATACTCTAATGATATTTATTCGTTCTTGAGAAGCTAATATACCGCCGGAAGTGATTTTATTGCTGAGGAAGTCAAGAGTACTTACTCTGAAGACACATTTCAAGTTCTTTATGCTAACACCAAACGTTGATAGTTTTTGAAGAGTTGTTCCAAATGCAGTATGTGTTGTTCCTCAGCTTACGAAGCGAGAATAATGGCATCGATGTTGACAAAAACAAGGTCGCGCTCTCTGACGACTTCGTTAATAAATCGATGGTATGCTTGTGCGGTGTGCCTGACATCTAACGGCATTCGGGTGAATTTGAATAGACCAAATGAGGTTGTGACCGTCGTTTTTGGAACGACGAGTAACTATCAAGGTCCAGACCTTTTTTTCACTATATATAAAGGACACGATACTGAGAATGCCGATGGTTGACAAATTCCTAATTCCACCATATGTTGAAATTCAGTGAATGCTGCTCTGTGGCGAATAGGAGCTGTAAAAATAAGTTGGTTGTAATTTGGAGGCAACGAAGGAAACTTTTTTAGAAGCGTGCCGTAATCGTTGTCGATATAGAAATGTTAGGGAGATTGTTTGTTAACTCGGGCCATTGAAGCATAGATGGACGGCTGTGTTGCTAGACCAATCAGTTTTTTATGTTTGTAATCAACGATTAGACCAAATTTCGTGTGAAAATCGGTGCTAATTATTGGACGGGTCGCTGCTGCTACAATGAAGATATGAGTGTAGGTTCTAGTATTGATTGTTGTTCCTTTGGCGGCCGATAGGACTAGCGCTGTACCAAATTGAGAATTGTAACAGTGAACATTTTGATAGGAGTTGCTCGTAAGGTCCGCTCTGGTTTCGATTAGAAAAGTTAATTTATGATTTAAGTCTTTTATAAAAGGTCGGTTATTTGATAACGTCTTATGGTTTGCCACTACAACCGTAAGATTTAAGAGTTTGGGGTTTAATCGGCGACTTTCATATCTAGTCTCACTTTTTTAGTGGTGTGTTACTGTAGATATAAGGCCATGTGCATTTTTTGCCTTGTTGCCAGGCTTGTTATCATACCAGCAATATAGGAATAAATTTTAAAAATGATATATAAAAACGATATAAAAATGATTTGGGAGGCTTCAGTGCACAAATCGGCATCGAAGATGGCGGTGCTTCACATACTCCTTTTCTTGCATCAAACAGCAACAAGATACTATATAATTTGAAGATAACACTCTTCCCGCATAACCAAAACCGTAGATTAAGTTAAGGTGGCTATTCTAAGAACCTTCATAGAACGGGTTGGTCTGTAACCGTAAGCGAAATGGTTAATCAAACTGACAAGATTCTCGAGTGCAAAAATGCACATTAACGAATAACAATTTTTTTGCTGGCCAACTTTGTGCCGTATCCGCATTTAATCTGAAGAGTTGCGGCTAGATACAACTACAGTTCTAAAATTGTGGTGAAATTATTTCTCGTTAACTTTAAACAAAGAGACTCCTAGTGTGAGAAACCAATACTTTTGTATCAGTGCGATTAACTCTTTTAGTGGTTGTTCTCACTTGTTTCAACGATTTGTCTGCAGATGCAACCCCAGGAAAGTGAAAAATAGCTATTTCGAGAAGACAAACCTATGAAGAATTTTTATCGGAGGAAACCAATACTAGAATGAATCAGCTTAAATAATTCAGAGTGGCTAAAACCAAGTAGCGAATGAGAAAAACATCGCAGTATTCTACGCTAACCCTGATAAGACTAATAGACATTTTTGTTTACGAGTCTACTATATAGCACGGGAATAAGAAAAAAAATTTTGTGATTGTGTACGACATACAAATTGAAAAATGGTCTCGGTAAAATCGATCATGAAGTTGACCAAGACGTTGAGATACGTTTATCATTCCGAAAATCGGACCATAAAACAGATTCTGTAGTCGAATAAAGGCAAGATGACGTATTGTCTGAAAGGGTATTGTGGTGCCGACGAAATCCCTTCATGAAGCGAAAATTAAGGTTAAGATCATAACCCATAAATTGCATGAATATTAAGACTTATGCCGTCTAAAATTGCGACAATACTCAGTATTTACTAACGTTAAAATTACGTTTCAATCTCAACCGCGAAGTACTGCTGAATTAAATCACACGTGATGTGTCATTCATTTTTTCCCTTTACTAATTAAACACTGAGACTGTGCTGATCTAGTAATTTATCTTTCAAATTTTTCATTCCTTAAACAATTCGAATTTGTTGGGGTGAAACCGAATGGTTAATCGCATAATTAATTAAACTTATTTAAAATACTAATTTTAATTTGGTAGGTTTACTAGGTCAAGTGACCCCGTCCTTTGGAGTTTTATTTCAATGACAGGGTTATCTATCATATGGCGAATATAGGGGTTTCCATGTTACTGGAGCCGTATTTCGTGTTTGGCGGCATGCTTTTTTATTTTATTATTTATTTATTTAACCAATACAATTTAGCTTTCAACTACACATCACATTTTCAACATCACACCTCATTTATAATGCGACATGCAGTCAACGAAAAATTCCAAAAGTTTGTCCTTTCCTTTTGAAAGAAATGTGTATTGTCAGCATCTATCATGCCAAGATATTTAGGTTTGTTTGCATATTGCACCGGTCGTGAGTTAATTTCTATCGGTATATGGAAAGCCTTTTGATATGTAAAGTTAATATGCGTGGATTTTGTTTCATTAAGCTTGATTCTCCAGCGCTTAGTTCAGTTACAAACCGCATTGATAATCTTCTGGAGTTTGCTCCTTGCATCAGCGACATTACTTCCAATCGCCATGATTGCTGTGTCATCTGCAAAGGTAGCTATGGTTCCTTGGAATATCTCTTGTAAATAATAAATACAAGACTGGTCCTAAGACACTCCTCTGCGGAACACCAGCAGAGATTTTATATAGTTCGGAGTATTCATCCTCATATTTCACACGAAAATGTCTATTGGATAATAACAATCTGAATATGGCATAGAATTGCCTCGACCGATCTCTATGCAGCTTCAATTGCAGTCCATTGTGCCAGACTTTATACAATGCTTGAGCGACATCCAGAAATATGCTGGAGCATACTTTTTTACGTTCTAACGTTCTTTCAATAATGTTGGTGATTCTATGCACCTGTTTAATTGTGGAATGCTTTTCTCTGAATTCCAATTGATGTGGAGGAATTAGTTGTTAGTCCTCAATTATTGGTTTAAGTCTTTTTAATAATAATTTTTCAAAGAGTATTGACATCATAATTGGCAGCGTATGAAATGTATCTGGTATAGCCCCTGGGGCTTTTTTAACATTCATTTTGCTTTTTTTCTTTTAATTCTTTGAGATTTACTGGGCGTATATCAAAATCATCTAGCTTAAGGATTGACATTATATTTTCATTGGATCTTTGTTTTGGTAGTGGTTGGAAGGATCCTCGAAATACTCCGCAAACAGATCAGCCTTCTCTTTAGGACCTCCTGCCCAGGTTCCATCTTCCTTTTTAAGTGGAGGAACTTGCATTTTGGGTCTTTTGATTCCCGGCGTCGCCTCCCACAGTGAATAATCAAATTTTTTTCATCGGTTAGGCTAACTAGATATCTGTTGATTGATGCATATTTAACTTCTTTAAGAAGAGATTTGAGACGGTTACTTAAATTGATAAAAATTGTTTTGTTCTCCGGTGTTCTAATTATTTGCCAGGTTTTACTTCTTATTTTGTATAATGGGGGTACGCCAAAGCAGCATAGTGAACTGTTTCATTAAGTTGTTCTGATTCATCTTCCAACTGGTGAGAATTTCTTATCGGTACCTGACGATTGATTTTTGTCCTCTATTACTTCACGAAAGAGATCCCAGTTTGTTTTTGAATTTGTTAATCTGGGTGCACTCTCCCTTTGAATTACCATTTCACTGACTGGCATGATAACCGGGGAATGATCCAATACTAGAGAATTAGCTGGGGAGGACAATATATTGCGGAGACAGTAATTTGTCTGTGTTTAATTTGGATCCTTACAGTAGTGACTTGCATTGTTTCTTCTTCCATATTTGATTCTAGACGGGGTTTTATATTTTCTTTTATTAGTAATGCCGAACCACCTCTTGCTCTTTCCGCTAGATGAATGGAGCGATATAATGTATAACCCCGTATTTTAACAAACGAAGATTTAACTAAATGGCTTTCAGATATTAAGAAAATGTCGATTTTTTCTGAATTTAAAAATATTTCTCTTTCTGGAACAGATTGCTATTTTGAAAGTTGTGTTCTTACTTAACATTTTTTTTTTGGATTGCGTTGTGGGAGTTGCATTTTCTTCACTTGTTCAAGTATCACGTTGTTACTTAGATTACTTTGGTCAGCTAGCCGCTTTGTAATAGCTGCAATGCTGTTCACAACGTTTTCCATAATTTGGTTATTTTTCCGAAGCCCATATGTTTGG
Organism: Nephrotoma appendiculata; assembly: GCA_947310385.1. Lineage (NCBI taxonomy): Eukaryota > Metazoa > Arthropoda > Insecta > Diptera > Tipulidae > Nephrotoma > Nephrotoma appendiculata. The sequence goes on from OX371223.1 coordinate 143,794,745, forward strand.
GCCAAGCCTTTCCTACTTGGACAAATGACCTTCTGTGTCCTGTGTTGATTGTTTGTGGGTTTTGATCCATCTGATTTGATATTTGAACCTTCGATTTTCGTATCCTGACCGCAATATCTTTTCATGTGATTAAATGTCTGACATTTCTTGCGTTGGGGTATGCGTGTTGTGGTTCTCCTCATTGGTTCGATTTTCACCTTCATGCGAAGGATTACTTTTATTCCATAAATGTTTTAACCATTCTTTTTGCTCTCAAGTACCAGCATAAAAAGTAGCAGTCCCTGATAATTTGGTTCCCTTCCTGGATTTCTGTTCTCTCTTTTTTAACAATATCCACAGCATCTAGCATTTTAAGACCTTTATTTTGTAAGTCGTCCTATATTTCTTTGCTTGAGCAAGTGGGATGCAAACCTCTTGCCATGACTTTTATAGGTCGGGCCTGTTTGTTTTCATAAGTAAACCACTAATACTTTTCAGCATTCAATTTCATAGATATAGTTCTATAGGTATCTGAGCCCGGAGAATTAATTTTCGAAACGTCATTGTTAAGCGCTGTTACCTTATAATCTTTGTCAGTAACCGACTTCATCAGTGACAGAATTTCTGGGTTACTGGTTACACCACAATATTTATTGGTGGGAGTGGTTTTTCTTCCGGTTGCACCAAATTTAGTTTAATGTTCTTGGCAGATTTACTACCTTTTGGTTGATTAGCTTTGGTAGAACAACTTTTGAATCTGGACTAGATTGTTCCCTACCATTTAATTGCTCAGCCTCAGGTGACGATTCTGATTTCCTTTTCTTATTCTCTTCCTGGGCTGTTTTTTCTTCTTTAGGATCCAATGCGTCTCTCTTTGTAGTTCATCTTCATCAGTGGAATAGATGGATTTGTCTGGTTCAATGCTTCCTATATCGCAATCTTCTTTTGAATCCCGATTCATTTTTTGGTTTTCGTTTTCTCGCGTTAGATACTCAATTTATTTACTTAGCTTGCAAATAATGCTCTTGTCTCGCCATATTCTCCTTTTCTAGGTCAATAGTTATTTTATTAGATTCGTCACTTGTTTCGTGTAATGTATATACAGTACATCTAGTTATCACGTTAGAAAAAGCATCGGCATGTGCCATTCATGCAAAAGCTAGCACGTTTTGTATTGGATAAATAACAATATTGGATAATTAATAGGATAACTACACGCATATTCCAAGGGGTGGTCCAAGAAGTAATTTTATCCTTCGGTGAAACAGTACATTCGGTAGACTGTTGGACAATGCTCTCCAGCTCATTCCGTCAATTTATCTGATCGGTTTATGTAAAATCGATACTGTGACATTGTACAAGTACAGGGTTATCCATTTCGAGGTTGATAAAGTAAACTTAAAAAAAACACACAAAATATTCGGAATGTATTGTAATTTTTGTTTCATTTTACAGATTGATCCTTGCCATTTTTAGTTAAACAAGATATCATTCAAATGTCCTCCACGGGACTTCTTACAGGCCTTGATTCTTTTGAGGTAATTTTCAATGACTTTTCGGCACATTTCGGGCGGTATCTCGGCCATTACCTTACGAATATTAGTTTTCAATTCGTCACGAGTTTGAGGATTGTTTGCGTAAACACGATCTTACGCGTAGCCCCACAAAAAGAAATCCAAAGGCGTTAAATCACAGGATCTTGGAGGCCAATTGACATCAGCCAATCGCGAAATCAAACGTCCAGGAAATTTCTCTTGCAAAAGATCTCGATTTGCTCGTGTTACGTGACTGGTTGCTCCATCCTGCTGGAACCACATATCGTCAAGATCATAATCTTCGATTTTCGTAAAAAAATAATCGGTTAACATGCGGCCATAGCGCTCAGAATTGACGGTTACGGTTCGTCCATGGTTGTTCTCAAGAAAATACGGCCCAATCACACCACCAGACCACAATGCGCACCAAACAGTGACTTTTTCCGGGTGTAATGGCTTCTCTACAATCAATTGTGGATTTTCTGAGCCCCAAATTCTACAGTTTTGCTTATTAACGTATCCATCAAGCGAAAAATGAGCTTCATCACTGAAGAAAATTTTGTTCGAAAAATCAGCATCGACGGCCTGTTTTTCCAACACCCAATTTGCGTATGTTCTTCGTTGTCCATGGTCAGCAGGCTTTAGCTCTTGTGTCAAATGGACTTTATACGGATGAAGATGCAAATCCAGATGCAAAATGCGCCATAATGAGCCATAAGATAGGCCTAAATGTTGAGCTCGATGAGGAATTGACAAATTTGGATCTTCTTCCACACTTTCAGCTACAGAAGCGATATTTTCAGCATTGCGAATGTTTTGATGATGCACAGACCTTACAATATCAGTAACAGATCCAGTTTGTTCAAATTTATTCACTGTATTCAATATGGTTTGCTTTGTAGGACGATTATGACGACCATAATCTGCTCGTAAAGCGCGAAATGTGGATACGACAGAATCACTATTTTTATAATAAGATTTAATAATTTTAACGCGTTGGTCGATTGTTAAATGCTCCATATTCTTAAATGGCAGAATGTCAACTAAATAAATGACAGCGTACTTGACGTTTATCTTTGACAGATGTCGGTATACAGATTTCTACTTTATCAACCTCGAATTGGATAACCTTGTACAAATCCCTACCACGTGGAAACATAAATACGAGTGATGTCATTGATATAGCTCTTTCAAAAATTGCCTTTCCCAAAACGTTGTTCTCTTTAAAATTCAACTTGTGATGTAAGATATAGCAACGCAGTTTGAAGTATTTGGTACAGTCAACTATTCTACTGACTGTCATAAATTGCTCTATACTGGATAACAACAAAAAAGCAACTTAAACCTGAAATTTTAATAGATATTAAATATTTCGGGAACGAATTAATTCGTTAAGCTTGGGACTAGGGTTTCAAAAATTGGCAATTAAGTTACTTATATATAAAAGAATATTTTAGTCCCATCTATTATCTTACTACCATGGATTTTGCGGAATTGAAAAATACGAAATGTTTGATGTTATTAACTTCTTAGGAACGTGACGTCCTACTAATTATCACTTTATCTATTTGCCGTACTTATGTACCACAAATGCTGGGTATGAGTATATCGTCATTGTAAGGACGCCCATTGGAAGTGCCACGCAGTTATTGTGTCTGCCTTATATTTTACCAACCGCACACAAGACACTTGTCTTGATGTTTGACTCACCGCACGACGCGCACCGATTTCACATAAAGATATAAATAACATTAAGAAAAAAAAATGTTTGTGAAAAACACCGTCTCCAGATTACAGGTGTTGATTTCTGATAAATAAAAGATTTATTTATCTTTAAATTACCAAAATGAAGAAAATAAATAAATTTATGTATTTATTTTTAGATAATTTTTTTTCTAAATGTGTATTTATATTTTTTTAATGTCGTTGAACTAAATATTTATGTAAATCTACTCTTAACTATTTGTTTATCTTCCTTAATTTTTGGTTTTGTATTCGCTATAAGTAGTATGTGATAGTTTTTAATTTTGTTTTTATAAAACAAAATCGCGAAAAAAATTATTTTGCATAATTTATATGTTAATCCTATAATAATGTATCCACCTTCACCATTTGTGTGTTACACATAAACAACAAAAACCGTAACCGCGTCTTATCTTAGCGCGAACGCGTGAAACTTTACGATATTTCATTCATTCATTTAATTTTTTTTTGTATAAAAACGAATTTTTACTTTTGTTACATAAAAAAGAGATTATTTTCTATTTAACAAATAAATAAAAAAAAAAAAAAACAATTTTTAGATAAAAAACCACATCAAAGAAAATCTGTGTTATTATATTTATTTTGTCGGCAAATATCTTACTAGACGAAAAAAAAAACAAATTAAAAAATAAATAATTGTAAATGTAAATTTAAAAATTTAAATTAAATTTGTGTCTAAACAAAAATTATATTAATTGTCAAAAGAAAGCTAAATATAAAATTAAAATTTTCTATGAGTTGGCTGCCGCTGTTTACTTATAGATAAGAATTTTTCTCTAATTCGTTTAGTATCTTTTTGTGTCTCCCGTGACTGCCAGACTAAGCAAAAACAATAGCTGCATTTCATGAGACCTAGTGATCCGGATCACATCACATTTTACATGTAAACCATAGACACATTTTGACCCAACTTAGTTTTTAGATCACAAATCATGATCTGAAAATTAGTTCATGTTTGAAAATGTAGGTGAATAAATATTTGGTATTTTGTAGTTGGTATTAATGAAAAAAACAGAAAAATTAAGAACCGGACGCATCCAAAACAAAACTAAATGGAAAATTGTCAGTCAGTGTTAGATTTTTAATAAAAGTAACAAAGGCATTACAACCTAAACAAATATGGACAAAAAGTAAATATATTTATATTTAATAATCAACATACATATTTACAAATACATAATTGTAATTTAATTTATTTCCAGTAGCAAACGAGTTTGGCAGTATAACGATACGCGTGCGTTTCTGGTGGCGTATATGGCGAGAAAACATGAATTTGAACACGCAAAAAAGAAAAATTGCGATGTCCAACGTCTTGGAAGATTTGATTTTTGAAAACGTAGCCAAGAAAAGTGGCTATACTTTAAAAATATATTACATTTTTATGTTTTGTTTTTAGACACAACCAATTACAGTAGAGTTGTTAAACACTAAACTAAAAAATTTATTAAGTGCTTATAAAAGTGCCAAAAATGGCAACAAGGGAACGGGAAATACCTTAATTAAGGCGCCTTTTGTGGACCTCATGGAGGAAATTTTTGGTAATAATCCTATTATTTCAAACAACCATATACTCCGCCTGTCAGGTACGGAGACAATGGCGTTGACCCCAAAAAATCTACGGATTCTCATTTCACAACCCCGAATAGTGTAAGTGCAGAGATGTGTAATTGCACAGCGTTGACACAAACACAGGCAACTGTAGTTGGTTCAATAGAGAGCGCCGGGGTTACAAAGCAGTTTGGCGAAGTAAAGACCAAAAAAAGAAAAAGTGTTAAAAAACGGTATTACGAAGAGAAAAACAAAATCAAAAAAGATTACCTACAAAAAAAAACTTGAGGAAATAAAGCAGCGGCGACTGGACAAAGCAAACCAACACAATGAAAAAATGGAGGCCTTAAAAAATTACGTCCAATAATTTCGTAATTTGCTTTATTATTTTTATAATTTTTATTTATGAAATGAATGTAATATTTATGTATGAATTAATGAATTAAATAACTGTGATATTAATTAATTTACTGTGTTAAACAATTTATTCCGTTAATATATTTTTTTTCAATTAATTCATTGAACAGCATTTGGCGTCGATTTTGATTGCTGATGAAATCATTAGGCTCAATGTTTTGCGTATCAGCTTTTTCATATACTGCATTGATCTCCACATCCTCTTCAGTTGGCATTTCATTGTTTTCCATGATGCATATGTTATGGCAAATGCAACCACATACGGTCAAATTCACTACATTTTCTATGTAAGTTTGTTCAGTGAAATGCAGCAAACGGAGTATCCATGCTATGCTAAATGCAGTATCCATGCTTCCTATTAAAATAGGACTCTTTGTTCAACTGTGGGGCTTTTATGTTGATGTGCGAGCAATCAATCGCACCTAGTATGTGAGGAATTCTTTTTTTTTGCTGAAATTTTGTTATCAATTGAGAAATTTCATCTCCAGTTGGCCACTTGACGTACCTATGACCAATGAAAATTAGCCATTGAGCCACTCTATTAATAATCCTCCAGGCAGAGGCAATGCATATGCCAAATAAATTCGCAATAACACGAAATGGTTCGGTGTTGCTGATATACCACATAAAAATATAAATTTCTTTATCCGCACATATTTTTTTACGGTTTTCGATAGTCGCAGCATTAAGAAAATTTGAAGACGTTTTATATATATCTACAACGGAAATACATACAAACATATGTTATATTAAACATAATTTTTGTTATTTTATTAAGTTTTACTACATATGTACATACCTATAAATTTTGTGCCAGTTGCTCGTGTAATTCGAAAGTGGCTTTTAAATTGGTAGTTGTTGTAACCTTCTATCGTACATAGAAAATCTTTTGTGATTTTCATCTAGCTTCGATTCTGATGAAGTGGATGATGATGATGATGATGAGCTGCTGCTATAGTCTGTGGAGCTTGACGATTCCAATAGTTACAACAATTCAACCATTAGTAAATTATTGATATATGTAGAACTCATTTGTATTTAACAATTTAACTTACCTTGATAATTTGATCTACGTTATTAGTCATTTATAAAATTTAATTTAAAAAGTTAGACAAAAAATTGGTTGAATCTAATTACTAGTAAATTAAAAAATGTCAAAATAAAAATGTCAAAACAAAATCAATGACATTAAAAAAAGAGGATATAATTTTGAGTAGTACCAAAATCAATATTTCAATGTAATTTTGAGTAGTATTTTTAGCCAAGACAATTTCCAAACGGACGCACACATTTTTACGTTTTTGTGTCATTTCATGAAACATGATCTGATCTGGATCAGATCATGCGTCAAGAAATGCAGCTAATATTGATCTTGTCCCTAAAATATAAATTACAATATTTAATTATAAACTGAATTTAATAATCTTATATTCTTTTTTATCTTTCCAGGTGAGTCAATCATTTTCATTTATATTTACTATACAACTGCGGACGAACAATTGTTGGTAAGTTTCCTTTTTTGAGAGAAACAAATTCAAAATTCATGTTTTAAATGTTTAATTCTGTTTATTATGACAAACAATATATTAAATCAGATATGAAAACAACAAGTAGAAGTTCTGTAGTTCAATATTTAATTTAAACTCTATTTGTATCAGCAACATCTATTAACCGGTTGAGTCCCAGGAGGCATTGAGCGCTTTTTTTTAAATGAGAGAAGAAGATGAAATGAATGAGATGAAGAGGCAATCTATTGAGACAAACCTATTGTAAAATGACCTATTTACATTAACAGCAGCTGTGTGATGTACTTGCTTCAGTAAATCTGAGCGCCCAACTTCGAAATCGGTAACGCACCGTCAGTTGTGGACAATGTTCGAAATGTGCTGGGTGTTCTCGACATAAAATCTCAACAGCGCGATCGCACTGCTGGGACTCAAACAGATAAACATTAAAAAAACACAAAAATAAAAATTATCTCGGATAAAAGCTTTTCACTCATAACACGACAATAAACCGATCAAAATAAAATTATGTATGCTGTTTCGTATTATTTTTCGTTTGCATTAGGATAACAGAGCAATATGCTAAAAATACATTTTAGTATAAAAAAAAACAAAAAAATCAAAATATCCAATAAAACAGCCTTTACGGGGCTTTATGTTTATATTTGTATCACAATGTAAGCCATAGTGCAAATTGTATTTGCGTTTAATAATTTTTGAAAGTAAATTCATTTGCTGTCTGTGAATGTGTTTACTTTTACCTTGTAATGAAGAATATCTACATTATTGTTGTTGTAAGTGTGTAACTTTTCTCATTGTGCATATCCATACTACGGTCACTTGAATCTGGTAACTTTTATGGCTTACACCCTTTACGTTCACACACATTTTATTTGAATCCGGTAACTTTTAAATTTTCTATGTGTTTGTGTAAAATGGTAACAAAAAAATCATTTTATTAATCACTAGCTGACCCGGCGAACCTCGTTCCGCCCCAAATTACGTCGGTCCGAGCAAATAATTTTGTCCTCCACGAAAATTTATTTTGATGAGAGAAAAAATCAAACAACTCAACTCGATTCTCAATAGACGCTTGAGTTGAGTATACATTCCATTCACTTTTTCATCGAATTCAACACTAATGTATGTATATTGAAAAGTGAATGAAATGTCGATTCAAACTCAGGCATCTATCAAAAATTGAGTTGTTTTTTGTATCTTTCACTCAGTGTGGAAATGAATTGGAGTCAGTTGGAATTCAAAAGAATTCAATGTATTTTATTCGAGTGAAATTAAATCTAATACAGACCCAAATCAATACAATGCATTGTGGTAAACAATATTTATTGTTTTGTTTCTCCGGCGCGTAAATGAACAACGATGATGGTTTGCCAACTCTCGAACACGCGAAGTACAACTGACCATGAGAAAAACACGGAAATTCGAGATTTATTCCGCGCTGAAGACCAACAGAATGCCAGTTGGAATTAGAGGAATTCTCGAAATTAGAACGTCCTCTCCTTTGAATTTGCCCTTGATGATCGTCGCTTGAATCACGTTGTTCATCAGTTTCTTCCGTTTCAGTCGGATAGTTGGTTGTCTCCTCTTGATTGGCCACACATTTTAACGGATTTTTGACAATGCATCTCCAAGCGCAAGACGACAACTTTATTCAAATTCGGAATTTCCAACGAAGTAAGTTTGAAGGAACTTGGGTTCTTCATTCGCTGGTGGCATCGACGCTCCGCTTCGATGATAAGTTTTCCCTTGAATTTATAAAATAGAGAGCAATTTTGAATATTATGAGAACAATCGTTCAACATTATCGATATGATCAACACGCGGTGTCATCATTACCTTATAGGTGGGGTTATAGCCGTGTGTGTGTGCGAGAAAATGTCTGGATAGCGTTGTATCTCCATAAAGATAAGTACGCAATGGCTCAAAACGGCAATTTTACTAAAGGAAGTGAAGACCTTTTAGGCGCTTGTAGGGTTATAATTGAAAGCAGCGCGATTCAAGTCGACGTTCACCACACTTCTTCGTCGAGTTACGTTTTGTTGAACCTCACGGACATCGTGTATTCTTTGTTTAATTATGGTTTCTTCGTCCTAGATTCGATCGTCTGATAGCCGGCATTTTAATCAAAAATCAATTCCTAAACATTACAAAGATTCATTTGACTCATTTACTTTCAAATCAGGCACTAAAAACTTTCTGGAAAAAACTATCGAAATCGTAAAAATCACACCCACCTTCATATGATTATAATAATGGTACCGTTTATGGTTGCAATGCACACAATTCAAATATCATAAAACAAGAATTAATACTCAAATTTCCAATTTAATGGCAGCCAGAAAAATAACACGTTTGCACAAACGAAAATGACCACGGGCGATTTCAGGTCCCCTGTCATGATTAGTCAAATCATCGCCAATTTGATTTGAAAATTTCATAGTCAACATCATTTTTCGATTTTCCGAATTTTCCAACTTTTCCGGTAGATTTTCCCAAAATTTTCTCTCGTAAGAATCATATTTTAGGTATTATGAACACAACAAAAAAAAGGTTGAGCCAAATCGGTTTAGCCGTTCTCAACTGAAACCCATCATTTTTCGATTTTCCAACTTTTCCGGTGGATTTTCCCAAAATTTTCTTTCAAAAGAACCATCTCCTGACAATTATGATCACAACAAAAAGATTGAGCCTAATCGGTTTATTAAAATCATCGCCAATTTGATTTGAAAATTTCATAGTCAACATCATTTTCAATCTTCCGAATTTTCCAACTTTTCCGGTGGATTTTCCCAATATTTTCTTTCATAAGGACCATCTCCTGACAATTATGAACACAACAAAAAAAAGGTTGAGCCTAATCGGTTTAGCCGTTCTCAACTGAAAAACTACAATACATTTTTCGATTTTCCAAATTTTCCGACTTTTCCAGTAGATCTTTTTTAAATTTTCTATCGTAGGTTTCGTAAATTTCATTCCTGGCAATTGCGAACACAACAAAAAAAAATTCAGCCAAATTGGTTCAACCGTTCTCAACTGACAAAAATAATTTTTCGATTTTCCGGTGGAATTTTCCAAAATTTTCTTTCATAAGAACCATCTCCTGGCAATTGCGAACACAATAAAAAAAACTGAAAAATCGGTTCAGCCGTTCTCAACTGAAAACATCATTTTTCGATTTTCCAAATTTTCCGACTTTTCCGGTGAATTTTCCAAAATTTTCTTTTGTAAGAACCATCTCCTAGAAATTGTTGCGAACCCAACAAAAAAAGATGGAGCCAAATCGGTTCAGCCGTTCTCAACCTACATTTTTTTTCTTCATTTTTATGAAACCCCCCCCCCCCCCCACTACTGTGGGCAAAAAATAGTAAGACTGTTCATAATTTTAAAATTCTTTATTTATTTCTCCAAATCTATTTTGTCCCTCTCAAAGTAATCCCCCCCCCCCCCCCCCCCGGCCACAATACACTTGTGCCAACGTTTTTTCCAATCCTCAACACAGTTGTTAAAGTCAATTTCCGGTATAGCCTCCAATGCACGTAGCGATCACGTTTAATGTCTCCAATTGACTCAAAACGGTTTCTCCGGAGCGGTCCTTTGAGTTTGCTGAACAGCCAGAAATCACACGGAGCTAAATAAGATGAATACGGTGGTTGCGGAACGATATGGGTGGAATTTTTGGCGAAAAAAATCACGTAAAACCAATGCAGTATGAGATAATGAAAATGATTGATGAAGAAATGATCTTTCAAAATGGTTTTCACTGTTCCTTCCGATATTTCAACGATGCCAGTAAAGTCTCTGACTGTTAATCGTTGATTCTCGAGCACCAATTCTTTGATTTTATTAACGTGTTGATCATCAGTTGATGTTGATGGCCGTCCTAGACGTGGTTCGTCGTCAACACGTTCTCGACCCTCTTTGAACAATTTATACCATTCAAAAACATTTGCTCGCGACATACAATTATCACCAAAGGCCTTTTGCAACATTCTGAGCGTTTCGGCACCACAAAATTGATTACGAATGCACTTTTTGTACTTCAGAAAGACAAGCGTATACTAAACACTAATGATTGTTTTGATGTGAAATTTGGCACAGATGTCACTGACAGTCATACCAACATAGAAAAAAAAATATTTCGACGAATGGTTTTCCGCGCGAAATTTAAATTTAAAAGTCTTACTACTTTTTACCCACAGTAGTATATACAGTATTAACCCGATTTACCGAAAGGCACATACAATTTTGCTTTCGTAAAATCGGACATTCGTTAAATCGGATATTTTTTGAAAAGGGTTTTTGAATCTTAAATTTATTAAAATAAAACTAAAAATATAAAAGCACATACATAATTAAAAATTATATTATTAGGTGTATGACTTAATTTTTACAGATTTTTCAGCAATATTATTTTATATACAAAAATAAACGGGTGTGTAGCGAAGTTCCGGTTTTCAAGGTCCCGGTTTTCGGAGTACCGGTTTTCAAAATTCCGGTTTTGTATAAAAAAACCCGATTTTTAGGAGATCCCGGTTTGAATTTTTAAAATTTGACATGTGGGAAAATGGGAGACTTAAATGATTTTTTGACAAAATTCAAAAGTGAGTTTGCGATAAAGTTCTAGAAAATGGCTAATATAGGGATGGAATTTGGCCATTTCGAAACCGATTTTGTTGAAATTCGATACGTGCGATGGAAATGGATTTCTAAAATGATGCAAGTACAAAATCTTGCATTACAAAATGGTGCAATTATTTTCCTTTTTAGTAGTTGTCATTAATATATTCTATTCAGTGCGACAAGTTTGCTGATCCTGGCTCCTACGTTCCCCGAAGTTCAAATATAAAACTCCTCGGTGGGTTAAGCGGGGGAAGGGGGGGGAGTGCAACGACCTCCCGCGTGCCCGTGAGAGTTATTGAAGTCGTCAGCCTCTACAATTACTTCATTTCAAAATGTTGTAGCCTTGGTTTTTTCTAGTAAAATTTTGGGAAAGATATCTTATTTTTATGTTAAAATATTATTAGTCCGGCCGGCTCGAATTAATAAAAAATATTTTTTCAAAATCAACCCGGGATTTCGTAGTACATCCAAAATAATGAATTTAAACTTGGAAATATTGTTCATCGTATTTATGCGCGATCTCTCAGGTGACATACGAATGCCGTCGTGAAAGAAACTTGAGGGCTTCGACACGATAAGGTCATCGATGAATTTACGTACATCGTCCAGAGTTTTGGGCTGTTTTTCCACTAACACGTGCTGCATTGACCGGAACAAATTGCAGTCGAATGGACCCAAGTCTCGTGAATATGCCGCAAATAGTTAAAGAGATTCTTCTGAGTCACGCGAGCTATGAGATCAAGCGTTGCCATGCAGCAGTAAGACTTGCCCGCTTCCTTGCCCAGTAAATGGCCTCTTCTGACCAAGTTCTTCGCTCAGTTTGTTCAATTGTCAGCTGTAGCGTTCCACAGTCACCGTCTGACCAGTGTTCAGGAGTTCGTAATAAAGCACACTCTGTATGTCCCACCAGATACATAGAAGATACCTCCTTTAAGTGGGTTTTCTGTTTCGACGTCGTTGTACTGGGCTTCGCGGGATCTGTCCACAACTTTTTACGTTTGGGGTTCTCGTAAAAAATATACTTTACATCACCAGCCACAATTTTCCACAAGAAGTCCTTTTTCTATTGCGGAGCAAGCAGTGAAATGCACGTGTTCATACGCTGACCTAAGTTGTGCTCGGTCAAGACATGTGGGACCCATCTTCCAAGTTTTTGAATTATTCCCATTCGGTGCAATCGCTTGGAAATAGCTGTTTGGGTGACTCCTACCGGAACTGCAAGCTCAACGCAAACGAGTTTTCTTCCAGTATAAGCTTGCAATTCCGCATCTTCAAACTTTCGTGGTTGTGTTGGGCGCGGGTGGTCACTAAGATCGAAATAACCACTTCTAAAACATTTGTACAAATAATTACAAGTTTGAAACCCACAAAGTCGGCACCAAGAACACTACAAATTGATTCCCGTACTTTAGAAGCAGTTTTTTCTTGTTGGAATTCGTTTAGAATGCGCAGTGCCGAATGTGCTGTTTATCAGTTGCCACCATCAACTCTGCTATTCTGAGGGGTTATGTAACTCACGGTGACGGTAATAAATTTTCAAGTTTTTGTAGCTTTCGTAAAATCGGATACTTTTCTTTCGTACAATCGGATGTGGCAAAATCGGGTATCGTCTAATCGGAGTGTCGTTAAATCGGGCTACACCTGTATATAGATTTAATTAATAATCATTTAATTAAATTTTATTTTATTTTTTTATTATTCGAATTCAAATTTTTAATACAATTAAAATTTTTGTTTTGTGATGCGCACGGCTCAAAAACAAAATCAAACTAAAAAAAAAAACAAAAAAAATGACTGAAATTTTTTTTTATTTCATTTTTGTTTGTGTTGAAATTTTTGAATCTACAAAAATTTTAGTTTAAAAAAGAATCCACGCCAAAGCCGGTTTTGTAGGTAAAGGTGGAAAAAACGAAGAAGTTATCGCATTCAAGTTACTCTAGTATGGATATGTACATTGCATACATTGTGTAAAATAATTTTTTGCATAGAGGTAAATCGTTTCAAAATTTTTTTCGCGTTGTTCTCGCACAGCGGTTGAATTTTTATTCTATCTGTAATCGATTAAATTATTGAGAAACCATTTTGCCATTAATTATTCACATCATTCATACACAAACTGAATTGTCCTTACACATAAGATTATATTGTGCCAATCTCACCAAGTACGGTTGGCCTTAGGATTGTTTTCATAGATAGTGGACATCATGTTGTTTCGTTACAAGGAAAGATCAGTGATGACATTTTAAGTTCCTCTTAATTTACAAATATTTACCTATAGCGCCAATTCTCTAACGTATACGGTTGGTCTTAGGAAGCTTATATTTTAATCGGTCTTTTATCTTCCATTTTCAATATATATTATAATACGAAGTAACAGGAATAATGTGTTCCAAAATTTTGCAGTGGCTGACGGAATCGCAAACTTTTGCAAAGTTGGTGTTACATCAACTTTTGTTTGTGCTTCTCAATTTCCTTAATAGAATAGCAGGTAAATTCTATGGGGTTTGTCGGTACTGAACTTTTCAACATAAAACCATGTTGGTATTGCGACATATACCGCGGAAGCACTGCTTTGAAGGAGTTGCATTTGCACTTCTGGTAATGCATATGAATTACTAGAAGTTTTAAAATAATTACACCAAACTTGGTTAAGCAACGGATTAGTTCTAGTAAGTTTAAATAACCCTCGGGTTTGTTTCAAATTTTCAATCAATTTGAATATTTTTACAGCTCGAACCATGTTTCTAACTATTCGTTTGAGTAAGGTCTTCATTCTATCGGATTTACCCTTTTTCCAAAATCAAATCTGGAACTCATTTTAGAATCCTTTGTTTAACATGTAAAGATAGTTCTATCCTATAGATTCCTATTTTCATCACGTGATCTGAGTTATACATCCTTCAATTGGGAAATGATTTAGTTCTATTGTAAAATAAAATGCGTCATAACGGATAAACCGGAGCACCCCCATACAAAATTTCCAGTATCATGATTGCAGTCGATTCCTGACACTTGAAAATCCCTTCTACATTTTTTTTATCATTCGAGCCAATTTTTAAACGGGGACCACCTGAACAAATGTTTCCAAATTTAAAACTCATGATAATCGGACTTAGCACTCGAAAACCCTGATCATTCATTTTTATAAATCGTTCAACTCGAAAAATTTTAAATGGATTTTCCGAAAATCTAGACTCATCGTAATCCATTCTGGCAATCTCGAATTACAAAACCCTTATCATCGCAATTGTTATGAAAATCGTTCGAGTCGATAAACATTTAAAAAATGGTCTCTAGATGACCTCCAAATGAGATCAGAGTCCATCGCAATCGGTGTCTGGTATTAGAAAACATCCTTTCAGCAATTATAAAAAACCGCGTGCGAGCCTAAAAGAATTAAAGAAATGAACTCGGGTCCGCCAAACGACATTAAACTTGTTTGAAACGGAAGAATATGTGGAAAGGGACCAAGCTCCTAACATTAATTAGATAGTGAATGCTGGATCTCAATATTATTACTCATAACAACAAACATTTTCAAAAGACACGATTAACGAAAACATACAACATGTAAATGTAACGAAACCAGCCCAACATGGCGCAACATTCCTCAATATGATGAAACAAAACGCCAGAAATCTAATTAACGCAAGACCCAACGAGAAGCAACTTGACGCAACATTACGCAACAGCCTACAATATTGTGCAACATGACCCACCATAGTGTAACATCACACAACATTCCTAAACTAGATCCAAAACAACGTAATACAACATCACGCAACATGTGCAATATTATGCAACCTGAACCAAGGTTTATTATAGGAGGTGACTACAACGTCAAACATACTGCGTGGGGATCTCGACTCATAGCACAAGGAAAAGGAAAAGAACTCCAAAGCGCAATAGAAATGTCAGGTTGTGAATATCACTCATCGCGTAAACCTACCTATTGGCCTACAGACATAAACAAAGTTCCTGATTTGATTGGCTTTTATATCTCGAAATGAATAGCCTCAAATTACATTAAAGTCGAAGGCATTGACGACCTTACTTCCGATCACACACCGGTCTTAATGACTCTGAGTATATTAGTCATAAAAAAGAAAACCAAACTTAACCTTACTAATAAATTTACTGATTGGGAATTATTTAGAGAGAAACTGCACACTAATAGTAATTGAGTTAAAAGCTAGTCTTAAAACTAAACAAGAACTTGAATTACAAACTAAATATTTTATTAACTCCATGCGTGATGCAGCTAAAGAGGCTACACCCGTATTAGGTGAGAAAATTGTATACGAGATCAACTACCCACCCCCTGGCGATTCGAGAACTGATAAAAGAACGGCGTAGGACGCATAAAGACGCATATGGCATACAACCAGAGAAGTGTAGTGAATTCATTGTTTTGATCAGGTATTTCTGGATTGGTGAGGTTATCAATTTTATTGGTCTTAACTTATATTTTAACCAAATTAAATATGGCCATGGGGCGGAGCTTGACTTCCGCGAGAATACATAAAACATAACCCTTCTCCATAAAGTTTTCGTTTAGCTATAAGTAACGGGCATTAGTTTTTTTTTTTACTTTCTTCATAAACACTTGTCCTGGTAATATTTATCGACTTCCTCCTTTCATGCTGGGTAACAGGTGAAGATCACGAATAAGTCATATGTGTGCATATACTAAGGCGTAAGAGAGTAGAATAATCATTTTTTTATTTTGAAAAATTATATATTTTTGTCTGTTTAGACGAATTGGTTAGTCTAGACCAGTGATTCTTAACAGGAGGCCGTGGCCCCCTGGGGGTCCGTAAGAAGTTTGCAGGGGGGCCGCCAAAGTTTGCAAAATTTCTTTCAGAATATAAAAAAAAAAATTGATGTATTAGGTAAATGTACCAATTACCGACAGTATAATAATCTCGTTGACGTCCTGTTAAGATATTTTTTCGGGTCTTGTTTATTCGGGTCTGCTTCTTTCATATACTAATCATAAAAATTAAATAATTTCATTGCATAAAGCCTATGTTCTTATTATGCGAGTCATATGCGAATTATTTTTGATCTAATTTCAAGCAGCTCTTGTTCATATTATCGGCACTGTAAAGTTTAAGCGGAAGATATTCAGGGCTGAAATAACAAAAACACAATTTTCAAATTTTCAATAAAATAAACTTTTATTTTGTGTATTGTTTATTAAACGTTAAGTATTATAAACAAATTATGTCCTCCTAATCCACAGCTAAGATATTAACTTTAGAAATTCAATCAAAAAATAATAAAACTATACGATTACAAAAATAGTTCAGGTACTAGATAATTTTACTAAAATTAATTAAAATTATTCTTTTGGAAGCATTTAATAGAGAAGAAGGGCTGATAACACTACATACTTCTTCCTCTTTATATCAAATAGCGACGTCCTTGCTCAGCCATTTCCAGTTTTGACCACTCGCATTGTTTTAATGTATGTTTCATTTTCTTTTACTTCCAGCACAGACCCAGGGAAATACTCTCCTTCGTATGCAATTATGACATAATCGCCAGGGCATGTTTTTTTAATTTCTTTTACAATCGATCCGCCATCTGTTTGAAAATTAGTTTTATGATCTTGGTTGAAAATTCGTTTTATAAACTGTTCCGTTTATTTCTCTTTTGCTTCTTTCAATTTTTCTTTTCCTCTCATTTCAATTCTCTTTACGTGTTCAAAATATTTACATATTTGATGTAATTGAATCAGGAGTAATTTTTCTTTTGACAATTTTCTTCTTTTCAGTTGGAGCCTCCGGATAATAGAAAGATTTTTGAATGGGGTGGGAAAATCCTCTTTAAACAACAAATAAGAGCAACCCGGTTGCCGCGTTATGTTATTCTTTTGATCAGCAATATTTTAAATTGGCATACTCATAACTACTGCGCACTGGATGTAATTTGAGATTCAAGAACATTATTCAAATCAAGGTCTTTGTAAAGACGTACCAAGCCATCATTATCCACAATGCAATTCAATACTTGATTTTCCGGCCATAAATTTACATTTAGCGTTGTTTCGTTGTCAATCAATGATTGAATTTTGCTTGTGTCTCCGCCTGCGGACAATAATCTATTTCTTTTTTCAAATTTCGCCAAAATAAAAAGAGATTTTTATCTTTTATATCACCAGCCCACACCTCACGACTTTCCTGATGATGATGATTAAAAGAATTTTATTCAAAGTTTCAAAGTATTGCAAAGTATACATTTTTCCCATTTTTCTGACAATGCGTGGATGGCATGCGAAAAAAACTGTTCTTCTTCTGAAGCAAACCATAGTTATCGAGTAGGAAGTACCATTTACGTAGGAAGTAAAGTGGTCCTCGGTAAACCCGTGCCCCATCGATGCAAATAAGTGATAATCGGACGGACACAAATCTGGCAAGTAAGCCGCATGTGGAAGTATTTCCCAATTAAGAGGTTCCAACGTTTCCATGACCGGTTTTGCTTTGTGAGGTGATGCATTATCATGCGAAGCAAAATCATTTTGTGTTGTCTTTTATCATATTCTGGTCGTTTTTCACGCAAAGAACGATTTAAATTGATCATTTGTTGTTGGTAGCTTTCAATATTTGCGGTTTCGAGAGGTTTTAACAGCTCAAAATAAATCACACTCTTCTGATCTCACCAAATACGAACATTGTCTTCCGTCGAAGCTATTTCGCCTTGCAGTCGATGTCGATGGTTGTCCTGGATCAACCCAAGACATTTTGCTCTTTGGATTCTCAAAATAGATCCTTTTTTCATCATCAGTCCACAAGATGGTAAAATAACTTTCTTTTGTATCTGGCGAGCAACATTTCGCAAGTGTTTTTTCTATTTTCCTCTGGCCTTTCATTCAGTTTATGAAGAACCCATTTGCTTTTGAATCTTTCACATGGCTTTTAAATGTATGGAGACGGCTTCTCGTAACACATTCAAATGATCCGCCAGTTGTTTTTGCGTTTCAGCGTCATTCTCATGCCTAATGCCTTCAAATTGTTTTGGTGGTCTTCCACGTTCTTCGTTTCTCACGTCAAAATCACCACGTTTGAATTTATCAAACCAAGAGCATGCTCACCGTGAATTTTGACAAGTATTCTATTTCTAATTTTCTTCAAATGATAAGAAAAAATTAATGATGTCCCAAATCGTAATATGTAGGAAAACAACTCGACATTATTAACACGTAAAAAACATGCGTTATTGTATGAAATTTGTAAGGGTATAAATTGGATGTTGTGGACAGATGTCAAAAGATAATATTGACACCGATGACGTGTGGTTTGTCGAAAGGTATATTGACAGGTGGCGCCATTTATTGGTTAATTCCGGTTTCATATTTTCACACCTAGTATTATAGATAATTTAACAAATATAAATTATTATTAAAAAATGGGGGCCACAATAAAATTATGAATTATTTAGTGGGCCGCGAGTAAAAAAAGGTTAAGAACCACTGGTCTAGACGAAAACAATGGTTTTTACACAATTTGTTTAGGTATATACAACCTCTGTGAAGATAGTCCAAATTTCTATCCCCGAAAATCGAAAAAGTTGTTTATGGCAATACTATACATTTGTATTGCGACATTAAATTATTAATTATAGCAATAAATCTAAATTTGGCAATTATTCCAGGAAAATTTTGAAATGTTTTCAATTTTTTTTTTACTTAGTTTGACACTTGAAAATTGTATAAATTGTGGAAAAGCGGGGGTTTGGGGGGTCTAAGGTATACAACGAATTAAAATTACATTAAAAAATATTTTGTATATACTGATTGTTGATTTTTTTAACATTTGTGGCAATATCAGAAGAAGCGATAAGAGCGATAAAAACTCTTTGATCTGTATCTGCAAGGTTGACGAAGCAATTAATATTAATAAAAATAATAAAAAAAATTTTGGAAAACTAAAAAAAGTGAAAAATTTTCCCCTCCTAAAAACTGATAGGAAACAATCCTGCATTTAAAAATTTATACTTCTTACCTGATCTTCTCGATGTATATGTAAAGTAAAATTACGCCAAATATACCGGCAGTGAAAATCAAAAATTCTTTAAATATTACTCCTTCACCAAAATGCAATATTTTTACTCTCACCCCAGAAAAATGTTTGTGTCATGATAGTTTTAGCTGTCATGACAGTAAATTTTTGGGGCTGACATTAAAAATGTCGTAATTTTTTGGGCTGAGAGTAAAAAAAATGTCATGATAGCAATAATTAGTGTTGCCATCTCATTTTTCGGGGATGAAATTTGGGCTATCTTTACATACATGTATATACAGAGTGTCATATTCAAAACACGACTCAATTTTTTTAAATTATAAAAAAATCGAGTCGTGAGAGTGAGAGAGAGAGAGAGAGAGAGAAAGAGGAACAATACTTAATTTAAACCTACTTTTAAACAATCAAAAAAATAATAATAAATGAAATAATTTGTAGATCGGTTCACCACAAATAACTCGTACGTGTTACAATGTCATTTGCCCTCACATGTATGTTCAGGTAATCATAGCTCCCCATCTCGACTTGCGAAAAAAGTCACCCATCCCGGATTTTAAAACGGATACCATTTTCCATTGGCGTAAACCAAAATACCAAGCCCGACCTCTCACTTAGGGGCTGATTTAAAGAAAGGGCAGAATATATTTCAATTCTGAGGTTTAATCAGTTTAATTCAGTTTAATTAATCAGTTCAGAGTTTTGCCGTGAGAGCGTAACAGTCAGAGATATTTCCGCACTTATAATGTACGTTGAGATAAGTTTAGGTTTAACTAATTAGCACTTCGTACCTTTATTTTCATTCCTTTTATTTTTACACTTTTGAACATTTGAACACTGTTTAAAATAATTTGTGATTTGATGTAAAATTCTAAGCTAATGTTTTAACTCAACCAAGTCTCCAACGCGCTATGCTTTGATCGATTAATGAACCTTAACCACAAGTGTTATGATCTGCGCGCTTAAATTAATGCTGTTCTTCACACACTATAAATTTACATTTTAAAAATGGTGTTTTTGATTTGCACATGCCATCGTCGTTGCACATATAATGCCACCGGATATAATTTTCGATTCCATAAAAATGAAAAAAAACCTCCTACTTTGCAATTAGTTTAATTAAAAATTTTCTCAGCCACTCAACACATTTTAATTATACAACAAATTTATTTAATTTTTTTTTTGTATGTAAAATCGCAATAAAAATGAAAAACGATAAAAAGAAAATGAAAATAAATTAACATTACTTTTATTCAATAAATAAATTATACTCCGGTTATTCGGGAAAGCGTGCACAGCACAACAACACAATACATAATAAATGGGATATTTTATCACCTTACTTCGTTAAAAATTTTATTAATGGGCGGTGTAGATCGCGTATAGTACATGTTAAACTGGATGCCACAGTGGAATTTTAAGTTTGGACATATGCTTCAAGGCGAATTTTCATGTTAATCAAAAAAATGTTTAACTTTTTGTAATGCGGACATTTTCATGCGATATTTTTTTTTTTGAGTAATGTGTTGGGCTTACCATAATATGAAATGTAGTCGGCGAAGATGTAAATAAGAAAAATAGTTTGATTCGCATCCGGCTTTTGTGAACTACACTTGGTGCAAAAAATTCACACAGTTGTATTTTAAAGATTATTTCATCACCTATCCAATGATACCACGTGTGTGTATTGTCTGTTCAAAACCAGGACAATAACAACAACAAAAAAACAACAACCCGAAAACGCTCGTACCAGGTAGCACCGGTTGCGGAACTTGTGGCGTATATAAAAGTGTACGTTTTAAAGGAATTGTCATCGTTCGCATATCAGCGTGCTTAGGCTGAACGGTCTTCTATCGATTGCGTCTTCATCCGGAACAGGAACAATGAATATCACACCAGAGGTAGCCACCCAAGTGATTGCACTAATTGATCCGGGGCAGAATCAAAGAGAAGTGTCTCGACAACTAAATTTGAGCCGATTCTCCGTTCGTCGAGTTTGGGAGAGATATTAAGAAACCGGTGCCTACAGAAGGCAAAAAGGATCTGGCCGACTTCGTGCTACAACCCAGCGTGATAACCGCTTTGCGGTGCATCGTGTTTGTTTTGGGGAGACATGTCATTGGAGGCGAAGGCAGATTTTGTGTTCATCATCGGAGCGAATATTGGCCGTCAATCAAGAGGATTGACTTCTCCACGGTACATTGAGGAGGTACCCGAGGACTACGTCGTACATTTAGCCGGGTTTATTGGTGAAAATTTCCTGTTTATGCAGGATAATGCGAGACCGCATACTGCTAGTATAGTGTACCAATCCCTTCCATCGGACATTTATGGAACGAGCTGAAAAAAAGAGTTCGAGCGATAGATATCACTCCAACGAGTCTCCGGGAGCTGCAACAGGCGAGCACAGAGGAAAGGGAGGTGATATCTCAAGATTTAAAGAAAATGTTGGTGAAATTAAAGAAACATCGAATGGAAGCTGTCATTCGGGCTGAGGGAATACTTTTGCTTCTATCTTTTTAAATAGAAAAACAATAGTTTTAATTTTAATTTAATTCGTAAATGTGTTATTTCGTAGCTGCCTTAATTAAAAAATTAAGCACCAAGAATAACTTAAAATAAAATTTATAGGAACCAAAATTTAAACCTATAAAGTTATAAATTAATCTGTAATTAAATTTTAAATTATGGGAAATTTATCGTTGCAATGGAAAGTGAGAATGGGATTGTATTAATCATCAGTAAAATTTTTAAGTATTTGGTCCAGCGGTAGATATGTTTTGTATATATTTGAATGCTAAGTGGTCTGCGTTTAGAGTATATTTTGTTACTTAAAACGACGTTCATTTGTGAAAATACGGGAATTAGCAGTAATCAGTAGATGGAAACACAGATAATAATGCTATTGCAAACTTCCTTAGAGATGTGAAATTGTTTGGAATGCTTTGCCACACTTTCAATACCTCATCATCAATATTTAACGATTTATTTTCGTTCCTTATACCATTTTCAGTAATGGTTTTTAAATTTTCAAATTTTTCGCCACCAAATTAGACTACACCGAAATTCATGCAATTCAGTATCCAACTCATCAAATTAATCCAGGCAAAATCGTGAAAATTACCATCAGAATGAACGTGCCAAGGAGCAAACAAATTTAATAAAGTTTTTAATTATTTTGACGTCGTTGAACCGAGTTGCGAAACATTCCTGTGTTTGTATGAAACACCTCACTAAATTTAGAAAATAATTCTTGCGACTCTCCTTTTTCAAACACGTCAAAATCTGTCACAAACTTTTTTAAATTGATGAAATATTTAAGAAGTGGGTAATTTCCAAACGAACATTCCATGTATATTTCTTAAATAACTGCAGCTTTATCTCAAAAGCGGCAATATAGCAGAATAATGATGATTTTATGTTTCCGTGCATTTTTTGATTTAATTCATTTAAATGAATACTGGAGTCAGTCAGAAACATTAACTGCATTAACCAATTGGTGTTGGTTAACCCTGGAAATACATTTTTTTTGTCTAAATAATAAATGAATAAATAAACGAATTTCATCTAAACAGTGAACAAACCTTTCCAATGATAAATCTCAACTAAGCCAACGAACGTGATTATACATCAGTAAACAGTAGGCTTTCATATGTGCATTCATATCCTTCATCGACTTTTTAAATTGTATTTTCGATAAATCACTCGCAACGACATTTTTATAACTTTAGCAACCGTTTCCATTACATGATTTAATTGAAATAATTCGTATTTTGCACATAAAACATTCTAATGGATCATACAATGGAATCCCATTACTGGATGACCTATTCACTTTTTCCAACAAAGTTTTAAATCTAGACTCTTTGCCGATCATGCTTGAGCATCCATCAGTAGAAATTGAACAAATTTTTTCAATTCTGACATCCGAATCGATTAAAGGTTTTTTGGCAGCTTTCAGAATATTAACACCTCTTGTTCGTTCTGGTAATGTTCCCAGTTTAATTAATTCGTCCCGCATTATACCACCTGCAGAATAAAATACCGTAATTACTAGCCTGACATCAGAGTTTATGTCAGAACTTTCATCAACTGCCAATGCAAACACATCAGCTACACGGAGATCAGATATTGACTGATCACTAACTTTTTCGTTCATTTTTAAAATCCGGTTCTGTACGGTATTTCACTTAATTGAATGGCCGTGTATTTTGTGTAAGTATTTTATCCTTGTTGTCAAAACCCTCGAAAAGCGATTTAAAAAAATTCCACTTCACCAAATGCCTTTCCATATTTAGCTATTTCACTGGTTATGCAAGCATCATATTTACAATAACAACATAATCCAGAGGTGGAGAAAATTTTTAAAAGTCGTGGTTTTTTCATTTGTAATTTTATTTGGCTATTTTCTTTTTTTATGAATAATTTTATGGCGTGCCGGCGGAATTCTTAAACGTCATAAGTTTGACACGCGTGCCACGCATTTGCGACCAGGGCACTATATGCTATAAAAATCTTAATAAGTGATTTACTTTTAATTATTGTTATACAAACGAGCCTTATCTTCATGATATGAACCGGTAGTGCTCAAGGTGTCATGTTGTAAGCAAGATCTAACTGGCCATATATAGGCCACGTTACATTATATATCTCTATGTATTGACTAACGAAATATACAACTAATTCATACTAGTCACTTACATGAGTAGATGTCTCTAATATTTTCAAAATAAAATGTATTTGTTATTTAGTTAACACTAGAACTACGAACCGGTCAAAATGACCGATTACATCATTTATTTATAACATTTCCTCTTTAATAAAAATCATGACATTATCGTAAAATATTAAATAAGACAAAGAGGAAATGTTATAAATAAATTATGCAACCGGTCATTTTGACCGGTTCGTAGTTCTAGAGTTAAAAATGGCAAATTTAGAAGAAACTTTTAACCGGCGATTGTTTGACAAGCCTGTGGCACTATTCTGGTAATTCCCTGGGAATAGGGAATTGGGGAAAGATTTTATATGTAATTTGTATTTAAAATGTTTTTTTCTGGCATACGGTAAGAAGCTAGTGTTAATTTTTTTGAAAACAAAGTTAAAGTGGGAATAATTTTCCCTACCAATTTAGATATGGAAAAATTATTCCCAATTTATAAATATTTACATCAAACTTTTTTCCTCAGTAGGCCGGAAAAAAACATTTTAAATAGAAATTACATATAAAATCTTTCCCCAATTCCCTATTCCCAGGGAATTACCAGAATAGTGCCACTGGTGTAATAAGTGAAATTTAATTAAACATCAGGCACGGTTTGTTTTATGCCATCTATTAATGACTGGCATGAACTAACCATCAAATCTATCTACTAGTCAGTAGTCGGAAATTTAGCATTAACGTTAACTATTGTTACGTTTTTGCCTTGTCACTTAAAGTTCGAATCACTGGATTGTGAATAAATACAACTGCTTCAAATTTGAACTCACACAATTTTATTTACACAACACAATTTATTATACAACACAAAATTAACAATTAATTATTACAATTATAACACACTTTTTAATAATCACTTTAATAATCTTTCTATTTAACCTTCACTGTATCACGTTTAAAATAAGACTCAGCATTCTACGTTAGCGTACGCCTTTATATACCAAAATATTTGTTTCTAGAATAATCCTAAATATCAAGAATTGAGCAAATATGTTTTTTTTTTTTTATTTTTATTTATTTATTTATTTATTATTAATAATAATCATAAAAGTGTAAATGACAACCAATGGATTTAATGTCCTTTAAAAGCTCGTCATTCACACTTATGAATGGTACAAAACATATACAGCATATAGTGTCATAGTGACTAAAACTACATTACGCATAATAAACAATAAAATACAAATATATAACAATATAATTAAATTGAATTAATTAATGATGATTGGTTTTATTAATCACAAATAATCTTTAACTGATGATAGCAGATGAGATTTTATCATTCGTTTAAACATAAAAATATGTACAGCATTCCTAATATTTTCAGGTAATTTATTATAAATATATGGCCCAATAAATGTTAATGATTTTCTACCATATTCCGTTTTAATTTGGGGGCACTTCAACTGACAGGAACCTCTGGTTGAATAGCCATGACCTCGAAATTCGAATTGTATAGACGCAAGTAAAGATGGGATGTGCAGACACTTAAACATGTAGATCGACACATACATCTCAAAAATTGCTTTAATTGGAAGAATGCCTATAGCAACAGTTCGATAGAGCTCTACAGTAGGAAACAGGTGAGGTAGTTTAAACATTGCTTTACAGCACCTATTTTGTAAAATCTGCAATTTATACAGTTTTTCTTTAACGGCTGAGCCAAAAGTAGAAGAGGCGTATGAGAATCGAGTATGAATAAATGAGAAATAAATTGATTTTAACACATGTTGTGGAACAAAATCAGCCAGTTTTATAATCAAGCAAATAAAAGGGCAAACTTTAATACAAATAGAATTAATATGGTCATCCCACGTCATATGCTTGTCGAGTGTTACGCCAAGGTACTTGAATTTGTCTACTCGCTCTATGGTGCAATTTGCAACTTGAAGTGGTGGTAAATCAATGTGCCGTAGGCGTGGGGAGTGAAAAATTATATATTTCGTTTTGTTAAAATTTACTGATATTTTGTTCAGATTCAGAAAATCTAAAAGTAAAATAATATCATCCCTCATTTGTGACATTGCTACCTGACAATCCCTGGATTCATAAAAGAGGGCCGTATCGTCAGCAAACATTCTAATATCACCCGTGAGCGGTAATTTGGCCATATCATTTACGTAGATTAAGAATAGCAAAGGACCAAGTACACTCCCTTGAGGAACACCACAGTTCACACCTAAAGTGGAGCTTTTAACACCATTTAAAATCACAAACTGCTTTCGATTACTAAGGTAACTTTCTAAAAGTTTGTGTGATAGGCCACGGAAGCCATAAATTTGTAATTTCTGTAGAAGTAAACTGTGATCTATACAATCAAAAGCTTTACGAAGATCAAGAAATAAGCCAGATATATAGTTTTGCCTGTCAAAATTACGATAGATCAAATCAGTAATGTCTGTTAGGGCCAAATCTGTACCAGAAATGTTAGTATAGAAATGACGCCTAAATGTTGAGTATAAATCATAAATGCAATTGAACAATTAATGAAATTAACTTATTCTATTCTAATCTAGATGTCACCGTAACACTACCCCCCACCTAAGCCTGTTCGTCCCGAACAGGATCCAGATCACCTCCTCTGTAGAGCGCCAAACGCTCTAAATGCACCACCTTTGGTTTACCTTTCCGTCCTTTCTGTATGCGATAAACCACGTCGTTCAACTTTTTAATGACAGTGTAAGGTCCTTCCCATGTGGGTTGCAACTTCGGTGATAATCCCTTGTGCCGTTGTGGGTTGTGAAGCCATACCAATTGCCCTTCCTCGAAGGCTTGATTATTTGCTCGTATGTCATATCGAGCTTTCATTCGATCACTTGATACCCGAATTTTTTTCTCCCGTACAAATTGATGTATTTCATTAAGTTCCTCTTTCATCCGGTCGACGTAATCCTGTCCGCATAGAGCTGCTGATGGAACAGCCCCAAACTTTAAATCTCCCGGTAATCGCAGATTGTTCCCAAATATGGTTTTAGCTGGTGTCACTCCTGTTGTGTCATGTACCGCTGATCGGTAGGCCATCAGAAACATCGGTATATGTCGATCCCAGTTTCGTTGGTTCCTTTCCACAACCTTTGCTAGATATTTCTCCAATGTGCCATTGAATCTTTCCACCATACCGTCCGACTGTGGGAGTAAAGACGTCGTTCTTGTTTTATTGATTCCAAGCATCTGACATATCTCCTGAAATACCACCGATTCGAAATTCCTTCCTTGATCCGTGTGAATTTCCATCGGTACACCAAATCTGCTAATCCATTTGTTGACCACGGCATCAGCTATTGCTGTTGTCTCCTGATTGGGTATGGGGTACACTTCCGGCCATTTGCTGAAATAGTCCATTATTACTAGCACATATTTATTTCCGCTCTCGGTGGTTGGAAATGGCCCCGCCACATCCATTGCAATTCTCTCAAATGGTGCCCCGACATTATATTGTTTCATGGTTCCACGGCTTTTTCGTGCTGGTCCCTTTACTGCCGCACATTAGTCACATCTTCGACACCATTCTACTACTGACTGTCTACATCCGGACCAGTAGAAACGTTGTCGAATTTTGGCCAATGTTTTATTAATCCCTAGGTGACCTCCACTTGCTCCTCCATGATACTCCTTGAGGATTACCGCTATCCGATCTTTTGGCACCACTACCAACAATTGTTTTACTTTACCATCCGTGCTTTCCCACTTTCGTTTTAAACATCCATTTTCTATGTGGAGGCTATCCCATTGAGCCCAATACGCTTTTACAATGGGAGTTTTGTCAGCTATCTCACTTCATGTGGGCCGGTGTTTCTTTTCCTTATGTTCCATGATAAATGACAGGTCAGCATCCCGTAATTGCTACTTCTTGATCATTTCATCAGTCCATTCCTCATCAGGTAGCACTTGCATAAGCCGAATATCGACGATGTTTTCCTTACCCTCCACACGCCCACAATGCTTGCATTCCACGGGACATGGCCTTCTTGATAATGCGTCGGCATTTCCATGTGCACTTCCCTTCCGATGTTCAATTTGGAAATCGTGGCTTTGCAAACGTTCGACCCAACGTGCTTCTTGTCCCTCTGGATTTTTGAATTGTAACAACCAGCGCAAAGCTCCATGATCCGTCCGTAGAAGAAATTTTTGGCCATAGAGGTACTTATGGAAGTGCTTAACACATTCCACTATAGCCAACAACTCTTTCCGTGTCACACAATAATTTCGTTCCAATTTTGATAATATCTTGGAGTAATATGCAATAACTCGCTCCTCACCATGTGTTGCCTGTGATAATACTCCTCCTATACCACCATTACTTGCATCGGTGTCCAAAATGAATTTAACGTTGGGTATAGGGTATGCGAGGATTGGTGCTTCGCATAATCGACGTCTTAGTTCCACAAATGCCTCTTCCTGATCATCCTTCCATTCGAATGCCTTGTTCTTCCTGGTTAACTCGTGTAAACTCTTTGCGATACTGGCGAATCCTGGCACAAACCGTCTATAATAGGTGCACAATTCAAGGAAGCTCCATAATTCATGTAAGTTTTTAGGTCGTGGCCATTCCTTCACTGCTGCGATCTTGTCTTCATCGGTATGGATTCCATTAGTTGTTACCTTATGACCCAAATATTTTACTTCCGTTCTAAATAGTTTGCATTTCTTTGGGCTTAGCTTCAATCCGGCGGCTTGTATCCGATCCAAAACCTCTGCCAAATTCCTTAAATGCTCGTCGAAATCCTTGCCCATAACGATGATGTCGTCCAAATATACGAGGCACGTCCTCCAATGTAATCCCTTTAGCACGCGCTCCATTAGCCGTTCAAAAGTCGCAGGGGCGTTACATAATCCGAATGGCATAACGTTAAATTGCCATAATCCGTTACCCACACTGAATGCCGTTTTCTCGCGATCTTCCTCCTGGACTTCCACTGGCCAATAGCCGCTTTGCAGATCTAATGTCGAAAATATTGGAGCACCCGATAATATGTCTAACGTGTCATCGATCCTTGCAATGGGTAACTATCCTCTTTCGTCACAGCATTTAATTTTCGGTAATCCACGCAGAATCTCATGCTACCATCCTTTTTCTCGACTAACACCACTGGTGAACTCCATGGACTGCTTGATGTTTCGATTACTCCTGCTGCTTGCATATCTCTTACCATTCGATCAACTTCTTCTTGTTTTGCCAAAGGTAATCTCCTGGGTGGTTGGCGAATCGGCATTTCTGCTCCTGTATCTATTCGATGTTTTACCATTGTGGTTCTCCCATTATTATCCGATGTACTGCAGAATATTTTCATGTACCGCTCGGGCAATTGTTTAGCCAAATTTTTCTGTTCCATGGTAAGATCTTCGGTCCATTTCTCCATGCGTTGATCTATAATTTCTTTTTGCCCATGCGGGTTAGTCGTCTTAATCGGATTTTTCTGCTCGCACTTCACTATCGCAGATATTTCTTCACATTTTCCGATTATTGTCCCTTTCTTGGTGGTTTTCGTCTTATCCGAGAGAGTTAGAGTCCTAATTAGTACTCTATTATCGCTGTCTGGTTTTACCAGAACTTTCCCGATCATAATTTCTCTGGCTCCGCTCTCCGCTTCATTGGCTTCCACAACCCACAACCTGGGTGACCCAGAACCTCCCTCCAATCTTGCCCATACTATTGTTTCCAAGTTCGGTGGCAGCTTCTCCCGATGATCCATTATAATTTGCCTGCTCGTTTCTCCTATAACGGCGCTAACGTGAAGTGTCAACTCGATATTATCGTAGGTTAATACACCCCGTCCAACATCCACAACGAAGCCATTCGTTCTCATAAAGTCCATTCCCAAGATGACTTCGTCTACAATATCTGCAACCAGCACCTCGTGTTGAAAGTGATTTCGCCCAATCTTTATTTTTACGACCTTTTTCTCTTTTATTGCTAAATTTTCTCCAGTCGCCGTTCGTAACTTCATCCCATTAGCTGGTTCCATAATTCCATCGATAATATCCTCACGAACAATCGTATGAGTTGCTCCCGTATCCAGCGTGATCATGCATTTCTTCCCATCAATATCGGCTTCAATTGTCAAGCTGTCACCGCATCTTGCTACTCTCGAAACATGGATGGAGGTTATGGGGCAATCGGTTGTGGGAGTCAGCTTCTGCCCCTTCAAGCTGACTCTTTTTAGTTTAACGACTCCGTTGTCGTTTGACCCTCCTTTCTGGATTCTATTTGCTCCTCGTTTGGTATACGCTTCGTAGGAGATGGCGACCTTGCTCGTTTCTTCTTAATTTCCCAACAGTCCCGTGAGATGTGACCCATTCTATCACATACCCAGCATTTAATCCTGCCACTTCCATCTCTGAACCTTGGCGTAACCCGCGCGGTGTCTATTCTGGAATCAATCTCCACTCGACGAATTTTCATTGCTGGTTTGATGATGGTTTGCACAGTTTCGCTTGTTAACGCACAAGCGATGGTTTCCGTGAAAGTTGCCTTAGGTGACAACATCACCGCTCTGCGCTTCTCAGGATCTCGAATACCGCCAATGAATGCATCTATTTTAATTTGCTCCATGTAATCGGCCGACATATTTGAATGGGCTAAATGCGCGAGCCGCTCAATTGCCGATGAAAATTCCTGTAGCGATTCTCCTCCTCTTTGGTATCGACCCTTCAATTCCATGCGATAGATTTCTCGTTTGCGGTCACTTCCGTATTTTCGATCTAACGCCTTCATAATTCCCATGTAAACGTTCCTGCTCGGGAATGATTTGTAGTGTTTCTGCCGCTTCGCCTTTAAGAGCCACAATTAACACTGCAACACATTGTTCTTCAATCCACTGATTTTGCTTAATCGCCGTTTCGAACTGGAACTTAAAAATACTGAAGGATGTTGTTCCATCAAATGTTGGTGGTTTTATCTTAACTGCATTAACCGTCTGGATCACTTGATTTGTCGTTCCATTCGCCTTGACATCTTGGAGCTCCTTCTCGAGACGTTGAAAATCGTGTTTAACCGATTCAAATTTTTGTTGAACCGTCCCTTTAACATTTTGAATTTCTGCGTGTACTTCTGTTTGCAGTTTTTCCACTTTACCGTGTAGTGTAGAAGATAACTCCAGAAAATTCTCGTCCATTTTCTTTTGGCCATCTTCTATTTGGTTTTTAATGTCTACCCCTTGTTGCTCCATCTGCTGGTTCATTTCCTGGTTTGATTGTTTAATGTCCGCCCCTTGTTGCTCCACCTGCTGTTTCATGTCCTGGTTCGACAATTTCATTTGATGTTTAATATCCGCCCCTTGTTGCTTCAACTGTTGTCCCATCATATTCATAGCAGCCATCAACAGCGATAAATCGAAACTTCCAGATGGGTTTTGTGTTGTTTCGACCACCGTTTGTACGTCCTTTTCTTTCTTATCCATACTGATCTCATCCGTTTTTTCCTCTTCGAAATCATACACATCTGGATTTAAACCGTCCTTCTCCATGGCCTCACGTAGTCGCTCCACCAAACTAGCTTTTGTGCCTTCACTAGCCAAACCTCGCTGTTTCAGTAGCAAGCTTTAATTCGTAGAGAATTATTCTTCTTATTATTCACAATCCCACCGCTGTCACCAATTGTTACGATTTTGCCTTCTCACTCAAGGTTCGAATTACTGGATTGTGAATAAATACAACTGCTTCAAATTTGAATTCACACAAATTTATTTACACAGCACAATATTTATACAACACAAAATTAACAATTAATTATTACAATTATAACACACTTTTTAATTATCACTTTAATAATCTTTCTATTTAACCTTCACTGTATCACGTTTAAAATAAGACTCAGCATTCCACGTCAATGTACGCCTTTATATACCAAAATATTTGTTTCTAGAATAATGCTAAATGCGCATCGAGCAAATATGTTAGTATAGAAATGACGCCTAAATGTTGAACCAAATCATAAATGCATTTGAACAATTAATGAAATTAAGTTATTCTATTCTAATCTAGGTGTCACCGTAACATTAGGATTAGTATTTTCTGCAAAGTACTAATTAAAATTAAGTTTGAAGCTTTCGCTATTGGAATATGGCAAACTTTAATGGCTTGATTTTCTTTTTGTATGGAATATGGCAAACTTTAATGGCTTGATTTTCTTTTTGTAATTTTAAGATAGAAATTAGCAAATTCAATATACAAATTAACAATTTCATAGTTATATTTAGTTTACTTAGTCTTTTGAGAGATTGGATGGCATTTTGGTGCCCATTTTGCAGTAGGTCTGCAATTATGTTAACATTGTTAAACACGTATTTCCGCACTATAAAAAAACGCAGAAGGGAGGCAAATGTGAATTATTTTTTTTATTAATAGCAATCAATATATAACAATTATACCGCAATCAATATTCCAATTTCGCGATTAACGATAAATTAGCATTAAAAATGTGCCGCCAAATCATAAATCTCTAAATCTTAATCGTATCGCGATAATCTCTAACACATTATAGCATACACATTTTACAAATTTATCTCACGTTTCGTCGTACCGGTTCAATCTAATCTTCAACAAAAAAAAAAAATAATAATATTGTTCAGTCATGTCACACAATAAATTTTATAATGAATTCGATTTAATTAATCTTAGATTTGAGTCTTTACTCGCTGATTAGCAATCAAATGTTAATAACAAATTCATTTCAATTAAGTATAAATTGTCTCCGTATACGAACATGAGTAATGTCACAGCGCCGCGTCCAATTCAATCTCATGAGAATTAATTGAATTGCATTATTGCATATACAGAAGAAGTAGAACAACTGTACATACGAGTACATACATAAATTGTAAGAAAAGTTGAATTATTTATAATTTTATATAAGTATCTTAATTATCTTATCATCACTAATTTGTCGCATGTCAAACTTTATTATTATTTTTCAATTGACATATACCCGTCGTACATGAATAAAATAAGGCAAACCGTTTATATTATGTACGACTATATCAGTTTCTTATATATGCGAGTATCGCGCGCACGAGAGGCGTGCATAAGACGTTAAGTTTTTTTTCTTACATAACATTAGATGTTGTAGCCAGTTAGTATTAAACATTTCATGTTTGTAAGCCAATTTTCATTTTTAAAATTCCAAAATGATTGGTTATTAAAAAAAATTTATGGCGGTTGGTGGCCACACCATACGTAACAACGTATCTCTTCAGCTTTTTCTTGTTTTTTCGCGTTTTTTTTTACTTTTATCTTAACGATCATTTCACCATCATTAAAATTGATCAGATCATGAGACGATGATTATATAATTTGTTTTGTAGTTTTTTGTTCTGTTGAGGTGGCTTGGTGCATCGGTGTGCGTCACCTCGATCGCTGTGCCAAGAAAATTGCATTTATTAAATAGTTTTTTTAGTATATTGGTTGGTATAAGAAAGAAATATTAAATAAGACAAACACCAACAGATAAATGTTGCAATTTTTTCTTAATTGTGGAGCGTTAACGTGATAACAATATAATTGATGTTAAAATTCGTTGTATGATACAATCACCGGTACAAGGGGAGCTAAAACGTAGACGGGGATATTTACCGTATGACGGTTCAATCAACAATTTTATTTTACTGGTGAGTTTGTATAACGATTAAAGTAGCAGTTCCTAAACTGAGTGTTTCAGCATTTATTGAATTGAATGAGTAAAATGGAAGTACCATGAAATTATATTATTAAACAAAAACCGTATAGGAATAAAAATTTATAATAACCAGGTTTTAGCTGCTCCTCAAACACGCGAGACGTGTGTTTTAAATATTGTATTAATTAAACATTAAATATAAAATAAATATAAATCGAACATCATTCATCAAATGCAAAATCATCAATCGAATATTGTTAAATAAAATATTAAAATAAATTATATTAATAAAAGATTATAAAATATAAGTTGGACAATTGTTCATTAAATGTATGTGGTATCAATATAACATCCATAAACTGGTGACCCAGATGTGATTCAGAATATCCGTGAACACGTCCAACACAAAGTTTTTTACTACGGAGCAGCATCAGTTAGTTGTCAGGACAAATAAAGGGGTGAAAAAGCTACCTATAACGCCAGCCACTAGCAGTCCACTCTAATATCGATATTAATTTACTACGGTTAACTAAAAAACTTGTATCAACCTGCTTGCCAAATACAAAAAGCAGTTTGCTTCTAGCAAATTAAACCAAATCTTTAAGGTAATAACAATTATCCAGCCGCAATGGGTATATAGAGTTGAACATAATTGCGATTTTGTTAATACAAAGCGATATGCAAATTTTTATTTAAATTTTTGTTTTAATTCAATTTCTGGGAACAAAATTATTTGTAAATTACTATTGTAGTCGTTTGTTGAATAATAATTATAATTTATTTACATAGCACACAGGGTAAATAATATTAACATATATATGATGTGAGTGGATCACGTGATTTTGTTGAAAATTTCAGACATTTTGGAACCCATATAAAATTTGTATTGTGTTAATTACTAGCTTTGTATGCTGCTGATATGGTTTAATGCGGTTATTGTTTACATGACAAATTTATTAACGTAATCGTATTATAAGCGTCACTCCATAAATTATTATGTTTAATGAATAATAATTTGAATATAAGAATTTTGATCACGAATATTTAAATTGATATATCCTTCATGTAGGTTTATATTGATTTGCAATGAAATTAAATTGAATGCATATTATATTAAAATTTGTTCTAGCAGATTTTTATGTGAACAGCTTGTGGGAAAGGGCTCGTTGAAAATAAAGTTGTCTTTAATTCTACACCGCTTCACGTGGACGTCTGGCCTTAAAGCTAACGACTGTTATGATGGCATTATGTATAAAAATGTCTTGAAAGTTTAAAACTTGTATAAGAGATAATTTTACTTTCGCCCAAAATAAATTCGATCGTACGAGTGAAAGAGAAATAATCCAGATAACCAATTTCAACCTTTATAATTTTTGCAGCTTTTTATCGCACGTTTATTTTTTTATACCCCATATTAGCTTTCACTGTGAGCAAAACTTATGGAAACTTGTAAGAAGTTCCTTCAATTTCCACTCGAAATTTACTTTCAGATCATGGTCATTGTCAATATATCGGCATTTTCAGAAAATAAGGCATGAAAGAAGCCCAATAGAAGTATCCGTAGCACCCAATTTTCTATGTCAAAACTTATATTTAGCGCGCTATTTTTGCATATACATAATTAATTTATTTAACAAAAAACTAATATTTTTCATTCAACTTTTGAGTTAAAAATCGACATAAAAATCTTTTGCTCTACCTATTTATCGGAAGCTGCTATCCGGAGCGCTATCCATTTCAATGGGAAATTCGAAAAGGCCTTTATTTTGTAAACCCGTGAAACCATTAGAAACTTAATCTTACAATAAAAATTTAAAACGATGCAAGATGAATTCTTGTTTATAACGACATGTCAAAATAAATGTGAATTAGTATATTTCAGGTGATAAATGTTTGTTTAATGGGTGCATTTATTTTTAATTTTTATGGTATAGCGACACCAGTGAATAATAGCTGCAGTTTCAGTAGACATTTCCCATTCGGCGCCGAATAGTGTTCGAATAATAAAACACGAGTGCATAACAGGATTAGTTTTTCGCTGAAACGATATGGGCTCACACTTGACTGCTATGGTTACACATGACACAGTAGTACGAAATCATGATTTCGAGTTAATCATAATTACGAAACTAACAGTGTGTCTATGACATAAGCCGAGTGGGAAAATTCGCCTATGTTTGGATTCGAGTAATGCCATAGACAGATTACTGGTTTCGTAACTATAATTTCGAGATCATGATTTCCTAAATGAGAACTCAGTACACACTACAATTGCTTTTGTCTTCTCGTTTTGTTTTAAATAGTAATGGAGTAGGGATTGACAAAAATGTCAAGATTGACATTTAATTGACTTTTAAATTGTCAGAAATGAGTTATATTGACAGAACCGAAAAAAAATTGTTCCCGCCAACTAAATATCTCAATGACAAATAGAAAAATCAAAGGAAACTAGATTTACTTGGTAAACTATTAGTGTCCGGAATCTCCATTTTTGATGTATTCGGCGTTGGGAGCAAAAAAATGCCTTGGGATGAGAAAATATATCTCACTCCGAAACTAAGTATAAATCTAGTTGCAAACCATGGTGACACATTATCACGAAATCATGGTTAACTCGAAACTATAGTTATGAAACCAGTGGTCTGTATATTGAATGAATATTGAATGCTGTAAGTAAACAAGATCCGGTTACTGTTATCTCTTGCCCCATATATTTCGCATATTAGGTCGTTTGAAAAGCACAAATTTTCTTTCCATGTGAATTTGTTATTTTGTTCGATGTCTTTTTATTAATTCCACTAGAAAAATTCTGATCTTATAAATCAGGATTTATTCGCGAATTCCAACAAACTAGCTGACATCGGGTGAACAAAAAGGGGGGGATCAAAACTGTCATAACAATCGATTTGACAATTCTCGTCCCCCTTGTAGACGTAGAAACCAACGGTATCTACATTCGATGACAATCGCCAATATATTTATGTGTGTATACAAGGGTTTCGGAAACGGCTCGAACGATTTCATGACAATTGCTAAAAGGTTTTCGAGTATCAAAAATCAGTTGCGATGGGTCTTGGTTTCAGGAAAATTCGTTTAGGGAGTTCTCCAGTAGGACGCGGTTTCCATTTTTCTTATTTTTTTCTTAGCTCAAACGACTTTCATGACAATTTCTGAGGGAAGTTTTTCGAATACCAGGAATCGATTGCAATGGCTCCTGATTTCGGAATAGTACGGTTAGAAAGTCATCTGGTTGGGGTTCGGGTCTCCTTTTCAATTTTTGTTGTTGGCTCGCAGGATTTTGATAAAAATAAGTGAAGGAGAGGGAAATCCAAATACGAGGAATTCTGGTGATCGATCGTGATTTCGGCGCAAAATCAATCCAATAAACCCTGGATCTCTTTCATTATTTTTTTTCTGCTCACACGATTTCTTAAAAATTGATGGGAAAGCGTTTTCGAGCACCAGAAACCAATTGAGATGGATCCTGATTTTGGAGAAAATTCATTTAGGGGTCCTTCGGTGGAGGAGCGGTTTGCTCACATGATTGGCTCACATGATTGGAATTGATTTTGATCATTCGATGGGGCCCGGTTGCAATATTTTTCGGCTTGAACAATTTTTCTAAGAACCGTGGTGATAGGTGTTTTTAATAAATGGAATGGATTGCAATGAGTCCTAATTTCGGGAAAATCCGTTTATGAGGTTCCCGTTGGGTCCCAGATTGCATTTTTTGAAAATAAATGGTACCACTGGTACACACTGGTGTACAATTATTTACATTTTCGTTTGGTCTTATATACTATAGTTTTGATTTGTATTTAACTCCTCCTCTTTCTATTTCTTATATTTTATGATTAGATCGTAGATTCTGTTGGTCTTTGTATTGATTTTGTCCTTGAGTAAGTTATTGTTTTTCCTTTCTTTGTATATTTCCAGTTCTTCTAGTCTATTTAATTGTTGTCCTTTCCTAAGTTTATGTAGTACTGTTAAGTTTGTGTCTATGTCTGTGTATTTGTGATTTTCGGTTTTTAAGTGTAGGGCGTAATGTGATCTGATGTCTTGTAAAAATAACTGATGAAGGAAAAACCATCCGAAATCGATTTTAAAAATAAAAATAAAAATAAAATAAATTGTCACTATAAGGAAAATTACTAAATTAAATTAAATAAATAAACAGTGTTTTATATATAATTAATTATGTTGGTTTATTGTTCGGGGTTCCTTCCCCTAGCTAGTTTTAGTCCGCGGATAGTATTTTATTTCCCACCTACCCTCCGGCAAGCCGGTTAAAGAGCATTCCCCTATCCGCCACCTGGGGACGCGCCACGATGGAAATTTGGCATCTCCACACGGGATTTTTCACAGTTTGAGTGGAAAAATAACAGAATTTTGCGAGCTTGTTGAAAATAAGCCACGAAAATCTTCTCAGTTCTTCTAAAAATCAGATGGGTATAACTTTTTCCGATAAGTTTGAATATTATTTGAGCGTCTAAAATCATATTTTTTATCAATGCCTAAGCCACCAAGACGTTGATGATATTTTTTGAAAACTCATTTAGTGAAGCTTATTTGCTTTTTCTACACTCTTTGATAAATGTTTTCCGGTTCAATATCAAAAAAATAGAAAAATAACAGAAGCTATTAATTGAAATGATGACCAATGTTGAGGAGTTAAACGGGCACTTAGGAATGAATTGTAAAAAAAAAATCCGAAACTCACTCTAAAGGTTTTGCGAAAAAATTATGATTTGGTGAAGGAATGGGTAGTGAAAACAAAATGCACTTGAAATCTATCAAAATTGGTTAGAATATTTAAAATAATGGACAAAAAACTTTGAAAACTTTTCTTCATTAGCCCAAGGAACCAGAATGAACCAAAATATCAAATACACTGAATTTTTTGCTGAATGATTCCATACTTAACCAGTTTATCAATTTAAGGAGCTTTTCAAAGGATGCTAATAAACAAAAACCATTTGACGAAAAATTTTCACCTGAAAAATAGGTAAGTTTCTGTATAACTATGCCAAGCGAAGAACAAGATTCTGGATTTTTAAAAATTTGCCAATATTTTTTTAACATTATAAATAATAAGTGGACTGATGATCGCAATAGACTTGACTTGGAGACAGTAGGTTAGGTTTCAATGGTTGCTCTCGCACATCACTTAGGCCAATTATGACCCATTGTGATACCACAGGATCCGACATCATAAACTCCCTTAAACCCATTTAGTACTATTAATATAGCGTAAAAGATCTCGCACATTACAGGATTCGAGGTGACAGAGGCTGTCCATAGTGTATTTTCCCAAGTGATCATGTCTTCTACCAGCTAGCGCAGGGCACGAGCAAAGGAAGTGAGCAAGAGTCTCCTCCTCCTCCTCGTCCATGTAGCTTGTACAGAAGTCATTTGCATCCAGACCCAGCCTTCTTGCATGTTCTCCAAAAATGTAGTGCCCAGTAATTATCCTCACAATTCTACCTAAATCACGCTTACTTAGTGTGATTAAGATCTTGGAGCGATTCAAGTTCGGCTCAGGCCATACTTGCTTCGCTACCCTGCCAGTTGAACTGGCGATTCACGTAGCATTTGTCAAGGCAACTGCTTCCCTATGGCTTGCTGCTTTCAGCATAGACATAGGCCTTCCTACACGTTCTCTCCCTGGTTCCAGTTGGAGGGTCGTACCGTACCTTGCTAACTCGTCTGCCCTGCAATTTCTCTCAACGTCAGAATGGCCCGGAACCCAGACCAACTGGATATTGAAATGTTCACTCATCTCGTTAAGAGATGTGTGACAATCCAACCCCACCCTTGACGCCAGGGAAACTGAATCCAGTGAAAGAATGGCCGTCTGAGTGTCCACATAGATAATGATATCAATTAACGATATTACATTAAGCTTCAATCAATTCATGACCTCTTCAATCGCTAAAACTTGAGCCTGGTACACACTGCAGTACTCAGGCAGACGAAAAGATAAACTAACATTTAATTCTGCACAGAATACACCCGCTCCCACTCTATCATCGAGCTTGGAGCCATCAGTGAAGAATTTAGCTGACCCGGTCTCTATAATGAGACCACTATTCTAATACTCCCTAGAGGGGAGAATCGCCTTAGAAAGCTTGCCGAAACACAACAGGGGTGTTATATAGTCTAAATTCGCCAGGTCATGCCTCGCGGAATTGACTATAGTTGAGTGAATTTTTTGCAGGCACTTACACTCCAAAGTCGCTGATAGCCGGGCGGCCGTATTGACCGCCATTTGCTTGCCAAGGATATCCAACGGTACAGCATGACCTCTAGGGCACCAGTGGGGGTTGTTTTCAGCGCTCCACTAATGAGCAGACCGGCTGCCCGCTGCACCTTCCCCATCATGTTCCTGTATGTTAATTTCTCCAGAGCTGGCCACCATACGCTCACACCATACAATAGTACGGGCCTTACAACTTCCGTGTAAAATGTACTAGCTTCGGTTTCAAGCCCATTTTTAGATGGGTTTAACCCCCAATCCACATCTACTGGCCCAACTCGCAGTGATTGATAGCGCATTCTGCATCACATCCCTGATTGTATCCAGGTGCTTACCCGAGACAGCTATCGCTACGTCATCGGCATAAGCAACCACACTTATTCCTTCCCTCTCCAGTTCCAGTAGTAGTCCATTGATTACTATGTTCCAAAGAAGGGGAGAGAGGACACCTCCCTGAGATGTTCCTCGAACGACCCGTCTCCTGATGGAAACTTCCCCCATCCTCGCTATGACCATTCTGCTTCCAAGCAAGTGATCGATCAGCCTGATTACTGGGTCTTCGATAAGTGGCAGCAATCCTTCCCTAATTGCCTCCACCTTCACGTTGTTGAAAGCGCCCTCGATATCGAGAAACGCCACCAACGAGAATTCTTGAAAATCCAGTGACTTCTCAATTCCCCGAACCAAGGTGTGTAATGCCGTATCCACGGACTTACCCTTATGGTACGCATGCTGAGATTGTGCCCAGTTTCTGGGTACAATTCTCGACCGAATATAGACATCCAGCAGCCTTTCCATGGTTTTCAGCAGAAAAGATGATAGAGATATTGGTCTTAAGTCCTTAAGGTTGCTCTGCGAGCTTCTACCTGCTTTCGGGGTGAAGATCACTCTAGCCTCCCTCCATTTTATCGGGATGTACCCCAGCTTCGGACACCCTTTGAAGATGACTTCCAGCCAGGGAAGCAAGACCTCCAAGTTCTTCTGAAATTCTGCTGGCACAATCCCATCTGGGCCAGCTGACTTAAAAGGCTTAAACCCTTTAATAGCCCATTTTATCTTCCGTGTATTCAGAAAATCCTCTGTACGTAACAGATGGACCCCACAGTCATTCCTAGGCCCGCAGTCATTCGAAGGCCCCGCAGTTGACATTTCCTCACTTCCAGGGAAGTGACTTTCCATCAAAAGATCGAGTCTCTTCACTAGACGCTGTCCATTCGCCAGCCGGTTTTATCAGATAGCCTGGAACAACTGGACTAGTAGAGAGACTCTTTCTTAAGCGCGAGGTTTCTGAGACCCCTTCCATTCTATCACAGAAGCGCCTCCATGACTTCCTCTGCGCCTTCCTTACTTCCCTTTTGTTAACTCTGAGGCCTTCCTTATAGAAGTCCCTGTCTTGAATTTCTTTAGATCTTTTCGCTCTATTGAAAGCAGACCTGCAAGCTTTCCGGCACTCCGCAAGTGCAACAAACAGGTTTTCGCTTTCCCCTTAGCTTTGTTAATGGGCAAGCTTCCCTCATAGACATATTGCAAGCCCTAGTAAGAGTATCCACCATTGAGTCAAGTTCATTACCCGTGTCGGAGAGTCCTGCGACTTGAAGTGGAATGATGCCCTACAATACCTCCCTATATACACGCCATACTGTCCTTCTAGGATTTCTGAATATGTATTGATTTGTAATTTGGAGATTTAGTTTAAAAATTAAGTATCGATGGTCGGAGAAGGAATGCTCCTTCGCCACCCTCCATTCTCTGATCATCGGAGAAATAAATTCAGAGACCAGAGTAACATGCAGAACTTCTTGTCTATTACAAATAATAAAAGTGGGTTCCTGACCTATATTACTAGTAGTGAGGTTAGTTCTTAAAAGAAATTCGAAAAATAACTCATCCCTATCATTGATGTCCGAGCTGCCCCAGATGGTATGGTGCGCATTCGTGTCACATCCCAGGATAGTTCCCACCTTCCTTCTTTTCGCGTCACTGCCAAGTGTCCCCAGTATATCTGGCGGCACTGGCTTTTCTCGGTCCAAGAAGGTGGCTGCAAGCCAGAATCTCCTCCCCTCCGTCTTTATGCAGACCGCAGTAATGTCTCCATTGCAATACTGTGGAAGTAAATAAACATTTATATTATTAACCACAAGTATACATGATCTGCTCTTTTCCGCCCCACGAGCGTAAAATAGGGTGTACCCCTTCGCTCGCAGACCATCTTGTTATTTTTGATCAAGATTTCATCTTGTTATTTTTGTTCCAAGGTTCTTGGATTAAAAATATTTCCTCCCCAGACTTAGCCAGTCTGAGAAGTAATGCCGCGGATGCAGCCTTTGTCTGATGTAAATTTATCTGCACAAACCTGATCATTGTTAACAGAGTTCACTTACTTTAATACGACAGCAGTGCTACATCGATTTAATTGGACCCGATGGAGTTGATGGTATCCTCCGTTTCACTCCTCCTGCAGTCCCTAAAATTAAGGAGGTCTACATCTCCCGCTTCAGAGTCCGATGTGTCCCCTTCCCTCTGCCAACAAAAAGTCGGTCGCGGAGTTCGCTGGTCAGCTCCTCATTAGAGTTCGCTACTAACTCCGACTTCGTCCTTTCTAAACACCTTTAGTGTAATAGATCCGAAGCCGAAGTTTATAACGCCTTTTGTTTTTGTCACAGGAGCCAGGGATTCCTTGTTGATTACCAAGATTGATAATCTGAAGCTACCCTTAGGCTCCTCCTGCCATACTTCGCCGACCTCCTCAATCGCCTTCCTACATAAGAAGGCCGATCGCTGATCTGACCATGCCGTCGGCTTCAGCCGTCGCTGATACCTTAGACAAGCAAATTAGATTTTTCATTTGAACTAAAAAATGAAATCAAAACAAACTTCTGATAATTCCAATGTCATCGTTGTATCTGTGATTTTTGGATAAACTGCGTATACGTATACGCAAAAAACAAAATGTTTTTGATTGTATGCAGCTATTTACAGAAAATGAAATCGCAGTTTAAATTTTTACGTTTACATAGGATGAAATATCTGTTTTAGGTTGTCTCAGCTGATACTATCCCCCGTCTAGACAAATTGGTGGAGGTCTCGGATATTGTCCAAGGACTTTAAGGAAAACTAGGGCCTAGCTGATCATCGGCACGGTTCGCGTAACACCTTGATCCGACACATCCGCCACCATTTAGCGTGAGCCGCCCCACACCTAGCTTACTTGTTTCACCCATTCCTGTTACCAAGATTGAGAACCTGGAGGCGTTGGTGATTTGTGGAGCCAGTGGAGACAGTAGAAATCATTTAAAACACAGAATATGAGTTTTAACACATTTCGTGAGCTGAGTTCCTGACCTCAATTCAGAGAGGAAACGAGAAGACGAGAAAAAATTTCTTATATTTAGTTTTTGCGATTACTGAAATTCTTTTAAATGAAATTTTGTTTCGTTAGTTGTTATTTTAACTGACCGGACAAGTGGTGCAGTGGTTAAAGCTTCGGCACTTGGACCGGGAGGTACTGGTTTCGAATCCCATCAGAGGCTAGATGCAAATCGAATTTTCATCATCGATTACGATCGGTGATGTTAATAAACACAACTAAGACCCTCTGATGGAGTGCAGAATTCAGCGCCGACCCACCGTCCATGTCAATGTACAGGTTGACATGGAGCTTGCAATGTGCAGGAGGTAATACTCTAGTTGTGTGAGTAGGTGAATAGGTGAATGGGTTAATGATGTAGCGTGAATGCGTGGTATCACAATGGGCCAAAAATGGCCTAAGTGTCAACCACTGAAACCTAACCTATTTTAACTTTTCAAATTTTTTTTACTGAGTTTGAGTTCAATTAAGTAAATTAAAACAAGTATGTAAATTTTTAGTAGTTGTGTTTGTGTACAAATAAATGAAAGCAATCAAATTGATAATTCAAATAGTATGGTTTTCTTCCCATTAATTCATTAATGCCAACGAT
The DNA here is from genome assembly GCA_947310385.1 of Nephrotoma appendiculata. NCBI lineage: Eukaryota > Metazoa > Arthropoda > Insecta > Diptera > Tipulidae > Nephrotoma > Nephrotoma appendiculata. Next base: position 143,838,703 of record OX371223.1, read on the forward strand.
GTCATGGTATTAGCCAACACAAACTCCAATTAAAAGTAGATAAGAAATAGTTCTGCTCCGGCAGATTTACATAACAACATTAGCTATTAAGATTTGAAAACTGATTGTTATTTTCAATGTTTGAAAGATTCAATAAATAAATAAAATTGTAGGTTAGGTTTCAGTGGTTGCTACACGCACGATACGCCACATCATTAACCCATTCTCCTACTCACACAACTACAGTATACCACCTGCACATTGCAAGCTCCATTTCAACCTGTCCATTGACGTGGACGGTGGGTCGGCCATTTTTAACCCCAGAGTACTTCACACCCTTACAAAACTGAGGAGAAATGATGTTTCTTAAGTATTCAGTTTTTTTAAGTATATTATCCTTTTTTCAACCAAGGACAAAAAAAAATTGGCTCAATTTTATTCCAACCCACACAAATGTGTGAGTAAAGAACCATAGTATGTAATGGCGTTGTTGATAAAAATTTTCGCTTGATTTGAAGTAAAAACAACACAATTGTGTGAATAGATATAGTATTTTTTCGGACGAAAATAAGTTAAAAAGGAATTCACAAATGTGTAAGTTGGTTCAAAAAATATAGAAAACTAAATTTTTGACATGGTACTTTTGCCCTACCCGCACAATTGTGTTAGTAAATCACAAAAGGGTTATCCCATATCAGTTAGCATTTTGCAAGCTTTTCATGTTTTGAATTTTTTTTCGATTTTCTTGCCATCATGTTTCTAGTGGAATTTGACATCAGAACTTACGTAATCACGGTAATAATTTTTTTAAATAATTTTCCCATAAGGAATGGTATCAGAAGAACCCCTAATCATTTAATTTTTCCTATAATATTCCAACCAGTTCCCAGACTCTGCGAATTATTATATAGCAATTGCAATTGTTTCAAATAATTAATGCACCTCATGACAATAAACACCAACCAGGAAATAACTTTGGGACCGAAAAATTAGTGAAAACGAATTGTGATAAGATAATTGAGGTAATGGCCAAAGGAGTAATGACCAATGACCGGGCGAGTGATGATAGGGGTAATTGCTCGAGTGTGATGGCGGTGGTATTGTCCGGGTGAGTAATATCCGAAGGATATTGTCCTGTTACGAGTAAAGTGCAATGTGGCGTCATTAGCAAAGCTAAGGAGTGCAAATTTACCGATTTTTCAATTTACCGGTAAACGGTAAATTTTGTATAAGGTCGGTAATTTATCGAAAATTTACCGGTAAATTGAATTTAAATAATAATTTGAAACAATACTATGACTTAGGTATTAAACCAGAAAAAAATTAATAAACGAGTGCTTGAAACAAATTAATGTACTTTATAAAATAAAATAATAAATAAATTCATTAAATCACAAAATATATGTTTATATACAGGGTGTTTGGCGCGTGGACCGACAAAATTTTTTGGCAGATTAGAGGGATCATTTGAAAGTGGCACGTTAACTGGGATATGATAATTTTTTTTAAATTACGCAAAATCCCGCCTTTAAATTTTCGTAACTTTTTTGTTTGTAGTCGTAAAGGCACGACATACATTTTATTCTATTCTACAATCTGATTTTATTTTAAATACATCATTATTTAATACAATTGCTTTAAGAAAAATGACTTATGGGCTTCAAATCCTACAAAATTTATAGAAGTACGTAAGAATTTCACCATCTAAATTCATTTAAAAAAAAACTAATGGTTATTTTGAAATTAGCTTCGTTTTTAAAATTTTTCTAGTTTATGCCATTTTCAATGGTATACTCACATGTCATAGAAATCACTAATTTCGTGGTCAAAATACGAGATAGATCTTGAGGTATGTACGGATAGAGGAGACTTCCACCTATGTCATATCCGAAATACAAGTCGCTATACCTCAATTTTCCTCATTATCGATTACACCAAAAGCGTGAGCGAAAATGCTAAAATCTTAACCGGGAGTCCGATTTTCATAAATTATGCCCTTTCCAATAGTATACTCACATATCATAGAAATTACTCATTTCGTGGTCAAAATACGAGATATTATTTTGTCAGGGTTATTTGTGCCAGGGTTAAGAAAATACCTTTTGAGTTATTAATAAATTTGTAATCAACTTCATTTCAAATCCCTAAGAAATCCAGGGGTGTGAGGTCTCGAAATCATCTAAGTTATTCTCCTTCCATTTATTGGTTGGTTATGTGCCGAACAGCCGTCATTTTCAAAAACAAACAGCACATCTTCCAAAACTAGTAAAATCAAATCAGGTAGCTCCTTCTCAACAAATTCGAGATAACTATTTCCGGATGGGCATTCTGACACATAATATGGGCCGATAAGGTTTCGACCAATAACACCAGCCCAAACATTAACGCTGAACTTACTTTGTAAAGAATCCTGCTTTTTCATATGTGGATTTTGGTCTTTTCTGCCCCAATGAAGCAGATTATGTAAATTCACAATTCCCTCACTATTGAAGTTAGACTCCTTTGTCCACAAAATCCTTTTCAGAAAGCTATCATCCTCAATATCTGTCTACAAAACAACTATTTTGACCACAAAATGAGTGATTTCTATGACATGGCAGTATGCAGGCAGTAGACAATTTTTTAAAGCAAGGCTAAGTTCAAGATAGTGACGTTTTTCATAAAACTACACATTTTTTAGGATTTAGAAGCCCATAAGTCATTTTTCTAAAATAAATTGTATTAAATAATGATTTATTTAGAATAAAATCACATTGCAGAATACAATAAAAGTCATTTCGTTACAAACAAAAAGTTATGAAAATGTAAAGGCGACATTTTGGATAATTTAAAAAAAATTAAAATTACGATATCTCCGTTGCCACTTAGAAGATCAGTTTAATGGGATAAAAGCTTCCAAATAACCCCCCCCCCCCCTCCCCCCCAATCTGCCAGAAAATGTCCGGTCCACGCTCCAAACACCCTGTATAAGTTAATTTCATTTCATTAAATAAAATTCATTACATAAATCTTCAGTATACCTACATTTTTCTTCAAAATAAGCACTGATTGAACTCTATACCTTAAATAAATCCCTCGTTCGATTAAAACATGCTCTCCATTTTTTACAATAAAATGCGCCCTATTAATGAATATAATTTTACCGAAAAAATCGGTAAATTTATAAAAATTTACCGATAAATTGGAAATATATTTTATACGGTAAATCGGTAAACGGTAATGCACTCCCTAAGCAAAGCTATAAATAGATTTAACAGTGGTATCCAGCAAATAATTGATGTATAGCAAAATAAAGTCGGTGACAAGCAAAATTGATCCCTGAGAGATTCCATCATTTGGGGAGTATGTCGTTGATGACCAACCGTTAGCACGACGTTCATTTTTATGTTCTTGATGATCCTCGATTCTAAGCCGTATGCCACAAATTTAGAGATGACATTGTAGATTCCATTTGTTTGCCACAGACGTCAAGAGAACGGTTGTGAAGCGGTGTTCAGGAAAGCCATACAGTTTCACTACATTCTCAAAAACTTTGATGACGGCTGACCAAAATTTGTATTGGTCAATAGTTTGAGGAGCTAGTTTTATGTAATTAAAAAATCCCAATACGACCAATCTTCATAACAATAAAATTTTAAACGACACCAACCAGTAGATTTCACTTTGAGCACGCAGATAAAAATCTGTTATATTGTAGTTGACTTAAGAAAATAAACTAAACCTTTCTTGTTGTACCCAAAATAACATAAATCTTAACTTAATCGAATCCACAGGTGGTATTTTACCTGTATACACACACACACACACAACACATATTGATAACCATAATCAAAATAGTTTAATTATCTAGGTGTGGCTATTATAAAATATTGTAGCTGTTAGGTGTTTAATTTACATACAACATCGAATACAGCTCTTGTTTGTGTCGCTTTGAGTCGCGCGGCATATTTTGTGTGTTAACGAGGCATGAAATGTGTGTACGAGATAAAAAAATTTAATTATTTTAATTTTCTGGATAATTCTCGCATATACAACATAAACGGTGTATATGCAATTATGCTACAAACGGATGCAAAAAAATTATACGGAGGTTTACTCCACGATATTACGTCGCAAGCGTTTGTAACATCCATCTACGATAATACTCCTTAAAATATGAGATGAAAATATAAAATTTTGGTGCTTTGATGTGTTTGCTTTTGTTGCAATTGTACTTGAAAAGAGAACAGGTACTACAAGACAAAGGAAAATGTAATCATTTTAATAAGTTTTCAAAGAACACTGAATACTCGCGTTTAACGGGAATGAAGTGAGTCTCTTGTGGCAAATGAAAACTATTACAATAATTGTTAGTGTTGGTAAAACCAGCGTGCGAATAGTTTTTGATTTATCTAAATTACAAAGTATCACACAATCAAAAAATATGAACGTAAACCCAAACCCGCATTTGGGTCAGATGATTGGGTTATTTATTGTGCTCTATAGGCCTCTTATCTTCCAGCACATAATTATTATTCATATATGTACATACGTATATGTTTATGTACAGCAAATTCGCCAAACCTGATAAAAAACATTGATTGGCTGTCAAAAAATACATAAATTTTGATTGACAGCCTCCAACATATTTTATTTATGATTTTCTTGTAAAAAAAAATATGTACGAACACGGTGATGTTTCTTCGTCTACATCAAAAAAGTTGTTCATTTAAATTACTTTCAAAAAATATTTTCATTAAACACAAGAAAAATTATTTACACAACATAACAGTGTACTCGTACATAGTAAATGATGTGAGTGGGTCGGATTTTGATGTTGTGCGCCATATGAGTGGGTTGATCAAATATATGGAACGCGTGTGTCTGTATGTGTGTCTGAGTGTTTGTAGTGAAATTACTACGATTGTTTATAATCAATCACATTAACCATAATTAAATTGTTAATTTAAATAATTAATGTATTTTATGGCAACAAGAAACGATACCGACAGCATGTTTTAATATGAAATTATTGTCGTGCAAACAGTTTAATTGGGAAATGAGTTTCTCGCGTACATAGTAATTATCAGAAATTATACATTACATTCAGTTTTAATGAAAATTACGAATTTCATATAATTTATATTTATTACACTTTATGCGAACTGTTAGCATATTATGTGGTATAGTATAGATGTTTATCATATTATCGCAATAATATGTATTTTAGAACAATTAATTATTATGTCTATCTTGTATGTCTTTTAGAAGTTTTAATGATACTATATACGCCTTCCTTTTCGATTAGAGGGGTCTGCTAACCACGCATAAATGATATTTAGAAATGTATTATGACGGTTTTCAGCTGTTTCAAATATTGATCCAGCCTCTTTTTTTGCAGAAGCCATATGTCACCGAATGTGTTAGGTTATTATCGACGACGTTGTCCTTGAAGTGAAGGATTTTAGTGTTTTTAACTATCATCATTGGCGCTGCATATTCCATTGCTTCTATTTCGTTAGAGTATGGTAAAGTTTCTATTTCTGTGATTATTCGGTTGATTTCCCCTTTTTCCAATAGGTTGGTATTGATAATTTTTCCTTTTGCTAATTGCGCGGCTCCAACTATTTCTTTTACCTTCTCCTCGGTCATCTTCATCTATATTTAAAATCTGTTCAATAATTTTGTTGTATTCGTTAACCATTTGTTGGGATACAGTCAGCACAAAAGTCTACATACGCCACTAAAATTTTCAAAAATGAAATAAATGAAACTATTGAATGAAACTAACATATTTAATGAAAGAAAATTAGAAAATTATTATTGGACAAAAATTAAAATAATTTTCAAAAAAAAAAAATAAAAAAATTCATAAAATTTACATCACAGAACTCTACATACAGTAAATAACAGCAAAAGGATCATGTTCAGACACACTTAAGAACTAAAATTAATATTTAGTTCGGCCACCATTAGACTCAATAACAGCGCTTAGTCGTCTGGGCATTGATAAAACCAGGTTCTCAGTAATCGCTGACGAAATTTCAGTCCATGCACTCGAAACGGCACTTTTTAATGAATCCCTATTGGTAATCCTTTATTTTCGGACCCCCAGTTCATACTAGATATGCTCTATTATTGCAATAAGATCCGGTGACTGGTGAGGCGGATGAAGTTGTTTCGGTACATTATATAGAAGCCATTGTCTTACTGCCACCGTTGTATGTTTTGGATCATTATCTTGATATAAGATTCACTGGTTCCCTATTTCTAAGTATTCGACGGACGGTTGTAAATTGCAACGCAATATGTTCAAATACATTCGATGATCCATATTACAATATATAAATATCAATTTTCCGACACCAGCTGCAGCCATAGATCCCCAAACCATTACATTGCCACCGCCGTGTTTAACGGTGGAAAACAAATTTTTTGCGGCCATATCTTCGTTAATTTTTCGCCAAAATTCCCCCTCCATCGGATCCGAATATATTAAGTTTACTTTCGTCAGTGAAAAGCACTTTGCTTCAAAATTCAGTGCCTTTATTATCATATTTTTTGGCAAATTCAAGCCTTTTCTGCTTATTTGCTAAGCTTAATGGTTTTTTCTTTGGCACTCTTCCATTAAACCCTGAACTGTTTCGGGTAAACATCCCTACCAGTGCTATTCCGAATCTCCGAACTTCCTCTTTCCCGAATGTTTCGTACATCCCGTGCGTTAAGTTTTTTAGGACACCCAGATCGTTGTTTATCTTGAATATCTTCTCTGTTATCAAAATTTCGCTCTATTTTTTGTATGGTTACTCAACTTTTACCAAAATTTTAGATATTTCATGTTAACTCTTATTCTGTTTCCGTAACTTTATTATTAGATAAGAAAGAGAGAGAGAGAGAGAGAGAAATGGCACAGTGGTTAAAGCTTTGGTGTTTGGATCGGGAGGTACCGGGTTCGAATCCCGATAGGCGCAGGATGCAAAGTGAAATTTCATCAACAGATTACGATCTGTGGTGAAATGTAACACATCTATGACCTCCTGTCGGTGTGAAAAACCCAGGGGTCGAACCATCTTCCATGCCAGTATACGCTGGTATGGAGCTTGCAATGTGCAAATGGACTTAAATCGTTCCTATAACCGTATGTCCTCAATTTGGATGGAAGGCGTAAAGTAAGGACGTTAAAATCATAACCGCGGAAGAGCAGGGTGAGCCTTGAGCCCCAAAACAGTCGCATGGTAAAAAAAAAAAAAAATTGAATTTTTTTTTTTTTTTTACTATTACAATATTTAGTACTATATTATTTAAGGTTACAATATTTATTCCGTTTCGTTTATCTCGCAAATTTTAGAGGTGTATGTAGGTTTATGTGACTGACTGTTTGTCGATTAAGACTTTACTGATTTTGTATTGCTGGTTGTTATTGTCGAGTATTTGGTTTTGATTTCTCACTATTTGATCCCAATCCGTAACGTCAGGTGAACCTGTAATCCATTTCCATGCACTACCAATTCAATCTATTGATCTTTTCGATTTCTGAATCTTGAGTTCTAAAATTAACTCCGTTGTGGGGAACTTGAGGTCGAATTCTTCCTTGGTGTATGCCGTTGATTGTTGATGTTAACCAGTCAATTAATTCTTCATAGTTGTGTAGATAGATGATATGGATTAACTTAAAAGTTCCATTGATTATTCGCCCATTTCCCTGCTTTAAGTTTACTATTAGGGCATTCTCACCTCTTGTAAGGTTTGTGAGAGGTTTTACTATCTTTGCAAAGTTTTTAATGAAACCTCTGAAATATGATGCCAATCCAAGAAACGATTTTAAGTCCTTCAGATTCTCTGGGTTTTTTTACATTATAAATAGCAGCTACTTTCTTAGGCCATAATGACTTGGTTCGTGATAATGTAGCCTGAGAATACAGTTTCTGTTTTTAGAAATTCCGTTTTGTCCAAATAGGTAGATTTTTCAAGTTTGGAGGGTATCACTTCAATGTGCTTTAGGTGTTCTTCCTCGGTTCTTTCTCAAAAAATAATATAATATCAATATAGACGTAACAAGTTTTGTCTGGATTGATAGCCAGATAGTATTTTTACATCAGGGTGGGGTTGTCGGGAGGATGGAGGAGTTTGGTTTCGAACTAGTGAAACATTGAATTTTTTGTATTTGAAGAGTTCGGTCGTCTCATCAGACTGCAGTGACCGGACTACAAGGGTATTGAGGGTACTTTGAACTAGTCAAGGTGTAGTCGCAATGCCTTAGCGAATTGTAGTGATTCGCTACGCAATTGCCAACCCCTTGGTAACCTCGGATTTTATTGTATTTAGCGCATGCGTGCGATTTCTATATGAAGTTTTGGGTTATTCTGGATTGATAGCCGGATAGTATTTTTACATCGGGTTGGGGTTGTCGAGGGGATGGGGGGGTTTGGTTTCGAACTAGTGAAGCATTGAATTTTTTGTGTTTGGAGGGTTCGGTCGTCTCATCTGCGGTGACCGGACTTCAGGGGTATTGAGGGTGCTTTGAGCTAGTCAAAGTGTAGTCGCGGTGCCTTGGCGAGTTGTAGTGGTTCGCTACGCGATTGCCAGCCCCTTGGTAGCCTCGGATTTTATTGTATTTAGCGCATGCGTGCGATTTCTATATGAGGTTTTGGGTTGTTCTGGATTGGTAGCCGGATAGTGTTTTAACATCAAAGTCACCTTGATGTAAAGGTGCTATCTGGCTGTCGGTCCGGAGTAGCCCGGAATTTCATGTGGAGGTCGCGTGTATGCGTTGAGTGCAGTGGGATCCGGGGTTGCCGGGGGGTTGGCGGTTGCGTGGCGAGTCATTGTAGTTCGCTGGGGCATTGTGATTGTGCTTTGATTGGTTCGGGGTGTTTTCAATGTTTTTGTGGTTTGGTCGCTGCGGTCTGATGAGACGACCGAGTTTTTTAGGTGCAGGGAGTTCGGTGTTTCGTTGGTTCGGGGCCGGACTCTTCCATCTTCTTGATGGCCTCACCTTGATGTATAAGAAATTTTTCTCACACTCATATAAAATAAGTTGTTCGCCATTTTTATACTCAAATGTCGATTTACTTTTTTTTTTTTTGGGCTGAAATTTATTAACGTTAGTGGTTTTTTGTGGTGTATATATTGAAGTTCGAGTTGTGCGGGGGTGTACGGGTTGAGTATTTTGTGAAATTTTTATGTTGTTCTGGGGTGTGGAACCATAAAGTTTTACTGTGGAATGGAGTGGGGGGTATTTCTGTTCTTTGTCACTCTCGTGAAATTTGAAAAAAAAAATTTTTTTGCGTGTTGTCGGCGGAGGGGCTGCTGTTAGCAAATGTTAACCATGGAATTGAAGCTTTAAGTCCATGGAAAGATTTGCTGACAGCAATTTTTTTTTTTTGCTGATAATACGCAAAAGGAAGGACTTTGAAAATTCATGAGAGTGACGAAGAACGGAAATGTTTTTTATTTCGTTTTGTAGTGGAATTTTATGGTTTTACATTTTGGCATAGCCTACAGGTTTCGTGGAGTGTTTAATTTGTGCATTTTCGTGCAGTTCGATTTTTTTATATACATATTTTAATTTTAATGTATATACCACAAAAAAATTGAGAAAAAATGGAAATTGAGCGGGAAATTTTCATGGCATTCGTGTGAGGGTGTTTTTTCGTGTTTGCGTTGTTTGGGTCTGCATACATACAAGGCGTATATATTGAAAGACGGCCGTATACACATACATAGGCACTGATGCGTATATGTGGGTTTGTGTGCATATCCATGTGTGTATGTTTATGCGTGTGTGTGTGTAGGTTCATATGTATTTATACTTATGTATATTTTTAGTTATACATACGCATGTGTATATTTATATAATATAATTGATTTCCTTTTTTATAATCATTTTATTATTTTAAAAATTAATTTGATATATTATTATATTAAAATTATTTTAATGTATAAATGTTTATGATTAATTATTTTAATTTGTTTTTCATGACTTTTTTGTAAATTAATTTAAAGGAATGAGACCTCATATGTGTTACGGCATGGCAAAGGGAAAATGGTTTTTAATTTTCATTTGTTATGTCAATTAAATCTTTGATGTGATATCCTTCGGCCTTTTAATGTTGACTGTTTTTTTAGATTGCTTACTGCTGGCACTATTTTATCTAAAAGAATTTATGGCTCAATAATATTTCTCGAAACAGGTTCGTCTTTGCATGGGAATGATATATACGAATATCGATAGATTTGAGTTCTAAACCTAATCAACGACCTGCTCATGCACCAATTGTGTAAAAAGCATTCCGCGTGGTTCTATCTTCCGTTCGTGTCATCACCTCACATAAATCATGATCGTTTTTGTTTGATTGTGACAGTATACTGCGGAAGATGCATAAAATCAATTTGGGCTTAATTAGAATTCTAGCAAATCGCAATTCTAGCAATTAGCATTAATTTGGGAGAGGCTTAGTGCGGCTGAGTCATCTGTCAACGGGTTGTCTTGACGGATAAATGGAGGAATAGAAAAATTCCATGGCCGATCATTTTCGAATTTATTTTGTTGAAAAATCCAGTACTTCACCCTGGATTTATGTTGGAGTGCCGGTTCAGCTCAACATATCAGATCCGAACATGATTAGTTAAGACATTGCTTAGCACGGCCGAGCTCCAGAAGTTCTCTAAAATCCATTTTTTAAATTCACATGTAATTCTGCTTACCTGATTTGACAATAATTGGTCGGGATATGGCCAAGTTCCATTCAGAATGATTGAATTTTAGAACTTTATCAAAACGACACGTTAAAATCCCAATACAAGTTGATTTTAGTTTATTAGAATCCTAGCCCAGCTCTACAAGATGAACTGGAAAATTTCGGTTGGAAACGGCCTATTTCATTCATTATAGCTGAATCCGAAAATTTCGTCAAATTCGGCTTTGCACCCCGAATTTGATAATTATTTGTTTTGAGTTGGCTTAGTTCCATTGAACATGCTAGAGTGCAATCCAATTCTGCGTACCATATTTAACAGTTATTAGTTGAGAAATAGTAAAGTTCCATTGAGCATGATATAAATATCCTGTGCACTATAATTATACTTGGTAATTAACCGAATATTCTCTTCTTTGGTGAACAAAATTAATAAAATATTTGAAATTTTTGCGAATTAAATTAAATTTGTTTGAAATATCATATCCGGTAGTTAACCTGGCATTAAATAACAATGATATTTTTCCGGGAGCCATTGCCTTTGGGATGCCTTACATATGAGTTTTTTTTAATATTTTCTTATATTTTTTCCCCCCTATTTAAGGGGTAAATACTAATGGATTTTAGACTAATTTTAATATAATTTAAATAATTATGGTTTCAGGAAATCCTATTGTAAGTTGTGGAATTGCAGGAGGGTTAAATTAATAAATATTTATATTATTTAGGAAGCCGGAAAATATTAATTTAGAATTAAATTTCAGGAAATCTACAGACGTGAAATAATATTTATTTAAAATATTAATTGTTGATTGTGTAGATTAGAATGGTGTTGTCATTGCATTAATAACTATCGACTTTATTTAAGGGTCTGCAACTGGGCCGATTTAATCAATTAAATTTTGCATTAATTTACAATTACATTTCAGGAAATTTCCAGATGTACGTGAAATAATACAAATTTTTTCTCAGGTTGCTGATTTAGAGAAGCAATTGTTGAAGACCTATACCATCGTTATCCATTAAACCTATTAAACCTTTATCCTTCCTTAGTAGATTAGTATTGTGCTGTCTTTGTGTTACTAACTATCGGCTATACCTAGGTGTCTGTAACCGGGCCGATTCTGTCCCACTTAACTAACCTATCCAATCCTTCGGTTTTGTTATATGTAAAAAAGAGTGTACGGTGGGCCCGGCGTCACCCGGGAGCTCCTGTGTAAGAACTTGGTCGTGCATTCAGAATCAATCAATCAATCAATCAAAATATAGACGTAACAAGTTTTGCCAATAAATTCCTTCAATACGTCGCCTATCATCCTCTGGAAGATAGCAGGTGCATTTTTAAGAGCAACGGGAAGTCTTAAAAATTCATACCTTCTGTTCATGATTGGGAAAGAGTATATCGTGAGTATTTCAGACTCTCTCATTTTGATCTGGTGGAACCCCGATGTGAGATGGATTTTAGTGAAGAACTTGGAGTTTCCGAGATTTGCAATCGTGTTGGAGATTTCCGGAATCGTATATGTGTCTGCGATGGTGACTAACAATCCTGTATTTTTGCTTATTGAAAGCATCCAGTTTTTTCACTATCTAGATTGGTGAATTATATGTGCTCTTTGAAGGTTATATAATCTCATGTTTTAGGAGTTTGCCAATTTGTTGTTGTAGACTATACTTCATCTGTATTTGGGTTGATTTCCGCCCTTACGGTGGTTTCAATTGGTGTTTTGGTGTTACGTTGTTTACAGGACCAAACAGTGTGTTGTATTTTGAGAGAATTATTTGGATTTTCTCTTTTAGTTCAGGGTAGAGGTGACTATATGACTATATTTTTGTTAATCCCAATACTTTAAAAAAATGGCCCGCATATTTTTCTGCTGATTTCGATTTGCCCTCCTGCCGAACTAATTTTGAATTTGTTATTGGTGTGAATCGTGTTTTTGGCTAATTGGGGATTGATGAAATTTTTGTTGGCACCAGTATCAATCAAGAATTTAAGAGCGTCGCCGTTTCTCGTCTGGTATTTTATGTATGGTATGCTAAAGAGGCACACATCATAAAATTTAATTCTGCATTCTCTTCAGTCTCTTCTTTGGCTTCAGGTTCCTCGAGGTCCGCATTTTGGTTTAACAGCTGTGTATACTGATCCTCTTCTTCTTGTGGTAAACCCTTTGTTGTTTCCGTGGTTCACTGTAATACGAGCTTTCTCGTTTAAACGTTGGTTGGCCTTGCTGGGCTTGTTGCATCGGGCGATTTATGTAGTTTACTTGTCTGCTTAGCGATGGATCAATTTCCATTGGCATTGCGGCTTAGGACATATCAAGTATTGGCCTGGGTGGTGCTTTGATGTTAGATGCTGAATGTTATAAGCCAGATTTCTTTGTGGCACTGTCATTTGGTTGTGCTTTCTCCGAAATTCATATGGAGTGACATTTGTCCGTGAGAGGATTTGGTTTATGGCAGCAACCTCGACAAATCTCCATTTAATCCACTTATAAAAACGTCAAGGGTATCTTTCAATGAGCACTCTTTTGGTGTCGGTAGAATATTCCTCCGTTTTAATTTTATTCACAATTAATGAGAATTGGTGATTGACATTAGCGTAGAATTGATCTAATGTCATGTTCCTTTGTAATAAGTTGTTTAGTTGATGCTCTAGTGTCCTCAAGTCTCGTTTATCAGCATAAATAGATATAAACATTTCTTATAACTGCCCATTCATCATTGAATATATTGTAAGATATTAGGACGAAGGCGGCATTCCCCCTAATTTTTTATCTTACCCTTTGTAATATTACTCGATAAATAGATCTATCGCGCATGATATCATAATCCTTAAGGATATTTTCTACGTCGGGTTATCATCAAACGGCAGTAATTTTTTTACGCAATCCGGTAATCGGCTTATTTCTTTCAGATTATCGGCATTTTTAGGTGGCACTAGGTTACCCGTTTCCTTTATTAGACGTGTTGGATTTTCTAATGTATGGAGCCTGCTTTCAATTGTTATTGATTCCACCAAAGAATTAATTCTAATGAAATATTTGTAGATTCGGCATGCTTGATGTCGGTATATTTGGGCTGGAAGCGCATCCCGGATGCGCGGCTTTGTTTAATTAGCAAATATGGTTGAATCATCAACAACATCGTTTTACATTAATTAGAATGTTAACTTGGATATCGTAGTTACGCAATTTTATAGCATTGATGTTGTTGTATTATCTAGAGATAGATGGCCCGGCCACGTTGCAAGGTCTCCATAACAACGGAAGATCAATAAAGTGTTCCATCAACAACCAGCCGGTGTGCGTCTTAGAGAAAGACACCGACTGCGCTGGCGTGTTGACGTCGAACAAGATCTACGCATTAGGACGTGGTCAATGAAATCTTAACCCTAAAAATGCCGAAAACTGGGTTCCAGGATTTTCCGAGCGTCTTAATTGTGTCATCGATGTTTATGGAGCATAACCCATCTTCGCGAGCGCTTATAGGTCGTGCCCATTTTCTTAGATTAAAACCTCTTGGCTTTAGCAGTTGTATGAGTTGTGATTGGGCTTATAATGCTTCTTATGATGTATCCGCTCCTGAAAGCAGATCGAACACGTTTTGATTTCTTCTTTTAGTGATTCTCTCCACAGCAGTAGTTGATAATTTTTAGCTTCTTCATTGATTATGATCTGGGGGTTCATCTTCTTTATGTCAGATTTGATAACGAATTTATGTTTTCTTCATCGCATTGGAATTGATATTAGATTCTGTTGTAACATTGTACCATTCAACATTAAGTCATTCAATGATTCACCGGATGTTGTTTTTGCCGACCCATCGAACGCTACTCTTAGTTTTGTAGTCGTTTAATCACTGCGTGTCTCCATGTGACTGACTAAGTTGTTCATATTCACGCATAAAGACTATTATAACTTTTTCTGTTCAGTTGCCTGTGCGTTTCACGAAAAAACTCACACTCCTTCTAATTCCAAAATTTTTTTAGTTGTTCATCTATCTCAGTCAATGAGATATGTGAGTTATATTTTACCTCTGTTGTCTTGTTGGGTGTAGCGTGTAGATATTCTCCCTTAAGGCCCCGATTCAAGATAACACGTGGTCGATTTTCAAAGCTAAGACACAAAAACATATGTTTTTTTTATCTAGTAGATGGAGCGTACAGTACCATTTTGAAATCTTCATCAAAATTGTAATATTCAAAAATTTTTCATTTTTTTATCTTTTGGAGACATGTGCATCGAAAATAAACATAAAACGAAAGAATGAAAAATGTTTTACAAGTCCAAAATTCCAAATACCTAATGGTTTGGTTACAACAACAAACATATGTATATTTTGATTTTTGTTAATTTTCGGTTCTTTGATATATGTATTATGTATTTGATATATGTTCGGGTATTTGTTGTTTGTTTTTACAATATTACAATCATAATGAAATAATATCAATTTTTTATAAATAAATCTCGTAGTACGGAGTAGCAAAGTAAATGCGATGGTCACCTCAACTCAGGAACTGACCTCATTGAGCTGGATTTAACGTAATGATTTAAATTATTAATATTTCGGGTGAAAATGCACATACATAATTTTAGTCACACAAATATTTACAGACAGGTCTAAAGAGAGTGTTCGTATCCCTTAGGGTGATAATAAAATGTTTTGCTCATTTGATGATTCCGCGAATGATTCAATTATTTGTATATCTATATATATATATATAAAACAAAGTCGGGTTAGTTACACCATTTATAACTGAAGAACGGCTGGACCGATTTTTATGATCTTTGTTTTGTTGGATTTGACTCCGTTCCGAATAGCATAATAACTATTAAAACATTGGAAAAAATCACAAAAAAAAAAAAGTTATCAAGAAAATTCATTTTCTCATACATTTTGTATGGAATGGCTTTTATGATGATATCTAGAGAATGGATTCACTTATTTCGATGATTTGTTTTTATTTTGTTCGCTCCAATACAGTGGTGGTTTAGGAAAAAAGAAAAGTCGGAAAAACTCAAAAGGGAAGCCCAACAATCTAATAAAAAAAACCTTTTTTTATATGAATTTTGTAGGTGTAGTTTGTATGTGACGAGTGGTGCAGTGGTTAAAGCTTCGGCGCTTGGACCGCAAGGTACTGGTTACGAATCCGACTGGAGGCTACATGCACATTTCTACTTTATTTTATTTTTATCGTTTCCTCTGAACTTTTGCAATTTTGTCTCAACGAAGGACGAACTCATCAACAAAGTGTTCCCGAACAATATTACTAACCACAAAAATCACAATTGGGTGAGTGAACGAGTAATTCTTGCGGCAAAGAACAAAAATGGGGATCACTTAAATTTCACAATTCAAAATCTAATCGTCGGTCCACTTCATTCCTTCAAATCTATCGACTGTGTGACAAACAAAGACGAATCAACCAACTGTCCAACTGAATTTTTAAACTCATTGGATCTGGCTGGCTTGCCCCCACACAATTTACAACTGAAAGTTAGTGTGTTGCCGGGAATCATCATGCTACGAAACCTAAATCAACTAAAACTATATAACGGAACGCGTTTTATTTTGAGAAATCTTAAGGAGAGTTCAAAGGTGAGGAAGTTCTCATTCCGAGAATTCTGATTAACCCAACCGATATGCCACTCGAGTTTAAACGAATTCAATTTCCGATTCGTCTTGCATTCGCCATGACGATCAATAAATCACAAGGCACATCCTTGAGTATTTGTACCCTGAATCTAGAAAATGAATGTTTCTCTCACGGCCAATTGTACGTAGCATGTTCACGTGTCGACATACCATCCGCTTTGTTCGATTCTCGCACCTGACAATAAAACAAAAAATGTCGTATATCACAAGATGTTTTACTGAAGGGAATCGACCCTATTGCAACCTACTCAGGAAATAGTTTAAAAGAAAGTAGTGCAACAATGCTACGCGAATCATTTCGAATTAATTCAATAAAACGAAATCCTTGCTGCCATGTGAATTACATTCATTTCAATGTAATTAAAATATATTTCATTTTGATTGAATTTAATTAATTTGGAGTATTCATTTTATCCGACCCGGAGGTCTCGGGTTCAATTCCCGGTAGTGACAAGGAAAAAATTGCACGGCTGGTTTAGGATCAATGAATTAATCACTCATTAGTCACTATCCGAAATGAAAATATGATTATTAAACCTCATTTAAGGCGGCCAAATCTCTTGATGGGGTATAGTGCCAGAGAGAGAGAGAGAGAGAGAAATTCATTTTATCTTAATAAAAAACCTCAATTTAATTAAGCTATAATAACTTTAAGCAACATTTATTGATTTTGAGGCGGTACGAAGTTCGCCGGGTCAGCTAGTATGTAATAAATAATATCTACTGGCCGCGTTAAATTGTTAACCCATACATCTCTTTTGTTGCTGGTTTTACACTTTTGTGTAGACTGGAAGTCTGGTAAATTTCATAAATTATTAAGTCCAGAAGTAGCAAATTTTAAAAACAATTCAAAGTGATATCAAGAGTATAAATGTCTTTCCAAAAATGTATATTGTTTGACTGTTGGTGGTACATTCCATGAAGGGATTTGGCATCCCCAACGATGTTATTTCAAATGTTACTGTTTATAACAAGGAGATGAGAGAAACCATAATCGAGTGAGTCTAGATCCCGCTCAACGTGATACAGCCATCGTGTATCAGTTCTTCCGTCAGTTCTACTTTCCATTGAATGAATTTTAACTTGCTGGCTCTTGAATTTATTGAATTTTCAATGACTCCAATTCAACATATCTACTTTTTCGAGATGGTTTCTTATCTCGTAACTCATACATAATTCCGAATTACGAATGAATCGTAATTTTCCATCAGCTCAAGTACAACAAGCCTCTGGATGTCTCTTAACCGTATACGGTTAGCGGGAATTAATAGCGACCACCGATGTAACCGCAGCGCAAAATGCAGATGTTAATTTTAGAATGCCTTCACAAATGTGTAAAAGACAAACCCGATTATTAAAAATCATGAGTTACACATCAAGTGAATGACGCGTTATAATAAAAATAACTTTACTCATTAGGAAGATTTGCGGTAATTGTTTGCAAATTACGAATCAACAAAACGCACCGGATCATTTAACAGTTTGTAAATGGCTTTTGGTTCATTTGTAGGTCGATCTGATGAGCTGGGAATTATAATGGCAAGGTGATTTGTTTCAGGAGAACAACGTTGCGAATTAAATGCCAGATGCCATTAACATATGCTAGTATCAGCTGCACTGGTCTATATTGAGCTCACATATGACGTATTATAAGAATAAATTAAAAAGTATTTGGCCGATAGTCGTCATGCAATTTTAAAGGTTGCCGAAACTTTATCTTTGCTGTATACCCTGAATTAAAAGTCCTTAGTAATTTGCACATACACATCAGATGCTGTCGCACGCCTATTGAAACTTTTAAATAAACTATAAATATGAAGATTTGGTCGGGTGTTACATACGTATGAATGAATTCCACATAAATTGGTACTCGTGGCTAAGATGCGCTCGCTATAAATAACTTTGCTACTACTACGGTTGTTAAGCCAACCTGTGTTAAACAAAGCTATTCCACGATAGATATTACAATTTAATCGATCTTTTTAATAAACAAATATGAATGTAACAAATTCAAAACGTCGAATGGAATTTGAAAATGCCTGGACCAATTTTGATCAAATTCAGTTTTATGGTGGGATTATAAGCCAATCTTAAATTAAACATAAGGTACTTAAATGGATTAGACTGGTTAGGCTGAACGAAACCTGACCATTTTTATTCATTAATAAACGTTTAGTGAATCCCACACTCCATCTTAAATTAAGATGACCATTCTTCGTAAGGAGCGAAATTCCAATCCATCCAAACTGTCTCCATTGATCATCTCTTTGGCTTTTTTTATTCCAACATAATCTTCTGATATACTTTTTTAAGGGGTATGTGTTTATAATTATTCATCCAATTGAAACGGCATAATCTAATAATCGATAAGGCAAGTTTTTGGAGGCTTCTTAAATAACATACGGGTACAATGTTCGACAATGAAACCAAATAGCTAAGGTTTTTTCATCGTGTCATTAACGACAGAACATACAACAGCGCAGCTCTTGTATTATAAATCAAATTAGTTAGTTTCCGTTAAACCGTCCAACAAATGAGCTTCACATCAGGGTTGTCAGCGATGAGAAAGTTCGATTACTTAGAATCGATGGTATATGAGCAAAATATAATCTCTATATTGCGCAAGAATCACCGCATGGTAAAATTACATAACCGAGCTACACACTATAACACCATCTTTCACTACGAATCTGTTGAAACGAACCAAATTTTTATGGAAATACGGACTGATTCGACTCTTTAGAATACTAGAGGATTGCTGAGGTAAGATAGCTTATGATAACCGATAGTTTATATAAGATCTATCCTCAAGTTTGCACTTTTTGTCTGTCAAGACAGCTGTTCTTGATTTATCTGTATTTTTCTAATCTTATAGCAATAAATATTGACCCCCTTGTATTCACAGCTGGTAATCTGGTAGTTGCTGTAATTGTTACATTTCCATAAGAGAATTTTGATTAGATTATGTTAATTGATTTTGACTCACCGTCGACGAGATTCTCAGTAATGGCTCCACTTAATGTTTGTACTCGACCTCATTCCAAGTTGATTGTCGACTTCTGATAGTTGGTCTCTTCAGTTTATGGACGGTTGAGGACCAGCATAAAATTAGAGATATAGAATTCGTCATTCATATGAACATTTAGCGAGGAATCAGATTGATCATGTACACGCCAACGTCGCCTAAATCAATGAGAAGCAATGGCATATGTAGATTGTACATTGAAACACGTCGATATTGTGGCCGTAATATTTCAGAACTGTTTTCCATTGCATCATTTATGAGACTTCGGCTTGTGTTAGGTTCCAAATTATTCCAATATGAATTTGATGAACGATTATTTGATTTTCTCTATAAATGGGACTTGCATGGATGACACACCAGGATTGAAGGATTATTGGCAAGTTCCGGAGAATTGAAGTTGCAAATTAAGAAGCCAATATCATTATTATTAATTCGCCATATTTAGAGTGTACCAAGACTAACGGTATTACAAATAACCAGATATAGGGGCAGGACATGATTGTAATAATTATAGAATTGACCCGGGTTCAGATGTTTAGTAGTCAGAGAAAATTTGTTATATGTATTTGTATAAAACTAGCTGTACGCAGCCCACTTTGCGTATGGTTTCAAATGAAAGATTATTTTTATTTTTGGTAATATTAAATTAAAATGAAAAATGAAATCAAAAATATTTTAATTATATAAAAATTGATTAATTTGCTCCAATGCTATTTGGTATATACTACAACATTTCTTGTTGATCCTTCAGGTGCAATCACATATATTGATGCCAGTTTTCCTACAAGTGAGCATCCACCATATGATTGACAGTGTCAGAAGCATGGATATTCCAAATTTAAACCACAAACTTCAAATGACTGACCTTGAGATTTGTTAATGGTCATATCAAAAGCTAGACGCATTGGGCATTGTATTCATTTAAAATTAAATATTTGACGGAATTATAGTAGGAATGCTTGGGATTAACTCTTCTTCTCCTTTGTATTTGCCAGCTAATATGGTTGCTCCAATTAAATTTGTCATTAATTTTTTAATAGCAAGTCGGCATTACAAAGTTTTGGTTGGTTAATATTTCGTATTAAAATGATTGGTACACCAATTTTTAATTGAAGAATATGTAGTAGTACTCCAGGCAAATCTAATGAATTTAAAAATTATGTAGGATAATTTACTACTTAGTCTTGATCTATAACACAATCAATTGGTTTGTATGCAAATGTTTCTCCAACATTTTTACTTTGAATGGCAGTATTTATATCATTAACGTACTTGTTTTATGCTGTCAATATTGGTCGATAACTTATGATTTGATTTGATTATGATTTGAATTGTTATACAATATTTGGGTACACACTTTCAATTAATTTTACATTTGGGTGTTTTAAAAAACAAAACTTTTGTGGAAATGTAATTGCATCAGTTGCACTATCAATTTGAATTTTTCAATTTCCAATGTCTAATAATTGTTTTGGAAATGTTACAGCACATTCATTGTTTTGCAATTGAAAACGCATATTTGTTGTTAAATTTATATTTTTAAATGTTTCTCCAGAAATTATATGGTTTTAAACACGCGTTTAATTCACCAGCTGGAGTTGATCGGGTTATAACAGGTAGTGCCTGTCTAAAGTTCCCTGATATTTATATTGTTGTACCATCAGATATCTGTTGGTAATTGCATAAATTTTGTAATGTTTTATCTAATGCTTCTAATAATTTATGATGTGCCATTGTGCATTATTGCAATACCTTTCCTGATGTTTTTGGAATGTTACATGTTGGACAAGTGTTGGACATATGACATCGCACAAGTGGTGCAGTGGTTAAAGCTTCGGCACTTGGACCGAGAGGTATTGGGTTCGAATCCCACCAGAGGCTGGATGCAAAGCGAATTTTCGTCATCGATTACGATCGGTGATGTTAATAAACACAACTAAGGCCCTCTGATGCAGTGCAGAATTCAGCGCCGACCCACTGTCCATATCAATGTACAGGTTGACAAGGAGCTTGCAATGTGCAGGTGGTAAACTGAAGTTGAGTGAGTAGGTGAATAGGTGAATGGGTTAATTATGTGGCGTGAATGCGTGGTACCACAATAGACCAAAAAGGGCTTAAGTGTCAACCAGTGAAACCTAACCTACATGTTGGTGTTTAAATTATTTGCATATTTAATGGGAGTTTTAGTACTGAATGGGGTCCGCCATCTAATAATGTTCCTGCTATTCTTAAAGAAGCAATTGCTAATGCTATATGTTGATTTGCGATCTTATCAATGTAATTAAAAATTCGAAAAAGCTCCCATAGAAGCTGCCACTTCCATTGGCTCACGACCCGTAGAACATATATATATATATATATATATATATATATATATATATATATATATATATATATATATATATATATATATATATATATATATATATATAAATATATATACATTTTTATTGAAATCGATGCTGTAGTTTTTGAGTTTATCGACCGAAAATGCTTCTACGGAAGCTGTAACTTCCGGTGGACCATTATCATGACTCATACAACTATACACCAATTTTTATCAAAATTGGTACAGCAGTTCTTAATGTCACAAACACACACGTCATTTTTATACATATATAGAGATTCTGGATATAAAATTTGATCGTTTTTTGAACGGCACAATGACCGGTAACTTAATCAAGAATTACAAATCCTAATTTATTTGATTTTTCTGATAGTTTGCTAGACTTTTTGGATCTGGCATCCCCGCCGTCAAATTCAATAGGTTTATGAAATCTGAGGTAGATTACGCAAACATTATGTCATTACATTATTTAAAGCATTTTGGATGTCGGTTATAAATGTGAGACATAAATTGTAATGATTGATCTGTTTGTTTTCATTAAAAATTGTCAAAACTAGTTTGAGTCGATAAACGTAAATCGTACTGAAGGCTGCCGCTGTGGGTTCAAAAACATTTTTAACTTTGTTATGTTGCACCTAGCTCGTAGAGAACTTTCATGCGGCAGTGCCACATAAAAATTGTTTACGAGCTAGGTGCAACATAACAAAGTTAAAAATGTGTGATATATAATGTAATTGTTCTTGTAAATTATTGTTGTATGCAATTGTTGTTGTACCACCGTTTTGAGATCACACACTTTTAACTTTGTTATTTTGCACCTAGCTCGTAGTTCGTAGACAATTTTCATTCGGTAGCCTTCAGTCTGCTTACATAATTAACTTCCTAGTATACATCTTGAATATACCGAAAAAAAAATATGAGCTTGAGATGTAATTTTAAACAACAAATGATCAGATCTGCTTGTATAAAATTATGTATCGCGATTTACGAGATGTAATCAAGGTAAACAAAATAAAATCAATTCTGCGTGAAAATTTCTACAAATGAGTTTATTATCCTAACTCACTAAATCAACAACAACAACAACAACATATAGTTTATTTTTCAATCTCATTCTTTTTGTGTTTATCATTATAATCTATAGTTTTAAGACATTCATACTACTCCAAATTTACACACATCTATACAGAATTGTTACGTACATATAGTTATGATGCATTCATATTTCAGTAAAATACTTATCTTTTCATTCTCTAGTAAATAAAATACAAACACATTATTGTATTTATAAAGATTGAAAGAAAATCATCTCAATTTCATACACACCACTACGAAATATTGTTAGTTTCACCGCTGTACATCGATAACGTCCTTTTGCTTTTATCTTCCATATACATTCATATGTACGTAAATAGATATACATCGAAACATTTGAAAACAATACTGAGTTTTATTACTGTGCGTGGAAACTAGCGACATCTGTTGTATTCTGGTAAAACTAATTAGGAATAAAATCAATAAATTTTACAGATTGGTTCTTTACTTTGCTTTCTTTTTTTTACCAAAGGAATTTCGTTTTTTGCTAATTTTTCGGTTAATACTTCAAATTTAGCAAAACGCCACCGTCAATCGTCTCAGATTTTTTTTCTGCTTTTTTTGATATATCACAATCTAAGTTTTGTTGACTAATAACGTCGCAATGGTACCAAAACTTTTGCGATTTTTTTGAATATTGTTCGCTTTGTAATGCCATAGCGGAAAATCTAGAGGGAAAAATGAAAAAAGCCACCGTCAATTTTCCTAAAAAACTTCAATTAAAATTTTAAGATATAAATGTTGGCGATCGGTTGGTTAGTTTTTACGCAATGGTACCACGAAAAGTCGTGTTTTTGCAAAATACGTGAATCGGGGCCTTAAATGACTCATCCGAATTCCTTCGGATGGGTCATTTGTGGTTTCATGATCTGCTTGTAATAATCTAAACCCAGTAGTATATCAATCGGTGCGGGAATGTTGTAGTTCGAATTGATCAACCGCAGCTCGTCCAAATGTTTCCATTTTTCAAGCTTAGATGGTGTTTCTGGTGGATTTTTGCTTATTTTGGCTAGAGTAGAGCTTCAATTTCTATTGAAAATATTGACGGATATCTTGATTGTAGGTTGATATTTACAATATTGTTGACTCTGCCAGCAACTTGTCCGTCTACACCATGGACACCTGCACTGATTTTATGACCTACTAGATTTAAACGTTTTAAACCTTTCATCAAACCTGGTAGTTTTTGGCAAGGACGGTTGCTAAAAGTGTTGTCCCTTGCATTTTCATCGCACTATTGGTTGAAATGCTTGAAGTTGTAGTTGTAGGTAGCTTTGTATGAAGTAGATTGTGATGTCTAGCATTGCATCCTTTGCTTCTTGATTTAACGGAACATTGTTGAATATTGTGTCCAGTGGCTAGGCACATTTTACATAGAGCATGTTACTTGACAAGCTGCATTCGTTCTATGTGACTCATTTTGTTAAACTTGTGGCAGCATTGTAAATTACGATTGCCCGAGCACAAGATACACAATTAATTTTTTTGTTATTGTTGCACTGAATGATTGTTCTTTATTGCGATAGCTACCGTTTGCCGGCGTTAATTTTGGTATATCATTTCCAAGCTCCTTTGGAATTTTTAATGACATCTCATATGCTTTGAGAGTTTCGTTGTCTAATTTTTCATTAAAAATGGTACCAACAAAGCACCCCAAATTGTTTTACTGCACCTGGACGTGGATCGTCCTCAAGACTAAAATTGCCGTAACAAAATGTGCAAAACACTTTTTTACTGTTGAATGGACTCACAGAATGTTCACTCAAAGTCGAATTAATCAATTCCATAGCTTGAACAACATTTTTTTCATTTGAAAACAGAATAGAATGCAATGACGTAAATGTTGCATGTCGATAAGCTATCTCGTAAAATTGATGCGCACGGAACGACAGCTTGTAAATGGGCGTTTTGGATGTTTTCAAGTATATTTTAACACCACCAACTTCAGAGCCGCAGAGCCGAGTGTCTACTTGCACACAAGAATAACCCTATATAACTCCCTAGTTTAATTTTCTTTAATTCCAAAGTGTTGGTCTTTGAAAAATTGTCAATTAAAAGCAACCCAATTAACAAACGCCATGATGATCATGAAATGGAAAATGACAGTACATGGTGGATGAAATCGGAACACTGTTGAATTTTTGCATATTTTATGTTTGTGCTTTAATATTGCCCAGAGCAAATTAATCAAACATTTAAATTTCAACATTTTAGTTTTAGGAAAAACGTTTATTGATCCCCGTGGAATAACACATAGTAATAACAAATTAATACTGTTGAAAGTTAAACAAGCATGAGCAATGCATGTTCATCTACTTTTCCAAAGGACTTGTTTATGGTATGAACAAAATATTTGTTACATATGATTAAATATCAAGAGCTATTATGAAAGTTAAAAACGCATTTATATCAAATCAGTCAACCATTTTTAAATTTAACTGCCCTTATCAATCATCATTATTTGGTAATAAATTGTAGACATTGGTAATAAATTGTCAACAAATCAATCGGGTAAATATCCATGTGTCACATTTCTGGTAATATTTTCCAGGGAAATGCATGAATTGAAAATAATTCGTTTGGTAATAATTTTGTAATGTAAATATTTGATAGCGGTGGTTCAACAAGCGATGCCACATAAAAACGGAAACATTTTATAACATCAGATTTCAAGAAGTCATATAAATGAAGTCACAGTTTCAAGAATAGTTAAGCATGAGGGATATGATTAATAAGGGCGTTTTAATTGTCCAAAAACCTTTCTAAGGCTGTGTGCCAA
Organism: Nephrotoma appendiculata; assembly: GCA_947310385.1. Lineage (NCBI taxonomy): Eukaryota > Metazoa > Arthropoda > Insecta > Diptera > Tipulidae > Nephrotoma > Nephrotoma appendiculata. Next base: position 143,864,262 of record OX371223.1, read on the forward strand.
ACTTAAGGTAAAAGTCAATTTTAGGTAAATTTTTCGGTAAATTCAATTATTTTTCAAAAACTCTATGGTAAACTGATCGAAAAATCTGTCCTAAATCCGATTTTTACCATAGTAAACGATTTACCTTAAGTTTGGCACACAGCCTGACTGGAACAATCGAGTTATCTTGATTATGTTCCATGTTAAAACTGACTCTTTGGTAGGTTTTAGCGGATTTGGGTAGTGACTTATTAATAACTTCTGTTGGTTCATTTGGTAAAACATCTGCCATGTTTTCTTCCATGAAACATGCTTTAAGTCTATCGATTGATATATTACAATGTTTACCTCGGATATCCAAACTAAAATACTTCTCGAAACGTTTGATTATCATAAACGGTCCTTCGTAAGGAGATTGCAGCGACCTTTTAACTGCATCTGTACGAACTAAGACATGCGAACACTTATTTAAATCTTTAGAAATAAAAATTTTATCTTGTTGATGTCTTGTTGGAGGCGGTGATCAAATGTACGAAAAATGTTCTCTCAGTTGGCGAACAAATTCTGGATAATCTTGCTTGGATTTACTATCTTCTATCATATCGCTGGGAATCCGTATAGGTTCGCCAAAGACGAGTTCAGCAGACGAAGTTTTGAAATCTTCTCGATATGCTGTTCGGAGACCCAACAATACTGAAGGAAGGACACGTGTCCATTGTTTGTTTTTGTGACACATGATAGCGGCTTTCAGTGTTCGATGCCATCTTTCTATGAAGCCATTGCATTGTGGGTGATATCCAGTTGTCCTTTTATGCTCGAAACCCAATAATTTAGAAAATTCTGTGAATAATTCCGATTCGAATTGTGAACCTTGATCAGGTACGATGGAAACTGGAATGCCAAAACGAGAGTTCCAAGTGTTGAAAATGGCTGAAGCTACTGTCTCGGCTTTGATATTTGGAACTGGTGCTGCTTCTGACCAGCGAGTAAATCGGTCTATTAACGTGACCCAATAACGTTGTCCTTCGGATTCAGGAAGTGGACCAATGATATCAAGATGTACTTCGGCAAATCTTTTGACTACTGAACATTGAGCCATTTTTTAACATCATTTTTAATATTGAGCCAAATGAATTTTTCTGACATGGCTTTGACCGTAGCTTGGACCCCTGGATGAGCCAGCTTGTGCACTGATTCAAATGCCCGTTTACGGAAATCTGTTGGGATGTATGGACGACTTCTCCCTGTTGACGTCTCACAATATAAATTAACTGTGGAATTGAATGTTAACGGAATTTTTTCGAATTTAAGCGATTTATTATTCTCGATTAATTGGTTTAATTCATCGCTTTGTTGGACGTTTGCTATCGCGTGATAGTCGATGGATTCCGGCAATGCTATAACTTCGATTCTGGAAAGAGCATCCGCTACTACATTTTCAATCCCGGAAACATGTTGTAAACCCGTAGTGAATTGACTAATGAAGTCTAAATAACGGAATTATCGTGGTGAAGCTTTTTCGGGATTCTGTTGAAAAGCATATATGGCCAAGGGTTTGTGGTCCGTGAATAACGTAACTTTTCGGCCTTCAATTAGATGCCGAAAGTATGCACTATAGCGTTGCTGAGTGTCGTTTAGCTTTTGTGAATAAAATTGCAGAGGTTGCCAAACGTCCTCGATCTGCTGTTGGATCACTGCTCCAATGGTTTTGTCCGATGCATCTACCATTATTGCAAGTCTAGCATTCGGTAATGGATGAGCCAACATAGCAACTTCGCCGAGTTGTCTTTTACTGAGCTCAAATGCACCTGTAGCTTCGTCTGTCCAGTCAATTATCCGTGAATCATTCTTTTTGCTTCCTTTTAACTAGTCACAAAGGATGGCTTGATTACCACCAGCATTAGGAATAAACGTTCTGTAAAAATTTAACATACCCAGGTACCGTCTTAATTGCTTAATTGTCTCTGGTTTGTTAAAATTAAGTATATCGTTTATACGTGCAGTTGATGGAAGAATTCCTGCGGAAGAAATTTCGTTATCACTACACCTGCTTCTTTTAATTTCGAAAAGATTATTTCCAAATGACGTAAATGTTCTTCGAACGATCGTGAAGCGATTAACAAGTCATCCAAATACGCAAAACAGAAACTTAGATTGTTGGTTATCGAATGGATGAACCTTTGAAATGTGTTCCCAGCATTCCGTAATCCGAAAGTCATTCACGTAAATTCGAACAGACCGAAAGGAGTGGAAATAGCCGTTTTGTGAATATCTGCTTCCTCGATTGGTATCTGGTGATATGCACGAACTAAATCAATTGTTGAAAAAATGTTACATCCGTGCAATTGATGTGTGAAATCCTGTAGATATGGGATCGGGTATCTGTCGGGTATTGTGACGTTGTTAAGTGCACGATAGTCATCCCATGGTCTCCATTCACCGTACTTTTTGGCAACCAAATCTAGTGGACTAGACCAAGGACTCTTGGATGGCCTACAAATACCTTGATTAACCATATATTCGAACTCTTTTTTTACAACTGTCAATTTTTCGGTACTTAATCGACGGGTCTTGCAGGCAATCGGTAGACCTCGCGCGGTAATGTGATGTGTCACTTGATGTTTAGTGGGTGAGTTTCCCTGGATGTCTCGCGTGATCTCAATAAATTGCTCCAAAAGAGGTAACACTCTAACGTCAATCGTATTAGTGTCAATAACTCTTAGTGTAGGAGAATCAGATGTGATAGCTATCGCTCGTACTTGCAGGGAAGTTAATGGATTGACCAGACGACTCTTCTGGATGTCGACCAACAAACCTGAATATTTCAGAAAATCGGCGCCTATGATTGGCATCGTAACATCAGCCAAAATAAAGGTCCAAACGAAATGTCTTCGAAGACCAAGATTTAACTCTAAACGGCGGGAACCGAATGTTTTCACTGATGATCCATTGGCCGCAAACAATTCAAGATTTGAATTTATGTTCTTCTTTTCATTGCTATTTGCGGGAATGACAGAAACATCAGCCTCAGTATTGATTAAAAATGTGATGGAGGATCAATAATTTTAAGACGATAATTGATTAATTTTCCCTCACACGTCGCCATTTGTGAGGTTGAATTTAGTTTTTTGCCTTGAATTCGCTCCAACGTGAGCAACTCGGCTTACAATTTTTGACATCGTCATTAAAACGTCTATGAAAATAACACTCGGTAGAATTGGCATCTTTTGGTGTTATGGCATTTTGACAGTTGTCGAATCTTCGAGGTGAACGCGATTTTTTACGAAAACAACTACGAACAACATTCCGTGGTCTATGATGTTCCATTTGATCCAATCGACGCGTGATTTCACCAATTTGAGCTAAAATCGACGACTCGATATTAGTTGTTTGATCGATTGTGGATAAAGGCATGACATGATTTTGTGACATAGTTTCGATCAATCAATCAGCTAACTCGGCGAGTTTTGTCGTATTTAACGCTTCTTCGGTCGGTGTTAAAATCTCCTGTGCTCTTGGAGGTAACCTCTTCAACCAAACTATCTTAACGAATTCGTCATCGACGTTGGATCCACCATTGGTCTTCATCCTCCGAAGAAGTTGCGATGGTTTAAGATTCGAGGCTCCAATCCTTGTAATAGACGATAAATTTGTGTCTGCTTGGAATCCCCTAGTCTCTCCAGAATGGCGTTTTTCACATCTGTGTAGGGTGTAGCGCTTTTGGGTTCAATTATGATGGCACTAACGTCGGCAATGACTCGATCATTCAGCGCACCGAGAAGATGATTGTAGCGAGTGGCTTCCGAAGTGATTTTTCCAAGAGCTAACTGAGATTCGATGATGAGGAACCACACCTTTGGGTCCTGAGCCACCAAAGTGGTTAATCTGAATGTAAGGGATGCTATGTTTCCGCTTTGCGTCTGTGATGAACTAGGTAAAGGTTTCGGTGTCGAAGTATTTGTTGAATTTTGCAGTATACGACGAACCTGTTCTTGGATAAGATGCTCGATATCTGATGACGACAGCATGGCTGTATTGATTGACTGCTGAAGTGGATGGAGGTGAGTTTTCTGATTCATCACTCATGGTGTTTGATATATTTACACTACACTTAATTTATTTTCCAAACGAAATGGAACTGTATAAAAATAACTCGAATATGCAAATCAATGAATCAAATATGACACGATCAGGGCAGAAACGAAAGGAATGAGTGTGGAAAGAAAATAATGTGATGTAAGGGATGATGTGGTGCACCAATTTTATGAATAAACAAAAAAAATGAATTAATTCTGTAATTTGTACACATAAAACAACAATCCGAATGTGGTATAACTGTTAGGACTTTATTTAAAATATATTTTTGAAACGGCACGATTAAGCCTTATGTATAAATGCTTTATTTAAAAATAATATAGGTAACTTACCCTATAAACTGCCACAGTGTGGTCGATTAATCGTCTGCTGAATGATGAACTGGAATTTAATTAACCCAGGAATGTGGAGGCGATCAATTGGAGGGATACCGTGGATCGAATGTTGATTGATTATGATGTCCGTAATTCAAATGTGGTAGACATCTTTGTCTTGCTGTTTTTGGTGTTGAAATTTCCGTTGAATTTTGATGCGAAATAAAATACTGCTACGGATGAAATTGAGTTTCTTGATGTGGTAGACAATACGGGATATGCAGGCATTGGCGACTGGATATATATATATATATATATATATATATATATATATATATATATATATATATATATATATATATATATATATATATATAAATATATATATATATATAAATATATATATATATATATATATATATATATATATATATATACAATAGCAGCGGGATACGTGATGACAACGGCTGGTATATTAATGGGAATCGTATTATATCAGCATACCAATTGCATCGTTTTCCGCTGCGGTTGGCGGTTGATGAATATTTTTGTGCGTGTTTTTGTATGTTGATTGTGTGCGATGTGTGATCTGTGATCACGTCAGGGTCACCAATATGAATATTTATATGTTTCTCATATCCATGATAGTCTTTAGGTAGACCACCTTTGTTATTTAAATAAATATTTTACAAGTATTTTAAAAACATACAATTATTTTTATTTACAATTTTAATATTAACACAATTATTATAATAACACAAATAATTAGAATATTATAAATGGTTGTAAGAAACCAATATTATTATTTATTACACTTATCGTCGCTTGCGCTTGAAATGACTAACTCCATCGAGCAATAAATATATAAGAGAATTCAAGTAGTGCAAATTTTATAGGCAGGTTTGTCCGAGGTTAATCTTATTTTATAGCTTTAATATATTTATATACACAAATTTAATTTTTTTCTATATTTAATTCATACTTATATACGAATCTTATAAACATATCGGCATAGTTATTTTATAGTTCATTGTTTAGGCTTATACAGATTGTCAAAAGTAAAATAGATTAACCTCGGAATCTCTACATGAGTCCTCTTATGTATATTTTGCTTTATGCTAACTCGGAAACTTATGCTGGTACATATTCCACAATGAAACAATTTTTTCCAGTAAAATTAATACGAGATAAAAATATAAATCTTTTAGTTGTTAGAAAGAAACAAAAAAAAAATTCAGTAATATTTACTGGGGAAAATGTTGCCATAAAAAGTTGGAAACTCAATACTTTTTATGGCAACATTTGTTGTCTTTGTCACTCTAACGTAATTTTAATATGTATACTCTCCTCTTTTCGGTTTCTCAGTATTTTTTACTGGAAAAAGTTGTTTCACTGTGGAATACATGCATTATTAATTTTCCTCTGATGGGGAAAAAACAATTTACCCTTTATATACCAAATGGATTGTTTTTTTATATGTGAACTGATTTTTCAAAAGACAAACTAGTTCTACAAAAATACTTGAAATTTAGAAAAGTAGATGTCACTAATTCAAAATTCAAATCTAGTGTCCAGACTATGACAATTGTTATAAAATTGATTTCTAAATTTGAAACTAACTATTTGTAATAAATTTGAATTTTGGAAGTGATATTGACAGCCACAAGAGCACTACAAAAATGGTGAAAAAAATAAAAAACATGTTTCGCGCAATTCATGAATATTTTGGTTGCCATAACCGCCCGAATGAAACAACCATCATTCGTTTAGTGCCTAAATTCGCGGCTACGGGTTCTGTGGTGGATGCACCAAAGCCGGGAAGGCCAAAAACTGTTCGCACAGCAGATGATATCGCTGGTGTGTGGCAAAGTGTGAGAGATATTCGGCCAGTACTGCGATGATATTTGATGCTCGAACTTTTGCATTTCGTGTAGGGCGTCCTCTGAATAGAGCTATGTCTTTTGTACCTTTCTACAATTCGCATAATGCTCCGATGACTGGGCGCATCTCGGTACGTTTCAGTTATTATTCAATCCTGTTAATTTTAAAAAGTGTATATCCCGCTTATAATTCTGAAAAAAAAATAAAAAAATAACAGAAATATTCACATTTCCTCAACTAACAAATTTCTTGTTTGCTAGACTTCCATCCCAATTTTAAATACTTTTGATCAGTGCACATTGTATTAGTATAATTTTTTTAGTGCACCCACCCATATATTTGACCATTTCAGGAACTGCTGTGCCTAACTGACCTCGCCTCTCCTTCACACCTCTCCTCCATCTGAAAAGCCAACGCGGGAGAGAAAACCAGTACGTCCACAAAACACCAATAATTTTTGTTATACGTGTATGTAGAAGGGAAGTAATTCAAATAATTTTTCAGGTAAATAGTTAAAATACCACCATACAAAGTATATAATTCTATTACAACTCTTCAACATTAAAATCGTTTAATTTCAACAAGTCTTGTAATTAAATTAATATCACCATCATCATTGCGTAAAATAAATTAAACAAAACTTGCTTTGAACTAAATGTTAATTATCAAACAGCATGATTATAATCGTTTAAATCATTTCAAATTAATGCGTGTGTGTGTGTGCGTACAGGGAAGAAGAAGAACACTAAAATAAAATGGGAAAATGGAAAATTAATTGGTTTTAATTTAAACGTGTACAACAACAAAATCATTAAAAACCATTTCTAACATAGAATAAAAAAATCTTAATTTTTTTTTTTTTTTTGTAATTCAAACAGTGGAACACAGAAAAATAAATAAACTTATGATGATCAAACACGAAAACAGCACCAAACATCACAATTTTCATACATTATATCCACAATACATAATTTTTTCCGTTTTATGAAAAATGTTAATTAACTTGTTGGGAAAAATCACAGAGGAACGAAAAAAGAAAACAAAATGATTTTAATTAAAACTTAACGTTACATAAAAAAAAAGAGTTTTCTCGGTTTTCTGTGTTTTTCATTTTTTGCCAACATAAACACACACAACATCGTCTAGAACTCTAGATCAAACGGAGTTTAGAAAACCAAAGGGTATTTTTGTAATGAAAATTAACAAAAAAGAAAATGATTTCCATGTACATACATACTATGTACTATACTACATGTGAAAAATTAAAATTTATGTTCTGTAAGATGGATTAACGTTTTTGTTTTGGTTTTGATCGGATACATATAATCATGTGTGTGCGCGCCGATATCAAAAGAAAATTTATTTTTATTAAGACAGCACAAGTAATGAATTCTCAAATTGTTTGCTACTGCTAGTAAACGGCACATATTGGGCTTAATTTGATTTAATGTTGTGTTTTTCGAGAAACAAAAATCTCGTTGCTTGCCTAACTGCATCCAAAAGTGTAATGTTTTTGAAAAACCACCCCGAAAACACCTTTTAAATTTTGGTGTGTTTCTTTGCTAAATTTTAATGCTATCCCGAAAAATTTATTGAAAATGCAAGAAAAACGAAAATTTCATCCCGAAATATTTTTGAAATTGTATTAAATAAATAATTATTAATATCGGTGAAAAGGAATAATATCACGGTTTTATTTGCTATATTAAGATTACACATTAAAGTAAAGTATGTGACAACAAACCACCTTACCTGGTAAACTATGTGACAAAAAAAAATTTAATGTGTGCTGTTATCAAACAAAATAAGTTTTTATTATTATTTAACTACAGAAGACACAAAACATGTAATCATCATATGCACACACGGTGTCGAGATTGCCCAAAAATATTCAAAAATTTAAAAATACTTAAAAATAAACAAATCAAGCAATTTGTCCTTATGATTTGATATGAAAAATCGGTTAAACTAATTATTTGTGGAAATCCTAGAGATTACCCCATCGGGAAATTACGTTTAAAAATTAGATCCATCTATCACCTAAACCGTAACAAAAGCTCAACTTGGAATCATGACTATAAGGTCCTGATCTTAAGCAATTTGTCCTTATGGTTTCGATGTTCTTCATGTTTGATATTTTTTTTTTTTTTTTTTTTTTTTTTAAGAAATCTTTATTTCTGTATAATATTACAACTAATCATATGGATTATCTAGTAATAGTTTTATAAGTTAAGTAGTCCACTCTTGTGTGATGAGACCTATCAGTTCATCCCAGCTCTGTCAGTCCTTTGATTTAAGCGGCTCAAGGAACCACTAATTCTAAAGGTTTTGTTCTTTTTAGGCGCTTTCGTCCATTGGTGCGATCCAGTAGGTTCCGTAGCTCCTCGTTGTCATGCTGCTGCAGTCGCAGTACATGACCCCTTGCAAATTTTTGTATTTCATCACTGACGTTTTCCATGTTTAAGTCTCGATGGAGATTGCCGTTTCTAATGTACCAAGAAGCATTCACAATGCTACGTAGTACTTTATTTTGAAATGTTTGAATGATCTTCACTGTAGTTTTCCTTGCGCAGCCCCAAAGCTGAATACCATACGTCCAGATAGGTTTTAGGATTTGTTTATATAACAGCAGTTTGTTGTGCATTGTCAGTTCGGAGTTTCTTCCAATAACCGGAACCTACAATATTCCGCAACCTACTGGATCGCACTAATGGACCAAAGCGCCTAAAACGAATAAAACCTTTAGAATTAGTGGTTCCTTGAGCCGCTTAAATCAAAGGACTGACAGAGCTGGGATGAACTGATAGGTCTCATCACACAAGAGTGGACTACTTAACTTATAAAACTATTACTAGATAATCCATATGATTAGTTGTAATATTATACAGAAATAAAGATTTCTTAAAAAAAAAAAAAAAAAAAAAAAAAATATCAAACATGAAGAACATCGAAACCATAAGGACAAATTGCTTAAGATCAGTACCTTATAGTCATGATTCCAAGTTGAGCTTTTGTTACGGTTTAGGTGATACATGGACCTAATTTTTAAACGTAATTTCTCGATGAGGTAACCTCTAGGATTTCCACAAATAATAAATTTAACCGATTTTTCATATCAAACATGAAGAATATCGAAACCATAAGGACAAATTGCTTAAGATCAGGACCTTATAGTCATGATTCCAAGTTGAGCTTTTGTTACGGTTTAGGTGATACATGGACCTAATTTTTAAACGTAATTTCCCGATGGGGTAATCTCTAGGATTTCCACAAATAATTAATTTAACCGATTTTTCATATCAAACATGAAGAACATCGAAACCATAAGGACAAATTGCTTAAGATCAGGACCTTATAGTCATGATTCCAAGTTGAGCTTTTGTTACGGTTTAGGTGATACATGGACCTAATTTTTAAACGTAATTTCCCGATGGGGTAATCTCTAGGATTTCCACAAATAATTAATTTAACCGATTTTTCATATCAAACATGAAGAACATCGAAACCATAAGGACAAATTGCTTAAGATCAGGATCTTATAGTCATGATTCCAAGTTGAGCTTTTGTTACGGTTTAGGTGATACATGGACCTAATTTTTAAACGTAATTTCCCGATGGGGTAATCTCTAGGACTTCCACAAATAATTAATTTAACCGATTTTTCATATCAAACATAAAGACCATCGAAACCATAAGGACAAATTGCTTAAGATCAGGATCCTATAGTCATGATTCCAAGTTGAGCTTTTGTTACGGTTTAGGTGATACATGGACCTAATTTTTAAACGTAATTTCCCGATGGGGTAATCTCTAGGATTTCCACAAATAATTAATTTAACCGATTTTTCATATCAAACATGAAGAACATCGAAACCATAAGGACAAATTGCTTAAGATCAGGACCTTATAGTCATGATTCCAAGTTGAGCTTTTGTTACGGTTTAGGTGATACATGGACCTAATTTTTAAACGTAATTTCCCGATGGGGTAATCTCTAGGATTTCCACAAATAATTAGTTTAACCGATTTTTCATATCAAACATGAAGAATATCGAAACCATAAGGACAAACTGCTTAAGATCAGGATCTTATAGTCATGATTCCAAGTTGAGCTTTTGTTACGGTTTAGGTGATAGATGGACCTAATTTTTAAACGTAATTTCTCGATGAGGTAATCTCTAGGATTTCCACAAATAATTAATTTAACCGATTTTTCATATCAAACATGAAGAATATCGAAACCATAAGGACAAATTGCTTAAGATCAGGATCTTATAGTAATGATTCCAAGTTGAGCTTTTGTTACGGTTAAGGTGATACATGGACCTAATTTTTAAACGTAATTTCCCGATGGGGTAATCTCTAGGATTTCCACAAATAATTAGTTTAACCGATTTTTCATATCAAACATGAAGAATATCGAAACCATAAGGACAAACTGCTTAAGATCAGGATCTTATAGTCATGATTCCAAGTTGAGCTTTTTTACGGTTTAGGTGATAGATGGACCTAATTTTTAAACGTAATTTCTCGATGAGGTAATCTCTAGGATTTCCACAAATAATTAATTTAACCGATTTTTCATATCAAATCATAAGGACAAATTGCTTGATTTGTTTATTTTTAAGTATTTTTAAATTTTTGAATATTTTTGGGCAATCTCGACACCGTGTGTGCATATGATGATTACATGTTTTGTGTCTTCTGTAGTTAAATAATAATAAAAACTTATTTTGTTTGATAACAGCACACATTAAATTTTTTTTGTCACATAGTTTACCAGGTAAGGTGGTTTGTTGTCACATACTTTACTTTAATGTGTAATCTTAATATAGCAAATAAAACCGTGATATTATTCCTTTTCACCGATATTAATAATTATTTATTTAATACAATTTCAAAAATATTTCGGGATGAAATTTTCGTTTTTCTTGTATTTTCAATAAATTTTTCGGGATAGCATTAAAATTTAGCAAAGAAACACACCAAAATTGAAAAGGTGTTTTCGGGCTGGTTTTTCGTGCCAGCTTCACATACATGCCAAACCACTAAATTTCGTTTGTACACATTGGTTTAATCATGAAAAACAGCATGCAAATCGAGATCATTGTTAATTACATGATTAATTGTAATCATTTTAATTTTTAATGATATTATTTTATTTTACAATTACTGACTTTACTTGAATTTCTCAGTGTAAAATCCGTTTTTTATTATAAATTAGCAAAAAGATAAAATTAAAATTATGTTGTAATTTTAAAATGTGTATAAAGAAACCCAATTAAAACCTGACAATAGATCAAGTTTAAACTCGTAAGTCCTACTCTCATATCAAAAGATTAAATGTGGCTTTAATTCAATTTCACGGAGTGTTTTTTAATTTTACATTTTTTTATTAATTTTATTATTTTTGAGTCGATGGAAACGAGTCCCATTTGAAACGCAATATTTTAAAACGCGAATTATCAAAACGCGATATTTTAAAAATTTAAAAATCGATAGGAGCGGGAGTATAGGATCGCGTTATATCAGGCGGGTCGGTGCGCTCCCTTCGCTTCGCAATGCACATTCTGTACCATATTGCGTTTTGTACCATATCGCGTTTCGAAATATCGCGTTTTGAGATATCGCGTTTCGAGGGGAATCCCGACGGAAACATACGTTTATTCTTTTTGATGATAAAGCTCTCTTTCCCGCAAGACATTTTGTAGTCACTTGACGTTTTATATCCCCACTTTTCAAAAGCGTTTGGTAGGATTCATCATTCACTCCTTATCAACAACATCAAGTGGCTTAAATTAAAATTCAGAAATATGTATGTACTTCCATCTGTATATACTTACAATGGCAGAGTGATGTCTGGCATCGTGGTGTGCACCGGTGCTGTGTGGAGCTGTGGAGGCTGTGTGTAACGAACTGATTGAAAAATGAAATTTATTTTTGTTAAATAAATTTCTTCGTTTTGCTTTGGTTTCGTATTCGTCGTGTTGCTTTTATTTATACTCATTTTGTAATGCTTTTTCGTGCTGTTTCCGTGTTGCCTGTATCTGTAGATTCATTTACTCTGCACGTACAGAGTGATAAATGATGAGTTAGACATGAGTTTGCGATATGTACATTGGTTTGAATATTCTAACCGCTACAGAACCCAGATTTTTACAAAATCAAGTGATGACCATTAATAATATTATTCGAATTCAAGATTGGCTTGATGTAGGAAATAACATCCGACTGAGTAGCAGCAGTTTCGAGTCTCGAACCAAAAGTTAACGTGGGTTTAGTTAGGACTCGCTCTCAGCACATAAGTCTGGTTAAATGATATACTTTAAGTACTGCTAAAATTATTCACCGAGTCTTATGATATTGCAGGGGGCGGAGTGGTCGGTTTAAGGCTTGAAGAAGCTGATACAGAGCTACTGTTTAGAACCAGAACAGAGTCTTCGCTGCGATTAGCAAAGATCTTTTTAAGACGATTATAGTTTTTTTTTACAGAATGGTCGATACTAAATGCAGTTCTTTGATTAGATCTCTTAAAATATGTTAATCTCATATAATTGTAAGATATATTAGAATAATTGTATTTATTTATAATTGTAAGATATATAGCCCAATGGAAGTTTATCGATTCTTTACTTAATAAGCCGGATAATAATAGAGTTATCAAGAAAATTATCGATTCTTCCAATAATATTGTTACTACAGATCAAGATATTAGTAATGTGTTCAATAGGCACTTTTTAGATATACCACACAAGCTGTCTTCTCAAATTCGTAGCCCCAATACTAATAACATTAATAATTTTACTGTTCCAAACCGTAGTTCTGATACCAGTTTTTATTTTTTCCCTACTGATTGTTATGAAGTTTTAAGTTTAATATTGACTTATTAGTGACTTAAAAAATAAACATCCCGTAGGTGACGACCAGTTAAGCAGTTATATTATTAAGACAATTAGTTGTTATATTTGTGATCCACTAGCACATATCTTAAATCTAAGCTTCTCCAATGGCGTTTTTCCTGATAAATTAAAATCTGCAGTTGTAATACCTCTTCATAAAAAAGGTTCTACGACAGATCCAAATAATTACCGCCCAATATCATTATTACCAATTATATCAAAAAATTTTGAGAAATTAGTGAAAAATCGATTAGTGTCTTATTTAACTAAAATCAAATTCTTAAACTCTAATCAATTTGGATTTGTTAAGGCTCGTTCCACGGAAGATGCTCTTTTATGAAATTTAATAACTTTTTGTTTGCTACTCTTAGTAATAATAATAATAAATTAGCGGCTTTGTTTATCGATATCACCAAAGCATTTGACACTGTTAATCATGATATTCTGCTTCGTAAACTGCAAAATATTGGCTTTCATGGAATAGCACTTCGGTGGTTTAAAAGTTACTTAAGTAACAGAACACAAAAAATTCGTGTCAATTTGTCGTACAGTTATCTTGGCATTTTTAATATTGGAGTTCCCCAGGGTTCAGTGCTGGGACCTATTTTATTTCTAATTTATATAAACTCTGTATTCGACATTGAATTATCAGGTGATTTGTATGCTTTTGCTGATGATACTGCAATATTATACAGTGCTAAAAATAGCATTGACATAGAATCAATGATTGAACGTGAATTGACAGTTTTACGTAGGTGGTTTGATAGCCACTATATGATTCTAAGTTCAAAAACTAAATTAATGTTTTTTTATTCGTAATCAAGTGTACATCCCTGTTAATGATATTATATATCACGAACAAAATTGCACCTCTGCTCATAATTCCATCTCTAATAATTCAGGTTGTATACAAATTGATACTGTAAAAGATTTTAAGTATCTAGGCTTAAGTATCAGTAACAATTTTTTATGGAATGCTCATATTCATAATGTTCACAGTAGTATGCTAAACTCAATTAGGAAATTATACATGTTACGAAGTTTCTGCCCAATTGAAGTTCTAAAAATGTTTTACCAAGCAATGATCGAGTCACAACTTCAATATGGCATTATATGTTGGGGGTGGTGTATATTCTTCAAATTTGAATAACATTGTGGTTGCTCAAAAACATTGCTTAAGAATAATTTGTTTTAAATCTCGCATGTCGCCTTCTTTTCCATTGTTTGTTTTATAGATCTAAATTACTTCAGTTTCGCAATCTGTACATATACAAAGTTTTAAAAATGTTCTTTATGAGAAGCGGGGATTGCAGTCTATTGAAAGATAACACTTACAATCTAAGAGACCATAAAGTTTGCGTTACGCCAAAAATTAAGTCTGAAGCTACGCGTAGAAGTTTTATGTACATGGCGCCATATCTATACAATAAAATCCCTGCAAGTTTAAGACAGGAACGTAATACTAACGTTAAACTGAAAGCAATAAAATTATGGCTAATTAATTTCAAAAATGTTGAATTTCTAATAAAGGGTATCCATCATGTTTGCAGTTAAGGTACATTCGTTTGTAAGCGACGCCATCTGGCATTTTGCTATATGTACACGTATTTTTATATTTTAAATTTTTTTAATCCTAGACATCATTTCTAATATTTATTGTTTGTTTGAATTTGTTTTAAATGATATTATGCCTAATATCATTTAAAACAAATGCCCCTAAATGTACAACTAAAAAAAAAAAAAAAAATTTTTTTTGCACCCAGCAAATTCATATCAATTTTATAATTTTTAGTTTCATTGAAAGTTAATCCGACAATTTGATTAAATTTTCATTCAGGATTGACTTATTTATTTTTATTTGTAAACTATTTTTTCATTTAAATCACTGTCTGTTATGTAACTTTTATACAAATAAAACTAAAAATGTAAAAGAAAAAAGATATTCCTAACGGTTGGATGTTTTAATCGAATCTACGATATGGTTTTTAAATTTTTCGCAACTCTTTCTTCCATTTTTATTACTGTACTAGCGCTATATGTTATAAGTGTAGTCAAACGTGATCTTTGATTTGATGTAACATTTAATACCACCCATATCCGCATAAAGGTATAGTAAAATTTTCTTCACTAGAGATTAAAATGGGTGTTTAAAGATTGCTAAATTGTTAAGGATTCTTAGATAGAATTATATTTTCAGTTTAAATATCGGTTGGTCATCTAACACTTCATTCAAAATTTATATGAAAATTTAAATGTAATTCGTTTGCCGATCGTAATTGGCTAGGAAATGGCCAAATTCTATCGGAGCGAAACCAATGTGCAACCCCGCGCCTGTGTTGAACGACAGTAGTGGCGCTCGATTACATAAAAGTTTGAGAATTAGGTAAAATTGAAATTGAGAAAAATATGAATTTAAATTGTAAGGGGTAAGTTAATTAATATCAAATTTAAATGAAAAATAAAAATAAAAAAATATTTAAAAATAATTTTGTACCTCGTGGACCTTCCGCCAGATACCATCGGAAGGGGTTGAGCGACTTCCCGCCTTTGGTTAGAATTTTGCAAGTGGCCACCAGTTGACCACCTATTTGTTGCGAGGCCTCTCTCCGATTCCAAAATAAAAAATGGCCGGCTAGCCACCTGTTCGTTGGGCGTTGTTTCGCCTTTACCGCAAACTGAATGGCTTCACCTGACCACCCGTAAAAAATAGTTGGACGTCGTTACCGAAGATCGTTGAGCGTCTTTCCACCAAAACCGTAGATACATTTGTTGACCATTGAGCCTTAACCGTAAAATATAACGGTGGCTGTCTTTCCGCCTTAACCGTAGAAAAACAAATTTTACAAATGGCCAGTTAGCCACTTGTACGTCGGGCGTCCTTTTCCGAAACCGCAGAAAAAAGAAAGTGGTCCCAACTGGCCACCCGCTGATTAATTGGACGTATCGCTTAATTAAAACGGCACCCAAAATTACACTTCGCAGCCCCCGCAGATAATGTCCTTGGAAACACGAACTATCGCTTGAAGTTTATCTTTATATTTATTTAACAAGAGCACTGTTTGCAACAAATAAAAAAAAAATTCTCAAACACTTGTGAAAAAAATGAATTCACTTTTGATATCATCGAACGCACACACGCACGTAGGGTACACATTGGTCTCGCTCCAATTATTCTCTCGACGGTGATGTAATAGAATAGGGTGAGTCAAAAAAGCAGAATAGAATATTAAAGCCTATTCAAATGAAACTTTAATGTATGAATGCCGCGGGGTAAATGGCACCACCTATTCGATTATAACAAAATTTATTTTTAAAAATAAAAATTAAAAAATAAAAAACAAATTGAATCATGTTATGACCCTCAAGGGGTCGTAACAGTTTGTTGGAAGTTTAGAATGATATCTGTGCTGTTAAATTCTCATAATTAATTAATTTTGTTCGCCGAGTTAAGAAACTAAGGCAATTAGATTCGAAATTAGATATTACTAAAAAACGTTTTGTCCTAAAACCTCGACTTAGGACCAACATTAAAGAAGATGGTTAAACATGATTAACATGTTACCTAAAAAAGTTAATTAGCATAAAATGTTAAGTTAAAGTAATTGTCCTGCTCTGAGTATAAGCATGAGAGCGGCCAGTTGGACACTCTAGTTAAAACCCGGTATTTGTTGATATTTTGAATCGGAATTTTTTGCTGCCAATATTTTATTTCATCGAGTTCTAAATTTTCACAAATTTGAGTTTAAGAATGTATTAAATTATTATATCAATCAAAAATTTATTAAGATTAAATTTTAAATTAACTAATAATTTATTTTTTTCTTTTCAGGTAAGCAATTCAACAGTATACAAAATTAACAAATGCCAGTAAGTTTATCTTTTAAATATTGCGATAGCAAACTCTTCAAAACAGAAGTTTGTAAAACCATTGAATTTGTTATACCAATAAAGTTTCTAAGAAAGCTGGAAAACACGAACCTATTTTATCGACATATTATTGAACAAATTTATGAAATTAAGGCTGTATGGTACTCATTTTATCAAAATAAGGGTTACGCGCAAATCACCTAGTGGCTACAAAAATTTAGCTAATGGCATAATTTTTGTTTTAATGCAAAGCTAAAGGTATTTTTGAGGGATTAATACATGATTATTTTAAAATTCTGTATATTTAATCCGCAATTATTATTTAAAGTTGGCGAATTTTCAAAAAATGTTGATATCTTACGAATCGTTTTATTCTATTTTTTTCCACTAAATTTTGTTTGTTTTTTATATTGACATGTACAGGATGATATTTTCGAGGGACTAATTCATGATTATAAAGATTAACATTAAAATAACAAAGATATAATTAAAAATCGATCAACATCATTAAACGAAACGATTAAAAACGATAAGATATTTTGTCATTGATAAATATTTCGACTGAAAATTAGTTGCTAAATTTCTCAATAGATGGCTCACTGAAAGATTCATATAAATTAGCGGAGACACGATTAGAAACTTATCGTTTGGTTTTTATATAAGAAGACAGATGAATATTGTTAAATTTTTGTTTACATAACAGATTCAAATTGTGATAATTTTATAATTAATCATAAATAGTGTTATATAATTTAAGAAAAAGGACGTTCTGTAAAACATTTGCGTTTAGTGCCTTATATTGTATATATATTCATATATTATATGTGTATATTTGAATGAATCGTCTTTTTCAATTTTTTTATATCGATTTTTCCCAAAATGTGTGTAACCAGTGAAGATATGGTAAGGACTGTAAGGGCATTGTCTTGTTCATTTTCAAAGAAAAATGTCCCTGGATTCTACCAGCCCATAAACCACACCAAACAGTGACTCTTGGAGGATGAACTGCTTCGTGAATAACATGAGGATTTTCCTCTCCTCAAATTCGACAATTTTGCTTATTGACGTATACCCATTAAAATTAAGCTCATTTGCTTCATCGCTAAAGAGAATTTTTGATTAAAAACCTTCATTTCGTTCAAGCATCCAAAACGACGAGAATTTAATTGGTCTAATGGCCTTAATTTTTGAGTTAGTTGAATTTTGTATGGATGCAAGTGAAGATCAACATGCAAAATGAGTCGTAATGTGGTTCGTGAAATGTTTAGTTCTTGTGAACAATGCCTGGTTGATGGGCTTGGATTACAAACACTTTCACATACAGCTGGCACTGATTCAGGAGTAGGAACTGGATGAATAAGCACGGTTTACGACCTTCGACTGAACCAGTTTTTTTAAAACAAACCATAATTTTGCCATAAATGTTGTTGTTTTTGAACGAAATAAATTTGGACAATCAAAACGCATTCTTGTGTTGTTAGCGATTCCAGGATAATAAATGACATATTTTGGACTTTTCATATGTCAAAGAATTTTGTAGAACAGGTAAACATTAAGTATCAAAATATTTTTTGTTGATATTTTTCGAAATTTGTTTCTAAGGTTACTTCATTCAATGATAACTCCATTCAACCTTGAGTTTATTGTGTGATATACTGATGGTACAATCAGAGCCTGTACAATTGTATGTAATAAGGGTAAGTGAAATAGCAGTCGTAACATTTCAAAATAATATTTGTTTATGTAATAAAAAGTTGAAATACAATACAAATGCAATTTTTGTAGAGAAAAAAGAACAAGAATTAAATTGTTCGGTTTTTATGTTGCTAGAAAAAAAAACACTCTCGCACAACTATGCCTCTATCTACATGTGACTAGTAGAGACATTAACCAAACGTAGCGGCAAAAATCCGATTAGTAATATCTCTATGTATTCAATCAACGATTCTACTAACTTCTTGGTAATCCCCGGTGAAATTTTACCCCATTCTTTCATTATTGTTTCTTGCAATGTTTTTTTGCTGGTAATCCTGTATTTTCTAATTTGGTGTTTCAGGTGATCCCATAAATTTTCATTGGGGTTCAGGTTAGGCGATTGGGGTGGCGAATGTAACTGGTTTGGGACGTTATTCAGAATACATTGTTTCACAATGTGTACCGTATGCTTAGGATCCTTGTCTTGGTGGAAGATCTATAAGGCATGGGCCGTAATTGTTCCACGGATGGTTTCAAATTGTTCTTTAGAATACCATGTATTTCGAGCGATCCAAATTTTAATTTATAAAAACAAATTTACCCCACTCGCTGACATTGAACCCCATAGCATAACCGAACGACCATCATGTTTAATAGTTGGGATGACGTGTTTTGGACTCAAGCGTTGTAGCAGGTTTTCTCCAAATTTCACCTTTTCCATAGGCTCTGAAAATGTTGAATTTACTTTCATCCGTAAAAACAAACGTCTTCCAGAAGTTGAAGTCTTTTTTTATTTTTCTGCAAATTCAATTCTTTTTTTTTGAACAAACTATCGAAATTAATGGATATCTTTCCATGTTTCCTCAAAACCCTTCTAATATTTTGGAGGTCGGTAGCTTTATTAAGTACCTTCTTCATTTCTGACGCTAGTTTTGGAGTGCTTATTTTTGGATTTTCTCTCGCCAAATTCAAAATCTTTCGCTCGCCCGGTTCGGAAAATGTTGCTTTACGCTCAGCTCGCTGCCCGTGTTCAGCCGATTGTGTGATATTGAATCTTGCTATTATTTGAGCCCCTATAGAATGATTTCTGTCAACTAATTTTCCAATTTCGCACATAGATTTTCCAGTACGTTTCATATTAATTACTATTTGGCGTTCTTCGTTGGTATTTTCCTTTCTAACACCGGCCGAACGCCTCGAAATCGTCACATTTTAGTTTGTATACGCCTGTATTCAATATGAAAGAGGTTATAAATATAAAGGAGGACCAACTCGATATTAAAATATAAAATACTGTAAGTGTATGATAATTTTCATTGCAAACATTTTTTTTTTGTTTTTTATTACAAACGGTAAATGACTTATTTACTTTCCTTCACCAAAAATGATAAGCGCAAAGTGTCGTTCTTCGTTTTATGATTTTGGAATTTAATAACGTAATTAGTATTTTTTGTTTTGGCTCTCCTGCAAAATATTAATTTTTGTGTTGTGTCATTTCATGTCATGTGTGTTATGTGTTACGGCATGGCAAAGGGAAAATGGTTTTTATTTTTATTTTCGCTTGTAACGACAAGTAAATCTTTGATGTGTCTCGTGTTTATAATGTTGACTATTTTTTAAGATTGCTTACTGCTGGCGCTATTTTCTATGATAGAATTTATCTGCTCAACAACATTTCTCGAAACAGGTTGGGAATTGCATTGGAACGTCAGACACGAATATCGATTGATTTGAGTTCTGAATCCTATTCAACGACTTGCTCATGCACCAATTATGTAAGAATCTTTCCGCATGGTTTTATTTTCGATTCGTGTCATCACCTCACGTAAACCTTGATCTTTTTTTTTTTTTTTTTGATTGACTGATATGTGCGGAGCGGACAGCGGAATTGTCTCAGTAATCTGTTTCTAGACAGTATACTGCGGAAGATGCATACATTTATTTTTGGGTATTAATTGGGCCGGATTGGAATTCTAGCAAACTTTAGTTTTGGGAAGTTGGATTTGACTGGGCCACTTCTTAGCGGGTTAAGGCCGAGTTTGTGTCGGCTATGGTAGATGGAGGAACTGGATAGTTCCTTGGCCGATTTTTTTCGGATTTGTTTTGTAGAAAAATCCAGAACTTCATCCGAGATTTATGTTGGAGTCTCGATTTAGCTCAGCATACCAGATTCGAACATGATTGGTTATGAAAGTGCCTAGCACGGCCGAACTCCAGAACTTCTCTAAAGTCCATTTTTAAATCCCCACCCGATTCTGAATGCCTGATTTGACAATATATATTTTTGGGATATGGTTCCCAAGTTCTATTCAGAATAGTCGAATTGTAGAACTTCATCAAAAGACACGTTAAAATCCTAATATAAGCTGACCTTTCTTATTAGAATCCTAGCCAGCTCTGTAAAATGAATTTTAAAGTTGTCGGTTGGGAGACGACCTGGTTTCATTCATTATATCCGAATCCCAAAATTTCGTCAAATTCAGCCTGCAAACCGAATTTGACCATCATTTGTTGAGAGGTGGCCTAGTTCTATTGAGCATAATGTTAATGATTTCACTCATCCAATTCTGCATACCATATTTGACAGTGATTGGTTGTGGAATGGTAAAGCTCCAATGGTAGAGCATGGCATAATATGTCCTGTACAGTATAATTTACTTGGTAATTAATTGAATATTCTTTGGATTTGAAATTTTTGTGAAATATCCAATCCGATAGTTAATCTGGCATTGAATAAGATTGATACTTGTCCGGAAGCCATTGCCTTTGGGATGTCTCAAATATTTTTTGTTAAATACTAATAAATTTGAGAGTAATTTTTAATATAATTTAAATAATTATGTAATTTAAGAAGAAATATTAAAAACGTCCGTGAATTTAATTTGTTTTAAGATTTTTTTCGGCTTTTTCGGACAAAATATCATTTTAATGGACACCCATACAATGTTTTACGACAATTTTTGTCGCATAAAAACAAAGAGGCCATTTATTAACAATATTTCTACCATAAAAGTAGAAAAAATGCATTCCCCTCCCCCACGTTTAACCCCAGGGCACTTGTGTACACAAAGATACACAAACCCTTACAAAAATGAGAACTCCCTTAGGTAGCTTCTTGGCAGCTTGGTTTCGTACTGATAAAAAATTGTCGTAAAACACTGTATGGGTGTCCATTAAAATGATATTTTGTCCGAAAAAGCAGAAAAAAATCTTAAAACAAATTAAATAATTATGGTTTCAGGTAATTCTACTGTAAGTTGTGGAATTGCATTAGAATTAAATTAATAAATGTTTTATTATTTAGGAAGTTTATTATTTAGGAAGCCGGAAAATATTAATTTAGAATTAATTATCAGGAAATTTACAGATGTAGGTGAAATAATATTTCTTTGAAATATTAATTGGATGGTTCACAAGCCAAACCGATTAATTCCATTTTTTGGATTTTTTTAAATTTTAATATCAACGCTCTTGATTGGCTTCTAACTATATATACATATTCAAAACAAATTTCTGTAATATTAAGTGTTAACACCACTAAATTACAAAGTTAAAACTAACTAAAGTTGATATTACAAGAAATTCTCATTTTTTCTCATATTTTTCACCTTCTTATTTTATGGCGTTAATCGTTTTGGCTAATGAAGCATCTAATAGTTGATTGTGTAGATTAGAATTGTGTTGTCAATGTTACTAACTATCGACTTTATCTAGGTCTCTGTACCGGGCTGATTCAATCAATCAATTTCGTTTAAGAAGCCGGAAAGCATTAATTTAGAATTAAATTTCAGTAAATTTCCAGATGTACGTGAAATAATAAAATTTTTCCCTCAGGTTGCTGATTTATAGAAGCAATTGTTGAAGACCAATACCATCGTTATCCATTAAACCTCTTAAGCCTTTATCCTTCCTCTAGCAGATTAGAAGTAGATTAGATTGTGTTGTGCCGTACGATCGCTAGGTGTCTGAAACCGGATCGTTCTGTCCCAAAAAAAAAACCCTTCCTATCCTTCCTATTGTTATGTGTAAACAGGCTGTAGGAATAGGCCCGGCGTTATCCGGGACACTTGTCAAGTACTTGGTCTTACAGTCCAATCAATCAATCAATCAATCAAAACGGTAAATGACTTATTTACTTTGTATTTTTGGATTTGTTTAATAGTAAAATTATTTAATCTAACAAGGACGCTCCACCTGCTATTGCTATCTAGTTATGCCAGAAAATTTCGATCAAATGGCAATTGGAGACTCGCAGTAATATTTATATGCTATCTGCATGCTATGAATACATGCTATGTCGGCAGAACTAAATAGCATGTATATAGCATGCATATTTTGACGTTTTTTCTATTCCAATATGCCGTCTACTAAATTTTTTGATCGCTTTCATACAAAAAATGATGACAAAAGACGTGGCCTTTTTTGGGTGACATTGAAACAAAGAATTTTATTATTTCAAATGAACTTTATTAAACCAAATATGTGCAATTTTGATCGATGACCTTTTGCCACTTTTCTGGTGGAACCATGATCCCATCCCTGTAGAACTTCTGTGGTTTGAGGTGAAAAAACGAGACAATTCATTTTTGCAGGCCTCTTTTGAATTTAATGTAAAACCATTAAGATGTTTCTGCATGGACCTGAACAAATGGTAGTCCGATGGGGCAAGGTCAGGACTAAATGGTGGGTGCATCAATATTTCCCAGCCGAGCTCTCTCATTTTCTGCCGGGCCACAACGCCCTTTCTGCTGATCCGGTCCATTAACTGTTAATTCATGTGGTTCCGAAACGTCAAGTTTTTTTTTTAGTATCCAGCCATTTTCAAATGGTTTAAAACTGATTTGTGATCAACATTTAGTTCTTGACCAATTGCATGGCTGCTTATATGACGGTCTTCTTAAATTTTTTACATGATTTCATCGACTTTTCCAGTGGCTGGTCGACCAGAGCAAAGTGCATCTTTGACATCCACGTTTCCAGAACGAAAGCGTGCGAACCATTTCTTTGCTGCTGATTTTGATAAAGCACTTTCTCCATAAACAGCACAAATTTTTTCGCAAGCCTGAGCCGCGTCGTATCTTTGTCGTAATAAAATTGCAAAATATATTTTTTTCATTATTTATCTCCATGTTTAAAATATTGTAACTTTTTTTCCACTTTACCGATAAGATTTGCCCGATATGATCAATGGTTACTGAAATATATGAATTTAAAGCCATCTACCGGGAAGAAGATCACGAACTGTTTCTCATACCCTTTAAGTTCTATAATCCTTATATTTTGTAAATTTTTGTGTATGACCATTTTCGTACTGACTGTATGTGGGGCTAATACTTAAATTTTGATCCGATGTGCACTTTTTTAAGCCGAACTTCTAGGAGGGCCTACTTGGTGGATCAGTCAACCCGTTTCCGTTACATTGAATTGGTTGCTGTGTTTAATTAAACAAACACAGCACATATAGAGTAAATAAAATAAAAGTAAATCCTGGTTTGTCAAAACATTTAAATTTTAGGAAATTTTAACCATGCGCTTTCCCTCGTTTTAAATTAGATTTGAAGCTCACAATGAGTATTGCTTTAATACAAATCTATTATAGTTGATACAATGTTTCCTGAATTATTTTTAAAGAAAATATTTAAAAAGCCACATGACAAAGTTGGTAAATGTGGTAAGTGCAGTTACTCTTATCTCATCACTAATGACGGTAACTCGTTGTACTTTAAAAAACTTACTGAGCAATACAATAATGAGCAAAGCGATCTTTGGCAATCTCTGTAGCAATCATATTCTGTTAACACAGTTGGCTTTTGAATAATTATCTTATTATAAAACCTTCTGAAGTTAAATTGGTTGTTATGTCAAATTCAAATAACCGGGCCCTAATTTAATTTTCATATTTTTATCATATTGTCTAAATTCATCGAGAGAGATTATGATGATACGATTTGAAATAAGAACATGCTACCGTGAATTTTTGCTGTCTATTCTAGCGTAATCCTCTATTGTAATTCGGCCAAATATGAGTTCCAAATCTCTCATCAAAACATGTTTTGAGGAGTAGTCGGTATAGTATTAGAGATGTGCTTTGAACAAATGTGTATTATTTATTATTACTAGTCCAGCTTATTAATAACTTACATGTGTCTAGTTTAACTTTCTATCATAAATGAAACCCAGGTACATACTTCGCTCTATTTGTAAAGGTCAAGCTGATTCAATTTCATTGCATTCCATTCAAACTTGCCTTGTTTTAAATTCAGCCATAGAGGGATTAACAACTAATTTGGATAGAAAATAGCTCACAATATACTAACTTATTTTAATCATAATCAAGAACATTTTGATATTGCTGTTTTTATTCCACAGCTACGACAAATATAGCTCTCATATAACCGCTACATTATCAGAGTTAGATCATATTACTATAATTATAAACAGTAAACTTTACTGTGCGACTGTTTGACAAAATTGAAAACAAATTTAAAATTTCATATCGAGATTTAAAATATCAAAAATATTTATATAAAAGCCAAACGCCATTGTTTAAAATATATTTTACTTCTAAACGAAATTTGAATTATTTTCTTGCAATTGTTTCGCTTTCAATTTCTCATTCAATTCTAATCATAAAATTTCGTTCCGTTTATGTATGCAAAACTACTACTATCAGAGTTTCATAGTGATCAATACTACACAAAGGGTACAGCAGTAACAAAAAAAAACAAGTACATATGTATATAATATTATATCGTTTAGAGGAAAAAGACGAAAAAAAAAATGTTTAGTTTGGACACATTCTTGGGAATTTAAATATCGACATCAAAACAGATTTTTTTCTGAGTACCATACAGCCTTAAGGGATTCTGCTTATGTTTTTATGATACTGTTTCGAGTTTGTCCTGTTAAATCAGGTTCGTATCACTGGAATGTGAATACGATATTATAGAAATTGACCGTTACAACAACAAATCTTAAAATTCATACCGCTTCCGGAATATTCGCAAAACTACCGGAAATAATCATTTAATAATTTCCGAGTATTTTTTCCTACTTAACACTTATCTCTACTGGAATATTGAAAGCTATAAACCTGCACCGGCTAAATTAGCCTGCCTCAATAAAACTTATTCCATAATTTATTACACCAAATTCCGATTTTATTACAATTACCATTTTCGAAGAAGGGGTGGTCGATTTAGCTTATAATTAAACCTGCACGGCCGAAATTGTAACTTTTAATGTAGCGATGATATCGGGATGGTTCCTGAACCAGAATTTATTACACATTAATTACATTGCATTGGTTAGTTCAAGACCACCCATAACTTGCCTAAGAGAAAATTTCACCGCAAAACAACTATTTATCGAAAACGCCAGTTTAACCAAGTTTAATAATTTATTACCAGACTGCTTTGTAGAAGGTCAATCTTATTCATAAGGGTAATAAACTACAATATGTTTGTGTCAGATTCAGATTAGACTGGCTGGTATCCAACGATGTAGGTTTCAAATTGTAATTTTAAGGTCGGATTTACCTCATTTAATAATTTATTACACTCGACTGCTACCAAATATTGAATCAAATGTTACTCCATGGGCACTGTGGAGGGCAGGTCAATTTTATCAGACCGTCTCCAGATATTACGTCAAATGTTGCTCCGCGCAACTTGCGGAAGGCAAATCAACCTTATCCAAGTGTGTAATAAATTATTTTTGTGTCAGATTAGACGGAATTGGCTTCAGACGGTGAAGGCTTGAAATAAGTAATTTAAAGGTCTACCACCTTTAGTAATTTATTATACCAGACCGCTACAATGTATTGGTTCAAATGTTATTCCATGGGCCTTATGAAGATGTAACAATATTTGACACAATATCGGGTGGCGGCCGGGTAAAATAAATTATTAAAGATGCTAAAATCGATCTTTAAATTCAAATTTGAAGCCTTTTCCGACTAAAACTTATTCCGTCTATAACCTAAAACAAAAATAATTTGTTATACACCTGGATTTGGATAAGGTTAGTTTTCCCTTCTCAACGGTGTCGGAGTTACATTTGACCCAATATCTGGTAGCGGTATTGTGTGGTAAATTTTTAAAAGTGGTAAGACCGACCTCTAAAATTACTTATTTATGAAGTCTACATCGTTCGATGCCAATTCTTTTCAATCTGCTATAAAACACACTTGAATATGATTGACCTATCCTCTACAAAACTTCTACGAGGAACATTTAACCCAAATTCTGGTGGTAGTCTGGTAAAAAATTATTCTTAAACTTGCTTAAATTGGCGTTTTGGATAAATAGTCGTTTTGGGGTGAAATTTCCTCTTAGGCAAATTATAGGGGTGATCTTGAACAAGCCAATGAAATGTAATTAATTTTTAATAAATTCTGGTGCACGAATTACCATTAAGAATTGTAATTTTGGTGGTGCAGGTTTATTTATAAGCTAAACCGACCACTCGTTCCTCGAAAACGGTAACTATAATAAAATCGGGATTTGTTGTAATTACTGTGCAACAAATTATGGTAGTTGGTATGTGGCGGCACCACTTCATTGAGGCGGGCTAATTTGGTCGGTGTAGGTTTCAAGCACTGGAATATGGCTGAATTTACCAGAAATATTGCCACACGAATTTTCCTAAAACTCGCTAATCTGTGGATCTGTTGTTATCTTTTAAACAACAAATAATTTCCACAATTATTTTTTAATTCATCATTTACTATTTAGATTTTTAATCACACCACTATTTCCACTTGCATACCACTTATTATTTATGGTTTCGTTTGCACTTTTTGCTACTACTTAAACCTAAATGCTACTAATTTCTCAAAAAATGTCATTAATTTTCTAAACCTAAAATGAGCAATTTTTTGAATAAATGTCTCGCATACGCTGAATTGAAGTTCATCAAACCAACATGCGAGATCATAACATTACATCCGCCTAAGCCTGTTCGCCCCAAACAGAATCTAAACAACCACCTCTGCAGTTTAAAGTGAAACGCTCCAACCAATTCAAGTTTTCTTCTATTTTTGCATCCTGTTCCATGACTATCCACCTGGTTTCCTTGAAAACAGCGAACGCCCTCATTGCCATTGCCCTCTTTGACCAGCATTTCATAGGTGATCTTTTCGCCTTCGTCTCCCCTCTCAGATTTTAGCCACATAGGGTCCAGCCCATTTCACTTAATATAGCTGTCGTTTCTCCAGTTTTCTGGCCGTTTGTGCATCTTTTCAATAAACCGTCTTTTATGTTGAACGCCCTCCTTACGGCTGTCCAAAACCATGTGGATCCTTCGTGGTTTTCGATCACCCTTGCTATCCTAGCAGTCACACCTGGTCGACCATCCGCAATCTCAACTCGCCTTGGCCGGTATCTCCCCCAGATAAATATCAATGTTTTATCCAAAACGAAACTTCCGATCCCAAGATGGCGATTTTGTAAGTCTCAATTTGTTCTGGCCGGTATTCATTAATGTTATGATTTACAATCCCGTCCAAACTAGCTGCCCCAATTGCTTAGCGGCATAACTCGAGAGCATCGTCGCACCTGCAATGAGTTTCTCATTTTTCAGTAAGTCATAAAGGGTGTTTTTTTTCTTTTTGGTTTTTCGTGTACATGTTTTTGAGACATCACGCGTGATTAGCGACATCTGTCATTTAAATATTCTCAGTTCGCATTGCCATTTCATCATGGAAAGACTTACATTCGAACAGCGTTAATTATTGAATTTTATTATCAAAATGTATGTTCAGTGAAAAATGTCTTTCGCGCACTTCGTCCATTTTATGATAGTCAAAATCGACACCCATTGTGACAACATTTCTCATCAATTTCGCGGTATTGGACAGCAATCCACCAAATTGTATGCGTAGAGTGCGTACAGAGGAAAATATTGCTGGTTTAGAAGCTAGTGTTGATGAAGATGGCAAAATATCCATCCGTCGCAGGGCACAGCAATTGGGAGTTTGTTATTCGACTACGTGGAAGGTTCTACGGAAGGATATTGCTCTGAAGGCATATAAAATACAGCTCATGCAACAACTGAAGCCGAACGACTTGCAACAGCGTCGAAGTTTTAGTGAGTGAGCCTTAGAACGTTTTGAGGAAAATTAAATTTTTACCGAAAAATTGCGTTCAGCGGCAAAGCTCATTTTTGGGTAAATGAGTACGTTAATAAGCAAAGTTGCCGCATTTGGTGTGTTAAGCAGCCACAGGCAATGCAAGAACTGCCAATACACCCAGAATAAAAAACACTGGTGCGGTTTATGGGCCGGTGGAATCATCGGTCCGTATTTTTCCAAATTTTCCAAAGATAACAGTAGCCGCAGCGTTACCGTCGCTCGCGTTTTTTCGTCTAAAATGCATGAACTGAATCTGGTCGTTATGTGGTTTCAGCAAGACGGCGTGTGGTATATGTACACTGTACGCAGACTCCTGAACTTATTGAGAAATGAGTTCGGTGAGCAATTTTTAGAGTCCGGTGAATCGGCTGCCTAGATCGTGTGATTTGCTCCTCATGACTTTTTTTTATGAGGCTACATGAAGTATCTGGTCTGTCCCAATAAACCAACAACAATTGCAGAATTGGAAGACAACATTATACGTGTCGTTAGCGAGATACAAGCCGAAATGCTCGAAAAAGAGGTGAACAATTGGACCGAAAGTACCGAAACCATCTTGAGATGTCGATATGCATTCGGTTGAGCATCCAAAATCCCGAGTAGTTTGCTTCTTCGTAAATGCTACATCATTATTTCGTTTGCCAAATATTATGTATACCATTTCATCCAGTTTCTTCCCAATCTTTCGATACCATTTCACGTTTATCGTCTAGTTTTTCTTCCATTACGTCTTTGAATTCGAAATTATCCAGGTCTATCCCTTGCTTCTCCATAGTAGCTTTACCTAGTCGACATATAATCATTTTTGTGATTAACCTGTCGGTTAATTCCTGTACACCCATCTTTTGATAATCACAATTCCACTGGTGTATTTTTAATCACCTCACCATTTCCATTTTCACGCATAACTTTCAGGCATAACTGGGGTATAATCAGAACTAATCTGTTATAAAACTATTTCTAATGCTACTACTTAAACCTAGATGTCACTAATTTCACAAAAACTCGAAAAGTTTTTCGTAAATGACATTACTTTTTACTGATACTTCATACCAGTAGTAGTAAAAAATGTTCGCACCTTCACCTAATTTGATTCGCAAAGTAAATCATAAATGATGTATTTATACAAATGCAACGGACGAGAATCATCGACAGTGTGGACTAAATTAGTTATAGCTTTTCTTGTGAACTCAGAGACCAATATTTTTTTATGTTTTTATTTATGTTTACGAGAAGTGAGTACATACGATTATTTAGTTTATGTACTTTATATTTATTTACAAATGGTTTTTTATTATTTAACAAGTCGAAGAAATCGTTTTTTTATAAGTTTTTTCCAATTAACAAGTTTTACAAAAACCTGCAATTATTTCAATTCTTTGATTCTCCTTGTACAAGAACAAAAAAAAATGATTGAAAGCAATTTTGGTTCTCTCGATTTTTACAAGACGTGTAACCACATCATGTATAGCATGATATATTTATTTACACACGTGCCTTGTTTAACGCGTACTAGGCGCTATTTTTGAGGTTCGTAAATATTAGGAATTTAACATGTGTTCTTTGGCACAGCAAGGGGATCGGTACGAAAGCCTGAATTATCAAAATCCCTACTTTTTAAAATTCCGTTTTTCTAAATCCCGATTTTCAATATTCCGCTTTTCAAAATGCTGGTTTTTAAAATTTCGAGTTTTAAAATCCCGATTTTGCTGAAATCTTAAAGAATCGACATTAAAATATTTTTCTATCTAAATTTTTATTAGGTGATCAGTCCATTCTCGATTGATGTTGGTCAAATTATGGGATGTGATTTGCATGAATTTTCCAAGAATTTTGAAATTTTGATCATGCTAAATGAAATTTTGAACGAGTTAAGGAATTCGACCATACTGTATACTAACTATAACCATAGGCAATTTATATACAAATTATGGTCAAATTTGGTATGTACAACTGGATTGCGATTTTAATGTGAAATTCACATAAAGTTCTGGAATTAAACCATCCTAAATTGAACTTGGCCATTTCTTAACCAATAATGGTCATATTTGATATATCGGTGTATAGAAAGAAATTCTAAAAAAGATTTCGTTTTGTTTTTTGCTGATATAAGAAACGCAAATTGTTAAGAAATGGCCTATTTTAATCTAGATTGATAATTCAACATTTCTTACAATGTAGAATTCTAACCCAACTCGATTCGGAACCAACAATAATTTTATGCGTTTACTGCACTGTACTGACTAGAAAAAGATTATCAAAAGCCCTATTTTTTTACTTTTTTTCTCTATGAATTCGTAAAACAAACATAAAGAAGCGGGTTTTCGATAATCGGGATTTTGAAAAGCAGAATTTTGATTTCGGGATTTTCAAATGCCGGCAAACGACCCCGGAAACAAGATTTAACTGTGGTTAAATTACAACTGTGTCTGTGTCCCTAATTGCTCGCGCTTATATACTTGTGCATCCCTGTTCGAGATTATTCCATTTATTGTTTCTGGCTATGAATGCGTATTGCACTAGTAAATCACTTGCATGTAGTTGTATTCGCGAACATTCCGCCGTCGTTAATTCCAGTATGTTCCACGGTGACTATCGTCGTAGTTTACAATTGCTTTCGTTAGCACATATTCATCTCCACATGGAATGCCATTCTAAAATTCCAGACTAGGATTTGACGAATTTAGACACAGCCAATCCGATCACTTCAGTCTACGGGCCTGTACAACATTTCGTCCACTTCCAAAGCGTTCTGGTATCCGATACTCATTGTCGGTGATCCTCTTTAACAATTTTATAAGCACTTTTCCAATTGCGCTATGAATCTTGAGATCTTTCTTTACACTTTGTGTACAACTACACTAAATCACCTAGTCGAAAATTAATACGTATTCCACGGTGGCCGTGTTGCGACTCCGATTTATCCCCGGGGCTCGTGGTGTTGCTATTTTCTGCGGATCGATAGTTTTGCATTTTTCTTCGTTGTATCTACTTCCACGTACTATTTGACTATTCCGTCGGATTGACTTGTTTTTATATGCTCCTCATCCTTTTTTGCCTCGTTCCAAGGTTCAACGAGGTCTTTGTTAAACTCCCTGTGGTTTTCTTTATTCTCGGTCTCTGTTCCTCTCACCAGTTGTCAGGAGTCATGCTGCCACGTAAACCATCATCCCATCATTCCAACTTCCCGTATTTGAAGCACTTCCTTAAAATTATGATGTCGCCGGCTCCGCATATCCCTGATGTAATTCTCTTTGATCTTGATCGATGTTTGCTAATCTTTTCACCGATGGCTCACAAGTACCTGTAGCAGTGGAACTTCGTCCGAATTAAATCCTCGCATCGGTATTGATTCAGTGGATAGACTTCCTGTTTCTGTATCGTATTCAAGCTCTAACTCTGTCAAAACGCGGTCGTCACCTCCCTCTGTCTTGGGTGTAGTTAGCAACACATATGTTGCTTGTTGTTGGAACCAAAGTGCTGTAATTCATCTTGAACTTTGAGATGTTCGAACTGAGTTTCATTCTCAAAGGTCTTGTCTAAGGTGTCAAAACTTCACCCGGGCTCTCGGCAACAACAGTCAGTACAATATGCCTCCCAAAACTGGTTCAACTTCTTTAATTTTACTTTCGACTTCTCGCTGGATTTTTAACTAGAGGTATTCAACTCGGCCGCCCCAACGGTTATCAACTTGTTGTGTTGTCGTCACAAGAGACTTCATCACGCAGCTTTCATTTCTTTTACTTGGTGCTTTTGGACCTGTATAAGTTGATCCAGTTTATGTTCTGCCCGTTCTGTTGTTTATCCAACTCGGCAAACCGATCATCTTGCTGCTTCAATTTGGTCCATAGTTTAGTGTCTATTCTCTCCACCTGAACTAGCAGCGTCTTGTTTGTTTGACAGTAAACAATTGCAATAAATTGTTTCTTTTGTTTCACACACCGATCCGTTTCCCTCACTTTTTAACTGCTTTTCGGTCGGTTGAAAATTTTCTGTTTTTGATGATCTAATAAATGTCTTTCCTGGTGGTTCTGAAGCTGGTGACTGATCATGATCGCCCTCCGAATGCATCGCTATATGCTCGAGTTCGACAATAGCTCTATCCTATTTCCTTCAGCTGAAAGCTCACTACTCAGCAGCGTTTTTCATGATTTTTGTGACTTATAGAAGTTTATGTCTACTAAACTCAATACGGCTGGTATTTGCAAAATCCCCTTCTCACACCAAATGTTACGAATTTTCACATGGAATGCCATTTTAAATTCAAATCCCAATCAGTATTGGAGGTATACTTGTTGCGGTAAAGCTCGCGACTGTTGGGTTGGTGCTGTACACTTACCCACTCGACCATTGTTATACCATTGTAGCTGAACGAAAGGTATAAGTGATATCTACCATTTGGTAAATGCTATACAGAGCACAAAGTTCATGCGCAATAATCGAATCAATTGGCATTTTAACCCACTCGGAGTAATTTGACTCTAAATATAGTTGCTTTGCAAATTTCTATTAGATATCTTTAACAAAACACACCACGTATTACTTTTATATTTGTATTGGTATTAGTATTGCATTGTCAAATCCGTTTCGCATCACTGGATTGTAAATATCGTTATAGCATTTAACGGTTGCCACACCAATTGTTGTAATTTGTACTGCTTCCGGAATATTCACGAAAATACCGGAAATAATTTCCAAATATTTACTGATTTATGGAATACTTACGGAACTACTGAAATATCCCCGAAATAATCTGACTATAATTTGTCCACTCTTTTTTACCAACACTAAATCACAACAACAAATAAGTTACACAATTTATTATTAATTCACTTAACACACCATTTTTAATTACACCAATATTTTCACTTAACACCACTTACTATTTTCCCGCTTGTTACGACTGTGTTGTCTTAACAAGACATTGTTGTAAATTTGTTTCTATTCTCCACGGTTTCTTGCGTCCGGGTTTTTGTTGTCTAAACGTGGTTTCTTGCGTCCGGGTTTTCGCGGTCTAAACGTGGTTTCTTGGTGGATGGATTCTTGTGTGTTTTCTTCTGTTATGTTGGCAACGGAACGAAAATGGGAGAGAAAGAGAGAACAATGCGCATCGAGTGTGTGCAAAGTAAAACGTTTTGAAAAAAATGTTTTTTCTTGTATGTCTCTCTTTTGTACCAACGAAAATTTGGTATAAAGGAGAGACAGAGAAGAGAGATGCATTTTCTTCTAAAACGTTTTACGAGCTGTGCTCGTTTTTTTGGTATGACATTCAGTTTGTGATTTTTTGTAAACACAGTCGAGTTTTGATTTTTATTAAGTCAATTATTGATTTTGATTTGTATAGAGTCCAGTTGAAAAAAAAATAAAAACAAGTTTTGTTCTAAAAATTGTGTTTAGTGAGGAGGAATCCATTTTGATTGGATTTTGTTTTTTTTTTGTATGAACAATTTGGAAGTGTAATAAAAATATTTTGATTGAAATTAATTTTGTGCAAATTTTTTTGTTTTTGAGAAATGTTTTTTTGATAATCCATATAGACTTTGTGTATGGAAATAGAGTGAATATCGAAAGTTGTAATCAACGAATTTTTTTTATTTTGGATTACTTTTTTCACCATTTAATTGACGTACCCAAGACGGGTATTGTTGCGTGTGGTGGTTACGTCGTATAGTGGATAATAAAATATCAGGATTGAGACATCGGAACGAAATTAACCACGGGTGCTTAATTTTCAACATCGAGACAACGCCCCAGTTTGGGGGCATATCAAGGCCGAATTTTACTGTTGGCAAGACACGCCCAACATATTTACTGGTGGCCAGGTGAGGCCACTACTGTTTCTACGAATAACGGTGGCACAGGGGTTATTTACTTCGTGGTAACGGTTTTGGCGAAGGACGCTCAACAATTTTGTGGATTTTGGCGAGGCAACGCCCTATAGTTTTTGAATAGTGGATGTAGCGGTCGATCAAGGCCTGAATATTGGTATCGGGGAGAGGCCCCGCAACGACACGGGTGGCCAGCCGGCCATTTGTGTGTTTTTGGTTATCGGTGGTCTGCCGCAACGTTCGGGTAGCCAACCGGCTATTCAATTTATTTTATATCGGCGGCCAGTATATTTTACCGGTGGTTGGGCCGCACCGGTGGAGCACGCTGTAAACGGCACCAAGGCCGCAACGGTCCGGGTGGGGCAAGGCCACCTGTGGCATGACGGCCGCGCAAGGCCGCAACTGAATTTTTTTTATTTAAAAAAACAAGGTACAATTTTTTATTTTTATTTTAATTTTTTGATCTTTTTTATATATATATTTAAATTTTTTTTATTTAACATAATTTTCAAATTTTTGTTGTGATCGAGCGCCGCACAGCGGGTGCACGCTCGATGCATATTGCTCTGTCTCTCTCATTCTCTCTTATCTTGGTGCGAGTGGAGGGGGGAAGTTGTTTCATTTCGTTTTTTGTTTTTGGTTTTTTTCGGTAAATAAAATGAATTATTAAATTTTTTCGGGTAGGTGTGGTGGGAGCGGAGACTCCCTCTGTGTCGGTTTAGTGTTTGCGGTCCCTTGGTGCCCGCATCCAATTTCGTAACCGGGGCTTTGCCCTGTTTGAATTCGAATGGATGCGCGCACCAAGGCACCTCTCTCCCATTTATAATTTTTGAGTTGTTCGTTCCTCAGGTTCCGGCCGACGAATTTCGGCGGAACATCCGGGTTTATTATTATTATTTGCGTTTTATTTTTATTTAAATTTCTGTTTTACTCACGGTGTAAGCCAGGAGCCATGCATGCCTCAAACCCCACGACCCTTCGCACTTCTCCCTGAGAACGTAGCCGGCAAAAATCACCGTGGAGGCCTCTGCATGTGCTTAGTGAATATCTGCAGGTTGGCAGTAGCCAGCCTGTAACACGCTCCTCACTTTTGCTTTTAATGTTTCGCGTACCGAATCTCCTAAATACTAACTAACACTGACTGATTGTATTCGTTTCTCTCGTATTTATATAACGATCGAATTTTCGAGACCCCTGGATTTATACTACGTAATATTCTCGGCAACATTAGATGTCACTAATCTCACAACTAATGTTTGTAATGTCTAAATCTTAAAGTGGAACCAGTCAGGAATAAAAACTTAGCTTAATAAAAAAAAAAAATAGCCCAGCAAACCTTAATTTTTACTTAAGAAACCCAACGAAACTTTCGTTAAATTTAGCTGTCACTTAAAAAAAAAATAGTGTGCACTTTTTCTCGCCCAAAAATAAGAAAAACTTAAAAAATTGTATTAAAAATCTGATTTTTTATTAAATATAAAGGCGGAAATTATTTTAATTGTATAATTAATTACTAAATGAATATATAAAGTTATTTGAATAATTTTACATGCATCTTTCACTTATATCTGATAAAATTATTGAATTTATGAAACCTAACCTAAAAACTAGATTGAATTGTGCACGTTGTTTAAAAAAGTTAAAATTAAATATTAGTCGTGGCTTTTCTATTATTAAAAGGGGCGTGGTATCAATCCTATTATCCAAACTCAAGTAATCTTCGAAAGTGATATTTTGAGGTAAATTTCTAACCAAAGAAAGACGATCAAAAATATTATTCACGTCATCGTTTACAGTAGTTTCACATATTATCTCTCGCTGATCATCGTCGGAAGGTTTTGGAAGTGTAAAACCAGATTGGCGAAAGCAATTTGTTATAGTTACAGGCGTAACAAGTTTCCATGCGTGACGTAACATGTACAACGCATCTAAGACTGATTCCTGTTTCATATCTTCCTAGAAGCTCAATACTTGCTTAATGTTTTGGAATGAGCATTTTTTTGTAAAACACTTTTAAATTCTAATGATTCCTTGATCACAAGGCTGCAATACATTGGTAGTATTTCGAGACAGAAAAATTAATTTGACACTTTCTAGCTGGAACTTCGGATGTGGTGGACAATTATCTACAGTTAAAACTATCTTTCTCTTTTCCTTTAAAAAGTTTTTATCTTACGATTTCAACCAACTTGAAAATAAGTACGCTGTCATCCAGACTTTTTTATTTGCGGTGTATTGAACGGGTAGATTTTTAATGCTTTTAAAACATCTCGGATTTTGAGACTTTCCGATATCAGCAAGAGGAAGTTTCTCTGTTCCATCGGAATTACATTCAACAAGTACTGTAAGACTTTCCTTAGATTTTTTATCACCAGAACAAGTTCCTCCTTTAAATGTTAAAGTTTGGTCCGGCATGCAACGGAAAAATAAACCGAATTCATCCGCATTAAAAATGTCTTTTCTATCGTAATACTTCAGAATTGCAGGTAAAGATATCCAATCGGAAGTCATATCAGGTGATATTTGTCTCGCCTCTCCACTAATACACTTAAAGACAATTCCGTGTCTCGTTTTGAAACGTTCTAGCCATCCATGATTAGATTTAAAGGTAATTCCCATTTTGATAGCTATTTTATCAGCCTTTTCCATTAAGCCAGAAATAGGAGCATTTTGAGATCGCGCTTGTTTAGACCAAAGCAGAAATTCCGAATTTAAATTTTCATACTTTGGTAAACGCAAACGATTCCGGCTTCCTTCGAAATCACCATTTTTATATGAAGATTGAATTTTTATACGATTTTTTTTAATCATTGATAAAGTAGAGTTTGGAATCTCAAATTCTTTACAAATTTCTGTTTTTGATCGATCGTTGCCTCGAACAACATTTTCTAGAATTTCAATTTATTTTTACCGTTAATTTTAAATAATTCTAAAGAACACAATCTGGATAACAAGATAAATTGTATATCTTACTCACCAAAACTAACACGGTCACCAAAAGTAACACCAAAACTAACCACGCCAATGACACCAATAAATTCAATTTTATGATTTCAAACAGAAACAATTTTACGTTTAACGAGAATTATGTATTCACTAGTCACTACTATCAAAAACAAAGCAAACAAAATCATTTCTCTCCAACAAAACAAAATTTAATTTCGGGGAATTCCCTAAAATTGAACGATATTTTTTGTTTTATGAAAGCACAGATGTTCAATTATAAAATTCGTGTTAAGCGAATATTTCTGTACAAATTTTATATAAAGGGACTTAAGAATTTGTTCGCGTTAAACGAAAATTCCTATTAAGTTTCGTATTAAGCGAAAAATTTCATACTAAAATAATATGAAAAAGTTAAGTACTAAAAAAAATTTCTTGTTATCCGATACTTCGTGTTATCGATTTTCGTGTTAACTGAATTTGTATTCTAAAGTAAAAATTATTTGCTGAATTTTTAGGAATATTCCGGAAATGGTGTAAATTACAAGGTTGAAAACCATCAAATTTATAGTGGTATTAATAGTGATACGAACCGGATTTGATAGTGCAAATTCATGACAATATTAGTTAAGTTCAATAATTATACGGGAGAGGGATAAAATCCCGATAATAATAATTGCGAGGATACAAAATCCTAAAAATAAAAAATCCCGAGGTTCAAAATCTTCCGGGAACAAAATCCCGAAAATCTATGAAAATTTCAAACAAAAACATAAGCCTTGTCTTGACGATAAAACTAATTATAGTTCTAAAAATTAATTTTATGATCATAAATTGGATTTTTCGTCTTGACGGTGAATCTAAACTACTGAATTTCCTCTTTTTATTGTGTATAGTTTTATCTATATTTTATATATTTCTCTTTCTATTTTGGCTGTGTTCACGTAGAAACATTCATGTATTCACTTATTTGTTATATAGATTGCTGCAATGCACCCGCATTTTCCGAGAAGTAAAAGTATGTTCCAATTAATTATGGGTGTTTTGGATAATTAATTATAGTACTAAATTGTACTAAAAATTATCAAATTATGTCCGTATTTTATATTTACTGTGTAATATTACACTGATAATTCAAATTATGTTCCAATTAATTATCATGTCAAGACAAGGCAATATATTGGATATTATTTTGAAAGTAAAAACAATTTTGTATTGTATACATACTAAACTAAGGAACTGACGAAAACAGGTTGGTGACATATTCCCGAAAGACAAAATCCCGCGGAACAAAAACTCGAGAGTCATAATCTCCCGGATACAAAATTCCGATGGTACAAAATCCCGAGGATACAAAATCCCGAACTTACATGATCTCTCTCTCTCTCTCTCTCTCTCTGGCACTATATCCCATCAAGAGATTTGGCCGCCTCAAATGAGGTTTCATAATCATATTTTCATTTCGGGTAAGGAGTGATTAATTCTTACAAACTTACATAATCCCGAAGGATAAAATCCCGAAGGACAAAATCCCGAAAAATCTCGCAATCCCGAAAAAATCCGGATTAAAATTGAATTTCGCGCAGAATTCGGGATTTTCTCGAGATTAAGAGAAATCAGAAGATTTCCAGAGAAGATTTGTTTCATTTAGTTAATGCATATACGAGGGTATATCAAAAGTCTTGCAATATCATATGAAAAAAAAAGAGTGAGTGAGGCAACAATATATTTTTCAAAACCATTTTTTGCCGCGATGAAACTTCTAGAAGAACATTTTGATGTAAATTTTACAGTTCGTTTGTTTTTGTCAATTTAGTAACACGTGTTTTGAATTTTTCTTAAAATGAATGAAATTGAATATCGCGCCGTTACTAAATTTTTCTGTAAAAATGGACGAAATGCAATTTATATATTCAACTATATATCAAAAGTTTACGGCGAATCTGCACCATCATATGCCACAGTAACAGGGTGGGTAAAATCATTCAAAAGTGGTCGGGAGTCATTATAAGACGACAACCGCTCGGGTCGGCCAGCAGATGCTATTAGCCATGAAAACGTAATTTTGGCCGAATCTATTGTATTGGAGGACCGGCGTATTTCTGTTCCGCGGTTAGCGTAGAGACTCTCTTTCATACGGTACCACATATATTATATTACATGACCACCTTCACATGTCGAAAGTAAGTGCGCGATGGGTTCCCCGTTTGTTGAATGCTGAACAAAAAAAAAATGCGTGTCAAACTTCAAAGGCGATTTTAGATATGTACAAAGAAGATCCAGAAAATTTCTTGGATAACATAATAACAGACGATGAAACATGGCTTCATCACTGGGATCCGGAATCCAAACAAGAATCGATGCAATGGATTAAACGTAGTGAACCACCACCAAAGAAATTCAAAACTCAACCGTCTGCTGGTAAGGTTTTGGCAACAATTTTTTGGGATGCTGAAGGAATTTTGATAAACGATTATATGCCACCGAAAAGCACAATCACAGGCATATATTACGCAGAGGTTTTGGAAAATTGAAAAAAGCGATCTGGGAAAAACGGCCAAGGAAAGCTAGGAAAAAAATCTTACTTCTTCACGACAATGCACCAGTGCGCAAGGCTAATATTGCTCAAGCTGCATTAAAGGACTGCGGCTTCGTGGAAATTCCGCATCTACCGTACAGTCCAGACTTGGCACCCAGTGACTACTTTCTGTTTCCCAATTTGAAAAAAATACTAAGGGGCCGGAAATTTTCCAGTGACTATGAAGTACAGTCTGTTATAAATTAATATTTTATGGAGCAAAAGAAATCTTTTTTTTTAGAGGGTTTAGGCAAGTTAATTGATCGATGTGACAAATGTATAAACCTTAAAGGAGTATATGTCGAAAAATAAAAATATTGCTGTCTCACTCACTCTTTTTTTTCATATGATATTGCAAGACTTTTTGATTTGCCCTCGTATATGTGTAAAAATGTACCGACTAAATGATTTTTAAAAATTTTAAAATTCCAATCATTACTTATTTATAATTATTGTCAACAAATTTATAAACAAGCATTTAAAGTTTATATTCAAAAAAAGTTAATTTTCGTCAGTTAGTTAGTTTATTACATTACAAAATTGATTTTATTTTCAAAATAATATCTAATATAATATGTTCTTATTTTTAATATGTTCGCGTTTTTTTGAACAGCTATAGATTTCGAACAAATAGACTTTGAAATTTTTATAGATTTTAAGGATTTTGCAATCTCGGGATTTGCATTCTCTGGTGTTTGTACTGTTATGTATTTTATTTATAATGTTATTTATTTTGTACAGATCAATCCAATGTTGTTTATTAGATGATATTACAAGAACTGTATCAATCTATTATTTTAGGTTATATATATATATAATAATGACAAGAATTGACTTATATGTGTGTGTGTATACAAAATGGTTTTGTTGCCAAATCAGTTGATATTGCACGTATATAGGTGTGTACTATCATTACATTCCTCCTCGCCAAAATGGACTACTATGGTGAGAATCTAACTGTAGGTTTCCGGATACGAGATGATCGTCGAGGTACGAAGCAGTTTTCAGTCTCCGACATTGTACGACGCAAGATTGATCTCGGTTGTTTTGGTACCTCTACTTCGCTGTTAGAGTTCAAACTTCGTTTTAGAATATCTGCTACCTCAAAATGGTCCATTTCTGCTTGTCTTGCTCTGACTTGATTTTGATGTCTCTTCATCAGTCCTCTTTCTGTATTGACCATGTATAACATTCGACCTATCACTTTCTCAATTGTACCTGCCAACCATTTCGGACCTCTTGAATAATTTTTAATATAAACTGGTTGCTCAACCCGAAACTTTGTAGTTGTTTTCAATTTATGATTTCTCGAGCTGGGGACCATAAGAGTGAGTTGTGTTTTGGGTTGCCTACCGTGTAAAAGTTCGCTTGGTGATTTGCCACATGCTCCTGGAGATGCACGATACGTACTCAAAAATGTCAGCAGTGCATGGCTTATTGATTTACCATCTTTTAATACTTTGGTTAGAGCGGTCTTAAAAGTTCTTACGAACCTTTCGGCTTCACCATTTGACGCTGGATGAAAAGGTGCAGTAGTCAGATGTTCGATACCATTAGACTCGCAAAATTCAGCAAACTGTTGTGATGTAAAGGCAGGACCATTGTCACTAACTATTGCATCAGGTAAGCCCTCTGATGCAAAAACTCCTGTCAACACTTGAATAGTTGACTCCGCAGTAATATCTCCTACCTTAACGACAAAAGGATATTTTGAATAACTATCCACACAAATTAACCACATACAATTACGAAAAGGTTCAGCAAAATCAATGTGGATACGTTCCCATGGCTTTGTTGCACTAGGCCAGTTTTGGTATTGTTTTGGTGAGTTGAAAAACTCTTCTTGACACGTCTTACAAGACTTGACTACAAGCTCAATGTCTTTATCAATATTCGGCCACCAACAATAGCGACGTGCAAGTTGTTTCATTCTTACTATGCCCCAATGTCCCACATGGAGCAACTTAAATACATCGGCACGTAGACTTCTTGGAATAACCACTCTCGTGTATTCAGTCTGCAATGACAAAATATTGTAAAAACATGTAAATGCATTTTTTCTTACCGCGAACAGCTGCAAGTCGCGGTCCAATTCTCTGGCCATCCATTCTTTGTAAACTCCAAAACTTGAGACAATTGTTTGTCTGTTTCCGTTGCTTCACTGATTTTCTGGCTGTCAATCGGAAAATGTGACACTTCCTCTTCATACATGTCATCAACTTCAAACGCACTTTCCTCCTCTTGATCGAATTGCTTGTCTGGTCCAATTGGTAAACGCGAAAGAGCATTGGCATTTCCATGTTTCTCTGTTGGCTTATATTGTATCGTATATGTGTAACCCATTAGAAAAATTGCCCACCTCTGGAGTCTATTCGCAGTCATCACTGGTAAGCCTTTTTCTGGGTGGAATAGTGAAACGAGAGGCTTATGATCTGTTACCAGCACAAACTTACGGCCATACAGGTATTGATGGAATTTACGGTATCCAAAGACAATAGATAGCGCTTCCTTCTCGATCTGACTATACCTACGTTGATGTTCATCAAGAGTCTTTGATGAAAATGCTATTGGACGCTCGGAACCATCTGGATAAATATGCGATAAAACTGCTCCTATTCCATGACTAGATATATCTGTTGCCAGAACCAACGGGTAATCTGGGTGATAATGTACTAACATTGTCGCATCTAACAAACACTTCTTTATTGCTTCAAATGCCTTTTCTTGTATGTCTGTCCACTTGAAAACGGTATTCTTCTTCCTCAACTCATTTAAGGGTGATGCAATTTGAGAAAAGTTGTTGATAAACCTGTTGTAATAATTTACTTTCCCCAAAAATGCAGCTAGCTCTTTAATATCCTTTGGCCTAGGCATATTTCTAATAGCCGTAATACGAGAATCAGCTGGTCGAATACCATTTTCATCCAAAATATATCCGAGATACTGAACTTCACGCTGAAAAAATTTACATTTCGCTCGATTGCATCGAAGGTTGGCCTCAGCCAATCGTTTTAAAACTACTTCCAAGTTAGCCATATGTTCTTCTTTGGTTCTGCCCGTAACTATAATGTCATCTTGATATGTTGTTACATGATTAAGACCTGCAATTAACTGTTCAATAAAACGTTGATATATGGCAGGAGCGCTGGCGATACCAAAAGGTAATCTCTGGTACTGGAACAAACCAAACTGTGTTATTATTACTGCAAGCTTCTTCGACGCATCATCGAGTTCCAATTGGAGATAGGCATCTCTCAAGTCAATTTTCGAAAATCGTTGACCACCTTGTAGACGCTGAAACAGGTCCTCCACTCTAGGAATCGGATATTGCTCAATATTGAGATGAGGATTTACTGTGACTTTGAAGTCACCACACAATCTGATTTTATTCTGAGGTTTGCTAACTACAACAATGGGCGTTGCCCACTCACTAAATGTAACTGATTTAAGTACACCAATTGACACGAGCCTAGTAATTTCTTCTTTAACTTTAGATTGTTGTTCGAACGGTATTGGTCGAGATTTGAACGCTCGAGGTCGACTATTTTCTTTTAGTGATAAATGCGCCTTAAAATTCGTACAGTGTCCCAGGGTGCTCTCGAAAATGATGCTATACTTGGAACACAAGGCGCCGATTTGTGCATTACACTCATCCGATATGTTTAATAATTGTTCAGAATTGAATTTATCATTCGTAATTCGAAATCCAAAAATATTAAACCAATTCATTCCCAATATGTTTGCTCCATCTGTAGCTGTGACAAGCAATGGTAAATTCGCGCACTTGTTATCACATTTGACGTTTACGTTTAACCTTCCACGTATTGGCACTACAATATCACTATACGCCTTCAAGGTTGTTGTAATTGAACTTAACTTTGGTTGGCCAAGTTCGAAATATCCCGCGTTTCCAACTAATGATATGGTAGCTCCCGTATCGACTAAAAATTTTAAAATTCGGCCATTAATCTCCAACGTGACAAAAATTTTCTTACCGACGTGTTCTAACGATTCATTCAATGTTTCAACACGATTAAATGAAGGCCATAAACCCACACTTGAAACTTCTAATGCAGTACTCCTACATTCGCCTATCTGTCCATTAACCATTAATTCAACTGTAGGTTGCTCTTTTGAAAATCCGACATCATTCGAACTTGACAATTCGTGGTTATCCAATAAATTAACGTTGGTGGCTTCATCCAACGTTGGGCTTCTATGACGACTACGTGACCCTCTGAAAATGGCGGTTTACCGTTTTCCGTTGACTTTGGAATGAAGTGTTGCTTCTGCAAACTGAAGCAATGTGTCCCGTTTTCCCACAATTATGACAATTTGCGGTTAAAAACTTGCATTTCTCTCGTTCATGGTAGCTGAAACACCCAGGACAGGATCGCAGTTTTGGACGTGATGATGTCCGATTCCGTCTGAACTGTGTACGACTCCGGCTCCTTGTACCATAATGCATCATATTAGCATTTACTTCATGAAGAGTTTTGTAACTGTTGTCACTCTTCAATACATCGATTGCGGCTTGTGTGCTTTCATGGGCTTGCACCAGCTTAATAACATCATCTAACTTTGGATTTCCCAGTTGTAAAATCGCTGTTCTTACGGGATCGTGAACTGTGTGTAACACTATCATGTCTCGAATAGCTGTATCTG
This sequence comes from Nephrotoma appendiculata, assembly GCA_947310385.1. NCBI lineage: Eukaryota > Metazoa > Arthropoda > Insecta > Diptera > Tipulidae > Nephrotoma > Nephrotoma appendiculata. Next base: position 143,909,138 of record OX371223.1, read on the forward strand.
TGTACGACTTTTTACACTCGCATTTAAATTCACATTTTACAGCAGCGTCGCGCAAATTTGCAATCCACGACGCGTATGAATCGCCTGGCTTCATTTTTAATTGCCAAAACTTAAAACGCGCTGACAAGATATGTACAGATTTTGAATAAAATTCACTTAGCTTCTTAACAATGGCGTCGAAACTTTCGCCATCAAATGTGTTTTCACCATAAACTTTCCTTATTGTGTGATATGCATCCACACCTACCCACGCCAAGAAACACGATTTCTGTCTCTCTGCATCCGTTATATTATTTGCAATAAAGTACTGTTTTAATTGCGCTACATACTCGTCAAAATTTTCTTTCTCCTGATCGAATGCCCAAAAAGCTGTTATTGCTGTTGTTGCCGTTACATTTACGTTTTTGTTTGTAGCTAATTGTGCCACTATTTTCAACTGGTTCTCCGCTAGTTGTTCTAGGACCTTCTTAAGGCTTTCTTCCATTCTTTTGGGAATTATTACACACGGTTCACAGAATGCTTTCAACACAAGACATAATTCAAAAAATTACACGGCACTGTATATTTAGCACGAACGTACGAAAAAACCAAATGTTTATCTTCGTCGCCAATAATGTTATGTATTTTATTTATAATGTTATTTATTTTGTACAGATCAATTACAATGTTGTTTATTAGATGATATTACAAGAACTGTATCAATCTATTATTTTAGGTTATATATATTTATATATAATAATGACAAGAATTGACTTATATGTGTGTGTGTATACAAAATGGTTTTGTTGCCAAATCAGTTGATATTGCACGTATATAGGTGTGTACCATCATTACATGTACCTTCGCGATTTTTTTACTTCGGGATCTTTATAAACCTTCGGGATTATTATTATCAGGATTTTGTTCCTCTCCCGGTCATGCTGACTAGGCCACGTCTTTAACAGATTATGGTATGTACAACTGGAATGGGTAAATTTGGTATGTACAACTGGAATGGGATTTTAACTTGGATTTAACGTGAAGTTCTGGAATTATACTATTCTAATTGGAACTTTTCGATTTCTGAACCAATCATGGGCAAATTTCAGTTGTAGAGCTGGATCGAGATTTTTGCATCAATTTTGGCTGAAGTTATGGATGGGTCTAGATTGGGATTCTTCTAACATGAATTTTGAACGCATTTAAGGAATTTGGCATTGCCTAATTAAACTATGCTATTATTTCTTCTTATTGAATAGATCTTCTTAACCACTTATGTAGAATTGTAATCTAGCTTGATTCGGAACCAACAACTGTTTTATGCAATTACTACATTGTACTGAGAAAAAGATTATGAAAAGCGGGGATTTTGAAAAGAGGGTAAACGATCTCAAATCAGGCCTGACATACCCATAACACGAGTTTTTTGGGCATATTTGGATGTCACGTATATGAATGGCACCACGCTATTCGCAGCACGTCTGTACTTATGCAGATAAATATAAGATATGAAATTATATTGAGATGATTATTATAATTTTCAAGCATACACATACGAGCATACATACGGGGTACAACAGAGACCATAATAGTTACAACTAAAAAAAATTAAGAATAATTTATTCTTTCTACAACTCCTTTTAGGAATTCATTGTTGTTGCTATTTTATATAACATTCATTTTAAAATACTGATAGAAGAGAATAAAAAAATATGTGGTTAAAAGTCAAGACATGAAACGAAGGTAAAACGGCTAACGAGAAATGAAACATTCATAATATATCAGAAATCAATCATCTTAAAGATATATAATTTAAATCTTCTTACGTATTTCTTTTCGTCTGCTGGTTTGGTTAGGTATGAACTTCAATTATGTGTATGGTTCGTTATTGTATAAGTAGAATTCGATTTGTATGATGATTTTTTACCGCCAGGTCCGTCAGAGACGGAATTATGTGTGGAAACAAGTAACCAACGATATACTCGTATTTCAGTTGAAGTGCCATTAAGCACTTTGTACTTACTTCGCCATAAATCCTACACATATGTGTACAAGTACAATGCTAAGTGGTAAAGGCTTCTTCCTTTTAAAGATTTTTTGTTGTCGTTATTCTAGTTCTTCTTGGTCACTTTGTATTCTTCTCATTAATTTCACCTTATTTTCGTTTGTTTTTATAAAGAACAACAAAATAAAATAATTAAGTTGATAAATAAAAAAATAATAATTATGATGAAATGATGTTGATGATCGAGTGTACAGTATACAAAACGTACCTATATACCTAAATATACTTATTTCTTAAAGACGAGATCTTTAAGATTTTCATCTTAATATTTCTTATGTTTTTGTTGTTGTTGTTGTTTTATTCCTTGTAGATAACAAACAAAAAAAAATGAACAACAAAACAAATAAAAAAAAAATTGTATAACGACTACCATAGACATTTATTTAAACAAGACAGCATATGGCTTTAAAAAGAAACGAGGAATGAAAGTCAAGAACATCGATTTATTTATTTAATCAGAGGTGGAGTTCATGTTGATAAGTGATAATTTTTATGATTTATATATGTGTACTGGGGGTGATTAAAATATTATGTTTTCGGTGGTTGTATATTATACACAAGGCGGCGATGATTAAGACAATGGTGTATCAAACCGCGGGGTCACAAGTTCAATCATTTCTGGGCGATCATAAATAAATAAATTAATTAATAGGCCTCACTATATAGTGTGAGTTAAATCAATCAGTGTGCCGAATTGATTAAACTGTTTTAATTAAGTATACTGTGATTTACAACTAAGTATTGACGACAATCGTTCGTTATCCTGTTACTTACTTACACTTAGGGCAGCAACCTTAAAGATGCCGACAAAATATTTAATCGTTTAGAGTCAGATAGGGTGATGCAGATCAATTTCAATTAAACGTTGTTATTTTAATTCAATCTTGTTGTCTTGCTATTACTTAAATGCCAGATCTGTAACTATACCGACTTTGATTTAATTGTGACAAAAGTGATCTTAATTAAAAATCTGTTGTTTCAGCGAACGAAATTTGTTATATTCCGCAATGAATACCATGTGGAACCAAGCCCATTTGCTAATTATTAGCTTAATTTGTTTGTCGTTTTTTTCAGCGGTCCTTTGATCTAAAACTCCCAAAAGCTCGTTTGATATTCGCTTGGAGCTTTGATTTAACTGCCATCTTGCGTCCATATAAAGTAGGCCGTTTTTATATGTGACAGCTACAAACTTTTAAATAGTAAAAAACATCTTATAACACGACTTTCTCGAATAATTTAATGTTTATTATAAAACGTAATACAACTTGAATAAATTTGGGGTAAGCCAAGTGTGCGGCAGCTTGCAAAGAAGAAATATTCTAAGTGAAAATACTTCTATGAGTTATATCCTCCAATTAAGAAACCGAAACCCGCTCCCATTTAATGTGATATTTCAAAATTACCTGATGGATCTTTACGATCAATGATGCTTGAATCAGCCAAAGGTTACAATTAATAACAACAAATACTGAGACATATTTAAATGTATGTATGACATGTATGCACTTCTATTTCCCATATAGACGTCAAATGTAATTTATAAAATGTCCTATTTATTTCCAAATTTCGACACGGCCAGCAGTACCTGTATTTTTGTTCTCCCTTCCACACGAACGCTCTAAGCGAATAGAGTAAATGATACAATAATGGACACTATGAGAAAATGTCATAGTTAAACGGCACCCTAATTGTATAAGCATTTTGCGCCAAAATACGATAATTAAATTTAGAATGAGACAAACATATTATACGTTTTCACGTATAATATGTTTGTCTCATTCTGTTCTATTAAAATATTATGTTGTTATTCAATTTTACATGTTCTATTTCGTTTAAAAAATATTTAGTATTGAAGTACAGGTGAATTGTATCAGTTGTGTTTTTTTGACGTTTCTCATGTAATTGCTAAGAACAAGGTAAGATATTATAGACTTTTATAAACGCTTGAAAAATATGTATAGCTAAAAAACTATTTTATTGGATTACTAATAAACGATTTTAAACAAAATTTGATTAATCATAATAAAATTAATGGTTAAAATGATAAAAATGTGTGCGTCCATTTCTAGTTTAATAATTCGGTTGATTTAGTTATTGGGCATCTTGTGTCCATTATTGCCTAAATGAGAACTAGTTATTGTCATAGTGCCAATTATTATGATGTAAAGTAGTGTTGATAATTTTAGAAGCTCAATATAATTACAACAAAAAACATAATTTTGCAAAATTTCGTACCTACCGATGTATCTGTTTCTTTTATTTATTATTGTGAATTACCTGTAGTCATATATATTTCATAATATGTTTTAGATGCCCAAGAAAAATCCAACATATTTAGAAGAAAACGTACACAAGCTTGAGATGTGGTTATTATTGGCAAAATTGGTAAAAAAACTGCATCATCTAAAAAAAGTCGTCCTGGCCCAATGATCGTTCTCACCGAAAATGAAGAAAAAAATTATAATTGAGTGGATTATTGAAATTGAAAGAAAGGGATTCCCTAAACATCGCGAAGATGTTATCGCATCCGTGAATAGTTTTTTGGATGATTATCCGCGAGGCGATCCCTTTGGAGAAACTAATATGCCTGGAAAAGGATAGTTATAGTTTATTCTTAAAACGACAATTCCGGAAGCGGTATTATTTGCTCGTTTTATTAAACTATTTTCCATTACATTATAATTATTCATTTATAAGTAGGGCAAATAAAAATATCCTCTTAAAAATAGGTTTTAGGGGTATATCCTCTATCCGGTCGCAGATTATTTAATTGCGAGGCGAAATATGGTTAGTAGATTTATTTTGCCATGCCAATTGACACATTTTTTTAAATTTAAATTTGTTTTGCGATTGCAAAGTAGAAATACACGAAAAGACTCTTTCGCATTTTCCGAGGTCGCAGTATTTTCATTTATTTCTTTTTACAATCGCAAAACAAATTTAAATTTAAAAAAATGTGTCAATTGGCATGGAAAAATAAATCTACTAACCATATTTCGCCTCGCATTTAAATAATCTGCGACCGGATAGAGAATACACCCCTAAAAGATATTTTTAAGAGCAAGCATATTTTTAGTTGCCCCATTTATAAGTAACCGTCGCCAGCTCTAAAATTAGTCCGGAAAATTTGTTCAAATGGTTTGATCAAATTAAAAATTATCTCAAAAATAAAAACTTCATATCCATTTTATTCGACCCAACTCGCATATTTAACGGAGGTGAGACAAATTTTATGCTTTGCCCGAAAACAAAAAGCGTACTAGCTAAAGTTGGGAGCAAAAACGTGTATGAAGTTGAACATGCTTCATCCAAGTCGTGCTGTCATGTTTAGCTTCCCAGTTGCAGGCGATATGGTACCACCAAAGATAATATTCCCATACAAGCGGATTCCAGACGTTATTAGGAACTCGGCTCCACCACATTGGGGTGTGGAAAGAAGCGATAGCGGTTGGATGACCAAAGAGGTCTTCTTTGAGTACATCTCTAATATTTTTGAAGTAAAACTTCTTTAGGCACGCTTGACTTGGGGACTAAGCTGGCAAATGCGTTACGAAAAGTGTAATCGAACGAGGCGAACGAAACAATAGACGCAAAACGAAATCATTTTCCTTTAGTATCAGGATGTGCCATGACAATTCATAAATCCCTAGCTGGAACATTAGTTGATACCATTTTATTTTAATCATTGGTTAAAAAAATGGGATAATAAGAAAATAGGAAAATTGGTAAATGGAAAATTGGAAAAATTGGAAATTTCGAAATTTGCAAAATTGGAAAATTTGAAAATTTGTAAATTGGAAAATTGGAAAATTTTAAAATTGGAAAATTAGAAAATTGGAAAACAGGTAAATGGATAATTGGAAAATAGGAATATATGAAAATATGAAAATATGATGATATGAAAATTGGAAAATTGGTTAATTGGAAAACTGGTAAATTGGAAAATTGAAAAATTGGAAAATTCGAAAATTGGAAAATTGGACAATTGGAAAATTGAAAAATTGAAAAATTGCAAAATTGCAAAATAGGAAAATAAAAAATATGAAAATAGGAAATTTTGAAAGTTGGTAAATTGGAAAATTGGAAAATTTGTAAATTGGAAAATTGAAAAACAGGAAAATTGGAAAATCATAATATAGACTTCGTCACTGACTGACTCACTCGAGAACGCACAGGGTGACCAAAAATTTTTTTTTCTATATTATAACAACTATGTCACTCACTAACTTACTCACTCCAGAACGCACAGGGTGACCAAAAAAAATTCGTCCGTGTGATATATTTTATATATGTATTTTTTCTATATTATAGCTCCATTTCACACGAGGTATCACAGAAACCGATTCTTTCTTCGTTTCTTTCCCCGATTGCCTATGATACAGGTTTTAATGCGACTTAAACATATTTTCGATGAAACCACATGATGTACTGTGGTTATACATAAATGAAATAAAAAATATTTCAAGGCCATTTTTACTATGCGAAGATATTTCAAAAATGGTTTTTTTGTCCATTTTGTGACACATACATAAACATTGTCTATTACGACTAGTTGGCCTTGAAAAAGTTACCAAGTTACAAGGTTACCTCTTGTGGCATCAGACATAAACGGCTAGGTGACACTCGAGAACGCAAAGGGTGACCAATTTTTTCCAATATTATAATTTTTCTATATTATATTATAAATATTAAATATATATTAGAAGTTTTACTTCAGTAGTGTGGTCTAAAGCACACTTAATTTTCTTTATCCTTATACTTAACCAAAAATAATATAAAATTGCGGGCTATTTTATTTGTTGGTGGACATGTGACGTATTTAACGTATGAGCTAAGTATTTTATGCAAAAATTTGCAAATAATACTAATGGCTCTGTACCCGAATGCCTCACGGATCTTGCAGCCTTGTGGTGTCTCGGCTTTTAAACAGCAAAAATCTGCATGGCAAAAACTGCTTTTAGATTGGAAACGAGACAATATGCATACTACTTTGAAAAGAGAAAATTTCGCGCCACTGTTAAACAATATCGACCAAACAGTAAATCCGTTAACCATTCAAAATGGATTCAAGGCATGCGGAATCTATCCATTTAATAAAATGGCAATAGATTTCTCAAAATGTTTGGGAAAATCAATAGATGGGAATACGCACGACACAATCTAGTCTTCATCTAATTTGTCCAATATTGAAATTGGAAAATCCCTTAAATTTCCAACAATTTTCTGATATTATAGAATCAAAATTATTGGAACTTCAGTCTGTAGAAGACAGTGATTTGACCCTTAAGACAACGGAGTTTCAATGTCTGCATCGTGTATACAAATCTCTTTAGTATTCAATTAATTTAAATTTTCATTTTGATAATACTAAATGAAAATTAAATTCTGGTTCTGCGAAATTATAATAAAACAAACTTAAATTTAATTAACCATATCCAATTTAAATATGAAAGGCTCCTGAACTTCCTTATAAGTGGCCATTATTGCATCATTTATTCTAGTTCCAATAAAATCAAATCGTGCTTTATTTTGCCTTGATATTTTAGTAGCTTCGAATATTTGATTCCGATTTTCCAGTTTTCATATTTTCCGCAGTTGATTTTTTGCTTCTTGTAAATCACGTAATTCGTGCGAATAGATAAATCATAATACAGAGCGAATAGATAATCGATTATATAAATGCGAATAGATAAATCATACTAGTACATCGATTCTTTGCTCAGTAAAGCTTGGTTAAGTTTAAAAGTATTTTATGTTAGATAAACATTTTCACAATTCCATTTTAATTGGTATCAAGACATAAATACACACCTACATAATTAAGATATCAGCCTCAAAACAAATAGTTAGTTAGCCCACCGCTTTGTTGTAAACAACAGAGGATTTTCGTTGTTCTAAAAGAGTCCCATTGAAATCGTTTGAGAATTTTGAACTCATTAATAAAAGCCATTTGAAAGGTCTCTTTCAATATGTTGAGAAATGGCTTAGTTTTGTTAAAATTGATAACTTTCCGTAAGGAACCGGGTTTTTGATTAATAGGTAGGGCAAAAGTTTGTGGCCTTTTCCCGGTAGATGGCTTTACTTTCATATATCTCAGTACCATTGATCGTTTAACTTGCACTTTGATATACAAAACATTAAAATCGGTGAAGTGAATAAAAATTTACAACATTTTAAACATGGAGATAAATAATGAAAAAATTCGATATCTTTTACAATTTCATTATGGCAAAAGTAAAAAAACGGCTCAGGCTTTCGACAAAATTATGCTGTGTATGGAGAAGGTGCTTTATCAAAATCAGCAGCAAATAGCAGCAAGCAACGAGCAACCACTGGAAAAGTCGATGAAATCATGCAGAAAATTGAAAAAGACAGGAATATAAGCAGCTATGTAATTGGTAAAGAACTAAATATTGATCACAAAACTGTTTTAAACCATTTGAAAATGGCTGGATACAAAAAAAGCTTGATGTTTGGGTACCCATTACACCATGAATTAACAGTTACAAATTTAATGGACCGGATTTCTATCTGCAAAATGCTACCGAAACGGAACGAAATTTAGCCATTTTTAAAGCGAATGATTACTGGTGATGAAAAACGGATAAAATACGACAACGTTGTGCGAAAAGATCACGGACAAAACGAGGTGAAGCTTCCCAAACGGTATCAAAGCCAGGATTGATGCCAAGAAAGGTAATACTGTGTGTTTGGTGGGATTGGAATGGAATCGTGCATTATAAGGTCCTGCTACAGGGCCAAGCGATTGATTATAATTTTTACTGTCAGCAACTAATGCGTTTAAGACAAGCAATTCAGTTAAAACGCCCAGAAATGATCAGCAGAGAGGGCGTTGTGTTCCATCATGATAACGCTAGGCCACACACATCGTTGATGACCCAGCAGAAAATGAGAGAGCTTGGCTTGGAAGTTTTGATCCACCCACCATATAGTCTGACCTTGTACCATCGGACTACCATTTGTTCCGGTCCATGCAGAACCATCGTAATGGTTTTACATTAAATTCAAATGAGTTGTCTCGATTTTTCGCCTCTAAACCACAGAAGTTCTACAGTGATGGGATCATGGCTGTACCAGAAAAATGGCAAAAGGCCATCGATCAAAATGGTACATATTTGGTTTAATAAAGTTCATTTGAAATAAAAAATTCTTTATTTCAATGTCACTTAAAAAAGGCCACGAACTTTTGCCTAACCCTTTATTATTAATGACTAATAACACTCACTATATTTTGTTAATAATAATTATTTATTTTGTTTATTATTTAATATAATGTCACCATAAAATATTACTATAAAAATTTGTTCACAAAATGGTTTATTTGGTGTGTGAACGATTGTTCGGCACTTCCACTGTTTTTTTATTTTATTTTTCTTGAGAGAGTGTGTCTTGGGCGCTTATAAAACCCGATTGATTCTATTTCGTTTTCTGTAATTCTCGATATCTATCGATTATCGATAACTATCGAGAATCGCGAATATAATTTATAGGTGGCGAAAGAGCTCTATTCAGAAAAAACGAGCTATGCCTGGTAATTAAGCGGGGCGGTGTATAAACAGTTTTGCTACGAGGAGTGCCACAAAGTGGAAAAGATTTTGAGCCGCTACAATATACAGAACTCATATTGGAAATATTTAGAAATGCTCAAGTTCCAATCCAATTGCCCATGTTACATAACGCAATAACGCACGGAGTTGTTCTATATTAATTCATTATTTTGCAGATCCAAATCCGAAATTGACTGTCGAATGGTTTAGCCTCATGTAAATTGACGGATTACTAAAACTATCGTAAAATTTCCAAAACAGGAATGAAACTAAAAATCGCGCTAATCGTTTAAAAATTAGTCTAAGTCTTTGTACCAGTTGGCCATACTCCCGAACTTCCTTCAAACATATTTTGTTCCGTAATAGTTGTCCATATTTAAAAAATTTCTCCAAAAATCATTTTAAAATCGCATTTTCATCGACTATGTTAAATTTCATTGTGACAGTAAAAATGACCCAATTCCGTCCTAGTTGGCGGCTGCATGCCAAACTTTCCTACAAAAATAATAATTTCCGAATCTAATTTCCATCCAACATGATGAACCGCAAAATTATGCATCCAGCATCATACAGCAAAATGGAGGAATTCACGCAATATATTGCAATATTATCCCACATCACTCAACACTACGCTACATAACGGCCCCAACGGAGGAGTTCTAAATGATTTTTTGTTGGAAACAGAACTCCTCACCAATTAATCTTTATAAAAGCCTAAACCAAGCTTACGACCTCATAAACAAATTTTTGCGTAAATCAGTATACGCTACAATAAATTCCGAGTATTGCAAAACCCCACCTCATCCAGTTTTACCAAAACCACTTTACTCAATTTAAAAAAAAAAAAAAAAAAAAAAAAGGAACTCAGACTGCACCGAGGGACCCCCGAAATAAATTTTCTCGAAATCCGTGTGCTCGTCACTTTCGATTCCTGACAGTAGAAACTCCCCTCACAGATTTTGATCAAATCAGAAAGAAATTTAAAAAATTAACCAGAGCCGAAAGACACTTAACAATTTTTTCAGAAATTAGAACTCTTCTCAATCGATCAAATTATTTTCGAATTCCAACATAATGGAACCTCATCGCTCATCAGAAGACCCCTTAATGAAAATTTCCGAAATCAAGGCTCACAGCAATCGATTCCTGGTACTTGCAACCCAAATTTCAGCAATTTTCATAGAAATGGTTCGAGCCGCTTCCGTAACCTTTAAAACAAACACAATTATTGCTCGAATTAAAAGATTAGGTATATTAGATAGCTAAAAAAATCCCGCCTGGTTAAAAATTATCTTTATCCGAGAGGAATGCCTATGTTGTTAAATCTGATACCCCTTCAATATGTACCACCCTCTTTGTAGTTCGAGCTTGAAGGGGTCCTGTATAACCTACTCCTGTATATGAAAATGCTTTGGCTGGAGTCATTCTAGCTTCAGATAAATTTCCCATTAGTCGTTGTTGTCTAATCGTATTGTTACTCATAAATCTCATAAATCGATGGTACCTAACACAGGATTTAATTTGCTGCAATCCAAGAATTTTTACCTATATACGTTGTTAATGTTGATTGCGTTCCTCCGTGCATGGTATAGTCATGTCTACTTCGTTTTGCTATCATTTTGATTATAGAATAAGGTAGGAGTAGTATCGCGGGATCTTCCTCTTCAAAGCAGTCCTATGATTATTGTGGTATGCTTCTCACTCTTCTAAAGAGATTTTATTATTTGTCTTCAGATCTTCCATGTTTCCAACGTTTAGAGAGAATTAGGAGACTGAGATTAGTGACGTTTAGGTAACGTGGTCAAATCTGCCATACCCAAGGAAAAGTCTAGTTGAGTTTAACAGCTATTGACAGGTAACCGAGTTACAGGTAAAGATCAACTGAATACCAGTAGAATTGAAACGTCAAAGTCAACTACACTTTTTGTTGGGTATGTGCAGATTTGAAATTTGTTTGTTTCGGCACTTTTCTGGATAATTGTACTTTATCAGAATTTTCGAAAATTTCCTTATCATTCTTTTTTGTGTATTTTGTTTGCTCTTAAGCTCACCTACACCTTTTAATTTTTATTTTAACAAATATTTGTTTAAATGTGTGTTACACTTTTTGACTGTTCACAGGTTTTTTGTCAATGAGACAATGACATTAGTCAACAGCAACATTTGATTTTTCTGATGCGTCGCAAATTCCTTAGATGTGTCCCTTCGGGTGACTGATTTGCTTGATTCAACGTGGAATTTGTTTTGTTTTAGACTCGACAGTGTCATTTATATTAATTTCAGTTTTTCTTCAATTACGATTTTCATATTTGTTGGTTCCATGGTGTTCTTGCCAGCCATAACTCCTGTGCCTTCTTTATTGTTTCTGAGTTGACTCTGGTGTTATTGAATTTAATTTCAAAGTTGTCGCAGTTATGGATTCCTAAAAATAGTAAGGATTTTGAGGCAATATCCTCTAAGTTCTTAGATAGATATGGCGCTGAGGATGTACTGAATGATGCTGTTGTAAGTCGGTGTTCTTTAATTGGCTCTAATGAAATTCTTATATTTTTATTTACCGATATATTTTTTCGATATCGGCGGTCAATGCATTTTGTAATTTCTAAACCGTATTATAATTGACATTAAATCGTCTTAGAGGTTGGACCTACACGTTGATCGTCGTTAAGACTTATTGCGATGAACGTTTTAGCAGATGAATCAAGTACTACTTTCAGCTTTATCTATATAGGAGTCTAAATCATGAAATTTGTTCTTTCTGTGTAATGCACCTTTCTTCAATTTCGAAGAATTTATTTGATTTATCTACTTCAGCTTATGTAATTGTAAGTGCATTGCGCTGAGCTGTTGCTTCGCCATTTCGCCCATTTAATATTATCATTGGATAATATTTGGATTTGGATTTGGATTCGCCTTTCTGTAGACTGAATTGGATCTGACGCGAATACCTTGGTTTATGTTGTTGTTGTTTGCTACGATCCAATGCAAATTTTTTCGTATTGCTCGTTGATTCGTATGAGCATTCAGTAGTTGACGTAGGGCAACTGTTTTTCCAATATAGCTTAGTTTATGGGAGCTAAACCCAAATCAATTCAAAATTACAAATGACCAGTGTTCACTTAAAATATCTTATGAAACGCTAATGGTCTGTTAAGGCACCAATGACAACCACAAGCTTCAATATAGATAGCATAGATGTGTGCTGTATCTCTATTTTAATAAGCATTCCCATCTAAATTTAAAGAACTCATTTAAGTAAAAAACTCAAAATACGCATTTAGATTCAAGATTAACCACAACCAAAGGATAAAGTTAAATGCTAGTTTAGAAAAAACCATGAATCCAGTTTGACAGGAAAACCAGTGTACTGACTTGCTGGCTAACGACAAATGCGGAAGCTGCGAAAATGCGGAAATAGTAGTCCAATTGTTTGTAAGGAGATATATTTCAAAAAGAGAATACCTAAATCAAATTAAATCGTCGCAAGGTATGAATGTACCTCGAAAGCATAATCCTAATTCTCTAGTTTTGTTTGTAGCAAACTTAGAAACAAAAAGTAGCGGTAACCGTTTCCAAGGTCCGTGTGAGAATTATAGTAAAAACCAAGAGGAAACTTGAGAAAAAGAGAATCATCCGAATCATCTGAATCGCCACAAGATACAAGTGAGGAACCGTATGCCAAGAGCTTCCGATTAAGAAACATTATTAACATTATTAACCGTGAGAAAATCCCTCAACCATTGTTCAAAGTGCAACTGGAACCTTAAGCAGTAAAACCCAAAGGAACACACGAAATCTACAACATGAGGTATCTGTTGTATAGAAGAGTGGTAGTGGAAGAGCCAGGGATACGTGAGTCATACAGCACCAACATAAACAAAACTAGTGCGTGAGGTTTAGACAAAACCTAACCTGAAGTAAAGAAGTGCAGTAATTGTGAGTGAAATCATATCGCTAATTACCGAGAATGCATTGTGTATAAGGACTTAGGTAAAAAATGGCATCAATGAAACGAATTGAGGAACGAGCAATTAACTCAAATAATGAGAAAATTATTTTTGCAACCATTAACTCAAAAACCACATTTGCAGAGGCAGTTTCGGGTAACGAGGTAATTTACAAAATTATAAATACCCTCAACGAATCTATAAATAAATTTATGAAAATTATACAAAAACGAGAGTCATGCTGCAAACCAAGACAACTCTGATGCAGCTTAAATTAGCCTAATAACATAAATTAAAAGTACAGCATTTTCTTAATAAATACAACATTGACATCATGATGGTCTCTGAGACACATTTGACACAGATGAGCTCTGTAAAATTTGATGGTTATAACATTAACCAATTATCGGTAACCATCGTCTGCTTAGAAGAATGGTCTGGCAAATGCATTCCATCCGCTGTAGACTGCCCACCGAAACATTTGCAAGAGGAAATTTGTAACTCCAAACACATCCAACGAGGCTCCAGATTGATATCATCAAAAGGAAAGTAGCCTTGAGAATGTTTGCAAGAAGGAAAACTAGATAACGTATCTAGCGACAGACCAACATATTGGCCAACCGCTAGACGAAAAATTCCCGATTTAATCGACTTCTGCCTAAAAGAGTATTTCTAAGGCTTATATGACTTCCGAAAAATGCTATACGAATTATCTTCTGACCACTCGTAGGTTTTAATAACATAGAAGATTCGAGTCTTAAATTCGAAATCTAATTTATTCTAAACGAACCGACAAGGTGAAGGGGCATTTTCACCCATCGCAGGATATTCTGCAGCTCTTACGAACAAATATAGATCACCTAAGCTTAAATCAAAATTAAATAAAACTATCGAAAGCCTGAAAGTAGCGCTAACAAAAGAATATCATGAGGGGATCCAATATTGTTTAAGTTAACTTAAAACGACAGAAGCAACCGACTACTTACTGTGGAAATCTACAAGAAAGCTGACTCGGCCTACGAAATCATGCCCTCCGATTCGTCTCCCCAATGGAAACTAAGCAAGGAGCGATGCAGATACAACAATTATATATTAACTCAACATTTAGTTAAGGTATTTACTTCGAAAGAGAATAATGTACACTCGGAATTGCTGCCTGAAGAAGCAGGTGTTCAGCAGCATTTTTAGACATCGCTCATGCTTTTCATAAAGAATGGCATAAAGGCCCATCGTGATACCACAGGATACTATCTCCCCTTTACTCCCGCTGAAACCATTCAGAACAACTTATGTAGCATAAAATATCTTTCACTCCACAGTCCACGAGTTCCGAAAGGCTGTCTATACCATACACACCTAAGTACTTATACCTTCTGCATGATAGTGCCGGACATGAGCATAGGAAATGATCTAAAGTCTCTTCCTCCTCTTCGTCCTACCAACTTCTACAAAGTCATTCGCTTGTAGACCCAGCCTTCTCGCATGTTCCCAAAAAAGGCAGTGTCCTGTCAGTATCCCTACAGTACACCTATAAATGACTTATACAAACATAAAGTTAACATACAGCTACCAACGAACTACCATGCAATCATTAAAACTTACTTGCTAAACAGATAACTCTTGGTGAAATATAATAATCTTCCAATTTAAATTAAATATACACAGGTCTTCCGCAAGGCAGTGTATTGGTTTATGTAAGTTGCGGTTTCAACATTTATTATTTTCAGCATTATTAGCTACACATGAAAACCTTCAAATAGCGATAAGAATTCCGCAAGTACACTTAGAAGAAATAGCTAAATAACTTTCCAAATGGAGAATAAAGGCAAACGAGCATAAATCACCACACATTATATTCACTCAGCTCAAACAAACGTGTTCTCCGGTGAAACAAAATAAATACCCTAGGCCTACATCTAGATAGAAAATTGACATGGAAGAAATATATCGAAATTAAACGCCAAAAAATGAACTTCAAAAGTTTAAAATAAATTGGCTAATCGGAAAACTTTCTAAATTAATTCTAGACTGTAGTCTTATTGTAAAAAATGAAACTCAAACCCATCTGGACTTAAAGAATAATTGTGGGGCTCAGCCTGTGCTTCAAATATAATAAAATCGCAAAAACAATCAAGAATACTACGAAGGATGGTAAATGCACATTAGTGAACACGTAACACAAACATACACCGTGACCTCAGGATTCGAATCAAGAGCATATGCAATACAGCAGTACGGCAAAAAGTACCATACAAAGTTAGAACAACATCCCAACAAATACATCCCCACAGCTCCTCCAAAAACGTGAAACAAAAGATCTTTTCAGGGATAAGAGAAAATCAACTATTCTCTTTTTTCTCGCTATACAGCGCCACAAAATAAAAAAACTCAAGAATAAAGACAAATTCTGAAATTAATTAATGAGAATATTAAGTAAGTTAACACAGAGGTTGTTCTTGAAGTAACTCCATCGTATAATTGTACTAGTGAATGTAAATTATCACTTTGTGCATCTCAACCACAAGCCAATTGGTTTGCTAAATTTTAGTTTTTTTACTAGCAATCAATTTATCAAAATATTTTGTGATTTCGTAAAACGACAACAACTCTTGATATAGCTGATTCTAAGAAAACGATAATAAGAATTGTGTCTTAGAGATTTGTAATAAAACAGCATCAAACAAATGCCCGAATTAGATAATCATCTTGTGTAGTAGATATACGATCTTGTAGATTCTCTGTCCAAAATAAAAAAAAAAAAAAAAACATCACAACGAGTAATTAAAACGCCAACGCAATAAAAAAAAATACTCGTTGTCGTCGCCGCGCGGTTATTTAAGAACTAAAAAGTAGAAAATTTATCGGCATCCGCAAATAGAAATGTTGGTTTTTCGGGATTTTAATTGGTCATTTCTAGTTTTTACTTCATTCCGTATAATTAAATGCCGTGTTTCTCAAATTTTATTAAACAATTAATGTTAATTTATGTAAGTGTTTAGTCTTTGATTAAATGTTAGATGAGTGAGCACGAATAGAGGAGGGGCGGTCGCATCTCGTTTGCCTACCTAATATGACAGAACGCAATAATAACAGAATTATTTTATTGTTTATATTGTCCAAGAAAACACATAAAACGACAAAATTGTATTTTAGAGCAATAATTTAAATGTTATTATATGAAGATGCTTGCTTGCTATACAAACAACAACACACCAATCGAATGGTGGTTGGATTTTTTGGTGTTGAAGAATTACATAAATTATTGTTTTTATAGATTGTGTTGGGCAAGATTTTTTCATTTACATTATGTAGTGGCTTAGCGGTTGATCATGACGCAAATCTTAGGTACGTGTAGGTGTTTTTGAGATCAAGAAAACCGACTCGTGTTTTTTTCTGGGTTATGTACCAATCTCGGATGTAATCAAAAGGTTTATTCCGTTTAAATAAACCTTGATATATCCGTCATCTATACACAGCGGCACAATTAGACGAAGGTTTAAAGAAGTCATTTTGAGTCTCAATTATGGTTTGTGTCGGTATTTGTTTAAGTAACTGATCCATATGTTAGAATTATTCTGCTAGAACATATGGTACCATTTGCCTCATTTATCGGAGATAATTTTGTTTTAATGCAGGACAATGTTCGGTCGCATACTGCACCCTCTATAACGACCTTTTTGTTGGAGGTTGGAATAAACAAGCTGAACTGGTCATCAAGGTCTCCAGAATTGAACCCGATAGAACATGTGTGGGACATGCTATGGAGACTGGTGCGAGGTCGAAATCCAGCAGCTCGAAACGCAGAAGAACTTCGAAATGTACTTTTGGACGAAGGGGAAAATTTATCACAAGAAACGATTGGTAGTGTTATCGGAAGCTTGGCAAGACGAATGTAAGCAGTTGTGAAAGATTATGGAAGTAACACCCGTTACTGAGAAAACCGGTTGGTTATAAAAATTGATTATTTGATTTTCTCAATCAAAGGTAATCCTTTCAAAAGAGTAGCATATTTCCATTATCACAGTTTTTCATAATTTTGCAATAAAATATTAGAATTTTTTTTCCTGAATTTGGATGTTCATTCTACTACCTATCTTAGATATTCATAAATCAAAGTCTATTTGATTTAAAACACCTTTTTCAACTTCTTTATTTGTTCCAAAACGCGAGAACTGCTCGACCGATTTGAATGATTATTTTTTTGTTTTATTCGTCTCAATACTGGTGTGGTTTAGGAAAAAGGAAAATTCCAAATTTTGTATGGGAATGCACTTAACACCACCAGAGAATTGTACTTCCACAATGAACTTTCATTTATATAGTCACTTCGGATTATTGTCAATAGATGGCATTGGTGGCGGATCTTTCGTTTGACAGCTGTGCACAATCATTTTGATTAGCTATTCTATTAAGGTTAGTAAATTGACTTTGCCTAGACATAACCACAAATTCATTCTAATGTTTTTTAGCGAGGCTCGCGATTAATTTTGATACATGAAGATCTCAATATTGTAAAGTTCTCAATGACGAAATAACAAGGTAATTTTCACATATTTGGTTCGTGTGCAATATAATTCCGTGTTGTTTTACAGTGTCAGTTACAATACATAGGTCATCGCAGTCAGTCAAATGATCGCAGAACAGATTCAGAATGCAACAAATGAGTATCAAACACAACGCCAGCGAGCACAAGATAATGAACATGACCGATTGTGCCGACGCGGTTCTTCTATAAATCTCGAACGAGCGGCATTCCATTACAATTCGGAAATCGATTACAGTGCGGACAGATCAGCAATGATTGGAGAAATATCAGTCGTTTGTCTACATTGTAAGGCGTTCAAACTCTTGAATTGTGTTGTATAAGTAAGCGAGTGAAATTTATACTATTGGTCCCGCCACCAGGGCCATTACGCTCACAGGAAGTGATTTTACAAAAATCCAACAGTTGCTTCCAAATGACGTCCTTTAGCGCAACGCATATTGCAACACAATTTGTTGTAATTACAACACAATTCTCTGCCACATCATTAGCCGTTGCATCAGAAAACTCATTGAAATCATTTAACAGTCAATTTTACATCACCATTTCAGATTCAAGATCAAATATATAATTTATAGTAGGATCGCTGTTGCCACCACCGGATATGAAAATCAATTCTTACAAATTTATTACATGGGCAATTCGGATACTGAAGGGCTCACAATCCGACAACGAAGCGAGCCATTGTCGGAAAATTGCAAACGCTACTACATCAAAACAACGAATTCATCAAATTCATCAAACAGCCATAACGCAAGAAGAGCACAAAAGAAGATTTAATTCACCGTCAATCGATGGTGTAGAGCAGCTCCGATCTGAAGAATACATTCATCTCCGCGATGCTATTAATGCCGACGGCAATCCAAACAACATGGGCACAATGACAATTTTACCGGCCAGTCACATCGGAAGCCCTCGCAACATGCCCGAGTACTTGCAAGATGCGATGTCGTATTTTAGACAATATGGCCGCCCAGACCTATTCATGACATTTACCTGTAACCATCAATGGATCGAAATCAAAAAGGAACTACTCCAGTTAACAGGCATGACATCACTGCCAGAGTTTTTAAACAAAAATTAAAATCTCTAATTAATTTCATCATAAAACACCGTGTGTATGACCAAGTTCATTGTTGGATGTACTCCGTTGAATGGCAAAAACGTGGTCTGTTTCATGCATACATTTTGGTTTGGTTCATTCAAAAAATCGATACCATCATATGGGGACCGATATTGTCCAAGGCTTTTGGGGCTCACATCAATGTGGAATACAGTAACTCTGTCAAGTCGATCGAAGAACATACGCAAATATATGAATAAAGGCAGTGATATGTAGTATCTCAGCATCAAATGGGTCGCTATGTGAACAGGAACGAGGCGATTTCGCGCATCTATTACTTTGCGATCCACGAAAGACACCCTACAGTTTAAATTTGGCAGTGCATCCGTAAAATGGACAACGAGTGTATTTTAATCCAGAGAACGCAGCGGACCGTCGACAACATTGACAAGCTTCTTCTCGGTTTGTGAAGCAGATGATTTCGCTCCCACTTTGATGCATGCTACATATGGCACACATCATCAAAATCGTTTCAGCGTCGGAAACAAGAAACGCAAGTTGAAGGACATCCATATATATTATTTTCGGTCGCTCTGGGTCACATCTACAGTGCCCATCCAAATAACGACACGCATGTTAATATCTTCGATTGTTGTTGGTGATGGTTGTAAGTCGTTTCAACAACTGAGAATCGTCAACACTTACAGTTGAGGCAATACGATGTTTGCAACGTGTGCGTCGCCAAACTTTAAATCCGACATCGCAACTGACAGCAGAAATGCACAATGAGGCGTTGGTTATGATAGGAGACATGTGTTTATTGAAGGCAAATAAAATGTTAATCGTTCAATGCACGATGCATTCAACCATGAATTACAAAGAGAACAACAATAGGACACTGAAGCATTAGCCGAGGCAGTTCGTACAAATGTTCCGCAATTGGATCAACAACAAAATACTGCGTACTACTCTTTCATTGAAGCTGTGAACAATGGAACTGATGGTGTTTACTTCTTGGATGCTCCCGGAGGAACTGGAAAAACGCTTTTAATTTCATTGCTCTTGGCGTCGATTCGATAACACATGAAGTTATGTTTAATCTGGAATAGCAGCGACTTTGTTAAAAGGCGGTTGAACTGCACAGCGCAATGACAAAGATTCTACAGAGATGTAGATTGATCGTTTGGGCCGAATGCACGATGACCTGCAAAAGTCACTGGAGTGGCTGGACAGACCGTTGAGAGAACTTCATGGCAATCAAATCATTTTTAGAACCATGATTCTGTTATCCTGTGATTTTCGTCAGACTCTTCCTGTTATTCCACGTGCAACTGTAGCTGACGAACTAAACGCGAGCCTAAAATCATCAAATTTCGAAACAATTGTTGTACATTGGTAATGGAATAATCGCAGTTGACTAATCGCAGTCGTTAAGTTTATTACGCACGATCGTTATATCGATCTGAAATAATGAAAATGAAAAGTTTTTTTTCATTTGCAATCGAGTAGGTTGGAATTGCCCATTAGAAATTAGGATTTCACTCGGTGGAATTTTAAATTATGTGCAAATAATTCAAACTACTAGATTGCAAATGAAAAAATATTTTTCATTTTCATTATTTCATGAAACGCGAATCGACCCCCTGAATACATATTTATTTTCGTTTTTGTTCGTAGGATTAACATTATTATTTTGCAAGAATCTTAACCACTGCAACCTTAATATTTATATGTAAAATAATTTGAAGGTTATGATAGTGTACGCAACACTATTTTGTGGCACAACACTTACAAAATTTCACTTTTTCTTGTTATCAAAATTTTTGACAGTTTTTTTTTTGTCAGAAACTACACCCTCGTTAGTGATTTTGATGTGAATTTAATTTTTGAGTAATTAAAAAAAATGAAACTTCACACAAATATTGATTCGATACATTGGGAAATGTACTTCACGATGGCCTAGTCAGACCTGATTATTTTATTTCATGCTTCGTTTGGCCGTTAGACCACCATATCTTGAAGTTTCAATTTATTTATAATTCACCAAGAGTGTGTTTTACACGTTTTGGGTGTTAACATGTTGTTTTCAATATGTCAGATACACACTTCACATTAGTCAATGAAAGATAGATAAATACATTGAAAGTAATTAAAAAAATACACAGAGTTGTTGGTTGATGCATCCGACTGCACGTTAAGAGATATATATCTATGAGATATATGCCTTGACGGATTTAGCCATTACGTTAGGTAGGGTCAAACAAGGAATTGCTTTAAAACATTTGTTACAAATTGATTTTCAACATGGGTTGTTTTCATTCGTCATTCGATTGTCAAAGTGTACACAAGTCCAAACTACAAATTGTAATCAAAATAAAATAAAAAAAATAATACATCTCATTTACACTAGTTTATTGGTTATTTTATATCTCGACAATATTATATAGTTAAGTTTATTAAAAGAAAATAATTTTTTAATACTTGTGTTAGTGGTGTCACGTCTAAAAAAAAGTCCGCCAGTTTTATTGTGAAAATAGTTTAACTGCACCAACATATTTCGGTGCACCCTATATAAATTATGTATTGTAAGTTGTAATGAACATAGATGCTGACAATGCCATCTCTTGTGCAATGGCTTGATGTATGTGTGATGCGTTTTACTTGTTTTTGGTTTTCAAAATCAATACGATGTTTATGCATCTCTCAATGATTTGATTCTAGAGGTATTTTGTTGTGTAACCAAAATATAATTTTTCAATTATATTTTGCGTACACAAATTTCGTATGTACAAGTGTTGTTGTACGATTACTATGTACAAGTTGTTATGTACATCATTTGTATATACAAGATTGTTGTATATTATTTGGAATAATTCTTTACATGGAGAATTGTCCGTTTATAAAGGTATTATGTGAACGGAGGATTGTCCGTTGAGAATAATTGTGCGGAGTTTCTTATAGTTGAAGAAACTACCCGCTACAAATTAAAATACGATATTTTGTCGCAAATGCGCATAAAAAGGTTTCTTCACACCACAGAATTGGATATAGCCTTACCACAAAATCATCCAAAACAACGTAGGTATATACGTCATGCGTTACTTGACCCGGTTCTAGTCTCAGCTTTACAGAGAAGCTAAAATCATCAAATTAAAATATAACTACAAATATTCAGGAAATCAGCTGAGTCAAATGTTCACCGAATACAACCACTGAACGATACTTTTCGAATTAAAGGTTGTAACGGGTTATACAAAATCCTAACTACGTTCTACAAGAAATCTGAATTAAAATGGACGACCTCTTTCTTTCATTTTTCTAATACGTTATAAAACGTCTAATATATTTAAATAAAAAAAATACATAATTTTCTAAAAATAATACTAAACAATCGTAATTTTCCTTAACAAACCAAAAAAAAATAATTTACTTTATCTAAACAACTAATATTTTGTATTTCTAAACAAAATTTTCCGCCATGATGACACCTCAGTTTCCAGGAAAGCGGTCGGCAGCTTCGCGTAGTTAGTATCATAAACTATATATATGCACTCCTCAAATTCCATGCAACTGATATAAATACTTGTATGGGCTGGTTGCTCGTATATCATCTCATCCAAAACATGCGCTGACAAGTAGTATTCTATTTCCGGAACAACGTTTAACCGAAGGTTACCATCAATACGGTATGAATTATGGATCCGTTATGCTTCGCTACAATGGAACGGTATTTGGTTGAGACGCTTTGCAGCACGTGGCTCAATGTTACGCGGGTAAAGTGGAATTTCTACGTCACAATTAATCAGTAGCAGCTCGCGCGAACGAAGTTTCGATCAAGCTTGTTATCTTGATACAAACACCTTTTATATTGCGCACTCTCGCTACTTATCGTTGCAGTGCACAAAACAGAAAATTTAGCAATTCGTTGCAATTACAATCGAAATGTTTGTATTTTCACACGCACAACAACAAACGTTCTAACAAAAATAAACTTTGGTACCACTCCAATATCACAAACTAAAGTTCTAAGTTCTATGAATATTCATAATTATAAAAAAAAATATCACCAAGTATACTTATCTCGAGAATTCGAATTGTAGAAAATCGAAGTCCAAAAAAAAAGAAAATATTCATTAATATTTCTTCCGCACGTACTCGTAGATGTTACCGCTTCAACCTCCGGATCCAAAAAAAACTCTTGTTTCATCATTTGATTAAGAAACCTCTAGTTCCCTCTCCTTCATCATTCTCCATCATTATCTTCGTTTCGTATCCCATATTCTCTTCTAATACCTCCACAAGATGCTTAGCAAAATTTAATTTATGTAATTAGGTATAGGGGAAATGTTATTCCGAAAAAACCAATTAATGTATTTACTACATATACAATTATATTTCTACTAATGATGATAAATGTAATAATTCTATATTATCGAGAGAGAGAGAGAGAAATTATACATACATACTTGCAGAAATCATAAAAAGAAGATTTGAACCCAAAATTCCAGTACCAAATAATTATACTAATTCGGAATCGTTACAAGGTTCTGCTCAGCTCGTCCTCATCCAGTTTATTAAAGTTGACCTGCCAGAGTTTCGTGCATAGATCTTGAAAACAGTTGTTGTTAAGTATTATAGTTTATGTATTTTTGCATGCTCAATTTGTTAGTATATTTCTCAAATTAATTATTTATATAATAGTTACATACTTATATTTTTATTCGTACTAAATTTTCGATTTGTTTTCCATTTCAATGTTAGTACAAGAAAACTTTTTTCACTTTTGCCTTTGTTTACAAATGTTATTTATGACGTTTTTCAAGTTGGTATTAAAACCTTACAATTGCTACTTTGGCATTGGAAAAGAAATATTTGAGTTAAACAGTTGTTAAACTTTTGGAAGGGTTGATATTATTTTTATAGTAAGTTTTATATTATTGAGTACTATGTTTTCGTTTTGTATGCGTTAGTACTTTTTTATTGATTTTTAAACAAATTATATCATTACGGATTGTACCTATGGTGTTATAAAATCTTATATTCTAATTCTAACTAAACTCAAACACATAATTAAAGTAATACTCTCTTATTTAATTTTTTGTTGGTATAATTTATTTCTACAAAATAACTTACTGATTTTAATTTCAGATCAATTTAAATGTCAATTTTAAGTAAATTTTTCGGTAAATTCATTTATTTTTCAAAAACTCTATGGCAAACTGATCGAAAATTCTTTATATACACTCATGGCTGGTCTCCAGTCAAATATTTTTCTCTTGACGGAACAAAAATCTAGTCCATTTTTTTTTCTTATGACATTTTTTATTACATTTTCCAAAATACATACACAAAAATGGTTTTGAGAATGCGCATTGAAATTTTGTCAAGAGAGGAAAAGATCAAAATATTTAATATTTTTGTCATGAGGTTGTGCCACTTGAGCATAATTTGTGTTTTTATGCTCAATTTTGAGCGCACATTATATTGTTTTGACATTTCTAATTAAAAAATCGTGCTTGTTCATGTTCTTGTTTTTTAGAATAATTGCTACCAAATGAAACAACTAAATGAATATTAATTAATAACAATAATAGTTATTAGTAATAATTTATGTAAATTATTACACAGGCGCAAATGAAAATTTCAATTTATTTTGTCGTAAAATGATCCCACTATCTAAAATGACAAAAGCAAATCATTTTTTTCTACGTATTCAAAACAGAGAAAATATGTCTAATTTTTAAGAGTGTAGTAGTATGTATACTATACTAATATTGTCATGAGCCGAAGCCATTTATTTTTTGTCACGAGAAAAATATGCAAGTGGAGACCAGGCATCACTTCCATTAAAATTATTTATACCTGCTTTTCTCCCTTCAATTGGATTTTTCAGCGGCTGAAAAAGTTGGAAAAAAGCCAGTATCATAATACCATATGGATATGCACAATGGAATATTTTTGCCTGTTTCGTTGCATCTTGCTGCAAAAAGTGCCAAAATGATCTAAAGAGGGTTCGATGAAAACTATAATTGTTATTTGGTTTATACTTTTGAAGTGTTTTGATAAACAATAAACACACAGGGGCTTGGTAGTAACAATGGCTCCTAAACTACAGGCCGCTTACACCAAATGATGATCACACGCTATGCCGACGTTTTTGTTGCTTTCTCTATTGTTAATGTAAATATAAACATTATTATTGCGCAGTCTCGGTTTAGACATAAATTGACGTCATGTGTGAAAAATGGGAGTACTAAGAGGTCTGTAGTTTAGGAGGAATTGGTAGTAAGCACTCAACTGAATATACTACTAATAAAATTAATTGTTTATTCATTTTCTGAAAAATTGGATTCTATGTAAATAAAACAATTAACATACTGACAAATGAAACTATGATTAACGAAATTACTAATGTGTCACCTATTCCATTTGGCGAAACTAAGATTCGAAACCATGGTTACGAAACCAGTCAGTAGTATATTATATTAATTCGATAATTAAGAATGTGGAAAATTTTTTTTTTTACTGAGACCTGGATTTCGAGTTCGGAAATCAATAATTATAATTTATAAATTTATCTGATTTTATGTTTTTTGCTAATTGTAATTCGTATAGATCTGGTGGCGTTGCGAGCTTTATTAGGTCGACACTTAACTTTCAATTTTCTGCTTTAATGTTTTAGAGAATCTAGTTTTTGTTTTATTCTAGTTTATTGATTGAATTTTGTTTCAACAGATATTTTTCTAAATTAATTAAATAATTTCCTTGTTTCAGATAAATCAAAAATATAAAATTTTACTTGGAGACATAAATATTGATTTGTTACAGGATTCATCTTTGGAAGATAAACTTTTGTTGTTGTGTGCTTCTTTTAAGCTGGATTTTTTACTGAATAATGTTACTAGAGCTGTTCAAATATGCGTATTGATTACGTCTTTTCTGAAACATTTCATTTCAGATTTTCTCTTGAGGTTAAAAGTTTAGATCTGCATGTGACTGATCATTACACTATTATGCTAGTATTAAAATCACTTAGTCTAATTGAGAATATCCCTCGATATCAAACTCGATGGCAAAAAATTAATATTTACAATTTATCAGAAAGTTGAATCTATTGTGATTGGACTTCGGTATTCTCAAAAAATTGCGAAAAAATCAAAATATTGCGACGCTAAACATAAAATTTCAAAGCGTAAATACCAAAAATACAAAATTCCACAAACCAAAGAACGATTTTTTAAAACTAAGTTTTGTTCCGCTGTAGACCTAAAATCTAAATGGAAGGTTGTTAATGATATTTTAAACAATATACCAGGCAATAACGCAATTCATTCAATTGGTGTTGGTGATAATAGAATTGAAACCGATCCGTCTAAAATTGACAATATTTTATAATGAATTTTTTTTATCAACGGTACTAACGACATTTTGATTGTGAATGAAGAAAACGTTTGCATTGGTGATACTGTTACCTTAGCTCATTCGAATTTTAACAGCATAAGTTATTTATTTTTCCCTGTTTGTGAAAATGAAAAATAGTGCTTCTTACGGTATTGACCAAGTATCCCATAAAATAGTTAAAAAAATAATTGGGCGCTTATTTCAAGTTTTGACTTTTATTTTTAATAATTGTTTATCAAAAAAATTTTTTCCAGAAAAACTTCAAATTGATGTCGTAAAACCATTATTTAAAAATGGTTCCCACTTAGATACAAATTACTATCGCTTAATTACTTTTTTAACCCGTTACCTTAAATGACGGCTATAGCCGTCGGATTTTTGGTGATATGTAGGCAAATGACAGCTATTGCCGCCCTGCAAATTTTATTTATTAAAAAAAGGAACATCATTCGTACGAAGTGTACTAACGCATTTAATTGTTAATTATTCAGTAAAGGTGGATTTACATATCCGACGATTTTTCGGCGAAGCTGCTTGCCGCAGGAAATTCGGCGAACACTTTATTATGGATGATTTACATATTCGGCGCAGTTTTTTCACACAAACATAAACAATATTTTAACACATAATTTTTTTTTTATTTGTAAGTAAATATATATTGTAAATAAAATGTGAATAATAAAACTTAAGGCCGATAAAATCAAATACAAACATAAACACAAGCTAAATATGATGTCAAATCGTAGAAAAAAAATCAGAATTTTTTTATTCATGTGTGCTGTGTCGTCGTGCCGAAAAGATAAATTTTGTTCATGTCTTCGCTGTGCCGAAATTTCGGCGAAGAAGTTCTTTCTGATTGGTTGAATGTGTCACGTGATGTTCGGCGCAGAAAAATCGTCGGATATGTAAATCCACCTTAATACCAAAGAATATATACAACAAGAAAGAGATTTTGTTCGACAGAAATATACCAACTAAAAATCGTTCATGATTTTCTGAGTTTTTGTTTGTAATTTTCGAAGAACGAGATGGTCTTATAATCATACATTTCTCGTTCTAACATTTATTTGATAAAAACAACTTCGGCGATTTCAAAATCAAACGAATCAAATATACAATGAAAAAATCGAAAATATTTGAAAAGGGGAAAAATATTGCGAAGCAAAGCATTTTTAATTATCTCGTACGTAATTTAGTAACGCTTTATTCTTCAAAGGATGCGTTTCGTTCGAATTTATTGGAAATGCAAAATATTACGTATTATTTTTCAGCTTGGGTTTGTTTATGTACGTAGCTATCAGTTGCTGTGTTTTTTTATTAGCGCCCGATAGCTGTATCCGGAGCAGCCAATTTTCTATGTGAAAACTTATATTTAGCGCGCTATTATTGCATTTAATTAATTTATTTAAATCTAAACTAAGATTTTTCATTCAACTTTTTAGGTAAAAATCGATAAAAAAATATCTTGGCTCACTTATTTATCGGGAGCTGCTATCGGGAGCGCTATTCATTTCAATGGGAAATTTGAAAAGGCTTTTATTTTGTAAACCCCTGAAACCATTAGAAACTTAATCTTACAATAAAAATTTAAAACGCAGCAAAATGAATTTTTGTTTATAACGTCATGTCAAAATAAATGTCAATTAATATATTTCAGGTGATAAATGTTTGTTTTATTGATGAATTTAGTTTTAATTTTTAAAGTACAGCGACACCAGTGAATAATAGCTGCAGTTTCAATAGAAAATTGCCATTTGGCTCCGGATAGTGCTCCAAAAACACAGCAAGTGTTACCATTGAAAAATTTGAAATCCAGTCATTTTTGACTGGAAAAAAAACAGCTAAAAATGAAAAAAACAGCTAGAATTCAAGTCAAAGAAAAACTAAATTAAAACCAGCTAAAAAACCAGCTGAAAAAGATTTGATTATATTTTAATTAAATACGACGAACAGAAAAATTTAAAATAGGTGGTTTAATTCAGATTTTATTATAATAAGTATATATTATTAACTAAAGAACAACCAATTTCGATTTTTGTAACATAAAATAAATATGAAAATAATAAATTATTATAAAATTATAGAAATATTCCTTACTGTAAATATTAAAGAATAATATCATTAAATTCGTCTTCACAGTCAGTTTACGAGTAACGATGAAATTCATTGTTCAATTTTTAAATAATAAAAAATTAGGAAACAAAACATTATGATTTATGTTATAAAATAATTAAATGTCGTACATACTACAATAATTATATTTAATATTAATTTGTTGTTGTAGTATGTACTATGTACATACTACAATAACCCTTTTTCAATCAAAAAAAAATAAAAAATGGCTTAATTTAAGTCCAAACCACACAAATGTGTGAGTCTGTAATGGCGTTTTTGATACATACAATTGTGTTGGTTTTTGTTCAAATCACGCAAATTTTTTTATCAAAAACGCCATTACATACTATGATTTTTATTCACACATTTGTGTAGTTTGGACTTAAATTGAGCCATTTTTTATTTTTTTTTTGGTTGAAAAAGTGTTAGCAGGAAAAGGGATAACATATTAATATTAAATATTAATATCCCTTAATGTTTCAATTAATTGAGCGTCATTCTTATCTTCATCATCAGCTTTACCAATGTCATACGTTGCACTTGTTCCAATATTTCTAATAATTTCATCTAGTATAGGGAAATTGTTACAGCAAAGTCCAAATCTCATTTGGTTTCGAATTATTAAAATACTGTTTGTTAATTGGATTTGCATTCTGTTCCGTAATTTTGTTCTCACTAAATTAAGCTGACTGTTGGAAAAACATTGACTCCAGTCAAAAAAACTGAATCCAGTCAAAAAAACAGCCGGCTGGATTTTTTAAATTTTTCCAGCTAAACACAATGAAATCCAGTCAAATTTGACTGGAAAACAGTCAAAATGGCAACACTGGCTATACATTTTTAATCAAAATAGCTCATGAAGCTAACCAATTTTTTATTTTTTTGGAATATATATATATATGCATACCGGAATAATTTATTTGAAAATGTTTGTAGATTTCGATGTATGTATTTAGGAAAAAATTTGATTTTACAAAAAAATAAATAATGTGATACACATAGCTACTCACGTAGTGATGGAAGTTTATGAATGGAAATATTATAAAATGGAAAACAAAATATCAACTCAAATAAAAATGTACGAAATGGATAAGTATTGGTTCTACAAAAATGAAATATACATGTAAACGATTATTTTTAATTTCGATCGTTTCATTGTTCATTTTGGACTATTTTTCTTCTGCATTCAAAATTTTTTTATGTAAAGAAAATTTTCAATTGCGTGAAAGTGGAATAGCTATCTACGGGTCCACGTTTTATGCCTAGCCCAAGCCAATAAACTCAATAAACTGAATCTTTTTCATTTATGTATGAGCTAAATATTTCGAATCTAACTATTTAATGGATTTGATGACTTGCTGTATAGAAGGATTAGTTTAGAGTATTTAATAATTTTGTGCGTTTTAATTAAAATCTTGAAATTGCTATTTGATATTTCATTTTTGTATAAATTATAAATATATAAATTTGAAATTACTTAAACGTAATAATTTTTATTATGTGGCTTTGTGTAGATTAATTGGTTATGACTTCTTCTATGTACCTACATTTATTCAATTATTCGATAGAAAGATATCTCGACATATACAAATCCTATAGATAACGTTGTTTATAAATTAGGAAAGCAATTTTTGATAACATTGTATATAGTACAAGTTACGGAAAAACTACTTTAATATTCTATGTGAAAACGGTGGCATTAAATATTCATTTTCATGAAATTCGTAGACTTCCTCAAATGAGCGAATAAGGCATCTTATTTTGGAGCTATACAATTAAATGAAGGAAAGCTTAGATTTTTTGAAAAAATTGAAAATCCTTTCCAAAAAAGAAAATTATTTTAAATTTATTAAAGGTCTTCAACTAACCATTAAATCACAACTAATGTTAATTGATTACTTAACAATAAATCATGGAGTTGATTTCATTTTAACTGGGAAAACGAACCAAGACTGCCTGGAAAACTGTTTTTCTCGGTTACGCGGTAAAGGTGGTTTTAATTACACCCCATCCAGCAACGAAATTGGCATACACTACGCTAATATGATCGTTACCAAACTATTATTTAAAAGTGAGTATGCCAACTGCAAAGAAGATGACGGAAAGATGGTTGACCTTCACTGGGAAAATTTCCAGGTGCTTTACAAAGAAAGCTTAATTTCTGAATGCGAGCCTGAAGACGATTCAATTTACGATGAGTTTTTAGCCTGTCGAGACTCTACCTCTGTGACTGACATTCTTCAAAAAAATGCGGCCACATATTATGCTGGGTATTGTGCGTTCCAGAAAATAAGCTGCAATGCATGCAATATTAAGCTGATAAAAGAATCTAATGAGATTCCTACAGCAAGTGATACATTTATAAGCGAAATTTTTTTTAAAAAATCATCAAGATATGGACCGTTAAAAGTACCGACAAAGGAATATGCAGAAGTGGCATACACTTGTTAACGATTTTTGAGCATTCTTTCAAAAATGAGTGTCATTTACCTAATATTTCTGAAAAGGCTACTGAAAAGTGCTTAAATATTATCGAGCGAAAATTTCCTGGTTTTCTACCGTTAAAAGAAGATGGACCGTGTAATGAACACATTAGAACTTTAATAAAAAAATTTAATCTTGTATTAATTAGGAAAAATTCCAAATGGTATCTATTGAAAGGTGAATTTACAAAAACAAACAATAAATTATCATCAACAAACGCTTCAAAGAGATTACAAATTTTAAACAGTTAAAAAATAAATAAATTATGTAAAAATGTACTATGTATTTAAATTTAATAAGGATGTTCGAATAACTTTGAATTGGCCTTTAGTGACTAATGTACAATATAATGTTATAATATGTATGTATGGGCCGTATATTTCCCGTACAAGTAAATAAACTTCAATGGTTCACTATTATTTATTTCAACATTTCTTTTGAGCGTGCTTAAGAAGTGAAAAAGCGATATGCAAGGGTAAGTTTTACCAATCGGCAGTTTTCCAACATATACGTTGTAAGTGTGCAGCTTTATAAATATAATTTTATAAATTTAAAAAAGTATAATAATTAGAATTCTAAAGAAAGTTGTAGGTATTACAAACAATAGTTTTGTGAGAGAAATAACTCTTCTCTATTTGAAATTTTAGATGTACTTTCCAATTGAATTCAAGTGTGTTTATTTATGATTATTTAATGATTGGAAATGCGTAAGGTTGGTATGACAATACTGTAATTAAATTTTGAACTGGACCATATAATCATCAATCCTATGTATATAAACATGCTATCGAAACCTTTTAAACATATACTCCTCAGGGTAGATGTTGCAGGGTTTTCTGGAAGAAACCCAGCAGCTTTAGACCGATGGATAAATTATTTAATTATTTTGTATACAATCGCCTACGACGAAAAATTATAAATATTTGATGAAATTTAGATATCTCGCATATCTAATCACAACTAACTCTAATTAATACATTAACAAATCTTATGTACGGAAAGTGTGTGTAAATAATTAACAAATCTAACAAATAATTTATTAGCCAAGTACATTGTTAGACAATGACTGTTGTGTAGCGTATGCCATTAACTAATCCTTTTCTGCACCAGAGCCCCCATTATTGAAGTACGTTTTTGATGTTTATGATATCATAAAATCATATTATCACCTGATCTGGCCGTGTTATCTAGCTAATTATCTAGAATTAGGTTCATGATAACCAAATCTTGTATTTTAATTATATAAACTGGCGACGTTAAATCCTTAAAAATCATAAAATATAAATCTAATGAGATTATTTAGATTTTTTAGAAACTCTGATTAAATTTAGTAAGGTTTATATAGGTTAACCGGACAAGTGGTGCAGTGGTTAAAGCTTCGGCACTTGGACCGGGAGGTACTGGGTTCGAATCCCATCAGAGGCTAGATGCAAATCGAATTTTCATCATCGACTACAATCGGTGATGTTAATAAACACAACTAAGACCCTCTGATGGAGTGCAGAATTCAGCGCCGACCCACCGTCCATGTCAATATACAGGTTGACATGGAGCTTGCAATGTGCAGGTGGTATACTGTAGTTGTGTGAGTAGGTGAATAGGTGAATGGGTTAATGATGTGGCGTGAATGCGTGGTATCACAATGGGCCAAAAATGGCCTAAGTGTCAACCACTGAAACCTATATAGGTTAAGGCTGTTTTGTAAAAGCCTTTCTAAGATCAATAATAATTATGTTGACATAATTTGTCCGAGATAATTCTTGGATAGGTCAAAAATTAGATAGCTCTAAAACAAGATGTCTTATTCGCTCATTTGAGGAAGTCTACGAATTTCATGAAAATGAATATTTAATGCCACCGTTTTCACATAGAATATTAAAGTAGTTTTTCCGTAACTTGTACTAGTTATATACAATGTCATCAAAAATTGCTTTCCTAATTTATAAACAACGTTATCTATAGGATTTGTATATGTCGAGATATCTTTCTATCGAATAATTGAATAAATGTAGGTACATAGAAGAAGTCATAACCAATTAATCTACACAAAGCCACATAATAAAAATTATTACGTTTAAGTAATTTCAAATTTATATATTTATAATTTATACAAAAATGAAATATCAAATAGCAATTTCAAGATTTTAATTAAAACGCACAAAATTATTAAATACTCTAAACTAATCCTTCTATACAGCATGTCATCAAATCCATTAAATAGTTAGATTCGAAATATTTAGCTCATACATAAATGAAAAAGATTCAGTTTATTGCGTTTATTGGCTTGGGCTAGGCATAAAACGTGGACCCGTAGATAGCTATTCCACTTTCACGCAATTGTAAATTTTCTTTACATAAAAAAATTTTGAATGCAGAAGAAAAATAGTCCAAAATGAACAATGAAACGATCGAAATTAAAAATAATCGTTTACATGTATATTTCATTTTTGTAGAACCAATACTTATCCATTTCGTACATTTTTATTTGAGTTGATATTTTGTTTTCCATTTTATAATATTTCCATTCATAAACTTCCATCACTACGTGAGTAGCTATGTGTATCACATTATTTATTTTTTTGTAAAATCAAATTTTTTCCTAAATACATACATCGAAATCTACAAACATTTTCAAATAAATTATTCCGGTATGCATATATATATATATATTCCAAAAAAATAAAAAATTGGTTAGCTTCATGAGCTATTTTGATTAAAAATGTATAGCTACGTACATAAACAAACCCAAGCTGAAAAATAATACGTAATATTTTGCATTTCCAATAAATTCGAACGAAACGCATCCTTTGAAGAATAAAGCGTTACTAAATTACGTACGAGATAATTAAAAATGCTTTGCTTCGCAATATTTTTCCCCTTTTCAAATATTTTCGATTTTTTCATTGATTATTTGATTCGTTTGATTTTGAAATCGCCGAAGTTGTTTTTATCAAATAAATGTTAGAACGAGAAATGTATGATTATAAGACCATCTCGTTCTTCGAAAATTACAAACAAAAACTCAGAAAATCATGAACGATTTTTTGTTGGTATATTTCTGTCGAACAAAATCTCTTTCTTGTTGTATATATTCTTTGGTAATACATCGAAGAAAAAAAAAGATGTAACATTCCAGATAACATATCAATGGTTTTTTGTGCGATGTTTCATGTTTAACAATTCGATATCTTTCCGTCTAACAGAGACAAATAACCGCTATAGCCGTTCTACCACATTCGCACAAATGACGGCTATAGCCGAATCGGCCGCAGAATTGGGATTCGGATATAATGAATGAAACCAGGCCGTTTCCTAACCGATAACTTTCCATTTTAGGTTGTAGAGCTGGGCTAGGATTCTAATATAAACTAAGGTCAACTTGTATTGGGATTTTAATGTGTCTTTTTGGTGGTCAAACAGTTCGAGCATTCTGAATGGAACTTGGCCATATCCCAAAAAATTATTGTCAAATCAGGTATGCAGAATTGGGTGGGGATCTTAAACTGAATTTTACAACAGAAGCTCTAGAATTCGGTCGTACTAGGCAATTTCTTAATTAATTATGTTCCAATCTGGTATGTTGAGCTGAATCGAGATTCCAACATAAATCCTGGTTAAACTTCTGGATTTTTCTACAAAATAAATTTGAAAATAATCAGCCAAATAATTATCCAGTTCCTACACTCTTACTTTACTGTACAGTGTACACTACTAATACTACTAATTTCCTTTTTTTTTCCTTTTCCTAGTATTTCCACTGCGATTTCGATTTTTTTATCTTGATTGGTAGTCCAAATGTTGATGGTGCAATTTTATCAATTAAAGTCTGGGCAACAAACCCTTCAGCTCACTGTCCCATAAAATGTTTCAGCTCCATGTTTGCATCCAATTGTTTATAAACAATATATGAATTAACAACAGCTGCATTCAAAAAATAGAACAATATCCGGTGCCACCATTTTTTAATACGTCGATCAAATTTATGACTAAAATATTATCCCCAATTTTTATCGTTTCCCTGTACTGTTCCCACCTAATTTGGAGCATGATAATTGGATAAAAAATATACTTCCCTATCATCAAGCCATTTTGTGGCATTAATTCCTGTGTTACTAACAAATGACATATATTCTCCTCGTTTTTTGCTCTTGTGAGAAGCAAACCATGGTAAAAATTGTTTTATTTACAACCCCGCAAGCATTTATTTTGTTTTGCTTTAAATTTCCCATACAAGTAACACTAGTAAAACAATTGTCCAAAAACAATTTGTGTGTTTCCACCGACATCAACAGTAAGATAATTTACACAGTAAGAGATATGCCTTGACGGATTCAGCAACTACGTTAGGTAGGGTTAAACAAAGGATTGCTTTAAAACATTTGTACAAATTGATTTTCAACATTACATTCGTAGAATGTTCGTAATTCGTTTCATTTAAATGTAAATATGTCCATCACAGGTAGGCATTTAAAATGCAACAAAATAAACCCGCGCTGCATAAAACGTTTTAGAGGCACCCAGTTTTTATTAGCAATAATCCGCCTATATTTGATTATTTAAAATACGGAACTGGTTGTTGTTGACACATAGCAAATCAATCAAAATCTTAACAATCGATTAAATTCACCTTCACTACCACTTCCTTCTTCCACACTGTACCATACATAGAATAGACCGACGTTAGAATATTTAAATAACCGAAAATATTTGGGTGGTCACACCTCGAACATTTAATATTTGTATTGTTTAAGATTAAATCGTTTGTCGTGTATATTTGTCTTAATATTTAATTTATTTCTTTGCATGTTATTTGCATAAAACATATCTGCGCTTATACCGTTTAATAAGACATTTTTCTCGGTCTGTTATTTTTTTATGTTTAAGACATACATGTAAGAGATTTAGTCTTAAAACATATTTTAATTATTCTAACATGCGGCCTAGCGTAAGATGACCGAATGAAATTTTTTTGTTTACAGATTATTAATTATAGATTATGCAATGAATTACTTTGCCCGTTGGTGATTGATTTTTATCGCAAATACTTGGAATAAAATTTTATCGCGATTAATTATTGAAATTAGTGTTCTGTGGAAATTTGGTTGGTTGACTATATGGGTGAAAAGACATTTTGTTTCTCCACATCTCTGGTACATTTAATGGTTTGAATGAATGCCTTAGAAAATTGTTTTAAAGTGGTCGAAATCTCTGCAACTGCGTCAAAAGTATATTAAATTTCCTTGGCAACAACTCCTCGTGTTATTGTCAGAATTCCGCTGCATCTCTCTACACAATATTGCTTCTATTTAATTGATTTCATCAACACTCGCCACGACTGCAAAATTTTCTAACATTTTAAGATTATTTTTGATAGTTTTCGCCGTGAGTTGCGATATTACCATCTATTTTAGTTGGCTTTACTTAAATTAAATGCGTTCGCGGATGCCAAAGGTGCCCAATTTGAAATATTTTTATTTCTCAAAAAATGGTTTGCCTGTTTAACGGTCAATATTGCTCTAGTTGGTTTAGAAAGTATGTTTAGTCCATCATAACAAAGCGGCTAGATAACCAAATTAATCTGAATAACATGATACTTGATCAACTGGCGAACATGCAATTGCCACAAAGCAATCCAACAAAAATGTTAAGTAAGAACACAACTTTCAAAATAGCAATCTGTGGCCCTATTCTGGCTTTCCCTGGGAATTAGGAAAAATATTTTCATAGCATTTTTGTCTAAATTGTATTTGTCTGGCCTACTGAGGGAAAATGTTTGGTGTTAATATTTTCGAAACAAAGTTAAATGGGAAATTATTTTTCCCTATAAAAATTTTGTGGAACAAAAGTTTCCCAATTCACTTTGTTTTGAAAATTTTTGCACTAAACTTATTGTTTCAGTAGGCCAGAAAAATATAATTTTGACAAAAATGCTATGAAAATATTTTTCCCAATTCCCTATTCCCAGGGCCACTGGAATGCCAATGGGGAATATGCAACATATTCCAGAAATAGAAATATTTTTAAATTCAGAAAAAATCGATATTTTCTTAATATCTGAAAGCCATTTAGTTAAATCTTCGTTTGTTAAAATACAGGGTTATAAGTTATATCACTCCATTCATCCAGCAGAAAGAGCAAGAGGTGGTTCTGCATTGCTAATAAAATAAAATAAAAAACACCATTTAGAATCTAATATTGAAGAAGAAACAGTGCAAGTCACTACTGTAAGGATCCAAATTAAACACAGACAGCTGACTGTCTTCGCAATATATTGTCCTCCCTGGCATAACTTGAAAAGGGAGGACTACTTTAAACTATTTAAATCGCTTATTGGACGTGATTTTGTTATTGGAGGTGACTTTAATGCGAAAAACACCTATTGGGGATCTAGACTTACGACGTCAAAAGGTAAAGAATTGCTTCAATCAGGGGAGACATCAAAATGTGAATTTTACTCTAGTGGTTCCCCAACATACTGGCCCAATGATGAAAATACTTCACCTAATAGACTTTTATGTAGCAAGAGGTATATCCCAGAACTACATTCACCTTGAAGACAGTAATTCTCTAGTATCGGATCATTCCCCGGTTATCATGACTGCCAGTGAAATGGTAATTCAAAGGGAGAGTGCACCCAGATTAACAAATTCAAAAACATACTGGGATCTCTTTCGTGAAGTAATGAAGGACAAAAATCATTCATTAGGTACCGATAAGAAATTCTCACCGGTTGGAAGATAAATTAGAACAACTCAATGAAAAAATTCACTATGCTGGTTTGACAGGTATGTACCCCATTATACAAAATAAGAAGTAAAACCTGGCAAATAATTAGAACACCGGAGAACTAAACAATTCTTAAAAATTTAGGTAACAGTCTCAAATCTCTTCTTAAAGAAGTTAAAAATGCATCAATCAACAGATATCTAGTTAGCCTAACCGATGAAAAAATTTCTGATTATTCACTGTGGAAGGTGACGAAGGGACTCAAAAGATCCAAAATACAAGTGCCTCCACTTAAAAAGGAGGACGGAACCTGTGTAGGAGGTCCTAAAGAGAAGCTTTCGGTTAAAATATGTTCCGTGGCAATGAAAAGTAGCAGAAGTAAACCATCTCACGATAAAAAATCATAAAGGCCAATTTTATTGCTGTCAATATGTCAAAACTCTTTGAAAAATTATTACTAAAAGGACAAACCAATAATTAAGAACCGACAACTAAATTCCCCCAACATCAATTTGGATTCAGAGAAAAGAGATCTGCCTAGGAAATTCTATGCCATACTAATATTTTATTTATCCAATAGATATTTTCGTGTGAAATATGAGGATGAACACTCCGAACTAAAGAAAATCTGTGCCGGTGTCCCGCAGGCTGTATTTATTATATACAAGGAATATTCCAACAACAAATGAAGGAACCATAGCCACCTTTGCAGATGACACAGCAATCATGGCGATTGGATTAATGTCGCTGATGCAACGGGCAAACTCATATTAAATATATTAAATTTACATATCAAAAGGCTTCACATCTACCGATAGAAATTAACTCACGACTGGTGCAATATGCAAACAAAGCTAAATATCTTGGCATGACCCTCGATGCCAAGCTCAAGTGGAGAGAGCATATCAAAAAGAAAAAAGAAGAACTTTACATTAAGTTCAGAAACAACACATACGGTATTCAACTCTGGGGATGTACTAAACAAACAAACGCCAAAATGATAAATGCTCTGTGGTGTACAAGAAATGAAGACCTTCAAGGGACTTACAGATGTAATACATTAAAGATGAAATAAAAAAGCATGCTGTCAAAGAAATAAGGTTCCATGAACACGGAAACCCCTGTATCCGCCATATGATAGATAACCCTGTCGTTGAAAGAAGACCCCAAAGAACGAGGCCACTTGACCTATAGTAAACTTGGTTTAATTAATTCACTGTGCTAGTTCAAAAATGTGACAAGCTGGGCACCCGGGGGGTAAACCTAATTCGAGTACGCTGAATTCAATGGTGCTAGTCCCATTTTAAAGTTAGTCCCCATTTTTGAGATATCGCTTTCGACATGTTTTTGTTCTGATACCCTCATTTTCACGTTAATAGCTCCTAAACCATTAAGATTTTCGTTATGCTTTCTTCATCAAAGTTGCTGCGCAGATTAATATTAATATTTTGGTGAACTGCCTTTTGTTTTTATTACACCGGTACAACCCCGCAACTGATGTGCAAAAAAATTGGTCTAGCAAATATTTTATTTTAAGCCGATTGTTCTTGGCCGACATTAGCGTGCAGATGTTTTATTGCCTGTAATTTATTTTTTGACCATAAATAGTGCATATTTTGTAAGATTAAGTTATTCTGTAATTGATCCTAGTCAAATAAAGAATAAAGTGCAATTTTAGTTAAAAAATGGGAAAAGTTAGTGAGCAGTGTAAAAGCAGTATGTTGGTTTGAGCGCGTGAAAATTTAACCACGAGTAAAATAGCAAAAAGATTAAATATTCCTAAAAATACTGTCGCGTGGAATATTAAAAAATTGCGAGAGATGGGCAGTACACAAAGAAAGAAAGGCTCTGGAAGGCCCAGAAAGAGAACGCCAGTCGAAAATTCCTTTCATAATATTACAATGTCGTCGGAACCGTTTTAAAACTTCATCGGACATACGACGGGATGTTGAGCGAGCAACAGGAAAAGAAATTTCAGCCAGCTTAGTGAGAAAAAGACTTGTTAAAGCTGGTTCGAGAGCACTTAAACCAGTCCAGAAGTCTGAGTTCATATTACTAGTGAAAAAACAACATTTGCTCAGGAGCAAACAACATGGGCCCAGGAGCATGTTTCTTGGGCTTCAGAGATGTGGAATGATATAATTTTCCCCGATGATTCAAAATTCAAGCTGTATGTTGGAAATTGAAAAATTCTCGTACGAAAAAAACCGAGCGAGAGGCTTGGCAACGAATGCCTTTTAAGAGTTTCACCAAAAAATGAAGGAGTTATGGTCTGGAGATGCTTTTGTGGAAATGAAACCGGTCGATTGTGCTTCCTTAGTTCCAACATTACAGCAGCTGTTCATCTGCAGGTCCTACACAACGAATTTGAGCCTTCTGTGTTAAAGCTTTTTGGCGAGACTTGCAAATTTATTTTTCAACAGGACAAATTTACGTGCCATACCGCCAAAGTTTTGCGTTATTAAATTTGAACTGTAGATAGAAAAATTGGCTTTCAGATAAACATAAATAATTTGTTAAAAACTTGTTTTTTTTCTTATCTTTGCAAGAATGCGCCCAGAATCGATTCAATCTTTAAAAAGTTTGTTGATGACGATTTGGGAATCCATACCTCCTACGACTTTGAAAAATTTATCAAATTCAATGAATCGGAGGTGTATCGCCGTAATAAGAGCAAATGGCGGTGTACCAAAATATTAATATTAAAGATAGAACTTCTATAAATCAATAAAAAACAAAAAAAAACTAAAAAATAAGTGTTTAATTTATTCCATTACTTTAACTCCAATCACCGTATTTAGAATATTTTGGCATTTTTCGGGGTTTTCCCCCTAAATTGCAGGTACATTTTTTTTCAACAAATTACGTCATACATGTATTTAAAATGAAATAATAAGCCAATTGCGTTCAAAATTTTTGTAATTTTAGCAAAAAAGACTCCAAT
Organism: Nephrotoma appendiculata; assembly: GCA_947310385.1. Taxonomy (NCBI): domain Eukaryota; kingdom Metazoa; phylum Arthropoda; class Insecta; order Diptera; family Tipulidae; genus Nephrotoma; species Nephrotoma appendiculata. The sequence continues at coordinate 143,949,973 of OX371223.1, forward strand.
TTGCAATAAAATACGTTTGCCCAATTTTTTTTTCCCAGTACTGTATATATACGAGTTCGACTTCCAGCACAGTAGGTGCTTACGTCACTCGTTTGGAGTGCCACCCAAAGTGATAATTTACGTGATATAATTGGTTAAAACGATGGGATGGAAAAATCCAGGATTTTTATCCACTATCGCAACGGCACGCCATTGTTTTGTCAAAGAGAAGAAAAATGTTAATTTTTTAGGAATTTTTTTTTAGGAAATCTCACCATAAAATTAACTGAATCGATTTAGCTTTCTTTTAAATAGTTTCTATTGTATCTATATTTGTCGATGTGATGTTTATTCGATCGATTCTACTCGATTTAAATTCAACAAAATGATTAAAAATGATAAAAACAGTGTTTTTCGTCGAAATGAAAAGCAAAAAAAAATTTGATGTGGTTTTCGGTCTTGATATGTTCGGCAAAGTTGTTGGTCTTGACCTGCGCAACAACTTTGCTGAAGAAAGTGTAACGAAAATCTTAATGGTTCAAGAGCTATTAACGTGAAAATGAGGGTATATTTTGACTCAGAGCCAAAACATGTCGAATGCGATATCTCAAAAATGGGGACTAACTTTAAAATGGGACCAGCACCGTTGAATTCAGCATACTCGAATTAGGTTTACCCCCCGGGTGCCCCGCTTGTCACGAAAAAAAAGTTTGCAATTCAAGCACAGTGATGAGACTAACCATTACGTTTCACCCCAATAAATCAGAATTGTTCACGAAATGTAAAATTTATAAAAATTTGAAAGATAAATTGCTAGATGAGCACAGTCTCAGTTGTGATTAATAAAGGGGGGGGGGGGGGTTAAGTCCATCATAAAGTGCTAGCTTTGAGTTTGGAGCTTTATGCGACATGTAATTTAATTGGTTTGGATAACGCGTTATAGAAAAACTACAGCTGATTAGGCCGACTCATTCGCATCTCTGAAGCATTGTATTTCAAGTTCTTCATATTCGTCCACTGTGCTGCCTAACCATGTGACAAACTGAATGGATTTAAAGTTTTCGATTTATTTTCGCTAATTGAGCTATTCGTTGAGTAGGTAGATTATCATCCCCATCTACCTTAATGTGTCTCAAATCACGAATGATTGATTTTTATTCTGGTTTTAGACGAAGACAGTCAGCCTAATGAGTCGAACTACCGACTTGATTCATAAACGATCGATCATTTTGTGTTATTCTTCTGACTGGAAGGTGTCAATAAACAACATTCGTCCTGGGTTGGATGACACTGAATTCCAAATACTATTGGGTATATGCATTAAAAACCGGAATTTGGTACTAGATGTCATTACTTGTCTATGCGTTATAGTACATCATGGACATATATGTCATTTGAAAGGCCTATTCTATTTTACACCTGTCAAAATCAGCTAAAAGTTTTTGTTTTGATTGTGCACATCCAACCGATTTCAACGATGGAAAATATATCAAATTTGTGAAAAAACAGCATTTGCGGGAAGTTCTGTTGAGTTACTTTTTCGCAAACAAAACTGCATCTAAAAGTCGTCGTTTGCTCGTGGATTTGTAAGGTGAGCATGCTCTTGCAAAAACACAGTGCTTTGAGTGGTTTAGTCGCGTCAAAAGTGGTGATTTTGACATCAAGGACAAAGAGCGTCCTGGTCAGCCGAAAAAGTTTGAGGATGAAGAATTGGAGGCATTACCCGATCAAGATTCATGTCAAACGCAAGAAGAACTTGTAGAATCATTGGGAGTTGATCAAGCAACAATTTCCAGGCGTTTGAAAGCCTTGGGATTCATCAAAAGATAGGAAATTGGGTGCCATACGAGTTGAAGCCAAGAGTGTCAGTGGCGATGAAAAATGGATCCATTACGATAATCCCAAGCGCAAAAAAGCGTATGTCAAGAAAGGCGAGGCCGGCTCATCGACACCAAAGCCGAATATTCACGGGGCCAAGGTCATGCTGTCCGTTTGGTGGGACCAGCTAGGAGTGATCGACTATGAGCTGTTGCCAAGTGGCCAAACCATCAATGCCCAACTCTATTGTCAACAATTGATCCGATCGAAGCAGAAAATCCAGGCAGAGCGGCCAACGTATGCGACCAGACACGAGCCAATCATTTTCAACCACGATAACGCTCGGCCACATATTGCGGCGCCGGTTAAAAATTACCTGGTGAATAATGGATGAGAAATTCTGCCTCACCTATAAGGCGGGTGAGTCACATGGTCGGGTCACATGGTCGGAGAAACCAATTCTGGAAAACCACTATGGAACTAATAACTTAGACGCCGGACAACGTAGAGACGCGAGCTTGTAACACTTAATCATGCTGTTACAAGATTACTATTATGATTTGCATTAAGATTATGTTTATCTGGGTAATAACATCGTCTTAGGAAGGTTTAGGGAGAAGTTTGGTAACCCTCGATATAAAATTTACAATTTTAGGCTGAGTAGTTATTTTATTACAAGCAAAATAGTAAATGACTTATGTTCGACACCTGTTTAACTATAAAATCAGGGCTGTACAGAAATTTTAATAAAAGCTTAATAAACTTTAGGTGATATTGTTAACACACTAACATACGGTGTTTACTAAAAAAATCAGTCCGAAATTGCGAAACTTTTTATTGAGTTTATTCAAAAACAAAAACAATTAAAAATTGATTCTTCAATTAAAACACTTAGTACATCCTCTATGCATGTATATTGTTCTGTAAACTGTTCTGAACATATTATATAGTACATATACACATATACACTGTTGAGAAAAAAATTGGATTTTTGATATATGTACAATCAATTTCGAATTTTTAATTTGCTGGATTCGATAAAAGCCATCAAAAACTCGAGCCAATTTTATTTCAAAAGCGCAGGTCTAACTAAAAGTAGCTAAATAATGTATTTGAACTTATGCACGATTTACATGTTCCAATTTTTTTTCCCAGCAAATTTTTTACTGCAAAATAGAGCTGCATGCAGATAACAAAAAGCTACTAGTTAAAAAGAGTCAACCATATGTAAACAACATTTCCTCAAATTGAACAGAAAAAAGTCCAATTTTATTTTAATGGAATTTGTTTCATGCTCCTCTCGCAAAAGAAAATCGTAATATACTTAACCTTTCATTTTTTACTGGAAAAAAAAATTGGAACATGTAAATCGTGCATTACATACATATATACAAAACAATCAAAATACCACACAACCCGAATTATTTACAGTATGTCACACTCGTATTCGTAAATCAAATATTTTCCAAAAAAACTCGATTAAAAAAATATACAAATGATATTATAATTTAATCATTTGAATAATTCTTAAGTTCACTCTTAATCTTCATTATAGAATGAATAACAGGTTTCGATAACGGTGCAATAAGCGTCACATTCATATTCGTAAAATTCCATTTGTGTTTGAATTTTACCGTTATTTTTCATTATCCTTTTTTTGTTTTTGCGGTTTCGCTTTGCACTCAATATCAGTATAGCATTTAGTTTCGAATTGACTGAAAGTTATCGTATTTTAATCCAAATTTTAGTCAAATGGGTCGTAAGCAAGGTGAAACGTCAATTGATTTACGAAAATTAGTAATTTTACATCGGGAAGCGGGGAAAACATATAAAAAAATCAGCCAAATAGTGCAAAGAAGTATTTCTACAATACAATACATCGTAAAACGACACCAAATTGAAAATCGAGTAGAAAATTTACCGCGAAACAGAAATCGCAAAACGTTTACTCTTGCAGAGGAACGGTATATTGTGCGCGAAATTAAAAGCGATCCTCGTTTATGTGCACCAAAGTTAACAGCGCAAATCAACACTTCTTTTAATAAAAATGTACGCCCAGATACTGCTCGGCGCATGCTAAAGAGAGCTAGATATAACGGTAGAGTAGCCAGAAAAAAACATGGATCAGTAAGAAGAATCGAAAAATAAGATTAAATTTTGCAAAGTGTCATGTAAACAGGATTTTCGAGTTTTGAAAACAGGTTTTGTTTACAGACGATGTTTGTGTCTGACGGGCGACAAATTGTATGGAGAAAACCAAATACCGAAATGAATATAGAGAATTTACGACCTACAATAAAATATGGCGGAATATCTGTAATGGTATGGGGTTGTTTCTCGGCATTTGGAGTGGGAAAATTACACATAACAGAGGGAATAATGAATAAAACAAAGTACATCAAAATTTTAAAGGTAAATTTACTTGAAAGTGTGATAAAATTGGGCATACGAGACGATTTTATGTTTTACGAGGACAATGATCCAAAACATAAAGCTTACGATACACGACAATGGTTATTATATAATTGCCCAAAAGTCATGGAAACCCCACCGCAATCTCCCGATATCAATCCCATTGAGAATCTGTGGCAAGAATTGCACAATAGAATTCGAAAATATTCGATATCTAATAAAAACGATTTAATATATCGATTGAGGACGGAGTGAATAATATTGATACGAAAATAACAGATACGTTGGTGCAATTAATGCCAAATCGTTTGTGAGAGGTGATCAAAACCAAGGGAAATCCAACTAAATATTAATTATTAAAAAGACTTAACTCTTTTTTATTTAACTGGCTAATTTAGTAAGCTTCTGTGATGAATTACGAATACGAAAGTGATATGAATTTTAGACTAAGTTCAATTTATTATAGTTTTCTTAAAATATGTAACACATACCTCACACATTTTTATATTAAAATGTAGTTAACTATAGTGTTTCTGATTTAAAAATAAAAAAATTTAATTTTTGATGCACGTAAGTGTTTTTCATTCATTTATCGTTTTTAAAACTGCTATTACGAATACGAGTGCGACTCACTGTAGTTATTTAATTTCTAAGTTTAAATCTCCTTTGTCCACATTTCAAACATGAATGACGAAGAGACGCATGCAATTAACCAGAAATATTTGTATTTAACCCATTCCCGCAAATGACGGCTATAGCCGTCATATTTTTGGTGATATATAGGCCGCTATAGCCGTCCTGCATATTTTAAATAATAAAAAAAGGGACATCATTCTTACGAAGTGTACTAATGCATTATTTTGTTAATTATTCAGTAATACATCAAAGAAAAAAAGATGCAGCATTCCAGATAACATATCAATTGTTTTTTTGTGCGATTTTTCATGATTAGCAATTCGATATATTTCCGCCTACAGAAACAAATGACGGCTATAGCCGTCCTATTATGTTCCCGCAAATGACGGCTATAGCCGTCATTTGTTTATATATCACCAAAAAATCGGACGACTATAGCTGTCATTTGTTTCTGTAGGCGGAAATATATAGAAAAAATGATGTGATGAGCAAATGACGGCTATAGCCGTCGAGAGTTTTAATGAGAAAACTGTGAGAAAATGTGATAATTTTCACTTCCAAACATATAAATGACGCTCAATTTCATATGGCAGTCATAAACAATTGAAAAACAAAAAGTGTGTTTCTGAGCACGGTCGTCAATTAAAAAGTGTGTGGCAATGGGTTAATTCAAAATCTGTTCATTTCGTTTTTCGTTTGTCGAATAGATTTAACGAAAACAACAAAACTACGATTTCAGTTTTTTTATGTTTGTTTTTTCTGGCGGCTCGCTCTTCGAATTTTTAGTTTTATTTTATTTTTGTATGTAAATACTTTATTCTATTACCTTCACATACAAAACTAGTGTTTTGGATAGAATATACGTATACGGAATGTAAAGTCACGAATACATTCATGACATTGGAATTATCAGAAGTTTTTTTGTCAACTCATTTTTTTTTCTCAATTTATTTATTATAAAGAGAAATTTATGGTAAACTTTTTTTTCTATGTCCTTACCTTACAGGTAGGTCAGTCGTCTTCCCGCCTTTGGTAGAAATAATATTACGACCGGATCCGTTGAAAGTGAAGTGGCCTCAACTGATCACTCACCCGCACACTAAATCCAACGTGGCAGCACAGCCGCGGGTATATCAGATGGAATGGCCTTGGTTGACTACCCGGATGTTGCAGTCTTCCACACCGATAACCACCCTGAAATACCATTTGACCACCCGTATTGCTAGGGTCTCACCAAAACCGTAGAAAAAAAATAATTGGGCTCAACTGGCCACCCGCAAACAAACTTGTTGGGCGTTGTGATACCCATTAAAATACGGTGCCGATATAGTCGCGGCGCCCGCAGCTAAGACCCTTGAGAACACTGATCTTTTGTTTTATTTTTATTTGTATTGTGTCATCGAAATCCGCAAAAATATTTATATTCATAATTAGACCATCCAATAAACTTTCATTTATCGTGTCACATCCGACTATTTTACTTTTTCTATATCGCACTGACCACCAAAGTAAACTGTTATTGAACAGAAAAATAAAAGTAACAGGAAAAATTTCAAGATTCCAATGATGGCAGTTATACAGGAATCTTATTGAAAATAATGCCAAAAACATTTACAGTTTCAACAAAAAAAATTAACCTTTCACAAGCAAAAATAATTTTACTTTTGGTTTTTATCAATTGTAATGGTGTATTGTGATTGTTCCGTATATTGGTCTGTTTCAGCACTCTCGAATTAATTACACAACCGTAGGAAATTCTTCCATTTGCGTCAATTTGAATGACAACGACTATGATAATCGACACCTACTTATACACAATCAACTTCCCAACCACCCCATACATTTTTCTTTCCTTTTAACGCTGGATCGCGGATAAATTTGAGTTTTTGACTTATAGATGGCTAATGTGTAAGAATCACAACAATCAGTTTCGAACAGATGAGACTAATGATTTGAAAAAATCAGTATTCTCATCAGGTCGCGACGACTGATGTTGTTTTTATTACATTGAAATATTGTCTATATATATAAAGCAATACCATGTAGTTGTACTACTAGCGAATTACTGCGTAGCGTACGAAATTTTGATTCTTTCACATTTCCATCTATATTCTATTTTAACAATTAACTTTTCGAATTCACGAATTTTTATATTTTACTTTTGGTTTTTATCAATTGTAATGGTGTATTGTGATTGTTCCGTATATTGGTCTGACAAAAGTAAAATATAAAAATTCAAATCATTAGTCTCATTTGTTCGAAACTGATTGTTGTGATTCTTACACATTAGCCATCTATAAGTCAAAAATTCAAAAATAATTTATTTTTCCTCTTTTATCACAAATTAATTACAGATTTTTTTTTATAATTTAATGTCTGCTTTACAAAAAATAAAAAAATTAATTTTGTCACATTCAAAATTCAAAATCAGACTTCTATTTTGTCAAGAAACTTATCCAACATTCCTAACTCGATTTTATTTTTTCACATTCCGAACTAAACTAAAAATTCTCGCACAAAAAAAATCCAGAATATTTTTCCGTTGTGCCTCTCGTTTGTTTTGTGCGCATCATTACTCTGCCCATTCCTACCGCGCATCAATCGCACGCACCAAAACGAGAAACACACAAAAAATACTCCTTTACATCTCCACCAGTCGCACATACGCACAACGTACACGTTGGTCTCGCTCCCAAAAATATTCATTCGCATAGACCTGCGATTTACGATAGCCTCGAAGGAAGAAGTCTAAATGCGTTAAATCCCAGGTTCTCAGTGGCCGTCAATTAACGTCAAAGCCGCGTGTGATAGCCATGCCGTCAATCCGCTCGTGTAGTCGTCGGTATCCATATCGTCCAGTTTAGGTCACGAGATGTTGCTTATCCTGGAAGAAGTATGGACCATGATTACGCGAGATCAAAATCCGCACCAAACAGAGACTTTCTCAGAATGCATTTGATGTTTGTATATCTTTTGTGGGTTGGTATCGCCCTAAACCCGACAATTTTGCTTGTTCACATATCCATTCATTCAATAATATGAATGTGGGTGATGGAATGTGGATCTACTTCCAACTGCTCCCCATAGTCCAATAAGCGAACACACGACGTTGTCTATGGACGTTTACCTTAAGTTCCTGGGTCAGTTGGATGTTATACGGGTGCAGATGCAAGTCCCGACGCAAACAAAATTCGCTAAAGTTGAAGTCGCAGAAATGACAAGTTCTTGTGGAAGACGAGAAATTTACTGCAATTACTGAATTTTCCCGTACACTCCAACGCATAGCAGATCTTGCGTTTCGGTGGCGTACTGGTATTGACTGATTATTTACGACTTTGTTCCGTGGTGCACTTGATTTGGTGAATTTGGTTTAGTGCACTTTAGTTAGGACGGAATGAAGAGGCCGATTAGTACGGAAATAGTTTTTCATTACATTGAGTCGAGAAATTAAACGAAGAAACGAGAGAATGTGAGGTAGAAGGATTTTAAAGAGTAAATTATTTCGGATTTCGAATTAAAAAATTATTATGAAAATCCAATGAGTGATTTTAAAATCTGTTACGAAATAGTTCAACACCATCCCGCAGATTTTATCTAAACACGCAGAGGCCTCACGGTGATTTTGCCGACTAGATCTCAGGGTGTTGGGTCGTGGGGAAGTTGAGGCTTGCGTGCTCCTGGCCTACACCGTGCAACAGAACAAAATAACCCAGGAACGACCGAATCTCCCCGAATGACAAGTACAATGTCGACTGAAGACTTTATTTTTCTGAATTCCAAACTAAAACTAAACTTCTTGCACCAAAACACAAACTTTAGAAGACAAACTTTAGAAGACAACACAAACTTTAGAAGAATATTTTTTTTTTGTTTTTCGTGCGCGTCACTTGCACACCCTCTCTCCGCGCATCAATCGCACGCACGAAAACAAGAAAACACATAAAAAAAATACTCCTCTATACTTTAGCCGTTCGCACACACGCACAAGGTACACGTTGGTCTCGCTCTCAAAATTATTCGACGTTTACGCGAGACGTTTACGATAAAACTCTTAGTATCAATGCACGGACAACAGATGGCAATGCCACCACTAAAAGGCACCAATTATTCGATGAAAACGAAATTAAAAATTCAAAAACAAAATTAAATAAGAAATAATGTTCCCTCAAGGTCGTAACAAATTTTAAAATTTATCTACAAGGCCAATTCTCACTGGTATGAGAGTTTCTCTAACCTCTAACTTTAATTTTCTAGATATCTTAGAGCTAATGGCTGAAGCGTCATATTTCAAAGCGTATATTGGATCTTACCCCTGATATTGCCCTCTCAGTTTATCTATCCGCCATTACTCTACCCGCCGATTTGCTCTCCCGGGACATTATCCCCGACCGTAACTCCTCGCCATTATTCTCTCTTTAACATTACCCCTCACTGTTATCACCGGTCATTACTCTTCCCATGCAATTGCCTCGCAAATTGTTGTTCCTTCCTTTTGTTTTACTCCTAATTATTACTTCACCGCCCCAGTACCACCCGGTTTGTTATTATTCAACTGGCCCTTTATCCTTTGGCTCCTCTTTATCTCAAAATATCGCTGCAGACACTTTCGATCGACACTTTCAGTTAAGCTTTTCGATATACAAAGTAGTTTCGAATGATGAATTTATGTTTAATGAAATCCACAACCTCCTCCAGAGAGTTCATTCGACATATTTTCGATATCATGAGGTTATTTTTACTTACAGCATTCCAAATGAGATTTTATTTTGCAAACAATTTTTCTGATCGCAGCGTCCTCTTTGGAATCCCATTAGTACTGTACGTCAGAAACTCTTACAATTTCGATTATCACATTTATTCTAAAATATTGATCAACTTTTTTTTTATTCATTTACAGAATGTGTCATAGCACCGTCATCGAATGTCCATCACACTACACTCCTCTTCAATACGTTCAACGATATTTTCATAACAAATACCAGCCGACCAGGAAATCCTACGTTCGATCGAATCGGCAAAAATTGTATGCGGTGTTCAGCCCTCGACTACTACTATGATAAGAAAATGATATGCTGGAGCGATGAAGGTCTCGAAAGTATACAATGCATGAATTTAAATCAAAGCCCATCGAATTACACCGTAATCAGTTCGGGCCTGGATAAACCCGATGGCCTAGCAATCGATTGGTATACGAACAAAATCTATTGGACAGATGGCGAGTTAACCCGGATCGAGGTAACAACGTTCGATGGGCAAAATCAAAAGGTGTTGTTTTGGTCCGATTTAGATCAACCACGAGCATTGGCTCTGGTACCGACACGAAAAATAATGCTGTGGACGGATTGGGGTGAAAATCCGAAAATTGAACGTGCCAGTATGGACGGGGACCCAGAATCGCGGAAAGTTCTAGTAGACGACGATATTCATTGGCCCAATGGTTTGGCAATTGATGCCGACCGTGAACTGATTTACTGGGTCGATGGAAAATTACTATTTATCGAGGTAATGAACTTGGACGGAACGGAACGTCGAAAAATTGTTCGTAATTTGGAATATCCGCAAAGTTTGGTATTCGTGAATAATCGTCTGTTTTGGACGGATTGGAAAATTAATGCAATCGGTTCGTTTGACTTACTATTAAACGAAAAACTTCCTCCAATTAAAACTCCTGATGTGCCAATTGTAGTGCGAGCATGGGACTCGGGCTTGCAAAAAGTAATAAAAAATCCGTGTATGGAAAATAACGGTAATTGTTCTCATCTTTGTTTATTATCATCAACGAACCCAAGGGGCTACAGCTGCGCGTGTAGAACAGGCGTTAAACTCTTGACGCCGACAAAATGTGCTCATGGTCCGCATGAAATGTTATTTCTTGTGCAACGAACACAAATTAGTCGGATTTCACTGGATACGCTCGATTTCACAAGTTTTGCGCTGCCCTTCGGCAAAATTGGATATGGCATTGCCATCGATTATGATCCAGTCGATAATTATATCGTGTGGACCGATGCCGATTTGCATGCAATTCGGAAAGCAAAAATTAATGGAAACGAAAAATCAGTGGTCAATGTGGTTTCAACTGAAATTGAATTTCCCGATGGAGTCGCTATCGACTGGCTGGCGCGCAACTTGTACTGGACCGATCCGACGAATGATCGGATCGAAGTTTGTCGATTAGATGGAAGTTCACGGAAAGTTATAATTCACGATAATTTGGAAGAGCCGAGGGCGATCGCCCTAGCATCCACATTGGGCTGGATGTTTTGGAGTGATTGGAACGAAAAGAAACCGAAAATCGAGCGGGCGTCTTTGGACGGATCCGAACGGGTTGTTTTAATCCAGGATGATTTAGGATGGCCAAATGGTATTGCGCTCGATTTAGATCTTAAGAAAATGTATTGGTGTGATGCTAAAACAGATAAAATTGAGGTCATCAATATGGATGGATCTGATAGGCGCGTGATATTAAGCGACCAGTTGGCGCATGTTTTCGGATTATCACTACTGGGGGACTATATTTATTGGACTGATTGGCAAAGACGGTCGATCGATCGAGCCAATAAACTTACGGGCGCCGATCGTATCACTCTAGTCGATCAGTTCCCTGATATAATGGGACTGAAAGTAGCTAAGCTGGGTGAAGTTAAAGGTGATTCACCTTGCGTACTGAACAACGGCGGATGCTCACATTTATGTCTAAATCGACCTACCAACTATGTGTGCCAATGTCCGATTGACCAGGAGCTTAAAACTGATAAAAAGACATGTAAAACACCAGCAGCATTTTTGATATTCTCGCGAAAGAAAATATTCGGATCGAAAGTTATTGGCCGCATTTCAATTGAATTCAACGAAGATAATCTCAACCATAATGTTATTCCGTTCAAGGATGTTGAAGATTCGCATGGATTAGATATGCATGTCGCTGATGAGCGCATTTATTGGACTAATCCAAAATCGAAGTGTATAATGAGGGCATACATTAATGGCTCCGATGTTCAAAAGGTGATAGATTCCGGACTAGTTCGTCCCGAAGGTATTGCGGTTGATTGGTTGGCTCATAATATTTTCTGGGCCGATTCCGGAACTCAACGTATTGAAGTGTCTCGACTCGACGGATCCAGTCGACGTATTTTATTGTGGAAAGGAATTGCGGAACCGAAGCACATTGTTCTCGAGCCCAGAGAGGGTTATATGTATTGGACCGAACTTGCTTCGGATTCCATAAGACGCGCCGGGATGGACGGTAGCGATGTCAAAACAATTGTAAAAGATGCGAATCATGCAACCGGTTTATCGTTGGATCCGGAAACAAGGCGACTATATTGGGCGTGTGAAGTAAAACCGAGCCAAATCGTATCATCAGATTGGGATGGCAAAGATAAAACCGTATTGGTCACCTTAAGTGAAGATCATTTTCAGAATGTCGTGACACTATATCAGGACTATTTGTACTGGAGCGAATATACGACGGGCGATATTGAGCGGATTCACAAGTTAACTGGCCAAAATCGAAGCATTGTGCATAGTAAACTCGACTATATGGATTCTCTGCTAACATTTCATTCGTCGCGGCAGCCTGGATCGAATCAATGTCGAACAAATAACGGTGGCTGTAAACATTTGTGTCTCGCTGTGCCCGGCAATCGAATGACGTGTGCATGTCCGACACACTACCGACTCGCGCCCGATAACGTTTCATGTATTCCGCCAAAGTATTTTTTCATATTTAGTCAGAAAACGTCATTCGGCCGACTAATGCCGAACACGACCGATTCACCGGATGCTCCATTATCGGTGGCGGAGAATACGAAAAATATTAAAGCGATCGATTATGATCCGGTCACACAGTATATCTACGGCATCGAAGCTAAAAGCTACAGCATAAAACGATATAATTTAACGAATTCGATGGTGTTCGTGAATAATGGGCCCGCACCGTACGATTTGGCTGTGGATCCAATTGGTCGGTTGCTGTTTTGGACGTGTTCTCAGTCGAATACCATCAACATTACCCAGTACGTGTATAAAATGGTTAGAAATTATGTAAAGGCCCAATATTAATTTTCTTTTATATTTTTGACAGTTTGGACAACAATGAATTGAACATCGACTCCATTGACATAGGTGAAACGGAGAAACCGCGTAATTTGGCGATTCATCCGATGAAGCGCTTGCTTTTTTGGACTGATGCCGGCACGCAGCACGCCATTTATCGGGCAATGTTGGACGGTTCCGATCGCATTGTTTTGCTACAGGACGTAGAATCGGTGACTGCAATTACGGTAGACACGCACCGGGATTTAATTTTTTTCGCAATCGAAAACACAGGGATTGATTTTATGGATCTGCAAGGCAAAAACAGGTATGCATATATGAGAATTTAACCGATTTAACATTTTAACGTTTGTTAATATTTCAGGCAAAATTTAGTCTCGGCCCACATCAATCAAATCTCGTCGATTGCATCGCTCGATGGCTTTATATACTGGGTGGATGAGAAAGGTAAAACCGAACGTGTTACGATAGACGGGAATAATCGGCGTCCCGATCTTAATCGCTACCAAATAACTGATATTATAGCAGTTTCGATAATCGACCAAAAAACACTTCGGAATCATACGTGTTACTCGGGCCGATCAAAATGTTCGCATATTTGTATTGCGTCGCCGGAAAATAAAGGGCGGGATATTTGTTCGTGTCCGCAGGGTTTGCGCTTATTGGACGATAAAAGAAACTGTGGTGCCCTCCCAGTATGCGGGCCAGACCATTTCACATGTGCGGCCACATCACCGTCGGGAATATCAGGACCGAATAAAGATTGTATACCAGTGTCATGGCGATGTGACGGACAATTCGATTGCCCTGACGAGTCGGATGAAACTGGATGCCCGATGTGCGGTAAAAATCAATTTAAATGTCAAACTGGTGATTGCATCGAAAAGGCGTTGGTTTGCGATGGTACAACCAATTGCATAGATGGGCATGATGAGGCGGATTGTTGCAAGTCACCTCTAGATTTCCAGTGTCCGGGCAGTAAAATTTGTATAGTTAGTTCGTCGCTATGTGACGGATGGGACCATTGTGCTGATGGCGCTGATGAATCGCCAGAAGCATGTAGCCAAGTAAATAATGGCCGGATTGTTTCAACTTCGGATAAAAAAACTTTTATCATCGTTATTGTTGTGTTCATGTTGATTATGTTTCTAGTGGCATACGTTATCCAGATATGCAAAACGAAGTTGACCACTAATCAAGATGAGCCAAAAGATGATCAGGCTGGAATACCGCTTTCGCCGGGTGGAACCACAGCAACCAATAACAATACGAAAAATCCAAGAATAACAAAATTGGTTTCGGTCGCTGACGCTGTGCGCATGTCAAATTTGAGTGGGCGAACCAGTATGAACAGCTACGATCGAAATCATATAACGGGTGCTTCCAGTTCGACAACAAATGGTAGTAGCTTGATTGGATATCCATTAAATCCGCCGCCCAGTCCTGCGACTACAGCCGCATCAACCCGATGCAACAGTTATCGACCGTATCGGCACTATAAAATAATAAATCAACCGCCACCGCCCACACCGTGCTCAACTGATGTCTGTGATGAAAGCGATTCGATTTACACAACTAAAAGCCATCGTAGCATAGGCGATGGTGTACCGACCATAAGTGCAATCGGTGTAAATCCCTCGCATAGTATAAAGAAATATCGTTACGAGACGGAACCGTATCCACCACCGCCCACGCCCAGATCACACTATCATAGCGACATGCCAGAGAGTTGTCCTCCGTCGCCTAGTTCGCGGAGTTCAACATATTTTGCACCACTCCCGCCACCACCATCACCCGATCATTATTCCCCATCGAAAGGCTATTCATAACACATTTAGTTTTGAGGACGGGAACGACTGACGACCTTAATGTACAGAAATTAATTTTAATTCTATTTTGTAAATAAATAATTAACAATGTGACCAGACTATATCCGTTATATACATATACATACATAAACATATGTAACGAAACGAGCTTAATGTGTTTGTATAAAATATGAAACAAACGAAACAGGGTACCTCATACATTAATACATAATTAAGAGCAACATCACCAAAAATTAATGTTTAGTTTTTTTTTATTAATTAAATGTAAATTAAAATTAAGGCTGTTTAGAATTATGTGTGTGTATAGGAGGAAAAACTAAATTTTAATTTTAAGCAAAAAGTGCCTTTTTTGAAAAATTGTAGGATTTTTCAAATTTTGTAAATTTTTTTATACATAAATTATCAGAACGCGCGCGACGACGGCAGCAATGATGCAACTATTAGGAGCTAAGTAATTTAATTTAATATTTTGTTAGGCAATTAAAAATACGTTTTTGCTCAAGAAACTGTGTAAATTGTTAAATTAAGGTAATTCTTTAAATTTAAGTTAATTAATTAAATGAGTTGATGATGATGATGATCATGATGATGAATGAAAGTTCCATTATTTTTATTTTATTTTTGTTATATACTTTTGATTGATATATAGAGAAAATAAAACGTGTATGAATATACATATACATAATAATAAAATGAATTATTTGCCAATAATTATTAAATAAATAAAGAATATATTATATATTTATACAAAAAATTAATAATGCTGTTTTAATGCGACAAAAACACATTTGACAGGGTTTGGCGACAATTGTAAGGTTTAAATGTGTCTTGGATATAATTATAATTTATTTTTTGGAGGAAACTACGAATTGCCAATAAAATTGACAGTAACACTTTGGTCATAGCATACGCCAACCAGCTGGTTCCACGATGACGTCACTCTGAGAAATACGGTTAACTTAAAATGTTGGATTCTTGAATAGAAGGTTTGAACCCAAATGTATACCACACAATGTAATCGAATTCATTAATGAGCCGAATGACGCTATTCTCCAGTGGCCCTATTCTGGTAATTCCCGGGGAATGGAAATTTTAAATTTTGTAGCAGTTTTATTCCCTTCTCCCCAGAAGGGGCTTTTGGGGAAAAAATTATTCCCCATTTTCTTTTTATATATATATATGTGTCGTCTTTTTAGGAAAGAATTAACTGGGAATAGAATTTAACGGAAATTTATTGTATTTTATACTTATAGCAATATTATGGCTGTAAATTTATACTGAAAACTGGTAATATTAATTGCAAATATCAATATCCAATTTTTACTTTAATAAACAAAATTATTTTTTAAGTAAAATTCGATTAAAATATCAACAAAAACCAATTAAATGTAGTAAAGTATTTTTAGACTTTTGTTTTATTGCGATCGCGTATCGACCACAAATAATTAAATTATTTTCCCGTAAATTTATTCCCCAATCGCCAGAATTAGCTTTTGGAAAACGGGGAATTGGGAAAAATGTCTGGGGAATAGCTGCTACAAAAAGAAATTATTCTCTATTCCCGGGGAATTATCAGAATAGGGCCACAGATAAATGTGTTACACGTCAAAATAACGTAAACATTATAATCTTACGACCTCCGATGGAATGAAGGAGAAGTTACATTGCCTAATAAAACTTAAGGGTAATTCAGCGTGATTAGATCTACATATATTATAATAAACCCAATGATAACGCACAGAGTTCTATCATCAGCATACCATTATTTATCCGTAGCGAGCTTGAAGGAAAGTATCTAAACTACCTAAACATTTCGACTCGGGAGGACTTTCGCATAAAATAGAAAAATTTTTATTGTTGAAATTGGGGTTCAAAATGATTATAGGTAATGGGAATAATATATTTAGCAAGTGTAAGTTCTAGGCCAACTGTCTAGAATTATTTATGAGTTAAAATTAAAACACTGTTCTCTTGATTGTAAATCGACCACCCAAACTTTTTTGCCAACGAGGTTTTTATACGTAAAGAACAAACAAAAAATAAAATATTTTTCCTACCAAACCAAAAAATTATGAAGAATGAAAGCGGATGTATCATTTTGACATAGACGTTTTGCATTGTCTATGCATATCCAATGATCATCCGCTCACACGCTGTACAATTATCTGAGTTGGTGGGAGTAAACCTGTTCATGATTGGACATATCCCCGGCGGCTGACAAGGTTTTAGTACGATGTAGCGTCCACTGATTGAAGTTGCAGTGGATGTTATGGGCGCCAGCGCCAGATGTAAGCTTTGATCCAGATTGTTCCGGGTAGTGATGAGCATGATGTTGATTTTGGTTGGTGAAGGTACTCATTCCTTTGGATCAGGCGCTCATTTTCCTGAAGAGCCTCCATCTCCTTCCAACTTTTTGGTACCCAAATCGCAGATGAGGTCAGATCCGGTGTCATCACGCACCTTGTTTTAATGTGATTTCCAAGATTTTTCAACTATTTGAAAGTGATAATGCCTGAGGTTGATATTTGAAAAGCCTTGCTTATACTGGATGCTGTGCCCACAGCTACAATCTATAAATTCATGTCTCTCAATATACAGCCTGCATCAATGCTAATTATTCCCGAGCCTTCTCGAGTGAACTGCATAAATCAATTGATTTGATGCCATCAAGGGAATCCATCTATTCGTGGAATTGCTAGTTTGAAAGCTGCAGAATTGTTCAAGAGCGGTTTCCGCTGCAGGATGGCCATCTCGCATCGACCGTTGTTAGTCAATGCGTTGAAGACTGGTGATGTTTCGCACAAAAAATAAGATCTGGCAACGAGATAGTTGCTCCGTAGAGAAAAACGCAAAATGTTCGCGATGGCTGTCTATGGCGAGATACTCAGTTGAAGTTACTATGCTCGACTGTGTGTTGTGAGATGATGATTTCGATGATCACGTTCTGCTTGATCATTCTGCTTTTGACTGTTAGACTCTTATATACATGTATTAAATCAGACAATTGGTGACCAGGGACGCTGACTGCTGTTGGTACATGTTGCCGAATCAGCGAAACTTGTTCTTCTGATTGATCCGGCGTGAGTATAGTGTGATGCAAAATCTCATGATGCGCGGAGTACATTATATCAAGTAGACTGTGTTGTGTGTCTTCCAAATACTGTAGGATCAAGGTTAACCATTAGCACCGAGTGAACGCTGTCTTCATAGCTTCGATAATCTTGTAGCACTAATAATTCTTGCTTTAATCGCCTCTGCTCTTGTAATAAGTTGTTAATGGACATCATGGTGAGGTTGGAATTATGTTTTATCAATTTTTACCATGTTATCTATTATCGATGTTTGATTCTGCATTAATTTCATTAGATGGTTTTCGTTGGCGTTGACCATTTCAAACTGGGATTCGTATTATTCAGCATCACGTTGCGACAAGATTCCAAATATATCGCCCAACGCAATCCTCAGCGTATCTACCAAACCCTCGCTTGGATCGCTTGCACTCCTTATTGCTATCCTCTCTCGTTGTAGGGTATAGTGTTACAATTGAATTATGGCAAATCTCTACAAGCTCCTTGTAGTTGTACGGCTTGCTTGCAGTTATCTACCTCTTTCCAATAGTTATTTAACTTGTAAAAAATTACTAGTTCCCATTTCCTCAAAATGTATGTCTGATGTATGGTCGAAGGAGCGTATGTTAGTGATCTTATGCGTCAAACCTAGTATGGTGCATATCGATAATAACGCTAGGGTCTAATTGCTGGCGTTTAATCCATGCTTAGCTCTTCTCGGTGGTTCGTTCTTGATAAGTGGAGCCTCATTGTTGGCAGCTTCAAATTCTGGAATATCCGTCGTCTCCGCTTCTATGGGAAGCTTGCATAGTTTGATGATTGGACGTTTGTACACATTGTTTTTACATTTAACAGTAGCTACGCGAACTAGACCATCAGTGCCAGCTTGAGTCTCGATAGTTCGACCCATTTTCCAATATGTTGCCGAAAATTGGTCGTCTCGTAAGAAGAATAAGTCGTTTATCAATAGGTTTGTTTGCGGCGATTTCCATTTGCTGCGTTGTTGTAATTGGTGTAGATGTTCAGCTGACCATCTTTTCCAAAAATTTTGTATCATTCGTTGTACTAGATGCCCTCTTAAGTTTAGATGTATATTCTCGCCCACGGCAGAAGGTTGGCTCTTAAGAACATCCCCGATCAAAAAATGGCCAGGAGTTAAAGCTTCTAGATTGGATGGATCATTGATTAGCGGCGTCAATTGCCGCGAATTTAGGCATTCCTCTATTTGAGCGGTTACGGTACTTAGATCTTCGAACGTAAGTGTAGTGGCTTCTATGGCTCGGTATTTTAAGTGAACCTTTACAGATTTAATTCTGGCTTCCCAAATGCCACCAAAATGAGGAACGAATGTTGGTATGAAATGCCAAGTTGTCTCGCCGACGGATATTGCATTTTCTATCTCAATTGGCAATGTGGTGAAGGCAATGCATCTTCATTTCAACATCGGCTTCAACAAATTAGGTGCCATTATCCGAATATAGATCCGTGCATTAGCCTCGTCGTGACGTGAATCGTTGGTAAGCCTTACAAATCCTTTGTAAGATTTATGACCTCTGTCTTTTGTTGTTCTAAGCTGAATAGGTCCAGCATAATCTATCTCGGTTTTAGCGAATGGTCTGCCTGGCCATACTCTGGAACCTGGAAGATCACCCATATGAGTTGCATTTTGTTGTTGGTGACGGAAGCATATAACAAATTTCTTTATCATGAGTCGTACAGCCCGCCTTCCATCTAGTATCCAATATCTATCCCGTAAGTGTGATAGCGTCAGCAGTACTCCTCTATGTCACATTAACTTGTGGGCTCTTTCGATGAGTTTCTGCGTAATTGAATTATTTTTACCCAGAATTATGGGAGTTTTGGTGGCTGTTAGGATGTTTGCGTTTTGCAGTCGCCCTCGCATTCACAATACGCCATTATCGTCTAGAAATGGATTCAAAGGTAAAAACTTGCTGTTTGCAATCGCTGTATGATTCTCAGACATCTGTGTTCCTGGTAGAAGTCTTCCTCTTGACTCATGCGGAATATAATGGTTTCAGGCATGATTACCTTGATTGCTGGAATTTTCCCTGCAACCCGATTGATGAACGTTGCACAATTTGCCACCACTCGTTTTAATTTGTCATAACTGGAAATTCTTTGGAACAATTCCAACCAGACGTTGGTTAAATTCGTTGAAACTGTTCCTCGTATTCACTATTTTGTTTGATATTTCCAGAGAGTTCCCACAGATTGGAATCATGTTGTAGAAGTTCTGGACCGTGCCGCCATCTGGCAATGGACTAATTCTCCTGGGGATGTGTCTCGAGAAGCGATATCAGCGAGATTCTCGTCCGACCTTACGTGATGCCAAGTGGCTGTTGGTAAATTTTGTATTATGTAGGAAATGCGGTTCGCTAACTCCAATCGAGGAACTGACAGCTTTGTTTTGATTTGAGCCACCCGCGTTTTTGCCATTACAAGATTAGTGCAGGACTACCATGTAGTTCCTTTCTAGTGCTCCTTGTTATATTGGCCCATCTAGATATTTGTATGTCCTTTACAGCGAGCATTTCGTTTTTGTAAGTAAGCCAATTTTTACCTATTACTTCTGAGAGTGGCTCTTCTCATTCGATCCTAGAGATCCAAGCGTCCTGCATTAGAATCTTGGCAGCAATGATGACGGGTGCTAACCAATCAATCGGGTCAAACAATTTTGTTGATTCGACCAAGAGCGAACGTCTAGTGGCCGTGTCCTCAGACATTTCCAAATTGTCTACGTGGATTGATGCCTTTCTTAGGGTTATAATGAATTCCCAAGGTTTTGATGCAATGCGTTAATAACTCCTTCCTTATACTATTAGGAGACCACTTCCTTAGTTTTAGTCCTCTTTTTCGGAGAACCCCATTAGCTGTTGTATTATGGCTGCGCCATGGTCTATGCTATTGCTTTCTGTCAGCAAATCATCTACGTAAAAATCAGACAATATGTTTTCCGAATTGTCGTAAGGCGCGCACGGCCAGAAAGCTGCCGGCTGCGGTGTCATATGTGACCGTTTTTAACGGTTTAACCTATAAGTTTCTGTGGGCTTTGTTGGTTCCGTCCTCCATAGAATGAGTTTGAACATTTTCACTGCTGCCAATACATTCTCTCTATATCGGCCGTCAGTACATACTGATGTTTACGGCAACGAAGGATTATGCCCGCCAAATCTTGCTGTAGCTTTGGGCTGACCATCATTTTCTCATTAAGGGATGATCCATTTGTTGTTTTGGATGATGCATCGAACACTACACGCAGTTTGGTCGTAATGCTATCCTGCTTCATTATGCCATGGTGTGGAATGTAGTAACTATTATAGTTTAGCTGCTCTCAAAGCAACTCCATATGATCCTTCTTGCATAAAGTTTTGGTATAGTTGCTTAAATGGGGCGTCTTTTTAAACCTTTGCTTTAGTTGTAATAAGCGTGCGGTAGCCGTTTTCTTGGATTCTCCCAGCCGTTTCGTTGCACTGTTGACGAAAAGCATTCCTCCGTTCTTTGCTCTTCTTCAATACCAACCCTTCGTCTGGAATATTGTCGTTTTCCACTAAGTTTTAGTTTGTTCTCGATGGCCTTAGTAGCCACCACACCATGGTGAGCTTGCCGACCTATGTTACCCATCAAAATGCAGCCCAATTCAGTTTCTTGAGCCATCGGATAATTGGGACCCAACTTAATTATGTTGTCGATGGCTTGTAACGTTCATGAATAATTATTCGTATTGCCTATGGTCTTATGAGACCGGCTGTTATTGTTAATGACCTCTATGGTTCGGTGCCAAAACAAATTTACATTTTTCAAATAACTTTTATCTGTTATACGTTGTGTTGCACGAAGTATAGAATTATCGGATTGCATCCGAAACCTGTACAGTTGATTTTATTGCACGAGCAACAAAACAAAATCAATCATTAATAAAATTATTAGTGATCAGTTAGCACCACTCAAAGTATAATAATAAGTGAAAGTGTTTTATTCGAAAATTTATATTAATTAATTATTACTATAGTAAATAGGCCTCATAGTACTAAGTAGTAATAAAATAAAAAAAAAAATATATATACATTATTGGACTTGTATAAATAAATATACATCTACCATATTTATAGTAAGTATTGATTGCGGATTGCACTCCAATAGCGGCCTAACGTGATTTTTTTTTGTGTGTTTAGGTATTAAGTAAATCCAAATATTATATTAATTAAAAATCGGATACAAAACTCTGTAATACCAGACAAATATTCAAAAGGCCGTTCGATCACAAGTATTTAAATTCACCGGTGGGTATTAAGCCGTGTCGAACATCCATATCCAGGAGATAGGATTTTTCAACTTTAGCAACGCGTGTTCGAGTGATCAACGGCCTTCAAAAAAATGTAATACAGGCTAACGTCATAAAAATTTATCTTAATTAACTATATATTTATTTAAAATTTATATTTTTAATCGATGCAATTAGTTTTTATTTTATTTAGAAATTTTCTAAATATCTCCATCACAGTGGTTTGACCATACGTGTGATCCGTATGGTCAAACCACTGTGATGGAGATATTTAGAAAATTTCTAAATAAAATAAAAACTAATTGCATCGATTAAAAATATAAATTTTAAATAAATATATAGTTAATTCATAGTTCTTAGTTTAATAGTTATTAGTTACATAAGTGCAAGAAGTATTCGTGTAGTATACGTAGAAGTTACCGTATAGTATACAAACGGGAAAAAAAAAAAAAATTCAATTAAATTTCATGTGTGTGTGTTCCAATTATATAACCGGACAAGAAAAATAATTTTTTTTAGGAAATTTTCCTATAGGCAAATACCACCAGAGCGCTCCAGTGGGAATTTCAACGAAAAAAAACAAACCGTAAGTTTTTGAACCAATTTTAATTGTGGCCCATACACACCAAAAAAAAAAAAAAAAAAACAATAAAACTAAAATTAAAATAAACTTTTTAGTAGATATGTGTAATTGAACTACATAAAAAACAATTTTAACTTTAAAAAAAAAAAAAAAAAAAAAAATTATATATTTTTTCCTACATACTATATGCTACTTAAATGATGTTATAATCTAAGTTGGTACTCGCAATATAAACTAGAAACCATATTTACAAAACCAAAATCTTTATTAGTTTTATATCTTGTAATTAATAATTTCAACTTTAAATTTAATTAAACTTTAAATAATTATGTTCCTTTAAAAAAAAATGAAAAACTAAATTTTTTTTATTATGATGTGAAGTGGTTGCTTGCTAAGTTGCTCCGAATTGTACACATGTTGGACATGAACGAAAATTGCAATGGAAGTTTAAATTAAATGAACCCCCCAGCCGACTGTTTCCTACCCAACAAAAAAATTTCATGTCCTCCTTCAAACTGAAATAAATACTTCCGTTACAGGCTATGGACATATAATTGTCGACACCAATTATTAGATCGATAGGTTGCGGATGATTGAACTGAAGAATCAATTTGCTGTCGTCAACCTTGCCTTGAGGAAGTTGGTGATCCAGATTATCGAGCACTAGTGCCTCTATGGCTAAGGTGAACCTGCCCAGGAAGTTGGGTGATAGCGTAGTGTTAACGGTATGTCTGCACTCCGGCCACTTGACCCCCAATGCCGGAAATTTTTATATTAATTTTCTTCTTTTTGAAATTGAAACGGCTCTGGATTAAATTAGTGTTGCCTTTGATCTATCAGGGCTCGCAGTGTTTTGAGTTAACCGTTGACGGTTGATGCCTGGACAACGGCAGTTGGCAATAACACTGCCGATGTTTGCTGCACCATGAATGTTTCCAAACCTGCTCGGTTTTCGATGCAGTGTTGCTGCAATGCAAAAGATAATGTGTCTACTGTTGCAGACTACGCAGAGTTCCGTGGTGGAACATTTGAACCTGTATTGACCCTCTACGCATCGCACACAGAGTTGAAGATGGTTCACCAATTTAGCCCTCTCCAAGGTCGGCATATTCTTGAAGCGTGGGCAGATCTCTAATTTGTGATTACCGTCACAATTGAGTGTCATGCAGCGTACTGAAGCTATTGCGAGATTTACTCGTTTGAGCGGTTGTGCGCTTCTAGAGACTGAAATCGCCGTTCTAAAAACTCAAACAACACGTTCAACGTTGGGACTTCCTTGGGTTGTTGCAGATTTGTCTCAAACAGCACTATTGGCTCAGGATCGAGCTCGAAAAATACCACAAATGCTTCGAGCGAGGACTCGATCGAGTTGCTGAATGTTATGCAGCATTTCCTTAAGCGTGTCATGTATCAATCGAATTGCTAGCCTTTACTCTTTCCCATGCCATATCATAACTTTCACCTCTTTCGGCTAGCTGGACGATGAGCTGAGCCGCACCCTTTTGGGGCATAGGTAATTTTCATTGTGTTTGATAATGTATCATTATTATGAATTACTTCAATGAACAGATCTTTGTTCGGGGTTCATTTTTCGTAATCGCCATTGAAGGATGGTATTTCTATTTATGGCCAATTGACCTTTCGCTCTACGTGTGGTTTACTCATAATATGTTCTACCAGCTCCTGGCATTGTTGTAATCGTACTATCATATTTTCTACTCGATTTTTTATTGTGCCATATAGTAATATTGGACGAAATTATTTGTTGTATTGTCCTTCGCATTCGTTTCTACCATGATTATTGCGAATATGTGATAAATATCATTAATTTGCCCTTGCAGTTGATTGACCTTCAGCTGAAGGTATTTCTTTGGATAATTTCCTTTATCCAATCTGCCTTCGATGGTGTATATCTTTTGATGTAGTTGACGCATGTAGAAATCTAGTCTATGTAGAAATCTTGAACTTTGACGCATGTAGAAATCTTGAATTTTGGATTTAACGTTTCAGTTGTGGTCTCATGACGGTCATTACTAGAGTGTGATGAAGACTCAGATTTCTTAGAAGGTGGAAGCTTGTCGGATTGCTGATTACCCATGTTTAAATTTGGTTCAGGATCTGCTTGATGTCTTTCCGAATGAAAGTCGTTATCGGAATAAGGCTGAGGATCTGTTCCCCAGATTCAGTTGTCGGTCGATGTACCCATTGGATTGTTCGGAGGTCCTGTTTTCAAGCGTTGGCGCATGTCTGTTGAAACCCAAGTGCACTCATCTTGTGTAGTTTTTCTTGTATAACGATATGGGTGCGAGTTCTCTGTTGGAGGTGATATCGCTAAAATCTTCTCGTCGTTTTTAATGAACTCCTGATGTGCCGCCTTCACATGAGCTACTTATTTTCTTTTCAAAATATCTGTTAGTCTTTCGGGAATTGCTGTCCTTTTTATAATTGGAGAGCAACTGGCCTATGTTGGTAGTGATCTCATGTTGTGCGAGCAATATTTGTTCTATGTTTTCACGAACAGCTGTTGTTGATTAGCTGGATGTTATTCGACTTGATGCCGTTCGTTGGTGGTTGCTGGTTGGCGCAAAAACCTTGCGTCGATAATTTACTGTGACGTGAGTTAGGATGGCATGGTATTTCCGGATTATTGTTGTTGCTGTATGCTGTTTGCACCCGTTCAATGTTATAGGTTGGCAGCTCTACTCGGAACACCAAGCCTATGATTTGGTTCTTATAGACTGGTTGATACGGTGGTTGTCGTATATTGTTGTTGTTCTTGTACCGGCCTATGTGGACTATCGTTGAATTTTAATCTCGTTATGCCGAAATCCGGCTCGAGGACCTCTATAAATTCTAGGCCAACTGTCTTGAATTATTTGCGAGTTAAAATTAAAACACTGTTCTCTTGCTTGTAAATCGCCTGCCCAAACTTTATTTGTCGCAACGAGGTTTTTATACGTAAAGAACAAACAAAGAATAAAACAAAAATAAAATATTTTTCCTACCAAACCAAAAAACTATGGAGAAGGAATGCGGATGTATCATTTTCACATAGACGTTGAATGCGAAGAAACTGCCGGTAGATTGCTTATGGGAAGCGCGGTTATTGGGAAAATCGCATTTTGAAATCCAGTCACATTTTGAAATCGAACCTGGATTGAAGGCGAATAAGACGACCTATTCCAACAACTTAAACTTAGCTCCGCTCAAAATTACATCACTAATTCAAAATAACCGGAACATACAAGGGACACAATCAGGGATTTAAAGCGAAAAAATTACGCGATTGAACGTTATACTAAATTTTTATACAATGAAGAATATTAAAGACCGTTGAACTTAGCTAACGCAAATGTATTTTTAAACCGATATTTGGTAATAATATGGATAAGGTTGTGAATATCACAACACGATGTTAATTTTGCCGCACCACCCTTAGCCCCATTGAAATTGTCCAACCACACTCCGTTAGTGGTGTTCAACATACTACGGATATCTGCATTTTCGTGTAGAGATAAGCGCTGGACGTGTTTCCTTGCTTGGTTCTTTATTTCATCGGTGACGTATTCCATCTTCAAGTCTTAATGAAGGTTGTCGTTTCTTATGTACCATGAGGCACAATCCCTCGTAGCACTTTATTTTGGAAGCATTGTATCATTTGAATATTGATCTTCTTGGAGCAACCCCAAAGTTGGATACCATAGGTTCATATTGGTTTTAGCATTTGCCTGTATAGAATCAATTTGTTGTGTATTGAGAGCTCAGAATTCCTACCCATGAGCCAGTACATTTTCCTGTATTTGATGATTAACTCTTATTTTTTCTTTTTGATGTGTTCTTTCCATCTTAGCTTAGCATCGAGAGTCATGCCAAGGTATTTACCTGTATTTGCATGTGGAGTTTGGTTAGAGTTGAGAACCGCTGGAATACAGTTTACATTTTGATTTGTAAAATTGACGTGTACTGATTTGGCTTCATTTAATAAGATGCGCCATTTTTTACTCCAGTTGCTCACCGTGTTAACTGCATTTTGAAGTTTGCCTGTTGCTTCTTAAATATGTTTTCCAACTGCTATAATAGCTGTATCGTTTGCAAATTTTGCTACTGTATAGTACCTGAAATATTCGATAAGTCTCTCGTATAAAGAATAAACAGAATAGGTCCAAGTGCGCCACCTTGTGGTATACCCGCTGATATTCTTTTTATTTCAGAGTACTTATTTTCAAATTTGACTCTTAACTGTCGATTAGCTAAGCAGGATTTAAGAATTTGGCCCTTGGTGCCAAACTTTGTCAAAAGCTTGAGCTACATCTAAGAAAATACTAGAGCATATTTTCTTATTCTCAAGTGCATCCTCAATGACATCCGTTATTCTGTGAACTTGTTCAACTGTAGAGTGATTTTCTCTAAACCCAAATTGGTGTGGTGGAATTAAGCATCCCTCTTCTGTTATAGGTTTGAGTCTCTTCGGCAATAGTTTTTCAAATATTTTTGATATGACTGGAAGCAGTGATATTTGTCTATATGATTTTTTTATCGTTTTCTGGTTTAGGAATCATTATTACTTCGGCCACCTTCCATTGTCGTGGAACATATTTCAATCTGAAGGCTGCATTAATTATTTGATTTAATTTACGCAAACCTTTCTCGGGAATGATTTTCACAATTTGCTCAGTAATTAAGTCATAACCTAGAGTTTATCTGGTACTTAAGTTATTATTGATTTCAGTTTCAATAAGGTCACATGCATTATGCTAAGATCATCTACTTTGTTTACGACTGTTGTATTTTCATTTGCTGATTGTCTCGGCAACGGTTGAAAAGTCTCTTCTAAATAAGCAGCAAATAGAGAGATTTTCTGTTTGTCACTTTTAGCCCAGGATCCGTCGTCGTTTTTGATAGGCGGTACATGCATTTTGGATCTTTTTAGTCCCTTCGTTGCTTTCCAAAGCGAGTAATGGTCATCCTTTAGTTCAGAAAGTACCTCAAAGTCGCTTAGTTATGCTTTCGTTCTTTATTTCCTTTATTAGTTGTTTTAAGTAGCTCTCTGACTTCAAGAGCATAGTTATTTTTCATTGTAGTGTTGGTTTGAGAAATCGGTGAACTTTCCCAAGTCGCTTGTTGGATATTGTTATTAAATATTTCTAGTTCATCTCCCAGCTGCACCTTCGTTCTAATTGGTTCGCCGAGATTTGTTCGATCTTCTACTAGTTTCTTAAATAGATCCCAATTGGTTTTATTGTTTGTTAACTTAGGTGAATTTTTTTTTTATTATCGTTGTACTCAGAGTCATGATCACAGGTGAATGGTCAGATGATAGCCTTTCACTATTTTCAATACATGTGTAGTTCTATAAAACTCCTTTTATTACAAAGAAGTCAAGAAGATCTGGAATTTTATGTATGTCAACATGCCAATATGATGGTTTATCGCCAGAGAGGAATTCACAGTTCTTCTCGCGATCTGTATTAAATAACTCTTTCACTTTAGAGGTTGTAAGTCTAGATCCCCAATAGGTATTCTTTGCATTAAAATCACCGCCTATGATAAAATTTGGTCCTAATGATTTAAAAAGTCGACTCTAGTCGTCATTTTTTAATTGATGGCGTGGGGACAGTAAATAGAGGAGATACTGACCCTATTATTGATTGATTCAACTTTTATGGTTTTAACTTGCATAATTTCTTCTTCAATGCCGAGCACTTCATAATGTTTAATATTATTTTTAATAATTACGGTAGACCCGCCTCTAGCGCTTCCTCCTGGATGAATATAGCATGGTAGCATTCATAGTCACGTATTTTAATAAATGAAGTTTCTGTTAAATGAGTTTCCGAGACAAGACATATATCTATTTTTTCTAAGTTTAGAAAAATTTCTAGCTCTGGTACATGCTGTGGTAATCCATTCGCGTTCCAAATCACAATTCTAAGTGATCTATTCATTAGATTAGTATAGCATTGATGTAAGCTCATTCGTAACTTCTTGTCTATCCAGCCGCTTATATATAGTTTCTAGACTACTATGGGCTCAGGTTGCGCCGGCACTCTAGTTGTAGTTGCAATCCTTTCTCTTCCAACATTACTGTTTTGTGTCGATTGGCGTGTTTTATTTCTTAATCTTTGCAGTTGTACCACTACTTCGCATCCTCTATAGTTGGCTGGGTGTTGTCCTTTACAGTTTATACACCTTGCAGGTTCAGTTCGACTATGAGAACAGTCTTTCGCGTTGTGTCTGCCGGCATATTTTATGCACCTGACATCTCTCCCGCAATATCTTTGAGCGTGGTTATAACCTTGGCATTTCATGCATGAGGTATTAGTCTCGTGTTCTTTTTCAGTGGTTCTATTTTAACCCTCATATTAAGTATTGCTTTGATATTAAATATATTTGCAATTTTTTCGCTTTTGTTGAATGTGAGCATGAATAGTGGGAGCCCTCTTTTAACGATCTTGGTTCCTTGACTATTTTCAACTTTCTCTCGTTTAAGGATGTTTTAGGAGATCTTCTATTATATCCTCCTTCTTGCAAGTGGGATGGAGACCTCTGGCCATAACCTTAATTTCTCAGTTATTTTTGCCTTCATATGTATACCACTCTTTACCTTCTTCAGTGAGCTTTGTGGCTAAAGCTCTATATGCATCGGGATCTCTTGTGTTTATCTTCTAAACATTATTGTTTGGTGCAACTACTCTATAGTCGTTTGTGGACACTGATTTCATTAGAGCTTGGATATTTTCAAACTCATAGTTATGCCTATCACATTAATTGGCGGTGGTGCCTTAGTCTTCATTGTAACCTTGCGTTGTTCTTTTTGCTGGTGATGTTGGGTTTCTTCTGTTTGTGTATCCATTCAGTTTCTCTTGCATAACTGTCTCCTCATCTGTATGAAACTCAGCGTCAGTACAGGCAATTGTGCTGTTTTCATTATAGCAAGTAAAAGGGATTCCCACAACCTCTGTCAGTTTGGTCTTCTTCAGTTCATCATTTTCTTTCTTTAACTTAGCGATTTCATCGCTAAGTTGCGATGTGACTTTTTCTATTTCACTCAGTCTTCTGCGTAGTTCAACATTGTCGATTTCCTGCTGAGTTGCGAACTGTAATTGTCTTGGTAGTGATCTAGCTATTTCTGCACTTTGCTCGAATGGGCATAGCAATGGTTGGCTCTCCCCAGAATCCTTTGAGTCGGCCTCATTAGAGGGTGGATTAATCAACTGAACAGTTGGTGTTCCACCTGAGGTAAAAATTCCTTTTTGTTGTAAGCTCATTGCATTATGATGACTGGTTATTGAAGCAGCTACCAATCTAACCAGTGAAATTGGCAGTGGGTCAGTGGAGAGAACATCATTTGCTAGGTGTTCGGTTATCCCGCCGTTTCTCGGTCGCCAGAGCTTCGTTGGTTAATTAGCAGGGAGCACCACGTGCAGGTGAGGATGACATTTGGGCTGGTGTGTTGACCTTCGAAATCGATGCCCCCCCCCCCCCCCCCCCCCCCCCCGTATGAAAATCCTATATTATTTAATTATTTATAGGTACTGCTATTCGGATGTTTATTGGAATATTTAAATCATATTTTGAATGTACATCGATGTTTTGCTTCGGTGGTTCATTCCCAATATTCATCATCTCGGCTTATATTGTAATTTTTTACATTCAACGTTGCACTAACAGCTAACGCAAAAGTAGCATGAGGCCGATGGTATCGCCATTAGAACTAGGACCTCCCGATCCAAACGCTAAAGTTTTAACAACTGTGCCGTTTGGTCGGTGACATTTTCACTGTCTCCTCTATATAATATTTACTCAATGTTAGTTTGCCGTTAGTGACCGCAACAAATCACTTGCATCTGACTGGCTAATTGCCTATGTTAAGCTTAATATTGTTGAAAAAATGGGACAACAATCAGGTTTGATAAAGGCTTCAGCGATCGACATGCAACTGCCGTCGCCCAAATTATTTCAATCGTAATGTCAAAGTTGCTGTGCGAAAACGACTCGATGAAACAAACTTCAAAATTTTTGCAGTAGACAATTCAATCGACACAACAAATCAATTCCTTCCAATTTCCTGTAATTTTGTAATAAATTTTTTGTGCATTTCCTTTCATATATTTAGATACTTCATCTTATACATCGTGTCGGTGAGTAAATCGCAACGCTTTCATATACCAATTTCATAATTGGGGTGGCGTCAATAATCATTTTGTTAGATCCATCGATTGAATGTTGGTCAACGGCCATCTAACAAGTTCCACTTAATTAGTGAACATTATCTAATGCTATTTATCTATAAACCACTCGAAGGCTACCGGTGTTGGTCAATTTTATATTTTTAAAGCAAAAAAATTAATTGCCATGACGTACCTCTAATCGATTAATCATAATCGCTTGAATCCATCTGACGCATATACGCGCGTACCAAAAGCATGAAAACAGCAAAGAAGCAGACTATACACGATTTCTTATCAGTTCGAAGCGCGTTAAAGAGTTTACAAAATAAAAATTTAATTTGTACCTGTCGATTTATATGCTGAAAATATTGATTTCGTCATAGAATTAGATAATGCCGCAATGCGCGCGATAAGGATTACGGATTTTAAAATAATATTTCTGTGATTTTGATTTTAGAATTTGGTTAAATGTTGTGAGAGTCAGAAGCACCGCGCACTATCGATATATAAAAATGTTGCGATTAGAATTAAAATTAGCACCGCTGCTGTTACTGGGAGCAGTCCTTTTAGCACGGACGACGCAAGCGACCCAATATTGTTTAGTTAACGATTATAATTCGGTGACGCCGTATTTCGCCACCAACACGAACAGCACCAATAATACGTTAACGCTAGTAAATTGTAAAATTGAAACGGAACTGATCGAGAATGTAAGTACCACCATTATTAACTATATGTATATAAGAGTGACCCGTAAGTGAGTGAACAAAATTGTAAATATTATAGGATCCCGTGACGAATATTTGTAATCATGTTATGCCTAACGGAATGGTTACAGTTCCAGTATTTGTACTAACAATCCGTAACGATACAATTGGTGCGGATAAATCGTTTTATTCGATTTGTCGGAATGGGGGCTCCGGAATTCTGTCCTGGATTAAGTGGAGTGAATATCAAAAATATTTTGGTGATTCTGAGGTGTTTGAGGTAAGAAATATCGATTTAAAATCCATTTCGCCATACTGATAAAAGCATTAACATTTTTTTTCTGGTTTTTATCGTACACTTTTTATCATTTAATCCACCGTACACATTTCAAATCCAATACACAACAGGGTCATTCGTTTATTGGTCGCATAAAAATAGAAGAACCCGCATTGGAAACAGACGCTGCAGATGAGTTTAATTCGACGGCACCCACACCCTATGAAATTCCAAATTCTTCATATGAATACTGCACCGTTGATTTGGAATCGGGCCGGTGTCTTTCGGTGGTCACTAAAAAGGTGCTTGAAATGTCCGACAATACCGAAATGTTAATTGAAAAATTACCAATTTTCTACGAATTACATTTTATTGAGTATAATCCGTGGAGAAATGTGTCTAACTTGCGTACGGAAACACTCGGAAGTGGAACAATCTCGAATTTTAAAACATTCCTCAAGTACGAAGAGACGAACGTATCGTATAATTATATTGAAGAGCACATTGTTGAATTTCCGAAATCATTTGTTCGGAATGCTCCCGTTGATGTATTTTTAAATGGTAGCCTGTTAACTGGATTTGTTGTTGGTCGTAGCAAGTATGTTCCTGTGAATGGGGTGAGTGCCGAACATTTTATTGTATTTGTTAAATAGAAAAAAATTTATTGTGTGATCTATAGACTCTTACAGCGATACGAAAAATTCCAGCACTACGTGCGATTGACGTACACGTCACAGGTACTGTGATTCGAGAAGTGAATACATTTAATTCCGAGTTAATAATCGTTTATGATCGTGTTCGCGTTCCCGCAAATGATAATGGATTTCAATTTAGCGGAACGGTGGTGCGCACCTCTGTAACAAATTTGGCATTGAAATATGATGATTTTTATGATGTTGGTAAATTTCCTACTCCATCGCCCGCACCAGAGACAAACACAAGCGATTCAGATGAAAGCGACGAAGGTGATACTACAACAGAATCACCGAGTACTAATGCCACGAGGCAACCTGATTTGCATAGGGTGCATCCAACTAGCCCACCAAATGGTGTTTACCCAGGATTTAAGAGTGTAGCCATTATATGTGCGATTATATTCTTCTCCGTTGTTCTAATTGGGGCGACCGATGTGTCACGCCGATTAATTCGAGCACGACGGGAGAAACGAAATCGTAGGGCGAACCTGGATCAATCATATTTGCCGGTGCCAATGGAGAAAATTTATTAGGGCGGATTTTGTGTATGAGATATGTAAATTTTGTAATTTTTATGTTTTAGTGTAGCTAGCTAGTTAATAAAATTGTTTTAAGAAAGTTACGACACACAGTGTAGTAAATAGCCCACAGTGCCTCGACAATATGATAACGTAGTCTTGTCCTTCTCGCAGCATTTCAGTCATTAACCTTGAACTTATTGTTTGTTCGATTTGTTTTGCAGTTCTTAACTCCTACAGTCTCCATTCTTCACGTCTTTAAACGAGAAGAAAACTTTGATATGAACTTCGATGTGAACATGAACTCCGGTTTCATGTAGCCTTACTCCAGCGAGACGGTCTGCTTTGATGGATCTTCCTCGTTCAAGCAATTTACTGCATGGATACTAATCACAATAAAATCGGGTGCCACTCCAAATGCACCAATCGCGAAAGTCAAGGACCCTAGTATCGTGACCCTTCAGGGTACTAAGGATTAGGACTGCTCTGGTTCGTCTAGTAAATAGACGAAACACGGATGTTCCACACATTTACTACAACTCTATCCGTGAGGAACTGACAAGTTTAAAGCTAGATGGCTAGTTTCCGACCTGATCTGATCTGAATGTTATTTTGCGGAGATAAATTAAAACT
This sequence comes from Nephrotoma appendiculata, assembly GCA_947310385.1. Taxonomy (NCBI): domain Eukaryota; kingdom Metazoa; phylum Arthropoda; class Insecta; order Diptera; family Tipulidae; genus Nephrotoma; species Nephrotoma appendiculata. The sequence goes on from OX371223.1 coordinate 143,983,660, forward strand.
AATTTGTTTTACAACCATCATATGGGGAGCATCCGTATTAAAATTTGGTATTTTGTCAATGTTATCATGCAGTGGAACCGTTGGAACCGATTCCATCTTATCAATATTTTCCATAATGCAATCTTTTAGCCGATCTATAGATGTCACAGTTAACTGTCCGTTTACTTCTATATCGTAAAGAACTTGTCATTGCGTTTAACTACTTTATACGGACCGAAGACTTTCTTATAAAATCTGATTATAAGAACACATGAGAACAAGTCATGAGATCTTTACTGATTTTGAGGTTGGAGTGCCAATCATGCCGGAGGTGGTCTAACTTCGTCGAAATGTGTTTTCAATTTAATAACAAAATCAGATTGTTGAATTTTGTCAGCCAAAGAAGAATTTAAAAATTGACCAGGCACTCTCAATGGACTTCCAATTACAAGTTTGGCCGGAATTGTTTTAAATTCTTTGCAATAAGGTGAGCACAATCCCAACATTACGGTTGGTAATAAATCCACTCTGTGTGAGCGTTCGTGACACATTATTGCTGTTTTGATGGTTGCGGTGCCATTTATTAACCATGTCATTAGATTTTGGATTGTAAAATGTTGTCCTGACTCGATTATATCCAATTAATGCTGATAATTCGCTGGATTGCGCCCCTGATCTGTAACTATGACGATTGGTACCCCAAAGCATGAAATCCATTGGAAGTACACCGCAAATGCGACAATATAATTTTACAGTACATCTTATCTGTACAGATACCTCTACTCGCTCGAAACCCTCTTACTTATGCGATATGAAAAGCTGCATATCACCCCAAAAATGAATCAAAAATTGAATAGTTACATAATTCCAGCTTTAAGTTTCAAATAATTTTTGATGTTCAGTGGTCCACTCAAAAGGTTGACTTCTTTTGGTAAAGCTTAACTAGACCCTTTATTTGACGAATATGCTTTGGTGCTGGTCAATCCATTACTACTACTAATTTTTTTGGATCCAATTTGGCCAAAATAGAGAACCTCTTCCCTAAACTGGCTGGATTTTATTCCGCCTTTAATTTCAATCGAGCTGACAAATGGCTTGTGCTTAAGATTGTTAACGTGTTCATTAAATGTGCGGCCTAGTACAGTGAAGTCATCAATATATGCCAGACATGTTTTTCAAATGAGAGCTCTTAGAACTTGCTCCATTAACAATCTCTCAAATGTATCAGGCAACAGACAAATCTCAAGAGTTGTTAGTACTCGGTCAATACAAGTACTCGGACTCTACTGACGTAAGGTTCTTGGAGTAAATTAATGTAAATGTAAACAGTCTTGTACGAAAGAGCGATTAGAAATTAGCCCGTCAGCTCCCACCAGCCATCCACCTTATTGATGCCTAAGGACTGTCAAGACTGAGTGCAGTTCGTCGCTTCTTCGGGGTTGACGTTTATTTTGAGTGACCAACGGTCCACCATTAAAGGACGAGGAACCGCTCAAAGTGAATTCTCCAGGTGCCAGAGGCCACGATTTGGTATTTTGTTAAATACCTTCAGCGTTATTAAAACTGAACCCATCGCTGATCACACCACTGGCTCTGTGCAGTGCAGCCAGCGATTCCCTGTTTGCTACGACAGTAGCTGCCTGTGAGCAACTCTTAAAGCTTGGTCATCAATAACATTTGCAATACCAAAGTTACTAGGTTCCTCTGGGAACCAGAGGTGGTTACCGTTGGTAGGCACAAACGGCATCTTCAAATGGTTCCGTTGTTATTTCGCATTCCGACAGGCCGGAGCAGGTCCAGGATTTTTCAGTAGAAGCCGTTTAAGAACTTTCCAGCTCCGCCTTTTGGTAAAAGTGATGATTAGAACGGTTTGATCATCGTTTGGTCAGAATTGGTCTACTAGTCTTCATCGTTTGATCACTTACCATTAAATGGTAAATAAACGAAAATTCGTAAAAAACTTATCTTTCCATCAGATTCGGCCTGTTCGGGTCTGGAAAGTTTACCAATAAAACGAAAAATCCAACAATCGGAATCGTTTGGCGAATTGTCATTGAGGATTGGTCTATTGTTGTATTCATTTGGTCATAAATCTAAATTTCACAATAAATCTTTACGTAAGGAAAAGAACTAGGTAGTGACCAATCCTCAATGACAGTTGTTCAAACAATTCCTATCGTTGGATTTATAAAATTATTATGAGTGTTTTTTTATTCATTCCAAATATTCCGGACGTTCCGAACATGACGTATTTTGTTTTTTTATTCATTCCATTCCTTCTATTCCTTTTTTTTGTTATTTTTTTATTTATTCTAGACGTTCGGAACGTATTATTTTCGTACTGGATGAAAAAGTAGAACGAAAGTAATATTTTTAATCTAGTGTCCATATTCTTTGTTTTGAAGGGTTGTTTGTTTGTTTTTTAATGTAGTACATACACAACACTGTAAATAATAGACAACTAAAAAAATGACTGTCAAATATCTATTCCATTCCTTCCAAATCATTCTGTTTGGAATATTTTAAGGTCACGTGATCAGTATTCTATTCTTTCTATTCCTTCTTTGGAATGAATAAAAAAAAACTCATTAGTTTTGGTAAAGCCCATGTGACACGGGCTAGTTTCTCGCACTGTTTAAGTGATTAAAAATAAGACTATAGTAGGCCAAATAATGCATACTATTACCATGTTTCCATGAACCGAGTTAAAACAGGTTTAGGTTTCGTTGAGTTGAAAATTTGTCGGTGTTAACTCGTACCGTTTACATGAAACCGAGTTAAGTTGACAGCTATGTAAATATTTATTTCGATAGTTTACTCATTTTCAAGGTTAATTTTAAAATATTTTTATTCAATATCTTTATTTTAATAGTTTACAATGAGCGTCATTTTAAAATACACTTGAAAAACGTTGACAGATAGAACCTAACCCAACCGTACTAGTTTCGTTGAGTTAAAACAGGTTTAACGAAACTCAACCTTAATCTGCGTTTCCATGCATGTAAACCCGAGTTAACCTAGGTTAACTCTGTCATGGAAACATGGTATATATATGAAATATTCATGAGAGTGAGTGAATACAATATAGTGCAAAAAATAAAAAAAATTCAAGAAAAATTGTTCTAAAATTTCATGGAGCTACATATTATAGAAAAAATAATTCAATTAATTTTTTTTTGACATTTCATCATGTTCTTTATGAAATAAATATATTAGTGTGGTGTTTATCATAATGTCAAACCTATTACAAATTTTAATGGCAACTAACAGTAACGTCCATATGTTACGTACAGCCGCTTATTTAAATATAAAGAAAGCCAACAAAAAAAAAATGAAAAAAAATTCTTTGAAATGGCTGTTACAACCAGAAAGTGATGGATTCAGCCATAAATTATTTAAAAAAATAGAAGACGAAGATATAACCCTATACAGGAAGATTTTTAGGATGAAATGAGTGTAGTTTCAAGCAATTTTGGAGAAAATACAGCCATTTATAATGAAATTGAATACAAATTTCAGGAATAGCATATCTCCAGCTGAGCGTTTACAAATAATTCTCAGATATTTGGCCATCCACTGGTATGGTAAAAGTAGCTTTTATTATAGCATCTTTTATTATTTTTTGTCTTTGTATCCAGGAGAAACTCAAACATCATTACAACTTCCGTTCAAGGTACAATAGCCGATCATTTTCAAAACGACCCCGATATTATATTCCATATTAAACGAAGAACAATATGAAATATAATACGAAAATCGACATTGATAGCAATCAATTTTTTATTTGCACGAAAACATTGCAAAACTAAGCCTATATGAAGGAATTTGGTTCCAATTAGTGGTGCTACAAAGGGACAAATTCGTTTGTTTTGATAGTCATTGTCGACGCCCATTATAGGTTTATTTACGTTGATATCGGTATCAATGGACATATTGGTGATGCTGGCATTTTGTTACGATCTGACCTAAGGCGTGAAATGGAGGCGAAAAACGTGTCTATACCGGGACCCAACTAGTTACCTAGAACCGATACTTTTATCATATGTGTTTGTGGCCGACGACGCCTTTCCATTAGCAGATTATATAATGAAGCCATATTCTCAGAGGGATCTAACTACCAGTCAAATTAGATTTAATTACATGTATCAAGAAATGAGCGGGTAGTATAAAATGCATTTGGGATTCTGGTTAACAGATTTCAGAGCAGGAAGCGATTCGAGGAGTATTTTGAAAAACCATTAAAATATAAATATAAATGGAATTAAAAAATTACATTATTTGTTTCTATTTTTTCGTCACTTCTCTTGTGAATCATATTTATATCGTATAATATGGCATTTATTTTATTTTTGGCGAGTGTTCGAAGGTCGTTATCGAAATTTTCTATTTCTTGGCCAACACAACCTAAAAAGCTTGTTGGCTGTTCCGAACAGGATTGTCTGGATTCTATTAATTTTGTTAAATGTAATGATGACTCCGAATGACAAGAATCAGCAATTATTTCTTCTTTAGTTTTTGAAGATGTTTTCCGCTTTTTAGTAGGATGCTGCGGAGAAGGTCTTAAAACTCTTGGTATAGTATTGCTAGAATTAGCTGTTCGCGTCGCGTTGAGGTATCTGCTACTATTGCTTTGTTCATAAGGTGAAATGTTCTCGCCAAACAGGTCAATTGAAGGTGATATTATTTCCTCGGAATTAGAAGTTGATGGTGGTATTGATCTAATATATTCGAATGTCGCAGAATCATCCAATAATTCGATATTTTTATATTGGGAACAATCTAAATTTTGATTTTGATTGTTTGGGTCCTCTGAGATAGATTGCCCTAAAACCAAAACCAATTGAAATTATAAAAAATATAGATATAGCACACAAAAATCTTACGCTTAACGATTGTTCATTAAAATTATTCACGGATGGCATCGCTTTGTAACTCTCTTTTAACACCCTCGCTCCGCTAATCGAGTCGTTTGTCGTTTCACGTGACAATAAAACAATTAAAAACTGTCATTTTGAGTCGTGTGAAATTTTGAAATGACTAGAAAAGGCATAAAATACGTCGTTTGTCGTTTAAAGTGACTACGATAATATACATACTTGATATTTTGGCAAGGCAGCTGCCTTTGGTTTCGGGTGACGGTCTCTTTATCGTAAATAATTTATCGTGTTTCAATTTAACCGTAGAACAATTTATCGTAGACACAATTTACCGTGGACACAATTTATCGTGTGGACAATTTATCGTATACTTTGTAAATTTGACCGGTATAAGAAAATGATTTGTAAATAAAAATTTAAGTGTCGTCGGTTTATAAAATTTTTATTGAATTCGGCCATTCCCATTTTAATTGATTAATAAATTAAGCTGGGATTTTGTAAGTTGGATGGAAATGGGATTTTTAAATGATTTTTAGAAGAATTTTTGGAATATGGCCACCTGATTGATTGGACAAAGGTCGATGATAAATTGCTGTACTCGGTATTTGATGAAAAAGCCAATTTCTGTTTTTTATTTTCCTAATAAATTTTCTAGTAAACTGTGAAACCATTGATAGATAAGTTTCTGTCTTATGACTTTTTATATCATATGTGACGATATATTTTGGGAGCAAAGATCTAGGTTTTTAGTTTTTTGCGGTGCTGGCTGGTTAGTTCTAAACGAATATGGAAACAGAGAGAAAGCGATGCAGGACGAATTTTGCTTATGGCCTTTGACACCACATGTCAGGGCGAGTTATGGGCGCCACTAATCCAATACCACATCAGCGTATGTTTTCCAGGCTAGGGGTGGCTGAAGTGGCAGTCTGTATTATAACAAGGAGCTTGCTATATCCATGTCTATCACTAGTCCGCAACTCACACACGTGTCACCCCAATAAGAGGGTTGAGCGGCAAGCCAACTACCTGCTCTCAGAAAAATCTGGTTATAAAATGTACCTAAAGTCCTCGGATAAATTTAACGTTTTGATAATAAGAACAACCTCCGAAAATGTATACGGGAATATGGGGTGGGTAACGAAATCTTGGTTTTCAAAATCTCGGTTTTTAAAATCCCGGTTTTGTACAAAAAAAACCTGGTTTTTATTAAATCCCGCTTGAATTTTTAAAATTTGGCCTGATGGAAAATGGGACTCAAATGATTTTTTGACAAAATTCAAAACTGAGTTTGCGATAAAATTCTAGAAACTGACTAATAGAGATGGAATTTGCATGGAGGGCTAAGTGCCCGTGAGAGTTTTCGAAGTCGTCAGCCTCTACAATTATTGCATTTCAAAATGTTGCAATTATAAAATGTTGCAAGTACAAACTCTTGCAACTACAAAATCTCGCATAACAAAATGGTCCAATTAATTTTTTTTTAGTAGGTGTCATTAATAGATTCTATATAATCTGCTCCTGCGCGAGGCACGCAGTGCGACATGTTTGCTGATCCCGGATCCTACGTCCCCGAAGTTCAAATCTAAAGCTCCTCGGAGGGCTAAGCAGGAGGGAAGCACAGCGACCTCCGCGTGCCCGTGAGAGTTATCGAAGCCGTTAGCCTCTACAATTTTTACATTTAAAAATGTTTCTTTAACAAAATGTTGCTTTTTTATTAATCTAGCAACTACAAAATTTTGCAGTTAAAAAACTTTATTAATTATTTTGTACAATTTATTACCGAGATTTTGAATATCGAGATTTCGTAGTACACCCAGGAATATGGAACATACTAAGCCATTTAAGACCTGAGATCTTCAGAACCTTTCAAATCAAGCGAAAATTTGCACTCTGTACGTAGTTATACTATAAGAACTTAGAGGTCTAGGAGTTGGATACGTAACTTCACCGATGGTTACAATTACACCGATGGTTAAATAGAATATGACTTTTTCATCCAACAACGAGTGCAGCAATTTATCATCGACTTTCCTTCAATCAATCAGGTGGCAACTTTTCCAGAACTTCTTCCAAAAATCAATAAAAAATCCGATTTCCAATCAACATACCTAATACCTATAACTTCCGTCCCATGTGACCATATTCCAGAATTTCTTCCAAAAATCATTTAAGAAACCCATTTCCATCCAACCTATTCAATCCCATCATAATCGATTAAGAAAGAAAACTGTTCTACGATAAATTTTTCCACAATAACTTGTTCCACGATAAATTATTCCACGATAAATTGTTCTGCGATAAATTGATTCCACGATAAATTGTTTCCACGATAAATTGTTCTACGATAAATTGTTCTACGATAAATAGCTCACGATAAATTATTCACGATAAACTGACAGTAAATCTTTGGTTTCATATTAAATGAGTCACTTGAAACGACAAATGACTCGACTAGCAGAATAAGGAAGTATAAACAGTAATTTGTCATAAAATCTCCAATTTGATTCTTCTACATCTTTTGTTGCCGCCCCACTTTTAGTACTTTTTGCAATTTTTTGATGTTCCGTCATGAAATAAACTTTGATAATATTCCATTTTCTTACAACTTGAAAAGTAAAAAGAAAAATATCATTTAAAGGTAAAATATACTTATGTATTTAATAATCAAGTGTAAAATCTTGCTGCATATAAAAAGCCCATCAGATTTGGAAGTCTCATTTAGCTCCTCGATTATTTTTGTCTAAAACAATTTTCTTTTTGTTTTTGTAACTTTTATCGTTTTTGTTCCACATATAATTACACGTTTTTGTTTTATCTATGATATACAAAATATGTTCATCCTTGAAGATAAATATGGATTTCGACATTTTGTTTTAATAAAATAATTTTCGATCCGCATGAAAAACACACACTAATTAGACTATTTTGTTTTCTAAGTCAAAACATAAGGACATATAGTGTTGTCTACACTTTCGTTCTTTGTCGCTGTTTTGTTTTTCAGCAATTTATAGCTCTTGAAAACTAGCCAGTGTCCGTGATAAAAATATGAGTTTTTAACGAACTTTCGCATAAAATCGTTACGTAGAGGTGACTAAATGGAAACAGCTATTATAGTGATCTATCCTCAATGACAAATGACTAAACGATTCCGATCGTTGGATTTGTAATAATATTAGGATTATCTAAAGTAACATATTTGCCATAGTGCGCTCCCGCATATTAATCTTAATCACGATTTGTTGTCGAGTTACGAACAACCTAAAAATTTAACTAATTTTAACTTTATCTCTTCTACATTAGATACAATTCTTCTATCTTTTATGAACATATTTTTATCCAAATGTATATTCCAATTGTATTTGTTGTTAATTTTGTAAATTTTTTTGTCAAATTTGCTTATGTTTTTTACCTTTTGATCGTTGGTCACCCATAACGATGAAAACTACTGACCAAACGATTCCAATCATTATTATTAAAACCTACACAGGCGGAGCTGACTTTTACCCTAATTCGTACGCGTTTTCCTGCTGTCTGCCTCAAACCTTAAATTCCAAGTGCTACTTGCTGTTAGAGTGCCTCAAACGCCTAGTTGCAGTTACGTGCAACCTGATCTTTCTCACCACCATAGCTATTCATATGAACCCACTCCCACGCGCTTTGTTACTTGATATTTTGACGTAATTTTGCTTCGACTCTCACTATTTTAATCACTTCCATCGTAACAACCACTGTCGGCCTATTTTCTGTGCAGTTGTTTGTCGTGAAACTTTCGCTACTCTAAAATAAATTCAAAATCTTCTTGATTACAATAACCCTAATGCTGCACCACCACTTGTAGCACAATCCAATGAAAATGATACTGAATTTTTTTACAAATTAATTACAACCTATCGGCATAATTCAACCCCAAAAAACTACCTCTAAGGGGTGCAATTCTTCAAAAATCATATTTTTCGTTACAACATTCTTATCGTATTTCTGTTAATATTTATTGTATCGTACTGGGGTTGGTACTGAAATTTTTTATAAATTAATTACAACATTTTGCCATAGTTCAACCCCCAAAAACTTCCCCTAGGAGTGCAATTCTTTAAAAACCTAATTTTTGATTAAACCATGCTGTTGTCATTTCAGTTAATATTTCTTGTATCGTACTGGGGGTGATACTGAAATTTTTAACAAACTAACTACAACATATTAGCATAGCTCAACTCCCAAAAAACTTCCACTAAGGGAAGACCCACAAAAATCGATCATAATGCATCGAATTACATTCATATGCAAGAAAAAGTCCAATGCCAGAAATAGGTATCCCTGAATTTATTACAACAGCCCACACCCACAAAAATCAATCATAATGCATCGAATTACTTTCCAATGCCAGAAATAGGTATCCCTGAATTTATTACAAAAGCCTACACCCACAAAAATCGATTATTCTGCATCAAACTTCCTTCCTATCCCAGAAATAGGTATCTCTGAATTTATTACAAAAGCCCACACTCACAAAAATCGAACATAATGCATCGAACTTCCTTCCTATAATTTCTTGCATAGAATAATCGATTTTTGTGGGTGTAGGCTTTTGTAATAAATTCAGGGGCACCTATTTATAGCATTGGAAAGTAATTCGATGCATTATGATCGATTTTTGTAGGTGTGGGCTGTAATAATAAATTCAGGGATACCTACTTCTGGGATTGGAAAGTAATTCGATTCAATATGATCGATTTTTGTGGGTGTGGGCTATTGTAATAAACTCAGTGGTACCTATTGGAGGGGTTTTACCTATACAGAAAAATATTGTTTTAAAGAGCTGCACTTTTAGGGGCATTTTTTGGCAATTGAAATATTCCAATATATTGTAATTTATTTAGTAAAAACTTCTTGTATAAACCAGTACGATACAATGATTTTAAACGGTTGCTCCCAATTGGGGTAGTTTTCTAGGGGTTCAATTATGCCATTTTATTGTAATTAATTTGTATAAAAATTCCAGCACTATACAACAAAAATTCACAGAAATGCAAAAGGCGTGGTGTGACGAAAAATAAGGTTTTAAAAATTGCTTCCCTTAGTGGAAGTTTTTTGGGAGTTGAGCTATGCTAATATGTTGTGGTTAGTTTGTTAAAAATTTCAGTATCACCCCCAGTACGATACAAGAAATATTAACAGAAATGTGTGGTGTAGCTTTGTCGAACGCCAGCCCACACAAGAATTGCAATATAACGGGACCTGTAAAAATTTTTCTAACTGTGTAACAAATTTGTAATTAATTTGTAAACAATTTCAGTACCATTTTCATTGGATTGTGCTACAAGTGCTGGTGCAGCATTAGGGTCATTTGATTACTATTAACTTTACCATATTTCTAGACTTTTGGAAAACTCCTTTATCCCTTTTTATGCACAGATCTTTGCTGTAATACAATACTTGGGCCTTGGTGATTTACATTTTTGATAGTCATTGGTTGATTTAGGCCCTAATCTACGATGAAATATATTTTAAACTGACTAATTGTGAATTTTTGGAGATTATGTTATAACAAAACGTTCCTATAAATTTGTTTTCTACTTTGAAGCGATTAAGCGACAGAGCATGCCGTTGGCTAATCCGATAATTCCTGAATTTTTATAAATTTAATATGTTTTTGGTACAGCGACAATTCTGATGAAAAAAGGGCGTGCTAGGATGAAATCTCAAAATATTTAGCGATCAACATTTCTATGTATAAATAAAACAAATGACATACATTTTTAATAAAACTTCGTTTGTGACATTTTCTCTTTATTTTTAAAGTTTTTGTTAGTTCGCCTTTTTTCTTAATGCGCAAATTTATTTAAAAATATACAAGTAATTTTTATGGTGTCTATTGATTGTTATCCATATGGTTTATCAAAATATAGAAAAATGGTAATTGAATTTTGTAATTTATTTAGTATAATAATAAAAAATATAAAGCAGCGCTTTTGTATTAAATATTTTTTTTTTGTTTTGTGAATGCCGATAAATATTTTACATAGTTTGGTATTTGCGGCCATTTTGTATTGATTTTGAATTATTATTTTGTAATAGATTTCGATTTTGCGTTTTTTGCAGGTTAATTTTTTTTTTATTTTAATTTTACATAATCTAAAATATACTATTTATTTATTTAAACATGGAAAAGGAAATGTGTGCAGCTTATTAACTCAGAGAAAAGAAAGAGAATATTATTTTTAAAATTTGACGATTAGTATACATCGGCCATATTTAATTTAGTACATTCAAATATTTCTTTCTCTGTAACTCGCCTCATGTTACATTTTTATCACAGAATCCAGAAAATTATTTTACGAGGGGGGTATTTGCAATGAACCATTTTCAATAAAGGTAGCGGGGAGCACGCACAAACAAAATTTTTCTTTATATTTCTATATTTCTTAGGAACCCTAATATCATATTTTATTAATTCAATAACAAATTTCTATTCTCTTTCACTTTCTTATATAAATTTAGTATTTGTGTTAATTAAATTATAAAAAATTTGAAAAAATTGAAATAAACTATTATTTTTTTTGTAATAAGAAATTGACAATAATTTTTGTGTTATAAATAATGTTTATTTAAACTATTTTATTTACATTATTTTGATATTTAGTTCTATTGTCTAAATACCAAAATGTCAAGTAACACCTAAATTTTAAAATAAACTTAAAAATTAACGTGTTATTTAAAATTATCGTTTCGTGGTTTTAAGCAGTAGTGGGATCTTACTTATCAAGTCAGGACTTTTTATTACCACATTACTTTATGACCATTGGCAGTCGTGGATACATTTATAGCGCAAAAACAAATCGTACCTGACCGAAAATTACTAAGCAAAATGTAAGTAGATTTATTTGAGTCACAAAAGATGCATATTAGAGTAAAGAATCAAATTTAAAATAAATAACTTTCGTCAATATCTCCAAAACGAATGAGTATCAAGGCCATTCAAGATCCCCCTTGACCCTGAAATTATAAGCAATTTTCTGGACGTATCGAAATTATATTCACACCATCACTTCGTTTGGTTCTCCGATAAATTTGTGTATTTTTAAACCCGGGAGATGGCTCGTTTTGTTGCATTTGGACCCGATACACAAAGAAATCGAGAAGATTTAACATCCGAACCACGAGCACAAACGTAGAAGATACTGATGAACAACAAAACCAATTTCTTGCCATTATGAACATACGATACCAAGTGGAATATCAGGTAATCGTGCAATAGATATAAATAGTCGTTTAAATCAATTGCGAGTGTAAACAACAAGAGTATTAACCTCATCATCATTTAATAGCGTCCATTACACAATCAATATTAATGAAAAAACACTATTGATCGTGTAATGGGATGAAATTAATAATGATGGCGATGTTATATGTGGAATTAGATTACATAAAACAGATTCCACGTATAAAATATGGATTGTACATTCCTGGAGATGAAATTAGTTGTTAAATAGTAGATGGTGGTGAGACATCAGATCACGAATCTAAAAATAAAGATAGATATAATGTAAAACGTGTTTAAATGATATTAAAATAATAAGAACAATAATAAGAGTAACAAATAGAAAAACATGGCGCAGTCGAATGGATGTGGTCGATGTCATTAAATATGTAGGATTGCATTTTGTCTATAAAATAAAAGCTAATGTGTATGTAGCGTGGGTTTGAACTTAACCAACAAATTGAAAAACAAAAATTGTGGGAAAAAGAAAACGATATAAAATTTTAAATGGAGAATCCAAATAAATCGTCGAAGATATCGTTGGATGGCAATTTATGCGTGAATTGGGCTAAATTAAGGAAAATTGAGGAGATTATAAATATGTATATGAAAAAATTTAATTGGAGATGAGGCAAGACCAATAAGAACAATAATACAAGTAACGCATAGAACAGTCGGTATTGACATAACTCCGGATTTTACGATTTTTGTCAAAATGGCATATATCGTTAGTTCGACTCATCGAAATATACAAAAAGAAAATGAAGCCAGGAGCAAATGTTGCCGAGTTGTGTTTTTAATTAATACGTTACGCACAAATCCCAGAAATTAGCTAAAAAAAAATTTTAACTGTAAGAGATCAGGAAGCGGCACAGATGAAGTGAAACTGACGAGGTTAGTATTAATTTTATTTGCTTTCAACATATATTTAGTAGTTTCTGGGAAAATGGTTTTTGCAACCAAAACCACGAATTGGATCAAACATCTCAAAACGTACGAAATCGAACAATTTGTTCAAAAGCCGTGCGCGTATCTCGAGAAATCGGATGAGAAAAAGACGAAATACGTGTGTATGTATTTTTCTTTCTAATATGACCAAGAATTATTGCAGCCCGTGACATTGTGGGAGTGCAGATCAAACTGAACCAGGTGATGTGTGTAATAAATAAGTGGACGTCCGAGCATAATCTTGTTGTAGCACTCCACAAGACTGAAATAATCATACTTACGCAAAGAAGGATGGAGAGAACAATCCCACTCAAAGTCGGCACAGAAGAAATCACAAGCAGGCAAGCTGTGCAATACCTGGGAATCTGGTTGGACGGAAAGCTTAACTTCTGGGAGCAAATGAAATACGCCGCCGACAAAGCAGCCAAACGTACCGTATCCCTAAGCAAGCTGATGGCAAATACGAGCGGGATCAGAGCGTGTAAGCGTCGTCTGATGATGTCAATTCTATCCTGTTGTACGGTGCGGAAATCTGTGCAGAAGCGTTGTAGAACAGTATCGGAACCCGCAATCCTGGTAATTGCTGGTGTGATCCCGATCGAGCTCCTCGCTAAGGAACGACAAGCAATATTTAGAAGAAAGTTCGAAGGTTCGTGGAGGGAAATTAAAAACGAGGAAAGATTACGCACTCTCCGTAAGTGGGAGGAATCATGGACCCAGGAAACAAGAGGGTGCTGGACCGCTAAGCTAATCCCAACCTTGAGTCGGTGGATCAGCAGGAAGCACGGTGAAACGGACTACTACCTAGCCCAGTTCCTTAGCGGACACGGGTATTTTAGTTCCTATTTGCATAAAATGGGTAAGTCAGCCTCCGCTGAGTGCATATATTGTCAGAAGGAGTCATCGATGATACCAAACACACATTTATGGCATGCAAAAAATGGGAAACAGTGAGGACGCAACTGGAGTTGCAACTCGGGGAAGCCATGTCCAGCGATACTATCATTGATAATATCCTGGTAGGAGCAGAAAAATGGAACCAGCTAACACGCTATGTAGAGGACATACTTCGACAAAAGAAGAGGGATTTGGATCGGCTGCCCAACGAAATGTAGACCTCAATCCATAGAGGAAAGAAAATCCATGCCTTGAAAATTTACTATATGTAACTTACTATATGTATTTATTTACTTAATAAAAAAAAAAAAAAAAAAAAAAAATATGACCAACACTTGGGGCGAGCAATTATTAATGCTTGATGGTAGGCAGTAATTCTGCTAAGAAAGCCATCAGCGATGTTTTTTGTAGGGTACCCTAACTAGGAAATCGGTAAAAATCAATGAGAACCTGTGGACTTATTCTCCAGAATATACTACTATATACTAGTGAGAGTGAGTGATAAATAAAAATATTTTCAATAAATTAGATTATTTTTGTTTTAAATTCCCTACATAATTTTTTTAAATTATTGAGACAGAGTGTCATGACCGCCGGAAACTTAATCTTCGAAACTGCTACCGGTGGATAAATATTGTAGGCCCCCAATATTTATCCACTTATGAAATTTTTTCGATTTCGTAAATTCGATCCACCGCGAAAATTCGTAATTCAAATCGTTTACATGGACTTTCATGTTAGCGGACGTATCAGAACCCATATTAGGTGTAGATTTTTTAGAAAATTTCGGATTGTTAGTAGACATAAAAAATCGTCGTCTCATTGATCCTTTTTCTACAATGTTCGCTGTCGTGTCAAGTACGGTTAGAAATTCTGTAGTGTACTCCTTGTTAAAAAAGTATAGACAAATAACTATCGAAACATCGGAAATGTACGGGTTAGGCTACAAGATGCCACACATGATATCGAGAATACAGGCCGGCCAGTTAAAGCTAAAGTTCGTAGATCGTCGATCGAGAAAACGCTTGTGGCCAAAAACGAATTTGATAGTTTGATCAAACTAGGGTATTGTACCCGGACGAAAGGTCCGTGGTCTAGCCCTTTACACATGGCGTTGAAGAAGGATGGTTGTTGGCAACCATGCGGGGATTACCGGGCGTTGAATGCTTGTACAATTCCAGACGTTTATACAATTCCGCATATTTAGGATTTTTCCTATCAGTTAGACGGTTGTAGTATTTTTACAAAGCTGGATTTGGTTAGAGCATATCACCAGATATTGGTGGAGCCAGGTGATATTCCCAATACGACAATTTGTAATCCTTTTGAGTCGTTTGAATTTAACCGAATGATATCGGATTGCGACATGCGGTCCAGACATTTCAAAGGTTTATACATACAGTTTTGGATGGATTGGGTTTCGTTTTTCCTTGAAGCATATCGAAATTGTTTTCGCACATTTGAGTGACGGCACACGTCCCCACTTCCTAATTTGCGGAGAAAATATTTACGCTGAACGCGCTCGGCACAAATTTTTGTATATGTGAACCTACCTTATCCAAAAAGTTTTTAGACGTGTAAACATAAAGTCTCTCTTTTCTACTATCTGTTGTTCGGGCTCATTTGTCAAACTGAGTATTATAATTAATGAAAATGATTCGATTGAGGCTAAACATTTAGCACGAGCACAGAATATATTATCACGCCCGGCTTCCTGAACTAAAAAAGGCTGAAATTAAAAAGGTGAACTTAAAAAAGGCGTTTTTATATGAAAAAATGGGACCTTTTTTAAGTCATATTTTTAACAAATTTTCTGACTTATTAAAGGTGTTTTACAAAAACAAATTTAATTTCAAAATGACACAAGAAAGGCATATTTTAACACATGGGCTGAAAAGTCCCGGGCTTAACAAAGAAAACACGTTTTTTTTGTTCAAACCTTCAAAAGACAGCTGTCAAAGTTTCATTATATTCTATTCATTAGTTTGTGAGTTATTGTGCTAAGAGTGACGCTACTTTTGAAAAAAAATTTCATCAAGACAACGCACCGTGTCACAAGTCAATCAAAACAATGGCAACAAATTTGATTGCTCCCACATCCACCGTAATCGTCAGATTTGGCTCACAGCGACTACTGGCTGTTCGCAGACTTCAAAAAATGCTCTCCGGTAAGAACTTTTGCTCGAATGAAGAGGTAATCGCTGAAACTGAGGCAACAAATAAATCGTTCTACAAAAGTGGTATTGAAATGTTAGAGCGGCGCTGGAATGATTGTGTTGCTCTTGATGGAGATTACGTTGATGAATAAAGCCAATTTTGAACAAAAAAAAAACGTGTTTTCTTTGTTAGGCCCGGGACTTTTCAGCCCATGTGTTATGTCATTTTGCAAATATATTTTTTAATTCATTTTCAAAATGAATTAAAAAAGGCATATTTTATTTCACATTATAAACATAAAATTTACATTAGTTTTTAATACACATAGAAATGCATGCGTTTCATTGATGAAAATATAAATCATTAATAAGTGGGTTTTTTATGCCATTTATTAATACACTTCTTAAATCATTTTCAAAATGACTTATAATATACATTAATAAAGTCAGCTTTTTTAGCAGATTTTAAGTCAATTTTAAAATGAAATAAAAAGGCTGGTTTTAAGTCAGAAAAACACCATTTTTAATTTAGGGGGTCCAATCACCCCGATTACGCGAGTCATGTCGTTTCAAGTGACTCTTTTAATATGAAACCGTAGTAGCTTGCCTTGTCAAAACATCTAATATGTTTATTATCGTAGTCATTTCAAACGAAAATCGGCGTATTTTATGTTTTTCTAGACACTTCAAAATTTCACACGACTTGAAGTTACAGTTTTTAATTGTTTCTTTCGTCTCGTCACTTATTGGTATAGCAACTGGATAATTTTTCATACAAATAGCAAATTTTTATAGTCACTTGAAAAGACAATCGACTCGGCTAGCGTAATCGGGGTGTATTCTGCGGCACGGGTATCAAATATTTTTGATCGAGTATGTCCAGATCGAATAAAAAATATTGTCGTCTTTTTTCACGGATTGTGTGGTCAGAATCTACCACTCACCGACAGTCCATCGTGGTTCAGTTCGGCAAAGCAAAAAATGTTATAAATAAAAAGGAAAAAATGGGTTCTACAAATTGTTTAGTAGTACTTCCAATTATTTTCACCGCTTTCTTGTGCCTGTTCTACCTAACCAAATAGCAAATCATATGCTGCATTAATTTCACAGCTAAATTAGCAATCCTATACAGCAATAAACGCGAAATTCCTCAAATTCAGCTAACTAGAATTTCTATTTTCATTTCATATGAACATTTGTAGCATGGCATTACAAATGCAGCATTACCGACCAAATGACACAGTGGTTATAGCTTTGGCGTTTGGGTCGGGAGGTACCGGGTTCGAATCCCGATAGGGGCAGGATGCAAAGGGAATTTTCATCTACAGATTACGATCTGTGATGAAATGGAACACATCTATGACCCCCTGTCGGAGTGCAAAACTCATGGGCCGACCCATCTTCCATGCCAGTATAGGCTGGCATGGAACTTGCAATGTGCAGATGGTTATAAAAAATCGGACCTATAGCCGTACGTCTTCGATTTGGCAAATGATGCGTAAAGTAAGACGCAAAAATAAACCGCGAAAGAGCAGGGAGTGCTTTGGTCCCAAAACAGATGGTATGAACTAAAAAAAAAAAAAATATTACAAAATGATTTTACACCTTGTAGACCAAACAATATGGAATTCGTTTGTTATCTATTCAAAGCGGGGAGGTTCAAAAACTCATTTGCAGTTTAGATTAGATCTCGTGGAACAATTGATTGCAAAATATGGAATAAATCAGCAGTTAACAGGACGTCCATTATCAATGCCGTTACCATTACGTTGGGTTGATAGACGTTTTATCGAACCTATACCACCGACAGTAAATAAACAGAGGCCTACTAGACAGTGCAAAGTATGCTGCTCATATAAAAATAAAAACGGCAAAAGAATTCGAAAGGAGACCATTTGGGAGGCTATTTGGGAATTCGATTCGATAACGAGAGTACTAGACTCGTATTGGAATTTAAATAAGAAAGATATGATTACAACAACACAATTATTGACAAAAAACCACAAACGTCAAAAAAATTGTTATAAAAATTATAGTATAGACAGTATAGTTTTTTGTAATTTAAACCTTTAGTTTATTGCGTTGTCCGGACCAACGGTTTACGGCATTAAAAATTCCTTTTTCATCTCGAACTATGAGCACGAAAACCGCTTGCTCGAAGTATTCCAGCATTGCCCTTTAGGCTGACCATTAGTTATTGTTAGATTAGTTTAGATCTAATGATTTAACATGCTGCTTGAGTGCCTTTCTTGAGGTCGTTTGTATTCTTTTAGGTCTTGTCAGCAAAGGATGTAGAAGTAACAGGTGTCTCTTAAGTCCATCGAAATGAAAGCAATCTTATAAGATTACTGCCTACGAATTTAAGTATCTATCATTGACAATCGGAACGCATCTCTTTCCATCATAACTTTTTTCATGCAGTTTTTTTTTCTGAATCTGAGTTCTTTCCGCACCTTAATGCTTTAAAAGAAATATATTTGCCCTACCCGATCAATTTCAATACTACATATCTTGAATAGGGTTCCGAACTTTCAAATGCGTGCTTATCTTGATACTCTTTATCAAAATTTGCTACAGTATATTTATACGTCTTAGTTTCCTACCAAGGAACATAAAACGTTAATATCCCCTACCGCGAAAAATAGTCCTATACCTTAATAAATAAATACCAAATGAAAAATTATTGGAATTTAATTTTTTTTAGTTCTTTAAATGAGATCCTTAATTAAAACCACAAAACAATTAGTTATATAAAATAAAAACCTATAATTTGATTGAGTATTTTTTTCAAAGTTAATTATACAAATTTGTTCTTCCCACCCATTCATTTTCATGCAGATAAACCTAACAAAAAAAAAAACAATTCATTCATATTCAAAATGTTAACTCTATAAATTATAAAAATTATTTTTATAATTTATTTAATTTTTTTTCATTAAATTATCTAATATATAAATATATTCATTTATATAATATAATCTATATATAAATTTATCTATTGTAATATTTTTTTTTTTTAATTTTTCATTTTCCCCAATTGTCTTAAAATATTAATTTCACTCAAATTTTTTATTTTATGTTCTACAAAAACAATAAATTTAAACATTTTTGTTTCTTTTTTTTTTTAATTTAATTTATCTAAATTTAAGTCTTTAATTTTGTTTGGTTTTGTAAAATTGACATAAATTAATAATTTTGCTCTCGAAAAGGAGTTTTAGTGGAGTTTAGGAAATAAGGTGTATAAAAAACGAATAAAACACGTTGGATTGAGGGCGTTGCGGTATCACGGTATAAATTACAAATACATGAGTAATACAATCTTTCTATTGTGTGGACTTCCAAATATTTCTGATATGTGCTTTAACACCCATCATTCAAAGTGTTATGGGGTATTTTACAAACACGTCCATATTTAAATTATTGTGTACCGCATCAATAAAAATGTCTGATATTCCGAAACACCCTTTAAAATAAAATTTTACAATTATATAATAATTATGGCACAATTATATATTTAACGTATGTACATAAAATAAAAATGGGGTTACGATTACGAGACGAGACTAATGGTGAGTTGGTCTTTCATAAAAATATATAAATTGTAATTAGATAATCACGTTTTGAATAACGTCGTTATCGCCATAATTTAAAATATAAATTATATTTATCTAATTATTATTTATCGATTAAAATTAAATTAAAAATTCAAAACGTGATAATAAAACAAAAAAAAAATACTTTCGGTTTATATAAACATCGGTCTGATATAAGTGGATGGAGGGATTTTAAAGGTAACAAGGAAGTGAGTGTATGGAATGATAAAGGAAGGGAATTAAAACTTAAATTTGAACTATAAATACATTTCTTATTCACTAAAATCACATAAAATTTTTTTTTAACTAAATTGAAAAATAAAAACTCTCGCGCACTATTAATTTATGTAATAATATGATTATTACTACTTTTTAGATGATTACTATTATTATTATTATTATTACTATAATCATTTTCTAATTCACTATTATTTATCTGATTTAAAAATAAATCATCAGACGTTAAGATTATATCATCGCCATTCAAGATGTCCGTACTGACTTCCCCGTTTAACAGCAGATGATTATCTGAATTTATTAAATCATTACCATTCGAATTGATTGGCTCGATAAGAGTACGATGTTGTGGCGGTAATACTGGATCACCATGAACTATGTGCGGCGCTTCATTAAATTCATCTAGTTCATCTGTAAAAATTTTAACCATAAATTTATTTTCTCATTTTGTAATATAATATTAACCAGAAATACCTGAATAATTTTGGCCAGCTAATAATAAATATTGTCCAGATCTATTTGGCCATAATAAACCTGTCATAACACAATAAGCTAAACAATCGGCAGAATTTGTTATACCTATAAACAGTTTGGTGTTATTTAATTTTTTTTTTTTTAAATCTATTAAATTCACTTACCTAATAATAATTTATACCGCCATAGCGGACTCACTTGCAGTGCAACAACCGCAACTACCGGTAAATAAATAAACCACACAAGGCTTGATGCGCCAAAGTGTAATAAAAATTCTAATTTCTTTGTGGAATGCTCATATTTCATTGTATTTCGCAGCTCCCACAAAAACCATAACATAAAAGCTATTCGGCATGCAAGCACAAGCCAACCAGGCCACGTTTGATATTCGTCTATGTCCGATATAATATCGACTTCCGTCTAAAATTAATAAAATTTATTTGTTAATATTAAAAAATTCAAGCTATTGTCCTATATTTGCATGTCATACACAATTCCATACGTAAAGGAATACATTAAAGCCACAGTAAGGTATCCAGATTATCATCAACATAATCCAATCGCTGCGGCTTATTTGTTGTCTTGTCACCGCCCATCCCTTTGCCAGCAGCAGTAGTATGAGCATAAAAGATGCCTGAAAACAAAAATTGAAGTAAAAATGAATTCTTATAAATATTTTCTTTCACGAGCTAATTCTGCAATAATAACTAGAAAGCAAATTTTGTTCGACATCCGAGACACGAGACAACAATTTCGTATACGTATAAGGTGTATAGTTAGGGTTACCAGATAAAACTTGTTTAAAATACGAACAACCACGTACAAGAAATTACCACTACTAAAGTTTTGAAGGACAGAGCACTAAATGCGGATCGAAATAACTTTCTGTACGTTTACCGACCTCACCAATATTTCTGTAGATAATCAAGCAAATTCAAGGCCAATACAATTCGTCTGATTGGAAATGTATATATGAGTCTGGCCTGACTCATGAGGCGCAAATGTGACTCGCCGAACATGTACCTAATATGCGAATAATTTTGATACTACTGGTTTAATTTAATGTAAAAATAGGCTCAACAAGTTTATCCTAAACGTTTAAAATGGTTCCTTCCAAAGAAAAACCATTTTCGAATTGGACGATTTTACGAACAACCAACAACTTATTTTGAAAAGTCGACCTGCCTTGCTTATGTGGGTTACCGTAATCCACATAATATTTTATTCTATTAGTCTATTGGAGTAATTACGATAGCTTTTATATAGTATTATGGTAGCCTCAAAATCAAATGCGCACTTCAATTCCGGTTTTGATTAATATGAGCGGGTAACGTTGACGTGCTTATTTTAATGACAAATCATAAATCAGCTCGAAATGGGATATCACCACTTCTGAGACATTAACCCATAAATTTGTGTCCGTCACGCCAGCCGGAACCAAACAACTATGGCACAAGTAACACGATGCATTGTGCATCATTGAGCACTATATGCTTTTTTAGCCGGAACCTTATAATTACTACCAGCCGAAACCTGGGGGCCTACTATTGAAATCAACCGCCGTCGATTTTTGTTCGTTGTTTATATTTTTCAGCAATAGTAATTAATTAATTAAAAACGACGGCGGTCGATTTTAATAGTAGGCCCCTGGTAAAGCCGGCCAGAACTATACAACAGCCAAAACAACTATGGCACTAGTAGCACGATTAATTGTGCATCATTGTGCACTATATAATTTTTCAGCCGAAACCTTATAAATCCATAAATATCCTTCGGATTCTTCGAAAAAAACCTTACAAATTCAGACGGAACCATACCACATTGTGTGGTTTTTTCACGAACAATTGTATATTACTGGATTTGTAAGGTTCCGGCTGAAAAATTATATAGTGCACAATAATGCACAACGCATCGTGCTACTTGTGCTATAGTTGGTTTGGGTGTAATACAGTTCTGGCTGGCTTTATTAGGTTATGGTCGGAATTATAAGATTCCAGCTGAAAACTTGTATAGTACGCACTGCATCGTGCTACTTGTGCTATATTTGATTTGGCTGTAGTACGGTTTTGACTGGCTTTGTAAGGTTCTGGGCGGAATTATAAGGTTCCAGCTGAAAAATTATATAGTGCACAATGATGCACAACGCATCGTGCTACTTGTGCCATAGCTAGTTTGGCTGTAGAGGGTATGGTTCCGGCTGAAATTTTATAAATCTTAAAACGTTGGCTGAATAACATATTGAACAAATATTGAAATATACTAAATAAACTATTATGTAGTAACCATATTGTTAGATATACTTATAAATTACTATAAAACACTTATACATAGGTGAATTTATAAAATATATTTAAATAAATCAAAAAATATATGGAGTAAATACATACATTCAAACTTGTTTGATTATTACAACCGATGAGTCGGATTGTCAACATATGTTGACAGAAGCTGGCGCCGGAACCGTTCACCGGAGGTCAATTTGATCAACGGATTTCACTTCAGCGCACTTCAATTAGTTAAGTACCATCATAATTTATTTAATTCTTATAAAGGTTTGGGTCCGGTTTTCAAAGGGTTAAGCAAAATCGATATTGATCAAAAACCTTCGGACATACTGTACCAAAACAAATCGTTGCCGGCAAAAATTTCACGGCCACCGTCATCACAAAACTATGGATCAGGCAACTCCCTGATTACTTACAAGCGGCGTTGATCCCACCCGACACGCGGATACGGGGCTCAGAGATACATGCGCCAAGCTCTAGCAATGGCCGTATAGAAATAACGCTAAAACAAATTAGCGACCGACTAGCTAAGCTAGAGAATAATTCACACACAACAACGAACTTCGTCTTCACAATCGCCACGGAGACAAACTCCTTCTTCAAAACAACCAACATCACAATCAAACCAGGGAAGTTCATTTCAACAAAACAACCGACAAACACCAAGATACCAATTTCTACATAACTGGTGTTGGCATCACGCCAAATTTGGTAACACAGCGATAAAATGTCTCAATTGCAAACCGGCTCTCAAACTAATAAGTCTTAAGGTTGTAGCGGCATACCTAAGACAACAGCTGCACAGCCGCCTAACCATCTCATTCCAATTGCTACTGACAACATTCACAAAACTGCTATTACCACTCCATTTGGCTTATTCGAATTCACCCGTATGCCATTTGGACTTAGAAATGCTGCACAAACATTTCAGCGTTTCATCAACGAAATCGTGAGATCTTGATTTCATTTTTGTATATATTGATGACATTCTCCTAGCATTAAAAGACGAGAAACAACACTTACAACATTTGGAACAATTTTCCAAAAATTAACAAATTACGGTGTCAATATTAGCACGGTAAAATGCGTGTTTGGGACGAAAAATCTTGGTTTTCTCAGTCACAAGATTACATCTAATGGAATTCTGCCGTCCGAAGGATGAATTAATGCAATTAGAGATTTCCCAGCACTACAACAAATACAACAAAGCCAGGAACAATTCGTCGGCTTGGTAAACTACTACCACCAAGCAAACAACGAAAGTCGAAAAAAGTGATTGTACAACTTACTCAGCCCCAGAATTTTTTTTTTGTTATTTAAAAAACCAAACCTTTCTTAAACTGAAATGGGCAACTGTTTCATTTATGAATTATTTCGTTTCTATTGCTATCACAACCTACTAATACAAATGCGAACAAGGTGTCTTTCTCTAATTTCGTTCAAGTATCGAAAACAAATTATTTGGTGATAGAAACGAAGTAGAATATCACAATTTTCAATCTAGCAACCTGGTAAATGATGAAATATGGTCACATTTTATTCTAAAGAAGCGAAATATAAACTTCGATAAAGTATCGAAAATGTGATGTTATGTCATCCCTGATCCAGTTCATTTCATATTTCATGAAACATCGCAAAGGCGCTTACTAGATTTCAAATCAAAATTTGTAATCTAATAGCCTGGACAGACTGCGGATTAGTTAAACTGGTTTAGCAAAATTCAATCAAACACCCTATGGAAAAATTTGAATTTGCTAGTAGATTTTTGATTTTTCGTAGTGTGCCGAACTGAATTGAATTTTATTTCCTAGATTACTTGACCGACCGAATTTTGCTAAACCAGTTTAGCTAATCCTCAGTCTGTCCAGGCTATAAGGCAAAATTTCGATCAGGTTTTCTATATAAAATTTGAACTGATCAATGGGTGTTATGAAACACAGCAATTATGCAGTCATTCCAAAGCAAAGTCCTCTGTGGAATAGTTAATACACTGTGGTACATAAGAAATGATACCCTTTATAGAGATCTGAAGATGGATTACGTCAATGAAGAAATAAGCATACACCAACGTATCAGTCTACATCAGCATATACGTTGTATGTTGGATGATACAAACGCAGTAGCACGGCTGCGACGGAGGAAACCACTTGATCCACTAGATTCAATCTGGATCGGCCAAAAATATAATAAAACTGAAAAAGTAGTCGCCTGTAGCCAAAGGCCTCCACCTACAGCAACCCTCCAAACGAGAACCCATATTATGAAAGATAAATTACTAGATGATTCGTAAATTAGTTGTAATAAATAAATCTAATTTAAAAAAAAAATACAGTAGGTGGCCATTGAATTAGCAACTTTTATAAAATTTACTTTTTCGGGGAATTCTATATCAATAAAATTCATTTAACAAATCACTACCATTTAATTTTATTAAATTAAGATTTAATGAATATAAAAAAATTAAAAAACGGTTTAACAAAGGTATTATTCAATATTTAGTCCACATTCCTTTATTCTTGAGCAACATTTCGAGTGTTTGTGGCATAGTATGGAACGAGTTTATTATGGTTTTTTAATAAGTGGGTCGTTGAACCATATGATTTTAGTTTCCTTAATCAATGTTTGTTTATCTGTGATATGTTTTTCTGATAACTGCTTTTTTAGAACCGTCCAAACATTTTCTATTGGGTTCATATCCGGAGAGTTCCCAGGCCAATCCAATAGCGGTATGTTTTTGGAACTCAAACAGTTTTTA
Source organism: Nephrotoma appendiculata (assembly GCA_947310385.1). NCBI lineage: Eukaryota > Metazoa > Arthropoda > Insecta > Diptera > Tipulidae > Nephrotoma > Nephrotoma appendiculata. The sequence continues at coordinate 144,009,119 of OX371223.1, forward strand.
ACCGATTTGGCATTGTGACAAGGAGCTCCATCCTGCTGAAAAATATATCTTTGTCGACGGCGATACAATTGAGGGAGTTTTGGAAAAAAAACCTTATCCAATATCTGGATATACTTATCAGCATTCATAATGTCATCTACTACATAAAGAGGCATAGAACGTTTTGTTGTGATACACCACCAGACCATGACAGATGTTGCATATTTAAACTTTTATGCAACACAGTCTTTGTTGAAACGTTCATGTGAGCGGCGTTTAACAAAAATATTTCCACCGGCAGTAATTTGGACCGACGATTCATCCGAGAAACAAACCTGAAAATTGGTTCGTTTAAGAAAATTTGTAAAAATGAAATAGCAAACAGGAATTTTTACTTAAATTAGACCCATCTGACCCTGAGAAGTGCTTATATTTCCGTCCCCATGCAATTCGTTTAAGTATCATGTTGTGCGTTAATTTTTGTTTAATAGTCGGAGGGCATTGTTTTAGTTCAAATTGCTTGAAGCGTCGTCGCAATGTTCTCTTCGAAATTTTGATGTCGTATTTCTTTAAAATGGCATTTATTGAAGTCGTTGATCGTTTATGATTCTGCAAAGTTAATTTTACGATGATTCTGTCTTCCCTTTCGGATGTTTTCCTTTGTTTTCTGCAATTTCCCCTGTGCCGTGGAGCCACGACCTCCCATTTTTGAGTGATTTCTTAATTCTGGACACAACGTGTTTACTGGTTCCAACTATTCTGGCAATTTCATATTGTTTTAATGATGAATGTTTCAATAAATCAGCAATACGGTGTTTTTTTGTCAGTGTAATATCTGTTTTTCACCCCACAATGATAGTACCGCGAAACTCTCAAAAATCACTTACTAAACACAATTGAAGTTTATAAACTATATCACCAATACAAAACTACTAACACAATACTTAATAAAAAAAAAAATTACTCCTCATTTATTACACTATTTGAATAGTAATGTTACGTATTGTTCATCAATCGCTGGTATTGCGAAGTACAAAAAATAAAAAAATATTCAAAAACAAATTCAGGAGAAATAACGGTAAATAATTTTGTGCGTCATAAACAACGATAGATAGGTGCTATAGAATAATGATAAAATTTTCCAGAAATTGCTTCTATTAATAGTGGAATTTCAGAAAAACAAAAGTTGCTAATTCAATGGCCATGTACTGTATTTAACATTTAAATAATAAAAAATACTTTTTCGAATTGATCATTGGCATAACTAGATTTTAGAAATGATAAAATGAAATATACACAGTACACCTTTTTATGTTGCTATCCCCTAATTTATTTTTTTAAAAAAATCTGTATAAACAACAGATGGTTGGGACGATCAATAGATTACATTTTATTGCCTATTTTTTGTCGCTCCTTCTTATATTTTTATTGCCTTTACATTACCTTACAAATCAGTAGCTACTCCTGATGTTGGCCTAACAAGTCGAAATCGATCGAGTGATTTTTTAAACTTTTTGGACAAATTTTTTAATTAAAATATTTAAAAGTTTAATTTTTGCGAAATAAAAAACAAGTATGTATTTAGTAAAATTTGTGTATTAAGTGTTATCAAGTTACACACCAGATGTGCCGACAGATAATCTAAATAATTGTGTGTAAAATCAGTTCTAGGACTGACCACCTTTACAGATTACAGCTCTCTTCAATTAGTTAAAAACCTTACAAGCATTCAATTTTTTTGGTTACTCAGTGGACAATTGCCAGTGCATTTTTTTTATCATGGCACCCTCATCCTTATAAGAAAATGTAGGATGCTGTAGTAGAAGAGTATAAAAAAATGGCAACTGCTCATTCCACCAGCATTCAAATACTTTACTTAACAACACAACATATAGCAGAAATTTACAAAAAGTATTGATTCATTAGTTGGTTGTACCAATCAGAGGACAGAAGGAAATCCCACACAATTTTGATAGATTTTCCTAATAACTCTTTTAAAATCTGTTACGCATTTACAGGTAAATTATTATTTATGCATACATGTTGAATAACAAAAATATGTATATTTAAAATGAATTAACTTACCCGACTAAAAATATCGAATATATCCCCCGTCGTCTTCAAACCTTCATTTCCCACACCGTTCAAGGCAAACCGTATCATATGAATTAATATAAGACACAAACTTATAAATTCAATGAGCAAACTACCCGTAAATAGTTTTGTAACGGGATGTTTTTGTAATTTCACCGCATAGACTTGCATTGGCACAAGCACCAAATAAATAATAAAGAAAATCAAATACATTTCCAATATATTTTGTTGATCGAATGAGAAATGATATATCAATAAATTGGCCGATGTTTGTCTAGGATTCCCGTTCACCACTTCAAAATCGTAATGTATTATTGGCGGTGGCTCATCACTTGACATTTTCGCTTTATCGTAATTGTAGTGCTCCCATTTACACGTTTGCTTGTTGCGATAACATGCCACCATTGAGATATACCAAAATCTGTAAGCAAAAAAGCAAAATACATAATATTAAATCAGTTATAAATCAAAATCCTTAAGGACTTTTAAATTACTCTCGTTATATGTTCGTGAATTTGAAATGGGAAAATATTAGAAATTAAAATTTCCCGAATACTTGTGCTTAACAGAATTTTTATTTTTAATAAACGAGATGAATACAATATTTTTTTTTTTTTTTGATATGCAAATTTATATTTATCTTTTAATAAGGATTTCCTTAAAGAGGGCTTTATATACCATACGAAATGAAACGGGACGGGAACAAAATGAACCCACTTAAACTTTACTCTCTATATTTTGTATATGCAAAAGGAACAAAAAATTGAATTTTCCATCAATTTCCTCTTGACGAATCTTAACTTTTTTCCGTTAAACCAAACATAGAAAATGAAATCACATCATTTTTGAGCTGTGTAAGATTTTATGGTTGAGATAATATTTGATTAAGATTTGTGTAGGTTGGGTCGTTTGATTATAGGAATGTAAATATTTTGTCAGTTCAAAAAATGTCGTTTGTGCTCAAAACGTGATAGAAGAAGAAATCTTTTTTAAGAAAATTAAATGTGGAAAATAATGCACAACTAAAAGCACTACTCGTATGTCAACAGAAAAAAAAAACTGAAAGATGGAAAAAATAAATTAAATCTTATGCTTATCTAAGATCATCTCATCACCATGATACGATGCACAACTCCTTCGAACTATTCATAGTTTAGAATCGGAGGTTCAGATTTTCTAGGGCCCTCACTTTCTTTCGCAATCCTTTTTTTTGTAGGAAAGTAGCTATGTACATTATCAAAACTTTTTTTTGTTTTTCTTTCAATGTACTTTTGAACAGGGGCGCATGTCGATATTAATAGGTTTTTAAAGGCTAATTTCTTAAAAACTGCTTAACCGATTTTAATAAATGAGAAACCAAATGAAACGGATTTAACGGTAGTTTTAGAAATGTTTATTATTTTAAAATTTGTATTAATTGGTTGAATAAGCGAAATATCAAGCTCTACAAAGCATGGGTTAGCTCATTACTAAAATATGATATAATAAATTTTATGATGTTATCACTAAACCTTTAAGGATGCATTACTTTTAATTTTATAGTCAGCAAATAGAAATTTGATTATTCGACAAAACAAGTAGGCCCAGGTACAAGCTTTCAGAATATTTACTAATCCATTTTGATTTATTAGGTATTATTACCAAATTTCATACCACGAAACTAGTTCCAACACAAATAGTGACAATAACTTTATCCAACACAAATATGAATGTATGTATGTTTTATAACAAATCGGGATACACAACCTTTCATTCCCCCCCCCCCCCCCTTTTTAAAATCCTGTTAGTTTATAAATGGACGTAGTGGTCAATCTAGTCGGAGCGATAGTCATAACCGATACGTCAGTGACTACACTAGAAACAAAAGTTCACAAAATAACTGATTAAACGAAGCTTGCATAACAACAAAACGTGTTGTGTATAAATATCTAGACATTCTTCCACGGAATAGCGCTTCACAATGAATCCACCAATATCATCCTTGAAGTTCGGACGAATTATTCCTACTTTGTTTTAAATATTAGTGCGCCAACTTCTAAAGAAAAAGAGATACTTTTGCAACCATCCGAATTCAAAGTTCTTGATAACTAGACCGTTGCAAGACCAAAAACAATAAGGTACGTTTGTAGTCATCATCTCCTTTTCTTACTAGAACTTATTTTAACAATTTGGCGTATAGAGGAAATCCCAGAAAAGCTGAAGTATGTCTTGTACATGTCCGTGTCGTAAAGCTAAAGGTTCGGAACACGTACTTAATTTTGACCAATTTTTATCCAACTAGATCAGAAAGGTAATAATTATTTATAGGTATTCAAGTACAACAGCAACCAAAGAGAATACTAATAGAACGTCTTGTCTTATCTCAGAAAACCGATAGACATGTTGTAATAACTACGTGCTATTGACGCTTGGATTCTTCAGGAATAATCTTAAAAGCATGTTGAGTGTTTTTAATTAGAATTAACATCTCAACAATTTAGTCTTTTCATCTACGAAATGAAAAACGCTAATGGTTTCATAATGTGTCATTTGGGCATAATACAATTAATTTTTTTTAGTAACGGTTTAACCAATGTGTTGTGGAGCTAGAAACATTTAGACCATCAAGTATTATTTAATGGAGAGCAAGTAATACAGTGAAAAAAGACGTAATCAACATCATCAACAATTTGGATGACCACAAGGGAACGCAAAGAAGAATACACAGTATGCCTCATCCAGCAGATCAATGAGCTGGCTAGGACAATGAATTGACCAATAATTAATCGAAGTAAAAATTGATCATCATAATCTCATGTGACGTGGCTAATTTCTTAATGGAAAGTATCGCCAGTGAAAAAAACGTTGTATTTAATGCTAGAATTTATGACCGAAAATCTATTGCTTGTTATAAAATAGGCGGAGAACCGTGGCCCACTGTTCACAAGTTAGTATGTATTTATTGAATATAGACACCAAATTTCGTTAAAGTTTAAGGATGTGGGGTCAAAAAAAGGCCGTTTTTGCGTGGAATCGCTGTAAAAGATTTCAATTAAATTAATCAAATAATGAAAATGGTTTTGAAGAAAATGAATTCGTTACTTGGCACAGTAACCACCAAGTGATACAGTTTAGTATGAATATTGATTTATACGCGATTCTTGGCTTGGCGAAAGTCAAGTTTCTTGCCTTGTTTTAATTGCACCGGGTACTCATCGCAGTGAATGTTTGGTTCTGCATCGTGGCCTTATTGTTTTCCTCACGATTGATATTCACTAAAACATACCCAAATTTATTCCTACTGGTTCTAATCTCCAATCGACGTTGTTATCATGGGCGGGCCACAATAACACCTGCGGTGGAGATTTTCGAATGCAGGAATGGTGCGGATGAACAATTTGCAGAATTCAATCAGCTTACTTAACTCATTGTCTAACTGACCAGGTATCCTGATATGTCAGGGTAGTCCCACCAATTTTTAAATTTATTTCTATGATCTCAATTACCACATTTTTGGACCCCTCTCAAACAAAAATGTTAAATACAATCTCATGCATTTTTTCTGAATGAAGTAGATGAAGTTTTTCAACGTATCACTTCAATAATTTTATTAGAAAACCATAATTTTATAGCACTCTCAGAGAAGTCAATTTTTATAGTAGATATCCATGATTTAACATACTTGGAGGTATGTTTCGGATCGTTATCCTGCTGAAACAACCATTTTAATGGCATATTTTCTTCGACATCCCGCATAAGGCAACATTTGGTGCTCTAAAATGTCTCGATATACAAACTGGTCAATAATGCCGTTAATGCAATGTAGTGGTCCCAACCCAGAAAATTCCGAAAAACGACCCCAACCATCAAACCCTTGTCCCCACCATGTTTTACAGTTCCTACTGTATGTCAAGTATGTATGAGTTGGTTAACCTCATTGTATGTAACTATATGAGTTGGTAACTTATTGTAGTTGTATGAGTTGGTTAATCTCATTTGCTTCTTTCATTATGAGAATCTCATTCATACATTCGGCCCATTTCTTACCATTCATAATGACCTTACTGTCTATGTCAACATTTGTATCACCTAAGCATGTCCTGATCAAATAATGATCACTACCCAAATTCTCATCTGTGACATTCCAAGTGACTTGGTCCGCCAGCCCGCTAGACATTAATGTTAAATCTATCGTGCTGGCTGTCGACCACACCCTCACCATTCTAGTCGACCCACCATCATTCAGGAATACGAAATCGGAATCGAGAATGAAGCGGTCAACCAGTTACCTCTAGCATCAGTTCTTTCACTCCCCCATATTCTCGAATGCGCATTCATATCACCCGCTAGAATCACGTCACTTTTGCCTTCCAAACAAAATTTGAAAATCTCGTTGACTTCTCTCTCTCTCTCTCTCTGTCAGACGTAGGCAACACTGCAGTTGCATAGATACAGACAAATAACAAGTTTCTGTCCAGATTCCGGGTTTTGGCTGCGATGACTTCGAAAAAACTCGAAATGCGGGCGGTATTTCACAAAGGACCAGGCACGTGCCAATATCGCCACCCCGCCGAAGCCATCAGCCCTCGATCTGGACAAATAATTGTATCGTTTCACACGAAACGTCTTACCCTCACGCTCCCAAGTTTCACACAAAATCATCACATTCACATCGTTATTGGTCAGATAATTCCGTAACATATAGCTATTGGCATATATGATGCAAATATTTATCTGGCCAATTTTCACGCATTCATTGGATCTCAGCATTCGCTCTATCATTCAAAGAAATGAAGAAGGGAGACGGCATTGATAAACGCAAATGGCACCCGCAAATGGGCCGACCAAATGGCACAATGGTTAAAGTTTTGGCGTTTGGATCGGGAGGTACCAGGCTCGAATCCCGATAGGGGTTGGATGCAAAAGGAAATTTTCATCCACAGATTACGATCTGTGATTTAAAGGAACACAACTACGACCCCCTATCGGCGTGCAAAACTCATGGGCCGACCGACCCATCTTCCATGTCCAGTATAGGCTGGCATGGAGCTATGCAATGCGCAGATGATAACTTAAATCGGCTCTATAGCCGTACGTCTTCGATTTGGCAGATCATGCGTAAAGTAAAACGTAAAAATAAACCGCGAAAAAAACGCAAATGCATTCTCTCTCCTCCTTCCCTCATTCATCATCATACTACTTACATGTGTTAATTCATTTGGGGTTAAATGTGAATGTCTCATTTCTAGCCATGCTTCGCCTTTTTTTATTGTTTCTATGTCCATTGTTGTATTACGAGTTGTTTGTTGATGTGATTGCGATTGTTGTTGTTGTAATCTTTCTTGTTGTTGTTGTACGTGCTGTATTTGTTGTTGTAGTTTGTTCGTTTCTAGTATTTGTTTTGATTGTTGCAGCTGTTGTTGTTTTTGTTGTTGTTGTACTGGGTGTTTTTGTTGTTGTTGTCGTGGTTGGTTTAATTGTGTTTGTTGTTGACTTAAGGTTGAAATGGTTTTTAGATATGATTGTGATTTTGTCTGTTCTAATTGGTTTTCTTCGTTTTGCGGCTTTTGTAATGTGTTTGGTGGGTAAAGGCGATTTTTAGTGTCTCTGCATATGTTGTCTGGTTAGCTGGTGTGGTGTTTGCATATAATCGAAAATATTTGGCTTTCGCCTCAGGAAATGTTATTCTATCTACAGTTTTGATTTTCACTATTTCTACTTCTCGTTTATATACTTGACATTCCTTACTGTTGCTGGTGTGTGCCTCTCCACAATTTGTGCATTTTAGTGTAGTGCACGGCTGGTTGTGTGGTGTTGCTTCACTACATTTGTAGCACTTAGGATCACTTGTACATCTTTTTTTTGTATGACCAAATTTGTGACATGCGGTGAACTTCAAAGGATTTGGAATATACAACCGAATACTTAGTTCTAGAAAACCTCCCCTCACATATTCCGGTAACACTGGTGAATTAAAAGTCAGGATAATTGCTGCTATGTCCGTTAACTTGTTTTCCACCCATTTCTTTATTTTATATATGATGATTGATTATTAGATATTTTTCATTCACTCCATTGCAATCCATTGTATCTGCGCCAAATTCTAATCTCTTTATACGCATTTCTTCGATCTTTTTCCTTTTGGAGGGTTGGGTATTATTTCCCAACATCCTCAACGATGCAAATCTATTTCGGCTTTCAAACATTGCCTCTTTTTAGGGCCGAAGCCCCCCTTTTGCCCACCCCTGACTTCGCTTACAGTCTAAAATCACGCCGCTTAAATATAAACAAACACTTGTTGTTGTTGCCACCAAACAATAATTCACTTAACACACTATATATTTGCGTCCACCACCTTTTTAATACTATAAAATTGCTCTTACACCACTACAAAACTATTCCAACTTAATGAAAACCCAAAACCACTTAAATTAACTATTTATCAATTGAAAAGGGAATTTTGCACCGAGCTGTCAAAATTTTTATGTACGACGTATGCGGATGCACGGCGTCTATTTAATTACACCATAAATAAGAAAAAAAAACACTATCGAAAAAATCATAATAGGCTCCCTATTTACCTTAAAAACTATTCAACCCACTTCGACAGAACGCGAAAGATTTACATCGTCATCTATTTTTTGCTCAAAAAAGTGATCATCTTTAAGCGATTTCTCGCTTGACTGTCTGCGTTTTTTAAAAAGTTATTTTTTAAACAAACAATAAAATTATGTATAGACCCTATAGGCATAGAATATAGAATACAAACAGAAGGAACATAACCCGAGTTTTCTATGGAAAAATTTCGACCGTTTTTTTTATCCTTGATTTGTATGGAAAAGGGTAGAATATAGTAGTGAAAAAAATTGTGCACTGAACTTTTTTATAGTCAATAAGGGTAGAGTCAAATTTTTTTTGGTCCACTTAATAGCGTATATATATATACTTAATATATGCTATAGGTCTAAAGGTAAAGGGTGTTTTTTAGAGGTTCACAATTTTAAATTAAAATAAAACTTAATGTTGTGTTCCGAGTGTTCAATCGCCTCTGGTTTATCGGCGTAGACAAGTGACCTAACATATCCGTAAAGAAAATACTCTAATGGAGTTAGATCACACGATTTCGGTGGCCAATTACGTGAAATTAGTCTTTCATCAAATGTTTCTTTGAGTAAATTAATTGTATCCTGCGCTGTGTGGCATGTAGCACTGTTCTGTTGGACGCACATATCAGCAAGATTTATGCCAGCCAATTGGGGTACAAAAACATTAGAAAATATGTCTCTATACGGTTCACCGTGGACTGTAACATTCCGCCCATCATCGTGAAAACATTTGAACCAACGATTCCTTCGGCTCATAAAGCACACCAAACAGTGATTTTCTTTAGATGTAATGGTGTTTCGGCAAAGCCTTGTGATATTCCACAAGGGCACAACTCCAAATCCGACAATTCTATTTATTAACGTACCCATTCAACCAAAAGTGGGCTGTTTCGCTGAACAAAATTTAGTTTGGAAAATCAACATCAATATCAATCTGTGATTCAGCCCATTGGCCGAATTAGCGGCGTGTACGATGGTCGGATGGCTTTAATTCCTACACAAGTTGAATTTTGTATGGATACATCTTCAGTTGCTGAGAACGACGTCGAATTGTTGATTTGGGTCTTCCTCAATGCTATGCTGTACAGCGTCTATCGCTTGTTCGGTACGCACTATGCATTGTTCGACGTCTTACTGGATGAGTATTATCATTTAGAGTATACGTGGTGCGAAAACGATGCATAGTTAACCGAATTACTAGCTCGGGTGGACGATTATGACGACCGTAAAATGGAAATAATACGCGATGAGTTTGCCGAACAAGTGGCAAATCAAACTGATGACAAAGCAGATGTCAGCTGTGAAAATTTGTAATTTTTTTTGTTAGTATTTGTGTCATTTGTATGATGAACAGTACCAAAATAACGCGATCCGGGCGAATCGGTTTAATTTTTATGGTGCTTACCTCCTTTTCTCAGCACATTACGTCTGCTCTCGAGCTGTGGAGTGTCATTATTTAACATGCCAATATATTTTATATTATCTATTATCATAAATTAATTTTACATCTAATAATAAAATTTTATAGGTAAATTTATTTTAAATTTCATAAATTTTAGAAATTATAAAAAATCGAAAATACAAAAACAACGCAAAAATATGGCGTTTACAATGAATGGTTAACCCTTTGAGTGCCAAAAAGCGCAATCGTGTTCCTCAATACACTAGCCGAAATCATGTTTGCACTGAAAGAGTTAATATGAATAAACAAAGAATGACACGTGACTTGCATATGCAGAAAAACAATCATACGCAAGAAACTACCACAAATACATATGCTACTACTATATCATTCCGGTTACACTCATTTCGTTTCACACATTTTGAGACAAAGTCGATATACAGATTTTGTTCCAAAATTGAGACTTGAGAGTTGGGAGTTTTGGTGCTGTTTGACTTAATCGATGCACAAATTTGATATTATTGTTCATTTGTTTTGTTCGTTTGTTTGGGTCATTTGATGATGTGGCGTAAATGTTTACAATTATATAAACCAAGAGGTTAAATTCAGCGAACCCAAACATAATAGATTCATTGATATAACAATATCAGAAGTATAAATACAGCTTTGAATAAGTGTCTGTTTTTAAAACAGTTTTAGTCGAATGTCGAGAAAAAATCAGTTCTTTATTATTCCGCTTAAAATTTAGAAAATAATCTTTATAATTTGTTGCAAATTTTATTTTAAAATTTAATATGCAAAATTTTCCTTGATATATGAGAAATGTTTCATAATATTTGAAAAAAACTGAAAAGGCCATATGGCACTTGCCTTGATTGGGTTGTACAGACAACCCGCTTTAAAAACTACTTTCTCGAACTTTGGCAATATAGCGGCTGAAAAATCTGCAAGCGAGCATCCCATTGGATGAATAGTAAAAATAAAAGCATTAAGTGATAAAAAGTAATGAAATATGCAGCGCATATGACTTCTACCAACCCTCCAAACTTATATTTGTAATAATAATGAAAAAGTTTTGCCCCTAAAAGTTGGTATGTAAATTTAAACCTAAAATTTTTTTGTCGTTGAATTATTACATTTGTTGATGAAATGATAAAACTTCAAAGAATAATCTAAATTATAGAAACTGCTCAACAAAGCTCCTCCAAATTTTTCTATATATGTATTTTGATTATTTACCGCCCACATCATCAGCAACTATAAAAATCCTCTGAAATCTCGCTTTTTATTATATTTTTCAATTACATCTACCAAATACATTGGAGACCCATTCATAACTGACACATGTTTTTCGTGCTGTATCTCATCGTTGAATTATACTAAGTGGAAGCGTAATAAACAAATAAAAATTCGCCCGGAAATTTATTTCATCTCGGAATCATTTTTTTTTCGTTAACCGTTCCTAATGTAGATTATTTAACTTTGGTTATTGCTTATTTTTTTATTATGATTATTGGGAAAATGTTTTTCGAATCAATAACTTTTTACACATATCCAGACATTTCCCTTTCCGAGTTTTCTTTGCACACACAAAAAAATATTGCCCAAATCAATTTGGATATTTGAAATTTTCAGTTTTTTTTTATTCATTTTGTATTTTTCAAATTAAAATTCCCAAATGATTTCAAACTTGAAAGTAAAATAAGAAAATTGAAAATTTATAGTTAGTTTCCGTTGTAAAGCTTTCTCAGTATATAAATGTACAGTAGATGTGTTGGATTGAGGAAAATAATAAATTTCCAATTTTTTCCGATTTTCAAATATTGAGATTATACACATTGTCATTATGTAGATGAAGTATATAGGCACCGATCGAAATGTTCAGTGGAAGCTTGAATATTTACCAACGTGTATACCAAATATAATTTCACAAAATGAATTTTCCTAAAGCAACACAAATAACAGGCATATCAAAGATTAAACTAAACTAAAGGAATTTTTTTTAGTAAAGGATAATATAATAAAACAATTGAAATGGAAAATTAGTTACATAAAATGATAAGGAATGAGCGGGCGGAAAAATAAGAGATCCGAAATGACTGTAGCCGAATAAACGATATAGAAATAGATTATATGGAGATTAATATCGCACACAAAAAAATAACAACAACCAATGAAATTAGAAGGAAAACGGAAAAATAATTTTCCTTGCTTTGTTTGTTTTAAATGGTTGAGAAGCAGGATGATAATTTTGCGTTTACGGTCAATAAGCAGTAATTTTATTTTTGTTGCTGTTGTTATATTTGGATTTAACTTGCCCCGATAACACAAGAGAGCCAACGTCAATTCGAAGGTAATTTTATGGATGAATATGCACAAAAATCCTTTTTCATTTTTGTGTTTGTTTGTAATCAATACGTGAAGGTATTTTTCTGTATCGTAGTTATAAACATTTAGGATATATGAGTACGTGTATGTGTATGAACTAGGTAGTTGGTAGGATAGACAATAAATTTACGATTGACCTGGTACGGATAAAGTTGCTTGCTTTGAAAAGAGTTTGTTTGGGTATTGTTTAAGGGATGAATTCACATTTGCTGTAAGTAAGGTGTTAACTTTTTTAGGAGTCGTGTATAGATTTGAAAATAAAGTATTAATTCAATTAAACAATAAATGCACTGATTTTAAAGAATTTAGAGCTTCTTACTATAAACCCGTGCATAATTTATTGTAAAATAGGGTGCTCTTGTCAACGACCAAAAATTCTACTGTGAGTTGAGCGTGAAACCACGTACGACTGATTTGGGTCTTTTCTCTAGGGTATACAAACTTCCTCAAATTGTCCCGCCCCATTTCAAATGATATCACCCAAGTGCCATTGGGACTTGGGGTTTGGTGATCTACATAATATACCTGCTCTACACTTCAAACATTAGGCCCGTTTTATTATAGAAAGGACTACTGGTTGGCGGCCGACTCTAAATGTTCTAGCGAACCTAAATTCTTTCATGAAATTTTAAGCAACACCTGCGTTGTGCATCATACAGGCATTCATCAGCGAATTCCCACTCAAGCACTGGAAATTCACTTTTATCTCCCAAACTTGGATCGGATAAGCTGATAAACGTAAATGGAAGCAAGCTTCTATAAAGCTCAACTCCATATCCATATAAACCTGTACGAACACAGGACACTTATACACAAATATATCTTAGATAACAGAGAACATGAAGGTCTCTCTCGCTCTTCCCAAACGACAGCAGTATGTTCCAAACTGAATTAATTGCTATAAGCGAGGCCGTGGAGTGGTTGAGTTATAAAATAATATCTGAAAGGGAAATTCTCATTTTTACGAACAGTCAAGCTTGCATTAAAACACTAAAATAAATTTAGACCAAAATTGTACTAAATATGACAGATCAGTAGGTAGTGGCTTCTAGAGCACTTCATCATTACGGGGAATTTAAAGGCAGATGAATTGGCACGTCGTGGTACAACCTGCGTCACGGAGCAAATACTGCTCCCATGTTAAATGACCTGAGGCGAAGTGCGCAGTGAGGCAGACGACAAGATAATTTTACGCTCCTTGAAAACTCTTGATGGATTAATTGAGTAGAGAAGAATCTATTACGTAGTAAAATAAAGTATAGAAATCATGAAGAATTTTGATCGCGATATTTTTGCAGATTTACCTTTCGCTATATCGCCAAAGTCAAAAAAGTAGTTTTTAAAAAATCTCTAAGTGTGAGTGTGGTGTCGTGCAGACACTGTCGTGCACGCACATGTTGGTTCTCTACAGGCCAGACGAATTCACTTCAACTTCATACTTAAGCTTTTCTTTAAATTGGGAGATCCCAGTGATTTTTGGCCGAAATAGGTTCACCGGAAATGACAGCGTCGATGAGAATTTTTCCGTTTTTTGTAAATATTTTAAAAAAGATCGAAATTCCTCCTTTCAAACTCACCTCAACATAAAAATAAAATTTTCCTCAATGGCCTTTATTGACTAGGATTACGATCTATGACCAGCTGGTACAACATTAGGCTAATCTTAGAAACAGCGTAGAATCTTGCCGATAGATCATGTACCATTGAATAGACATGGCTGTTGACTATAATATTAAAATTTTGAAACGCGGACCATTATATTGAATATTTATTGAAGCACCCAAAACTAAATCCACAAAATTCCTTCCTCCAGACCCAACATTCAAAGAAGGGGTAGGATTCGATTTTTAACATTCAGGTTGAAAAATATTCGGTCCGGGCTTTAACTTTAGTTTGATACTAGACTCCCAAGTTTCTTGTTGATATTCATAAAAATGCAAAACCACTGCATTTCGACCTTTTGAGTTTACTCGAACGCCATACGGCCGTAGTTTAGGCATTCCGGCGATTCATTAACGATGTGTTGAAGTACTACTAAAACTACGTTTTTTTCTTATAGTGATTAAATCTTCATTGCAACTCGCTCCGATATAGAACATATCGATTTAGTATCGAAATGTTCCTCCGCATTTGGAATCAATATTACGGCTTCGAAATGTAATTTTGGCAGTAGGCTGTCCACAACTCAACTTACTCCAACTACAGAATTTCGATAGACGGTCCATCAAAAGACAGAGTGGAAGCCACAAAAATTTCCAGAGTCAATATCAATCTACTAAAATCAGTTGGTATGATGAACTATAGTATTACCAACACTTTATAGCAACTGGAATTTTATTGCTTATTCAGTGTTATCAAACTTACACGAATCACGTAATGATTATTTAAAGGGACTCAGCCTAGTGTAGAATGAAACGCGACGACCGCTTTAGTTGCAAATGCAAGACGCATTCAACCGCATCGGGCAATTTCCGTATTGAATAAACAAAGTTCGGATTTCACTGGTTTATATGAAAAAGAAGAACCGATGTGGAGAACTACATTTCCGGTTTTTTTTTGAAAAATTAAAAATTTCAATAGAAATATAAAAAATGGTTTATTCAAAGTATTGCCCTTCGTTATCGACACTTTTATGCCATCTCTCTGCAATACATGAATAAAAAGACGATAAAATGATGAATTTTTGGACCGGAACCATTCATCCAACTAATTTTGCACTTCTTCGAAACTGGAAAAGTGTAGCCCTGCCAAGGGATGCGTCATCGATCGGAACAAGTGATAATCCGAGGGGGCCAGATCTGCCGAATAAGGCGAGGGCAGTAGTAGATCCCATCTGTTTTGATATTGTCCTGGGCGATGGGAGTGCGATGGCATGGAGCGTTGTCGTGATGCAATATCACTCGTTCGTGTTTCGTGTCCTATTCTAGCCGTTTTTCGAGCAATACATGGTTCAGATTGATGAGATGTTGTCAGTAGCTTTGCACATTGACAGTTTCGACCTGTTTCAGCAACTCATAGTACCCGGTTTCTTTCCGGTCCCACCCATCGCTTTCCGAAGCGATTTGGCCGTGCCGTCGATGTTGATGCTTCGCCAGGTGAAATCCACGACCTTTTGCATTTGATATTCTTAAAAAAGATCCATTTCTCAGTTCCCGTAATAATACGACACAGAAAGATCTTTCTTTCATGCATTTCGCAAGTGGCTCTCCGTATTTCCATCTGTCTCTCAGTCAACTCATGCGGCACCCATCTTCCCTCCTTTTGGATTTTTCCCATAGCATGTAAACGTTTGTAAATATCTTGGAGAGTCGTGTTTAATGCCTCCGCAAGTTGATCTGGAGTTTACATACCATCTGTATCCAATAACGCTTGCAGTTCAGTGTCTTAAAATGTTTTTGGACTTCCGGAGCGCTTCTTGCTATCAATGTCGATATCGCCACTTCTGAAACGTTTAAACCAATCTTCACAGGTAGTTTTCGATGGTGTATGTTCGCCGTAGGCCTCCTTATACAAATGACGTGCTTCAGCTGCATTTGTTCTAAGTTGAAGCAGAAAAGCAAATCTTCCCGCAAATGTAGTTTGGACATTTTCGTTCTTAGAAAAAATATTTTGCGTTGCGATATGTGCTGGTATTATAACTGGTTATCGTTAACAACTGTCCACGATATCAATAAAACACGACTTCTGACATAAATGTCAACTAGATGTGTCGCTAGCACCATATATGTGTGAAACCCGAAAATTTAGTTGCGCACCTGATAAAAATCACACAACAACAAGTTTTGAAATTTTAAAAAATTAACCATTTTATTGAGTAATTAACAAAATATACAAAATTATTCCTCCGTAAAGGCGCGGCTGCACGAGTCCGTCTCGTGCGCGTCGCATGTTTTTCTGGTTCAATATGAAGATAGCAGCATAATCAATTTTGCTCAAAGATTGGTCTATTTTGATTGTCATTTTCAACTACATTTTTTTTTATTTTAAATTTGTGCTTGGCGTTGTGACTTGTGTTCTGGAATAATTTTTAAATAATTTTCTCGTGATTTTAATATATCGTGTAACAATATCTTACGTATGTTTTTTTTAGTTTTGATTTTTAGTTAAATTTTGTTTAAATTCCAATAATTTTTTTATTTCCAATTTAATTTTTTGACTCGTATATTATTCATTTGTTACTCCTTTACTTGCTCGCGTTTTGTTGAATTGTTGTTTAATTTCTAAATTGTTGTTTTATATTTTGATAAAAATGTCTTTTTCAAGACAAACCGCTCGTGAAATTTTAAATCGCGATATAAATATCGCTAGTTCCCTTTTATTGGCGTATTTAATTAAAAAACGCCGTCATAGTGCCCGTCGTTTTGGTGTTATGCTTGAAACAGACGTGCGGAATTTCCGCATGCGGATAGGCAAGCGGAAACGCAAGTTAACTACATGGGCGTATTTTTCAGACATTGCGTTTTTATTTTTCAGTAGAGTTTTTAATAAACAATATACAATTTGTTTTGGAATATTTGTCAAAATATTGAAAAGCCGTCGAGATCTTAATATTAATTCATGTTATTTTTTTTTTGTTATGTAGTCAACACTGCTGCGATGCGTTTTTTTTAGAAATAGAGACAACTTGCGGAAAAACGCAGCCTATGCGGAATACATGTATTTCATTTCATTTAAAGTAGTGTATTCTAATTTAAACGCACGCGTTTTTCCGCACGTCTGTTTCCAGCATTAATCTAGTGAACAGAGGTAGACTGCGTCAAGGTTATCACAATAATCTTGTTGCCGAAATGAGGCTAGATAATAACGAAACGTTCGTTAATTTTCATCGAATGTCACCCATAGCATTCGATGAATTATTAGCATTGGTTGGCCCGTCAATACAACGGCTTGATGTATGAGAAAGATCCATCAGTGCAAGTCAACGCTTGTCTTTGACACTTCGGTAAGTAGCATTATACATTTATGTTAATATTAATAAAATAAACTAATTTCTCATAATTTGATTTAGTTATCTAGCTAGTGGTGATAGCATGGTGTCTATTGGGAGATATGGGTACCGTATAGGACAAAGCACTACATCACAAATTATTAGGGAAACTAGCTTAAAATTGTGGGAAGTTTTAAAGGATTTAGTTTTCCCTACTCCTAGTAACACAATGTGGAAAGAAATTGCAAGAGATTTTGAGCAGCAATGGATTTTCCCACATTGTGTAGGAGCAATGGACGGCAAGTATGTGATTATTCAAGTAAGTTTACCATTTTAAATATATATATATATGTGTATCTTATATTATAATAATATTTAATTGATGTTTTCAGGCATTTGGAAACTCCGGATCGAATAATTTTAATTATAAGCACAGCCACAGCATTGTTCCTTTTGCCATATGCGATGCCAATTATAAATTTATAATGGTAGACATTGGGGCACCGAGTCATGTAGGCGACAGCTCAATCTTCAGGAGAAGTGAGTTTGGAAGAGCTGTAATTCGGGGGGGGGGGGGGGGAGGGGGTGATGAATTAAGTCTCCCACCACCAGAAACTTTACGTGACGGCAACGAATATTCGTTCGTTTTTGTAGGGGATGAAGCATTTCCGCTCCTTCCGAACCTCATGCGGCCTTATCCAGGTCGAAATACATCAGTATTGCCTGTTTCTAAAAATGTATACAACTACAGGCTATCAAGAGCTCGAAGGGTCATCGAAAATGCCTTTGGTATCCTAGCAAGCAAATGGAGGATATATCGCAAACCAATTATTGCTAGCAAATTGACGGTAGTGGCAGTAGTAAAAGCAACCGTTGTTCTGCATAATTGGCTTCGAGAAAATAACTTACGGGAATATGGCAGAACTAATTTAGTTGATAGCCACGCTGTTGGAACAAATCGCCTAGGAAGCCAAAATGAAGATAACAGTGGAATACGACAAATTCAACAAGTCAGCTCAAACAATCCCAGCCGAAATGCAATCGAAATTAGGGATAAATTCAAAACATATTTCAACGATGTTGATATTTTTCCTTGGCAGTTTAACTCAATTCAATAAAAAATTAATAATTTTATTCATTTATTTTATTAAAAATATCACAAAATATAAAATTACATCTTAATTAAAAAAATCACATTATATATTAATTCATAATCACAATCATATCATGAATTAATATACATAATTCATTTAAATTAAAAAGTTAATAATTAATTTAAAAAAAATAGAAAAAAAGAGAAAACCTTAAAATTAAATATTGAAATATCACAAGTATTTTAGAAAACCTTAAAACTAAATAAAAATAAAATTAACTCATATAACATAATCACATTTTGTTTTTTTTTTACTTATATTCTACCATTTGTGATACAAAATGCTCATTTGATGTAAGAAATTTGTTTGGCATAACCTCGGCCAATTTTTAAAATCACGTGTGGTTGGCTCCGCAAATGTTGTAAATATAGCTGCTTCTTTCAAATTGGACGTCAAAGCTTGTCTGTTTTCCTTTATATTTTGTAGCGCGTCTTCTAGCAAGGCATCTACTACGACGTCGTCCTGCCTTTTCCTTTTCTTTCGGCATGCTAACCCAGATGGTCCTGGAGATTGCGTGTTACTGTTTTCATTTTCTTCTGGCAGTTTTTCGGTTTGTAGTATCGGTGGTACCACCGTTTGTGGTATCGGTTGTGGTACCATAAAATTGTCCAATTCCACATTATTATTGGGGTCTGGGTCTGATACCGACACTGCAGCAGACAAAAAATTGTCACATTCCACATCATTATTCAGTAAATTTTCGGCAGTTTGATTATAAAATTTTTGTATGTACTTCAACATTTATTGTGGATAGTGGGTTCATTTGAAAACTTGTTTCTGTTGGCCTAAAATAAACATATAACATTAGTTTTTGCTGGTTTAATTAACCGTGTATACCTTGCCTTAATGTTTTTCCACCGCTTCATGCACTCTTCAGGAGATATTCCGAGAGCTTCATGTATTTCGGCCCAAACAATCCTTTTTAAGGGGTTATTTTTATAGTTTGGGTGCCTCAAATTATAAAGCAGCTCTTTACTTCGCACTGAAACAATACACATAATAATTAGTTTAATTTTACATTTCTATAATGTATTCGACATATTACAAACATAACCTAAATTTGTTTTTTTTAGTATAATATTTTTTTACGATATATCGGAATTATTTTTATAAAATATATTATTATCTATATACATATTACTTACTTTTATTTATATTTATATCAAATCAACAATTTTATTTTCACAACAAATAACAAAACTGGATGACATTTACAATTATGAAAATATTTTGAACGATGACTACGATGAAAAAAAAATTATGCCAAAAGTAGACAAAAAAAGAATGATGCTGGAAACAGATGTGCGGATTTTACGCATGCGCATTGCGTTTTTATTTTTCGCTAGAGTTTTCAATAAACAATATACAATTTGTTATGGAATTTTTGTCAAAACATTGAAAAGCCGACGTGATGTTAATATTAGCCGTGTTTTAATATTGGAGCACTATCCGGCGCCGAAGGGAAATTTTCTACTGAAACTGCTGCAGCTATTATTCACTGGTGTCGCTACTAATCAAAATTAAATTGTACTTAGCTTCATTTCATTCAGTCGAATGACAGTTCTACTTTTGTGTTTATGTTGCTTGAAAAAAATTTCGCAAACATTTTAAAACCCAAACAAATTGCGAAATAAATAATAAATTTAACAAAAATATTTTATTAATATTTAGTTGTACACAGTAATAAATATAGTGAATAAGTTTTTAAATCTAAAATTTGATTGCTGGATGTTATAAAATATAATGGTTACTCCTCCAACGAAAGCCTCTCGAACGTCATTAATATTCAAAACACGGTTGTAAACGAGCTAGATTTGATCGTGAATTTCATTAAATATTCTAATTTGTTTTGTGTTTCTTTTGTAGAATGACGATGAAGATGAAAGACGACGAAGTAGATCGGTGACCAGTAGTACGAGTAGTGTAATTGTTTCGGTACTGGAAGATAATGAAGAGTTCAAAGTTTGTTTGCAACAAATCATGGATAATGTAAGTCGTGATGTTTGAAGATTTGTTTTATATAATCGTAGAATATCGACACAGATAATGCATTTCAAACTTAATGGTTACATTGAGCAATTCGGTTGCTGCTCATCGTAAATATGTATGTCAAAAATTTCCAAGTAACTGGTGCCTCATTGGAAGCATCGAGTAAAATTTGTAGTTACCGTGCCGATATCGTACACAACGAAGTGATTTGAATGTCTGGTGGTTTATGTCGTAAGAATGTCGGCGGTAAAGGAAATGAGAATGAAGGGGAACTGAAAGGGAAAGTTCAGTTGCTGGGGGTAGTAATGATGTGCAGCATCGAAAAGCAAAGGCCAAGGCTAAAGCAAAAAGCAACGTCTACAAAGTTCAACCGTAACAAAATGTAAAGGAACGATAAATGGTAAACTAGATACGGTACTTTTCTTGGATCCCGTATTTGTCGATATAAAATCGAATTTAAGCGATATAAATAGTTCGAATCAAGCTTTTCTAAATTCGCTGGAATCGAATAATTCGGAAATTTTATTTGATTACAGTAATCCGTACTGGGATAATGCACCAAATGAATTTATACTGAATGAGGACACCCGTTGAAAATGAGAAATTTTATTTTATGAATTACAATAAGCTGGATGGCCTGTTAAAATTAGGATAATATTTACGAAATACAATATTAGTTATAAGCCATGCAACATGAATAAGTGCGTATTTGGCTGGAAACATCTAAGTAAGGAATCGCTCTATAACGATCTTTTTAATTTCAGAATGCTGCAATCAACCGCAGGTGATAGTAACATAAATATAGATGACAGCGATAGTGATAATGGATTTATGGGTGTGAAAATGTCGAAATGGTGTTGCGCCCATTCATGCTATAATTCGCAACCTAACAACCGTATGATCCAAAATTTCGCATTTCTAAAGAATGAGGATTAGTAAGTTCCATTGAATTGTTTCGATCCTGTAGGTAGGTAGAGGATTTTAATCCAATGTACTATTCTTTTCTAGCGCTCGGAAATGGGCAGTCAAGATCCGCCACTTAATTCGAGACCCAAGAAAACACGGTGGTGCGTAACTGTAGGAATCCCAACAATTGTTCAAATTCGTCCGAACCGGATGACGAACTCGAAGAGCGCCTTGAAGAAGATGACGATCCACCAAATGAAAAACTCACATGCTTCGCCGAATATTTTCTGGATGAACATGACGAAATTGATCAGTTTCCATATCGTCTATGTGCAAATGAATTTTTCGAAGAGCAAATACTATTTTTCCACGAAGATGCTCACTTGATCGAACTAATAAATAGTGTTACCGCGATCCGCAATCCAGTCCATCGATTGCTTACAACAAATATGTATACCATGCCTAAAAAGGGTTCATCAATGCGCGAAATGAACGATTTCGACGCGGTTCAGGAAAAACGAACATTTGAAATCGTGTTTTTTAGTTTATTAATTTTAAAATAAAAATGAAAAAATTAAATTAAATTATGCAATTAAAAGTTTTTGTACTAGTTTGGCCTTTTTGGGTCGCGCTACCTAGCTTGATTTGTCGGGAAAAATTTTCGTATGTCTCGCACATTATTTGCTTTAACTTCGCGCTGTGATAAAGCGGGAGTTCGTTGTGGAGCTTTTCGTTTTTATGAATTTTGAGGTTCTCTAATTTTTTCAAAAGCTCCGAGGCACGAATCAACATGTGCTATCAAGTATCGTGTGGCCCAGGAGCTCGATTATGAACCCGCTTAACATATCCATAAAATAATTTACGATGCTGACAAATACCATTACAACGCCACCAGTGAGTTTTGTAATTATTTACTTCAACATAGAATAAGTGAATTAGAATTAGTTGTTTAAAATTTGGCCCATGTCCATTGTTTCCTTTCCGTATACCCCGAATAAACAAATACGCATGAATCATTTCGTGTAGAAGTTTCAATCAAATCTTTCCGCAGTCTCAATTTTAACAAGGGTTCACTCAATCGAATTGTGCACTGCATACCAAAATTATTTTTGTGTGATCCCAGCACAACTATACATGCGTGTGGTCCATTCTAGTGAAACACATTGCAGTTTGCCCTAAAAAAATCGCAAATCACATGCTCCAAACTTTTTGTGAAATACGTATTAAAAATATATTAAATTAAAGGGTTATCCAATTCAAGCTTGATAAAGTAAACTTAAAAAAAACACACAAAATATTCGGAATGTATTGTAATTTTATTTCATTTTACAGATTGATCCTTGCCATTTTTAGTTAAACAAGATATCATTCAAATGTCCTCCACGGGACTTCTTACAGGCCTTGATTCTTTTGAGGTAATTTTCAATGACTTTTCGGCACATTTCGGGCGGTATCTCGGCCATTACCTTACGAATATTAGTTTTCAATTCGTCAAGAGTTTGAGGATTGTTCGCGTAAACACGATCTTTCGCGTAGCCCCACAAAAAGAAATCCAAAGGCGTTAAATCACAGGATCTTGGAGGCCAATTGACATCAGCCAATCGCGAAATCAAACGTCCAGGAAATTTCTCTTGCAAAAGATCTCGATTTGCTCGTGTTACGTGACTGGTTGCTCCATCCTGCTGGAACCACATATCGTTAAGATCATAATCTTCGATTTTCGTAAAAAAATAATCGGTTAACATGCGGTCATAGCGCTCAGAATTGACGGTAACGGTTCGTCCATGGTTGTTCTCAAAAAAATACGGCCCAATCACACCACCAGACCACAATGCGCACCAAACAGTGACTTTTTCCGGGTGTAATGGCTTCTCTACAATCAATTGTGGATTTTCTGAGCCCCAAATTCTACAGTTTTGCTTATTAACGTATCCACCAAGCGAAAAATGAGCTTCATCACTGAAGAAAATTTTGTTCGAAAAATCAGCATCAGCAGATTTAATAATTTTAACGCGTTGGTCGATTGTTAAATGCTCCATATTCTTAAATGGCAGAATGTCAACTAAATAAATGACAGCGTACTTGACGTTTATCTTTGACAGATGTCGGTATACAGATTTCTACTTTATCAACCTCGAATTGGATAACCCGTTATTAAAAATGTATTAATTTTTTTTTGTTTTTTTTTTAACAAAAAATTGACAACGTCAAAATTTGTAAAATGAATGAAGTTTGCTTTGATTTAAGGGTTGTACAAAACAAGGGAAATTTAAAGATTCCCCCTGAAAGGGATAGTGCTCCCGATAAATAAGTGAGCCAAGATATTTTTTTATCGATTATTAATTAAAAAATTGAATGAAAAATTTTAGTTTAGAGTTAAATAAATTAATTATATGCAATAATAGCGCGCTAAATATAAGTTTTGACTTAGAAAATTGGCTGCTCTGGATACAGCTATCAGGCGCTAATAAAAAAACACAGCAATTAACTCACGATTTTTTTTTTTGTTATCTACATCAACACTGCTGCGGTGCGTTTTTTTAGAAATAGATACAACTTGCGGAAAAACGAATCCTATGCGGAATACATGTATTTCATTTCATTTAAAGTAGTGTATCTAATAAAAACGCAAGCGTTTTTCCGCACGTCTGTTTCCAGCATGAAGCTCAAAAATGTTACTCAACATTTAGTTTTTTTTTTGTTTTTATATTGGTCGCTTGCGTCCTATTTGTTAAAAATTAAACATTTTTCAACTCAGAAGGTGAATTTTTTTTAGATTGGGGTGATTTGATTGGTTAAAAAGCGCGTCGCAAAATGCGACGCGCACGAGACGGACTCGTGCAGCCGCCTTTAAATCAGGCAACTCGAATGTTGCATAAAATCATGGAATATGAATATCACATGCATCATCGAATACGCTGCGACGTGCATTATCGAAGTGTTGACAAGCTAAAGAAGTACACGATTACCAACCACGATTATTCCTGTATCGCCTAGGATCATGGGCAATAGAATTGGCATAGTAATAACATCGCAGATCAATTTGCAAAATTTCAAAAGGCAGACCTGTTCAAGTTTGCTTTATCGATATTTTTGAACTTATGGATTGTTGGCGTTTTTTTGAATTTTCATTATCGTCATGTTTTAGTTGACTGTGCTATTTTCCTTACCGAACTGTTGAGACTGCTGATAAAACTGAATCTGATATCTGGGTAAGTTTGTCTTATATAATAATGTGTTTCCAATCTGCAACAGGAATTTGAGAAAAATCAACGGAACTTAGTAGCACTAGACAAGAATTTAAATGAAGTTTGCATTAATTTCTTTGGCTTTTTGCTATAGTAACTTAAATGTATATTTTTTAATCAATAAATAATGATTTTGTTATAGTGTTTACCACATATTCAGAGGCAAAAGACTGGGAATACCGATGCATCACAGATCCCCAAACACTTCTTTGAAATTCGGTGTACACGGCTTTGTGTCGGATCACATCTAGTTAGGAAAGGAAACTTCTTTAGCAGCCGACCGAAATCGTTGTCGATCATTATACGACCGTATAATGAGTTGGAGTGGGTGTATCGACCCTGATTGTCGTGGCATTGAATGATAGCTGCGAGTCGCTCAGCTCAATAAACCAGCGATTTTCATTTAAGATCGACTAATACTGCAAATGTGTTGAGAAAACCAGCGCTAATAAACTGATCACTTCGGCTAAAACGAAAGCATGAGTCTATGGGCGTTTGAGTCCGATATTAATCTGCAGTAATTTCGTGCCGTAGCTATTGATTTTCCAGCCATTGGCGGCTGGTAAAACTAGTTTATTGTAAATCAAATTCAAAAATGGTGATGTGTTGTAACGGCTGACGGTGAGTACCGAAATTCACAAATAGGGACAATTATTTTACGATAATTTACCCGCACTACAAAACTACCAACACTCGCCACTATAAAACAAATAATATATCTGAAATTTTGAATGGCGTCATGCGAAAGATGGCGGTACACGATAGTACTACTAATTTCACTCACCAACGCTTATTAGACAAGATGGTCTATTGAAGTCAATAGCAATACCATAGGCTGTCCCACCAGTTAACCTGATTACGCGTTCTTAAAACAAAATTTAAAAAGACAAAGACTCCTAATATGGACAAAATTTATCTTCCAAATAAAAATCTTGGATTTTTTAAGTCTTTAAAAAAAATATCAATCATTTGATCAATCTTGATCTCGATTGAATCAATCATCATTTTAAGGATAATTAGCTCAAAACTATTAATTTTGCAGTTAGACGGCGATTATCTAAATCTATGAATTAAGACTATGGCATTTGATCTAAATTTTTCTTTAATTTGAATCTATGTCCCAATACCTAAAGTTTATGTCAACTAATTTGCTACCCTCTTTAAAAACTAACGAGTCTTTGCTTCTTTTAATATATAAGAAACCGTTAAATTTTTCCCCGTCTATCATCTTAAACAGATGGTGATTCACAGCAAAATCTACTGCACATCTACCATTTTCCGATCTTCTAATAATTGCTGAACTATTTACAAATTACGTATATAAGCATCACTTAAACAATTTAAAGTAAACTGTTGTCCTTCTTTGTGAATATTTATCTTATTGTTATGAAGAACGCTTAATTAGGGACTTATCAACTCAACTTTAGAACTTTTAAATCCCTTAAGATTTATGTAAAAGTGTATCGTCTTTAAACTTATGTATTAAAAAAAAAAACAAAAAAAAAAATTTAAAAAAAGCGAAACACCCCAGTGTCCATTTTCTCAATTATGTAGGTCACCGTAAAGAAAATAATAAACTAATTTTCCCACCCCTCTAAATAAATTTAAATTTATGCGTCGAATATACCATCGATATGGTACAAAAAATTTCCCCAATGTCAGCTAAATTTTTTATTATATCCACCATTAAATTCGTTCTATAATAAATATAATTGAATTTAATTTTACATAATAATTAAAATTTTAATGAAAAAGGCCACCACCAGCAGCACAGTAGCGCAGCAGTCACGAAAATGGATATCAAAAACTGAAAAGAAATGATTTTTTTTTTAAATTCAAATGTTAATTTTACCAGCATCAACGATGACCGTGTACATAATTCTGTCCGACCGTAAATGAAGGAAAAAAGGAAGGACGAAATTATTTAGATCTCGAGATGGTGGCGGCTGATAATGACAAGGGTGTACATTCGGTAGTTAGCAGCTATAATAACAACAAAAAGCGCGTACAAATTAATAGCCACACCAAAAATGTCCTTTCGTGTTTTGTGTAATCTACATAATTTGATTTTCTTCTTATTTGTGTAAGTGCAAAAGTTTCTTATTTCAAGAAATTCGCACAAACAAAATGCGTAAACAAAATAATGTCATTCGAAATAAAAACCATTTTTCCAACTCAAATTAATGTCTTCTCTTTTAATTATATATTCATTTGAAGATTTTCGCAAATGTGTGTTATGATGATGATGATGATGGTTTGAGATAATTTTTCCTTACTTCATTTTCTTATGTTTATGTTAGATGATAAAACTTTTGAAATTTTTATTTGGTTCGTTAGATTAGGAAAACTTTATTTTTAGTTATTCTTGAAATTAGTTTGTGTTGAGTTTAACGAAATTATTGATGGTGGCGATTAAGGATTTAGATGGAAATTTCTTTTTCCACGGTCGGACCGAAAACGGTGAATTTCTATTCAACAATCGTGTACAAAATACTAGAGTGGGGAACTATACAAAGTGAAATGTAGCTAGTCAAAAATATGCTCGCTATACAAATGTTTTCAAGGTAGGACTGGATGCCTTAAGCGTATTACCAATACGTGGCCCACACACGTAATAAGCGGGTTGAGTGGCAAGCTAACAACATTTTCTCATAAAACCAATTATGTCATGAACCTTAATCAAAGACATCGGTTTATCATATCAAATTCATCACAAACTCGACCGCGGAAACAAGAAAACACGAGCAACGCTTTAAAATTGGGAACATGGAATGTTCTAAGCCTCAAAGACCTGGAGATCTCCAGAACCTTTCGAACAAAGAGTTACACATTAGACGTACTTGCACTACAAGAGCTTATATGGTCTAGGAGTGGGATCCATGACATTACCAATGGCTACACTCTTCACGAAAGCGGCTATCAGAATGGAGGAGAATTTGAAGTTGGATTCCTCATCAATCGGTGCACGATCAGAGTGCCCACTAAGAAATTTAACATCGCGATCGTCAATGTACATGCACCCACCGAAGATATATCAGGGCTGGGATGATGTACCATCACTATTTTCGACTTTCGATTTTTTTTTATATCTCATTTTTTACGAGTAAAATGGCAGCCTATTTCACTTCCAAAACTACGCATTTTCTAATGTGTTTTCAGCTTGCTGGCGTAAAACATCACTCTATTCTTTTTCTACGATTTCTAAGACTACTAGATTTATCGACTATATTTATTACCAAATAATTTTTTCGTGATACGTTTATCGAAATGTAGAAAAGAGAGAAAACTCACAATTATATCAAAAGGTTGAAATCGCGATATAAAACACATAATTGTTTACGCGAAATAGAATGATAATTGATTCCTTAAAAATGAGACATAAAAAAAGTCGAAAGTCGAAAATAGTGATGGTGCAACATCCCAGCCCAGGTGATTTTAATGCAAAAATCGGTAAGAGTACAGAAAATACATAGCACATCGGTCCTAACAACCTGCACATAAAGAGCGATACAGACGATCCGACCGACCGTCCGACCGACTTGTAGTTTACATGTTAATATTAATCTATTGTCTCGTTTTATATTACAAAAAAGAAATTCATAAATTTTATAACAATCAACCAACAGAGAATTACAGAGAAAAAAAAAAATTATTCGGTGTGTCAAAAAACATAAAACCGTTTTTGTGATATAAAACGAGACAATAGATTAACATTAACATGTAAACTACAAGCCGGTCGGACCAACCGTCGGATCGTCTGTAGCGCTTTTAACAAGTAACAACGCAACAATTCCACGTCAATGTACGCCTTTATATACCAAAATATTTGTTTCTAGAATAATCCTGAATGTGCTCCGAGAATCGAGCAAATATGTTAGTATACAAATGACGCCTAAATGTTGACCCAAATCACAAATACAATTTAAGAATTATTGAATAACTTATTCTATTCTAATCTAGGTGCCACCGTAACAATATTCACAATGTTCCGAACCGGATGTCGTACCAGGAAATGAAACAGCAGATGTTACAAGTTGAGCAACAAGAGGCGGACATTAAACAATCGAACCAGGAAATGAAACAGCAGATGGAGCAACAAGGGGTGGACATTAAACAATCGAACCAGGAAATGAAACAGCAGATGGAGCAACAAGGGGTGGACATTAAACATCAAATAGAAGATGGCCAAAAGAAAATGGACGAGAGGTTTCTGGAGTTATCTTTTACACTACACGGTAAAGTGGAAAAACTGCAAACAGAAGTACACGCAGAAATTCAAAATGTTAAAGGGACGGTTCAACAAAAAATTGAATCGGTTAAACAAGATTTTCTAACGGAAGTTAAACGTCTCGAGAAGGAGCTCTAAGATGTCAAGGCGAATGGAACGACACATCAAGTGATCCAGACAATAAACGCTGTTAAGTTAAAACCACCAACATTTGATGGAACAACATCCTTCAGTATTTTTAAGTTCCAATTCGAAACGACGATTAAGCAAAATCAGTGGAATGAAGAACAGTGTGTTGGAGCGTTAATTGTGGCTCTTAAAGGCGAAGCGGCGGAAACACTACAAATCATTCCCGAGCAGGAACAACACGTTTACATGGGGATTATGAAGGCGTTAGATCGAAAATACAAAAGTGACCACAAGCGAGAAATCTATCGCATGGAATTGAAGGGTCGATACCAAAGAGGAGGAAAATCGCTACAGGAATTTTCATCGGCAATTGAGCGGCTCACGCATTTAGCACATTCAAATATGTCGGCCGATTACAAGGAGCGAATTAAAATAGATGCATTCATTTTCGGTATTTGAGATCTTGAGACACGCAGAGCGGTGATGTTATTAATTAAGGCAACTTTTACGGAAACCATCGCTTGTGAGTTAACAAACGAAACTGCTCAGGCCATCATCAAACCAGCGTTGAAAATTCGCCGAGTGGAGATTGATTCCAGAATAGACACCGCGCGGGCTACGCCAAGGTTCAGAGATGGAACTGGCAGGAATGCTGGGTATGCAATAGAATGGGTCACATCTCACGGGACTGCTGGGAGATTAAGAAGAAACGAGCAAGGCCGCCATCTCCTATGAAGCGTAGACCAAACGAGGAGTAGATAGAATCCAGAAAGGAGGGTCAGACGACAACGGAGTCGTTAAACTAAAAAGAGTCAGCTTGAAGGGGCAGAAGCTGACTCCCACAACCGATTGCCCCATAACCTCCATCCATGTTTCGAGAGTAGCAAGATGCGGTGACAGCTTGACAATTGAAGCCGATATTGATGGCAAGAAATGCATGATCACGCTGGATACGGGAGCAACTCATACGATTGTTCGTGAGGATATTATCGATGGAATTATGGAACCAGCTAACGGAATGAAATTACGAACGGCGACTGGAGAAAATTCACCAATAAAAGGGTAAAGGGCTTAAAAATAAGGATTGGACGGAATCACTTTCAACACGAGGTGCTGGTTGCAGATATTGTAGACGACAGGGTGTATTAACCTATGATAATATCGAGTTGCCACTTCACGTTAGCGCTATAGGAGAAACGACCAGGCAAATTATAATGGATCATTGGGAGAAGCTGCCACCGAACTCGGAAACAATAGTATGGGCAAGATTGGAGGGAGATTCTGGGTCACCCAGGTTGTGGGTTGTGGAAGCCAATGAATCGGAGAGCGGAGCCAAAGAAATTATGATCGGGAAAGTTCTGGTGAAACCTGATAGCGATAATAGAGTACCAATTAGGACTCTAAATCTCTCGGATAAGACGAAAACTATCAAGAAAGGGACAATAATCGGAAAATGCGAAGAGATATCTGCGATCGTGAAGTGCGAGCAGAAAAATCCGATTAAGACGGCTAACTCGCAAGAGCAGAAAGAGGTTGTAGAACAACTCATGGAGAAATGGACCGAAGATCTTACCATGGAACAGAAAAATTTGGCAAAACAATTGCTCGAGCGGTACATGCCAATATTCTGCAGTACATCGGACAATAATGGGAGAACCACAATGATAAAACATCGAATAGATACAGGAGCAGAAATGCCGATTCGTCAACCATCTAGGAGATTACCATTGGCAAAGCAAAGAGAAGTGGATCAAATGGTAAGAGATATGCAAGCAGCGGGAGTAATCGAAACATCAAGCAGTCCATGGAGTTCACCAGTGGTGTTAGTCGAGAAAAAGGATGGAAGCATGAGATTCTGTGTGGATTACCGAAAATTAAATGCTGTGACGAAAAAGGATAGTTAAGACAAGATCGAGGCAGTTAAAGAATGGCCACAACCTAAAAACTTACATGAACTACGGAGCTTCCTTGGATTGTGCACCTATTATAGACGATTCGTGCCAGGATTCGCCAATATTGCAAAGAGTTTACACGAGTTAACCAGGAAGAACAAGGCAATCGAATGGAAGGATGATCAAGAAGAGGTATTCGTGGAACTAAGACGACGATTATGTGAAGCACCAATCCTCGCATACCCTATACCCAACGTTAAATTTATTTTGGACACCGATGCAAGTAATGATGGTATAGGAGGAGTATTATCACAGGTAACAAATGGTGAGGAGCGAGTTATTGCATATTACTCCAAGATGTTATCAAAACCGGAACGAAATTATTGTGTAACACGAAAAGAGTTGTTGGCTATAGTGGAATGTGTTAAGCACTTCCATAAGTACCTCTATGGCCAAAAATTTCTTCTACGGACGGATCATGGAGCTTTGCGCTGGTTGTTACAATTCAAAAATCCAGAGGGATAAGTAGCACGTTAGATCGAACGTTTGCAAAGCTATGATTTCCAAATTGAACATCGGAAGGGAAGCGCACATGGAAATGCCGACGTATTATCAAGAAGGCCATGTCCCGTGGAATGCAACCCTTGTGGGCGGTGTGGAAGGAAAACATCATCGATATTCGGCTTATGCAAGTGCTACCTGATGAGGAATGGACTGATGAAATGATCAAGAAGGAGCAATTACGGGATGCTGATCTGTCATTCATCATCAAACATAAGGAAAAGGAACACCGGCCCACATGCAGTGAGATAGCTGACAAAACTCCCATTGTAAAAGCTTATTGGGCTCAATGGGATAGCCTCCACATAGAAAATGGATGTTTAAAGAGAAAGTGGGAAAGCACGGATGGTAAAGTAAAACAATTGTTGGTAGTGGTGCCGAAAGGTCGGATAGCGGAAATCCTCAAGGAGTATCATGGAGGAGCAAGTGGAGGTCACCTAGGGATTAATAAAACACTAGATAAAATTCGCCAACGTTTCTACTGGTCCGGATGTAAACAGTCAGTAGTAGAATGGTGTCGAAGATGTGACCAATGTGCGGCAGTAAAGGGACCAGCACGAAAAAGCCGTGGAACCATGAAACAATATAAGGTCGGGGCACCATTCGAGAGAATTGCAATGGATGTGGCGGGGCCATTTCTGACCACAGAGAGCGGAAATAAATATGTGCTAGTAATAATGGATTATTTCAGCAAATGGGCGGAAGTGTATCCCATACCCAATCAGGAGACAACAACAATAGCTGATGCCGTGGTCATCAATTGGATTAGCAGATTTGGTGTACCGATGGAAATTCACACGGATCAAGGAAGGAATTTCGAATCGGTGGTATTTCAGGAAATATGTTAGATGCTTGGTATCAATAAAACCAGAACGACGCTTTTACACCCGCAGTCGGACGGTATGGTGGAAAGATTCAATGGCACATTGGAGGAATATCGAGCAAAGATTGTGGAAAGGAACCAACGCAACTGGGATCGACATATACCGAAGTTCCTGATGGCCTACCGAACAGTGGTACATGACACCAGCTAAAACCATATTTGGGAACAACCTGCGATTACTGGGAGATTTAAAATTTGGAGCTGTTCCATCAGCAGCTCTATGCGGACAGGATTACGTCGACCGGATGAAAGAGGAACTTAGTGAAATACATCAATTTGTACGGGAGAAAATTCGGATATCAAGTGATCGAATGAAAGCTCGGTATGACATACGAGCAAATAATCAAGGCTTAACCCACAACGGCAGAAGGGATTATCACCGAAGTATCAACCCACATGGGAAGGACCTTACACTGTCATTAAAAGGTTGAACGACGTGGTTTATCGCATACAGAAAGGACGGAAAGGTAAACCAAAGGTGGTGCATTTAGAGCGCTGGTGCTCGACAGAGGAGGTGATCTGGATCCTATTCGGGACGAACAGGCACAGGTGGGGGTAGATTAGAATAGAATAAGTTATTCAATAATTGTTCAATTGTATTTGTGATTTGGGTCAACATTTAGGCGTCATTTGTATACTAACACATTTGCTCGATGCGCATTTAGGATTATTCTAGAAACAAATATTTTGGTATATAAAGGCGTACATTGACGTGGAATGCTGAGTCTTATTTTAAACGTGATACAGTGAAGGTTAAATAGAAAGATTATTAAAGTGATAATTAAAAAGTGTGTTATAATTGTAATAATTAATTGTTAATTTTGTGTTGTATAATTGTTGTATTGTGTAAATAAATTTGTGTGAGTTCAAATTGAAGCAGTTGTATTTATTCACAATCCAGTGATTCAAACCTTGAGTGACAAGGCAAAACATAACAATATCTTATTCCGCACTCACCGAGTGGACCAATTCCATTGGTGTGAATTGCAATTCTCTTTTAATAACACACCATTATACGACATTTTTATTGTAAATGCCTTTCTCATTAAAGAAACAGTTCGATCCTGTCGTCTTAAATTATACTTCTCGAAGATGCCTAAAAACAAATTCTTAAATTCCGGAAAATTCATAATCCGGTTGTAATCTTTTTTCTCCGCCTAGAACACATCTATTCAATTTTCTATTCACAAATTTGAATACTTCCGTTCAAATCAAACTCTTGCGTGTGGGATATATGTACATCAACTTAGACAGAACTAAAAAATCTATTCACATATTTTATAAAGTGCGAGAAAAAGGAAAATATTTTTTTTTGGGAAAATATATTTTTCCGTTTTTGAAGATAGACTAACCTGTTTACATACATATATAATACGCATGTAATATCGTAAAGGTATAGTACATAAACAGAAAATGAAAGGAACGGAATAGTAATTTGATTTCAAAAGGTGGTCCAATCAGTTTTTTTTTTGCCAGAAGTAAAACGTGCACACTAGGACGAGGAATTAAATATGTTTTTTTATTTTTATGTTTCCCCAATTTTTTGTAAAAAAAAAAAAATATTTCTTCAAATTCAATATTAAGATTCGTATCTGGGTGGGTTTTAAGAGATGTTAGTAGTTATATCCCATACAGTATATGTATGGGAAAGAGACTAGATATTACCAAGTAGAGAAATGATTGAAAACAAATAAACTTGATTAGTGTAGATCAAAACCATATGATACCATTTATTTATGACTGATGGTCTCTCAATTTTTGGTGCGTGCACATCCTTACGTATACTACACGCAGTTTTTTTTTGTACCTAAAGAGTTTGATAAGAACAATAATAAAAAAATAATAATTTCCGATAATCGATAATTTATCTACAAATTAAGATTTATAGCAGATTAATAATATAACCCATGGCCAATTATCATTTGTTTATTAAAGTCTCGTTAAAGCCCCACTAAAGTCTTAAAATAATAAATAAATGAAAATTTTATTTACAATTAAAGAGTTGTGTTTTGAGCGTGCCGATAAGATAAACTTGTAATCTTATAACGTATATAAAAATTAATTTTTTAATAAACCTAAATATGGATGTGTGTTCGAAGCGCAAAGAATTCTATATACGAGTACATATATAGGAAACGATTAGCAACCGTACCTAGTCCGTTGAACTTAATTGTACATGGCAACACAGCAACATTCAGCTGTCTTACGTGACTCTTTTATATACGAAATTCGTATCTAATGAGAGGTGAAAGTGTTGCGTACAAATACAAATTGAACTGTAATTGAATTTGCTTTGATTTCGTTTTCAATTTGATTAAATGTAATACACCGGTTTTGATAAATTATTAGGGCATTGAAACGTGTTACGAATGTGTACACTTTTACTTTATTTTGTTTATATTTCTTAATCTATATATTCTTTGTACAGTTTGTGGTTTTGTGTTGGTATGAGTTGTAAGAACGCAAAACATTTATAATACGCACATTTTCTCTTTTTCTGGAAACATGAAATGAGATTAAGCACTTATACGAGTACACTAACCGTCTATAGCGTACCTAGATCATTGAAAGCTTAATGTTTTGGATTCTGTTGAACCGGAAGTTTGCAACTCAACAAATGGTAACAATAATCACAATTCTTCTAATTATTTTTATATTTTATAAAAAGTATTAAGGTGGATCCACATTTGCAAAAATTTGTGCGGAACGCGTTTGGTGAAAACATTTACGCCGCAAATTAAAAAGTGTGGACTGTATGCCACATTCAAGGCACAAGATCCAGCACTTGTCGGTTTAAACATTTGCGACAACAAAATATTTTTGCCAAACGCGTTTGGCACAAATTTTTGTAAATGTGGGTCGGGCCCCCTTTACACCGTGTAGTACATTTTATAAAATATACAAAGAATTAAAAGAATTGTGATTATTCTTACTATTAACTAATCTTTTTTTTTTGTAAAATGGACTTAAACCACTTTCAAAATAAACGGCTCAAATACACGCCAATCCTAAAGTTTTTATTCGGTATGCTTCTGAAGGAATCGAGAAAATGACTATTCTGATGAAAACATAATTTTGAGAAATACGATTTAGTGAGAACAAGGTGGAGTTTCCGGACGAGATGCAGTGAGTTCGAGTTTTTTTTACTTAAACACATAGACGCCGCTAATAGCGACGATTATATACAACATACGCATTCTCAAACACAGGAAATAAAATACCCCATGTGAGCTAATATCAAATTAACCTATGTAGTTGAATAAAATTATACTAATGAAGAGAGAGAGAGAGAACAACCGACAGAGCATAACGACCAGCGCCGGATGTTTGCGGCATAAGTTGATTGTGAGGCAGTTAAAACAAGTACCGTCTATAATTCTAGAGTTATTTTACAATTTGTATCTAAAAATTCCATAACACGAAAAATGTTTGTTCAATCTTTGATTATGCAATTCTGTTTTATTTACAGATATTATTTAAAAAGACAAAACTCGTTGAAAGAACGAATTTTAACGAACTATGTTTTTCATGCAAAATATAATTTGAACAAATTTTATTTTCTCTGAAATGTGTTTTCTGTGAATTATTTTTCTCTGAATAGACCTTTTGACTGAATTGATTTTTATCGGAATTTACGTTTCCTAGAAATTTTATTTTCTCCGAACTGATGCTTTCTCTGAATTGTTGTTTCCTCGGAATTGATTTCTTTTAGTTGTCGTGAAACCATTGATAATTATGTTAACCGACAAACTAGATCCCGAAACTCATCATCAATGGAAATATCGCCCACCCAATTCCAATATTCGACAAATGTACGAGGTACGTTAGTGTTAACGGGAATTTTGTAATATCGCGCATTAAAGAAGTCGGTAGTGGTCGTTGGTAAGCATGTTTGAAAAGAGTATATGTACAGTGTTAGCCATATTAGATATTTAGTCTCTTAGTTATCAAAAAAAAAATATGTGTTTAGTTTGATTGAATCGGCGATTATTCGCAGAATATCTATTAAATCTTGCAACAAGAGTAGAATAAAGTGCGGCAAAGTTTTAGAAATGTTAAATATTGCTTTTGGTGAGTCTGGGTCTGAAGACGTTGAAGATGACAAGTATACTAGATGTCCCCCCCCCCCCCCCCATACATCAACTACCAATGAAAATGGGGAAAATGTAAAAAAAAATACTGTGAACGATCGCAGAATCACAATTAGGTAATCCGCAAAAAATACCCAGATTTGTGGTGAAATAATTCATGGCTTTTGTACCACGAAAACGCGGCTGCTCACACTTCATTGCTTGTTCGTGAATTTTTGTCTAAAACCGAAATAGTAATGATATACTTACTAGCAGCTAAAAACTGTCTCAAAGATCGAGTTCCAGTAGTGTTACGGGGATTGAAAAAAGCGGTGACATAATACCTAATCGGGCTTGTAGGAGTAACAGATAAAGATCAATGAATAAAATTCAAATTCATTCATATTCAAAATAAAGCCTTCGCAGTCTTACGGTCTAGCACAACACAATTTTTCACCAAAGCTATTACAGCATTCGGATTCTCAACAAACACAGTCAAATACAATTTGTACTAGTCACATCAAAAATCATGTTTCAGTAATTACGGAATCTGGCCTTCTCATCGGACATTCCAGTCCCATAATAAACGTCTAAAAGATGGTCAACATGAAAATTGATTATTTTGCTGATCCATTGTTTTGGTGAAGCATTTCAAAAACGCCTCTCTATCACTTCGAAATCCAAGGGGCTCCTACATAAACTGATTGCTCTCTTGCCGGGCTGCAAGAAGATACTTTAAATTGCCAAGGCACAAGATTAACGAGTTTTCTCATCAACGAGATTTCAAACGATTAGAAGTTATACCAGATCAAAACGACTAAATTAATTGATGATCTGCCTTTTACCAATTGCCTCGCATTAGCAATTTGAACGAATCATAAGGACACGAGAGCCATCAGAATCTATGCCTTACCAGAGAAAAAGGTATTTGCAGCATTATTAAAGTGCCAAAGGTATATTGCGCTGTTTGATTTTGGGGCA
Organism: Nephrotoma appendiculata; assembly: GCA_947310385.1. Classification (NCBI taxonomy): domain Eukaryota; kingdom Metazoa; phylum Arthropoda; class Insecta; order Diptera; family Tipulidae; genus Nephrotoma; species Nephrotoma appendiculata. Next base: position 144,046,534 of record OX371223.1, read on the forward strand.
CTTGAGAAAAGTATCGTTTTATTCTGCCTAAAAATGAACAATTTATTCGCCTACTTATTTCGCAGGTACAGACACTACGCGTTTTGGCGGTTGTCGCCCTCGTTAGCTTAGTAAGTAGTGTACCTGCTCTGTGACTCGGGGGTCCAGGGTTCGATTCCTGGTGGTAACAAGTAAAAAAGTTGCGACTGGGTGTTTTTAACGTGTCATATGTTATTTATATATGTTCGTCCATTTCAGATTTTCAGATTTACAGCCATAGTAGTTACGGCTTTGTCCTAATATTTTAACAACTAACCTGAAAAACAATAAAAAATCTATATATTCTAAAACTTAAAGGTTTCTCTCCTCCAAAATTAAATTTGAAACATTTCATGTTAAATGAATCATCCCATCTGCCGTAAAAAACCACAGCTCTAAAATTGTGTAAACTGTTCTTCTTTCAAATTCCGTGCTCAAATTTAATATAGGGCGACAATAATATGGAATTTTTCTACAATAATTCTACATACGAGGGCAAATCAAAAAGTCTTGCAATATCATATGAAAAAAAAGAGTGAGTGAGACAGCAATATTTTTATTTTTCGACATAATCTCCTTTAAGGTTTATACATTTGTCACATCGATCAATTAATTTGCCTAAACCCTCTAAAAAAAAAGATTTCTTTTGCTCCATAAAATATTCATTTACAACAGACTGTACTTCATAGTCACTGGAAAATTTCCGGCACCTTAGTGTTTTTTTCAAATTGGGAAACAGAAAGTAGTCACTGGGTGCCAAGTCTGGACTGTTCGGTGGATGTGGAATTTCTACGAAGCCGCAGTCCTTTAATGCAGCTTGAGCAATATTAGCCTTGTGCACTGGTGCATTGTCGTGAAGAAGCAAGATTTTTTTCCTAACTTTCCTTGGCCGTTTTTCCCTATCGCTTTTTTCAATTTTCGCAAAACCTCTGCGTAATATATGCCTGTGATTGTGGTTTTCGATGGCATATAAACGTTATCAAAATTCCTTCAGCATCCCAAAAAATTGTTGCCAAAACCTTACCAGCAGACGGTTGAGTTTTGAATTTCTTTGGTGGTGGTCCACTACGTTCAATCCATTGCATCGATTCTTGTTTGGATTCTGGATCCCAGTGATGAAGCCATGTTCCATCGCCTGTTATTATGTTATCCAAGAAATTTTCTGGATCTTCATTGTACATATCAAAAATCGCCTTTGAAGTTTGAACACGCATTTTTTTTTGTTCTGCATTCAACAAACGGGGAACCCATCGCGCACTTACTTTCGACATGTGAAGGTGGTCATGTAATATAGTATATGTGGTACCGTATGAAAGAGAAAGTCTCCACGCTAACCGCGGAACAGAAATACGCCGGTCCTCCAATACAATAGATTCGGCCAAAATTACGTTTTCATGGCTAATAGCATCTGCTGGCCGACCCGAGCGGTTGTCGTCTTCTAATGACTCCCGACCACTTTTGAATAATTTTACCCACTTTGTTACAGTGGCATATGATGGTGCAGATTCGCCGTAATTTTTTGATATATAATTGAATATATAAATTGCATTTCGTCCATCCTTACAGAAAAATTTAATACCGGCGTGATATTCAATTTCATTCATTTTAAGAAAAATTCAAAACACGTGTTACTAATTTGACAAAAACAAACGAACTGTAAAATTTACATCGAAATGTTCTTCTAGAAGTTTCATCGCGACAAAAAATGGTTTTGAAAAAAATATTGTTGTCTCACTCACTCTTTTTTTTCATATGATATTGCAAGACTTTTTGATATACCCTCGTACCTCTGAAATAATAGTTATTGTCTTATTTTTGATCAATTTAGGGCCAAAAAAATCTGAATAATAAATAAAAAATTAAAATTGCAATTACAGAAAATATTTGACTGTTCTGGGCTTTTTGGATCTCGGTACTAGAATGGTAGTTTAGATAATATTTTGGATTTGAAATGTTGAAGTCATTTCAATATAAAATGTAATTTATTTTTATTACTAAAATATTACAAACCCCTCATAAATACTCTTGGTTTGTGTTTTTCTGATAGCTGGAACTCATGATAGATACATACAGGTGAGTTTTGCTACTTTAGTAAACAAACCAGAAACTTGTCAAATAGAAATGACTTTCTTGAGCATTACCGGACAGAACCGATTTTACACAATGCTCTATGCTGGGCTCGCTGAGAAGTTGGATCTGTAACGAAGCGTACGCAGGATCTACGCTATCTCTGAAACTATAATGAAGAACATATTGATTTCTGAGGAAATGCGAATCGCTGTCAATGAAAGCATCTATGAAGTGATGCAACAGATAAAGAGACCCGAAAGGGAAAGATTCGGTAATCCATCCGTGTCATAACAGTTGAGAGATAAGTTCATTTTTTTTTATAGGCGCCTGCCTAGTGACGGTAAAGTCTTGTAAAAATCTATTCTGTCTTTATTTATCTTTAGTCTGATATATCAGAAAATCCGAAACGACTTGTATTATTTAACTATTTACTTATTCGTTAATTTTCTTTACGAATGCGTTTTCTCACAGTAAAAAATAGTTCTGCCGCTCAGTACACGTAAAACGACCCTGCAGCGACAGTTACATCTACAAAACTTATGTTCAAGAACATTTAAACTACCATTTACAAAACGGTCTGAAACTTCGGAAAAATTCACCGAACGTTTTGCTCTACTCGTCATATTCAATTCACATGGCCACTGGAGTATTCCTTTGTTGATATACGTTAGCTTCTTTTTCGCTTCTCAAATTATGTAGGGTAACATTTATCTCGTAGCGAAAGGTTACAAAACAAAATGGAAACTAAAGTTCGGAAAATACGCAACCAATCAAGCATCTACCGTTTTACTATGGTTGTGTGATAATGAATGAACCATATTAGGTGTGCAATGCAAGTAGAAACTCGGCTCTGAAGTTGGATGCATTCGTTAATAATTAACGAATGAATTATTCATTCAAACAATTTTTTCGACAAATCATCTCTTGTGAAAAAATGCAGAAGAAAAAACTCGTCATTTTGGAGCAATATATGATTGGTCGAAAAAAATTGTTTGAATGAACGAACGAACGCAATCATAAAGGCGCCTTAAGTTTTAATCATTTACAAGCTGACGTACCGTGTGCATTTATGTCGATGGATGATGGCAGAGATGGATGTCGATAAGCAACATTTACGTCATTGCATTCTATTGTTTTCAAATAAAAACCAAATGCTGCAAACATGGAATTGATTAATTTGACTTTGAGTAAACATGTTGTGTCATTCAACAGTAAAAAAGTGGCATGTAAGATTTCGTGATAGCAATTTTAGTTTTGAGGACGATCCACGTCCTGTACCCTAATTATCTAAAAACCAAGATAAATTGTAAAATGTAAAAGTGATAACTTTTACACACGAAAAAAATTATCGTAGAAGTCTAGATTTATATTGGATATCGTGATGTTTTAGTAAATTCGTATTCTCTAAATTTTTTTTAAGATTAAATGTAAAGTGACAAGATAAGTTTATGTCAAAAAGTAACACAAGTAATTTATCGCGGATAACTTTGCTTGAATGTGTAAAACGCTTTCGTTTGGATATTATTAATAATTAATTGCAATTTTTGATATTTCAGTTTATAATTTTATTTTGGAATTAAACAAGCCAAGTTCTAACAATTTAAATAACTGCGATACTTTACATAAAAAAGTTAAAAAATTCGTTCCATAGGGAATAAATAATGTACCTATTTATATTAGCAGAAAAAGACTTAAGGGGTAGAATATCCTAGAACGAGATGGTCTGTGGATTACATAAAAAGCAATTTTATTTGGTCAATTTTCAAATATAAATTTCAAGTGTCTGATTTGACAACATCTAAAATGGACCCGGTCTCCACATAGCAAGCAAAGCTTTCAACTTGGTGTGCACTTATTTATTTATTTATTTATTAACATTACAATGTAGAATAAAAACGTACAAGTAAAACGGAGAGCTTTCAAGCTCATTTGTTGTCAAATGTGCAGTTTATTAAAATTCAAAATACAGCCATTTCCCTCATTTAATGGTTATTCCGTTAGTTTTCTGCTAATATGTGGCACTTGCAATATTTTACTTGATCATTACACATGCACAATTAAGAAAACTGACGAGCACAATAAATATGACGGCCTATAGAAAATCTAAATTAGTTAACAAATTTCAGTTTGCTGTTGTTTAATATTTCATTTAAAGGCACTAGGAGCTCTCAACAGTCTATCTATAAGATCTTACAATGCTTTAATTCTAAACTATATATTAATCTTATGTTTTGAGAAATTAATAATTAGGACAAATTTCGAATAATAATGAACGAGTACAAAATTTAATTATATTATATGCATTAAAACTAGCTTTTAACTAGCACTAAGGTCAAACAAGATATGTGTATTGCATAAAATCGATTTCTAAAGTGCAGGTAAGTCTCATCTCCTACTCGTTACCGATCCTTAAGATTAACCCAAACATTTTACAAAGATTAAAAATTAACTCATGGTAAAAAAACAAATCGTAACACTAAAACGTCCCTCCATAACTAGACCTACATCAACTACTAGAAATGGTTTAGATTAACAAATTGTCGGTGCTATTGAGGAGGCACATAAAAAAATATAGGATGAGCAACTCGTGGAGTTCGGAAAAGTGGCAGTGGCAATTTGATCTTTAGATGAGCTTCGTTGCTTAAAACGCATAGCTTTTTGTAGTTTACTCGAAATTCTAAAATTCTAATAAGACAATCCCGAACTTTTCGAGATCCGCATGTGCGGAAAGAGCTAAATGGGTCTTCAACAACGAAATACACTGAAATTATGATCTGCTTAAGACAGATTCGATTGGATTTCAAAAACATATCGCAAATAATAATTACATAATAATGCGATTTTGTACTTAGTATAAAGAATAACCTTTAAACAGATTAGAATATACAATATTAACCAAAATTCAACGGATCGATCAATTGTAAACAAGACTTATATTGTACACGTCTTTACCATACGAAGTAAAGATTTTTGACTGTTGTAAGGTTCTTTTCAAACAAGGTTCTTTGGTTTGTTTTATAAGTCTATCTAACCGTATCTTGATTTGAATTTCTAATAACTCCCGACTCCGAATATTTTTCAATATGATTTTGAGGGCTATGTGTGATTCTAGATGCCTTTGATGTATATGCAACAATTTACGTTTCTAGAGATTATATTTTTTGAGTTATTAAGGATATAAAATAATTAAAATTTCGTTTTGACGTTTAATGTTATCTTGCTCGATTGCTGTCAATAGGTTTATCTTGGGTAAAAAAACTGTTTAGAGAAATTAAATTGAGAATGCGATTTAAAAATGCCAAGATAATACAGTATTGTGCGAATTAATGCGAACACGGGAAATTATTGAGACAAATTATTTATTATTAATTTTTTTTATTGAGATGAATATTAATAATATATGTGTCCACCTTTGGCCTTAATGACTTCTTACACACGGTTAGGGATTGCATTAATTAAATTTTGACAATTTTCTGTTATTTGTGGATCCGGGAACCAAACCTCGATAACAGTTTCCACCCCCTTTTTTATTGTTGTACAGTCTTGTTTCCGACTCTAACCTTACACATGGACCATAAATTATCTATCAGATTACATATAGAGAGAGTGAACATGTTAATTGACCAACTCAGGACTAGAGAAAAGTTTTGTTCTCGGACGAAACGCGTTTTGTCGTGTAGGGACAGCGTTCACGGTCTGTACGAAAATGTGCAGGGGAAAAATTGACAGCGAAACATTTCGAACAAATAGTCAAAAATCCACCAAAAAGATTTTTTGGGGATGTTTTTCATATAAGGGTTCACAATCTATCTCCCGTGGAAGGCATGATGAACGGCTTGAAGTATAAAGCTATGCTGGTGCGGAAATTACACCGTAATTAGAAAAAAGTCGATGTTGGCGAAAATTTTATTTTTCAACATGATTCATCGTCATGCCATAAATCAAAGTTGGTACCAAGTTACCTTGAACAGAAGAATATTTAATTCCTCGATTGGGCTGACAATTTAACGGGCTTGAATCCGATAGATAATTTATGGGCCATTTGTAAGGTTAGAGTTCGGAAACAAGGCTGTACAATAGTAAAAAAAATAGAGGAAGCTGTTATCGAGGTTTGGTTCCCGGATCCACAAATAACACGAAATTGTCAAAATTTAATTAATGCAATGCCTAACCATGTGTAAGATGTCATTAAGGCCAAAGGTGGGCACATATATTATTAATATTCACTTCAATAAAAAAAATTAATAATAAATAATTTGTCTCAATAATTTCCTGTGTTCGCATTAATTCGCACAATACTGTATATTGTATAAAATTTTCACCTGTAAAATTACCCTTACCACAATCCGTAACAACTTGAACTACAGTTTGTGAACAGATGCTATTTAGAATAACTTATATCCATAAGAATAATGTCGAAATCTAAATGGGAACGGTAGTTATAGGCCCTCAAAGTCTAAATATGAACCTACATACATACACTCTTAGTTAAGTTTTGACATTTATTTATCGTCACCGTGTAAAATTTTATCTTGGAGTGCAATTACAGAATCCAAATATTATAAAAAGGCAAGATAAATTATCGTTTACACGTTTACAAATTATCTTATTGGTTAGAGAATTAGGGCACTGGTGCAGTAAAACAATTTGAAAAATTATTACGAAGAATAAACATCTGCATGAATTTACTTTCTCGGTACAAAAGAAAGAATTTTTTGAACAAAATCATTACGGATCATGAACTAAATCCACCAATTGATAAATGGCAAAAGACCATAGATAGTAATGGCGCATATTTCGACAATTAATCTTTGTAACAATTATATTTTCAACAAAATTGAATTTGACCAAAAAAGCAGAATACCTACTTGCACATAGTATTTACATTTAAAACAGTCAGGAAATTTTCCCAAATTAGACATACAGGATTGCGTGTCAAATTTTTCGTCTAAAATTTTTCTAAATAGTTTTGCGTTTATTCTGCTCATATATTTAGTATAAATGAATTATTTATTTACATTTCCGTGCTCGTGATATTTTTATGAATCCTCTATCCACCACATCATCTGTAGAGTTACATGATACCTACACTGTTCTCATATATGTAACCTTTATCGCTCTTTATGTATTAAACGCAGCTAAACGCACGTTTTTCTACCAATCTTATCTCGATGACGTTCATTTCGCACTAGGAGAACAATTTAATAGACAAATACTCGCAATTAATCAAAAAGCTAACGATGAATTTTAATATGACCGTAAATTATTGAAATTATTACTTGTCTGCTACTATAAATATTTTAATATGTTATAACGTCTACTAACTTATCGAGCTGGAAAATGATGTAGAATATATTTTGAATCTTCCCAAGACACTTTTCTCGACTACGATTAATATGTTTCTACCTTTGGACAATAAACATAAAACGATGTACCCAACTTGAAAAATGTAATTTATTTACGAGCAACAAACAATTCGCATAATTTATTCGACGAATCATTATCAATTTCATTGAAGTGCAACTCGCAAAATATTCTTTGTGCGAACAAAGGAATCAATATAATTCCCTCTAGAGATTTGTTTACTCATCAAATTCATTGTGCTGGTTTGTACATATATGCATGCTATCTGTATACATTCAAAACGTATTATGCATACAATAAAACTAAATTTGATTATAAAATTGGGCATAACATGATAATATTCTTAATAAACGAAATGTGAAGTCTCTAATAACTTTTTACTCGTATATCGATAAATATATTTGGTGTATTCAAATACTGAATCCGCCCTCTTCAAAGAAGTATTGTGCCCGGAAGTACACCACTATCTCACTGTTATCAAGCACAATTGCATTAATTAAAATAATTGAGTGGTGCCCTTATCTAAATTTTGGAAGCCTATTTAAATATAAAAATTATGAGCTTACTATCAAAGTCACATTGATAATGATTGAGTTTTATCGGATATGGTTTTTGAAACGAAATGCGATAAAACGTGATGTACATCGTTACCGGATGACAACAAACCAATTTATATACAAAGGAGCGCAGTAGTTTAATTTAACAATATAATTATTATTACTTAACAAACCGAAAAAAGTAAACATAACAAACGACATTATACCAATAATTATTATTGACTTAATAAGATCTAAAGATCAATATAGGTAGTAAATAAAGCTGTTAGATAAAAATAGAATGCGCGTTAATATTAATATGGGCTAATGAGACTAATTATTATTTAATGTCAACGGAAATCGGCTATATTTTGTAACATTTTTGGAATCTCAGTTTACATAACTTTTTCGCAGAAAATGAAATGTCCTGTACATGAAATGTCCAAACCTTGGGATTCTCAGACCCGAACTCTCATAGAACTACCTAGTCCACAGAAAAAATCGATGGGAATAATATGCAGGGGTTTTCACATTAACTGATCCATCATTTTCAATCATTATTTGAATATAATACACTGCGCCAAAAAAAAAGAGGAGAGGATTTCTGGAACAGAAATTTGTTCGGAAAAAATACCCAAATTTGAACGCTTGTATCTTGGTGAAACAAGACTTTTCAAAACATAATTTTGTTTCTATTTAATTGAAGGAAATTTTGTCATCTTTTCAATATTCCAGTATCCGTTTTATTTTATTTGGTTTTTTGTGATTTTTTTGAATAAAATAAAAATTATCTAAATGAAAAAAAATATGCTGCTGTTTGAGACGAATGTAAACGAACTTGCTCGATATTTCATTCCCAAATCCATTAGCCGTTCTACAGAGAATTTAAAAACCTTGAAAACGATGCTGTAGAAATTTCCGTTGTTCAAAATCAAGGAGAAAATAAGTTTTTACATTAGAAAATGTGATTTATTTCAAAAGGTATATTGCAGCAAAATCCTTTTATGAATATGTAAGACTCGACGAGATATACTCGACGGCTACCCGAATTAAGAAAAATTGAATTAAGAGAAGTGTTTATATATTATAAGAAAAGTAAAAACTCTGAAATAAAATATATTTTTTTAAATTATTTATGAAATGATTTTAGAAAACTATTCAAAATATGTAATTTAATTTTTCCAGGAAAATTTTGAAATTTTTCCATTTTTTACTTAGTTTAAAATTATAAATAAAATTTGACCTTTAAAGAATTGTATGAATTCTGCAAAAGCGGGGGTTTGGAAAATGAAACGTGAAATAAAATAAATGTACATAAGTATTTTAAATCAATTTGAAAATGAATTAAGATAAACTTTCTAAAAAATGAAATAAGATGTGCATTTTTGTATTCATTTTGAGTTGAGTTTTTTTGTTGTTAATTACTTTTTTAAATTCAGGATTTTTTTTTAAATACGAATTAAAATAAGTGGAAATTTTTCATAAAAATACCACTTTTTTAATTCTTTTTTCTTAATTCAACTTTTCTTAATTCGGGTAGCCAATCTCGACGCGACCGACGTGACTAAGTAAAAAAAAAAAAGTTAAACTATGAGAATTTATACTAAACAATGAGCAATTATACTCAACGCGGCTCAGACGTGATACAAAAAGTTGATTTATGCCCCTATTATGGTTATTACCTACGCGTCACTTGGCGACGTCAAGTCGCCTCATCCAAATTTTGGTATTATGATTCTCGCCGTGAAAACAAAGTGAGCAAGAGTGATGGCAAAAATGATCACCTAAAATTTGTATGTGATGTAGTGTGAATTTTTTTTTAAATTTAAAAATGGCTGGCAGTGATAATGTAATTTTTATTTTTAAATTATTTTTATGCTAAAAATAATTTGTTTGTGTATTTTATAATAATTTTTATTATTTTATTTCAAAATATATGTATTTACAAATTCAGGCAATTTCATCACGAAAAAATAAATCGATAACACTGATCATTATTAGTTATTAATCGTATTTAATATTTTTAATTATTAGCTTTAGAATATTTTATTATTTCAACTAACTAAAATGTAAATACATAAACAAACACATAAAGCTCGATTTATATTATCCGTTCGTTTCAGTTCCTTCATTTTTCGTATCAGACTAAAAAAAACATTGTTACATGTTTTTTTCATTGGAGTATTTATATTATCCGTTCCGTACTTGCAGGAACTGAACGTAATGGATAATATAAATACTCCTATGAAAATACATGTAACAATGTGTTTTTTTGTCTGATACGAAAAATGAAGGAACTGAAAGGAACGGATAATATAAATCGAGCTTAATATGTCAAAACTGCTAACAATAACACTGTAGCCACCTACAGAAAATTATATAATTTAAAAACAACGCACGTCAGCGCATACTGTCGTTCGCCAAAATAAAGGTGAGAACCATAATACCAAAATACTACTCACACGAATCATACTGTCACGGCGAAAGAGAGGTGAAATGATGGTGAGGCGAGAACCATAATAGGGGTATTAATTTTAATTTTTTGTTGTTGTTTAGCACTAAAGTGACATCTTACAGAAATTTTATGAAATAATTAACCAATTTTAGTTTTATTTTTGTTACCATTTTAACATTTTGAAAAAATGGACTGCGCATTTTTCTTTCAATTTAAAGTTTTAATATTTAAAAGTTTTTTTATTCCACAAAAAATGAAAGTAATAAAAACACAGTCAAAAGTTAAAGAAATGTCAAAAACATGAATTCATATGGTGTGCTTATCTTGGGTATACTCGTAGGCGCGTTTTTGACATTTGAATAAAATCAACGAACAATATCACGTGCTACCTCCTCTAGTTCGCATTACTTCATAAATACGCCGTGGCATGTTTGAAACTGTGTGGATTTATTGCATGGTGATTTGTTGCCATTCTGCTTGTAAAGCATCTCGGAGTTCCTGTAAATTTGTGAGAGAGATTAGAGTGCTTAGTTTGCAGGCAAAAAAGGTACTTGTTAAAGTTTATACGCTTTTTGATACGTTTCTCGCGAAAACTTCAATAAATCGACAAGGAGTCGTCGTACCTACAGAAGTTTCCACAGGACCGTTTTCAAGGTTTCTAAATTCTCTATAAAACGGTTAATTTAGATTTACAGCTACTTGTACGAAACTAGAAGAACCTTTTGCCAAATTAGCTCATTGGCGAAGCTTTGGCGTTCGTAAGGTCTAACATGTTATACTTTTTAGCCTTAATCCGACAAATTTATACTTTATGTAGCATACATACCTGCGGATTCGATTGCGGCAAAACTCTGCAGTTTTGAGTTGAAGTTAGTCATTTCTCAAAATATTAGTCTATTTGGTACGTCATTTTGCTTGTCAAATTTTTCATTTGTAATTTTCGCTTGGACGGTGAACACGCCATATAAATATTTCTCAGTAGGCGTACATATTTTTATAAGTTTGACGTTTCAATTTCCGGAGTGAAGAATTTTTTCTGTGTAATATCTTTAAATTTTTTTAATTATAATTCAGACGACTGGTTGATAATCATGTCGGAATGGAGAGAGATAGTTAAAAGTTATTCATCAAGCGACTGGCTGATAAACATGTCGGAATGTAGAGAAAAAGTTTAAAGTGATTATGGCGAATATTGTTACAAGTAATTTTACTACAAAATACCCTGAATTCTTTATTTTAACCTTAGGCCGAAGTCAATCAAACTTACAGCAGCACACTGCTTAATGACCAGTGCGTATTTACAATTCGTGAGAACATAGAAGGTGAATACTCGGGTATTGAGCACGAAATTGTTGATGGTGTGGTTCAGATTATAAAATTGATGACAGAAGAGGTTTAGCCTGTCGCAGAATTCGTGTTTCAATATGCCACAGACTATGGCTGAAAGTGACTGATACATAAGGTCAATATTATTCTCATACAGCGCTGCTATATCCCTTTAGTGATTTACTAACACAATTGTGCGGGTAGGGCAAAAGTATCATGTCAAAAATTTAGTTTTGTATGTTTTTTGAACCAACTTACACATTTGTGAATTCCTTTTTAAGTTATTTTCGTCCGAAAAAAAACACTATACCGATACACACAATTGTGTTGGTTTTACTTCAAATCAAACAAAATTTTTTATCAACAACGCCATTACATACTATGGTTTTTTACTCACACGTTTGTGTGGGTTGGGCTAAAACTGAGCCAATTTTTTTGTTTTCTTGGTTGAAAAAGGGATATATTTCTCATGCAGCGCTGCTGCCGTGACATGGCTGTTAAATATCCCGAAGTGAAATTTGAAGTATTTGGATAATGTGTGCTTAAACATGGTGCAGGATCTACGTAAATATGATGTGCTTGTTATGCCAAATTGATATTTGTTTTGCATGGTGACATTTTGTGTGATATGTGCGCTTGTCTAGTTGGGGGTTTAGGCACCAATCGATATAACCAGGACCGCCATTGCGTAGCCCTACATTTTGTTTCCTACTTAGTTTTTTTACAACTATGTTATGGAGGATTAAATCCAAGAAATTTCTATACTCTTAAAATTTAATAAAAAATTTGATTTTTTAATAAAAAGTTTTGAGTTTTTATTTGTTACTTCATATCAACTACAGCCCCGTCATCACTATCATTGATACCGCGTGATGATGAATCTAGATGACCTTCTCTTCATTGAATTGTAATCACTTCGTAACATTAGGTCCCGAATCACATACAGCAATATAAAATAGTGGCGTATTTGCCGAATATCCTTGCCGTGATCGGTTTATAATGGCCATCTAATCTAATCCTGTAGAAAATTCCGTTCAGGCATACTGTATTCGACGAATGACGACGATGGAGTTGGTTTAATTTGTATATTAACCGATGGTGGCTAGTCCAGTTGATGGTCAGGGTGTCAGCGAACATCTGATGCCATTTGGAATTATTGTAATTTCCGTTTCGCTTTTACGTTGCTTCCGTAAATTTCCTAACTCTGTTTTGTTCACTGGATCGGCCAGGCCATTATTCTCAAAGTTGACTACATCCTTCTCCAGTATTTAAGCTGGAACGAAATTTGCTTGGTCCATTTTATACCAGTCCGCAACACTTTCTGCTACCATATCGATAGCTGGTTTCACATCTTCGACCAATAATGATTTCAATCGTTTTCCATTTTCAGCAATTTTTATTTTTTCCAAAGCATGTAATTGTTCATCGTTATAAGTAAGTGAACGAGTAGCCCGATGACGAAGTAAATGTTGCCGGGAATCACGCAATCGCTCAATTGCGGTTTTCGGTTTTTCTTTTGCTTAGGTTCGGCACGGACATCGAATATTTCTGGTCGCATTTTGCCATTCTCACGGTAGCATCTCATCAGTTACCGATTTCGAATAGTTGTCGCGCGAATAGTTGATTCACAACCTTATCAAAATCCACTTTTAATTTTACCACCTCTTTTAAAAGTAATTTAGAGTTATTGTAATATTCATCCTGTTTTACAGCCAAATATATCACACTATTACGTGTAAAACAGACATAATACTATTAGGTGAACAAATAAATTTCCGACCTTTTTAGATAGGTGTCGTTAGTATCACTGCTTGCATATACTTCAATCGGGCAATACATGTTTTTTGGAGGTTAGATGTCAAGCTTGAATAATTACTAGTGACATTTGTTCAAAGCGTAAACAACAATTATTTTCATGTAATTGAAGATGTCGAATTTTGTGCCATAAAAACAACATTTGCGGGAAGTTTTACTTCATTATTTTTTGTTGAAGAAAAGTGCAGCGGAAACAAATCGTTTGCTTGTGGAAGTTTACGGTGAACATGCGCCATCGAAAACAACATTCAAAGAGTGGTTTCAACGATTCAAAGTTGGTGATTTTGACGTAAGAGACAAAGAACGTGAAGGCAGACCAAGAAAATTTGAAGATACAGAATTAGAAGAATTGCTTGATGTGGACCCTTGTCAGACTGAAAAACAATTGGCAGAAGAGTTGAATATTACTCAACAATGTGTTTCGCAACGTATACATACAATGGGATTGGTTCAGAAGCTGGGAAGTTGGGTGCCACACAAATTGAAAAAAGGGACATGGAACGTCGGAAAGCCATGTGCGAATTGTTGCTTCAACGACAACAAAGGAAGGGGTTTTTGCATCGGATTATCACTGGGGATGAAAAATGGATCCATTATGACAATCCAAAGCGCAAACCAGCATGGGTCAAGCCAGGTGAACCAGGCCCGTCGATGCCAAAAGCAAATATCCATGGTTCGAAGGCGATGCTTTGTATTTGGTGGGATATGAAGGGTGTCGTCTATTATGAGCTGCTGAAAGAGCATGAAACCATTACGGGACAAGTTTATCGACGATTGATGTCTTTAAAGCAAGGTCTAGCTGAAAAACGACCGGAATGGTGCAAAAGGCACAATAAGATTATTTTGCAACATGACAACGCTAGGCCACATGTTGCTATATCTGTCAAAAATTACTTGGACAGAAAGAACTGGGAAATTCTACCCCACCCGCTGTATTCACCAGACATTGCTCCCTCTGATTACCACTTGTTTCGGTCGATGCAATCAGCCCTGGCACAGCAGCACTTCACTTCATATGAAAACGTCAAAAAAATGGGTCGATGACTGGATCGCCGCGAAACCACCAGACTTCTTCCTTTGGGGAATCCGTTTATTGCCTGAACGATGGGCGAAAGTTATAGCTTCTGAAGGAGCATACTTTGAATAAAACATTTTTTCATTCTCTACAAAATCTAATGTCTTTTATTTCAGTAAAAATGGTCGGAAATTTATTTGTAGACCCAATAATAATATTATTAAATATAAAAATATTTGTATTGTTTATTAATATTATTAGTATAATTATTATATAATAGTATTATATAATACTTATTAATAATATTATTAATAATATTATTAAAATCTTTAGCTGTGTTGCTTTTAAAAGATTACAACAACAATTGCATTGTATTCAAGCCGATTGTTTTAGAATGTTAAGAAAATTTTTAGGATTAGGGGAAATAAAATCATTTTATGGTTATGGTGTTTACCGCAAGGCGTTATTTTTTCTACTTTTCTCGAAAAATTTATCTTGTAGAATAATTTAGTATTTGTTATTTGATAGCAAAATACCGAATTTAATTAAGTAGTTCTATTTCATAAAATAAAAAAAAATAAAATAAATATTAAGGAAATGAACCAACACAGAAAAATTAAAACGCATTAAAAAATTAAAGCCAAAAGTTGTTGCTTTCACATTTCTTAGCTAAGCTAAGCGGATTAGCGAAAGCAACACTACATTTGGTTTTACATCATAAATATATATCTATCAAATACATCTAAGTATATATTTTCTGTCAAATTATAGCAAAAATAAAAATGGCGGCTGAGCACAAAATTTAGTTTCATTTGTATTTTTTGGTTGGCAAGCTTGAGGAAACCATAGCTCAAAATAGAAAATATTTCAATTCAGCATTTCACGCAATTTGATTGGATTAGACTGCGGGAATGATTGCGTCAATCGTTGTATCCGCAAGTATGTATTCAGCATTAAACGTGCCAAAATTTAACGTAATTTTAGTTCAAATACAAATTGAATGGATAAATCTGGCCCAGCGCACAATTTCTCGAAGTTACCGTGGAACAATTTTTTCTAATTTTTCTAAAAGTAAGGCATGAATGTGACCACACAAAACCACATAGCCTTAGTCCGACAAATTTATACTTTTAAAGTGGGAAAACTTAATGTAATTTTTGTTCAAATACAAGTTGGATGGATATATCGCAGGGCCCAATTTCCTAAAGTGGCCAAGGGATCAGCAAGGCCTGAATCACAAAATGAAACATATTCTCTTAAAAATAATTTGATTTCCTATGCCCAGGCGATATATGTAAAACAATATTACTGCTTCCAGCAAGATAGTGCTTCTTCACTTAAAGCAAAATTAACTCAAGAGTGGTGCCATACCAATTTACCCGATTTTATAAAATCAGTAGAATGACCAGCTGCATCTCCGGAGCTAAACCCTTTGGATTTCTATATATGAGGATATGTGCTAGACAAAATTGGTGAAACAAATTGAATTTGAATATGTTCATTTAAAAATCTATTGATTAAAATATGGGATGAAATACCACAAAATGTCGTGCGTGCCGCGTGTATTTTTTTTGGGAGTTTACGCAATCAAATGTAGTGGAGAAAGAGTAAAACGGTAAATTCAGATTTCCTTAACTTAACTTAAGCATTTCAATATTTGCGAATTTTAAGAAGCCCCGCAAAATACAACATTGTTTTTACACAATTAAAAACAATAAAAAATCGATTTATTTGATTTTGACTTTAATATTGCGGAAAGAGTTCTTATTGGATTAGTACGATCCATTCCATAATAAAATGCTACACTCAGAAAAAAATATGATATTCTTGATCATTCTTCTTGACTTGTGACCATCATTGTTATGAAGAAGAAGATGAGACACACAATGATGATATTAATAATAACAATAATTTAGTATTATCATAATATGGTAAATGCAATCATCTGAGTGTACAGGTTTTCGAGAGTAAGATTGACCTATGTTTGTTGGGCCTCCCCAAAATGGGTTAGGATTAGTGTGTTACACTCGTTTCTAATTTATCGATTTAAATAATTTATTAAAACACTCGTTTCTAATTTATCTTCGTTAAATTTGAGCCGGTTTATAATATTTTAATTTTAAAAAGTTATGAGATTGATCTAAACCCCCATTTGAAATCGTTTGTATCAAAAACGATGAAGAAACAATGTCACTGTACAATATCATAATGTGAAGAGATAGATAGAAACAAAACTACGAATCGCGGGTCCAGTCTGTAAAAATTAGAAATTGTTTTACTACTAACGTATTGGTGACCTCACCTCGATGTGAAGCTGGTATCTGGCTGACACCCAGAATAACCCAAAATTTCATATAGAAATCGCATGCGTGCGTTAGTATAATGAAATTCGAGATTACAGAGAGGTTAACAAATGCGTAGCAATTCGCTAAGGCCTTATGATTATACTTTGCATATAGGTTGCATGTAGGTTCAACGTATTTTCAATATTTTTGAAGTTTGGTCACTGCAGTCTGATGGGATAACCAATTTTTCCAATGAGCCCGAGTTACCGAGTTTAAAATTGATTGTGACCGAGTTTAATTTGACTGAGAGTATTGAAAGTGATTAACCCCCCGATTCTGACGACTAAAACCGTCTTAGCTAAGACTTTCTTGTGGAGATTTTTTTTAAACTAAAATCTTCATTAAAATTCTGAAGGCAGTAGTTTTAAATGATATATTACAAACTCTCCAGAGACTTTTGTAGACCTGACAGAACCAAATTTTCACAATATTGTTTCAAATTTATAAACGAAAACTCGATTCAAAAGCAGGCAATAACATCAACAAAACTATTCGAAATACTAAATTGTCGAATTTTCGTGGATAAAGAAATATTAAATTAAATTAAAATAATGGAAGATGATATGAAAGTTCATTACATTGCAAATGTTATTAGAAACTACGAAATGTTTAAAAATAAAAAAAAAGTGTCACGTAAAAATTTGAACACAATAACACATATCCACATTTAATGCATTAAATACCAAATAATGACATTTGACAACTAAATTGAAAAGTTACCTCGCGAGGAGGCTTTTCGTTTGTAACCTGGCGGTGAATAGCGTAATGTCCATGAAAAAGTTTAGTTCATAATTTAGCTGAAAGAATCGACTTGACGCACACAGCATAAAATTTTATATATACTGTTACGATTTTGCCTTGTCAATCAAGGTTCGAATCACTGGATTGTGAATAAATACACTGCTTTAAATTTTAACTCACACAATTTATTTACACAACACAATTTATTATACAACACGAAATTCACAATTAATTATTACACTTATAACACACTTTTTAATTATCACTTTAATAATCGCTTTAATAATCACTTTAATAATCTTTCTATTTAACCTTCACTGTATCACGTTTAAAATAATACTCAGCATTTCACGTCAACGCGCGCCTTTATATACCAAAATATTTGTTTCTAGAATAATCCTAAATGCGCAGCAAATATGTTAGTATAGAAATACGCCTAAATGTTGAGTATAAATTATAAATGTAATTGAACAATTAATGAAATTAACTTATTCTATTCTATTCTAGGTGTCACCGTAACACTACCCCCCACCTAAGCCTGTTCGTCCCGAACAGGATCCAGATCACCTCCTCTGTAGAGCGCCAAACGCTCCAAATGCACCACCTTTGGTTTACCTTTCCGTCCTTTCTGTATGCGATAAACCACGTCGTTCAACCTTTTAATGACAGTGTAAGGGCCTTCCCATGTTGGTTGCAACTTCGGTGATAATCCCTTCTGCCGTTGCGGGTTGTGAAGCCATACCAATTGCCCTTCCTCGAAGCCTTGATTGTTTGCTCGTATGTCATATCGAGCTTTCATTCGATCACTTGTTATCCGAATTTTCTCCCGTACAAATTGATGTATTTCATTGAGTTCCTCTTTCATTCGGTCGACATAATCCTGTCCGCATAGAGCTGCTGATGGAACAGCCCCAAATTTTAAATCTCCCGGTAATCGCAGATTGTTCCCAAATATGGTTTTAGCTGGTGTCACTCCTGTTGTGTCATGTACCGCTGATCGGTAGGCCATCAAGAACATCGGTATATGTCGATCCCAGTTACGTTGGTTCCTTTCCACAACCTTTGCTAGATATTCCTCTAATGTGCCATTGAATCTTTCCACCATACCGTCCGACTGTGGGTGTAAAGGCGTCGTTCTCGTTTTATTGATTCCAAGCATCTGACATATCTCCTGAAATACCACCGATTCGAAATTCCTTCCTTGATCCGTGTGAATTTCCATCGGTACACCAAATCTGCTAATCCAATTGTTGACCACGGCATCAGCTATTGTTGTTGTCTCCTGATTGGGTATGGGGTACACCTCCGGCCATTTGCTAAAATAATCCATTATTACTAGCACATATTTATTGCCGCTCTCGGTGGTCGGAAATGGCCCCGCCACATCCATTGCAATTCTCTCAAATGGTGCCCCGACATTATATTGTTTCATGGTTCCACGGCTTTTTCGTGCTGGTCCCTTTACTGCCGCACATTGGTCACATCTTCGACACCACTCTACTACTGACTGTCTACATCCGGACCAGTAGAAACGTTGTCGGATTTTGGCCAATGTTTTATTAATCCCTAGGTGACCTCCACTTGCTCCTCCATGATATTCCTTGAGGATTTCCGCTATCCGATCTTTTGGCACCACTACCAACAATTGTTTTATTTTACCATCCGTGCTTTCCCACTTTCGTTTTAAACATCCATTTTCTATGTGGAGGCTATCCCATTGAGCCCAATAAGCTTTTACAATGGGAGTTTTGTCAGCTATCTCACTCCATGTGGGCCGGTGTTCTTTTTCCTTATGTTTCATGATGAATGATAGGTCAGCATCCCGTAATTGCTCCTTCTTGATCATTTCATCAGTCCATTCCTCATCTGGTAGCACTTGCATAAGCCGAATATCGATGATGTTTTCTTTACCTTCCACACGCCCACAATGCTTGCATTCCACGGGACATGGCCTTCTTGATAATGCGTCGGCATTTCCATGTGTGGTTCCCTTCCGATGCTCAATTTGGAAATCGTAACTTTGCAAACGTTCGATCCAACGTGCTACTTGTCCCTCTGGATTTTTGAATTGTAACAGCCAGCGCAAAGCTCCATGATCCGTCCGTAGAAGAAATTTTTGGCCATAGAGGTACTTATGGAAGTGCTTAACACATTCCACTATAGCCAACAACTCTTTCCGTGTTACACAATAATTCCGTTCCGGTTTTGATAACATCTTGGAGTAATATGCAATAACTCGCTCCTCACCATTTGTTGCTTGTGATAATACTCCTCCTATACCATCATTACTTGCATCGGTGTCCAAAATGAATTTAACGTTGGGTATAGGGTATGCGAGGATTGGTGCTTCGCATAATCGTCGTCTTAGTTCCACGAATGCCTCTTCTTGATCATCCTTCCATTCGAATGCCTTATTCTTCCTGGTTAACTCGTGTAAACTCTTTGCAATACTGGCGAATCCTGGCACGAATCGTCTATAATAGGTGCACAATCCAAGGAAGCTCCGTAATTCATGTAAGTTTTTAGGTCGTGGCCATTCCTTCACCGCTGCGATCTTGTCTTCATCGGTATGGATTCCATTGGTTGTTACCTTATGACCCAAATATTTTACTTCCGTTCTAAATAGTTTGCATTTCTTTGGGCTTAGCTTCAATCCGGCGGCTTGTATCCGATCCAAAACCTCTGCCAAATTCCTTAAATGCTCGTCGAAATCCTTGCCCATAACGATGATGTCATCCAAATATACGAGGCACGTCCTCCAATGTAATCCCTTTAGCACGCGCTCCATTAGCCGTTCAAAAGTCGCAGGGGCGTTACATAATCCGAATGGCATAACGTTAAATTGCCATAATCCGTTACCCACACTGAATGCCGTTTTCTCGCGATCTTCCTCCTGGACTTCCACTTGCCAATAGCCGCTTTGCAGATCTAATGTCGAAAATATTCGAGCACCCGATAATGTGTCTAACGTGTCATCGATCCTTGGCAATGGGTAACTATCCTTTTTCGTCACAGCATTTAATTTTCGATAATCGACGCAGAATCTCATGGTACCATCCTTTTTCTCGACTAACACCACTGGTGAACTCCATGGACTGCTTGATGTTTCGATTACCCCTGCTGCTTGCATATCTTTTACCATTCGATCCACTTCTCCTTGCTTTGCCAATGGTAATCTCCTGGGTGGTTGGCGAATCGGCATTTCTGCTCCTGTATCTATTCGATGTTTTACCATTGTGGTTCTCCCATTATTATCCGATGTACTGCAGAATATTGGCATGTACCGCTCGAGCAATTGTTTTGCCAAATTTTTCTGTTCCTTAGTAAGATCTTCGGTCCATTTCTCCATGAGTTGCTCTACAACCTCTTTCTGCCCTTGCGAGTTAGTCGTATTAATCGGATTTTTCTGCTCGCACTTCACAATCGCAGATATTTCTTCGCATGTTCCGATTATTGTCCCTTTCTTGATGGTTTTCGTCTTATCCGAGAGATTTAGAGTCCTAATTGGTACTCTATTATCGCTGTCTGGTTTTACTAAAACTTTCCCGATCATAATTTCTCTGGCTCCGCTCTCCGCTTCATTGGCTTCCACAACCCACAACCTGGGTGACCCAGAACCTCCCTCCAATCTTGCCCATACTATTGTTTCCGAGTTCGGTGGCAGCTTCTCCCGATGATCCATTATAATTTGCCTGCTCGTTTCTCCTATAACGGCGCTAACGTGAAGTGGCAACTCGATATTATCGTAGGTTAATACACCCCGTCCAACGTCCACCACGAAGCCATTCGTTCTCATAAAGTCCATCCCCAAGATGACTTCGTCTACAATATCTGCAACCAGCACCTCGTGTTGAAAGTGATTTCGCCCAATCCTTATTTTTACGACCTTTTTCCCTTTTATTGCTGAATTTTCTCCAGTCGCCGTTCGTAACTTCATTCCATTAGCTGGTTCCATAATTCCATCGATAATATCCTCACGAACAATCGTATGAGTTGCTCCCGTATCCAGCGTGATCATGCATTTCTTCCCATCAATATCGGCTTCAATTGTTAAGCTATCACCGCTCCTTGCTATTCTCGAAACATGGATGGAGGTTATGGGGCAATCGATTGTGGGAGTCAGCTTCTGCTCCTTCAAACTGACTCTTTTTAACGACTCCAATGTCGACTGACCCGCCTTTCTGGATTCTATCTGCTCCTCGTTTGATCTGCGCTTCATAGGAGATGGCGACCTTGCTCGTTTCTTCTTAATCTCCCAACAGTCCCGTGAGATGTGACCCATTCTATCACATACCCAGCATTTAATTCTGCCACTTCCATCTCTGAACCTTGGCGTAGCCCGCTCGGTGTCTATCCTGGAATCAATCTCCACTCGACGAATTTTCATTGCTGGTTTGATGATGGTTTGCGCAGTTTCGTTTGTTAACGCACAAGCGATGGTTTCCGTGAAAGTTGCCTTAGGTGACAACATCACCGCTTTGCGCGTCTCAGGATCTCGAATACCGTCAATGAATGCATCCATTTTAATTCGCTCCATGTAATCGGCCGACATATTTGAATGTACTAAATGCGCGAGCCGCTCAATTGCCGATGAAAATTCCTGTAGCGATTCTCCTGCTCTTTGGTATCGACCCTTCAATTCCATGCGATAGATTTCTCGTTTGTGGTCACTTCCGTATTTTCGATCTAACGCCTTCATAATTCCGATGTAAACGTTCCGTTCCTGCTCAGGAATGATTTGTAGTGTTTCTGCCGCTTCGCCTTTAAGAGCCACAATTAACGCTGCAACACATTGTTCTTCAGTCCACTGATTTTGCTTAATCGCCGTTTCGAACTGGAACTTAAAAATACTGAAGGATGTTGTTCCATCAAATGTTGGTGGTTTTATCTTAACTGCATTAACCGTCTGGATCACTTGCTGTGTCGTTCCAATCGCCTTGACATCTTTGAGCTCCTTCTCGAGACGTTTAAAATCTTGTTCAACCGATTCAAATTTTTGTTGAACCGTCCCTTTAACATTTTGAATTTCTGCGTGTACTTCTGTTTGCAGTTTTTCCACTTTACCGTGTAATGTAGAAGATAACTCCATAAACCTCTCGTCCATTTTCTTTTGGCCAACTTGCACTTGTAACATCTGCTGTTTTATTTCGTGGTTCGATTGTTTAATGTCCGCCCCTTGTTGCTCCACTTGTAACATCTGTTGTTTCATTTGATGTTTAATGTCCGCTCCTTGTTGCTCCACTTGTAACATCTGTTGTTTCATTCCCTCGTTCGATTGTTTAATGTCCGCCCCTTGTTGCTTCAACTGTTGTCCCATCATATTCATAGCAGCCATCAACTGCGAAAAATCGAAACTTCCAGATGGGTTTTGTGCTGCTCCGACCACCGTTTGCACGTCCTTTTCTTTCTGGTCAACACTGATCTCATCCGGTTTTTCCTCCTCGAAATCATACTTGTCTGGATTTACACCTTCCTTCTCCATGGCCTCACGTAGTCGCTCCACCAAACTAGCTTTTGTGCCTTCACTAGCCAAACCTCGCTGCTTCAGTTGCTCCTTTAATTGCGCAAGCTTTAATTCGTAGAGAATCATTTTTCTTATTATTCACAATCCCACCGCTGTCACCAATTGTTACGATTTTGCCTTGTCAATCAAGGTTCGAATCACTGGATTGTGAATAAATACACTGCTTTAAATTTTAACTCACACAATTTATTTACACAACACAATTTATTATACAACACGAAATTCACAATTAATTATTACACTTATAACACACTTTTTAATTATCACTTTAATAATCGCTTTAATAATCACTTTAATAATCTTTCTATTTAACCTTCACTGTATCACGTTTAAAATAATACTCAGCATTTCACGTCAACGCGCGCCTTTATATACCAAAATATTTGTTTCTAGAATAATCCTAAATGCGCAGCAAATATGTTAGTATAGAAATACGCCTAAATGTTGAGTATAAATTATAAATGTAATTGAACAATTAATGAAATTAACTTATTCTATTCTATTCTAGGTGTCACCGTAACAATACATTAAGTATTAATAATTTTTATGTTTTTAATAATCAATTATAATTATTGTCTCTGTTTAAAATTACTAACTGGAAACGTCAAAATTATGATTCCTAAGACCACCAATTTCGCCCAATTAACGAAGCAAATTTTTTAAGACTACTGACAGATAAGACTAAGTACAGAATAATGGGCTAGTTATATAACCGAAAACGAAACGGACTGAAATGCAAACGAAGCGAAAGACGAAATGACACGAAATGATTACAAGACGAATCGGTACGGTTTTGATGTTTCGGTCTTTTATTATGACGGCTTTAAATGCAAGAAAAATTTCTTTCTTTTTAAAATGGCATAACTTTATAATAACAAGTTCTTTCCAAACAAAATTTTGATCTTAGATCAACAAAAAAAATGACCGGCAATGCAATAAATTTGCATGACATGCCATCGAAAACTATTGTATTGGCAGTCATTTTTTGATCTAAAATCAAAATTTTATTTGGAAATACTTGCTATAATCTTTTAGAAAATGGGAAATATCCAATACAATTTTATTCTTATTGGATTATATCACATATCAGCTTTTTTTTTTTTTTAAATATTAATTGTCCAATGGATTTAATGTCCTTTTAAGATCAATACGGTATTCACGCACACACCACCCATTCACACAATTACAGTATACCACCTACACATTGCAAGCTCCATGTCAACCTGCACACTGACATGGACGGTAGATCGGCGCTGAATTCTGTACTCGAACAGAGGGTGATAGTTGTGTTTATTAACATTACCGATTGTAATCGATGACAAAAATTCGCTTTGCATCCTGCCTCTGGTGGGATTCGAAACCAGCACCTCCCGGTAAAAGTGCCGAAGCTTAATCACTGCGCCACTTGTAAGTTAAATTCATTATTTTTGGTCATTAAAATCTCATATCAGTGCTGACATATTGTAACTTCACTTCGTTTTATTTCGATAAAAAACATCACATCGAAAAAATGGCAAATGGTATGTTATAACTTTTTCGATGGATAGTAAATATTTACTGTTTGCAACACTTTTTCGGAATGTTTTCGGAATTAAAATGACGTTTAGAATCTATTTGTTTACTTGTCAAACAAATAACATAAATTTAAGTACTTTGCTTTTATATAATATAATAATGAACTGTAGCGGATTTTTTGGGGTTATAGCTTCATCTCACGATGTTGTTGAAGACGAGGAGGAGATAAATTTAGAATATGTTTTTGAGAGGAGGTAGTGCCTGTGTATGTTTATGACTGGAATTTTGCTGTTATGGTATGGTCGCCAATTATGTTGTTTTGGGATTTTTGTTAGAATGGTCGCCATACTTCACACCATGCAGATAAAAACAATAAAACCAAATGAAAATAGAACAAAATAAATTTTTATTTGAAGTACAGGTTCAAACTAAAATATATCTACTCAAAAGTAGATGGCAAATTTTTGCCTCACTCAGTGTGATATTTACATTTGTTTAGGGAGATATTTTGCATCCAGCCCATATTATGTGTGAGGGCCACTATTTTTTAGTGAGGCCTACATGGGCTGAATATACCCGCACGTAAAATTACTTATTTTTATAAAAATTAAGTTAAAATTTTAATCAATTTAGTTTTTTATTTAAACACATATTTTCTTTTCACCTTATATTATGTTTCGTTATGTCAAAATTTGTGCATCACTAAGTATCGCAGAGAAAAATATAGTGATAAAATATCGAGAAAAGTGATAGTCGAAAATGATGTACCATACCAATTTAACGATACTATCGAAATTTTCGATAGTATCGAAAATGCCGAAGTTACAACATGTGACCACAGATTTCCTTTAAAAATTTTCATATTATTCGTTAAGGATTTCCATTAATATTTCCCAGTTGTAAATTTATTGTTTTGGCGTCTCAAGCAAAAGCAAAAAAAAAACTGATAAAAAATATTCGTAATTCAAGGAAAGTACGATAATACAAAAATACTTTTGTTGTGAATTACCGCAAGAGCCGAAACGAAAGGCATTTGAATTAAATCAATTCATCCGTTCGTTTTCGTTTCGTTTCTTCGACATAACTAGTCTATTACGTTTTCATTCAATCAACCCTTTCGTTTCGTTTCAGTCCGTTTCGTTTTCCTTTATATAACTAAACCATAAGAATTTAAAGCCTACCGTTAAAATGAATGTCACTGCATCGTGGTGTGGCCGTTAAAACATGCATACTGGTTCCAAAAATTTACAATTAAAGTCAGCTCGGTAGCTTCCAATGATGTTTTCGAGATACGAGGCATTACTAACTTAAGTGATTTACGGTAGCTTCGGCTAGACATTCAAATTGAGAGATTGGAGAGATCTAAAAACGATTATTTTGTACTTTTCAAACTACCCTCTTACACACACGATATTCAGTCAATAGAATTAATTGTATTATGCTTGTACATTGGGAACAAATCAATTATTAAGCCGATTCAATCGATTTTACATTCATTCAATAATTTATGTTTCTCGAGAATTATTTTCGTGTTACGCTAAAAGTTTTGCACAACATTTTTCCGATTATATATTTCTTCTGCGATCTGTTTTCATGTATTAACAATATATTACATAGGAAAACATGAAAATTTCCTACCTGGATGCCGTGTTTTTTCTTACATTTTTGGTACCAATGCCGCTTGTGTGTTTACCTCTATAATAACATATGATTATGTTCAAAAATGTTCAAATATCTTAAATTCTCATAAGAAAACAAATTTGGGTACATTTACTTCTACTTATTCCTTGTTTACCTCCTTCTTATTTTTGATGAAATTTTTGACCGGAAAATATGAAGAAAACTTGATATAGAAAATTATTGACGATGCTGTCTGTATATGTGTGTGTAAAAGCAATATATAAAATTATGAGATCTGAAAATATGAGAAAATCACATCCAATTTATTAATAAAATTATAGAAGAATAAAGTAAAGCCAATAAGTGGATATATTTCCTTGTATGAGGAAAATTATTTCTTCGAATATAGAAGATTTAGGTGAAAATTAGGGATGGTGCAGAGTAGCAAAGCAATTGATAAGTGGGCTGTAGACGACACACTCGATTAACCTATAAAAAAATATAAAAACAAACTGCAACATTCGTCTGTGAGCTCATCTTACATAGATTCTATAGGAAGCCACGAAACAAAAATTGTAACTCATAAAACCTTAATTCACCATGATTTCTTTTCAGTATGCTTTCCTATATGTGTAAATAATATCGGCAAGTTTATGCTCCACAGGGGTTTTCTGTTATAAAAATACTTGTTTACTACATTTCAATGGAATTTGATAACATTCTTAGAATAATTTGTACATAGCCATCAAGACATGTAACATAATAATGATATTACATGTGAGCTGAATATATGGGCTTCAGGAAACGAAAATCTTAAAAATTCCTTCGGCGACATACCACAATCGTCTTTATTTTAAGTTGTATCATATACAACTCGTATCTATATGGTTTCTCGGAAAAGATCAGAAATTTTGTTTTTAATAAAATTTTTTGATTAATTTTGTGCTTTGAAGTTTTACTTTGTGCAAATCAAAATTTATTTTTTCAGGTTGCTAAAATACCATGAAACTTTCTTTTGCTTACTTAATTTGATTTAGTATGGTATCAACTTTTAAATTCACTTTTAAATTCGGAAAAATTACAAACTTGAGCTTAAGAAAATAGACAAAATAATTTCTTTTTGTGTTCATATTTTTAAACAAACAACCGTTTAACTAAACAAATTTTAAAAAATTCAAAAGAGAATAGATTTATAACGTATGTTATTTAAAAAATAAAAATTTTTAATATAAATGTAAAAACTTCTATTTATAAAAATAAATTTTTATTAATTTTGCTGGTTAGTGATGAGTTGCGGCGCATGTATTCCTCGCACGTCCTAAATGTTAGAGAAAGAAAATTTCTCGTTTATTATTTTGTGTTCATGTTCATAGATGGTGTGGTTCATACGATTGTGTATTTGTTCCAACGTTGGTCCACGTCCGCCTATTTGTTGAATGTGAGGCAACATTGGTGATGCACGAATATTGGTCTAACATTGACAAACCTTGTATCAAAACAATGCGACGCACGTTACTTGCACAAACAATCACCAATGTCCACCAACATTTGTAAACATGAGAAATAATTTAGTAACTTGTAAAATTATTTTATAGCATAATATTGCCCATAAGTTGCATATTATGCCAGAATCAACCTTACGATATTTCTGAAGAGGTGCAGGAACCCAGGTACAAATTTTTTACAAAAGGGGTTATAAGAACTTAGATATACGATGAAAGGGTTGGATCCAAGGATCCCGGTACAAATGTTTTCTAAAATTTCTTTTTTTTTTAAATTTCACGGGAATGAATTTAAGAAAAGGATTATATGGAATTAGTGACCAGTTACATTAATTGTAAATAAAAAACTAGTTTTACTTTTTGAAATTTTAAATATTTATTTTATCCTGATAATTTTTTATATTTGATTATCAAAAAGTTATGATATAAGGAAGACTAAAAAAATTTAAAATTGCAAAAAGTAAATCTAGTTTTTTATGTACAATTAATTAAAGTACACAAAAAGTAAAACATGAAGTCATGAAACAAATTAGTGACATGCATGAATCTGAGGGGTCCGTTTGCTGGATTAATGGCGAGGGACCCATTATAAGTTTTCATACCATTCAGGAAATCGGATTCAAACCTTGCATAGGGATTTTATTTTTCTCCCGTACACACACAAAAATTACATTGACAGATTAATTAATCAGGACTATCAAGAAATTGTATTTTATAATAATTCTCAAAGGCACTGGAAAAATATTTCTTCCTATGATACTCGTGGAAATTATTGGGTGTGTGAATTAATTTTTAGACTTTTTTTATAAAAAAGAAATGTTTAATAAAGATAACGATACAGTATATTTAATCCAATATATTCGCCATCATTAGCTATGACTTCCTGCCATCTCCTGGGAAGTTTGTGGATTCCTCGTTTGAAAAAGCCTTAAACTTTCCCACCTATCCAGCCATCGGTCCAATTTTGCACTTCTCCGGCGTTTCGGAAGCGTACGTCAGCCAGGCCTATTTGCATTAATCGAAACAAATGGTAGTCGGAAGGCACAAGGTCTGGAGAATACGCAGATTGTTCAAGCCGATTCCTGCCGAGTTGTTCTACCTTGTTTTGAGCGGTTTTGCACGATGTGGTTTGGCATTGTCATCATGAAACAAAACTTTATAGCTTTTGTTCGCTATTGCTAGCCGTTTTCCGTCTAATGCACGTGCCAAATTGCCCAGTTGGCGTCGGTAGCGATCACCTGTAACCGTTTCATTTAGATTTAACAGCTCATAATACACCACACCTTTCTGGTCCCACCAAATACTCAGCATAACCTTATCGCAATGAATATCTTGTTTTCGCTGCGATGGTCCTGCTTGGCCTGAATCGACGTAAGCTGCTTTGCGTTTGGGGTTGTCGTAATAAACACACTTTTCATCGCCAGTAACAATTCGATGCAAAAAACTTTGTTTTTTTACTCAGTAAAATTTTTTTTGCATGCTTCAATTCGTGCTCTCAATTGATTTTCGGACAGTTAATGTGGGACCCATCTTCCTAGCTTTCGAATCTTTCCCATTGCGTGCAAACGATGAGAAATGGTTGATCGGTCAATGTTTAACTGCATTGCAAGAAGTTGTTTTTGCGTTTGACATGCATTTTCATCCAATAATGTTTGTAATGTGGCATCTTCAAACGTTTTTGGCTCACCTGGCCGTTTCTTTGTCTGTCAAGTCAAAATCATCACTTTGGAATCGATGAAACCAATTGAACAGCTTGATGGAGCTTGATTAGTATAAGTATCAGAAAGCAATCGGTGAGCTTCAGCGGTAGTTTTCTTGGAATCAAAAAAGAAAAGAAGAACCCCTCGAAAAAACAACTTATCACGATCCAATTTAAATCGATTATAAAAAAATGACTTAATATAAAAAATAATATAAACAACTTAATATAAACACTTTCTGCTCTGAATTAGATTGACAATTGTGACAGCTACAAAATGCAATTGGAATTGCTTGTCAAACTATACGCAATCTCACGTAGCGACATCTAAATTTCGAGTCTAAGAATTAATTCATACACCCAATAGACGAAATCGGACTCGTTGTAGCATCATCTGGAATTTCACCAACTTTACACGATACAGGAAGCACAGCACATTCAACGCTTAAACTACCATTTGAATCAAGAAGATTATTTTTCTTGCAACATAGCTCGAACTATCGAGATGAGTGTATCATTTAACAAAAAAAAGCATTTGAATCGCTTGATCGTACTCTGCGAGATTTGCGAAAAAAATAACCGATCAATGGGAGGAGCTTTATACTGGTAGCAAGGGATTTTTGACAAACTTTACCAGTCATTCGATGATCAACACCTACTACGCTGCCACCTCATATTTGAAAACATTTTATGAAAATCAAAATATGTATTTAATTTAGTTACCATGCTACTACAAAAAAATATTCTTCAAAAATCATAATTGGCTTTGCGAACGTACAATCTTATGAATTCAATCGCAACTCTCAGTTCCTTGGCGGACATACAAATCTATTGACACAGTTATTAATAGGGATCAAGCTGTCAATTATCCAATAGGTTCTTAATTCTTTAAAGCCCAATGAAACTCCACCACTATTTTTCAGAGGGTTCACCAATAATACTTTTCCGCAATTTGTATTCAACGAAATTATGTAACAGGACTCGGGACACGGGTTTGTGTGAAGAAACTGATGCCGAATGTGACTGAGGCAACGATTATAGCCGTGTTTTATTATTCGAACACTATCTGGCGCCGATTGGGATTGGGAAATTTCTACTGAAACTGCAGCTAGTATTCACTGGTGTCGCTATACCATAAAAATGAAAATTAAATGCATCCATAAGACAAACATTTATCGACCTGAAATATACTGACATTTATTTTGACATGACCTTATTCGCGATTGTCAACAAAGTAGCTGACAGCTGGCAAACAAAACACAAATCGCAGTTTGTTATGAAGCAAAGGGGATCATAACTGTCAAAAAAATGGATTTGACGATTATCGTCCCCTTTGTAGACGTAGAAACCCACGCTAAATACCTTCGATGAAAATCGTCCATAAATAAGAATTCATCTTGCTGCATTTTAAATTCAGCCGTGTTTTTTATTAGCGGCCGATAGATTTATCCGGAGCACCCAATTTTCATTGTCAAAACTTATATTTAGCGCGTTATTCTTGCATGTAATTAATTTATTTAACTTTAAACTAAGATTTTTCATTCAACTTTTTAGTTAAAAATCGATATATAAATATTTTACTACCTATTTATCGGGAGCCGCTATCGGGAGCGCTATCCATTTCAATGGGAAATTTGAAAGGGCATTTATTTTGTAAACCTCTGAAAATGTGCTAATTCCACGCATTTCAATGGTTCCCCATTTACCTTTGGCAATCAGCGTCTACAATTTCCACTGTAGTCGCTGAATTTCCTGACTATATAATTTCCCATTTATTTTAACGCCGATGGTGCCATCTTTTACGTAGTAGATGTACCATTGTTTTGCATGTGTTCGTTGCTCTAAAGTTTATTCGTGCGTTTTAAATAATTTTTTATTTTGCGAAACCAAAAATATGATTTTAAATAACTTGTGTGTATTTCTAAATCATATGATTTAGTGGTCAAATGAACGAAATTATTGTCAAACCAAACACGGATTTTGCGAGGTTGTTGTATTTGTTTTTTCTGCGGTGAGTTGCCGTGCAGAATAATTATTTTAAAGTGAATTGCCCCAATGGAAATTGCTCCCACCAAAAGTTTCCCGTGGTGTTTTCTTGTAGAAGAAGAATCACTCGCTACATTACTCCGTTCTCGAGAGTTTTGTGTCTATTAGAGATTGACGATGGAGTTTGGAATATTGTTTCATTATAACGGATTTGTGATCTTCATAATAATACAATAATTTATTTACATATATCGAATTCAATTATGTATTTAT
Organism: Nephrotoma appendiculata; assembly: GCA_947310385.1. Taxonomy (NCBI): domain Eukaryota; kingdom Metazoa; phylum Arthropoda; class Insecta; order Diptera; family Tipulidae; genus Nephrotoma; species Nephrotoma appendiculata. The sequence goes on from OX371223.1 coordinate 144,078,338, forward strand.
TAATCCCTTAATTTACATTAGAAAATGATTGCAAGTGTTTTGTTGCTGTTGGTCCATCAGCGACTACTTACTTCTTCAGCCGTAATCCCGATATTTGATCGGGCGAGCGCTTAGAATATGCTGAATTCAGTCTGTCGATAGAGACTGAGTGTTGCTTGTCTTAGATTTGCAATACGAAGTGCTTACGAAGACGAAGTACTACTTTGTAAGGGTCAACATACTATGGTGTGAGGACATTTCATACTTTATCTTCTCGCACGAGAACGTAGTCATTATTTTGTGACTTCGGTACGAATATGTCTTTTTGGTTGATTTTACGCATGTCCGAAAGGAATTTCACGGCTCCAGTTGACTGTCTTTCCTCGAACTTTGAGAGCTATCGTATGTTGGCGATGGAAACTTCCAAACATGCCGTTTGCTTACGGATGATAGGCTGTAGTCCTGATTGGATTCAAACTGTTTTTACTTGTCCGGTTGTTATACTGACCGGTACGCCAAATTTAGAGATGTAGTTTTCGACAATTCGTGATTATTGCTGCGCAAATGTCTTTGATACAAATAGTAGGCACCACATATACGTGTGAAACATATTTGATGAGTGATCTACAAATTTCTTTCTTTTCAATTTAACAAATATAAACAAATGTTTGTTATAAATGTATAACCCGATATTTAACCGATTACCCTAGCGGATAAATTTGGCGTAACTACTTCTATCTACTCATGTAAAAATAGGAAGAGCAGTTGTTCATTAAGCAAACCTAACTACTCACAAGTAAAGCGTATAGGAATTAATTGATCGGAATATACTTCATAATTAAGCTTTTCCCATAAATTGGGAGAACCCAGTGATGTTTGGTCGACATCGGTAAAGATTAAACTTTCAACCAACAAGAGTTGACCTTGTTGCTTTTCTGGAATTAAACGTGTAGTCGAAGTCAATGTATACATTCGTGGTAAAAGAAAGTCTCCGTTTTTCTGTTGTTCTTTCGCGAAGTAATTCAAAGCTAATCAGAAGCTTTGCAGAATTCCCTTTTATAGTGTGGACATTAAAAACAATAAAAACCGTATGCTTTTCGGTCATCCTTGCTCAAAAGAGAACAATGTTAAGAGAATTTGGGGTACTTCTTATTTTAGTATGAGGATTGGAAATGAAGGCAAATTCTGGATAATTAAACATTTACGCATAAGCTGCCAGTTTTTTAGTTTCATTTATATTTCTCAAAATTATGACAATTGAAATGGTGGGGTTTGATGGATAGTCCCATCCTCTAAAGTAAACAACGAATAAAAATAGAAATTAAAAAATAGCAACTTATTTGAAATGCGATCATAAATAAAATAAGTTGTTGGCCGCTTAAAATTTTAACTCTATTTAAGCCACTAAGTCTCCACTTGCAAATCATATGCAAATCAAAGCGGAAGAACGACAAATATTGAGATTTCTTAAATAATTTGAATAAGTCGGTATTTTATAATTATAACAACTATCAGAACACTGGTAAGAAATAAATAAAAACCAAACCCAAATAACTAGAAGCCAAATTTTTTGGGTTGGCTAGCAAAATCGCCTCTATTTTACAAAAATTTAACACTCTGTACCTCAACCTTGTTCCATAATCAATTTAACTTCGAGTTAATGAATGATTGTTCCATTGATTCCTAGCCAGGACCCAGGGCTGCTAAAGAGTGCATGCTGATGCTGAATGAAACATCTGTCATGATGAGGCATACCCAAATTTGTACTCTTCCAAGCAACGATTCACGTTGTTGTATTCGCCTCTAATATGTCAATCTTACTGTTTCGAAATGTTAAAATTTAATTACAAAAACGGTCTGGATGGAGTTATTATTAGGTGTTCTGCCATTATTAATAACATCAGAAGTAGTTGATATTTTTTTTTTTAGTAATGTTTTGCAATGAAAACTTTATCAATTTTCTCCATGTCTAATTGATTGTTCTAGTAAGATTCTGCATGATCACTTAACTAAACTGAAACAAATCATTACAAAATACAAGAGGCAAATTTATTGAAAATACACCTGCCAATATGCCTTTATTCAAACTCAAAACGTTTCTATACTGCACAATGGACTCTGAATGTCATGTGCGATGTACTTCTTAGATCTACGGGACAACTTATTTTTGACCGAACCATTGCTCGAATAATCGTCAAACACCCTTCAACGTCTATAAATAAATAAATTTATTTGCTATATCAGGCTAAAACCAACCGTTTGTCATTTTTAATGAGTAGTTAATCTCGCTAATTTAATTCAACTTAAACATTGAAATAAAATAGGTCAAATCAATTCGTCAACCCGAATGAAGGGATGGTCAACTTCTTCATATTATTCAACTGAATGATGGATAGCAAGTTGTTTGGCAACCATTTTTCTGGATTTTATTTCGGCCTGATAGGAAATTTTGTAAACATGTCACGCTGTCCTTCAGAATTTTCAAGATTGAAGGGATAGTCAGTTCATTTTTCCATAAGAATCTGAAAATGCTAAAAGATGTCAGTTCTCTCGATTATTTTTACCACTAATTAGCGTAAACCAAACTCCAACGTCCCAAATCAGTGAACACGAAAAAGCTTAAGTTGTCCTGTTTGGGCCATTTAGGTTAATGCTACGATAACGCAAATGTTAGGAGGATTTTGACCAAAAGAGAACAACCGGCACCTAAAATTTTGGTGGCCGCGCTCAGCTGAATGATCTAAACAGAGTGCAGCTTAAGCTGTTATGTTTTCTTTTCGCTGGTTGGGGTCATATTCCCATATCATATAAAGCTCATGTATTTTAAAAAGTGGTCCATCAAGCGTACATACTTATATTTAATATACACATAGCTTCAATGTGTATCTAAACCTGTTAATGTAGGTATCATTTATAAGTGTATAGTTTGCCTAGTTATTCAAAGGTACTGAAAGTAAGAATAATTACTTACTCCACAAAAACCAATTTTAATTTTTCTTTTTGTTGGCGGTAGTAAAATCGGGGGTACTTTTGCACTTCGAGTTTGAAAGTTTTTACTTATTGCTATAACTTCAAAAGTAATTAGTGTCCTTGAGTAAAGGCCCGTTGGAACAGATCAAATAACTCAGTCCTGAGTTTACATTGGATCAGTCTAAAGGATTGGTTTTATCTAGCATGTGATACACAAAGGGCCAAACAGATACAAAAAATTAGTTGAAAGAACACACACATGGCACACCAACCGAATCGTTCAGGCCCTACTGCTTTGGCATGTATGCCAAAACTTTTATTTAAAATACGATAATCTCGTCGATTTAACTGTAAAAAATAAAAATATACCGATAAGAAGTCAGTTTGTGATATTTTGATTATAGTATTCAAATCACTTTAATTAACCGCGAAATATTCAACCTCTTGACACGCTTACATTTTAAACACTTTCAAACGAAGCATTGCAGTAATATGTATTTCCTTTACTAAACGAGTTTATGATAATAATATTAAGTACGTTTATGTATTTTATAAACAACAATGTACTTAGAAAGGTTCATTGGCCTCGTAAATAAATAATTTATGCATGTAAGAAAAACGTGAAAAACTAGAGCACGGCGAAACTACAATGTAAAAAAAACAGAAAATCATTGTCCACTTACCTTGGTGAATTTAAATCACTTATCACATAAGTAAATTGATTCCCTGCAATAACATTGCTCGGTGTATCCTCATCGTAGCACAGTTTATCCTTTTCGCACGGTATTTTACGTAAGTAGTCCCCCTTGGCCTGAGGATTACAGTCACTATCGTAAGACGTTTGATTAATTTTCTCAAACATTTTTTGGCACGCTAAATTCTTATCGTATATCGTTCGATTATCATAGTAATTTAAAAAATTCTTTTTATCCAAAACCGAAAATGTTGCAAAAGGCACTAAATACTTATTATTTGTTGTTATATTACCAAAGATATAACCGAATGAATCCTTTTGGGAATGCCGTTCTGTTTTCTGGATACCAAATTTCAAAATAAATTTAAAAAACGTATTCGGATTAAAACTCCCTGTAACATGTGTGGCACATACATAATTATAGCTATTTGAATTATTTCCTATTAATAATATTATAAAAATTATATAATACGATATAGAATTGGAATTATTTAAGAATTTTTTCATTTTTGTGTTTGTTTTTTCTACTCTGCACTGTATGTAGGAAGTTTGGTTGTGGTTTTTCTTTTCGATAACACTACAATTTTTTTTTTCTAATTTCCACTGTCACTGAACTATTTTCACAAAATGCTGCGGATTTTATGTATTTTCACATTTTTTATGTATTGAAATAATATTCGCTATTTATACACAAAACTAATTAAACCAAATTATTCACATAAAACATTTTCACTTGCACTTGCTGTACCTAAAAATTAAACTTTTGGAATAGAAAATTTTTTTCTCGCAAATTTTTCTTCTTTCTACTTTTGACACGTATAGAAAACTGCACACAATAAATTGACAATTCAATTACAACACAACCTCGCTCTCGCGCATAACAAATACGGAATTACGGAATGATTTTTATTTTTTTATCTGTTTTCTAGAGCACAATGGAGAATTGCATGGATCCGAACGAGTTTTTTTTCATGTATGTACTTTGCGAGAAATGTCAAAATATAAACTGAAAATAAAAACAAATAGGAAAATGTACTATGAAGTTGGTTGGGATTTGTACACTGTTTTAAAAAATTTTAATATTTTAAGTACTAATTTTGTACTAAACTACACTGTTAAAAATAATAAATTTTTTATAATTTGAATTTTCAAACAGGCCATATACCGTTACTATTATTTTTTTAAGGTTAGATATTGTTTTTGATTTTATGGAATTGAATTGACTAAACTATTTGTTAATTGTGCATATACATATTTGTATAAAATCCATTTGTACAATTTTTTCAGTTCTAAATATCAATAAGCAGCGTTCACACTTTCACATTATTTCTTCAGTTTAGGTGCGGGTACTTAATAAACATATCCATTTTCCGGCCTGCCATCACGATTGAATGCGTATACGATAGAAAACATGTCAAAAATTTATTTTTGTATTTATTTTGGACCAGCGTACACATTTGTGCACAACCGTTAAATTTTTTCATCCGAAAAAACACTATAACTATAAAAATATTAAAATAATTATGTTATCAAAAACAAATAATTAATTTCTTATGTATATAATTTATATGTTATCAAATTATAATGCCAAAAAGAATTCCGATTTAACTAAGATCCATTAAAATCCGGAAGACATTACAACCTGTCATTTCGAACATACACAATTGTGTATAGTAAACTTAAATTGAAGAAAAACTTACTTTTATCTGGCCGGAAAAGGGATTTTCCATGGATATAACAAAGCTTTTAGATAAACTAGAACGAGTAATAAATATAGACCGACCCGATTATATTTTAATATGTAGTAATCGAATCAATAGAATTAAAGATTATAAAGAATGAATGTAAGCAGCTGTCATGTGAATCAAGTTCGGAGGGTAAAAGGGAAAGCATATAAATCAAAGGGCCGTATTAAGAATTTGTTCGATCGAAATTAAAAACTACACAAATTCAAAATTATTTTTATTCAAATATAGTATGCATTAATTGTTTTTATTTTTCGGTAAAAAATTGTACTTATAGTATTCCAAAATGAAAAGTAATTATGAAAAGAAAAGCACGTAGTAATATGTACGTAGTAAGCACTTAGTAATAAGAAAAATGCGACACCGATCGATACTGGTAATATAAACAAAAGTTACGAAAAGAAAACTCCCAACAACAATCAAACTTTTTTACTTATTTTTTTCTGATTTCTAAATTAAAATATGGATAAATTTATCAAAAATCACTTTCCTTTTAACATAATTTACATTTTATTTTTTATAAACACTTATATGCATCCCCAGATTTACTTTTTCCTTACAGAAAAGTATGAAAAAAAATTTGAGAAATTTTTTGTTTCTCAAGTTTTTTTTCATACTTTTCTGTAAGGAAAAGTTTAAGGAATTCTATTGGAGATGCGCAGTTACAGATGGTAAGAAATTCATTTCCGAAATTTTCGAGCCTCATTTTGGCAGCACTTCACAAGAAACTTCATTTCAATGTTTCAATGTTCAAAGTTTTCAATGTTTAAACAAACGATCTACACGATCTACTAACTGTTTTTTAATATTTTATTAATTTTAATTAATAATATCAAGATTTTTTAAGAATCCAAAATTTAGCGCGTTTTTACAAAGGCAAAAACTGGTTTGGTTGGTGGTTGCTTTGACATATGAGACCGCCATATGCATTTTTTATATAACCATACTGCTCAGGCTTGTGACACATGAAATAGCAAATTTTATATGCTGAAAAAATTAACATTCATTTTATAGTATAATCTATTTCTCCATTCCACACTCTGCTTCTTTGAAGTTACTTCATCTTCGACTCTTGCCCCGTTTACCTATAAAACCGGTTTTAATTGCGACTCATTTTTCAACCAAATTTTTTTCGGTGAAGGCTGCCGCATGTAAATTGTCTACGAGCTAGGTGCAACATAACAAAGTTAAGTAGGAACTATAGACAGAATAAAAAAAATAAACAGAATAACGTAAGAGAGCCAGAGATAGGATTTATATGTGTTCGACCATACTCAGAATAAGAAAAATAAAAATTATAACAGAAATTGCGTTTTATTTTCGTTCAATTTTGCTGTCACTTAAAAAGAATAGCCGAGCCAAAATTTTCGGCCAGAAATAAAAAATTTAACAATTACAACAACAAAACTTAAACAAATTTTTGTACGTTACTCTAATATGCATGTTTATTATTTTATTTAAGATTTAAGAAAAATTGATAGAAATGAAATAATAAAAGTTGATTTAATATGTGCACTTCTTAATTCATTTTCAAAATATTTTAAGAAAAGTAAAAAAACTGAATTAAAATATGTTTTTTTTAAAAATTATTTAGGAAATGATTTTAGAAAAGTATTCAAAAAATATGTATGTAATTAAATTTTTTCCGGAAAATTTTGAAATTTTTTCAATTTTTTTTTTACTTTTATAGTTTAAAATTATAAATAAGTCATTTTGAAAACGAAATAAAGTGTGTATTTAAAATCGAAATAAAACGTAAAAATGTACTACAGTAAAAACCCGATTATCCGGCACACAACTAACCGGAACACTCAGTTAGCCGGAATTTTAATTTTGAGGAAGTTGTTTTTTGCTTTTTTCTCTTTCATATGCATTTTTTAATACATTTTGAAATTTGCAATGGTTTTTTGCACATTTTCGTTAATGAGAGCATTCGTTGAAAATTTTGACTGGCTTTAATTTTCATATTACAGTAAAAGCCCGATTATCAAGCATCCAATTAACCGGAACACTCAGTTAACCGGAATTTTAATTTTTAATTTTTTTTTTGCAAGGGAGAATTCTCTTTCACAAGGAAAATTATTATTTTTTTATTATTCGGGAATTCACAGAAAATATACTTCCCTTTACTTTTTTTCTGTTTTATGCATTATTCTATTTGAATTGATTGTATAAAGTCGTAAACTCGTAATACAGTTAGGTTAGTGAAATATTGAATATATTATTAAATTTTTTGGTACATAATATCAATATATTTATTATTTGCAATAAATTAAATGAACTGATGTATAAAAAAAATGTTTTCTGGTACATACATATTAGAAAATAAATAAACGAGAATGCTAAAAAATAATGAAATCAAGCGAAACTCTTGTAAAATTTTGATTAATGAAACATTCAGTTATCCGAAATGCTCTCATCCCCAAGAATTCCGGATAACAGAGCTTTTACTTAAGTATATTTTCTGTGAATTTCCGAATAATAAAAAAAATTATTTCCCTTGTGAAAGAGAATTCTCCCTTGCAAAAAAAGTTCCTAGAAATTAAACTTCCGCTTAACTGAGTGTTCCGATTAATTGAATGCCAGATAATCGGGCTTTTACTGTAATATGAAAATTAAAGCCATCCAAAGTTTTCAACTAATCCTTTCATTAATAAAATGTGCAAAATCGCAAATTTCTAAATGAATTTAAAAATGCATATTTTAATTCACAAATGAAATTTATGAAATGCATATTTTTTATCTTTCTCTACAATACAACAAAAAAATTGTCGGAAGAAACATTTTCTTAAAAACATTAAATTTCGCATGCATTTCATTGTTATTAAAAACAAATGTAAATTTTATGTTTATAATGTGAAAGAAAATACACCTAAACCTTTTTTTACACGGTGATACGTGCCAACCGTGTAAAAAAAATCAACGTTCATACAAATACCACTTTTTTAATTCACTTTTCTTAATTCAACTTTTCTTAATTCGAGTAGCCCATAGAGATAGCTGAGCGTCAATCAACTATATAGCTGACGATACTCGTACACGCTTTCTGATTGGGTAAGGTAAAGACATTTGTATCTGAATGAGATTCTGAACGATCGATTCATTATCAACAGTTACTTTCGAAACCTTTGAACCATAATGAAACTCAAATCAGCCCTGGGATTGTGTAAGATGCTCGATATTTCAACCGAAAACATTTGCTGCTTGAAGGTTTTTTGAGTGCCGAGATCATCGCATGGAACATCATTACGCTCAACATCATCGTCGAGCAAATCCATCGGCAATGCAAGGGTTAATGCCAACTAAGTTAAGCGCAATGAACTCGCCGATTTCGTAATGCGTGATCAATTTAAGCGTCTCTTCGAATATCAACTCCCGTACGCGAAAAGAGGTTATCAATGCCGCATCGCACGCCAATCAAGAATTTAGCGTTCGAGCTCTCAGAGGCTTGAGCTTATGTCGTTAGAATACTTCAAAAGGAATAATGCATCCCCGGTATCAAGGGATCACCGCAACTGAAACTCGGATACATCCTTTTTGGCAAAGTGCAGGGCAAAGTAACCAATCAACTGCCGAGTCTCACTCGAGTCATTTTGGGAAATCGAAAACTTTACTTTACTTCGAGAACCAATACAATAACACACCACATAACTGGGAAGGTCTCGACAGCTGTTCATGGCATTTACAAATGGATATTACATTTATCCATTTAAAAGGGAAATTTGAAAAGGCCTTTGTTTTGTACAACCCTTAAACCAAAGCAAACTTCATTCTCGTGTACAAATTTTGACGTTTTGAAACAAGTATTGTTTTGTAGTTTTGAAACAATGTGTACCGAATTGTTTAGTTTTTTAGTAAAAAAGTGGTTTCTGTGTATTTTGGAAGAAAACCACGAAAAAATAAACAAGGGATAAATAACAATAAACACAAAAGTAGAACTGTTATTCGACTGCATGAAGTTAAGTACAATTTTATATTTTTGATTAGTAGCGACACCAGTGAATAATAGCTGCAGTTTCAGTAGAAATTTCCCATTTGGCGCCGGATAGTGCTCGAATAATAAAACACGGCTATAGATTGTCACAGTCGCCTAAGGTACTTGCGTGATGAACAGAACAAATCAGAATAACAACCGAAACCGCTTTGAGAGACTTGCTCGTCGAAGACTTGATGACCTTAATGGTAGCACTGCTCTGATGTGGTGGCTACTAATTACGAAATGAAGAAATGAACACCACTTGAAACAGCTAACCAGTTACTGTTCGAATTCAGTGAACAGTAGACCCAACTCGAGCTTAATTGAGACCGCACAATTAAATTGTTTGAACTGAATTGATCTTCCTCATTCCTGGATTTCTGAGTACCTGGCATATCGCAAAATGAAACTGTTCTATAATCAATCGCTCAAAAATGGCTAACATATCGAAACGGTTTGCGATCGTTGGAACCTATCAGATTTTATCGCCACAGTGCCCTAATTCTCTAAAAACCAAGATAAATTGTAAAATGTAAAAGTGATAACTTTTACACACGAAAAAAATTATCGTAGAAGTCTAGATTTATATTGGATATCGTGATGTTTTAGTAAATTCGCATTCTCTAAATTTTTTTCAAGATAAAATGTAAAGTGGCAAGATAAGTTTATGTCAAAAAGTAACACAAGTAATTTATCGCGGAATAACTTTGCTTGAATGTGTAAAACGCTTTCTTTGGATATTATTAACGATTAATTGCAATTTTTGATATTTCAGTTTATAATTTTATTTTGGAATTAAACAAGCCAAGTTCTAACAGTTTAAATAACTGCGATAGTTTACATAAAAAAGTTATAAAATTCTTTCCATTTAGAATGTAAAAGTGGACTGTTATGGAATTAAAACATTCTTTCAGTAAATCAAACATTTGAATATTTTAATCGATTGTCTTCACTTTACTAAATTATGATCTGCTTAAGACAGATTCCATTGGATTTCAAAAAAATATCGCAAATAATAATTACATAATAATGCGATTTTGTACTAAGTATAAAAAATAACCTTTAAACAGATTAGAATACACAACATTAACCAAAATTCAACGGATCGATCAATTGTAAACAAGACTTATATTATACACGTCTTTACCATACGAAGTAAAGAATTTTTTGGCTGTTGTAATGTTCTCGTGAAACATTTGGTTTGTTTTATAAGTCTATCTAACCGTATCTTGATTTGAATTTCAAATGACTCCCGACTCCGATTATTTTTCAATATGATTTTGGGGTCTATGTGTGATTCTAGATGGCTTTGATGTATATGCAACAATTTACGTTTCTAGAGATTATATTTTTTGAGTTATTAAGGATATAAAATAATTAAAATTTCGTTTTGACGTTTAATGTTATCTGGCTCGCTTGCTGTCAATAGGTTTATCTTGGGTAAAAAAACTGTTTAGAGAATGCGATTTAATAATGCCAAGATAATATTGTATAAAATTTTCACCTGTAAAATTACCCTTACCACAACCCGTAACAACTTGAACTATAGATTGTGAACAGATGCTATTTAGAATAACTTATATCCATAAGAGTAATGTTGAAATTTAAATGGGAACGGTAGTTATAGGCCCTCAAAGTCTAAATATGAGCCTACATACATCATAAGAGTGTGTTAAGTTTTGACATTTATTTATCGTAACCGTTTTAAATTTTATATTGGAGTGCAATTACAGAATGCAAATATTGTAAAAAGGCAAGATAAATTATCGTTTACACGTTTACAACTTATCTTACTGCTTAGAGAATTAGGGCACAGGTGTCGTCCCAGATGCGTATGGCATGACACACGTTTGGAGTTACTCAGCTATGCTTGAGATCGCTATAAACAGTAGTTTGACATCCACGGTTGCTGAAGACCCCTGATTCACGTAAGAAAAAGTCACCAGTGCTCTAAAATACAGGACTTGAAACTTAAACGCTGAAATAATTTAACTCGCTTGGCGTATCATAGGATCCAGGTTACTTTCATAAGGTGTGGAAATCAGATGAAATGATTGTAATCAGAAAACCTGGCGATAAAGATCAACGTTCTTTGAAATCTTGCATCAGTTCAAAATATGTTGTGGCCATATTCCTGGACATTGCCGGAGCGTTTCATAACCTTACGTGGTGTAGCGTCTTCGGATGTTTATCGGTCTATAACCTCCCAAAAACATTATTAATGTTTCCAGGAGCTACGTCAGCAATCAATCCGTACTAATAAGAGACTCGTATATCACTCAAGGATGACCTCAAAGTTGTATTATTAGCAAGGCTGCCCAAATATTACTACTTCCAACTTATTTCGATTTTTATGGAACAATTGTTGGAACTAAGTTCCATGGTCAAGTTCCATTTTATTTTAAGAACTGGATAATGTGTGAGTCTTGCATGATCTCAAAAATGTAACGGAAGTTGGAACTGTCCAAATGAGTTCTATTTTGTTATTAGTACTCTGGACTGGAATATCGTGTACAAGCATCATTAATGACCTTACAAGGCAACTCAATACTCGAACGTCAGCGTCATGGTCAAATTGATATAAATAGAAGGCACGAATGGTGCGTAGCAAGTAAAAATTGTCACTATCTGCAAAAAAATAGTAATATTGCTAAACTAAATGCAAATTTGACTCTTGGCGACCTCCAACAATATCTGTAAACGGTCGAAACTTGAAAATGGTCTAAACTATGAGATATCTAGGAGTTGACTTTGATGAATAGATGGGAGTAACTTATCACGTTCTACGCGTTATAGTTCTAGCCGGCGTACTAACAGTTGGTATTCTAATCAAAAGGAAGCGCACTTGTACCTCCTAAGAAGGAGTGGTTCAAACGACCAAGGTGACCTTGTACATGTTGCAGATAATGCACATAATCAATATACAAACAAAACGGAAATATTGACAATGGCGATTGACCTATGGCATAGAAGGTGGAATAAATCGGTCAATGATAAGCATACTTTTTACTTCAATTCAGACATCAAATTAGGACTCACACGAAATTACCATTAACGAGCTCGATGAGCCAAGTCATCTCTGGACATGGTAAATTTAAAGCCTGATCGTTGTGTAACTAAAACGAAAGTGACTGTAGTAGACCGGAAATCCGGACTGTACATGTCTCCATACGACTAGGAATAGAAACGTCATAATTCTTTAATTGTGAATAATGACTAAATGTACGAGGTACTGATATCGGCTAACCATGCTAATTGTTATCCATATAAATATTGAATCCAACACGATTTTGTTTAGCATTCTGCGTCCTAATCAATATGACGCGTTTTTGCTTAGTCAATCTATTTTTGGCCATTACTGGACTACCAGCCTTAAATTAAACGTGTATAATTTTCCGTCAAAAATAATAATTCGCCATGAAAAATTCTATACTGGAAAATTATTAATAATTATACATTACCATTATATTAAAGCAAGACGGAACGTTTTCGCTTCAAAATTATTTTCGAATAAGTTGTTTACGTATATACATGAGAGTAAAACTATAAATATTTCCACGTTTGTCCTATAACTTTTAAAACTTTTACAAGAACTTTTTCATATCGTTTATATGTTTATTACATCCGCCAATTCCGTTTAAAATTAAACCTACTCGTATAAAACAATAACACAACTTTATATTGAACTTTGACGAAAGCTCATACACTAAAAAAATATTAAAAACAAGGTTACATTGCCATAGTATATTCTAGATGGTGTGAGGGGCAGCCGATCATCCCTCGTTCCATGATCCAACATTCATATACGGATTAAAACTGAAAAATGACCTCGAGTAACCAGCACAGTATAATTTGTGTATGGCTACAAATCATAACCACCAAAAAAAAAAAGAAAAGCTAAACCACAAATCGCGGTCGTTAATTACATTTTTGTTGCTGTAATTTGTTTGAAGAACGAAAAATTATAAGAAAAGCTGTATAAAGTTCTAAATATTGTGCTTTTTAGTTTTTTAATTTTAGTTATTTTCGGCGGTTAGAAATCTCGGCAGAATTGTGTTGCGTGTAACAAAAACTATATACAGTTTCATATGGAAATGGAAGCGTACAGTACTCGTGAAAATTAGGTTGGAAATTCTATAATGTATATTAATACAACAACATCATTGCGATACACAGCACTGTGTTAGATATAAAAAATAAATTCCACCAAAAAATTACCGTTTCATGATTACAAATCAAAAATGAAAATCTCTCACAGTGTAGAGTGATGAATTTATATGCGATTTCATCATTTTCTTGGTTTATGGTTGCGCATTTTCCTAATTTTTAATGATTAATATCGTCATATTTACCATACCCCATGATATACTTAACGGTGAGCCGAAATCTTATAAACGGGATTTCATGTTTGTTGGTCATCCTACGTATACTGCAGGTTTTTGAAAATGTCTACAATTTTCCGATGTTTATTTTGATAGAAAATTTTTCGTAATTAATGGAAAATTTTATTCATCATAATTTTTTGACCGTTTAGGTTGGCTGGCTAATTTCAATTTAATGGCTGTTTATTTACCTAACGATTGTTTGTGTTTTTCATGGAGTGCGTCATGTAATCAAGGCAAAAGGTTGATCAATTTTGAATAAGTTGTATCAAGAAAGATTAAATATATTACACAAAGTTATAAATATAACTACAAATGTTAAAGATTGATAGCGGCTTCTTTCTGAAGCGCTAATTTACACACCGCAAAGTGTTTCATATACACTCTGCACTCTTCAAACTATCTAAGTATAATACTCAACGTCTCTCTTTAACTTCAGATAAACTGATTCCTTGATGAAAAAAAAGCCAAGAACGAACCGCCCTCAAAAGAGGATGCTGTTAAAACCTTTTATCGAACCATAAAGGAGATACGGTAGAGTCTTTGACCGCCAGCTCCATCTGTAACTGATTCATTATCATCTGATGTCTGAGGCTCGCCGAATTAAAAAAGGCCGACTTAAAAATGGTGTTTTTTCTTGGCTTTAATTTTCATATTACAGTAAAAGCCCGATTATCCGACATCCAATTAACCGAAACACTCATTTAACTGAAATTTTAATTTTTAGGATTTTTTTTACTTTTTCTGTTTCATATGCATTTTTTAATTCATTTTGAAATTTGGAATTGCTTTTTGCACATTTTCATTAATGAAAGCATTTGTTGAAAATGTTGAATGGCTTTATTTTTCATATCACAGTAAAAGCCCGATTATCCGGCATCCAAATAAACGGAATAGTCAGTTAACCGGAATTTTAAATTTTAGGATTCTTTTTTGCTTTTTTCTCTTTCATATGCATTTTTTAATTCGTGTTTAAATTTGCAATTGTTTTTTGCACATTTTCATTAAAGAAAGCATTAGTTGAACATTTTGAGGGCTTTAATTTTCATATTACAGTAAAGCTAGAAACAGAACAAGAGCGACGACGAGGAGCGTCGACGAATAAACAAAAAATATCGCCGCGATATCGCTGTAGCTAACAGAACAAAAGCGTCAGCGTATGGCGATAAAAAAACAACCAAACGGCATAATCTTCTGTGTGTTTGACACATGACGTTGTGGCATTAGGCTACTAGATTGAAAAAAATGGTTAATAATATGACGGTTAATTGATG
Source organism: Nephrotoma appendiculata (assembly GCA_947310385.1). Classification (NCBI taxonomy): domain Eukaryota; kingdom Metazoa; phylum Arthropoda; class Insecta; order Diptera; family Tipulidae; genus Nephrotoma; species Nephrotoma appendiculata. The sequence goes on from OX371223.1 coordinate 144,093,358, forward strand.
CCAACTTATACATATATAAAAAACAGTTGGCAACATTGTTTCGTCGGCAACAAAAATAGAAATAGACTCTAAATTTTTTTCAACGAAAAAATCGTCGTCGCCTGCGTTGATGGTTGTGTTTGTTTTGCATGATTTCGGTGTTTTCTAATATGACAGGCGATTTCGCTCGCCGCCTTCGCTCTTGTTCTGTTTTGAGCTTAAAGGCTCGATTATCCAGCGTCCAATTAACCGGAACACTCAGTTACCAGAATTTTAATTTTTAGGAATAAATTCTTAAAAATGAAAGTTCCTGTTACCAACTGAGTGTCCCGGTTAATTGGATGCCTGAGAATCGGGCTTTTACTGTAATATGAAAACTAAAGCCATTCAAAATGTTCAATTAGTTTAGGTTTCATTAATGAAAATGTGCAAAAAACAATTGCAAATTTCCAAATGAATTAAAAAATACTTATTTTAATTCATAATTAATACACAAATAATAATTCAGTAATAAAATTTAGGAAATGTATGTTTTTTATCTTTCTCTACAATACAACAAAAAACTGTAAGAAAAACACGAAAACATTTTCTTAAAAACATGAAATTACTCTTGCATTTCTATGTGGGTTAAAAACAAATGTAAATTTTATGTTTATAAAATGAAATAAAATATGCCTTTCATGTGTCATTATGAAATTAAATTTGTTTTTGTAAAACACCTTTGTTAAGTCAGAAAATTTGTTGACTTAAGAAAGGTCCCATTTTTTCATATAAAAACACCATTTTTAAGTCAACCTTTTTAATTTCAGCCTTTTTTGATTCAGGGAGCCGATGTCTCATCTGAAGACATTTTCATTGCTAAAAGGCTTAACAATTTTCTTCGCACACCTCTAACTTTTTCCTGTTTGTGACTTTATCAAGAGCCAATATATGCTTACTCCACATTTAAGTTGAGGTCTTACTACGTCGGTATCAGTTTCGGTTTGAAATCTCATCAAGACAAGTGCAATGCCGTTTAAAGTCAGAGTTGGAATTTTCTATTTCATAGCAGTGTTTAGATCGGTTGAGCGATTTTGAAATATACAGCAAACAAATGCAAACATACGTTTATACGAATAAGCGATCTTGTGACAATCAAATTCTAATGTCAGATTGACATTGTAAACAAGAGGAAATAAAAGATAAAACCTACTCTGCTGAGGTGAATTTTTGCTTGCTTTATTGCTGCTTCCCATAACCCACCACGTGTGTGGAGTGCCAGGTGGGATGAACTTGCAATCTTGTACTGAACAAGCGTTGCAGCTATGTCGCAGATGCCTTCGACTTTAGAAATTGAAACAGTTTCCTTAGATGATTGTTTGCTCCAACGAAATTAGACGCATTATCGGAGTATAGTGTATGACAATTCCCACTTCGTGAAGTAAATCGTGTTAGTGCTGCTAGGAAACTATCTGTTGTTAGATTGCAAACTGTTGCCCTTGTGATCTAACAGATAAATATATACATACGTATACCTTCTTCGAAACTTGTTTAATGCACTTGATGTATTTATGTATAGTCCTGGTATTCAATTGCACCGCATCGGGCAGCCAATTGGCCCCACACCACCAGAACTTCTCGTGAATTAATTCATCCTGTGATTTTTTTATACATTTATACTATCTCGCTGACTACGTTTGCCATACATGTAGTCCATCGTCTCGGATTTGCCGATAGCCAGTCCAAAACTATCTTTGAATCTGCAAATAGTAATATTTTGGTTATTTTTATTGTAAATAACCCCTCCATAACTTTTAATAGTAAAGTACCCATCAGTATACCATCACTTGTTTCCATCAAGACATATATCACTTCAGTATCGAAGTAACTACACGGTGAATTTAAATGAATCTTCGTATAAATCCCACTGTAGGCCTAATATACTTGGCATTTATGTAAGCTCTCCAATTTCCTTGGTTTTTGGCAGTGGTATCATTTTGGAGGAATGTTAAACCCGTGTTTCCGCAATGTGCCTTTTATTTGTGTTATTAAATTTTTGGTTAGTGGTACAGAGGTTGCTCGGGTCATCAAACATCTATATACGTGTCATGCAATATTTTCCATGCTGCTTCTGGTTCAGATGACTATAATTATACTCCAAATTCCTTTAAACAACATGGCGCCGAAAATGCTGCTGATGCAGTGCTATAAGTCTAGGGTCTTTAACAGATATGTTCCCACACATTTTCTCGACATCAACAAACACCACGAATTATTTTTATCGCTGAACTGTTGGACCAACCATTAATATGTCATTTAATGATCACCCTGTTGATGATTTGGCAAAATCATTGAAAACTAGTCTAAGTTTTGTGGTCGTGCTGCTTGCCTTAATTTTGAACCAAGATACCCTTTGCATGTGTCCAAGCTACTCATATTCGGTCATAAAAGTTTTGTAGAGATCTCTAACATTAACTCTTTCAAACTTTCTTTCCATTGCTTTCAATAAATTTAGACCTGCGTTGTACGAAGAACAGAGACGAACTACACGTCTTTTGTCTTCGCCATGGGTTGTATAGTCGATTGGAACAGATCTTCGCATCTTTGTTCTTCGGGAGTTTTGCGTGTAATTTATGGAGTTCTCTTTACTTCCCAGTACCTGCGGAGTCTGCGGATGTACCTGTCAATATTTAATAAAATATTGAAATTATTAGTGATATTGTATATTTATCTTATTCTCGATAATTTGTGCCGCCCACTACTCAGCCAAAATTGGCGTGAACTGTGCGGAGGCTGCTTGGCAGTTTTAAGCTTTCGGAACGAAATGCTTTGAAAAAGATGTACACCCCTAATAATACACCAACACGGCCACGTTAGTTAAATATTGGATGAACGAGCTGCAGCTTTTTAATATTTGAAGTTGTCCGTCCATCTGACTAATTTAGCTCGTTGTGTAGTTCAGATTCTTTCCGTATTTCTGCTTGAGCTCCAATTGTTATTTTGCTATCCATTGATGTAAAGTATAATTAAATGGTTCTGGTGGTGTCCATTTTGGCTTCAACGAGTCTCTTCACCAGTGTTCTGTTATTTTCACGATTTACGTTTTTCTTTATTTTCGTCCAAAAGTGCATGGTAAATATGAAATTGACCGTAACAACCTCTAATTCTAATCCAAGCTGTTGGTACGGCGGCTGAGAAGCAACAGAATTTGTATTATATATTTTTACATCCGCGTGCTTTGTTCGTTTCTTCGTTTGCCGTTGTTATGGTTTCATGTACCTGCGCGCTCGCCTGTCGATTGCTCTCAGCAGTTTGTTTTCGGTTGATAAACCATAAAAAAAAGTGTAGTGTTTCCTATGACAGCTTTGACATCTTGAACGGGGTTTGTATTCGTAGGCTTGATGGTTTCCACTTAGATCATTATCGATTGCTTCTTCTACAGCCCAGTTTGTTGGCATATTGGACACATCATTCCTGAAATTGTATTAGCAGTGTAAGTTCTAGTCGATGTTGACCGACTCGGTTGGATTTTATTTGTGTAACATTTCAAGGATTCGATAATGTCTATACGATTCGCAAGAAAGGTGGGTATAGTACAGAAAATGTGGGAAAATCGTTCTCTGCTGTTTTTTGCACTCAAAGAGATGGTGTTTCATTGTCCAATTTATCCAAGGCGATATATGTCAACCATAAAAGGATACCTTATTTCGGTGTTTGATCTCAGTGCTTTGGGACCTCTAATCGACTCATCTAGCGCATCAGGCAGAATTCTAATATAGGCTGCGTTTGGTTGCATAATCTTTGGCTGGACCTTGTGTGTTTTAATGAAAGTGTTGATAGTATGACCCTTCCTATTCATATCTATGGATAAGTTTCTGGAGCGCTTCATGATAATTAGTATTTTATTTAGCAAGCCCCTTAGATACTCAAATTTTTGGACGGCGGTTAGACTATCTCTTTCGTGGATTATTGATGTGTATATGTTGAAGAATGACTGCCATTCCATGTAATCTCCATTGAATGTTGGTATGTTAATCTTTGATAGACGAACTTCGGCTGTTGCTGAAGAATGGCTAACGGCATAACGAAGTTACTATTGGATACTATCAATTCACTGATATATTGAGCACTTCACTTCGTTTCAACACAACGCACTTTGGGAATTTTATTTAGTTAACTTCAAAAGCGATTGCGCGTTAACATATTTGATGGCGACGATTATAATAATTCTATTCGTTGCTCCAACTCCAAGTGTCCAAGTTGCTGAGTGTCCAACAGTTTATTTAAATTAAATTATATTGTAGTGTTAATAGTGTTCAGTAATCACAGCTTCTCTGCTAGCTTTTAGGCTCGAGTTGTTTTGGTGGCGCTAGTGTCGTTTTGGCCTGATTACATTCCGTTATGTAGCTGTGAATATATACTCCGTTATGTTGAAGTATCCCAAAACAATGAAATTCATAATTGTCAAGGATTATCGCAGAATACAATATTTCAGGGCCCCTGCTCAGGCGCCAATGTTCTTTTGGATAAATGTTGTTTCTCCGTATGAAAATAACAATTGATGTATGTCAATGGACTCCTTACCAATTTTGTACATGCAGCTCCTTATCCAAAATATCTCAATACACAATTAGTGAGAATAGACTAAAAGGCCAACCATAAAAAAATTATAAAATTAAAAAAAAATTAAAAATTTTGACACTAATTTTTAATGACATTCCAGCCATACTAGTCGTAACGAGTATGCCGTAAATATTGTTGAATATTGAATGACAACTATTTGTTATAGTGACAGCTATTTATTGTTTGTTGTTTTTTTAGGTAAAACGATACAAATTAAATTTTTTTTTAAATTTGAACGCAAAATTTCGCCCCAATAATTTTTATTAAGTGACAATTCATATTTAACGAAGCTTCGTTAAATTTTTTAATTTAAAATAATTTTTCCATGGACGAAAGCACAGAAACAGCCTTTAACGCAAACATAATTTTTTTCAAGTTACGTTTATAATTTTTTTAAATTTTTGTATGGTTACCCCTTAAGACGCCTTTGTTATAATTTGAAAAACGTTACAAAAATTATGTTCTTTTACTTCTAAAATGATTATTGGTCGCTTGATCGTTTTCTTCAGTTTGACTCAGTTTGAATTTTTGTATTATAAAACTGCCACTAGAAAAGCTCTAAAACCAAACTGGTAAACCGCTAAAAATTTTATAAATACTTTTCTGGTGACAAAAATCCACTGTGTGATTTAACGAACTACAACTGACATCTCTTAACTACTAGTTATACTAATTTTTTTCCACGTGGAACGGAAATATTCCAGTGGTGCAAGTATTACGGTAGTGGTGTAAATGTATGAGAAATTACTCCCGGAGTACGTTCACGATATTTACATTGTTACAATATCGTAGCAACTGTCATTGTAGAAATGACGTAATAGTTAACTATGAGATTGTCTCAAGTGTCAAAACATTGTTAAAAACATAACCATAGAATTAAGAAGATAAAGAAATTTATTGTTAAAACTGGGATTGCACTAAACATTTTTAGATTTGCGTAGACAAAATAAATTATGAATTTTAAGAGACTGCAATGTTTTATTGCGATACGAAGGAGTTTGTTGTGAATTTTCAATATAAATTTCTAACGGAGTAGCAATTGTGTGGCAGATTATTTTGAATTGTAATATTTTTTAAAAATTAATAATTTTTAGTTAGATTAATCTCGATGGAATCGGAATTGGAGACTAACTTTAAAATATTGTTTTTCAGACATTACCCACCCGTCGTTTAGCTCATTTACCACCTGCCTTATCATCTGACAAACCATATGCACAGGACTATGTTCTTGCATTAGCCGTACTCCCGCTCGATGCAGACGACAAGACTGAGGCATGTCGTTCGTTTGCCCAAGATGTTCTAAACAAGACTTTAAACTTAGAGTATAAAATTTGCTGCTTTGACCTACGCTACGCTATCCGATCCTGCCACTAATGTTGATGTCGGCAAAGCACTTATTACAGATGGTATAATCCGTGTTGAGAGACGACGTGACCGCAAAATCGCTAAACCGGTAAGACCGAGCGGCTTTTATAAAATACAAGACTAGAATAAAATTTTTATTTATAGATTGAAGAATATCAAGCAGTTGAGGCAGCTGCTGAAAAAACTCATGTCGCAATTTAAACATCACAGATGCGGCATTCGTTCACGATACTATTAGACCTCTTAAGATTCCTAACGATCTATTATGAAAGATTATGATTTTGTAAAGTTCGATTTGCCTAGAGGACAATTATTTCCATAAAGTACGAATCGTAACTAAAAAATATACGAATAGTACGAACTAAACATAGTATTATGGGGCATCAAAATAATCAGTGTATCCATAAAACACAAATTTATTTAAAATAAATATATCAAAAATTTAATTTTGTGCTTTAAATTATTTTTCAAACCTACACAATCATCATGTTGCTTCTGATACCTACACAATTAAAACTGACATTTGTAGAGGCAGTCTCGAGTTGGGTTGAGAATGACGTTTGTAACAATGTAAATATCGTGAACGTACTCCCGGTGTTTTCGCGAATATTCCGGTTGCGATGTGAATTACAAGAATTGGTGTTGTAACCGTCAAATTCTAGACGTAATTCACAATCCAGTGATACGCACCGGATTTGACAGTGCAAATTTATAACATTATTAAACACGTCTTCATCATGGATATTTAAAAATCTACTTACCTTTTACTAAGACATTAAGTACCCAATGTGCGCTAACCGAATATCTCTAATTTTTTATCCTCCAATGTAGTTGCTATTCTTCTGCAACAACAATAACGGGTTTTTAAGAAATTGTAGCATGTTTCCATTCAGATTTACAAGATAAATCAAACGCTTTCATATACAAAATTTGAATGAGCCAACATTAGTCAACATTATTGATTGTGTTCGTGCTTAATTCTTTATCAAAAGCAACACATAAAATAGCTTTGCCATACTTAAAATTAAGGGCAAATCATTTTTATATAAAAATAAACATAAATGGCGTTAATTATTGTAATATTTAATAAAAAAAAAATTAGTAACGTGTTAGTGTTATTATTGAACAAAGGGGAAACGGAATATCTGAGGCACACGAAAACCTAAGGCAAACAAGTCGTGAGAAAAGGAAAATATTATTTTAAATTTATAGGTCGCTATACACATTTCCGGTCAAATATGCTCATTCGTTATAATTTCTAACTAGTTTGTTATGTTAATACAAATAATAGTTTTGTAAAAGAACTTAGTGTCAAGGACTTGTGCATCTCAACTAATTCTTTTTCATTTTGGTAAAGTTTCAAAAGGCACACAAGTAGCACCACTTAATAAATTAGTCACGCCAATCCTTTAAAGTATAAAGAAAATTCTTTAACAATTTTCCATTTGATTTTTATAAACAAAAATTTCTTTTGTTTTACTTTTTCAAATTTAGTACATGTATATGTGTTATGATGAGTTTCTTTCTAATTAACATATTCGCTGAAGGCGCCGAAAAAACAGCTCGGTTTTAATTTTTTTTGTTTGGTTTTGTATAAGAAAATTTTCTTTTGCGCAAAAACTATAAAACGATAACAAAGAACTTTTTATTTACAATAATAATACGCGATTACGTATTAGACCACGATGGTGTGGTGCACAGTTAGAACATTAGAGTTTGTTATTATTATGCGGGAAAATCATGCCAAGCGAGGAGGGGTAAAATGAGAATTCTTTTAAATTACATAGAAAGTAGGTAAAAGTTGTAAACGTAACGGAATTTTTATTCACATGATAACGGGTATATAGAAATTTTAACGAAAATCAACTATTTAACGACAACGAAACAAATGAAAAGCAATAAACAACTTAAGAAAGCTTATATTTGATTTGTTATGTATATACATACAGTGGAATTCAGGTCAAATGTACCGGTGGGGTGGTTGTTGTATGAAATGATTTATATTAGAAAGATTAAAGCACATTTGCTTAATGTGTATATATACGAGTATATTATATATTTATTTAGATGGATGAATTAGAAAAGTTTTATATTTTAAACAGAAACGTTTACCAAACTTACCTTACAATTAGAAAATTGGTTGAACAATTTTTGGACAATATTCGATCCATCTAAATAAATATGTCTAAAAACAATCGTTTGTAGAGGAATGTGCGATTCTAAATATATTTGATGATCATCCCGTGCCCCCTTCCCCCTCTGTAATCATAATCCAATGTTTCTAAAAGTTTTGTCTGTCTGTCTGTCTGTCTGTCCGCGTCCGCATCAGTTTCGTTGTCCCGGTTCGGCTTTCAGGTTTTCACGTCAAAACCATTACACTGATTTTAGTGTAGCTTAAATAGGTATGTAGCTGTCAATCATGAGAGCAATCTGTATTTTATATTATCTCAATATCTTAATCTTTTAAATTTATCAGATAAAATATTAGGTGATTCCGAAATGTTTAATGTTCATTTAGCCAAAACACATTATAAAAATTACATACGATGTATGTTTGAGATTAACAACGCCCTCTGTTGCCAGATACGAATAGTAATTCGACGACAAGTTCCAATTTTTAGATGTACCGGTCAACTCGAAATTTTTATTTTTTATATGTACTGAGAGAAAGGAGAGTCAAAAAAGGCATTGTAAAAAGTAAGGATGCACCTCACACGGTAATTTTGCCGGCTAGATCTCAGGTAGAAATGCTATGGATTGTGGGAATTTTTGAGGCTTGCGTGCCACGGCCTACACCGTGAAACTCATATAATAAAAAAAAAAAACGCAAATAAAAAATAAAAAAAACTGAATTACGGACACCATAATCCGTCGACATGAAACTTAAGGAACGACACCAAATAACTATAACAGAGTGAGGTGCTTTGGTGCGCCAGTTACGATTTTAGGTTCTATTTTTTACAGTCGTGTAATAAAACTATTTATTTTTTATTTTTTAATCGGTAACAATTTTATTTTAGATGTTTATTAACTTGAATCCAAATATACTCTGCTCTACAATTCTGTCTTCGATTATATCGAATGTATCTTATTTAATTTTTGCTGATCAAGTATTTATGATTGAGAAAATCATAAATGCTAATCAGATATTTATTTAATAAAATATAATAAACAAAACCCTTTTTTATTTAATATGAAATACAATGTTGATCAGTTTAAGTTAAGTATAAAATAAATATTTATATGTTTTAAGAATTAAGAAATGTTTAGTCAGCTAGCAATTTTATATAATACAATGTTTCTATTTATACAATGTTAAAAATGTTTAGACAGCAATAGCAATTTTATTTAATACAATGTTTCTATTTATACAATGTCGGGAATATGGGTTTTGATGATGACGGTGTAGTATCCGGGATACGTAACTGCCCCCCTTTTAAACTTTCGTTGTCCTCAACGTTTTGCTGGAATGCTGAACTTTTAATTGATTTATACCAGGCACATGGTGTACATGTCGGGCAATATCTTAATGTTATTAGATATGCGATGATAGTTATAATTATTATTGTTGTTAAAGACCAAAAGGCTTGATGGTGGTGTGCTGGGATTGAAACATCTTTAAAATGGTCTAATTGTTTAATATTTTGTATTGTCCAATTTGTTAATTGTGGTATTTCAATTGGTTCTATGATTAATTTTGGTATAATTTCGTGGAATGGTTTTAAATGTGTTGTGTCCTCCTCGTATATCATTTGTTTATTTGTTATTGTTTTATTATTAATTGATATTGTGCAGTTTTTAAATTTTATTAATGATATTTTCGGAAGCTTTCGTTGTTGTTGTACTCCGCAAGTTGTGTTATAATCCAATTGGTTTGCTGTGTTTATTATAATATACTGGTTTTCAATTTTGTTTATTAGTTCTCTTGCAGGGATTTGTAGAAGTGTGCATTGTGCTTGTTTATTTAAAAGTATGTTCAATATACATTTATCATTGGTTTTTTCAATTTCGTTTTCTGTGCAGTAGTATACTCCTCCAATTTTATTACATTGTTTATGCGAATAAAATATGTTTTGATCATTATGGATAATATTTTGGGAAGGAGGGATATTTATGGAAAATGTGTTGTTAATTGTTACCTGTGTAATCAGGACGAGTTTAAATTTATCCAAAGAAACTTTTGGAATAGAAATCGAGAATATTATGAAAGGCTCTTTAAATAGAGTGTCGATTGTTAAAAATTGGTATAATTGATATTCTGACATTATTTGAATGTTTTGCTGATTTAAAATACTAATTATTGTTTCTGTTTCCTGTTTACTCATTAGGTAGTGTGAGATGTAATTTTGTTTTGCTAAGATTAATGAACTCAATATTTCTTCTAAATGTTTTTGTAGTGCATCTATTGTAAATTCTGTTTCATGAATAAATAGTTCGAATGACATGATTTCATAAGTGTCGGTTGTCATATTTTTGAATCTTTCTAATGCAGTTGCTATTATTCTATTTTGGTTTTCAATATCCGTTTCTAAAATGTTAAACCTGGTTATCATTTGAGTGTTTACTAATACCTGTTCGTTAATTTTATTAATTATTGTATTTTCATTGACTGTTAATTTATTAATTGCTTTTTGTATTTCGGTAGTGTCTGTTTGTGTAATATCTCCAAATATAATGTGTATTCCCCTTTTTTGCCTAGCTAGGTGGTTGGGTAAGATATGGTTTAATGTTTCAGTTAACGCTGCAATTTTTCGTCTCGTAATTTCTACTCTTCCTTTAAATAATGGTGTCATTTTACTGTTTGTTGTTACGATTTTGTATTGTTTTTCTACGGTTGTTGCTAATTCTTTAAATATTGGTGGAAATTTTGTTATATTAATTATATGTAATAAATTTATACTGTCTGTTATTATCCGTGCGTCTCCTAATGATATTGGGATTATGCCGTTATTGTCAGTGAAGTCATGGATTTCCATTTCTTGTCCGTGTGTTGTTGTTAACCTGTAAAATTATGTTTTTTATTTTATTTTTATGTATCTTTTTGCCTAAGGTGTTAGTAAATGTTATTCCGCTATCTTTGTTTATAATTTGTTTGTTAAATTTGGCTTCTGTTTTTAACCTTCTGTCTCGTTTTTTATATACCGTTTCGCCCTTCTTTAGAGTGGGTGGTGGTATCCTAGTTTGGTTGAGTTTTCCTATTTTCTTATTTTTAAACTCTTTATTTCTTCTTGCTATTATACTGCATAATTGGTCATATTTTTGTTGTGAGTTTTGACATATTCGTGTAAGTTTGTTTGATCATTTTTTGGGAATATATCTGGCTTGTCAAAACAGTGACCATTTTTCATGTCAAAGGGTGTTTTTTGTGTAGATGAATGAATAGTGTTATTGTAAACAATTATTGCTTTTTGCATTATGTCTTTATGTGTGTCAGTCGGATTTTGAGCCGTTAAGACTCGGCAAGTTTCAATCAAAGTGGAGTGTAATCTTTCAATCGGAGAGTTCCCCGTGGAATTATTTGGGGTTGTAAAATGTAATTCAATGCTATATAGCTTACATGTGTCTTTAAAATGATTGCTTATAAATTCAGCTCCATTATCGGCTACTAGTTTTTTGGGTATTCCGTTTAAGCTTATGTAATTTAGGAAATTATTAACTATTATTGTGGAAGTTAAATTTTCTATTTCAAATGCGTGAGCAAACTTCGTAAATTTGTCTATTATTGTTAGGTATTTTTGATGTGATATTTGAAATGTGTCTATGTGTACAATTTCTAATGGCCTTTTTGGGGTTTCTGTAACTTGAAGTTCAATGTTGGGCTTATGTCTGTCGTATTTATTTTGCATGCAAATTTCGCATTTATTTATATATTTCGTTGTAAGACTTCTAATTTTGGGGAAAAAATATCGTTCTTTAATTTTTAAAACATTTTCTGTTATTCCTCTATGGCCTGGGTCATGTACGTTTTTTATTATTCTTATTTGTTCCATTTCCTCTTCAATGTCATCTACAATATATTTACATCTAAGTATTTTTAATTTTGAGTTTTTTAATTCTTCTTTTAATAAGCGTTTTACAATATTTTGAGTTGCATATTCACAAGCTATTCCTGTGAGTATTTTAGGATTAACATATTCCAATAATATTTGTTTGACTAGCTTTTCTGTAAATTCTTTTGCTGTAATTATATGTCTAGTCATTATTGTATGTAATAATTTGAATTCAACATCAAAGTTATTTCCTTGAAAGTCCTTGTTTGATTTTAATATTATTTGCCTTTTGAACTGATTTAATTTTGTTTCTGTAGTGGGAAAGATACCTTTTGGATTTTCCATATCAGTATCTGATGAGTTTAAATTATTTATTTCTAATCGAGATAATGCATCTGCATTTGCATTGGCTATTCCTTTCTTGTATCTTACTGTATAATTAAATTCCTCTAATTTGAGTTTCCATCTTACCAGTTTCGAATTAGGTTCTTTTAAGCTCATCATCCATTGTAATGGTTTATGATCTGTTACAATTTCAAATGTTTTTCCATAAAGATATGGACGGAAGTGCTTAACTGCCCAAATTATCGCTAGCAATTCTTTTTCTGTAGCACTGTAGTTTATTTCGGCTTTGTTGAGTGTTCTTGAAGCATAACTTACTGGTAAATCATTAGGATTTTGAGATAATATAGCTCCTATGGCATAGTTAGAGGCATCCGTTGTTAAAACGAATGGTTTAGAGAAATCTGGGTAATTTAAAATTGGTTTGTTACTTAAAAATGCTTTACATTCTTCAAAGCTTTTTACATAATCCTCATCTTTAGGATTAATTTTTATGCCTTTCTTCAATCTTTGTGTCAAAGGTTTTGTTTTTTCTGCAAAGTTTTTAATGAATTTTCGGTAGTAGCCTACTAGACCAAGAAAAGATTTAATTTGTTTGGTTGTTTTGGGGACTACCATTTTTTTAATAGCTTCTATTTTATTTGGATTAGGCTTTATACCATCTTTTGAAATTATATGGCCCAAGAATGATAATTCTCCGTGTAGGAATTCACTTTTATCAAGTTGAACTTTTAAATTGGCGTTCATTAATATTTTGAAAACATTTTCTAAATGTTTTATATGACTCTCTAAGGTAGAACTGAATATGATAATATCGTCCATGTAGCATAGACAATTTCGTCCCTGTAATTCCTTTAAGATATTATTCATTAAACGCTGGAAGGTACTTGGGGCATTTTTCAGACCAAAGGGCATTCTCAGAAATTCGTAGTGTCCGAATTCAACAGAGAAGGCGGTTTTTTCAATATCCTTAGGGTGCATATTTATTTGGTGAAATCCACTAGCCAAATCGAGCGTTGTAAAATATTTACAATTTCTCAGTTGGTCTAAGATTCATCGATATTAGGTATTGGGTATTTGTCGTCTATTGTTATTTGATTCAGTTTCCTATAATCAATAACCAATCGCCATTTTTGTTTGCCTGATGCATCTAATTTTTTTGAAACTAAGCAAGCCGGGCTACTCCATGGACTAATTGATGGTTGGATTATTCGGTTTTTTAGTAATTCGTTAATTTGTGTTTGAATTTCCTCTTTTTGCGTATACGGATGCCTATATGGTCTTGTGAAAATTGGTTTATCAGTGGTCGTTTTTATAAAATGTGTTATCTTAGAGGTTGTCGATAAATAGTCCTGAGTATTTTGAAATATATTTCGGTATTTATTACAAAGTTGTTGAATTAACTGTTCTTCGTCCGGTGTTAAATGATTAGTTCTAATTTTTGGTATTTCTACTTTGAATTTTTCGACATTATTAATATTTTTTTCTGTTTCTAGTCCGTACAGTAATTGTATTTCATGTGTTGGGAATTGTAAAATTTGTCTTGAAAAATTTATGTCAATTTTTAATTGTAAAATAATGTTCATACCTATAAGTCCGTCAAAATGTTTGTGGAATTTATACAAGAAAAAATGTAACGGTTTACGAGTTTTGAATTCTGGTAATCCTGGTAATGTTACTTGTTCGTTTATTATTTCAGTGCTTAGAGGAGTTGTTATTTTAATGGGTTTAATTTTTATAATTTTAGATTTTTTTATAAATGCCGGATTTATATAGCTGTGATCCGATCCTGTGTCAATTAACATGTTTAAATTTTTACTGTCTGAGATTTTAATTTTTATAAAGGGAAGTTTATTGTAAGCCTGGTGATTATTAAGATTAACTATTGTGTATCCGAGGCTTCTTCTTGAAAAAACTCGGTCAACTCTAGGTTTTGTTCAGAAGCTGTTTCTTGGGGTTCAATAATCTCGAAGTTTTGTACATAATCGTAATAAGGGTTGTTATCTAGGCTTTGATTTTCCAATTCATTCTGTTCTTCAATTTCGATATTGTTTATTCTGGGATTTCTGTTATTATTCCTAAAGTTATTAGGTTTTATTTCTTGGATTGTAGGTGGTTCTTGTTTTTCGTTTTTTATAGCAGGAATTGGTGGCTTGTAAAATGGTTGTTTAATAGTATTGTTTGACCAGTTTTGATAATATTGGGGATTTTGTTGCAATTGTGGATTGAATTGAAAATTGGGTCTAAACGGGAAATTTTTAAAATTTGGATTTGTAATCCTAGGAGACCAATTTTGTTTAATTGGAGTGGGAAAAACTGTTTGCTTCACATAATACATATTTTGCTCGCTTATACACATTTCGAGAGCGAGAGCAATAGTTTTAGGATCCCTTGATCGTATTGTGGAACCCAATGGTTCTCTTAGATTTGCCAAAAACTGAGAAAGACACATTTCTCGGTATAACTTTTCTTTAATTTCACTGTCTTGTTTATTTAGTCTAACTGTATTTATTATGGCAGATTGTATTTTTACAATTTTACTGTAATATTCTTCAATATTGTCGTTTTTTTGAAATATTCGATGAAGGTCACGAATTAAAGTAGTTTCTGTACGTTTGTCATTGTAATGGGTTATTAGATTTTGTTTTATTTCAGTCCAATCTATTGTTGTACCATAGCTAATTAACACTTCATTAGCTTTTCCTGTTATTTTATTTCTAATGGCCCTAAGAAAAGTTTTTGGTGTATTATCTTTTCCTAACGAGATTGTGCAATGCTCAATTATTTCATCTACATTATTTATGAACTCATGTAATGTAAACTGAGTTCCATTAAATTCCGGTAAATCTTTTATAATATCTGGGATTTTTAAGCTAGTAAATAGGTTATTCATTTCTGTAATTTTTTCTTCCATTTCTATTTCTAACGTTTCTTCAAATCCTAAAAAATCTTCAGTTTCTACTGATATATCTAATTCTTCTAATTTAATATCTAAAACACTATTTATCATTTATCAATTTTCAATTTTTAATTTTTGAACTTTTTTTTTATGTAATTTAAACTTTTATATGTTCACTTTTATATATTTTTATTTATTTTTAAACAATAATATTTAACTATTCTTGTCCTGCATACACATGTGCGGTAACAAGGCGTCAAAAACTAAGCTTTGACCGTGAGAGTAATTAGTATAGGAATTTTTTATTATGGATGTTGATCAAAAATATTAAATTCACTTACCAAATAATTATGGAAACAATATAAAATAACTTATGCATCATGGAACTTCTATGAAAGTTTATTGGTTACGGTTATATGCCAGTGCCAATTTTTTTTGTATTAATAAATTACGAAAGCACACACTTCGAATTATTACACTTTCACTTTTCACCACAATTTACTTGCACAAATTATTTATTATTCTATATTAAAATACAGAACTATCGGCTGCGCCAGTTACGATTTTAGGTTCTATTTTTTACAGTCGTGTAATAAAACTATTTATTTTTTATTTTTTAATCGGTAACAATTTTATTTTAGATGTTTATTAACTTGAATCCAAATATACTCTGCTCTACAATTCTGTCTTCGATTATATCGAATGTATCTTATTTAATTTTTGCTGATCAAGTATTTATGATTGAGAAAATCATAAATGCTAATCAGATATTTATTTAATAAAATATAATAAACAAAACCCTTTTTTATTTAATATGAAATACAATGTTGATCAGTTTAAGTTAAGTATAAAATAAATATTTATATGTTTTAAGAATTAAGAAATGTTTAGTCAGCTAGCAATTTTATATAATACAATGTTTCTATTTATACAATGTTAAAAATGTTTAGACAGCAATAGCAATTTTATTTAATACAATGTTTCTATTTATACAATGTCGGGAATATGGGTTTTGATGATGACGGTGTAGTATCCGGGATACGTAACTCGCGCATCCATCCGAACTCAAACAGCGCAAGCGCTGGTTTCGAAAACGAATGCGGGCACCAAAGGGACCGAAAATAAAAAGACGACACGGAACGGCATCTCCGCTCTCATTCCCGAAAATTTAATAATTCATTTTATTTACCACAAATTGAAGTGTAAGTAAGAAGAAAAACATAAAAGAACTAGCTGACCCGGCGAACCTCGTTCCGCCCCAAATTACGTCGTTCCGAGCAAATAATTTTGTCCTTCACGTAAATTTATTTTGATGAGAGAAAAAATCAAGCAACTCAACTCGATTCTCAATAGACGTTTGAGTTGAGTATACATTCCATTCACTTTTTCATCAAATTCAACACTAATGTATATTGAAAATTGAATGAAATGTCGATTCAAACTCAGGCATCTATCGAAAATTGAGTTATTTTTGGATCTTTCTCTCAGTGTGGAAATGAATTGGAGTCAGTATTCCAATTCAAAAGAATTCAATGTATTTTATTCGAGTGAAATTAAATCTAATACAGAAGCAAATCAATACAATGCATTGTGGTAAACAATATTTTTTGTTTTGTTATCCGTCGCGTAAATGAACAACGATGATGGTTTGCCAACTCTCAAACACGTGGCGTACAACTTACCATGAGAAAAACACGGAAATTCAAGATTTATTCTACACACTCAACGATTGACCTTGCGGTTTGTTAATTGTCATAGCGAACGCCAAACGTTGATCCAATTGTGATTCATATAATTTCGGCTGCTGTTCGGAAGCAGTTTCGTGATAAGCTCTCCCTTCGACGTCGTAAAAATGCAAAAATTCGAGGAAAACGAAATCAATCCGGTCGAAACATCAACAGGAAAGCGACAACAGTTGTTTGGAAAAATCAGCAGTGGTCAAATGCAACTTGCTCACATAGTCCCACAATCTCAACAATTTCAGACATGCGTTGAGTTCATCTGCAGTTGTTAATCTCGGAATGACGGGTAGCTCTTGATGAAAGTCACTAGAATCATCGCTCCACCAAAACATCTTGGGTCACTTTGTAAATCCTTCATCGTTCGATTGAATGCTTCCAATGATCGTGTATGTGCCATTGTACACTCGTCCCAGATGATGATTTTGCATTCTTGCAATCACCCGATTCCACATTTTCGACAACAATCACAACTGCAACTTCGTCGATAGTGGGAGCATTGTACTGACGTGCATGGCCTTCGGTTGGTCATTTGTCTGCTCTGATGATTATTTTGTGATCATCGGAAAACATTGTCCCCAAAGCAGTTTTAACCAAACGAACCAGCGCATTGTGTTCATGCAGAAGATATTGAAGTTATCGGATTATCTTTCGTTTTACGAAGTAAATTTGAAGGAACTTGGGTTCGTTATTCGCTGGTGGCATCAACGCTCCGCTTCGATGATAAGTTTTCCCTTTAATCTATAAAATAGAGAGCAACTTTGTTCAACATTATTGAAATGATCAACACGCGGTGACGTCATTACCTTATAGGTGGGATTGTAGCCGGATTGACGAACAACAACGTCATGTTAAAGCATTGATTGCACTGTTGTGTGTGTGTGCGAGAAAATGTCTGGATAGCATTGTATCTCCATAGAGATAAGTACGCAATGACTCCGGTGACGAAGTCAAAAACGGCAATTTGACTTTGCCATCGGCATAGCATAACCCTGGCATTTCTGCTTGGAACTTCAATGCTCGGCAATGTTAGCACACGGCAGAAAATGCTCCAATATCAGATCTGCACTACATCTTTGTATAGGCGATTGTATAGTCATAATTGAAAACAGCGCGATTCAAGTCGGCATTCACCGCACTTCTTCGTCGAGTTACGTTTTGTTGAACCTGAGCTGATGCTCGTGCAGCGCGAACTTGTCCGATATGATCACGTCTCTGTTCATTTAATTCTTTGCGTTGCTCTTGCATGTCATTCTCAGGGACATCGTGAATTCTTTGTGAATTACGGTTTATTTGTCTTAGGTTCGATCGTCTGATAGCCGTCATTTTAATCAAAAATCAATTCCTAAATATTACAAAGATTCACTTTACTCATTTACTTTGAAATCATTAATCCACAAAAATGAACTTACAGATCGAATCAATCTCAATCCCGCAATCCAATTTGATAATCGCACTTGTCACGAATTAAAAAATTTCTGGAAAAAACTATCGAAATCGTAAAAATCACACCCAACTTCATATGATTATAATAATGGTACCGTTTATGGTTGCAATGCACACAATGCAAATATCATGAAACAGTGAATTAATACTCAAATTTCCAGTTTAATGCCAGCAAGAAAAATAACACGTTTGCACAAACGAATATGACCACGGGTGATTTCAGGTCCCCTGTCATGATTAGTCAAATCATCGCCAATTTGATTTGAAAATTTCATAGACAACATCATTTTTCGATTTTCCGAATTTTTCGACTTTTCCGGTAGATTTTCCCAAAATTTTCTTTCATCAGAACCATCTCCTGGCAATTGTGATCACAACAAAATTATTGAGCCAAATCGGTTCAGCCGTTCTCAACTGAAAAAATCATTTTTCGATTTTCCAAATTTTCCCACTTTTCCAGTAGATTTTTAGATAGAGAAAATAAATAGATTAAATAAATAGATTTGATAAAAAAAAATACTTATTAGCATGCATCCTCCTGTGAGATTTGAATCCAGTACCTCCTAGCCCAAGCGCCTAAGCTTTAACCACTGCACCACCTGTCTCATAAAAAATGTACATACAAAATTCATATAAAAAAGCTTTTTTCGTTTTTTCGAGTTTTCCGACTATTCTAATTGCGAACACAACAAAACAAGATTGAGCCAAATCGGTTCAGCCGTTCTCAACTGAAGCGCGCGCACATATATTTTTTACACCATTTTTATATATATAGATAAAGAGAAAACCACCGACCGGGCAGGAGGGGAATAATCCTAATGTCGGAAAAGTCGCCGAGCCGCATTTTATTTAGCAAACAAATTTCCTCACGAAAAGAACAAAGAGGGAGAAGAAATGGACTGAACGACCGAAAGAAAATAAAAATGTATACAAATATAAACTAACAGTAGAAATCAATCAAAAAATAAAAATCAATGAACGGCTCCAAAATTAAGGAGCAAGCCAACGTGCACTCAATGCGTGTGCCAAGCAACAACCGATATGGTGCTCGATTACAGTTACAAAAATTTTTGGAGTTTTGAAAAAAAAAAAATAAATTTTAAAGATCGTACGTTGTTGTTGCGGCCTTGGTGCCGTCATGCCACAGGTGAACTGCCACACCTGTACCGTTGGGCGTCTTCCGCCGTAAACCAAATATACAACTGGCTGGTTGGCCACCTGTTCGTTGCGGTGCCTTTCACCGATAACCAAGATGTTTTGGCGTTTTTTCGCCTTAAACCGTAATACTGCAGCCAATACAGCAATTTCGTTATTTTCCTCAGTGACTGTTGTTCGACGGGTCCTTTCCTTCGGTCGAACACTTCTATCAGCAGTGAATTGTTTGATAGTCCGGTAAAATGAAGCACGTGACCGAATCCTATCTCGAAAACGAGAAGCGTAGAGATTGACCGCATTATCAAGACTACGGCCAGCTTCTCCATAAACCAGGACCATTTAAATTTTTTCTTGTACAGTTAAATACTCCATTTTGAATTGTAATAGCCCTACGCAAACAGGTCTTATTGTTTTCGAAATAATCTTTAAACTGAATCGATATTTTTAAAACAAAAAATATAATTTATTTGAAAACAAATTTAGTCGCATGTTCCCATGCAAAATCATCGCCGTCGTTGTTCCTGGGTTACGCTAAAAGTAGTTTTTTTTCTTAATTTAAGAAATACTTTTTGTTTAAAACTAAATTCAAGTATTTACATTAAAAACGTGTTAATTTTAATGCAAACATATTGCAGAATCGTATGTATAATGTTCTCAGTAGGAGAAATCGAAAAAAATTTAATATCGCCTATTACAGCGCCATCTATCATGAATCGAAAAAAATATTTCAAGGAAATCCTACGTACTTTTAACCGTAGAATCCGAATCTGCAATAAAAAATAGGGGTTCCTATCTTAGTTGCCAAGTTGTCCCCCACCCCCCCCCCCCCCCCCCCCTTACAAACAGAGGCGGGGGGTCCTAATTTTAGCACTAATGTATTTCTCCTCCAGAATGATTTAATTTTGATAATGGTCATTTTTATCGAAGACGGCTTATTTTCCGAGATATTTGAAAGTTTCAGCTTAAAAAACTCACCCGGTATATTTAGTCGGATATTCAGTAAGGAACAACAATGACCAGTACTGCACATATTTTGAAAAGCACATACACACTTGGTCAAAACCAAACAGTAAATTATTAACGTGTCTGAATCAGAAAACACAACTACTTTTCGCAGAGGATTTATTCAGGATGCCAGATTGTGTCATATCAATACCATCTTTCGATGGAAACAAAAAATAGTTGTCAGCGTGGCAAAGCACGGGGGAGGATATGCTAACAGTAATCGAGCCGTTAGTTAACCCCACAACAATTTATCATATAAAAATATCACAAATAAAACAAATAATAAAGTAAAAATAAAAATAAAATAAAACGCAAATACGAAAAATAAGAAAAAATGAAAATAACTGTTGCGAATGATAAATACTGGATAGAGTATTTAAGTCTATTAAAAAAAAAGTTTATTAGTCTAGGGTTGGTAGCAAATAATAATTTCTTCGAAATTTTATTAGTTTCGCGCAGCATTCTTGTAATAGGCTCATTCTAGCCATAGGCCGTTCTGTGAGGAGCAGTTCTATAAGCAGGTACCGTTCTCAAACCACGAGCTTTTACATTAAGAGGCATCTTTTCGAGTAGAGCCGAAAAATCTACACCACCTGGGGGTCTATTATGAAACTTATTCGATTTCGAAAAATTCGATTCGCAGGGTTTTTTGGTATTACGATTTTTTTTCTATCGAATAATTCGAAATCGACAAATTCGTCATATTATGAAACAAAAAAAAATACGTATCGAATTAAACGAAAATGTGACGTCAAAATCTGACTGGTATTTAGGTGGCAAATGTCGTATTGTGTCAATGTTGTTTAAAATAATATTTTTTTTATCGTGTAAAAAAATTCGGTCGTGAATTTTTATATTTTATAATTTACTACATATAACGTATATATTTTAATAATATATAAAATTGATTTGACAGATCCACAATAAATAGACGATTCGCTTTGTTTCATAATAGTAGCAATATTCGAAGATATTGAATTTCTCGAAAGCGAATAATGTTTTATAAAAGACCCCCAGATAAAAGTTGATGAATGAAAACGAGAGGCTTCAAGTTAATAAACTCCAAGCGGTCGAGATAACGAGGCATGTTGTAAATATAAATCCATGGAAATCCGCGCAGAGCAAAGCGCAGACATCTACATTGTACAGCTTCAATTCTTCGTATGCGCACTTCATGATATGGGGACCAACCCTGACTAGCATACTCGAGCAAAGGCCAAACAAATATCATATAAATCGCCCTCGTAACATAAGGATTCAAAAGTTCTTTAGACCAGCGTTTGTAAAATTCAAGCGAAGAGTTTGCTCTGCTGACAATAAAATCGATGTGATCTCTAAAGTTCACGGTCACAAATTACCCCCTAAGTTCCGTATGGCTAAAACTTTGGCAGCAACAGCACTGTCAATGGTAATGGATTGGCATTTACTCAGATTATTAAGGTCATTCTGTGATAGGTTAACATTACATGATGATTAACCTTAACATGAACTTGGAATTTATCGGGAAATGCTCATATCGTCTGCATAAATGGAAATTGACGAGTTTTTAATCACAAAATCAACGTCGTTGATGCGGATAAGACGAAAAATTAGGAACTTGCGGTAACTCGGAAGTAGCTATAAAAGGAGCAGATATTGATAGCCTAAAGATCACTTGATACCTACGGTCCTTCAGATAAAATAGTAAAAGTTGAGCATAGTAAAAGTTGAGGTGCGAAACCAAGAGCCCTGCGTTTAAATAAAATTAACTTATGGGAAACCCTGTCAAATCCCTTGCTGAAGTCCATGGTTTAAAGTATATGACATGCAAATTCGGTTAAATTGGTTGTAGTAGATCGTCCTCTAACAAAGCCATGCTGATTCAGTGCAAACATTGTTTTACATTGAAAGTAAGGGGAATCATATACAATACTTCCAAATAACTTAGGGATACAGCTTTGCACTATTTTTGGTTATCAGCTTTGTACTATAACTAAACGTAAATAGACCAAAAAATTTATAATATTTGACCTTCAAGATCACAATTTTTTTATTTCCCCTGAATGTCTTCTAATAATTGAAAATAACGTGTTAAAGTATGTAAAATTTACGTAAATGTTCGCTGTTTTATCATTACCCCTAAATGATGGTATTTTATACGACGTAAAGTCTGCGTCACCCAGCTGTGTTGGATTTGGATTATGACAGAATGCACATAAAGCACATACTAATTTTGCAATTGGTTTATAAATGGAGACATCTGATTTTCACCATCTCTTATGGATTGGAATTATAAAAGTATTTCCATATTGATGGAAATATTCGATGCGAGATTGAGTTTTGGAAGAGCGTTGTAGGTAAGTGGCTGAGCAAAGTTTTTTAAAACGATAAAAGGTTAGCCATCGAGGCCAGCGGGAAAATATGTATAAGAAGTTGGCCCGAAATTTCCATCCCGAAAAGGCTTTTTCCCATATAGTGTGTGTCTTTGCTAAATCACATAAAAATAATTCCATCCCGAAAATTTTATTGTTAAATTAAAGAAAAAAAAAATAAATACTTAGCCCGAATAAATTGTAAAATTATATTACTGTTTGCAGAAAAAAAGCTTCACAATCTATTAATAAATTACATCTACTTTCTTGATCATCCCGAAAACTATTTTCTATACGAAATTTTGGGTTATTCTGGATTGATAGCCAGATAGTACTTTTACATCAAGGTGAGGTTATCAAGAAGATGGAAGAGTTTGGTTTCGAACTAATGAAACATTGAATTTTTTGTATTTAAAAAATTCGGTCGTCTCATCAGACTGCAGTGACCAAACTACAAAAATATTGAAAATACTTTGAACTAATCAAAGTATAATCACAATGCCTTAGCGAATTATAATGATTCGCTACGCAATTGCCAACCCCTTGGTAACCTCGGATTTTATTGTATTTAACGCATACATGCGATTTCTATATGAAATTTTGGGTTATTCTGGATTGATAGCCAGATAGTACTTTTACATCAAGGTGAGGTTATCAAGAAGATGGAAGAGTTTGGTTTCGAACTAATGAAACATTGAATTTTTTGTATTTAAAAAATTCGGTCGTCTCATCAGACTGCAGTGACCAAACTACAAAAATATTGAAAATACTTTGAACTAATCAAAGTATAATCACAATGCCTTAGCGAATTATAATGATTCGCTACGCAATTGCGAATTATTATAATTCGCTAAGGCATTGTGATTATACTTTGATTAGTTCAAAGTATTTTCAATATTTTTGTAGTTTGGTCACTGCAGTCTGATGAGACGACCGAATTTTTTAAATACAAAAAATTCAATGTTTCATTAGTTCGAAACCAAACTCTTCCATCTTCTTGATAACCTCACCTTGATATTTTCTATACATTCTTCAGATGAAAATATGTTCAATACCAAATTTCCCCTCCCTTGGCATATGGAGTTAGGTGTGCCAATGTGCATAGAACTTATATTCAGGCGCCCATTTGAAAATCACGAGGATTGATGGTGAATATTGATCATCCCGAAACCCACCACTTTCTACACATTCTTCAGTTGAAAATATGTTCATTACCAAATTTCCTGGTGCCGAACACAGAGATGACCCCCTCACTTAGCATATGGAGTTAGGTGTGCCAATGTGCATAGAACTTATATTCAGGCGCCCATTTGAAAATCACGAGGATGTGAATATTGATCATCCCGAAAACCACTTTCTACACATTCTTCAGTTGAAAATATGTTTATTGCCAAATTTCCTAGAGGCGAACACAGAGATGACCTCCTCCCTTGGCATATGGAGTAAGGTGTGCTCCATATACCAGGGGAGGGGTCATCTCTGTGTTCGGCACCAGGAAATTTGGTATTGAACATATTTTCATCTGAAGAATGTATAGAAAATAGTTTTCGGGATGATCAAGAAAGTAGATGTAATTTATTAATAGATTGTGAAGCTTTTTTTCTGCAAACAGTAATATAATTTTACAATTTATTCGGGCTAAGTATTTATTTTTTTTACTTTAATTTAACAATAAAATTTTCGGGATGGAATTATTTTTATGTGATTTAGCAAAGACACACACTATATGGAAAAAGGCCTTTTCGGGATGGAAATTTCGGGCCAATTTCGTATACATCAGAAAAGTCATATTTTACCTTGTTAATGCTCCGTACCACAGTATCAAGATTAATTTGAATAGAAGCCTGAGATGCTAGAGTGCTGTTATTCATGTAACTGAAGAGGCCGCATTAAAAAAAATTGCGAACAAGCAAGCATAGGTTTCGGGGTGGTCAGAAAGATGATTGTTCTTCGATCATTGAATTCCATCGTAGAAGGATATTCATCTGATTTCTTCTTAGAGTTTATAAATTGCCAAAAAGGCTTTGGGCCAGCGATTATTTCCGACTGCACACTAAATGAAAATTAATTGAAAACGTTCACATAACTTACATTATCCGAGTCCAATCTCGCCTTTAAGATTTTTTCCAGAATTTCTTTGATTATGCAGTGAACGCAATTCCCTGTTGTACCATGGTAGAACTGTCGGTTTGTTTCTTCGTGCAGTACAAGAAATGAACTGTTGAAAACATTCAACCATCAAAGCATAAAAATTGAGAGTTTGGGGTTTCCAGGTTGTGATTATTGTCGAGAATGGCTTTAAAATCGGTGTTAGCTAATAATTCATTAAACTTCTTAAAATCGCCCTTACAGAAATCAAAACTAGGTGAAGTTTCGCAGCTATAACGGCTAAAGTCTCCAAAACTCTGAAGTTATTGGCACCATAAGAGAATATAAAATCAAACTGAATGTTTAGATTGTTCTTGACGTTACTGATTGGCATCAAACCAGTTGCATTTGAAAAGTTATCAGTAATCAAATTTTCTATTGCAGCAACCGAATGGGTATTATCCTCAGATTGTGTCCATATAAAATCCAGGAGGTTAAAATCTCCAATGACAAGAAGGTCATCTAAAATTAGTGCTATGAAAAAGGAAACCGACAGCGTCTACGTGTTGATTTTAATACAAATCAGCTCAATATCGTTCAGTGTACCATCATAAACTGAACCATCTTTGCGGAAATCCGACGTAAAATATTCATTACTGTTAAAGTCGTTAGTTAAATTTGTTTCGGTGAGTGCAAAAATGTCTTAAAAAAGTGCTTGAGTTGGCAAAAATAGTTCGCGGGATTTTGTCCGTAGTCTCCAAACATTCTGGTAATAAAGGGACCAATAAGTTCTTACGGTTTGCATTAGTTTGAGTATGCTTATATGTTCGTATGACGGAAATCAACAACTTCTTGCTGGTATGTTGATTCAGACCATAATGCTGGGGACATTAGCAAGTTAAACATAGTTTCCGGGACCGTCACTCTAAAAGAGGAAACATGGCCATTAGTATAGCGAGATATACTTTTACATTGAAATTGGTTCGAGCCAACTCTAATATTAGGCAGATTCAAAATGCGATTAACGTGTGCAAGAATGTCCGCGTTTGTCGTCGAGATATTGAGCCTGGAAACCAATATGTTCTTATGTTTAGGAGCTACCCTGAGCCGGCCTAATGTTACGAATATTTTCAGGATTAACGGAGCTATTATCGGATACAGGAACTACTGGTGTGGGTGTAAAATTTTTAATTGACCAAATATTCGTTGATATAAGTTCGTGCTGAAGGGAGATGGCATTTGAAAGAGCGTCTGTTGCTGTATTTTGGTTAGTTATCACGCATTTCATCAACTCGCTACAGGTGTCTCTCGTGATTTTAAGTTCATTCTCAAAACAAGAGATAATTGATTATAAATGTGCGGAGATGTGTATGTTGTTTTTCTTAAAGTCATAACTATAAGAATGTAGATAAAATCATCGAATTTACAGGAAAGTTCTGCGATTATCTTCGAGTACGATAACAAATGTTGATTAATGAACTAGCTATGATTCATAATTCAGTTGTAAGTTGATTAGAAAACCTTCGAGAAGTACTCAAACGACTGTAAAATTTTAATTTAAAGACATAACTCGATAAATGCGAGTTCTCTACACCAAATTTCTTGAACTTGTAATCACACAGAAGGGAGATAAGCCAAACCCCAACAAAACACAAAAAAATTTAGAGTCGCCGCTACCTACTACTCATGGCAAAATTTTAAAAATGGCAATGTTGTCTGCATAACCGATCCAGACCGAATCGTTCAAAACCCTAAGAAAAATAATACCCACGGACCAGATATTGGATAACCCTGACTTATTACTATTTAAAATATTTTTTACTTACAAAAGACACATACTATACAGCATGCTTTGGGAGCAGTGCTTTCCCCAAATACACGATAAAGCGGAAAGTCCATTCGATTGTTCTTTCCGCTTTATCGTGCGTTTTGACTTCGGATTTGGAGCTTAAACATTTCTACAAAAAGTAGTCTACTAGCAAGGCAAAGCCATTGCAGTAACCGACGCGCTCATTAGAACCCCGCAAGAAACTAAAGAGGTGAATTTTCCAAATTCAAATTTCTTAAACACTGAAAACACTGATTCGGAGAACGAATCAACTAGAAACTATGGCTCCAGTGAATCCGATACAATCCATTCTGACAGTACATCGAAAAGTTTATTACAACAATTTGTTAGAAGAACAGAAAACAATTAGACCCCATCTATATTTAGAACAATACAACCACCAAAATTGGTTACGGATTCTTTCAGAAGGTATATGTCCACCTCGCTAGTGTGTTTGCCTTCGCAGGCCTTTGTATTTGATCAGCGGTGGTATTTTATTGTGAACACACGAGCTCTCCCCGTTCCTTCAGTGGAAAAGTAAGCATGTAACCACTTTCAATACGACTTGTTCGCGGCCGGTTTCCACTAATAACTTACGGTGGATGTAGAAAGTATTATTATTAAGGCTGTATAATGTAATCTAAATTAATCTAAATTTTAAACAAAAATTTATTCAAATTCAAAATCAAAATTCAATATCCTTTATAAAATCCGAATGCCTTGAATTGAAACCATAAACATAATACAAATTAACTCAACTATTTTATATTTTCAGTATCCTCGAACTTAGATTTCTGTAAGGAGGTTATTATTCAGACCAAATTCGATTTTCTACCGACTGACGTACACAATCCTTTATCGTATATACATTTTTATAATACACAAAACGAAAAAAATCTTAATTAAAATTCA
Source organism: Nephrotoma appendiculata (assembly GCA_947310385.1). Taxonomy (NCBI): domain Eukaryota; kingdom Metazoa; phylum Arthropoda; class Insecta; order Diptera; family Tipulidae; genus Nephrotoma; species Nephrotoma appendiculata. The sequence goes on from OX371223.1 coordinate 144,121,059, forward strand.
TTTAGCTTTTCCCATTATGTGTTCCACATTTCTTTTATACATAAAAGTTTATTTTCCACGAAACCGAACTTTCCCACACACACATTTAAAGGCCAACAGGTACAATAATATTGTATAGACTGTATACGTGTAGGGAAAATAATGTGGTCAATCGGAAAAATACAACAACAATAATAATATAACGGCTACCGCACACCATAGTAGAAACCGTTTAAACTACTTTGATTTTATTTTTATTTTTTTGAACACAATCAACTTTTTTGTTTTGTTCGTTAACATCGTTGGTTGATTTTCTTAAGATTTACACTTTTCTTTTACAGTAGTTTTTAGTACAGCAACGACCGTTTTAAGTGTTAAATCGTGGATTTTTTTACAATACAATGCAGAATTGCCTCTTCAGTAGTTAAAACTATTTTATTGATGTTTTTTTTTGAAAATACAATTTTTGATGAAATTTTGTGAATTTGTTGTTTATTCAAATATTTAATTGCACCCCCCTCCCCAGTGAATCTAAGATTTATACTAAAATTTTATAGTTTTTAAGTGCATAAATTATATTATGTGATTAAGTGATTACGTTTATTACCAAAAATATATAATTAATTACAAGTGATGAAAATGTAAAAAAAAAATTAATTGAATTTTTTTTTTTTGGATTACGACAGTGTCTGGATACTTTTAAAAACCATTTTAATTTATATTGAGTTGAAAATTGATTTTACACTCTGTACATGCCGTAAGGAATATAATAATAAGGTAAATTTCACTCAAAGTCTATTGAGTGAAATTAATATTTATGCAAAATTATATAAGTGGAAAAGCTTTTCAAAAGCTCGTAAATTACTGGATATATTCTATACATTAACAAGGCTTTGTTTTTTTTGTTTTTGTCGTCATTTCCGTTTTATGACTTGGGTTGATTTTCATTTCTACCTATTACGAGTACTTATACGTTTTGAGTTACATAAAATGTCCTTTGGTCATTTTTTGCTCTGTGCTTATTTAAAAATAATAAAATACAGTTAAACGTAGTGAATAGGATGGGATTCATGTTTAAACTTTAGTTAAACAAAAACAATTTCCGAATAAAATAAATTGCAATACGTTGATCTATTAGTTCTCGATATGCTGATTAATTTGACAACACCGTTTTATTATTACGGACTACGAATTTATTTTATCGAAACCGAAACTCACAATGAACGGTATTACATTACTTGAAACATAGTTCACTAAAACGTCAAGTGAACAAAATCCTCCAAAAACGACAATTCCTTCAAAAAATTATACAAACAGTAAATTAAGAGTTGATTTTGGTTCTACAAGATAACTAATTTGAATGGTACTAAACTACAAAGCGTATTTGATAAAAATGGGACTCCAAGATGAGTTCAAAAAATTATTCAGCTCTTAAATGATTGGGAAATCTTCTCGTAATTCGTCGATTACGGTGAATGGCATAGTATAAATGGCGCGATTTCTAAAATAAATTAATGGAGGGAACCCTCAAAAATGTTTATAACTAATGGAACTAGGACACTTCTTAACACATTGGCTAGCATGATAAATGGTCGTTTTGCCACAATTAGTGGATCATTTAGCGAAATAACATAAAGCGAATCAGTTATTTCAAATGATAGTCAAATGATCACAAGCTAATTTTCTTGAGCACAGAGATATATATGGCTGGGGAGTTCGCCTAAAATTCCACCACAGCATCCATGCTTATCGTAAAGAGACGACTAAAATGGTTGCATTGTTGGGCTTCACGCACCTCCTTAAAACATTTTTCTGTATTCTTAATGTTTTTTAATTTCAGTTTATGTATTCGGTTCTTTTATTATTTCGGTTCTTTTAATAAAAACTCGATATCCTCAACATTAAATAACCATTCTTTTAATAGACAGACAAATCCTTTCAGACTATTTGCATTCATTATATCGGGTGGCAATTGACTATACAACTTAGGAGCGGTATAAGAAAACAAAAATTTTAAATATTCTTTGTTTGGCTGCGGTATTTTTGTTCTATTCTTATTTCGGAATATCTAAGGCTCATCCCTGAAGTTGACGTTGAGTGGTTCTTGACAGATAATACATTACTTTCAAGACTCCTTTTTGCAATGTCACTAACGCTTTCATATTTGTCAGGAAAATACCTCCCCAGCATGTTAATCCATATTGAAGGTGGGAATCAACTAGGGCATAGTGTAGACTTTTCAAAAATTCTGGAGTACAAATGGAACGCAGGTAGAAAAATGATCTAAGTACCAAAGTTACTCCTAAATATTTAAATTAATCCACTATTTCGATTGGTATACATAATGAATTACAATTGAATCTATCGCAATTTAGTGAATGATAGATGATAGGTGTAACATCATTGTTTATTGATCTCAAACTAAAGTGCATATTTTTAGATTTACAGCTAAGAATCATGTTATGCACATAAAACCATTTCTTAAGTAAACTCATATCTTCCGACATCGCACATTTCATGGAACTAGTACTGGAGTTTGCGTAAACCAACGCCATGTCATCTGCAAAGGCAACAATATTACCATGCATTGTAAGATAAAAAAATGAGTTACAATTAATCAGAAAGAGCAATGGGCCTAACACCGACCCTTGTGGAACTCCTACATTGATAACTTTTTCATCACTATAAATTTGATTAATACAGAATTGATTCCGATCTCATAAATATGTTTTAAATAAATTCAGCGCAGGATCTCTAACACCGATGTGGGACAGTTTTGCTAGTAATAATTTATGATTAACAGTATCAAACGCTTTAGCTATATCAATAAATATAGCGGAAACTTTCAGATTGTCATTTGGATAGTCATGCACGGGTGCTAAAAATGAAAGAAGGGCTTTTTCCGTTGATGACTTTTTTATAAAACCAAACTGTCTTTTATCAAGAAAACCAACCTTGTTCAAATAATCAACCAACCTAGATTTTATAGTTTTCTCAAATACTTTAGAAAAAGTATTTAAAATAGTTATAGGTCTGTAGTTGTTAGGGTCTAGTTGAGAACCCTTTTTATGAAAAGGCTTAACAACACCTTTATCTCATTTTACTGGAAACACTCCTTTCGAGACACACAAATTAAATATATATATACTCGAGAATGTGTGCTATACTAAATACTATTTGTTTGACCATATTACGGGATATTCCATTTAGTCCACAAGAATAACTGGATTTCAGTTCACTGACTACCGATATAATTTCCGCTTTGCTTATAGGAAAAAAAAAATTAAATTTACAGATCGAGAAAGAATCAAATTATCTGAAATGGCGCTACATACATTTTCGCGATTTTCATTTAGTATATTGTATGGAATTTTAATAAAATTTTCATTGAAAGTATTGGCAACAATTAAAGGATCCGATTGTACTACGTTATTACCAATATCAAATGAATTTATCGTATTCTTATTAGGGGTGCCTTTCAACACATTATTGACCACTTCCCATTTTTCCATTTAGCCGTCAGATCTGTAGCGGCTTCAAATTTATTTTTAAAGTATATTTCTTTTGCCAATGGAACTGAGGTTTTAATTTTGGGTTTAGACTATCCAGTTTATTCTTTAACAAAAAATTATTACGGTTTTTAGAAATTTTTTAGCTAAACTGTTTCGATCATTAATGAGTTTTAACAAAGCGTTAGTCATCCAAGGTTTCAATTTAACATTATTCCGTTTAATGTTAGTAGTTGTTTTAAACTTATTTAGAATCCTATTGAAATTATCAAGAAAATTTGAGTAAGCATTGTTGGGTTCATCAGCATCAAGCACGGTACGCCAATCGTATAACTGCAAAGCTTCAACTAAACCAGGGTAATTCACTTTAGTTTGATATGAATAATGCCCGGTAAACCAGTAAGTCAAAAATGTTCAAACTGTTAGTCGTATGACTGTGGTTGATTCTGAAGTTAGTAAAATGACTTATGTGCCTTTTCATTGTATATCTATAAGGAACGCAAATGTACAGTTTTTGTTTTAGTCTTTAATGTTAGAAATATAACTAAAACGGAAGTCATTTCATGAAATTCTGACTTGGAAGTCAACCTTACAATAAGGTTAAATAATTTTTTTAGGATGTCAGCTTGCAATTCAATCATTTGACATTCGAATACGCTAGTTACAGAACTTTGGCTTGGGCGTTCGTTAAATGTCAATGTTTGGCATTGGATTACAGAATACTGATGTAATCAACATATTATTCGATGAACTCAAAAGTGATCTACAAAAATTTGACTTTAATGTTCAATACGAAGGATGAATGTTGAAGCCAGATATAAATAAAATAACAACTAATCTAAACATTGGTTTTGGAGACAGTCGTATGACAAAAATCGAAGTAAATTACGAGACACTGACATAGTCGCCCTCCCATTCAACGAACTCCAAGGTTAGTTTCATAACATTCGGTTGGTGGTTAGTAGTTCGATTGAACATTGAAATCAAATTCAGAAAACTTTAAAAATATGCTGAACGTTGACTTCAGGGTCGAAAAAGTATCAAACTGTAAGCTTAAATGTCACTCCTAAAATAGACATACATAGTGAGAATTTCCAGAAATTACTGTTTTTGTGATATAATTCGCCAAATCGATAAGTTCTTGCTTTGTACATAAGTACTTAGCAAGAGTTAAATTTTTCTAGTTTGGTCGTTGCAACCTGATGAGTAGACTAACATTTTATCAGTACGAAACCAAGCTGCCAAGAAAGGAGCTAAGGAAGTTCTCATTTTTGTAAGGGTTTGTGTATCTTTGTGTACACAAGTACCCTGGAGTAAATGGGGGAGTACATTTTTCTACTTTTTGTGGTAGATATATTGTGTGTAAATGGTCTCTTTGTTTATTATGACTAGAAAAGTCGTAAACGTTGATAAATGCCATTAAAAATAATGTTTTGTCCGAAAAAATATAAAACGTTATCGTCTAGTTTAGGAGTGACTTTAAGCCTACGATTTGATACTTTTTCGCGTTGGTATTTTGTGTACTGTTAAACTTCATCTAAAGTCAGACATGAACGATTTGGCGTCAAGGCCGGATGTTTAATTATTTTTGAAGTTAGGAGTTAGTATACTATTAACTTTGTCTAAAGTCAGACTTTGTAGTCAGAAATTTAACACACTTAACGTTTTAGTTTGCTTAAGCAGTTGATTGACATCAAAGAGTCTTCTTGCACTGGTGAAAGTCTGTTATACGAATGGAGCTGGCCTGCTTTTAATATATCCTTATATATAGCGTGCGTGTATCATTTTCCAACTTGGTTCGTCGATAATTGATTTCGAATATCTTGGCGAATAAATGGCTTTTGTATTAAAGGATGGCATTGTCGACCAACCTTTCCTGCAATAGCTTTTGAAATCTTCAAAATTAAGCCGATTGCGGTATGATCAGTCACATTCACATAAAGATGTAAATTTTTCAGCTCGAGTTCACAATGTTGATCAAGGATTTCAGAAAGTACATGATCAATACAGGAATTAGTGATTGGCCTCGTTATACTATTCATTAATGATTCCAAACCATATGAAGCACATAACGACAATTTGTGAATTTTTTAGAAGATCAATATTCATGTCACCTAAAATAATTTTATGCTTTGATTTATCTGTACTTAAAAGTTGGTTTAATTCAATTAAAAACGAAACGGGCTGTGATCTGTAAATCAAAATAAAACAATATTTAATATTATCTAGCATTACAGTTACCTTCATAATATCAGCAGATTTGTAATTTAAAGAATACACCCGAGTTCATTAAACATCACACAGCGTATGCTCGACATCAGAAGTATGAAATTTTCACAAAAACCGCTCAAACTATTGTGTTAAATCAATAATCCCTACCAAGTAAAAAAAAACTTTTGTTAATTAGTTTGTATAGATCCCCAACCAGACGGATTCCGAAATTATGAATTTCTTCGAAGGTTTATCAGACAAATATGATGACATTCGCAAGCAACACCCCTACTGCGAATTAATTTTATGGGTCCGCTGAATCGCTCGTTCCTTGCTCTTCGTACACGGCCAGTACCGGTGATCCTAGCAGCTTCCAGTTGCTCTAGGAGTTAATCGTCCAATCAGATTCAGAATTGAGTTCATTTTCGTGCTGTCGATTGTTGGCTCAATCGTCGATTCAACTTGGATTGAAGTTTCGTTGTCCCCGGCGGAAGCGTCATGTGGATGCGACTGTGGAAATGAATTGCCAGAAACGTTCGACGCGGGGCCTCGCTTTCGGTGCTTTGCTGCCCTAAGATTCTGTTCCGCTTTTACTTTGCTGCTGTTCCACTGTGCTTTGAGGTACATTGCACTATTCGAGACGCCTAGACACAAAACCATCGACTTGCAGACTTTAAGAATGCTTAATCGTGCCGTAATGTTGACGACGTATCTCTTGGCTATCCAACTTTTTAAGAAGTTTCTACAAGTTGTTGAGTCCCTGCAAACATCAATATTTTCAAATCGTTTGATGTGCATTTTTTCCTGTCATTCAATGGTTTTCACTTGCCTTTTTTCGGTTTTCGCCTGTCTTTCCATCATCATCTCATCCGCTTTTATCCGCCTTTAGTCGGCTTTTGCTTGCCTTTCGTAATCCTGCATAACGATGCTTATTGATATTAGAGATATAATTAAATAATACATTTAGATTAGTTTAATCTGTTTTAATGCGACTGTAGCATTCCGTGGTATATTACAACTGTTACACTTGTGTACCCATTAGATCGTCTACTCTTTCTTACTCGTGTTGCCACCTCACAAGATACATAACAGTGTTACATAACAAAATTAACAACCTTTGTTAATAAGATTCTGAAAATGAAAGATGAGGTACATTTCCCATCATATGGAAGGTTACTGGGAAAGGCAGAAGTTTAGAATTTAATGCTATAACAATGGACGCTTTCTGGTCCTCTATCATGATTAGTGAAATCATCGCTAATTTGTTTTGAACATTTCATAGTGCTAAATAATTTCATAACTTAGTTGGTTTCGATTTTACTGAAGATGTTCGCTACTGTTGGGTGCCCTGAAACTGCTAAATGTATGTCTGGATTACTGAAATTTAGCACCAAAAAAATATTCGCATTATTAAAATGCAGGGACGAATCTGATTGCCCACCATCTTCGAACAATAATTTATAGTTAAGAGTCCTAAGTCCAAGTACTAGGTCTTCAGATATCCAAATTTCATGAACTGGTATGGGCAGACGTGCCCCTTTCTAGGATTGAACGTATACCTCTGTTCTCACAACCAATCTGCAAAATACCCTAATTCAAAAACATTGAAATGGAGTAAGGATAATACCTCAAAACCACCAACAATTATATTTTTGTGCTTTTGTACATTTAAATTTACTAAATTTGTAAAAATGTTCAACCAGCTCTCTTGGTGACTCCAAACTACTTGCGGCATTACACAATTTTTTTTTAAATCTGAGACTTGGTTATCCGCAGTACATAGGTTTATTACGTACTGTTATGTCTTAAGTGTCTTAAGGTTGACCTTAATTCTAACTAATGAACGACAGTATAAAATGTCCAACATGACATAACGTATTTGTTGTCGCTCAGTAAAAATAATTGATTGACAACCTCCTCCACCACGATTGAACCCAAATCGCGAAAACACTGTACTTGAACACTACGTAAGCATTTTAAAAGCATTTTATTATCGATTGCTTTCTCTGCGCTCTCTAAAGCTACAGAGAAAAAAAACCATAAGCGTCCTCCTGCTTGTCGACACTAAAATTCAATACGTCATTTATTGTGTCTATGTGTGTATGCTTCGCAATCTCACAATCCCAAACTGTAGTCGCCAGCTCCCCTTCAAATATTAAAAATCAAAATAAAGTTTGTTTCGGAAACAAAAATTAAAAATCGTCACGTCCAATTAACTTTCAGAACAATCTGAATGATTACATGGATCAATTTACTTGGTAAATCTATTTAAGTCGGATTCAGTGTTGTGTTCTTTCGTTCCTTCCTTCCTTCTGATTTTTTTTTAACTAATCTAAGTTGCTGAAAAAATTTCACAAAAAAATGTCATTTGTAGTCAATGAAATTTGTTTGAATGAAAGAAAGAACGCAACACTGAATCCGCCTTTTGAATCCCCTGGCCTATAAATGACCTCTTCTTAAGTTCCATAGAGTATACAAAATTGTAACTTGTAAACAACGAGAAAGCTCATACGAAAAAGTTTCACATCTAAAACTATCAGTTCCGCCAATCCAGTAACGAAGCTTCTACCAAAAAAGGCTTCTGTCAAAATGATCTGGACCAGCCTTGCTATACAAATTCAACCTATAATTAAAACATTCTCAACTGATTCCCTCGCAAATGCTATACTCAAATACTGGCGAAGAAACATAACAAAAAACTTCAAGTATAAAGTTCTATCCCGATCAGTCAACCCGCCTGGACTGCAGAGCAGTGGAACTAAGGTGAAAAACAGTTTACTACCAAAATTCATTGCGTCTCCCTAAATTTTGAAAAATTTTCCTGAACAGCTACAAATCCAAAATACTTGCAAAAAACGTCAAAACCGAGAAAGGATAGCTCCCAACTCCTAAAAAATGCCAAAAAATGAAGCTCAATCTAAATCAATCTGAAGGGGGGACAGGCGTCGTATTCAACGATTCAGAAAAAATAAACGTTCGGAATGCAAAGCTCATGGGCCAACCTATCTTCCATGCTATAGTATAGGCTGGCATGGATTAATGCAATGTGTAGATGGTGAAAAAATCGGACGCATAGCCTTACGTCCCCGAATTGGCTGGCAACGGCGTACAAGTAAGGACAGGAAAAGCGAACAGTGAAGAAGTTGGGGGAGCCTTGGCTCCAGAACAGATTGCACAGATAAAATAAGAAAAGAATAAATGTATTAAAAAAAATTCAGTTTTGCCGTTCACCCATACATGAAAGAAAAAGTTTTAATAAATTTCCTCTTGGGAATTATTTGCCACATGAATTTTTAACAACAACAGACATACTCATATTTGGACAAATCATTATTTTCCAAGGGCTGGAAAAGTGATTTAAATTAATTAGGAGGAAGACTTGATTGTTAGTGCTTCATCTGTGTTAGCAATTGGGGTGCCTCTCGAAATAAAAAATGTTTTCATCGTTCAAACAATTTCAGCCGGAACCACCTATCGCGACTACGGAACAAGTAGCACAATGGATTGTGCATCATTGTGGCCATTGTGCCCCACTGTGCTAGTCCATGCTTATTGTTTATTGCTCCAAATGGTTCACACCGGCTTCATATGGCTGGCGGCTAGCCTTGCTGGTTCTATTTGGGTTGGCATTGTAGTGAATACCGTTTTGATCGTTCTGAAAACCTCATATGTTGCACTATCATCCAAATTGCACTGCGACCATTGTGCAAGCCAAATTTATTTTTGAAAACATTTTGTTTCGACTGGATTTTTATGGTTCCGGCCGGAATCATAAGGTTCCGGCTGAAAAGTCATATGGTACACAATCTGGCACAACCCATTATGCTACTTGTGCCGTAGGTATTTTGGTTGTACACGGTATTGTTCCGGCTGAAATTGTAAGGTTTCTTCCGAAAAATCGTATATCGCTGGATTTATAAAGTTCCGGCTTAAAAATTATATAGTGCACAATGATGTACAATGCATTGTGCTACTTGTGCCATAGTTGGTTTGATTGCGGCTGTTATGGTTTCGGATAGAGTGACGACACGATATTTAAACGTAAAAAATCAAAGCCAGAAACAACTTTTATTCAAAAAACGTCAATTATGTTAAACAAAAAAAAAAATCCGAAAATGTAAGTGCTTTACTGAAATTTATTAGAAAAAATATTAAAGTAGAGTAAATAATTCGAACCGGTAGTAAAGTGGTCAGCATGCTTGCTCCAGCGACCGGAGGCCCCGGTTTCGATTCCTGGTGGTGACAAAGAAAAAATTTCACGGCTGGTTTAGGATCAATGAATTAATCACTCATTATCCAAAATGAAAATATGATTCTGAAACCTCATTTGAGGCGGCTAAATCGCTTGATGGGATATAGTGCCAGAGAGAAAGAGAGAGAGAGAGGGAGAGAGAAATAATTCTAAAATTAAAAAATGTTTTCTCTTAAATTATTTTCTTTAAGTTTTAATAAAATTTCGTTAGATGTCAGTAACCTTTAATTTTGTCGCATTTTAGAGCCTGTTAATATAAAAACGGGGGGCTTTTTAAATTTAAAATTTAAAAAGAATTGTCGAATGCTAAAGTTGAATATGAGGCATCTATCGGGACATGAAATAATTAACTAAACGCAATCAATTTATTGTAATATAAGTTTTGAGGACCTTACAAACAAACTCATTCAAATTTCCATAATAATTATCTAAATTAAAGCATTTAGTGCATTAAATTGTTTTCCTGTAAGACAACACACAACGTACCAGCTTCCCCAATATGGGAAACCCCAAAACTGAACTATAAAACAAAAAGACGTCCCCGTACTGAAAAACGTGTTATGAGGGAAACAAAAACAGCAATATTCTACATTGTCTACAAATTGTATACATAATTTACCAATTGTCAACATTTTCTACGCCTTAATCAATTGTTTACGTTATTTTTGACAGCAACATGTAGACAATTCCGAAGTACTCGTAAACGCACAATTTTTAAAAAATACACATTTAAAAAATACTGGACTCCACTCTTCCTTGGTCAAAATCAAAAATTGAACCAAAACCAAAATTATAACGCAAAACAAGACTAATTGACATACAAATAATTAAAGTCTAATTATGGCCTAACATTACAAGGTATTATCATGAAATTATCAAAATTTGATGAGAGGCTTCACAAATTGGATGGTAGCGCATTGGAAGCTAAACCAAAATTCACACAAAAATGAACAGCACAATGAAAATCATATCATGGAATGCTAATGGTCCGCTCCGGCATCAACAAGAACTACAAGCAGTCCCCGATATTGATAATATGTGTAGATGTGTATTTTATTTCGGAAATACATTTTACTAAGCAATCCTACATAATATTTAAAGGCTATTGCGTATATCACACTACTCATATCCAGATAATTCAGCCAGAGGACGAAGTCCAACATTTTGAAGAAGTGAATTATGAAAAAGAAGAATTCAGGCCACAGTGGTTTATATAACATACCAACAACTTTCCTATTGTTGTTGCAGGATTATACTTTCCACCAAGACATTCTGTTAAAAACAAACAATATACTCAGAGTTCTTCAAGCGTCTGGGAAAAAGGTTCATAATAGGTGGTGACTTCAATGCGAAGAACCCTCACTGATGTTCTAGATTAACTACAACTAAAAGAAAAGAATTACTAAGAAAGCGGATGTGAATCCATTTCAACAGGAAAACCAACATAATGGCTAAGTGACCGAGGAAAAATACCTGACCTGATCGATTTTTTTTTTAACCAAAAATATTCTAATAATTTTATGAAAGTCGAAGAAAGCCAAGATATGAGCTCAGATCATTCTCCGATAGTCCTAACCCTAAGCGAGTATATCATCCAATTATTATTAATGCTATTATTATTATTATTATTATTTCATAAACTATTTATTATTTTCTTAATTATTATATTTCTACTTCATAACTCAGTAATTTTAAGTCTTTTTTTGTTAACACCTTTAGGACTTTTAGGCGCATCTAATCTATCTTTTAATCTTCTATTCGTTAATTCAGACTGTTCTTTTTGTATGATACTTCTTGTAGGGAATTTTGACGTACTAGTTGCCAATATTAATGCATTTAACACAAGGCCCTCGTTTATATTTTTGAGTGAAATTTGGATTCACACTAATGAATTGTCTTCATATAATTTAAATGGTTATACTTTGTTCGGTGAGTGCAATGATTCGTATAGAGCAGGTGGTGTTGCCGTCTTTTTTGATTCGAATTTAGATTGCTCAGTTAGTGCCCATAACTTACTATCAGCCGATGTCATAAAGGTTGAGTGGAGATTTTCTTCTGATTTATATGTCTTTTTATGCATCTATCGGCTTGAGTGTCACACTGTGAGTGTCTTTGTTCGGGAAGTGGCCGAGGTTTTGGGCAGTATTAGGTCAAAACACCTGTTTGTTTTTGGAGACATTAACATTGATATTCTTGGATTTCCAAGCAACGGCATTGATTATCTAAACCTTATGTCCTGTTTTGGGCTTGAGTCATTGATTGGTACTCCCATGCGAGTTACTGCTTTTTTTTCAACGTGCATTGACCACTTTTTTGCTAGACTTAGGTCTAATGATCTTTTAGTTATAATAACATCGGCTGTGGACTTAAATATTTCTGACCACCACTTGATTGAGATACGGTTTAAGGCTTCTCAGATACTGTTACCAAGGTCTAATTTGAACCAAAATTCCACGAGAAGTAGAAAGAAACTCAATCTGTTGTTGTTATATGAAAGGTTGGATCATATGGACTGAGGTATTTTTGGATAATATTTTAACTATCTCGGAACGCTGCTACACATATTGCTCGTCTAAAATTTCCAGTTTTTTAGATCAAACGGGTGTGCTGAGTATCCATCAACATGGTTTTCGTCATGGTATGAGTACCGAATCGGCCTTGTTAGAGTTCCTAAATACAATCAACATTGGTTTAAATAAAGGTATTAGTTGCGGTGCTTTAGTTATTGATACAGCTAAAGCCTTTGATATGGTTGATCACAAGCTTCTGCTATCTATTATGTATGATATAGGATTTAGGGGGGTGGCAAATAAGTGGTTAGCATCGTATTTAGATGGTAGAACGATGAGAGTTAAGATAAATGATAAGTTAAGCGATCCGAAATTTATAGACGTTGGTGTTCCTCAGGGTTCAGTATTAGGCCCTCTGCTGTTTCTCATTTATACAAACTCCGTATTTAAATTGAATCTTCATGGTTATTCTACCGAGTTTGCTGATGATATAGCTCTGGCTTACTGTGGGAATTTTCCCAGTAACGTTATTTCGATGATCAATTCTGATCTAAAAGTTTTACTCTCATGGTTCGACAAGCATCGCCTGATCTTAAGCCGGAAAACTAAATTTATGTTGTTTAAATAGTCTGGTAGCTTTAATATGTCTATTTTGCCGCGGGTGACTAATCACAGCAGGTCTAATTGTATGTCTATTGGTTGCCACTCTGAATGCTTTGACATTGAACCAGTTGACTCGTTTAAATATCTTGGTGTTCACTTGGACACTTGTCTTAATTGGAAAACGCATGTTAATTCAGTCAACCAGTATCTGTCATCAACTGCTAGAATTTTCTACCTTCTTCGTGACTATTGTCCTCCATCGGTTGTAAAAATAGCTTACCATGCACTAGTTATGGCTAAATTGGAATATGGATTGTCGTGCTGTGGTGTTTGTTATGCTACTACTTTGTACCCTTTATATGTTCTACAGAAAATGATTTTGAGAATATATCTACAGAAACCAAGAACTGAACCATCTTGGAATTTATTCTTTACGACGAATATCTTGCCCTTGAAACATTTGTATGTTTATAAGGTATTGAGAGTTTTTTTATAATCGAAGTGGTCAACATATAATGAGAAACGATTTTCGTTACAATTTTCGCGGTAACCATCAATTTCTTTGTAACATCCCAAGATTCTTCAATGACCACTTCCGACGCTCTATTCTGGTCGCTGCACCAACCTTTTTTAATGCGTTACCAATTTACATTAGGAAGGACATTCATTTGAAGTCCTTTTTACCAAAAGTTAAACAATGGCTATTTGAAACTGTTGATATCTCCTTTTTTCCAGGGTAATTACATAAAACTTGTTGTATTTAGTCATATATTATGAAGTTGAAATTTAGTAGAAAAAGTTGTAGTAATGGTAATGGTGTAATAGGATTAATATCTTAGTCATTTTATTGTAAGCTTTTATCACATTTTATTCTCATTTTAACATTTAATTTTGTAAATATGTATTAGGGTTATGTTGAATTTTTATGTATTACGCGAATTTGCTTCTACCGTTTTTTCGGCACAAAATTCGTTATATTTTTTTGAATAAACAATAAATTTTTTATCAAAAAAGGGTATAATCCAATACTACCCAACAAACATACGGATTGGGAATATTTCAAAGTGAAAACAACTTGAACAAAGAATACTTTTGAAAGTTCCTTTAAAAACTATGGATCAACAAATGTGACTCAACAATTAACAAGAGAAATTTAGAAACTAAAAATGAGTCAGTTAATTTCTACTTAAATGACAGTAATATGGATTATTCGCTCTGAAAAGGCCAATAATGCCGCTTAGCTCGCCTACTGAAGTAACAAACGAAATTGAAAATAATTTAAACTTAAAGAAAGCACCAGGGTTTGATCTGATTACCAGAGAAATAATAAAACAGCTACTGAGCGCTAAAAGGTGAGTTAAAGTTAACTAGTGACGAACACTGCATTCAGGTTAAAATATGTACAAAAACTTTGGAAAGTGGCTGAGGTTATCATGATTCCCAAACCAGAAAAACCGCCACATATAGGCCTATATAGTGCTGCTAATAATACTCAAACTAATAATATAATAAGTGAGCACTCAACTTTTGATCAAGTGCATAGAATACCCAACATCATTGAGAAGGCTTTAGAAGAGAAAAAAGTTTGTTCCGCAGTATTCCTTGTGTAGCGCAGGCCTTTGAGAAGGTTTTTCACGAAAGTGTAATCTACAAATTTAAATTCATCCTTCTTAAACAGTACAGCATAATACTGGAATCATATATAACGGGAAAATATGTCAGGGTTAAGCAAGAAGATGAATATTCTGAGCTTAAGAAAATAATAGCAGGAATTCCACAAGGGAGTGTACCTGGTTCCCTTCTGTATTTACTAGACCTGAGATATTCCAATCCCACAAAACAACACGATAACCACATTCGCCGATGACACAGCTATCATGACAGTAGGTGATAACAACTAAGATACAACAGGGAAATTACAAACCGCCATAGAGCAAGTGCATAAACCAGTATATTTAAATAATCAAGAAATACCACATGCAAACACTGCCAAATATCTTGGTATGACATTAGACGCTAAGTTTCGCTGGCAAGCCCATGTAAAAAAGAAAATAGTCGAGTTGGGATTAAAATACAATGCTGCTTTATAAGCAAGTATGGAAGCCTGTCTGAACTTATGGTATATAGCTGTGGGGATGTACCAAGCAGAGCAATATGAATATTATCCAACGATTCCAAAATAACGTGCTAAGAAACATCGTCACGCACCATGTCTTATCAGAAATTTCTACATCCACAAAGATCTGGACATAGAACCCTACGTAACTGAAATTACGCAATTTGCTAGAAGCCACGAACAACGGCTACTTCACCATGTCAGCATAGAGGCCATTCAGCTTTTGGACAATATGGATTTAGTCAGAAGACTCAAAAGAGTAAAGCCTTTTGAGTTAGTGTAAAATCAGTTAGCACAAAAATTTCAACTAGATTGTAATTAAAAAAGAAATAATAGAAAAGAACTATTTTCAAAAAAAAAAACTGGGCTAATCAAATGTCCCATTAAAAAATTTTGGACTTCCCTCGTTCTTAACCAAACTTCTAATCCAAATATTTTTAATGGGGCATTTGATTGTGTTATTCTGAGACTTTAATTATTTGTAGAGCAATCGATCCTGTTTTGCGTTCTATAATTTCGGTTTTTGCCCGATTTTCGTTTTGGGCTCTGCTAGCTTTAAGTTAAATTACCTAAAGCTTGGTTAAGAACGAGTGGAATTCAAAAAATTTTAATGGGACATTTAATTAGCCTAAAATTAGCGTTTAATTTTCGAATTAATTTTTAAATCATTTTTTTTTTTTTTGTATGGGTTCTGTGAACTTTTTCCAGAACTAGCAGATCACATCGTTTTAATTGTAGAGGATGGGGCCCAACATTCTTTAATAGAGGATTTAATTAACCTTTCCTTTAGTAGCCTATAATTATCCACAGTATCATGTAATGTTCTGCTGGATGGTTTTTGCTAGCTTTAGGGACGTACAATTTGTTTTTTTTACACCAAACGATTTACAGAAAATATTTCAATTTGAGATTAGTTTGGCTTTATTTCAACATATTCATAGGTTTTAGTGTTACAACTCGATAATGGTACGAATCAAGATTTTGTAAAATAATAATGTGTGTACGATAAGAAAAAACGGTTTTCAAGATTAATACGCGTCTTATCAGGGATGAAATTGCTATGATATTAAAAGTACTGAATTTTTAAGAAACAGAGTACTGCATCCAATTTGAAAGTACTTCCAGCACATTTACCTACTTCACCAATAATTGACTGCTGAGGCTGTGTGCCAAACTTAAGGTAAAAGTCAATTTTAAGTAAATTTTTCGGTAACTTCAATTATTTTTTAAAAACTCTATGGTACACTGATCAAAAAGTCTGTTATAAAACCTTAAGTTTGGCACACAGCCTAAAATAGCAAATTTCCTAGTAAAATTTACGATGGTAAAAATCGGATTTAGTACAGAAATTCAATTTCTTTTGTTTGCGAAAATTTTATTATCTTCTTTTGTTTTACTTTTCATATTTGTTTGATAATAGAATCAGTGCACCTAGAATACTACAGGCCACACTGCTTTAAAAATTTTGCTATATGACGTCAATTTATGTCGACAGTTCTCTCTTTGGCTATTATAGGCAGCACTAAAATTAAAAGATTGTTTTGATTTTTATTGTGTTTGCTGTCATATTGATAAGAAAAAATTGTAAACAAACAACAAGAAAAATATTTTAATAATTTGTTTTATAATTTAATCAAAAGCCATTGGTAAAAGTATTAATTCATAATATTATTATAAAATTATGCATTCTAAATTGTGTTAAATATGTAAACACGTATAAAATGTGTACACATTTCCTATAATTTACGAGAAGACATAACCTTACTTTTAGCACTCGTATAAATTTTTTTTTATGTTTGTTTTCGTTTTTATTTTTATGAACATGACTGCCGTCTACAGTTCAAAGAATAAACTGTAGACATAAATTTAATGACATAGCAAGCAGTGCGGCCTGTAGTATTCTAGGTGCACTGATAGAATATTCCACTACAGTGAGAATAGAGAATATAATTTTGTTTTCTATTCAATGCAAGATGAATATAATCAGTAAAATTTTGCTTTCTATTCACTATTCGAGACGATCAGTAGTAAAAATTATTTGTTCGATCAGTAAAGAAAGAATAATATATTTTGTAGAGCGAATTTTAGAACCCTGGGATTTTTTATAAATTAACTCTTTTGGAAGAAACAAATTGTACTGTTAAAATCTAAAGCGTCGACAAATTTTTCAACAGGATTGTGTTCTGAACCTTTATGGCTGTCTTGAGCCCAAGTGATGGGTTCCGTTTGTCGTGGAATTAACAATAATTCAAATGTGCCAAAGGAATTCCTTTGATTCGCCGATTTGTTGATTTTTATAATTTCTAGACTCACATGGCCATCCACCGTACGAGTGTGAGGCTCCGCTAATCGTGGGAATTCCCGCAATGTAAATGAGTGACAGTTCCACGATATGCTACTAGTTTGAACCGTGAAATTAGCCTGCGATGGGTACTTTTATTAAAGGGTTCACAGAATTGTTATTGACAGTAGTTTCAACAGAGTACGAATTTATGACGAAACAACAAGTTCTACTAATCGTGAAAATTCTCACTATTCGAATATATGTAACACGGAAAATGTATTTGTCCCGTCGAAAAATAGAAAAATTCTACTGCCTAAGGGTTGAAACGTTCCGCAGATTTGTTGATTTATATAGAGCCCCCCCTTATATTGACCATCTATAAAAACTGCCCATCTATAGATCTACCCATCTCTATCAACCTGCTCCTGGTGGCCAGCAATAACTTGTGGTATTTGTAGAAATGTTCGTATATTCCTGTTTAAATGCTACAGAGGAAAATGTAACCAAGAAAAGTTAAATTTTTGAGTTCAAATCGTCATGAACAGAGTACTTAAACTATTGGTAATGTTGATCGGTGGGCCTTTCAATAGAACGTGATCACCAATCCCGCACTAGTTTTCGTTGCTCAAATCCGTAGAATATCGTACAACTCACAGTAAGATTTACAAAGCGAGGACTTTCTTGATAGGCGATTGCTGATTGATTGATGTCGCTATGTCTATGCTATTTTGCATAGCGTGAATCCACACGACTAACGGATTCTTTTACTCGCACCGTATATGGGCATTGGACTCTAGAAGTTGTGTAGATTAGCAAATTTGCGGACCTTTTAAATCCTTGGGTGGTATAATTTTTTTTATTTGTAAACGGTAAAAGTGCGTTTCCCGTGTCAAGTTTATTTGAATTGTGGTGATTCAAACGATCTACGGGATTTGTTACTTGGGCACGAGACAGCCAAAAAGGTGCAGCACACAATTTTACTCTCCAAAATATTGCTTTGAATGGGAATAGGAAGTGTAAGATGAGAAAGTCAATGGAGTATGGGATGAGGGGAAATCGTGGGATAAGAAATACGTATGATGTATGTATAAAATGTAAAGAGTCTCGGATGAGTTTTTAACGCTGGTGCTGACAGTGTATTATTATTTGTTTTGAATCGTGGGATGAAAGTCTGGGATAACTTGAAGGCGGACCAAAATACTGTATCGTGCAAAGAAATCTACCCGTTCATGTTTATCTCGCTTTAAAGTTTGACTCAGAGATACAAACTCATGATTACATTTATTTATTTTTGTCCAAAAGGAAAATTTTGCTTATTAGTTTTTTGATATTCACTATTTTTAACAAAAATTCAAATTTTGTTTTGTGAGTTCATTTTAGAGAAATAAAAAACATAACGATTTTCATCTTACTTCATTTCTAAGTGTGTCTAATTTTTTCCGACAAAGCACTGAAGGTGAATTTATTTGACTCTGTAGCAAAATTTTCTGCAGAAAAATTTGCTGGAGAATAAAAGTCGAAGAGACAGAGCGAGCAAAAACAACCAATCACATTAGCTAAATTGGTTATATTTTAGTAAAGAAATTTGTCCTAAATTTCATTTTGTAAAACTTATTGCCCCTTCGGAATAAAAACTATTTATTCTGTAGATTATTTGCTGAAGGCAAGTACCTTAACAAAAAAAAAAAAAAAAAGTCTAACTTCAGTTTGACTGCAGCAAATTTTGCTACAGAGTCAAATAAATTCATCTTGACTGATGGCATTGAAAGATAATGAAACTAGCCAACCAAAACGTTTTGTTTGGAATCAAACTTCCCCTTCGAACGAAACATGTTCCCCTTTGAATTAAAATATGTTTCTTTCGACAAATTTTGACGCATTGATGCCAATTCACAAAACCAGAATTGTAAATCCTGTGCGATTATTAGGAAAAATCTCAGCCAACTTCACTTCAAAGTGCGACAAACTTTTTTTTGAGAATTCTGACACACGGAACATAAATTCAACTTTAACTGAAAAAATTGAAAATTGTCGATATTTCTATGTAATTTCTACGTAATAATCTTAATCACTATATTTGGTGATCGTACAGACCAAGGTACCGGTGGTTTGGGTCCAATTCAACAAACTCATAATGTGAATTTAAATAATTAATATTTAATGAAAATAGCATTTTTATTGGCACATTTTGGCAAATGTCATCCCCATCGTCAAGCATTACAAGTATTTAATTAATCAGTTAATTTAGAAGCAAATTTTCCGAGAGTAAATAAATTTCAAGTTTAGATTTTACACTTTAAAACTTTTTTTAAATGATGCCACCTGTCCAAAATTGCTTGTTGACGTAACCTCCGAGGTGAAAATGAGCTTCGTCGGAAAAAATTGTTTTTCGGCAAAAAAGCTCATTTTCTTCCAAGCGTTCCACAGCCTAATTAGCGAACCGAAAACGTTGCGGATGGTCATTTTGCTTCAGCTTTTGTACTAATTGAGCTTTGTGCAGCTTTATACTGAGGGCTTTATGCGAAATTCTCATTACAGAACTGCGTGAAATGTTCAATTCTTGAACACGAGTTGATGATGATGGATGCTCAGACACATTCTGAACAACAGCTTCAATGTTCTCGGCTGTACGTGCTATAAATGCACGAACACGTGTTGGTTTATCCAATAAAAATCCAGTTTCCCGAACTCGCTTTACAAATTGATCCACAAATTGCCCTGTAGGCATTTCATTTCTACTGAATATTCCACGTAAATTTCTTACAGTTTAGGTAGAGGACTCACCACTTTGAAAGAAAGTTTTCAATATTTCCCAATTTTGTTCAAGCATGAAGCGACCCACGTCTCGCAAATGTCAAACATTATATTAATTTTCTATCATAACACGAATGACGTAAGTGTGTTGACACTCGAAATAAGCGGTAGTTGAAATTGCAAACGATAGATGGATGGGTGGCCCACTAGACGAAATCCAAAGAATTGCGTTTTGTTATTGTTTTCTTCTACAAATAATATAAACGGATTACGAGTGATAAATTTTGAATTTTCTCAAGAGTACTGAAAATACCACGAAAGTATCTAAGTATTTTTTATACAGCCTGCTCTTATACGTCCAATACAAATAACGTAAATTTCGCGTGATTTTTAATCGTTATACGAACATACATAAAACTAAAATATGAAATCATGAATTAATAAGGTCAGAGATCCAATTTCGTAACCCGCACTAATACATATACACACACATAAGTCGAAGAACAAGACTCAAAAAATAGTATAATTTTTTTCGTACTAAGTATATTTTCCAAATCAAAACAAGAATGATTTTCAAATTTTGCACCTCCGCAAAAAAAAAAGAAAATCAATCAAACATGTACATTTCGAAATACGTGGAAATTCTATTACGTCTTTATGATGATTAATGGAACATCGCGAACTCTTTATACAATTAACTTACATAATTAAGTCTCAATTAATCACAGGCACAACCAAAAGTGACTATGTAATCCGGGAAGTGTGTAGCTAAAGCAAACCGATAGTACACTTTCGGCTGCAATTTGTTTAATTTAATTCCTATATATTTAAATTGGATGCAACCAACCGTTCTTGTTACGCACTGAGTATGGTTGAATCGAAGAAAACGTGTTGGTTGTGCAATTTAACAAAATTCGAGATACTTTCACCTGATATTAGAATCTTATCAAATCAAACAAAATGCTTAAACTCAAAGAACACAATCTCATCCATATATCATTTAATGTACTTCTTATTACTCATTTCTTTACCTCGTGTAATTGTGCAGAACTTAACATTTTAACGTTTGTTTCTTTTTATTAGTCATACATCTGTTATAAGAAACTGTGAATTAGTTCTGACTTAATGATTTTGTTTTGTATTTTTGTTTGGATCATCTTCAGTTGTATATCTAAATTTTCGTTTGTATAAACATATTGAGTGGTTTTCATAATTGTGAGTGATTTATTTTGGCATACTTTTATACGCTCGTTTAATATTGCAAAAAACTATTCATAAAGTGCTAATTAGTATAGTTAATTAAATTAATTATGCGGATTAATTTTATAAAAAGTGGAAAGTATAAAAATATAATATAACAGTGTTTGGTTAAAAATTGGAAATGCATTTCACCAAGGGAAAATTGATTTGAATATAAAATTCATATATCGCTGAGCACGTATATATGTATGGATTAATCTATTTGGTTAAGTGAACAACACGTTATGTAAAATTTAGTTGTAGTGAATTGTTAAGTAATTTATGCTATTTACTGAATATAATAGTGCAATGTTGTATGTACGTCACGTTTAAAGCACTCTTCGATCAAATAATTTTTTCTTGTAATATTTATCGGTCTCACAGCATTCTACGATAAAATATTTGTTTCTTCCTACTTTTTTGGGTCTCATTGCCGGTTCAGACACTAGTTTTTGCGAATTGATCTATCCTGCAATTCGTTTGTAGGCTGGCGTTAGTTAAAGCTACACCACACTTTTCGTATTTTTGTTAATATTTATTATATGGTACTGCGGGTGGTACTGGAATTCTTTACAAATTAATTACAACATATCGGTGTATATCCAATGAGTCTATGCTGGCTGAATATTATAGATGTTTTTGTTGAGGTTTGCCATCGCATGGTTACCGTCCGTATATTGGGATTCGGAAATAACTCTATGGGTTGCAGTGTTATTTAGTTCTAATGAACATTTTTGATTACAGAAGATCTTTGAAGCCGTAATATTTTCAAATTAAAAATAAAATTTTAATTTAAAAGTTAGAAGAGCAGACAAGGTAGGAACTAGGAATCATAATGGCTATCGGGTTGATAATAAATTTGATATTTCGCCGATATTTGATTTTGAAATTACAGATAGCTTGGAAGCTACACTGTAAATTTGAATTGAAGTTAAATATTGATGTACATACTTAGATAGTTTGTCAAAGATCATGACATTTCTTTAATGAAATTATTTTCTAGTTTGTTTTGGGAGACTGTAAATTGGTGAAGGTTTTGATTTTGTTCTAGATTGGATAAATAATTATCGCTGGTTGTTCTTTTTATGATTTAGCTAGTCTTATTTTAATATTTACTGAATCATTTATTTTAAAATTCAAACGTTGACTAATTGATTGGGTTATTTGCAGATTATCAAAGATCCAACAGTTGTGCTAGCTACTTATTATTAATTCTGTTATCCTTATTTGCTTAAATTTTTTATTCTAAGGTTTAATTCTGATTTAATTTTTAGGTATTGGGGCTCTAAAACTGTGCCAAACATCCATTATTGATATATTACCTTACAGATTTCAGATTAGCTGTTTTTGAAACCAGATTTCATTTAGTCATTTTATTTTTATTTTTTAAATAAACATTTGTTCTATTCTAGGTTAGGAATGGCAAGGACAAGAGACCTTCACATCACATATAATTTTATTATTTAACTATTTTTTATAAATAAATCCATTAAATCAACAGATTCACAAAGATTCTATCCGTCGAAAAAGTCGTGCGTTCCTGTCCTGCTTTGATATACGAGTACTACAATATTTGGTGATTTCTGGATTCGATTTATTTGATTTTGATTTAATTTGTTTTAAGAGAACTAAATTAATTTAGTTAATACTAATCATAACATTACATTTATTTTATTCAAGTATAATTTAACTCATAATAATGACAATTTTTTCAGGGAATTTACTGCAACTCAATTATTATAAATTATTAATTATAATTATAAATTTTTGTAAGATGCTGATTGCTGAATATATTTATATCCAAACAAATTAAAAATGATTTACTAAATGATTTACTAATTTACTAAGTACTGACTACTTAGCTGTCTGAAGCCGTGATGAAGTACTGACTACTTAGCTGTCTGAAGCCAAGTTCTGATTTCGTGTGGCGGTGAACTTTGGACTTTTGACATGGGATACAAGATTTCGCCCATTTGCTTGTATCAGTATTCATTCTTGGCCAGAAGTATTTTGAAGCAATAAGTTTTCGCGTAGCACGGATGCCGGGGTGTGATAAGCCATGTAGACTATCGAAAATTGTCCGTCGCATGTTGAGAGGAACGTAGGGTAGATTTTTACCTGTTGAAGTCTCACACCAAATTTGCTGCTTGTCTGGTAAGTCGATCCGTTGCAGGTTTACGCTTGTTTTCGGTGTGTGTGCTGAAATCAATTTCTGCAATTCGTCGTCGCGTTGTTGTTGTACAAGTAATTTCTTCGTGTCGAAGGAGAAGACGCTGAGTTCTGTGAGAATTGTTTCACCAGAACGAGACAAACAGTCGCTCACCACATTGTGTTTTCCTTTGATGTGATGAATGTCGGTAGTGAACTGGGCAATGTAATCGAGATGTCGTAATTGCCGGGGACTACGTTCAGACTTTGACGCAATAGCTGTTGTAAGAGGCTTGTGGTCGGTAAATAAAGAGAAATTTCGGCCTTCGACGAAATGGCGAAAGTGTTTGATTGCTAAATATGTTACGTGCCTCTGTATGCGCGGCTGACACTTTTCGAGTCGGGTAGATCTCAGAGGAGATACGGGGGTTCATTGCCGACATACTTATTCGAGACACTACAAACCTATGTGTCATTACAAATCACAATTCACTCAAAAAAAAAAATCAAAAATCACTAGCAACCACTCTTCCCCACCTCCCAATCCAACACAACACCATTGACCATTAATTAGAAATAACTCACTTCATTATAAAACTAAGAATCATTTATTTAAGGTAATTTAAAAAAAAAACAAGAAAAAAACATAACTACGACGATATTTAACCTTTCGTCATACCAACCAAAAAAAATGCAAGAAAATTATATTTTTATATAAAAAAAAAATTTGGAAAAATGAATGAAAAACTTTTTTTTTCTTAAACTTAAACTCACCCGTCTTTTCGTAGAGTACTCTGCGCAAGCGGTGGTGATGAAACCTGTATGTGAAACACTAAAACAAAAACTAGCACTTTTCATTCACTTTAAACTTAATGTATAACTTCTTAAAATTATTAACCTATTTGACTAAATAATTATCTTAAATTTTTTTTTTTTATGACTTCTTGTTAAACAATTTTACAGATATTTTTTTCTTTCTTTTTCATAATAAATTTTCATTTGAGATACTAAAATATATTTTTTTTCTTAACCAAACACACGATTTTTATTATTTTTTTTTTTTTTTTGATCGGTCAATTTGACCGAAATATGCGGTAACGCCGCCTGCACATGCATGCACCGGCTAGCGGTACATATAGAGTCAATTTCCTGTTGCTCGAGGAAAGTTCACGTTGACGTCACCGTGTCCAGGCCACAAAGTACAATTTCTCGTCCTCAATCAACCGTTAAAATCAATTTATACAGGTGTAACATGTACCAAGAAAAATTTACTGGTAAATAACTAAGAAAAAGGCGTGAGACCCAGGTGGATGGAATCCAATTCACGGCCCCACAAGCCTACCACAATATTCCGTTGGGTTGAGGGTTGATCAGTGGTTTAATTAGTTCTCACGCTAATAAAAAAAAAGGTCCGTTATGTAAACAATCTAGTGTTGTAATGGACAAAAGAAAGAACTTATATAACTTCGTGAATTTACCACAAAACACAGGAACTTACCCTTTGAAAGGATGTTATAAACAAAAATATTTGACACTAACAAAATATTATAATACCAATATTTTGCTTTACTTTGGCTTCCAAACCACTTCGAATTAAATATTTATTGGTGGTTACAATCGCTCGATGGTCTCACGTATAAATGATATTTCAACATCATAGAAAATATAAATTTTAGTTCGAGTAAGGTACATAACATAAAATAGACCGTAGTCCCAGTTAAGTATATAATAGTAAAATCGTACGATCTCAAATTCCCTACATATAGCAAGAAAGATGTATTTGTGGGTGGATTGCATTGTTTTCACTTTTTATGATACATAATTATGATTGCTATATACTATCGATAACCAAGTATGTATATACAAATACGCTCATTAGTCATCCAATATATATTTCTATTTTTTTGTTTTCTATATACCGAAATATACTGAGGTACTTCGAGTCCATAAAGTTTTATGAACTCGTCATCATAAACTTTAGATCATAAAATTTCTTTTACAAAGAAAATATTGGGATGAGTTGAATATTCTGCTTATAAATACCAATAGCCATTCGATAGCCGTAACACAGCAGCTTCTTTGGCACAACTGCAAGTAGGACAAAGAAACTGAAAAAGGGATATCGATCTGTAACTTAGTCTAATATTATACACGGATATCTTTCGCATGGAAAGTTCCAATAATTTTATTAGATTGGGGGTCTTTAATTTCGTAATTAACAGTGCCGATTCTCCGAAGGATCACAGCTTTAAGAAATTGCGGCGCAAATTTAGAACAAAATTTTTGATCTGCATTGCTCTGAGGATGCGTTCTTACAAAAACAGTTTGGCCTACTTTGAATTCAATGGCACGGGTTCTCAAGTTGTATCTCTGGGCACTCTTTTCGTATGCTTTAGCAATATTGTCTTTCACTGATTCATGAATTAATGCTAGTCTCACTGGCAATGGCAGAAGAACTTCACCCTCGGAAATCTTGCCTAATTGATCGAGAACTTTATAGTCATTGCCATGATTTACTCGATGATAGCCGAAAAGCAAGAAATGAGGAGAATGTTTCACAGACTCATGTATACCATTCCGAAGAGCGGCACTTATCTCACTGATATGCTTGTCCCATGTGTTATGCTTTTCTTTGATAAATGCGCGAATTGCCGATATTACCGACCGGTTCACCCTTTCGGAGGCATTAGACTGAGGTGAATACACGGCCGTTTTCGAATCGATAATTCCATGTTGTTTCAAAAGATCTTTGTACTCACTACTCCGGAATTGTGGACCGTTGTCCGAATGGATAGTCTGTGGAATCCCAAATATGCCAAACACATCATTTTTCAAGTAGTCAATAATATTTTTAACAGCTCCTTTGTTGATCGGTTTTAGCAAAACGAATTTCGTGAAGTGATCCAAGACAATAAATATCATGGTTTTTCCTTGAGTTGACCGCGGATATGGGCCCAATAGGTCGATGTAGATCCTTTGCCACGGTCGCTCAATCGGATATTGTTTCCCCATAGGTGGCTTCTGCTGCTGATTTGGGGCTTTCGTCATTTTACAAATATCACAATTAGCAATATAGTCACGAACTTGTTTTGCCATCCCTGGCCAAAAGAAATATCTGCGGATTCTGTCCAGAGTCTTGCCTATCCCACCATGAGCTGCCAATGGTACGTCGTGCTCCCTACTAATTAGTAAATTTCTTAAACCGTTGGGAATCCACAACTTCCACAAAGATATATCAGAGAGTTCGTTGTTCTTGGTTGGTTCTAAGCGAATAAAGATAAATTTGTCATCAAGCTTAAACGCGGGATAATCATTGGGCTGCTCACTGATTTTATTATGAAGATTTCTATAGTCGGCCTCCTCGAATTCTTTGGATTCAGTGATGTTCAATCCTTCGGTTTGAACTAATACTTTTGGTACGTTTTCAAGAAATTCTCGAATTTCCTCGCAATAAATCCGCGAAAGCATATCGGGCACGACATTATCCTTACCACGTTGATGCATAATGGAAAACCGAAAGCCTTGAAGCTTCAGGCTCCATCTGGCCAATCTGCCGCTTAAGTCACGCTGAGACATGAGCCACTTTAGGCTGGCATGATCAGTGATTAGAGTGAATTCATGCCCTTCTATGTATGCTCGGAATTTTTTTACTGCTACTATAGCGGCCAAACACTCCAACTCGGTAATGGAGTAATTTCGTTGGGCTTGGTTAAGCTTTTGAGAAATGAAGGAAATCGGTCGTTCATTATCCTCCAAATCCTTCTGAAACAGAACTGCCCCAACTCCTTCCGTACAGGCATCACATCTTATATAGAATGGAGCGCAATAATTAGGAGTAATGAGGACAGGAGCTGACGTTAACAGTTTTTTTAATTTTACAAAAGCTTCTTGTGCGGTATCAGTCCATCGAAATTTGCCTTTTTTAAGACACTCTGTTATAGGTGCGGTCACACTGGAGAAGTTTTCAATAAATCGTCGATACCACCCAGCCATCCCCATTAGTCTTCGTATCTGTTTAGTCGTCGTCGGAACTGCCAGGTTAACGATAGCTTCGATTTTCTCAGGGTCTGGTCTTAACCCTTCCTCGCCAACCAGATATCCCAAGTATCGGATTTCCCTCAGTACAAACTTACTTTTTTCGATGTTTATCGTCAACCCAGCAGCCCTCAGTAAGGTCGCAACCCGCTCTAACAGTTCAAGGTGCTCCTTCAATGTACCGCTAATGATCAACAGATCGTCCAAATATACAAAAACGCGATCATGTAGCTCATGCGGAATTGTTTTATGCATTAAACGGCACATTGATTGGGCTGCATTACACAGCCCAAACGGCATCACCCTGAACTGATAGAGCGGCCGTCCCGGTACTGTAAAAGCGGTCTTGTCTCTGGCAGACTCCGCAAGCGGTATCTGCCAGAATGCGTCCTTCAAGTCTATTGCTGTAATAAAGTTCGTCTCAGATAATCGTCCCAAAAGTCCGTCAATGATAGGTAGGGGGTAAGCGTCTTTTACCGTCATGGAATTGAGTTTACGTGCATCCAGGCACATACGTGCTTTTCCGTTTGCTTTTCGTACTATCGTGACTGGTGAATTCCACGAACTTTTGCTTACTTCGATGACACCTAAACTCAACATCCTGTCAATTTCAGTATAAAGGTCCTTCTGTACGGCAGGAGAGACTGGGTAGTATCGTTGCTTTACTGGTTTGCAGTCCTTCACCAGCTCTATTTCATGCTCGTGTAACGTTGTCTTGCCCAAGCCTTCCTTGGCAGATGATGGAAATAGGCTGATGATTCTTTGGAGGTTTCTGTCGTCCTGCTCACTAAGAACATGCTGATTTTCCTCTTTTGTTTGAATCTTAGTTACAAGTTCGTTGATGACTAGATTTGGTAATAAGTCAAACTCCCGCCAAAAATCAATTCCCAAATACAACGGAGCTTGCAACGTGGGAATAACAAAAAATCTAATCACTTTGGTTTTAGTACCACATGAAACCGGTAGCCATATGTACCCTTCTATTTTATTATATGACCCATCGGCTGTCTGCACATGAGAAGTAGAAAGTTTATGAAGTTTCAAGTTTTCGTCATTCAGGAATTCCATAGAACCTTTACCGAGCACGCTGACTGACGCACCACTATCAAGAAGACCATTAAATAATTTGGAGCGTATTTTCACCTCGACATGCGGTCGAGGATCGTTCGTTGTACACTTTAATAGGGTTTCAACACAGGTTCGAATAAGGGACCTTTTGGTACGGAAATATTGGATGGAACGCATCATTTTTTTTGATATATGCTTGGGGTTCAATGAAATCGTGTTAAGGTTAGTGTCATTGTTAGGTGCTAATTTAGGAATACTATTTATGATTAAGTTGTCTTTATTTATGAGGGTTCCCATTACTTCTAATGGTCGGGATTCGATCCGAGGCGCGATCCCCCCATGTGATTGGCACTCGGTGGCAAGTTTCCCTTTTTGAATTTTAGACAATTCTGGCATGAAGGCTTGCGAACGTTCGACGCACCACACCCAAAACAAAAAATATTTAGGAATGGTTTAGGGCAGTCTTGATAACCATGACCTATATCGCGGCAATTCCAGCAAATATAATGTAAGGAGCTTTTGGTGTCTGTTGTAATCTTTTGACCTGCGGTTTTTGTCTGGAATGCTTCTACCTTTGGATCGCCCGCATCTTTATGTGTCGTGCTAGTGGAGCAATGGTTTTGGTCGTCATTCAAGCTAGTTTGCGAACACATATTCAATTTTTGCGTATCCAAAGTTAACTCGTTAATTGTTGTTCGCCGTCTAGTTGAAGCATCTGCAAAGCGTCTTGGGTCATATCCCGAATTTTCCCAAAGTTTCTCGTAATCGCGACACAGTACGCGTAGCTCCTCCACTGTACAGATTTGATTGTGATGCGGGAGCGTCACATTTTTTAAAGCCGGATTCATATTCTGACACAGGCGATATATAATCTGTTGCTCAGAAAGCCGACACTGTAAACGGGCATTCATTTTTTGAATATTAAGAGCAAAATCAGAGAAGGATTCCTTATGTGCTTGGAAACGTTTTAATATCTGCTCTCTAATTTCCTCCTCGTAATTTGAACAGCTAAAATAAGAAAGAATAGATCTTTTCATGTTAGCCCAGGATGCGTCTGGATGATCCGCCTTGTACACCCAGTACCAATCCTCTGCCTTTCTTGCTAAAAACAAATATATGACTTTCGATAAGTGTTCTTGTGGAAAACCGTCGTTCCTTGCCATTTGTTCCAATCTATATACAAAGTCGTGTACATTGAGAGAATCTGTCCCGTCAAAGGATACGTTCCATCTTTGCCGAATTTTGTAAAAATTATCCCATCGAACTTGTGCGGTTCGTGGAAGTCTTTCTCCGGGGTCGACATATTGGTTTACTGGTGGGGCATTTCCTACAATTGGATCTCGGAGTGTAAATGAGTCATTCGCAACCCAAGAGGTGTTATTATTTATATTGTTGGCATTCCGATTACGAACGCCCATTTGCGTAATGAACTCTGCGACTGATGTCTCTACCCCTTCCATGCTACCTGGTTTCTTCGAAGTCGCCTGCCTTATGCTCTCTTTAAATGATAATCTGGGTGGGGGATCTACCTTAGCCAACTGAGGTGGGCTTTGTTTATTCTCCAGTAATGTTTTGGATACCAAATTATCTAGCTTGTCAGAAAACGAACTCTCTGCGGCACCCATGCTATGTGTCGGAACGTCTTGAGATTCCGTATCTTGATATTCATGCCACAGAGTTTGGTAGTGCTTGAAAATATGACGCCAGTTGCGATATACTTTCGAAGAAGCTGCCGTTTCCCCTACTGTCCTAATTAAACGCCAAAGTCTATCTTTGTAGTGTGTAGATTTTACGTAACACAGTGTAATGAAGTCGAAGGATTGTGAGCTCCCTTGTTCTTCTGTGGCTTTTATCAGTTCGCCATATCGCTCGTCGCACTCTTCGATTTCTGTTTCAGGATTATCTATGTTGGCGTGTGTGTCTCGTCGTATAAGGGTTCTATCTGACTGTTCGGCTCTAAGCATGCTAACTAACATACCTTTGCCCTCTTTTGTCCTGCTAGATAGACCTCTGATTAAATATTCAACCTCGAGTTCAGGCTGACTTAGGAGTTGGATATAAATTATGGGATCCATTTTGATCGAACTATGGTTTCAACAGAACTGGGGTAATGAGCGCGTTTCGGTCACCCCTGATCGATATGAGGTACTCCAAAAAAAAGTAGATAAGCAACGTTGAAGTATTGCTTAGAAAAATTTTGCGTCGATTATTGTGGTTATAATTGTATCATGCAAATTATTTTATTTAAATAAAATCCACACGGATAATGTATTTTATGGGTAATAAGGAATTTTTTGAAATTGTACTACAATGGTAATTTGGCAAATTACAGTATAATCGTAAGTAATAAAATTTTTAAACTTAATAAAAAAATATATTTTTTTTTTCATAAATAAATTATGGTCAATGGTGATGTGCAAAGAGTTGAGAAGAGGAAAAGTCAGTTGATAGTTTTTTTTTTTTTTTAAAACCTAGAAAGGCATATTTTATATAATAATCTAAATACATAAGCAACATAGGGTAGGTAATAATAATAGGATATTGAGGACTGTAACAATGGAGGGTTATCAAAAAAAGGTATGAGATAAACAAAGAATCACTATGTAATCTATCACAAGTTTTTAGGATAAGATCAATCCAGTCTTGGTTCACAATCTACTATTGAATATTTCTATTCTATATTCGATGGGACTAAAATCAAAACCATCAATTGAAAAACTTAAACCTTAAGATGTTATCGGTTGCCTATACATACTTATGTATTAGAAATACTAGTTAAAAGGAAATTGAAAATTTAAATTGGATAAAGAGAAAATTTACTACGAAAATATTTAAACTAAGTAATATTAGGAATCCGATGACAGAAAAAAAATCTATGAAATTTCGAGGGGATAAGTACCATAGGTTCTCTATGTATTCGACCAAGGAAATTCAAGATGGGATCAATCATCAGCATTCTCTAAAACAAACTGAATTTCCTCAACTTCCCATCAAGTTTTGTGCAGCCATGAACATGCAATACGAATCCTTGTGAAGTCATCACGTATCAAGTATTGACTGTTCAAAGAGCAAAACCGATAGAAAATCAAGAAATTGTTATCTATAACTAAACTGATATTTGATAAGATTTACTTCAAAATCATTGAGTACTCAATCATCAAATAACAATTCAGTCATTGCAACTTAAACAAAACTGAATGCGACAACAATGTTATAACCTTCCGCTATTTAAAATAAACAAAGCAAAAAAAAATTAAAGAAATAATTTAATGAGTATAAGCGGTCCTAGCGGTTACTCATGTTGGACAGAGAAGCCGTCTGGATGTCTTTTTAGGACTACCAAATACAAAACTGTTCAAGGTTACATCATCATACGAGATGTGTCTTGGAACACGCGGTAATTTACCTTAAGACCACATGGTTAAACAACCCAAATGACCTTCAGGTCCCTGTTTCGGCGCCATTTTGTTACGTGCCTCTGTATGCGCGGCTGACACTTTTCGAGTCGGGTAGATCTCAGAGGAGATACGGGGGTTCATTGCCGACATACTTATTCGAGACACTACAAACCTATGTGTCATTACAAATCACAATTCACTCAAAAAAAAAAATCAAAAATCACTAGCAACCACTCTTCCCCACCTCCCAATCCAACACAACACCATTGACCATTAATTAGAAATAACTCACTTCATTATAAAACTAAGAATCATTTATTTAAGGTAATTTCAAAAAAAAAACAAGAAAAAAACATAACTACGACGATATTTAACCTTTCGTCATACCAACCAAAAAAAATGCAAGAAAATTATATTTTTATATAAAAAAAAAATTTGGAAAAATGAATGAAAAACTTTTTTTTTCTTAAACTTAAACTCACCCGTCTTTTCGTAGAGTACTCTGCGCAAGCGGTGGTGATGAAACCTGTATGTGAAACACTAAAACAAAAACTAGCACTTTTCATTCACTTTAAACTTAATGTATAACTTCTTAAAATTATTAACCTATTTGACTAAATAATTATCTTAAATTTTTTTTTTTTATGACTTCTTGTTAAACAATTTTACAGATATTTTTTTCTTTCTTTTTCATAATAAATTTTCATTTGAGATACTAAAATATATTTTTTTTCTTAACCAAACACACGATTTTTATTATTTTTTTTTTTTTTTTGATCGGTCAATTTGACCGAAATATGCGGTAACGCCGCCTGCACATGCATGCACCGGCTAGCGGTACATATAGAGTCAATTTCCTGTTGCTCGAGGAAAGTTCACGTTGACGTCACCGTGTCCAGGCCACAAAGTACAATTTCTCGTCCTCAATCAACCGTTAAAATCAATTTATACAGGTGTAACATGTACCAAGAAAAATTTACTGGTAAATAACTAAGAAAAAGGCGTGAGACCCAGGTGGATGGAATCCAATTCACGGCCCCACAAGCCTACCACAATATTCCGTTGGGTTGAGGGTTGATCAGTGGTTTAATTAGTTCTCACGCTAATAAAAAAAAAGGTCCGTTATGTAAACAATCTAGTGTTGTAATGGACAAAAGAAAGAACTTATATAACTTCGTGAATTTACCACAAAACACAGGAACTTACCCTTTGAAAGGATGTTATAAACAAAAATATTTGACACTAACAAAATATTATAATACCAATATTTTGCTTTACTTTGGCTTCCAAACCACTTCGAATTAAATAT
Source organism: Nephrotoma appendiculata (assembly GCA_947310385.1). Lineage (NCBI taxonomy): Eukaryota > Metazoa > Arthropoda > Insecta > Diptera > Tipulidae > Nephrotoma > Nephrotoma appendiculata. Next base: position 144,154,474 of record OX371223.1, read on the forward strand.
TTATTGGTGGTTACAATCGCTCGATGGTCTCACGTATAAATGATATTTCAACATCATAGAAAATATAAATTTTAGTTCGAGTAAGGTACATAACATAAAATAGACCGTAGTCCCAGTTAAGTATATAATAGTAAAATCGTACGATCTCAAATTCCCTACATATAGCAAGAAAGATGTATTTGTGGGTGGATTGCATTGTTTTCACTTTTTATGATACATAATTATGATTGCTATATACTATCGATAACCAAGTATGTATATACAAATACGCTCATTAGTCATCCAATATATATTTCTATTTTTTTGTTTTCTATATACCGAAATATACTGAGGTACTTCGAGTCCATAAAGTTTTATGAACTCGTCATCATAAACTTTAGATCATAAAATTTCTTTTACAAAGAAAATATTGGGATGAGTTGAATATTCTGCTTATAAATACCAATAGCCATTCGATAGCCGTAACAAATACATAGCAAGAAGTTCTCTATCGAAAGTAGAGTATTTAATTTCCGCAGGGGAGAGCTTCTTTGAAAAGAACGCTAATGGTTGCCAACATCCTTTGTTGCGTTGTTGTAAGACAGCTCCAACTGCTACATTGGAAGCGTCGGTAGTTATGTTGAACTGCGCGTCGTTCAACGGGTGTGCCAAAAGAGTGACAGCGGCAAGAGAACGCTTGACCTTGTCAAAAGATTCTGTGCAATCTTCGGGCCAAGAGAAGTTTATTTTGTTTTTGCCTTTCTTAAGTAAAGTGGCCAAATGCCTGTGAATCGGCGATAACAGTTCGGCTAATCGTGGTATAAAGCGGTGGTAATAGTTCACCATACCGACGAACTGCTGTATTTGGCGGATTGATGTTGGTTCTGGAAAGTTTGAAATGACATCAACTCTATCTTGCGACGGGAGGATGCCATCTTTCGAAATTGTGTGGCTCAAGAAGTCGAGTGACTTCACGCCGAAAGTACATTTCGAAGCTTTAATATTAATTCCATATGCGGAGAGACGTTTGAATACTGACTCGAGATGTTCACTATGTTCCATCTCGGAACGGCTTGCAACGAGGATATCGTCGATATAAGAGTAGACGAAGTCCAGCCCTTTTAACACTTCGTTAAGGAATCGCTGGAATGTCTGGGCTGAGTTACGAAGGCCGTATGGCATTCGGGTAAACTCAAAAAGCCCGAAAGGAGTAGTAATCGCTGTTTTGTGAATATCCTCGAGAGCCATGGGAATTTGATGATATGCCCTTACCAAATCTATTTTCGAGAAAATAGTGGCGCCGGCGAGTTTCAACGAGAAACTGTGTATGTGGGGGATAGGATATCTATCTGGGACAGTGACAGTGTTTAGCTGTCGATAGTCTCCACAAGGGCGCCAGTCCTTGTCTTTCTTTTGCACCATATGTAATGGTGAGGAGACTGGTGATGATGAGGGGCGGCAGATTCCGATGTCTGTCATAAACTGAAATTCAGTTTTAGCAGCTTTTAGTTTAGTTGCGTCGAGTTGTCGCGGTTTAGCACAAGGTAACCTACCTTGCGTGACGACGTAGTGGACTACGTTATGCTTCACTGGGAGATTGTAATTCGGAGCCTCAGTGAGCGAGGGGTATTTCTTTAAAAGAGCGCCGTAATCGTTGTTAACGCTGAAATGTTTTGGAGATGGGGTATCAACTTGGGCGATGATTGCGTTCACAGTGAGGGTAGTAAATGAGTCAGAAAGTCTTCTGTTCTTTAAATCGACCACGAGACCATATTTGGACAGAAAGTCAGCACCTATAATAGGCCTGTCTACTGCCGCGATGATAAAGGGATGTGTGAACGTACGCCTGAGACCGAGATTAACCTTCAAAAGTTTGGTACCGTAAGTGGAAATTGGGGATCCGTTTGCTGCGGTAAGAATGCAAACGGTGTCTTTAGCATGTCGGGGAAACTTGTTGACGGGTATCATAGATACTTCAGCCCCCGAATCGATCAGAAATTGTAAGTTATTTTCATGATCGTGGATGAAAAGACGGCGAGACGAACCAATCCCACTGTTTGCCGTAGAGACAGCAGGATTTAGTGGTTTTCTGAAGGCTTAAAATGTTTGGAAGTAGCTTGTCCATGAGCTACCGGTCGGAAACTGCACGGCTGATTGCAGTTGCGTGCGCGTGAGCCGAAACGACGGTGGAAGTAGCAGAGTCCAGATCGAGATGACGATCTCGACCTTGACCTGTGTCGGTAATTGAAATTCCGTCTGTTGTTTGGCGATCTTCCACGTGAACCAATGTTCATGTTGGCCAGTGTTCGCTGTAAATCTGCCAATTGTTGTTGCGTCTTGTCAAGTTGTCGTTGCATTAAAACAAGGGCTGATTCACCGTCAGCAGTTGCCTTGCTTGTGGATGGCTGGTTGACAGCAGCAATTGGTTTGGTTGTTCTGGATTGAGCGTAAATCCAGATGTTGTCGGCAACCGGTAGGATTTCCTCGATGTCGTTCTTAATATCCCGCGCCATTATCACTCGTAAGTCGTCTGGCAAACGTTTTAGCCAGAGGTTTTTGAGTAAATCGTTGTTTACTAATTTGGAATCACCTGCTTTTTGTTCAAGCAGGCGATAAAAGTGGGACGGTTTAAGGTCTCCCATTTGTTGGAAACCGGAGAGCAACTCGTCAAGTCGTTGCTCCTCGCTGATAGTGTAGCGGTTGATTAACGCGGATTTCAGTCGCTTGTATTTCGTGCCTGGCTGCGGGTTCCTGAAAATGTCCGTGATGAATTGTATTGTCTCCTGTGGTATCGCGCCGAGAGTGTATGCAAATTGTTCATCGTCGTCGACAATGCGGTGGATGCCGAACTGGTGCTCGACGAGGATGAACCAAGCTGCCGGTTGCTCGTTCCAGAAGGGAGGTATTTTAGGTGGCATCTTATATATTTTGGTCGTTGCCCGCGATGTTGATGTGCCAGCGTGGCTGTCGTTCTCATCTTCGGATGATGACACGGCTTTTTGTTGTTTCGGTGGCATTTTCTTTATTTTATTTTTTTTTTCACTTCACTTTATAATTAACCGGCGTAGCAAAAATATTTATTTTATAAACGTGTCTATTAATGTAGACTTAAAAAAAAATATTCGAACGCGAACAAACTGAACAGAACTATTTTTCCAACTACGGGATAAGCGAATAATCGAATGGGTAAGTCAGATCAATTGCGAAAATCAGCAAAAAGAAATCAATAATTTAAAAAATTGTATATCGAGCGAAATTGTAGAAATAAGAATAAGAAAAAAAATTTGAAATATCCACGAAATTAAGCAAAAATAGTGCGAAGATGTAGAAACGAACAATCGTACACTTACAATAAACTTAATTCACTAATGAAATATTTGTAAAAAAATATGTACATATATTCAAATTGTTTGAGAAAAAAAATTAGGTTTACATAGAAAAAAGAAATGATTTGGTCGAGACTCGAACTATCGACTTACAAATCGCTAGCCGTCAACGCTAACCGTTGGGCTATGACGTTTATGTATAATGTATAGTTTTTATGTAATACATATATACTCGTAATATTAATATAATATATTTTTTTTATAAAAAATTTTTTTTTTAAAAGTTAACGAAAAAAAAATGTTGAATGTTCTATGTTGTGTATGTGTATATAGTATAGTAATATTTTAAATGATAGTTTAATTTATTTTTGAAAACAAAATGTTTAAAAATTGAGTAAAAAAATCTTTAATAAATGTAATTTTCTTTTAATAATTACTTGTATGTGTTTATCCGTTCGGCGTCCTTGTTGATGTATCCGTTGTGTGTTGTAATGTAATTGTTCCTTCTTGTTGCTGATGTGTTGTTTAAATGCTGCCACCTTGATGCCGACTGTTGTCCATTTCCTTTGTGATTTTGCCGCATGCATTATGTTGTTGCCAGCTCCCTGGCTCCCTCGATGGGCGCGATCGCCTTTGCGGGAGCAATTGGCCCAAAATTTTAAACTTTGTGTATTTGTTTAAAAACTTTATGTATATTGTGTTTTATATATATACATAGTTTGCGGTTTCCATTAAGAAAAATAGTATTTAATGGATTTGACCGAGTATTGAACTTGCGTTAGTTCGATGAGCATGCACAACTGTGGTTCACTTATCCACTGCACTATATTCACGACAATAGATACCGTCGTGACGGTTTATGTTAATTGTTAACCGTTTTGATTTTATAAATTTCTTTTTTTTGTTTTTTTTGTCACTCACTAGGCGTTTATGTGCGCCTGTTATTTTGTTCGTTAGCGTTTTTGTTGTACGCGTTTTATATGAACTATTTAATAGTTACCACACTATTATAGAAATTAATTACTTGCACTTACTTTTTTTTAAAGGCACATTGATAGAAGGAAAAAAAAATGTGCTCTTGCGCGGAATTCTTGTAACGGTCTAATTGTTTTGTAACCGTTATTCGCGCGTCGGGGTCACCATTTATAGCGGTGTTACCGTAGTTTTTGACTATTTAAATGATTTAATTAATAACACTCACTATATGTTTTTATATAACTATTTATTTATTTATTATTAAGTATGTCATCATAAATATTATTATAATTTTAGTTCACCAATATGGTGTGAACAATTGTTCGCGGCACTTGCACTTTTGTTTTTGAGACCGTGTCTCTTTGGATTCTAAAACGCGACTATCTTTTCGTTTCTCATTCCGTACAAAGAAATTGAAATCTCGATATTTATCGATAATCAATAAATATCGAGATTCGCGAATGTAGGTGGCGAAATAGTTATATTCAGCAAAACGAGCAATGCCTCGTAATTAAGCGGCGCGGTGTATAAATAGTTTTGCTACGAGGAGTGCCACGAAATGAAAAGGATTTTTCTGTTTGAGCCGCTACAGAGTTCGAACCAAATTCGTATTTAGAACTCTTTACATTGACACCAAACTCATCGAGTCGTTTGAAAAGTTTTTCGAGATGTAGTTTGCGTTGTTCCTCATTTTTCGATGCCACGAGGATGTCGTCGATGTACGTGAATACGAAGTCTAAATCTCGCGTGACTTCGTTGATAAATCCTTGAAACGTTTAAGCGGCGTTTCTTAAACCAAATGGCATGCGTGTAAATTCGTAAAGGCCAAATGGAGTGGTAATAGCCGTTTTATGTACATCCTCGGGAGCCACGTGAACTAAATGATGGGCTCTAACGAGATCGATTTTGGGAAATTTTGAATATCCATGTAAATTCATCGAAAATTTTTGGATGTGTGGTATCCTGTAACGATCCGGTATCGTTACTGAATTGAGTCGGTGGTAGTATCCACATGGCCTCCAGTCGTTATCTTTCTTTCGTACCATGTGAAGAGGGCAAGAGACGGGCGATGCTGATGCGCGGCAAATCCCTAATTCCACCATATGTTGGAATTCGATATCCGCAGCTTTGTGACGAGTCGGATCTAGTCTTCGTAGTCGAGCTACCGGTAAATGACCTGTCGTTACAATATGATGAACCACGGAATGTTTGACGGGTAAATTGTAATTTGGTTCGGCTGTTAGGGAAGGAAACTTCTTTAGTAGCCGACCATAATCGTTATCGATCGTATAATGTATCGGAATGGGCGTATCCCCTGAGTGACGTGGCATTAATTGACAGCTGAGTCGCTGAATCAATCAGCCGTTCTCGCTTAACGTCTACTAAGAGAGCGAATTTACAGAGAAAATCAGCACCAATGATCGGACGATTTACAACAGCTAAAACGAAAGCATGAGTAAACGGGCATTTGAGTCCGATACTAACCTTGAGCAATTTCGTGCCGTAGGTATTGATTTTTGAGCCATTGGCGGCTGATAAAACTATAGATTGTTTGATTTTAAATATGCAATAAAAATGACGACGTATCGTAACGTCTGACAGGGAGCACCGAAAGGTCAGCTCCCGTGTCTATAAGAAATTTCAAAATTGTTTTTGTCATTTAAAAAAAATCAGCTATTCGTATTGTTTTATTCGTTCGTAGCTGATGCAACCGTGCGACTTAGTTGTTTTTTGTCGTATCGTTTTGTGTTTGTGAGGACGTTGACGCGCTGTCACACGCAAAAATTACTTCGTGGTTGCTGATCTTCGCGTGATCGTGAGCGAAGTCGTGATCGTGGCCTAGATTGTTGATAGGGTATTATCATTATTATTTTGATAGGGCGACCGACTGCGGTTTCGGAATGACGTTTCTCGTATTATTGTCTCGAGTTTGTTAATTCGGCCCTCGAGTGATTGTGAAGCTATGGATGTTGATGGTATCAGATGTTGGTCGGAATTCGTTAGGGGTGGCCTGCGTGCTCGACTCGACTGAAATGCGGCCAATTAAAACCTGATAATAAATCAAGGTCAAACTCTAGGCCTTACTTTCATATCAAGAAAATTAAGAGTGGCTTTAATTGAATTTTGAGGAGTGTATAAGGAATCTCCAAATTTACTGAACATATTTTAATACAAATACATGTTAAAACAAAAAAATCGCATCCAAGAATTGTTAAAGTTATTTTATTGTGAAATGTTTCAGCTTTTTAACAAAAGTATTGGAAAATCTGCATGTTACTTCAGCTAAAAATAACGTAAAACGACAACCACTGAGATGCAATCTAGAAACTATAAAACAACGTCGTTCCCGGCTTATTGAAATATCTCAGGCTGCCTAAGTTCAAAGGGCGTTACAAAGTCTTGCAGAGCACCTAACCCAACTGGCTCAACTTCTATCACAACGACAAGCAGCTCAGGACGCACACAACGACAAGCTCCGGGAAGTAATCCGAGAAGAAGCTAGCGCTTTCCATGAGAATATCGCCAATCCTCACACCCGTGGTGGCATGATTGTTATTTCTCAGTTTAGTGGCTCAAAAAATTTCCTAGCATAGCGTTCATCGGATGGCATTTTTCCCCGTAAGGAAAATTGAAGCCTATCGATATCAATGGTAAGATAACTTACGAGATCTGCTGTAAAATCAAGCTACTCCTAACTACCGGCTATTTCTAGAGAAAATTAAATCTGTGTAATTAATTTGGTGGGTTTTACACAAAAAACAATTATTATCTGCTCTACATGCTAAAAATTTCGTTGAACACAATGTTGTGCATACATTTTTGATCGTCGTTTAACAACTGACCTTGCTCATAGTCATTTAAGATGTCTCGTGCGCGTGTCAAAATCTACTTAGAGCTGACCATGACCGAAAACAGGTAGCTCAAGGTTGATTCCCCCCATACCATGCATTTGTCCTTGAGATTTGTTCATTGTGATAGGAAATTGGCGAATGGCAGAGCCAAGTCTGAGGATCGTGCACAATTCTAGGAATAATGATGACCTCTCCCCTATTGTATTTCGATAGAATTCGCACAGTTATTGTGTTTCGCGACATGAGTTCTATCGTTAATCGTGTGCCGTAGGCGTAGTTTAAGCTCTTTTTCCAGTTCAGATTGCGTAGCAATATAATGATTCTACTTTTCTTGAGCAATAGCATGTGAGGAGGCATTTATGAAAGAGTTTTGCTCAAGCAGAAATTGCAAATTGGCACATCGTTTGGATCATCAGAAACGGTGTTATCGGTACTGTAGAAGATTGAGGGCTCGCCTGGCAAGCGAGGTATTATCTCTCAATTCATTTCTTAGGCTTGAGCGTTTGTTGCAACGACGATTACTCGCTTAAATAATTTATCATAGCTTAGATCGCTAGGATTTTTACCGAAAATTGGATCAATGAGGTCATAAGTCAATAGGAGGAGCTGGCTGACCAAAGCAAAGGATGAAAGCAAAGATGTTCCGTAATTATCGGGGAATTTGATGAGTGCTTTGTTTAAACAACGAACCCCCGCAAAGTCAAATTCAAGCAAATCACGCGCCATTGGAGTAGCTTTTAAAGAGGGATGGACAATTCCCTCGAAGGATTGCAATTACTCAAAACTTTTAGCGCCTCGTATGTGAAGCATCAAAGTTCACAGATAGAAGCGCACCTCGTCTGGTGAGCTCACGAATTAAATGTATAATATAGTATAGAGCATTTGCGTCCGAGGCATTAAGTATGTAATAAGACTTCAATTTTGTTTTTGTCTGGGCTACTAAAAGTACCTACTCCCCATTTCCATGATCGAAGAATATTTGCTGATGTTTTTCCAGGTGGAGGGGCCGACGTATCACTGTTAGCGAGCGCATTTGCATTTATGACTCGCGCAAACACCAAATTGCCTCAAGAGCCCTGAGGTATCGACAGTTAAATGAAATTTGAGATCTCATTGAAGCGAAAAAAGTATAAATTTACTTTGTCGCCGCGATTCAAGTATATACACCTCTACATTGACATGCGCATTGAATTTGAGCAATACATGATTGTTCATTTGGGCACTTCTGTCAGATAGCAATTTCGCCTTGATGACGATGGTACATAGGTTGTTGACCGCTAATTTTGGTTCGCAATGAGTCTAACAAATAGTTCAGGAGCTCCATGCTTATAGTAAAGATAGCCATTGGGCGCTTTCAGAGCACCCATCAGTTGAGAACATGTTGAGAAAAATCGAAAAATCGATTAATGCTATGCAATTTTCAAATCAAATTGGCGATGATTTCACTAATTTTGATGATTGCGGTGACCAGAAAGCGCCCCTTGCGTCACAGTATTGTTTTCGCATATCGCAATTTGATCCACTGAAGTATGAGGGAAGAGTACAGTAATACCTGCTGGAATATTTTAATTTTCTGTCATGGTAACTTGCAAATAAGAGTCAACCAACCCTTGATGAGTTAAACGACTTGTTGTTTGGGTGACATATATTGCAGCAACGACACGCTTTTATAAAATCGATTTAACTGCACTTTATGCGTTTACAAAAGAATCGATCAGTTTGATTCAGAATTACAGGTGCGCAATTTGTGTTTCTGGTTTGTTGGGTAGGAGGCCGAAAGTGATTAGTTTGATGATACGTTCCACTGTAAATCTTAAAGACGGGAGTTTCAGTATACGAGAAGTGACAGCTTCTATTGACGCTTTTCGGTTTGGGCAAATATTTTGAAAAGTATATAATTGAACGAGAAGTAACGTACGTACCATTATAGAAGTATATAATTGTTTGAGAAAAAGATAACGAATTAAAAAATTTTAGATTAAATTTGCAACAATACCGGTCCAGATCAGTTTTATAAAATTTAAACAAAAATGACGATTTTTGACAAAAAGCTGTTTTCAACAAAAAAAAACGGCCGCGAGAAAACGATTAAAATAAAAAGATTATAAATTAAATTTCAAACAAAATGGAAATGACCAGTTTTGATAAATAAAAAAAAACTTTATTTCACAAAAATTCGGCATCTTTACACTCCAGGCGGATTAACTTCAATTCATGCAATTTTGCCATCGTAGCCAATGACTTGTGAAACCGAAAACGGGACTTTATCTTGGTGATAGAATACTTTTTTCTTTTGCATTTGCACCATTTTTCGCAATTGCTTTTAAACACACTATAATCACGCCATGTAATAATCGCTGTTAAGGTTTTTCCTTTCTCCAGGTAGTCGGCGAATAAAATACCTTGCAGAGCCCAAAATACAGAGGACAAAACTTACCGGCCGACATTTGCGGTTTTAGGTTTCAAGCCGGATGGATTTTACTGGCTGATGTCCACTCAGCTGACTGACGTTTTGATGCCGAAGCGTAATGGTGGATCTTTGTTTCGTCCATTGTCACATACTGAAGCAAAAAATCCTGTTTATTTCAGTTAAACAGCCAAACTAACGTGTGACGGTTGCTTTCGATGGAACAGGGTCCCTATAAAGCTTATGAAGCCCGTGCTTTGCTTGTACGGTCTTTTACTGAATAATTTCTGGAAAAGCATCCGGAAGCATTAAATTTAAAATATTAAAGTACTAAAATTGTTGCAGCATCATAGCGCCGTTCCGGAGTAGTTTTCATAGTTTAATCTATCTCTCTTTTATTAGAAGGGCTATAAAGTGATTCACGACTATAGATAACATGATTAAGCCGATGTTTAACATTTTAAAGCAAATACCATCTTCAATAGGTGTATCTATTTTCATCAACCGCTCCGAGGTCATACTGCACGCTCATCATACTATAGAGACGGTAGTCAGTAAATGATGGAGTACCGATGTCAACGCAACGTTAATTTTGAACGATTACAAGCGAGCCAGTTGGTTATTAAAAGCTGTCCCAGTTTTAGATTGACAAGAAAGAAGAAAAAATTCTGCCCCACTTCGAGAACGTTTTTATTGTGTTTGAAATTGTGCAGATTATTTGTGAATAAAGCTTTATTAAAACGCGTATTCGATGGTCCAGAATCAAGTGATCAAGCAACCAGATATTATATAACTTGGATGACTTTTGACTTCATAAACATTGTCGGGATATATCAGAGCGAGTATGTACGACACCATTTTTACGATTAGTGGTTATATCTACCATCCTTTGGTCCAGATCCCACAAAAAGAAAGAAACTACACATCGCGCTTAATTGATACTCATTTCTTAACTGGTTCTTGGTCCTTCCTGGCTTCTCTGGCCCTATTTTTTAATAGCATACAGAAGACCAAACACTTAGATGAATACATAATGGCAATCTGTCGGTTCCAGTAGGCGATACCAGGGTATGACGAATGACCGTGACTAATATAAGAGTGCAGAAGCATAGATGATGAACGCCTTCGCGATAGAAACTTTCGTGAACATCTTTAAAATGTGATGACATCGATCTGAATAAGTGGTAACCAGAGGAATATGCCACATGCTGTAAAACTTCCCAGCCTAAGGAAAAGATGAGTCAACACTGTATGCGGTCGAGCGTTGTCATGCAGCAATGGTCTTTTTTCCTCCAGTACATCATTTAATTTGATCAATTGGACATGGTATCGTTCCGTTGTAATACTTTGACCAGGTACGAAGGTCGTAGTAAATGGCTCCTTTCCAATCCCACCAGACACACAGTAGCACTTTTTTAGCATGAATATTCATTTTTGCAACTGATGTTGATGGCTGGTCTGGATCGTACAAAATCCACTTTCATCACCCGTAATGATTTTGGGCAAACAATTCATTCTTTTGTACCGAGAAAGCAAATTCATGCAGATCTCAACTCTTCGGTTTTTGTTTTCTTCGGTCAGTTTATGTAGAACCCATTTTCCTTCCTTCTGTATTTTCCCCATTGCATGCAATCGAAGTGATATTGCTTGGTGAGTAACTCCTAACTGTTCTGCAAGTTCTTTTTGAGATTGACACGGATTTTCATATAGTAACACTTTAAGTTCTTCGTCCTCATATTGTTCTACTGCACCTGAACGTGGATCGTCCTTAAGACTAAAACTGCGATCACGAAATTTTGCAAACCACTTTTTTACTATTGATTTAATCAATTTCACAGCTTGAGCAGCATTTTTTTTCATTTGAAAACAAAATAGAATGTAATGCCGTAAGTGTTGCATACTGACATCCATCTCTTAAAATTGATGCACACGAAACATCTAAACAGTTTTATATGTTTAAAAACCAAAATTACAAACGATTATTGCGGCCCATACATTTACTTTGTTTACAGTTGTTGTCCCTAAATCCCGAGACAGCATCCAGTTTGTCAAGTATACATTTTTAAATGTAAGTCAAGTGTTCTCTCTTCTCTGGTCCATTTTGCAATTTGCCGGTACAGGGTAGAATCCTCAATTTACACCAAGGATCAGCTTTCAGCCAATTTGGACAACAATTTGAATTAAGGTACGGAACCCTCGGCACCCGAGAGTTCATCCGCAATTTTATCTTTTATTTTGAAACTAAACATTTACCGAACAAACAACTTACTCTCTCAACCAAGGTAGTAACTGTGTCACATTTTTATTACGTGTTCCATTTTTCCATTTTTTTTAATACAATTTGCACGTGACACACATACAATTTAGCTCACATTCAATTATTCAAATTGTATGTTGTTAAAATGCTGGCAAACCAGAAGCAAAACATTAAAATCGAAAAGACTAAAATACACAACATAAGAAGCCATGTACGTAAAGTGTTAAATGTCAAATGAAAAAATTTTGTTATAAAAACAAAAACCAAAAACTTCAAAAAAAAATTAAAATGTTTTTCGTTTGTTTCTTGTTTTAGGGAAAATTTACATTTATGTGTATGTGTTAAACATTTTACATTAGACATTTTAGATTTAATGTACAAAAAGCTGTAATTCTGTGGTATGGTACACATTTGAATATTGATTTGGGTTAGATAAAGGTTTTTGACCTTTTGCTGGTTTTGCATATTGTCCAAAAAAAACAATTTTTGTTTTGGTTATTGCGGGAAAATCCAAATAGTGGGTAATAAGCAATTATAGCTGTTCTTTTTCAAATGTTAATCAGTATGCTTTAGTGGGATTTACATTCTAAAAGATATTTAACACTGATAGTTTTCGTTAAGAACGTGTGTTACGGGACAATAAAATATGAGTAGACTACATATGTCCTAAAACGATAAGGGATGAGCCCTCTGATTGCCGGACAACAACATACAGTCGGCTCTTCGATTTCATCCAATCAGTATGGTATAATGTTATTTCATTTTGAAAGCAAGTTATCATTAGTTTCTGTAATGAAGTCGTGTAAGTTCGACGAGAAAATATTTTGCTCGTTTTACTTATCTATTCTGTATAAGTAGAGAAAGTAAAGTGGTGCTTTTGTTGAACAACACTTAGTGACTATACACCTGAAAATTCAACTTTACTAAATTTTAAATGTCCTATAGTATACTTTAATTTTAATTTTCGATGTTTATTATTTTCATGATAACTATCAAGGCGGAATTCTAACCTCTCGAATACTACTAGGCAATTTATACAAAATCAAGTTTATTGAGACATTTTAAGGTGTGGAAATACAACAATTCTGCAAAATATGTATATAAACTACAAGAGTACGTACCATGCCAATAATTAAAAGCAAAGATTGTTATTAGATCTATACCCCCGTAATTAAAAATTAATTATGCAAAATTTTTTAATTTTAATTTTCTCTATTTACATTTCAGATGGAATTGGAGCAAAGCTAAAATGCAAATCGAAAACCCGATCATCAAGCAAATCAAGCAACTAAATTATGGATAATTCATGATTGAAAGATACGTTTCACAAACATTATTAATTTAAATTTTAAATTGATAAGGAAAGTGATCGCAATATACTTGTGCGTTACCAAGATCTCAAAAGAGGAAGCACGCAGCAATATGAGATCGGCACATTCACCGTCGCAACGATCTCGTTTTGATTATTATTATTCATCACCAACAGCGACAACGACTCCACAATCCTCAAGCTACTATGATAATCAGCATGCCAGTTTGTTCGGCGACCCGGTGCCACCATCGACCGGCTTCATCGAAAATTTAGACAATCATTTGTACGGTAGCTTAAGACGTTTTGATATAAAGAAATCTCCATCATCCCATATCCTCGATGAATTCTCATCGAACAGTTCATATAATCTCGGCAATCGGTACTATTCGGCACCGTTACGGGATAACCATTTAGCACCAACGATAATATCGGCCAATAGTGATTTATACAATGTAAATAGTAGTAGTAATATTAGTAATGATAATAGTAATTTTATGGAACGGGGGCGACCGCCCAACATGATTTCGACCGGTGATCCAATGTTGTACAGTAATTTTAGGCGGTCCAATTCATCGTTGTCCAATGATTTTCGGATGAGTTTGGAAAATTATCGCAATCAAAATAATTATAGTCCATCTTCTGTGAGTCGTCGAAAGCCGAATCGAATATTTTCGAGTGACTCGTCCGCGACGAATACAACGTTACCTAGTTACTATAATTTAAGGCGACGGAATAGTTCCAATGACTGGATGAGTTATAAAGCCGATTTGGAGAATTGGAGTAATATACCGAGGCCACAGCATAGAGTGAAAAATGTTTCACAGGTCAACCATGGTAGTTCGAGTAGTGACGAAACGTCGAAAATTACTGCGGGAAATGTGATCGGTGTGGTGAAACCAAATATTAATAAATATAATGTTCTTCCATATACCAAAACAGCAAACCTGAATGACAGCGTTGATGATGATTACTGTGATAGTGATACCAAAGAGGCGCAACCACCCAAAAAAAGTAGAAGTACTGTGATCGATGTGGCAGATGAGGATGATTTTGAGCAGGAAGAATTGCGAATGGAGCAGAAAAACCAGTCGATTATATCGCCTGCAGAAGAGGCGAGTACGAGTGATGAGGATCGAGAAAATATAGCATCGCCGAGTGTAAAAACTGAACCGTCTCCGGTTATTTTAACCGATAAAATAACAACAGGATCTAATCACCGGTAAGTAGTTATTTATAATTCGATATAGCAGAAATGTTACAGTTCGTTTTATATTTTAGGTTACTACCACCAGGAAGACAACGCAAGAAACCATCATTCACCATTATAAATGAACTATCGCCAAATCAGTCACGTGCTCCCAGTCCGACACCATCGAATTCGGGCCGAACATCTCCATTCCTAGGCCGTGGTTTTAAGCCACCATACTACAATTATCGAAATTCATTAGACTCAATTGACCAAGTAGGAAATCGTCCTGCAGTGCATTTTGGAAAGACGGCACTAATTGGTTCACAACCCCGTTCCCGGTCCAGTATGTCACTAACCCCTCGTAGCATTTTAAACACAAAAAATAGTAAAAAGGAGAATTATGAGAATCAGACTGAAAAACTTAGAGCATCCACATTAAAACCCCGATCGACTTCACTTAGTCGAACAAATACCAATTTATCGACACAAGCATTAGACCGAGTGCGCTTGAAGCGGACCAATAGTTATACAACTACCTCATACGGTAATCTAAGGAAAAGTTTCGAAATGTTACCATTTGAAAAATCGCAAATACCCCGATTGTCTTCCAGAAACAAACAAACACAAACTCAGCCAAGCTTGTTGCGAGGGAAAACTTTAATTTTAGATGAAAAACTCGAGACCACCAATTCTAAGCCACCGATAAATCCTAGAAGTCACCACAAAGGTATTGTGAAAGTGGTCAAGAGTGAAACGGAGGGCACACCATCGAAAATCCCAAAACGAAATGGGAAAGAAGCACTGACTACGGATGCAAAGGGAAAAGGAAAAGCGGCCGCAAATGCAAAGAAAACTGGGGCTATAAAAAAAACTCCGGCGGTGGAAGAAAAGAAGGTAAAAGCGGACGGTGAAGCCGATGAAACAGAAGAGGAAGAACCAAAAGAAGATGAAAAAGCAAAACCCGGAGCCAAAGGAAAGGCGGTAGTGACAAAAAATGGGAAAAAGCAACTTACACGGACCAATTCTAATTTATCGAATAAATCAACAGCTTCAAAAATTTCAATTTCGAAAAAATTAGGACCAGCGGCAAAAGATAGTGCAGCCAAAGCAGCATCTGCAATTGCAAAGTTTTCGAAAGCTGCCAAAAGTAAATTGTCATCGACAAAATCGGAGGCGGAGAAAAAAACCGAGGCTGAATCTAAGGAAAAACGAGAAAAGGAAAAACTGGAGAAAGAGAAAAAAGAAAAAGAGGAAAAAGAATCGGCCGCCAAGGCGGCAATGTCGCCGTCTAAAATTCCGGTGCGCCAACTAAGCAATCCAAAAATCGAGATCAAAGAAGAAACTCCAGTCAAAATAATGCTACCGCCTGCTCCAAAATCTCCGACCAAATCAATGCTGTCCGTAACCATAAAAAAATCGTTTGGATTAAGTTCCGTATCCAAAGCGTTGACCCGATCGTTTCGGCGAAAGAAGAAAGAAGGAAGTGAAAGTGGTGATACTGATTCCTTGGCCTCCGTGTCAACAATGGGACTACTTAAACGCACCGATTCTAGTTCAACGATATTAACAAATGCCCCAAAATTGGAAAGTGCTAAAAGTAGTAGAGATTCAGCGGGTAGTCAAAAACCGAAAAAAGAACCGTCGATGCTAAAAAAACAAATATCAAATTTGTCCCGTAAGCTGAGCGATATTGAAACGGCCAAAAAACTAGAACAAAGTCGCGCAGAATTGGAAGAAGCAATCACCGAACCGGTCATGAAAACGCATCGTGAAGTGGATGAGGAAAATTTGGCCGGAAATGAACCGACAAAGAGTGTGCGATCTAAAGAGGCGAGTGACACAGAGAGCTATAAAAAATTAGTCCCGTTAACCAAAGCCAATGTTGTATCGATGACAACGGCGGCAATAACAGCACAACCCGTGCAAATTTCAACAACCGTAACGAATCAACTTGGCCAAGTGAGGGAGCCGGGCTATGAAGATAATTATTCGGCAAACGATCCAGCCTCATTAATTATCGAGAAATCACAGAAAACCTTGGAAGATGTACAAAAAACGGTTAAGGCTGCGACGACGGAAATTCATAAATCGATCAATGATAATTTAACGAATTTAAAAACACTCGAGCACGAAGTTAATAAAAGTTTAATGCCACCACCCGACATTCATACTAGTTCGGGTGGTAGTAGTACAGTTGGTGTTGGTGGTTACATTCTCGAAACAATACAAGAAAATTCACCGAAAAGTAGTTTAAGCGAACAGTCAATAGTTCAGTCAATACCACAACAACCGATCTCCAAAACCACAACCCTTTTAAACGTAAGCAGGCCAAATACCACCCAATCGAAAAATAATAATCCCGTTGAGGCGTCCGTCTCGGTAATAAACGAAAAGCTAAGTCGAGGCACAACACCAAATTCACTGTCTCGGACGGGAAGCGAGGCGGCCGATCGATTACAACCGCCCGGCTACACCGGTAACACTACAAACGATGACAACAACAATAACAGTAATAACAATAACAAGAGTGATAAAAAATCGATTTTAATGACGCGAAAAAGTGATTCAACCATGAAAATGGATGAGTTAGATGCACACGGTAATCCTGCAGTATTTATGGAGGGCGAACAAGCACAATTTGTATACGATGATGAGTAAGTCTGATTCTTGTTATAATACCATTACATATTATGTTTCGTTTAATTTTAAGGAGTGTACAGATGTATAAAAGCCTAATTTGTTTTACGTGTAACATAATTTTCCAATTTATGATTAATGGCTTTGTTGACCTAATTTACAAAAATTTAATTTTGCAAAATGGAAAAAAATTCAAAGATTTCGCGCCACACCTTAATAATTGCAGAAAGTCATTATATCATTATAAAATGCTTGGACTACACTAACTACTTACATCAACGAACTGGAATAAATTGGTTTATTTATATAGCAAATAGATTTTCCTTGTCGCAACAAACCTATCCTGATTTAAAAATTTGACTAATAAATTTTATATTTCGTAATTTTCACTCAAACAGTCATTATTCTACTCTGTAATCACTAGTCAAAAAAATGGAAAAAACGGAAAATAATTAAGCATTAGCAAATATAGCATTAGGTATCGTAATAAATTAGCATAAAGCATGTTCATAATAAGAATTGATCTGACGTCAAATGAAAAATCAACAGAATTTTGAGATTAGAGACGGCAGTGAAAATGTGTAAGCCACCCATAAACGTTTTTATTTAAATGTAACATAACGAATTTTTGGGTGCTGGGATCCATCCTCAATTTGAATTTTACAATTTGAAATTTAATTATAGTAATGTTCAGAAATGTCGAGTTCCTGCAGAGTGCAGACGTGAAAGCAAAAAAATTTAAAGACTACCTGATTTACCATGATTCTCTTGAGGTTAGAGTAGGACTTTCGAGCCACTGCATTATTGGGCACTCGTTACAGTTACGTTTGCACACAAGCTCAAAAAATACCAGCAAAACCAACAACAACAAGAACCGATTTCTTATACATATATATATGCATTAAAGCAAACATTTAGGCGAATGAGAAATCTAAATGAAGTACATATTATTATTATTTTCAAAACATGTAGTGTTCAAAAATTTTAAGTTTTAGAAACTAAAGGGCCTGTCAAACGATATGCCACACGATTGTATTGGAAACGAGAAAAACATGACAGCTCTAGCACCACAACGGTAGTTCTGAGTGCTATCGTATTTGTAATGTACGCACTAATCCGACTCCAATTGGTAAACTACAAACTGCACACACTAAGATGGCTGCCATACTTTATGTTAATATGTGAACTCAAATGTGATCCGGTCTCGGATTTCCATTAATTCACACAACAGATCTCAACAATAATTTAATACAAATTTGGTTTCACACATTTATTTAATTTAAATTTAGTTTTATTAATATTTATTTATTTATATAAAACAAAAGAATTAATGAAATTCCAAGCAACATCAACTTACTATGACGAGCGTCGAGAAAAGATGACTGAAAAAATTCACTTATATTTTTCAACAATTTGAAGACTGAGAGAGAGATAGAGAAACAAACGAGTATAGAAAACCGCATTTTACTTGTCAGGTCACCACCAACACACCATAGTCCATAGACATGCAATTCACTTTGTTAAAGTTAGCCAAAAAGTTGCCAGCCGAAAAAATGATAATGCAGATTGTGTCTTGGGTTTGATAGCCGAACATAAAAATACAACAACGTTGATCAATATATATTCAGCCGAAAGTTAATAGCCGATATTTAAGAAAAATAATTTTTTCCTTCATTTTATTTACTTCTTTAAGTTGATATTAAAATAAAAGTTTAAGTTTATGATATGTTTGTCTACTCCAGACCAATTGTGAAAAAATTTTTATGGGGATATGGGGATGCAATTTGACAAGGTTTCCATAGCTCAATTTCTGAATAACTCATTGAATGGCCTGGCGCTCTTATTTAACCTTAATTCGCATTGATGCTACCATGGCCATTTGATAGGCCCTAATGCCCCTGCCTTCGGCCCCATCAGAATTTTTTCAAAATTCAATATGTCTCCACAGTAAGGCCGAAGTTGACCAATATGATGGCCTATCTAGTGACCATATTGGCATCAAAAACAAGGCATGCTAATCTAGAACGACAGGAAATTCAATACATTTTCGATATATTGAATTAGCGAAATTTTGATAAATTACACCCCTGTATCCCCCCCTGTAGAATTTTTTCATAATTAGGCCAAAGTTGACCAACATTATGACATATCAAATGGCCATAGTGGCATCCCACCATACTTTATGTTCATTTGAAGCAAGGTTAACAATATTGCTTTTCAAATTAAGATTGATTGATTTAAACATTTGTATTTCTCAAGTTTAAATAGAATTAGGTTTTACAACAACCTTCGCATACTAAAACATTAAAATTGGTTTCTGTTGATGTGTTGTTGAAATAATTTTTCGGCTGATAACTTTCGGTTGAAGAATGTTGATCAACGGTGACAAATTTATCTACTTTCGGTTGAGAAAGTGAAGACACTATCTGCATTATCGAATATTTTGTTTTTTCGGCTGGAAACTTTTAGCTAACTTTAATAGTACATATATGCAATTCTTCAAGATATTTCCTATGATTGGATTGATGAACTCAAGTCTGAATAACAAAATTTTGCCAGCATCGCTACATTTTTTAGTTTTTAGTATGGTACGCTTTAGCTAAGGAGTTTTAGCTAAATTTAAAGAAATCTGTACACCGTTAACGTTAATAAACGAATAATTTGCTAACAACGCCGAAACGGTGGATTTGTGAAATAAAATCTTTAATTAGAATTTTAATTCCGGAACCGTCAAATTACCGCTGTTACCAATTGTTACGAGTTTGTCCTCCCAAGTTCAGTTCGTATCACTGGATTCTAAATGCCACTTTAAATTTAACGGTTTACGCAGTACATCTAGATACTATAATGGCTTCTTTACTTTAAACATTTGCTTATGTGAATGTGTGGGTAACTGGGGAGATAACTTTACTTCTCGCTAAAAAGTTATTGCTAGTCCAGTGGCACTATTCTGGTAATTCCCCGGGAAGAGGGAATTGGGGAAAGAATTTATATGTCATTTCAGTTCAAATATTTGTTTCCGGCCTACTAAGGAGAAAAGTTTGATGTAAATATTTATAAATTGGGAATAATTTTTCCATATCTAAATTGGCAGGGAAAATTATTTATAATTTTATTTTGTTTTCAAAAAAATTACCACTAGCTTTTTACCTCAGTATGCCAGAAAAATTTTTTTTTAATAGAAATTACATATAAAATCTTTCCCCAATTCCCTATTCCCAGGGATTACCAGAATAGTGCCACAGGAGCCGAAAAAACGGGGAAAAAAAATTTCAAATTTCGCCTGAAAGACGAAACAAATAGCACCCAGAAATTTGTGCTTATCATAGAAATTTGATTTTCAAAAATTTTCATCATAAATTGAAGAAAACAAACTAGCCCCTAAATGATACTATTTCAATCAATAAAATACAGAGGTCTTCTGTTCAATAATATCATTCTTGAACAACAAATTAAAAAATAGAAATAAAATATTATAAAATCCAAGAAAATGCAATCCAAATAGCATATTCCTGTTAGGCATGTTCATTGCCATCCGAAAAATATAGTGGCTGAATTTGTACAAATCCAGGATTGGCCCAATTCCGTTGAATAACAACGACCGTTGAATGAACATACTGCTGTTGAATGAACATACAGTTTCTAGAACACTTTTTGTCAGAAAATCGTTAATTTAACGGTCTTTAATGTCCTGACAGGAATATGCTATCGGGATTGCATGTTCTTGGATTTTATAATATTTTATTCCTATTTTTTAATTTGGTGTTCAGCAAAAATAGTATTGAACGGTATACCTCTGAATTTTGTTTGTTTAATATAGTATCTTTTAGGGGCTAGTTTCTTTTCCTCAATTTATGAATGAAATTTTATGAAAATTATATTTCTAGGCTCCTGGGCTAGCACTAATTTTTCCCCGTGAGCACTAATAAGCTCAAATTGGGCTTAATCGGTATGCAAATCGGTATTTCATCTTGAAATTCGAAAGTTTCCCTGTTATAATACATCATTTTATGTCGTAGGTTCCAATCTTTGGCTATAGATGGCAGTATAATCAATTAAATAACAATTTTTTTTGTAATCCTAAAACACAAAAACAATAAATCACACAATTTATTTCACTAAAAGCATCGCTGTTAATTTATCGCACCGCTTACTTTCGCTTTTACACGATCGTGTATCGAATCGCCTGAATGACTAACTCGATTGCGTTCATCGTTGCCTGGATCAATGCACCTAGAGTACGAGGCTACACCGTTTGCTACGACATCAAGTTTATGTCTACAGTTTATTTTCTAAACTATAGATGGTAGTAATGTTCTTAAAAAGTTCTTGACATTTAGAAGTTTAACGAAATATTTAATGCATAATTTAACGATAATAAATTAGTTATTACCAATAGCCCGTAATATAATTTTTAATTAATATATTTGTAGAATTTATTGTTGAAAGTTTTTAAACGTTCAGAAGTTTTACTTTTCGACATTCACTTTACATTTTGATTTAATTAAAATAAGAAATACAAATTATTTATATGTGCACATGTTTTGCACCAAGGACCTTTTTTACAATGCAAAAGTAAAGCATGAACACACACCATTAACAAAAAAAAAAGAAAAAAAAGAAAGAAATAAAGAAAAAACTAAAGCCTAGCATTCACGATATACGATACACAGCGACAGTGCTGCTCCGTATAATTATAATTAGTTGACAATTATTATTTATTTTAATATTTCAACAATCCACTTTAATTTCAACTAAGTTAAAAATTATATAACATAAACTACTAAATGTTTGAGCTCATGATTGAATTTTTAAATTGAACAAATTTATTTGTTCCCAGTGGTTTCGTTAGAATATCCGCATTTTGCATTTCGGATTTACAATAGTAAATTTTAATCATTCCACAATTTACTTTTATTTCTTCTCTCAAAGTTTTAAAATACAGTAGTTCACGACAATATGCAGCAGCTGCTATATACTCAACTTCGGTACTTGACAGAGCCGCGATGTCTTGCTTCCTTGAACACCAACTGATGGGACCGCCACAAAAATTGATTACATAACCCATAGTACTTTTGCGGATATCCAGATCTCCTGCAAAATCAGAATCACAATAAGCGATCAAATCCAGATTGTTTTCATTCTTAAATTTAATTCCATCATTGATTGTTCCATTTAAATATTTGAATTACATTTGTTATGTCTTGGTTGTTGGGTTTATTTAAATGTTTGCTTGCATATCCTATAGCAAAAGCTAAATCAGGTCTAGTCTTGTTTGTGAGATAAAGTAGACTTCCTACTGCTTCTCGATAAGGATAGTTTGCTTCTTCTGAATCTTCATCTGAAGTTTGCTCCATACATGGTAAAAGTTGTGTTGTCACTGTTTTAGATCCATTAATTTTAAATTTCTCCAAAAATTTTCTTGAGTTAACTTTATTCCTTCGGTCGTTTTTACAATCTCAGTTCCAAGAAATATACCAGTGGCCCTATTCTGGCTTTCCCTGGGAATAGGGAATTGGGAAAAATATTTTCATAGCATTTTTGTCAAAATTATATTTTTTTGGCCTACTGCGGGAATAAGTTTAGTGTAAAAAATTTTAAAACAAAGTGAATTGGGAAACTTCTGTTCCACAAAATTTTTATAGGGAAAAACATTTTCCCATTTAACTTTGTTTCGAAAATATTAACACCAAACATGTTCCCTTAGTAGGCCAGACAAAAACAATTTAGATAAAAATGCTATGAAAATATTTTTCCCAATTCCCTATTCCCAGGGAAAGCCAGAATAGGGCCACAGGATAACTGATTGTCATTTGCTTTAAGTTCATAAAGTAGTTTATGCATTTCATGTCTGTTGTCTCCAATTAAAAGCCCATCATCAACATAAATGGCTAGTATCATATCATCGATGCATTTTTATTTATAACCAAACAATTTTTTGATTTTATTGGTTCCATTCCTTTTTTAACTTTTACTATCAGTAAATGTTTTATTCCAGTTTCATGGGGCTTGTTTGAGACCATAGAGCGATTTCTGTAATTTTTAGATTTTCTCACCTAAGTCATATCCTTCCGGGGGATGCATATAAATCTTCTCTTCAAGATTTCCATAGAGAAAAGCTGATTTTATGTCAAATTTGCTAAGGCGAAGAGTATTCTGAGTGAACTTCCGTTGACTACTGGACTAAAAGCTTCCTCAAAGCTAATTCCATATTTTCTTTTTCTCACAACCACTGATAACCAGTCTAGCTTTATGCATACCATCGTCTTTTACTCTAAATACCCAACGACTGCTTAGTATTTTATCTTTTCCGGCTTCTTCCCGATTGACAACAATCCAAGTTTTATTGTGATTAAGAGATTTCTTTTCATCTTTTATGGCTGTAATCCAATCATTGTTATCAGGTCCGCTAATAGCTTCTTCGTAGCTTAGCAATACGTAGTCCTTAAACTTTTCTGGTACTTTCTTATTTCTCTCACTGCGACATGTTTCAGCTGTTTTCCTTGTTGTAACCATTTGCTGTGTTTGAACTTCTTGTTTAATTTCTTTGTCTGGATTTTCAATCTTATCTTCAGAATTTTCGTAGGTATACTTTCGTTTTACTGGATTTTCAAAAATTACATCGCTCGAAAAAAATACTTTTTGTTTTACTGGATCCCAGAGTCTGTAAGAATTTAAGGCATAACCTAAAAAAATACATTTTCGACTGCAATCATCAAGCATTCGCAAATGTCCTTGAATTTTAGCATATGCTACAGATCCAAATATTTCTAGTATAGACAGTTCAGGTAATTTATCAAACCATACTTGAGCAGGTGATTTATCCATGTTGGAGTTGGGACTTCTATTTAGTAAATATATATGCTGCTGTACGAACTGCTTCTCCCCACATATCTTTTCCAAATTTGAATCATTTAGAAGAGCCCTGTTGAGTTTCTCTTCTTTGCCATTAAGCTGTGGCGTATGCGGCGTCATAAAATCAAGAATAATCCCTTTTTGACTGCACTAATCTTTGATATAATTGCTTACTTATTCACCCCTGAGTCACATCTGAGTTTTGACACTTTTACATCCCATTTCGCTTTCTACTTCTGCTACATAATTTTTCACTATATTCGACGTTTCGCTTTTATTATTTAATAAGTAGACCATCGTAAAATGCGTATAATCAACTAAAAAAGTGATTACATATTTTTTATTATCACAAGTTGAAGGTATAATTGGGCCACAGAGATCAGTGTGTACCAATTCTAACGGTTTGGATGCTTTTTGTCTTTCTTCACTAAATGGTTGTCTGGTTTGTTTCGAGTTCACGCAGACTTCACAAATATCATTAATTTCGTTAATATCACTTTTTATTACATTGATTCCACTTGACATTGAAATAAGCTTTTTTAAATTTTGAAAACTAAGATGACCTACTTCTTATGCCATACCTCAGCAGAATGTTAGTCAGCAACTAATGCTTCTTCATCGTAATTACTTGGTTTAAGTTTTACTTCATATAAATCGGTTTCAGTTTTGTCATCCTTCATTACAATTGTATTACTTACTTTAAGAACTACTGAGTCATTTGTGATGCTAACTTCTCCACCATTGGTGCATTTACACTGAGTAGATTTTTACTTAATTCTGGTATGTAAAGGACTTTGGTTGACATACCTTTGTCCGTTTCAACTTTTCCAATGGCTTCGGCATGCATAGATTCCGATTGTTTAGCTATTCCAATTCCAGAAGAAGACTCAATTTCTGATTTCAAAAGATCCCTTTGATTTAATATGTGAGATGAAGATCCTGAGTCCACTATCCATGAGATTTCTTCACTTTCACGACTTTCTGAAATTTGTGTCAAAAAACAAACTTTTTCTCATTCGTCCATTTTCTTGGCGTTGTTTTGTTTTTTCGGAAAAAACAATCTTGTTCACTATGATTCGATTTTCTGCAGATTTTACATACAGTACGTGGATAAGTCGAGTTACTTTTACTAGGACAGAATTAAGCAATATGGTTTCCTTTACATATGAAACATTTTTTCTCCGAAGATTTGAAAGTGACGACTTGATTCTGTTCATCTGCTTTTGTGCCAAGAGATTCTTCTGCTAATAATCTCGCTGTTAGATTTGTAATTGTTCTGTCATTAATTTGTGTAGATTCGCACGCTGTCACAAAATGTTTAAATTTTTCCGGCAACGTTGTACGAATTTTTGTCATAAGCAATGTGTCATCAATTTTGGTGTTGAGTGCATTCAGGCGAAATGCAATGTTTTCAAGATGGTTTACATGCGTAGCGAGGTCGCCATTTTTATCAAACGAATAATTGTAAAATTCTTGCAACAAATTACACTTTTGTTCTTCATTTTCTAATTGATATATGGCACAAATTTTCACAAACATTTGATAAGATGTATCACAACTGGTTATGTGCATAAGCGACTATTTACGTATGGTCGTAATTATTTTCTTTTGCACTTTTGCATCCGACTTTATCCATTTCTCCAAATTAATTACTTCTTCTGCCGTTGGTTTAATCGTTGTTCCATTAACATAACCTAAAAGTCCGAGTGCTTTTAACATTATTTTAATTTGAAATTTCCATATTTGAAAATTACTCCCATCACGGGTTTGTTTTTCTACACTTGAAATGTCTTCTAGCATATTGGATTCCATTTTTTTTACTTTTCGTTTTTAATTTTTCTTCTACAAAAAAAAAACTAATTTGGACCAATAACCTGTTCAAAGTTTTTAAAGGTTCAGAAGTTTTACTTTTCAAAAAACATTTTACAGATTTTATTCTTATAAATGTTTTATCATTACATTCACTTTAAATTTTGATTTAATTAAAATAAGAAATACAAATTATATATATGTGCACATGTTTTACTATCTAATATAGATCTTCTTCAGGACCTTTTTTACAATGCAAA
This sequence comes from Nephrotoma appendiculata, assembly GCA_947310385.1. Taxonomy (NCBI): domain Eukaryota; kingdom Metazoa; phylum Arthropoda; class Insecta; order Diptera; family Tipulidae; genus Nephrotoma; species Nephrotoma appendiculata. The sequence goes on from OX371223.1 coordinate 144,180,332, forward strand.
AGTAAAGCATGAACACACCATTAAGAAATAAAGAAAAAACTAAAGCCCAGCATTCACGATATACGATATACAGCGACAGTGCTGCTCCGTATAATTATAATTAGTTGACAATTATTATTTATTTTAACATTTCAACATTTAATGCTATTTTCACCGCGATTGCCGTGTCAGGGAAAAAATATTATAGCAGTATATCATTTATTAGATTATATTGCTATCTGTAGGTAAAGATCGGAGTCATCTCCATAAAATAACGTCACGTAGCAAAATTGTTAAAGCAATGAGGCCATTAGTATTTTAGTGCTCTGCCTCAATTTACAGAAGTAAATGTTCCCGAAGATTTTGTTCCAGACTAAAAACTTATAAAACCAATGCTATTACTACTAGTTAAACCTAGATGTCACTAATTTTATAATAATGACATTAATTGCATAATTTCTTAAGTGATAATCAATTTAAAATTAATTGACGCCCAATAAGCGAAGTCGTGACAGTAGCTATCTTTACTCGATAAAAAATTAATTTGGATTTATTTTATTCACAAGGAAACAGGAAAAAGAATTTTTAGATTTAATTTTCTTTGTTGGGTTGGTAGCAAATAAAAATCAAAAGATTTCAATTAAAAATTTAGCAAGTAAAACAAACGACGCGCACAATAACAATTAAACTGTTTGTTGATGCGAATATGGAATGTAACTTTACCAGTGGCACTATTCTGGTTTTCACTGTGAATAAGGAATTGGGAAAAATATTTTCATAGTATTTTTGCCTAAATTGGATTTTTCTGGCCTACTGAGGGAACATGTTTGGTGCTAATATTTTCGAAACGAAGTTAAATGGGAAAATATTTTTCCCTATAAAAATTTTGGGGAACAAAAGTTTCCCAATTAACTTTGTTTCGAAAATTTTTGCACTAAACATATTCCTTCAGTAGGCCAGAAAAATCTGATTTGGTCAAAAATTCTATGAAAATATTTTTCCCAATTCCCTATTCCCAGGGAAACCAGAATAGTGCCACAGGTGGCAACATTTAAGAATAAAATATCAAAAATACCAACTACGTTAACATCTTTCGGCAAGTACGAAAATTAAAAATTGGAATTGAATTTAAATACATAATTCTAAAACAAAAATGGATTTAACTAATCCCATTTAGGAATTGTTCAGTGCAATTGTGGTTGTAAATGTCTCAAGTAAATGCAGCTAATATTATCTCATTTCACGTCATTTTAATCATAACAGCGACAGTTTTTCTAGGTGGATTTGGAGAATACTAATAATTATTTTTGAGAAATTTATCATATAGAAAATTAATAAAAAAAGATGATGAATTGACAAATGAGATGAACTTCGTAGTGGCTTCATAATCTACAAAAACCTAGTTATGAAGCCAATAGAGTTTTAATGGTACGATGTTTATAAATTTCATTTGAGCACCCCAAATGTTTGTATTTTAACGAGAGGACAATCCCCACACTTAGTAACATCTCTGAGATTCTAAAATCGGCCATGGCGTAGCAAGTATCTGGACGAACATTTGCATTTTTATGAAAGGACCCCACACTTTTTATAGGAAAAATGGTTTCAGTCCCAAGGTCTAATTTTTGGTGGAAAAGGTAGATCTCAACATCCTGAACAAAAAAACTAATGGGCACAAAAAAATCTACCGTCAGGATTTTGCGCTATGGCCCATAAAAGATAAAAATGAGCCAAAAAAAAGCATTCTCGATTGTTTATTTATATCGAGATTCCTTGTATTTACCTACAATATCCCCTCTTGCTCTCTCTCTCTCTCTCTCTCTCTTTCTCTTGGGATCTCAGGTGATACGCATTATAGACATCCGATAACAGAGAGCGGTTCTCTTGAAAACCGCGAGAGGAAAATATTGCTTACAAACACTGCCAAATATTGCGATAAGCGAAAGTCGAAAATAGTCTGCTTTTGACCTTAATTTAGTCAAGATTTACTTTCCAATGATCTTTTGGCTTACGATTGCCAAAAAACTTGTCGCGAATAGATTTTTCTTTGTGATTTATGTGTATATATATTGTATAGGCTCATTTTTACCTTTTATGGGCCGTAGTGCAAAATCCTGACGGTAGATTATTTTGTGCCCATTAGCTTTTTTGTTCAGGATGTTGAGATCTACCTTTTCCACCAAAAATTAGAGCTTGGGACTGAAACCATTTTTCCCTATAAAAAGTGCGGGGTCCTTTATCGGTTAAGAAATTATCGTGGGTAATCCCAAATATTTTTATTTGAATGTGGACAACTGTTTTGAGCAGCTCAATTCATCCAATATTAAAGAACATACGTCCACAGCATACTTGGTAACATCTGTGAGATTCCTGGAATCGGCCATAGTGTAGCAAATATTTTGACGCAAGTATGAAATTAACCGGTAAAAAATTATCGTGGAGCAACCCCAAATATTTTTATTTTAATGAAGTTAAATATTTGAGCAGCTCAATTCGTTCAATATGAGAGGATATATGCCCACACTTGATAACATCTCTGAGACTCCACGAATCGGCCAACGTTTAGCATGAATTCTGATTAACATTTGAATTTTAATGAATTTTACCGTTAAACAAATTGTCGTCTAGCAACCCCAAATATTTTAAACTTTAGTGTGGTTAACGGACATATGCCCACATTTGGTAACATCTTCAATATTTCTGGAATCGGCCCATATAGTGTAGCAAGTATTTTAACGAATATTTGAAATTTTAAGAAATTTACCGGAACAAAAATTATAGCGGAACAACCCCAAATATTTTAATGTTAATGTGATTAACTGTCTTAAGTAGCGTCCACTATTCGAGGACATAAACTCACCCTTGTTAACAACCTTGTCAGAGTCCTGGAATCGGCTATAGTGAAGTAAGTATTTTGACAAACACTTGAATTTTTATGAAATCTACAGAATAAGAAATCGTGGAGCAACCAGTTCAAATCGCTCACTATTAGAGGACCACACTTATAGTAACATCTGTCGCATCTTTGCGAAATTAACAGGTGAAAAAATTATCGTAGAGCAACCCCAAATATTTTATTTTAATGTGGTTAACTGTTTTGAACAGCTCCATTCGTTTAATATTTGAGGACTTATGGTCGTACTTGGTAACATTTCAGAAATTATTTTAATCGGCCATAACATTTATAGAATAAATTTTTGTAAGCAACCCCAAGCTAATTGGTTGGAATTATTTTGATACTATTTAAACCAATATACATCTATGATCTTTTTAGCACAGATTTATTTTATCAAATCACATGATGTGCTATGATATTGGAAAAAGGGTTAACCTGGCCATCAAATAAGCAAACCTTATCCGTTATGCCGCCTGCCAAAACAGAATTCTTCTCGATATTGTGATGAATTGCCACTACCTACATGCAACTGCACGTACAACACTACAAAGTTTCATTGGCTAATATTATTGTACAAAATCAATGGTTAATCGAATAGCTAATTTTTATGCCTCCTAGTGTAATCGACCAAAATGTCGGTAATTCAATATAAGCGAGATGTAATTTTAATAGCTAATATTATTTTTGTATATGCAATTAGTAAAATTGCCAGTAATAAAGTGGAACAAACCATTTACTAATCCATCGAATGCGAAGTTCGCAATAATTTTCTGATTATAAATAGCTTCAAACTGACTAACCTGTATGATGATGGCCCCTTCCAAAAACAGGGTAACTTCTTTTTTGTTTATTTACACTCCGGGAATTGCCAATAATTCAATGTCAGTTGAACCTGAAAAAATTTTTTACTTTAGTTATTGTCCATATCATAATTAAAAGCGTGCTGGTATTGTATCTGATTTATCGAACGATTTCACGCGGTAATGGACTAGACCATATATTCATGTTGAATGCATTGATGTAATTACATTATACAGTCTATAAAATTACCACACCCTCATTTCTTTTCCATAATGATATGTAGATACGTATACTCGTTCCAACATGCCGCAAAAACACTTGATCAATATCAATTTTAAATAATTCCATCCATCAAGAAATCAAAATATGTATACGGAAATTGTTTACACATACACTTACAAAATAGCTTTATATGTATTTACAATGAATAAAACCCCGAATAGTAATAACAATTAAGTGAATCAGCAATATCTTGGGTAAAATGCTCTATTAAGCACTTTAGAAGGTGTGCGGTACAATGCCGAAATACATTATCCTTACACAAACCATTCTCAAAAATTTCTTTATTGATGTGTCATGTAAAATACAAGTGTCGCATATCGCAAGTCGTCGGCACAGCAAATACTCATAAATAAAGCATATTTTCAGTTTCAAGGTTTCGTCATTTCGGCCAAAACTAAAAGAAAAAAAAAATTATAAATTTGGATAATAGACGTATCCTTGAAAATATTATACCAAGGTAATTTTGTTAATAAACGTTTTAGTGGAGGGAGGATTTAAAAATCCCAAAAATTGGCATGCTAATTAATGAGTTCTCAATGTTCAACATTACGGTATAATTTTTACAATGCGTATGCATATTTTACTTGCAGGAAGAAAATTCCGCACAGCGTAATATCAATATATTTACTATTTAGTTAGTCACTAACCCATAATCTACCTCTCATTGTTCATTGTTGTTGTTATACCTTTCCTCCACGTCTAGAGTGGGTCAAAAGTTTAAACAAAACAACTTAAACTAAACTAAAGGTAAAAACGCTCTCATACCACACACGAAACACTCTTATTAAATTTGAAGAAAACAAAATATAAAATTCTTAACGTTTTTTACTTTTCCTTATTTTTTTTCTCTGTTGGAATATAGACGAAAAAGAAAATTAAATAAAACAAAAAAAAATTAAACTAAAGAAAAAGGATGAAAAATCACGCGATTTTCTTGGACTTTAAATGGTTTGTTGTGTCGAGTATTAGTTTTCGTTTTATACAGGTTTAGTACGTTACATCACAACAGATTGTTTTTTGTTCTGTCTTGGGGCAAATACTCGTTCGTAGGGACAAATATAATATTGCCGATCTCATTTAAATTTTTTCGACAAATTTTTTTGAACCAATGCCCAGTAACCACACCATGCGGACACTTTTTTCATTAAAAAAGTTTAGCTAACACAATAATTTTGCGTAACATCTATACGTTTCATGAACAAAATTTTACAAAGTTTAAATTTTTTGATCGATCTTTATTTTCGACGATTTACACATGCTGGATGATGCACTTGTTGAAATATGTGCATACTTGTTGAACAAAAACGTAAACAAGAAGCAAGATCAACATTGAATTTTATCAATGGTTTTTACTTGGTATGATATCAAAGGGCCGAAAGTCGAAGGGCCAAATTTCAAAGGGTCGAATATGTTGAAGGGCCCAATAGGCTGATTTTTTTTTATTGTGTTTTGTGTTTAGAGTTTTTTTTATTTTTTGTACCATATACCTATTATCAGAAGGCTGACATAGGGCCGAATGTCTCAGGTGGCGCATGACCAAATTTGCCTTCACAAAAATGTATCGCTGACTGAATACGTCTAACTTAATGAATATCCAAAAATGAAAAATAGTAAAATACATAAGAAATAAGAAATTCATTTATGCTTAATAAAAAAATATTACAAAATATTTCATAAAACAACAAATTTAAAAAATTATATTTCTAAAAACAAAAAAGAAATTCGGCCTTCGACCCATTCGGTTTTTCGACATTCGGCCCTTCGACACATTCGGCCCTTCGACACATTAGGCCCTTAAAAACGCATATGAACAAAATCGACCTTGAACTAGTTTATGAACTAGACATTCTTGTTTTATAAACTTATTCTTAGTGAGGAATACCGTCGATGACTAGTTGAGCGTTGCACTTTTTTATTTATTTATTCTTGCATCGATTGGTTTTGATACCGAAAAAATCTGAGAATGATAAAATTTCATAAAAGGGCCCCAATTTATAAATATAGTCTAGGAAGCAAGAATATTATTAAATTATAGGAGCCTATTATAATGTAAAATATTAATTCGTTAAGGAAACAGCATCAGATAATTTTTTTTAAAGCTGATGTTCGATAGGAACTAGAAGAAACTCGCGTTTATAGTTGATAAATTTGAATTTAGTTTGATTTCGGTTTGTTTTTTATTTAGTAGAAATATGGAAATGGGGATTGAAGGTGAACAAATATGAATATGGTGAAAAATTCGTGAAATCAAAAATTTTTGGAAGTCATGTTTTAGTTTTGTGATTTTTATGTTTTGAATGTGTAGTAGGGTTTTACTGTAAAGTGAAAGTTTTACCTACTGGGTAAAAAAAATATTGTACAACTCGATTTTTTGTTGTTGTTTTTGTTGTTGTTGCATGAGATACAGTCGGTCAAAAATTTAAGAATTTGTTGATAATGGTGATGCAGTTATACAAATATAAAAAAAAGGAATTTATCCGAAAACTATGAAATAAGGCTCATTTTAAAGGTAAAAGAAAAAGGATTAAGAAAAAATTACAAAAATAGTATCATCTTTAAGTTTTTCATTTTCAAAATGGCCACCAAACTGGTTTTTCTCAATTTTCTGAAAAACTTATTTTTTTAAATTTTTTTTTTTTATTTTTTTTTTTTTTATTTTTTTTTTGTTTGCCATTTAATTCTATAAAACATACAACAACAACGAAAATTGGGTGATATTTTTGTTTTCTAGCAAAACACGTTTTAATGTCATGACCTACTCTATTTCTGCATATAAAATTTTTAACTTTTTTAAATTTTATTTTATTTTCACTCCAAACATACTATTTTCTTGCAAATTACAACTAAATAAGACCACAAACTCTTTATATATAGATAAATTTAAATTTAAAACAAAATTTATTGGTAAAAACAATTAATTTAGTAATTAATTACATTTTAAATCTAATATAATCTTCACTATTTGAATATTTCTTAAAATTAATGTAACCTTCTCCTGAAAGAATAACTGCATGGAAATTGCGAGTTCCTTTTACAGTTTTCAATTTTTCGAACCTACTGGCAAGCTGAATTTTTTTCGAGTTATATTCAATGTCAGAACAAAACTCAAAAACCATATCAGTCTTTAAAGTTTTAGCCAATTTGAATAATTCTGCTGCATTCGTAATGTTACCGTCAAATTCAACAGTGAGACTGGCTCTGGACGCCATTCTCTTGATAGTACCTCCTACTCCATCGCATTATATTCATAAAATTATTTTTATTTTTATAATGTGTTACAGCACCATCAGTAATACAATAAATTTTGGTTATTTTTTCGATGAACAGACGAACCGCCGCAGTGACATGACTAAGACAATCCGAGATAACAATGAAGCTGTAGTGCTGCAATTTCCCATCTACATTTATGTAAATTACAAATGGATGAATAGTCGCTTGCTTATTATTCCAATGAAAACCCTGCGCTGCATTCTGCATTATAAATGAATAATTTTCTGCAAAGTCACATGAAACAAGTGCTTCTGTAGGCTCCAGAGTAATTTTTTTATTTTTTACGAAGCTAGATAGTTGAAGTGAAATGAAGTAATGAGCAATCAGATTTTCCAGCTTCTTTATGAAGTAATCCAAAAATTCTTTTAACGGTTTTGAGTACTTTTCCAAATTGCATCTGTCAGTTGAAATCTACTGACTGAATGATAAATCAGCATCCTCGTAGTCGTTTTCCAGAAAATCGTTCTTCAAATATTCTCGAAATAAATTTAATCCTGGACAATTCTTGCATTTTAGAAGATAACATGTCGGCATCAAGACATAAAATAGATGAAATGCGATCTCGATCAATGATAACACCTAGATATCGAAATTCATCAACTGTGTTCACTAAGAAGCAGTCCTTATGAGGACATTGTGTGTTATTGTTTCTACTGCATTCGAAGGTATGATACGTTGTCTGAAGATACGCGATGGGGTATCCCTAAAATGTAGTAATTTCGTTTTGCGACTCAAAACAAAATTATGTGCTTCCAACCAAATAGACAAACTGTTTAAATCATGATCTATTAGAGCGATATTATCTTGAAAACTTGGACTAGCATATGTAAACGAGAAATCATCAGCAAAAGCAGCCAACTGCTTTTTTGGTTTGTAAAATTAAAAAACGAAGTTTTTTATTTTTCAAAGTTATAAATTTTTTTGAATTTCAAAAGTATTTTTTTGAAATTAAATAAAATTTTGCAAATTAATAAAAAGCTTTTTTATTTTAAAAACATATTTTATAAAATGATTTATAAAATACTTTATAAATTTAAAAAGTTTATTTATTTAAACATAATAATTTATTTCAAAAGAAGTGTTCTAGCATTTAAAACAATTTTTTTGATTAATAATGACAACTTATAAAAATGTTTATATTTATTGTTTTGCCAGAAATCCCGTTGTTTTATTTTTCAATTCGTCTATAGGCTGGTGCTACACGAGATTTTAGTTTCTGGTTTCAAACTAAGTCGTAATAGATTTTTATTGTTAATTTAAACCTTTATTTAAAATTAAAACACCAAATTTTTTTGTATTGTTTTATTCTGTTCTCTCGAAAATAAAATTTAAACAAAAATCTACATCTCAAAAATGTCCTTAAATTTTTTTATTTTCATTTCTATTTTTGTCATTTCGGATTCACGGTCAAAAATTTTATGGCGCACAGTTTTTGTCTGTTTGAAATAAAGGTTTAAATTAATAATAAAAATCTATTACGACTTAGTTTGAAACCAGAAACTAAAATCTCGTGTAGCACCAGCCTATTTTAATTTTTATTTTAAAGTGTTTTCTGCTATTTATATAATTCGCCAAATTGATATGTTCTTGTGTTATATATACTAAAAGTATAGAGGTATGATTTTCCGCAGTTTAGTCGTTGCAATTGCAACCTGATAACTTATAAGTAGAGCAACTTTTTATAAGTACGAAACCAAACTACCAAGACAACTTGAGAAGATACTCATTATATTTTTTAAGGGTCGTGTGTATTTTTACACAATGGCCCTGGGGGTTAAAAATTGTGGAGGGGGAGTTACATATTATGAATGATGACCTCTTTGTTTTTGCTGACTTGAACAGTCTCAAACATTGTGAATGTCATTGTATTGTAAAGCGTATTATTGCGAATTACTTTGATGTAATAAAATTGTGTGGCATACGCATAATTGTTAAAAAATAATGATTTAAAAATTAAAATAAATCTTTTAAGACCAACCAATAGTTTTTTATTCTTAAAAAACAATCTGTTAAAATTTAAGAAAACTATTTGACAAAAGTAATGAAAGTATTTATGAAAATAAAAACCATTTTTTAATTTTTATAAACAAATTTGGTGAAAAAATATATTTTAAAAATAAAAAGATTATCCTTTTGATTTTAAAAACGAGACTTTTCCCCTAAAAAATATATGTATATTTTTTTGATTTTATATGTATATTTTTTTATTTTTACTGGTTTTTTTTTCTCAGTGTAGCATTATCATCACCAACACTCGTAAAGAACTCGTTGAATTCATTAGCGATCTGTACTGGACCAGATATTTTGCTGCCTCTTTGATTAACAATTTCTATAATTTCAACTGGATCAGGCTTGCCGTTAATTATTTCGTTAACTGTTTTTCAATTTTGAGCATCACTACCATTGTTGTTAAACTTTTGAGAATAAAAACTATTTTTGGCTATATCAATTTGTAGGTTAACAGAGTCACACACCGTCAAGCTATATTGTTTCAATCTACGGTTGCTGTTATGTTTTTTTTCAAGGCGACAAATATTATTTCTTTTACGTCAGAAATCAAGTGCATTTTTTAATATGACCTTTAACGATTTTAATAAAATTATCGTAGGCCTTAGAAGCATATAGGCAAGAATAAACATCAGTCCATACTTCATACAATAGTAGTTCCTTTAGTTTATTGAAATCGATCTGTAAAACTTCAGAGGTTCTCCAAGATGTAGATTTAATGTTAAAGGTTCCTGTTAATTTAATTTCGATTAGACAGTGATCTGAAATTTTTAGGTCTAATACACTCTCTCTCTCTCTCTGGCACTATATCCCATTAAGGGATTTGGCTGCCTCAAATGAGGTTTCATAATCATATTTTGTCTAATACACTGTAAATTCTTTAATATTTCTTAGCCTTTTCGGTTTTTGCAAATATTTTGAAAAGTGTATTATTATAATTAGAAAAACCATTATGAACTAAAAGATTCTAAATTAAATTCACAATAATATTGGTCAAAATCAGTTTTTCAATGGAAATGCTATTTTAACAAAAAATTGTTTATCAACAAATATTCAGCCTTTGTACAGCCAGACTACTATAAATTAAGAGATCGCATTAATTTTAGAAGTGGCAACAATATTTTTAAGAGTATATACTATACACGTTCACATTCATTATTTTGAAAAGTATATATTCAGGACATTCACGCAAAAACCATGAAAAACCAAAAGATTGTAAATTAAATTTGAAACAAAATTTGTTGCGATTTTTGTCATTTTGTCACAGAAAAGCAAGGTCTGATGAAAACATCGCGGGTGTGCGAGAGTGTACGAGAAACCCCTTGGCAGTTAATTTCTCGTCATTCTTGGTCTGCGACTTCAGATAGGCGAATTTTGTGTAGAGGCTTGGGTCACCCATATAAAATCCAACTGACCTAGGAACTTAAGGTAAACGACCATAGACAACGCCGTAGGCTATAGCTAGTTTAGCTCTGGAGCAGTTGAAAGTTGACACAAATTTCGCCAAAAAAATCTTTATTATTTATCGACGAGGCCAATTTTTGGATGAATGGATAAGCGTCAACCGGCAAAATTGTCTGATTTGGGCCGACACCAATCCACACGAGATACACCATCACAAAATGCATCTAGAAAAGTCACTGTTTGGTGCGGATTTTTGTCGAAGCGAAATTTCCATTATCGTAATCGTAAACGGTGAGCGCTACAGATCGATGATAAGCAACTTCTTGTAGCCTAAACTATGGATACCAACGACATTTGGTTCTAAACTATGACGGTTCAGGTTATTTGATTCAGCGGAGACGTAAACTCGCCAAGTGGCTACCGAGATCATGCAATTTAACGCCTTAAGATTTCTTCCTTTGGGGCTATCTTAAATTGCAGATCTATGCGAGTAAAATGCAAACAATTGATGCCCTCAAAGCAAACATAACGAACGCCATCCAGCAAATTCAACGAGATTTGTTCGATTCATTGAAAATTGGACCTCCCAATACGTCCCACCAAGGAAAGCCCCGGTGGACATTTAAACGATGTTATATTCCAAGCTTAAATACCATAAAATATTCTTTCAAAAAAAAAATTGAGTGGACATCTCACACAACACGTTTTATTTACATTTACAAATCGAGCATCCTCGTAAATTTAATTTCAAACACATTAGTTTGAAGTTAAGCTTTGATAATGATGTCGAATTGGCATCGAAAGCTTAGCAATTAATTATTTTAATTTTAAAATCTGAGCCATATACCAATAAAAACCTTATATTTACTATTATTGGCTCATTGGTTAATTTTTTAATTTTTACCGGAAATGATTTTTTTTTTTAAATAAAACTTCATTTTACCAAAGTTCGACATCTAAAAAATCTTCATACTTAACATTTTTGTATCGATTGCGAGATTCTTGCGAAATTTAGTGGAAATTTGTGTACCAGAAGTGGCAGATTGATTTTGTTGGTTTTCTGAAATTTACGCAGGAATTATGATTTCTGATTGTGAAAAACAGTTTTACCAAAAGACAAGTAACTTTAATGTTTCCCTTTAGAAATCAAGTGGGGTGTATTCGAGAGATCTATGTATGCATTCGTGGTAAAAGCAAGTCTGGTTTTTTGGCCACAACATATTTACCCCTCTAATTGTTTACAAGCTTTTCTGCATCAATGTACTTTGTGCCAATAATATTTCCCACGGAGACGCTGGCGTTCATGCGTAATGTTTACAAAAAATGTCAACAAAAGTTTCCTTTATATAATATAAAGGTTAGGAACATGAAAATTAGAATTTGTTATTTTATTTCCAGTAAAATTCCATAATACGAGTTACTTATAGTATACTCGTATTATCGAATTTTACTGGAAATAAAATAATAAATTCTAATTTTCATCCCAAGCTTCTTTTATTGCATCAATTTTAAAAAATTTATAAAATTAATTTACATTTAATTTTTTAATGTTTTTTTTTTTTCAAAAGTAATCATTTATTAAATTTGGTTATGCAACCAGTTAAAACTTATTATTTTAAAACAAAAAATCTATATATCTAGAAATCTAAATCTAAAATCTGATTCTATTTCCTGCCAATCATATTCCTGACGGAATACCTTTCTCGGCTATAGCAACGACCAAACCGGCTGAGAACCAACAACAACCTCGCCATCGTTCAATTGGTGCTGATCAAAAAGCAAAGCATACCACGCAGCAGAGTTCGAGTTGTCACAATGTGATGTCAGCGAATGCTGTCTACAGCGATAACCCTACATTTAATAAAATGTTAAAATGCAGAATATAATTAAATATTTAATTTATGGGAAATTTAAATTTGTTAAAGGATTTTAAATTAAATTAAGCAGTTACTCGAATTAATTTTACTAAAATTTTCTTTTTTGAACTAAATCAAAATAAGTTTATTCGCCATTTCCAACAAAGTAGCCGACATCTGGTGAACAAAACGTGGATCGCAGTTTATTATGGTTCAAGGGGGATCAAAACTGTCATAACAATCGATTTGACAATTCTCGTCCCCCTTGGAGACGTAGAAACCAACGCTATTCGGTGAAAACCGCCAATAGAGTTTCGCTGTTTATTTTATTTCTCGACGGAGGTCTCAACTCAAACTCGACTTTGGCATAAAGCAAAATATACATAAGAGGACTCATGTAGAGATGCTGAGGTTAATCTATTTTACTTTTGGCAATCTGTATAAGCCTAACAAGAACAATAAACTATAAAATAACTATGCCGATATGTTTATAAGATTCGAATATATGGATTAAATATAGAAAAAATTAAATTTGTGTATATAAATGTGGGATTTTATTATTTAAATCTTTAAATAAAACTATCGACGTCTTTTCACATGCGTTCTTTTATTATTTTTCATATAAACTAACTCGGTTACTATCTGTTAAACAAAACGAAAACGGTTATTCCCTACAACAACTCAGGGATGTATAACACAATCAGGGATTCGAAACCCACACTCGTCCATCCTACTCCTCATCCGACCCGGATGATTCGAACGACGAATCCATCCAAGGCTTGATAAACTCGGCTGCTGTTGACGTTCTCTTAGGGCCCTCGTGTTCACCTACCCTTTCTACATCGTAGCGTTCATTTTCTTTAACTTTGCACACCTTGTATGGTCCGAAAAATCTTGGCTTCAATTTTAAACCTGGTCCAAATTGAGTTCTCTTTATAGCTATTAAATCTCCGACTTTGTAGACCGTAGGAGCTTTGCGGTTTTTGCTAAATGATCGTCGATTTTCAATTTGTATTTTTTCTATTTGCTTCTTTGCAGTTTCTCTTAAACTATCTCGAGAGTTTCTGAAATTTTTAATAATTTCTTCATTAATAATTTCTTGAATTCTCGTATCAGTTTTCTGATGCATTTTAGTGCCAACTAATAACTCAACCGGAGTAACACTAATGCTTCGATTCAGCGTGTTGTTAAGACTTTGTTGCGTACTTCCGATGAATCTAAACCATTGATCTGGAGCGTCTATCGATAGCTTCGAGAGGACTGATATTATTGACTGATGGATTCTCTCAACTTGGCCGTTACCTCTTGGCAAGCCTGTAGTTATCGCAACATGTTCGATACCTTCGACTTCCCAATATTCCTTGAATTCGTTGCTTGTAAATGCGGTTCCCTTATCAGTCACAATGCGCATTGGATTACCAAACACTTCTCTATGCTTTTGGAGTTTCTCCAACACTTCCTTCGACGTTGTGGATTTCGTCGCATATATCCACACAAACTTCGTAAAACCATCTATCATTACTAACACATGATTATATTGCTTCTTAGTTGTCACCATTGGCCCGAGATGATCTAAATGTATAGTATGAAGAGGTAGATTTCCTTTTTCGATTGGATGTAAGTATCCTTCTTGTTTACCCATTTTTCGGTTGCACAAGATACACTGAACGCAATTCTTGACACTTGTTGTAATCTAGTCAGACATCTTTTCAAACCAGAAATCTCGTTCGATCAACTCTTGCACCTTCCGTACACCGTAATGACCAATTTCGTGATTACGCTTTATAACCTCTGCTTGCATTTTACGCGGGACGACTAACAGTTGGTTACCATCTTTTATTTTGTACAAAAGATCACTCTCTACCATAAAATTTTTGTATGGGCCATTCTCAAGTAATTTTATCACTGCAGCGATGAATTCGTCACTTTGCTGAGCACACTTCAAACGTGAAACAATATCGTCGTCAACAATTAGAACAGGATTGCGTGAGAGGGCATCAACGTGTTTCATTCGGGTACCTGGTCGGTGATTAATTTGGTAGTCGAATTCTTCTAGAGACAACGCCCACCTTGCCACTCTAGTCGTCAAACTTGGTTTTTTCATCGTCATCTCGAAAGCGGCACAGTCCGTTATGATTTTAAAATGCGTGCCAATCAAATAAACGCGAAATTTTTTAAGTGCATAAATGATGGACAACACTTCCAACTCATAGCTGCTATATTTCTTCTCTGCGTCTGTCGTCTTGCGGCTTGCGTAATAAATTGGGTGGAACTTTCCATCGTCATGCTGTTGCATCAATATGGAACCATAGCCATGCATTGAAGCGTCTATGAAGCTCAGTGGGCAGCCGGTGTCTAAATAATTGAAGCACAGGATTACCCGTGAGATGTCGTTTTAGCGAATTAAACGCCATTATCTCTTCCTCTCCGAACAAAAAATCCACACCCTCCCTCAACAAATCGCTTAATGGCCTGGCGATCACCGAATAATTGTATACAAATTTACGAAAATATCCCGTCAGACCGAGAAATTGCTGAATCTGTTTCTTTGTCATGGGCTGCGGAAAATTCCTCACGGCCCTCGTCTTGCTTTCCGATGGACTTATCTTCCCGTCATGAATAACATGTCCGAGATATTCCACTCGTCTAAAAAGAAATCTGCACTTCTTCCAGTTAATATCGAGTCCATATTCAGAAGCTAATTTCAGTACAATTTTCAAATTTTCAATCGCTGATTCATTATCGGTAGCCAGAATAATGATGTCGTCTAGATAAAGCGACATTATTCCTTTACGTATTAAATCACGAAAGATGTTATTCACGAATCTCATGAATACACCAGGACTGTTACATAGCCCAAATGGTACTTTCCTAAATTGGTACTACCCCGTTGGTGTCACAAACGATGTATATTTGCGACTTCCTTCTTCAACAGCGACATGGAAAAATCCGTTTCTTAAATCGAGCAAGCTAAATACCCGAGCTTCTTGTATTCGATCCAACTGATCCTCTATCAGCGGAAGGGGGACGCGGGCTTTAACAGTTTGGCGGTTAATCTTCCCGTAATCCACGCACAAACGTTTTGAGCCGTCTTTCTTTGAAACCAAAACAATTGGACTAGAGAACTCCGATGAACTAGGTTCAATTATTCCGCTTTTCAGCCAATCTTCCATTATTTTATCAACCAGCTCCATCTCGTAAATCGACAAACGTCTAGGATTCTGACTAATTGGCGTTTCATCCTTCAAAATTATTTTGCAGTTTACATCTGAAGTTTTCGTCGGTGTTGGTGAATACTGCTGATATAATTGCTTAACGACCTGAGCATCACTTCGGTCGATAATATGCGTAACATCAATAATTTCATCTTTAACTTCTGATAGTATCGCACAAAATTCGTCGTTTTTACGGATATTCACACCGTTCTCATCGATAGTCACTTTTGCTTCACAAAGCAGATCACAGCCAATCAAAAGATTTACGGGGATAACATCGTTAGGCACTACATGTACCGGCACATGGAAATTGTCACCGTTAATAACGATATCTGCTTCAAATTTTCCAAATGTCTCAATCTTCTTACCAGCAAGTCCCTTCAACGTTGATCTGGATTTCAGAGGTTTCATAGTGTTCAAATTCAAATATGCGTCAGATCGGATCAAATTTACGGAACTTCCCGTATCTATCAGAGCACACACTTTCATATCGTCAATTAATACGTCAATTTTCATTCGATGTTCTTTTGTCGTACACAAGCTAACATTCGTTTTCGATAAAGTAGAACACTCGAAACTTTTGTGTCCAAACGCATTACACTTAAAGCACCGTACGCCATCAGATTTCCTTTGACAATCCTTCGATAGATGACCGTATTCATTACAGTTGTAACACTTATTCTTATTACGTCGGGGATTTATTGATTTATTACCACTCGGCACTGGTTGCTCCAGTTGTTGATTAGATTTAGCATTATTTGAGGTAGCCTTGTTCATTGATTTAATTTTTAATTTTTCAAATGCTTCATACATTACTCGAAGATCTTTAACATTTTTAGCATCAAATAACCAAATCTTATTTGAATCCTCAATACAGACACCATCAATGATGTATTCCAAAATTACTTCGTTCTCGATGTCAGCCAATGCACCAATTTCGCGCATACGCAAAATGTACTGATGTATAGTTTCATGTTTTCCCTTTTTAGTTTTTATTAGCATCTGGTGAACAGTAGCGCTACTAACATTCACATGAAATTCGTCGAGTAACACTTGTTGCAATGATTCCCAATCCTTTGCGCTCGTAGAATGTAATAGCATCTTGGCTGTGCATTCGCTGTAAATTACTCCAACCTAATAGTTCTGATGTTTCACAAAACTCTATCAACCACTTTTTAATTGGATAGTTGTCATCGCCGCTAAATGTTGATACCGAATCTTCAACGTCTTTAAATGCGAAATTAGTTTTCTCGGTATACATATCAGCATTACTTCTACTTTCCAATTCCGAACCGCAAACATTTCTTGTGAAATTGTCCTTGATTAGCGTCATCGCTCGTTCATAGCGTTGAATTAATTCATTGCGCTTTCCAACCGTACTAAGCCCCAACTTGGATAGCTCTTCTTTCATGGCTTTTACCGTTTTTGTTTGAAATTCATCCATTTTGAACAAAACTTATTTCAACAATTAAATGTTTTCCCGTCTTAAATTTTCTCAGAATTTTATTCAAACCAATTATCCGTCACGTCTATTAACTAGATCCTGGTTGAGCCCCAAAAATATGGGATTTTATTATTTAAATCTTTAAATAAAACTATCGACGTCTTTTCACATGCGGCTTTTATTATTTTTCATATAAACTAACTCGGTTACTATCTGTTAAACAAAACGAAAACGGTTATTCCCTACAACAACTCAGGGATGTATAACACAATCAGGGATTCGAAACCCACACTGGAAAAACCTGCTTATAAAATTTGCACTACTTGATTTCTCTTATATATTTATTGCTCGATGATTACATTTAGTCAAGACACATTGTTGGAGATATTTCTGTGTAGACAACTTATTCAAATAAGTCCCCTCCCTAAGTTTCAAATTAGTAAGTAATTCGAAAAAGGCCTAATAGATTTTGTTCCGGCCTACTGAGGAATAAAGTTCAAAGCATAATTCCGTAAAGTAGAAATTTGTTTTGTCGAAACTTACTAGAAAGAAATGGCGAACTTACAGCAGTTTTCACTGACTACCACTTTATTTGAGACTCACTTCATAATCGTTTTCATATAGATAACGCGAAAATTTGACTAACTGTTAGCTGGCACTAAGATAAATCCCTACTACTATTTAGCCCATTTTGAGAATTTTGCAACGAAATTGGCACGTTTAGTTCACAGCTGTTATTTACACGGCGTAGAAGAATCAAGGTTCAAGATAAACACCGATTCATAGGATATTCATGTAAATACGCTTAAAACATATAGTATAGAACGTACTAACACTAATCACCTTGCTATACCTCAATCCTAATTTTATAAAGAAATCAAATAATTTTCATTTTGATGTTGTGCTTTCGTTTTAAAAACAAGTATTGTAAAATTTTCGCTATTTCCTTTCCAACCAAAATAAATAATTACCATCATAACTATAATTGTATGACAGACCATCCACCAGACCAAACAACTCAAACAGTATTTTCCCTCGTCGTCGTTATCCAATTGATGGAATCTAAAACTTTGCGGCCCCCCAAAAAAAAAGAAAAATTAAAACGAAATAGAAACGAAAGTCATGAAAATTCTTTTCACCCAACATACTCGTACATATAACAACATTATACTTTATTACAATTGCGTCAAGAAGTAAAATTCAAAGAAAATTAAAGGATTGGACAATAAACCGAAGAAACGATTTTTTAACAATTTTAAAATAGTTGTAGTTTTAGTTTTCAGTTGAGTAGTGATAATTTGGATTGTGATAAGTGATGTGGTAAAAAATGTATCTGTAGTTGTTTAGAACATTGTGTTTGTGTGTGGCGTGTGTGACCCTGCAAATTATAATTATTAATCATGTCTAAAGATCAGTTGAACACGTCAAGGTATATTTAGTTACGTTGAATTATTATTTAACATTTATAATTTAAGAAATTTATCGGATATTATTTCAAAAAGTTTGCTTTATCGTTCTAAAGTATGATTTAAAACTGCGACCGTCGTTGAGCTTTTGAGTTTTTGGTTAAATATTTACGCCCGCATACAATGTTTAAACGTGTATTTATCAAAAAAGTTCTTTGATAAGCACAGAACAATCAATATTCACACTTTGAACATTAACAATATGACTAGGTTAGCTCAAATAGTGTCAATGTAGGCTAAAAAAATATCGATTAATAATTCAACTGAACGAATGTTATTTCGACGTGAGCCGTAGAGCCGACGGTTCTCAATTAGAATATTTGAGTATTATGGCAATATTTCGCAATGCATGGCTCTTTTAATCCACATAGCCTCCTATATTGATAGTTCTGTGACATTGATATAACTCAGTTTGAGAAAGTCTCGAAATTAGACGAAATTGGACTAGATCCTCGTAGTTACTGGGGCCGAACAAATAAATTCGTATTTCATCTCAATTGTCTGCGTGGCAAAAGTCAAACAAAGATATGTAAAGCTCATCCATCTCAAAGAGACAGGCATAATAGCTACTAATTTTAGTTGATCATGTCATATATAATGCTTTGTCGTAATCCAAATTCGTGCTTTTAAATTCAAAATAATCGGGTAAAAGTAAAATATGACTTGTTATCCCGTCCTTCTGACTCTAATTTATCTTTGGTCAATTTTTTTTTTTTTTTTTTTTTTTGTAACTATTGCCAAAGGCTTTATTCTTGAATCTTTCTTTATACGAAACTAACAAGAAGTGTGAAATTCTTAAAAACTATATTTTATTTTAAATTAAGCCTTAACCTATGTTAATACTTAATATCATTATGCATTATTATTATTAAATTATTATTATTTACTTAATTTTAGTGTGTTAGCTCATCATGCACGTAATTATTAGATTATATTTCTCAGTTAATTAAATCTAGAGGATCTGCCCTGCGCAGCCGTCTGTATTTCGGTTGCCTTAGTAGTTCTCTAGCTAATTCGTTAGGGTGTGATTCCAGTTTCAGTTGGTACTTTAGACTGCATGATTTAATTGTCTCTTTAACAGTTTTGATTCCTAAATCTCTATGGATGTTGCTGTTTCGAATATACCAAGGGGCATTTGTAATGCTACGAAGTATCTTTGCTTGCGTTCTTTGTACAATATCTATATTTGATGCACTAGTTGAGCCCCATAGTTGGATTCCATATGTCCATATGGGGATTAGGATCGCTTTGTATAGTAGAACCTTGCAATCTAGAGAGAGTTTCGATTTTCTACCGATTATCCAGTACATTTTAGAAAATTTTATTTTTAATTGATTGCGTTTTGTTTCAATGTGCTTTTTCCATGTCAATCTTCTATCGAGATGAAGACCGAGATATTTGACGTTTGTTTGTTGAGGAATTGTGATATTGTTTAATTTTACTCCTGGGCATGTACGTTTATTCAATGTGAATGTTACATGAGTTGATTTACATTCATTCGTCTTTATCCGCCAAGTTTTTAACCAATCTTCTATTTTGTGTAGATGTTCTTGTAATTCTCTCGATGCTGTTTGAGGATTTTTGTGCGAAAATAATATAGCAATGTCATCAGCAAAAGTTGAAGTGACAATTTTTTCAGTTATTGGTAAGTCAGCTGTGAATAGCAAGTATAGCACAGGTCCCAATACACTACCTTGCGGTACTCCTGCCTTTATCTCGGCTAGATCAGTAGTGGCCGTATTTTGTTTCACCTGGAACATCCTTTGGGCTAAGTATTTTTCAAGAATTGAATGAAATTGGCTAGGCAGAAGAGTTTTAATTTTGTAAATTAATCCTTCATGCCATACTTTGTCGAAAGCTTGCGCAATATCCAAGAAAACTGCCGAGCAATATTTCTTTTCTTCTAAGGAAAATTTAATTGTATTTACAATTCTGTGCACCTGTTCTATTGTGCCGTGTTGCTCTCTAAATCCAAATTGGTGATCTGGTATAATGTGACCTTCAGACAGTATAGGTATTAGTTGTTGTAGTAGCATCTTTTCAAAAAGCTTTGAAATTATCGGGAGTAGACTTATTGGCCTGTACGACGAGACTTGGGTTTCGTCTTTACCTGGCTTACGAATCATGATAATTTGAGATATTTTCCATTTTTGGGGAAAGTATCCACATCTCATAATCGCGTTAAAAATATATGTTATATATTTTATGCATGTATCTGGTAATTCTTTGATCATTTTTCCAGTTATTAGGTCATGACCTGGCGCTTTCTTAGGATTTATACTGTTTTTGATAACCGTTTTGACGCATTTACATTTAAATTTTACTGGGTTTGGGTTCGACTCGTCCCTCGTAAACTGTGGTAGTACGCAATCGTTATTTTGTTCGTTTGGGGTGAACACTTTTTGTAGATGGTTAGAGAAAGCGATGGCCTTTTCTAAGTCACTTCTGGCCCAGTGACCATCTGGTTTCCTTATCGGTGGGTTCGATATCTCTGGCCTTTTTAAATTTCTTGCTGCCTTCCACAGTGAGTAATCGGTTTTTTCTGTTGCTGTGAGCTCACTTAGGTAATTCTGTATTCCTAAATTTTGTTCTTCCCGAATTGCTTCTCTCAGAGCTTTAATAGCTCTATTTAATTTCCATTTATGCAAAGGAGATCGGTGGAGCTGCCACAGCCGCCGAATTGCCCGCTTCTCTGCCAATAATTTTTGAATGTTACTTGAAAGCCTTGTATTATTTTCGGAATTTTTGTTAACCGGAGTAGCTTTTTTTGCAGCCATTTCCATTATTTGACTTAAGTTTTCTATCGCGGCATCAATGTCTTCTGGTGTGCGAAGTGGAACATTGAGATGACAATTCACATTTACTATGTTTCTATAGAGAACCCATTTCGTTAGTTTGTTTGTTAAACGTTGGGGTGGTTCAGTTTTTAATGCTTGGGTACTTAATGTTACTATTATTGGTGAGTGATCTGATGATAAATCATAACAGTCAACGACTTGAGCATTGTTGCGCGCTATTCCTCGTATTACACAGAAATCTATTAAATCAGGAATTTTCTTTCTATCTGTAGGCCAATATGTGGGGTGTCCAGATGATAAATAATCTAGGTTTTTCTCGTTTATTGCTTCGTAAAGTTGCTTGCCCTTGGGTGACGTCAACCTCGAACCCCATTGCACATGTTTAGCGTTGTAATCACCCCCTGCTAGAAATTTGATTCCCAACTGATTGAAGTAATCGATAAATTGTTGTTTTTTAATTGCGTGTTTCGGTGGGCAGTAGACAGCCGATATTAATCGGTCAATTAAAAAAACCTTTAAAGCTCTGTATACACTGAGATAGAAGAGAACCATTTCGGGAATATAGAAATGGATATAACTTTCGGAGGAGTAAAATAGTTTTTCTAATTTTTATTCCTACTTTTAACAATCACGCACTTTAACGGTAACATATACCCTGGAGATATACTCGACGCGACCGACGTGACTAAGTAAAAATAAAAAGTTAAACTATGAGAATTTATACTAAAGCAATTATACTCGACGCGACTCAGACGTGAAACAAAAAAAGTTGAATTAACTTTAACTTTTTGTTGTTGTTTAGTACTATAGTGACATCTTACAGAAATTTTATGAAATAATTAACCAATTTTATTTTATTTTTGTTAGCATTTTGACCTTTTGAAAAATCAACTGCGCGTTTTTCTTTCAAGTACTAACTTTTAATATTTTAAATTTTTATTATTTCGCAAAAAATTAAATAAATATAAAATAAATAAAAAGAAAGTCAAAAGTTAAATAAATGTCGGAAACGTGAATTCATATATTGAGTTTATCCTGGGTATACACGTAAGCGCGTTTTTGACATTTCGAAGCTTCTGAGTAACGTCGAGTATATCTCCAGCAATAAACTTATGGATTAGAATGCTGTGACTAAATGATTACGTCGTTACAGGCAAGCTTTATGATTAGATATGCTTAAGTACTCAAATTGTCCCTTATTAGATAGTGGTGCAACCATCAGCGTGCTAGGTGCTGGCTCGAATATCTATTTTTGGAATTAGGCTTAATTCCACGGGAAAAATCTGCTGTCAGTAAAAATAAAAGCGAGAAAAATATATAGATTTTACTGGTTGTGCACGAAACAAAAAATGTTGTAAGGAAAATTTTACTGAGAGAATAACTGTGATGGTGTTACGTGTTAGTGTGCTACAATAATGTGCTATAAAAAATGTAAACTGAAGTATTTTTTATGGCAGCATTGTTCACACATCTAAAAAAAATGTATGTAAAGATAAGACAATTTTTCTCACACTCAAGTCGTATTCATACGACGGATAAAAATCTCGGATTTCTCCATCCCAGATTTTTTTCAATTTTTTTCTACTCTTTTGAATGAAAAAAAAAACGTGTCTGTTGTATAATTTACGTCATGCAATTGGTTAAAAGGATGGGATAGAAGAAAAATCCCGGATTTTTATCCGTCGTATGAATAGGACTTCATACGAAATAAATCGTTCGCCATTTTTATAGTCATGTCCATTTATTTTTTTTCGAGTTTAAATTTGTTAACGTTGGTGGTTTTTTTGCGGTACATATATAAAAATTAAAATATACAAAAAATTGAAATATTTATACAAAAATATACGAATTACAACTTTTATGGAAATTTTAGGTAAAGCCAAAATGTAATTGTCAAAATGAAACCATACAATTTTACTATAAAAATGATTATAAAACATATTTCTTTTCTTTGTCACTCTTATGCTGCGTACATGACATCGGAAATAAATAATTCTATACTCGCTAACGAACTCAAAACCAATCAAATTACATGAAATGCTTTATACCACGCCTACTAGTTCTGAACGAGTTGAAATTGTTTTAACTTTGTTGTTGTTTTAATACATTTTGTGTGAGTTTTCGGTAGAGATTTACAATTTGTTTTTGAATTTCTGTCAAAACATTGAAAAGCCGTCGTGATATTAGTATTAATTCATGATATTTTTTTTTTGCTGTGTAGTTAACACTGCTGCGATGCGTTTTTGTTAGAAATTGAGAAAACTTGCGAAATAACGCATGCTATGCGAAATGCATGTGTTTTTTTTCAAATAAAATAGTACGTGGATTCTAAATTCTCCGCATGCGAAATTTCACTCGGCTGTTTCCAGAATTATGGAATTTTATTTAATTTTATAGATATTTTTTGAAGTGCTAAATCTTTTAAGATGATCCATAACCCAAGGTCACCATACATTATCAAAAGCTCTCGCGATATCCAAGAACAATCCTAACACATACTTGGGTTTGAGGCATACCCTTTGTTCATTAACGTTAAAATTGCATCTTCCGTTGGTAGCCGAGTAAAGCCTAGTTTATCTAGCAGCTTGAAAGTAATTGAGAGAAGGACTAGCGGAGAAACTCTCCCGCCTCTAAACACTTATTAAATAAATATGTAATAAGTTTACTCCCAATAATTGACTACGACACATTTAATACTTCTGTTCCAATGAGGTCCGATCCAGGCGACTTACCATTTCCCTACTCTTAATGCTTTTACAACCTCTATTATACTGAATAGAGTTGCATCATTAATATTACATCCACCTGCTTCTCGGTGTCATTTACAGGATCATGATCAGGAAGCAGGGTGTTTAGTAGAAGCTGGTTTGTTTCTTGCCAAGTTGTTGTTGTTGTGCTATTTGAAGAATTGAGAGAATTGAGCTTGATGACTCACGGTATTTAATTTCTCCCATCTGGTATTTATCGACAAAACCCCAGGGCCATAACCCTGTATAACCATGTAAGGAGACAACATTTTCAAAGCTTTTCTGTGTCATGCAATCTACTTGAGATACGAGCTTTTTCATTGCATGTACGATGGTTTCTTTATTTCCTTTAAATCCACTTGTCTCGTGTTTTGAAATTCTTTGCGACTTCTTTGCACTTCCTTACGATTCCAGTCAAGACTTGGAGTCCGCCATCAGGCCTTTGTTTAGACCATTTTTATCTGAGTATGGCAGCTTCACAAGCTGTTATTATACTATAAGTCACAGCAATTGTAGGTCTGTTCATGATATCTTTGCTGTTACAATCTTCCCAGTTTATACGAGCCCAAATGCTAGAGAGATAATCATTGAGGAGTCCAATTAGCTCTTTTAATAGCAAACCTTTTATTTATTTCGCAGTTACTTTGGAATCCGTGTTTTTCAGAGAGCTTTACTAAGATGCTGTATAATATAGCAGAAATTACGTCCCTTAAGCTAGCAGGACTCATACAGCAGAACATTACAAGATGTATTTTGGGCTCCATCCCTTCCAACTAAAACGCGGGTTCTGCTAGCTTTAAAAAAAAGTTAGCAGAACCCATTTCAAAAAATAATTTAATTTTAATAATTTAATAATTACACAATTGGAAAATTAATGGTTAATTTTAGGCTAATTAAATGCCCTATTTAAATTTTTTTATTCTGCTCGATCTAGAAAATGCAAAAGGCTTTATCATTTCAAATCTAGCATAACCCAAATCGAAAATCGGACCAAAACCGAAATTAGAACTCAAAACAAGATCTAATAATAAACAAATAATTTTAGGCTCATTATGGCCTAATCAAATGACCTATTAAAAATGTTGGGCTCCACCCTCTTTTGACCAGACTTCAGGTCATTTTTTTTTTATTTTTTATTGGTAACTATGCGATCTGTTTTTGGGGCTCAAGGCTCAACCTGCTCTTCCGCGGTTATGCTTTATACGTCCTTATACTTTACGCCTCTCGGCCAACTCGAGAACGTACGGCTATAGGACTGATTTAAGACCATCTGCACATTGCAAGCTCCATGCCACCTTATACTGGCATATAAGATGGGTCGGCCCATGGATTTTGCACATCGACGGGGGGTCATAGATGTGTTACATTTCACCACAGATCGTAATCTGTCGATGTAATTTCACTTTGCATCCTGCCCCTATCGGGATTCGAACCCAGTACCTCCTAGTCCAAACGCCAAAGCTTTAACCACTATGCCATTTGGTCGGTTTCAGGTCATATAATCTAAAGCTAGCAGAACCCAAATCGAAAATCGGACCAAAAACCGAAATTAGAACGCAAAACATTTGAGACATTTGAATAGGCCATAATATGAGTCTAAAATTATTTGTTTGTCAATTGATCTTGCTTTGAGTTCTAATTTCGGTTTTGGTCCGATTTCGAATTGGGTTATGCTAGTTTTGATATGATAAAGCCTTTTGCATTTTCTAGATCGAGCAGATTAAAAAAATTTAAATAGGGCATTTAATTAGCCTAAAATTAACTTTTAATTTTCCAATTGTTTTTAAATTATTTTTGAAATGGGTTCTGCTAACTTTTTTTAAAGCTAGTAGAACCCGCGTTTTAGTTGGAAGGGATGGAGCCCAAATCTTTTAATGCGGCATTTAATTAGCCTATAATTATCCATACAATCTTGTAATGTTCTGCTGTATAGGTTCTGCTAGCTTAAGGTACGTCAGAAATTTGACAGCGGAAAATAAGAGATTAAGCTATTCACTGCTAGTGGCAGGACTATCCCAAAAGATAATTTTTTGTTGTATAATTATACCAGCGGAAATTTTTTATTCATTATGTATTATTTTTTTCACTAAATAAAACAACTCAGCAGAATAAAATATTAAAAGTGGTCCTTAAAATGACAAATTGATTGATCTTCGAAATAATGTATATGAAATCTTGAAATTTACAAATATTCTGTCTTTCCGACATTTCATAACGAATTACGATGAAATTTGGATAGTAGTATTGATCAGCGATTTTAAAGTACGCTTTGGACAAAATTCTAGGATCTGTTCTTGCTGGACTAAACTGGCCATTTCATAACCAGTCCTTATGAACAATGGTATTTGTTTATTTTATACGATATAAACAAATTTTAAACTGAAGGAAAATCGGCCATTTCTTAATTAAATTTTGTAAAATTTGCATCGCATACAGGGTCAATTCGGAAAAAGTTTATGGACCAGAATGCTCACTATTTTTTTTTTTTTGATTTTCTTGCTGCCATATAAGATATTTTCAGTTTTTGGCCAATACCTCAAAAACTTCCACTAATAACCAATACTTCATGGAAGGGAGACTATATGGAAAATTTGGAGAAAATTTATGGATTAGGATTTCCACTATAAATTTTTGGTGTTCTAAACAGCCATATCATCGGTTAAGAATTGATCGAGTTCCGTCCCAGGTGGCCATATTCCAGAAGTTCTGCCCAAAATCATTTAAGAATATCCCACTTCCATCCAACATACCCAATCCCAACATAATCGGCATTGTTATAGATACTCTGTTGATGGTTTGATGTAAATTTGATGTTGTTACCTGTGACTTCACGGTCATAAATTTAAACATGTTAGCGATTTCATCATCAACCTTACTTCCAGGAATGGCTAATGATCTTGGACTGTTTAGCTGTATCAGGTTCAGTTGTTGCCCAAGTTGCTCCTTGTTTAGAATGATGCTGTATAAGATAGTGGAAATTTGATAGTGGTAAATAGGAGATTACGCTACTCGCCGCAAGTGGCAGCACTATCACTAAAGAGAATTTATTTTGTTATGTAATTACCAGCGAACATTTTTTATTCATTATGCATCACTTTTTTCACTAAATAAAACATCCCGAAGTGAAGGAACGGTCATACTGAGACTACATGGAAAATTTATAGATTAGGACTTCCACTATAAATTGTTGGTTTTTACGGCCATATAAGTTATTTTCAGTTTTTGGCCAATATCTCAAAAACTGCCACAAGTAAACAATACTTTCGGTTGTTTTTATGCTAATCCATAAATTTTCCATGTAGTCTCAGTAAGACCTAGGCTATTATAAAAACAACCAAAAGTATTGGTTATTAGTGAAAGTTTTTGAGATATTGGCCAAAATTTGAAAATAATTTATATGGCCGCAGAAAATCAAAAATTTATAGGGAACATTCTAATCCATAATCTTTTTCCGAATTGTCAGTGTATGCGATGCAAATTTTACGAAATTTAATTAGGAAATAGCCGAGATCTCTTCAGTTTAAAATTTGTTTATGTCTTGTAAAATGTACAGTACTAACAGTTTTTCATAAGGACAGGTTATGAAATGGCCAGTTTAGTCCAGCATGAACAGATTCTAGAATTTTGTCCAAAACTTACTTTAAAATCTCTGATCAATCCAAATTTCATCGTAATTCGTTAAAAAATAGCGGAAAGAAAGAATATAGTTAAATTTCAAGATTTCATATACCGAGTTTCTTTACTTCGGAGGTCAATCAATTTGCCATTTTAAGAATCACTTTTAATATTTTATTCCGCTGAGCTGTTATTTATTTAGTGAAAAAAGTGATACATAATGAATAAAAAAAAATCCGCTGGTAATTAAATAATAAAATTAATTCTCTTCAGTGATAGTGCTGCCACTTGCGGCGAGTAGTGTAATCTCTTATTTTCCGCTCGCAAATTGCCGCTATCTTCTACAGCATTAATTGTTTTGTGATCGCAAAATATCTAATTCGTTCTAACACTCCCACATCCAATTTTGTTCAGCAACCCGCTGGTTGGTCACTAGCTATGCTCTTCAAGCTATGACTAGATATGAAATCCTCAACTTCGAGACTACGAGAATTTGTTGTAGTTTCAACCAGAGAGCTGATCTTGCGATAAAATCCCCATTAATTATGGCTTGTCTTCCCTTTCAAGTTAAGAATAGTATCTAATCTCTGCAGATACGGCTGTATTTTATCGCTACCCTAAAAGTAGATACTCATGATGTAAAATGCTCCCAGCTAGGGTTCTCAGTTCTACGCAGATACAATGTGGGTTACTAATTTGGCTGAGCTTCGTGGTAGTAATACTGTTATGGTTTATGGTTACTGCAGATTTATATTCCACGTGTATTCGCATTGCAACTATTGCTCTTGTTGATATACCCACTATTCTACTATTTGCCCAGTACGGCTCTTGCCGTACATACCACATCAATAGTGATTTCTTGTATACTTAATTTTGTTGGTTGGCACTTATGCGTTTCTTTTTTTTGAACATTCGCTGTACTTACGTCCCGATTCAGAACAGTGGCCACAGAATACAGTTTCTGATTTACAATATTTCCCGTATATGTCCAAAAAGCGTTCAGAACGGCATAATTTAAAATTCCATTTTTAAAAACTGCATATTACAAAACGGCATAGGTAACAAACAGCATTTTTCAAAATTGTGGTTTTCAAAAAGATATTTTTTAAAACTGCACAAGGTAGAATTGAATCTTTTAGTCGATTATGAATCTAGAATGATCTGTTCACTAATTTTTGGAGTATGACCTACTAGGTATGGTTATTTACTAACGGAACACAATGAAATTTGACATGAATGAAATTTTTGAACGATTCTTGGAAACAATTCTAGGATAAGCCACATGAAAAGGAACCTTTCTATTTCTTAGTCGATTAAGATCAAATATCACATGTTCTTATGGTAGGGTTGAATTTACAAATGATTTATAATATAATTGACGAAATGAAATTGATTATGATAAATTTCTTCTACATGTTTTATATAAAACTTGAGTAGGTATGTTATAAGAAAGGAATGCCTTCATTGGAATTTCAAACTACTTGAAGATTTAGTATGCATATAGTACTCTCCTTCACATAAATTTTTATATAGACCTTTGAAGCTCTAGTTTAATACAATTGCATGATTGCAGCGGATTACTCCATATTAGTTTCAAGATATGTAGCGATATAAACGTACGTCGCCACTACAATTGTTGTTTGGGGTTATTCCTTCTTTCTCTTCCTTTTTTATCTATGTCGTTTTGAAATATTTGAAAAATGCAATTTTAAAAACTGCAGTTTTGTGAAAGGTCGTTTTGAAAAATGCTGCTATAAAAAACGCAGTTTTGAAATTTACCATTTAGAAAAAGGCCGATTTGTATCTATGTCGTTTTGTATCTATGTCGTTCTGTACCTTATGACGTTTTAAAATATGCCGTTTCGACCGGGACCTGCCCAAACATGTGGTATTACAACAACTAGTTATAGGTAATAGGAAATCAGGAATAATATATTAGAATACCACTTGAGGTATATTCGGCTCTACCTCAATGACCCAGTGCTCCATGTCTTAGGTCTCTGGAACCGATTCTAAAACAGGTTTTTATCCCTTTCGGATCCACATCTGACAGGTTT
This sequence comes from Nephrotoma appendiculata, assembly GCA_947310385.1. NCBI lineage: Eukaryota > Metazoa > Arthropoda > Insecta > Diptera > Tipulidae > Nephrotoma > Nephrotoma appendiculata. The sequence continues at coordinate 144,210,169 of OX371223.1, forward strand.
CGTTTAGTTATAAGCGCTGGAAGCTCTCTTTGCTCGAGTTCTCTGCTAACATCGTATATGATCGATCATTTTTGATAATCGTGCAATTTGGCCGATTTCGGATGAGTGAGCAGGTGCATTAACCTCGTATAATAGCGCCTTTCTCTTTAAAAAATGGGTTCGTGTCTCTTTTAATTTCTCGTTGAATCCGTCCAATAATACACAATAGTACTGTCGAATCGTAAAAAAACTTCTGCGGATTAACAGCCGTTGATCCGCCTATTTTGGGTCACACCTTTTTCATTCCCAAGCTTTAATGTAAAATGTTCATTGTTGCTTTATATATGGTTCGCCCACGACCTCTGCAACTCTTATACACATTTTTATATGGAGATCAGCAAAAATCATGTCATGAACCTTTTCGACGATTTTCTCAGTCACCGCAAGTGTGCCAGGCGTCCTGTGCGCTGAACAAATGGGCGTAAAATTTAAGAAACTCGTATATCACCTTACTACTATCCTGCCACATTTAATAAACATTAAAAGCTCAACCTCGAATTATTACAATGCAATGGAATGCTAAAAATACACCACAAATGCATCTGATATCCAATTAATCAATACGCATTTCCATTGTGCGCCTAGAAATAGTAATCCATATCTAAATAATCGCATCCGCATGCAATCAAGCTTTAAATTAAACTTTAGGCTAAAGCATTTTAATTAAAGTTTCGATTCGAAAATTTGTAACACGTAAATATTTTACATTATAAGTCGAAGTCCATAACAATGTATTCGTTCGTACGTGTACAAATACGAGTAGGGATGTGTATGTGAAATGGTGTATCCTTCGGTATTTTAATATATTTACATAAATTAAAATCTCGTGCTGAAATATGTAATAAAGTTTTAGTGGTTTTTGTCGTTTTGCCATTGTTCGGTTGTGTGGTTGCGCACGAGTCCAGCATTTTCAACGATCAGTATAATACAACAACATTACATTTGCAAAATTATTGTATGGTACGGGTGTATCTATATACTCGTATGTTTACTGTTCGGAAAATAATTTACCTTAGATTTTCTCCCATTTAGCCATACAAATAAGTATTTACATAATTGTATGCATGAACATAAACTTAATTATTTTATTATTGTAGGGAAAAATTTCGAACGAATGAAGTTTTTGTGAAAATAATCAGCTCGTGTTGTGCCTACGTGATTTACTGTCGATGGAATGAGCTAGTGAAAATTCTGTTATGATGAAGGATGAGACCCATTCGCAGAAAAGAAGAAGTTTCTTCGCTGCGCTGGAAGTTGAAAAACTTAATCATCGCATTACGAGATTAGTGGAAGCTTAATGTCACTACTGAAGTCAGAGCAACTGATATCAGCGACATAATGACTGCCGATATTATATTATGTCTAACCTAAATCAGGACCTGCTGCCTACCTGTTGTAGTCCAAACATACCGTCCAACTTGAAATCGTCAGTGGAAAACTAACATCGCTTCGGTTGTTGGTATATAAACTGCTCTTCTCTGGAAGAGCGGTTAATCCAAAACCCTTTATCGAAGCATAGAAATAGTATAGTGTTATCAAAATTAGCTAACTGCTCCTCTAGCGTATTGCTTATCATCAAATTTTGTTTCTAGATAAATGTATACGGATCTGCGGCTTGCCGAAGCTATCGATAATGTACATTCAGTTCTTGACACCTTTCTCCTTTAATTTCTCACTTTCTATGTGACAGTCAATACCTATCCAACACACAATCCCTCCCGGTACTGTTGACAATGCAGTAAAAATTTTTACAATCACGATACTCTATCCATTATCCGAGGCACCATTAAACCAGATTACTATCATCCTTTGATACGATAACCAAAGCTGTACTAAATTATTAAAAACCACATTGTTAAATTTTTCTCTCTCTCTCTCTCTCTCTAGCTTTCACATCCCATGAAGTGATTTCGCCGCATGCACTAAGGCCCTCCATCCATCTCGATCCACCACTCTCGTGCTCCAGTTTCGACATCCTAGTGTTCGTAGATCTTGTTCGGCTGGTTGTTGGTGGAACACTTTATTTATCATCCGTTGTTGTGGAGACCTTGTAACGTGGCCGAGCCATCTCACTCGATTGGATTTGATGAATCCGATGATATCGCTGCCTCCGAGGAGTTGCTTTATTTCGTGATTCATACGAATCCGATATTCATTGTTCGCAACTTTAATTGGACCAAAGATTGAACAGACAACCTTCCTTTCGAAAGTTGATAACAATCTACAATCGTTAGAGGTCATGGTCAAGCTCTCGCTTCCGAAAGCTAGCACAGCTCTTATGAGTGCTTTATAAAGTGCGAGCTTGCACGACTGCGATAGATGTTTTGATCGCAACAATCTTGATTTGGCGTAGAAAACTCGTTGTCCGGCAGCGATTCGGGCTTTTATTTCTGCCTGCATATCATTCGACGATGTTATAACTGACCCGAGGTATTTAAAGTTTTCGACGCCATCAAAATTGTGGTTGCCAATTCCGAGATTTGCCATAGAGATGTTCCTAGGTGTTGCTAAATATTTGGTTTTACTGCTGTTCACCTCCAAACCAAGTCTTCTTGCGCAGCGATCAAGCGGTATGAAACTGTCTTTGATATCGCTAGGTCTTCGGCCAAGAAGCACGATATCATCTGCATATCCAAGAATTTGCCTGACTTATTAAACATACAGCGCGAAGTTTCGATGTTGCTTTTCCTCACTACGTACTCAAGCGCCAAATTGAACAGCAAAGACGCGAGTGCATCTCCCTGTCGAACACCAGATGTTATTTCAAAGGGGTCTGACACAGATCCTTCAATTACGATTCTACAAACAGACCCGGACGTTGTTAATTTACACAGAGAAACGAGTTTCTCTGGGATTCCCAGGTATATGAGCGCGGCCCATAGGTTGTCGCGGTTTATACTGCCATACGCCTGTCTGAAGTCTATATATAGCTGATGTATGGTTATGTTGTACTCCCAACATTTTTCCAAGATCATCCTCATGGTGAAACACTGGTCAGTGGTCGATCGGTTGGGACGAAAACCACACTAATATTCGCCAATGATGTTTTCGGCGAAAGGGATGAGTCTGGCAAGTACAATATTAGCCAACACTTTGTAAGCGTGTTCAATAGAGCTATGCCACGAAAGTTTTCACATTTTAGACGGTCGCCTTTTTTATGCAACGGACATATGAATGCGGTCTTCCAATTCTCCAGCAACTCTTCTTGGTCCCAAATACGAACGACGAGATCGTAGGGACTTGTTGCAAGTGTAGCGCCTCCTAGTTTAATCAATTCTGCGGGGATTCCATCAAGACCGGGTGCCTTGCCGTTCTTCAATCGACCAATAGCTGGTCTACTTCCTCTACTGTGGAATATTCGACAAAGACCTCTTCACCTGGCGGAGCTATTGCTCTAATGGGGGTCACTTCGTCATTCCGATTTAGCAGATTTTGAATGTAGGTTTGCCATACTGAGAGAACATCAGCTACGTTTGTTCGCAGCTCTCCATTCCCGTCTTTGATGGCTGTACTTCTTGGGTGGAAATCTTTAGTGAGATTCCTGGCGTTACCAAAACAGCCCCTTGAGTTTCCTAGTTCCGCTTGGAAGCTGATGTTTTCGATGCATAATCTCATATGTTCGCGCTTCTTTTGTCGAAGGAATTAAGTCGTGGCTTTCCTAGCGCGGAGATATTCTGCTAGAGTGCTTCTGGTGTTGCGAGCCAACCATTTTTCACGAAGCGTTCGTTTATTTTCGACGACTCTTCGGCATTGATCATCGAACCAATCATTGCGGGGCCTCGGAGGTCTTCTACCGATGGTATTTTGCGCCGCGGTGGTTAAGGCTGACTGTATAGCGTGCCACTGCTCCTGGATGTTAGGAGGAGCTTCTTCGATGTTATGGGGCCGGTCTAAATAATTAGTGACAGCTGATTGGTAACTCTGCAGTGGCGCTTGGTCTTTTAGAGCATCGATATTCCATCGAACGGTCTTTTGTGCTTGTCTGTTAAACGTAGATGACAGTTTGCACTTATACTTAAATATGACAAACATGTGATCGCTGTCCATGTCTGCACCTCTGTAGGATCTAACGACAGATATACTGGTGGAGTGTCTCTTGGACACCATGACGTGATCGATTTGGTTTTCCGTTCTTCCATCATTCGATCTCCACGTTACTTTGTGGATACTCTTATGTGGGAAAAACGTACTTGATAAAACTAAGTTGTATGTTATTGCTAGGTCGGTGATTCGTTGGCCGTTGTTATTACTAGTTAGGTGCAGGCTGTTGGGACCGATGTGCGATGAATTTTCTGCACTCCTACCGATTTTTGCATTAAAGTCGCCCACGATGATTTTAATGTCCTGGTGCGGTATGTTATTGATGACTTCCTCCAGCTCGACAAAGAATAAATCTTTGATGTCATCCGATTTATCTTCGGTGGGTGCATGTACATTAACGATCGTGATGTTAAATTTCTTAGTGCGAAGTCTGACCGTGCATATCCGCATGTTGATAGGGCGGAAATGATGATATGGTGCTTCACGCGCCGATGGATGAGGAAGCCAACTCCTAATTCTCCTCCGTTCTGGTGGCCGCTGTAATGAAGAGTGTAACCATTGGTGGTGTCATGGATCCCATTCCCAGACCATCTAAGCGCTTGTAGTGCAAGTACGTCTAAAGTGTAACTCTTTGCTTGGTTCGAAAGGTTCCGGAGATCTCCAGGTCTTAAGAGGCTAAGCACGTTCCATGTTCCCATTTTTAAAGCGTTGTCCGTGTACAATTTCCAAGGTCGAGTTTGTGATGAATCCGATATGGTAATCCGAGGCCTTTGTTTAGGGTTCATAACTTAACTGTTTTTATGAGGGAAGGTTGTTGGCCTGCCACTCAACCCGCTTATTACGTGTGTGGGTCACGTACTGGTGAGAATCTTGTCCTACCTTGAAACACATTTATATAGCGAGCCGCTTGATACAAGACAGACGCCCGCTTCACCCGCTCCTAACCTGGAGAACAGATGCTGGTTTGGTATTGGTTATGGGCGCCAATGGCCCGCCTTGACATGTAGTGTCCATGATTATAAACAGGATTTCCCCTCCTCGTCTCCACTACACCGCCTGATTCATTTAGCGTTACCCAGGGAGCACCGACGAGGAGGTATGAATCTAGGAATTTGCCCCCCAACACTGTTAAATTGTTGTTTAAAATTTTTTGAAATTTGTGAAACAACGCCAAACTAACTCTCTTTCAAATCCAATTTACGAACAAAACCCGTAATTTTTTGATAATACCCCTAAAGTAGTTCCTACGTACGGCAATAGATGGCTCTAATTTAAAAAAATCAAGATGTAAAAATTAATACCCCTATTATGGTCCTCACATTTAAGTCACTGACTTCAAGTCACCGAGTGAGAGCGCGGTGAGTGAGAGTAATGTCAAAATTGCTCACATAAAATTTTCAAGTGACTTCATAGTAATTTTTTTTATTTTTTTCTAAACCATACATAAAAAAGAATACACGCAAGAAAATTTTGTATTTTTTTTATCAATTTATATTTTATATTGTATATAATATATAAAACTTTTTTATTACAAAACTATTATGAAATAATTATTATTATTTCATCATAAACAACAACAATCATAACCAAATTGGTGGAAATTATGGAGGCAAATCCAGATTTAGCCCGAGGATTCCCAAAAATATCTAATTATGTATTGTTTGGATCAACTAATAATTATTGACACAAATAAATATATATTTTATATAAAACTTTACAACTGCTTTACGACCGTTCAAACTCAAAACAAAATGTTAGTAATATGTCAAAAATGTAAAAATAATGGTATTGTCAACATGAAATTTTTTTTTTTTTTTTTTTCTAATTAATGGAAATTGTCATAATACATAAAACTACAATGCACAACTCCTACCAAAATAAAAGTGAGAAGCATAATACCAAATTAGTACTCGCACGACTTTTAAATGCCACGGCGAGTTTTCAGTGAGGTGAGAACCATAATAGGGATATAAAACTTTTTAGAATGAAAAAATAACTCTTTCTCTCTCTCTCTCTCTCTCTCTCTCTATATCTCTCTCTATCTCTCTCTATCTCTCTCTATCTCTATCTCTCTCTCTCTATCTCTCTCTATCTCTCTCTCTCTCTCTCTCTCTCTCTCTCTCTCTCTTTCTCTCTCTCTTTCTCTATCTCTCTTTATCTCTCTCTCTCTTTCTCTCTCTCTTTCTCTCTTTCTCTCTCTCTTTCTCTCTCTCTCTCTCTCTTCGAGGGAATCCAGTACCAATGACGGTCGGGAAAACCGCATTAATGATAACTCGTCGGAAAAATATGCATTATGCAAAATATGTGATACAAGTTTTACATGAATCAGACCACTTCAAATACATTTGCAGAGCCATACGGATGTAAATACGTTTCAAAATGTGAATCTGCACGCGAAACTATTCGATTTGACCAAAATTACACCAAACCCATGGTAGGAATATGAATTATCCGATTCTAAGTCTAAAGCCGAAGATATAAATCAAATGAGTATGGTTAACCGAACCAACATCCATATCCTGAGTGTGATGAGATATTTGCGCAATCATATCAATTAAATTTACATTTGGAAATTGAACACAGTTAATATCAAAATCAGTTTTTCTTTGTGTGCGGAAATTTCCAATAGAATGGCTTCTAAATTGTCACCTTGAACGCCAATGTAACAATAAACTGAAGCAATACACCATACAGTTTGTATAAATTTAAATTTATGTGGCAGATTCGAACGATTTTAATTTTTTCAAAACTACTAGCGCTATCTATTATCTACCTATATAAACTATTTTTACCACTCCCATTTTGATATAGAAGTTTAAATATTCGAGTTGTACAAAACTGGAGTTATGTCGTTTCTGTTATATTCAGTATCCGTACTCATTTGCCTTGTTCATAACATTTTAACGAAGTTTTTGGCAATGCTCGATTTGATAGCTGACATGGTTTCTCTACCTGTCTTATGAATCCCATTTCCATCTACTTTCGCTATCTAAGAAAAATTTTCAAAGATGGAGTCTAGTGTAATAAATTTACCATAATTTGACTTTAAGAAATCATTCTGCTTTCGATATCTAAACTGTCACTAGAACAATATATTTTTTAATGATCATGAAAACGTACAAAACTCAAAAATCCAGAGAACAAAATAAAAATAAAATACCAAAATTTCGATTTTCTTAATCGCTCTGTAATTTTAAAATACACATAAATTCTAAGGAGCAATAAATATTAGGAATACGTCAGATGGAAGAATCAAAATATCGCAAACGAACTGATCGATACATTTTCCTCAAATTTCCCATTTAGTCTCAGAATCGTACAACCGCAGGTATTGGTTACCTGTGGGAGCCTTTGAAATATATATATTTTACAATTATTAATTAAAAATTAGTTGCGAAAAAAAGCTCCCAGTTAAAATCTATTTTAATCGTATAGAATGCCCAGATACAATATTTTCATCTAAAATTTATATTGCGATCCTAAAACAATCTAGAAACCAAATTGCACACGGATTGGTTATGAAATAGCCAAGATTGGTCCAGCATGAACAGATCCTAGAATTTTGTCCAAAACTCACTTTGTACACCCTAATACTACTAACAAAATTACATCGAAATTCATTAAGATATGGCGGAAAGACCTTTTTAAATTTCAAAATTTCATATACATATTTACCGAGTTCCTTTACTCAATCAATTTGTCATTTTAAGGAACACTTTTAATATTTTATTTCGCTGAGATGTTTAATTTTGTGAGAAAAGTGATACAAATTGAATAAAAAATTTCCGCTGGTAAAAAAAAATAGCAACAGAAATTATCTTTTGTGGTGGTGCTGCCACTTGTGGCGAGTAGCGTAATCTCTTATTTTTCGCGAACAAATGTCCGCTGTCCTTTACAAATATTACAAATTTCATGTCTCCAATTAATTGCAGTTTGGTCAAAAGTCAACGATACCAGATCGTAATTGTAGGTGGAGGGTCTACGCAAATTGTAGACTTTTGTAAGACATAGTAATTTATTCAATATTTATTTATTTATTTTTACTACAGTAAAATTACTGAATTGTACATCCAACTAAACTTTTAATTCCCAATTTCAAATGGTTAAAAATGTATAGATAATAACAAAAAATTACAAATCTATAGTAGGAAAATGGACCTACATTAAATTGATAAATTCCGCAATATTGTCAAACTGCACGGCACGCCACGCAAAATTTAAAGTACTCGAAAAGTAAATTAACTCAATAATTAACTTTTCATCTACCTATAAGGAAATAGCGAAAGCTTCAAAATTTGGGAAATTTAGTTTGAAAATTCTTCTGTAGCTCAGATTTCAAATAAATTGTTGGTATCATGGAGACGAATATTGGCAACCAAAATTAAACACAAGGCAATATGTATGTAGGCAATATATACTATGCGTTGCATTAATGTTTGTGCTCATGAAAAATGATTTTGGCTAATTTTACTAGGTAATAAAATTAAGTTTTAAATGTTGTTTTTCAAATTTCTTTTCGCAATGTTATTATTTATTAAATAACGTTTCACATGGTATACAATTTATAAAAAAAGTTCACACGATTTATAAACAAAAAATTAATTTACTCTCCGTTGCAAAAGTATTTGTGTTAGGCCAGTATTAATTAATAAAAAAACGTTACTAATATTTATCAATTTTTTTATTTTATTCAAATTTAATACAAAATTTGACCGTCTTCATTTAATATGACTTGATTTCTTCAAGAAGATGATTTGTCTTCTGCTGTCAAATAAATTAATAATACATTTTGTTGGTATTTATTTTGCTCCATACCTCAGCATTCCATAACTCTTGCTTGCTTCGTCCAACTCTATATGGTATATTACTTTTCATATAAGCCCAAACATTTTCTATTATATTCAAATCTAGGCTTTGTGGTGGCCAATTTATGCGTTGTTGGTTTAAACCATTTAAAAACTCTGTCACTACTAAAGCTTTATGGGACGGGGTTCTGCTGAAGTACGAAATAAAGTCGAATCATGGTGAGAGAGGGTTTTCGAGTGCCAGGAATCGATTGCGATGTCTGCTAAATTCTAAATCTATTGAGAAAGTCGTCTTGTAACGCCCGCGTTCCTTTCTTTAATTTGTTTTCATCTCGCACGATTTTTATAAAAATTTCTAGAGGTCTGGTCGAGGGCCAGGGGGCTGGGGCTTTTTGTAAAGTTTTATTTGGCTTGGTCAATTTTGATATACTATAATTTAGTGGGACAAGGGTTTCGTAGCAAAGAAACAGCTCTTTGTTAGCTTTGATTTCTGGATATTTCATTTAGGAATCCCCGGATAGGCGGTCATGTTACACCGCAGCACATTGCGTCATGTTTCAACATGTTGCATGATGTTGCACTATTTATCGCGATATTCCAGCATGTAGCTTGATGTTGCATCTTGCTGAACGATGTTCACTATGTTGCATCATGTTGACTTGGGGCCTTAAAATTGTATTTGACTTGTACGATTTTGATAAAATTTAACGTGGCAGGGTTTTCGAATTCAAGAAAATTACAAGGAGTTTTGATTTCCTGTTAATTCATTTAGGAGTCCTCCGGATTGGCGGTCATGCTTCACCATGTTGCGTTATGTTTCACCAGATTACACAATGTTAAATTATGTTGCAAAATAGTGTGGGATGTTGCATTAAGTTATGAGAATTATCACCATGGTTTGCGATGTTATAACATAATACGTCATATGGCACCATGTTGCGTGATGTTGCACCCTGATGTTTCAAGTTGCATCATGTTGTAGGATATTGCTAGATAAGGCAGAATATTGCGTCATGTAACAATGCTGCGCGTTATGTACTATGCTTCGCCATATTGCTTCGTGTTGGGCCTTGTATTTTTCATTAAATCGATATCATGTTATGTTGGTTGCGTTACCGTCACATTATATGGGTGCAATAATCGTGTCTTTTAGAAAATGTAGGTTGTTATGAGTGAGTTATGAGTAACAATATTTATTTGTGGCATACGCTATCTAATTAATGTTTTGGGCCTTGGTTCTTCGGGAAAGTTGGTTTACTGACTTTTAGATAAAAATTTCGGTGATGAGCGTTTTCTAATGGCAGTAATGGATTGCAATTTGCAATAAATCCTAATTTTGGCAAAATTCAATCGGGGTTTTTCGGGTTGAACGATTTTTATAAAAATGGGTGAGATGAGTTTTCGAGTGTTTGCTATGAACCGATTGTGATGAGTTCTAAATTTAGGAAAATTTGTTTAGATAGTTCTCAAACAGGGTCTGGTTCCATATCTAAAACAAAATCAGCTCGTACGATTTTGTTAAAAAATTTGGGAGAGGATATTTTCGAATGTCAGGAAATATGCAGCGTCAGTAGAGGTGCTCCGGTTTAGCCGCTATGCTGCGTCTTGTTCTACAAAAAAACTATGCCATCTCACTCGAATGTGATGAAACTCAGATTAATGATGAAAATGGGAATCTAATATGAATTTTAATCATGCCTTTGGAAAATTCTCAATTTAAATTAACCTTAGCCGTTTCTTAAACGATATTGTCGCTTAACCAGTTGTGGCGTAATCATTACTTTATTTTATAAAGTAATAGTAGGTATAGTAATCATGACAGTTTTCGACCTCAATCGGAAACCCGAAAAAAGTGTTTTGGAGTGGTGTCTGTTTGTCTGTGTCCTTTTCCTGGTAGACGAAATTAATTTGGATGAAACTTCATAGCTAACCTTTTTTCATAAATTGGAAGGTTCCCGTAAAATTTAGTGGAAATCGGCGAGGCGAGTATTTCTGAAACCTTGTGCAAAGTTCCTCGGCAAATTACCGATAGATATTAGTTGGTCATTAGTGGCACCAACAGTTTTAAGTCCTTCATCAATATTTTCGTAATTAAGTTTGAGCTTGTCAAGTTTGGCGCCAATAATACAAAGACGATCAAAAACCTCTCCAATGACAGGCGATATTAATATTAATATTTTCGACATAACTATTCAAATGTCCTTGTTTTGACAAAGAAGGTTATGGTTATTAGCACTGTTGTCAAATTGGTCTCAAATTTGTGGTTTATACAGTTTGTTGTATAACACTGCAACTTTACAACCTCGGGAAATGTACATTTGTTTGACCTAGTGCTTGTAAAACATTTTTAAAACAAAAATATTTTAAGAGTTAAGCTTCAAAAATTAAAATTTAAGTAATTAACAATAACAGTGAAGAATTAGTTGAAAATATCCAATCTCCAAACCACTCCGCACAACAAATTCACGACTGATAATAACTCATGAAGAGCTATATACTATTTGCCGGGGTCAGCGATCATTACCATTCAAATTGGTAATGATCGCTGACCCCGGTAACATCGCGCAATCAATGCAAAAATAATGAAAATGTTTACATGCTCACTTAGAACTTTAATACCATTTCTAGATAAACTCACGCATATAGGATGAAACAAATTACCACAAAACCCCCCACATCCATTCTTTGAAATTAAAATTAAAATTAAAATTAACCTCACGACAATCCATGGCATTACATTTAGTCATCGCTGAACATACATAAAAAATAAAATGATCGCTTAAAATAAAATACATAAAAATAAAAAATTCGGTATAAAATTTAGCACAAAAAACACGGATTGCTTAATTATCGACCCATTAAGCTCAAAACAGAACAAGAGCGAAGGCGGCGAGCGGAATCGCCTGTCATATTACAAAACACCGAAATCATGCAAAACAAACACAATCATCGACGTAGGCGACGACGATTTATTCGTCGAAATAAATTTAAGCTCAAAACAGAACAAGAGCGAAGGCGGCGAGCGAAATCGCCTGTCATATTAGAAAACACCGAAATCATGCAAAACAAACACAACCATCAACGCAGGCGACGACGATTTTTTCGTTGAAAAAAATTTAGAGTCTATTTCTATTTTTGTTGCCGACGAAACAATGTTGCCAACTGTTTTTTATATATGTATAAGTTGGCATCAATTAACCGTCATATTATTAACTTTTTTTTTCAATCTAGTAGCCTAATGCCACAACGTCATTTTCAAAAACACAGAAGGTTATGCCGTTTGGTTGTTTTTTTATCGCCATACGCTGACGCTTTTGTTCTGTTAGCTACAGCGATATCGCGGCGATATTTTTTGTTTATTCGTCGCTCTTGTTCTGTTTCTAGCTTATTTCTATTTTTATCGCCGGCGAAACAATGTAAACAATGTCGTATGAATACGACTTTAAGCTAATTTCAATTTAATTTTTCCGCAAGCTGGGTTTTCCAGCTTTTACAATCATCAGTTAAGTTTGGTTTTTTTAAGCTAAAAAATAATAATATATTGTGCGGTGGCAACCCGAAAACTTTTGACAAATGAAAAGTCAAAACTATGCCATTTTTAGTCATGTGTTCGTTTTCAACAGAGCAACGCATTTTGGTAAAAGTTGGGAATGCCTCGGCCCCAGAACAGTTTACGAAGAATAAAAACTAAAAAAAAACAAACAAAACGCAAACTTATTATGAAAATGGTCGATCTGTAAAAAAAAAACATTTCGTAAATTACGAAATCCGGTTGGGCCCGGGTCCTTTTTTATTTTCTGTTTTGGTTCACCCGATTTTATTAAAAATTTGAGAAGAGGAGCTTTTATTTGCCACGAATCGATAATTGAAATTGGCAAAGATTTCCGAAAAATTCGTTCAGTGGGTCGAACGGTTGGTACCGGGTCCCTTTATATTTTCTTTGCCTCGCTCAAATTTTAAAAAAAATTGGTGATGGAGGGTTTTTGAGTGCCAGGAGTTAATGAGTACTAGTTCCCGGAAAACCATTTCAGAGGGTTGTCCGGTGTGCCGGGTCTCATTCTTTAATTTTTCTCGACTCGCACGATTTTTATAAAAATTGCTGAAAGAGCGTTTCCGATTATCAAAAACATATTTTTATGGGTTCTTATATCGAGATAATTCTGTTAGGGGTTGTCTGGTAAGGGCCGGGAAGCTTGAAACCTTCTTTTAACATTTTATTTTGCTTGGACGATTTTGATAAAATTTAGGGGGACCCTTTTTCGACCAAACTAGGTTTCCCCCGATAAGCCATCATGTAGCACTGCATAATTTTGTGTTACGTTGCACCATGTTGCACCATAGTATATGATGTTGCATAACCAAGTTATCTCATATTTCATGATCTTGTACGATGTTACGTTATATGGCATTGCGTCTGGTTTGGTTATATTGCAAAATGTTGCTTAATGATGAATCTTGTTGAAGAATGTTGTGTGATGTTCCACTATGCTGCATCATGTTGGTTTGCGGCCTTCTTTTAACATTTTATTGGATGCCTTGGACGATTTTGATAACATTTCCGAATGCAAGAAAATGAAACAAGTTCTGATTTCTGGATAATTCATTTAGGAGTCCTCCGGATGGGATTTCATGTTATACCATGTTGCGTCATGTAACATGATATTGCGGCATGTTGTTTGATGTTGCATCATGTTGTGTCATATTACACCATGATGCGTGGTGTTGCACCATTTTACATCATGTTGTGGGATGTTACTAGATATTGTTGCGTTAGACAATGTTGCGTGATATTGCACCATGTTGTACTATGTTGCCTCATGTTACATCGTGTTGTGTCTTGTGTTTTACGTTAATTAGATATCATCAACAATATTGACCAGTCTCACTATCTAATTAATGTTTAGACGTTAGTCCCTTCTGCACATTTTGTTCCGCCTCAAACGATTTTGATGTCGTCTGGTACAGCCCACCGCCCGGCCCATCGATTTCGATGGGTGCTAATTTCGGGAAAATACGTTTAGGAGGTCTTTTGATGGGGTCCGGGTTTTTCGGGTCGGACGACTTTTAACAAAAATGGATGAGCTGCGTTTTCGAATGCTAAGAATCGATTGTGATGATTTCTAAGTTCGGGAAAGTTTATTTAGAGGGTTCTCAATATAGATGTGCTCCGGTTTAGCCGCTATGTTGCGACTTTTTTCACAATAAGTCCACTATGGCATCTCATTCAAAACGTGAAGCCATCGATTAGTTTAGATCCGCCAAACTAATTTGGTTGTTTGGCGATATGCTAGTTTCAGAATTAAACAAGCAACTGATGATATTTATTCCAACTTTGTGTACTGTTTAGTCTCGATTTTTCACGGTAAACAAAGGTCTTAGTACAACTAAAAATTAACGTACCAATTTTGAAATATTTACACTTAATGCGCAAAAAACTTCAAATGCTGCCATCTGTGAGCGAGCAAGGCTCGGTGCTCCAGGGACTATCTTTTATACTTCGAAGTTATTGACAAAGTTGAATTCTTATCTGACCTGGGAGGACACTATTGTCCCAAGGGCTTACAATATCATATGGTCACCATCATACCAGTGTCATTCGTAGAGAATTGAGATCGAATCAAAAGGGGTTTAACTCAATTTTATAATTGATAAGTAAATTGGTCATAAGCGATGTCTTTGTTACGTACATAAATAAATAATTAAGTTCAGCTATCTAGATAAGTTTCATTATTACCTTGCTATTGTAACTGGAGACAACTATCCTACATTGAATAGTTCTCTACTATCAGCTACGCTTAGGAGACTTCTGTTGGTGTTTGACGCCAGAAGTGTTTACTGTATCATCAAATTAAATGAACGGGTCCATTTAGCCTGATCATCGATTGCATGGATTGGCTTAATGTGTTATTACCTGGAATTGAAACTCTTTCGAAATCTGATAAACATATTTTCCAATGTAATTGCAATTATGTAAAGTAGACTATCGCTATTAGTATTTACGTGTGTTACGAAGAAAAACATTAGCATGTCCTTAAACGTACCGCTACTTGGGAAATTAGAAGTCTGATTATTGTATTCATAATTATATTTTCCTATAATTTTTAAAACGTATACATCAAGCTAACTAACACACGCGGTTGAGTAACCGTGACTCCATAAAACTGACAACGTAAATTTTCCTGCCTTAATCATTTTAATTGAAATTCGCAGAACCAACGCAATGTCCAGACAATCACGTGCTAAATTCGGTATAATTTAGTTTATGAGGATTTGGCTCTAATAATTAATTGTTTAATAAAAAATTTAACATGAATCATAAATCATAACTATATATTGCTACATGTACATACATTAAGCATAAAAAAGCAATAAAACGTCACAAAGGAGAAAAAATATTTTTCTTTGTAGGGTCGTATCTTATAAAATCACATCACGCGACTCATCTTCGCACGATATTTCATTCTTGAGTGTTGTTACATGTGCACATCCATTAACTAATTTCCAAATTTTTGCTTTATTTCCAGTATGGACAGTAACCTGGATGAATCACCCCAATTATCGGACGAATCATCAAACGGTTGCTGTGGCAATCGCTGCAAATGTTGCCGGAAATTGTGTTTGCCATGTAAAAAAGTTTGCCGAGTACCCAACTGTTGTCGTCGCAAAAAAACTAGCAATAGTAGTAGTAGTAATAATAATAACAATAATAATAGTGAAAACTCAATGGGAGAAAAGAAAAATTGTTGTGGCAGTTGCTTAAGAAAATTATATTGCTGCGGACGTAGCAAGGAAAAGGTAAACACAACCAGCGATATTAAAAACGAACAAAAAACTTTTTTTAATTTTTTTTTTTTTTTTTGCTTTTTCATTTTTTAATTTAAATTTAATTTAAAATTTTTAACAAAACAAAAAGTTTAATCAATACGAGAAGCTTTTGTGAACTTTTTATATTTTGGAGGTGAACATTTTACCTGAATGACATAAGTACGTTTGTTTATATACATTTCAGGAAAAGGAACGAAAAATGAAATCGAGTTCAAGACCGCCACCTGCATCCGCATCCGAAGAAATGGAGGCAAGTAGGGGAAAATGCGGTTCATGTTTGGAAAAAATGTTTTGCTGCCGGGCGACCAACCAAATTGAGGCCAGTAACACGTATCGAATGAGAAAATGCTGCTTTTGTATACCGTGCGGCAAAAAAATCGTACCGAACGAACAGGACGCACAAATTGCGTGGGCAAATCGGCGCGAAAGTATTAATAACGAAATGGACCAACGGTAAAAATCCCAAATTTATTTGATTATAAAATTCCGCTAACCCATTAATTATTAATTTATTTACAGAAATTGTTGTTCGAGATTTTTTTCGAAAATGAATTGTTGCAAGAAGAAAACAGCGGCCGACGCCGGAAGTCGACGAACTAGTAAAAATAGTAAGGCCCAAAGTATTGCACCAACCCTACCGCCCGAAGATAATCGACCAAAATTGGATTTAGCATTGGTCGAGCACACATCAAAAATGAAGGCCGCAATCCCAGTACTTCCAATATGTTTAGCATGGTTTTGTGCTATTTGCAATTTTATAGTCCCGGGACTAGGTATTTAAATCAATCCCGTTTCCGATAACATTTATTTAATCTACTTGATTTTAGGTACGATTTTCTCGGGAATCCTATGCCTCTGCATTGGTATCCCACGATTCTCTCAGCACGACACCGCAAAAGGTCGAATCGGTTCGTTCATCATTAATCTAATCGTTGGCATATCACAAGCATTTTGTTTACTGTTTTGTTTGGTTGGATACGGTTGGTCAGCGTGGTGGGGTGTGATAATGATACGAACAGCACGTGAGTATTATTTAAATATGGCACCGAGCGGTCCACAATATAATTTGAAATTTATAAATTTCGCAGGAAAACATCGTCGAATCAAAGAGGCTGAAAGCCATGAACCGTCTCCAGTGCCGAATCGTGCCACACTAGCACAAGTTGTTTCACAAAACCATCGTGACGTAGAAGCGGGCCGATAGCATTAATTAACGCAATAATTTTAATTCCTTAACCAATTTGTTTTTTTAACTAAAACTTTTTCAAATTTTAATGATAGAAAATAAAAATTAAAAACCAATGACATTCGTATAATTTTTCCACCCCGGTTTTCCCCGTCGTTCGTGCGTGTCTGGTTTGTATGGTATAAAAAAATTTACAACTTTTGGATTCTATAATGTATGGTAATTGGAGTACATAGAAAATAAAATTACAAAAAAGGTCATAATATAAGTAGAATGTATGCTTGTGTTGGATCACGTGCAAGAAATTATAGTTGTTAATTAGTAATAAAGCTTATAAATTGTATATAAAGGTAAATTGATTTGTAAAACCAGGTCTGGTATTCTACAACACATCTTAAAAGAAAACGGATGTAAACGAATTCATATTGTTGATTACTTTGTTGAGGCAACAGAAAATGGGAATTTCACCTAAAGACGCAAGACCTAAAACCCTATTAGTAGCGAAAATTACAAATCATTGAACCCCCCAACGGTAGTTGTTTCGAAAGGCGACTAAACCGGATCAATATGTGCTTATCTTAGAAAAATGATTTTCCTATAATTTTATTCAAAAATTGAGAAAAAACAAACAGACTCCTTTAAGAAACTGTTACGAATTTGCCCTATCAAATTCGGTCCTTATCACTGAATTGTGATTATCGCTATAGCATTTAACGATTACAACACCAATTGTCGTAATTTACGCCACTTTCGGAATACTCCCGAAAATACCGGAAATAATTTCTCACGCGCTTATACCACTACCGTTATACTTACACCACTGGAATATTCCCCAAATATCTAACAATAATTTTCCCAATTTCTTCTAGTCACAGCATTTACTATTTCAAATTACACCACGATTTTCATTTTACATGCTACTTATTTCGCATTTAATCTTTCGCGTACCGTATCTCTTGAATGACCCACTAACACTGACTCATGTATTCGTTGGAATCGCATTTATACACCGATCGAATTTCCTAGAACCTAGACTCGACTGGATTTATACAACGATACTATTCTTGATTCTGTTCTAGACTGTACAACACATCCAAGTTATAAATCAGAAAAATCTAAGAAACGAATTTGGTTGTTGTTGTTGAACTTTTTCTTTTTGTAAACATAATGTTATGGTGACATCTAGATAAGAATAGAATAAGTTACATAATGTTACGGTAACACCTACTTGGGTCAACTATAGGTAGAATAAAAAAAATAACAGAAATAACGTAAGAAACGAAGACAAAAAATTATTTTTCTAATTTGACTTTTCGGCTATAGATTACTTAAAATATTAAATTCATTCATAGTTTTCATGTAATATTTTTTTGATGTATTTCCTAAAATCTTGAGTGAAACTACAATAGTTTTGAGTATAAACGTATTACATATCAACAAATATATGTGTTTAAAATTATAAAAATATTTATATGCGGTTTAAATTACCGCAATTCGATAAATTATTTTTTTAGGTTAGGTTTAGAAAAATACAATTCTACGGTGTAGTGAAAATTATTTGTGATTTTATATTCATATTTGTATATGTGTACATGAATATTTTATAAATAGAAAAGATAATATACACGGACAATTCAAAATTACCATACATAAAATAATAAACATGCATATTACATTCAACGCACACAAATTTGTTCGAGTGTTGTTGTTGTATTTGTTAAGTTTTTTATTCTTGGACGAAAATTTTCGCTCGGTTATTCTTTTTAAATGACAGCAAAATAAAACGCAATTTTTCTTATAGTTTTTATTTTCCTTATTCTGAGTATGGTCGAATACATATAAATCCTATCTCTCGCTCTCTTACGTTATTTTTTTTATTTTTTTTATTTTATCTATAGTTCCCGCATTAGACTAATGCGGGAACTATAGATAGAATAATAAAAATAAAAAAAATAACGTAAGAGAGCGAGAGATAGGATTTATATGTATTCGACCATACTCAGAATAAGAAAAATAAAAACTATAAGAAAAATTGCGTTTTATTTTGCTGTCATTTAAAAAGAATAACCGAGCGAAAATTTTCGTCCAAGAATAAAAAACTTAACAAATACAACAACAAAACTCGAACAAATTTTTGTGCGTTGAATGTAATATGCATGTTTATTATTTTATGTATGGTAATTTTGAATTGTCCGTGTATATTATCTTTTCTATTTATAAAATATTCATGCACACATATACAAATATGAATATAAAATCACAAATATTTTTCACTACACCGTAGAATTGTATTTTTCTAAACCTAACCTAAAAAAATAATTTATCGAATTGGCGTAATTCAAACCGCATATAAATATTTTTTATAATTTTAAACACATATATTTGTTGATATGTAATACATTTATACTCAAAACTATTGTAGTTTCACTCAAGATTTTAGGAAATACATGAAAAAAATATTACATGAAAAATATGAATGAACTTAATATTTTAAGTAATCTATAGCCGAAAAGTCAAATTGGAAAAATAATTTTTTGTCTTCGTTTCTTACGTTATTTCTGTTATTTTTTTTATTCTACCTATAGTTGGCCCATAATGCGGGAACTATAGATAAAATAAAAAAAATAAAAAAAATAACGTAAGAGAGCGAGAGATAGGATTTATATGTATTCGACCATACTCAGAATAAGGAAAATAAAAACTATAAGAAAAATTGCGTTTTATTTTGCTGTCATTTAAAAAGAATAACCGAGCGAAAATTTTCGTCCAAGAATAAAAAACTTAACAAATACAACAACAAAACTCGAACAAATTTTTGTGCGTTGAATGTAATATGCATGTTTATTATTTTATGTATGGGAATTTTGAATTGTCCGTGTATATTATCTTTTCTATTTATAAAATATTCATGTACACATATACAAATATGAATATAAAATCACAAATAATTTTTACTACACCGTATAATTGTATTTTTCTAAACCTAACCTAAAAAAATAATTTATCGAATTGCGGTAATTTAAACCGCATATAAATATTTTATAATTTTAAACACATATATTTGTTGATATGTAATACGTTTATACTCTAAACTATTGTAGTTTCACTCAAGATTTTAGGAAATACATCAAAAAATATTACATGAAAAATATGAATGAACTTAATATTTTAAGTAATCTATAGCCGAAAAGTCAAATTAGAAAAATAATTTTTTGTCTTCGTTTCTTACGTTATTTCTGTTATTTTTTTTATTCTACCTATAGTTGACCCATAATGCTGTGTTTTTTTATTAGCGCCCGATAGCTGTATCCGGAGCAGCCAATTTTCTATGTGAAAACTTACATTTAGCGCGCTATTATTGCATTTAATTAATTTATTTAACTCTAAACTAAGATTTTTCATTCAACTTTTTAATTAAAAATCAATAAAAAAATATCTTGGCTCACTTATTTATCGGGAGCCGCTATCGGGAGCGCTATCCATTTCAATGGGAAATTTTGAAAAGGCTTTTATTTTGTAAACCCCTGAAACCATTAGAAACTAAATCTTACAATAAAAATTTAAAACGCAGCAAAATGAATTCTTGTTTATAACCTCATGTCAAAATAAATGTCAATTAATATATTTCAGTTGATAAATGTTTGTTTTATTGATGAATTTAGTTTTAATTTTTATAGTACAGCGACACCAGTGAATAATAGCTGCAGTTTCAGTAGAAAATTGCCATTTGGCTCCGGATAGTGCTCCGATATTAAAACACGGCTTTTATTAGCTCTTTTTCAACCAAGAAAACAAAAAAATCGGCTCAGTTCAACCCACACAAATGTGTGAGTAAAAACAATCGCATGTAATGGCGTTGTTGATAAAAAATTTCGCTTGATTGGAAATAAAACCAACACAATTGTGTGTATAGATATAGTGTTTTTTTTCGGACGAAAATAAGTTAAAAAGGAATTCACAAATGTGTAAGTTGGTTCAAAAAACATACAAAACTAAATTTTGACATGGTACTTTTGCCCTACCCGCACAATTGTGTTAGTAAAGCACTAAAGGGAAAGAATAGATTTGGGTCAACATTTAGGCGTCATTTGTATACTAACATATTGTTACGGTGACCCCTAGAATAGAATAGAATAAGTTAATTTCATTAATTGTTCAATTACATTTATAATTTATACTCAACATTTAGGCGTATTTCTATACTAACATATTTGCTGCGCATTTAGGATTATTCTAGAAACAAATATTTTGGTATATAAAGGCGCGCGTTGACGTGGAATGCTGAGTATTATTTTAAACGTGATACAGTGAAGGTTAAATAAAAGGATTATTAAAGTGATTATTAAAGCGATTATTAAAGTGATAATTAAAAAGTGTGTTATAATTATAATAATTAATTGTGAAAATTGTGTTGTATAATAAATTGTGTTGTGTAAATAAAATTGTGTGAGTTAAAATTGAAGCAGTGTATTTATTCACAATCCAGTGATTCGAACCTTGATTGACAAGGCAAAATCGTAACAATTGGTGACAGCGGTGGGATTGTGAATAATAAGAAAAATGATTCTCTACGAATTAAAGCTTGCGCAATTAAAGGAGCAACTGAAGCAGCGAGGTTTGGCTAGTGAAGGCACAAAAGCTAGTTTGGTGGAGCGACTACGTGAGGCCATGGAGAAGGACGGTTTAAATCCAGATGTGTATGATTTCGAGGAGGACAACACGGATGAGATCAGGGTGGACAAGAAAGAAAAGGAAGAACAAACGATGGTCGGAACAACACAAAACCCATCTGGAAGTTTCGATTTTTCGCAGTTGATGGTTGCTATGAATATGATGGGACAACAAGTGGAGCAACAAGGAGCGGACATTAAACATCAAATAAAACAGCAGATGTTACAAGTGGAGCAACAAGGGGCCGACATTAAACAATCGAACCAGGAAATTAAACAGAAGATTGTACAAATGGAGCAACAAGGAGCGGACATTAAAAACCAAATAGAAGTTGGTCAAAAGAAAATGAACGAGAAGTTTCTGGAGTTATCTTCTACACTACACGGTAAAGTGGAAAAATTGCAAACAGAAGTACACGCAGAAATTCAAAATGTTAAAGGGACGGTTCAACAAAAATTTGAATCGGTTAAACAAGATTTTCAAACGGAAGTTAAACGTCTCGAGAAGGAGCTCCAAGATGTCAAGTCAAATGGAACAACAGGTCAAGTGATCCAGACAGTTAACGCAGTTAAGATAAAACCACCAACATTTGATGGAACAACTTCCTTCAGTATTTTTAAGTTCCAATTCGAAACTGCGATTAAGCAAAATCAGTGGACGGAAGAACAATGTGTTGCAGCATTAATTGTGGCTCTTAAAGGCGAAGCGGCAGAAACACTACAAATCATTCCCGAGCAAGAACGGAACGTTTACATGGGAATTATGAAGGCGTTAGATCGAAAATACGGAAGTGACCACAAACGAGAAATCTATCGCATGGAATTGAAGGGTCGATACCAAAGAGGAGGAGAATCGCTACAGGAATTTTCATCGGCGATTGAGCGGCTCGCGCATTTAGCACATTCAAATATGTCGGCCGATTACATGGAGCGAATTAAAATGGATGCATTCATTGACGGTATTCGAGATCCCGAGACGCGCAGAGCGGCGATGTTGTCACCTAAGGCAACTTTCACGGAAACCATCGCTTGTGCGTTAACAAACGAAACTGCGCAAACCATCATCAAACCAGCAATGAAAATTCGTCGAGTGGAGATTGATTCCAGAATGGACACCGAGCGGGCTACACCAAGGTTCAGATATGGAAGTAGCAGAATTAAATGCTGGGTATGTAATAGAATGGGTCACATCTCACGGGACTGTTGGGAGATTAAGAAGAAACGAGGAAGATCGCCATCTCCTATGAAGCGTAGACAAAACGAACAGCAAAGAGAGGCCAGAAAGGAGGGTCGGACGACATTGGAGTCGTTAAAAAGAGACGGCTTGAAGGAGCAAAAGCTGACTCCCACAATCGATTGCTCCATAACCTCCATCCAAGTTTCGAGAGTAGAAAGAGGCGATGACAGCTTGACAAAAGAAGCCAATGTGGAACATCGAAAGGAAAACGCACATGGAAATGCCGACGCGTTATCAAGAAGGCCATGTCCCGTGGAATGCAAGCATTGTGGGCGTGTGGAGGGTAAGGAAAACACTATTGATATTCGGCTTATGCAAGCGCTACCTGAGGAGCAATGGACTGATGAAATGATCAGGAAGGAGCAATTACGGGATGCTGACCTATCATTCATCATCAAACATAAGGAAAAAGAACACCGGCCCACATGGAGTGAGATATCTGACAAAACTCCCATTGTAAAAGCATATTGGGCTCAATGGGATAGCCTCCACATGGAAAATGGATGTTTAAAACGAAAGTGGGAAAGCACGGATGGTAAAGTAAAACAATTGCTGGTAGTGGTGCCAAAAGATCGGATAGCGGAAATCCTCAAGGAATATCATGGAGGAGCAAGTGGAGGTCACCTAGGGATTAATAAAACATTGGCCAAAATCCGACAACGTTTCTACTAGTCCGGATGTAGACAGTCAGTAGTAGAGTGGTGTTGAAGATGTGACCAATGTGCGGCAGTAAAGGGACCAGCACGAAAAAGCCGTGGAACCATGAAACAATATAATGTCGGGGCACCATTTGAGAGAATTGCAATGGATGTGGCGGGGCCATTTCCGACCACCGAGAGCGGCAATAAATATGTGCTAGTAATAATGGATTATTTTAGCAAATGGCCGGAGGTGTACCCCATACCCATTCAGGAGACAACAACAATAGCTGATGCCGTGGTCAACAATTGGATTAGCAGATTTGGTGTACCGATGGAAATTCACACGGATCAAGGAAGGAATTTCGAATCGGTGGTACTTCAGGAGATATGTCAGATGCTTGGAATCAATAAAACGAGAACGACGCCTTTACACCCACAGTCGGATGGTATGGTGGAAAGATTCAATGGCACATTGGAGGAATATCTAGCAAAGGTTGTGGAAAGGAACCAACGTAACTGGGATCGACATATACCGATGTTCTTGATGGCCTACCGATCAGCGGTACATGACACAACAGGAGTGACACCAGCTAAAACCATATTTGGGAACAATCTGCGATTACCGGGAGATTTAAAATTTGGGGCTGTTCAATCAGCAGCTCTATGCGGACAGGATTACGTCGACCGGATGAAAGAGGAACTCAATGAAATACATCAATTTGTATGGGAGAAAATTCGAATATCAAGTGATCGAATGAAAGCTCGATATGACATACGAGCAAATAATCAAGGCTTCGAGGAAGGGCAACTGGTATGGCTTCACAACCCGCAACGGCAGAAGGGATTATCACCGAAGTTGCAACCCACATGGGAAGGCCCTTACACTGTCATTCAAAGATTGAACGACGTGGTTTATCGCATACAGAAAGGACGGAAAGGTAAACCGAAGGTGGTGCATTTGGAGCGTTTGGCGCTCTACAGAGGAGGTGATCTGGATCCTGTTCGGGACGAACAGGCTTAGGTGGGGGGTAGTGTTACGGTGACCCCTAGAATAGAATAGAATAAGTTAATTTCATTAATTGTTCAATTACATTTATAATTTATACTCAACATTTAGGCGTATTTCTATACTAACATATTTGCTGCGCATTTAGGATTATTCTAGAAACAAATATTTTGGTATATAAAGGCGCGCGTTGACGTGGAATGCTGAGTATTATTTTAAACGTGATACAGTGAAGGTTAAATAAAAGGATTATTAAAGTGATTATTAAAGCGATTATTAAAGTGATAATTAAAAAGTGTGTTATAATTATAATAATTAATTGTGAAAATTGTGTTGTATAATAAATTGTGTTGTGTAAATAAAATTGTGTGAGTTAAAATTGAAGCAGTGTATTTATTCACAATCCAGTGATTCGAACCTTGATTGACAAGGCAAAATCGTAACAATATTTTCTCGATTTTTGATGCGCAATTAGGATTATTCTAGAAACAAATATTTTGGTATATAAAGGCGTACATTGACGTGGAATGTCTTATTTTAAACGTGATACAGTGAAGGTTAAATAGAAAGATTATTAAAGTGATTATTAAAGCGATTATTAAAGTGATAATTAAAAAGTGGGTTATAATTGTAATAATTAATTGTTAATTTTGTGTTGTATAATTATTGTGTTGTGTAAATAAATTTGTGTGAGTTCAAATTTGAAGCAGTTGTATTTATTCACAATCCAGTGATTCGATTCCTTGAGTGACAAGGGAAAAACGTAACAATATTAATTTCTTATTGTTTTTTTTTCTATAAAGTTTTTAATTATTAAAAGAATTTTTTATAAACTGTGTCTTATAATAATAATAATAATAATAATAATATTGCTATGTAAGTGATTCATCAACATTGTGCTGTACTAGAAAGGTAATAAAAATCTAGTTTAATATGGCGTCGCATATATTTGAGATGACGTAAATTGTTGATGAAATTTTTCTTCTTACTTTTTTAAGATATTCAATATGCGGGAATTGAAGATATCGACGAAGAAATTATTATAAAAAAATATTTCCTGTACTGAATATTGAAATAAAATATATTTACAAAAAAAATGCAAAAAAAAAGTCTTTAATTTCAAAACAGAAGCTCAATGTGAAAAGTACTATAGAAATCTCTCTCTCTACCCGATTTTGTTTTATTTCAAATAAGAATTAATTATTCCAATTGGAAAATATATATAGAAACACGTGCCTTTTGTTTCTGTGATTTTTTTCTCTTTTTAGTTGGGATTCACACCAACACCGGAATTTTTGTGACACTTTTCTTTGACTGGTAGTATGAATTTCCGTGTGCTACACATAGTTCTTTCCATAGAAGCAGTGTGGTTTTAGACCGCGAATGTTAATGGAATTCCGTCGGCATTGCATATTGGGTATCTCCCAATATGCAATGCCGACGGAATTCCATTTACATTCGCGTTCTAACACCACACTGCTTCTATGGAAAGAAACATGTGTATCACGCGGAAATTCGTACTCCCCGCCAAAGAAAAGTGTCACAAAAATTCCGGTGTCGGTGTGAATCCCAACTAAAAAGAGGAAAAAAAAACACAGAAACAAAAAGCACGTGTTATTTGTATATATTTTCCAATTGGAATAAATAATAATTCTTATTTGAAATAAAACAAAATTTTCCATTTATAATAAAATAAATATTAATTTTTTATTCACATTATTTTTTATTTGTGTACAAAAAAACATAAAATTTATTTACATATTTAAATTTCATAAATTGAGTTTTGTATTGCATCCGCCACGTTGCATTGCATCCGCCAGCATATTGAGATCTTGAAAAAACAAAAATAAATCATTGAAAATTTACTACGTAAATGTATTTCGCGACGACGCCATTGTGAGACAGATCTCTATTACCTTTTTAGTCCAAATTTGCACATCGCGATCACAAAATAAGTTAATAGTTATTATTATATATTTAAATTTAAAATTATTTACTTTAACAAATCGAAAAACATTATAATGAAACACAAGACTTTAAAGTAAAAAAACTAATTATGTAGTGCAACCGTGCACGTCGACTTGTCAGAAGAAACTGAAAATAAAAGATACAATCGAAACTTATAAAACGAAAATAATATTACCGCGAAATAGAAAGAGAAAGACAATTATTTTTCTCCAAAATCAATATTTTTATGTCTTTGATATTTTGTAGTACGGAATTTTGTACGATTTGAGCAGTTTTTTCCACACAGTGGAATAATTGCATACTGGGTAGTACGAATTTCCGTGTAATCAACATGGTTCTTTCCATAGAAAGAGTGTGTTTTTAGAACGCGAATGTAAATGGAATTCCGTCAGCATTGCATATTGGGAAATTGAAATACTCCCAATATGCAACGCCGACGGAATTCCGTTTATATTCACGTTCAAAAACCACACTCTTTCTATGGAAAGAACCATGTTATGCACACGGAAACCCGTACTACTCGCCAAAGAAAAGTGTCACAAAATTTCCAGTGTGGGCGTGAACCCCGACTAAAAAGAGAAAAAATTAAATTGGAAAGAAGATCGAGTTTCGTCGGAAACTCGGGATTTTTCCATACACTTTTCTATACTGATTCCCAATACGTTTCTGCGCGAAAAAGAGCAGAATTGGTTAGTATTTTTACATAAAACTTGAATTCGAAATAAAAGATTTTATTATCATTTGTTTTTGTAAAGGTATATATTATTTTTTATTTAATTAAACATACATAGAAAATTTATTTATATAGTATTTAAATTTCATAGATTGTGTTTTGTATTGCATCCGCCACGTGCTACCCGATTATTAATCTTCAGCATATTGAGATCTTAAAAAAATGCATTGAAAATTTACAAAGTAAATGTATTTCGCGACGACGCCATTGTGAGACAGATCTCTATTACCTTTTTAGTCCAAATTTGTACATCGCGATCCCTAAACAAGTTAATAATTATTATTATATACTTAAATTTAAAATTATTTACTTTAACAAATAGAAAAACAATCCAATGAAACACAACACAACACTTTAAAGGAAAAAAAACTAATTATGTAGTGCAACCGTGCACGAAGACTTATCAGAAGAAACTGAAAATAAAAGGTACAATCGAAACTCAAGGCCGAGGCACATAGTTTCCGTTCCGTTCCGACCTTTAAGTTGAATATGTCAAAATGTATGGAAAACCGAAAGCATGCTCACATTGTTAATTTCAAGGCGGAACGAAACCGAAACAGTTGATCAAATTTCAATAAAAACTTAAACAATAACCTCAAAATATTTATTTTGGCGTTTATTGTTATCGTTTTTTTGTTAACGTGTAAATCTTCACTCATGATTAAAACAATTGATATTGTTACGGTGACACCTAGATTAGAATAGAATAAGTTAATTTCATTAATTGTTCAATTACGTGTATAATTTATACTCAACATTTAGGCGTATTTCTATACTAACATATTTGCTACGCATTTAGGATTATTCTAGAAACAAATATTTTGGTATATAAAGGCGCGCGTTGACGTGTATTGCTGAGTATTATTTTAAACGTGATACAGTGAAGGTTAAATAGAAAGATTATTAAAGTGATTATTAAAGCGATTATTAAAGTGATAAT
The DNA here is from genome assembly GCA_947310385.1 of Nephrotoma appendiculata. NCBI lineage: Eukaryota > Metazoa > Arthropoda > Insecta > Diptera > Tipulidae > Nephrotoma > Nephrotoma appendiculata. The sequence goes on from OX371223.1 coordinate 144,238,260, forward strand.
TAAAAAGTGTGTTATAAGTGTAATAATTAATTGTGAATTTCGTGTTGTATAATAAATTGTGTTGTGTAAATAAATTGTGTGAGTTAAAAATTTGAAGCAGTGTATTTATTCACAATCCAGTGATTCGAACCTTGAATGACAAGGCAAAATCGTAACAATTGGTGACAGCGGTGGGATTGTGAATAATAAGAAAAATGATTCTCTACGAATTAAAGCTTGCGCAATTAAAGGAGCAACTGAAGCAGCGAGGTTTGGCTAGTGAAGGCACAAAAGCTAGTTTGGTGGAGCGACTACGTGAGGCCATGGAGAAGGACGGTTTAAATCCAGATGTGTATGATTTCGAGGAGGACAACACGGATGAGATCAGTATGGATAAGAAAGAAAAGGACGTACAAACGGTGGTCGAAACAACACAAAACCCATCTGGAAGTTTTGATTTATCGCAGTTGATGGCAGCTATGAATCAAATGATGGGACAACAGTTGGGTGGAATTAAACAATCGATGGAGCAACAAGGGGCGGACATTAAACATCAAATGAAACAACAGATGTTACAAGTGGAGCAACAAGGGGCGGACATTAAACAATCGAACCACGAAATAAAACAGCAGATGTTACAAATAGAAGATGGCCAAAAGAAAATGGACGAGAGGTTTCTGGAGTTATCTTCTACACTACACGGTAAAGTGGAAAAAGTGCAAACAGAAGTACAAGAAATACACGCAGAAATTCAAAATGTCAAAGGGACGGTTCAACAAAAATTTGAATCGGTTAAACAAGATTTTCAAACGGAAGTTAAACGTCTCGAGAAGGAGCTCAAAGATGTCAAGGCGAATGGAACGACACAGCAAGTGATTCAGACGGTTAATGCAGTTAAGATAAAACCACCAACATTTGATGGAACAACATCCTTCAGTATTTTTAAGTTCCAATTCGAAACGGCCATTAAGCAAAATCAGTGGACTGAAGAACAATGTGTTGCAGCGTTAATTGTGGCTCTTAAAGGCGAAGCGGCGGAAACACTACAAATCATTCCCGAGCAGGAACGGAACGTTTACATGGGAATTATGAAAGCGTTAGATCGAAAATACGGAAGTGACCACAAACGAGAAATCTATCGCATGGAATTGAAGGGTCGATACCAAAGAGCAGGAGAATCGCTACAGGAATTTTCATCGGCAATTGAGCGGCTCGCGCATTTAGTACATTCAAATATGTCGGCCGATTACATGGAGCGAATTAAAATGGATGCATTCATTGACGGAATTCGAGATCCTGAGACGCGCAGAGCGGTGATGTTGTCACCTAAGGCAACTTTTACGGAAACCATCGCTTGTGCGTTAACAAACGAAACTGCGCAAACCATCATCAAACCAGCAATGAAAATTCGTCGAGTGGAGATTGATTCCAGAATAGACACCGCACGGGCTACGCCAAGGTTCAGAGATGGAAGTGGCAGGATTAAATGCTGGGTATGTGATAGAATGGGCCACATCTCACGGGACTGTTGGGAGATTAAGAAGAAACGAGCAAGGTCGCCATCTCCTATGAAGCGTAGACCAAACGAAGAGCAGATAGAATCCAGAAAGGAGCGTCAGACGACAGCGGAGTCGTTAAACTAAAAAGAGTCAGCTTGAAGGGGCAGAAGCTGACTCCCACAACCGATTGCCCCATAACCTCCATCCATGTTTCGAGAATAGCAAGGAGCGGTGACAGCTTAACAATTGAAGCCGATATTGATGGGAAGAAATGCATGATCACGCTGGATACGGGAGCAACTCATACGATTGTTCGTGAGGATATTATCGATGGAATTATGGAACCAGCTAATGGCATGAAATTACGAACGGCGACTGGAGAAAATTCAGGAATAAAAGGAAAAAAGTTCGTAAAAATAAGAATTGGGCGAAATCGTTTTCAACACGAGGTGCTGGTTGCAGATATTGTAGACGAAGTCATCTTGGGAATGGACTTCATGAGAACGAATGGCTTCGTGGTGGATGTTGGACGGGGTGTTTTAACCTACGATAATATCGAGTTGCCACTTCACGTTAGCGCTATAGGAGAAACGACCAGGCAAATTATAATGGATCATCGGGAGAAGCTGCCACCGAACTCGGAAACAATAGTATGGGCAAGATTGGAGGGAGGTTCTGGGTCACCCAGGTTGTGGGTTGTGGAAGCCAATGAAGCGGAGAGCGGAGCCAGAGAAATTATGATCGGGAAAGTTCTAGTGAAACCAGACAGGGAAAATAGAGTACCAATTAGGACTCTAAATCTCTCGGATAAGACGAAAACCATCAAGAAAGGGACAATAATCGGAAAATGTGAAGAAATATCGGCGATAGTGAAGTGCGAGCAGAAAAATCCGATTAAGACGGCTAACTCGCAAGTGCAGAAAGAGATTATAGATCAACTTATGGAGAAATGGACCGAAGATCTTACCATGGAACAGAAAAGTTTGGCAAAACAATTGCTCGAGCGGTACATGCCAATATTCTGCAGTACATCGGACAATAATGGGAGAACCACAATGGTAAAACATCGAATAGATACAGGAGCAGAAACACCGATTCGACAACCACCCAGGAGATTACCATTGGCAAAGCAAGGAGAAGTGGATCGAATGGTAAAAGATATGCAAGCAGCAGGGGTAATCGAAACATCAAGCAGGCCATGGAGTTCACCAGTGGTGTTAGTCGAGAAAAAGGATGGTAGCATGAGATTCTGCGTGGATTATCGAAAATTAAATGCTGTGACGAAAAAGGATAGTTACCCATTGCCAAGGATCGATGACACGTTAGACACATTATCGGGTGCTCGAATATTTTCGACATTAGATCTGCAAAGCGGCTATTGGCAAGTGGAAGTCCAGGAGGAAGATCGCGAGAAAACGGCATTCAGTGTGGGTAACGGATTATGGCAATTTAACGTTATGCCATTCGGATTATGTAACGCCCCTGCGACTTTTGAACGGCTAATGGAGCGCGTGCTAAAGGGATTACATTGGAGGACGTGCCTCGTATATTTGGACGACATCATCGTTATGGGCAAGGATTTCGACGAGCATTTAAGGAATTTGGCAGAGGTTTTGGATCGGATACAAGCCGCCGGATTGAAGCTAAGCCCAAAGAAATGCAAACTATTTAGAACGGAAGTAAAATATTTGGGTCATAAGGTAACAACCAATGGAATCCATACCGATGAAGACAAGATAGCAGCAGTGAAGGAATGGCCACGACCTAAAAACTTACACGAATTACGGAGCTTCCTTGGATTGTGCACCTATTATAGACGGTTCGTGCCAGGATTCGCCAGTATCGCCAAGAGTTTACACGAGTTAACCAGGAAGAACAAGGCATTCGAATGGAAGGATGATCAAGAAGAGGCATTCGTGGAACTAAGACGTCGATTATGCGAAGCACCAATCCTCGCATACCCTATACCCAACGTTAAATTCATTTTGGACACCGATGCAAGTAATGATGGTATAGGAGGAGTATTATCACAGGCAACAAATGGTGAGGAGCGAGTTATTGCATATTACTCCAAGATGTTATCAAAACCGGAACGGAATTATTGTGTAACACGGAAAGAGTTGTTGGCTATAGTGGAATGTGTTAAGCACTTCCATAAGTACCTCTATGGCCAAAAATTTCTTCTACGGACGGATCATGGAGCTTTGCGCTGGTTGTTACAATTCAAAAATCCAGAGGGACAAGTAGCACGTTGGATCGAACGTTTGCAAAGCTACGATTTCCAAATTGAACATCGGAAGGGAACCGCACATGGAAATGCCGACGCATTATCAAGAAGGCCATGTCCCGTGGAATGCAAGCATTGTGGGCGTGTGGAGGGTAAGGAAAACATCATTGATATTCGGCTTATGCAAGTGCTACCTGATGAGGAATGGACTGATGAAATGATCAAGAAGGAGCAATTACGGGATGCTGACCTGTCATTCATCATGGAACATAAGGAAAAGGAACAGCGGCCTACATGGAGTGAGATAGCTGACAAAACTCCCATTGTAAAAGCATATTGGGCTCAATGGGATAGCCTCCACATAGAAAATGGATGTTTAAAACGAAAGTGGGAAAGCACGGATGGTAAAGTAAAACAATTGTTGGTAGTGGTGCCAAAAGATCGGATAGCGGAAATCCTCAAGGAGTATCACGGAGGAGCAAATGGAGGTCATCTAGGGATTAATAAAACATTAGCCAAAATTCGCCAACGTTTCTACTGGTCCGGATGTAGACAGTCAGTAGTAGAATGGTGTCGAAGATGTGACCAATGTGCGGCAGTGAAGGGACCAGCACGAAAAAGCCGTGGAACCATGAAACAATATAATGTCGGGGCACCATTTGAGAGAATTGCAATGGACGTGGCGGGGCCATTTCCGACCACCGAGAGCGGAAATAAATATGTGCTAGTAATAATGGATTATTTCAGCAAATGGCCGGAAGTGTACCCCATACCCAATCAAGAGACAACAACAATAGCTGATGCCGTGGTTAACAATTGGATTAGCAGATTTGGTGTACCTATGGAAATTCACACGGATCAAGGAAGGAATTTCGAATCGGTGGTATTTCAGGAGATATGTCAGATGCTTGGAATCAATAAAACAAGAACGACGCCTTTACACCCACAATCGGACGGTATGGTGGAAAGATTCAATGGTACATTGGAGGAATATCTAGCAAAAGCTGTGGAAAGGAACCAACGCAACTGGGATCGACATATACCAATGTTCCTGATGGCCTACCGATCAGCGGTACATGACACAACAGGAGTGACACCAGCTAAAACCATATTTGGGAACAATCTGCGATTACCAGGAGATTTAAAATTTGGGGCTGTTCCATCAGCAGCTCTATGCGGACAGGATTACGTCGACCGAATGAAAGAGGAACTTAATGAAATACATCAATTTGTACGGGAGAAAATTCGAATATCAAGTGATCGAACGAAAGCTCGATATGACATACGAGCAAATAATCAAGGCTTCGAGGAAGGGCAATTGGTATGGCTTCACAACCCGCAACGGCACAAGGGATTATCACCGAAGTTGCAACCCACATGGGAAGGACCTTACACTGTCATTAAAAAGTTGAACGACGTGGTTTATCGCATACAGAAAGGACGGAAAGGTAAACCAAAGGTGGTGCATTTAGAGCGTTTGGCGCTCTACAGAGGAGGTGATCTGGATCCTGTTCGGGACGAACAGGCTTAGGTGGGGGGTAGTGTTACGGTGACACCTAGATTAGAATAGAATAAGTTAATTTCATTAATTGTTCAATTACGTGTATAATTTATACTCAACATTTAGGCGTATTTCTATACTAACATATTTGCTACGCATTTAGGATTATTCTAGAAACAAATATTTTGGTATATAAAGGCGCGCGTTGACGTGTATTGCTGAGTATTATTTTAAACGTGATACAGTGAAGGTTAAATAGAAAGATTATTAAAGTGATTATTAAAGCGATTATTAAAGTGATAATTAAAAAGTGTGTTATAAGTGTAATAATTAATTGTGAATTTCGTGTTGTATAATAAATTGTGTTGTGTAAATAAATTGTGTGAGTTAAAAATTTGAAGCAGTGTATTTATTCACAATCCAGTGATTCGAACCTTGAATGACAAGGCAAAATCGTAACAATATGATATTATAAATAATTGATTGAATTGAAACAATATTGTGAGAAATAAAAAAACTCGATTTATCAAACTACATAAAAACAACTCAAAACGAAACGAAAGCTATGTGCGTGCGAATTTAAAAAAACTTATTGAAAACGAATCGGAACGGAACGAAAACTATGTGCCTCGACCTTTATAACATGAAAATAATATTACCGCGAAACAGAAACAGAAAGACAATTATTTTTCTCCAAAATCGATATTTTTGTGTCTTTCAGTGTATTTTCTTGAGACAATTACAACAACACCACAATGGCTAAAGCAAAAACTAAAGCATTTTAGAATTTTGCTTTGGCTGAATGATAATGCAGATTTGCATTAGTTGAAATAACTGAATAGCGCTGATTCAGCTAAAGCAAAAATGTTTTAGTTCTCAAGAAAATACGGCTTTTGATATTTTGTAGTACTGAATTTAGAATGGAATTAAAACAGTTTTTTCCATACAGTGGAAAAATTGCATACTGGGTATATATAGTGGCAATCAAAGTGTAAGTGTTTGGATTGCTCACCAGGGTAGTCATATTCCGTTGAGAGAATTTATACGTCAAAAGTTAACCTTCTCGTTTATGACGTACGTAAACGAATCTGTTCCATACAAATTTTATAAATTTAACTAGTTTAGCTTTTTAAATAAAGAATGGGTCACAGGCGTAAAAATAAAGCGAATCCATTTGCCCAAAAAAAGCGGATACGCAAAGAGAATGTAAGAAAAATTACCTTCGAAAGTTCGGAACACCACATCGCGGTATATTGAGGTTATGTTATCAACTAAAATCCACGTTTGTTTTTAATTTCAGCCAGAAATAAAACAGCAAAGAGCTCAAGAACCATATGAAGAAATCGTTCGAGAAAATGAAAATTTCATCAAGTATTATAAAACGCAGAATATTTGCCCCGAAGAGGAATGGGAAAGTTTTTTGAAAGCGATACGGGGTAATTTACCGGTTACATTCCGAGTTACTGGTTCAAGAGGTGAATCGCAAGCTTTGCTCGATATAATAAAACATGATTTCTTTGATGATTATATTAACGGTGCAAAGGAATTACAAAGTGATGAACAAGAATTCGAAAAGCCTCAATGTCTTCCTTGGTATCCAAACGAGTTGGCGTGGCAACTTCAGCTGACTCGAAAGGATATACGACGATCCGAATCACTATTTCGACTACATAACTTTTTAATAGCTGAAACTAGTGCGGGTGGTATTAGTCGTCAAGAAGCTGTGTCAATGATTCCTCCTATTTTGCTTGATGTAAAGCCTCACCACAAAGTATTGGATATGTGCGCTGCCCCCGGTTCAAAAACTGCTCAATTAATTGAATCATTACATGCCACTGATGAAATTCCAACTGGATTTGTCGTTGCAAACGACCTGGATAATAATCGCTGCTATATGTTGGTTCATCAAGCAAAACGTTTGAATTCGCCTTGTTTCCTGGTTACAAATCACGACAGTACGCAATTACCCAATTTTCGGATTGGGCCAAACGATGAAGTTTTAAAATTTGATCGGGTGTTATGTGACGTGCCCTGCTCGGGTGATGGGACAATGAGAAAAAATCCGGATATATGGAAAAAATGGAATGCAGCTCAAGCGTTAAATTTACATGGAATTCAGTATCGTGTCGCGAAACGTGGTGCTGAACTACTCGCAGTTGGTGGTAGATTAGTGTATTCTACATGTTCACTGAATCCTATTGAAAATGAGGCAGTAATTTATCGTTTAGTGAAAGAATCTGAAGGAGCATTAGAGATTGTTGATGCATCTGACCTTGTCCCGGGTTTAAAATATCACAAAGGTATGACAAGTTGGAGACCAGCCGATCGAGATATCGTATTTTATGATAAATTTGAAGATGTTCCCGAACGATGGATAACTTCAATTCGACCACAGATGTTTGCCGAAGATCCCGAAGATATTAAAAAACACGGTATTGAGAAGTGTATACGAATTCTTCCTCATCTTCAAAACACAGGAGCGTTTTTCGTAGTTGCCTTGGTTAAAACGAAACTTTTACCTTGGGAGAAAGATGAATCGCTTAAAACTAGACAACCGGCAATTGAAAAGCCTGAAGAGGCTGAGAATGGTGAAAATTCAACAATATCCGAGCAAAAATCTGTTCCATGGGGCCCACAACGGAAGAAGCGCCGTCTACATGGGTACAAGGAAGATCCCTTCGTATTTTTCCAACCAAACGATGAAACCTGGCCAACGATCAAAGAATACTATCAAATTAGTGATAAATTTGATTCGAAGTGCCTTTTGACCCGGTGCTTGGGTGGTAAAAAGAAAAATATATATTACTGTACTGAACCAATTCGGCAAATTGTTCAAAAGAATGAACATGCCGTTAAAATTATCAATACCGGTGTTAAAGCGTTCGTTCGATGTGATAACAAAAATATGAAGTGTGCGTTTAGATTGGCGCAGGAGGGTTTACCAACCACTAATTTATTTATTGGTGATATTAGACGCGTGCTAATTGAACGGGATGATTTAATTTTATTGTTACAAAATAATGATCCAATGAATCCACCGTCCATAACATCACTAACCGAAACTACACAATCTCGTGTAGAAAATTTGGGGCCAGGTAGTTGCGTGCTGTATTACAATGAAGAGAAATTCTCGTTAACATTGGTGGGATGGCGCGGCATGCAATCATTGCGAGCGTACATTGATACAAATGAAACTATCCATATGTTGAGATTGCTGAAGGCTGATATATCTAAATTTGGTAAGCTACTTAGTACAGACCTATCCCAGGAAATAAGGAACTCTTAATTTATTGTTGCTTAATTTCAGATAAAAATAAATATAAAAAAGGTGATGAGGGTACAGAAGAAGCTGAACTACTAGAAACTCCAGACCAAACGGAAGATAAAAATGGTTCAGCTGAAGAAGTCGAACCTGTTTCAGACGAGAAAATGGAAGTTGCGGTTGAAGATGTAGCTTAGAGCGAATTAAAGTTGGATTTAAAATATGAATTACATTTTATTATTTGTACCTAAATAACGAATAGAGCAGATCTTATATCGTATACATACTATTATAAATATGAAATGTTGGTTTATTCTGGGTGACAGCCAGATTTGGTTATCCATCGAGGTGAGGTTACCAAGACGTTTGGGAAGTTTGGTTTTAATTCGAAACCAAACTTCCAAACGTCTATAATAGGTATCACGAGAAAGTTACTCCGACATTCTCTTACAGGCGCACATGCCACATTCCAGAACTTTAGTAGCGTTATGTTAAATATTCCATTTCCATCGAATTCATGACCAAAAAGTTTTGCTCGGGGTTTCGTCTAAATTTTCGTCTCCCACTTTTACATACACACCACAGAATAGAGCACCTTTCTCTTTCTTTTGTCGTGTTAGGTGTTACTGATCCTTAAGTATCAAACTCCTATAAAGATGGAAATGACATTACTGCTCCATCGAACGACCAAGGCCGCAACTGCAAATAAAATTAAAAAAAGCTATTTCGCGGTTTTGTACTGCATATTAACTGAATTCCTTTCGATTAAGGCTAACGCCTGTTACAACGGAACTAATAAAATTATTCTTCAGTTAAGGACGCGAAAAAGGTTATTTTATACGTAGCGAAACCCAGATTTGAAATACCTGGGATCGATGATAACGGACAAAAACTTGGATTCAAAATCAAAAGGTTCACGGAAAAAACTTTACACTTACTAGCTTGGTCTTCAATTGTTGTTCGGCCTGCTACCCTATTCCTGAATACGAAACGAAAATACACGAATTCGTAGATTCGTTGGTAATGGTATTCCTGAATACGAAAATGTACGATACGTTCAAAAATTTCCCCTATTCTGCGATACGAATTCGAACAGTTTTTGTACGTGCATGAACGATTTTTTGTACGATGAATATTTAGTAACGACTCCATAGAAAAATTAAAAATATATTTGAGTTCTAAATAAAAGATATTGGGGCCGATTCTCGTGACATAAAATTGCTGTTATGTTATTTCCACGCTTCCTACTGGAATTTGCATTGAGAAAACAAAAATAACATAACATAAAATTTTAGATCCCGGAATCAACCCCATTATTTTAAAATAATTTTAAAGCAAATCTTTTATTTTAAAACTTAAACATGGCCGTATGATTTGCAGCCCTATTCTCATACAAGTGATAAACTGATAACTATCACATGATGTGATAATCGCATTTTCGTATTCTCTTAGCCGTATGAAGTGATAAGCGTCACTTGAAATGATATATTTCATCACCTACTCAGGCACTTCTTAACCGATTATGATGGGATTGCGTGTGCTGGATGGAAATGGGATACTTAAACGATTTTTGAGACAAATTCTGGAATATGGCCACCTGGAACGGAACTTGATCAATTCTTAACCGAATATGATGGGATGTTGGATGTAAATGGGATTCTTGAATGATTTTTGGAAGAAGTTATGGAATATGTTTACTTGGAATGAAATTCGATAATTTCTTAACCGATTATGCTGAAATTGAATATAGTGGTCGAGATATGTCGATTTTGGTATAATTTTCGATTAGATTTCTGAATGCTTTAAAATAATTGATCTAACCCCCCGATTCTAACGTACAGTCACAGACGTATTTTCAGTCTTAGCAAAAACTTTTGTCTTACCGAAGACTATAAACTTTCAGTTCTTATTCTGCACTTAGTCTTATCTGTCAGTAGTCTTAAAAAATTGTCTTCGTTAATATCAGCGAAATAGGTGGTCTTAGGAGTCATAATTTTGACATTAAACAGAAACAATAATTATATGTATTTCGAATTGAACTGTCGCTTTTCGTTCATAAATTTCAAACAATATATGATGTAAATTTGGTTTGACAGCTCTACAAAAGTGTTTGGAGAGTTTATAATATATTATTTAAGACTACTGCCTTCAGAATTTCAATGAAGACTTTAGTCTTAAAAAAAAGTCTTTACAATAAAGTTTTAGCTAAGATGGTCTTAGTAGTCTTATCGTCAGAATCGGGGGGTTAAGCTCGGTCACGAACTTGCGAAGTCCAACGTTTATTAATAGCCGTGTTCCATTGGCGTTAGCAAAGTACTTGTGAGTAGATGTTCAATGGATCGCAAATTTGTTAGTTCGAAGTAAATCATAAGAAAATAAAAATTTTGATTGAGTAGTTATGAATAGCTAAAAGTAATTGCGAGTACTACTAACGCCAATGGAACGCGGTTATATTAGAGAGCAGTAACTGGAACGAAGTTTATTATATCTTCCTTGTCGACATCACATATGTGAAATTTCATTGCGCGCTGCAATTGAATCAAAAATGGGCAATACATCAGGAGTAAATTTTCCATTATTTGTTAGATTCAAGAATGACTGGAACTCCTTGAATAAGGATTATTTCAGAGCAGGCATAGATGATCCCAACGTTCATATACAATTAAATGATGTGAAAGCGGAACTGGCGGAGTTTTGTAAGAACGAATTGGCAAAGGGATATGCTCGGGTTGATTAAAAATAATTATTGGAAATCACTCTTAATTTTTTGGGCATGATACCAAATGAGTTAACAGCACAAAGGACTAAAGAATTTACGGGACATTGGCATTTTGGTCCTAGGATTTTATGTGAAAATTTGGTTCCATTTCACAAAAGCGGCTAAAGCACCAAAGCTGGATTTGAATTATTTACGAGATATTTATTTCTACAAAACACATGACGAAAAGTTGGCGGTGGTTGTACTAAATAAAATATGTGATCAATTGTGGTATTTGCCCGACGCAAGCATCGCATTCCCTGTTTTCGACGAAAACGTTGAAAAGAAGAATGGTGCAACAGTTGAATATGATGAGGGAAGCAGAGGCCGAGTGTAGTAAGCGCGCCGAGTTGAAAGTTGATGATGTGAAACATTCATTAAGAAACAACTAGCAGATTTTGTTCCAAACTAAACCAAAGGAAACCCCGGAAAATCGAAAAAAATTGGAAAATCGAAGTAAATTCGTAAAAACCCAAAGGCATAACCGAAAAATCGAATCTTGCGTTTTGTATTTCGACAATGAGCATTCATTTATATATAGTCCCTTCCGATTGTGTCGAATAGATGGCGGTGGTGGTGGACCTATCGTTTTTGACAACTGCGCCATGCATTACATATTTCTTATTCGATTATTCACACAAAAATTAAAACGAACTTAGCTGCATTTTGCGAACAATCATTTTGATCTGCTATACTGCTATTAACTTTGAAGGCTTCGACATAACCACAAATTCATTCTAATGTTTTTTTAGCGAGGTTCGATTAGTTTTCATACACGAAGATTTTTATATTGTAAAGTTCTCAGTGAAGAATAATAAGGTAATTTCGACAGATTTGGTTCGTGTACAAATGATTGTGAAAACAATTCCGTGTCGTTTTACAGTCCATTACAACACAATGTCTAAAGCTAACATATGTAGGTTGTCGCACTCAGTCAAATGCTAAGCAATCTACTTCACGTACGAACCGCACTGATGACCAGTGCGTGACCCAATTACAGTCGAGAGCTACTGACGATGAACGGCAGGCAGAATAGAATCAGAATGCAACAAGTTCGTGTATATCAAAAGCAACAACAGCGAGCATCACATAATGAACATGGTCGATTACGCCAACGCGGTGCTCCTATAAATCTGAAACGAGCTGCATTCCATTACGATTCGAAAATCGATTACAGTGCGGACAGATCAGTAACGATTGGAGAAATGTCAGTCGTTGAAATTCAGCGGCAAAACCGTGCGGATTATGTTGTGCAGGTGGGAAAGTGAAATTGCCTCAATTCGTCTCGCCACCATTACGCTCATTGGCTTCTGGAACAGGAAGTGATTCTACCCATTTCTTGGTCAACGTTCAAAAATACAACAGTTGCTTCCAATTGAAGTGGTAAATAAGCAACAGCTTAAACAGCGTTATGGTCACAATCCGACAACGAAGCGAGCTATTGTCGGAGAATTGCAAACGCTTCTTCATCAGAAGAACGAATTGATCAAATTGTTTGTTCAAAATTGCGTTGGATCGGATGCCATCGGACAGCCATAAATATCATCATAAACGCTGACCACATGCACGAGTATTTACAAGATGCGATGTCGTCAGTTAGACAATATGACCGCCCAAACCTCATAACATTCACCTGTAGGTTAGGTTTCAGTCAAGACACTTAGGCCATTTTTGGCCACAATCATGGGCCATTTTTGGCCCATTCTGATACCACGTATACCACCGGCACATTGCAAGCTCCATGTCAACCTGTACATTGACATGGACGGTGGGTCGGCGCTGAATTCTGCACTCCATCAGAGGGTCTTGGTTGTGTCTTTTAACATCACCGATTGTAATCGATGATGAAAATTCGATTTGCATCTAGCCTCTGATGGGATTCGAACCCAGTGCCTCCCGGTCCAAATGCCGAAGCATTAACCACTGCGCCATTTGTCCGGTAACATTCACCTGCAACAAGAAGGAATTGCTATAGCAAGCCAAATACCAGTTCACAGACATGACATCACTGCCAGAACTTTTAACAAGACCGGGTCCGCCTCATGCACATATTTTGGTTTGGTTCGTTCAAAAGATCAGATAGGGAGAAATAGATTCCATCATCTAAGTCGAAATCCCGGATAAAGCTGATGATCCCAATACTTTTATTTTAAGATGTTTTTAAGAACAACTTGGCGTATCTTTTACTTTGCGATCCACGAAAGACATCCCACAGTTGTACATTTCGCAGTGCATCTGGAAAACGGACAACGAGTGTATTGCAATCCAGAGAACGCGGCGGTCAGAGCATCACGGCCACCGTTTCGAACGGATGAGATTATTGACTTGCAAAAATCAGTGTTCTCATCAGGTCGCGACGACTGATGTTGTATGTTTACATATTGGAATATTGTCTATATATATAGATCAATGCCATGTAGTTGTAATACTAATAACATCATTACAAATCGGAAAAAAACCAAAGTAAAAAATAAAATTTAAAAAAAACATTGAAAAGCTTATTCTTAGTTTATCAAGCAGATAATTTCGCTCCCACCTTGCTGTATGCTGAAGTGCTACGCTACTACACATGGAACGCATGATCATAATCATTTCATCGTCGGAAACAAAGAACATGAGTTAAAGAACATCCAAATGTATTTCGTTCAGACGCTCTGGATCGCATATGTGCATCCAAATAACGACGTAGTAACGTACATACATCATCGTGTCGAACGAACTGCATATTCAACAATCAACCTGCAATATCGCCAAAAACAACGCAATGGCAAAGATTCTATAGAGATGCAAACTGATCGTTTAGGACGAATGCACGATGGGCCACAAAAGGTCACTGGAGGCGCTGGACAGGACGATGAATGATCTTCGGTAATTTTCATCAGGCTCTTCCTGTAATTCAACGTTCAACTGCATTTGACAAACTAAACGCGTGCTTGAAATCATTAAAATTATTCCGGCCTGCGAAGACTCTTTGATTGACGACTAGCAATTGTTGGACATTGGCAATGGGAAAATCGCAGTTGACATCTCGACCGAACTCTCATCGAATCGAACGCAGGGCTCATTTGACGTGTTTTTCCGAAAGTAGTGCAAAACTTAAAACGATTATCGGCTGAGGAAACGAGCCATATTGGCGCCGAAAAACTAAAATGTCGGTGATTTCAACGCGACTATTCAAAATGTCATGTTTACCACCTCACGATTTGCAATTGAAAGTAGACTCGGTCATCATCATGTTGCGTAACATCAATCAACATCGACTGTGCAATGGGACGAGACTGGTTGTGAAAAAGCTTATGAACAACATCAGGCGACGATTATCAAGGGAAATTTCCCGCCTAGACAACTGTATGTCGCATGTTTGCGTGTGGGCAAGCCATCATCTTTGTTTATTTACGCACCACAAAACAAAACGAAACCCGTTGTTTACCACAAAACTTTGAATGTGAACATTCACCTCATTTCTTTTCCTAGTTAATAAAAGACATTGAATTCATTTGAATTACGAATGAGTTTTATTTAAGGCCCCGATTCACGTATTTTGCAAAAACACGACTTTTCGTGGTACCATTGCATAAAAACTAACCAACCGATCGCCAATATTTATATCTTAAAATTTTAATTGAAGTTTTTTAGGAAAATTGACGGTGGCTTTTCCATTTTTCCTTCTAGATTTTCCGCTATGGCATTACAAAGCGAACAATATTCGAAAAAATCGCAAAAGTTTTGGTACCATTGCGACGATATTAGTGAACAAAACTTAGATTGTGATATATCAAAAGACGCAGAAAAAAAATCTGAGACGATTGACGGTGGCGTTTTGCTAAATTTTAAGTATTAACTGAAAAATTAGCAAAAAACTAAATTTCTTTGGTAAAAAAAAGAAAGAAAAGTAAAGACACAACCGTAAAATTTATTGATTTTATTCCTAATTAGTTTTACCAGAATACAACAGATGTAGCTAGTTTCTATTCACAGTAGTAAAATTCAGTATTGGGACGCAGACCAAATATAATAATAATTTTTGCAATTAATTTTGTACCAATATTTTTGTTTTCATACAGTTTCGATGTATATATCTATGTGTACATACGTATGAATATGGAAGACAAAAGCAAAAGGACGTTATCGATCTACAGCTGTGAAACTAACAATATTTCGTAATGGTGTGTATGAAATTGAGATGATTTTCTTTCAATCTTTATAAATACAATAATGTATTTGTATTTTATTTACTAGAGAATGAAAAGATAAGTATTTTACTGAAATATGAATACATCATAACTATAGTACGTAACAATTCTGTATAGATGTGTGTAAATTTGGAGTAGTATGAATGTCTTATAACTATAGATTATAATGATAAACCAAAGAAGTTAAATGTACAGAATGAGTCTAAGCAACTGTCAAGTGTCAAAAATTCGGAGGGTAAAAGAGAAAGCATCTAAATCAACGGGATTACAACAACAAGAAACCAATATAGGCACCCCACGCCACAACCAAAATTGTTTTCTTAATTTTGTCTGATTTATAACTTAAATTCAGGATAAATTTACCACAAATCACTAGCTTCTTAACACAATTTACATTTTATTTTATATAAACACTTGGTAAATTTGCTGGTGGTAAGATATTCCTTCTTGAAATTTTTAGGCGTATTTTCGCATTTTTTCACGATACACTTCATTTTGTACAAAAGTCTGTATTTTTTGTTATCACATAATACACCACTATATAAACAAATGACTATTTCATAAAGTTTGTATTATTTTGATGAATTATAATTGATAATTTTAAAAATTTATAATTTATAATTTTACTGCGCAAAATTAACACGTCACTTCATACAACAACACAAATCGGTTTGACGGGTGCATATAGCGAAATATGAGTAAACCATATGGATTTTTTATATAACCATCCTATTCTGGCTTGTGACAGATGAGATAGCAAATTTTATATGGGTAAAATATTGTCACCTATTCCTCAGTATTTTAACTTCCTTGTGATAAACACAAAAAGAATGAGATTGAAAAATAAACTATGTGTTGTTGATTTAGTGATTTAGGCCCTTTTCCAATTACTTACTTATTTGTGTAGACGTACTTATTCAAATAAGTAACCTCGCGAGGAGACTTATTTGAATAAGTGTCAAAAAAAAATTTTCCTCCGTATAAATTGAATGAAACAATAACTAAATTATAAATTGAATGACACCCTTTAAGCACCATTCTGACTCAGTTTTCTGAGTTTAAATTGAACTGTTTCTGAGTCGTATTTTTACCTTTAA
This sequence comes from Nephrotoma appendiculata, assembly GCA_947310385.1. Taxonomy (NCBI): domain Eukaryota; kingdom Metazoa; phylum Arthropoda; class Insecta; order Diptera; family Tipulidae; genus Nephrotoma; species Nephrotoma appendiculata. The sequence goes on from OX371223.1 coordinate 144,254,776, forward strand.
GCACCATTCTCACTCAGTTTTCTGAGTTTAAATTGAACTGTTTCTAAGTCGTATTTTTATACCGCAACTTTACCTTCAACTTTTTATGTGTTGCTGTATAAAAATGAAAATGTTAGGGGAATAACCCGTTTTTGGTATAGCTGTACTAACGCTGTTAAATTATCATTTGTGTTTAACATTCTTACAGAAGAGTTTCATTTTGTTTAAGAGTATTTTTTTGGTGAGTTAATATTTAATATTTTTTAGTACAATATATATAAACATTACATTTATATAGTCAATATATAAATATAATTATTATACATATATATAACATATATAATATATATATATATATTATATAAAAAAATTTGCAATATGAACAAAAAAAAATATTATGAAACCGATAAAGAAGTTCGCGAATTATTTAATCGAGCAAAAAAAATATGTGTTACTCCAGATAGTAAAAGTGAATTGAATAAAAATTTAAATTTGCCAGCTAATATTGGACATAATATTGTAAATGAAAGTCTGGTGGAAAATGCTGAATATTTTGGTGATGAATGCGGGAATGAAAGCGAGTTTTCTTCATTCGCATCTGACATGACAACACAGATGGAAAACCTTTGTATCCAAAATATTGCAAGTGATATTGCCGAATGGAGTGTTGCGAATTTCATTACCAACAAAGCAGCCAATTCGCTGCTTAAATTTTTAAGGAAATACCACCCAAACTTACCAAAGGACATCAGAACACTAAAAAAAAACAGAACGCAGTTCAAGCGAAATTGTGCCTATGGGGAATGGATTTTATACACATATTGGAGTGTCAAAAAATATCTTAAATTTTTTAAAATTAAATTCAATTTCAAATCCAATAATTAGTTTAGACATTGGAATTGATGGTGTTCCCATAGCAAAGAGCTCGAATAGCCAATTATGGCCTATTCTCGGAAGTATTATTCCATACGATTACGTTTTCCTAATTGGAATTTTCCACGGCCACAAAAAACCATTTTGTGCCAATGTTTTTTTGAAAAGTTTCATAGATGAAATGAATGAAATTTTTGACAATGGCATTATTTTTGAAAATCGTAAATTCACGGTGAAATTACGTTGTTTTACCTGTGATGCTCCTGCCAGATCATTTATATTGGGTATGTTCTGAATAAAACAAAAAATACGTAAAAATTTATTTTTATTTTTTTAAATCTAGGTGTGAAAGGACATTCAGGTTGTTATGCCTAATCCTCTCCGAACGGACGAACATTTCAAAAATAAGACGCAAAAGGAGCACCATAATAATTTCAACGTGAAATTAGAGGAACTAGGCATTGGATGTGTAACTAGTTTCCCCATAGACTATATGCATTGCGTATTATTAGGTGTTATGCGGCAAATGTTATACTTATTCCTAAAAATGAAAAAGAAGCCATTTTCATTAAAAACGAATGCAATAACTGCAATGAACGCGCGCCTTAAAACCATCCGAAGCTGTTTACCGGTAGAATTCGCGCGAAAACAGCGAAGTTTCAATGAAATAGAACATTGGAAAGCTGTAGAGTTTCGAATGTTTCTGTTATATACTGGAATGGTAGCATTCCACGGCATATTGGAAAAACAATATTACGATCATTTTTTAGAATTACTTTGCGCTATTCGAATTCTTTCAGATCCAGATGATTGTAAGACAAATAATGAATATGCCGCACAATTATTAAATGAATTTGTGGAAAAATTCACGGTATTATATGGAGAGGAAAATTTGAGCTATAACGTTCATAGTTTGCTTCACTTGGCAAATGATGTAAAAGAATACGGACATTTAATTAAATATAGTGCTTTCAAATTTGAAAATTTTATGCAAACTTTAAAGAAAATGGTTAAAAAGGCGCACTTCCTCTTCAACAAATAACTAATCGTTTGAATGAAAAAGATCATCACCTGAAACCAGTTGAAATTCCAAAATATTCAAACTTCATTTCATTATCCACCAAATATCCCAACAATTACTGCTTAGCTCATGGGAAAATAGTTAAAATCAACGAGATAAAAAATGATATTCTAATAGGCCAGGTTCTTAGTATCACAGAAAATTTCTTTGAATATCCTTTAAACTCATGTGACTTAGAAATTTGGAGCAGTAAAACAGAAAGTTACTTACCTAAACAAGAGAAATTTAATATCAATAATGTTAAAAAAATCGTAAAACTGACTATAGAAACAAAATATATCTATATTAGAATCCAACATTCTTAAATTTAAAGATGTAATAATGGAATGTGTTTTTTTGTTCCATTATTTGATGTAACCCTCCGAAAATGATTAGTGACGAGAACGTGGATCCAGAGATGCAAGAGACACAAATTGCAGCCGCAGGTAAGCTAATTACAATCAATTTAATTATATTGTTTATTGAATAATTTTTGGGATTATTGCAGAATATGTATTGTACTGTGATTCAACAGAATTCGGGATTGATGAAAGTGAGAATTATCATGAATTTTTAAAAATTAATCCTAACATAAAACCCGCGACTAGTACGCAAATGACAAAAACAGAAAAATGTCAGGTAGTGCATAATTCTACAAACAAACCCAAACGCCATTCGTCTGCATATACGCCTACAGTAACACCTTTAAAGAAAATAAAATATATTCCAAGCACATCAAACTCAGGTATACAAAACGAAATTCAAACTACCCCAACCAATTTGGATATAACCCACCAACCAATCCGCCAATTACAAAAATGTACCGAGCCTAATTATGTCACAAACACATCCAAAACACTGGCTAGTAACAGCAGAGAATTAAAAATTCAAAACAGCCCACCGGAACAAGATAAGTTTCATTACATAGAAACTTTGTTGGAGAATTTAATAAAGGAAGTAAAATATCTTCGACACGAAGTCAAGAGCTCAGAACTTTAAACGTCAACCATTTTCAACAAAACAGTTTAACTCCTTTCTCGTCACGGAAATTGAAGCTTAATATACCTTGTAGAAAAAAAGAGGATTTCGAAGAATTAGAAAAAATATTACTTTCTGACATCAGCGCAGCCAATACTCTGGTAAATATAATCATGACAAATATATTATAGATTTGTACTATAATATATTTTTTGTATGTATCATTTTATTAATAATTTCAATAAACTTAACAGGAAGGAATTTTAGACAATCAATGTGACCGATCCATAAATAAATATATCTCACATAGTCTAAGCGCGATCATGACCAATGAAGTGGCCCTTAGCTATTCATGGTATGGAAAGGGGGCAACATGTAAAACGGCAATACAGGAATATGCAGCTATGAATATAATTAAAGGTACAAACTCGGTTTTAGTTTCTCATTTCACTTTGATACTTAAATTGTTTATATAATTTCAGAATGTTCGTTAAAAAAATTTCCGACAACAAAGCCAAGTGAATTTGTATCAATTGCAACTAAATGGTTCCATTATGCAAGAGGGAGATTGGGAAAACCCTAAACTATGTAACTTTGTTTAAAAAAAAATATTTATTAGCAGAATTTGAAATTCGATTTTAATTTTTATTTTTTTTTAATGAAAAGTCATATTTTAATTTTATTTTTAATATTTATCTTTTATGTATTATAATATTCTATAGTTTTAATAGGTAGAAATTAAATCCTGTTAATTGTATTATGTAGAATTAATAGAATGCAAAACCTTTACAAATGTAAACTCATAAAAAATCTGTGAAAAATGTATCAAAAAATGGATTAATTTTAAAAAATTAATAAATAATTTAATTTACTACATATTTTATTCTCAATAATATGTACATATTTTATATATTTGCGATTAAAAACCATTCGATCAGACAAATCTATTCCGAACCGATGTTATGAAGTGAAAAAGAGTTAAGTTTGCAATTCTATTCTGTTTCAACTTTCCGATTTATATTTAAATTAGTTTTCTGAATTTAAAACGAATCATAAAACTAATTCGAAATTGTGTCTAAAATGCATATAACACTTGAGTCGGAAGCGAATCAAAATGGAATCGAGAAAAAGCTTCATAAATGAAGTCCCCCATATAGAGCCGACTTCATTTTTGAGTCTGCTTGCTTAAAGGGCAACAATATGTTATTGTCAGAAGACGTCAAAGGCGTATATGTAAAAAAATTTGTATTTTTTAACAAAATTTATTATGTATATGTAAATATAAATTTAGATGCTAGTATGTAGAATGTAGCTATGATAAGATAATCCAGCTGCTAACCAAAACAATATCACCGTCAGTTCAATTTGAGCATAATGCCCATGTCGCTAAATTGGAAAAAATTCTAATAATTTTTGGAAAGCGTACCGATACCCTACCATGTTTTTTGATCAGTAGGTCATCTCAGTTTAAAATAGCATGTTATAAAGAAGCTGCTTTTGGTGGAAAAATATATTATACCCTGCAATTATTTGTTACATTAAATATGTATAAGAATAAATATAAATATATATTTGATAGTTTATCCTAAAGGAATAAACTATACCTTTCACATTTCACGTTCTTCCAACAAATGAATTAAATATTCATCAATCATCACCTTTGACTAATTTTAGAGATTACTTCATATTTTTATTTATGAAGTAGTTTAGAAGTAAGATTATTTTTCTGTCCATTTTTAAATTTTTTTAAAAAATTTATAAGGTCAGCAAGAATTTGTTTATACTTTCATTAACTAGCTGTCAAAATAAGTAAGTATGTACATGAATTGAAACGGCTTCACTTACTTATTTAAGATGGTGGCGAATAAGTCAATAAGTTTCAAATAAGTAAGTAATTGGAAAAGGGCCTTAGAATAATAAATTCATTTATAGAAATTTTCACGCAGTATTGATTTTATTTTGTTTACCTTGATTACATCTCGTAAATCGCGATACATAATTTTATACAAGCAGATCTGGAGGCGAATTATGTAAGCATTACGAGTTACGGGTTACGACAAATGACGTCAAAAGGCCTTTTTATTTAAAGCATTTTGAGTTGTCGTAATTTCGACGTTTTGTTGTTGTTTTAGTCGTACACATTTATAAATTCGAGACAAAAGTCGTACTATATTTGGTCGTACTATCTATTTTTTTCTTGTTTTCATTGATAATTTGTCAAAATATGTTTGAGTCCAAACTCGTAAGTCGAACTCGTAATGCTTACACAATTCGCCCCCTGATCGTTTGTTGTTTAAAATTACACCTCAAGCTCATATTTTTTTTCTATATATTCAAGATGTATACTAGGGGGTTAATTATGTAAGCAGACTGAAGGCTGCCGAATGAAAATTGTCTACGAGCTAGGTGCAAAATAACAAAGCTAAAAGTGTGTGATCTCAAAACGGTGGTTCAACAATAATTGCAATACAACAATAATTTACAAGAACAATTACATTATATATCACACATTTTTAACTTTTTTATGTTGCACGTAGCTCGTAAACTATTTTTATGTGGCACGGCCGCATGAAAGTTCTCTACGAGCTAGGTGTAACATAACAAAGTTAAAAATGTTTTTGAATCCACAGCGGCAGCCTTCAGTACGATTTACGATTATCGACTCAAACTAGTTTTGACAATTTTTAATGAAAACAAAAAGATCAATCATTACGATTTATGTCTCGCATTTATAACCGACAACCCAAAATGCTTTAAATAATGTAATAACGTAATGTTTGCGTAATCTACCTCAGATTTCAAATTTCAGAAACCTCTTGAATTTGACGGTGGGGATGCCAGATCCAAAAAAATAGCAAACTCAGAAAAATCAAATAAATTAGGGTTTGTAATTCTTGATTAAGTTACCTGTCATTGTGCCATTCACAAAACGATCAAATTTTATATCCAGAATCTCTATATATGTATATAAAATTTACATGTGTGTTTGTGACATTAAGAACTGCTGTACCAATTTTGATAAAAATTGGTGTATAGTTGTATGAGTCATGATAATGGTTTTTAGCTGAAAATGGTCTACCGGAAGTTACAGCTTCCGTAGGAGCATTTTCAGTCGATAAACTCAAGAACTACATCATCGACTTCAATAAAAATGTATCTATATATCTATATATATATATATATATATATATATATATATATATATATATATATATATATATATATATATATATATATATATATATATATATATATATATATATATATATATATATATATATATATATAAAAATATTTGTTCTATGGGTCGTGAGCCAATGGAAGTGGCAGCTTCTATGGGAGCTTTTTCGATTTTTTAATTACATTGATAAGATCGCAAACCAACATATAGCATTAGCAATTGCTTCTTCAAGAATAAATATGCAAATAATTTAAACACCAACATGTAGGTTAGGTTTCACTGGTTGACACTTAGGCCATTTTTGGTCCATTGTGATACCACGCATTCACGCCACATCATTAACCCATTCACCTATTCACCTACTCACACAACTTCAGTTTACCACCTGCACATTGCAAGCTCCTTGTCAACCTGTACATTGATATGGACGGTGGGTCGGCGCTGAATTCTGCACTCCAATAGAGGGCCTCAGTTGTGTTTATTAACATCACCGATCGTAATCGATGACGAAAATTCGCTTTGCATCCAGCCTCTGGTGGGATTCGAACCCAGTACCTCTCGGTCCAAGTGCCGAAGATTTAACCACTGCACCACTTGTCCGATGTCATATGCCCAACAAATGTCCAACATGTAACATACCAAAACCATCAGGAAAGGTATTGCAACAATGCACAATGGCACATCATAAATTATTAGAAGCATTAGATAAAACATTACAAGATTTATGCAATTACCAACAGATATCTGATGGTACAACAATATAATATCAGGTAAAATTAGACAGGCCAATCAACTCCAGCTGGTGAATTAAACGCGTATTTAAAACCATATAATTTCTGGAGAAACATTTAAAAATTTAAATTTAACAAATATGCGTTTTCAATTGCAAATCGATGAATCTGCTGTAACATTTCCAAAACAATTATTAGACATTGGAAATTGAATAATTCAAATTGATAGTGCAACTGATTCAATTAAATTTCCACAAAAGTTTTGTATTTCAAAACATTCAAAAGTAGAATTAATTGAAAGCATGTACCCAAATATTGTATAACAATTCAAATCATAATTGGTTAAGTGATCGACCAATATTGACAGCATAAAACAAGTACGTTAATGATATAAATACATACTGCCATTCAAAGTAAAACTTTTGGTGAAACATTTGCATACAAACCAATTGATTGTGTTATAGATCAAGGCTAAGTAGTAAATTATCCGACATAATTTTAAAATTCATTAGATTTGCCTGGAGTACCACTACATATTCTTCAATTAAAAATTGGTGTACCAATAATTTTAATACGAAATATTAACCAACCAAAACTTTGTAATGCCGACTTGCTATTAAAAAATTAATGACAAATTTAATTGGAGCAATCATATTAGCTGGCAAATACAAAGGAGAAGAAGAGTTAATCCCAAGCATTCCTACTATAATTCCGTCAGATATTTAATTTTAAATGAATACAATGCCCAATGCGTCTAGCTTTTGATATGACCATTAACAAATCACAAGGTCAGTTATTTGAAGTTTGCGGTTTAAATTTGGAATATCCATGCTTCTGACACTGTCAATCATATGTCACATATTTATTGATGTTTTCCCACAAGTGAGCATCCACCATATGATTGACAGTGTCAGAAGCATGGATATTCCAAATGATTGTACCTGAAGGATCAACAAGAAATGCTGTACTATATACCAAATAGCATTGGAGCAAATTAATCAATTTTTATATAATTAAAATATTTTTGATTTCATTTTATTTTTAATTTCATATTATCAAAAATAAAAACAATCTTTCATTTAAAACCATGCGACCGGCAAAGCGGGCAGCGTTCAGTTAGTTCTATACAACTATAACAAATTTTCTAACTACTTCTGACTACTAAACATCTGAAACCGGGTCAATTCTATAATTATTACAATCAAGTCCTGTCCCTATATCTGGTTATTTGTAATACCGTTAGTCTTGGTACACTCTAAATATGGCGAATTAATAATAATGATATTGGCTTCTTAATTTGCAACTTCAATTCTCCGGAACTTGCCAATAATCCTTCAATCCTGGTGTGTCATCCATGCAAGTCCCATTTATAGAGAAAATCAAATCATCGTTCATCAAATTCATATTGGAATAATTTGGAACCTAACACAAATCGAAGTCTCATAAATGATGCAATGGAAAACAGTTCTGAAATGTACAATCAACATATGCCACTGCTTCTTATTGATTTTGGCGACGTTGGCATGATTGATCAATGCGATAAAATGAATTATATATCTCTAATTTTATGCTGGTCCTCAACCGTCCATAAAATGGAGAGACCACCTATCAGAAGTCGACAATCAACTTGGAATGAGGTCGAGTACAAACACTAAGTGAAGTCATTATTGAGAACCTCGTCGACGGTGAGTCAACATCAATTAACATGATGTAATCAAAATTCACTTATGGAAATGTAACAATTACAGCAACTACCAGATTGCCAGCTGTGAATACAAGGGGCGTCAATATTTATTGCTATAAGATTAGTAAAATACAGATAAATCAAGAACAGCCATCTTGACAGACAAAAGTGCAAACTTCAGGATAGATCTTATATAAACTATCGGTTATCATAAGCTATCTTACCTTAGCAATCCTCTCGTATTCTAAAGAGTTGAATCAGTCCGTATTCTCATAAAAATTTGGTTCGTTTCAACAGATTCGTAGTGAAAGATGGTGTTATATTGTGTAACTTTTGGTTATGTAATTTTACAATGCGATGATTCTTGCGCAATATAGAGATTATATTTTGCTCATATATCATCGATTCTAATCGATGTAATCAAACTTTCTCATCGCTGACAACGATGATGTAAAGCTCATTTGTTGGACGGTTTAACGAAAACGAACTAATTTGATTTATAATACAAAGAGCTGCGCCGCTGTATGTTCTGTCGGTAATGACACGATGAAAAAAAAACTTAGCTATTTGGTTTCATTGCCGAACATTGTACCCGTATGTTATTTAAGAAGCCTACAAAAACTTGCCGTATCGATTATTACATTATGCCGTTTGAATTGGATGAATAATTGTAAACACATACCCCTTAAAAAAGTATATCAGAAGATTATGTTGGAATAAAAAAAGCCAAAGAGATGATCAATGGAGATAGTTTTGATCGATTGAAATTTCGCTCCTTGCGAATGGTCATCTTCATTTAAAATGGGTGTGGGATTCACTAAACGTTTATTAATGAATAAATATTGTCAGGTTTCGTTCAGGCTAACCAGTCTAATCCATTTAAGTATCTTATGTTTAATTTAAGATTGGCTTATAATCCCACCACAAAACTGAATTTGATCAAAATTGCTTGAGACATTTTCAAATTCCATTCGACATTTTGAATTTGTTACATTCATATTTGTTTATTAAAAAGATCGATTAAATTATAATATCTATCGTGGAATAGCTTTGTTTAACACAGGTTGGCTTTAAAACCGTAGTGGCAGCAAAATTATTATAGCAAGCGCATCTTAGCGACGAGTTCCAATGTATGTGGATTTTATTCATACGACATAGACACCCGACCAAATCTTCATATTTATAGTTTATTTAAAAGTTGCAATAGGCGTGCGACAGCATCTGATGTGTATGTGCAAATTACTAAGGACTCTTAATTCAAGGTATACAGCAAAGATAAAGTTTCGGCAACCTTTAAAATTGCATGACGAATATCGGCCAAATACTTTTTAATTTATACTTATAATACGTCATACGTGAACTCAATATAGGCCAGTGCAGCTGATACTAGCATATGTTAATGGTATCTGGGTTTTAGTTCGCAACGTTGTTCTCCTGAAACAAATCAACTTGCCATTATAATTCCCAGCTCATCAGATCGACCCACAAATGAACCAAAAACCATTTGCAAACTGTTAAATGATCCGGTGCGTTTTATTGACTCGTAATTTGCAAACAATTTCCGCAAATCTTCCCCATGAGTAAAGTTAATTTTATTATAACGCGTTATTCACTTGATGTGTAACGCACGATTTTTAATAATCGGGTTTGTCTTTTACACATTTAAGAAGGCATTCTAAAATTAACATCTGGGCCCCTATTTCTGAATACGAAACGTATCGTGACTCGTTACGAAAGTTCTATACGATACGAATTTAAATTGGTATTTCTGAATACGATCGTACGTAATTGTCTGGTGTGTGTCCTTGCTATAAGGGAATTTTTTTTAAATGGTTTTACCTATAATAAAATTATACAACTTGTGCCATTTTGCCTTGACGTTTCGTTCTTGTTTGTATGTAATAAAAATGGATGAATTATTTATGATTATTATTATTATTTATAGTATTCTAGTTTATCTTAGGCAATATTATATATTAATTATCAGTAAAATAATAAAATTATATAGATGCAATGCTGTGTATTTTATGTGTGCCATACAAACATTTTTGTTATAAACGAACATAAAAATAGTGAATCAACTAATAATTTCTTGTGTACTGATAGTGGCACATCAGAAATTATTGTAACTCCAACCTCCGACATATAAATTGGTATCATAGGGTTTGGTAAATTTGTGTTTAAAAATTCATTCTATTAATTACGAGTATTCCAGATTCCCAGAGAAATTTTTATTGTGTTCCATCGGGATTTTAACAGTGATCTTTACCATCCTGAAGGTCATTTGCTGTAGAAAACATTAAATACCACTTGGTCATTTGATAAATTTTATGGAAAAAGAGAATATTAAAGCCATCGTTAGGCTTACAGAACTTCTATAAAATTATTTTATATCGCTTTAATAAATGTAATTTAAAAAAATAATATATGTTTAACTTTTTAGAAATCAATTTAAGCTTTGATTTTTCTATGGAGTCGTTAACTAAACATACATCGAACAAAAATTCGTTCATGAACGTACAAAAATCGTTCGAATTCGTTTTGCCAGATAAGGGAAATTTGTGAAAGTATCAATTAGGTACGAATTCCTGTTACAATTGCACGAATTCGTATTCAAAAATACCAATCATACGAATTCGTACAATTTTTGTTCGTATTCGTATTCAGAAATAGGGCCCTGGACATTGCGCTGGGGCCCTATTTCTGAATACGATACGAAAATGTATTCGATGCGAAAATGATATTCGTTACGAAAATACTTTGGTATTTCTGAATACGATCGTACGTAATTGTTTGGTGTGTGTCCTTGCTACAAGGGAAATTTATTTTAAATCGTTTTACCTGCAATAAAATTGTACAACTTGGACACTATTTTGAGTTTTGACGTTTGAATTTGTACTTGAAATGGATGTAATAAATTTTTCTTCTAGGTTTTCAAATAAGCATCACTTATGAGTTGGGGATTCTTTTAAGTTGTAATACATATAAATTCAAATAAATAGTGAAATAAAATTAGAGTTTTGTGGAAGTGAAATATTTTGTATTTTTGAGTGGCCGACAAAATTGTTAGGATCGAAAATAAAATTCACCCACCAAATAATTTCTTGTGGGTGATAGTGCCCCATTAGGCGTCTTGCAACTCCAACCTCTTAAGTTTAAATTGAATGGTTTTATAACTAAATATAAATTAATTGTGTTATTAAATATTTCAATATCACTTTTGGATTATGGTCCTGGGTTTTTCAACAGTGCTCTATACTCCGTTCTTTATTCGGTCATAATTCATAAATAATTCATAAATAATTATATTCTCATTTAAATTGACGTAAACAAACTATAAGGCCATGTTTACGTTTTAAAATAAAAGATTTTCTTTAAAATTATTTTAAATTAATGTTTTTTATGTGAAACTCAAATAAATTTTTGATTTTTCTATGGAGTCGTTAACTAAATATTCATCGTACAAAAATTCGTTCATGAACGTACAAAAATTGTTCGTATTCGTATTGTCAAATAAGGGAAATTTGTGAACGTATCAAGTAGGTACGAATTCGTGTTACAATTGCACGAATTCGTATTCAAAAATACCAATCATACGAATTCGTACAATTTTTGTTCGTATTCGTATTCAGAAATAGGGGCCCTGGGCCCCTATTTGGGAATTCGAATTCGAACAAACGAAAGACGTTTTCGAATGATCGGTATTTGTGAATTCGAAAACGTATTGATCTAATCGAATGTCACAAAGTAAAAAACGAAAACGAATAATCACGAAACGAACGAAAATTACCCTTATCGCGCAATCCGTTTTCGAACAAGAATTGTTCGTTCATGAACGAATTTTTCTTCGTTGATAATTTTATTGACGAATCCAAAGAATAATTACGATTCTCTATAATAAATTAATATGTAATGTTATTTTATTTGTGTAAAAATTATTTTGGTAAGTTGTTAAGACAAGTTTCAAACAAATTTATTTATTATTTTAGTACAATTTTTATTAAATGAAAAAAGTTTATCTAAAAAAAAATTTAGGAATTACTATTGACAATTTGAAACATACACTAAAGGAAAATTACAATACAAAAGCAAAAAACTCGGCTGATAATGCTGATATATTTTAAACTTTTAACACAATAAAATACTCCGAAATAATTTTTTTTTATTATTATGATTTAATATTTTTTATTTAATGTAATAATATTGAAAATATTAATTACAAATCAAATTGACATTAATGTGTGTTGTTTGCAAAAAAATAAAATTTTTGTTTTGGTCGTCAAACGTCAAAATTCCATGACCAAGGCGGGTATTTTTCGAACAGGTATAACCATAAATTAAAATTTCCCTGCTGTTTAATTTACAGTGTACATTTTTATTTACGTTCGTATTCACAAATACCAAATCATATTCGATTCGAATTTATCGTTCGAATCGAATGTTCGTTCGAAACGGATTCGCAAATAGGGCCCCTGGTTACATCGGTTACACCGCTAACCGTATACGGTTAAGAGACATCCAGAGGCGTGTTGCACTTGAGCGGATGGAAAATTACGATTCATTCGTAATTCGGAATTATGTATGACTTACGAGATACGAAACCATATCGAAAAAGTAGATACGTTGAATTGGAGTCATTGAAAATTCACTAAATTCTGGAGCCAGCAAGTTAAAACTCATTCAATGGAAAGCAGGTTGAGCGGGATCTAAACTCACTCGATTATGGTTTCTTTCATCTCCTTGTTATAAACAGTAAAATTTGAAATAATATCGTTGGGGATGCCAAATCCCTTCATGGAATGTACCACCAACAGTCAAACAATATAAATTTTTGGAAAGACATTTAGACTCTTGATATCAATTTGAATTGTTTTTTGATTTACTACTTCCGGACTTAATAATTTATGAAATTTACAAGACTTTCAGTCTACACCAAAAGTGTAAAACCAGCAACAAAAGAAATGTTTGGGTTAAAAATTTAACGGGGCCAGTAGATATTATGTATTATATATACAAATAATTGAATCATTCGCGGAATCGTCAAATGAGCAATACATTTTATTATCACCCTAGGGGATACGAACACTCTCATTAGATCTGTCTGTATATATTTGTGTGACTAAAGTTATGTGCATTTTCACGCGAAATATTAATAATTTAAATCATTACGTTAAACCCAGCTCGATGAGGTCAATTTCTTAGTTAAGCTGACCATCTGCATCTACTCGTACTTTATAAAAAATTGATATTATTTCATTATGATTGTAATATTGTAAAAACAAACAACAAATACCCGAACGCTTCATACATAATATATCAAAGAACCGAAAATTAACAAAAATCAAAATATAAATATGTTTGTTGTTGTAACCAAACCATTAGGTATTTGGAATTTTGGATTTGCAAAACATTTTTCATTCTTTCGTTTTATGTTTATTTTCGATGCACATGTCTCCAAAAGATAAAAAAATGAAAAATTTTTGAATATTACAAATTTGATGAAGATTTCAAAATGGTACTGTACGCTCCATCTACTAGATAAAAAAACACATGTTTTTGTGTCTTAGCTTTGAAAATCGACCACGTGTTATCTAGAATCGGGGCCTTTTACAGTACAGCCAATATTGCCGTACTCAATGAATTGTAGTTGGAACGTCGATTGAGTAGCCATAACCGCTTATGGAGTTACAATAAATTCATTTTTAGGTGGTACGAAGTCCACCAGGTTATCTAGTCTTTGATAAGATGTAGATTCACAAGTGCAACTTCAATATTTGGTAAACATTTTATCACTTTTCAATATTTTAAACAAAAAAAATTGGAAAATATTTAAATCTACCCGCTCTTCAGTCTCTCTTTTTGGCTTGAACCTCATACAAATTTTAAATTTACGACCTATAAAAGAAAATTTAAAAACCATGTTACTTACCAGAACAGGCAAGTCTCATATTTAAAGACTGATTCCAGTAAATCCCATGATTTACAGCCCAATTACCGAAGTCATATCACGTCATTTCATGTGACGATTGGAATAATCAATTGTACAAAAAAAAAATTATGATTTTCACCAAGCTCCATTTTATTAATCTAAATTATAGAAAAAAATTGTTGTAGTTGTACAAACATGAAATGGTAAAAAGCAGCTTAATACTTGGGGTCACCTAAAATTAGAATTGCACCATATCAAACGAAAATTCCTAAAAATAAATAAAATAAAATTGGGCCATACTACGTCCATGGTGAGTCGTAAACATGAAAAAAAGTATCCACAAAATACAGAGTTCTATGCCTCTGGGATATCTTGATGAACAATTTAAAAAACCCTATATTTTGCTCCAGGCGCCAAATTCCTGTATATTTCGTAACCCAATAATCGATTACTGTATATTTTCCAATAAAGGCCTTCGAAGCCAGGTCTTCATATTCGGTCAAATTGATTTTATAATCATATGCCAATTGTGTTAAATTGTAGGTTGTGTGAAAAAAATCACTAGCTAAGGACGAGAACTGCCTCTTAGCATTAATGGTGTATTTGTCTTCCGTGTAAATTTCCAGCATCATTTCCATATCTGGTAAAACATCAAAGAAAACTATTATTTTTTCATAGACACCTTCCGTTACATATCTGTTAAACAAAACGATTGGATTATGGATCTCTTGGGCGTATTCTATGTCACACCTAAAACCAACTTTCCCGAGGGGACAATCCAATCTAGCGCCACAAGGAAACAGCCTAGAATCAATTAATGAATTACAAATATATTTGACAATCATGTCGATTCAATGAATTCTTCTATTCTTCTTGAAAAATCTTCTTCACTCAAACAGAAGAAATCAATAATAGAAGAATCTTCTATTTTGCTATTCAGTGTAGCAGTGGGATCCTAATCTTCTATTTTTATTATTGAAAGTTCCAAATCGATTTTTTTTTCTTCTATTTGCTCTTGCTATAATGTCAAAAATGTATTATTACACAAAACCAAAACTGTGCCCTAATTCTCCAAACAGTTAGATAATTTGTAAACGTGTAAACGATAATTTATCTTGCCTTTTTTTTGCAATATTCGCATTCTCTAATTGCACTCCAAGATAAAATTTAAAACGGTTACGATAAATAAATGTCAAAACTTCACACTCTTCGTGGGTTCATATTTAGACTTTGATGGCCCATATCTTGTGTTCCCATTTAAATTTCAACATTAATCTTATGAATATAAGTTATTCTAAATAGCATCTGTTCCCAAACTATATTTCAACTTGTTATGGGTTGTGGTAAGGGTAATTTTAAAGGTACAAATTTTATACAAAATATTTAATTTGATTCAATATAGATCTTCTATTCTCAATAACTTCTATTCTTCTATACTTGTGTATGAAAATTATTAAATGACGAAATAGAAGGAAAAAATAGAAGAATTGCTATTCCATATTAAAAATAAATAATTATTTTGATTTTTTCGTTTGAAGGTTTTGACTAAAAATAGAAGATATAAAAATGAGACTTTTATGACAAGAAGAAATAGATTTTTTTCGATTGTTATCAAAAGCGGGTTGTGTTTCTGATTAAATCTTCATAATTTAAAAATGAAATTTTTGTTTAATGCGAAGTGAAAGAATCCGCCAAAAGCGTATTGGTTCGTAAGTAAATTTATTAATTATTTAATAAAAATTAATTAAATAAATCAAAAACCAAAAATGAGATTGAAGGATATAAGGATAAACAAGGATCCGTTTCAGCTTATTGATAGTGTATTCCACAAGTACTTTTGATTGCAAAAAGGAATTGTTGTGATATTTGTAACCGATTTAGTAGCAAAATCCAGCTTCAACTCAATACCATTTAAATTACAAGTATGTATTAATTATTTGGAAATGCAATTAGGGTACATAAATGAGTCTTATTACTTAGGTGCTTGCTACTTTGCATTTTTTGTGGGCAAGGAAACTATCAAGCTTCCGTTGGTAGCAAAAATGTGTTGGGCCTGTAACAACCTAGTGTGTCAAGATGTATTCACAATGTAACTTGCCTTATAAACAAATATTTGGTGCCAAAGCACAGAACATTCCCTACAACTATTTTAGAAAAAACTAGAAACAAATCAAGGTATGAAAAAAATGTATCATATTTATTAATTTATAAAATTTCGTAATGTTCCATTAACAGGTTTCAGGATAAATATGGAATGAGGAATATAATCAGTGCTATTGACGGTGTCCAAATAACCATCGCCCCACCAGAAAATTCTGTTGAGACACCTGGCAATTTATACATTTGCAGAAAAGGATATCACAGCATATATGCGCTGGTAAAGTTGGGGATGTGACATCTACTACCGCATTAAAAATAAGCTCATTGTGCATATCCATACTACGGTAACTTGAATCCGGTAACTACTTCGTTTCTTTCCCCTTTCCCTATAAAATAAAAAACATTTATAGATAAAGAGGAAAGAAACGAAGTAGTTACCGGATTCAAGTTACCGTAGTATGGATATGCACATTGAGTTTTTTTCCATGAAATTTTAGCACGGCATACTTTATGAAAATAAAAATAGAAGAAAACAATTCGATTTGGAACTTTCAATAATAAAAATAGAAGATTACAATCCCACTGCTACACTGAATAGCAAAATAGAAGATTCTTCTATTTTTGATTTCTTCGGTTTTAGTGAAGAAGATTTTTCAAGAAGAATAGAAGAATTTATTGTATTGACGTGAACATTAAACGTCAAAACGAAATTTTAATTATTTTTTATCCTTAACAACTGAAAAAATATAATTGCTAGAAACGTAAATTGTTGCAAATACATCAAAGCCATTTAGAATCACACATAGCCCTCAAAATCATATTGAAAAATATTCGGAGTTGGTAGTTATTTGAAATTCAAATCAAGATACGGTTAGATAGACTTATAAAACAAACCAAATGTTTGAAAAGAACATTACAACAGTCAAACATTTCTTTATTTCGTATGGTCGCATTATTTTTAGTAAAAACCTTCTAAGCGAAAAAATCAAAAAATTTGTTTATTTTTAATATGAATAGCAATTCTTCTATTTTTCCTTCTATTTCAACATTTAATAATTTTCATATACAAATATAGAAGAATAGAAGATATTGAGAATAGAAGATCTATATTGAATCGACCTGAATATTTTCTTCTTTAAATTGTACTATTAATTTATTACACTTACACGCAAGGATAATGATGATTATCGCAAAAATCGTCTAATGTGTCACATTTTAAACCAGCAAAACTAAAAAAGCAGTCACACGATATTTTCTTTTCTTTGCTATAGATGGCGTCCAAGTTAGGGTCCCCAGAAATTAATTGAGAACTATTTACACAATTTCCACGATAATTACAATATGAAATGTTGCATGGTGTTTCGATTCCTCGTTGCTTTCCCACAATATGATAAGGCCAGAATAATTCACAATCCACCTGCGTCGTATACAAATTGGATATAAAAATTAAAATTAAATAATAATTCATTATTAAATATTGCGATTATCGCTGTATGAGCAGAAAAACAATTCAAACGAAAAATTTGTTTCATTTCACAACATGCTTAGACATTTTCCACTGATATATATAGCGTGTTTTTTTATTAGCACCCGATAGATTTATCCGGAGCAACCAATTTTCTATGTCAAAACTTATATTTAGCGTGCTATTTTTGTATATTGTTACGTTTTTGCCTTGTCACTCAAGGCTCGAATCACTGGATTGTGAATAAATACAACTGTTTCAATTTGAACTCACATAAATTTATTTACGCAACACAATAATTATACAACACAAAATTAACAATTAATTATTCCAATTATAACACACTATTTAATTATCACTTTAATAATCACTCTATTTAACCTTCACTATATGACGTTTGAAATAAGACTCAGCATTCCACGTCAATATACACCTTTATATACCAAAATATTTGTTTCTAGAATAATCCTGAATGCGCTCCAAGAATCGATAAATACGTTAGGATACAATGGACGCCTAAATGTTGAACCAAAACACAATTACAATTGAACAATTATTGAATAACTTATTCTATTCTAATCTAGGTGTCACCGTAACAGTATGTTTTTTTATTTATCCGTATAGGAACAAAAATTTATTATTTGCTGCGAAAACTTCTTCTTTGTTTGAAAAAAAATATTGTTGCGGCTTCACCTAGATTAGAATAGAATAGATTAGGGTAGATTTGGTTCAACATTTAGGCGTCATTTGAATTTTAACATATTTGATCGATTCTTGAAGCGCATTCAGGATTATTCTAGAAACAAATATTTTGGTATATAAAGGCGCACATTGACGTGGAGTGCTGAGTCTTATTTCAAACGTGATATAGTGAAGGTTAAATAGAGTGATTATTAAAGTGATTATTAAAGCGATTATTAAAGCGATTATTAAAACGATTATTAAAGTGATAATTAAAAGTGTGTTATATAATTGGAATAATTAATTGTTAATTTTGTAGTGTAATTATTGTGTTGTGTAAAATAAATTGTGTGAGTTCCAATTTGAAGCAGTTGTATTTATTCACAATCTAGTGATTCGAACCTTGAGTGACAAGGCAAAAACGTAACAATATTTTCCTCTCGAAACAAAAATTTACTTAATTAACCCAAAAACGACAAATAAATATGGTGTCCTTGAAATATTTATCTCTGTAGTAGTGCGAGAATCAATTGAATCAAATAAAAGTTTTGCTGAAAAAAGAATCAAAAATTTTGCCGCCACAAAATTAGTTTGTGGGTGAAGGGGAAGGGAACGAGGAAAGAATCACGAAATTGTGGAACCGCGGAATCGGTGATATTTTCAGATTTATTCGATCAATCTGCTATGTCCACGTACAGTATGGTATTTTGGTAAAACTACTGCACATAAACACTGATAACGACAACGATGTGACAAATGATGGTTGCACAAACAATCCTCAATGCCGGTTAGATGAATCATTTATGAACCATAAACGAAAACTACACTCCTGTAACGCGCAAGTCGCAGGCCGTATGTTACACTATAATAATTAATTCCATCAGTTGAATAACATTATTTTTGAAAGGTAACATATTTTTGCATAAAATTACGGAATATACACATGTATACAGTTGTTGCTATTCTGGAATTACTACTGGTCGACTTTGAATAACGTTTCTCTATAGGTTAATTTATTGCAATTGTATTAACTTGTTGGGCTGGTTGGTACTGTATTTGGGTCTTACTGGTTAGTACCGTTAGAGTTGGGCGTAGCGTGGTTTTAATAATTTGTTTTCG
This sequence comes from Nephrotoma appendiculata, assembly GCA_947310385.1. NCBI lineage: Eukaryota > Metazoa > Arthropoda > Insecta > Diptera > Tipulidae > Nephrotoma > Nephrotoma appendiculata. Next base: position 144,274,556 of record OX371223.1, read on the forward strand.
GTCTCTCATTTTCATTCTGGTACTCAACCAACATTAATATTTTGAGTAGTGCCTACGTAATTATCGTGTGATAAGTGGTGTTATTATATTATGTAACTAATAATTGTTAATGTATATATAAATATAACGGGTTATCCAATTCGAGGTTGATAAAGTAGAAATCTGTATACCGACATCTGTCAAAGATAAACGTCAAGTATGCTGTCATTTATTTAGTTGACATTCTGCCATTTAAGAATATGGAGCATTTAACAATCGCAAATTGGGTGTTGGAAAAGCAGGCCGTCGATGCTGATTTTTCGAACAAAATTTTCTTCAGTGATGAAGCTCATTTTTCGCTAGGTGGATACGTTAATAAGCAAAACTGTAGAATTTGGGGCTCAGAAAATCCACAATTGATTGTAGAGAAGCCATTACACCCGGAAAAAGTCACTGTTTGGTGCGCATTGTGGTCTGGTGGTGTGATTGGGCCGTATTTTTTTTAGAACAACCATGGACGAACCGTTACCGTCAATTCTGAGCGCTATGGCAGCATGTTAACCGATTATTTTTTTATGAAAATCGAAGATTATGATCTTGACGATATGTGGTTCCAGCAGGATGGAGCAACCAGTCACGTAACACGAGCAAATCGAGATCTTTTACAAGAGAAATTTCCTGGACGTTTGATTTCGCGATTGGCTGATGTCAATTGGCCTCCAAGATCCTGTGATTTAACGCCTTTGGATTTCTTTTTGTGGGGCTACGCGAAAGATCGTGTTTACGCAAACAATCCTCAAACTCTTGACGAATTGAAAACTAATATTCGTAAGGTAACGGCCGAGATACCGCCCGAAATGTGCCGAAAAGTCATTGAAAATTACCTCAAAAGAATTAAGGCCTGTAAGAAGTCCCGCGGAGGACATTTGAATGATATCTTGTTTAACTAAAAATGGCAAGGATCAATCTGTAAAATGAAATAAAAATTACAATACATTCCGAATATTTTGTGTGTTTTTTTTAAGTTTAATTTATCAAGCTTGAATCGGATAACCCTTTATCTTTAATAGAAGATATTTTAAAATTGTGACACCTACCCGTAAATTATATTTTTTAAAGTGTTGGGCTCAGTTTTTTTGGATATTTGAACGTTCCAGACACGAGCCTTATTGATATTAAAAAGACCGTTCGGGTAGACCCCATATTTCGAGCCTGAGAAACGCATGGTCGCGGGAATAGCTGTCGCACTACCCAAAACAGTGCTAAGGGTTTGGTTTCGTAACAGGCATCACCAAAAATAGTCGGATTAGATGACCTTTCCGATTATTTATTTTATGGAAGTTTTAGGCACTACCGCTGGATATGAGTACTCGACCGTTATATATGTATATACCAGTTATCTGGTTAAAGATTATTACAAGTGGATACACCATTTTGTTATTTTTATATTTTTTTTTGTGCGGTAATAACCTTTGGTTACAGGAATATTACGGTTTTGGACGAGTTTCTGGAGTGCTCGAGAACACCGCCAAAGTGGTAAGTTTTGCATCTTAAAAGAAAGAAATATTTAACATAGATATGTTCATGTTTATATCGGTATATCCATAGCGTGGAAGAATTTTCGCCTTTCCTTTTTAAATTAGTTTTTCTTAATTTTTTTGATTTTCACCAATATACGTATGCATTTAATATTTATTTAATAGTATGAATACGTATTTGAAAATGGAGTAAGCTGTGTTTTGATTGCAACCCGTCGGAAATAAAATTAGTTTTATAGCGTTCTCATGCAGAGTAGTTATTATTGGTGTAACTTTCAGACATTTTTTTTGGTTTAATTAGATAATTAGTTTAGCACACTGTTTATTTTTTTGTGCGATGGTATATCGGCATAACGAACCCTCCCAACCGACATAAATCTTACCCATAGTTATAGTGTGCCAAGACCGATACTACCCAAAGCCGTCGTTACACTCCATCCACAAACGAATCAATTTTGTAACTCAAAGGCAAACCGTTTACGTTATTCCTATCACAAGACAATTCGACTTTTTAGCAAAGTATTCGTCATAGTTTTGACTTTTAACGTTGCATTAACGTATCGATTTTGTTGAAACATTTACATACCGTATTTAGTATACGCAAACATAACAGCCTGAAGATTAACGGATTAACGTTTCAGGACATTTTTAAATTATTTGACCCTTTGTTACGACGCCACATTATTGAAACGGTTGGTTTTGAAATTTTAATTTCCCAAAAATTTCGTTACCATCGAATAATTGACGCCTTTTACTGGTGGCATTACCATCTGTTCATTGGCGTTGACATTAACCTCTTGCGCTATTTTGACATACAATGATGTACGTCATTGATAATTTTTGTCTATACTGAAAATGACGTACAGCGTACGTCTACGTCTACGAGCGAATTTAACTTTGTTATCTTTACATTTCCAAAAGAAAGAATTTATATTTTAACTTTTTTCTTTCCTTTCTCACCGAAAAAAAATATCATGGATTCTGAAAGAGAGGAGGAAAATAGTAAACAATTTTTTTTTTTCAAAAAGAAAGGTAAATAAAATCCATATAAAATATAAACAACTTTGGAAGAGCGTCGATAAAATATAAATAAACGAAATAATAAATTTTAAATTAGAACACACGTACAGAAGAACTATATATATATATATATATATATATATATATATATATATATATATATATATATATATATATATATATATATATATATATATATATATATATATATATATTAGGGTGAACCAAATTTTCGAAAGTTCCAAATTCTATCGGGACACCCCCTAGAAATGTGAGGTTAGGCTAAAAACTAAAACAGAAAAAATATTGTGTCGATCGATGGTCGCGACTTGATAACCTAGTGTCGGATATTTGCCATGTTGCATTATTTATTCTAATATTGGTTTCTGTAATCATTTTGAATACGGATCAATGAATGATTGATCCTAGCCAGCTTCCAGGGCTTTTGAGCATACTTCCTTTGTACACTGGCCGAAGGTTGAGGGAGGGGGGGGGGAGGTAAGTTGGGAGGAGGTTTCATTCCATTTGATTATTCAATTTTTTCTCTTGTGTTCCCAAGTGGTCACCCGGAGACCTTGTAATAATCCAAGCAATGGTTGCTTGACTTTAGTGATGAAGTTGTTGTTGTTTTATCTATCTATGCCACTCGCCTCCAATTTCAAGAAAGATAACTCCATTGAAAAAGGACCAGGAAACACAAACGTTGGTTGATAATCAATTGGTGAATCTCTGGGTCAAATCTAATTCTGAGCTAACTCGAGCGAAAATTGATTACACCTACATTAAAAAAAACCCGCCTGTATACTTGTTAATAACAAGATCATCATCACAGCTATCAGACAATTTTAGTCTGGAAAATAACACTATCGGTAAGATTCATCTTTTTTTTGTATTCAATTTTGATCAAAATATACAACCAAAACAGTAAACAATCAACAAAACTCATTTACGCTATAAGTTTTGTAGTACCTCAACCACGTTGCTCAAAACCGGATGTTAAAATCATACATGAAGTGTTTGTTTCGGAAATGTTCATGACAGACCGCATTTGGTACTGTGAAACCATAGCCGAATTTAGCCTTGTAAGTCGCTTATGGCACAGAATATAGAATGCAAACAGAAGGGGCATAACCCGATTTTTTATGGAAAAATTTCGACCGTTTTTTTTATCCTTGATTTGTATGGAAAAGGGTAGAATATATAGTAGTGAAAAAAATTGTGCACTGAACTTTTTTACATTCAATAAGGGTAGTCAAATTTTTTTTTGGTCCACTTAGTAGCGTATATACAGGGTGTGGCTGAGACCAAATGTTACTGACTTCACTCTGCTGTCGTTTGTATAGTTGTCATTTTCGCGCGTCAATTTTTTGACAGATTGAAGTTTGGTTAGTTGTTTACACGTGGTCAATAAATAATTGTTCTAAATTAATATCTTCATAAAAAAATCGTAATGGAATTCAAACGTAATAGTGTAATTCCACTGTATTTGAGTGGAAATTCACAAACAGCAATAGTTCGTCCAGCTCCAGCATTTGAATGTGAATAAAATGTTTGTATATCGAACCATAACTCGATACAACGAAACTGGTAGCATCGCTAAACGGAACAGAGGCGGTCCTAAAAAGACAGCAACATCAAAAGAAATGATACGAAAGGTGAAGAAACGAATCCAACGAAATCTTCGTCAAAGTGCCAATCAATTAGCTGCACGTCTACATGTTTCACGATACAGCATTCCAAACCATATTGAAAAATGAACTACACTTGAAGCCCTACAAGATACAAAAAGTTCAAGATCTTACGGAGGCACCAAAAAAGTTAGGCTTGAAAGAACACGACCATTGAAGGCCTTGGCCGAACGTGATGCGATTCCAAAAATTGTCTTTTCTGATGAGAAAATTTTCAACAGTATGTGAATAAACAAAATGATCGTGTTTGGTTAGAGCACAAGTCCAACGATAATTTGGACATAAGAGTTGCCATGCGCAAGCAATCACCAGCTTATGTTATGGTTTGGGCTGCAGTGACTGGAGATGGACGCACTCCTCTGGTTTTCATCGAACATGGAGTCAAGGTAAACCAAGAGGTGTACCGCAAAAAGATCCTAAACGATGCTTTGCTACCTTGGGCACGTAAACACTTTGGTACGAACCGTTGGACATTCCAACAAGACTCTTCACCGTCACACAAAGCTCGAGCGACACAGCAATTTTTACACATTTGCGTTCCGCGGCTGATTTCGTCGAAAGAATGGCCACCATATTCACCAGACTTGAATCCCATGAATTTCTCCATATGGTCTATTTTGGAGAGTAAGGTGTCCACTAAAAAATACGAAAAAGTTGATGCATTGAAGTCAGCTCTTGTTCGAGAATGGAATAAAATTCCGCAAGGCCACGTTCGGTCAGCATGCAATGCTTTCTATGGAAGACTGAATCAAATAATCAGAGCCAAAGGATGTCATATCGAGCAGTAACATGTTTTTCATAAAATGTAATATGTTTTCAACATATTCCGAAATTTCAATAAAAAATAATCAAAATTAAAAAAATTACAGCGTTTTCATTTGGTAACACTTGGTCTCAGCCACCCTGTATATACTTTATAATATATGCTATGCTTATGGTTGTACCCATATTAAAGACATCGATTGACCAAGATTTTCAATCTCACCTATTTGTTTAATAAAAATTAAATTTTAACTGACGTAATATATAGATAAAACCCAATTTAAACTGGAAAACTAAAAGGTCGGCATCTTTCATACAGAAAAACAATGAAAACAATAAAAAAGTAATAATCTACATTATCTACAAATTTTCTACATATCCTACCAATTATCGATATTGTCTACCTATCAATAGTCTACGCTATTTTCGACACCAACATGGAGACAATTCGGAAATACGCGTTGACGCACAACACTGATCATCATATCAATCGTAACAGATTAATTTATGATATGGGGCTTTTCTATCGTGAGCTTATAAATCGGTATATGTACATATATATTGAAGACAAACGTTTGATTCAATATCTGGTGGCGGTCTGGTGTAAAAAATAATTGAACTCACTAAAATCGACATTTTTGTACATATCTAAGGTCTATATTGTCTGAGGCCAATTCCATCTAATCTGATTGATGTCGTCAAGATTTTTTGATTGGTTGATGATAATAACTGTTCTGGGATGCAATTTTCCCGTAGGCAAATCATAGGGGTGGTTTTCATGTAATCACTGAATTGTTATTATTTATATAGTAATAAAAACTGGTAACCATCTTGATATCATTGCTACATCAGAAGTTGCAATTTATAATATGCAAGTGTACAAACCCAATAGAGATCGAATTATAAAGGTAAGAATGTTAGGACATACGAAAATAAATTTAATTTTTACTAAACTTTATTTATTTTGCTTACACATTTTGTTCACGTTTCTATAAATACCCGTCATACGTTGTTGATATAGGCAATATTAATGCATTTTGTGGTTACACGAGATTTTTAAAAACATTTCCATGAAAATTAGAACATGAATGCACTAATTGACTTCAAATATATTTGGCTAAAAACAAGAGATCAAAAATATACATATTAACCACTACTAGGAAAATAATGTAGTATGATTGTACATGTGCGTATTTTAAATTTTCGGTTAGCTTCAAAATTAAAATTTATTTTAGTAAAGGATCCTATTAAGACAACGGTTTTGAAACAGCGCACCGGTCCAAGTACCAAATATATCGCAGCAGTAGGTTCTTCAGTTCAAAATGAACCACATCAGTCGATTCCACGCCGTTCATAGGAATTGGGAATCTCTTAAATCACATTGTGGCGAATGAACTTAAGCCTCTTGATCATTTCAAGCGCCCAAACTTCTCCCTGCTAAAGTTCGAGGAAAATCCTGAATTTCGTTGAAAAATCATTTTCGGTGATGAAGCTCATTTTTAGCGTTATTGGACAGAAACAAATCCACATGTGTTTCAAGAGACTCCATTACAACCACAAAGTCACCGTGTGGTGTAGATTTCATAGCGGAGGTGTGATTGGACTATATTTTTTCGTCGATGAAAATGATCGCCATGTTACGGTCAATATGGACCGGACAAATGGTGCAGTGGTTAAAGCTTCGGCACTTGGACCGGGAGGTACTGGGTTCGAATCCCATTGCCATATGGACGAGATTGACTTCCATAATTAAATGTAACATGTGAAATCTCAATTATTATGTGTTTTACTTATACTTGCCAAAAATACAAATTTCGGCTGGGTGTCGCTTAGAAATTGTAGCTGAGGATATGTGAGATTCTCACTCACAGTAATCATAATACAAAAATTGAATTATTGTGACGTCTCTTGACCCGGTGACGAGTAAATAAGTTTCGTAATAGGGGGTATTAAAATACAAATTTGTTGTGTCCTTATTGAAAACCCCGATATATTAAATTTATAGATTTATGCAATACTCGTGTATAACGATGACTCCTTGATTCGCCTCAACATTTCAATTTTTAAAGAACCTCGAATCGTCCTCGGTGACGACGAGAAAAAAATATTTCCACCAAGCGGATCGGTGTAGTCTCCCTGTTCACGTTGAAAGGAATTTTCTGGAGTAGGCCTTGCTGGAAAAATGCGCACTTCATATGCCTAATAATCATAACTTCGGGCGACAGCTTGCACATCTGCTGGAAAACGCGTTTACGTAAAGCCTACGAAGTGATGATTCGGACACCAAACAGTAGGCATTCGTCATACGAAAGAGATTTTTAAGAGATTTTTTCGCGTTATATCATTCTGCGTTTCAAACATTATTTCATTGAATGTGATCGAAACCAACTAATCTTGTGGCAATAAAGATTTCCTCTGCAACTTGAGCTTTGTTGTTTCTCAATCGCAACAGCATGTCAGAATATCCGAAACTATTTATCTATATTATTCGAAGCATTTAAACGAATCTGGCTAACGGTTGATGGTTTGCGTTCGATTATACGACATGTGTGTCCGCTTTGTTGATTCACATTCTTGCAACTGCAATGCCGCCAACATTGACTTTAATCAGAGTATTGGTCATTTTTTATTAAAGCTGGCTGAAACACAAGAAAGTCCTGCACTCTCACTTGGTATCGGTAATCAAAAAATTATTAATAAGCACTGAGTGTATAATTCACTTGGAGCAACGTGCGTTACAAGGCGCGATACTTGAGTGTTATCTAGGAGTTTGGTGTAGATTATCATGAGACGTTTAGTCCAGTCGTTAAGTTCATAGCGATTCGAGTGATTTTGGCCCTGGCAGCGTTAAAGCAAAATTTACAAGTTCAGTTGTCGGGCGAGTGACTGAATCGGATCCAAGAGTAAGCGTAATGAGTGCGAAGTTTAAATTTGTTAAGGTAAATGATTTTTGGGACTGGAAATTGATGAACGACTGTCGATTTCGACGTTGTTTTCGATGCGGATGTCAACGTGAACGTCTGCGGATACAATAACGCTGATTACGCAACGGACATCGAGATCTGGCATGGAAAACTAGTTGGTGTTACGTTACGATAGGGTTCTAAATTTAATTCAACAGCATGAAAATAAGACCAAAATAAAACCAATAAAAAAAATTACAATCGCTTTTAAAAATAAAATTATAACAATTTCAAAATACCAATTAATTATGATTTGTTCTGTATCAGTTTTGTTGAAGCACACATTAAAAAACATGTATTAATTTAATTAAAGATATATACGCATAATTTAGAATCAATATTAGGTAATTTGTTTTTATAAAGTTCATCTTATACTGTAATATATAATTTAATAAAATTCTATAATTTTTTGTTTTATATTTCTTTTCATTTTTTAAATAATCCTTATCATCTATATGGACGTTTATAATTAAATTTTTTCTGGTTTGTTTTATTAATTTAATTTGTTTCATTTTATATAAATTATTTATAATAATTTAATTATTATTACTGATGGACATACACATACACATGTTTTTCTTTTATTGAATTAAATATTATATTTAAAAAAATAATAATAAAAAATGTTTTTTAAATAAAAAATAAAAATATATATTTTATTAATTAAAGTTTTTTTTTTGTTTTTAAATAAATTCTAAAATATATATAATGTATATAATATAAAATAATATTTCTTGTTTTATTTTAATCATAAGTTATAAATTAATTAAATTTTTAAGGAACATGTTAATTCGAAAGGGATTTTTGCTGTTTATCTTTACTGGATGATACATTTATCTTTTGGATGAATGTCAACATGTTCCAACTCTCGGACTATTTCATCGTCTACTTCAATACTAAAAAACATATGTATAAACAATTATTTTATGTAATTTATGCAGATAAAAAATATATTTAAATAACTTACGCTTGCTCTTGAGTATGCAAATGTTGCACTAATTCATTTCTACGATCGACTATTTTCACTAGCTCGGCTAATAGCAACGCTTCACGTTCCCGTTGCTCCTCCGTTTTGCGCCAATCCTCAACCGAGAGTGCGGCCCGCAATTCATTGTTCAAGTACGATGTTTTTGTTTCCAAATCATTTTCCTGCTCCAAAATATTCAATTGCATTTGTCGCCGTAGTAACGCATTCTTTTTATTGACTAGAGTAAACCATTGGGCTAATAGTTGTTCCTCGGTCTCTTCACCACCTAATAAACAAAACATTAATTGTTTTATTACCATTCTTATTAAAATCTAAATAAATATTTATTTATAGTTACTTGTGTTATTTCCGCCCATGACCGAGCGTAACTTTTTCTCCAAAGCGCTCGCCTTTTGATCGATTGCCTCTTGCTCCCGTTCCAAGGCGTCCAATTCACTTTGGATGTATGTCATTGTATCGCCCTAAAATTACATTGTAAAACTGTTTAGTTAAAAATTCACTAAAATTTTAGTTTTTTTTTCTATAATTACTGGTGTTAATTGTGTATATTAGTATAGCAGGATGATGATGTGATATGGAAGGAAACTGATGTGATATGCTATGTTTAATCAGTGGTTTAATCAATTCTCAATTGGCCTAAAGTAAATTTTCCTATAACATAAAATGTGGCCTAACAGCCGGTCATTGGTATTATCTACCAATATTTTATATCTGAAAATGCCTTAGTAACGGGTTGTTACATTTCTGCCTGGTATAAAACTCAACAAAATCGTTATTCAGCCAATTTGCTAATTCACAAAACTTGTTCTGATGAAGATGAAGTACAAAACCTCGATGTTTTCTGTTAAATCTAATGCAGATCACGCAAATAAAATCACCTGATGTTGTTTAATGATCGGAAATGGGAGACTGCAAACTAGGTTAAAACTGATTATTTTCCGTGTTAACCGATTTGGCTAGTCTGTTGATATGATTATAACATTTATAACCTAAATCTAGCATACTTTAGAAATAAATTTTAATTTAAGATCTAAAAAAAATCGTTTCTAGCTTGATTTGCTCCATGTAAAATAAAATTATAAAACCGTAGAAGTACAAGCCGTCATTTTTCGATGCTGTATTACTTAAATAACACTGCCAGGAAGAATTGTTCAGTCACTATATATTTTTACGAATGTAAATATTTCCTATTTTGAAATTTTCGTTTACGAGAAGTAAGTCAAACTTAAACAATTCAGTGACTTCATTTCAAATAATCTTACTAAATTAGTAAACGACCTGCGACCAAAATCATTCAAGAAGTTTCAGTTAAAAATAACAATATAATATAAAAAATAGCTATCTCTATCAAACCTATGTTAGTATTATGCACGATCGCACAGATTGCAGCACGGGCGCTTTTTACATCGATTTCAAATTACCTATATCCCTTTTCCGGCCAGACCAATTTAGTTTTTCTTGAATTTAACTCCGCTGTATACAAACAAAAATAAATGTTTGACATGATCTCTTTCGAACACGCACAATTGTGATCGCGGGCCGGAAAAGGGATATAATTTCAAAACAGTACTCGTACAGACATCTATCATTTTTATGTTGAAAACCACCCTTGTTATACTATAATATATTAGCTTTTTATACTAAGATCAATTCTACACATTTAGGTGTAAAACTAATTTATGATTTTGTGAAAAGTGTACTGATATCGTTTCCGTTTTAGGTTACGTTTTAAAATGAAACATTTACTTGGCAGTTAAAGTGGAACACTCAAAATTTAATCTTTATAATTAAATTTCTCATTTTTATGTGAAATCATTCAACCGCGACAATTTTAGATTTATCATGTTTGCTGTGTTTTTTTATTAGCGCCCGATAGCTGTATCCGGAGCGGCCAATTTTCTATGTCAAAACTTATATTTAGCGCGCTATTATTGTATATAATTAATTTATTTAACTCTAAACTAAGATTTTTCATTCAACTTTTTAGGTAAAATTCGATGAAAAAATATCTTGCTCTACTTAGTTATCGGGAGCCGCTATCGGGAGCGCTATCCATTTCAATAGGGAAATTTGAAAAGGCTTTTATTTTGTAAACCCCTGAAACCATTAGCAGCGTGTTTTTTTTGCTGTGTTTTAATATTGGAGCACTATCCGGAGCCAAATGGCAATTTTCTATTGAAACTGCAGCTATTATTCACTGGTGTCGCTGTACTAAAAAAATTAAAACTAAATTCATCAATAAAACAAATATTTATCACCTGAAATATATTAATTGACATTTATTTTGACATGCCGTTATAAACAAGAATTTATTTTGCTGCGTTTTAAATTTTTATTGTAAGATTTTGTCTAGCCGAAAAAATCTTAAATAATTTTCATTTAAATCGTTCGAGCAGTTATCGAAACTAGCTGCGAGACTCATGTGGTATTTGAAACTCCAAACAACCACAGCTCACTTAAACAATCCGACGTTTCAAATTCGACCTGCATAAAGTAAGAAGTTGGTCATCCTATCAAATTTCAGGCTACACGCAGTAAAATATTGAATTGAAGATGGTCATCAAAATTTGTATAGGAAATTGGAGGCAATCTAAATTCATTTGAAAAAAATAAATATAAATTAATTTCATCATGAACCCTTAATAAATGCTATAGTTCCCTGCCAGTTGGCCGTATTCTACAACTTTCTAAAAAAATTGTTTTTTTAATTTTATATGTGTTGAACTTTCCGAGTATAGTTGTATGTACTGAGCTTTGGACTTTTTATAGACTGCCTGCCTAGTTGTGATGTTGAAATGTTTTTAAGCTTTTTGGACAGCATTGATGTAAATAGGACAGATACAATCATTGTCGGTGTCCTCGGAGATCTAAATATTCCCGTAAATAAAACCTTGGATATAGTCTCTGATTATAAGAACATATTGATGAGTTCCGGGATGATTGTTACTAATACATTTGCCACTAAGTCCAATATTATTAATCATGTGGTATGTAGTTTCATAAACATTAAAACTGCTCATAATTCAACAATTTTTTCAGATATTAGTGATCATGATTTTATATTTTCATCAATTTTCTTCAAACCTAAATTTTTCCGTCAAAAATTAGAAGAAACAATTACCTATTATTTTTTTGGTGATTTTCTTACTAAAACAGATTTTGATACTGCTGACCCAGAAACTACTACTGAGAAATACAATCAATTAATCGTAAAACTTACACTAGTTAAAAGTATTATTGCAAAAATTGAAGAGTGATTTTTGTCCCTGGATAACATTTAACTTGTAGAAGCTCATTAGGAAACGTAACCGAATTTTAAAAACGTACAAATTAAACTCTAACGTAGAAAATCGAAATCTACTTCACACTCTTAATAAGAAAACATCATCTGAGAAGTATTTTGCCAAAAAACAATATTATGAAAATATGTTTAGTAATGTGAGTCAGAAAAAAGTATGGGAAAATATCAATCAGTTTTTGAACAGAAACAACGACACCAAATCTAATATTTAAGCTATCGAAATTAATGGCGATAAATATAGTATAATGATAAATTTGATATAGTAAACTTGTTTAACGATTATTTTGTTAATATAGGAGATTCACTTGGCCAGGCGATTGGAAGTGATTGAAACATTCTCAATACAATTGCGCTCGAATGTAGACTCAATATTTTTGTCATAAACTACTCCTCTGGAAGCGTACCGCTTTCCATTTCTCTGAAATTCTAAATTAATTAATATCATTTTTGAAACTGATGAATTTCCCAATCATTTAAAATTTGCTAAGGTTGTGCCAGTTTTTAAAAGTGGTGATAATACTGTAATTTCTAATTATAAACCCATTTCGACCTTGTCCGTATTTGATAAAATCATAGAAAAATTCTTAAACACGCCACCTTTTAGGATGTTCTTAAACAAATCGGAATTTTTCTATGCTCATGAGTATGGATTTAGGGAAGGATCGGACACTTGTGGAGATGACAAATGTAATTTATAATGCATTTGATCGGAAGGAATATATCGATCATCCCAAGCCAAAACATGGTAACTAGATAGGATTCCTGTAGTAGTTACCATGTTTTGGCTTGGGATGATCGATATTGGAGCTCTATTTCTTGATTTCAACAAAGCATTTGACACGATTGATCATTAATTACTCCTTAATAAATTATATTGCTATGGATTTCGTGGAATACCTTATAAATTAATCAGTAGTTATTTAACTAATCGACTACAGTACGTAATGATTGATGCGATCAGGAGTCGTGTACGCAATATTAACCTTTATGTCAACACGAACACACCCGGGTGTGCATTTCCATTTTCAAACGTGAAAATTGATCTGATAGAAAAGTTCTAATATAAATAATTTTCAGTAGTTCTCCAGAAACGGGAAATCATAGTAAAGCATATGCAATATAAATTTATAAATATTGGAACTTTAAGAATTCCATTTAGCCAGTTACATATTATAATCAACACGAACACACTCGGCTTGACAGAAGGAGAAAAATACTCGTGTTGACACAAAGGTTAATAGTGAGGTTCCTCAAGGTAGTGTGCTAGGGCCGGTATTGTTATTGTTCCTAATATTCATTAATGATATTTCATTTTTGCCATTGGTTATAATTAATAATATGGAACATGATATGAATATTTTACTTGAATATTTCAAGTGTAACACGATTTCATTGAATCTAGCAAAAACAAAATTTATGATTTTTCAATCGCCACATACACCAACATTTAGTGTTATTATTCGGATTAAATAAATAAATTTAAAAAAGGTTGTTTCCACCTGATATGGACTTGAAGCAGCATCTACATCTTAGCTAGTATCGTGGCCTGTCTGGCTCTATATGCCACTTGGTGGCTTTGTCTCCAGGTGATTGCGGTATAGAATTTAATGTGGACTCATAGTAACTACACAAATTATCGCTATTCGGGTTAAATCAATTTAAAAAAAAAAATGTTTACCAGTAAATTTTTTACAAGAATATTATTTTTCAATTTTCTTTGTTTTTCTCATGTATAAATGGTTTTTCGGGACGATGCTACATTTTTTAATGTATTTACACTTTTTCGGGACGGCTACACTTAACCAAGAAATCCACAAAAAATTGGGACTCGGGCTAACTTCATCGACTTACTATAACACTGGAACTAATACAGAAAATGTGATTATTTACTAACATAAAATAAGAATCTTTACAAGTTTTAGTTTAAAATATGAGTTTGGGAAATTAAAAGTGAGAAGTGTTCATTTCTTGTATCTTACTGCCTCCTAAGATCACATTGCTTCGTATGACACATCCTATTTCAAAAAAGGATAAATTAATATTTTCTAACAGCATCTCTCTTTCAAGGTATTTAGCCGCCTCAAATGAGGTTTCTCGTCACCACCGGGAATTGAACCTGGGACCTCCGGTCGCTGGCCGAAGCATGCTGACCACTTTGTCACCCGGGCGGCCTTACAGCATCTGGTTCTCAGTAAAAGATGTTTAAAATATAAATTGGACGATACGAGAGTTAAAAGACGGTACTAAAAATTGTCGAAGTATAAACTGTATCGTTAAAAACTAATTGCTTTTCATTTAAGTTACACAAAAAGTTGGTGTAGTTCACACGGACATTTAGCAGTCATAAACAATTTGTTAGTTTTTTATAAGGTTTTAGTAGGAAAGAGTGCATTAGGTTTGTTAGTTGTTATACTCTTGCATCTTATGATCAACATCTTAATAGTAAGATTGAAAAAAGCTAAGCTAAATTATTTGAGAGCTTCAGCCTGAGCAACATGACGAATAAAGAAAAAGTATACGAAAATTTTAGGACGTGGAAGCAACTCTGTAAAACAACTTATTTTTCTTGGCTATTAAAATATGTTAAAAGCATCTCGTTATTTAGTGGTACAATCTCACATTTTTTCATTTTCATTCCTTTCACAAATATTGTAATTCGATTTATTCTGGAACAACACCATTACGTTTTTTCAGAGGGAAAGAACAACCTGACCGGAATATTTAAACAGAAGTGTCATGTTCTTTAGTATCAAGGACATTTGAGTCAGAATTGGTCCTTTACGGATTACCACAAAACCTAACAGTGGCTTTCGAGTATTTCATTTTCAATATAGTATCTTGTAGGGGCATATTTGTTTTTCATTTTATGAATGAACTATTATATTTCTATGATAAGCACACATTTTCAGCTGCATTTTGAAAATATTGTAATTGGGATTCAATTATTTTAAATTTTAGTAAAACCCGAAAATCTATTAATTAATTATACCTTTACTTCATATCTATTCCACATATCTGTCTTTGCTTTGTAAATTTATGATGCCACTGGTTAAATATAGGCGTTGACGGAATGGTTTAACTAAGCCATCACAGTTTATGAATATGCTTTTAGATGTAAACGGCAAACAAATTAAAATTCCACTTACCTTTTTCTCATTCTTTGGTGAAATCTTATCAAACATCGATGTGAATGATTGCAACGGTGAATTATCATTATTTTTTCGGTTTGGACTACTATTCCGGTTACTGTCATGATTATCGACAAATTTCTTCGGTGAGTTATTATAGTCGCGCGGTGGTGTTATTCGATCATTATTCAGTGAATTCTTAATCGGTGAACCCTCTTTACTATTCGCACTAATCTTTTGGAAGAAACCTTCCATATTGTTGATTGGCGAGATTGTTCGCTCCGGCGACAATGTAATACGATGCGTAATCGCTTTAATTGGTGACGACGGTGAATCTAAATTTAATGATTTTGTTCGTGTTTCTGCAATTAGGCGGCGGGCTTGTTCACGTAACCGCGCTTGTCGCTCTTCGTCCGTGTCATTAGGTTGTTTAGGACTGTCGACCGATGAAGTGCGATTTATTTTTTCCATCATAATTTTGGCCTTTTCACTGAGCTCTTTATGCCGCGCCAATAATTTCTAAAATTTAATTAAAAAAATATTTATGGTATCGTGCGTGTAAAATCTATAATTTTCCTACTTACATTTGCCTTGTTTGGATCGAGCGTCGGCATTTTCGCGTTGTTTGCGCTCTCATTAACATTTTTCAAATTTTTATTATTCTGATCGTTCAAATTTGCCGTATTATTATTCGTCGTGGGCTCTTCATCCTCGTCATCCGATCCAAAGGGATCATTTAATTGACGCCTAGTCATTAAAATGGGCTTCTCTTTTGCGTTCGTTGTCTCGGTTGTACTATTGTTCACTAAATTATTCGAATGAATGTTTATCACATTGGTTGAGGATGTCGATGTTAAAACTGCCGACGACTCGTTATTATTAAGCTTAACACTATTAAAATTGTTGTTATTGTTAATATTATTATTATTATTACTATTATGAGTACTATTATTGTTGTTATTATGGGCGTGATTATTGAAGACCATTGGTTTATCTTTTGCGGGCGACAGGACCTTGCCCAGTAAATTTTTAGAACTAGACAAAATTAAATTCTTAACATCTTTCTTATCACGTGGCGATTTATCGTCATTTTCATCGTTCACCGTTTGGTTGTTCAAGTGCAACTTTAGTTGATCGATATTGAATAGATTTCCTGAAATATTATCCGATTTGTAATTACCGATTATATAACTTGATTCATCGGATGTTGGCCCGATTTGTTCTATCTCTAACTGATGGCCGGTAAAGTGTGCTCGCAATTGATGTAGGTATGTGATGACAGCTAGTTTATCGGGAACCGCAAGTAAACTCATATCGCGCGGTTCAATGACCCGATGTATATTTAGTGATTCAGCCGCATCAAATGCGACACGACAATTTCCGACTACGTCATGTGGATCTAGTTTATCCATGTCGATTAGATCGGGACGAAAGTGATGTATAACCGCACAGAACGCCATACCATTTCGCCAGCTTGTTGTTAAATTTGTTACTTTGACGCCTGGATAATCTTTCGTGATCTCTTTACACCACTCGAGCAGATCTTGTCCAGGTGTACGATCTTTTAAATCAATCTTGGTGATTTGATGCGTTTTTTGGTTGATTCCGTTTTCGTAATTTTTCTTTAATTTCAGCGGCGGTAATTCAGGCCGTTGCTTATTTTCCACCTTCTCTCCCGTTGTCGTAACTGCTACAGACGTAATTTTAATATCATTATTGATTAAGTTTTGAGTTTTTAAATTGTCCTGCTCTTTATGAATTTTATTATCTGGCACAACGTTATTCAGTTTTGTCACACTATCGAGCTCAGTTTGTACGATCTCCTGGGATGAAGGTGATTTTTCCTCATTGATCGTCAATATCGGTTCAACGTAAAACTTATCAAACAAACTTGGACCCTTTGGTGGTTCAACTTTATTGCGTTCGTTTGGTGCGGTATTATAGTTTAGACTCGTTAGTTCACTCGCTTTATATGATGAAGGCGATGTATTTGCAGTTGACGGCTCAGGTAATGGCCTGGGTAAATCTTTTTTGTCCGGCTCTTTTGTTTTTTCTTCTTTCTCCAATTCCGGTAGTTTATTGTAATATTCTGCGAGCGGTGTACGATCCTCGGATAAGGATGGCACACTCATTGGTGTTTCTATATCAGAACCGGTCAGACTTGATGTTAACTGTTCCAGCTGCTGATTCATATCGACCACAAAATCTAAATCATTTTCCAAATCTGGAATATCTTCTAGATCATCTAGCGGTGCTATGTCAGAATTATTAACCGACATCAAAGATATGATACTTTGCATATCTTCGTCTCTAGGAAATTAAAATTTTTATTTAGTACGACAAAATTTTGGATGATAATCAAAATGAAAAACTTACGTGGCTTTTCCTTCTCGGACAAATACACAGCTCAATGTTAATTCTAGTTCAGCAGATGTGATTTTTTTTGAAACAGGCCTTAAACTTAATAAAAATGATTGTTGGGTGCTTTCAATGCTGGCATATTTTCTCATATTTATGCTTGCTGATGCTAAAATTCGTTTTTTACCCATTTGCGAATTCTGAAAAAAATATAAAATACATTTTATAATAAGTTTAGATATTCGTGTTATAAAATTTGATAGATAGGTGGTAGTAGGTTTAATAGGTTTTATACTCGTGTTATAAAAATGTCTTTGTGGTAATTCGAACTGCCCTGTTTCGAGGGTTAATTGCCGATATAATCATCTAATTATGGTCACATTTATTATATGTACGTGATTCATGTTTCTAACACGAATTTTTGATGAATTTTTTGATTTTGACTGCTTAATGGATCACTTTTGCCCACTTATGGTCAAAATTATTATGTAGAACTAGATTACGATTATAACCTAGACTTGGGTATTTCTGGAATTCAAGTTTGATGATTGACGTATTGCCTAGTTCTCATTTTATCAGAATTAAAGAAATTCGCCTAAAATTCATGTTAGAATCGTAGTCCAGTTCTAAATCTTACGTATACATGTAAAATTTGGTTTTAAGAGCTATAGATTGGAATTTTAACATAAAATGTGCTCGATTGGGATTCTAACATGAAGTTTGGAACAAATTCTGGAATTTGTCATTCTAGATTGTAATTCAGCCATTTCTTAACCAATTATTTAAAAATTTGGCATATACATACATATGTACATAAAACTGGCAATGCTAAATGTTGCTAAATGTAGTTCCAGCAGACATCTCTTGGTGGAATTTGGACTAAACAAAACGCTTCGAAGAGAATTTTAAATTTCTAAAAGATTCTTGTGAATCTTCAAGCCAACCTTAGAAATAAAGGTCAGCTAGCAAGGACTGACTCGATAAACTTAAAAAGGATTGTAACATAAAACTACAGGTGAAGTTCGCGAAATTTAAATTTGGCGAAAACTGAACAGAGATAGATCCTGAGATAAACAGAACCATGGTTGTCTACCCCCGTATGAGGAAATATGTAATAATTAAAGAAGTGCAGACAAACACAGATTACTAAACTATTACAAGAAGCCAACAAAAAAATCTAACAGAGATCAAACAAACAGATTATAGTGCAGACGTTCAGATTTTATTCAACTTGATGCCCAAACCTATTGCACTTTGAGCAATTTTGTTAAGTTATGATTTGAAATCAAAAAACTTATGAAATATTATGTAATTAAAAACACTTGGTTAACACTACGTGGTCGAGTGGTTTACCATCTCCAAATTATTATTCTTAACACGCATCGATATTACGGGTTCAAGTATTCCAACAATACTGCTTTGCGAATTAGGCTTGACAATGACATTTCAAGTCGGGAGACATACTGGATAATGAACGCAATTGTAAACGGTGGTCATTAGACACACCTAGACTCCAAGGCGTCGATAATCAACGAGGGACTTTGCCCATTAGGGCCGCCTCTCAAGGCGACCCGAAAACACAGGACACAAGCGTGAATAAGGCTGGTTCCTCGAAAGCAATCTCTAGGCACATGAGCACAATCAAGGTTGATCCCGTCGTATTAATTTACAAAACCAGGAAAATAACCTGGAAAAAGCAAAGCTTAATAAGATTCCGTTGGCGGAGAGAACGGACAAGGATATGAAAACGCTATCATGAGCTAAAAAGATCATTTAAATGAAGCAGGAGAGTTCTACTGAAGGCGCTCTATGCTGTAGCGAAACTCGAATTTCACTAACAAATTACTCCCTCAGAGGTTTCTGGGCGGTGTTAATGGCTGTAGCTCAGAGTACGGGTGTGGAGTTTTCCAGAAATATGAGGAAATATTTTATTACATCGCTAAAAAAGACGAACGGCAACGAATCATCGCAGCACTATTCACCGAAACATTTTAGGGGACAAAAAAAATAAAAGCAAATGAACACTACTAGCCCATTTGGCCTGTTTCTCTGGTTTCCCAAGTTAGTTGGCGACACACATCACACGAATTTATTTAACCATTTTGTTCATATTAAACTGATTAAATTTACAGCTTTTACTTTCACACTAACGAAATTAAACCAAAATTGTTCTTTTCTAAAACCCAAAATATAAACGACGATCACCACACTATTTTTATCGCACTCGTTATATAATGTGTTGCATGCACATATCAATCAAACAATCAAAGTGTAACTTAGAATAACGCGATCCGCACACGTTGTATTAGTCTATTCGATATATTTTTTTCGTTAGCACTAGGTATTTACAGGGATTTTTAAAAAAATAAATAAATACAATCACATACACGAGCTACGTAGTTATTTTCAGGTATGAACTTTTTATTGGACTCCTCTCGAGTCGTTGTTGTTCTGTCTATTTATCAGTTTATCAAACACGAATGAAGCAGATTTTTTTTTATTTCTTTTTGGGGGTATTCTGCTTGTCTAGGACACACATACCTTTTATATTGGGGATTAGGGTTTGGAACGCTGTAAGCAAATGCGGCCGGCGTTACAACGCAAACGGCAGAGATCGGAGTAGGAATCACAGTAGTAGAATGCAAAGATGACTAGAATTCATGAAACTGTAACTAAACCGTTCAATGAGGTGCTAAAAGAGAACTTAAGATGGAGATGGCCTTAGTCGCCACTTTCCTAAAAATTATGAGGGAAAACCCTGAAACCACTTCGGCTTACCAGGGCGGAGGGTGGGACTGGATTCGTATCAAGTTGCCATCTTGTGCCGACCAACGGTCATTTACCCTACACAAAAAGGCTGTAGGGAGCCTAGGTGAACTCTGGCCTGATGCTAGACTAGAAGTATTCGCTAGAGAGTATATCCTCAGCAGTTCTAGAGCAAGAGCATGGATTCCAGCGGGACAGAGCGACCCGAAGGAGATTCAGAAAATGCTAAAAATTAACAATCCTGAACTACCGACCGCTAACTGGAGACTGGCCAAGTTGGAAGAACCAAAGGCTAATTATAGGTCAGCTATTATCGTATTAATACTAGGAAATCCCTGGTTGCACTGGCGAGAACTACTGGTTTATCTATGGTTTCAACTCAGTCACACTCATATGATTTATAAGGAAGAAGGTTAAAACACTCTACAGACGCGGAGTATACTTCGATGGGTTTATTTTATGGATTGATGCAGATTATTCTTCATCACTCAAAGGCAGCTGTGGCTGCGCTTGATCAAACTAAGAGCAAAAGAGATGGACATTATCCCAGTCCAAGAGCCTTGAGTGACTGGTGACCGGGTATTTGGGGTTAGGACTAGCAAATATCAACTGCTATGCGCGAATTAGGTAGGTAAAATTTCTTCCTGCATTGTACCTAAAAATAATCTGAATATCTTTCTGTTATCAAATTACAGTTATTACCTTCCACATTATGGGGAAGATATCCTATCTGCCATGAGCTTATTAAAGGAGGCTCAAAAACGAAAAATTGGAGTCATCCTAGGAAGTGATATAAATTCACATCATCCCATTTTTAAATATTCTGAAATATTCCGACCAACCTTAAATCCTTGGTGAAAGTACAGCAAACACCTGCCTGGTAATCAAATGGCATCTATTCTAAGAAACAGCAACATCCCAAATACTACCGACTATACCATCCGGTGACCACCTTTTGATCAGAGGTTTAGGACTGATATTCCCATCAGAGTGCTGGTTAATTTCTTTACTGATGGTTCAAAGTTGGATGTGAAGGTTGGGGATGGGGTTTTCTATGAATAATTAAATATAAACCTCTCTTTTCGTCTCCCAGACTACTGACAATACAGCTCCCAAAATTGTCTTTCATCTCTTAAAGAGATGACAGATCAGTTCAACATCCGCACCTGATGTGCGTATCAAGGCATTCATATTACGGGGAATGGAAAGGCGGATGAACTCGCTCGACAAGGTACAACCTGGTTCCTTTCAACAAGCAGTGCAAATGTTGATATACTGCTTTCTACTTGCTGGTTACTGCTTCAAGAGGAAGGTAGAAGAACTACGAACGACAGATGGTTCAATGGCACCTCATGCGTAATAACTAGGAAGATCTTCCCAAAACTAGAGCTGTCAAGACCCAGACAGCTGGCATCGCTGCCGCTTATCAGTATGGTGGTGGGTGCTATTAGAGGACACTATCTGTTAGGTAAGCATGGGAGCAGAATGGGATCTAGCGCTTAACAGAATGAAATTCTTAATTTTATCATATAAGTTGCCTAATTGCTACGGAGGTGCAAAAGGCCCTCACTATACAAGGGCGGCAGGCGAGCAGTATTGATTAATTTATTTCAATGGTTACCAGAACGAAATTGATCCATTTATTTCTTAACACGGAAGGTCGCCCAACGAGTTTGCGGGTGGTCAGTTGAGGCCACTTCACATTTTATGAGTTTTGTGTTTGTTGGCCGCTCAACGCCCAACATCTTCGGCGGCCTAGCAAGGCCGAATTTACGTGTCATTTATAGTTAGGGCGAGCCAACGCTCAACGTTGTTTGTTATCAAGGCGAGCCAACACTCAACGGGACGGAACTCGAGAAATTCTTAACTGGTTATGATGGGATTGGGTATGTTGGATGGAAATAGGATTATTAAATAACTTGCAGAAGAAGTTCTGGAATATGACCACCTGGGACGGAACTCGCCCAATTCTTAACTGATTATGATTAGATCGGGTATGTTGGATGAAAATGAGATTATTAAATGGTTTTTGGAAGAAGTTCTGGAATATGGCCACCTAGGACAGGTCTCGGTTATTTCTTAACCGATTATGAAGGGATTGGGTATGTCGAATGAAAAAGGAACTCTTAAATTAATGGTTTAAGAAATTCTGGAATATCGCCATGAAACTCGGTAATTTAAACTAGGGCAGAGGAGGTCATATTCCAGAGCTTCTTCCAAAAATCGTTTAACCCCATCATCTTCTTGGCAGGACATCCACAGAGTCGAAGTGGCGAGTCCAGCATATGTGTCGTTCATTCGGGAACGACCGTAAAATCCACACGGTCCCCCGTGGCACTTCGGCGGTCTAATGCTGTCGAAGTGTGAATTGTGGAGGATTACCTGGAGGTCTCTCCGAGTGAAGAGAGGCCTGATCTGTTAAAGAGATGTCCCTACCCTCTAATGCTGCTTCGTTGTGACTGGAAATGGGCCTTTCAGGGTCGATGGGTCATTCAGGGGGTCTCTTCAGCAGACTGGGCGCTTGTCATTCGGGGAGATCCGGTCGACTCTGGGTGAGCGCACCTAGTTATACCATTGATTAGTTATGACTTAACATGGACTCTCCACCTGCTATTGCTATCTAGTTATGCTAGAAAATTTCGATCAAATGGGAAGTGGAGACACGCAATAATATTTATATGCTATCTGTATGCTATGAATACATGCTATGTCGGCAGAACTCCATAGCATGTATATAGCATGCATATTTTGACGTTTCAATATGGCGATATATCAATATTCAATTTCAATATTGCGTCTACTAAATTTTTTCGCTTTCATACTGGTGATACATACATTGTTCAATAAATAAAAAATAAATAACCAAATAAATTTTAAAAAATTATATTAATAAAATTATATAATTATTTTATAAATATTTTTTAAGAATGATTTTTAAACGTCAAATTATAGCAAGTTTACCACACCAGACACCATCTGGGCAAATTTTTATAGAAAGAGAAAGTAGATTGCAATAGCATTCTGATAGCAGGTGGAGAAGCCGTGTAAGATAATACCACTGCGAATTACAACAACAATTTTTATTTTTTGTTGCTTCTTACACATTGTAAAAGAAGAACACAACTCACTTCATGTAGGTTTAAGAAGAACAAAGGTAGACCTCAATTCAAAGCAGCTAGAAAGAAGCAAAACATATTTATTTTTACCCACACCATTAAATATTTTAACAAAATTAAAAAAAAAAATTGAAACAAATGTATTTTCCTCTCTCTCAACTGAATATATGTATGAAATATGTATAACAAAAATACATAGACAAAAACAATGAAATTGTATTTATGTCTTCATTCTGTAATCTGTTTTCATTTTTTCAGTCGTATTCCAACCATGTGAGTGGAGTTTGTTCATGAGGTTTTTACAGATTTTATAGATATGGCGATGGGAATTTTTTTTATTTGCACTGCGACACAATTTGTTTGTTATTATTTTTTTGTTGTTGATATTTTTCGAAATAAATTAAAACAAAGGTTACTCCGTTGAACCATATATTTATTTTGTTACTGATGGTACAATTGTATGTAAGAGTAAGTGAAATAGCAGTCGTAACATTTCAAAATGATATTTTTTTATGTAATAAAAAGTTGATACACAATACAAATGCAATTTTTATATGGGAGAAAACAACAGCAATTAAATTGTTCGGTTTTTATGTTGCTAGAAAGAAAGAACCACTCTCGCACAACAATGCCTTTATCTATATGTGACTAGTAGAGACATTAACCAAACGTAGCGGCAAAAATCCGAGTAGTAATATCTTAATGTATTCAATCAACGGTTATACTAAATTTATTACGGTTCCTCAAGTTTCGGTCGACAAATTCTGCTGTGTTGAATTTAATTTCAGTTTTTTAGTTTGCTTTATTTTTGTTTATTCCGTTTCACGGTGTAGGCCTCACACACAAGCCTCAACTTCCCCACGACCCAAAACCCTGAGATCTAGTCGACAAAATCACCGTGAGAGAGGCCTCTGCGTGTTTAATAAAATCTACGGTATGGTTGTTGAATCATTCCGTAACAAAATATTTTTTTTGGATGATGCCATTTTTATCATCATAATAAGTATTGGACCGTTGGGCCAAAACTCAACGGAGATACACGAATTTTAATGTGGAACATTATCCGGTATCTCGAATGAAAGATGTTTGGCCAATTAGCACTTGATTAATAAATACTCAAGTCAAGTCTCATTCTGTTTTGTTTCATCGGGTTAGATTTATTTTAGTTTTTTAAACTGCTCATCAAACGCTTCGAGCATATTTCAGTCGGTCATGGTCCAATCAGTCTAAAAAATGCATTGCTATTTAGTAGATGACGTGCTAATCGGTGGCTGCATGAGGGGTGGATATTATTGAAATTTATTAAGCGTTTTGTTAGACCATGTTAAAATGTCAAAACAAATATTGAAAAATGACGATTTCTAAAAATCAAGGCTCTTCGATAAGAAACGTTGATGCGTATCGTACTGATATCGAAGAACTCAGACTTAACTACCGAAATATTTCTGAGAATATGAAGCTGGATTTAGCGGGATAAAGAGTACAAATCGCGACTAAATATGAAAGGAATAGAAAATTTAAGTCCATCGTGGGATTGCGCGAGTTTCATTACGTGAATCAGGGTTAAAGTTATTGTTAAAGAAAAATGGCTTAAGGCGGATTCAGTGATACGTTCTTTCGTTCATTCCTTCCTTCTGAAATTTTATTAAACCAATTTCATTGGTTAAAAGCAGGGTTGCAAAAAAAACTGTTTTTTTTTAATTTAAAACAAAAAACACGTTTTTTTGTTTGTTTAAAACATGTTTTTTTTGTTTAAAACATGTTTAAAACAAACCAAATAAAATATGTTTAAAACATGTTTTAAACGTTGTTTTAAACATATTTTCATTACTAAAAGTAAGGTAATTTTTTGTCGATTTTCTTGTAATTTCGCCATACAAAAAAAAAGAGAACGAAACGTACAAAATACAGGCACAGGTCTAAACGTGAAGCATGTTTACCCAAAGCTATCTTTACTACTGGACTGAAACGTATCGCTATATGATGACGTATCGCTATATCGACCGTATATAATAAAAAATTCGGTCTCTCTTAATCGATTGAAGTAGCGGCAGGTTTATTTTTTTTTATAAGTTGCTTTAGACGTGGATTTTACTTTTCTCTTCTCTTTTAATGTGCTGTATTTTCAACAAATAAACTCGATTTGTGTTTCCGTATTGAAAAAAATAGTAAAAGAGGAGTTGTCGACCAATTTTGAATTAAATCGTTTTTCTCTATTTTCGTTCGTTTTACAGCATTCATCGTTCTTTGGTATTTTATATAACTGTTTTTAAATCGAGCCCTGTTCGTTTAATATAATTTTGGGGAAGTTCTTTCTACCAATCGGCTTTTTTTTGTAATTCAATTTTTAGTTCATTGGTTATCTTGCTCCTGAGCGGTGTTGATTACTATCTAAAAATAACAATGACTGATCGCACAAAAATTTGGTATTAGTTCACTGAATTGGACATGATAAAATCGAAAAATTAGTTCTAATACTTGTGTGCGTGATGCCGATTTTTTTTCTCCAAACCTCCGTTTAGCTAAATTGATGGTTTGTTCATTCCACTTATTGATAGACATCTCCAAAGTTCATAACCAAAATATGCCTTAAATTTAGTTCTAAACTTAAAACTTTGTTAGGATTTGTCAATTCTAGATTAGAAATACTTAAGAAATTAATAAATCTTAATTTATTTAGCAAATTTTAATTAAAAAACACCAGACTAGATTTGTTTAGTGCTTACGAACGAGTGATTTGAAGTAATAATCAATTTGGTTGGCAGCAAATTGGGACAAGAAAATCGGTGTCAGGCATACAGGGTAAAAGTTTGAAATGCAAAAATTGCAAAAAGGAACTATCTGGTGTCTTGTTCTTGAAATCGGTGGAAGTTTCGCAAATTGGCATATGGTTTGCTTTAGAATTCTGTATATTATTTGATATTTTCGCCGGGTACTTTGATTATTTTTTAAAACTTCTCTGCAGGGTTGCAATGTTTTAAACAAAACGTTTAAAACGAATGTTTTAAACATGTTTTAAACAAAGCGGTATGTTTTAAACATTTCGTTTTAAACAAGTGTTTAAAACATGATTTTAATTAGACAAAAAAACAAAAGTTTTTTTTATTTAAATTAACTTTAGTAAATCTTATAAATATAATATCTGTTACTTCAAATACTTATACAATAAAATTAAATAAATTTGATTGGCCACAAAACCCAAACTCATCAGTTAGATTCAGTAAGTATCATTTATGTAAATGGCTTCAGTTTTCAATTTGGTTTTGATGATAATGATTTAAATACTGTAACTAACTTGGCAGCCTTTTATGATTAATTAAATTTGAAATGTTGGTTAAATAATATTTAAACAATGTTTGGCAATCTGAAGATTACATTCAAGCCTCGCTTGCCGTAGTATAAACCATTTCTGAATTTCAATTAATTCGTTTATTTATTGTTTCTAATGTAGTATTTTTTGAGTTTCTTCAGAGAAACAATAATTTCGCTTAGCAATTTCGCTGCATAAATCATATTTACAAAATAATTTGGTTAATTTACAATATATGTAATATTCTTAATTGATGCGTTATGGTCGGTATCTAGATCTTCAACTCATCCACAAGTGCGCTTAATTGCGTGCATTTTTTCAGGTGCTCTTTCATTCTAACCACTAAACCAGGAGCCCCACTTTTCGGTGGACATTTCTCAATCGGAACACGATTTGCTTTAGGATTTTCTGCATTATTCGAATACTTCGCGCCGCAGTGGGAATTTTTTCTTTATTAGTGGCAAACATTTAGAAATATACAGAGAAAATTTAAAAAATAATCAGAGCACCCGGTGAAAAAATCAAATAATATAGAGAATTCCGAAGCAAACCATATTTCGATTGGCGAAACTTCCACTGTTTCAAGAACAAGACACCAGATAGTTCCTTTTTACAATTGTTGCATTTCGTTTATACTGTATGCCTGACACCGATTGTTTTGTCCCAATTTGTGGTCAACCAAATTGATTATTACTTCAAACCACTCGTTCGGAGGCACTACACAAATCTAGTCTGGTGTTTTTTAATTAAAATTTGCTAAATAAATTAAGATTTATTAATTTCTAAAGTATTTATAATCTAGAATTGACAACATATCCAAACTAAGTTTTAAGATTAGAACTAAATTTCAGGCATATTTTGGTTATGAACCTTACAGAGACATCTATCAATAAGTGGTATGAACAAACCATCAATTTAATTAATCGGAAATTCAGACAAAAAAAATCGACATCAGGCACACAAGTATTAGAACTAAATGTTTCGATTTCAGTGAAGTAATGCCAAATACTGTTTTTGTGGGACGAGTTATTATTTTTAAATGATAATCAACACCGCTCAGGATCAAGATAACCAATAAGCTAAAAATTGGATTACAAAAAAAGATAAAACCGATTGGTAGAAAGGACTTCCCCAAAATTGTATTAAACGATTTAAGAACAGTTATGTAGAATAAAAAGGATCGACGAATTCTGTAAAACAAACGAAAATAGAGAAAAACGATTTAATTCAAAATTGATTTATGCAGATCCTGATACTATATAAATAACTACATACATAAAGAAATACAAATTACAGACAATCCTCCAAGAACGCGGCATTCGAAGAACACGGTTTCGAAGAACATGGATACCCATTTTCTCAAACTACACGGTTTCAAACACGATTTTCTTTATTCTATTTTATTTTTTGTTTGTCATAACAAAAAATAAACAATAAAACGTAATGTCTTTTTTATTTTATTTTTTGTAGTCTCGAACAACACGGTTTTAAAGAACACGGAACGAATTAATCGTCTTTTTGGAGGGTTTCCTGTATATTGTATTAGTATTTTATTAATTTGTATAATTATGTAACCAGTGCCATCTTCCACTATGGGACAGTGAATATTGGTCTTTTGCTAATGACGTCACTTTATGTCGACAAGTTCTCTTTTACTATTTTTAATACAGCAACACAAATAAATGATCGAATTTATTTGTTGAAAATTGAGCACATTAAAATAGAAGAGAAAAATAAAATCCACTTCTAAGGCAACTTACGAAGAAAATGATCGTGCTGCTACAGTCAGTCAAGTAAGAGCGTGGTCGGGTTAATTTATAAAAAAATTTATTTGGTGAAACTTTCATATTTATAAATATATTGTACACATTACAATTGTTTAAACGATGATGCAATTCGGTTAATATTGTGTCTAGTCACCATCGGCGTCGATAATTGCCTGACATCTCCGAGGCATGCTTTCTACTAATTTGACGGCGTATTCTAGTGGCAACGATCTCCAGATCCGACGAATTTCGCAAGAAAGTGTGTGTGCGTCTTCCACGAAGTTTCTGTTTAATATATGCCCAAACATTTTCAATAGGGTTTGCATCGGGCGACTGCGACGGCCAATCCAATGTAACGATGCCAGATTGAGTCTTCCACTCAGTACAGAGCTTGCTGAGGTGTTTAGGATCGTTGTCCTCTTGCAGAATCCAATCTTCATTTTTGTTGATGAACCAACGTTTGGCAGATGGCAGTAAAGCCTTTTTGTAGATTTTAATCATTTTTTCGGCATTTAGGTTGTCGGTAAAGAGGTACAAAGTGCCGAATCCCTGCTTTGAGAAGCAGCCCCAAAGATGCATCTTTATTCCGTGTTTTACGGTCCGCTGAACAAGCCTATTGGTGGAAGTTGACCAGGCTCGCGTGAGGTTACAACGTGCCCATACAGAACATTCATCAGTAAAAATGACATTTTCAAAATCTCTATCGATATTCTCATGCGCCCAAGCGAGTCGCTTTTTCACATGTTTTCCAGTCAACAGAGGCTTCTTCATTGTGTTGCGCCATTTCAGGTCATGAGTACGGAGATGGGTTTGGATAGTTTCGTAGGATATATCTAAACCTTTTGAATTTAATTTTGCTTGTCCTTGCCGCAGTGTTAAACCAGGATTCCGCGAAAACAGATTCACTATTCTTTTTTCATCGTTTTTGTCCACTTTTCCTATCGAGCCACGTTATGGTAAATCATCGACATTTTTAGCCACTTTATATAGCTGTACCCACTTATGTACAAATGCCTTCGACTTTCTCATACATTTAGCAGCCGCTGATTGCGACATTTTGGGACCTTTCGGGTGGGTGCAAAGGAACACAGCCTCGTAGTGCGACGCGTATTTAGCACTCATGGCGCTTAACGTGATTCTCTTTCAAAAGATCAACGACTGAATCTTTGTTGACAATGCATCAAGGGCAAAGCTTTCCTCTATCGGCTCGCAAAGGAATTAGAGCGAAATCTTTCATTACCTGTCGGTAATGACGACCACGCTCTTACTTGACTGACTGTACTTCAATCGATTAAGAGAGACCGATTTTTTTTTGAACCGTCGACGTAGCGTTACGTTGGCTTTGGGTAAACGTGCTTCATACTTAGACCTGAGCTTGTATTTTGAACGTTCATTTAGTTCTCTTTTATTTTGTATCGAGAAATTACAAGATAATCGACAAAAAGTTAACTTAATTCGTAATGAAAATATGTTTAAAACAACGTTTAAAACATGTTTTAAACATGTTTTAAACATGTTTTTTTTTGGTTTGTTTTAAACATGTTTTAAACAAATAAAACGTGTTTTTTGTTTTAAATTAAAAAAACAATTTTTTTGCAACCCTGCTTCTCTGTATATT
Organism: Nephrotoma appendiculata; assembly: GCA_947310385.1. NCBI lineage: Eukaryota > Metazoa > Arthropoda > Insecta > Diptera > Tipulidae > Nephrotoma > Nephrotoma appendiculata. Next base: position 144,304,857 of record OX371223.1, read on the forward strand.
TCTAATTTTTGACACTACTAACGAAATATTCCAACTGCGGCGCAAAGTATGCGGAAAATTCTAAAGCAAATTATGTTCCGATTGAGAAATTTCCACCGATTTCAAGAATGGGGCTCCTGGTTTAGTTGTTAGAATGAAAGAGCACCTGAAAAAATGCATGCAATTAAGTACAGCAAGGGATGAGTTGAAGATCTAGATAGCGACCATGACACATCACGTTAGGATATTACATATATTGTAAATTAAACATATTATTTTGTAAATATGATTTTTGCAGCGAAATTGCTACGCGAAATTATTGTTTCACTGGAGAAACTCATAAAATACCATAGTAGAAACTAAATAATTAAACGAATTTATTGAAATTCAGAAATGGCTTATACTAACTACGGCACGCGAGGCTTGAATGTAATCATCCGATTGCTAAACATTATTTAAATATTAGTTAACAAACATTTCAAATTTATGTAATCATAAAAGGCTGCCAAATTAGTTACAATATTTAAATCATTGAACCACAAAACCAAACCGAAAACTGAAGCCAATAAGTTTTATATAAATGAATCTGACTGATGAGTTTGGGTTTTGTGGCCAATCATATTTATTTAATTTTATTGTATGTATGTTACCTCAAAGGTATTATATTTTTAAGATTTACTAAAGTTAATTTAAACTAATAAACCTTTGTTTTTTTTTGTCTAATTAAAATCATGTTTAAAACATATCGCTTTGTTTAAAACATTTTGTTTAAAACATTGCAACCCTGGTTAAAAGTGTTGTTTTTTTCTTGAATGCATTTGAAACCCAATAAAATTGGTTTGAAAAAATTACAGCAGGAAGGAAGGTATGGAAGAACGCAACACTGAATCCATCTTTAATGGATTAATTCAATAAACTCAGGTTCGTCGCTTATTTGGGGATTTCATTTTACAAAATTAATAACAATCTTAGATTTCTAAAATTAATAGTTTTGGACAACGTCCCAGTTTTACAAGGAATTTTCGCAATCAATCATTTCGTAGGGATGATCAACCGAAAACAGTTAGGTCCTAATGACCATTCCACAACGACAGTCGCTCAAACCATTCCGATCGTTGGATTTGTGATAATCCTAGGATTAGATTAATCTGAATGACGATTCAAAACGCGCTTAATTGTTGCCAAGTAAGAAGAATTAAACAATTAAATTGATTATATCTTATGTCTTCCACTTTCAAAACAATTCTTTAAAAAAAGATACTTTTTTAAACTTATATAACAAAACCTGGTTTAACATTTCCCTATCTCAGCTTGATTATAATTTCATTGTAGTTGAACGTCCTATGACATACGAGCCAAATAAAATCAGCGGTTACGAAAACAAGCCAAAACAAAATTAAAAATATCGAATAGATAACCCCTCCAATTTTAAAGGTGACAAAATAATGATAAATTTATGCACAAGCACAATACAAATCAAATATTTAACGAATGTCAAGCAGTTACTTGTGATAATTAGAAGTGAGAAGTTGAATTCGCACAATGACTTCAGTTTGGTTAATAGCATTTTTAATAAGTTTACTGTTCAACGAGTACACCGCACGAATTTACAGGTATAAACTTCCCGATGATAGTGAGGTAAAAAGTTTATATATCTACATAGACACGGATTTGCCGTATACAGTAATAATTCATGTACACTGTTACAATTACGATTCATTACAATACCTGGAAATAAGGCAAGGCCCATATAATTCAAGTAGCACGTTCAGTATCACTTTCTTCCGCTGTTTCAATAACGAAACGACTAATGAAAATTACAAGTATCGCTTATAGGACGCCGTTTCAAGCATCCCTAATTATGCGGAGATTGACCAATGGACTGGGCTTAATTTCGCCTTGAAAGAATACGCTGAGGTGAATAGTGATACGTTATTAAAAAATTTCAACTTTACTAAATTTCACCACACCGGTTTTAGGAATATTGGATTTGACAATTCACGCTATGTGACACATCTAAAATGTAGTGCATGCATATTTTCGCAAATGATACATTTCGACTTAAATGATATTAGAGATAATATGGTCGTGAATAAGGTGCAATTCATTGAAAGTGAACTAATAAATTTTAATAAGGAGAATATGAAAAAATTTAATAACATTACGAGACTGAGACTCTATCGGTTTTCATTGGCTGACCATAACGCTTTAAATGCAGCGCGCCTCTTTGAAAACAACGTTAATTTAGAAGTTTTGGAATTCGACAAGTCTCAACAAAAAATTACGTTACACGAGGATGTATTCAGAGGTTTATTCCACCTTATATTGTTAAGACTAACAAATCTCCAATTGGATAGTATTCCTGAAAAATTATTTAGTTTACGAGAAATATTTCTAAATTCAAATAATATTAAAACCTTACATCCATACACGTTTGCCCACTTTAACCTGCATTTTATTGAATTAAAAAACAATCCAATATTTACTATGTAAGTATACAAATTAAAATTAGTAAAAGTGTTGCTTAGTAGCTAATAGTTATTTAAATTATTTTTAGGCCACACGACCAAATCCAAAGTCTACCCATTAGTGCCGATTATTTGAAGTTGGGTAATTTTACACAACATACCTTACAAGTGATAGATGCTTTAATAAATAACCCAGAAATAAGTGCGATTTATTTTGAAAATTTACTAGCCGATCCCATTGATGTGACCCAATTTACAAAAATACATCACCATCGTGATCGTCTTAAGCACCTCGAAATAAAGTTTAGCAATTATGATGCTGCTGCCAAAGTTGCTCTCGATATGAAATACATCATGTCACACAGTATTCCGAAGACGGTCTCGATATTGTATGGCTCGGATAATAAAGAAGAAATAAATATTGTTGTAGTGCTGCCAATTAAAGAATCAATGTGTGGTGACTGCTGGGTCATGAAACAACTACTCGAAAACTTTTACGAGGGTCGATACAATCTTCCAGAATTTTATTTTAGACAAGGTGGTCTACTTGTTCAACCACGGGTTACATGTTGGGGCGAAGAATATCGTTTCGAAATAAAATTTAAAATGAATTGTCCGACAATGTGCGAATGCCGATACAATGGATTGCTGGATAAAATTTTAATATTCTGCAACAATAGAAATTTAACCGAGATTCCTGTAATTCCGTACCCAGAACAATTCGAGAATATTAAAATGATTGATTTGCATCTTGAAAACAATTTGTTAACGAATGTGACATTCGACAATCAAAATCCGAAGGTCTTGGAAAAACTCTCAACACTTCTGTTACAAAATAATACTATCGGGTCGGTTAGTTTACCTGATGTGCTTAGAGATGCCCTTTTTGTACTGAATTTATGCGCAAATCGCGATTTGTTTGATGTCACTAACAATGAATTTGACATAGCTGGTGGTCACTACCAATACTTAACAATGTGTCACGTAGGTTCACGATATCCAAGTTCGCCGTTTGAATATATAAATCAAATTAAATCAAAAGCGGCGATTAATGAATATTTAGATTCGTTTTGTTTGGATGTGTAATTTACAATTTGTAGACCTACTAGCCGTGTTTTAATAAAAAACCATTCATGGAACGATCTTTCCATAGCAAAATAATTTCAGGAATTCAGTTAATCCAAGTTTTTCAATAAAATATGTGTGCAGCACCAGAAGCGAAAATCACAAATAGTTGTGAAAAGGTGCCAGCCTTTCATGAGCAAATTTAATGTAATTTTTATCCTGATACCATACAATGCAATATTAGAGAGGCTCTGGTCAATACTTCTTTCTAACTAACCGCTAACGGTGTCTCCAGCTTCCGTTAATTGTCGCGAAGAAGTTTCATTCGCAGTCAATAATGAAATGATGGCGATGGAAGTTAATATTGGGGAAACGTCGTTCTTGTTCGTAAAATGCCATCCATCTTCGTTTTATTACTCTATTGAAATTTTTGCTTGTGGAATCTGGTAATGATTTGGTGCACGCCACGGTTGTAAATGACGTTGCATCGATAAGTTTGAAGCAGCTGGATATCAGCTGAACGTCATTATGTTTAGTTGTGGCAGAACACTGGACATGTGTTGCAAGCGAGTTCAAATCCCGGATTTCAAAAACCACAATTAACAATATCAGGAAATTAAAAAATTCCGGAAATAAAAAATCTCAGATATTAAAATCGCCCATTTCCAAATTCCTTAAATCCAAATCCGCGATACTGATAAAAATCCGAATTGCAATGAATTCCAAACCGCATACTTAGCCGATTGAGATGAAGCTAATTTTTCACAATCAAAATTGAATGGAAATAAGCCATTATTTCGCGCATTAAGACAGAACACAGTTTGTATAATCAAAAATGGATTTAAATATGAGTTCTAAACACAGATATGAAAAATTTAAATCTAAATCCGTTGTTTAAAATATAAAATACAAACGGAAACAGGCATGCACCAATTAATACACGCGTAACCACAATTTGAGTTCCATGTGTGGTTCAAGAAAATTAATTCCGATTTGATTCTATTATAAGTTCTGACTTGGTTTTCACTCAGTTTATATGAAAATCCAATTTCATTTAATGGAACCAAGCAAATTATGAGGCTGAATCGCGAAGCCTCATTGAATGAGGTTCTGAAAAATGACCAATGTCATTGGAACTAAAATTGAGTAAAACAAGCCAGGATTCAGAAAATAGCCAATTTGAATGAAACTTAACCATTTTTCTACCCCATCTAAGAAAAACAAATGATAATGATAAGAAAACATCAGGTTGAAACTGTCAACCAACATGGCAAACAGGCTTAGCCTGTTGAATATGTTCTAATGCTGAACATGTTCAAATTATGTTGAGAAACATTAACCATTTCTAACTTTTGCCGGTCGGTGAGCACGTGCGGCAACCATCGCGCACATTGACCTCCCAAGTTCAAAAAATTATGTGAAATGCATGCAAACGTTCGATTGTGATGTTTACCACCTTAACAATCTCACACGTTCTCAATTTACGGTTATCAGACACCACACGTAGAACTTTTTTTGATCATATCTGGCGTATATAGTAACCACACTTTCCAAAAACTATAAGGATTTAACATTAGCGGCGATATCTAGTAATCAGGCCCGAGACTATTTAAACAAGGTGGTTAAACAATACCAGCCTAAAGTGTTTTGAAATTTTTCATGTTTCATTTCTCTACAGAATAATGCTTTAGACCTAACTACTCATGGAGTCTTGGAAAAATAAACCTTACATTTTTAGGAAAAGTAATTTAAATATTTTTTTTATCTCCAAAATACAACGACAAAATTTGGCTCAGAGATTTGGGCAAGGTTCCAGTATATACGCAGGATAGACTTGCTAATGAGAAACATTTAGTAGAAAAATATTTTCCCGAACGGTGGATTTTAAAGTTTGTTATTAGCAATTTCCCGTTACAAATAGGAGTAATTTTCCGATTTGGTTCAATATCAGAGAATTGAGTAACGTTCCTCCATAAGCAGAATATAAGCTGGTCAATGAGGAATATTTTAAAAAAATATTTTTCGAACGGTCGATTTGTAAGTTTTTCATTTGCAATTTTTTAATACATTATGAGTAATTTTTCAATCTGGACCAATAACAAGCCATTATCAGAGATTCGGATAGAAAGATAATGCTATCTCTACGGCATAGTTGGCCCTACGTATCACTAGATTATTCGAACAAATCAAAAGAAATGATTTTGAGAAATCGTGTTTTAGTTGGATTGGGTCTACTAGTGTGTGAGCCTATCTTAGCCGTATGCTCCACTTAGAATTATCTTAAGGGAAGATTATGTAAGCATTACGAGTTTCGAAATACGAAAAAATATTTCAAAAAGCTTTTTTATTTAAAGCATTTTGGATTGCCGTAATTACTACGTCATTTTGATGTTCGACAACTCGTATGAAAACCACGTTTTTTGTTTTCAGAGAAAACTTGTCAAGTGTTTTGTCTGGAAAGTCGTAAATTCAAATAATAATGCGAATTTCAAAAAAATAAAAATAAATGTCTTTAAAAAATCGAGTTTTTTGTTGGATTAGATTTAACAAAGAGAAACGACTGTTCCAGTTAATTAGCCCCTTAGATACATTTTAAGATTAACAATTTTTAACTTTACAAAAGACTTAACTTACTCAACTTTATAAATGTCTCTGAAAACTTATGTTCGTAGATAGATTGGGTACAAAGTACAAAGATGCCTATCCCAACTGAAGAAACCCTTTAGAAATATCTTATAACAAGCAATTTTTCCTTCTATTTACATTCGAACACTAAGGCTAGTATTTCCCTAGATTTTATGAAAAAATCGTAAGAAATGTTTCGTTTTAGTTGACTTGGTCTACTACAAAGAGAAAACACCTGTTCCAGACGTATAGCCTTTTAGAAATATTTTAAGATAAACTGAAATTTTAAAAGATTAAACCCAAAGTTTCCTTAGATTTATCGCAAAAGTAAAAAGATGTCTTGAGAAGTTATGTTTTTTAGTTCGATTGTCTAGTACAACCTTCTTAGAAATATTTCAAGACAAAGAGCTTTTACTGGAGATCACAGTCCTAGATAGAATACTTCCTTAAGATACATCACCAAACCGTGACCCACACACGCAAAAAGTGGGTCTCACGGCGGGGCCAACTAGTTACTCTCACCAAAACCTCAAAGCTATGAACCCTATACAAACGCCTCGGATTGATTTGCCGAATTCATCACAACAACGATCTCGGAAAATGTGCACGGACAACGCTATAAAAATAGGAACATGGAACATGCTAAGCCCTCTAAGATCCGAAGAACCACAGAACCTTTCAAATCAGGCTGAAATTTGCATATTGGACGTGCTTGCACTACAAGACCTTAGCTTAGATGATCTGGGAGTGCAACAGCATATCATTGATTTCCGCATTGGCAATAAGCGGATATGCACGGTTAGATTACACACAAAAAGTTCAGTATCACGATTGTCAATGCACATGTGCAATCGAAGAGAAGTCAAAAGATGTGAAAAATTGGTTCTTTGTTGAGCTAAGTAAAATCCAGCACCATGATATCAAAATCATTGTAGGCGAGTTTAAAACAAAACTCGGTAGAGCGGCTGAAACTACATCATATATTGGTCCATACAGTTTACATCAGCTTAGTAACAACAAAGGCTGACGCGTCGCCGAACATTGCTGTATTATGCCCAGTCGTATGGAATACTTCTTTCAACAAAAGAAATGCATAAGCGGCCATGTCGTTCCAATGATAGAAGAACAGAAAATCAAATTAATTACATCATGATCTCGAAGAGGTATTCTTCAATAGTATAACTAATTGCAAATCTATTATATCGAATTAACGACATGCCCCTATACCAGCTGTTGCTCCACCAGTCGAGAGGGGTGTTTTCTCATATACCACAGTAGAGGAAGTAGGTACTAGTAATCGGTCTTTCAATAGGGACGCTCGAAATTTCTTAGGTTATAGCAGCCTTGTTCTTAAAGCAGCATCTGTCAAATTTGTTGTGAATTGTTCAATTTATGGCAAATCACCAAGAAGGTTATAGCATTCGACAACGTGTGCAAATCATGAAAAAATCGATTTTAGCGACGAAGCGCATTTTTGGTTGAATGAATATGTGAACAAGCAAAATTGTCGGATTAGGAGTGATACCAATCCACGCGAGATACACCAGCACCAAATGCATTCCAAGAGCGCTGCAGATCGATGATAGGCAACTACTTGTGGCCTAAACTGATTGAGCGGCATGTACAATGAGGGCATGGTTATATGGCGCAGCGGGGACGAGAACCGGCCACCAAGATCGTGCGATTTACCGCCTTTAAACTTTTTCCTTTGTCTTTTAACAGCTATTTTATAGCATCAATCGCGCAAACCTCTGGCCCACGCTTATATGTCTAGGAATTCAAACGAAACTTGTCTCTCTGTGTTAACAACATCTGACTCTATGCGTATAATTGTAATGGAAGGGACGGTATCTGACTCCTTCGAAATAACGTCAGTGTATACCACAGCGAGATGCTCTCACGCCTGTGCTGTTTAATCTCGCGTTGCAATTTCGCATTGTACATTCAATAAGTAGGGCCAAATTGTTGGATATGCAGATGGTATCGTGCTCTTTGCGCGAAGACCAAATGATATCAATGATAGTTTAATACTTGTTTTAAAAATTAAGAGCAACAACATCTAGGAGCATCTCTATGGCAAATTTCAGAGAAAACGACTATATTTGAGAGAAACATCATCCGATCCATTTATGGTTCAATTACGACAACGAACTAAGAAATTAAACATCTCCTTGAAAATTGCGAAATTATTGGAGACCTCAAATCTAACCGAGTTACATGGTTTAGCCAAGTTGAAAGATCCAAATTATACCGTAGAATAAAGAAACCGTTCCATGAACAACTAGCCGGCGTAAGTCGAAGGGGAAGTGCTAGGCTACGCTGGCGTGAAGACGTCGAACAAGATCTAAGAGTAATAGGACGTTGAAACTGGAAGAAGTGGGCGATAATGCAAGAAAGTTGGAGAACAACGGTGCTGGCGTAAGAGAGAGAGAGAAAGCGAAAGAGAGAGAGAGAGAGAGGCAGAGAGAGAGAAACAAGGAGCTTTTATTTATTGAAAAATTTTAATACTAAACCATTTCGTTCGCCTAGATTTTTAATTAAAGGTTATTTATACTTGGATTTGCCTGTCATAGTAGGACAAACCAGTTTTACTTCGGTTTTGAGCTAAACAATCTTTGAATATACTAAATTATTCTCGTAAAGTTAGTAGAATAGTCTGGTTTTTTAGTTGGTTTGGGCCTATTACAGATTAAAAAACCATCCCAGCCGTAGAACACGGTTCCGAATGTCTAAAGACAAAAAGATTTACTTCGAATTTCTGAATAATAAACCCGGTGTTCCCCTAAGTTTTCCGAAAGAGCTACAAGAATTATTTTTTTAAAGAATTATACAACATGAGAAACCTATTCCAGCGGTAGCAACGACTTACAAATATTTTTAAGCAAATATCAAGGCGGCCGTAAGAAATTTTCTCGACTCTCGAGCCGAGCCAACAAAGTTAAAAATGTGTGATCTCAAACGGCGGTACTACAACAATTGCATTACAAGAACAATAATTTACAACAACAATTTGCATTATTTATCAGTTATCACACATTTTTAACTTTGTTGGCCCGGCTTGAGTTAGAAGGTCACTATTCCCGGGATTTTTTGATTCCCGGGAAACGGGAATTTTGAAATATTATTCCCGCGATCCTGGGAATTCCCTGGATATATGGTATAATATAATATAAATTTTAATAAAATAATAAAACTTTGTTCTACTAAATATACTTCATTTATATTAAAAAATTTTTGTTCTTCTTAACAGTCAATTATTACAATAGGTTATCATTTTTCTTGAAAAACTCTTTTAAGAACACACGAGCATTTAAAGAGCGATCCGAAAGCGACGATCGTTCTTCAGTACAAAAATTTGATGATAATGAAAACGCCCGTTCGCTTTCTATAGATGTTGGCTGAATCGTGAACAACGTATTTAACAGTTTCTTTATATTTGTTGTTGTGTTACCGCTAGCTTCGCAAATTTGAATTTCTTTTTGTATAGAGTACTCTTTTGGAGAACATGACAAGAGGCAGGTTTAGACATCATCCAAGCTGTTATCGTTTCGGCCAGCATTTCCTTCAAACTAGATGTTTCTGTACTTTGCTGTGTAACCTAAGGCCGATTCCGATGTATTGTCTACAACAAATAATCTGTTCATAACATTCACTGTAAATTTGATTACTGATGTTTTTAACGAATATATCAGTTGTTGTTCCGTTTCGGCTTCATCTTGTAAATTCAGAGTATGTAGAAATGTCAGCATCGAGACAAGTTCGATATTCCCACGGTCTTTGATTCCCGCTAAAAAAAGCATCATAAAGCTCATACGAAATTTCGTTGTTATTCGATTTCAGGGACTTTAACAAAAATTTTAGGATATAACATTCGGAGTGAACAGGTTTGCAACACGTCCTTCCAGCGCTTCAATTGCCAACTTGACGGGTTTTAAAGCAATGTGCGAATCACATGCGACTTAGATATTAGATTTATCAAGAAGCTCAATGGTTTTTGCAGCTGTACAGCTTCCAAGTATTCTGATTAATCCCAAGTTGATGTAACAATGGTTAAAATGTACATTCACATTTAGATAACGTTAATTTCTTACGCTCGTCCACTCGTCTAAAGTTAGACTGAACTTTCCACTCATTTTTTCGTGATACTTTATGGTTTCAACTATTTTCATTTTCGCCAAATCATAAACCTCATGTATAAGATTCATCACACGATGCTTGCACCCGTATTCCCCTAATCGCATCACTTCAAGTGATGTGACTACTCATCTTCTTGGTTACTAGATCATTAAATCGAAACTTACAAAATAATTATTCGATAAAATCGCTCTGGCTGTTTTTTAAATCTTAGTATGCTGCTTTATAAATATTTCCTCACGACTGCTATCACTTCAAATGACAATTTCTATCACTTGAAATTTTGACGTGACAAATAAATATAAAAAATTTCAAACTAATGACACCAACTATGATTTAAAAAATTTTCATTAAGAGTTTTACATAAAATTATTTAGTAAATTTTGATTTTAAAATCTAGTAACCAGGAAGATCCATAGTCACGTCGCATGAACTGATACGTCTAAGGGGATTGTGTGTTTGACCTTCGGCAAAGTATAATGCCGAGCATTTAATGATTGATGAATAAATTCACTTTTACAAATGCCTCTCAAAACCATCAGCAGCAGCAAGTTTCGCAACAACTTCGACCAAGGATTGGCGTCTCATAAAAGACATAACAGCCCCAGACGGCTGCTCAACTTTACCAAATTTTGTTACACTACCGCCATGATTTGGGGATTCCAAAATACTACTACAGCCTGCAATATTGCTGTCGTATTTAAGTTTGTTTGGATTAATCTTGTGCACACTTTCTAGATGCTTGACTTTTTCAGTTTTTATGGTTGTTTAAATGAAACTATCCTTTAAAACAAATCCCGGGAAATACAAAAAAAATTCCCGGAAAACGGGAAATAAAAAACCAACAAAATTCCAGAGACTCCCGGGAGTGATCCTCTCGAGGAAATTTGCGAAAGTCAAGCAAACTTCATGCGGCTGCCTGCACTGTTACCAATTCAGCTGGTAAAAGAAAATTATAAACATAAAGTGCTGACATAAAAACCTATTTTATAACAGATTTTAAGGGCCACACTTAGAGCCATAGAGGAAACTAATTGAATTTACCGAAAAATTTACTTAAAATTGATTTTTACTTTAAGTTTGGCACACAGCCTAACTAAGAATGTAAACATAAAATGCTGAAATATGACATTTACTTGAATCAAGTAATTTTACTATATAAACTGTTAAATTTTTATAATAAATCGCGTCTTATTTATTAAAATACTTTGTTTTGAATTAGTGGACTAGCTCCGACCCACGGTAGACGCACTAATCTCATTTCAACACAATCACTTTTACTTGTAATATGGCATGAACAGGCTGGCCAGATCATGCAACATGGTTGGAGATTAATTTGAGATCTTTTTGACTCTTATTAGGAAATAGGAATACGCTATACGAAAACTAACTATAATAAAGCTTCTGATTGAAACAAACAACGCTCGTAGAAGCACTAGACGAGTTCCGAAAAAAACGTCAAGCAAACATATACAACAATTGAAGGAAGGCAGACCACATTTAAAACACAAGAACAATGTGACCAATCAAGGGAGGGTCCTTGGGATTTTCACGTATTTCAAATCTATAAAGGAGTAAAATTGGTCTAGGATCAAACAAACGAATTACGAAACATAGAACTCCTTTTATTTTATTGTCAAGGAATTTGTTCATCATGCCATATTATCATAGAACAAATCAATTTACGTCGAACGAGATATGTATTTCGAGACAAATACGAGGGTTGCCTTTCATAAATCGGGATTCCGCAACCCTAGTGCTGCTTGTCTCGTGAACATTTTCGTGCGATTATTTTTTACAACTTTTGACGTGGATTAACTCAACAACAGTGCACTCTCAATGACCCGTGTTTATCGATGGTTTTAAATCGAGGCAGCAGTTCGCTCAGCGATGAATTTAGTGAAGGCCGTACAAAATCGATTGTTGTTAACTGATACTGCAAAATCGTCATGTGACTTAACGTTTCACAACAAATGATCGACTGTTTCTTTTTTGAGAAAACCGGACATGTCGCAACCGTACCACAACGTAGAACAAACATCAATTCTGAATGGTACACGAGACAGAACCATTTGTTTGCCAGAAGTCTACGGCGAAATAAAAAAAAACCAACCGCCGACGACGAATCATTCTCCTCCACGACAATGCGAGCGCTCACACATCCGCAGTATAGTCCTGATTTGGCACCTTTTTTTATTCCCACAAATCAAAAATAAATTGCGAGATCAACGTTTTTCGGTAACTGAATAACTACTATGACACCTGTTGTTGCGTTCCAAATGCATGTTTTGGAGATACCTCTATCGGAGTGAAAAAATGCTTCTTTATGGAGAATATTTTAAAAAACAATAAAGTCATTTTTGATAAATAAATATTTTTTTTTGTTTCCTAATCCCGAAATATAAAAGGCAACCCTCGTAAATAATATGTAGCATAATTTTAAGCACGAGAGTACAAACTAGAAAAACATATTAAATACTTACATCTTCAATTACAAATGTCCAATCCTTATCTTCTAATTCGTGTGTCCTAGGATCTTTAAATAATGTTACTGTTATGGTGTGATTATCTGGTACGGGCCAAGATATTCGCCCGGCCAAGGGATTCACAAGATCCGGTTCCCATCGCAATGGTATGGATGCAACACGACGTGACCGCCGCGTCCATACGATTGATAAATTTGTTGGTCGCCTAAAAATAGAAATAAAAACAAAACCAAATTAGATTACCATTCTGAATTTGTAATTACGAATTGATAAGTATATAGTTTGTTCGTACGGTTTTTTAATGTTCATTTCCGCTTGTACATAAGTTCACTTATGTATATTCAATGAGGGGATTATATGTGAGTCTATTTTTTATGTAAACAAAACCGTTTTTATTGTCTCTCTAAATAGTCAGCCAGCTATGTATAAATTTAGAAATATCAAATGTCATCATGTATGATGCTATATCGATTTTGGGCATAATATAAGTTTATGTTTAATTCATCGTTACCCATGTTAATTTAATTACTGTGTGTGGCTAAATAATATTTCTTGAGAATATATTACCCCATTACGAGACAATATTAAACGTGCCTGCAACCGATTTGGGCGTTTGCAACAAAACACTTTCCTATGTGAAAGATATTATACGGGATTAACATACTTCAAAACTCTTTGACAGATGCGAATATTCACATAGAACCAACATAATAAATATTACTACATCACACGATTCCCGATATACACATAAATCAATCAAAATGATATTTTCCAAATGTTTCCAGCTTGCCGCATCGATTTCGTTTGAAATGATGTTTTACAAATAAGCAATATATTTTTTGTTTGTAAGATTGCAAAACATAAACAAATAAATTAGACACTACGTAAGACGAAATCCACCTGTCTTCGAAAGAATTGAACTTCAAAAATCAAAACAATTTTGCGCAAAAAATTGCTTTATGATCCAGATTATCAATTATTTTCGCGGCTCGTGAATAGAAAAGAAAAGTTCCATTACTCTATTGTTTGACGAACAAAAACAACTCACAACAAATCTATAAAAAGTAAAAATCGTCAATACACAAAAGACTTAAAATCAAAAGATATACTCTATAACTTTAATAATGAAAGTCGATTTGTAATTTTCGCTTCAAACGGTCTGGTGAATTCCCAAATGAAACCAAAAAAAAAAAAAAAAAAATTACGTTCAAGATAATTTCCTTTTCCATTCGTTAGACTTTATGATTTTCATCGCCATCATCATCACATCGTCTTAATTATTAGCGTTATAACAATGAAAATTACGTAACGCCAGATAAAATATTGGAAAATTGGATAAAATGTGTGATTTAACACTTGAAAGATGTTCGATTGAAAGGAAGTGATAATAAAATGTAATCTCGTAGATCTTTATTTTTTAACATCCGATTAGGCTTTTAGTAAGAATGGAAATGTGTAAACGAATGTAAGGTCCGATGCAATATTTTCATGTTATTTTGGATTTATGTCTAATATAATTGATTTTAAGTGTTACATTCCTTAATTAATTAAACTTCACGCCTTGAAGGTAAAAATAATAAAAACAACTGAAAATAGAACAAACCAAATTGTCAACCAACGTACAGGCTCAAAACAAAAGATATATCTTGTCAAAAGTAGACCAGGGGTCGTAATCTTGAAATGTGATTTTTTGTCTTTTCCTTAGAATAGGGAATTTGGAAAAATGTTTTTCTCAAAAACAAAATGTTTTTATGCCTGGAAAAAATAATTTATACAAAATAAAACCGTAGTGAAATATTTATAAAATAAAAAAATGTAATATTTCAATTGGAATTTCGAACATTTCTGTTACACTGTTAAAATACGCAATTAATTGAAACAAATATATAAAATTAGAAAGAGTTGGCCAATTATTTGGAATTCAACTCAAACAGGAGTTGTTTGTTTCTTAATATAATTTTTTATTTGAGTAAAAATCAAATTTCCAAAGAATCTTCATCGAATCAAATGGATTGGGATACAATAAAGTTGAGAGGTTTAATACATGTTGAGAATTTATTTGTTGCTTCCAATATTTACAGTTTTGATTAATTGCATTATTAAAAAATAAAATACAATATAAATTTTGATTTACAGTCAGTTTATCGTAAACAATTTATCGTGAGCAATTTATCGTAGAACAATTTATCGTAGAACAATTTATCGTGGACACAATTTATCGTAGAACAATTTATCGTACAACAGTTTATCGTGGGACAGTTTATCGTATAACTGTGTATCGTATAACAGTTGTTTCTTAACCGATTATGATGGAATTGGGTATGTTGAATGGAAATGGGATTCTTAAATGATTTTTGGCTAAGTTCTGGAATATGGCCACCTGGCACGGAACTCGGTAATTTATTAATCGATTATGATGAGACTGGGTATGTTGGATGGAAATGGGATTATAAAATGATTTTTGGAAGAAGTTCTGAAATATGGCCACCTTTGCGAAAGCAACACAGCTAATATCTTTTCGATTACACTCATTTCGTTCCACACATTTTGAGACAAAATTGATATACAGGTCGTTAAATGTTTGTTTTAGGGATGAATTTAGTTTTAATTTTTATAGTACAGCGACACCACCTGTGAATAATAGCTGCAGTATCAGTAGAAATTTCCCCCCATTCGGCGCCGAATAGCGCTCGAGTAATAAAACACGGCTATTTTCAATCATAATTGTTCGAGTATTGAAACAACGGCGACTAATCTCAAGCAACATTTGTCCAAATTAGTGGTCCAATCTGATTCTGGGTCCTATTCACCCAACGTTTTAGTTTTACGCAACAAAGTCATGCAGTGCACTTCGTCATATGATGGAGCAGCCATCTTGATATTGATATCGAACTGAAGAAATAACGTCCGGTCATCAGTCACATATCTGTTAAAAAGTGTTGAAAAATTATTTTGCCATATTTCGAGGACGAACGAAATCGTCCTGGATTTATTATTATCCATGACGATTTCGTTCGTCCTCGAAATATAGCGAATTTATTTTCCAACACTTTTTGTCGTATCATAATACAGCGATATCGATATCTAATGTTCACATTTTCGATGTGAAGTGCTTGTTAATTGTGTCATTTTCAAGTTTTCCGCCTGCACAATCGAATAGAAAATTTCCTCGCGGTCATGCAGTCTTGGTGCAGTTATTTTGTATTTTGAGATAGATTTCACCGACGTGCCCGGTTTTTATTCCAAAACACTTTGGTTGATTCTTCATCCGTCCAGTTATTTTTCGTTTGTGGTTTTAAATGTTGTAATAATTTTTCACTGATCCTCGACGAACTCAAGAATTAATATTATCGAAATGTTTGCAGTTAAAATAATTATAAACAATAGTATACTTTGACGTGTCTTGTAGTATTTTGCTGAAGACGATAATTATCATGATGTTGTTTGTAGAAAGCACGACTAGTTTGATCAAGTTTACCCAAACTTAAGGTTTAGATACTGGCAAACGAAATATCAAAAGTACGTCCATTAAAGTGCTTAAAGTATTAAAGTGCTTGTTCAAAGAGTTGGTGGATGCTTTCCGTGCGATTGAAGTTGAGTAGAGAGAGTAGTAGTAGGTTCCATTTCGTTTTTTTCAGTTTAAAATATTCATATTCATTTTTCACTTATTCTTCAATATATAGTATTCTGTTCAATAACCTAATAAACTTTTAATTCGTTACTAAGTTTTCGTACTTTATTGAAAATGAGAATATTTAAGTGATTGACTTGCATTTTGCAAATTCTTTATTTTTTGTAAAATTGTAAGTTTCTCTGCTTTATTTTCAATATTTTTATATTATGTATGACGATAAAATGTGGGCGCACAGATCTAGATTTTTACCTCTTTGCGGTGTTGCCTGGGTAACTCTCAACGAATGCGGAAGTCGAGAGAAAGCAATACAGGAGCAATTTTGCTTATAGTCTTTGACACTACATGTCAGGGAGAGTTATGGGCACCAAAATTCAATACCACATTAGCGTATGTTCTCCAGGCTAGGGATGACGGAAGTGGGCGTTTATCTTATAGCAAAAAGCTGATATATACATGTATATTACTAGTCCATAATGCACACAAGTGTCAGTCCAATAAGTGGGTTGAGTGGCAAGCTCAAAAAAATCTGGTTATAAAATCACCTGCTCAGAAAAATTTGGTTATGAAATCTACCTAAAGACCCCAGATAAAATTATCGTTTTGATAATAACAACGGCCTCAGAAAATGTGCAAGGGAATATGGAACATAATAAGCATTTTAAGACTTGAGATCTCCAGAACCGTTCGAACCAAGCGTACATTTGCACTCTGGACGTAGTTATACTACAAGAGAGCTTGAATGGTCTGGGAGTTGGATACGAAACTTCACCGATGTTTACACATTTTACTAGAAAATTTATTAGAAAAAAAAGAAAAAAAAATTGGCTTTTTTGTCCAAAAGCGCGTACAGCTATTTATCATTGACTATCGTCCAATCCAGATGCAGCTACGTAATAGACGAGCTCCTTTCCAGGTGGCCACTTTTCTTCCAAAAACCATTAAAGAAATGTTACCGTCAATATTAGAAACTACGATAAACTGGCATACGATAAATTGTCCACACGATAAATTGTGTCCACGGTAAATTGTGTCTACGATAAACTGTTCTACGGTTAAATGTTCACATTAAATTGAAACATGATAAATTGTTTACGATAAAGAGACCATCACCTATAAATTTTAGTTATAACAAAAATTTTACTAATTGTTCTAAAATACAGCAATACGGAAGGGGAATAGTCGCGTATGTGCACGAATATCATAATTATATTACTTCCGAAAAGAGAGCGGGAACGCTTTTTTGAATAAGATCAATTAAAATGTTTTTTTTTGTTCAGCAGTTAAAGCACAGAATATATGTACTAAAGAAATGAGAGTTAGAAACCATTTTTTTACAATACTCCTAAAATAATTCCTACGTACGCCAATAGATGGCTCTAAGTTTGAAAAAAAAAATTGTGAAGAAGTGTAAAAATAAATTCTCTCTCTTCTACTATCTGTCAAATTGTTCGTGATCATTTGTCAAACTGATTATTATTATTAATGAAAATAATTCGATCGAGGCTAAAAATTTAGCACGAGCACAGAATTTACTATATTCTGTGGCAGGAGTATAAAATATTTTTGATCGAATATGCCCAGATAGGGTAAAAAATATTGTCGTCTCAGAATCTACCACTCACCAGCACAGTCCGTCGTGGTTCAATTCGGCCGAGGCAATTGGATTGAATTCGTCATCAAGCTATATCAGAATGGATTTAATTCATTAGACATCGGCATAATTACTCCTTGCAGTCAACGGTGTCGCGTTCGAGGAGTCTGACATGGGAGCCCAAAAGTTGGGCCAGTTGAAGAATTCCAGGGACAAAAAAGACAGATTATACTCATTTCAACCGTACGCTCAACGAAACAATTAGCGTTTAAAGACTAGCAAAATGCTATTGGAATTGTCGATGAAGTAAGGCGAATCAATATGGCGATGGACGTACTCGGGTATTACTTGTAATCTTCGGTAATCCTTATTTATTGTGCATCGTGGATGTTTTTGTTGAAGTTTGCCGTCAATTTCGCGGGACGGGAATCATCCTTGAATTTTAGAATGATCGGTCGCACGCTGAAATGTTTGAGCTATAGGTACGTTTGTGATCTGACATGGATTCATCACGGCTTTGTAAATCATGGGTTTTGTTGATTGGTGATGTTGGCGGGGGATTACTTGGGGGATGATAGTAGGGGTTTCACAGAGACAGGATTTGAGCCGTCTATTGAGATAGTTTCGAAAATAACTGTATGTGTTGCAGTTTGTTTGGTTCTTTACTCTACTTTACGTAATTTAAGTGAAACATATTGTTTGAAGAAGATGATCAGGAGGTAATTGTTCGGGGTCACAAGAATGTTATTGAATTTCTTTAATTCCAAAAGCAAAATTCAAAAGAAGGATGTAACAAATCATAAACAATTGTTTGGGTGATGTACCCTCCTCATTTTTATGGTGATTGGAAGGAAGATAGTCAATAGAAGTGTCCCAACTAACAAACTAGCCTTACCCTTATAATAATTTTTTACTAACAAGGGAATTTAGAAATGGTTATGGTGCACTTGTGAGAACAAAACACCGAACTGTATTGTGGAAAAGCGAAAGTTTGCTCAAGTAGGTTCTTTTCTAAATTAGAACATTTAACAAATCCTTTTCAAGTAGTATTAGAGACCCTCACAGGTTCAGGATTCCTAGTCAGTCTTATGTAACAGATTTCGTCAAATAATTAGATAATATTCGAATGAAGCAGCAGTAGTTGTATGTGCTCAAGTAATTCAGTTGCTGCGTTGTTCGAACTAACCTGTGCTCATCTTGACATGGGCATACCTAGCATGAAGTACGTTATAAATAACCAGCCTAATACCGTAGACAGACACAAAATGTATCGCGATTTTCAGTTATCTAGATTGAAAATTAAATTTTTGAAATCGTGATAAACAAATTGGGATGACAGACAGAAACCCGATTTTTGCGAGTGTGCCTAATTTATCGGAATAGATTGCATTTATCTATAAGTTATGAAAACTTAATAATTCTGATTTAAAAAAATCGTGTACAGACAGACAGGCAGAAATAACTTAATAATCTAAATAACGAGGTTATCTAGTTTGTGTCTGTCTACGATATAACAGCTGCCCTGCGTTGTATATATCTCAGGGATGTGCGACGTCAACAAACGTCGACAATTATTGTTGACATATTTTTTTGGAGTGAACAATAACAAGTTTTATCGACGTGAATTGTTGCCGCGTCAACAATAAAAAACAGAAAAATAGTAGATTTGTTGGAGCTTTCATGTGAGCCGTATTCCAAAAAACATTTGGATTTTTAATATTTTTTTTATTCAAATATTTAAAAATATTTTTATTCTCTTTATAAAATCATTCAACTCAGTCAGTCCGTTGTGACAAAGGAAAATCAGTCACTGTCTAGTTCTTGCCGCACACCGCCTTCTTTAACCCATTGCCGCACACTTTTTAATTGACGACCGTGCTCAGAAACACACTTTTTGTTTTTCAATTGTTTATGACTGCCATATGAAATTGAGCGTCATTTATATGTTTGGAAGTGAAAATTATCACATTTTCTCACAGATTTCCCATGAAAACTCTCGACGGCTATAGCCGTCATTTGCATTTACATTATTTTTTCTATATATTTCTATATGTTTCCGTCCGATTTTTTGGTGATATATAGACAAATGACGGCTATAGCCGGTTTCATACGATTGCCTCCATTATTTCCAACAGCTCTTTTATAATGCGGATGTCTGAATTATTTTATACCTTCAATGGGCTTCGCTTTTTATATATTGTGGGTACAAATTGAAAATGCGGGATTTTTTTCTATTTTTGAACGTTTATTCTGAAAAAATGGTAACAAATGAATTATTCAAAATACTGTCCATCGCTAGCCACAACTTTTTCCCATCTTTCTGGCAATTTACGGATACCGTCGCGAAAAAATTCGGCCGGCTTGGCTGCTATCCAGTCATCGACCCATTTTTGGGCTTCTTCGTAAGAATGGAAGCGCTGGTCAGCTAGGTCATGTGTCATCGATCGGAAAAGGTGGTAATCGGAAGGAGCAATATCTGGGCTATACGGCGGGTGGGGTAAGACTTCCCATTTCAGCGTTTGTAGGTATGTTTTGACCGGCGCTGCAACATGTGGCCGAGCGTTGTCATGTTGCAAAATTACTTTGTCGTGTCTTTGCTCGTATTGTGGCCGTTTTTCTTTGAGTGCGCGGCTCAAACGCATCAATTGAGTTCGGTATAGTGCTCCTGTGATGGTTTCGTTCGATTTCAATAGCTCATAATACACCACACCCAGCTGGTCCCACCAAATACAGAGCATGAGCTTGGCGCCGTGAATATTTGGTTTGGCCGTCGATGATGATGCATGGCCGGGGTAACCATATGATTTTTTGCGCTTCGGGATATCGTAATGGATCCACTTTTCATCACCAGTGACAATGCGATGCAAAAAACCCTTCCGTTTTTGCCGTTCGAGCAGCAGTTCGCATGCAAAAAAACGGCGCTCGACGTCTCTCGGCTTCAGCTCATACGGCACCCAATGTCCTTGCTTTTGGATCATTCCGAGGGCTTTTATACGATGGGAAATGGCTTGTTGTGTCACTCCCAATGAATCTGCGAGCTCTTGTTGAGTTTGACAAGAGTCTTCATTGAGTATTGCCTCCAATTCAGCATTCTCAAACTTTTTCACTTGGCCCGGCCGCTCTTTGTCCTCAACGTCAAAATCACCACTTCTAAACCGCACAAACCATCTCTCGCACGTTGAAACCGATGGAACATGACTCGGATAAGCCTCGGAGACCAATCGATGTGCTTCAGCAGCACTTTTCTTCAAATTAAAGAAGTAAATTAAAACTTCCCGCAAATGCTGGTTTGTTGGCACGAAACTCGACATATTGAGAGCTCAAAAAAACTATGAATTTGACACTGCGACAAATTGACACATACTGAAAATTAAAGCTATAAGACGTAGCTTTGACATGAACATAGTCACAGTACTGCCTGATGCGTATAGCGTTAGTAACGCCATCTGTTATCAATCCCGCATTTTCAATTTGTACCCCCAATATATATATATTTTTTTATTATGTTTTAATCTATGCAATCTGTTCTGGGGCCGAAGCACTCCCAACTCTTCCGCAGTTTACTTTTACCATCCTACTTTACGCATTGCTTGCCAAATCGAGGACGTACGGCTATAGGTCCGATTTACGTAGAACCATCTGCACATTGCATTGCTCTATGCCACCTATAGTACTGACATGGAAGATGGGTCGGTCCATGAGTTGTGCACTCCGACAGGGGGTCATAGTTGTGTTCATTTCCATCATCGATCGTAATCAAATGATGAAAAATCCCTTTTGCATCCTGCCCCTATCGGGATTCGAACCCGGTACCTCCCGATCCAAACGCCAAAGCATTAACCACTATGCCGTTTGGTCGGTAATTTATAGGTAATTTTATGTCGGTAATTTTATTTTTTCGTCTGATATAGTTTTCGGTATGCCAAAAAAAAACCAGAGCCACCTAGATGTAAGAGCCGTAAGATTCCGCCATTTTGTATCGTAAGCTTAATAATAAAATAGAGGGGAAGCTTTTGTTCTTTCTCATAAGAATCAGCTTACATTAATATTTTTTAATTAAATTTTTGTAAATGAATGAATTTATAATTAATTTGAATTTTAATCTAATAACATTTTAATTGATAATTATAAATACATAACTACGAAATCAACATATTTGGTAACATATTCATGTGAAAGTTTTCATTAGAAATTTTAATTTGTTTGATGAATTTACACGCCGCTTCTGTTAGTCATGTAGTTTGTTGTTTTAAGTGACTCGTTTACTATAAACCCAGTGCTTGGTCAAAATATGTATTATGTTAACTACCGTATTTACATCAAAGTCCAATCGGCGTTTATATGTTTTTGCTGGGCACCTCCAAATACAACACGTTTCAAAACTAAAATTTTAATTGGTTCTATCGCCTCTAGTCACTTATTTGTGTACAAACTGGTCATACAACTTTATCTTTTACTAGGTTACACAACTAAACGGAAAGTTCAATTATATAGAAAAACATTAAAACTATGACTCTCTTTAATTCATTTTCATTACTTAAATATATGGCTGATTTTCAAATATGTGTTTTTTGAATATGTTCTTAAAATTGGTTATTTTGCATTGTTTTTTATGAAAACATATAAAAAATTACCACTCCAAATAAAATACATTATTTAATGTCACGGCTCTTTAAAATCGTAGATGGCTCTGAACAAACAAAATATAAATTTATCAAAATAATTTTTTTTGTGACATTACATCATTGTCGACTTAAAAGTGAAGTCGACGTAATGTTGATTATTGACGCGTCGACGCACATCCCTGAATTCTAATCTTACATATTTTTATCTGTGTATTCAATAATAGCTGTGTTTCTTGACGCTTGATCTGATCCAGTTCAGTTCATGTTTCATGAAACAACACAAAGGCGCTTGCTAGATTTAAAATCAAAATTTGTGATCTAAAACAAAAGATTTGGATCATGTTTTTATATAAAATTTGAAATGATCCGGATCAATGAGCGTCATGAAACACGGCAAATATTATCTAAATCGAGGAATTCCATTTTGTCATTTCATCGTTTTTTTTTTTTTTTTTTTTTTTTTTTTTCATTATGGCAACACAAAATTAAAGGATATTTGCAATCCAATATCGTAATGAAATGTGTCTATGACTACCCGGGTAGCCGATTATAATCCAAGGAAGAATTTTTTGGTTATAGACGGGGTGGTTTGGTATAGTATAAGGCTTAAATTAGTACTTCTTCTTCGTCTTCGCTGTTTCATTTATTAATTATCACGGGGGTTAAGGGCATGAGGAAAATAGTTACCTTCCGCGTACTTGTTAGATTTATTGAAGCTATCAGCTCCTTCTATGCCAGATGACTACATACTAATATCTCAAAAAGTTGACTGTGGGATGAAGAATGAACCATTTCGGGAATGTAGGACTCTTATCTCGTAAAAACCTTTTTCCAATTTTTGTTCGCACATTGGCCGATTTTGCACTTAAACCGTAACAGATGCATCAATACCTTTCTAAATTCTTAGAATTGAATTTTTGTACATCGTCGTGAAATAGGACATTTAATCATGTGACAATGTGAGCAGTAAGTACCAACTTTAAAAGTAGATGAAGAAAAAAATAAACCTACGCCTATGAATCGTTTGAAATTATCATATTTAAGTGAGACCTCATCTTTATGGTGGGTTAAAGGAATAAGAGTGAAACTATATTCCTATTAACAAATTAGTAACAAATTCCAAAAACGAAGAAAGGGAAATTTGAATTGATAATGGCAGCTTTATAGGAAAACACCGGATTGTATGTTGTAAACGACAGTTCGCTCAATTAGTCCTTTAAAGTTTGAACCGTTAACATTTCCTAAACCTGCATTTTTAGAGACCCTCGCAGGTTCAGGATTCCTAGTCAGTTCGGTCACCGAATCGTATCTTAGAACAATGAGATGTTCTATATATAATTAGGTGATAATCGAATTCACTAGTAGTAGTAGGCATGTGCTCAAGTAATTCAGTTGCTGCGATGTTTAGAGAAACATGAGAACATTTGGCATGGTCGCATAACGAAAGTATGCGTTATAGGCTACCAGCTTAACCGCTGCACTGCGGTGTAACAATTATATCATATCGCATCAATCGAAGAAACCCAACTGAGATCTAGTTAGAAAAAGTGTATGGCCCATTTGATTAGACAGACATATGAACCATTTCCACAGGGCGACATTTTAGAAAAAACTCTGAGTTTTTTGTTGTAACTCAATACTAAAACTAGTCACACCAATAAAACTCGAAGTTGATTCAAAAACTTGTAGAAACTTTCCTTCCCTCCATTTGGAACTGGCGTATATATCAATAAAACGAAAATATCTTTACTTCTGTACAATTAAAAAGCAAACTGCCCCTCCACTTAATTATAGGGCTCAATAGATCGCGTAACTACTGAAGAAGAAAAAAAATCCGAAAAAGTATATTCACTCCCTGTTCTGAAGTGGACGTGACAATCGTATACATATACGACTATGGTATTTCTTCCGTATTACTGTGTTTTAGAACAATATTAGCAAAATTTTTATTATAACTAAAATTTATCTTGTACCAACCTTATTTTATCCCAACTCATTAGATTCAATAAATATTCTTTGAACATTTCATTTTTATTCACAAAAATATTAAATAATTGGCCAACTCTTTCTATTTTTACATACAGTCGATTCCATTTAATAGGGACACCGGTGAATCGGGACAGCCGCGTAATTAGAACATCCGGTTAAATTGGACACCGGTTAATCGGATCTGTATTTGAATTCTAACAGAATGGTCCAATCCTGCCTTGGTCTTGGTAAAAAAAAAATTGTTTGCTTTAAGTTCACAATACACAATTGTGTATGTACATAATGACAGGTTGTGATGTATTCAGAATTTTAACGGATCTTAGTTAAATCGGAATTCTTTATAGTGTTATTTTTCGGACGAAAACAAAATTAAATGGTATGCACAAATTTTTATGCTGGTCGTCAATTTACACATAATTCTATGTTTGACATATTCGTTTGTCGTAATCGAAATTTACATAACAATTGTGTATCCGGGGGCGGAAAAGGGTTAAATGAGTAAGTTTGAGAAGGTTTCCAACTTTGCCAAAGATACGTAACCCATTTTATTTTAACTGGATATACCGGATAGTTTCCTATTTTAACATATACCACTATACTAGCATCTGTGTGTAGAAAAAATTCTGCTGACTTTTTCTACCAATGTATATAAAAGGAGGTCGATAATGCAGTTTTTTCTGCTGAATTTTTAACCTCAGTAGTATGAAATATTAAACATTATTTTTACAGTTGAACACTGCAGTTTAACCGAGAACGGCTTTTTTTCATTGAAAAATTCTAATTTTCTTCGAAAACTACCTTTTCATAATCTCACCTCCTCGCATGTAAAATTAATCCGACTGTAATGTAACCTTATGATTTTCTAGTAATTCTGTATTTTCGAGTAAAAACTAACTTTAAATATCATCGTAATGAGAATGACCATAATGACTCTCAAGTAATTGAAATTTTGCATGGCATTGCAGCGACGTCCTGATACTTCAATTTCCAATTAGATGTCAAAGTCTCTCCCAAAGCGACTGTATAACGGTTAGAATTCATATGTGTATTCCATTTCTGAATGTACTTAGTGTCGATGTTCGTTATGAGGATCTTTTCAAATCATCCTAAAACTTTTTTACTCGTAGAGTGGGACATGAACTATTCGAAAATCATAAAGCAACTGACGATTGCGAATGCAGTCGAAACTTGTCATGGTTTTGAGTTTTTTTAATTTTGAAGAACCATCGCATTCAATGATTCGATCTCTGAAACTCGAAGGTGCATTATTAAATAAGATTTAGTTTTCTTACCGGCAATTAATGACATAAAAAAGGCCGAACTCGACTAAGCAACGGCATAGTTCTATTTAAAATGGTAATTTTTTAGAGACCACCATCTTAACACTATCAAATTAAATATTTCCATGGTACCCAAAGTATCCCATCCCAATCGCTTAGTTCCAGTAAAACTAATAACTTTTGGGAAATGAGTTAGTTCCATCTTCCATTCCTGAACCACATCCTGTACTCATATTGGAACATTTGTTTGTCATAAAAAACATGGTACATCTAAGTTTCAAAATATGTAACTATTTTTGAGTACCACAATCTAAAATCATATTGGAGCCCCATTTTTTATTTGTATGATAACCAAGTTGTTTCCCTGTCTATTTAGAAGTAACACGCGTCGCTGTTCCGCATACTAATGCACTATTTTCGCAGAAATTCGAAACGCAGTTTCATCCATTCTAGTTTCATTCAAATTGATTGTTGAATGGCTTAGCTTCAATCAAGTTGGCCAATTTCCATGGACCCTCGAGCCACATCTTGAATTAATTTATAGAATAATGAAAAAAAAAAAATTCACGCTACAAGAAAGAAACCAAATACATCCCAACGATAACAATAAAATTTGTGATCAAAACCGTTCAAATCATTTCCGAACCGTTTTGGCAAACACAAACAGCTTTATGGTATTCAAATATAAACCAAATGTCTGCGGCACCCGTACGGTTTTGAAATTTGCAGCCCCACTAAAGAAGAATCTTAATTCCACCTGGGTTGGCCATAGTGAAGAATTTCCTTCAAAAATTATATCAGCGTTCCATTTCTAACCACCTTACCCAATTTTATCATGATCGGTTATATCGGCTTGTCTCAATTTGACATATTCCAGAACTTCCTCCACAAATAGTTGTAGAATCCCATTTTCAATCTGCTACACATAATTTCACTTAAAAGATGTTCAGATATAACATGTTAAGACACCTTCTGGGCCCCACTGTAGACCCTCAAAACGGATTTTCCCGAAATCATGACTAATTAAGCATCAGTAATTTTTTGAATTTAGGTAAAGCTTGTTAAGACGTTAACATTCAGAGTGCTGATGTTGAATACAAAATCCGGACGTCCATATACTCTAGCCCTACATCCTTGTTATGTAGGATTTCAAAATTTTTCATTCTGAAAGAAAATTCTAATGAAATTTATAATTTTCTTTTGAGTGATTCAATTACTTGGCATTTGAACCCACCGAATGGCCTTCATTTCAAAAAGTGATATTCTGGGTTCTGAAAAAATAAAATTCCTATTGAATCAGATGATTTAAAGTCCGGGATAGTGTTGGAACTGTAGGTACGTATCTCAAATGATAGAAGAAAATTTCACAAAAAATCATATTTTAATATTGAAATCTGAGAAGTTCAAATGAGAATCAGATCAGATTTACTGAAATGTTGAGTAATTGATTAAAATTAATAATTTGTCTGTATGTAAAATAAAAATTAAAATTTGCTCTCAATTTTGTAGTCAGCTGTTTATATAACCGGAGCATATATATAAAGTTGCTGGTTCTGGGATTAGCGTTGTTCTATAGTAATTTAAATAACAATCGATTTCTGGCACTCGAAAACTCTCTCCGTAATTTTTGTCAAAATCATCCGAGCCAAAAAAACAGTACAACTAACACATGCCGCATTATAGGTCTCTCTGAACGAATTTTCCCGAAATATGGAGCCCTCTTTCTGAATACGGTACGTAAACGATTCATATTTTATTTGAATCAGATTCGTACGATTCTTATTTAAAATTGAATAGGAATCTTGTACTTTCTTTTGTCGTATCGTATTCAGGAGTAAGGCCCCAGGATCTTTCGGAATCCAATTAGTTCCTGTTACTAGAAAACCCATGGTCTTTAAAAAATAAGGAAAGGCCCGGACGCTATCGGAGATACGTACTATTTGGTACGAAACTTACTTCCAGAAATTTTGATTAAAGTTATTTGAACTGAAAAAGACTGCGTTTGTCTTCAAAACTATGTTGTTTTACTATCGAAATATTGCCTTGCCCTTTTCGTCTCTTGTTCTCCTATTAATTTTATCACTTCTTCCTCATTTCTCACTTTACCTTGTACTCCATTTTTCGTGACGCCTATTTTGTATCATCCAAATTTCCCTTCTCTTTTTTTCGCTCGCTTCTCTACTTTTTTCATATCGAGTCCACTTCCACTACCCTGTTTCCTACCTTTGGCTCGACCTTTTGTGATACAAACTGAATCTAATCGTAATTCGACGTATGACAATTCAAATTTGATGATAATCGGTCAATAATTACCGATATCCATCCAGAATAGCTATCCATATTTTCCATAACCCAAAAAGCGATTCTATATCCTGATTCTGTTAAATAAACTGAAATCCTCCAGTTGAAATAAGGCGGCATTTTAAAATCTTCTTTACATGAAACAAACCGAATCAGATTAAATTCGGTAAAGGTATAGAAGAAGAATTCAACCAAAAAAGATTAATGATCATTACTCGGTTTAAGAAACCAAAATTAGTTCAGAACTCGTCAAGTCCATTTGTGTGTATGGTGAATGGCCGTTTTCTGGAAGTTCCTTAAAAATTGTATTAAAACTTTATTTCCATGATATTTACGAGTTAATTTGATCATGATTGATTAATGAAAGGTCAAATCCCATTGCGGAGCAATACTCCTTAGAACATCACCCAAACTCAATTTTCTAGTTTCAGTTCTCATTCAAACAGAATTGGACGAGATTAGTTTTTTTTCACACAAATTTTTCTTACTCGTACATATGCACTTTCTAAATAAGTTTCCTAGTTATACATAATTCAAAGAGAATAATAAGAATTATTTTTGCTTAATTTAAAGATAGTGTTTTTGTGTCGGTTTAAAAGCCACCACAACTACAAAATAAATTAAGATTAATGTTGACGTACATATACATATATTTATTATATTACTTGTATGCGAGGTCATTTGTTCTTATAACAATTTTAATTGCATTCCTTCAAAATGTACATAAGCTCACGTCACTTTTTGACCAAAAACTAGAAAAACGTATCACTTTCGTATATGTACACAATTATGACTCATCGCTTCTTACCCTTTTCATAGACATCCGAAATTTACAAACCCATAAAATCTACAATTTTATTTTGAACAAGAGGAACGATATGTTTATTCATTCATCACAAAAAAGAATTTTAATCGTGTGTGTTGACACATCAATTATGTCTTGAAATTAATTCTTCCAAAACGCCAGTAATTCATAGAATGTTATCGTATCAGACAAACTTGGGAAAATGAGGGGCGAGCTGCAGTGTAAAGAAAGCATAAGAAGACAAAAATGTTTATTTTAACACGCGCACACCAATCTATTAATCAAACAAATTTTCCAAATAATTTTCCATGCAAATTTTTCACTAACAAAGTGTTGTTTTGTATATGATGATACCGAATACCACGTATATGTATATACAGCACATTGTAACATACGATGATACTCGTATATACATAATGATGTTTACGTTTTATTATGTTTAAAAGATTTTCCTAATTTCCCCCCATATTATCGTATATGTTTGGCTTAAGTTTTATCCATACGTGCTGTATAAAATATTTTAAGGTGGGTAAAAAATGAAAAATGCATTATAAATTATTATTACCGCAAAGTAAAAAAGCGTTTTTCATATTTTATGTGGATTGTCTATTACTCATCATTGCCACTACACCCACTTGCAGCCTTACACACAATGTTCAAAATATTTTCGAGAACCCAGACAATAATATCGATCGATTATAATACAATATAAACATAATTACTAAATATAAACCAACTCTATTCTCACTTTGGTATATTTTCCTATTAATTTTCATTTTCTTAATAATAGTTAATACGATATTTTTGTTGGGTGATTGACGTCGTACAAAATGAAAAATAATTTTTTATTTTGGTATTTCGCAAACAATGTGACAGCAACCGCATAATACTGTTTTGTTGTCTATCTATCTAATAATAATTATAAAGACAACGTTGAGTCGAAAGAAGAAAATTTGGATTATATTTTCAGAAAATCTTATATATGTCACTCTGAGTAGTTGTTGTTGCTGTTTACCCGATTATACCGGGTGATTTTTGAAGCTGAAACTTTCAAATATCTTGGAAAATAACCACTCTACGAAAAAATTGTTCAAATAAACATTGAAGATCAGTTAATTTTCTAGAAAAATGGTCCTTATGACTTTTTCCAAAAAATTTACCGTTTCCGATATAAACGGGCCCAAGCGCACTTAGAATATTGAATTTCAGTGTTGTATGCCGGACACATATATCTTACTTAGCAGATCGGCTAGGGAAAAATGGCATGTAAACAGCTACAAACACTGGGAATTGATTTGTCAACACCAAATAGACGCTGTTTTTCCAAATTTGGTGCAAGCCACATCGCCAACTGATCATTCAAAGGAAAAACAGACAAAAATACATTTAAAAGCTAAAAAACAAGATTCTGCATATTGTGTACTCCACACTTTGTCGCTCCATTGTCTACAATTTGTGGCTAGACTGTCAACCCCAATCATACAATCCGCTAGCTTATTATTTGGAAATGAAATATTTGAGCCCGCCATGCCAGGAAATGTTAATTTGGATGGAAATTACTAGTGACATTAATTGTAAGCTCCCATTTTGGCCAGGACTTGAATGAAAATTAGATTTTAAGATGAAAATTAGTAGTCACAAGAACTGGAAACTGCAATTTTCACCTGAGCTTGACTGAAAATTGAATTTTTGGCTCGAAATCAGTTGTGATAATAATTGTACCTTTTTGGCCTGGACTTGACTGGAAATAGAATTTTGGCTGCCAATGAAGAGTGACATTTCTCGTAAACTGCAATTTTCGAATTTGCAAATGATTTCCGCTTCAAAAAATATTGTTTATTCAATTCTCGCTTCCATTTACATTGATTTGACTTCCTCCCGTTTATTTGTGAAAAAGGCACAGTTTTCCAAACCCAAAAGTATTCCGGGACCACTTTGGAGCTGCTGATTAGAAGTATTGTATCTAATAGCTACGAATTTTTTCTTCCCAGGTGATCCTCCTATGATTCATGTAACCCTGATTGCATGCTTGAAAGATGAATTCGGCGAGGACCGGATAGGTTTTTGTTCTGAGAATGGTAGTGGAACAATGATGTGTCGGGGCTAACTCATGCCGGGCCAAACCACTAAACAGCCAGCGGTTCCGGAATGTGAGTCCCCCCAATGTTCGAATTATAAAGACAGCCAAGATACGTTATCGCCGCCCCGGTGGCAAAGTGGTCAGCATGCTTGCTCCAGCGACCGGAGGTCCCGGGTTCGATTCCCGGTGGTGACAAGGAAAAAATTTCACGGCTGGTTTAGGATCAATGAATTAATCACTCATTATCCGAAATGAAAATACGATTATGAAACCTCATTTGAGGCGGCCAAATCCCTGTATGGGATATATACTGCCAGAGAGAGAGAGAGAGAAAGATACGTTATCCGAAGAGGTAGAACTATAGAGGAAACTCTAGAAGAAGGAGTTGTTGGAGAGGGCATATTTTCTATAATAAATGAAATTTAAAGAAACTTTATAACTCTTTATTCCAAAAACCTCGATCCGGATGGTTGCAAAAAAATTTGCAAAAATTTACCGAGAATCTGCAACAGTTGAGTATTATGGATAAATATTCTTCACTCTTTAGAGATTATAGTTTTTGTTAGGAAAAACCTCATTGGACAATAGTTTGTTATATGAGCAAAACTGATTTTCGCTAGTTTTTCGCCAATTGATGGGGTCCATCCTGCTGTAATTAATCTTATGGTCTGCTTTCCTAATAGGTATAACTTGAACCCTCATGTCCGAGAAAAACAAGATGCTCGGGAACATAAAAATTCTTGAAAATTACATGGTTTACGGCGTTTCCCATTTATGGCCCCGATGATTTTGCCAGTGGATGGATTGTCTACAATTGGTTTCCACAGTTCAAAATATTGATAATAATGTATTTGCAACACGCCCCCTCCATCTTAAATTTTGTAAAAAACTTGCATATTTCATGAGTCTCAAAATTTTGGATTTTTCAACCCGACTTTTTGCACGAAAAAAATCATCAGGACCATTTTTGTAGAAAATTAACTGATCTTCAATTCTTATCTCTAACTGCCATATTTTGGGAAATATTCGCCGAAAATCGATTTTTCGGGTGTTTTGGGGCCATTTTCTCCCCCTACAACAGAATGTTTTCTTAAAAACTCGGTTTCATTTTTAATGAGGTACCAAATGCCACTTATCACCAGAAAATGAAAATTGCAACTAATAACTTACACGTTGGTGTTTTTATCCTCCTTCATTTACTGGACTATCTTGAAATCTGTGGATATTTTCGTCTACGAATTATAATTGGCATTAAAATTCTTTTATATTATTCGAATTTTTCACCGGCTACTTTAATCATTTTTTCAAATTTGCTCGCAAGTTTTCTATTATTTATTTCACTACTAAACAAAAATCGGTGGAAATTTCCGCCTGGGTAAATCAATGTAGATTTATTCCCCCAAATAATAGAACACTTGTAAGCAAATTTGAAAAAAACAATTAAAGTAGCCGGCGAAAAATTCGAATAATATAAAAGAATTTTAATGCCAATTATAATTCGTAGACGAAAATATCCACCGATTTCAAGAATAAGAGCCCTGGAAAATGTTACCCATAGCAATGTAATTGGCTGATGAATAGACTACTTTCATTATAATCCAAGAACAACGACGTGGACATATTAGTTTTCTGTTTCCTTCGGCGTGCTTTATTAACGTGAGTCCCCTCGCCTCATCATCTTTTAATTAAATTAAGTCCTCAAAATGAAATGATGGCCTTCGACTTCAATGCACTAATTTATTAATCCGCATTTCAAATGAATGTACACAACTGAGAAGCGTGTCTGCTTGAATTTCAGCACAAGCATTTCCGATTCGCTCAATAATATTCCCACGTGTTGTTGGTGTTTGTTGGTAAACTCTGTCTTTAAGATACTCCACAAAAAGGAATCTGGCGCAATAAGATCTGGTGATCTGGCTGGCCAATTTACCGGACCAGCTCTATCGACCCAGCAACCATTGAAATCACGATCAAGTACTTCACGTGCTGCCGTTGATTAGTGTGCTGTCGCAATTCTAAGCTCAAGTCTTCAAATAATGTTGGAAGTTCATTTTCCAAAATGTCTCGGCACATTTGACCATTCAAGCTGCCTTTAATAATGTGGGGGCCGACCTACTGTTGCTGGACGAGTGCTTTTTTCGGTTGAACACTTCCATCAGTAGTAAAAATTGTTTAACAGTCCCGTAAAATGAAGCACGTGGCCGAATCCTATCCGTAAAACGTAAAACGTAGAAAGTGACAGCATTATCAAGCTACGCGTAGCCGCGGCCAGTTTCTCCATAAACCAGGACCATTTCGATTTTTTCTTGTACAGTTAAATACTCCATTTGGTATTGTATTAATAGCCTAAAGCCGCAGCCACACGAATGCAAATATCGACTAACGTTGATGTATTTTATGTTTGGCTAACATTGGTAAAATATGACAATTGACAAACTCTACTGGTACACGATTTGTAGTATTTGTTTCTTCCTTTGACCTTTTTTAAAAAACACCCTATTGAACGAATGTTGGGAAAATGAAACTTTGATTTGAATTTGTCAATTGTTTTGTGGCTACACGATTTGTTATTTGGGCAAATACGCCAATGTTGATATGTATTTGCATTCGTGTGGCTGCTGCTTAACGCAAACCTGTGTTTTTGTTATCGAAATAATCTTCGAACTGAATCGATATTTTTAAAACAAAATACAAAAAAATAGTTTATTTGAAAGCTGATTTGATCGCATGTTCCTGGGTTACGATAATAGTAGTTTCTTGACAAGTCATTTTTCAGTAATTAAAAATTTAAAAAATACAATTTGTTTAAGACTAATTTCGAGTATTTACATTGAAAACGTGTTCATTTAAATTCAAACGTTTTGCAGTATCGTATGCATAGGTTCTCAGTAGGAGAAATCAAACAAAATGTAATACCGTTATTACAGCGCCATCTATCATGAATCGAAAAAATGTTTCAAAGAAATCCTACGTACTTTAAACCGTAGAATTCGAATCTGCAATAAAAAATTGGGGATCCTATTTTAATTTCAAAGTTACCCACGCTCCATCTTCAAGACGGGGAGGAGGGGTACTAATTTTAGCACTAAAGTATGTCGTCCCAACCACCACCCTCGCCCCCCCCCCCCCACCCTCCGGAATGATTAAATTGTTTTAATGTACATTTTTTTGTAGAGTGCTTATTTTCCGAGATATTTGAAAGCTTCAGCTTAAAAAATTCACCGGTATGTAAATAACAACTTTAAAGTGAAGATGGGAAACCATAAAGTTTGATATAGTTTAATTATGTGTGAAACTAACCACCTAACAAATTGAATTTCTGAACTAGATTAATGTTAATAGTTAAAAGTTTACTTAGTTCTTTCATATCGACCTCCTTGTTTTTGAT
The DNA here is from genome assembly GCA_947310385.1 of Nephrotoma appendiculata. Taxonomy (NCBI): domain Eukaryota; kingdom Metazoa; phylum Arthropoda; class Insecta; order Diptera; family Tipulidae; genus Nephrotoma; species Nephrotoma appendiculata. Next base: position 144,339,307 of record OX371223.1, read on the forward strand.
AAGAGTTTCGTTTTTAACATTAATTAACAACAATACGTATACGAATCCAATAAAAATACTTGAAAGCTAGGCATTTGTTAATTGTTAATTGTTGAGCATTAAGAAGAGCAAGGCATGCATCGTTTTAATATTTTATAGCTTTACTCATTAAATATAATCGAAGTTTAATATTTATGAAAACTGAAATATAAAATGAAAGATATATAATTGACTGGTTAAAAGTATTTTTTGGCACAACTTTTTACAAAGTCCCTATATTGAGTGTAGCCTACTACTATTAGTTGAATATTTAGATTTAAATATTGGGTAACCGTTAAATTTCTCACATGGAAAAGTGATTTATTCAAAATGACATCAAACACTGCTCACAGTGTCGTATAAATGATTGAATATGGCATTGTCATCAGAGGCTGAGCTATGCTGAAAGTTTGAGTACTCAGGGGCCCTATTACTGAATACGATACGAAAACGAAAGTATAAGATTCCTATTCAATTTTAACAAGAATCGTACGAATCTGATTCAATTCAAATATGATTTTTTTTACTTTCGCATTCGTATCGTACTCAAGAATAGGGCCCCAGGCTGGCTGAGAAGCGGTCGAAATTACGATTGCAATGTTTAGAATTTTTTTTAAGCAAAACGTGTTAATATATTTCAAAAAACATATATTTCCGGAGATTTTTACCATTTGAAAAACAAAAGACATTAACTCCTGCACATAAAATGAAAAAGCGACAAAGCTGATCTTATCTGTAAAATGGAAAAATAATTTATTCAAAATGGCGTCAAATACTGCTCACAGCGTACAATAGATAATTAAATATTGCATTGTCATCGAGCACTAAGCTGTTTCGTAAATTTGAGCGCTCTAGCAGGTCAAAAAGTTGATGAAAATTCGATTAAAAAATACCGCAGACAGACGAAAGCTTAAGAAATACGAAAGCGAGCTAAATAAAACGTAGTAATTAAATGAACAACATTTATCAGAGTTAAAAACTGCTAATAAAAGAAAATAAAATCCTGTTCTGTATAAGATAGCGTAAATTTGACTAAAGGAAATTTATTTTGTTATGTAATTACCAGCGGACATTTTTTATTCAATTTGTATCTCTTTTTTCACTAAATAAAACATCTCAGCGGAATAAAATATTATAAGTGATCCTTAAAATGACAAATTGATCGATCTCCAAAGTAAAAGAACTCGGTAAATGAAATCTTGAAAATTAACAATATTCCGTCTTTCCGCCATTTCTTAACGAATTACGATGAAATTTGGATAGTAGTATTGATCAGAGTTTTTAAAGTAAGTGGTGTGCTGGATCTTATTCACCATTAATATTGTATTGGTCAAAACTTTCACAAAATATTCGTTTCATATTGTTCACGGGGTTACGATTTGTTTTTGTGTAAAAATCTCAATGTTATTTGGCGGAGATAATTTCGTTGTACGGCTTATAAAAATAAACCACAGAGATTGTACCAAAATGCTTCCATTTCAATAAAGGCTTACTGAATTTATACTGATCGTATTCCAGACCCATAACAGTTACTTCTACTTGGTTGCATTTTTGTAGCAATCTCTGTGATGACTTTTATTGGCCTGAAAAATTAAAATGGGCCAATAATAGTTTGGCTTAACAAATGTTACTGGGAAAGTCTATATTAGAAAGGTACAGATACCATTTGAGAGGCCATACCCCTAAGAGATAATTCTATTTAGTTTTAAGCCCCATAAAAATGTTCACTTAGAATAGAATTGAATCAATTTTACGAATAAATTTACTATTCAATTCAAAGAATCGAATAATGCGGGAATAAAAATAAATTGAAGAGACTACTCTTCGAACGCTGATAAAATTTCTATCATTTTGTTATATTTATAAATTTATCTAAATGTTTGTATCTTCTGCGCCTGTTAATACCAGTCAGAAACGAAGACAGTGAAGTTTAAGTGCCGTGACAATTTCACCAGAGTTCGCTAGAAGGGCAAGTGATCCAAAACCTCAAAGTGAAGCTCCTACAGAGAATCATTTATCGAGGAATATCCTTTCAAGAAACTTTTGTATTTACCTTCTACTGACAGTTACATGTCTGTGTTGGCCACCATCTTGGTTCTGTCGTGAAATATTTTGAACGGAAAAGGGTGAAACATAACTTAAACATTGGCTCTTAAGCCGGCATTTGAGGCTGACCATCGAAAATGTACTGAAAAATTCTACTCGTTCACAGGATGGGCTATTGTGAAGTTAGCGGAAAGCGTGCCTTTAAAAATAAAAAAAAATAACATTTGAAAAAATATTGATTTGTGTTTATTTAACAAAAAATACAATTTTCAAAATGAAACCGCTAAATCGCCACCCCATACATTCCCTTACTATGGAAGTGTAGAGCTAGTGTAGCCACTTCGGTTTCAAAATCAATATTTGCCAATGGCATTTCTGCAGTAGTAAATATTAGTGGTCTTTGTTATCCTGCCTAAACCGGTTAGCTTTCAACTAAACGCTGCGTTTAAAATAATGCCTATAAATGTCACTTTATCAGTAAAAATGAGTGAAGTGCCATTTAAAGTAGGAGGGGTAACGTTCAGAATTTTATATTTTCTACTAAATAGTATATCAACTCGGTCTTGGACAAAAACCAGCTTTAAACATTATCCCCAGTCAAGGTAAGAGCGCTCTACAGTGTTTGCTCTACGGATGTTCCAATGAATGGTAATGGGTTTAGAATATTAGTTGAAAATCTCTTTTGTTATGACACTGCTCTTAGTGGTGAACATCAAAAACAATTTCATGAAAATGTTCTGCTATCTTATATAGCATGAATTTTGGTAAATACGGTGAATGCGGACCACCGAGCCCTCTAAGTTAGTTTCCATAAGAAAGTTCAGGGATTCTACACTTGAAATTAATTAATTAATACATTTTAAGGTTCTCTTCTTGGAGGAGCTGCAGTCCTGAATCTCCTTAGTTCTTTAGCTTTAATGAAGGCTCTTCTGCATATTTCTTGGTTGATAGACAACCTTGCTGGTTGTATCTTGTTCTCAACTTTACTTCAAGACAAGCCACATCTCTATGGTTACGGACACTCGTCAAAATATCTACTATGCCGTCCAGGTTTTCAGAGATAACTCTGGTGGCTTAGTGCAATATATGATCCAGTTTGTCTTGCTATAATTCCTAAAATCCGTTCACATATCTGACTCATTGTTAGTCCTGAATGCAGCGCCGGCTCATCTCCGATGTCAATGTACAGATTTACATGAACCTTCTAACGTCCAGATGCATATTAGGCTAAAGGCCATGCTGAAGGTTTCCCACAACAACGAGTGAAAAACAAAATGTTCCAGCAACAACCAGTCAGTGTACGTTTTAGATGAATATTCCTGCTAGACTGGCGTGATGCCTTCGACTAAGACCTATGTATAATAGGATGTAAAAGTTAGAGAGAGATGGAATAACGTAATTATGTGCGTAGATGAATTAGTGATGAGTGTGTGAATGGAAAGGGAGTATTAACTCAACTTAAGCGCGTTCTGTATTAAATTAAATTTGTTGTTGAACCTAATTTAAAAACTAAATTTCATTGTGTCTATTTAAACAAGTTTTCTTTATCATTCGAACCAACTTAATAGAAAAAGTTCGTATTTACATACCAAACAACCACTGCCGTCTATCGGCAATTTTCTGAGTTAGTTTTCATATTTTTTTTTTTTTTTAAATTATGGGTAATCTGCTTTTATTTAAATTTTTTCTATAATATTCAGTTAAAATATTTAAAATCAAAAAACTAGGCACCGATTCTCATCGGGCTTGCACTACTTCTCCGAGTTTGAGAGCTAAGAACAAAATATTAAAAGAAAAATTTCGAGTAAAAGAAAAAACTAAGAACGAGTTTTTTATCATAACTATTGAATATCAAAAAACTTTAGAGGAAAATGTTCCCACAGATCCTTATCGAACCTGTACCACTTAGCCTTACTTTGGGAAGGAACACTCTTAAAAAGAACTAAAATCTTTGGACTGATCCCGTTCATTGTATTCTATACTCATTGGGTGATGAGCATTCTATTATTTCTGAGGATGTCTCTTCATTGGGCCAATTCTTGATTGGCTCTCAACATCTTTATTGGCTTTCTCTTCCCTTATAATATAACAGTGATTGAAGCAAAGTCGAAGTTGATAATTTTGCTTGTATTTGCGGCTAGGGTTTCCTACTGGATTACCACCAATCTTCCAAATTGTAGTCATTAATCTATGGATTCAGTTTTTTAGAACGGAAATTTTTCTCGTTCAGAAGCCAAACGCGTGGTCTGCTTGGGGTTTTCTCCCTTCTAACCACTGTGAGATCCGCGCCAACTTCGGCTACCAACTTCCTATTGAGACCCGCTTAACACGCTCTGCATGCGATGGAAGATTCGGTATCTTCCAGTTCAATGATGTTCCTTTCTTCGTTACTTCCGCCAATGATGACTAATACTAAAGGGTGCCCCGCCATGACGTCACTAAATGATATATTCTAAAATTAAACACTTGTTTTTTGTTTATAACGAATGTTTCGCCTGCACCGAGCCCGCTTGGTGTATATGGCTATTACATCATCCTTGAACCTCTGCTTTTCCAGCGCAGGGTCCCTATCTGGGTTTATTTCGCTGACCACAATTCTCCTGTACCATGTCTCTTCTGGGTAGTATCCCACCTGTCTAGCATGCTAAACGCTTAGCGCCGATATTTGTAGCGTCGCTTCGACGAAGGACATTCTTCCAATCCAGAACCGCCGCTGCGATTTGTATTGATTCTTCCGGTTCCATAGGTGCTTTGAGATCTATCAACTACTTTGCCATTGGATGAGCCTCACTTTTACGATTTGAGTTATTCGTCTCTGATTGGTCCGGTTTATCATGATATGAATTTTTATACAAAAACGTCCACTTCGCATATATGCAGAGTCGGACTGCTACCAATTTAATTAGCATTTTAAAATGTATAGTGTGCCACTTTGCATTGAACCATGAGAGAGTTTAAATGATCTATACCCTTTGAAATTTGGTAGTTCTACTTTCCAAATAGTATTTTACATCAAAACAAAACTTTGGAGGTATTCAAGTGCCACGAATCAATTACGATATTTTGATTTTAATTTTGGACATCATTTTAATTTTTGTTTTCGGCTCGACCTATTTTAATAAAAAATGATTTGCGGCGTAGAAGCGGCTTAAAATTCGTTTAGGACATCTTTCTGTGGGGCCCGAATCCCTTCTAACTTTTTTTAAGAGGTTGGTTGGTGAGTAGTGGAATCCTATTTATAACTTTTCTTGGCTCGAACGGGAAAGTTATCATTAGGATCCCACTCCTCTTTAATAACAATTAAAATAGGTTTCGCGTGACTGTCAGCAATTGGGATACGTCTTGCATTTAGAAAAATTCGTTAAAGGGGTCCTCGGGTTGGGCCATGTTTAAAATTATTATTCGGGTTGAAATATTTTATAAACAAGGTAAGGGTTCTCCTGTGAAGCCGTCCTGTTAGGTTTCAAATTATGTTTGTGTGATGAAAACTGTTAACCAATATAAGTTTAAAAATTCCAGTTAAATGGAATTCAGACATTTCTCATTCGATTAGAAAACTATGTTTGTATGTTAAAAATTGAATTACAATATGAGTTCAGTATATCGATTTTGTCTCAAAATGTGTGAAACCGGAACCAACGAGAATGTATTACAAGCCATATTGTTGTGAATACATACACAATTTTCGGTCGACTATATCATGGTATTGTGTATAAATAAAGAAGAAAACATTTCGTAAATAAAAACGAAACAATGTGTAAACGAAAAATAAAATAAAAATTTTTAAAGCTTTACATTAACAAGTCTGTAATTATTATCCTTATACAGTATACTATCATTTCTTCGTTTATTAGAAATTTAGAACTAAAATTGTTACTTAAAAGGAAAATAGCCATTTATAATTTTATTTCATTAATAAATGCACCACATTTATTTCAAGATTGCTGAGCATTATAAACATATGGGCTTATTTCTTCATTTTAAAAAATTACAGCACCAAACAGAAATTGCATAACCTTTCTCCTTCACATCAATATCCAGTATCCACACTAAACAAAATAAAAAATAAAATTTTTAATTATAATGAAATCTAGCTCCACCTCTTCCACTTCTATTTTACATTTTTCTTCTATTTGTTATTGTTTTTACTTCTATTTAATGTGTGCGTATATCATGTTGTCGTATATATATTACAAAATTTTGTGAACTTTTCCTGAATTTTTATACTAATACAAATGAATAGATGACCGAAATATTTGATAGGATCGGTGTATACTCACTCGAGTACAGTTCGGCTTGTAGAATACATTTTCGTTGGTTCCGGTTCCGGTGAAACGAAATGAGTGTAACCGGAAAGATATAGTAGTAGAATTTGCGTTTGTGTTTGTTTCGTGCGATGACTGTTTTACTGCATATGCAAGCCACGTGTCATTCTTTTTTTGTTTATTTATCTTAACCCTTTGAGTGCCAACATGATTTCGGCTAATGTATTGAGCAGCACGATTGTACTTTTTGGCACTCAAAGGGTTAACCATTGTAAACGCCATATTTTTGTGTTGTTTATGTATTTTAGATTTTTTATAATATACATTTTGTTTTTAAAATTTATGAAATTTAAAATAAATTTACCTATAAAATTTTATTTATACATATAAAATTAATTTATGATAAAAGAAAATATTAAATATAAAATAAATTAGCATGTTAAATAATGATACTCCACAGCTCGAGAGCAGACGTAATGTACTGAGAAAAGGATATAAGCACCATAAAAATTAAACCGATTCGCCCGGATCGCGTTATTTTGGTACTGTTCATCATACAAATGACACAAATACGAACAAAAGAAAAATAGAAACACAAAGACATAATTATGTATTATACACTGTGTACGTATTCGATTTTTTTTGCTTCACTCATTTTAAATGAGTAACTCACGAGACAAAATCGATATACAGGATGTTGTTCTCGTGCTCCTTATTTGATACTAGCATATATGTTTACACTTAGACCTTCGTGCGTTCCAGCACTCATAATTGTTTTTTCCCAATTTTGGGTTAGTTTTTCGGGAGCCTGATTGTACAAGTCGTTTTAAACTTCGTAAAAATTTGGGCGCGTCTACATGAGAGGTTCGGTTGAGCTCTGGCGTATGAGCAGCTCCATTCAAATGGCGGCCTTTTAAAATACGGCAAATGGAAAAAACTATAAGAGGAGCGTGTGCAACTCACTTGGACATTGAGGATACTGCTTCTGTGACTGTGCGGCCAGTACGACGCTTTTCTCCACTATGTTACCATTTGGCCACTCAGTACTAAGCGGAGTTTTGATTTTTCCTGGATCAAAACGCACAACACAACAAACGACATCATTGTGGTAATTATAGGGTGTTTAATATATTTAATTCGTAATAAGATGATACTTTTGCGTTGTAATTAGTTTTTCAAAACATTTTTCTCATTTTATACTGTCCAGCTCCAATTTTTCAAAATATAAGTTATACGAAAAGCGTAATTAAACTGTCAAAGTTCGGTCAGTTGAAAACGGATCATTCTGGGTTAAACCTGCGTAAGTTTATACATTACGATAAAACTCAGTGCAATCTTTAAAGTTTCACAGTAATAATGTAGAATAGATTCCACGCTTGTATTCACGTGATCACAATATAAAAATTTGTGATGGTTTGTGACATTTATTCCTACCACCGCTAATCGTAATGACATAAGACAGATAACAAAATCAATTAATATTTGATATGGAATTGGCTGCCATATTAGAATCGTGCCGTAAACAGGATTTAATAATAAGCTCCTAAAATTCTACAAATGACACCATTAAAATGAATGACCAATCGAATTAACTCCCGTATTCAAAATTAAGGTTAACCCATTCCATCCAATGTTAATACGTAAATGCTATATTTAATGTCACACCTTCATCATTTCCACACGATAAAACTATCTTTCAAATCACTCGCTGTTGTTGTGATTTTCATTTTGTGATTTCAGATTATTGGTTTTGTACTTTCGGTTTAGTTTAGACCATATTTTTGATTAATGATGGAATGACTCATCGCTTTGAGTATATAGTTTCTGTGTTTGTATACGCATATATATATTTAATAGTTTTGTAATCATGTCATTAAACTTTCAAATTGGTCAGAGTCAGCATACATTTTCAGAATTTCGTTATTTTATAAATAAACGCAAATTTTATTTTAAAACGTGAATTTACGAATAATTTTGAATGATGACTCGCACTTATAATTTTTTGTATATTTTAAAAGGCCGGTTCCCAGCGAAAAAAAAAATGAAAGTTCATCTATAATTTACCCTTGAAGCTGATTGTAAATTATTTTTATCGTCACAGACTGTATTCCAAATTTTAATGAAGTTGATTATATTTTACCGTAAATATTCAAACAACATATAACTACCTACGTACATGCGGACTTGTGCCTTTAACCCTTTTGTAATGAACTTGAATTTATATAAAATTAATGCTTTCTTGGTGTTAACCATTACGTGTATAAATTATTGAAGGTTGAACGAAAATAATTTATGTCGCTGACGATGAATTAGGTATATGGACGAATTTTCTTTTAAGATTTATAGGTAAATTTATTTTTTATTGAGTATACCACTATTTTTAGAATTTGTGTCAACTACACCTGAAATGTTAGAATTCCGTCATCAAATTTGTATTGAATAAAAAATGAATCGCGCCACTTTTCCTCTTATGTACTTTAACCCAAATAAATTAGCAACGTAATTTTTTTGAGATTACAAATAATAAACAAAATACTACACAACTTAAAAATAATAATTTAATTTTATTTACAATTTTTTACGACTTCTTCCCGCCTCAGTCTTCTCGCGTGTTGTGAATTAAACATTTTTTAGTTCAAAGTTATTTATAAACTTGCATCTGTGTAATAGCCACATAGATACAGATTCAATGATTTTTCTTTTAAAAATTTCATTCTAAATATTTTAATTGCATTAAAATAATACAAGACATTATTTTTTGAAGAAGAAAACCAACTGCAAATTTTATAAATGGGCATGGTACGATTTTTAAAAAAACAATTCGAGTATTCTCGAAACAAATTTTAAATTAATTTTACAATTAATTATGTTTAGAGAATTTTCACAAAAAAGTATTCATATCTAGAACTGATCAAGCCATCGGCAGTTATACACATTTCATTTTCATTTATTAAATATTCGGAAAATCATAAAACTCAAAAACAAGCTGAAAATTACATTCGTACATTAGTGTACACTTATAGTGTTTCTAACTATGATGGAACAGTAATTTGAAGCGTTTCGAAGTGTTCAAATAAATATAGGGCGCTGTTCTCCAGAGTGTCGATTTTGTACCAAAAATTGGAGCGCGAGCTGGCGAGGTGAACAATAATTTTGTGTACATATACACTGTATAATATACAATTTTATATTTGTATTGTATTTTTTCTCTAATGTGTCTGCGTTTTGTTCGTCAATTTTGCAAAGGCAAGTATAGCAAAATACAAAGTTCCGGTTGAGCCGGTTGAATATTTATGATGTTGACATATACCTCACCTCTTCTATTCGCTTGCTTTTGAGCAATGGAACCGATTGTTTGCGACGTTATTTTGATTTTTCATTTTCAAATATTTGAACAATACGAAACCGCATTTGACACATCAATTAAAAAAAAATATAAACAATATGACGCGCATGCGCTCAAGCAAACCAATATTAATAAAATACCGACTACTATATTTTTTGCGGTTTGCTCACCGCGCTGTCGTTTTGGGTACAAAATCGACACTCAGATATTATTGTAATATCATCGATTATTGCTGCTTTCTTAAGTAGAGGGAGAATCACTACCATTTGCATTTTAAGACGGCCATATCTTGTTATTTATGTTAGTCTAGGATTTCCACCCACTTCATTTGAATTTAGTTGATTTTTGCAATGACTCGCCATGTGATTCAGATTTCAATTTAAACGGAAAACTAATCCACCATATTAAAAATATGGTAGCACGATAATCCACAGAAAAGCAATTAATGAAAATCACAATTTATCGAAAACCGGTAATTCCCCGAAAACAGTAATCGCCGAAAACGACAATTCGCCGAAAATGATAGTTCGTTGAAAACGCAATTTACCGAAAAAGACAGCCCGCCAAAAACAATAGTTCACCGGAAAATAAAAATTTATCGAAAACGACAATTAGTCGAAAATGCAATTCACTGATGTCGTTTTCAGTGAATTGCGTTTTCGACGAATTAACCGAAATCGACACTTCATCTAAAACGACAATTCACCTGAAACTACAATTTACTGAAAACGGCAATTAACCAAAAGCGACAGTTAACCCAAAATGACAATTCACCGAAAATATGTCAAATGAGTTGTTACTCAGAGTTTACATTTTGAAAATATTTCTCTTTGAACAGCTTTGACAAAAATTTAAGAGAGCCGTTTGAGACCTAAAACGTCTTAATTTCGGGGGGAAATGTGGTTCTAGATAAGGAACTAACTGAATTTATATGACACAAATGGAACCCCAATAAGAGTTCTAAATGGTTCTTGGAATTAAATTTAAATAAACCTTAGCTAATTCTCGGCTGATTGGGATAGGCAAATTTGATTTATGTTAGTTTATGTCTCAACAGATTATCAGGGAACTGAGTTAGTATGGTAAAACTGATATTTCAATATGAGCTACGTATGTGTTCTTGTAAGTGGATACTTTGAATTGATTTAAACCATTTCTCAACCGACTGTATTAAAACTGGGTTTTAAGATGAAATAGGAATCCCGTTTGAATTATGGATGTGGTTCTGCAAAATTTCTTATACAAATCGAGCTAAGTTATTTCTTAACGGGGTGGAATAAATCTCAATTTCAGTGATGTAAATGACTAAAAATATAATAATATAATAATTAGACCTCGGTATGCGGTTTTGAAAAACTACCAGGCCCTAATAGCAATAGCTACTTGAATCATACCTGCAGGTTCATCTAAATTTTCAAACAACAAAGCCGTTCACCTAAAACGAAAATTCGTCAAACTATACTATAGAATACAATAAGTTTCAGTTAGTTATAGGGTTAGTATTTAAATTCTCACTTTAAGATAACTTCCTTGAAGTTGTAGATCTTAGTAGGCAGCGAATGGAACAAATAGTAGCTTTATAAGCAAATTCGAGAAATGGCTTAGTTTCATTCAATTTTACCATTTTCCTGAACAACATCCGAAACTTTTATGATAAGACCGCGGCTCATTTAAATTGGTAGATAATGGCTAAATACCAATGGTCAATTTCTAGACTCGGTTCTTGCGTATAACTTATGGGATTAAATGGGATTTCAACCATTTTGTTTTAACAAATTGAGTTGCCGGTTACCGTTTGTTTACAAACGTTTGAGAAATGGCTGAACTTTATTCAAAGCGGTATGTTGCAGAACACCGTCACAAAGCATTTTATAATCCCTATTCATTATTCACATGTAGCATTACCCAAAAAGTTAAAAATTTATTAATTATGTTCAAATTGGCCATTTTGCAAAAGAATCGTTGTCCATTTATTTCCATTAAATGAGAAATTTTTAAAATTCAAAATTTAGGGCTACATTTAGGCGCAACTTTGGAATTAAATTTTTGTCAAAAAAAAGTATATGGTTATACGTACCCTAATTGGTAAAGAAATGACCAAATTCTTCTCAAATTTGATCTTTTTCGCGAAACCCAAATTTTGTGCCATTTAAAAAAGCTTTACCGCAGAGCTTTAACAATACCTCGTTGGATGGTTTGTTGTTTTAGGTAAATTATCATTTTCGGTGAAATGGCTTTTCGGTGATCTGCTATTTCTGGTAAAAATCGACCGTTCACCGAAAACGGGAATTCCCTCCCCCCCCCCAACGAAAAGAAACAGTGGCGACATGTTGTAACTATCTTATTTTTCGTTTTCGATAGAATAACGGTATTTTAGAAGTATTATTTTTATGAAATGATATTTTTACTTCTAAAATACCGTTATTCTTGTCACAAGTTTAGATATATTTGAGTTTTGTCGTATTTAAATTTCCACTATCGACTAATTCCGAATATTTTGGTAATATAGATAAAGCATATTTTTAAAATGTTGTCCTATTTATCAATGAGCATATTCAAGCTCCTTCATATTTTCCTTTTCTTCGGCCGGCAATTTTTTTTTATTTTTATTTAATCCATACTATCTGTTTTGGGGCCGGAGCACTCCCTGCGCTTTCGCGGTTCTTTTTTCCTGCCCTACTTTACGCGTTCCTCCCGATTCAAACGCCAAAGCTTTAATCACTGTGCCATTTGGTGGTAGCAAATTCTTGAAATATTTAAATTTCTACCTTAACAGTATTATGCAACCGTTAAAAGGTTTCGCCCATCCAGCAAAAGCGCTAAAGAACTGAGTAAAATTAACTCGCTTAAATATTGTGTAAGCACTCTCAAATGGCAATTTAAATAAATTATTTATGTTTTAGAATTTTCCTATTTGACATTTCTTTTAATTCACTGTTGAGTTAACAAATTTCATCATTTTTTAGACCGGAGTGAATTTTGAATTGACAGAACTGTAATGTACACAATTCATGTTAGTTTATCATACCTTTATAAGAAACGTAAACTAACAAAAATAAAAAAAATGGGACAGATTTATGAAGGAATGTTCATTGAGATCTAGAGTGTACCGGAATTGGTATCATTATACATGAAAAGGGTTGGATTATTCGGATGCAATGTGAAATTTATTAAGATCACAAAAATATCGACTTATCGAATACAGTAAAAATTCACTTACTGCATATTCAGATAACGCAATAATGCAACTACTCACACAACGCATTTTTTTGACAACCTAATCCCACATAACGCAATATTTTTGTTTTATCCTCTACGAATTAGATATAATAAACAAAAATATGTACAGTGACTCAAAGCTTATTTGATCCAGTCGCATTTTATGAACAAAATTGTAAATATCTCGCGATGACTTATTTTGTTTGAAAAAACTAAATGTAATATGAAAGCTGTTTTGTAATAAAAGTAAATATAGCTTTCATATTACATTTAGTTTTTCCAAACAAATTAAGACATCGCGAGATATTTACAATTTTGTTCATAACATGCGACTGGATCAAATAAGCTGTGAGTCACTGTATATGCATTTGTGATGTGAGAATCATTATACGCATTATGCATACATTCATACTATTTGTCCAAAATTTAAGTTGAACAAAATATGGGGTGTACTACGAAATCCTGGTTTTCAAAACCCCGGTTTCAAAATCCCGGTTTCCAAAATCCCGGTATTCTTTTCTTCTAGTTCTAAAGTCTTGATTTTGAAAAAAATATTTTTTATTAATTCGGGTCGGATTTATTTTGTAATTGCAAGATGTTGTAGTTGCAAGATTAGAAAAAAGCAATATTTTATTAATGCAACATTTTTAAATGCAATATTTTATATCGATTCCAGAAAAACTGTTTCACTAAAAATATTTATTTTCATTTCATTTCATTATAAAATAATCAAAATAATTATTTCGGCAAACAAAATTTTAAAAAACATGAAATGGCCAAGTTACATCTCTATCCGCCTTATTACAGAATTTTATCATAAAGCATTTTTTGAATTACATTTAGGACCCACATGTCGAACTTCAACTAAATCTGGTAAAAAATGACCTAGTTCCATAGCGATGGCCATATTTTAGAACTTTATCAAAAAATCATTTTTTTCCATCGCACGTATCGAATTTCATCTGTTAAGAAATGGCCAAATTCCATACCTATTAGCCATTTTGTAGAGCTTTATCACAAACTCATTTTTAATTTTGTCAAAAAATCTAACGAGTCCCATTTTCCCACATGACAAATTTTTAAAATTTAAACCGGGATTTCCTAAAAATCGGGTTTTTTTATACAAAACCGGTTTTTTGAAAACCAGGATTTTGAAAACCTGAATTTTGAAAACCGGGATTTTGAAAACCTGAATTTTGAAAACCGGAATTTTGAAAACGGGGATTTTGACAAACCGGGATTTTGAAAGCCGGGATTTCGTTACACACCACAAAATATGCTTCTGAAGTTAGTAGAAAAATTCAGCAGAAAAAGAAATATCGACTTCCTTTATATACATTGGTAGAAAAAGTCAGCAGATTTTTTTTGTTGTTTTTGACATTTTTCTATAGAAAAACTGTATTATTGTCGTATTAAAATTAGTCGTAGAAAAATTGACTCAGTTTTCGGCCGAAATTTTAGTAAATTTCAATTGCTTACTATAAAAATGCATTCACATAAACACAAGAACTGTTTTAATAATAAATTAGAAGTCGAAAGTAGAAAAATTCTCCAGCCTTAGGGTTTAAAAGGTCCGAAAATTTGTTGTTTTATATAAGTGCTGGACTCCTATGTCTATCTACCGAGTGAGTATGATGACCCGCTGGGCCGCTGATCATGGGAATTCACGCTATTCGAATATACGTGACACGGGAAAATTATTGGTTTCGTTGAAAATCGGTTTCGTTCTTTGCGTAAAATCAATCTTCGATTAAAAGCTTCATAATTGCTATTGGTGAAAGCAAATCTCTACTTGTCAATATACTAATTTTTGGATATACGATATTTTTATATTTCATTCCACCGGATTTTGAAAATATTCTTGTATGAAGTTCTAAGGATTTTTTGTCGCCTAATTTGTTATATGTTTTTTTATTAAATAAGATTTGTAATTACTATATTGAGAAGTAGATCTACTCTAATCTCTAGAGATTTGCCTTCAGCAATAGCAATTATAAAACTTTTATTTGAAGATTGATTTTACGCAAAGGAAATCGATTTTCAACGAAACCGATACTTTTCCCGTGTCACGCATATTAGAATAGCAAGAATTCCCATGAACAGCGCGTCATCATACTCACTCGGTAGATAGACATTGGAGTCCAGCACTTATATAAAGCAACAAATTTTCTTACCTTTTAAACTGGAGGGCTAAACAGGCTGGAGAATTTTTCTACTTTCTACTTTCTACTTCTAATTTATTATTAAAACAGTTATTGTGCTTATATGAATGCATTTTTATAGTAAACTAGCTGACGCGGCGAACTTTGTTTCGCCCCAAATTATTTTGTCCGAGCAAACACTTTTGTCCTTCTCGAAAATTGATTTTGATGAGAGAAAAAATCAAACAACTCAACTAAATTCTCAATAGACGATTGAGTTGAGTGGCCATTCCATTCATTTTTTCATCGAATTCAACACTAAAGGCAGGTTTATGGTTGTGTTCATTCGTTCGTTCGGTCATTTGTTCGACCAAAATAAGAAAAAAAATCGTCATTTTTGAGCAATATGATTGGTGGAAAAAATTGTCAGAACTAACGAACGCATTCGTTCGAAAATTTAGTCGTCATAGCGAACGCCAAACGAACGGGGAACTGATGCACTTGTAGTCGAACGGAATGTCAGTTGGAATCAGAGGAATTCTCGGAATTAGTTCACTCCTTTGAATTTGCCCTTGATGATCGTCGCTTGAATCATGTTATTAATCAGTTCCTTCACAGCTAATCCCGGTCCGTTACAAAATCTCGGATAGTTCAGATTGCACAGCATGATTATCACAGATCCGACCTAGATTATCAAGTTATGCGGTGGTATTCTCGATAAATCAAGCGCATTCAAAAACTCAGTCGGATAGTTATTTGCCTCGTCTTGATTGGTCAGTCAACGGATTTGTAACAATGCATTTCCCCAGAGATTTGGTTTTGAATCAAGTAATTCAGTCTCAATCAAGTAATTCAGACATGTCTTCGTTGTTCTTCGCTGCCAAAATCGCTCGTTCGCTGAGCCGATCGTGATTCATATAATTTCGGCGGATGTCTGGAAACATTTTCGTGATAAGCTTTTCCTTCGACGTCTGAACATGCAAAAATTCGAGGAAAACAAAATCAATCCGGTCAAAACATCAACACGAATTTGACAAAGCGCCAATAGTTGTTGGGAAAAATCGAGTCGTTCTGTAACGTGACTTTGATGATCGTGGTCAACTGCTACTTCTTCACATAGCGTCACAGACTCGAAGATTTCAGTCACGCGTTGAGTTCATCTGCAGTTGTCAATCTCGGAATGGCAGGTAGCGTTTGACGAAAATGGGCGGCAAGCAGAATCATCGCTCATCAAAACGACTTAAGTCACTTCGTAAATTCTTCATCGTTCGATTGAACGCTATCAATAAACGTTGGTTGGTGTGCCTTTGTGCATTCGTCCTAGATGAAGATTTTGTATTCTTGCAATAATTTGGCCGCCGAGTTCTTGGAAATTGAGCACACTGCTTGTCAATCGTGTGGATATTCATCGGCAATTTCAAAGCAGTATGTGCCGTCCGGTCACCGTCCAGCAATGTGGCTGTAATTTCCGATGATGTAACAGCTAACTCTATTTGAGATCTCGAGCGACGTGTGGCTAAAAGCAAAGTAATCAGAAAGGTTTTGTTTGTTCCACCAGGAGCATCGAGGAAGAGTATTCTGCCGTTTCCTTCGTCAACTGCCTTCATCAATGCGTCATACACGTTCCTTTGCTCTGCATTCAAAAGCGGAACATTCGTTCGTACTATTTGGCTCATTGAATTTTGATCGTACACTGGCTCTACACGCGTGTATCGAACGAATTAGTGTATCGAACGAATTAGTGCTGGCATACCCAATTTCGATAAACAGCTGCCGCACATAAGCACGCACATGTCTTCGATCATGATCATAGCATCGTTGAGTATCTCGTCGTTCATTTCAAGCTCATAATTTGATGTTGCACTGCGAACTCGATGCAAAATGTCGTTAGGAATCTCGTCTTTATATTTGTTCCACAATTCCAATGCGTTCGAAGGAAGACGGCGCAGAAACAGTGGCATCAACGATTGTTGAGTCCCCCTGTCAGGTATTTTCCAGCAAATTCAGATGTAGCCTCTCAATAAGTGGTGCACAACACACCATCTATAGTACGAAGCGATTCGAACGAAGTAGAACCACGAACATGCAACAAAAGCAAACGAAGATAGAAGAATTCGTCTTGTCGTTGATGAACGATGTGCACACGGCCAAGCGCATCAGTCGAATACACATCGACGTATCCTGCAACAGGTTGACCTTTAATTCGTCGTTGAAACTTCTTCGTCGAATGGTTCCAAGTATAATAGCGTGGCATTTTACAGTAAAGCAATATTCGTGCGGGAAATAGACACGCTGTCCATTCTCCAAATGCACTCACAAATGATGAACAGTGGGTTGACGTTCGTGCATATTGCAAATGAGAAAATGTGCCAAATCGTCTCATTGCAACTGACATAACGGCTCAATTGGAACCTTGGAACTTTGTCATTCGCATCCACAGCAGCAATGTCGAAAACAGCCACGTCGCTACCTACCAACATATGTCGCTGGGAGAATGGTCAATTGGCCGACGTTGGTTACATCTCCTTCCCAAACAATGGAATCTCGTAGATGAATGTACTGCTTGGAACGTAGTTTTGATTGATTGAAGCGGATGAAAGTTAAACGTTCCGTTTCGATCTTGACATACATATTGACGCAATACTGTTGAAATAATCGACGATATCTCAAAAGATGATTGCACGCTTTGTCGCATCATCACCCTTTTATTCGTTTCTTCACCTGAAAGTACAATTAACAGCTCAATAACTAACCGGTCAGCGGATTGACCATCTTTATCTGGAAGTGATAGCCATCCTCTCCCTGACAAAACATCAATTGATATTGAAGTGCATCATAGTTTTTCGTACACGCACTGCACTGGTCCACCATCACGCCGGTTTATCACAATATCACGAGATTCCACATTTTCGCCAACGATCAAAACTGCGACTTTGTCGATAGTGAGAGCATTATACTGACGTACATGGCCTCCGATTGGTTTTTTGTCTGCTCTGGTGATTATTTGGTGATCATCGGAAGTCATTGTCTCCAAAGTAGTTTTAAACAAACGAACCAGCGCATTGTGCTCATGCAAAAGACATTGAAGTTCTCCGATTATCTCTCGTTTAGACACATTGTAACACGCAATACGAAATCTTAGTTCAATTTCGGAATTTCCAACGAAATAAATTTGGAGGAACTTAAAATAAAATAAATTTCTGGAAACAATTATCGAAATCGTAAAACTCACACGGAACTTCATATGATTATAATAATGGTACCGTTTATGAATGCAATACACAAAATTCAAATATTATAAAACAAATTCCTATACAAAACGCAATTTTCGATTTTCCAATTTTTTTGATTTTTCGGTTTTCCTTTGGGTTTTTCCGAGTTTCCTTTTTTCCAAAGCCGCCACTGTATTGAGACGAACAAAGCAAAAAAATAATCATCCAAATCAGTCGTGACGTTCTCGCGTTTTTGTGAAACTAACTTTTACTAATATTTTTTTGTAAATAATAATGTAACCAGACATGTAAAGTTGGTACATAATAAATAAATAAATAAATTAATGCACGGCAAATGATTTTTATATACATAAATAGAGAAAATAAATAGATAAAATAATAGATTGAATCAAAAACAAAATACTAATTTGCTGTCCTCATGTGGGATTCGAATCCAGTACCTCCTTTCCAGTGAATTTTTTCAAAATTTTCTTTCGTAAGAACCAACTCCTGACAATTGCGAACACAACAAAAAAAGATTGAGCCAAATTGGTTCAGCCGTTCTCAACTGATGCGCCACATATATTTTTTACACCATATACAGTGGGTCACAGCCAAAATGATGCAAGCCATTTTTATTTTTTTAAAGTAAATATCCAAAAAACAATTGTAACTATCTACTTTTAATTTACATTTTTTATAAGCTTCAGTATTAATGGTTAATTTCATAAAACAAAACAAATATACAATTTCAATTTATCACAAAATAGTAACAAAAATCAAAATTTCTACAATACGTAAAAACATGTCACAGCTAAAATGATGCACTCTCTTTATTTTGAAAATTGCAGTACTTTTCCTACACAAAATAAAATTTTCAGTGTCAGTCAATTTTGAGTGTCAGTTTTAAGCAACCTTTTGTGCGATTATAATCAATATAGTGCGTCAATATAGGCAAATAAGTGAAATTTTGTAATAATTGAAAAAAAAATGGGTCGCCTCACAAGTATTGAAATGCGTGAATTAGTTATTAAACACTTTAAAGATGGCAAAACTCACAAAAAAATTGCAGAAATGGTGAAAACAAGTTCTTCTACTGTTCATCATATTATCGAACGCTCCATTTATCAACACCGTGTTGAAAATAAGCTTAGAAAACCATACAATAAAATATTTTCCGGAAAAAATTGTCGATGGATTGTCCGAAAAATGAAAGAAAACCCCAAATTAAGTGCTCCAAAGTGGGCAGGGAAGGCTGAATATATTTACATAAAAAATATCATCCAGAAACAATACGCAGAATATTAAGAGAACGAAATTTTCATGGTAGAACAATGCGGAAAAAGCCATACATAAGTGAAGTTAATTGTAAGGCTAGAATTAAATTAGCCCAAGACCATAAAAGCAAAGATGAAACATTCTGGAACACGGTTTTATTTGCTGATGAAAGCAAATTTAACTTTTTTGGATCAAATGGAAGAAACTACGCATGGAGAAAGACTAATACGGAGCTAGCTGCTAAAAATTTACGAAGTACTGTTAAACACGGTGAGGTCATGTTATGTTAGGGGCTTATATAGCCTCTTTCGGAGTTGGAAATTTAGAGCTTATCGAAATCAATTTGAACAAAAATATATATTTAGACATACTAAAAAGAAATATGGAGGAAAGTGCTGAAAAGTAAAATATTAAAGATCGTTTTCGGTTCTACCAGGACAATGATCCGAAACACAAATCTCGAATTGTTCAAAGTTGGCTCATTTGGAATACTCCTCATGTCATGAAAACGCCTGCCCAATCACCAGACATCAATGTTATTGAAAACTTATGGTCTAAGCTTGAAAGCAAAATAAGAAAATATGAGTTGAATAATGTAGCTTGATGAGCTGGTATGAGTTGAAAATGTAGCGTAAAAAAGCATTGTTAGAATAGTGGAGTAAAATAACTCCAAAGTACACGGAAAAACTCGTAGATTCGATGCCAAAAACGCTCAAAGTGGTTCTAAAACAAATTGGATATTCTACTAAATATTAATAAATTAATTATACAATATGTTAATATTAGTTACAAAGAAATGAATTAATTTTTTAAAGAATTTTTAAAACTGCATCATTTTAGCTGTGACATGTTTTTACGTAGAAATTTTGATTTTTGTTACTATTTTGTGATAAATTAAAATTTTTTATTTGTTTTGTTTTATGAAATTGACTATTAATACTGAAGCTTATAAAAATTATAAATTAAAAGTAGATAGTTATAATTATTTTTTGGATATTTACTTTAAAAAAAATAAAAATGGCTTGCATCATTTTGGCTGTGAGCCACTGTATGTGTGTACGTAAAGAAATTTGAGTCAATTTTTCGGTATGATGTCAAACGGCCGAATGTCGAAGGGCCGAATTTCCAAGGGCCGAATATTTCGAAGTGCCGAGTGTCCAAGGGCCGAATGTGTCAAAGGGTCGAATGGGTCATAGGGCCGAATGGGTCAAAGGGCCGAATGGGTCGAAGGGCCGATTTTTTTTATTTTTAGAAATATATTTTTATTTAATTTAATTATTTTTTTTATTTTTTGTACCATATACCTATTATCAGAAGGCTGACATAGAACCAAAAGTCTCAGGTGGCGCATGACAAATTTATCCTTCACTCGCTGACTGGATACGTGGAATTTCATGAATATCCAAAGATGAAAAATAGTAAAATACATAAATTCATAAGAAATTCATTTATGTTTAATAAAAAAAAATTACAAAATATTCCATAAAACAACAAATTTACAAAATTATATTTCTAAAAACAAAAACAAAAAAATTCGGTCCTTCGACATTCGGCCCGACACATTCGGCCCTGCGACATTCGGCCCTTCCACACATTCGGCCCTTCAACATTCGGACCTTTGAATATCGGCTTTTTGTGCCCATTCCAATTTTTCTACGACTATTTTTAACCCTTTGCCAGTCTCATGCATACATAGGCGGTTAACCGAGACGCATCTGTATCATATTCGATACAGATTCTAAATTAGATTATGTATCAAATATGATACAGCAGCGTCCCTGTTAACCGCTTATGTATCATATGTTATGCATGAGACTGCGGCAAAGGGTTTATCCGTCAATAACACAGTTTTTCTACAGAAAAAGGTCAAAAACAACCAAAACATTGTTGTTGTCTTTTTCTAACAAAATATATAAAGGAGGTCGATAATGCAGTTTTTTTCTGCTGATTACTTCAGTAGCATATTTTAATCTCAATGTTACTATGACCCATTCCAAAATATTTCGGATGCAACAAGGACAAAAAGGTAAGTGTAAGTATCGTACCTTTTATTCTTATATGAATTTGAACTTACTTTAATATATACTGATTAAATAAAAATATATATTACAAATCCGTATATATAGAAAACCTGCACATTTACGTCATCAGAGTTCTGATTATAATAAATTCTCACATAATAAAACATTATGACATACCAAATTGATTTTTGTATTATATACTCGTTTGTAATAAAAACATTTCGAGGGCGCCTTTCCGACTCACCTAAAAGAGAAAACAAAAAAAAATTACATTAAAATTTATCGTAGGAATATTTTTGTTCTGTAATAAATTGTAAATGTATTTTGGTTAAAGTGCCTCGTATAGCAAAGAAATATTAAGATAATCCTAATTCATTTAATTCTGTCTTTCACCTCTTTATAGAAACAGTATTCTTCACAAGCACATTTTTCCCAAAATATTCTGTTTAATTCCCAGTTATTTAATTTTGATGAACCAACTGAATAACCCTAGAAATAGAGCGTTATAACATTACGAACGCGGCGGTTGTATAATAACTACTACCGATCCAATCTCTATAATTTAGTTAAAATAGTAGCAAGACAAATCATCGCAAAAGCAATTAACTATTCACCAAAATTACAATTGGGCGAAAATATAATTTAGGAAAAAACATATAATCGAAAACCACAGTTCACCAAGAACGACAGTGCACGAAAAATATCTCAACGATTCAGAGTCATTTTGAAATATATTTTAATCTGGGCGATTTTTAGGCGACAAAAAAGTAATTGCGATGAGTCCTAATTTAAGGAAATTACATTTAAAAGGTCTTGGATGGTTCTTTAAATTCTATTTCAATAAGTTTAAAATTTGTCATCCAATTTGAATAATGTTCGATTTAGCTGATAAAAATGGAGTTCCGGTCAGAGTTTAATGGTCAATTTGAAAGACTAAACCATTCCTAAACCGATTGTGATTTGGTACTTCGTTAACGGCCCAACTAGCGTTTGCAATTTCAACTACCGGTTATTTCGAGTGTAGCAACACTTACGGCATTCGTATTATGACAAAAAATTAGTTTAATGTTCGATATTTACGAAATGGGTCACTTTACGCTTGAATAAAATTGGGAAATATCGAAACTTTCAAAGTGGTGAGTCTTCTACACAAATTGTAAGAAATTTACGTGGATAAATTCAGTAGGGCACGTGCATTTATTTATTTATACTAAATTCGGCACAACAAAATAATTGGTAAAAAGTTACAGCACATAAACTCGGCTCGACTACAAAAGATTATATAAAGCTTTCTTGAAAGAATCTCTCGACAAGTGATAATCAAAAGCTTCATAGACCTTGTTAAACACCCGCGATACCCTCGGAATTGCGTAGCTCGTTACCGCTCAGAATAGAGTTAAATACTGAGGAGTTGAAGTTAAGTTTTTTTCCATATAAAATTTACTATTTCATCTGTCACACGTCAGAGCAGGATGGTTATATAAAAAATGCATATGGCGGTCTCATATGTCAAAGAAAAAGCTAACCGAACAAGATTTTGTTGTTGTAAAAAAAGACGCACTAAATTGTGTTCTTAAGAATATCGTGAAATTATTAATTAAAATAAATAAAATATTAACAGTTAGTGGATCGTATATTAGTGCATGGTTTGTTGATAAACATTGAAAATTTTGAACATTCAAACATTGAAATGAGGTGTCTTGCGAAATGTTGCCAAAATGCGCATCGAAAAATTCGAAAAAGAATTTCTTACCATCTATAAATGTTTATAAAGCAAAGTGATTTGTGATAAAATTATCCTTAAGTTATAAATCAGAAAAATCTGATATGGTTTTCTGTGGCAGCAAAATATTGATCCCGGATCAATAATGTGACGTCATTTTTGACCCAACATGGCTTCTTTGTTTACATTTTTTGCCTTTTTATTTTTTGATCCCGGATCAATTAAAAAATCCAAAAAATTTGTTGGATTTTTTTGACGTTTACTCACACAATATCACAATATGTGTGAGTAAACGTCATAAAAAATCACACAAACTTTTTGGATTTTTTAATTGATCCGGCATCAAAAAATAACTAGACAAAAAATGTAAACATGAAGCCATGTTGGATCAAAAATGACGTCATATTATTGATCCGGGGTCAATATTTTGCTGCCACAAAAAACGATATAAGAAACGAATTTTGGTTGTTGTTGTTGTTGGACTTTTTGTTTTTGTAAACATAATAGAATCATATGTTATATTACAATATCGTATTTTTCTGATTACTACGTTCATATTCTACGTGCTTTTCATTTCATAATTACTGTTTATTTTGAAATACTATAAGTACAATTTTTTATCGAAAATAAAAACAATTAATGCATACTATTTTGGAATAAAAATAATTTTGAATTTGGTATTTACACATTTACACATGAATGGTAAACGTCCTAGCGCGAATAAACTGTTTCTGGATACTGTCAATCCTCTTAGAATGACAGTGGTAGGAGGATTACCAAACAAGAGATGCATACTCAAAAATAGACCGAACGAAGCAGCCGTATAATGATGTCAAAGTTAACGGGCCAATGAAGTCCTTGCCGTTTCGTTTAATGAAACCAAGCGTAATGTACGACTTTGAAATAATGGCTTTAACATGTCTGGTAAATGTAGCATCAGATTCAAAGATCACGCCAAGTTGCGAAATGAACTCGACCCGATCAATGGTTTCGTTGTACAGTTGATATTGATAAAAAACAGGCGAGCGGATACGGAAAAAAGAGTTTTGCATTTACTCACGTTTAAAGCCGGTATGTTGATAATTGACCAACTGCAAAAGCGGTTTAAAATCTTGTAACATTTGACAGTCTAACACGCTAGAGACCCGGTGAAAATCTTCATGTCATCCGCGAAGAAGAGGCAGTTGGCAAACTTAAAACATTTTACAACGTCGTTAATAAATAATGAAAATAACAATGGGCCGATATGACTGTGCCCTGAGGCACGCCGGATGGCGCTCGAAATAATGGGGAAAAAGAATCCAGAATCCTAACGGATTGCCAGCGATATGAGAGGTAAGAACGCAAGCATCCGATGGGAATGGAAAGACAATCGAGACTCTAAAACGTGCTAATAAGATTAGAGTGATCAATCACATCGAAAGTCTTTGCGAAGTCTGTGTAGACAACGTCAAGCTGCCTGCTGCTAGACTTTAGACTGTCAAATAAATGACCACCAGAGGACATGTTAGACACGGTAGACCTACCGAGAAGAGGTAGGAAAAGAAACTTAGATAAAAAATTGTTAAATTTAGCCATTAGAAATTGCAACAATGACATTGACAGGATTGATGGGGAGGTGAGTGAACTTTATAACTACATTGAAATATACACAACTTCGATTGATTTATATAAGATTTACCACACTGTTAAAAACATAGTAGCTTTTAAAATTTTCAATAATAATATAAGACTTAACAATAAATTTTTAAAACTTACAAAATCTTATAATGACAAAATGGAATACCAAGACTCATTTATAGCTAATCTTACAAAAGTTCATCTACCGGAAGAATCAAAAATGTTATTAAGTTTTGGCCCAAAATTCTCTCTACTAATAACCTGCGATATAAATACTAACATCAAATTATTAGCCGACATAGAGTACATAATATATTACAACCCATACATTGTAAATAAAACAGAAGTTAGAAATAAAGTAGCGAATTCTATAATGCAACAAATACAAAACAATAATCTAAATAGTATTGATAAACAGATTTTAAAAGCATATCTCACCACGGTTAAATTCTTTAAAGACAATAAAAATTTATACGTCGTCAATAGCGATAAGAGTAACAAAACGGTAATAATGTATGCTAAGGACTACAAATTGAAGATGTCAAATTTATTAAATGATACGAAAACATATAACAAGATAGAACTAGATCCAACCAAAGACCTTCATAACAGAGCAAAAATATTAGTAGACAACTTAGTACAAAAAGGCATCATTGATCTAAATCAAGCTAAACAATTAATCATTGGAAATCCGATTTGTCCAAGAGCATACGGCCTACCGAAATTACACAAACAAGGATATCCACTAAGACCAATAGTTTCCACTATTAGTTCACCATCGTACGAAATTTCAAAATATTTAAAAAGAATCCTCAACAAATTAACCTGCAATAGTATATACAACATTAAAAACTCATCTGAACTTATAAGTAAATTAAAAGGCAAAAGACTGAAAACCAATGAAATTCTTGTGTCGTTTGACGTTGTATCCCTTTTCACAAATATCCCACTAATCAAAGCTTTTCAAATCATTCATAGGAGATGGAACGAATTAAACACACACACACAGATCTTACTAAATCAGAATTTGTTGAATTATTAAGGTTCGCAATTATAGAGAACAATTATTTTTCATTTGGTGGTGATATTTATAGACAAAAAACGGGACTGGCAATGGGAAACCCCTTATCACCCATCCTAGCGGATCTAGTAATGGAAGACCTTTTTGAAGTCTCACTGAATAAAATCCAATGGTCACCAACTCTAGTCTATAAATATGTGGATGATATTCTTATAACTCTGCCGGAAGACATAATTTCAGAAGTCGTTGACACATTTAATGAGTTTAATAGTAAAATAAAATTTACCGTAGAATTAGAACACAAACAATCCATAGCTTTCCTCGACGTCAAAATCATTAGAGTTCACAACAATTACCTTAAAACGGACTGGTATATGAAACCAACAGCCTCCGGTAGACTACTCAACTATCTATCCAAACATCCGATATCAATGAAAATTAATATTGCCGATTCATTTATCTACAGAGTTTTAACTATCAGTAATCCAGTTTTCCATAACAAAAATATTAAAATTATACATTCCAATTTTTTTTTTTTTTTTTTTTTAAAAATGAATAATTATCCGAAGAACATCATAAACAAACTAGTACACAAAAATCTCAATAAAATATTCAATTATAATATACAAACATCAGATGATGACAACCCATTTGTTTCCCTTACAGACTCTAAATATTTTTTTAATAACAATTACAAGAAAAGCTATAGTAAGTCCAATCCATTAAAATTCGCCGCTTTAACATACATACCTAAAACTACAGAACATATTAGCGGTTTTTTAAAAAATAGTGGAATAGATACGAGATTTGGTTCAAAATGTTATAACACGAACAGAAAACTTTTTACAAACACAAAAACTAAAATCAAAAAAGATGACCAAGCAGGGATAATCTACAGTATTCCATGCACAAGCTGTAATAATAAATACATAGGTCAAACTGGCAAAACACTGGATATCAGACTAAAACAACACAAATATTTTATAAACAAGAAATTAAGAACAGGGGGCGCGTTATCTCAACATGCAATAGATAAAAAACATACAATTAATTTCAACAAAACAGAAATAATAGACAAGGAACAAAATACTCGGAAACGAGAATTTATTGAGGCCGCCAACATTTTAATTAATAAACCCCAAACAATAAACTACAAAACTGACACCGTGGTTATAAATGAGAACTACACTTCTATATTGAAAACTTTAAAAGCTCATAATAATACAGTCAACCTTTAGGTAATTCTTTAAAACATGTAATTATATATATATTTTTCAGTGTAGTCATTTAGGATAATATATTCAATTCTCGCTTATCAATCTTTGTTCATTTCATTGATCAACAACAATTTTAATTATTCTATTGTGTTACTTTACTGCACTGATAATATAGTTGTTATATAGATTTTATACATAGACAAGCTCAATCAGATGTTGAAGATATGTTAACAGCTGATCGGTCCAGTTTTCAAGTATAAATACCTTATATATACAACAGCCGATAATATACAAACAGATACATAGAGATACCTTATACCAAAATAACCTTTTTGGACAACATAAAAATTTTTCAAACAGTCGACATACATCTTTTAAAATGCTAAATTATATTTTGTTAAATATTGTGTGGGTCAAAAAATCACCCAAAATAATTTGTGGAAGTTCATAGTGTAAGTGCAGTTCTAGTGACATAATAATTACAATATGCTTGATTTTATACTAATATTTTTTCTTTATGTTGTATAGTATTTTACAATAACTATGATTTTAATTTTTATTTATATTTTTAAACTCAATGTACATAATTTTAAGGTAAAGTTTTTTTCTTAAGTTTAGTTTTTTCCATAATTTTACATAACGGTTTTTAACAAATTTTGTACTCAATTAGATTATGCCACTGATGAAGACAATTTAAGTCGAAATATATGGCGAACACATTCGTAAAATAAAAGCTGTTTTTATTGTGAAAATAAGGAAATAAGCGAAAATTATTACCGCAATTATGGGACGGTGGTCGCATAAGAGCGCTTACTCAAATTTTCAGTCGTAATAATCTTCCCACCGGACAGGCTTTGCGTGCTATAGTGGATAAATTCGAGTTGAAATATTCACAATTGGATTTTCCTATACCAGTGCGACAACACACCGGTCGAAGTACCGAAAATTTCCCAGCCGTAAGTGCTTCAGTTCAAAAAGGGCCAAATCAGTGAATTCCACACCGTTCACAGCATTTGTGAATCTCTATAATAACACGAGAATTTTATGCCGAAAATGTGGATTGAAATGATCGCCATGTTACGATTAATGGAGTTCGCTATCGTGTCAAGTTGGAAAAATATTCTTGGCCAGAATTGGATGAACTTAACATCAAGATATGTGGTGCCAACAAGATAGTGCCACATGCCACACAGCTGGTCAAATAATTGATCTATTGAACCCCCGAAGTTCGATAACAGTGTAATCTCGAGAAATGATCCGGTCGAATGGCGACCTCGCCCATGCGATTTAACACCGTTGGATTTCTTTTTATAGGGTTACGTTAAATCGTATGGTATATGCCAACAATCCAATAACATTATAGAGGAGCTCAAGGACGATATAGACGCGGAATTGCCATCTTTCCGGCTGTTATGTATGAACGAGTGGTGGAAAAGTGACTCGAAAGCATCGATCGCTGTGTACTGCACCCAGGATAAATTTCAGCCCACACTGAGAAAAAAAAAACCGGTAAAAATAAAAAAATATAGATATAAAATCAAAAAAATATACATATACGAATTTACGTTAAGAGTTAATATTTTTTTAATTGCTATTTTAAATAAAAGTTAATTTTGATAATGGATTCAGTAAACATCCAGCAAGTTTTCACAGAATCTAGTGATAGTGATGAACTTAATACACCACAAAAACGAAAAAAATTAGTTAAACAAAAAATTACTAAGGCGAAAAATTTTCAAACCTCATGGATGCAAGACATGGAATTTAAAAGTTGGCTCAAATAAATTGTGGAACTACCGAACTCAAGCGTCACAATATTGGCGAAAAACATAAAATTAATTTGAAAAATATGCTGCAAACCCCATCCGCAAGCAGTTTTTTTAGTAACGCAAACCACGGAAAGTGTGTAAAAACAGCTGAAATTAAACTTACCGCTTTTTTGGCTGACAATAATATTTCCATTAAAATAGTTGATTCGATGGTTCCCCTATTAAAAAATATATTTATAGATTCCAAAATTGTCCAGGAAATAAATTTAGGACGTACCAAATGCTCTAAAATCATTACGAATGTGTTAGGTAAAGTGGAGGATGAGAATTTGACTGAGGTTTTGAAACAAACCAAATTTTCAATTTTTGTAGACGAGTCCACCGACATCAGCAATTCAAAAAATGTATGTGTGCTTGTCAGGTATGTGAAATACAATAAAGTTAATACTCAATTACTTGAATTAATTAGTATTGATGCTACTGATTGCTCGGCTAGAGCTTTGTACGAACAATTTAAAAGTTGTTTATTAAACCGGAATATCCCGTTACAACATATAATTGGAATGGCATCTGATACAGCTGCTGTCATGAGCGGATGTAACAACTCATTCTATACCATACTACAACAAGAAGTCAGTCATCCAATAGTTCTCTTTAAATGTATATGCCATTCATCATCCCTCGTAGTGAAATCGGCCATCGAATGTTTACCCACTGATTGTGAAATATTTTTAAGAGACATTGGTACGTATGTCTCAGAAAGTCCGAAAAGTGCTGCTGTGTTAACTGAATTTCAGGAGTATTTCAGTGTTGCAAAAAAGAAAATTATTTCCCCGGCTTCGACGAGATGGCTCTCAATGCATCCATGTATTGTGAATATACTCAAGAATTGGAATGTTCTAAGCCATTTTTTTATATACGAGCAATCATATACAAAACGTAAGAAAGCTGAAAATATAATGAAACATTTTCAGAATCCCGAAATTAGAGCTTATTTGTTGTTTTTAAAAAACATTCTTAATTATTTTAATAGATTCAATGCGCTATTTCAAAGTGATTCTATTTTAGTCCATAGGTTGTACGACGAGTCTAAAAAAATGTTGATTATTGTCGCTAAGATGATTTTAAAGCCCGAATGTATTGATGAAGTTTTACAAGAAAATATTTTATTGTTTGAAAATATTGTAAATGAAAAAACCAAACAAAATATTAATGATTTTAATGGCGGCACCGAGTTTAATGAATATTTAAGCGTACCAATTTCAAAACAACAGGCTGAATATTTATCAGATGAACGAAAGTTTATTATAAAAAAGAATTGTGTTCAATTCGTAGAAAAATGCATTTATAAAATATTGCAAAAATTTCCCTTAAACGACAAATTTTTTAAAGTCGTTGAATTTTTAAATCCAGAAAGTCCAGTCAATAACTTTAACTGAACTGCATAATTATGTTGATCATTTCTGTGATAAATATAGGCTTGAGGACGAATGGGGCGCCACTTACCGTACGAGTTTTCAGAAACACAAAAGGATAAATTATAGAAGCTAACAGTCGAAGAATTTTGGGCTGAGATATCGTCAAAAAAGGCAATCAACGGTGATTACGTTTTCCCAAATTTAAGTGAAGTTGCTAAATTCATTTTAACCTTACCACACTCAAATGCGGATGCAGAAAGAATTTTTTCTATGGTGACGGATATTAAGGTAAAAAAACGAAATCGTCTTGGTGATGAATGTTTAAGTGCATTATGTGTATTTAAATCAGCAATGCAAAATAGAAATGGAAATTGCATTACATTTGAACCAACACAACAGCATTTATCATTGCTAACTTCATCAAATTTATACCAAACCAACTAATCAGGATGTTATCATTCGAACTTGTTCAAATATAGATAGTTTTTATAAATTATGTACCTTGAATTAATTTAAATATTATTTATGCGTTATAAAGTTATGGTTTTACAATAAAATATTGAAACTAAATATAGTTTTTTAATTAAAATATCATGGGAATTTTGCCGGGTATTTTTATTGGAGAAATCGGGAAAAAACGGGAATATTTACGAAGACGTTGGGAAATTGTTCTTCGAAGATCTGGCAACACTGCTTCCGACTGATAAGAACATAACATATCTACCACGTAAAGTAGAAAATCAACTCGCCCTCCCCAATTTTTAACCTCCAGGGTCATTGTATAAAAATACACACAAGCACAACCCTTAAAAAAATATTTATAATAACAACCTCCTCAAATTCTTTCTTGGCAGTTTGGTTTCATTTCGTACTGATAAAAAGTTGTTCTACTTAGTCAGTCAAACTTTCATACCTTTAGTATAACACAAGAACGTATCGATTTGGCGAATTATATAAATAGCCGAAAAAACTTTAAAATAAAAAATAAAATATAGACGAATTGAAAAATAATACAACGGGATTTCTGGCAAAACAATAAATATAAACATTTTCATAAGTTGTCATTATTATCAAAAAAATTGTTTTTAAATGCTAAAACACTTCTTTTGAAATAAATTATTATGTTTAAATAAATAAACTTTTTAAATCTAAAAAGTATTTTATAAATCATTTTACAAAATATGTTTTTAAAATAAAAAAGCTTTTTATTAGTTTGCAAAAATTTCATTTAATTTCAAAAAATACTTTTGAAATTTAAAAAAATTTATAACTTTGAGAAATTAAAAACTTCGTTTTTTAATTTTACAAACCAAAATTTTTCTCAGTGCAATATCTCAATTATTCTGTGTTGTTATGCCCTTATTGAAAACCCCTTTACAGGTTTTAGTTTTTACGTTTCTGACAAGAATATATCTGGGAAACAATTGACATTATTGTTGTGTAGAAGGTACCTCAGTTTACAACACAACTCGGCCGATGCCAATTACTAGAATTGCACATATTTTACAATCCCTGCCTAGAAAATAAGCCACTTAAGGAAATTTCAATTTTGGTAATGCACGAAAGACCTTTCATACATTAACAACTAGCTAATTTACTATATAGGCATGCATGTCATAAATTGCCGCTTAAAATGGGTTAACATTTAATGTTTTTCTTTTTTTTTCAATTATGGCATTTTCCTGTTTCTTTACACACTCATTTTAATATATACATTTTTCATGACTACGTTTGTAGTAGCACATATGAATGCACTTTGGTTTTTCATTACGAAAAAAATAAATAATAAATTTTTCAATTTTCATATAGTCTGTCAACATACTCGAAAAAAAAACTCATTCGATTTTTTAGAAACGATATAAATGATGATCTAATATTAGATGAAGACGATGACATTCAAATTTAATAAGCATTTATTATATCTGTATCTATACTGTATTAAAGACGCCCGCACATTTCTTAAATCGTATTTAGTCTGTATGCGTATGTGGACCATGATTCTGTTTGTTTTGTCTACTCTGTCTACTCGAAAAACAAAAACGGTTCGAAATGATTTCTACTCACACCAGATATAAATTAGTACGCATATTATATACATTCAAATCTGGATAACATTATTTACGTATTTGGATCAATACCAAAACTATAAATCTTATTATGATGCAGAGCATCTGTCAAACTTAAAAAAAAATAATTCCGCCGTTTTATTTTAATTTTCTGCGAATTTATTATTAAATTCTGATTAAAAGATTTGGAAAAAAAACAAATTTTATATTCACTTTACGTATCTGTTAAATTAAGTTCTGGTTGAAATAATTATGTTTAACGAATAAATTAAAAAGGTTACTTAACTCTTTGGGGGTCATCCAACTGCGATGTTTATTTATAACACATCCAGGAAGTTGCAATGTTTTCCAATTTTCGAATGATTGATGGAAACGCGCGTGCATCGGGAGGTGTTCACAAATATGAATACATTAAAGACCAACAACAACAAAAACAGCTAAGTATACGGAATTGATTCATAAAAGTCAATATCATACGATACAGTATATATGTTCCGGATAAAAGCAACAACAAAATGAACAGTACGAGTATTAAACAATATTCGCGAAAATTACATAACGCTACTGCTGTAAAATAATGCAACTTACAACAACACATTAATTGGTAAGTCAGAGATAAAAGTGAAATTTTTTTCTAAGATCAAGTTTTTGTTGTTGTTTTGCAATACGTTTGTAATTGAATTAAAAATCATTCAAACTCAGTTTTACACAAATTGTCGATATAAAGTTGATATATAATTCCTTTCTAATTATACGCTTAATAATACTTATGCACACTTGAACTAGAATGGAAACTTTGCTATTTGGTGCCGTATGTTTTTGATCGAATGCTAAAACATAAACCCTATCAAATAATTCATTCTTTGTAATAAATTATTCTTCGACCTGAACTACCTTAGTGATTGAGTAATTCTAAAATACGGGTGAAATACGGTTGCAATGTGAGATTTTGAAAATGCGAGATTCTACAACACGAGATCCTGCAAATGCGAGAGCCTGAAATGCAGGACTTTTTAATATCTAATTGCGAGATTTTGTGTGCGAGACATAGTATCGCTCCTACCCTAAGCTAAGATTTTTTTTCAAAACAGGAATAACATTAATACTAAATTAGCGACTGACACTATTAATAGAGCGGCTTTTTGATCTTGCGGGCGTTTCATGTTCCAATTGGCATCGAACTTGACTTCACAGAAACAAAATTCAGGCCATTCATTATAATGTAGTTGCTTTGTTTCACCCAGACATCAAAGAATTTTCATTTATGAATGTGCAAAAAAATTCACGAATTAAAAAATTCACAAACATGAAGAATCAAAAATATTCTCGAAAATAAATTTTTCTATTTTTTATGCACATTAATCAAAGAAGTTATTGTAGAAGTACAGAATGAGCCTAAGCAACTGTCAAGTGTCACAAATTCGGAGGGTAACAGAGAAAGCATCTAAATCAACGGGATTACAACAACAACAACAATCTATAAGAACCCCACGCCAACAACCAAAATTGTTTTCTTAATTTTTCTGATTTATAACTTAAATTAAGGATAAATTTACCACAAATCACTACACTAACTTCTTAACATAATTTACATTTTATTTTATTTAAACACTTGGTAAACTTAGTGATGGTAAGATATTTCTTCTTGTATTTTTTTAGGCGTATTTTGGTATTTTTTCACGATGCACTTCATTTTGCACAAAAGTCTGTAATTTTTGTTATCATATAATGCACCACTACATAAACAAATAACTATTTGATAAAGTTTTTATTGTTTCTATGTATTTTAATTAACAATTTTAAAAATTTATA
This sequence comes from Nephrotoma appendiculata, assembly GCA_947310385.1. Taxonomy (NCBI): domain Eukaryota; kingdom Metazoa; phylum Arthropoda; class Insecta; order Diptera; family Tipulidae; genus Nephrotoma; species Nephrotoma appendiculata. The sequence continues at coordinate 144,373,499 of OX371223.1, forward strand.
ATTTGTAATTATACTGCGCAAGATAAAAACGTCACTTCGTACAACAACAAAACTGGTTTGACGGGTTCTTATAGCGAGATATGAGTAAACCATATGGATTTTTTATATAACCATCCTATTCTGGCTTGTGACAGATGAAATAGCAAATTTTATATGGGTAAAATATTGCCACCTATTCTCCAGTATTTTAACTTCTCTGACATTAATATTCTTCTACGCACACTCCTGAAATTTTGTTTTTTGCCATATAAAATTTGCTATTTCATTTGAGACACGTCAGAGCAGGATGGTTATATAAAAAAAGCATATGGCTTACTCATATCTCAACATATATCGTTTTCTTTGACAAAAAAAAAATTGATCCCACATGGATCAAGATTTTTTTGTGTCACAGAACATAATTGTTGGATTTTTGTTGACGTTTACTCACACTTGCACTTTAAACAATCACAAATATAATAAAATAGAAATGGTGCGAAGTCTTTTTGACAATTTCACATGACGTTTAGTTTTTTTTTTACGTGTGAGTAAACGTCAAAAAAAAATCCAACAAATTTTTTGGATTTTATTTTTGATCAAAAAATAAAAAGACAAAAATGTAAACAACGTCATGTTGGATCAATATTTACGTCAAATTGTTGATTCAGGATCAAGATTTTTTTGTCAAAGAAAACGATAATAAAAACCCCAAATCATCTGTTTATTTATATGCACAGTGAGTGCAAACCTATGTTGCCGACTTAATTTTGTGCTTTTAAAATTATTAATTAAAATTCATTAAAATAATTAAAAAATATAAAACAGTTAGTGATTTATGTAGTAGTGTGTGGTAGTGCATCATTTAATAATAAAAATTACAAACAATTTTAAGTAAAATAAAGTGTATTGTCAAAAATTGTAAAAATACGCCTAAAAAATTTCAAAAAGGCATATCGTACCATCAGTAAGTTTACTATGTGTTTATATAAAATAAAATGTAAATTATGTTAAGAAGAAAGTGATTTGTGGTAAATTCTGTGGTCACAACCAACAACTGCTTAAGTCGAGTTTATTTTCCAAAGCATTTTTGTCACTAAACCATTGTCAAATAATAAATTAATGTACAGGAATTGTTTGAAGCATAAATACAGTCGCTTTTTAGGACAATATAAAAATAGCCATACATTGAATTCTGTCTAAATTTCTAAACCCTGAAAAATTTCATCATAACAAATAAATTGACTTAAATCGACTTTAGACAGTTATTGGTGTGACCACAGAATTTATCCTTAATTTAAGTTATAAATCAGAGAAAATTAAGAAAACAATTTTGGTTGTGGCGTGGGGTTCTTATACTGTGTTTACAAGTTTTACTACCAGGATCGTATTTTTTTATTTTAGTTTAATAAAACGGCGGATATTTCATGTGCTACGTGCTTTTCTTTTCATAATTTATTTTTATTTTAAATGCTATAAGTATAACTTTTTACAAAAAATTTAATGTAAACATATATTTTTAGTTTACCAAAATATGGAGAGATAAAAAAGGAATGGTTGAAATTAAGTGGCTTGGACGAGCAAGATGTACTACATATTTCACAAAAGAGAATCAAAAGAGATCAAGAATAAAAAAAATCGGCCATTCCCATCTTGTACATTGATAATAATCAACATAATCTTGAAAATACATGTCCCAATATTATTCAAACCACAATCCCTTATCATACTGAAGAAAACATAGTTGGATGCTCCGAAGACAATTCTAAATTTGTTTCTCAAGACGTTTATCCAACTTCTATAGATGATGATAAAGATGTTATTGGAGCTAATTTTGAAGTTTCTTCTGATGTTGAGGAAGATTCATTCTATGCGTTAAAAAACCAGGATTATTTACCAACAATTGACGTAGTACCTGATCTTATGGTATTCGGAACTAATAAAAATTTGTATAATTGTGAAGATATTGAACCAACCAACCAACAATTTAAAAAAATAACGTTAAAGCAAACAATGGCCTCATCAGGTGCTGATCGTTCTCCGAGTTCAAAAAGCCAATTACAAAAACAAAAACTACGAGTTTTAAGGACTAAATACAGTAATCTTTAAAAAAAAGAACCTACGACAAACAATTACGAGACAAAGAGAACAAATTATTACTTGGGCCACCTGATAGTCGAACTTGAAGAGAAAAATTTGATTAGCTCTTGTCAGAAGGATAAATTTTTAAACCAGTCTGACCCAAATTCAATTTATTTAAATAGATATATAGATAAAATTAAAAATCGAAAGTTAGGCAGGAAATATCCAGAAGAAATACGGAAATATGCTTTAAATTTAAACTGTTATTCTCCGAAGGCCTATGAATATGTTAGAATCCAATTTAAAAACTGTTTACCTCACTCTCGAACACTTGCTAACTGGTATAAAGTAGTAAATGGGCATCCAGGTTTTACTTTAGGATCTTTTCGTACTCTAGTTGCTGGTCCGAACAAAAAAGAAACAGATGAGTTCGTTATTGGAAATGTATGCTTGGATGAGATGTTCAATTCATCCAAAATGCGAGTACGATTTTCACACCAAAAAAATATCTGGATACGTTGAGTTCGAAGGTTGCGACCCAAATGATAATACTTCAGCTACCCAAGTAATTGTTTTTATGTTTGTCAGTTGTACTGCTCATTGGAAAAGTCCTCTTGGATACTTCCGTATTAGTAGCGTAACATCTGTACAAAAAAAAAAATATGATTGGGTTTTGTTTACGTTTATTACATGATATTGGGGTTGTAACAAATGGAGTGGCTTTTGATGAACTTTCAACAAATTTTACTGTAACTCGAGTATAAAACAAAAATTTATAATTTTTTTTGATCCATGTCATATGTTCAAGCTCGTCAGGAACGTTTTAGATATTAAAGGCCTTTTAGTCAATGGTGACGGCCATACAATTTCATGACACTACTTAGAAGAACTATATAAGATTCTATCGGAGGAATGTTTCCATCTCGCGAATAAATTACGAAAGGCCCATATATATTTTAAGTACCAAAAAATGAAAGTTAGTTTAGCAGTTCAGACATTAAATAATAGTGTTTTAAAATTGCCACAATTTAAAGGGTGTGTTGGAACAATAAAAATTATTATAGAGTCTTCAATAATTGCTTTGATATTTTGAACAGCAAAAAATTTCAAGATTATGGTTTAAAAAAACCAATATTCCAAAGTAATTTTAATTTTGTTCTAAATTACGTTAAATCATCAATATTAAAGTTATTGAATCTAAAAGCAAAACGGGATTTATTGGAATGATTAGTTGTCTTTCTAACACCCAGCTTCTTCATGACACTTATTTAAACACACACCTGATGAAATATATTTCGTTCTATAAATTAAGTCAAGACCACATTGAACTATTTTTTTCAGTTCTTCGCTCAAGATTAGGAAGAAATTCGAATCCAACTCTAAAACAATGCATCACTTCATACAAGCGTATTTTAAAACATGTTCAATTACATCAAGGTGAGGTTATCAAGATGATAGAAGTTTGGTTTCGAACTAATGAAACATTGAATTTTTTGTATTAAAAAATTCGGTCGTCTCATCAGACTGCAGTGACCAAACTACAAAAATATTAAAAATACTTGGAACTTTCATACAAAGTATAATCACAATGTTTTAGCGAATTTTAATGATTCGCTACGCAATTGCCAATATATCTTGATAACCTCACCTTGATGTAAAAATACCATCTGGCTATCAATCCAGAATAACCCAAAATTTCACATGTTCCCCCGGAATTTCACATGAGCCGCTTGCTTTAAGAAAGACGCATGCTTATCAACAATTTATCAACATAGCTGACGAAAATAACTGACGAAGAGAGAACTCTCGAAACTAGTACGAAATATAAAATAAAAAATTACCACATAAACAATGAGATATTCTCAATTTTATTTAAAATTAAATTTAGTGATAAAAGTGCACAAAAAAATAGAAAATAATAGTGTTTTTATTGTTCAGTACAATATAAAAGAGCTATAAAACGGTGAATAATCATGAATATCATTCAACTTGATCTATTTAGTAAAATAAATAAAAAATATATATATAAATACATATTGGCGGTGAATAACCGAAAAATGGAAAATAAAAAATTATCCGTCAGATCGAGGGTCCGTTAAATCAGGGTCCGTTAAATCGAGAGTTTACTGTATTCTTATCAATAACGATCTAAAAAACGGTAACATGGAATATGGTACTTTCTAAGCCCTTGAGATCTTCAAAACCTTTCGAACCAAGAGGAAATTTACGCTTTTGAGGTACTTGCAATACAAGAGCATAAATGGTCTGGGAGGTTATCCCATAAAACAACCAATAATTACACTCTCCACTACAGCATTAATCAGAAAAGAGGAAAATTATGATTTGGTTTTTCATCCTCTGGCGAGTACAGCAGTTTATCATTTTATGTGAAAAACAGCCTGAGTTCCGTCGAAGGTGGCCATATTCCAAAACATCTTCCATAAATCTTTAGGAATCCCATTTCCATAAAACATACCCAATCCCATCATAATCGCAAATCGAAAAATGGAAAATAAAAAATTAGTCCGTTAAATCAAGGGTCCGTTAAATCGAGGTCCGTTAAACCCAGCGTCCGTTAAATCAGGATCCGTTAAATCGAGGGTTTACTGTATTATAGTTTTTTAGATATAAAACATACTGCATTTATGCAATATAATTAAGACATTTTTTAGTATTAATATTGCAAGGATTTTTTTTCATAATTCATTTTTTGACTATAAAGCAACTTAGTTCTCTAAATAGAGAGAAATTCAAAAGAAGCCTTTGGACTGGAAGCACTGGCTCCATGTTAAACAATTTGAAAATTATTCCCCAATTAGGAGCAAAATTTTGTCAATGCTCTCTAGAAAAGTCACTTGATGATAGGGTATCCAGTTTTGATACTCGTCGATATCAAAACTAAGCCCCTCTAACGGATTAGCATCCCGTAACGTATTGGCATCCCAAACCCAACCATGTTGTAAACTAAGTTCCTCCAGGTATTTACATAGATATAAATTTATCATTGACAAATATTAAAATATCGAAATTTTCTATATCAAATTGTTCATCGAAAATTTAGTTCTTTGAAAAACTGTACCATTTTGGCAAAAATCGCAAAATCAAAATTTATAAACAGGTTATTTCTCACAAAACATTAAAATGGTTCCGGAAAGAATTTTATAATTGTTGAGTTTGATATTTTAGAATGTTTGTGAATTAGTTTACTCTTTTTTCATATTTTTCGTCCGTTAACTGAATAGATAATATTCATACTTTTTTAAAACATTCATTTACGAAACACAAAATTCAAGTTTTTAGTTCTTCATGAGAAAATAGAAATCATAAAGTCGCGAAGAAAAAAAAATTCACAATATTTCGATTTTGATTTTTTCGTGAATACTATAAATTCTTGTTCATCTGTTTTGTGACAAATGATATTCTTTTGAATGAATTTTTTGATGTCTGGTTTCACCTAATATTCCGATTGAGCAGTTCGAAATATTTTTGAACCATCTCGTAGGTGATGCTTTAAATCGCAAGCCTGTCGAATGGGGAAATCAATGCACAAACCGCAGTTTTTGATGGAGGATTTCTCGGTACTAAATGTCGTGCTTTGTAATGCAGGAAATGACTTCACCTTTGTCCATGCGTCACCTTTGTTCTGAAGAGTGAGCTGGGAAGTCAGTGAGCGTTACACTCAACGCGTTACACTCTATACACGACCACCAATCAATCATATTTCTATTAAATACCTTTTACGGCAAACCATGAGAACAAACGAGGAAGTTTTGTGGAGGGAAGTCAACATTTCTCGACCAAGAATTATTCCTACTGATGATCAAGGATATTAAGTTACTTGGATATCTTAACGACAAGGTGAGCCGATTAACAAGGGGCCTTATTAAAGTCTTTGATGCAACTGCATAAGCTGCGCTTCATAAATAAAATGCTTGCTTCGTTCAGTACCTAGTACACACGTAGACAGTCTCCAATATTTAGCTCCATATTCCCATTTATCAGGCAAAACTAATAGTAATTTCTTTTTTATCTGTTCGTTTCAATTCGTTTTCGTCTAAGCGAACAGAAGAGAAGAGTCAAAAAACAAAACTTACTTTTAACATAAACAAATTCAAAAACGTTAACACTGATTACTGAGCACTAGCCGTATTTTTTTGTGAACACACATATGATACGCTCGCATGCGCCAAAAAAATCACACAGCACACACGCACACACACACACTTACAAGCCTGAGATCTACGGGGATTCACTAAATTATTTTTTCTTCAAATTTTCCCCGAGACATTTTTTCACACTAAATTACAGTAAAATTTACATTTAAAAATAAAATTGCAAGTGAGTCTAAATCAAGTGAACCGCAGTGTATTTAACCAGCCGTAGAATTTTGTACGCTATTCTCACGAAATTCTCATGACAATTTGTATGGTAAACTTATACAAATTCTTGTGAGAATTTCGTAGGAATAGCGTACAAAATCGCACTGCAGGATTTTCAGCTTTAATCCTAATTTGTTGAGAGTTGTGTTTAATAATTTCGGTGTAATGATGTCAGCGGTGACACGCGAGGGTCGCCCATTGACACACCATATTTTATTTGATATACGACGGTGTCAAACACGATTCGGTTTACTGTATTTTATCGAATTTTAAATGAATTAATTTCAAAGTCTCACGTAATATTCAACATACTCATTATAAGCAATATCTAATATATTGTCAATCAATTAATCTTCAAATGAAATACTAAACTTGAGAAAAAGTCATCTAATAAAATAATGCAATGAATGATCACCGAACGAGAATGACTTTGAATTGTGCAATTTTTAATAACGGAAATAGCGGATTATCCTTGAAATAAATAATATTTGTTGGCAGTAAAAAGTTACTGGCGAAAGAATATTTCAATTAATTCGATTTCACTTAGATGATTTAAGTAGTACCACGATCACACGATTCATGGTATACACCAATACCATGAAAATGTGTATACATACGAGTGTAGTTTTCTAGTCTATCGAACAATGGTAAATATTCCACAAACTATTCCTCTAAAAGTACAGTAAAATACCAGTTTTTAATCAAATACGTTTTGTATCTAATTTGTGGTTACCGCTAATAAATTTGATCACTCGCGATTTGTGATATCACACATGTAAACGAGAATTATATTCATATTTTGGTTTTTCGGAAATTTATAACTACAACTGCGACTTACTGGCATACTTATATGAATAGAGATTTAAACCTTGTTTGCAGCATTACAACAATTACTCAAGGTTCATATATTGCACTTATTGAAGTGCCGTATAAATTAAAACTTTAAGACTATTAAAACGAAAACTTTATAAATAAAATATTACAATCATCTCTTTCCTCTTATGTAAAGAAGTAGTTCTCAAGAAAACAGAATACTAGTTGAACATACGTAGTATACATCATCCTCTTAAGTCTACTAGTACTGCGTATAATACTACTTCGTGCTTACTACTCCTACACAAAAGATGCGATGCCATAAATCACTCATACAATATGTTACGTATACACGTACCCTCGCCCGTCTCGTATTGGCAAATTTTATTTGCATTTTTCTAAATTTTTTATTTTATTATAATTCAACAAGGCTGCGACATTGCTGATGACGACGATGCGATGATGAGAAAGAGCATGTAATTGATTTCTTAATATTTTATTTATATACGCGGAATTTAAAAATATTTTGTGATCTATCGCGCGCTCATACAAAGAATTCATATTTCGTATAATTTTCTTAACAATGATTGTTGTTGTAACGAACAAACAAATTTTATTTTAAATTTGCATACGATATTTCTACTGATAAAGCTTTGTGTATTATGTTTTTTTTTGTTATGCATGTAAATTCCGTATGTACTATGTACTATACTTGTATATAGCTATTTGCTCTTAAACCTAATCTTATCAATGTTTAGCGGTTTTCTTTAGTCTTGTTTTTGTTTTGGAAACAAACATAAAAAGTGGGAATTTTCTGGTTGTGCGACTATGCATATTGTATTTTACGAATCATGAGAATTTCAAAATTCTGTAAATATACCGGGTGCTTTTTATGTTTAGTTCGGATTTGACAGTCGTATAGAAATTGGTCGGTAACAAATTATTATGAAGCATCTGACGCCACAACAAAGTCATAAAATTGATGGCAGTGAAATATGTCCAAAATGTTAAACAAATTCTTATTAAAATTTTGAGTGAAAACTAGAAAGTAAACTCAATAAAGTTTGGAAAAATTCTCAATTTTAAGTAGTTTTACAGATGATAATATTTCAATATCTCTAAATGACGGGTACAGAAAATTTGTATACAAAGCCACTATGTAGAAATTAGACGATAAAACGATATCCAGAAGACAGATAAGACAATCAAGTGAGCTAAAGGACATTTCTATAAAAATGGGATACTTCTGAATTTTGTTGTGGTAAATTAAGTTAATTCGTTCAGTACGGGTAGTTTTAGTTTAAATACTAAAATCATGGAGTTTGTTGGAAAATGTTTATAATCTATTACAACGTAATAAATCAAGATTTTAAATTGAGAGTAGGGGTGGTATCCTTTTTAGTTCTGCTAAATCAAGTCAATTCTTGCTAAAATACATTCTGGATATCGTAGAGTTTGTCGGAACATTTCATCATGTGCCAATATCCGCCTTAGGTTAGGTTAAGTTAGAGTGGCTGCTATCGCACACTTTGAATTAAGAATGGTACACTTTTTAAGCTAGATTTATACATATTATACGTTCCTTTCAGTTCCTTCATTTATCGTGTCAGACAAAAAAAAAACATTGTTACATGGTAGGAATGGATAATATAAATACTCCTATATAAAATATATGTAACAATGTTTTTTTTTTGTCTGATACGATAAATGAAGGAACTGAAAGGAACGTATAATATAAATCGAGCTTTAAACGTAATTTGTAATTAAGAACAACAAGACAATTAAAGAAACTATGGGTAAATTTATTTAAATTTATTTTACGCCATTAAAATCAAAAATATCAAAATATATAATTATGTTTTGAAATGATTGTGAAATACATACCAAAAATTTACACTGTTAAATTTAAAAATATTTCAATTGAATTTGTTTTGTGGTGAAATTGAAACATTTTTTAGATAATCTTTAACATTTCTATTAGAGGAGTTCCTAAGTCCCTAATAGTGTCGCTGTAAAGATCAAATAATTTTCTAACGATTTGAAATAAACACGAGAAATCGTAAATCCATTTACTAAACTTTTTTTAATTTTAAAGAAGGCTATTTAAGACCATGTTTCTACTGTTATATCTCCGATCCTAGAGATGTTCACGGAATTTCACCTATATAACCGAATAGCTAAATCAAAACCCCACGTGTGTGGTGAACAAGATTTAATTATGATGATTTTTAACTATTCCATCGTATTTGACAACCTATTTTCTAATTTTTCTATTACCGCTCGTAGAGACGTTTACAATTTTTAAAATGTATTTTAGTATGGCGTAGTCAGCGTTCTAACACTGAAATGAACATGGCTAGTTTATGATGATATTTACTGTGCCATACAGGCTACATAGAAATTCCATGAATTTGAATAAATTTTCAAATTTTATTTCACCGATCCTAGAGATGTTCATGGGGTCTCATCCACATGGTTAGATAGATCAGCTAAAACCCTATGAGTGTGGTGAATGGGATCTAATTATGATGATTTTTAACTTGTGCAGAGACATTTTTACGTTTACGGTTATATCCTATATACCAGAAATGTTCACGAGATCTCTTTTATATATTCGAATAGGTCAGAAAATTTTCTATCAATATTGTGAAAATGGGACACGAATGATGATTTTCACCTTGTTTTTCAAAATTTAAAACTTCTTTCTTCGTTTTAAATTTTTTTCTCAATTGGAAATTTTGGTATTTTCTACAATAGGATTTTTACTCCATTGACATTCCCAAACAAGCAACGAACCCGATTTATTGTAATAATAATCAAATAACAGAAATCCTAGAGGTGTTTACGGGCTCACGTTTATACTTTTGGATAGTTCAAGGTTTGGACTTTCGATAGTTCTGAACAGGGTTCGGTTATGATGATATTTACTATAAGGAGAGGAACTCTACTGTAGCACATCAGTATACATTAATTTCTTTGCGAATTGACTGAAAATACCTAGTCGGTTGCATAGTTCAAAAAACTCAGTTAGGGCAGTTAATGCTTGCTGTCTCTTCAATGAAATAAACACGCTGCACATTTTCAAGTTGCACGGCTAAATGCATAACAGCGGGTCTCTGTCGTTTATCGGAAAACTCAAAATGCGCCAAACTACTTCATTGCTGCTAATGATTCGGCTCGTTTAATAACGTGTTATTTTGTCGTTATCATTTAAATTTTGAACAGCAACTTGCCGCGTCCAAATATCAATTTAAACCATGCAGGAACCAACTCAAATACACATAACATATTTCATTAAAATCGGTCCAGCCGTTTAGGAGGAGTTTAAATAATCAAGATAGTCAGAACTTTGATCTATTCATCATAACTAACTACACTCATAGGACTTGGACTGATCTATCTGACCATGTATGTATATATGAGAGGATTTATGTTATTTGATTATTTTTATAATAAATCGGGTTCGTCGCTTGTTTGGGAATGTCAATGGAGTAAAAATCCTATTGGAGAAAATACCAAAATTTCCAATTGAAAAAAAAAATTAAAACGAAGAAAGAAGTTTTAAATTTTGAAAAACAAGGTGCAAATCATCATTCGTGTCCCAGTTTCACAATATTGATAGAAAATTTTCTGACCTATTCGAATATATAAAAGAGATCTCGTGAACATTTCTGGTATATGGAATATAACCGTAAACGTAAAAATGTCTCTGCACAAGTTAAAAATCATCATAATTAGATCCCATTCACCACACTCATAGGGTTTTAGCTGATCTATCTAACCATGTGGATGAGACCCCATGAACATCTCTAGGATCGGTGAAATAAAATTTGAAAATTTATTCAAATTCATGGAATTGCTATGTAGCCTGTATGGCACAGTAAATATCATCATAAACTAGCCATGTTCATTTCAGTGTTAGAACGATGACTACGCCATTCTAAAATACATTTTAAAAATTGTAAACGTCTCTACGAGCGGTAATAGAAAAATTAGAAAATAGGTTGATATCAAATACGATGGACTAGTTAAAAATCATCATAATTAAATCTTGTTCACCACACACGTGGGGTTTTGATTTAGCTATTCGGTTATATAGGTAAAATTCCGTGAACATCTCTAGGATCGGAGATATAAAAGTAGAAACATGGTCTTAAATAGCCTTCTTTAAAATTAAAAAAAGTTTAGTAAATGGATTTACGATTTCTCGTGTTTATTTCAAATCGTTAGAAAATTATTTGATCTTTACAGCGACACTATTAGGGACTTAGATACTTAATGTTAAAGATTATCTAAAAATGTTTCAATTTCACCACAAAAGAAATTCAATTGGAATATTTTTAAATTTAACAGTGTACATTTTTGGTATTATTTTTGGTATGTATTTCACAATCATTGTTTTGAATCATAAAAATTCGAAAATTCAACCATTCGAAGGCCATTAATACTCTCTAGCGGCGAATTCTCGGAGACTTCTTCAGATATCAAACACCTACCTCCCTAGAAATAGTATAGAAAACGAACGCCGGCGGAGTCGATGGTAAGGCTTCAGATGGCCGTTGCTTGTAGCGAAATAATTTTCCATTCATTAGCTGGTTAGTCAAACGTCTTTGTTGTAAGTTTTTGATTTCTGAAAAATTATTTCCAGTTTACAAATATTTACATGAAACATTTTTTCTCAGTGGTCAGAAAAACTGATTTATAGATAAAAGTAACGTATAATCTTTCGCCTGTTTCCTATTCCCAAGGAATTGCCTGAATTAGGGCCGAATGGGGGGGGCGTGATTATTATTAACCCAAGTTGTTAGTGCCATATCTTTTAAATACCTAGAGTCTAAGAAAGCAGTTTAGAACCTCAAGCGATTTATTTCCAAAAAGCCGAAATCCTCGGTATTTTCTTAATTATCAGATGATCTGTCATTTCTCGTATAATGTTCAACGTTGAAATAAATGTTTTATGAATGTGTAATTCAATCTTAATATTTATACTCAAATTTAATTCCGAATTAACTAATTAATTCAATGCGACATAGGGCATATCGGTTCTAAGGCCATTTATAGTTGCGTTTTTCAGATAACACGGAACATATTTGAATCGCCGAACTATTATATAATGCCTAATTCAAAGCAACCCACCATTTTGATTCAGTCGGCATGGCCTGATGAGAAGATTGAATTTTTTTCATGATCTTAGCAGATCGAAACTAGATATTACTTCTGTTACAAAACTTTAAAACTTTATTAAAAATTTAGCTTCAAATAACTTCATCAAAACATCATATATGTACTCGTAATTCAAGTCGATCGAATTTAGGTAATAACTACAATGATTTAAATTAATGGACATTCCGCATTTTCATAATATCCAAACAAATTTAATCATCCCTTAATCATTTTTGGTACCTTGTAAAAAAACAGGCCAATTATTCAGCGTGTCATGAATAATTTTCAAAATTTGCATACACTGGGCAATAAATTAAAGACTGGGCGACAATTAAGCCAATGTACACTAGAAAAGATTGATGTAGTGAAGTAAAGTATTGCTGAATGTCCAGATACCTCTTATTGACTAAGTGCACAAGAATTAGGAATGTCTCCATCATGTTTGTTAAAATATATCAAAGATTTGTATTTTTACCCGTATAAAATTCAATTGACACATAAGCTGCAGGAAACTGACCGTGAATGGCGGCGAGATTGGAGTGCTCGAGTTTTACAGTTCAGATAGTGACCACCAGTTTTGACAAAAATCATTTTGAGCGACGAAGCATCTTTCCACTTGAAGAGTAACTGTATGCCATTTGGGCTGGCGGTATCATTAGGTCATATTTCTGATGCTAGAGACAATGCTGTAACTGTTACTAGTGACTGCTATTGGACATGTTTAAAACTTTCTTGTGTCTGAATTGGATCAATTAGAGACCACTTCCGATTTCTTCCTAAATGGAGTACTTATATTATACTGACTGTCATCTATAGTCAAAGGTTCGAACCGTCGACATAAAATGGCGTCATATAGCAACAATTTTAAAACAACGAAGCCATTAGTATTCAAGGTGCGCAGAATGAGGCCATTAGTATCTAGGTGTACTGTTAAAACACAATCGGTACAAATACTAACCAATAAAAATAACTTATATACATATAAAAATTATAAAAGCTAAAATAACAGAATTTATTTTAGAAAATCAATCATCAACTATAGTATTGCAACCGCATCAAAGATGGCACCGTCGACGTTTATTTTAATAACTAAAGACACAATCATTTACGATGGCATGGCAGATATTTCTACTAAATGAAAACATTGTTTCAATTCTCTATTCAGTAGCGGACGTCTACGGTTAAAATAATTTGGTAACCAGTTAAAACTAGGTTTTTTTTTATTCAATTTAGATTATTTACAAACGTGTTTACCAATCAAAAATAAAGCAATTCTTACCTGGATAATTCACGGGAAGTTGCGTATGCGCCCTTTCTCCAAAATTTCGTAAATAAATTAATTCGTAAAATTGTGAGTATTCCATATAATCGTTTCATTGATTTGGTCAGGTATTATCGCAAACTGGCCCTGGACACTGCAGTAAAATATGTTAAACGTTCTATCAGCTACTGATTAGCTACTCAACTTTATAATTTGAAACTGGCAGAAGTTACATAAATCGTCAAACGCAATCACCGAGTTGCAGAATTCTACAATGGCTGTGTACGAAAGAATGCGTCAACCAGCGAACATGTAAGAGACTAAATTACATGCTGGTTGGAGCTGGCTGGTTTAGCTTTTAAAATTTTGGCAATCGTGCTGCTCACCAAAATATATCAACAAATTACAACTTACGTCTTATGTGTTCGCTGGTTCAATCAGGTAAATCGTTTACTACGGTAAAAATCGGGTTTAGAACAGATTTTGCTGTAAGCTTGCTAAAGTGTTTCGAAAAATAAATGAAATGGTAAGCAGCCAATGATTCAGTAACAGGTTGTAACGCGAAATTACTAAGATTCTAGGCAAATAAATCTAAATAGTAATTGAGCCAAGTTAATGTAGATGATTCAGAACTATAGACTAATGAACTACAAAACCCTTTATGGTGAGTCAAAGGCATGAATATTGCGCGACTATTTTAGACAATGGTAAAATTTGATTCTGTTTGAACCATTTCCGCTAGGATTTTAAAACATTAAACGTTTGATATTGTCGAAAGCCAAGGAATCAATTCTGAAATTTCGATGGCCACTCACAGGAGAATGTTCATGATTTTATTATTGAGTTTTTGCAAGGCAGACAATGACACAATTACAAGGGAGAGCTCCACGAGTAAATCTTAATTACAAGTTTTCATGAGGTGTACATATTTCCAACCAATTTTATCTGGTAACTCTATAATCATTTCTATGATCAACGATAGCCTATTGAATCCTTCCTCGATTATCTACACAGAGCACAGACGTAATGTTGGCGCTTGAGCCTCTATATTTTATAAATAAATATTATTATTGTTCTTTTGAAATTAGATAACTGATTCTCCAAGTTAGGCACCATCATGTTCTCCGAGTCCTTTAAATCACAGAGCTTCAAGTTCAAGTTCGCCGTTTCACTAGAACCGAGAACTACTTTAGAAAAGCTCCACAATAATAATTTTTAAATTAAATAAATTTGTTTTAATTTAAAAATTATTGTTGTAATATATTTTAATCGGGGATTTTGTAGTTTCTCTAACATTACGAGGTTTGTATGAAGTTTCCTATATCAACTGAAGATGGCAGCACTTGTCAATAAAAGTGGGGACAAACACAGCATGCATTGAAAGGTACTCATCGAAATATCAGCCCTTGTGTGTGTGTGTTTTTGTGAAAACGGAAAAAATCGAGTATCATGCACGATTTACATGCCAATTTTTTTTCCCAACAAATTTTTTACTGAAAAATAGAGCTGCACGCATATAAAAAAAAGTTACTAGTTAAAAAGAGTCAGCAATATAAACAAATAAGGCAGTGCTATAATTTTTTTGTATGTCCCATAAATTTTGACAGTTTGAACAGCTTGCGTTTAAATTAGATAACGAACAACATCGAATTGCAAGTAAAAATAAAATATATAATTACCGCTCATGTTTGCTTGTTTTGTTTGAATGATGTTTATCGCTGCTTGATGTTTATTTGAAACTTTTTTGAATTTTCTTTATTTTACTGCTATAAAAATACTCGTAGAAACTATATTTTATGGCAACATTCCCAGTTTTATGCCAACATTTGCTCAAATTAAAAAGAAATAAATCCAATTTTATTTTACTGGAATTTGTTTCGTGCTCCTCTCGCAAACGAAAATCATAATATACTTAACCTTTCATTTTTTACTGGAAAAAAAATTGGAACATGTAAATCGTGCATCAAGCTACCAATAAATATTTAATTTCGAAAGGCAATACGCCTACGCAAATCAAAGACGAGTTGAACGCTGTGTAGGGGACTCTCCGTGACCGTACCAGCGTGGCCGACAGTGTACGTTCGGGTCGTTCATAAGCTGCAACCGTGTTTGTCACATATTGAATCCAGATTTAGACATGCGAAAGTTGTCCGCGCGTTGAGTGCCGCGTTTGTTTACTTTGGAACAGAAAAGAATTCGAATGAACATTCCCAACGCTCTGTTGGGGCAGTTTAGGAGCAATAAATCAGATTTTTGGCACCGACTAATTATTGTTGATGGAACCAGACTCAAAAATACAGTCAAAACAGTGTAGTGTTAAGGAGGAATTAGCTCAGGCTGCTCTTTAGCCTGAGAAAGTGATGACGACTGTTTTCTGGGACAGTCATGTAGTTATCTTACTCGATCAAAAAGGACAGCGATTTTGTGTCGAATGAGGAGGCCATCACCTTCGTAAACAATTATTTTGCAGAGAAAGACGGCGAGTACTATTAAGACGGACAGGTTGAAGAGATGGGAGCATCGCTGGGTGAAGTGTATAGACTTACAAGCAGACTATCTACTTTGGTTAAATACTTTAATTTTAGTGTATGAGACCGGCTAGATGCCTGATGTGTGTGACGAAAGCCATGCTATAGCTCCTCCTTGGGAATATGTTTCCATACAAAAAAAATGAAACTTTATAGTGACTTAAAAACTTTTCTTGAGAAGTCTTCGAACACCCTTACTTGTGTATTTTATCCAGATCAATGCGACCTCACTTTCATAACTTCTGATCTAATCTGGATTCGACAAATTGTACCGGATATTGTTGACGTACATGTGTATTCGATGTCTTTCATCGGAAACAATTTGTATATTTTTGTAAGCCCACTACCTTTATATAAACATTTTAACAACCTCTGACGTACCCATATTATAAACGATATCTACATAATTATCTGTATTAAAATGAATTGATAAGATATGCTCATTGTATATGAACCTACATGTTTGTTTACTCGAATCACGTTGCCATTATCTCTTATCTCCTCATATGCTGGCAAACAAATACACATACGCAGTACAACTAGACTATTTTCTTATCGCAATTTGTAAAGAAAATCAAAATGTCCAACATTTCATACTGTGATACAGTAACCAATTGAATATGTTTTTGGTTAATTTAATATTCAATCAACACACAGCACCAGAGAATCTTAATCTTATACGAGTAACAGAAATCAAAAACATAAACACATCGATTTATAAAATTATTAATCGAAGACAAAAAGAAAATCTCGTATTTTATTTCGTCGAGAGAATGACAGATGTTTTCGTCTGTTCTGTGCCTAACATAATGGTCCATGTCTAATTTGTAATTGCCGCAGCGTTTTGTTCTTCGACGGATTGATATCGTGTTTAATTATATATTTTATGACGATTATAAGATGATGGTGGTCGTCTGCTGGGATTACAACCAATTTAATATTTTTAACTACATTTCAATTAACAGTATGATATACCAAACGAGACGACGACTCCCACAGTAAATTTTTTTATGAACATCATTCATTTGGTATACGATTTGAATTAATTATTTTGGGTTTGTTTGTTTGGATATATAACATCTTAAGATTTATAATAAAAGAAATGAGAACACAAAAATATTTTGTTTATGAATATAACATCCTTTTTCTATTATATTTTTTTGTGTACGCACCTCTTCTATACCTCCACCACCACCAGCTTCAGGTAAAACATTTCTTTATTAAACTGAAGTAAAAAAAAAATCTAAAAAATGTCTTTATTAAGTTCTGCACAATACTTTGTAGATATTCTGCTTTGTTGATACAGCATAAAGCTTTTCATTCAAAGTACGAAATATACGTACGTACAACAAAGATTTGTATCTCCCAGGTGGTTTGAAGTGCTACATCCATTCAAAACTCATTTACGTTACCGTATAACTATGACGATCACACAAATAAATTCGAGAAGTGTGTCAACCTACTCACTCGGTTTCATTTATAGCTTATATCTATATGTAAAATACAACACAATATTAAGAAGAGTGGCAGCCAAACTCACGACATGTAGGTGTGAATTAAAAGAAACTAAATTACAACAAGGTGCAAAACAATATTTTTGTTTTTAAGTTTGACCTTCCGCCTTGTCACAATTAACGTAAAATATAAACTAGATACAGACCTAACACTTGTTGGTTACGGTTTAATACACTTACTTACATCATCATCATGATGGTGATGTGTCCATGGATGAGTAATATTTAAAATTTCCATGAAACCATAATCAGAAGCGTAGCACTTAGAAATTATCAAATTTCATTTTGGATATTTACTATAAAGAAATATTCAAGAACAGCTAATTCGGTTTAAAATAGAAATTATGAAAGTGGTCGAATTACAAAAATTTGTTACGAGTTAGGTCATTCAGACCTATTTGGTAAATACTCGAGATTCAAGATATTATTTAAAGTTTGAATTCAAGAATATTGTTCCATATCTACTCATTAATATTAGTTTAATGTGTTTATAATTAATTATTTTAATTTATAATATGTGTAAGTCCATTTATCAGTATATTTTTATGTAAATTATTTTCGATAAATTGCAATGCGTGAACTATGCGAGAACATTAAAAATGATTCGCTTATCGATGAGTCTGGTCTCACATAACAGAAACCAGTCTCAAATGAGTGCTCGTGTGGATTCGCCCAATGTATAGTATTCTGTGCCCCGGGGGCGTACGACACCTTGTCCAATTTTTTCGGGGAGTGACTGTCCACATAGTGTTTGATTATGATTGATTCGCTTTCTAATGCAATATAACACTATGTAATCCTTAAAGTCCTTGCGGAAGTTCACACGTTTGAAATAACACCATGTGCAGTTTCCGTTAAAGGCGACACTGTCTGGACATAAATTCATATTCCTCTGCGGATTTTATTTTCATACAGTGTCGTGTAAGGTACAGATTTATATTGATAGGCGTTATTATTATTTATTATTAACTCCTTTTAATGTTTGTTTAAATGGTTTATAATTTATTTAATTAAAATCGAATTCCAGAACTTCTCTAACATTCATTTTTAAATCTCCACCCAGTTCTGCATACGTGATTTGAAAATATTTGGTTGAGTTATGGCCAAATTCCATTCAGAATGGTCGAATTGTAGACCATCATCAAAAAAGATACGTTAAAATCCCAATACAAGTTGACCTTAGTTTATTAGAATCCTAGCGGAGCTCTACAAACTAAATTGGAAAATTGTCGGGTAGGAAATGGCCTGATTACATATAGCCGAATCCCAAAATGTCGTCCAAATGCTATTGAATGTCGCTATTGAAAATCTGAATTTTTTTCTGATTTTCACTGCAACACTGTCGCAATCTCAATCGACTTTAAATTTCTATTTTTCGAGTTGGGTCGCTCTTCTTCCAAGGTCGGTCCTATGTAGTATATTTATACTTGGTAATTAATCGAATATTCTTTGATGACCAAATTAGTAAAGCATATGAAATATTTGCGGAACAAGCTAAATTTATTTAAGATATCCAACCCGATTGTTAATCTAGCATTGTATAACATTAATAGTTTTCCAGGAATCATTGCCTTTGGGATGCTTTACATATTTTTTGCAAATTTTTTTTTTGCCATTTCGTGGTTGCCCAATTCAAAGGTTAAATACTAATGGATTTTAGAGAAATTTTCAGTACAATTTAATAACTATATGGTTTCAGGAAATTCTATTGTAAATTGTGGAGGATTAAATTAATAAATGTTTGTATTATTTAGGAAGCCGGAAAATATTAATTTAGAATTAAATTTCAGGAAATCTGATAATATTTCTTCGAAATAATAATTGCTGACTGTGTAGACTAGAATTGTGTTACTAACTATCGATTTTATCTAGGTGTCTGTAACCGAGATGATTCAATCAATCTATTTTGTTTAAGAAGCCAAAAAGTGTTAATGTAGAAATATATTTTAGAAAATTTTTTAGACGCACGTGAAATAATATTTCTTCTCAGGTTGCTGATTTAGAGAAGCAATTGTTGAAGTAGTAGATTCTCTAGTAGATTAGAATTGTGTTGTGCCGTAAGATCGCTAGGCGCCTGAAACTGGGTCGTTTCGTCCCAAAAAAAAAAAAAAAAAAAAAATAGCTTTACAAAAAGTGTGACAAAAGTGATGATTGAATTGGTTTGGTCATCGTTTGGTCAGGATTAGTCACTGTTTTTATCGTTTGGTCACTTACGATTAAACAGTAAATAAATAATGACAAATTCAAAAAAAAATTCCCGGGTAGCACTTCATTGCAAGAAAATCATACCGTTTTTTTCAAATTCCGTTAGGAAATCAATAGGCCACGACTAGTCAACACATTTTGGCGTTTGGTCACCAATGAGTTTATTGCGAAAAAACAAATTCAAAATTGTATTAATTCAATAAAATCAGGTTCGTCGCTTTTTTGGGAATTTCATTTTACAAAATTAGATAACAAAAAAAAATATAAATATATCTTTTTTCAAAGATTTCTATCTAAAGTGGAATACATAAGATAAAATCAATTCAATTTTTTGGTTCTTCATAACTCGTTGAGGATTGGTCACTATAGTTGATTTCGTTTAGCCATCCCTACACAATGATTTATTGCGAAAATTCGTTAAAGACTCATTATTTCCACACGATTCGGATTGTTTGGGTAAAACATCTTTTAGAATTACGAATCCCTTCTTTCTTTGTAAAATTGACTTTTACCCGACTATTGGCCGCAGCCTAAGCCCGTTACCCACTTGAGCTATGTTTTTTAAGTGAAGTGAGATATGTTTTGAGATCACAGCTTCTTGGTTTACTTTTCAAAGCAGAAATAAGTGAAACCGAATTCGTGGAGCTTAGCTGAAGCCAATCGTACGCGCTAATCTATTTATTTTCTTTTTTTAAATCTGTGGGGTAGAAACATAGCTCGCATCGTTCATTTTCAGAGCTATGTGAGCTAATTATTTATCGCCAAGACGAAAATAAAATATCTAATTAAATAGCTCTACATATTGGGTTGATCTGAGATTTATCTACAATGTTTCGCTTATTTGAGTTTTGCAAACAAATACGGGAAGCTATGAAATGAAAACATAGTTCAAATAAGTCAAAAATTTAGCTCAAATGGGCAACGGGCCTTAAGCTCGGTCTTCACTAGCAAAATTTTGCCATGCCGATAGATTGTCATGACAAAATTGTATTTTTACACTCACAACTATTAACACCAAAATGTATGTAAAATCATTTTATGTTCTCTATTTTGTTTAATTGAGAGTCAAATACAAATTTTCTACTCATTTTGTCACAGTGTCATGACTTAAACATCATCAATTTTAATAAATTTTCTCATTGTCACGGTGTAATGCTCATGATCCGAATGTGCATATCCATACTACGGTAACTTGAATCCGGTAACTACTTCGCTTTTTCCCCTTTATCTATAAATGTTTCTTATTTTAAATGTAAAGGGGAAAGAAACGAAGTAGTTATCGGATTCAAGTTACCGTAGTATGGATATGCACAATCAATACAAATATATTTTGTCATGGCGTTCTAGCGTCATGACAAAATTTTGCGAATGAAGACCGAGCATGGGTACATTTTTTGCAAATAAAAGTGGAAATTTTTTCATACGTACATTTTCCACAAACATTCTTTTTACATTTTTCACAAATATTATTTCTTTTATTATTGTGACAAAGTCGTACGTACTTGACAAATTTTGAGTTTGTTAGGATGGTTCGCATTTGATGATGTTGCAGCTGACCTTTGTGGGTGTTCAGGGTCTGGTCAAATTTTCTGTCTTGCATTTACACTTGATGTAAAAAAATCACGCATTGCTCAATTTTCCACAAAAGTTCAAAAATATCAAAATTCAAAGTCTATTTCAATACCTATCAAATGGTACCTTTTTTGTACTTGTACCATGTCAACAAAGCGATTTTTTGTCAAATGGATATAACAGGCTTTCGAATTAAATTCTAAAAATAGTTCAACAAGATTAATACAATAGCATGCCATGAAATATCTCGCTCGGCATTGTGATCATTCGCACATCGACGCTTAGCCTGAACAATCCTCTATTGATTACGTTTTCAACCGGAGCAAAGAAATCGATACCACACCAGAGGTAGCCGCACAAATGGTTGCACTAATTTATGCGGGGCAGCGCTAAAGTGAAGTGGCTCTACAACTAAATTTGAGTCGATTCTCCATTCGTCGAGTGTGGCAGAGATATCAGGAAACTGATGGCTTTAGACGGCGATAAGGATCTGGCCGACATGGTGCTACAGCACAGCGTGATGACCGCTTTCTTGTAATAACTTCGTTGCGAAATCGCCGTATGAATGCGGTTTCAACTGGGACGGCGGCTCCAAGAAGTTCGTGAAGTCGAAGTCAGTCGATGGACAATTAGAAGACGCCTTCGAGAAGTTAATCTGACTGCAAACAGGCCGGCAAACGGACCGAAATTGACCGCAGCCCACCAACGAGCCCGTCGTGAGTTCGGTCGAGAGCATTTGAATTGGACAAAAGAAAAATGGAGAACATTCCTGTTCTCTGACGAGTGCAGGATGTGTTTATATGGCACCACCGATGGACGCGGAAAAGTATACAGAAGACAAGGAGAGCGAAATGCACAATGTTGCATTGCAGAACGTGTCTCGTAAGGTGGTGGATCGTGCATGTTCTGGGGAGGCATATCATTAGAAGCGAAGACAGATCTTGTATTCATCACACGAGCCAATACTAGCTGTCGATCAAGAGAAAGGTATTTTCAACGGTATATTATTGAGGAAGTACTCGAGGAGTACGTCGTACTTTTTGCCGGGTTTATTGGTGAACATTTTCTGTTTATGCAGGATAATGCGAGACCGCATACGGCTGGTGTAGTATACCAGTACCTTCAAGAGGTAGATGTATGTGTTATGGAGTGTACAGCTCGAAGCCCGGATCTCAATCCCATCGAACATTTATGGGACGAGTTGAAAAGAAGGGTGCGAGCCAGAGATGTTGCTCCAACGAGTCTCCAGGAGCTGCAACAGACGATCGTAGAGGAATGGGATGCGATACCTCAAGATTTTGTGAAAACTTTGGTGAAATGAATGCAGCATCGAATGGAAGCTGTCATTCGGGCCAAAGAAGGAATATTTATTAATAAAACTGTTTTTTTTTTGATTTTTTTTATTTCCATGTTTTAATTCGATTTTTACCCCTAATTTCCATGCTGACAAATTCACAAAAACGTGTACCCTCACAAATCAGTTTGACGGCCCGTATAAATACAAAAAAGGTACCACTGGATAGGAATTGAAATAGATTTTGAATCTGCATTAAAAAAATTAAATAAATATATTGGACTTTTTTTTTTTTTTGATATTTCTGAACTTTTGTGGAAAGTTGAGAAATGTGCAATTTTTTTGCACCCAAGTGTATATATTCGATAGAAAGCTGTTCTGCTAATTGAAACAAGAACTCTTTTCGTTGTATTTTTATTCCAGTCATTGTAAAGCATCCAAGCATTTATAGCAGTCAAATCGGAAACATTGAAAAATATTTGAAGGGGCCATCTCCGAGAACTCCGGATATTCCGGTAAAAAAAAATTATTTTATCAATTTTCACAAATTTATGCTTATAGAACTTAGAACAGCCATTCTTTTTTTTTGCTTTGCTTTTAAATATTGTAATATCACAATTCTTTGATTTATAAAGCACAGTGGAAAAACGAGGCATGTTATCCTTCTTTTGCTTGGCTGCTTTTGGTATTTCCTTTTGTTTCCTCTAATAGTTCCAACTAGTCTGTTTAGCCAATAATTTTGTCGCTAGCGACATGTTAGTGAAAAAGTTATCGGTCGTAATATTTCTTCCACATCCTGTATATTGCTAAAATAACGTATTCACTTAGAAGCAGTTGACGATGGTCGTTGTTGATTTTTCGCCAAATAAGGAAAACCATTTAAACATATTTGCTGCTGACATCTGCTACAAGCCATTTGATGGACAAATTATTAATTATTATTACATTGCCTGGTTTATTGCAAGCTTGACTGTTTTCAATAAACTTATTCCATTTTTCTGAAACTACGGCAAATTTATCTGTTTTTAGGCGCTTAAATACACTGATAACATTATCTGCCATAATATTTCTTTTTGCGAATAGCTAGTTGGCCCTTCCACATCCTTGAAAATACAAGATGGTAATCTGCCAGGAAACCACCTTCGTCAAATTTTGACCAATAATACCATCAGCAGCTGTTTCTTCGATCTCCTGAGAGGTGTTTTCTGTTTTTTCATCAGAATCTTAAATAATTCGCATCCTATACATCTTTTTCTGGGCATATTGATGACATTTTCATTTTCATCATCACTGGTCGATTGTTCATCGCTATCTTCAGCTTCCGATGCTTCACTATGAATGTGAACCGTTTAATCTTCAGATGATAATTTAGAGCTTATTGCATCTGATTCTAAATCGAACCACTCTTCACTTATGTTCATTAACTTTTTCAATAAATCACTTTATTCGACATTGCTTTTATGAACTTCGGGCGCAAATGATATAAAATGAACAACTGTATCTTTTTGGAACAAATATTACTGCATAGAGAGCAGAATAACAAGTACTACTGTTACCTTACTGAGCAGCTGCAACTCGTCCAGTGCATGTTCAAATCGAAAATGTATCATTTAAGGAGAATCGAAAAAATGAGAACAATAAAATTCAATAATAAGTCATTTAACTACATATTTTAAAATTCCCAAGCCGTCAAAATGACTGCTCTTGAAATACAGGTATAACACATACATACAGTACAAACTCGATAAACGCAACCCTTGGTAATTGCAATACTCGATACTTGCAACAATGTAAATTTTCTATTATAAAACTTTAGAATTGCAACCGAATAAAATTTTACCTCGATAATTGCAATTTTAATAAACACTATTCGATTTCACGAATAAGCACTATTCGATAAATTTTCCTGTTCAATATCATTAAAAAGAAAAGGATTATGGTTGCATGATAAAATGAAACATTCAATTAATCATTCGTTCGATAAGGTATACAATGCGGATGAATCTGGTTTATTTTAGAGAATTCTCCCGAATAAAACGCTTGTTCGCCGTAAATAAATTTGTGCACCAGGCCGAAAAGTCTCTAACGAACAGATTATTTTTTGGCATGCACATATGCCTCGGGCAGTCACAAATTAAAACCTTCTGTAATTAGAAAACCTAAACCTTAAAATTGTTGACACATAGGCCCTGGGCAGTCGCAAATTAAAACCTTCTGTAATCGGAAAGCTAAACCTTAAAGTTGAAGACCTTAGAGATGTTCAAAGAATAGTTTGAAAAACATTTTATTACGGATGCAAGAAATTCAGTAATTTGGATTACTTGCTACACTTAACAAAAACTTAAAATATATTTTTTTGTTGTTTTCGGTCACTCATTTTTGAAACAAAATAAACTGGAAGAAAAGGCACTCTTATTGTTAGATAACACTTCCTGTCACCCAAAAGTTTATGATGTTTACTTTTGATGGACTTATAATGTGCCTTCCACCAAACTGTACAGAATTGATTCAGCCAATGTATCAAAACGTATTCAATTTAACCAAATTAACATATAAAAAAATGTATTGATGATTTGCACAAGAAATCAAGTGACCACGATTTTGATACTGCATTAACTCGGGCCTGGGAAAATCTCGAGTCAGCGAAAAGTTGCTAAGTATTGGAAACGAATAATGCCGGGAATTGATGATTATGACTCCGAACATGACATCTCATTAATTGTAATCCGTAATAGAACGACAGAAGAGAGTGCAGATAATTTTAATCCAATATTGACTTTACTATATAAAATTTCGCCTAGCGAAATTTTAATTTTTAAATTTTAAACGAAATCCGAAAAAGAAATCAAAAATCTGGAAAATGTTCAAGTTAAACATGAACCTAAAGAGGACGTTTTCTGAATGTCTCTGAATTAAATTGAACGAAGTTATAAATTTCTGAGATTTTTATTTTCAAGACATATCTTTGTTGAAAAATCAACAGTTTTCATTAAATTTTTCAATGTTTAACTTTTACTCGATATTTGCAACTTTTCGATTTTTGCAACGTCTGCGAAATTGGTTGCAATTATCGAGTTTGTACTGTATATCAGAAATAAAGCGATGGGGATGTAAATACCACCATTAATAAATGCATTTATATCAAGTATAATAAGTCACAAAATCCTAAGAAATTGTATCATTATAAATATATATTTTTTTACGAATTGTAATTAAAAAGCACTCAAAATGACTTCTTTGGGCAATCTAGTGTTAAATTGTCCCACGCAGTATTGTAATATAAAACAATATTACGCCATTAATAGCTTTTTCTAAACTACAGTTTAATTGTAGAATTTATACTAGGCCTTTGCATTTAAAAAACATCTTAACACTTACCAATTTTGTCGAAACACAACTTGTTAATATTTTAGTTATCGACGTTAAAAAACAATTAAGTAGCCAAACTTAGAACAGTAACTAGACTTTTCTGTTTTCCGATTATCGGTTGCAATTAAATGAAATTTCAAGTGCAATTAACGATTATAACATGTCTCCAAATAATCATATAAGAGCTACTTCTGAAACCCGGATAGCTTTGATTCGAAATACATATATTAAATGAAGTCCCCCCGGTCACGGAGTAATCATCTTTAATTTCTGCACGGTACACTTAAACTGAACTACTAAAACTGTTATGGTTACATTTGATGCTATATAATCCGTTTAAATTAAGCGTGACATTGTCGTCAATTCTGCGCGGACTTTCTATTTCTCGCTTCTTCTGTCGGCTATTGCTTTTAAGGCTACCCGATTTAAAATTTTTAGAGATATTACTTCCTGGATGTCTAAATATGCTATCGGATTGAACAGGCTTATTAAGATTAGCATCAGCTGGGATGCGACTCAGTGTTTATGTAGAGCAAGAGGGGCTTGAAATTATGGAAAATTGTACAATATGAAGGCAACTTTGCACCGGCCAAATTTTTCATATTAATAATTAATTTGGAATAGCTCTTTTACATTACGTGGTTTTTTAAACTAGATTTATTCATTACAGCATCCAATATCCTCTACTTTCTTCATTGCTTGTAATTGGATTCGAAGAAAATAAACAATTTTATTTTAGGTTGGTTTTAAATTAACTAGTCTCGAGTTAACTTTTGCGAAATCTAGTAATCGTGGATTTAGTTCATCAGTGGAGGTTATCCACTTTGAATTATTAATTTACCAACGCTAAAATTGTAAATTTTCTTTATTTTTGTAAAGTACTTAACCGTGTAATAAAAGTAAGTAGTAGTAATAATAAATATTATTTCAAAATACAGTTCTAATTTAGTTTACTTAATTCTAGGATCAGGAAATTCATTTCGACAGATGCTCACCGAGAAATTAATCGCATTTAAATAACTTGTGGGTTCAGTAAATGCACTTATGGCATTATTATTTCACTGAATAATTTACATTATGAGTTTTCGAGTTGCAGGTGTAGCTAACAATTAAGCTCTACAGTAAATTATTTTGTCACAATGTTTGGGGGCGGTATTTTTCCATCGTACAATCACTATGTATGTCCAAAAAAAAATATACCTTTCCTATCCTTACCTTTTTGTTATATGTAAACAGGCTGTAGGAATAGGCCCCGCGAGTCAATCAATCAATCAATTTGGTAAAACATAAGGAAGGGGAAATTATCTTGTACAAATTAATGTGATTTTCTTTTGACGTGAAGAAACTCAACTCTGAAGTTGATTACATCAAAAATACTTGAACGCATCCAAATCGACCACCATTTTAGATGTATGCAGCTTAGTCATTGCTGTTTTTATGACATAAATTTCAGTTATTTAGAAGCTGAGATGAATATCGATAAGCAACATGTATACGTCATTGCCTTCTATTCTGTTATCAAATGAAAAAAAAAATGTTGATCAAGCTATGGAATTGAACATTTCAACTTTGAGTGAACACTTTTTGAGTCATTAACAGTAAAAAAGTGGTTTGCAAGATCTCGTGATGGCAATTTTAGTCTTGAGGACGATCCACGTCCAGGTGCAGTAAAACAATGAAAATCCGAGTCAAATTCAAAAAGAGCTTGCAGAACAGTTAGGAGTTACTCACCAAGCAATATCACTTCGATTGCATGCAATAGGAAAAATACAGAAGGAAGGAAAATGGGTTCCTCATAAACTGACCGAAGAACACACAAACCGAAGAGCTGACATCTGCATGAATTTATTTCTCGCTACAAAAGAAAGAATTTTTGCACAAAATCCTTGCGGGTGATGAAAATTGGATTTTGTGCGATAATCCTAAACGCAGAAAACCATGGTTGATCCAGGCCAGCCATCAACATCAGTTGCAAAAATGAAGAAAGTGTTACAGTGTGTCAGGTGGGATTGGAAAGGAGTTATTTACGAGCTTCTGGAACCTGGTCGAACTGTTACAGCTGAACTTTACCAGATCAAATTAAGTAATGCTCTAAAGAAAAAAAAGACTATTTACGGGTCAAGGAAGACGGAAGGTGATATTGCTGCATGACAACGCTCGTCCACATATACTCATCTTCTCACCGCAAGAAAAATACATCAAATTTACTTTCCATGTTCTATTGGCACAAGAAAATAAGATATTTTTTTTTAATTCGACAGGACACCACACATAATATAGTATTCGGCAGCAGAATGAAAGAAAAATTAAAAAAGCCTACAAAGGTGAAAATTTCTCAAGTAAATGATTAGGTTGGGGAAATATAAATCCATAATTTTTACGTTTATTTCGGGGCTTTTTTAACATGGTTACAATCGTTTGTTTTGGCTCAAATATGTGCTGTTTTTTCGATAACTCGTTGCCATTTAGAAGGCAATTTCATTATGTCGCTTTTTCTAAACGTCCCTATTAGCAAAAAAAATTGAGATAGATAGTTTTCACAAGCATCTCTTGAGGTCATTTTTACACCACCAAAAGCTTCCAGAACATTTGTCGCACTGGTGAAACACGACACCTCTCTTACTGGCTAATTCTGGCCGCTTCTAGTCGATTGCAGTCTTCAGTCGGTCCACTTGCTTGCATTCAGCTCATAGTTTATGGTTCCCTTTCAATCTCATCAAACCTGCCTGGCTGTCAATCCTGGTTTGGCCACCGTTTGGGCTCTTCATCAGCCTTCGACCATGATCGTTTCCGCTTGACATTGTCGTATGTGGCACCAAAACATCGAGGTTCTTTTTGAAGCCAGCCTTATGCAAATGGTTTATAACTGTTTTGTCTTCGATCTTCAGCTCCTGGGCGCGTATTCTTGGAAACGGTGGATATTACCGTCGGTGGATTATAATTTGCATTAAAATTCTTTATATTATTTTAATTTTTCGCCGGCTACTTTAATTATTTTTTCAAATTTGCTAGCAAGTTTTCTATTATTTGGGGGAATAAATCCGCATTGATTTATCCAGTCGGAAATTTCCACCGATTTCAGGAATAGCGGCCCTGGGCGATACTACGATAACTCGTATGCCGGTCTACTTCGTTAATTTCCAGGATTGACATTTTTGACGATAGCCCTTTCAATGCGTGGTGCACCTTTGATATCGAAATTATGAGAACGGATTCGACGAAAGCAAAATTACCCATAATTTACTGTGACAGTATCGAGACCATAGACACCATTCACAATTTCAGCCGCCTTACTTGCGTTTTCGCCTTTATTGCAGCCAAATTGTAAAAGAGCGAATTTACTTTTTGTTTACGTCATAGTCCTTGAAACGCTGTAACTCACAACTGAATCGATCAATCAAAACAATGACTTAAGAATATTTTTAGTACATGAATTCCCCTTTCCAATGAGGGTCGGCGATCGATCGTCGTACGAGAAAGACGCGTTTTTGTCTTTCTCTGTATAGAAAAATTAAAACTTAAATTTTATGTGATTTAAATAAATAAATAATATGTTATATATAAAAGTTATTAATTAAATTAAATAAAATATATAATATAAAGTGTTATTAAATAAATATTAGTGAATTAAAATTAAAATTAAATTAATGAGAAAATATGTCAATATACATATAAATAAAATAATTTGTGTGACGCAGTGACGCAGCAATGATGAACATCATAAGATAAGTGTTTTTTGTTTTTCATATTTTTTATTTATATTTTGTTTAATTTATATTTTTTATAAAAATCTATCTAAATTTTAATTTTATTAATATAAATATGTTTTACTATTTGCATTTGTAATATGTGTCGTAGTAATGTTGTGGTATGGTTTACGGTGTGTGTGTGTATGTGTGTGTGTGCACAGCAACATTAGTTTTTATATCCCTTTTCCTGCCTGCCCACACAACTCTGTCGGTAAGGCAGGAAAACCATGTCAAAAATTTATTTTTGTATGTGTTTTGGACCAACCTACACATTTGTGCATTCCTTTCAAACTTATTTTCGTTCTGAAAAAACACTATGACTAAACACACAATTGTGTTGGTTGTACTTCAAATCAAGCGAAATTTTTAATTATTGTGGTAGAAAAAGGGATGTATATGTACATACATTCACGCAGTCAAATATAACGCAGTCTAGTTTAAAGACAAATAAGACAAAAAGGATGAAAATAAAAATACTCTTCAGTTGCTTATCATTCATTTTCCGTTCATTTTCATATGAATTTTTTATGCTAATTTCTCTTCGCTCTTGAATAGTAAAATGAATTTTCAGAAATGTTATGCAGTAACAAATTTTACTTTTCTATTCTAATAAGAAAGCGAAAATTCATTGTAGTACTGATTGGATAAAATGTATTGTTGCCTGTATTGAACGATCGAATAGATGATACATATCATTTCTTTCTACTTTATTCTTGATAAGTGAATAGTAAAACAAAATATGTATTTTTTGTTCCTTTACATATTTCTTGTTGAGATCAGTTTTACAATAATGCATTAAGTCCGTGGAAAGATTTGCTGACAACAATTTTTTTACTGATAATACGCAAAAAAAAAACTTTAAAATTTCATAAGAGTGATAAAGAACAGAAATATTTTTTATTTTCATTTTATAGTAAAATTTTATGGTTTTACATTTTCGCATAACCTACAAATTTCTTAAAATTTTTAATTTGTACATTATTTCGTACAATTCGATTTTTGTTTTTTATATATTTTAATTTTAATATCCTATACCACTAAAAACCTCTAACATTAACAAATTTCAACACAAAAAAAAACAAATCGACATCTGAGTATAAAAATGGCGGACGACTTATTTTGTATGAGTGTGACAAAAATTTCTTATCTTTACATACATTTTTTGTACATATGTATGTGAAAAATACTGCCATAAAAAAAGTCCAATTTACATTTTTATGGCAGTATTATGCTAGTAAACTACCACCATCACAACTATTCTCTCAGTAAAATTTTACTGACAACATGTTTTGTTTCGTACACAACCATTAAAATCTATATTTTTTTGCTTGCTTTTATTTTTACTGACAGCAGATTTTTCCCATGGAATAGGAACATGACACTGTTCGATCGGTGTAGAGTGAACAATACATTTTAACGAGCGACTTTTTTAAACCCTGATATAGGCGTATGTGTGGATTTGTGTGCATATGCATGTGTGTGTAGATTCATATGTATTTATACTTATGTATATGTTTAGTTATATATACGCATGTGTATATTTATATAATATGATTGAATGTTTTTACCTTTTTATAATCATTTTAATATTTTAAAATATTAATATTTTAAATGTGTATGTATGTAAATGTATGTGTATATATGTATGGAAGTGTGTATGTGTATATATGTATATGTATGTATGTATGTGTTTATGTATGTATGTGTGTTTATATGTATATGTATGTATATGTGTATATGTGTGTGTATGTGTGTATATATGTATGTAAATGTGTATATATATATATATATATATAAATATTCATGACTTTTTTGTAGATTGATTTAAAGGGATGAAACCTCATATGTGGTACGGCATGGCAAAGGGAAAATGGTTTTTAATTTTTTATTTCTATTTGTAATGACAATTAAATCTTTGATGTGATATCCTTCGGCCTTTTAATGTTGACTGTTTTTTTTTTAAATTGCTTACTGCTGGCACTATTTTATCTAGTTAAAAGAATTTCTGGCTCAATAATATTTCTTGAAACAGGTTCGTCTTTGCATGGGAATGATATATACGAATATCGATTGATTTGGATTCTAAATCCTAATCAACGACCTGCTCATGCACCAATTGTGTAAAAAGCCTTCCGCGTGGTTCTATCTTCCGTTCGTGTCATCACCTCACATAAATCATGATCGTTTTTGTTTGATTGAGACAGTATACTGCGGAAGATGCATAAAATCATTTTTGGGCTTAATTGGAATTCTAGCAAATCGCAATTCTAGCAATTAGCATTAATTTGGGAGAGGCTTAGTTCGGCTGGGTCATCTGTCAACTGGTTGTTTTGACGTGTAAATGGAGGAATAGGAAAATTTCTTGGCCGATTATTTTCGGATTTGTTTGTTGAAAAATCCAGTACTTCACCCGGGATTTATGTTGAAATCCCGGTTCAGCTCAACATATCAGATTCGAACATGATTAGTTAAGACATTGCTTAGCACGGCCGAACTCCAGAACTTCTCTAAAATCCATTTTTACATTCACATTTAATTCTGCTTACCTGATTTGACAATAATTGGTCGAGGTATGGCCAAGTTCCATTCAGAATTATCGAATTTTAGAACTTTATCAAAAAGACACATTAAAATCCCAATACAAGTTGATCCTAATTTATTAGAATCCTAGCCCAGCTCTACAATCTGAACTGGAAAATTTCGGTTGGAAACGGCCTATTTCATTCATTATAGCTGAATCCGAAAATTTCGTCAAATTCGGCTTTGCACCCCGAATTTGATCATCATTTGTTTTGAGTTTGCTTAGTTCCATTGAACATGCTAGAGTGCCAATCCAATTCTGCGTACCATATTTAACAGTTATTGGTTGAGGAATAGTAAAGTTCCATTGAGCATGATATAAATATCCTGTGCACTATAATTATACTTGGTAATTAATCGAATATTATTTATCAAATTAAATTAAAATTGTTTGAAATATCCTATCAGGTAGTTAATCTGGTATTGAATAACATTGATATTTTTCCGGGAACCATTGCCTTTGGGACCCTTACATATGAAATTTTTTGTTTTTTTTATATATATATTTTTTTTTTATTTTTTTTTTTATTTTTTTTATTTTTATTATTATTATTATTATTTTTTTTTTTCGATTTAAGGGTTAAATACTAATGAATTTTAGACTAAGTTTGATATAATTTAAATAATTATGGTTTCAGGAAATCCTATTGTAAGTCGTGTAATTGCAGGAGGATTAAATTAATAAATGTTTATATTATATTTAGGAAGCCGGAAAATATTAATTTAGAATTAAATTTCAGAAAATCTACAGACGTGAAATAATATTTCTTTGAAATATTAATTTGTTGATTGTGTAGATTAGAATGGTGTTGTCATTGCATTAATAACTATCGACTTTATTTAGGGGTCTGCAACTGGGCCGATTTAATCAATTAAATTTTGCATTAATTTACAATTACATTTCAGGAAATTTCCAGATGTCCGTGAAATAATACAAATTTTTTCTCAGGCTGCTGATTTAGAGAAACAATTGTTGAAGACCAATACCATCGTTATCCATTAAACTTATTAAACCTTTATCCTTCCTTAGTAGATTAGTATTGTGCTGTCTTTGTGTTACTAACTATCGGCTATACCTAGGTGTCTGTAACCGGGCCGATTCTGTCCCACTTAACTAACCTATCCAATCCTTCGGTTTTGTTATATGTAAAAAAGAGTGTACGGTGGGCCCGGCGTCACCCGGGAGCTCCTGTGTAAGAACTTGGTCGTGCATTCAGAATCAATCAATCAATCAATCAATGAATTCCCCTTTCCAATGAGTAATAAGTATGGCCCACTGCGACAGATACATCACGAGATATATGCCACTTAAGCCATCTAACGAAAAAATAATGAATTTATATTTCCCCAACCCATTATTTTTCACAATATTAACACAGAATTCGGGCAGGGCCTTATTATACTATTACCCGTAAAAATCTCTAAGATCACCCACGAAATGAGGTGTACAATTCAGAATAGGTATTTGTCTATCAATGAATTAATGAAATAGGCCTAGTAACATAAAAATCAACTTCAATTTACAATGTCCAACCAGGATAGGAGAACCTCTCCTTCGATTATGCTTATCACTTAAAATTAAAAATACCCACGCCCAAATATGCGGATGTTGAATGCATACCGATTTTATCATAAGTACCATAAGTAGTAAGTAAACGTTATCACATATCAGCAAATAAATTACCATATAATTAAATCATATATCGCGTATACATATATAAGTTTACAAAGAGAACTAAACACTACCGTTAATTATTTAAATTAAATTTACGATTAAAATTCAATTCTACTTACAATTATAATACAACAAAATTATTTGTCTTGGTTCGTTTTCAAGAAAACGGAATTGTACTGATCTAAGGTTAAAAGACCAATCACCTAAAGCTAAAATAGCAAGCTATATGCTATATTATGACTGCGTAAGAGGGTATGACTTGTTTAAAGTTGAAAGGAAATGCTTAAATAAACTCGTATATACGCTTAACATATACAGTAAGGCACATTTACACATACATGTGCATACGTAATGTATTTTATTTGAAATTACAATTTAATTCTATTTATATATTTAAGTAAGGCAATTCGATTAAAGACGATGCATAATATAACTTAACCGTGTTTTATATGCGCATATATTGCTTCTTATTTGTATTCCAGATAACCTTAAATACGATGATTTCAGCCATATCTCACTTCAGCATAGGTCAACGAAATTG
This sequence comes from Nephrotoma appendiculata, assembly GCA_947310385.1. Taxonomy (NCBI): domain Eukaryota; kingdom Metazoa; phylum Arthropoda; class Insecta; order Diptera; family Tipulidae; genus Nephrotoma; species Nephrotoma appendiculata. The sequence continues at coordinate 144,408,200 of OX371223.1, forward strand.
CACGTCAATTGACGTCAATTGCAAAATAACTAAAATCGAGCATTTGTAATTAACGTGATATTTTCAATTCGCTTGTCTTTATTTAAATCACTTATTGTATTAAGAAAATTCATACATAAAAATTGTAGACGAATAAATTTGAATATAAACCTTATATACATTTCCAATTATCCTGTACATACTTATTCCGACAACAAAAAAGCCATTCTTATAACGAAAAACACAAAACAACCATAATCTTAAGCATAAAAAACAAAATCAAATTTTTGAAATCCACAAAATATAAATAAGAAAAAATCTAGACCCTACCCCAAAATCGTATATGAACCCAACAATCAGCATAAATAAATAAGAAAGAAACCCAAAAGCAACAACAAACACACACACACACAAATATCGAAAGGATAAGAACAGCATCGACCGAATTGAAAAAGCTAATCAGTTCGACGACAACACAGAAGAAAACGATAGAAAATTTCAAAGAATTTATGCTTCATTGAAATTTAGAAGACATTGAATCGCCCCAATCAAGTGGATCCGTCACTCGACATCAATTTATATGTACATATGTATGTAATGTTGTATGATTAGATGTAATAAAGCAAAGAAAATGTTTCGGTTATTTTATTTTATATTGACATATCTTTGAGATTAAAGAGTTCTTAAAATATAATCTATTTGGCTTGGTTTAGTTTTATTTGTTATACTCATAGGAAGGAATTTTATTGTCGACACAAAACTATAAAAATTTCGTAACATACGCGAAGAGAACATAATTGGATTTCGCTATCGTTTTATGACACAAAAGAAAATGGATTAATGTTTATCTGCGAATTCAATTTTTAACCGTATTTAAACGAGGTAACTCGGAGGAGGAGGTTATAGAATGTTGGTCAGGTCAAAGTGTAGAAAAAGAGACTATTATAGCAGGATTTGCCTCCTGTGCTGCCTACCTATCCAAATTTAGCGCAAGTGCTGACACTGCCACCTTGTGGCGGCCAATGAAACTATTCCGTAACAACGGTCGGCTAAACGTGAGAGGGATGTGCTCTTTCTACATAAGACTTGCGTTATACATATACGCTGTAACTCCTAGCACTAAAGAAAACAAGACTAATTGTATACTAACATTAACAAACACGAATTATAATCGGATTCGTAACGAACAACTGTTAATATCTCTATACGTAATTGATTGGCTTTACTCTTAACTTTTAGTAATCGTCAATATTTTGAGGTTGTGTTGTGGCATTTACGTTGTTCAGATGTTCATAGAAAGCATTTATAGTTGTATTAGGTTTATCAGCACTGGCCGCGTGAACGTTCTCATAAACGAAATTAAATTTGAGTAGAAACATGCAATTTATACTCAAATTTCATTTCATTTAAGGGAACGTTTACGCCACCAGTGAAGATTAACACAATAAAACTAAAAATGCTTTCTACGAACATTAGAACAATGTAAATAGTACACCACAACCTCAAAATGTTGACGATATCAATGTTGAAATCGGAAGACTGACAGAGTATATAATGACACCATTAGCTCCAAACTTTTATCTTCCAACAACAACAGGATACGAACACGAAGTAATATGAAATGTGCAGTCAACATAAACTTTGACCATTATCTTTGAATCCAGGCACATCTTAATAATACCTTAGGACCAACCTTTTTCGAGCGTCTTTAGTGGAAGATTATCAAAACCTCCACAAAACCACAACAGTTGCTTCAATCCTTACTTTAGTACGAAAATCGCCATAACCCAAATATAACAAGTTGAATGAAAAAAGCACACAACTATATTAAAAGACTACATGGCCACTACTATAGTTTGCAAAATTACCGATTTTTGGAATTACCGGTAATTCGGTAAACGTTTCTCAAAAATCCGATTAACCGGGTTTTTACCAGTAATTATAAATTAAATTAAATTTTTAATAAAACAAGTGAAAAACAGCAAAAACTAGTGAAAATAACGCAATCAAAAATATTGTATTTCAAAATATGTGTAAATAACATATTTTTCCATTTTTAGCAATTCAAAAAAAAAATTTATTAAAATAATTATCAATAATTAAAAAAATATTCATTTGTTTTAAATAAAATTTAAACATCACTACTATGCCAATTCCCTTAATTTTCTAAAAGCTCTTTTTGCGTATTGAAATAGGCTCGTAAAAAAAACATCGTATCTATGCTATCGTCATTTAAATTTGATGTTAACTACGTACATAATAGCAAACCAGCCGCTGAAAAAGCACGCTACGATTGACACTTGTCGGACGAATGGTCAAAATTTTGAATAAATACCAAGTTTGAATATTTACTTTTAATGTTTTGTTCTTAAAAGAAGTCCATCTCTCTTTTAATCACATTCTAGGAATATTTGGATGTGTTTCTGAAAGGGATTTATTAATTTTATCATCAATTGCTCGCTGTAGCTTTTCCTTCATTGACATCATAAGAACAGGGGATAAAGATGTTGAAGTAGATTGATGATCATTTGAAGATAAAGTAGCGGCTTTTGAAAATTCAACTTCTGGTTCTGTTGGAGTGGAGTATTTACACAAACAGTACGTATATACATACACAACTACTGTGAAAACCAGTGTTAACCTAGTGTGCATAAAATATAATAAAATACTATAGTGAAGTTTCTGACAAACTAAAAATGGCAAAAAAATTTACAACTGCCCAAAAAGTGTAAATCTAAACTTTCAAAACACAATTTGTTTTGTAAAACGAAATAAACTTATAAAAATATCAATTTACAATGGCAAGTTAATTTAGCCACAACCATGAGTCACAATCTTTCAATATGTTTTCTAGAAGCCAACATACCCATGCGGTGGGGCAGTAACAGATTTTTCCCACCTCCAAAATTTTCCTATAGTAAGAAGTATTGAATTTCTAATTATTTATTATAAATTGAAATTGGAAATACAATAGTTCACAAATTCAATTGTTCGCCTGAATGACATTCTTGTTTTACGTTATCAATATACAAATTTTCGTTTGTTTTTATTGGTTTAGGATTAAAATAGGTATATAGGTTTTGCAATTCAAATTCACGATTTTGCACTTCAAATACACGATTTTGCACTTCAAATACACGATTTTGCACTATAAATTCACGATTTTGCAAATCATATTCAATTTTTTTTATTTCAATCTCAACTTTTTACAAGTCAACATCAATTTTTTACAATTCAATCTCAATTTTTTATACTTCATTGTCAAGTTTTTGCAAAGCAAATTCGTGTTTTTACAAACCAATTTCAATTAAATGCAGAGCAAATTCAAGTTTTAATATTTCAAATTCATAAATTTTTTACAACTTTTTGCAAAACAAACTAAGTGCACCCAATTCTTAACCGATTATGATGGGATTGGGTATGTTGGATGGAAATGGGATTCTTAAAGAATTTTTGGAGAAAATTCTGGAATATGGTCACCTGGGACGGAACTCGATCAATTCTTAACGGATTTTGATGGGATTGGGTATGTTGGATGGAAATGGGATTATTGAATGATTTTTGGAAGAAATTCTGGAATATGGCTACCTGGGACGGAACTAGATAAATTCTTAAGAATTGGTCGAGTTCCGTCGCAGGTAGCCATATTCCAGAATTTCTTCCAAAAATTATTTAATAATCCCATTTCCATCCAGCATACCCAATCCCATCATAATCCATTAAGAATTGATCGAGTTCCGAACCAGGTGGCCATATTTCAGAATTTCTTCGAAAAATCAGTTAATAATCCCATTTCCATCCAACATACCCAATCCCATCAAAATCCGCTAAAAATAAGCGAGTTCCATGCCAGCTGGCCATATACCAGAATTTCTTCCAAAAATCATTCAATAATCCCATTTCCATGCAACATACCCAATCCCATCATAATCCGTTAAAATATAAGCGAGCTCCGTACCAGGTGGCGTTATATCAGAATTTCTTCCAAAAATCAGTTAAGAATCCCATTTCCATCCAGCATACCCAATCCCATCAAAATCCGTTAAGAATTGATCGAGTTCCGTCCCAGGTGACCATATTCCAGAATTTTCTCCAAAAATTCTTTAAGAATCCCATTTCCATCCAACATACCCAATCCCATCATAATCGGTTAAGAATTGGGTGCACTTAGTTTGTTTTGCAAAAAGTTGCAAAAAATTTATGAATTTGAAATATTAAAACTTGAATTTGCTCTGCATTTAATTGAAATTGGTTTGTAAAAACACGAATTTGCTTTGCAAAAACTTGACAATGAAGTATAAAAAATTGAGGTTGAATTGTAAAAAATTGATGTTGACTTGTAAAAAGTTGAAATTGAAATAAAAAAAATTGAATATGATTTGCAAAATCGTGAATTTGAAGTGCAAAATCGTGTATTTGAAGTGCAAAATCGTGAATTTGAAGTGCAAAACCTATAACTTCAAACGCATTTATTTATTAAGTTTCTGTCATTGCAGGCCCACCTAATACACGCACCCTTGATCAGGAAATTTTACTCGAAACAGTACCCAGCAAATGAAGCAATCAAATCAATATCGTCACCTCATATAATTCCGCCCAAAATTGGTGTCATTGACCATCGAACCGCCACTACACTTTTTTACTATAGCAAAACCTTAAAAGTAAACAAAATCCACGACTGCCCCACCGCACAAATATACTGGCTTCTAGAAAACATTAAGAATGGTCTAAGTAGCATAATTTCATATACCGTTAAGCGTATACTTCTTTACGATGCCTTGCCATTAACTTTTAATCCTCACTACACATGATTAGTGTTGGTTACATTTAAACAGGATACTTATGTATATACACTTTTAAGCTTTTGTAAGGTTTTTTGTCAATTTGTCGAAAACTTCACGCTACCAATAAAATGAATAAGATATATTCGTGAAATACAGTTAGAAGAGTAGTTTCGTATATATCTATGTTAAAAACATGGATGTGTACATGGATATTTTACATTTGTAGCAGAGGCGTAGGATTTTTTAAGAATTACTTTTAATTAAAGAACCTTATTTTTTGGTTAATTCATAAACAAAAATTGAAATAATTAAAATTAAAACATATGTATCAATTTTTTTACTCTTACCGAAATACCGGTAAAAAAAATTATTTACCGGTAATTCGGTAATGCCTTTATAACCAATTTACCGGTAAACCGATTTACCGGTAATGCAAACACTAGCCACTACCAAATGCTCCAACCGATAGTACAGGCAGGAAACTGAGAATTCGTTATCAACAAAGCTATAGACGAAAACTACATATATAGTACAGTGACTCACAGCTTATTTGATCCAGTCGCATTTTATGAACAAAATTGTAAATATCTCGCGATGTCTTATTTTTTTGAAAAAAACTAAATGTAATATGAAAGCTATATTTATTTTTATTATAAAACACAAAAAATAAAATAAAAATTCTAATGCATATCAAAATTACATTAAAAAGTTCATTATTTCAACCCAAAACCAACTCACAGCTTAAATGATCCACTGCCACAAACATACTAATACCATCAAATTTCGTCAAATTACTTTTGTTAGTATTGCGTTTTTATGGCATTTGGCATTATTGTTGTTGGTATCGATATAATGCATAGGAAACAAAACGTAGTAAAACAAAACAAAAATAAAAACCAAGAAAAATATTTCCACTACGAGTACAACAAAAATAACAAATTTTGGTTTCACGATACAGTTAAACAAATTGCATACAGTGTGCAAGGAAAGTTTCTGAGCATCCGTCGCTAAATGTACTAATGGTGATATAGGTAGTCGATGCTTCCAATTTATCGAAATTGTTGTGCGAACCTCCATCATATTCCTAGTCATACACAAACGACTTTGATGCTACAAAGATCTTGCGAGGTAACACAATAATGCGATTACACTCTAATGCGATTACACCCTGCAATCGAAGTTCCTATATTTTCTAAATTTGTATTTGTTGATTAGTTCCGTGTAACAAAAAACAAAAAACAAGAAAAAAAAGAAAAACCATCAAAATAAGATATCGCGAAATATTTACAGTTATGTTCATAAAATGCGACTGGATCAAATAAGCTGTGAGTTACTGTATACCAAAAAAAAAAGTGAGGGGATTATGTCGAATCCAAAGAAGTTAAAATACTGGAGAATAGGTGGCAATATTTTACCCATATAAAATTTGCTATTTCATCTGTCACAAGCCAGAATAGGATGGTTATATAAAAAATTCATATGGTTTATTCATATCTCGCGATAAGAACCCGTCAAAGCAGTTTTTGTTGTTGTACGAAGTGACGTTTTTATTTTGCGCTTTAAAATTATAAATTATAAATTTTTAAAATTATTAATTATAATACATAGAAATAATAAAAACTTTATCAAATAGTTATTTGTTTATGTAGTGGTGCTTTATATCATAACAAAAATTACAAACTTTTGTGCAAAATGAAGTGTATGGTAAAAAAATGCCAAAATACTTACGCCTAAAAAATACAAGAAGGAATATCTTACCATCACTAAGTTTACCAAGTGTTTAAATAAAATAAAATGTAAATTATGTTAAGAAGTTAGTGATTTGTGGTAAATTTATTCTTAATTTAAGTTATAAATCAGAAAAAATTAAGAAAACAATTTTGGTTGTTGGCGTGGGGTTCTTATAGATTTTTTTGTTGTTGTAATCCCGTTGATTTAGATGCTTTCTCTTTTACCCTCCGAATTTGTGACACTTGACAGTTGCTTATACTCTTGACAGACTAGGGTTTTGCTAAACGCGTTTAGCTAAACTAGTTTAGTTAATCTACTACAAAACCAATTAGATTGACACACTATGAGGCTTAGCAAACCCTATTTCAATAATAAAATACGGTAGCGCTATGTTTGTCCGGAATCGGTATTAAACAAATGTCATTGACAGAACTATACAGAACAACGATATTACAAAAAAAACCATGCAACTTTTATGATGGATTTTTTGGTTATATATACATAGATTTATACTAAATCAAAATTATTTAATTTAAAAAAAATTAAATTTTTAATTTTAAATTGGACCAATTTGAAAATAGCTATCGCGAACTCTACTCGATTGTTTAAAAAAAAAACGCAGCTTTTATTTGTCATGGTATTATAACCCTTTCGAACTCAATTTTTTTTTTTTTAATTTAAGTTCACCATACACAAATGTGTATGTAAATAATGACAGGATGTAATGTCTTCCGTATTTTAACGGATCTTAGATAAATCGGAATTCTTTTTGAAAAAAGCATAACAATTTGTTAACAAATTAATCATATAACATAATTTATTTGTTCTTGATAACATATTAATTATTTTATCATTATTATAGTTACTGTTATTTTTCGGACGAAAACAAAATTAAGTGGTTTACACAAATGTGTACACTGGTCTTCAATTACCACCGAATTCTATGTTTGACATCTTCGTTTGTCGTAATCGAAACTTACATACACAATTGTGTATGCGGGTCAGGAAAGGGATAATACGCACTCTCAGAGGTATGCACAAATGTGTATGTTGGTTTATATCACATACAAAAATTAATTTTTGACATGATACGTTTTCGTTACCCACACAATTGTGATAGCAGGAAAGGGGTATAACCTTACCCGGCCAGTATACACAATGCAAATTTTAATTACGAGAAACGAATGTGTCAGAATAGAATTATGTGTAAATTGAAGACCAGTATACACATTTGTGTATTTCATTTAATTTTGTTTTGTTCAGAATAATAACACTAACTATAATAATAATAAAATAATTAATGTTATCAAACACAAATAATTAATATGTTATATAATTTATGTGTTATCAAATTAGTATGCTCTTTTTTAAGAATTCCTATTTAACTAAGATCCGTTAAAATACGGAAGATATTACAACCTGTCATTATTTACATACATATTTGTGTATGTTGAACTTAAATTGAAGCGAAAAAAAATGTTGAACTCGAAAGGAATAACTCAAAAAGTAAGCGACATCTATCATTGTATCACAGTACTAAATGGCATTGTCCTATTTATAAATTTTAACCTTCATTGTTAGATGGCGCTCTCGCTAAACCCATTTTAATGCGATAAACTTCAAAATATTGAGAGATTAGTGCACTAAACCGGTTTAGTTACTAAACCTAAAACAAAACTCGTTTAGCTAATCTCGAAGTTGACACATTAAGAGATAAACTCGAAAAAATGATTAAACGCGTTTAGCTAATCGCTAGTCTGTCAAGGGTATTAGGCTCATTCTGAAATTTTAACTTCTTTGGTCGAATCACACAGATATAACATTACGATAATTATTCCGACGATTGCTAACCACTTAAGTGACGGCTTTTTAATCTGAATACAATTTTTTTTTTTCAATTTTTTTTTTCAATTCATAAAACAAGTTTTGCCCGAGTCTTGCTCAAATCAAAAAACAATCGAACTACGCGCTCGAGTCACGCTCGGACAAATCACTCAAGTGATTAAGATAACTAGCCCATCTTGGCTAACCAATAACAAAACCTGCTGGAAGCAATTTCACAAACCAGTTAACCCGTTGCCGCACACTTTTAAATTGACGACTGTGCTCAGAAACACACTTTCTTGTTTTCAATTGTTTATGACTGTTTCTATATGAAATAGAAATATAAATAATTATTTATATGTTTGGAAGAGAAAATTATCAGATTTTCTCACAGTTTTTCTATGAAAACTCTCGACGGTCCTAGCCATCATTTGCTCATCACAACATTTTTTCTCTCCAGAGAATAAATGATGGCTATATAACTTGGAATTTGGACCCGGAACTAAATTCTTTTTTACCATGCAATATCACAACAGATGCAGAATCTTTATTGGTGGACGCCATGCTTGGTTATAATTTGAATCAAATAAATACAATTGCTAATAATCGTGATACATTATTGGATCTTGTCTTCAGCAACGACATTGATTCTTTCAAAATTTTAGAATCCGCATTACTTTTTGTCATAAACGATATCAATCACAAGTCATTGGATATTTGACTTAACTAGAATAGCGAGTTCAGAACACCTACAACCAATGAAATACAATTTCAAAAAAACAAACCGTATGGGGCTACAAAATCACCTAGAATCCATCAACTGGCAAATAACTCTCAATTCCAATGATATAAACGAGAATGTGGACAGATTTAATTACATTATGCTGCAAGGCTTCGAACTTTATGTACCAATGTGCTGCAAACTGCAACATGCTCAGTGGTACGATGATAGACTAGTTAACTTAAAAAATCGAAAGTCGAAAGCGTTCGCCAAATGCAGATTCAAAGTCTATTTCAATACCTATCCAGTAGTACCTTTTTGTATTTAAACGTGCCATCAAACTGATTTTTGGGGGTAAACATCTGAGGTAAGTATTGTACATGTTTTTGTGAATTTGTCAGCATGAAAATTAGGGGGTAAAAATCGAATTAAAACATGGAAATAAACAAAAAAAAATCAGTTTTATTAATAAGAAATATTCCCTTCTCTAGCCCGAATGACAGCTTCCACTCGATGCTGCATTGATTTCACCAAAGTTTTCACAAAATCTTGAGGTATCGCATCCCATTCCTCTACGATTGGCTGTTGCAGCTCCTGGAGACTCGTTGGAGCAACATCTCTGGCTCGAACCATTCTTTTCAACTCGTCCCATAAATGTTCGATGGGATTCAGAGTCGGGCTTCGAGCTGACCACTCCATAACACACACATCCACCTCTTGAAGGTAATGGTATATTACACCATCCGTATGCGGTCTCAGGTTATCCTGCATAAACAGAAAATTTTCACCAATAAACCCGGCAAAAGGTACGACGTACTCCTCCGTACTTCCTCAATATATAGCGTTGAAAATTAATTGCTCTTGATCAACAGCCAATATTGGCTCGTGCGATGAATACAAGATCTGTCTTCGCCTCTAATGATATCCTTCCCCAGAACATGCACGATCCACCGCCATACGAGACACGTTCTTCAATGCAACATTGTGCATTTCGCTCTCCTTGTCTTCTGTATACTCATTCTTCTTCTGTCCAATTCAAATGCTCTCGAGCCAACTCACGACGGGCTCGTCGGTGGGCCGCGGTCAATTTCGGCCTGTTTGCTGGCCTGTGTGCAGTCAGATTAACTTCTCGAAGTCATCTTCTAACTGTCCACCAACTGACTTCGACTTCATGAACTTCTTGGGGCGGCTCCCAGTTGAACCGCATTCATACGGCAACGCAATTCGCAACGAAGTTGTTACAAGAAAGGTCATCACGCTGTGCTGTAGCACGATGTCGGCCAGATCTTTGTCGCCGTCTGAATCCACCAGTTTCCGGATATCTCTGCCACACTTGACGAATGGAGAATCGGCTCAAATTTAGTTGTAGAGCCACTTCACTTTGGTGCTGCCCCGCATAAACTAGTGCAACCACTTGTGCGGCTACCTATGGTGTGGTATCCATTTCTTTGCTCCGGTTGAAGACGTAATCAATAGAAGATCGTTCAGGCTAAGCGTCGATATGCGAATGATCACAATTCTCAGCGAGATATTTCATGGCATGCTTTTGTATTGACCTTGTTGAATTATTTTTAGAATTTGATTCGAAAGCCTGGGGGTCTATTATGAAATTTTCGACCGCGTTTTTTTTTTGTCGACGTTGTCGAAAATTTGGTATTATGAAATATTTTCGACCGCGTTTCTTTTTCGACGTTGCCGAATTTTTGTATTATGAAATACTCGACGCGTTTTTTTAGATAACGTCGACTATTTTACGACAGCTCTTGTGGTGTCGAGTACATAAAAGAAAAGTGTTAAGTGTTGAGAAATAAAAAAAGTTTGTTAGTAAAAATATATTAATAATTTAAACTTATAAAATTTTAATTAATAAAAATTAATTAATTAATTTAAATTTAATAAAAAATAATTAATTTAAATTTTCACATAAAAAATAATTAATTTCATTTTTTGACATCGTCGAAAAAAAATTTCATAATAGCGATTTTCGACGTTGTCGAAAAAAATACGCGCGTCGCAAATTTCATAATAGACCCCCTGCTATATACATTTGACAAAAAATCACTTTGTTGACATGGTATACAAGTACAAAAAGGTACCACTGGATAGGAATTGAAATAGACTTTGAATCTGCTAAAAAAAATTAACAAAATATTGGATTTTTTTGACATTTTTGAACTTTTGTAGAAAATTGAGCAATGTGCGATTTTTTTGCACCCAAGTGTAGTAACGAATTTGAAATTTATTTCAAATCAAAATACAGGTCGTATCTCAATCAAATTCAAGAAAAAATCTAAGTAAATCCAAAACAATTTTGGAAATACTTTAGGAATAAACGCGAAATTGAAGGATACCCTGATAATATGGCCTACAACAATACCTGCTCTTCAAACGCCAAAGATATGTTCGCGTCGTTTTTTCAATCAATCTATGAGGCGAACATTTCGCTCGAACGGATGCACCACATATTGAAAGATCATCCTGGAATAAAGGTCCTGAAATTCTTTAAAACGCATGGTCTCACCAATGCTCAAAAAAAGTTAGAGTGGAAAGAACAAAGGAGTTGTTACGCTTGCACGAAAGCAGCGATTTGCCGAATTTGGTTTTCTCCGATGACTCACCGTTCGTTATTGAGCAATATGTGAACAAGCAAAACGACCGGATTTACTTGCCCGGCCGTTCTACTGAAAATTTGGACCAACAGATTGCCACTCGAAACCAAGCGCCGCCGATGGTGATGGTTTGGGCCGCTGTAACGACCGAAAGCCGTTCACCGCTCGTTTTTTGGACCGTGGCATCAAGATAAATGCTCAAATTTATCGGGATCATGTGTTGGAGGGAGCGTTGAAGCCTTGGGCACAATAACGTTTCGGCCGCTAGATTTCTCAGTTTGGAGTATTTTGAAGACCAAGGTTGGGATAAAAAATACCAAAGTGTCGATCATATCAAGCAAACGTTTCGCCGGGAATAGGCCAAAATACCGCTGAGGTATTTCGTGCTGCATGCAATAGCTTTGTCCGCCGTTTGAAGGCCATAATCGCGTCTAAGGGTGGCCAAATCAAAAACTGCTAATGCAATACGAAAATTTAAATATTTGCGAACATTTTTTACTTTGATTCAATAAAATTCATCAAAAAATAAAAATTCTGTGGCGTTTTATTTTGGTGACACTTCGTGTTAGATACCCTGTATATCAAACCGGCAACAATTTGTAATAATGGGAAATGAGAAATCAAACGTTATTAAAGTTACGTCTGGGGTTCCCCAAGGATCACACATTGGGCCTTGGATATTTATTGTTTTCATAGATCGAATAACTGAGATAATCAAAAACTCAAACGTGCTCATATTTGCAAATGACGTGAAAATCTTTCGTACTGTTAATGGAATGCAAGATACGAAGAAACTTCAACAAGACATCGATAGATGTAGTGAGTGGTGTGATCGAAACTCGCTCTACTTAAATATTAAGAAATGCAAAATCATGTCTTTCCATCGTAAAAGAAATCCAACAACGAAGTATTGCAGTCAATGAGATTATAGACTTAGGTGATACATTTGTCGAAAATGCCAGTTTCAATAGGCATATTGAAAATTGTATTGCGAAAGCGAATGCCATATTTGGATTTGTTAAAAGATGGAAAGGTGAATTTAAAGACACTCAAACCTTGTGCTCACTCTATGTTGCTTACATTCGATTTCAACTAGAATACGGTGTCACGGTCTGGAATCCATACTATGATGTGCACATTAAAAGAACTGAAAGCATTGAAAAGAAGTTTCTGATTTTCTTTTTAAAGAAAAGTGACTAGGATTACGACCACACCTTACCATTCCATGAAATGTGGCTCGCTTACCTCCATACACAACAAGATGCATGGATTACGAAATATGCACGGTTGAAAATAGATTTCTCTTAGGCGCGGCTTGGTCACACTGATTTAGCCTACATCTTGGGAAACATATCAATTCATGTGCCATGTAGAACATTTCGAAACCATGAGTTTTTAGCACTAGAACACCATTCTACAAACTATGGAGAAAACAACCCCATTAATAGGATGTCTAAATCATTCAACATCATCGACGACCTATTCGACTTTAATTCATCAAAGGACAACTTCAAAAATATTCTGAAGAATTATATTTTAAATGTTAAATCAAAATTTGATTCAAAATTATATTCCTTTTTTGTTTAAAGTTTTTTCATTAAATTTTTTTGTGTTTTAATTTGTGTTTTTATTTGTTTTAAACTAAATAATTTGAAATCATACATGTTAATCACAGAATAGATTTCTTTCAATAAATAAATAATACATGAACGAAAAGATGCTGAATAAAACTTATTGAAGCAAAATCTGTTCACGTAAACTTCTCAAACAAAAAGACCAACTGGATAATAGTAGAAATGAACTATTAGCAAATTCCCTATGCAAACACGGCAAAATATTTAGGCATGACTCTAGACGCGAAACTAAAACGGAAAGAGCATGAGAAAAGAAAAAAGAAGACTTAAACATTAAATACAGAAACATGACGGACTTATGGTATTCAGCTCTGGGGTTGTACAAAGAAAACATATGTCAATAAGTAGGAAATAAACACTGGTAACTTTTGAGTACCTTGTCAAAAAAAAAAATTATTCGACCTAGTTCCGAACATATAGTCAAGCCACTTTAGGGTAATTCACTTTTTGTGTATTTTGTTTCTATTTTTCTGTCAATCTGTATTCAATTAGAAGTGCCAGAAAAATTATAGTACATACAAGCTTTTAATGTACAAAATATACAAAAATAAACAACAAAAATGTCGTATCTATCAAAATATATCATCGCGAATTTTTCTGAATATAAATATTCACGCGCGAAATGTAATCTTACCTTTTATATAGAAAGGGCAAGTTGGGTAACTTTGTTACCAACATTAAAAAATTTAATTTACCCAAAAGTTACTCTTGGTCTATTTCCGAAAATGCCTAATATCATCCAGTCATTCTAAAGCAAGCTATACGAGGAATAGTTAATGCAACGTGGTACGTAAGATATGACAAGTTCCATAGAGATCTGACACGTGAGAAAACATGGGAAACGTATTAGTATACAACAACATGTTAAGATACGTCGGATGTTGGATGGTACAAACCCAGTAGGATGGCTGCGAAGTAAGAAACCACTTGACCTACTAGATGACCTACCTTAACCTTACTGAAACTACCTTGATATATCTTGTCATTCAGCTAACGCAGCTTTGTATATTAAAGAGTGTTTCATTTTGAGGTATATAACTTTAAGTTGGCAACACTTTTTCAGGGACAGCCGATTTAACAGCTGAGCGTTGATTTTTGGTTAGTTTGGTTTGCCATTTCATAATGAATAGACTCACACCAGAGCAATGTTTGCAAATTGTTCAAATTTACTTTGAAAATAATGCTGCGGTTCGTATGCGTCGTTCTTCGAAATTTATCGCACTCTACACAGAGCAATTAATTCGATTACCTATTGATCGCTTTCACACCACGTTTACTCCAAATGATAATATGCGTCCCATAAGATTCCATATAGAGGGCACCGAGCAGGCGGTGACAGCTGTAGCCCGTAGTATCGAATAAAATCTAAATGAATCGATTCGTCATCGTGCACAAGAATAAGGACTTCATCCGAAATTTTTATCGAGGATTTTGCGTAAGTACAGGGTTATCCAATTCGAGGTTGATAAAGTAGAAATCTGTATACCGACATCTGTCAAAGATAAACGTCAAGTACGCTGTCATTTATTTAGTTGACATTCTGCCATTTAAGAATATGGAGCATTTAACAATCGACCAACGCGTTAAAATTATTAAATCTGCTGATGCTGATTTTTCGAACAAAATTTTCTTCAGTGATGAAGCTCATTTTTCGCTTGGTGGATACGTTAATAAGCAAAACTGTAGAATTTGGGACTCAGAAAATCCACAATTGATTGTAGAGAAGCCATTACACCCGGAAAAAGTCACTGTTTGGTGCGCATTGTGGTCTGGTGGTGTGATTGGGCCGTATTTTTTTGAGAACAACCATGGACGAACCGTTACCGTCAATTCTGAGCGCTATGGCCGCATGTTAACCGATTATTTTTTTACGAAAATCGAAGATTATGATCTTGACGATATGTGGTTCCAGCAGGATGGAGCAACCAGTCACGTAACACGAGCAAATCGAGATCTTTTGCAAGAGAAATTTCCTGGACGTTTGATTTCGCGATTGGCTGATGTCAATTGGCCTCCAAGATCCTGTGATTTAACGCCTTTGGATTTCTTTTTGTGGGGCTACGCGAAAGATCGTGTTTACGCAAACAATCCTCAAACTCTTGACGAATTGAAAACTAATATTCGTAAGGTAATGGCCGAGATACCGCCCGAAATGTGCCGAAAAGTCATTGAAAATTACCTCAAAAGAATCAAGGCCTGTAAGAAGTCCCGTGAAGGACATTTGAATGATATCTTGTTTAACTAAAAATGGCAAGGATCAATCTGTAAAATGAAATAAAAATTACAATACATTCCGAATATTTTGTGTGTTTTTTTTAAGTTTACTTTATCAAGCTTGAATTGGATAACCCTTTATATTGGTTTACATGCTTAAAAGATTCAACTTGTGTCATACGACGATCGTTCGCGCCGCCAATTCGGCGAATGGATCGAAGCCAATATTGACATGGATCAAAACTTTGCATACAAAATTTTCTCCAATTATGAAGTTTATTTTTGGTTGCTTGACTACGTTAACAAGCAGAATTGTTTAATAATCTTTTTGTGCGTCAATTGGATGGTTTTGACATCAGAGACATGTGGTTCCCGCAAAACGGGGCCGCATACCATACTGCGTGCGATACAATTAATCTACTGAAACAAACATTTTAATGAACGATAATTAGTTAACACCGCTAGACTATTTTCTTTGGAGGTATGTCAACTTAGTTGACTACTATGATAAACCGAAGATTATTGAACACTTCGCAGCCAACATTTGACGGGTTATTGCCGAAATACGACCAGAAATGCTACGAAGAGTGATCGAAAATTGAACCTCCAACGCCATGTAGCGCTAGCCGCGGCGGCCACTTGTCCGAAATCATGTTCATACATTAACGGCATGAAATTATCTTTCAAATTAAGTCACATTCGGGCCATTAAACTTAGTTTTCTACTATGTTGAATATGTCGGATTTTGTGACAACTAAACAGCATTTGCGGGAAGTGTTAATTTTTTGTTTTATTTGGAAAAAAAATGCAGTTGAAGCACATCGAATGCTTGTAGAAGTTTACGGTGACAATGCTCCAACCGATAAACCATGTAGAGAATGGTTTCGAAGCTTCAAAAATGATGATTTCAGTGTTGAAGATAAGCCACGCTTAGGACAACCAAAAAAATTCGTAGACGATGAATTAGAGCCATTGCTCGATGAAGATCCGACTCAAACGCAAGAGGAACTTGTCAATACGTTGGGAGTGACCCAACAAACAGTTTCCGTACGATTGAAATCTATGGGCATGATTAAAAAGCAAGGCAATTGGCTCCCTTAAGAATTGAAACCAAGCGACGTGGAAAGGCCTAGGAATAGTGACTGGTGACGAGAAGTGGATCTTCTACGATAACCCCAAGAGGAAAAAATACTACGCGTTGCCCGGCCAATCGTTGCCATCGATATCGATATATTGTGATATATATCATTGCAAAATTTAAAAAATCTCCTACAGAATTTGGCGCTTCTAGTACACAGATGTCTACCACATTTCGCATGGATCTACCAATTTATAGAAAAAACTTTAGTATGAAGCTTTATTCCAAATAGTTAATCCGCCTGGTCTGTAGAGATGTTTAATTTTGGCGAAATAAAGTTATCTTTATCAAAACTCGTCATTTTCGATAAAATTTAAAATATGACCTGAACTAATTTTGTTTGAAATGTAATTTAAAATCGTGTATGATGAACCAATTTGTCACATTTCGTATGATCACTGGGATCTCCAAATTTATAGAAAAAGCTTACATATGAAGTTTCATCCCGATTAACCAATTACAATGACCGAATTTTTGCTGAAAAAGTTGTTTCTCAAAAATTGTCATATGTCCGCTTAAATTTTGGAAAACTGTTCTGGGCCGGTATTGTTGCAAAACTAATTTACAATTTTATAGTGCATAGTCATTTTTCTTATAAATGAAATACTTTTCAAAATATTTACAAAAAACGAAAAAAACACCTTTGGAAGATGTCATTTCCGGTGGACCGATTTCCCCCAAACATTAATGGGACCTCCAAATTTATGGTAAAAGCTAAAGAAGTTTCAGGGTGTTGAGCGCCAACAGACATTTAGTCTGCACCCACACACAGAGGCTTTACAATAACTACTTTTTTTTACTCTGGCAATATCGCTAATGGTAAATCTGAAAAAATTTCAAGGTCAAAATGTTTCATGGTTACTAAGTATGCATGCGTACACCACGCTGAGAAGCAGTGGCCTAGACTATCAAATAATGCAGAGCTTTCCAAGTGTAACTACGCATATAAAGATTTTCTATGGTCTAACATATAGCCTCGTCGTACGGCTTATGGTAGCAATTTTACGGAGGCTTTGGTTCTAATAGGCAAACGTTTTGGATGAATTTGGAGTAAATTCTCCTGCAGTTAATTTATACAAAAACGGCCATGCTTAATTAAATAATCCTTCAAGAATTAATCTAACGGTTTACCAATAATGCTTGAAATGTTTTCATTACTGGAATTATATTACTACTCTAGTGATCATCCTAGCCACAGCCTTTTCCGCTGCATTATGTTTAAGTTTGGTTGGGCGTGATACATGCTTCATCCTTATGCGGATCATAGCTGCGGTGGCGAGCTGTATTCTGCACAAGGTATTCTTAGACGTTTGTTGTGGCGTTGCAGGATTTTTGCATCATTGTAAGTTACCATTTGAAATTGAAACTCAGTGCGCAAGTTTTTAAAAGGAATTTGCAGTATCCGAAAGGAGAATTAGATGCATTCACGCAAAGTACAAGAGATTTTCCGCAACTCACACTTGAATTAGATAATTCTTAGAATAAAAAAACAATCTGTTATCGTTTGCATACTGATTTACGAAAAACTATATGTTTTAGGGTGAAATCGTATACCTACATCATGGGCCAGCTTCAACGACGTTACGTAATCTGTTTCAGATTCCATACACATACAAGATACGTTCAAGTTTTAAACGATATGGCTTAAAAATTTACATTTAATCGGATATTTAATTTGTGAATATATCAACTTTCATTAACTACTGTTTTTAAAATTCCCCAGAGACTATAAATCACGGGATACTCATCGTAAAACGATAATGCATCAATCAGTTAGTAATTAATGTATCATATTGCAATTGAATCATTCGACGTGTATGTCTATATGACAGAAATTTACAAAATTACAATAATCCCAATCACCTTTCACCACACCTTTTGTTCGAACAAAATTCAATTTAACACGAAAAGTCGCAAAAACTGGGTAGGATGATGACTTTATCTGAACGTTGTCATATGTACCAAAATAAAAATCGAAACAATATTTTAGAAACTATTGATAAAACTATATCTCTTTATACGAGTATGTATGAGTGTATTACAAAACAAACAAAACCTTATCGTTATGTCACATTTCGTATGTTGAACCAAAAATATTTTTGTTTGCCAAACTATTGGTAAGTATTTAAAGATTGATTTAAATTGGAATTTTGTAAAATCGAAATTGTTTGATTAAAATTGACACAAATTAATAAATTTCCATCATGAAGGTAATATATATGTTTGTATGTAGTGGCTTTAGCAGATGTAACAACCTACTCATCATTTATAGTTATGATATCATGAAACTTTAAAATGTTTGCAATGTAGTTGAGATAACTGCTAAATAAATAATATTCCTATACTTATAGGTAATTTTAATCGACTTAGCAAATTTCTGTACTTTCTGAATACTAGTTACCTGCCGGATTTAACGCTAGTAAATATAGTTGACGATACAAAATGCATTTCCCCCTAAAAATGCGACATACGATATACCAAACATGAGTCACTAACCTTAAATAAATTGTCCACCTAAGTTTTAATTCTTGTGGATGACTGCATTCAATAATTACCGTACGGAAATGAATGTGTTCTCCCTTTTATAATAAAATCGTACACTCACAAAGTGTGATAATTTCATTAAAGCAACCACATTTAGAGATCTATCATTGGCTGTCAACATTAATTGAATGCATGTTACAAGTCACTGCAGAATGTCTCGTTTAATCAAACTTGACTCTATAGAGGCTTATATACTTTACTAAAGAATCAATTACCGATAGTCTTGAGGTTTAGATTTAGTATAAAATTAGTATTGATTGGTCTAACCTCAAAAATTGCATAGTAGGAGAGTCGTAGCACTGATACTCGTATGGTACTAAATTGTACAGACCTGGAAATCCTGGAAATCACAATCCCTGAAAATTCCGAATTTTAATATATCGATTGTAAAAAAGGAACGAATTCGGGTATTCAAATACTACACGGAATTTTAAACCTTCTCGACATTCGAGATATGCCATTTGACATAGACAAGACAGAGGAAAACGGTCAAGACTGAGTTGGAACTAAGGTATGATCAGTAACACATCAAAAAGTTATGCAAGGTACAACTACAAAATAAGCAACAGCTATGTAGGGAGAGGCCCTCCCTATATACTAAAAAATTGCCGCGCAAAGCTTACAGTAATGCGCATGTAGATGTTTTGAGCGGACTAATAATGAACTTATTTAGCGCTGCTAAGGACGACCATCTGAAACTTCATTTGAGACCAAACACGAAAAATAAAACCATGAATGAAGTATTGAGGTTAGCTTTGTGATATTAGGCACTAATTAAACAGGAGATAAGGAAACCACGGCAAGAATTTCATGCTAACGGAAAAAGATGATCGCGTTTCCGGTCTCGATGTTTAATACGCCAAAAACCCATTATATTAGAGGTTCTAAGGAGCCAGGTATACACAGCACTCCAGAAAAGCTGACTTGCGAGATAAGAAACACGAAGAAAGGAGACAGTTAAACGTCGAGCGGAACGAATAGAGAAAATATTTCTCTGATTTAATGACCATAGATCTGGTCATAGAGGGAAGACACTGCAACATTAAATTATAGCTGCATGACACATTGAACACGCCAGATACTGACGAGTGTAGGAATTTTTTTTTTTTTTTTTTTTAAATAAATTTAATATTTATTTAAAATTCATCCTGATGATGAGAGAAAACGACATTTCTATAGAAAATGCACCCTTCCATGCCTGTTACGCTTGACATAATTATTATACAGTCAACTCTATAACGCGATTAATTCGTACCGTGTTGCATGAAATATTAGAAATAAATAAATTGTACACAAATAAACCTATATAAAAAAGCATTCTCAAAATATATTATCAGGTTGAGATTAATAGGGTTAATGAATGAATTTTATAAAATGACAAAGATCATATAATTTATTTAGATATTTTAATCTAAATTTATTGCATAATTCATAAAATTAATAACTAAATTAGAAAAAAATATTTCCAACAAAAAATTAAAATGATACTATATTGCGTTATGCATTATTCAACATCACTGCCAAATATTAGCCGTCTAAATTGGCTAAATTTTCTAATTGGCCGAAAATACTCCTCACTTTACAAATTTTCTTATTGGCTTTCAAATGTACACTACCGCTCAAAAGTGTTTAGGCACTGTCAAAAACAGTATAAAATATATAAAAACTCAGTAAAACAATATGAAAATATTTATTTTTTAGGTACATACACACATATATTTATGGCGATATACTAAATAAATGTCAAAATTTAAACGCCTAATTTGAATTTTATTTTCATGTGACCTCCTCTTGATTGAACGATCGCAGCGCACAGTCGAGGCATTCTCTCAATTAGTTTCGCCATCCTTTCTGGCGTTGTTGAGTTCCAAATTGATTACAGATTGTTCCACATAACAGTGGCTGATGTTAGAGCTGATTGTTGTACTTCTCGGTTCAGTCCTTTCTATAGTTACTCAATACGATTCAAATAAGAGCTCTGGAGAGGCCATTCTATAATTTTAATCGTTCCTGCCGCTTCTAAATGGCGAAGATAGCCTTTACATAATTTAGATAAACGTGTTGGATTATTATTTTTGATAAAGATAAAAGATAAAATTTTGACCCAAAAGTCGAATTCTTGAAGGTAATGCGTGGTTCTCCAAAATTTGTCGGTATTCTTCTTTCTTTAGTATTCCGTCAATTTTCACAACATCGCCTACACTAATAGCCCCAAATCATCACTGAACCACCTCCATACTTTTCGGAAGTGGGAATACACTCTTTACTGGCACGTTCACCTACAGATCTTCTCACGAATATTCGTCTTCGGGTACCGAAAATTCAAATTGGGAATCATCCATCCATAAAAACCTGTTGCAATTTTCTATCATCCAATATTGGTGTACACGTGCCCATTTAAATCACTTTTGCTTATTTTGTTTACGTAGTAATGGTTTTTTAATAGCAACACGGCCATGGAGTCCGGCTTCCTGTAGATGACGTTTAACCGTAGAAACACTAACTACATAGTTTTGGGTGACTACCATTTAATTCTGCGGTTATTTCCGTGGCTGTTTTGCGTCTATTCATCTTGCTAGTAATCACTATTCTATGATCATCTAGAGATGTTGTCGCTTTTGGTCTTCAACTACGTCTTTCATTAAAAAGCCGTCATTTTCCCGATAATTTTTTAACATTATAATCAACCGTAGCAGGTTCTAATTTTATTTTTTTGGCAATCTGTCAATTACTTATGCCAGCTCAGCTGTATGGTAAGCTATTATAAGCGCACGTGTTTCAGTACTTGGTTGTTTTCGTGGAGGCATTTTACATAATTGTCACTCGATATTTCGCTTACGATGTTAACAGTGTAAATATCAAACTGCAACTGATCGTATTTGACTCATTTCACTGAAATCTTGTCAAAAAAACAATTTAAACATCATTACCTTGAATAAACAAGACTGATAAATTTTTCTGGAAATTTCTACAGACTATTATTGTAATTGTACCGTAATAAACAATTTACGACAATCCGACCAAGCACCTCTACCTAAGGTAAGTCTAACTATATCGATCCTGATGCATTTTCGCCGAATCAGTTTATCATCAAATGATCTAAAATCTTTAGCAAGGATTGTTGTATATTATCTTTTATTCACTATTTGCATATAACACCACTTAGCTCTGCGCAACATTCTTTTAGAGTTGGAAACTCTTGCGAAACCGTGCCGCAGACGCTTGATGCTGTGCTTAAAAATCACCTTATAACACAGAGTTTAACTTGGGTAATCTTGGTCTGGACATTGCAGATGCCTTCGAAAGCACTTCTTTTGATATAATCTTTTGAAATTCTAATATATACTTAACTTCAAAAAGTTAGCGCTGGCAATTTCGTATATGTTAAAGTCGTAGACATACGCATCTGTAGTTTAACCGGTAGTTACCTAATCAGAAATGCACTAAGGCCTGCAAATTATCGCATTGCTTGCGAGCACTGGTGCTCTGTCCTCGGCTTCAGCTTGTTCCGTTGTGTCTATGTTAAAACGCTGTAGGGCATGGTATCAGGCAATACTTATGGGATACCAAATTAATACCTGAATTTAGTATAGTTAGTCAGACTACTTCCGGAATTTAATTTCACAAAATCTTTCTCGATATTTTTTGTGTCTTTTTTGTGAAATGACGAATACTAAATACTTAAGCGATTACTCTAAAAAAAACACCCTCTAAGGATCGTTGTGACAATGCTAGCTGGGTCCGAATACCGTGAGTAAGGACTGCATCGAGAAGATTTAATGAGTTTATTCATCATGTGGGTGGTTGTTGATTCTTCAAAGTCTCGAAATCAAAATTCCGAAAATTTTCAAGATTTTGAGTCTGAATCCAGCAGCATTGGAATTCGAGTAAAAATAAACATTCAGGCGAATTTATATTGCAACATTTCTCTGTGTGAAACACGACATTTTAGTAACGGTTTACGGTACATTTCAAAAGTTGGAAACGTTACTGTCAAACTGTTTAGACCCAAAGGAGAGTCTTTAGATAATTACATGATTTTCTAAGGTTTTCGCTGATTGTTCCATGAGATTCAAAATTAAGATTTTTAATGGGTCTTAGGTAAATATTTTGGTTTCCTTACAAGTTTAATTTAGATTAATTTTGTTTGCATAAAGTGAAAAATTTCTTATGGAACCTGAAACTTGCAGGCCTCAAAGCATGACCCCATTCCCAGTTGCGCTCCGTAAAATAATGAAAATGGAAAGTTTTTTTCATTAGCATTCTAGTACAGTTTGAATTATTTGCATGTAATATTAAATTCCACTATGCGAAATTAAAATTTCTAATGGGCAATTCATACTCGATTGCCAATGGAAAAAAAGCTTTTTATTTTCAGACTTTCACCGAGCACGACATGATGGTTTTCCCTGGGAATAGGGAATTGGGGGGAAAAAAATCATAACATTTTTCTCTAAATTATATTTTTCTAACCTACTGTTGGATTTAGTTTGGTGTAAATATTTTCGAAACAAAGTTGATTGGGAAACTTTTGTTCCACACAATTTTTATAGGGAAAAATAGTTTCCAATATATCTTTGGTTCAAAAATATTTACACCCAAATAATTTCAACAGTAGGCCAGAAAAATATAATTTAGACAAAATTGCTATGAAAATATTTTTCCCAATTCCCTATTCCCAGGGAAAACCAGAATGCCACAGGGCAACATTGTATGTTTAATGTTCTACCCTGATCAATCGCGTGCCATCGTAATTGCCAGAGTAGCCATCTGCCCACACACACACAGAACTTTTGAAAACTAGCTTTATGACTTCGTGAATAAAGCAAATAAGAGAAATCTGCAAACATTTCAAAAATGAAGTATTTAAATTTAGAACTTTCCGTGCATGATTTAAATGAAGCTATATTGTATTTAGGGCTCATTTAAATTCTGAATGATCTTCCCTAATTTAGTTTTGTTCTTTTTCTGAAAGTTGTAGGTAAATTGTATGCTAAAAATTCACTTAAATTCAACAATTATCATTTTGAGCAAGAGCTGTTCATTCATAATGATGCGTGTAGTTTGAAGTAGACCACATAATTTAAAATACATTTTAACGAAATACATACTTATAATATTGTTTATAAATACAATACAGATTTAATAAAGGCAGGTTTATGATTTTTGCAAGCAGCTTTAACATTGTTGCATCAATGCTCAGACACTCGTCTCCTGTGTTTTTCTGCCACCATGTGTACATATATATTGCCCTTAGTTCCGTACGCAAGTGTGTACGTGACTAAAAGACTAACCAAATGGTCTTAATCAGAATTTTGAAACTGCGAATCGAAAGATCTCGATTTCTAACTCAAAAACGGCAAAACTGCAACTAAATTATTATTAAAATAATGCTGGCTGGGATGACGATTTGTGGTATAAAACATATTTTGGATGAAGCTGTCCATATAAAATTTTAACTGATCCGGATCAATAAGAGTCATGAAAAACAGAATACATATATTCAAAGATACAATCTTAAAAAAATTAATAATTGTAATAAATGCAATAAACCACGGTTTCTAATTAATTTTACATTTTATTAGATTAATTTAATTTACAGCGAGCTCTAAAAGCGGTAAGTTCTCTACCTTAACGATAAGAAAGTATGATATCTGCTGCAACTATAAGTTGCACAGCTAAACATTCACCAATAAATAATACTAGAATATCTCACTTCGTCAAAAGTAAAATGTTCATCATCAAGTCAAATGCTCAAACTGAGCCGAACTCCAACCAAACCGTAATTTATAACATAATTTCAATTTACTTCTATTCTGACCAAGGTTACCTAGATGACCTAAAAATTGGGTTTATATAGGCCTGCGCCTAAAATATTAAAACAAGGACTTACCATTTAGCTGTTGTCTCCACTTTTAACTCATGATACGATGAAGTGAACTGAAATTTGGCGGCTCTTTTATTAACACGTTGCAATCGTTTCCAAACACTTCCCATGATGTTGATGATGGATCAAGGATAGTTTTGACTGAACACTAACAACAACAACAACACTGGAAAACCTTCCCTTGTTAGTAGTTTATTTTATTTTTTATTTTTGTGGGGTTTTAATTTTTGTTTTGTTTTGGTTTGATGGTTGTTTAATTACCAAACCCCTATAACACAATAATATAATTTATCCTTTTTTGAATATTATGTATTTTCAAGCTATTTAATATTAACGATTTTTTCTTTTTTTAACGAAAAACACACAAATTATTTTTACTTCTCAATGAAAATTTTTATTGATTAAATAATTAAAATTTATTTGTTGTACATGACAGACTGTAAATTTTGTGTATGTACATTTTTGTTTTGTTATTGTTGTTCTTATATTGAAACACTCACACACACCAACACAAATAATCACTAATTATTTTAATTAATAATCACATTTATATACTATATATTTAATTATAACATTTTAAATTATTGCAAATAAATCACTAAAAACACTCAAAAACGTCACTATTTTATAATTTATTATTTATGTTTGGTGATGTTTCGAATTACCTATACAAAATATTATGACCGTATTATAGTGTTAGGTCATCATTTTTAATTAGAAAATTTATTTTGCGTATCGTGCATGTGTATGTGAAGTAGTAAATATAGTAGATAATTTATCAATCTAATTAATAAAAAATGAAACTAGGTAGTATTTTAACAACAAATTTCACACTTTGAACACTGTGTATTTTATTTATTACAAAACAGCAAGTCACACACACAAAATTTTCATCTTTGTAAAACAAAAGGAAATCGATCGAATTATTTTCCTTCGATTTGTGTAGTGTTTTGTGTAACACCATAAAGAACTACATCACACAAAAAAAATATATTAAAATTACAAAGCAAAATGATTGCAAAACACGCGCACACACACGGATTGAGTATAATATTCGCTTAATATATTATTTAGAAATTAATTTGAACACAATCACTTAATATTTGTTTTAATAAAGTTAATATATTTTCGAAAATTATATTTTACTCCTCCTCGCGTTTTGACTTTTCTAGCGGAGATGAAATTAAAAAATGACACAGAACCTTGACAGAAGAAAAACAAAAAAGTTTTTTGAGCCGGTTTTACATGTACAATAATTTGTGTTTATAATTCCAAACGGCAGATGGCTCTTTGCATTATACCATTTAATATAAAAGTTTCTACCAAAACGGTAGTTAAATAATAAAAATTTATTTACATATATATCCGTTAAACTTAAAATTTAAGTCTTGTGGAATCGTGACTGATGAATAAGCAATTAATTTACCTGATAGTGTAGTATAATTATGTTCTCAAGAACTATTTATGTTCCCTTAAGGGAGCATAATCGGTTTGCTTGTAAGTTTAAAGAAGCAAATCCATCATGGTTGTTGAGGGCAAAACTCAGGTCAGCACAGTGCGAGGTGCTTAACCATTTCACATACATCTTTGTTCACGACTGTTAGGTATTACTTCGGACGGAAAGACTGCTGGGTGCGAATTATCCATTAATGGTTTGTGGTGCAACAGTTGCGACAGCACTCCATGCTTCTTCATCAGTTCGACGAAATTATCTAGACTAAATCATAAGATGTCGACCTTTGTCGCGAGGGCTACTCTTTCACAAATCGACCGCCTACGAAAAACGCGGTATCTTCACAGAATGAACAGTTCCGGCATCGATTTGTTACTTAATTGAAGGTCACGAGACAATCGAATGAGTTTTTACTAGTTATGAACACCGCTTCAGTTTTCAATTCTGCTGATTGCAGCCCAACTGAATCAAACCACTGTTGAATTTTACAGTTATCTTTGCAGATGCTCTCTACCTCGCACTCGAACTTAGAATAGTCCAAAATTAATAACCGACGTAACAACGGCACAGTATTTTTTAGGGACTTTCGCTTTGGTTAATGGCGGCCTTTAGCGCACGTCGTATCCCCTTGTATATTTGTTTTACGATGGAAGTGAAATTTATATTTCTACAACATCGCAATTTGTGTCCAGTTCGATTACACCTTCGTCGAAGGAATAATGCAGTGTAGCTGGATTGTTTTGTTGATATATCGGTGCGCTTCAAGTTTTAGTCTCAAACCATAAAATCTGCAGATGTTTTCGTAATTCTGAAGACGTCTTCGTAAACTTATTGTGTCCCCCGTCGCATGTTTTAGAGGGGTCTCATTTGAAACGCGATATTCTAAAATGCGAATTATCAAAACGCAATATTTCAAAATGCGATACGGTACAAAACGCGATATGGTACAAAACGGAAATTTAGGATCGGGTTATATCAGGTGGGTGAAGGGGAAATTTAATTTCATTTTATAGGAATTTAAAAATCGACAGGAGCGAGAGTATATAGGATCAGTATCTGGCGGGTCGCTGCGTTCCCGTCGCTTCGCAACGCACTTTCTGTATCATATCGCGTCTTGAAATATCGCGTCTTGAAATATCGCGTCTTGAAATATCGCGTCTTGAAATATCACATTTTGAAATATTGCGTTTTGTACCATATCTCGTTTTGTCTTATTTTGTTTCGAAATATCGAGTTTTAAAATATCGTGTTTCAAGCGGATCCCGTTCAAGAGATCGTTCTTAGGGTACGATGGGGTCTCTGATCACATATGCATGCTGGAATCGAAGATTACCTAATTTTTTACTTTTCTAGAGAGCGAGTAGACATTGAGATCTTCTATTTGTTTGAGTGCGACCCCACTCAATAATCCACGCATTGAAATTTCCGAAAATTATTGTAGCACTATGATCTCTCACATGGAAATCAAAATCATCCAGGAAATGGTTGACTTTTGCTCTAACATTGCGGACGAATCTCTGCGATCTTTCTTGGATTGCTAGACCATCGAATGTTCAAATTGCATCGTAGCCACTATAACGACTAACCCACGCATCCGCAGCATTATCGAAATTCCTATGCTGTCTACATAGTAATGCGGTGTTTGATTGTAATTGATGAAAGACTGCTGCGAAATACTTTGATTCATGATACAGCAATTACCACTATCAGTAGGTAATGTCGTTTCAGTTAGTGTTCTCATTTCTAGGTGTTTTCGTACCCTTCAAAAACTTTGCAATGCAAAAGCCTTTTAGCAGTGCAACGTTTAGTTATTCTTGTTTTCTCGAGTTTTTCCAAATCCTTCTTCTTCTCCGTTCTATGATAAATACCAGAATTACGAGAAACAGAATACCAATTTGATATATTCTTCCCTTTTGGTTAAGTTACATTCAAACATACTGGTTGCTTGCCCTTAACAGTGTTTCAGTTTGCCCACAGACGCCAAGAAGTTTCTTTGGCATGAGTGTAGCCTGTTTTTTTTCAAAGAATTAGAAGTGTGCAGCTGTTTCCTTGATGGATTGAATTTCATAAAATTTTATTTGTCTGCGATGTTTTGTCTCAAATTTACAAAAGTATTCGATTTTTTTACGTGCGTTCTCATCTGAGCTTGCTTTGCAATTAATTGCAATCGATTTTAAATTTCTCAATTTTATTGAGACTTTAGGGAAAGTATAGAAAACGCTACCAGTGGAAAAAAATGAAGCTTGCTTTTGATACACCCGAGACACTTTTTCCATTTTTAAATTGATAGTTTTAATATTAATTGTAAATAAATTTATAGTTTTTATTTTTTAATGCAATATACAAATAATATTAAACTTTCCTAGATCACTTTTCATAGATAACTATTCATAGAAAAGCCGGACTAAACTCTTTTTCGTAGTAATAATTTTTTCCGCGAGAGCACAGGGGTACAAGTCTCAATAGTACACATTCAAAAAAATTCAGTTTCGGTATATAAATTTTTATACACACACATAAACAAATTACAAAGCGATTTGCAATCGAAAGAAGTCCGCGGGCATACATCTTTTTGTATTGGGCGCTTTCAGAACACCCAACAGTTGGGAACATATTGAGTAAAATCGCAGCCAACGCTATGAACATGTTTAGCGCTATGAAATTTTTAAATCAAATTGGCGATAAGTTTACGAATTATAATGTGCGTTTCCATTTGGTATTGTTTTGCAATTATTTGCAATCGATTTCTTTGGTAGTACACATTCAAAATAATTCCGTATCGGTATATACATTTTTATACACATACATAAAAAATTACAAAGTGATTTGCAATCAAAAGTAGTCGGGCATACAACTTTTTGCTTTGCAAATTTTTCATTTACAAAACGAAAAAATTTCCCGAAATTGTATAGGGAAATTTTCAACCCTGCAACAAACACAGCAACTTGTATATATTTTGAAAATAAACTTTTGTTTGTTATGTCAAAACTTTAGTAAAGAGCGCTACACACGATCCAATTTTGTCGGACGGTTGGACCGATTTGGTTGGAAATCGGATCGTGTGTATGCAAGTTGGCCCGATAAAATCAAGTTGGATGTGTTGGATGGAAATTCCATCCGACCGTCCAACCAACCAACCAAATCGGATGGTGTGTATCGTTGTTGGACAATTTCATTTAATTTGTGTGTTAAATTTCGAGCAAGAAACAACAAACACGAGTTTATTTTTTTTAATTCATTGGTTGGGTGATTGAAGATTTTTGAAAACAATGACAATGCCACACAAAGTAAAATAAAATTTAAACCTAATTGTCAAAATTGGATAGTAAATCGGGTGGCAAGTTGGATTGTCTGTAGACAACATCGATTTAGTAACCGACGGTTGGGGCCGACCAAATTGGATCGTGTGTAGCGCTCTTTATAAATGGCTGTAGGATTATTTGCAACAGCAACCATTCTTATATAGGAAATCATATTTAATACAGAATTTTTTTTATGGATTAAGAGTTGCTCCAAGAATTTTCAAAATATTTTTAATAGCGAAGCGTATCGCGTAGTGGGTTTTTCTTTATAGTTCTTAAACTTTGCCGGCATTATTTGGAATTTTTATTCTCTCCGTAGTCCAAAAATCTCTTGTAAATTAGATTTATTTATGTTGTTATTAAAACATTTGTGTTGGAAAACGATAAAATCATTCAATTACAAATGCAAATAACACACAAATACAACTACATGATACAAAAATTTCCCTTTGCAAATATTTGCAATTATGTTAAATGGAAACCAATAGTAAGGGATCTGTGCGTCCATTGTAAATTTTGCATTCACACAAAAATTGGAAAATTTCCCTTATTTTATATAAGGAAATTTTCAACCCTGCATAAAACACAGAAAAATTAACATTCATTTTTTTTGCACAGCAACTTGTTTGTTTTCAAGAAACAAATATTATTTTGTAATTTTGAAATGTTGTGCTTATAAATAGCCGTAGGATGATTTTAATAGTAAACATCTCTATTTTTCAATTATTATTTTATATTTAATATAGGAAATTGATTTAATTGGTTTAAATTGTTGCTCCCAGAATATAAATAATATTTTTAATAACGAAGCTTGTCGTCTCGTGCCTATCTTTTATAGATTTTATGTATGCTGCCGTTATTTCTAAGATGATATGTATTGTGGCCATTAATCAAAAATCTCTTGTAAATTAGTTTTATTTGTTGTTAAAAAAAAATTTGTTTTGGTAAACGTCACATATAGAAATGAAAATAACACACAAATACAACAAAATGATACAAAAATTTCCCTTTGCGGAATGTGAAATTAATGTGAATTATGGAATTAAAGAATGTGCTGAAGAGAATACTAAAGAGAATAGCGCCGCTGTAAATGAAAGTGTGGAAAAAGATCCAAATTTATTGATTCGTCGTCGTTCGCAGGAATTGGGGCTCTGTCCCTCCATTACATGGAAAATTTTGCGCAAAGATCTCGGCCTACACCCGTAAAAGATCCATTCGGTGCAGGAATTGAAGCCACGAGACCATTATGAGCGTCGTTCTTTCGCCGATTGGATACGGCCAGCAGTGCTCGAAAAAGTGGCCCAAAATTGGACGTCTTGAATGCGTTTCGTCAATAACAGCCGCGGTTCCCACATGCCCGAGATCATTTTCAAATATTAATTATTGAAGTATTGATCTTTCGAATAAAAAATTTTTTTGATTACAATTTAATTGTTTGGGTTATTTTTTACAATTTCAAGTTCTATCGGGCTTAAAAAAACACCCTATATTTGCAATGCATTCAGATGAGAACCAATAGTTAGGGTTATATTAGGTATACAAAAAAGTTTCCGCCACCAAAAGACGGTGCCAACAGTGGAGTTATGGTTAAGATTGCCTGATATATACCATCATATCCTAAGGTTGAACGTCTGTCAACTCAACAACATAACCATATATTATAAAGTATCTATACACGCTACAAAGTGGACCATAAAAAAATTTGACTCTACACTTATTGAATGTAAAAAAGTTCAGTGCACAATTTTTTCACCACTATATTCTACCTTTTTCCATACAAATCAAGGATAAAAAAACAGTCGACATTTTTTCATAGAAAAATCGGGTTATGTGTTATGTTCCTTCTGTTTGTATTCTATATTCTGTGACATAACCTTAAAATATTAGCGATTTTGTATCAGCATCATATATTTTTTCTCTTGTAAAAATGTCTAGTTTTGAGCCGAATAAGCGTCATTTAATGATGATTGATTAATTTCTTTAATTTGAAGAAATCTGCAGCTGAGGTGCAACGATGCTAATAGAAGCATATGCGGTGAGACTGCCTTAAAGGGAAGAAGTTGTCGAGAGTGGTTTCAAAAGTTTAAGTACTCCGAATTTGATGTCGAAGACAAAGAACGTAACGGAAGGCCGAATGTGTATGAAGACGCAGATTTGGAAGCATTATCGATGAAGATTCGTGCCAAACGCAAGATGAGCTTGCACTTACATTACGAGTGATTCACTCCCATAATTGAGAACGATTCAAAAGTAAGATCCATATGAGCTAAAGCCGGATGATAATGAATGCCGATTTCATGGGAAATTACCCTAATAACAAGAAATCATGGGGACCACCTGGCAATACTTCAACATCAACAACCAACCCGAATATGCATAGAAATTAACTCATGTTGTGTATTTGGTAGGATCAATTTGGTGTCGTGTGTTATGAGGTGCTAAATCCGAACGAAACCATTACTAGGGCTCTCTACCGAAAACAATTGATGTAATTGAGCTGAACACTCAATGCAAAACGCGCAAAGTAGTGGCTAGCGATGGACAATACTTTGAACAAAACATAACCTACCGTTCTTTCACAATAAATGCCCAATTTATGATAAAAACGGCGGAGACTTTTTTGTGTACCCAATCATATTCTTCAAATTGTTTAAGTACATTTTCTAGTAATTGGTTTGATATTTTTCCCCCTATGCTTTCGTCGACTTCATTGCCGCGTGAAGACGCGTCTTTACCGTGCTATTTGACAGTATATGCCTTCTATCTTAGCTATTATCACGTTCATTTTCATCATCACTAGATGTAATCTGGTCACCTTTATGTTGTGTTACTCATTTACTCAATTTTGACGTTTGAAAAAAACTGGGCCCTAAAGGACTAGACACACCAAGCGTCGACGGCGAGCGGCGAATTTAAATATGCATTAATTTATTTATGTATTGTATAGAAACGATAGTATAAACAATTATATACCACTTATTTATAAAAAACATTACAAATGTGGGATTTTTAATAGAAAAGTTTTAATTTTAAGAAATTTTACCGAATGAAGTTGCATCCGCCGTCGCGAAATTATGTCCCACACCAAGCGGCCAAAAAAATTCGTCCATCGCCGCCGAACATAACCTAAAAATAATAATACTTCAATTGTGGTCCATACATTTCTCATTCGTCATTCACGTACACACTCATATTATTTACCAATATTAAAGACTAATAAAACAAAAGTCTAAAATTCTCAAAACTATCCAAAACGAAAAAGACGCCGCGCCGCTCTTGGTGTGAATGGTTATGCGCGTCAAGTTGTATGGAACATTTGGAATTTGACGCTCCGCGCTTGGTGTGTCTTGTTCTTAACTATTGAATTCGACGTTCATTTTTGACGGCTATCGTTTTCCTATAGCAAGCGTGGAAACAAAAGAGAAAAGAATAGTAAAAATTTCATACATTTTTATTTTTCCTTCTTTTGTCTGCTATAGGAAAACGATAGCGTTCGAAAATGAACGTCGAATTCAATAGTTAGGCCCTGCATATATATTACATATTTCTGAAATGTTTTATACAGACCTGTTCGAAATGGTTTCTTCCCTTACAGTATGAATACGTTTGCTCAAATGCTGAAACCTCTTCCTTTTTAAATTTATGGCACTTTGCACAAAATTCACATTTCTTTTTCTCGTCTCATTGATGTTATTGCGTTCTTTTGACCGGTCACTCGACTCTCAAATCTTATTAACAGCGATTAGAGGTGAAAAAATCCTCTGGTGTCTTCATATTTGAAATTTTCTTTTATGACATTTTAGAGCTGCCGATTACTTTGTCTAGTGTGAGTTCCGGCATCTCCATCAACATTTTTTTTAAATTGTCATCCCGAATTTCTACCACAATTTTATGCCGAAGATGCACTTCGATCTCCTGGTCTCTTTCAATCTCGCGTCTGATTACAAAAATTAAATAGATGTCTACCATATGTCACGTTTGATTTAGAGAAGATGCGGTTTTTATTAATTTTTATTACTTCTGAAATTTCTGGTTTTGATTTCTTCTGCTTTCAGTCCAAACCCATCTATTTTTTCATCGCTGACGTTCCTATAGTTGATAACATTAGGATTAGACAAGGTTTTTGTGTTTGTCTATCTTTGTTTCATATAGGCAAAACACCAGTGGCTGAGCAATAATTATACCATGTTTTTTCGAAGAGTCCTATGTCCTTTAAGTAGGCCACGGAATATTTTGTGGATTTATGGACAATTTCATTTACCTTATTTTTTGTTTTTAGCGACTTTAGTTCATCTGCCAATTGTTTAATTATTTTTTATATTTGTTATATAGGGGTCCATCCGAAATGTTTACAATTCTTGCGCCGCCATTTAGGCGAATATTAATATTGACAGTCGTGTGAAGTTCACGCGTGGCAAATCATTTATGGAAAAATATTCGATTGAACAACGCTGACGAGTGACGAAGCCCATTTTCACTTAAGTGGACATGAAAACAAACAAAACAGTCGGTTCTGGGCAGTAAACAATCCACAAATAATTCATCAATGACCAATACAACCTTTGAAAGTGACGGTATATTTTTAAGAAAATCAGAATGTTTCAGCTGTGACAGTCACGTTCGCCTTATCGTAATTGATAAGAAACATTTCTAGTCCAGAATTGTATGCCTATGGTTTGGTGTACATGTGGTTCCAATAGGACAGTGCCACATGCCATACTGCTAGAGAATTAACCATGAAATTGTTACGAGAAATGTTTCCAGAACAGTTAATTTCAAAATCTGATGATATGGATTGGCCTCCACAGTCAACCAATTAAACTGCTTCTAACATTAGGAAGAAAATAATATGATACAGGGTGAAATGTATGAAAAGTGATGAAACATATAATCAAATGAGCCTCCATATATAAGGCCACTAGAGGCGGATATTTGAGCCATTGTTTTACATACATAATTGCAAACATTAGATAAACGATCTGTAAACATTAAATCTATGTTCTTTTATTTAAAAAAATAGTATAGGCAAAAAAGTAGTAAACTTTAGAGGGGCACCCTGTAAAATTACTAATTTTATAGTTATAATATTTTTTACACCTGACACCATGTTTTATTGTTGTAATTATTAAGAGATATTGAATAAAAGTACGTAAATTAGATTTACTGATACAAGAGGCTGCTAGTAATCTTGGCATTTTAAATAATACCGGGGGTCTATTATGAAATTATCGACGCACATATTTTTTTCGACGTTGTCGAAAATTTGGTATTATGAAATTTTCGACCGCGTTTTTTATTCGACGTTGTCGAAAATTTGGTATTTTGAAATATTTTCGACCGCGTTCGAATTTTTGTATTATGAAATACTCGACGCGTTTTTTTTAGATAACGTCGACTATTTCACGACAGCTCTTGACGTGTCAATTACATAAACGAAATGTGTTAAGTGTTGAGAAATAAAAAAACTTTATTAGTAAAAATAAATTAATATTTTAAACTTATAAAATTTTAATTAATAAAAATTAATTAATTAATTTAAATTTAATAAAAAATGATTAATTTAAATTTTCACATAAAAAATAATTAATTTCATTTTTCGACATCGTCTAAAAAAAACTCATAATAGCGATTTTCGACGTTGTCGACTGTCGACGTTGTCGAAAAAAATACGCGCATTGAAAATTTCATTATAGACCCCCAGTAGTATCACTAATATAAAAATACAGTACTATACCGCAATAAAACCTTAAATTTGCCTAGAGATGGCAACTGGTAAATCAACTGTACAATTTTGAAAGTCATGGTCAAATTCAAAGCAATTGCAGAGAATCGTTTTCGATGGCAAATCAAAAAACCAAATCTTCCTGTCGGAACCATCGCTCAACCATTCACACATCGCGATGGTGGTTTGAGGTGCATGTGCCGGTGCCTAGTCTCGCTGTACCGAAAATATATCGGAACAGAAATGCTACGTTTTAAATAAAGGCCGGAGTTTATTTTAACATTTCTATGAGAGCAAAGCAAAGCGTATATGTCCGCCTAAACCATTTCGGAAGCAGGAAAGTCGATGCAAACCGCAGTTTTTGTAGATGCGGTCTTCTTCGGTCCTATCCGCAGAAATTGGTTTCCATTTTTATTATTGATGAATGATGACCAAGAATCCAGAAGTAACCAGAAGAATTATTCGGCGAGATTTTTTAATATCAAAAAATGTACAAAAACCATTTGATTGATTGATTGATTGATTCTGAATGCACGACCAAGTTCTTACACAGGAGCTCCCGGGTGACGCCGGGCCCACCGTACACTCTTTTTTACATATAACAAAACCGAAGGATTGGATAGGTTAGTTAAGTGGGACAGAATCGGCCCGGTTACAGACACCTAGGTATAGCCGATAGTTAGTAACACAAAGACAGCACAATACTAATCTACTAAGGAAGGATAAAGGTTTAGAAGGTTTAATGGATAACGATGGTATTGGTCTTCAACAATTGCTTCTCTAAATCAGCAACCTGAGAAAAAATTTGTATTATTTCACGTACATCTGGAAATTTCCTGAAATGTAATTGTAAATTAATGCAAAATTTAATTGATTAAATCGGCCCAGTTGCAGACCCTTAAATAAAGTCGATAGTTATTAATGCAATGACAACACCATTCTAATCTACACAATCAACAATTAATATTTCAAAGAAATATTATTTCACGTCTGTAGATTTCCTGAAATTTAATTCTAAATTAATATTTTTCGGCTTCCTAAATAATATAAACATTTATTAATTTAATCCTCCTGCAATTCCACGACTTACAATAGGATTTCCTGAAACCATAATTATTTAAATTATATAAAACTTAGTCTAAAATTCATTAGTATTTAACTCTTAAATCAAAAAAAAAAAAAAAAAATATAAAAAAAAAAAAAAAAATTCATATGTAAGGCATCCCAAAGGCTATGGTTCCTGGAAAATATCAATGTTATTCATGTTAAAAAATGTACAAAAACCATTTGTATCGAAAATATTTTGATAATACAAAATGTCTTCCATAACAAAAAATAATAAACTTTAATACTAGAACAAGAATCCACATACGGCGCCGCAAACTCGGGCTCACCAAAATATTACCCCTATTATGGTTCTCACCTCACTGACAACTCGCCGTAGCATTTAAAAGTCGTGCGAGTACTAATTTGGTATTATGTTTCTCACTTTTATTTTGGTGAGAGTTTGCGCTTTAGTTTTATGTATTATGACAATTTTCATTAATTTCCATGTTGGCAACACCATTATTTTTACATTTTTGACATATTACCTAAATTTTATTTTGAGTTTGAACGGTCGTAAAGCAGTTTTATATAAAATATATATTTATTTGGGTCAATAATTATTAGTTTATCTAAACACTAATTGGATATTTTTGGTAATCCTCGGGCTAAATACGGACTTGCCTCCATAATGTCCACCAATTTGGTAAATTGTTTATGATGAAATAAGTAATAAACAATTTTTAATTATTATATACAATATAAAATATAAAATAATAAAAAAAAATCATTCGTATATTCTTTATTTTGGTTTGTATTTGACACAAAAAACAAAATTACTATGAAGTTACTTGAAAACTGTATGTGAGCAGTTATGAAATTACTCACATGACACATTACTTCCCGCCTTTTTCCCTTTATCTATAAAATTTTACACACCGCACTCTAACGGCGAGAATCATAATACTAAAATTTAAATTCGGCGACTTGAAGTTACTGAGTGACTTAAATTTGAGAACCATAATAGGGGTATAAAAGAGATTCATTATATCAAACTAGAATTCGGGCGACGTTGAGTCACGGCGAGTGATGAGGCGAGACGAGATTCATAATAGGGTTATTAATAAATGTTACGTAGCAAAAAATGCATATGACAATAAAACGAATTTTATTGTTTTGACATTTCACAGAAAAGTAAGCAAATTTTGGAGGTTATAATTTATCGCATAGAATAGGCCGGAACAAAAAACTAACACTAAAAATAAAATAAAACGCAACAAAAATATTTTTTTTTTAAATTTTGTATTTTTTTTATGTTTTAATTTTCTAAAGAAAAAATATAATTAAATATATAATTTCTATAATTTTTTTTTGTTTTTTTTTTTAAATTTGTTGTATTAATTTCTATTATAATATATTCATTTAAATATATTTTGTATATATCCGTTTTTATCTTTATTTATTTATTTGGTTTTGTTAATTAATTATATTAATTAATTTATATTTATGCAAATATTTTCAATTTTGTATATGTCGTTGGATCAAAATAATTAGTAAACTTAAATTATTTAAACAATTTATTTGAAATGCGTGTATGTGTTTGGTGGTCAGAAAAAAAAATTAAAAATTTTAAAACTCGTTAAATTTATATAAATTAATTATTATTTTTTAAACATGTCTTTCTCTAAAATGTAATTTTAGTTTTAAATAATTAATATTAATATTATTTATTTATAAATTTTTTTCTTTGTACGAATTATATTATTAATTGGTTAGGTAATAACGCTTTAATTTTTTAATGATCCCATTTTTTAAATTTAATTTTAATTAATAGTTTTTAATTTATATATTTGTTTATTTTTATTTTTTTTTTTTGGAAAAGATATATATTTATTTATTTTTATAATTTTTATTATTTTTAACAACGTTTTTTATGAAATATAAGTTTATATAGTTTCTAAAAATTAGTTAATATTAAATAATAGTTTTTTTTTTTGTTATAGATTTACAATTATATATGTACTTAGTAAATTATTTGATGTTATATTTCAATTTAGTGTTTTTTTTTTCATTTTAATAAAATTAAAATTATTCATATTTTAATTGACTAAATAAGATATTTGTTTTTAAAACAAATATTTTGTCCGTTAAAAATTATATTAATTTTAAACTTTTGGGTTGAGATCGGTAAGCTAAAGGGAATGTAATAAAAATTAAGGTTCGGCAGTGACAAGAAACAGGAAGACCGCATGCTAAAAACGATTATTTATAATTCTATTTATACTTATAAACTGTTGTTTCGATTCAGGTGCCTTATAAAGTTAGTACTGAAATATTTCAAATGCCTGACCTCTTCAAAAGAAAAATAAATAAATGTACAGAGTTCTGGCAAATTAAAATCGCAAATCACTTGCGAGTCGCGAGCAAAAATGTTATTAACAAAAAAATTTGTTTTTCACAATTACAATAAGGGTGATTCTTTAGAGGTGCAGCCATGGACAACGATCATGTGCTTGTCATATTCAAATATAAGAGCACACTGTCATCTACGTTCAATAGACAAGCACAGGGGACCGTTCAATGGAATGTCGACGCTTTGAGAGGCCAAGCGTCGCTGCAGAGTTGCCGATCAGCCGTCGCTAGCTGTCGATTTTTTTTCGATATCGAAAAACTTCATAATACGCCCCATGAAAGGCCCGTAATTTGATTCAAATTTGGTTTATTTATTATTTTAAAAAATATATACTTGCTAAAAAAAAAATATATACTTGCTATAACTTGCTATTAGTTGGCTGCATTAGTTTGATTTTTTTTTTATTTAAGCGCGATTTAGATGATGAAAAAATGTTGTCCCAGCAAAATATTTGCTGTATGTTTAGAGCTACATACAGTATAAATTTTTCGCATTAGTTGAATAGAGAAAGAAATATAAACTGCCATACATAATATTTGTTGCCATAAAATATACACGGGTCGATTATATTTTATGGCAGTATTTTTATTTTATGGCAGCATTTGCTCAAAAAAAAAGACAAAAACGCACAGCAAAATTTTTGCACGATGGTATTCTTTTCTTGTCATACACACGAAAATTTTAATATACCAAACTCTTCTTTTTTTGCTGTGCAATATTTTTTTATCATGTAAATCACGCTTTATTTGTCACTTCGTTAGCAAGTCAAGTGATAGCAGTCGCAATGAAATATTATAAAGCAGCATACTAAGATTTAAAAAACAGCCGGAACGACTTTATTGAACAATTATTGTGTAAGTTTCGATTTAATGATCTAGTAACCAAGAAGATGAATAGTCACATCACTTGAAGTGATGCAAAAAGATTACAAATTATAGGTATTCACATAAGCCAAAGCTCAATTAAATACTTAATAGAAATTCGTCCAGCAAACAAACGTCTTATTTTAGATCATTTAACATAGACTATTAATTGACGAAAGTAAAAGTTCGATTCGGATTACTCACGGAGAGAATATAACCCACAATTCAATAATTTTACACGCTTAATAAAATATTGTATATTTTCTTCATGGAAAATTTATTTTTCGCAATGCTCCATCGTAAATAGCTAGTGAGATAATAAAAACTGCGTTCATTCGTGTCCAGGCGACCTAATTATCGAGGAAAATGCTAATGACCACAAAACTTCTGGATATTTTCCTATATGTTCAGAAATGATATGAGTTAAAGAGATTGCGCTGTACAAAAAAAAAGGTTCGAGTCCGTTATAGCTCCCGAAGAAGAATTTTCAAATCAGCGTGGCTAATAAAACATTCGCCGACAAATCCTGAACCAACGCTTAAAATCTTCAAATCTAATTCAAAAAATTTCTCTTTTTTGAATTCCGAAAGAAATATGGCTCCCATTATTTACAACAGATTAACTAACCCGAATTTCTAGGCAATAATCGCGTTAGGCACCCCTACAAATAATTGAAATACACAAACTTTCTGGTAACCCGTAACGTTAAATGCGTAACTGCAACATTGCATAGAACCGGGTTTCCGAATTGAGTGACATTTGATAGCAGGGGGATAAATATATACCTTTATGAATATTTTGTTTTATTAGTTCTAAAACAGACTCACTATTAAAAGTGAGATATGTTGTTATAATTAAGATCACCGGAAATACGATTTAAAATGTCGTTTTTAAATTTGAAAAAAAAACAGGAAACGTGACTCCACTATGCGGGAAAGAAACCAGATCCATAACACAAATCATATTGGGGATTCAGAGTGTTTAAACAACTATTTTAGCGGCGTTAATTTACCGTACATTCGTCGTATTTCACTCAGATTTTTGCTAATGTAGAGTAAAATAACCGTCAGTTTATATAGCTCGAAAAAATAAGTGTATCAGAATTTATAAGGGAACCAGAAGTTTCTGCGATTCAAGTCGCAACTGCCAAAAGAAAGAAACCAAAATATTTTCGCTCTTTTATCTAACTCAATAAAAAAATGGATGAACATAAAACTTTTTTTTGGTTAACTAAATATTTATTTATATAATATGAATAATGCGTGTCCTTCTTTTCCAAACGCAAAAATTCTGTGCAACGAAATTAAATTAGTGTTAAAATCAGTCGGGTTTGAGCTAAGAAAGTTCGCGTCAAATTCATCTTTACTGCTGACGGCGATAGAAGATAATGATGAATCATCTGGTCCAGTTATAGTGGATAAGTCTGATGAACACAAGGTACTTGGTCTGTACTGGGATCGTCAAGATGGTTATTTCGGCTTTAAGGTGTCTACTGTAGGGTTTTATTCAGCAGCAACAAAGAGACAGTTTCTGACGGACTCCTCTATACGTTGTTTGACCCAGTCGGTTGACTAACACCCCTTACCATCGCTATAAGTCATGTTTTAGCAGTTATAAAAATTGAAGTTAAGTTGGGATGACCCATTACCTTCCGATTTGTCTCACACATGGGTGCAGCCATATACCGACTTGAAGCAACTGGAAGAAATTAAATTCAATCGATATTGCCAATTTAATAGCAAAACTCAACTGCATGGATTTCCCGATGCGAGCAAATTGTCATACAACGTGTGTTTGTGCGTAATGTAAATGGTTCCAAAGTGAAAGTTCAATTAGTTGCTGCGAAGACAAAAGTGGCACACTTAAAATCAATCGCAATTCTTCGTCTCGAATTGTGCGGTGCTGTTTTACTGGCGAAATTAATGAGGAAACCCAAACAAATTTTTAATGTAGACAATAAATGTTTTTCTCTGGACCGTCCATCAACCTGGAAAGTATTCAGAGCTAATCCCTGTACAAATATTAGCGAATTAATACCACATGTTTATTGGAAACATGTCAGATCCGCGGATAACCCTGCCGACTGTGCGTCCAGAGGTTTAATCCCAAAGCAGCTATTGACTAATGAGTTATGGATGAATCAAATGTTGTGCCTGGATTAGTAGAATCACATTCGTTGCATACCAAGATTATTCGAATTACTCCATGCAACGATTGACATTAAACGAAAAATATGTTGCCCACTAAATGCTATTGATTTTAGGAAGGCTGAGTTCATACTGCTAACCGCAATCTACTAAAAATTGTCTATCATGAAGAGTTTAAGCAGTTAAGGCCCAAAAAACGTATACATAATATTGACATTCTTCGGCTGAATCCATTGTCTGTGAAAATGGTTCATTGAGAGTTAGTTTACTGGTCGCGTCATACAAGTACTGAGTTGATCCTGAGACATCTTCATCTTACGCAAAATGTATTGGATTACTAAGGTTAGAAAAGTTGCTCGTGATACTGTGACCAATTGTTCTATTTGCTAGATTCAATTCAAAGATGGGAATATTGTCAGCGTCACGGGATATGCCTGCTAGTTCATTTCATTTCACAGGACTAGATTATGCTGGGCCAATTAAAATCAATTCCAAGAAGGGACGATGTTGTGGTGTTTATTTGTATGTCCGTAAAAGACATACATCTTGAGTTGGTTACAGATGCACAACTACCGACTCATTCCTAAATGCGTTAAAGCAATTTGTCAGCAGGAGTGGTTTGCCAAAGGAAATATATAGCGACAATAACGGCACTAATTTTTTGGGTGCGAAACGAAAACTTGATCAAGCTTTATCCGCTTTTATTTCCGTCACTAATCAATAATACGTACAAGATTTTGTCGCCCAACGAGGTATTATTTGTTGTAGTTAACTCGCAACCAATCACCACAGATAATGAGAATCCAGAAGAACTACTTCTGTCATCTGCTGATTTTTTAAACATAACCAATCTAATGTTTCCACCAGCAAAGTTTGCTGGATGTGAAAGAAAAGTCCCTGAATCATTATCAACTTATTCAAAGAAGATTGGACATATTTTGGAAGCGATTCTCTAATGCATATTTAAGTTATCTACAAGAGAGGTTCAAGTGGGAGAAAAGATTTGCTAATATCGAAATAGGAGACTCGGTTTATGTTAAATCAGAAGACACACCACCACTTCAATGGCCTATAGCCATAGGTTGTCGAACTACACCCGGATAAGGATGGTGTCAGTATTACTCAGTTTATGGTATCAAAAATGTAATGGGGCTTGTCGGGCAGTTAAAAATAACCTTCAGTTTATGGGAATGTACAATTAAATGGGGCCAGCTTCATCTATTATGGAAGTAGGCAATTCCAATTTGAACGGTTAATCATCGCCATCAGATACAGATGGGTTTTATTTAACAGAATGAGTAAATCCTGCAATTGAACCCAAACGTATTACAGTCGGTTGACATCGGCATGCCCAAATTTCAGACCATTGTAAAACCGCATGTTAAAATCATATAAATTAAATTTGTTTAACTTGATACCAAGTGGAACTTCGTGTGGTAAAATTTCTAAGACTTATTAAAATTTATTTTACAATCCAAATTTGACTATAAGTTGAGATAACCGGCTGATCAGGTCTTGAAATCATTTAGAGTGACAAAATTTCAGAAGTG
The DNA here is from genome assembly GCA_947310385.1 of Nephrotoma appendiculata. Taxonomy (NCBI): domain Eukaryota; kingdom Metazoa; phylum Arthropoda; class Insecta; order Diptera; family Tipulidae; genus Nephrotoma; species Nephrotoma appendiculata. The sequence continues at coordinate 144,451,759 of OX371223.1, forward strand.
GGATTTTCTTTCTATTTACTTCCATTTAAATGATTAATTGCAACGTAATTCGTCCTTAATTGGTTGAAATCTGGCTTAATTTGATATTTTGACTATTGTTAAACTATTTCAATTTAAATTCTGCTGCAAATTAAGGCGTTAGTTCATCTGGCGTCAATTCTGGGTGCCTTATTTCTTGTTGCTATCCAAAAATCGATAAAATCAGACATTTTAAAAATCAAAACCTACTCAGAGCCGCTTAACGTTCAAATAACATTGGTTTCGGAAAACTAGTTCTTATTTATTTTGGTTGGCGGTTACTTCATATCAACAATGATCGATGTCTCCTTTATTCACGGATTTGGGGTGATGTTAAAATGAAATTTCGATTCTATTTTGAAAGCAAAAGCGTTAGAAGATTTTAAAAATTCAATTCCTATTAGAAGTACATTACCGCTTAAAATAGCTATCGAGAACTATCTTACTTCTCGATAGCTATTTTAAGCGGTAATGTACTTCTAATAGGAATTGAATTTTTAAAATCTTCTAACGCTAACATAATTTTGATTATTTATCGAAATTTTGTGTTTGTGTAGTGAAATATGTTGGAATAGTTCATTTTACCGGCTGGATTTCATGATCAAAATATAATGTGTCAACCGTAAGTAAAACATTTGTTTTGGGTATATTTAAATCCATAAACGGCTTGTTGAAGGTAAATTTCTACTTAAGAAATTTAATTTAACTTAAATTCGTCTACATTAATTTTTAGTTTTTTTCGGCTTTTTAGACAAAATATTATATACAATGGCAGCGGTGGCAAAGTGGCCAGCATACTTGCTCCAGTGACCGGAGATCTCGGGTTCGATTCCCGATGGTGACAAGGAAAAAATTTCACGCCTGGTTTAGGATCAATGAATTATTAATCACTCATTATCCGAAATGAAAATATGATTATGAAACCTCATTTGAGGCGGCCAAAACCCTTGATGGGATATAGTGCCAGAGAGAGAGAGAGTTATTTACAATGACATTCCCAATGTTTGCGACTATTCAAGTCAACTTGACTTGAATAGCCGCAAACATTGGCAATGTCATTGTAAATTTCTACTTTTGTAAGCATGGAGACCGCTATAACGACCCGACGACCCTTCTAAAAAAGTACAAACAATTCAAATCTAGTTTCACAATGCAATTTTATGTGTGGCAAGATTTTTTATGTTTCTCATCATCCCTCTGTTGAGCGGTAATTAGTACCATAAATTTAAAGTTTTATAACTACTATTCCCCTTCGGTTTATTGGAACCACCTATCGATAACAAATCTATTAATTCTGTCTTATAGACAATCGATACTATAATTTCGTGTTTAGATAAATTTTTATTAAACATTTTGCTGAAACATCCTGTTCTACAGTTAATTTAATAACTGGATGCCTAAAGCGTTTAACTATAATCTCAAAAAATTCCTGTTGAGGTAGTATTAATTAAAATTCTTGAAATCTATAAATTTATGAAACATGCTGTGATTCTTAAACAGATTCATACAAATTTAAATTATAAAGTTCATATTCCGTTAAATTATTTAAAGTCAATTTTAAATTTTAAATCTAAGTCAACAAATTTAGACTCAAAAAATTTAAAATCTCGCGTCTGATTTTTCCCATCTTTTTAAATACGAAAGTAAAAAAAGAACCGTTAAAATTAATTAATTATTAAAAAAAATTATCATTCTAAAATTACACAGCCAGTTTATATATAATAAATATTATATAATATTATATAAATTATTATTATTATTATCATTAATAATATATTTTAATATTTAAAATCCAACAAATATATTTTTATTTTATAATATTGGTAAAATAATTTATTGTTTTTATTAATTTTAAATTCTCAAATAGTATTTGAAACAAAATAGATTAATTAAAATATAACATCAAATTAATAGTTAATAAATAATAATAATAATAATATAAAAACATAATTATTATTTAATTTTCATATCTAATTTTTTATTTTTATTTTAATGACAAGCTAAAAATATTTATAGCATTTAATATACAAATTTTAAAAACTTTAAATCGAATTTATTTTATAATGTAATATATTTATTTATTATATTTAAAAATGTAAAATAATAATAAAATTATATATAATATATTGTGTTATTCAAAAAAAAAACTTTTAATTAATTAATAATAAAAAATATTTTATTTAATAATATTTATGACTTTTTTTAGGTGATTTTAAATATTTTATTTAATTATTAATTTATTATACATGCAAATTTATTTTAGTTGTTATTTTTTTTTTTTTTTGGATTAGTAATTTTATTTAAATTTATTATTGCTAACAGAAATCTGTTATTACAGTGTAATTTATTAAATTTTAATGAATTTTTTGTTCTTTTTAAAAAAATAATTATTATTATAATTTTTGTATATTGAATTTCTATAGTCATGATGATTTTCGTTGATACAGGATTTTTTTTTATTCGTAGCTGCCTTAATTATTTCTAAATAGTTTATTATGTTTAATAATCCTTTTGTCAACCGAAAGTAGATGGAAATGTTTGTGTGAGTCGTGAATATGCTGTGTAAATATCTCGTTAGCATTTTGGCAATATAGTTAACTCATAAATATTTTAGTGGTCATACTTTCCGAATTTTGAGTCGCCCATCATATTTTGATAGGTATCGAAAACACTTAAACCCTATACGTTAACCGAACATGGTTTCCTAATACGTCGGACAAGAGTAGCGTCAGAATCAATATAGAAAAGACATATTGGTATGTACACCGTCGTGTCGTTGAGCAACCTCAGCCTCATACCTGTATTATAAATCTCACTTACGCTTCACAGGAGACGCAACGTCATCATTTCTTGGTGGCACAAAAGTGAGAATTTACACACTTTTGACATATTAAGTTAAAATAAATAATTTTGATTATATTTTAACTTAATATTAAAAATACTTAAAATTTTAAATTGCAGTCGCCGTGAAATTTTTGAAAGGGATTTTCATTTCACTAAAGGATCATATTATGTAACAAAATTTAAATATAGTGACGTCCTAATTACTGTAGTAAAATGCAATAAATCAAATAATAAATAAAATAAATTGATATTCATGATCCAATCTAAATGCCGTAAACAAAATTTTACTCTCAAGTCATAAAATTATATTTCTAAATAATTAATTTTAACGAAAGGCATCAATAATTCAAATTAATATCCTTATCCGATTAGGAATTCACGGTGCTACACATTTGTATGGCTTCTCAAAAATCGTGAATATTTTTAAAATTGGTATTGATCACAGTCATACTTCTAATTTATTTTTAAACCAATCAAACGGCACAGTAGTTAGAGCTTTCGTATTTGGAGGTAACGGGTCGAATCCCGAGGATTTACCATCATCTGATTACGAAAATGAGCACAACTATGACCCCTCCTGTTCGAAGTGCGGAACTTGTTGATCGACCCATCATTCATGTCAGTAGAGTGAACCGAGTTGGGAGTGCTCTTTGGCCCCATAACAGATTGCAAAGATAAAAACAAACAACCAAATTATGTTTAATTTACTTTTGAATGGAATAATATTAATAAATAGTTAAAAAAGATGTGTTTGCGTCTAAAGAGGTGTTATGAACAGTATTCTAATTTTTTTATCGGAATTAAAACGCATTGACATTGCCGAAAAAATATGCGTGAAAATATTTCATAATAACTGATTTTCGACGTCAAAATATGCCAAAGTGATGATATTCCATGGTTCGATACTACCGTGAATATCGTCCAAAAAGTCTCAGTTTGTTCTTCGCTTAATGAAATTATCGTTTTCACATTTGATTCACCCGACGACTTCAATTCACCGAATTCGCTATTTTGTATTATATATTTCATCGTGAGTGAACTAAACACCAAAATTGATCGCCATCAGTTTGCTTGCAAATCTATATTCATGTTTGCTTTCTTTGGGTTATTTTTTATGCAGCATCGTGAAATAATCGCGAGTACGCTATATTTTATAAAGAAAAACATAAATTTAGTTAAAATTCTCTAATATAGAATTGTTTATTTCCATAAATGTTCGTATACACGAACATTCACTAATTCCAATATTATTAAATTGTCTTTATCACCTACAGACCTCTCGTAAAGGAATCGAACAACAAATTAATAAACTGTAACATCTGATAAAATTAAAGATTTAATTTAATTTCAATTTTTTCGATTTCACAATCAAAATATTTACAAAACTAAAGTCAAAAACTCTGAAAGTTTAACGTACAACACAGTGGCTATGTCGTTTCTGGGAATTCCCCGATCCACTACGATGCCGCAAGCAACGTTTCACGGAAATGAAAGCGAAAATAATAATACCAAATGAACCAAAGACCTGTACATCGTAGTGTGCCACAACTATCAGTTTTTGGGGCGATCCTGAACTTCATTTATATCTTAAGTATGTCATTTGGGTGTAACATGATTGCGTGTGCAGACGGCACTTCGTTCTTTTATCAGCTTCATCGGTTTCATTATGCTGAATCAAATAGAAAATGTCCGTGTTTCTTTTACATTTCACTCTTCTCACTGAGGAACGGATTACTGTAGCAATCTGTGCTCATTCAAAGTTCTTGCAAGTGTTTGGGAATAAATTTATATGTGAACTTCGCCTTCACAGCGAGTTTATAAAATTTGTCCGCTGGAAAATTTGTAGCATGGGACACCTAAATGTCCAATCACAGCAGGTGTGTTTGTAAACAACTTTCCCCTCCTAAATAAACCAATAACAATCTGGTAAAAAATGGCAGTGGAAAAAATTTATAAACTCGCACTGAATGCTAATTTTCAGGAGTGAACGGCGAACTTTTAGACTGGCCTAGCTCCTTGCAACTATCAGAGTTCCTGCAATCAACGCACGATCCTTCAGGTAAAGGGTGATAGCTGCCCTAAATTCGCGATTGGCTTTCTCAATTCGAGGTTTCGGAGGGTGGTACTTTCTCCTTTAGTTCTGCAGAACATTTACCATTCAATGATCTGTAGAACACACACAGTTCGGCAATACCTCTCCGATGTTGTAGGCTGTCTAGATCTTTTGTAAGTCTGAGTTTGCACGTTATTCAAATGGCACTCCTGTAATTTCTATCCAGTAACTGGAGCAATACCATATGCTCCACCCAAAAACTTGATAGCAATACGGTTTAATAAAGGTCTTATATACTGGAAAAATTGATGCGATTTAAAGAATCTTTGATCATTCCATTTTAAATTGTTACTAATTTGAACAAAAGTGTATTCATTGCGAATTCTTTCACGCGAGAATGAGCATATTTGTGTTTTTTTCTCGTTAAGCTTAACCAGATTATTTTCTCCCCACTCAAATAGTGTACTCAAATCAGAATTAAGCGAAGTAACAACTTCCAACCGTATACCGTTAAGTTATGAACTACTCCTTCAGTTCCACCTTGAATGAAATAGAAGATATAACAAAAAGGAAGTCAGTGACAAAACTGATTGCTGAGGGGCTCCGGCATTTGAGGAGTGTGTCGTTGATTCTATCCCGTTTGGCACAATGTCGATCTTTCGGTCTTTGAAAAAGCTTTTTATCCACTTGCCAAAAGCCTTGGATATATCCAAAGCGATTGGAAACGCCTCTCCATGTTGTTCTAGGACGAGATTCCATTTGTTTGCGATATACGTCAAGAGATCGGTTGTCGAATGCCTTTCACGAAAGCCATACTTTTTATCCGAAATTACTTTATTAATTTCAAAATACTTCATTATACCGCACTCTTCAAGTCGTTTGGAGCAACCACCTTGCTTATAGGTGGTAACATTTTTCTGTTAGTTAATCTTCAAGCCTAGTCACTGACAAAGTCCTTCCATATACGAACTGGAACTCCGACGAGTCTGAAGACAATTTCCTCTGAGATGTTGATGGGGTCCATTTTGGAACAACAAAACGATATTGATGGAAACGTAACTCGATCGGGGATAACTAAGGTTGCGTTCGATATGAAGGCAGCCTGCATATATGGATCAAGCACCACAGCACTGTGTGCACATTTCAATGCTGAAATGGATGTTTTAGAAATAGTGGCAACCGATGCGACCATCTGGTAAAAGTTGTGATCGGAGATTTTCAACTCAGAAGCCTTGGCAGCTGTCTTTTGTCGGTTCTTTTCACATATATTTTTTACGAGTGTTTCGTGTGATCTATTTTTCAAAATTAATTTCGTCGCGCTTATATTTCTTGTGAGCAGTATTATTTTGTCTGGTGGCTTCTTGTGAAAGGATTTTAAAATTTGGATTATAAAAATTATATTCTATAATAATTTCGAGAATTGGAGCTTGTTAAACACCTTACCAAGAACACTGTATGTTAGGCTGCAAATATTTGTCGGTCACGAGATTATTTTAATAATATCTATAATAAAAACTATTCCTGCCAAAGCAAGTGACCAGAACAATGTACCAATCCATACTGTTAAAGTCACTAAAGGCCATGTCTTAGTTTCATCGTAAGTCGTTATTGGAACCGTATTTATACAAATCCGATGGGCACCTTTATATAAGCCAAAAGAGCTTCACATTCATATCACATCATTAAAATTTTAATTTAAAAAAACTTCGTATTCAATAATTTATTAATGTGACAAAATTGATGTGATGTTATAATTATTCCATTACACCTAACAAAAGTGTAGTTAAAATTTCCGATAGCTAGTTCTGTCGATTCGAATAGAATTTAAATTAAAATATAAAATAACTAAAACTTAAAAATTCGTATATAGATTTCAGTCGTACAATTTTTTGTTATAAAGAAAAAACTGAAATTACAACAGCAAAATTCCCTCTCCAATTTTAATTCAAGATTCTTATTCTTACTCTAATTGAACCATATTCGTAGAACTCTAGTTTAAAACCGCATACGAATTTACTTAATGCTTGCACGATATATTCAGACACATAAAATCGAGTCACAAAAATATTTAAAATTTTAAATTACATTAACATTAAATATTTTTAAACATCTAAAAAATAAGTTACAGAATAAAATTTATTAGTTTTGGTGGGTTTGGAACATTTAATCTAAAAAAATATTTTGTATGTTTATGGTTTCTCTTTTCTTTACTACGATATGATAATATGATTATTATTAATTTACTTATTTAAATATTTTAAAATGTTTTGTAGTTTCTCTTTAAAGTTTAAATTTAATTTTTAAAAAAATATATTATATTTTCTTTAATTTTTTTTATTGCGTGTAATAATTTTCCATCTACTTCCAAAAAATGTATCTTTTATCAAAACCAAAACCAAATCGAACCAAACCGTAAAAAAAATTAAATAAATTAATTTAAAAATGTTGTAAATTAATACTTAATTAATACTTAATCATTGTTGTTTTTTTAGATTATGTAATTTATAGAAATTTTGGTGTTTTATTGTATGTGTGTTTATGAATTATAGTTTGTTGTTTAATTTTATTTGTTGTTTTAATAATTAATTAAAGCATATTATATATAAATTATAAAAACTAAGATAATAATAAATTTAATTAGAACATTAATATTTTTTTATAAGCAATAAAATATATTTACAATTTTCCTTTTTTATATAAAAATAATAACAAGATATGATTAAGGCCCGCGACTAAAATCGGTGCCCGAATTTTATATATAAATATATAATATTTAATTAAATTAAATTAATTAAAAATTACGAAATATATGTGTATATATTTTTTTTTTTAAAACAGTCAAACCAAAATTAAAAATTGTTATATAAAATACAAATAATAATAAAAAATCATCGTTATAAAATATATAAATAAAAGAATGTATTTATAATTTCCTCTAATAGCTGGCTTCATGGCCTGCAAGAATGTATAAATCGTGTCCTTCTTCACTGCCCAATGATCCGGTACGAAGAAGTTGACTTTCTAATGCAACAACTCTGTTAATAAAACAACACAAAAAATAAAACGTGACGTTACCTTCACATTATTTACAGAAAGAGAACGGACACACCAAATTTAATATTTGGGATGACAGCACCCTAAAACAGAAAATAAACCAAAACAAAAAGGAAACTTACTTATCACTTCCTAGTAATTTATAAGTCCGGCTCATATCAGTAATTTCTTGTGTTATTTCGCCGTTTCGCAAAGATCTTCCTTGCATACCATGCTTATGGAATGCTAAGACACTATCCGGTAAACATACTGTGAAAAAAAATTCTATTTAATATACTTCTAAATGATCAAGGACCGTGGGATCAAGTTTTACTTACCAATACTTTCTATATTAAAATCAAAATTCAATTGTGAGACTAATTTTTTACTTTGCTTTGGATTTCCTTGCATTGTCACAACTTGTATACTATTATTGTAACACACTAATATTGCATCCTTCTCAATCTGAAATTGAAATAAAATTGCTGTACTTAACAATCCAGTCGATTGGGGAGTCAGAAGTTGCGTCAATTTAAATAATAACTTTACACTTTTTACGCTATTTGCCGTAGGCACTTGGCGAAACACACTTATACTTAATAAACACATTTTTATTAATCACTTGTTTTTTGTTTCGCAGAGTATTTTGAATATTTTTCAAAAAGTTTAAAAAATCACTCGATCGATTTCGACTTGTTAGGTCATCATCAGGAGTATCATCATCAGAGATACTCCTGATGATGACCTAACAAGTCGAAATCGATCGAGTGATTTTTTAAACTTTTTGAAAAATATTCAAAATACTCTGCGAAACAAAAAACAAGTGATTAATAAAAATGTGTTTATTAAGTATAATAACTTTACGTTAATTAATTCCAAATATTTAAGTAGGATATCCAGAAGTTCATATTTTTGACTCAGCATGCTTTGAATTGTACCAAGAATTCGGAGTTTTTATGAAATATGTATAATAAGCAGTAAAAATACCTCCCCTCTTCAAAATTGTCTTATCTAACCTTCGGTTGGGCAAATATACATTAATTACTTTGAATAATAATGATGGATAGATTATGCCAGAGATCACGAATTATAGATAATATGTTGATCATTTACTTTGAGTAATTTGACCATATAAAAACAAGCTACGTCATTTTAAACCACTTATAAAAAACTGGACTCATAGAGTAGAAATGTACGTCTAAATAGTGACTTGATTTAATTGAAGTTTGGAAAAATGAGGTCAAATTACTCGTAAGAATTATTTTATTCTCCTGTTGCTTTTTATTTTGATTTGGATCATTTAAAAATAATATTGATATTACAGCGCTATCCAATTACAGTTTTAATTAATTACTAATAATTTATAATTAATCAAATTAATTTGTCTACTCAAGTGGCTGTAATTTTCCAATAAGGTAGATTAAAATGTATATTCAAACTTAGAGAGAGTTCATTTTACGTTAAATAATATAATTGGCTCCTAAGTAAATTATCCTCTGAGGTAGAAGCCTCGTAAATAAACCGTTTACCTACTTTATTATCTTATCTAAAATATTAAATTTAGTTTTTTCGATTTCCAACCAAAACCTTGTATTTTGAGTACGATGATGTAATTTTTTATTATTAAGTGCTAACAGTTTGAATGTGCTCTTAAATTTCAATGTACAGTGTGCGTTCTTGTTTTTAGTCCACATCTTACTCGATAATCGAAAGATGTATACATTACAACTGTATTTCATAGTAGCAACACTTATAAATTTGGATTTTAAAAGCTCATGGAAACGATTTTTAAGGCAAGGCGCATATTGCGCCGTCGGCGTGAAGAGTGACAATGCTGTGAATATGCACATTGTAAAATAGTTGTTGCCTCTGTTGCGTGATATAAATTAAATAAAAGGATGAATTTAGTGTCATACGCGCACAGCTTTGTGTTTTTGTCCGCTACCACTTATAATTGTTTCTAAGAAGACCGAAGTGTTTTGTTTTTTAAAAGATTATTTGCCATTTTAGCATTATACGTACTTACCGTATTGGACAAAACATGTAAAACTGAGAAAAATAAAATTTCCGATGGTAACCCCAGAAGTACCCAACTTGATGTATAAATGGCAGTTGTCGTCTGAAAAAAATTGCTATGGTAAAACGTACCATCTTTATAAAGCTGAAATTTGAAGAGACTACGTTGTTTAGTATTTGTTTGATTGAAAGCCTTCGATAGTAAACGCTCTCAATGAATTGGTAAACATAGAAAAAATGGTCATGGTTATGTGTTACAATACTTTCATTTTAAAGGTCTCATCAGTCCAACCAACATCAATGACAATCTAGATTTTAGCCATTTACAGCAATACAATATTGAATATGATCGAAAAAGAAAGTGCTGTTTCATCAAGCCAATGCACCAGTTCTACATCCGTTATCGCAATTTTCCAATATTTTTTTTGCAGTTTTATCACGAGATTTAATTTCAAATTTAAATTAAAAGTGAGAATCTTTTTCTTTAAGTGATAATTTTTATTTTAGTCTAGTTTCGAGAGTTCGCTTTTGATCAGCTATTTACTCTATCCCTTTTTCAACCAAGAAAATAAAAAAATTGGCTCCATGTTGGTCCAACCCAAAAAACCGTAGTATGTAATGGCGTTGTTGTTAAAAAATTTCGCTTGATTTGAAGTAAAACCAACACAATTGTGTGTATTGATATAGTGTTTTTTTCGGACGAAAATAAGTTAAAAAGGAATTCACAAACGTGTAAGTTGGGTCAAAACACCTACAAAAATAAATTTTTGACTTAGTACTTTTGCCCTACCCGCACAATTGTGTTAGTAAAACACAAAAGGGCGATTCTAATTTTTCGATCACAAATTTTCCTTTATTATATTCGTAAATTTCGTTGTACGGCATTCTATTGTTCAATATGGCCGCACGTAAAAGATCTGGGAAAAACCATAACACAGTAATTTAAAAATCCTACACAGAATAAAAAAAGGCGAAAAAATGAATAGAATAGAGTATAGAATGTATCAACACATGAACAACCCACAATTATTGAACGATACGATGCCGTACAGCAAATTTACGAATATATAAAAGACAAATTGTGAACCTAAAATTAGAATAGAGTAAATAGCTGACGAAGAGAAAACTCTCGAAACTAGTCCAAAATTATCACAAATAAAAAGATATCCTCACTTTTTATTTAAATTTGAAATTGAAGAAATGGTTTGTTGGCAAAATGAGGTTGATGGCTGGTTTGAGGAGCTCGGCGGTTCTCACTATAAACATGGGTACCGATAAGCTATTGAACATCGCTGGCAAAAGTGTTTCGAGCTAAAAGAAGACTATGTTGAGAAAAAACATAAGTGTCTCCTAATTTTTGCGTTCTTTGCCTGGTCGGGTACTTATGGGATTACCCTCGTACATCCATATTTAATCATTCTAAACTTTAATTCAAAATAAACAGTGTTCCATCTGTGTTTAGTTTTAAACTCAAAAAAATGTCTATTGCACTACACAATAGACACACTCTCCACGGGCAGACCGAAAAATTTTGAAAAATAAAAAATTAAAACTATGCCATTTTTAGTTATGTGTTCGTTTACAACGCGTTCAACGCGTTTTGATTATCCAAACTTATTACGAAAATGGTCGTTCTGTAAAAAAAACATCTCGTTAAATTACGTGATGATTTTGATCAACATGGACGTCCTACAGAGCCTGAAATTTGCAAAACTGTTGAACGTTTTGAGGAAACTAGATCAGTTGCATGTCGTAGAGCATATGAACACTATCGTCCAGTTCGTATTCGTGGCACAATAATAGCGTGGAGCCAAGCATCTCTTTGAGGCGTCGTTCACAACAGTTAAGGATGAAACACACCAAGCAGCAGCAGCGAGCAGCAAATTTAAATATTGGCTTAGAGAATAGATCCTTAAATGCAACTTCATTCAATGTAATTGTTTTAAATTTAAATTTTTCTATTAAAATTACAAAATATTTGATTTCTTTTATTGGGAATACGTATATTTACACTCAAACTATGATTTTGTATCATTACATAAACGAATAAACCAATATTTAAATTTGCTGCTCGCTGTTGCTGCTTGGTGTGTTTCATCCTTTAAACGGCCAAAATTGGTTCAATAGATGATCTTTGGTTTAAACAACACGGTGCCACATGTCACAAAATCGTAAAACACTCGACTTATTATAGGGAACCAGTTCCATAATCACATAATTTCAAGAAATTCTGATGTCAATTGGCCACCAAGATTATGCGATTTGAAAAGAAAAAAGATCAAAAAGATCATATTCTTTGAGGTTTATTGAAAAGTAAAGTGTATAGCAATGATCTACAAAAAATTCAAGATCTTAAGAACAACATTTGAGCTGAAATTGGGGCCATTGAATTGCACTGCTTTTATTCTAAAAATCACCAAAAATTTTGATGTCCGGATGCAGGTCTGTAACAGGAGCCGTGATGGCCACATGAACGATGTTGTATTCCATACATAATTGGCATAGAACCAACTTTAATTTAGTAAAAAATTTGAATTTCCAAGATACATGGTTGTCTGAAGTTTCCAACCTCAACATGAAGATACCAGCACTCGCCTTCAAAAGTGGGGTAGTGTGTTTGCGCATGCGTTGTAAGGTACTCACCGAAATATCAGTCAAGAATCATTTGAGTGAGTCGATGATTGTTTTTGTGAAAATGAAAAAAATCGTGTAATGAGCTGTGATTTAACTTATTTTAAAAGGTTACCTACGCAAATCAAAGACGAGTTGGACGCTGTGTACGAGGACACTGCACCATCATTTACCACCGTGCAATTTTGGACAGCTGCATTTAAACATGGCCCTACCAGCTTGGGCAACGAACGATGAGCGATCAGGACATCCAAAAACAGCACTCACTTACGAAAACATCGGTCAGTTCACCAGATGGTGCTAGACAACCGACCAATTAAAGTTAGAGAGCAAGAAGAGGCTATGAATATGTAAAAAAACGTATTTGTTACATATTGATTCAAGATTTAGGCATGAGAAAGCTATCCGCGCGTTGGGTGCCGCGTTTGCTCACTTTGGACAAGAAACATATTCGAATGAACATTTCCAACGCTCTGCTCTGTTAGCGCAGTTTAGGATAAATAAGAGTTATGACACCGGCTAATTACTGTTGATGAAACGTAATCGGCTCCAAAAAAGTGAAAGTCTGCTCCTCCGACTGGGAAAAATATGGCGACTGTTTACTGGGACAGACAGGCAGTTATCTCTTAATCGAACATCTTCAAAAAGGGAAAACCATTGCAGGAGCATATTACGCATCATTACTTGACAAGCTGAAGGCATAAATTGCGGAAAAACCACCACAGTTGCAGAAAAAAAATCTTGCTCCACCAAGACAATGCGTCGTCTCCTGTCTTACACCTCAGTGATAGCCATGGCGAAGATCCACGCATTACGGTTTGAACTGCTTAACCACTCTCCTTACTCACCAGATCTAGCCCCAAGCGATTTTTTTTGTTCCCTAAGCTAAAAGATGCGCTCGGAGGACAGATATTTTCGTCTAATGAGAGGCCATCTCACCTTGGTAAACAACAATTTTCCAGAAAAAGACGCCGAGTCCTATTTGGACGAGTTTAAGGAATGGGAGCATAGCTGAGAGAAGTGTATAGACTTACAAGGAGACTATGTATCTAAATTATTGCGTACATAAAATTTTGTAAACTGCCAAGAGATGATCTGGAAATGAGAAAAAATTGATTTGAGCCCAGCGCCATAGCGGTAGTTTCGACCACTAAGGTGCTTTAGCTAACTTTGTTTCATTCTTTGAGTTTATGACACGTATATATTCTATAATAAATTAATAATTAGCTACCAGCAAATAAACCGAAAATTTGTGACCTAAGCGCCGATAACAAAATTGTTGTCTGCTCCAAGATTTTTCAACGTTATACCAGATGATTATAAGAGAATGGGGAAAAAGAAACAGATTCAAGTGCCACAATGATAATTTTAAATAACACGATGCTTAAGCTAAATATTTGTTGTATTCTTCAAGGTCATTTGAATGATATGACACATGAATGTGGTACGGATATTTACAAAGTACATGTAATTTTACTTGTGTTACTTGGTACGTGGAGAACACTTTTTCCACGATATCTGTAACTTGGTCATACAGGGGAAAGTTAATTGGGAACGTTTGATAACATCTCATTTGAAATTGGTAAAACTATCAAGAAATTAGATATTTTCTTAGGTTCTATCAAAGTTTCCCTTGTGTATCTGCAATGTAGTGTGCTTTTAAGTTTACTGTGGTTGTCGTTTATTGAACAATTTCTGTTGTAGAATAGAATTCCGAGTTTATAGCTCAGGATTATTTTGACGATCTAATTGTTACTTTTTCATGTAAACCACTAAAATTTGTATCGATTTAATGCAAGAATCTGTTTCATAAATAATGAACGCCATGGGATAATTATCGAATTTTCGGGCATTTCTCAGCCCGACGCAACTGTCTTTTGCCGATCTGAAAACATCTGTTCACTTAATTATGACACTCCCTTTAAAATATAAAAGGCTATGCCCTTGGTGAAATCTGATGACCGAAGTAGATTTTTAAAACAAAGTATTGATTATAACCCTTTTTATTCACTCATGCATTAACCATTTTAATAGGAAAAAAAAATTGGTTTCCTATATCTTGCTTTTTACCCCTGATAGGAGCAGAGCAATACCTTTCTAATACAAATGCCACAGCATTAACCAGATTATCTACGAATGCAATTATTTGTTCAGAATCGTAAATGTAATATTGGAGAATGTTTTGTTGATTGCCCGAAATTACAGTATAGGACTTCTACGGAAACTCCTTAATTCGTTTTGGCAAAATACAAATTTACTCTATTTTCTATGTTTGTCTGAAGAAAGTCATTCACTCGAGTTCTTCTCGATTTTTACAGAAGCTCTACGTATCTGTCATTATCTATCTCTGTGATCTTCTCTATTTATGAACTTTGGTTAGACTAAATACAGAAGCTTCTGCCGTCATCCACAAAACGGTAGCTTATTAAATGTTTTAACGAAATTTCATTTCGATTTTTATAATGTTACGGTGCAGTAAGGCTTAAGTGTATGTAAGTATGTTAAGAGACATGCCATTCGGATTTCATCCAGCTTTAATAATAATAAAATACATCCATAAACCATAATCGTTGCTTTTTGCAGTGGCAGCTGGATTTGCACATCCTAACTTAACTAACCGTACATACTAACTATTATTACTTGGTCTAAGTAAAAATTCGCATTTCTGGCATGAATCCCACAACAAACATTGAATAGCATTTTAGATCAGTCGGTAAAAACATTTAGAAATAATTTCTGTGTTGATACGGTTTCTATCAGCAAAGATTTTTCGTTCTGATTTATCAACTAATTTTTTAAAAATTTGGCTTCTATGGTACAAATAAAACTTCCGCTTACCTGATGTACTTTAACAGCCTTAATAGGTTCTCTTCTAGGAATTATAGTGGCAGTACCATCCATCTCCAGTTCATCGGAATGGAACCAGTTTGCACCTATGCAAACAAAATAAAGAAAAAAAACAAAATGAAATTCTATCGCATATAAATAATACGCGTCTTACCACTGTTCATATTTATTAAATCTAATTTCAGTCCACCATTCACGCCCTTTTTCACAGCAATACAAACCATTGGATATTCTAATTCTGGTGCAATAATCATTTCAAACACCGACGTATAGCCACCATTTATAGCCGGATTCAGCCCACCCAAATTCACCGCCAACGATGGCCAATCAAATTGTTTTAGCAGCATAAATTTATTTAGCGGATCGTACCACTGCATTAAAAATATTCCGCCAGCCATTGAACCGCATAAATATTTATATCCATTATATGGATTTCGTGTAACACAGCATTGTATGCATCCTTTTGTATCAGGAACTTTTGTTGTAAGTGCAAATTTTCTTGGGACTAGTCGTTCAGGTATTTTATTCATGTGCATGGAAAATCGATGTGTCTGTTTCGAATGCAATGCTAATAAATCGTGCCGATATAATTGCGATGATTTACCCGATAAACTCATTAGCACATCTTTTATCACGTACATCCATGTCGACCGGCGTGGAAATAATTGATCTATAACAGCATCATGTAATTCATTCATATTTAAATTGAAAATTCCCTCTTCGGCTCCAATCAGTAAATGTTGATCACGAGTTTCTGGATGTATCCACGATGCTGTGCAATGAATACGTAACGGGCAACCATTGAATATTTTGGAAAAACATGCGCCCATATGAACTTTAGGAGTTGGTGGTAAACCATTTGAAATGGGGCGGGGAGGTGTATGTCGTCGTCGATGGGATCGTTTGGGAGGCACAGGAGGTGTATTATTTAGTAAATCAGGTTGCGATTCTTTTTCTATAAATAAATCAAAATCATAGGGTTAAAATTGTGGCCGAATAGCGTAAATCGAAAAAAAAAATATTCTTACCGGATTCATCTTGAGTTCCACTATCACTTAAACTTCGCTGTCGATTAGACGATTGTGTTTTACCCATTTCATTGAGCAATCCCATTAGCTGATCCATAGAACTATGACGCCGAGGTGATTCTTCCAAACCATTCTACGTTTAAACAAAAATAATAATAGTATAATAATTTTAATCCATCAGGGCACAACATCACACTGATCACCTACCTGATTCGCTTCCTCATAATTACTTAGATCATCACCCGTTAATTCGTTAATACTTTTATGGTTACCCGATCTAGAATACAATTCATTATCATAGTCAAGTTCGTCAAGATTATCATGATGATGATCGCTTATAGGTGATGTTATCGAATGTGGTGCGCCACTATTATTTATTTCAACGTGTGTTAATAGCCCAGAACCATTGTGATTTGTTTTATTGTTTGAATGTGAACAGTGGCATGATGTTGACAGTAAATCGTTTGAATCGGTTAGCGGTAATGTTGCTCTAAATAGGGTTAAGGAAGAGAAAAATAGAAAAGAATTTGGTTTTGTTGTTTTGGTAAATTTCTTTTATTTCTTAGGTAGTATTTTATGTGTAAAAATAAGTTTAATTAAAATTAATTTTTAAAGTAAAGCAAATTATTGTAATAAATTGTATCTTTTTATGTATTACAGTAGTGATCACGTATAGCCGAACACCGCTTAATTTAAACTAAAATACAAAATTCTAAAATAAATTAAATGAATGAGGTGGGAATTAACAGTTACGTAGGTTTAAGTTTAGTAAATTAAAATAATTGTGCTTGAATATATACAAGTTTGAAAAGAACTATTTGAAATGTTCGTGCAAATTACGTTCCCGATACCTTCACATGAGATAGCCCAACAGCCGAACTTCGTTTGCAAGAATTGCCAATATTTTCAACCATTCAAAATGCACACTTTAAAAAATAAATATTAGAATGAAAAGACCCATGTAAAAGAGATTAACTGTATAAATTTGTTACAAAATTCACGAGTGCAAGAAACTGAAAGAATGCTCTTAGGGTCAATTGCTTTGTTATAGTGACTGCCCGCCCCCATTTTTTTTGTCTAAATTTCCGCCTAACTAAAATGATAATTACTTCATACCAAATGTCTCTAAGGTTCCTAAATTCAAAATATGCCTGATATTTAGTTCTAAACTGATAACTTGGTTCAGATTTATTTTTTGCAGATTAGAAATACTTGAAAGATTGATATCAGACGTGGTTTGTTTAGTGCCAGCTATGAAAAACTGCACGATTAAAACAACAATCAGTTTAGTTAGTCGGTAATCTATAAAAAAATCGGTATCAGTCACACAATATTAATTTAGGGGCTCTATTATGAAACTTATTCGATTTCGGAAAATTTGATTTGATGCGGGGTATTTTAGTATTATGATTTTTTTTTCTATCGAATAATTCGAAATCGACAAATTCGCCAGATTACGAAACCAAAAAAAAATACGAACCGAATTAAAGGGTGATTTTTTTGTGGTTAGGATTTTCATGCATTAGTATTTGACAGATCACGCGGGATTTCAGACAAGGTGTCAAAGAGAAAGATGCTCAGTATGCTTTGACATTTCATAATGAATAGACTTACTAACGAGCAACGCTTGCAAATAATTGAATTATATTACAAAAATCAGTGTTCGGTTCGAAAAGTGTTTCGCGATTTACGTCCGATTTATGGTCTACATAATCGACCAAGTGAGCAAACAATTAATGCGATTGTGACCAAGTTTCGCACTCAGTCTACTTTATTGGACATTAAACCAACCACACGAATGCGTACAGTGCGTACAGAAGAGAATATTGCGTCTGTTTCTGAGAGTGTTGCTGAAGACCGTGAAATGTCGATTCGTCGCCGTTCGCAGCAATTGGGTTTGTGTTATTCGACGACATGGAAGATTTTACGCAAAGATCTTGGTGTAAAACCGTATAAAATACAGCTCCTGCAAGAACTGAAGCCGAACGATCTGCCACAACGTCGAATTTTCAGTGAATGGGCCCTAGAAAAGTTGGCAGAAAATCCGCTTTTTTATCGACAAATTTTGTTCAGCGATGAGGCTCATTTCTGGTTGAATGGCTACGTAAATAAGCAAAATTGCCGCATTTGGAGTGAAGAGCAACCAGAAGCCGTTCAAGAACTGCCCATGCATCCCGAAAAATGCACTGTTTGGTGTGGTTTGTACGCTGGTGGAATCATTGGACCGTATTTTTTCAAAGATGCTGTTGGACGCAACGTTACGGTGAATGGCGATCGCTATCGTTCGATGCTAACAAACTTTTTGTTGCCAAAAATGGAAGAACTGAACTTAGTTGACATGTGGTTTCAACAAGATGGCGCTACATGCCACACAGCTCGCGATTCTATGGCCATTTTGAGGGAAAACTTCGGAGAACAATTCATCTCAAGAAATGGCCCGGTAAGTTGGCCACCAAGATCATGCGATTTGACGCCTTTAGACTATTTTTTGTGGGGCTACGTCAAGTCTAAAGTCTACAGAAATAAGCCAGCAACTATTCCAGTTTTGGAAGACAACATTTCCGAAGAAATTCGGGCTATTCCGGCCGAAATGCTCGAAAAAGTTGCCCAAAATTGGACTTTCCGAATGGACCACCTAAGACGCAGCCGCGGTCAACATTTAAATGAAATTATCTTCAAAAAGTAAATGTCATGGACCAATCTAACGTTTCAAATAAAGAACCGATGAGATTTTGCAAATTTTATGCGTTTTTTTTTTTAAAAAAGTTCTCAAGCTCTTAAAAAATCACCCGTTAAATGAAAATGTGATGTGACGTCAAAATTCGACTGGTGTTTAGGTGGCCAATGTCGTATTGTGCCAATGTTGTTTTAAAATAATAAGTTTTTTTATCATGTAAATAAATTCGGTCATGTATTTTTATATTTTTTAATTAAGGCAATTATAATTATTGTTTTTAAATATCAATAGATATATTTACCAAGATGTAAGTTGTAAAATATTTTACTACAAATAATGTATGTATTTTAATAATATATAAAATTGATTTGACAGGACGATTCGCTTTGTTTCATAATAGCAATATTCGAAGCGTATCAAATTTTTAGATATCGAATTTTTCAAAAGCGAATATTGTTCCATAATAGACCCCCATTCGCGATTTGCAACAAAGTAGCTGACATCTGGTGAACAAAATGTGAATCATAGTTTGCTATGAAGCAAGGGGGATTAAAACTGTCATAACAATGAATTTGACAATTCTCGTCCCCCTTGAAGACGTAGAAACCAACGCTATCTACATTCGATGAAAATCGCCAATAGGGACGAAAGTAAAGCCTAGATTGGAAACAGCTTTTCAGCCAGAACAATTGCCACGATTTATTCTCTACTAACAGAAAATATAGCTAACATTTGCTGCCTTTATTCTACAACTAAATTGGCATCGCTACAAATGTCATTTTCATATAAAATCGAATTTTTAGCTGACTGGACTATGAAAATGTTGCGTTTATATCGGTAATTTAGCTGTGGAATAAATGCAATAATTATTATCCAACATGAATTAGACCAAGGGGCCTACTATGGAAATCGACCGCCGTCGATTTTTGTTCGTTGTTTATATTCAGCTATAGTAATTACTATTGCTGAATATAAACAACGAACGAAAATCGACGGTGGTCGATTTCCATAGTTGGCCCCCAGGTTTTCTTACAAAAGATTACTTAATCCTACATTTTAGAACTAGACTTACGCCCCAATTCCCATAGTCGTATCACGTCACTTCAAGTGACTATAGTCACGTCGTCTACATTTTCTTATTCTCATAGTCACAGCTTACGACTATAGTCATTTCATGTGACGTTCTGTCACCTAATATTTTGAAATGCCAGGAATATTTTTTGTCGAATTCGTCAAAAGTAAATAGCATTTTTATTATTGAATTACGACGTGCCTAAGTATAGTTTTATTTTATGTTTTAAAACCATTTAACCCGCGTCACTTGAATCGACTTCAAGAATACCAATGTTCATCTCACGTGACACGACTATTGTCACTTCACATGAAGTGACACGACTATGGGAATTGGGCAGTTATTTAAACCGTAAACCGTGTCGTAAATAAAAATAAACATTTAAAACTTTAGTCAAATGTAAATTATTCGATATATTGTTTAAGACATACCACATATGAGGCGTTGAGAAGCAAAGTGGTCCAAAACACAAAATTTCAATTTTGATAATATTGTTGAAGTTTACTCATATTAAAAGGAACTTTTAGTAAAATTTTTGTTGTTGCATATACAACCATTATTCACTACTTTCTTTTAAGTTATAAGGGAAAAAAACTGCGGTAACCAGCTGAAACTAAAATTTTTTTAAATTTTGAAACCAATATTCTGTAAAAGTTAAATATTGCGGTTGGACCACTTTGCCTAGAACAATGCCTCATATGTAGGACGTGTTTAAGCAAATTATTGTCTAGGCCTCAGAAAACTTTTTGGAAAAAAATCGCCTTACTCTTCAATCATAGGTTAAAATGTAAATTTGGCTTTAAAACATGGTAAGTGACAATTTTTAGAATAAACATTAACTTTAAAACAATTCTCATTTCTAAACAAGTTTCTAAATTTATGATGTTTAAAATTAAATCAAAAACATTAAAATAATAAAAGTGGACTTTTACGTATTTAAATTGCGATTCACAAGTAGAGGAAATTCGATAGAAACTTATTTATTTTAAATTAAAAGTGTGAGCAAAGGCGAATTCTCAGTGGAGGATGTACACATTTGAGGGTAGGTACTCGATCGGCTAGCAAGCAAGCAATTTGCTAGCCAAAATTCTGGCTACTCAATCAATTTTACCAAGGCAATTTGATTTTCAAATTGTGTTTTTCAATATTTTTTTTTTTTTTTGCGATTGCACAGTAAATTTTGCGGTTTCAAAAAATGAACAGCAAATTTGTGTGTTGTTTTACTGTGCAATTGCAAAAATAAACAAAAAATTTAGAAAAAATATAATTTGAAATTCAAATTTTTTTGTTTAACTTGATTGGGTAGCCAGAATTTTGGCTAGCAAATTGCTTGCTTGCTAGCCAATCTTTGATGTTGTATCTGATGTGTTTATTGAAGTTTTTTCATTGTTTCTTTTGGCTACTCATTTCACGAGACCTTCAAACCAAGGCATCCTACCTCATTTGGGATTACTAATAGGACAGCTTTCATAGGAACGGATTGTTACTTTCTGAAACACATCGCATCAACTGCCTTCTCCACTTCACAACACATTTTGATTTTGATTGCTGAAGGTATTTCTGATGTTTCTAAATTCACCAATTTCGTACTTCTCTATAATTAAGCAAACGGGTACTAAAGCGATGATACGACGCGATGACGCAGAGAAGACTACCTCATCTAAGGTCATTCAGTGTAGGACTTTCTCACTTAAACTCCGTGATGCAAGAGTAATATATATTACTGCTTGAATTAAAAGTATCAGGAAAGTTGTTTTAATACCCAAATTGAATATGTCAGAAGTGAATAAGCAAACCGAAAATGGCCATGTCTGGCATGGAAAGCCGTTCATAAACTCCTGAGTTCGAGAATGAAACTTCGAATCATACTGGCGATTTTCATTGAATGTAGATAGCGTTGATTTTTACGTCTACAAGGGAGACGAGAATTGTTAAATCCATTGTTGACAGTTTTAATCCCCCTTGCATCATAGGAAACTATGATTCACATTTAGTTCACCAGGACCTAGATTCTGATCAAGTGACAAATGACCGAGTAAATGGCACAGCGGTTAAAGCTTTGGCGTTTGGATCGGGAGGTACCGGGTTCGAATCCCGACAGGGGCAGGATGCAAAGTGAAATCGAACTTTGGTGAAATGTAACACATCTATGACCCCCTGTTGGTGTGCAAAACCCATGGGCCAACCCATCTTTCATGACATAGGCTGGCATGGAGCTTGCAATGTGCAGATGGTCTTAAATCGGTCCTATAGCCGTACGTCTTCGAGTTGGCCGGGAGGCGTAAAGTAAGGACGTCAAAAGCATAACCAGAAGAGCTGGGAAGGGTGAGAATTGAGCCCCAAAACAGATCGCAGAGTTAACAATAAAAAAAAGTGACAAATGACATATTATACTAAAAATTCTGCTACAATTTTGTGACAATACTTGTGAGTACTAAATCGCGATTCGTATGGAGTGACTTTTTCGAAATGTTACAAAAAATAAGCTGGCAATTTTAATAATATTGTCATTGTTTTTTATTATCGTGACTTATAAGTTTTCTGCTATAAACTGCTGTAATGTTATAAATCATTTTATACGAATCGTAAATATTCAATGACTTCGATTTGTATCAATAAGCAAATGCCACGGCAAATTGTCATTTTGTCGGAATAGTAGAGTAAATATTCCATAAATATTTGGAAATTACTCACAGATTATTTCCGGTATTTACGCAAATATTCCAGAAGCGATAAATGGTGCAAGAAATTATGTAACCGTCAAATTCTAATACGATATTCACAATTTTGTTATACGAACCGGATTTGACAGGGCCAATTCATAACAACGTATTCTCATGATTTTTAACAAGGATAAAACCAACAATGTAATTTTTTATCTTATTCGCAAACTTACAAATTATTCACTTCTGAGTGCTGGGATTAAATTTGTACAAGGACAACTTGATTAAATTTGTACAAGGCCGACTTGAACTAGTGTTATGTGAAAGAGAACGATTTTACGTGTAAAGGCCATGTATTCTTATACCTTTAGGTAAAAAATTAAAACGAAATTGAAAATCAGGGAACCTATTCCTGAATATGATACGAAAACGAAAGTACAAGATTCATATTTGAATTAAATCAGATTCGTACGAATCTTATTTAAAAATGAATAGGAATCCTGCTGCCCCATTCCTGAATACGATACGAAACCGAAAGTACAAGATTCCTATTCAATTTTAAATAAGAACCGTACGAATCTGATTCAATTCTAATATGAATCTTGTATTTTCGTTTTCGTATCGTATTCAGGAATAGGGCCCCTGTACTTTAATTTTCGTATCGTATTCAAATGGGACCCCAGATCAAGTCACATGGCGCACATATTACGCAAAAACAATTTCGACATTTTTATTACCGTATATGCAATCTACAAAAGGTTATAGATTAATCGATATATTACGCTAAAAATTTCTTCACCTTAAAACTTATATACATACTTTAACCTGTTGCTACACTTAATTTGATCTCACGTTTAAATGTAACTATTTTTAACATTCGCCTAATAGTTGTGTTCTTGCAAGGCACACATAATATCTTGATGTGCATGTTCGTGCATGCGATTGACTTAAATTCAATCGATTAGTATAATAAGGTGAATCGGCTATTTATCATGCGACTGTAATTCTTGTGCAGCATGGTATACCATGAGAGTGAGAGATTTAATTGTTTTGCATTTTAATCGACCAGCTATAACTAAAAATAATTTTTTCATGTTTTAAGGAAATAACAGAGTAGAATATGTTTACACGCTAAGTCAATGACGACCGAAATACATGCGGTGCCGGCAAAAATTCTTGTGTATATATATTTTTCGATAAATATAACCTCGCCGGAATAATTATATGTAAGAGCATATTGCATAATTTTTTTAGGTATCCGAACGAAAAGTTATTTAGAATGATGAACTTTAAATTAGCCATCTATAAATAAAAGTATGTATGTTGTCGACGCTTGTTTGGTGTCATTTAGACATAAAGTATAACATGCGATTTATTTATGATCGATCGCATGAATTTATATTAGATTTATGTAGAATTAATTTGATTGTAATGTACAACTATGCAGCATAAATATTATGGGTTAGGTCGTTTAGTGGTTTATCAAAAGTAATCAAACCGAATTTGTCGACCTTTGTCTTTGTAATTTTTTGGCCACCATATATAAGATTTAATCATTTAGGCTGAAATAATATTTGAAATCGACTTTATAAATTTGGAATAAGTAATTTTTTGCTTTTGGTGGCGTACATGAGTTAAAATATAATTCATCTCATAATAAGTGATCAACAGAATTCTGCAATATGCAAATGAGTCGCACTTATATGTAGTCGATATTATTAATATTAGATAGTCATGCCGTATGAAAAGTGAAAGAAAATAAAAGCGAAATGGATATCGTAACGCTTAATGGTTACAATATATGAAGTGGAAAATTCCACTTTTTGCACACGTACATAAAAAGGTAGCAGAGCTCCTTGTGTTACACCACAGAAAGCCAGCACTCAAGAAAAGTAAGAAAGTTTATTACATGAACATTTATTGATGATGATTGGTCTCGTTTGAATTGATTATACGAGTATGCAAAATAAAACTTATGGTAAAATACTTAATCCCGTATAATTGCACAGGTCAAAACCAGTGATGTGTTTAACAGGAACAGAGATTTATTTACAGAAACAATCATCGTGTGAGCTCACCTTCAGCATAACGTATTGTCTATTTGCAATTGAGGTAAAGAAAGCATCTAAAACCAGAACCTAACAAATCACATTGAAAATTTATTTAACTTCTAGATATAAGCTATACGGATATTTGTATTATCGCTTACACATATCTCATATTGGCCTAAAACAAATAAAATAACTTCCTAAGTAGCAATTCTCAATATAGACGAGGTATGACTGCCTTATTAAGTAAGTATTCGTATCTAGAACGGAGATGAGATTTTACCGTAATAATCTTAGTTTTTAAATATAAGAGAGTGAATTGGGATATTTTATGGGTTTGCAAGTACCTTATCAAATTTTAGAGGGGTGTTTGTCTAAACTGGATGCAGACTACTTAGCTAAATGCTGACAATATCGAGCTTGATGACATCACTTATTGGTTATGAAACTGAATTCTGAGATAGTCCATTTCACGAAGCAAATGGGCCAGATTAATCACAAGTGTTCCATTTCTAATGTCGACTCACAATCAATGTGTCCCCAAGCTCATAAGTGTATTGTATTTCACCGTTGCTGACTTATCGCATTAAAATTTTATTATTGAGATTTTTATTTATTTGATTTTATTGATTTTTTTTCAAATTTCAACGGACCCCCAAATTGAGGCAGAACTGGTGATGAAATTTCGGGGGTATTCCGTTACATGGTCCTTAAGCCAGGGAGAGGCCAATCCTCACAACTCGCCGACACAGATTTTGTCTCGAGGTTGAATTTACAACGTAACCATTCCTTTAATTTTTAACGTCATTTTTTATAACAAATTGTAAACTAGGCCGGTCGAGTAGAATAGTTAAGGAACAGCACAATGGGCCAACCAAATGTAACAACTAATCGAGGTGACTTGATAGCCCAATTCCGTCGACTACGAGATAACGCGACGGACTTACCAAGCAATGAAACGAGGTCCATCGAAGAACGATAAGCTTATCTTGAAGTAATGTTTGACAAGCTGGAACGTGCAAGCCGCGGCCAGCTACAACGAGACACGACACTGTACATAATAACAATACAGGGTTTAGCGAGCGCTGACATCCTGAATGAATAAGGAGCGTCGACATCAAGGTCTCACTCTGATAAATCAAAAAACGACTAAATCGCACGGCTGCGTCGACAACGAACGATTTCGACTAACGTCAAGCCGACTTTTCTTATACGACTTAATTAACAAATTGAATTTTTCAATACCTACGGAACGAAATTGCTCCAGGTTAATATCAGATTAAAACGAATATTCCGTGGTCTAACGACAAGTCATTTACCTGTATTTCGACCTTAAAGACTAGATCCGATTCGCCACAAAGCCGCGTAATCCGAATTTCAACATACCTATGCCGCGTGTGGAGTCTATCGAGGACTTAATTCGGTCACTGTACCGGATCGTTACCGTTAGCCCATTTGGCCTTTTTGAATTTATACGCAACCCATTTGGGATGCCGTACAAACGTTTTAATGTTTTATCAACGTTGATAAATTGTCCACGACTTGCTTGTACATGAGCCATAACAAGCGAAATCAAAATTTGAAAATTTTTGCACTAAAACTATTAAAATTTAAACGGATTTTATTTAATTCGATGCACCACACAACTCTATTGGAAAATTCAGAAATAAAATTTGGATTTTGGAAGTTTTTTTATTGATAAGTCACTTGCGATCTAGAGATCTAGTAATCACTTACATCGAAAGCATCTTCGTAGCATCGAAAAATGAAGAACAACACAAACTACATCTGGAACAGCTGTTCCAACGGTTCGATGAGTTAGGCGTACATGAGAGTTCAAAATGCGTTTTCGGTTCGAGCTCTATCGATTTCCTCACCGGCAAAATCACGGCTAATGATATGGTGCCTTCATATGAACGAATTAATGCCATTACGGAATTACCAGCTCCAATCACAATGAAACGTATTCTGAAATTTATTGACATGATAAACTACTACTATCGCTTTTTACCGAAACTCGCTAGACCTCTCGCCCCAACCCAAACACTTGGCCGTTCTGCTAAAGAATCCCAGGACTTCAAAATGTTCCTCTTGGCCCGACGAATGTCAAGAAGCGTTTTTTAAACTTAAATTCGAATCGGGTACAATCGCGCTATTGGCACATCCGCTAAATTCAGTATCACGACCGACGCATCAAATGCTGCTGTCAAAAAAAACTAACTCGTCGGAGATCGAGAATCTACCATTTATACCGACCACAAATCTCTGTCTAGAGCAAATCAGTTTAAAACTGAACGTAATGCACGACAGGCATGATAAAGACAAGGTTGTCGCGGACATGCTATCCAGCAAGATCGACACCGAAACGGCACAATCGAACGAACAAACGACAATCGAATCAATCGAAAGTAATTACTATACCGTGAATACCAGACTAGTGCAGCTAAACTAAGGGGCCTTACTATTGAATTCGACGTTAGTTTTCGACGGCTATCGTTTTCCTATAGCAAGCGAAGCGTAGACACAAAAGAGAAAAGAATAGTAAAAATTTCATACATTTTTCTATTTTCTTCTTTTGTTTACTATAGGAAAATGATAGCCTTCGAAAATGAGTGTCGAGTGCAATAGTTAAACGTCATTTTATGTCGACGTTTCTAATCTTTGACTTTAGATATCAGCAGTGGGATTTTGTACGCTATTCTCGCAAGATTCTCGTGACAATTTGTATACGTTTACCATACAAATTCTCATGAGAATTTCATGAGAATAGCGTACAAAATCCCAGGCCACTTTAGATAATTAACGGAAATATTTTTGTTTGCATTTTATGTTAATTTTTGATTTCATGAAACGTCATAAAAATTAAAA
The DNA here is from genome assembly GCA_947310385.1 of Nephrotoma appendiculata. Classification (NCBI taxonomy): domain Eukaryota; kingdom Metazoa; phylum Arthropoda; class Insecta; order Diptera; family Tipulidae; genus Nephrotoma; species Nephrotoma appendiculata. The sequence continues at coordinate 144,479,557 of OX371223.1, forward strand.
ATTATAATTTAAACATTATATTATTGCAAAAATATTCATTTAACATTGCATTAAACAATTATGTACGTGAAAAAACACACGTAAAATTCTTTCATCTTTCGAGCCATACTATTTTCGTTTTTATATGTTCCGTCATTATGTTTTAATTAATAGTTTTCACGAACATATCCGCCGTCTATAGTTCAGAAAAGAAACCATAGCCATAAATTTAATGACGTATCAAGCAGCACTGACTGGTTCTCTAGGTGTGTCGACTACACAATCATACAGGCACAAAAAACAGATCTAAAACTTCTCAATTTACTTACTGGTACCGAAGGTTGCGTTCGTTCGGATTATAAACTAGAGCTTTTTAAACTGTCTGGTATCGAAATCTACTGTGAAACATCAACAGGTGTGAATTGCCGAATTGCCCATACATCGCAGAGCCGTTACATCTCGCATCCTGGTATCCATGCTATTCAGCGTGTCGACCCATTCACTCGATGGTCCGAATCTTTTTTTTTTATCCCTGCAATCTGTTATGGGGCCAAGGCTCTTCCAACTCTTTCGCGGTTTGCTCTTTCCGTCCTCACTTTTACGCCTTTGCCAGCGTACGGCTATAGGTCCGCTTTTTATCACCATCTACACATTGCATAGCTCCATGCCAGGCTATACTGCCATGGAAGATAGGTCGGCCCATGAGTTTTGCACTGCGACAGGGAGTCATAGAGGTCCGAATCTTATTGCATGACCGATATATCCGACAAACCATTGCCAAAACATTCGTAAGCAATTAGTAGGTATATCAAAAAGTCTTGCAATATCATATGAAAAAAAGAGTGAGTGAGAACAATATATTTTTCAAAACAATTTTTTATCGCGATGAAACTTCTAAAAGAACATTTCGATGTAAATTTTACAGTTCGTTTGTTTTTGTCAATTTAGTAACACGTGTGTTGAATTTTTCTTAAAATGAATGAAATTGAATATCGCGCCCTTATTAAATTATTCTGTAAAGAAGGACGAAATGCAATTTATATATTCAACTATATATCAAAAGTTTACGACGAATCTGCACCATCATATGCCACAGTAACAAGGTGGGTAAAATTATTCAAAAGTGGTCGGGAGTCATTAGAAGACGACAACCTCTCGGGTCGGCCAGCAGATGCTATTAGCCATGAAAACGTAATTTTGGCCGAATCTATTGTATTGGAGGACCGGCGTATTTCTGTTCCGCGGTTAGCGTGGAGACTTTTTCTTTCATACGGTACCACATATACTATATTACATGACCACCTTCACATGTCGAAAGTAAGTGCGCGATGGGTTCCCCGTTTGTTGAATGCAGAACAAAAAAAAATGCGTGTTCAAACTTCAAAGGCGATTTTAGATATGTACAAAGAAGATCCAGAAATTTTTTTGGATAACATAATAACAGGCGATGAAACATGGCTTCATCACTGGGATCCGGAATCCAAACAAGAATCGATGCAATGGATTAAACGTAGTGAACCACCACCAAAGAAATTCAAAACTCAACCGTCTGCTGGTAAGGTTTTGGCAACAATTTTTTGGGATGCTGAAGGAATTTTGATAATCGATTATATGCCACCGAAAACCACAATCACAGGCATATATTACGCAGAGGTTTTGCGAAAATTGAAAAAAGCGATCCGGGAAAAACGGCCAAGGAAAGATAGGAAAAAAATCTTGCTTCTTCACGACAATGCAACAGTGCACAAGGCTAATATTGCTCAAGCTGCATTAAAGGACTACGGCTTCGTGGAAATTCCGCATCCACCGTACAGTCCAGACTTGGCACCCAGTGACTACTTTCTGTTTCCCAATTTGAAAAAAACACTAAGGGGCCGGAAATTTTCCAGTGACTATGAAGTACAGTCTGTTGTAAATGAATATTTTATGGAGAAAAATAAATCTTTTTTTATAGGATTTAGGCAAGCTAATTGATCGATGTGACAAACGTATAAACCTTAAAGGAGATTATGTCGAAAAATAAAAATATTGCTGTCTCACTCACTCTTTTTTTTCATATGATATTGCAAGACTTTTTGATTTGCCTTCGTACCAAGGTACGCAATTCAAATCAAAACTGGTCGCCAAATTAACGAAACTCTTTGGTTTTCATTGAATAAGCACGACTGCCTGCATCCGAAAGCGAATGGCAGCTGGAAGCTGCTCTCAAGACCCGCGATAACACAATCATTGAAGTGCCGAGATTCCCATCGATTCTTGGAATTCGAGCTACGGTTACAAGAAGAGTTTAAGTGCTCACCAGCGAGATGGTCTATGGCACAAACACAATTTCGTTTTCGTTAGCGTAGACAAGATTCGAACCAGCCTACAACCTCCGTACGAAGGTCAATCAATGTCTATATCGATCGATTAAAATCAGTGTCGGAATTCTTAGTTTCGCTGAGCAAAATACAGCGTCTCAAATACAAACATCAGTTCAAATTAACGACTTGATCACTTACTCACATTAAAATTAACGAAAATAATTTTAATCCTAAAGAAATAAAATTCAAGGAGTGAAAATATTAATTCAATAATCGATCGTGCGTATTATAAAATCGATGGCCGTACGTATAGTGAGTGTGGCTTATGTATTTCGAAACGCACCCATATCAGGACTGGCAGCACACGAAGCGTCGAGCAACACGCACTACGAATGACAGTAAAAGAAAAAAGCCAAAACAAAAACAGAAGAAAAGTTTTTCTCTCTCGCACCAATTAGAATAAATTAGTGCGAAATACCACTGGATATACTGGATTGTGGTATATCCAAAAATACAAACGAAATCGACGTGTTTCTTTTATACGTATGAACACGCAACCGCATCGAGATATACGACCCATAGAAACTATACGTCGATAGTGGTATGCAACAAGTAATCGTACATTCATCGCCCCACATACGATTGCAAAGATATCACGTGCACTTCAGATCATCTACGTCTGAACCTTTAACAGTACTGGCAAGCATCTTATATTTTCTATCATTGAGCGCTTTGAAGTCTCAAGAGCAAAATCACAGCCAACGTTATGAAGATTTTCGAACACTATGAAATGTTCAAATGAAATTGGGGGCGATTCCACTAATCATGACACTTATCTGCGTATTGCCGTATGGTTTGTAAAAATAACTTTAAGTTAAATGAAAGTAAATGTCTGCCAATCAGTACTCTCGTAAATTTGTCTAATTAAACACCTACGATTATTACATCAATAAAAATCTCGTTGTTACCGAGCTATTTCCTTTGTCCGGCCTCAGGTCGAATAAGTCTGCTAAAAAGGAATTAAAGCAGTTCAACGTAGATTTCTCTGTTTTGATTTAATTGGGGCTACTATTCGTGGAACTTTTGAATTTATCTCCTCACTTAGATCGTTTGTTTACACCTAGTTTATTTTCAACTGTTGAATTGAATACCACCTGAACAGAATAAAGCGATATAGATTCCCATACTTTGCACAACAAATTAATTTTTAACGTAAATACTCATTTCTTAATACCAAAACCTGCATCAGTTTGTAAGTTCACTTAAAAAAAATATATCCAGCATCTAACCATTAGATTGTCAAACTTAAGCATCTTTGTTGTATTTTTATTTACCAGATTTATTTTGTTTCATCTCTTAGCATCAAACCGCGCCTTTGATCATATTTCCAAAAATAGAAGCTCTCTTTATTTAAAATCGACTGAAATCGAATATATTGGCATTAAGATATGGCAAATAAATAAATTGATACTTGTTTCGGATGGATCGTATGATGAAGTGCAATTAACATTTTTGTTAATGTCATGCTATAATCACGTTGGATCAGACGTTTAACAGAATTTGCAGTAATTTAAAGGCACGCTACAGTGGATCAAAACGAAGAAACTAATAATGACTATCAGGAATGGGAGTTCATGAAATAACCATTTGTCAAAACAATAATAATAAATTAAAGCGTAAACAGCGAAATATATTTGGTTGCCCAATTTATATTAATAATAAAATAAGTTCAATCGAATCATATGTCCTACAAGATGTAATTTCGTATCACATCTTTGGGACATCATTAGACTTGACTTATTTCCTATAATAAAAACATACAAACAAAAACATCGCCGACGACCTAGCAAAGGAAAAAAAGAAAGATATTTCGACCTCTTTACATTCATAAGATATTGAAAAACAGAAACTTAGAATAAATATTTCCATAAAGACCATGAATTATTTATCCAGTAACAACAAAAATCCCTTATGTAATCCTTTCGGATGTTATTTTCTGGTCTACATTTTCTGTAGTCATTCGTACATACATACATATTTTTCAAAAAACATACATATGTTACTGGATATAAATAAACATAAATATAAACTTTAAGAAAAAAATAAAAAATAGTAACCAATAAAAAACAAGAAGCCAAAAATTATATTAATTCTCTAACAAACATAACAAAAATAGGAAAATTGAAAATTACGATTTGCCACTTTTCTTATAAGTATAATAAAGGAGCACAACATAGTGGTACTCTTTCGTAGTACAGCGTATAGTGTGTATGTGATTTTTCCCCAAAAAAATAAATAAATTAATAAATATAAAAAAAAAAAAAAAAATATAAATAAATAACACATGCAAATTACAAACAAAATCAACACATAACAAATTAAATACAAACAAAAATAATAATAAAAATAAACCAAATCAAGGCGAGTCTCCAATTCAAAATCATAAATTTTCTTTTAAATTTTGATTTTCTATTTTGCTAATCTTAATAAAGGAAAAATAATATCAACTAAAATTGTTATCAAATGTTACCTTAATTTAAGTTCCTCATCAATATACTGTAATAGACTCCTACAATTAAAATTATAGAAAAAAATATTTTATGTGTATTTTTTGGCTTAAAAAATAAAAAAAAAAAAAAAATTAACAAAAATTAAAACCAAAAAATAATTATGTTAATGTTTTGTGTATTGCAAAAAAACTCAAACGTTACAACAGCAAAAAACAATAAGTCCCAAAATATTGCTTGTTTCGATAGACATATTTTATCGGAATTCTTCAGAGCGCCCAAGGAGAAATTCATATTTGATATTCATAAACCAAAAATGTTTGTGTGAATAACAATTCGACACTATATGACAGATACGTCAAAATATTTTACACTCAGTAGATTAGGCTACATAATACAAATAAACAACATCAATACTAATGATTAAGAAAATATATCTATATATGTATTAATAAATGTACGGGTATAGGGATGATGAGTGTAGGGATGATATTCGTCGCATACTTACAGGGTCGCCATTATCGGAAAAGAATGCTACACACGTATCTATGGCCCGCAAATTTAAAGAACCCCGATCTTCATAATGAATATTTATTAAGACTGTAGTCCAATTCATAACTTGTTTTGTGGAGACTGACCTATTTGATAGACTACAGTTAGTCCCCAGTTATAAACTTATGCATATAGTCCAAACTAACGACAATACGCAGAAATAAACGGTTACAATTTTATGCGTGTTCATGGTATGTATAAAAAAATAATTAAAATTAAGCTTGTAAAATTACGTAACAACAATAACATTTTTTTTTTTAAATTATAATTTATAAAGAGCTATCCTTATATATTAGTAATAATTTGAGGTGTGTAAACCCAAAAAAGTCAACCTTTAGGGGAAATAAATTGCAGGCTTGTAAAATAAGTATATAATTCAAAACAACATTTTTAGATTTTTGCGATCGTATATTATAGAAATCCAATTTCTGTTCTATTAAGACCAGAGATCTAAAAATAAACAAGAATTTCTAGCACTGTTGTTTGGAAAGTCCCAAATGGTTAATGCCATATAAATAACAAGCAATACATGAATTGGTGCAGACACATTAGACAATGATTAAAATTAGTTCTTTATACTGAAGGTCACAAGTAGTCGATCCAAGAGTTGCTTATACAAACAAAATCCAATATTTGAATCGATAATCAACAAAGCCTCAATAAAAAAAAATCGGTATTTTCATTCGTTTCACATATTGCCTGTTATTTGTATGGCCGACCATATTCTATTACAAGGCATACAACATAAAGTTCAGATCAAAATCATCCCCAAAAACCAGTGGCTACGTAGGAGAATTTTTTTAGAACAAATATGCAATTAAATTATGTACAGGTAGTTCCAAATATTGCTTGTTATCCACACGAACGACTCCAGGCATCGTATTTTTTTTATTTTTTTTTAATTTTACATATTTACTTTTTACGCTATTTGCCGTTTATTAAGTTTACATATTTAAGCTGTGCCACAATCGTTTGAAATGTGTCATATATAGACGGTTCGAGTGCACTTACAAAATTAAGGTACACCTTAAAATCATTTCATAAACCATTGTTTCTAAAGATATTTTTTTATTTTCTACGAATAAAATCTTTTGTAAAAGCTTTGTGAAACCATCGTTTCAAATATTGGCTGTTATTTATAATCGTTTGGTCGACTCTAGTAATCGAGACAATTTCAACTAATCCATACATCAGACTAGTTCAGATGTGGGATCATATACGATACTGTTTTTTGCGGAACAAAGCAGTTTTACCACTTTTTCTATTATTTTGCAAACAATATAAATGGCAGACCATAACAATTCAAATTCGTGAGTTTTAAAGAGATCGAACGAATTTATAATGTTTACTGAAACAACAGAATAAAACGCGTGAAATTGTTGCTGTTTTGAGTTAATTTTATGCTTAGAAATGCACTGCGCCAAAAAAGCAGACTATTTTTATTTTACTCAAAAATGTCATAAAAAACAAAAATTAAATAAAACGGATTCCAGTACGAAGAAGAAAAATATCTCCTTCATTTAGAAGCAAAATTATTTGTTTGAAAAGTTTTATTCTTTCAAGATACACGCATTCAAATCTGGGTATTTTTTCGAGAAAAAAATTCTGTTCCGATTTTTTTTTTGGCGCAGCGTATTTTTTATTGAAACTTTATGCAACAATCATTCATACCAAGTAATGCCAAGTAGTGACACGGCTAACCTTAGAGCTTGATCACTTGGTCTTTAAATGTTTATAGAACAAAATTTTTCATTGAAAGTTTGTGTAAGACAAATATTTCTTATAAGTGATCCTAGCGACCATTTGGCACTTTCAGTAACATCCAGAACCTTTGCCTATTTATAAGCAATTTGGCTTTTTAGAACCAAATTGTTCATTGGAACTTTGTACAGTAATAGCTTCAAATATTACGCCTCGTTTATGAGGCCAACTCCAAGCATTAATCACTTGGTTTTTTTGGCATAAATCTCCTATATAGAGTTAATTTTTTAACAATTAAGTTTTTGATTGCTTTCTGCAATAATCGTTCCTAATTCCCTGTTATTTATATGGCCGGCCTCAGGGATCTATGACTTGGCGCACTGCGCAAGTAACACTCGTAAATACACATCAAAACATTTCCATAAAATCTATATATGGCCTATACACTTTCTTAGAACAATATTTTTCAACCAGTTCTAAAGCGCAAAGAGGTCAGATTTATAATAGCTACGCTACCAGATAACAGTCATATCTAGAGTCGTCAAAGTCTAAAGAAATGCAATAAACAGCAAATCTGTATACAAAAGCAATTTGCAACAGATAGAAAATTCTAAAACTTCAAATTCACCGCAAAGGTAAATCCACAACCGAAGTGGAAAATTATATACAATAAAAACTTTTGGATGTATCGGATTTGTGTCACATGGGATATCAGTTTAAAGCCTAGAGGTACAGCAAAATGTCTGGGTTCGATTGAACAACAACCGAACAGTGCAATATCAGTAAGGTATATTGTATATTCACATTTTTAGCATCTGCTGTTTCAATTAAAACGACATAACATCAGCTCATCCGTCTGCGGCAATACGAGTCGCATTACACTATGAATTGTTGATTTACTATATATTAATTTTCAAACATAAACAAATAAGTTGATGTAAAGCGGTTGACGTCAAATGAGGAGGCCGCCGCCGAAGCAAAGGCCCATTTTGCACAGTTCGACAAATTATATTTTTTGAAAGGCTTAGAAAATTTGGATGGAATATTGCTAGATTAAAAGCAAATGTATTTTAAATTTGTCACCAGGTTTCCTATGAGTGGACATTTCAAATTCAAACACATTAGTTTCGACAAAAAAAAAATATTAATACCAAAAGGAAGGCACAAATACAAAAGGAAAGAGATCTTTAATAATTCGACTAGGATTTAACTGAGTACTAATACTCTGGGAATTTGAAACAACAATATCTTATCTTGCCACGTCTTGATAAATGTTGAAGCTGCTCGCTGCTGCGACAAAGGTCACACATCAATATCAAGTTACTGCTATGTATGACCAAAAAATCCACTTATACCGGTCTTTCATAGATGTAATTTTTCAACTCTAGAAATTGGGCAAGTAGCAATAGAACAACATAACAGTCTAAATATTTTAATTAGGAGCCAGACAACACTTGTCATTACTTTTAGCATACATTTTGTTTAAATAATTAAATAGTAAATTAAATAAATAAAATTAGAAAATTAAACTAAAAAATAAGGGGCAAACTGTTACTCTGAGGAACTCGTTAATTGGCCGGAGCGTTAATTGGTAGAAATGCTCATCAGTATACTATAATAATATTAAAGGAATAAACTTCTATACGTAAACATATTTAAACATTTTCTTTTTGCTTTGCTTGAAACCCTTGGTCAACCTTTTTTGAACTACGGCTTCTTTGAATTTAGTTTAGGGACCGAAAAAACAACATAGCTAAAGTTCCGCCTCCCTATAAAATCTTTATAAAATTTACATATGAGATAAAGTTGATCTTACCAAATAAAAGCCGTTAAATAATACATACACATTAAATATTCTAGAAATACAATTTTGAACAAATATAACACTAAAATTTTTGTTAATAAATACATACAATACAATGTCTCATAAAATAATGACAACTCATTTGGCGGCTACCATGATTGTTGAAAATTTTATACTTTCACGCAAAACTTAACTGCTCAAATTTTATGGAGTTCAGACTATCTGTAATTATGATTTACGTCCATAACATCGTAAATATTTACCCGTATCGCCACATCATCGTATAAACACTGAATCGTAAGACCGACTATTTTATTGGTTCCCAAACATTTTTATTATGGAGATGTTACAGTTCATAAAATTATATCGATATTAAATAGATTATGAAACGGATTATTATCATGAGGTGCATAATTTATTTGAATCAAATTGTGACTTTTTAAAAATGGGCGATCGAACAGACGTGTGACAAATAATTTGAATTTTCAGATAACACATGGTTAAAATTTTTTGTGACATATAGTATGTTATATATTTAGATTCAGCTTTTTAAGCTAATCTCGGATCTGTCATAATAAAAATTTTAAAACAAAATACTCCTGACGAAATTGTATTTTATCCCATTATCAGCCAATTTTTTGCAAATTACGAAAATTTTTTGGCATTTTTTCAATTTTTTTAACAATCATGTTTCTAGTGGGATTTGACATCAAAAGTCATGTAATCAGCGAAATATTGTTCCCAAACGAATGGTATTAGACGAATCCTTAATTACCCAATTTTCTCAAATAATATTTCCATATATTAGGGTACTTGGTATCAACCATTTGCACCCTAAGTACCCGAAATTTTCGAATTATTACAGCATATCCATTACACAATCTACTTAATATCGATATAATTTTATTTCGATGAACTGTAAAATCTTCATACGAAAATCGTTTGGGAACCAATAAAATCCTCGATACGATGATATGGTCGGATACCTGTACTTATGTTTACAATAAACATTCAATTGGGAAATTCAATCCTTTGTATTAGTTGTTTAAATTCGTTGTAACCAATTTAATAAAAAAAAATGTAATTTAATATTTATATTCCTTTGGAGAAACAGAAGTTCATCTGTACTCAATATAATTTTTAGTTTATTTTTGTATACAGTCAGTCACAAAAATCCACATACACCACTAAAATTTATAAAATCTAGATAAACGAAACGAACTAAATATTGTAATATTAATTAAATAATAATAATATATTTAAACAAAGAAAATTACTATTAGACAAAACAAAATTTGAAAAAAAAAATAATTTTCAAAAAATCTCTACATACAGTAAATAAAACCAAAAGGATCATGTTCAGACACACTTAAGAACACAAATTAATATTAAGTTGGGCCGCCATAAGACTCAATAACAGCGCTTTGTCGCCTAGGCATTGATAAAACCAGGTTCCCAGTAATCGCTGACGAAATTTCACCCCATGCACTCGAAAGGGCACTTTTTAATGAATCCCTATTGGTAATCCTATATTTTCGGATCTTTTGTTCTAGTTTATACTAGATATGCTCTATTGCATTCAGGTCCGGTGACTGGGGAGGCGGATGAAGTTGTTTCGACAAATTATATAGAAGCCATGGTCTTACTGCCATCGCCTTATGTTTTGGATCATTATCTTGATATAAGATTCACTGGTTGCCTAGTCCTAATCATACGACGGACGATTGTAAATTGCTACGCAATATGTTCAAATACATTCATTGCCACTGCCGTGTTTAACGGCCGGAAGCAAATTTTTTAGAGACATATTTTGGTTAATTTTTCACCAAAATTTTTACTTATCGGATCCGAATATAATGAATTTACTTTCGCCAGCGAAAAGCACTTAGCTCCAAAATTCAGTGCCTTCATTAACTTATTTTTTTTTTTTGAAAATTCAAGCCTTTTCTGCTTATTTACTAGGCTTATAAATGTTTTGCTTGGTACTCTTTCATTAAGACTGTGTACATGACATCGGGAGTTAGTTCGGAAAAATACCATGGTATCGTACTGTATGTATTAAAACAACAACAAAGTTAAAAATATTTCAACTCGAGTATGGAACTAGAAGGCGGGGCATAAAGCATTTCACGAAATTTGATTGGTTTTGAGTTCGGGAGCGAGTATGATGCTTTTTATTTCCAATGTCATGTACGCAGTATAAACTCTTCGTTTCGTAAAGTTCGACGAACTGTTTGGGGATGAGCATCTTTACCAGTGCTATTCCGAATCTCAACCACTAATTTTTTTTTGGAGTACTAATCCTCGGATTGGATGCCACTTTTTTAATTATGCTTCGAACATTCCATGCGTTAAGTTTTTTAGGACGCCCAGATCGTTGTTTATTTTGAATACTTTCTCTGTTATCAAAATTTCGCACTATTGTTTGTATGGTTGCTCCAATTTTACCAATAATTTTAGATATTTCATTCTCTTATTCTGTTCCCCTTCGATAAATGCAAAGTTAATACTGCAAGTGTCGACAGACGCGCCTAGGTATTTATATAGTAATTTTCTTTGTTTAAATATATTATTTAATTAATATTACAATTAGTTCGTTTCCTTTATCCCGATTTTGCAAATTTTAGTGGTGTATGTAGACTTTTGTGCCTGACTATGTATAATTTTAAACACAAATGCCATTTTACTACTTAAAATACATATCCCCCACACTTAACTTAAATCGAATACAATTACATATTCAGTGTATGATACAAAAATAGAGCAGCATAATGTACTTCAATGCCTATGATAATGAATTTATGAATATCAATTATGATCTCTCTCCAAAACCGAACCAAATCAACATATATTATAGAATATTACCAAAAACAAAACATGAAATTATAAGTGCGCTGCCCTCAAACTGAATAAAAATTATAAGACAAACAAATAATCAAAATTATAAAACATAATATTTCTTTGAGATTTGATTAATCTTAATTTGTTCATATATGCGTGTAGTTTGTTACCCTAATGGCTGACTCGATTTATAAAATATTATAGTTATTTACATAGATGTGTACATGTGAGATAATCTTAATATCAAAGCAACATCTATAATATTGAATTTTGCATGCAAATCACTTTATTTTTAGTTTTTTTGTTACCGTACGACGCGCTAGTCAATAAACAAATATGTAAAACTTTAATAATTTTTGGAAAGTATAGTACATGGAATTAAAATCGCCGTTAATTGTTTATTTCCTGTGACATATATTTATTTTATACATTTTAATTACTTAATTTTACAAAGAACACAATAAAAAAGAAAATCCATAAACCAATTATTATAACTCACAAATAGATAGAACGAGAATTAAAAATAGTTTAATTTGACAATTTTGTTGCGATAACAATTCCAGTCTGAGGTAAAATTGCCGTGGGCGTGAACTTAGGTATAGTGCGAGGAATTTTGCGTTATGTAGAAAATAATTGTTTAATCGTATGTGAATCTATACGAAGATGTTTACACTAGTAAAGTGAATGTAATAGTGTAAAGGGGATTTAATTAATATTATTTTCACTTGACGAAAAGTTGAGATTTTTAGAGGAACTCATAAGCCACATCAATAAGAAATTAACAAATTTCGCTTAATTAATTAATCGCTTGCTATTAAAAAGTTGAAATTTCTCTATAAGGGTCAAGCGACTTTTAGAGTGGTGTACAAATTTAGCACAGAAGCCGATTAACATCTAATCTAGAGGCCATATTTCGCGAAAATGGCGTATAAGGCAATAATTTAACTTCAACAACATGCAATTTTACATGAAACAAAACAACTTTGCAAATTTTATAATTTTTTAGGATTGGATATCTTTACACTAGAAATCGACACTGCCAACCAAAATAGAGGCCATCATTTTTTAATGTCGTTTCTTTCAGAAAGCACACACATTTGAGTAGGCCAATGAACTTTATTGAAACCAACGATTACACCTAAAGCGCGTTCGATTGGACTGAATTAACTGAAGTAGTAGCTACATCTGAAGTAATTGAAGTGAAGATAATGTTCGATTGACAGCTATTCACTTCAGCTATAAACTGAGCAACTGAATTAACTCAACAGATAGTATGCTCATGTAGATACTTAAAATAGGTTTTTGTTTTCTTTAGACATTTTAATTTGATGATTGTCAATTAGCCATAATTGTAAATAATTCTCTTTTTTGTATGTTATAATAATAATATTTTATTACGTTAAAATTAATTATTACGTTAATATTTTATTACGTTAATTTGTAAAAATATCATAAGCGTTTATGTTTACAAGGATATTTATTTTATTTACAATTACGTCTTTAGCCATTGCCCTTAAATGAGTTATTTTTCTAATTGTATTCAAAATTTTGTTTAAATGCTTTAGAAAATACATAAACATATACAATTGACAACTGGTCTATCAAACGAACATCTTCTTTTTCTTCAGTAACTTTGTTAAATGAGAGAGCTCGATTTCTGAAGTGAAGAGTAGCTCGATTTCTGAAGTGAAGAGTAACTCGATTTCTGAAGTGAAGAGTAGCTCGATTTCTGAAGTGAAGAGTTATGCACGATTTACATGTTCCAATTTTTTTCAGTAAAAAATGAAAGGTTAAGTATATTACGATTTTCGTTTGCGAGAGGAGCATGAAACAAATTCCAGTAAAATAAAATTGGATTTTTTTCTTTTTAATTTGAGCAAATGTTGGCATAAAACTGGGAATGTTGCCATAAAATATAGTTTCTACGAGTATTTTTATAGCAGTAAAATAAAAATAAATTCAAAAATGTTTCAAATAAACATCAAGCAGTCATAAACATCATTCAAACAAAACGAGCAATCATGAGCGGTAATTAAATATTTTATTTTTACTTGCAATTCGATGTTGTTCGTTATCCAATTTAAACGCAAGCTGTTCGAACTGTCAAAACTTATGGGACATACAAAAAAATTATAGCATTGCCTTATTTGTTTATATTGCTGACTCTTTTTAACTAGTAATTTTTCTTTTATATGAGTGCAGCTCTATTTTTCAGTAAAAAATTTGTTGAGAAAAAAAATTGGAACATGTAAATCGTGCATTATTACCCTTCAGTTGAGCCGAACGCGCCTCTAACTAATAATTATGTTTTTGCTATTTGAAAGTATATTTGTTCGGTACTATTCATTGGTTGCGTTCGGTGCATTGGTTGACACAAAGTAACATTTTTTAATCAGAGTCGCGGGTGTTTTCGATTGATGTTAGGTCGTGTTCGCCATAGTAAATAACAGAAAGATGTTTTGTGTCAGATATTGCAAAATGCAGAATTTGCTAGTTCTTGTCAAATTTATTAGTATTTACTATTATTATTTATTATTATAAACTTAATTATTTTATTTTATTATAAAGACATAATAGACAAATTGTAAAATATGTTAGAAAAGTTTGCAATTGACTCAAAATGATATACATACAATGACGTTCACTGAGTTTTAAAGTTACTTCGACTCACACCCATGTCTATTTGACATTACTAACACTATTAGCACATCGAAAACAATTTTTTGCAGTCATTATCATTTGACGCCTAATTGTGCACAATAAGTGAAGAAGTCCTGTTTTTGATTTTTTTTTTTTAAAGTAAAATACCTATTCGCCAAGTTTGACCATTTTTCAAAATATTTTTTATTTGTTCTTTTAAATATTTTAGAATAAATGATTTTTCCGTCCGGATTTCATGATTCTGCCCCTGGATTTGAAAAGTATGGTTTTCGAAAGCCTGGTTTTTTAAAATCCTGGTTTCCGAAATTCTATTGCTGGTATGCATAAAACCTGTTTTTATACAAATATGAAAATAGAATCGAGGAAATGCAGACTGGAGTATCAACACAGGCAATAAACAAATTTCAAATGTCATGAAACAGCGGAATGATTCAACTAAAATAAGGTATCTCAAAAATATTGCTCAAAATGTTCAAATTTTGTGAAATGACTGTAAATTTTAACTGAACTCTATCAAAGATACTCTGTAGTACACGCCTAATCTGTAAAATTTGCTAGTGATCTCGTAAGCTAGGCCCGAAATATGCTCTATAATGAAGGTCGAAATATATTACAAAATCATCACCAAGCATTTTTCGAAATTTTGGCGGAATACTTGAGGTCTCCTAAGAAAAAATTCTTCCAAAATCTCCAATACCATTATACTCTGTATTTCAATTTCCTTTAATGTACGCGAGATAGTTTCTGCTGAAACTTTAGTTAAATCATTGGATAATAATGCTGGCCTAATTTTTACTGCGTTACCTACTGTTTCATTGTTTTTTATAAAGAAGAGTCCAGAACATGGAACTTGTTATTGAACAAGTCACGACCCCAAGCATAAGGCCTAAAATGCGAAAAAATGGTTAAGTTGGATCGTCCATCCCAATCCCTCATCTTAACTCTGTAAACCACCTTTCGGATGATCTTAATAGATCACTTGCCAATTGATCAAACAAAGCGTGTTCTGAAGACGATCTTTGAGAAAGAGTTCAGTTAAAATTGACATCCATCTCTGGTCAGGTTTCTGCTCGTATCGGGTGAGACCAGAAACCACGCCAAAGATGGCTATGCCAAATGTTAAATTAAGATTATAGCCTAGCCTCAAAATTGATCACATGACTTTTTTTTTATTTATTTAACTTGAAAAAATTAATGAATTTTTATTTGTTAAATAAATTATTGGATGCATCTAATTAAAAAAAGAAATTTGAAAAATATGTTTAACACGTTCGCGGACATGACCCTATAGCAGTCATACAACATTTTCGTTTTTTAAGAAATAAGACGACATATTTGTCAATTCTCAACAATACATTCCTTTCTGCGGCGATAACCACTGCAATTACAAAAGATATCAAATTTGTGTTTTACACATTTAGAGTGTCCGCGAACGTATTAATTTTATTTGGGTATGTATAATAAAATGTGAGCATCCTATAAAATCAGTTTCTTAGGGTATTTTCCACACAAGGACTTACTTCAAAATATATTTCCTTAGTTGTCACCATCTTAAATAACTATGCTAAACCGTTCCTATTTATTTCACAGGGGACGTAGTAATAAAAAACAAATAAAAATTATGTGTAAAGAGCGTTACAGACGATCCATTTTGGTCAGGTGGTCGTAGTAAAGAAAATTTTACTCTTTACATTTTTGCAACTGTTACTCGATTTGAATATAAAAGCTACGGAATTAGACGGGCTTATTTTAATGTCTGTGTCCACAAATAATTCGGTATCTGTAAAACAGCCTTATATTAATAATCATAAGCTTTGAAATAAACAAATGTCAAAATTTACAGGAATTTTAATGTATTGCATAGATAAATTGTCACGAGACACAGTTTTAGTAAGATTTTACATTGGAGTTCTTAATATTTTACGCGAAGAAGTTCAGTGCTTTTATGCGGTCTTCACAGGTCACATAATAATTGCAGATACGTTAAAAGTAAGCTAGATTTTTGACATTTCATCGATTATTTTTATTTATTCAACATGAAGCTATCGGCGTTTAAATTTTCGGATCCGCCTGAAACGCGATATTTCGAAACGAGATATGACAAAACGAGATATGCTACAAAACTCAATATTTCAAAATGCGATATTTCAAAACTCGATATGGTATAAAACGCGATATGGTACATAACGCGATATTTCAAAACACGTTATGGTACAGAATGTGCGTTGCGAAGCGATGGGAGCGCAGTGACCCGATTGATACCGATCCTATATACTCTCGCTCCTATCGATTTTTAAATTCCTATAAACTGAAATTAAATTTCCCCTTCACCCGCCTGATATAACCCGATCCTAAACTCCCGTTTTGTACCATAACGCGTTTTATACGGAATCGCGATTTGTACCATATCGCGTTTTGTACAGTATCACACGTATACATATTTTGTACAGCATTTTGAAATATCACGTTTTGAAATATCGCGTTTTGATAATTCGCGTTTTAAAATATCGCGTGTCAAATGGGACCCTCAAATTTTACAACCTCAATAACTAATTTTAGCAATCAATATTTGAAAGCTGGAGCGAATACTGAATCACATAAAATAACATTTTAAATCCATTGGTAATCGTCTATCACTTACAGTATTGTGCGAATTAATGCGAACACAGGAAATTATTGAGACAAATTATTTATTATTAATTTTTTTTTATTGGAATGAATATTAATAATATATGTGTCCACCTTTGGCCTTAATGGCATCTTACACACGATTCGGCATTGCATTAATTAAATTTTGACAATTTTCTGTTATTTGTGGATCCGGTAACCAAACCTCGATAACAGCTTCCTATATTTTTTTTACTGTTGTACAGCCTTGTTTCCGAACTCTAACCTTACAAATCGCCCATAAATTGTCTATCGGATTCAAGCCCGTTAAATTGTCAGCCCAATCGAGGAATTAAATATTCTTCTGTTCAAGGTAACTTGGTACCAATTTTGATTTATGTCATGGCGATGAATCATGTTGAAAAATAAAATTTTCTCCAACATCGACTTTTTTCTAATTACGGTGTAATTTCCGCACCAGCATAGCTTTATACATCAAGCCGTTCATCATGCCTTCCACGGGTACTAGATTGTGTGTGTCCTTATACGAAAAACATCCCCAAAACATCTTTTTGATGGATTTTTGACTGTTTGTTCGAAATGTTTCGCTGTCGATTTGTCACTATTTTGAATATAAATTTTGCTATAAAAAACAAACAAAAGTTGCTGTCTTTGTCACTCTAATGTAATTTAAATATACTCTTCTCTTTTCGGTTTCCCAGTATTTTTTACTAAAACAAATTTGTTTTACTGTGGAACCCACGCATTACTCTATTATTTTGCCAATGACTTTTACTGACTTACTTTCTAACAAGTAGGATTTAAATTTTCATATCGTGTTAATTTTACTGAAAAAATTTGTTTCACTGTGGAATTCACGCATTATACACCAATTTTCTTGTGATTTTTGAGCCAATCACATAAAAGTCACACAGTAAAGTCACCAAGTTTAGTTTAATCGCCATTTTCCATCAGCGCATTATTTTATATTACTAACAGAAGCACATTTGTCTAAATGTTCAGTTTATTTAGAGAAATTATTAGATTATATTTTAGCGACAAAGCTAAGAACATCTGGAAGACATAACGACCTCGTAAAAATTATTCAACTATGTACATGTTTTATGACTCTGCTGCGTTTTGGATCGTTAATATCGTATAAAAAAAAGATCGCTGTAGATAAATGCCCTCAAGATACAATAATATTATTATTTGCAAAACACGTTTTTTTTCAATCGAATTATAGTATTCTTCAGGCTATTTAGTTAGTCTAGTGATACATAAATTGCATAAAGCCGATCAATTTACAAGCAAATATTTATTTTGGTGGTGGCGATAAGCACTGATAAGCATTTTTATTTTGTGGTTATTGAACAATCTACAGATTCTCAAACTTTAATGTATTACTAACTAAACTAAAAATCAAATTAAAACTTCCAAAATTTTAAAAATATTTATAAAAATATGTTCAGGTAGTGTCTTATGAAATGCTTTTCACAATATGTACTATCATTAATATTCAGGAACCACATTTAACGTGACAGATTACAATTCCCAATTGTATCGCAACCAAATCGTTCGGGTTATCAAACTACACACAATAAAAAACATAAAAAAAAATCATAAATTTTACAACAAAAAAGTTCAACATAAATCCAATCATTAAAATTATTGAAAAAAAAAATTGTTTAAAAATCACATTTTCCACATAGAGTTAAAATTACATATTTAGTTAAACCAAAAATTGACATATAAACAAAAACCCTTTTTAAAATGATTCACCTAACCTTAATGTCATATGAAACAAAGCGGTACCAGATAATTTTTTTGATTTTTTGTCACACAAGATTCTAGATCAAGAAAAACGATATAACCAATATTTATGATCATATGATAATGAATAAAAATATAAATTTATTTATTTTACAGAAGATAAAAGAATAAAATTTTGTATTTCTTATTATATTTAGGAGGCACAGGTTGTAAAATAGACGAAATAAAAAATGAAAGAAGAAATAAAGGAAGAAATGTATAAATAATTGTATATGACTCAATAAATAGAGCAGCCAAATATAAAAACTACTTACATGTCGCTTGGTAAGGTTTCAGGACTCGATGACCGATCATTCCACTGTGAAGACGCTGGAAGTAAATAATTAAAAAATTATGAGAATACAAAATCACTAGTAAATAGTTTAAAAAAACTTACTTGCTTTTAATGTATGATTCTGTTGACCTACCCCATTCGATCGTGCAGTCATTTTACTAGCAATTCGTTGAGGACCAATGGCCTGCTTAGAAAATACGAGATAAACAAACCAAAATGTAAAATAGAAATGTTAACAAATGTTGAACTGTTAAAGCTTACTCCATCCTCGTCTGGATCAGAATAGGGCCAGTTATAATTAGGACTTTGATATTTCTGTAAAAGTTCTTGGGCCACCCGTACTGACATTTCACCAAGTACAAACGGATGCTGCAATAATTTTTCGGCGGTTGGCCTTTTTTTAGGATTTTTGGTAAGAGCTGTCTTCACAAATGAATGAAACGTTGGGCTCCATTTATCTTTATCTTTTAATGTCGGCGGTTTAAAACCACTTTTCGACATTAGAAATAGGGCGCGCATTGGATGCAAATCAAACATTGGTGGTTGTAATTCAGCTAATTCAATTGCTGTTATACCGCATGCCCATATATCACAGAGTTGATTGTAACCACCTTTTCGTTCAACGGCCGCAACTTCCGGTGCCATCCAATATGGTGTACCAATAAAACTACGGCGTTTATTTATTGTTGCTGTTATTTGCGCTGATACACCAAAATCAGCTAATTTAACATCACCCGTATCTGTTAATAGTATATTTGCTCCTTTTATATCACGATGCATTTTACCACGTGAATGTAAATATTCTAATCCCTTGAGTGTTTCACGTGACATATATGCAATTTGTTGTTCGGTGAGCGGCCCAGTCATTTGGTATATATCCTGTAAACTGCCACCGCCACAAAATTCCATACATATCCATAATTTATCACGTCGTAAATACGAACCATAATATGCTATAATATTTGGATGCCGACAGTCTCGCATCATAATAATTTCTTGTTGTATTATTTGAATGTCATCGCCAGGTTCCAGCTTTATCACCTTTATGGCAGCTGATTCATTTGTTTGAATACGTTTAGCCTGTAAATTATAAAAATAGATATTGATTTTAATAGAATACTATCACAGCCGGATGTTAGTTGATAAAATGCATTTACTCTTAATGTGCATACAATCATACGTAAAATCGAAGTTATATATGAGATATAATCAAACCTCAAAGTTCTTTTATTTTATAAAAATCATAATCCATTTTGTAATTTCATCATAATTCAATTATTGTTTTCATTATCCATATAATTTACTGATAACTAGTCGAAAAATTACGGTAGTATAGATCTGATAATGTAGGTGTTTTGAGTTCATTGTTTTAAATAAAAATCGCGTATACAGCAAATTATATTATGTAGATACGTAAAGAATATGAAATCCTTGAGATTTACCACAAAACCTTTTTACGATAATAGCAAGATAAAAATAATTAATTAATCAACTTGATGTCATACCAAGCATCACTTTGGTCGACATATTAGTATGGAAGAATAAAGAAAATTATTTGAAAATAACTTGAGTACAATAGTTGAGTAAAATAGAAAGAAAAATTAACTGTCTAGAATGTTCTTAATCATTTTTACCCAGTTTCCCATATATAAATAAAGAGTACCTAATTGTAATCTTATTACGTACTTTAACTATTAAACGATTATATTTTGGGTTGCTAACATTGCATGCTTTACATTTTTATACAGTAATTTTCACATTGGAAAACCTCATGAAATTATTTACCGTGATTTGAAAGTTAACTGAGCAAATACAAACAAATAATACTCAGTTTGATATCGAACCTCACAATGATTAGATATGTTAACGGGTTAAATTTTCCTATTTTATTTTACAATAATTCACCCGTTTTTAGAAACTGGTCTAGCGGTCATTCTAAAGAATATTTTTCGTTTCAGACTAGAAGCAGTGGGAACATTTTCAGTCAAATTCCGCCCCACAAACTTTTGGTCGTGAACTAATTTGGAAAGAATGGTATCAATTTTTATTCGTGGAGCTAGCTAAGGCGCTCTTAAAAGCTCCATACAACGTGTTTGTAAAGGTTACTTTCATCAACTTTAACCATTTATCCGACAGTATTACCGTTGACCGAGTTTTCAAGAAAACATTGTGGTAGGGGGAGAAAATGACCCAAAAGACCCGGAAAATCGGTTTTCCGCAAATATCTCCCAAAATATAGCAGTTAGAGATTTTTTGTTCAGAACAAAACATTGAATTGTTTCAAAACATTGAAGATCAGTTAATTCTCTACAAAAATGGTTCCAATGATTTTTTCCAAAAAATTGACTGTTTCCGAGATAAACGGGTTCAAGCGCACTTAGAATATTAAGTTTCTGTGTTGTATGCCGGAGAGCACAGTCCGTGCATTTACACATGAGCGGGCGGACAAATTATTCAATAACTTTGTTAAAAATGCATATTTTCTCATGATTCAAAGTTCATGTGAAAGAGGAAATCTACCGCTATCATACCCTGTGACTTGAGTCACATTTTGACTCTTTGGTCATATTGGAAAAACGGGTCAAACTTTCTGCTCCCGCGCAATTTTGACCTCGCCAGGAATTTGTTCCTATTTTTTTTGTATTGCACTAATTTGCACCAAATTTGCTTGATTATGGGTCCTCAGAAGGTACTTTGTCATCTGTGAAATTTGTATAATCTAATTTTCTTCCACTTTGATTAAAACTTTGTTTGTTGAATCCCAAATTTTTGCTGTTTTTGGAGCGCGGGGGGAATTTTGTAAACAACCACCAATTAAAAATTCATACATGATCGGATTGGTCTCTATGATATATCATTTGAAAGCTGAGAACGTCTACTTTTCGGCTGTGCAATTATTTTTTTTCACAAAATCGGTCATTTTCCAATAAATTTGGAAAACGCGTGCTCAAGGAAAAAACGCACTTTTTCTTTTCGTGGCTTTTTTCTCCCGGCTCTTTATTTCTGACGTTTTGACACCTTGACTAGTGTAAAGGTGGAATTTACACCTTTCCATCAATGTATATAAAGTCATCTCATTGATACTTGGGGAAAAACCCGAGTCCTAAACGTAATGCTATAATTTCATTACTTTCATTTCTTCCGTCGTTCGTCGCGTGTGTGGTTTTTCCTACTATTATACATATACATACAAGCATGCCATGTATAGTACAAAAATGTTTTTATTGGGTTTGTTGCAATTTTTTTCAAACGATCGTACATAAGGCGTTGCAGAAATATGCTGTCAACGGCCCGCCAGTTGTAGGAGTGGCAGAGGATATTGACATCCTAGTACTGATAACAGCCCTGGCCCCAAAAGATCAAACAATTTATTTCATGAAGCCTGGAAAAGGAAAAAACCCCAGCAAAAGTTTTCCTCCAAGAGCTTGGATAGAGACAATTCGTTAGAGACAATCTCAATGCGATTTCGGAAAACGATACAACTTCCGCTTTTTTCGGGAAAGGAAAAACGTCAATAGTCGCCAAATTAAGTCGGCAAACTGTAATTGCGTCGATGTGCAGTGATGATGATACACAAACCCTGACAAAAATTTGATACGAGATCTCCAAGCGATTCACCAGAGACAGAAACAGAAACCAAACCGCGCTCAAACTAGCAACCTTGCCACCCACACCTGGAGCTGCAAGGCAACACCTTTATCGGGTATATCTGCAGGTCCAGCAGTGGCTCGGAAACGAACTGTCACCAGAAAAATGGGGATGGAAACGGGTAGGGGGTATACTCATGCCGGTCCAAACCACTAAAGAGCCAGCGGATCCGGAACTCTTAAAGATGATATTTTGTCAATGTAAGAAAAAATGTAAGGGAACATGTTCATGCAAGAAAGCAGGGCTACCATGCTCATCTATTTTTGGTTCATGTGAGTTCCGCCAGTGTTCGAATTATAAAGACAGCCAAGATACGTTTTCCGAAGAGGTAGAACTAGAGGAAACTCTAGAACCAGAAGGAGTTGTTGGCGAGGGCGACGTTGATGACCAAGAATTGTTATTGGAGTCTTGTGACGGGGACTAGTGATTAACAGATATATGTCATAATTTCAATGTATTTTTATATATTTTGCTATAATAAATGAAATTTAAAGAAATTTTATAACTCTTTATTCCAAAAACCTCGATCCGGATGGTTGCAAAAAAATTTGCAAAAATTTGCCGAGAATCTGCAAGAAATTGTTGTTGAGTATTATGGGTAAATATTCTTCATTCTTTAGAGATTATAGTTTTCGTTAGGAAAAACCTCATTGGACAATAGTTTGTCATATGGGCAAAATTTTCGCTAGTTTTTCGCTAATTGGTGGGGTCCATCCTGCTGTAATTAATCTTATGGTCTGCTTTCCTAATAGGTATAACTTGAGCTTTCATCTCCGAGAAAAACAAGACGCTCGGGCTCATAAAAATTCTTGAAAATTACATGGTTTACGGAATTCCCATTTATGGCCCCGAGGATTTTGCCAGTGGATGGATTGTAGTGGCGCCATCTACAATTGGTTTCCACAGTCTAAAACATTGAAAATAATGTATTTGCAACACCCCCCCATCTCAAATTTTGTAAAAAATTTGCATATTTCATGAGTCTCAAAATTTTGGATTTTTCACCCGACTTTTTGCAAAAAATATTAATGTTGCGAAAAATATCATTAGGACTATTTTTGTAGAAAATTAACTGCCATATTTTGGGAGATATTTGCCGAAACCCGATTTTACGGGACTTTTGGAGCCATTTTCTCCTCCTACAACAGAATGTTTTCTTGAAAACTCGGTCTCATTTTTAATGAAGTACCAAATGCCACTTATCACCAGAAAATGAAAATCGCAACTATAATAACTTACAGGTTGGCCTTCCCCCCCCCCCCCCCCCCCCTTCATTTACTGGACTAAATAGTGTTGTAGAAAAGTAATGCACACGGAAAAATTATTTATCAGAGATAAAAAAAGAAAAATTCAAGCCCTTTTAGGGCTAATGGGGATAATATTAAACCGCCATTATAATACCGTTGCCAATTTTTTAAACGATCCAATTAACTATAGCACCAACAAAACCGGAGGACTAAAAAAAGATGGGTTCATGGGAAACACGCGGGTTGATTTTGGCCGCGAGTAATTCTTGTAAAAGTATTAAGCGTCTGAAAAGTGAGCTAAAGTTAAATGTGTTTTGAAACACAATCCGCCCAGCTATGGATATCTAAAACACATCAAAATGTTGGCAGTGCAAAAGGTAAGGATCTCAGAAAAGAGCCGCAGTACTTTTCTAATCGTAATTTTGGTGATGGTAGTTAAATGGTATGAGGCACCCTCGCCTTAGCCTTTCGCTCTACTAAAATGAACAGCGAGGAGTATATTGACGTCCTAGAAAACCACCTCCTTCCTTAGTACAAAAAAGTGTACATAAATTAAGAAGAAAGCTGGACTTTCCAGTAATATGAAGTTCCAGTACACACGAGTCGAATCCAAAATCTCGGTTACATTACATACCACTATTAGATTAGCCCGCTTGTTCGCCGGACCGAAAACCCAAATGAGTCTTTGGATACTATTAGTTCGAGCAATTTACGGAAATATCGCCCGAAACCATCAAGTTATTGGCTAGAAGTATGCCTAACATGACTTTGGCAATAGCAGAAACAAATTTGTTTTTCTCGAAAAAACAATTGAATCATGCCCCATGTTTTTTACTATATATTTTGCTGAATGTACTTATCTAATTTTTGGCAATAATTTTTTTTAATCAGTCATTTAAAGAACTGATAAAAACGATTGGAAATATAGTTATGAAACGTACTGAATATCAGAATTATGTTACAACATTCCTTGTTGTGTAGCCATAATTTTGAGAGTTTAATTTCTCAAATGAGAACTCGAAACACTATAATTTCAATTATGTCTTCTTATTTGGTTTTAAAATAGTAACAGAGAGTAGGCGTATTTAACCCTCGTCAGGCGGCATAAGTACAATTTATTGTGCCTTTTCGGTTTTAAATACTATAATAAGTCTTCTTGTAGAAGCCGGAGAGGGTTAAAGCTTTGTCAGCTCGTTACATTTTAAGAAATTCCAAATATTATCAATTTATCTTACAAAAATTATGTCTACAGTGACGATTTCCATATAAAATATGTATATGAAAGTACAATTGTACGTCTGCCGCCTTTTAGCGTTGTAAAATTAGGCCGCCGGACGAGGAATAGAAATGCCAAGACTGGTATTTAATTGAATTTTGTCGTTTTCAATTGGAAATGAAGAGTTACACTGAGTGTAAAAAATGTTTGCCTACTCTTGCTTTTTAGATAGAATAGACAAAACTTTTTGAAATTTTTAATCAACAAGAATAATTCCAATACATTTTGACATATGAAATAGTGAATTAAATTTTCCTGTTACATTGATGCATAAAATGAGTGTACTATTTTTGAAGTACGAAAAAATCTTCCGATTTGATTGCCAAAATGTCACAACTCAAAAAACATTAATTTTTTTAGGTATATTTTAATATCCGGAATCTTCAATTTTAATTTGTTAGGCGTTGTAAGCATTAAAATGCTTCAGGATGAGAAAAAGCATCTCATTCCGGAACTACCTATGTTTAAACAAAGTTAAATAAGCCTTAATTGTGGTTAGGCAGGACATATTACAACGAAACCGTGGTTAACGTGGTTAACTGTTTCTCGTAGGTTAAAATCCTGACGCATTAGAAGTAGTGGTTCGATCGGGAATCATACTGCACTGGACGTAGATTCTGATCAAGTGACAAATGACAATTTTTTGTGACATTGTATAAAAATTCTGCTACAATTTTGTAACAAATACTTGTGAGTATTAAATCGCGATTAGTATGCAATGAATTTAACGAAATGTCACAAAAATTAAGCTGATAATTTTAAAAATATTGTCATTGTTTTTTATTATCGTGATTTATAAGTTTTTATACAAAATATGTGCGAGTATTTATAATTTTAAACACAGGTAAATGTCATAAATCATTTTTTCCGAATCATACATTTTCAGTGACTTCAATTTGTACCAATAAGCAAATGTTACGAAAAATTGTCATTTTGTCGGAACCTACCCCTGGACTCGGAGTCCAGCATTATGCATCTCTATTGTTTTAGTTTGTTCTAGCTGGTAATCTAATGACTTCCTTGCGTGAATTGAGTCATCAACTTGCATCATAGCAAAGTAATATTATAATATAAGATGTTGCTTGCTACATCGCGTATCTGTCGCGTAAACATATGTATATCTAATTGATGAACCATACATTCTTGAAGGCGTAGTTTCTGTGTTAAATCCAATCGTTGATAGAATCCTTTGCTAGTTCGATTCGATTATTAATAAGGGTTCTAGAAGTGTAGCTTTAATATTAATAGTAGTTATTCACTGCTAACTATTTAATCATTTTTAAGCATTAAATCCTCAATCAAGACTATTGGCCGACTTTTGTCAACTTGTAAATAAAAAGGAAATGTGATCCATGTATAAGACTTCACAGGTACTGATTTGATCCCACAATTATCACCTCTGACCACAGATGCATTTTTTAATATGAGACTTAAAATACCCTCTTAAACTTTACCGTAATAAGAAACCAAACAACAGTTGTCCTCTTTTTAGCAAAAACCTGTCCTGGTTTCACTGAGTCATTACTGATACATTCCCTTGAATATATTAAATTGCATCGTCTT
This sequence comes from Nephrotoma appendiculata, assembly GCA_947310385.1. Lineage (NCBI taxonomy): Eukaryota > Metazoa > Arthropoda > Insecta > Diptera > Tipulidae > Nephrotoma > Nephrotoma appendiculata. The sequence goes on from OX371223.1 coordinate 144,506,353, forward strand.
TAAGGAATCAGTTACTATAAGATTTCGCAAATACTACTTTATTATTACTAAACAAAAGTGTCAGAATAAGTCGGATGTTCTAAGCTTGAAACCTACGGAAAGCGAATACGTGTTTCAAGAATAGGGCTAAAAGAACTAATATAAAATTGTTTGGCGTAACTTTTTCCCGTCAAAGGAGGGCATACAAATGTAGATCCTTCCACAGAACTTCTCCCGTTCATTAAATTAGTCACTCTTGATACCTTGCGTATCTTCGAACAGAATAAATTTCAATGCTCTAGGACTGTTGGTTCGGATAAGGTTTTTCTTGTAGGAGTAAAAGATCACTAATAAGGAGTGTATGACGTCTATTACTATGTGTATTATAATTAATATTTATTTATTATTATTAACAAATTGTAAAATTTTATTTTAGAAATGTTATTGTTAATTTATAGTTATTAAAATTGTATCTCATTTATTTATATTAATTTTAATTATTTATTATATTATATTTATTTTTTTTAATTTATTTTTTTTATTATTATCCACCATATACAATGGCGGATGGCTTGTGTGCGGCATAATGTGGGCAAGTGCAAGTCATGAGCGCAAGTAGTCTTTATTGGTGCGGCTGGTAGAGACCAACTACTACTAACACTCGCCAATTACCGATGTGTTCCGCTGTTTAATATTTTCGTTTATACTTAATTTTATTGAACTCGGCGCGTAATGTTAAGCTTATTTGTAATAAGGCCCAAACGGATACAATTATATTCTTTAAAAACAATTTATGTCAAAAATAGGATTTGTGATACAAGGGTAGGATAAAATTTACCTATTTTATTTCGTTAAAAATGTCCAGTTTACTTAACTCATTATGCTACACATCATGCTTAAGAATTTTTTTGTTAAATTGTTTATTTTGGATTAACTTTTAACAATTTTCACCAACACACATTTGAGTGTCGCGACACAGCAGAATATACATTAAATATCGATATACATCAAAATTTTAAAAATACTTTTTTCAAACTGGAAATACTCCTCTGAAAATATAATAGTTACTCCTCCTCGCAATTCAACCGACAGTCCTGGTCGTAACGTTCTCGTTGCTTCTTGTTTCTCCATTTTTCTAAATATGATGTTTATCAAGACTTGTGGTAAATAACATGGGTGGCGATTTGAAAACGAGATCAATATCAATTTGTGCTTCAGCCCAATTTCAACAATTTGCAAGCGTTGCTCTGGCGTGAGTCTATTCATTATGACAAGACAAATCAAACTAATGACAAAACAAATGTCAGCTCTCAAATCGGTTGTCATACAAAATAGTGTTGACAACTTAAAGATGTGAACCTCTAAAAAAACACCCTTTATATACATTTTTTTCGGCTTTTCGGACAAAATATTATTTTTAATGGCATTGTCCGAAAAGCCGATATTAAAAACAACTTTTTAATTATTTCCTTGAGTCCAATTGTTTTACATATTAAACATCTAATCATAATTCATAATCAATGCCTCAACAACACATTCGATAATTTCCATCCGATTAAATTATCACTTATCTGTCAAAAATTATTATGAGTAAAGACTGTGATAATTCGGGTGCGTTTAGTATTTTCATAATAGTACTAAAAATTGTTATCACACTATTCGGTTCGGACACAGTGTTAGTATAATAATATCAGTAAAATTTTTATCATTAAGTTATCGCGATTATATAAGATAACCGGGTCTGGGATGCTAATTAACATCGGTTATATTTTATTTCGAATCGCGTGAGAGGGTCTTCGATTTTGCCTATACTGTAAATTACAGGATGTTGAAAAGGTTTAGTTCCGATAAAATTGCATAAAATTATTGGGGTCGATTCTGGGATCTAAAATTTTATGTTATGTTATTTATTTTTGTTTTTTCAATACAAATTCCAATAGGAAGCGAGGATTTAACCAAAATATTAACGTTGAACACCTGATATACTTAGACTTGTAACTAACTTATAGTTATATAGGCGTTATTTTGGATCTAAGTGATTTTCTTATTACACCATTCGTGTGAGAGGTATAATACTTTAAAAACAAAATAATCATTTTCAATAATAAAATAATTTAAAATTGTTTGAATATTAATTCACCATTATATGCTCTAAGAACCGCCCATTATTGTGTTTTATTCCAAATTCTTAGAAAGTTGAATAAGGTAATATTCGTTTAATGTTGCTTTAGTTATTTGAATTCATCCCTATTCCTCTCGAATGTGTAGACCTGATTTGTATACTCGTCCTGTTAATTCGACTTTAGTTTCTAGGCTTTTATATTCTTTACTATAAAAGCCTAGAAACTAAACTCAATCCTTTATTCACACATGCGGCGCTGAAATTATGTCTGCACATGCATTACAAAGTCTATAAAAGATAATTAACATAATTATCAGATGAATACACTCAGGATGGGTTGGGCCCATGAGTTTTGCACGCCGATAGGGGGTCGTAGTTGTGTTCCTTTTAATCACAGATCGTAATCTGTTGATGAACATTTCCTTTTGCATACGAACCCCTATCGGGATTCGAACCCGGTACCTCCCGATCCAAACGCCAAAGCTTTAACCACTGTGCCATTTGATCGGTAGTGTGATCTCTGATAATTATGTTATAAAAGATAATTCATCTGATAATTATGTTTTAAAAGATAATTAACATAATTATCAGATGAATACAGTACCGACCACATGGAACAGTGGTTAAAGCTTTAGCGTTTGGATTGGGAGGTACCGGGTTCGAATCCCCCTATCGGCAAGCAAAACTCATGGGCCGACCCATTTTCCATATCCAGTATAGGCTGGCATGGAGCTATGCAATGCGCAGATGGTAACTTAAATCGGCCCTATAGCCTAGTTTGATTTGGCAGATGAATGCGAAAAAAAAGATGAATACACTGCCAATTATAAATGCCAAGACGCCATTCACACTGATCGCGTACTATTTTACTGATCAGGAAAAATCGATACAACACGAAAATTAAAATATTTGTGGTTTACGTTGGGCATGCATGGGCAGAAATTATCAGAAAGCATCTAAATCAAACATCGCAAAAGGGATAAATTTAACGGGAAAAATTAAATTGTAGAAACATAATTTGAGGAGATGCCAAATAACCAAAACAAAATGTACATTAATTTGTCAGAATGAAGGAAGAAATCGGCCCGTCACGAGTCATCATTCAAAACACAAACAGCGTAACAAACATCTACAATTTGTCCTGGAGTAATCTGGTACAGATTCCTATAATCATCAATTATCTAAAAAAATTCTTAAATCCAAGCGACAAACTGAAACCTATCAATGGTACTATTTGGCATTTCTCTAAGAATAGGGAATTGGTTAAATGTTGCAAAGTTTTATTCTAATTATTATTTTCTGGCATCCTTCTTGCCAGAATTTTCCTTGTTGTGACACTATTTTGGATTTCCGTGGAAATGAAGAATTCGCAAAAATATCTACGTATCATTTTTGTCTGAGTTGTTTCTTTTTCTAGTTAATAAGTTTAGAATAAATATTTTCGAAACAAAGTTAAATGGCAAATTTTCCCTGAATTTTTTTTAGGGAAAAATAAATACCCATTTCACTTTGTTTCGATAATTGCCGTGTTTCTTGACGCATATTGATCCGGATCAGTTCAAATTTTTAATGGAAAACATGATTCAAATTTTGTTTTAGATCACAAATTTTGATTTGAAATCTAGCAAGCGCCTTTGTGTTGTTTCTTGAAACATGAACTGAACTGGATCAGATCAAGAGTCAAGAAACACAGCTAATATTTAAACCAAACTAATTTCACAGAAAAATACAGTTCAGATAAAAATGTACGAAAATATGTTTTCCAATTCTCTATTCCCAGAGAAAGTAGGGACAGTGTCATTGGGGATCGGTATTACGAGTTTCGAGTAACGACAAATGGCGTTAAAAAGATTTTATATTTAAGGCATTTTGGGTTCTCGTAATTTCGACTTGTGACGCAAAAGCTATGAATTGTTTCGTCACAAATCTGGTTTTTTCGGATTGGTTCATGCAAACGACGTTGAAAATTACTAAGAAATGTACCTGAAGACGGGCATGCCAATTTAAAAAGAGTGATAATACCGAATTAAGTAAGATGATCCACTCTTTAATAGACCAGCTAGGCTAGATCCGAGACAAAGGAAAAAATCACCTTTATTTCTTTATCTTAGCAAAATTTTAAACGAAACAGTCGTGTTTTGTACTTTATATAGCACGATACACAAATCGTAATAGGTGATGCTGATCCCTATTCGCTTTACAGTGAGTTAGCTTTTGTTCAATTTATTCAGATAAACCGGATTCCGAATTCTCCAGTCATCGTCGACTACGGTTCCAAGCTCCATCCCGAATTTTTTTTTTTTTTTGGTTTTTTGCTACAATTTTCATTCTCCACTCCAGTACCCCTATTTCGTGCGGAAATTGAAAGACGAGACCACAAATTTGTGTATACATATATGACGTATAATACACAATTTTGAATAAGCGTGCTATCATTTGTTATACATATATGTGTGTTGTTTTTGTGACCAGATGCATCAAAATTTATCGAACCGGGTGGAATCGGTTAAAATTTTTGGTGCTTGCATTTCTGTTTTGTGACATTTTCCCATGGTATCTAGATAGGGATTTTGACTTTTTAGTTTAAATTTAAACATTTCAGTGTTTCTGGCTTTCGCATTACTTCCCAACAAAAAATTATTCTTATTGATTTTGTCATAGATAACTATGGGAGTCTCATTTTTTGCGACGTCCGAACTAATTAGACGTGTTTACTAATACAAACACATTTCTTCAACTCTATTGCGTTCCGGTAATTCTTCTCTCCCGTCATTATTTTTGGACCAAAATAGGCATACCATTGATTTGCAAACCATTTGGTATCGCAAAAAAGGAGGATGCACCAATCACAGTACATAAACATTAAGGTTGAAATACACCAACAGCAGTGCAACATATTCCAAACAAGCCACACTAACGGCTGCGTATGGGCGTGTACATCAAGCAGCGCACCAGTTTGTTGTTTTAGTAGTAAAATCGACTTATGTCAATTTTATCAAGGTTATGAGTAGCAGCAAAGAGCAGTAAATTGAAGCTACTGGGTGTGGAACCTCTTGACGCCTTCATTCAATATAATTTCTTTAAATTTAAATTTTTCTATTAAAATTACAAAATATTTGATTTCTTTAATTGGAAATACCTATATACATATATACATCTATAATCAAACTATGATTTCGTATCATTACAAAAGCGAATAAGAAAATATTTAAATTTGCTGCTCGCTGCTGCTTCTTAGTGTGTTTCATCTTTAAGGCAGGGAATAAAAATATAAAGTGAGCGGGATTCCTATGCGAAATCGAACTATCTGATCTGATGTGTCCGATTGAACAGACGACCGTGCTGGTTCTGGACTATATACATTTTTTAAATGACTAGTTATTTTTTAAATCCTTGTAACAGAATATCTTACTCGTACTTTTTCAATCGCTAAGTTATTCGACTAAAAACGTTCTCGATTTACCAAAAATTTAAACAATATAATAAATAGAACCATATCAGCTCACAAAAAAAAACAAGGAAATTCAAGGGACTATTTTGCTAACACCAGGAATCTCACTAAAGACTTCCACCCAAGAAGTACAGCTATCAAACACGGCAGTAGAGAGCTGTATTTGGGACCAAGAAAAGCTGCCTAAGAATTGGAAGTCTCATACGTCCGTTGCACAAAAAAGGCCGCCGTCTTAAATGTGCAAACTATCGTGGTATAGCTGTATTGAACACTGCTTCCAAGGTGTTGGCTAATGTTGTACTTGCCAGACACATCCCTATCGCCAAAAACATCATGGGCGACTACCAATGTGGTTAACGACCCAACCAATCGACCACTGACCAGTTACTATGGAAATGACTTTCGAAAAATGTTGGGACTACTACATAACCATACATCAACTATATATAGATTTCCAAAAAAAAAAAAATGCCAAAACTTACTATGGGCTGCGCTCATGTCTAGTAATTCCAAAGAAACTGTATATTTAATAAATCAAGCCAAATTCTTGGTTGGATACGCAGATGATATCGTGTTCCTTGGCCGAAGACCTAGCGATATGAAGGACAGTTTCATACCGCTCGATTATGATAAGCAAACACGAAGTTATCCGCTACTAGTCTTCAGCTTCTGTTTTTCTCCAAATGAGCCACAAACGAAATATATGGCCTCTGGTTTCAGAAACTGCCACATTATGGATTTTATTAGTGAATATCTCACGATTGAAGGAGTGGGAAAATTCAAATATTTGGTACCACCATGGGTGAGAATATAAGAGGAGTAAGAGATAATAAGATAATAAGAGTATTGATCAACAACTAAAATGTTGTTGATATAAGGAATAGAAAATATGGCTTGACGTTCTGTTGAAGATTTTCGATTATCTAGAAGTAGTTAAAGCACAGCACGTTCTATGTAATTCTTCTATTGCCGATATCGTATCGTGCACCGATTATAAAAATTACGAAATAGGAATATGAGACACTCCCTATTTGCACTTTGGCTACATAAGACTGATAAATGACAATTAATTGCCACACTCTGGCAGGATGAAGTGATTGATTATGATGATTTAATGTATGGCCGTACTATGACATAACCTTTTTCAATTTCTCTTAAATAGTTCAAGTGAGGAATTATTACTTACAGCTTCAATAGGGACGCTGTTGTTAGGTTATAGCAGCCATGCTGTTAAAGCAATATCTGCCAAATTTGTTATGAATTTTCAGTAGTGTAAGGTAAATCGCCATGGAAAGTTATACTGTTTATTTTCAAAATCCTCACCACTGCTGCTGCTGTGCGTGAGGCAGTCAATTTCTGGTTTCCACAAGAACTTGGCTTTTTTGCTATTTTAACTTGGCAAATTTTGCATCTGGACTTGGGTCCCTTAAAAAATCCAACTGACCAAGGAACTTAAGATAAACGACCATAGAAAACGCAGTGTGTTCGCTGATTGGGCTCTGGAGAATTGGAAGTTGACCCAAATTTCGCCAAAAAATTATGCTACGAGGCCTACGAACTGGACGGCGCTACGTGCCACATATCATGCCACGATGAACATTCTACACGAGCGATTTAAAAGCATGGTTAGTCTTCTTCTTTTGGCGCTTCTCTTAAATCGCAGGTCTATGCAAATAAAACGCACACAAATGATGCTCTCAAAGTCAACAAAATGAATGCCATAAGTACATCAAATTTAGCTAGAATTTGGCGGCGGAAATTTGAACGATTACATTTAAAAATCTATATTCAACGATTAAGGAGGTGTATACAGGGTTTCTCTTTTGATTCCGGTTCAAGAAATTTCTCCAAAAAAGATTTTTGTTTATCATACTTTGACTTGAAAAAGAATTTAAAAATTTAACAATATGTATCCCAATGGAAATTATAAAACCGAAGCAACAGGAAGATGAATTAGCCGTTGATATCACTTCATATATCTGGGCCGATTATTAAGATCATAAAGAAAATTTAGTGGTTTATTTATTTTTTTCAGATGAATCTTCTATTAAAACTGACACAATCTGGGAAAGGGAACTGATGATGTCAATCGAGTCAATTATTTTACCTAATTTGAATAATCAAGACTACATAAGTTGCATTGTTCATTAATGCTAACAGTTTAGCAATTACGATTTAAAGCAATGCGCTGACAAACTACTAGCAAGAGCGATGGTAGATTAATGATTCTAGAATATTAAAACTTTTCTACCAATTTGTGAATATGATACATGATTTAATGACAATAGATTTTTTGTTTTCAAGTTACTTTTCGAGACGATTTCGACTTTAAAATACGACAACTACAAATCTAGAATTTGTGGTTTTACTCGTGCTAATTTATTAGCTTAATGCTGCTAATCATAATAATCGCTTGCCAGCCGACGATACACTAAATTCTGCGGCTATATTGAGCCGCACTGGTGATGCAATCTTAATTCAAGTTGTATTGTTGATCCGATAAAGATTTGTCTAAATCAATTAGCTGAAGTAATTATTAAGGCTTTTGGAATTAGAGTTCATAATCATAAATTCAATTTAATCAGGTTTTAATCCATTGCAGTCTGGAAACAATAACATTTATAGGTGATAATAATACAGTAAAATAATGATAGGTTAATAAATACAATAATAGAACATTCCGAGAATGATAAGGCACAATTAAAATTTAACAGATTGTGCAAGGGACTCGCAGTATACGGAAATAGTAGATTAATGTATCAACAAGTCAATGAACGATATAATGCATTCATATATGGAATAACTTGCCATTATCGCACAAATTAAAAACGGATGTTAAGTTCTTGATGTGCTACATGATAAAATTTAGGTGGCAAATATGCTGTTATGCACCCAAATCAATATCTCTACCCGGTAGCATAAACTATGAATATTGAAATGGCATGCAAGAATGACAACATCTAGCCGTAATAAACCTCAGTCATCTTACATGAAATTGTCAAGGCCGTAATATCAATTTATCCGGTATTACGAATTTCTCTTTCATGTTTTTTGCCATCACTTAGGAGATAATTAAATTACTCATCAACTGCACATCACAATAAATAAAGCAAAAATCGACGATAACTTTCGATGCAACCAAATAAAAATCTATTTAGAATACTAGTATTTAAGAACGGGGAGGGGTAGTAGGTGTGATATGAGTGCATCAAAACTTCAAATAAATTCAACAGCGAAAAAATGTAAAAATTAGTGTAAAGAATAGACCTTGAGACTATTTTGCTGTTCTAAAGATCACACTTAAAGAATTAAAATTCTTGAATTTGTTTTATTAAAGCCGGAAGATACATTTTACCTTGTAAACATCACCATAGGTTCCTGAGCCGATTTTTTGTATTAGCTCATATTCATCCTGTGGATTACTCCGTGATATATCGGAACTGAGTAAATTCGTTCCATGATGGGCCATTGTGATTTTTTTTTAAATTTTTTAGAATAATTCCAATTCAATCAAAACAAACACGGAACAAACAAAAAACTCTTCTCTTTTGTCTTTTATTTTCTTAAAAAAATTTCAATGGATTCGAAATTTTGAAAAAAAAAATTGTATAGAACACAATAATTTTATTAAATTATTTATGTAATATTTAAATACATAACTATCATTTTATACAAATTTTTTGTTTAAATTTATATTTATATATTATTTTTAATAACTTTTATATATTTTTAAAATAAAATTCTTCACTAAAATAAAAAGAAAATCAGTCATTTCCACCAAAATGTAAAAAAATTAAAAAAACTCGCGACGAATAAAAACTACAAAAAACTGTTTGAAACAAATAACAGTAATAATAATAGTAATATTATTGTATTATTTGTAAAATTTTGATTTTTTATATACTTTGTAACACTATTATTTTATAAATTAATAGATTTTTAAATTATTTTTTAAATAAATTTGAAGTATTTTGACAATAAAACACGCCATTTGCAATTATTCTACTAGAGTTTCTTTTTTTTGACTTTTCGAGTTTTTATTTGTATTGCAGTTTTCGGTGTACACAGTTCAGTGGATACAGAGCAAAATATAGCAGTTTTGAAAGAAATTCGATATCGAAACATGCTTATCCCTCTAGACATGGTGAAACGTAAACGAACCGCAAGCGAAAACTTGATTATATGGCTGACTTCGCAAACGTAACACCTGCGCGTAGCAAAAAAGAATTACTTTTGATACGTTAGCATATGGTCAGGCAATTTTTTCTTCATAAATTTTCAACGCACTCGTGTCCAACGTACACAAATGTGTATGTAAATAACAATAGTTTGTAATGGTTTTTGATTTTCTCATGGTTCTCTTTCGTAACGTACACAATTGTGATCATAGGCTGGAAAAGGGATATCGAAGTTCGCTTTTCTGCCGATCAAAAGTAAAACGTTAACAAAACCGAAGTGAAACTATTTTGAATTCAATATGAAACCCAATCGAAAAATTTGCGAACGCTTACTTTATATACATATTTTTATACAAATATGTAAATAAGTTTGACTTTCATAATAAAATAAAAACAATTATAATTTTATATTTCCCAAAAAGATTTATTTTTACGCATAAATAAATTGGTTTCTTATTTGTATTTAATAAAATTTGTTATGGCTTCAAGAAAAAATTCGTATAACATTGTAATGTTGTTTCTGTAATTTGAAAATAAAACAACTACACAAATTTAGCAAGAGATCATATTATATATACATATTAAGAGGGAGATATTCATCATAAAGATCATAATAATAGCAGAGGTAAAGTACTGTAGAGTTGAAACTAAGTTTTTCCCATATAAAATTTGCCATTTCATTTGAGACACGTTAGAGCAGGATGGTTATATAAAAAAGCAAATGGCTTACTCATATCTCAACATAAAAACGCCAAATCAGCTGTTTATTTATGTGCGCAGTGACAGTCTATGGTGACGACTTAATTTTGTGCTTTTAAAATTATTAATTAAAATACATTAAAATATAATTTGATAATAAAAATTATAAACTTTTATATAAAATAAAATGTAAATTAAGTTAAGAAGAAAGTGATTTGTGATAAATTTATAATTAATTTAAGTTATAAATCAGAGAAAATTAAGTACACAATTTTGATTTCTAATTTTGTGTTTGTGTTTGAAAACATATGTTATATTACCAGTGTCGCATTTTTCTTATTACTACGTACAAATTTTACGTGCTTTTCTTTTCACAATTACTTGTTATTTTGGAATACTATAAGTACAATTTTTTAACGAATATAAAAACAATTAAAGCGTTCTATATTGGAATAGAAATAATTGTGAATTTGTGTAGTTTTTAATTTCGATTGAACAAATTCTAATTACGACCCGTTGATTTATATGCTTTCTCTTTTACCCTCCGAATTCTTTTTAATTTAATCTAATTCTATGATAATAATATATATTAAGAGCGAGATTTCGGAAAATTTTATTTAAGAGATCCTCCGTTTGCACACAGGTTCTGCTTTTCTACAATTTGTTCTTGGTGAAAGCAGCTATAAATGAAAAGGATCTCAGTTTTATGATAAAAACGTATTTCTGATTTCATTATATATGTACTTTTGAATTTTATTCTGCCAGATTATGGCCCTTCATTCTATCTGTATCTGCATCCAAATCGAGCTACCTTATTCGGAAATACATTTTAAAATTAAAAAAAAATCTTAATCGGCTTCTTAATCGATTTTAAGAAATGATGCTCACTTTCATTCTTCCGAACTATCGCCTCTGTATTGTGCTAACCATTCCACGAGTCCTTAGTTTTTTTTCTTGTTGCGCTTTCTTAATTCTGCAAACTATAAGTTATTTACCTTTGTAATGACAACACCTCTACCACGTTGGTTATAACTTCGATGGTAAACCCTTTCTTTGTTGTGGATTGTATAGCCAAACATGTTGTTCTTCTTCGAAAGCTTATTACTTGCAAGTAGGTCATATTTAGCCATCATTCGATTGCTTGCTAACGGAATTATCTCTCGTACAAATTTGTGTATCTTATCAAGTTAATCTTTCATGCGTAATCATGCGTAGCCACCATACGATGGTTGTCAAAAAGTGATAAATTTGCTGCGGTGCAGACATTGAATGGCGGGAATGCCATAGATGTGGCTGCACCATATTACCATTTTGTCAAAGCACAAGCTGAGTAGTCTATACTCGGTACCATAATTATTATCATTAAGAAGCGAAAAGGAGGTCGTGAAGGAGGCGGTGAAACGTGTCAAACAACTTATATCTGAAAATGCTGCTATGCTGATGTCTTCAACCAACATGTCCTTTCGAATCTTGACGCCAAAAGTTTTCTGGAAATTTATTAACGTAAAATGAATGCTATACTATGGAGTCTGACTTGGATTACTTCAAGTACATGAGCAGTTGCACATATGTATCTTTTGGATCCATTATCATAGTGTAATACATGCATACCACCCTGTATGGCATATACAATACTTTACATAAATTAGCATTTCCCAATAAGTTAAATTGCTTTTACCAATAAATTAAATTAGCTTAAACTGCAATTAAATATTAATATTTCAATTAACAAAAAGTGATGACAAAAAAGGTAATTGTACGAGGTACAATGTACTGAAGAACGCTGACGGGTTTTTTTGTATAAATCGAGCGTTCACCAAAATTATAAATGAATAATTGATTATAGAATTAGAGTTGAAGCAGAGCAGGTGTGAAGAATAAAAAATGTAAACTAAAGTGTAAAATAAAGTAGAACTAAGTATGTTATAAATCCCGTGTCTTTTATTAATGAAGTGAATAAAAAACCAATAGAAACTTTACATGGCGACCGTGACAGGACACGGGATCCTTTAAACAAGTGCTTGAGAGAGTTAAAATGAATAATTCAAAAATAAAAGTGAAAAGTTCAACAAACGTAAAATTTTTTTAAATGAATAATTCAGAAAATAAAGTGAAAAGTTCGACAAACTAAAAACGTAAAACGTGAGCAGTTCAACAAACGTAAAATTTTTCAATTAATTATTTGAAAATTTGAAAAACGACAATCATAATGGGGAATGGTGCTGCAAAAGAGCCGGAAACAGTGGTCAAGGAGAACATTATTTTAGACAACAATAACAGCAGCAAGGATGAAGAAAAAGGATCAATCACACAGACGACGGAAATGATAGTCATCGCCGTCATCATTTATATAATTGGTGAGTTAGTAAAATATGTATATAATAAACACATCAATAATATAAAAAGATAGCTAGAAATACGGCTGAAAGCGTATAAAATAATAGGAAGTAACTTAGCTTAAATAAATAAAATATATAAAAATATATTTAAAATACGTAATTTTTGGGTTAAGAAAAACAATAACAATTTATATTATTAAACAAATTTAGATTACCAACATTTAATTAGAAATGGTTTTAGATATTAAAAATATACGAAAGGGAAATTACAAAATAAGCAAAAATAAATATATTAAATATAACATTATCTATATGTGTATATACAAAGAACAAGGTCATTTTTCTTTGCAATCATATGTTTGATAGTAAAAAATAAAAATCATTTTTAATATTTTTTTTTATATAAAACGATGTCATAAGTACAATGCTCTTGAAAAAAGAAATATATAAGTATATATATTTTGTAATGTGATATTACAACAATTACAAAAATTATTTTTTCTACTTCGTTATTCGATATGGTCGTTATAAATTATGGTCTTAGATAATATTGTTTAGTTAAATAAGTATAAAATATATAAAATAGCGGTAGCAAAATGAAATATTACAAATAATTTACTGAAAAATAATGAGATGGCAATCATCGCAATTGACTCACTCTCAAATTACAAATAAATCGAATTTTTTAAAAAAAATATAACAGATGAAAAAGTTAAAAGAGTTAATTAGTCAATTGAAATTGAGGAAAGAGAGTTTCTCCAAAAATCCCAATAGAAAATTTTCAAATAAATTTTTATTAAATACTGTAACGATATTAAAAGAATCGAATAAAGTATACATAAATATAGTAAAAGATTTGGACATAGGAGACGAATCTGTAAAATTATTAATTGACACATATAAGAAATACTACAATTTAGTAGAAGATTTTGTGGGGAAACAGCAATTAAAAATATTAGAAGAAACTACTAACTCGGAGGACAATTCGGAAGACGAAACAGAGCAAATCATGGCTAGCTTTGACTTATATCAGTCAATGAAAATTGTCCCAGAATTCAAAGGCAAAAATAGCGAGTTAGAAAATTTCTTAAATATAGTGGAATTAGTTTCCGACTCGTTAAAAGACGACACGGAAAGAGAAAAATTACTAAAATTTATTTGGACGATTAAAATAAATACAATTGTGAAATTAAAAATAAACAACAACGGAATACCAAAATGTTTACAAGAATTAAAAAACTCTTTAACCAACGGATGTCCGAATGAGGATACGGTGCAGACGTTGCATAGCCAGTTATCTCGTATTTCCCAAAATGGTTCAAATATCGATGTTTATATTTCAAAAATTGAGTCGATAATTTTAAAATTAAACAGATTAAATAAGGAAACAGTAGGTGGCGACGCCAATACTATTGAAAAAATGAATGATCAATTAGCTTTGAACATTTTTAAAGAAGGTTTAGATGAACCTCGGAAATCTTTTATAGTAGCTGCTAGGCCTACATCTCTTACAGAAGCAACTAAACTTGCAAAAGAAATGGAAGCCGCCAGCAAAACTTCCAATATAGCTTCATCAAATGTCAATTTCATAAACAAACAAAGACATTTTTTGGGCACAAACAGGAATAATAAACAAAAACATTATTACAGTTACAATAAAAAATGTATAGAAACTAAAAATAACAGTAACAATTCAAGGTATTCGAATCGAAACCAACAAAATAGATTTTACGTACCAAATAAATACACTCCAAAATTTAACTATCAAAGTCAACACAGTCAAAAAAATAATGGTGCATATTCTAAAGGTTATTATAATAATCAAAAATTCCCAAATTATAATAACAATTATCAAAATACACCTGGTACATATCGAACCGGTAAAACTTATTACATTAACAGTAACGAGTCAAAAAACGGGGTTACTTTCCCGCAGGGGAAAGACACAACTGTTCAAGGGTTGGAGCAAGATTTCCAGAACCTGAATATGTAACAGAATATAGTTTCAAATTGTATAATATATCTTCTAAATTAAACAATTATATTGAAGTATACACTTCACCAAATCTAAATACAAAATTGAATTTTCTGATTGATACAGGATCAGATATATCACTAATAAAATTAAACAAATGTGATAAGAACATAGAAATTAATACTAATCAACGTTGTAGGATAACAGGTATTACTGAGAATGAAAGCTATACATTAGGTACAACAAACACTAATTTTATATTAGACAATAATAATTTTAATCAAGAGCTGCACATCGTGGCGAATGATTTTTCAATTCCAACTGATGGAATATTGGGTAGAAACTTTTTAAATAAATATTGTTTCAAGATAGATTATGAAAACTATATATTATCGACAAAACTAAATGAAAATTACATCGAAGTACCACTTATAGTTCATGAAACTGAACATAATGATATTTTTATTCCCGCTAGATCTGAGATTATTTGTGCAATAAATATTGCTAGGGAATCTGAACTAATTATAGAAAAACAAGAACTGCAACCAGGTATATTCATTGGTAGTAGCGTAATACCAAGTAAGGGTATAGCACACGCTAGATTTTTAAATAGTACTGAAAAAGATGTAGTGATAAAGAATTTTAAACCAAAAACTTCAGAGTTGCACAAAAATACATGCAATATCTCTTCTCAAAAAAACCAAGTTAACAGAATAAAAAACTTAGAAAAAACTTTAAAAATAGATGGATTGGATACAGAGGCCAACAATGGAATATTAAATATATGTAAACAATATAACGATATATTTTTATTAGAAGGAGATATTTTGTCAGTAAACAATTTTTATAGACAAAGTATTATAACTACGGAACATACTCCTGTTTACACCAAAAATTATAGGCAACCATATAATCAAAAGGTTGAAATAAATTCGCAAATATCAAAGTTATTAGAGAATAAAATCATAGAACCGTCTGTTAGTCCTTATAATTCACCTATCTTATTGGTACCCAAAAAGGACCAGGACAACTCAAAACAATGGAGACTAGTGGTTGACTTCCGAAGGCTTAACAATGTTGTAATAAATGATAAATTTCCACTTACTCGATTGGAGGATATCTTAGACCAATTAGGGAGAGCGAAATATTTTTCTACGCTCGACTTATCCAATTCTTTTCATCAAATTGAACTGGATGAAGAATCAAGACCACTTACTGCTTTTTCGAGCGACCAGGGTCATTATCAATTCAAAAGACTTCCTTTCGGATTAAAAATTTCTTCTAATTCTTTTCAAAGAATGTTGTCAATTGCCCTTTCCGGACTAAAAAGTCAAGCATTTCTATATGTAGGCGATATTATAGTACATGGTTGTTCAATTAACCATCACAATAAAAACTTAGTATCAACTTTTGAATGTTTAAGAAAATACAATCTTAAACTAAACCCTAGGAAATGTAATTTTCTAAAAAATGAAGTTGTATATTTAGGACATTTAATAACAGATAAAGGTATCAAAACAGATCCTTCTAAATTTGACAAAATCAAAAATTATCCCATTCCAAAAAATGCAGATGAAGTGCATCGTTTCACAGCTTTATGTAATTACTATCGTACATTTGTACCTAATTTTGCAAAAATTGCAAAATTGGTCAATAGAATGCGAAATTGCATTCAAAGATTTGAAGCAACGATTGATAAATGCTCCAGTGTTACAGTATCCAAATTGGGATAAAGAATTTATATTAACGACCGATGCGAGTAATTATGCATACGGCGCAGTGTTGTCGCAAGGTGAGATTGGGAAAGATCTTCCAATTGCCTATGCAAGTAAAAATCTTGACAAGAGTGAGATAAACAAAGATATTTTACAAAAAGAGCTTCTCGCAATTCATTGGGCGATCAATTACTTTAGGCCTTACCTGTACGGTAGAAAGTTTAAGGTCATAACTGACCACAGGCCACTGGTAAGTTTATTTACAGACAACAAACCAAACTCAAAAATGACAAGGGTGCGTCAAAGTTTATGTGAATATGAGTATGAAATTGTATATCGGAAAGGTACACTGAATGTGGTAGCGGACGCGTTATCACGTATAAAGTGGGATTCTGACATGCTCAAGGCATTAATACCAAAAGACGCTGATGTTAAAGTCATAACTAGGTCAATGACAAAGAAAGCTCAAAATAATAATGAAAATATACATATAGATAAAAATGAAATAAAAGAATTGAAGCCTGATCAACTTCATATTTGGGAAAGTACATCATACAAAGATGTGAAACATAAAAAAAAATTAAAATTTGTAATAAATAACGGTTTAATGAAGGTGCGAAATGAGAATAATGAAATAATAATTACACTTAACGAAACTCTACCAGAATTAGATTTGGTATTTGAGATGTTAATAGGTGCGATGAAAAGAAACCGAATAAAGGAATTATCCATGGATATAAATGATAATATTTTCAAATATATAACGCGCGAAAAATTTAAAAAATTATATCAGAATGTATGCGAAAACCTAGATAAACGCAAAGATAAATTAAAAATAATAATGTATGAAGCACCGAAAATTTTGGAAAATGAAGATGAAATAAATAAAATAATTAAATTATATCATGACAGTCCCATAGGAGGTCATGTTGGTACCCGCAGATTAATTAAAAAATTAAAACAAAAATATATATTTAAAAACATGAACAAAATTGTAACTAAATACGTAAGAAAGTGTGACATGTGTGCTAGGACTAAAATTAATAGACACAATAAAGAATTATTAGTAATTACAGATACTCCTGATAAAAGTTTTGAAGTAGTGGCAATCGATACAGTAGGTTCTCTCTTACCATCTAATAGTTTTAGGTATATATTGACTATTCAATGTGAACTAACAAAATATGTGGTAACAGTACCAATGAGGGATAAATCTGCAATCACTATCGCGAAAGCTTTAGTTGAACATTGTATTTTAGTATTTGGAAATTTTAAGAGCATAAAAACAGATTTAGGAACCGAATTCGTAAATGAAATATTCAATAATTTATGTAAGACATTGCAAATTGAGCATAGGACATCTACAGCTTATCATCATCAAACTTTAGGAACCATCGAAAGAAACCATCGTGTACTAAATGAGTATTTATTATGTTTTGCCAATAGTAATAATTGGGATGAATGGTTGAAATATTATGCATTCTGTTACAATACAACACCGCATACAGATACCAATTATACTCCTTTTGAATTAGTTTTTGGAAAAATTGCAAATTTACCAAACGATATCACAACGGTTACAAATAAGTTATATAATTATGAAGATTATGTAAAAGAATTTAAATATAGATTAGGAATAGCGAATCAAAAAGCACACGAAATGTTAAAAATAGCAAAAATGAAAAGACAAGAAATGTCAAAGAATAATTGTACCAATAACGAATTTAAAGTAGGGCAATGGGTATTAATACGAAACACAGATAGAAGAAAGTATGAGAACCCATATAATGGTCCATATAAAATAATTGAAATAAACAATGTTAATATAATGATAGAAATAAATAAAAAAAACAAATGGATACATAAGGATAGAATAAAATCCTATGATTGTAATACTTAAAATTTTAGAATATTATAAAAAATTTATAATAAGACACAAAAGTTAGTATTATATAATTATTAATTAAGTAGTAATTTTATAATGATTGTAATAGATAATAAGTATGTTATAAAAAAAAAAAAACAAAAAAAAAAAAAAAAAAAAAAAAATATATATATATATATAGAATATACATATATTTTTTTTTTCCTTAAAGGCCGGGGGTGTAATACATGCATACCACCCTGTATGGCATATACAATACTTTACATAAATTAGCATTTCCCAATAAGTTAAATTGCTTTTACCAATAAATTAAATTAGCTTAAACTGCAATTAAATATTAATATTTCAATTAACAAAAAGTGATGACAAAAGAGGTAATTGTACGAGGTACAATGTACTGAAGAACGCTGACGGGTTTTTTTGTATAAATCGAGCGTTCACCAAAATTATAAATGAATAATTGATTATAGAATTAGAGTTGAAGCAGAGCAGGTGTGAAGAATAAAAAATGTAAACTAAAGTGTAAAATAAAGTAGAACTAAGTATGTTATAAATCCCGTGTCTTTTATTAATGAAGTGAATAAAAAACCAATAGAAACTTTACAATAGACTAATAATGTGTGTCTTACACCGATTTATTGGACTAAATTACTGACTAAACTTGTAACATATAACATGCTATGCTTATAATATTAAACCTAAATTGCGTAATATGTTAAGTACCCACCAGTGATAATAAATATTTCAAAAATAAGAAACTCGTTGCAGATGCGGCGATGCTCTCAGATGATGCCGAAAATCAAATTTCGTTGGATAAGACATTGAAAAGTATCTGAGAAAATATCGGCTAAGACGAGTGGCGGCTGCGGATGGTATTCCAGTTATGACTACCAGGGAGCAAGAATATTCGGAAGTGACGATTTGCAATTCACAGGGAGGCTGTCCAGCGTTGGTAGTATTTGAATTCTAATGGCCCGGAAACAGAAAGGAGATATGTGAGCACGTTGCAAATTTCAGAACATTCTTCATGTAAGATCAACAGGGTTTTTAAATATTAGGAAAAGCGAGAATTACGTGACAATGATATTCAATGGAACGGACTAGACACTAGACCCTATATCGCTAAAATTCGACAATCTAGCGGACTTTAAAGAATTAACCCATCCGTTGTTAGGGGGAATTATTCCGTTACGTGCGGTAATTGCACTGCTACGAAGTGCACTTCTCATTTATACTACAGCCTGCCGTTTTTGTAAAATTGAGAAAATACAATTATTATCTTTCAACTTGATCCATGTGTCTTGTGGATTTTTCGGTACTGCTTTTACAATATAAAAAATGTCTGAAATATTGCCAAACACTCGACACCAATGCAGTAAATATTAAATTTTTTGTGTTTTAACACCTGCTCCAGGGTTGGCAAGTTTAAAACATGATGGGTTTAATCAGTGTTTTAAACATAAGGCATTGTTTTAAACTGAAAATGTTTTAAACATGTTTTTTATAATTAGGTTTTACACTATGTAAATATAATAAAAAACGAATTATTGTTAAATTTTATTTCATGTTAACATAATGTCTGTGAAGTTAGCCCAAGATTTCATCCCAGAAAAATAAGTCATGAGACAACACTAAAACTGCATTATCGGTATGATATCAAAGGGAAGAATGTCGAAGGGCCGAATTTCAAAGGGCCGAATGTATCGAAAGGCCGAATGTCGAAAGGCCGAATGTGTCGAAGGGCCGAATGTGTCGAAGGGCCGAATGTCGAAGGGCCGAATGTCGAAGGGCCGAATATTGAAGGGCCGAATGTGTCGAAGGGCCGAATGGGTCGAAGGGCCAAATTTTTTTGATTTTTTTTTTTGTTTTTAGAAATATAATTTTTTTATTTGTCATTTAATTTAATTATTTTATTTAATTGAAGCCGAATGGGTCGATTTTTTTTTTGTTGTGTTTTGTGTTTAGAATTTTTTTTTTAATTTTTCTTATGTTTTAATTTTATTATTTTTTTTTATTTTTTGTACCATATACCTATTCTCAGAAGGCCGACTCATAGGGCCGAATGTCTCTGGTGGCGCATGACAAAATTTTCCTTCACCAAAATGTATCGCTAACTGGATACGTGGAATTTCATAAATATCCAAAGATGAAAAATAGTAAAATACATAAATTCATAAGAAATTCATTTATGTTTAATAAAAAAAAAATTACAAAATATTCCATAAATCAACAAATTTAAAAAAATTATATTTCTAAAAACAAAAAAAAAAATCGGCCCTTCGACACATTCGGCCCTTTGACACATTCAGCCCTTCGACACATTCGGCCCTTCGACATTCGGCCCTTCGATACATTCGGCCCTTCGACATTCGGCCCTCGACATTCGGCCCTTCGTACCTATTCCGCATTATCATCCCAGCCCAGGATTTGTTTATAATTTCTCTTAAATATAGTAAATTATGAGCACATAAGAGGGGGAGGGCATATAAAACCATGAGAGCCTTGTTAGAATCACATGTCCCAACGCATAGGTATAGATTAGGACCAGAACTATTCGAAAAATATAATGGCATCGCGGGCCAATACCAAAACTTAGAAGTTACTGAGTAAAAATTTTGCGAGTGTTCATTGAACTTTTATTGTGTTATTTATGACCAAGGTTGCTCAAATATTTTGTTCTGGAATATAGTTGTACCAGAGCCTATGGAAAACAAACATAATGGTGCCGTTAGTTTACGCCTGCACTTTGAAGTTACAGAAATGCATTTATATTTTTAAATTAATTGTAACGACTTTTTTTGAGTTCCTTAGTTTTAGATTATCCGTTATGTGTGTCTTTAATTTGAGTTTGAAATATGAATTTTTAGATTGAGAGTATTAGTGACAGCGGGTAAGTTTTAGTTTTTATTATATGTAGTAAATTTTGGGCTGACTATGAGAAACTATCACAATAGTAATATTTTTTTGGACTGAGTTCTTATAAAATGTCGTAAAATACAATTTTTTGAGCTGATACTTTTAATATTATAAAAATCATCGTTTTAGTGTTGCCATCGCATTTTTATTGTGAATAGTGGCTATCATTACGAGTCGATACGGCTTGCTTCAGCTTCCGAAACTCGTGGTTCGTGGGAAACATAAATTAAATTCTGTCATGCTTGGACGATACAGAGCCTATTGCGCTAATCTCAACATACAAATTAACTTGGGATTATTAGGGTAAGCAACAGTCATTGTGGCAAGTCGATACGAACTGATTCAATTTCCGGAACTCATGGTTCCTGGGAACCATTAATAAAAACCAATTTTCATATATAGGCCGTACACATATAGGCTTATAGCGCCAAACTCATCATGCCGGAAAGATGGCAAGTCGATACGAACTGGTTCAATTTCAGAAAACCACTAATTCCGGAAACAGAAGCAAGCCATATCGGCTCGTAATTAATGATAACCACTATTCACAATAAAAATCCCAAGTCGATCCGTATGTTGAGGGTGGCGCTATAAGGGTACGAATATTATAAAGTTTTAAAATTTTCACTTTTATTTAGTTACTGCGTACATTAAAGTTTTTCATAAATTATATTTTGTAACGTACAATTTTCTATAATTTTTTATTTTCTGGGATAAGTAGCTATTCACGTTATATTATTATTTTTTGGGATGATGTACATAATTTACCATATTTAACAGAAATTATAAACAAATCCAGGGTTGGAATGATAATGCAGTTTTAGTGTTGCCTGATGACATTTTATTATTTTTCTGGAATGAAATCCTGGGCTAACTTCGCAGACATTTAATATGGTGCATCTTGTTAATCCAATTGATTTTTTAATGAAGTGGAATTAAATTTTTTATAAATTCCTACAAGTTTAGCGACTTTTCGTTGCCTAAGCAATTTCTTAATTTTGAGTGCACTAGTCCATAGGTTGAAAACACTCGCTTTATTCTAGTACTTGACGCCGTAGCTGAATGTAGTTGTTTCAGTAGAATAAAAAGTTTGTTGCTAATATGTCGTTCAAGTGCCCCCCAAATAACTTTTAAAAGGAAATGATTTTGCCTGGTAATTTATGATTTCACAGGCATAATTTCGACGTAATTTTCGGCAATATACTGCATTGTACATTCTAGCTGTTTCAATTTTAATCCTTGGAAACGTAGATCGGTTAAGTTTGCAAGATAGTGGGGCAGGTGTAAGTGCTTCATTTAAGCGTTTATGGCATGCTTGCAAATCTGTTGGCGCGGCATCTATATTATTCTCGAACCTCTCCATTATATGTATCTAAACCTGAGTCACCTCTCACCGATTGTGCAAGAATTCCTTTGCGTTTATTTTCAAATCGCAGCATCGAACCCTGTTCTCAGAGCACATTTTTACCAAAATTGGTCAATTTTACAAATAGGTTTCTATATTTGTAGAATTTTTTGATATATTAAGTGAAAATAACCAATTCCTATGTATACGGCCATAATATATTGGGTCTATATGTAAAAAGGGCCAAATAACGTAAACACGAAAAAAAGTTTCCTTCAAATGCTATGAATTTTTTTGTTTGTTTTTTTTTTAACTTTTTTTGTTTATATTTCGTAAATATGGCAGAAAATTTAATTTTCATTCTCTTGAGTGCAAACTTTGTTTATTTACGTTTCATTTTGATCCGTATACATATACAGGCGATCCTTGACTGACGTCGTAGATGCGTTCCTGAAAAATGCAACGCAACTTAAAACGACGTAAGTCGAAAAAATTATTCAAATATGTAATAAAAAATATGTATGTTGGTTCTGTACAACGTACAATTTATTCCAATTCATAAATCGTAAAAATAAAATAAAATTAAATATAATTCAATACATATTTCTGAAATTAGTATGTACGTAAATTGTTACGTTATTTGTTTTATTATATAACCCCTCAAATTCATCAGATGATGAAATAGTTTCATCGGATGATGAATTAGATGATTGAGGCGATATTTCTGTAACCGGTAAGAAATACTTTTTAAGAGTAGGTTGACTTAAACTAGCCTTTTTAGTTTCAATGTACAAGTCCTTATAGCATTTAAAGCGCTTAGTTATTGCTTCTATTGCGAGATATCTTCTTTCTGAGTCTGGATCATTCTCTTCTATTAAATTTGTTAATTCATCAGTAGAGCCTATAATGGTTGCTAATATTTTTAGAGAAAGTATTGCCTGTGGATTATCATTGTCCTCTGTTTGAGCTTCACTGTCTTCATGATGTTCACACAATTCAATTAATTCATCGTCTGATAGTGGAGCATCCTGCTCCGTTAATAAATTTTCTACGTCAGACAAATCCACATCTATGAAACCAATTTTTTTGGCCATATTGACGATTTCCGTTTGTTCTTCAATTACATCTTCAATAGAACTGGTGGAATGATTCGACCAAAGCTTTTTCCACGATCCAGACATAGTAGTACCACTGACTTCATCTCAAGATTTGCCAATATTGAAAACTGCGTGTCTTATCGTAAAATTTTTCCAATAATCTTTGATGGCCTCGTTTGCTTCGGATCTTCGGTCAATTTTAATTATCATTTCTTGGAGAGTTCGTCTTAAATAATATGCCTTGAACGTCGCATTGACACCTTAGTCCATCGGTTGTAAAATGGAAATAGTATTCGGTGGAAGAAAAATAACTTTTATGTTTTCGTCCAATTTCGTCCGAAAGGTGCATTATCCAACAAGAGCAAAACATTATACGCCAGATTGTTATTTATACAATAATCCTTTACTGCTGGACAAAAATATGTCTTATATCAATCAGTAAAGAGACTGGCTGTAACCCAAGCCAGAAGTTACTTCTCCAAACAACCGGTAAACTTGTTTTGGTTATACCCTTTTATAAAGCTCTTGGGTTCTCCGAGTGGTAAATCAGCAAAGGTTTTAGCTTGAAGTCGCCAGCGGCGTTACCACCAAGAAGAAGCGTTAAACGGTATTTTGCTGCTTTAAAGCCGGAAGCATGTTTTCTGCTGTGGCCAAATATGTTCGCGAGGGCATTTTTTTCCAGTACAAAGCTGTTTCGTCAACGTTAAATATTTGATGGCTTGAATATCCCCTATCTGCAACGATGTTTTAAATTGTTTGCAGAAAGGCGTCTACTGCAGCTGTGTTGCACTAGCTAACTCACCTGGAATTTTAATATTTAGGAATTCGTTCCGATTTTTAAAATTTTGGAACCAACCCCGACTAGCTTGGAAAGTATTTATTGTCTCCTCGTTGCTTAATTCGGTAAGAGTCCCGAAAATATTCTTAGCTTTGGTTTGGATAATTGACGTACTAAGTGGAATATTTTTTTGATTTGCGTTTTTTATCCAATCTATCAACAATAATTCCATATTCTCGATTGTTGGAGTTCTAAATTTAGCAAAAATTTTCCCACTTTTTGAGGTTCCCGCTTTAGCGTGATCGCGAATATTTTTTTCTTTCTTGAAAATTGTTCTCACAGTTGTTGGTGGGATATTTAAATTTCTGGAAATTTCGATGGCTTTCTCACCAGCCGCAAATCTGTCTAAAATATTCAATTTTAATTCCAACGTAATCGTTTTTCTCTTTTTAATGGACCAGTTGATAGATTTTTTGATCGCTTTCAACCACTTATAACTGATTCCTAGGAGATTACCCGATAAGTAAATAAATTTATTTTCAATTTAAATATGAAAAAAATATTACCTGATTAATTTTATAGTTTGTAAAATAAAATCACACACAAATTATCTGCTTGATTTTAAAGGACGAAGGCGAAACACACAAGTTGCCTGCTTATACAGAAACGATTATCTTACTAAATCGTTTTTATCGGTTAAAAGAGCCATATGGACTGCACTTGTGAATGTGTACAAATGTATAAACAAAGCAATACAACGCGAAACAAAATTATGCTTTATGTATTAGCAAATATAGTATTAGCTACATTTAATAGGAATCACAAATTTGTTTTCTGTTTTCCAATTATCTTTCATGTTGCAATTTTTTCTACGACGTAACTCAAAGCGATTAACGACATATCTTAAATAAAGGGTGTAATTTATAGACGACGTAAGTCAAAATGAACGTAACAAAACGACGTAAGTCAAGGATCATTGTACATAGTGGTGAAACGAGACGAAAAAGGTGTGATTTCAAAACTAAAAGAGATTTTAAACATATTTTTAACATGTTTTAAACACTGTTAAAAACATAATATAAAACATAATAAAAACTAAAAAAAACCCGTTTAAAACAATTAAAAACGTTTTTTTTGGATTTAAAAAAACATCTTTTTTGCCAACCCTACTGCTTAGTTTTGCAATCATTGACCATCTCCTAAACGCACTAAAGAAATGAGTGAAATTTGAGTTAGTATACCGCAAAGCGAAATTTAAAGAAAATAATTAGGCTGTAATTTTGTCCACATTTTAGCTTCTCATTAAAAAGTGTTACCCCTAAAAAATCATTTTCTAAAAGCGAACAAATCGAGTGAAGTTTGAGCCAGTACTTTTAAAAAAATAATTTAGAGGAGTGAATTCATCTGATCTAACCCTTTATGACTTTTTCCTATTTCCAAACATGAAGAAATGGCTAGATGGAAAGAGATTTGGGTAAAATGATGAAATAATAGCTGAAACGAAAGCTTATCTTAACAGTTTTTGTATAAAGGGAGAATTCTTGAGAGTGCTTGTTGAGCAAATTGTAATTATGCTGTTTCGATAAAGCGTGCACTTAAAACTCTCTCTCTCTCTCTGGAACTATATCCCATCAAGGGATTTGGCCGCCTTAAATGAGGTTTCATAATCATATTTTCATTTCGGATAATGAGTGATTAATTCATTGATCCTAACGTGAAATTTTTTCCTTGTCACCACCGGGAATCGAACCCGGGGCCTCCGGTCGCTGGAACAAACATGCTGACCACTTTGCCTCCGGGGCGGCACCGGGGTGCACTTAAACGTATTCTGCTATTAAGATTCTGGTGTTTAATTGCTAGGAAGCCGAATGCATGAATTATTTTGTTTCTTTTTCTTTATTTATAGGTTGTGTCCGATGAATTATTTTTCAATAAATTGTTGTAGAACTAATTTTATCACCATTCTTTGCAAAATGGTTATTTTGCATTATAATTTTCATACTGTGTCGTATTTCACCATATTGTGGTGAATTTTGCAATTGTTGTGGGTGGATAAAGCTGGAATATTCCGAGAGTTTCAAATGGAGTCCAATGATACTATTATCTTCATGCACATTTTTATTTATGTGGCTGGCCCGTGTAGTTTATGTCTATGAAGCTCGCACGAAAAATAATGTATTGCTAAACATCATTGTAGAAAGTTATCACGAATTGTACTAAAAATTTAAATACACTTAAAAAATGAACTACAATATAAAATAAAGTGTTAAATTTATGGGTATATCACCACAAATATTTTTAGAATTTGTCTATGATTTAATCGTGGGTAACGTGGTTTCCGCATGATTAAACATTCTCGGGTGGTTCAACCATTAATTTATCAACCCAGCATACATTTTATTAGGTAGGCGTTAGGTAATGATTTGTGGACAAAGTCCTGCGAAAATCACGTTTACTCGCGAATGGGTCATAGACAAATTCTGAAATTTTTTTGGTGAGTGGTAAGGGTCTGGCCTATCTAATGTATTTAACAAATGGAGTTGACAAATTAAAGATTCAACCACCCGCGATTCCTTAATACACCTGAGCGAATCAACGATGTGGAAAACAAGGGGGAGCCGCGTTCCCCCGCGAATGGGTGATAAACCAATTCTGACAATATTTCTGGAGATTAATAACCGTTTGACCTACTCAATAAAATATGATCTGAGGTTCACTAACTAAATATACATTATGACATATATGTGGAATTTTGTAATACTCAAGTCAACTATCTTTACATATTTTGATTTAGACAAGAGATGCAAGTTAACAATTTGGGTTCTTTTACTTCGTTCTAGGCATTTACCAAATAATTCGTTTGAATCTACGTGAAACAAAGCTATTTTAGGAACAATTTATTTCACTATGTATAACGCTTTACTCTCTAAGGATCTTATGATATAATATTATTGAATGTTAATTACAAATCCTGCAATGACAAAAATACAGAGTTTTTTTTTAAGAACACTTTTTAACCCGCGATATAGCGAATAATAAATCTGCAAAAAGCTCGAGATCAAAATTGTTCATGATTACTACAGAAGCGTCTCGGTTAACCGCCTATGTATCATTATATGATGCATGATACTGGCAAAGGGTTAAAAATGGCATTTTAAAATATGCCATTTTGACCGGGGCTAAATTATTCTATACCAGCAAAACAGTTGGTTGAAAACTATTCCAATTTGGAATAAAATATATAGGATTGTTGTTGTAAATTTACCAAATTAAGACGCGTATAGATCCTGTAATTCACTTAATCAAATTAAAGTTGTAAAATTAGTTTCAGTACAGACTATGATATTTAAAAGAAACGGTTTAAATCTGCGATAAAGAGTATGCAATTTAAAAAAAAATCATGCTAGGTCATATCAGTAATTAGATTAGCCTAGATGATTACGATTTCGAAAATTAAAACGATACCGTATAATATATAATTAAGAAAACGTAATTTTTAATTCTTTTCCTTATAGATACAATTGTTCTCATTCATTTTTATATACATATACCTATGTATATATAGAGTCATTACATAAAAGACATTTAATTTAAATATATGTATAATGGTATTTTCTTCTATTTTATGTTTTTTGTTTTATTTAATTTAATTTAAATTTTATTTATATTTAATATTTATATTTATGTATAATTAGCAGAGAAATTTATTAATGATTTTTTTTTATTTTACAAAATTTAATTAAAATTAATTCATATATTTAAATATATTATATTTATAAAAAAAAATAATAACAATAATTAATTAATTATTGAATAAACAAGTGTGGTGTATTGCAACTGAAATTTATTTATATATTAATTATGCTACAATTTTATAAAATCAATTTTAATTATTTTGTTTGCAAATTGCAATGCTTTTTATGAAAAAGTTGTGAAATATTATTATCGGTGGTATATTTTGTTTATATTTTTTTGCAGTTTTGTTAATTTTGCAAAATTATAGCATAATTTAAAAATTAATTTATTTTGAATAAAAATCTCAATAGGTTTTTGTTTTTTGTTTTTTTTAAAGTTTTTTTTTATATAAAAATAGAAATTATTATTATTGTTTGTATGTATCCCATTCAAACCTAACCACAATCACTCCCATTGAATTTTTTATTACACTTGTTTTTTGATAAAGTCTAATTTAAATTTAACTTAAAATTTATAAATTCGAAAGAAAAAACAAAATTCAAACGTTATTTAAAATCACAATTCATTTATTAAAATTAATTATTTTAATTAAAAAAATAGTTTATGTTAGAAATTTAAAAAATAAGGTTAGTGTTTTGAATCCGATTTTCCGATAATTTTGTAATTTGTGTGAAAACGGTCAGTCTGAACGAAATTACGCTTAGTGGGCAGTCTTTAAATGTGATGTGTAAACCCTTTTGTAAGTAAGTTGATTGTCAGTTGAAAATTAATTGTGATGAATTTTTGCAAACTTATTGAAGTTTTTAAAAAATGAACTCTAAATCTCAAGAAAATGGTCAAAAATATTTTAAAAATTCGTAAATAATTAAAATCCATCTTTCGGTTAGTTCATAATTTTTGAAATTTTGTCTGTTTTGGCTATTGCGTTATTTTTTTGCAATCCCAATGGAAGCCTTTATAAAATTATCGGCCTGGCTATATTCTGGTAGTTCTCCAGACACTTCCCCAATTTTTATTCTTCGTTTCATAAAATTACATTTTGTCAGTTGGGCAACAAATTTTCAGGGACAATAATTTAATTATAAAAAATAATTATTGGTAATTAAAAAGCGTCAAAGTGGCTCCCTATTTATGACCCCACCTTATAAATAAATATTTAAAAATAATTTACTCTTATAGTAAAGTCGTTATATGTGTTTTAATTTATAAAAATGAATATAAAATAATTTCCCTGAACAGTTATTCCCAATCTACCAGAATACACTTTTAAGGCAAATAAGAAATAAGGCAAATTATAATTACAGGAAAATGACCCCAATTTCTCGGGAAAATCAGAATACGGCTAGAGAATAAACTTTGAATAAAAAATAAAATCAATCAATAATGTCTACATAGCATCTAATTAGCTTCATCGCAAACTGCGATTCATGTTTTGTTCCCCAGATGTCACCAACTTTGTTGGAAATCGCGAACACGTTGTTGTTTTAAATTGACAGCATAATTCTAAATTCGGATCTACGCCTTTGTTTTTAAATCTTAATTCAGCTTTGGTTCGTAAATTTAGAATGTAAAGCTAATTTGTCGCTTCTCCCAAAAAATCAAAATAGCGTACATTTTCACATATCGACAACTTATTCTGTAAAATATTTATCAAAATAATAATCTATTTACAAAATTTATAATTTTTCTGTTTAAGTTTTATAACCTGCACATAAAATTAGTTACTTAGCCCCCGGTAAGTGGCAGACGCACACAACATACTCGTAAACTGGTCATTGCTTATGAAATTTCAACAGTAATTCTAGCGATGTTAGAA
This sequence comes from Nephrotoma appendiculata, assembly GCA_947310385.1. NCBI lineage: Eukaryota > Metazoa > Arthropoda > Insecta > Diptera > Tipulidae > Nephrotoma > Nephrotoma appendiculata. Next base: position 144,536,344 of record OX371223.1, read on the forward strand.
TAGATTGATCGATTGCTTAGCCTGGTTCAATATTTATTCAAATAAAGCAGAGGAAGGAAACCCAAACTAGCTTTTCATTTAAACCTTTTAAATTTACTTAGAATACTTTCTCGATATTTTTGTTTAATGTAAAGACATGATCTATTTATCTTCCATCTGTTGAGATTTTTTTTAAAACATGAGCTTCCAGATAAAGTTACGTGATTGTGATAAGAACGTGTGTTGGAAAAAAATAAAAATGATTCACTCACTATCAGTTCTAGCAAAAAGTATCTAATGTTATTACATTATTTACTCTTTGGTTCTAGCACTATTAACGAAACGTGTGTGACATAACAATATGTATATTTATTTGTTTGCACTATTATGTGAATTACTTTTCTTGCTATACCATAAATGATCTATTATTTGTGAGGAGAGTTAATTTGGAGAAATTATCATTTTATCTTTATCACTTAATAGGACTATTAAGTTTCAACATTTTTCGCTAAGCGAAATCCGTAACAAGTAAGGCTCCAACCGTCAATAAAGTAACATTTTCAAACTTACATTTATCTATAATTTAGTTTTACAGATATCAGGGGCGAGATGTGTACCATCACAATTTTTGACTTACTTTGTCTCACGTTTTTAGAGTTAAATGATGTACTGTTTCATCTTTGCAATTATTATTTTTCTATTGTGGCCTCAGCAAGCTCGAATAAAACATCATTCTTACTCGATTTGTTTATTTATACATCACTTGAAATTTTTCTTTAGTAATACGTTTGTCGAAGTGTGGAAAAAAAGAAAGCTACTGAAAGAGTGAAATCGCGATACTTTTTGTGTAATTGTCTGGGTGAAAGCGCATGTCATTTTGCTTTAGAAAAATTAGACATAAACTAAGCCAGAAGTCGAAAATTGTGGTGGTACAACACACCGCCTTAGCTTGCTACATTACAAAAGGTGGTTGTCACACCTAGGGGCTAATATGGCGTCACACTAACATACGTCCCTTTGTGCTGGCACTTTCGGAAAATATAATCTACATATTAGATTTAAATAATTTTTGGGAAAACCTAAAATTTGTTTTCTGGTTGTAAATCTAGTTAGTACGAACAAATTTAGCCTTTTGCTGGTTATTATGAATGAAGAGTCGCCAATTGTCATCGGTTAGTCTAACCGGGAGGCAATATGTAGATGATATCTTACGGCCATTCCAAATTCTGATGTTTTAAAAAAATTTAATAGTATTACTGGACGAATTAAATTACATACTTGTAAAGTCGAAATAGAACATCGTTTGACTTTTTTGGTGTTGTAGTAGGTCGAAATGAAGATGGAAATTTAAGAACACACTAGGTAGCATAAAAATGCTTGGTCGGATAGATACGAGTGGTGAATACAGGGGGTCTATTATGAAACATTATTCGCTTTCGAAAAATTCGATATCTAATTATTCGATACGCTTCGAATATTGCTATTATGAAATAAAGCGAATCGTCAAATTTTGTCAAAACCTAAAATAAATTTGTATTATGATATATTCGCCATCTTAAAAGCAGTCGAATTTTGACGTCACATTTTCGTAAAATCCGATACCGAATTTGTTTTTCAGTTTCATAATAGAGCGAATTTTTCGATTTCGAATTTTCCGAAAACTAAATAAAAATCATAATACCAATATTCGCCGCGAATCGAATTTTTCGAAAGCGAATAAATTTCATAATAGACCCCCAGGATTTAAAAGTTTTTAATTTCCAGAATTAAAATTATTATTTTATTGTAATATACCCGAAACAAAGTTCCAGCGCTTTAACGAATTTTTGTTTGAAATCAAAGTGGTTCTTAACAGTTTGTTTATGTTTTTCTTTGGTTTTATATTAAATGTGTTTATTATCTGGGTAGACCCTTGTGTTTCGAGCATTACTCAAATTTGAGAAAGACCTAAAACTTCCATCTCCGATTTTTTTTTTATATATCTGCAAAACTAGTTGCTTGAGGACATCCTGCAATATGCTAACGACTGTGAAGTTAAAAAGTAGAAAAATCATGCATTTTAATTTAAAAATGGCATCGTCACACTCTGTTGTCGCCAAGAGGATTAATGCAAATGAACACACATACACATGTCCAAATTAAGAGAACTTTTTTAAATATCTCTTTTACTACTGTAAATGTATTAATATTTCTTTGTTTGATGGAGAACCCCCATTCTGAATAGCTTGTTCTATATTAAAACAGTAAATGGAAAAGAGGGCTAGGTAGGTTATCGCTGATTGAAGCAATTAAAAATATTTGGTATAAAGAGCTCTAAATGAACTTCATAAATTAAAACGAAATTTCCTGTAAAATAAATAAAGTGGACGATTTCCTGAAAAATAAAGAACTGGTAGATGAAATATTAAGCCGGTGATAAAACAAAAATTAATAAATCCAAAAGCCTGGAATTAACTTGGATTTTGATATATTTAAGCCAAGTAATTTGGCCGGATAAACATGATACTTAAATTTTTTAAGAGATTACTGCTCATTGAGTTTAATCCGTCTTGACTGTCCTCATCTAAACACATCTATATATAATTGCTGTAATTAAACAAACATAAATAAAATTATAAAAAATTTTGAAATATTTATTTTTAAATACAGCTGCCATCTGTAGCAATTTTATATATTATGCATACATAATTATTGTTTAATTCATTGGTAATATTTTATTCAATTCAAAATATTTACATATTTAAATTCATGTATTTTATATTTGATTTTGGTGAACCGAAAAATATATTATAAATGCAAGCTAATTTATGTTGTTTAATTCAATAATACCTATTTTGTTTGTTTTGTATTTTTGTTTTTATAATTATATAAGAGTGCTAAAAGTGCGCAGGTTTTAAACGTTCATTTTTTAAACTTTTGGTTTAATTTTTTAATTCAACTATTTAATTTAACTCTAATTTAATTTATTTATTTATATATATATAGTTTTTTTTTGTTATTTTCTTTAATTATCAGAAATCAAAAAAGGCATCTTATATTTTCTTTTATTAATTTTATAATTAAATTTGGTAAACAATAAAAGAAAAATGTTATTATTTTTTATATAAATTTCATATTCATTCGGTTAATTGTTTTAGCGTCTTTTAAATTTATTTATTTATAAAATAAAAAAAACATTTAATCAAAAAAATGTACGAGTTCAAAACAATAATGTAAATAAATTTTTAGGCATGCAAAATATAAATCCTATATGTACGCAAATTAATTAAATATTATCACTTATTTACAGAAAAAAACAAAAGTAAAAATTAAAAATTAAGTTTTATTTTTGTTTTTTTTTTTTTTTTTTAATTTTTCAAAAAATATATATTTATTTCACTTTTAAAAATCTACTATAATTATGTACATAAAACAAATTTATTCATTTTGTTTAACACTAATATTCCAAAAAAAAAATATGTAAAATAATTTATATGGTACAACGTATAAACTATAATAAAATAATTTAATAATAAAAAATTATAAAACAAAAAAATAAACTCAAATTAAAAAACTTATATTAAATTCATCTGATAACACAAGAAACACATAATTTATTTGAACCCACACAATCGTCGTGACAGAATGCACCGCATTTCTGGCATATCACCATTGAATTTAATGAGCATGTACAGTTTGGTGGCGTATTTTCACCGGCAACGACAGCTAAATTTTGTATTGTTGGGTCCAGGCTAATATCACTATATGTAATTCCTCCTAGAAAGATGAGAACAAGTAAAAAATAAAAATGTTATTTATTACAAATGAAGCCAATAACTACGCTTTACTGAATTTAATGGACTGGGCCCTAGTAGTATAGATTGTTAAAATAATGTATACATATTTATAAATTAACATAAAAGTAAAAAACAAAAAGTTAATTCAAACTGGCAAAATATTATGAAACTGCTGGTTTGAAAATGACTTATTACCTTCATTTCCGACTTTCAGCAGAATATTCTAAACTTAATCGAATCGGTAACTAAAAGTGTTTACCCAAAGCTCATATAGCTAGACGATTCTAGCAACAACAAAAACAACCCACGTCGTTATGTTTAAATGTATTATTCTCCCGCACATTAGTGAAAGCGGGAATAGCTTTTAATTTTTCCAATGTTCTCCCACTGTTTCTGAACTCCCACCCAGCGTCAGAACTATCGTATTCAAAGAATATTACATCATCAAATTGGGGTTTCATGGATAAAACGTGATACCACTCGTGTATAGAGTAGGAATATTAGAGGGTAGGAATAATAGAAAATCAAAAATTATACGACTCGCTCAACAAAAATAGTATGTAAATATTTCCAATAGACATGAACATTTAAATTCCATGCAGAAATGTGGCATTGGGTTCTAAGAAAATGAAAATAGAACGCCAATTTACCCCTCTTAAGAGCGTTGTATACTAAAATTAAATTTGTTAATGAACGCAACCTAAAAATTAAATTTCAATGTATAAATTTTTTCTTTACCATTCGAATCTACCTAGAGTGAGTAACTTTAATATTCGGTTTTTCTATAATCTTTAGGTTTCAAATCCTTTTTGGTATTAAAATAGCAAAAATGTTAGGTTTTCTTTTTCAATAATTATAATTTTATTAATTTTTAAATAAAATCCAAATATTTTCATATTAACTAAAATTACCGTAACATTATTAGGCGGTTTCGGAAATATACAATGGTATAACTTTTGGGTAACTTGCTGACAAAAAATTACCAAATCTATTTTCGAACACGTAGAGTAACTTTAGGGTAATTTACTTTGTTGTTTTTTTAATTTCTGTCTTTCTGACAATTTGTAGTAGTGTCAGAAAAATTAAAGCACAAACTTTCCAAGCATAAACTATTATAAAAAATACAACAAAAATGTACATATCTGTTAAAATACGTAATTGCATTTTGCTGAATATAAACATTACCACGCGAAATGTATTCTTACTTTTTGTATAGCCAGGGTAATTTGAGTAACTTTTGTTACCAACATTAACAAAATTAAAATTACTCAAAAGTTACCATGGGATATTTCCGAAAACGGCTAATAATAAAATTAGAATGAAAGATACTACTATTTTATCGTTACTTTAATATTCGGTCAAAATCAAAAAATCTATCCCTTCTGCTTCAAAATGTGATGTAAGCGTTTAGGCATATTCTCAACTATCTTTTTACAATATTCTTGGCTGATTTCAGTCCACTCCTGTTACAGTCTCTTTTTTAAATAAGATAATGAAGTAATCGAAGTCTTTCGAATTTGTCGGTCTAGAGCGTCTCATATATTTTCGATGGGATTCAAGTCAGGTGATTTGGGAGGGGTTTCTATCACTTTTGGACAATTATATGACACCCATTCTCGAACCAAATATGACTTATGTTTAGGATCATTATCCTGGTAAAATTTAAAAGTGGACAGTATTCCTAGATTTTCAGTGCTTTTCTTTAATTATTTTTTAGGTGTCTAAACACATTTCTTTATTCATGTTTCCATTTATAAAATAATTCCCCAACCACATTAGCTGATATACATTCCCACACTACTACATGTCCACCACCATGTTTTACAGTTGGAGTAATATTAAATGGTTTGAGCTAATAACTACACCTGCATCACACCATATTCCGTCAATCTGATCCAAATACGTTATATTTGCTCTCGTCAACAAATAATACGTCGTTAGCTGGAATATTCCCCAATATATTCCTTGGCGAAATTAATTCGTTTTCTTCTGTTTCGCTGATTTATAAATCGTTTATCTCTGGCTACGCGGTCGTTATAACCTTGCGGTTTTAATGATCTGCGGATGGTTTGTGGATGTACTGCCCAATTCTCCCAACACCTCTGATGCAATTTTCGGCGCACTTAAATGCGGATTTTTTATAATTTTTCTTAATATTTTCTTAATATAACGTTCATCACTTTCTGTGTATTTTTTAGGTTGGCCTTTTTGCTGTTTCAAAATAATTCTCCTTTCATTTTTATATCGCCGAACGATATCGCCAACTGTACTTTTTGGTATATTCAGCCATTCTGCAATTTACGCGTTCGTATGACCTTTAGCATAATGGCAAACTATTATCTTTCGTTGCTCCAATGTTGAATTTTTTCCTTTACGACCCATTTTAAATTTTAAAAATAAATTTTTTTTTACAATATTACGGCCAACAGAAAACTAAATAGTAATTAACAAAATCCTTCAAAACATCGAAGTACCGTTATTTCACAAATAAATGCATATACAATGGAAAAAACCGAATATTAAAGTAACGTTAAAATAGTATTTATTTTATTTTAATTTTTTTATTACAATCCTTATTTATTTATTTCATACGCAACTATTTGAATATTATTGAAAAATAATAAAATTTAATTTAAAAAAAAAACTAACATTTTTGCTATTTTAATACCAAAAAGCCTTTGCAACCTGAAGATTATTGAAAAAACCCAATATTAAAGTTACTCACTGTAATAGACAAACTCCATATTTGTATGCCAAACAATTACTGGTCCTCTATCGGCAATGCGCCAGCGAAGAAGTCTTTGTTTTTAAAGTCGTTTTCTTTAAAAACGAAAAATTCCGTGCCTGCTCAGCGTTTTGACAAGAGGCGCTTTCTCTATGAATGGGAATTGGAAAAAATATTTTCATAACTTTTTGGTCTAAATTATATTTTTCTAGCTAGAATTATGCGTGGATTCCACAGTGAAACAATTATTTTCAGTAAAAAATACTGAGAAACCAAAAAGAGGAGAGAATACATATTAAAATTACGTTAGAGTGACAAAGACAAAGAAATGTTGCCATAAAAAGTATTGAGTTTCATACTTTTTATGGCAACATTTTCCCCAGTAAATTTTACTGATTTTTTTTTTTTTGTTTCTTTCGAACAAGTAAAGGGTTTATATTTTTATCTCCTATTAATTTTACTGAAAAAAATTGTTTCGCTGTGGAATTCAAGCATTAGTTTGGGGTAAAAATTTTCGAAACAAAGTTGATTGGGAAACTTTTGATCCACGAAACGTTTATAGGGAAATATAAATCCCAATATATCTTTGTTTCAAAAATATTTACACCAAACTAATACCAACAGTAGGCCAGAGAAATATAATTTAGACAAAACAGCTATGAAAATATGTTCCCCAATTCTCAATTTTCATGGAAACCCAGAATAATGCCACAGGATACATTTTAGAAATAAACTAACAACATAAAATTTAACCTTTTATCCTATCTTATAAAATAGAGAAATCCTTCTTGGTAGTCGACGATCATGGTTTCTACCACAGAGACAATCCGTTGCAGACGGCTCTCCGGAGTTTGGATGTTTGTGAACTCATCAACAGCCTGTGATAAGAACGAACCAATAGTGATATTCAGTTGGTTCACTTGCGGGACTTCAGGAAAAACAAATACATGTTGTCTGATCGATTGTCGAGATGTACGATGGCTCGATTTTTGAAGGTTCAAAGTAATTTCAGTGCAAAATAATTAAAAACAATGACGATTACATAGTAATTAGATAATTTGGGGGGGAATTAAAGAGGCTCGCGCCAAATGAAGAATCTAAAAAATTAAAAAATAATGAGACTAGGAATGCTACAATGATTTTCAGAAAAAAATTGTACATATTTAATCTAATTTAAAATTTATCAACCCGGTCGGATTAAATCGGTTTGATTCGATGTTTTAAGAATCTTTTTTTTTTATTTTGTTTAATTCCAATAGTTTTTATTATGATTGTTCCGTAGATTGGTCTATTTTCAGTATTCTAGATTAAATACACACAATGGTAAGAATAAACTCCATTTAGCGTCAATCTGAGTGACAACAACTATGATAATCGATATACGAGGGCAAATCAAAAAGTCTTGCAATATCATATGAAAAAAAAGAGTGAGTGAGACAGCAATATTTTTATTTTTCGACATAATCTCCTTTAAGGTTTATACATTTGTCACATCGATCAATTAATTTGCCTAAACCCTCTAAAAAAAAAGATTTCTTTTGCTCCATAAAATATTCATTTACAACAGACTGTACTTGATAGTCACTGGAAAATTTCCGGCCCCTTAGTGTTTTTTTCAAATTGGGAAACAGAAAGTAGTCACTGGGTGCCAAGTCTGGACTGTACGGTGGATGCGGAATTTCCACGAAACCGCAGTTCTTTAATGCAGCTTGAGCAATATTAGCCTTGTGCACCGGTGCATTGTCGTGAAGAAGCAACATTTTTTTCCTAACTTTCCTTGGCCGTTTTTCCCGGATCGCTTTTTTCAATTTTCGGAAAAACTCTGCGTAATATATGCCTGTGATTGTGGTTTTCGGTGGCATATAATCGATTATCAAAATTCCTTCAGCATCCCAAAAAATTGTTGCCAAAACCTTATCAGCAGACTGTTGAGTTTTGAATTTCTTTGGTGGTGGTTCACTACGTTTAATCCATTGCATCGATTCTTGTTTTAATTCCGGATCCCAGTGATGAAGCCATGTTTCATCGCCTATTATTATGTTATCCAAGAAATTTTCTGGATCTTCTTTGTACATATCTAAAATCGCCTTTGAAGTTTGAACACGCATTTTTTTTTGTTTTGCATTCAACAAACGGGGAACCCATCGCGCACTTACTTTCGACATGTGAAGGTGGTCATGTAATATAGTATATGTGGTACCGTATGAAAAAGAACGTCTTCACGCTAACCGCGGAACAGAAATACGCCGATCCTCCAATACAATAGATTCGGCCAAAATTACGTTTTCATGGCTCATAGCATCTGCTGGCCGACTCGAGCGGTTGTCGTCTTCTAATGACTCCCGACCACTTTTGAATAATTTTATCCACCTTGTTACTGTGGCATATGATGGTGCAGATTCGCCGTAAACTTTTGATATATAGTTGAATAAATAAATTGCATTTCGTCCATCTTTACAGAAAAATTTAATAACGGCGCGATATTCAATTTCATTCATTTTAAGAAAAATTCAAAACACTAGTTACTGAATTGACAAAAACAAACGAACTGTAAAATTTACATCGAAATGTTCTTCTAGAAGTTTCATCGCGACAAAAAATGGTTTTGAAAAATATATTGTTGTCTCACTCACTCTTTTTTTTCATATGATATTGCAAGACTTTTTGATATACCCTCGTACACCACAATCAACTTCCCAATCTCACCACAGTTTTTTTCGTTCCTTAACACTGGACCGCGGATAAATCCTACATTTGTGTTTTGACTCATAGATGGAAAATCTGTAAGAATCACAACAATCCTATGACTGTGTATTTAATCTAGAGTACTGGAAATATACCAATGTACACAATAAAAACCATTGCAATTATACAAAATAAAAATATGAAATTCGTAAGCACGAATTTTGGTGTAAGAATGAAATATAGATGGAAAATATGAAAGAATCGATTTCGTAGGCAAAGCAGTATTCGCTAGTACTGGAAATACGTGGTGTTATTCTATATATCTGTGGCCGTTCAACAAAACCACTTATCTCTATTTATTAGCTACTCTTCAGGGGACCAAATTTAAATATTAAATTATTTTGTGAAAAAATTATGGGACATAACTAAATTTTTTTTAAATCCATGGTATCAGGATTTTGGATCCATGGTATCTGGGTTCACCGGAAATTCCCAAAATTTTTAATTAGCATTTTAAAAAAACACATCGTTTTAAGTAAATACCAAACGTAAAATTAAATTCAAAATAAATACTTATTTCAAGATATGTAAGTGTTTATTCTAATTTTTTTTCTGATTTTATAAATAAAAATTACCTGTATTACCCTCAAAGAACACGGTATTGAAAGACCACGGTTACCCATTCCCTCAAATTACACGGTTTCAAATAATACGATTTTCGTTATTCTCTTTTATTTTGTTTTTTTTAAACCATAGCAAAACAATAAATAAAAAATGTTTTTTTATTTTATTTTTCGTAGTCTCGAACAACACGGTTTCAAAGAACGAATGGAACGAATTAATCGTGTTCTTGGAGAGTTTCCTGTATTATTTTAAATATCACTTATTTCATGCTACAATATCAAAAATTATCAATTAAATGATTTTCAATAAATACCAAACACCTACATATAACAAACATAACTGGTTTTTATTAGATTTTTTCGGCTTTTCGGACAAAATATTATTTTTAATGGCATCTTACAATGTTTATGAATATTTTAGTCACAGAAAACAACTCACAATATATCTACCACAAGCACTCCCTCATGTTTAACCTCAAGGGAACGTGTAAAATACACAAACAATTACAAAAAGAGTGCAAAAAGTTTTCTGTGTAAGATGCCATTAAAAATAATATTTTGTCCGAAAAGCCGAAAAAATCTAATAAAAATTATAATTAATATCACGGACGATTTTAAAAAACTTCTTAATACGTCGTTTTGTTGTTTTCTTACGTCTCGGTCAAAAATAGTTGGATTTTGATGAAAAATTGAAGGGAAACAAAAAACGGGAAATACTATCGAATAGAATATAGTTCAACATAACCATTTATCTCGCCTTTGATTATGTTAAATTGCCACAGATAATATTCCAACGAACATAATACAACATGTCATCGCGACTTGTTGAGAAGGCTGATTTTTTCAAATCAATAATCTCATCCATTCGAAACTGATTGTTGTGATGATTACAACTTTTCCATCTATGAGTCAAACATTTTACGAATCACACGTTTCAATTTAATTTTATTGGCGATCAATAAAGCTAATTGTGATTTGTTAAAATAAAACTAGCCTCTCATAGATAATTCTAACAATCAACTGAACTATTTATCTAATCGTTATCATTATCTCAATTATTTTCGTATTTAGAAAAAAATTGTTGATGGAGATTTAAATTTTTAAAAATTAAAAACTTACCATGACTAGTATTCCTTCTTGATATTGAATTAATTCCTATATTAGTTGTAATTTGTTGTGATTCCATTAATGAGTTTGGATCCACATCCACTGAAGCAGGTCGTCCACGACCGCTTATAGGAACTCCGTTAACGCCATGAATTTGCTTTAAAATAAATTAAAGCAGAATTAGTTAAATAAATCTTATCAACATAACTTTGAATTTTATATTTACTTGATTCTGAGCCGGTGGTGCACTCGATGCACGCGGCGTTAAATTTTCATTTAGACCAGCTCGTTGAACTAAAACGTATTGGCCAACGTTATTTACAATTGCCGTATTCCCCGGTAGACCATCAACATTTTGCTGTTGCGGTGACTGTACATTTATATTTTGTGATGTTTGCTGATTATTTGAAGGCAACAGAGCCATTGAAACTGGGATACCTTGATTTGATGTAAATACATGCCGTACTAATACTGGAGGTGATTGTCTTTGTATAAAATTACGTTTCGGAAAACTCAAACGTGGCCCGTTATTCGCCTATTTAATAAAAAGGTAATAATAATAATAATTTATTATTTTGTGTAATGCAGACTGCACTCTGCGAAAGGACTTACAATTTTGTTCGATGATGTCACCGCACTATATTGCGTTTGATCATCTTTTTTCCCATTTGTAGTATTCACTGAGGCCAATAGTGAAGGTGGCGGTCTCAATTGGCATCGCAGCTGATGACGATTCGGACTATTTTGTATTACAGCCTGACAAATTTGATAACTACGTTCTAAGTTTACAGCACCTGGTGGCGGTTTATTACTATTAGAACGATTGCCCCGACCACCACCACGATTTGTATGCGATTTCATCCGAGGCACTGTATTCGCAACAGCACGCAATGGCTGATTGGTGGTTAGCGACAAATATGGTAACGCACTTGAACTCGCCACCACTGCCGCACGCTGAATTATTTTGCCGGGGTTTTGAATTCCGCCAATTATACTATTATTGCCGGTCGTCGAATTATTATTCGATTGCAAATGCTGTTGGTGTTTTTGCTGTTGAAGTATTTGCTGCTGTATATAAAACTTTTTATTTTTTTCCAATTGCTGTTCATTAAATTTCTGACCGGAAATTAAATTGTGTGCCATTGAATTTATTGTAGCGGCTGATAAATGCTGTGTCATCGTAGTATTTGACGCAGACACCGTTGAAGGTATACAAACAATTGTGGTTGGTGGTATAACTGTTGGTAAATTTGTGTTCATCTTAGTTATATTTTGTTTGCAGTCCAACATATCCTCGTCATTGTCATGGCAGGAATTATGGATTACGGTACTGGAGACTTCCGCTTCGGGCGTTAATGTAACTTCAAGCTCCAATTTAACCTAGAATAGTAAAAAATTAAATCATTGTTTAGAAATATTAATGTAGAAAGCAAATAAAACGATTTCGTTATGTTTTTATGATATCGGACTCGCCTGTGATGTTGTTGAATATGAATTGCTATTTGAATTTAACTTCGTATTGCCGTTCGAGGACAGTAGACCATCTGACGAATGCGTTGAATTGTACTCGCTTAAATGTTGATTCGATTTAACACCAAAACCCCAATTATTCGGTACACGAAACGTACTTTCTTCTAATCGTACCTCCAGCGTCTCTTGCATTGGTATTACTTCAGTATTTCTGGTTGGATTTACTACTGTCATTGCAACTGGTACATTTACAGGAACTGTATCTAAGGCTAAACAAATTCATCATTAATTATTTATTTGAGGAAAATATTAAACGTAACAAATATGTATATTAAAATGATTAGAAGTTAGAAGCCAAAATAATTATTAGAACAATATAAACATATTAACAAAAAACATCCACATAATATGTTGGTTCCACAATCATTGACACATACCTTTAGCTAAAGCAGCTGCAAAAATATCAGCCTGAATTTCTTCTCCACCACATAATTTAGGTCCTAATTGATGTAAATTATCTCCTTTGGAAAAATATGCATTAAAAAAGTAAAACAAAAAGAAAACATTCGGTTAACTTAACAATATTCGTGGAATTGAAATTCATTTTCTGATATTTAGAGCAGTACATAGCACTTGAATTGCTAGTAAAACAGGTAATTGCCGTAATATTGTCGGGTGAGTTTTAGTAATTAGTCCTATCTATTAGTTTGAAATGAAAAGTTTAAATAATTCGTTTACTGTTAAATTTTGTTTGTTTGGTTTTATTCTGGAAATCTGTTTTGCGATCGAAATACTCTCAAATCTTTCGCTGTGCGATCCAGGCCCGTTTTACGTTGATCTGCAGTATGTTCGTAGTTGTGTTAAATGCCATCATTTTCAGGGATTCGAAAACCCAGTACCTTTCATCCAAATGCCACAGTATTACCCACTTTTTGGTTTAGCTTTATTTTTCCCAGTGTAATAAATAAGTCAACAGCAAACCGGTTGGCTGAAATTTTCACATCTAACTTCATTTTGTCCACCAACTTGACCACATACGATCAGATCGAATTGGGTTGGTCCAATTGGATCAACTACATCACTCTTAAAGTACGTCTATGTCGACCAATAAGTATGGTAAGGTGTATTTCACTTACAAAAATACAAAGGAAACAAAAAGATATGAACCAACTTATAAAACGAAAGACTTAAGATATATAACTACTGTGTACCGTCTCAAATTTTATCATATCACAAGATTTTTTCTTTATTTTCGTCATGCCAATATCAAAACTACCAATAAGAAACAGATGTTTATCTTTATCAAATGAAACACATTTCTTTCCCCAGCTCTTGAAAATTAAAAAAATCCACAAGTATCAAACAAAGCAGCATAGCCTGCTGAACTTCTTTTGGCACGCTAAATTAGAAGAAAAGCGCGGAAGCAAGAAAACGAATAACAATAGTTACTAATTCAGTTTGGAAGTATAAAAAAGCAAGAAAAATATAATTGTCAGAAAACAATAATAATTTCGAAAGTAAAAAATGTTTCAAAAATTAGTAAACTAGGCGTTTGGATCGAACTAGAGGCGTTCCTGAATAACTTTCCTAGTATAATATTACACAAACATAACCCCAAACAACTTTGTTTTAATTTTTAATTATATAATGGTTGGCCGTAGTCGCAGGTCGAAATATTGTGGGCCGGCCATTAGTGTATTACTTTTATTCTGGCTGTCCACTATGCTCTGAAACAGGTAGGCACCAACATTACGCCGATTCGTTCAACAAACAAATTATGAATTACAATGTAACGGAGAACAGAGAGCTAAGTGAGAAATAAATCAAAAAATATCCCTATATTGGGTCAAATACAAAAGTCTTCATTAATTAATTAATTTAATAATTAATTTTCTGACTTTCTATGTGTGGAGGTCCCAGGAGGAGTTTTCAAAAGGTTCACATGAGTGTGGTTAAATTTTCCGAAGTACTAGCTGGTTTTGTTTGATGTTCATGAGCTAAAACACTGTTCTCTACGGCAAACAAGAAAACTTTACATTACAGTAGCCGGATTTAATAAAAGCTTTGTGGCAATAGCCACAACAAAACATTAAGCTAGGAGATTTCTATACATTTTGAAATGAATTTTATAAAAAATATATTTTGCCGTAAAACCTCAGACGAAAAAACTAAAGCAGATGAAGCCATACAAAATCTGCATCAAACAGAGAATGACCTCCTGAGGAAACAAGAAGGTTTGGAACAAAAAATTAACGAAGAATTAGAGAATGCCCGGAAAAATGGTCTTCAGAATAAGAGAATCGCATTGCACGCCCTAAAAAAGAAGAAACGTTACGAAAAGCAATTACGTGATATCGACGACACATTATCTGCATTAGCCCTACAGCGCGAGGCACTACAAAATGTTGAAGTGGAAACAGCCGTAATACCAGCTCTGAAACAATTTTCGGGTGCAATGACAGAGGCTTTCAAAAATATAAATGTGGATATGGTGAAAGAAATTGCCGACGAATCGGCTGAAGAGCAAGCGATTCTCGATGAAATAGAAAATGCATTGGCAATGCCGGGCGAACGCAATAACGATGTCAAAGAATCTGAATTGGAACTTGAACTAGATCAGCTCATGCATAATAAAGATTTAGACAAATTACCTGATGTACCAACAGACAATTTATCATCTTCGACTAACAAACCAAAATTAGAAAAGATTAAATTAAATTCTTAGCGATAAAACTTTGACATAGGCTTTTCAATTAATTATTTTATGCCGCTAAACATTTTATTTATACGAAAAATTTTAAAATATCCAATTATCGATTTTGGCTTTAAAATTTTTGGTAAATTAAAGTATTAACTTTGAAGGTTTCAATTGAATAAAATTTGAATCTATGGATGACTTGCGTATATTATTATTTAAATTATCAGAATGTTTTTGCATCGAATTTCCAAGTTCATAAAAATCAACTTTGTTCAAATTCTATGTAATTTGTCATGATTATTCTGCTTTTCGTAAAATGTACATATATCGTAGTAGTTTTGAATTACTAAGCATTTGTTTAAAGACACAAACAACACAGCCACGAGCGTTATATTTTCTATAACATTTTTGAAATGAATTTTATAAGAAATTTATTTTGCCGAAAAACCAAAACCGATCAATCAGAAGAAGAATTTGAAGATACACATGATACAGAAGATGGTGCAATAAAAAAACAGGGAACTACAGGTCAAATTAAAGAAGAACTTGAAAATCTACAAAATGATCTTCAATACAAACGAATTGCCTTAGACGCTCTTAAAAAGAAAAAGCGATACGAGAAACAATTACGTGATATCGATAATACACTATCCACATTGGCCTTACAGCGGGATGCATTACAAAATTTTGAAGTGGAAACCACCGTAATGTCAGCTTTGAATGCATCACTGGGTACATTGGAAGAAATTTTGAAAAACATAAATCTAGAGATGGCGGATAAATCCGATTTAGAACTTGAATTAGAACAACTGGGACGCGCGGAATTAGATAAGGCGACACCGGATATTCCACTAATAAATTTAACATCCGATGTTCCTGTAGTAGAAATAGCGATTACTACTACAAGCGAATCAGAGTTAGAAGATATTAAAATAAATTCCTAAATGCAAATCGATTATTTAGACTTTTCAATTTATTTTTTCAACATGCCCCAAAAATTATTAGTAGCATTGTTATACATAATAAAATGCACCAACCATAATCCCACCATAAAACTCCCTATGTTAATTCACTTACTTGTGTTATGCGCGATAATTTCACCCGATTCTTCTTTGATATAGTTTTCAGCATCGGTTAATTTTTGTTCTTCATCATCCCCTAATGGTATATTTTGTATACTTGGTTCTAATTCATCGACAGCCGTATCCAAACTATTATCACCACTAGCATCGATTAAAACACCGGTGCTATTGCTATTACTACCTTCATCACAGGTTGCCACACTGCTATCGACCATAGACAGATCATCTTCAGCATGTTGTCCTATAATTATTGAAGTATCAATTTCTGACGATTTACTTGCCGCATGAATACCGTTTCCATCACGATTATTAATTATATTACTACTACTATTAAGATTATTTTTATGATTACCGCTACTATGATGTTGATGTAAAATTATTGAGTTCGGTTGAATTTGCAAAACTCCATCGAATATTTGCTGATGGGATTGAATATTGTATAAATTGGACAAGGGTTTAGTTTCAATCGCATTGCACTGATGATGAATATGCTGATGTTGTTCGGGTTCTTCTTCAACCATTTCATCTTCTTCCCGTTCTTTATCCGGGTCCGGATCCGGATCCTGTTCTTGCTCTTCCTCCTCAATAATCTCCTCTTCTTCGTCTTGATTGATATTTGAATCAAGACTTTTACTATTCTGATTATTATTATTGATGCCACCATTCAAATCATCTTGCCTATAGTGCACTACTTCTTCTTCTTTACTATTCGATTCATCGAGTAGCATATTCTTATATTGTTCATCATTGAAATCGTTCGATTTACTTTCATGACTAACTAAATCATTATTCGACGGACAATACGATGATTCTACACCTTCTGAATCACAGCTAAACGATCCGGAACGTGATACACTACACAAAGATATCGAATCATCGTGGTATTCAAGCGGTTCCATATCATCCTTTTCTAAATCATCCTCTTTCGATTCCTCCTGCCGCTGAATTTCAGGCTCATTTTCTAATTTGAACATTTCTTCATGATCGTTAAATTTCATTTGCTTACTCGTTGACATTTCATTATCACTTGAATCACTATTACTACGTTTTTGTGATAGCGTCGACGAAGATGTTGTCGGCGACGTATTCATCACATGATTGCTATCGCTTGTATTATATATTGTGACTGTAGTTTCCTCAGCCAATAAATTATCACATTTTGGTTGCGGTGAAATTGATTTTTCATCTCCTAGCTCCGTTTTTATTTCACCATTTACACTAATTAAATTATCTTCTTTGTCCAGTTCAATAGAGTCTACTACATCTTCCTCCTCTTCATCATCATCTTCAATTTTTATTATAATTGTATCGTCCGCATCATCTATAGTTATATTATTAGCTACATCAATTAAGTTCGTATGTAATTTTTGTGTAAGTAAACTATCCTGACACTCGTGCTGATGTTCTGAAATTAGTGGTAAAGTTTTCACCGTATCGATTTCATCTTTTATTGTGATCACTTCATTCTTGATCAATATAACATCATCGTCATCGAGCATAGGATTAGTTGCATTGCCAGAATCTACTTCATCTGCGGATAATTGTGTAACGGATTTTCTTTCGAAACCGGCAGATGCGGAGGTTGAATGTAATTGATCTAATGAGCGTGCTGTTTTTGTCCGTATCGGTAATAGATCAGGAACTGGATTTGATAACTGCAAATGAAACTAAAATAGAATTATTCGTAACTTTACAAAAGTAAATGGTTTAATTTGAATATATACCTTATTCGGGGGTGGTGAATTAGTGTGCTGTAAACTTCCAGTAACTGCCCGCGTTACTGCACCAATTGTACGAACTTTCTTTGGTGTACTTGGCGATGATGAAACTGAACTTGTGTTATTTGAATCCGAAGAGTTAGAATTATGATCTATTTTATCGTTTAATATTGTATTATCAGAACTAGATAAATGAGAAGTAGCATTAATAGGAGGGGTGGTATTCGATGTTGTATACGTATTTGTAACGACTGAATTTGTCACAGTTGATTTTATTTTTATCGTCGTTTTAAGTGCTGGCCGATTTGGTGTTGCCGAAGTTACAGTTGAAGCAACCGTTGATTGGGTTTGGGGTTGCTTTTTATTATTATGAGAATGTCCCCCTTTATCACCCCAAATAGGTTCAAAATGTTTTAATTTCCATGGATCTAATTTACTCTTTTCCTTTTCTGCTTCACTCTTCAATTTGGATTGGTTCTCTGGCGTGAATTCGCCTTCGCCTAGACGTTCACGCCATTCAAGGCAGGCACGCGCAAAAAATTCATTATTTAAACTAGACGAATTTAAACGGATACCTTGCGACTCCGGATCTATAGGCGGTTGGTCAACGCTCGGTAATAATTGAACTAACTTAAATTGATAGAATGGTGGCAATATTGAGAATGTATGCTTATTAAGTAATTCACGTAAATTTGTTGCGACTAATATTGAATCGGGTGTTTCTAAATCGATACATCCTTCGCGCGTCTGTTCAATTTGTGCGGCTGTTGACATTTTTTTATTGGTTCGCCGTCGTTTTATACTCAAACCAGGAATTGAGGCAAGCACCTCGCGCATAGTTGATGCAGGGCCCCCACTACCACCATTCATATCACATTCTTTGTCATTATTTTGCGGCACATTCTTAGCGATAATTCTTGGTATATTTCGCCTCAGTGTGTGATGATGTTTTATTACTTTTGTTGGCGGTGGCACACGAGTTGATTTATTGTTTGCGTTTGTGGTATTGTTTATGGTACCAGAACAATTTGCTGCATTGTTCAATTGTTTTGCTAAACAGAACAGACATTATTAATTACCAACCTACAAACCAAAACATAATTTCTAAGAACAAAACTTACTTATTTTATGATTTGTGGATGTTTTCTGATTCGGTTGTGATAGATGATTTTGATGTTGCTTTTGTTTCTGAATTTCCACTTCCACATATTTTTTATCAGATCCATCCAGTGATTTCCGTTTATTGCCCTCATCTTGCAGTTTTATATGTATACTACAGTCGGATATTTCTAAGGGATCTTTCTCATTTTCATGACTGTCAGGGGTAACGTCACATTCCATATTTTTTACATTAATTTATGATGAATTATTGCTATTTTATTGAAATGATGATTTTAATCGATGTTCTGTAAGAAAATTAAGAATTATATATGAGCACATTAAGAAATGTTTGAAAATGTCTTACAAATATAAATTAAAATTGTAACACGTATGAAAGTTCAATATAATGAACAACTGTTCCTCTAGGGAAACTAGATTACCGAGAGCGATCTAATTTTTTATACAAATTCCCACATTTTAATTTTAATCTTTTTTCTTATTAGATTAATTCTGAATGACTACAACAAACTCGATACTAAAAGTAAATAATTGTGAGTTATAAGAAAAGAAGAGTATAGCCAACGAAGGAAGTTGTTCAACATAAAAGAAAGAGTTGTGTCTCTATGTAAATTAATGACCTACTTGAAGAGTAGCTCAGTTGTAGTATGTGAAGCCTTGTGCTTTTCGAATAACGCTTATCAAGTAATTATTGTTATTGTATTAGCATGATAGACCAGTAACACGTTGGGAGAAGCAATTTTTGTTACAGAAAGCGCAGATATGCGATCGCATTTGTGATGTATTCCAATTGGATTGCTCGTTTCGGCTTCGAGAATCCATTATCACTGATCCAGTACATAAATGAACTAGTTACCCAAAGTGTAAAGATATGATCGGGCGATAACTCAGAACACATAAAGTTAGCATTACGTCACACCAGATCAGATTGGCCACAAATATTACCGTCCGTCAGCTTGTTTAAGATCAAGGTTCAGAGAGTATTTATTTACAAACTACATCAGTTGAGTTAGTTTACCGTTTATAGAGACTAATAATACCTACAAAGCAGAGTACGAACTAGTTCTACAGTAATAATTAGAATTAAGATCGACTTTTTTTTATAAGTACAAAAATATTTCCAAGGACGTGAATCCTAACTCCACAAATGAAAACGTTCATATTCATTAACAGACTGGAGGCGTGTGACTTACAGCAGCTGCTTTTTTGAAGCTGGATATGAACCGGTTCAGTTCAAATTTCATGGAACAATGCAAAGCCGCTCACTAAATTTAAAATTTGGATCAAGTTTTCCATATAAAATTTATGCCGACCAGGATCAATGGGTGTCATGAGAAGCAGGTATATATTTATGAATCATCTTCAGAAAATTATTTCGCAACTCAGTTGCATGCAACGACATTGGGATTTAAAAGCCCCATTCCACACAAAAAGATATAGCGGTCAACCATAAGGTAAAGCTTATATGAAATTCTAAAACCTCCGATAAAGTGAAGTAGAAGTTGCATCGCCTAAAGAACCCCAAACATCGATTTAAAGAAAACCTTAGAGGTTAAAAATAAAGGCAAACTTTAGAGTGAGTTGACGAGCTGCTTTGCTCAGCAGATTGAGGCATGATAGATGTTGAAATTGATTAGAAAAATGTGAATCCGTTTATGAGTTTTTTTATTAAAATTAACAGAAATCCTAAAAAGAGACTGAAGGACTATAGCAGGTGTGTTTTATGTATCTTGAGAGATGTCTTGATTTGTAAAAATAATCTCTTAGAAGGCATTTCATAAAATTAAGAGTCAAAATTAATAAAATGATTATTAAGCGGTAGAATTAGATCAAATTATGGACGAATACCTCTGTCTGTTTACAAATTCAGGATGAAGGAATACCTTCTCAATTTACAGGGCGACCCGACATATCAAAAATTCAACCAATTCTTACAACTTATGCAACACTTCGATTATTATTGGATCTGGGACTGGTGTATATTATTAACCCAAGAACGCTCTTCCGGAGAAATTTTACCCATTAATGATTTTAAAGTTACATATTTTACTTTTTTATTATGAAACTCAGGATGGTTAAAATTGTTGAATTCGTTTGTATTACAAATACAATATTGAAATATGTGATATATCGATGAATATGTTATGGATTTTATATAATATATATTTGGGTGAAATTTCACCCGAGAAATGCATGTTTAATTTTTTTTTTTTGAGAGTCGTATGAGGGTTAAATTTATTTTTTGGTGTCAGACTGTGAAAAGTTTTAAACTTTTTTCACAGAGAAATTTGTAGTATCAAAACACCGACAATGTTGCTTTTATAAATAAATATTCTCCTAAAATTGTTTAAAATCAATTGTTTTCTACTGCAAATTTGCTAGTGATGAAAACGTATAAACTCAAAGAACCACCATGTAGAATTAACATTTGTGATGTTGTGCAGACTTTGAGAAATGTTCACAAATCACCAATTGGCGCACATTCGAAAAATAGACCAATATTCGCACAACCTTCGTTTCCAAACTAATGATTATTTTTTCAAATATCAGCCACTGTAGAGCAACAATAAGTCTACAAATAAATAAATGGTTTGACGAGAGCAAAGCATAAATTTCTCTAGTCTCTGTTTAAGACTCGTTTCAAAATTTGATTTTAATTTGAAGACTGATATGGTTCCATTAAACAGGAGTCTTCTCGTTGTCGTGGTGTGATAGGAATGGAAAAATCTATTAAAAGCGGAGCAGCACACGCGGAGGTTTGAAGCATTTTTGACCAGTATAGGGAAAAAAGGACACTTCCATTATTTTATAAAATTTTCGTACACACTAATAGTTAACAAGACGATTTGTTTTTAACGTGAAAGAAATCAACTACCGAACGAAACAGTTTTGTACATTATTGAACATGGTACGATGGTGACGACTAAGGTTTATATTGTCGATTTGGTGCAACAGTGTCACATACCAAAAAAAGCATATTTTTAAGGGAATCGATTTGAATTTTTTTTGGTAGTAATTGTTTTATTACTAAAAATTAAACAATAAATGTAATTGTTTTGTTATGAATTATTTTTTTATTTATGGACGATTTAATTAGAGTATTTAATTTTTCAGAGCTGCATTTAAAATATTTAATTGACCTTAATAAAATTAGGGCTCCAACAGCCCTATTTCGAACTGTGTCATTATTCCTAAAAAATAATATAATATTATGTAACTATGAGTAATTTTGAAGTGATACTATACTAGATAAAAAATTGTTAGATTTATAGGATTTTTGTTCGAATATCCCAAAATTGATAATTTTTGACTTGTGTGACTATTGCACCAAACCGACGATATGATGATTTACTATTTCAAGCGAAACGAAGCACTAATCTCAATAAGCCATTAGAAACAAAGCTTTTGACAATTTTTTTTGACTTATTTCTGGTTGTCTTCATGTCACATAACCTGACGCTGACAATATGTATTTTGCTGACGTATCATAAACGAACAAGTCACTTCAGAATTAATTTGAGGTTTCGTAGCCCCAAATTATCTCTGCGGCACCCTGCATAACATTTTCCAAGGACTATTTATGATTCGAGATGTGATGTGACGAGACAACAGGATAACACAAGGTTGCAAAATACTCGAAAACGGTCAAAAGATTAATGATCCTTTTTAAATAGAGTAGGTTCGTTTAATCTAGCTGTTTTATTTGAAGGATTTAAAGACAATCCCGAAGACATTAAATATTTAAGCTACGTGACCGACGAATACTGTACTTTACTTCAGTGGACCAACTAAATCGTTCACACCTACAAGAAAACATCCTTAGTCAATTTTGCAATCAATAATAACGGAGTCCGAAAATTAACATAAATTTCCAAAGAAATTTGAGTCAATTTTATTCCGAGTCTAGCTACTTCTCTACGTTTTTGAAATTCTAAAAAAACGTAATTATAGAATATGACCGCTTAAGGTGAAATTAAGCGCCCTCTTAATCAATTATGAATCACCCGAAATAGAAAGAGATTCTAAATTGGATTTTCTATGAAATTTTATTTCTGTTGAAATTTCGAAACTTTTTTATTACTAAAATATATTGCTATACCACAAAATGCTATTCATTCATTGCCATCATTTCAAACATTTAATTTTACTACTTAAAATAGAATAGAAGCTCCTGCAGAATAGAATTGTTACGTTACCAGAATCTATATTAATTAGATTATAGCGATCTAAAACGATACAGGTCAGTTCTTTATCAATTAAGATATAATTTGATATAAGAGTATGAGGTCAGTTCAAAATCTTTGCGAAGCGGAAATCAAAACAACAGTTATCAAATTAAAATATAATTGAATTTTTCATCAAACTCTCCCATACCACTAATAAACTTGGGCTAGTTTAGTTGTTAATCAAATTTCAAAATACGCTCTTTTAAATTACTTTCCGAAGATCGGCCAAACAGATGTTTACAACTATTATTGTCCCTTCATTTGATTTCTACAAAAATTTGTTTAAGATAGAAGCGATGGAAGTCGGAAGAAGCCAATTGTGGAAAATAAGGTGGATGTTGCAAAAAATATTTTTCGTACACCAAAAGACACCTTTCCTGCTGAATGAAACATGTTGGCTTCCTTTGGTGCGTTTTCACCGGGTTCTTTACATTATTTATAGTTATAGACGGAAGATTTGATGCTTCTTAAAACGATCCAAATCTAGCTTAGAAAGTTTCATCCGAATTACTTTTTGAATTCTAGCTCTTGAAAGCATACTGACCTACACATTTTACCTTCTCGGCATGAATATCCATTGACTTTAAATCTTTTTTACAAAGATTTAATCATGGCACGATTTTCAATATTTTCCATTTTAAAAATATTATTGATAATGTTAAAATAGACGATGCTGCTGTTTTTATACAAATGAATTGACAGATCGAAATGAGAAATCACTTCACTTGAGAAATGAATGACACCACGGGATCTTTATAAACTACTCTTGTAGTTTAGAGCCTGTTTGGACGTTTTTTTTTCATACAAAAATAGCATTTCTTAATTAAGTTTTGTTTAATCATTTCTCTCATTTTTATTCCAACCCTTTTGCTTACTTTGAAAATTTTTAACAATTATACTTTTGTTCAATTGCGATTTTTTTTACTAAATGTTTGCATAACCCCAACCCAAGTTGTTGTTCCAATCCACTAATTTGCTAATGTTACCGCTTACTAAAATATACTGTGCTTACAACCTTCAATAGTACTTAAATACTTTCCAAGCGTATTCTATACGCTAAATTGTAAATTTAAACTGAATATAGAGCTTTGTGCTATCAACTGGTCCAAAATTGAAATTTAGTACAACGCAGAGACACAGTACTAAAATTCACTAATGCGACTACATATTTAAAAATATTTGGGAATTAGAAACCAGATCCATCAACAACCATTGATCACTAAAATAGTAGTTGTCGTGTAAAAGTAGTAAAGATAGACTAATCGATTACTGCGCTATAAATCAATTGAACACATATGTCATAAATTTTCCACATCACCACGTCGTACACTGGAACAGGTCATATAATAATATGACAATAAAAAAATTATAAGAATGTTTCTAAAATCAAGAAACCTAACCTACCAACTGCAAATGTAAGCCAAAATTGGACCATATATGCTCTTAGAGCAGGTTTATTGTTGCGTTCGTTCGTTTGGTCATTTTGTCGACCAATAATCTCTTGTGGAAAAATCCAGAAGCAAAAATTGTAATTTTTGAGCAATATGATTGGTTAAAAAAATTGTCAGAACGAACACCAACCATAAAGGCAAGGCGGCTTCACAGCTGAAAAGAGTAAACTAGACAGAATATTTCGGAGAGAATTTACCCAATATTATTCTAAGGCTGCATAGGTAACTGTGTTGATTGATCAGTGTTTTACGATAAAGATGATTTTAGAAAATTTTTTGGGAGTACAAAAAATTTTGGGTGCCACTCAGCTCATTTGTCTACAAATTCCAGAGAAGTTTGTTTCTCTGTTCAAACTAATATTTGGCGCTCTCAACTGCGGCGTATACTAATTACCATATTCCCACTCCCAGAGAGTATTCATAGTATTTTTAATTTTCCTTGTTTCTAATTTATTAAGACGCTTTTTCCATATTACGTGTTTTTAAGCTACATTAATTGTATGCATATGAATTAAATCGAGAAGATTCATAAAATTATTAAAAATTATAATTTAAACTTTTAAAAGGCCGAGAACTTGTAGAGGACCGGGGTACATAGAGCATCAATGGTGACACCGTAGTAAATTGGTTCACTACACGGAGAATAATTAGCCTAACATTTATAGAAATCTGGAAAAAAATTCGTAATTAAAAAATTCTTAAGTTACATTTCTTAGTTACATTTGAACAAAGAGTTCACCAAAATTGACCTAAATAAAAATAATTGATCCTGAAGTATTTTGGTTCAGTGGATAGATTTTTCTGGTCTAATAATGAATTTCGGATTAAGATTAAATTAAACAAACCGTGAAGACTGCGACACCACCAGATTTATTAAATCTAATCGAGTTAAAAGCGCCAAGTTAAAAGATCCCCCTTACAAAGAATATTAAAAAAAAGATATCATCCTCCAACAAGTGTACTGTACTACAACAAGTATACTTAGCAGAAGTCTAGAATAACGAAATGTCAAAATTGAATCGCGCCAAGCCTTGCATCGCACAGAAATTGTGGAAGAAATAGAAATATTTGTATGCCAATAAACAGTAGGGGATAGTATTATTTAAATACAACACTGAGACATCAGTGAGGTTTCAGAATGTACCTAATCATCGACATATAGCTTTCGTAGAGTTAATTTAGAAGTTAGGTAGATTAGTTAAATAAGAGATGGTGCCAAAACAATATTATAGAATAAAGTTCAGAAGAAAAGGTTAAGGAATTAGTTTGCCAGTTCTTCCCATTTTTTTCCTTCAATAAAGAAGTTTGTATCCTTAATGTGAACTACAGAGAATTTAACTTTTTATGGACATTACTAAATTTCAATGGGCGGATTTCATTAAAGGGTTCTGGCATTCGCAAAGTATTTGTGAGAAAGGCATTCGACCCGAAGTTTAAAAATTGGCTCCGACTCCAAGCTCCGGCTCCATTATAATTTCCGGCTCCGGTTCCAGCTCTGGATGTAATTTGTAAGGCATACGCCGGAGAAAACAAACAATACAACTGTACAGAGTGGGGCGTATTCACCCCACGCGGCCTGAACAGAAAGTCTTAAAAAAAAAACGGTCTGGCAGAAAACATGTTATACTACTGTGGGCAAAAAATAGTAAGACTTTGTTCATAATTCTAAAATTCTTTATTTATTTCCCCAAATCTATTTTGTCCCCCTCAAAATAATCCCCCCGGCCTCAATACACTTGTGCCAACGTTTTTCCAATGCTCGAAACAGTTGTTAAAGTCAATTTCCGGAATAGCCTCCAATGCGCGTAGCGATTCACGTTTAATGTCTTCAATTGACTCAAAACGGTTTCCCCGGAGCGGTCGTTTGAGTTTGCTGAACAGCCAGAAGTTACACGGAGCTAAATCAGGCAAATACTGTGGTTGCGGAACGATGTGTTGAATTTTTGGCGCAAAAATCACGTAAAACCAATGCAGCATGAGAAGGTGCATTATCGTGATGCCATTAAAATGGTTTTCACTGATCCTTCCGATAGTTCAACGATGCCAGTAAGGTCTCTGACTGTTAATCGTCAATACTCGAGCACCAATTCTTCGATTTTATTAACGTGTTGATCATCAGTTGATGTTGATGGCCGTCCTAGACGTGGTTCGTCAACACGTTCTCGACCCTCTTTGAACAATTTGTACCAATCAAAAACACTTGCTCGCAGAATATAATTATCACCGAAGGCCTTTTGCAACATTCTGAACGTTTCGGCACACAAAATTTAATGGAACTTCTTTGTTAAATAATTTCACTCATTACGTAAAAATCGCCGAATGCACTTTTTGTACTTCAGATTTCAGAAAGACAAGCGTATACTAAACAACTAAACACTAATGATTATTTTGATGTGACATTTGGCACGGATGTCACTGACAGTCATACCAACATAGAAAAAAAAATATTTCGACGAATGGTTTTCCGCGCGAAATTTAAATTAAAAAGTGTTACTACTTTTTGCCCACAATAGTAATACTTTATTGATCAGCAAAATCTTAATTCATCCTTAAAAATAAAATATTTTCCAAAATATCTGGAACGCAAATCGCTTGCTACTTATGTGCAGAAAAGAGCCTATCTACACTTGCTTGCGAAACTGGCAACAAGTGACTATTCTGTACGCCTCTTTTTGATTGATTGGGTAATGTTCAGTTCCCTCGAAAGCTGATTTGATTTTGAAGTGTCCTTTTGCTTCCTTTACAGATGTTGGTCAAACATATCCTCGTTTTCTCTTTTTTATCAAGCTCCTTTTCACAATCGGAACACAATCAGAATTAAATTCAGATGAAATTGAAAGTGTTGTAGATGTTTCAATTGTATTTCTTTCTATTATATTTTTAGCATCCCTTTAATATATTTTTTCTGTCAGTGTTTTTACCCCTTGTTTTGCCTTTATGATCCGGGGCGGCATGTTGTATGTTCGAATCGATTCGAAATTCGAAAAAAATCGAAAGGCGGTATGTTGCATCATATTCGAATCGCAATAATGATAAAATTTCATCATTTATGATGGATTCACGGAACGGGATAATTTTTTATCCAACTATTTAGCCAATCAAATCTTTATATTCAACTAAGCCCCGCCCAATTTTATCTCGGTTTAGTTGAAATATTTCCATCTTATGAGCAAATAATCTAAGTCGTACCAACATAGTAACAAAAATAACCGGAAGTATGAGCAACATTTTTGCCCAAATATTTGTTGTTGTTGTTTATTTATGACAATTTTGGAATGAATTTCGCATTAAATAATTTAATTTAAAGTTAATATGTAAATAAAATAAATGGAATAAATATGCGAGATGCATTTAAAGGCGGCCGCATGAAAACATTCTGCCGTGACATGACAATAGCTGCCAACATAGTAAGCTTAAAAAAATTGAAAATATTTTATCTCGTCCATGACAATTAATACCAAAAAAAAAAGTTGGTATTAATTGTCGTGGACGAGATAAAATATTTTCAATTTTTTTAAGCTTACTATGTTGGCAGCTATTGTCATGTCACGGCAGAATGTTTTCATGCGGCCGCCTTAAGTAAAGCAATTAGGATGAGAAACAAAAATTTTATTTTGCTGCAACTGTTTGATATGCAACTCTTTGATACGAAATTATTTGTTAGTTTGTAAATTGTGATGTGTGTATAAAACCGAATATTGTGTATTTGTAATCCCCACACATAGGTTTATTCGATTAAATTAAAATAAAGTCCCAACTAATTGAAAACAAAGCAGAAATTGTGAACAAAAAATACAAAACATCAGAAAACATATCGCACATCTTCTTAAAACCTTTCAACACAAAAAAACAGTTTCGAGATAAATGCATTTTAATTTTTTTTTAATTGCTAACGCTACTGTGATGCTGAAATTATTCATTATTAGCTTTATAAAATAAATAATCTCAGCATCACAGTAGCGTTAGTAATTTAAAATGCATTTATCTCAAAACTGATTTTTTGTGTTATGACATTTTTTTACAGGATGTGCGATATGACTTACATGACAACCGTAGACAAATTTTTTGAGCAAAAGTTGGTAGAAAAAAGTCCGCTTTTTTTATCTCGTTCCGTGAATCCACACTTAAAACCAAAGTACATAATAGTAGTGTTGCTTTCGCTAATCCGCTTAGCTTAGCTAAGAAATGTGAAAGCAACAACTTTTGGCTTTAATTTTTTAATGCGTTTTAATTTTTCTGTGTTGGTTCATTTTCTTAATATTTATTTTATTTTTTTTATTTTATGAAATAACAAATTAAATTCGGTATTTTGCTATCAAATAACAAATGCTAAATTATTCTACAAGATAAATTTTTCGAGAAAAATAGAAAAAATAACGCCTTGCGGTAAACACTATAACCATAAAATGATTTTATTTCCCCTAATCCTAAAATTTTTTTTCTTAACATTCTAAAACAATCGGCTTGAATACAATGCAATTGTTGTTGTAATTTTTTGAAAGCAACACAGTTAATAATAAACGTAGCTGACATTTCATTCTCGAAAAAGTATTGCAAGATTAAAAAAGCGATAATAGTCGAAAATGATGGATCATGACTATTATAGGTCGAGGCACATAGTTTCCGTTTCGTGGACAGAAGTTAAGATTTAAACCACGAAGGCTCCTAACAAAAACAGTATCTAGTTCAAAAAATGAAGGTTTAAAAACAATTTATTTAACGTAAAAACGAAATAACAAAATCATTGTCAAAACTATTTTCTATTTTTCCCGGCTTATCGAATTTTCTCGATATCGAAAAAAATCGAAATCGAAAAATTTCATAATAGCCTCCCTGGTTTTCATCTAGTAAAATTGTATATTTTGCATCAACATAACATCCATTTAAATTATCAAAACTTAAATTAAATTTAAGAGCCCAAAATCACATTCGTAGTAGAATAGACGATAGATATCCTAGGGAGCTGGAGCCAAATATTTCGGCTCCGCTACAAGCGAAACCACTTAGGTTTCAGTGGTTGACATGAACCTTGCCATTTTTGGTCCATTGTGACACCACGCATTCACGCCACATCATTAGCCCATTCACCTGTTCACCTACTCACACAATTACAGTATACCACCTGCACATTGCAAGCTCCATGTCAACCTGTACATTGACATGGACGGTGGGTCGGCGTTGAGTTCTTCACTCCATCAGAGTTAGTTGTGTTTATTAACATCACCGATTGTAATCGATGATGAAAATTTGATTTGCATCTAGCCTCTGATGGGATTCGAACCCAGTACCTCCCGGTCCAAGTGCCAAAGCTTTAACCATAACCACTGCACCACTTGTCCGGTCCACAGCGAAACCACTTGCTCCGGGCAGCTCCGGCTCCAGTCCGGAGCCGGCTCCAAAGCCCTGCTTGTGAGTAGATGTTTAACGGAACTCAAATTTGTAAGTTAGAAATAAATAATAAGAAAATAAAATTTTTGATTGATAGTTGTGAGTAGCTAGAAGTACTAACACCTATGGGACCCGGCTATTGGCTTAGTTAAGAAATGAAATTTATATTATTTATAGTTAGTAAGACTATGTACACTTAGCTATGTATACCTAAAAATTCCAAGTTGCGAATTTCTCCAAATAAATACCAATGAAGTTTAGTTTTGGAATTTCGTACAAATGGAAAACTTCGAATGCATTTTTTACTACTAGATAATGCTATGGAACATAACGAGTCGGCCACGAGTATTCCTGATATGTTTATCTTTTTTTTTCGTATAATAAGTTTAATTTAGAGGTCTCTGATTGTATGTGTATCGGGTAAGAAAAAATATTTTTTTAATTCAAGATATACGTTAATTACTCATTCGTAACACATACGCTCAAAATTTTCAAATGTCAAAAAAAGGGAAGAGCTTTCAAAAGAGCAAAGCCCAAAAAATGTTAATGACTACCTAGCAAAATTTTAGGTTCGTATCGTTTAGTCGTGATTAGAAACTCCTAAATTTAAAGTGGGCGTAAGATTAACTTTATTGAACCAAACACCCTTTTGCTTTTTCGATTGATATCCTACGATGAATTTAATAGTACATATTTAACGTATTTCGGTTTCAATCTTTCATTTGAAACATTTGTAAGTAGCAGACGTCTATCTCTTTTGGTATCACTCCACCAAATGTACGTTCTTTCATTTAAGAATGTGAACGTAATACACTCATGAAACGGTTGTTGTGTCCCGACTTTTGTCGGGATTTTTAAGATTTTTGCGAAATCGGGATTTCGAGCACGGGATTTTGAAAGTCGGGATTTTAAAAATTGAGTTTGATAATTCGGTCTTTTGTGATTCGGGATTTTGAGCCGATCCCGAAACCCTTCTTAAAGCATAACACAACTACCACTCGTAGAGCGCATTGAATTAAGTCATATAACATGTTTAACTGTTTATCTGAAAATATCATGAAGTTATCAGCATCTCTAAGTAGTAAAGCCAGATTACTGTAGTTTAACGAGCAAATCATTAGCCACAAGAGAGAAGACGATACATCTGCTTGGTGGTTCTTGGAGACTAAAACGTAGACTAAAGGCCAATCAAGTTAAATTGTTTAATGAGCTTATAAGTTTACAAAATTAAAATAACAGTTATTTAGCTCTTTTATTGTTTTTATTTATTAGTACTTAAGCTTTCGGAACCATTTCGGTTCCATTCTCAAAAGTATGTCATACTTTTGAGAATGGAACCGAAATGGTTCCGAAAGCTTAAGTACTAATAAATAAAAACAATAAAAGAGCTAAATAACTGTTATTTTAATTTTGCCAATCAAGTCTTCAGCAAACCCACGAGAAACTCCTTATTATTAAGCTATCTTTCGGAACTTGTTACAGTTCACGTAAACCAGTTTCACATGATTTGCGAACTCTATAGACATACTGAATTCTACTGGGAAATTAGATAAGTGGCGATATCTAATAATTCTATCGACAGTTCCTTTCCGAATTTTAAGATTTGTTTTTGATTGAAGAGAGCCTGATAGGCCGAAATGCTTGTCATTTTAATATCCTTTTTCCTGCCTGCCCACACATATGTGAGGGTACGGCAAAAGAGACATGTCAAAAATTAATTTTTGTATGTGTTTTGGTCGGAACGAAACGAAAACTATGTGCCTCGACCTTTACACATTTGTCAATTCCTAATTAACTTATTTTCGTCCGAAAAAAACACAATATCTATCACACAATTGTGTTGTTTGTACTTCAAATCAAGCGAAAGTTTTTATCAAAAAATCTTTACTTATATCTTTAAAAATCTTTACTTATATCAAAAAACTATTATTTACTAGGCTCACACATTTGTGTGGGTTGGACTTAAATTGAGCCATTTTTATTTTTTGGTAGAAAAAGGGATATGATTTGCCAGCTTTAGGGATGAAAATAACTTTGCTTCTGTTCCAAGGTGGTCGGACAATCCCAAAAGCAATGCTACTTAGCTTCAAATAGTTGGAATAAGTGATCCTGATTAAGAAAAAACCCGCGTTGTAATTCTGTAGGAAAAATCGAATCAAGACCACCTGCTTTATACCATGCAAAAAACAATAAGCTTCATCGTAAGTCGTTGAGAATGACTAGTCTGTAGGCAAAGCCCAGCTAAGTGCCTAAATCCAGTAAACGGATTATCGGTAGCACTGGATTCTACAATTTATTGTGTTGATAATGTCGCTACCGGGAAAATGAACCGCAAGTAGTAACTTCGCTCAAAACATCAAGACTGCAAGATTCATACAATACTTTAGATCTTTTGGCTCTAGTTTTCTGAAAGTTTTCCTTAGTTTTTTAAGATCAGAATACTAAAACGGCTTGTACCGAAAAATTTTGTATAATAAAAAGGATGACTTTAGCCGAACTTATCGTTGGAGTTCAAAAGAGAATATTTTCCAGTTTGAAACTTTTTATTTACGATAAGGTTAAAAGCGATAAACCTGTGATTTTCAGTTCAGAAGTACTTAGATAGCTAGACAGAAAGAAGATAGAATCGCAACATATTTTTTGTACAAATTAAAACCACGATCATTTGTTACGGAGATTATCCAGATTGTTCTCATGGAATAATAGCTTTCAGTATCCTGTTTTGAACATCCCTGTTACGATTCCTCTGAAATGTAAACTACCTTATAGAAAGTGGTTTTCACCTCAACTGACAGTAAAGGGAGTCCAAAATTGGAATCGAGAAAACTTAATGTTGATTTACTTGTTTAATTGCACACTGATAATGAATGATATGGGGGATAGAAATCGAAGAGGCATGTAGACTGGCTCCTTTTCTGCAATAAAATTTCCACAACTTAGAAAATCAGAAACCAAGTAATATCATTTTATGAATTGATTGTATACTACAACATTACCAAGAATTAGTGTTCATCCACCTTTGCACCAACATACAAAATCATCGTAGGTAGTATCAGTACGTATAGTAGCCACACACCCACGTAATTACAAAATACCACCCTGCAACCATCCTTTTTACTTTTTTTCGATTTGAACGTCAAGTTGGGTATACACAAGGTAAGGTTTGTTGAATTTTTTACCTGGAAGCGTCGTGCATCGCAATCAACCAAATTTTTTTATGACGTCGAATTTAAATTCTAATTACCTTCTCTGTTTCGTTTTTTTTTTGTAACAACCAACCACTAACAAAAAACTAAAAAACATTATAAATTTCATTACTTACAATCAATATACTACATAAAATGTCCATTATAAATTAAAATCGTATAAAAAATCATTAACAAATTGTATAATGGATGTAATTTAATTAATGCACACAAAATTCTTTTGTTCCTTTGGATGCTTCGTCGTATTGCGAGCGAGAGTTCTGTTGGGGAGTCGGAAACACTGGAGTTTCTTTGTTTTTATTCCACAAAGTTGAAAGAAAACTCAAACAAATTAATTTTTGTTTTTTCATATATGCATGTATGTACTATGAATCCATAATTAAAAATCACCATTATCTTTTTTATTAACAAAAACAGGTAGATAAACTACCCTTATATCATAATAATAGTTTTATTTATTTATTTTTATTATTTTATTAACTCCGATTTATGATTATTGTGACAATTCAATTCTCGTTCGTACATACAAAAAAAGAAAAATTTTCTAGACGCCGTCACGAAAACACAAAATAAATGTACACAAAAAAACGAGAGGAAAACTTTTTATTATTTTTTATGATAAATCACTATTAAAAGTTTTTTTTAATTATTTGCACATTCACTAATTTTAGTTTTTGCTCAATTTCATATTAAAATAATATTAATATAGGCTTTATTTATGAAACTAGAAAAATGCATAGATTTTTTATAATTTTTTTTCTCAACACGACATTTTGCAAAAGAAGGAAAAAAACTATCGAAAAAATTGTGTAGTTTATTCGTGTTTATATATGGTGGCGGTAGTGTATAGTATAGAGAATTG
Source organism: Nephrotoma appendiculata (assembly GCA_947310385.1). NCBI lineage: Eukaryota > Metazoa > Arthropoda > Insecta > Diptera > Tipulidae > Nephrotoma > Nephrotoma appendiculata. The sequence goes on from OX371223.1 coordinate 144,570,459, forward strand.
TACAACCTTTCTGTAGAAATATGCAGAGGCGTGCGCTATATTTTTATCGTCGCGTTGAACGCAAACATTGCATTCTGTTTGCTGCATTTATTTTGTTCTTGTTTTATATTTATTTTTTGCAAATTAATCATAAATTTTCAACAAGTTTAAGTCTTTTAACTCAAACCATGTTCATTTTTATAATAAATTCTAAAGTCTTTGATAGTAAACGTTGGCAATAAATTAATTAATGTTAGAGTTTTAAAATTGATTAAAAGATCTTCCGCGAGTCCCAATAATTTCGAATTGAAATTTTAGGAGCTGTTTCCATATAAATCATTCTTACCCATTTGCCGAGCAAAATTTCCTAATTTATAGTTAACACTATAAGTCGCTTCAGATTTAGAAACGGTTGCTCTTGTAGATTTTCCTCATCATGATGCGTTCCTTCTTCATGACAATTAGCAACATTTGGTCATCAATTAATGATCTAAAACTTCTACATGGTTATTCGATTTAAACGTCATCATAAGCACTTATTAAATCACTGGCATTACTATAGCAAACCTATATGAAGTAGCGACTTAATATTGAATTTCTATCACTGTCGATCGCGTTTCGGGTATATCGATGTCTACATCATTATAAATCTGGAATCCGTAGCTGATAAAACATTTTTCGATCCTTGCGGATTGCGTACCGTAGGGAATTAATCCATTAACCTCAAACGTGGCTTTATTTTGCTAAATCAGTGGACTAATCTAGAATTTCATTTCTTACAGCAATTGTAGCATTGCATCTCCGATAATGAATTTCGAAACTATACCGAAACACAGTTTTTAAAAACAAGATTGTTAAATAATTGTGAAATATGCAAGAAGTTATCATCTAAGCATTTTGGTATGCATAATAATCAACACTAGGTTTAAATACGTCCTGCTAACATGTTCTACCATCACAATTTTCGATACTTTATCGAAGTTTGTTTCTCGTCCCTAAACTAAAATGAACAACTGTTTTATTTATGAATTATTTCTTTTCTATTGCTTTCACAACCTACTAGTACAAATGCGAACAAATTGTCTTCCTTTAATTTCGTTCAAGTATTGAAGACAAATTATTTCGTATAGAATTGGAGTAGAAAATTACAATTTTTCAGTCTGGTAAACGAAATAAAATGTGAAATAGTGTCACATTTTACTCTAAAGAAGCGAGACATAATCTTCGATAAAGTATCGAAAATGTGATGGTAGAACATGTCAGCGGTGTCGTAATTTTTCCCATGATTCTTTAAGCATCGCGGCTTCTTAACGACTTTCTGGTGACTAAAGGTTTTAATAAAGTACTACAACCAAAGACAGTCAAGAGGACTGTTAATCGATCTCTAGCCAGTTTTCTACCAGAACATCTTTCTTCTTTAAAATGATGTTTCGATTTGGCAAAATTCGACAAAAGAACAAAGTGGTCGTTGCAATTAGTTATGTCGCTCGGTTGGCAGTGATCACACATTTCAACCAATTTTGTGTTCCAGAAAGAGGTAACATTTGATTTACATAATTCTTTTGATTTAGCCACCCATCCCGTTCGCGGCCTTTAAATTAGCGAAATTACATTTCTTTGGCAATTACTAAAGCTTTTGTTGGTAGAGTTGTTCTTGAAATTGGGAAATTTATAACTTTAGCCAAATATCTTTCTCTTATAATGTGGTACAAAAATAATGCAGCAAATGACCGTCTCATTCATCAAAAGAGCCCCATATTTCTATTCTGGAGATAAGTTGTTTTTCTCGCTGAAACTGCTAGCCTTCGGCTAGTGTTACAAAGTTAATTGCCTGTTTTCTATATATTTTACACTACTCATTTTTAATTAATTTACACAACCACTACTTCTTCTCAAAAAAGTATATATGTATGTAATTTTTTAATAAAAACAATAAAGAAATTCGTAAAAAGAATAAAGGAAAACTTTTAAGAACATTTTTTTACTTTGAGTGCTGGGATGATGTACCATCTTTCTATATTTCATTAAACGTATCACGAAAAATTATTTAGCAATAAATAAAACCAATTAATCTAGTAGTCTTAGAAATCGTAGAACAGAGATATAAACTAAGTCAAAAGTTGAAAATAGTGATGGTACAATATTCCAGTCCATTGAATATTGTACCATCACTATTTTATACTTTCGACTTAGTTAATGTCTCATTTTTTGCGAGTAAAATGGCATTGTATTTCACTTCTTTGATGTAGTAGCTGCAGTGTCACAGAACCCAAATTGCGTTTTGAGAGAAAAGAAGTTCCATTCATATACATACATATATCATTGTTACAGGAAGTATTAGCAAATGATTTTATGGCTAGAATTCAATTTTGTCAGTGGACCAGTCAATGAGTTGAATAAAATTCAAACTTCATTCAACATATTCTGTGGACTGACGAAGCTACATTTAATAGTGATGGCAATGTGAGCTGGCATAACTTACTTTATTGGAGCGATGTGAATCCAGATTGGATTCGTAGTGTTGATATAATCAACATCTACAATATTTGATTCTTGCCGGCCGCTGATTGGACCATTTTTCTTTGATGGAACATTTTCGACCGACATATTTTTGGACATTCGATGGAAGATTCCCCAATTTATTAAGCCTTTCTACATTAGTATATAAAAGTTGAAATATTTAGTTGTAAAATTTTGCATGAACAAAATTTTTTTATTTATTTTTAATTGCTTAATCAAAAAATCTGCTCAAAAATGGGTTTGAATTTTAAAAAACTAACTTTTATTCAATATCTCACAAACTAATGAGTTTCAAAAATATTCAAGATCACCACTAAACGTCCTCCCCAACACTGAACAATTTTCATTTTAAGTAATTTTCTCCTATCTTGTGCTGTTTCCGAGATAATGCCTTGTATTTATTAAAAATCTCATCTTGAATTGAGGTTAAATAGTTGAATAGAAGTCTTCAGTTGTGAATTGAAATTTTGATTGATCGAAATTTTCAGACGGAAATTAATTTTGTAGTCGCAATGACGCTTTGTACATCAAATTTGAATAACACAAACATTCTGTAATACACAGTATTTATAGATAAAATTGAATCAAGAATGAAATGTTGTCGCCCTCTGTAACACAGTGGGTAGAACGTTTGCTGTGTGTATAGAGGGTCTCGGGTTCGATTCTCGGTGGTAACAAAAAGTTACGACTGGATACACATAATATAATATAATAATATTGATAAACACATTTTTCTGGTCAAAAAAAATGAAATGTTGCGGTATATTTTGTATAAACATATACGAGCTGTAATTTCTTTCTCCCCTGTCTAAGTTTATATTAATTCCTGCGAGTTATGAATACACTTATGTCATTTCAGTGAGTTGTAATTTAATCTAATGTTAACTGGCTGACTCGATCGGTTATCATTTCAGTCACAATTTCTGTTAGATTGCAGTTCCATGTTATTTATTTCATAGGTTTTTTGACCGACATTTCGGTTGAACATGTGACGTCAGTATTAGCCATTAGTTGATCAAATTTTAATTATTTGAAAAAGGAAATAGTTTACCAGATTAATGGTTAAATGTTGCAAACCAGATGGATGTATACCATTAAAATTGCCACATTTGTTGAAATAATTTCAATTCAATTTTAACTTGTTGCTAACTAAATATTAATAACTTTTCGACTGCAGAAATTGATCATGTAGATTGCCTAAAACTGTCTCTATAAAGTAATTTATGAGTTAAACTGGGCTGGAGCCATACAATTTTATAAAGGGGCTGTTTTAAACATAATATGATAATAAACTCGATAAAATTTAAAAAGTGATAGTTATAGGTCGTTTTGAAAATTTAACAGAGATTCTAAAATAAATTTTGACATGAATTCAACTATAGAATCTCAAGTATTTGTAATCGATTGAAAAAGTCTTTCCATTGAACACTAATGGTTAGTATTGATCGATTTGCAGGATTGAAAAACAAATTTCATTTATAACGTCAAGACAATTATTTTTAAAATCCATCCTAATTACTCATCACACAAACTGAATTTAGTTGGAACTGCTTTCCGAAGCAGAGAATGTTTTTGGTTTATTTTTTTTGGTTTTCTACTTTTCATATAAAATTTTTTTTTTAACAGAATGGTTGGCGTACTTATCCAGTAGTAATTAAACTGGGGCTAAATGTATTTGAATCTAAGGCCCGATTTTATAAACGATGCTAAATCACAAAAAATCTGAGAGTAAAGATTAATCATTACTCGATAATTTTATTTTTTGCGGGTTTTATAAACTCCGATAAATAAAAATTTACTCTCTCTTTTATTGCAGTTGTATAGTAGCTTTTTCTTGAAAAATGTTTGGAATTTCAAATTATTTATCTTTTTAACAAAAGAAAATATAAACTACAGTTAAATTATTTTTATTTTCAGGAATTGTAAACAAACAGTTTTTCGAAAAATAATTGGAACAAAATTTCGATTAGAAATACGATTATAGTCACATTTAATTTAATTTTATATATTAGCTAATAATCATTTTGTATAATTTACGCATTTTAATTTTATTAATAACTAATATTAAGCAAAACATTTCCGGTTTTCCTTTTGAAATCGTAAATACATAAAACGAAAACAAGGAGTTTCATACTCTGAAATATTCTCTAACTCGATCTCAGAATTATTAGATAACCATTTTGTGTTTTACTAACACAATTGTGCGGGTAGGGCAAAAATACCATGTCAAAAATTTATTTTGGTATGTGTTTTCAACCAACTTACACATTTGTGAATTCTTGTTTAAGTTATTTTCGTCCGAAAAAAACACTATAACCCTTTCGAGTTCAAAAACAATTTTTTTTGGTTCAATTTAAGTTTACCATACACAAATGTGTATGTAAATAATGACAGGTTGTAATGTCTTCCGTATTTTAACGGATCTTAGTTAAATCGGAATTCTTTTTGAAAGAAGCATAATAATTTGTTAACAAATTAATTATATAACATATAATTTATTTGTTCTTGTTAACATATTAATTATTTTATCATTATTATAATTACTGTTATTTTTTGGACGAAAACAAAATTAAGTGGTTTACACTGTTCTTCGATTACCACCTAATTCTATGTTTGACATCTTCTTTTGTCGTAATCGAAATTTACATACACGATAGGGATAAGTATACACACAATTGTGTTAGTGTACTTCAACAACGCCATTACGTACTATGATTTTTTACTCACACATTTGTGTGGTTTGTACTTAAATTGAGTCAATGTGTTTTTCTTGGTTGAAAAAGGGATAAACGATAGATGAATGTCAGCTACTTTGTCGCAAATCACCAAAACGCCAAACCATGCAGCATCCGTTTCATTACGAACGTTACGTTATCCAAGCGGTATGGCTATTGGGAATTACTCGCCAGTTTTTCGTAAAACTAAACAAAATTTTGTCTAACCCTTAAATCAATTGTCAAAATCATCTGTTGTTTTTGTGATTTGTAGAATTTTTAAAAATGATTTTTGGGAATAAATTATTAAATAAATCTAATATATTAAATTATATTACTCGTCGGTGTATCCAAGTCGAAAAATTAGATATATCCGGGATTAAAGTTTTGCAAAACGTTAAACATGATTGGTGGAATCGCGCTGGAATCATTCAGCCGCTGCATTCGATGAACTATCTTAGGATTCCGTTCATTCGGGATGGAATGATAGCAACCGATAAAATCGCCAATAAATATATAAATAGTGATAAAATTTTTTCAGGATTAAATATATTGGAAGTTGGATGCGGCGGTGGAATATTGAGCGAAGCATTGGCTCGACTAAACGGAAATATTACGGCTATTGATCCAGCCGCAGAATTATTAGAAGTAGCCAAAAACCATCTAAATACAAATAGCGAAGAACTGAAATCGAATATAACGTATAAGAATGAAACAATTCAAACCCATGTAGCTGGTGGGAACGTAGAGCAGTATGATGCAGTGGTAGTGTCAGAAGTTCTTGAGCATGTCGTCGATAAAGAAATCTTTCTGGAGGGTTGTGTTGCGGCTCTGAAACCGGGTGGGTCAATTTTCATCACCACATTTAATAAAACCAAACTCTCGTACTGGTTTGGAATTATTATGGCAGAGCAGGTGCTACAAATTTTACCAGAGAATACTCATGATTGGGAACAATTCATCTCGCCTAAAGATGTACAAAACATTCTTGAACGCTGTATGTTATTTTTAGTACCCATAACATGTATATGAAATTAATAATTTACATTTCTTAGATGGATGCCAAACGGTTCTAGTCAATGGAATAATGTACGAATTTTGGCGAGATCGCTGGATGCACTGCAAATCGATCGATGTAAATTATGCCCTACAAGCGATTAAAGTATAAAAAATGAAAATAAATTTTAGTACAATACTATTAGTTGTTGTGTTTATCATCAGATGGTGGTGGTCATATTTTAAATTCACCCTCCCGTTCACACTCCTCTTGGACATGCGGTTGTCAAAAATTAAACAACATTTAACCTCAATCGATTGTAAAACGTGTAAAGTTTGTTTTGTAAAATTTATCGATAAAAAATGGTTAAAATTAAATTAAACAAATCTAAAACGAAAGATAAAGTAAAAGTAAAAAGTGATAATGATTTGTCTAAAATGTCAGTTGATGATTTTTTCGCCAATGGGCTCGATGATGTTGACGAAAATGAAGATGAGCATGTTGTAAAGTCCAAGTTGAAAAAGGTTAAAGACAAGAAAATTAAGAAATCTAAAAAGAATAAATCGAAAAATGGTGACGATACGGAGGATAATATTACCGATGATGTGAAAATACACAAGAAACAATTAAGCAAATTAAAGCAAATCGATCCAGAGTTTTATCAATTTTTGGAAAAGAACGACAAGAATCTATTAAAATTCAATTTGGGCGATGCTGATGAAGATGATAGCGTCAATGAAGATGAGGGCGACAATGATGAGGAAGATCTAGTACACAAACCATCCGATGAACTAGAAGTACCGTCCGATGAAGAAGATTTCGAAGGGGGCGACGATGATGATACCGTAAGTGGGCCAAGTACAATCACACTTAAAACACTAAAACAGTGGCAAGCTGATCTGCAGAGCGATAAAGTTAAATTGGACACAATCAAATTAGTGATAAAGGCCTTTGGATCGGCACTTGCGTCGATCACTACCGATAACGAGAAAGGTGGTCAACTTCATGTCGAAGGCGCTGCTATTTTCAATGGAGTTATCCAGCTTTGTGTGTTACATCTTCAACCAGCTTTGAATCGTTTTTTGGGTATACTACCAAATTCGAAAAAGATGCCAGATAAAGCCAAAAAATGGAAAAGAGTTCGGAACTCCCTTAAGCGATATATTGGCGATATAACTAAATTGATCGAGAATATCTCCTCTGGGAACATTACAACCGTTCTATTGAAACATATCCATTCAATGAGTAAATATTTATCGTTGTTTGTACCCTCGGTTGTGAAGCCGGTATTAAAACGTTTAGTGACATTATGGAGCACGAGCAACGAAGAGACAGTGCGAATAATCTCGTTTCTATGTATTTTACGGATAGTCAGGACAAATCAACCAAAATACCTTGCAATTGTGCTTAAAGCGATGTACATGGCGTACGTCCGAAATTCTAAGTTCGTTTCACCATCGACGCTGCCAGGTATCAATTTTATGAGGCGTTCATTGATCGAAATGTTTGCATTGGATCTTAATGTCTCGTACCAGCACAGCTTTTTGTATATCAGGCAATTGGCTATTCATTTGCGGAATGCAGTGACGTTAAACAAAAAAGATGCATACCAGTCTGTCCACAACTGGCAATATTTGAACTCACTTCGTCTCTTTGCGGATTTATTGTCATTTACTTACAACAAGCAGCAGTTGCAGCCTTTAATCTATCCACTTATTTCTATAATTACGGGATGTATTAAGATGATACCAACTGCTCAGTATTTCCCACTCCGATTCCATTGCATCAAAATTCTGATAAAATTGTCGAAGGAAACCAATATTTTTATTCCGGTTTTACCATACATTTTGGAAATATTTGAATCGACAACATTTAACAAGAAGCCGACCGAAATATATATGAAGCCGATTAATTTTGCATGTATCTTCCGTGTGAACAAGAAAGAGTTGGCCACCAATGTATTTCGGGACGAAGTAATCGAGAACATATACGGATTAACACTTGAATACTTAGCAAACCTATCGAATAGTATTTCATTTCCAGATATAGCACTCCTCGCAATCACAGCGATACGTAAATATGTAAAAGTGTGCAAAAATTCAAATTATTCGAGAAAATTAAAACAGCTCGTCGATAAAATTGACGAAAATTTCAAATTTATTGAGCAACATCGGAATAAAATTACATTTTCATTGAATGACCAGCAATTAATTAACAGCTGGGAAACCAAAATCCGTAATGATGGTACACCGTTGGCCATTTACTTTGAGAGTTGGCAAAAAACGAATATCACGAAACAGAAGCGTATGGCAACCGATTCGGAAAATATCAATGATTACAATTTGCCAACAATCAATCGTGATTTGTACAATAAAAAGAAAACGAAATCCGAAGGTCCTGTTGATTTGTTCCCATCCGATGATGAGGATAATATAAATATTGGCGAAGAGGATGATGATAAAGAAATGGCAAAGAAGAAAAAATCGAAAGACAAGAAAAAGAAATCGAAGAAAATTGCTAAACAGGACGACGAGCCTATGGATGATGATGGCACAAATGAAGTTGATATTGTTAAGGATCTTGATCTTAATGATTGGGATTAAATTTTTGTAAAGATGATTTTTAATAAAGGATAGGATCCGAACCTAAGATTTTTTTTTTTGGTGTGGCTACTAGGACCATACTAAGTTTGTTTTCCCATCTAAATCGAGGGGGTAAGAAATGAGAATATTTTGAACCGAGAAGCAGAAAAATAAGTTTATTCAGAAGAAAGGGCTCACAACTTTTTCCTTGTTTTCTTGGCGTCTTCAAACCTTTTTTGTAACTAACTAGTTTTGCTATGGTTGTCCAACGTTCAACTATTGAGTGGACTACAATGAGTAAACCTCTCATCATCAGGGTAACAAAATTAATCACTGTGAAGGTATGGATGTTCTCTCTATTCAATGTGGGGTCAGGAATTTAATGCATTTTTTTCAGGTATGTGCTGTGAACTAACAATATCATGCAGTATTAAATTTTCGGAATTATCTAATGAGTTATCTTTAATCTTAATAAGTTAATACTCCTACAAATTTCACCGGACTTTGAATTTAAATTTAAAATTTGAACAATTTTAGAGAAATTTCCTGGTAAGCAACGCAACAAGAAAATGTATAAGTCGCTGTATTTCTCGTCGACGATATCCAATTGTTGGCAAACTATTTTACAGCTGACGATCCAGCTGTCCTCTTTTCGTCAAATGTATATAAACACTTGTGTTTGCCAAGTCACCGTAATAAAAACTACTCAACAGAGAAGATTTTCTTTTGGGATCCAACTTCTGGTTTCGCTGGACTAGACCGGATGAAATGCTAAGATGGTTAACATTTATAAACTCAATATCTCACTCTACGTTGGTCAACTGCAACATATGGTTTATGCAGGTATCTTTTATGTATAAAAATAGCAATATGTTCATCACACGAGAACTTATCAGCTGTTGCTTGCTTGGTGGTGGCTCGCTCTCTAGCTTTCACATCTCATGGAGAGATTTTGCATCCACCCAACCCACCTGCACGTTAGTCGTCCAACTATCTTGGTTCATCGCACACTCCCTCCAGTTTCGACATGCTAATGTTCACAGGTCTTCCCCTGCGATGTACGCTGGCTGGTTGTTGATGGGACACTTATCGCTAATCATTCGTTGTGATGGGGATCGTTCAACGTGGCCATTCATCTAACTCGGTTGGATTTAATTAATCCGATAATGTTACCAGCTCCAAGGAGACCTTTCACAACTTTAACTAAACCATAAATGGATCGAATCGATCGCATTTGAAAGGAAGGTCCTTTCAAATGTGATCGTTAGTAGTCAAGGTCAAACTTTTGCTTCCAAAAGTTAACACAGGTCTTATAAGTGCTTTGTAAACGCGTCAGCGAAAGATATTTTGATAGCACCAACTTGACTGCGCGCAGAAGACTCGATGTCCTGCTGCTATGCAGGCAATTATATGTCACAACATTTGTTGATAAACAATTAGTTTTGTTGCAGTCCATTTTCAAACCCAGTCAAGATTCATGGTATCATCTACACATCTAAGAATTTGGCCTGACTAATTGATTATGGTGTGCAGCGCGTAGATCCAATACAAGTTTTTCTTACCACGTGCTCGAGCAAAAGATTGAAGAGCAAAGGCGCAAGCTTCCCCCTGTGGCACACCTGATGTTATCTCGAAGTTATCAGCCACAGTCCCTTCCATTTCTCACTTGCAGAGAGAAACAATCTTTAAAATCGCGATATATATATTTATATCAGCGCGGCCATCGAGCAATATATATACAAGAGAAATCAAGTAGTGCAAATTTTATAGGCAGGTTTTTCCGAGGTTAATCTTATTTTATAGTTTTAATATATTTATATACACAAATTAAATTTTTTTCTATATTTAATCCATATATTCGTATCTTATAAACATATCGGCATAGTTATTTTATATTTCATTGTTCTTGTTAGGCTTATACAGACTGCCAAAAGTAAAATAGATTAACCTCGGAATCGCTACATGAGTCCTCAAATTTTGTTAAACACGTACACATCGTGTGGTGTTTCCGACGATCTTATTTATATGAGTTTTAACTCACTTTACGCCAGCCATAATCCACTAAACTAAGATGATGCTGGTGATTGAAAATTCCATATTATCCCTCCGCAGCTAGCTGTTCCAAACAGCTAGCAATTATATTATAATCCGCGACCGCATGTTTTAGCATTCTTTTTAGTTGGTAGTTTGCTCCAATGAAGTTCATTGCATTGTTACTGCACAACATCCTTGCCTTGAGCTAAATCTATTGAAGGCAACAATGAATGCTTCTGGATTCACATCTTCATAAATTTTGTATCCTCTATCCTAGCTCGTTTTTATTGGGAGTATAACTTGTTTTTTGTATTTTTTTGCAGAAACAATACGTTTATTTCTAAAAAATGGTAAATTTTATTTTAATCAAAATACTTTCCATTGTTATCTATGACTTTCGACCGTCTTTCTGACAATTTTAATGATTTCATCGAAAAAAAAATTGTTTGCTTTTGATACTATCCATTCGTCGAGCCATATTTTGATTTCTTCGTGGTTTCTGAAGTGCTTTACTTTGATCGGAACGAATAGTAATCTGATGAGGCACAATCTGGTGAATAGGGTACATGCGGTAGAATTTCTCATTTAAGTACTTGCAACGTATTTTTTACTTGTTTTGCGACATGTGGTTGAGCAGCAAAATTGTCGTGCAGCAAAATCACTTTATGCTGTTTATTGGCTGGAATCGGACGGTTTTCGATCAATGCATGGTTCTAATATATCAGTTATTGTTGGTCACGTTCACCAATAATAGTTTCGTTCGGTTTTAGCAGCTCATGTACACCACTCCTTTCTGATCTCACGAAATCCACAACACGCAACCTTACACCATGAATATTTCGTTTTGTTGTTGATGTGAATGATTCGCCTGGATGAACCCATGATTTTTGCATTTAGGGTTATTGTAGTAAATCCACTTTTCATCGCCAGTCACAATTGGAGACAAAAATTGCCATCTTCGGTGTCTTGTAAGCAAAGAATTACAAACCATTAAATGATTTTCAATGTTGCCTTAGTCAGTTCATGTGGTACCCATTTTCTTTCTTTTTGAATCGTTTTCATGGCATGTAAACGTTTGCTTATTGCTGCTTGAGTGACATTTAACTGTTCTGCAAGTTATTTTTCTATTTGAGCTGAGTTTTCCTTCAATAATGCTTCCAATTCTTCATCTTCGAAGTTTTTTGGTTGACCAGAACATTCTTTGTCACTGACATCAAAATCACCAATTTTGAGTCATTTAAGCCTGTTTTCGCAAGTCTGTTGAGTTGGTGCTTTTCACCATAAGTTTCGTGAAGCAAACGGAAATTTGCAGCAGCTTTTTTCTTTTGATAAAAGCAAAAAAGTAATGCTTCCCGCAAATGCTGTTTTGTTACTACGAAATTCGACGCGTTTAAACGGGATTAAAATATATGTTGTTTACTCTTAAAATGACTAACTAAATTTTAATGTGGAATGTCAACACTTTAAAACGCCGTATAGGTGTCATTGTAAAAGAAGGTTTAGTACTAAAGTTACGACATCTCTTAGAAAATCCAAAACACTAAGTTATACACCAAATATTTGTAGAGGACCTTCATAGTCAACGCCAGTAAGAGTGAATGGTCTTGACGGCTGTATCCACGGGATGTTGCGAGTGGAAGCGTGAACAGTTACAAACGAAATGTTAAAATTTCGAAATGTCAAAGGAAATCTTTGTTGAGAGGGGTATAAAATCAATAACGAATTGGCTGATGGCTGATCGAGTACATTCTGTGTTCCGAGTTTTGAAACGTAGTTTCACTAAATCGTGTCTGACGTCGTTGTTGTGATCCCCGATTACGTTCGCGTTTGTCATAACGATTTTTGGTTCAAAGGAGTCGACACTGTACGCCAGTGTGAATTTTTAAAATAAGCCGACCTCTCCAGTCCAACGTTGACACTTGAAGCAACAATCTCTGGAATTATTTCAACGCGTTGGTATTTGTTCATAAAATCAAACATCATAACTCATTCATTATAATTATCAATAATTATAAAATTTTATTTTTTAACAGATAATGTTATAAATAAATTATACTTATAATTAAAAATTTTAATAAAAAATAACTTTGGTAAAAAATGATGATTAAACATTTTCTTTAAATTTCATAATGATTACAATTAATTTTCGTTGTATCACAGATTTATATAAATTTTAAATTTTATTAACTAATTTAATTATCTTATAATATCTATAATTAAAATATTACGATAATTGTAATTTAGTTGATTTATTGGCACATTTATAATTGAATTCACGTGTGTGTGTATTTGTAAGTTAATTAATTAAATTAATTTTATTTATATAAAAATTACAAATCCTAACTAATTAAAAACTAAATTAATATAAAATAAAATTACTATTAGAGTAAATTTAAGGTCTAGAAATTTTGGTGCGGATGCTGTGCCACTTCTTAGTTGCAGATCAACAATATTCGATACGGTTAATGCACTTAGTCCTAATTCGCTTTGTACCCGATGGCTTTGCAATCGGATGAGTGTTGAAATTTTTTCAATTTCTTTTTGACACACTTCCTGGAGTAATTTCGATTTGGTCTTGTTAACCGGAATCACCGAAATAAATAGATCGGTCTCAATTGTTAGATATCCGATTAATCGACACTCTCGGATTTGGATTAAATTTTCCAGTGACTTTAAAACTGATTTAAGTGTAACCGATTTTTTATCGTAGCCATTAAGCGCATAAAGCGATCGATCGATTTGTTTGCGTGAATATACTACACTCAAACCACTGGCACATATTGGGCAACATGCACCCGGCGGAATAATTTTATTGTCGTTGAAACATTCAAAATTTTTTTTACAGTTTATCGTATGGCAACGATCGGTGTTAAAGATATTCGATAGGAGGCCAATTTCGCGACACCCTCCGAGATAGTCTACCGCAGAATTTTCACTCCACGCCTCACATTCCGAATTATATGTGATGCCATTGATGCCGCAAACTGGTCCATCGTGCGTATTACATAAACCGTTTTTTATGCATGAACCGTAATAGATGAGTTTGGATTTTGATCGTATCAGATGGCAGATGGAAGGGTGGGTCACTAAATTGTGAGCGCACACCTTTTCCATACCACCGTAGTGATGTTGACAAAAATGATTGGTGAGATTGATGCATTGGTACTGGAGACACGGTTTGTGCATTGTAGAAAGGCACACTTGAAAATCTGGAACGCAAACGCTATTGGCGTGGCAATTATGATTTAGGCACGGATCTTTAGATCGGCACGATCCAAATTCGTAGTCTGTGTCCTGTAGTCCCACACATTTAGCTATACACGATGATGGGTAAGTCATGCCATTTTTGGCGCAAACAGGTACGTAATGTGGTGGGCAGTTACACGGTAACGAAGTGTATGACTTCTCAGAAATACTTCCAGGTATGTGACATTGTTTTTTGGTACAAGTTATTTCACCGGCAAAACAGCTGCAAACGTTACATTCAATATAAAACCATTCACTGTGCTCAATTATTTTTCCACCCAAATTACAGGAGTCATACGTAATGCACGGCAGTGGTTGACATTTTTCTAATTTCCCCGCATTACCACATCTACAGATGCTTAAACAACCTTTTTGCGTCGATGAAACTGGTATTTTTACATACGTTCCAACGGTCACCATATAGGGTGAGCTTTCACCCAACTGGCAGCCAATGTGACATGTATGTTTTGAGTCTTGTTCACCTCCATATCGATTCACTTTACAAACGGACGATGTGTTACACGGATATGATCGGCATGGGGACGTAATGTGAATTTTATTTGTTTCACTGACTAAAATATCGCTTGGCTCCAAAAACGGTTTAAGCGAAATACACGGCGTTGTTGTATCATCAACCGATAATTGTTTACACAATTGCGGAACCGTTAGGGCTTTTGGGGTCCGGGTCCAATCTAAACATTTGCTTAGCAAATCGTAGCAATCCTCCCGACATATCTGATTCGCATGTGTTTCACGGGTGCACGGTTTTATTTGTAGACTGCATGCAATAGCCTTCCATATATCATACGAACACTGAGAAGTATTTCGCACTGGTAAATTTAAATTCGGCAATGTGATGTTACCTTTTTTCCAGACGGTATACATAGAGAGAGCCGCCAAATCCGTTTGCTCGTTACAGCTACGAAACAACTCGAGCGGCCGATTATTGAAATTCGTACAAAATGAGAGTCCATCACATCCAAGTTCACACGGTTGATCAACTTCGTCGATACACTGTTTCAAATTGAGTTCGTTGATATGGGACAGACAATCCCTTTCAAATTGGTCGAGAGTTTCCGTCCAGTCACTCGAGTACGTTGAAATGCATAGTTTCTTGCATTTGGGTGCAACCGCCTTTTGGCAACAGTGCAACTTGGCCGAATCTATACCGATTTGATTGATGCGAGATATATCTTTGGAACCAGATGGAGCATTATGCAATTTATTTCCTGATGACAAGAAGCACTGCCACAATGGATCGTACGGCAGAGGTGGACCACAACCGCCCTCTTGCATTTCATCGAACGCTTCTTCTTGTGATAGATCAGTTTCATCTAGTATTCGTTTACAAGTTGAACGACATTTTTGATCATTTGACTCATTGCAACATGGTAAATCTGTGAAAAACATAAAAACGCGAACGTTAAAAGTGATTTATGCGAGATCATAAAAATATATTTAATTTTTTAACCTACACATTTTGAGATTAACAGTATTGGTGGTCGTTGAAGATACGGTCAAATTTTTAATGCAATCGGTGACAATAACGTTGCTATCATTACATGCACGTAACGCGTTATTCCGTATGCTCCGCGACGGTGTAAGTCGACTTTTAAAAATGTCTCGGCACGCTTGTAAACATTCGGACGTTCTTGCGTTGCCACAGCATCGATCGCCTATTTCTTGTCGCTCGAGGCACGAGAAAAAATTTTGCTCATCACTTTGGCGGCAACTCGGTTGTATATGGGCCCGGGACGCAGCCACTGTGCACGCATTTTGACAACGTGGTGAAAATGCAAGTGCACAACATGATCGCCCAAACCATTGAGATCCTTTTGCGATTGCTGTAATGATATATACGAGTACATATAAAATTTTCAATTAAAATTCAATTTAAATATTTTTTTATTTTATTTTTAATTAAAATGTCTGGTTTACGTGACTATTTTTCTAAATTTGTTTTCTAAGAAATGCTAGTGGGAACATAACAATGATGACAAATATTAAAGAGTTTTATGCATGTATATAACTACTTACCATCAACAATACGATCCATACAATTCCAGTATTCGATTAAATTTGCGTTACATGATCGTTTGATGTATTGATACTTGGAATTCTTGTAAACGGAATCACTTTCGGCCAATTGTACTAAGGTTACCTGAAAATAAAATAGAAAAACAATTTTAGTACTGGAACTTTACAATGATGTCTGAAGTTTATATCATTATCAAGATTAATAATGTTGCAAGAATTTAGGTTATTTTTAATTCCCCAAGAAGATTTATGATTTAATTACGAACTTCTTCGAAAGTACTCGTAACATATGCAAAATGAATAATAAAATTTGCTGTTTAGTTTTATAGTTTGGTCACGTTTCGTTTGAAGAGTCTATTTATGAAAAAGAATGTTGGGTATTACAATAGAGTTGGCTAGCAACTGCAATAATTCAAAACATAAACGCAAAAATTTCGAAGGTCCCGTTTAGAGAAGGAAGTCAATGTCAAAGAGCGAATTATTATGGATTCCTTTCAGAATTAAATTGTTCTAACCTCTATGAATTAAAGAACATATTTTACAACGTAGAGAAGGCTACCTTTACCTTTTTGCAATTCGTAACAAGCACAAATTTTGCTTAAGCCGAATTTGATGTATTCTTGGGCAATGAACGGGCTGTTAATCAACGAGTCGCCTAATCATAAATTAGTTTAGTTTAGATATTTTCAACGAAAAAGTGGGACATAATTTTGAAACCGAAAATCAACACACATCAACATTTCCCCTAAATTTTGATTAAATCATTTAAATTTAGACCCCTAAATGACTAGTTTTGAAATTTATATTTACACAGTATGTTTAAATAACAAAACGTTTACCCATAAAAGAATGTTAATTAATGTTACTTTTACATGAAATATCCTTATGTTTTTAAAACTGGCAATGAACACAATTTTTTACATTGCTCATGCAAATGTTAGATTTTGGGGACAACGCTTAAGGTTATTTTAATTATTGGACGTAACACAAACTAAAATATTTTCAATGTTAAGACTCTATCTCTTATAAATGCATATGCCAGTGTATCAACACACTGTTTACTGCCATGTTAGTGAAATTTTTTATACTGTGATAGTAAGCCCTCACAATAGTGATAGTTTGAATTGCTATTGTGTTTTTTCGGACTGAATATCGTGCTAGCTTCACATACATATTAAAATTTTGCATTTAATTCATATTAAATCCGTATCGAAATTGTTCGCGTACTGCAGTTAACTTTGAGATGGCTTACGGTTCTTCAAAAATGTTAACAGCCGCTTGGATAATTTTTGAATAAGAATTGAAACGAAAAAAAAAAATAGTTAAATGCTATGTAGATATTATTTTATTGGCCTCTAGAATTTTGATTCCTCCAAAAATAGTTGTATATCCATACAAATAATAATTTTTGGAGGATTCAAAGTTCCCGAGGCTTCCCGAGGCCAATAAAAGTATTGTTTTCGTTTTAATTCCGTGCACCTGAGTACCAAAAGATCAGCAGTTCGGGGCACTTCAAAATCATTTCAGCCGACATATTGATAATAATTATAGAATGCAATGACTCTAAATTTTTGGGTCGTAGACTTGGTCTCTAAGCATGTGCCTAAACAAAATAGTCAATTGGCTTTAAAGCCGAAGAGTACGGAGTTTACTGCATACCGTCGATAAAATCCATAAATTTATTTCTCGAATCCATTGTTGACTTAATATCACCTCGAGTTTCTTAGGGACTGTTAATCAAATACGGCTATTTCGGCGGTTGTTGCATTTTTCATTTGTGAACATGTTCTCATTGGAAAAAATATTTTTTTGGATGTTTTAATTCCGTTTCTAAGGCTGTGTGCCAAATTTAAGGTAAATCCTTTACTACGGTAAAAGGCTGTTTTACGACGGATTTTTCGATCAGTTTGCCATTGAGTTTTTGAAAAATAATTGACTTTTACCTGAAGTGTGGCACACAGACTATAAGTCTTCATAAAGCTTCATTTTATCCATAAGAATATGGTTTTTGGAGCTTGTCCGGATAGTTTATATAGCCTTCTTTGGCTGGTTTTTCGAGGGACACTATGACGCATCTTGATTTGAGGAGAAGAGATGATGGTGCGCGATTGACCTCTTCTTAACCGATTCGATGAATCACCTAAACTGTTAAACTTGGGAAACCCGAAATTTTCAAGCTTAAACAAGTTTTAAAAAGAGGTTTGATAGGTTGTCCCCACTGGACTGACGAATACACGAATTATTTCAGAAGCAGCTCCTATTGCAATCTCTTCTTGACAATCAAAAAATAATCTCACAAACTTTTGGTCAAAAGCGTTCGCTTTGAGAAAAATGTAAATAAATGAACCGGGCTCCATCGAAGAACCTTCAACATTTTTTTTTTGAAACATGGCACATCTCAAAAGTTTGCTGTCGCTATAGAGAACATAAAAAATCGTTCGAGCTTTCTTGAATTTTTTCGAAATTCGGATTAATTGCAATCGTTTTCTGGCACTCTAGAACCTTTCGTAATTTTTATCAAAATCCGTGGTACTTTCAAAAATTCTGCGATTCATTCAAAAATTGAATCAACACATTACAACAACTTAAAGTTACATACAAGTTTTGGTTGATATAAATACTTGTGCAGAAACCTATACACTTACAGTTACAATTCACATCTTGAGGTATCGCCTAAATGTTTACACAGAACCATTTCAAGAAGGGGAATATGTCTGAACATATTCGCTCATTGTGGCACAAACTTCCTTAGAGCAGATAAAACAACTAGAAAAGCAGGTAGGGTAACTGGAAGTAGAAATTAAGAACAAACCAGCACAGATGGCGACTGAGTGGCATTTTTTGCCGCAGACGAATCTGCACTTTGGAGGTTTATGGGAGTCAAGACAACGAAACAACACCTCCGAAAAGTAGTAGGAACTCACATTTTAACCTTTGAGAAGCTTGAAACGCTTTCAGCTTAAATATAGGCATGTTTGAACTTTAGGCTATTAGCTCCTAATTCAAACAACTCGGATGAATACGGGCTTTTAGGAAGAGCCATTATAGCAGTCTGACAAGCACAAGTGACTCTCTTAGTTAGTGCTTTTGTTGATATGTATTTTAGGTTGTCATAATTATAGTCGGAAGTCGTACTCAGTCCCTAGGCTCCATTTTAAAATTTCTTTTGCGCTTTTCCCGTGTGGTGACCCAAATTTGTACTAATCCAAGCAACTTCGCAACATTTGTAGATTTATTGTTACATTTTACCAATCATATTAAAATTGCATTATAGAAGTTCCTGTTGTGCTTGACGATGACAACTGAAAATCTTGTGTTTGCTCTGTACTGTGTAAACTGTGTTACATTTTTAGAAAAATTGAAAATGTAAAAGAAAATTTGTTGATGCGGTGTTAATGTACAGTACAAGTATATTTTGAGGAGGTTGTATTGCGTTGTGTTTTACTTTTGTGGTACGTGTGTAGTAGTGTTCAATCACGGGTTTGAACATGGAATAATTTATTATATATGTTCAAGCACATAACATTAGCGACACAAATGTGTCGAATCAGCAACAATAAGTATGCGAATAGCTAAATATTATGTGACGGCTTATATTTCCATTATCTCCGGCGCGCATACACTTATTAAATTCATAAGATCAGCAAAAGTATTGTCCATATAATGAATAACATAAACACATATTTTTTAATTTAGGTAAAATTGTAAGCTCAGCAACTTGATAATTGTAATTATATGTATTAATTTTGTATATAAACCAAAAGAATCTAATAAAAATAAAGTAGTTTAAAACAACACTTCAGACTGTTATTGTCATAGCCCTCACCAGTGGTAAGCGGATAACAGTTCACTAAAATATCGAAAAGCTATATCAAACATCAACACTGATATAACATTGGTCCTTCGACGCCAAAACAACAACCGGCGGACTATATAAATTTCGAGCCAACAACCAACAGGCATCGAATCTAACAACCATAAAAACAGGCGGTATACAAAATACTTCGAGCTACTGGTCATAATCATTTCGAGCCACATTACAATAAAAATATGGATGCTTTATACAAAAAGCAATGTACGCGTGTCGAACAACTGCAGCGGTTAAAAACCAATTACAGCAAGGATTCCGAAAGTAGACGGACAACTGTTTACTTAGAAGATAAACTGGATAAACTAGATGACTGGTGGTCCAGTTACACGGATGCAGACAACGAAATGAAAGACCAATACTTCGACGACCATCCAACGCATAGTTACTGGGCTGAGCGGGACACAGTAAAACAACTGTACACAACGTTCAAACGTGAGATAGAAAGGAAACTCGAAATAGCAACACGAGAGGAAATTCCAACGGGATCACCAACAAAAAAACCATTAACAACCGACCATAGTAGTGCTACAAACAATAGTAGTACCAACAGCAACCGCAGTACTACGAACAACTACGCGCTTGAACCAGAACAAGCACATCGGTACAAAACACAAGAGGTCAAAATGCGTCTTTGCTATAAGTTAATAGCCGATACAAATGAGCTGTTAGGAAAGCAGGGCAATCATGTCCAACTACAACATAAGCTGCAACAGCTGAATGCAAGGATAGCACAAATAGAACAACTGCACGAAGACATATTGGTGCACGCAAATGCAGGTGAAGAAGAACGTACAACTTACTTTACCGACGATTATTACTCTGCATTGGTCAACGAAAGTGAAACATTACGTTGTAAATTGGTTAAAAATGAACGCGGACAACAAACAACCGATAGTGAAAAAAGCAAGATAAAATTAAAACGGATTGAGATACCGCAGTTTTACGGAGAAACTCTGAAATGGGCAGCTTTCTACGATTTATTTAGAAAGTTGGTTCACGAAAATGACGATTTAAGCGACACCGTCAAAATGCACCAACTAAAAACAACAGTCCAAGGTAGTGCAGCTAGAATCATTGGTCATCTGGAAGCAACAGGGGTGAATTACCAAGATGCTTGGAAGCTATTGGTAAATCGGTACCAAAATAAGCGGCAAATGGCAACAACACATATCAACCACATTTTGAATTTCCCCAGCATGCATGCAGAATCAGCAACAACTATGAAATCGTTATACGATACATTAACGGAAAGCATGCATGCCATCAAAAACTTGGGCGTAATAACCATATCTTGGAATTACATAGTAATTCCAATTGTAATCAGAAAACTAGATAATGAAAGTTTGAGGCTGTTTGAGATGACCATTCCTGATCCTCGTGAGATGCCAACAATAGAGGAATTTCTGGCATTTTTGGAACGCAGATTCCAAGCCTTAGAAGCCGCCAGACCAAAATCACTCACCTTTCGCAATTCCGGACCAACTCAACAACCAGGCACCACTCCACAATTACCAAGACTTAAAAATCTACACGTAAAAGCTCAACGGACATGCATTAATTGCAAGCAGACACATGAACTTCAAGACTGCTTGAAGTTTCAACAAATGTCTACATTGGAACGTAGCAGATTGATCAATCAACACAATCTGTGTAAAATATGTTTGGAAAAATTTCATCAACCGTGTTTAAAATCAACACGATGTTTAGTATGCAAAGGAGCCCACCACACTCTCCTACACTCTAATAATCACCCACAACGTACAATGCTTACCAAAAGGGTGGATGACAATCCAAAAAAGGAAGCAAACGAAACATGCATTGTGACTAATCATTTTGTAAACCAATTTGAACAACCATCTGGTACACTATTGGCCACAGCAATGGTTGAGGTACAAAATGGAAAGCAACAACCAACCCTGTTACGAATGTTAATAGATCCCGGTTCACAAATCTCATTTATCACCAACGAGGCATCAAAGAAAATCAAACAACCGCCGATAAAAACGCATGTGGAGATTAGTGGCTTAAATGATAGCGATATCACGACTGCCACAAAATTAGTCACTTTTCGAGTAGGAGCACGATTTTCTTCAAACTTCTCCATGGAAATGGAAGCATTAGTATTGCCGAATATAACTCGGCCACTACCTGAACAACATTTCGATAATCAAAGATAGGAACATTTAAATAATCTACTGTGGGCGGACCCAACTTACAACCAACCAAATAAAATTGACATTTTATTAGGTGCGGATTATTACCCAAATATCCTGATGAACCAAGTTATAAAAGGAAATCAAGGCGAACCAATCGCCCAACAAACGGAGCTAGGATGGATCATATTTGGAAATATTGTAAACGAAAAATCCCCGAGCGTCCAATCCATGGTTACCTTGGTAGATATTGAAAACCAGTTAAAGCGGTTCTGGGAAGTGGAAGAGATATCATCCAAAAACTTTATGACAGAAGAAGAAAGAATGTGTGAAGAGCATTATCGACAGAATTACTGTCGAACCACCGACGGCCGCTACATGGTACGTATTCCGTTTCAACAAAACATAACATCAATCGGTTCATCCAAACAACGAGCACTTGCTAGGTTCATTCAACTAGAACGACGTTTGTCAGTAGTTAATGAATTTTCTACTAGATATCGAGAGTGTATAGAAGGGTATTTCAACCAGGGACACCTCATTGAAAGTAATGGACATACGCAGAACGAATATTACATTCCTCACCACGCAGTAGTCAAAACCACCAGCACTACAACAAAATTAAGGGTAGTATTTGACGCATCAGCTAAGACCGATAAAAACGTTAGCCTAAATGAAACTCAACTCGTGGGTCCAAAATTACAAGAAGATCTGATGTCAATTTTAATTCGATGGAGAAAATACAAGGTGGCGTACACAGCAGATATAGAACAAATGTATAGACAGGTAAAAGTACATCCCGATGATCAACAATATCAGAAAATATTATGGAGGAAGACGCCAGATGAAGTTATAAAATCATACCAGCTAACAACCGTAACTTTCGGTATGTCATCTGCGCCATATCTGGCTATCAAGACATTGCAGCAATTAGCAACAGATGAAAAAGTGAAATTCCCGATTGCGGCCAACATAATAATGAGCGACTTCTACGTGGATGACGTATTATCAGGAGGTAACACCCTCGAAGAAGCTCAAAAAGCACAAAACCAACTTATCAGTGCACTTAAAACCGGAGGATTTAATCTAAGAAAATGGGCGTCTAATTATCCTCAACTATTAGAAGCTGTCGGTTCAGAGTCGAGAGCTCTCGAGCCGATCATAATTAACGACGATGCTGTAAAAACATTAGGATTGCTGTGGAACCCTACAACCGATACCTTCGAATTCAAGGTGAACCTTAACGAAAAAAATGGTATCATGACAAAAAGAAAGATGTTATCCGAATCATCAAAGGTTTTCGATCCATTAGGATGGTTGTCTCCAACCTTAATACAAGCCAACATTTTAATGCAAACTCTATGGATCTCAGGCGTTACGTGGGATGAGAAGCTGCCTGAAGACGTCGAAAATAAATGCTGCCAATACTATGCCTCTCTCCCGAAGCTAGAGGCGATCAAAATCCCAAGGTGGATCAACTTCAACTCTACGTTACCAGGAGAGTTGCATGGATTTTGTGATGCTTCAGAAGCGGCTTATGCAGCAGTAATATATTTTTACGATAGATCGTTAAATAAGGCAACTTTGTTAACATCAAAAACCCGGGTGGCACCAATAGCAACCAAGTTAACGCTACCAAGGCTAGAGTTATGTGGAGCCAGTCTGCTTGCTAATCTAATGAGCAAGGTACAACAGGACATGAAATTCGATAAAACACCAACCTATTTTTGGACGGATTCTATGATTGTTTTGGGATGGGTGAAAAACAAGCCTTACAAATTTAAAACATTCGTAGCAAATCGAATCTCGGAAATCCAGAAGTTAACTGCCTCATCTCAATGGTTTTATGTAAAATCATCCGACAATCCCGCAGATTGTGCATCCCGGGGTATTGAAGCCAATCAATTAATCATATACAATTTATGGTGGAACGGTCCTCAACACGTCTTCAAAACGGCAATCCAACTAACACCAATGAAACTAGAAGGAACGCTAGATCAATTGGAGCTGAAACAACCGATTGTTGGGGCCACGACAGTGACATCAAATAACCCGATTGAGAATTTATATCGAAGGCATTCCAATTTCAATACAATAAAAAAGATTCTAGTATATGTATTGAGATTTATTGACAAAAGCCGAAGGAATACTATAAACAACCAAGAAGTTCCCACGACAGAAGAACTAAAAAAAGCTACCCAAGTATTGATCAAACTGGCACAGAGGCAACGCTTCAGGAACGAAATTTACGATCTTACAAACCAGAAAGGAGTGGCAAATAAAAGTAAGATTAAATCTTTGTCTCCTTTCATGCAGGATGATATCTTACGCGTTGGTGGCCGAGTCCAAAACACAACCTCTTGGAGCTACGACGAGAAACATCCGATTATTGTCCCAAGAGATCATCCCATTACTAAACTATTGATTGAACAAGCACATAAACAAACAATGCATGGAGGAACACAATTAACCCTGGCTCATCTTCGCACCAGGTACTGGATCATCCACGGTCGGAATCTAACAAGACATTTCATATCGAAATGTACAAGATGTCATCGTTTCAATGCAAAAACAGGAACACAGCTAATGGGTAATTTACCAGCCGCCCGGATTACTCCCGGAAGATCATTTTTGAAAACTGGAGTCGACTATGCGGGACCTCTTCTGATTCGAACAACAAAGGGAAGAGGTCACAAGGCACACAAGGGTTATTTAGCGATTTTTGTTTGTATGACAACCAAGGCCATACACATTGAGCCAGTCAGTGATCTAACTAGTGAAGCATTCATCGCGGCATACAAAAGATTCACTGCACGTAGAGGATTATGCAGTGATTTGTATAGCGACAATGGTACCAACTTTGTCGGTGCTAAAAATCAACTTGAACGCGAATTAGCTGCACTAATTCGTAATTCAAATAAGGAAATTGCGCAATTATTAGCAAATGATGAAACAACATGGCATTTTATACCACCGGCTGCACCACATTTTGGAGGACTATGGGAAGCGGCAGTTAAGTCAGTAAAAAGATGCTTAATAAAATTCATTGGAGAAGCAACATTGACTTTTGAAGAATTATCAACGGTTACTTCACTAATAGAAGCTTGCTTAAATTCAAGACCACTGGCACCACTATCAACCGATCCTACAGATGTTACCTTCTTAACGCCTGGACACTTTTTAATCGGTGCACCTCTAAAAGCAATTCCACAAGATGCAATAGCAGAAACAACCATTCACGGTATAACACGTTGGAAACTTGTAGAAAAAATTAAACAAGATTTCTGGAGAAGGTGGCATAGCGAGTACTTAAATCAATTTCAACATAGAAGAAAATGGTCAGATGAACAACCAAACATGAAGATAGGGGACCTGGTTCTCATCAAAGAGGACAAAATTCCTCCATTAAAGTGGCTAACTGGTCGAGTGATGGAAATACATCCAGGCATAGACCAAAAGGTTCGAGTAGTCTCACTTCGTGGCCCGGGAGGGACTCTTATAAAAAGACCGATTCACAAACTTTCACGACTACCAATAGAACATGAGAACGAAACCAACCAAACAAATACACATTCAGCGGTCGAGCAACCTCAACAACCAACGATACCTTTACGTGTTCAACCTCCCCGAGAAGTTAAAAAGAAAAGACAAGTATATCACAATAAGGTAATATTCAAAAAAGGACCAACGATGAGACTAATAATCTTGATGCTCGGCATGATGCAAGGGCTTTTCTCCCTTGGAACATCTGAAAGCACTGTAGAACCGCTACCAACGGACGCCGGCATATATTTCCACAACACCGGAACTGTTAACCTGATGGCATTGCGGTGGAAAATAATTGTAAACTACAACCTATCAGGATATTGGGACGACATCAGCGCTATAGAATACTACATCAGTCATCTAAATAACACTTGTCAGACGGGGTGGACGGGGGGGAAGAGACCAAAACTCTGTGATGTAGTGGTACACCAGCTAACTGAACAAATGCAGGAAATTACATCGCAAAATGCCCTACTCAGGTCAACGAACAAGGACCACGCTCTGAGGAAACGTGACATAGGTGATACAATAGGATACATTCTCGGTGATGCGTTCGGCATCATGAATCAAAGAGATGCTTCACATATAGAGAATCAACTGGAAAAGGCAGAAGATAATGAAGAATATTTATTGGCATTAATCCAAAATCAAACGTCAATCATAGACTCAACAATAAATGTATTTAAACACGACAGAGAGACGACTGCTAATCATTTTAAAATTATCGCCCAGCAGTTCTTATATCTCGATGGAAAAATCCAACAATTATCCATAGATGGTGATCATTATGACAGGGTACAATCTATTACAACATATACTATTCAAATAATGATGATCATGAGGCGAATAGCAGATAAACAACGAGTTATTATCGATGTTATTATAAATGCCCATCAAGGACATATCCATCCAGCCCTGTTGGCCCCTCAACAATTGAAAGAGGAAATCAACCGAATTAAGGATTATATTTCACCAACCATGATGATCCCTGAAGGCGATGACGATAATAGCCTTGGGCACATTTACAACCTGCTAACCGTGCAGACAAGAGTCACGAATAATCATATCCTCTTTCTCATCCAGATGCCTTTAGCATATTCGGAGACGTATCAATTATTTCACATAGTACCAATCCCAAAAATCGAAAATGGTCAATTACACATAATAATGCGAACAACAGAATACCTCATAGTAAATATGCATCGAGAACGTTTCGCTCCTCTAACTAACGATGAACTACAACAATGCGTTCAAATTAAAAATAATGGATATTTATGTACCATTTCTCCAATTTACAACATACAATCAAATCAGTCACAATGTGAAATGAACCTATTAAGACATATAGCGCAGAATTTGAACGGTTGTACAATAACTATATTGCACCAACGGAACTATTGGATGCCAGTAGACACAAACAAATGGCTATTTTCAGTAACAGCACCAAAAATCGTTGATCTAATATGTGATCGTCAGATAACCACAATGAAGCTGCAAAATTCTGGGATACTCAGTCTGGATCGGAAATGTACTTTAAAAAACGGGCATTTTTATCTCACAACTATCGACGAAAAATCCTATATGATTAATTCGTCTTTTGCTGCATCAATAAAGATTCAGAGTGAACTGAAAAACTCATCATATTTATCGGAGCTACCGACGATTCCATCAGAGAGAGGCACCAACAATTCAGCGGACCTCAGTTTAAATAAGGACATAATTAATCTTGAAACGGCCATTGCACAACAAAAATTAAAGGAAACGGCCTTACCTAAATCAATGGACTCTTCTAATAGAGGGCATCACATTCATCATTACGTGATGACTTACACCATGGTGATCATAGGACTGGTCATAATTTTGTTATATCTCTGCAGACGCAAGACAAATCACCGGGTTTCCTCCGAAGACATGTCACCACCACAACGACCAACGTCACGGCCAAGGTCTCTCAATTGTACAGCCCCGCAGTATGTTCAATCACGGGTTTGAACATGGAATAATTTATTATATATGTTCAAGCACATAACATTAGCGACACAAATGTGTCGAATCAGCAACAATAAGTATGCGAATAGCTAAATATTATGTGACGGCTTATATTTCCATTATCTCCGGCGCGCATACACTTATTAAATTCATAAGATCAGCAAAAGTATTGTCCATATAATGAATAACATAAACACATATTTTTTAATTTAGGTAAAATTGTAAGCTCAGCAACTTGATAATTGTAATTATATGTATTAATTTTGTATATAAACCAAAAGAATCTAATAAAAATAAAGTAGTTTAAAACAACACTTCAGACTGTTATTGTCATAGCCCTCACCAGTGGTAAGCGGATAACAGTTCACTAAAATATCGAAAAGCTATATCAAACATCAACACTGATATAACAAGTAGCGAAACATAATCAAGTGAGAAATGTTACAGTTTCACATTATAAGATTTGTGTATGGTAAAATAGAAATTCTTATTTGATTTACAGAATGATTAATGGTCGTTGTTGGTGTCAGTCGTCTACATATATGTACATAAATACATTTCTTCTAGATTTCTTAGAATTTGTATTTTATGCCATATGCACTCGTGTGTTTGTTATTTCAATTTAGAGGTATGCAACTACGAGTATTGAAAAATAAAAAATTAATTAAATGCGAAAATTTTTCTATACAATCTGGTGTCAAATTACAATATCGTGAATACATGTTGCATGTCAATATTAATACCAGTAGATTGATCTGCCTATACCAATAATAATATTTGATTACTGCAACAAATTAAAATTCTTCTAGCGGACAATATATAAACGCCTCGCAGGAAATAGCGATCAATATTCAATGTAGTGTCGTGAATTATCGAACTGTAATCAGAAGGCGCCGTTCTATAAACTACTTCAAGGTAAAAAATCTATAAATTTTTATGATGGATTGACGGCTGCATATTCCTATTTTTAAATTTTATATTTTTCTGGACGATGTACGACAAAGAAAATACCGTTAGAATTTTAATATTGCTGCAACTCTCAGTGCAATTATTATAACAAACTTAATAACCCGTTTTGATGATCAAACTGTGGATTCTGTACGCGGATGTGTCAAAAATGATCCATCTATGTCGCTTCGTCGACGTGCTACTCTATTGGGCGTCTCCAGAACATCGTTCCGACGTATTTTGAAACTTGATCTGACGATGTTTATACAAAACTCAATTTGCCCAAGAATTATTGTCGAGGGATGCTGTACAACAAGTCAGTCCGACTTGTCGGACAACAAGTTGTCCTACCCTGTATAAACGAAGATTACATGTTAAAACAAAATATGGTCATTCTATGTTTCCTGCTTTTTGATGAAAATCTATTCTCTCTTTTTTTATTATTTTTGCATTCTATTCTGAGGCCGAAGCATTTCCTACTCTTTCGCGGTTCGCTTTTCACGTCCTTAGGACGTACTGCTATAGGAGTATAGGACCGATTTTCGTAGAAGATGGGACGGCCCATAAGCTTTGCATCTCGACAGGTGATTATAGTGGCTGCGTACCAATAGTTGGGTAAATCAACAAATTATCGGACAAATGGCGCAGTGGTTAAAGCTTTGGCACTTGGACCGGGAGGTACTGGGTTCGAATCCCACCAGACGCTGGATGCAAAGCGAATTTCCTTCATCCATTATGATCGGTGATGTTAATAAACACAAGTAAGACCCTCTGTTGGAGTGCAGAATTCAGCGCCGACTCGCCGTCCATGTCAGTGTGCAAGTTGACATGGTTCTTGCAATGTGCAAGTGGTATACTGTAATTGTGTGAATGGGTGGTGTGTGCGTGAATGAAAAGGAGGGTATTAATTGACCTTAAAAGGACGTTTAAAAATAAAAAATCAATAACTACGGTAAAAATCAGTTTTAGTACAGATTTTTCGATGAGATTGTCATAGTGTTTTTGAAAAATAATTGAATGATGAGGCCGCACTAAAATTAGTAAGAATCTCAGCGTGCTGAGTTCCTCGATCTGCTATTGAAACGACACATGTTATGCTTAGGCTGTGTGCCAAACTGCTAAACTTAGGGTAAAAGTTTATTTCAGGTAAATTTGCGGTAAATTCAATTATTTTCCTAAATCTCTATAGAGAACTGTTTGTAGATCTGACGGCAAAAAAATTAACCTGATTGGGTCTTTTTTTATATGTTAATTTTTATTTTCATAAAGTATGCCGTGCTAAAATTTCATATAATAAAAGACCCAATCAGCTTATTTTTAATGCGCCAGATGTCACTACCCCGGACATTTATAGTTCTCAATAGAGAACTGCTTGTAGATCTGACGGCAAAAAAATTAACCTTATTGGGTCTATTTTTGTTTGTTAATTTTTATTTTCATAAAGTATGCCGTGCTAAAATTTCATGTAAAAAAAGACCCAATCAGTTTATTTTTAATGCGTTAGATGTCACTACCCCGGACATTTATAGTTCTCAATGGCAAATTGATCGAAAAATTTGTCCTAAACCGAGTTTTACCGTAGTAATCGATTTAAAGTTTAGCACACAGCCAAAATTGAGCAATGCTCAATTTTTAATTTTTGTCGTACGATATAAAAAAATATGGCTGACCTTCGCTTCAACCAATCAGAGCGATTATTATTTATGTCTGTCAGATACAACTTGTACATGAATCATCGCCTTTAATTTCGTTTTAAGGCTATGTGCCAAATAGGTAAATCGATTACTAGGACAGATTTTTCGATTAGTTTGCCATAGAGATTTAGAAAGATAAATGAACTTACCGCAAATTTACCTGAAATGGACTTTTACCTTAAGTTTGGCAGTTTGGCATACAACCTAAGCATAACATGTGTCGTTTCAATAGCAGTCGAGGAACATGGTTCAAATGTAAATCGTTGAGCGAATATAGCACGCTGAGATTCATACTAATTTTAGTGAGGCCTCATCAAATTTTTCAGTAAATTCAACTATTTTTCAAAAACTCTATGGCCCAAACTTTGGGCGCTTTCTTGTTACTTCTAGCTTTATTATAGACCAAATATTTTCATTGGGATTTTAGTCTGGACTATACGGGGGCCAGCACAACACATCGATACTTCTTTCTTTGAAGTATTTTTTTACCTTTAAATGAAGAGATAAGAAAAAAAAATCAAGTTTTTAACAAATTATTTATGTTTATCTGAAAGCCAATATTTTATCTACAATTCAAATTTAATAACTCACAACTTTGGCGGTACGGCACGGATCGTTGTCCTGTTGAAAAATAAATTTGCAAGTCTCGCCAAAAACCTTTAACACAGAATGCTTAAATTCGTTGTGTAGGACCTGCAGATGAACAGCTGCTGCAATGCTGGAACTAAGGAAGCACAATCGACCGGTTTCATTTCCAAAAAAGCATCCCAGACCACAACTCCTTCATTTTTCGGTTGAAGTCTTAAAAGACATTCGTTGTCAAGCCTCTCGCCCGGTTTTCTTCTTACGAGAATTCTTCAATCTGCCCATAGCAAAAGTTGTTTTTTCACTAATAATGTGAACTCAGGCTTCTGGACTGGTTTAAGTGCCCTCAAACAAGCTTTAACAAGTCCTTATCTCACTAAGCTGGCTGAAATTTCTTTTCCCGTTGCTCGCTCAACATCCCGTCTTATGTCCGATGAAGTTTTAAAACGGTTCCGACGACATTGTAATACTATGAAACGATCTTCCACTGGCGTGGTCTTTCTGAGCCTTCCAGAGCCTTTCTTTCTTTGTGTACTGCCTATCTCTCGCAATTTTTATATATTTCATGCGACAGTACTTTTAGGAATGTTTAATCTTTCTGCTATTTTGCGCGTGGTTAAATTTTCTCGCGCCCAAATCAACATATTGCTTTTACACTGCTCACTAACTTTTCCCATTTTTTTAAACTAAAAATGCACTTTATTCTTTATTTGACTAGGATCACTTACAGAATAACTTAATCTTACAAAATATGCACTATTTATACTAAAAAAAAACATTACAGTCAATAAAACATCTGCACCCTAATGTCGGCCAAGAACGGTAGGCGTAAAATAAAATAATGCTTGACCAATTTTTTTGCACATCAGTTGCGGAGTTGTACCGGTGTAATAAATACAAAAGGCGGTCCAACAAAATATTAATATTAAAGATAGAACTTCTATCAATCAATAAAAAACAAAAAAAAAAATAAAAAATAAGTGTTTAATTTATTCCATTACTTTAAACCCAATAAACGTATTTTGAATATTTTGGGATTTTCCGCGGTTTTTCCCCTAAATTGCAGGTACATTTTTTTTCAAAAAATTACGCCATACATGTATTTAAAATGAAACAATTGCGTTCAAAAGTTTTGTAATTTTAGCAAAAAAATGATCCAATTTGCAATAAAATATGTTTGCCCAATTTTTTTTCCCAGCACTGTACATACGCGTGTCTGGTAACCCAACGGGGACATCTCCAGGAGTGGCGATGTACAATTTTGAAAATAATCGAAAAGCGAAAAATTCTATAATCATTAAGACATAGTGTATTAGAAATTTAACCAATTCATAACATTAAAGAAGTCGACCTCAGATGTTTCAAAATATATCGGCTGGTGTGGTTGGACATCTCTAGTAGGTATTCGTAGACATTTGTAAAATACATCAAAATACATAGACATTTCTAAAATCTGTAAAAGTAGCAAAACTCGTTAGAGTTCTGTTCATCCTCGCTACGGTAGGGGATCAAGGTAGGTAAATCCATTCCAAAATAGTGGTCGGTAATCCGGTACAGACACAGCATCTATAGTTTTAAAATTTTATTCTAATGGGTTCGTCGCTTGTTTAGGAATGTCAATTTCCTGTTGAAGGAAATCGCCCCATATAGATAGAGTTCAACGGAATCGGATACAAATCACTGTTAGTGTAAAATATTGTGTGATTTGTTAAAAATCAAATTGTTTTTTAGCCATAGCAAGGTTCATCAGAATCGAGTAACGTGCACCACAATTTTAGTACACTGTTTCAGTTATCGGAACCCCAAACCCCCGCTTTTCCACAATTTATACAATTCTTCAAAAAAATTGAAAACATTTCAAAAATTTCCAGGAATAATTGCCAAATTTAGATTTATTGCTATAATTAATAATTAAATGTCGCAATAGTATACATAAAAATGTATAGTATTGCCATAAGCAACTTTTTCGATTTTCGGGGATAGAAATTTGTGCTATCTTCACAGAGGTCTATTAAGTACCTCCAGCTCTTCAATTAGTTCTTGGAATAGGTCTCAGTCAGTTTTATTATTTGTTATCTTAGGCAAGTTATCCTTGTTAATTAACATTGTGCTGAGTGTCATGATAACAGGTGAATGGTCATAATATATCCCCTCGCTATTTTCAAGACCTCCGTGAAGCTAGCCCGAATTTTCAGCCCGAAATTTTAATTTTTTACGTATGGCAATACAACTTCTGTCATGACACAAAATATAAGCAAATTATAACTATAAACCAAATTTGTGTCACACGCAAATTATAACTATTAATTAATTGTGTATTAAATAAATATCGAACTAATCGTGGTTTCTAAATTTTGATAAAATAATAAAAAAAAAATATTACTGCTGAAAAATCAAATTAAAAAAATTATTAGGTCAAGTTTACAAAAAAAATTCTAAAAATATTTTCAGTGGAATTATGGGAACTAAATTCAGCTTGAGAAAAAGTTTATCGGATATTAATTGGAGTAAATTCTATTATATCTCGCCTTATAAAGGATTCACGAGCACTTGACCTATGTATTTCACAATTGCTAAAGATTTGACTAGAAACCGACAGAATTTCACAAAAATTCTATCTGGAATTATCTGGATATAGTCGTTTGAATATCGCCTTAGAAAAGATTTACAACCACTTCACTTATAAAAAAGGATTCGTTAAAATCTTGGCTACAAAACTAGAATATTTCCTGAAACATCCTTACAGGATATAGTCGTTTGAATCTCTTCTCACAGGTGATTCACGAGCATTTGGCATATACCACCGGATTCGTTGAAGTTTTGACTACAAACCGAGAAATTTTTAGAAAAATTCTATCTGGAATTACCTAGATATATAGTCGTGTGAATCTCTACTCACAGGCAATTCACGAGCACGAATTCGGAGATATATGCCAAGTGCTCGTGAATTGCCTGTGAGTAGAGATTCACACGACTATATATCTAGTTAATTCCAGATAGAATTTTTCTACAAATTTCTCGGTTTGTAGTCAAAACTTCAACAAATCCGGTGGTATATTGCCAAGTGCTCGTGAATCGCTTCTCAGACGAGATTCAAACGTCTTTATCCCGGTTATTTCCGATAATTTTTCTAGAAATCTCTCAGTTTGTAGGCCAAACTTCAATCGACTATATATAAACAACAAATTAAAAGTTCAATCACGTAATGCTAATTAAGTTTCCGCATTGTCGTTTTCATGTTAGGTTTGGGCTTTGTAGGTTTCCAAACAATTGAGGGGATAATTTAAAAATACGTAAAATTATATTTATAATTTCGGGCTGAATGCTCTAAATGTCATAACAGATTACCATGACACATTTTACTGTCGCGATAGTGGTAGTTTTCGGGCTGGGATATAAAACTTTCTCGATAGCTGTAGTTTAGTATTGCTAACGGGGTTTTTCAACTGAATATCGGGCTAGGTAGCTTCATATATTACTATTATCTTAAAAATACATAAAAGTAATTTTAAAATTTCGGGCTGAATGTTATAAATGTTATCACATTGTATCATGACACTATTTACTATCGCGATAGTGACATTTTTTCGGGCTGGGATAGTAAACTGTCATGATAGTGATAGTTTAGTGTTGCCACCGCGTTTTTTCGGGCTGAGTATCGGGCTAGCTTCATATACATATTTTCGAGGCACATGTAGTCCTCGGTAATCCCTTTCGTTACATAATCAATGAGATCTGGTATTTTATTTATATCAGAAGGCCAATACTGAAGGCATTCTGTTCCAGAATGGAAATCGCAGTTGTTTACCCGACCCGCTTCGAAAAGCTCCCCAATAGGTGTTTTTTGCATTAAAGTCACCACCAATAATAAAATTGGATCCTAGTGATCTAAAGACTCTGCTATAATCTTCTTTGTTTAGATTATAACGTGGAGGGCAGTAGATAGAGGAAATACTCTATTCATTTTCGTTACATATTAGTTTCAACTTTAATCAGGTTCTTCATAGTTTTTGACATTCTTTTTCACTATTACTGATGATCCTCCCCTCGCGTTTCCTCCTGTGTGAACAGCATGATAACATTCATAACCACATAATTTAATAAATGACGTTTCTGTCAAATGGTTTCCCGATTTTTTCTAAATTTAGAAAAATTTCTAACTCTGGAGCATGCTGTGCTAGTCCGTTCACGTTCCTGGTGACAATTCTTAATGTTCAGCTCATTTTCATTTAAGAGAGCTGATGCCCCGTTCGTGGTTTCTTGCTTTTCTAGACGCTTATATAAAGCTTCTTGCTTTGCTAGTCTAGCGTTTATGGCTTCTATGCTTCTACATATCCTTTTGAGAGGTTCATCAGTAATAGCATTAGATTATTGTTAAACAATTTGCGAGGAGGTTTTCCGCCCTGTACCTATAACTGGTGGCTTGGGCTCCGCTTGGTTTTTACTTAATTTCTCTCTGGTATAACCTTAGAGTTTTGAAGAAACTGATCCATTTTGTTTCTTGGCCTTTGAAGTTCTTTGGCTACTTCACTTTGCAGGGTTGTCTCTATTTTCCTTAAACTCTTTCGTATTCCAGCACATTTTACACATCTAGGCTTCCGCCTCCAAAATTTGTGTGGTTGAAATCTTGGCATTTTTTGCATTGAGGTATTAGCCTCGCATTTCTCTTTAGGGGTTCTATTTTAACCCTCATATTTAGTATTGCGTTGATGTTGAAAATTTTTCAACTTTCTCCTTTTTATTAAAAGTAAGCGTAAGAGTTGGAGCCCCCTTTTTTTACTTCCTTGTTCTCAACTCTCTCTCGTTTTAGGATATTTACTGCATCTTCTATTTGCAGATCTTTTTTGCCTTTAGGTCCTCCATTATATACTCCTTCTTACACGTTGGATGAAGGCCTCTGCCCATAACCTTAATTGCACGGTTGTTTTTATCTTCGTATAGCTCTATATATATCGGAATCTGGTGTATTGTTTTTCCACAAGTTATTGTTTAGTACTCTGTTCACTACTCTGTATTCCTTAGTGGTCACTGATTTCATTATAGTTTTTATACTAGCAAATTCTGTTATACCGAATACTTTAATTGGTGGAGGAGCCTTTCGGTGCAACCTTTTGTTGTAAATTTTATTGCTGTTGTATTTGTTGCTGATGTGCTGGACTAGTTATAGTAGTACCAGACACACTAGCTTGCGATTGTTCTCCAACTTCAGGCGAGAAATCCGCTCTTCCGCTCTTCATGTTTTGGTAGGTCTTTTTTCCTGTTCCTATTCAGTACCCAATCTGTTTCTCTTGCGAGTTACTCTTCATCAGTATGGAATTTAGTATTATAACTGGTGTACTATATGTACTTGCTTCGTTATAACTGGTTAGAGGGTTTTCATTAATCTCTATTTCCACTTTTTTGGGCTTCTTTAATTCTTCATTTTCCTTTTTTAGTTTGTCAACTTCACTTGTTAGTTGCGTTATAATCATTTCTATTTCACTTAGTTTCCAATAGAGTTCATCGTTTTCATTTTTCTGCTGATTTGCTGAGTTAGTTTGTCTAGTTGGTGATCTTGACATTTATGAAATTCTTAAGAATGGGTATAGCAATGATTGGCTCACCCCAGTATGCATGGCAGTGGCCTCGTTAGAGGGTGGATTAGCCAACTGGGTAGTTGGTGTACCACCTGAGGTATTTTCTTCTTTTTCCGTTGTATTCATTGATTTAATTGATCACGCGAGGTGGATGCGCCTACCGAGAATTGCCAAAGTACTCAGTTACATCCGAAGCCCCCTGTGTGCCCACAGCTGAAGGGTCTTCATCTTCATAATGATTTTCTTGACATTCTTGACATTACCATTATGGATTTTTGATTTTCTTAGTGACATTCTTTTACTTCTTAACTTTCCCATCCTCTTGTATCTCCATGGAGTCTTCGACACCCGGCTTTTCTTCGGAAATTTTCTCTCCTCATCTGTCTGCAACTCCTTCTTCTATAATTTCTTTTGTTTTCTTAACCTTTCTGGTAGTCTTTTTAATTTGTTTGAACTTGCCATCTTCTTCAATTTGCACTTCATGTGCGTCATTTGGTAATTTCCTTTGGTTTAGTCTTCTTGATCTTCTTAGTGATTATCTTTATTTTTCCGAATTTGCCATCTTCTTCAACCTTGACACAGTTTCTATAATGGTTTGTTATTTTTTCGTTTGTTCTAATCTTTCAGTTTTCTCTTCTTTAATTAATTAGTTATAATTAATAATTTTCCTGATCCTCGTAACTATACCATTCTCCAGTACTTCTTCAATTTCGTCAATAACTGATAGCACTTCAAAACTTCTTCCGGTGTATCTTCTATGATCTCCTCCCCTGGGACTGCTTTGATCCTCTTCACATTCTCTGTTGTTTTATGATTTTCTTGACTTTTCCATGTTTTTGAACCTCAACTGTTTCCTCGACGGTCGGTTTTTCATCAGTTGCTTCATCATATACCTGAGAGAACTCTTCAATTTTTTCTGGTGTTCGTCAGTGATTACTTATGTAATTTTGGTGTTTTCAACCACATAAACTACTGTTTGAACGATTTCTTTAGTTTTCTTGATTTTTTGGTGGTTTTCATAATTTGTTTGAATTTTCCGTCTTCTTGAATTTGGATGATTTTTTCGATAGTAGATTGATCCTCCACTAGTTTCTCAGGTACTCCTGCTTTTTCTTCCATGATTTCTTTGGCAACTTCTTGAGGTTAAACTTTCTTTACCCTCTTTATGATTTTCTTGGTTGTCTTGACTTTGCCATCTACTTGAACTTTAACAGTTTCTTTAACTGTTGGTTTTTCTTTTGGAGTTTTCAAAAAACTCTTGAGGGATATCTTCTGCTTGTTCTGGTCAGTGACTTTTTATGTAATTTCGGTTTCTTCAACAATTTTTTTTTCTTTTGGTTTCCTTATTTTCTGTAGAAACTATATTTTGAGCATCTAAGACTTTTAGATAGACCAGCTCGAGAACAGTAAATATATCGGGGGCTCGTAAATATATTTAGCTCGACTGTTATAAAAGTTGAAATATTCATCAAAATTATGAACTTTCCAACATCTATAAAACATAGTAAAATTCATCCTAATTATATCCCATTCTCTAAAGACCCCGTAAATTGGATGATCTACTTGAACTTTACTTAGATTGCACAAATTCGTCCCAAACATTAAGAATTGCATCCAGTTTTATAATTTTCTTTTAAATAAAATCCAGTTGGAGGAATAACAAATTTGAAAGTGTAATTTCAGTTGGTCATAAAATCACCTACCACTTTTTAAGTTTAATCTTTGTTGAAGTTTATTTAATGGGTTTTACGCGTTTTTCTGTTGACATAATTTTGTCAATGTGTTAGATACCTACAATTAGTTTAAAAAGGCACACTGAAAAGTGAAAGTGAAGCTTATTACTACCTATCACCAAATAATATCAATGCTGGGCAACTCTTTGACTCGCCTAAACTTAAAAGTTAACAACAGCGAAAAAATTTCAAAATTAGTCACCCGAACGCTATTCTCGATATATCGCACACGAATAAGAATATTAAATATGCCAAATTTGTTAAACACAACCATTTAATATTCAACTCGTCAAAAAGTCAAACAAGCGACAAAAGAAACTCTATTTAATTTCGTGGTTTCACAAATAAATAAAACTGTTACCGGCTTGAATAGTCTAAGAGCTTGCTATACAGTATCTAGGTAAATACGCGAGTACATCACAAACAAATAAGAAGAAACGTTTCTTAAGCCAAACACAATGTACATGATATACATTTTAATGTTAACAATTTGTGCTGTACCGATTACGATTTAATATTTTCTACGACTGGGTGGGTAAATTCTAATTGTTACTTGTAATATTGATTTTATACTTTTTAGAATTTAGCCAGCTAGGTATATCTGCATAATAAACAAATCTTATTACTGTTTTACATAAGTATACAAATGTTCGTACAAGCAAACGCGCGCAGCTCATAACAAAACAAGAGAGACCGTTAATTCGCGCCTACGACAACATTTTTGTTGTGTTCCAATGTACATAAGTTGACTCAATTCTTATATTATATGAATGTACTTATTGTATCGCTATAATTATGTTTATAGGTAGTTTCAATAAAGACTATTTGCTGTTTATATTTTAGTATAAATAACCTCATAATAGAGTATTAAATTTACCGTTAACAAAAAACGTGGTGTACTGCTTTTGACATTGTGTTTAGCGTTGTAAGATAAAGCAATATTTACATCCTGTAGAAAACTAGATCAAACTGGTTAATGAGCTGAATTCTTATTTGTCGTACTTCTTTGCAAGCTGTATTCCTTGCCGTTCTTCAAAAATACTTTCTTCTTGCCATATTTATTATTTACAAGAACAGCATTTAAAATAAGTTAAACTAGCAAATAACAGATCTTATTATACTTATATCTTATCCCCAATGACCACGTGAATGGTCGGCCATTGTGAATTGTTATGTAAAAATTTTTGCACGGTGTGAAGTTAACACTTCCATTATGTTATCATATTGCTGACGTTTTGCCTTGCTCCATCTTCTAATTATTTTTGGTAATCTCCCTAAACCTTTTTATTAAATACCAAAATTTTTAAAGTAGCTCAAGAGTTCTATTACGTTGTAAAAATTTTCACACATTGGCTGCGTACCAATAGTCGGTAATAATGCACGGTGAAAATTTGTAGTTAATTTCCAAGTTCAAAGGGGTGAAACCTCATATGTGTTATGGTATGGCAAAGGGAAAATGGTTTTTACTTTTTCTTTCTCGTTTGTAACGACAAGTAAATCCTTGATGTGATATCCCTCGGCCTTTTAATTTGGATTATTTTATAGATTGCTTGCTGCTGGCACTATTTCCTTTAAAAGGATTTACCTGGTTCAACAATGTTTCTCGAAACACGTTCGCAATTGCATGGGAACGTCAGCGGTCTCATACGAAACGACACATTTCACAACAGGATGTGCTAAAACAGAATGTCACAAAACAGGATATCACAAAACAATACATAGTACACTTTAGTACATGGTACGGAACAGGACCGATTAAAACAGTACATCACAAAACAGTACATGGTACACTAAAGTACATGGTACGGAAGAGTAAATCGCAAAACAGTACGTATTAAAAGAGAACACCACAAAATAGTTAATAATCAATTTTACGGTTTTAATAACTTAATCTTGCAGGTTTTAATTCCAAAAAATTGTTTAAGTTTTATTTATTGTTACAAAATAGATCAAAAATTTAAATAAATATATAAATAAAAAAAATATATTATTTATATATTTATTTAAATTTTTGATGTATTTTGCAACGATCGAGTATTAGCGATTTAATTAAAATAATGTTATAATATATTGTTAGGTGAAGGGATATTTTATTATAACTTAAAGGATTTACTGTCAATTTATCGTGAACAATTTATCGTAAGCAATTTATCATAGAACAATTTATCGTAGAACAATTTATCGTGGAAACAATTTATCGTGGAATCAATTTATCGTGGAAAAATTTATCGTAGAACAGTTTATCGTGGACAATTAATCGTAGAACAGTTAATCGTTGACAATTTATCGTATAACAGTTTATCGTGGACACAATTGATCGTAGAACAAGTTATCGCGTGGCGTATCAAAATTAGTGGAATTCTTATGATTTTTGCAAAAAGTTCTGGAATATGGCCATGTGGGACGGAACTCGGTAGTTTCTTAATCGATTATGATGGGATTGGGTATGTTGGATGGAAATGGGATTATTGAATGATTTTTGGAAGAAGTTCTGGAATATGGCCATGTGGGACGGAACTCGGTAGTTTCTTAACCGATTAAGATGGGATTGGGTATGTTGGATGGAAATGGGATTATTGAATGATTTTTGGAAGTAGTTCTGGAATATGGCCATGTGGGACGGAACTAGGCAGTTTCTTAACCGATTATGATGGGATTAGGTATGTTGGATGGAAATGGGATTATTGAATGATTTTTGGAAGAAGTTCTGGAAATTTGGCCATGTGCGACGGAACTCGGTAGTTTCTTAACCGATTATGATGGGATTGGGTATGTTGGATGGAAATGGGATTATTGAATGATTTTTGGAAGTAGTTCTGGAATATGGCCATGTGGGACGGAACTCGGCAGTTTCTTAACCGATTATAGTGGGATTGGGTATGTTGGATGGAAATGGGATTATTGCATGATTTTTGGAAGAAGTTCTGGAATATGGCCATGTGGGACGGAACTCAGTAGTTTCTTAACCGATTATGATGAGATTGGGTATGTTGTATGGAAATGGGATTATTGAATGATTTTTGGAAGAAGTTCTGGAATATGGCTATGTGGGACGGAACTCGGTAGTTTCTTAACCGATTAAGATGGAATTGGGTATGTAGGATGGAAATGGGATTATTGAGTGGTTTTTGGAATAAGTCCTGGAATATGGCCATGTGGGACGGAACTCGGTAGTTTCTTAACCGATTATGATGGGATTAGGTATGTTGGATGGAAATGGGATTATTGAATGATTTTGGAAAAAGTTCTAGAATTTGGTCATCTGGAACAGAACTCGGCCGTTCTGTTGAAGTGAGGTTCTTTAATGAATTATAAAAGAAGTTCTGGAATATGGCCACCTTGAATGGATGTCGGCCCATGCTTAGACGCATCTTGATTGGGCGATAGTCAATGATAATTTACTGTACGCGCTTTTGGACGAAAACGTCAAATTCTATTTTTAATTTTTTCTAATAAATTTTCTAGTAAAATGTGTAACCATCGGTGGAGTTACTTATCAAACTCCCAGACAATCTAAGCTCTTGTAGTATAATTACGTCCAGAGTGCTTTAAGCTTGCTTCGAAAGATTCTGGAGATCTCAAGCCTTAAAAGGCTTTTATCTGAGAGCAGATAGTTGGCTTGCCGCTCAATCCACTTATTGGGTTGACACGTGTGTGCATTACGGACTAGTGATATACATGTACATAGCAAGCTCCTTGGTATAAGTCAAACGCCCACTTCCGTCATCCCTAGCCTGGAGAACATACGCTTATGTGGTATTGGATTCGTCGCCCTGACATGTAGTGTCCGTTGTCGTCCAATTTGAGAACGTACGGCTATAGGTCCGGCTATTTTATTACCATATGCACATTGCATAGCTCGATGCTAGCTATATCCATGCTATACTAGCATGGAAGATGGGTTGGCCCATGAGTTTTGCACTCTGACAGGGGGTTATAGATGTGTTCCATTTCATCACAAATCATAATCTGTTGAAAGAAATTCCCTTTGCACCCTGCCTCTATCGGGATTTGAACCCGGTACCTCCCTATCCAAACACCAAAGCTTTAACCACTGTGCTATATAATTATATATAATTATTATATATAATTATTTTAACTGCAAACATTTCGATAGTATTAATACAGGTATTTCTTCAGTTCATCGAGGATCTGTGAAAAATAATTACAACATTTAAAATTTTTAAAACCACAAACAAAAAATAACTGGATGAATGAAAAATCAACCAAAGCGTTTTGGAATAAAAATTGCGCACGTCAGTGAAATCTATCTCAAAATACAAAAAAACTTCTCCAAGACTGCATGACCGCGAGGAAATTTTCTAACCGACTGTACAGATGAAAATGACACAATTAACAAGCACTTCACATCGAAAATGTGAAGATTTGATATAAAGTTCCATCCCACATGGCCATATTCCAGAACTTCTTCCAAAAATCATTCAATAATCCCAACCCCATCCAACATACCCAATCCCATCTTAATCGGTTAAGAAACTACCGAGTTCCGTCCCACATGGCCATATTCCAGTTCTTCCAAAAATCTTTAAAGAATCCCAGTAATTTTGATACGACACTACGAATAAAACTGTTCTACGATAAATCGTCCACGATAATCTGTACTACGATAAATTGTCCCACGATAAATTGTGTCCACGATAAATAGTGTCTACGATAAACTATTCTACGGTTAAATGTTCACGTTAAATTGAAACACGATAAATTGTTTACGATAAAGAGACCGTCACCCAACTTAAAGCAATTATAATTCTATATAGTATACTGTCTAATTACTCTAGGTGAAGGCAAATATCAACTTGATAATATCCTAATTACTAAACGTATTCAATAAAAAATATTTAACAAATCAAGCTGGAAAAAGTCTCTAGCTACGTTCAGTAACATGTACTTTAGTGTACCATGTACTGTTTTGTGATGTACTGTTTTTATTGGTCCTGTTCCGTACCATGTACTGTTTTGTGATGTCCTGTTTTATTACATCCTGTTTTGAGATGTGCCATAGTGAACGGCTTCGGAACGTCAGACACGAATATCGATTGATTTGAGTTCTAAATCCTATTCAACGACTTGCTCATGCCCTAATTATGTAAGAACCATTCCGTGTGGTCCTATCTTCCGTTTGCGCCGTCACCTAACGTAAATGTTGACATTTTTTGATTGATTGAGATGTGCGGGATTGTCTCAGTAATCTGTTTCTAGTTGGTGTACTGCGAAAGATGCATAAAATAATTTTTGGGTACGATTTGGCCTGAATTGGAAGTTTAGCAAATTTTAGTTTTGAGAAAAATGAATTTGACTGAGCCATCTCAGTTATGGTGAATGTAAGATCTGGATAATTATTTGGCTGATTATTTTCACATTTGTTTTGTAGAAAAATCCAGAACGTCTCTAAAATTCATTTTTAAATCTCCACTCAATTCTGCATACCTGATTTTACAATAAATTTTTGGGATATGCCTAAGTTCCATTCAGAATGCTCGAATTGTTTGACCACCAAAAAGACATGTAAAATCCCAATACAAGTTGACTTTAGTTTATTAGAATCTTAGCCCAGCTCTACAAACTAAAATGGAAAGTTTTATTTTTGTGTTTATCCCTGCAATCTGTTCTGTGGCCTGTTCAGCTCTCCCTGCTCTTTCGCGGTTTGCTTATTTCCGTCCTTACTTTTACGCCAGTCAGCCAATTCGAGGACGTACGGCTATAAGACCGATTCTAAGACCATCTGCACATTGCAAGCTCCATGCCAGCGTATACAGACATGGAAGATGGGTCGGCCCATGAGTTTTGGCTAGGAAACGGCCTGTTTCATTCATTATATCCGAATCCCAAAATTTCGTCAAATTCAGCTTTGCGCACCGAATTTGACCATGATTTATTGAGAGATGGCCTAGTTCCATTGAGCATAATGTTAGAGTGCCAATCCAATTATGCATACCATATTTGACAGTAATTGGTTGAGGAATGATAAAGCTCAATTAGGAAGAATATTCTTTGGTGGCCAAAATTGATAAAACATTTGGAGTTTTTGCTAAATAAGCTAATTTTTTTTGAAATATCCAATGCGGTACTTAATCTGACAATGAATAACATTGATAGTTTTCCTGGAACCATTTGGGATGTCTCACATATTTTTTGCAACATTTACATTTTTTTTTGCTATCTCGTGGTTGCATATTCAAGAGTTAAATACTAATGGATTTTGTAGTAATTTTTATTATAGTTTAAATAATTATGGTTTCAGAAAATTGTATTAAGGCT
Source organism: Nephrotoma appendiculata (assembly GCA_947310385.1). Taxonomy (NCBI): domain Eukaryota; kingdom Metazoa; phylum Arthropoda; class Insecta; order Diptera; family Tipulidae; genus Nephrotoma; species Nephrotoma appendiculata. The sequence continues at coordinate 144,614,942 of OX371223.1, forward strand.
GCGGGCCAATATCCGGGTAAATCGTTTATTATGGTAAAAAATGGTAAAAATCGGATTTAGAACAGATTTTTCGATCAGTTTGCTATAGAGTTTTTGAAAAATAAATGAATTTACCGAAAAATTTACTTAAAATTGACTTTTACCCGACTATTAGCCCGCAGCCATAGTATTGGTTAAATGAGATAAGTGAGTTTTGGGCAAAATTCTAGGATTTCCAGCACGAAGAACAAAATTGGCCATATCATAACCAATGCTAATGAAATTTGTTTTTCTAGCTTAATTTTGGACTGATGATTGGCTTGATAAGTTTTAGACGAAGTTCTGGTATCTTTCTGGTATAAAATAAATTTTACCTATATGCTGGCCAGAACTCGGCAAATTTTTAATCAATAATTGTGAATTTTGCGTCGTAGTTCTATATTGTAAATCTAATATGTATTTTGAACACATTGGTTGCGGGCCAATAGTCGAGTAAATCATTTACTATGGTAAACATCGGATTTATAACAGATTTTTTCGATCAGTTTGCCATAGATTTTTTGAAAAATAAATGAATTTACCGAAAAATTTACTTTAAATTGACTTTTACCCGACTATTGGCCCGCAGCCGTAGTTTCATGATGACTTTGTGACTTTGATTATTAGAAAAACAACCGAGAGTATTGGTTACCTGTGGCAATTTTTGACACATCAGCCATAATCCGAACCTAATTATTTGGCCCAAAAAATCAAAATATTACTTAGCGAATTCTAAACGATAATTTTCCCTAATTTTCTTATTAGTTGCACAAGTTTCCAATCCAAAATTCAAATGCAACACTGTGCAATTATTTTTAGATGAGAAACATCTATCATTGACTCATTCCAGAATTTTGTTCAAAATACATATTAGAAGTATGATGACCTGCGATGCAAATTGCACAGTTATTGATTAAGGAATAGCCGAGCTCTCTAGCATAGTTAAAAACCATTTTATTCGTGTAGAATAAACAGATACCAGAACTTCATCTAAAGTTTCTGTTTCAACCCAAAATCAGAGAAATATGCAACATTGTAAAATTTCATATACCGAGTTTCTTTACTTCGGTGGTGAATCAATTTGCCAATTTAAGGAACACAGGTACAAACCACTTTATGAAAATACCCCAAATTTCCATACGTGCAAATAAAAAAAGTTGCTTATGGCAACACTAAACAATTTTATGTATACTATTGCGACATATAGCTAATTAACAATTATAGCAATAAAAATATTATGAGTTTAATAAAAACAAAAAAGTTGGGATAAGACTATGCCTATACAAGTAAATAGTCAGAAAATACAAAAATCTACTCTCCAAAAAATAATGCATTTATATAAAGTAAAAAATGAGAGCCCCGAAAATGCCATGTCGCGTGTGTGATGGAGGAAGAACCAAAGTAATTATTTAGAATTTTTATATAGGGTGGGGTTGAGATAAACTGCGTCAAACTCAGCTCCAATTTATTGGCTGAACTATCGACTTATGTCTAGTGATGGAAAAAATCTAAAAAATGCGCATAAATTACTTTAAATCTCCCACCATCACTATGACATAAGCCGATAGACGGGCCAACGAATATTAGCTGAGTTTAAGTGTCTATATCTCAACTACACCTCATAGAAAAATTCTAGAAAAGCCTTAAAAATTACATTAAATCTTCCTCCATCCTGTCTAATAGACAGAAGGCGATATTTCGGGGAAGAGTTACTGAGTTTGTGGAAGTATATCTCAACTCCATCATTAGACATAAGCTGATAGTCTGGCCAAATAATAGAAAATACATCACAGAAAATTTCTAAAAGAATATCCGAGATGGACAAATAATTACGGATGTGAAGTTTGTCCTAAATTGTCCTAAAAACTAACAATAATGTTTATAGTTAAATTTAACAGTGTAATTTGAGTGCGTGTATTACAGCAGTGAAAATTAGTCTGGGATTGGTATTTCTATTGAAAGGTCCACCAATTTGTCATTGCTAATAGTTTCTGTACCCTATTAGCCAAGTTTATGACAAAAAAGAAAGTTCCGCCGATCGTGGAAATTTTCGCTATTTCAATATTCGTGACACGGAAAAAGTATTGGTTCCGTTGAAAAGAAGAACAATTCTTCAGCAGAAACCCTAAGTTAAAAGGTCCGCCAATTTATTGATTTATAAAAGTTCTGGACTCCTATGTCTATCTATCGAGCGAGTATGATGACCCTTTGATCGTGCGAATTCCCGTTATTCGAATATACGTGACACGGGAAAAGTATGGGTTGCGTTTAAAAGAAGAAAAATACTTTAGCCTTAGGGTTTAAAAGGTCCGCCAGAAATATGTTAAGACAAAGCACTTTTAATGCTATATTTGTCGCCCTCGTTAGCTTAGCAAGTAGTGTGCTTGCTCTGTTACTCGGGGGTCCCGGGTTCGATTTCTGGTGGTAACCAGTAAAAAAAAAGTTGCGACTGGGTGTTTTTAACGTGTCATATGTTATTTATATATGTTCGTCCATTTTTCAGATTTTCAGATTTACAGCCATAGTAGTTACGGCTTTGTCCTTACTGTATTGTGGTATACAACTTTTGAATATTAAACCCAGTGCTCCCCTAGATTTTCTGGAAAATTCATGTTTTTTAATTGGATTTTGTCTAGTACAAAGTGAAAACACCCATTCTAGCCGTAATAACCTCTTAGAAATATGTTAGGACAAAGCACTTTTAATGCTATATTGTGGTATAAAATTTTTTAATATTACACCCAGTGCTCCCTTAAATTTTCTGGAAATTCATGTTTTTTAATTGGATTGGGTCTAGTATAAAGTGAGAACACCCATTCCAGCCATAGTAACCTATTCAAAATGTTCCCGTGTCACGGGAATCTGTTAGACATTGCTTTTAGGACAAAGCATTTTTAACACTAGATACTAGAATACTAGATGGTAACTTATGAATATTACACGCAGGGTTCTCCTAGATTTTCCGGAAAATTCAAGTTTTTTAATAGGACTGGACACAATGAAAAATTTTTGAAGTAGTTCTTTATTCGCATATTTGTAAAGAAAATTTACTTTCAAAATTTTTGATATTACATATCCCTTTTGTGTTTTACTAACACAATTGTGCGGGTAGGGCAAAAGTACCAAGCCAAAAGTTTATTTTGGTATGTGTTTTCAACCAACTTACACATTTGTGAATTTCTTTTCAACTTATTTTCATCCAAAAAAAAACACTATATATTTCCACACAATTGTGTTGGTTTTACTTCAAATCAAGCGAAATTTTTTATCAAAACCGCCATTACATACTATGATTTTTTACTCACACATTTGGTTTGGACTTAAGTTCAGCCAATTTTTTGTTTCTTTGTTGAAAAAGGGATAATTAATTTAAAATGTAGTGTAGTTGATCTTCTTGTTTAAAATTGAACTGATAATATAACTTAATAATAATTTACACTGTTAAAATACGTTTAGAAAGAAATTTTGTGTTTAAGACAGTTTAGGACAAACTTCACGTGATTATATATATAGTTGTATGAAGTTTGTCCTAAATTTGTCCTAAAATTTATTGTAGCTTTAGGACAATTTAGGAAAAACTTCATACGAATAAATAATTAATATCATTTGTGCCAGCCCCGAATATATTTTTCGAGAAATTCGAGGGAAATCCAAATAATAATATTTAAAATTAATAAAATAAAATTATTTACAAACCATCTATTTTAGAACTCGAAATTTTGTTAAGTGCGTTTTTTAATAAATACTCGTACGACTTACTTTGTGTAAAAAAATTGATAAAAACTCTTCTATTGTGAACAAGCCCGGTGTGTGATATCATTTGCATTAGATTCGCATATTTTTTTAATAGTAGATCAACTTTCTGTAGTACATTCTTTTCGTGTGGGTAACTGCAGCAGGGAAACTTTCGAATTTCAAAATGAAACTTGGCATACCGATTAAGCCCAATTTGTGGTAATTAGTGCTCACGGGAAAAAATTAGTGCTAGTCCAGGAGCCAAAAAAACGGGAAAATAAAATTTAAATTTCGCCTGAAAGACGAAAAAAATAAAACCCAATTTCCAAAACAAACCAGCAATAATTTAAGCCTAATTTTAAAACTTCAAAAAAGCGGCTTCACCGACGAAATTTGTGCTTATCATAGAAATATGATTTTAATAAATTTTCATTAATAAATTGAGGAAAAACAAATTAGCCCCTAAAAGATACTATATTACACATACAAAATACAGATGTATACCGTTCAATATTAATTTTGTTGAACAACAAATTAAAAAATAAAATAACTTATTATAAAATCAAAGAATAAGCATTTCAGATAGCATATTCCTGTCACGCATGTTCATTGCCATCCAAAAAATATAAAGGCTGAATTTGTGCTAATCCAGAATTGGCCCAGTTCCGTTGAACAATAAAGACAGTTGAATGAACAATTTTCTGACAAAAAATGTTCTACAAACCAATGAAGTTTGCACTTCTGATTGCATATTCCTATCAGGTATGTTCATTGCCATCCGAAAAATATAAGGGCCGAATTTGTGCTAATCCAGAATTGGCCCAACTCCGTTGAACAACAAAGACCGTTGAATGAACAATTTTCTGACAAAAAATGTTCTACAATCCAATGAAGTTGGCAGTTCTGGATTAGCACAAATTCAGCCACTATATTTTTCGGATGGCAATGAACATACCTGATAGGAATATGCAATCAGAAGTGCCAACTTCATTGGTTTGTAGAACATTTTTTGTCAGAAAATTGTTCATTCAACTGTCTTTGTTGTTCAACGGAATTGGGCCAATTCTGGATTAGCACAAATTCAGCCACTATATTTTTCGGATGGCAATGAACATACCTGATAAGAATATGCAATCAGAAGTGCCAACTTCATTGGTTTGTAGAACATTTTTTGTCAGACAATTGTTCATTCAACGGTATTTGTTGTTCAACGGAGTTGGGCCAATTCTGGATTAGCACAAATTCGGCCCTTATATTTTTCGGATGGCAATGAACATACCTGATAGGAATATGCAATCAGAAGTGCAAACTTCATTGGTTTGTAGAACATTTTTTGTCAGAAAATTGTTCATTCAACTGTCTTTGTTGTTCAACGGAATTGGGCCAATTCTGGATTAGCACAAATTCAGCCATTATATTTTTCGGGTGGCAATGAACATACCTTATAGGAATATGCAATCAGAAGTGCCAACTTCATTGGTTTGTAGAACATTTTTTGTCAGAAAATTGTTCATTCAACTGTCTTTATTGTTCAACGGAATTGGGCCAATTCTGGATTAGCACAAATTCAGCCACTATATTTTTCGGATGGCAATGAACATTCCTGATAGGAATATGCAATCAGAAGTGCCAACTTCATTGGTTTGTAGAACATTTTTTGTCAGAAAATTGTTCATTCAACTGTCTTTGTTGTTCAACGGAATTGGGCCAATTCTGGATTAGCACAAATTCAGCCACTATATTTTTCGGATGGCAATGAACATACCTGATAAGAATATGCAATCAGAAGTGCCAACTTCATTGGTTTGTAGAACATTTTTTGTCAGACAATTGTTCATTCAACGGTCTTTGTTGTTCAACGGAGTTGGGCCAATTCTGGATTAGCACAAATTCGGCCCTTATATTTTTCGGATGGCAATGAACATACCTGATAGGAATATGCAATCAGAAGTGCAAACTTCATTGGTTTGTAGAACATTTTTTGTCTGAAAATTGTTCATTCAACTGTCTTTGTTGTTCAACGGAATTGGGCCAATTCTGGATTAGCACAAATTCAGCCATTATATTTTTCGGGTGGCAATGAACATACCTTATAGGAATATGCAATCAGAAGTGCCAACTTCATTGGTTTGTAGAACATTTTTTGTCAGAAAATTGTTCATTCAACTGTCTTTATTGTTCAACGGAATTGGGCCAATTCTGGATTAGCACAAATTCAGCCACTATATTTTTCGGATGGCAATGAACATTCCTGATAGGAATATGCAATCAGAAGTGCCAACTTCATTGGTTTGTAGAACATTTTTTGTCAGAAAATTGTTCATTCAACTGTCTTTGTTGTTCAACGGAATTGGGCCAATTCTGGATTAGCACAAATTCAGCCATTATATTTTTCGGGTGGCAATGAACATACCTTATAGGAATATGCAATCAGAAGTGCCAACTTCATTGGTTTGTAGAACATTTTTTGTCAGAAAATTGTTCATTCAACGGTCTTTGTTGTTCAACGGAATTGGACCAATTCTGGATTAGCACAAATTCGACCACTATATTTTTCGGATGGCAATGAACATGCGTCCTGTCATGCGACTGGAATATGCTATCTGAAATGCTTATTCTTTGATTTTATAATAAGTTATTTTTATTTTTTAATTTGTTGTTCAACAAAAATATTATTGAACGGTATACATCTGTATTTTGTATGTTCAATATAGTATCTTTTAGGGGCTAATTTGTTTTTCTTCAATTTATTATTTTAAAATTAGGCTTAAATTATTTCTGGTTTTTTCTAGAAATTGGGTTTTATTTATTTCGTCTTTCAGGCGAAATTTAAATTTTCTTTTCCCATTTTTTCGGCTCCTGGACTAGCACTAATTTTTTCCCGTGAGCACTAATTACCACAAATTGGGCTTAATCGGTATGCCAAGTTTCATTTTGAAATTCGAAAGTTTCCCTGCTACAGTTACCCACACATTCTTTTCCTGCTTGCGTCACTTAAACATCAACAAAAATGTTCGAGAAACAAAAACAGTTGATACAACCAAGTGTTTTTATTTGACAGAAGAAAGTCCAGCTTATAAAAATGAATTTATTGGAAAGGCACACTTTTCTAGAACGTATTAAAAAACAAAAGAACTCTTTGTTTCTTTTAAATAAATTTTTTGGTGGATGCGCATAGCGATTTCACTAAAAACAACTAAAAGTGGGATACATTTTGCACCATCAACAATTCGAAAAAACTTTGCTTGACAGTTTTTGTTGGAAATGAGTTGTCACCCTGTTTCGTTTGATTTGCTAGTTTTGGGACACTTTGTATAGAGTTAAAAAATACGTAATGCACAAATTTTTCCGTTAGATGCACAAAATTACACAATCAAATACTGCTCGACGAAATAAGAAAACCGCAGGATTTCCAAAATGGGTTTTCTGGTGGGACACACCATTTTTATTTATATTTATTTTTTGTGGAAAATTTTAGAAAGCCAAAATGGCCTGAACAAAACATTTATTTAATAACCAATTGTTATTCGGGAAAGTGAAATTTAGTACGACACGAGACTTACTAATTTGGACCAGTGGTTATAAATATTACGAAAACTCTGAGATTTGTAACTTATTATGAAGGTCATTTCGTGATAAACAAACTCAATTAAAATTGCTGATGCTAAATTATTTGGAATCAGCCATTCTTCTTGCTTATCAATAAAAAATTATATACAAGGTTATCGCTGTTACCCATTTGTGTGTTTTGCTATGCGCATGTAAAAAACTTAGATACGAACAAACATTCTTACGATATCCATTTATAATTTTTTTTTCGGATATGAATTTCTATTAAAGAATTTAAATGTTCACAGTACTTAGTTTATCTGTAATTTCTAAAACAAATCAGTAAGGTTAATGGTAAGGTTCACTCATGGTAATATTTCCTTCCAAGCATGATATCTAGGGCACAAGATAAAATAATATGTGATTGAGTTGAGTGGACTACATAGACATTCAACTTGTCGTGTTGTATATTTGGATGTGGAAAGACCTGCGTAAGTGACAACTGAATTGAAACCAAAACAACAATATTTGAAGATTTAATATTCAACAATTTCGAATCGGAAACTATTTCTATAATGGGCGCTCAATGTAGTGTCGAAACAATTGAGGAAATATTGACTTTTATTATTAATATTAATTTAACGTCATACGAGTACACCAAACATTTTTAAAAATTTTTGTCACAAAAACTGATTTAAAACCCAGATAAGCATAAAAGTAATAAGTTAATATCGAATATAAGTTATAGTCACATATTCAAGTTTTCAACCCTAAGTAGACGCTCGTATCATGTGCACAGCGGAATACAAGATAATAATCTTTCCCAATCGATAAATTAAGACATGTTCAAAATAAAGACATAAAATAATAACAACAACAACAACAAAAAAATTGTCTTATCATTATTAAATCTAATCAATCGGTATTCTCGTTTGGATATACGTTTGAACGTGATACATAGAATTTCAATTTTGGTGGGTTTCCTGCGCGCGTATTCCGTATACTCGTTACACCATAAAAATGTCCGTGTATGTAAATGTCTTTCTATATAGCAAATAATTATTGAAACACGATTAACAAATAAATTATATTGAATCCATTATACTCGTATTTGCTGTGTTAAGTTTTTGTGTCTTAATAATAATAATAATCTAATAAAATATTCAACGCGCTACCTACCGAATATGTTCATAATATGTACAACGTGTCCCGTCTTTAACTTTATTCAAGTCACATTTACAGCTGGGTAAAAAATATCGTTATTTCGTTTGTAGCTGGATTTTTAATTAGTTTTATCCCAATGTGATTTTTTTGATTGAACCATGAGATGTTTGTATGACACGGCATCAGAGGTGATCCATCCAATATTACATTTACAAACGACAAAAACTTAGGTCGCTGATGATTCTCGGGCGAAGTTTACCTTTGATAAATGGATTAGGCAGTGTATTTAGATTTGTGTTTATAACTTAAAGAAATTTGTTGGCTTTAACGGACGATCTTTCATCTCGAGTTATTTCTTCCAGTACAATTGTTTTGGGTATTCTTTTGACAACTTTCTACAGACTTTGCTATATTACTCGTATATGACGCCTACAGCGTAATGTCAACCGTTGAAAGGCAGATACTACGATGAAAAACCTCTAATGTCAGGTTGCACAGAAAACTGACTAACGGTCGGTTAAGATTAAACCAGATTAAATATATTTTTCCCGTGGAAATATTTAGCTTGCGGATAAATATTTAAATTGCGAAAACAGATTTCATATAAAACATTTAACGGGCGCACAGCTAACGGGTCGTTAGTCACTTTTCTGTGACACCGTGCATAAGCAAACTCAAACTTTGTGATATTTTAATAAAAAGGTTAGACTCTTCTGGCAAATTTCCCAATATATCGTAGAATATTCATATAATATTAGGATTTCGAGTGCTACCACGTCATACCAATTAACAAAAATCTGAGAGATGTACGAGTATAAGCATACAAAATTCGTACAATATTCTAGTATTCTTACTATCGAGGTACGTCTGAGCGTTTCCTATCCATATTTACTAGTGGTTATCCTTAAATATCCCTGAGAATTTAGTTATTTAATGAACATGACTGGATGTCATATAGTGCACTCATCTATAGTAATCATTTTTGCACGTTTAATATCCTCTACACCATTACTTTCCATCATCAACCCTGAAACGCTGATGACTCGCCGATTGATACAGGCTGTTTAAAAGTGAATAGCAGTTGCTCCAGTTGTTGTACAAATGGCTTTCTAGTTTCATCTTCAGTTGCACCAACAATTTTGTGAAATACACATGCCAATGAAGTTTATCCTAAATTAATCCTAAATTATAAAAATGGCAGTTAGTACTACTTTACGAAAAACTTCAAACTTCAAATGTGAAGATGTATTAGTGATTTGTGAACATTTAAGCGATTTTACAAAATTGTTAGGTTTAGAAATAATTTAAGGGGACATAGCACCTTCAAATTTTCAAAAAATCGAATTTTTTTTTATGCTAGATTATGTTAGAATGGATGTTTAAAAACATGATTTTAATGGAAAAAACATGAAAATCTCAAAAAAAAAAAAATTTTATTTATTGCGAAGCGCGCCAAAGTCGTTTTTATACGCGGTTATCTCGAAATGACGTTTTTCATGTTGGCGTGCAAGATTGAGAAAAAACTTCTTATCCAATCGTTCTAAAATTTTAACACGTTGATCTACATATATTTCTGCTCAGAATGAACTACGGAAGGAATAATCGTTTTTCAATTTTTTGAGTTACAACTAATTGGGGGGACAAAAAAGCTGCATTTTCGACAAAATGCCACCATTTTTTAATTTTTCAACCAATTTTTTTCCTTTTAGTTCATTCCAAGGGCGATTTAATGCTGAATAAAACCCCGTTTTTCAAACGTTTCTGAGAGTAGTTATGATGCACGCCACGAATTTTCAGTGTTTTTGGAAACCCTTGTAGCAGACGATATTGGGCTAAAAAAATCAAAAAAAAAAAAATTTTTTTGTATACTTTCGGTTAAATAAAATGTCAATGGAAAGTTTCATTAAAAGATATCTCTTTTTATTCCATTAACCCTCATGTGAGTGAAGACAAAATATATTAATTTGAGTGATTAGTACCTACAACTTAGTTTTTCCACGTTTATCGAAGTTATAACATTTCTAATTTTTAAGTATGATCGTAATCTACCAGTTGAACTAGAATTTAAATAAATTTAAAGCTTTAATGGGAGTAAAACATACAAAAAAGACGACTGAAAGAGCAAAAGGTACCGGGGTACCCACGTCACTCACATTAGGGTTAAAAAAAAATCTTTGAAAAACTTTTTTTTTCAATTTTGAAGGTGCTATGTCCCCTTAAATTCCCAATGTTTATTTAGGTTCAAATTGATTAAAATTATGTTACGCTAGAAGTAACTAAACATCGTTCACAGATTTTATTAAAAAAAAATAAAAGTAGGGTCAAATAGTAAATTACTGAAAATTAAAAAAAGATAGATGATTTAAATTCCTATACATGTACTCCACTAATGCGAACCAAAATAAAATTCTAATGAATGTTAAATACATAAAACGAAATTCTTGTGAAACCCGGAAATTCTAAGAAATCTTGATTCTTAATAATTTCATATCTCAAAATTTTAACTGGTCGCCAAGCTCGCCACAATAACAACTTGATAGACCCATATGTGCACTCCACTTTTGCCAACCCGATTAAAATTCTAATTTAGCTCGCATATCTAAAATGACATTCAATTGAAGAACGGAATTTGAAAATTTAGAATCAAGTTTACTAAGAAGGTCGGTCCTAGATATGTGAACTCCATTAGAATTTTAATCGGGTTGGCCCAAGTAGAGGGCACATATAGGTCTACCAAAATATTATAGTGGCAAATTTACTAAGAAATTCCGTTCTTCAATTGAATGTCGTTTTAGATATGCGAGCTCCATTATAGAATGAACAATTTTAATCGGGTTGTTGCTTGTCGAGCTTGTTGTCGACCATACATATGGTTCTAATAAAATATTATGTTGACATGTTTTTTGTTCAAATAAATAAATAAATAATTAAATAATATTGACTGCTTTAAACCAATATACACTCTCATTAATTTATTTTGATGGCGTAGGATTAATTTAGGACAAACTTCAATTGGGTAAATACACTTGAATACTTGGGGTTGAAAAATAGATCAAATTTTCAGCAATCTCATTTTCTTTTTCAAAATTGAATAGGACGTAGTCAGTATTAGGTAATCCGTTTGCAACCTTGGGTAGGTTGAAAGACTCTAGACTAATCCGAATATCCTTAAAGGGGATTGAATTCTCTTTAAAGCATATGATTCGCAACTGAAAAAAGGGTCATCCCTTCCGTGATTTTTGCGGCATATATATTCATTCATTCTTCCTTATTTTCATTGCAAAGCAAGAAAGGGTCAGATGGAGCACAACAAATTACACAAGTACACGCAAAAAGCTATCTCATTTGGGCAGGCATAGTGTTCGTAATTGTGTAGTTTGTAAAATGATGTAGTTCGTAATTTTGAATTTTCATTCAGAATGAATAAAATGTAGCATGTGGCAATTCTCGTTTTTGAAATTCTATTACATAAACGTTCGCTTTCACGTAAAACGTTTGCTTTCATTTAAATTTGAAAAACTATAGCTACCAAGTGCCGAAGATATTCCTCTTATAGTTAGGGCTCAAAGTTTTACACCATTTCTTTCCATTTCGGATTGCAGGTCCTGCTGACAAAAAGATCTGCCTAAACATACTTTCTAGCAGTTGGCATATAGTATCTATGTAAAGCGTTGTACATTGCCGGGGCTACTCTGGAAGCTAGAAGAAAATATTATTCATTTTCCAACCTGTTTCTTTTCAGAAAGCAGTCAGAGCTACGATTGATGTATTCTATTAAAGCTTCATAACTATCTACTCTCAATGGCGGTTGATTTTTTTGGGCCCATACGCATGACAATATCCCGATGAAACAGTGGTACTCTAATTTCGCTTTGATACGCTATGGCCAATTTCATTAACTATTCCAGCATTGTACGTATACCACCTTTGGTGATTGTCTCTATCATAAATTTGTGCTAATGCCACCTTTGGATGGCTGCACGCCATCTGCTTTGGCAATTTCAATGGCTTTCCACTTCATGAACCATTTTTATTGATTTTGCAAGCGGGTAGTAGTTTCCATTCGTTGGTAGTCTGCATCATCAGGGTCCAACACGTATATCAGGGCAAATTTGTTGGCTTCCTTTCCTTAAGCAATACTGGAAAATAACTATTGTACGTTCTTATTTTCTAACTGCTTTGGGTTCCGTTCAGATTGATTACGTCACTGGAATTGAAAAAATTACAAACTTAAAATTTTTCACGTGGCCCTGATGGATTGCCGCCCGTTTTCAAAAACAGTTCTCGGTAGGAATTTTTCCGTCTATCTGCAGACTCTTTTATTGTTCCTCTTCATAAAAAAGGCTGAAAACGGACATTAGTAATTATAGGCTAATTGCAAGGTTATCTCGAATTCTAAAACTATTTGGAGGCATCGTTCATGAGCCACTGTACTTTTATTGTAAACGTTTACTTTCTGCCTTTCAACGTGATTTCCACAAAGATCGTTCCACGATCACTAACCTCACCGAGTTTACATCAAGTAGGCTAGGTTTACATCACGGCAGGATTGTTCACAAAACTATTATATTTAAGGTCGGAGCCGTGGTTTCCATCGTAACTGCTCCTGTGGGGGAGGGGGGAGACTCATATCTGACAGACAGAAAGTATCATATAGGTAATCTTCAGATCATTATTATTATTATTTGGTTTCACTGCCACATCTGGAGAACTCTCTCTCTCTCTCTCTCTGGAGAACACCAGGATATAAATTTGGGCCCCTTCTCTTCATTCTATTTATAAACGATGATACTGGTGTTATAAAGAATTCGTTCATATCCGAATACGCCGATGATATGAAGATTTATAGATCCATCTCAACTCGAATTTATTACAAGCTGACTTGAACAACTTTGCTATATGGTATATGAAAAATTACCTCGAGTTGAACGTAAACAAATTCCAATCCATCACGTTCTCTAGTGCATACATTCCCACTTACGAAACTATTCACGTCGATTATAGAACTCGCCGGATTTACTGCGGCGGGAGTCCATACAAAAAAAATTAAAATCATTAATTATAATCAAAGTTGCGTTGAAAAACAGGTTTATTTTCATATAATTCTGTTTTTATTGTTCGCAAACCATTCGTAATGTTTTAGCTGCGGATTTCGAACGAATGTTTTTGTTTGATTTGCGTAGAAATAAAACCAGTTTTACATGCAACCTTGATCGAAATTCATGATTTTAATTTTTTTTTTATATGGAATTTGGACTCCCGCCGCAGTAAATCCGGCGAGTTCTATAATCGACGTGGTCAACAACAATGCCATAGCTGGAGTTACTTCAGTTCGAGATTGGGGTATTATTTGTGATAATCAACTGAATTATTTTAGCTCGATGTAAAAATAATATCTGGCTATATCTCAAAATAACCCAAAAAGTTCCTTAAATTATTTGCTTTCTGGCAGAGCATTTCTAAAAATATTTAATAAACACCTGTGTTAATCATCAAATGACGATAATTTAACTTGACCAATTTGGCAGCATCGGGTAACTTTCAGTACTATTTCAACTGTTTTCTTCTGCAAAGTTAAGCGAACTTTTGCACACAATGTTTATTAATCCCAAACAATTTTCAAGAATTGCCTCTTCATAACTTAGATCACTTTACTGAATATCAGCTCTCGGAATTCTAGGGTAGCTGTCCTCTGTTCTTTTACGGCTAGTGATTTAAACATCATCATATAACATAACCAATAGTTTTGGAGTCGTGTGCCACGCACTTCAGGTGCTTCAGCAGTACCTGGCACCTTCTGCGATCTCGCTATACCTTACCATTTTTATGAGTTACGATACGGCAATCCCATCTTGATCTCTTTTTGGGGTATTTCTAATCACAAAAATTCTATTTAACTTTAACTTTATGGCTATTAATTAAAAATTTCAATTAATTTTCAATTTATTAGCGTATTTTTGACATTACGAAAAACAAACGAACAACTTAAAACTAACTCGATTATACACGCGTACAATATTTTATATCAAAGGATATTTCTTGTAGAAGAGGGAAATTTTATTATAAAATGTTAGTACTTTTTTACCTAGCGCAATGTTTATTATACTTTGATGGTAAGAAAATCGTATCAATATTGAATAAAAATAAAATGTTAAAATCGCTTCTTAGATTTGTTTTGTCATAATATGTTACTGTCATTGTTTCATTGTGTCTTTGTTTCATTTGCACCACATTGCCTGTTTCTCTATCTTTGTTGGGGAACCATACCCTTGACAGCCAAACCAACTATGGCACTATGGCACAAGAAGCACAATGTATTGTGTTGTATTGCACAATGTATTGCTGTGTTCCAATGGAAACAATTTGCTACTCACAAGTACTTGTGAGTAGATAACCAAAGGAACGGGCAAAATTATGACAGAAGTAAAGTATTACTTTTTTAGTGTACAAAGTTGGCTTTGTATAATTTTGCTGTGACGACCTATTTTGGAAAATTAATTTTTTTTAACTAAAATCCACAATAAATTCTCAAAAATGAGTAAGATATGGCCTTATAATGAAGGCATAGCTTTGATTATGAAATACGCCGGCCGAAAAGAAGAATTTAACTAAATTAGTTTTATTTTTTATTTAATTATTCGCAGCAAAAAATCGCTTGGTATTTCACAAACAAAAAAATTGTTTATTTATGACATTTCAACATAAGCTAACCCTCACAAAGCCATCTATTAGAATTTTTTTAACCAAAATACCTACCGTCAATATTATGCGTAACTACTTTCAACATCTACGCCACCATTTGAGCATGGGTAGCTGCGAGTAGTTACAAGTACTTGTGAGTAGTTTGTTTTCTCCATTGGAACACAGCTATTGCGTACTATCTAATTTTTCTGATTTTTCAGCCGCAACCCATATTAACCTTCACTGTGTGTATGGGGGTAAAAAATTACCAGAGACCAACGAAAATGCAAATAAAAAACTAATTACTAAAAATTATTTATTGAATCGGAATCTTATACATATTGAATTTATGAATTTTAAATAAATTAGAAGTAAAGTTAATAAATAATAATAAATAATAAATAATTTTGATTATGGTATAGACAATATTTTTTAAGTACAAAATATTTTGAGGTATTTTGTTACCCCCCACACACGGAAAATGTTTCACTTTACCATACACAGAGTGAAGGTTAAGCCTGCCAGAACAATTTAAAGCCTGCCGAAACTAGAATTTTATCAACCAGAACCATTTGGAGTGTGCACAATGCACATAACTGGAATCGTTTTAACTAACGTCTTCTAATGATTTAGCTTCCACCTCATATGCAAGAAGCAAGAGTCTAGTATAAAAATTTTCAGAATCCTTCATACTAACAGTATACATCCGCCAAACTACTTCATTCCCACCACCTAGTCACTTCTTCCCAAACATAGTGAATGGGGATATCGTATCATACTGAACGGGAATACATACTTTGCACTCGGTTTTATCAAGCGTTGGTCGAAAGAATTCGATAATCTTTATGTTACGTAAGGTCCTTTATTCAATTTTCGTTCGATCACTGCTCGAGTATTCTAGTCGCGTTATCGGTTCCGGCTGAAAAATCAGATAGTGCACAAGATAGTGCATAATGCATTGTGCTTCTTTTGCCATAGTTGGTTCTCTTGTGCCATAGGTAGTTTGGTTCCGGCTGGTTTTATAAAGTTCCGGTTCTGAAAATATTTCTCCAAAACTAAAAATGTCTCGGATAAGGGCTACATGATTTTGAGACGCATATGTTACGGTTAGAGCCCGAAATAGGTAAATGTGCGACATTTTTATTTTTTAATTCATTACACAATTAAAAACCGTGTTTTAATGAAGTGTTTGTTGATCATCCCTCCTACATCCCCGCATTTGTGTATGTGAAGATAGCCTAAATTCCATCCCCGAAAAATGAACTGGCAACACTAATTATTGCTATTTTGACATTTTTTACTCTCAGCCGAAAAAAATCAACACACTCTTACTCTCAGGCCGAAAGTACTTGCTATCACGATAGTTAAAACTGTCATGACAGTTGAAATTTTTTGGACTGAGAGTAGAATTAATACTTATAAAAACATGTTTGTGAAGTAAGCCCAATTTTCATATGTATGTGAACATAAGTTAAATTCAGTCTCAGAAGAATGCGATGGCAAAAAATCCACACATTTTTTACTCTCAGCCCAGAAAATTCTTGCTATCACGATAGTTAAAATCTGTCATGATAATAAAAATTTTCGGTGTTGAAAGTAAAAATAATACTTTAAAATACATCTTGTTTTGAATTTTTCTCTCGCCAACACTATCACACAAATTTTCTGTAAGTACTCTTCTAAAGTGCTGAGATATAGTCCATAGAATTCAGTAATTATTCATTGGTCTAATTAGCGGTGCACATCATTTTCCGTCTGTAACCCCTTTTATCTATAACTATTTTCTACATTATGCTCTCTAGAGCTGTTCAATACGATATTTATAGCTAGCATAAGTCGAGGTCAAACTTTTCTAATTAACAAATTGCATAATATATAAAAGTCAATTTAAAGCATTCCAAAAGAACACCAACCAAGCACAATCCCAGCATGATTTTAATCAATCAATATGACACGACTGCTTTAAATTTATTCGCGATCGTTTGGTAATTTATTTGGTTATTTTACGGTTTTCAACATTTCAAGCTCTTGTATATTTTTTATGTTATACACGCAGGATTGTGGGTGAGAATTTTGGCATAGTATATTGGTTGTGTTAGAACGACAACTTTTTTAAAATTCATATACATAAATAAGAAATATCACAAGACGAAAACGAAATTTGATCGTTTATTTTAGTGGTCGATCTACACTCGTGTACCTTTTGTTTTAACATTAAAAACCAACGTTAAAAAATTTGTGAATTCGATAATTAAAACCGCTCGAAAATGTATTGTTATTACTGCAAATTATGCCTATTTACTATATAGACTTATATACATATAGAGCAAAGCTACAGTGATTCTTAAACTTTGTTCCGCGAAACTTTGTTGGTCCATAAATGTAATTTAATACGCGTATAACCGTCAAAGTATCTCGATGATATGACTAAAATTGTTTATCACCGGACCATGTAAAGGGTTATCCAATTCAAGCTTGATAAAGTAAACTTAAAAAAAACACACAAAATATTCGGAATGAATTGTAATTTTTATTTCATTTTACAGATTGATCTTTGCCATTTTTAGTTAAACAAGATATCATTCAAATGTCCTCCACGGGACTTCTTACAGGCCTTGATTCTTTTGAGGTAATTTTCAATGACTTTTCGGCACATTTCGGGTGGTATCTCGGCCATTACCTTACGAATATTAGTTTTCAATTCGTCAAGAGTTTGAGGATTGTTTGCGTAAACACGATCTTTCGCGTAGCCCCACAAAAAGAAATCCAAAGGCGTTAAATCACAGGATCTTGGAGGCCAATTGACATCAGCCAATCGCGAAATCAAACGTCCAGGAAATTTCTCTTGCAAAAGATCTCGATTTGCTCGTGTTACGTGACTGGTTGCTCCATCCTGCTGGAACCACATATCGTCAAGATCATAATCTTCGATTTTCGTAAAAAAATAATCGGTTAACATGCGGCCATAGCGCTCAGAATTGACGGTAACGGTTCGTCCATGGTTGTTCTCAAAAAAATACGGCCCAATCACACCACCAGACCACAATGCGCACCAAACAGTGACTTTTTCCGGGTGTAATGGCTTCTCTACAATCAATTGTGGATTTTCTGAGCCCCAAATTCTACAGTTTTGCTTATTAACGTATCCACCAAGCGAAAAATGAGCTTCATCACTGAAGAAAATTTTGTTTGAAAAATCAGCATCGACGGATTTAATAATTTTAACGCGTTAGTCGATTGTTAAATGCTCCATATTCTTAAATGGCAGAATGTCAACTAAATAAATGACAGCGTACTTGACGTTTATCTTAAACAGATGTCGGTATACAGATTTCTACTTTATCAACCTCGAATTGGATAACCCTTTACTAAACTTTAAGTAGCCCTGTATTCTAGTGAAGATATGGGTTAGTTTGGTAAAATATATTCGAGATGAATATGCTAATGTCTGATTAATAATGATCACGCGTTGGTTTGAGATAATTTTTGTTTTGTTTTAAAATTTTTAAATTTATGTTATTTGTTTTTGCTTATAGACATACACGAAAAAAAAAAATAAAAATGTTTTAATTTTAATTAATTGGTTCCAAGTTAAAAACAGTGGTTTTTCGTAGCGATATAATGGGTGCGTGGGATCATTATGTCGACAGGTCTCTTAACATATCGTAAATTTAGTACCTCTGCATTTTGCTTATCTTACAGATTTTTATAACTGTGTATTTGCTTAAATCTGCAAATAAATCAAACACGATACATTATGGGGCCAGTTAATTGTTATTTCACCACAGGAGAGATTTTATTTTACGGGCCGATTAATACATTTTCATTTTTAATTATGATTGGTTTACCTCTCATAGTCCAGTAAATCTTGCCCTCCTTAAAGAACATATAAATAAAGTTTAGATTAGACGCTTTCCAGACATTTAGTACTCGGGTTAGCCCTAGGTTTTAAAAGATGTTCTCACGTTACAAATAGTAATTTCAATATCGGAATATTTTGTCTTGATGTCTTGTTCAATAATTTCTAAGTCATCCTTATTGTTGTTGTCGTGCTGATCAACGAACGACACAATTTCACTCGAACGACAGCCAAAGTTGTACCAGCAGTCTATAACAGCAACCATTTACAGATATTAATGGCCGAACACAAAATAAATGAGAAAAAAATGAAGTGAGATTTCCAGGAAAGGGTAGCACGATAATCCACCGAACGCAACTGTTTGTGTGGTTGTCGTTAATTCCAAATGCCCTGCTATTGAAATTTTATTTTATTTGTTAATTACCAATATGCGGTAATAGTTTCTAATTCAAACCTTCTCGTTTGCTAGATAACAAATTACATTTTAGTTTAAACAACAAAAAATAAAGACTCGTGTTAGTCCATCGCTTCCACGATGCATATAGCTACTATTTTACCTAGTAGCTATTGACTTGGGAATAAATTATCTTCTAGTTTTTGGAAAAATGTCAGATAGTCTTAATGTTGCCTTTTGCCTTGAATGCGATGCTGAATATTTTGCCACCTTGATAATTTATTTTGTAATATTTCATCTTATCTTGGTTCCACAACTGTTCTTAAGGATTCTCCAACCAGGAAATGTGCTGGTGCTAGAATTTATAAATCAGCTGGATCATTGTGGGTGATTAATATTGAAAACTATTCAAACCACAGATTAATAACTTCACGCATATCAATTTCTAGCAGTTTCTTTATTTTGAATGATGCAGTTTCGTTATTTTCGTGTATGAAACCTAACCAAACTTATTCTGAGTGGGTGACTGATTTGCGTGGTATTACAAAAAATTGTAAATTTGTTTGCACAAAAAGCGGTTGCGCTTAATCATATGTAGATTTTATAATTCGCGATGTTATAGTTATTTTAGCTCCTCACAAACAGGTACGAAACATTTGTTTACAGAAAACAAATCCAACGCTTGAGGATCTACTCGAAATAGTAAAAGTGTATGAAACAAAGGTGCGAACAAATGCAACGTTTATGGGTGAAAGTTCGCCGGCATCACAAGTACTCAAGGTGGATAATCATCATCAAAGAAGAGATCTTCGTTCTCGTAGGTCGAAGAAGTCATGTCCGCAATCTGAAATTGATCACGATCGCCCAAATTGTCCGTATTACAAAGCTATACGTGTGATCGATGCAAACAATTCGGTCATATTGCCACCGTATGCATGTCACAACAACGTGGTCAATCATCGAGGCGACAACGTGGAAACAATAGAGGTCATGGTCAAGGCCGTTCAAATTTTCGACAACGCTCGAAGTCTCGCAACAGCTCGTACTCGTCACAACGTAACAATCGCAAGCCTCAAACAACGCATATGGTAAATGAAGTTGATGTTTCGTCAATTATTCAAATCAACAGTGGTGCTATGAAAAAGAAAATGTGGATTGTGGTCCGCATTAATTCGGAACCAGTTCGAATTCAACTGGACACTGGGGCATCGTCATCAATCATCTGTTTAAATACGTACAAGGCAATCAATTCTCCTGCATGCCAACCATCAATGACTCGATTTGAAGCATATATGGGTCATATATGGGTCATACATTCCAATAAAGAGAACAGAGATGATAGAGATGTCACCTATCAGCGTGATTTCAATCTTCTCTCACGAAAATCTAGAGAATCGAGTGCGTGAAATTTGTAACCGTCATCCAAAATTATTCTTTGTACGACGTACAAAGCAGACATTCGTTTGAGAGAAAACGCAAAGCCTAAATTTTTCAAGCCACGAGAAACGGTAAAAAATGAATTGAAACGATTGGTCTCGCAAAACGTTTTAAAACCAATCCAAACCTCATCATGGGCTACTTCAATCGTACCAGTGAAGAAACCGTATGGTGGAATACGAATTTGCGACGGTTATAAAGTTGCGGCCAATCCACAAGTCGATATCGAAGAGCTATTTCACAAGTTACAATGTGGTCAATTCTTAACAAAATTGGATTTGAAAGATGCCTATCTACAACTTGAACTTACTGATGAATCCAAAAAAATCCTTGTAATAAACACACCGTTCGGATTATATACGAATATCAACGCTTGCCTTTCGGAATATTTAGCACACCAGGCATTTTTCAAAGACTGGTGGAGCAAATCATAGCTGATTTAGAATTTTTTGCAGTATATTTAGACGATCTCGTTATATCGGGCTCTAACAATGAAGAACATATGAACAATGTTGAACTATTATAATCACGATTAGAATCCAACGGATTCAAACTACAACTAAACAAATGCGAATTTGCGAAGCCTGAAGTCAAATACTTGGGTCATATCATGAACCGAAACGGAATTTGTCCAACGTCGAAGCGATAAAAAATCTACGACGACCAAGAAACGCGAAAGAGGTGGAGTCTTTATCAATAATTTTTCTGAGGTAGCTAGGCAGGACGGCAGGATTTTACTGGGGTGAAGTGCAAGAAAAATCGTTCAATGAACTGAAGTCATCGTTAATACATGCTGCTCAATTGGTACATTTCCGCAACGATCTTATCCTTACCCTGATGGTACTGAACACTCAATTGCGTTTGCTTCGAAAACACTTTACAGCGCACAATAAGGGTATTCGCAAATTGAAAAAGCGGTATTGTCGATTATCTATACTGCGTTACAAAATTCGATCAATACCTGCAAGGTCGCAAATTCGAATTGGTTACCGGTTCACTCAATCAATCGTCTTCAACAGTGGGAAATAATCCTAATGAGCCACACTTTCACAAAAACGTATAAATCGATGAAATGCCACGGCAACGAAGACGCCCGATCACGTTTACCTTGTGGATCGGATGAAAATTTTGACAAAAGCGAAGAGGCCTTTTTCATGTTAATGAAATTTACAAAACATTCTCGATTATCAAATTGATTACAATTTAGTAGCACAACACCTTCGCTCCGACCCTCTACTTCGTAAAGTGAAGTGCTACGTAATAAATAGATGGCCGGAAAAATTAAATATCTCTGAATCGTATTACTCAGATTATTTTAAGCATCGTCATAGCTTGAACAAATTTAATAATATCCTTTTCTTACAGACAGAACATCCACGAATTGTCGTTCCCTCTAGCCTATAAGGGAAAACACTAAAGCTACTACATGATGGACATTGGGGTGTCACCTGTATGAAGAAATTGGCGCGTCGACATTGCTGGTGGCCAAACATTGACCGTATCATCGAAAAAATCGTTATAGATTGTGACTACTGTCAACGCAACGCATCGTCATCGAACAAAGAATTTTCTAAATGGCCAACACCAGATGAACCATGGCAAAGACAAAGAGTTCATATCAACTACGCGGGGCCAAATTTCCATTCGTCGTACCAATGGCGAAAACAAAATCATCGCTCACAATTCGGGCGTTAGACAGAATCTTCGCAATCGAAGGTTTACCATCGACCATCGTAAGTGATAATGGCACTCAATTTATGTCTGTAGAATTCGCTGAATTCTGTCGTATGAACAACATCGAGCTTTTGACATCAGCACCTTTTCACCCACAATCGAATGGCGAGGCTAAACGTCATGACGGCACCAATGGCGACAACGCATTATTAAAGTTTTTATCGTCTTATCGTTCTACACCGTCAACAAAAGTACACAAATCACGCGAACAAATCCTTCGAAAATAAGCAAGGAACAGTACTAACATGGCAACCGTTATCGTGCCATGTGACTGATTTTTTATTCCAAACTATCGAAGAGGCAGATTTACAAGGGATACAATCGACATCCGTTTTATCATAAAAATATTAAATTTTATTTAAATTAATTATAAAATGTAAATAAAAATAAATGGTTTATACAATGTTGTCAACAAATATATTAGTACAGTTGGCGATATTGGTTTGTATACATTAAAAACAATATTTTATCTGTGCGTATAGCAGACAGACTTGCTGTGTTTTTTTATTAGCGCCCGATAGCTGTATCCGGAGCAGCCAATTTTCTATGTGAAAACTTATATTTATCGCGCTATTATTGCATTTAATTAATTTATTTAAATCTAAACTAAGATTTTTCATTCAACTTTTTAATTAAAAATCGATAAAAAAATATCTCGGCTCACTTATTTATCGGGAGCCGCTATCGGGAGCGCTATCCATTTCAATGGGAAATTTGAAAAGGCTTTTAATTTTGTAAACCCCTGAAACCATTAGAAACTAAATCTTACAATAAAAATTTAAAACACAGCAAAATTAATTCTTGTTTATAACGTCATGTCAAAATAAATGTCAATTAATATATTTCAGGTGATAAATGTTTGTTTTATTGATGAATTTAGTTTTAATTTTTATAGTACAGCGACACCAGTGAATAATAGCTGCAGTTCCAATAGAAAATTGCCATTTGGCTCCGGATAGTGCTCCAATATTAAAACACAGCAACTATTTGTTTCGACTGTACATAATGCGTATTTCATTATCAACATTTAGGCGCATATAAGAAAAGCAAAAAATCGTAGGTAAATTTTAACTAAAATTTCGGCATCTTATCAATAATTGGCATTATTTTTCACTTGTTGGCATAGAGATATTATTGGTATACGTGGAACAATTGGTATGCCAGAAAATAAATGTTTAAACAAAAATTACAAATAAATTCTTTCCGCAAATCTCTATTCCCGTAGAATTACCGAAATAGTGCTACAAGATAACACCAAAAAAAAGCATTTATTTTTTAATGGTTGAGGCTCCATGCATTCTCATGGTAACGATGTATTTTGGTAGTTTTAGAAAGAAAACAACATCAAACGGATAAAGGATCACTTTAGGCTAAGTACTCTTCATTAACAATTTTTAGGCTTCAGTAATTTTTGATAAAACGCGGATTTTCATTTTAAAGCTAGCAGAACCTGAAAAGGATGCATGCAAATCTAATTTAAAATGCAATACAAGATCTAACATATAAAGGGTTTTCCAACAAGAGGTTTCATTTTGAATAGACTGCTATTTGGTCAACTGTCAATTTTGAAGCTGTCATCTTTTGACATTTGACATTTGACAAGCAAAAACTACGCCATTGTTAAAAATGGTACAATACACGCTTCAACAATGCACTGACATTTTTAAAATTCACTACAAAAATGGTGAAAATTTTGCAGTCACAATTTGAGGTTAAAAAAAACACTTTTGGGTCGTCGTGCAGCAATAGTAAAACTGGTGGAAAAATTTGAGCTGTTGGGACAAGTTAGTGATGTGAAGAATCGAAACCGTGTGCGTCGCCCAAAAACAAATGAGAATATTGCTGCTGTAGCTCGTAGTGTTGACGAAAACCCAGGTTTGTCGATTCCTCGTCGATCTTTGGAATTAGACATGATTAATGATTTTTTATGGCCGGAATGGGAAGATATTGATGTGGACGAAGTTTATTTTCAGCAAGACGGCGCTACGTGCCACACAAGCAACAAAACAATCGTTATTTCTCGAAGAGGTGATCACAATGGACCACCGAGATCTTGTGATTTAACACCTTTAAACTTTTTTATATGAGACCACGTGAAAGATAAGATCTATGCCAATGCTCCACAATTGATTCAAGACCTTAAAGATGGAACTCGTGAAGTTATCGAGGACATACAGCCACAAATGTGCGAATTGGTCATGGAAAATTCCATGAAAAGGATATGGTGCTGCAAGCATAGCCGTGGCGGCGATTTGGCTGATGTCGTTTTCAAATGTTAATGGCATACCCTCCTCTTTACAATGATATAAACATTCATTGATTTCTCTTAAAAAATACTCGTTTTTTAAATATCAAAATGAAACCTCTTATTGGAAAACCCTTTAGATAACTAAAGGCTCTATTGGCTAATTAATCGCCCATTACAAATATTTGGGATCTACTCGTATTTGATAAAATTTTGGGTTATTATAGGTAAATAACAGAACTAAAATCGAAACACTGGTTGAAAATCTAATGAAGATTGAAAAACAAGTTCATAGGCGTAGCCAGCCGCTAGCAATAGGTGTGGTACCGAATAATACTAATAACATTATTATTATTATTATTGTGGTTGTTGTTATTATTATTATTATTTTTTTGTGGATTTTGAGGGTGGGTTCAAAAATTGAAAAAATTGGAGTTCTTTTTGGTAATAAATAAGAGGTTTATTAATTAAACACATAATAGTATGAATGATCTACAAAAGCATTCTCCTCTCATAAGGTACAAGTTTTTTAAATTCGCCAATGACTTCCTCCGTAGTAATAGATCTAACAATTTCTTTCTCAACATTCAACATCAATAATGATTCCGTGCGTTCTTGTTTCTGAGTCGCTCTCAATTTACTTTTGACACTAGTCAAACTTGAAAACCCTCTCTCGCATCCACTACTGGATACAGGGATGGTATGGAAACCAACAATGACTCGAAAAAAATCGTTGAATATTTTATTCCGATTGTGTAGTTTAAACCACTGGCGCCATTCCCACACCGATACATTTGTTGTGCCCTTTGGTGTGTCTGTTAACCCTCTTAATAATCGAATTTCTGATTCAAGTGTTTGGGAACAGACCCTGAATTTCTTTCATAACACATTGATATGAGCGTCACTTGGTTCCAAATTAAAAATATTACCCATGACTTCAATGAGATCTAGAGCTTCTTGACTAAATCTTGATCTATTCCAGTGACCAAATGATCCAGAAACGGGTTGAAATATCTAACTAATGTTTCTGTTTCTTTAGTTTTATACGTGTGTTCAGTTCTGCAATTATCGATGCGGGATGATATTTTTCGACCATTTACAGGTGGAATTTCGATTGCTAATTCATCACACATTGCAGTGGTGGAATCATAAATGTTCTTGAAAAAATCCTGGTTACTCCTGGCTTCAACCAGCCCGTTTCGCAATGATTTTACACACGATGTAGCCATTATCAAGTCTAGTTTTGGATCTTGAAGCACTTTGCTAATTTGTAGAATATCTGCTAGAATAGGGTCCATTAATTTTAACCCGAAAATGAAATTAAATGTTTTTATTTGACTCAATATTCCCCTCCCTTTGACACGAACGTCGTGGAGTTTAGTATTTTCAATTATTTGTTCTAACGTTAACAGTATAGCTGGATAATTGGCACTAATAGCAGCCACTGCTTCTTTCCGACAGGCCCACCTTATCGTTGACAGGCTTTTTAGAGTTTTTAGCCGACTATTAAGCTCGGAACATAGCTTTTCAAAAATCCCATGTCTAATAGCACTCCCTTCAATAAAAGAATAGAGAAATTGGATATTTCTGAAAAAATCAGCAGCTATTGGATTATATTTATAATCACATGACTCGACTAAGACTAAATTTAGGCAATGGGCATAGCAGCGAACATAGGTTATGTTGCGGTTTCTATCTTTACATCTTTTCTGTACGCCATAGATAGAGTTCCTGCCATGGTCGCAGCCCCATCAAAGCAAACTGATATTACATTTTTCCAGTCTATTTTATAATCCTCTAGTACTAAATCAATTGCATTAAAACTGGATTCGGAATCAAGTGAGCTTAACCTTTTAAGCGCAACCAAATGTTTCACTACTACCCCCGATGGCTGATTATTAAATCTAAAAATAACTGACATTTGTTCATGATACTTAACATCACTAGTTTCATCAGCTATCACCGATATCAAGCTATTTTCCATAAATGACCTCAATTTCCGTTTGATTACATTTTTTATAGACATAATTAGTTGATTTTGGATATCCGGACTCGTGTACAAAGAATTTTTTGGAGCATTCTTAAGGTGATCCAGAAGAATACTATCATATTTTGCTATCAAATCCAGTAACTCTAAAAATAAACCCTTTTGGAGCGAACCCTCGGCTTCATTGTGGCTCCACAACGGCCAACCTTCCTGGGCTCGTAGCAAAATGACAACTATGAATCGTCCCATAATTTCCCAGTTTTTGACTCGAGTTTTTTCTTGTTGCGAAATGAAGGATTGGCGGCTCTTGTCAATTACAACGTCAATCCGCCGAGTACCTGTATAATGATGCCTTACGGCGACACTATTCTGATGACATGCAGTTTTTTCGTGGTTGGAGAATATTTTCGGTGCATTTTTCTAGCATGAAGAACCAGCTGTTGTAAATGCCGGATCGACCTGCCCCATAGTTCCAGTGGTATTTAAGCCGAAAACGCGGCAACAGAAGCAAAACGCAGCATCCTTGACATGACTGTATTCGAGCCACTCAAACTCCTGAAACCACGCCAAACGGAACGGCCGATTTTTGCCATCTTTTGTAGTCTTCGGATATGAAAGAAGTTTTGGACGATGAGGCCCCCTTTTGATTCTGGTGTCTCTCTCCGTTTTGTTGAGTGGCAGCGGGTTGCTGGGGTCGCAATACTCGAGGTCTAATGAACACAAGAATTCAGAAATTATAAAAAAACCCCAGGCACAGATAAGTTTATAGTTTTGCCATCAATTTAAACAAACCTGTATTGCCAGTCTCCTCGCATCTTAAAACCCCTGGCGCGTGACTAAACTCGGGTAAACTTCCCTTGTCACAAAAGTATTCTGGAAGTATTTCATCTGAAGAGACTGAAGTGTTTTCAGATAAAAGGTGGAGGCTTCTGTAAAATTTGGGCCAATCATAATTTCCAATTTACTTTGAAAACCGAATGAGAGGTGGAAGATTTTATTTTTTGAGTTAATGACTTCATAATCCTTGTCTAAACACGAGACACTATGTCAAGAGGCTTAAGCCTCTATAAACCAGCCAATTCGAGTAATTTAAAGGGCTGCTGGGAAAAACGGAGACGTTTTATGTTTTTATTGATGTTTTATGGTTTTATTATTGGGCAGTCTAAATTTTGGGAAAACAAAATTTTTGAGAAAAAAAATTTCTGGTCTCAAAACAATAGGTGTGGCACGTGCCACACCCGTAGCTACGCCTATGAAAACAAGGTCTATTAACATACAGATACCGAAAGGCTTATTGTTTCATAATTAAATATTCCTTAAGATTCTTAACAAAACAGAGGAGCAGAACCTCAACCAAATCAAGCAAAAATTCAAATTTAGAATGCGAAACGTGATCTTATGTCATGTGAATTATTAAAAACTCTCTATAGGTTAATTAAAAGTCCTCTTGTAGATTTTCGTTGGCATCTATTTTCGTGTCTTCTGGTCTTAATGCGTTCTATGCGTAGTATTAAAGAGAAAAAATAACGTTTTTAACAAACATTGAGTATACAACTATAGGTAAAGTGTCTGAGACATTTCGGTTTACCAATTTGTACTTGATTCGAAATGAGATCTTAAATGACCGGTCTCACTTTGTCATAGTTGATACGATTGAATTATGCATTCTTCCTCAACTAGAATTTGACGAAATTCGAAATACCTCAACGGGTATTATTAATGTGGCCATCTAGCAGCAAATATGGGAACCAAATTTGGGAATATTTTGTCTCTTATTAAACATTTGTTTTTTGAAGAAATTTACCAACCGAATTTGATTCTTATATTAGGACTATTCCAATCTTCTGATTATGCGAGAAAGCAAGAGAATCAACGAATTCTTTCAGTTCTGTATTAGCGGTTTAGGATTAATCTCATTTTAATCTAGCATAACATGTACGCATGTGTAACATTTCGGAGAAGCACTATGATACATCAGTACCATGACATTTATCGCTGGTGGTGTAGAACAAATTCACGATTATACTATCCAAACATTATAATTTAGGAAATTATCATGGTCAATAGGGAATTTCATTAGATGAATTTGTAATTATACGAATTATTCTTTTGTTAGCTAGTACATAGTTTAAAATTGTGTAAAGCAATTCACTTTTGTACGATTTTAAAATCATTCTCGTTCGCGCCTTTATATATTTTCTGTATTAGTAGAAAATTTTAGCATGGCTTATCACAAATTATGGCTAGTTTTTTTGTGGCTTATCTTAGGAATAATTGGATTGTTTGTAAATGTTACGGTAATTTGGATCGTTTTAGCTCATAAAGTGATGAGGACAGTTACAAATTTATTTCTTGGTGAGTCCTACATAATTTTAATATCCAATACTATCATCGCTTAAATTTATATTTTTTTAGTAAACTTGGCCATAGCAGAAGGATTGGGTGCTCTCTATTTACCAATGCTTTTTACATATACAATCACAACGTCATTTGATTGGCTTAGCTGTAAGATATTAGCTGGCTGGGAATACGTAACTTTGTATGCTTCGATTCTTACATTATCTGCAATCGCATTTGAGCGCTACATGGCAATAATACAGCCATTGAAACAAAGATTGGCCAGAACCAAAACAGTTATGGTTATTGTTGGAATTTGGATAATAAGTGTCACTTTTAGTATTCCAATGATTATCTTCCACGATCTGACACCGACAATGAATGATGATGATATTAAATTTGCTACGTGCGAGGGAAATTGGCCCAATCTTAACAGTGGAAGACTATACATTATAAGTAGCCACGTGATGTCGTTTATTGTACCATTTGTGTGCATGGTGTACAGCTACAGCTGGATTGTAGTGGTGCTTTGGAAATCAAAAGAGATTGGTGAACAAAACGAAAATCAAATCGAGAAGGACCGTGGCCGAAAGAAAGTGATTAAAATGTTGATTGTGGTTATGTTTGTATTCATCATATGTCATCTACCGTTTCGAATAGTAACTTTCATTTCTGATGTTCTTGCACTCTGGGATGTACCATCCGACAAAAATTGGTATTGGGATGAAATATGGATGGCGATTTTCATTTTGAATGCGGCGCATCCTATTTGTAATCCGATCATTTACTGCTGGATGAGTAAGAAGTTTAGAACTGGATTTAAGAAAGCGTTTAAATGCTTACCTTGTGTACGATATGAACCAACTGAATCAGATTGTCATTTATAATAATACATAGTAAAATCTCTGGATTTCAAAATCACAAAATTGTATAAATCATCAAAAATTAAATTAAGTTTATAAAACAAATTACTACTTTTATTGCTTTAAAGTAAAGAAGATTTGAAGTTTTAATATTCCGTATACTTATACCTTTATGAGGGGTCTTTAACAAGGCCGGCGTTAATCGCATAATTGTCATATATTACCTAGTGTATCATATAGGAGAGCAAAGCCTGAAATTTATGCAATCATTCATTCACTCTAAATGAATCGGGCGGTATAGTGGAGACGTGCATAGGAAATTTTGTGTGTACAGTCATGGACACTAAGCATGTTGCGGCGAGTTTTCGGCACCCTAAAACCAATGTGAAATCAGAGTCTGTTCTGCAGGTTAGATCTTACAGAGGTGCACACATGGACAGTGATCATTTGTTTTTCAAATATAAGTGCAAATTGCCATCTACGTTTAATAAACAAGCATAAAAGAATGTTCGCTGGAATGTCGACGCTTTAAAAGATAAGCACAACTACAAAGTAACCAATCAGCTACATATCACTGACTATCTAGACTGGCCCAGTAACAACGAAGAAACTCCTCTTAGCAGACAGGAGCAGTGGCATATTATACAGTCACCCGGACTTCCGAGATCCAGCATTGTTTGGTACCATGAAATGAAAGAAGATAGAATGTAAACGGAAAACTTTCATATTACAAAAACAAAATAATATAACCAGGCATGTCATGCGATAAATGCATTCATTGAGGAGGCCATATTTCAGCTATGCACAAGTATCAAACCGCAAAACTTAGGGTAAGCTTATGCTTACTCGAGACAAATGAAAACCAAATTACCAAACGCAAAACAATTCGGAATGGTATAAAGCACTGATCGCAAATGTGTGGCAGGCGTGCCAAACTTGGCACGTTTAAAAATTCCGCCGACACGCCACAAAATTAATCATAATAAAGAAGAAAATAGCCAAATAAAATAACAAATGAAAAAATCTCGACTTTGAAAACTTTACTCCATCTCTGGACTGTGTTGTTATTGTAATTATGAACCAGTGAAATAGCAACATATGAAAAAGTATTTGGTGACGGGGAATTTTTTAAAACCGCGCTTATAAACTGCGCAGAATCGTTTTTCGAGGATTTTGTGTTCCGTGTCGAACGATGTTGTTTCTATTTTTATATGTTATATTGTGTTATATTTTATATTTTCATAATTTTTATAATTATTATATTTTATATTGTACTATGGATGTTAACCCATTTATGTTAGAAGTTTACATCCCGACCCTTAGGCGTCCAAGCCAAAATATTGATAAAGCTGGGATTCAATTTCTACTGATGATTGTCCAGCATGATCGGTAAAGTGTCTGGATTTAAAACTTTGTTGGGAACAGAAATAGGTCATCCAGTAATGAGATTCCATTGTATGATCCATTTGGATGTTTTATGTGCAAAATATGGATTATTTCAATTAAATCATGCAATGGATACAGTGCTAAAGTTATAAGAAATGTTGTCGCTATCTACTAAAACCCTAAAAACCTATCTACTGAAACCCTACTATCTACTGATGTATAATCACGTTCGTTGGCTTAGTCGAGCTTTATCTTGGGAGAGGTTTTTTCTTTAGATAAGAAAAAAGTATTTCCGGAGTTAACTAATACTAATTGGTTAAAGCAGATCAAAAAATGGGGTGCACTACGAAATTCCGGTTTTCAAAATTACGGTTTCAAAATCCTGGTTTTCAAAAACATAGTTTTCCGAATCCAGGTTTTTAAAAACTCGGTTTTCGAAATCCTGGCTTTCGAAATTCCGGTTTACAAAAACCCGGGTTTCTTTTCTTCTAGTTCTAAAGTCTTGATTTTGAAAAAAATATTTTTTATTGATTCGGGCCGGCCGGTCTAATAATATTTTAACATAAAAATATGATATCTTGCCCAAACATTTACTAGAAAAAACCAAGGCTGCGGAGTCAGAGGCGGGAGTCGATTTCGTGGTGTCGGTGCTGTTTTATCGGAGTCGGTGTTAATGCAACGTTTTGAAATGCAATACTTGTAGAGTAAGACGCCAGAATGCCATGCCAAAATATGTTTATATTGAATCTATGATCATGCGCATTACACCGTGACAATGGGCACTGTCAGGGCACCCAACAGTTGGGAACATGTTGAGTAAAAACACGGAAAACGCTATGAAAATGTTTAGCACTATGAAATTTTAAAATCAAATTGGCGATGATTTTACTAATCATGATAGGGGACCTGAAAGCGCCCAATGACAAAATTTATTAAAATTGCCGATGTTTTTGTCATATCACTGTTGACTGTGATGACAAAATGAGTAGAAAATTTGTATTTGACTCTCAATTAAACTAAACAGAGAACATAAAATGATTTTACATACATTTTGCTGTTAATAGTTGTGAGTGTAAAAATACAATTTTGTCATGACACGCTATGTATCTTCTATCTATTATTATTATTATATTAATAAGTTGTGTGCCTCACGTCGATTTTTTTGTCTAATTTTCCAACTAACTAAATTTATGGGTAGTTCATGCCAATCGTTCAAAGATGGCACAAAACAAACCGCATCTGATGTTTAATTAAAATCTGCTATATAAACTTAAATGTAACATTCCACAAAACATTCTTAATCAGTAATTGATAAATCAAAACTAAGTTTGCTGTTTAGAACTCAATATCAGATAGATTTTGCATTAAAAACATTAGAGACATCTAACAATACCTGGGTGAACTAACGATCAATTTAATTAGTCGGAAATTTAGACAAAAAAAATCGGTGTCAGGCACACAGCATTAAACTCTTAATTTTTTGTTCACCAGATGTCAGCTACTTTGTTGAAAATCGCCACATCAAATTATATTTTATCGAGTCGAAAATGCGTGAGTGATCTTATGCCGTGATGCGTCTTTCTGCTCACCTACCGAATCAGTAAATAATTACATTCGAAGCAAGTAATGAAGATGAAACGTTGCTTGCAGCACAAACTGGCCGAACGAAGCTTGAGTCATGGTTTCAGCTCAACTTCAATGATTAAAACGCACGTAATTTCTTATATACTGACATTCCCCACCATCACGTTTACGAACGCGGTAAATGGCAACTTCGTCAAAGAGGTGGAGAGCAGGTTGTTGCACGAATGTATACAGTAATCTTGAGAGATGAGGAGCGTCTCTCCCGGCTGGTGCTTTTGCTACATATTCGAGGTTCCACCAGCTTTGAATTTGTACGAATATTTAATGTTTTTATTTACAAAACCTTCAAAGAAGCTACAGCTGCACGAAGTCTAGTAAACGAAGATGAATGGGATCACTGCTTACCGGAAACAGCAGCCCTTCAAATGCCAAGATAGCTTCGAGATACTTTCGCTTATATTTGTTGCTTTTGTCAACCTACAAAACCTCTTGATGAAGTATGCAGATGACATAACTCTCGATTACAGCTGACACCATATTGAAAATATAGCAAAAATTTGGCTCTCCACGATACCAACATAATTCTTATACAGCACAGACTTTCTTACGCTATGATCAGCTTACCAACTCCATCGAGAAGTCACGTAGAAGTGCAAGTCTGCGATACAGTTCGAGAAGCCGAAGAAGCTGAATTACGTATTGCTTTTTGCTAAACGAAAAGAAGTTGGATGCATTTCGTAAAACAACTGCTGCAGTGGATAATGAAAATGTCTCCAGCCGAAGTTAAGATTTGAATATTTGGTTTGGGCGCGTAATTGGTCATGTGTTCCCAAGCGCGCGTCCTGTTTGATATTTGAATATATGGTTTGGGCGCGTAAATGGTCATGTGATCCCGAGCGTGTGCTTCCCGTTTGAGATATGAATATTTGACTTGGCACGTAAGTTATACTGTGTGCATTTGAGCGCGTACTTGCCGTTTAAGATTTAAAAATTAACCGTGTATATGAATTTATTTTATTTTTGTTAAAAGTGCATCTAATTTACATATTAAAAAATCTTCTTAAGCATTGCTTAACCAAAAATTCAATAAAATGTATTCACCTGACTGATTATTCAGTCACAGGTCCGCTAGTATTCATTATTTCATTATAAAATAATCAAAATAATTATTTCGGAAAACAAAATTTAAAAAAACAAGATTGTGTCCAAAATAATTTTGGTAAACTATATTTTATACAGCAAGAATTCAAAAAAGAAGATTGAATGCAAAACAAGATTTTGTCTTGCACGCAAATATCCTGATCCCGTTTTTTTCAATTTAAAAAGTCGGAGAAAAAGCTATTTAGTATTTTCGCAATGGCAATTTTTCAGAACTTTATCAAAAAATCATTTTAGAAATTCAATTCCATCGCACGTGTAGAATTTCAACAAAAACGGGTTAGAAATGGCCTAGTTCCAACTCTATTGACCGCTTTATCGAAAAATCATTTTAGAATCCCATTTTTATCGCACGTATCGAATTTCAACAAAATCTTTTAACATATGGCCAAATTCCATTCCTATTAGCCATTTTCTAGAACTTTATCACAAACTCATTTTTGAATTGGCTATGTCAAAAAATCATTTAAGAGTCCTATTTTCCCACATGTGAAATTCTTAAAATTCAAACCGGGATTTCCTAAAAATCGGGGTTTTTAGTACAAAACCGGGATTTTGAAAACCGGGATTTTGAAAACCGAGATTTATAAAATCCGGGATTTCGTTACACATGCCAAAAAATGCACAGCGAAACGGAAAATCATTAGATATATTATTCGGTCGTATTACCGCTTTTGAGACGGAGCTGCACTTATACTTAAGAAATACACGGAATGTTCGTTTGGAAATTACTCACTTCTCACATATTTTCATAATTTAAAAAGAGTTTGTGGCAGATATTGACGTGTTTGCAAAAAGAGAGTCACAAATATTATTTGCACAATTTATCTATGTGTTTAGTATAAACACAGGAATCTTTCGCAACTCGGTTCAAAGACGTCAACATATTTAAAATCTTGATTAAATTTGTTACCGTGACAATTTATTTCGGATGATAATTTTCACGATTTTTCCTTGACAATTTTTTTATGAGTTCGATACTGAATTGCTTGAATTTCTGTGTAGCATAATTTGGTGGCGAAAATTAAAAAAATAATTTAATAATAATTTAAAAATATTTAAAATTTAATTAAAGATTCATTTATAGATATAAATTTTGGTTCCTATTAATTTTATTTTATGTTATTCTTGGTTAAAGGTTCCGAACGACATTGATGAAGATCCAGAAATGGAAATTCAAAAAACGAAACATTTTTGGGAGGACCACATTTCGAACTCGGAAGACTTTACTATCTTCCATACCTAAAATCTATATACATATATGTGGTTAAACGATCCATCTGCCAAAGGTTTCTCCAAGCAATTGCTGACTATCGGTAATGGCCGTGTTCCGGTCGACGAATCGAACGGATTGATTTCGTTTCCTCAGAACTTTTGCAATTTTGTCTCAATGAAGGATGAGTTCATCAACAAAGTGTTCCCGAATATCATTACTAACCGCAAAAATCAAAATTGGGTGAGTGAACGAGGAATTCTTGCGGCAAAGAACAAAGATGGGGATCACTTAAATTTCACAATTCAAAATCTAATCGTCGGTCCACTTCATTCCTTCAAATCTATCGACTGTGTGACAAACAAAGACGAAGCAACCAACTATCCAACTGATTTTTTAAACTCATTGGATCTGGCTGGCTTGCCACCGCACACTTTACAACTGAAAGTTGTTGCGGTAATCATCATGCTACAAAACCGGAATCAACCAAAACTATGTAACGGAACGCGTTTGGTTTTGAGAAAACTCAAGGAAAGTTCAAAGGTGAGGAAGTTCTCATTCCAAGAATCCTGATGTTCCCAACCAAGATGGCATTCGAGTTTAAACGAATTCAATTTCCGATTCGTCTTGCATTCGCATGACGATCAACAAACCACAAGGCCCATCCTTGAGTACGTTTGTGGTCTGAATCTAGAAAATGAATGATTTTTCTCACGGCCAATTGTACGTAGCATGTTCACGTATCAGCAAACCATCGGCTTTGTTCGTTCTCGCACGTGACAATAAAACAAAAAATGTCGTATATCACAAGATGCTGAACGGAATCGACCCTATAGCAACCCACCCAGCAAATAGTTTAAAAGAAAGTAGTGCAACAATGCTACGCGAATCATTTCGAATCAATTCAATAAAACCAAAGCCTTGCTGCCACGTGAATTACATTCATTTCAATGTAATTAAAATATATTTCATTTTGATTGACTTTAATTAATTTGGAGTATTCATTTTATCCACTCCGGAGGTCTCAGGTTCGATTCCCGGTAGTGACAAGGAAAAAATTGCACGGCTGGTTTAGGATCAATGAATTAATCACTCATTATCCGGAAAGAAAATATTATTATGAAACTTCATTTGAGGCGGCCAAATTCCTTGATGGGATATGGTGCTAGAGCGAGAGAGAGAGAGAGAGAGAAATTTATTTTATCTTAATAAAAACTGAATTTATTTAAGCTATAATAACTTTAAACAACATTTATTGATTTTGAGGCGGTACGAAGTTCACCGGGTCAGCTAGTATCATAATAAATTAACAAAAATAAACTATTAAAATACTTATTGATACTGGCGGTAATAAAATTATAATTATGCCAAACATTTTACTAAACCACCTGTTACCACAGGTAAAAATTATATTAGGCACACAAGAATAAGGCACACAAGACAAAAGTTGGGAAAATTAACTTCTTTAGCGATTGTGCTCAAAGAAGTTAGTTTTGGTGGAACGAATCGCACTCCCAATTCTTTCGCGGTTCGTTTTTTACGGCCTACCTTACGCATTACTTGACAAACCGAGAACGTATATGTATCGTTTTAGTTCGATTTATATACCGGGTGAGTTTTTTAAGCTGAAACTTTCAAATATCTCGGAAAATAGGCCCTCTACGATCAAAATTAAATCATTCTGGAGGGGAAATACATTAGTGCTAAAATTAGGACCCCCGCCACTGTTTGTAATGGGAGGTGGGGAGCAATTTGGAAACTAAGATAGAAATCCCTATTTTTTATTGCAGATTCCGATTCTACGGCTAGAAGTACGTAGGATTTCCTTGAAACATTTTTTTCGATTCATGATAGATGGCGCTGTAATAGGCGATATTAAATTTTTTTCGATTTCTCCTACTGAGAAGATTATGCATACGATTCTGCAATATGTTTGCATTAAAATTAACACGTTTTCAATGTAAATACTTGAAATTAGTTTTAAACAAATTGTGCTTCTTAAATTAAAAAAAAAAACTACTTTTAGCGTAACCCAGGGACAACGACGTGAACATCATCTTTTAATTAAATTAAGTGCTCAAAATGATGGCCTTCGACTCCAATGCACTTATTAATCCGCATTTCAAATATACGCAACTTAGAAGCGTGTATGCTGGAATTTCGGCATAAGCATTCCTTATTCGCTCAATCAAATTCGCATGTGTTGTTGGTACTTATTGGTATACTTTGTCTTTGAGATAACCCCACAAAAAGAAATCTAGCGAAGTAAGATGTGGTGATCTGGCAGGCCATTTACCGGACCAGCTCTACCAATCCAGCGACCATTGAAATCACGATCAAGTACTTCACGTGCTACCGACGAAGAGTGTACTGGACATCCATCATGTTGAAATCACATGTTCTGTCGCAATTCTAAGCTCAAGTTTTCAAATAATGTTGGCAGTTCATTTTCCAAAATGTCTCGGTACATTTGACCATTCAAGTTGTCTTCAATAATATGGGGGCCGATGAGTTGGTTGCCAATTATTCCACACCACACGTTGACAGTCCAAGGGTGCTGATGTTCAACTTGGCGAAGCCAGTGTGGATTTTCAACACTCCAGTAATGCATGTTGTGTCGATTAACCGTTCCATGGTTTGTAAAAGACGACTCATCAGAGAACAATACATAGCGAAAAAAATTGGGATTTTGCTGTATTTGTTCTACTGCCCACTGACAAAATGTTACCCGATTTTCAAAATCAACGCCATGAAGATCTTGGTGTAAGCTCATATGAAACGAATGATACTTATGTCGGTTCAAAATTTTGCAAACACTGGTCTGGGATAATCCGGATTCGCTAGCTATTTCTCGTGTACTTATATGAGGATTATAAGCTACTACAGCCAATACAGCAATTTCGTTATTTTCCTCAGTGACTGTTGCTCGACGGGTCCTTTTCTTCGGTCGAACACTTCCATCAGCAGTGAATTGTTTGATAGTCCGGTAAAATGAAGCACGTGACCAAATCCTATCTGGAAAACGCGAAGCGTAGAGATTGGCCACATTATCAAGACTACGGCCAGCTTCTTCATAAACCAGGACCATTTCAATTTTTTCTTGTACAGTTAAATACTCCATTTTGAATTGTAATAGCCTTACGCAAACAGGTCTTATTGTTTTCGAAATAACCTTTTAACTGAATCGATATTTTTAAAACAAAAAATATCATTTATTTGAAAACAAATTTAGTCGCATGTTCCTATGCAAAATCATCGCCGTCGTTGTTCCTGGGTTACGTTAAAAGTAGTTTTTTTTTTAATTTAAGAAGCACAATTTGTTTAAAACTAATTTCAAGTATTTACATTGAAAACGTGTTAATTTTAATGCAAACATATTGCAGAATCGTATGCATAATCTTCTCAGTAGGAGAAATCGAAAAAATTTAATATCGCCTATTACAGCGCCATCTATCATGGATCGAAAAAAGTGTTTCAAGGAAATCCTACGTACTTTTAGCCGTAGAATCGGAATCTGCAATAAAAAATAGGGATTCCCATCTTAGTTTACAAATTGCCCCCCACCCCATTACAAACAGGGGCGGGGGTCCTAATTTTAGCACTAATGTATTTCCCCTCCAGAATGATTTAGTTTTGATAATGGTCATTCTTATCCGAAGCCGTTCACTATGGCACATTTCAAAGCAGGATGTAATAAAACAGGACATCACAAAACAGTACATAGTATGGAACAGGACCGATAAAAACAGTGCATCACAAAACAGTACATGGTACACTAAAGTACATTTTACTGAACGTTAAGCTGGAGGATTTTTTCAGCTTGATTTGTTAAATATTTTTTATTGAATACGTTTAGTAATTAGAATATTATCAAGTGGATATTTGCCTTCACCTAGAGTAATTAGACAGTATACTATATAGAATTATAATTGCTTTAAGTTATAATAAAATATCCCTTCACCTAACAATATATAACATTATTTTTATTTAAATCGCTAATACTTGATCGTTGCAAAATAGATCAAAAATTAAAATAAATATATAAATAAATATTTCCCTTTTTAACCAAAAAAATGGCTCAATTTAAGTCCAAACCACCCAAATGTGTGAGTAAAAAACCAAAGTATGTAATGGCGTTTTTGATAAAAAATTTCGCTTGATTTGAAGTACAACCAACACAATTGTGTGTATAGTTATAGTGTTTTTTCGGGCGAAAATAAGTTTGTAAAGAATGCACTAATGTGTATGTTGGTTCAAAAAACATACAAAAATAAATTTTTGACATGGTACTTTTCCGTACCCACACAACTAGTTATTAAAACCGTAAAATTGACTATTAACTATTTTGTGGTGTTCTCTTTTAATATGTACTGTTTTTCGATGTACTCTTCCGTACCATGTACTTTAGTGTACCATGTACTGTTTTGTGATGTACTGTTTTAATCGGTCCGGTTTCGTACCATGTACTGTAGCGTACCATGTACTGTTTTGTGATATCCTGTTTTGTGACATCCTTTTTTAGCACATCCTGTTGTGAAATGTGTCGTTTCGTATGAGACCCATTTTTATCGTAGAGGGCTTATTTTTCGAGATATTTGAAAGTTTCAGCTTAAAAAACTCACCCGGTATAGAACCATCTGGAAAATGGGTCGGCCCATGAGTTGGTCACTCCAACAGAGGGTCATTGTTGTGTTCATTTCCATCACTGAGACCGTAATCAGATGATGGAAAATCCCTTTATCATCCTGACTCTATCGGGATTCGAACCTGCGTTACCTCCCGATTCAAAAACAAATTTGTGATCCGAGTCTCAATATAGACTTTGATATGAATTTAAATGATTTAACATGGTTTGAGTGTGTGGAGGTCTTCCTATAAAATCAAAAAAGGCTTGAAGATAATGTAATTTATCTCTCTTGACTGTTGCCGACATATAGAAAGTCCATGATAATTGATTACATAAATTTTACGTTCTTGATCTAAACTCTTGTGTATATTAAAAATTGCTATTTGAGGTGAAAGGTAAATGACCTAATCTACTGACTCTATTTAATTCTAGAAACGAAAAAATATTCTTAAATCGCTTTTTTAAGCAACATTACATAAAACGCTACATTCGTATACGCAACATTTTCCATCACCTTTGATTAAGAGATAACGACTAGAAATGTTTACTGCCGCTAATAACATGGTGGCAACAATTTTAATTTAGCACTTTATATTTCCGAAATACGTGACAGATCAAAGACAAAATTTCTTTTGATATTTAAACATCAATTAAAACGAAAATGCAAAGTTCGGCCGTTACTTTACATTTTCAATTTATCTTTCAATTCAAACCATATTTTGTTTGTTTGTTTGTCAACCAAACCTATTACACACGACGTTAGTAAACCAAACAAACCGCATAAATAATCACTTGTGAAAAATCAAGGGTGCTTATATACCAATGAAAAGTGTTAATGAACATCGTTTTTCTTATTTGTTCCGTTTCTTTAGTGTAACCGTGACCTCCATCAACTCGTATATAAAATTTTTTACTCTACAGAAGAAAATATTTTTTCCATTTTCCATAATTTATTATTGTGTGCTCGCCGAGTTTTCTCCACTTTCATGTTCCACGATTTTTCTTTTTTGCTTTTCATTAATTTTATGACCAATTCAAATAAAACAGCGAGCAAAACATCAAAGTGAAAATTTTAAAAGATTTTTTTTGTGTTGCTCGATGATGCGCTCGCTTCTTTACACTTCGAATTTCTTTGCCTTTCGGCTGATTTCAATGGAATTTCTGTGACTGTTGTTGTTGTACAAATTTATTTAGACATTCAAATTGTTGTTTTCTTATATATGCGATTCTTTTGATGAGTGGCTTAACATAGGATTATAACGTTAAAATAGGTGGATCAATCGTTTATTAAACGACATGTAAAATGACGCGATGATGATATCCGTGCCGCCGTGCGTGTATAAAAAATACGAATGAGTTGAAAGGCCTTTTGATATTTTATTCACACCGTATGTGCCATTAACGGGTTATATTTATAGATATAGCAGAATTAGGTTTAGAAAAGTTTTATTTACACATCGTTCAATTCATGTCAACAATTTGTCAAATACGGTAAAATGGTACAATAATGCGAAAATTGTAAAGAAAATCTTGATTGTAATGAATAAATTTGAGGACGATTCAGTTCTTGGTTCTCTAGAAATATTCTCAAAATCATTTTCTGTTGAAAATCTGCTGCTACTTTAGCCATAAGTGCCATAGTGCATGGTATGTAATTTTTAGCACCGGACTAGGGCAATAGTAACGCAGGAGGTAGAAAGTTCGTGCAATAAACGATAGGTACTAATTGACAGAATTAACGTGCATTTTCCAATTAAAATAAGTGTCCAAGTGAACACTAAGATATATAACCGAGTCAACAGGTTCCCATATTCAGACATGTTGTGATTAGTCACCCGTAGCAAACTGGTCAAATTTATGTTACCAAAAAATTCAAACATCATGAATTTAGTTTCCCGGCTTAAAATTAAACGATGCTTGTCGAACCATGAGAGCAAACATTTTTAGCTCAGTATTGATCATCGAAGTAACGTTAGTAGCGAACTAGGTGAATTCCCACAATACGCTAATGCTATGTCTCGGCGAACCGCGTAGAATGACCCTGAAGATTCAATTTAAACATACAGTTGGATTATACAAGAAATAGCAATAGGGCCTAATACTGATCCCAGGAGAACACCAACGCCAAGACATTCCGTATCATTTGGTTTATCATTTATCTTAACTTTCAGTGATGTACCATCCAAATATGGCACTAACCTTTATTAGAAATTGCTCTAACCCTATATCATACATATTATAGCGATATTCATTATATTTAAGAACTCCAAAGAGCCCTTCGAATTTGGATAACCATTAAGTGGCATAACAACAATCAAACACTTCAACAAAATCTTTGAAATTTTCATTGAAATGTTCATTGTCTCTGGGTAAAATGTGATTCACAGGGCCGAGTATTAGCTACTTGCCTTAGATTTACCTCGCTCTATCCATTTGAGCTGTACCACACTTCATTACAAAATAAAACGACCGCATACCGCATGAAAAGTCTTGGAGAATATCCGATTGCTGAACGGGGAAAGAGTTCAAAACATCCAATGTGTAAAGACCATTAGACTGCATAAACATATCGGACCAATAATGGTTCGTATATTGTCACATTGTAATTTTTGAGAGATCCATCGTATTTAAGCAAATCTTATCAAGTGGTGGAACGTTGTTTTTTGAATATGGTGAAAATGCTTAGTAATCTGAAATCGGAACCAAATATTTATCTGTGAATAGAGAACATAGAAGCATTTGAAGGGTTCTCTATATCTCGTCATTAAGTTGTATCTTACTGCGTATTGGAAACGATGCCAAACGTTTCCATGTCAATTCGAGGGGCACTCTATAACAAAACATCGAGCAACCCTAAATAAAATACTAAATCAGACAACACTTTTGAGAAAGCAGTGAGAAAGATGACCAATTCGTACAGATGCTGATCGACCATGTGGCGACTCGTTACAAATAATTTTGTGACATACAGGACCAGGGCCGTGTGTGATGATGAGAAATTGCAGGGAGAATAAGTTAAACGTGCCCAAGCGGAAGATTACCTTATTGCGATCTCGAACTTCGAAACCTTCAACGAGACAATTATTAGCAACTGAAAACCCGTAAGGTGAGTTTAAACCAGTGCAAGCACAGCGGTCGTTGATACAAAGGTGCCTCAGTTTTTAATGGAGAAAACCGAATTCCACGAGAATCTATTCGTTGACCTCGTCCACAACCACAAACAGCTAACCAACTCACAGAAGTTATACTACCTAAACCCGAATTTAACTAGAAATGCGACATTGTTGCTCACGCCTGTGGGCAGAGAAAAAAATAAATATAAACAGACGTAAAGCTGCATACAAAAACTTTAAAGCTTATTTTCATAGTAAAATATTAGGTTACGATCCAGTTTTATGTTGGTCAAATTTAAAATTACCGTTATAATCTGATAGCAGCCACTCTAACCTAACCTAACCTATAATTTGAACGAAAAAATTGAACAAA
Organism: Nephrotoma appendiculata; assembly: GCA_947310385.1. Lineage (NCBI taxonomy): Eukaryota > Metazoa > Arthropoda > Insecta > Diptera > Tipulidae > Nephrotoma > Nephrotoma appendiculata. The sequence goes on from OX371223.1 coordinate 144,658,399, forward strand.
TTTGTAAAACGAGTTTGTATGCAGCTTTATATTACTTTTCTCTATGCTGGGAGAATCACCAACGATAATTATGATGAAGCATGATGCATTCCTCGAGATTACCCAAGATACTTGATACAATGACCGACGTCGTTCGCCACATGGGATATCGTCTTAATTAACATCATTGCCGATAAGGTAGATCCAGAAAACCCTCTATACAATGGGAGTTGCTATTATCCCGAGCACAATATCCATCATACCAATTGCAAAAGGAAGCTTCATAATCATAGTATTCGTCGCATACTCGAGCACATTGCAAAACTGACACACAAAAAACTCCTTGTCACTATAACCCACCCATCTCCAGGTCACTATAACCCACGTTGCATGGCCATTCACGGATTTATTCCTCGCCATAGCAAACGCCATCGCATCGCACGCTAATCAAAACTTCACTCCTTGAGCTCTGTTGGATTCGGGATCACAGAAGAGGCTAGCTTGTGAGTCTAATATTGTCGAATTTGTTTTAAGCTGGCGAACCGATTCCACATTATGGTTACAGATGGTTACACCAGTTGGAACTTGCCAATCCTCATTACTACCTTCCCAACAAAATAGACATTCTACTCGAAGCTGCGCAAGACAAGCATTCAACCGTTTAGTTTAACAGCAACTATCGAGGATTATGACACCATCGAAAACACACTCAGGTCATTCTGAGAAATCGAGTGGCCTAGTTTTCCTGTCATTCAATGAAAACTTATCACTCCTTGGAAGATCACAAGACTCGAGAAATCTTCGACTTCATATGGAGCGTTGGTTTTGTAGAAGTAATCAACTTCGCTTTGAATTCAACAAGTTCATGCAAGACTACCTGTAATTGTGTCATACGGAGGAAGGGTCAAAAGAGCAGCGTAGCTCGCCGAACCAGACGTGCTGTCTTCCTCATCATGGTGTATCGCACACCAAACTGCGCATGGTATTCGATGAATTGCAAAAGGCATTCGGTGTATCGCTCAACCATAAGCTTTGAATTTGTCCCAAGCTTCAACACAACATCATCGAGATACTAACCGATTCTCGCAAACATAAATTCGTTTTCGTTACAGATATCAAGCAGATGTATTAATAGATCCTGATGGCACACAGAAACTACCAGCCAATCGCATGACAATTTCTCGAGATAAACCAGTTCGAGATTATCGTTTATGCACTATCGTTTACGATACTGCCAGCGCATCCGTATTTCACAATTTGTACCATCACACAACTAGCGCACGAGACGAACAGGAGAACTTTTCAAGTGCAGCCAAAGTCGCATGGAGAGATTTTTAAGTGTACGATTTGATGATCGGTTCAAACGACATCGTGAATTTAGTCAAAGTTTAGAGGCAAGTGGTGAAACTACTCCGATGTGGTGGGTTTGAACTGCAGAAGTGGTCCTCGAACAGTAAACAGCTTTTTAATGAGATACCAATAGAATTTCGCGAGCATCAGGGACAGCTTGAGTTGAATTGGGAAGATCCAGTTAAACACTCGGTTTTTCCAACATTAGTTTCTTTCGGTCGATTGCTTAAGATTCAACATCAGCCCCATATCGGAGGTTCGTAACCAAACGAACAATATTGTCGCAGGTCAGTAAGCTATTTGATCCACTGTGCTGGCTAGCTCCTACCATAATTATCACCAAAATTGTACTTCAAGAATAGTGGGTACCGTGCGTACCGTATATGATGTGTAGAAATCGTCAAATACATGGGCTCAGCGGATCCTCAGAAAAAGCCTACACAGCAGTGTTGTATGTTCGTACAACGCTGGCAGAAGGATCTATCAAAATCAAGGTCGCCCCACTGAAAATAATCTGCCTGCCACCAGTGTACGGTGGACGGACTCGCAAGTAGTACTTTGTTGGCTACGCAGCATTTGTAATGGGTGGAAGACGTTTGTGGCAAAACGGGTTCTACAAATCCTGGATTACCTTCAACCCACCAATTGGGATTATGTCTGCACCAAAGGTCAATGATCGCAATGTATGAAGAAACCATGACTTTTGACAAGAGTTTATACTATGTACTTACTCACTCGAAAAATACGACGTATCATAGTTTTTTGCAAACGCTTCATCTTACATGACGTCTCATCGTAGCAATGCACCCGAAAGCCTTCATTACCGTACCCGAGCTCAATTGGTAGAGGTATTTAGATGTCAATCCATACTACGGGTCGGCGACGGCTCCGCGGCTCGAATTTAAGCATCCGATTGTCCTTCTCAAAAACAATCAGCATACTAATTTATTTATTTAACAAGCAGATCATACAAATACACAACGCTACACGGTGGTCAACAGTGGACTCACATACAAAAACACTATTAGATGCTCAGGATCAAAACCAGACCATTCCTGCACAGTAGGATATATTATGCTGACCCAATATCCACCAAACTACAGAAAGGCCGTAGTGGTGCATCGATAAAGGGATCTGCATTTTCGACCGCTTATATCTACGGAAGCAATACATTTGGAGCTTGTGTCCAAGCTCACCATAAAATCGGTTTAACTACGGCACAAAAAAACGGTTTTATAGGTAAAGGGGAAAGAAACGAAGAAGTTACCCTAGTGGGGATATGCACATTCGCATATTAACAGCTGTTCAAAGTTGACGTGTCACAGTATTTTTTTTACAATGGAAACAATTGAATATCGTGCAGTGATAAAGTTCAAAGTTCTTATTTTTGGACGGTGCAGCACCAAAATAAATCCATGAACGATTGTTAAAAGTGTATAAAGAGTCTTCAAATTCAAGAAGTACAGTAGAACGATGGGTTGCTGAATTTGGACGTGGTCGTACAAGTCTTAAAGATGATCCACGTGAAGGACGTTCAAAAAGTGCATCACCACCAGAAATTGTAGCAAAAATATAGCATATGGTGTTTCAAGGTCAAGGATTAACCGAGAGAGATTTAGTAGAAGACTTTGTGATCTCATTAGGCAGTGTGAGCAATATTTTGACTGAAGTTTAGGGTTTAAGAAAGCTGTGTGCACAATGGCTGTGCCGCAATCGCTAACAATGCAACAAATACACATTCGAATGCGACTCAGCAACATTTGGGGCGTTTTAGAAAGGAAAAAAAGAATGCATAAAAATGTATTTAAAACCATAAAATCGTGTTTTTCTTATAGAAGGACAAAACTTACTGAGCAACAATAAAAACCAATCGTATTTCTGTGCTAATCCCTTTTATATTTTCTTACGCATTTACCCAACAAATATTTTAATATTCTGTAATTTATGTACATAACGACCGTCAAAATTCCAGCCAAAAATGCAATTACGTCCAACGAATGCATCTGGAAGAAATTTAAATGGTGTGAGTTGGGTTGCAAATGTTTTGCACCTCGATGTCGAATTATATACTCAGTCCAATAAATTGCGGTATCAAGAGCCGACATGGGCCGCTCTCGAAACAGGACCGAACGATATTTTGCCACGTCTCGATATTTTTCATTATCAATCACGTCCCTAATAGCATGATATAATTTGTCTGCTGTTAATTCCACGAACGGTAAACGTATTCCCCACTTCTCGTGCTCAACATTAAATCCATTCGCCATTTGATCGGCAAACATTGGTATTACGACGAGTGGAATGGCATAATATTTTGCCTCGGTGATACTTCCTAGGCCACCATGAGTTATGAACACTTTAAAATTTCTATGTTGTATTACGTCGGTTTGTGGAACCCATTTCATTATTTTAACGTTTGTGGGAATGTCACCCAGTGAATCGGTTTCACATTTCCATAGCACATTTTCTTTTAGTCGACCAAAAACATGTACTATTTGCTGTAATTTTTCTGGCGGTAAACTCAAACACTTTAAATTTGATCCAAGGCTCATAAAAACCACACCATTTATCGAATCATCCATCCATTTTTGTAAATCGACTGGAAGCGGATTTTGCTTATCTTTTAGATGCAGCCCACCTACTTCGATTATATAAGGTAACATTGGTTTAATGTCAAGATCTGTGAAATGCTGTGTTACAAATATGGCTGATACGTTTCTACGTGCATCGGCGTACGTTAAATATTTGGGCTGCGGAAATAATTCACTACATAGACAAATTAATTTTATTTTATCAGTAAATTATAAAATTTGCTTACTTATAGAATCGCTCGTGTCTGTAATATGAATATGAATTAATCAAAATTTCGACGAAATAGAACAGCACATTAAAAACTCGATGCGTAAAGTCTAATGGCGCCCGGTACTCCAGCATCATATTGGCGGCGTATGAAAGTGCAAGTGGATTCCGAAATTGATCTAAAAAGTAATCATTCGCTTTGTTCGAGGTGAATTGAACGATGGGACAGTTAAAATGTTGCCCCAATCCAAATAGCGCATCACCTATCCATCCTTCAACTATCACCAAATCGAATTTTTCATTCGCCATTATATTCTGTACGTTTTTATTCGCCAACAATGTTCGCACTTCGTTTTGAGAAAATTCAAACATAAGCGGAAACGATGACATACCCTGTGTTAAACTACCAGGATTTTCAGTTAATTTATTGAATATCTCTGGAAACACACATTACAAAATAACATTATTAGTACACACACATTACACCCCGTCATAAAATCAAAACACTTTACTTAAATACATGTCACTTTGCTCGTTGAATATATATCGATAATTCGTAATCTGTTGCTTAGGTGGATAAGACCCAATTACGGTGACATCATGCCCCTTTTCCGCCAAACCAATCAAAAGAGGTTCAAGCACAATGAAATGAGAATGGCTTACGGTTGGAAATGGGCAGAGAATCCGATAAGACGTTGCCGTGATCACAAAATTGGATAATGTGATTATGAACAACAATAAGGCTGCCGCTAAATATGTTGATTTCATTTTGACGTTTAGGCAACAACTGAGAATAATATTTTTGTTGCATGTTAACGATTTCGATGATAACATAAATATTATCAACCTTCAAAAATGAGTAACGTCATCATTTAGCGTGCGATAAAAAGTTTGTTTTGTACAGTAACACGGTCGCAATGAAATCATATACAGTGAAACCTCCCAAAAGCGACCACTTACGGGACTCTAAATTTCTGGTCATTTTACAGAGGTGGTCGGTATGAAGAAACTTCTCTGAATAGTGACCAAAATTATATTTCTGGAGTTTGGTCCTTTTATAGAAGTTTTGACAAATGGTAAATAAAAGAAACGTATGTATGCACATTAGGGTGATCCTTGTTTGTATTGGGCGGAAAATATGTAGAGGTACCTAACGGAGTATCACCTGAAAATTTGAGGTAATGCTAAAATTTTAAACAGAAAAATATTGGGTCAATGAAAGATGGTTTAGAGGCTTTCAAACAAACAGAAAAATAATTAAAAAAAGTTTCTCATCCTAAATAAAAATTGTGATGAATAGAGGAAATAACTATCTTTCCAAAACCTCAAAGATATTAAAAATCGGTTAACAAATAATGACTTATTTATTGCCAATTTCCGAAACTAATAAAAACCCAAATAGTAAAAGGCTTTTTTAGATCCTGATGATGTTATAAAAAACCATATGAGTCATAAGAACTTTACATAGTTGTGTTTATGATGTTATTATCATTCGTCTCATTAGTTATTGTATTTAAATCCACCTACCACATTAATTATGACCTGATATGGCCAATATGTTTCATTGTATCATATACTATATAAACAAGAGAAATGCAAATTAATTTCAGTTTAAATCCAAATCTCTCGAGAAAAGGACATAAATTTGAAATTTTGAAAAACAAAATTTAGTTCGTTAAACAGTTTCATTAATCTTTTAAAGAAAGTGCTACTAAAGTTGATAATATGGAAGATAATCTACGGTCCACTACAGAAATTTATCTTCTTGGCCATGAGTACTGTCAAATTGTTGGTGCTAAGTTACCCTCGAAAAAGCAAGTAATGTGTCTCTTTTTTTACCATCATCGTACTGTAAAATTAACTATTCGTGAAAGTACACCTCTGACAATCCAGAAAGTGTTTATTTTTTGGTCAAAAGCAGGAATTCCAGTGAAAAAGAAACAACATTCTATTGAAAATTGGAAAAATTGCATGATGAGTGGAAACATTTTCTAAAGAATAAAACTGAACCTTCAAAATTTTCTGTGAAAGAGAAAATGACTTTAATAATAAACTGGATGATATTTTCGATATCGGATGTACCGATTGTCCATGATGACCAATAGCGAAAGCATATCTGATAATGACATGAGTTTGGAAAATATCGATTTGCCCGTGCGGAGCGACGAAAGAGCTTCCTCTAGGGGCACATGTTTCAGTACTCCTTGAATATTGTCAGCTTTGGGTAAGTGGAAGGTGGTTCGTGCAGCACTGCATCTAATCAGTTTCGTTGCCGAAAGTCTTGGACATTCTATTGATGAACTCGTTTTAAATCGAACAAAACTGATGCGTCATCGAGGTGGTCAGAATATAGAGGTGGTCACATTGGGAGGTTTCACTGTATTTATATTATGGGACCAAGTATATTTTGATATTTGTTTTGGTTTTTAAACAAATTTGTATAGGAAGGGGTGGAATGCGTTATTGGTTTGCGTTGAGGCTTCCTACCTACTTGTGAGCAGTTGTTTTATATGGAATGGAAACTTGTTAGTTGGTTAGCAATAAAACATAAGAAAACATCATTTTTGATTTGATACTTCTGAGAAGCTAGAATTACTTCCGAGTACTTAGATTGGAAACAGCCAATGGCTTATGATGGTTAGCACCCCACCAAAAAATTTAAATTTTTTATATTTTTATCGACGTCCAACAATTTATGATGAAAAGTAGTACTACACTTGGTAGTGTGTTCAAATTTTTTCACCACTGTTATTTAAAATTCAGCACGTTTGACTACACCAACGAGATCATAAGTTTTGAGAAATACTCTTGGTAAGTTCCCAACGAGACAAATAATCCTAGATATAGAAATGCCTTGGAGTGAATACTTTAATTTCAGCGTAACCTTGCAGACCTAATTGCGGTCTCGTAAACATTACCAAAATGCGGTGATACATAAGTTAAAATTCAGCGTTCAAATCAAAGCTTTGCAGAAGTTCAAATAAATCATTTAAGCGCGTGGCAAAATAAATTTATTACCCTCCCCATAAACTATGCTGTTGAAAGTGATAATGGTAGCTCTAAGTGAGGAAGTACAGAAAAAGAAAGCAGAAAAAAACAAAGAAAGTTATGCGGCCTTAGTAAATCTTTGTTGATACCCATCCTCGTTTAGTATAATACACCTACTACAGTAGTCTACACCCACTAGCAGAAAAGAAGTGCTTTAGGTTTCTCTCAAACTTGCGATCACCCGTTGCTATTGAAATATCGGTTTTGCTGGGGTGCAGCTCATACATTGCATAAACACCTTTCGAGCAAGATAACGATAACAATTATATTCTTCCGGCAGCCAGAAACTCTGTGGATCCACATGATTGTGAGTTTTGTGAAGGAATAAATAAACTATAGATCTAAAGGTATGACTAGTTAGAAGCAAGACCGGATGCTTCGGGGAAATTGACAGCGGTAAGAATTTCATTTGACAACTATGAATGATGAAATTGGGCCGGTAAAATGATTTGCTGTTTTTCTTGTCTTGTGAATAAACCACTCATTGCAACAAACATCTTTGAAGTCTTCCGCTGCTCGGATAAGTCGATGTCGACCAAGATTCATTAGATAATTGTAGGAAAGTAAGACAGTACCACTACAATTCGAAATTAAATTATTTTGCCGGGACTAATCCAAGCGAGATCAAATCAGGTGAAAAGAACTTTGAATCGATATTGTTACATACACGGGTATGAAGTATTCCAGACTTTCCATAGATGTTATGTATGTATGAGTATCACACTGTTAATTCAAATTCAAATAAGAAAAAATTAATCGTATTGGACATTTTAGTACAATCATATAAGGATTATTTTTTTTTTAAAAATAACTCAAACCTAAATTTAAAAAAAATATGAATAAATGACATAAGAACACCTAGGAAATAAAAAACTTTATATCAAAAAACACGAAATCAATCATTATAAGCAACAAATAGTTTATTTAGGTGACTCAATGACCAAATTCATGTACTAACGGCCGGATTGATCGATAATGGCCATCCAAATTTGAGTAAAAATGACATCAGTACACCGAGAATATCAAAATTCGTAGCAATATATCCGAAGTCGTGCTTGGTGGTTTTGGTTAGGTGACTCAATGACCAACATCGTGTACTAGCCAGACCTGAATCATGATCTGTGGGAATGGCCCTCCAAATTTGACTAAAAAAGACATCAGTACAAATTCGTAGCAATAAATCGGAAGTCGAGCATTATTAGCACTAGGAGGTTTTGGTTAGGTGACCCAATGACCAACATCGTGTACTAGCCAGACCTGAATCACGATCTCTGGGAATAGGTGATAATGGCCATCTAAATTTGAGTAGAAATGACATCAGTACACCTAGAATATGAAATTTAGAATATTTAGATGGCCATCGACTTCGGGTTTATTGCTACGAACTTTGTTTTTCTCGGTGTGCTGATGTCTTTTTCACTCAAATTTGGATGGCCATTATCGGCCATTCCCAGAGATCGTATTTCTAATCATGCTAGTACATGATGTTGGTCATTGAGTCACCTAACCAAAACCTCCTAGTGTTGCTAATTCTTGACTTCCGATTTATTGCTACGAATTTTCATATTCTCGGTGTATTGATGTCATTTTTACTCAAATTTGGATGGCCATTATCGACCATTCTCAAAGCTCATGTTTCAGGTTTGGCTAGTATATGATGTTGGTCATTGAGTCACCTAACTATAACCAACTAGTGGTAATAATGGACGACTTCGGGTTTATTGCTACAAATTTTGATATTCTCGGTGTACTGAAGTCAGTTTTATTCAAATTTATAAGGCCCATATTAGCCATTTCCAATGTTTGTGATTCAGGTCAGAGTCACCTATCAGTAGTCAGGAGATTTTTTGGTTTTTTATCCTAACTTTTTATGGCCATTGCCGTTCATATCTGGAGATTGTGACTCAATTCTTGCTAATTCGTGAAGTAGTTGATTAGGAACCTACCTACACCTATCTCGTTTTAATAATGCACTGTTTCACGTTTATTGCTACAAAATTCTTATTAGGTCTTACAGCTGTAAAAGGACATTCTTATTTGCTTCTAAAAGTAACAAATTCTTAAGATGATTCGGTATATTTTTTACAAAATTTTTGTTAAACATTTATGGTTATGTTACAATAATATTTTTTCTTTGTAATTTATCAATTAAAATTTTAATTTTTACTTTTTTTATAAGATATAATATTTTTCTGCGATTTTAATTAACACAATTTGATATACGTCGTATAAGTTGTTGTCTGTATACTATAAAGTATACAGATAAAATTTGGTCGATTTCGTTGTACTTTTCTTGATATGCTTGTTTTTTAAATATCGTCAATTCAATGAATATATATCTGTCTCTTGTTTCTATCTCACTTTTATTTTATTTCAATGTTTTGGCTTCGGTCGAATAGTCGGGTAAATCGTTTAGTACAGTAAATTGAAATTTTAGAACATATTTACCTCAAGCAGTATCCCAATTCTTTGGTAAATATGTGTCGCAAAAACGGCTCGAGGGGTAAAAATAGTTTTTAAAGGGTTCATTTCGGTGGTATATTGGTAACTGCCAAATAATTCTTGTTGTCAAAAGTTTAGAAATTATTCACTCAAAAACATGGAAAAATATTTAAAAAATATTAAAAAATATTTATTTTGAAAATAACAAGCCATTATGTTTAGTAGACTTAGGCTGTGGGCCAATACTCGGGTAAATTGTACATTTACCAAATTTTTAGCAGTGTGTTGAGTAAATTAAAATACTGTACTAAAAAGCTGGGTAAACCATATAAAAAGTAGGTAATTTGATTTGATGTTGTTTTATTTTGACGTTTCGTGTTACATTATTAATATACCATACACGAAGAAACTAGAGCATATGAATTTTTAGATTAATAAAATACTTTTTATAACTTCTTGTTGCTTATATAGTCTTTTGTTAATATTATTTATTGATTTTTTGGCTTCTTTATAGACTATTTTATTATAATGTTTTAATTACAATGAAACATTAATTATCTTGTACCAATATTTCGACCTTTCGGGTCATCATCAGGGTACGTGAATTATTTATTAAATCCTAAAAAAAACAATTTTATCATACAATTCATTTTTGTCCCAATTTTCGTAACATTAGAATAATTTACTAGGTAATAACTTACATAAATATTCTATATAACATCACTGACACATTATTCTATGGCTAATTTTTACAATTATTGTCCGATAGTTATTATTAATTAAAAATTTACGTTACATATATATATAAATTTATGCATTATTAATATTTTGCTAAAAATATTAATAATGCATAAATTTATATATATATATATAACGTAAATTTTTAATTAATAATAACTATCGGACAATAATTGTAAAAATTAGCCATAGAATAATGTGTCAGTGATGTTATATAGAATATTTATGTAAGTTATTACCTAGTAAATTATTCTAATGTTACGAAAATTGGGACAAAAATGAATTGTATGATAAAATTGTTTTTTTTAGGATTTAATAAATAATTCACGTACCCTGATGATGACCCGAAAGGTCGAAATATTGGTACAAGATAATTAATGTTTCATTGTAATTAAAACATTATAATAAAATAGTCTATAAAGAAGCCAAAAAATCAATAAATAAAATAATTTTTATTTTCCCAACTAAAACAAGAAAACTATAAGCTCAATTTCGGTAACCCATCCATGTGTTTTTGCCGGAATTAGCCCAACTAATTTCAAAAACGTCTGAGAGATAATTCTAATATTCGATTTCGTTTCTTCGAAATCACCCGCTAATGTTTTTACAACGAAAGGCGGCTTGTAATCGATGCAATATAACATTCTCGCCTAAAAGGTAATTATAATTTTTTCATCGCAATAATTGTAAAGCGCTCCAAAACTAATCAAACTAAACACAATTTTTGACATTTACATAATTACCTATGAGCCAATTCAAGAGAGTCTCTTAAATAAGTTTACCCTTTACGCCATTATTACCATATTTTATTTACTACAGAATTGCCTCGCTATATTAGGTAAATGTGTACAAAAAATTTCAATTTACCTTACTGTTCAATTTACCCGAGTATTGGCCCGCAGCCTTACTTTTTGAATTGGAAACACACGAAAAAAAGAAAACGTCAAACTTACAACAACAAAAACTCAATTACCTTGCTATTTAGACTGTGTCCGAATTGAGTGATAAATATTTTCTAGCAAAAATATTTGACACTAACGTGAAAAGTTTTTCCTTTTGTGAATTTTTTGTCGTTTTGCTGCCCGGATTGTGTGATAATTTTTTTTGATAAAAATTCTGGTCATTTAATTTAATTTTGATTTAAAAATTAAGATTGTTGCCATTTAAAGATTTAATATAACTTTATAAATAAGAAAAAGATTTAAATCATAAACACAATTTTATTTATTTTATTTTAACTTTGTATTGAATTAATTTTATAAATTAAAATATAATATTCTGTTTAGTATTACAGCCTTGAGGTCTAGATCATTCACTTTAATCAGTTTCTAGTCATAATAATCTGTAGAAAAGTGCATACGGCAATTTTTCTCCGATTAAATTACCACGCAACTCTCAAAAATTATTATACCTAACGACTGTGATAATTCGGGTGCGTTCGGTATTTTCACAAATTTAGTACTAAAAATATTTATATCACAATTCGGACACAGTCTTAGTACAGTATTTCAATTTACCCTGTACACTGTTATAAAAAGGTAAAAAGTGCAATTTACCCGACTATTCGACCGCAGCCTTTGAATTAAAATTATGTACAAATTAAACATAATATTTTATATTTCATTGCGAATTTCGCAAATCAAAAATCATAACAGTGTACTCCACACAACTACATAGAAAGGCTTTAAAATTTCAATTGGAATTAGCAGAATTCCAATTAGATTTGTATACGTAAATGATTATAATCTATGGAAAAATCTATTGAATATTTCACGGGCCCGTTACATGCAATCGAATATTTGAAACAAAATTAACCGCAAATGATTCCAACGAATAAAAGAAGAGTGCAAAAGAATCAATGCAGAACAATTGTACAGTCTTATAAATCGCTGGACAGATGCTCGTCCCAATTTAGTTTAAATCACCTTAACCCCCCAACACCGGCAAATCAATTCAATAGGATCAAATATTTTTGCTATTTCAGGAATAATTTTTCGTTTTGTTATTTCCTCAAAAGTATAATATGTTAATTGCGAATATAGAACTAGGTAGCCGTTAGAAATTTTGATTCGTTTCTAAAAGCCAGTTGAAGAACGTATTGCGTGGCTTTGTAAGACTACAAAGAAAAGTACCAAATATATTGGAATTTTCTGTCATTGCAATGAATGATAACCTGACGATATATTTTTGTGATATCTGCACTTATCGCCGCACATAATAAAGATAGAGTTTTAGACACACATTGTGTGGCAAATAAAAATGATTGGTTTCGATCGCCTTGACCGGTTTCAAGTGGTTAGTGAAATATTTTAACGCATAAAAGAATTATATAATTCGCGTGGCCTCAAGATTGAAAAATCGCCTAGCTCACTTTCACTACGAGAAAATGGTAACTGAACAGCTGACTCCTACCTTTATAGCCCAAAACCTTTTCATATGTGTCGAAATAATTGCATGTAGAATGCTTTCAAGTAAATTACAGATTTGATAGTTTAAACACTGAGAACCAACCTTGCCGGACTCCACCCATCCCAACTTGATTTTCTAAAGATAGGGAGTTTATCAAATAATTTAATTTTACCAATAAACTGGAGTTCAAAAATAGCTCTGTGTCTCTGAGGAAACTTCTAACCTTTGTATATGTTAATGATTAACATCCCAATATTGCAGAACAAATGATGATATTGAATTATTCAATGCTGGTACTATTTTGTATGAACTGTAATGATGCAATTGAACGAATACGGTTCATCAAACTGTTGTTTTGTTTAATGAAACGAAAAATAGTTTATGAACGAGGAAATGTTCAAATTCATGATAAACATGGGTCTTGATAAATTGAAACGATTTTCCGAAGAAATTTACCAAATTAAAATATACAAGGTAAATTGAATTGTTTGGTTGAAGAAACTCCCTATATACTAGGGATGAAAAAATGAAAAATGCGAAAATGGTTCAACGCCAATGGTGGCACAATACGGCATTGGTTTTCATTATACCATTCTTACACTCAATATAGGTACTTTTCTTCTCACCTGAATTAGGTGCGACTTTTGGAACCTACCTACACATGATCTACGATATTATGGCACCAGCGTCGCTAAGCTTTAAAAATTACAAGGAAGCTCTTAAGAACTACGTCCCATTACGAAACTATGCGCAAATGGCTTGCTTCGTTTAACTGCCGGAATACAGCTAAGAGCACTGGAGTCACACTCCAGAAGTTGATAGATAATTTTAATTGAGGTGATAGTAACAAGTCACCACCACTTGTGTTTGTACTAAACTATTTATTTTTGATTCAAAAGGACATTTTAGGAATGTTTTGTTTAAAAATTGTTAAATATTCAAATTAATATGTAAAAGCCATTCTAATGCGTATGTATTTTTGACAAATGCTCTTGTGGCTGTTTGGATTAATCAGGAATACCTATTATCGTCATAACACTTCTAGACAGTGGATCCCAGCTCCATCGTATCACCCAAAAATTTGCAGCTCAACTTGGTTTTAAGATATACGGCTACAATGCATACATATAACTCTAAACGGCGCGTCGTCACTACCATGTAAATCCATGTTAACCACAAGTATTCGATTTCGTATTAATATAAGTATATGTGATCTAAATTGACGTTCAATGAAAACCTCAAGGATAAGGTTCGACATAGCCGAAAATAAAAAAATATGTTGAGGATCATTATCGAAGATACTCTACATAGATTGCAGAAGATAAAACTTACTGTTGTGCTTCCAATATCTCAACCTCCATTTGTGTCAAGTTACTCGCAAAATTTTACCCTTCGAAGATTTAAGATCCAAGAAAATCGGCTCAATAAAATGAAAATTGGATGAAAGGCACATCAAGAATCCATTGACGAATATCTACAATTAGGTCATATGAAGTAGGACGTTACTACACATTTTTTACTTAACATATCATCGCGTGTTCGAGCCGAAGAGCTCCACTACTAAAATGATAGTGGATTTTGACTATTGTCCGATAGCAACTATTTGGATCAAGCTATACGACTATTAGCTATACGACTATGAGCGAAACACCTCTAGAGAGATGATCAATTAGAACTCACAGCGCTGCCAGTTATTACACAAGCTAAAATCTATTTGCAACAGATTTGGATGCATAAACACGAAGAGAAGAGATTTTCTTTCCGAACAAAGGATTATGACTCTGGTTCATCGCTTCGTTTACAACTGTTGTTTAAAACAAATCAACAGTTTGGTCACATTTGTATGTGTGGCCGTTAAGGCGGTTAATTTAGAACTTATATCAGACCTGCAAAATTGTTTTTTCTGATAACCACTCTACATGAATCGTACAACCTATTCAAAACCTGCAACATTGGAAGGATGAAGTTCTGACGAAATACTGTTTGGACAACAAAATTTATTTCAATCGGTCAATTGATTCTGATGATAACATTTGGGGTCGTGGTAAAGTATTTTGTGTTTTCTTTGCGATTCACTTGATTAATAAATGTAATCACTTTATTTTATATTAATTTTACATTCTTTATTTATTTTATTTTTTATTCATGCTTTAGAGCTTTTTATTTAAATCTTTTTTTTTTCACCATTCAAAATCTTAATAATATTGTTTTTATTTTTTGGCTTGCTCTATTTTACGTACATAAAAAAAACCTCTTAAAAGGTTTTTCTGTACCCAACTAACCATTTACGGTGCTTGACAATTTAGGAAATTTATTTATAATTTATTACATGATTTGGTTGAGCAAGGTGTGAAGGACGCCACAATACTCCCCTCCCAGAGAGATCGCAGATCTATCGCTTCAATCTCTATATCTGGTTGGAGTCCTGGACTCACGACCCGAACTTGTAATCAAAACAGGCCTCGACGAGAGATCAAAACGAACCTGTTTGCGAACTTTCGGTTCCACGGTAGATGATTTAGGTCCGTCAGCCGAAATAATAGGTTCTGGTCGGTCAGTCGATACAAGTAATCCAGTTTGCAAAGTTGGTGCGTCCGTAGTTTGTTGTTGATTGTCCGAGTAACATGGTTTGAGTCGGTCGATGGAAATTTTGGCGTGTCGTCCGTTTAGATCAAAAGTGTAAAATTTGTCTGTACGGTCGATAACCAAATACGGTCCAGTATACGGTGGTTGCAGTGATTTGCGTACTGCGTCAGTTCATAAGAAAACGTGCGAGCAAGTCAGCAAATCTTTACTAATAAAAATTTTGTCCGTAGTATGTCGAGAAGCCGGTACAGGTCGAATTTCGTCAAAGTGTCGTCTTAAATTAGTAATGAAGTCTGATTGTGAAATTTGTTCGTTCGTCGCATCTAAAAATGTTCCAGGAACTCGAGTTGTACATCCGTAAACCAGTTCAGCTGGAGTAGCTTTTAGTTCGTCACTGTAAGTCGTTCGTAGTTCAAGTAAGATTGCAGGAAGAAAACTAGTCCAATCAGCACGATTATAGCACATAATAGCAGATTTGATGACTCGATGCCATCTCTCGATCATGCCATTACATTTGGGATTGTAGCTAGTTGTTCTCCTGCGCTCAAAACCAAGTAAGTTAGCCAGTTCGTGAAAAAGTTGTGATTCGAATTGCATGCCTTGGTCCGTGACAATGAACTCTGGCACACCAAAGCGAGCTATCCACTATGAGTAGACAGCGAAAGCGACGGTTGCAGCAGTTATATCCGGAACTGGAACCGCCTCAGACCAGCGAGTGTATCTATCAATCAATGTTACGCAATACCGCTGATTATCAGAAACTGGCAAAGGACCGATGATGTCGAGATGAATAATCGAAAAGCGTTGAGAAGTTAATTTATAGTTACCAATCGGAGATTTTGTAAGTCGTGTGATTTTAGCCTTTTGGCAAGCTACACAATTTTGAGCCATTTTCTGAACGTCTTTTTTAATTGATGACCAGATGACATTCTGAGTCAAAAGTTTGATGGAAGCTTTGACGCCAGGATGTGAAAGGTTATGAAAAGCATCGAAAACTTGTTTTCGGAAATTAAAGGGAATGAATGGCCTAGGTGTAGTAGTAGAAATATCGCAATAAATTATTTTTTTTGAATTGAAAGAAACAGGAAATTTCTCAAATTTGAGAACAGAGTTACTCCTTAAAATTTCTTGAAGTTCTTCATCATTGGTCTGAGCATCTGCGATGATAGCATAATCAATACTTTCGGGAATATAAATTTGATTAATGCGTGAAAGAGTATCTGCAACAACGTTATCCAGTCCAGAGATGTGCTGGATATCGGTTGTGAATTGACCGATGAAATCTAGGTGTCGAAATTGACGAGGAGATGCTTTTTCCGGATTCTGATTAAAAGCGTAGACAAGTGGCTTATGATCGGTATAAAGCGTAAAAGTACGACCTTCGAGAAGATATCGAAAGTGTTTTATTCCCGAATATGCCGCGAGAAGTTCACGATCATAAGCACTGTATCTTTTTTGCGTTTCATTGAGACGTACTGAAAAGAAACCGAGTGGTTGCCAAGAATTGGATACAAACTGCTGAACTACCGCTCCGAGAGCAGTATCGGAAGCGTCAACCATGATGGCCAGAGGTGCTGATGATGATGGATGAATAAGTAAAGTCGCGTTCGTAAGTTTAATTTTGCAGTTATCGAACGCTTCGATAGCCGCCGTTGACCATTGAATTGGAACTCGACTGTTTTTGGTATAGCCTTTTAGGTAATCGTTCAACAATTCCTGGTCAGCAGCGGCACCTGGAATGAAGCGTCGATAAAAGTTTATCATACCTAAAAAGCGTTTCAGTTGTTTAACAGTCTGTGGTCGTTCGAAATTTTTGATGACTTGAACCTGTTCATGCGACGGTAATATACCTTGTCCAGTTACCAAATGGCCTAAAAAAATAATTTCGGTCTTTGCGAAAACGCATTTGTCCACATTTACAACTAGTCCGTGTTCGTCTAATTTAGAAAAAATGATTTTAATATGTTCAAGATGTTCGTCGTAATTTCGAGGGGCAATGAGCACATCGTCCAAATATACAAAGCAGAAGTCAAGTCCACGTAGTACTGAATGCATAAGACGTTGGAACGATTGTGCTGCATTTCTAAGGCCGAAAGTCATTCTACAAAATTCAAATAGTCCGAAAGGTGTCGAAATTGCTGTCTTTGGAATGTCGGTCGGTTCAATAGGAATTTGATGGTAAGCCTGGACAAGGTCTATTGTTGTGAAAATAGTGTAGCCCTCGAGTCGTTGTGTAAAATCCTGGAGATGTGGGATTGGGTACCTGTCTGGAATTGTGACTCTGTTTAGGGTCCGAAAGTCTCCACATGGTCTCCACGCTCCATTCTTTTTAGGTACTAAATGTAACGGGCTGGACCAAGGATTGCTACTAGGTCTGCAAATCCCGAGTTTCATCATATTTTCGAATTCTGTCCTCGCGATGATGAGTTTGTCCGGTGCTAGTCGTCGTGGTTTGCATGCAATCGGTGGTCCGTTCGTCTCAATTTTGTGAGTTACATTATGTTTAGTATCGTCGATATTAATATTTCCGTGAATTACCGTACTGAATTTTAATATTACCTTAAAAACTCCTGGGTCCATTGCTGACTTGTAAACCATTGTAGGTAGAAGGTTTACCTTTCGAATACAGGGAAGTTAACGGGTCAATGAGCCTCTGTCCCTGTATATCCACCAGTAAACCAGTTTTATTTAAAAAATCTGCGCCGATTATAGGCATCGACACGTCAACAACAATAAACTCCCAGGAGAATTCGCGGCGCAGTCCAATGTCTATTTTTAAAATTTTTGTACCGTACGCGTTTACCAAGGAACCGTTAGCCGCAAACAACCTAAATGATGGGTCAACCTTTGGGTTCCTGATAAAACGAGCGGGTAAGACTGAGACGTCTGCACCTGTATCAATTAGGAAATGCGTTTGATAAAATAGTTCAAAAATTAAAAGGCGGCTGGTTTTTGTTACGTCATTACACCCCGCCAATTGTGAATGACCACTTAGTTTTTTGTAACATTGTTACCGGAAGTATTATTTGATACATATCTGCAAAGTGGCTTACATTTGTAAGCCTTAGTTCCGAAATAATAATGATAAAAGCAGATAAAATTATTTTCGATCGAAGGTTCACCATAATTTGGATCATACTTTCTTCCAAAATTTGGTGAATTTTGTCGCGATCTATTGAATTTAGAATTTGACCGTGAACGCCTGCGACTTCCTGAATTTGATTTTGAACGAGATCTAAAATTTTGATTAATAATTTCCGATACTTCCGATAACAATGTTGTTTTAAAATTCGAAAGTTGTTGATCTAAAGACGACAAAGAATTTGCAAAAACCGAACAAGGTGCAGATGTCTCTAGACTATTCACTTGAGACTGTGTCATAGTCTCGAAGACGTTGTCAGCCCGTTCTGCCAGGACTGGCAGAGAGACATCATTTTCAAACGGTGTGAGCACCATTTGAACGGACTGGGGCAACCTCTTCATCCAGAATTGGCGAAGCGTTGCTTCATTAAAGATGTTCCCAGCGTTCAATTTCATGGCGCTCAACAACCGTGATGGCTTTCTGT
The DNA here is from genome assembly GCA_947310385.1 of Nephrotoma appendiculata. Taxonomy (NCBI): domain Eukaryota; kingdom Metazoa; phylum Arthropoda; class Insecta; order Diptera; family Tipulidae; genus Nephrotoma; species Nephrotoma appendiculata. The sequence continues at coordinate 144,677,316 of OX371223.1, forward strand.
CTCCAAGTGCTAAGCCATGCATCAGGTTGTTCAGCTTCGCCTTTTCCGATTCGCCGAGAACCCGGATCACTTCAGCCTTAAATACCGTATAAGGTTCATTACCTTTTGGGCTGGTGATCAGACATGCGAAAGTGTCGTGGAGTCGTGAATCCAAAGCTGCAACCGCATGAGCATACCGCGTTGCCTCAGTTCTTATGTCCGCCACCGTGAACTGTTGCTCGAGTATTTCGAACCAAACCTCTGGGTTTTGTGAATGTAATGGTTGTGGAGGTTTGAATGCCACTCGAGCAACCGTTCCGGTGTAAGAAGGAAACGAAACGTGAGATTGAGATGTCTCTGGTAGAGGAATTGTACTATTCCGCCCTACCTGCGCGACGGCTTTAGCGACAGCATCGTTGATAAGACCGGTTAGCTGCGAGGCTGTCAACGAAAATGTTGGTTCCTTAGAACCGCTGCCCGATGCTGCCACTTCATCAGTTGATTCCGCAGATACACACAAAAAAAAAAAAGGTCACCACAACCCTGAATCGGTGTTACATAGTGTCCCACCGATCGGATATTTATAATTTGAATCCAATCGGATGTTATAATAAAAATGTCAAAAAATACTATTGGATAAAAACTTTTACACCAAATTTGTTTATAAATTATATCCATTAAAATAATTATTATATTAACACCGATTTGATGAACTTCGTAACACCTCTTTTATCTTTTGGAAATATCCTCTTGGGCATTTTAAAGACCCAAATTGGGAATTTTTGAAATAAGGAAATAACATAAATTTTAATTTTATAATTCTTTTTATTTTATTTTTGTAAATAATATATGGTTTACAATTTGGTAAAATGCCTTGAATAACGTTGTAAAGACATTAATGGTTATAAAATCAATGATAGCGGAATTTCCTTACTATCGCTAATAATGCTGTACGACAAAACTAGATTTTTTGATGTACCTCGAAGAATCAGGTGTGGCTGCGTAATTACATCTGTTATAGTTGTTCCATTCTGAAAATATATGTGTTACTATTTTATTTTAGGTTTTAATTTATAAATATGAATTACTAGTACACTTACTTTTTCAAACACTAAAAATGAATATGGCTGTAGGTTTACGGCAGTCGTTCATACATTTTTTTTCTCTTAGTATGGCAAAGATGTTTCAATACAAGCAGCACACTGAAATTGTCATCAAATTCTAAATAAATTAAAAAAACAAAAATTAGAATTAATTTTTCATTCACACATTTTTTTCATTAATTTATTTGTTTACCATTTTAATAGATTCTTAACAATGATGATCTCACCTGAATATTTCCACAATTCACTTTAATATACAGTACTACAACTTTTTATGTTACATTTACAAAAATGTAATGAAATTTTGAAGTAATATCCACAAAATTCAAATGAAGACTGAAATGTAATATTTAAAATCGTTAATCCTTGAAATTTTTTTTTTTAAAAAACTCCAAAAAAGGATTAAATTTTATCCAAAGGGAGTTTTCCTGAGTTTTTGGGGTTTCCCTAGTAATATAAAACATATTCACAAACGGTTGAAAATTCCTTAACACCAAAAGAGGTAACAAATTTTATTTTCAAAAATAGTTATCCTATCGGATAAACTTAAATATCTATCCGATGATGCGGTGTTGGATTCTAAAATAATTATCCGATTGGATAAAAATAAACTAGTCATTAGGATAAAAAATCTATTAACACCGCTTATTTTTTTGTGTGTAAAACGGCCATCGGTGGATCATTCACACCTTGGACAACGTGCCGAAAAAGAAACGAACACAAAAGAAAAAGGACCGAAAAAATAAAAAACACCGAAACAAAACACATTTTAAAAAGTTTTATGAATAAAAAAACGAAATTTGAATTTAAAATAAAATTTATTTAATCAAGCACCACAAATAATTAATTGGGTACCTACAGTTTTAATCGTATTGTTCAAAATCCCTCGATGAAGAGACACGTTCAAATTGGAGTCACCTCGGTCTCTTGGTACCAGTAATGGGGTTGAAACCTGGCTGCCGTAACCATATACCCAACCGAAACTTTGTTGGTTGTTGAAAAATGTTGAAACCGTTGAAAACCGCCGAAACTGTTGAAACCGTTGAAAACTGTTGAAAACTGCCGAAACCGCCGAAACTGTGCAAACCGCTGAAACCGTTGAAACAGATTCCCAGATGTGGTGAAAGGTGACGCACTTGCAGCTGACTGTATAAGTGGCTATAGACTATGTGGCCACAATCACGTCGGATGGTTACCAGTTTTGGGGTCGTGGTAAAGTATTTTGTGTTTTCTTTGCGATTCACTTGATTAATAAATGTAATCACTTTATTTTATATTAATTTTACACTCTTTATTTATTTTATTTTTTATTCATGCTTTAGAGCTTTTTATTTAAATCTTTTTTTTTCACCATTCAAAATCTTAATAATATTGTTTTAATTTTTTGGCTTGCTCTATTTTACGTACATACAAAAAAACCTCTTAAAAGGTTTTTCTGTACCCAACTAACCATTTACGGTGCTTGACAATTTAGGAAATTTATTTATAATTTATTACATGATTTGGTTGAGCAAGGTGTGAAGGACGCCACAAACACATTAAACGTAAGCAGCAGGGAGCAGCGAAAATACCAATACAATTTACTATAAATGAAAATACACAAATCACCATGACAATGATGACATTTTGAAAACGTATGGAAAACACGCTCCTATGCTATTAATAGAGGTATAGCCCTACTCTAACGAAATTCTGAAATCAACTAAATTAAATGACAAAGAGCTACTACGACATTTTCTTGTTTTCAAATTTTCGGTTACTATTTCAAAAACAAAAAATATTGTGGTCACACCATTTTGCTTAAAGGCACTTCACGGTTGCGTTCGTTGCGACAATCTATCGTAACATACAGCCTTGGCCAAAAGTATTGAACACCCTATAAATTTCGAGCGCACACGATAAGTATAACAGAAAACAAACCTTTTTGTTTGTTTGTTATTTTTTTCGACATCTAAAAAGGACTGAAAACAGTGACTAACACGGCAGGTGTGGCAATAAACCTTCTGGTGCAATAAAATTCGTTATTTTTCCATTTTGTATTTATTCGTCAGTTCGCTTCTTTCGCTCATTGTGTACACATCCAGTGATCTAGTCCGCTTTTGGTGTTTTGATTTGTTAAATTTAGTGATATTATTGCAATATGCGGAAACAAAAAGAGTTAAGTTTAGAACAACGTGTGCAGATACAGCTTCTGCATGAGCAAGGGAAATCACAAGTAGAGATTTCTAAAACTGTGAAATGTTCACGCAGATCTGTGCAATATACTATGCAATATACGAGCGATTCACCGATAGAGGATCACACAGTAATAGGTACAGAACCGGGAGCAAACGCATCACCACATAGCGTGACGACCGAAAGTTAGTGGGAGAAGCTTTAAAAAATAGGAAAAAAAACTTCTTCAAACCTCGCTGATGTCAGTAGAAATTAAGAAACAAATCTCTGCTCCCACTACTCGCAGAACGCATCAGGAAGCTAGTTTGAAGGGCTGTAAGGAAACCCTGGCTCTCCAAAAAAACACAAAAAGGCTCGGTATAAATGAGCCTTAAAATACCTAAGTTTCACCGAAGAAGATTGGTCAAATATCGTGTGATCAGACGAATCAAATTTTGAAGTAAGTTGACAATTCTATGCCCTAATAATATTAAATAATTAAAATAAAATTCATCAATACAAATATTTTAGTTTTCCGAAGTCTCTACATTTTCTTTATTTAAGATGTTTGGTATATTTGGTGTGCCTTTTGTGCGTCACCGGGTAGGCGAAGCATTTGGTCAAGAGTGTGTTGTACCATTGTACCAACCGTAAAACACGACGGGGGCAGAATAATGGTCTGGGGCTGCATGACTAATTCTGGAGTTGGTGAAATGTTCGTGTGTGAGGGCCACATGAACTATTCAAAATACATAAACGTCCTAGAATCTGCGTTGCTGCTCTTATTTTAAACACCTTTTGGTGATACAAACATGGATAGCGTTAAATACCAGCAGGATAACGCACTATGTCATAAATCTGCCCTCACAATGGCATGGTTTCGAGAAAATGTCATTTTCTGGAGTGGCCTGCCCAGTCCCCGGACCTGAACACCATAGAAAATTTATGGAGTTTATTAAAACGCAGAGTCAGGCGCTACACAATAAATAACAAAGAAGACCTAAAACGGAGTCTGCACCAAGAATGGAACGCCATACGTCCTGCAGAATGTAAAAAACTTGTAAATGTAAGATATCATGGGTGCTCAATACTTTTGGCCAAGACTGTATGTAAATATTTTAAACCAATTCATATCGTCAAAATGATGTTATTTTTTGTTCGGAGTTTTTTTCCATCCAGTTGGATGAACTTTAACTTTTTGTCTGAATGAACAATGTGCGAAAGAGACGGCACAAGAATTTTGTTTCATTTTGTTTAATTGAAATTTGAAAAATGAAGCAAATTTTGAAATGAAATAAAACAAAATTTTCACATTTCATTGTGTATACGAGCCGGAAATTTGTCAAATAATCCAATAATTACGGACGAGATGGTAGCAAAATCGTTCCGACAATTTGACGTCAACTATGAAATCATAAAAACAAAATTGATTAAGCGCGAATGAACAACTGAAATAATGAATGTAACCGTGAAAGCGCCTTAAGCTGTGTTGTTTTGGTTTATAAAATATTACATGCCAGGTTTTGGTTTAGCTTTTATTGATTGAGAATTTACCGCAGAAAAATGAAATTATTTATCATAGTTGATCACTTTTTGTCAGTAGTAATTGCAATCTGGAATCGGTTTTATGAAAATCTTAATTTTTTTTTTAGTTTTATTTAAAGCCAACTCTACTTTAAACCTAGAGTCTACACTATGCAAATTCACTGATATTTTCTATCAGGGTCAATCAATGTATGTGTGAGTATATCTTATATAAATTTTGAAACTATCAGCAAATTATCAAGAGGCTATTTCACGATAAATTATCATGAAATTATTACGAAATGTCATCCTTTTGAGGTTATGTTTCATCATTATAAATTTAATTTAAAGGGTGAAGACATCAGTCTGTGTTAAATTCATGTGTCGAAAAATAAATAATGAACAGACGTATACAACTATTGGAAAAATTAAATATATTAAAGAAAATTAACACGAATTACGAAAATCACGAATTTCGATATTTTAACACAGAATACAGAATTAAATAAATACATATACTATAACAAAAATGTATGTTATCTAAATGTATGTAAACTCTGAAAATTAAATTTATAATGATGAAACATAACCTCAAAAGAATGACATTTCGTAATAATTTCATGATAATTTATCGTGAAATAGCCTCCTGATAATTTGCTGATAGTGTCAAAATTTATATAAAATACTCACACATACATATTGATACCGTGCTAGAAAATATCAGTGAATTTGCATAGTGTGGACTCTAGGTAAACTGATAAATACGCCAACTATGATGAACAATTATTTTCCGTTACTGGAAATTTGCAAGCAAATATTGCGAAAACAGCTTTAGTTGAATCACAAATCAAACATCGAAGACATTTATAGTTATATAGTTCTCCAATATAAAATCTCCAAAATAATCGCGTATTTATTATAACCGAATTAGCCTTTGGGAAACACAAAATTGAACTAACTACCTTGAATTGTTTTATTGATCGTTTATAGTTTTAAACGATTTGATTAAATCTTCATGTTGATTAATTGTTGTACTTGTACTCGTAAACGTTGAATAAGTTGCTCAAATGAATTAAATTTCATTCTATAGTTTTAGTAATTTTATCCGCAGTTAGATCGAGTAAAGCTTTTCTTTTGTCTTACAATGTACCGCTAATTGTTTTGGGTGCATGTAGTTTTAGTCCATGTAATTTATTATGGTTTTCATTCATTAGGCTTAATGTGTAAACGGCCGCTATGTATATATAGTATTTCATATCTAATACTAACGGATACTTGATCTATATGGTTGTTTAAATTGATTTTGGGCCACTATCTTTGATTCATTGCGTTATCGAGATCACTGTGACCTAGTGGCAACAATCAATCAACAACGTTTGATCAGCTAGTAGATAAAATAAAATGACTTAAAAAATCGCACAAAATGTCTTAATTTACCCAAACTAAGATAAATATTCCAATAATAAAAATTCAATCGTTAATTTTGATTTTGCGTGCGCGATATGAATCAAACGATAAAAATCAACCATTATCGCTTTTGATTATAAATATAAGACGATGATGGTGGTTTTAATTATTGAAAGCGAATACACATATAATGAATATGCAATACAAGAAACAGCATACATAATTCCAAGATTGTTGACAGCGCAAGACAACGATCTACGATCGTCAGACCCCTATGGCGTATTAACATACAAAACATACAAAACATAATTCATAAACACAATAAAAATAATTAACAAGTCATTTGCCTTCCTTATTAATAAAAAATATTTAAATATTTTTCAATTGATGGAGAGACACAATTATAAGAAAATCTTAATTAAAATAAATTAATAAAAATTAAAAAATTAAATTGTGTTTTTAACATTTTTAATTGACATAATTTTTGGTTTTATTAGTTTTGAATTTATTATACGAGTTCGTAGCTAAGTGGGCAGTGGAATTTATATATTGTGCAACTTTATTTGAATTCGGATTTCTTGGTACACAGTGTGGTGACTCCTCCACCTATATTGTGAATTCTATAAACAATTTATGCAATTTTTCGAACAGGAATGGAATAACCATTGTCAATTCCAATTTAATTAAAATGTGTGAAGTTATCCCAGTATTTCATCTCAGAAAATAAAAAATGTTCCTCAGGCAATACTAACTATATCCCATCCCAGGATATTTAGAATCATCCCAGAAGTTTTTCAAATGACACGAAATTTAATATAATTGATCTAAAATGTTTATTCTTCAAATATGTGACGACAAGTACCGTGACCAATTTCTTGTGATTTCAACACGGCATCATGTCCACTATCCAAAACAAAAGTCACTGGGATGCTGTATGTGAAGATAACCCAATATTCATCCCCAAAAAAATGGGGATGGCCCCCCAAAGCTACTATTCATTAGCCGAACTATCGGCTTGAATCTGGTGGTATAGGAAGATAGTTAAAGTAATTGCTGTGTTTTTTCAAATTTTTCTATGAACGGAGGTATAGACAATTAAACTCAGTAATTTAGCACTTTTTCAATAACTATTCTTCCATCATCAATAAACTTTAGCTGGTAGTCCGACCAACAATAGTGGCTGAGTTTGAGGAATTTCATCTCAACTCCACCCCTCCCCCTCTGCAAAAAATCACAGAAATTACGTGTCATTTCAAAATTTTCCAGGATGATGTTAAAAATCCTGAGATGGGATATAATTAGTATTGCCTGATAAACCTTTTTTATTTTTCTGGGATGAAGTACTGGCATAATTTCACCACTATTTAATTAATATAAACTTCTTGGAGTATTTTCAAAACATGTGCCCGCGGATTCGACGGAACCAGCTAGAATTGCCATCGTAAAATTATAAAATTCTCAACAATAATTTAATCTGTTTTATATTTTTTTACACATTTGGACAATAAGCATCTCAGTATTCTATAGTTAACGAACAAAATCACCATCGAAACGCCAAACAAAAATGCGATTACATCGAACGAATGCAACTGGAAGAAATTTAAATGGCGAGAATTTGGTTGCAAATGGGTCGCGCCACGATGTCGAATTACATATTCAGTCCAATAAATTGCTGTATCCAATGCAGACATTGGTCTATCCCGGAACAGCATCGAACGATATTTCGCCTCATCTCGATATTTTTCATTATCAATCAAGTCTCGAATCGAATTGTAAAATTTTTCTGCTGTTAATTCCACATACGGTAAACGTATTCCCCATTTCTCGTACTCGACATTAAAACCGTTTGGCATTTGATCGGCAAACATTGGAATTACAAGGAGTGGAACGGCATGATATTTGGCCTCGGTGACACTACCTAGGCCGCCATGTGTTATAAATAGTTTGAGATTTCGATGTTGTAAAATATCGGTCTGTGGAACCCATTTCATTATTCTAACGTTTGCGGGAACTTCAGCGAACTCATCGCTTTCACATTTCCAGAGCACATTTTCTTTTAAACGACGAAAAACACTTAATAATTCATGTAGCACGTCCGATGGCAACGTCAAGCATTTTAAATTTGAACCAAGACTCATGAATATCACGCCATTTTCTGAATTATCCATCCATTTTTGTAAATCGTCTGGAAGCGGATTTTGTGTATCTTTTAGATGTAATCCACCAACTTCGATTATACTTGGCAGCATTGGTCTGATGTCGACCTCGGTAAAGTACTGGGTTACAAATATAGCTGACACATTATTACGGGCCTCTGTGTATGTTAAATATTTCGGTTGCGGGAATAATTCGCTGAAATAATTTAACATGGATATTATAACATTAATTTGTTGACTGAATTACTTACTTGTAGACTCGTTCATGTCTCGCATTCAAATAAGCCTCCAACATTTCAGACATTACATGGAATAGCATATTATAGACTCGTTGCTTAAAATTCAATGGCGCTCTGTATTCACCCATTAGATTGGCCACATACGAAAGCGCAATTGGGTTATGAAATTGTTTCAAAAAATAATCCGTGGCTTTAACCGAGGAAAATTCAATGATCGAAGCATTAAAATGTTGGCCTAATCCGATTAATGGATCGGCCACCCATCCTTCAACAATAACCAAATCGAATTTTTCATACGCCATTATTTTCTGTACTTCATCATTCGCCATCATTGTTCGCAATTCGTTTTGACAATACTCGATCAACAGTGGCACAGATTTGAACATTTGCGTTGAACTACCGATTTTTTCGGTTAATTTATCGAATATCACTGTAATTAATTAAAAATAACATTCGCCCATTTACACGTTTACGCAATATATAAAATCTACTATACCTGAATGCATATCACTTCGCGCGTTAAATATGTGTCGATAGTTCTTAACCGGTTGCTTCGGTGGATGTGGTCCAATTACAGTAACATCGTGACCCTTTTCCGCCAATCCGATCAACAGCGGTTCAATCACAATAAAATGTGAATGGCTTACGGTTGGAAATGGACACAGAATACGATATGAATTTGCTGCAGTCAACAAACAGGTTAACGTAATCACGAACACAAGCCCCGATTTTACATTTAATGTAATCATGGTGAATTTTAAATTAAAACTGCCGGACAAAAATTTGTGCGTGTTAAACTGTTAACATTATTCGTAAAAATATCGTTATCTATTCAAATAGCTTAAGTGTAATGATAAATATAATTCCCGTCATCATTGTGTGGGTGATAAGAGCTTGCTTCGATTAAATATTTAATCGAACAATATTTTATAAATTTCACGGGCCGTATAAAACGTGATGATCACACGCAAAATTTACAACGCAAGCGTGCGATGTTGCCCCCATTTCAAATTCATTTTTAACGGCGATAGAACGACTAATACTAAGCTAATTCGCGATGTTATGTTGAAAGGAAGAAATACAACTCTGAATTCCTTGCGGATCCCTCTGATAATTAATGAGACTATTTACACATTGTTATATGACAGATAACGATCTATATAAGTTTTAGCTTTTTAGGGCAATTTCAGCGTCGCCAGATCCGTTATCCCTAGGCACAGTGATCATACGGTTTACAAAAAAAAAAAATAAATCCAAAATATGACATTTCAAATTATCTTTATAAGTTAGGTCAAAGCCACCTAGATATAAAAGCTTTAATGCCATTTGCTATTGTGTTTAGGAAAAAAACCGCCATCCTAATGAAACCATCTTCTTGCCATCATAATATCGAAACTATTAGGTGGATCGAGTAATATTTCCTCGTTTACATTTTTGATATGGTCACTGTTGGGGTTGTTTGGTCTGAAAAACATTCGCTAAGAGTTTAACCGATTTGGTCGTATTCGTCGACTGATGGACTTTTGGAGTCTCGTTTGCTATTCAATTTGTAGTTTGTACCAACACCAAAACTTGTGCACTTATATGTGGATCATATGTCAACTCCTTGCAGTATGCAGTATAGTCCATCACGTATATGAACAATTGGTTGGCCTGTGAAAATCGCAGGGATACTCAGTCTAGACTATTTGTTTCTGAAAATATGAATAGGTTCTTGCAAGAAGACACAGAATTTGAAAACAATCAAAGGAGTCATTGAAGAACTGAGTCTCACGGATGCTCAAAAATGAATGTCCGCAGTTAAAAGAGTTAATTCAAACTGAGAAGACAGCCAGCAATACAGATCCGGAGATGAAAAAATTATACGACAGAACTCTGCGAATCAAACTGTTTAGATCTAAAACACAACAAAAACGACAGTTCATCGAAAACGACAATTAATAGTTGGTTATGTAATTTTGAACGAGTTTTGTTTTTATGCGGCAAAGTATTTTTTTATATTCTCCTGTTTATAACAATAGTTTTTAAAGTAGTTTGGGAAATCGTATAATTTGAATGGAAATGAACCGTTTCAATATGGGATTCTAAAATGATTTTTGGAAGAAATTCTTGAATATCAAGGCCAATTTGGTTTATCTCAACGAGCCCACCAGATTCGATTTCCAAGAAGTTTATGACCTGATACAGCGACAGAGTTTATATAGTTTGCTCGAGGTTATTTACAAATCTCTACGAATTGGAAAGTCTACGCAGAATGACATATTTCATTCAAAATATTGTGTCAAAGTTGAACACGCATTCGAAAATTTTGCACCCAGAAGCTTCTTGTTCGCTAATCTTCAATGTCCTCAAAATGTCAAAAAAATATATAAATGTGACTAAATCAGCTGCTTCTGAAATCAGATCTGGTTGATTGGACTGAAAACCGGTAGACGAGAAGAAAATAACCAGAAGGAAAATATTTGATCACAAGCAATTTTCAGCTTTTATCAGAAACGGCTTCAATGAATTTAAACTCATTTTAGCATCACATTTTAGAAACCAATTTCCTTTTCCGAAAAACGGCAATTTCTTCGTTACAGGCCGCTTCTATTTCAGTTAATATACCCAATTTATAATTCCATTTCCTTTTTAGTAGCCATAACTTCAATAATCATTATAGAATTCTATTTCCATCATGCATCAAATTTCATCATAACTGGTTTAGAAATGACCTAGTTCCGTTCAAATTTTCCGTATTCCACAACTTGCTTCCTTTCATTTCCAATTTGATTATCATCGATTGTGAATATCAATGGCTCTCTCTTAAATTTTTATCAACATAGATCAGTAAAAATATTGTCAAAAATACAAACCGAGTTTAAACATGCTTCTATCTGCCATGGCAGTATCAACAATTCCTCGAACGTGAGTAAAGTTTCGCCCATAATGATACTTAATCGATTTTACCCCTTCTTCTCACAAGCGGTCAAAATAATGCGAAGCAGGAGTATTAAGTTCCAGGGTTATGCCGTCCTGAGGCAATAATGCAGCGATCTTAGGATTTACATCTCTCGTGCTCTACTGGTGCAGGAATGCCAATGGACGATGAGCTCCTACGAAGTTGGTTGCACAATTACTGAACCTTTGAACCTTTTATGCAATGCAATGAATGCATTTGTGGGCCATTTTAATTGTCAGACACATTAGAAAATGATGTAACTAACTACAGACACTCCTTTGGGTCTACGCAGTCCAGCAGTATCACCGAAGTTTATGCTAAATGTTACGGGCCGATTATAAATACGCCTGAATGTTTTCTTGTACCAAATCCATTCTAATAAGCGTGTGGTTGTTGTATTTGGAATTTCGCCAGCATAATAATATATATTATAAACGTCTATGTCATTGACTCGAGAACGCATGGAGTGACCAAAAAAAATCGTAACAAGTTTCGCGGGTTACTTAAATTTTTTTGATGTGTAAACATCTTTTACTCGCGCCTACCAAAAATTTTTGTATTATGCACGATTTACATGTTCCAATTTTTTTTCCCAACTAATTTTTTACGGAAAAATAGAGTTGCACGCAAATAAGAAAGAGTTATTAGTAAAAAAGAGTCAGCCATATGTAAACAACATTTGCTCAAATTATAAAGAAAAAAATCCAATTTTATTTTACTGGAATTTGTTTGGTGCTCCTCTCGCAAACGAAAATCGTAATATACTTAACCCTTCATATTTTACTAGAAAAAAAAATTGGAACATGTAAATCGTACATTAGAGTAAACTTGTAAATGAAACGAACGGAAATGACGTACCTACTTCGTTTGAAAAAAGCAATAATTTGTACTATGGCATGCTTGTACGTATATGTATAATAGTAGGGAAAACAAAAACACTAATTTAAAAATGAAATAGAAACCATCGACATTTCCATTGATCATAAAAATAGAAAAAAATGAGTGTGCTTTAGACCACACGACTGAAGTAAAACTTCAGTCATGTCACACTCAATCATACATACATACATACATACATACATACATACATAGATACATACATACATACATACATCTTATAAATACATAACAACATACATACATTCATTCATACATACAGTTCCTGGCCATATTAGTATGAATGTTTCAATTATATTTTATAATTATTGGGTTCATTGATTCTTAAAACGCCATCTATGACTGAAAATAAAATGCAATTATGTTTTATTCCATAGATGGCGACATACCACTTTCAGGTTTCACATTTTGACATTTACAGTACATCTATACGGTTGGTTAAAAGGAGAATCCCTGAAATCACTTTTTGTTGATCAGATTCATTGAATGGCTTATTTCGGTATGACACCATGACCAAGATATCGCTGAAGCCGCTGGAGAGTGTGAAAAGAGCATGCCCAGACGTGTGGAAGCATTTATAAAGGCCAAAGACAATATAACAAAATATTAAAATTTGACTAAGGTCAATTAAATATTATATAAAGTCCTGAATTTAATTAAAAAAAAAAATAAATGTTGTAATAAACTATATTTAAATAAATAACTTTCATATTTATATTATATATTCTGAGTTTCTATAATGTGTCATTAACAATTTCTAAAAAAGCAACGTTCATACTAATATGGCCAGGCACTGTATATACATACTACATACATACATATATACATACATGCATACATACATAACAATATACATATATACATACATACATTCATACACATATACATACACACATACATTCATACATACTTACTTACATACATATATGCAAATGCTTCGCCTCCCACTTGCCCAAAGATATTGAACAGAATTGTTACCGCCTTATTCCCGCAGCAAAATGATCTGCTCAACGCCATTGATGTAATACCTGGCGTGGAAGAAGTTTCTTTGGTATCCACAGAAGAGCTGATAGATGCATATCAACGATTTGCGAATTCAAAAGCTCCGGGGCCTGACAATATTCCAAATATTGCATTAAAGGCCGCCATTCGAGCTAGACTTGGCGACTTCAGAGAAGTCTACAACTCATGTCTGAGGGAGGAGGTATTTCCGGAACGATGGAACAGGCAGCGGCGGGTCCTGTTGCCAAAGGCAAATAAACCTTCTGGAGAGCCATCCGCATACCAACCATTGTGCATGTTGGATACGGCTGGCAAAGTTTTAGAGCGCATAATCTATAATCGATTGGAGAAAGCTGTGAAAGAGGCCGGATACCACGCCGAAAGCTAGTATGGATTAAGAAAGGCCCGATCGACATTCGACGCCATTCAACACGTCGTTAAAGTCGCAAAAGAAGCAACACAAGGTAGAAGATGGAAGGACGGTTCTAAAAAGTATTGTGCCGTGGTTACGTTGGATATCAAAAATGCGTTCAATTCGGCCAGATGGGACTGCATTCTCAATGCCTTACTTGAATTGCAAGTACCGATGTACATAAGGAGGATTATCTCGAATTATTTTTGCAATAGAATGCTGATGTATAATACGGCCGATGGGATCATAGAATACAAAGTTACGGGTGGAGTTCCTCAAGGATCAGTATTGGGCCTCTACTATGGAATATCATGTACGACGGCGTCCTGTCGCTTAACGTACCCGATGGCGACGAGATTGTTGGATTCGCGGACGACGTTGCCGTTGTCGTAGTCGCGAAAACCATAGAGGAAATAATGGAGATATGTAGATTGACCATTATAATTATCAAACAGTAGTTGATCTCATATGGACTCCAGTTGGCTAACCATAAAACCGAAGCAGTTCTAATTACCAGTAGAAACTGTAAATATTGACGTTGGCGGAGTTTTAATCCCCTCACAACCATCGTTGCGATATCTTGGTGTCGAAATTGATGCATGTATCAATTTTAGGGAGCACCTACGGATAGTGAGCAGGAAAGCTGCCAATCTAGCTGCAGCCCTCTCCCGGATTATGCCCAACACTGGTGGACCAAGACAGAGTCGTAGGACCTTGCTGGCAAATGTGGTAACATCCATCATCCTATATGGATCACCTATCTGGAGCGATGCGATGGACAATAAATCGTATAGATGCAAGCTGGCATCGGTGTATCGAGTGGGTGCCTTAAGGGTTATATGTGGCTTTCGAACAGTATCCGATGACGCAACGCTCGTTATTGCAGGGATGATACCCATATATCTTCTTGCAAAGGAAAGGAAGAAATGGTATGTGTGTCGAGAAAACATAGGAAGTTGAGCATCAGAATGCATTGCAACCACGATAGAATGGGAAAGGCGGTGAGATAGCTCGGAGAAAGTCCGGTGGACCTATCGTGTTATATCATCCATCAATAAAAGGATAAATAGGCGGCATGGTGAAATTAATTACTACCTAACGCAGTTGTTAAGCGGGCATGGTTGTTTTGGTGCATATCTTTACAGATTTAGACATGCCGACACTCCGGAATGTCCTGCCTGCACAGGATCAGAAGAGGATGTGGAACATATATTCTTTCAATGTCCACGGTTCGAGACAACTCGAACAGAACGGTCTAGTGTCCTCGGGCAGTCCGTGACACCTGATAATATATTAGAGCTAATGCTTGTGTGTGAAGATAATTGGAATGCAGTAAGCCACATGGTAGCAGTGGTGCTTAAGGAGCTGAGATGCTTAGAGCGTGCTAGAGAGGAACATCGCGATATGGCTAGATAGCGGTGGCAATCTCAATGTTAGGTTGAGACGCTCTGAGGAGAATAGAGTCTACTAACTATAGTCACCTCCATGCGAAGTAATGTCTAACGGATAGTTCCGCATGGGGGATGTTAGAAACGGTGTGTGGTTTTTAGATGGTAGAAATCCATCAATGTTGCTGAGATGTTTGCCTATCGAAGCTTCGTCTTATTGAAGATTTTCCTCACTTTACCCGTTTAAAATAAAAAAAACAAAAAAAAAAAAAAACATACATACATACATACATACATACATACATACATACATACATACATACATACATACATACATACATACTTACATACATACATACATACATACATACATACATACATACATACATACATACATACATACATACATACATACACCCGTGGGAGTTGCAAGTCTCCTATCGGGCACGTCTCCAGGTGGCGGATAGGGGGATGCCCTCACCGGTACACCGGCGGGTAAGTGGGAAATAAAATACCACTCGTGGACCAAAACCTGCAAGAAGCGTCTGTTCACCATGAGGTGCGGCTTCAAACAGCGTCTGCTCCTCAGGTAAGAGGCGGCTGAATTTCTTACCTGGCAGTAGGTATAAAATGCTAGGGGAAGGCCACCCCGATCAAAACACCGAGATGAATGAGGATAATGTAAACTCGTTTACGGCGCAAAGGATGATTACCTTAGTGCCGGCGGCTTCGGGGAGTGAGCAAGCGGGCTCCCAGCCGTCGTTAGCAAACGACCGCAGTACTCCAGTAGTGGAAAACTTGGCTGCTGAAGTATATGGAACTACAAGTGAAGCAAATATATTTGCAGGAGAAATAGGAGCTACAAGTCAATTTTTATTGGCAAAACGAGGAGCTCCTATGAACAAGGCAGGCAGCGGTAACTACAGCCCAGGGGCCGTAGACCCATTTAAAAGTAGTAACATGTTCCAGAGATCACCTCCAAATATCCAGAGGGACATTTCTTTGCCTTTGGAACTTGCAGGGCAAGGAGAGAAAATAATGCCTGTGACGAAGGTATTACAACAAAAATCCAGATTATTTCAATCGCCTAAGCCTCGTAGTAGCTCTGTAGGTGAGGAAACGCCTGGCTTACTTTCGGACAATAATCAGCTTGATGCCCTTATTCTGATGGGAAGAAAAATTGATCTCCTCTGCGATTACATCAGGGGAAGAAGTAATGTGCACCACGAGATAAAGAGGCTTGCCACGTCGATCAAAAACCTTTATATCGAACACTCATATAAGAGTGCAAAATTAGCGGAGGAAATTGAAACAACGCAGACAATTGCAAAGTTGGCTAAGCAGATAACGGTATGCTGCGAGACTCAAACTTCGCCAACCATCTCAAATCCGAGAAACATGGAAGAAAGGGTAGTGCCGTTGGTAGCCGAATTAAAAACGGCACTTAATACCAACAGTAAAAGGAGAAGATCGCATGAGCCACATCCAACTGTTGGACAGGCCCAGAAAAAGGGAAAAAAGAAATCTGGTGAAACCCAGGATCTAGGAGCCATAAGTCCATGTGAAAACCCAGTAGACCCCAACGAGCCCGACAATGAGGAGGGCCCTGAATGGCAGGTGGAAAGAACCAGAAAAAGGAAGAAACGTGTAAGGACTCCGCGTCCTCGCCCTGATGCCATCCGGATGACAAAGAGCGGATCGTTGTCTTATGCTGAGATACTTAAAAAAGTGAAGGGGGATTCAACTTTGAACGGCCTCTCTGATAAGGTTACTCGCATACGGAGGATAGCAAAGGGTGAACTCCTACTTGAGTTAGGCGAAGACATACGCGCAAAAGAAATTGGATTCCAAGCCGCGTTAGAAAATTCACTTGGTGCGGATGCAACAGTGCAAACGTTAGCACCGAAGGATGAGGTTATGATCGAAATTAAAGATATTGATGAGGCTACAACAAAAATAGAGGTGCATAAAGCCATTACGGATAAGTTTGCTGATGCACAAAATCTGCCGATAGACTGTATCAAGTCACTGAGAGCTGCCTACAGAGGTACCCAAACAGCAGTAGTGGCTGTGCCAAAATCGGTAGGTAAAGTTATGAATGCTGAAAGTAAGGTACGTATTGGTTGGGTAATCTGCCGAATTCGTGCGAAAAAATTGCCCTTAAAGTGTTACAAGTGCTGGCAGTATGGACATATAGCCAAATCAGATAGGTGTGACGTAGATCGCTCTCGCCTTTGCTACAAATGCGGAAGAGATGGTCATCGAGTAAAAGAGTGCAAGGAAGAAGCAAATTGTGTGCTTTGCCAAACCAAGACGAACCGTAACCATATAGCAGGCAGCGGTAGATGCATAGCTTATGTGGAGGCCTTGAAAAAAGTTCAGCGTCTATGAAGTTCCTCCAGCTAAATCTAAACCATTGTGAGGCTGCACAGGATGTATTAGTACAATCTGTGCATGAAGCGAAAGTTGATGTCGCAATTCTGTGCGAACAATACCTAAATATGGAAGGGTGTAACTGGACAACTGATGCAACAGGTAAAGCCGCAATATGGGTTTGTGGCAGACGGGCAATACAGGAGAGGGCTAGTAATTCAAACGCAGGATTTGTGAGAGCGAAAGTGGATGGTGTGCACATCTACAGCTGCTATGCACCACCTAGTGCCACAATAGAAGAGTTTAAGCATTACTTGGACCGATTGATTGCTGATGCTCGGTTGCGAAATCCTGTCGTCATTGCTGGTGATTTCAATGCCTGGGCAACGGAATGGGGAAGTAAAAATACGAATGGAAGAGGTGTTGCACTGCTCGAGGCATTCTCCTCCATAGATGTTGTACTTCTCAATAATGGTGATGCACCGACTTTTCGTAAAGGTGGTGCCTCCTCAGTAATTGATCTGACGTTCGTCAGCAGTTCTTTGATGCGTTTGGTGACCACATGGAAAGTTAGTGAACTCTACACACATAGCGACCACCAAGCCATTATTTTTGAAATAAAACTGGCAATGGAAGATAGACGTACAAAACTTCAAAGGAAACCAGCGGGTTGGAGGGCAAGTACCTTCGATGAAGATCTATTTAACCTAGTTCTTGCAAAGCCAAACCTCCTGGGGACTGCCAATGCAAAAGTAGCGCAGGTAATGAATATGATCACGGATGCCTGTTCTAAAACTATGGTTGAAAGACAATTAAATAGTCACCGTCAACCAGCATACTGGTGGACTGAACGAATTGCACAACTGCGCCGGTTGTGTCACCATGCAAGGAGAAAACATCAACGTGCCTGGGGTAGGGAGCCCTATCCTAGCTTGCGCGAGAAGTACTTGGATGCTCGAAAACAGCTTAAACAGGCAATTAAGGCGAGTAAGCGTGAATGGTGGAAAGAGCTGTGCGAAGAAGTGGACCATGACCCGTGGGGGAGACCCTACAAAATCGTCATGAATAGACTCAGAAACAGAAACGCAAATGCTTCGCCTCCCACTTGCCCAATGATACTGAACAGAATTGTTACCGCCTTATTCCCGCAGCAAAATGATCTGATTAACGCCATTGATGTAATACCTGGCGTGGAAGAAGTTCCCTTGGTATCCACAGAAGAGCTGATAGATGCATATCAACGATTTGCGAATTCAAAAGCTCCTGGGCCTGACAATATTCCAAATATTGCATTAAAGGCCGCCATTCGAGCCAGACTTGATGACTTCAGAGAAGTCTACAACTCATGTCTGAGGGAGGGGGTATTCCCGGATCGATGGAAGAGGCAGCGGCTGGTTCTGTTGCCGAAGGCAAATAAACCTTCTGGAGAGCCATCCGCATACCGACCGTTGTGCATGTTGGATACGGCTGGCAAAGTTTTAGAGCGCATAATCTATAATCGATTGGAGAACGCTGTGAAAGGGGCCGGAGACCTCGCCGAAAGCCAGTATGGATTTAGAAAGGCCCGATCGACAATCGACGCCATTCAACACGTCGTTAAAGTCGCAAAGGAAGCAACACAAGGTAGAAGATGGAAGGACGGTTCTAAAAAGTATTGTGCCGTGGTTACGCTGGATATTAAAAATGCGTTCAATTCGGCCAGATGGGACTGTATCCTCAATGCCCTACTTGAATTGCAAGTACCGATGTACATAAGGAGGATTATCTCGAATTATTTTTACAATAGAATGCTGATGTATAATACGGACGATGGGATCATAGATTACAAAGTTACGAGTGGAGTTCCTCAAGGATCAGTATTGGGGCCTCTACTATGGAACATCATGTACGACGGCGTCTTGAGACTCAACGTACCCGATGGCGTAGAGATTGTTGGATTCGCGGACGACGTTGCTGTTGTTGTAGTCGCGAAAACCATAGAGGAAATAATGGAGATATGTAGATTGACCATTATAATTATTAAACAGTGGTTGATCTCATATGGACTCCAGTTGGCTGACCATAAAACCGAAGCAGTTCTAATTACCAGTAGGAAGGTGATAGAAACTGTAAATATTGACGTTGGCGGAGTTTTAATCCCCTCACAACCTTCGTTACGATACCTTGGTGTCGAAATTGATGCACGTCTAAATTTTAGGGAGCACCTACGGATAGTGAGCAAGAAAGCTGCCAATGTAGCTGCAGCCCTCTCCCGGATTATGCCCAACACTCGTGGACCAAGACAGAGTCGTAGGACTCTGCTGGCAAATGTGGTAACATCCATCATCCTATATGGATCACCTATCTGGAGCGATGCGATGGATAATAAATCGTATAGATGCAAGCTGGCATCGGTGTATCGACTGGGTGCCTTAAGGGTTATATGTGGCTTTCGCACAGTATCCGATGACGCAACGCTCGTATTTGCAGGGATGATACCCATCGATCTACTTGCAAAGGAAAGGAAGAAGTGGTATATGTGTCGAGAAAACCTAGGAAGTAGAGCATCAGAACGCATTGCAACCATGATAGAATGGCAAAGGCGCTGGGATAGCTCGGTGAAAGGTCGGTGGACCTATCGTGTTATACCATCCATCAATAAGTGGATAAATAGGCGGCATGGTGAAATTAATTACTATCTGACGCAGTTGTTAAGTGGGCATGGTTGTTTTGGTGCATATCTTTACAGATTTAAACATGCCGACACTTCGGAATGTCCTGCCTGTAAAGGATCAGAAGAGGATGTGGAACATATATTCTTTCAATGTCCACGGTTCGAGACAACTCGAATAGAACTGTCCAGTATCCTCGGGCAGCCCGTGACACCTGATAACATAGTGGAGCTAATGCTTGTGTGTGAAGGTAATTGGAATGCAGTAAGCCACATGGCAGCAGTGGTGCTTAAGGAGCTGAGATGCTTGGAGCGTGCTAGAGAGGAACATCGCGATATGGCTAGATAGCGGTGGCAATCTCAATGTTAGGTTGAGACGCTCTGAGGAGAATAGAGTCTACTAACTATAGTCACCTCCATGCGAAGTAATGTCTAACTGATAGTTCCGCATGGGGGATGTTCGAAAGGGTGTGTGGTTTTTAGATGGTAGAAATCCATCACTGTTGCTGAGATGTTTGCCCATCGAAGCTTCGTCTTATTGAAGATTTTCCTCACTTTACCCGGTTAAAAAAAAAAAAAAAAAACATACATACATACTTACATACATACATACATACATACATACATACATACA
Source organism: Nephrotoma appendiculata (assembly GCA_947310385.1). Classification (NCBI taxonomy): domain Eukaryota; kingdom Metazoa; phylum Arthropoda; class Insecta; order Diptera; family Tipulidae; genus Nephrotoma; species Nephrotoma appendiculata. The sequence continues at coordinate 144,698,175 of OX371223.1, forward strand.
TACATACATACATACATTCATACATACATACATACATACATACATACATACATACATACATACATACATACATACATACATACATACATACATACATACATACATACATACATACATACATACATACATACATACATACATACATACATACATACATACATACATAGTCGGCGGTTAAAGCATACCCAAACTTATTCACGGAAATATATACTGCATGCTTAGTTGAGGGGGTGTTCCCTAGTAAATGGAAGGAACAGAGACTGGTATTGTTGCCAAAAGGAGACAAACCACCAGGTGAGCCGTCCTCCTGGCGTCCAATCTGTCTGTTGGATACGGTTGGCAAAATCCTAGAGAGAGTTGTATGTGACCGGTTACAAGAGGCTATAGTTAGAGCAGGAGACCTGGCAGAGCATCAGTATGGCTTTCTAAAGGCGCGCTCAACAGTGGATGCGGTTAAAGAAGTTGTAGATACGGCGCACCAGGCGATATCTGGTTCCCGATGGCGAGGTGGTAGTAAAAAATACTGTGCCATAGTCACATTGGACGTGAAAAACGCATTCAACACGGCAAACTGGAGCTGCATATTTAACGCACTTACACGGATGAAGATACCGAAGTACCTGCTGAGAATAGTTTCCAGCTACTTTAGCGAAACATGTACTTTAGTCAAACATGTAAAATGGTATCAACTAATGTTCCACTTTGGGATTTATGAATTGTCATGGCACATCCTGATACTAAAGGAAAATGATTTCGTTTTGCGTTTGTTTCGTAAAAAATAAATTCAGCAACAAATGATATAGCTTACTTTTGCAGCAGTTAAATTTGGGCAAATCTATAAAAAATAAATCAACTTTAATTATTTTTTTTGACGTATAGTCATTTTTTAGTAATGTGATTTTGAGTGTACGTGTATAGTACAATCACTGATCTATATACATAGATACGACTTGACAAAAACTATATGGTAGTGAAAAAATAGTACTACGTTTGTGACAGAGACAGAAAAATTTTCTTTTTTTTCTTGAATCCGAATTTTCGAAATTCAAATAATGTAAACAGAAAACAGGTTCCTATGAGTTTTTGACGTTTGACGTTTTGACGACACGAACTCTTTTTTTTATTCGAAATATTTGCAGGTGTGCATTTGAAATATCAAGGGAAATGGCAAGAAGAAATTTGCATACAAAAACGGTACCACATGAATTAAATGAATAAAATATGATTTATAATTTAAATCATTTGAATATTATTATTTGTTCATTGACTATAATAATAAAAAACCAATTTCAGAAATTTTCGAAATTAAATCTATCTTCAATACGGTCCTATCTTTCGGAAATATTTTTTTAAAGCAAGAGGTGTATATAAACGAGCGATATGACTATAAAAAAAAGTGCTCCCATTTTTTGCAGTTGTTTTATATGGTTTCTGACATTCATGTCGTATCCATGTATATAGATCAGTGAGTACAATCATATTTCAAAACAAAATATTGCAACGCACGCTGCACAGATATATTATTTTATTTTCATAACGTCAAAATAAACATGCATAGTGTTGTCTACTAGTTAAATTAGTTGTTTCTCTTTTTCGCCTTAATAGTTTTACAGCACATTACAGCACTTATATTTATTTGAACTGTTTTAAATTTGTTTTTACGCAAAGAGCAGGAATTATGAATGACAAAACAAGCAGAACAATGAAAAAAAGAAGATTTATGACAAGGCAAAGTCAGGAGTTTCTTGCGAAATTACGTCCAAATGATGCTGAATATCAACGACAACGAATTTCCCAAACGACACCCGATCAGTTGCAAGTGCATCGAACTGCTAATGCAACGTCACAACGTTTAGCTAGAGAGCGTGCGAACGAGGCTCTTCGCAAAGAACCGATTAATTTCGACGAGTTCAACCAACCTGTTGATTATCTCAATTGTGGAGCATTTGATAAGCTGTGCTCATTTTGTCAATCAAGAAACTTTACTGCCGAGAAACCAGCTGACGGATTGTTCACATCCTGTTGTCGAAAAGGCAAAGTTATGCTGCCAAATCCAACTGATATTCAAAGAAAGATTGTTGAGTATCCTGAATTTCTCAAAAGTGCTCAACACAACAAATCCAAATCCAACTCATTTCCGACAAAACATTCGATCGTACAACAGCGCCGTTCCATTCGCATCCATGAGTGTAAAAATTGTCGATTCGCCAGGAAGAGGACCATATGTATTCAAGATACATGGCACCACTTATCATCAAACGTCTCACTTGCAAACAATCAATGACTGAGCACCTCAATTTGCCCAGTTTTATGTACTTGATAGTACACAAGCTACTGATGTGCGTCAGGAACGCGTGATATTTTGGACAAAATTTTCGCTGATCACGTTGCAAATTTAGCGCAAAATGAACACATTGCAGCCGGCGTTTCTATAATTCTGCAATCAACTTTTGAAGATTCACCTCGCAGCATGCGGTGATGCAATGAGGATTTTCACAAAATGGGGACCACCTGACCTTGTCATTATAGTTACTGCAAATCCGAGTTGGAAGGAAATCACAGCAAATTTGAGAGCAGGAGAAAATGCTTCCGATAGTCCCGATTTAGTGGTTCGAGTTTACAAGATCAAGTAAGATGATCTCATTAATGATTTAGTCAGAGTTGGAATTCTTGGAAAATCAATTGCTTATGTTTTGGGACACGCAAATGTACCGCAAATGTACAGTGGTCACGCAAATGTACCGTGCATGAAGGACGGAAAATGTTTGAAACAATTTCCTAAGGATTTTAATGAGCAAACTCAACTGAACGTAAATGGATATCCTTTGTATCGAAGACGAAGTGGATAGCAAGTAGGCGTGCGAGGAGTTTTAATGGATAGTTGTAATGTGGTGCCGTATAATCCGTTTCTAACTTGGCACACGCTACAACAACACGCTAACATCAATGTGGAATGCTCCACTTATCTGCGATTCGTAAAATATATTTACAAATACATATTCAAGGGACTATTGCCATCACAACAAATGGTCAACCTGAGCTGCGATATAATGAGATTATAAACCTCATCGATTGCCGATATGTGAGTGCTCCTGAAGCAATGTGGCGCCTGCGATAGCCAGCAATGCACGATAGATCGCACTTTGTCATGAGACTGGTTTTTGAAGTAGGTCATGAAGAAGAAGCACTTTTTGCTGCGCGTACTGGAAAGACCAAGCTTTAATCTTGGTTTCTGATTAACACGAAAGACTAGACTGCACGAATTCACCTTTACACCGATATCCCAAACCATTTTGTTTATAAGCGAGGTCAATGGCAAGAGCGACATAGAGGAGGCGAAAGGACAATACCACGAACGTGCACTGCTACTACAAGTTCCTGGTGCAACAAGTTTTGAGATTTTACGTACGGTAGATAAAAATTTATGCGAAACATTTAAAACGGCGGCGATGGCAAGAGGACTACTTGAGTCGGATGAAGAATGGGAGCGATGCTTAACAGACGGTGGAACATTCTTGATGCCTAACCAATTGCGAGAGATGTTCGCTTACATTTGTATTTTTTGCCAACCCGCTCAACCCCTCAAATTATGGCAGGATCACATAGGAGATTTTATACTCGACTACATGCGACGACACAGTGTATCTATATCGATCAAATCGGCTCTTCATGATATCTATTTTATTCTGAAACAGCGCGGAATATCATGCGGTTCAGTTGATTTGCCTGTTCCAAGCGGTAATCCACCCGAAGAAGATCAAATTTATGATCAAGAAGAAGAAGCACGATTGGCAGTCGAACAAGTTAGAAAGCTGAATGAAACCCAGTTTGCGGCATACATCAAAATTTTGATTGCAGTTGAAAATAATCACGCACAATGTAAGCTGTTTTTTATCGATGGTCCCGGTGGCTTACGCAAGACCTTCTTATACACAACTTTAATAGCAAACTTTCTAGGTGAAGGAAAAATTGTGCTGCCATTTGCAACAACCGGAATAGCAGCCACTCTGCTTAAGGGAGGACGCACGATTCATAATGGATGTAAACTTCCAGTGTCACTTCTTGATAATTCAATCTCATTAATGCGAATGACATCACCAGAAGCTGCAGTTTTGCGTTTTGGTCCTTGGCGGTGATTTTTATCAGACGCTACCAGCCGTTCAAAGAGGAACGCGCACTGAAATCATCGAATGCTGCATTAAATCAAGCCCTCAATGGAAGCAGTTTGAACAACTTTCTTTGACCACCAACATGCGCAGCGAAGGTCAATACGAGCACAATGAATGGATTCTGCAAGTTGAATCAGGAACATTGCCAGAATGATCACATGTCAAGATCTAATCAGTGCCATTTTTAATAATATTGAGCAAATGTCAACAGATGAGCTCTCAAAAAGAGTTATCGTTGCTCCAACGAATGCTCGGACGTTTGAGATGAATTGAAGAATAATCGACTTGAGTCATGGTGATGTAGAAATTTACTACAGCGCAGATTCGTTAGTAAGCGAAGGTCCTAATGATGCACTCAACTTTCCCGTTGAATTCCTCAATGAACAGAATCCATCCGGTATGCCCCCTCACATATTGCTGGGGTGTTATCATAATGCTTCTACGAAATCTAACAAGGCGCAAGGCCAGTCTTTTAATAACGTGGGAATTCATCTTCAAACGGTTTTCCCATGGGCAATGTCACTCTTTCACGGTCAAGAGATTCTCACCACGTGAAAATAAGAATCGAAGATAATCCACAGCAGGGAAAGCTTCTCAACGATGACCGTCAATTTTCTAGAAATGTTGTTTTTTAAAGAAATCCTGTAGTTTAATTTTTAATAAATACTGTTCGTACAAATTCAGTTTTTTTTGATTTTGTAATCTTACATGCGACCTATTTAAAAAATATTTAACTACACTTTGCTGGGAATAAACGGGTGAGAAGAGCCTCAGAACAACCTAGTCATTAATAGTTATTGTGATTTGTTCAGTTTCAAATAATATCTGTCGATATTACACAAATATGCAATTCTGGGGTTTGGGGCCTGTAGCTGCCTTTTCTAAACTAATTTCTTAGAGCAACAAAAAAAAATTGTAAAACGAACGTGCATTTACAAAACACGTTGGTGTCTCTCTGGGCTTTTTCTTCGACAATAAGCAACGTATTTAAGCACTATTAAGTACCCTCCGTGAAGCTGCCCGAATTTTCAGCCCGAAATTTTAATTTTTTACTCATGGCATTACAACTTCTGTCATGACACAAAATATAAACAAATTATAACTATAAAGCAAATTTGTGTATTACTGCTGAAACATCAAAGTAAAAAAATTATTAGGTCAAGTTTTCAAAAAAAATTCTAAAAATATTTTCAGCGGAATTATGGGAACTAAATTCAGCTTGAGAAAAAGTATATCGGATATTAATTGAAGTATATTATATTATATCTTGACTCATAAACGATTCTCAAGTACTTGACCTATGTTAATGTATATCACCGGAATTGCTAAAGTTTTGACCAGAAACCAACAGAATTTTGGAAAAATTCTATCTGGAATTATTTGGGTATAGTCGTTTGAATATCGCCTTACAAACGATTTACAACCACTTCACTTATACTATAGGATTCGTTAAAATCTTGGCTACAAAACTAGAATATTTCCTAAAAAATCCGTACGAGATACAGCTGATTGAATCTCGTCTCCCAGGCGATTCTGAGCAATTGACATATACCGCCGGATTCGTTAAAGTTTTGACTACAAACTAAGAGATTTGCAGGATTTGCCAATTTTGCCAAATGTTGCCACAATTGTGTGGGCAGGCGTTTAAATACTGAGCGATCATTTGGAAATTCTGGAAGTACTGGTATACTAAAGCATTTCATTCAAGTTATTCTTCCACAGCAACAGGTTTGTTTGGGATGTATTATTTATTTGGTATCATAATTTGAGAAAATGTAATGCTTCCATAATTACGAAACGAGATTCAAACAATTATGTCCAGATGGCAGATAGATTTTTTGGTCAAATCTCTTTGTTTGTTACCAAAACTTCCATAAACAACAAATTAAAATTTTAGGCTGAAATTCATTGCTAGATTCATTGTGGTCAATAACGTGGTGCTAATTAAGTTTCCGCATTATTGTTTTCAGGTTAGGTTTGTGCTGTCTAGGTTTCCCAACAATTGAACAGATAATTTAAAAATACGTAAAAGTTATATTTATATTTAACTATAGCTGAGTAACCCGGCGTTGCACGGGAGGTATATAATTCAAATACCTTGATTGTTATGCAAGAATTCTTTCTTTACATCGCTGTAGATGCAATCACATATGCGAAAAGAAAGTTATAAGTAGCTGAATTCAGTAACGGGTGTATCCAGGTCAATGCATCCAGGCGAACTTTTGTAATGATATTATTGGACATCCTGTTTGTGAGGAAGTTAATTAATTTTGGTTTGGTATTTGTTACCAATTGCCAAATAATTATACTCCATTTTTACAACCCTTCAACCAGATCAAAGTGAATAATAAATATAAAGATATTTTAGTTAATAATTTTTATTATAAAGCCTTTTGATAAACTATATTTTTGGTTTTTCCATTTTTGTGTAAATAAATAAATTTTTTGGCGTTCCCACTCTGGAGCAAGCTACATACAGTTGGCCATGTGAAAAGCATGAATTTTCCAAAATAATACCAGCTATTTTCAATGATTGCCCCTGGGCTTTGTTGATTGTCATTGCAAAAGCAAGGCGTAATGGGAATTGTAGTCGCTTGAATTCAAATTGCAAATCGGTGGGAATCATAGGAATGGGCGGAATTAGCAGATCGTCTCCTTTACTTTTACCGGTAATAATCGTTGCTTCAATCACATTCGGCATCAATTTCTTCACACAAAGCTGTGTTCCGTTGCACAATTTCGGTAGATCTACATTTCGTAGCAGTATTATTGGTGAACCCTCTTTTAAAAATAGTATGTGTGGTAGAATACCCGGTGGGTCCAAAGAATTAAGAAACTCTATTGGATAATTGACGGATTGATCCACATCAGTAACCGTGTCGATAGATTTGTATTTCATTAGTGGCCCGGGTAGTTGCGATTGAATTTCATTATTTAATTTATTAAAGCCGTCATTTTTGGGAGCTAAGAGTGCATGTTCGCACACCAATCATGATTTTTGAAGTTATTTGGCAGATTTGGATATACTTTCATTACCACGTCCTGTATTGATGGCAGCATTTGACAAAAATTAGGCGGGAACGATATCTCACATGTTACAGGGTCATTTGGCAATTTCCCGTTACCCATGTCCAAAAGCTGCCTGGCAAATGTTTTAGCTCTACCATCGTGATGTAAATTCACGCTGTTGATCGTGGAATGACTTGCAAAGTTTAACGAAAATCACCTGCTAGTAGTGTTAGAGCTCCTCCCATTGGTCGGTTATTTTGTCGCAAATCGCGCAAAGTACGATCAACCGCTTCAAATGCTTTTTTGTGTGCCAAGGTACATTCATCCTAAATAATGATTTTACTTGTTTTTAATAACGTGGCAATTCCCGAATTTCGTATTATATTGCAAGAAAAATTATCCGTTTGATTCAAATTCGATGGTAGTTTAAACGTTGAATGTGCTATGCGTCCTCCATCGAGTAAATGCAATTCCAGATGATGCAAATCCAGATGATGCAACAGCGAGACCGTTTGTATTCTGCTGTCTTACTTCAGCAAGTATCAAATTAAGAAGAAATGCGTTTCCACTTCCTCCGGGTGCATCAAGAAAAATAATTCCTCCGTTACCGTTTGCTATGTATTGCATAACTTTAGTGTATGACTGTCTTTGATCATCCACTAAGAGACTTTTTTGAGCCTCAGCGAAAACTCGTAACTGACCAACGTCGTAATTTTGTTCTCGTAATAGATCTCTATCACGAACAATGTTTTCATGGCATGTCGGTGATGGCAACCCACGTTGGGAAATGACTTTGTTTGGATTATTAGTATGGATAATATAAATAATAATAATAATAATATAAGTGTTGAGATTTGTGTTCAGTTAAAGTGATGAAAGATTGTCTTAAATTTAAATTAATAAAATTACATGAACATGTAACATATACATGGTAAAAATTTCATGGCGATCGGTAAAGCGGCTAAGGCGTTATTTCAGAATAATCAAATAATAGTATCTATACATGTAAAAATGAATTTTTGATCCAGGGGCGGACCCCCCGAATTCGAACATGTCTCTTATTCCATATCACCCTTTTCCAAAACTCATTCTCGTAAAAAAATTTAAATTTTTGAAAAAATTTGTACCATGGCCCCTAGACCCCGGGGTCCAGCCCCTTTCACAATATCGTAAGGTTGGTCCTGAACATGCAACATTTGCATGGTAAACATTTCATGGCGATCGGTTGAGCGACTGAGAAGTCATTTTGGAATAATCAAATATTTGTATCTATACATGTAAAAATTAATTTTTGATCCAGGGCTGGGCCCCTCGGATTCGAACATGTCAGTAGTTTCATATAACCCGCCCCATAAACTCATTTTCGTGGAAAATATAAAGAAAATTTAAATTTTCGAACTCATTTGTACTGCAGCCCCTAGATCCCGGGGTCCAGCCCCTCCCAAAATATCGTAATGTTGGTTCTGGATATACAACTTGTACATGGTAAAAATTTCATGGCGATCGGTTGAGCGGCTGAGACGCCCATTCGGAACAAACAAACAAACAGTAATTCATTTTTATATATATAGATTTTAATGTCGCGACAGTGATATTTTTTCTGGCTGGGATATAAAAGTTTTTCAATAGTTATAGTTTAGTATTTCTAACGGGCTTTTTGAACTAAATAGTTTAGCTCTAACTAGGCTACCAAGCAATAGTAATATATCTTAAAAATACATAAAAGTAATTTTAAAATTTCCGGCTGAATGTTATAAATTTCATGACATTGTATCATGATACTGTTTACTGTCGCGATAGTGACATTTTTTCGAGCTGAGATAGTAAACTCTCACGATAGTGATAGTTTACTGTTGCTATCGCGTTTTTTCGGGCTGAGTATCGGGCTAGCTTCATATACATTCTTAAAAATACATAAAAGTAATTTTATAATTTCGGGCTGAATGTTATAAATTTCATGATATTGCCATGATGTAAATTTCATGATACTGTTTACTGTCGCGATAGTGGCATTTTTTCGGGCTGGGATAGTAAAGTCTCACGATAGTGATAGTTTAGTGTTGCCATCGCGTTTTTTCGGGCTGAGTATCGGGCTAGCTTTATATACATATATATAAGTAACATTTCACTTTATTCCAAATGAGTGACATTCTAGGTTTCTCGTCATCAATCTCTTCCGAATTTGGTATTCATAGTTTCCATAAAGACTATTTTACGTTTTCATAAGTGATTTAACACGCTTATCAATAAACAGTATAATCAAGGGTTAAACGGGGTAATCTACAGAATTATATGAGCTGCGTGACGTAAACAACTCGACTTAATTTCGATGGGAACGACTTAACCGTGTGATCCATTTTAATTTTATCTTTTACGCGTATGATGTTGCCGAAATCATTTTTCTTGTATAATTTCAGTTATATACAGTCATCTGCGCATACACTAACATTTAGTATAGAAAAGTTGTTTGTTTGTACTAAATTTCATATTTACGTATGTACTCGACGTACTCGCATCGTACATGTACAATACAGAAAACCATGAAAATACTAATTATTTAGTATAAATTATGGCGGCAAAACATCAAACACAGTTGAAATAATAAAATCATATTGTGTAAACATTACATAAAATTATCGAGTTGACTTCTTCCTCAGCTTTGAACTGACAGTTTTCTGTTTCTTTAAAGTAAGCTACTTACAATTCAAACAATTACAAAATAAAAATAAAAAATTGTATATAGTTTGATGTTTAGGCCATAAGAACATTAAATAAATAAATAAATTATAATTACATTTTTTTTTGTTTAGTTTTTCTTTTGTTTTCATTATTTCTAATCAAGTGGAAATAATTAAAATATTAAATTTTATATAGCTTCTTATACTTAATGTGTGACACTTAAACGATTTTAGTCAGTTTGTATATTAACTGTATACGCGCGTTTATAAACAGGATGTGAAGAGGTGTTATAGAGTGGTACCTCTTTTGGTTTTAGTTAATAGATTTTATGTGGGAGGCGATGATACACTAGGCACTAAACATAAATATGGTTATATGGGACCTGAAATAGCTGGACAATGAAACTGGCTTTTTAATATTGGACTGGCTCAATATGCACGTTACAATTGGCGCCAAAACAGGGACCGTGGTTAAGTAGAAATGAGTCACTGGAAAAAAATTAAATGTTATTATATCACATGTGTGACTAAGCAAAATACGGTAAATAATTTTAGTTGGCTGGTCGCTCTAACAAAGCATTCAAATGGCTTCAGCATGCAACTTTACAGTAATATTTTTTCCGCTTAAGTCTCACTTAAGGAGGTAATTTGCTTCTTTTTTAAATTTTTTTGCCGTTAAGGTTTTTTTTATTTTTTTTATTTACTTACAATGCAATCTGTTTTGGGGCTCAAGGCTCACCCTGTTCTTTCGTGGTTGTGCTTCTTACGTCCTTACTTTACGCCTACTCAGCCAACTCGAGGACGTACGGCTATAGGACCGACCATCTGCACATTGTATGCTCCACGCCAGCCTATACTGGCATGGAAGATGGGTCGGCAAATGGGTTAAGATTTAATTTTCTTTAACAGTCATTTTGACTGCTGTTAGATCAATAATTTTCAATCATCATTTGTTTTAATAATCTATTCGTCAGTTTTTTATCGATAATAGAAAAGGCTAAAAATCGTGATAGATGATATAATGATAATGTAATAGATGTCCCGTGAATCGGTTCCCTTACATTTTCACAACTGAGTTCCTCAAGGTTTATCATTATTTTTACTCAATAGTAAATTTCAAAATAATTTTTTTTTTCAATCAGTCTGACAAAATTTGGTTATTGACGATTGATATTGCATTTATTTCTTATGGCGATAGATGGTTCGGTGAATCCGGATTCCTCGGATAGGATTATTTGGCAATTGCTCATCAACGATCAAATAACGTTTTCTTTTGTAATATTTTGTTTTTGTACTTTTTCTAGAATAGATTCTGTAAAATTAAAAATTAATCTGAGTTCATTAATTAATTTTAAATCATTATTTTTTTTTCGGACAGAAAATTTTAAGATTAAATCATTAAGAGGGTCCTTTACTAAAATAAATTTTAATTTTGAAGCTAACCTAAAATTTAAAATACGCACATGTACAATCATACTACATTATTTTCCTAGTAGTGGTTAATATATATACTTTTGATCTCTTGTTTAGTTTTGCTTATGAATGGAAAAAAATCAACATAGTGTACTAGTGTAGTGTTGTTGGTTTATGGAATGGAATAAAAACGAAACACATAGAAATTAAATACATAATTTGAAGTCAATTAGTGCATTCATGTCCTAATTTTCATGGAAATGTTTTTAAAAATCTCGCGTAAACACAAAATGCATTAATAATGCCTGTATCAACAACGCATGACGGGTATAGAAACGTGAACAAAATGTGTAAGCAAAATAAATAAAATTTAGTAAAAATTAAATTTATTTTCGTATGTCCTAACATTCTTACCTTTATAATTTGATCTCTATTGGTTTGGACACTCGCATATTGTAAATTGCAACTTCTGATGTAGCAATGATATAAATATGGTTCCCAGAATTTATTACAATATACATAATTACAATTCAGTGATTACATGAAAACTACCCCTATGATTTGCCTAAGGGAAAATTGCATCACAAAACAGTTATTATCATCAACCAATCAAGAAATCTTGACCACATCAATCAGATTAGACGGAATTGGCCTCAGACGATATAGACCTCAGATATGTACAAAAATGTCGATTATAGTGAGTTCCACTATTTATTATACCAGACCGCCACCAGATATTGAATCAAACGTTTGTCTTCGATATATGTATAACGATTTATAAGCTCACGATAGAAAAGCCCCATACCATAAATTAATCTGTTACGATTGATATGATGATCAGTGTTGTGCGACAACACGTATTTCCGAATTGTCTCCATGTTGGTGTCGAAAATAGCGTAGACAATTGATAGGTAGACAATGTCGATAATTGGTAGGAATGTAAAAAATTTGTAGATAATGTAGATTATTACTTTTTTGTTGTTTTTCTGTATGAAAGATGACGACCTTTTAGTTTTCCAGTTTAAATTGGATTTTATCTATATTTTGTCAGTTAAAATTCAATTTTTATTAAACAAATAGGTGAGATTGAATGTCTTGGTCAATCGATGTCTTTAATAATGGTACAACCATGAGCGACTTACAAGTCTAAATTCGGCTATGGTTTCGCAGTACCAAAAGCGGTCTGTCATGAACATTTCCGAAACAAACACTTCATGTATGATTTTAACATCCGGTTTTGAGCAACGTGGTTGAGGTACTACAAAACTTATTGCGTAAATCAGTTTTGTTGATTGTTTACTGTTTTCGTTGTATATTTTGATCAAAATTGAATACAAAAAAAAAATGTTTTTTACAGATAATGTAATGTTCCAGACTAAAATTGTCTAACAGCTGTGCTGATGATCTTGTCGTTAGCAAGTGTACAGGCGGGTTTTTTTTAATGTAGGTGATATCAATTTTCGCTCTAGTTAGCTCAGGATTAGATTTGACCCTGAGATTCACCAATTGATTATCAACCGACGTATGTGTTTCCTGGTCCTTTTTCAATGGAGTTATCTTTCTTGAAATCAGGGGCGAGTGGCATAGACAGATAAAACAACAACAACATCATCACAAAAGTCAAACAACCATTGCTTGGATTATTATTAGGTGACCACTTGGGGACATAAGAGAAAAAAGTGAATAATGAAATGGAATGAAACCTCCTCCCAAGTTACCTCCCCCCCCCCCTCAACCTTCGGCCAGTGTACAAAAGAAGTATGCTCAGAAGCCCTGGAAGCTGGCTAGAATCAACCATTCATTGATCCGTATTCAAAATGATTACAGAAACCAATATTAGAATAAATAATGCAACATGGCAAATGTCCGACACTAGGTTATCGTAGACGGACATGAATATAAAATTGAAAATCAAAACTGTAACAGAAATGTGAAGGCTTAGCAACAATTAGAGCAAAAAGAGAAACGAAATTCTTGGTCCCCGTGTAGTGATATAAAACAGTAGTGAAATAAGACCAAATGAAATAACTTAATATATTTTCTGAACGCAATGAATAAGGCGTGGGCACACTCCCTGTGCTTTTAAATTGTAGATAAACGGAAAAATAAAGCTTAAAGTATCAGGTGAGCCTTCAGTCATATTTTAGCATTTATTAGGATTATGAACTCGAAAAACTTGTACTCGTATGGTCATTATTTGTCTCAAAATGTGTTTATGCTTTATCATTTTATTGTGTTGTAATGATGTTGAACATTGTAAAGGGTCTTTCAATAGGTACGCTCGAAATTTGTTGGGTTATAGCAGCCATGTTGTTAGATGTTGTCAAATCTGTTGTGAATTGTTCAGTAGTATATGGCAAATTTCCGCAAACATGCAGCAAGTTCCTGCACCTCCCTTCCACCATTTAATGCTCTCAAGGATAAGCCCTGTTTAAAACCGATTTTTATCGTATAAATGATTTTAAAATTTTTTAAATTTGCTCATTCAACGATTTCGTACTTTAGCTGTAACCTAAACCGCACTTTAAACAACATTACCATATCATATTTTTCAATTTGACAAAGAATGAATTCCATCTTGAAATGGTTTGTTTGATTACAAAGAAATAATAGAATTTTGATATTTTTTTTACTTTGGTTTTCGATTGTAATGAGAGAAGGCTGATTTTTTCAAATAATCAATAATCTCATCCGTCTACATTCTCTACATTGTCAACGCCATTTTCTTAATTTTCTACGTTCATTGTCTACACGTGTAGAATTTAAATTATCTACGCGGTGTCGACAATACGGCACAACACAGACGATGTCTGATCAAATAAGATTGATTTATGAGCTCCGATAATAGCTCAAATACCTATACACCAAATCCAATATAGAAATATTTAAATTTTTTACTGTATAAATGGGTGGAGTTCATGCTAAAGGGCAGCAGTACAAAAACTATTCAAAATAATATTTTTAGAGGTGAGGCCTAAACGGAGTTCAACATTATTCATTTGGAGATTTCAAAAGCTCATAAATAGTTCATAGTTCTGCCTTATTTTGTTTGTTGCATGGTTCCCAGGCTAAGTAACTCAACAAACTTAGATTCCCAAGTCCTTTTAAAATTAATTTCTCTTATAGGTATATATGTACATACGTACATACATAGGCTTTACATATATAAATAATAATGCCTTGTAAAATAATAAATTAGTGCACAACAAATATTTTATAGCAATCTTAAATATCAAAGCATGTACAAATTATAATAATAAAAATATACATAATGTGTATCAAAAATTACATCGTTATCGCCTTTGAATGTGTGTCTTCATTGATTCGATTTTTTTTTAAATCGAATCGAAATATGTACAAATCACACAACACAACAAATTTAATATATTCTACATGTAGATGTACGTTAGTATTCTATCAGTGCACCTAGAATACTACAGGCCACACTGCTTTAAAAATTTTGCTATATGACGTCAATTTATGTCGACAGTTCTCTCTTTGGTTATTATAGGCAGCACTAAAATTAAAAAGATTGTTTTGATTTTTTTTTGTGTTTGCTGTCATATTGATAAGAAAAAAATTGTAAACAAACAACAAGAAAAATATTTTAATAATATGTTTTAAAATTCAATAAAAAGCTATTGGTAAAAGTAATAATTCATAATATTATTATAAAATTATGCATTCTAAGTTGTGTTAAATATAAAACACGTATAAAATGTGTACACATTTCGTATAATTTACGAGAAGACATAACCTTACTTTTAGCACTCGTATAAAAAATATTTTTTTTGTGTTTGTTTTCGTTTTTTCTTTTTATGAACATGACTGCCGTCTACAGTTCAAAGAATAAACTGTAGACATAAATTTAATGACATAGCAAGCAGTGTGGCCTGTAGTATTCTAGGTGCACTGATTCTATGTAGAATAAATTAGTATTGGTTTCAATTGCATAATCATAAATATAGAACACTGCCAAAATTCATTCCGTTACGTTTTTTCTCTCCATTGCTATTCTCCATTCTTTGTGTAAAATTATTTACACATACACAAACATTTGTTTCCTTTCATCCCTACCGGAAAATGTTCATCAAGCCTCAAACCAGAATCTACTTAAATATAAGTCCTGCTTACTCTCTCATTGACATACTCGTATACCTATTCAAAAAAAACTAACAAAGAGTGTGTTGGTTACACTAACAATGCAACGTACGTTTGAATTTTTTTTCTTCATTATTTTTGTTTTTGCACTAACACACTTATACTTAGTTTTTCAACAAAAAAATTACTATGGAAAAAAAATCCAATACATCTTTACTTAGTTATTGTTTATTTCATATGTGTGGAGTTAGCAGGACTTATATTTAAGTAGATTCTGCTCAAACACAGTAACGCAAAAACTCTCACAATCATACGAATTACATAAAGTTTTAATTTAGTATTGAAAAATCTTCAAATTTTATTTGATTGTATGTGACTGAATTTTTTGTAAGTCAAGCAATTGATGACAACATAAGTGAACTTCTCGATGAAATTCTGGTCCAAAGATATGTTGCCATTATTTTTCTCTCCGTGAGAAAGTTAAAATTATGTATTGGGCGTTCTACTGAACCAACTAATGAACTTGTTAATAAAAGTCGTTAGTGGAGAGGCTATTATTACTTTTCTAACGGTAAAATCCAGTTGCACTCAGAGAAACCATTTAACTTTTTAACTTGTATAAACATGTTACTCTAGTAAAAATTGTAGAAATGATTAAACACACAATTTTAATTTACTTTTGGCAATTCTTTAGTTTAATTATGGGATGTTATTTTAATAACATAAGAAATTAATAGTAATTCAATATGTGTACCTGAACTAAAAGTGACTTACAAAGTGAAGACGTGTTTTATTTTATAGTTAAAACATAAAGCTGTGTTACTATTAATCACAACTCATAAAGAACCATTCAAAATGCACCTTAATAGATTATAGCACACTACTTACATGAATTTCTGTAAGAACGACCTTATTACTATCTCAATGACTTCTTTACAATAATCGTCGATGAATTCATCGATGCTTTATATAATAAATTCCTTATGAACATCATTCAATGGATCACGTAAAACTTCATTAAATATATAAATGACTTTAGTCACGGGCACAGAATAAAGCTCATCTGAGCTTCAATCATAGAGATGAGACTTCATTGAATGAGTCATGGTGAACTCATCGATGAGTTCATCGATTCCCTTCCAGTAGGGATGTGCGCGCGCATACCAAACGAGTAATAACCACCAATCGGAAATTTGCTGAACTTAGTTTCATGAAAAATTTTGATAAACTATTTTTATTTTTATAATTTATATATTAAAATTGAAAAATATTTAGAAAAGAAGAAAACTAGGCACGAGATTAAGAATTCTAGTTGATTCTTGTGAAAGAATTTTTTGTCTACTGTAGTTGTACATTCCAATCGAACCTGCACAACTTGCCCAAGTTTGAGAGCTAATAACAAAAAATTAAAAGAAAATTTGGAAAAACTAGAAAAACTAGGCACGAGTTTTACATGTTATCTAATGAATATAAAAAAATTCTAGAAGAAAATGTTCACACAAGTGCTTATCGAACCTGCACAAGATACCATTACTTTGGTACAAGACCCTCTTAAGT
This sequence comes from Nephrotoma appendiculata, assembly GCA_947310385.1. NCBI lineage: Eukaryota > Metazoa > Arthropoda > Insecta > Diptera > Tipulidae > Nephrotoma > Nephrotoma appendiculata. Next base: position 144,715,102 of record OX371223.1, read on the forward strand.
CTCGAGTCGCAACGTAAAGAAAAGAAAACCAAAATGCAAATCTCAAGTAAACTATCTCATATTACGAACGAACCCGAAATTGAGTTAAATGCGATAAATCAGCAGGCTCTTGAACTAGACAATGCGTTAGATTAAGTGAAAAATAGTACAGTGTTTGAGAAAAGGAAACTTTTATATCGGATTACTCACTGGCGGGACAGAGCACAGCGATTAATTAATAATTTTCCAAATTCATCGAGGACTTCCATAGTAAATAATTCTCTGGAAATATTAGTTAGATCCCTTAGTCGAGACATTCGAAAGCAATAAAGTGGCAGTGAATGGCAAAAGAAAGGAGCCTGATCTTAACCTTCCTCCTCTAAAATGCAGGAAAATACTGATTCCGGGCATAAAATTAAACGTACGGGGAACGAAGACTGGAAATCTAAAACTGACTTTGAAGAAATACTAGAGAGACGATTTATAAAAATAGACGAAATTTCCAAACAGTTCATGGAAAAAATGGCATCATGTTCCCAAGGAAATCACGAGAATAGCAATCGAAGGAACAAATCACCTTCCCCTAGACATGCAAATCGCAGAGTAAATATATCAAGCAGCCATTCAGATGACAGCTGAAGTTTCCGACGAACCCGAAATTCTTCATGTTCTTTCAATTTCGTATACAGAAAACGCATTGATCCAACAAGATGGAAAATCTCTTGCTCAAGACGTGAAAATAAGTGTGGCGATGAAAACGTTCAAGATTTCATCATGAGGCTCGAAGAACATGCTCTCCGAAGTGACGTTCCCAAACAAGAATTAGTGACACTGATGCGCAACTTCGTTACCTATAAGCCCGACAATTGGTATTATAACTATATTCGATTCGTAGTGGAGTCCAGTGCCCAAAGAAAACTTTTAACGATTACGGAAATTGAAAAAGCTAACTATCGACTAAAGAAGCCTTTGCCGAATGATGTAATTTTAGATAATCTGTTAGACAATATGAATCCTGCATTGAAGATTGCTACAAATAATCAAATAATATGTAAAATGCAACAACAGCTTCACTTTGGAAAATTTGTGATAATTTCGAAAAACTTTGGAATACGTCTGGGTTTGATCCACGGTGATTAATCGAACCACATGCAAGACGCTCTCAAGCAGCGATGCGATGGCTCAAATTTCTACAGATTGGAACTGCAAAGTTATTGGCAATCGGTTGTCATCTTGCCCACTTGAAAAAACCCCTAATTTCTGTGAGGGCTGTGGTCTGGTTGGCTTTAAAATGGAAGATTGTCACAGATGTCAGAAGAGAGGAGCCCAGGGAACTGCTATGCAGAACGCAGTCAGAACTGGGAAACTCGTTCGGGAAAATTAACCAGCCCCAGATTTTCAATGGTGTCAAAAAAATCACCAACAAATTCGAAGTATTAAGTACCAGATCTTCAGATTCTTTGTCTTTAATCAATGAGGCTATTCTCAATCATAAGTCTTCCATAAACAAGAGAATATTGTGAATACAACATATTGGAAGTCATTCAAACAATTTAAACACGCATGCTCGATATCATAAATTTCGCATTATATTGACTACGACGCACGTCCATATGTTAGAATAAATGTAAACGGGCAATATATTGTTGGACTAGCGTTCGCATATTATGTAAAAACTGCGAGGAATTTTTGAAATCAATGGGCATCCGTTTAAAATTTTTCAACTCATGTATTCAAACGGCTGATGGAACTATGAATGCTGTTCGTGACTATGTAAATCTCCCAGTAAAATATTTACTTATTTATTTAAGATACATATTCACAAATACCTGGAGTCTTCTAGTGATCCTCTGCATGTGTTTTGTTCATGTTTCATATCCAAATAGCAGTACATACTGATTTCACACAGGCATTGAACATTCGTAGCTTGGTAGTTCGTGACAGGACGGACTCACTCCACATCTTGTGCAGCATATTGAATATATATTTCTAGGTTTGTTGATGCGTTGGTTCATATTCTCTTCAGTTACGCCGCTGTTTTTGCTATAATAAAACGAAGATATACAAACTTGTCTCCTCGATGGTTTCTTGGTTTGGTGTTCGTGTTTAGTCTCATAGTGTTCTTCCTAGTGTTAATTTTGAAACCGAATTCCTGTTCCAAATCAACTGATTTGTGGTCTTTCTGCTGCATGTCTGTGTGTTTTGTTTCCGCGTTAGTAGACATGTATGTCCGCGTAATCCAGGTCATTGGGTCGATTTATTGGACCCTACCCTACTGAATGCCATTTGGGATGTGTTGTCTAATTATCTAATGAATCGAATGCACGTTCAAAGTCCCCGAAGTGTAGATATAGCGATAAGTTCCACTCGTTTGATTGTTCAACGATGATATGCGTTGAGTTGATGTGATCTATACAGCTTCTACCTGATGTAAAGCCAGCTAGTTCATTCATTCCTTATACGATGGTTGATTGTTGGTGATATCCGCTCAAGAAAGATCATTGCTAATACTTTCATTGTGCTGTTGAGGAGGGAGATGCCTCACCAGTTCATCTGTTCTCCAAGGTCGCCTTCCTTCTAAACTGTTATTGTCTAGCCCTCTTTCCATTTTTGTGGGAACTCTACCAGTATGCTAGTTGCTTGTTCTGTAGTTTCTGAATGGTACTTTTAACTTCTCGTTCCGTTGCTGGATGGGTGTTTATAGTTTCGTTATAGTTGCCATCAGGGAGCTCATTATTTTGTTCCCTATCTGTTCCGTTGTCCTCGAAGAACTCTTCACATTTATTTAGCTGTTGGTTTTTGGTGGTTTAAAGTTGTCCAGAAGAATTCTTTATGGGGGAGGGGGGGGGGGGGGGTTGGGGGGTTGGTTAGGGGGGTTGTGAATTGCCCTACTTATTTTCTAAATAGGGAAATTCACAATTTTCGATTTTCCGCCGTATTTTCATGACAGAGCTGTAAGTTTAGTTTGCGGCGTTCCTCAATTTCCCTCCATGTATCATCTCTAATCCTTGGTTTTCTGGTGTAGTTTTGGTAGCCAATCACATTGGTATAGATGGTAGTGTTCAATAGCGCTGATCGATAGTGCTGGTTTCGTTACTTGGAACATTGAGTTGGAGCGTTTTATTTAATTAGTCTTTGGTTTCAGTGTTATTCAATCTCTCAATGTTGAATTTCCTCCGATTAATCTTTGGGTGCTTCACTGCTACTGCTTATTAGATCTTGAATTTTGCTATTATCAGTTAGTGATCACTGGGTATGTCTGCTCTTCTATTGTTCTGACAGCTTGTAAGGAGGATAGGAATTTCTTGTTTACCAGTACATGATCAATTTGAGTTTTGATTCTTCCATCTTGTGATGTCCAAGTGTATTTGGGTATGTTGTTTATCGGTGTTACCGATTCCAATTTTCGGGTTGAGGGCACCTTGAACAATGTTTATGTCATTTCTGGATGTACTAGATAATGTAGCTTGTAACTGTTCGTAGAATTCGTCTTTACTTGTATCATCTGCTTCTTTCGTATGTGCATTGCTTGTTATAATGAGTAAGAATCGAAGAGTAAGTTATGTAAACACAGAACACATACTGAAATCATCACACATTGATTGACATCGCCAAGCCAGTAATCAAACTAAATCGTTGTATATCGAGGCATCGATCGCAACGCGGTAGAAAACGATAGCGCGCGCATTTGTGAAGAGGTTTCGTTATTATTAAATATGTATAATGATTGAATCAGGTGGTTCGAGATGGCCTATTATGTTATCACATTGACTGGTTTGTCAGTCACCGGTGACTGATACTGGTTTATTCCAATATGGCCGTGTCAGTCACAGGTGACTGACACTGAGTATACATACTTTAATTTGTTACTGAGTACATACTTGCTGTTAGTCTTCAAAAAAAAAACGGTCTGGCAGTCAACGCGTTAGGAATCCGCATTCATTATACCATTAGTGGTTAAAGAAAAATAATAAACTTAAATTAACGAAGTTGGAATTGTCTCGGGAATCGAGGGATCAAACGCCTCAATGCCTCAATATGCATTGATTAGCTATGGAATCCATCAAAGTATGAGGAGCCTTTGTGAATCGCATTTAACTTTAAAAACGGGAACGACCAAACGAACGTTTATATGCAAAACTACAAACCACGCTACTTCTGCCCAACAACATACAAATTTCTATATCGTTTGAGAAGGCCTCACCAGGACGTCAAATAAAACAATAAAATTCTCATTATAAGACAGTTTAGGACTGATTTTATAGTTAAGACATATTTGTCTTAATTTTGAATTTTAAAACTTTAGGGTAAGGCTGTCCAAAATAGAAGGCCATTAGTGAATAATAATTGCTAGCAAAATCGGTTCGAAAAAAAATCGGTAGAGTCGGTTTCTTAGTCTGTGCGGTTGTTTTTTACTCTGATACATAGTTCAAAATAGACAATTTGACCGTACATAGAACATATTTATGGGAAAGTCAGACATTATTCTGGTTTTCGGATGTCTAGGTGAATATGTGCGAAGTTAGCTGATAAGATCCGAGAGGTGAAACGGTGTGTTTTGAAATTTTGGATTTCTGACAAGCTAAGCAGGATTGTGCCATAGTTTTTGAAACTTTCGTGACGGAATGCCAGAAGACGTTTTTCGCCGTGAAAGGCTTCAAAAACTTTCTTCCGAAACTCAAATGGAATAAAAGATCTTTGATTACCCGTCGAAATATCGCAATACATAGTTTTACTACAATTAAAACTCAACGGAACTTAGATGAACTCTAAAGTAAAATTTTCGCGAATCAGATCTTTTAGCTCAACACCATTGTCTTGGGCATCTGCGATTTGAACATAATTTATACTTTCAGGAATAGAAATTAAATTTATGCGGGAAAGGGTTTTGCGATGACATTACCCATGCCTGAAATGTGTTGGTTGTGAACTGTCCGATGAAATTGAAATGTCGGAATTGACGCGGTGATACCTTTTGTGGATTCTGATAAAAAGCATAGACAAGTTATGATTTATAGTCCACGAACAACGTAAACTGGCGTCCTTGCAAAAGATACCTGAAATGCTATATGCCAGGGTACGCTATAAACAACTCCCTGTCATAATTACTATATCTATTTTGCATCTGATTAAGTCGAACCAAATGTCTGTTGAAATTAATCACCCCCAAAAATCTTTCGAGTTGATCGACTTCAACTCGTTCTGGATCAGGTAAAATACCATTGGCATTAACCAAATTCCTATGATTTTAACTTCATGCGAAGCCAAGACACATTTTCCAGGATTGATTATTAAATCGTTGTCTGATAATATTTTGAAAACTAGTTTGAAATGTGCTTGATGTTCCTCGAAAGTTTTGGACGCTATCAGAATATCATCAAGGTAGGTGAATGCGAAATTAAGTCCAACAATATACGGAATGCGTGAATCTCTGAAAAGTTTGCGCTGCTTTCCTGAAACCAAAAGTCATTTTTATAAATTCAAATAAACAGGGAGTATGGATCATCTGTTGATAGGCTTGGGCACGATCAAAAGTATAGAGAAGACAGTACATCCTTCAAGTTGGGACGAAAAATCTTGAAGATGTGGAATTGGATATAACAATCTTTAATAGTGACATGATTCAGAATCCGGTAATCTCCACATGGTCTCCAATCTCCGTTTCTGCCATCAGATTCTCGAATTTCTATTTTGCGATCGCTAGTTAATCTGGTGCCAATAAACGTCTAATTTTACAGGAGGTGTGGTCCAAAAGTTCCCAGCCGATGAGTGATCATGTGTTTAACTGGTTTCACGTTAAGTGAGTTTGACACAATTTCACAGAGTTTGGAAAGAAGTTGCTGGATGTACTCTAACCTGAGATTTGTCTAGTTGAAACAATGCTGATTTGGCTGTGAGCGATGGAAGTCGCTTTTGTGACAAAAAATCCTCTTAATATACTCAGCTCAATTTAATACAAGCATTAACAATTATTTGCATAGCTGTTTTCTCCATCTTACGGTCGTAAACTCGTAAAGAGATTTAAAAAGAGGCTCAACGTTTACATTGAAGCTTAATATATCAACATAAATTTTTCGAATTAATCCATCTTATATTGCACTTCACATTTGAGCGGTCATGTTGGCACCAGTACTTCTTTAATTTAATTTTATATACTGATGACTTTCATCCATTCTATATAGAAACCAGAATAATTATGATTAAGACCTCCCAATTTATTTTATTCATTTTTTATTTTTATTGCGCATACGCATAGCAATAAATCTTCAGTTGCCATATTTAGTTGTAGCCAAACTATAGGTGGTAATCATATGTTGTATAAATTTATGTATCGCTATGATCATATATAAATCATATTGCAGGCTGTTCATCTTTTATGTACATCGAGATAATATAATTACATGTCATGTATCGTGATGCAACAAACCAACTAGCAAGTAGCTATAACAAAAAAAAAATTCTGTTGGTTGGTAGCTAAAAACGCTTTAAGACATTCAATTAAACGATATATAAGTAATTAAGTCCAACCTACTGAAAAATTGCTCACAAAAGATTTAGAATTTTTTGTGTATAGATTTTTATCTATATCTGTGCGATCATAAATTTATCACTTTTCTATTTTATTGCTTAATTTTTGTTGTTGCCGTTATTTTTAACCCTTTGCTTGCTATACACGATCATTTTATGTATTTTTTTATTTTACTGGCACTTCATAGAGGGATTTGGTTGCCTCTTGTTTGAGGTTATATAATCGGTGATCTTCGTGTTAATGTGTGATTGGTCACCCAAATTCATACTAAAGTTGATGGTGTAGTTGTCGCATTATCTACACGATCATTACTCATCAAAAATAACCACTTCTCTTTTTTATGATATTTGATAACGCGCACGACGCGACCAGACTCAATAATATTTTAAAAGCCACTATCTATCGCGATATTCAAGGTCATATTAATATACAAAAAAATATATATTTTATAATATGATCGTGTGGCCAGTTCTCCTTTAAATGTCGCAATGATAACATTAAATAATAAAATTGTGATAGGTGCCGCAATCGTAGTTTGGTACGCTGCGGCAGTGACAAATTCCTATCGAATATTGTGTCCATTTCCTACCGTAAGTCAATCACATTTCATTGTACTCGAACCATTATTGATTGCGTTGGCAGAGAAGGGGCATGATGTCACTGTTATTGGACCACATCCACCGAAACATCCGGTTAAGAATTATCGGCATATTTTTAATAAACGCAGTGACAATCATACCGGTGTGTATATAACGCAAAATATAAATTTGGTAACAATATAATTATTAAGTAGTGTTTATCTATCGAACGCGGTATAGCGATGTTAGAACAATTTACAGAAAAACCAGGAAGTTTCTTAAATAGCATAAAAGTAATGCCATTTATGCTGGAGTTTGCGCAGTTCGAGATTGAGACAATGCTGGCAAATGATAAGGTTAAAGAACTTATGACCAATGAACAATTTGATGTCATCATTTACGAGGGATTTTTCAACGATGCTATGATCGGATTAGGTCAGCATTTTAACTGCCCCGTGATTGAATTTACCTCCGTTAAGGCATCCGACCCATTTTTGATGAAATATGGGAATCCATTAGGGCTATCCTATGCTGCAAACTTGATGGCAGAATACCGGGCACCACTCGACTTTAAGCATCGTGTATATAACATGCTGTTCTTTTCACTAAGCTACCCAATTTTTATGTACTTTCGGTCGCTACAAACACAACAGTACAAGTAAGAGTTCAACTCAATTTAAGATTTCTTAAAATAATTTTTATGTATTCGTAGCAAATTGTTCCCGCAACCAAAGTATTTATCGTACGAAGATGCTTGCCACAATATTTCTGCCATATTTGTGACGCAGCATTTCACCGACGTTGAGATAAAACCACTCTTCCCGTACGTGATAGAAATTAGCGGGATTCACTTGAACGATGAAGTACATCCGCTGCCGGACGATCTACAAAAATGGATGGATGAATCCACTAATGGTGTTATACTAATGAGTCTCGGTTCGAATGTTAAATGCCGTAATTTGCCGCAAGAGAAGTTAAGTGAAATTTTAAATGTGTTCCAACGCCTAAAAGAGAATGTTTTATGGAAATGTGAAACCGACCAGTTAGGCGATGTACCGCCAAATGTAAAAATCCTGAAATGGTTGCCACAAACCGATCTGCTTCAGCATCGAAATTTAAAGTTATTCATCACGCATGGTGGTTTGGGAAGTGTCACCGAGGCAAGATTTTATGCCATCCCCTTAATTGTAATCCCAATATATGCCGATCAAATTGTTAACGGATTTTCGGTTGAGTACGAGAAATGGGGGATACGAGTACCTTTCGTTGAGTTAACATTCGATCGATTATTTGGTTCGATTCGTGAGGTTATCGATAATATAGATTATCGTAACGAGGCAAAATCTCGTTCGATACTGTTTCGTGATCGACCCGTGTCGGCTTTAGAGACCGGAATATTTTGGACTGAATATGTAATTCGGCATCGGGGTGCAAAACATTTACAACCGAATTCGCGTCATTTGAATTTCTTTCAATTGCACTCGCTCGACGTTATCGGGTTTTTGGTCGCTATATTGGCGCTTATTTTGTACATAGATTATAGAATAATCAAATTGTTCGTAAAGAAATGTGTATCGAAGGTTAATAAACATAATAAAATTGATTAGAATTTAGTCTGGAAACGAGAAATTTTAACTTTGCATTGTCATAATACTCGTAATATAAGTTGTGAGATAACAAAATGTGCTTTAATAATTGAGGAATTTAATTAACACAGTACAGACCAGATAGTTGTTGAATCAGTATTTTTTGTAAAATTAGTTTTGGTTTCCGGAACCCAAACAAGCTGGTTATCTAACCGAAAACATGTTCCAATAACAATTAACTAATTCAAGCCATTGGAACTGAATTTTGGGATTTTTATTTATGTTGATTTCGATTGAACGAAAAATGTTACACTGAGGGTAAAAATGGTATTCCAACTGCTGTAAAAATGTTCGATCGAAAGAAAAAAAAAATACCACAAAGGCAATATTTTGCTACACCCAGGGTAATTTTCTCTACTCCCAGGTTTTTTGATCGAGTAACCCATTTTTTGTTGTAAGCCTGAAAAAAAATATTGTTTTGACATTTATAAGCGGTATAGTTCATTTCTGAGCCATTGATACAAAATAAGGGTATAAAAGGACGATACTATTTTTAGAGTAGGAACATATCAATTGAAATCAACTTTAGAAATTGTGAAGGTTTAGTTCTCCAAGTACTTTTTTATAAAAATCGACCCTATTAAAGTCAGCCGACTCCAGCCGAAAAATGTCGATAGTGCAGATTCAAACTAATCAAACAAAATGACAGCCGAACGCCCCAGCTGAAAAATGTCGATAATACAGATACAAATTTTATGCCGGAATGTAATTATTTATATAAGATTTTTTTTATTCTTCCTAAAAACCAACTAAAAAATTAAAAAAAAAAAAATTCATTCGAAACAATTAAAAGTAATATACAAAACCAAATTTCTTTCAAGTGCTGTATTGTATGTTTGCAGAGGGAAGACGTGAAATAAAGCTGCAATATCCTGATACTGATAAATATTTTAAATGGCACTTCATCTAATAATTATCATTTAAATCCGTCAGGTCAATTTCCATGTGGAGAGTACGGGAAAACTCGATTTAATATATCGTACACACAAAATTTGAAAATTTCGGGAATTTTGTATGTGTGATATATTCAATCAAGTTTTCTCGGATCCCAACATAGAAATTGATCTGGAACTTTGAATCAATTTCTAGTCATGACACTTTAATCGGTCAATTTTTAGAAATCTTCAAATTTTGAGTGTGCGATCTATTCATACAAATTTTCCCGGACTCTTCACATGAAAATTGACCTGAAAATTTTGAAGTTTTGCTTAATATATTCCATCGAGTTTTCTCAGTAATAAAACAGTTTAATTTTGAATAATATACGTTAACCACTTAAGTATGACGGCTTTTTTTCGAGAAAGTGTGTCCATAAATTGTCAGGATTTTTTTTACATTTCTTTAGAAAATAATTACCAAGTAATCTGATTACAATGTTTTTTTCAATTTTTTTTCTAGTCACAAAACAAGCTTTGCCCGAGCAAGACCCGGGCAAATATAAAAAAACAATCGAACTACGCGCCCGAGTCACGCTCGGGCAGATCACTCAAATGGTTAATGATCCGAAATAAACATTTTTGATTTAAAAAGAAATTACTGTTTAACACCAAAATTATGTATCTGCTTTATCGACATTTTTCACCTGGGTATTTATACGAATTTGCATTACCGACTTTACATAATATATAATAATTATAATACAAGTTGTTTTAATCTGCATTATCGGCATTTCCGGCTGATGATTTTAGTTATGATAGCTGAAATTGCATTATCGACAGTTTTCGGCTGAAGCGAGTCGGCTAATTTTAACAGTATTAAAAATCGTTCAACCCAACAAAATCTGTAAATAAATTTTCCCAAAATTCAGTACCATCGATATATCCATGGCACTACATAGTGCAACATCCCACTACATGGTGTAATATAACGCACCATTGTGCAAATCAGACATTTTTGTAATAGTTTCCTTGCAATTGAAAACTCTGTCCCGCCAAATTTTATCACAATCGTTCAAGAAACACCATGAATATGGTCCCATTGTAATCGATTCCTAGCACTCTAAATCCCCTAAAACCGTTCGAAACAAACGGGACCTGAGCTATACTGGAGGAGTTCCTAAACGGATTTTCCCGAAATTAGGACTCATCGGACTCCAGACCATTAGAGAACCCATATCAGCATAATTGTTACAAAACCGATCGAGAAAAAATATAAAAAGTGATAAACCAAGAAGAACCTCGAGAAGTTCACCTTGTCGTCAAGTGGAGAGTTCTAACCTAAAAACGCTTTGATGCCACTATGACCGTTTGATAGGCATTAATTAATTAATTAATTAATTGATGTCACAATGGCCATTTGATAATAATAAATACCAGTTATAACTCTAGCTTATTTGTAAAGAAATTCTGATGGGGCTACAAGGATGTAGTTTCACAAAAATTCGACAGTTTAATATTTTGGAACTAACTTAACTCTAATGGCAATAATAGCATCAATGCAGAATTACCTACGCTCTACCGACCAAATGGCACAGTTTTGGCGTTTGGATCGGGAGGTACCGGGTTTGAATCCCGATAGGGGCAGGATGGAAAAGGGATTTTTCATCATTTTATTACGATCGATGATGGAAATTGAACACAACTATGACCCCCTGTCGGAGTGCACAACTCATGGGCCGACCCATGTTCCATGTCAGTACTATAGGCTGGCATGGAGCTATGCTATGTGCAGATGGTTCTACGTAAATCGGACCTATAGTCGTACGTCCTCGATTTGGCAAACAATGCGTAAAGTTGGACGGTAAAAATCAACTGCGAAAGAGTTGGGAGTGCTTCGGCTCAGAACAGATTTCATTGATTAAAACATTAAAAAAACCTACGCTCTAGGTTATTCTGCATTGACGCTATTATTGCCATTTGATAGGCCGTAATACCTGTTAAGACTAGCACATATATGAAAAAATTCTGATGGGGTCACGGAGGGTGTAATTTGAGAAGATTTAGATAGTTCAATTTCTTGCAAATTATACATAGTAGTAATTCTGCTAATCACTGTGGAAATTTAATAGGCCTTAATTCTGATGAGGATGCGAAGGTTTAATTTGACAAGACTTCGATAGCTCATTTGATTTTAAGGTTAGCCTAAATTTGCATTGATACCACCATGTCCGTTTGATAGGACTTAATGCCTGGTAAATATACCATAAATTTAAAAAAGTAGGGATATGGGGGTGTAATTTGACAAGATTTTAATAATTAAATTTCTTGCAAATTCTTGACTGGTCCATGCTCTAAATTGGCATTCGAACTATCGAAATCTTGTCAAATCACAATCCCGCACCCTCCCCTCCCCACCCGTCAACATTTTTTCATAAATGGACTAGATTTAATAGGCATTAAGGCCTATCAAACGACCATAATGGTATCAATGAGGAATTAGGTTAACTTAGAGTGCCGGATCATAAAACGAATTTGTATCAAAATGATCTCGAAATCTTATAAAATTACACTCACGTGTACCAGAATTTCTTGAATTCGCAATGCAGGCATTATGGCCTTTAAAATTGGTAATACAGACTAATTAGAAATATGTTTCCTTGTTTTACTGTTGGTTGTTAAATATTAAAATAACACATCAACTAGAATTTTAATTTTCAAAATTAACTTTGATATAGCAATAAATTGAATTACATTTCAAAACTAATTCTGATCAAGACAAAACAGAAGAAACTTAACACCAACTGATTAAAAGATGCCGACACAAGATACACATTATGCAAAGCACTCAAGCTCAGCCTCCAAGCCAATGAAGAAGCCATCAGTATAGAGCAATAGTGGAAACAGATCGAAGAAGTCTGCATTGAAATTGCTACTCACGCACTCGAGCACCAAAAATACAGACGCAAACCCTAGATCAGTGATACTTGGGAAAAAATTGAAGAACGCCGTCAGCTAAGTTGCAAATGTGTCAACAAAACACATCGGATCTGAAACGTATTGTGTGTCGCATAGTGTGAGTGATCGAAGGCAATACACTGAAAACATCCTGAAGGCAGCAGGAAAGACTGCAGCAACCCAGAACACGCGGGCACTTCATCAATGCGTACGATGGACCACTGGAAATTTCACCAACATACCACCAATAAGGAATGCATCTGGTCAAATCTTAAGAACAGATGAAGCACAATTGAAGAGATTTAAGGAATTTTTCGGAGAGAACATCACCAATATAATGAATCGAATTAACAACGGGCTCTAACGAAATTACCAACACTTATCCACTAACGGATCAGGAAGCTACCAGTGTCTTTGCTAAAATAAGTAATAACTAGGCTTCTGGAATGAACAATATACCATCTGAAATGTTCAAAGGAGACTTATCCAAAACTGCAAGACCGCCAACACCAGTAATAACAAAATCAGTAAGTTTTGTCATTCGATAAGCGCTATTAGGTTCGTCGTTTTATTTTTCTAAGAATGGTACTACTTTTCTATGAACATGTGTGAAGTTTCATGTAGATCTGTCAACTTATTGTGCATATCCACACTAAGGTAACTGAATCCAGCAACTTCTACGTTTTTCCCCCCTTTATCAGACAATGTACCTAAAGTATGTACATTAAAAGTCACATTTTTGAATTTGAAGGAACATTATAATTTTAATGGCCGGTTGCACAGAAAATAACTAACGGTCGGTTAGTTGTGCGCCAGTTTAATATAACCCTTTGAAGGCCAGACAAAATTCTGTTTTTCTTAAATTTAAGTCCACCGCACACAAATGTGTATGTAAATAACCCTAGTTTGTAATGCTTTTTGTTTTTTCATGTTTTTCTTTCGTAACGTACACAATTGTAATCGCAGATCTGAAAAGGGATAAAATAAAGTAATCTGTTTTCACAATCAGAAAAAAATTAACACAAACTTGATTAACGCTTTGCACTCCAAACTCCAAAGGTGAGGGAAATGGATACAATTGACGATATTCATAACAGTGGAGATGAATTTGATTTTACGTTACTTTAAGTCTCTTTCTCCCTCTCTGGTTTTCACATCCCATGAAAGGATTTCGCCGCCTGCACTAAGGCCCTCCATCCATCACGATCCACTGCTCTCGTCCTCCAGTTTCGACATTCTAATGTTCGTAGATCTTGATTGATGTCGTCACGCCAGCGTAGTCGGGGTCTTCCTCTATAACGCACTCCGGCTGGTTGTTGGTGTAACACTTTATTTATCATCCGTTGTTGTGGAGCCCTTGTAACGTGGCCAAGACATCTCATTCGATTGGGTTTGATGAATCCGATGATATCGCTGCCTCCGAGGAGTTGCTTTATTTCGTGATTCAAACGAATCCGATATTCGTCGGGATGTTCCTAGATTACTTTAAGTCAACCTTGATAATGTTATGGAAGACATGCATGATGGTGATTAACATAGCAGCAGTGAAGATAGTGTTGAAAACATTGGTGTGAGAAGATGCAAAATTAAAGTGATTGAAAGGGAAGAACAACATTTTCAAGTGGCCAAAGAGCAGCGGGGCCACACGTTTCTGCAAATGTGACGGAACCACACCATTTTTTCAAACTATTTGCTACCAATAGCCTGATAAATAGAATTATAACTGAAACAACTAATTATGCTCACACGAACGCGGTAAACATGGAAAGAAGTAACTAGGCAAGAGTTCTTAGCATTCATAGTTGTAATTCTTAATATGGGGACAATGCCAGCTGCAAACATCCAATTCCTTTTTTCCTCAACTTATTTACAAGGAAAAGGTTCAGCCAAATTTTTTGGATGCTTTACTTGAAGACAATTCTAAGTAGAAGTACTGACATAAGAAATCGTATACAACGAGTTAGTTCCTTCTTGGAAGAAACAAACTTGAATTTTTTGGAATATTTTATTCCGGAATACGGGTCCGTACGGGTGTCCCACAATTGGCAGATCAAACGTAGCAAGCGATAGCAGAGCTCATTTACAAGAAAACCAGCTAAGTAAAGTTATTTCGAATTGTTGATGATGCAAAAGTTATTCCAATTTTAGTGTTTTTTAGTGAAATCGCATGCGCACCAAAAAATTAATTTATCAATAAAATCATTTTTATAAACTGCATTATCTTCTGCCAAATAAAAACTTTGGTTTTGTGAACTTTTTTGTTTCTCAAAATTTTTTGTTGATGTTTAAGTGACGCCAGTGGGAAAAGAATGTACTCGTACCACAGAAAGTTGACCCACTATCAGAAAAATATGCGACACTAATTCAGATTTTAAAATGGTATAACACACCGGTCTATTCACAGAAGAATGTTTTTTATCAATTTTTTTCACAAAGTAAGTCGTGTTTTTTAAAAAACGCACTTAACAAAATGTCGAGTTCTAAAATAGCTGCTTAGTCAGAAATAAAACAAAATCCATAAAATAATTTTATTTTATTAATTTTAAATATAATAAAATCCGAAATTTTCATCGAATTTCCCGTATTTTCCCCTGATTCCTCCGGATTTGGATTTCTCACGGATTTTCACCGGGTTTCGCCCGAAATCCAGGAAATCCGGAAGAAAACTGGGAAATCCGGAAAAATCTTGTGGTAATCCGGGAAAAATCCGGGAAATTCGAAGGAAATCTGTATAATAATATTTAAAATTAATAAACAAAAATTATTTTATTCATTTTGTTTTATTTCTGACTAAGCATCTATTTTAGAACACGAAATTTTGTTAAGTGTGTTTTTTAAAAAACACGACTTACTTTGTGAAAAAATTGATAAAAAACATTCTATTGTGAATAGGCCGGGTGTGTGATACCATCTGCATTAGTGTTGCATATTTTTTTGATAGTGAGTCAACTTTCTGTAGTACATTCTTTTCCCGCTGTCGTCACTTAAACATCAACAAAAAATTTTGAGATACAAAAAAGTTCACAAAACCAACGTTTTTATTTGATAGAAGATAATGTAGCTTATAAAGCAGATTTTATCGGAGAGGCACACTCTTCTAGTTCATATTAAAAAAGAAAGTTAAACAAAAGAACTCTTGGTTTCTTTTAAATTAATTTTTTTGTGGGTGCGCATACGATTTCACTAAAAAACACTAAAAGTGGAATAACTTTTGCATCAGCAACAATCCGAAAAAACTTTACTTAGCTGTTTTTGTTGGAAATGAGTTCCCCTATCGCTTGCTTCGTTTGATCTACCAATTTTGGGACACCCTGTATTTGTGGTAAACTTTCATATTATGGGAGTATAAGAACAGAGATGTTGGCAAGGCCAGATCTTCCAGTGTCAACCAGAATTCAGTCGCATTTATACAATTTATACTATTGGATAAAGTGCCTGGTGCTCAAGGAGGTAAGGCAAGGACGTGAAAAGCGAACTGCGAAATAGTTGGGATTGGCTTGCGTCGGTTGTTAATACAAATCTTCCGTCCAAGTCTGGGAATTTGGATTGGTGGCGAGTTAACCAATGTTTTAGGGTATTTAATGCTTGTTCACAATGTTCCGAAAATATGAAGAGGGGTGTATTTTCTGGTTCTGGAATTTTCTGGTAAGCGGTTCCGCAATTTCGAAGAATTTTGGTATAAAATTGATTAATGTTATACTTGCTCCGCAAGTGAGGTCAATATGTTGGGTAAAAGAATTTTATTTTTTCGAGGCATATGCAAGGCTCGTTTAAGGGTGTTTGTATTTCTACTATAGTTTATTGACAATGTTATTTCAAGATGTAAGAGCTTTGATAAGATGTTTTCTTCTATTTCGTCAAATACTTGATCTATGATCCAATACGTAGAAAAAGAGGTAACGAAGTTGGCGCGTCAAGATGTGTTAAACGGACTAACAGTGGAAACGTTTATCAGTGCCCTCAAGTGTTGGCTGTCTGTGTTGGCTTTAGAATATGAGTCAGCCAGAGCAAGTTTAGCCACTGACACAGTAAAGTTGTGCAAGCTGGATTCGGCGGATATCCGCATATAAAGGCACTAATAAAAGAGGACCATAGCTAGCTTTTCAAGCTAACGGGAGAAAAGATCGCTTTCGCCGCCTCGATGTTTTTGATGAAAACAACCCAGACATTACATGGAAATTGTAAGCAGCCAAGCATACTGCAGTGTACCCTTCCAGTAACATTCGGGGAATGCGGTTCAAACATCAGTTTATCCCATCGGGCAAATAGACCCAAGTGAAGAAAATGCGCCGCAAGTTATAGTCAAAGACAGGGTCGAGATACCATCGAGCTGCGAAAAAGTAATCTACGTGAAAATTGACGGTCACCTTGGGTATACCAAGATGGGATTTGCAGAGCCTGCGAATGCACACAAATAACGGGTTGTTGTGTGCTAGACACTTGGTGAAATTCGAGCAGAAGGTACCGGTTCGTATATTGAAAGTGAGCTCGTCAACAAATATAATCAGGAAAAAGGTGGTCATCGTTACAGCTGAGGGAAACAACTATATTACAAACTTCCAGTCGAAACGATGTGCAACGTAGAATCAATACATTGAGCGCTATTCTTATCTGGCTAGTACCAAGACGATTACCGTTGCGAAGCAGCAGAAGACATCCGGATTAAATAAAAGAATATAACGTTTTTGTCGAGAAAAAGGACGGGGCAGTTCGATTTTGCATTGATTACCATAAATTAAATGAAATAACGAAGAAAGACAGTTATTCGTTACCATGAATTAACAACATTTAGAACACGCTGTCTGAGGCAAGATTTTCAGTAGCAGACGAAATGTAATGACGAATGACGAATGCGAAATATGCAGTCTGTGCAGGGAAGAAGTTAACTATTTGGGTAGTTTTATTTCAAGCAATGGTTTGCAAACGAATCCGAAGAACAACTACCGACGATTTGTGCCAAATTTTGCAGACGAACAAGATGAACCATTAGAATATAGTGAACCTATTTCGGCGTATGCGAATCAGGGCTGTGTAATATTCATTTTGGAAGTAGATGCTAGCAACACGGATATCGGTGCAGTGTTAACACAGAAGCAAGGGGGCAAAGAGCGAGTTGTCGTATATTATAGACGATCCTTCTCTAAAGCATATAGGAAAACTATTGTGTAACGAGCAGAGAACTGATTTCTAGGGTGGACAGTTTTAAACATTTTCACAAATATCTCTGGGCAAGAGTTCGTTCTTCGAACAGATCATGCGACACTCAAATGGTTGATGTAATTTAAGGAACCTGAGACGCAAGTAGGCAATTAGCTAGGTATAGAGAATGATTAGAAACCTCAAAGCCTCAACAGAAGGTCCTCAGCAGTTTAGTAAGCGCAATGTGTAAGACCCGAAGTAAAGAACTGTTCCACAGTTATTGCAAGAATCCAGTTTGAATTGGAACATGGAATAAACAATATAAGATGACCACACGAAGTTGATGAGTCAATAGAGCTAGTAAGAAAATGGCTGGTAGAAGGTAGACGACCGCGAAGGCTGAATTTGCATCTCGAAGCAATACTGTTAAAAGTTATTCCATAGCAATCGCTGAGATTAGATGACGGAATACTAGTAAGAATCTGGGAATCGATTAACGGTGACAATGATAAACAGTAAATCAAGTACAAATTGGATACGAGAAGTTCTACAAGAAACACGAGCTGGAAGATCCGGAGCACATTTGAAAGTCAATAAAATCTTGGATAAAAGGAGACACCGGTTTTATTGCGGCAATTGCCGATAGAACATTTGGCTCAATAAAACCATTCAGACCATTCCAAAATCCAAAGTCGCTACAATTCTTATTCCAATTATGTGATGATGTTACCAGATCATGTATTCTTCAATTACTGATTGGAAATTGGATTTTTAAATCACAATCCATGAGGAGGGGAATATGGAAATAACGAAAGCAATCTAAACGACGGCGATAGTCATCATGAAAAATACTGGAGTTAAGCACGGCGTTAATCATCAAGACAGGGACTGCATACATGCAACAGATTTACAAATGCATATTTTGATTTATACGCGCTAAAGAGTAATCTTTGATTGGTTTCATAAAATGTTAATGAACAAAATGGTCCATATTGAAATAATTGTGCGAATTGAATAATTATGTGCAAATCACACGCAAACATCATTAGTAAATATGTTGTAAAATTTGCAGATCGTAATAATTAATTCTAAAATACTCTAAAAGCGAAATAAAATGTTAATTGGCACTTACAATAGCGCATTTGTACAATCGAAATGAAACCCACTTGTGACGGGCGTACATTTAACACTTCCAAGTAGCATGAAATGGAGAAGAAAATAGAATTGTTGTTGTCAAATTGATAAGAACGGTCAACATGGTAATTATTTTATTAAAATTAATTATTTTCTTGCGCGCGCACAGTTTTACGTTCTTGGTATATTTTATAAAACGTCTTCATACCACATTATGAATATAATAAATAAAACATCGTAAAAACCAGACAATATAAAACCTTTGTGTCTGTGCCTTATCAAAAATTCATTTCATGATTTTTCTATAGAAATTTGTCTAGGATTCACATCCTCTTTCGAATGCGGTCTTCGTATATATAAATTTACAATCCACAGGTAACCAATTTTTATTGTTAAATTCATATTTCATATTATATATTATGTAGGTGGGTCTGGGTAGGGTACGATAAGCAGAGTTGTTGTAAAACATGTCAAACGTACATTTTTATTGAGATCGTGATCACATGTGCGTAATGTGTGTGATATTTGATATACGATCATTTAGCAATTTCGTTTCAAAATTAATCGATATCATTTCCGTTAAAGTGAACAAAATGTGACACAATCACAAATTTGTTACTGCTGGCTGTGCTACTGATCTTACATAATGTAGACGAGTATGTAGGAGAATATACCAAAAGTATCACATTTATAAAATAAAATACGAGTATGTGTCTATTTTGCGACATATTTGGATTACATTTATTTTGATGGTAATTTGAAACGAAAACAATTAAGGAAACAATTTAGAACGATTGAGATAAATTTTTAGGGCTGGATCGCGAATTATTCGTAAAATCTGTTATCGTAATTCAATACTATTGTATTACTTTTGATCAGCCTTCATACTACAAATAATCACTAATATCGAATTTAGGAGTCTCTCACTATAAAAACTCAAGTAAAATGAAACAAAATTTTATCCATGCATTGCCTGCAAGTGTCGCAGCATGTAGTTAGAAACAGTAAACGTCTGCAGAAGTGTTGAACAGATCGGCAACGACCAATTTCGCTGTATTCTCTTCCTTATCAGAATTTATTAAAGTTTCTCATTCATAATTCGTATAGACGCTACACCTAGACGTAGGATCACTAATTCTTCTTGTGTATTGGCATTTAAGACTTAGGTTAAAGGTGTTTGAATCATTTAAGTGCGGGGAAGTTGTTAATGTTTCCTATAATGGTGAAGAAGGGAAACTCCTGTACAACGTACAGCCTTTAGTTGAACCATTTTGTAAACATATTCTATGAACAAAAACTTTATTATGTCGTTTATAAAGTTTCCGTGATAGTTTGTTCAGAATAATTTGTTCCACTTTCACCTCCTTCTTTTTAGCATCCTATCTAAAAGTTTTAACAAAAGCGATGATTGAATTGTTTTTGTCATTGTTTTGGTCAGGATTGGTCACTAGTTTTTATCGTTTGGTCACTTACGATTAAACGTTAAATAAATAATGAAAAAAAAAACTTCTTCCTTCCGTTCTTATCAAATTTCGTTTGGTAATCGTTAGGTCAGGATTGGTCACCACATTTTGGCGTTTGGGTCAGCTTTTATTGTGAAAAATCAAAAAAAATTCAATAAACTCAGGTTCATCGCTTATTAGGGAATTCCATTTCACAAAATTAATTTAAAACAATCCAATTGGAAATGGTATATTCCAATTGGATTTTTTAATTTATTTTAGATAAAAATATTTCTTTTTCAAAGAATTGTATCTAAAGTGGAAGACATAAGATATAATCAATTTAAATTTTTGGTTCTTCATAACTCGTTGAGGATTGGTCACTAGTTGATTTCGTTTGGTCATTCCTAGATAATGATTTATTGCGAAAATTCTTTAACAACTCATCATTAGGGATTACCAAACGAAATCAACTAGTAACCAATCCTCAACGAGTTATGAAGAACCAAACATTTAAATTGATTATATCTTATGTCTTCCACTTTAGATACAATTCTTTGAAAAAAGAAATCTTTCAAAAGAAAAATCCAATTGGAATATGCAATTTCGAATTGGATTTTTTTTTATTAATTTTGTAAAATGGAATTCCCTAATAAGCGACATTTTATTGAATTGTTTTTGGTTTTTCACAATAAAAGCTGACCCATTGGTGACCAAACGCCAAAATGTGGTAACCAATCCTGATCTAACAAGGGGCATCCTCCTTATATAATACGTAAGGGGAATAGTTTAAACTCGAATTGCGCAAACATGTGCTCTCTTTTTAAACTTATGCGTATATTTAATTAAATTAAATGAGTTTTTTAAAAAATACCAAAATGTGATTTCGAATTGAGGTGTCTACATTTATTTGAAATCACATTTTGGTATTTTCAAAAAAACTTACATGGGAACATTTTTTGTCGATCGTGATTTCATAGCAAAAAATGCTAAAAGACGAAAATGCTTACCAAAACCAAAATGTGATTTCGAATTAATGTAATTCGCTTGCAAATTCGACGCTGATTTCGAATCTGTAATCAGTTTTACGCTACGTTCATTATTAAGCATTTTTGGCTATAATATATATACCTAACGAAATTTGATAAGAACGGTATGGTTTTCTTGCAATGAGGTGCAAACCTGGACAATTTTTTTTTTGGTTTGTTCATTAGTTATTTAACGTTTAATCGTAAGTGACCAAACGATAAAAACTAGTGACCAATCCTGGCCAAACGATAACCAAACGAATTCATTCATTACTTTTGACAAGACCTTTAGATGGGGCGCTAAAAAGGTGGAGCCTCCACTTTCGCAGTTTTATTTAGTTTTGATCTCTTTGCCTAACGTTTTTAGTAATTTTTATTTTACAGCGCTTTGCTGGCCAAACTTCTACTTGGCAAGCGAATTATTGCTGACAGGAGCGCCTTGTTTTTAGCATTTCGTTCAATGATTTTGATGATAACTATAATGAAAATGATTTGATTGAAAAATTGGTTGCTTCGATTGCTTATGGTTAGTTATAATTTGGTTAAGATAGTCAAAATAATACAAAATAACAGGCTCATTACTGAAATGAATTGGGATGATTAAATTTGGCATACTTAAATAAGGTTTTCAAATTTTAAAAATAATTTTTACTTGCGGTTCACCTATTCAGTTTAAGATTGAACACCACATTTTATAAGAATCGGCAATCCAATTTTTAGTTGAGGTCGGTTCTGGTCCAATCGATAATGAAATGCATCTTTCTCAAATACCGTTGGAGAAACAATTTTGTCAAAATTCATAAAAAATGTTGATACCATCCCATTACCAACTGCCATATTTATGCCCTAACAATTTTTATCTTATATAAGAAGTTTGTGAACAATTTGTCACCCAACGATGTCGGATGTTTATATTTTCAAGCTTGGCTGATTATTAAATAGTTCTAGACACCAAACTGGTTAATACCTATTATATCAGCCTCAGTTAGTTTTGTGGATCTTTTGAGAAATGACCACACCTGGCTAGTATTTTCTACCAGGAATTCGACGAAGGTCATCTATACTATAAGTCTCGTAACGCGAAAATTCTTTGGCACAGTATTTGACAAAACGGTGATCATAATATGTATAATTCCCTATTGTGACGTGATAGCAATCTAATGTTCAGTTTACTAACACAAATTATTCTTAATTCCCTAATTATCCCTAATAAGTTTCCTTGCTTCTCTCTCTCTCTCTAGATTTCACATCACATAAAGGGATTTTACCGCCTGTACAGTAGTCCCCCAACTACTTCTGTTCATCGTACGCTCCTTCCAGTTTTGACACTCTATTGTTCAGTCTAGGTCTTCCTCTAAGTT
Source organism: Nephrotoma appendiculata (assembly GCA_947310385.1). Lineage (NCBI taxonomy): Eukaryota > Metazoa > Arthropoda > Insecta > Diptera > Tipulidae > Nephrotoma > Nephrotoma appendiculata. The sequence continues at coordinate 144,737,771 of OX371223.1, forward strand.
GTTCGCCGATTAGTTGTTAATGGAGCACTTTTCTTACCATTCATTCTGATGGCGATCGTTCAACGCGGCCCAGCCATCTAACAGGATAATATTCTACAATCATTAGTGGTGAAGGTCCCACTTTCGTTTCCAAAAGTTAGCGCAGGCCTTATAAGTGCTTTGTAAAGTGGGAGCTTGTACGACTGGGAAAGTTATTTTGATCGCAACAACCTTGACTGCCTATAGAAGACTCGATCTGTGATTGCTATGTGGGCTTTAGTATCTGCTTGGACATCATTTGTTGATGCTATAACTGACCCGAGATATTTTAAATCTTTGACGGTGTCAAAGTTATGGTCGCTTGGTTCAAGATTAACCGTATGGATGCTCCTTTATGTTGATAGACATATAGTTTCATTGCTGTTCACGTTCAGACCCGGTCATTTCAAGTGGAGGATAAACGGTACTAAATCGTCCTTGCTATTATTAGGTCAAGAAGCACTATATTACTGCATATCCAAGATTTTGGCTTGACTTATAAAATGAACAGCGCGAAGATTCAATACAGATTTTTCTTACTATACGCTCGCTGCCAGATTAAACAGCACAGGTGCGAGCACATCTCCTTGTCGCTCATCTGATGTTATTTCACTAGAATTCTATAGAGCGAGCCAAATGTTATCACCCTACAGAGTGAGGTAAGTTTCTTTGGAATTCGGAGATATACGAACGCGGCCCGAGGGTTTTTGTGACTGCTTCTGTCATATGCCTATTGAAAGGCTGTATAGAGCTAGTGAATGGTTATGTTGACTACCAATATTTTCCCAGAATCATCCTCAAGGTGAAACAATGGTCACTGGTTGATCGGTTGGGCTGAAAATCACATTGAAAGTCGTCGATAATATTTTCGGCAAGGGGTTTGATTCGGGCAAGTACAACATTACCAAGCATTTTACAGGCAGTGTTTAACAGAACTATGCCACTATAACTTTCACATTTGAGGCGGTCGCCTTATTTAAACAGCGGACATAATATGAGTGCTTTCTTCCATTCCTCGGGCAGCTCCTCCTGGTCCCATATTGCAACGATAAGTTCATATATAGATTATAGATTCATGAATAACTCCTTCGCGTTTTAATAATTCTGCGGGCATTCTGTTAAAGCCAGGTACTCTTCCACTGTTTAATCTACTAATACTGCATCTACATCCTCTACTGTGGAATACAGTCAGTGTCCGAACTAATTATTAAAAAAAATTATACGTAAATTTATTCCTAAGACTACAGAACGTACGCCTATTGAATCGATGAGGACGGACCCTGTAAAGCATTCAAACATCACGGAATAAATACAATTTTAGTATTTAAATGATTTCAGTGTTATTGTGAGTAAAAACGACCCTAAAATTATTAAAATTCATCCAGCAGAACTTTACAAGAAACTATGAATAATTATAGACTAATAATAGGCTAATCGAATGTTTTATTAAAACATTTTGGGCCCTATCCATTCTAACAAAAACGATGGGTTCTACTAGTTTTAGAAAAGTTAGAAGATTCCACATCGTAGAACCCAAATCGCAAACCGAAATTATAGAATGCAAAACAAGATCTATTGACACACAATTATTTTAGAGTTATTATTGCCTTCAATTAATCGCCGCATTACAAAATTTTAGACCCCACTTATTCTTGATCAAGCTATAGATCACTTAAAGTTAGCAGAACCATCATCGAAACTTGGACCACAATTGAAATTAGAACGCAAAACAAGGTCGACATACAAATAATTTTAGGATCACTATGGCCTAAACCAAATGATCATTAAACAATTTTAGGCTCCATTCGTTCTTGATCAAGTTTTAGGTTATTTTCGGTTTTGGTCGTAATTTTGATTTTGGTTTAATTTTCGATTAGGTGTCTGCTTCCTTTAAATTAATTGAGCTAAAGCTCGCGATCACGAACAAGCGAAGCCTAACGTTTATTAATAAACAATATGGTTAGGCCATAATGAGCCTACAATTTTTAGTATGTCAATAGATCTGTTCGATGTTGATCCGATTTTCGATTTGGGTTTTGTTAGCTTTAAATAAAATTACCTAACGCTTGATCAAGAACGAGTGAAGCTTAAATTGTTTTAATGGACATTTGATTAGGCCATAATGAGCCTACAATTATTTTGTATGTCAATAGAACTTGTTTTGCGTTCTAATTTCGTTTTGGTCCTATTTTCGATTTGGGTTATGCCAACTTTGATGTTGAAACTCCTAAAATTTTATCAAAAACGAACGGACCAAAAAAAACTGTAAGGGGGCACCAAATTTTAATCGGCTTAAAATTAGAATTTAATTTTCAATATTTTTTATATCATTTTTGATATGAGTTCTTCTAACTTTTTTTAATGCTAGCAAAACCCATTGTTTTAATTGGAAGGGACGGAGCCTAATTTTTTTTTGTTGGGAGAGCAGACCAAATCAGCTTGCATGTTGAAAATATTCTGATTATAATATCTATCAACAAATTTAATGTCTTTTAGTTAGTTACAATTAGAGTAACCATATGAGTTTCATTCGCTACCTGCCCCTAAACTAGATATAATTCTGCCATCGATGAAAACTAAAGGCCGTGGACTTTCCAATCGTAGTATCGAGGTATAAAAAAAACCTCTAAAATGAAAAGTTCACCTTATTCCTTCACGGCAGTTCACGCTGATGACTTAAGTGTGTCATGTTAGCGAAATAAGCTAAAACCGATAGGGCGGCAAAGTTAAGGTGCCCACTGAACTACGGATAAGTTTCACAATTTTATTAAACAATTCACGCGTAAAGCTTATGAAGCAATGGCCCAATCGCAAAATATCGACAAATACCCAATTCATTTGGAGGGGGGGGGGGGGGGGAGGGGGATTTGGCAAATCTCACTACCAACAATGGCCAATCGTTCATCCTCAGTTTTAAATATGAAATTAGCAATATTTTTTCCTGAAACTAAGGTTTCACTAAATAGAAAAGCAACATAAGACGAAATCTCAGAATATATATAGTTAGGGAGTGCATTACCGTTTACCGATTTACCGTTTTTACCGTATAAAAAATATTTACGATTTATCGGTACATTTTTACAAATTTACCGATTTTTCGGTAAAAATATTTTTATAATTAATAGCGCACAATTCAGTGCTAGTATATAAATAGGCGCATTTCATTGAAAAAAATGGAGGGCATATTTTAAATTTAATTGAACAAAGGATTTATATAAGGTAAAGAATTCACTCATTAATGATTATGTAGAATAAAATAGCTATACCTACTGAAGATTTATAAAATGAATTTTATTTAATGAAACGAAATTTATTTATACAGAGTGGGCGCGTGAACCGATAACATTTTTTGGCAGATTGGAGGGGTAGGGGGGTCATTTGGAAGCTTTCATCCCATGGAATTGATGTTCTAAGTAACCCGGTAAATGAAATATAATATTTTAAGTTTGTTTTAACCGTTTGAGTCCCAAGCAGCGCGATCGCGCTTTTGAGATTTTATGTCGAGAAAACCCAACACATTTCGAACATTGTCGACAACTGACGGCGCGTTACCGATTGTCAGATTACTGAAGCAAGTACATCACACAGCTCCTTTTAATGTAAATACTACATTTTATATTAGGTTTGTCTCAATAGATTGCCTTTTCATCTCATTCATTTTATCTTCCTCTCTCATTTAGAGAAAGCACGGTTGCGCTGTTTGGGATTCTTCGACAGTGTTTTTTCAATACCCCCTGGGACTCAGACGGTTAAATAACCCAAAATCTCGCCTTTAAATGGTTACTTTTGAGTTTGTAGTCGGAGATGCACGAAATAACTTTTATTGTATTCTACAATTTAATGATTTTATTCTAAATATATCATTATTTAATACAATTGGTTTTAGAAAAATGACTTATGGGCTTCTAAATCCAAAAAAATGTGTAGTATTATGAAAAACGTCACAATATAAATAAATTTAAAAAAAAAACTTATGGTTATTTTGAAATTAATTTTGCTTTAAAAAATTCTCTAGTTTATGCCATGACATATCATAGAAAACCCTCATTTTGTGGTCAAAATACGAGATATTATTTTGTCAGAGTTATTTGTGCCAGGGTTAAGAAAATGTTTTTTAAGTTATTGATAGATTTTAAAAAATAAGTAAACCGGATGTTAATTGCCTTGTGCTGTTCAGTCAATATGTCCCTATCTGCTACCGGAAGTGCCCGTGTATTTCACTTTGTTCTTGTTAAATTGTTAATTGTTCTAGGTCACCACGAAAAGGGTGATAATGCTAGACGGCTGAAGTTTTGTAGATTTATGGATTTTGTGGACAAATGAGTCTAACTTCAATCTTGAGGGAATTGTGAATTTACATAATCTGCTTCATGGAGCAGTAAAGGCTAAAATCCACACAAGAAAAGGCAGGATTCGTTCCAAAGGAAATTCAACGTTAATGTTTGGGCTGGTGTTATTGGTCGAAACGTTACATGTCCATATTATGCGCCAAAACACCTTTCCGAAAATATTTATCTCGAATGTGTTCAGAATGAGCTATCTGAGCTGTTTTTACCAGTTTTGTAAGACATGCTGATTGGTAGGGTTTTCCTATTTATTATCACACCCTTGGATCTCTGGCGACGTGCTAAGGAGTTTGTGTACGAAATAGGGGTACTCACAAGAGAATTTTCGATTGAAAGGATAAGCGCCGCATTTGAAAAAAAAAATGTAATGCAACTTCGCAAAACAACCGTGGAGATTAAAAAAACATGCCGTGCATGCATATACGGAATTGAGGAGGTCATTCTGAAATAAATCTAATAAATGAAGTTGATTTCAAATTTATTAATATCTTAAAAGGTATTTTCTTAACCCTGATATTTTGTATTTTAGCACGAAATGAGTGATTTCTATGACATGTCAGTATACATTGAAAAAGGCATAAACTATAGATTTAAAAAAAAACTAAGTTAAAAATAACCATAAGTTTTTTTTAAATGTATTTAGATGGTGACATTTTTCATACTTCTACAAAGTTTTTAGGATTTGGAAGCCCATAAGTCATTTTTCTTAAACCAATCGTCTAATGTATAATGATTTATTGTACAATGATTAATATTGATTTATTATATAATTTATTGTACAAATTCATTGTATAATGATTTATTTAAAACAAAATCATATTGCAGAATACAATAAAAGCTATTTCGTGCCTCTTCGACTGCAAACACAAAAGTGACAATTTAAAGGCGAGATTTTGGGTTACTTGAAACAAACTTAAAATATTATATTTCATTTACCGGGCTACTTAGAACATCAATTCCATGGGATGTAAGCTTCCAAATGATAGCCCCGCCCCTCCCCCCTCCAATCTACCAAAAAATGGTGTCGGTCCACGCGCCAAACACAGCGTATATAAACAATTATTTTGTGATATGAATCTCATTTTTTTTATTATTTTATTTTATAACGTACATTAATTTGTTTCAAACACTGGTTTATTATTTTTTCACTGGTTTATAAGCTAAGGCATAGTACCAAATTATTATTATAATTTACCGGTAAATTTTCGATAAATTACCGACCTTACAAAAAATTTACCGTTTACCGGTAAATTGAAAAATCGGTAAATTTGCACTCCCTATATATAGTACAGAAGCGACATAACTCCATTTTTATATGAATTTCTTTCGACTTGAATATTTGACTTTTTGCATCAAAATAGGAGTGATAAAATTGTTTTAATGATAGATAATAGATAGCACTAGTAGTTTCCAAAAAATTAAAATCGATTATAAAATCTTCGCAGTGCACATCTAAAATTTCCTCTCAATTGGCTCTCTAAATTTAATGTCACTTTGATTTTGGCTGCACCAACCGTATTGCTATTATTCGTAAAATCTAAACCATATCTAACCTAACTAAAGATTTAAACTATTAAGCGTATAAAGAATTAAACTAAAATGGTAAAATTCGATTTAACGGATAAAACTTCCCAAAATCTGGGTTGGAATTTAATTTTTCCGCGGTTGTAATTTTTGTGCTACAAGAATGGAGCTATGTATGTATCATATTCATAACCTACAAATTTTGCATTGGATTACTTTTTTTTAGATAGCCGCGTCAAAATAGAATTATACGAGAAAATTTTGGAAATCGTGAATAAAACTGGTATGGTGGATTATATACGGCGGATATTCGCCAAAGGTTAAATATGAGTGAAGCTATACCGGAAGAGCTTTCAAATTGGTTGTATTATGCCTCAACCAGTCACGACCTAAGAGCTTAAGTTACACGCCGATTGCACCACTGCGGTTAGTGCTACAATCACCAAAATGTTATAGGCTTCTCGTTACAAATAAACAAATACCCTCTAAAATTTTTGTGGTCATACCGCTCTTCTAAGTAGGTGCAATCGGCGTGTAACTTAAGCCCTTAAGTCGTGACTGGTTGAGGCATTAGCTACATTGAAAGAAAACTGAAGTAGCCTATGAGAACTATGAAACTCTTGAAGAATACGGTTAGTGTAAAATATCCAAAAACGTTAATATCAGGTATTCGATTACAAAATTGAAATGATCGATAGCGCTTACAAAGTGGTCAAATATATGTTTGAGAAGTAACTATCAGAATTCAATGCCGTATTTATATTTTTGCCTTTTAGTCATGCAACAGCAGCATTTCAAAATTTACATCGCCTATGGGGGGATAGTATCGACAACACTAATTTCAATGATATTCAAGCTCTTTAGCGGTTCTTCAATCATACTGAGGGATGAGACGATTATCGAAATGTTTTTGTATAAATCACGTTATTTGAATGCCATTCAGACTGTTTTCTCACATTTTACGGTATTTGACCACATTATGGTTATCATTAATCGAGGACGGTAATGCACTAAGATTTATTCAATCACGGAATTCGTGGAGCATTTATATGTAAACTGTTTCGGTTAAAAAAAAAAAAAAAAAAAAAATCAAAAAATTTGATTTTTTGGAATTAATTTTACTTTTGCGGCTTTTCCTCTGGATTTTAGGATTTATTTAATTGATAAGTATCGCTCCTCTTATATAGTTTCCTGTTACTTTTATTATTTGGCTTCTTTTTAAATATTTGTTTCTTTTTAGATTTTAACACGAAGTTCTGTGATCTTGGTTCTTCCTTTAAAGAAGATAGTATTTATGTATATGAAATTTTGTATGCATGTAAGTATTGTTATTGAAGTGCGCCACGAAAGTATTGTTATTGAAGTGCGTTCTCTTAAAATGTATGCTTCGGACTAGGTCCAACATGTTTAACGTGGTTAGTTTGAATGTTCAAAGCCTTACTTTGAATATTGACGAGCTCGTCAAACTTTTAATGGGGTCCCAATTGATGTTATTTGTTTATCGGAAACATTTTTGACATCCAATATTTCTAATTCTGCGTTGGCCATTAGTGGCTTTAATTTGTTTAGGCGGGATAGGGTTAGTCCACCGGTTAATTATGGTGGGGTATGCATATATGTTAACGAGCATATTAAATGTAGTGTTGTATCGGTACCCCCCTCAATTTCTCAAAGGCTCGTTTCTGACTTTGAGTTTCTTTTTTTAAATGTCTTCGTGAATAAGCGGAAACTTCTTTTAGGTGTAGTTTATAATCCTCCTAAAACGAACAAGAGGTCTTATGCTCGATTCAAAAAATCCCTTTTAGACATTGAGTGTCTTTTTAGTTATTTTTCCTGTCGGTATGATGAGGTTTTCATTTCGGGTGATTTTAATTTTGATATTTCTCAAGGTCTTTATTTTCTCGTAGCTATTTGAATATCTTAAATAACATTAACTTTTCGGTTTATAATACTGTAGAGCCTAATTACTCTTGCGCTACTGCAAGTGGTGGTTCTTTTTCGCTCATTGATCACGTCGTTGCTTCTGCTGATAATTCCATTTGTTTTTTCAATCAATTGTCTCTTGGTATTGGTTCTCACTATGATCTTCTTGTTTTTTCTGTTAATTATTACTCTCGACCTAGACCTTAAAGTTTCAGCTTTAGGGATTTTTCTAAAATTGATGAATCTTACCTTTCATCAACTTGTGGCTCTATTTGTTGGGATAATATTTTTTCTCTCTCTACTTCTACTGACCAAATTGACTATTTTAATTCCTCTATTAACTATGTATTTTATAATTGCGTTCCTCTCACTACTATTTATTTTAGACCTAGATCCCCCCTTTGGATGACTCAAGAGATTTTGAGTGCTATTTCTGTTCGTTTTTCCAAATATCGTCTTTGGAAAATTAGCCCTAATTCTTTGTCTTATCTAGCTTATAAGGAATCTCGAAATAGAGTGGTAGGTTTAATTCGTATCGCTAAGCAAAATTTTTTCAAGGATAAGTTAGATCCCTCACTTCCCTCTAAGATATTTTGGCGCAACGTGCGCAACTTGGGCCTTGGTAGTTGCAAAGGGGCTGCTTCTGTAGATTTCACAGCAAATGATTTTAACCTTTATCTAATTAACTCTAGTCACACTCATGATATTTCCATTATTGATTTAGTGTCCGTCGAACCCCTTAATTCTTTTTCGTTTACAAATATATCTACTGTTGATTTGCATTCTGCTATTTGGGAATTTAAATCGCAATCCACTGGCTTAGATATGGTTAGTTTGAAATTAGTTAAGCGCATTTTTCCTATTGTATCAAGGTATTTGTTACATATTTTCAATTTTATTTTAACGACCTCTTCATATCCCGCTCAGTGGAAGATGAGTAAAATTATTCCTATTCCTAAAATTAGTAATCCTTCTGAGCTTTCCCATTTCCGCCCTATTAGCATTTTAAGTTCTCTGTCCAAGGCATTTGAATTGGTAGTAAAAAACCAAATTCAATCTCATATTGATAGCTTTAATTTGCTTAGCCTTTTTCAATCTGGTTTTAGAAGGTTTCACGGTACTACCACTGCTTTACTGAATGTTTGTGATGATATTCGTCGTAGTATGAGTAAAAGAGAAATGACTTGCCTTACTCTGTTAGATTTTTCTAAAGCGTTTGATTCGATTAATCATCAAATTTTGTTTAATAAGCTTATTTCAAACTTTAATTTTTCTCTCTCTGCTGCTAAATTGATTTTAGACTATATTTCGGGTCGCTTTCAGGCAGTCTTTTATGACAATTCTTTTTCTGACTTTTTACCTGTCTCTTCTGGCGTTCCTCAGGGGTCGGTTCTTGGCCCTTTACTATTCTCAATGTACATTAATGACATTGCATGTTCCATTCGTCATTCTTCTTTTCATATATTTGCTGATGATGTCCAAATATATAGGAGTAGTCGCTTAGATAATGATTCCATTCATTAATATTTCTTTAATTAACGATGATTTGGAAAGAATTTATAGTTGGTCATTATCTAACCGACTCGCTCTTAATGCTAGTAAATCCCAGTCTATTATAATCTATAAAAAATCTTTAAATACTTCCTCTTTTCCTGGAATTTTTCTCGGTGATTGTTTAATTCCATTCTCTAATACAGTTAGAAATTTAGGGTTAATTTTTAATAAAACTCTTACTTGGGGTGATCATTTAGTTAAGGTTAGTAAAAGGATTTTTGGAATGCTTAGTTGTTTAAATAAGGTTGTAGGGCTCGCCGATAGTAGTTTTAAAAAGCGTATGTTCCTCTCGCATTTTCTTCCACATTTTCTTTATGGTGACGTTGTTTTGTTTGGAATGCTTCAGGATAATATGAATGTTCTCCAAAGATGTTTCAATGCTTGTACTCGTTTCATTTTTAGTATTAGGAAATATGATCACATTTCTCCTTTCTTAAATTTGACTCTTGGCTGTAGTTTGGTTAACTTCTATGAACTTCGTGTGTGTCTTTTTATTTTTAAGCTTCTCAGATCGAAGCAACCTCCCTATTTATTTAACAAGTTATTGTTCAGTAGGTCCCATTCTTCAAATTTACGTTTACTTCCCCCTATAAATCTGTGTAGGTCTTTAAATACATCCTTTTCTGTTAGGGGTTTTTCTCTTTGGAATTCTATTCCACTAGAAATTAAGAGGTCAGCGTCGCCTAAATCTTTTAAAGCGGATTATTTAGCGTGGCGCGCTTGAATGATAATACATGTAGTACTATTTTTGTAATAATTTTTTTCATTTGTATTATTTTTGTATGTAGTATGTAAGTATTCACTTCTTGCAGTGTTCTCTGTAACAAATGAGCTTGAGCTCAATACGGAGGGTACTAGCATGGAGTGGATTTGTTTTTTGAAAAAATCGGAGGTTTTTATGCCTAATGGAAGTATTTTTTTTTTTTTTTTGTGGTTGTTGTTCTTCATTTATATTGCTTCCATATGTGCTTTTCCTTTACCAAAATTGTAATGTCAATGAACAAATAAATAAATAAATAAAATAAATAAATAAAGCCACCAATGCCAAACAGTAATCATCAACGATTTCTTTATAATCAGTTGTTTAGATGAATTTGTTGAAAACGCCCGTTTGATTTTTGGCATGGAACATTTTGCAGAATGGATTGTGACTTTAATTCGTAATGCTGGACTCGAAATTGACTAGAAATTGGGACATGTTGTAATGGGAACGCAACCTTTGTCACCATATCAACATCTATTTGAAATAAGCAATTGATTCCCTCTCGGTTCGTTCGCAAGCTCTCACTGGTACTGTAGAAAGAAACCAAACTTAAAGCATAAAACAGTGGTGAAAATAATTGAAAGTACTACTAAGCTTACGGTACTTTGTGGAACCTATAAAACATTTTTTCTTTTTATAGTCACCCGAGAAAATTGAGAATACGAATTTATGAAAATTAAATTCTTAATAAACAGTTGTTTTATTTTTAAAAATTTCAGGTCAACTACATCCGACATAAGTGTTGTTTTGAACACTATAAGCAGTAACTGATGAACCGCCAATTTTGGTCGATGCGCAATAAGTAGGAATTACCAAAGATTACAAGTATAAGCGTACGGTTGAAACGAGTATTATGTGTCTTGTCCCTGGAATTCTACGAGGCGCAACTTTTGGAGCTCCCATGTCAGACTCGACACTATTGAATGCAAGGGGCAATAATGCAGATGTCTGATATAGCCTGATGACGAATTCAAATAATTGGGTGGCCTCGGCTGAATTGAACCACGATGAACTGTCGGTGTGGTAGATTCTGATCACGTAATCCATGGAGACAATATTTTTTACTCGATCTGAGCATATTCGATCAAAAATATTTGATACCCGTGCTAAAGATGCTGTATAAGATAGCAGAAAATTTCCAGCAGAAAAAATGTGTTTTGCTATTCACCGCTAGAGGCATCACTACCACAAAAATGAAATTTTTTCTGCTGATATTTTTTTACACCAGCAGAAAATTTTTGATATTTTTATGCAAATTAAAAATACTCAGCAGAACGTTTTATGAAAAATTAGAGAATTTATGAAAAAGAAGAGGGAATGTATGTTTAAACGTTTTGAAGCGATGAAAGTTAATTTTCTTTAAAAAACGATTTCCGAATGTATAGTGTAAGCACTCTCAAAACATAATTAAATTATCATAATCATTATTATGCAAACAGAGGGCAACATAAAAAAATGGCCATTGTAGAAAGCACTCCATACATTTTTGAAGTCATTTTAATGTGAAATGTTTCAGTTTTTTAAGAAAAGTGTTAGAAAAACCCCCTGTAACTACCCTGGGTGTATGTTTTTATGGTAGCTGAGATCATATTCTATCTACATAAGCAACACAAGATTCAAACCTGGCATCAGTAACCTTCCATACATTTTTGAAGTCATTTTATTGTGAAATGTTTTCAGTTTTTTAACAAAAGTGTTACAAAAACCCCCCTGTAACTACCCTGGGTGTATGTTTTTATGGTAGCTGAGATCATGATCTATATACATGAGCAACACAAGATTCTCACCTGGCGTCAGTAGCCTTCCATACATTTTTGAAGTCATTTTAATGTGAAATGTTTTCAGTTTTTTAACAAAAGTGTTAGAAAAACCCCCCTGTAACTACCCTGGGTGTATGTTTTTATGGTAGCTGAGATCATGATCTATATACATGAGCAACATAAATGTATGGAGTGCTTTCTACAATGGCCATTTTTTTATGTTGCCCTGTGTTTGCATAATAATGATTATGATAATTTAATTATGTTTTGAGAGTGCTTACACTATACATTCGGAAATCGTTTTTTAAAGAAAATTAACTTTCATCGCTTCAAAACGTTTAAACATACATTCCCTCTTCTTTTTCATAAATTCTCTAATTTTTCATAAAACTTTCTGCTGAGAATTTTTAATTTGCATAAAAATATCAAAAATTCTCTGCTGGTGTAAAAAAATATCAGCAGAAAAAATTTCATTTTTGTGGTAGTGATGCCTCTAGCGGTGAATAGCAAAACACATTTTTTCTGCTGGAAATTTTCTGCTATCTTATACAGCATGTGCTAAAGAATATAGTATATTCTGTGCCCGCGCTACATTTTTAGCCTTAACCGAATCATTTTCATTAATAATAATGCTCATTATTTGACAAATTATCGCGAACAATTTGACGGAAGTTGAAAGAGAAAATTTATTTTTACACTACTAAAAACTTTTAATGTTTACAGTATGATTTTTTTTTCAAATTTCAAAGGTTTGAGATTCTAATAATTCTCTTTAAAAAACCCTAAATTGGAATTGATATTTTGGATTGGAACAAAGCAATACTGAAGATCACACCAACGCAATGAAACAGTTTTGGAATTTTCGGAACGATTCTGAATAATTGCATAAAGTTACATATTGAACTAGTATTTGAATGACGCTTTCTATTTCTCAAATTTGTTGATAAAGTCGATGGGACTCATGCTTTGTCGCACCATCATTGAGGCGAGGTATTTAGTATTATGCTAAACTATTAAAATATACCTCTAGCTCACAATGTGAATGTTATGATAACTTCAAGGAAGATAATCTGGAATATTTTAAAACTAATTTTAAGCCAGAACTCATTAGAACATTAACCTCCAAGATTATTACTTCGTTAAATTTTTGATCTGGACTTTATGAATTATTTTTCCCCTTTACTCTCAAATACTTTTGTTTTGTTGTTGTAACATCATTGTATACTCTCTTTATTATTTAATTGAGGGTAAAATAAAATATTCTTCTCATTTTGTCATGGTGTCATGGCAAGAACTTCATCAATTTGTTCTATGCTTTCTTTGTCGAGGGGTTAATGTGTATGGGCTGATTTTATACAAACATTTTCTCATGATATTCTATCGTGATGACAAAACTGAGCTTTATTATCGTCCCTATCGTCTTGCCTGATTGATACCTCATATATTGTGGTTTTGAAATCAGATAAGTTCTAGTAGTAAATCCGTTGCGTTCTCTAAAAAAAAATTACCACTGGGGTTTTGTTTAATAACTGAGTGTGCAAATATTAAAGCGAGCTACTTTAGATAGTCCGTGAATCTGAATACGGTAAAATATTGCAGTGCTTTCATAATTTTATCTCTTACACGTGGAATGAATTTGGTCTAATTGCGAAAAATTACATAAATTTTGAGAATTTAACCACACAAGAGTTCTACATGACTCGGATGTTTATGATATTTATATATCTCTGCAAGATTTGTTAAAATTCTTGTACGATTTCGATACACCGTGTTGCTCCTTTATAATTGAACCTTATTACAGTTAGCCGAAAATTTCCACCCGAAAGCAGAAATGGTCGATTGGAGACAGTGTCGTAGATTTCTAAGCCAAAAGTAAACAAATCCAATTCGTTGATTGACACATATCGGTTGAAATTTTTCAGCCAAAAAGATTTAACAAAAAATGTTAATCAATTTTAATATTTTGCTAAAATTGAATTTGGTCTTTGCCCGATTCAATAAAAAAATTAAATTTGCCAGGCCTGTCATTCTAGATTAACATGCTGTATCATTGATGCCACTAAAGTCGTTTGATAAGCCTTATTGCTTATTAACTTCGGTCTTATTATGAAGCAATCTGACAGAGTTCAAATGACCATCAAAATACCATAGTGGCATGTAATGCATTTTTAATGCATTCCTATCAGAATTTCTCCACAATTAGGCAGAGTTGGCCATCATTATAGCCTGTCAAATACCCATAGTGGCATCCTCACCAAACTTTGTGTTCACTCAAAGCAAAGGTAGCAATATGGCTTATCAAATAGTAATATGTTATTGAAATAAGTTTTTCTGCTAATTTTCGGTGAGGAATGATGACCCTATCTGCATACCGATTTTTTTTATCTGTCGGCTGGAAATTCCGGCTAACTTAATAGTATTGGTAGTAAAAATAAATTCGGTCCGTTTTTTTTTAAAATTTTAAAAATGCATTTATTTTAAAATAAACAGATTAACTAAAATATTGTCCATCGCTGCTTACGACTTTTTCCCACCTCTCAGGCAATTTTCGAATCCCATCTCGTAAAAATGTTTCGTCTTTTGAGGCGATCCATATTTGAAGCCAATTTTCAAGTTCTCCGAAAGAAGTGAAGTGGTGACCTGCTAGATCGTGTTGCATCTGTCGGAACAACCAGTAATCAGAAGGAGCAATGTCCAGAGAATACGGCGGGTGCGGTAAAATATCAGACTTGAGCGTTTCCAAATATTTTTTTACGATTTTGCAACGTAAAAGGCGCCAGTTGGAAGGCGCTATTTCGAAGCTGTTGGCTTGTTTGTATGTCAAAATCATAAACCCATGTACCATCACCAGTTATAATGCGTTTAATGAATGTGGGGTCGGAATTGACTCGTTCTAGCATGTGACCTTTACGCGATTGAGTTTTTGAAGAAAATTCAGGTCTTTCGGAACTAGTCGAGCGACAACGCATTTCATACAAAAACAATCGTGCACAATGGTACGAATTGATTCGTGCAGGGTCACAGAAATTTAAGCCGCGATCTCTCTCAAATCTAAATGACCATTTTCCGTCACCATTTCCTTCACTTTATTGATGTTAACTTCGGAGAAGCCGACCAGAGCGAGGCAAATCTTTCACTACATCTCGACCACTTTTGAATTCACTGTATATCAGCGATTCGACATACGAAATTCTATTTGCAATACAAAATTTGAGACAAACTCTTTGTTCGGTCAGATGAACTGACAAAATAGAGCACTGTAAACAAACTAAATGACAGATCTCGCTCAAACTTCACGTCAAGATAGAGGACAGTTGTGTCAACTTATCGATAAAACAATTTTTATATTTTCTTTAAGGGGGCTTTTTAAATGACCCATTCCCGTTACTTTTTTGACAGAATGTGTATTTTCAGGCATTTTTATTCCACTGATTGTCCTTCGAGTACATTTTTCACTTGGATTCTATTCTGTAGTAGAACGAAAGTGAATCCTAGTGGGCGTAAATATTTGATTTTTTTTTACGTTCCTGAATTCATTAAATGGTAGAATTTTATCCCGTCCATAGCATTCCTTTTCACTGTGAATTGTTTCGTCAATGGATAACTTCCTAGTTCCAATTTTGGAACGTGAAAATGTGTGGGTTTGTAATCGAATTCGTAGTTGTATTCTTCCAAACGTACCATCCACCTCCTCAGCTTGATGTTGGTATTCCTATTGGTAAGAGCAAGCATGAGGAGTTGGTGGTCGGGAAGGATTTTAATATTTTTCACTTCGGCATCATTCTTTCTTCCGTGATAGACGGAATTTATAGATCATGTGGGAAGCGTTTGAAATGTGGTTGAAGGACTTGTTGAAATCAGAAAATATCTGTATTTCTAATGATGAAAACAGAAGGGGGCGTTAGGTTGGGGTTGGAGTTGACTTTAGGTTAGTATGACACCAAATTCAGATTCTCTGAACTTTTAAGATTATAAATAGACACCACCTTCTTAAGGTTAGCTGCTTCTTTCGCTTTCGTTTTGTTCTGACTGGCCCTTATAGGTTGGTTTTCTCAAGAATATCATCTCTATGACTATTAAGAGCTCTTCCTCAGGTTTCTTACTAAAATGATAATGTGACCGATAAAGATGTGGCCAATTTTGCCAATAAATACTTCCCATGGATGGCTGTGAATGGGATCTTGAGTATACGTTAGACTTATTTTGAACTGATGGAGGTAAGGTCGATTATGGTAAAGTACTTATAGAACTACCAATATTTACGTCGTATTATGGATATCTGGAGTTACGTAGGTATATGTCCGATGGTGAAAAATTATGAAACTCTATAGCAGTTTTAATTTTCAAAATTAATTGGTGAGAATCGCGTTTTTCGATTTGCTAAACCAGGTGTGGCGGAATTTTTGTTTGCCCTCGTGTCTATTTGGACCTAGTAGATGTTACCATTTTTTATTTTATATTCTATGTATGATATGCTAGAGAAGCATTCATCATGAATTGTAATTCGGCATTTTCCTCGATTTGTTCATTCATGTTTTTGCTTAGCGATAGGTAAATGAATTAAATTCGATAAGAAAATGGTCATGGATAGACTATTTAAATACTTGAGGATCTATAACATAAACTAACCCAATTTAAATTATTGAAATTCGAGAGCCATTTGTGTTCATCAGCCGATAAAGTCTTGAGCACACGTCATTTTATTGTTTGATTTACAAAGAATTATTATAACTATAGAATTAATACTTCCTCGTTTATGTAAATTTGACATTTGCGGATTATAGTTTGAAACTTGCACGTTGCAACGAAGGTGTTAAACTTTTCAAATCGATCGTGCGGTCTTCTGAAACCGTTTGATGGTATATATTATATGACAGAGTGAAGTGGCTCTAAACCGAAACCAAAATCGTAAGCTAGCATTGAAATTGAAAACATCGTTAAACTTCGACTTAAGAAGAATTTTTCTCCCGCCAAATTACAAATAATTGGAGAAACTCAGACTTAAATAATTACGATTTCATGAAATTACGCTAATTATAAAGGTTAAAAAAGTAATTTTGATCTTAATTGCATATGCTACACGTACGTAATACCATAAATAATATTTTTAAAAAACATTTCTTATCGTTTTAAATTCTACATCTTACACTTTCTTGGATTTTACCATATATTTTTGCATTTGTCATAACAAAAAATAAGAAGTGGGCAAAGAAGAATCCGCAGGCTCATAAATCAAAACACTTGTATAATATTGATATATACGTAAATATGCGCTAAGATACAGCTCATAAATTATATTTGTACTTACATTTTCACAAGCACTTTGACATATCCCAAAGGCTTTTGGGCAACAATTAAATGTTTCTGAAACAAGATAAAACAGAAAAAAAAAATCTTAATTAAAACGAAATCATATATATAATTCACCAAAAACAAAACCACAATATTTTAAATTAATAATTTGACTTAATTAGCAGCATATGCAAATTTATTTTGTATATATTGTAAGTGCCATATCGTATCCATACCACCATACTTACACGCTGTACCATCATTTTATCAACAACCCGTGCAAACGGTCGTTATGAAATCATCTTTAAATTATTAATTTTGAAGTTCTCGTTGTTGTTGTAGTTACATAAAATTATTATTAATTGTATGACGAAAAAAATAACAAAACTAATTTAATAATAATATATTTTAATTGATTTTTATTTTTAAAGTTTGTTTAATTAATTAAATCTTTTACATACGAATATGAATAAAAATATGGCAATGTCAATAATGTATTTACTTATACAGTGGTGGAAATAAATTTATCTCTGCAATAATTCAAACCCGTCCAAATTTAGGTTAACTTTTAGAATTGCTCACTCCATACTAGTGGCGGTATAGGTTCCAATATTAACTACATGTTTATAAAAATACTCTGATATTGCGACAGGTTTTTCCTAAATCCATCGAAGGGATAAGCGCATTGACCTACAATGTCCCTCTATTGTCATAGACACATTGTTATGCTATAGACACATTACTGGTTTCATAACTATGGTTTCGAGTTAACCATGGTTTCGTTGTAATGTGTCACCCCTAACCATGGTTTGCAATTCGGTTTAAACATAGTTTCGGAATGAGATATTTTTTCTCAACCATTTTTATGCTCCCAACGCCGAATACATCAAAAATGGAGATTCCGGACACTAATAATTTACCAAGCAAATCTAGTTACCTTTGAGTTTTCTATTTGTCATTGAGATATTTGGTTGGTGGGAACAAATTTTTTTCTGTTCTGTCAATAGAAAAATTATTTCTGATAATCAAATGTCAAGCTTGACATTTTTGTCAATGCCTACTCCATTGCTGTTTAAAACTAAAGAGAAGACAAAATAAATTGTAGTGTATCTTTTTGAGTTCTCATTTAAGAAATTATGATCTCGAAATTATAGTTATCAACCAGTAGTCCGTCAATGGCATAACAGCTTGGTAAAAAACAATTTCCCGTTCTGTCCCCATCCAGGGGTGGGGAAATATATTATTTATTTTTAGAACAACTAAGATATCCTAAGAGATTTAAACCCAAAATCAGATATATTGATGATTAGTTGGGGATCATGTCAGTTAGAAAAAAATATCAGCTCCCCATTCAGGGATGGGGACAATTTATAGAATATTATAAAAAAGACAAAAAATGTAAACAAGAATCCATGTTGGATCAAAAATGACGAAAAATTATAAGTCCGAGGCTAACTACTAAAAAACCATTGTGACCAAAGGTCTACTTTATTCATCGACATAGTTTTCATCAAGCGTGATATGTTCCCATCACTTGTTGCAATTGGGGCCTTTTTTCGTAATTTCTTACTTCAAATGCACGTCATTGCGCCCTGTAATATTCGCTGTTTTTTATTTTTGTGTTTTATTTTTTGATCTGACATTCTATTGATCGAAAATAACTTTTTGTGTTGAAACGAATTTGCCATAAGATCGCTTTGATTTCGGTGTGCGATTTTGGTGTCATTATAAGTTTTGAATTCGCACATTCGATAGTTGTGTAATATTCGCCTAATTTTTGTTTGGTGTGAACCATTAACTTTAAACTAGAATTTATTCTTAGCACCTCCTAAATGTTGGCTGGTTAATGATAATTGGAAGATAATGAAAATTGAATTGATCGAGCGAATGATATCGATTTGTCGATAAGGCAGAAAACGGGTCGATCAGTTTAAATAAAAAATGACAAGTGACTTAGCAAGATTGGGACCGGTTTTTAGGCGCGATTTTTTTTGTGCGTTTTTGTGCAAAAAGAAATGACTATATTTAAACATAATTAATAATCGGTTTTTTTTTTGAGTCAAAAAGTGAACATCAACGATTTTTACGCCATTTCCACATATATGGACAATTTTTTTTGTGAGTAGAAAAGACGACTTTGAGAAAAATGTGAATATTAATATAAGATTAAGTAATATAATTGTTATGAGAAGTGCCCGAGTTAAAATTAGAATCTTTTTTGTGTGTTGAACGATTCTAAATTAAATATATTTTATAAAAAATTATCAATAAATCCAAGTGTTTCGTATGTGCGCCTAGATGACCGTTATTTAAGATTTTAAATTGTAAAATATTGAATCAAATCATTGACTATCTTGAGTAACACGATACAACTGAAATCTCATATGACATAATATCAAATTCGATCATAATATAACAGTTAAATAGGAAATTTAATATATCAATGCACGATCTTAATATGCATAACAAAACAATGTATCAATTCAACTAATGATATCAATCCAATAACAATAATAAAATAATAAAAAAAATAACTAGTACCATTCATCCTCATATTCTCCAACATTAGTCAAATCCAGGATTCATTCACCATTCAACAAGTATATATAACAACTTTCAACAGAACCGTAAGGAAGTTACAACATAATTATTATTTTTTTGTTCTTAAATTTAATTTTTTTTTGGTTTCCTTCTGTAGCCATTAGAATATTTCAAACCAATATTCTAATCGTACATATTACAAACTTAACATCTCGTAAACTCAACGCTAACTCAACAGTCGTCACTCTGTCTGTACGTCTAAACAGAGTAAATGCATCAATAGATGCACATGGCAATACGGATTTAAAACGTCGAGCATTCCAAAGGAAAGCAAAAGCAACACCCCAGTATGCAATTTTGCTACTGTGTGGAAAAACAGTTTTACTTCCATACCAAATTCCATACTACAAAATATCAAAGACACAAAAATATCGATTTTGGAGAGAAATAATTTTCTTTCCCTTTCTGAATTACAAATTTTTTTGATGTTTTATTACACCATTTTCTGTGGCAGAAAAATATTGAACCCGATGACGTCATTTTTGATCCAACATGGCTTCTTGTTTACATTTTTTTTCTTTTTTTTTTTTTGATCTCGCATCAATTAAAAAATTTGCTCACACAATTTCACAATATGTGTGAGTAAACGTCAAAAAAAATCCAACAAATTTTTTGGATTTTTTAATTGATACGGGATCAAAAAATAAAAATATAAAAATGTAAACAAGAAGCAATGTTGGATCAAAAATGAAGTAAAAATGACGTCACCGGGATCAATATTTTGCTGCCACAGAAAATGGTGTTAGATGTGTTTTATATCTTCAGTTTTGTGAGATATGTTGACGAATGAGCATGTTGTGGACGGTATTTTTCTTTTGTTTTTTCCATTTTTGACCTTTACTACAATTTTCATTTGTTTTTGTTTAAATTAATTTTGTTTTCTTCTCTATTCAAAATCAAATACCCTTCACATCATGCTAAATACTACAAGTGGTAGATCATTTTTCATCCGTTGTCACTATATACCGCCGCAAAAAAAACCGTTTATTTCGGCTAAACTCATGGTCTCATGGACAAATGTTAATGCAAAATAGTGTATACACTGCCTTTTGATATTTTTGTATCAGCTATCTCACCCAACTTCACTTTACGGTCTTGCCAAACAATTATTTTTACATTTTTATCTTTTATGGCATAACTCAGCATCATCGAGTTTTGTACGGCCACGATCAAAATCAAATTAATTTTTCCTTAAATGCACCATCTATGTACCAGCCTGGAGGCTTATTGAGTGACGTAATATAGATATCTGTAAGTTGGGCAACATGCAATAGTTGGAAAAGTAATCAGGTGCTCCAAATCCGTTGATGGGGACAATTTATAACTTTTTTTGGCGGAGGAAGGATATCGAAAATTCGAGAAAAGGAAGCGATTTCTGTTGTTTACCTGAAGGGGACTCCCTAAAGAGCTAAACACTTGTAAGTATATTTGCTACCGCCGTATTTAGCCCGTTGTTTGCTATTGAATATTGAACCATTGTCCGTAAAAAGACAAATATCTTGCATTCAATACGCATTCGTATGCATTCGTCATATGTATTCTTCCTTGTATTCAATACGTATGCTCCTATATGCGATCACTCAGACATCGTAGACATCGAGGCTTTGTGATCGATCTGTACTTCCATGGGTTGAAATTTGGTATGTCGGACCGATTTTTAAATCAATTCGTCTGTTTATTAATGGAATCGTGTACGATTTTAATTTGATTGGAGGCGAATTTAAAAGGATTATACATAATTATATTATACAAATTTGAATTATACAAAATTTAATTGATTTTTCTAAATACCAGATGTGCGATGATACAGTTGGCTAATTAAATAAATAAATAAATTCTCAAGGTCCCCAACTTACTCCACTGATGTTGTGTTTAGAATTCTTAATATTTTTGATCATACTATAAAATCCTATAAATTATCCCCACTCCAGGAAGAGGAGCGTCATTATTAAATTTTCTAACTGCCATGATTGGTCAATATGTCAATAACACCATGTGCCGGAAGTTGTGTTTAGATCTTTCGGGATATCACATTGTGAAGAGTTCGTAAAAAAATTATTGTTTTTTTTTTACTAAATTATGTAACTCTTCCCTTGAACCTGTGACCCACATACCAGGGATAAATCCTTCACCTCTTAAAAGGGGTGGCAGAAAGTGGAAACGCTAATGAATAGGGGAGAAAATTTCAAATATGTATATGGGTTTGTGGCCATCCGTAGCAAGAAATTAATAGGAGTACTGTTATTGGGTTTGTTATAGGGCCAAGCTCTATGGTAATGATTTATATTGCTGTTACATGAACCCTACAACTTCAATTGAGGAAATTAAAACCGTGTTTGGCCATGTAAAAAAGTACATTTTCTCTACACACAATGCGATCACCTACCAATTGTACACAAACTGCTAGCTAGAAGTTCGAGAAAGAACCCAAATCGATCGGTAAGAACATCTTCCTTTTCGTCTATGTAGCAATATCTTATGATGCCGCAATATCGAGAAAGATAGTAAACAACGGATAGGAAAAAGTCTGTCATCTTGTAAATCGAAAAAATTTCGGAGCTGCGTAGGAAATACGTCAATGCACAGAGACAGTGCCAATAAGCCAGACCCCTTGAAAGCCACTCTTAATTAAGGCAAAGGTATCGTTAAGCTAAATTGCAACTTAAATATGAGATTAAGTAAATGGAAATGAACTGTAGGATGATGTCAACCGCAACCTATGCAGTATAGCCCATACATATCGACGATGGAAAAATTCAAAAGAAATCACACTTCCGCTTCCACATGTACTGTAAGTTGTATAACATAGTGAGCTATATATTTCCGTAAAAAGCTGAACGTGTCCTGGAAAAGCCCACGAATAAAGAGGATGATGTTCCACCGCAGATCTTCATTGAGGTGTACACTAGGTGCTTAATAAAAAGAATCTTTTTTCAACTAAATGGTTAGAGGGTCGGAGACAAAAACCAAGTGCTTCGTTGTTTTATCGTCCAATATGCTTATATGATAATCCAGGTAAGATATTGGAGAGATTTGATGGAACGGTTACATGAATCTATTATTTAGGCGGGCCACCAGCCAAAACAGTTGCGAGCTACATAAACTAGAGAACCTTGTTGAGCGAATTAAACCTTACGAGGTAAGTAGTGGTGTTCCTCAGGGGTCAGTCCAGGGGCCGTATTCTTGAAATCGGTGGAAATTTCCCCAATCGGAATATATTTTGCTTTGAAATTCTCTATTATTATTCTAACTTTTTGCCGGCTATTTTAATAATTTTTTCAAATTTTTAATCTAAAAAAAATTAAACAAAATTTAAATAAATTTTAACAAACAACAATTAACAAATTTTAAATTTGAAATCGACAGATTGTTATAAGAACAAACAAATGAAGAAAATAACGTCGATGATGAAATCTTCAAGAGGATCTGGTTGTTTACCAACGGATTAATTAAATTCAACCCATCTCCAATTCGAAACAAGATCGCAATCAGAGAATCAGATCGAATTCTCTACTTGGTTGCAATTAAACTAAATTAACCGTCGTATTGATGAGATGGTGCATGGTAGGTCGTAAACCCCGCTCTGAAAGACGATCCACTACTTCAAAAAATACAGAACAACTGCGGTATTTCCACAGAACATTCAAATACAAAGCCAGAAATTGCTCGGAATGGAGTGAATTGAACGCAAAAATCAATTTTTTAACTGACACCGACACTAATTTCTGCTAATGAGAACGAGAAAAAGAACGCCACCTATAATGTTGGGCTTGATCCAAGCCAATGGATCAACAGTTATAGAACTTTTGGTTTCCAGCTGATTTCCTCAAATACTCATGTTTGTTAGTCTAGATCTAATAGATTGTATTTTGACTAGATATACCCATTATCTTACCTCCATAGGATTTTATTCATTAGTCACATTGATGTATACAGTGTTTTCCACTATGGACTTAATGCAGGTCTACCATCAGGTTGTATACTCATATTCAGTAGACCAGGAAAAGTTAAGCAACTTAGACAATTTTTTGGAATGTTAAAATTCTATCGCATTTGCATCACTGGTGGTATTGAAGTAATCCTTTTGAATGTTTAAAACGGAGTAAGAACAATGATTTTCGGATTATCCATTGAGCAGATGAAGTAACTCGCCCAGAAACAATTACGGAATGAAGTCACTATGTTTGCACACTGGACGCCCACACCCTACATGCTTGCAGTTACGAACGTATTTGAAACCAACGGAATTCAACAATGATATAGCACGATAGAGAACTATTTGCCGCTTATTTCACAATCAAAGGATTCCGTTATCTAATCGAAGATGGTAAATACACGCACTATTCACTGATCATAAATTTCAGATTTACGCGTTTTACTTACCATAACTCAGATAAAGCCAATTCCGATATCTGGATTATATTGACCAGTTTATCACTAAATAAACTACCGTCATATTTTATTCAATAAATTGGGAAATAACGCCCAGTCAAAAGGAGATTCAGCGAAATTTACATAAATTTCATTTGCCGGTTACCAGAATTCGAGAAACAACGTTATTGCGTGACGCTTATAGGTCGCTTTACAAGATAGACAGAAGTAGTATCTGTTGCAGATATCAGATATTTTTCATCAATTCTGCCAAACTACATCCGTTGAACCCGTTTTGGAGAAAAAAATCCGGTTGCCTAGCCAGCTATTTACATAACAAAAAATGCGGACACAAACCAGTCGGAATTCGACCAACAAAAAGTACTAGAAATTTATACGACCACCTCCACCATCTAGACATCAGCAAAACAACAAATTCACCTCTAAAGATTTAAACACAAGTTCACATGTATTGACAGGCACAGATGCAGTGAAGAGCCGCGCGATTCACCTTACGAAGGCCTATATATTTAGTCATCAACCGATCCACACAAATGTTCACATTATGAATCCGGTGTATTATCTAGTGGAAACAAGCACAACACCTGAAACGAACGAACCAATAAAGACGATCACCAAACCGGTCAAATCGCATCAAACTACTGAATTGTTTCACAACTAACTCATCACCTTCGAATCACATGGAAGGTGCAGATGTGGCTGGCACAACATCAGAACGAGAATTCTAAAATTCAACATTCTAGATGACAAAATAAATATTATATAAATAAATATTACAATTCAGAGACATCTAGTTGTCAGCACAGTTTTTAGAATGTTATTTGAGTCGCCGACATTGTGTGGGCAGTGGGAGTTTTCATGTCTAAAAACAATATTATTATTGAATAATTTAATTCTATTTTGGAGCCTGATAACAATATCGTTGCATGGCCATCATTGCCTTTGCCAGTGGAAGCAAAATATGTAGAACATACCTCTCAAGGCTGTTGGAGGAACTGGCAAAGAGCAAAAGCCGGGTGTAGGGCGATCGATATGGTGGACGGCAAATTTGTCACAAACAGCTAGGAATTAGGAGGAGCGACAGTGATATTTAATGAAGTGAACTAGCTCTTATATCTCTAAAATTCGAGAGGGTCAGATGAAGGCGGAAATGATCACCGATGAAATTCTGGTCAAAGAGAGAGGTTGTTGCCATGTCACAATTGAAACAAAGAGGGCGTTTGCTGTTTCCGAGAATAAAGTCTTTCCTAGTGTGAAGTAGAAGCGTGGCGTGGCTGATTTGCTAGTGGTGACGGAGTAGATTATCAAGAATTATCAAGAATGAAGCTGAAGTGTAGTGGACCATAGGTAGTGGCTGCGAGGTGGGATGGTGTCGACAGGCGTAAATTACAGAGCGGTGGGCTAGTTAAAACTTATGAAATCATTGACAAAGCAAGAGCAGTCATCCAGGAGATTCGGTATGCGATAGATTAAAAGCGAATTGAATTAATAATAAGGTTAATTTTTGTTGTTGTATTTTAAGCGTAGGTATTTGGAAATTATTATAAGATTATTTTCAGTATTTTCAGAAATATTCAAGAAGTGGTGTAAATTATCAGAATTGTTGTTCTAAACTGTCATAAATTTGATATTCACCATCCAATGATACGAACTGGATTTTATAGGGCAAATTAGATGAACACGAAGAAACAGCAAAACGTACAGCATTGTGTGAACAGGCGCAATACCAGTGTTCGTCCAAACTGAGTGAGTACCTGCAGCAGGAAAACTTTCGAATTTCAAAATGAAACTTTGCATACTGATTAAGCAAATGAGCCGAAAAAATGGGAAAACAAAATTTCAAATTTCGCCTGAAAGACGAATTAAATAAAACCCAATTTCTAGAAAAAACCAGAAATAATTTAAGCCTAATTTTAAACCTTTCCAAAGGCGGCTACACTGATGAAATTTGTGCTTATCATAGCAAATGATTTTCATAAATTTTCATTCATAAATTGAGCAAAATCCGACTAGCCCCTAAAAGATACTATATTAAACAAAAACAACACAGAGGTATACCGTTCAATAATATTTTTGTGAACAAAAAATTAAAAAATAGAAATTAAATATTATAAAATCTTGTCATGCATTTTCATTACCCTCCGAAAAATATAGTGGCTGAATTTGTGTTAATCCAGAATTTGCCCAATCCCATTGAACAACAAATACCGTTGAATGAACAATTTTCTGTTGTTCAATGGAATTGGTTCAATTTTGGATTAGGACAAATTCAGCCACTAAATTTTTCAGCTGGCAATGAATATACCTGATAGGACTATGGAATCAGAAGTGCCAATTTCATTGGTTTCTAGAACACATTTTGTCAGAAAATTGTTCATTCAATGGAATTGGACCAATTCTGGATTAGCACAAATTCAGCCACTATATTTTTCGGAGGGTAATGAACATGCCTGACAAGATTTTATAATATTTAATTTCTATTTTTTAGTTTATTATTCAACAAAAATATTATTGACCGGTATACCTCTGTATTTTTTTGTTTAATATAGTATCTTTTAGGGGCTAGTCGGATTTTGCTCAATTTATGAATGAAAATTTATGAAAACCATATTTCTATGATAAGCATAAATTTCGTCGGTGTAGCCGCTTTTGGAAAATTTTAAAATTAGGCTTAAATTATTTTTGGTTTTATCTAAAAATTGGGTTTTATTTGTTTCGTCTTTCAGGCGAAATTTGAAATTTTCTTTTCCCGTTTTTTCAGCTCATTTGCTTAATCGGTAAGCAAAATTTAATTTTGAAATCCGAAAGTTTCCCTGCTGCAGTTACCCACACATCCGAAACTTACAAATTTTAATTTAAAACAGATTTTCGAAAGTAGATCAGGGGCTGGTATGTTGTACCATCACTTCGAATCGAAATTGGAAAAGAGTCGAATGGTGGTATGTTAGATCATTTTCGAATCAGGATAAATGATGAAGTTTCATCATTTAAAACCAAAGTAATAATAAATGTAGCTGTCATTTCATTCTAGAAAATGTATTGCGCAAGATTAAAAAACGATAAAAGTCGAAATGATAAAACATGCCGACTATCAATTTTTTCGATTCGACTTTTTTCGAATTTCGATTAAAGTGATGGTACAACATACCGCAACATGTTGAGGCAAATGACGAACATACAACACACTAAACCACATAACAATCTCTTGGGAATCTCACATTTACCACCAATAATAACAATAACGTTTCTCATTTTTTACAATGCAAACATAGCCCTAAGCACAGTTTGAGGTGCAACCACATGTCTAGTAAATTGGAAGCTATTATGGTTAGTGTTATTAATCGCAACCGATCAAATTCAAATTGCATACAACTTAGCATGTTGGGTCGCGTCGGGGTTTACTTTTGTTTAACTTATCAAGATCTCAATTCCAAACATTTTTACGTCTTTTCTGACATGATTGAGATATTTACACTTAATCGTATGTAAATACAACAATATTCAAATTAAAAATATTAAATCTTATAAACCTATAAAATAATTTTTGGCTTCACAACCAAGATGCGATCGCGCGCCGATTAGAGAGTTTTATTTTTATTTTTATTGCGATCATAAAATTTTTATCGAATTAGATTAAAATATTTAATGTATAGACACAGACATAATTTACTAAACGCCTATGTACATAAACTAATCAATCATTTTGTGATCATTTAGTAATCTTGTTCCGAACGATCGCGTTGCGGTTTTTAAATATTATTACATGTGGTTTTTATAAAATTTTAACAATTCGCTATAAAAGATTTGTGTTTTTAATTTAAGGATCATATTACACAGGATTTTTAATTCAATTACAAACAGCTTTTAAATGTGTGAATATGTTGATATTTGATCTAAATTGTATGCGAGCATACTTTTTTTAAACGATCGTAGGCATGAGTAGTAGTTTTGAAATTTGATGGGAAGTTATGTCGAAAATTTAATATGTGCCATAAATTATGAATGGATCGTTGCAGTTGATTTACATTTTTTGGGGTATATTTATTATTATAAACGATCTTCATTTTACATACATATTTTAGTTGCCCCACTTTGGGCGCCATTTTTTGCATACATAACTCATCCGTTAAGATTAGATATTTAAATATGTATTTTAAAAATGTACAACGACGAACCAAGATTCATGTGACATTTTTTTTTGTGATTAGTATGTGAAAAATTAATTTATTGCAGATGTTTTGCTTTCTTGAACTTTATAAGACGGTTGTTCTGCTGTGTTAATGTACATCTTCCCATCACAATATCGTAATGTGAAAATTAATCATAAAAAAATATAAAAAATTATACTTGTTCGTATTTATTTATTAGAAACTGTCTCTATAATGATTTCACTGCGTTTGGCAAAGAAAATTTGTCGTCTGCGTGCGATCACACATAAAATCGTTAGCATTTTTCAAAATTGTCTACTTGTTTTTTGGGTGCGCGGGTTTGATGCGCGCGGAAAATAGTGTGGAACTAATTAATTACTTTATGTATTTATAATGATTAATTCAATTTTATGGATGGGTATAACTTAATTATGTCAAACTGGTTTAATATATATTTTTTTTTTATTCAGTTTTCATTTTGTTAACATTTATGATAAAATGAATTAAATTCGTCCCACACACACAATCTTATTCGAAGCCTCTACATGAATAATGTGAGATAATCAATCTTTAACCTCTCGTGCACGCTCGATCATTGCGCTTTTGCCAAGTCATAAATTTTTGCATTAAACGATGTTTATGTGTGTAGCTGGTTTAGCGCATAATTTACGATCTCGTATATATATAGAAACGATAATTGCATTGCGGATAAATTTTGTTAATTCGTAATCAATCAATGGAATAGCGCGTATCGTAAAGACGTATACTCATTAAAAATTTCATTCATAAAAATAAAATTGTAAATTTATTTTTTTGAGTGTATAGAAAGATCGTTTAAACCGGATACGATCAATTTTTATATTCTCGTCGTATATACATATATATATATATATATATATATATATATATATAGATACGATCGCGCAGTGCGATCACAAAATTCTGATGGTCGCGTACCCAAGATTCATTCAATATTTTACACAAATATTAAAGGAATTTGTTGTTTTTGGGAAAACAAGATAACGATCTTCATTTTTAATGTTGTTTATGTGCATAATATATGATCGACGATCGAAAGCCCACCAGAATGTTAACCGCGCACACCAAAACCAATAATATAAACTTCCAAAAATTAAAAATTTTTATATAATTTTTTCTAATGATAATTAACATTAATAATTTATATAATGATCATATCTAAAATAAATATCGGGGTGTGCGTAGGATTTATGAGATTGTTGTCAAATGGAAATATCTATGATTAAATTATTTTATAATTTTATGACATGTTGACAGAATGTGGTGTTTTGAAATTTCCAATTTTAAATTTATCTACTTCGTCAAATTAAAAATTTATTTTAATTCTCTTTTAATTTTTATGATCAGATGGAGTTTTTGATAGGTTTTTGACAGCTTTTGAAATTTAATATTTTTTTTTTGTTTTTTTTAATCATCGATCAAAGTGTTTTAAATGACAATTTCATGTAAGCTACGCGCGCGCATATAAGGGGAAATGAGATAGTTTTCTAGAAATGGTGTCGGAATGATCTCGTATGGTAATTATCTTTTGTTTGTAACATTTGGTAATTATCATAAATAATTTGGGTGTATTTTGTGACAGATATGTGTCGAAAGAAGAAATATGTTAGAAGTGATGGAAAGTTATGGTAATATGATTTATTCAACTACGAACGCTGATGGTTGTATACGTGTAGCCAAGATACGTTAGTCGTTACAAATTAAATTACCAAAAAATTGTACAAGCTGCAATAAAAATATCAACTGTGGAAAACTACAATAAAAACATAAAAAACAAAAATTGATAGAGAGATCAAATAGACGGACGTAAAAAAATACAGTATGTGCTGTAGAATTTTTTCGCGGTTAGAATAAATAAAATAAATAAACATATTATTTTAATCCCAAATATGTACTTACGTAGTCAGTATTCTACCAAGTCATGCGCTCACACTCGTCTTCCATATTTTGCAACCATACCATTACGCATCAATTTACTGAATATATGCTGAAATTTTGAAGGCATATAAAGTATCGCCATTAATCACAGAAACACTAGATACATGAAGAAGATCGAAATTTATTTTTGGAAAATTCAAGAGAATTAAACAAGAAGTGTAATAATAATTCATTTGGATTTGTCGCGCAAAACTAGAGTATTTTTAGGTTTTTCGCCTTCTTCGTTTTCGGTGGCGTCTTCTTATTCCGGTGTCTTTAATTTTTGCGCCATTCGTTTATCTTTAGAGATATGTTAATTTCGTGTTTTGTGTTGTGTGTGAAAATGATGTTTTAAGGTTATTTACATGAAATGTGCGGTGTGTCCACACATATTTTCACATATTTTGATAGGAAATAGATCCCAGCCGTCTCATACTTAACAATTTATGTTGTAGGGTAATAAAATTGTGTGAGCTCGTCCTGTCACAACATTTACCATGGTACGTGCGGACTACATGGTACTTTATTATAGCGACTGGCAGTTTTTCTAAGTCTCACACATCATAATATTTTTAAATAATAATTGTTTATAATAACTAACAATATTTATGCATATAAAAATATTATCAATAAATTTAAAACTGTTTTTATATAGCACATATAGTTTATGGTTCTATGGCTAAGACTGTACGAGTACATAACAATAATTTATGAGGTTTGTAAATTGTAAGGAATTTATAATTTTCGGGGTTTGTGCGGATATTACTCTTTAATGCTGAATACATAGCTGCGCATTCGATTGCGGCAAAATTTTGCAGTTTTGAGTTGAAGCTAGTCATTGCCCGAAAATATTTGTCTATTTCGTACTTTTGACGTGTCAATTTTCGGAGTAAAGAATTTTGTCTTTGTGTAACACTCTATATTCATAATTACATAGCTTAAGTGTTATTGGTAGGCAAATTTAAGTAATTTAAATAGTGTGAGAAATGTCTTAACATATTCGTAGAACGGTGACATTATTTAAGTGCACAGCTAAAAAAATAAAATTCATAGAATAGAATCCATCTAAACACCTTAAACGTTCAAAACACTTAATAAACAAATTTTATTAAACACGTTTTTATTTCGTAAAATTAAATTTTTTGAATATTTTCAAAAAGTTTAAAAAATTACTCGATCGATTTCGACTAGTTAGGTCATCATCAGGAGTATCTCATCAGTAGATTATGTTATTGGAACTGAAACTAACTCATTTTCATCGAGTTTTTATTTTCTTAGATCGAAGTACTTATTCCGCATGACGAGGAAAAAATAAAGCCACAGCAGTACAGTGTATTCTTAAAGTATGTACGTGAAAATAAATGAAAAATTTATAACTGAACTGCAGCAATATGAAAAATTGGTGAAACGAATGGTTAGCGAACTATACACAATTGGAGTTGAAAATCATCAAGCGACTGGCTGATAATCATGTCGGAATGGAGAGAGAAAGATAAACGTGATTATGGCGAAATTTACAGCAAAAGAATTGGAACTGCTTAATTTCCTAATTAACGACGATAAGACTACTCCAACCGAATCACAATTATCCTGCATGTTGGATCATTTGGAAAACACTAGTTAGTCTTCAAAACTTTATGCCACAATTAATTTGGAAATGGAATCTCTTGGTATTTCGAATCGTGATGAACATTGCTGACGTAAAATGTATGGAAAATGGTGTTCTCGAATTAAATTAAAAAAACAAATGGTTGATGATTGGGATGCTCAAAATTCATTTAGTGTTCAAAAAACTAACTGGTATTTACCAGTTTAGAATTAAGTCGTGATTATGTATTGACTTTCTAGGAACTCAACATGAAATGACCTCGCCACTAAATCGCGTGACTGAGGTACAGCAAACACAAATTGACATTTATCGAATGATTGTTGCATGTGCTTAACATTTACACCGGAAATAGTTTATATATCTAGTGATATTCCAGACTATGGAAATATTATGGAAAAAATAACCATTGTGCTACTATATCACCGGTAAGCAATTAAAAAAATGTTATTCAGTAGCTGCTTATCGGTTCATGCGGAATACGCATAGTGTATAAGTAGATAAAAAAACAACAATATTAAATAAAAAATATGCATTTTAACGAAACATTATTTAATATTATTTATTATTATAACAAATTATTCTTAAAGTTGGCCACATCCTTCTCCAGTATTTCAGCTTGAACGAAATTTGCTTGGCCATTTTATACCAGTCTGCAACACTTTCTGCTACCATATCGATATAGCTGGTTTCACATCTTCGACCAATAATGATTTCACTCGTTTTCCAGTTTCAGCAATTTTTATTATTAAATAAAGCAATTCACGTAATTTTATTGGCTTAAGCTGCGGGAATGATTGAGACAATACTTGTATCCGCAAATATGTATTCAGCAAAAATCGACTGTATCTTAACTTCCTAGTTCACTGGATGCTTGTATGTCTCCCCTAATCCATTTAGCTACATTTTGTTGCATATGTATTAGTGAGTTAAACATCTATAAGGCGAAAAAACAAAAATATCTATAAACAAGTTTTAAAGATTTTGTATGCCGTCGTTTTTAAAGTCTATTAAATTTTAAAAACCACAGTAATAAAATACAGTGTACCGATCTTATAATATATTCGCAAACACACCATCTAAAAGTGGTAATGTTTACACTATTGAATCAACGAATGTATACAACATGGAGCCTCATTTTGGCACGTTTATTATATATGGGGTGAATCCTGTAGCTATCTCATCAAGGTAAGATACCTAATTTGTATTCGACAAAATATCTCATCTTTGTGCGTTCATTTTATCATAGTTATAACGAAAATAGAACTTTGTCGAGCATTTCTTGGAGAATTTTTCCACGTATAGTCACATAAAACCCAAATAGATAAAACCTGCCAATTTCCAAAATATATGTCACCTAGGTCTGTTCATTCTATAATTCATTTAAAAAAGTCCGTAAATGGGAATTCTGTCTAGCGAATACTAGACATTTTGGCACATATCCACCTACATACTGCAATAACTGAAGACATCTGTCCAATTTTGAGAAAATACGTCTCATGTCTATGCGGATCATCAAGGAGCCCTATCGCTAGGCCCGTTTATTTCATCATCATTATTATGAAAGAGTTCGAAAATGAAACTTCTGTGGAACGAATGCTGGAAATTTTGGTACGTGTTAATACGAATCGTCAGGGTGCCCAATTTTAGCCTATTAATTTTTCATTATTCTTACGAGAAATTCCGCAAATGAATGTTCAGTAGAGTTAATCCTGGAGATTTTGACACATGGCCATCCAGTGGCCAATACAGTGGCGTATTTTTCGAAATTGGACTACTTTTCTTCTATTACACTAGGTAAGTGGCTATGTACTAAAATCTCCAGGATTCGATCATTTTTTTCCATTTTGAGAATTTCCTATTTCGGACTTGTTCGTTCTAATTATGATAAAATGAACGAGCTAAAAAGCTCAATCATCCTTATGATCTATGTATATGTATATGTGGTGTATTTTTTCGATATTGAACAGTTTCATTCTATTGCACTATGTAGGTGGCTATGTGCCAAAATCTCCAATGTTAATACGGAAACAAGGTAGCTTTTAATATTGGCTTTGAGGGACAAATGTTTTTAGAATATTTTCTAAATTTAGATGTTTACCGTACCAGAAACTGGTCAAATCACAGAAATGTTCTCATGATCTTACATATACTCTTGTTAGTTTATGAATTATGCGTTTAGTAAAAAATAACGACATGTCAATATGGAACCAAGGAAGCTTGTTATTGGGTATGAATGACAAGCATTTTTATGAATAGTACATAATTGATTGGTGAACTTCGCACACATATTTCTCAGTGGACAATCCCCGTATACATAATTGCTGATCGAAGGACAATTCTCCATATTAAGAATTATTCAAATAATATACAACCAACTTGTACTCACAAATAATGTACGCAATAACTTGTATGCACGAAATTGGTGTAAACAGAATATAATTGAAAAATCATATTTTGGTACAGATGGTACATCTATCACATAAAGATGGCCTACCTTACCACGCAACAGATGGCATCTTAGGCGAGATTACAAATGGGAAATGATCTGCCAAGATAATATATTGCATCATGCCCACGGGAATTTTTATTAAATGTGGCCGAGTAGTGGAAAATGTGTGCACTCAATATGCCAAGCAGAAGTAGATGGTTAAATAATCTTCTTGCTTTTTCAATTTGCATTTTTAGAGTGATAACATCATCGCAGCATTCACCAACCTGCCATATAATGCGATGAAACATGTAGAAATTTTATCTCTCTCTGGCTCAGAAATTTTGTCTGACAGACATAAATTGTAATCGCTTTGATTGGTTGATATTTTTTGTCTAAACGATAAAAGCGAGATTCATGGCAATGAAGTTTATCATAAATTATACTAAATGACGTCATTTATATTTAGTAATGTTTTAGTAAAAACTTCACATGCCTATATAGATATGTGACGTGTAGCGGGTAGTTTCTTCCATTATAAGAAACTCCGCACAATTACTATCAACGGACAATTCTCCGTTCACATAATCTTAGGAAACTGATAATTCGCCATGCACCGAATTATCTCATATTATATACAACAATCTTGTATATACAAATAATGTACATATCAACTTGTACATAGTAATCGTACAACAACACTTGTACATACGAAATTTGTGTAAGCAAAATATAATTGAAAAATTATATTTTTTTTGGTTTCACAACAATTTCGCATTACAATAACCTCTACAATCAAATCATTGAGAGATACATAAAATCGCATGGATTTTGCATAACCAAAATCACGTAAAACGCACATACACACTACCATGCCATTGCACAATAGATGGCATGGCAAACATTTATGTTTAATAAAACATAATTTGTATAGGGTGCACCCAAATAATTTAGTGCATGTAAAACTGGAACCAAAAACCAGTTTTGTAATTATTTTGTATTTCGATTTAAGAAAATAAATAAAATGAATAATTCTTGCTATTCAATTTTGGAAAATTGCCGGAGCAACATCGCTGGAGCATCTACGTCACTCACCAGCAACACAAACAACGAAAACTTATTTTAGTGAAATAAAAAGTTATTTATTTAAATTAAAAGTAAACAATTAGTGTGTTTTATTTATTATCAAAATTTTCAAAGTGCTCCACTTCATTTACGCCGCATCCAACACAATATCTGGTGACCCCGACGTCGGTTTTTACCGTATCAGGTGAGTGATTTTTTTTATTTAAATAATTAATTAAGTGAAATAAAGATAATTTTTTTTTTTAAAAAAAAAAGTGCATGTGTGTTTTATTTTTAATACATATAATAATAAACAAAGACGAGTTTTGTGAGATAGTGGCCCAAGCCCCCACCAGTGGACAGCGCACTATATTTGCAAATCGTCCCAATACCCTGGTCGTATTTCTTAGAAAACACGTGTTCATTCCAGCACAAATTCTATAGAAAATTCACTTATTCCCTCCAGTAAAACACGTGTAAAAAAAAAAAATAAAACCCAAAATTTTAATTTTTTTTTGACAATAAAACCGCGTGTCTAAAATATTTTTTGCACGAGAAAATTTCTAAAATAGTGTGTGTGTGTGAAATTTAAATTGAATAAAACAACAATAAGAAAAAAAAAAAAAAAAACACCGTTTCATATTTGTGTGCTCATCTAAAAAGAAAACATGACAAAGAACGGTGAAAACAAGGACGATATATTTCAGGACGAAAATCGTCAGCAACAGGTGCCACCCCAGCTTGAATTAGCCACGTCAAAACAATTGACGCGGCTACCGGCATTCTGGGAGAACAACCCGAAGACATGGTTCACATCAGCCGAGATAATGTTCGACGCGAACAAGATCACCAGCGACAGACAAAAGTTTGCGCACACAGTGTTGTCCCTTTCGGAAGCACAAGCGGAAAAGGTCGAGTACATTCTACAAGACCCTCCCGAGAACAACAAATACGACTTGCTCAAGAAAAGCTTAATCGACCGCTACTCAATCTCTGAGGAGCGTCGATTAGAAACGATCTTAAGCAAAATCGAGATAGGTGATCAAAAACCTTCGGACGTATTACACCGAATCAAAACGTTGGCCGCAAAGAACTTCACGGCCAACGTCATTACAAGATTATGGATCAGGCAACTCCCTGATTTCATACAAACAGCATTGGTCCCTCAACAAGAGAAACCAGAAGAGGATCTTGCTGTAATCGCCGATAAACTTCACGACATCATTGGCACGCGGACTCAGAGCTTGAGTTCATTTAAACGCGAATCGCGTAAACCGAGCTCAGAGACACACGTGCCAAGCTCTAGCAGTAGCCGTATCGAAACAATGCTGAAACAAATTAGCGACCGGCTAGCTAAGCTAGAGAGTAATTCACACACACAGCCACGTCCTCCACGTTCCCCATCACCTTGGAGACGAACACCGTCTCCATGTAGAAATCAAATACCTCAATCACCCCAGGGAAATTATAGCACATCAAACAAAAACCGATCACCAAGATACCAATCCCAACACAAATGGTGTTGGTATCATGCAAGATTTGGTGACACAGCAGAAAAATGCACAGCACCCTGCACTTTCGCTACACAGCAAAATGGGATCCGTAAACACGGCATCCCCAAACAAGTAGGTCTTAAGGTCGTAGCGGCAGACCTAAGACAACCACAGCGCAGCCGCCTATTTCTACGGGACTCGGTAAAAAAAATAACATTTTTGATTGATACCGGCGCTGATTTAAGCGTAATCCCGTACCGCAATTACTATTGCTCCGGAACGAATCGGAATCCCGATTTAGTTCTAGCAGCAGCAAACGGCACCACAATAAATACTTATGGTACCAGATTACTAGACGTTGACATTGGACTAAGGCGTTCATTCAAACACGCCTTCACTCTCGCCAATGTAAACCGCCCCATCATAGGCGCGGGTTTCCTAAAGAAATTCGGTCTTTTAGTGGATTTGAAAAATCACAAATTGATTGATCCATCCACTAAACTCTCAATCAACGCAACAACAATACGCGTTGATACACCATCACCATTGTATTATACAATCAACAATGGCTATGGAGCACTGCTAAAGAAATTTCCTTCTTTAACAGCTCCACCAAACTATAATGCTCCGGTAATGCACAATGTAGTACACCACATAGTCACTACAGGACATCTACCATTTTCAAGACCAAGACGACTTGATCCAATACGTCACAAAGCAGCTTTCCTAGAATTCCAACATATGGTGGAACTAGGAATCTGCCGACCTTCTTCATCAGCAATTTCTTGCCCATTACACATGGTAAAAAAGAAGGACAACGACTGGAGACCATGTGGGGACTACAGAAGGCTTAACGCAGTCACAATTCCTGACCGTTACCCTATCCCCCACATACAAAATTTCTCCATGCAACTACATGGTTGCACAATTTTCACTAAGATCGATCTCGTCAGAGCATACCATCTCATTCCGATTGCTCCTGACGACATTTACAAAACCGCCATTACCACTCCATTTGGCTTATTCGAATTCACCCGAATGCCATTTGGACTCAGAAATGCTGCACAAACATTCCAGCGTTTCATCAATGAAATCGTGAGAGATCTCGATTTCGTTTTTGTATATATCGATGACATTCTCGTAGCCTCAAAAGACGAGAAGCAACACCTACTCCATTTGGAAAAACTCTTCCAAAAATTATCAAAGTATGGTGTCAATATCAACACGGCAAAATGCGTGTTCGGGACGAATAATCTTGACTTTCTCAGTCACAAGATTACATCTAATGGCATTCTGCCGTCGGAAGGACGAATTAATGCCATTAGAGAGTTCCCAGCACCTCAAAGCGTGAAACAAATTCAACAATTCGTCGGCATGGTAAACTACTACCACCGATTTATACCAAAACTTGCAGAAGTACTTGCCCCAATTCACACGCATTTGGCAAGTCTTCTTAAAAAGCCCAAAACGCCTCAAAATTTTTCTTGGACTGAAGAATGTCAAAAAGCATTCCTTCAGCTCAAGAACAGCTTGGAAAATGTTGCTCTTTTAGCGCATCCGCTAAATGCAACCAAATATAGCATCACTACTGATGCATCCAACACAGCAATAGGCGCGGTCTTACAACAACTAAATAATAAGACCTGGGAACCTCTTGGATTTTTCTCCAAGAAATTATCAGATGCAGAAAGAAAATATTCTGCATTTGATCGCGAACTGCTTGCAATTTTCCAAGCAATTAAACATTTTCGTTACTTTGTGGAAGGTCGAGAATTCACAATATTCACCGACCACAAACCGCTTACTAAAGCAATTACCTCTAAAGCGGAACGAAATCCAAGGCAAGCACGCCACTTGGACTATGTCTCTCAATTTACGACAGACATACAACACATTCAAGGCAAAGACAATGTGGTCGCCGACACACTTTCTCGGACTTCCGATCACGAACTTGCCTCCGCAGCAACACGCTACGATGTCATAACGATCGCAAAGGCACAAGCTAGCGATCAAGAACTACAAGATTTACTCTCTAGTTCTACAAATCGGCGCACTTCCAAATGGAAGATAGAAAAATTTCCATTAGCCGATTTGTCAATTTACTGTGAAATATCCACGGGTAACAATCGCCCGTACATTCCAGAGTCATTGCGTCGAACTATCTTCGACACTCTGCACAATATTTCACACCCAAGTGTACGAGCAACTCGCAAACTCGTCACTTTAAGGTATTTTTGGCCCAGCATGAACAAAGATTTAACCCTTTGGGCGAAATCTTGTTTATCCTGCCAAAAATGCAAGATACAAAGACACACCAAATCACCTCATGGGAATTTTCAAATTCCACCAGGTAGATTTGAACATATCCATTTAGATATTGTGGGACCACTTCCACCATCTAATGGATTCACTTATTTGTTAACTTGCGTTGATCGTTTTACGCGTTGGCCAGAAGCCTACTGCATAAAAGACATCTCCGCACAAACCATTGCAAAAACGTTTGTCGAAAACTACATTGCTAGGTTCGGCATTCCGGTCAACATTACGACCGACCAAGGCACACAGTTTGAATCCAAACTATTCGCCGAGCTTATGAATCTCTTAGGCTCACACCGAATACGGACAACTGCCTATCATCCACAATCAAACGGTATGGTTGAGCGCTTCCACCGCCAACTTAAAACAGCTCTCAAAGCTCGTGCAAATACCGTCAACTGGAGCTCAGAGATCCCAATCATATTGTTGGGAATCCGAGCAACAGTAAAAGATGACCTAAAATGTTCACCAGCAGAACTGGTGTACGGTCAAACGATCAAATTACCTGGGGAATTCTTTGTGGAACACCCACTTACACCCCAAGTAACTACTGACAC
This sequence comes from Nephrotoma appendiculata, assembly GCA_947310385.1. NCBI lineage: Eukaryota > Metazoa > Arthropoda > Insecta > Diptera > Tipulidae > Nephrotoma > Nephrotoma appendiculata. The sequence continues at coordinate 144,777,516 of OX371223.1, forward strand.
AGTAATTGATCAATTGCGCTCCACGATGAACAAACTCATCCCAACGGACACGCGCAAATCAAACCTAACTAATATATTCGTACCTAAGTCACTGCAAACCTGTGACTACGTTTTCGTACGAATAGACAAAGTACGAACAGGCCTCACACCACCGTATGAAGGCCCATACAAAGTGATACGACGTCTTCGTAAGCACTTTGTATTGAAAATCCGAGACAAGCAACAATCTGTCTCTATCGATAGACTCAAACCAGTCTATGGTATCATGAGTTCACCCGATCAAATATCGGGAGTGAGAAAAACTGTCCGCATCATCGGATAATATAAAAAGAAAGAAATAAAACACATACAAAACTATTTTTTTTCTTTCACAGTATGGCAGAAGCAGCGAAAGATTCCCTGCTAGTGGATATCGAGATGGCCATCCAGGCAGGGATGAGACATCTCGACTCCATAGACGAACTGCTGCAGGAAAATCCATCACGCTCGACACAAACGCTCGAGAAAATGGAGCAAAACATAGTACCAGCTCAGGCGCCATCGCACGAATTGGCCTCAAGAAAAAAACCAATTCCAAAGTTGACGAGGTTGGTTAGGACAACGTCCACTCAAACGACCACAAAAGTGGTGAAGCTAACGACTTCGCAAAGATTAGACCGTTTAGAACAAATCGTATTGAAGAAGGCGAGATTCCAACCACAACCGAGGAAGTTAGCTCAACGACCTGGCAAAATACAACGCACGGGACCTCCATATATAGGAACCGAGCAACAAACCGCGGGACCATCGCACGCAATGGACGCAGGAAAACCGGCACCTATATTTTGCTGGTTCCATGCCAGGTTTGGGCACGAGGCAGAAAATTGCACTGCACCGTGCCAATTTAAAAGCATTTGTAAAAAATAAAATTGCTTGAATAACCATATTATACTGGGTGGTGGGAATTTAAAAATAAAAAATGAATTAAACTAAAATTTTTTTTTTTTTTTTTATTTTTCACATTCAGAATAACCCACAGTGATACACTTCTATCATCCACAAAATTAACTGTGGGAAACCATAGACATCACCACTACAATTGTAATGATCAATCATCATTATAATAGTACTCTATAATCAATTTCAGAAGCAAACCACAGCGGAAAATAACCCGCGGTGGGGGAACTCACTGCGCGGTGGGTGATGTAGCGGGTAGTTTCTTCCATTATAAGAAACTCCGCACAATTACTATCAACGGACAATTCTCCGTTCACATAATCTTAGGAAACTGATAATTCGCCATGCACCGAATTATCTCATATTATATACAACAATCTTGTATATACAAATAATGTACATATCAACTTGTACATAGTAATCGTACAACAACACTTGTACATACGAAATTTGTGTAAGCAAAATATAATTGAAAAATTATATTTTTTTTGGTTTCACAACAATTTCGCATTACAATAACCTCTACAATCAAATCATTGAGAGATACATAAAATCGCATGGATTTTGCATAACCAAAATCACGTAAAACGCACATACACACTACCATGCCATTGCACAATAGATGGCATGGCAAACATTTATGTTTAATAAAACATAATTTGTATAGGGTGCACCCAAATAATTTAGTGCATGTAAAACTGGAACCAAAAACCAGTTTTGTAATTATTTTGTATTTCGATTTAAGAAAATAAATAAAATGAATAATTCTTGCTATTCAATTTTGGAAAATTGCCGGAGCAACATCGCTGGAGCATCTACGTCACTCACCAGCAACACAAACAACGAAAACTTATTTTAGTGAAATAAAAAGTTATTTATTTAAATTAAAAGTAAACAATTAGTGTGTTTTATTTATTATCAAAATTTTCAAAGTGCTCCACTTCATTTACGCCGCATCCAACACAATAGACGTTTTTACTAAACCATTACTTATAATAATATTCATTGTCAATGTATTAGTAAAATGTATAAATCGTATATACATTTAGACGATTTATCTGAAAAATTTACAAAACCTTTTATAAATTTAATTTCTAATGTTTAAAAGCTATTTGAAACACAACCAGATTAAAAATAATAAACGTTTTCTACAACATTTGAAAACTTAATTTAAATAAATTATTTTTCAAGATAAGTATATAAGCCAAAATAACATTCTTCTCAATAAATTTGTGTCAACATTTCGATTGAGAAAGCACGTGAAAATTTGTATATGATCCGGTTAATACTAAACCACTCTGGGGTAATTGCTCATCCATGCCACTATCTTTTCCAGTTAGACCTGTGTCATTTACAATTTCTAAAGTCATTTCACTCCAATTTTTCAGATTACGTGGTATTGATATATGCAAAGATTTAATGCAGCTGTAGCTTCTTTGAAGGTTTTGTAAATAAAACCATTGAGTGTTCGTACAGATTCAAAGCTGGTGGAACCTCGAATAGTTCGATAAAAATAGTTTGATATCGCGATTTTCAAAAAAGTAGCTGACATGTGGTGACCAAAATATAAATCATAGTTTGTTATGAAGCAAGAGGGATTAAAACTGTCATAATAATGAATTTGAAAATTCTCGTCCCCCTTGTAGACGTAGAAACCAATGCTATCTACATTCGATTACAATCGCCAATAACTAATTCAGGGTTTTAATAAAGCAAACTAATGGCAAACTTACATAGCGTCAAATCTTGGAAATTTTCTGAAACCACTTGAGGTACCCGTTTCAGGTACTTCCCGGTGGAATTTTTCCGATTTTTCTAGCCTATGCACAGCGTAATATTTATGTCAACCTACCCTGAAAAAATCTTTTTGATGTTTAATTGTTTGTTTATTAACTATATGCAATCTGTTCTGAAGCCTAAGCACTCCTGACTCTTTCTCAGTTCGCTTTTAAAGTCCTACCTTATGCAGTAGCCAAATAGACGAGGTAAGGCTATAGATCCAATTTTGCGTAGAACCATCTGCACATTGCATAGCTCCATGACAGTCTATAGTACTGCCATGGAAGTTGGGTCGGCTTGAAACAAATGAACCATTGAACGAATTCGTTTGAACTTTCTCACATCAACTAATAAGTTCAGATAGCTTGGGCCTCGTGTAAATAATAATAATAAGGCCCAAAACAAATACGTGTTTCTTTTGAACAAAAAATAAAATAACGTAAATTCAAATAAAATTGTTAAGTTATTTAAAGTTTAAAACCCAAATTAATGTGGCAAAATTCACGGTACCACTTGCAACAATTATTTTCATGGTGGCTGTGTGAATTTTGCTCACAATTTAGTGATTTACAATAGTTCAATAAATTTATCAATAATTCGTGACCAACTTATTCAAAAATAATAGTCTCTTATTGCATATATTCAAAGCGGGTCCAGGTTCAATGGTGGCAATTCAACATGATCGATACAACTAAGAAAATCTGGTGAATAACTGCTTCATCGGCCTCCACCACTGGGCCAATTAAAATATACTCAGTCGTACGAAACCCGGTATTTCAAGTGTTAGTTTTTCAATGCAAGATGGTACGAGGGGACATTTTGCTGTGATTTAAATAATTTAGAAAATTGCTATTGGTTAAAGAGCATTAGTTAATTGCCCTATGGATGATTTCGTTTTACAAAAATGTGAGGAAATATTATCTTCTCAAATGACTCAACTCTTCAATTTTCAGAAGTTTAACAATGAAATATTGAAAAGCTATATGGCCTAAAAATACTCGTATGAATCTGATTTAATGACTTCCTTCCACAATACTAAATTTTTAAGCAGGCATTAATTTTATTTATCGTTTCGGAAGGTCAGAGATAAAAAGACTAGAGCTCCATCAATAACCTTAATATTTCATCTCCTACAAGTATCCTTCAGTGTTGTGTCAAAGAACTCCATTCGTTTCTGGTTTACCAAAGTGTGCGAAACAATCACCAGTTTCAAAAATTTGGCCTAGCCACTTGCGTGTTCTTAATTTAGCTGGTGTAAAATTATGTTGGTTGAAAATATCCATAAAATGAGAGAACGAGATATAAACAAAAAGGTTATCCCCGAATACAATTTAGAAACCCAACAAGGTCAACCCTTGTTATTAACTTAATCTTTAAATTTATTTAAATCGTTTAATTTTTTGTCGCTTTAAGTTTAGTTCCGCCTGAATTTTTAATCCCCCTGAACTGTAGGGATGACGAATTTTGGTGATAATTGTTTTTTTTTAACTTGTCATTTTCGGTGGAATTGAAGAAATGATCTGAACTAGCTAATTTTGTTTGAATTTTAATTTACAATCATTTTGTTTAATCGTTTTTTTGTAAATAACATTTACTACTTCTATGTATTTTTGCAAACAACTAAAAAAATTTGCCACTTTCGGTGAACCGATGTCGGCTAAAAATCCCTGGGGTCCCCCAATTTATGGAAAAAGCGCTAATATGAAGTTTCAACTCGATCAATCAATCGGTCTATATGGTATAGATAGTGGCATGGATGAGCAATTAGCCAAAGTGGTTTTGTTTTATTCTGAACTTTTTAAATTTATTTGTGACTTCTGAAAAAGCTGAATTTTGATTTTCTATTTGAATTTCGAAATTAATTTATTTTGTAGAAAATACGAGAATCGCCTAAATGTTTACTTCACAAATATTTATATGTACATACTAATGCATTCACATTTTTTTATTGTTAGTAATGTTTTAGTAAAAACTTCCAAGCCGTCGAAATTCACACTTAAGCGATTCATGTATAAAATTTTGTTGTATGGATAATTTTTGTCGTTTACTTTAAGTATACTTTATTTTATAATTTCTTTTTATATTTTAGAATACGCATTGTTTTGGTCTTACTGCCGTCAACATTTTTAATCTTACACAAAATTGAGCAATGTTCAATTTTTAATTTTTGTCGTACGACCTCAATCAGAGCGATTCTTATGTATGTCTATTAGATAAAATTTCTACATGAATCATCGCCTAAACTGTTTGAAATTTTATGTAATGGTGTACAGGCACGTCAGGTGGCTACGACTTATATGCATAATATGCATAAAACTTGTATTGATATGCTTTTGGATGTAACTGTAATTTTATCCACATTACATAGAAATGAGGTTATTTGTCCCATTTAATAGATAGCCTCCTAAAATCCCTGACAAATGATCGTAAGAAATCGACTGTCAAAGGTATGGCTTGGACCGCGGATGGTCAAAGAATTTGTATTGTGTATGATGATGGTGCGGTAATAGTTGGCGCAGTGGACGGGAATCGAATATGGGGCAAAAAACTTTAAAATACTCATTGGACTGGAGTTCAATGGAGACCTGATGGCGAGCTAATTCTATGCAGCTTGAGAAATTGAGAATTTTGTGTACAATAATTAAGGCATCTTCATAATGAAGCTATACAAATCCAACGAGGTGTGTTTCAGTTGTTGGAATGTCCTGGTACAATACATCAGTTGCGATTAATCGGCATGAATTAGCAATTTGCTACGAAACTGGTAAAATGCAAATAATGAAAAATGAGAGATTGTAAGTATTTCCATATTATATACAGGCCACATAAATCCTTAATCAAATTTGTTAACTTTTACTTTCAATCATCTTTTTTAATTTCACTTTTTCAGTACCAGTAATTATTGATACTCAAATGCAAGCGGTTTCATGCTTATGAAACCATGATGGAGATATTTTAGCTGTTTGTGGAATGAAACATATTAGTACGGCCACTGACAAGGAAACAAATCAAGTAATGTTTTATAATCCCCAAGGACATGGACACTAAAAGTACCCAGGCCTGAGAAATAACGTCATATCATGGGAATTGCTTTTGATAGTCACCCAATAAAGATGATCCGGAATAATCTGAAATTATGAAAATTAAATTTTTAATAAAAAGCCGAAAATTTCCATTAATCAAGTTGTCTTATTTTTTTAAATTTCAGGGAAACCACATCCGACATAAGTGTTGTTCTGAACACAATAATTTTAGTCGATACACAATAAGTAGGGATGACCGAAGATTACAAGTAATGCTCGAGTACGTGAAATTGCCACATTGATTCGCTTTACATCATCGACAAATACAAGTGTTTTTACCGTCTTTAATCGCATAATTGTTTCGTTGAACGATTGAAACAAGTATAACGTTTTTCTTGACCCTAGAATTCTTTGACTGACCATTTTGGGGCTCCCATGTCAGACTCCTCGAACGCGACATTGTTGACTGCAAAGGGCAATTATGCCGATGTCCAATGAATTAAATCCATTCTGATTAGGCTTGATGACGAATCCAGCCCAATTGCCTCGGCCGAATCAAACCACGATGGACTGTAGGTGAGTGGTAGATTCTGACCACGTAATCCGTGGAAAAAGACGATGATATTTTTTACTCGATCTAGGCATATTCAGCAATAAGAGGCATATTTGATACCCGCGCAATAGAATATAGTATATTTTGTGCCCGTGCTAAATTTTTAGCCTCAATCGAATCATTTTCATTAATAATAATACTCAGTTTGACAAATGATCATGCACAATTTGACAGAAAGTCGAAGAGAGAGAATTTATTTTTAAACTTCTAAAAACTTTTAATGTTTACAAAATGATTTTTTTTCTAAAGATGTTTCGGCTTTTTTTAGACAAAATATTACTTATAAATAAACTGACATTCCCACAATGTTTACGACTGTTCAAGCCTGTTCAATACTGACAAAAAATGTTAGTCTACTCATCAGGTTGCAACGACCAAAACTACTAGTTTTCTACTTTTTTGTGGTAGATATATTATGACTATGAGTATAGGTGACTTCTTTGTTTTCTGGCTTGAACAGTCGTAAACATTGTGGGAATGTCAGTTTATTTATAAGTAATATTTTGTCTAAAAAAAAGCCGAAACATCTTTAAAAAACAAATATGTATAGACGAATTTATTTAAACTTTAAAGAATTTTTTTCTAATTTAGAGCCATCTATTGACGTACGAACGAACTATTTTAGGAGTACTGTCAAAAAAAAATGATTTCTAACTTTCGTTTCTGTAGTATATTCCTATACTGTGTCGAAACAACGAAGCTGTTGTGATTGGAATGAAAGACAAACATTTTTCTGATTTTTTACGTAATTTAGAGGTTTACTGTACTAGTCAATTTTGGTCGAATCAGAGAAAGTATTACCTGTACTGTTATAGTTATTGTCTGTGAAATTCTACCTATAGGATGGTCATTGCTAATATCTTTATATTTGTGTTGAGGAGAGATATACCCCGCCAATTTTTGGTATTATATAGAGCTTTTGCAGTTGTCGATATGTTTCCTTTGAAAGTTTCAGCTCGAATATTATCCATTCCAGAGGGCTTGTTATTCTTTTTTTTAATCCTGCCATCTGTTCTGGTGCCTTGTGAATATTTTCTGTGTACTGACTACGATCACATCTTGCCATTCATTTACCTGATTTAACGTTCCGTATTGACGTTTCAGCTCTGACGTATTTTGTTCGTACATATTTCCAACTGAAGTTGTTGGCGTTCTTCGCAACAACTGTCTCTCCTATAATTATAGCTGGTTTGTGACGCAGAATTCGATAAGTCGTTCTTCAATATTATTACAGAGTATCTAATGCTTGTTTAGGGGTCGGCGATCGATCGTCGTACGAGAAAGACGTGTTTTTGTCTTTCTCTGAATAGAAAATTAAAACTTAATTTTTTTTCTGTTTTAAATAAATAAATAAATAATATGTTATATATAAAAGTTTTTAATTAAATTAAATATATAATATAAAGTGTTAATAAATAAATATTAGTAAATTAAAACGTGAATTAACGTGAAAATATCTAAATTATTATAACTAATTATTTTATTATTTGTGTGACGCACTGACGCAGCAGTGGTGAACGCTTCACAAGCTAAGTGTTTTTTATGTTTCATATTTTTTATTTATACTTTGTTTAATTTATATTTTGTTTAATTTTTACTTTTTTATAAAAAATTTATATACATTTTAATTTTATTAATATAAATATTTTTTAATATGCGCATTTTAATATGTGTCGTATGGTTTATGATTGTGTGTGTGTGTGTGTGTATGGATATATGTACGTACATTCACGCAGTTTAGTTTAAAGTCAAATAAGACAAAAAGGATGAAAATAAAAATACTCTTCAGTTGCTTATCATTCATTTTCCGTTCATTTTTAAATGAAATTTTTAAGCTAATTTCTCTTCGCTCTTGAATAGTAAAATGAATTTTCAGAAATATTATGCAGTAAAAAACGAAAAGTGTCTAGTGAGCGAATAATGAGAAACTAAAAAGGTTGATCTTATTTTTTGTGTTAGTGAACAGGATCTATTGCTATTTTTGTTTTACTTTTCTATTCTAATAAGAAAGCGAAAATTCATTGTAGTACTGATTGGATAAAGTGTATTGTTGCCTGTATTGAACGATCGAATAGATGATACATATCATTTCTTTTTACTTTATTCTTGATAAGTGAATGGTAATGCTTGGTTCACGTGTGCTATCGGGGAATGATTCGCGAATCAAGCCAATCTTTGAGCGTAATTATTTCGCATTATTACTCATAATTTGTTTTTTTTATTATGTTGGATGCTTCCGATCAAAATTTTCCCAAAGTTAAAATAATTTCATCTCAGGCGGGGAAATTTGTATATGTTTTCAATGATTTAATTTTCCTTTGATTCGTGAATCGTTTTTTGATCGCATGCGTGAACCATTAAACAGAATATTTTTTGTTCCTTTACATTATTCTTGTTGATCAGTTTTACAAATAATGCATTAATTCCGTGGAAGGATTTGCTGACAGTAATTTTTTTTTACTGATAATACGCAAACAAAAAACTTTAAATTTCATAAGAGTGACAAAGAACAGAAATATTTTTTATTTCATTTTATAGTAAAATTTTATGGTTTTACATTTTCGCATAACCTACAAATTTCTTAAAATTTTTAATTTGTACATTATTTTCGTACAATTCGATTTTTTTTTATATATTTTAATTTTAATATCCTATACCACAAAAAACCTCTAACGTTAACAAATTTCAACACAAAAAAAAACAAATCGACATCTGAGTATAAAAATGGCGGGCGACTTATTTGTATGAGCGTGAGAAAAATTTCTTATCTTTACATACATTTTTTGTACATGTGTGAAAAATATTGCCATAAAAAATACTCCAATTTACATTTTTTATGGTAGTATTATGGCAGTAAACTACCAACATCATAACTATTCTCTCAATAAAATTTTACTGACAACATGTTTTGTTTCGTACACAACCAGTAAAATCTATATTTTTTTCTCGCTTTTATTTTTGGTGACAGCAGATTTTTTCCATGGAATAGGGACATGACACTGTTCGATCGGTGTAGAGTGAACAATACATTTTGACGAGCGACTTTTTTAAACCCTGATATATGCGTATGTGTGGATTTGTGTGCATATGCATGTGTGTATGTTTATGCGTGTGTGTGTAGGTTCATATTTATTTATACTTATGTATATGTTTAGTTTGTATATTTATATAATATGATTGATAGTTTTTACCTTTTTATAATCATTTTAATATTTTAAAATTAATTTGATATATTATCATATTAATATACTTTAATGTATAAATGTTTATGATTAATTCTTTGTAATATATATATATATATATATATGTGTATATGTGTGTGTATGTATGTATATGTGAATATATATATATATATATATATATATATATATATATATATATATATATATGTATATATATGTGTATATATGTATATATATATATATATATAGATGTGTGTATTTAATATGTATGTATGTATATAATATGTATGTATGTATATATGTATGGGTATGTGTATGAGTATGTGTATGTATATATGTGTGTGTATGTGTATGTATGAATGTGTGTGTGTATGTGTATCTATGTGTATGTGTATGTGTATGTAGAGGAGAGGAGTGAGCAGGACTTATATTTAGGTGGATTCTGGTATAATATATAAATATTCATGACTTTTTTGTAGATTGATTTAAAGGGATGAGAAATCATATGTGTTCCGGCATGGCAAAGGGAAAATGGTTTTAATCTTTTATTTCCATTTGTAATGACAATCAAATCTTTGATGTGATATCCTTCGGCCTTTTAATGTTGACTGTTTTTTTAGATTGCTTACTGCTTGCACTATTTTATCTAAAAGAAGTTTTGGCTCAATAATATTTCTCGAAACAGGTTCGTCTTTGCATGGGAATGATATATACGAATATCGATTGATTTGAGTTCTAAATCCTAATCAACGACCTGCTCATGCACCAATTATGTAAAAAACCTTCCGCGTGGTTCTATCCTCCGTTCGTGCCATCACCTCACATAAATCATGGTCGTTTTTGTTTGATTGAGACGGTATACTGCGGAAGATGCATAAAATCATTTTTGGGCATAATTCTAGAAAATCGCAATTCTAGCAATTAGCATTAATTTGGGAGAGGCTTAGTTCGGCTGGGTCATCTGTCAACGGGTTGTCTTGACGGGTAAATGGAGGAATAGGAAAATTCTTTGGCCGATTATTTTCGGATTTATTTTGTTGAAAAATCCAGTAATTCACCCGGAATTTATGTTGAAATCCCGATTCAGCTCAACATATCAGATTCGCACATGATTAGTTAAAACATTGCTTAGCACGGCTGAACTCCAGAACTTCTCTAAAACCCATTTTTAAATTCACATTTAATTCTGCTTACCTGATTTGACAATAATTGGTCGGGATATGGCCAAGTTCTATTCAGAATGATCGAATTTTAGAACTTTATCAAAAAGAAACATTAAAATCCCAATACAAGTTGATCCTAGTTTATTAGAATCCTAGCCCAGCTCTGCAAGCTGAACTGGAAAATTTCAATTGGAAACGGCCTGTTTCTTTCATTATAGCTGAATCCGAAAATTTGGTCAAATTCGGCTTTGCACCCCGAATTTGATCATCATTTGTTTTGAGTTGGCTTAGTTCCATTGAACATGCTAGAGTGCCAATCCAATTCTGCGTACCATATTTAACAGTTATTGGTTGAGGAATAGTTAAGTTCCATTTAGCATGATATAAATATACTGTGCACTATAATTATACTGGTAATTAATCGAATATTTTCTTCTTTGGTGAACAAATTAATAAAATATTTGAAATTTTTGCGAATTAAATTAAATTTGTTTGAAATATCCTATCCGGTAGTTAATCTGGCATTGAATAATATTGATATTTTTCCGGGGACCATTGCCTTTGGGATGCCTTACATATGAAATTTTTTGTTTTTTGTTTTTTTATATTTTTTTATTTTTTTATTTTTTCGATTTAAGGGTTAAATACTAATGAATTTTAGACTAAGTTTGATATAATTTAAATAATTATGGTTTCAGGAAATCCTATTGTAAGTCGTGGAATTGCAGGAGGATTAAATTAATAAATGTTTATATTATTTAGGAAGCCGGAAAATATTAATTTAGAATTAAATTTCAGGAAATTAACAGACGTGAAATAATATTTCTTTGAAATATTAATTGTTAATTGTGTAGATTAGAATGGTGTTGTCATTGCATTAATAACTATCGACTTTATTTAGGGGTCTGCAACTGGGCCGATTTAATCAATTAAATTTTGCATTAATTTACAATTACATTTTAAGAAATTTCTAGATGCACGTGAAATAATAACATTTTTTCCTAGGTTGCTGATTTAAAGAAGCAATTATTGATGACCAATACCATCAATATCCATTTAACCTATTAAACCTTTATCCTTCCCCAAGTAGATAAGTTTTGTGCTGTCTTTGTGTTACTAACTATCGGCTATACCTAGGTGTCTGTAACCGGGCCGATTCTGTCCCACTTAACAAACCTATCCAATCCTTCGGTTTTGTTATATGAGAGAGAGTGTACGGTGGGCCCGGCGTCACCCGGGAGCTCCTGTGTAAGAACTTGGTCGTGCATTCAGAATCAATCAATCAATCAATCAATCCTAGAATTCTTTGACTGACCATTTTGGGGCTCCCATGTCAGACTCCTCGAACGCGACATTGTTGACTGCAAAGGGCAATTATGCCGATGTCCAATGAATTAAATCCATTCTGATTAGGCTTGATGACGAATCCAGCCCAATTGCCTCGGCCGAATCAAACCACGATGGACTGTAGGTGAGTGGTAGATTCTGACCACGTAATCCGTGGAAAAAGACGATGATATTTTTTACTCGATCTAGGCATATTCGGCAATAAGAGGCATATTTGATACCCGCGCAACAGAATATAGTATATTTTGTGCCCGTGCTAAATTTTTAGCCTCAATCGAATCATTTTCATTAATAATAATACTCAGTTTGACAAATGATCATGCACAATTTGACAGAAAGTCGAAGAGAGAGAATTTATTTTTAAACTTCTAAAAACTTTTAATGTTTACAAAATGATTTTTTTTCTAAAGATGTTTCGGCTTTTTTTAGACAAAATATTACTTATAAATAAACTGACATTCCCACAATGTTTACGACTGTTCAAGCCAGAAAACAAAGAAGTCATCTACTCATAACATATCTACCACAAAAAAAGTAGAAAATTACTATCACCACGCCCAATTTGCCCCCAGGGTCATTGTGTAAAATGCACACAACCCTATAAAAAATATATATTATATTAATGAGAACCTCCTCAAGTTCTTTCATGGCATTTTGGTTTCGAATACTGATAAAAAATGTTGGTCTACTCATCAGGTTGCAACGACCAAAACTACTGGTTTTCTACTTTTTTGTGGTAGATATATTATATAGACGTATAGACAAATTTCTTTAAACTTTAAAGAATTTTTTTCTAATTTAGAGCCATCTATTGACGTACGTACGAACTATTTTAGGAGTACTGTCAAAAAAAATGATTTCTAACTTTCGTTTCTGTAGTATATTCCTATACTGCGTCGAAACAACGAAGCTGTTGTGATTGGAATGAAAGAAAAACATTTTCTGATTTTTTACGTAATTTAGAGGTTTACTGTACTAGTCAATTTTGGTCGAATCATAGAGAGTATTACCTGTACTGTTATAGTTATTGTTTGTGAAATTCTACCTATAGGATGGTCATTGCTAATATCTTTATACTTGTGTTGAGGAGAGATATACCCCGCCAATTTTTGAATGCTCTCACGTTGCCTTTCTTGGAAATGGTTATATTCAAGCCTTTCTTCCATTTTTCGGTATTATAGAGCTTTTGCAGTTGTCGATATGTTTCCTTTGAAAGTTTCAGCTCGAATATTGACCATTCCAGAGGCCTAATTATACTTTTTTTTTAATCCTGCCATCTGTTCTGCTGCCTTGTGAATGTTTTATGTGTATTGACTACGATCATATCTTGCCATTCATTTCCCTCATTTCACGTTCCGTATTGACATTTCATCTCTGATATATTTTGTTCATACATATTTGCAACTGAAGTTGTTAGCGTTCTTCGCAACAACTGTCTCTCCTATGATTATAGCTGGTTTGTGACGCAGAAATCGATGAGTCGTTCTTCAATATTATTACAGATTATCTTGTTTAGGATAGGTGCTATCTCTTACAGTTTGGCATGGAAATCGCCTTTCATTGTATCATTTCTGCGTGTCTTAGGCTCGTACTGGTGTTCATAGACTTTTCATTTATGTCCATTCAATCCTAACTAGAGCTAAGAGGGTTTCTGATCTTCAGGCGTATACTGATATACCCAAGGAGGGAGGAGGGAGCTTTTGCTCCAATCCATGTCTTACTTTTATCTATGATATTACCAAGTGGTCACCCAAATTTGTTCTAACCTTAGCAACGGTTGATTGACGTTGGTGATGAAGTTGTTGTCGTCTTATATATATTTCTGCCATTCGCCCCCAGATTTTTGATTATAGATGTTTTGATTATTTTTGATTACAGTTGTACCAAAAACTCGGTAAGTTTTATTTATCTCTTTAGAAATCAAGTGTGGTGTATTCGAGATCTATTTATACAATCATGGTAAAAAGATATATTCCTCCATTTTTATAGATGCAATTGAATATACTGCGAGGCAGAAAAATTAAGGAACCTTGGCCAGATATGTCCAAATTATGATTACCCCGACGATTATTATAGTGCAGAAGACTTAACTGATAAGTGGCTGATTCCAAATTAAAGCAGCAACAGACTTAGTTTTAATGCACATTTCGGACCTAGGCTCAATATCCAAGAATTGTGCAGTTCCATTGTCGTCCCCTAATGATCAGATATTTGATCGACTATGTTTTCTGCTGTCACCGAGTATATGCTTTGGTTTGTGTCCAACTGTGTCTAGTAGTTCGGCTGGTAGAATGTAGTTGTTGTACAATTGTTCAAGCCCTGGATTACGAGCGTAATGGTCCCAATGCAGATTTACTGCTAAATGACCATTGGCGGAAAACGTATCGGAACTATATGTGAAACAATTAATATGTCTCGCAATATGCGAATGGCATCTGGATGAGGAAAATAAGATGTTTGCTGTGACTCTTTTGTCTGCACGGTTAGCAGATCATAAACTTGCCTAAGTCTATGGCGGTTGTCTCCTGCAGGAATCATCATGGTCGGCAGAATATGGTATTAAATTCGATTGATTTCGTCTTTTAATTGCTGAGAAGCCACTAAAGCAGCATGGATTGTACCCTGTCATAATGATCAGTATGTTTGGATAATTGCCGCCTCCTTCCACCCAGATACAGATTAGTCCATAATAGATTATTGAAATTCCCCCATTTCCATGAAAAAGTTCGATGGTTAATTTTGTGGCAGTTAGATGACCTCCATATCGTTTACGCCACTAATCTCCACAAGTTATTTTCTTCGTGGGTTGCTTCATTTGCACGGACGCATCTTCTGTGATACATTAAATTTGCGAGCTGGCTTAACATTCGTAGCAGGGTTGATTGCTGTTGGTTGCTTGTTCTGTTTGTTAGATGGGTTCATTATCTTATATACTTTGGCCTCCTGAAATTTTGGATTATCTGCAATTTTGTGTACAGTGTCGTACGTTGAGGCTGATTGTTCGAATGCAACAACGTTTTGTGTGTTCCTTTACAAGCACATGTTGCAAAGCTGATCATGAGCAATGAATTTATTTGGCTTTAAAGTGACCATTTGTTGAAATATTGTGTATAGTCTTTTAAATCATGTCCCAAAACACAAGTCGTGTTGATGTGTATGAATTGCTTCCCATAAATTGTTGCTCATCGTTCTATTCTGGTATTGCTACTGCTGTGACGGCGTCTAATTTGGATTTTAGTTCAGCAGTTTGATCAATTTCTGCTAATTCCAATATTGATGAGATTTTTTAAAGTTGATGAATTCGTCTCATATTGAATTGATATTTCAATTCGGCCTTACCACATAAATATATATTTCGATGTTGTGTATTGCTTGCGGTAGGTAGTTAATTTTTGACCTATTTATTTATTATTACACGAACCATATTCCGTTGGCAATATGTAAACAAGTTAGGCACAGGCGCAAAATTTTAAGTATTTTGCAGCATTAGATCCGCATGTGATTGTTCTTTACAAAACAAGAAATTGCGATCAAATGTGTGCAAGAAACCCATCAATTGGAGCAAATATTAAAATACCACTCACTATACACAAGGAAGTTGGGAATCAACGAACAACAGATTGTTTATAATAGTACCTCATCTCTTATTAGGATCTGGCCATAGGTGGATCTAGCCAAAACTAGTCTGCCAATATCAGTATCAATGTAGGTGTTATTACCGGAGTCTTATATTATATAGGATTCATCATCTCGTATCATCGTATCTATCCATCGTGGATGGATATCTTAGGCAATAAGCTTATGCTAATGAAATCTAACATTTAAGACTACGTTATCTCCTGTTATCTAAACCTTATTTATCATGGAATATCTTACGGCCACTTAAAATATTAAGACTAATTTATTAAATCAATTAACCAAAATCTATCGCATTGATCTAAATGGAAACTGTGTTCAGCGCAAAATTTAAATAGTCGACGAGCGTATTTGTCTATAAATACGTTTCGCTATACAACACCAGAATCGATCACATTTGAATTTTAGATCGATTAAGATAAATAAACGACCATCAAATTAACAAAAACAAATTTAAAAAATATCAAGGCGCAAAAAAGTAGATTTAAGAAGAAAATGATACACGCGACTAAATTAATTACATGCTGATCGCGATTTGTACGCGGGAATCATTTCGATCGTGTAAAAAGAAAATCGCATTTGATCCAAATAATTATATTTGTTAATTTTATGATCGTCGCTTGTTAAAAGATGATCATTAGACGTGAAACACAAAAATACGTAAAAAAAACGGAAAAATCAAACAAAAATATGAAATATCGTAAGGTGTGATGACAGCACGATGTAAACAAGCATACGACAGGGAATGTTTGTTTAACGTCAAACAAATGTCTCTTAACACTCTTGACACATTTATTCAAGCGCATCGTATATTTAAATATTGTGTTACATGGAATAAGGTATCGCACACCCGAAATCATTTTTTTAACAAACAAAAATTAAAATTTTTAATTTGTAATTAATTTGTGTGTTTCTGAATAATATTTGATTGCTTAATAATTACGTATTGTTCTGTTTATGCAGTAAGGAAATTGTCAGTCGATGTGATGCCAAAAATTTGTATGTAAGCTGAACCATCTAATTGGTATTCCGACATAATAATTTTTAATTTTGTAGCTAAATTTTAACAATCGAATTTTAGTGACTAAAAAATACTGTCACTCGTAATGACATTATAGTGTTGTACTATGGGATTGATTAAACTATAAAAACTATTAATTCACCGGTGCCTTTAGAATGGCAAGTAGTCTTGTTATTACGATTGGGTAAAATGTTATTTTTGATTTCGTATTAGGATAAGCCTTCCGAATAATTGCCGCTCTGCGAATTTACTTCTAAAATATGGGGAAAGATCTACAAATAAAAGTCGAATGAACCTAAATAACATTTTGTATAAAACAGTATAAAATATTTCCGAGGGAGAGGACCTAATCTTTGGAACAAAGTTTTATTTTCTTCACTCTGAAAAATCAAGAAAGTTGCAATTAAATAGATTTCAGCTTCTCTGCTCGGGAAAAGTTGATACCGGAACGTGTTTTCTAAAGAAAAGCCCTTTCGACCTAACAAAGATACTTTAATTAGTCTTCCTGTTCTGGTAGTGACGTGTAATTAGCCAAGTAAAATAATCCATTGCGACGAAAATTGCTATAAAATATACAATAACTATTTATTGTTCTGTCAAAGATGCCAGTTTTTGTAATTTATTAATTCTTGTATTTGTATTTCAAAAATATTTTAATAATCCATTATAAATTTTAATATAATTCAATTAAATTATAATTAAAATCCTATTTCCAACATATTTTCCAATTCGAACCGTTTAAACTATATTATATTGTTAAATTTTTAGTTTTCCAATTATAATTGTCTTTTCATTTGGTATACATATAATGTATCCATGTGTTCCTTTTTTACACGAAGAGCGGTTCGAATTGGAAAATTAAGAATCGAACAGGCAAATTTTTTGTGTTTTTTTCATCACCTAACAACAATACAAGACACATTTGTCCTTCAAATTTGTTTTTATTTCTCTATTTGCAAGTTTTTACACTTCTCCCAGCGATACTCCCATCTGTTCAACCCGTCCAAATAGTGCTCGAGGTCTCTCTCTGCAGAATAGTTAATTACGAAGGTGATGGCCTCCTCATTCGACGAAAATCTCTGTTCTTCGAGCGCAATTTTTACCTTAGGGAATAAAAAAAGTCGCTAGGGGTGAGATCTGGTGAGTAAGGAACGACCACCTTCCTTCAAACAGTAGTAACAGTTCAAACAGTAATTCGTGGATTTTCGCCATGGCAACCGCTAAGGTGTGAGACGTCGCATGGATTGAAGAAGCAAAACTTTTTATCTGCCAATGTGGCGGTAATAGTGTGTATTATGCTCCAGTAATGTCCCCTTTTTGAGGATTATTGATTGAGATAACTCCATGACTGTCCCAGAAAACAGCGGCCATTACTTTCCCAGCTGAAGGGGCATCTTTTGTCTTTTTTAAAACCAATTCAGGATTCCTCCTTGGGACTGTATCGGCCGTATTTTTGATTCTGGAGTATAATGATGTATCCAAGTTTCATCAACAGTAATTAGCCGGCATCAAAATTCTGATTTATTGCAGTTAAACTGCGCCAATAGAGCGTTGGAAATGTTTATTCGAACACGTTTCTAGTCCAAAGTGTTAAAATGCAACACCCAACGCGCGGACAGCTTTCTCATGCCTAAATTTTGATTAAATATATGACAAACACGTTCTTTGGGCATATTCATAGCCTCTTCTATCTCTCTAACTTTAATTTGACGGTTGTCTAACACTATTTGAAGAACTTGAGCGATTTTATCGTCAGTGGTTGCAGTTTTTAGATGTCCAATCTGGTACGACTTCGTTTAAATTCAGATGAACAAAATTTCACGGTGGTAAAGGATGGTGCAGAGTCCCCGTACACAACGCATAAGTATAGTCTTTGATTTGCGTAAACGTATTGCCTTTTAAAATAAATGTTTATTGACAGCACGATGCTCAATTTTTCCCATTTTCATAATAAAACTTGACTCTCGACCAGCATCTTCATGTTGAGGCTGGACACTTTTCAGACAACCCTCGTAAGTAGTGAACGTAGTGCTAGTGGGTTTCAAACTGAAGACAATAAGAACTTTGCAAGGCAAAATTGGTCTTCTCGTCAGGCTGTTACTTTACTACAATTGTAACAGATCTACTACTTTTGCATCAGCAAATAGTTTCAGTACGTACTTTCAAATCTACTACATTTTTAATAAAATATTTTTTTTCATATGTTAAAAAATATAATACCATACACGTAACGTAACGTTAAAATCTTTACAATTTTCTCGTATATGTAATCATTGGACGAACTCAAGTTAGTACACCAAATGCACACCACTCAAATTGTTTCCAACTTCATCCACGAATGCCATTTTTTGTTTTCTATTTGTACAATGCACATTTTTCACTAACCAGCAATAAATTCAAAAAATACTTTATGTTTGGGTCATAGTCATTTGAATTTACAAAAATTTAATATCATTTCTCGTTTTTTGATTTTTGAAATTTATGAAGAGGTATTTGCAATTTTACCTAAAACCATGTAAGTTACAATAAATAATTTTTTATATACCAATTACCAAAACCCCTTCCGCCATGGTTATTTTACATAGTAAACTAGGAACTCAATTTTAGTTTCTGATTATGAGAAATGTTATGAAAATTATTTATTATTATTGATATGTATTGCTTTTGTTTTTTACGCTATTTGCCGTAGGCACTTGGCGAAACACACTTATCTATATATATAAAACAAAGTCGGGTTAGTTACACCATTTATAACTGAAGAACGGCTGGACCGATTTTTATGATCTTTGTTTTGTTGGATTTGTCTTCGCTCCGAATAGCATAATAACTATTAAAACATTGGAAAAATTCAACAACAAAAAAATTTATCAAGAAAATTCATTTTCTCATACATTTAGTACATTTTGTTTTTTTTATTTTGTTCGTCTCAATACAGTGGTGGTTTAGGAAAAAAAGAAAAGTCGGAAAAACTCAAAAGGGAAGCCCCTAAAATCTAATAAAAAAAACCTTTTTTTATATGAATTTTGTAGGTGTAGTTTGTATGTGACGAGTGGTGCAGTGGTTAAAGCTTCGGCGCTTGGACCGCAAATCACTGGATACGAATCCGACTGGAGGCTGCATGCACATTTACCATTTTATTTTTTATCCAATTTTTTTTATTTCATCTACTTATCTATTTATATAGATAAAATCTTCGTCCGAATTACGATTTCAGTGCGAATAGTAGATTTTGACAGCTCCAAAAAAAAGTTTTTTTTCCTTTGCGATTTTAATATTAAATTTAATTTATTTTTGGTTTTGGTTATTTCATATTAGTTAAGTGGTTTGTGGTTTAACATATAATATTAAAATAAGTGGTGGAATTTAGTGAAATAAGAGATCGTGTGGTGTATGCCAACAACATCAAGAAAACAGTACTTTTTTGCGTACAATTGTACGTAATTTGTTTAGTGGTACAGAGTGTCCCAACACCGGACACCAGATTTTTTTTTTGGTTTTTTTCATTTTTTATATTCTGCGGAATTCTATTTTCGATCGGGATTTTTAAACGGTAAGTTCCCTTCGAAGATGTTAACTTTGTGAGGTTATCACATTTGTGATTATGCGCACATCGATAATTGATTATGTAATTTTGGATTGTGTGATTTATTTTCCAATATTATTTACTATTTACAATGCCGCGAGCCAGAAGATCTAATCTTTCACCACGAGGCCGTAATGCAATTAGACTTCGGACTATTGCGAATCAATCCACTGCAGATGAACAAGAAATCACACGAGAAGTGCGCCGCGTTAGTACGGCCCGACTTCGCGCTTCACAAAGACAAGCACAAAGAGAGGCATGATACGTCAAATGGCTCAGTCGACAATGAGAAATCGTCGAGCTTATCGCACAGATCAACAACGAGATAATTTTCGACGCGCAAGAAGAAATCCTTCAAGTGTTGATTTGAATCGAATAGCGTTTCAATACGATTGCACAATTGACTACAACTCGCATCCTTTCGTTCGAATTGGCCCAATGGAGTTTGTGTGCGACCATTGCGGTGCATTGAAGTTCGTTGAAGAAACGCCTGGATTGCGCTGAGATTGCCATTATTGCCTGCACCACCTGAACCGTTGCGTTCATTGCTTCGTGGCGAGACACCAGAATCACGACATTTTCTATCCAACACTCAAAGATACAACGGATGTTTGCAAATGACTTCATTTGGAGCAGACATTATTGAAGAACGCGGATTCAATCCAACATTCAAGGTCATTTCTGCTCGAGAGAGTAAACATTCATTTTCTTTTGGTGATCAAAAATCTATAATTCTGACTTCGTCTTCGACTTTACAGATTCAAGGCCAAATTCACCACCGAATTGGGTCATTGCAACCGATTGAAGATGGACAGCATAAATTCATCCAAATCTACTTTATGGGCAATATGGAGGATCAACTTGATCGGCGCCAAACGATCAATACGGCAATGAAAAGGATAGTTCTGCAAGATTTGCAGCAACTACTCCATGAACATCATGCATTGGTTCGGTTGTTTAAAACTGCGTTGGATCGCATGCCAAGTGACGGCTGCAAAGTCGTGATCAGAGCAGATAAACGACGCGCTGGAACACACGAACGCCAATTTAATGCTCCAACAATAGATGAAGTCGCAATTGTGATTGTTGGTGAAAGCGTGGAACCGCGCGATATTGTGCTTACACGTCGCGACACTGGACAACTACAACGAATAAATGAAACACACCGTTCATACGATACATTGCAATACCCGCTGATGTTTTGGCAAGGAGACGATGGATATCACTTCAATATCAACATGATAAATCCATTGAGCGGTGAGTACTGATATCATAATTTGCATTATGACACTGAATTTCACTGATTTCATTTCAGGTGAGGAAACTAACAAGAAGGTTAGCTCGATGAATTATTATGCATATCGTTTGATGATTCGTCAAAATGCTGACAACTATTTGCTGCGATTTCGTCGTTTGCTTCAGCAATATATCGTCGACATGTACGTCAAAACCGAAACAGAGCGCCTCATTTTCATTCGGTTGAACCAAGCTAAACTGCGTTCGGAGGTATATATCCATTTACGCGATGCAATCAGCACCGAAGGAGATGCAGCTAATGTTGGTCGATTGACTATTCTACCGGCGACGTACATTGGCAGCCCGCGTCATATGCATGAATATGCGCAAGATGCAATGACATATGTTCGTCATTACGGTTGTCCAGATCTATTCATCACTTTTACTTGCAATCCGAAATGGATAGAGATTGTTCAACTGCTGCTAACCGGGCAAATAACAAGTGATCGGCACGACATCATCGCACGTGTCTTCAAACAAAAAATCCGGTCGCTGATGAGCTACATTGTTAGGTATTGCGTCTTTGGGGATACTCAATGTTGGATGTATTCAATTGAATGGCAGAAACGAGGCTTGCCGCATGCTCACATTCTTATTTGGTTAGTCGAAAAAATTCGACCAGACCAAATAGATGACATCATATGTGCCGAGATTCCTGATCCCGAAACCGATCCAGACCTGCATGATGTTGTAATTACGAACTGCATGATGTTGTAATCCCCAGTCACAGTGCATGGTCGACAACAAGTGTTCCAAGCGTTATCCACGAAATTTAACCGCAGAGACTATCACTGGCAATGATGGTTATCCACTGTACCGGTGTCAATCACCCGATGATAACGGTAGAACTATCACAACGATAGTGAGAGGAAATGAGTTCGTGGTCGACAACACTTGGATTGTTCCATATTCGCCACTTCTTTCCAAAACTGGAGTGGAGTACTGCAATTCAGTGAAGTCCATCAAATACATTTGTAAATATGTCACGAAAGGCAGCGATATGGCAGTTTTTGGTGTTCAAAATCCCAATACAAACGATGAAATCACGCATTATCAAGTTGGTCGATATGTGAGCTGCAATGAGGCGATTTGGCGTATATTCTCATTCCCTATTCATGAACGTCATCCCACTGTTGTACATTTGGCGGTGCATCTGGAGAATGGTCAACGAGTTTATTTCAACACATCGAATGTTGCTCAACGTGTTGAGACACCTCTAGCAACAACATTGACCAGGTTCTTTCGATTTGTCAAAGTGATCCGTTTGCACGAACATTACTCTACTCTGAGATGCCACGTTATTACACTTGGAACGCCTCATCAAAAAAATTTCAACGTCGGAAGCAAGGCGATAAGGTTCCTGATCATCCAAATGTGCGTTCTACTGATGCTCGTGGTCGCATTTACACAGTTCATCCAAAGAATGACGAATGCTTCTACTTGCGGTTGTTGCTGTCAATGGTGTAGTGTGCCCAACATTTCGTGCTGCATGTCAACAGCTCAACTTGCTTGAAAACGATACTCATTGGGACATGACAAAATCTGAATCAATTATTTCTGCAACTCCAAACCAGATACGCACATTATTTGCTATCATTATTTCGACATGCTTCCCATCAAATCCACGTGAACTATGGAGCAAGTACAAGAATGACATGTCAGAAGACATTCTACATCGAATTCGTGTCAGTTTCGGAAATCCCGATCTCAAAGTGAATGAGGAGATAAATAACCAGGCTTTGCTTTTGATCGATGACATGTGTTTTCGCATGTGCGGCAGTTTGTTAGTCAAATTAGGAATGCCAACGCCATGTCGTGGAATGAACGACGCTTTCAATCGAGAATTGGAACGTGAACATGAATATGATCGAGATGCATTGAACCAATCAGTTCGAACAAATGTACCATTGTTGAACCCCCAACAGAAAGGAGTGTACGACACGTTAATGAACGCAATTCATGATGGAAATGGTGAATTATTTTTCCTCGATGCGCCCGGTGGAACTGGGAAGACATTCCTCATGTCATTGATTTTGGCCACTGTTCGTGCGAGATCCGATATTGCTGTAGCAGTTGCTTCTTCTGGGATAGCGGCCACATTGCTAGAAGGATGCCGAACAGCTCATTCAGCGTTGAAATTGCCGCTAAACCTTCAATCGGCTGAAAACCCGACATGCAATATTGCAAAACACTCAGCAATGGCGAAAGTTTTGGTAGCAAGTAAAATCATCATCTGGGATGAATGTACAATGGCGCACAAACGCGCATTGGAAGCACTCGGTAGAACTATGAAAGATCTACGCAATGACTCAATTCAACTGTCCGGCGATTTCCGTCAAACAATACCAGTCATTCCAAGATCGACTGCTGCTGATGAAATAAACGCTTGCCTCAAATCATCGACTCTGTGGTGTTATGTGAAGAAACTTCAGCTGACGACAAACATGCGAGTTGCATTGTTAAACGATCCATCTGCCGAAGAATTCTCTAAGCAATTGCTGACTATCGGTAATGGCCGTGTTCCGGTCGACAAATCGAACGGATTGATTTCGTTTCCTCAGAACTTTTGCATTTTTGTCTCAACGAAGGACGAGCTCATCAACAAAGTGTTCCCGAACATCATTACTAACCACAAAAATCACAATTGGGTGAGTGAACGAGTAATTCTTGCGGCAAAGAACAAAGATCACTTTGGATCACTTAAATTTTACAATTCAAATTCTAATCGTCGGTCCACTTCATTCCTTCAAATCTATCGACTGTGTGACAAACGACGACGAAGCAACCAACTATCCAACTGAATTTTTAAATTCATTGGATCTGGCTGGCCTGCCACCGCACAATTAACAACTAAAAGTTGGCTCGGTAATCATCATGCTACGAAACCTGAATCAACCAAAACTATGTAACAGAACGCGTTTGGTGGTGAGAAAACTCATGGGCAATGTGATTCACGCGACGATACGATACTCCAAGGGAAGTTCAAAGGTGAGGAAGTTCTCATTCCGAGAATTCCGATGATCCCAACCGATATGCCATTCGAGTTTAAATGAATTCAATTTCCGATTCGTCTTGCATTCGCCATGACGATCAACAAATCACAAGGCCAATCCTTGAGTGTTTGTGGCCTAAATCTAGAAAATGAATGTTTCTCTCACGGCCAATTGTACATAGCATGTTTACGTGTAAACCATCCGCTTTATTCGTTCTCGCACCTAACAATAAAACAAAAAATGTCGTATATCACAAGGTGCTACAATGAAGGGAATCGACTCCATTGCAACCCACCCAGCAAATAGTTTAAAAGAAAGTAGTGCAACAATGCTACGCGAACCATTTCGATTCAATTCAATAAAACGAAAGCCTTGCTGCCACGTGAATTACATTCATTTCAATGTAATTAAAATATATTTCATTTTGATTTTTGTAATTTCATTGAATTTAATTAATTTGGAGTATTCATTTAATATTAACAAAAAACTCAATCTAATTAAGCTAATAACTTTAAAAAACATTTATTGATTTTGAGGCGGTACGAAGTTCGCCGGGTCAGCTAGTACTTAATAAACACATTTTTATTAATCACTTGTTTTTTGTTTCGCAGAATTATTTTGAATAATTTTCAAAAAGTTTAAAAAATCACTCGATCGATTTTGACTTGTTAGGTCATCATCAGGAGTATCTACTGATTTGTATAAATAAAAATTTTGTTATATAGCAGAAAAAAGCAAAAAATAAATAAAAGAAGGAGGGACAAAAAATAAGCAATAAAAATTAATCTACGGATCGCGCAGGCAGGCGGTGAGTCAAAGGTTGAGTAACAAAATTCAACTTATATTATTGCGTAAGTGAGAATAGAAAAGGGTGGGGTCTGTAATTGGTGAGAACCGGATTTCTCTCTGTTCGTTAAGGATATTTTGGTTAAGAAATATTGATTTTCTAATTTCGTAAGATTCTAAGGTATCTAAACGTCTGCCTTTGGGTTGTATATGTAATATGTCTAAATTGTTCAAGCTAGCTGTATGATTTTCTGAAGTTAAATGGTTATGGAAAGTTGATTGATTGCAACCAGATAAATGTTCTTTAGCTCTAACTCCAAAATTGCGCCCAGTCTGACCAATATAGGAGAAACTAAAGATTATATGACGAAAATAAGGATTGTTATTTGATATGATCATTTGTTCGAAGAAATTCATGAAAATTTCCGCCAACAAAGGTAACACAGGCGAGCCCATTTGTAGACCAGCAGCGAATTTGAAATATGTATTATCAAAACAGAAATAATTTTGTTTAATACAAGTCTCAAAAACTAACTTCAGTTCACGCGTAAGCTCTCATCTACAACATCCCTATCTAAGTAATTACAAACTATTTGGGACAAAGTATTAATTGGAAGAGAAGTGAAAAGACTGGCAACGTCAAATGAAACTAGTTTTGAATGTAACGAATTGTCGACGTCTTGAATTTTGTTAATCAATTCTACCGAGTTCTTAACCGAGTAAGCCGAAAAGAAATTAGTATGACAATTGCAAACATTTATGAAACCCTAAAGCTCAAAACAGAACAAGAGCGAAGGCGGCGAGCGAAATCGCCTGTCATATTAGAAAACACCGAAATCATGCAAAACAAACACAACCATCAACGCAGGCGACGACGATTTTTTCGTTGAAAAAATTTAGAGTCTATTTTTGTTGCCGACGAAACAATGTTGCCAACTGTTTTTTATATATGTATAAGTTGGCATCAATTAACCGTCATATTATTAACCATTTTTTTCAATCTAGTAGCCTAATGCAATGCCTTCTAAACTACTGGCCGCTTACACCAACTGATGACGACACGCTAAGTCGACGGTTCAACTAGATGGCAGATAAATTTTAAAAAGGAAAATTACATCACAAAATATATTTAGTTGCAATTATTACATCGAAGTAGAAGGTTATTCATTTTTTATTTCCGTTTTCCAGTTTTTTCTAGTTTTTGGCTCCGCCTCGTTCAGGTTCTCATAAAACCAAAATAAATTTCGTCGTACAAAATTACAAAACAATAAAAATATTATTTCTCTCTCCAGTTGTTTTGTAATTTTGTTAATTTGTTTACTTGTTTAGTTTCGAACAAACTGTTGAAGTAGAAGGATATTCGTTTTTTAATTTTTCTAGTAATGCATGTACATTTTTATTTTAGATTTTGGCATTTTTTTGTCATTTTTATCCAACATAAGTCGATTTGTAATATCATCTAATTCAAAATTGTTGTAATTGGTACGTAGATTCAATAAAAATAGGAAAATAAGTACGGATATCATGTAAAATACAGAAGAAATGTATCGTACCGTAAAGCTTCGACTAATTATGTGATACTAAATGAAAATGACAATAAAATACAAAAATGGAATGACAAAATAGAAACAAAATGATCACATAATATTCTCTGCTCTCACGGTTTTATTTATATTTTTGTGGTGGAATACACTAGAACTTTGTATTACGTTATCTAAATAGGCGCATTTCTTTAAATTCTCATTAACTTCTTGAATGTGGATTGAAAAAATTCAATTTATGAATTAAGAAAATCAATTACACTAAAATTGTTCATAATTTATTAATTTATTGTATAATAATTCTGATTTTTATTTGTTAAGTTTGTGAAATTTATTGCCGTCGTAATAAGGAGGCAAAGTGTATTATTTTTACTTAATTATGGTGACATCTGGTTGTCGACTTAAGTTGTCGTCATCAGCAAAAAATGATTGTTGTCACAGGCCAGTACTATAGAAGGCACTGCCTAATGCCACAACGTCATGTGTCAAAAACACAGAAGGTTATGCCGTTTGGTTGTTTTTTTATTGCCATACGCTGACGCTTTTGTTCTGTTAGCTACAGCGATATCGCGGCGATATTTTTTATTTATTCGTCGACGCTTGCCGTCGTCGCTCTTGTTCTGTTTCTAGCTTTACATAGATTGTAGGCAGGAGCATTACAATACGCAAATATTGGTCTAATCGGAATGCCTTCCTTATGGATTTTTGGTAAACCATAAAGGATCGGGGCAGATGGATTCATGACAGAGTACTTTCAACCAGTTCCATCAAATAACTTCTGGCATTGGTTGATACACTTACTAACCGAAGTCTTAAAAGATTTAGTTGGATCTTTGCCAAGCTCCATTGCTTTGCTTTCTGTAATAAAATCAGAAATTTTATTGCAGTAATCGACTTTTGTGAGCACGGAAATTGTATTGCCTTTATCCGCTTTAACCTAGAGTTGATCGCCTTTCCAAAACTGGTGTCTATAGGATCAATTGCAATGATTGTAGTTTCTCCTATATTGGTCAGTCTGGGCGCAATTTTGGAGTTAGAGCTAAAGAACATTTATCTGGTTTCAATCAATCAACGTTCCATAACCATTTAACTTCAGAAAATCATACAGCTAGCTTGAACAATTTAGACATATTACATATACAACCCAAAGGCAGACGTTTAGATACCTTAGAATCTTACGAAATTAGAAAATCAATATTTCTTAACCAAAATATTCTTAACGAACAGAGAGAAATCCGGTTCTCACCAATTACAGACCCCGCCCTTTTCTATTCTCACTTACGCAATAATATAAGTTGAATTTTGTTACTCAACCTTTGACTCACCGCCTGCCTGCGCGATCCGTAGATTAATTTTTATTGCTTATTTTTTGTCCCTCCTTCTTTTATTTATTTTTTTCTTTTTTCTGCTATATAACAAAATTTTTATTTATACAAATCAGTAGATACTCCTGATGATGACCTAACAAGTCGAAATCGATCGAGTGATTTTTTAAACTTTTTGAAAATTATTCAAAATAATTCTGCGAAACAAAAAACAAGTGATTAATAAAAATGTGTTTATTAAGTATTGTTTTTGTGTTGTACATTATTGTCAGTAATATTGAATTATGAATAAATTAATTAAATAGTTCTTACTTTATATAGTGATAATTCGAAAAAAGTTCCAATTACGGAAAAATTGTGCGAGCCACAACAGTTGCTTTCAAATCAACCAGAAATTCAAAATGTACCAAGTAGGAGTCGGTTAGTATAATATTGATGATGATAATGAATCTGATTCATCTGAAGATTCCCGTGCCAGAAAAAAAATAAATCCGAATGGGAGCCAAGATTTCCATGGTTAAACAAAGTAGTTTTACCATATATTAAATATCTTATACATATATAGGACGTTCTTGTTTTTTGTTTCTCTTATCCTATCGTAATTAGATTTTTTGACACGGTGTCACTTTTGTCGTTTTTTTCGATCTTCGAAAAAATATTCGAACTTCCAAGTAAGTACATATATAAAGATCGGTAACCATTTAAAACTTTTGCTGGTGTCAAAAGCGTCTCATAAAACTCGTCCAGAGACGATTAAATTATTCGAAATTGAAGACATGTTAGAATCGGTTCAAAAATACTAGCATCATCAAACTCTTAAATGCAACCTCGATTTTGGTTTTTCTGAAACTTTGGTTTCATTTTGACACCTAGATATTTTTTACTTTATTCTAATAATTATAATTATGTTTTACTTAATTAAATACATTTTAGTGTTAAATTATTTATAATTTTATATATACACAAGTAAGTACATATATCAAGTCTAAAGATGATGTATTGATGGTCGGTTGTGGTAATTTAAAGCTAAGTGCCGATCTTTGCAATTCAAGAAAATTACAAATATTGATATTTCATCAGCGACCATAAAGCAATTGAACGATATGAATAAAATACAAAGACCCGATATGAATTTTACACAAATGAACGCATTATATATGAGTTAATGATGGTGAATTCGCCGTGGTACTGGATAGAGGTACGTTGGATGCCTAATGTCTGACGATTCGGTAGAGAAGCAGCAAAATAAAAAAAATTTTTTAGCGAAATTGATCGCGTTATTAACGATTGTAAAAGTTGGAAAAGCGCCGCTGGTGGATCAGATTGAAACTAACTTAACTACAAAAATGACATGTGTGATCGATATGCCGAAAAATCAAGGATATACATAGATTCATGTTTTTTAAATTACATAAGCCACAAAATCACTTATTATACAAAACTATATCATTTTTAATTAATATATTTAAACAAAATTAAACCAAGCAAAGCTAGCACAATAAAAAGATAAATAATCGCCGATTGTTTATTATCTTTATGCATGCGGCATATAAATGTCAAAATTTATAGTTATCATAATTCAAAAAAAATCCGCTACGTGGATTCCGTGATGAATCGTCAATACAAAGTAGAATATTAATCGCTTAGATTTAGTTTGAATTTCTAATAGTGTTTTAGCGCTCGCTCTTGCGAGCAAGCTTATACAAAGACTTAGGCCGTCTGTCTGTTGGCACTATCACAGCAAAAACTATACACACCAGAGAGCTCAGAATTTGCACACAGATAGATACTACTCTAAAAAGGTCACATTTAAAATTTGGGAACTCTAGGTCAAGTAGTTTTCGAGATATTCAACTTTTTCTAAAAATAGAGCTCATACAGATGCGGCTGTCTACTTTTTTTTAAATTTTCAATTATTATTCTAGGCATACTTTTATCTAAAATAAAAAGAGTGTTATTTCAAAACTAGTTTCTGTAATATTTTTTTGATTTGCTTAAGATTCTATTCATTTTTTGTCTATTGCGCTAATTTGTTGTATTAGCACCTTAGTTGTTTCAGAATGTGTTTAAGTGTTTAAGCTGTCAAGAATACGGTCACTCAAGGACATATTGCAAGTTGATATCAGTGTCGTATGCGGCGACCTACACAAAACCAAAAGTTGCCCAAAACCAAAGAACTCTTCAACTGAAAGGAAATGCAGCAATTGCGGTGGAAACCACACTGCAAACTACCAAGGATGCCCAGTCTACATAAATATTAGTCAATTGTCACGTCCCAGGAGGCAGTATAAAACTACAGCAGATGCGCAGAACAATATACCTCCGCATACGCCAAATGACTCTCGTTCGCACAGAACACCAACCAGCAAACCAACATACACAAGCGTTCTTCAAGGTGAATCCTCAAATGTTGAACCTGCCTTGAATAACTGCATGCAAATGATGATGCAATTAATGACAACAATGCAAAATATGCTACAAGCAATGCTACAAAATCAAACCACTATGATCCAGAAACTAGAATGTCTCCGATAAACTATCTGAAGATATGTCACTGGAACGCAAACGGTATAAGCCAACACAAACTTGAATTAGCACATTTCCTAGCTAAACACGAAATTGATCTTATGTTAGTTTCTGAAACCCACTTAACGGATAAACACAATTTCAGAATTAATGGTTACGAAGCTTATGATACAAAACATCTCTTGGGCAGAAGTCGAGGAGGAACTGCTATAATTATAAAAAAGCGGACGTGCCGTGTGTGTTGACCTCGACAAAGAAAGCTTAGTCATCGCTTCAATATATTGCCCTCCAAATAATAAAGTTTCGGCAGATATCTACAAACGATTTTTTGCAACCCTGGGTCAACGTTTTATGGTCGCCGGCGACTTTAATGCCAAACATACCTACTGGGGTTCAAGATTGACTACTCCAATGGGACGTCAATTAATGAATGTTATTCAAGAAAACCACTACGATGTTGCGTCGTGTGGCCATCCAACTTATTGGCCTACTGATCGTCGAAAAATTCCTGACGTCCTAGATTTTGCAGTCACAAGTAAAATAAACCGAGAAATAATCCAAGCTAAACCACTTGTAGAATTATCTTCTGACCACTCTCCGGTCTTACTACATTATTGGGCCGACCAAAAGCCATGTTCCTCAAATAATTATCTAACAAACACCTTCACTAACTGGTTGAAATTCAAGATGTACATCAGTTCACATATCGACCTAACGTCTAAACTGCAGACGACGAACGATATAAACATTGCTATGGAAAACTTTAATGATCTACTAGTCAACGCAGCTATCTCGGCCTCGCCTAAACCGAAGAGCAAACATACAAGACACACCATAACATCCGCTGAAATAGAAAAAATGTTAACAGAGAAACGTCGCTCAAGACGTATCTGGCAAATTAATCGATCACCAGATGCTAAACATAACTTTAATCAGGCAAAAAGAAAACCGGCCCCATAACAATGAAGAAGCTCCTCCTAACATCCAGGAGCAATGGCACGCTAAACAGTCAGCCATAACAACCGCGGCGCAAAATACCATCGGAAGAAGACCTTCGAGGCCCCGCAACGATTGGTTCGATGATCAATGCCGAAGGGTCGTCGAAAATAAACGAACGCTTCGTGAAAAATGGTTGGCTCGCAATACCAGAAGCACTCTAGCAGAATATCTCCGCGCTAGGAAAGCCACGATTAAATTCCTTCGACAAAAGAAGCGCAAACATATGAGATTATGCATCGAAAACATCAGCTTGTTACGATTACATGATCGTAACAAGCGCTGTTTGTATTTTTTATTCCCCTCGGTTTGTGTCCTCACTTTCGGAGTTGTTTAATGTTTGTACACGTCGTGGTGATGGCGCGAGGGTGAGAAAGATGATGGGAGAGAGAACAATGTGCATCGGGTGTGTGCAAAGTAAAACGTTTTGGAAAAAATGTTTTTCTTATATGTCTCTCTTTTTTATCAACGAAAATTTGGTATAAAGGAGAGACAGAGAAGAGAGATGCATTTTCTTCAAAAACGTTTTACGAGCTGTGCGACGCTCGAATGTTTTTTTTTGGTGAGGCATTCAATTTTTGGTTTTTGAGTAAATTTTACCACACGGAGTATTGGTATTTTGGTCAGTGTTCCAAAAGTTCTTTCATGACATTATTATTTTTTTCATAAATTGAGTGTTTGAAATATATTTAGAAAATATATAATAAATAAAATTCCTTATGTATAATATAAAATAAAACTAATTAATTTTTTTTGCAAAGTGTTAATTTATAAAATAAATTGAAAACATATAAAATATTGTAGTGAATAGAAAAAAAAAATATTTTGTTAAGTTTTATTATGTCTTCATCAAACGTCATAGATTTATCATTACGTATATTTCGCATATATAAATATATTATGTATATTTATTTATTATATTATAATAGAAAATAATAAAATAATTGTGTTAAATAAAAATAAATTACAAAATTTTGTTTGAAGAATGATTATTGTTATCTCATGACAAAATAATTATTTACATGAAAGTAGTTCGCCATTTTGTAGTAACCGCAGTGCAACGGGAATGTGGATTTTTCGGGTTTGTGCGAGCCAACGCCCAACGTATTTTGGCGGCCAGGCGAGGCCAAAATAGTTATCGGCATCAAGCCGCAACGGTACGGGTGGCCAACCGGCTCCTCGTGTTTTCTGTTTTTGGTTATCGGGGAGAGGCCCCGCAACGATACGGTAGCCAACCGGCTATTGTTTATTTTTTGAGTTTTGTGGTATCGGGGAGAGGCCCCGCAACATTACGGTAGCCAACCGGCTATTGTATTTTTTATCGGTGGTCTGCCGCAACGCAACGGCACCAAGGCCGCAACCCAATTTTTTATCGGGGAGAGGCCCCGCAACAATAACGGTCGCGCAAGACCGCAACAGATTATTTTTAATAATTAAGGTACTTTTTTTTGGTTAATTTTATTTAAATTTTTGTTTATTTTTTTATATATTTTAAATTTTTTTTTCCCTGATTAAATTTTAAATTTTATTTGTTGTAATCGGGCGCCGCACCGCGGGTGCACGCTCGGTGCATGTTGCTTTCTCTCTCTCTCTCATTCTCTCTTATCTTGGTGCGGGTGGAGGGGGGAAGTTGTTTCATTTGGTTTTTTGTTTTTGGGTTTTTTTTTCGGTAAATAAAATGAATTATTAAATTTTTTCGGTTAGGTGTGTTGGGAGCGGAGACTCCCTCTGTGTCGGTTTAGTGTTTGCGGTCCCTTGGTGCCCGCATCCAATTTCGTAACCGGGGCTTTGCCCTGTTTGAATTCGAATGGATGCGCGCACCAAGGCACCTCTCTCCCATTTATAATTTTGAGTTGTTCGTTCCTCAGGTTCCGGCCGACGAATTTCGGCGGAACTCCGGTTTTATTATTATTTGCGTTTCATTTTTTTAAAATTATCTGTATGATCACGGTGTAAGCCAGGAGCCCTGCATGCCTCAAACCCCACGACCCTCGCACTTCTCGCTGAGAACGTAGCCGGCAAAACATCACCGTGGAGGCCTCTGCAGGAGCTTAGTGAATATCTGCAGGTTGGCAGTAGCCAGCCTGTAACAAGCTTCCAAGCGGAAGTAGGAAACTCAAGGGACTGTTTTGCCAACGCCAGGAATCTCACTAAAGACTTCCATCCAAGAAGTACAGCCATCAAAGACGGGAATGGAGAGCTGAGAACAAACGTGGCTGATGTTCTCTCAGTATGGCAAACCTACTTTCAAAATCTGCTAAATCGGAATGACGAAGTTACCCCCATTAGAGCAATAGCTCCGCCAGGTGAAGAGTTCTTTGTCGAATATCCCACAGTAGAGGAAGTAGACGCAGCTATTAGTCGATTGAAAAACGGCAAGGCACCCGGTCTCGATGGAATCCCCGCAGAACTCGGAGGCGCTACACTTGCAACAAGTTTATACGATCTCGTCGTTTGTATTTGGGACCAAGAAGAGTTGCCGGAGAACTGGAAGACCGCACTCATATGTCCGTTGCATAAAAAAGGCGACCGTATTAAATGTGAAAACTTTCGTGGCATAGCTCTATTGAACACTGCTTACAAAGTGTTGGCTAATGTTGTACTTGCCAGATTCATCCCTTTCGCCGAAAACATCATTGGCGACTATCAGTGTGGTTTTCGTCCCAACCGATCGACCACTGACCAGTGTTTCACCATGAGGATGATCTTGGAAAAATGTTGGGAGTACAACATAACCATACATTAGCTATATATAGACTTCAGACAGGCGTATGACAGTATAAACCGCGACAACCTATGGGCCGCGCTCATATGCCTGGGAATCCCAGAGAAACTCGTTTCTCTGTGCAAATTAGCAACATCCGGGTCTGTATGTAGAATCGTAATTGAAGGATCTGTGTCAGACCCCTTTGAAATAACATCTGGTGTTCGACAGGGCGATGCACTCGCGCCTTTGCTGTTCAATCTGGCGCTTGAGTACGTAGTGAGGAAAAGCAACATCGAAACCTCGCGCTGTATATTTAATAAGTCAGGCCAAATTCTTGGATATGCAGATGATATCGTGCTTCTTGGCCGAAGACCTAGCGATATCAAAGACAGTCATACCGCTCGATCGCTGCGCAAGAAGACTTGGTTTGGAGGTGAACAGCAGTAAAACCAAATATTTAGTAACACCTAGGAACATCTCTACGGCAAATCTCGGAATTGGCGACCACAACTTTGATAGCGTCGAAAACTTTAAATACCTCGGGTCAGTTATAACATCGTCGAATGATATGCAGGCAGAAATAAAAGCCCGAATCGCTGCCGGACAACGAGTTTTCTACGCCAAAATTATTGCGATCGAAACATCTATCGCAGTCGTGCAAGCTCGCACTTTATAAAGCACTTATAAGACCTGTGCTGGCTTTCGGAAGCGAGAGCTGGACCATGACCACTAACGATTGTAGATTATTATCTACCTTCGAAAGGAGGGTTGCCCGTTCAATCTTTGGTCCAATTAACGTTGCGAACAACGAATATCGGATTCGTATGAATCACGAAATAAAGCAACTCCTCGGAGGCAGCGATATTATCGGATTCATCAAATCCAATCGAGTGAGATGGCTCGGCCACGTTACAAGGTCTCCCCAACAACGGATGATAAATAAAGTGTTCCACCAACAACCAGCCGGAGTACGTCGTAGAGGAAGACCCCGACTACGCTGGCGCGACGACATCGAACAAGATCTACGAACATTAGGATGTCGAAACTGGAGGACGAGAGCGGTGGATCGAGATGGATGGAGGGCCTTAGTGCAGGCGGCGAAACCCCTTCATGGGATGTGAAGGCCAGAGAGAGAGAGAAAAATATGGCTAAAGAAATGGAAGATAAAGGTCAATGAAGAGAAATCGACCCACGTAACATTCACTTAAAATAAGCTTACTTGTCCGCCTGTCACAATGAACGGAATACCAATCCCTCAATCAAATGGAGCAAAATATCTAGGCGTCCATCTAGATCAACGGTTAACTTGGCGAAAACATATTGAAATGAAACGAGACCATATCAAATTAAAAATTGATAAAATGCATTGGTTGATGGGGAAATATTCAACTATTGACCTAGAATACAAACTTCTTCTGTATAATACAATGATTAAACCAATTTGGTCGTATGGTTGTCAATTATGGCAGTCAACCTCAAATTCGAATATCGACATTGTCCAATGAACACAGTCAAAAATTCTGAGAATGATTACAGGAGCACCCTGGTTCGTAAAAAACAAAAATATACATAAGGACCTTAGCATCCTAACTGTCAAAGATGAATTGAAAAAGATGCGGATCAGCTATGCAGGGAAACTGGTATCTCATCCGAATTTGCCGGCGCGAAACCTACAAGATATACCTACGTCTTCGCGATTAAAGAAGAAAACGATGGCTGTAATAGCATAAATTAATAAATTATTAAGTTTACTTATTGAACAAAAGTAGATTCTGCTCCCGCAGATTTACATAATTACCTTAGTTTTTAAGATTTGAAAACTTATTGTTATTTTCATGTTTTGAAAGATTCAATTAATAAAGATAATTGTTAAAAAAAAAAAAAAAAAAAAAATGTATTAAAAAAAAGGTTGAAAATGATCACCAATCGCCAATAATTGTGAATTTATGGTACTTGTGAAACAATTGGAACGAGAATTATCCGTATCCGTTAGCTCACCATTTCCTTGGTACAAGCTCACAATTCATTTATGTCAGTATTTTAAAGTAATTTAACATTACATATACATACTATGTACATGGCTTTTTATATTTAATAATGAAGATCAACCTTGAAGTAGCCGGTGTATCGTGTATCGTGTATCACTATTACTGGCACTTACTTGCAATGTACCCATTAGTACGTTCATTTATTACAAATTCCTTCGTTTCATAAAAACTGTTTTGAACTTTTGTGATAAGGATTTAGTGAAATCTCATCTCGCTTGCCGATTAAACGAGAAACTTTTGAACCACTAATCAAAATAGCTAAACAGCTTTAATGCCGACGGCATTCCATATAAAATATACAGAATTAATTTTGCACTGTACACACTCACCAATTTGTTGCTGTTCGCGTTCAATTCCATTAGTAACATCGAAAAATCCCAGTAACACCAGCATCAGCAGTTTGTTAATCCAAATAAATTTCATCGTTTTATTTACAATTCGATAAATTCCACACAAACCAAAATTCTCTTTCAAATTTTTTTTTTTTTAATTTTAATTAAAATAAATAAATTTTTCTTTAATTATTCCAAATTAAACACTTAAATACCACTCGAAACAATAATATCAACACACTATTTAGTATATTATACTATTATACACTCTATGTTGTAACACTTACGTTAAAAAAAATATGTTTTAATTAATAACTTAATTAAAACAAATTTGTATTTTTAATTAATTTCATATTTTGATGTGCGCGCACGACATAATTTAAATTAATTTTTGAATAGTTTTGTGTTTACGAAATGACCACGCGTGAATTAATTAATTATCAAAATTATTTTAATTACATAATTTTACGTATCTCTCTTAATTTTTATGCACATAAAAGAAATTTAAAAACGAAAAAAAAAACAAATTTAAGACGTTAAGAACGCGCGCGTACATATATAAATAAATGAGGAAGACGTTAACGGACGAGACGACATCGAACCAATTGTATGAAACGACAAAATACAACTAAAATAGAAAACCAAATTTTATTTTTATTATTATTTTGAAAATGTAAGAAGAAAATATAAAAAAAAGAAAAGAAAAAAATTAAGAAAGAAAGACGAAAAAATCAAAATAAATATAAACATAAATAAAGACGTGAGGGTGTAAGTAAGTACTTGGTGGTCAAATTGTTAGTACATTTGGCATTTTGTTGTAATTTGTTGGATGCAGTTTGGGAACGATTGTTTTCTAATGGCAGGAGAGTTTTGTGAGGTAAGAAAATTCGTTACAGAAATCTCATCAAAGATAGTCAACTAATTCGGTTACATTTGATAAATCGTTTTCAGGCTTAAAATCTTGCGTGCAACCAAAAAATTATAACCATCATAAGATGTT
This sequence comes from Nephrotoma appendiculata, assembly GCA_947310385.1. Taxonomy (NCBI): domain Eukaryota; kingdom Metazoa; phylum Arthropoda; class Insecta; order Diptera; family Tipulidae; genus Nephrotoma; species Nephrotoma appendiculata. The sequence goes on from OX371223.1 coordinate 144,815,349, forward strand.
GAGATCTTTCCACTTCAGATACATTTTTAATAAGTTTTGTAGCAATAAAAGGTGCAGGAAAAAATTAAAGGAGTTAATTTTAAGCATTATAATTAAGTTCATGATATCGGAATTAAAATTTTGGCAGTATGGCCTGGGTAGTATGGGTAAAATAATCGAAGCGCGTTTAAAGAATTGGGAAACCATTATTTATTATGGAAAACAGGCTCTCCCATTCGTCCTTTATGACACCCCCATATATTCAAATCCATGAGAAATACTTTGTAAATAACTACTGAGTGAAGTTTCTGGCAAAATAATAAAATATACAATGTGGCCCATAGCTACTTAGAATTGAAAAAAATACTCAAATATTGAAATTTCATAATAATATTTGGAAAAATAAAAAAATATTTATTTTTGGAAATAGTTTTGAGGGAATTTTATAAAATGATATTTTTCAACAAAAAACACATACCACAAATTGCGCAGAGGTGATCGAAGTGGTCCTGAATTAGTAGTTGATATACGAAGTTAATCTTTCGAAATCTCCGAGACTTTTGTTATTCGATAAAGAATATCATTGAGTGTAATACAAAAATTAAATATGTATTTTCAAATGTTTAAGAAGTTTTTGCTTATTTTAATTCTCAAATGACAAAACAAAAAATTCGAGCATTTGGTTAGGTAAGATTATCCATATGGATTGGGATATCCATATGAATGGGTGAATGCGTGAATAGCCTTACCTGCGTATACGGATCTCTGCGCAGGTTGACCTGTATTTCTCCGATACTCATGGGAAAGCAATGGAAGATACACAAAAAAAACAATAAAAACAAGGGGACCGGTACCCACCAAAAACCGGAAAGTATGAAAGAGAGGAGTAACTCTAACCAGAAAGGAGCAGGCTCCCTCAGCTGAGGCAGAGGCAAGCGACTCTATGGCATCGAAGCCAGGAGGAAGCGGAACCGTCAAACAGAAAAGCGGAGAATTGAGAGAGATACCCCAGCGAAGCGAAGGTACAGGGAGACACGGTTGGCGTTTAGAATTCTGGATAAACTGGCTGCGACCCCTGAAGGGCGGTTTACAGTAGATCAGAACGAATCTGTAGCATGGGCTAAGAAAACTGTCGGCTGCGATAGCTCGGAGTGTCTAAAAGATAGAGGTCCCGGTAGGAGGTTGAAGTGGGCGGCAGTAAGCGTGCCAAAGTGCAAGCAGACATGACGTCAGCAGAAACTGAAGATATTCAATGAAATCCTGAAGGAGCACGTGTTGATGCTAGCCGTCATTGACAGAGGTCAGGAAGATGGGAGCATTACGTCGGAGAAATTGAGGATAGTGTACAATGCACTAAACTCCATATTCTTGAGGATCCTGACAGAAAATCCGGGATCCCCTCGTTCTGCAAAGATGCAGGATGACACCAAGGGCACGTTAAGTTAACTGCGTGCTCGGACCAGAGTTCGGTCGATCTTTATAAAAGAGAAGTGGCCAAGAAGAAGAGAAATCCCAAGCAGGCCGAGGGCACGTGTCTGATTACCAACCGAACCAGAAAAGAAAGAAGAGGTCATTCAGATCATTCTAGCCAGTAATCCCTATCTTCCAACGGAAGGATGGATGATTGTGAAGCAAGAAGAGGGTAAGGGGGGTTTAGATTGGCAATCATGCTGATCAATAAGGAATCCCTGGCTTCCCTTGCTAGATCAAAGGGAGTGATTAACTTCGGGTTCGGGTCGATCACTCTTAAAGTTTATAAGAAGGATGAGGTCGATAAGGGCGCGGAATCCCAGCCTGGGAGCGACGGCGAACAGACCCAGCAGGAGACTGTCAAGCGGCCGAGGACGAGAAGAGGTTGGTGGGGAGAGGTAGTATTCTCTCTCTGGAGTTCGATGGGGACAGCCCATCAAACTCAAAACGACAGGGACTGGTGACCAAAGCAATGATTCAGATGACACTATCCTTATGCAGGGAGTGCAAGGAGAGGTGAGTAAGGTAGACTACAATGATTAGCATTGTACAAATAAATCTACATCACACGAAGGCTGCCTCAGAAGCTCTCGTGCTCCGACTGACTAAGTCAGATAAAGACTTAAATAAATTATTATACTTAATCAACTCTGAAAAGATCAGATCGTGTATTTTAGCGAAAAACAATTTCAATATTTTTCTTCTTCCACAATTTAGTGGCGGGGACGTTACAGCGGTGAGCATTGTGGTTGGCTGTGAAAAATTATGGCTAGCCTCAAAATATAAAGATCGCGAGAAAGAGGACCTCAACATCAAACCTGTTGCCCGGAAAGCCTTCAAGACTCCCAGAAGAACAAACTGGGACAAATATGGGCAGGTGTTGGAGGAACTATTGCTGCCGGAGGTTCCTGGACTTCCGACGACAGTAGAGGAATTAGATTGCATGGTTGATATTATCACAAAGGCATGCAATCTTTCATTTAATGCTGCGTGCCCCCTTATAAAACCTGGGGGCAGGCAGAAACCGACATGGTGGACCACGGAGTTGGGAACCTATCGGAGAGCGTGTAGGACAGCCTTTAATAAGGCTACGAACATAAGGGGAAAATCAGTATTGGGACCCCTATAAGGAGGACCTAAAAAGTGCAAAAAAGAGTTGAGGAGAGCACAAAGAGGGTCTTGGAGACTCATCTGTTGTAGAATGGAGGTGGTCTCTGAGACTTCTCGCCTTAGGAAAATTCTAGCTATACTAACTCAACCAGTCCGAGTTACTTAATTAGGCCAGACGGGTATGGAGGTTTCCAGTGCGGAATCATTGAAGCTTCTCATTGAGACCCATTTTCCGGGAAGCGTTGTTGGCTCGATGGAGCCTGGAGCTCATCGATGAATACCTTTAACAGATGTAGATGGCATCATGGACAGGGACGAATCCTATGGGCGCTGAACGGTTTTAAGCCTTATACATAAGGCAGGCCCGGATCAGATTATACCAGCAGAGAACCTTTGTGAAGATAGCCCAATTTTCTATCCCAGAAAATCGAAAAAGTTGTTTATGGCAATACTATACATTTTTATGTATACTATTGCGACATTTAATTATTAATTATAGCAATAAATCTAAATTTGGCAATTATTCCAGGACATTTTTTGAAACTTTTTCAATTTTTTTTTATACTTAGTTTGACACTTGAAGAATTGTATAAATTGTGGAAAAGCGGGGGTTTGGGGCCCTCATCTTCTAAGGTACACAACGAATTAAAATTACATTAAAAAATATTTTGTATATACTGATAGTTGGATTTTTTTAACATTTGTGGTACTATCAGAAGAAGCGATAAGAGCGATAAAAAGCAGGAGGTCTGCAAGGTTGACGAAGCAATTGATATTAGTAAAAAAAAAATATTGGAAAAATAAAAAAGTGAAAAATTTTCCCCTCCTAAAAACTGCACGGAAACAATCCTGCATTTAAAAATGTATACTGCTTACCTAATTTTCTCGATGTATACGTAAGTAAAATTACGCCAAATATACCGACAGCGAAAATCAAAAATTACTTTAAATATTCCTCCTTCACCAAAACGCAATATTTTTACTCTCATCCCAGAAAAATGTTTGTGTCATGATAGTTTTAGCTGTCATGACAGTAAGTTTTCGGGGCTGACAGTAAAAATTTCGAGATTTTTTGGGCTGAGTGTAAAAAAAATGTCATGATAGCAATAATTAGTGTTGCCATCGCATTTTTCGGGGATGGAATTTGGGCTATCTTCACATACATCAGATCCAAAGGAACTCTGCAGTTATCCTCTCATGGCTGGATGTTATCTTCAGGGGATGTCTACAACTGGTCTATATTCCCAGGAAATGGACGGAGGTTAGAGTGGTTTTTATCCCGAAACCGGGAAAGAGCTCACAGGCTTATCCAAAGGACCTATAACTCTATCATCCTTTCTGTTGAAAACCTTGGAAAGGTTGATAGATGTACTTATTCGAACAAAAGTTGAGCCATGGAATTGGATAATGTCGCAGCATGCGTACTGTAAGGGGAAGTCAGTTGACACAGCTCTGCATGATCTATAGTACGCATGATTGAGAAGTCAATTTACTCGAAAGAGTTTTCTATGGTAGCATTTCTTGACATTGAGGGTGACTTTAATAATATAAAAACGGAGGCGATCTTGGAAGGATTGTCATTCTTGAAGGTGGATTACCCTAAAAGTAAGCAGGAATATTACCTCGGAACTGGGAGAGTGCAACATTAGAAGGCGGGTGGTTAGAAGAACTCCGCAGGGAGGAGTAATGTCCCTCTTTCTTTGGAGCGCAGTGGTGAATGGATTGCTGATGGAACTGGAGAAAGAGGGGATGGGGTTGTAGCATATGCAGATGATGTAGCGATAGCTGTCTCAGGCAAATATCTGGATACGATTAGGAATGTTATACAGAATGCACTCCTGATCGTATCGAAATGGGCCGGCAAATGCGGATTAGGGATCAACCCTTCCAAAAAAGAGCTGGTACTATTTACTAAGAAATATAAAATTCCGGTAGTTAGCCCTCCTACCGTGAAAATCATTAGACTGGCTTTTTCTAACAGAGCGAGAATTTTGAGCATAATCTTTGACAGTAAGCTCAGCTGGAAGCCTAACATTGTAGAAAGAGTGAATAAGGCTAATGTAGTCATTTACTCGTGTAGAAACGCGATAGGTAAGAGATAGGATTTGAAACCAGGGCTGGTACACTGGCTCTATACCTCAGTGGTAAGACCTGTGCTGATGTACGGGGTGGGCGTGTGGTGGCCGGCTCTGGAAAAGGTAACTTACATAAGGATGTTGCAGAAAGTGCAAAGAACGTATTACAGGATGGCTACTGCCATCCTGCAGATATCACTAAGCGCATGCAGAGGCCTCCACGGTGATTTTTGCCGGCTACGTTCTCAGGGAGAAGTGCTAAGGTGAAGGGGTTTGACGCTTGCATGACGCTCTTGGCCGCTCTTACACCGTGATTATACAGAAAGTTAGGGGGAACGCAAATAATAATTAAACCGGAGTTCCGCCGAAATTCGTCGGCCGGAACCTGAGGAACGAACAACAAAATAATTATAAAAGAAGAGATAAAGAGGTGCCTTGGTGCACGCATCCATTCGAATTCAAACAGGGCTAAGCCCTGGTTACGAAATTGGATGCGGGCACCAAGGGACCGCAATCAACACTACCCCGACACAGGATGGGAATTCCCCCCTCATCACACCAAAACCGAAAAAATTTAAGAATTCATTCTTTTATTATTTAGGTTGGACAACAAAAAAGAAAAACAACTTCCCACCAGAAACAAAATACGAGGGAGCGAGAACAATGCGCATCGAGCGCGCGACACCTCGCCATTATGCGGCGCTCGATTACAAAAATGGTAAATTGATAAAATAGAAATATATATAGAAAAATATAAAAATACAAAAAAAAAAAAAAACGGTACCTTAAAAAACAAACGTGTTGTTGCGACCTTGTGACGGTCGTGACGAAAAGCCGGTTGTACGCTTGTTCGTTGCGGGGCCTCTCCCCGATACCAAATAAAAGTCGGGCAACCGGTTGATCGGCTACCCGTTCGTTACGGGGCCTCTCCCCGATACCAATAATACAAGAAAAACACGTGGGGCCGGTTGGCCACCCGTACGTTGCGACCTTGTGCGGTCGGACGTTGCGGGGCCTTTCCCCGATACCAATATATATCAAAAACAATAGCCGGTTAGCTACCGGTCGCTACGCCTATCCCCGATACCAATAAATAAAACTATCACGGCTGGCCTCAACTGGCCGCCGGATCCTATCAAGCTGAGTGACCTCAACTGACCACCCAAAATAAATTAGGCGTTGTCTCGTCGATCCCGTATAAATGTCGGACGTTGTCCCACCGAAAACCTTATACATATTTTCTTTTTGTTGCTCGTCTTTCTGCCGTTACTGACAAATTAATTAGGCCTCGGTTGGTCGCCGTCAATGTTAGGCGTCTTACCGCCGTAGTTCAGATGAATCAAATCACACGTTAATTACACCGCCGTTATAATCGGACACCACCAATAAACTGCCGTATTATTTATATGTAGGCAGGCGTGATATATATATAAATAGTATATATATGTACCTATATACTTTTCTATCACTGTACACACCACACAAATAGTCTCGTTAAATCACTATGTAATAGTAAGATGTATATAATAAATTCGGTAGTTTTCAATAGAAACTTTATATATTTTCGTAATAAAATTTTTTTATAAACCATATAATTTGTATGCTACATCGTTATTTTTCCAATTATAATAAGACTATGTACTTAACTAAAATTATATACATCATAAACGGTACCTTTTGAATGCCCAATCGAACTTATCAATTTAATACAATTTTTTTGTTTTTTTTTTTTATTTTTGAATTTCAAACAAACTTTCTAATACCAAAAGCAAAACTAGACTTTTTATATCAAACACCAAAACTCCCATTCAATTAACATTTATTTTCTTTTGGTTTTAAGGACCCTCGCCCCGGTTATTAAATCAAATTCCCGACAACTGTATTTTTTTTTGCACAAAACTATATTTTCCACAGAATTTTATTAATTTTTAATTAAAATTACAATATTTTTTTTTTTTTTTTACAATACTTATTCACCAAAAAAAAAAAATCAAGATTACTTTATAAAACTGTACTCGAAAAAAAAAACTTTTTGTTTTCATCCCGAAACAAGACTCTATTTTTTTTCAAAATTACAAAACCAGACTTTTATGTCCAAAATCAAAAACTCGACTGTTAATAAGAAAAACTCTTACGACGCACAAACGGCGCGCAAAACGTTCTAGAAAAATAATCTCTCTTCTCTGTTTCTCGTTTATATCAATTTGCATTGATATAAACGAGAGGCATATAAGGAAAACATTTCTCTAAAACGTTTTACTTTGCACCCACTCGATGCGCACTGCTCTCGCTCTTCCCCATCTTCGTTCAGTTGTTACCAACAAAACGAAAAAAAAACACACATGAATCCATCCACCACTAACCGCGTTTAGACATCAAAAAACCCGGACGCAAAAATCCGAGGAGAATAGAAACACAAAAATTTACAAAAATGGTCTTGTTAATACAACACAGTCGTAACAAACGGCCTGTATGCTTATAAGCGGGGCGCTTAGGACAACACCTACACGCGCTTTAGAGGTTATGTTCCGCCTTATTCCAATCGAATTTTTTGGAAAACAGATGATAGCCAATGTGGCTACGAGGCTCTTGGCTGTCTCTCAGTGGAAGTGTCTTCAGGCGGGACACTCGACGATAGTTAGATCACTAAGGGAAGAACTGGTGAATCTAAATAGATTATATCAAACCAACGTTGTGCTTCGATAAAGGTTTTCGGATCATCCGTCCTTCGAGGGAATCCTGGAGGAACGGATCAATACTGAAAAATGACGCACTGAAATTTTTCACGGACGGCTCTAAGCTAGACGGCAAAGTTGGAGCCGGAGTCTCCAGTGGGAAGCTCAATGTTAATATTTCTGTTCGTCTCCCTGACTACTGCAGCGTGTAGCAGGCTGAAGTGGTGGCGATCTGGGAATTCGAGACATGGCTGAAACAAAACGTGGTATCCATTAGGGATATCGCAATTTATGTGGACAGTCAAGCGGCACTCAGGTCACTAGAGGCGGTTTCTCTGAAGTCACGGGTGGCGCTGGATTGCTGATCATCTCTTAATGAGATGAACGAGTATTTTAGTATCCAGATAATATGGGTCCCTGGGCACTCGAACGTTACGGGAAACTGCAGGGCAGACGAACTAGCTAGGTACGGTACGACTCTCCAGATGCAACCGGAAAGGGCAGGTCTGGGGAGTCCTATAGCAGCGCTCAAATCGGCGCTCGGTAAAAAGGCAATCGCCTTGACAAATGAGAGGTGGATCAACACCTTTACGTGCAGGGTAGCAAAACAGGTTTGGCCAAAACTGGACCTGCGGCGCTAAAAGGCACTAGTATCCCTGAGAAAACGAGAGTTATGATTGGTCGTAGGGATACTGACAGGACACTATCTTTTTGGGGAACATGCAAGAAGACTGGGTCTAGAAATGAATGACTTTTGTAGAAGTTGTTTGGACGAAGAGCAGGAAGAGACGTTAGATCACTTCCTATGCTCGTGTCTGGCACTGGCATACAAAAGACATAAGTACTTGGGTGTGTACGATATGGACAGCTTTTCTGAACTCACGGACTGTGGAGTGCGAGATATTTTACGCTACATAAGTAGTTCTGGATGGTTTCAGCGGGAGTAAGGGGAGATTGGATCTTGTGGTATCACAATGGGCCATTATTGGCCTAAGTGTGCGATAGGAGCCACTCTAACCTAACCTTACCTATTTAACCGATGTGAAATTTCTAACAAAAGTTAACAAAAATTCAATTCATTCAATTCATTTAAATTGTCATAACTTTATTGTTTGTAGTCGTAAAGACACGAAATAACTTGTATTGCATTCTGCAGTGTGATATTATTCTAAATAAATCATTATTTAGTAAAATGGGTTTAAGAAATATGAGTTATGGGTATCGAAACCCTAAATAAGTTATTGATAACTTTGTATGCATGCAAGGTATCTTTTCTTATCTCCACAGTTGTTGTGCGAAGTTGCATTTCATTTTTCATTTTTTTCAAATGTGGCGCTTGGGGTACTCATATGGGTACCCATTTTCGATCAAAATAAGGCGTATTTTATCATCTGGACCAATAACAAGCCACTTCCAGAAATTAGAACAAGATACCACTATATAGGTCGGATTGGCCTATCTATAGAGAACATTTTCCGGTATAAGGTCTTCCAACAACTGGCTTGTTATTGACCCAGATTTATAAAATACTCAATATTTGGTGTGAAAAATTGCAATAAACATATTTGTTATTTTTTTGTTGTTAAAGCTTTAATTTTATGTATGGACATTTTATTTTGAGACTTTCTTTGATGTCAGGAATGAGAAGTCCAATGTATGCCTACCATTGACCGATTTACTCCACCCTCCTTGCCATAGATCAATCGCCATTGCCTTTATTTTCGTTTTGTTTGTATATTGGTTGTGTACTATCTGCAACACGTATAAAGTCACTTAGTCCGTTTGGATAACTTCTACAGTGATTCAGTCCCCGTTTCTCTCTTGACACTCATACCAGAAACTAGGATAGTTGCTTAGCGTTTTCACAGGCTTTTAGAATGTAAAAACTTACTAGTTAATCGAAATCAATTCCTAGATATCTCACAATTTTGACCATTTTCACGTTTCAAGATATTGTTGGAGGGAATACTTCTTTTTGCCTCTATACAGAGTGACAATTTTAACTATTTTGTTTCTTCGTTCCTTTTCGTTTGATATGCCCTTCTTAGCTTAAGCATAGAACATCTAAGTTTCCTTAGATTAGAGTTCCACCAACTATTTCGTTTCTTAGCTTCTCTTTTCCTTAAAATTTAGTTATTACTGACACGATAGAACCAATTTCTGGAACTGCTTCTACACCGTCTCAGGATTCGACCAGGTGTCTGGCAAATAGACCTCGCAGTCAGATATCTTTAGGTAAATCTTGAAGTTTTGCTACTTGCAAACGAACATTTGCAAGTCGGACGTGATGATTCTGTGGTCACTATAGATATCCAACTATCTTTCACACACCACACAACAACTATCGAGCCCAACAAGGCTCCTTTGACTATTGTTATAACAATATTGGAGTTCCCATTAGCCGAGAACGTTGTTCGGTTTCTCTATGTCACAAAACTGACTTATCTTCAAGTTGTTCATGCCAATATTATGAATGCTAATTGCAGTCTTGGGATTCTCAGAGAAGCCTGTTTCTACTCTGGCTGACCGAGTGTGGTTCTTGCACATATATAATATCTACGTCGTGCTTAGAGATGAGCTCACATATTTCTAATCCGACAGTTTTAGCGTTCTGCATTTAGTATTCAATTTCAGACGTTGCACAGAACTTTGTGTGAGCCACACGTAGCGCGACCTAGTTGCGGCGACTACATAATTTTTGCATTTCCTTGCAGTTTCTGCAACTGGCAGATTTGTCTTTATTTGGATAACCTTTATAACCGTGACCATGTTGCGCACGCAGTGAGAACAAATCTCTGTTCTCTGATCTCGTATTACTGATACCTAAAACACCTAGTTAGAGTCACAAACTTTATTACACGGCATCTTAACCATTTCAAGTGCAGTCTTCCACACTTTAGCATCATGGTCTTGGTTGCCGGTTCAACTTCCTTCACCCAGGTGACCATGTCGCCATCAAGCTCGATGCAAGGGAGATAATTGTTCGCCAGAATGAAACTGGTCGATTTAAAATGGAGGCACAATAATTCCGCCACATTGCGATTTCTATAATTTTGTGTTCAATGTGCAATTGGTTGTGTCATTCTCATTTTTTTCCGCCTGCAGAGCCGAAAGGAAATTTCCTCGCGGGCTATAAACGTTACGTAATTTTATTGTATTTTGGGATAGAATTCGCTAGCGTGCGCGACAGTTTTCTCGAATTGCTTCATCCAAACAATCATTTTTAGTTTTTGGTGAAGTTTGGCCAATTGTTGGTGATGATGCTTCCACAATTTTTATGATAGTTCACTGATCCTGCACGGAATCGGCAGTGGTTGGATCCCTGATAGAGATTTCTTGTAATTGTTAATGGTAACGTGGTTATAAAAAGCATCATTGATCCAACGAGGGGTTCGTGGTAGCGACGGTTGTATTATTATTGACAGGTATCAAATCAGTCACGATCTGACGTTATGATTGTTTATTAGAAAAACAACTCCAAATCCGTGTATCCAAGGCAATTATGATCAACGATGTTATTACCGGGTAGTCGTGTTTCGTGTAGCACTTTGCGATGTCTACTCGAAGAGATGATAATTCAGAAGAGGTGAGAAGATTATGATGGAGATTCTTCATGCGATTCAGGCTAATTACATTCAATGTTCCTAGTTGTAAAGCGTAATCCTTAATTCGTGTCCGAGTTACTTGTTGAAATTCCAAATTTATCTGGGGCTTATGTTAAGGTTTCTCTGTTGAGGTTTGTCCTTCACAGGTTGGGGACCTTAGGGTGTCAGCCTAACATTAACTCCGAAAGGAGCGCAATAAGTAACCTCACACGTTTCATTTATTCAAAATGGCATCAAATACTGCTCGCACTGAATGTTATAATTGATTGAATATGTCAATCGAGCTCTAAGTTGTTCTGTAAGTTTTTGAAAATTCGATTGCCAAATATCGCAAACAAACAAACACGAAAGTGATCTAAGTAAAACGTAGTAAAAATGAACCAAACTTTTTCAAAAGAGGAACGAAAATAATATGCAAGTAAAACCGGAGACCCAAAACTAAACTAGCAAGTAGTAATGATCTTACCATATATCTCGAAAGGGTCCCATTTGAAACGTGATATTTTAAAACGCAAATTGTCAAAACGCGATATTTCAAAATGCGATAATTCAAAACGCGATACGGTACAAAACGCGATATGGTACAAAACTGGAGTTTAGGGTTGGATTATATCAGGCGGGTGAAGGGGAAATTTAATTTCAGTTTATAGGAATTTAAAAAGCTAAAGGAGATGAGTATAAAGGATCGATACCAGTTGGGTCGCTGCACTCCCGTCGCTTCGCAATGCACATTTTATACCATAACGCGTTTTGAAATATCGCGTTTTGAAATATTGCGTTTCGAGCGGATCCGTTACGATCAAAATGAGAGTCGATACGAGGAAATATTCCTGGAAGATGCCAAATCACTCGATGATGCAGGAAAAATTCGGTTGTTTCCACAAGTTGGATGCAAACTCTCATGACAAATACAAAGACATGCTCCTCCCGAAATTTCTGAAAGATTTTTCATTCGCTGTGGAGGTAAAGAAATTAAAATATGCTTTTGGACGACGTTCATAGATACATGTTCATAGATACAGTACAAGTATTTTCAAACCACAAAGGATACGACCACAGGCTTTGGCATTTACGCAGCACTAGTAATCGACAATGCGTTGAAAGATCTAAGCGATAATCAGTTTAAATGTTTGATGTCATACGCGGTTTGCGATCTTCTCAAGATGCAGAATTCCGAACGAGTCTTGCACAAAATTAGACGGAGAGGAAGCAAACGAACAGTCACTGAAGAACCTAAATCACGACACGGTGATTATTGACGGCAGGTTCAAGTCATCAACCTCATACTCAACCAAGTCCTTCAATTTCGTCAAACATCATAGTCAACGTCGAGATCAGTGGAACCAGTGTAAAAGTACAGATCGACGCGGCGTTCGATCTGACCATAATCTCATAGCAAACATGGCAAACTCTCGCATCACCCGGAACCACATACAGCCGCACTGGAATAAAATCGGCTTCAAAAGACAGCGTACCCATCATTGCAAAATTTATCAATGGAATGAAGATCAACAAAATGGGGCAAATATATTCTGGATAGTATTTAGTCACAAATATTACGGAGCTTGATATTTGAGGCATAGATTGGATCGCACGTTTTGGCATTTGGGATCGTCCAATCAATACAATTCGGAACATAACGCCTTTATTACGAAATTGAAAACCAATTTCGATCCATTTTGAGCGACACACCCCGTTGAAGGAGTTGAAGGCGAACGAACTAGATCATCTTCTAAAACACGGCATCATTTCATCGATTGCGTAGACAAAGTGGTTCCGTCTTAACAGTTTCCATATTACAAAATTCCGTAAAATACAATCTTCTTCGTAAAACACATTTGATTGAATAAGAAAATCTAACAAAAAAATATTGTTAAGTCAATTCTGTTGCACTGATGTGCACTACCATGCTGATGCCATTTTTTGGTGTTTATAAATTTAAACTACATAAAATAAAACCGAAATTTAAATACAACTGTCGAAATTTAGTGCTTTTTTGTTGGAGAATTAAATCAATGTGTCATTACAAATATTTCTATTGAAATCTAGATGGCGCCACAAACAAATAAAATGAAAATTATAAGTAACTATAGTCATTTTATTATGTGAAACTTTAGTTGAGCTGTCACAATATAACCTCAAATACCATTTTAAATAAATTTGTTTGTTATTAATTAGTTAATTTTCTAAATTAAATATTAAATCATGGAAGGAGAAAATAATAAATCAGAACTAAGTGAGATTGATGAAAAACTCGAGGAAGAGAATTTCTTTAATGCACCCGATTCAGAATACTACAATAAAGCGAAAAACTATTGGTCCTCTATTTCGCCCACCGTAGACGGAATGCTTGGCGGTTTTGGTAAAATTTCATTCACCGACGTTAGGGGCTCACAAAATTTCCTTCAGTCAATTTTCCGTGTAACACCAACACCGGGTCGATTGCGTGCGCTCGATTGTGGTGCGGGAATCGGTCGGGTTACTAAACATTTATTGTTGCCCGTATTCGATAACGTCGATATGGTGGAACAGGATAAACATTTTTGTGATATGGCACGGGATTTCATCACCGATAATAAACCGGAAAAATTTACGGGCGAAATATTTAACGTGGGCCTTCAGGATTTTGTACCGGGCGCAGGAAAATACGATGTTATATGGAGCCAATGGGTATTGGGACATTTAAAAGATCATCATCTTATAGAATTTTTGCAACGATGCCAAAGGGGGCTCCGACCAAACGGCATAATCGTGATGAAAGAGAATTTCACAACGTCCCACAAAGTAGAAATAGATGCAAAAGATAATTCGGTTACGAGGCCTTTGGCTGTGATGCACGAACTAGTTAGCAAGTCTGGGTTGCGAATTTTACAGGAACAGAAACAGACCCATTTCCCAAAAGGCCTATACCCCGTGTACATTATAGCATTGAAATCGAAAAAAAGAAAATGCTAATTTTAAATCATATTTTATAACTTTTTATTAAAATATAATTTTTACTTAAAATTTTTTGTTTAATTTTGTCAGCCAAAAATCATGTTGCGAGTTCTTTTGATTGGCTACCCATCATCTAGATTCGTACAAAGAAAAGAAATTATTTTAAATTATTTTAGCTTATACATATTATGGCCATTTAATATATTCAAAAATTTAGGAAACAATACTTACCAAAATTAACAATTGTAACAGTAGTATGGGCAATATGGATAGCAGGCCCAGCATGGGCCCGAAACACCACAAGGTCCGCAAGTCATTCCGCATGTTCCATACCGTATCGATGGATAGCAGATTCTAAGTGTTGTTAATGGGCAGCACATGATTATTCCGAAAAAAAGCTTTATAAATAATTTAGTGAACCAAATGGGCCGAATGTTAAAATCTAAATGAAAATTTTCCTAAATAAATTTTTAATTTGGAATTTTGCTTAGGCTACGTTGTCCAAAATATTTAGCTCGATAAAAATGTTAGGACAGTTTTCCGAAACTGGTATAATTTGGTACTTGTTCATTTCTTAGGTGTGCTATAATTTAAAAATAGTTTTAACTGGGGGATAAATATTTAGCTCACGACGCATGTTAAATAAACCATCAACCAGCTATACTTGAAGGCCTAAGATTGGAATGAAATATTTAAATAATTCTTCATTGTAGGCGAGTGATCTATCACACGAAGCCAGAAAGAGGTGAAAGATCCGTTTCTTAGGGACAGCCTCCTTTCTCTGCTACATAGTTATGGTTTCAACATCGGAGGAGGCCCGAATCCCACTCTTCAATATACATCAATGGATTTTTACCCATCCTAGAATGGAGGAGTCAAGGCCTCTTGCGCCAAGGTAATAACGGAACAAAACAATATTTCTTTATTCCAAAATGTATCTTTGATTTCTGTTTTCAGCTCGTATATAACTGTCCCTGTTAATTTTCCAATCTAATACGCTTGTAGACCACAGTTCAAGGGCTATCATTGGGTGTATTGGATCCGATATAGTGACCTAATGTTTTCTCTAAAGTTTTGAGCAAAAACAATAAGAAGTTAATAGTTCTGTGTGACCTAAGACCTTTGTTATGAAAATTACTCTATGGACGCGTTCCAAGTTACAGCTGGCCGGCTGTTATAGCTGGCCGGCTGTTATAGCTGGCCAGCCTAATAAGAAAGGTATGGGGTACCCTTATTTCTACCTATGGATTTGAAAGGGCCGAAAGAATTTATAGCCTATCAGAGAGAATGTTTATCGAGCTTCCGATTGAATAAAAAATTGATGCGTGTTGAATTCTTCGTTGAGTTTCTAATATCCCAGAATTTTGCTGTAGGTAATCTGATCTTTTACTAATGTACTAAGAGTCTTCTCTTCCGAAAAAGTTAGTTTACTATTTGGCTTCTTATTAATCCCAACGGATTCTTATGTTCTAATAGGGTTTGTCTAATCGACAGCCGATGGGGAATTTTCAATTATTTGACAAAAATCTATCCAGCCATTTGTTTTGTTCATTGCTAGATATATCTCTCTCTAAGCTTTCACATCCCATGGAGCGATTTCCAGCGGTGGACACTCAACTATCTCGGTACATCGCACACTCCTTCCAGATTCGACTTCCTATTGTTCGCAGATCTTGTTCGACGTCGTTGCGCCAGTGTAATCTGGCTTTTCCACTGCGACGTAAGTCGACTGGTTGTTGATGGGAAACTTTCGTTGTGATAGAAATCATTCAACCCGATAATGTCGCAGTCTCCAAGAAAATGTTTGATTTGGTGATGCAAACTTACATGGCTGCGAAAGATATTTTGATCGCAAGAACGTTGAGTGCGAGTAGAACACTGGATGTACGGCTGATATACAGCGCTTCATATTTGTCTGGACGTTAATTGTTGATGTAATTAACCCGAGATATTTAAAGTCTTTCACGATATCAAGGTTATGGTCATCTGAAGTTGAAGAGGATCTCGTGGTTGATGCTGTCATATGGCTGTCTATATAGAGTTGGTTATGTGGTACTCCCAAGTTTTTATAGAATCATCACAATAAAGTGAAACACTGGTCACTTGGTTGATCGGTTTGGGGCGTAGACCACATTAGTAATAACCGATAATATTTTGAGTAAGGTTATCATTTTTATGCAGCGGTCACATATGAGTGAGGTCTTCTATTATTGGAAGCGATTCGAATAGGGGTCACTCCATCGCTCCGATTTAGTAGTGTATGAGAGTAGGATTATGCCATACTTGAAGACAACAGCCTCGTTTGTTCACAACTCTCCTTCATAAAATTTCAGGGAAAAGGCAACGCGGTCTCTTGAGTTTCTATTTTACGCTTGGAAGCTGATGTTTTTGATGCGCGGATATGCCTACTCTCTGAGTATTCTTAGAGTTTCAAGTTAATAATTTTTTTCAGATCGTTGAACCAATCATTCCGCGTTCTTGCTGGTCTTCTTTTAATTGCATTTTTGGCTGTGATAGTTATGGTTGACTGGATAGTTAGCCACTACTCAGTGTTCCTCGATGTTTGGTGGAAGTTTGGAGATTCGTGGTTTTCGTTGTGCCGGTTAAGATGTTCAGTGATTGCTGGTTGGTAACTTTGCAGAGAGTTTTGATTTTTTAATGCATCGATATCCCAATTTGTCTCAATTCGATCAATTCCCTCATTCGATCGCTACATGACTGTGGATTTTCTTACGTTGAAAAAAATGCATTGGATGCGACTAGATTACGCGTTGGCCGTTGAAGTCGTCCACGGTTATTTGAATATCATGGTGCGGGATGTTACTCATAATGTCACCCAGCTCAGTAAAGAATAAATCTTTGACATTATCAGATTTGTCTTCGGTGGGCGCATGAGCAATGACAACCATAATTTTTGAATTTCTTTTGTGGAGTCAAAGAGTGCATATGCGCTTATTTATCGGAATATGGAATATGTTTCGTCGGAAGCCGATGTTATACTGCTGTACTCGCCGGTGTGTGAATGCGCCGACTCCAAACTCTCTCCCGGCCTGATGGCCGCTGCTGTAGAGAGTATAACCATTGGTGGTATTATGTATATCCCACAACTGGACCATCTAACCCTTTGTTGTACAAGTATGTCAAATGTGTAAATTTTCGCGTTCTTCTGCAGATCTCCAAATCTTAACAGGCTTAACACGTTCTTTATTCCCATTTTTATAGAAGTTCCAACGTTTTTTTGTGGGATTTTTAACTTGATTTTTTCGGCTGATGAACGCTACTGATCTCAGCTAATCTTAATATAGATTCTAGAACTAAAAAACTTAGACAACAGAGTGCTGCAGAATTGAAAGAAATCTCATGACACTGCTCTGATTATAGTTATCATCTTGTGGCATTCTAGAAGTTATCCATCCTTTTAGTAAGATCTAATATTTTTCGGAATTTTTGATTCTCACTCTAAATGGTTTGTCTGCAAAGTATTAGAAGTTAAACCGAAAAATAGCCCTAAAAATGTAAAATGTCGTTGCCAAATCTGTAATATTTTTAGGGAGCTATTAACCTCGTTCGGAAAATGAAAATTCCATGCAGAAAAGTTATATTGTGACGGGTTTTACAGTTATATCCACATTTTGGTCACTATCAGAGAGTGTTTTGGATTGATGTTGCGTCCTGGTTGAAGAGTTTGGAATACACATGGCCGGTCCCCTCACATAAGTATTGTTTATTGTTTAACTTTATAAAAAATTTTTGTATTACACACTCCATTTTGAACTTTAATGCTTTTCATTTCTATATTTAATTCGAGAAAAATCAGTCAGTGCTTTAACTAAAAAAACTGCATGCCAAAATTCTCGTTGTTGTCGAAATACGCAGAGATTTTCGAACAGTTCCGCCAGTGTGAAGAGGAAACTGGCAAACCCAAAAAATACATTCTCTTTTTCATATGAATTGCAATAAGCTGGGATTGTACAGAACTTATATAAAACCGAAGGTTTGTGTTGCGAGACTTGTACAGAACTTATATAAATGAAGGGCCGAGATTCGGGTCTGCCCTTTTTCTTATTAAACCCCGTCCGGCCTGCATAATTAGAAGCAAACCATTCTCAAACGGCAGTTAAAATATGTATATGTTGCAGCAAATTACATTTCATTCAAACCTGGGGCTGGGTCTACTGTCTTCTCGCTAATGATTAGCTATAGCGGATTATTCATATAGACTCGCATCTTTTCTTCGCCTGGATCGCCACTGTTTGGGGCTTCTGTATTACCCCCAGGATTTTCAGATGTGTAGATGCGATTGTTTTTTTCGCGGATTTCTCACGGAATAGGTACAAAGGGCCGAATGTCGAAGGGCCGAATGTCGAAGGGCCGAATAACGAAGGGCCGAATGTGTCGAAGGGCCGAATGTGTCGAAGGGTCGAATGTCGAAAGGCCGAATGTCGAAGGGCCGATTGTTGAAGGGTCGAATGTGTCAAAAGGCCGAATGTATCGAAGCGCCAAATGTCGAAGGGCCGAATTTTTTTGATTTGTTTTTTTGTCGACATTCGGCCCTTCGACATTCGGCCCTTTGATATCATACCTTTCTCACGAAGGACCAACACCTGTGTAATACGCTCAGCTGAGATACTGCAGCCCAGGAAACTATTTTGTTTCTTGACTACCAACCCGGCGTCTTGTAAGTGCTGAAATACAATTTTCAGGTGTTCGATGATCTAGGATGGGTGATGCGACTAAAATGTTTTCGTATAACGTGAATTTGGTGCCTCGGAAAATTCAGTGAATGAGCCGCTGGAATGCCTAAGCAGCGTTCTACGGAGTAACTTAAACAAACTGAATAGAATACATATGGCCATTTTTCCGATATCTGATTCAAAGACCGGTCTTACAAAGTCGATCTTTGAATAAATACGATATAGCTTAAAGTGATAGCTGGAATCTATGACGAATGGTATGGGCAATCTATCTCGTTTTGTTTTTTTATTCTATGCGTGGTAGTCACCGGTGGCGCATAGCCGCTAACCACCGTTCTTTTCCTTTGTAATGTAGAGGGGACCGGCATTCCTCCTTGACTTCCTTGTGACTTTGTGCTTGTACGTACATGGCAAAATATGTATCGTTCAAAGAGATGGAGCGCCACAAATCTTTTATGAGACAATGAGATCACATTTTTTAGAATTGTGAATGTCAAAACTACATGGTGGCGCTTGATGAAGTGTTTGGAAATTTCCGTGAGAATATTCACGATAAAAACATGCCAACGTGACTTTTTGGATGAAATCGCAATACGCGATATTAAAAAAATATAATAAAAGTGTTGCGCTGTTGCTTGTCGCGGTATTGAAATGTCAACACAGTCAAATTTACATGGCGAGTGAACATTTAATTTATAAATAAAATAAACGTCGACAATTTATTAAGAATTAAGTAATTTTTATATTTATTAATTATTAAATGTTCTAAAATTATAAAACACTTATTATCTTTAAAATATTAGACAAATCAAGTTACAAAATTTTGGCGTTCAAATAAGAATGTCCAAAATTCACAGTGAAAATGGTATAAGAAACATATAAAAAATAGTTATTTGAAGATCCAAGCGAGAAAACAACAATTACTCGTTCACGCTATAAAAATTGAGACTTTAGTTGAAGCCGGTGTAACTAATCGTGAAATTTGGCGAATCTGTGATATTAGTGTGTCTGTTGTGTATCGAATTTGACATCGATATTTACAAACAGGCAGTGTCAGTCGGCGTGAAGGATCCTGTCGACCAAGAAGAACCAAGAGAAGATCGAGCTATCGCACTTTATGGTACAAAAAAGAGGACAAGCAGTTCTCAAGAAAAACGAAGAAGATATTCGTTGCAGTATAGAAACTGGGATTTGGCGGGGTCCGCCGGAGTTTGGCGTTCACCAGGACAAAGATTAAGCCGTTGCGTGATGCCATCCGTATAGTATTTCGTGAAAATACAAGACAGTTTTGTTAATAATACCACGCCCAGCTTTAACATCAACACGATATGTGACAGAAATTTTAAGGCTTCATGTGCTTTCCATGAAAAGGCAAATTGGGCGTGGATTTTTTTTATGCATGAAAAAGCCGAGCCACACCCAGCTAAACAAACGCCAGTTTCTGCCCATAGATTTAAACCCTATAGAGCAAATCCTGGGATATGTTACAACGGCGTGTTTTTTGAAATAAATTACAATCTAATTTCTCATTGATCTTGAACCACCAAAATTACGCCTGATATGCGTGTCTCAGTTTTTGGTTACGTTTCTCGCTAAAACTTCAATAAATTGACAAGGAGTCGTCGTATACATAAATTGCCATAGCATCATTTTCAAGGTTCTAAATTCTCTATAAAATTGCTAATTTGGATTTGGGAATAAAATATCGAGCAAGCTCGAGCAAGTTTAAAACAGCAGCATATTTTTTTCATTTAGACAATTTTTGTTTTACTCAAAAAAGTCATAACAAAATAAAAACGAATTCCAGTATCGAAAAGAAGACAAAATTTCCTTAAATTAGAAGCGTTTTTTTGGAAGGATTTAAATGTATTTAAATTATTTAAATATTATTATTAAATTGTCGTAATAATCAGACCTGCAATTTTGAAGTACAAACCTGTAATATTTTTACAGTTCAATACTGCAACAACCATCTAAGGCATTTTCTTTAGTTGTGTTTTACATCGCGTATTAGAATATAAAAATATCCTATCCAACTTATATGACATTTAAGGTCTTGGCAGTACCCGAACGGTTTGCAAATCCATGTAAGTGATTTTAATAGTTGAGTTCCATTCGCGTTTCCAAAGTGCTTACAAGTACTTGTTGAAGTTCAATGGAACGCAAATTTCTTGTTTCTTCTCATATTTAAGTATAAGTGCAAACTGTCATCTACGTTTAACAGACAAGCACAAAAAACCGTCCGATGGAATATCGATGCTGTAAAAGACCATGCGTCACTGAAGAGTTACCAATCAGCTGCCACTAATTATTTAGATCGGTCCATAACAACGAAGAAGTTCCTCCTAACATCCAGGAGCAGCGGCACGCTATACAGTCAGCCATAATCACCACGGGGCAAAACACTATCGGAAGAAGACCTCCGAGACCCCGTAATGATTGGTTCGATGATCAATGCTGCCTGGTCGTCGAAAATAAACGAAAGCTTCGCGAAAAATGGTCGGCTCATAAAAAGAAGCACTCAAGCAGAATATCTCCGCGCCAGGAAAGCCACGATTAAATACTTTAGACAAAAGTAACGCGATCATATGAGGTTATGCATTGAAAACATCAGCTTGCAAGCGGAAGTAGGAAATTCAAGGGACTGCTTTGCTAATGCCAGGAATCTCACTAAACACTTCCACCCAAGAAGTACAGCCATCAAAGACGGGAATGGAGAATTCAGAACAAACGTGGCTGATATTCTCTCAGTATGACAAATTTTCTTTCAAAATCTGCTAAATCGGAATGACGACGTGACCCCCATTAGAGCAATAGCTCCTCCAGGTGAAGAGGTCTTTGTCGAATATCCCACAGTGGAGGAAGTAGATGCAGCTATTAGTATATTGAAAAATAGAAAGGCACCCGGTCTCGATGGAATCCCCGTAAAATTAATTAAGCTCGGAGGCGCTACTCTTGCAACAAGTTTATACGATCTCATCGTTTCTATTTGGGACCAAGAAGAGCTGTCAGAGAATTGGAAGACCGCGCTCATATGTCCGTTGCATAGAACAGGCGACCGTCTTAAAGGTGAAAAATATCGTGGTATAGCTCTATTGAACACTGCTTACAAAGTGTTAATGTTGTACTTGTCAGACTCATCCCTTTCGCCGAAAACATCATTGGCGACTATCAAAGTGGTTTTCGTCCCAACCAGTGTTTCACCATGAGGATGATTTTAGAAAAATTTTGGGAGTACAACATAACCATACATCAGCTATACATAGACTTTCGACAGGCATATGACAGTATAAACCGCGACAACCTATGGGCCGCGCTTATATGCCTAGGAATCCCAGAGAAACTCGTTTCTCTGTGTAAATTATTGTTACATGTCTCTATAGTCGGCCAACACATTACGTACGGGTAGGCGTCAGTGGATTGTTGGGAGGTTCATTGCCGCTACACTTTTGAGACACAACAAAAACATTGTGTTGAAAAAATAAAAATATACTAAATAAGCAAACTGAACACCAAGTAAGCTACATAACTCCATTGGACCCACACGCCAGCACTTCATCACTAACCACAATAAAAAAGGACTATTCCATTATAATTTTTATACTATATTTCTATAAAATAAGAATCGACAAAAAAAAACTGATCATCATTCAGTTTACAAATATTGAAAATTTTAATTCTAATAATCAGCGGCGTGTGTAAGAAACAAATGTTAAAAATTATTTATATATATAATAAATTAACTCACCCACGAAATATCCATTGAGTACTCACTGGCATCTTCATGGTTGGACCTTCTGTAAACTAAGAAACGGTTTTTTTTTTTTGTTGCTAACACACTCACCAAAAATTATACTACGTTAAATATTACACTATATACTTAATAAAATTGATTTTACTTTTACTATTTTTATAAAGCTCCTAGTTTGATAAGAAAGCCATTATTCAAAAATATTTAATAAATACAATAAAACAAGTTTCACATAAGAATCACCCAACAATTGTTCTGTTGTTGCCCTTTTTTTTTTTTTTAGATAATTGTCCGCAATCGTTTTAATTAATCCCGTTGCAATTTTTAGTTTCGTGGTTTAACACACAGCACTATAATATTTTAACGGTAAAGTGGAAATGATCCTGTATGTAAGGAATTCTCCGTGTGTTTCCTAGATGAGAAATTCTGGTCTCTATACCTAAACTTATGAGGCCCTAGTTGAACAGAAATTTGACTTTTAATCAAACAAATAAAATTATACTGTCCTAGTGAAACTTACCCGCTAATCGGTCGCTCAGCTGCGTAGGTAAAAATTATACGCTATGATTATGTAGTTGAACACTGATTATAGTAATTTTGTATATCCGGTCTGATGCGCACCGTAGGACACAAAGTCTAACCTTGTCGATAAAACACCAATCTAATCCAGGAGAATGGAAATCACTAAATGCCCTTTTCTTTTCTAAGGAGTAATAGAAATTATCTTACCGGTGGGGTCACAATCACTACAATATTAAATGAAAACCGAAATTACCCTACTGGTTAACATACAAAAATGAAATCCCGGTTCACAAAAATTGTTTTATTACTATTGCACAACACTGAACGGGTTAACTACTGGCTTAACATATTACCGCGGTGGCCTCTTTAAAATGACTGATTTTAATTTCTGATCTAAAATATTTTCTGTATAGTAATGGGAATTTGCAATTAATACATACTAAGTACAACATTTGTATACATACGTATTATATACCAATTGATTTCAAATTCGCTCTCTCTAAAGACATATTTACTAGGCAAATATAACCAGTACTCGTTAAGATATGTATAGGTAATAGTAAGGTGATAGACTTAACATTGCTCTATTAATAATGACGAATGCCGACTCCTCTCACATAATTTTTTGTTGAGATAAAAAAATTATGCATCTACCTAATTACCAATAGTACAATCATCATTACAACAACTTCTTATATTTGAAAATTCTACTGCCAATATAGACTATAGAAGGGTGCATTCGACCACAAAATATTGCAACGACGGCGCCACGTTATATTATCAGAAATTTACGAAGGCAGCCGTTACATTATCAACGTCTGGGAATCGTAATTGAAGGAACTGTGTCAGACTCCTTTCAAATAACATCTGGTGTTCGACAGGGTGATGCCCCGCGCCTTTGCTATTCAATTTGGCGGTCGAGTACGTAGTGAGGAAAAGCAACATTGAAACTTCGCGCTATATATTTAATAAATCAGGCCAAATTCTTGGATATGCAGATGATATCGTGTTTCTTGGTCTAAGACCTAGCGATATCAAAGATAGTTTCGTACCGCTCGATCGCTGCGCAAGAAGACTTGGTTTGAAGGTGAACAGTAGCAAAACCAAATTTGTATCAACACCCAGGAAAATTGCCATGATAAATCTCGGAATTGGCGACCATAACTTTGATAGCGTAAAACTTTAAATTCCTCGGGTCAGTTATAACATCCTTGAATGATATGCAGGCAGAAATAAAAGCCCGGATCGCTGTCGCACAACGAGTTTTCTACGCCCAATCAAAATTATTGCGATCTAGACATCTATCGCAGTCGTGCAAGCTCGCACTTTATAAAACACTCATAAGACCTGTGCTGGCTTTCGGAAACGAGAGGTGGACCATGACCGCTAACGATTGTGGAATGTTATCTACTTTCGAAAGGAAAGTCATTCGTTCAATCTATGGTTTAATTAAAGTCGCGAACAACGAATATCGGATTCGCATGAAACACGAGATAAAGCAACTTCTTGGAGGTTGCGATATTATCGGGTTCATCAAATCCAATCTAGTTAATGGCTCGGCCACGTTACAAGGTCCCTACAACAACGAATGACCAATAAAGTGTTCAATCAACAACTAGCCGGTGTGCGTCGTAGAGGAAGACCTCAACTGAGCCGGCGTGACGACGTCGAACTACATACACTAGGATGTCGAAACTGGAGGACGATAGCAATGGACCGAGACGGATGGAGGACCATAGTGCGGGCGGCAAAATCTCTTTATGGGATGTGAAGCTAGAGAGAGGGAGAGAGAGAGAGAGAATTTTATTAATGTTTTTGTTTCAATTTGGAAAATTTGTAATCTTTAGTGTTAGATATGTTGTTAAAAAAATAGTGCGAATTACGAAATTTTAACAACGTGGATAGTAAGGCGTACTTACAGATTAGAAAAGATATTGAAAATCTGTGTGATATAAATTATATTTAATAAACAATTTAAAAGCTGCAAATCAGACTAGCTTAAGAGAA
Organism: Nephrotoma appendiculata; assembly: GCA_947310385.1. Classification (NCBI taxonomy): domain Eukaryota; kingdom Metazoa; phylum Arthropoda; class Insecta; order Diptera; family Tipulidae; genus Nephrotoma; species Nephrotoma appendiculata. The sequence continues at coordinate 144,840,174 of OX371223.1, forward strand.
GAAATGCATTGTGATTAAAACGTGACTCATGAACCTCTTGATAATAGTAATTATAATTCCGATGGAAGTAATGCTTCTTATTTTGGTGAATATATGATTCGTCAAATTGTGATCTGAGCATATCGGATACAGATAGTAATGACGGTACCGAATTCAATAAATTCCGTAATTTAAACATTTTCAATGATATAAGGAAGAGGAGTATTGAATACAACATTACAGACGCGGCTGGAAATGCCTTACTGAAAATGTTAAGGAAATACCACGAAAATTTGCCAAAAACATTAACACTTTAAAAAGAACACTGAATTTTAAATTACAAGCTATTATCCCATTAGGTGAAGGATTTAACTCTCACATCGGACTTGGAAAAAGCTTCGAATTATTTTTAAACCCAATTCATTCACGCAGGCAACGAATTTGTGTTGACATAGGAATTGATGGCGTTCCGCTTACTAAAACCTCATCCAGTCAATTATGGCAAATACTTTGCAATATTGTGCCATTCACCCCAATTTTTTTAATAGAGGTTTTCCACGGGTATTAAAAGCCTCACTGTGCTAATTTTATTTTGAAAGAGCTTATCAAAGGAAACCAAAAATTTTGAAGAAAATGGTATTATCTTCAACAATCGAAAAATCGACGTGCAAATTAGATCATTCATATGTGATGTTCCAACAAGATCATATATATACATATTAGGTATAATTTCAAAAAATCTAAATTAAATTATTTGTATAATTGTAAAAATTTATAGGTGTAAATCGCACGTCGCATACTATAATTGCACCAAATGCATCGCGATCGCTATTTTCAAACTTGTCCAATTTAAAATTATATTTTAATATTTTTTTAATTAAATAATTTAGGTTTAATAGGAATCTATGTATAATCAAACAAATCGATCATACAAGTTGTATGGTTTTCTTGTAATATCGTTGTTCTGTATAGTTCTGAACTATTCCGTTATTATACAGAACTATACAGAGCAACGATATTACAAGAAAACCATGAGGTCTATTACGAAATTTTCGACGCGCGTATTTTTTTCGACGTTGTCGAAAATTTGGTATTATGAAATTTTCGACCGCGTTTTTTTTTCGACGTTGTCGAAAATTTGGTATTATGAAATACTCGACGCGTTATTTTTAGGATAACGGCGACTATTTTACGACAGCTATGTGTTGAGAAATAAAACAAGTTTGTTAGTAAAAATAAATTAATAATTTAAACTTATAAAATTTTAATTAATTAATTTAAATTTAATAAAAAATAATTAATTTAAATTTTCTTATAAAATATAATTAATTTCATTTTTCGACATTGTCGAAAAAAAAATTCATAATAGCGATTTTCGACGTTGTCGACTGTCGACGTTGTCGAAAAAAATGCGCGCGTCGAAAATTTCATAATAGACCCCCATACAACTTTTATGTTGGATTTTTTTGGTTATACATAAATTTCTATTAAATCTAAATTGTTTAATTTAAAAAAAATTAAATTTTTAATTCTAAATTGGACAAATTTGATAATAGCTATCGCGAACTCTACTCGATTGTTTTAAAAAAACGCAGCTAATTAAAGGAGTATATTATCAACATAAAATATGTTTTACAGTATCAGAAAATGGCTTGAGGACGGATAAAAGTTACGAGTATAGCGAGAACACACAAATAGAATATCTTGTTTGATTAAATAATAGACTCGAATCAAGAAAAATCGGACGTGTAAGTCAATTCCCGATTGACTATATGCATAGCGGGTTATTGGGCATGATGAGACAAACACTTTTAATTTTAATGAGACAAAGAAAAAAAAAATTCGTTAAAGAAGAATGTTGGTTGTAATTGCAATTAACCAAAACTTAAAAATTATTCGTAAATGCATGCCATCAGAATTTAAAAGAAAGCAAAGGACTTTAAATGAAATAGAACATTGGAAAGCTACCGAATTTAGTGTGCTTATATGTTATACTGGTGCTTTAAAGTAAATATTAGCCACATTATTGCCATTCGTATTTTAAGCGATCCAGACTCTCTCTCTGGCACTATCATCAAGGGATTTGGCCGCCTCAAATGAGGTTTCATAATCCTATTTTCATTTCGGATAATGAGTGATTAATTCATTGATCCTAAACCAGCCGTGAAATTTTTCCTTGTCACGAATGGCGGCGAATGGCGATCCTGACGATTGCCGCAAAAATACGGATTGTGCGATGCAGCTAATTATAGAATTTGTTCATCAATTTCAAATTTTGTATGGCATAGAAAATATGTCGTATAACGTGCATAGTTTGCTTCATATGGCTGATGACGTAAAGGTTTTCGGACACCTCGACGTGTTCAGTGCCTATGAGTTCGAAAATTATATGCAAAATATAAAAAATGAAGAAAAAAGTATCGTATCCAATTCAACAGATTATTAACCGTTTAAAGGAAAAAGATCACTTTTTGAAATCAACGTTGAGTCAGTTTTCAAGCAAATATTTTCTGTTTCTGGAGCATTACCAAATAACTATACTGTATAGTAGAGGAAACTGTTTTAAAAATTCTAGATACGAATATTAACTCTACTGAGTTTAAAGGATTGGCAGTTTTAAATCTTGAAGATTATTTTGAGTACCCAATACCATCGTCAAATTTATCTATCTATTTATCACAGTAATAGGCTATCAGAAGATTTAAGCAATGAGATTAAAATTTATAAAGTAATGAACACAGAATACGGCAAAGCACTAGTAAAATAATTATCACTTCTTTAACTCAATTCCTCTACTGATTTTTTTTTGTTTTTCAATTTATTTACAGAAAACACAATCCGATCATTTCATGAATTATCTGTTGATAAACACACCAGAACTTGTCTGACAGCTGTCGTTATAGACGAGGTAGCATCGAAATTTTCGTGGTTCGGGCATCATAACAATTTTCCTGTGAAATCATATATGATTATGAATCTAATAAAGGGTAACCTAACATGACATAAATTTCTTAATTTCATTACATATAATATTAAAAAGTGCAATACTAAAATTCTCAACAGCTCGAGGGGGAGATATGGTGAACATAATTAAAAAGTGGTTTGAATATGTCAAAGACTATATGTATCGAACTCATTTGATAATTTTTTACAACTAATCAATACAATTTCTGATGAAAACAAGATGCTTAAGGAGAAGATCAAACAATTGGAATCAAAACAGTCTTCTTATGATTATAAATTCCACAAAATTGAAGCAAGTTTGGATAATGAATTTCAACGCTCAATCCAAAATGATCTAGTAATTAGCGGTCTTCCAACAAACATGGATCTTAAAAATGATATGGTCACCGGTTTGCTTCGTGTTCTGGATGTTAAAGCTGACACTAGTGTAATTCAATCTGCATTCTTTGTAAATCATAAGGATCCACAACGAACAAGCACATCCAAAAAACCAATGTTAATAATTAAAACACATAATAACGAATTGAAAAATGAAATTTTATTAAAATATAAATCAAAAACAACTAATAAAAATTACATACGGACGTCTGACCTTGGGGTTAGCTGCCCATCATCACACAACAATCTCATCATTCGTATTATGGATCATCTTTCACCGCTCCAAACCAAACTGTATGCAGAAGCTAAAAGAATAAAACAAAAGTTAAATTTCAAATACTTGTGGTGTAAGCAAGGAAAAATCTTACTGAGGAAGGATAGTGAAGCTATTGTTTATCATATTAAATCGATGAACGATGTCAACTATATTGAACAAACATTTCTTGGACGACATACTGGTGCGGTCGATAATGGTGCTGATTGTAATTGATGTATTATCCTCAACTCCGAATTGTTGTCATGTAAATATAATAATATTTTTAGTTTTTCACTATTTTAAATTTTCAATATTTTATAGCCTATATTTACTTACATTTTATTTCTATAGTTTATTATACACTTTAAAAGTTGTTAATTTTATTACTACAATAATTTTATTGTTTACTTATGAAATGTCATTTACAGATGTTTCAGATATTTTTGTTGTAATTTTTGGTGTTGTTCGCGTCGAATTTAATTGGTCTAATTTTTTCATATATTTGACATTGTTTTATCATCTGGTAAATTTTATACGATTTAAAATTTTATTTTCAATTTCTTTCGTTCATTCATTATTGAATTTCATTAAATTGGTATTAGTAAACTTTTACGGTTTGGTATTGTTTACGTTTTCAACGAATGTTATTAATGACTGGATCTTACTGTTTATTTCATTTTATTGGCTATGAGTAAGCTCAGTAGTATTTTAAACCAATATTGTCATAATGAGTATTTTGATAATGTTGATGATTTTAAAATGAATTCAAACGGTGACTTTGGTAGTAACACTCAACGATTGATCACTCTCCAAATTAATATTCGTGGGATGAATGACATTAATAAATTTGACAACCTGTTAGAGTTCATTGATAATCTACAATCTGATATTCATATTTTAGTTATTTCGGAAACTTTTATTCAGAGTCACAATATGATGTCGTACAGTATCAACAATTATAGTAGTATATTTTCATGTAGAGATGATAGATCTGGGGGAGGTCTTGCATTATATATCAGAAATGACATTGAATATTGTTCATTGAAAAATGATAATGGTTTATACCCATTTCACTTCATTCAAATTAAGCTTCCTCGATTTGTTGGTACTAATGTATGTGCCATTTATCGCCCACCTAGTTCTGATGTTGATTGTTTTTTTAACTTTTTAGATAGTTTTCTCTCTGATAGCTGCAGATCAGATAATATTCTACTTGGCGATTTAAATATTCCCATCAACAAAACAGATGATTATGTAACTGATTATATAAATCTGCTAATGAGCCATGGTTTGATAACTACTAATACGAATATTACTCGTTCTGCTAGTGGCAATATATTAGATCATGCCGTATCTAGCTTTCTAAACATTAAAAATGTTTACAATTGTACCATCTATTCAAACATTAGCGACCACAATTTTCTTTACACAAAATTTTGCTACGCAGCTAAGTACATTTGGAAAATTTTGAATAAAAAAATTGTGAACTTTGATAAATTAAATGAAGAGTTTAATAACTTTCTGATTTCAATGCCCCTTGATATTCATGATCCTAACAGCACTTTACAATTAATTGTAAAGAAATACAATGACCTTAATAATAAATATACTAATACAATAAGTGTCAAAGTTAAATTAAAAAATACTTTATGCCCTTGGATTACCTATGATATTTGGCAAGTAATTCGTGAGAAAAACAAAGTGTTAAAAAGATGTAAACTAAATCCCAATAACATTGTTCTTAAAGCGGAACTAGAACGCCTAAGTAAGTTACTAAAATCAAAAAAATATTTCGCTAAGAAACGTTATTTTAATGAAATGTTTGTTGATTTAAACAAAGAGATCTATGGAAAAATATTAATTTGTTTCTTAATAAAAATCACAAAACAGCTCAGTTTGATTCAATTTTATGTAACGGACGGCTTTATAATGATACTGGTGATATAGTTAACCTTTTCAATGACTATTTTGTTAAGGTAGGTAGTTTAATTAGTGAATCTATCAACTCTGACAGAAATATTCATAAATTCGGTACCATTTATTGGAACTGTGATTCTATGTATTTTTCATCAGTTACAGCTACTGAAGTGTACAATATTATTCATTCACTTAATGATAGTAAGGGTTGTGGGCCAGACAAAATTAATAACTATGTGGTTAAATGTAGAGCAGATTTTTTCTCAATACTTTTGTCAGAAATGTTTAATGAATGTTTATTAACTGGTATTTATCCTGATTGCTTAAAGGTTGCGAAAGTTATTCCCGTTTTTAAAAATGGTGACAGTTTATCAATTAATAATTATAGACCTATTTCAACTTTATCAGTATTTGACAAGATTTTTGAAAAATTACTCTTCTCCCGATTGGTAAATTTTCTTGATTCAATTAACTTTTTCTACTCATATCAATATGGTTTTAGAAAGGGAGCTGGCACGGAATTACCTCTTGTTGAAATTTCAAATATGATCTTTACAGCTTTTGACAACAAAAAGTATGTTGGAGCGCTTTTCTTAGACTTACAGAAAGCTTTTGATTGTATTGATCATGAATTGTTACTTAGCAAATTATATATTTATGGTGTACGGGGTGTTCCTTATAGCTTGCTGAGTAGCTATTTATCAAATAGGAAACAGTATGTCATGGTCAATGAAGTTAGAAGTAATATGTTGGATATCAAATGTGGTGTTCCACAAGGCAGTGTTCTGGGACCACTTTTATTTTTAATCTTCATTAATGATATTTCTTATTTACCATTAAAGGGCAAAATTAGAATTTTTGCTGATGATACGGCGTTATTCTATGAAACCTTAGATGCCAGTGGGATAATGGATGATATGAATCACGATCTCAATATATTATTAGAATACTTTAAATCAAATTTAATTTCACTTAATATATCTAAAACTAAACATATGATATTTCATTCCCCATATAAATCAATGGTTACGTTACCTTCATTTAAAGTGAACAACATTATGATTGAAAGAGTTAATTCATTTAAATATTTAGGAGTAACTTTTGATGCTCGTATGTTTTGGCAGGATCATATTAATTATACTAGTAAAAAAATTGCTCCACTTGTAGGTCTTCTTAGGAAATTATCTTTTTTTGTTCCTAGACGGGTGTTGTTAATGATTTATTACTCGTTCATTCATTCACGAATCAGCTACGGTCTACTTACATATGGAACAGCCGCTGCAACTAGGCTAAATAAAATTCAAGTAATGCAGAACAAAAGTTTAAAATCAGTCTACAGGTTGCCATTTCTGTTTCCAACTAAAGAATTATACTATAGTGGGAATAATTTAGTGTTACCCATTAACGTGTTACATAAATTTCAAATAACGCTATATATGTATAAAGCGCTACATGTATCTTCAGTGTTATCTAATATTAAATTTGATTGTATTCGTCATATTTATGGAACAAGAAATTGAAAAAGAATTAATTACCATCATATAAAGTCTGAATTTGGAAGAAAGTCGATTACCTTTTTAGGACCAGTTATATATAATCAAATACCTGATAATTTAAAAATATCTGAAACATTTTTGAAATTTAAGAATAGTATTAAAAAGTATTTTAAGTCCAATATTGAATTGTATTTTTAATTATAGGCAATTTATGTATTACATTTATCATTATTGTATTTTTTTCATTATTGTTTTTTTTCTTTGATATTGTTATTTTCGTATTACTTTTTATAATATAAATTAGCTGTACATACTTACTCAGATTATTCTTCAAAGGACAATAAATCCACTGAATAATCTGGTAGTTGTATTGTAACTGAGAATATAAATAAAATAAAAAAATAAAATAAAAAGACTGCAAACGAAAACGGTTATATATTCCTGCAACAACGGGCTCCTGTTTAAATAATTTTAAATTTACTATTTTTGTTTGAATTCAATCCCTTGGTTTTACTTTTTCTATATAATTTTAATCACTTGTGATATTCATGAAGAATGTGTGTGGTGCGGTATTATGATTCATATGATATGTATTATGCAAATAAATAAATATTTTTTTTTACATTTAACATGAATCCTTTTTAATTATAAATTATAAAGTAAATGGTCGGAATGGGTACAAATGTGTCGAAGGGCCGAATGTGTCGAAATGCCGAATGTCTAAGGGCCGAATGTCGAAGGGCCGAATGTGTCGAAGGGCCGAATGTATCAAAGGGCCGAATGGATCGAAGGGCCGAATTTTTATTTTTGCTTTTAGAAATATAACTTTTCAAATTTGTTGTTTTATGGAATATTTTGTAAAAAATTGTATATTAAATATAAAGGAATTTCTTATGAATTTATGTATTTTAATATTTTTCATCTTTGGATATTCATGAAATTCTACGTATCCAATCAACGATACATTTTGGTGAAGGAAAATTTGTTCATGCGCCACCTGAGACATTCGGCCCTATATCAGCCTTCTGATAATAGGTATAGGGTACAAACAAAATTAAAATTTACAAATAAAAAAATTAAAAAAATATATGTATTTCTAAAAAAAAATAAATACAAAAAATCGGCCCTACGACCCATTCGGCCCTTCGACAATTGGCTCTTCGACATTCGACCCTTTGTTATCATACCAAATGGTCGATGCAAATACACATCGGATTGGCATTTCAGAAACATTTCGTTTTTGTGTTATAACTATAGTACCATTCGACTTTGACGTAACTAAAATTGAGTTGCATGGGCAAATCACTACTTTTCCATTACGCTCGCTTTACATTTTATTAAGAGGGAAAATAAGACTTTTTAGCGAAGTATTCATTCGCATAATGTTCACTTTTAATGATACGTAAACGTAACACTTTTGCGATTCACTATAACGCAACACTTTTGTATATGTATGATTTACAATAATTTTATCAAAATTCAGAAAAATGTTGGAAATAGAAACTATAATTTTTATTATTTTATTTTCATGATAACTATTTTTCATAATTATTTTATAATTAAATTAAAATTCTATAAACTATTGCGCTATTTCGCTCTCATAACAAATTTTATAATATTTCGATATTCCCTTGTTTACTATTCGGCTTGGATTATATTTGATTTTCGGCACATATTTTATTAAATTTTCTATTTATTTCATAATTTGGTTGCACTTTTTACTTCCATAAATACTCACCTAAATTAACTAAAAGTTGATAACATAAATACACAATATGGCGCCTTCGCTCGAGTCGCGAACATTAAATGATTTAGCTTATGGAAATAGTTTTTTCTTTAAAATGGGAGAAAGCAAAAAAAATGATTCGTTAGTAGTTCGTATATGTCCTATAATCCCGGTTAATATTTTTATTCGTAATAATACGTTATGGTGGGTTGTAACTATCTCACCCATCCCTTGATTTACACGGTACTTTTTTACACGATTTCACTTTTACACGATTTGAAAATAAAAAAAAAAAATTATATTTTAAGCTTTTATATTTTAAGCTTTTTAATTAAAATAAATGAATTATTAATCCTCATGTGAGTGACGAAAATATATATCTTAATTTGAGTGACTAAGGTACGTTCATTTTGTATGGAAACTATAACGCATCTATAACGCATTTTACTAAAATTACATAAATTAAAAACATACTTGCAATAGCTGAAACATGTCAGAGTTTGGATATTTAAACTACTTTTTCTTCTCACGTTCGCCCAAACTGTAAAATTACTCATTTTTAGTGTGATCGTAATCTATCAATTGAACTAGCAGTTCTCATAAATTTTTAAATTTTTACTACGACTAAAACAAACAAAAATCAACGTTCAAAAGTGCAAAAGGTTCCCGAGTATTTCATCACTCACATTAGGGTTAAAAACAACGATAATTTAAGAATTTTATTGTATTATTTCGATTTACACGGTTTTCATACATTAATCCTACTTTCAATTTACACGGGTTTCTGCGGAACCAATCTACCGCGTAAATCGGGGGATGGGTGTACTTATTTGCTTGTTGATGCTGTAGATTTCTAATGTAATTAAAAATATTACAAATTATAACGTTATTATCGATACTATATTGCAGGTGTAATGACGTATGCAAATAATATAAATATATTGATTTATACCGATTGTAATTATACATTTTTTACATAATTTACAAAATCTCGTATTCAAACCACACTTTGTTTTATAGTTCAACACATTTTATTAAGATGTCACTACTATTTAATAATTTATATTCTCTTTCGATTACAATACAACATTTGAATAAAATGTACGCGATCGGTTAGAAGCAAAACCAAAACAAAAATTCGTAATAGAGAATTAAAAAAAAAAAAAAACAAAACAAAAAGTTTACCGATGGTGAATCAAACAAAACGCAAAATAAAACAGTTAAATGTAGAACTTTTAAGCGATCAGACGTGCATGTATAATTATTTTTTGAATGTATAAAGAAAGTCATGTTTGTACATCTTTCGTAATTTTTGTTTTGATTTATAATTTTTCTTCTCTTTAAGCGCATAACTTGTTTTGTATTTGACACAATTATTTTACAAGTATTACTTGTATGTTAAAATTTTGTTATGTATTAGAAACTCTAGTTTTTCTTAGATCAAGTTGTTTGATATTAATTTCGTGATAAGCGAAGTAATTAATTTATAAAAAAATAAAATACACGTGAAATATGTGAAGTGCACTTTAAATTTATTTATTGTTGGAAGCGATGACAAATACCTTATCCGATATTAATAAGTAGTGATGATGTAAAGTGGGAAAAAAAAATATTTATAGTGATACAATTTGGTGAATCCACCGCGCATGCACTCGCAGTGATCGTGTGAGAAATTTATTTTCTAGGTTACTAGTATCAAAAGTGTTTTGTTGTGAATAATGTGCTTTGATTTTATGTTATGTTTATGTGTGTTGTATTAATATCGTGTGTGTGTAGAGCTTACCACTTACTTACAGTATAGTTGAAATGATATCAAAAATTACACGAAATGTATCTTGCTTGTAATTAAATGGTATAATCAATAGAAATAAATTAACAGTTATTTAAAAATATTAAAAATTCCTATAATTAAATTTTTTTTCGATAAAACATCATAAATTAATCGAAAATTGTTTGTGCAGAACTGGTTTTTTATTTATCTTCTATAAATTTGTGTGTGTGTGTGTGTGTGTGTGTGTTAGGTATTTACGATATTTTGCATGGTAAGTGGTTTATTGCATTTCTTATTATTTATAATAGCATTCTTTATTTTATGCTGATGTTAAACATTTGTTTATGTTTAGTTTCTCATACCCACATTGTATACTTATGCTGAGTATGTACAAGATAGCTAAGAAAATGAAACGCTTTTGGAAATCTTATTTTTTATGTTCTTTTACCAAGAGGTAAAAGAAAGAAATTTAAAATTTTAATATGTGGGTTCTAATATTTTGCTTCTTTACCCTTGGTAGGCTTGGCTAGCAGTTGAAGACTGTGTGATTTCAACTTATAATAGAATAGTCAAATAAGTTGTTTATTTTGATTTAAACCGGTAAATTTATCTTAAATCACTATTTACCCGTATCGTAAGCCTAAAAATATGATGGGATAACTTTAAATCCTACAATTCTGGGAAGACTTCTAAAATCCAAAATATCTTAAGCTGTTTGCGAATTTGAAAGTAAGATATTTTAACCGGATAAAATACAAATGAGCTTTGTTAAATTTTATTTTGTTAACATTCAAGAGAGTAAACAACTAATAAAATATTTAAAGAAATGTTCAACTTGGATAAATTAATATGCTTGCTAAAAATCCAAATCTCAACTTGTGCATTTTTGGGTAATATTTTAGAAAGCTGCATTTCTAATGTAAGCTTGACATCGCAACGATAAATGGTAATCCGATTCTAATTGTCATGGACTGGATCTCAGTTCTTTGTGTTTATGTAAGGTTATTAAGAAGTCGAAATTCGTATCACAGCTTTTATATTTAGCTAAATAGATACTGATGTGCAATAAGGAATTGCTAAAAAATCCGCCTATAAATGAGGGTAACTATCAATAATGTTGCATCGATTTATTTCGTGTTGCACATTAGGGGGATACTCGATTGTTTAGCAATCAGATATCAAGCAGTTTACACTAGGTTGCGGGAAATGGTATACTCGATACAAATAAGCAAGCAATGATTGCTAAATTGCTAAAAATGGTATACTCGGTATAGTTTTGCCTTGACTAGCAAGCAGGCAAATAGTTAAAATTTTGAGAGCGATTTGAAGTGTATGCAATTAATGTTTATGTAAATTTTAGTTGTTGGTTTAGTTGAGTTAATCGATATTTAGTAGTGACTATAGTGAAGTTAATTGATTTATAAAATTAAAAACTTCTTCTGGTTTTAAGCCTATTTTTATTAAATATGTTATCATTTATAACATAAAATTGCCGACGTTTCGGATATCATCCAAAGACAGATCGGAAAAACATCCCGGATAAAAGTATTGATAAAGCTCGTTTACGAAATGAACTTGTCATACATTTTACCAAAACCCGAAGCAGACATGGAAAACATTTATCTTAAATGATGTTTCTTTTACAAAAAATTTTTTTAAACAAAATCCTGACATTTTAGTGACTAGAGCTGATAAAGGCAATGTAATAGTTTTAATTAATAAATCAGACTATCACAATAAAATAAATTCAATGCTTCACGATACGAACACATATCAATTAATTTCAAAAGACACTTTAAATTCGGTACAAAGAAGATTAAATATTATGGTTGGTGAGTGGAAAAATCAAAATAGAATTACTATGTATGAATCGAAAAAGCTTAAGAGCTACCATGGGGTCGTGGCAAAGTTGTACGGTTTGCCAAAAATTCACAAATCTGGCACACCTTATAGACCTATAGTTAGCTCCATTGATACGCCATTATATCAATTGTCAGTTTTTCTGTAAGATATTTTGAATAAAACTGTATGTAAATCAAATACTTACTAATATAAAAAATCCATTTGATTTTAAAGGAAAAATTAAACAAATTATTTTACCGACAAACCACACCATATTATCATTAGATGCCATTTATTTATTTGCTAATATAGATACTAATTTGGTATTAAAATTAATAAGTGAAAAGTGAAAAGATATTAAGAGAAATTCGGTAACAATTCTGACAAAAATTCAATTTGATTATGTTATAAAGTTCGTTCTTAATAATTGTGAATTCCCATTCAATAACAAAATATATAAACAACTTTTTGGATCACCGATGGGCTCGCCCATTAGTCCCGCGGTTGCAAATTTAGTTATAGAGTTTATTGAATCAAGTGTTCTATCTTCTTTTGATTTTAAGCCTATTTTATTTTTTCGGTACGTTGACGATATTATAACAGCGATTCCTAATGATAAAATTGATTATGTTTTTAGTGTCTTCAATTCATATAGTAATAACACCAAACTTACTATCGAACTGGAGTCTAACACGAAATTAGCCTTTCTAGATTTGCTGCTAATTCATAATCTTGATGGTTCAATTTCGACTGATTGGTTTCACAAAACTACATGGTCTGGTAGATACCTTAATTTCGATTCCCATCTTCCGATTTCTTATAAACGTAATACCGTGCAATTATTATGTGATCAGATTATTCTTTTATCGGACCCCATTTTTCATAAAGATAATTTTCAGTTACTAAAAAATACCCTTTTCGAAAATGGTTATCCAAATTCATTTATTAGACCAATTATAAATTCAACTTTATATAAAAATAAATATAGATAATCAATCTGTTGAAGTTGTTACTCAACTAGAGGTGGTTAATGTTAGTTATATTTGAATTCCATATTAAAAAAATTGCATGAACAAATCAGTGCGGTTGCCTCAAAAAATTTAATTTGTATGTTTTGGGAAAAGCTAATAATTTCTTAGGAAAATCTGTTTTCTCATCTTTTAAAGATGAGAACCCACACCTAATAGTAAAAAGAAGTTGTATATAAAGTTACTTGTACTTGTAACAAAATATATATTGGCCAGACTAAACAACTTTTATGCTCTCGTTTTTGTCAACATAAAAAGGACGCAATACGTTTAAACAAAATTGCAGATGGCCAAAATACTGCAAACCCAAGTAGTTTGTCTACTCATCTGCATGGATCGAACCTTTCGGTTTTTATGGAAAATATCGAAGTTGTAGAACAAGAATCGAATTATCGGATTATTCACATAAAACGAAGTCGACAAATTTCAGATTGTCTAAATATACAATCTGAATGTACAGTCTTGGCGAAAGTATTGAGCACCCATGATATCTTACAATTTTTTTGGGAGTATTAATTTAAAATAAATTGAAACAATTTTTATAGGTACGCATTACTATTTATTTGTATAAAATTAATATTTTGTGGGTCCACTCTTTGCCTTAATTACAGCATAAATTCTTTTGGTTAGAGAGCTTACAAGTTTTTTACATTCTGCAGGACGTATAGTGCTCTATTCTTGGTGCAGACAGTGTTTTATGTCTTCTTTGTTATTTATTGTGTAGCGCCTGACTCTGCGTTTTAATAAACTCCATAAATATTCTATGGGGTTCAGGTCCGGGGACTGGGCAGGCCACTCCAGAACCTCAATGCCATTTTCTCGAAACCATACCATTGTGTGGGCAGATTTATGACTTGGTGCGTTATCCTGCTGGAATTTAACGCTATCTATGTTTGTATCACCAAAAAGTGTTTAAAAATGAGAGCAGCATCGCCGATTCTAGGACGTTTATGTATTTTGAAGAGTCTGAATTAGTCATGCTGCCCCAGACCATTATGCTGCCCCCGCCGTGTTTTACGGTTGGTATCACATACTCTGGACTATATGGTTCACTTACCCGGCGACGCACGAAAGGCACACCAGATATACCAAAAATCTGAAATAAAGAAAATGTAGAGAATTCGGAAAACTAAAATATTTGTATCAATGAATTTTATTTTAAAATCATATTATTTAGTATTATTAGAGCATAGAATTATCAACTTTCTTCAAAGTTTGATTGGTCTGACCACACGATATTTGACTAATCTTCTTCGGTGAAACTTTGGTATTTTAAGGCCCATTTATACCGAGCCTTCTTGTTTTTTCGGAGCACCAGGGTTTCTTCCTGGCTTTACAGCCTTTCAAATCAGCTTCCTGAAGCCTTCTGCGAGTGGTGCGAGCAGAGATTGGTTTCTTAATTTCTACTTACTCGGTTACTTCAATGTAACTCTATAGAAGAGAAATTCTTTGATCTAACCTTATGTGGTGGCTTTCGATTATATATGTATGTATTATCTACACCACGTAGTTAATAAATATTCTACACGAGTAGTTAATGTATGTAGATAATTTAAAAGATAGGCGTAGACAATGTCGAGAATGTAGAACATATGTCGATAATGTCGAAAATTATTATTTCTGTTAGCAACTAAAAAGTTTATATTTCAATATTTTTTAGCTGTTTAGTACCGAAAAAGTAAACGACGAGCACCTTTGTTAAAAATAAGAGATTCACATACAATTTAATTTTTAAACTAGAGGCGGACCCATCAAAATGTCAATGCACTACAATGATTTCTTCACCACGCAGTAAACTGGATAAAAAGTTTCTTAGACAAGAAAATACGAAATGGTCATACTAGTTCATCAGATAGAAATCTTGATGGGTATTTCTGGCAATATAAATACAGAGTGAAAAATAATCAGAAATCACTCGTCAATTGATTATAAATTCGTGAATTTGTCGGCCAAATGTAAATTCCAGGTGATCAGAAGAAAATGGATTATAAAAAAATTCTCCTTTCTTGGAAACATGAATCACTACTAACAGATAATACTAATTTTTGAGCTGGAAAATCATGCAATGAACAAAGTTTCGGAGGTATTCATGACGTTTGCCACATTTCAATGGGAATTTCTTTTAAAACTGGTTTAAGCCTCGTACGTCGTTATGATTATCGATAAAGCCAATGAAAGCACATTTCAAACCGACATTTAATTTATGCTAGTAATTTAATTATGGTAAGAATTGGAATTACTAGTTTCTATAAAGCAGTTCCGGATGCAGAAATATGATTTTTGCTCCGATGCTAATATTTTACGGATTTCATGTCGAGTGATTTATACAAAATCGTTTACATCGAATCTTGAATCTAGCTCAAATATTGCTAAAACAATATACTAACTAATGAAAATATAATTTATGTTAATGATTTTGGATTCCTAAACTAACAAATTTTCAAATTATGAACGTGAATAAAATCGATTATGGTTATACCAATATCGAAAACAAAACTTTAAAAATTTTTTAGGCTGTATATACTACTCCTCTTTATTTGCTTATAAACATGAGCTGAAGGACAATACACTTACGAAAATTCAACGGACGCTAGTGAAAAGTTTTATCACCACTACCAATTTAGTAGTTTGAATTATTCTCACTCAATTGTGACAACTGTGTAAAATCAATGTTTTTTATATACGTAATTCAAACCTTCTTATGATTACCAGTGGCCAAGTGACCAGTAAAAGTACAAATCCTTTGAAGAAAATGTCACGATGGTCATGGTGCTCCCAGTAACCGTATATCACTCAATAACGCTTTAACGACATCAACGGTGATTATTTTAGTTTACTGCAGGTCGTCAATCAATGGGCAGAAACAAATTATAACACAAAACTACTACCGCTACACTATTATAATCGAAACCATTTAAAGAGACGTCGAATAAAAAAAATACCAAAATTATAGGAGAATTTAGCCGGAAGAATAATGGTTATTATACCTTCTACTAAATTTTATTTAATAAAAGATTTAATTTGAATTACTGAAGGAAGTGTGACTGTTAGATTTTTATCTGCCCGCATTTGCAAGTATCAATTGACGGGTCCCATTTGTAACGCGATATTTTAAAACGTGATTTTTCAAAACGCGATATTTCAAACCGCGATATTTCAAAACGCGATATGGTACAAAACGCGATATGGTACAAAACGCGATATTTCAAAATGCGATATTTCAAAACGTGATATGGTACCAAACGCGATATGGTACAAAACGCGATATTTTAAAATGCGATAAAGTACAAAACGCGATATTTCAAAACGCGAGATGGTACAAAGCGCGATACGGTACAAAACTCGATGTATCAAAACGCGATATGGTACAAAAACGATATTTCGAAACGTGATATTTCAAAATGCGATATGGCACAAAACGCGATATGGTACAAAACGTGATATTTTTTATCATTAAATCGAATTACTGATATTGAACAAAAGTGTTCGCGTTCAATATATAAAGGGTAATTTATTAAAGATTAGACGAAAATTTTCAAAGTGTCCAAGTTACAATATAAAGAGGTTCGTCAATGTGCAGAATATTTTTACCATTATTGTAAAAATAAAAATATGAAATTTCAAGGGACTGAATGAAAGTGTCCAAGATACAGAAATGCCCAACATTGAAGGTTTTAATAAAATTCAATTTTTCATTCAATTTGCACCTGATATCAATTGACCTAAATGTAGCATCCTACATACCTTTACCTACAAAACCGGTTTTGTCGTGGATTCTTTTTTAAACTAAAATTTTTGTAGATTCAAAAATTTCAACACACCAACACAAACAAAAATGAAATAAAAAAATTCTCAAGGTCATTTTTTGTATTTTGTTTTTTTAGCCGTGCGTATCACAAAACAAAAATTTTATTTGTATTAAAAATTCGAATTCGAATAACAAAAAATAAAATAAAATTTAATTAAATGATTTTTAATTAAATGATTAATAAAATGATTTTTTTTGTTAGCATTTTTACACAAACACATAGAAAATTTAAAAGTTACCGAATTCAAATAAAATGTGTGTGGACGCAAAGGGTGTAAGCCATAAAAGTTTCCAGATTCAAGTTACCGTAGTATTGATATGCACCATGGACTACAAATTTTGACAGCCAGAATCAAAAATATTCTTGTTTTTTTTTTATATAAAATGAGTGCGTTTTATGGCAAAGATTGTGCCTCTTTCAAGTACAACAGATACAAAAATTTGTGATTCCATCGTGTAGCGAGTTTTATATTTTTATTAAACACTTGTTTTTTATTTCGCAAAAATTAGATGTTTGAATATTTTAATTAAAAAACTTTTTCTTAGAGTAGATACTCCTACAAGTCGAAATCGATCGAGTGATTTTTTAAACTTTTTCAACAAAATTTGTTTAAGTAAAATATTCAAAAATCTAATTTTTGCGGAATAAAAAAAACAAGTGTTTAATAAAATGTATTTATTAAGTGTAAGTGTGTTTCGCCAAGTGCCTTAGGCAAAAAGTGCAAAAAATGTTGATATATCCACTGTAACACTATATTTTATTAAATCTATGCATATTTTGTTCGACCTACCTGTTCAACAAACACTAGAAAACTAAAATCCGTTGCGTCAAAAACAAAATAAAGAAATTAGATTGACACCAAAATGCGCGGGAAAATTTTATTGGAGAAGTTGCAGTTTTGGTTTTAACTTTCAAACCGTTTCCAAATAACAAAGGAAAAGATGAATTTTTGAAACTTATTTTTATGGTGGAAAAGCAAGTTTTGAAAATTACTTTAGCATGGATAAAGGCGGTGATACATGTATAAATTTTATCTGACAGACATAAATAATAATCGCTGTGATTGGTTGAATGTCGGCCATATTTTTTTATCGTACGACAAAAATTAAAAATTGAACATTGCTCAATTTTGTATAAGATTTGACGGCAGTGAGAACAAACGAATACATATTCTAAAATATTTAAAAAAAATAAAAACACTTTTAGGTAGCTTGCTTTATAAAATGTCAAAATATATCCATGCGACAAAATTTTATACATGTATCACTTACGTGTGAATTTCATTTTGATCGTATAAGACAAAAAAATATTAAGCAATCAGAGCGATTATTATTTATGTCTGTCAGACAAAATTTCTACATGAATCATCGCCTTAAAGTAAGTTTTGAAACTAACCCTAAATTTTGAATTGAAATATATTGGTGTTAGAGTGGGTTTTGCAAGTAATAATTTGGGACAAAAGATGGTGTTTTTTTATTAGCGCTCCTCGATATACACGTATCCGGAGCACCCAATTTTGTATGTCAAAACATATATTTAGCGCGCTATTTTTGCATACTTATTATTAATTTATTTAACTCCAAATTAATATTTTTTATTCAAGTTTTTAGTTAAAAGTCAACATACAAATATTTTGCTCTACCTATTTATCGGGAGCCGCTATCGGGAGCGCTATCCAATTATTCTTCTTCTTTTTCATCGATTAATAAATACAAGCAACTCAATATTCTCCAATTGAATATTTGTAGCATGAATGAGTTATCTAAATTTGATAGAATTTTAGAAGTAATAGATTCGTTTTCTTGTGACATTCATATTATAGTGTTAACTGAAACTTGGGTAAAGTCCATTGATACTCAATTTTTTTCCATCAGTAATTATTCCAGTACATTCAGCTGTAGAGATGATAGACAAGGTGGTGGTATAGCTTTATTTATCAGAAATGATTTAAACTATAGGGTGACTGTTGTTGATGAGGGATTACTTGATTTTCAATTCGTACTAGTTGAACTAAAAAATTTGAATACAAAAGTGTGTGCTGTGTACAGGCCTCCAGCTTCTGATGTCACCAAATTTTTAGACCATATTGAAAACGTATTGAAAGTTGATAACAATTTTGACACTATAATGGTAGAGGATATTAATATTCCAATTAAGAAAGAAAATAATAATATTTGTAAAGATTACTGCAATTTACTGAGTAATTTGGACTTAGCTGTAACTAATTCTAATGAAACTCGTAGTTCTAGCGGTAATATATTAGATCATGTTATTAGTAGTTCTATCAATATTAGTGGGGTAACTAATCAGACAATTTATTCAACGATCAGCGATCACAACATAGTTTTTTCCAAATTTAGATAAATATGTGGTCAAACAACTTCAAACGAAAATAATTAATTATAGTATGATAAACGAATTGTTTTCAACATATTTATCTGAAATCCATGTGAGTAAGGCAGATCCCAACACTATTCTTCGTCTAATTATTGATAAGTATCAAGAATTATCAAATAAATTCACGAAAGTAGTTAATGTTGATGCAAAGATAAAATCCACTAATTGTCCGTGGACCAATTACGAAATTTGGATACTTACTCGCCAAAAGAATAATCTATTTAAGACAATAAAAAAATATACGAGTAGAAACAATATAGATAATCGAATCAAAAGAATGTTAGAGGATAAATTAAACAGCTTAAGTAAAAAAATCTGCAAAGCAAAATATTGGGCTAAGAAAAAGTATTATCATGGAATGTTCAACGACATCACTAGTCCAAGGGATTTATGGAAAAACATTAATTTACTATTTGGTAGATCGAATTCGTCGAATAATAGTTTACAAATTTGTGTTAATGATTTAGTTTATTCAAATCCGAGGGACGTAGTGAGTAAGTTTAATCAATACTTCTCTGAATGTGGTTATTCCTTATTAGATTCACTTATCAGCGACAGGCAGTTTAATAAATTTAACACTATTAATAGCATTGTAAGTTCTATTTATCTTAATCGCACTTTCCCGGCTGAAATATTTAACTTAATTACTGAACTTGATAGCGGTAAAGGTTGTGGGTATGATAACGTTTCTGTTGACATAGTTAACAAAAACAGTAATATTTTTAGCTATATATTGGCTGAGGTTTTTAATACTGTTATATGTTCAAGAATTTATCCTGATTGCTTGAAGGTGGCTAAGGTGATTCCTGTCTTTAAAAGTGGCAATAAACTAGACCTCAACAACTATAGGCCTATTTCTATGCTATCTGTATTTGATAAATTATTAGAGAAAATCTTAAACAGAAGAATAATTGACTATCTTACAAAACATGATTTCTTCTATAGATATCAATATGGATTTCGTAGTGGTGTCGGTACGGAAATAGCAATGCATCCTAAACTACAGGCCTCTTACTACTCTCATTTTTTGCGCATGACGTCAATTTATGTCTAAACTGAGACTGCGCATTAATAATATTTAGATATTTACACAACAAAACAACTAGAGAAAGCAACAATAATGTAGACATAGCGTGTTGTCATCATTTGGTGTATGCGGCCTGTAGTTTAGGAGGCATTGGAAATAGCAATAATAGAAACAATCGATATGATCAATGAAATATTAAATTAACAGTCGTATATGGGTGCACTATTTCTCGACTTACGAAAAGCTTTTGATTGCATTGACCATGAGATCTTACTGAGTAAATTGTATAGCTACGGGCTTAGAGGTACGGCGTTTAACTTGCTTAAGAGTTATCTGGTTGATCGATATCAATATGTGTTCATTAACGGAATATCTAGTGAACTTAAAAGAGTTGTGACAGGAGTACCACAGGGCAATTTACTTGGTCCCACTCTATTTCTAATTTTTATTAATGATTTATGTAATTTAAAATTAAAGGGTAGAATTCGCCTTTTTGCCGATGACACATCTCTGTTTTATAATATTAGAAACCTTAACGATCTCCAAGATATGATTCAGACTGATTCACTAGTAATATGCTTATATTAAATTTAAGTAAAACAAAATTTATGATATTTCGGTCAGCTTACAAACAAGTTAATACTGATATTGTAATTAATGTTATGAATAATAATATAGAAATGGTAGAAAGCTACAGGTATTTAGGATTAATATTAGATTCGAAACTAACGTGGCAAGATCATATAGAACATCTATGTTGCAAAGTAGCTCCGCTCGTAGGGTACATGCGAAAGCTAGCTTATTATATACCAACTTCAATTTTACGTAAAATTTACTTTGCTTTCATCCATTCGCGCCTTGCATATGGGATTAGTGTGTATGGGATGGCTGCCAAGTCTCGGTTGTGTAAGGTTCAAACTCAGCAAAATAAAGCTTTGAAAGCTGTATATAAGTTACCGTACTTATTTTCTACTGTAGAACTATATTCCAATATAGCGAATGATACTCTGCCATTACTAGCACTGAATAATCTTTGTTTAGTAACTTATGTGCATAAAATTGTAATTAGCCCCATACACAATCGGGAATTTAAAACTCCCATCCACACATACCAAACTCGTTATTCTCATAATCTATGTACAGCAAGTTTCAACAATGAATACGGCAAGAAAATGATATCTTATATTGGTCCTTTTAAGTATAATATGTTGCCTGATTCGGTCAAGATAATACGAGATGTTCATAAATTTAAATCAAGTGTTAAGCATATTGCCAATCAAATATTTCACGCTTCATTATATAGAAATAAGTTGAAAAAAATGAAATTTTATTATATCTTAGTTCTTGTTTAACCTCTATTATTTTAATATAAACGATTTATTATTACAAATTTAAAATTGTTAAAAGTATGGAAATAATTGGTTTAAACTTTAAAAATGTGTATATTATATAAAATTATTTGTATATTTGTTATATTGTACATAAAAAAGGTCTTGAGTTTCGGTAACCCCTTGAAAGGACATTAAATCCACTGGGGAACTGAAGCTCATTAGATAGTAAATTGTATGTAATTTATATATAGTTTTATTATTGTTATTAAAATTTGATGTATTTTGTATACGTGAATCTATGTATGAATGAAATAAAGAAAGATAATAATAAAAAAAAATAAAAATTCAGTGGGAAATTTAAAAAGCTTTTATTTTGTAAACGCCTGAAACCATTAGAAACTTAATCTTACAATAAAAATGTAAAACGCAGTAAGATGAATTCATTTTTACAACATTCAGTCAACATAAATTCCAATTAGTATATTTCAGGTGATAAATGTTTGTTTTATGGATGCATTTATTTTTCATTTTTATATGGTTAAAAGTTTGGAGTTAAATAAATTAATTATATGCAAAAATAGTGCGCTAAATATAAGTTTTGACATAGAAAATTGGATGCTCCAGATACATCTATCGAGTGCTAATAAAAAATATAGCTTATGTTGCCATCGAGTTTTCATTGAAAATTCCTTTTGACGTAAAACAATTTTGCCTCATAAGTTGATTAGAATTCTTTTGTTTTCATTTTGCTTTAATTAAATTTAGAAAATTTAAACTAATAATAATAGCTGTGCTTCTTGACGCTTGATCCAATCCGGTTCAGTTCATGTTTCATGAAACAACACAAAGGCGCTTACTAAATTTCAAATCAAAATTTGTGATCTAAAACAAATTTTGGATCAGGTTCTCTATATAAAATTCGAACTGATCCGAATCAATGGGTGTCATGAAACCCGGCTAATAATGAACCATAGTAAGCAATATAGTAACCCTAGTAATCCGTCTACTTTATTCCCTAAGATGTAAAATACATCATTATCGACGGCACTTTGACTTTTTCTTATAATTAATCAGGCATCTGCAAATAACCGGCAAATACATTTTGATACCAATTATTAAATTTCGCGATGTCACATCAAAAATATCATAATATGTACATTCTAAGGCCGGAATTCATACATCTTCAATCATTCATTGAAACAATTTTTTCGACTAATCATATTTCTCCAAAATTACGTTCTGCATTTTTTAACAAGAGATGGTTGGTCAAAAAAATTGTTTGAATGAATGAACGAAGAACTATGAATCCGGCTTAATGTACATGTATGTACTTCTTAAGAACATATACATATTTTATTTATGATTTGCATTGCAATTTGCCATTAATCACCCTTGCTTTATGAAAAGAAATCATCTTGTTATGATTGATGCGTTAGTAGCACCGTTGAATCGTAAATGATGGGCATTTCTCTTGCAATTTAAACGCATCATTAACGAATAACGCATATGTTAAATACAATTTTGAGGTGGTTGGTTATGTGATCGAATTATTAGACATTTTTATGAAGGATTAATGTAAGTAAATCAAAGTGATTTTATAGGTTAGATTGAAGAAACACAGATAAATACTTTAATCTACGCTAAAATTTAGAAAATTGTGAGAGTTTTTGTTAATTAATTTTAGTAATTAAACATCAGAAAACCAATGCAATTAATTTGACACTTATCTCATTAGAATAAAACTAGAATGGCTCGAAATAATAAATTACGTTTTTAAAGTGACGTTTAACATTTTGAAAGTCGTTTGGATTCGAATATTTGATTTGAGTTGTTCGGAAAAGTAGTATATTTCTGCCAAACTGTAAGCTGATAGTTTTTAGAAAGCTGATTATAAATGTGAACCGGTCAGAGGATTAGTTAGAAAAATTAGATTTTAATTTGTGATGACCGGAAAATAATATGTTTCTGGAAGTTCAAGTGAAAGAAATTTGCTAGTCATATATAGCTGCTACAATTAATATCGATCGTTTGTTGCCTCTTCATCAGCTTTGATTATCTTGTACACGAGTATTTTAAGAGTGTTAAATTCCTGTTCATTTCTTACTTCTTCTTTTTTAACTTTGTCGTTTTATTTTTTAGGAATATTCTGGATTTCAAATAAAATGTACTCCACCCATAATTTCTCATATAAATTAATCACTTAGGCTGCGGGCCAATAGTCGGGGTAAAAGTCAATTTTAAGTAAATTTTTCGGTAAATTCTTCTATTTTTCTAAAACTCTATGGCAAACTGATCGAAAAATCTGTTCTAAATCCGATTTTTACCATAGTAAACGATTTACCCGACTATTGGCCCGCAGCCTTAAATAAACATTTATGTTTTGGTCGGATATAGTCAGAAGAATTTTTTAGATCGCGGTTTAACATAAATAGTCCAATTATCTCTTTTGTTTAGCAACACTGCACTATAGTCGTACATGAAAAACGTTGTTTTTTTTCTGAGAGAATCTTGTGTCTAGCATTGGTCGGGCGATCACTATTTTAATATGGGCACTAAGACAGAAAATTGGCAAATTATAAATTTGTTTTAGAAGTCGGTGTAATCACCTGTGATCACTCGTATCATTATGTACGGTGCACTATAGAATTTTATAATCTTTAGTCAAATATTTTTTGTTATAAATTCTAAACAATTAAGTGAATGGCTTGAATAATGGCTTTTCTCGCTCGAATTTAGTTATTTCTTTATTCTAGTTATGAAATAGAATGTTCACATATTGAGAAACTCTTATTTAGTGCATTTTGTTACATTCTGCATAATATCTTAGCACTTTTATGTGGCTATTTAGGGAGGTCTCCTAACATAAAGCATATATAATCTTCTATTATGTCGATTTCGATTGCAAATAAAATGTTACACTGAGTGAAAAAATGGTACTCCAAATGCTGTCAAATGGTTCGATTGCAAAAATTACTCTTAGGATAGTTTATGCTACACCCAGAGTAATATTTTGTATTCTAGATTTTTTGATAAAATATACCAATTTTTTGACATTATGATAACAACAATTCCAATACGCTCTCCGTACTGTTGGTTTGGTATGGAGTAAACTTTAACAAAAATGCGAAGATTGATATTTAATTGTCTTTTACATCGCCAAAAATGACTTTTATACTGAGAAAGCCAAAACGTTGTTTTTATAAATGTCCGATTTATAATTTCACCTTGTTAGCATCGGTGTAATAAAAACTTATAAAGCAAACTTTTCATTAAACGTATTAAACTTTTCAATAGTAGTGCTATTATAATTCTTGATATATGATATGTGAATGCTGTGCATTTGACATAAAAAAAATTCACTGTGGCTTTACCAAATCCATGACGAAAAAGTAAATATTAAGAATTGAATTTTGAAAATTTTTCGTATGCCACATTTTGCAGTACGATTTACAATAAAGAAGTTATATCAGAATAAGATACCTAAGTTTTGTACGTGCTGTAATCAGTGCTCGCAATAACTCCAATATCAAAGTGAAAATTTCACAAAGTCAAGAGGACCATCAATTCACTCGGAACGTGGTTTACAATGAAATTTACTGCATGTAATTTAACAAAGCTTTGACAACAGCACGAAGATGCGTACGAAAAAATCGTACATATAATTTACTTAAATAAAAAAATTTGATACAGTTTTTTCGCACATGTTCATTCAGGGACGGCTGGCCACCCATGAAGTACAGTTAGGATTATATTTAAATGAAAATGTGAAGTTACACTAAAATGGTATACTATATATAGTGAAAGAGGAAAAGTTTTGCAATTAATTTTTTCGTTCTATACTAAATATTACGGATTTTTGGTTACCTATACTATGACTAAATATGGGCGATAGACGCAAATAGAAGAGGAGTAATATTAAAAATCTTAATACAAGTACGAATATTTTTAGTTTAAATATGAATTTGCCTTCCATCTTTTGGAAATGTTAGCCCCAATATCATTCATTAAGGATTTTGCTGTGCATTATGTAGCTTTATTATTGGACGTAGCTATCCGGAAATCCTACCAAAGAAACTCTTTTTACTGTGTGAAATTTCAATTACTTTTCTTTTATTTACTGCAACGAACACAAACTGTGTCTACATAATTAGGCCAACATTTCGTTTTGTATTTTTAAATTTAACCCCTTTCAGTCCTGATTTAAAACTGGGCCAAATAGATTTTTCTTGTGACATGTTTGGGTTTGCTTGGGTACCATTTTAAGTAAAAATAAGAACAAATATTTAAAAATTAAGTCGGGGTAGGTATTATTTAATGTACACGGCTCGACTTGTACGCCAAGAGTAACTATTTTTGTATTAAGGAAAAAGTTTAGAAACTCAATATTTCAAATTCAAACTTAAAAATGTGAATTTAAAATGAAAAAATTATTAAAAATACATACTCGTAAATTGCTTCTAGCAAAAGTAACTAATAATATAAAAAATATAAAAAAATAATATAAATAAAGGTACATAAAATAAATAAAAATTTAAATATTTCAGGTTCACAGTTTTTAAAATCATGTTCATTTTATATGGAATTTAAAAAAAACAATTCGTTTCTTTTAGTAGACCAAGATATATAAAAAAAAATTCCACAGTCGTGCGAAATGCACAGCTTTCCAACTTGCATCTAGTTGCCTCTGTATTTTCACTAAATTCAGGAAAATGATTAATACAATCACATCGAATATCCGAGATTTGACGAATTTCGCTCTGTGTTCTTCTTGAATGAGATGGAAATCCTATTGGTAATATCCAGTGGAGGACGCCCTCGTTTTCGTGAATTGGTGAAAGAACTCATCAGAAAAAGTAAAACATGTAACCGGACTTCCAACAAATCTAGTATGTCTCTGGCTGGTATGTTTTGTTTTTGCATATATAGTTTATACTCAATCCAACTTGCGCTGATCGCAAAATCTAAAAATGCGTCATTACTCGCAATAGTCATTTCTGGATCCGATAAACATCCTATAATTTTGGATTAGTTCATCTAAAAGATCCTTCCATACCGCTGTTATTTGAATTTACAATTTCCGGTTGTGAAACGCCAATATATCGCTTTAGGGATGCACTCCATCTTTTTTTGTGTTTATATCATTCTTGCCTATAAAATTGTTTGCTAAACAAACAAGTTTGTTATCAAGCCATTTGACCACAGTAATTTTGTCATCCTTGCTGACACATTGCTCTAAATAACCGCGGTCCTTATTTTTTAAATTGGCGGTCTTCCGAAAAATTTGGCTCGTGAAATCGGTTAATTCGAGCGGACCCAATTGCACTAATCCTCTATTTTTAAATATTTCCAATAAATTGTAAGTCGTAAAAATTTATCGAAATACTCGAAGACGATTGCTGCACCAAACCCAAATTTTTGGTGATGGAAATCAGAAATTACAGTTCTTGAGCCTTGATATATAATAACAAACAATTTCAAGCCCTAAGGTGATGGCCTACTTTCATATATTGTTTCGCGGAAAATGTCCCTTTAAATGGAACCGTTATAAAACACGTTTTTATTACCTTTTGGAATGTCTAAATTGTTGTGACATGAAAATTGGGTCCCAATTGAAAAAAAACGGTCCCTGGTACATAACGTGTTCGAGATCTATAATATTGCTTCATTACATTCTGATTTGTGGAAATTTTGTACATCTGATGAATATATGAACTCCGATAAATTTTTTAATTTCATGAAAATGCGTTAATTTAAAAGTTTGGGCATTTTGGACGCCATATATGTTTGTAAAGTTTACCATAGTTTCGAATAATTCCTCAGTTAAGTATTTCATGAAATACTGACCCGTGGCCCTATTCTGGTAATTCGCCGGGAATAGGGAACTGGGGAAAGAATTTTTATGTTGTATCTGTTCAAATATCTTCTTTCCGGCATACTGAGGTAAAAAGCTAGTGTTAAATTTTTTGAAAACAAAATTAAATTGGGAATAGTTTTCCCTACCAATTTAGATATGGAAAAACTATTCCCAACTTATAAATATTTACATCAAACTTTTCTCCTCAGTAAGCCGAAAAAAATACTTGAACAGAAATTACATATAAATTCTTTCTCCAGTGCCCTATTCCCGGGGAAATATCAGAATAGTGCCACTGGAGTTTCTTCAACAGGTTCTGTTTCCTCAGGCGTTTGGTATTTGATTTCGATTTCAACATATTCGCTATTTCCCATTTTATTCGAGTTCAATCAGTTATATTTATACAATAAAATATTCTGGAGCATTTTGCATCTCATCTATAATTTCGAATCAATATTTTCTAAAAATGTTACAGTTCCTTTGTTTGATATTCCTACAATAACAGTTGCAGCTACTTTTTCAGATCGGTGTTTCGGTCGCCTATTCTACTTCGATTCTTTTTGAACGTCTTTTATTGGTACTTGTATTGCTACAAAGTTTCGGAATATTATCGTAATCCCAAAAACAGATTGGTTCAGCTTGCCTCTCCTGTCTTCCTACAGAATGGTCAACATGTCGTCATGCGTTACATATTTACGAGCCATCTATATTCAAACACAGAGTTTAATAGTGATAACCATCATATAAAAACAAACGAAAAAATCGTTTCTATACTATGTACATGAGGCTGTACATGGACCGTTGGTTATATTTGTATATCTACATGTACATCATATCATTGGTTCACTAGCTAGAAGAGTGATACAACTAAAAAAAAATTAGTTTGCCAGAAAATCGATTTGAAGTTTTTTTTCGGAAACGAAAGACGACCAAAATGAATAACGTCACAAGTGCACCCTAGTGGAGTTTATGTATAATTTGTATTACCTGTTTTTAAGTATTTTTTTACAGTTAACTCAAAATTTGCATTTTTTTGAGATGCGACATTCTTATAGCAAGTCGACGATATTAAATTGTGAAAATCATATTTGAATATGACTTAAACAACAATTTCTTTTTAGAATAAACATTATTGGATATTTAAATGTACAAAACACATTATTTGGCTTGGCAAGATTTTTTTTATTTGCACTAAAATTGGGCTAACAAATAAAGGATTTCCGCTACTAAAAAACACGTGATTGTGTGTTTGACGTTTTATTGAATAATCTCTTTTCTGTAATTTTAGCGAATTTATTGTAATAGAATGATGAATAAGGGACAGAAAAACTGAAACAAACATGCAATTGGCAATTTTCATCGAATGTAGATAGCGTTGGTTTCTACGTCTACAAGTGGGCCGAGAATTGTCAAATCCATTGTTATGACAGTTTTAATCCACCTTGTTCATAGCAAACTATGATACACATTTTGTTCACCAGATATCTGCTACTTTGTTGCAAATCGCGAATAGAGGAGAAAATTTGAATTTGGTGAATACTACGTCTCTCTGAAAAGTTTGTACATACTCATGTACAACAGGTCTAAAAGGGTTAACAAACCGAATGGAATTGAGAGAAGAGATCGCGGCGAGTTTCGTTTCGTCTATTATTTTTTGAAACACCAGGAGCGATCATTTAATGCTTACAGTAAGCATTGCAACTTATTTATTTTCGGATCTTAGGATATAGACTTATAAATTTCTATAAATTTATTAGAGAATCTATCTTACAGGGAGCAACCACGTATACGTTTATATGCGCAGTTTTATGAACGTGAGTACGCTTGTTGTTATAGTTATGAACTGGAGCTAAATGCCAATTTTTCATTACTAAGAGACATACTACTCCTAATATTTAACTCAACGAAAACTTATTAAATTCCATTTTCCCGAGGTCCCTTCGGTATTATCAGTTCGTGCTATACCGAGAAATCAATCAAATTTTCTGGGAATCCCATTTTTTACGTTTTCTCTGTCGCAAGCCAATGAAGCACTCATTTTTCGGTAGATTTTTTGGACCAGACTATCCCATTACCCTAGAAACTACTTTACTGGTGTTATCAATCACTTACAACTCGTTAATCTTCAGCGAGAAAAGTAAGAAACATTTGTTCTACTTTTCATGAAAAATGAAAAGAGGAACAAAAGTTCCTTACGTCGTTTTGTGACACCTAATAGGACAGTTTTAGTTTTAAATGTAATATTTAAAGAAATTCTAATTAGTTAATAATAATAATCTATTTTTCACTTAAAAATATTTTACTTTGACGATTGATTATTGTGTTAGGGATACATACATTTACGTTTGGTTTTAGGATTTTGCTAAATAAAGTGATATGGTTGGAAATCCCACGAGGTAAACAAAACTTCGATCTGAAAATTGACAAACCCAAAATATTTACGGGAAATTTTGAATCATCGCAAATTCCAGTAAGGCAATTTATCGCAACACAACTGAGAAAAATATACCTTCAAAACTAAAGATCATCATTGATTTGAAAAAATTTGTTGTCGTGAAAAATCAAACTTGTAACATTTTTTCATGTTACACAATGAAGCAAAAATTAAAACTTTTCTGATGTGCTTGGAATTTGGTAAAAATTATATGTATAAACGGAATAATTGGTCACCAAAAGTAACGCGCCAATTTTGAGAACTAAACCGCTTCAGCTAAATTTGTGAAATTCTTGAAGACCTTTTCACTAATATGCAGCACATTCTGTGAAAAAGAAATAATTAGCTGCCAGCACCGAAACACTGAATTTGTAAACTGAATCACTCATTAGATAATTGTTGCTTTTTCCAAGACCTTTAAAATAACATGCTTTTCCATATGATTATATCGGAATGAGATAAATTGTAACTGTTTCCAATGCCACAACGGTAGTTTTGAGTACTAAGATGCTCCAGCTGAAATGTTATCTTCAAAATTGTTGTCTTAGCCAAGACCTTTCAAACGATTTACTACATGACTACTTATATGGGAATAATCTAAAGCAGGATCGTTACGAAACCCCGAATTACAAAATCATGAATTATCAAAGTCCCGCTTTTTTCTGAAACCCCGCTTTCCAATACCCCGCTTTTCAAAATCTCGCTTTTTATAATCCCACTTTTTAAAATCCTGATTTCGTCGATTCAATTATGGCTGAAGTTTTGGGTTTTGGCCATGTTGAATGGACTTTGTACGTCTAGATTCGGATTCTAACATAAATTTTGAACGCATTTAAGGCTTTTGGGATTGCTTAATTGAACTAGGCCGTTTCTTCCTCATATCGAATGAAAATTCGAAATTTCTTAACCACTTAAAGTCAAATTTATTTTGTACTAAATTAGTGTTATTGTGTCATTGTATCAAAACATTTTTTTGATTTGATTTTTAAGTAAACGTATTGGCGATTATAAATGTTTTCCTTTAATAAAATATGACTGTAAAGAACGGTTCGTTTTTTCATGAAATATCGAATGCCACTTTGTTGCATTTATTGTCTGAATTCATAAAAAAAACTAAAAACAGCGGGCTTTTGATAATTGCGATTTTGAAAAGCGGACGAACGACTCTAGTCCATCTAAAGCAATATCGTGGTATGGGGTGTTTTGTTTTGGGTTATTTCCTATGACAGAGAACCGACCTCCATTCGGTAGAGATCCCCAAAGATTTCCAATTTTCCAATAAAAAGTTAAAGAAGATTGGCAAAATAGATCAAATAGTTTTTAAGATATCATCGGTACAACATAAAACATATAAAGGGACGGACGGACAATTTTTCTTGCATTTTAGGCATCAGAGATCTTCAAAATCTTCTAACTATATTTATAACAACAAGTTTTTAAATTCTGATAAAAATGTTGAAAAATTATCCTGGTCTAAAACAATTCTTCTCGAGGTTATAAGGCCCCTGATCTCAGAAATGCAAACAAAAAATTTGTCCGTCCTTCTTGATGTCTGCACCATGCCTCAAAGCCGCTAGTGTTAATCGAGATTTTTTCGCCAATCTTCAGCTTCTGGGATTTCTACTTTAAGGTGGTAGGGTACTTTTCAAAGGAAAAATCGCTCCAAAAACACCCAATACCACGATATTGCTTTACATTATTCCCAGTTTCCATTGCAGTCTATCGTTTGAAAGGTCTTGGATTAGACAACATTTTTGGCGCAACACTTATGTTCTTATATGCACCGTTTTGGCGCTGGTAACTAATTTCACGTTTATTACAGAATATATACATACTTGTCAGATATCGTTGGAAAGGTCTTGAAGGATGCCATAAATTTTTTGCTGAAGCTCGTTAGTATTCAAAACAAGCGTTATAACGCTAGACGTAGTTACAGTTTTTTTCATTCCCATATAATCATGTGGCATATTTTTTCAATGGTGTTGAAAATCACGCTTTAGTTTGTAAATTAGCTCTATGCTAATTATTCAATTATTGTAGGATAAAATTTTTTACATATTAATAAAATATGTTTTGCAGAATGTCGCAAATTTAGCTAGAGTACCTTAGTACTCAAAACTACTTTTGTGGCATTGAAAACCGTTACATTTTGCTCATCGTAGTATAATCAAGTGGAATATGGCTATCGTTGGATAGGTCTTTTAAAATCAGCATTTCTAATGTCAGTCTTTTAGTTGGTATATTCACCGTTTTAGCACTGGTAGCTAATTATTTCTTTATTATAAAATATTTATGTGCTGAATATTAATGATAATAGCAATAAATTAACCTTGATCATGTTAAATGAAGCGTCGGTCAGTATCCGTTGCCATTTGTCACGAGCACGGGGAAATCGTTGCAATATTTTTACAATTTATATTATTTATAAAAATTGTAAACATCAAAAATAAAAGTTTTTACATTATCAAATAAATAAAATAGGCGTAATTAATCAAACGATCCTGAATGAGGCGTATATCACAAAATATGTATACAAATATTCATTTTTAGCATATTAAAAAAATTTTCGCAAACAAATGAGCACTGAAAAGAATTTCCGGCATCATAAAAATTCATTTCTTTGAACAAAAAACCAAAAATAATTTTTGGGCACATTTTCAGAAATAATTATTTTTGCAGAACGACATATAATATGTGGCGCTGAAACATTAACATTAAAATTCTTAAAATGTTAAAAAATATTTTGTTCCAAAAACTTAAATTTTTGATGCCAGAAAATTGTTTTTTTACCGTCAAATTTTTTTTATTAATTTTGCTTGTCTAATTGATTCGTTAGAATCAATTAATTGGTTCGAGATATGCTGGAAAATTTTCTTGTGCCCGAATTAGATTAATTAGGTCTACAGAACATATAGTGAACAGACCAAAATTCCCAAATTGGGGTATTCTAAAATTAAGGTTTTATTTTCAAAATTAGCGTATAAAATCTTAAAAATTGGTATGATGAATAATTGTTGGATTATAGTTTTAACAAGAAGTTCTTCTTCAATTGCCATAGTATGAAGTAGATTTCGTTCCGTCCTCCAAAGTTAGGAGATTAGTAAGCCAACAAAGTCCAAAACTATTTTGTTTTACTACTTCTAGCAATTCGAATTTGTTACTTTCTTTTATAGGGTAAGCGCAAAGGTGGAAATGTAAGGGGCGGTTTTCGATGAGGTGTTTGTCTATGTGTCGATCTGTGGCGTCTCTGCAGCACAAGTGGATTGACTAATTTTGATGAAGCTGCATACTTGGGCATATTTTATGTATTGAAAGGTCCAAGTGAGGTTTTGGCAGAGGTCAGTCGACCGGATGTGGTTGCTTATATATAGAAGTATTCTCGTCTTTTAAGGGGAGATAGCACCTTCAAATTTTCAAAAAATCAAAATTTTTTTATGATAGATTATGTTAGAATGAACGTTTAAAAACATGATTTTAATGATATAAACATGAAAATCTCAAAAAAAAAATTATTTTATTTATTGCGAAGCGCGCCAAAGTCGTTTTTTTCGCGGTTATCTCGAAATGACGAACTTTAAACGCGGTTATCTCGAAATGACGTTTTTCAAGTTGGCGTGCAAGATTGAGAAAAAACTACTTATCCAATCGTTTTAAATTTTTAACACGTTGATCTACATATATTTCTGCTCAGAATGAACTACGGAAGGAATAATCGGGTTTCAATTTTTTGAGTTACAACTAATTGGGGGGGGGGGGCTGACAAAAAAGGTGCATTTTCGAAAAAATGTCGCCATTTTTTTATTTTTCAACCAATTTTTTTCGTTTTAGTTCATTCCAAGGGCGATTTAATGCTGAATAAAACCTCGTTTTTTTATGAGACGTTTCTGAAAGTAGTTATGATGCACGCCAATTTGCAGTGTTTTTGGAAAACCCTTGTAGCAGACGACAGTGAGCTAAAAAAAATCATTTTTTTTTTTTTTGTTTCAGTTAAATAAAATGTCAATGGAAAGTTTCTTTAAAAGATATCTCTTTTTATTCCATTAAAAAAAATCTTTGAAAGACTTTTTTTTTCAATTTTGAAGGTGCTATGTTTTTTATGTTTAATGTTTTTTTAAATTATTTTGGAAAATAGCATCTGCGAAGGAATCGTTTGAGAGCGGAAGGATTTTAGATGGGATGTGTAACTGGGCTGGTCAGGAAGTGATGATTTTAGTTCCGCTTTATGTGGGAGCTTGTTCTTATTCGCAAATGCTTTGGGGGATCCAGCATTTGTAAAAGGATTGGAATGAATTATTAATTATAAATAAATTTTCGTAGGAACTTTCTTGTTTTTCGCTAGTGTTTGGTATACTATGGAATTTACGAAGAGATCAGGCGGATTCTAAATTGACTTGGCATCATAATCGGTCCAGAACATTTTTCTGGAATTTGGATGGAAGTGAAGATAAAAAACTGTTTTTTACCAAAATTCATCTAAGTTCGTGTTTAATTTTTGTAAGGATTTATTTCCCAAACAAATTTTTTTTTGTTTTTGTTATTTTGGAGACGAGCCGACATATGAAACTATGGCATAGGGTTTTGGCATGTGAGCTTCATGAGAGCCAGATGCTGGGAAACTTAAAATTCTTTGGTTGCCTTTAGTCGCCATAGTATTCAAGTACAATTAAATCGCAATTTTCGTTCATTCGTGGTGTATTGTATTGCGGATATTAAAATCGCATATTTCAAAAAAATTTATTTAATGTTACAAACCATTCGGAGTGGCCAAGAGAACTGATCGAACATTTTTAAATGATTCGCAAATTTAAATGTACAAAAGTTTTGGGGTATTTT
This sequence comes from Nephrotoma appendiculata, assembly GCA_947310385.1. Classification (NCBI taxonomy): domain Eukaryota; kingdom Metazoa; phylum Arthropoda; class Insecta; order Diptera; family Tipulidae; genus Nephrotoma; species Nephrotoma appendiculata. The sequence goes on from OX371223.1 coordinate 144,875,216, forward strand.
TCCATATCCCGTTTCAAATTTTTGAATTAAGGTATTTTGCAAACTGGTTGAGAGAAAAGAGGTATAATACTCCAGAGAGGGGTACGTCTGGCCACCCTTACAGAACATGTGGTTTCAACAAAACGGTATCCCATCATACATAGTTCGTCCTACGATGAAAATTTCGCGAGAAATTTTTCTAAGCCGAATAATGTCAAAAAGTGGTGATATCGACTGACCCCCGCGATCCCTTGATTTGACCCCTCTCAATTCCTTTCTGTAGGGGTACTTGAAGAGACACCAATAAACCAACTACAACTTCAATGCTTAAGGACAACATTTGCTGAAATAATACTAGAAGTCTGTGAAAATGTTACGAAAAATGTTTTTAAAAGAGTTCTCCTTTGCGCCACGGCCAGAGGTGGCCCTTTGACCGCTATTATATTCCATACATAATGTTAAAACCATATACTCAATCAATAAAATATAAATTGTAAAATTGTATTTCATCACATTTTTTTCAATTCTTCACTTCGTTTTTTAATACAAGGTTAGTTGTAAGAGCTTTGTGCATAAAAATCTTAAGGCCTTTCCGAACGCTTTCCCCAAACAGTTGATCTCATGAAAAATAACTGAAATCTGAACGGGCAGTTATAATGTTTGATGTGTATGGTTTTGTAGTTCATCGGAATTCATATTTTCAATAATGCTTTCTGACAATTACATAGGATTTATGCTCATGTTGACGTGTTTGATTTTCAGGTAAGATAAGGGACCTAAAACCTCTGGATAGAAAAATCAAAAAGTATATTTTTTAAGAATAAAATTAAATTTAATGTGTGATTTTCGGTTTCATTTAGTTCGCCCCGTCATGCCTAAATTGATGTTTAAACTCGGTGCTAAATGTTACAATAAATTATAAAAATCACCATCATCGAGTAATTTTCATAAATTACTATTCGTATAAATCACTTTAGGATTGATTTTGACCACAAATCTAAAAAGCCTAATATTCCTCTTGTCAATATAACGGTAATACAGCTTAAGCGATATATGAGCCAGTGATTCCCTTATAACATGGAGAGGAGATTATTGGAATAGTTTAAGTCGATTACAAAAGATACAAAATTCGGTTTGGTTTTTTCACTTATGGAAATTCAAGCCGGGATCACAAAACACAACCAAACTTTTAAATTAAATGCAGAACGCTTATTGTTAATAATGATAACAGCAAGTGTGCAGTTATTTCTACCTTTGTTTATTTGGACACTATGACAAATTGATAACTCTTATTTTCATTAAGACATCATGACGGTGATTCTAAGTTCGTAACTAAAGAAATGATAATGGCTACTGCAACCTTAATCTATCTAATCACCTTCAAATTAAAATCGATACGGCTTAAAATTAATCATGCTTTTATTCAAAATCGATAATCCGCATGCATCGCTAACGAAATCGAATATTATTAAGGTGTCACAATCATTTACATAATTTTACAACTTCTCAACAAATACTTTTAAATCTGCCTTTACTAAAACGGTTTTTGCAAAATAGCGCAAACAAATCGAATTTAGCACAAATAACATTTCTGCGATATTGAGACAAATATAATTCACACAAATAGAAGCTCATAACAGAAAATTTTAAAATTAATTAGATAATTCGATGAATATGCTAAAAATATTTATTCAATCGAAAAAAAAAATGTTGTGCAGATATCTGCGGGACTAGCAGGAAAAAATAAAACAAAGCAACGGAACGATAATAAATAAAGTGTTTTTGACATTTAACCTGATTTGTTTTTGTTGTATTCAGCATCTTATCTATATAGTAAACAAGTTTCGAATGTATTTGTAGAAAGAATAAAAAAATAAGCAACAGACAAAATAATTCGATTTACATAGGCACGAGTGTTACAAGATAAATTGCTGTCATATTTTACGGTATATACCGCAGTTATTCTAAAGATTTATCTTAAAATTGACGTATGTTACAAGTTGTTTTATGCGTGTCGCCTCATCTTATTAAAAATTTCGAACCTTTCACAACAAATTTCGTGTTTGTCCACCAACTTTTGAATTGATTAGTAAAATTAACATTTTTTTTTCTCTAGTGTATCGCGGCTGCATACAACCGTGTATTTGTATAACACGGTTCTGAATTGTTAAAACTAAAAATATTCAGTTTTTATTGTTCAACGATTAACCCGATTAATTTAATAGTTAGATGTGCGATGCAAAATACAGACACAAAAATGGAAACATTGAAAATTTAACAAACATTTCCCAACTATTTTGATATCAGATTATGCAATTGACACTTTGGCGGAATTGCTTGCTGCTTATACCAATTTGACATAGATTATCAAATTGTTTGCCCAATGAAAATTTGTTAAACCATAAACAAAAATGTAACAAAATTATGATAATTTGGTTACAAATATTCAAACATTGGAATTATTTATTATATGCGGTATTTTACACTATTTGGTATTCATTATAGACGTATACTTTGCTGGGCTTGGGTTCAGTGATCTGAATATTAGGTAACATTGGTATACCGATTGTTTGACTGCATTAGGTTTGTGACTGATTATTTAAAATACGTATAAAATAGTTAAGCACACGCCACTGCTGCTTACATAGTCAAAATCAGAAGATCAAAGGGATGGGGGGGGGGAGGGAGAGGAGAGGGTAGGGATGGGTATGCACCCATTCTTACATTTATACAGTTATCGAAATAAATGTCAGTCAGTAAAAGTCAGTCATACAATTGTGATCACGCCAACATGCTTGTTTTCAAGAATAGAATCGATTTGATTTACCAGTGAAACTTTTATGACTTTCGCTGAATATATGGTATCGGGAAAAAAATTTCATAGCACTTTTATCTAGGTATTTTGTGGCCTCCTGAACTAGCAAATACAACTTAGACAAAAATGATATGAAAATGTTTTTCTCAATTCCCTATTTTCAGCGAAAGCCATAAAAGTGCCACTGGTAAGTAAAATCGTTTCTGTCGCTTTGAGCAGTTTTAAATTAAATTAATTTCGGAAACCGAATTTGTCGTGCAAAATGCTAGATTTAAGATTTTTTTTTTAGAATCAATCGCTTTTAACATAACCTTAAAACGATACCTCAGCTAACAAATTGGGAATCCTTTTATTTTGAGCTTGAACCTCTGCAGATTTTACTGGGCGAGATAAGGCTGCCCCCCCTAAGTTTGCCTTGGTAAACCCAAAAAATAGGTTCTTATTGCTGCCTTATCACTACAAAAGTATAATGGATCAGCTTTCACTGGAAGATCGGCGATCTCGTTTTTTACAGCGTTACAATGTGCTGGTTGGTACCCACATAAGAGTAACACTGTTAGATTGACAGAGAAGAGACATGACATGTTTTCATTCGATAAAAAGTTTCGAATCAACCATAGGGTTAATCAACGAATTAGCTTGAAAGGACTAAGTTCATGATCTAAGATCATGCGTGGAACAGTAGATTTCAAAACATGCACCACGTAGTACGACCGCTGGCCATTAGAATAAAAAATCCCTGAGACTCTCACAAATGTTTAGACGGGAATAGTATGGGCAATGTACAACAGAATTTGAGTTCTGAGATTAGGTTATCCTTCATATGAACTTTTAAAAAGCACCACTTACTGCCTTACAAACAAAATTTTGAAAGTGCAGAACGAGCGATGTGGATATAAAATTTGACATTTTGGGGGATAATTTCATTGATTTTACAAAGAGTGTGCTTCCAAGAAAATTTCGGTATAGCTTTATGAAGTTTATTATCAAGGTTTTCTTTCAATGATATCTCATCATTCAAGATAACTCCTAGATACCTTTTCACAATCCAATTTAGAGTTTGTGGCACGAAAGAGAATGGGAATAATAATGCGACATGAAGGCTTTTTTCGACTCGGCCACGATGAGAATACACCCCTGTGGATAGCTCTTGGCAACTTAAACAGAAACGGAGAAACCATTCAACTCGAGCTAAAAAATCCGAGACTTAAGCATCTATTCAATCCAATTCACAATAGAATCAATCCCAAATTTGTGACAGTCATTATTGGTAGTAGCAAACGAAGGGTTATCAAACGCTCCCGCGATGTCTAGAAAGGTACATATGAGAAAATCATTGTGACTGAGTGAATTTTCAATCCTAGTAACAAGTTTATGAAGCACCGTTTCACAAGACTTGCCAACTCTGAAATCATAATACATGTTACTGAAGGAAGTTAAATGCAAAATATGTTCCCAAATAAATCTGCCAATGAATCTTCCTAACACTTTCCAAAAAGTCGATGACAGATTGATTGAACGAATTCTCTTTGGATGGATATAAAGTCAACTTTTGATCCCTACTCCTGATCCAAGGAGTAAAGCCGAATACCACGCCACTTTGTACCAGGTGGAACAAAAGATCCTTTAATTCAGAATAACCAATCTGCAACAAAGCAGGTACAATTCGATCAGGACCGCCAAAATTTTAGGGTGCAAAACAAAACAAACTATCGCGGGAGCATTGAGATCAACGATGACGCATCCAGGAAATTGAGTGGGGAGAAGAAGCTGCAAAGCGACGAAAAAAACCTACCATTAGGTAGTTGAAGAAAATCCGGAGGGCAAATACCATTCTTAACCAACATTTTATTGAGTCTAGTGATTGCCGGCAGTTTGTTAATTTCGTCACAAAATTTATTCCAAGAAGATTTGTGAGCAGATCTTAAGCTTTTCTTATAACGCTTTCGTGCCGTTAGGAAGTTGACCTAGCCGACCTGAAGGGTCGTTCCTCTTGATATGTTTTTTTAATTTTTTTGTAGTTTTCTTTAAATTTTCGAGAGCAGAGCACGAAAAGGGTTTATTTCTAATATTTCGATCGTAAGAGGCGAGAGAATATTTCCGAGTTTGTCAATTTTGTGTTATATTACTGAGAGAGATATATCTCAGAGAGAGAGAGAGAGAGTATCTTAGAGAGATATATCTATGTTTATATATTAGTATTGGAGCACGCTAAAATTGAGAGATTTTCATTAGCTACATCCGATCACAAAAGGAATTTTTTTATTTTTACTCCAATTTACAAGAGTTGAAAGTTCCTCCAAAGGAGGCGGATCAAGAGAGTCATACGGTAGATAAGCAGAGGCAACAATGAGCTGGGTGATACGATAGAAAGATTCATAAGTGATATTTACAGCCGTAAGATCTGCAGAACTGCCCTTCTATGTAAAAAGGGGTCTGAAATTAATTAGAGAAAAAAATGCACGCTCTGCCTTTCATGGCAGAGAACAGGAGTATAATTTTACTATTGTTAGTATTCTAGAAAGAGCGGCATGAAGTTAATATGTTTACTAATTAGGCAAATATTTCATTGCAATATAGAAAGCAACTTCCTTAGCACAATAGCAGCTGCCTTACTGTGATGCACGTTAATCTGTTTAATATTAAACATGTATATCATAACAGAAACCAGCAGAAAACGAAAGAGAGCAAATTGCACCCGCAAGTCATTGATATAGATCCACCAAAAAGGATATATAGTCTAATTATAAGACAATTAAAAAAGGTATCATCCCAAAATGAAGAAATGGCTTATGGCACATTTGTTGTATAGAATATGCTATTGATCCATTACACTGAGAGAAATTATAGCCCACAGAGATATATTTTCATAGATTTTAGATATAAATATATCTCGTTTCGGGATAAGAATATTTTATATCTGTAAAAACGAAAAATATACCTAATTTTTTATAACGGTTAGAGACATAAACATATCTCTCTTAGCTCGGTATGTAGTCCTCAAAGTTAAAACAAATACTATACCATAAAAAGCGACCTTTTTTTATGACTATAGCATAAATATGCACTTGTAAAACAGATAAAAATATTTCGAATGACCGCCTTGAAGTTATCCCACACTTTCATCCCACGATTTTTTAAAAAATACCACTAGCAGCACAAGTGTTAAAAATTCATCCCATACTTTTTACATTTTATATACATAATATGTAAGTCTCATCCCACGATTTTTTTCATCCCATACTTTTTGTTTTTATTCAATGTAATATTTAACTGAGCGTTCTTCGATATTCTACGAATTTAAGCAACGAAAATTTGTCTGGGATGGGTACTTCTATTGAAAGGTCGACCGATTTGACATAACCGATATTTTCTGTACCCTGTTGGCTAATTTGTGACAAAATATAAAGTTCCGCCGATCGTGGGAATTCCTGCTATTCGAATATACGTGACACAGGAAATGTATCGGTTTCGTTGAAAAGTAAAAAAATTCTCCAGCCTTAGGGTTTAAAAGGTCTGCAAATTTGTTAATTTAGACATATTCTGGACTCTTTCCGCTATCTACCGAGCGAGTGTCAGCAATTAACCAACAGGGTACAAAAACTATCGGCAATGTCAAATCGGTCGACCTTTCAATAGAAGTACCTATCCCAGACTAATTTTCGTTGCTCAAAGTCGTAAATAGCATAACACGCGTACAAAAATTTAAATAGCGGGAATTCCCACGATCAGCGGGTTGTCATATTCGACCGGTAGGTAGCAATAGGAGTCCAAAACATATCAAAATTAACAAATTTGCACACCTTTTAAACCCTAAGGCTGGAGATTTTTTTTACTTTTCAACGAAACCGATACATTTCCGGTGTCACGTATATTCGAATAGCGGGAGCTGTGTTTTGCTTTTGTGCTTTTTTCATCATCAGGACTTTGAAATTGAGCTTTAAAATTTGTGCATTTTTGCGAGTACAAATTCAGTCATTATGTAAATTTGAACCTGGATGGATTTGTTGCAGTTTCATGAAATGGTAAGTGATCCGTTTTATCAAAACGGATGTCAGGTATGGGACGACATTCATATTTTGATTTTGTTTGGAACTATGTGGTGACACTGTTGTTGATGCCGGTCGGCCTCTCTTCTATGGAATTTGATCAGATGACAATAAAATATTGACAATCTCTTTTGTACTCTACTCAAGATGAAGCAATGGCGAAATCTAAAAAGTGAGTAATCACTCTTAGTGTCCATTTCTTGCTTTTCGGTTGGCAGTAGCTTCAACTCCAATGCCTGTACAATTCGATGCAAGGTAGGTGTGCTTATTGTCTAGCCATTTTATAATGCATAGTTACCATCCAAGCAACATACTTCATCATGAGACCCTCAACGTTTTGATTTTAATTCTTTATCACTGAAATGAGGGGGTTCGCAAAATGGTTGATCCTAATGGTCCTCGTGGCCTTAATTTTTTGTTGTTTCAGCAGTTTAAACAACTGATAACTACTAAAATAGTTGTCAAAAAATAACGAATGTCTTGTTGGTGGAATTATTTTCGCAAAATGTAGTACACCTGCGGGACCAAATCCCAATTTGATAAATAAAAAAATCATTCGGAAGTCCACTTTTATCATAGAGTACAAGCACCTTAAGAATATGGCTTCCCTTTCATGTACTGTTTTACATCAAGATGTCATTTAAACGGAATTATTATTTTGGAATATTTTTTCAATTTGGTGCTCCCGACATCATGATAACACTGTTAATTACAGGATGAAGTAATTTAAATTTGTGGTTTTTTTTGTTAAACTATACGACATTCTTATCAACAAAATGTAAATTTACTCTCAATTATTAAAACCTTTTAAGAGTCATGACATTTTTGATAAGGTCAAATCCAAAGCTTTTATCCCAGTATGTGGCACAGTTTAAAATTCCCCATTAATATCAAAATCCCAAATAACTTATAACTACCTCATCTGGGCTTCTTTATAATTTTGAATTTTGGATGTTTCTGCATATAAATTAGAGTATTTGGTCATTTCAAGAAACATGTGTTTTGGAATATAGCGGAAACAATATTTGAATGCTGCAAAATCGCATCAACGCCGAGAACCGTAAATGGAATTTTTGTTTTTCAAACGATCTTCTCCGCCATCTAATATCACATTTTGATGTAAATGTTGATTATTTATCGAATTCGATAATATCAATATTGACGTTTTCTATAATAACGTCCGCGCCTAAAGGATCTTCATCATTCACATAAATCATCGTCATCTAATTCTAAAATGGTTTCGTTGCTACGTTGCTCATCGGTGGTTCTAACATTCGATGTGATTTTAAATGACGCGGGTATTTCAACTATATCCTCATTGTTGTCATCGGATGCATTTCCAGCAGTGTAGAGCTCAGAATCGTTTCATTTAATATTTGCAGTATTTCGCGCTGTTTCAAATATTTTCCTGATGGAAACACGGTTCGTTGCATTTAAAATATTTCAAAATCTTCATAACAAACATCCATTGAGTAACTTGGTTTTTAAATGAGTACACTACTTTTGCCATTGAAAACATTTTTATGCATTATAATTTAAACATAAATGTTTATTTTAAACACAAGTTTGACATTTTAGGCAGAAAAAATATCACAACACGAATAATTATATAACTAAATAGTTTACCTATTTTACGAACAATCTTACTCATCGAAACGACACGAATGATCAATTTATCTATGAAATATATAACCTATAAAAAATTTGGGTGGTTTCCTTTTTTATAAAGACTTCATTACATCAATGTGCACTAAAATGAGTGTTGCCAGATATACAAATTTTGAAAAATAACACCAAAAAACTAATGTCCTCAAATGAGGTCAAATCTACTGAGAGGGAATGTATTCTAATTTGCATAAAACATTTTTTGGTGGTGTTACGACGAAACTTTTTTATACACGTAAAGGTCGTTTTGGCAAAAATATGTGCCGATAAGGTTTCGACCAATAACACCAGCCCAAACATTAACGCGGAGTTTTCTTTGAAAATAATCCTACCTTTTCTTGTGTGTATTTTGGCCTTTTCTGTCCCAATGGTGCAGATTGTATAAATTTAAAATTCCCTTACGATTGAAGTAAGACTCATCTGCTCACAAAATCCTTTTCAAACAGCTATCATACTCACAGCTGTATGCTGTGTAAATCTACAAAACTCCAGTCGTCTAGCATTATCACCCTCTTCGAGACATGTAGCAATTAATTAAATTCGGGAGTTTGTCACAATTACTAAACATTTTCGGTAAACTGAGAGAAACAAAAACTGGGTGTAATTATGTTGAACTGGAGCGTAATGGAATGCATGCCTTCTATTTACTCGTAGAACCGACCACACCTTCCAAACTGATAAGTTTAGTCTTTCAGCGACAACTCGTATGCTTATAGTAAAATCCTCGTCAAAAGGTTACTTGCAGGTCTCTCTCAGACGTCAATAAGTTTATAATTTCTACCAGCTTCACGCTCATTGCATTTAGCACTGCCATATCCCACCAACATGCGCATTCAACGGGGATGCTTAGTCGCTAGTGAACTCCGAATTTAGCGATATTCGGTTTAAACCCATTGCTTTCCTATTATAGTTCCTCTACCGGTAAAAACCATTACCGTTAACCGGTAAATTTTGACTTTTTAGGATTGCCGTTTACCGGTAAAACATTTAAAACATTACCGGTAAATTTGAAAAAATAAATTTACGAGAAAACACCAAAAAATGTTTAAACGTCACTTATTATCTTTATACTTAATAAAGACATTTTTATTAATCACTTGTTTTTTGTTTCGAAGTTATTTCGAATAATTTTCAAAAAGTTTAAAAAATCAATTAGAGTAAAGTAGATACTCCTGACCTAACAAGTCGAAATCGATCGAGTGATTTTTTAAACTTTTTGAAAATTATTCAAAATAACTGCGAAACAAAAAACAAGTGATTAATAAAAATGTCTTTATTAAGTATTAGTGTGTTTCGCCAAGTGCCTACGGCCAATAGCGTAAAAAGTATATTATCTTTATTCTGTAGTTTGAATACAAAATTGAAAATAGTGTGAATAATGAGGGGAATACTCCATCCCATTACATTTGGCAGTAATAAAGTTTTTCTACCAAAAACATGCTGCTGTTGATGAGCCTGATCAGCTTTCCATTGAAAATGAGAAAGACATTATTCTGGATGAGGAATTCGACGTTAACACTAACACTGACTCAATGGAACCAGATGATAGTATAATAATTGAGGATATAAACGCCGCAATTGGAAATGATGCATACAGAACTTGATTTAAAAATAGATGTTGGAACATGATGGAACATTATAGATCCCATGGTCGAAGGATTTTTACAAGTAAAAAAAGAAGTAAAATAAGCTTTAGAATATTTTAAATGCCTGCATCTGTTAAACCCAATAGACGCCAGTGCGGATTGCCGTAGAAGCCTTAGCCAGAAATTATGCAACAGTTACCACCACAGAAAGTGTAATTGAACTGCTTTGTTCAACTTTGAAAAAAATAATGATTCGCCAATTTCCCTTAATTTCTTAGTTTGTTTGAAGCATGAAATTGCTAAAAGACATAATAATTATTGTCTCTTCTACAGTATATGCTTAATCCAAAAAATTTAATGAAACGCATTTTTTGGTTACTGTTCAAAGAGCTCTACGGTGGCATTTGGGAAAAAATTAATTGAGAGATTATTCATATCAGATCATCAAGCAGATCCAAAAGGGAATGATGAGCCTGAACTTATTAATTCCGATTTTAAATCTCAATTTCAAAAAGCTATCTCGACCGCTAATAATTCAATTTCCAGTAAACCAGTAGGATTGTCATCATCAATACAAAGCAGTTTTCAATTTTCGAAATGGTCGGCGAAAAGAGTGATACCGCAAAACCAACATCTACAGGCAATGAAAAAACATTCTTTATAGCAAGCCGAGTTTGCACGAAAATAAGAACGAGATTATCAGATGAAAACCTACACATAATTGTTTATTTCCAATACTTCTTTTTGAAACAAATTAAAATTAAAGATTATTCGCTAAAAAGTTATCTAGTTTAAATTTATATGTAAATGGAATTTTTTTTTTATTTTTGTTTCGTATGAAAGACACATAAATTTTTTTTTTTAAATAAAGACCTAATATTATTTTACTTTCCGTTAAAAGTATGTTACCGAAATTCACCGGTTTTTCCCGGTATCAACATTGTTGATTTACCGTTTACCGGTATTGTAAAACATCCGATAATTAAGGAACTATATTTCCTATGATAATGCAGAGCTCTGTCATAGGTGACCGTTTATTCTCGTGCTACTCGTGGGAACAGAAATGGATAAAAACAAATTAATTAATGAAAATGAGAATAGTGCTTCTCTAACAGAATCACAACAGCCAGTAGACTCCATGGATACGTATGTTGAAACGGTAGATCTGATCATTGTGGAGGAAAGCGTTTTAAAAAAGAACGCAAGAACACAGAGGACCCCTCCAGCCAACAAAATGGGAGAATCCTCGATAAGTACGGGGAGCGAACAAGATACCTTACCGAACAGGGACAAAGATAGCAGAGGAAGTAACAACAACTTAGGCCAGATGTCTGAAATGAAAACAACTGGAAGACACATCTGTGGAAGAGGACAGACCAGGAAGAGTTGTTACAGAGGTTCAAGAACATCATCAACAAGATGAAGGCTGCAACCGCCAGGCAAAAAACGTCTCTAATGACATCAAAACCGGACTAGTGGAACTTGAGAAGGCGTTTAGCGCCATTTCTCAAGATATTTCGAAGCAGCGGAGACCTGACGCTTAATTTCTTAAAATTACCGGGCTGCTGCAAACTCCAACAACCTGCAATACAACGGGGAGGCGGAAAAGACCCGCAGTAAGCCCAGCAGGAGAAAAAGGTGAGGGAGGAGATACCACACGATACAAGGGAGCCCGCCTGGGCAAAAGTGGTATCCAAGAAGGAGAGGAGAAGGGTAAACCCGGAGGCAAAAGCTGGGGATGTTATCAAACTAACGAGTACGGCTGAGCTTGAGATTACTAAGAGGAAGACCAAGAGAAGAAGTAGCAAGCGTTGGAGATTCCGGCCTGAAGCGCTGATCATAAGACCAGCAGAGGGAAAATCATATGCAGATGTTCTTGGGGAAATCCACAGCAAAGTCAGACCGCAGGAATCTGAGACGGAGATGCAAACAATTCGGCAAACCGGAGCAGGGGACGTCCTCCTCGAGCTAGGCCCGAACAGCAAAAATACGGATGGTTTTTATGGCGCGTTAAGAGAGGCTCTGGGGAACCAGGCTAGGATTCTAAACCTTGCGGCAGCACTAAAAAGGGATATCCCAGAGGGAGAGGAGATGAAAATTAAAATTTTCCCTTGCTCTAGGGGACAGCAAGTGGCCATCGTAGAAATGAGCGAGAAGTGGGCAGCCAAGCTCAATAATACAGGAAAGATAAAAATTGGATGAGTATACTGCAGAGTGCGGGAAAGAGTTAATGCGGGTTTGGCCATATTGCCAAATAGTGCAAAGACATAGATCGAAGCAAGCTATGTTATAAATATTTCGGGGTTGGTCACAAGGTAAGAGGGTCTACCGCCTCTGGAAACTGTATGATATGCACGGAAAAGGAGGTTGATCAGGCGGAGCTCACCCATCCCGTAGGATCTGGTAAGTGCCAAGTATACCGCGAGGCACTGCAGGCGGGCAAGAACCGGAGATGACCCGTATTTTGCAAGGAAATATGAACAGGAGCAAGACCGCTGACCAACTCTTGCATCAGCTGGCACAAGAGAAAGAGGCCGACCTGCTAATCTTAAGTGGCTATATGGATACCGAAGGGAGATGTTCCTGGGTAAAACAGCTGATGTAATATACGTTAGTTGTTACTTCACCCCAAACGGAAGGATCGCTGAGTTTGGAGCAAAGCTCGACGCACTGGAAGGCGAAATTTCCGGGATGACCGAGCAACTTGTGATAGCTGGTGATTTCAATGCGAGATCACCCGAGGATGCCAAACGCAGACACAAGAGGCAGACTGATCTTGGAGATGGCTGCCAGAACAGGGCATAAATACAAGATAAACACAACAAAAATTCTCAACATTTTAACAAGAACAACGTGAAACACACGGGCACTTCCGGCAGCAGATACTAAATTATCGACTGATCGACTGAAGGCAATTAACACCCAGTTTACTTATTTTTAAAAATTAATATCTTGAAAGGTATATTTTCTTAACCTGATGTAAATAACCCTGACAAAATAGTATCTCTGATTTTGACCACTAAATGAGTTATTTCTATGATATGTCGTATACGATTTTTTTAATACAAAGCTAATTTCGAAATAATATTTTACAAGATGACATTTTTCATAATTTTACACATTTTTTAGGATTTGGAAGCCCATAAGCCATTTTTCTTAAACCAATTGTGTTAAGTAATGATTCATATAGAATAAAATCACATTGTAGAATACAATAAAATTTATTTCATGCCTTTACGACTTAAAACAAAAAAGATATGGCCATATTTAAAGACGAGATTTTGGGGAATTAAAAAAAAAACTTCAAAATGTCATATCCTACCGAAGCACTTAGGACATCAGTTATATGGGATGAAAGCTTCCAAAGGATCCATATCTCAACGTGTTTTATGTAGTTTGACATTGTACAGAAAAAATTAAAATAATAAATAATGTATCTTGTAATCTGTGAATTCTGAGCAATTATTCCATTTTATCAATGGGTTTGATTTTTTGTTCTACCGACAAATGAGTCACTGTACATAGTGATTTCTTGCTATCTCTGCTTACTCACCGAGTGGCGAGTATACTCGGTTCTTCAAATTTTACACGGAAATAAATGTCACTATACGAAGAGTGTGCTGAATAAATCAATTATAATGTTCTATATAATCACCTGAACAAAAAATGATTTTCATGTATACAGATCGTATTCAAGTTTACAAAGAATTTTAGTCCAAATTAAATCGTTATAGCTTTATAATTAACATCAATTTTTTATACATAAACTAGAAAATTTAGAAATGCCTAATCCGCTCTAAATGAAAGTTCAATTTAATTTTGCAAAGTAATTAAACGTAAAAATTATCCGAGAGTGTTTTTTTGAAAAATTAAAAAAACGTTAAAAATAAAATGCGGCATTTATGACACTGATTATATGTAAAGCTGATAACAATCGGAAATAAATTAAAATTTCTTGATTTGAAAAGTTGAACCAAGTTGTAGGTGAGCATGAAATTACACATTTTGTTTGTTTATCTTAAAATACGACTTGATATAAGGAGGAGATTAAAGCCAGGTCGTAAATTAAACATGTTTGCTTGATTTGAATCGGAAAGTAGGTGATTAGTTCATTTAGATGTTAACATTTCGCAATGTTTTCAAAATAATTTCACAAGAATTTGCAAGATGTCTTTGCCCTACGACAATGTCAAAACTGGTTTGTTCAATTTCGGTTTTGCTACATTTGTGTAGAAGTGGAGATGATAGCTATTGAAAGCCAATAAAGACAAAAAATAATATAACATTGGACCTTTGTGAAGATAGCCCAAATTTCTATCCCTGAGAATCGAAAAAGTTGCCTAGGCAATACTGTACAAGTTTATGTATACTATTGCAACATTTAATTAACAATTATAGCAATAAATCTAAATTCGGGTATAATTATTGCCGAATTACCGCTAAATAATAAGTAAAAATGTTATAAGTTTAATAAAAACAATAAAAAAATCTGATAAAACATGTAAATAATTCTCCTTCACCAGACAAAAGCCGATACCCTAACATTTATCACGTAAAATTTCTAAAAAAAATAAACGGGGTTGGGCAAGTAATTAATATCATTTGTTTGTCGCAGCCCCGAAAATTGTTTGTGTCATGATAGTTTTATTTGTCATGACAGTAAATATTTTTGAGGCTGAAATCGTATATTTTTGAGGCTGAGAGTAAAAAATGTGGATATATTTTCGGCTGAGAGTAAAAAATATCATGATAGCAATATTTAGTGTTGCCATCCCATTTTTCGGGGATGGAATTTGGGCTATCTTCACATACATGTCAACTTATTAAACAAAGTTGTTGTTGGTGTTGTTAAGCCAAATTACTTCATATCACTCAAAGTATTCGCGGCTTTTAGACATAATATAACGTGCGATGCCAACCGGCTCATCAGTAATAATATCGAGTGATATGAACCGCGAACTCTATTATTTCAAAAGCACATAAATATTTACAAAAAAAAATTGAGTGTATTTTGAGTGCCCTCAAACCGTAATAAGAACGTTCCAAATCGGTTCAAATAATCTCAAATCTTTTCAAATTGTCCCAAGTTGTGTCAAATTGTATCAAATGGTAATAAAAAATTATAGATTTGAAATCTTCTAAAACTGTTGTAAACTATTCGGAAATCGTTTCATATAATTCCAAATCGATTCAAACCATCTCAAGTAGTTCAAATTTGTATAAAATTTTTCCAAATCGTTTTAAATTGTATAATTAAATCATTCCAAAGTGTTATAAAATTGTTCCAAATCGTTTCTATTTGTCACAAATCGTGATCAAATAGTTCCAATTTCGTCTCAAATCGTAATCAAATCGTTTCAAATCGTTATTCCAAATCATCTAAAGTGGTCCCAAATCTTCTCATACCGTTTCAAAAAAACCGTTTTGTTTCATACGATATTTGATATTATTTTAAGATTAAGTAGTTCATATCTTTTAAAGTATTCAAGAAAAATTCAAGTCGAACAATTTAAAATGAAGAAGCCTATTACGTCAAACGCATATATTTACACAAAAAATAATGAATATATTTTGAGTGCTCTCTAATCGTAGTACAATCGGTCCAAATCGTATTAAATAGTCTCAGATCGTCTCAAATCGTAATCAAAGATCGTTTTTCGTTAGATCGTTTAAAGTCGTACTGAACCGTAATCAAACCATTCCAAATCGTATAAGATCGTTTCATTTGGTCATTCTCTAGATCGTAACAAGTATAGTTTGAAATCATCTCAACTCATAATCTAATTATTAAAATGCAAAATGCAAAGATCGTTTCAAATTTTTCCAACTCGTTATTCCAAATTGTATCAAAATCTGAAATTGTTTCAAATCATATCATAATGATTGCAAAATAATCTTTTGTTTAGTTCGAACTTTATCTTAATTTGAGTTATATCATACCAATTTAAGTATTTAAGAAAAGCTTGTTTAGCCCTCGTCTTAAAACATATACGATAATGTGCGATGGCAACTGGATCATCTGTAATATCAAAGAATTTAAATCGTAATCATTTGAAATCAAGTTCAAAATTGTCCTAGTTCGTAATCACATAGTTTCCAGTTGTCTCAAATCATTTAAAGTAGTATAAAATCGTTTCAGGTCATAATGAAATCCTTCCAAATGATTTCCAATCGTTAACAATTTTTTCAAATTCGTTTTATATCATCTCATATTGCTTCAAATCGTGATCAAAACGTTTCAAATCGTAAACAAATATATTCGTATTATTACAGTTTCAAATAGGACTAAAAGTCCCAGATCGTTTTACGTCATTGCAAATTGGAAACAAATCGTTCTAAATCATCTTAAACTTAAAATTATCTAAACACGTTTCAATTCGTAATCGTCAAATTTTAACGATTGCGTCTCAAATCGTATAAAATCACAATCAAATCTTTCGAAATCGTTTTAAGTCGTATAAAGTGGTAATCAAAAAAGAAAGTTGTAATCAAATTTTTCAAAGTCATCACAAATCGTAAACAATAATTCTTAAGTGTAATAAAGTCGTTCCAAATCATCTCAAATCAAATAGTGTTTAAATAATTCCAGTTCCTCACAAATCGTAATCCAATCGTCTCAAACCGCTTTGTTTAATACGATAGTTAATGCTATTTTAAAATGAATTAGTTCCTATACTTAATATATTCAAAAAAGGTTGTTTAACCCTAGCTATTTTAAAGAAATACGGTAACATGCGATGCAATCGTAAAAACCAATATTTCAAAAGCACATATTTACAAATAAAATATTGAGTACAATTTGAGTGGTGCCTGTTCAGTTTTAATGGTAAAAAAAATTCGTTCTAATTTATCTCAAATTTTAACCAAATCGTTTCTAATTGTCTTAATTCATAATCAAGCTCTAAATAGTCTCAAATCGTTTCAAATCTATTCCAGTTGTCGCAAGTCGTCCAAATTTTCTTAAGTAGTATAAAATATTTTCAAATCGTAATCAAATCTTTCTAAATCGTTCTAAATAAAATCGTAATCTCGAATTATCTCGTAAATCGTTCCAAATAGTCTCAAATAATAATCAATTAATTTTAAATAGACTTATATAAGTATACAAATCGTTCCAAATCGCGTCAAATCGTAGCAATGAAATTCACCCAATTTATCTCAAATCGTTTAAAATCGTAATCAAAATTGTATCAAACCGTTCTAAATTATTTTAAAACTTTTCACGTAGATTTAAATCGTTCCAAATGGTATCGAATTGCCTAAAGTTGTTTCAAATCGTTACAAATCTTATCATATCGTTTTAAACCTTCTCAAGTAGTAAAATCGTTCCGAACGCTCAAATCGTATTCAAATCGCATCAAATCGCAATCCCCCCATTAAAAATAATCCCAAATCGTATCAAATTTTTTAAAGTTGTCTCATATCATTCAAAATCAAATTGCCTCAAAATGCTCCAAAACGTATCAAATATCTAAAATCGTTCTAGTCGTCCCAAATCATTCCAAATCGTCTCATATAGTAATCAATTCCGTTTAAATAGTCTTAGATCAGTAAACAAATCGTTTCAAATCTCGTCAAATGGTAAAATCATTTAAATAGCCCCAAATTTCAATCCAATCCTCCCACTTTGTTTCATATCGTTTAGAATCGTAAAAAATTAATGCCAAATCGTTTCAAAATTGTCTCAAATCATTATAGAACGTATTATATCGTGTCACATCTTCTCAAGATTTAAAATTGTATTAAAATCGAATCAAATCATAATCAAACCATTGGGAATAATCTCGTATCGATACAAATTTTCTAAAGTTGTCTAACATCGTGTTCCAAATTGCCTTAAATTGCTCCAAAACGCATCAAATATCTTAAACCGTTCCGTTGTTTCAAATCATTCCAAATCGTCCCAAATAGTATTCAATTCGTTTTAAATGGTCTAAGATCAGTATACAAATCGTTCCAAATCGCGTCAAATCGTAAAATCATTAAATAGTCTCAAATAGCAATTGAATCCTTCTACTTTGTCTCATATCGTTTCAAATCGTAATCAAATCATTCCAAAATTGTCTCAAACCGTTCAAAATCATCTCAAATCGTTTCACGTAGTTTTTGATTCGTTCCTAATGGTACCAGATTACTTAATGTTGTCTCAAATCGTTATAAATTTTATTATATCGTTTCACATCTACTCATGTTTTTGTCAAATTGTAAAATCGTCCCGAACGTCTCAAAATCGGATGAATCGAAATCATCTCATATCGTATCAAAATTTGTAATGTTGTCTAACATCGTTTCAAATCGCCTCAAATTGATTTAAAACGAATTAAATATCTAAAATCATATCAAACCGTTCTAGTCGTCTTAAATCTTTCCAAATGATCTAACAGTGTATGTAATCAATTCGTTTTAAATAGTCGTAGATTGGTATACAAATCGTTCCAAATTACGTCAAATCACATAACCATTTTTCATTAAATACTCTCAGATCGCAGCCCAATCCTCCCACTATGTCTCAGATCGTTTCAAATCGTAATCAAATTGTTTCAAAATTTTCTCTCTAATCATTCTAAATTGTTTCACGTAATTTTGAATTCGTTCCAAATGGTACCAGATTTTCTAATGTTTCTCAAATCGTTACAAGTCGTATTATATCGTTTCATATCTTCTCAAGTTTGTCCCAAATTGTAAAATCGTTCCAAACGCCTCAAATTGTAATAAACTCATTCGAAATCATCAGATCGTTTAAAATCGTAATCAAATCATTTCAAATCTTTCTAAAATTGTCTCTAATCATTCTAATTTATTTCAAATCATTTCGAGTAGTTTTCAAATCTTTCCAAATGGTACTAGATTGCTAAGTGTGGTCTCAAATTGTTATAAATCATATCATATCGTTTTACATCTTCCAAGTTGCCGTAAATCGTAAAATCATTCCTAACGCCTCAAAACGTATTACAATAGCATAAAATCGAAATTAAACTTGTATCAAAATTTCTAAAGTTATCTAACATAGTTCCAAATCGCCTAAATTGCTGCAAAATGTATCAAATATCTGAAAACGCTGCAGTCGTCCCAAGTCATTCAAAATCGTCTCAAATAGTAATCAATTCGTTTTAAATAGTTTTAAATGAGTACCTATACAAATCGTTCCAAATCACGTTGGATCGTAAAATCATTTTAAACAGTCTCAAATAGCAATCAAATCCTCCCACCTTGGCCCAGATCGTTTAAAATCGTAGCTAAAATTCAAAATTGTCTCCAATCGTTCCAAATTATTTCAATTCGTTTCACGTAGTTTTGAAATCGTTTCAAATGATAACAAATTGCCCAAAGTTGTCTCAAATCGTTACAAATTTTATCATATCGTTTCACATCTCCTCAAATTGTCTAGAATCGTAAAATTGTTCCGATCGCCTCAAATTGTATTCAAATTGCATCAATTCGTATCATTATCGTTATGGTATCAAACCATTGGAAATAATCTTAAATCGTATCAAATTTTCTAAAGTTGTTTGAAATCGTTCCAAATCGCCTTAAATTGTTTCAAAACATATCAATTATCTAAAATCATTCTAATCTTTTCAAATCGTTCCAAATAGTCTCAAATATTAATCAATTCGTTTTAAATAGTCTTAGATGAGTATACTAATCGTTCCAAATCGAGTTAACTCGTAAAATCCTTTTATCCTTTGCGTCTCTTTCTGGGCAATCAAATTCTCCTACTTTGTTTCAGATCGTTTCAAATTGTAATCAAATCATTCCAAAATTGTCTCAAATCATACTCAAACCATGTCAAATAGTTTTGAAATCGTTCCAAATGGTATCATATTGCTTAATGTATATCATATCTCAAATTGTAAAATCGTTCCGAATGTCACAAATCGTATTAAACTCGCATCAAATCGTAACCAAATCATTGGAAATAATCTTAAATCGTATCAAATTTACTAAAGTTGTTTAACTTATATTGTTTCGCAAATTGTTCGCATTGTTTCTTCTCAAATTGTAAAATCGTAATTAAAACGTTGGAAACCATCTCAAATCTTTTCAAATTTTCGAAAGTTATCTAACATCGTTCCAAATTTCCTTAATCTGCTCCAAAACGTATGAAATATCTAAAATCATTCTATAGTCGTTCCAAATTGTTTCAAATCGTCTCAAATATTAATCAATATTAAATGGGTCTTAAATGGGTATATAAATCGTTCCAAATCGTGTCGAATCGTATAATCATTCCAAAAATGCCTCATACCGTTCTAAATTATTTCAAATCGGTTGAAGTAGTTTTGAAATCGTTCCAAATAGTACCAGATTGCTTAATGTTGTCTCAAATCGTTACAAATCGTAACATGTCGTTTCACATCTTCTCAAGTTTGGCTCAAATCGTAAAATCTTTTCTAACACCTCAAAGCGTAATCAAATCAGGAGGTTCGAAATCATCTCGAATCGTTCGAAATCGTATCAAAGTTTCTAAAGATATCTAACATCGTTCAAAACGCCTCAAATTGCTCCAAAACGAATCAAATATCTAAAATCGTATCAAATCGTTCTAGTCGTCTCAAATCGTGCCACATGATCTCAAATAGTATTCAATTCGGTTTAAATATTCTTAGATCAGTATACAAACCTTTCTAAGTCAAATCGTATAATCATTTTAATACTGTCAAATAGCAATCAAATCCTCCCACTTTCAAATCGTCATTCTAAATCGTTTCGCAAATGTCTCACATTGTTCTAAATTATTTCAAATCGTCAAGTAGTTTACAAATCGTTGTAAATGGTACCAGATTGCTTATTGTGGTCTCAAATTGTTACAAATCGTATCATATCGCTTCACATATTCTCAAGTTGTTTCAAATCGCAAAATCGTTCGGAATGTCTGAAATCGTATTAAAATCACATCAAATCGTAATCAAACTGTTGGAAACCACCACAAACCGTATCAAACATTCTAAAATTGTCTATATCTGCCAAATTGCTCCAAAATGTATCAAATATTTAAAATCGTATCAAATCGTTCTAGTCGTCTCAAATCATTCCAAATTCTCTCAAATTGTAATAAAATATATAATTTCAAGTGGTATGAAATTGTTACAAATTGAACGATTAGAGTCAGAATTAATCGTTCAATTTGTAACGATTTGGGACCGCTTGAAACTACATATTTGATTACGATTTCAGACGTTTTGGAATGATTTGAGACGACTAAAACGATTTGAAACGATTTTAGATATCTGATACATTTTAGAGCAGTTTGAGGCGCTCGGGACTTTTCAAATTGGCCAACATTTCATAATGTTTTTCGACTGATTCTGAATATTGATTTGACCGAGTATATTCTCGAGAAAAAAATTGTTTCAGTTTTAAATTTGAAAACTTTGCTTCTTCTTTGTTAAAAACGAAATCTATTATTTTGATGTTGACATATTTTCTTTAAAGCCCCTAATCGGATCTAGAGATAGTTTTGAACATTTAATTGGTTTTATAATGATTTCGGATTCAAGTGTGTCGTTGTCTCGCTTCAAGAAAATTGTAATCGTCTCTCTTAAATCAATATAATTATAGTGATCTGAGGTGTACATTAATACTTTACTAGAATGGTTTTTACGTTTAATGGTGCGCAGTAATGAAAATATTTTCGCATACATAGTAATTTATTCAATATAAGTTCAAGAACTAAGCAAATTTTTTCAAGGATTCTAGAGAGGACAAAGAGTGCTATTAGAAAGTCGCAGCACAAAAGGATTTTATTCCATACAACGATTGTAAATCATCTCACCATTACCAATTTCTTTACGCTTTTGTGAGTCATACATTGTGCGATATAAATATTTAACATATGTTAAAATATGGACCCAGAATCACTATTTCAGAGGTCATGAATCATGATCGTCATGTCCATGGCTATTTTTAAGACAAAAGAACTTAAAACTTACTGTCAAGAGCAACATAAATTAAATTAAAGGGAAAGTGCCAAAATATCGCACATTACTTTTAAATTATTTTAGACACAAAACCTTAATTTGTAATTGGAATACAATCTCATTTGGCTGATAAAGATCATTAGTAAGCGATTGTTGTTCGCACAGAAATCGTTTCAATTTGTTTTTTCTATTCAGAATGAAATTAATAGTAATTTGTATAATACGAAAGTATTTGAAAGTTGGTTGACAATTCGATGTCTTAATTGTCATTCATCTCAGGTGCGATAAGTGGCTAATTGAAACAACCTGTAATTCATTTAGATTAAGATTGTGTTAATACAAACAAGAACGTCGTTAATTTAGTTGAGGCGTTTGTAGACAAATTTTTAGAAAGTCTACGACTTTTTTGATAAATCACCATGCAATGAGATCAATATCGCTTTATACATTTGTTCGACGCGACTTTGTGCCTTGGCATTCAAAAATTGCTTACCATAATCTACTAAGTTGAATTTCCTAGTTTATATGACATTCAAAATATGTTGTTTGTTATTTTTTAATTAAAACATGCAATTTAGCATTTAAAAAAGTGTTTATGACACCTCAATACAAAAAATATTACATACTCACCATAGCAAAAAATAAATACTTGTTTGTTGATTTAACAGTTTTGATAGCGGAATTTCTTACCATCAACGCATAACGATAATTTTAAAAGATTAATTAATATTCGATTCGATCATATAACCAATTTTTTATTTTGTTTTTTTACGACGACGATCGCGTATATATTCATGATCATCGTACCGTACGTGTATACGTACTGACCAAGATCTTGACCGCGTTAACTATTTTTCTTACACATACATGATTTCATTCATAACAATTTACTCGTATATAAGTGTAGAGTGAACGTATTGTGTGTTATATGCTCCAAGAGAAATTTCGGTAGGTTTAAGATCAATGAATGGTTATTTTACGTTTTCTAGTGAAAGACGCATAGGATCGAGTATTTTATATTTACGAATACGATAGCGATCGCGTAACTGTTTTGTAAATTAGTTTTATGTATTTTGGTGTTTATATACAAATTGTATAATAAAATTTTAATCTAATCTAGACCTAAACTAGATTATTTATTACAATTTTTTGTTTATGAATTGGACTGCAATAAAATTTATGGGTTTGGTTTTAAAATGGATGATTCAATGTTAGGTTTATTGAATTTTCGTTCTATTATTTCGCTGATATTAATATTATTGTTATATTGTGTGCACAAAATAATATTTGTTTTGTGATTTATAACACAAAGCACATGAGTCAAGAATCAAGAGTTCAATGCCAAATTGGACATAAGTTTTACGGTTAAAATGCGTTGTTGAGCGTATTCCGATCGAATTATTTTATTCGAGGTTGCAACGTGCAACAAATTTCGAGTGTTGTTAGAAGCGTAATTTAAATTCTCTTAAGTCACAATTTATTGAATTCGGATCGGAGTGAAGTTTATGTCAAAAAACAAAACATTTACACTGTGTAAGTACCTTCATTTGAAAAAGCCTTTAAACTTGAACTTTCTTTTAATATTTGAAAATTTCTTATAAACAAAATAATTTAAAGCTAAATTAAATAGAAAAGTTTTAAATATAAAATGAAATTCATATACTGTTCTAATTACCCAAATGCCTGGAAATCTCTGAGAGTTTTGTTATTCGGGAAAGAATTTTATTGAGTGTAATACAAAATTATGAAACATTTGAAATTATTTATCGCAGTATTTGACGTAAGAAACCAATATTATTTAGCCACATGTTCGGAAATCTCTGAGATTTGCTGGAATTCGAGAGAGAATAGTATTCTGTGTAATACAAAATTCTTAAACATTTACAAAATTTTGTACGACGCCTACAGATTGCACAGAGATGATCGACGTATTTCTTAATTACTATTTGGTGTATGAAACCAATCTCACGTATGCTCGGTTATCTTTCAAATCTATTCATTGGTGAAACAATCACCCTTATTGCGGTTGTGGTGACGATATCGATTTTCAATCAACTGCTTAATTTGATATTATGAATGGCGTTATCAATCAACATTTGTCGTTAAAACGTCATTTTTCTGTCGATGACATTTTAGTTCCCGACTAGAGATTTTCTGAGTTATGTTTAACATAATATTTAATAAAACACAATTAAAATTATATTTTTTATAAGAAGCATTTATTAAATAAGTGAAAATAATTATGTATTTAAATATAAATAAGTGAATGGTCCGATATAATCCAAAAATAAATTGTTAGTCCTCTACTATCAAGCAGCAGTTTCACATTTGTTGATAAATTAGCGGAAGCAAATTCTGTTCCACGCACTTCTCATTCTCAATAAAAATTCAGACATAAATTAAATAGCACTTATTTTAATATATTTTAAGGAGACAATAAATGTATCTGAGAATCGCCGAAAAATGTCATCAAAATTAAAGTCGAATCCAAATGGCAGGCTTTACAAAAGCAGAACAGGGCCATAAAACACCATAATAATACTATCGGTCAAAATAGAAAATGCTGGCATTTTTATGCTGTTTATGAAATTATGGCCCGATCCCACTATATCACCCCTTTCAACAACATCCAGCCACCATTATTTTTTGTTTCATTATTATTTTGGCGTTTCACAAGTCATCACTTCGGCTGAACTGTCAATCTATTGTCTAATGTTCAGTGGTCTTTACATATTTTCATTATACAGTGTATAAAAATCGGAAAAAAGCCTTTTAAGACAAAATATTATCCGATAATATGCCTGTCTGATTTATCTGGTATCTCGAATACAATAAAAAAAAACAGGCCAAATAGGTGTTTATTTTAATGTAATGTGGCGACATTTATTAGTCGATTCATTCCAGTTCGTCCAGTCGATCAACACGACAACCACAATAAGGGTGAATATTATTCGTGGTCAATCGAGCTCCGTTCAGTAAATGCAGCTTACTATTGCTACTTTTATTGTTTGAATATTTTCCCACTCCTATCACCGACTTTAGTTAGCGGGCTACTGATCACATTTCAGATATAACAATAAGGATTTTTTAATGCTAGTCGTTTTCCGTTTGAATGCTTAATCTACGAATAAGTATAAGACAGGGATCTATATAAAATTTTGATTTGTTTAGAACGATCAAAAACTCATTAGTTTGAAGATCTTGTGGTATGGGAATTTCTTTTACCCACTCGCTCGCTTGCCCAATTTTCGTTACAAGACCACCCTATTTTCATCGTTTGTTTAGAAAAAATGCATGTGATCCCAAATTTGTAAATAAAGATTTACTAAAAAACCCCTGGTTAAAGCGGCTACCAGACGACTTACGAGTCGCTACCGGTCGCCAACAACAATTGGATTTATGCTCAATTCAGAACACCCAAACCAACTGCTGCACTTTACCATAATATCAACAAGCAAGGTAACTGCTGAAAGTGAATCAGCCCTTGTTGCAGTGCAACGAAACCTGAAATTGAATAGTTAACATTGGTTCACGTCGAAAATCACGAAACTACACACTGAACTTCAATTACGGACACAGGTGAAGGTCGGGATTTAAATCTGAATCCGGACGTTCCTGTTGCCACCATAGTTTTGGTTCACGCGCACGTAACTATAACAAGCCGTGCAGATTTCGACCAGTATCTCATGGAGAAGCTACTTCCAAAAATTTTAAATCTACGGAAATTCGTAATACAAAATTCTGAAACATTTGAAATTATTTACCTTTGTTTGTGTTTAGGGATCGAGGTGGTTCTGAATTAGTATTTGAAGTAAGAAACCAATCTTGTTTGTTTGTTTCTTGCATCACATACCAAATGAGAACCACCTAGGTCAACTCTGTGCGAGTCGTAAAGGCCAAGATCAAAGTTTGTAAATGTTTAAGAATTTTGTATTATACTCAATGATCACTCTCAAATAAAATAATTTTAGAGATTTCCGTGCATGTGACTATCATGAGAGAATATCATTGTGTGTAATACAAAATTCTTGAACATTTACAAAATTTTATCTCGGCCCCTACCGATCTCGCTGTGCTTAAACATACCAAAAAATCGCGAATATTTTCGTGTGATTATTTTTTACATCTTTCGACGTCTATTTAGTCAACAACAGTGCATTGATGAACTTAATTCAACTCTTAGCAATGAATCACTATCAAAGAAGGCCAGTGTTTATTAATGATTTACATCGGTTTCAGTTTGCCCAACGACAAATGTCGTGAAAGTCGTCCAAAAACGGTTGTTGTTCCAAAAAACATTGATGCTGATACAGCAAGATGTGTATTATAGTGAGATTGAGGTATCTTTGGAGATTAGTGGGACCGACATACATTTAATATTGAATGAACATTTGGTCGACAAAAAAACTTTGTTCGCGTACGATCGCACATAATTGACAAAAGCTCAAAAAAAAGACTCGTGTCAAAGGGTCGAAAGAAATGCTCAAAAAACTTGATCGCAGTACTTTAAAACATGTCTATAACATTGTGACAGGTTAAGAATCTTGTATCTATGCGTAAGAGTCGAAAACAAAACAGTATAGTCGACGGTGTGAATGTTCCAATATCAGATAATTCAAGCAAAAGTTGTTCGCACACGAAGCACTTCGAAGCAGTTGGTCACCTATTTTTTAGGAAAATCTGGAAATGTTGCAACCATACGATTGGTGCAACTGAATGGTATACAGGACAGAACCATTTGTTTGTTTGCCAGAAGACTTTGCCCAAATTAGGAAATCCAACCGCCGACGACGGATCATTATCCGCCACGACAATGCGAACTGTCACACATCAGCACAAAATATTGTATTGATGATGTATTTACAAATGGGCAAATACTATAATATCAAAATCTGTATAATCAACTACCTCTCTTTCGGGTTTGCATATAAGGTCTGTGATAACAGAAACTGTGAAAATTTTAAATTTTCCTTGATTGCCAAATTTTGTTTCCTGTGGGATTTTATTCAATTTGCAACTGACGTAGTCAAACTTTTAAATTCTTTGCGTTATTTTCTTCCTCGCCTAGTTGATGTTTCTGCCGAACATCATATTAAGTAGGTTTGAAACGAATTATTGTTGTGACTTGCATAACCTATTCCAACCAATTCAATTGCCATGTGAAATTAGGGGCTAAGTGGTGGGTTCCAATTATCAAAGTATATGAATCCACGATTATTATTGAGACAACTTTGATGATTTAGGGATCATCTGACACTATTACTTTGGGAAAAATTAATGAAAAAAATTTATGACAAATTTGAGTTTTGATGACAAATGTCACCAAAATATGATAAATGACAAAAAATGTGAAAAACACGAACAATTTTGCAAAAACTTAGCTGACTAAGGAGCAATATATATAGTACCATTTCGTCAGGAGCATTTTTTTTATTTTCTTGTTATGACGGATTCGAGTTCAGCTCGAAAAGCTGAATCAAAAACTATATCATGCGGCAAGTAAACCGAACAACAAACTTGAACCATAACGATCAAACTGATCAATATTTTTCATATGTGTAAGTAATAAGTTTGATTCTGAGAGTCAATCCGCCTGAACTGTAGAGAGGTCGAGTTTTGGTGAAATATAGTTTTTTTATCAGAACTCGTGATTTCTTTCTTCTTTCTTTACAATCATTTTGTTCCCCGGGATCCGCAAATTTATGGAAAAAGCTTATCACGCCGATTTGTCAATTCGTGTATAATGTAGAGAACCAATAACAATTAGTCTGCACTTTACCACACACGCACTCACATCGAAATTTTTTAAAAACTATTTTGTTTGTCTTCGACGATATAGCGAATGGTAAATCTACAAAAATGTCTACTTTATTT
Organism: Nephrotoma appendiculata; assembly: GCA_947310385.1. NCBI lineage: Eukaryota > Metazoa > Arthropoda > Insecta > Diptera > Tipulidae > Nephrotoma > Nephrotoma appendiculata. Next base: position 144,903,105 of record OX371223.1, read on the forward strand.
TACTACGTAAAAGATCTAACGCGCGATACCGCAGATTGCTCAAAGAATATTTACAACTAAAAACCAACCATCTGCAAAAACAATAACGGGCGAGAATACGAAATGGCTTGGAGCTTGCTACAGTCAAGATACAACAACCCACGGCTTCTAGCTGACAAGTAATTCCATTCATTGCTATCACTACCAACAATACAAGTTATAACTGCCGGGGCGATACGGAATCTTCACGACATCGTGAAAAAAATGTTACACAACATAGAGCAGCTGCATATGAGCTACTCGTTCGAGTCATTTTTCACGTTCATTCTAATAAAAAAAAATGGGTTCAGACACAGCTAGGCTTTATGAAACAACGTTATCTAATCCAAGAGCAATACCAAAAATTTCGACGTATTTCGACATCATAAAGACAAGGTTCCAGTCGTTAGAATCAATGAAAACCACAAAATCAACCGCAATGAAAACAACTACCGTAGCACCAACCATGCCAGCACTAAGACGTATACATGCCACCATGGTCAGCACCTAATGTTGGGTTAAGGCTTGTAGAGAACGTCATGGCTTAGAACAACGCGAGAAATTCCGGAAAATGTCAGAGTACATTGTCTCGCCCATCATAAAACAACAACATACAATGCAGTATCTTCAAACATGAAATTGTGTTGTTACCCACTGCGGTAATTAAAGCAACTATCAGCACAGGACAGCCCGTTACAAGCGCCTTGATTGGTTCAGCGTCCCAAGCCACCTTAATTTCATCAAAGGTTGCCGGCGTCTTGAATGCTAAAAATTGGAAAATCTACGTATAACTATTGCATGCATAAGTGGAAACAATGTACCAATGACATCAAGATTTTCTGCATAATTTTCTCTAAATATCGATGCTTTGATATTTGACAAGCTCACACAACAGCTTCTTGAGACCAATATTAACCGTTTGAGTCCCAGAGGGTACTGAAAAAACACTTTTGAAGAATCCCAAACAGGGCAACCGTGCTTTCTCTAAATGAGTACGAAGAGACAATCTATTGAGACAAACCTATGTACTATTTACATTACAAGGAGCTATGTGATGTATTTGCTTCAGTAAATCTGAGCGTGCTACTTCGACAATCGGTAACGCACCGTCAATAGTCGACAATGTTCGAAATGTGCTGGGTTTTCTCCATATAAAATTTCAAAAGCGCGATCGCGCTGCTTGTGATTCAAACGGCTAACATAAGTAAATGGAAAAGATACAATTAGCCGATCATAAAGAGCGAATATACGAGTAATGAACTCATGGTTCAACGTACGGAGTTTGGCTGAATTATAATGGAGTACCTTGCAAATAACGAACGTCAAACAGCAACAGCCATGGAAACGACAAAGGCAGTTCAAGAACAATTACAATTATTCATTGAGAATGAAAACCATCCAGAGGAAAGAAATCTCACGAAGAGGCACTGTGAGGAGTTCTTTTAAAACGAGCCATATCACTAACAAGCCGTACCACATAGCTGTAGCCAAATTATTACTGCATCCCTTAACTGATGTATCACACGTTCATTCAGGAATACATCGACCTCTAGTATTTGGAGTTAATCCGGCAGATGAAGATATGCATGAAGTTATCGAATTAAATTTATTATATACCACATCACGGTATGCTCAAGAAAGACACCACACAATGCAAAACTCCGTGTCTCGTTCGATGCATCACTAAAAATTACCACGTCACGTGAGTATCACTAAATGACTTAATAATGATTGGCTCTAAGCTGCAGCAGGGCCTTGCGGAGTTTCTTCTTCGGCTTCCGATATCTAGAAAATGTACAAACAGGTATTGATACATCATTCAGATTACCAGAGAATATTGTGGGGGGATGATTTCACCAAACCTAGTCTTATCACAACTAGCAGAAGAAGGTACCAGCGATTGTCCAATAGCAGCTAGAACCCTGTCATCGGATCTTTACGTCGATGATCTGTTAACTCGATGAACCTTATAAGAATCTTGTACTGTCCCCCTGCAGATACATTTGAGTTTGATGTCATTGATGATGTAAATGGCTGGGGTAAGATCAGTGGCACTATTCTGGTAATTCCCCGGGAATAGGGAACTAGGGAAAGAACTTATATGTAATTTCTGTTGAAATATTTTTTTTCCGGAGGAGAAAAATTTGATGTAAATATTTATAAATTGGGAATAATTTTTCCACACCTAAATTGGCAGGGAAAATCATTCCCCATTTAATTTTGTTTTCAAAAAAATTAATAGATACTAACTTTTTACCTCAGCATGCCAGATTATTAATGTTTACCTAAAAATTACATATGTATGGGGGCGGGGTAATTGGCCGTTTTCGGGTAGATTTCATATCAGTCAGTTAGGTCAGAAATTTGTTGGGAGTGTTAAAAGTTTTTTCTTTCTTTATAACTAGAAAACAAAGAAGGCGCTGTAATCTTTAAATATTAAAGTCGATAAAATCTTAAGCTCGAGGCACATAGTATTCATTTGGTTCCGATTCGTTTCGTTTTCAATAAGTTTTTATAAATTCTCATGCACATAGCTTTCGTTTCGTTTTGAGCTGTTGTTGTGTTATTTGATAAATCGATTTTTTTTATTTCTCACAATATTGTTTCAATTTAATCAATTATTTATAATATCATATCAATCATTTTGGCGTTTATGGTTATCGTTTTTTTGTTAAGTTAATTATTAATTTAATAATGAGTGAAGATTTACACATTGACAAAAAAACGATAGCCATAAACGCCAAAATAAATAATTTGAGGTTATTGTTTAAGTTTTTATTGAAATTTGATCAACTGTTTCGGTTCGGTCTCGTTTAATCGCCTATGCATCATATGTGATACATGAGACTGGCAAAGCGTTAACATTGTAAGCATGTTTTCAGTTTTCCATACATTTTGACATATTCAATTTAAAGGTAGGAACGAAAGGAAAACTATATGGGCCTCGACCTTTACTTTAGCAATTTTGCAATAACAATGACATACATTTGATTCCAATCAGAATAGTTTCATTCCAAGCTTTTGTAGGAATAGGAAATAGGAATACAATTAATCTACGCAAAGTTAGCCTATTGACCACTAGAGCAACTTTTTTAAAAATTAGAACTTTATGTGTTGGCATTTTGACTAAAAATGACATAAATTTTAATTATCAGATTTTTTATTTTTCTTGCACAAGGAACCAAATGAAATAGACTAATAATCTAAAAAATAGGCCAACGGTGCCTTAAATTCATGCAAATAAGAAATATTTACGTCAAAAACGTATTTTATATTTTTGACATAAAAATAAATCGCTTGTTTACTTCTATTAAATTTTTATACCAACCGGTAAAAATTAATAAAAATCGCTTCGCTCTTACTTTGGACGCAAATTTTATTCCTATCTGAATAGGAATTACATTTCCCAAAGTAAGACCGCAAGTTATCAAGTAGCGTATTCCGATAATTACATTTTCTTATGTTGATTTTGATTGAAGGAAAATTGTTACACTGAGGGTAAAAATGGTACTCCGACTGCTGTCAAAATGTTCGATTAAAAAAAAGTAACACAAGGGTAATATTTTGCTACACCCAGCTACAACCGTTTTTTTGTAGTTGTCGTAAGCCATTTTTTTCTAAACTTATCAAAACATACGTGTTTAAAAATTGGAATAATACCTTTAATTCGAGTATTACGTTATGGAGGAAATGACATTTACATGACCCTAATGCTGCACCAGCACTTGTAGCACCATCCAATGAAAGTGGTACTGGAATTTTTACAAATTAATTATAACTTATCGGCATAGTTCAACCCCAAAAAAATTACCCCTAAGGGGCGCAATTCTTCAAAAATCATATGTTTCTTTACAACATTCTGATCGTATTTCTGTTAATATTTCTTGTATCGTACTAGGGGTTGTACTGTAATTTTGAACAAACTAACTATAACATATTAGCATAGCTCAACCCCCAAAAAACTCCCCCTAAGGAATGCAATTTTAAAAAACCTTATTTTTCGTCACACCACGCCTTTTGCATTTCTGTGAATTTTTGTTGTATAGTGCTGGAATTTTTATACAAATTAATTACAATAAAATGGCATAATTAAACCCCTAGAAAACTACCCCAAATGAGAGCAACCGTTTAAAATCATTGTATCGTACTGGTTTATACAAGAAGTTTTTACTAAATAATTACAATATATTGGAATAGTTCAATTGCCAAAAACTGTCCCTAAAAATGCAGCTCTTTAAAACAATATTTTTCTGTATAAGTAATACCCCTCCAATAGGTACCGCTGAACTTATTACAACAGCCCACACCCACAAAAATCGATCATAATGCATCGAACTTCCTTCCTATGCAAGAAATAGGTATCCCTGAATTTATTACAACTTTCTGTAATAAATGCAGCGGTACCTTTTTTGACATAGGTAGGTAATTCGATGCACAATGATCGAATTTTGTGGGTGTGGGCTACTTTAATAAATTCAGAGGTACCTATTTTTAGCATAGAAAGGAAGTGCAATGCATTATGATAGATTTTTGTGGTGTGGGCTGTTGTAATAAATTCAGGGATACCTATTTCTTGCATAGGAAGGTAATTCTATGCAGAATGACCGATTTTTGTAAGTGTGGGCTATTGTAATAAATTTAAGGATACCTATTTCTGGCATTGGAATGTAATTCGATGCATAACGATTGATTTTTGTGGGTGTGGGCTCTTGTAATAAATTCAGGGATACCTATTTCTTGCATAGGTAGGTAATTCGATGCATTATGATAGATTTTTGTAGGTGTGAGCTATTGTAATAAGTTCAGTGGTACCTATTGGAGGGGTATTACTTATACAGAAAAATATTGTTTTAAAGAGCTGCATTTTTAGGGACAGTTTTTGGCAATTGAACTATTCCAATATATTGTAATTGGGTTGGGTCCCATTTGAAACGTGATATTTTAAAACGAGATATGACAAAACGAGATATTTCAAAACGCGATAGTTCAAAACGCGATACGGTACAAAACGCGATATGGAACAATACGCGACATTTCAAAATGCGATATTTCAAAACTCGATATGGTACAAAACGCGATATGGTACAAACCGGGAGTTTAGGATCGGGTTATATCAGGCGGGTGAAGGGGAAATCTAATTTAAGTTTATAGGAATTTAAAAATCGATAGGGGCGAGAGTATATAGGACCAGTAACAATCGGGTCGCTGCGCTCCCGTCGCTTCGCAATGGACATTCTGTACCATAACACGTTTTGAAATATCGCGTTTTGAAATATCTCGTTTTGTACCATATCGCGTTTTGTACCATATCGCGTTTTGAAATATCGCGTTTTGAAATATCTCGTTTTGTACCATATCGCGTTTTGTACCATATCGCGTTTTGAAATATCGCGTTTTGAAATATCGCGTTTCGAGCGGATCCGATTGTAATTATTTAGTAAAAACTTCTTGTATAAACCAGTACGATACAATAATTTCGGTCACTCCCATTTAGGGTAGTTTTCTAGGGGTTTAATTATGCCATTTTATTGTAATTAATTTGTATAAAAATTCCAGCACTATACAACAAAAATTCACAGAAATGCAAAAGGCGTGGTGTGACGAAAAATAAGGCTTTTAATAATTGCATCCCTTAGGGGGATTTTTTTGGGGGTTGAGCTATGCTAATATGTTATAGTTAGTTTGTTACAAAATTACAGTACAACCGCCAGTACGATACAAGAAATATTAACAGAAATACGATCAGAATGTTGTAAAGAAAAATATGATTTTTGAAGAATTCCACCCCTTAGGGGTAGTTTTTTTGGGGTTAAACTATGCCGATAAGTTGTAAGTTACTTGTAAAAAATTCCAGTACCACCCCCAGTACGATACAATAAATATTAACAAAAATACGAAAAGTGTGGTGTAGCTTTGTCTAACGCCAGCCCACACAAGAATTGCAGGATAACGGGACCTGTAAAAAATTTTCTAACTGTGTAACAAATTTGTAATTAATTTATAAAAAATTCCAGTACCATTTTCATTGGATTGTGCTACAAGTGCTGGTGCAGCATTAGTTTCATATACAATGAGGATACTATTTTTAGAGTAGGAAAATATCAATCGAAATCAACATAATGTAAATGTTTACATTTAGTAAAAGAAAATCGGATCTTAACCAAAGAAAACACACCATTATATTTACCTCCATGAACATATGAGTCTATTTGGTCGCTATTTGGTCACCATAGTTGAGTTATTTCAAGTAATTGGTTGCCCATTCAAGCAGTAGAAGGAGAAATGAGAATCAAACAAAGAATGGATACCGCCAGCTAAACCCAAATATTGGTCAGGCTTGCAAATATATTAAAACAGTTAAAAATTTTTGATTTATCGCTTGCGTGCGTGAGTTTGATAAAAAGTCATACAGAAGGTGTTTGTTATTTGTATGTATATAAATGCGCATGCAATACAAATTAAAATTTTGGTTTTACATTTTGTTAAAACTTTTAAATTTTACCATATCAATCAAAAAATTCACAAACGTAAATGTTTTGTTAAACTCATCAGAAAAAATCAATTCTGTTACAAACATGACGTGTACAAATTTTGTTCAATTAACCGACTACAATTTGTTAGAATACTGTTTACTCAAATTAAGAACCGCAACCGCATAATTTTATTAAGTATAATTCCATCTTACAATTAAGTTAATTATCGTTGATTTAAGTAATATCCTACATTTAAGTTTGGTACATTTTTTTTCATCACGCATTAGCAATTAGTTACATATCGTTTTGAACCGGGTGAAATTTATTTTCTCAATTTTGCTAATATCTATATGCATATCAGACGCCGTTGGAGCAATTGATCAATGCTATTTTGACAGTTTTAACAATTTTTCTTGCATTTAGAAAGGTTTCATTAATATTCAGTGAATATTAATGAAACCGTACCACAAATCATCATTATTGGTGTGCTTATGCTAAAAATTTATTGATCTTTTCTCGCAAAAATTCATATGATGTCATAAATTTATCTGCATCTATTATCAAGTGTGAATAGTGGATCTTTTGCATATAGAACAGTGAAATTAACTAACACCGATAATCATGATTTGTTGGTACGATTTCTTATTTAAATATATATAAATTAAACATTTCTAATCGCGTGAAACTAGTAAATCTATCCCAACTACTTCTATTAGGTGTGCAGGTGGAAACTCTGCTTTCTTGGTCAAATTCAACTTTATTGAACTATCACGTAAATGATGAATGCATTCGCGATAGAAAATGGGTGGTTTCGAAGCAAACTAGTCATCGACCCATTTTTGCACATCTTTAACTTTCGTGATCCACTGATCTGAATAACTGGTAACCAAAGGGAGCTAAGTCTGGAGAATACGCCGCATACTGTAAAACTTCCCAGCCTAAGGAGAAGATAAATTCATAGGGTGATTTTGCTGTATGGTCTTTTCTCCTAAAACAACATCACTTAATTTGATCAATTGGGGCTGGTAACGTTCAGCTGTAAAATTTTGAACAAGTTCCAGTAGCTCGTAGTAAATAACTCCTTTTCAAGCCGAGTTTCTACTTGCACACCTAATATTTGATCAACAATTGCTTTAAGTAAATGATGAGATATAAAATTTCACTGCAAACATGCAACACCGGAAAAACACTTTTCTTCTAAACTTAAATATCCATAATGGAATCAAGTGTTAAGTGGCGAGAAGAAAAAATCGTAAAAATGACAGTTTTTTTTTAATGAATACACGATTGTTGGGAACGTCACTCAAATTTCGTGTGAATTTGTTATGTAATTAAATGTTTTTGTTTTAATTTTTTAAACTTCGAAAACAATTGTAAATTATTTATTTAATTTTTTTCTAGTTTATAATAATTATTGTTATAGACGAGAATCGTGATTTTTTTTTTAAAAGTGGTATACAGAATACAATTTACAATTATAATCGTTTTGTGAAAAAATTAAAATCCGGAAAATGTATAACATTACATTTTAAATAGTCTTGTTGTAATGTCGCGTTTACAATTAACATGTGTTTACTGGTATATAGTTTGTTGTCTAATTTGTAAATAAAATATAGTATACTGTTATCGTTTGTACAATGTTGCATGACTTGTGACAAATTACAAACATACAAGTGATATTGAAAGTTTTAGAATATTACTATAATTGCGGTTGCGGATTAATTTGTAAAATTTTTAATATTTTGCTGTGTACTAGTAATTAAATTCATGCAATATGTAAGAGTCTTAATTCAATTTCATTGTAATAAAACTGTACCATTTCGGTCGGGTGCATTATACCACTTACCTGCCCAGGAATAAAGAATGCCAAATGGTCTTTCTCGCAGTAATATACTTTTGCTCATAATCATAATATGCTTTCCTGATCAATACCACTTAGTTCAATTACCTTGGGCAACTTATAAAAATTGATACATGGAAGCACTTGTAATCGTATGCATAGAACATAGTTAATTGTAAACCCAATTATAATATGGACACTTAATGATTGATATTCGAAACCTGGATCAATGCTGGCCACATTATTTACCATGTTTCCATGGTACAGTTAACCTCGCTTAACTGAAGTTTGTGTGCACGGAAAAGCCGATTTAGGTTGAGTTTCGTTAAACCCGTATTAAGTCAACGAAACTAGTTTGGTTGGGCTTGGGTTAGGTTCCACATGTGAAATTTTTTTGTTAGTATTTTCGAATTTTACTCATTGTAAACTATTAAAATATAGATTTAGAGTAAAAAAAAACTTGAAAGTAATTGGGTAAACTATCGAAATAAAATGTAACATAGCTGTCAACTTAACTCGGTTTCATGGGAACGGCACGAGTTAACTCCAAAAAATGTTCAACTCAACGAAACCCGTTTTTACTCGGACATGGAAACATGGTAGTTAGCCATATTATTTTGATTAATTCATTGATTGGGAAGTTTAGTCTTCCGGAACCATTGCTAAACTGAACGAAATTTTTAAATCGTTCAATGAACAGTTTAAGGCATTGCATTAAAAAATATAAAAAGCGTTCAAAAGTCAAGAATACTTGTCCTTGAAATTTGAGAAAATTCAGCTATTGCTCATTGATAGCTGAAAGATGACAATAAAAGGCGATCCAATGAAATCGAAACCCTGAAAAAGTAACCGCTTGTTATCGTATGAATTATTTAACATGGAAGCACAATCGACAAAAGTTCATCACCCGACAAGGAGCAACCACTAAAAGTGTTTGTTAATCAAGTGCTCAAAAATATAATTTTGAGGACATCGCACTAATATATTTCACGCATATTTGTTGTTAAATTTAATTCATGAACGTTTCTCCAAAAGTTAAATGATTTGAAACAAGTATTTGATTCATCAGCTGGAGCTGATCGTGTTATAACAGGTAGTGTCTGTCTAAAATCACCTCATAATAATATTGTTGTACCACCGAATATCTGTTCGTTATTGCCTAAATCTTGTAAAGTTTTATCTAATGCTTCTAATGATTTTTTATGTGTCATTGTGCATTCGTCCCAGATTATTATTTTGCTGTTGTTTTTGATATGTTACATGTAGGTTTTTCAATTATTTGCGTATGTAATGGGAGTTTTAGTGATGAATGAGCTGTTCTACCGCGATCTAATAATGTTGCTGCAAGAAGGAATACTAATGCTATGTTGTTTGAGATGATATATTAGTCAAACGTAATGATATATCAAACAATGTTTTTCCAGTTCCTCTGGAGCATCTAAAAAATATAATCCACCTCTTTGATCATTAACAGCTGATATGTTTTATAAACATGGTTTTGTTGTTGATTTATTTTTTTCCATTTCAGCATTATAGGCGTTGATAGTATGGTAGGTGGCAAAATTGATACCACCTCTCTCCATCACAGTACCTTCGAAATTGACACCCACATCGGCGTTGATAGTATAGGTGGGCACCAAAAATCACACCGCCCCATCTCAAATTCAGAAAAACAAAAGTTGGTAATGTAATCGGTCCCGCGAAAACCCTGAAAATGACACTCATCGATTACAGATGATAGTTAGGTACCAAATCAATAAGGTTGGCCGTCCCTTTATCATGACTTGCGAAAAGAAAAGTAGGTAATGTAATCAGTACCCTGGAAACAGGCGGAGGTATTGTTAGGTAACAAAAATGAGACCGCCCTCATCTCGCTTTGCATAAAACAAAATTTCTCCATCTCGGATCTTAAAAAGGGTGCCATATTCCTAATTAGCACTCCCGAAAACCACGAAAATGACATAATTGGGGAAAAGCAAAATCACGAGCCGAATTTTTGTTGCGAACCAGTTTCTTGTCCAAAATCGCCATTTCCGCTTAAATTCGGGTTTTCAAACCGGTTGGACAGGTATCGTAGAAAAATTAATTTAGAACCTTTATGATCTTAGGCTGTGTGCCAAACTTAAGGTAAATCGTTTACTACGACAAAAACCGGTTTTATGACAGATTTTTCGAACAGTTTACCATAGAGTTTTTGAAAAATAAATAATTTACCGAAAAATTTACTTAAAATTGATTTATGGTTATTGGGATGGTCCGTTTGGGATGTAAAAGATACCGATTTTTTATTTATTTAAGAATTTTATTATTATATATATTAATTATACATTTTTTTTTATAATTTTCACCACCAACTCCTTGACGTTTCTGAATTAAAATTGAATTTTTGTTTTCTTTTTTTTTTATTTTTTATTTTTTATTTTTGTGTAGTTGGTAACAACAGGGGTGCACACCCAGATAAAAACGAAAAACCTAGCGAAATCGTGTTTTGTTGTACGGATACAATTATTTCGATTTCAAATAATTGTACCGCTACTTTACCCCCCCCCCCCCCCCCCCCCCCCCCCCCCGCAGATAAAACGCCACGGTAGACATAATTAAGATAATTGCGAATACTTACAGCTTTTCGAGTTCTCGCCGGTAATTGCTCAGCGGAACAGAGTATGCCGTATGCCGATTTTAATCTATCGAACCCGATCGATTGATTCTTGCCTTTAAATCGCGATAATGAACTGCTTTCGTAAGCGGCGTATTACTTTATATGGCTCCTCATAAGGGGGTTGTAGTCCGGTGCGAACTTTGTCCGTTCGTACGAAAACGTAATCGCAATTATCGAGCGATTTCGGGTCAAAAATGTGCGAAGGTGGTCGATGACTGTGTCGGTTGAAGGCGGAGGTGAAAGAGGATTTTCGATAAAGAACTCACCGGGTAGCCTGAGAGTTTGTCCGTCGTGCGTATTCGATGAGAACCAAGGAGTTTCGTTAATTCGACGAACAATTTTGATTTGAATTGCGTGCCTTGGTCGGTTGTTATAGTTTGTGGAACGCCGAATCGAGATATGTAATTACTTACGAATGTTTTGGCAATGGTGTTTGCAGACATATCGGTCATACAATATGCTTCGGGCCAACGAGTGAATCGATCGACACAGGTTAGAAGATAGGTACATATATTCATTGGACGGTGGAAGCGGACCAACTCTATCCAAGTGCATATGTTCGAATCAACCTAGTGAAATTTCGAAACGTCCAATCGGCGCCCTCGTATGCCTTTGGATTTTAAACGAATTTTCTAAGATTGTGCCCAACTGTTTACATCTTTGTTTGTACTAGGCCAGAAATAGCGAGCCATAATCAATTTACGAGTAGCACGCACACCAGGATGTAAAATGTTACGTAACGAGTCGATGATTTTGCGATGTATGGCCGATTAGTACCCAACGATGTTTCACAGTAGATTTCGAATTCTTCAAATTTTAAAAGCTCTAGTTTCATGTTGGAACTAGCGTGACATATAGAACCAGAAAGTAAATTCTGTAGTTCTAAGTCTGCTTTTTGCGCATTAATGATTGTATTGAAGTCAAAACGTGTCTCGCCTATTGAAGTTTCGCTGTCAGTCGTGTGGGATAATGCATCTGCGACCACATTGTCTTTACCATTCACATGCCAAATATCTGTGGTAACTTGATGAATATAATCCAAGTGTCGCGATTGTCTTGGATTACGTTCAGTTTTAGACTGAATGGCTCTATTTAGTGGCTTATGGTCGGTATAAATGGTATAAAGTCCCTATCTTCAACAAAATATATGAAGTGGTTTATTGCTATATATATTGCGAGCAATTCCCGATCGAATGCTGACTATTTTCGGTCAGCATCTGAAAGTTTCTTAGAGAAAAATCCTAATGGTTCCCAACAATCGTTATTGTACTATTGCAGAACAGCTCTTACGGCACTGTTCGATGCATCAGTCGTCACGCTGAATTTTGCGTTGTTCAGCGGGTGAGGTAACATGGTTATATGACCTAATTCACTCTTTAGTTTTGTTCTTCGGGCCAGGAAAAATTCCTAGGTGTCTTGGGCTTTTTCAATAGAGCGGCCAAGTGGGAGTGGATCGGTCTAAGCGTTTCAGCACGTTTCGGAATAAATCGATGGTAATAATTTACCATTCCAATAAATTGCTAAATGCGTTTGATTGTAGTTGGAGCCGGGAATTGCGTAATGGCATCAATTCTCTCAGCAGAAGGTAGAATTCTATTTGATGTTATCTTGTTCTAAGAAAATCTAGAGTTTTAACACCGAAAATACATTTCGAACTCTTTATGTGAACATCGAACTCGGTTAGTCGTTGGAAAAAGGTTTTCAAATGCCGTTCGTGATGTTTTTGCGTTGGAGATGCCACAAGAATGTCGTCAATGTATACGAAGACGAAGTCTAAGTCACGGACAACTTCATTCATGAATCGCTGGAAAGTTTGCGTGGCATTACGTAGACCAAATGGCATTCGGTTGAATTCGAAGAGGCCGAATGATGTAGTGATTGCCGTTTTGTGAACGTCTTCAGGAGCGACGAGAATTGCAAGTGCATGGAGAAATCTTGTATGTGAAGTATGGGGTACCGAGCCGGTATCGTAACCGTATTTAGTCCCCGATAGTCCCCGCACGGTCTCCAATCGTTATCTTTCTTTTTGACAGAGATGGAATCCCCAATTCCACCATATGCTGAAATTCAGTGAATGCAGCTTTATGGCGCACCGGATCTACCTAGTCTTCATGTCCTCGATACCGGTAAATGACCTGTCGTCACTATGTGATGGATCGCGGAATATCGTACCGGTGAAATATAATTTGGCTGGGCTGTTAGGTAAGGATATTTCTTTAGCAGCGTTCCATAGCCGTTATTGATTGCGTAATTTGGTGTAGGCGTATTAACTTGAACCGTTATTGCATTGATCGACAGCTGCGTCACTGGATCGATCAACCGTTTTCGTTTAAGATCGACTAAGAGACCGAATTTACTGAGAAAATCAGCACCAATGATTGAACGGTTTACTGACGCTAAGACGAAAGCGCGTGAGTGAACGACCTTTTGAGTCCGATATTTACCTGGAGTAATTTCGTTGTATTTATTGATGTGCCATTGGCAGCTGATAGTACTAGATCTATAGATTTCGACATATTATATATGGATATTGAAAAACGTTGGACCGGGAGCACTGAAAGATCAGCCCCCGTTTCTATAAGAAAAGTTAGTTTATTATATTTATCGTGAATAAAGAGGCGACTGTTATTTAAAGTCAAGGATGTCGCCGAATCAACCGCGTGATTTATAAGTTTTTTTTTATTCACTAGTATTGTTGCTCGAGGAGCGATACGCGCATGGCTTACGACATTTTCTAGCGTTTTGCTTATCCATAGTGTGATACCAACAAATATCTTGGACGTTCGAGTTGGTGGCACTGTAAGGCGAGTGCGAACGTGTTCGTGAATTAGATCTAAATCGGAAACGTCCGCGCGACAGACTTCTGTTGATAGAGAAAAATTTTCTAACCGTCTCCTCAAGTAGTACAATTTGATCCTCGGAGATACTTCACTTGTTGAGGATTGGCGTATAGTGTCATGGCTCTTACCCGTGGTTTTATTATGGTATTTATAATTTAGTGGCGAGCGTTTCGAACTGTATACCGCTCCTATATTGCCTTGTTGTTGTATCGACATGGCACATTTTCCAGCTGTGCGGCAATTGCGATTCTGATGATCTCTGCCATTTTTCTAATCCAGAGTGACCGAATTATATTTCGGGAAAATTGTTGCTAGCTCGGTTTTGGATGTATCTCAATACTTCCGACGGCTTTTGATCATCAATGTCCTGCCCACTCAGTAATATTTCCAGTTGTCTTTCATCTGAGGGTGACGTCTGTTCTAGCAACATTTTTTTTATGTACTGATAGTGGTCTTGGTCCGTCGAATTCTTTAGTAGATCCGATAGAGTCATATTCATTATTTGTTGGGATAGTGAACGTATTACATGTAAATATTTGTGTCTATCGTTTTTTACGCGTGCTATATCGAAAGTAATTTCCGCTAAGTGGAACCATGGAGCCCTACCGGGTTCATCCTGTTCGTCCATGCTATCGCCGTGTTCTTGTTTATTTTCCTTTCCGTTCGTTATGTTTAATTTGTAACACTTTAATTCACAATAATTATATTTAGTCGTTCTGCTGCACGAGACAATAACTGTAAAAACTTAGTAATTCAACTAAGGATAAAAAAAAAACGAAAATGTCAAAAGAAAATGTAATTCAGATGACCGTTTTTTTTTAAATTTAAAAATTAACTGTGAATGCTAAACGCATGAAATATTGATGGTGAAAATTTTACAGTCTCTTAATTCTATGTTAGTTTTACAAATGATTGATTCTACGTTAAATTTCGAAAATGTTATTTTGTCAAAGTTAAAAAAATATATAAATTTTATAATGTTAAATGTTTCCACAACATGTGTAAAGAAATAACAAAAAAAATATAAAAATAAAATAAATTATAACTTTGAATAACTTTCAGGAGGTGTAATTTAGAATTTTCTCAATTTTTAATGAAAAAATGGTCCCGAGTTCAAGATTTTTCCTGTTGATCATCAACTTAACAATAACTATCCAATGTAGCAACGATGACCAACTGGAAAAATCTTCAAGCTCTTATCGACTTAACATTAAAAATGGGGAAATTGCAGGATTGAATTCCCTATAAAACTTCACGGGGATGACGAAATTTAACATCGTTTGATAGTATTAGTGAATCTTCTGCTTATAATAAACCATTCAACAAAATAATTGAATATCATGAAAACATATATTGAAAAACGTCACCGAAGAACTGAAATACATATAGTACAATTGAATCGATTTGCAGTCATAATTTTGCTTTCCTAAACTACCTTAGAGTTCGAAGGCATCAATAAGTGAATATTCGTAGATAGATATTGGTCAGGTTGAGCTATGCAAAAGTTTCAAAAAAGTCATTCATTCCGTGAGTCATCCTTTTTTTCATATATTTCAATAAGTATTGTGTATTGAAGTGGGTGTATTGAGCGAATTCGATTGCGAGTTGCGGCGGTATGTTTGATTGATCTCGTTTTTTTGTTTTTTTTTTAGGTATTTTGTGGTATAACCTTGCCCGTGTCGCCCTGCTCACATTTGAGCATAGCTTAGCTTATAGCTATTTAAGTATACAGGCGCCCAATCACTATTTGAATAACAGTTAGTTGAAGCTTAAGTTTACCCCAATAACTATATAGCACGTTACACTATTTACAAATATTCACTTATTGATGCCTTCGAATTCTAAGGTAGTTTAGGAAAGCAAAATTATGACTGCAAAACGATTCAATTGATCTATAATTCAATTATTGGAGTTTTAATCAAATCTGACCCCCAAATCTCCAAGAGATTTTAAACTGGCTGATTTTTTAAACTGACCAATATCCATCTACAAATATTCGCTTATTGATGCGTTCGAATTCTAAGTTACAAATGCTAAATAAAAAGCTGTGTAGGTGAGACAATATTTCGGTAATTCTTTTTTTCACGTTTTACTAGGCGGAGAATAGCAAATTTTCAGCAAGATAAATAATTTAACCATACTACTTTAACTATACTATACGTTATACTTAGATAATAAATTAATTTTTTTGTTCCGATTTATTAAAATCTATTGTGCTGATCAGATTTGTTGAACAAGCTATGGATCATCATTGAATTAATCGTTCGTCGTGTAGTTGATCTACTTTTGTGTAATATAATCACTAATACTTAGATGTACAGTACCGAGAATAGAAAGTGCAACACCCATAAAAATACCCAAAATGATGTATTTTGCCAGTATGACGCACGTTTAAAAAAGAATTGTTTTAGAGGTGGTTCTTTGTAATATAACACACATTTTATGGAAAAACAAAGTTTCATGTTAAATGGTTTTATTGTTTTTAAAGTCATTATTATTTTTTAGTATTTTTCAAGTAAAATTAAATTTCAGTTTCAAGAACAGGTAATAAATGCTGAGTCACATTTTATTGTAGTTTTTTTGATTTTTACGATACACAGCTGTCTTACGAAGTAATAAAATGTACATTTAATATTACGTTGCTCTGCCTTTGTTGGCAATAACAGCTGCAACCCTTGTTAGCATGGAGTCTATTAAATCTTCCAGGTACTCGAGGGTCAGTTCTTTATACCCTACTTCTTCAATGATCGAATTGAGTTGTTTGGATGATGACGACATGTTTTTATTGATTGTCATCCCCATTACGTGCCAAAGGTTTTCAATGGGGTTCAAATCTGGTGAATTTCCAGGCCAATCCAGAGTGGGAATTTCATTTTCTAACAGAAAATCTTTAACCTGAAGGGAAATAATAACAATTAACTGTTTAATTTTTTTATCGTCTTAAATGTAAAATTAGTAAATGAAAAAAAAAAAAATAATGCTTACCGTTTTAGCTCGATGACAAGGGGCGGAATCATCTTGAAAAATCACAGACACAGCACTCGAAAAATGCATTTCAATGCAAGGGAACAAATGGTCCTTTAAGATTTTTTTGTAGACTTCTGCGTTCATAGTTCCTTTAATAAAGGCCATTTCTCCAATTCCATGATAGGAAAAATATCCCCAAATCATTTGGCCCGCTGGATGCTTCACTGTCTTTTTCAGACACTGATCGCCCAGTAGTTCGCCGGATTTGCGCCTGACGTACTGGATTCCATCCGACCCAAAAAGGTTAAATTTACTCTCATTGGAGAATATAACAGTTCGCCACTGCTGTAGACTCCAACCAGCGTGATTTCGAGCCCATTCTAACCGTTTTTGTTTCATTTTGATCGTAAGAAATGGTTTTTTTCCAGGGACCTGGCCATATATCCTTTTTCCCGGAGGCGGTTACGAATCGAATGAACCCCGATTTCTTTGCTGGTTTCTGCGTTGAATTCAGCCCGAATATCCACAGCAGTTTTAAATCGATTGGTTGTTGACATTCTGATAATTTTGGAATCTTTTCGTGCAGTTGTCTTCCTTTTTGGACCTGTTCCCTTTTTGCGTTCCAGTTTACCGGTGGAATGAACTTTTTTCAAAAAACGGCCCACAGTCGAGTAATTGCATCCAATCTCAACAGCAATCTGCCTCGATGACATTTTAGGTGTTCCAGACAATGCCAGAATCCGATTTTTCTGAGCCATAGTTAGTTGTGTGTACTTGGCAAATCTAAACAAATTATAATTTTAATAACTTTTTCGTGAGAATAATTATCTCAAACTAATTTCAAAAATTGAAAAACGATTGTATTTATACCTAAAAAAAATCAGCCTCCTACGATAAGGACAAGGGGCAATTAGTACAATTTTACCTGTAAAATAATGGTGTTGCACTTTCTAATCTCGGTACTGTATTTTTAGTTTTAGGAAAACCTTCACATTTCTATATAGGGCTGTGAAGTGTTTGCTAAACTATTCCTAATTTTTGTTTTTTTTTTCTAGGAATAGTTTAGGAAAAAGTTCACGCACATTAAAGCTCCTCAGACCACTCTAACTATACTACAAAATTTTGCGTACGTCTAGGCTACATCGAAGAGGTATAGCTAGGTTGTTGAAAATAAAATCGAAAAAATAAAAATTGAGCAAATTCGGAATTACACCAAAACATTTTGCGTAAACCCATGCTACGGTCAACAATAACGTGATTTAATCTTTTGCAATTTTTACGAATTTTCTTTAGATTGAATATCCCTTTTCCGGCCCGCGATCACAATTGTGTTAGGAAAAAATCGTGTACGAAAGAAAATGATTACATTACAAACTATGTTTTTTAAACATACACATTTGTGTACGATGGACTTAAAGTGAAGCAAAACAATTTTTTTTTCTGAGGGAGAAGGGCTAATATATAAAAAATAACACAAAACTGATGATTGAATTCGTTTGGTCGAGATTGGTCGATATTTTTCTTCGTTTGGTCACTTACGATTAAACGGTAAATAAATAATGCATAAATTAAAAAAAAATTCCCGGTGATACCTCATTGCAAGAAAATTATACCGTTTTTACCAAATTTCGTTAAGTAATTGTTATAGGTCAGGATTGGTCACCGTATTTTTTCGTTAGGTCCCCAACAAAATCAAAATATTATTAATTCAATAAAATCAGGTTCGTCGCTTACTTGGGAATTTCATTTTACAGAATTAACAAAAAATCATTGGAATATACCATTTAGATAAAAATATTTCTTTTTTCACAGAACTGTCATCTAAAGTCGAAGACATAAGATATTATTCGAATTTTTGGTTCTTCCTAACTTGTTGCTGATCGGTCACTAGTTGATTTCGTTTGGTCATCCCTACTTAATGATTTATTGCGTGACTTCGTTAAAAACTCAACATTTAAGCGATTCAAAGTGTTCCAGGCTGGAAACTTGACCAATACTAATAATTTCATAAATCTTACAATCGGAATCGTTTAGCCTACTGTCATTGAGGATGTGTCACTATTTGTTTTCGTTTTGTCATTTCTACGTAACTATTTTTCGCAATAAATCATTAAGTAGGGATGACCAAACGAAATTAACTAGTGACCAATTCTCAACAAGTGAAGAACCAATAAATTGAATTGATTATATCTTATGTCTTCCACTTCAGATACAATTCTTGGAAAAAGGAAATATTGGCTGTGTTTTTTTATTAGCGCCCGATAGCTGTATCCGGAGCAGCCAATTTTCTATGTCAAAACTTATATTTAGCGCGCTATTATTGCATATAATTAATTTATTTGACTCTAAACTAAGATTTTTCATTCATCTTTTTAGTTAAAAATCGATAAAAAAATATCTTGCTCTACCTATTTATCGGGAGCCGCTATCGGGAGCGCTGTTCATTCCAATGGGAAATTTGAAAAGGCTTTTATTTTGTAAACCCCTGAAACCATTAGAAACTAAATCTTACAATAAAAATTTAAAATGCAGCAAGATGAATTCTTGTTTATAACATCATGTAAAAATAAATGTCAATTAGTATATTTCAGGTGATAAATGTTTGTTTTATTGATGAATTTAGTTTTAATTTTTATAGTACAGTGACACCAGTGAATAATAGCTGCAGTTTCAATAGAAAATTGCCATTTGGCTCCGGATAGTGCTCCAATATTAAAACACGGCTATTTTTATCTAAATGGTATATTCCAATTGGATTTTTTATTAAGTTTGTAAAATGAAATTCCCAAATAAGCGACGAACCTGATTTTATTGAATTAATACAATTTTGATTATGTTTTCTCCCGATAAAAACTGACCCATTGGTAACCAAACGCCAAAATGTGTTGACCAAACCTAAGGATTACCTAACGAAATTCGATAAAAACTTGCAATGAGGTGCTGCCCGGGAATTTTTAATTTGAATTTTTCATTGTGTATTTACCATTTAATCGTAAGTGACCAAACGATAAAAAACTAGCAACCAATCTTGATCAAACGAATTCAATCATTACTTTTGTCAATTAAGATTGGCTGCAAAAATGCAGAGCTAACTTTAACTAGGTATTATAAAACCCGCATTTTTAAATTTTCGTAAAACCAAACTTTTTTTTCCAATTCATCCGCGGACTATAACCAGAAAATGAGGGTGTTTACCATTATTTAGCTAAAGTACAGTACGCGCAACCGGACAGTTCGAATCCCATTAGAGGCTAGATGCAAATCCAACCTTCAACATCGATTACGAGCGGTGATGTTAATAAATAGAACTCAGATCCTCTGTTGGAATGGTGAATTCAGCGCCGACCCACCTTCCACGTCAATGTACAGGTTGACATGGAGCTTGCAATGTGGTATACTGTAGTGTGTGAATAGGTGAATGGGTCAATGATGTGGGGTGAATGCGTGGTATCACAATGGGTCAAAATTGGCCTAAGTGTGCGATAGGAACCACTGAAACCTAACCTAAGTTACTTATTGTAAAACAGAGTATTACTGTTAGCAATCAATTTTTAAGTAACCGTCGGAAATATTAACCGCTCAAAACGTGTAGTCAACAACCAATTCTGATTACTTGCGAACAAATGTAAAAATTAGTTTCGTCTACCTAAAACGCGCAGTCATCAATATATTGCTATATATAAAAGTGCTGCAAGAAGACTTATACATCGATACATCGATGCTTTGGTTTACCGGCAGTTGTACGAGTATATCGATAATTTGAGAATTCGTTCTATTTGAAAGTAAATATCAATAGTCGATAAAACTTAATTCTATAATCTATATAAATTGGATTTGTACATATGTATATCACTTCTGGGAAAATGAAAAGAAATGAAAACAAAATTTCGAATACCTTTCCAAACTTTAGTCTATATGATTTTATATCCGCGATTAATCGCATTGCAAAAAGTTAATTAGAAATTTTTAGTTTTAAACAGAAAGCAATTTGCATGCGTACGAGTACTTCACAATATCGCGCACATAAAAATGTTCGTTATTATTACACTTAGTTCCATAGAGCCAAACAAAACTACATCTTTGAAATATCTTTCAATTTTTCCATGTAATAAATAAATTAAAAGAATACTTGTAATTAATGTTAATGAGCTAAAACTAATAAATTGTAAAATTAAATTGATTGTACATTGTAATACGCTGCTTATGGTTATCTTTATGTGCGAATTTTGCTTTTTTTACATAAATATGTGTTTTTTTTTGTATATGTAGGAAAAGTGAGATAAGAGTCTTTTTATATGAAAAGTGAGAAGTGCTGAGATGTATTGTAATTAAATTAAGAAAAAGTTAATTAAATATTTTAATTTATTTATGATTTTGATGTTTATGCGTTATTGTGTTTTGCGAGCGTAATATTATGTTTAATTAACAATTTTGTTTTGTTTCGTGTGTAGTTGGGCGTTTTACATTATTGGTTGTCTGTCAAATTTAACGGTTGTTGTACATGAGATAAAACAAACAGTTTATAAGAATCATTGCGTTGTGCGGAAGTAAGTTTTAATATTTTTAACCGTGTACACAAATAGCAGATGGATTCGGAATCAAATTTAATTTCTCTGGAAAGCTAATTTTGGTGAATTAACAGTAAAAAATAGTTTAGTCGAGCCGAGGGTTTTATCTTAATTTTATTTTGAAAAAATAATTAATTAAGTATATAACTATATTAGCATGGAAATCACAATTCTTAAACCTAATTGTTAAAAACAGTTGGCTTCCAGATGTTCTGAAACCTAATCAAAATGATGTGCCATATTACACAAGATTATACCCTAAAATAATTTAGATGCATTTAAATATAAACAACTTACTCAGGACTTTATAATAATATAGGAGAACTATTTATATAAACTGATCGTTTCAGTTTTCAACTGATCTTCCTATTTAACTTATTATTATATGTAGGTAATTTGATGTTTATAAGGTCCTAAACAAATCAAAAATATGTATTAATATTAATTCTGTAAAACGATTTACGAATATTGCCTGTATGAATTTTATATTTTATACCTAAAAATATTAGAATTGCGGAACTTGCTGCTGCACTATAATCAGTTAACAAAACATACCTCCGCACAAAAAGCATATCATTAGCAACCTTCACGAACCTTGCATTTCAACACCTTTAGCATGCTGCTGCCTCACACACTTCATTAAGCCAGTTTCTGTGGTGGCGGCAATTGCTCATAAGACATCTCGGAAGCAGACAATTACTATAACCAATACATACAATACTAACCTATAACATTAAGCTGTCCTTACCCCTGAGACTTCAAAACACTTATAGGAAGAGTATCTATAGTTGTGTACCAGTGTAATTGTGTACCACAAAACAAACAGTAAGAAACTCCCTCCATCCTAACACAGGTCTCAAACGTCACTGTACTACCCAAAATGTCTAATTACCAAAATCACAAAACATAAGCCTCAAGTCTGGATCTTGATTATAGTAGAACGCCACATTCAAATTCGGTGAGATATTAGGTAGATATTCTAAAAACCCACTCCAATAACAGCAAAACAAATCCATAAATATAGGACCATCGTTTAACGACACAACAACACAAAACAAAGCAACAAAAGTAATCTTCTCCAATAAATGAGAGTGCCACGAAATAATGAGGATCTGGCGGTTATTGGTAACCAACAGTTTACCGCTTTAAGACTTCAAGAAGATACTTGGTCCGCTCTGATCGATGAACTTGACTAATACATTATTTAAATTATTGCGTACTTTTTTCGGTTCTAAAGTCGGATTTATTGCATCTGCTAACTTTTCTTTCAAAGTGTTTGAAATATTATCTACCAGGGCAGCTTCTTGCAATTACAAATGGACTGAATGACTGTCCTTAACATTCTGTAACAATCTTTATCGCCGAAAACATGTAGTCTTTTATAAGCGCATTCGAAGTAACTCGTTTTTGGAGCTATCTTAATAAAACTTCTTAAATGAACCCCATTCTTATCCTCCCATTTGTGAGAATATTAGGATTAGTTAAATTTCATCTTGAAATTCTAGTAACAATTTTACAGCAGCCAAAGAGCCCTCTACTGCAATTTGAACTGGTTTAAAGCTTCTAAAATATTTTTTGCTATGCTTGTGTACTTACTATTTCACAGATATTGAAAATTCGGTTCAATTAACGCCTTTTCTGTTGGGCCTATCAATCTTATAAATCTCTCCATCATGAGAATCAAACGTTTCATCTCTTTTTATTATCTAGGTGAAACTGTAACTCAGATTCCGTTGGTTCCAATTCTTTAATAAACCACCGTAGAATGAAATTGCGTGCAGAAGTGGTTTTAAGTTTTTAGCAATTTCCCAAATTTTACGAATTGTAGAATGTATTAATTCCGAATCATTTACTGGTTAATTTAAAATTCTACAGAAATCATCTTCCACGTCCAAAAATCCAAAAATTCATCATATACTCGCTATACTGTGCTAAATGTATAGCGTGGCTATAACATAATTGAACTGGTGGCGGGGATAACGATCCAAATTTAACCATGACACTGGTGCCATCGTTTGTTCGCAAATAATGCTCAGAAATCTCGGAGATTTTTGTTATTCGAGGAAGAATGTCATTAAGTGTGCATCAGAATAATTCTTAAACATTTGAAATTATTTAACTTTTTGGATCACTGTTCTCTCTCTCGAACAACGGAAATCGCAGAGATTTCCCAGCTTGTGGCCAATGTTGTTGCCGAAAACAGCGTAGACAATTGGTTTCTGTATATTTTAGAAGTAAAAATCAATTTTTACGAAACAAATAGGTGAGACTTGTACGTTTAAAAAAATACAAGATAGTTGCAATTTTTAATTCACATTACCACCTGTTTGTTTCATTTAAAACCCTAATGTCACGTATTATAATATGGTATTTCTAATATAACAAATGGGTCATGTTTTGCTCTTACCTCAGAAGTCATAAGTCGGATTGTTCTTTTCGAATTTATAATAATTTTGAACAATATTTTAACTAAACTAAACGTTAAAGAGTTGTTTTTTGAAATTGTTAGTGTCAATGTCACGAGCAACAAATAGAAATACCGGTAAATGAAAAATTATCAGCTCCACCTCCCTGATAAATGAATATAAATCTGTGTTATACATCAATGTACAAATTTGTATGTATAAAATATAGTTGAAAATAACAATTTGCGTCTATAAATTTTTGTGTCCGCTTAGGTGTGGGGAAAGATCATGAAATTCGGCCGCAAAAATCAATTGTTCCAAAATATTTCAAAGTTCCAAAAATGAAAGAACTTTAAACGGAAACATTCTACCGGTAGAAATTGAATTTCGAACAACTTCTAGCAGATTAGCCATTGCTCTTAAAATATTACAGAAATTTCATTTATGCATCAGTTCACACCAGAATGTTAAATTTTAATACTTTTAATCAAGTACGCTTGAAAAAACTTTAAAATCCGTTTACATTCACCGGGATGCTTAAAATTTTTGAATTTTCGTATTCTTAATCGATTAGGGTCGTTGGTTATAATAAGCTTGTCACTTTCAGAATTTTACAACAACAATTCCATATAAATTTCAATCCAGACTGAATAATTTCATTCCACCTAAAAGTAGCATTAGAATTATTTCATTCTTCGTGTAGTTCAAATGTTCACCGCCCGGTTAATAAAATAATTTTATTTGTATGAGTTGTCACTCTGGGAGTAATGTAGCATTTTTATCGCATAATGCTGGAAAAATACGTGAGGAAAAACGCTTGCGGATACGCAGGCGGAAACGCAAATCAAACATATGCGCGTCTTTTGACGTGACGTTTTTAATTTCGCTTCTTTTGGTTAGTAGTAAATTTTTTATACGATATATCAGTTTCATACAAACGTTTGTGTGTATCAGATTGATTTCCATTTTTTTGTGTGTTACGAAAATTATAAAATTCAAACTACTAAGTGTGATAATTTTAATAGACTGATTCTGGTTTATTTATGTTATCGACAATTTATCAAATTAGTTCAGTTGTGCGCTCTTCACCGAAGACCGAAAACGAGACGAGTATGGAGCGAGAATAGTGAAATATTTTCGGGAATTGAACGCGAGATGCATGAGTTCTTCTCTAAACTGTTCCTTAAAATTAAAGAACAAGATCCAGAGCAATTTAGGAAAGCCAATAATCCAATTCGAACTCTTGCATAATTTATTAAAAAAGAAATTTAAAAAAAAATTATTGAGGCTCGCTGAGATTGGTTTTGACACTAGTGTAAGCATAACTATTTTAATAGAAAAATAATGTTAATATGATACATTTAATTGAATCCAGCATGACAAATATTGTCATGGTCTTTTCGCATCGTAGTGTCGACCGTGCGTGAAATAATGTTAGAGGTGTGCCAAATAATTTGGCTGAATTGAGCAGCATCTATACCAGTCTCCACCGACTGAAGGCAATTACGAGAGAATTATTGACGACTTTTATACTAATACGGGAATACCAAATGTCACAGGTGCAATTGATGGGAAGCACACACGTATAAAATATCCACCTCATTCTGATTCTCAATATTTCAACAACAAAAAGTATCACAGCATCGTTTTGCTAGCTGCATGTGATAGTAATTATGTATTTTTGGCCGTCGATGTTGGTGCATATGGGAGCCAGAGTGACGGTGGCATTTTGAAACAGAGTGACTCCCGGAATCAGATATTGCAAGGCAATATCAATATACCTAAGACGAGAAAATTGCCTCAAACAATGTAGAATTCCAATGTTTCTTCATTGATGATGCCGCACGAAATAATATTATGCGACCATACCTTGTGCGACTCAGTTATTCATAATTTTATTAGGCTGACGACTCTGCGAACTACTTCTCAAACAGTTTTGTGGATCACGTTAATGAGGACAATGAAATGATACCAGGTGGTTAGCGAAACGAAGTCGATGCTTTACCTCAACGTAGGATGTTTACGAGATTCAACGCCAGTAGAGAAGCGTTTTCAAATAGAGACACTTTAAAAGAATATCTCAATAATGTAAACATCTAAATAAAGATCATTTTCATATGAATTTCATAAAAATGAATAATGATTATTTTTATATCTAGAAAAGTTTATTTTTTATTTTTAGTTGTATAAAATATCGAGCACAATTTGTAAAACTCCCACTTGCATGCTCCCAAAAACAGCAGGTGAACCTTTGGCCTCATTTATTCGTGCCGACATTGTGTCAGAAAAAAAGTGACCGGGGTCTCCGCGATTTCTTCTGGGCGCGTAAACGATTGCTTAGCAATTTTTATTAATTCCTGCATTTCATTTTTCGCCGAATTGACTATTCCGATTTGGTTTTTTTGTTTTTAGCTGTACCAGGCATTGGCGATGGAGTATCAGAACCTAGGTGGGTCTCAAAATTCAAAACGAACGGTTGTGGTGTCAATATAGATGGTAATGTCATACTCAAATCATGGTCCAGTCCAACTTCGTAACTGCTGTTACTCCACTCTACTTCATACGCAGAATTTGACGTATTGCTCGAAACAATTCCCAACGTTAATTCGGAGTATTCGTCAATTTTATTCTTAGTATAATGGCCAGTTGTTCTAAAAATAAAAATTATTGGCGAACAAGTCTTTTCGTTTGAGAAATTCTTACGTTTAACTTTTAGTTGGCGTATCCACATCAATAAAAAATAGCATATTATCATACCACTTCCATTTTTTCTTAAGGCTGGATGTGTTACCTCCCGAGACACTTTTATTTAATTTACTGTGTTCCTTTTGGAATTTATCCCTCAAATTCTTCCATTTGGATTTTAGTTTTTCCACTACAAAATAAAACAATTTTATTCACAATAAATATTTCATGATTTATATTTGATATAAATATGGTAAATTGTAGTAAATTATCGCATGAAAAGACATTTTTATAATTTCGATCGTTTATATTGTAAATAAATTCATTTTGTTTTATAAACTAAATTATAAATTGCTCCATCTTTAAATTATTTTCTCGACAATAACATCTAATATTCAAAATTATACCATCAAGTAGGCATAAATAATTTAATTTTAAATTTTTTGTGTGTTGTCAACACTGCTGCCGCGTGATTTTTGTTTTTTTATGCTGAAAACAGACGTGTGGAAAAACACATGCAGTTTAATTAGAATACACTACTTTAAATGAAATGAAATACATGTATTCCGCATAGGATGCGTTTTTCCGCAAGTTGTCTCTATTTCCAACGCACCGGAGCAGTGTTGACTACATAACAAAAAAAAATCATGAGTTAATATTAACATGACGTCGGCTTTTCAATGTTTTGACTGAAACTCCATAACAAATTGTATATTGTTTATTGAAAACTCTAGCGAAAAATAAAAACGCAATGTCAGAAAAATACGCTCATATAGTTAACTTGCGTTTTCGCATGCGTAAAATCCGCATATCTGTTTCAAGCATTAGAATTAGGGACAACTTGCGGAAAACGCCTGCTATGCGAAATACATCTATTTCATTTCATTTGAAGTAGTGTATTCTAATTTAAACGCAAGCGTTTTTCCGCACGTCTGTTTCAAGCATAAAGGATAGAGAACCAAATGACATAAATAAGCGATACAAAAAATGAACTCCGATGCTAAATTTATCTGAAAAATAAGACATATTTACGTCGAAAATGCATTTTAGATTTTATAAATATTTGTTATGACATTAAAGTAAATCGCATGCTTAGGCTGTGTGCTAAACTTAAGGTACATTTTTTACTACGGTAAAACCCGGTTTTAGGACAGATTTTCCGATCAGTTTGCCATAGAGTTTTTGAAAAATAATTGAATTTACCGAAAAATTTACCTAAAATTGACTTTAGTCTTAAGTTTGGCACACAGCCTATTTTAGTAGATTTTTATACCAACCGATAAAAGTATATAAAAAATCGCTTGACTGCGTTAAGTTAGGTTAGAGTGGCTGCTATTGCACACTTAGACCAATAATGGCCCATTGTGATACCACAGGATCCAATCTCCCCTTACTCCCGCTGAAACCAACCATAGCTACTTATGTAACGTAAAATATCTCGCACCTCACCCCACAGCCCGCGAGTTCAGAAAGGCTGTCCATGTCGTACACACCCAAGTACTTACGTCTTGTGTATGATAGTGCCGGACGTCTCTTCCTCCTCCTCGTCCATACAACTTCTACAAAATTCATTCGTCTCTAGACCCTGCCTTCTCGCATGTTCTCCAAAAAGGCAGTGTCCTGTCAGTATCACTACGACCAATCCTAAATCTCGTTTTCCCAGGGATACTAGTGCCTTGGAGCTTATAAAAAATCGCTTGAGAGCGTTACTTTGGGTACAAATTTCATTATATTCGTAGCATTTTTAAAGAATTTTTTTGTGAAACCAGCGCTAATTTATAGAAATTAATTATTGTCATGCTGGCTGAAATCAAGTTACATCCTTTACGTCTCGTAACGAGATCAAATATAATTTCGTATGTACTTAATGTACTTTGATGAGGTGGACCAATATTGATAACGCTGTGCGACTCTAAATCTATAGGTTTTAAAAAGAAATTCCCTGTGTAGTATGCCGCCTGTCATGAACATGATCGGAATGAATGCTTTGTCAATTTTAACATCTGTTCCTTGTGCAAGGAAACATACTTGGGGTTACTAGAAAATTTTTCTATGTTAATCAGGGTTTTGATTCATTTTAGTATTTTTGGTTGTATTTCGGCTCAAATTAAACAAAAATCCAAAAGAGAAAATTGCAGCGTACAGATATGGCGGCCCTCCAACGGGTGGTTGTGCACGTAACGGGTCGTTTATATCAGATTGAATTGTGCGACACCTGTTATTTATCTTTTCATGAATAAGTATACAAGTGTGGATTTAAGCGATTTCTGTTTTGTTCAGGTCAGGAGATTCTTCATCAATATGTTATCAATCGATATATTGCTTGAAATATCCAGTGGTCCCTCGGTCTGTACCGCATTGTTGCGTGGGGATGATGTTGACTATTGCAGAAGGTATATTATCATTTTGATATCTCTGTGTTTCGTTTAAACATTTAACTGATTTGTGACTTGTTTTTTTAAATTAATTGTACTAAAATAGCTAAAGCATATACAAGTTTAATAAACAATTCTACCGGTATTTAGGAGAAGGGATCAGCAATCATGTCGGTATAGCATAGGTTTCATTTACACGTCGATTTTAAACGTTGTGAACAATTTTTAATTTCGCACGGTTAGAGATTTCGAACTTTAACCGCAACTTATATAAAAAGGTGCTTCATTACCGTTAAAAAACTTAGGCTGAAATGTTTTAAATGTGAGGAAAGAATGATGCTTGCCATTTTGAAATTATCCCATAAACAAAGAAATCATAGAATTTTGCTGATTGCTGACAGAAACTAAAATGCTCAACATTGTCTACATCCTCTACATTGTCGACAACACCTTTATATTTGTCTACATACATTATATACACGTGTAAAATATTAAGTAACTACGCGGTGTTAAAAATGTACTAGATTGAGAATTTAGTACTACGATGTTATTTATTTGTACTTAATTTTATTTTTTCAAGTTTAAAATTTTGTAATAACAGGCTACTTGTATCAAATTTTGACTTTTGGTTTTGCAGAACATTGGAAAACTAATGATTCTAAAATCCCCCCCCCCCCCCCCCCCCCCGATATTTTAAAATAATGAAAATAAAAACCGCGAGAAACGAGATTTGAAAAGTTCTTGAATTCTCGAGACCAGAATTCCCGATCGCAATCTCTAGATACATCTATAAGTAACTGGTATGCCCTTTCATTTAGTTAGTTGAAAATTTAGACAAAAAAATCAATTTGAGGTACAACACAAATTACTTGGAAATCTATTTTAAGTATTAACTAATTACATTAGCTAAAATTTGCGGATTCAGAAGTTAAAAAAATGTAGATGATTCGATTACTACAGGCGGAATAGTAAGTGATTGTCGAAGTTGCCTACAAGTAGTCGGTGTTGTCTACGAGAAGTAGACGTCGTCTACGCGTGGTCGACGCCCATCTCTGCCTATATCTGCTTGCTTCTATACAATATATGGCTACCTTGCCTCCCTTTGAATACTTTTACCCAATTTACTTCGATAGTCATGAAAATGAATAACAAATCTTGCGTTTTACAGCACAGAACCGAAGTCAGTTATTTTTAATTTCCATCAGCCGTTTATACAAATAATAAAATAATAATAATTTTACTTATACAATTAATGTGCCAATCAAATTAAACTTGAACAATATAATTTACGTTTGCGAAATTGCAAAATGCCCACGAAAGTAAAAGTTTTTCCAAATTCTGATATTTTGTTGTTGTAATGGGAAAATTTCGATTATCAATATTTAAAAAAAACACCAAATAAATTGATTTTCCCCTTTGAACAACGATGACGAACTGTTTGTTTATAATCAATCATAAGTTGAATTTGCTACGGAAGTATAATTAACCATTACAGTCGATTGATTCCCGATTTTGTAACAAGAAGAAGTAGCATAATATGTAATACACCAACAACAATACACCACTGAATACGTTTATAATATCCGGAATATTTAAACAAAGTCTCTATTATTTGTAAATATATACTAAACTAAAGAGAATTATTAAGTAACAGTTTTATGTAATTGATGGTATGCAAATCAGTTTGTGGTATACCACAAACCACTATGAATTAGAAAAATGCGAATTTTACGTGGATGATGGTAGAAAAGCCACTTTA
Organism: Nephrotoma appendiculata; assembly: GCA_947310385.1. Classification (NCBI taxonomy): domain Eukaryota; kingdom Metazoa; phylum Arthropoda; class Insecta; order Diptera; family Tipulidae; genus Nephrotoma; species Nephrotoma appendiculata. Next base: position 144,933,694 of record OX371223.1, read on the forward strand.
ATGCTTAAGAATTGTCGATGGATAGATTTTACCCAAAAATTCTATTTGACGAGTAATTTGGATGTGCATTAGACCATGATGTGAAAGTTTTAACTTTAGACTCGCAACTGCGGCATAATTAAATTTATGCTGTTGGAACGTGTGTGCGGTGCGACGGTCGACGAATTTTAAGAACGTTGCTAATTTAATTAAAATTTTGTATATATATATATAGATCGCCTTAATTATACCAGTTAACAGTGTATACAGCCACTTGATGAACCATAATTAATTTATCGTAACGCATTAATGCTCATTGAACATGATTTTATACCGCACATAGTGCGGACTTAATTATTTTAAGATTGCATTGATACCGCACGTTCATTGTAGATTGTTGTTGTTGTTAGTTTTCCGTCTATAATTACATTAATTTTAATTCCGTTCTTATTTTGATCGGCTTTTTTGAATCCGATAAACAAATGCAGTATTAAGAAGCTATAATCATAAATTAATACAAATTATGTGGTGCGAGTTTTAGAAAATTTTAAAAGTTTTCCCGACAACTTCTTGTCATATATTAACCAACTTTTTAAAAAGCTTTATGATGACATCTTGGTTTGACACTTTATTGTGCTTCTGGAAATTAATTCTATGTCCTTTTATGTCTTATTGATGATTTTATCGTAAATGGTTCAATTTTATGCGACATGATCTAGATCATGAAATTTTGGTTTCAGTTTAGAAAGTTATTCACACGGTTTTTTTTGTCACTCCTTGTTAACATCAAAAATGTTGTCGTAGTTCTTATCTCGATGTTAAAAGCGATCAAAAATCTCGTTCTTTGTATTATTTAGTCGGTTGAAATCATATTTAAATTTATGTAGAATTTGCATTTCACCGGTTAATTATCAATTTATAATGTAATGTATGTAACTAAATCATTCCAATAATAGTTCGACAAAAGCTGCAAAATTTAAAAAATTCTCCATATTGATGAAGTACGATTAAAATTTTAGAGATTTGGTATGCAAATTGAACAGTTTAATAGATTTGAATTTTTCATGAGATAGCGAATGTATAATGGATTATACCGAAAACCGTCTGTTAGCGCCTTTTGAAAGCATACAAAGTATATGCATATTATGGTGATCATAGCTATAATATTTTGATGGGGTTAAATTTTGAAGGTTAAATTAAGTAAACACCTTTAAGAATTTCAATAAAAATTCGCATCAAAGCACATACCTTACTATGTGGCAAGTTGAACTGAAGTGAATTTATATAAAATGACATGACATAGGGTTACCAGTTTTTCAAATTACTTTGTCGCACTTTCGGATTATTAATTATTCAAAAAAATTGATGGTTCATTTTTATCGAAATGTATACAAATTGCATTCTTATAAGTCGCAGCTTAACTATTAAATTTCTAAATTTGAAAAATAAAAGAGGTAGGAACATCCTTCCTCTTCATACCGTAGAACCTGAGTAGCAGCACAGATCATCAACTATTCATTCGAAGAATTACTTGATTACGGAAACCTTAACGAGCTGCGCAATGAAGAAATCTGGATATTCTTACAACCACGAATATTTTCATTTATGGTATAGTATGTCCTGTGTTGCAAAGAGGCTGGCTCATTCAAAACCCTATATGTATCTGGTGATTTCGTATATTAATTTTTTGTGGTATTTGGTGTCAAACTGTTTTTAGATTTATCTATTGCCGATCCTAGAGATGATCATAGGTTCATTGGTGTATTGTAGGATAGCCTATAGGCAAAGTTGTAATGATAAATGAACGGGGTTCGGTTATGATGGTGTTGACTGCGCCAAACACCACTTAGAAGTTTGATCAATTGAAATATATTTTCAAAATTTATTTCACCGATCCTAGAGATTTTCACTAGGTGACACCTACATGGTCAGATAGCTTCGTCATAACTCTTGTCTAAAAACATTTTAACGTTTTCTGTTATTTCGCTTATCCCCGAGATCTTTAATGTATTTGGATAGGATAAGAAATTTTCGATCACTGTTATGAAAACGGGAATCGAGAATTTTCACCATTGTTTGTTTTCGAACCTTTAAAAATTTTTAATTTTCAATTTTATTCTCAATGGGAAATATTGGTATTTTTGCCAATTGGAATTTTACCTAATTGACATTCCCAAATAACCTACGAACCTGATACAGATATCCACAGGGTATTGTTTATACTTTTGGCTATGATTATTTACTATGATATTTTCTGTTATACACGTCTTAGAAGTTTCATGAATTATTTTTTTTTATCACAGGCAATATTGGCTTACTTTTCTGTTGGTGTAGTCAACACGTATGGATTTTGTTTCGTTCAACTTGGTATGCCATCGCGCTCCGTTCATACGTTAATTCTGTTCATCGCACTTTGAGGTTTTTTAGTAGCTTCTTCTATGGTGTCACCTATCAGTAGGATTGCATTGCTATATTATTAGTTGGCGGAGTATCGCTTGTGAATAGAAGGTATAGTACTGGGTCTTAAGGCATTCTCTCGTAGTACTTGTATTGATTTCTGTGATGTGTAATTCAAGAAGATGACAGAATTGTAGTTCCTTTCCTAATTGAAAACCTGCCTAAGTTTTAGCGATAGACCGTCATGCCAGACTTTATCAAAAGCCTGAGCCACTTAAAGTAAAATCGCTGAGCAAGGTCCATATTTCTTCAAGGGCTTGATCTATTGCGGAGTGTCTTGAAATTCATTTTGGTAAATAGGAATGAGTTCCCTACTTTCAATTAGCGGTTTCATTCGTTTTATGTGGATGGATTGATAATTCTATAAAACGAAATAGTAAGCATACTTTTTTTAAAGTAAAATTCATTTTATTTTTCAACATATCAATCCACTCGCGTAATAGATGGCCTTTCAAGTATTTTTGACATAAAAGGTAATAGTGATATGGTCTGTAAGACCACTTCCACAAATTTCCATAGTGTTGGTACATATTTGATTCTGAAGAATGTGATTTATTTATTTATTTATTTTACATTGGACCACTAACAGTAAGACTATTTAATATGGCCTCGAGATATAAATTGCAATAATATACAAATATTCGTACTAGCACATCAAACCGATAAAAAATCAATCAACTCGATAGTCAACGAAACAATCGCTCTTAATACTAAGTTAAATAAAAAAAAACAAATCAAAAGAAAATTTTAATATGATTTATACCAAAACAAATAATTTGAAAATTAAATAAAAAGAATCATATGTTTACCAAATCAGTGGCACGCGCTAACAATTATGACGTTTTTGAATTCTCGCAATTAGATTGGATAGTCCGCAGTTAGTCGTTACTTGCCATGGCAAAAAAATATTAGTATTACGAGTTGTATTTGCAGGAACGTAGAAGTTTATTGAAGATATCAAATCAGTAGAGACAATAGAATTTACAATATTATAGAGCAGTGATTCTTAACAGAGGGGCCGCGGCCCCCTGGGGGTCCACAAGAAGTTTGCAGGGGGCCGCCAAAGTTTGCAAAATTTCCTTCAGAATATAATAAAAAGAAAATTTATGTATAACCGAATATCGTATTGAAAAGAGAAAAAAGGAAGACAAAGTTTTCATATTTAGTTATTTTACTAAGTTTCTAGGTTCTAACTAAATTTCCGGGTTTTTTTGAAAAATGAAAAATGGTAAATTTCAATAGAAATATAAAAAATGGTTTATTTAATGTATTGTCGTTTGCTATCTACACATTTTTGCCATCTCTTGCGTCTTTGGACGCATTCATCCAACCAATTTTGCCCTTCTTCGAAACTGGCCAAGTGTAGCCCTGCCAAGCCATGCGCCATGGTTCGTGATAATCCGAGGGAGCCAGGTCTGGCGAAGAAAGCAGTAGAGATCCCATCTCAACGTTTTGATGGTGTCCTGGACGATGAGAGTGCGTCAGCATGGATCGTTGTCGTGGTGCAATATCACTCGTTCGTGACTCGTGTCCCATTCTAACCGTTTTTCGAGTAATGCATGGTTCAGAGTGATGGTTGTTGTCGGTAGCATTGTCCATTGACAGTTTCGCCCTGTTTCAGCAACTCAAGCAAACGCAAAGCATTGTCTTCTTTCCAAAGCGATTTGGCCGTGCCGTTGATGTTGATGCTTCGCCAGGTGAAAATCGTGACTTTTTGCGGTTGGGACTCTTAACAAGATCCGCTTCTCTGTTCCGTAACAATTCGATGCAGGAAGCTCTTTCTTTCACGCCGTGAAAGCAAAATTTCGTAAGTGGCTCTTCGATTTTCCTTGTGTCTCTCAGTCAATTCATGCGGCCCCATTTTCCCTCCTTTTGAATTTCTCCCATGGCATGTAAACGTTTGGAAATACCTTGGTGAGTCGTGTTTAATGCCTCCGCAAGTTGATCTTTAGTTTGCGTATCATTTTCATCTATAAACGCTTGCAGCTCGGGATCTGCAAATGCTTTTGGTCTTTCGGAGCGCTTCTTGCCCTCAATGTCGAAATCGCCAATTCTGAAGCATTTAAACCAATCTTCACAGGTAGTTTTCGATGGTGCATGTTTGCCATACGTCTCCTCAAGCAAATGACTTGCTTTAGGTGCACTTTTTTCAAGTTGAAGCAGAACAGCAAAGCTTCCCGCAAATGCTGTTTGTTTGGCACAAAATTCGACATTTTCGTTCATAGAGAAAATTTATGGCGTTGCGATATGTGCTGGTACTACTACTGGTAGCAACTGTCCACGCTATGAAATTCTGACAGCAATAATAATTAGATTTGTCGCTAGCACCATCTTTGTGTGAAACCCGGAAATTTAGTTGCTCATACTTATTTCTTATTTCTTTCTACATCCAACTTTGTTGGTACAGAAGAAATAAATGCAAATATGCTTATCGTAACACCAAAATGTGAAGTATGAAAGTTAAAATAGATAAAGAACTAATAGTTATTTTTGATATTTATTATATTATATAAAAAAAATTAGAGGATTAATTCAAAAAAAAAAATTACCAGTGGGTCGATTCTGGTGTCTTTAGGAAATAGGAATTTTTTTCCTATTTAGGAAAAAATTTTGATAGCAGTTTTTTCCTAAGAAAATCTTTCCTATGGTTTATTTTGGTACACATAGGAATAAATTTTTCCCTAATTGTTAATTTGAGTATTGAAAACCATGACACTGTAAGCGGTTAAGAATAAAATTTATTGTATGTAATTATATTTTTTGTCTAATTAAAAATTAAAAGAATTAAATTAAAAGAATATTGTATGTGTTATAAAAGAATATCTTTCCGTATCCAAAGTAGGTGCGGAAAGATAAACGTCAAAACTGCGATAAATAGGAAAGAATAAATTCCCATAAGACACACCCGAATAAGCTTATAGGGGAAAAAATACAAAACTGCTATACAAATTTAAAATTCTTTCCTATTTCCTATTCCTATAGGAAAACCAGAATCGACCCACTGGTCTGTAAATATGAAACCGGAATTTTTGAGTAAAAAATACACGTTCATCATATAATAATGACTAAAAGTATTTTATTCTATATATAGCTCATTATTAGTTATATATTTTTCCCATCTTCCTGGCAATTCGTGGATGCCACGCCAAAAAAACGGTTGTTCTTCTGAGGCAAACCATAGGTATTGGGCCATTTTCGTTGGAAGTAGAGTGCGCCCCACCAAGCACGTGTCCCATCGATGCAAAGAAGTGATAATCGGACGGAGCCAAGTCTGTCAAGTAAGCCGCATGTGAAAGTATTTCCCAATTAAGTAATTCGAACGTTTCCATGGCCGGTTTTGCTTTGTTTGATGGTGCATTACCATTAAGCGAAATGACTTTGTGTTGCCTTTTATCATATTCTAGTCATTTCTCACGCAAAGCTCGATTCAAATTGATCATTTGTTCTTGGTAGCGTTCATTATTTACGGTTTCGCCAAATCACACTCTTCTGATCCCACCAAATACAGAGCATAGTCTTCCGTCCGAAGCGATTTGGCCTTGCAGTCGATGTCGATGGTTGTCCTTGATCAACCCAAGGATTTTTACGCTTTGAATTCTCAAAATAGATCCATTTTTCATCGCCAGTCACAATTCGACGGAGAAATTACTTTCTTTTGTATCTGTGGACCAACATTTTGCAAGTGGTTTTTCGTTTTGTCGTTACCCCTCATTCAGTTTACGCGGAACCCATTTTCCCAACTTTTGGATCTTTCTCATGGCTTTTTCTTCGTTCCTCACGTCAAAATCACCACTTTGAAATTTATTAAACCACTCATAGCGTTATGATTTATTTACCAAGAGCATACTCACTGTAAGGTTTGACAAGCATTCGATGTGATTCTGTGCACTGATTCTCTAAACAACACGATAATGTGTAAACGTAAAACTAAAAAAAATCACACAGGATTGTTGTTGTAATTTGTGTAAAGTCGAAAAGCTTGCTATGGTTTTCACTTTTACACATTATCTTGCATTTTAGACAATCAGGCTACAGGAGTAGTTTTCTTCAAATGATAAAAATCGTCTGTCTCCAACTCGTAATATGTAGCCACAAAACTCGACATATTTAACACTTAAAAACATGAGTTATTGTATGAAACTTGTATGTTATGAATTGGATATTGTTGACAGATGTCAAAAAAAACATTGGTGCCGATGACGAGGTTTGTCGAAAGGTACATTGACAGGTGGCGCTATTTATTAGTAAATGCCGGTTTCACATTTACACACCTGGTATTATAGATAACTTAACCAATATAAATAATTATTAAAAAGAGGGGCCACAAAAAAAAATTCAAATTATATGGTGGGCCGCGAGTTAAAAAAGGTTAAGAACCACTGTTATAGAGCACAATTTCAACCAACACAAGTCTTCTGCACTCAAGCATATCAATGTTAAAAACTTTGTGACGTGGAACAAGAATTTAGTAAACTTTCTGAGTACTCTTTCAACTTGCTGAGAATAGCAATGATAATAGGGTGCCCAAATCTGACAATCATACTCAAGAATCGATCTTTCGAAGGTATTAAAAAGTGTTTAACAGATTTGAAGATTACGAAACTCACACGCTCTTCGAAAAATGAAGCCTAACATTTTATGGGCCTACAGGCAGATATTTTGTATGTGTTTATCAACACGTAATCCTGAATCAAACGTCAAACCTAGATCATTAATTTCCGCTACTCTACACAAAACCGAGCTACTGATATAATAATTATATGTGAAATTTACCCTTTCCCTACTGAAAGTATAATTGTTACGCACTTTTTGACATTTATATTAAATCTATTACGACAACACCAGCCAGATAAACTATTAAGATCATTCCGCACAGTCAAGAATATTTTCAATTACTCTAAAAATTGTGAGATCATTGGTATAAAGCAGATGATAACACCTCAATTCCAACGGTAGATCATTAATGAACAATAAAAACAATGATGGTCCTAATATGGATCCCTGCGGTACACCTGAGGTAGCTGCAATAGGAATTGACAGGCTACCATTAAATTTAACTATTTGAATTCTATTACCATGAGATATGAGCGTACTAAATTTACCACATACTGGGACAATCCAAACCTAACACATTTATCTATCAGTAGATCATGCGGAACTCTATCAAATGCTTTCTCAAAATCAGTATAAATACAATCAATTGTTTTATCATTATCAATATTATAAAGAGATAATTTGAGAATTCCAACAAATTGGTCGTAGTGGATTTTTGTTGAAATAAATCCATGTTGAGAAGTATTTAAACTCTGATCAACTTCATTAAAATAACTTTGTGTAACAGTTTTTCATAAATTTTACTAAATGCATTTAAAATACAAAAGGGCCTATAGTTTTTGATATTTGAATTATCACCTTTTTTGAATATCGGAATGACATACGACTTTTTCCATTCATTAGGAAATATTCCAGTCCGTACTGACATAAAATGCCTTTATAAAAAAATTTATTATGTAATCAGGAACACAACCCTTATCAATATTTATCCAATCAATTACTTGTAAGATCTCAGGATCTTTCAATAATTGATCCAATAGCATGGTCTGGTTTCTGCTCTTATTTGTTCATTCTCTCTTAAATTGTTTGCAACATTTGACTATAACGGTCAGAGCTGCTATTTATTTGTGCTCCAGTTTTAGCAACTTCGGAACATTGTAATGCTGTAGTTTGATGTCTTTGGTAAGTAGGTTTGATCTCAACTTTCTTTGGGTTTCTTGGAATCGTTTATATTTCACTATTTTCTTCTCATTTCGCATCTTCTGAAATTCTTTGGCAACTATAAAGCCTCTGTAGCTTCCCGGGTGTGGTTCGCCACAGTTCACATACTTTGCGGGACGTTCTCTTGGGTCTCTTGGGTCTCTATTGCAATAGTTATGTGTGTGTCCATATGACCGAAATCTTTTGCATTTTTAAATCAACCTTTGTTTATTTAGAGCTTGAATCTCTATCTTTATATTTAAGATATATCTATTTTCGTAAATCTTTTTTATATTTTGTTAGGGTTTTATCTGTTCTCTTCACAATTTGTGTAACTTGTTTGTCATTAAGAGAAATATTAAGTTTTCAACATTTACTTTGAGGTCTCCACTGTTCAGAAATGTTGTTTGATATTGTATCTCATGTGAATCCATGATCTTACGTTTATCCTGATAGTTTCCAACTTTATTTACAATTACTGCTGGCGGCTTTGTTTGTGAATACTGGGTACTGGCTACTGTCATCAGTATTTTCGTATGTTTTTTAAGATTTGAATAAGATTTGAATTTTGGAGTTAGAGCTAAAGAACATTTATCTGGTTGCAATCAATCAACTTTCCATAACCATTTAACTTCAGAAAATCATACAGCTAGCTTGAACAATTTAGACATATTACATATACAACCCAAAGGCAGTCGTTTAGATACCTTAGAATCTTACGAAATTAGAAAATCGATATTTCTTAACCAAAATATCCTTAACGAACAGAGAGAAATCCGGTTCTCACCAATTACAGATCCCGCCCTTTTCTATTCTCACGTACGCAATAATATACCTTGAATTTTGTTACTCAACCTATGACTCATCGCCTACCTGCGCGATCCGTAGATTAATTTTTATTGCTTATTTTCTGTCCTTCCTTCTTTTATTTATATTTTGCTTTTTTCTGCTATATAACAAAATTTTTACTAATACAAATCAGTAGATACTCCTGATGATGACCTAACAAGTCGAAATCGATCGAGTGATTTTTTAAACTTTTTGAAAATTATTCAAAATAACTGCGAAACAAAAAACAAGTGATTAATAAAAAATGTGTTTATTAAGTATAAGTGTGTTTCGCCAAGTGCCTACGGCAAATAGCGTAAAAAGTATTTTTTAAGATTGTGGAAACTCCTCTTTTTTGCCTGTATTCATCAAGAGACACTGTATATGCAGATATGGCGTCGACTAGGAGGATGCACAGCTGTATCCGCAAATGTAGACATTTATCCGGCAATTGTCTTGCTACTATCAAGCGCGATTAAAAAGAAGAACAAAGTCTCAATACATCGTTATAAATTTACTTTATTATAATTAATATTTATTTCTGACTACTAGTCATGTTCCTCGTTGTTTCTTCGTTGATCGCCAAAATGTAAGAGAGTGTAAAATTAATAATTAATTGCTAAGTTTTGTCAAAACGAGAAATATAGAGCTAGACTACTAAAGTGCAGCGAATCCAAAATTTTGCGCAATTGTTGATTTACTACTAATTTACATAAATCGCACTCATTCTCAATAATTAATCTATGTAGTACAAATTGATCAACATTTTTGTTTTGATTGAGATTGACAAGAAATGTCAGAAAGTTTACGTAATATTTAAATGGACACAAAACAAAGATAAGTATTGAAATTAATTAATAAATAATAATAATTACAAAATTACATAATTATAATTCTAATTTCAGGGTAATAAATGATGTTAAGCAGCTAGAGTTCCAGGTAAATGGTAAGTATATGTTGTTAATCCGAATATGTTTTCTTTATTTTAGGTATATGATGAAACTGGAATGTCAGCTGATCCGTGATTTAGTATATGAATGATGAGATCTGGAATATCAGCTGATTCGTTGTTTACTATTTTCGATGGCCATCCACAGTTATTGAATGATCGATAGTGATATTAATAAAGTTAACGTTATTAATAAAGTTAAAATGTATTTCTCAACAAATGGTGTTTTATTTGGTTCAACAGACACAATTGGTGATTTGGTGATTATGCACTTTTTTCTCGTTTATTTCTGTACATAATCCAGCCGACTTCTCTATTTAATTCGTCTAAGTCCGTTGCATATTCTTTCTGGCTATTTTACGGTTCGGCAGGTTTACCTCTTTCTATAAAAATCATTGTTTCTGTTCTTTCCAGACGCAGAGCCTTATACAGGATGTGTTCTTTTTCTGTAACAGTTCATTCCTCTCAAATACAACGCTCTTGGTTTTTGATTCTTTTTATTTTCTATTTGCAACGGTTAGCCCCTCAAAATCCATGAAATCAGCCTTCTTTGAGAAGGATGGAATTTCCAGAATGAAACCTGGTATTCCATCTGAGCTATTATTTCTTTTCCACGTGTTTTCCATTGCATTGGTGTTTGCGTTTGGTCCGCGGGAGTAATTTGTTTCCTCTCTACTCTTCTGTATCCGGGGAAACTAACGATCTTTTTCCGATCTGCTATCCTAAGAGACGCGCTCTCTAGAGGTTAGTTTTATGATTTTAATAAAATTTCATTTTTTTTTTATTTTTTCCAACTTTTACCGATCCCTAGAGATGTCCGCGAGATCTAATTATGATAATTTTTATCTTGTCTAAAGACTTTTTTACGTTTACGATTATATCGTTTATCCCAGAAATCTTCATGGCTTCTCTTTCATATATTTGGATAGCTTAGAAAATTTTCAATCACTGTTATAGGCCTAGAATGTTGCCTATTTGACATTCCGGAATAAACTACGAACTCGATTTATTGTAAAAACTGAAAGCCTATACAGATGTGGACAGGGTCACGTTTATACTTTTGGATAGTTCAAAGTTACCACTTAGAATTGTCATAAGTTTTGAATAAATTATTAAATTTTAATTCACCGACCCTGATGATGCACACGGGGTTTCTCATACAAAGTACTACTTCGCGGATTATATGAAAGAAATCTTTCAACTATCGAAACATCTCTAGGATTTCCGTAGTTTGATTATTTTTTCAGTATATCGGCTTCGTAGTTTATTTGGAAATATCAATTTTATTTGATTTGATTGAGATGTACAGAATCATTAGACAAGTAATCCCGGTTAAGGCCGGGTCCCACTGTAGACCTTTATTACACATAACAAAATCGAGAGATATGAAAGGTTAAATTAGTAATGAGAGACTCGACCCGGTTACAGACACCTAAATAGTCAATAGTATATTTGTCAATAGTTAGTAACACAATGTCGACACAATTCTAACTACGAAATAATTATTAATAATGTAACTGAAAAACTACCGGTCATCTGAAAATTAAAAATTGTTATTTAATTGCACCCACATCTGCAAAATTATCTTCTTTAATTTCCGTTAATACTTATTTTTAATAAAATCTAAAAGAAAGATCTAAAATAATAAAAAATTAAAATTAATAATTTTTATTAAATCCCGCCCACTGGATGCAGTACTAATAAACAAATTCTTACTAAAACGCCTAACTAAAAAAGGAGCCAGGCCACTGAAAAAACAAAGGGTCTCTATACTATAAAATTATAAATTAAAAGTTTTGTCTGCTTCTGAAATCTGAATCTAATTTTTAATCAAAATAGCATATCTATCGTGTAGCTAATTCCGAATGGCTACAAAGATTGGATGAATAACCATTAACCATATTTGTAATGTTAATAAATAATAAGAAATTAAATGTGACATGTGTCGGTGATTTAACTTTTAACAGGAATGGCAGGGCGAGTGAAGTTAAAAGCGTTATTTTATTCTGTACATTTCCCTTTAAAAATTTTCACTCAAATATTTCCCAAATCTATACATAAAAATCGAGTAAATAAATAAACAATGTCGTGTTCGTTCGCATATACACAGTACTATTAAACATAAGTGAAAAAGCTTCATATGTGGTGCATGGTGTCGACTCTAGTGAAAGTAATTCCTGCAAAAACTATTGATGAAGGTGGATTAGAGGAACAATCGGGATCTCTTATAAGAGTTGTACATTACTGTATATTTATTTCTAATCCTGCATATCGCAATAGAGTTATTAACTTCTGTAGAGCAGGTTCCAATGCTACAACATCTCGGCTAATTATAACTATATCATCAGCGTAAGCCAGGATAAGCGGTAATTGTAATGCGTCACGTTGCTCCAACTTCAGTTCACTAAATTGGTCTAACAACACTTCATTTAATATAAAATTGAAGATGCGTAGAGATATTGGGCATCCGTGTTTTACTCCTTTATTCTTGTTAATTTTGTCGGTGCACACATTAAACCACTTTAGTCCGTTTCCAAAAGCACGCCTTTAATATTCAATTTATCAAATAGTGAGGTATATACTCTCGTAAACATTGGGATATGACGCCTAGGCCAACTGTAACAAACGCCTTTTGAAGATCAATTGATAAGGTCGCGACCGAATTTCCGGTTCTCCATTCCTCCTCCAGCACAGGACGAACCGTAAACGTGTGATCGTCAGTTGGCCGGTTGGTCAAAAATGCGACTTGATACGACAAGGGTAAACTCAAGTATTCATCTAGCCTGTCCAGTAAACATTTAGCATACACCTTATATCCAACATTACATAGTGTGATTCTTCTATAATCATTTACATTCTTTGGGGCTTTGACCTTCGGAATTGGAACCTGAACAGCTTCCAGCCAGTCAATTGCGGGTTATTGTTTATCCAAGCTTTCTGTATTACGTCTTGAATTCCTTGATGTATTCGATCCGGAACTTGTTTCAGCATTTCAATGAATATTCCGTCGCTACCAGCCGTTCCTGAGCGGATGTTTCTTATTATGGCTCATATATCCTCTATCGAAGGGGCACGCTTAATGGGAAATTATCAATTTCCTCTATTAATGTTGGATGCTCACCTTCAGCTTTCTTTATTTCTTGGACCCAAGATGAAATGGGTATGTATACCGATTATTTTGGGCAATGCCTTTTTTATATTTTTTTTTAAAACGAATAAGTTTTACGGAGCCGTTCTGATGGTCGGTATTGGCTTATATAATTGATGAACTGTTGGCATTCGAGTGCACGGTGATTTGCATATGCTGCAGACAATTTTCTTCTCGCAGTTCTCAGTAGATCTTGAGCACGGTTATCATTCGGACTTTTGAAGCAAGCCAATGCTCGTCTACGTTTAGGTTTAGATTTGATGTGCTACATGATTTTAAAACTTCTTCGTATGTAGATATTAGTGTTACCTGGTAAAGTTTAATTGTTGCCTTATCACTCAATAAGTTAATATTTAACCTTTTGGTATTGTAGGTTGATGGCGAAATTACAATTTTTCGTACAGATCTTACTTTCGTAGACTGCATCATATTCACACCATTTCTTTTTGCGCATTGAATCCAGATTAATCTGTGATCACTGATATCACTACGAAAAGAATCAGCTTTTACAGATTCTATATATATTAATCAGTTTCTTTTGCGAGTTAAAATGTGGTCTGTCTGGGAAAAGTTAGAGCCGTCCATGTTGTGATGGTGCTTGTGCGCCCAAAAGCTGTGTGTATATATAATTGCGCTAAGCTACCTCGATGAAACCCCATTACCATTCGATGTTTTGTGGAAGAGTTTGGACCCCACAATTTCAGAATTTAAGCCATCTTCCGAGCCAAGATGGGCATTGAAATCACCAAATAAAATTAAATCACTAGACCCTGGGCATCGGTCAATGATCGACAGTAATGTTGCGAAAATTCTTGAGGTTCGGAGTCCGTTCCATTGAGGCGTTTGAGGTGGTACATATACTGCAATCAGCAGGTTTTTGCCAAAATCCATAATACTTCCATACATAGTAATTATGAAAAAAAATAATCTCGAATACGTGTGCGATCATACTGGATATTTTTTCTAGAATTCGCGCTTAAAATTATTGTTTAATTGAAAATTAAAATTAATTTCAACAAATTAAATTTATTGTCAGTAGGGCCACATTCTTGTATACAAAACCGCCCAATTCATGCAAATAAATCACGAAATTAAATTTTATTCATGCTTTCAAAAATTTCACTCAACAACGCATATCCATAACTTCTGCCCATAATTAAAATGCAGCTTGCTTACCAAAAACACTAAGTGAGTGATTAACAATAAAATATTTCGACTTTCACAGGATACAGTCCCATGACCAAATCATATTTCATTCCAAAACATTATTATATGCTTATCACTCGAGATGATCTACTCTACACTATAAAAAAACAATATGTTCGAGGCCGAGATGGGAGAAATAAATAAAAACTAAATTGTTAAGTACGCATGCAAATTAATTAATTAAGTTTTAATTTATAATTTCATTCAACCAAAAATAAATTAACTTTCGTATGGTTTTTTTTGCGCGGCGCGGAAGATATTTTTTGATGTTTTTTAATGATATTACATTTTAAAATGCAAGCAATATCGAAAACCAATCAATTTTTTGCTCGTAGCGCCATCAACGTATATTATATTAAACATATATGATTATATAGATTAGAATATATCATGTTCAAAACTAATTTCTTTGAGAAGAAAAGTTTATAATTAATATTATTGTTGTGATGTGGAGAGCTAATGTACTTGAACGATTTTTTGTTTCTGTATTTATGGCGGGAAAAATCGGTCGTAATTTTTTGTAATTATCACTTTTCATTTTTAATAAAATTTAAATTAATTACATTTTAATTTGCCTGTACCGTACGCACTAATGTATATGTACACACAGTAATCATTTTCTAATATTCAATATTGATTGGCTATTTGTTTAGTAGATGGTGTTTCGCACAAGTTGATTATATTCGATCGTAATCGATTATCGACAATATTGAAAGTTTTTTTTTCTGTACAGAAATCTATTGGAGCAATATTTTGTTGACGAGAAAGTCGTTGACAATCAGTACGTAGCTCGTAATTGTGATTTTTCTTATACAAATTTCAACAGTAATTTGCATTTTATAAAATGATTATTAATTATTTTTTATCTTTTCTTTATTTGCAGACGATTGAACGATATTATTACAGGTAAGCAAACGATCGTTATAGTTAAAGTATATAAGTCCGATATTAATGGAGGAATGGTTAATTTTATGGTATTAGATTTGCTAAGATTTTATGGGTGAATGTGAAAATTGTATTTATGTGCAACATATGATTATTGGTTTTCTGTATAAGTCAAGGGAGGTTGGAGAATATAATGGAGAAATTTGCATATTTGTTTCAACTCAATGATTTATTAATATGTAACAGTACATTTAAGCTTCTATATCTTTGCACGAGTAACACTATAATTATGTTTTTTAGAAACAATAGTTGGAATGATACAACTTCTTCAAATGCTTTAATTATATGGCCACCCACTTATTTTATTTTTTTATTTTTTGAAAGAGCATAAATATTTTTTTGAGTTATAACCAGTCTATAAAAGTTTATTCGCAAGAAATAATTTGCCCTTTAAGTTTACTTGCCTAAAAAAAAGGTCATAAAAAATAATAATAATTAAAAACGGCACCCAGCATAGGATTGTAGACTAAATAAGCCTCGGTAAATTAATCGGATTTACAACGACGACCTCGAACTCGAAATAAAGACAACGATTTAAAATTTATAACATAGAAAGTTTTCGTCTTAAACTGCCCGGAAAGCCACCACCAACGCTTCAATCAGTCATCTCAGTACAAGCTTAATGTAATTAAGAAACTGTGCTAATCGACAACAACATCGTCTGCCACAGTCACCATGGTTTTACTCTCTGTCAAGGCAACAACTTCGATAGGCATGAGTTTGTTTTCTGATAAGCTAGAGTTTACGCCAATTCGTAACAAATTTTAGATCCATATTCAACCGGATCTTTAAACTCAAATTGCACACGCATCAATTCTACATCTCATATGGAAACGTACATGCCCAACGGTGGTAAAATCAGAATATGATACAGAATTCCCCAACACGATGTAAAAATTGTTTTGGGTGAATTCAACGCTCAAATCGGTAATGCAGACTGAAAAATCAGGTCTCGGCTCTGATTTTATTGTATGATTATTTTAATTACCGCTGGTGAGGTCCAAAAAATCAGAGAACTATATCGTTGTACAATGTTTTTAATTCTGCTTTATTTTTATTTAAAAGGTCTTATTTATAAATAAAATTTCGTCTTAACAGTTTACTACAAAACACAAAATTGTAAAAAAATTCTGCATTGGTTTGGGGTTTATCGAAATATTTCAGACTAATTATTCTGCATGTGGTATTCTCTCTGTAGTTTGTGTTGTTGATCCTGTTGAACTTATCTCAACACAGTCAGTATTCCTCGTGGTGCCATCTATTAGATTCCGTAAACCTTGCACTAAACAACAACGGGATGCGTGCCACCCAGCTAGCTCTCCTATATAATCTGGTTGTAGCCAGCACATACTTTCCACGTAATTTTTATTTATTTATATATTTATTTGGAGGGCTGTAACCTTTTGGCTAGTCCCGTTTACAATTTTATGACATTTTTAGTGAGTCCTGATTGGATGTGTGTTTCGTGTGTCCAAACGGCTTTTTTTAGCATCAACTATATTAAAAACAAACACAGCATACCAACTTCGACTCTGACTACTTTCTGGTAGTTGCGAAATATGCCGGTCTACCCAGCACGTATAATAATCGATTCCAACGAATCTCACATTAGAATACCGAAGTATTCAACAATCAAATTATCCGGGCCAACTTTAAAGCTATATCAGAAACCCTAGACAGCCAATATTACCAGCCATATGACAGCCATCATTACCCCATTCTATGAAAGAACCGCAAAACATTATAAAATTAACGATAGTAATTGCGCTTCAACGGCGATTATTAGTAAAAATGGACCAAAACTTAGAAACACGGGCTGAATGAGTATTGTCTAGCTTCAATTCAAGAGAATCATAGCTCTGTATGTTTAAGATAAAAATACCGTTCTATAAAAGAAATCGCTACCGGCTTCCATCCACGTAGTAGCATTATTTACAACAAATCTGGGGAGTTATAAATGGACACAAACACCGTCCTGACAGGGTGGCGAAATTATTTCGCGGTTTGCAGAGAGAATCATAGACGAGTTGAAAGCAGTATTAATTTGGCCTAACTGTGTCTTGTCACATTTGAGCATTGCTTCATAATTGATAACCTTGTGCAAAATGTTAATGGATGGCTCTAAAAGCACGATGATAGTCGAAGGAAATCTCCCGAAGGCTTCCGAAATTATTTCAGGTTTGCGGCAAAGGTACCCAATTACCCAAGTTCTGCTTAATCTTTCTTTAGAATATATCATTCGCCAGCTTAACATAACACAGCGCAGCTATTTATATTATAAATTAAGCTAAATATTAGCTTATATGCGGACGACATATGCATTTTAGATTGTGACATCGTATCTCGCAAAAAAGCGTTGCTCGCGTTGGAAACAATAGTTGTTAGGCTGCTTTCATATCAACGAATCGAAAACCATATAGGCCAATACGTAGAGAATTGTTAACAGGCGATACACAATACGAAAAAGTGAATAAGTTTAAATTCCTGGGATCGATAATGAATGTGCAAAACTCTCTACATATATTACATCACGGACACATCAAACATTAACATTTTCAAGTCTCGTAATATTTCGCACAAAACAAAATTCTTCAAACGCTGAGAAAACCAGTAGACACCAGGGGCCGACTCAAGGGTCTGGTTTATGGTATGATTTTGGAAACTTAGAACGTTGAAACGTCGGACAACCAAAAGTTTACCGTTTTTAACACAAATTAGTACCCCCTGGTCATCTCTGGTCAGGTGGAAATCAAATATAATAAATTTTTTGTATGCATAGAAATCAGTACATACTCAGATATATGTTTAAAAACATCACTTTTTTTCTTAACCCTTATTTTTTCTAAAATTTGGTACACATTGTTTTTTGCGGTCGCTACGTTCAAATATGGAGTTAGATTTTCGATATTGACAGTTGACAGCTGTCAATTAGCAGTCAAATCAGTTTCACTTGTTATAAATCTTGAATTTATTCTCATTTAGTACGTTTCTTGGGTCTGAGTATGTACTGATTTCTATGCATACAAAAAATTTTCAGACAAAATACTCATGAGGGATCTTTTAAGAATCTCATAAAGAGTATTGAAAAAAAGAAAAAAATACTCAATTTGGTGCATTTTTCTAGGCTCTAGACATTTTTGGGACTAAACACTACTTAAAACCCTTATGTGCGATGCAACAATGACTGTAAGCCAAGCAAGGCATAACGATCATAATAAGGTTGGATAGCGAATCCCACCAATTCTTCGGAGGCTCCTGAGAACAAATAATAAGAATTGCTTCTGCATAATGATTCCATTCTGTTAAGTGGAAGACAATCATTAATTTTTTTTTTTTTTTTTTAATTTAAATTATTACAACTGAATACTATTCATCTAGTAATTTTTCTTTCTTAATTTAGTCACTTGTGAATGAGAAGAGGTCCATTAGCCAGCTCCATTTATAGGTTATTTACTGAAGTAGTTTTTGCTCTGGTGTCCTTAATCCATTAAATCAATTGGTTTCGTTCTCTGCAATCGTCTTACTGCATGTGAAGTGTCCAACATACCACGAAGCTCTTCATTTACGTGTTGATAGATACGTTGTCCATGAATTACTGCAAATTTTTTTATTTCTTTTTGAACCGTCGGGATATTTAGGTCCCTATGAACTCATCATTCCTAATGTACCACGGAGCGTTAACTATAACACGTAGCACTTTGTTTTGAAAAGTTTGTATTATTTTTGTGTTGGTTTTCTTTGTACAGCCCCAGAGCTGTATTCCGTGAGTCCATACAGGCTTTAACACCTGTTGATACAATAGCAATTTATTTTCGGTTGACAATTCCGAGTTTTTTCCGAGAAGCCAATACATTTTGCGATATTTGATATTAAGCTCATCTTTTTTCTTTTTAACGTGCTCTTTCCATCTGAGCCTGGTATCTTAGGTCATCCCTAGATATTTAGCATTATTTGCATACGGAATCTGCTCACCGTTAATGATTACAGGTTTATAACTGACTTTTAGATTGGTGAAATTCATATGCGTGGATTTCGATTCATTGAGCCCGATAAGCCACATTTTTCTCCATTTTATGATTTTGCCACATGCTTTTTGGAGTTTCGTTGTCGATTCCTCGATAGTGTCTCCTACTGAGAGAACTGCAGTGTCATCAGCAAATGTTGCAATGGTAACATCGTTTAATTGAGGTAAATCTCTGGTGTAGAGCAGGTAAAGAATAGGTCCCAAAACACTACCCAGCGGGACTCTTGCCGAAATCTTTTTTAGCTCGGAATATTCATCTTCATGTTTCACCCTAAAGTGGCGATTCTCTATGTATGATTTTAATATCATATGATAATGTTTTGGTAAAACTCTATGTTGTTTGAAGAGTAAACCTCTGTGCCACACCTTATCGAAGGCCTGCGCCACATCTAAGAAGATACTAGAACAAACCTTTTTCCTTTCTAATGTATTCTCAATGACATCTGTAAGCCTATGAACCTGCTAAATAGTTGAGTGTTCCTCTCTGAAACCAAACTGATATTCTGGGATAAGGTTTCTTTGTTCTATGGTTCTTTTCAATCTTTTGAGCAACAGTCTCTGTTTCATTTTTCATTTTTTTTATGAGTGCCTTAAGCTTGATGCACGAGTTGTTTAATGTGGTGTTATCTTGCGGCGCACGCGTAGTCTGCCATTTCTTTCGGGCTTTTCGTTTTTCCTGCGAGTTTTCTTTACTGGATGATAATTTGGGGGTGCATTCCCAAGCCGACCATTGTATGACATCAAGGAGCTTGTCTAGTTCTTCTTCGATTTCATTTTCACTTTTGATTGGCACTTGAAGTTCTATTTTTTTCTCTATCAACTGCCTAAACAGTTCCCAATTTGTTTTGTTGTTTGTGAGCTGTGGTGAATTGTTTTTTTTTATTACATTTTCACTAACCGTCATAATAACAGGAGAATGATCAGATGTTAGACTTTCATCATTTTCTAAGAAGATGTAGCGTTCCGATATGCCTTTAGTGATGTAGAAATCTATTAGATCTGGGATTTTGTTTGGATCAGTTGGCCACCAACGTACTGGTTTCCCTCCTGAGTAAAATTCACAGTTTGAGTATTGGCCAGCTGCAAGTAACTCTTTCCCTTTTGGAGAGGTTAATCTTGAATCCCAGAAGGTAATTTTTGCATTAAAGTCACCTCCAATAATGAAGTTACCTCCTAATTTCTGGAACAAGTTAATGTACTCTTCTTTCTTTTGGTTATACCGTGGGGGGCAATGTATCGCAGATATATTACAGGTGTTGTGATAACCAAATTTTACCGTTACGGTGGTTACTTGCATGGATTCTTTTTCTATTTTTAATTCTTCATGATGTTTGATATTATCCCAAATAAATATAGCTGACCCTCCTCTTGCTCGTTTTGCGGGATGAGTGGTATAGTAACAAATATATCTCCCGATTGATACGTAGGAGCTGCTGGTAAGATGTGTTTCTGATATTAAGCATATATCAATTTTCTCGGTTTTTAAAAATAGTTCTAATTCTTCTAGGTGTTGTGTGATCCGTTTGCATTCCATATGGCTGTTCTTAATGAGTAGTTTTGATGTCTGGTTTCTGCTCCGGAATTATGAATTGAACTATTTATTGCATACATTATTTATATTTAACTATTTTGGAGTTTGGTATTTCCAGCAGATTAAGTCGATCCAGAATTAACAATCATTAATGACAATCGAGAATGACAGAGCTCCAATGTGACTAATGCGGAACCATCAGTGGTTAGACAGATTCGATTTCAACCACCTGATAGAAGTAGAAGGGAGGTTCAGCTTCTCAAGCATTTCAACTAGAATTGAGTGATCAACCTTTGAAATTTTTTGGAAAACTCTGTAACATTATAGAACAGATGACCGCCGAAGGGACTCAAATTAGTGACTGTCGATCTGCTAGAGAAAAATTCGTGACCCGGAGAGATTAAAGTTTTTAGCTGAAAGAATAGCGATTTACATGGTAATTCCGAGAACATGGTAATTCCGCGGTAGTTGCTGACGTCGCACTTTTTCTCTGACTTAGAAATTAAAGAGAAGAAATGAAGGATATTTTCCATTTGTGTCGAAAGAAGCCAATCAGTACGCCAAAATTCACACAAAAATTCTATGAAAATATTTTTACTAATTTTCTATTCCCAGTTAAAGCGAGCTACTAGAACTACCATGTTTTATAACGGAAATCGACAAGCCGATTGAGGTGTGCCTGTTATTAGATTTAAAAATTACTTTTGACTCAGTAGACCATGATATATCATGCTCACCAAGCTTAAGGCCTGTTGCACACTTGAGCTATGTTTTTTGTCTGATTTGAGCTATTTTTTCATTTTACAGCTTCCCGTTTTGGTTTCCAAAACTGAAATAAGCGAAATATTGTAGATACATCTCAGGATCAACCCAATCTGTAAAGCAATATATTTAGATATTTTATTTACGTCTTGAAGATAAAAAATTAGCTCACATCGCTAACAAAATGAGTGATGTCGGGTTTGTTGCTATCCCATAGGTTCAATATAGCATTTAAATAAATTAGGGCATACGAGGAGCTTGGGCTAAACTTTGCGAATTCAGTTTCACTTACTTCGCCTTTGTAAAATAATCCGAGAATCGGCCTAAGGCCCGTTCCACACTTCAGCTATGTTTTTTTCACTGATGTGAGTGAATTTTACAGATTCCCGTTTTGGTTTCCAAAACTCAAAAAAGAGAAACATTGTAGTTTTTCTCTTCGACGGAGGGTCATAGATGTGTTCCACTTTACCACAGATCGTAATGTGTTAATGAAAATTCCCTTTGTATCCTGCCCCTATCGGGATTCAAACTCGGTAGCTCCCGATTCAAACGCTAAAGCTTTAACCACTGTCCCATTTGGTCGGCATGTTCTGAATTTAGTGAAATAGTGGCTTAATAACAACTGAAGTATCTGTTGTTTACCAATACAACTCTTTCCTAAACGATCACCATCAAACGTATTATTTCTTATGATGGAGTAGTATTGGAGTAAGTAAATTCTTTCAAATGCCTGTAGTTCTAGGCTTCTGGACAAAAATTTAAATAAAAACTTTATCATATTGATCCGGCCAACGCAAGGATTCATCTCTATATACTGTATTTCCTATTTTCCCCATATCTAGCCAAAGAGCTCTTTGATTCTAATTTATAATTTTTCATCCTACCACAACTAACATACTTATGCTGTGTGCCTCAGAAGACTTTTCAAACTAAACTTTTCAATATACTAATAGTTCAAACAATATACCAACAGATGTTCCTAGCATAAAAGTCTTCATCTGTGCCTCACATCAACTAAACTAATATAAGTGTCATCCGAAGTTTATAAAAATATAAACAAAAATAAAATATGAAGAATCTTAAAAACAGTTAAATATATTTATAATAAAAAATGATATTGCCACATTTATTGTTTACCAACATTCTGTTGACTTATTACAAGTATACATTACTTAGAAGTTGCCGTAAAATAAATAAACGGAGACGATTATTAATAGTAATTTATGAAATATATAATTTGTGAGGTTAAGTTATAGCAATATATTTTTCTTATTTGTAGTGGCCACGAAATTATTACCAAAGTGATATATACAAAAAGATATTGTCTAAAGACAATTGGTATATCCGATAACACCTAAGAGTATCAGCTGATTCTCTAGATAAAATTTGTGAATTACTTGTAGAGCAGCAAACCATGAAAGGTTTTAAATTCACACTACGATTTCGAGTTTCTGTGTTTTTGTATTGGTTTGCCAGCGGAGCGAGCTATCGGGTTACCGGTGTAAGCTTCAATATATCAAGATATTCAGTTAGAACAATTGTTCACAAACTGTTGGATATGTTTGTCAAGCTTGCTCCCAAAGTCATAAAATTGCCCCGCTTGGATTCATATAGGGCAATTGGCGAAAAATTTAATCAGCGATCAGGTACATCAATATTTTCGAAAGCACTAGGGGCTATTGATGGCTGTCATATTAAAATTGTTGTACCAACTAGATTACATAGTCAATACATAAATAGAAAATTAGATTACAGCATTAATTTAATGGCGGTATGTGATAGTTCAGGCAAATTTCTTAACATCTGTTGCGGCTACCCGGGTTCGGTACATGATCAGAGGGTGTTATGGAATAGCCAATTATATCTGAAAAGATCATTCCCCGCAAACGACTATTTTCTTTTGGGTGACAGTGGTTACAAGTGTTCTCTTGACCCTATAGCTATTATATTACACCGTTTAATAGAAGAGATAATTTAACAGCATTAGAGAACAAATTTAACCAAGTACATAGCAAGGCCCGAAGCATCATCGAAAATGCTTTCGGGGGTAATTTTTCCAAAATCACTGGAGCTGAACCTTTCAAATTGTGTGAAAGTAATAACAGCATGTTGTGTAATGCACAATATTTGTATCAACGATACATTTGAGTTGGAGCCGTTCGAAGAAGTGTTAGGCGATGATAATACCAGTGAACCAAATGATGAAAGTGCTCTCGAGTTTCGCAGGAACCTGTTGCAGAGATTGCCGTAGATATATTATTAAATGAATATTATATAATAAATCAACATTAATTTCATTAACAATTCAATCTTTTATTTCATACAATATTATTTATAAAAAACATTATTTATAGAAAAATAAAATTATTTCAGCCTTATAAAAACAGGTAAATTTATCATATCGCAATTCATATTATATAAATCATCCTATTATTAGTTAATATCACTGTCATCGCTACTAGAGAGCTCAATCAAAGTCGACATATACTTTATGTATAATTTGATGGCTCTCTCTAGTAGCTTTAACTGTTTGGCATCGTCTGTTCGGTCGTCACGTTTTCGTTTACGCCCGTGTTACGTTGATGGTACTATATGACTAGCCGATGCGATGTTATCGGATTCAGTATCCACCATAAGGGGCGGATTTATACTATGCCGTGCCGAGCAGTACTCGTGCAGCACTTCGAAGTACGGCCAAGTGCCCGCTTTGGGACCTGTATCTTCCGTCCCCATGCCTGTTGGCGGCTCAATTATTGTCTAAAAATAAGAAATTTTGTAAATTCAATTACTGTGGCATATTTAGTTATCAAAAATTACCTTATATCGATCCATTAAGTTGCTCCATTTTTTTTAATTTTCTCCAATTACGTTCCTGTAAATCGGCTTCTAATCCAACTTTTCTGTAAAATAAATTAACATTATAACTTACACACAATCCTCGTAAATGACATGAATAGGTATATCATACTCCCAACTGGTTTTTAAATCAAACATTTTGCCATTAAATAAATGTTCAAGTTTAATTCTGGCTTGGATAAATCTCTCAGTCTCGTCTTGTGTCCCTACATATGTATAATGTATATGAAAAATATTTTTCGATATTTAGTACATCTACATAATAATGTACATTATATAGAATTTAATTAATAATACAAATAAACTTACATCGAATAGAGTACGGCCGTTTTTCCATTTTTTCTTTGTATAATATTATCTAAACGTCAAAATAAATTATGTACATTATTATTTTAGCACGGCATACTTTATGAAAATAAAAATTAACATACAAGTCATACAATAAAATGAAAAGTCTGAAAAGTATCCTCACGAGTTGATTTTTTAATTATTGCCTATGAGACAGTAGTGGAAGCTTCAAAATTTGAAAAGTTTAGTTTGGAAAGTCTTCTGAGGCACACAGCATAAACCTTGTTTAGAGTGGGAGTTTGGGCTTTCGTTGTAATGAATTAGAAATACTACAAAAAGGGGGTTTAAAATACTTGTACTGGGAGAGGATTTTTATACAAGAATGGTTTGTCTAGATTCCCCTTACACTGGCTTATCACTTTCGGTTGTATTTTACTTAAATACATTACACCTTTACATTAGACACATTTGTGAACTATTACACTGTTTCATTCACTAGAATTTAAAATTTCGTCAGTTCGAAACGAAACTTTTAAACCCCTCGGGTTCTTAAATCTGTATTAAAGAAAAACTGATATGATTAATTGCCATTTTCTAGCATACCTTTATCGTTATATTGTTATAGATTAAGTTCCTCTGGCACAGAAATAAATTAATCAACAATTAATCATAGTTTCAAAAATGTTAATTGTCTACTCTAACTAATTGAATTGCTAATCACGAAAATTATCATATAATTCCACTAACTATAAAGTCAATCTTCAAACTAATTATGTTCTGATTGCCGTATTTTGTGGAAACTTTGTTGTATACCACTATACCAGTGTAGAAGGCACACAAGCAATTAATTTATAAAACAAAGAATAAATTAAATATTTTACATTAACCTTGTCTTTTGTGTAATCTCTTTACGACAATCTAGATTTCTATATTAAGTCGTGAGTCTAGAAGGGAAATTTTTATGGGTATATGTGCAGTGTTTAATGCGATATTTGCATTGTGTCTTCAACATTTACTCTAGACATTTTAGCCTTGAATGCCAATATGTAGATGTTGTGGGAAAATTTATTGTCTGGTTTCGTTGTCTTGTTCCACAGGTAATCTTGTTTGACTGAAAACATGTAAATTATTTTGTTTTTGAGATCATTAAATTACAGAGTGATATTAACATAATGCGATTAGCACGTAGTATATTTCTTGATTTTGTAGCACTTTATCTTTTCTCTAAGTATCAACTTGCTGAACCCTTATGAGAATAATTTTATCTATGTTTGTATGAATTTCGGTTGCATTCTACAACTGGTCTGTACCTACTCAAAACACATAATTAAAACCATAATGCTTTAAAAAATGAATAGTTTGGCTCAAATTATGTTAAATGACTCATTATTATGGATTCTTGTATACATTTATTCACAAGTATAAATTTCCCTTGTCCATTAATTAAATTGTAAAATGTCGCAATTTATATTTAGGGACGTTGTTGAAGCACATAAACTTGTTCTTATTAATTTATGCATCCTCCCAATTGATATCCAAATGCTCACACCTTGTAAAAACAGGCATTGGTCTATTTTCTTCATTTTCATTTGGTATAATTAAATTTTGTACATTCAAATCATTTTCGTCGATCCATTCTGCTACTTCAAGCTGGTCTGTTTGAATTAAAATAGCCATCATCTCTCGTTGTTTGTTGGCCGCAATTCGTGTAGGACTAATTTTTTGCATGTTGAACAGTTTAGAACTATAGCAGCTGTTTGTACACCATGTACAGTTACATGCTTCTTAAGCATAATATTCGATGCAAAATATACAAGACAAACTTTACAAATTCTGTTCTCAAGTTCATTCTGGAATTTCATTCTGCAATACATATCGTAAGGAAATGTCTTAAATTTGGAATCCGTTTGAAGCATACTTCGCAAATTTAATACTTTTGTGATGAATAATGGAGCAAAATTATAATTTTGCTCTTGTTTCGCTTCTAATAATTTTAATCCAACAGAAGTTTGTGACAGTAGCACTGATGGTGGGAGAAATCTTTCACATAATACATATATTAAAAATTGAACTACGTGGTTCCGAACAGCAATTTAGATTAAAACATTTTACAATTTCAAGACAATATTGAATCGTTCTGACGTATCTGCAAGCTATTCGGATTTAGTTAGTTTTTCGAATTTCGAGAATTAGCATCAATTTCAGAAGCATCTGGTTGGACATATTTGCATACAATTGGATATCCTTCATTAATAATTTCATTCCAAATTTCTACCAAAGTATTAGCAGCAAACACAAAATTTTCCAATTCAAGTTTGTTATCGATGGTTCGTCCTTGAGCGTCTAGATGACTACCAAATTTTTCACGTGGCGATATAACACCCGATAGTTTTTTGCTTAATGGTGCCATTCTTCAAAGTACTTTACCAGGTGCATTTGTTGCAATAAAAATTGCATCTAAATTATATTTGATGAAGTGATGAATTGCAACATCTATATACTTATGTTTTTGATATCTGGGGTTTTCATCTGGGCCTCAATCTACATTTAAAATAAAAATTGGTTTAATTTTATTCGCATATTTAACGAGTGATTTAAATTCTTGAAGTTAAACTAATTTATCCATGTCCAAACAATGCGATATATGCGGTTGGCGAAGAATGTTTTGCAGAACGGATTGCGATAAAAGTAGGCTTAAGAAAAACACTTCATTGGGCCTAAGTAAATTATAGCAATTTCTTCTAAATATAGAATTGTTGTATTGCAGAAAAGTCCATCTGGATGGCGAATATGATTGTTTTGATTTGAGCGCGAATTAATTTAACTGGCACATTTCGAACATGCCTCTTACCTTCTGTCGACGAACTTTTTTTTTGGTAATAAACGTAAATAAACTCCATTCCTACTAATAATAAATCATTTGGTGTTTAGTTCGGTTGCTAGCTCATCTAAGTTTGAACACATCGATAAATATCTTCATTACGTTTTTCATGGGATGCAGCACAATGAACCGCGATATTAACTATAGTTAATAATAATGGTGGATCAACTTCAAGTCGAGGCCTGCCGACAACATCCCGCTTCTTTAACGGAACTCTTATTCCTGGGTTGTTTTCGCAAATTTTTGTCAGTTTCCGTTTTCGTTCGTTTCTGGATATTTGTTGCCGCTCTTGATCATTCCCTTTAATCAAAATTTTTTTTTCTAGGCTTTGTTCCTCTTGTTTAAGTTTACCTCATCTTGAATTCATCTTCCGTTTTGCTTTTAGAGATGAAGCGGAAGGAATACTTGGCTTATCGTCATTATTAGTCTGATGTAGTCTGATTTGAAGAACTGGTTGCAAGTTTTTCAGATGCAGAAGGCTTACATATGACAGGTAGTTTACTCCAGAAATTCAATAAAGTGCCCTTGTTTTTTAGATTTTGTGATTCATTTTACTTTATCAATGACTTGATAGATTCAAAATCTTCATTACATTTTGCTTCATGCCATATTTTTGTAGCTTCGGTTTGCAAGTCGGATTTAGTTTTTTGAGGATAAGCTTTAATAAGCGATTTGAACAATTTTTGATATAATTAATTTTTATCCATTATTAAAGCCTTACAATTTTTGTAAGTTTTATTGATAAACTCATTCGGTAATTACTACAGCATATGTCGGTAATAAAACACTTTTAAATACAACAAAAAAGTTAAAGTTGGATGTGCATCCATCACAAAACAACCTTACCCATAAACTAAAAACAATATGAAAATGTCCAGTGGCCCTATTCTGGCTTTCCCTGGGAATAGGGAATTGGGAAAAATATGTTCATAGCATTTTTGTTAAAATTATACTTTTCTGGCCTACTGAAAGAATAAGTTTAGTGCAAAAATTTTCAAAACAAAGTGATTTGGGAAACTTTTGTTCCACAAAATTTTTGTAGGGAAAAAAATTTTCCCATTTAACTTTGTTTCGAAAATATTAACACCAATTATGTTCCGTCAGTAGGCCAGACAAATACAATTTAAACAAAAATGCTATGAAAATATTTTTCCCAATTCTCTATTCCCAGGGAAAGCCGAAATAGGGCCACAGGGGGCCTATTTGGGAAATCGATTCGAATTTCTTTTCGATTCGATTGATCAATTCGATTCGAACATGATTTGGTATTTGGGAATTCGATCGAAAATAAAAATTTACACTGTCAAATAAAGACTAGGGAAATTATTTTTAATCATTATACCTGTAATAAAAATTTGAATCTGGGCGATATTTTGACGTTTAATTGCAATTATATTTTTTTTTTGGTGTTTGTCAGTAATATGGATTCTGTTGCCGAAAGAAAAACTTTGGCGGCAACGCCTTAAAAACGTTCGTGTGGCTAAGGAACAATTACATCAAGCTGAATGGGTACTACATGATCGCCAACAAGAAATCGAGTTCGTTAAGCAAGTCGAACAAGAACAGGAAAAATGTGTCCGCATCGCCAGAGACTATATCGAAAAGAATGTTCACTATTTACCTTTGCATCCTCATATTCCGCTCATGAAGAGAAATTGATTGTCTTTGTAAATTGAATTTATTTTAATATATTTTATTTACATGTTAAATTTTTCATTTGAATACATCACATATGAGTTTGTTCCGATGATTTCCCTCCATTTTCCGCATTTTTTTGATTGTTGGCCGTGGCGGGAACCTGCAGATCAATTTCGATCATTCCATCTTCAGGTGAATGGATTTTAACAGATTATCGAAAGACGCTGTTAAATATTTAATGGATGAAATTGTCGTTCATTTACCTACTCCTTCAAGATCGGCATTCCATAATATTCTCAAACTTCAAGATTTATGGCACAAGGTAGCTACCAACATAGTGTTGGTCAAGATTTTTTAATTGGGCTATCTCAACCATCCATATCGACTGCATTAAGTGAGGTACTTTCTGTGATGGAAGATAAAGTTTGCTTTAAATGGATTTCTTGCAGAGAGAAACAAGAAACAGTTAATTATTTTTACAATAAAACTGTATTTCCCGGAGTAATTGGCTGCGTGGACGGAACTCACATTAATATCATGCGCGCAATAGTGAATGAACCTCTCCATTTTAATAGGATGCTTCCTTTGCATTTGGCTTCGTGAACAAAACTAACTACGAATAAAAATTCGTTCATGATCGTAGAATTATTAGAAATTTTCAATCGTTCCTTAGTTATACGTTTTCATTTAAATAAAATTCGATTTCGAATTCCTAAATACCGATGATTCGAAAATGCTGTTCGATTGATCGAATTCGATTTCCCAAATAGGCCTCCAGTTATTCAGTTATCTTACTTCAAAAGAGAGTTAAAACGCTACGCTCTATACTCCTACACGTTATTTTCTTTGTTTCAATTTCTTCTCATCCATGCATTTATTGCTCATTGATTACACTTACAGTGAATATTCAGTAATCATATGAAATGCGATGACAATTGTAGGCATTCTATTTTTTAATTATAACGTGACGTGACTATGAGGAGGGGAGGAGGTTGTATAGAATGTGTCACTCTGTGACATAGAGGAGGAGGGGGGGGGGAGGTGGTAAATAATAGGCAAAATTTGTGTGACATCATTAAAGAACGTCCCTTGGTTGGTTTCATTTACATTTTTACGTATTTACCTTAGAACACAACCTCGCAATACTTGGTTTTCGTAGTAAGCAACTTTTCGTGCTTGCGTTAATTTTATTTTCTTCATTTTTATTCAATTATCTGTACTATCATTAGGCAAGCTATTAATCTATTAATTACTTCTAAGAAGAAAGTTCGCTATAATTTGTGTTCAGTACGAGAAGAGTTCACAATCCTTAAGAAAAATAAAGAACGCAATGAAACAGTACAAACCAATACCAACGGCATCTGAACTTGTAATCATAACTCGTGTCATAATAAATCGAATTCGCCATTCCTCCACCATACGCCTACGCAACACCATTGAATCGTTTAGGAAGTAAAGCATACTTGTTTCCTAAAACTACGATGGATGTTGCGAAACGTCAACTTAAGAGAAAACCAACAAAATTTGTGCTCGATTTAGTTTAGTCACAAATTGAGTCAGTTAGTCCTAACTGATCTCAGATTCGAAAAGCCTGCACGTATTAATGTTTTATTGAATTCTAATTTTTACGATGATTTGCATCAGTGATCAAGGATCTGTCAAACACTATCAGAGGGTGAATTTTGTAAGCATTATGACTTTGACTTACGACGTCGTACGACGTTATAAGGCTTTCTGATTTAAAGCATTTTGAGTTGTCGTAATTGTGACGTTTTGAAATTTTCCTTCTCATTGAAAATTTGTCAAAATGAGTCGAAAGTTGTAAGTTGTACTCGTTAAGCTCGTTATGTTCACATACTTTGCCCCAGAAAACCGTTTGGCTGTGTGATTTCGATTCCAACCCAAATGTTTACCTCTTCTCCAATAGTGAAGGATGAAAAGGGCGAAGAAATCTACGAATATGAATTACTCTTTTGAGAAACGACGAGGTAGGACCCCAAAAAACGGTACGTGGTACACCTGCGCATAACGGAGGCACAACTTCCTAACAGCTAGACAGGAAACGAATCCTGGAAAGAACGATATATCCAGTTCATGGTCGAGTACTTCAGCAGGCGTCACATGATAAGAGCTGCTCATCACGCGAGTCGATACTACTTACCCTACCACGCGTGATGTTGCAAAAAATCGAGGTTATCATACCCATTTGTGCTATGTTTGGGAACACGCTTTGAATCAGTTCTTCTTTGGGCTATGTAATACCACAAAAAGTGGTCGGTAGTGTTATGAAGCTAATTAAAATATCGATTGGCATTTTCCCATTTCCGATGTTTAACAAATGTTTTGAAAACACATTTTCTGATGGATCGTTTTTCGATTGAACACGCACATATTTAGTGAGCTCTCCCCAAATTTGGAGATTTGAAATACGCATCGGCATGAGTATTAGATCGAGGAATAATAAATATTTGTCAAAAGTCATCTGCTAACAGTATCATGGCACCACCAAACAGTGCCTGATTTTCTCGTAAATCCTGAAATGTTATATGAAACGTTGACCATTTTCATTTTTGGCAGGGTGCGTTAATGTTAAATGTATCACATGGCCCTTGGATCATATTCGTTGTAAAAACTTCAATCAATTCTGGGTCGATTGTTTGATATGGAATTTCCGCTGAGATCACATTATCAATTTCATCCTGTGTTATATTGTGAATCAAACAAAACAAAATCTGTGTATGAGGTAATCCTCTTATTCGCCATTCAAACAAAATACACTCAGCAATGTGACTCTCCAAATACGTGATGTTTAACATTGAAGTCTGTAAGTGTTTTCGTTATTTGTTTGAATACACGTGCCGTTATGTCGTGACGATCTGTTGGCAATTGCCAACCGGTTAATAAATTATCTATGATTTCTTCTACAAGATAAGTAAATTAGTGCCAAAAAATTACTGCCAATTGCTCGAGTCGTATCTCTCTAAACGAATTTTTAGAGTATCACATGAAGTAACATACTCCAACTTTTACCCAGCCATAGCAGGGGTGCCCCAGGGTAGCGTATTCGGACCCATCCTATATCTACTTTACACTTCTGATATACCGACAACGGAAACAACCTTCATTGGAACTTTTGCTGATGATACCGCAGTATTGGCATCAAGCGAATCGCAGAAGCAAGCAGTAGAATACTTACAGCACGCACTCGATAAAATCAGCCAATGGACCAGGGATTGGAAAATAAAGCTTAACGAGCTGAAATCAGTACATGTAACATACACGTTGCGGCACAAAAATAGCAACATCCATACATTTCTCAATGGGGTACAAATTCCCCAAGCTGAATCCGCAAAATATCTCGGATTGCATCTCGATTCAAGATTGAACTGGAAATATCACGTTAGACAAAAAGCAGAGCAAATGAAAATGAAACAACGTGAGATGTACTGGCTAATAGGAAGACATTCTAAGCTTAGCCTGTACTGTAAACGCCTGATCTACGTAACAATAATTAAACCAATTTGGACGTATGGTATCCAGCTCTGGGGCTGTACTAAACAATCAAATCGTTTAATTATTCAACGTTGTCAAAACAAATTTCTACGTACAATAACGAATGCTTACCTCTACGTAACCAACGAGGAATTACACAAAGACCTAAATGTCAAATGGATTGATGAAGTGATCCAGGAATTTGCAATCAAACATGAAAGAAGGTTACTGCAATATACCAACAGTGAAGCAATACAACTTCTTGACATAACACAAGAACTGAGACGCCTTAAAAGAATTAAACCGCATGAGCTAGTCATCTAATAAATAAAGTTTCATTATTGGGAGCAGAATATTGATTTCTGTAAACCCACACTCGCTCCACTTATTAGTTTAAAATAAGTGCGTTATTATCATTAGTAATAAATTATCATGTGATAAGATTGTACTATTTAAATAAATAAAAAAAAAAATAATAAATTTGAAAATTTATACCAATAATTATTTTCAACTAATGGTAATTTTTTGTGTGTTTTATTTCTGTTATTGATATCATCAACAACTACTCGTTTCTTAGTTTTGCGTTCAACATGGCATTGTATATCTTGCCTTTCTGTAATTAGTCTGGTCGAATAATAATTATGTGTCGTTAATTTTGAGATAGTGCAAGGCTAACACATTATGAAAGGGGGCATACCTTACAGTAGATGCGTGGTATTGCCTATAGGGAGGGGTGGTGTAGCACGTGGTTTACAACAACTTAATCACAATGATAAAATGGCTGTGACGTGATTTCCCGATATCTAAATAAGATTGGTTATATGGTTTTGATTCTCCACATATCGGAAAGGTTAAGCAAATTGTTTCATATTTATTTTTCCCGCCCCTCGAAATTGTTAATATGGGTAACATAATGAGCAGCACTTCTCGATCATTGTAGCTGGTAACAAGAACGCTACTCACCGACTTCACCTAGCTTGGCAAATGTGCTGCTGTTACCGGTATATAGAGCTACAATGGTATTCTGTTAGCGGAGCGAAAACTCAACCAGAGAACCCGTTACAGTGTAAATGAGTTTCATCTAATCAGCGTCGAACAGCATGATTGTGTCTTATTCTTAATCGATCCTTGTTGTTACATACTTCTTGTGTTTCTTCTGCAGAGCTAGAGCGTTATCTTGAAATGCATTGTTAGACCAATCCTGTACGCCCTGTGTGCGCTACTCATCGCTTTCAACTCCTCTCTCAGACGCTTTGCATTTGGTTGCACGCGTATCTCAACTAAGACTACTTCTTTTTGGCGGCATTGTTTCCAAATATCGATAGGCCAACATCTCGACATAGGAATCATGATAATTTGAGATATTTTCCATTTTTGGGGAAAGTATCCACATCTCATAATCGCATTAAACATATTTTATTATATATTTTATGCATCTATCTGGTAATTCTTTGATCATTTTTCTAGTTATTAGATCATAACCTGGCTCTTTCTTAGGATTTATACTGTTTTTGAAAACCGTTTTGACACATTTCGATTTAAATTTTACTTGATTTGGGTTCGACTCGTCCCTCGTAAACTGTGGTAGTACGCAGTCATTATTTTGTTCGTTTGGGTTGAACCCTTTTTGTAGATGGTGGTTAGAGAAAGCGATAGCCTTTTCTAAGTCACTTCTGGCCCAGTGACCATCTGGTTTCCTTATCGATGGGTTCGATAGCCCGGCCCTTTTAAAATTTCTCGCTGCCTTCCAGAGTGAGTATATAGTAATCTGTTTTTTCTGTTGATGTGCGCTCACTTAGGTAATTCTGTATTCCTAAATTTTGTTCTTTCCGTATTGCTTCTCTTAGAGCTTTATAATAGCTCTAGTTTATTTCCATTTATGCAAAGGAGATTGCTGAAGCTGCCACGCCCGCCGAATATACCGCTTCTTTGCCAATATTTTTTGAATGGTATTTGAAAGCTTCTTATTTTATTCTGAATTTTTATTCTCCGGAATAACTTTTTTTTGCTGCCATTTACATTATTTGTCTTAAGTTTTCTATCGAGTAATCAATGTGTTCTGGCGTGCGAAGTGGGACATCCAGATGACAATTCACATTTACTATGTTTCTATAGAGAACCTATTTCGTTAGTTTGTTTGTTAAACCGTTGGGGTAATTCAGTTTTTAATGCTTGGGTACTTAGTGTTACTATTATTGGTGAGTGATCTGATGAAAAATCATGGCAGCCAACGATTTGAGGATTGGTGCGTGCTATTCCTCGTATTACACAGAAATCTATTAAATCGGGAATATTTTTTCTATCTGTAGGCCAATATGTGGATGATTTTAGAAAAATGTTGGAAGTACAACATAACCATACATCAACTATATATAGACTTTCGACAGGCATATGACAGCATAAACCGCGACAACCTTTGGGGCACCTTCATATGCCTAGGCATTCCAGAGAAACTCGTTTCGCTGTGTAAATTAACAACGTCTGGGTCTGTATGTAGAATCGTAATCGAGGAAAAGTAGTGAGGAAAAGCAACATCGAAACTTCAAGCTGTATATTTAATAAATCAGGCCAAATTCTTGGATATGCAGATAATATCGTGCTTCTTGGCCGAAGATCTAGCGATATCAAAAACAGTTTTGTACCGCTCAATTGCTGCGCAAGAAGACTTGGTTTGGAGGTGAACAGTAGCAAAATCAAATTTGTATCAACACCCAGTAACTTCTCTATGGTAAATCTCGGAATTGGCTACCAGAACCTTGATAGGGTTGAAAACTTTAAATATCTCGGGTCAGTTATATCATCATCGAATGACAAGCAGGCAGAAATAATAGCCCGAATCGCCGTCGCACAACGAGTTTTCTACGCCCAAACAATATTATTGCAATCTAAACACCTATCGCAGTCGTGCAAGCTCGCATACTTTATAAAGCACTCATAAGACCTGTGCTGGCTTTCGGAAGCGAGAGCTGGACCATGACGACTAACGATTGCAGATTGTTATCTACCTTCGAAAGGATGGTCATTCGTTCAATTTTTGGTCCAATTAAAGTTGCAAACAATGAATATCGGATTCGCATGAACCACGAGATAAAGCAAATTCTTGGAGGTTGCGATATTATCGAATTCATCAAATCCAATCAAGTTATATGGCTCGGCCACGTTACAAAGTCCCCACAACAACGGATGGATGATCAATAAAGTGTTCCATCAACAACCAGCCAGTGTGCGTCGTAGAGGAAGACCCCGACTGCGCTGGCGTGACGACGTCGAACAAGATCTACATACACTAGGATGTCGAAACTGGAGGACGAGAGCGATGGCTCGAGACGGATGGAGGACCATACCAAAATCTCTTCATGGGATTTGAAGCTAAAGAGAGAGAGAGAGAGAGGCCAATATGTGGGACGTCCAGATGATAAATAATCTACGTTTTTCTCGTTTATTGCTTCGTATAGTTGCTTGCTCTTGGGTGATGACAACTTCGAACCCCTTTGCACATGTTTAGCGTTGTAATCACCCCTGCTAGAAATTTGATTCCCAACTATGAATGTTTAGGAGCTCTTCATTAAAAAGGAACACCTGGTTGTGCAAAACTGATGGTAAACATGGCCCGCTGATTAAATTACATATTGTGCATTGCTCAGCTCTCATTTTAAGGTTTATTTTTCGTGTTTAAGATACAGTGCGCAACTCCTGTAACTTACATCGTGATTTTGACTAATAGATTAAAGCATTTCAATTTTTTACATCAAAATATAAGAAGCATGAGGAGAAATACAGATAAATTATTAGCTTACGTAGATTCTGTCAATGTGAAGCCACTGATTATCGGACTTTCGGAAATTTGGATTTCTGCGTCGAAAATGTATTTCTATAGTGTAGACGGCTACAATCTGTTTGTTAATGGCAATAATCTTAATCGATCCGGTGGAGTGGCAATATACGCTGCGAATACCTTGAATTGCAAACATTTTAATATTGATTATCCAAGCTTTAACGCGCTAGGCGTAATTTTCTCAATTAACTCCAAATTGATGTGTGTTCTATGCCTATATAGATTCGGTTATCTGAGTTTCTCAATGTTCCTTGACGATTTTACGAATCTTCTACGGAATTTATCGCATACTAACCTCTTAATTATGGGTGATTTTAATATCGACTTTTTACATACTAATCCCGAACTTGATAATTTTATAGTTTTATTGTCCAATCATGGTCTTGACATATTAATCTCCGAACCTACACGTATTACAAATAGCTCTGCTACGTGTATTGATAATGTTCTTTACCGACTCGACGAGAGGCATTTTCAAAAGGTTACATGTACGGTATTAGACTTGCGAGTTACAGACCACTGTCTTCTAGATGTAGAACTTTCAGCCAGGTTTGCTCTCAGTCCCCTCAAAAAAAAGAAAAAGCATGTACTTTCCTTTACTGATTATAGTAAACTAAAAAATTTACTCACATTTGAAGAATGGGGTGCGTTCTTAGTTGTAAAGATACATCAGTAGCGTTTGACAATTTCATAGACATTTTCTCTAACCATCTTAGTCAAACGAGATCAAAATCACATAAATTGAATGTATGGATGTCCAACTATCTATTAAATCTACTACGCAAACGAAATAAGTTTTGTCAATTAGCAAAAAAACATCCTACTAATTCCAGATTGCGAAACTACAGCTTGAAGTTGTGTGAGCTAGTACATCAAAATATAGATTTGTCCAAAAAACGATTTTACATAAATCAATTTCGTCTTAATGGTAAAAGTGCTCGCAAGAACTGGAAAACCGTTAACGAAATTATAACCGGGTATCCAGAGTCAAATGATATTAAAGAAATAAATTCTCAGTTAGGATACAATGTATCAGATCCAGCTACAATTGCCAATGAATTTAATGAATATTTTACGAGTGTAGGTTCAAATAACATCTCAACAGTTGATTTAGCTACCACTGACAAGGAACGACTAATTATGGACAGTAATAACACAGTAAACAGTTTTTATTTCTCTCCCATTACGCCCTGCGAATTATATTATGTGATAAATTCTTTGAAAGAAAAATCTTCTCCTGGGATAGATGGTATAACCAATAGTGTTATAAAGCCACTTGCCTGTTTCTTAGTGGATGTCCTAGCCTTTATTTTTAATTTTAGCGTGGAAACAGGAACGTTTCCGTTATTTCTCAAAAAAGCTGTAGTTATCCCACTTTTTAAAAAAGGTGATAAATCGTGTATTAAAAATTATCGCCCGATTTCACTCCTGTCTGTATTTTCGAAAATATTTGAAAAGATTATGAAAAAAAGAATTTTAGGTTTTTTAAATGTCAATAACTTACTCTCCGGATCACAATACGGGTTCAGAAAAAAAAGAACACCGAAAAAGCACTTTTATCGTTTCTGGATCAAATTACTGTCCATATGGATAATGGCCAAACTGTCTCAGCTTTATATATTGATATGACAAAGGCTTTTGACAGAGTTCATCATACCATCTTATTAAAGAAATTGTCCTGCTGGGGGTTCCGCGAGGCGATCCAGAAGTGGTTTAGTTCATACTTAAATGGTCGATCTCAATGTGTTAGAGTAAACGGACAGTTGAGTAATGAACTGGAGATCAGGATTGGGGTTCCGCAGGGTTCAGTGTTAGGACCATTGCTATTTTTAGTCTACATTAATGGAATATTTTCACAGAATTTCAATGGGTCCCCTACTGCATTTGCTGACGATGTATCTTTTACGTACTCCGGTCCCGACATTTCATACAATATTAATTGCATCCAG
The DNA here is from genome assembly GCA_947310385.1 of Nephrotoma appendiculata. Classification (NCBI taxonomy): domain Eukaryota; kingdom Metazoa; phylum Arthropoda; class Insecta; order Diptera; family Tipulidae; genus Nephrotoma; species Nephrotoma appendiculata. Next base: position 144,972,216 of record OX371223.1, read on the forward strand.
CAAGATTTAGTTTCATTGTCTATTTGGCTGAAAGCACATAACTTTCTGTTAAGTGATAAAACTAAATTCATGCATTTCAAACAACGAAACTCATCAGCATGTCCTATTAACTATCATGAATTCGGCTGTAATAGTAATATTCCATGCGCCTCAACTGGTTGCTTTCAGGTTAACCAAGTAAGCGAATTTAGATATTTGGGTATTATAATAGATGAAAAGCTGAACTGGAAGTCTCAAGTTGAAAGCTTGAAAATTAGACTTTTATTGGTTGCAAGGAAAATGTATGTCCTACGATTATATTGTCCAAATTATCTCCTGCGCATTGTGTATTGTGCCTTGGTTGACTCAATTCTCCAATATGGCTTATCTTGTTGGGGTGGGGCATGTCAGACTATATTAAACCCGGTGTATGTGCGTCAGAAGCATATAATTCGTATTATGGGTTTTAGAGCTACTCAAGACCCTTCTTGGCCTATATTTCAATAGTTAGAGTTATTGCCGTTACAACATTTATACGTTTTTAAGGTATTAAAACTATTTTACATAATTAGCGGAAATGATTTCGCAAACTACGCGGATTATAACCTTCGATCTAATTTCCAGTTCAAAAAAATGTTCCGAAATTTAAATCAAATCTCCGAAGGTCCTTCTTCAGTGTGATCTCTCCAATATTATTTAACAATTTGCCTACTCATTTAAGAATGTGTAGTGGTCTGTCTGTATTTTCCAAAACTCTTCTTATTTGGCTTAAGCAAACTAAACATATTCGGCACCTCTTCCCGTAAATGTGTCGATTCTCACTTTGTATACAAACTTTATATTTTGATTTTGTATTGGTATAGCGTAATATATTAAATAATAAGTTCTGCAACAAATTGATTCTATTCTTATGTAAACTGACATCAAAATTGAAATTGTAAATAGCAGTACAAAATATATTTAATAATCACATGGAATAGATTTCTTGTATTGATAGAATCGGTGCCCCTGAAACGAGTTCAATTTGAACCAAAGGGACACCTATCTTATCAACTTAATATTAAAAATTTAGAACATGTATGTATATATTTAATTATTTGTAAATAAATAAAGTTGATAATTGAAATTTAAAAAAAAAAAAAAAAATTCACCACAGTTATTACAATGTTTTACAGATGGATCGTTGCAACTTTGCGAGATTTGTCGCACTGTTTGGAGTAGAGAGTTCATCACAAATAACACAAACTTCATTTAAGGTGCAGTATGCTTTCGTGGGTCCATACTAGAGTTCGGTGTACTGCGTTTTCGTTTAACATTGCTAAATTTTCTGATGAATTAATTTTCTCTTCACTGTTTTGATTTTGATTTTTAAACGGCGGTATAATTAATTCTGTCGAAGCGGCACTTCTAATCACGGGCATAAGCGTTTTCTTTAGCTTGTGTTGAACTTTACCCACTTGGTTTAAACTTGCACTTGCAATACATGTTTATATTTTCTAAATGAAATGAAACTGGTTCAATTTTGTTGTTGTAGATTCTGTTCGGCGTTCGAAGAAGTCTTTTTTGGGGAGAAAAGGCCCATCATGTTTACATTATCACTTATTAAATTACAATTTTATATTAGTTTTTTGCACCGTGTGTATTTAATTGTAAAACCATTCACACAATTGAAAAAAAACGGGAAAGGTTCGGAACCGAACTCTATAACCATTTTTGTTACCTATAAAGACGTGATGTTTGATTTGCGTATTTCAAACACCACACCCACCCACATCCTACCACACCCAACCACATCCTACCACACCCACCTAACCCCACCTAAACTCTGCCCAAACCACTCTACCCATTTCAACACCACCTCCATATCCACTCCTACACACACACCACAGATACCATCCACACAAACCCTCACCCATCAAATCCCAATTCCCACACCAATCCCAAAACACCTCATCCCACTCGGCCGCTCCACCTCCCATACCACCCCTCCGACCACCCCACAACCACACCATCCACACAAACCCACATCCACACGAGATATATTTTAATTCCACATTCATATGCTCTTTGAAACCAAAATAGTATAGAAAAAAAAAAAAATTCTATCAATTTTAAGGGAGGGGGGAAGGGAGTAACAAAACCCTACATATCTCCGAACACCCTTAATACGGAAATGTCCAACTCAATAGGGTGCAATCCCATGAACTACTTGAACTTTTAGTGAAGGTTGATATCTCCATCCGTTCTCAAGTTATCGTGGATACAGACGGACGGACGGACAGATTGCAAACCGAAACCATATAGCATTTTACAGAAGGAATACAGAAGGAAGGAAAATGGGTTTCCCATAAACTGACCGAAGAGTTGACATCTGCATGAATTTGCTTTCTCGGTACAAAAGAACGAATTTTTTTTTTGTATAAAATCATTACGGGTGATGAAAATTGGATTATGTATGATAACCCTAAATGCAGAAAGCCATGGGCAAAAATGAATATCAGGCCAATGAAGTGTTACTGCGTGTCTGGTGGGTTTGGAAAGGAGCCATTTACTGCTTCTGGAACCTGGGCAAACTGTTACAGCTGGACGGTACCATGTCCAATTGATCAAATTAAATGATGCTCTGATGGAAAAAAGGCGGAAGTTGATATTGCTGCATGACAACGCTCGTCGATATACAGCAAAATCAACCCGCAGGTACTCATCTTCTCCTTAGGCTGGGAAGCTTTACAGTAAGCGGCGTATTCTCCAGAATTGGCTCCGTCTGATTACAATTTATTAAGATCGATGCCATCATACTTGAAAGGCCAATGGGTTCACGAAAGTTGAAGATGTGCAAAAATGGCTCGATGACTATTTTGCATCGAAACCACCAAATTTCTATCGCGAAGGCATTCTTCATCTAAATGGCGAATATTTCGATAAATTATCTTTGTAACAATTATATTTTCAATAAAGTTGATCTATAAGTAGAGTTCCAACTTACACACATAATACAATTCATGGATTTTATTATTATCCTCGATTTCGATTTCCGGAAAACTAGCATTTATTGGATTTTTAAATTTATGTACCAGCCGGTAATACCTATAGATTTCTCCGAACTCATTCCAATTTAATTTTGTTTGAACTCGATAAAAACAAGTAAGTTATTATACTTATACTTTGAGGTAGGACCGATCGTTACGTATTGATCAGTATATCAACTAAAAAGAGAGAAACCCGTAGATCAGCGGAAGACTATTTTCTAAATGATTAAAATAAATTCTGGTAGAAATGCTATAAAAAATCTAATTAATTTATAAATCAACGATATCATTAGCAAATTTCTCATAAAATTAATAAAAATCGATGTCCATTTACAAAATACATCCTTTTCCGATTCTCACCACAATAAATTTGTATTGCTTCTTATCGGCAGAATCATTCACATAAACCTCATAATTGACACAGTTCAATTTCCTTTTAGTTTATTGTGCATGACAAAATGGCTTGAAGACGTTAGACTTTGCGCTTTGTCGGAAGTAAATGTTTATACTTTATGGTTTTCTACAAACAAGTGAGTTTCACATCCACCATGCAATTATAGGCAAAACACTTTAAAGTGTTTTCATACCGTATAATTTACATATTACATATAATTAAGAAATATTACTTTTTTAAATTTCTTGTACTTGTACTACCAAACCACATAAAAACATTAAAGTTCATCGGCATTGGACCTAAAAATAAAATAAAATTTACGATTAATTTTACAACTTTATTATGTACTTAAGTTACGCCGACAACCGTTCGGTTACGGACGTGCTAATGTTATTATTAAAATAAAAAAAATATTGTTGGTAATTATTCATCTTTGTTTAGATTTATAATTATGGAAGTCGATTGTCCGCAAGTACTTATGATATTCGTTTTATTTAGTTAGTTGACCTAATTCTGATTTTAAACAGTACTAGACATTTATTATCTTCATACATGTAATTAAAAATATTATGTATTATCTCATCTATTTCGAGGTACTTACGAAAATCCGCTACATTACTCATAAAAATCATCACTATTGTTCATTGAACAAACAATCTGATGTATTTAGAACTCGATAATATCCCACAATAATGAATTTCTTAACTGTTACTTAATTATGTAAAGATTCACAAACTAAAATTTTTACTATATAAATCATAAATTATGTTAGAAATAAATTTTTTTTATTGATTTTACTGTGGTATAAAGAAGTGGCAGAGTAAGCAACGCGAATAAAATCAATTATCTATGGAAGCATAACACACACACACATGCTAGAAATATTAAGATGGTTTAATCTTTAACTGTAAGACAATAAATTATAAATCCATATGGTTCGTAGTGTGTTGTAAGATATAAACAAATTAATTATATTTAATTGCAACCGGACGTCATAATATTATACGTAATGTAGACATAAATTAGTAAAGTATCCGCCAACCCCAAAATATCAGATTTTGTTCGAGGTGCTGTTGCGGGTGTAACATTACACCGAACTCACTGTGACACCGATATTATAAAATCGTAATTCTAGATCACAATAAATTAGATCACAATACGCTAATTAATTGGCTAATAGCTATGAGATTTTACTATTACCATAACCGAAAATGATGATGTCGATGCTCTATTTGAAAATTTCTTTAGTTTTAACTGTAACACCTTTCTGGGAATACAAAACAGATTTAATTATATGATTACGATTTTAATTATATTTTTGGCGTGAATCTTTGTTACCACAGAGAACTGAAATTAGATAGAAAAAATTAAATGATGAGAGATTGACACCTTGCGATATGATGTTGCAGTACGGTTCGATCAATATAATGAAAGGTTTAAAGCTGTTGATTAGAAGCTGTACAAAATTATTTATAAATGAACAGCAATGTTATGACGTTCATGTCATCAGGCTTTTTAAAATTTCTCTCGTGATATGTCTATGATTAAATTCTTTTGTTCTCGAAATACTAATGTTGATTTCGATTGAAGGAAAAATGTTACACAGAGGGTAAAAGTGGTACTCCAACTGCTGTCAAAATGTTCGATTGAAACAAAAAAATACCACAAGGGTAATATTTTGCTACACCCAGGGTAATTTTCTCTACTCCAGGTTTTTTGATCGAGTAAACCATTTTTTGTTCTTGCCATACGCCATTTTTTTCTATACTTGTCAAAACATACATGTTTATTAATCGGGAACTTTAATCCGAGTCGAGTATGTATTACGTTATGGAAGAGATTTTAAATAACATTTACTTCACATCAACATAATCATTCTCCTCAGATTCATCCGTTGAGGAGTTTTTGGTACAAACAATTGTCAATCATCGACATGACATGACAGAAATCATGAGTGAATCGAGTGTGTCCAATTCGGAGCCTAGCAAGAATAATGCTTTCATAACGGGTTTTTTTGTTGATGTTTCCCAAGGTGCTGTTATTTTATTAATCTCACGTAATTTATGGTCAATACATTCATCCCATCTGTCATTCCGTTTTTTCATTAGGTTACGCTTTACATGTTTTTTAAGATCATAAATCAGAATATGTTCCTGTATTATTTCATGTTGGTTTTCTGGTGACTTTGACAGAAAGTCAGCTTGCTCATTACCGTAAATTCTTTTGTGGCTAGGAAACCCACAAGTTTATAATGTTTTTATCACAGAGGGAATGCAAGTTTTCTTGTATGCTTGAATACTGAGATTTTGTATTTGGAGAGTTATTAGGCATGAATAGAAATCAGAGACTATAACAAATCGGGTGAAATTAGATTTGGATGCATTGAATAAAGCAATTTGAAGTCATACAGCTTCTTCAGTTGAATAGATAGACATGGTATTTGAGAGTTTATAGTTTTCCTGGTGTATTTTGCGTTTTCTTGAAATCAGGCATTCGATATAAACTGGTACATGGTCATTGTGCACCTAATTTTTAGGTAATGCTCATAGAACTGTTATTCGGAGCAGCTTAGGTGTTGTTGGTTGTTGCATATAAATCGCCGAATAAACGTTTCCTTGAAGATTTTGGGACCTTCTTGCAAAATTATAGTGTTAACTATAATGATATTGTACTGTGCGGTGATGACTCCAATTGTGACCTCAAAGAAACTAAATCGACAACGAAGAAATTTAAAAGGTTGTTAACTGAATTTTCTCTCATTCCTGTGAACACCGGGCCAACATATTTCACGTCACACTCTAGTTCATTATTGGACTGTATTATTTCTAATACGGATAATATTGTATTTCATAACCAAATCTCGGTTGGATTTAGTGATCACGATCTTCTTTATTTTTTCTATGATATTAAACATGAGAGATCTATTCCTAAAATTTCATTTCGTGACTACAATAGCATTAGGTTATCAGACTTGCTTGATAAATGTAATAATTTAAATTGGAGCATATGGTTTACAATTTTAACAACCCTGTTGATAAAGTAGAATACTTTACAGAACTAGTTGTAGACTTGTTTGAGGAATTTGTGCCACTAAGGACTATATCACCCAAACCTAAACAGCCGCCTTGGTTCAATGATGAGATCAGGGATTTTATTTTACGTCAGTGGAAGCGTACAAGGAGAGTTGAACTGTACCAAGAATATAAAGCTGTACGAAATAGGAGTAATAATATTATAAAACGCACAAAGGCCAAATATTTTTCATCTATATTGCACCCATCCCTTCCTTCAAAAGTTTTTTGGAAAATTTAAAATCTGTTGGTCCCTTTCTATCATTCAACGAAAAACCATCTACACAATTTTCTACAAATGAGTTCAATAATTATTTTTTTCTTAACAGTGCACGTTCAGCGGGGTTACTAACTGTTGATGTATTAATGAACTCTAGTTCGATGGAAGGTAACTTTAGTTTTAATAACATCGATATCACTGACCTTATGGATGCTTTAGATTCCGTTAAATCAAACGCTGTTGGAGTGGGCGAAATACCAATTAAGTTTGTTAGACTTATTTTATCAAAGGTTGATTGCTACTTACTACATATTTTCAATAGCTTAATAACGTTTTCTAATTTTCCAGAGAGTTGGAAGCAATCAATTATTAATCCCATTCCCAAGAATAAAAATCCAAAATGCTTATCTGATTTTCGGCCTATTAGTCTGCTTCCTGCTGTGTCTAAAGTTTTTGAAAAAATACTACAATCACAAATATTAACTTACGTTGAATCGGAAAATTTACTATCAATGTACCAGTCTGCGTACACATGTCATTTCAGCACTAATAGTGCTTTACTACATATCAATGACGACATCCGCAGGGCCATAGATAAGGGTTATCTTTGTACGCTGGTTCTTCTAGACTTTAGTAAAGCTTTCGATCGATCGAAATTTCGATGAAATTGAACTAATTCAGGAATTTCAAGCTCGTCTTATACTAATTGCGGTGTTCCCCAGGGATCGGTATTAGGTCCTTTTCTATATGTATATAAACGACCTACCTGCAGTTATCACTCAATGCAAATATCACATTTTCGCGAACGACCTGCAAATTTATAGATTTTGTAGGCCCAACGAGATAACAAATTCTATCGGAACTGTTAATTTCGATATTCAATTGATTACAAAATGGTCTATAGAAAATAATCTTCAACTTAATGCTGGAAAAACCAAATCTATTATTATATCTTCTACAATTTGTGATACGCACAACCTACTTAAAATCAGCGTACTAGGAGAGGAAGTTGATTTCTCTGATTCTGTGAATAATTTAGGATTAAATTTTGACAAGTGCTTATGCTGGAGTTACCACATCGAAACAGTTTGTAATCTAGTAAAATTTTTATTAAGAATGTTATGGGCTACCACGAAGTGTTTATTGTCTACTTTGAATTAAAGAAGAAGGACTTGTGTGAGATACGTATACGGGCTAAGAAAGTACGACCACTTCTCGAATTTGACTAATTCATGGTTAGTTGGTTGTTCTCTTGGTGAATTCTATGAGTTTCGAGTTTGTTTATACATTTTCAAGTTCTTAAAGAATAAACAACCCATCTATACTGTAGGGAAATGGGTTTCGTCTTCCAATCGTCGCATTCATCTTTTGAATTCGGCTATAAACAAATGCAATCTGATGAATCCATCATTTTTTGTGAGGGGAGTTAGCATGTAGAATTCGTTAAGTAATAACGTTAAGAAATCTAGATCCTCTGCCGTGTTTCGGAAAAAATACTTTTTGCAGCTTAATAATATCAAAATTCTATTTTTTGCCAATTTCAAGTTGATGAATCGTCAAAATGTTGCTGCACACCTACAAGTTAATTCAATAAATAAATTAAAATAAGTAGTTGCCACTAATGTAATAAGTTCATAAGAACTTTAAACATTTATATTAAAATAAAATAAAATAAATAAATAAATAAATGTAATTCATGATAAATTCCTACTCCAACCCTGTCATTTGTCTTTGAACCATCATTATATATAAATTGAAAATTTTGATATTGGGCTTAAATATATTTCACGTGTGTGTGATAAATAGAATTATTTGTCATAGTCTTTGGAAGTGCTAATCAATCTTTAATTACAAAAGGCAGCTTTAATTCCCAAGGAGGTATTTTTTGTGGATGATGCATCATTGGATTTGGTATTACAAGGTTATAGTATTGAATTTGAAATAAAATGGTTTTAAATATAGAACCGGTGGGCATTGACCCTCGTAATACATGAAACGCTTTTATTTGTAAGAGATGGTCTAAGTAGGTAGATATTTTGGAAATGAAATTTATTGAAGTTATGGCACGACGATAAGGGAGAGGATTTGATCCAGAATCACAAAAGATGCTCTCGACTGAGCTGCTTCTGAAAGCGATAAAGATAAAATAGATAAATCAAAGAATTCTAGACTTTCAGTAGTCAATTTCTATCAGAACCCCAATGAATATTTCACAAAGTTTTATTAGGTTAAGCGTCTTAAGGCATTGCGTTTTTAATGTGGCTAGATGAATTTTGAACGATAATGTTCTGTCTAAAATTACCCCAAGGTGTTTTAAATGGATATTCGGACCCTTGATTAAATTCAAACCCATGCTTTTCCGTCCAACCAAGTACAGAGTTTATCTATGGAGTTTTGAAGAACAGATTCACAAACGTCTATACTCTTAAATTTGGACAAAATCACTAAGCCATCTGCAAACATAATTACTTTAACGGGTGATTCAATTTGATCTATTAATGGGTTAATTGCTATATGAGGAATAAAATTGCACTTAGAACTGCCCCTCGAGAGATACCATTTTCTTGTTCAAAAAGGTCAGATAATTTATTATTACTATAGAACTTTGAAAAGTCGCGTTTTAGATAGTTGAAAATTTTTGGGACAAAATTTAAATCCACACTTAAAGTGAGTTTCTTGAAGGCATATAACCGATGGATTGATTTGACTTATCGTTAGATGCAATTCCTCAATCTTGTTAATGATTCCGTTAGGATTCCATTGTTTTATGCTATTTGGGTTAAAGTCACATTATTTAAATTGTTTTTTGATGTAACTTTTGAAGGTCCTTGTACTTTTTACTTTTTGTCATCATTTTTAGAATGTTTAGTATTTTAATTGTTGGATTGAACTAAAAGACGAAGATAAAAAAAAAATACTGAAATATTATTTCCCGGCTTCAATATATGGAATAAGATCAATGGTTTTGGTTTTGGTAATTTCTTTTTCTCTTTTGAATACTGGACATGAATTATAGAAACTAGCATGGTTACCGCACCAGTTTACACATTTAAGGTTACATGGTGTGGCATGGTTTTCATCCAATATTAATGAGCATGAACCACAGGTGGGATCAGCTGTACGTCTCTTTTTAATGTGGCCAAATTTCTGATAGTGTGTACATCTAAGAGGGTTAGGGATAAACAAACGAACATCTAATTTTAGATATCCAGCTTTAATTTTCGTGAGGATTGAAGGCGTAGAAAAAGTTAATATTACTCCAGGTGTGTTCCAATATCCCATCTTTGCGTCCATCAACTATTTCTTTTTTCGTAAGATTAAGAATCTCTTTTCAGTAAATAAAACGTTTAGAGTTGTTTAAATAGGGATGTTCCATTACAATGACTTCAACTAATCCACCAAGGTTCTTGGTGGTTAGCAATTTTTTGGATGCGGTATTATTTTTTCTTAAAATTAATAGCTACCTGATTTTAATACTTTGAAATTCTTAATTCCGGATTCTGTTATCATAGTGAGCGCTTAGTTCACAGCAAAAACTGATAATCCTCCAAGGTTTTTTAATTTTTCGTCAACACTAGTTATTATTAAATATTTTTCATTATCTAGATTTTAAAAAAAACTTCCACACCGTTGTTTTATTGGTGTAGGTTCGGGTAATTCTACAAAATCCCCTTCAGATAAGAGAGACCCAAATCTGTTTAAGTGTGCCAAACCGGGCATCCTACAAGCAGGAGCCGTATTATCGAGATTTGTACTGGACAAAATAGTTTTTTTTTAATTTCACTTCTAAATAAAGTAAACAAAATCACTCCACAAGTTTTTTTTCTTTTATTTTATTACATATATTTTTTTAAACACACCTATTCCAACGAGTATCGAAACCAGACTGGCAGGTGAATTTAATCTTCCTAATGATACGTGATGTTTGATCTTGACCTCAATTGTAATATTCTATTTAACGTAACATCGGAAATCGAAACTTGAACCAGAATAATAACACTCCTAAGCTCGTACGACAATTATCTAGACGCCTTGCTTTCCAATGATTCAACCATCTTCGAAATGGAGTCGATGTTATCATTCGTTTCAAATGACGTCTATTCAAAGCGATGGAAGTTTCACCTGACATAGAAGAATTATCTTCTAGTTTGGAACGCGCACATGCGGCAAATTCTCGAAATAACATTCCGTGGGTTGAGAATCTTTCAAACGAAACGTTTTATAAACTGAAGTCTCGCACGTTTGAATGCTCTGTTTTCTTTAACTAAAACTACGACGCTGAATCATCCTTTGTATAGCTCTTAATTAATCTGAGAAATAGGAAAAACAAAGCTCTCGAAATAATGAAAAAGGCCAACGAACAAGTAAACAGAATCGCATTTCAGGATATAAACGTTTCGTAAGAGGAATATTTTCAACCAAGAAATTATATATTACTAGTTATTACTAGTTCTAAATACATTCCTTAATGATCGTGGTCCGGATAAGATATCTTCAACTTTTCTGAAAACGTACTATACCGAACTAGGTAGTCAAACCACTGCAACTGCTCTTCAGCCTATTTCTGCAAACCGAGATTTTCCCATCCCGGAAAAAGGCCTAACATTTCGTGTTTCAGAGGAAGTTCATCATTTTCTTCAATTCCTAAAATCTTTGAACTAGTTTTCTGTAACTCGTTAAAAATTATAATACCACACCCATATCTCAGTGTTTCAGCATGGTTTTCTGCCAGATAAATCAACCTCTGCCAATTTGACCGAGCTTACTAGTAAAACGATAAATGATTTTAGTAAAGCATTTGACTCGAATTGCCACGATAAAGTAAAATACGCAGCTTATTAAACTGTGGGTTCTCATGTACATTAGATAATTGGATTTTTTCGTACTTAAGTGATAGAAAGCAATAAATTGGGTGTACAATCTCTAAACCAATTACTGTTCCCTCTGAAGTACCACAAGGCTCTCACTTGCGGGTCCATAGATCTTCATTATCTTCTTGAAGGACTTAATCAATGTTGTTCAAAATTCTGATGAGCTGGTATACTCTGATGCGATATGAAAATCTTTAGAGTAATTAAAAATTATGACGATAGGACTGCGCTTTAGGATGATTTAAATAGACTTAGTTGGTGGTGTGAAACTAATTAATTGCAACTAAATATTAGTAAATTCAAAATCATTTCGCGTTCCATTGAAAGATGAAACCACTAGAACTTGAGTATCATATATCGGACATATCGAAAAGGAACAACCGAAATTCAGGACCTAGAAGTTATATTGGGGTTTATTAAACGGTGTCGTAGGAAATAAACGACATTAAATGTTTATTCACAATTTATTTCACCTATGTTCGATCTCAGCTATTTATTTCACCCATGTTCGATATCTAGACCAAATTAAACGCATTGCAAACATCTAAAAACAATTTTTTTTATATATTGCTCGTAAAGGCAACTGGAACTATGATCATAATATATCGTACTACGAACGTCTTTCACGTCATCCGTCTTATACGGATCGCTGTCACAAATATAAAATCACAAATATAAAATCACTCAAAAATGAACACTCATATGGCAAAATACTTTAATGAAATCAGTGATGTATTCGACTTCCACCTCTCGGAAGAAGCTTTAAATAATCACTAATTAGTTTTAAATTTTAAAGTTTTAAATGAGAAGTGTATCTTAAGTAAAATCGTATCTTTTTTATTTATTTTTTCTGTTTCTCTTCTTTGTTTATTTTCTCGTAAAACTGAAGTTGACCCGAACCCGAAATTTTTGTCTTCGCTCAAGTTTAGCTATCATGAGAAAAAGAAAATACAGTAGACGCGTGATAAAGTGAACAAGATAAAAGCAAGCAATATCATGTTTTCGTGATTGTTCATGTTTGCGGGAGTTGATTTTTTCACATGAAAAAATGACAAATTGGGATTCCCCGAATCGCATATTCAACTTTACTTGTTTCTAGTTACGCGAAAAATCAATCGGGAATCCCCGAATCATGCGAGAGTATACACAATTTAGTTCACGGTATACGGCGTTCATGTTATCGCGAACCTACTGTTTTGAAAAGTGTGGTTTCTTCTCATAAAAGGCAGTAAATTTAGACAAAATATTTTTGGTTGATCTACATTTATTAAGGCAAAAATTTATTTAAACTAAATAAAATCCAGCATCTGACCTCAAGATCTCGGATCATCTTATTGATTTTGTTCAGTTTTAAAAAATTCTTAAAATCCTATAACATTCATGTTATGGACTGGACCCGCAAACAATTTTTTACGTTGCTCGGTCAAACGTAGTTTTTGAACAAGTGGAGTTGTTACGGTTGACTGTTAAAATAGGCGAAATTGATCTTTTAAATATTCAAACGAAAATCTTATGTTTTGAGTTATAGTACGGTTCGAACACCTGAATTATTTAATATTATGTTGGTCTGGTTGTTTTCTATAGATGTTATGTATATAGCTATGTAGTATGAAGATCTTTTTATATATAGATGGACGAAATAGAAGATTTGTCCGTGTATTGATTTGCATACCTAAAGATCGAATAGAAAATGGGTAATAATTGGTATAGGTAAATGATAGATTGATATTTTGTTGCAACGATCGTTTACGTACAATTTGGTAAAGTAATATTTAGCGAAAATGTACATAGACTTAATGGGTTCATAATGGGTTGTAAATACATAGACCATCTATGTATTTAGTCCATTTTTATATACATATAAGTTTATATACATAAATATTTCTATGTACTCGCATAACGATCAGTAGAATAGAAAATTATTCAAATACATATATAATTTATTATAATTCTGTGAGCCCACCGCCCTTGCCACCCCGGTGGCAAAGTGGCCAGCATACTTGCTCCAGCGACCGGAGGTCCCGGGTTCGATTCCCGGTGGTGACAAGGAAACAATTTTACTCATTATCCGAAATGAAATATGAGAGAGAGAGAGAGAGAGAGAGACCGCCACGAGTACGTTAAAACTAGTTAATTAGTGCCAAGTAAAATTATTGTTAAGGAGATATGATTGTGTGGTCATTAGCTTGGTTAGTTTTGAAAATATAGTAATATCTTTTGTTATAGCGCCTCAAATATTTTAAGGAGAAACTTCTTTTTTATTAAATGAAAGAATTTAGAAAATTTATATGTTCAACGAGCGGTACCATCGCATGGTGTAGCGAACCATCACAGTTATCTGTCAACTGTAAAAAATACATTATTCCGGGCATTTTACGGTTTTTCATTCGGTTCTTTCACTTATTTCTATTGTGAATATTAATTTAATAAGTTAAGGTGAGATAAGAATATAAAAGTTAAAAAAAGAGCAATCGTCTAAGGGTACTCTCAGGAAGGGTTCATATAATTGGTGAGTTTTTTTTATACGTATATTGTAAACGAGGTCCATTTGATCTAGGTATTTCCTATATTTTTGATGGTGTTCGCAAATAAATTTATATATTGAAATTGATTAGCCTCGTAATATAATCACGCGTTTTCTAGTACATATTTCATTAAGGTTTCTAATAATTAAAATCATAGTTGTCAAATTAATTTATCTTATTTAAGTTTTTTTTCTTTATTCATATAAATTTTATATATGTTTTTTAATTTTGAATCATTAAATCATAATGAAATAATTTTTTTTTCAATTAAAATTTTGAAACAAGAAAAATTAAGATTTACTAGTCTGAACCACGTATAAAGATTTGTGCGGTATCTCGTGTTTTAGGTGACATTGAACCCTCCATTATCCACGTAGCGCTACCGGATGTAAAAGGTGTTATTCACCGAGAGGTTTGTTACAGGGTATTGCCCTAAGTCTTAGTGACCCGTCTTTAGCTCTTGATTAATTTCTGGGAACAGTTTCAAGCTTCAAGTGTTACACTTATTTTTGGATAAATAACATCAAACTTTTACAACCATGAGTTTCATATGCATTTGCCAGGCGAACTAAAAGAAGAAATCAATTGCGGAAAACACTGGGAAAGCAACTACTAACCCTCGTACTAACTCTTCGTGATGTTAAAAAAATTGGAACCTTTTCTATTTTTTTTTGTTTAATTATATTTATTTTTTTACAATTAACTGATTTACAGATCATCTAGTAATTTATCTTTCATAATTTATATTCTCATTTGGAGGGTTGTAGCTCCCCTAGTCTCTTTTACAGTTTTATTATATTTTTATTCGATCCAGATGTTTCTTCATTTGCAGCCACCTTTCTGGGTTTGACTCATCCAACATGCGACGTATCTCAGCATTTTGTTGTAGGATAATATGTACGTGGTACAGGAAACCCTCCAAGAACACGATTAATTCGTTCCGTGTCCTTTAATACCGTGTTGTTCGAGACTACAAAAAACGGTACGTTTTATTTTATATTATGATATTAAAAACATAATAAAATAGAATAACGAAAATCGTGTTGTTTGAAATCGTGTAATTTGAGAAAATGGGTACCCTTGTTTTTCGAAACCGTGTTCTTTGAATACCGTGTTCTTGGAGGGCTACCTGTATGTGTTTTCTCGCTCATTTCTTTACTGGCGAAATCTATCTTCAGATCTCTATAGAGGTTGTCATTTTTTATGTATCACGGCACATTAACTATTTCACGTAGGACTTTGCTTTGCAATGACTGGATGATATTAACATTGGTTTTCTTTATACAGCCCTAGAGCTGAATACCGCAAGTCCACATAGGTTTGAGAATTTGCCACTATAGAACCAATTTATTGTGTAAAGTTAGCCCGGAGTTTTTTCCTAAGAGCCAATTCATCTTTCTGTATTTAATGTTTAACTCTTCCTTTTCTTTTGTACATGCTCTTTCCATTTTAGTTTCGCGTCTAGAGTCATGCCTATAGATATTTTGCCATGCTTGTCGTGCTTAGGGAATTCGCTGAGAGTTCAGTTCTACTGGAACTTTTTGTTGGTAACGCTTACGTGCACAGATTTTGTTTCATTAAGTTTTATTCGCCATCTCTTCGTCTAGGCAGTCTAGCAGCGACTGCTAAGATGGCGGTATCATTCGTAAACGTTGCTATGTTTGTCTCCTCTACCGTTGGCAGATCCGAGGTATATCCGAACATATAAAGTTGGTCCCAGAACGCCTGCTGATATTTTCGCCATCTAATTTACCACGAAAGTGTCGGTTAGATCTGTAAGATTTTAGTATTTCATAAAACTGCTTTGGTGAGTCTCTTTCTAAGGTATATTGCTTTATGCCATACTCTGTGAAAGGCCTGTGCTACAAAAAAGAAGACATTTGAACATACTTTCTTATTTTCAAGTACGTCTTCAATTATGTTTGTATTGCAATTTGGTGTACTTTTTCTATTGTTGAATGGTTTTCTCTGAAGTTAAACTGTTGTGGAGCAATACTGAACTCATTGGAATTAAGGAAATCGGCCTATACGAATTGTTGTCATTAAGATGTTTGTTTGGTTTAAGTATCATGATTACTTCTGCGACTTTCCATTGGCTTGGAACGTGTTTAAGTCTGAACACTGCGCTAATTATCTGCAGTAGTTTACGTAGTCGTTTTCCAGGAGGAGCTTTTACTATTTATCCCGCAATTAAGTTATATCTTCGAGATATCTTTGCAATCTTAACCATTGATTTTCTTTTTTAATTCTTGTAATGTAGCAGGAGATATATTGCAGTTTTTCATTTTATTTACTAATGGTATGTTTGCCGCACTGGTGGCAAGGTGGTCAGCATGCTTGCTCCAGCGACCGGAAGTCCCGGGTTCGATTCCCGGTGCTGACAAGGAAAAAATTGCACAGCTGGTTTAGGATCAATGAATTAATCATTCATTATCCGAAATGAAAATATAATTATGAAAGCTCAGTTAAGGCGGCCAAATCCCTTGATGGGATATAGTGCCAGAGAGAGAGAGAGAGAGAGAGAGAGATGTATGTTTTCCTCTGCTGTTTGTCTAGGTAGAGGCAGGAGCGTGTTTTCGAGGTGGTTGCAAACAACGAAGCTTTTTGCTTTGCCCTTACAGCCCATGTTCCATCTTTATTTTTAGCTGGTGAAATTTGTAATTTAGGTCGTTTTAAACTTTTTGTAGCTTTCCAAAGGGAATAATCGGTATCTTTTCCTTCAGTAAGGAAAGTTAGATATATTTATTAATGGACTCGTTCTTGATTCCTTTAAATTATCAACTTTAGTTTATTTGACAAACAATCCAGAGTTGTTTTATATTCTGGTGCTCGACTTCTTTGCCATTCCTTTCTTGCTTTTCGTTTTGCTGCAATCAGTTTACATGAATTTATTTTCAATTTTAAGATCTATAAAATGTTCGATGTTTCTTTTGCAACTTCAGACGATCCTTCTCTTAGGGGTGGAAGAATGGACTGGTAACAGCTGTATCCATATAGTTTAAGACATGAAGTTAAAATAAAATGGGTTTCCGATACTAGACATTGACGAGTATCAATTTTTTGAATACATACTTAGGAAAATTTCTGATTCTGGAATATGTTGCATTAGCCGATTTGCATTCCAGGTTTCTTTTCTTAATGTTTTATTTGTGGTTGTTTGCATCATTATGCTAGAGCATGGATTTCATTTCATTTAGAGAGTCTTGCTAATCTGACCTGTCGCTTGTGCTTCCATGCTTCTTAGTATCTTTTGGAGCACTGTTGTATCTTCCGGAGTACCTTTTTAAATAACTGGTTTGCTCATTTACACTTGCGAGTTTATAGTTTTGGTTCTCCAGTTTTACTAGCATGAGGTTTTGATACATATTTGGTGAAAGTTGTATTAATTTTTTCCGGTATTCTTTGATTTTGGTTTAGCGATTTATTTCTTATTCTTTATAGCTCCGTTAGTTAGTTATTTAAAATCCCTTGGTAGTTTGCGGGATGTGGCCTTTTGCAATTACCACATTTTGCAGCAATATCTACACTAATTGGCCATACTTGGCGGTGATGCTTTCTGGCACAATTCACGCATCTTTGGCAATATTTCTGCGTATGATTAAAACCTTGAAATTTTGGCACTGCCGTATTAGACCGTTAGTTTTTTCAATGGCTTTATTTTAACCCTCATGTTAAGTATTGCCTTGATATTATTCCACTTTTTTTGTTATTAAAAGTAAGCATAAATAGTGGAAGCTCTGTTTTGCTAATCTGAACTTCTAGCTCAGTTTCGATTTTCTCTTTCTTAATGATGTTTACAGCATTTTCTATTTGATATCCCTTTTGCTTGAGATCCTCTATTGCACATGTTGGGTGAAGACCTCCAGCCATATCTTTGATTCGGCGTTCATTCTTATCCTCACAGGTAAACAATTGATACCGCTCGGAATTAGGCTTTGTAACTCTATAGGTGTCAGGGTCTGCAACATTAATTTTTCAGACATTTTCCATTAATTCTAGACTAGTTTTCGGCTATAGTTGAGAAATTTGATATCCCGATTGTTGTTGTTCTAGAGCTAGTTTATTGATGATTAGCTGGTTTCTAGAAATCTCTTTTGAAGTTGATGGTAAAATTTCTACCATTTCTGGTGAGTGTTGATCTTTCCTTTTCTTACTTGATATTTTATTCCGGTTCAACAGCAATTTGTTTCTCTTTCTAATTCTTCGCCATTAGTATATGGAATACGTTAATGTCCTCATCGATTACAGAGTTAGGTGTTTGCAAATTGTTCACGCAGTTTGGCATTTTTCTTCTCGTACTGAAAGTTATTTCCTGTTGAAGATCTTGATGATCTTGATAATTTGGAACTTCATTCAAATGAGTTAAACAATGATTTATGCACCCAAGAATCCACAGGCCCTGCCTCTGAAGAGTATGGATTTGACAGCATGTCTGCTGCTGTACCACTCATTGTTTGTTTTAGGCAAGTTATACCACTGGCATTTGGTACCCGTTCACTGGAATGAACAAATTAACGAGAGGATGATTAATTACAGAGACCGTAAATAACACTATAACATGTAATGACAAACAGAATAATACTCAGCCAGTTCAACAATAACACTAATAATATATGTGCATCGAAACCGTGAATATCATTCTGGAGGATATTCAAGAAGCGATCATTAAAACCAAGATCGAACTATACGCTAGATCCGTTCATTAAAAGAGATTATTATGGAAAGGATCGACTTATCAAAAAATGCCGTATTTCTTGACGCTCATCGATGCGGATCAGTTCAAATTTTGAAAAACATGATCCAAATTTTATTTTAGATCACAAATTTTGATTTTAAATCTAGCAAGAACCTTTGTCTGGTTTCATGAAACATGAACTGAACTGGATCAGATCAAGAAATATAGGAAAAGGTGATAACGTAACACTCGCAGATGAAACTTTACAATATATAATGCAGCATCCCATGTTGCAAGAAGTTATCACAAATATATCTCAGACAAACAGGCCATCCATATTGGATATGGATATTACCTGATGGATATCCTTATCAGCAATTGGCACAGTAATGGTTTTCGCCTTGTTATCACCTACCTATGTGTCACACCCTGTGGATGTGCTTTTATTTGATATCTGCAATATCAGAGCGTTCAGAGAAAAAATAATAAAATGAAATAAAACCAAAATACGAATATTTTATTTAGAGGACAACTTTCTGTATTAAATTTCAGTGAAAATGGAATTTGTTAGAACATTATCCGATTGCAAATAAAAGCGATACAGAGTAAACATTCTCCACTTTTGGCGGAAAAATTATCTCTCTGTTCCACCCAACGAGCATGCAACCAAGTGTTCATTTTTATTATCAAATCTTGAAATGGGATCAAAGAACTCGAACGTTCTTTCTCCCCCGGGAGGAGATATAATTATCTTAAATTGCTGCAACCACAAATAACACAAAGTCCAATACATAAAGGTTAAGGACGTAGACGACATAAAATAGCAGTCAAATCAATATCTGGAATGTAACCTTTATGCAATTCTTAGTTTTATAATCTTAATTATAAGCTTAGGTAAGCCAAATATTTCGTTTAGTTAGTTAAGCTTTTAAAGTTGAGAATGTAAAATAGAAAAATTGTAAAATGAAAATCACAAAAGTAAAACCTTTCTTTTTATGTTCTACAAAGTCTATGTACTCATAATTATAGATATTGATTGACATTTTAATATTTGGAAGTGTTTGTGTCTAAATATTCCAAAAATATAAACCGTGTTCTGTGCTTTATGGAAACAACAACCACAAATAAATAAGCGTAATAAATTGTGAACAAAAATTCTCAAGTATTTTTTACAAAATCCCACACTTGAGTAAATAATCACAATGCCGTACGGTACACGACTATTATACCTTGCTATCAAAACAAAACTATCACTGTCACACACAATTCGTCTTGTTATTTGTTCTGCCACACGACAAACATACGGTTCAGTTACAATTATTTTGTCACACTCGTCATCATCATCATGATTACGATGCGTATATGCTGATGTGTGAGAAATTGATACAATTTGAACTAATAATATTTGTGGATAGATATGCAGAGTGGAAGTGTAGGCCCTTTGCATAGTTTTGCTCATCAAGGTCATCTAGATTGAATATCGAATGAATATGTTCCACTTTCAGTAATACCGTTTGCTGTAATTACCATCCCGTACGCATCATCATCATTAATGATATAATGATGGTATAGCTTTTTAGATTTCACACACTTACGTGTTTTAGTTTTTAGAGCTACGCACTGTATATTATTGTTGTTGTTGTCTTCTCTATAACAATATTATTTCTTGGTGTGTGTCCAGCATAAATTATGAATAGTTGTAGTTTTATTTAGTAATTAATAGAACAGAACATGTACAATAGTTATATAGTTTATATTTACAATTGTGTATACGCCGCGAGTACAATATAGAAATGATATTTGTAATGTTTATAGAACTACAAAAATACCAACAATTTTCTCTTATCAATCTCACGTACGTCTCATGACATGGGAAAAATTGTACGATCGATTTTACATTTTGATGCTGAATTACGCCATTTTCAATGTCATTTGGCTATTTTAAATTACTTTGTTGTTATTATTATGAATAATTGTATGAAATTGTTCAATTAGAACAGATTTACGGCAGATAAATTTACGTTTTTGTAGGATTATTTGGGAAGGTCAAAATACGAATAAATTATTTTTTTATGTGGATTAATGAGATCTACGATAATTCACTTACGTCCTTGAAACATTTTGGCAAACTTTACTATCTCATTAATCATTTTCTTTGTGATGAATACTTACAGCAATATGTCTTCGGTTGTGTACACGCCTGGAAAAATATAAAATAAAATATTATTTTAAAAGATATAACATCTTTTCCTCTTTCCACCCTCATTCTAAACTTTATAGCAATAATCACCTACAATACTAGTAGACACAAGTTGGTTACAAATCATTTTTAAATCAGGGACAATACGATTAACAAACTATTAAAAGTACGACCTTAACCTCTAATTTAAGCTTTCATTTTTAAGATTAAATTAATCTTTAAGACTATTTTTGTATTATTCATTGGGTTGTTATTTCTACAGATGGTGTATTTCTTACCATCAGCAAAATGTCATCGGAAGGTTGGTCTTCCATTGAAAGATTGAGGATAAAGTAAAGAAAAGTTGACTAAAACCTAATCCAGCAATTCGAAATTATCACTCCAATGCTGGTCGCGGTTCCTGACCAGAAACCAAATCACCTATTTGAATTTTTAAGCAGTTTGATGATCCAAATGTGACGGCATTCAAATTCTAAACGAAATGAGTCGATATAAATGTTGGGAAATATTAAATTTCTCGGTTGGAAGAAGATGACCATATTTTACCAACAAATCATCTTTTTCGACGAAACTCATTTTCACCTCGGCGGTTATGTGAAGGAATAAAATTGCCGTATTTGGGGCATATAAAATCTACACGTGACAACTGAGGAGCCAGTACACCCAAAAAGAGCGACTGTTTAGTGTGGAATATAGGCCAACGGTATCATAGGGCCACTTTTCTTCGGTCGCACTAACAATCAATGGCCACCATTACCGTATCGTGTTAGTCTCCACCGATATTTATTTTGACCAACATTTTTGTGGAATACGGTTAATTGTTGTTGTTGCGTAAGACACAGGGTGTTGGATAAGGTAAAAATTGAAAAACATGCTCGAGTATTTTTTTTTTATTTATTTTTTATATCACAACTGATTTACAAATCATTTAGTAATTTATCTTTCTTACATAAAGATTCACCTTTAACGGGCAGTAACCCAATGGTTACTCCCGTTTGAATTTATATATTTTTTTATATTTCTCTCTCCTATTAAATACAACTGCCCAGTTCTAAAGTTATCAGTCTTTGTTGAAGTCTTCTTACTGCATTGGTGGTGTCCAATAAACTTCGTATGTTGCATTTTGGTGCCGAGATATCCGCTGAATGTGTTTCTTTGCATGATTTTTTATTTCTTCACTGACATATTCCATGTTAGAGTCCCTATGTAGGTTATCATTTCTGATGTACCATGGTGCGTTGACAATGCTAGGCAACACTTTATTTTGAAAACATTGTATCATTTGTGTATTTGTCTTCTTATTACAACCCCAAATTTGAATACCATAGGCCCATACTGGTTTAAGTATTTGCCGATATAATAGCAATTTATTGTGTATTGTAAGCTCAAAATTTCTACCTATTAGCCAATATATTTTCCTATATTTGATGTACAATTCTTCTTTTTGCTTTTAAACATGCTCTTTCCATCTAAGCTTGCAATCGAGAGTCATGCCGAGGTATTTGGTTGTATTTGCATTTGGAACTGGCCTTGAATTGAGTTCAACTGGAAGAGAGTTTCCACTGGAATCCAGTTAATTTTCTGGTTTGTGAAGTTTACGTGAATCGATTTTGCTTCGTTTAGGATAATGCGCCATTTCATGGGGATAGGATATACAGTATAGGACCCAGTACGCTACCTTGTGGTATGCCTGCTGCTATTCTCTTTAGTACACAGTACTCCGCGCAATATTTTACACGGAAATGCTGATCTGCGGTGTAAGATTTAACAATTTGATAGAACTGCTGAAGTAGATCTCGATGCAATTTAAATTCAAGTCCTTGGTGCTAAACTTTGTCGAAAGCTTGTACTACATCAAAAAAGATACTGGAACATATTTTCTTTTTCTCAAGTGCATCTTCGATTACGTCCGTTATTCTGTGAACTTCTTCTATCGTAGAGTGATTTTCCCTAAATTCAAATTGATGTGGTTGAAAATAATTTCGTTCTTCTATTATTGGCTTGAGCCTCTTGAGCAGTAATTTTTCAAATAATTTTGAAATGGCAGGAAGTAGTGAAATCGGCCTGTACGACTTTTTGTCGTTTGCTGGTTTGCCTAGTTTAGGAATCATAATTAGTTCGGCAACTTTCCACAGTCGTGGGATATATTTTAGCCTGAATGCAGCATGGATTATTAGAATCGGGAATGGCTTTTACGACTTGGCCAGTAATTAGATCATAAGCTCTTGATCTCCTCTTTCAATTCCTGTAATGTTACAGATCGTAGATTATATTCATCAATTTTGCTAATTGTTGTTATGTTTTCATCTGCGGTTTGCCTGGGTGTCGGTCGAAAGGTTTCTTCCAAGTGAGCCGCAAATAAAGTAGTTTTTTGCTTGTCATTTTGCTCCTTTTTAATACCTTTCTTGCTTTCCAAAGAGAGCAATCAGTGGCTTTATCTTCAATGAGACCACTTAAGTACTTGTTAATAGTTTTGTTCTTAATTTCATTATAAGTTGTTTGAGTTTATTGCACAGATAATTGAGGATTTTTTTATTTTCCGCCGCGCATGTCCTTTGTCCGGTCTTTCATGCCTCCCGTTTCTCTCTATCTAATTCTCTGACTCCAAGAGGATAATTTTGATTCCTACGGGATTCGGTATAATTAGTAGGAAATCTTTCCCATGCTGCTTGTTGAATAGTGCTGTTAAGTACCTCCATTCGTCTTCCAATCGTATCGTAGTTTTAATTGGCACTTGAAGGTGTGTTGGCTCTTCAATTAGTTCTTGGAATAGCAAGCTATTCCTAGCTTAGGCAAGTTATCCTTAATAATTATCATTGTGCTGAGTGTTATGATAACAAGTGAGTGGTCAGAATGTATCCCCTCGCTATTTTCGAGACACATGTAGTTCATGGTTATCTCTTTCGTTACATAAAAATCAATCAGATCTGATATTTTATTTATTAGCAGGCCAATATTTTGATTTATCTTTAGAATGGAACTCGCAGTTGTTTACACGACCTGTTTCGAAAAGTTCTTTCCTTTACGGATTGTAAGTCTTGATCCCCAATATGTGTTTTTTTTATAAGTCACCACCAATATTAAAAATGGATCCTAGTGATCTAAAGAGTCTGTTATATACTTCTTCGTTTAGATTATCGCATGGAGGGCAGTAGATAGAGGAAATACTGTATGCATTATTATTATTAGTTTCGACTTTTAGGTTTTAACTAGCATATTTTCTTCTTCGATACCAGATTCTTCATATAGTGTTTGATATTATTTTTTACTGTTACTGATGATCCTCCGCTCGCGTTTACTTTTGGGTGAACACCATGATAACATTCATAATCATGTATTTTAATCAATGATATGTTTCTGCCAAATCGCTTTCCGATATAGGGATACATCTATTTTTTATAAATTTAGAAAAAATTGTAGCTCCGGAACATGCTGCGTTAGTCCGTTCGCGTTCCAGGTGACAATTCTTAAAGTTCTGTTCATTTTAATATAAAGGTGCTGTTGCCTCGTTCGTGGTTTCTTGCTTTTATAGCATTTATGGCTTCTATGCTTCTACATATCTTTCGAGAGGTTCTTCAGTATAATAGCATTAGATGGTTGTTGTACAATTTGCGAGTAGGTTTTCCGCCCTGTACCTATAACTGGTAACTCTAGTAACCTTACAGTTTTGAGGAAACTGATACATTTTGTTTCTTAGCCTTTGAAATTCTTTGGCTACATCACATCCTTTGTAATTCACAGGATGATGCGCTTTACAGTATATGCATTTTACAGGGTTGTTTCTACTTTCCTTATACTCTTTCGCGTTGTGTTTTCCAGCACGTTTTAAGCATCTAAGCTCCCGACCACAATATTTTTGCGTGTGGTTGAAACCTCGGCATTTTTTGCATTGATGTATTAACCTTGTATTTTTATTTAGGTTATATTTTAACTGTCATATTTAGTATTGCTTTGATGTTGAAATTTTTTCAACTTTCCCCTTTTTATTAAAAATAAGCATAAAGAGTTGGAGTCCTATTTTTTTACTTCATTGTTCTCATATCTCTCTCGTTTTAGGATATTTACTGCATCTTCTGTTTGCAGATATTTTGCCTTTAGGTCCTCCATTATATCCTCCTTCTGACACGTTGGATGAAGGACTCTGGCCGTAAACTTAATTGCACAGTTGTTTTTATCGTCCTATGTGAATCATTCTTTGCTTTCCTCATTGAGTTTTGTGGCTAGAGCTCTATATGTAACACGGAATCTGGTGTATTGATTTTCCACACGTTATTATTTAGTAACACTACTCTGTACTCCTTAGTGGTCGCCGATTTCATTATAGTTTGTATACTCTAACAAATTCTGTGAGTATTTATGCTTGTAGAAGAAAACCATTCATTTAATAATTATGATATAGACCAAAGATGGCCAAGGTCCACATGCTTCACTACACATGGAGCCGAATTTGAATATTCTCCCGTTACGAGAGCCAACATAATCGAAGTAGATATTTGCGATTAAGAGCACAAAATTCGTTTAATGTTAAATTATTTTAAAGATATAGGTTAATTTTCTCAAAACCCTATTTTTTTTTAATAACAGGTTCCCTGCCGGTGTATCGCCGATATGCCATGTTGAACAATTTTACAAGCGGCCAGTGGTCATTGGAATACCACGCAGAAAAATACAGACATTAGCCTGTGGACCATCAGTATACCACGCAAAATAGTTCACCAAAAGCCGCCAATGCACCTCTGGTATTCCACACAGAAAAATACACCTATCGGCTAGTGAACCACCGGCATGCCACACACAATAATTCACTCAGTGACCAGTGATCACCGATATATCACGATTATTGTAATGATTATAAGGATTATTCGTTTCATGTAACAAAAGGTTTATGAATTATGAAAAAATGTTTTAAGCACAGGTATGTGTTTTTAGGATACAGCTTGCAACACGTGTTAATTCGTTTAGCTCTATTTCGAATTTGTGTTGATCCACTATTCCGGGCAATTCCTTGTAACATACCATGCATCGCTTTCTGTTTAATCTTCCATCTTTGGACTTCTGAGTTTTTCATTCAGTTCCTCACTGAAAATTGGTGAAGATTGAGTTAAGGCTTTATAAGCTCAACTGGATGTTAGGTAAGGTTTCAGTGGCTGCTATCGCACACTTAGGTCAATTATGGCCCATTGTGATACCACAGGCTCTGACATCATACTCTCTCCTTACACCCATTTAGTGCTATTTATAGAGCGTAAAAGATCTCGCACATTACAGCTTTCGAGGTCAGAGAGGCCGTCCATAGTGTATTTGCCCAAGTAATCATGTCTACTACCAGCTAGCGCAGGGCATATAAGCATAGGAAGTGAACAAGAGTATCTTCCTCCTCCTCGTCCCTGCAACTTCTGCAGAAGTCATTTGCATCCAGACCCAGCCTTCTCGCATGATCTCCGAAAAGGCAGTGTCGGGTTACCCTTACAATTTTACCTAAATCACGCTTCCTTAGCAGCACAGGCCATACTTGCTTCGATACCCTACCAATTGGACTGGCAAGCCATCTAGCATTTGCTAAAGCAACTACTTCCCTATGACTTGCTGCTTTCAGTATAGACATAGGTCTTCCTAAACATTCTTTTCCTGGTTCCAGTTGAAAAGTCGTGCCGCACCTTGCTAATTCATCTGCCCTGCAATTTCTCTCAACGTCAGAATGGCCCGGAATCTAGACCAACAGGATATTGAAATGATCACTCATCTCGTTAAGAGATGTGTCCACATAAATGGTGATATCAATCAACGATATCACATTATGCTTCAACCAGTTCATGACCTTTTCAATCGCTACAACTTCAGCGTGGTACACGCTGCAGTAGTCAGGTAGACGAAAAAATAAATTTACATTTAATTCCCCATAGAACACACCAACTACCACTTTACCATCGAGCTTGGAGCCGTCGGTGTAGAAATTAACGGTCCTGGTCTTGATAAGGAGACAAGTATTCCAATCCTCCCGTGAGGGGAGAATCACCTTGAGTTCATGCCCTCTGCACCTTCGCCATCATGTTCCTATATGCTACTTTCTCCAGAGCTGGCCACCATACACTCACACCATACAGCAGTATGGATCTTGCAACTGCCGTGTAAAGCCAGTGCACCATCTCTGGTTTCCAGCCCCATTTCCTCCCAATGGCATTTTTACAAGAGTAGAGTGCCACAGTGGCCTTCTTTACTCTTTCTATCGTGTTAAGTTTGCAACTGAGCTTACTGTCTAGAAGAATCCCTAGGAATCTCGCCTTATCAGTAAGGACCAGCATAGTACCATTCAGGCTTGATAAAACGATTACCGGAATCTTATACCATCTATACTGAAAACGACCAGTTCTGTTTTAGATTGGTTAATCCCCAATCCACATCTGCTGGCCCACCCCGCAGTTACAGATATTGCATTTTACATCACATCCCTGATTGTACCCGCAGGTGCTTTCTCGAGACAGCTATCGCTACGTCATCGGCATAAGCAACCACACCTATTCCTTCACCTCCATTATATAAAAGTCACGCAAAACTATTCACCAGAATTACTTTTTTCTACTTAAATAAAACAGTTAGTTATTGTAAATAGTTTTGAGTGAGTTTTATAGAATGAAATTTTTTAAAACCAAACACACTTTGAATCGCACGAGGTCACGTCAACAACCATCAAATTGGTTCTAAACTATTATTTGATGTAAGAAACCAATTTTTTAAGCACGTGCTTGGAAATCTATGAGATTTTTGTTATTTGTTATCATCAAATCTAAATATACCGACCAAATGGAACGATGGTTAAAGGTTTGGCGTTCGGATCGGGAGGTACCGGGTTTTAATCCCGATAGAGGCAGCATGCAAAGTGAAATTTCATCAACAGATTACGATCTGTGGTGGAATGTAACATATCTATGACCCCTGTCGGTGTGCAAAATCCATGGGTCGACCCATCTTCCATGTCAGTATAGGCTGGCATGGAGCGTACGTCCTCGAGTTGGCCAGAAGGCGTTAAGTAAGGAAAGGACATAAAAAGCATAACCGCGGAAGAACAGAGTGAGCCTTGAGCCCTAAAACAGATCGCATTTAACAATAAAAAAAAAAAAATCTAAATATATAAAAATTATGTAAAAAATGTATGTGCATGTATTAGTTGAGAACGGCTGAACCAATTTGGCTCAATCTTTTTTTTTTGTTGTGTTTGCAATTGCCAGGAGATGGTTCTTACGAAAGAAAATTTTAGGATAATTCATCGGATAAGTCAGGAAATTCGAAAAACGAAAAATGTGGTTTTTGTACAGTTTTTCGTGCGTATCTGATCCAAATGATCTTTCAAAAGAAAAAAATTGTAAAAAATGAGTGGAAAACTCGGAAAATTCTGGAAAAACTCGAAGAAAATTGAAATTTTTGTCCATGAAATTTTGAATTTTTTTCATGTTTTGATGATTTTGGACGCTGTAAAGCGTGAAAAGTCGATGCAAAGCTTGAAAAGTCACAGAAAACCGAGAAATAGATTGATAAAAACACAAAGTTAACGAGATAAATAAGAGGTGGCGCTGAGGTGTTAATGCCACAACCCAGTTGATGGCGTTGTACGTTGATTTAGGCGTTTTGCAATTTGACGTTTGTTGCGAACATGTTGAGTAAAATCAAGAGCATCGTTGAAGATTGCATGATGATCTCTATTTGATTGGTCTGGTTGATTTTGATTTTTACACCAATTTGTTCGACTCTCGAAATTAACGGGTTCACAAATTACATAAATAAGGTAGTTTGATTTTAAGACAAAGGTATAAAACTGTGATACTTTTGATGCCATTTTGTTTACATCTTGATAGTAAATTGCACATTTCTCATAAATAATTTGTTTCTTGGATTTTTTGGGTTGTTTTACAATATGAGCAAAAGTATAGGTTCAAGCTTTCATTAAAAATTAGTGTAGGCTATCATTAGCCACTGGTGAAAAATACCTAAATATTTGTGTCGGTCTTGAAAATGCAATTATGGCATGCGGTACAACAACTGACCGCTCAAGTGGTTGAGAATTGATTCTCATACATATCATACATTTGGTGTAGTTAATCCTTGTGATTCTGGTATCTTAAACTGGAAGATTAATTCTTTAGCAGCTTTGGTAAAAGTTAGATAGAATGCGTTATCCAACACTGCTATTGACTACAATGTCGAAAGCAGGTTTATAAATTTTTGTTAAAATTTGAACGGTATTCTTACCACTAATGTTAAGGTAGTATTCCGTTAGAGCAGAAGTGACATCAGCTGGAGATATGCATCACATTCAGGTATTCCTTCTTTGTTACGAGTACGGTTGCATCGGAAAATTGTTTGTTTTTTAAAGTTCTACGCCTTAAAAACCTTTTAGAACTTTGCTTTATCACCTAATATCGAAAACTTGTAATATACAGAGCAATTACTCTTTAAATTGTAAAGTAACAAATATAAAGTGGTATAGGGACTGAAAATTGACAAACCCGGAAAAATTGCTTGTATTTTGGGAACAATGCTTATTCCGAGGCAGAAAATTCGTTGTAAAACGATTCAGGAAAACATGTTTCCGATCATCATATTCATTTTCCAAAAATTTATTTTTCGTCTCCGAGCAGTTTCAACCCTTTTTTAAGCTCTAATACACAGTGGAGTGGAAAATTAAAACTGATCTGGCTTGCTTGAAATTTGATGATAAATATATGTACAATATATCGAAGAAAAAAAACTTCTGTGTAATTATAATAACCTAAAAACTCGAAAAATGCTGGAAAATAATGTTTTTTACATTAAAAACATCGTCACAAAGCGACTCACAATATATATCTGCTTATATAACTGCTTACTGCGCTACAACGGTTGTTTTTAGTACTATACTGTATCAGCTAAATTTGTAGTATTATTCAAGACCTTTTCAATAATACCAGTGTCGAAATGATGGGGTTATGAATCAAAGCGTGCATTAGATATGTCTATTTGGAATGACCATATTGTAGTTTCTTCCAGTGCTACAATAGTAGTTTTGAGTATTAAGGTGCTTTCGCGAAATTTGAGGCACTCTGCAGGAATTGTTCAACGATAGGCAACGCTATATTCAATAATAAGCTTTTCAATTCTCCAAATTAAAAATAGAAGAAAACAGACGAAAAAATGTTTTTTGGACCAACGTTGATGGCCTTTCCAACTTCACGAATTTAATGCTTGAACTTTTAGACATTAATTTTCCGAAAAAAACCAAAAAAGTTTTAATTTAAACTGTGGCGCCAATTGTTCAGGGTGTCCCAGTTTATAATGGCAATCCATTACAAATGTTTTCTTGTTTGTTTTATACCCTTCATTAATAAAACTATAAAGCTATGTATGAGGGTGAATATTATTCATGCGAGTGATACTGATCGGGGACTCAAAGTGACTGCAGATTTATCCAATAAATTTTTTAGGCAAATGGTATAGACTCAGGAACTATCAATGGATCCGAAAGCATCAAAGTGCATGTGGCCTTTATAAGCATGGGAATGCATTTGGAAGCGCAGTTGGAGCAGAGAAGCAGTTGGGTTATTTCCGTGCCTCATCATAAACCTTTACTGTTGCATATCTTTATTGATGATTTTAATAGAAACTTTTCTCAATTTTATTATACTAAATTGAGTAATACAAGTAGTTTATTCAGTGATACATTAAACATTGATGTCGCTATCGTGGATCCTAAATCTCGAATGTTATTTTGTAACCTTCAGACTGACGTATTTGATGTATCTGTAATAGCACTGTTAGGACTGTTAGATATTTGAAGGTAAAAGCATTTTATGACATAAGGATATGTGTAGGGTTTAATTATAGAACCAGTTTGCAAGGGTTCTCTTTACTGAATCTCTTACTCTGAATTAGGTTAGCCTGTTTTGGTATTTCCTGGAGAAAAGAGGGCTCCGCGAGTAAGTTGACCAACAATGCTTAAGACTAATACTGGTTAGCCCGGAAAAAATTTAAATTACTATTACAAAAACAAATATAATTTCTTAACGTTTGGTCTATATTTTTCACCCTAATCGGTTTCCGAGTTTTTAAAATAAATTTTAATTTTAATTGTAACAATGTATGAAATTGTAAAGATTCGTGGCTACTTTTGAACCTCCTTCATCCCTTCCATCGTGTGATATCTATTAGAAAATTTATTGTTTTTAGACTCTGGACATAGGATCAACAGATGTATTATTTTCCTATTCCGTTATTCAGACCCATTATGGAGAGATCATCTGCTTAAGTGGTGCAGTGGTCACTTTGGCCATTATTGATATTTAGTAGTACTTAGAAATTCCAAATAACCGAACGCAGCGTAAAAACTATATCAGTGGAGCGATTTAGGGGAAAAGTATCAGTGAGTGTTATTGTTGATACAGAAACACCCATTCTGGTCCAGAATAACAGTTGATCAGAGGCATTATAGTATAATACAGTTTGTTAATTTCTTTTAAGGACTTATATTAGTTGCGCTCATTACTGACTTGTACTTTGACGACTACTGCCTTCCATCATTTTATGTCTTCATATACAGACTCACCTAGTCGTCCAGCCAGACGTGACTGCACCATTGGGATTTTAATAAATTCAAGATAAATTGGATATTTCAGTTTTCTTGAACGATGGTATAGTGATGTAATTTGCCTTCTAAATTTTGGTAAATTACAAACGAATGAAAAGTCGCTTGTTTGCTATTCCAATGAAATCCTTGTGCTTTATTTTGTATTATAAATACATAATTCTCTGCAAAATCCCAGGAAACTATCACCTCCGTATACTTCAGCGTGAACTTTTTATTTTTCAACAAGCTGGATTGCTGAAATGAAATTACGTAATGAGACAACAGATTCTTTAGCTTATTTATGAAATAGAATTTCATTGCAAATTACATCTGTCAGTGGAAACCCACTGACAAAACGTTAACTCACCACCTCCCAGTCATGTTCCACAAATTTATTTATCAATTATTCTTTAAAGTTATCCAGTCCTGGCAGCTTTCGTTCATGTAGTGATCGGAGTGAAGTTTATGCCAAAATAACAAAATATACAGTGTGGCCTACTTAGAATTGAAAAAACACCCTAAAATTGAGATTTCATAATAATTGTGTCGATTTAATGTGAATCTTCTATTTTTCTTTTCTTCTATGTCACTATTTTTACTAGATGCTCGATGCATTTAAGGAAGCAAGCTATAAATTTAAATAAAAAATTTGAAATAAATATCGAGTGACTTTTGAAATAATAGAATAGCGGGAAATATAAATAGAAGATGTACAAGGAATCGACACCAATATTTGAAAATTTTTAACTGTACATTTTATAAAATTCACTCAAAATTATTCACCAGAATTAAATGTTTTTACTTAAAACAGTTAATTTTTGTGAATAGGTTTGAGTGACTTTTATAGAATGAAATTTTTTAAAACCAAACACACTTCGAATCGCACGAGGTGATCGAATTTATTCTAAACTAGTATTTCATGTAAGAAACCAATCTTATTGATCCATGTGCTCGGAAATCTATGCGATTTTTGTTATTTGAGAGAGAATATCATTAAATGTAATATAAAATTCCTAAATATTTGGAAATATTTGTCTAGGTTCACAATGAACAGATGTTGTATTTCACTCAGCAACATTCTCTCTCGAAAAACAAACTCTCAAAGATGCTCATGCTCGGAATGTGGATAAATAAGACTGTTTTTTACATCAAATAATAATTCGAAACTACTTCGATCACCTCTGTATAGTCCGTAGGGGCCGATTTAAATAGTTTCAAATGTTTAAGAATTTTTGTATTACACTCAACGATGTTCTCTCTCATATAACAAAAATCTCAGAGATTTCCGAGCATGTGGATAAATAAAATTTGTTTCTTACTTCGAATCCTGGTTCAAAACCATTTCGATCATCTCTGTGTGATTCGAAGTGTTTTTGGTATTAAAAAATTTCATTTTCTAAAAGTCACTCAAAACTATTCACAAAAATTAAAAAATCCGTTTAAGTAGAAAAATTTAATTTTTGTGAATAATTTTGGGCGAACTTTATAAAATGAAATTTTGTATAGAAATATAACATCTGTGTTTATTTTAAAATTTTCATTATGAAGTTCAATTATTGAGTGATTTTTTTAAATTCTAAATACTTATAGGGCACATTGTATATTTTGTTATTTTGGCATAAACTTCACTCTAATACGGTAGTGTGCTATCCTTACTTTAGTAATAGTTTTCGTTTTGGTATTTAAAGCAGCAATTAATTTTACATTTTGAACTCTTTACTATCACTCTATCATCGTTATCGGATATTTTAGGCATTATAGGTGATGTTGCTGATGCTCCAGGTACCAGGAACTGGAGATTTTATGTTTTATTCTTCGACTGTGACATGCAATTTCTTAACATAATCAGTAACTGGTTTTGGATTTTTCGAACACAACAACATTTGAGTCGCGATATGATTTACATCTTTTTGAAATTTATCCAGTATCGACGTTAGTGCAATAGCACTCATATATTTAGTAATAACTCATTATAACTAGAAATTTTTCAATTTTTTTTAAAATTGTGCTACAAAACAATTACTCGTCGTTTAACAGGTACGCCTAATAAACAAAAATAATCGTCCCTTTATGAAAAAGGGGGAAGCCCCAAATTTTTGTTTAGTCTTTTATAAAATTTTCCAAGACAGTTAAGGGATTTATGATACATAATCATGATTAAATCACATTTAAAATAAGACCTAAATGATAATTACCGGATAATTAGTTTTTTACTAAAAACCGTATTTTCGAAATATTGCTTTCACTCAGTGGCACACATTAAAATGCTGATGTCTGGCTCCATATAGTGAATTTGTGAGTCGAAGAATTTTTCACCATATGTATACCAGTAATCTTATTAACAAGCGGTACTTAAAACGTTCTAATTTCATCAGACTCGATAATGCATTTTGTTACTTCTAATATTTACACACTAATTATAAGAGCATTGCCCCCAGACAATAAACAGAAGCAAATAAGAAATTAACAATAGGGCCATAAAAACTGAACAGAAGAAGCAACCGAGACAAAAAAAAATTCATAAACGAAACATGGTAGACCTGAAATGTATAAGCAGCATAACAATACAATAATCGTACATCGTTTCATAAACTACAAAATACCACTCTTGAGTCATGAATCTTTGCGTTGAACCGCAACACAAATGAACTAACATATTTTATAAGTTCAATGATTCATGTAATTTATACGATTGCGCGATTATTTTTGTAACATAATTTTTGCAAACGAGGAGAAATTTTTGCTTGATTTGTCAAGAATTATACAAATCATGCGAATCCGATAACAAATTTGTCATCAAGCAACGATTATAATCGGATACGGATTAAATACATTTATTGGGGTTGCCTGGAAAGAAATTTTAGTTTAGCTTATCTCATTGCTCAAGGTTAAGAGAAATTGCTGAATTCTGTAGACTTTGCAGTAATGAATCTTAGTTTATAATATGAGACTACATAAATCAAATAGTAATCAATAAATTTTATAACATTACATGCTTTATTGTTATTTTTAGTTCAGAGATGAAATTATGTATATTATACATGAAGTAGGAGGTGTGGAAATTTTAGAAATATTTTTTTTTTTAACTAATATTCTTACAAAACAATACCGATATTTGTTGTCTGCTGTTGCAAAATGTACATCTTCTTTAATAAGATATATCAATATAGACGGGATATTGCTTATGCGTAGAATTTCGCACTGACTTTCTGTTCAGTTCGCAGATTACATAAAAAATACGTTCATGAGAAAATGTGATTGTCTTTAAGCAGATTTCTGCATTATCATATTGTTTGTTTTGTTCTTAGTTTCTTATTATATTAAATAAATACCCCTTTCATTCAAAAAAGTAAAAATTTGGCAACGTAGTTTACTAATCAAACGTATCAATAAAAATAGAGAGACCAAACTTAACAGAAGAAACATATACTGAACTATTACAATTATACATTTTCATTTCATCGAGCTGTAAAATTAACATGCGCGTTGAAAACAATAATGAACATTGATAAAAATTTACGGTAATTGAATTAATAATCAAATACAAATTAAGTAAGCCAATAGTGGCCAAGTTCTATTCAGAATGTCAAATTTTGGAACTTCATCTTTAAAATCCCAAAACCTTGATCTTTTTTGTTAGCATCCTAGCCCACCTCTACAACCTAAATTGGAAAGTTATCTGTTAGCAAAACGACCTGGTTCCATTCATTATAGTCGAATCCGGAAGCTTTGCACACCGAATTTAACCATCATTAGTTGAGAAATGGCCTGTTCCATTGAGAATTATGTTAGAGTGCCAATCCGAATCTGCATACCATATTTGACAGTAATTGGTTGAGAAATGGTAAAGTTCCATTGAGCACGGCATAAATATGACCTGCGCAGTACAATTTACTTGGTAATTAACCGGATATTCTTTGGTGGTCAAAATTAATAACACTTTTGAAATTTTTGCGAAATAAGCTAAATTTATTTGAAAAATCCAATCCGGTAGTTAATCTAGCATTGAATAAAATTGAAATTTTTCTGGGAACCATTGCCTTTGGGATGCTTCACATATTTTTTGCAACTTTTTGAAAGATTTTTTGCTATTCCGTGGTTGCCAATTCAAAGGTTAAATTCTAATGGATTTTAAAGTAATTTTTAATATAATTTAAATAACTATGATTTCAGGAAATTCTATTGTAAGTGTTTTAATTCTATAGTTTATACCATTTAGGAAGCCCTAAAATATTAATTTAGTATTGAATTTCAGGAAATTTCCAGATGTACGTAAAATAATAACATTTTTTCTCACGTTGCTGATTTAGAGTAGTAATTCTTGAAGATCAACACCATTGTTACCATTAAACCTATTAAGCCTTTATTCTTCCTCTATAGTAGATTAGAATTGTGTTTTGCCGTACGATCGCTAGGTGTCTGCAACCGGGTCACTTGTCCAGAACTTGGGCCTACAGTCCAATAAATCAATCAATTAGGATAGTTAAGAAATGGCTAAGAATAATTTAAAATGACAAATTTCCACAGGTACGACCAATTTTTATATTACAATAGATTCCTATTTTCATCATGTAATCTGAGTTCTACCTCCTTCAAGTGCGAAATGACTTAGTTCTATTGTAAAATAAAACGCGCCATAACGTCTAAACCCAATATAAAATTTACGGTATCATGAAGCATTGCATACAATTCCTGACACTCGAAAATCCTTTCTATATACATTTTTTTTTATCATTTGAACCAATTTTTAAATAAGGACTCGGACCACATATGAGAACAACCTGAACCAATATTTCCGACATTAAAACTCTTGATAATCGATTATTGGCACTCGAAAACACCCCTCATTTATAAGTCGTTCTACTCGAAAACCTAGAAAAATAAATTTTCCGAAAATCTAGACTCATCGCAATGCATGTCTGGTATTCGAAAACATCATCTCAGCAATTTAAAAAAACCGTGCGAGCCAAACAAAAATTAAAGAAACGACCCCACGCTCACCAGACGACATGGACATCATTTGAGACATCATGTGAATGCTGAAAATCAATTATATTTCAACGAACATTTTTAAAAGGCGCGTTTAACGAAAACATACAACATGTCACCGTAACGCAACCAGCCCAACATGGCGCAACATTCCTCAATATGGTGAAACTTAACGTCAGACATCTAATTAACGCAAGACCCAACGCGAAACAATTTGATGCAACACAGCGCAACATTACGCTACATGTAGCAACATCACGCAACAGTTTACAACATTGTGTAGCATGACGCATCATAGTGGAACATCACACAACATTCCTTAACAAGATCCAACATCGACGTATTGCAATAAAACGCGACATGGCAGAACATCTTTCAACAAAGCGCAATATTAGTTATGCGACCTGTGGCCCTATTCTGTCTTTCCCTGGGAATAGGGAATTGGGAAAAATATTTCATAGCATTTTTGTCTAAAGCTATAACCAGCGAGACTGTAAGAGTCAGTAACGAAACCTTACAGAATTTAACGAAAATGTTTTATTACAGAATCTTTGACAGCTTGACCAGCGAATCTGTAACACGATTATTGTCAATTGAATTTTTAAATGTCAATTTACTATACATCATACAAAACGGCAGAACAAATTGAATAGATAATATCCATTTATAAATAAATTATTGATAAATTACAAATCAACCATGCCACGATGGTATGACATTTATATTAGAATTGTTTTTATATTAGAATTGTATTCAATTTTGAAGTTTCCTTCAGTTTGAGCGATAATTTTCGCTCTTGTTACGGATTGCTAAATGACAATTCAAATTTAACGAAACTGAACGAAAAGATACTATTAAAATTAGCCGAAAGTTGCCAGCCGAAAGATAATGCAGATAGTGTCTTGAATACAGCAAAAATCAGTCATGAACTTAAGAATTTACGATTTTAGCATCGGTTTATATCATTCGGGTGAAGGAGAAATTATTTCAGTTTATAGGAATTTAAAAATCGATAGGAGCGAGAGTATAAAGAGAGTTTAACAAATAGTCAAGACACTATCTGCATTATCTTTCGGCTGGCAACTTTCGGCTAACTTTAACAAGGTAACGAAAAGTACTTTGGGTTTCGCTGGTCAGTAATGTCAATAAACATACATTTTTCAGATGTCGCTTTGTTACTTAAATTTCTTACAGACTCGCTGGTTACGCCTTAATTGTATATTTCTGGCCTGCTGAGAGAATAAGTTTAGTGCAAAAATTTTCAAAACAAAGTGAATTGGGAAACTTTTATTTCACAAAATTTTTATTGGGAAAAATATTTTCCCATTTAACTTTGTTTCAAAAATATTAACGCCAAACATGTTCCCTCAGTATAGGCCAGAAAAATACAATTTAAGCTATAACCAGCGAGTCTGTAAGAAATTTAAGTAACAAAGCGACATCTGAAAAATATATGTTTATTGACATTACTGACCAGCGAAACTCAAAGTACTTTTCGTTCAGTTTCGTTAAATTTCAATTGTCATTTAGCAATCCGTAACAAGAGCGAAAATTATCGCCCAAACTGAAGAAATCGTCAAAATTGTATATTTGAAATGGCGGTATGTTGGTATGTTTACATTTTTATAATTTATGTGTACAAATGTTTATTTATATTTTAATAATTTATATAATATTTTATGTACATTTTTGATCAGCTCATTTTTCATCATTTTAGACCAAAATCGTGGTGTGGTTAGTTTGTAATTTTGCAGATTAACATTTCAAAATTTAATTGACAATAATAATCGTGTTACAGATTCGCTGGTCAAACTGTCAAATATTCTGTAGCAAAACTTTCTCGTTAAATTCTGTAAGGTTTCGTTACTGACTCTTACAGAGTCGCTGGTTATAGCTTTAGGCAAAAATGCTATGAAAATGTTTTTCCCAATTCCCTATTCCCAGGGAAAGACAAAATAGGGCCACTGGTGCAACGCACAGACCCCTAAATGAAATTTCCGGCAAACAGAACTCCTTGTAATCGTTTCCTTGTTTGTCAAATTTAATTAAAATTGTTCAAGCCAAATAAAATGTTAAATAAGGCCACAAACCCAGCCAAAAACCTCCTTGTATAAGAACCCATCGTAATCGATTTCTGGTACTCGAAACCTCTACCCCTGCCTCATCAATTTATATCGAAATTATTCGAGCTAAATTTATTTTCATGAAATGTGATCTGGAACCTAATGGGGGACCTTATAAACGGATTTTTCCAAAATTGGGACTCATTACAATCCATCCAAAAACCCTTATCACCGCAAGTTTTATCAAAATTGTGCAAACCGAAAAATATTAAAACCGCTCATCAAAATGAATTTCTGGCATGTGAAATTCCATATTAACGAATTTTTATCAAAATTATGTGAGCCGGCCAAAAATAATGGAATCCGGCCCCCCACCGGATCACTCCTAATTGATTTTCCTCGAAATCAGGATTCATATCAATTGGTTAATGGAACTTCGAAAAAGCCCCTTTCAACAATTTTTATAAAATCGTGTCAGCCGACAAAAAAATTTAAAAAAAGGAGCCAGGTCCAACCGGACGACTCTCTCAATATATTTTCCCGAAATTAGCACCCATCGCAATTGACTCTTAACATGAAAAAACCCCCCTTTACCATGTTCATAAAAATCGTGGAAGTTGAAAAAAAATAAAGAACGAGATCCGGGGTCCACTAGATAACCCTCTCAACACTTTAGTTCTGAAATCAGGACCAATCGCTAGAATCCTTGTATTTGAGCCCCTCTATTTTTATCAAAATCGTGAGAGCAAAAAAATTAAAAACGGGACCCAGGCTCTAACTGGATAACTTTCAAAATGAATTTTTTCGAAATCATGACCCATTGCACTCGATTCTTGTTACTCGAAAAACCTCCCTCAGAAATTTTCATTCGAATTGTCTACTCCTGTCTTGTTGTTTATGTATGAGTTGAAGTCCTTTAGGTGACTACCTCTATGTAATACCCCATGTGAGGTATGAAATATTTTTGTCATATTGGGTTGGTCCGGTAGCTATGAAAAATGGCGCAGCGTGCTTTAATATGTAGCAGGAGTCAATTCATATTAGTTCAGAGTTCTAGAAAGAGTATGGCTTGATCTCATGATTGCAGATGATATCGACCGTACTTTCGTGCGGTTCTACAAACAGTGCAGTTCACTTGAATTGGAACGACTATTTTTTTTTGGAATATTTTAAAATCGGTTTAACATTTTCAATAATTTTTTCCGTAGAACTATAAGTTTTTCAATGAGCAGTAAATATTAAAGAAGTAAAAATGTATGTTTACATGATTAATTGTGCTTTGTGGTTTTTTCTAAAGAAATAGTAAATTTGGATGTTTAGTTGCATAAGAACGATTAACAAATCTTAATTGAAAGTTATTTTTTTGATTAAAAATATAATCAAATTCTATTTATTTTTAATAATTAATTAGAATGACATGGTTTTAGTAATGCGTACTGCTTCCCTTATTGAAAATAACTTCATACAACCTGCTGCAGTCATACAACGATTTTAAATAATCTAGTGAAATCTCCTTCCAACCCCACACGTTTTCCATGATATTAAGTTCGGGAGAATACGGTGTCCATGGCAAAAGCTCTACGTTTTGCTGCGATATCCATGATTTGACTTGATTAGCTGTATGGATAGGGGCATTATATCTTGCTGATATATTCATGGCAATGGCCCAAAAGTATCATTGAAGTGGGGAAATGCCTTTTCAAGGAAGCATTTGTAAGTTGATGCCTGACCTCCCTGACCATAAAATGATACAGCTCCCCACGCCATAACGCGCTCCTTCGCGACTATGGTGATTTGCTAAAAAACATTTCCTCTCTTCAAAGGCCGTGAAAATAATAGTTAAATCCATCGGGAGCATCGAGCTTAAATTTCTTTTCATCAGAGAAAGCGACTTGCTTCCATTTTTCAGCGCGGGTCATATGTAGCCTCGATAAATGTAATCTTTTCTTCTTCCTCTCCTAATTTAGAGGCAGTTTCTTTTGAAGCTTTCTTCGAACAAGATGATTTGATTTTCTAATGACTCTCCACACTGTTATTCGGCTCGCCTCTACACCAGCTCTCGCTTTAATTTTTGCACAAGATAGTACGCAATTGGATGCTGTCCTCAGTCGCCCGCTTATCGGCTGTGGATGTAGCCTCAACAGTTCGGCCTTTATTGTTTAAGCCATATTCATTTGGATTTTTTATAAAATTGAAGATAACAGTCTTACTTCTTCCTATTTTATCTGCAATTGCTTGTAGAAAATATTGTTCGCTGTGTAGCACTTGAACTTGAACTATCTATTCTTTACTAAGTTTTTTTCCTCGACCCATTTTTATTTTTTATAAACGACAAATTTTCAAAAAAATTAATTTAATTTAAGTTTAAATTTGCTAACACTTCCATTTTATTGATAACTACGATCGTTTCTATTCAAGTGAAACACACGAAAAATATACTTTTTAAGAAAAAACAAAATAAAATAAAATTGTTCTGGTCTACTAAATTATTTTTAATTAAATATTTTGATATTTTGAACAAGTGCTCGTTCTGTAAAAAAACTTGGAAAAGATAGACCGATTTTAAAATATTCCAAAAAAACCGTCGTTCCTATTCAGGTGACCTGCAGTGTATATCCATTGATTCCAGCATACTGTGTGGAGAATTTTGTTCTGTTGTTTCGTTGTAGTATATGGATAATCCGTAGTATAGTAATAGTCCTTGGTTGACAATAGGCGAAATTTTCATTATTGCGAAATATTTTCTGCGCTCATCTGTGGCGAAATATTCGGTTGAGGTGATAATTTGTGATTGAGTAGTATCGTGATGTATATCTCGTACAAGAACTACTGACAACAATGTAGAGTCCCACGTGAATGAGAGTGGTAGAGTAATCTCAATGAATCTGTTGCGCTACTCTACTGCGAATTTCCATGATTTGTGCACGCGATGGCTAATCAATGATAAATGCTCTTCTAACTGATTTAGTGCAAGTATTGAGGGATGTAGTATGCCATGATGCGCATCTTAGACCAAGTCAAGTAAGCATTGTTGTGTATCCTTTAAGTTATCCAATACTATAGAGATAATTCAAAGAAGCCGATCAACACCGATCGGACCCTATCCTCTTACATTCGATATTTCCGGATCTGCGTCATTTTTTATCGTACTTGGTTCTACCCCTTTATTAAGTTGTTTATTGTTGTGGCAATGAGGTTTGTATTATGTTTCCTCATATTCCCTCGCTTCACGTTGAATGAGAATTCCGAACATGTCTTCCAGTATGATACCTATTGAATTTTCACCCCGTTTCACGAGAGGTTTTTACTTGTTGCTGCTTAGTAGCAACTCATTACCAGTGGCCAGGTTACTCAAATGCCATTGCAGCTAATCTAGAATGTTACAGTTTGACAGACAGGGACGCTCGTTACAGACTACTTGCAATTCTCCATGCTGTGATTTTTTCCCAATAGCTGCTCATGTTGCATTGATTTGCTAAGTCCATTCCATAACCACAATTTCTAACTGCCTATTTTCTCGAAACAGATGGATGTAGACTGGCTGAAAGGTATAATTTTGACGTTGGTGCTAATGAGTCCGAAGAGACAGCATACTGAAAGAACGGCTAACGCTAGGTGGTGCATTCAATTCAATCAAATAATCCATCTAGGCAGCCAATAAGAATTCTATTGGATTGAATACAATTCCAATTAGATTTTTATACATCCGTAGAAAAACTCAAGAACCCATTTCGGCTTCATATCTAAAACAATTTTTCGCAAGTACATCAAATCCTTCCTTAGTACTTAATATGTATGCATCTCATCATAGAACGTTTGACATCACGTACCTATAATTTTCATTCAATTGAACTTAAGTTGTTGAATACAAGACGACACGCGATATACATACAAATGCTGTGATGTTGTTGTTGTGTATATAAATAAACGAGCTGAAAATTGCAAACACGTTTTCCATTTTATCCGATATTAAATCGTCAATACTAATTGTATAGTATATGGCTTCACTTTTCATTTTTGTGGTATAGTTTTTTTTACGGCTGTTAGCATCATTACAATATGTGTTAAGTAGCGCACGGGTCGACCTATCGATTTTGAGTTTACCTACATTTACATGACGAAGTATTATTTTATTAAAGCCGTGCATCAATCACCGATGGAATCGTTACATTTATGCAAATCAGATATACGGATTTTATTGCACGGATTGAAAAATGTAATTTTGTGTCATACATTTAAAATTTTTGTGTATCCGTATATATACCGTTCTACATATAGGTACATACATATTGTGGTGTATAAAGACTTTTATTTAGAAGAAAACTTATAAGTGGACTAGGAATAAATACAAAGAAAACTTAAAACGAACAATAAAAAAAAATATTCTACCTCGAGAAGTTAATAATCAAGACAGTTGGTTTATGAGTTTTGAGTGTCGTACATGTACCTATTATGTGGGGTTCGTGTTTCGGTGTTTTAAATAGATTATCGATATAGCCAGCAATTGTTGCGGATTTTGGTTGAGTGATGTTAGATTAAAATTTTAAGTTAAGTTACATATTATATGTGGAAGTGAAACAGGTGTGCAATTTTGTGTGGGAAGATAAAGTTTAAATTACAGTACAAAATTATAATATATTTGCTACCAAAGTAAGTGTTGAATATCTATACAGTTTTATTGATGGTTCTTTTAAAATGGCAACAGTCGAAATTTCTATCAGATTCATTCAATTACTGAATGAAGTTGTCCCAGACCAAACAATATTAATTTTATTACATTGCAGGTTTTTCAAATCATCCTGAATTTTTTTTAGTACCACGAGTAGTTGTTTCACTTTTATAGTGAAAACTGTTTGTATGCTATAGCTGGTCAACAATTTATTTGATTTTATATATTGTTCGTCACTAATCGAAAATGTACTCTTTTATTCGTTCTGTTGCTATATGTTATTTCGCCAAAACTAATAACGTTTCTGATCAGAACTTTGTGAATTTGAGATGTATACAGTAACACCTTATTCTAGGCAAAGTTTGAAAAAATTGATCCAATGGCAAGTTCCCTTTAACTCTGTTCCCCCCAAAATGAACTCTGGGATGGAAATTTTATTGAATTTTATTTAAATTTTCGCCGCGCTCGATAAAACAGGATTTATTTCGCCAACACTTTAAATGTCTCGGATTAGGGCTAAATGATTTTGAGGTGTATATACTTGGAAAAAATTCTAGGCTTAATTAGAAAAAATAAATCTAATTGCGAAAACCGTGCTGCCAACAACTTATAATACCACGTTTCTCTCAGAATACAACCATTTTAAATTTAATAATCTTTTCCATTATTTTTAACAAAACTGGTTGGTGAACAATTTTACATCAAGATTAAGGCTATTTAAAATATTTAACTGATTATTTAAAATATATTCTTTTAATTATATGCCTACGACTTTTTGGATTTAAATTCGATTTTAAAACATATAAAAGGAATTTACTTGTATTAATAAAGTCAGTTATACTAAATGAAATACAATGTCAGTTAAGGCAATAAAAGTGATTAAGAAATTGTGAAAAGGAACATCACAATATACCTATCACATCTCAATAAATACAAATCAGCGATAAATAGAACCAATAGTACCTACAACATAAAAATAAGGCCCTATTTAAAAGGAGATAGCAAAAGTCCAAAACATATTAGTGATAGTAAAATTATTTTTTTTTTTGCCGAAAAAATAAATACCAGTGCTAAAAATCAGGTAGCTCTATTGCGACCCCCTGCCAATTCGAAAACGTTCCATCAAACAGTTATTTTGAGGTGTTGTAATGCCGCTCTTCAAATATTACGAGAAAAAGTATTCCCCAGTCATATTATTGAAAGAATAATAATCCACATACTTCTCATGCTTAACTCATCGTCGTGGTTCCGAGATTAATTCTCGCCGCTGACGCAAAAAAAAATTACCAATTTTCAAAAACTGCGTCGACAGACATTAAATACAATTGAGAGTATAAAATAATTGGTAGGGCTGACTATACCTTGCAGCGTTCGCCAATTAGTTATAAGCTCGTTTTAACGATCTCAATTAAGAAGCGATATGTGTATTTAATAATTTATTACGTCTGTATAAAATCAATATTTTATTGGGGCGCTTA
The DNA here is from genome assembly GCA_947310385.1 of Nephrotoma appendiculata. Taxonomy (NCBI): domain Eukaryota; kingdom Metazoa; phylum Arthropoda; class Insecta; order Diptera; family Tipulidae; genus Nephrotoma; species Nephrotoma appendiculata. The sequence goes on from OX371223.1 coordinate 145,016,973, forward strand.
TCACGCACGGATGGAGGCTCCGTTTTAAATCATTTGATTTCCAATTACTTATTCCAATATATTTTTACGTAATTTCACTTCATGTAATTTATCCAACTACCCGAATATTCGGGAATAAAGTACCGGAAATATATCCAAATATTCATTTGACACTTACCAACACAACAACAAAAATTTCACACATTTCATACTATTTATTATTTTACTTTACACGATTAACAGTTTCTTTAAATCACATAAATTATTTCACTTTTTTTACCACTAATAATTTTCCCGCCCGCCATTTACTTTCGCTTTTGAATATTCGCAAAGGTTCTATTCACAAATAATGCTTAATTGCTGTTTAGACGAAGTGACCAATTTATGCTGAATTGACGCGTGTAGTTCAATAGGAGAAATCGTAACAATAGTTTTACGCATTTAGTCTGTTAAACTCCGTTGGTATTATTTGATTAAGGATCACACTATTACAAATTTGATGGTTTACAACAACATTTATGTCAATAAATAATTGTTTTAACGGATAATTGTTTTAAAATTTACACAAAATAGTCACTTATAATTATCATAATTATTTATTAATTCATTTATTACAATACAGAAAAATTGTCCACTAAATCTTTTACCATTAAACCATTTTGCCACAAGTCACTTATTGGTGATAATGTTAGATACGACAAGAATGTTCGCTAAGGTTTTGTTTCAAACCCGATGTCTCATATTTTCTCACTATTTTCTTACTAAATCAGTAAAATTGGGACAAATAAATAACTTGAAAATCTAAAAATGATTCAACCAAGCATTCATTGGCTATTTGGTTGGAAGCGAGAAGTAACATCGTTTTATTTATTTTTGGTTTGGAGGACCGCTACAATGTAGCAAACTACTGTTTTCAAGTTTCTCAGAGCAAAATTTTTTGTTTTATTATTAGTAGTGTGGCTTTCGCAAATCCGCTTAGCGTAGCTAAGAAATGTGAAAGTAACAACTGTTGGCTTTAATTTTGTTAACATTCTTAACATTAAAACAATCGGCTTTAATACAATGCAATTGTTGTTGTAATCTTTTGAAAACAACACAGCTATTGTATCGGTTTGTTCGGATTCTGCTATTTTTGTATTTAATTTTTTAGGTATTGCAGAGTAAATCAATTCATTATTTCGACAGAAGTCTCTGAGCTCTCTCCGATGTAATAAAAAATACATACTACTCGAGCTTCACGTAGGTGAAATCCTTTTTCTGGTATTCCCATTTTTATCATATAATCTAAGTTGCATGCCCATCTAATGAGATATAGGTGTTAGTTCTATCGTGTAACAAACCACATCATGACGGCCAAACCGGTGGACTCCTAACGGATCTCCCGAAATCATGATCCATTGCGGTATCTTTGTGAAATTCGAATTGGCCATCTCAAATTTTTTTATTATCGAAGAAGTTTTTGGGCTCGCATTAAATAGAAAAATGTAACGAAATTTCATCCCAAGAATATGAAATGAAATAACAAAAAATAAAAAAGAAAATAAATACGAGAGAACCAAAACACGCTGGTGAGCCGAAAATTAATTTTTGTGCTCAAACTTTTTTATTTTTAGGTCTATATAAATACAAGTTCTCTAGCCTAAAATAAATCAGTAAGCTTAAGCTTTTTTATTTAGGTATTAAGCAAAATTTCAAACCCCATCTTCGATGTTTAAATTTTTTAGCCTGGATCACAAGACTTTTAATTTTTAAATCTCATCGAGGCTGTGGGTAGCTATAGCATCATTGTAAATTTCTGTTTACTATCCTCGGAACATAATTTGACATTTTATTTATAAGATGTCTTTTTTATTGTTAAAACTGATAAGTTTGCGATCATACCATCTAGACTATTTGTCCGGTTTCCTCATACACAAAGGAACTGCGACCAATGCCAATAAATAAATGCATTTCAGATTTTTCTACTTGTTCACTTCAAATCTTTCCATTGTTGTACGTTATTTGAATTAGCTTTTTTTTAGTTGTAATAAAGTTTCCGGCTTTTATAATTATGAATACCTGTTAATTATATGGTTTTTCAATATTATTTTTATTGCTTTGTGGTGAATACCATTAATAACAAACGATGTTAGTCTTCTGTTTTCAATTGAACGGCTCAATTGGGTAAAAATTATGTTCAAAGTTTTACTCAAATATGGTGTCTATGAACATGTACTCGTTATCTGAATTCACGTTTACAGGCATAACCTTGTTTGTTTCTTCACATATGTTTAACTAATATTTGATTGGAATCTAGCTGGGGAGGTTCAGTCTGATGGATCAGGTAGATTGGTAATTTCTATAATTGTATTCTAGCATCAGGAACCAATCGATGGTTACGTATGGTGTGTGATTGACTGAACATTGTGTTTCGTTGTGGATGGAGGCTTTGGACATAGATCTTGGGACCCGACATTTATTTGTTTGAACAAAAGAACGGGATAAGACATGCACCATTGTTGTTAGTGTTTATTCGAATGTTTCTATTCTTTTGAGAATATTATTGACTTCCTTCTCCTTCGATTTTTTATTTTTTTGAGCGATTCATCGACTTTGGATGTTATTTAATCCACTTTCACATTTCATCAAACTAAACTATTGACTGAAAACTAAAAATATTGACCATTTTTTTCAACTATTAGTTTAAAATATTATTGTTCTTAAAATTATATCTTAAAATTAAATGAAGTAGTTTAAGAGGTTTTAATATATTCATGTGTAGTGAATTATTAATATGTAGTTATAATTATATTGTACAATTTTTGTTTCTTTCAATTTTAACTGTAAATTAAATTGCTTTTATTTTTGTAAATAGAATTCAAATATTTTTTTGTGGTTTAGAATCAGGGGACCAGTCACGTGATCTATTTGATACAATGATTCTCTTATCTTACCTCTGAATCTTGTTAGTTTTAAAAATGTTGTACACACAATGTATTTTATTTATAATGATTAAGTTGGTAATGAAATAAAACAAAAAAAAAATTATTACAGAACCACTGCAAATAATTTACATAGTACATCACTACCTTTCTAAGGAAATTTAATATTAATTCATTGACAATTACATATAGGCCCGTAAGTTTGAACAAGGAAAATTTTTCGAAAAATCCGTGGGTAAAAAAATCCATGGATTTTTCAATAAGTTTAAACGACGATTAATCGGCGATGTTTTTTTTCGAACATCGCACACAGAGTTACCAACAGATGTTCGAAAAAAGAAAATGTTACTAAATTTCTTATGTCATTTTGGTACTAACTATGCGCGCAACAAATCCACAAAATCTTCCATTGATGGTATTGTTACATTGCATTCAACTTAATGTGAAACTTAATGTAAAGTGTCGGTAAAATCTTTCCTTGTTGTACTGCGGAATTTAAAACAAATAAAGGAATGTAGCATCTTTTTGCCTCGATTTTGCCTTTCGAAACTAGTGGTTCAAAACCTGTGGTATGGATACAGTTAAAACCCATTCAATTCGAGTTCTAGAGTTCGATTCATTTCGAGCTTTATATTCAGCCAAGGCGTATCCTAATCAAATGTTTTGAAAGTACATCAATTTTGCCGACATATTGTAAATAATTTTCGAACTAACGAAAAAGAAATAAATTTCGTTGTCTATGAGAAAGAAGTTTTAGTAAAAAATTACATGGAAATGCACCAATAAATTCACGAGCGTTACGATCTCAGCTGAATATGAGTGCTCAAGAGTTTGATAAATATAAAATAGAAGAAAATACTTCAGTTACATTTTGGCTGCGAGAATTCTGTGCCTTGTCAAACCTATCTGAAGCTTTAAGATTAGATATCTCGATGAATTTTGAAACTTATGGCAAGCCAATCATTTTCATATTACATTGGATGCATACGTTTAACGTGCATTTGGTACTGTCTACAATAAAAGCGGAAACCGATTCAGAATGCAATCAATATATTATATATCAATGTATTGATTATTTTGATTATTTATTATATCAATATATTTCCGTAGAGTAAAAACGCAAAACGACTGAAAATTAATTCAGTTGCAGAAGATCACGACAACACAATTAAAATCACAATCAAAATCTATTCCAGTGGCCCTATTCTGGCTTTCCCAGAGAATTGTGAATTGGGAAAATATTTTGTTGTACTCGTAATTACAAATTGCACTAATTCCCAAATATGTATTTCCCGTTCCCAATTGTATATTCTGGTAGACTGGGAATAATTTTTCGGGGACAATTTTTTTTAGTTTGATTTTTTTTAAACTAAAACACATATTGCGACCTTATTACAAGTTAAATTTATCTTTAAATATTTTTTATTAGAAAAATAATGTTTCAAAATTCGAAAATGTACGAATTACAATTCCCCAAAAAATAATGAGGAATAATTAACGTCAAAACTGCTATAAAATGGAATTATTTTTTCCTAATAAAAAAAATTCCCAAACGCCAGAATACACTTTGGCAAATAAAAAATTTCCAACTGCTAGAAATACGTCACTAATTTCCAATTCCCTATTCCCTGGGAAAACCAGAATAGGGGCACAGTTGTGCCCATACAAAATACGGCTTCAACAGTTTCTATTTTAGGAACTCAATCTCCTCTAATATTGAGAAACACACCCATCCAAGAAAACCCGGAAATTCCAATAAATCTTGATACAGAAGATATTGAAATCATATTTAATGTGGGCACAAGGGATACGGAAAAACAAGGGACCAAATCAGGCGAAAAGAGTTTCAACGAAAAATACGAACAGTTCGGTACAACAAAATATATATTCCGACGATGTTTTGAGCCAAAATTTTAGACCCAAAACATTTCTGGAACCTGTGAAATTCTGGCTGAAGATTCAAATTCGGAGTAAAGAAAATTATTAATAAAAATTTTGCTAGTTTTTCGATTAAAGTTTATTTTATTGGAGTAACCGATGAACAAACCGCATTAGCTTATTCATGTTATCCTTTCAATTAAAATTTCTATTACAAACGGGACAAGGATAATTAGTTCTTATATGTATTGTACTTTTATGCTTAAGATAGCTAGTACGGAACTTAAACGAGGCATCACACATTTCGCATCGAAATTGACGGACACATTTTTTTTTTTTTTTTTTTTTTTTATAAATCCATGCCATCTGTTTTGGGGCCGAAGCACTCCCTGCTCTTTCGCGGTTTATTTTTCCGTCTTACTTTACGCATCATCTGCCAAATCGAAGACGTACGACTATAGGGCCGATTTAAATTACCATCTGCGCATTGCAAGCTCCATACCAGCCTATACTGGACTTGGAAGATGGGTCGGCCCATGAGTTTTGCACGCCGATAAGGGGTCGTATTTGTGTTCCTTTTAATCACAGATCGTAATCTATTGATGAAAATTTCCTTTTACATCCAACCCCTATCGGAATTTGAACCCGGTACCTCCCGATCCAAACGCCAAAGCTTTAACCACTGTGCCATTTGGTCGGTACTTACATGTGAATAAAACACTTACAGGCACTTACACTTTCATGTGAATAAAAATGTATATGCAACTGGGTTTTAGATGTAAATGATTTAGTGCATTCTGTACATTTGTATGGTTTGTCGTTCGAATGAGACCACATACGTGTATTTGTAAATGATTTGTCATATTACTGAATGGAAAAAATTACATAGACTTTATCAACTCACTCAATTTAGTGATCATTTGTTCGCATATTGGACATTTCTTTCGGTGCCGATTCTTTTGAAGTTTTTATGTGGTAAAGGGAACTGATTTGTGGAAAATTCAGATGGCACCCTTCAAACGTACATTGAAATATCCTCTCTTGTGAATGTGTAAGCAAATGTTGGTTCAAATTGTAAACAGCCCGAAACACGCACTTGCATATAGGACATGCGATATTTTTACTTTCGAAATGAGAGTTGCAGTTTCTTCATCGGATTCCGATTCAACATCGTATTCAAGACAATTTGATTGTTCCTTTTTTACATTGTCCAGCATTTCATCCCCAGGAATAATACATCGAAATCGGTGGATTTTTAAAATAACCGTGGATCAAATAATCCTCGTTTAAACTTACCAAACCTACGGTAAATCCTCGGTTGCGGATTAATCTTCGTTCAAACTTACGGGCAATAATGTTTTATCATCAAATACATTTGAAGTGAGAAAATAATAATTTATAACGACCTCCGGAATCGCAACCATCGCAATCAATTCCTGATAGTTGAAATCCCGTATTATCAATTTTCATCAAAATCGCTTATATTGACAAATCTGTAGTCACAAGTCAAAAGTGCTAAAGTCGACTTAAATAAAAACTCATATATTATGTTTTCGTAAACTTACCACGAAAAATTCATTTAAAAGTCTGTAAAATTTGGAAACGGTATGATAATTCCAAATTTTACAGACTTTAAAATGAATTTTAACGAATTTTTCATGGTAAGTTTACAAAAATATAAATTATACTGAGTTTATACTGAAGCCGACTTTAACACTTTTGACTTGTGACCACAGAAATATTAAATATAGCAACCTGAGCCCCATCGGATGATGACCCCCAAAACGAATTTTTCCGAATTTAGGAACCATCGCAAACGGTTCTTGGTACTAGAAAATTCTATTTCAGTATTTTTTATCAAAATCGTTTGAGTTGATAAAACAAAAATAAAAAAGAAATTCGTGTTTAACTGGAGGATGTAAATGAATTTTCCCCAAATCGGCTCGCATCATAATCGTTTTCTGGTACTTGAAAACACTTTTTCAGCAATTTTCATCAAAATTTGCTTAAGTTGACAAAGAAACTAAAATAATAGATCCGAGCATCGCCGGAAATCCTGAAATACGATTACTGATCCTCCCCTGGAAAGGAACCAAGCCATTAATAACCCTCTAAACGAACTATCCCGAGCCGGACTTATCCCATATCTCGATTCTTAGTACTTGAAAATTTCTGTTCAATAATTATTATCAAAGTTGTTTGATCTGAGAAAAAAATTAGAAAACGGAACCCGAGCCACGCCGGAGGACCCCTTAAAGAATTTACGCGGTTTTAATCGAGTCGACCCTTAATGGGCATGTCTTTAAATTAGGGCATCACGAAACCGATACTTAAAGCCACATTCCAGCAATTCGTTTGAACCTCTTAACGAATTTTTCCGAAAACAGGACCCATTTCAATCGATTTCTGGGATTCAAAAATTTTTATTTAGTAATTTTCATAAAAATCGTTAAATCACTATATTAGATAACGATTGAACGGCATCTGACTTCAATCGGTGATGAAAATGAATACGATTATACTTCTGTCAGAATGCATAAGCATTGGGCCGACTCATCTGACATGACTGACAGGTATCTTAGGAATGAGGCGGCCAGATCCTTCTTTGGCATATTGTAGTGCAAGCAAAATAAAATAATAAAGTGAAAAAGGATGGTGACACAGACACATGCTGCTGGTCCGCAGCTATATATTTTGTGAATAGTTTAGCGATTCATAGCTTGTTGTATTTTAATTTGTGTCGATGGCTTTGGCGACACATTAAAGATTGATGTTAATTGTATAAATTTTTCTTATGTCTTGTGAATTTTGCATCTTGACCCTGCACAATTTTAATGAATACACGAAATTATTAAAATAGACAACTATAATAGTGCAGAGATTTAAAGTTATTTGCGCTATTTTGACGTGCAATGTACGTCACTAGTAATAATTTTCTATACTGAAAATGACGAACAGCGTACGTCTACGAGCAAATTTGACTTTGTTATTTTTACATTTCCAAAAGAAAAAATTTATATTTTAACCTTTTTCGTTTCTTTCTCATCGAATAGAAATATAAAATAATATCGTGGATTCTGAAGGACAGGAGGAAAATAGTAAACGATTTTTTTCAAAAAGATAGGAAAATAAAATCCATTTAAAATATAAACAAATTTGGAAGAGATTCAAAAAAATATAAATAAACGAAATAATAAATTTTAAATTTGAACACACGTACAGAAGAATTATATATATAAAGATTTGAGGGGTGGTGGGGATGGGAAAATTTTGGGGTTATATGTTCAGATATGCGACAAATTTAGAAAAAAAATGTCTCAAAACAAAACAAAAAATTCCTAGAACCCGATTGGAGTGCCACCTACCGGGTCCAATTGTGAATCTAAACCACCCAGGAACCCACTCAAAATTTCATTAACCTTTTAACTGTTTATGTCGACTATACTCGTTGTATATTGTCTTCGCTGAAAAACAATTAAGCAGGGAGAAAACGTTTTCCGAAACAAAATTAAACGGTGTAAAATCGATCCAGTCGTTTAGGAGAAGTTCATTGGAATTTCTTTGAGTGGATGGGTACACATTTCTTCTAACTAATTGATAGCGCAAGAGTGAAGAGGTTAACATTCCACAATTGTATTGACCTCTATCTTATTAAAAATGGAAATATATAATTTGAATTTGCTAAAATACGGAGGTTACCTCAAAATGACAAAATGTCTTTCACTTTTCTTTTGCAGAAATTAATTGGTATCATAAATCAAATAAAACAAAACGTCACCGTGTGCAGATGAACAAACTTTCAGACTTAATTTATTACAACCAGAATTTGAATATACATAAATAAATGAACTGTCCATCAACATGTTAATTATTATTTGTTTTTATTTATTTTACGGAACGCACAACAATGCAAGACTCAAACTTTTTATGTTTTGTAAGATGATGAACTACTTTACTATCCTAATAATGCTTAACAAAAATAAAAAATCTCTATAATATTTTATTGTTATTTTTATTATTAACCTTTTTTATTTTATGTATTAACATTTAACAATAATGATTATTCATTAATTTTATTTTTGTTTAATGTGGCATGATTTTGTGTGGTATATTGGATTACATATTAAATAAAATCGCGAAATAGTTTCATGTGTGGAATGGCTAATAACAATCGTAATGGTATTCGATTTTGGGTTAATCTAATTTGGTTAGCTTTTGATCCGGTGAAAGGTTTGTGAATTTTACAACAAGTAGGTTTTGGATATTTGATGCTTAATTCCCCAAACTATTTCGATACGATAAACAATTGATAATGAAACAAGAAAGCGGCACATAATCTTTACTTTATGACCCGAACACACATTTAGGGGAAGAAACTGTAGATTAAGGTTCATAAACCGTGTAATTTGATGTATCTCTTATGTACAGTAAATCGTACATCGTAAATTTAGCAGTTTTATTCGGTACCAATTTCGGTATAATTTTCATTTTAATTAAACCGAAGAAGTCAATTGATGATATAGAGTCTTTGTAAATTACATCAGATAATACAGGATGAGTTTTTTTTAATAAATATTAACCTTTTATCTCGGAAACTGATGGACTGGTGGACGTTTAGAGGTGATCTAGAATGACCTTGTAATTCATTAATTTGGGAGATATTGGCAATCTGAGACTTTTGCTATTTGGCTTAGAGTAGTAGCCACCCCCTGCGTATCCAGGCTCGGTGTATTGGTAAAACCTTAAAAATTCAATACATGAGCCTTGTTCATAATTTCGAGATGGGGCTCTCTGATTTAAATTGCTCAATGTATCCCCTTTCGATCGTATATAGTCACTGTGCGAGCCAGGCTCTGAGATTGTTGTTATTTGGTGTATCATTTTATACAGTATGGTATGTGATTTACTGAAAAATTTATAATAACGAGCATATTAGATTTTTTAATGTTAAACAATTTCTTTTGTTTTTAATCAATATTTATTATAATTATTGTTTCGATTTTAATATTAAATAAATACACTGTTAAATTGCACACTTCCATAAATTTTTGTCCAAGAAATAAAATTGTGTCCAAAAACTTCACAAAGAACACTCGCATAAATTTTTGTCAAAAAACTTTTGTCCAAGAACTTTGCACCGGTAAATGTAATAAACTGTAAAGGGGACTAATTAAAGAGGCTACAACGCTAACGAAAATAGTAAAATTATTATAGATAAATTGCTAAATAATTTGTAAATTAGTGAAACACGGCATTCCAATTTATTTGTTCAAAATATTGTTGTCTTTTATCAAAGCTTTTATCAAAACTTATTACAGCTTGATAAAAGCCGAATTGGCTTTTATCAAGTTGTAATAAGTTTTCCGGCTTTTGTTATTTTGGAACCTGTTATTCACATTGTTTTCTAATATTTGATTCTTCTGTTTTTAATAAAACTGATCCATTAGAAAAAATAATGTCCAAGATTCGGTCTAGTCCATTTTTTATCACACAGATCTGGCTCAAATTTGAATTAAATATGGTGTCGGTAAACAGGTTAACAGGCTTAATCTCGATCGTTTCACCACCATAAGTCCGCATTGGTAATTTGAATAATTGTATCACAGCACTTGGTATAAGATGATGTAGGCTATGAGTCGCAAGATATGAACACCCCCTCCCCATCCCATCTGGAGAGGGTGTTTCAATATAAAATTATCAAATTGAGATGCCTTCGACGATATTTTATTTACATTTTGAAAGTAAAATGTCTATTTCATAGTCTATTGTGGATATAACATGGTTGTTGTGTCATAATTAAATTCCAGATTTGTAACATGATTTCTCCCAACTTTTACAATAACATGGTGGAGATTTTTTTCGCAAGCAGTTAATAATGTTCGAATCTAAGAATGCGGTAGGTCTTCTAAAGCCACTATAGCATGTGTAAGGTTCTCAAATAATTTATTTGCTTTCTTTGACAGCCGGACAGAAACCCTACTTGCTGAAGCCTAGAACAGTTAGTATTTTACTCTAGCCAGGTAAATTAAGTTTACTTAATTGTTTTTGTCTGATTTTGTTTAAGTTAAATTACAGAGTATTTGACTTTACTGAAAGTCACAAACAAAATAATATTGCTTGAATAATAGTGCTTTTAGTTCAACAAAATCTGATAACTCTGTAAAAAAGCAAATGTGACACATTGGCAAAACATCTATCAACGCAGTCTAAAAGATTGAATATATTATAACAAATAGCAGTTGAAATAAAAAATAAAAAAATTGATTCTGAATTATCATTTCCATCATATGAATTACATCAGCCACACAACTGGAAAAATGTGAATAATTGTGATGGCTAATGATGAGTAATCATAGAAGTGGATAGGCAGATCTGACTGTGCCATCGTGAGGTACAAATGAAGTGTGTATCGCCAAACGCTGGTGCTTCGATATTTCATATCTGCCATACAGAAGAAAGTACATAAATGATTTTGACTGCCAGGTGTCTATCAGATTTGATTTATCGAAAATCCAAAATTTTGACTCGGTATATAGTCTAACGACCGGTTGCACAGACAAATGACTAACAGCCGATTAGTTGTGCGCCAGTTAAATATTTTATATTAAACTAGCTGACCCGGCGAACTTCTCCCTCTCTCTCTCTCTCTCTCTCTCTCTGGCACTATATCCCATCAAGGGATTTGGCCGCCTCAAATGAGTGAATGAATATTTCCATTTCGGATAATGAGTGATTAATTCATTGATCCTAAACCAGCCGTGCATTTTTTTCCTTGTCACTACCGGGAATTGAACCCGAGACCTCCGGGACGGATGAAATGAATACTCCAAATTAATTAAATTCAATCAAAATGAAATATATTTTAATTACATTGAAATAAATGTAATTCACGTGGCAGCAAGGATTTCGTTTTATTGAATTGATTCGAAATGATTCGCGTAGCATTGTTGCACTACTGTCTTTTAAACTATTTCCTGAGTAGGTTGCAATAAGGTCGATTCCCTTCAGTAAAACATCTTGTGATATACGACATTTTTTGTTTTATTGTCAGGTGCGAGAACGAACAAAGCGGATGGTTTGCCGACACGTGAACATGCTATGTACATTTGGCCGTGAGAGAAACATTCATTTTCTAGATTCAGGCCACAAACACTCAAGGATGGGCCTTGTGATTTGTTGATCGTCATGGCGAATGCAAGACGAATCGGAAATTGAATTCGTTTAAACTCGAATGGCACATCGGTTGGGATCATCAGAATTCTCGGAATGAGAACTTCCTCACCTTTGAACTTTCCTTGAGATTTCTCAAAATAAAACGCGTTCCGTTACATAGTTTTGGTTGATTCAGGTTTTGTAGAATGATGATTACCAAGCCAATTTTCAGTTGTAAATTGTGCGGTGCCAAGCCAGGCAGACCCAATGTGTTTAACAATTCAGTTGGATAGTTGGCTGCTTCGTCTTCGTTTGTCACACAGTCAATAGATTTGAAGGAATGAAGTGAACCGACGATTAGATTTTGAATTGTGAAATTTAAGTGATCCACATCTTTGTTCTTTGCCGCAAGAATTACTCGTTCACTCACCCAATTGTGATTTTTGTGGTTATAGTAATGATGTTCGGGAACACCTGGTTGATGAGCTCGTCCTTCGTTGAGACAAAATTGCAAAAGTTCTGAGGAAACGAAATCTAGGAGAAAAATATTATGGTGAATACCCAATGATATGTATAATGGTCAAGTATTTTTATTTTTTTTTTATTTCGGAAATTTTTTTTTTATTCATTAACTCAATATTTACATACTCATTTAAAGAAATCATTTGTTCTGCATATTAATGTTAAAAGCACAGTTTGAACAACTTTGATACAAATTATGCAAACCGCATCTTCGAGGCTTAATATTTCTGCAGCAATGGTTTCCTCATTTTCTAAAGTATCATGAGCGGTTGTATTTTCATGACTAGTACTGTAGCTGGTACTTAGTTTATCGGGTCGTAATATTCTTATAGAAGTGTTTGTTTTATTTGTTGTGGAATCTTCTAAGTATCCCTCAGCTACAGTATTAGATTTCCAACCACCATACTTTTAAGGCAAGTGAGGTCACCGCCAGAATCTACAAGGAGTGTAGCTGAAGTCTGACGCAAGCAATGGCCGGTATATTCACTTGTATTTTTTAAATTTAAATACAATGCCATTTCTTTTGCAACGCTACTAATTTTGTGAATGCCAACTACTAGAAGACATACTCTACCTTGGTATTTTATAAAAAGAAGTCGTACCTCGAAATTTACTGTGCGAAGAGTAAAGTATTTTCTGCAAATCCTCAAATATTTTTCTCCCAAAACCGCAAAGTCGCGATTTGTTTGTTTTAAAGTTGGAAATTTTTACCAACAAAGCTTATTGAATGTCTTCAATATCATTTATTATTAAATGAACTAGTTCGTCGCAACGATATGCACCCGCTACTCCCAGTATTAAAATAACCTGCAATAAAAATACTACAAAATAAGTATATATGTATATTATCTTTAAGTTTTAAAGCTTACCTTCATCATTAAATATATCCTATCGGGAGCAAAATTTAAAAACAAGTCGATTTGTGCTTTATCGAGAACCCTGGATTTTTTGCTGTGTGTCCAATATACTGTTCTTTTTTTAAATGCTCGCAATTTGGATTATTTTTAGATATCTTCGCCATTTTTATAATTCAATGTGGCCTTGATCATTGAATACTGCACCCAAAAAATCGAACTTTTCATATTCGTCGACAAATTGGCAAAGTATGCCAATAGAACACTTTCTGAATATAATCCAGATTGTACATTTTTTTTCAGTACAGCACTGCAAAAGCTGCTTGTAGGCGCACTCATAAATCTTACGTGATTTTGATGGACAATTTCTTTTGTTGTTTAAACCACATCCGATGGTAAATTTGATAAATCTTCTGATTCAAACATTGAAGCAAATATTGTAATTATAGCTTTGCAGTTTGACGCGTGCAATAGTCAAAGCAAACAGAAGTCATGATCTCCTAAGTTTCACAAAATATTTCAACAAAATTAGTTTCAATTTGGAGTTTTAATTACATAATTTGCACTTACTCGTATAGTTCAATGAGTTTTTCTTCGTTGGAGAAAAAATGGTATGTGCTATTCGGATTAAACGTGACTTTGTTTGACTCGCAATCTTTGTTTTGGGTCGGCTATGCTGCGCTTTGCCTCGCATGCAAATATAATTGCTCGTCAAACAAAGTATCACTTTTAATCCTAATGACACAATGTACTATGTATATTATTCCGTGGAAATATTTAACTTGCTTATAAATATGTATGTAATGGCCAATTTTGACTGAATAACTTTTTAACTTATCGTTAAATATTTCCATGGAATAAAATATATTTAATCAAGATGAGGTTACCAAGACTTTGGAAGTTTGGTTTCGAACTAATGAAACATTGAATTTTTTGTATTAAAAAATTCACAGTCTCATCAGACTGTGTTACGTGTCTCTTTGACAGCCAACACGTTTTGAAATCGGTTAGACTTCAATGGCATATGGGGGTTCTGCGCTGACATATATGTACATATAAGATACCACAAAAACCTATCGTGTTGCCTCTGAACAAATAACTTATATCTTTATTAATATAAGAAAATCATCATCTTTACATCAATTAAAATAAATAAAAATAAATTGTTGTCCAGATAAAAAGAGAACGTTATAGGTTTGGATGCAAAAAGCAATTTTTTTTAATATCAAAAAACTCATCTGTTCGAACTCCAAGAGCGCTCGTTGGTACCCTACGGACTGGAAGATGGACTGAAATAAAGTTATTACTTCAAACAAGCCACTATGCACAACAATCTACTTTAACAATAATAAACTACTCAACCAAAAAAAATATATTGTTCTAACAAAAATATTAAATTTAAATTTTCAATAATAATTTTACGTTAATCACAGAATAAATTTTTTCGTTTGTTTTAATCAAACTAGATAGAAGAATATTATACGATAACGGTTTCACTAAACTGTAAGTACGCGTATCCAAATATTCGTAAAGCTTCTCGAAATTGTTAGAAACCAGATTAATCAGTTCGATAATCTGAGGCCCTGTTAAATAAATTGGCACTTAGTTTGTTAATTGGACCATTCAGTGGATAAATTTAAGTCCTTACCCCACTCTTCGTGACCATACATATATAATATTAATATCAGTGTTGGCATACCGGAAAAAAATGTAACGTTATCAATTTCGTTATATTTGTAAATCAAATTTCGTTACGGTTATGGTTACTGGTTACTTAACCTAAAAATCAATTAATTTCATTCCGTTATAACGTTATTTTTATGGTACAAAGGGTCGAACGGAATTTGAAGTTTACATAAAAATATAAATAGATCGTTACATGGAATAATTGAGATTATGCTCGCTCAATCTGCTGCGAAAATCAAATGAAGGCATAAACAGAATGTCGTGAACGATATTTTAGACCAAACGGTTCAAACACAACGTCCATACTGAAAACTAAAATATACTCAATGTTGGTTTTTTATACCTTAATTGTATCGAAATAACGAAACATAAATTTATCGTTACGTTGCAAATAACGTTACTGGAAATATTTCGGGTTTTCCGTTATTGCGTTCCGTTACAATAACGTTATGCCAACACTGATTAATATATTGCACCTCCGTACTATAATTTAATGGGATGCACCTCCATACCATAATTTAATGCAGAATATTTTCTGTTGCTTGATTTAAAGCTATGTCGATATAAAGCTATGCCAAAGCTTTGTCTTTCCACTAAATATTTGCGCACTTCAGATATACAGAAAATTAACGCACTTTACTAAACCAATCGTGATCATATTTTCGCTTACCATTTGACTAAACTATTATCTAAACTTTCAGCTATGATAAGTACGTTGGCATTCACAAAAGTTTATTCTATTTTATACAACTTATTTTTCATTTAATTTTAACCACACGATCAACTAGTCGTGGTGGCCTCTTAGTAAATTTGTAAAATTTTGGCTAACAGTGGCCCTATTCTGGTAATTCCCCGGGAATAGGGAACAATTGTAAACAACAATTTTTGTAGCAGCTATTCTCCGGACATTTCTCTCAATTCCCCGTTTTCCAAAAGTTAATTCTGGCGATTGGGGAATAAATTTACGAGAAAATAATTTTATTATTTTCGGTCGACACGGAATCGCAATAAAACAAGAAAACAAAAGTCTAAAAATACTTTATGTATTTTTTAATTGGTTTTTGTTGATATGTATTTTAATCAATTTTACTTAAAAAATAGTTTTGTTTATTAAAGTAAAAAATTGTATATTGATATTTCCAGTTAATATTACCAGTTTTCAGTATAAATTTCCAGCCATAATATTGCTATAGTAAGTATAAAATATAATAAATTTCCGTTAAATTGTATTCCCAGTTAATTCTTTCCTAAAATAGGTATGGAATAATAAACGTCAAAACTGCTATAATGGAGAATAATTTTTTTTCCAAAAAAAGATTTCCCCAAAAGCCAGAATACACTTTTGGGGAAAAGGGAATAATACAAATTACCAGAATAGGGCCACAGATCTATATTTATAACCTCTATTATATACTAATAAATAATATTGCATTACATACCATCCCAAATTCCTCATTTACCTACGGTACTAAAGTACTACCACAAAGAAGATTAGTACATGGCTCGCCGTAACCACCTCCGAATGAATATATAAATACAATAGGGAACATAAAAATGCATGTTATTCAACTCAACCGAAATAATTGTTTATTATTATCTTAGGACATAAACAAAACAAGCAAAATTATAATTTGGTAGAATAACATTTGATAGCGCTTTAAAAGAAGAGGAGAAGACTGTGTTCGCTATATTGCAACGAATTGTCAATCGACAACAAAAAAAATTTACAAAAATTTTGAAAATATTTTGAACTAATCAAAGTATAAACACAATGCCTTATATGAACTCTCCACCTGTTATTGCTATCTAGTTATGCTAAAAAATTTCTATCAAATGGCAAGTGAAGACGCGCAATAATATTTATATGCTATCTGTATGCTATGAATACATGCTATATCGGCAGAACTTGATAGCATGTATATAGCAGGCATATTTTGACGTTTCTTCTATTTCAATATGGCGTCTACTGATATTTTAAGTATTTATTCAAATGACTAGTAGTCTAGACTATCGACAAAATAATGATTTCAAAACGTCAAACTATAGCAAGTTTACCACACCAGACTCCATCTTGGCAAATTTTGATAGAAAGAGAAAGAAGATTGCCATAGTATTCAGATAGCAGGTTGAAAAACCGTAATCTCGAATTTTATTGTATTTAACGCATACATGCGATTCCTATATGCAATTTTGAGTTATTCTGGATAATAGCCAGATAGTAAATAACCCAGAATAAATCAAAATTACTCGTACATATAGAAATCGCATGTATGAATCATTAAAATTCGTTAAGGCATTGTGATTATACTTTGATTAGTTTGGTCGCTGCAGTCTGATGAGACGACCGAATTTTTTAATACAAAAAATTCAATGTTTTATTAGTTCGAAACCAAACTTCCAAAGTATTGGTAATCTCACCTTAATTAAAAACACTATCTAGCTATTATCCAGAACAGCCGAAAATTTAATATCAAGTTTCCGTTGATCAAGTTTCCGTAGATTTTTTTCTGTATATCTATTTTGCACGCAAAATGCAGCGCGAGTTGACGAAGTGAGCAAAATTGTCGTCTACATATACAGAGATAATACACAATTTTATATTTGTACATATCAGGTTTTTTCCTCTCTTATATGTGGGATTCTATTTGTCATGGTAGGGACCAAAATAAATGGATCCAGTTGAATCGGTTTAATTTTTTTGATACTGACGTCTACTCACTTCTTTTATTTGCTTGCTTTTGAGCGATGAAATGAAGTATTAAACCCAATTTACATGCGACCAACATTTTTCTTCTGCAAAACGAAAAAGATATAACATTGAATTTTTGCACATGAGAGACAAGAAAAGAAATATATACCAACACAATTCTGCAGAACATTTTTAAGCCACTACACAGCCTAAACCACTATAAAATGTTGCCATAAAATATATTCAATCCGAGTATTTTTATGGCAACATTTTTAAAATTAAAGAAAAAAAATTATTTCGTATTAATAAATGTTGAGGATTCATAATAAAAACAGACGCCATAGATAAAAATTTAAATTTCGCATTTGAATTCACTAAAAATAAATTAATAATGATCCTATAAAAAAAAATATAGCATTACTATATATGTTTATTTCTTTCTTGCATATTGAATATTTTTATATAGCGGATCCTTCTTATTTATCTGCAAAAATTTGTAGAAGAAAACAATTTTCTACTAGTAAATACCCCATTATTTTATGTTTTAATATTATTTTATATAGATTTGTTTTAGTCATCATAATATTTTTAATTGTTTTATTATAATGTTTTATGTTTATGATTTAATATTTAAATATGTGAATTATTTTCAATTTAATTCAAAAATATCAGAATTATTCGAATTTCCGTACTCCGCAAACAACTTTTGCTTCAATTTTTATCTACAATAAATTAATTTCGTTTCCTTTCTTTCGTTCCAGTTAATTGAGAGAGTATGGCATCATATACCGGCCTCTCACAACACATAGATTTTAATCGTTTGCCAGCGCCGGGCGACCGATTCGAATTACAGGAACTAATAGGCGAGGGAACATACGGGGAAGTTTATTGTGCGCGCGACAAATTAAATGGACAACGGTGTGCAATTAAGGTGAGCATATTATTCGCATTTAATTACAAATTAAAAATGTTCAATTAATTTTGTTTTGTTTATTAATTCAAATTAAAAGAAAGTTGTACGAGTTTTTATTTTTATTTTGTTGCTTTTATCTCTTTTAAATCCGCGCGCGCGCTGCTGCTGCTGATAAACTAGGTGATTTCGATTTGTGGTGTGTGCTTAGATCGTTTTTTCGGTTAGTTTTTTGTGTGCGTTAGAGTTGAATTATAGTTAAAAGCTAAATTAAATTAAATTATTTTTAATTGAATAAAAAAAAGTGTGAAATTAATAATTTTTTTTTGTTTGTTTATTAAATCGATTTTGGATTTAGTGCGTATGCGGTACAGTGATTTACCTTCGATAAAGTGGATTCCAATATTTAATTTTTATGTTAATTAAATATTTTTAATTTTATAATTTATGAAAATTGGATTAGTGCGCGTGAAACCAAAAATTTATAAATACGAGGGTCGTATTTATAAAGAAAAAGTTTTAGTGTGCTGCGGGTGGGTCGATAATAATGTCCCCAAACATATTTTGTGCCCGCAAGTGTTTTATTCTTTTGTTTGTGCTGTTGGCCTATAAAAATTAATTTAATTTATGCCATATTGATATGATAACGTAAATATAAAATTTAATTTATTTTATTGGGTAAATTAGTGGTTGAATATAAAATTACATATTTTTATAATTTATTGCATGCTCTAATTATTGTACCTGGTTAACTGATTTTCCTGCAAATTTTATTTATTTCGTTTAGCCCAAATTCGATCGTTTTATAATATTTGGAAAGTTTGCTAATTTTAATATCGGGTCAATTTTGTGATGTTTAGATTTTGTTGTGATTTAAATAGGTCAATTTTGTGTTCATATGTGTGTTGAGTGTGTCTTCTTTTATTAAGATTTTATTTAATTACAGTACAGTAATTTTTGATTAAAATCATAGTGGAAAGTTGCTATTCTAAATTCTACAAGTGTGTTTAACGTGAAGGTGAAATGATGTTTGAAATTATCTTGAAATCCGAGTGCTATGCGCTAAATATGAACAAGAAATTAACATTTATTTGACAGTGCAATTTATATTTTTTGATATAACGGGGAGTTGGATTATAGCCTTTCGATTAAATGTTACAGTTTTTGTTAGTTTGACTACAATCAGTAGTTAGTATTTTCATATCGCTGCATGTACAGTTTTTGTTGTTTATGTAAGTTATAATAGTTAAATTCAGATCCGTGAATATTTTCTTGTTATAGAGAATGAACTTGATTTTATTTATACCGAGAAGAGACACATATTTTTAATTTTGTGGTATAGAAAAAGCACGTCAGTTAGTGGTAGGTTGTGATGCTAATCAGACATTATGGCGCAGGCGTAGGTTAGGTTAGGTTAGGGTGGTTGTCCTATAGTCCCGGTATACGCACGTCCATTTTAATGAGGTTTGTCAAGCCATTTAGGAGGTGAGCTCCTAGGAATTTCAGTCTGCTAAGTGCTGAGGACAGGTGCAAAGCAAATGGAGAACACTTTCTTCCCCCTCTTCATTTTCGCAACTACGACAGTAATCATATGTACGTATGTCTCCTTATAATAGCACCCACCACTATACTACATGCCGCCGCTGCAGCGATACCACCTGACTGGATCTTGACAGGTCTAGATTTGGTTAGATGTGCCTAGTTATTACGCATAAAGTACTATAGCCTTTTTTCTACCAACAAAAAAAATTGGCTCAATTTAAGTCCATACCACACAAATGTGTGAGGAAAACACTAGTACGTAATGGCGTTTTTTATAAAAAATTTCGCTTGATTTGAAGTACAACCAACACAATTGTGTGTATAGTTATAGTGTTTTTTTCGGACGGAAATAAGTTAAAAAGGAATTCACAAATGTGTAAGTTGGCTCAAATCACATACAATAATAAATTTTTGACATGATTCTTTTGCCTAACCCACACAATTGTGTGGGAAGTCAGCAAAAGGGATAGGACCATTTACTTTTAATTGTGCTTCTAGCTTCCTCTTGTTCAATTGTAGCTTCATCCACCTTGCTCGATGAAATGAGGCAGGTTGTACCTTCTCGAGCGAGTTCATCAGCCTTTTCATTCCCCGTAATATTGAAGTACCCCCTGACATTCACATCAGGTAGATGTTGAACTGATCTGCGATCTCGTTAAGAGATGGGGTATAATTGTGAGCTACTTACGACATAAGAAAATATGATTTGAGCGTAAAACTGTTAATATTCCTTGCAGATATTACATTATACCTGAACCATTCATTCTTTTAATTCAAAAAGAGAGGTTTATATTTAATTGTTTAGAGAAAACTCCACCCCTAACCTGGATGGATGGGACAACTTTGAACCATCAGTGAATAAATTACACCTTCAGTATTCAGAAATGCTCCTCTCAACCAGTTTTTTTCTGGTGGTAATCTGGTGGTAATCTGCTTTTGAAGAATCCATCCAGACTAGCCGTCACGACACTGTTTTTTAGCATTTAATCTACCCAGCCCCTTTGTGGTCTGACGTTGTTAAAGGCCCCCTCTATATTCAGAAAAGATATCATGGATTTTCTTTATGTCCAAGGAATTTATCGATTGGGGCAATAAGAGAGTGGAGAGCAGTTTCCACTGATTTCCCGTTGCAGTATGCATGTTGGGAACTCCAAGTTTGAGCTTCTATCTGTTTTTCCATAATTTTTAGTAGGGAGGAAGCTCGAATTATAGGTCTAAGGTCTTTGGGAATGCAATGAGAGCTTTTGCCCGTCTTAAATATAAAAATTATATTTACTTCAGGCCATTCACTTGGAATGTGACAGAGTTACTGGCCGCCCACAAGATGTTTCTTCTGCTAATAACCTGGCTTCAGTTGCCCGCGACTCTGTTCTCAAGGGGCCTTTGTGGCGCAGAAGAAAACTCGGAGTGGTTTACTGATGTCTCAGAGGACTACGGTATTTGGCTAAAGTATAGCCTCCTGGAATTTGTTTTGGAATTTTTTAATTTGTATTTGTAGGTGTTGACGACTTCCTTCTTGCAGTCTTTAGCAACTTTAGTTCCTTTGCCTCTCTTCTAAAAAGTCTTTTGCAGTTTTTACGGGTGTTTTGAAGTCCTTTCGACCACCACGGGACAATTCTTGTCTAATTTTAGTTATATACGTTGATTCACAACCAATATTGCATATAAATAGGTTAGTACTAAGAATAAAATCAAGGAGCAACTTACCACGTTCATATCTCTGCTTCCCCAAAAAGTGTGGAAGATAAGTTGATATTAGCCGGAAATTTTGACCATCCATCTCAATGCTTATTGTGACCTCATTTGAAATACTATAATTTGATGTACAAAACCCAAAGTCAGCTTCTTCGGCCTGTTTGATTTGATGTCAATATGATTGTCTGAATTATTCGTTTTATATATGCCTGTAATGCTTTGCCTTGCCGAGATTGTTTTATACCAATAAATATCTGGTACCTCAGTATCGCGGTTTTTGCTTCGCTTTTAAAATTTCTGTAGCCGTGTCCGGGATGGTGGCCAGGATGGTGTTATTTTGTTATTCGCCTTCCATTAAATTCACGGTTTCCAATCGCGGCGTTGTAATAAAAACAAAATGCTCGGTCTAATATTTCGCCTTTCAGATTTCGACTATATCGATATTTTGCCCATTTGGATAAGTCTCAAGCACTCCCTCAACTGAGCATCGGATAATCTTTCAATTATTATACAGTTTGCTAGCTTAACTGGACGGCTTGCACCTGCAAATGCTTTATACCTAATAGCTTGCCCGCGGTTAGCTGAAGTGCTTTTATTTTCCAGAACTACAAAATACTGCCGAAATTGATCACCAAAGAGGATGAACGTTAATTTGGAGAGTTCCACTAAATTTTTGATAATAAACGAGAGTGTAAATTTATGGAAGAATTTAAGTTACTGGATATGGTAAACCACCACTAAGTAATTCAACCCATTACCTTCAATAAAACGTGTTTCTAAATATCCATTGGTGCATTTCTAGAGCGTCCAATAACATAACTCTCACTTAGATATTCAAGTTGTAATCTTTGATTTTCTTTTAATTTCGCAACCTAATTAATGAGCCGCACACAAAAATTAGTAAATAAAAACTTTCGTCTCTAATGGGCTATGGTACCGTTAAAAATTCAATTTTAAATTGAACCAAGGTTTGGATAAAAAATTCGAGAAATTGCTGATACAATTCTTTTTACCGAGTGCAATTGAATGTATGTTACGACTGGTGCTGTTCGCCGTTCCTCGCACATTGCCCATTGTCAAATTGTGTTGGATTGTTGGACAGCCAAGTTTGTTCATGAGTCATTAACCACTTGGGCCGTACCACTATAGCTAAATTTTTTTTACCAATTTCGAACAGATCCATGTCGATACAATATCCACTGGATTTTTGTCTGACGCCAAGACAGTTTTGGAGTCAGCTCAAACCAATAGTCGAAATATATAACCTTTAAAAACGAAAGTACTAAATTTGATTAGTTTAATCGAAGTATTGGCCCATATAGGGCGAGTCGCGGAATTGAAATTATAACTGCGGATGTTTCGATAAAGCCCTAGGCATCTCCTGTACGTAAATATACAAGAGCAGCGTGCGATTTGAATAGATTACGTGGGTGAAGAGATGAAACAATGTCGGCTTTAAGTTTTGGCAAATTTTATTTAATTTCAATTCGTTCTTGACTATAATGTCTGCTGGAATTTCATCATCCCGTTCAAGGTTTTGGCTCTATAATTTTTGGAAACCTATTTTAATTGGTATAGTCGCAGGACACACCCAACTCAGAGGGTCAAATATAAAGGGTATCCTCATCAAATCTTATCATAGTAGGTTCCTTCAGTTTCTTAGGAATGGCCAATAAAAATTCCGGTGAGTTATGTTTCCGTTTACGAAAAATTAAATCAATTCTCTCCATTACCATACAGAGCCCTTCATACATCGATATTCTGCATTATCAACATATGGATTTTGTGCATTATCATCATCGACTTTCTGAAGAGTCCTAACATTGGGTTGGAATGAAATCCCATGTCTGAAAATTGCGTTACCAGAAACCGGGTTTCAAACCCCAGTATTTCAAAATCCCCTATTTTGAAATTACATATTTGGTATTAATCTGTCATTTTTAATTATGAAGAATCAGGCATTTTGGATGGAAATGGGGTTTTAACATAATTTTTGTAAGAATTCCTAGAATATGACTACTTAGGCCAGAGCCCAGCAAAACTACACAAGCTAAAACCGAGTTAAACGCCGTTTACGGGGTCCCCTATCATTTGGTATCGTGACAAAATTGTCAACAGAATCGATGGCTATTTTTTTAGGATAGTCAAGGAATTCCTGATCAACAACTACTTGGGAAAAGTGAAAGAACAGTGAAGTCGAACTATACATTGATATTAAACCATTTGGATAGCGACCAACCGGAACAATGGTTAAAGCTTTGGCGTTTGGATCGGGAGGTATCGGGTTCAAATCCCGATAAGTCCTCAATTTGGCAGGCGACTGCGTAAGGTAAAAACGTGAAACCATTTGGATGAATCATTTGTTGAAAAACGCGCCTTGTGGAAGCGTAGAAATGGCTCTTTCACCTAAAGAACGCTCACACTACAGCAGTCAGTATGACCAAGATTCTCAAAATGCAGTTGGCTTTGAGGGACCTATCACCGTTTTCACCAGATCTGGTTTTAGGCTACCGCAAAATGTTGTTGCCACCGTACCCGCCTATTTTGCTAAGTTCATACTTATACTCGGATGTGTGTAAGATCGGATTTAGTGCTTTCAGGCGACCCAACGGTTCTGATCATGATTAATAAAATCAACGTTAATATGTATTTTACTCAATTTGTTGCCAACTAGTGGGTGACCACTTCACCAGAAAGTTTCAATTGATATAATACATAAATCTGAATTTAGAGAACGGTTTTAAAGGGTAAAGGATTTTTCAATTTGGACGGGTCGATGTCCAGCATGTCCATCGTTGTGTCTGATGTGTGGCACTTATCCCCGTCCTGCTAGAAACACATGTTGTCTACCTCCATATCGTTCAATTTGCGTCAAAAGAAATCGGTTAGCATGGTTCTTTAGCGCTCGCGATTGATGGTGATAGCGTCACCAAAGTTATTTTCAAAAAAGTATGGACCAATCGCACCACCAGCTCAAAATCCTCACCAAACATTATTTTTTTGTGGTTGCATTGTCACTTGGTGAACCTCGTGTGGGTTGTCTTCGTCCTATATATGGAAATTTTGCTTGGTAACATAGCCATTCGGCAGAAATTGGGGCCATCTTCCAAACGCTCCGAAGCCCAGTCAACAAACGGCGTTGTCTAAGGTTATAACTTTGAGCTCCTAGGTCAATTGGATCTTGTACGAGTACAGACCCAGGTCCCGATGCAAAATTCACCAAGTTGAAGTCTGTAAAAGGCCGAGTTATTGTGCACGGCGAGAAAATGACTACCTCGGGTTCTCCTTCTCGGGTTCTTCTTTCACGTACCGCGACAATGTTCTCAGCCGATCTGGCTTTCCTTTCACGTACGTGTGTATGGCTGATTTTTTTTACCGAAGCGGTTATCTCGAATTTGGCCACCAAACGTTGGGGAGTCGACTTTGAAGGACCACCGCGTCTGCCGAAAATGGGCGCAACGCGCGCAATGCTTGTACTTGTAGTTTTATCATTTGAACGTGCTGTTCAATCGTGTAACTTCTCATGCTGATTTGGCATCAGTGACTAAAAAACAAAACACTAGATTATAGAGACGCTACCAAAACACCATGGTGGCCCACAGGCTGCCAACATCGACCCGCCCCAATTCAAAAACCCATTACTATGATATTACACAAACAATTATGGACAACTATATGAAATTATCTTGTAGTATACCGCACTATTAGGATTTATCTCTAAGGCTACATATCGCGCCGCAAAAAATTTAGAGTATCCCTGGTTAAATCACATGACCGATTACACAATGAATTATAGTTAATGTCGTTCATCTGGTAATTAATTCAAACTTTGTGTTATTTATTCTCATGATATGAAAATAGGATTCTCAAAGATGCCACTAGTGCGAATTTATCCACGGTTCCATTTCAGGTTTCACCGTACATAAATTTTAATATGGATATTTATAAATTTTTGGCCAAGTTCTGTTCCAGGCGTCATATTTCAAAACATCTCCAAGAATTCATTTTATAAACCCATTTTCATCCAACATACCCAATCCCTCCTTTATCGGTTAAGAAATGGCCAAGTTCGTTCCCAAGTAACCTTATTCCAGAACTTCTCCCAAAATTTATTTTATTATCCTATTATTTCATCCAACAAGCCTAATTTCGTCATAATCATTTAGAAATGGCCATATTCCAAAACTTCTATTAAAAATCATTTTATATGGATGAATTCCGCCTCAGGTGGCCAAACCCCAGACGATTCGCTGAAACTCATATTCAGGAGAGGACACGAGCACTTGCCGATGCATTTTTTCGATGTCTAAATATTCACAAGATTATCTTATATAACGTGGGTTCTGTAAGTAAAATATCATTAATTCATAAGCCGGCAGAAAATTTACAGGAGCTATCGAAGACATCTCGATGTTTGGTTGCCGAGCTATTCAATTTTTGTACAGCATGATGTAGAAGGTAAAAATATGTCTTAATCCTTCAGTTAAAAGTCGACTTAAAGAGCCATAAATCGCGAATGGCCCAATTTTTGTGCCAACCACGCAATGTGGTCAATGACGGTCGCACAATGTATCTTCCAGCCGTGTTCCGTTGAACTGATTGAACGGATTATGATTTGCATATTTTATCACATTGTTTACGTTCCGATGCAGTTGAATATTCCCCGATCTCCTAAAAACGCATTGATATTAAGTAGACCTTTGAATGCTGTAATTGAGGCTGACCGAATGAAGAATAATCCGACGTACACATTGAATAATGCCAGCTTGTTGCTGATTTTGAGGGTTAAGTGAATCTAGCATTGGAACAACGTCCTGCGTACACTCAGAGAAAAAACAACTTAAGAATAAAAAAAACGTTTCGTTTTAAAAAATTTCATATCCGTTTTCCAAGCAACAACGAAATATTTTGATTTAAAAATGATCATTTTAAAAGCATATTTATTTTTTTTTAAATTGAAATATAAATTTAAAAACAAATCAACTTTAAATTAGAGATATTAATTTTTATTTTAAATCGGTTAACATATATAGAAATGTATTGCTGAGGTTTTTAATTAAAAAATTTAACTTTAATAGTGTTTTCTTTTCTTTTAAATTTAAAATGCAACATTAATGATATGAATACGTTGACTGCATACGAATCTAAATGGAAAAAATTTCAATTCAAATATATTCAATACAATAAACTACATTTTCACATGCGGTTTGAAAAAAGTAGAAAATTATGTATTTCCTCTCCTAAGTCCTTTTTAAGTCATCAAAAACCAAAGAAGTCATGTACTTGTAATAAATTTCTACCACAAAAAGTAGAAAATTAGCTCCCCCCCATTTTCAACCCCAAGGTCATTATGTAAAAATACAAACAACCCTTACAAAAATGGAAACCTACTCAAATAGGTTATTCTTGTCAGTTTGGTTTCAGTACTGATAAAAAGTTGGTCTACTCATCAGGTTGCAACTGCCAAACTGCAAAAAGTTTATACCTTTAGTATAACACAAGCACATATCGATTTGGCGAATTGTATCACCGGCTTAAGAAGTTTGAAATTTGTGTAATGTTGTTTTGCACATTTTTGAGGAAACAGCTGTTTCTATCAATGTTGACAAATATTTTGAAAAAAAATTAATCAAAATGAATTGTATATAATTTTAAAATACTAAGTTTTAGTTTGAATGCGATATAATTTGAAACTAAATCGTTTCTAATACATTTATTTTTTAATATATATAGATTCATATTTAAAAGGTTTCGTTTCAATTTAAATAGAGGTGGTTTTAGTTATAAAATGTTTTGCCTGTTCTTACTGATGAAGCAGTATTTTTGAATTAAAAATTTTATATTTAATTTTAAATTTCGTTTTTTCTCTGAGTGTAATGCGTAAATAAACTATTGAATTTGAAGCCGAAAACGCATGCGTACGATCTTCAGCTAATAGCGCTGTGAGTTCCCTGACTCTATGGCATACTGTATACAAACGAATTGTGCAGCAATCTCGGTAGGTTATTCCACATTTGTTAATTGAAATGGTCGTTTCAACAAGTGTTCGATTGCTGTGGGAGCCGGATATCTATTCCGTAATGACATTAATTCGTTCCGGACAGGTCATGAATCATGATACCGTTAGGAGTTATCTTCTTGGGACTGAGATGCCACAAGAATGTCGTCTATATATACGAAATCGAAGTCTAAATCGCGGATGACTTCGTTCATAAATCGCTGAAATGTTCGCGCGGCATTGAAGGTGCCAAATGTTGTAGTAATTACCGTTTTGTGAACGTCTTCAGGAGCAATGTGAATTACATGTTAAGGCCTGAAAAGATAAATTTTGGTGAAAATTGTACATCCATGCGAGTACCTGGGGAAATTTTGTACACGGCTTCCAAACGTTATCCTTCTTCTTGACCGCATATGGATAAAACCGGTGATGTCGATGGTCAGTAAATCCAGAATTCCACCACGTGGTAAAATTTTGTTAATGCAGGTTTACGGCACACCGGATCCAATCGTCAGTGTCGTGGTGATATATTGGACCACGGAATGTCGTACTGCAAGATTGTATGTCATACTGGCGTAATGTATCGGTATATACGAATTAACCTGAACCGCCATGGCATTAATTGATAGCTGTGTTGCTAAGCAAAACAACTTTTTTCATTTAAGATAAACAAGTAGGCTATTGTTATCTGATACCCGAGCAATCTTGTCCATAGGTATTTATTGTCGAAACATTGGCGGCCGATAAATGTTGATCGTATAATTTCGAATTCAAAAATATTGACATTGAAAAACAGCTTCTGTATCGATGAGAAAAGTCAGGCGGTTTGCTTTGTCATATAGGAAAAGGCGGCTGTTGGGTCGATGTTGCCGTCGACTTACTTTGGGGTACGAAAATTGCACGGTTTGCAGCATTTTTGGGAGTTTTCTTTGTATCTATCATGTTGTCAACAAATGCCATGTATATATTTGTGTTGGTATCACGGGAAGACGAACGTATGCTTGATCTTGAACGCGATCTAAATCATGCGGAAAGCGCCCATGTGGTTAAGTTTTATTTGTTGAAAATATATTATCTCCTCGAGTGAGGCCGGAGGCGGAGTATGATGTTCGGTGTTTTGAGTGAGTGGAGGTCAATAGAATAGCCAACAGCCCAATTACGATTGGTTCATTAAATCTTTTAATGTTGTCGATCAGGTTTTTGATCCAATTTTTGGTTTTGTTGGATAAGTTTTTGGTTTTGTTGGTCAAATTTTTGATTCATTTCTTGCATTATTTGTTTATTATTTTTAAGTTATATCAGCCAATAATTGTCGAAAGCTCCAGAATGCTTGGGAACTGATTCCACCATCTCACGTTTATCTCATACATTTAGCTAGTTTTTCCTCTATTACCTATTCCAACTCATAATTATTCGGGTTTACCTCTTGCTTCTCTATAGCTTCACGTAGTCGCAATATTAACTCATTTTTGCAACCACTCGTCGGTAAATTTCGCTGTTTTAATTGAAATGTTAACTCCTTACCCGATCCTTAACAATCTTCTAATATTCACAATCGCACCGCTGTCACCAATTATTACAACGGATTGTGAGTTACGTTATAGAATTTGATGGTTTACAGCAGTTCTCGTAATTACATTGCTTCCGGAATATTCCTGAAAATACTGAAAATAACCTTAGAATAATTTTTCAAATACTTACTTAACACTAAAAAACACAACAATAACTAATTTTCGCTGTAATTTATTATGAATTAATTTATAATAATTTATAACAATTTATAATAAATCACACGATTTATTTCACTTAAAATACCATTTATAATTTCTCGCACTTCTCTTTTAATCTCTCGTGTTTTATTACTCGAGCACTATCCGGCGCCGAATGGGCAATTTCTACTGATACTGTAGCTATTATTCACTGGTGTCGCTGTACTATTAAAAATAATTAAATTTAATTAAATTTAATTAAAAATAAATTCATCTATAAAACAAACATTTAACGACCTGAAATATAACAATTGACATTTATTTTGATATGACGTTATAAACAAGAATTCATCTAGCTGCGTTTTAATTTTTATTGTAAGATTAAGTTTTTAATGGTTTCAGGGGTTCCCATTGAAATGGATAGCGCTCCACGTAGTGGCTCCCGATAAATTGGTAGAGCAAAATATTTTTATGTCGGTTTTTAACTAAAAAGTTGAATGAAAAATCTTAGTATAGAGTTAAATAAATTAATTATATGCAAAAATAGCGCGATAAATTAAGTTTTGACATAGAAAATTGGGTGCTCCGGATACGTCTTTCGGCAGGGTCGGCGCTAGGCCTTTTGGCGCCCCGTGCACTTTTCAAAAATGCCGCCCTAAGGAAAGGTTTGCATTAAATAATCCGTTTTCACATCACCCGTGAGGTAGGACTTGCAATGCATTTTTTTAACGAGGTGTCCCACGTAGGTATCGTATAGTCCTCAAAAATATATATTTTTAAAAAAATAAATAAAAGGTTAAATATTTCTATCGTACTAATTCAGCGTACGAATACACAACAAAATATATACAAAATATCTATAACAAAAAATATTTGTACAAAAAGCACTTAAATTCACGGGTGCATTTAAATACATAAATAAAACAAATATTATGTAAAAATAGATTAATTAATTAATTAAAGTTTACTTTCCGTGCTTCAAGTTTTGCAAAATCGTCTATCAAGTCAGTATAATCCAAGTTGCTCAGAAAATCACTTTCTATAGATATTCTAGCTAAATCTACAAATCTTTCTTGTCCCGTGGTACTACGTAAATAATTTTTAACTTGGAAAAGCTACGTTCTCCAGAAGCTACTGTAACTAGTATTGTCAATAAAATTCTAAGCGCTACTGCTAGATTTGGTAATATCGACTCTAATTTCTTATTAAATATAAAATCTAACGATTCTATAGGGCTTAAAAAAATTCCTGAAACTGTGCTTTGAAATATTTTAATTTCATCTAATAGTTCTAATCCTGCTATATCGGAATTTGAGTTGAAAGTTAAATGATTTTCTAGGGAAAGACATTTACGTAAAAGATCAGGATGATTTAATGAAACTACAGAAATATCATGCAAAAATTTGAAAATATTATTGTGTTCCGAAATGTGTTCAAACCGTTCGGTAGCAGATTGAATAGCCCTATCAAGGATTTGGAAATAAAATTCAACTTTAAACCTTCGTTCAGGATTTGATATAGTTTCGTCTCTACCTTCGTATGAAAAAATTTGAGGTTTTCGACTGGGGCGTCTTGGAGCATCAGGGAAATGTGGTGGAATATTTAATTTTAAAGCCATTTCTTTAGCTTGAAGGATAAACCCCTGAAATTTTTCCTCATTTCTTAAATTTGTTAAAAACTGATTTGTATCCTGTAACATATTTACTGCCGTCGTTAAGCAAATAGCAGGTGATTGTAAATATTTGCTAAATATATTAATTTTTTCTAAAATACTATACCAAATAAATAGAGAACAAATAAATTCAAATTGAATAATTTTAAGAGACAAACTATTCGCGTTAATTCTTGTTATTCCGTCATTGTCCGTGTCGTTTCCTATTTCAAATAAAGCGTCATAAATATTATCTAAACTATATATTAAGGGTTTTAAAGCTTCTATGCGACTTTCTCATCTTGTCGTACATAATGGCTTTAGAGTTAGTGTTTTGACATTTTTTTTAAAAATTTCCCATCTTGAAACAGAACTAGAAAAAAACACATATAAACATTGGATAGTATCAACAAAAATTACAGCTTGAAGTAAACATTGAACTGAATCCAAAAGAACTAGGTTAGCTGAATGTGAATCAGATGGCACAAAAAATGCTCTAGGTTCTAAATGCTTAATTTGAGCTTGCATTCCAATGTTTTTCCCTTCATTTTCGAGCCATTATTATAACCTTGCCCTCTGCAGTCACTAATTGAAAATCCTAGAAAAGGTAGTCGGTCTAAAACTAAATCAGTCAAGCCCTTACCCGTTGTGTCTGTAGCTTCTAAAAAACCCATAAAAAGCTCCATAATTTCAAAATTATTTTGACTTCTATGAACAACTCTAATAATGAGTGATAATTGTTCATTGCGACTCTGATCTGGAGTACAATCCATAATTATCGAAAAATATTTTGCTCCTTTTATGATGTTATTTATTTTTTTTTTCAATAACATTAGAAACGATCGAAATAAGCTCATTCTGAATGCTTTTATGCAAATATCTGTTTTGCGTCTCACCGTTAGTTATGCGCCGTAGGTGTTCTGAAAGAACAACATCAAA
The DNA here is from genome assembly GCA_947310385.1 of Nephrotoma appendiculata. Lineage (NCBI taxonomy): Eukaryota > Metazoa > Arthropoda > Insecta > Diptera > Tipulidae > Nephrotoma > Nephrotoma appendiculata. The sequence goes on from OX371223.1 coordinate 145,049,098, forward strand.
TTCAGCTATAGCTTCCACTAACTTTAGAAAATTACCATTATTTTTCTCGTATAATCTGTATGACCCACCCCTGAATGCCAAAGATTGCACTGAAAGGAATTTAACGAGAATAATAAGTCGTTTCAACACGTCTCTCCAATGTTGAACTTCTTTGGACATTGTATTTTGAAAAATGCTATCAATTGTGGAGTTTTTCGAAAGTTTTAGTTCAAATTCCTTCCATTTTTTAAAATTCTCTATGTGAACGACACCCTGTTCATGTTCTTTAAGAACCGTAGCTATATGATTCCATTTGTTGAATGCTATACTACTAATTGGAATAAGAGAATTTTTCTTAAATAACCTACAACAAAAACAAAAAATGGAATCACTTGAAACTGAATACACTAACCACGATCGTACAACTGTTTCCCTATTTGACAAAATCCTTGTAAAATGTTTGTTATTAAATTTCCTACCGGACGTCACAGGATAACAAATATCTTTGATTTGTTTGGGGCCTTTTTCAACAAGGTAGGTTAAAATTCTATCATTTAAATCTGGCCAGACTGCCAACTAATTGGCATTTTTTTGAAATCGTTTCAGAAAATGAAACCTCACCAGCGTCTTCTGATCTACCTAATACAGATCTAGCATCACAACTTGAATTATTTTGTGGTGGTGGATCATCAATAACATTGATACTTTCAATGTCATTGGCAGTGTTGATTTGGGTAGCTATTGTTTGTTGCTGTATGTTTGCATTTCCTGCTTTAAAAAATTTATTTAGAGTATTTTGTTGTTTTTTGACAGAAAACGACAATTGCTTTTTTTATTGTCTGTTAGCGTGACCAGACAATTTTCGCTTGGACAACATTATATTTAGATATAAAAATGCACCAAACACAACAAAAATAGTTCAAAAAATGAATAAAAATTTAATTACAAATCAAATATTTATCAAATATTATTTTTTTTTGAAAAATCACATTAATAATTGCATATGCACCACTGAAAGTCTCACTCACTGAACTGAACTGTCCGTTGCTTTTTGCTTATATAAATAATAAATATAACGTGAGTATTTTTATTCTGTTTCGCCAATCGCCTGTTTCTAAATTGTGAAATAGTAAATGTATGTGTAAGGCCAGATTTAAAAGCAAATAGTACGTATAAGTTCCTTTGTCTTTCGCACAGGATTTTCATATGATTTTATTGTGTATCTCACTCATTTCGTTTGTTGTTTTTACTTCGTTTTTATTTTTTTTGTAATGAAATGAAACAAATGATTTCGCTACTCGTTAACCGTTGTTAGTATGTAGTTTAGTACAATTTTGATTTTGTGCTTATTTCTGTTTATTTGGTTTTATACTTTATTTTTGATTTTTCTTCAATTAGTTTTAATTCATTAACAATAGTAGAAGGAGAAGTATGATTTTCGCTGCCCGAACATTTTTTTCAGATTTAGACTGTGTGCCTGAGAGCGATTTTTTCGACTAAATTGCCGACTAAACTAAATTAATGACTTATTCATATCATTCATTCAAAGGTGGCACTAGTATCTTTTAAATATGCTGTGCCTCTGATTGTAAACTAAATTGCAAACTAAACTAAATTTGTTATTTATTAACACCGATTTGTTATTATTTAAAATCAAGGGAATAGAATAAATAAAACAAATATGGATATGGGAATCTTATTCATGAATGTGATTATAATCACATAATTATTAGAGTATTTCCTTTTAGACATTTTTACTCGAATGTTTTCGATAAAAAAATAATAAAAACAAGAAATGAAAATGACAACTAAATAGTCAAGCAACCTCAGCAGGAGTCTAAATGATAGAAACTGGTGGGTAATAGCATAAGTACACATTAATTTAGTTTAGTCGGCAATTTAGTCGAAAAAATCGCTCTCAGGCACACAGTCTTAGTGTAAAAAATATTTTTCCGTTTTATTTTTTTTTAGTTTGTGGAAACTAGGATTCTTGGAACTAAGTTTTTGGAATTTTTATTAAATTATTAAAATAATTTTACTTCTTATATTTATAATAATAATGATATAAAAATTAGTTATGTACTTCCAATTTTGTGAATGTGATGAACATCTTGACGACATTACAAAACTAATACAATACTTTTCCTCCAGACAATTATGAACAACAATCATATGAAACTTATTTATTATTTTATAAAAAATGTACATAATTAAAATTTGCATAAAATTTTAATCACATCATTATTTTTAACTTCACATTATCAGTAAATAAAAATATGATTGATTCAGTTTTATTCAATGCATCTGTTTTGAATTAAAAATAAAAATTATATTACAAATACAACATTTTAAAAATGCAATGTACCACTCAAAAATTTTTCAGCACTGAATTTTAACACTGTTCATAGTTCATATGCAAAGCAAAAATATTAATAAAAATCCCCAACTATTCCTTATATAAAAACAACTCGCTCATGAACAGTATTTTTATTCTGTGCATTGTGCCAATGCCTTCTAAACTACTGGCCGCTTACACCAAATGATGACGACACGCTAAGTCGACGTTGTTGTTGTTTTCTCTAGTTGCTTTGTTAGTCTAAATATCTTAAAATTATTATTGCGCAGTCTCGGTTTAGACTTAAATTGACGTCATGTGCGAAAAATGAGAGTAGTAAAAGGCCAGTAGTATAGAAGGCATTGATTGTGCAAACGGAAAGTGTAAACACAAAATTGAGAGAAACCGACGTGGAAAAAATGACTTGCTGTTTTTTTCTATTCCCCTTTTTCTATATTGAATACTCTTTATTCGCTCTCCATTATTAGGCATATTATTTTTTAATTATCTATGTATGCGTAAAATTATGTTCATTCAAAATCCACGCAAGTGTATAAATACAAGCCATTGCACTTACGCACAGAATAAAAATACTATTCATGAGCGAGATGCTTTTATATGTATAAGGAGTGGTGGAGAATATTTATTGATATTTTTTCTTTACATATGAACTATGAACAACGTTAAAATTCTGTGCTGAAAATGAAAATATTTTTGTGTATATGGTAATGTAATGAATGACTGTAAAGCTATTCTGCAAATTTTAATAGAGTTGTGCAGTCTAGTAAAATGTATTTTAAAATTAAATATTTTCTAATAAATAATTTTTTTTTTAAATATATTGGCGCCCTGAAATGTTTGCGCCCCAGCAAGCTGTTCATACTGTTCTATGGGAGGGCCGGCCCTGTCTATCGGGCGCTAATAAAAAACATGGCTATTGTGTTCGGTGCCCTCTTATTTATATAACGATATCTAAAACTCGCCTGGATTTATACAAAAGTAACTGCGGGATGGTTCTGTTCTAGACTACTATAAATGCTATACAATAAAACTGTTATAAAACTTTCCCTAATGCTACTACTTAAACCTCGATATCACTAATCTCACAAAAAATGTTATTAACTTTCCAAACCTTAAATGAGCAACTTTCTATGAATAATGTCTAGGCCACGCTGAATTGTTTGCCAATATGCCCAATATGCAATGCTGACGGAGTTCCGTTTACATTCGCCTGTTGTCAGCGTAGTGCGTCTACCCGTATTTTGGAATTTTCGACGTCATGCCGTCGATAATGCGTCAACAATTGCTTTTGGCGTCGACAATGTAAACAATTGGAGTAAAATATGTCGAGAATGTAGATAATTGGTAGATAATTGTAGAATATTATATTGGTTTATATTTGTACTTGTATTTTATAATAATACATTAGTATTATATTGTATATTAAAATAAGGAAAGGCGAATGTTATAAGTTGGCCGTATGACAATGACAATGCACTAGCATTGTCCGTATTAATTTTAATACTAAAGACCAAGTTAAATTGTTGATGAACTCAGAATAAACTAAATTGATGATTGTTTAGCTCTATGCATTAGGGTCCAATATACATTAAAAGTTCAACTTGAGTTTCCTGTATGCCTCAAGCACAATAGAATTACGATACGATGCCCTACGATACGATGCCCTACAAATCTAAGCTTTTGCTTCGTGCCTAAAATTAAGAAACTTAATACAAAAAGTAGGTTGTGCAATAAATAAATAGAAATGGCATAAACATTTTTACTTCAGCTTGAGCCACCCATATCGATAGTGCGATAGTTCATATTTCAAGCTGTCTTCCTTCAGGAAGATAAGGTACATTGCTACCACTTTCAATTCATCAATTTTAAGTTTGCTTCGCCATGACGAATTAAAAATATCGTCAAAAGTACGATTCTACAATGTTTCTCTTTCAAATAACAAGATTACTGAATTAGGGAATTTATCGTAATATGGATCTTCATAATGTTCAGATTTAATATAGTCTAACAAATTACGTAAATTGCGTAATTTTACAACTTCGGTCTTCCACCATTTCACTATTTCGATCTACAAATTTGCTTAGCTTCTCTAGCGAGTACAGCCTTTTTAGCTTTACTTTACCTGCGATTGTAAATCGGTTTAGAACGCCAATATGGGCTATATTCTGTTGCTCAACAGCAAGAGGCTTCTTTCTCCCCTAATCAGCACCACGTGTTAAAAAAATTTTGTCGGTTGCGCGTATGTGTGAATTACATTCGATACACTTACTAAATGCTTTTAGAATTGTAATTCATCGACGTTAAAATGTTTTAATTCCGGCAGTATTTAACGTAACCAAATAGATATCAGTGTATCTTTAACTCACCAATTTTCTGCCGGTACTATTCTTTCGCTTATCTCATCACAATTGCGACAAACTTCTAGGCTAAATTAACTAATATTTTTTTCTCATCATTTGAGTCTTGTGTAAGTCGCCCGCAGGAGCAGGCAAACCTCCAACAACACTAAGACGCGATAATCGAAGAAACATTTGCACAACATGGGTAAAATGGTGACATTCCGCTGAATCATAATGCGAAAGATCAAAGAGAAGAATGTGGTATCACCCAACCTACGAAAAGATGTCTACGAAGATGTCAGCCTTGGACTTTCACGTTGAACTGTCATGTTTGAGTAATTCTGGTGTTTTTCTTCTTCTATATAATAATTTTTTAATTGGTGGCACAAATAACCTCAGAGATCAGCTCTAATTATGGGTTTTGAATCGAAATTAAATACAGTCAAGATGATTAAGCTATGAATGATGACCGAGAGCCACAAAAATTAACCCTGTATTTGACGAAATGTTGTTCAAAACACATCAAAATTACCAACAAGGCAGTACGCATTTTTGTAAAAATTTGAATTACACGCCTTATTACAAATGAGCTCTCATGCTCACAATGTGGTGTGTGGTTCACCAAATTGTTAATAATTTTATATAATTGGACTATATGTTCATCAATAAATAGATACGATTTAATAAATACGAAAGAAGGTCTCATTTATTGATCAATTTAAGATGAATGGTACCAGGTCATGTAAATAGGTTAGGTGTGCTCAATAAAGAATGTGCTGCCTTCAATGGGTTGAAGTCGTCGTCTGAATTAATACAAATAGATCGTAAGTTGAGGATTGCGTAAGTCTGCATTAAACGCGTTATCATTTCTTCATAGGACAGTAGAGTCTCCAACAATATTATTTTTAAGTGGTATTTTGTAGGCATTACTGCGATCTCATACACTGAAAAATAAAACTATTTTCCACATACACTGAGAGAAATTATAGCCCACAGAGATATATTTTCATATATTTTAGATATAAATATATCTCGGTCGACGATTGAACGTCGTAGAGGAAAGTCGTGTTTTTTTGTCTCTCCTCTATATAATTAAAAATAAATAGTTTAAATGTGTTTTAATTAACTAATTAATTAAATAATATATGTATATCTAAGTGTTCATAGACATAAATAATATATTGTGTGATTTAAAGAATTTTGAAGCCGTAATAAGATACATATTGAATAGTTATATTATATTAATTTGTGTGTGATGCGCTTGCAATGGCGTAGAATATGTATATTACAATTTCGTTTATATGTATTTTGATACCGTTGTTTGAATGCATCATACGCATTGTATGTATGTAATTTTTCAATATGTATAGGACTTTTATGATTCCAGAAGATGAATAAGATAAGTGTTTTCTCATTTTTTTCCATTGTTTTAACACGTTTTAATACATATTAATTATTACCATATATTTTTGCAAATAAATTTTAAGTATATAATAAAATGATTACTGTATTCTATAACTCATAAACGTGTAGAGTACTAGTATTCTCATGGTGGTAGTATTGTTTGAGTATTGTTTGTGCCAGAAAGTGTTTTTCAATTCTGTTATTCTGTTTTGTTACACTCGATAACAATTTTTGTTGTTCTTTTTGCGACGATTGTTTTTCGTTGGTACTTTTGAATTCTAACTTTTGTTTTTTATATTTATTTACTCGTACGACGTACATTATATTTCGTATGGACATTAGTATTGGATGTGTATTGCGGGATATAATGTACATTTCAATACCACCGAAAATGTGGTTTTGCAATGTATATACAAAGCTTGTTTTATGCTTTCGGCTGTGCTTTGTATGGATGTGTATGTATTGATTACGAACGAAAAATATACAAGATCAGGGGACTTTTGTTATCATTTTGTTTTATTTATGTCATTATACATAATTATTATATTCTTACTTTTTGTGCTTGGTAGTGTAAATGTTTTTCTATATGAAAAAAAAACGATTCAATCATTGATTTTTTGCTTTTTCATTTCATTTTGTGTGATCAATTTACAAAGGGCGGCGAGGATACGGTGGATGTGTATTGCGATAAATTTTTTTATATTGATGTTAACGGGCGATCGCCGAGTTTTCATCTATTGGGATTGGTAAATAACTTTATGGTTTGCAGTGTGTTGCTTTTTTTTATTCTAGAGAAGCGGGTAGCGAGCACTCCTGGATCTACATTACATATTTTTCTTGGTACATTTTACTAAGATTATTTATGAAAATGATTCTTTCCACATTTTGATTTCAGAAATTAACTAATTTTACTAATTCCTACCTCCAATTATTCACCGTTTGAGTATTAAATTGTTATATTTACTATGTTTTATATGATGAGCAATTTAGAGTTATCAAAGTTGATCAGGGGCTGCATGAATTAAAGGGGTCTGAATTGAAGGGTTTTTTTCTGAATTAAAATAAGTGTTTTTGATTCGCTTTGGGAAAGAATTAACATCGGAGTTGAAGAAGAAATGAAAGAGTTCGATAAGGTGAATTTGGGCGGGGCATTTCTTGATTCATTTTTAAAATGAATTAATATAAATGTTTATAGATGTTTATAGCCTTTTTTATTTATATTTATATTTTATAACTAATCAATGTAAATCCATGCAACTATTATTTTAATTAATGAAAATTTTTTGGAATTTAAATTTAAATTTTAAATAGAATGTGCCTTTTTTAATTCATTTTGAAGGTGAATTAGGGTACGTGTTTTAAAAATGAAATAGTATAAGCCTTTGTTAATTCATTTCTGAGTTTTCTCCTTTTTCTAAATCGCTTTTTTTAATTTATAATTTTAAGTTAAAAATATGAATTAAAATAAGACGCTGGTGTCCATACAAAAATCAACTTTTTTGCTTCATTTTTGGAGAACTTTCTTGATTCGGACGTTTTTAGTTCGGTACCCCTTTATCAGGTGTTTATTGTTAATACATACTATATTATTCATCGCAGTTCCTGATTAAGCTAATTTATTTAGTTCTAATGAACATTTTTGATTACAGAAGAATTTTGAAGCCGTAATGACTACATTTTTATTATTTGCAGCTTTATTATTTTGTAAGCGTCGAGGAATAAATACTCTTGGGATAAATAAGTTTTTGCCTGAATAGCTAATATATATGATTTTTTGCTATTATTGACATTTTTCCATTTAGCTAAAGGGAATTATTGTTATGTAGCATTGCTTTTAGAGTAAGATAATTACGGTAAATTGAAGAAATATTTCCACTAATTAAAAAGAGTCATCTATTATTTAACTCATTAACTATAATTTTATATAATAAAAGAATCTGGAGGTTCAGATATAGATGGAAGTGGAAGCTGAGTCTTTTAAGCCTCATAACAAATAAGGCTATTTACCTTGGTTTAGAATAATATTTAATCATTGTTAATACTAATGAAATTTTATTTCTTATTTTAATTTAATTTAATTGTATATTTAAGATTTAATTTGTCTCACGACAATTGGTTTTATTTTAATAGATTAAATGACTATGGCTATATGTAACATTGAAGTGTCGGTGGAGGGAAACTTTATGGGTTGACTTATTTTTTGGCTTGGAGGCTACACAATAAAATTTATAATCAGACAAAATTGATACATAGATGTTTTTTGTATTTTTGGGATCAATGGCACTTCTTTAATTAGATTATTTTCTAATAGCTACTTATTACTAATTCTGTCATCTTACAGATTCCTGATTAGCTTAATAGTTTTATTTAATTCTGATTGGGAATAAATTGTAATGGGTTAATTATACATATTTATTATTGATATATTACCTTATAGATTCCAGATTAGCTATTTTTGAAACCAGATATCTTTGTTTCATTTTTATTTTTATTAATAAACATATTGGTTTATGAGGGATTGTAAGGTTATCCGTTGAAGAGGGGATCCATCCGTTTGATACTACAATATTTGGATTTAATTTATTTTATTTTATTTGTTTTACGACAATCAAATTATAATTAATTTAGTTATAATAATCATTACATTACATTACATTTATTCTATTCAAGAATAATTTAAATATATCGTACAAAATACTGATTTTCTAACGCATAATAATGACATTTATTTCAGGAAACTTACTCGTACCATTAAGATGCCAACATTATTGATTTTCAATTTTTTAAAATGCTATAATAAAGGTGTGTGGAGGGCCTGGCGTCGCGTTATTGTAAATTGATATAAGGAAATGGTATTAAATAAAATTTCATCACTCATAATAATGAAATTTTATTTCACGACATTTACTAATTAAACAATTACTTTTTAGGATGTTGATTGCTGATTATTTATATCCCGAAGAACAAAAATAAGTGTGCCGTCTTGTGCTTTACTAACTATTGACTACTTAGGTGTCTGTAACCGGGTCAAGTCTATCATACCTAACACCCTTTCCTATCCCTCCATCTTGTTATATGTAAAAGGGGTGTACGGTTGGCCCGGCGTATCCGGGATCCTTGCTTAGTCTTGGCCGTACATTCTAATCAATCAATCAATCAATCAATTTTAGATATAAATATATCTCGTTTCGGGATAAGAATATTTTATATCTGAAAAAAGAATATTTTATATCTGTAAAAACGAAAAATATACCTAATTTTTTATAACGGTTAGAGACATAAACATATCTCTCTTAGCTCGGTATGTAGTCCTCAAAGTTAAAACAAATACTATACCATAAAAACCACCTTTTTTATGACTATAGCATAAATATGCACTTGTAAAACAGATAAAAATATTTCGAATGTAAGAATTTGAATAATTCATTGCAATAAAATTTACGAGATATGCGATTATGCTATTTGAGATATATTTTTTATTTAACTTGGTTAATTTTAATACACATGCTACTATATTTATTTCCAAATCGGTAAAATGTTGCAGATAAATCAATATATCTATATGGAAAATAGTTTTTTTTTCAGTGTAGATATAATGACTTATCTGCAACATTTTACCGATTTGGAAATAAATATAGTAGCATGTGTATTAAAATTAACCAAGTTCAATATAAAATATATCTCAAACAGCCTTATTGCGTATCTCGTAAATTTTATTACAGTGAGATATACAAATTTTTACAATAGCAATATTTTTATCTGTTTTGTATATGCATATTTAGCTATTTCAGTTCTACAGTTTATGTGTAACAGAAATAAATATTTTAACCCAAGTCCAAATAAAATATATCGCAGTAAAGCATATTTATTGTTATGTGGGAAATAATTTCTATTTCTAAAAGTTATATATAATTTGTTAATTTTCGTCATTAATATAAAATTTACTAGCTCAATATGCACATGAGAAATATATATCCCGAATTTAAATTTTTTTAAGACGAACTCTAATCAGAGTTCTTCTGGATCAGATTCAGATATAACTGATCAGATCTGACACAAATTTTTGTAATGGTTTTTGGATTGAACCAATGAATTAATGGCAAATATTAAAATCAATTAAAACAAAATGATAAAATGTCATATTCAATTGAGTTATGAAAATATCCAAACTGAATCTGTAAGACATGCTAAATGGTTAAAATAAATAATGAATTATAAGATGAATATAAATCTCTGTTTAATAAAAAAATTCCTTGTCCAGTTATAATTATATAAAATTGGGAAATTTGATATCGATATATTTTATTACGAATTTAGTATTTGTTTTTAACTTTGAGGAGTATATACCGAGCTAAGAGAGATATGTTCATGTCTCTAAATGTTATAAAAATTTAGATATATTTTTCGTTTTTACAGATATAAAATATTCTTGTCCCGAAACGAGATATATTTTATATCTAAAAATCTATATAAAATATATCTCTGTGGGCAATAATTTCTCTCAGTGTATGGTGGATAAAATTTCTAAATAATCTAGTTCTGTCCAATAAAATTAGAATTTGCATTATCATTTGCAACGTCGAATAATTCACAGGTGTGGGGTCAGTTTTGTCCAAACGAAGTTTGATCCGTTGTCACTTATAATTTAAGAGGACTGCTTGGTATAAACTGTCGGAAGGCTGCACTGCAATGAATGAATCAATAAACAGAACGATAGCAAGCATATGAATATTTTTTAGAGCTCTACGTTTGGATTTTTGAACGAAAGTTGGTCCAGCATAATTGACACCAGCCAATAAGAAAGGCCTAAAAAATGTGACCCGACTGAATGGTAGCTAGGCCTTAATAAATTGATGAATTTCTGCTGCTTGAAACACTGTTTCCCGAACAAATTTCGAAGAAGCGTGGTTTGGTTCCAATCCAAGGCCAAACAATTGTGAATCAGTCCACAAATATACGGCATTTTCTCTATAATTAGTAACTGTTGAACTTTTGGTAAGTAGCAGTTGTTCGTTCAGGGAAACTCTGTACGTAAAAAAATCTGATCTGAGGCCGTATTCTTGAAATCGGTGGAAATTTCCCCAATCGGAATACAGTTTGCTTTAAAATTCTCTATATTATTCGAATTTTTCGCCGGCTGCTTTATAAAAAAAAAAATTAATCTAGACACATTTTGAATCCAAATTGGATTGGAAAGCTTCTATTATTTTTAATTAGACATTATTTATATTTAAAGATTTTGCAATAAACAAAAAAACCAAAGAATTAATAAATATTGTTGTTGTTTTGTTAATACCTAATGATTATGATTAATTTTAGTTATTTAATTTTCGACATACATTGTCTACATGTCTAGACAATGTATTAATTACGCCATCTCTTTCTATGGAAAGAGCCATGTAAAGTACACGGAAATCTATACTACTCGTCAAAGAAAAGTGTCACAAAAATTCCGGTGTCTGGGTTAATCCCGGCTAAAAACAAAAAAATACAAAGTGGAAATAAGGTGGAATTTCGTCGGCAACTCTGGTATATTCCATTTATATTTCTGTGCCAATTTAACACATTTTATCGCATGCAAATAGACCAGCTTTCCGTAACACTTTTACATGGAATTAATATAATTTTCTATTTGTTGTAACTTTTATATTTTTATTCACATAGTTAATACATATTACCTTTTTATTTAAATTTTAAAAATCCGCCTATTTAAGGGATTGGTTTACATATTCACGCGCCATTCAATCCACCTTAGATTTTAACACAGCATCTTAAAAAAATAAAACAAAAACTTTTTATCTAAAAAAAATTGCGTAGATACCATTTTACAATTAAAATATTATTTTATAATTAAACTAAATAAAATTAAAGTTACTGTAATAATTAAAAATTATTTAAAATTAAAACAACACGAGAAAATAAAATAAACAAAAACACACGCATGCACAATTGTGTGCGTTTTCAGCCGTCGCCTTGTCACATGAAACTGGGAAGAGAATAATACAAAAAATTCAATATACATACAAACAAAACTTATAAAACTCATATTACCGCGAAACAGAAAGAGAAAGACAATTATTTTTCTCCAAAATATAATTTATTGTGTCTTTGATATTTTGTAGTACGGAATTTGGTATGGAATCAAAATTTTAAATTGCAAACTGGGCTGCGATCAATAAGACCACCAAATTTGTATATCTTAAGTGTGACATTTATTTAACACTCATGCCAACTAAGACTATGCGCAGAATACGAAAAGTCTCATAATTAAGACTAAACTAAAAAAAAAAAGACAAAATGTGTCTTCAGACCATCTTTCAATCAGTGACTGTGCTTCAGAATCGGGGTGTAAGTTGAATTTGTCCGCTTGTTAATTATTTCAATCTCAATTCGAGTTTGATTAACTTAATTCAAGAACTATAAATCTTCAAATATTTTTGATCTAAATTATAATTTTTTGTATATTTGAAAGCGTTAAACAACTAAATTTTTTGTATTTACAATTTTCTGTCGTCTATTCAAATGTAGATGGCATTAAATCATATGTAGATGGCTGAAACTGACTAGCGTATTGTATGGATGTCTGTAGGTAGTGGCCATGACAAAAATTAGCGTAACTGTTTTGACCAAAAAAATATTCCAATACTGTCTACGCTAAAAGATTGTCTACTCTGTTGTCGACATATTAATGTAGACAATTCCGCATTTCTTGTAGAAGCACAAAAAAGATTTTTCCTTCAATCTACCAGTCAACAATTGGTCACGTAATTTAGATATTTGAGCAGGAAGGATGCCATCACACCGGGTGTTGCCGAGTCGACGTTTTTACTTGTCACAGTCGAAATTTCAGCCTTAACTCCACCTAATTAAGCAATGGAAAGAATTTATCGCACTTTCCGTAATAATTAAGTTTTGTCCAGAACAATTAACGAAATAGTCTACATAGTATTCTTCACATTATCTTATGTTTTATATGTAAGTCAAAGCTTCACAATTTTCAATAATAATTTCGCACTGCATCGTTTGGTAAAGCTATGTTATGTATCATAACAAAATATGTGGTTCACCAATCAAAAGTTTTTGATGATACAATTTACGGTTTTTGTACGATACAGAACGGAAGTTCCGATTTTAAACTTATATAAGAAATCACTTTCTATACCAAAATAAATCAATTTTGCTTTTAATATAGAAAGTTTTTATTTTACTTTTTATAACTCCTTAAAATTTTGGAAACAAGATAAAATGCAAATTATTGATAAAAATTAGCATTTTTTTTACGCAAATTTTCGAAAATTTGCATTCAAATATCATTCAACCATCAAACTGCAGAGAGTTAACAGCAAAATGATAACAGTAAAAATAAAAAAATTATTTTAAGTGAAATTGTGTTGAAATAAAATATTTGGTGAAGAAGCTTTCAAGATCAGTGAATCATAAAGTTTTGTGCCAAAAAGATCGTTGCTTTAAGCTGATCGTGAAAGTGAAGTGTTTTACATTGTGTTGTTAAATATGATTGCCGCGGCACCATCGACAAGTTCGAACGTGCCGGTACTCTACGGCGTCATTTGCAATCAAGTCAGTTCTAAAATCGAGTACAATAAATTTATTTCGCCGTCGATTATTGTTACAAATATTACTAAGCCTGATCTTTATAAGATTGTGCGTAAGTTAAATGTGAAACACTTTTTAATCGGATTCTACAGTACCAGCATAAAAATTTCGTTATTCGATATATCTGATTACATTAATTTGATAAAATATTTTGGGAATTATGGGATTACACATTTCATCTGTCTTGCATCCATGCCGAAATTATTTAACAGAGAAATCGTTAAATTATTATCTTCTAAACGGAGTTCGTTACACAATGAAGTGTTTTTATTTATTTGCAATGGGATTAACATAAAAATTAATTTATTGCTTGACATCAGAAGCATAAATCAAATTGCTTCATCATTGCGTAATCAAGTTGGTAAGATGAAATCTCTAAAATGCAGTAAAAATTCCGAGTCTCCGAAATGCAATAAGCCGGCCCAGAAAACAATACCAATGATAAAGAATGGTAAGGCAGTTCAAAATTTCTCAGTTTCACGTCGATCTTCTGTCAATTCGTTAGGCCTTGCTTATTTGTTTAATCCGGAAGTTAACGGTTTATTATACGTATTTAATAAGATTTTCTTTCTGGTAAGTGATATTTTAGAACTACTCATAATCGCTAATACTAAATGATAATTATAGCAAAAGTGACTACTAATACCTCGACTAATTAAAATTAATTAAACGAGTAAAATTAAAAATTTACCGCATTTCTGAGATACCATATAAGCATTTTCTCAACAGGTATAACTAATTAATTAATTGATATGATTTTACTGTACATATTTATACCAAGTATAGGTTGTTAAGAAATGTGTTTCTTTCCGTTATGTATTCTCGGTGCGAAAGTGTAATGTCGAACTCAAGAAACAATATTATATATAAGAGCTGGTTTTAAAAACGGTGGACCTGATGTTGTAGTAATGTAAAATCTTGCACAACTGGCCCATTGCAGTGTATGAAACACTGCGCTTATATTTAGTAGAAGGGGAAAACCACCAACCACCATTCCACCACTTTTTTTGACTTTTCTACTGTGTGTCAGTTGCTTTATTTTTAATTATTTAATCTCATATAGTTCCGAAGCACTTCCGTTCGCTTTTCACGTTACGCCTTAAGAGCAGCATAGGTGATGTAAGGCTATAAGTCCGATACATGCGGATTTAACTACGCATCGCATAGCACCATGCCATCACCTATAGTACTGAAATGGAAAATGATTCGATCCATAAGTTCTACACTCTGTCAGGGAGTCATAGTTGTGCTCATTTTCAACACCGGTCGTAATCAAATAATGAAAAATGTTTTTTTTATCTTATCTGGAATTTGGGAACCCGTTAGCTCCCGATGCAACCGCCAAATACACATCGAATGATTGATAGATTGATATACATCTATCAATCATTGATGGGGTGATTGATTCGTACATTAGTATATTGCAGTATTTACGTTTGTGAAACAAAATTGATTGAGAATTTGACAGTTGATTTCATAGGCTGGAAAATATTTCACTAGTATTTGAATTCTTGAAGATATTATACCTTGGAAATCTCGGAAATAAAAATCCCGGATCCTTAAAAATACCGAATTCAACGTACCGATTATATAGGGGAACGCATTCTTGTGTTCTAATCCATGTTGTTAAGTGAAAATATGTTTTTTGAAAATTTTAAAATGTTGAATTTCTCTCTCTTTCTCTCTTTGGGAACGGTCAATTGCTAAATCAATGGATTTTGAATTAGTTCGTTAGTTATTTTTCAACAGACTTAATTAGAATAAAATCTATCTAGTTTTCGGTTTAATTAAGACGTCGTACCCATTATGATGTACTAGTTATTATACCTGAACGTCTCTATGGTCGTATCAAAGCTAGTCTGCAACAATATAAATGGGACATTAATTACATTGTTAGGCTTAAACTATTAATTAGATTCCCCCCTCTGTCTAATTGACAAAGACACTCTATAGTGAAACTCTATTAGTTATAATAACAACGCAATTCATGCAATATGTGATTACTGTTTGGATGTTAAAATTCTAGTCCTCATAGCAAATTTAACTATAATTAGTTAAAAAACGTACTAGTTTCGTTCAGCATGACTGAATTTTAGATCTTCGACTAAAATTCCTTTTAAAATCCTAATCTCCGATTAAGGAATAAGCTAGTTCCATTCGGAATGGTCAAACTTCATATCCTCGCAACATATGTTGGTTAGAAAAATTCCTGAACTATTTCCAAATTTTATGTTTTTAAGTAGTATTGACAATAATTGGTTTATAAATGGTCAAGTTCATTGGTCATGGCCATATTCCAAAATTTCTTCAAAAATTCATATGTATTTTAATCGTATCCCATAATTCAAATTTCAAAATAATGTGTTAAGAAATGGTTCGAGATTCTAATCAATAAGTAGATACAAAAGAATTTTCTGGCGAATTTTTGGAAGTTAAAACAAGAATTTTCTTATATTTTACACGATATTCGTGCTTTAGCCTTACGTAGAACATCATCATTTCGTAACCATCTATGAATAAATTCTGTCTAAAGGGCAGTTATAGCTTGAATGTTTGGATTAAGTTCTGGCATATGAATTTTAAGTAAATTTCTAAAATTTGTTCTAATATAAACTGGGGGATATTTTAATTCTATTCATTGCCTAATTAAACCCGCATGATTTACATTTGTAAAATTGAATATCGTTAGAGAAGGTCTCTGAAAGTCAAAATTTTAATTCAACTACAATGTAAGGTATTTAAGATGCTGACCATCGCGTATTTACAGGAAAATGTACGTATTATAGGCCGCCAGGTACAGTTTTTACCATAATTATTTATCGTATCTGTGAGAGTCGCTCACTATCCACTAATCGCAAATTTAGGCATCACGTCACAATTTATTTTCAGGTTGCAAACGGAGAGTCGCACCATCTGGCGAATGTTCCTATACGTTCATACCCAAGAACCAAAAAGTCTCTATTATGAAATAATCGCACTCATCTCGTTAAAATGGAACATTTTTTATCATAATTTTTGTCTGCACCACAAACCCACTTCTTACCTAAGAATAGTTTGTATAAAAGTAAAGGCGGTATGCCATGTTTCAATCCATATCTTTTCAAATGCCGTTCCTGCAGTAAGTACAAAGCTGTAGCAGTATTATTTGTTTATTTTTTTTATGTTTGACCTCCAACACTCTTCCTTCCCCTCTCCCGCTCTTCAACAATTTTTGGGTTCTTAATGTCGAAGATAGTGAGCGCGAATCTTTCTTTATTAGTAAAAGAGAGTTTGAGTTTATAGTGGCGTCGGATATTATAATAGTGAGAATCTATCGTGCTGAATTGAGACTTCTATCCAGTTACGCTTAATGGAAATTGAGGATACCCCCATTTGAAGCTGCTAATGAATCGTCCTTTTTAAAGAAGTAACTCAGATTAATTAAATTGGTAGTTTACCTAAGACGATAAGCGTCGGAGAACTCAGTACTTTAAATCGGCAGAGTTCGTCCTCCTATGATTCCTTAAAGAGATTGTGAGCAACAGTGTGGTGCCGTGCCAACTAAATGTGTGTACCTTTCCTACAGCTTAGATGGATTGACCAATCGGAATGAAACTTCATACTAAAGCTTTTTTCATAAATTGAGAAATCCCAATGATTTTTGGCTGAAATCGGTCTACCGAAAGTGGCAGCCTCCATAGAAAATCTTTCGTTTTTTTTTCAAATATTTTGGAAAGTATAACCTTTATGAGAAAAACGACTAGGAACTAAAAGATACTAAAATTTGCAGCAATGCCAGTCCAGATCAGCTCAAAATGATTTAAGACAAAAAAACTGTTTTAAAAAAAAAATCGGCCCCTGTATTGCCACACGAATTTATTGATCAGAATGAAACTTTATACTTAAGCTTTTTCCATAATTTGGGAAATCTTACGACGTACTCGGTTCACCGGAAGTGGCAGCTTTCATAGGAACTTTTTCGTTTTTCACGAAAAACAAAAAGAATGTAAATTAATTTCAAACAAAATTAGTTCAAATCATTTTTAAATTTATAACTGGAAATGACAAGTTTTGATAAAAAATACTTTATTTCAACAAAATTCGGAAACGCTATACAGTCCAGGGGCAATGACTATTCGGAATCAAATTTCTTGCTTAAATTTTTTATATTACTTGGGAGATCATTGCGAATTTGATAAAAATCTGTATACCGGTAGTAGTACGAGGGTATATCAAAAAGTCTTGCAATATCATATGAAAAAAAAGGGTGAGTGAGACAACAGTATATTTTTCAAAACCATTTTTTGTCGCGATGAAACTTCTAGAAGAACATTTCGATGTAAATTTTACAGTTCGTTCGTTTTTGTCAATTTAGTAACACGTGTTTTGAATTTTTCTTAAAACGAATGAAATTGAATATCGCACCGTTATTAAATTTTTCTGTAAAGATGGACGAAATGCAATTTATATATTCAACTTTATGTCAAAAGTTTACGGCGAATCTGCACCATCATATGCCACAGTAACAAGGTGGGTAAAATTATTCAAAAGTGATCGGGAGTCATTAGAAGACGTCAACCGCTCGGGTCGGCCAGCAGATGCTATTAGCCATGAAAACGTAATTTTGGCCGAATCTATTGTATTGGAGGACCGGCGTATTTCTGTTCCGCAGTTAGCGTGGAGACTTTCTCTTTCATACGGTACCACATATACTATATTACATGACCACCTTCACATGTCGAAAGTAAGTGCGCGATGGGTTCCCCGTTTGTTGAATGCAGAATAAAAAAAAATGCGTGTTCAAACTTCAAAGGCGATTTTAGATATATACAAAGAAGATTCAGAAAATTTCTTTGATAACATAATAACAGGCGATGAAACATGGCTTCATCACTGGGATCCGGAATCCAAACAAGAATCGATGCAATGGATTAAACGTAGTGAACCACCACCAAAGAAATTCAAAACTCAACCGTCTGCTGGTAAGGTTTTGGCAACAATTTTTTGGGGTGCTGAAGTAATTTTGATAATCTATTATATGCCACCGAAAACCACAATCACAGGCATATATTACGCAGCGGTTTTGCGAAAATTTAAAAAAGCGATCCGGGAAAAACGGCCAAGGAAAGTTAGGAAAAAAATCTTGCTTCTTCACGACAATGCACCAGTGCACAAGCCTAATATTGCTCAAGCTGCATTAAAGGACTGCGGCTTCGTGGAAATTCCGTATCCACCGTACAGTCCAGACTTGGCACCCAGTGACTACTTTCTGTTTCCCAATTTGAAAAAAACACTAAGGGGCCGGAAATTTTCCAGTGACTATGAAGTACAGTCTGTTGTAAATGAATATTTTATGGAGCAAAAGAAATCTTTTTTTTAGAGGGTTTAGGCAAGTTAATTGATCGATGTGACAAATGTATAAACCTTAAAGGAGATTATGACGAAAAATAAAAATATTGCTGTCTCACTCACTCTTTTTTTTCATATGATATTGCAAGACTTTTTGATTTGCCCTCGTAGCTTCTATGACGTTTCAAGTTTTTGCAATGATTTTGAAAAGTTTAACATTTACAAAAGGCGGCAAAGAATTAAAAAATTAAAATAAGTTTAAAGATTACATTTTCGACCAACAAGCGAGGTTGATCCTGCTGCTTTTCTGAAATTTAGGCAAGGATAGCGATTTTTGTTTATACAAGGCAGTTTTACCAAAAGTCCGGTAAGTTTAATTTTTTACTTTATAAATCAAGGGTGCTGTTTTCGAGATTTATACACATATAGATCTCGAAAACAGCATCCTTGATTTCTATGTGGTAATATAATGTCGGATGTTTTCCACAACATATTCACCCCCTCTTCCCTCTCACGAGTTGAGAAAGCTAAACGCTATCTCAAAGATCGAGTTAAAGAAGTGTATTGTGGTTTAGAAAAACAGTGATATACATAACTGTAACCTATAACATTTAATTCGGACTGTTTTGAAGTCGATAACATTGCAGATGTAGACGAATGAATAAAATTCTTTCTAAAATCGAATATTCTCTTTACTTTTTGAACACACCTCGTACCTCAGCAATCCTAAATATAATGTTTTCTCCGAAACAACAAATAAATCAATTTCAATCAATTCACTAACATGGGCGGTATAGACAATTTTCATTTCGTTTTATTATTCTATTCTATTTATTGCTTACGAAAATAAAACCAAACTTTGATGTAGCGTCACCTAAATACAGATATTATAAATTTCGTAAAATGTTGTTCATGACATGTAGATGTGACGCAAAATTTTTTTATAAGGTAAAATTATTTAATGTAATAAATGTCCGCATGATGTCGTGTGCTTTTTGAATATAAAATTTATCGAAAATATTTATATGAGAAATATTTTAAAGCGCACAAATGCGCAGTAACAACATCATGCGGACATTTTTTTCATTATATAATTTTAACTAAGACAAAAATTTTGAGTGACATCTACTTTTCATGAACAAAATTTACGATTTTTATAATATCTGAATTTAGGTGACGCTACAGTTTAAAGTTTTTTATATTTTTTGCGTATAGAAACAAATAGAATCAAAAATCAAACCGTACTAAAAATTGGCTCGACTACGGTTATTGCTAGTATTTTTCTTATAAATTTTTCTGATATATAGGCACTAAAAAACAACGTGGATGGATATGATGGTGTATTGAAACTCGATATTTGCTGATTTATTCCGCTAGATAATTTGTTTGTCGTTTTAAGACCCGTTTACTACGAAACCAAAGTCGGTTGCCTTTTTTAGTCACCCCAAAATTCCTCGATTACTAATCGACACAAAATGACAGTTTTTAATTATTTATTTCGCCTCAACTCATTTGAAATGACATGTGACTCAACTAGCGAAATAATAGGCTGTTAATTCATATTGGTATTGTTGGGCGGGCATTTTACATTGTAATGGTTTATCTAAATAGAATTTAATAATTATTAAACAGCTACGAACAAACTCGAGCTTAAGTCGAGCCTTAATGAATTGGTTGATTTCCTTAAACACCCTTATTTTTTAATCCATTATGTATATACGAATTTTGTACCAGCATAGTATGAAAAATTCCAGCTAGCATAAAAAATATAAATTGAGCTTTACATAATCTTCTACCGAACAGTGGATAAATGTTATTGAGAATCCAGAATATTATTTTAAATTGGTCAGTGAATAAATGAAACAATAGAGAAAAATTTAGTTTAGTTTATTTCTGCTCAATTTCTCTGAATCGCTCTAATGATCAAAACTTGCTAGTAACATTTACTTTCTACGATAAGAAAAATAAATTTCGGAAAACCTACAATCAGCCCTTGTTGAAAATTTAATCTTTAAATTTATTTGAAACTTTCAATTCTTTATCGTTGTTTTGTAAATGGTTAACTTTTCAACATCATTGCAAAAATTGAAAAATCTCTCATATAGAAGGTGCCACTTTTGGTACACAGAATTCGACCAAATTATTTCGCAATAATCTCCAAATTAATTGAGTATCTGTGCGTGGAATGCAGCAGAATGGCAAAATAATGTTTTTTTTAAATCAAAACTCGTCATTTTCAGAAAAAATGATAAATATAGTCCAAAAAAATTTTGTTTGAAACTTTTTTTAATCGTTTTTTCGTAAATGCTATAATTTCAAAATATTCGCAAAAGACGAATAAGCTGCATATTATAAAAATCTGTATGAGGTGTTTGACAACAGTGGAGACTAGGGAGTGCAAATTTACCGATTTTTCAATTTACCGGTAAACGGTAAATTTTGTATAAGGTCGGTAATTTATCGAAAATTTACCGGTAAATTGAATTTAAATAATAATTTGAAACAATACTATGACTTAGGTATTAAACCAGAAAAAAATTAATGAACGAGTGCTTGAAACAAATTAATGTACTTTATAAAATAAAATAATAAATAAATTCATTAAATCACAAAATATATGTTTATATACAGGGTGTTTGGCGCGTTGACCGACAAATTTTTTTGGCAGATTAGAGGGATCATTTGAAAGCTTTCATTTCATAGAATTGATGTTCTAAGTGGCACGTTAACTGGGATATGATAACTTTTTTTAAATTACGCAAAATCCCCGTCTTTAAATTTTCGTAACTTTTTTGTTTGTAGTCGTAAAGGCACGACATACATTTTATTCTATTCTGCAATCTGATTTTATTCTAAATTCATCATTATTTAATACAATTGCTTTAAGAAATATGACTTATGAGCTTCAAATCCTAAAACATTTATAGAAGTACGAAAAATGTCACCATCTAAATTCATTTAAAAAAACTAATTGTTATTTTGAAATTAGCTTTGTATTAAATTTTTTTCTAGTTTCTGCCCTTTCCAATGGTATACTCTCATGTCATAGAAATCACTAATTTCGTGGTCAAAATACGAGATAATATTTTGTCAGGGTTATTTGTGCCAAGGTTAGGAACCCTTTGAGTTATTAATAAATTTGTAATCAACTTCATTTCAAATCCCTAAGCAGGTACCCAGACATAGAAATCCAGGAGTGTGAGGTCTCGGGAAAGCGCGGGCCAACAAATAGGGAAACCCATTTCAATCTTTGGGAATGAATCATCTAAGTATTCTCCTACAGTTCATTGGTTATTTCCCTACTATTGTAGTTAGACTCCTTTGTCCACAAAATCCTTTTCAAAAAGCTATCATCCTCAATATCTGTCTACAAAACTCCAGCCGTCAGTAATAGATTTTAAAGAATAAGTAAACTCTGTGTTAATTGCTTTGTGCTGTTCAGTCAATACGTCAATCTGCTACTGAAAGTGCCCGTGTGTTTCACTTTGTTCTTGTTAAATTGTTAATTGTTCGAGGTCTCGAAAAAGGTAATAATGCTACCCTTTTCGAGATCTGGAATAACTAACAATTTAATAAGAACAAACTGAAACACACGAGCACTTTCAGTAGCAGATGCTGACATATTGACTAAACAGCACAAGGTAATTATCACCCAGTTTACTTATTTTTTAAAATCTATCAATAACTTAAAAAACATTTTCTGCACCCTAACACAAATAAATCTAACAAAATAGTCTCTCCTATTTTGACCACAAAATGAGTGATTTTTATGACATGGCAGTATACAGGCAGTAGACACTTTTTTAAAGCAAGGCTAAGTTCAAGATAGTGACATTTTTCATAAAACTACACATTTTTTAGGATTTAGAAGCCCATAAGTCATTTTTCTAAAATAAATTGTATTAAATAATGATTTATTTAGAATAAAATCACATTGCAGAATACAATAAAAGTTATTTCGTTACAAACAAAAAGTTATGAAAATTTAAAGGCGACATTTTGGATAATTTAAAAAAAAAAAAAATATGATATCTCAGTTGCTACTTAGAACATCAGTTTAATGGGATAAAAGCTTCCAAATGACCTCTCCCCTCTACCAATCTGCCAAAAAAATATTCGGTCCACGCTCCAAACACCCTGTATAATTTCATTTCATTCCATTAAATAAAATTCATTACATAAATCTTCAGTATACCTACATTTTCCTTCAAAATAAGCACTGATGGAATTCTATACCTTAAATAAATCTCTAGTTTGATTAAAACATGCTCTCCATTTTTTACAATAAAATGCGCCTTATTAATTATAAATATAATTTTACCGAAAAAATCGGTAAATTTATAAAAATTTACCGATAAATTGTAAATATGTTTTATACGGTAAATATGGTAAATCGGTAAATCGGTAAACGGTAATGCACTCCCTAGTGGAGACAAACTTATTGCACGTTGGTTCGCAAACAATTATATTGGAGGATTGTTCATCCAGGTATAGTCCACAATTCTGGGTGGTCATTTTACAGTTATTATATCACATTTCGTAATATAAAGTGTGGTATAATGAAAATGTCGCTGCGTAATTCGAATGGATTTTGGATGAATTTGATTGAATTTGGTTGAATTGAAAAAAAAACCGCAATATCTTTCATCTCCATTTTACTAATAAAAAAAATTGGTATTTTTGGTACGTCATTAAACCTTTCGTATTCGTTTTTATAATTAAAAAGGTATAATGGACTCACAAAAACTACCTCTGAAATTATTTTATTTAAATTGAAATTAGAAATTATTATTTGCAAATTTATATCGGCCCGTAATAAAAACCACTTCGTAAGAACACATTCATATGACCTAACAAAAACAAAAACATTCACAAGACGAAAGGACATTTTATCACTTTTAGTTCATTATTTCCCCTCAAAATTCATTTTGCAGCGTTCTTTGTAGACTGTTTTGTTTTGAATTATATCTCAAAAAAGTCTACAATAGTGATATAAATTCGTGGTATAACCATCACAAAATGACTACCTTGGTCTATTGCAGATGCCGATATCGGTTCAGAGATCTTCTCACGTGCCCAAAACAGTGTCGAAACGTGGCACCAAAGTTGTAGTCGGACAACGGCATACTGGAGTATATAAAATTATTGAAAAGTTAGCGAAGGAATTTATTGTGGCAAAGGCTCAAATTAATAAGATTAAATCCGGAGAACGCCTTTCAAAGAAAAGAAAAACAATAATTAAAAATAAAACAGATCACTTAAAAAGGGCGATTCAGTGAACTGATTTTTTTAAATGAATCGCCCATAATTATTATTTTTTTTTTAATTGCCTACATTTTATTTGATTTTATCGTGTTTTTAACTATATTATAAAATTATAACTACTCTTATATCGATTTTGGTATAATAAAATGCGATCACTTGAAACTAAATTCAGAAATGACTTATTATAATTTTTATTTGAGAAATGATTAATTTTTATGAACAAGCAAAATTGTATTACAAATATAAATAGTAAAACGGCAAAATTTTGTACTTGAAAGATTTTGCAATGCACGATTTCGGAGTGGTCTCCTTATTTTGGTCAACATTTAAAAAAAATTTTATATAACCTGCGCGGTATAGTCTAAACCAGCAAAATAAATGTATGCAACTTTTTTTCAACGGGCAAATTCTAATTATACCTTTAGAAAATATAATAAACTCTGATTAATAAAATAAAATATTGTTAAAATATCAAACTGTCAATCATGTACAAATAATACAAGAAATGTCGCCTCTAGAAATTCGCAGAACTCTTCTTCACCCAATAGAATTACCATAAGATATCAAACTAGACATTAATGAATTTCTCAATATTTCCAGAGGCTTAATTTAATCACATTGCTGAAATCAATTAGTTTGCGATATCCTCTTTACATGATATTTGCATGTTTATATATTGAATGCAGATACCTACTCGATATACTTGGTGATCGCTTAAGAAGCATTAATTTTATAAATTACATACAATTTTATATACTCTACAACCAATAATTATTGTAATTATCAGATAATTGTGCGAACATTAAGCTGATCATATTGATTTTTATTTTTTATCTTTCTATACGATTTATATAATATTTGTAAGGGAGTAATTACGTCAGTATATCATACATCTTAATCATGATCTAATTGCGTGACGAAGCATGAGAATTAATTATTATGACGCTTTTCTTTGAATTTAGTCGATCAATTGATTTTAATACCAATACCTTAATAAGTCCATAATGTTATTTTTATTGAAAAATGAATGTCGCAAATATTTACAAAACTTTAAAGAACAACACCAGACTTTTTTCGACCACATACACGTAAATCTCGAATAGACGACTACACTCGATCACTAGAGCAATATATAAATCTTATGCTGTTTGCCTCATGTCAATTTTTTTGACTAAATTATGAACTTAACTTAATTGGTCAGTAGTTGACAATAAGCATTCATAGGTGGCAGTAACATACAAAACAAGCTGTGTATTCGAAATACTAAATTGGCGACTTTTCGTGGATAACGGTCAACGGAAATATTAAATTAAATTAAATTAATGGAAGATGATATGGAAGTTGCATTATTGCGGCGAATAACGTAAGGCAACCTCAAAATTTTAGTTCATAACTTAGCCGAAAAAATCGACCTGAGGCTCTCAGCATTACAAACCAATTAACCGATTAATGAGCTTGTTTATTATTAAATTTAAATAACAGTTATTTAGCTCAAAATTATTTTTATTATTGTTTCTTTAGCTTTCGGAACCTTTTCGATTTCCTTATCAAAATAATAATAAATGAATTTCATAAAAAAAAATATTTTCTATAAAAAATAAAAACGAAATTAAGGCTATCTGAACTGTAGGTATTTTCTCGTAGATATCGCTGCTAGTCTAAAAAGCCGAATTTAACATAGTAGTTGCTTTCCAATCGATCACCGCAACTAATAAGCACTTAAGGTTTTTGTCTTTGCTAAATTAACTTCTCACAACTGTTCTATCTTTTTATTATGAGTAGTTGAAAGCATTTAAGATAAATTTTTCCGCTAGGTCAGTATTTTTCTGTCAAAAATATAAATGAATGTCATATGTGATTCGCTTATAAAATTCCGGTATAGATATTTTTTTATTAAAAAGTTAATAATGGAACCATTCCATACACTGGAACAAATAAATTACACATTTGTAGGCTATGTTTTGATTTTGTCATTTTTTATGCTTTTCAATCGACACTTTACCGACACTTTTTATCGACGTGGTCGATTGGAAAGCAACTAGTATCTACGGAAAAAACACTTTACAAAATAAAATCTGACTTTAAAAATGTAAATTGAAAATAAATTATTTCATCTTTAATCAATATTCAAAATATATAAAAGCAAACAATCAAATTATAAAAATAGATCGTATGATTTGCCGATAAAGCGTAATCATTAATTTTATTTATGAAACTTGAGCTGAATTTTATATATGTAACAATTCCAAAATAGATTTTTGTCTGAAATTTGATTGTTTTTCTAATATGTTAACATCTTCCAAAATATTATTGTGGTTGGTATGGTATCTTGAATGTGTTTGAGGGTACTTATTTGAACTGAACTTCCCTTGGTACCGCATTTCACTCCCAATACAAAAGTCAATAAACACAATTTTTAAAGAATGGAAAAGTGCCGGTAATGTGGATGAGAAAACTAGAAAAATGTTAGGCAAGTCCTAAATTATATACGGATTACCAAAAATTTACAAACCTGGTATTCCATATAGACCAATTATTAGCTCAATTAATGGGCCAACGCATAGTTTAACTTTTTTTTGGATATTATTTTAAAATTTAGTGTCATATTTAAACAATAAATTACACACAATTACCGTATAGTTTCGTTGGATGCTACGTTCTTGCTCACTAATGTTGATAATAGGCGTGGTTTCAACATTAATAAATAAAACTGGAGGAATATAAAACGGAATTCCAAAACTAAATTGACCAAAGTTCAATTTTAGCGCCATTGAAAATTGTTTTGACTGATTCTGATTTTTATTTCGAAAAACTAATTAATTAACAGTTAATCGGGTTCGATCTTATTTGGAAACGTCAATTGGAATAATAAAATTGAAAATGAAGAAATTTAAAATTTTGGAAAACATGGTGAATGAAAATCATCTTGCGTGTCCCGTTTTCACAATATTGATAGAACATTTTCTTACCTATTCGAATATATAAAAGAGAACTCGTCAGCATTTCTGGTATAGGGAATATACCTGTAAACGTGAAAATATCTCTAGACAAGGTTAAAATCTTGATAATTAAATCCCATTCACCATGCACGTAGGGTTTTGATTTAGCTATGTGCGGTCATATAGGTGAAAAGTCTCAAGGACCTAAGGCATTAAAGTAGAAACATTGTCTAAAATATCCTTCTTTAGAAATAAAAACACAGTAAATAGTAACAGTATTTTCTCGTGTTTATCTAAAAATGTTAAAAAATTATTTGATTTTTACCATGACACTATTACGGATTCAGGAAATTCCCTAATATAAATGTTAAAGATAATCTAAAACTGTTTCAATTTCACTACAAGATAACTCCAACTGTTTTTGTTTTAATTTAGCATTGTAAATTTTTGGTATTATTTTTGGTATGTATTTCACAATCACCAGCGGTAAGCATTGATGTATGATAAATTCCATCAGATGTATAATTCTACAAAATAGGTGATTTAACCGTTTAATTAAATAAATTCCATCTGTTGCACTATTCTGGCAATTCGCCGCGAATAGGAAACTGGGGGAAAGAATACATATATATATTCTTCTGTTTTTTCTGTTCAAATAGTTTTTTTCCTGCATTCTGAGGAAAAAACATACAAGAGAAATCCAGTAGTGCAAATTTTATAAGCCAATTTCTCCGAGGTTAATCTTTTTTTATAGATTTGATATATTTACATACACAAATTTAATTGTTTTTCTATATTTAATCCATATAAATGTATCTTATAAACATATCGGCATATTTTATAGTTTATTGTTCTTGTTAGGCGTTTGCGTTGCTTCTGCATTCACCATAAATATAATGTATGTTTGCGTATTCTTGTGACGTATACTGATTACGTGGCATTTTGGGGATCGGTACATAATCCCTCATTTCATAATCTCAGCTACAAAATCCCCTATTTTTTAAAAAATCTGCTAATTTCAAAATCTCCTAACTACAAAACTTCCTAATTACAAAATCACTAAATTATAAAATCGCATACTTACAAATTCTCCTAAAACCTCCTTTGGAATAATTGTGTTGTTTTGGGATGGCGGCGACATAGTATGTGAACACGCACATACACAGTATTTTTCCTGTATCGTAATCGTAAATTTTTCGAAATTATTTCTATCAAGTTAACATTGAAATACAATATCCACTTTTAGAAAATAGTATAGGGTTTTCCCTATAAACCAAATTCAATGTGTAACGAAATATGTAATTGTACATATTCCTGATAATAATTTTCGCTGTTGAATTTTTTTTAAATCGTTGTCTGGTTCCATTATAATACATACACGCAAGTAATTTAACTAAGGTAACAAATGAGATTTCTGTAATGATGTTTTTAATAATTTTAAATTTTTAGCGATGAATATATCTATCGTAACTTCCCAGAAAGGAAATGAAAAATTGTTCGTGGATGGATTTGAGAACCATTTGTCTTTGTAAACAATAACGACATATAATTGGGTGTGCTGTACAAAAAGAATAATTCGTGTAAAGGGCGGATTGTAACAAAACTGAACTTTTATATTAAAACAAATGCTCAAAATACAGATCTGCCATCATCAGTTTTGATCAGAAAATCAATTGTGCAAATACCTAATATTGCACGTGCCAATTTACCTACTAAAGAGGCACAAGAAATGAAAATTCATCGCGCACATGCCGGCAAAATAAATCTTCGAAATATTAATATTTGTGAAGATATTAAATATCCTCGAAGGGGAATTATTTGTACTTTGTGAGGAGTATTTTGATGAGGAGGAAATTATAATTTTGGGAACTAAATCGTCGTTAAAACTCCTTGGAGAATCTAATTGTTGGATTATGGATGGAACATTTGATGTAGTTCCATTCATAACGCGACAGCTATTTTCTATTCACGATAGTTAAATATAATAAATTTTTGAAAAAGATGAAATATATTGAACTTGAAATTTTAGATATCAATAGTTTAATTGTATGGGTTCTATTATAGTAGGAATAAGTGCAGATTCTGCAGGTAAGGCATCGGATTTCAATGGTCTTTATGTCCGTACAATTTAAAACGGTTATTGTATTTTTAAGTTTTCCTCAATAAATGCAATATTCTAGGGCATTCGATAACAGAACACAATCATTAAAATATGTTTTAGTTGTTTTAGGATTCAGCTTGAATAAATTAGCAGTTTGCACGTTAGATAAATTGGTTTTAATTCTAAAGATTGTAAGAACCATTCTGTGCCTTAATGAAAAACCGATGTTAGCACTTTCAGAAGGTCGTATTTTTAATTCTATGGTTGGTATTCCCGTCATTAAATTCAATTCTTGTTTGTGTTAATTTGAAATGGTAGAAAGTTACACCGAATATCTTCAGTTACTTGTATGCCTTTATGGAATGTCTTAAGGTCATGCTGCACTCTAATAGATCTCTATTCTGTCTAAGGCTCAGTATAAACGATGGAACCTAAATTTATATGTTCATCATCTATGTTCATTTCAAAGTCTTCTTTCTCTAGAATCCGTTAAGCACTAAAAATTCAGTAGGAATGATATAATTACAAAGTTGACTTATAATATTATAATAAATCTATACATATCACAGTTTGGAAACATTTCTTTGTCTTAGGCTGCGGGCCAATTGTCGGGTAAAAGTGAATTTTCAGTAAATTTTTCGGTAAATTCATTTATTTTTCAAAAAATCTATGACAAACTGATCGAAAAATCTGTTATAAATCCGATTTTTACCATAGTAAATGATTTACTCGACTATTGGCCTGCAGCCTTAGTCGATTATATGTAGCTTGATTTTTCTTGATACACTTTTTTGCTACTGTACATGTTGACCGCGGAACATTTCTTGTTGGAAAAGCAAAGCCCAATAGTTTAGACTTGGCACGTTTTGTAAGCAAAATAGGTACAATTATTTGATTCTTTTTAAAGTAACGACGAGAAAGGTTTTTTGTATGTATGGCATTATGGAACACCGCAATATTGCCCCCGAGATCTCATACAAGTAATGTGAATAGTACACAGTGGAAAATCTATGGCCTATGTAATGCAAATTGCATTACATATAGGTCCGGTGCAAGTTTGCATTACAAACTAATGCACAAGTTGCATTATATCAGATATTAGAGCAAATTGTATTAATTTTTATTGTATAGTTTACATTAAACTTTAACAGAATACTGAACTTTGTAAAAATTGATACAAGTTAAATTAAAATTTTACTGCACTTTTTGGTAATTGTAGCACTAACCAAAGTGGTGCAATCGGCGTGTTACTTAAGCTCTTAAGTCTGACTGGTTGAGGCATAAAGCTCTTAAGTCGTGTCGTGAATCGTGATCGTGACTGGTTGAAGCATAACATAAAGCATTAGGCAAATTCCACAGATTTGAGTTTTGACGTAGGACTACGTCTTTGTTTTCATTATATATGGGGTACAAATCTAAATTTTAATGTGTAACGAAAATGATGACGTCACGTCACGGAAATACGTATTTATGTTATTAAAGTAAATAATCTCTTGATGAAATATTGTAAGGTTTTGTAAACGGTAAAAAACAAATAAAATTAAAAATTAATTTGTGGATTAAAAAAACTTAAAAGAAAAACCTATAAATACATATTTTTATTTGAGTTTTATGTAAACAGTAATGAACTTGATCAAACCACCGCACGCCATATTGTTTCATAGTCAAAAAAAAAAAAAAAAATTCTAAAAAAAATTTATTCTCTTATATATAAATATTGTGTAGATTTTTATTTTTTTTATGCTGTATAAGCTTTGCTTTTCTACAAAAGTATATAACCGCAAAGGTCAATTCCAAAAATAGTTGGATTTTAGAGTTAAAGGTCTTCAAAGTTTCAAATGATCGGAAATTAATTTGATTTAATAATTTGACATAGCTATTCTTCGATTACACATACAGTAACATCAAAATAACCAAATCCACATCAAAATAAATGTTTTGTTCTATTATCATGAATATAAAAGCATGGGTTACTGTATAAAATTTAAAACTTTTTTTATACTGGCTACAGAAATCAGGAGCAGTTGACAAGTGCGCGGAATAAGGTGCATAAAATGAATGTTATCGAGACAGGAGGTTTGACGTATCTATTAAAGCTGTGTGTCGGAATGCCTTTTATGATCACGACTAATATAGATGTCGTGGATGGAATTGTAAATGGCGCAATTGGTGAGCTCAAGCATCTAGAGTTTGAAGACGACATTTTGAAAAGGATATGGCTTCATTTTGAGAATGAGTATATTGGATGCAAGCTGCGAATAAAATCGAGACCTCTCGTTTTCTCGAAGCAGGGCGTATTGCGGCAGAACTGGACGCCGATTGTAAAGAGAAACACCACTTTTACGTTGAGTTCCCACATAAAGTGCCGTCGCTCTCAATTCTCGTTGGTACCAGCGTGCGCACTCACGATTCACAAGTCGCAGGGAGGCACATTTAAACAGATCGTTTTTGAGTACAATAAAACATAAGACCAACAACTTCTTTACGTCGGTTTATAGCGTGTCACTTCGATGGACGGCCTTTACCTCACCAACGCAGCAAACGATTTCCAGTTCCATCACGGCAAGGGTAGTACCGCACCAAAAATTAGAAAGTTGCAATCGGAACTAAAACGGTTGAACAACCATAGGGTGAAAACCATCTGCGACAATATAAGAGAATTCATCGACGGAGCCTCTAATCTGAGACTCGTGACTCTCAACGTTCAGAGTTTGTTGGCACATAGTGGAGATCTGGAGAGCGACGATGTTCTACTGAGAGCAGATTTGTTGGTTATTAGTGAAATTTGGCTTGACAGCGATGCGACAATAAATATAAATGGATTTTACTGCATAACTAAGTTTAAGAGAGACACCGAAAGAGCAGGCGGTGTTGCTATATATGAAAAGAACGGTTCTATCACTATGGCCGTGCCATACATGTTCGTGAATGTTGACAGTAATTTTGACAGGTTCGGTGATATCTGTGGGGCAGAAGTGGTCATCAACAATCACAAAACAATTGTATTCTCTGTTTATATCTCGCCCAATACGACTCAATCTCATATGCGATGCTTCTTGCTGCAACGTTTGCTATGTTATACGCTGAAAGGTACATCATCTATCAACGAGAAACATCAAGACACGATTCCGATTATTCTATGTGGTGACTTTAACTGTAATATTAGAAAGGAAGAAAATCATCAATTCATCGACTTCATGCAAGAAAAATTCAATTTGAGGTTGGTTTCCAGCGCAGATATAACCACCCTGAGTGACAGTTGTTTAGATATTATATTTTGTCAGAAATGTGGATAATGTTTCATGTAGAAATTTCATAACTTATTTTTCCCATCATAGACCTATATTTGCAATAACGTAGCAGAATATGTTAATTTTTTTTATATAATTATAATTTTGAAATAAAAAAGAATAAAAATCATTTTTAATTTGAGTGATGTGTAATGTGCCGTTTTTACTAAATACGAGTAGTACCTAGTTTTAATTCTAAATTTTGGTTTCAATTAAATGTATAAATTAACTTTTCTCATTATCACGTAGTCCTACGTTAATGGATCGTGTCTCTGATACAATCTCGTCGTTTTTTTTTACTTCCAACTCGATTGATTGACGTAAATAAATTGGCGTCCTTACATAGAAAATATGTATATGAAAAACATTTTAAGCTTATATTAAAAGTATACACAATGACTTAGCGAATTATTATAAATTCGCTAGAAAATAGTTAACCCCAAATTATATAGACATTTTCTTTCGACGCCCTACTGCATTAATTTTTGACGCAACTGCATCATAACTATTTTTAATGCATGCTTTGCATTAGAATGTGATACACAATTGCATCGTATAAGCCTTGATGCAAGCGGTGCATTAAAAATTGCAGCAACATTTCTAATTGTGTAGTTGTCAACCCACTATAAAAACTAATCAAAACAGTTGAATATTAAAACAAATTTAATACTAATGAAAGTGCAAATAAACATTTTATTCTAGATTTAAATATTTTCACCAATTCTTGTAATATAAATTTAATACATTATGTATATTACTTGTTTTAAAAATACTTTTTAAGAATTTTATTAAGAGCTGTCAAAGCTTGTGTATGAACTTGTATCTAAATGGAGCTTTACGCAGAGTTCGCTAGACGTCATGTTACCCATCGTCAATTTAAATGTTGAAAATTTATCCTTAATTTATAAATATGTATTTACATTAAACTTTTCTCCTCAGTAGGCCGAAAAAAAAATAAATTCTTTCCCCAGTTCCCTATTCCCGGGGAATTACCAGAATAGTACCACTGGACGCGTAGGAAATTTTGACTCTCGAGTGAATCACTTAAGAATACCGCTTTTTACTAACACACGATCCCCAATTTTAAACAATTTGTGTCTACGGTGCCTCATACTATACTCGTGTGCTTCCTTTCATTGGCTTCCCTAGCGTTTGTAATTATATTTCCAATTTTCAGAAAATAGGAGGAGATAAAAACTTGTTAAACGAAAGTGAATATCCTCTGACTCTTGCAATAATTAATGTCTTATTCATGGAAAAATGAAAAGGAGGATATTTTAGTCATGTCAATTATTGATGAGTCCGGACGAAATAGATAACTTCCTGATTCGGGACTGATTTTTGGCACAGGTGTTCACTGTTAGTTTAACAACTCAAATTCATGGCCCCCTAACCCTACAAGTTATAAATACTGGATCCAGCTATTTACGAATTGTTCCTAGCTTCACCCAGTCCAAATTACCATTAAACATGCGTCCAGCTTTTAATTTATTTCACCGTGATGCTAAATAAAATATGGCCTGATTTTTAACACAGGTGTTCACTGTTAGTGTCACAACTCAAATTCTTCCCTAACACGACAAATTATAAATACACGGTATCCAGCAGTTTACGAATTGGTACCTTCACCCAGTTCATATTATACCTTTAAACATTCGAATTATGTGATATTGACTTTTCAAATTTTTTTCCGGTGAAAATTTACTGCTACAACTTCAATAACATGTAACTTTCGGCTAATATCAACAGAATTTTGTGCTACCACCTGATAAAAAATATGCCGATACTGCAGGTTTTTTTTCAGCTGAAATTTTCGGCTAACTTTCAGTAGAATATTTTGATTCGATTCTATTCAAAATCTATCAGATTCGCAACGTTTCGAATCCTGTTTTAAATTCTTGTTACCAACACCTTCTTGCTGTTAAAAAATAACAAAATGGTAATTTCAATTTATTAAATTGCTGATCACCATCAATTTCGGACTGTTATGTGATAAATAATAATTACTTCACATACTTCGGGTACAATACAATTGAAGTAATGAGTACAATAGAAATAATGAGAATTAAAAGAAAGCTAAAGTAATTTTAAATAAAGTGCCCTGATTTTTTTTTTTTTTTTATTGGTAACTATGCGATCTGTTTTGGGGCTCAAGGCTCACCCTATTCTTCCGCGGTTATGCTTTACACGTCCTTACGCCTTGCGGCCAACTCGAGGACGTACGGCTATATGACCGATTTAAGACCATCTGCACATTGCAAGCTCCATGTCGGCCTATACTGGCATGGAAGATGGGT
Organism: Nephrotoma appendiculata; assembly: GCA_947310385.1. Taxonomy (NCBI): domain Eukaryota; kingdom Metazoa; phylum Arthropoda; class Insecta; order Diptera; family Tipulidae; genus Nephrotoma; species Nephrotoma appendiculata. The sequence goes on from OX371223.1 coordinate 145,084,010, forward strand.
CGGCCCATGGGTTTTGCACACCGACAAGGGGTAATAGATGTGTTACATTTCACCACAGATCATAATCTCTCGATGAAATTTCACTTTGCATCCTGCCCCTATCGAGATTCGAACCCGGTACCTGCCGATCCAAAGGCCAAAGCTTTAACCACTGTCCTATTTGGTCGTAGCCCTGAATGTTTTATTCAAGCATCAGGTAGATGCACTATTTATTTTCAGTGCCTATGTGTTATTTACGGGGAAATAAGTTAGCTTTGAGTTATTTCGAATAAGTTGTAGCGAACAATTCATTGATCGACATAAAGTGTATCTTTCACTGTCGTGTACAATTGGAATATTATTTTGAAGTATTTGTTATATATTTCTAAATGAAGAGTAGTTTTTGAAAAACGAGACTATTTTCGACTGTCCAACAATTTGATTAAATTCTGTAGTGTTTATCGATTACGTTTACCCGTGAGATATGACCGCCAAATATTGTCCCGTTTGCAATATTTGGCAGTCAGGTCTCAGGCGATTTTCCCAGATAATCTGGAGAAATCCATTGATGAGAAGTTCTAATTATTGATTATGTATAAGTTGTGACGTAATCCAATCATCAAATGCTTTCGATAGTAAATACGCGATACTTTCTTTGCGCTATTGAAGATCGTTTGAAAGGAAAATCAATCAAGGCTATCCATCCACCCGGCCTATCCATTTCTATCCTCCAATTTAGTCTCATCTCTAATGTACCTGGTTCAAATTTAATTATCTCAATACTCGTATACTTTAGCAAAAAACACATTACCTACTTTTTTACTGTCCATGTTTTGACATTTAAATGCATTGTTAAATTAATTTATGTGCCAGTTCAAAAAACAAAATAATTATTGTTCCATTCAACTTCATATTTTTTAGTTTGGTCAAATCTCAGTAGATGTCAGTAAAATATATATATTATTCGAAGTGTTTAGGTTTAGAAATTTTAGAAAAAAATTGTATTTGTATTGTATTGTGGATTACAAGTAATTGTCGGCGTTGTCTACGGGTAATAGCAGAGCCTCCTTAATATAAGAGCCGTAAGATTCCGCCATTTTTTTCATGTGCTTTCCATTGAGGGGAAGCTTTTTGTACTTTTTCATACCAACCAGTGTATTTTAGTATTTTTTTAGAAGCTTTTTTGTATATAAAAACATAAATTCTTTGTTTGAATTTTCAATGTGAATGGTTAATTCAATATTCAGGAAAAGCATATTTTAATATTGAGTCATATTATGTTGAGTTAACGCAAAAACATTTAAATTAGTTTAACACAATTTTTTTTTTTTTTGTAGGAACAAGAATTTGTTTATGTGTATGTACAGAAAATTAGAAATTAGTATAGAGTGTTCCATAAAAAAGTCAGTATTATTTTCCAAAATAAACGTTAAAAAATGCTTTTGGAGTAGCAATGTAATATGGGGATTATTGTGTTTTGGGTTCTATTTCAACATTGTTGATGACAGACTTCGAAAACTGTTTTTTCGTTACTTGTTAAAAATTTGATTTTTCATCGCAACAAATTCGCAGCCTATATTGTTTCATCCTGTAGTATAAACAAAACAGAGCTTCACCAAATAAAAATATTATAATTTGATAAAGGTTTTCGCAATTACTAAACCTGTTAAAAGATGTCGCTTTCAAATTAATAACTTAATTCCAATTACCCGTATAGAAATTGTTACACAAATTGAAAGGGGGTCTCCAAATAAGGATGGTTGTAACGGGCGTGTCTTATAGCAGGCAGCTCGTTGTATAAACGAGTTCAAAGTACGACTTGTGCTTTAAGATTTTGTATCCGTATATGAGCCAACCATGCAAAAAATGGGTAGAGCCACGGGCCATTTATATACTCACAAAAACCATTAAGTTATTAACAGTATACAAAGGCCTTGGGTTATTTTATTGAATTCTACACAACAACGATCCCAGAAAACGTGCACGAACGAAGCTATAAAACTGAAACATGAAACTTGCATAGCCTTTCAAGACCAGTAGATCTGCATAATCTATTGAACCAGCCGGGAATTACTACAATGTATACGAACTGTCTGACATACACCTTAGCCGAGGGCCTTTAGCATCAAAAATCCTCAATAAATCCTTGTATTAACAAATTCGTGTACATTGTAAGAATTCCCGCCTGCATTGGATCGAAATAAAAAAAAACAAAAATTTGGAAAAATTGTGACATTTTTCTATTATTGTTTTACAGCGCGCAGCAACTATGATGGTGAATATTTTACGACGAAAAGTTTTATTTACGCCAACCGAATAATAAATAAAATTTATAATTGTTTTGAGTTTTATTAATTATGTTAAATTATTGTATTAAAGATTTCGCACTTAACTTACAATAATAATGGTTTATTTTCATAAATAGTTATTTAATTATTTTACACTTTTCTGTAATTTAAAGTAAATTTATTACAGAGACATCTGTAAACGGATTTTCAAATTACAGAAAGCTCGGTTTTGCAATCGAATAAAATTGAAGTTTTTTACGTTTTGTTCTGTTTTGTAATAATATTTAATTAAGAAAACCATGACAACGTTGATTTTTTGTATACAAAAATAATAATAGATTTTGATGTAAAAATTTTATTATATGAATAATATTATTGTTTCTACATGGTGATTCATAAAATTTCGTTTCAGCTCACGTTTTCTCTTTAATTTTGTTATAAATGGAAAATGTTTAGATTGCTATTAAGTGCATCGTTCATCTCAAAAATTCTGAGGTGCATGTGACCACAATTTACCAAATAAGTTACATTTTTATAAAACTAAATTTTAAATTGGGTGTAAGAGGAATCCGCGGCACCACCCTTTATTATCTTACTTTATAAACCTACACAACTAAGCGGAAAGCTCATTTTTATAGAAAACTAGCTGACCCGGTGAACTTTGTCTCGCCCCAAATTACTTTGTCCGAGCAAGCACTTTTGACCTTCACAAAAATTGAATTTAATGAGAGAAAAATCAAACAACTCAACTCAATTCTCAATAGACGTTTGAGTTAGACGATTGAGTGGCCATTCCATTCACTTTTTTACCGAATTCAACACTAAAAGTAGTTATATGGTTGCGTTCGTTCTTTCGGTCATTTGTTCGACCAATCATCTTTTGTACAAAAATCCAGAATCGTCAATTTTGAGCAATATGATTGGTGGGAAAAATTGTCAGAATGAGCGAACGAACGCAACCATAAAGGCGGCATAATGTATTGAAAAGTGAATAAAAGGTCGATTCAGACTTAGGCATCTATCGAAAATTTAGTTGGTTTTTGCAAATTGACTTTGTGATTTGTTAATCGTCATAGCAAACGCCAAAAGAACCGGGAACTGAATGCACTTGTTTTTATATATATAGAAAATAAGATTGCCAAAATTCTACACAACTTATATTTATAGTAGTATGCAACCAACGCCATCTATTGAAAATAATCCGAAGTGGCTATTTAAATGAATGCTCATTGTCAAAATACAATTTTCATCGGTGGTGTTTTTTTTTTTTTTTTTTTATTTATTTATTTTGCACTAGCCCCAAAATATGGTGCCATTTGGCCCAGTTTCAATATTTACAATTTTTACAATTTTCATTCAAATTTTACAAATTTTTAAATTTTACAAATTTTTACATTTTACAAATTTTCAAATTTTACATTTTTATTTATTTTTTATTTTAATCTTTTATTCGTCTTTCACGCATCGATCCCCTTTCATACTTCTATCTGATTCATTCTTATAAAATCATACACATTCTTATATACTTGCATCCCCATTCGTAATAATTCAGTCAGATTCCTTGCGCTCAAGAGGCCATCGAACATTTGTCTATTCTGATTGAATGAAGAACATTTCAGAATCAAATGTTCGATGTCCTCCACAACCAAACAGCTTTCGCATAATTCACACTCAATCAAATTGCGTTTCTTCAAACACTCTTTCCAATTACCATGATTCAATCTCACACGTTCCATTGTTCGTAACATTCTAGTATCTCCTTTGATCTCCTTCAAAAAAGGTCGAATCAAAGGAGAACTAACCAGCTCAAAGTACTTCTTGCCTTTCACCTGACATTTTTCAATAAATTCGCTCTCCCATTTTCTCCACAGATTCACCTGAAACATGCGAAGTACATCTCTTGCATCCATGAATTCATATTCATTTATACCTTCAACCAAGCAACCCCGTTTCGCAAGCATATCGGCTCTTTCATTACCTTCAATTTGTAGGTGTGGAGGTATTCATTGAATAATGACCTCACTCCCACAAGATTGAAGGTATTCATACAACATTTCCACATACACATTTCCATGAGTTCCCCCACCCTTACTAATCAATTCTAACCCACTCCGGGAGTCGGAGAATAACACTACTCTCCTCCTCCCTTGTGCCATTGCCAACTTGATCCCTTCCATAATTCCAATCAACTCTGCATTCATTATACAGATACTTTCATGCACTCTTACCATTTTCTCTTTCCTCATTGAAGGAATAAAAATTCCTACACCTACTCGATCACCATTCACACTAGCATCTGTATAAACTTCCACCTGTGCAAAATAATTTGTTCGCATTTTTAAAAACTCACTCTTAACCGATAACTCATTTGTCATCGCTTTTGTTGTATCACCAAACTTCAAACGCACAATTAGATTGCACGGAGGGATTTTCGGATTTACGGGCCGAATCTTGGAGAATACAATCATATTCTCCAAGATCACCCTTGACCTTTGTGTCCTTTGGTAATCCGTCCCTCTTTTCTCTTTCATTTCATTCACCAATTTATTGTCTTTAGTCAACATCCGCACAGTCTCTCGCACGGTGATCCATTCCCTCTTATAAAAGAGAGGTGAGTCACCCAATTCAGACCATAGAGTGTGTATTGGGGTTGAATTAATCGCCCCCAATACCACTCTGGCACAAGCATTCTCCACAGTCATCAACTTTTTAAAACCGACTTTAGACCCATCACCATAAATACTCATTCCATATGCAATTTTCGATGACACTAGCGCCTTTCGTAACATATCAGTCACACAAGGATGAGCTCCCCATTTCGGTTTGCTCACCCTTTTAATCACATTCAATCTGCTCTTGCAATTATCGGCTAATTTATCCATGTGCACTCTAAAATTATGTCGCTTATCAATCCAGATTCCCAAATATCTAGTCAAATTTACACACTCAATTCTCTCATTATACACTTGCACATCTACCCTACGGTTTGTTCGAAAAATCATACTACAACATTTTCTCGAATTTACGCCCAAATTCAAATCAGTCAAACATTCTGTTACCTGATTCACACATTCTTGAGCCCGACTCAGAGCCTCCTCGATGGTCTTCCCCTTGCCCATCAGAACAAAGTCATCTGCAAATTGCAAAATGATTTTGTCCGGGGAGTTAAACCTATGCACCGACCTCGTGTATAGATTGAAGAGAGTCGGTGAGATTTTACTGCCTTGGGGTAGGCCTATATTCACCGCTCCCTCCAACCTATACCCTCTACCATACAACACTAACTTTCTGTCATTCATGAACTCATACACCCATTTGCAAATTTTCCAAGGAAACCCCAGGTCCAAAAGGACCTGAAAAAGCTTCCCCGGAACCACGTAATCATATGCCCTTTCTATATCCAAAAATACCGCCACAACATACTTCTTTTCCTTTCTTACTTCCCATACAAACTTTTCAACACATTCATTTGCTGAGTGGTTACGGCGGAACCCAAAGGTGGTTTCCAGCAACAAATTACCCTCATTCACCAATTTATCTAAACGACCTTTCATCATACCATTCACAATTTTGACAAATACATTCAACATACATATTCCCCTGTAATTTGTTGCTATATTTTGGTCCCGATCTCTTTTCGGAATGGGTACCACCCTGCTTTCATTCCATTTTTCCGGTATTTGAATATTCATCCATACTTGATTAAGAATTCGAAGCAATGCCATCTTGGCTTCGAACTCCAATCTACCAATCATTTTATAACTCACTCTGTTAGTTCCGGGGGTAGTAGATTTGGAGGATTCTAAAACCCCACGGAACTCATCCCATTCAAACTCCTTACATATGCCATTCATCAGTTCACTTTCATTATCAAGTAACAAAAATTCATTCCTATCACCCAAATTGTTGCTAACATTCATCATCATTTGTAAAAAGACTCCTCCCTTCTCTCTATCATCTAACACTGCATTTCTGCCTTTCGCTCTATAGCCTCTCACTCTATTAAAATTATCCTATACATCCTTTGTTGTTGTCCTTAGTGTCATTTTGGACACATAGTCCCGCCAACTTTTCCTCTTCGCTCTACGTATAGCCTTTTTCAATTTTGCATTCATTCTTCCATAATTTATTCTACATTCATGACATATACACCTATTGAACTCTCTCAATGCTATCCGTTTCCTTTCATACCAATACTGGATTTCATTATTCCACCAACCATTCACCTTACATTCATTCCCTGTTACATGTATACAGCACATTTCATTTACTCTCTCTATTTCATCCTCAAGTTGGTTAACCTCATTTGCTTAATTTGATATGAGAATCTCATTCATACGTTCTACCCATTTCTTACCATTCAAAATAACCTTACAGTCTATGTCAACATTTACACCACCTAAGCACGTCCTGATCAAATAATGATCGCTACCCAAATTCTCATCTGTTACATTCCAAGTGACTTGGGCCGCCAGCCCACTAGACATTAATGTTAAGTCTAATGCATTGGCTGTCGACCCCACAGACGGTATCCTTGTTGACTCACCATCATTCAGGATCACGAGATCGGAATCCAAAATTAGTCGAGTCAACAAGTTTCCACAAGCATCATTTCTTTCACACCCCCAGACTCTCGAATGCGCATTCATATCACCCCCTACAATCAGGTCACTTTTTCCTTCCACCCATTCAAGCAAAGTTTGAAAATCTCTCAAGTGTTTTTCTCTATCACTCATTGATACAATTGGAGTTGCATATACACTCACAAATAACAAATTTCTGTCCAGATTCCGAGTTTTGGCAGCGATAACCTCGATGAGTTCGAATGTCGGTGTGTCGCACAGGACCAGGCTGATATTGGTTCGCGCCAATATCGCCACTCCGCCAAAGCCATCAGCTCTCGGTCTGGACAGAAAATTGTACCCTTTTACCCGAAACGTCTTACCCGCACGCTCCCAAGTTTCACACAAAAGCATCACATTCACATCATTTTTGGCCAGATAATTCCGCAACATATCGCCATTGGCATACATGCTGCGGATGTTTATATCTGTCCAATTGTCAAGCATTCATTGGATCTTAACGTTCGCTCTGCCATTCAATAGAAAAGAAGAACGGAAAAAGGATTTAAAAGACAATAATGGATAATGCTTTTTCCCTCCTTCCCTCTACAATTCATCCCCACTCATACCTGCATCCTCAATTTGACAAATGTCTAACTCATTTGCATTGAGGAAACAGTATCTCCTAAACTTTACTGCCTCTATGTTCCTTGCTGATGTTGCTCCTATCTCGATTCTGGAATTACTTGGTCCTGGTTCCTGTGTTTCAATTATTTTGTGTCCTTCTATTGTTGTATCTTCATTATCATTATTACTATTGTTATTTCTATTGTTGTTGATATTGTTGTTATTAATTTTGTTGTTGTTGTTATTATTATTATTATGATTATTATTATTATTATTATTATTACTATCGTTGTTGTTATTATTGTTTTTGTTATATTTATTATTGTTGCTATTATTGTTGTTGTTATTTTTACTGATATGTTTATTATTATTTTTTCTTGTTGTTTGCTCTTCTGCCTCCATGTTAGATTGTTGAGTGTTACTGTTATTAGTATTCACCATAATTCTTGTTGTTTTATTCTCACTATTGATGTTTTCTTTGTTAGTGTTGTTTATTGTTGTTTTTGTACTATTTTTGGTAATTGGTTCAGCTACTATTTGGCTGTACAATCGTTTGGACGAAACTCCAGTGGTATTGGCATTCTGTCGATAGTAAAATTCTTTGGCCTTAAAATATGTTAACCGTTCATCGGTTTTAATTTTAATAATCGCCTTCTCTACTTGAAATGTCGGACATTTTTGGTCAAAAGCTGTGTGTTCTTCTTTACAGTTTGCGCAATTAATTGGTTCACAAATAATGCCCTCGTGTCCATTTGGGATATTTTTAGCACATTTTGGGCATACCGGCAACCTTTCACATTTTGTCTTTGTGTGTCCATATCTCTGGCAGGTGTGACACCTCATTGGATTTGGGTAGTATGTACGCACGTCCAGTTTAAGGAAGCCGGCTTTTATAGTTAAAGGCAGCTCAGTCATATTGAAAGTCAATATCAGTAGTGGAGTATCCTTGTTCGAGATTCTGTACACATAAAAAAAAAGATAATATATACCCACCTACATCCTGTTGTCTCACCCTGCAACACATTAGTAAACAAACAAACAAACAAAACTGGAACAAACTAAAAGTAGAAATAAGATTAGTTTCATCTATTTATTGCAATATCAACTCACCCTTTTGTGCAGCTGAATGTACTCCTAAAATTAAACAATTTATGTAATCAATTATTTATCAATTCAAATGTAATTTATAAGTTGTACTTACCATAGCAAACAAATGTAACCACAAATGTAAACATTCATCCATTTTTCACGAAATGTCACTTTTGTTTAAACACACTGAAACAAGATGTACCAAATATTGGCTGCGTACATTTATGCTCGACGTGGGATGTGTTCGTAATTTAGTACAAAGTCGAACCAACATGACATTTTTGGAAAAATGGGTAAAATGTAAATTTCTGTTTTTTTGCTAGTCATGTCGGTGCGATTCAACAAGTAACAACAAATTGTAAATTAAAATCTAATTAAAAATAAAAAAAAACTTAAAATTAACAAATCATTGTTAAAAGCGAAAGGTGTTAAGTTATTAAAGTTGTTGTATCCACCATAATAAACAGGGAAGACTCGCAAGGCCGCTTGATCACATCAACATTTAAGTCAACAAGTGGATTGCCCCTCCAATCCTTGAGTTCATTATTTACTTTCCGCTTTATTCTGTCAACTTTTATTACCTTTTGACTTTTCAACTCTTTTGCGATTTCCTCTTCAGTTATCATCAGCAAATCTCGGCAATAAACTACTCCTTTTGTGTTATTTAAAAACTGATGTTCCTCCACCTGAATATTCATTTCTCCGAGTTTTTTGGCTGCTAACATTTTTGAAATTGCCTCCTCTCTGTCCAATAATACCAAGAGGTCACCATTTCTGGTGCGCTGTGTCTCCTTGATCTGCGTTGTTATCATTGACAATCCTTTTTCAATGTGAAAAGGTGACACTCCAATAAAAGTTTTATTATTGTCAACCCTTTTCACCACTAAATACGTTTGTGATGATTTTAAATCATCGAAAAAACTCCTTCTTCTTTTATTTTGACTTTCTTCAAGTCTCATGTATCCTCTGTTATCAACCAAAGGGGTGAACCGATTTTGTAAAAATTCCGGCATCCTGCTTGCAGGCAGTTACCGCGTTAAAATTTAAATCCGGTGTCCGGTGTTGGGACACTGATTGTACGCAAAAAGTACTGTTTTTCGTTGTTTTGTTGCCACACCACACAATCACTTATTCCACTAATATATATATTTTAATACTATTAACACAAAAAAACCAATTAACCAACTTATAATAAACAAAAAATAAAAACCAAAATTAATTAATTTTAATATTAAAAAAAAAAATCGCAAGGAAAAAAATTTTCCAAAATTTTTTGGAGCTGTCAAATCAACTTTTCGCAATGAAAACGCAATTCAGACTGATCGGTGGTGTTAAGTGTATTTCCATACAAAATTTCTCTACCAAACGCAATTTTCGATTTTCCGATTTTTTTTGATTTCTCGGTTTTCCATTTGGTTTCGATTTTTTTTCGTGTTTACGGATTTTGGATAAAACACAAAAGTAGCAGTTTGGATGTAGCCTTCGGTGGGAATCGAATTCAGTACCTCCCAATCCAAGCACCGATGCTTTAACCTCTACACCACCTAACAAAAATGTGCACAAAAAAAATGTGCACACAAAATTCATATGAAAATGGCTTTTTATTCGATTTTTCGGGTTTTTAGACTTTTCCGGTGAATTTTTTCAAAATTTTCTTTCAATGGACCAAATAGAGGTCGATTGAGATTACTTCGCATTTCTGTTGCATGGTCGATGTTCTTAAGTCCCACCGGCTTCATACATATACGAGGATGACCGATACCGCTGACATTCCGAGTAGTTCTTTATATAACAGTAAATATAGGAATGTAGCCCTGGATAATAATATTTAATTGAGGTTTTTTAAAAGTTCGGTCGATACTACAGTACTCGGTTTCGAATCATCATGGAAATCTTTCATAATTTTTAAACGGTTTATGATAGTATATATCACCAATTAATGTTCCTGGAATGCCATATCAAGAAGATATTTATAAAGTACTCTCAGGGCAAGTGATTCAAAATCAATCTATTTTCATAGGTGTGGTGACCAGAACTCTCAAAAAATTGTTAATTTGTCAAATTTCGGGATCTTTTAGTTGGTTTTGACGAATGTTAAAGAACGAATAGATGACAAATTTAACCAGTAAGAAACGTATTCCACTAATAAAGATGATTTGATCTTTCAAGTCTTAGTTGCGATGATTAGCGTATAACACTTATCCTTAAACGCCCCCCACACAAAAATCCCATCGAGGTCAAATCGCAGCTGTGTGGTGGTCAATTGACATCACCTCCAAATGTCTTGTGCGTCCTCCTCAACAAGAACTCATTTATCATGGCTCGGTAATGCTTCCTATTGACTGTAAGGGCGGCTCCTAACTTATTTTCGAAACAAAAATGAACCAATGGTGCCACCGGTCCAAAATCCACATCAAACAATCACTCGTTGTGGATGCATCCATCCATGGTAACGTGTGGATTTTCTGAGCCTGAAATACGCTAATTTGGCTTCATCGGAAAAGATGATTTTTCGGTAAAAAATGCTCATTTTCTTCTTCTGCACTAATTGACGCTTTGTACGCCTTTATACCGAGGTGCGTGAAATGTTCAATTCTTGACCACGATTGCGAGTTGATGTTGATGAATGGTCAGCCTTCTCCCTGTAGGCGCTGTAAATGCATGTGAACATGTTGGTTTATTCAATAACAATCCAACTTCACGAACTCGCTTCATAAAGTGATCCACAAATTGTCTTGTCGGCATTCAATTTTCAATTATCCATATTCAATTTTCCGGCGAACGGGGTGACATAAACTTACAAAATGGCTCTTGGTCAGTACCTAAAGACATTTTGAATCCAATCAAATAGCCACATTTGTCAAATTGCTGGAGAAGAACCGCACCAACCAGGCCTTATAGCAATTTACAAATGAACAAAAAAAATATGTAGAGGTCGGACTAAAACACAGAAAAATATACGTATTCGGTTTTGGGGTTGTTCGACATCGAGTAACCTGAACAACAAAACTGCGAAAGGTAGACCAACCGTAGATAAAATTTCGGAGAAACCAATGGAGGGCGACACCCTAAACATGAAATAAAGTTGCAAATTAGGTTAGAAATGAAATATTTTAGACATATTTACGATATGTTGAGAATTTAGCAAATCATAATCGCCATCGCATTCATTTCTATCCAAATATTATTTCCGCCGCAGCAGGTGGACCAAATCAAGAATAACAGATTTAGAGGCTAAACATCATAGCATGTATATGTGCACACTGTTAAACATGTAATTTGATCTTGAAAGTGTCACAATACACAATTTTATCCAAATTTTCAGTTACTTTAAACTTTTAAGAATGAACTTGAAAGTTGCGTTCTCTTACCCCAAATATGATTTGATGTGTGATTTGTGTAACGCCACATAGATCATCATCACACGTAATTTGATTTAATTTGACCAACCTTCACATACATGCTATTACCGTAATCACGTCTATACCGTTTAATGTTTAATTTGCGTGCTGATCCCGTTTATTATGTAATTCATCTTAATGAATTTTTGATGAAAATCATCTAGATGGTGTCGGAACCATTCAACCAAAATGATTGATCGTGTTATAACTTTTTCTATGTTTTTGTTTATTTGCAGATTTTGGAAAGCATTACCGATAATATTGAGGAAATCGAAGAAGAATTTTTAGTGTTACGAGACCTATCACAACATCCCAATTTACCAGGGTTTACAGGAATATTTTTGAAGCGCGGCCCCTCACCCGAAGATGATCAGTTGTGGTTTATAATGGAGGTAGGTTAATTCTAACTAGGTATCGTACAATCGCTAACAATGTTTTTTTTTGTATTATTTTCAGTTATGTAAAGGTGGATCTGTTACCGATTTGGTGCAGGGGTTACGGGCACGTGGTGCGCGCCTCTCCGACCAACAAATCGGCTATATACTACGCGAAGCCATACAGGCCCTTATATTTTTACACCAAAATCATTGTATGCATCGCGATGTAAAGGGACATAATATCCTATTAACCGAACAGGGACAAGTCAAGCTGATCGATTTTGGCGTTAGTTCACACTTGGCAGCGACAATGGCGCGTCGCAACACAAGTGTTGGTACACCGTACTGGATGGCGCCTGAAGTGATTGCGTGCGAACAACAACTAGACCAGTCGTACGATTCCCGGTGCGATGTATGGTCGATAGGAATCACCGCCATTGAATTAGCAGAAGGTGATCCACCACTGTGCGATTTACATCCAATGCGGGCATTGTTTCAAATACCACGCAATCCTCCACCGGGCCTATCGCGACCCGAAAAGTTTACGCCTTTACTGTCCGATTTCATAGCAGAATGCTTAGTCAAAGATTTAGAACATCGCCCGTTTGCCCGGGAGCTAATGAAACACCCGTTCATACAAAATATTTCGCCACACATAGAAAAAATTAAACAAGAGCTACGTACCGAAATACAGCGACAACGGGCGGATGGTCGAGTTGCACGTCCTGCAGAAGTCACCACAAAACATGGCAAATTAAAAGCCGACTGTAAATCTAAACCACAAAAAATTTATATGGACGATTTGGCCGGCTTAGAAATTCTATCCGAAGAAGCGGTCGTCGAGCAGCTCCAGAAGCGGTACGACTCGAGTTTAATTTACACATACATCGGAGATATTTTGGTCGCGGTTAACCCGTTCACTAATCTTGGTTTGTACACGATCCAGCATCAACAACGGTACGCGGGCAAAGCACGATCGGATAATGTGCCACATATTTTTGCGGTTGCAGACGCAGCACATCAATCCCTGTTGCATCAAAAACAAAATCAAGCGATTGTGATTTCGGGCGAAAGCGGTTCAGGTAAAACCGAAAGTGCTAATCTACTATTAAAACAATTGGTATTTCTCGGAAAAGCGCCGAATCGTGTTTTAGAGGAGCGAATACTGCAAGTAAATCCGATTATGGAAGCGTTTGGTAATGCTCGAACCGGAATAAATTCCAATAGTTCCCGATTTGGGAAATATCTTGACTTGACAATGACTACGGCGGGTAAAGTGACAGGCGCACGAATATCGGTGTACCTACTCGAACAAAGTCGAGTCGTAAATCAAGCGGAGGGTGAAGGAAATTTCCATATATTCTACTATTTGTATGACGGACTGCAAAACGAAAATAAACTTCAGATGTACCATCTCGATCCCACATTCCGGAAGCAACATCGCTATTTGTCGGACATCAAATCATCGCAACAGGTTAACATCGATCGATGGAAACAACTCAAAGCTAGTTTTAAGATGTTGGGATTCCGGGACGATGAAGTCGATATGGTAAATCGTGTGCTAGCCGCCATTCTACATTTAGGCGATTTAGAATTTGGCGAAGTAACCACCGACGATAACACCGATAACAAAGCAAAAATTATCGATGTTGCACCAATGCATCGTATCTCGAAATTACTGGGTGTTGAACCGACCGATCTGCTTGAGGCGCTAACCTCGAATTCTGTCGTTACCCGTGGTGAAACAATTACTCGAAATAATACAGTGTTAGAGGCGGCCGCGGCTCGAGACGCCATGGCCAAAGGATTATACGGACGATTATTCGATTGGATGGTGAACCAAATAAATTTACTGCTGATGCTGGACCGGCAAAATAAGTAAGTTATTAACAAATCGTAAATGATCTAAATTTTACTAATTTGATGATTTTATTTTTAGCAGTGAACCACTGGCCGTTGGACTCTTAGACATTTTCGGATTTGAAAATTTTCAAAAGAATTCATTTGAGCAACTTTGCATCAATGTAGCAAACGAGCAGATTCAGTACTACTTCAATCAGCATATTTTCACATGGGAACAACAGGAGTATATGGCTGAAGGAATTCCGGTCGATCTGGTCGAGTTTTCTGATAATCGGCCTGTACTTGATATGCTGTTGAGCCGTCCTCTTGGCCTTTTAGCCTTGCTAGACGAAGAAAGTCGGTTTCCCCGCTCGACCGATAAAAGTCTAATAGAAAAATTCCATAATAATTGTAAATCAAAATTTTATGTGCGGCCTAAATCGGACGCTTGCTGTTTTGCGGTTCATCATTTTGCTGGTCGTGTGGTGTACCAGGCAGACGGGTTCTTAGATAAAAATCGTAATTTCTTACCAGCAGAGGTGATTCAATTGGTACGCCAAAGTCAATACGATTTAGTTCGGTTCCTGTTCCAGTGTCCTATCACAAAGACTGGTAATTTATATTCAGCGCTTCAAGACTCCAGTACCAAGCAGGAACTAACTAAAGTTGATACGAAGGAGAGATATAATTCGCGTGGATTGGCGTCCCAGTCGCGGGCGCAGCAAACCGTGGCGACATATTTTAGATATTCGTTAATGGATCTGCTCCAAAAAATGGTGGCGGGCACTCCACAATTTATTCGATGTATTAAACCCAATGATGTGCGGCGTTCTCGGACCTTTGAGAACGTGAAAGTGTTGCAACAACTTCGTTACACTGGTGTACTGGAAACAATTCGTATACGGCAAAACGGATTTAGTCATCGATTTTCCTTCGCCGAATTTTTAAAACGTTACTGTTTCCTAGCGTTCGGATTCGACGAAAAAGTCGTGTCGAATCGTGAAAATTGTCGATTACTACTGGTTCGACTTAAAATGGACGGTTGGGCACTAGGAAAATCAAAAGTATTTTTAAAATACTATCACGTCGAATTTTTGGCCAAATTATATGAGGACCAGGTGCGCAAAATAACGCTAGTACAGGCATGTATTCGCAGATGGTTGGCCCGATTGCGATTCAAACGGGAAAAATTGAAAATGGCCCAAAGTATTGTGACGCTACAGAAGCATGTGCGGGGTTGGTTAACTCGCCGCAAGATAAATATTATGAAAGAGCGGTACGAGAGGGAGATTAAAGAACGCGAACAGAAATTGCGAGAGGAGCACGAGGCACGTGAAGCCAAAGAGCGTAGAGTACAAGAAAAAACTAAACAAGCGCTGGCCAAAGCGAAAATACTAAACCGAATTACGCCTCAAGGTCTAAAAAATATAAATAAGCAAAATGTGTCGCAGGACAAAGAGAACCATTTGGATGCGGTGAAGGCCGCGGTTATGATACAAAGTTATTACCGTGGCTATACAATTCGGAAGAAGCGGTTGAGTGCCGAATTGGAATCAAAAGCTCAGATAATCACAAGTTCGGCAAAAAATCGGCTAGAAGCGCAAAAATTGCTACAGAAAAATGGTTTCAAGTCGGAGGATATCCCGAAAATAATACAAAAATATTATGTTTCACACAAAAAGAACAAACAAAGTAACATCAGCAAGAAGGACTCCCCAAAAAATAATAATAATCGCGTGGTACCGAATCCAGTCGCGAATTCACGGGACCGTCACTTGGAGCTGGTCGGATTTTCACAAAATGTACATATGCTTAATCAGGAAATACACAAAAATATGCGGCGTAACAAATCCGGAGTCCGGTTGGAAGAAATTGAAAAATTGCCTAAAGATTATAAACGACCACCAGGTTTTGTATTGGTGCCAGGACTTCTTGGAACGATTCCCGGTGGCGACGAATCAATACTACACAAAATCAATAAAGCTAGAATGAATTCTCACGACAACATATTTGAGGGGTCGTCATATTTTGATTATATGCAGAGTGAACATAATAGGTAAGTTATTTATCCTGACGACAATACGGTGGTTTTTGGTACTAACACTAATTTTCAATACAAGAACTTCTTATTTAACGGACGATTTTGACCAAACGGGGACGTGGGACCTACCGTTCTACGTCATTGAGAAACAGTTTCGATCGCAAAGGTATAGTTAAAATTGACGACTTTAAGGCGTTAAAAATAATTTAAAATTTTTATGCATGCTGCTCGCATTTTTTAAAAGGAGGGGGTTTTCTGTTAACAACAATAGTAACAACCTGCTCTCATACTTTCAAATGAATAATAGTAATGCTAGTAACAATAATAATAATAATCGAGCGTCGGTGATAACGGTGAATAAGGATGATGTGATATATGATAAAGCGGTAAATTTACCGGAGAAGAAATTACTGTCGGATAAGTGGCATAATGCCTTCGAAGTTAAAAATATCGTACCGGAGAAAAATAATTTAAAGGGAATGGTTAGGAATTTAATTGAGAGTCATGAGAGTAGGAAAAATTGTTAGGTATTTGTTAGATGCGGTGAAATGAGCTTATAGGTTTTTAATTTTAATTTTGAATTTAACAATTTTTTATTTATTTATTTCCCAGCAATCAGCAGCATTCAATCGCCCGCATTAACAATGGAATGAATGCGATTCCAGCGTTTAGTTATATAAGTACAAACTCCAAATTTAGTCCGATAGTAGCTGATTTACGACACCTAATAAAGCAAAATTCTCAAGCCAATCAACAATTTCAGAATGCCGAAATAGCCAAAAACCAAAAGAATTTGGCAAATCAATCGAGGCCAAATTTTTATCTAGGCTTTAATCCCCAAATGTTCTCGGATAATACAACCCCAAATAATAAAATTTCGTCGAAAAATATTAAAAACAAGGATATTAGTCATAATAAAGGTAAAAAGGATAAATTAAGCGAAACGAGTAGCAATAGTAATAAGCATAATTTGGTGGCCCTGAAAAGAACCATGAAGCAACAACACGAATATTATAATTTACTGGAGGAGCAACGGAATTTAAAGAATTTAATCGATAATTCAAAAAGTTTTGTGAATTCGCCGCAGTTCCGGAAATTCGGCGACACCAATGAACTTGCCAAGAACAACAATAATAATAATAAAAAATTAAATAATAGCAGTAGTAATAATAATAAATTATCTTTAGCCTCGTCACCTAGCAGTAATGGTAATCGCATTCGGAATGGGCTGTATCCAAATAACAGGCATCCGAATAATATAACATCATTTGCTAAAATACAAAATCTTGGCCCCAATAACGGAGGTCTTACCTCATCCACATCATCATCGTCGTCGAGCAAAAGTGCATACATAGCCCTGTCCGCATCGAAATTCGTAAATATCGACGTTGTACGCAAAACAAAATCCTCAATTCATTCATTTTCATCATCGTCACCATCGTCGAACCAAAGTAGTAGTGATACCAGCCTATCGAATTCAATCGATTTGGTTGAGGAACAACGACACGGCAAGCTGAATAAATATCCAGCGAATGCATCGTATTTAGGGCCATTTAATTTTCGGCAATTGTTGCGGCCGACGCAGGGGCCCACGGAATCGTTACGCAAGCGAAAGGGTAGTAATAGTACATCGTCACCGCCACCGGTACAAAAGGGAAAAAGTTCAAAGGTAAAAGGATAACACGTGGGACTAAAACTACTATAAATTACATATATTGTTACTAAAACTAGACAACCGTAACGTTACCAGTTAATAACGTGAATATATTTTTTTTGTTTAGTACTATATAGGAAAATATATAAGATTATTTTATTTAAAATAACATTTAAATTAATTTATAATTATTGATATGTGTATTTTGTATTTAAATCATAAATTAAATAAAATTACGATTTTAAAATAACCTGGGCGTTTGTTGAGTATTAGTGAACTTAGTTTTTAAGAAATAATATTGCCATTCAATCAAAACAGCAACACTTAGGATGGTTTGCGAACAACATTTTTAAACCGATGAATTAATTATTTTTTTTTATTGTTAACTATGCGATCTGTTTTGGGCTTACCCTGCTCTTCCGCGGTTATAATTTTTATATCCTTACTTTACGCCTCCCGGCCAACGCGAGGACGTACGACTATAGGATCGATTTAAGACTATCTGCACATTGCAAGCTGCATGTCAGCCTATACTGGCATGGAACATCTTCCATGGGGTCGGCCCATGGGTTTTGCACAACAACAGGCGGTCATAGATGTTGACATTTCACCATAAATGTGTTCAAACACTGGCTCAGTTTAAATTTGAGTTCAGTGAAAGCGGCGCAATTTCAGTTCAATGACAACTATAAAAAAAAAAATTTAAAAAAATTGGACTTGAACTGAAATCGTCGTCATGTTTTTTTGGTTAGGATACTTACTTGTGAACGGTAATGTAATAAAAAATGTGATGTAATAAAATTGTAATAATGATAAGATAAAAATTAAAAATTAATTTGAAAAGAAGAAGTAAAAGTCGTTTTATTATACAAAATCAATATTTTTAAACAAGAAGAGTCCACTGTCCACTCCAGCAACCGAAAATCCAGCCTAAATTTCAAACATTAATTTGGTCAGTACGAGCTGGATAAGTAAGTTATAAAAATCCATTCTGTGGAGCTTTCAACAATTCCAACGTGGAGTTAATTTCACCAAAAAGCCGTTTTGTGGCATACTGAACAATTTCATCTATCATCAAGTACGACATTGCCAAGTTTGAGGTTATAATCATCATACACGTTGGCAAAAATTTACAACACGCATCATTACTCAGCAAACTACATAATTTATTATTTATTTAATATTTTATATATTTATCCATGCTACATGGAAACTACATAATTTAAACCATAATTTACCATAATTTAAAATGTCTGTCGAGGGAGTCAAATGTCGAAATTTGATTACCAGCCTTGTAAAGTATTACAGTGATCAATTTATTCATTTTTTTTTATTTATTTATTTAAAGAAATCTATTTTGTAATATACATGTATGATTTCAGATTATTTACAGTTATAGTTTAAACAAAAATTATATTAGGTACTATTGAATACTATCCATTGGTAAAACACAGATCCCGAGATTGCACGTTTAAATTCAGAGTTAGCAATTTTTTTTACAGTTACAATACAAACGAAACCGTCATTGCCAAAATGCAATTTAATTATTCGACCGAGAGGCCATTTCAATGGTGGAGTATTATCTTCTTTTAGTAATACCAATAGAACCGTAACATTTTCCGAAGAGTTAACCATTTTCGACGCTGTTGCAATCCACTTAAATATTCAACCTGCCATCTCTTCCAAAATTGTTGAAACATAAATTGAAGGCGCTGCCACCTCCAAATGTGTTGAAATCTAAATGGTGTAGACAAGGATCGGGTAATGATGTTAACGAGAACCCGATAAGGAAATGTCCTGGTGTTAGTACTTCTAAATCGAAGGTATCGCTAGACATAGGAGTGATTAACAGCGCCCTCCCACAAGCCTCCAAAATGTGGTGACCTAGGGGTATATGATGCCATTGAATTTGCTCATTAGCAAAGTATCGATGAACTTCATTTTTATGCTCTTCTCAAGCAATCAAATTATGCAATACTTAATTCAGCACTTACATTAATTCAGCATTTGCACCGAGAAAGTTTGTTGCATTATCTGAATACACGTTTATACATTTACCTCTACGTGCTACGAACCGACAAAATGCTGCTAAAAATGCCTGTGTTGAAAGATCGTCTACACATTCTAAATAAACGGTCTTTGTGCAAAAACAAACAGAAACTGCTAAGTACATTTTAGTAATAACTTTTTTTTCGAAGGTTATGGGTTAAATTAAAAGGCCCACACAAATCTATGCCGATATTTAAAATGCTCGACGGGAATAATACGATGTGTAGGTAACCGTCCCATAATTTGATTGATACTTAAAGGACATGTGCGGAAACATCTTATGCAATCATTCAGCACTTCACGACAAAGATTACGCCCTCCTATGATCCAATACTGATTCCTTGCATGGTATAATAATGCTTGCGGCCCAGCATGAAGCTGACGCTGATGTTCAGATCGAATTAAATTATGAGTGAATGAACTTGAAGAAGATAAAATGATTTGATGTTTGTTATGAAATCCAAGATTTACATTTTTCAATCTACCACCCACGCGCAACAAATCATCGTTATCTAGAAACGGGTTCAGAGATTTTAATTTACTTTGTGGTTTAACCATTTTATTTCTACGAAGGCATATCTAATGTGCTCATATCAGCAGAAAACGATTCTGTTTGAATAAGTTTCAAAACACGTTTTTGAGCCAGCTCAATTTCAAGAGCAGTTAACTCACCATATATGGTGTGCCAGCCTATACTGGCATGGAAGATGGGTCGGCCCATGAGTTTTGCACTCCGACAGGGGGTCATAGATGTGTTCCATTTCATCACAGATCGTAATCTGTAGATGAAAATTCCCTTTGCACCCTGCCCCTATCGGGATTCGAACCCGGTACCTCCCGATCCAAACGCCAAAGCTTTAACCACTGTGTCATTTGGGCGGTGAATTTGTTTTTGATTGGAAATTTTCGGAGTATTATTTGAAAACTGCCAGATTTAGGATTCCAACGAAGTCCTAATAGTGATATAGAATTATCAGAACTTGAATCAGAATTTATTAAATCAGATAAAACGTTATAATTTGAATTCCATTTATGTAATGTGAATCTGCCTTTGTTTAGTGATTGTATTAATTGGTCTTTAAGATTTTTTTGCTTGTTCAATTGAGTTTGCACCTGAAAACAAATCATCAACATGAAAATCTTTACCCAATACTTTTGAAGCGATTGGAAATTTTTTTTGTTTATCAAAAGATATTTGTTTAAGCGTTCTTATAGCTCGAAAAGGTGCTCTCAACGTTTCATATGTAACTGTACCTAATCGGTAACATTTAATGTCTTCTTGTAAAACTCTCGCCAAAATATACATAATAAATCTTGGTCATTTTCGTGGATACGTATTTGTCTATACATGTTTGTAATGTCTGCTGAAAATGCGACAAGATATTTTCGAAAACGGACCATGATAGAAAATAAATTGTACTGAATCGTTGAACCTGTCATAAGGCAATCGTTTAACGACACATTGGAATTCGATTTCGACGACGCATTAAACACAACACGCAATCTCGTCGTTATGCTGTTTTCGATAATGGCGGCATGATGAGGTACAAAATATGGTTTACCATATTGACAGTCAGAAATTTCAGGATTTTTTACTAATTGCATATGCTTTAAATTAATATATTCTTTGATAAATTTATTATATGTTTTAAGTAATTCTCGATTTTTAAATAATCTATTTTCCTGATATTGATACTGTTTGAAAGCACAAAATTTACTGTCATTAAGTTCTATAATATTTGTGCTAACTGGTAAGGCTACACTATATCTACCACAAGAATTGAATTGAAGGATTGAAAGATTATTAGGTGAGTCAATTTGTTCAATTACCCAAAATTTACATATAGTTTTATTTAGATCTTCTTGAATAGATGTAAGTGAAGTGGAAATATTACTATAGAAGAATTCGCTTTTGTTTCAAACTCGCCTTATGTTGTGTTTTACCTAACACAATATAACCGAATGGAGTATTTTGAAATAACGGAAGATCCGGGACTATTTTGATTGTTTCACCGTTAACAATTTCATTGTACCTTTCAGCACCAATGAGTCTATTTTATGTTTTAAAAATAATTTAGGATCTGCTAAATGAATGTAATTAGGCTGTAGAGGTAAAGGGTAACTATCTATTAATTAAATATATCACCGCCGTATTAAATCCGCACTAAAAACTCTAACTTTGTCTTATAATTAGACGTTCGAGAATGAATATTTAAATTGACAATATGTTTATCCTCCGTACAGTTTTCATTTATGCCAGATACTCTAATCGACGTTGATTTTCTATTGGGTTTTAAAATTTGGCATAGATTTTCTGTTATGTAATTTGATTGGGATCCGCTATCCAAAAGTGCCACACTGAATTCTATGATCATTCGAGGATTCTGCCCACATAACTGCTGATTCCAATAAAACTTGATTATTCGGGACCACCTTTTCGGAACTTGGAATAGAATATTGTCCAAAATCTACTGAAATTGTACTATTAGTCGATATATCACTAGGAATGAATTTTTATTTATATCGTTTTAACTATGAGATATATTTCTGTCAATAGTCGACGATAACTGATTACTTGATATAAGATTTGAATGAGCTTTCTCAAAATATAACAAAGTGTGATGTCTTAGTGAAAATAGTTTTCATGAACCAGCTTTACAGTCAAGGACACGATGCATCGACGATAAGCAATTGGTACATAGTTTTAGTTCTTTTACCAGTTCATATCGTTTGAGTGGCGACCAATTCGAAGTGGAAAATTTGGAACAAAGATTTAGTGTGTGGTTTTCTGTACACACAGGACAATAATTGTCTTGACTTGAAACAAATACCTTATTTATATTAGGTTTATAAACAAAATTTTTAGTAACCGATGATGATATTGATTTATTTTGCTTTATTACTTCTAAAATTTAAACCCTTTTCTTGAGAATATTTATAAAATCTCAAAAACTTAATATCTTTTCTGAAGGAGAAACTGTTTCGATTTGTGATGGAAGTTTTTCCATTAAATGATGAATTAATATCAAATTCTTATTATTTTATTTTGTGTGCATCAACCGCCTGCACCGTTTTATATTTCACTTTATATTTTATTGTACAATTTTATTTTTGTGGCAAGTTGTATCGCGCCCAATATTAAAAACTGTATGTCATACACGGCGTCTACACTATGCAAATTTGCTGATATTTTCTCTCATGAGATTAAATTTATCAATGTATGTGTACGTATATTATACAGTTTTTGCAATTCTCAGCAAATTATCAGGAGGCTATTTCACGAAAAAATTATCATGAAATTTGTACGAAATATCAAATTAAAATGCACTTTTAAGGTTATGTCTTTCATTTTTTTCCTATTGTTGGGACGTAGGTTTATAGTTGAATAAAACAAAAAAAAAATTTTAGTGGCATAAAATATTGAAAATACCGTAAAATTAATTAATTTGTACAGAAATTACGAATGCTTATGGAAAATAAGCTGTAAACAATATAAAAGAATGGATTTTAAAATTGTTGCATTCCAAAAAATTAGTAATGAATTAAACATAGATGTGGAATTGATAAAAAAAAAATTTCAAATTTACAAAGCACATATGTGGCTGGAAAAAAAAATTAAACGAATCATTTTGTCCCCACAGTAAGCTGTGCAATAGTTTTTCGTCATAAGATTCCGAACAACGCTTGGCTAAATATGGGTTAACCCAAAAGGCCCGGTTTAGATGTTCGGATTTTTCTTTTTTTCCAAATTCTCAATTTTTTTTAAGATTAATAGTTTTTTAATTGCTTTACGCCGTCTATCCATTGTGTCTTTTGCTGCACGAGTTTAAAAAACTTAAATTTAAATGTAATATATATAAATATAAATTTTATATATTTTTTATAAATTTTTTGCAGTATTCTCCGAATTTTATTTGACAATTGAAGAAAATTATCATGAGAGTAAAATGCCCAGTTATGATAATTTTTTAACAAATATTTATCAATACATTGAAAAAACACACACATACATAAAATTTCATGAGAAAAAATATCAGCAAATTTGCATAGTGTAGACGCCGTGTTAGACGTGGTAAAACCAAAAACCAAAACCGAAAATGTTGACACGTCGCAGAAAAATATATCGAACTCTTTTTCTCTATTTTCATTTTTTTTCTTAATGTTGGTTTTTGGCTTTCCACATTATTTTCGTTTCGTTTACATAAATCGCCAATGCCAGTATATCGTACGGCCTACTTGCATGGGCTCGTGCGCTGTCGATTTATGCAAGTTTATTTTTATATCGATTAATTAATTTCAGATTAATTTCGGATTAATCGTATGTCGCATTGTATGTCGTATTGTATGTCCACGGTTGTATGTCGTATTCGTTGAATTTGTAGAATCATTTATTTTGCGATAATTGAGTTGCTACAAGTAATATCTTCTACTGATTGTGATTTGGATTTAAAATTTATTTCTCCAAATTTCTTTTATTTCTCGAACGTTATTTTATTTCTCGAAGACATTTTATTTATTTACTTTTTATTTTCGAAGATTCGCTGGATTACTTCTCGAAGATTCTCTCGAGGAATATTTAAATTTATTTAAATAAAATGAAACATATTAACTTTATTTTAATTGTGGACTGTATTTATTTTAAAATTTCACAAAACACTTCTTAATGCTAAGATGGCTGGATACGAACCATCAAAAAAAATATCTCCTCAGTATTTCTCTCCTCATTCACTCGTACCGATATTGACCGATATACTTATACCATTTGGTTTTACATTATTATTTCTTTTAATTTAAATGGTATAAAACAACATAAAATGGAACATAACTATATTTTAATTAACATGATTGTATTTAACTGATTGCAAGGCATTAAATACAGAATCCATTGTAAAAAATTCTCCAAAATTAAATATTCAATATGGTGGTTACCGAATCAAGAAACACAATCGCGTGCTATTATTGTAAGTCTGACCATTTGATCTACAAATGTGAACGTTTTAAGTCAATGCCATGGAAGGACAAAATTCAATGGGTAAAAGATAAAAATTGTTTCACAATTCACTTGGTGCACATCATATATCCAAGTGTAAGTTCAAACTTCGAGTGGTTGGAAACAAACTCCAGATACTAATCAAAGTAGTGCTTCCGAAGTTCCTAATTTGAATGAAACCATTCCATCTAATACTCAACTCGAAGTAATCGCCGTACAGTCAAATATCGTGACTAACACAGATGTCGAGGGTGAAGTTTGTCTTCACTCAATCGAATCTCAAATATTACTATCCACTGTTTTCTTTGGGTACAAGGTTGAAAGGGTACGTGTATTTTATGTCATGCATTGTTGGATTCCGGGTCAATCTAATTTCATAACCGAAACGATTTGTCAAATGTTGGGCACTCAAAAACAATCAGTTCATATTCCAGTCAAGGGAATCAATGCAAATATATCGAAAATTAAGTATAAGGTTAATTTTTCGATTGAGTCTCGTATTCAAAACGTTAAACAAAATGTGGAACTTTTAGCTATCCGAAAGATAACAGACCAATTGCCACTGCACCCAGTTCATTTTGGTTTGCTCACGTTATCAAAGAATTTGGGGTTAGCTGAAAGGATCCACGTATGTCAAGAACTTCCACCATTCCAACAATCGGTATTTGGTATACTTTGTGGAAAGGTAACTGATTCAATGCCATCAGTATCTGTGTTAGAAGAAGTTCAGAAATTTGATGAAATCGAACACGTGGAGACTAAAAACAATTTCTCATTGGAAAAGAAAGAGCGAGAAGCCAGTCCAACCATGTTAAACGTGATTCCAATGGAAGGTATAGTGATGCTCTTCCAATTAAATAACGCAATGAGACAGTTTTACAATCTTGAGAAAAAGTTGAAAGCAAATCCTGAATTAAGACAGTTATATTCTCAATTCATGGAAAAGGTATATTTCGCTAAATCACATGCAACTAGCAAAGAAACCCGATCCAGACTTGTCATATTTTCTCCCACACTACACCTAAAATTGTGGTCAGTGTACAAAGAAAGCTCATCCACAACAAAATTACAGGTTGTATTCAACGGATCTTCCAATTCATCGTCTGGCCTGTCATTGAATGACACCCTAATGACAGGACCAACAATCCAACCATAATTATTTTCGATTCTTCTGCGATTTTGAACGTATAATGTAGCTCTCAGTGCTGATATTAAAAAAAATGTATCGGCAAATAAATGTTCATTTAGAGCACCATACGCTTTACCAGATTTAGTGGCGTGGTTCTCTAGAAGAGTCTCTGAATATTTATCGATTGAATACCGTCACCTATGGCACCACAAGTGTACTATTCTTGGCCGTCAGAACTTTATAAAAATTGGCCAGTGATGAGCATCAAAACTACATGAGTGTTTCTCAGCATTTGTTGTAGAATTTCTATGTTGACCACTATTTGGGCGGATCAAGTACTGTCGAGGAAGCATTGCTTGCTAAAGGTGGGTTTGATCTGATAAAATGGTCTTCTAACATCAGGAATGTTGTCCCTGATCAAGACCATCCACTTGACGAGGTAATTAGTACTTTGGGTATCATTTGGAATACTCATCAGGATACTCTTCAAATTTCAGTGGGAGACAACTCCCATCCCAGGTATGATTCAAATAGTTATTTATAAGAAAACGATCTTGTCACAAATCTCACAAATTTTCGATCTTCGACAAACTCTTCTCAATTTTCATTGCTAAATTGATTTCACAGAAATTATGGTCAGTATTGAATCTAATATGGGACTCCGAATTCCCTAAACCTTATCGATCTGAGTGGATTCATTATGCCTATCAATTTAATGTACTCTCAACTATTAAGATATCCAGATGTATCATTAAATATGATCGAATAGAGCTCCATGATTTCGGAGACGTATCTCAAGTTGGATATGGATATCGTTTATATATTCGAACGTTGTATTCAAATGGCAGTTATCACTGTTGTCAGTTACTTTGTGCTAAATCAAGAGTGGCTCCACTCAAAACACAAATAATAGCACGTCTTGAGCTATATGCTTTGCTATTATTGACAAAGCGACACAGCTTGTTGACAAAGTTCGTCATTCAATCCAAATAGAACTTGATACGGTAAAATTTAAGTCTGTTAAAAAAATATAACGAATTTTGTGTCGAAAAAACGGCAGAAGCAAATTCGCGTAATTAATACAAAATTCAACAGAATCCTAATATTTCCAAAATTAAATGTTTAAAATAAGAATAATAAATGTCATAAAAAGCGTACATTAATATGGCTAAGATATTAATACTAATACTACCATTAGCATACCACTACTTATAACAATAAATATAATAAGAATAATAACAATAATATTTAAATTTCAATTCTGCTTCAATTGGCCATATTCCAGAATTCCTTCCCAAAATCTTTTAAGAATCCCATTTCCATCCAATATACCAAATCCCATCATAATCGGTTAAGAATTGATTAAGTTCAATCCCAGGTGGCCATATTTCAGAATTTTTCCCAAAATCATTTAAGAATCCCACTTCCATCCAGCATACTCAATCCCATCATAATCGGTTAAGAATTGATCGAGTTTCGTCCCAGGAGGCCATATTCCAGAAATTCTTCTAAAAATCATTTAAAAATCCCATTTCCATCTAACATACCCAATCTGAAATCGGATAAGAAATGCCGGAGTTCGGCCCCATATTAAATTCGACCGAATACAGTAAATTTAAAAACAATAGGATTTAACGGGCAATCGGATTTGAAGGACTTCCCAATTAGTCCGTTAAATCGTTTTTTTCTGTATAACATTTTACGTTAAAATGTCACGTAAACAACGCAACAATTAACGCAACAATTTAACGCAACATTTAACATAAAAATATTTAACGCCCAAAACTAGTCCCGTAAATTTTTTACCAAACATAATATGTGATTAGTACAACACTTTTTATGCCTGAATAAAAAAGAGATATCAACAGTTTAAAACAGCCATTGTTTAACTTTAGGTAAAAATGACTTCTTCGGTTGAGTAAATTCGGTCTTTTTCATTTTTATTTCGGTTTTTCTCTTTTCAATTTTATTTCTTTTAGATTTTCATTTGCTTCATATACGCATATTACCCCTATCGGAGTGCATAGAACTGATGGGCCGGCCTAACTTCCATGTCAGACCACAGAATACGTCTACGTAAATCGTATTACAGCTGTACAAAAGCGAACCATCAAAGCGATTGGAGTGCGGCTCGTACCCGGAACGGATGCCAAAAATTACAAAAAGAGAAACATGCCTACATCTCCAAGTTTGGTTGTTAATCTAACCACTTTGTTCTATGTTGCAATTGATGAAGCACTCGCTATACCTTCTTCAACAGAAATTTCGAATTTTGGGAAATTGGCCATAACGGTACATCGATTAAAAAGTGTCCAGGAGTTAAAATATGACATCTATAGAACGGTGGCTAGTAGTGTAATTGTTGATCACCGGAAAAATTGGGACCATTGCCGCTTTTCAAATCCTACTACAATCTTCAAAGAACTGTGAATCTTTTTTAGGTTGCGACGAATGCTTCAGTTGTTAGATCCCTGGTTGCCTCATTCTGTATGGGGCCTTGTCATACAAAAAATGATCGATAAATAATCTTTTGTTTTGTGACCTCTTCCCTTTGTAATACGAATCGGAAGCGATTCACCTCTCAAAAGAAGTATTCTAGGCATGATACGCATAGCTGGTAAATTTCCCATTAGCTATTACATAATAACTCCACTCCATTTGTTGGACAATTGGTTCGGCTTGATTTTCTTTCCAGCAACCAATAAAATTTCAATTTTATTTGGTTGATTGTAATTTGAATCAACCCACAATAGATTATTTAAATCTCCCCATATTTGAACGTCGAAATATTGTTTAGGCATTCGCCGATTTATTCTCGACAATACTAAAGCTTCCATTTCCATGGAAAAGTGCGATAAATGACTAATTTTATGGAAGTTGTGACCACGTTATCGTTTAAGTCAACTAATCTCAATTGTTGTTGCTCGGGTTGTTTCACTAAATGTGTTGCTATTTTATACCCTTCAGCCTCCTCAAACTTATACGCTGAGGGTGATTTTTTGAATGCAACAGGTCTCTATTTACACAACACACAAGCTTTAAAGTTTGTTAGTTATATATTTTGATTTTTGCAGATGGTTGCATTACGGATGCTAAATGTGCTGTAATTCAGATCTAAAACAGCCATATTTGGAATTATTAAGTAATTACACAGACGGTTAAGATGCCTAAATTTATAACAACCTGCAAGTTTTCGATTAAAAAGACGCGTAATGACTTTATTACTACGTTCATTGCCGGATAGCTAAGAATTGCGTTAAGATGATTGGTTGCCAGCTGCCTCTTATTTTTAATATTGATTTACTAACAGTTTTCAACGTGCAGTTGCTCAGTTTGGCTTACTATATGGTATCGATTTGGTGCGGCTTGTGTTGAAACTCGTGGTGATCTTCAATCTCTATTACTTGTTTAGCATCTGCGATTAATTTATAGCACACATTTTAACGACTTGTACCTTAAATTTTCGTGATTGATCCTTGCTTTTACTCAAAGGTGTATCAGAATTTGTTACCATCTTATTGTTGATTGATTTGTGCATCAGAAATGCACCTACCTTGCACTTTTTTTTGCTCGTAAAATTTAAGACCATGAAGTTTGCTATTTTGTGTTGTTTTAGATAAAATTCCAACCATCAGCAGGCTTTCCAGGTGAATCTACTGAATTTAATTGGTTTTGTGGTTTCACACACATTTTTTCATAACAGAAATTAAACTGTCAAATTGGCGGCCATTTAAAAAGACCTACAAGTACAACAAAATAAGTTTCAAATAAATTGTGATAAATTAAACTGATTAATTTTTATAAAATAATTGAGTAACTAACATTTTAAAAAGTGCTAAGTATTTTAGTTTAATAAAAAAATAATAAGTATACGTTATTGTTTTCGTAAATACCATATTCGTCACTTATAGAGTCGAATTTTGACATTTGATTTTCGTAAAATTCGATTTCGATTTTCTTTTTTTGATTCATATTTCATTTCCAATAGGGCAAACTTTACGATAACCGAATTTTACGAAATCGAAAAAAATTCATAATAGGCCCCTGTCTTCGCTGTCCCGATTCTAACTGAGAGCATTGCCTTTTGTGGAGTTCTTACATAATTTATTATAGTTCGCAACATTTATTTCAAGCCTTATTCGTGCACTCGTTACTTCAATTGATCGAAAGTGTATGCCTATACACGTTCACCAGTTATCAATTCTGATCGGCAGCAGTGTCATATAATTTTTTCTCAGCTTTCACTTCCCATGAAGTAGGTCTTGTTCGATGACGTCGTGACTGCGCAGTTGCCATCATCATTCGATGTTGTGAAGACCTAGCAACGTGGCCCAGCCATCTAACTCGATTGGATTTGATGAATCCGATAATATCGCTACCTCCAGGAAGTTGCTTTATTTTGTGGTTCATACGAATCCGCATTCAATTTAGCCAGTGCAAATAAAGAGAGACGCAAATCTTACAAGTAAACGATTCAAATAAATTTAAATATTAAATTTTCAATAAAGGTTGACCTTGTTGGTTTTCTGAAAATTATTCTGAAATTTTTCACTTTAGAAATAAAGTGTGATGTATTCGGGATCTATATATACTAGTATACATTCGTGGTAAAATTTCGCATTATTTCCAATGTTACAAAATATTTAGTTTCAGATGAATGGATCATTGGTTCATTAAATTCCTCCATCCAGGTCCCAGAACTGGTAACGGTTGCTTGACGTTCTTGGTGAAGTTGATGTCACATTCTCTCTTTCTGCCAAGTGCCTCCCGAGCGTACCAAAGTTTGAATATCTCAAAACGGCGCCGCTGGATATACCAAGGATATATATCTCTGATTTTAAGCTTGTTTTATGTTTTTAACCTAAACAATGCAAAGCTTGTATTAATAAGATGCAATTACTAGGCCCACAATTTAATGACAATAGCAACATTGTCATTTTAATCAGAACATTAGTTTTTCTTGATTCTCTTCGAGGATTTATTAGAGGATTCGGAAAATTTGGACGAATCTTTAGACAGCTTTCGAAATATCAACTAGATTGATGCAGCAAATATGTCGCTACCCTGTGAACTTCATTTTAATTGTATGCTTTGCAGATTATGGGAACCTAGGAGCCACCATTTAAGCTTTATGTGTGTTCATCTCATAAAATTCGTAAAGATTTATTTATCTCAACTACAGATAGAAACCGATTATTAGCAATACGGAACGAAGCTTTCAACGTGAAATAAGTTTTTATCGCCTTTACAAAAAATGTCTTGATGCATATAGCATCCTAGACAATATCGAAGCAATTCAACGGACGCGATCATCTAGTTGCAGTATACTATTTGCCACACCACGGAATATTGAAACCCTACAGGCACTACTAGCAAATTAAAAGTGGTGATTGATAGTTCCGAGAAAACCGCTACCGCAAACTCCTAAAACGAAACATTGTTGCTTGGTGTTATAATAAAAAGCATACAGTAAACCTTCATCTCATATGTTTCTGGTACTCAAACCTAGGAGAGTCTAACCGCCACTTTCAACTTAAAACTGCCACTTACGATTTGTCATCATCACCGTATTTGGGAACTCAAGTATTGCAATAGCTATTACGTGAAAATCAAACCAAATTTCCAAGATATTATGACATTTCCGGCGACATTATGACGGATGCAAATTCTATTTTCGAGGTAATTGCCTTGAAGAAAATATCACATCACATCACATCACACATAAAATCACACGTAATCCACATAAAATGTATGTGTCAACGTTTGTGGCTTGTCCAGACCTGAGCTCTCTGCAGTCATCTTATTCAACAAGCTTCATTCTAGTAGTAAAAATGTCAGCATATACCAACTAAGCAGAATAGCGCTAACAAAAAAACTAAACCCAACTGAAATAAAAAATCATCACTTGTGGTGAACCGGCCCAGATTAATTATCCATGATTTTAATCTTTGTCTATCATTTAAGCAAAATTAACTTCTTACCACTTTAGAAAAATGAAAATGATTTATGCTGACTTTTACCGGCACTGCTCATCGAAAATTGTCGGGCAAAGCATCACGGTAATAAAAGAACTAGGTCAACCTAACGTTTTTTTATTATTATTATTTTATTATATTAATATATATATTTACAAGCATAAGCCGAAGCTTTTATACTACGAAAAATAAAAGAAAATAACAAAAAGAGAAAAAAAAAAAATTAACAATCATCTATATATAAAATTATTTACAAAGGGGTAAGAATATATTATTACAAATTATAATTACATTAACAATTTCTCTGTACAGTTAAATATACAAGTTTTTTAAAAATTTTAAGAGAATTAATATGTTTAAGTTCAAGGGGTAAAGCATTCCAAACAATAAACGCAGTCATCAAAACCGAATTATTATACATGTTACTTTTGTTAAGAGACAAGTTGATGTTTCTAGTGCGCAGAGACCTGGAAAAATTTAATTTTTCGAAGAGATATAAAGGCAAACCAGAGGTAAAAATTCTAAAAATAAATACAGCTGTTCTATAATGATAATACTCGAACAACGTACATCTCAGAATAGAAGTTTGTAACGATTTTCGATACACCCTCTGTTGACAAAGAACGACAACAGAAACTACGGTTCATTTTTTTTAAGATAAATAAAATAAAAAAAACCGCTTGAACGAAAAAGAGGATTTGTTTTGGGAATGAAAAAAAAATAAGCGGACATTCAGTGATAGATGTTTGGAAAGTGAAGATCGGTGGCAGAAAAAAAAACTGAATAATCGATCATGTTGTTTAAAATATAATTTAGTAATGTATCTTAACTTTGACTTAAAATTTGGGTGATAAATTGTGGAAACCGAAATTGTAATAAAGTAAATTAATACTATTAGTTGAGTTTAATGATTGTGATAATTCGAATGGACTATATATTCGAATGGACATATACCTATTGTAATAATTCGAAAAGATAATAAAATTTAAAAATGCTTAATGTATGATTTACTATGAATTAAATATACATAATCTAATAAAAACAAAATAAAAATTAAAACACGGCTTTTAAATGAACAGTGCTTAGATGAATCATAAAAGGCTATAACGCACAACAAATTTTTGAAGTCAAATTTGGTAAACAACAACACCTATTAAAAATAAAATTATTGGATCAAAGCGAGCATTCTTACAAAATTACACTTAAACCAAATAATTGTGATACCCCAAAATTGCTTGCTTAGCTACGTTCATAAAAACATAATTTCATAAATATTCGGGGATTCGTTACCAAAAATAAAACCAAATGCAATCAGGCATTTTATAAATCTGGGGTCGGCACGAGGGACGAAGGAATAGCGGTATAGGCAATTACCTCTACAATCGGATGCTCACAACCCGGAACCAACCAACGTGACAACTACCCGCACCGTAACCAGGTTAACTAGTATTTAACAATTAAGGTACACAATTTCTTTATTATATTTTCTTTTGATATTTTCTTACATATTTTTTTTGTTGTTATTACATTTTTGCTTGAGAAATCATATTCAGTAACATATGTAAATGATCGATATATTAGTTTTCGACTGCTTTACGATTCTTTTCCGTTATCTATTTCTGACTGGCAAGAAAAATTCTAGTGATGTTAATTTAGAATAAACATATAGTAAGAGAACAATGATGGACTAGAAGCCTAGCGTGTAGTGATGTGAGTGGACTGGTGTTAAACGTGTTGTGCGTCAGGTGAATGTGATGTATATATTACCAGATATTTTAGATGTTTTTGACCAACGAACCCGCCCGACTACGACCAGCAAACCCGCAAAATCCTGACGGGTCAAAAACAGGTAATAGTTACAAAATGGCGCCCGAGCAGGGACCTGAAATGCGAAAGGTCCACCATTAATTCAAACGACGACACGTGTCTTAAAACTAAGCTTTAATTATTTCGGTAATCTGTTGATGTTTCGGTGAAATTCGAGTTCCGTTTTATCGTAAATACAGAGTTCTTTATGTTAATTGAAAAAGTTTAATTAGTTTCGTGATAAATTTGTGAGAAAACGCATTATTACTGTTTTACCACGATTGACCTCTAAATTTAGCTTCTTGTGGTAGATAAGTAATACATTGTGTTTTCATACAACTAATATGTACTCCACGTTTTAAGACATATGTTACCATGAATAATATTGTTTATCTTGCATTATTTTCCAAAATAGTCTCTGTCAGTTTAGTTCAACAACAATTGATTTGCGGTTAGTTTTCTTGTAATGAAGAACTTTTCGGATATTGACAAATTTAATTTATTATTTTTTTATTAGGTTTTAATTGAAGTGTGCGTGAAAGATACCGTTTGAATCCTAGATAAACTAGTTGTCGCGTTATTCCCATGTATTTTTCTTAAACCCGTTGTTCAGAAATTATTAGATCCGGGTTGATTTTTTTTTTGATAATAAAATAATGCAAGATGGACACTCGCGTTTGTAAATTAATAATTTTTCTAATTTTTTTTTGGGACAGCACGTTGAGGTAGCCACTCACATCACTATGACTTTGTTTTGGAATTTTTTTTGATATATTTTCTATTTTCTGAAGTTTTTATTAGTAATTAGATTTAATTAGTTCACCTAGAACTTATAGATACATATATCCATTTATAATTGAATTTTTTTTATATCATAAGTATTTACAACCCACATCTATTTTTTTTTGAACTTTATCGACAGAGGGTTCTAACGAGTGATTGTTGGAACAATCTTTCATCTTATTTTTTGTTGTTTTACATATTGTGTTTTACGATTCGAATTCGTTATATTTTTTTTTAATATATTTTGGCATAAACATGAGCGACACTAACACTACTTTCGAAAACCCCCTAAAGGATTTGACACAGGATGAGGTTAAAGTGGATTGTTTGGTGAGGGATATTGATTTTAGCAATTCGGATTGGGAACATCGATTACTCGAGTGTTTAAGTACCGAATCACTGGATCCTTCCTCAAAACCTACTCAAACTCATACTAATAATTTCCAGCAAGAACTTAAATTGTGTGCCAACCAAGTTTCCGTAATTTCGAAAGCCTTGGAAGATGATCGCATCATTAAATCTGACAACGTTCTAGGTTTAAAATTTAGAATTCGTCATTGGAAAGAACGAACCTATAGATTGAAAGGGTGTCTACATCAAGATAATGATGTAGTTAAACTTATCAATCATTGGCGGCGAATACAACAGTTATATGATCTGAGAATAGATGAACTAAACTCTCAAATAGAGCAAACGTCGCGCAAACTCGAAATCGCTACAACTATTGCAGCTCTTACTAAATTAGATTTAGAAAATCCTGTCGTATTAGTGACTGAACCAATTAGTTCTTTAGTTGACAATCCCGATACGATCGTGTCTTCTCAAGATACAGATACGCCAATTATACAGCATATTACTCAAACCGCCCCATTAAAAGAGCACAACACGTTGGTGCCTTGGAGCATAAATAGAAACAACTTTAGATGGCCGGATTCCTCCAAGCCAATAACGATAACTAATTCGGGCAAATATCAGCCACCAAAGATAACGTATTCTAATAATAATTACACTAGTGCTCCGCGCACTGAGCAAATACATAATATCGAAATACCTGCAATTCCGAATATACCCTCTATATCAACTTCGCAAGTGTTGTCTTACCCGGTTAAATTTGAGCCAAAATGGAATTTATCCTTCACGGGGACTCCACAAGGCTTAAACGTACATGACTTTTTGTTTAGGTTGGAATCATTAGCTTGGAGAGAACAGGTGCCAGTGAATAAATTGTATGGCCTCATGCCCACATTTTTGAAAGATGTGGCTGAAAAATGGTATTGGGTGTTTACGCAAAAATATCCGAATGCTTCATATGAACAACTCAGACAGGCATTATTTCAGAGGTTTAGCAGTTCGGAATCGGATAGAGCCACTCGAAGATATATCGAATCCAGAAAGCAGCGTGGCTCTGAGTCGGTCGGTGAATTCATCTTAGAGGTAGAAAGTTTAAATAACCGTCTCAATTGTCCGTTTCCCGAAATGGATCTTTTGGAGATTATACGAGAAAATTTGAGTTTCGAATTGCAGCAAGTTACCTTACCAATGCTGATTATGTCTATTGAAGATTTGCGCATAATCGGCCACAAATACGAACGGTTATGGGAGAGAACGCGCAAGGAGAGATGGCCCTATAATGAGCAACGACCTAGAGTGGTACGCGCAATCGCCATGCCGAACTCGAATGTGGAATACGGCCCAAATGTTAATGAATTACAGGTTGCTCAGCCAGAGGATACACATACAGGTCCGAACAATTATGAATTAGATGCCTTGTCTCATCCATCCTTGGGCCATGCTATACAACCACGAACTAGTCATGAACCACCGAACCACGCTATACAACCACGAACTAGTCATGAACCACCTAGACAATCATTAATATGCTGGAATTGTCGCAACCCAGGGCATACAAATCAAAACTGTACCTTGTTACCGCAACGAGTGTATTGCTTTGGGTGCGGCGCTCCGAACATAATCAAGCCGCAGTGTCCGTATTGCCAACGTGATCCGGAAAACTCCAAACCGGGAGTGAACAAATCGGGGTTAACACGACCGGTACGCATTGCAACCCGACAACAACCAGCACTAAACTCTCAGCCATAAATCCCCAAACAAAAATTAGTACACATGTCCTGTCGCATCACTCAACTAAACAAGCCTATAACATTATTTCGAAGGCTTGTAACTTATCGGCTGAATCACCACTTCAACTGTCGAATAGATCTGCACACGCGACAAAATTGTCTACAAATAATTTTCGTTCAACTAGAAATATTAAGTACTGGCGTGATCGGCGAAACTTTTCCCTTGCCTGTGCAGAAACGCTTCTAACCACTAAAAACGATAATCGTCCGTATATAATAGTTGAACTAAATGGTACCCCTATTCGCGGTCTGCTAGATAGTGGGGCATCCTTAAGTATATTAGGACACGGTTCGATCGAGTTTCTAAATACTATTGGAGCTAAATATAAAGAAATTTCATCTGAAGTCCTTACGGCGGATGGCTCTAAAAATAAAATAGTAGGATATGTTGATCTCTCGGTTAAGTTTAACAATAATACTGAAAAAAATCGATTTTATATCGTTCCTTCATTACACGACCGGTTATATCTTGGTATTAATTTTTGGAACATATTTAAGATATTTCCGCAAATCGTAAGTTCCATAATTTCATATTCAACAGACTTAAAAGACGTTAACCAGCACCATCTTAGCGAGTCTCAAGCCCAAGAATGGAACAAAGTTCTTTGTCTTTTCCCTTCCTATGAGAAAAATGGCCTCGGTCGAACTAACCTCGTTGAACACCGTATCGATGTCGGGCAGACTCCTCCAATAAAACAGCGTCATTACGCAGTGTCCCCGGCAATCAGGGATATAATTTATCAAGAACTAGATCGCATGTTAGCCTTGGGGGTCATAGAAGAGAGTGCCAGCGCTTGGTCGTCGCCGATTGTCCTGATACGGAAACCAAATAAAGTTCGATTGTGTCTGGATTCAAGGAAGGTCAATGCTGTAACCAAGAAGGATGCCTATCCGTTGCCCCTGATAGACGGGCTTCTAGGAAGATTAACCAACACCACCGTAATTTCCAGCATTGACCTTAAGGATGCCTTCTGGCAGATACCCCTTGATCCAGACTCAAGAGAAAAAACTGCCTTTACCGTACCAGGACGCCCACTTTACCATTTTACGGTCATGCCCTTCGGTTTGTGTAACTCGCCGCAGACCATGTCCCGTTTGATGGATAAAGTGGTGCCGCATCAGTTGCACGACCAAGTGTTTGTTTATCTCGATGACCTTCTGGTTACATCATCTAGTATAGAAGAGCACCTGATTATGTTAAAACTGATAGCCAATAAGCTAAAAGTGGCTGGTTTGAGTATCAATCTCTCAAAAAGTAAGTTTTTTATGCGCCGTGTGAAATATCTAGGTTTTATCGTAGGTGAAGGTGGACTCAGAACTGACCCCGATAAAATAGAGGCAATCAAAAATTTCCCTCCGCCAAAATCTACCAAGCAGACACGTCGATTGTTAGGAATGACTGGGTGGTATCATAGGTTCATACCAAGGTACGCCGAAGTAACTACACCGATAACCAACCTTTTAAAAAAAGGATCCAAATTCGTATGGACTCATGAGGCTCAAACGGCATTCGAACAATTGAAATATTTACTCACCACGTCCCCCGTACTAGTGAGTCCAAACTATGCTAAACCATTCTTTATTCGTTGCGATGCATGTAAGACGGGTGTGGGTAGCGTATTATATCAAATTGACGAAAAAGGAAACGAGCGCCCTATCTCTTATATGTCTAGAAAACTAAATAAAGCAGAATCCAATTACTCAACCACTGAGCTAGAGTGTTTGGCCGCGGTTGTCAGCGTAAAAAAATTTCGCCCGTACGTAGAAGGACATCACTTTACAATAATCACCGATCACTCTAGTCTCAAGTGGTTGATGTCTCAAACCGATTTAAACGGACGGCTGGCTCGCTGGAGTCTGAAACTCCAATCTTTTCACTTTGACATACAACATCAACGTGGTAGTCAAAATATTGTCCCTGATACACTTTCTCGCATGTTTAGCGACTCTATTGAAACATGTACACTGGCTGCAATAGACCTTTCGGTAGTATCCTTTGAAGACTTCGATTATAAAAAGCTAAGAGAGAAAATTGCCACTGATCCTAAATTTCATGGAAATTTCAAAATTGTAGATGATCGAATATACATTAAAATTAACTCCAAAATCGATCCAACACTAGCAGATAGTTCTTGTTGGAAACTTTGGATTCCCGCTAGTGTAACGATGTCCCTAATCAAAGACGTACATGATCATCCTCTTGGTTCACATGGTGGAATCATTAAAACCCTCGAGCGCTTACGATCGTTATATTATTGGCCAGGTATGCGGAAGGAAGTCCATACTTACGTAACAAATTGTGAAATTTGTAAACTTACGAAGAGTTCTAATAAACTGAATACTCCTGCTCTCGGGAAAACGACATTAGCACAACGTCCATGGGAACGTGTTTACGTGGATTTAATGGGACCTTACCCTAGATCGAAAAATGGCAACTCCTTCTTGCTAGTTATTCTGGATCAGCTAACTAAATTTGTTTTAATAAAACCTCTTTCCTCAAGTACTACCAACAAAATTATTGGATACCTCCGAAACGATGTGTTTCTAGTGTTTGGAATCCCCGGATATGTAATTACCGATAACGGATCACAGTTTGTATCCAACGCGTTTCAGAATCTGTTGAGTGAATTTGGTATACAACATATGAAAACGGCAATTTATTCTCCTCAGGCGAACGCGTCCGAGAGGGTAAATAGATCGGTAGTTGCAGCGATTCGTGCATATGTCTCAAATGATCACAAGTCTTGGGACAACCATCTTCCAGAAGTAGCATGTGCCTTGCGGACAGCTATACACCAATCAACCGATTACACACCATACTTTTTAATGTTTGGGTACAACATGGTTACAAACGGTCAAACTTACAATCTTCTACGTGAAATAGATTCGTTGAATGAAAATGTTGAGGTGTTGCCAATATCTGATAAATTAAAATTAATTCATGAGGTAGTCAGTAAAAATCTTAAAAAGGCTTATGAAAAATATTCTGCACATTACAATTTAAGAACCCGTCCTATCTCATATTCTGTCGGTCAAACCATTTATGCCAAATTACACCCGTTAAGTGATGCATCTAAGAATTTTTGTGCGAAATTCTCTAATCAATATGTAAAAGCAGTTGTTCATGCTAAAATCGGAAATGTAAATTATATTTTGAAAGATGCAACCGGAAAAATTTTAGGTACTTTTCACGCGAAAGATCTTAAGACATGATATCGTAAAATAACACAAAAAGGATTAATCGAAAAAAAAACGGAAACTCAGTTCCATCGTCTAAATTCGAATTTAAAAAAAAAAAAAAAAAAAAAAAAAAATTAGTCGATGTAACTGCCCTGTAACGATTTTCGGTACACCCTCTGTTGACAAAGAACGACAACAGAAACTACGGTTCATTTTTTTTAAGATAAATAAAATAAAAAAAAACCGCTTGAACGAAAAAGAGGATTTGTTTTGGGAATGAAAAAAAAATAAGCGGACATTCAGTGATAGATGTTTGGAAAGTGAAGATCGGTGGCAGAAAAAAAAACTGAATAATCGATCATGTTGTTTAAAATATAATTTAGTAATGTATCTTAACTTTGACTTAAAATTTGGGTGATAAATTGTGGAAACCGAAATTGTAATAAAGTAAATTAATACTATTAGTTGAGTTTAATGATTGTGATAATTCGAATGGACTATATATATACATATACCTATTGTAATAATTCGAAAAGATAATAAAATTTAAAAATGCTTAATGTATGATTTACTATGAATTAAATATACATAATCTAATAAAAACAAAATAAAAATTAAAACACGGCTTTTAAATGAACAGTGCTTAGATGAATCATAAAAGGCTATAACGCACAACAAATTTTTGAAGTCAAATTTGGTAAACAACAACACCTATTAAAAATAAAATTATTGGATCAAAGCGAGCATTCTTACAAAATTACACTTAAACCAAATAATTGTGATACCCCAAAATTGCTTGCTTAGCTACGTTCATAAAAACATAATTTCATAAATATTCGGGGATTCGTTACCAAAAATAAAACCAAATGCAATCAGGCATTTTATAAATCTGGGGTCGGCACGAGGGACGAAGGAATAGCGGTATAGGCAATTACCTCTACAATCGGATGCTCACAACCCGGAACCAACCAACGTGACAACTACCCGCACCGTAACCAGGTTAACTAGTATTTAACAATTAAGGTACACAATTTCTTTATTATATTTTCTTTTGATATTTTCTTACATATTTTTTTTGTTGTTATTACATTTTTGCTTGAGAAATCATATTCAGTAACATATGTAAATGATCGATATATTAGTTTTCGACTGCTTTACGATTCTTTTCCGTTATCTATTTCTGACTGGCAAGAAAAATTCTAGTGATGTTAATTTAGAATAAACATATAGTAAGAGAACAATGATGGACTAGAAGCCTAGCGTGTAGTGATGTGAGTGGACTGGTGTTAAACGTGTTGTGCGTTAGGTGAATGTGATGTATATATTACCAGATATTTTAGATGTTTTTGACCAAC
This sequence comes from Nephrotoma appendiculata, assembly GCA_947310385.1. Taxonomy (NCBI): domain Eukaryota; kingdom Metazoa; phylum Arthropoda; class Insecta; order Diptera; family Tipulidae; genus Nephrotoma; species Nephrotoma appendiculata. The sequence goes on from OX371223.1 coordinate 145,125,278, forward strand.
GAACCCGCCCGACTACGACCAGCAAACCCGCAAAATCCTGACGGGTCAAAAACAGGTAATAGTTACAAGTTTTTAAACCAGAAATATGATCAAATTTTCTGAGGCCATGAACGTATCGAATACAATTATTAAATGTAACTTCTAGTTGCCGTAGAGAGGAACTGTCACATCGGCTATAAATCACATCACAGTACGCAAACATAGGTACAACCAAACTTTTAATCAAATATTCTCGCAACTGAATTGGACATATTTTTTTTATTAATCTTAGCTAATATAAACTGTAGTTGACACGTCGACACAATGTGCTAATATGGTCACTCCAAGTAAGTTTGGAATTTAATATCAGTCCTAAATTATTAACAGTCGGAACAAATTTTATTGTGTCATCACCCAAAACAAGAGTAGGCTTAATAATGTTCGAATTATTTTTACATAAAAATAAAGCTTTACTTTTATTGGGATTAAGCGCAAGAGAGTTATGTTTAGCCCATAATAAAATGTTACTAAGATCTTCGTTAAATTTTATTGCAGCCTCATTCAAACCTAAAGCTTTACATCCGATGTACAATTGTAAATCATCAGCATAGAGATGAAAAGAACAATGATGAATGTGCCATGGAAGATCATTTATAAATATAGAAAAAAGTAATGGACCCAGAATTGATCCTTGCGGTACACCTAAAGCTACTCTACCCATGCTAGAGCAGTTAACCCCATGCTTTACAAACTGCTCCCGACTATGCAAATAAGAGTACAACAAATTAATTGCGGATCCAGAAAATTTATAATATAAATAAAGTTTTTGAAGTAGAAGTATATGATTAACACTATCAAATGCCTTAGAGAAATCCAATAAAACCAATAAAGCTTGCGAACCATGCCCATCCAAAATTGAAGAAAGATCGTCAACAATGTGTACCAAAACCGTTGTAGTACTGTGCCCAGACTTATACCCTGACTGAAATTTACAAAGAAAATCAAAATCTTTAAAATACTGCAGAATCTGGATTTGCATAACTTTTTCTAATACTTTAGAAAGGGCAGGTAATATACTTATTGGTCGAATATCTTTAAGACTGGCAACAATATCATTTTTAGGAATTGGAACAATAGAAGCCACTTTCCACAAATTAGGAAAAACTGACTTTGACAAACATTGGTTGATTATACAGGTCACCTGTGGAAGAAACAGATCAATAAATAATTTTATTATTATAAAATCAATTTTATCATATGCAATAGCATTAGATTTAATTGAACGGATAGCACCCATGACAATTAGCTCATCAACACAATCAAAAGCAAATTTATAATTATCATCAGAATTAATAGATCGAATATCTGGTAATGGCAGAACCACTAAATCTTCTCGAAATTTACAGATATCATTTAAAATATCTTCAGCAGTGAATTTTATGTCAACTTTAGCAACAGAACACGAAATACCAAGTTTCCTTAAATTATTCCAAGTAAATTTAGAGTTATAAACATTACCAAAATAAAAACTATACTTAGCTTGGTTGATAAACTTAGTAGTTTTGTTTCGAGCCCTTTTATAGGCAGTAAAATCACCATCTAATCCACTCCTTTTATAATTATCATATTTCAAATCTCTATATTGAATTGAATCTAATATAGTCTGGTTTAACCATGGAGCTGTTGGACAATTGTTAATGGTTCTTTTGCGGGGAACACACATTTAATCTAAATATAAGAAATTTGAATTAAACAAATCAACAATCATATTTACATCAGAGCAAGAATAAAGAATAGACCAATCAATCGAAAAAAAAACAATTCACAAAATATTCATAATTAATTTTCTTATAATTGGGCACAACAGAATAAGTCAACTTATCTCTAGTGCGACAACATTTATAAGAAGCAAAAATCAAATCATGATCAGATATAGAAGGAACCGCACATTGACCATAACTGATAATATTATGTCGGTCAGGCTTAAAAACAACAATCAAGTCTAAAAGGCTTTCCAACCTCGTAGCACTAAACGGCAAAAAATGCAAATTAAGTATATTAAAACAATCAGTCAAAATATTATTATTTAGCATATTAAAATTAAAATCGCCCAAACAGAACACTTTTTCATATTCTTGTAATAAATCAGTAAGAATATCATTAATACTCGTAATATCCCCCCTAGAAGTAGGAGGTGGATTATAAAAAACAACAATAAGAAATTTACTAAACTTAGCAAACAGTTCAAATGCCATAAATTCAACTTTACCATTTGAACCACATGATAACACTTTGACATTCAAATTTGATCGATAGTATAATCCTACTCCACCACCACGAACATTGATACGATCAGACCTCAAAAATTTGTAATTATTTATTTGAAGAGATCTAGTTGAAATTTTGTTATTTAACCAGGTCTCTGACACAGCTAGAAAATCAAAATTAAATTTATGCAAAAGAATTATTACTTCATCTAAATGCAACGTTAAACTACGTACATTAAGATGACCAAAAAATAAGTAATTATTACTAGAATGTGATTTATCATTTGGAATGGTATGATTAGTAACATCTAAAGTAAATTTATCACATTGAATCTCTATATCAGATTTTGTGATGGATGCTGTTTCACTAAAAAAGGATTACTTCTTGATTTATTAACAAATTTCTTCACAAGAATACCAGCCGGCCACGATGATGCAGTTAACAATTTATCCGTATGAACATTCGAAACTAATAATTTAAAAGAAGAATAATCTTGTATAAACCCATTCGAATTTTTAGGGTTGAATCGATGAATTTTGACATCACTTATATTTAATTGATCCCTTAGATACAGCTTCATATTATCCTCACTAACATCAGGATGCAATCTTGAAACAAATATGTGCGAACGCGGCTCCACAGTACGTAAACTACCATCAATAGCAGTACCAATAATAAAATCATTTTTCAAATCCAAATTTTTAGTAATTGTTAAATTATCACTAATATTATGAAGACAAGTTATGTTATCATTGGACAGACTTACACAAGCAGGTAATTCCAATGGAGAAGCCAAGCTAAGCTTGACAGAAGATGACAGTTCCGGATTAGAACTTTCTAAAGGTACATCCGCATAACCAACATTGCCGACAGAATCACGAGAGCCCAGATCAATATTATCCTTTTTTTCAATATTTTGATCATCATGATTCAGATTTACCACCTGACACTTTTCTAAATTATAAAGTGATTTTTCAATATTCATTGAAATTTGTGACAGTTCCACAATTTTATTAGTAAATGTTGTAAGTAAGTCACTACACATATCACAAAACCAATGAACATTTTGAATATTTTACGTTTTGAATATTTTCTTGTAACAAATGAATTTTGAATCCGTTACTATCAAAAGGCAAGTTAAAATATCTTTTCCCATTCATTAATACCAAAGCGGTAAATAAGTTACTTCAATGCGAACGCTCAATTTGGAAATTGTCCTCGCCTTACATCACCAAACAACAACAACACTCTAATTACACATTAGATATCATCACTGCAGCCAGTCACTTGTAATCAGTTTCTACGGGCACTGTATTGGATAATTGGTGCCACTAAGTTAGTCAAATCCATCATTCATCACGGTATTGATTGTGTTAAATAACAGTCTAAACTTTTGAATTACTAGATAGGAGGACTACCAGTGGAACATGTTTAAGAAACAAAACATTTTTCAAGGGTAGCTAGACTTCGCTGGCAGCTTAAGACAAAAGCTGTCGAAGGCGAAGTCATCGAGCACATTAAACAGACTGTTACTAAATGGTTCAACACCATTCTGCAGATTTTATCTAAACACACGAAAAGGCCTCACACGGGGATGTTTAGCCTACACCGTGATTATAGATATTAATTACAGAAATTTAAAAAAAAAAATAAAACGCAAATAATAAATAATAATAAACCGAATGTTCCACCGAAATTCGTCGGCCGGAACTTGAGGAATGAACAACACAATAATTATTACTGAGTGATGTGCCTTGGTCCGTGCATCCATTCGAATTCAAACAGAGTAAAGCACCAAGGGACCGCAAACGCTACACCGACACGGAACGGAATCCCCGCTCCCATCATATCATACCGGAAACTATTTAGCAATTCATTTTATGTTTATTCATCACCGAGGAAACGGAAACCAAAACCCGCAAGAAATACAATCCTAAGAGAAATAAATAGAAGAACCGCCAAGAGAAAAAAATTTTGTGGTGAGACCAATGCACACCAAGGTCGCGCGTACGAAATGGTTGTTGCGCGATTACAAAAATAAAGAATAAAAAATTTTAATAAAAGAAATAAAAATCAAAAAAAAATTTTAAATAATAAAAAAAAATCGTACCTGCCCTTCACCAAGATCACCCTGTATCGTAGTTGCAGCAGCGTTCTTTCAGCCGAATATGTTGCAGCCTGATAGCCGTCCTGCCATAGGCTTCACGCCCCGACCGTTGGGCGTCTTCTCGCCTTCGTTGGGCTTTGCTATGCCTTCGTTGGGCGTTGGTTCGCCAAAGTCCGTTGATATGGCCTTGATCGGCTGCCAAACCAAAGTTGGGTGTTGCATTGCCAACTGTAAATATTGCGGCCTACATGCCGGTGGTAATCGGATATATATACTTTTATTGTATAACCTCGTTTTCTAAGCCCAGTGTAATTTACTTAATATCACCACCAGCACAACTACAATTGCAATTCCTTGTTGTTATGTCACTTGATCGGGAAAATTGATAAACTATGTCTTAAATTCCGATGAGACTCCAGAGATGGATGCAATTAATAATTTGAGGAATATTTAAATTTAATACGTGATCATTAAACGTACACCGTAAAACAACCATTTTGTACCCTAAGAAAAATTAATTGGACACTGATTTATTAAAATAACACGCGGTCATCAATATGATGCGACCAAAATTTGTCCATCGCACAATTTCACCCGGTACACAACCACTTTTACCGAAACAACCAGTATTCCAAGGAAATCAATTCACTTATGAATAATTCGATATGCCTGAATTATTCCAGTTACAAATTTGGGGAATCGAATGCAATGAATTGACACCACACTTGTCAAAAAAAACCCAAAAAAACAATTGCTGTGTTGCTTTCAAAGATTACAACAACAATTGCATTGTATTCAAGCCGATTGTCTTAGAATGTTAAGAAAAAAATGTTTAGGGAAATAAAATCAGTTTATGGTTATGGTGTTTACCGCAAGGCGTCATTTTTCTATTTTTCTCGAAAAATGTATCTTGTAGAATAATTTGGCATTTGTTATTTGATAGGAAAATACCGAATTTAATTTGTTCTATTTCATAAAATAAAAAAAAAAAAATAAAAAATAAATATTAAGAAAATGAACCAACACAGAAAAATTAAAACGCATTAAAAAATTAAAGCCAAAAGTTGTTTCTTTCACATTTCTTAGCTAAGCTAAGCGGATTAGCGAAAGCAACACTACTAATGTATTACACTTTTGTGTTTTTTTTTTTTTCAAAATGATTTAAATATAATTTTTTAATTTGTATTTTTCCAAAAAAATTTAACAATACAAAAATCTAAATCATAAAAGGTACATAATTATTACACAACTGTGAAATACGCAAACTCCAAAAAAAAACTGACTCTAATTTCATACATCCAAAACGAGACTGACCAACAAAAAAAAAATTCATGCACCACACAACGAACGCCATGACGCTCTAGAAGAGTCTTCTTCCTTCTCTGTTTTTCGTTTGCATCAATTCGCATTGATACAAACGAGAAACATATAATGAAAAATATTCTTCTAGAGTGCATTGCTTCGCACACACCCGATGCACATTGGTCTCGCTCTCTCTTTTAACAACGATCGCGCGGCCTTATCGTAGGGACAAACACGAGAATTTAAAAAACATGTCCACCTGGTAGAAAATGTACAGAATAATTTCCACGTGTTCGTACCCAGGTGGCATTGCTATCAGTCACAGCGCAATATTCGTCATAGAAATAAAATACTAAGAGTGATCGTATGTAGGTAAATGCTTGTTATGACAAAAAAAAAGTTGTAACACGACATTTGTTTGCTTATCGATCGATTGAAGCATTCACATTAAAGTTGAGATTGATCTAATCACCAATTATTTTATGGGAGTGCTCAAACGTTGCATGGCACGAAATGGGCTATGTCGCGATATTAAGTATGACAGCGCTTCCCATTTCAAGGGGATGAAACTTCCAGTAAGTGAACAAAACGAACACTTACAATAAAATTTTCATTTAATTTCGTCTTATATGCGCCTTATCTACCATGTTAAGACAGCCTTTCAAGCAAGCATCTAACGCAACACTTCTGAAAAATAAGGTACCTAGAATGCCAAATCTTGCCTCATCCTAGAACACTACTTCAAAAACTTTTCCAAACCGGTGTTACAGCTAATAGAAAATCTGTAAAAGTCTTGAGACGATTTTTTTACGGAAAAACATTCATGAAAGTCAATATATTTTGACCCTTCGCCTTTGTTCAAAATACTTACCTTTTCTAAATTTCATTAATATCACCCTCACTAATTATTTATAATTTTAATCATTTTTTTTTTCAAATTAAAATTCACTTACGAAAAAATGCAAATTGCCTTTTCATATAAAATGCAAATTTCCCTTTTAATATTTTATCAGTTTGGATATTGTTATCAAAAATGCGGAATAAATAAGGTCAATAAAATTATTATTAAGGTCAAATGATACAGTAATAATGATCCTTATAGTACCGTTAATAATAAATAAGATTATTTAATTTTAATTTCACCTGGTTTTATGCTTTAAGTAATTTTATTTTTTTACAATTTTTTTTGTTTCTCTTCATTGTATCGAGTAGGGAGTTTGGGACGTAAGAAAATTATCCAAAACGACGATTCAAAGATGTACAGACTCGTACACCCTCATACACGTTTGGATTTGTGTATTAAGTTTATGTGGTGCAAATAAGGACTTAAAGCGTAATACGAACACACCCAGATTTAAAGTGTTTCGTAATGATATTTGGGATTACGTTCTGCTGTATCTTTTTATTTATTTTTAATCTCAATGACGGTAATTTTATCACGAAGATAATGAAAATTGGTTTATGAAGTGTCTATCTCAGCATGATAAAGTTATTAATTTTTGGAAATAATTAAGGATAATTAGAAGGAAGTGAGTATCTCGTTTTGTTATTTGTTAGAAATGTATCGGTTCAAAAAGGTTCAGCAAACTATAAAACGCGTAACAATTTTTGTTCATTCAAGCCTAATGGTACTGGAACAAAGATCGCCAGTTTTCCTTCAACCAATGATTGAAATTTTGATTGAAGTACCGCATCCTCAACAAATAATTTTCTCATTATTTTATAATCACGGTGACAATCCGAGCACCGGAAATCATAAGACATTTAACTCCGCGGAAAAAGATTCCATTTTTCCCAGATATACCAAGGCTTATATTCCTTGTTTTTTTGTCAGAAAAATATCAAAATATTCAAGCGGCTCAATTCTCGAAATATATGGGTAACGAAACACTCCATTTGACACCACTCCAACGGAACACGAAGAGTTACAAGTTGGGTGCCTTTGTTATGGAACACGGAGGATTCCATTAATTGACACAGTATCAGCAGTTTGTAGGTACGGTTATATGTAGCTCCGGCTAGAGCTCACGGACGTAATCGTGGGGTTTGCAGACTTGATGTTATGCTTGAATAAACCGCAGTTGTGTACATTTGCATCACCAATTGTAATCAAAAATCCCTTTCGGATTTTGCTGAGTTTTTTTTATTTATTGTTAACTATGCGATCTGGTTTGGGGCTCAAGGCTCACTCTGCTCTTCCTGAGTTATGCTTTTTACGTCCTTACTTTACGTCTCCAGGCCAACTCGAGGACGTACGGTAATAGGACCGATTTAAGGCCATCTGCACATTGCAAGCTCCATGCCAGACTATACTTGCATGGAAGATGGGTTGGTCCATGGGTTTTGCACACCGTCATAGATGTGTTACATTTCACCGCAGATCGTAATCTGTTGATGAAAATTCACGTTGCATTCTGCTCCTATCGCGATTCGTAACCGGTACCTCCCGATCCAAACGCCAAAGTTTTAACCACTGTGACATTTGGTCGGTATTTTTCTGAGTTATTTTGTTCAGAATTATTCTTAAAGCACATTTTCAAAGGAATTTCGTAATTTTTCCGGGATGTATGAAGGTAAATGAATTATTCGAAAGGAGATTCTTCGTATACACATATTTCTTATTAAGTGTCTAGCCAATGAGAAAAGTTTTTGTATTCTGTTCCAATGTATATCATAAAAAAGTTTGAAGCTGTCGCATATTTTAGTATTGAGTGGTAACATAACTTTATGATATTTCCAAATTTTCCGATATTTTTCGGGTTTGTGAAGCAAGGGACCGAAATACTGACTACCCCGCGAGGCAAAGTCCACTAGGATTTTATATCAATTAATTTTAGTTTGTTTTACACACCTGTAAAACCATTCTTAAAATAATTATTTACCTAATCCATTGGTCACACACCCATCCAATAAATCATCTTAAACCTTTTACTATGAAGCATTTGTTCAAATCATTTGACCACAAAAATAAACTAGACTCGCGGTAACTTCATCATACGACATTTATTTTCATTCATTTATCCCTCTACTCAAATTATCCTCGAGAACCTATTGGTGTATATACTAAAAACTATCCGATATATTCTATTTTAAAAATCCATATAATTACAGATGTTTTGTGTTTTTCTTACATGTGCAAAATTCTATAAATAAAAATCCTTTGATCTGTAACACTACCTTACATCATATTCAGATAAGGCGTTGTTACTCATTATAATTTATTAATTATGTAGGTTAAGTGTGTTTTGATGTAACACTGAACGTAATTATGGGTTAACAAGGGTATTAATGTTATGTTTACATAATAAATCAATACCCCATTATCACTTCCAGGTCGCACATATCCTTTATTTTCATTTTTAATTTATGTAATGTTCACACGACAAAAGCCAAACAGCTGAATCTGCCGAAACCTTTGAAACAATCAACATTTTACCGAAACTTACAAAAAGTTAATTTCGGTGTTCCAGAATGGGTTTTAAATGGAAAAACTGACAAATATGAAAACACTATAATTATCCTACCAAAACTCGATGGTTAATTTTTTTATTTCGTGCTAATGTTTTTATCGCAACAATTAGAGAGGGGCGTATAGATTTGGGTGGAAATATGTTTGCGCTTAAAACTGTATTTGGTGACATTGTTTTTGGAAATGTGACGACTGCGGATCATGCGATCATTCTGTACAATATTATTAATATTTGTGCAAGCAAGTTATAGAGACTGGCGGGGGGATAACAAAAACAAATCAAGAAGATTCATTGTTAACCTTTAAATTAAATTCAACTGCCGCAAAAAGGTAATTCATTTCAGAATACGGAAGCTTATTAGAGAGTATGAGGAGATTAATCGCATATGTCCAAGGTACCATTAAATGAGAGTAACGCTGTTGTTAATTTGGGGTAGTGCCTGCCTCACAATGCAAGGATCAAATTGAACAGTGTTACAGGCTGGCTACTGCCAACCTGCAGATTTCACTAAGCGCATGCAGAGGCCTTCACGGAGATTTTTGCTGGCTACGTTCTCAGGGAGAAGTGCTAAGGTCGTGGGGTTTGAGGCATGCATGGCTCCTGGCTTACACCGTGATGATTACAGAAAGTTAGGGGAACGCAAATAATAATAAAAACTGGAGTTCCGCCGAAATTCGTCGGCCGGAACCTGAGGAACGAACAGCAGATAATCAAAATAAATAATAAAATAATAATAACGGTAGAGGTGCCTTGGTGCGCGCATCCATTCGAATTCAAACAGGGCTAAGCCCTGGTTACGAAATTGAATGCGGGGACCAAGGGACCGCAAACACTACACCGACACAGAGGTAGTCTCCGCTCCCATCACACCGAAAAAATTTAATAATTCATTTTATCGACAAAAAAAAACAAAAACGAAGAGAAACAGCTTCCTACTCCACCCGCACCACGACAAGAGAGAACGAGAGAGAGAGAAAGAGAGCAATGCGTACCGAGCGTGCACCCGCTGTGCGGCGCTTGATTACAAAATATTTGAAAATTTAATTAATTTAAAATATATAAAAAATAAAAACAAATTAAAATTAAATAAATAAAAAAATCGTACCTTAGTACTACAAAAAACTGTTGCGGCCTTGCGCGGCCGTCATGCCACAGGTGATGTGCTACACCCGGACCGTTGCGGTGCCTTTCACCGTTAACCAATTTAATGATACGAGGTGCCGGTTGGCCACCCGAAGCGCATCGAAAAGACCGGATATCGAGATCTCAACGTGTCTCAAGAAATTGAAGGAGATTCGGGGAGCGATCACAGTTTTGGATCCGGCGACAAAAGATCTCATACTATTGGTGCAACAGTACTATTCTCGTTTATTGCATTTGGCAGGTCAGCTTAGCCGCGCATTCAAGTCACCAAAATACGAGCAGTCCGCGCGTAGGGTACATCAGCCATGTTCCGAATTATTGGCCAGTCTGCAGATATACCTGGATGATCAGGAAAAATTGAACGATTCCATTGAAAGTGCGAAGGGCATACATATCACGTTGGAAATACCTCCTCATGAGGAACAAAATGAAGAGATTCGAGTGCAAAACCTCAGTAGCGAGGATGATTCCGACAACCCACAGCCGCAGGAGCGAAGATGTACTTTGGAGGATCTTCTTGATCAGATTCAAACGAACCATGCGGCGGTACAACAATCAAATGCACAGACCACACTGTTGGAATCCATGCTGCGAAAGTTCGAGTTAGTATCACAGCAGCTGGTAAGATTAGACCAACGGCAAGCCACCCTGCAGATTGAGATTGTCGGAAATAACCCGTTCTCACAAGACATCCCGATTCAAACCGTACACGATCGAGCGCCTCCGACGTCCACCAGTTCGCCAGTATCGCCAAAATTTGTCGATCGACGTTTGTTGTCCGGTAGTGGACTAAGTTTCGCAGGATCTCCATCGGGAATCAACATAGATATGTTCCTGTTCCAAGTGGACACCATCGCCTCATCTCGGGGATTATCCGAACAAATTTTATTGTTAGAGCTCCACACCATTTTAAAAGACATCGCGCTGCAGTGGTACTGGACCTTCCGTAAACACAACCCGCACGCTACCTGGACCGAGCTACGAAGCGTTATGATCGAGCGTTTTCAAGACCGCCGCACTAACTACGAAATTCAAAGAATGGTCGAAGCCCGGAAACAGCAACCCAACGAAAGCTTCCTAGATTTTTACAACCACGTGTGGACGCTTACTCTACAATGTCGAACGCCGTACTCAGACGAAGAGCTCATCCAAATTCTCATGAATAATATGAAGCCGACGCTACAATACCATCTAACCAATCGCCAGTTTAGCAGCATCAACGAGCTGATCAAAAGCTGTTCGGCTTGGGAGGAGTCTTTCCGGCGGCTCAAAGCTCCGGCGGATCCTGCAATCCATCCACGACGCGTGATCAATGAGTTATCAGGCAGTCCTTATGATGATGCTGGAGCGTATGACTCGTACGAGAATTACCCCTTTACTGATGTACTATCTGAAAACTCAGTATCCGCTATTCAAACGGGGAGCAGGTATCCGTCGGCAGCGGCGAGACGTTCGGGCGGACAAGTCCCAGCCAACAGTTCGGGATTAGTGTACAAACAGCATGCAAATTACGGCAAAAATATCGTCTGCTTTAATTGTTCGGACATGGGTCATACGTTCATGGATTGTCAATTAGCTCCAATCGGATTATTTTGTTATCGATGTGGGCTGCAAGGTACGATATCTGCGCGTTGTCGACGCTGTGCTGATGAGAGAAATGTTCAATCAAGATTGTCGGAAAACCAGAACAGTGGTTCTTGGAGGACTGGGCCACGAGAATCACCACAACCACAACCGCAACCCAGACTGATGTTACCACGGACAAATCCACTCAAACCGATTCAGGAGGACGCAGCGAGCAATACGGACGCGGAAATCCGCTACTATTCGAATCCGACGAAGAAGTAAGCTCGTCTGCCAGTAATGATTTCTTTCCCGATCCTTCTTCCCTTCCCGTCGCTCTTAAGTTCTTCTATAATCCTCCGTAATTAGCCAAGTTAGATCGTTTAAAACGTTCCAAGAAATACTGGGACCATCGCGTCGCAATGAGAAATGACGTGATTTCCTCCGTTCTATTCTCCGAGGGTAGTGACACTCGGCCTTACGCCCAGGTCTTAATAAATAAGATATAAGACCCCCTTTTAAGGGTCTTCTCGACAGCGGGGCGAGTGTCAGTGTTCTCGGGAGTGGATCGGAGAAACTCATGTCAAATCCATTTGTTGAATTCCACAACTTTCCATCCACGATAACTACCGCGAGTGGTCAAGTTCAACGAGTATTCGGTTATATACGAGCTAATGTCGAATTTAACGGAGTTACTAAATTTATGAATTTTCACGTTGTTTCTTCGTTAGAACAACCATTATATTTGGGAATTGATTTTTGGAATCGTTTTGGAATTTCCCCAAAAATCTCCGCGTTAAATAATTCGGACGAATTAGGTGAAACTACCAACACACCCAAATTCCATATTTTAACATCTGATGATCGTCGTAAATTGGATCTTATTCGCGAATATTTCCCGAGCAGCGATATATTAGGTTTGGGCCGCACATCCCTCATCACTCATATGATCGATGTCGGTTCCGCAAAACCAGTCAAACAACGTTTTTATACCGTGTCCCCAGCTATCCAGAAACTCATGTATGCCGAGTTGGATAGGATGTTGTCTTTGGGGGTCATCGAGGAGTCACAAAGTTCCTGGTGTTCACCGGTCACGTTGGTTCATAAGGCCAATGGCAAAGTTCGTCCGTGCTTGGATGCTAGAGAACTGAACAAGGCAACCGTCAAGGATGCGTATCCGCTGCCAATAATCAACGGATTGTTGGGTCGTTTGGGACACACCCGATTCATTTCGGCGATTGATTTGAAGGATGCCTTTTGACAGATCCCACTCGACCCAGCATCCTGCGATAAAACAGCGTTTACGGTTCCTAGGCGGCCCTTGTATCAGTTCAAGGTGATGCCGTTTGGCTTATGCAACGCACCACAGACGCTTTGTCGCTTGATGCACCGCGTGATCCCTTACCAACTGCACGATAAGGTCTTTGTGTACCTCGATGACCTGCTGGTCACATCCTCCACTCTGGCCGAGCATTTCGATTTACTAAAACAGGTTGCTGGATATCTGGCGGATGCCGGTTTAACAATCAATTTGACTGAAAGTAAGTCTGTGTTGAAAGAAGTAGACTATTTAGGTTATATTGTGGGTGATGGCTGCCTCCGTACGAACCCAGATAAATGTAAAGCTATTCTGGAGTACCCTATTCCGAAAACGACGAAACAGATTAGACGTTTTCTGGGAATGTTGTTACAGGCTGGCTACTGCCAACCTGCAGATTTTCACTAAGCGCATGCAGAGGCCTCCACGGTGATCTTTTGCCGGCTACGTTCTCAGGGAGAAGTGCGAAGGGTCGTGGGGTTTGAGGCATGCATGGCTCCTGGCTTACACCGTGATGATTACAGAAAGTTAAGGGAACGCAAATAATAATAATAACCGAGTTCCGCCGAAATTCGTCGGACGGAACTTGAGGAACGAACAACTCAAAATGATAAATGGGAGAGAGGTGCCTTGGTGCGCGCATCCATTCGAATTCAAACAGGGCCAAAGCCCCGGTTACGAAATTGGATGCGGGCACTAAACACACCAACACAGAGGGAGTCTCCGCTCCCATCATACCACACCAAAAAAATTTTAATAATTCATTTTATTTATATATTTTTTTTAAAAGAAAACAAAAAAAGAAAACAACTTCCCACGCGAAACAAAGGAAGAAAGAGAAAGAACGAGAGAGAGAAAGAACAATGTGTACCGAGCGCGCACCCGCTGTGCGGCGCTCGATCACAAAAATTTTGAAAATTATTATATAGGAATATAATACAAAAAATTTAAAATATATAAGAAATTAAAATTCAAAAAAAAATAAAAAAAAATTGTACCTTATAAAGAAAAATGTTGCGGCCTTGCGCCGTTGCGGTTGCGGGGCATCTCCCCGATACCAAAACGAATAGCCGGTTGGCCACTCGTATTGTTGCGGGGCCTTTCCCCGTTCCAAATAGATAAATACGAGGTGCCGGTTGGCCACCCGTACCGTTGCGGCAGACCACCGATAACCAAAAATGTTGGGCGTTGTCCCGCCTTAATCCCGTTAATAAAAATTCAGCCCTCCGTTAAAATTCGGCGTACCACCGTTAATTATGTGGTACCCGTTGAAAATATGATACTCGTAGCCAGTTCCGGCACCCGTTATGAGACGGCAACCGTGGAAGAAAATATCGGGCGTTGTTTCGCCTAAAACCGCAGATACTCGTTGAATGGCCTCAACTGGCCACCCATAAGGTGCGGTGTACGCTTATTTCACTCACAGACGTGAAAACCGCGTGGCCTCGTTAGAATTTCTTTTAAAATGGAAAAAACTTTTTTTTTCACTTGCCGATTATCTTTTTCGGCTCTTTATTTTCACTGGTATTTACTAATAAAAATCTAATTTCAAAATATATAATTCACTATATATATTATAACAATCATTTATTTGATTTTATATACAAATTATTATTATTTTTATTATTACCAAATTACATCATCTCACAAATTTTCCAAATAAACTAGAGCGCAGCATGTGCAGCTCGTTCAAAAAAATCAAAAAACTCGAATTTATCAAATTCACAACTTGAAAATAAAAAACTACCAAACTGTCTCAAAATTACAACTCGAATGTCATCCTACAAAAAAAATTCGAGCACCGCACAACTCGTAAAACGTCCTAGAAGAAATTAATCTCTCTTCTCTGTCTCTCCTTTATATCAAATTTTCGTTGGTATAAAAGAGAGACATATAAGAAAAAACATTTTTTCCAAAACAATTTACTTTGCACACACTCGATGCGCATTGCTCTCTCTTTCCCCTATTCTTTCTCACCTCTGCGCCACCACGCGATGGGGCACAAAACAAAACGTCGAAAGTGCGTTCATAACACATCAGAGGTGAATAAAAAAAAAAAAAATAAGAGAAGATGGACCAAAGCGAAGACAACAACCGGGGTGAATAAAACAACACAAAAATCGTCGTTGCGACCACACAGTCGTAACAATGTGCGGATGGTACCGTCGCTTCATTCCAAATTTCGCCTCCTTAGCCTCTTCTCTCACCGATCTTACTGGTAAAAACACTAAAGTATGTTGGTCTGCAGCTGCTGATTCCTCTTTTAACGCTCTCAAAACCGCCTTGTCAACTGCCCCAGTTTTGACGCATCCTGATTATACAAAACCCTTTTTTATTCAGTGCGATGCCAGTGCCGTTGGGGTCGGTAGTGTCTTATTTCAGGTGGACGCCGAGGGGGTGGAGCGGCCCATTGAGTTTTATTCACATAAGCTAAATGCGGCGCAGCGAAACTACTCGGTGACCGAGCTGGAATGCTACGCTGCCGTCCTCAGCGTGCGAAAATTACGTCCCTACGTGGAAGGCTATCCATTCGTCATTTATACCGACCATTCCAGTTTGCGCTGGTTAATGAGTCAAAAAGACGGACGTTTGGTGAGATGGAGTCTTAAACTCCAAGCGCTGGATTTTCAGATTCGATACCGAAAAGGTTCAGTTAACGTTGTACCTGATGCGTTGTCTCGAGCTTTTCCGGATGAATCCGCTCCTTGTGAGGATGATTCCGAAAGTAAGAGCACGCCTGATCCTGGTGTTCAATTTGGAGATCCAGCCTTGTCGAGTAAAAACATCGACCCTTCCGTGAATGCGTTAATACCTTCTTCCGTCCCCATTTTGCACGTTCATAAAAATTCGGTTGCGTTTCAAGATCCAGATTACGTCGATCAGATCGAAAAAAATCTTAGCTTAAAAGATTGTTCGCACAACTACAAGATTCAAGATGATAAATTGTTGATATCCCCTTCGTTCGGTTTTAAATATACGGATACCGACCTTTCAAACTGGAAATTAGTTATTCCGAATAGCTTGACCCAATCACTAATCGAACAGGCTCACGTCCCTCCCACTTCAGCACATTTAGGCGGCAGCAAAACTCTCGAGCGCCTTCAGCGTCAATTTTACTGGCCTCAAATGGCAAAACAAGTTAAACAATACGTTGTTAGCTGCACTTAATGTAAAATGAACAAAGCTGTTAATTTCTCTACACAACCAGCCATGGGAGCTCAGGTTACGTCAACTCGCCCGTTTCAAAAACTATATGTCGATTTTTTGGGTCCGTATCCACGTTCGAAACTCGGAAATACCTGTATCGTTATCGTTCTGGATCATTATTCGAAATTTGTAGTTGTAAAACCCTTACGCGAAGCGTCTGCCTCATTATTGTGTCGATTTCTGGAAAATGAGGTATTCCTTTTATTCTCCGTACCCGAAATTATTACCTCCGATAATGGGAAGCAGTTCACCTCGAATCTATTTAAAGACCTGTTAGCTAAATACGGAGTAACCCATTTACGTACGCCGGTGTACTCGCCCCAAAGTAACGCATCCGAGCGTGTTAATCGAACTCTAATTGCCAGCATTCGATCATATTTGAGCGATCACGACCATAATTTGTGGGACAAAAATTTACAAGAAATTGCGGCTGCTTTGCGTAATGCCATACACGATTCGATACATTACTCCCCTCATTATGTCGTGTTCGGTCAACATATGTCGATGCACGGTTCGGATTACTCATTGCGACGATTACTCGATGAACATGATCCCAGCGAAGTCCAGGTATGGGCTAAGCCAGATCGAGTAAACCTCCTAAAAGATCGTATAACTCATTATTTACGCGTAGCACACGAAAAGGGGGCTCAGTATTACAATTTACGTAGTACTAAGCGCACTTTTCGAGTCGGACAACCCGTTTTCATACATTCTTTTGCCTTGAGTGATGCGTCAAATAAATTTTCCGCTAAACTGGCTAGCAAATTCAAACCCGCGGTAATTACCAGTAAGGTTGGACAAGTAGCGTACACCGTCGAAGATTTGAATGGCAAATCATTAGGCACGTATCATGTAAAAGATATCCGCACATGACGCATGCTTCCCTCGATCGCAATATTAGTTTGTCGCGGTACAATGGGTGTACATTTCAATTAAATTGTTTTTCGTTTTCGTATTGTTTGTTTTAGGCCCGGCTTATGAGACATCTCAGGGTGTGGGACGTTCCCACCTTTGTTACGACTACGTGTGCGTAACTACCTCTTTTTATGTTATATTCCCCACGGTGTGTGCCTCTGCTTTTCTGTCGGTTTTTGTTTTTGTACACCTTTTGTGATGGCGCGACGATGACGAAGAAGGAATCGGGAAAAAGAGAGCAATGCGCATCGAGTGTGTGTGTAAAGCAAAACATTCCATAAGAATGTTTTTCTTATATGCGTCTCTTTTGTATTAATTGAATTGATGTAAAAGAGAAACAGAGAAGAAGAGACATTCTTATGGAATGTTTTGCTTTAAAGCGGAACCAGTCAGGAATAAGAAAATAAAAAAATAATAGAATAACAATGCGATAAATTTCAATGTTATTACCCAGTCAAACTTAATGTTCATGTAAGAAGCCGAATTTCCCCTTCGTAAAATTTGAGCTGTCACTTATTAAGATAATAGTGCGCGCTATTTCTCGCTCGAAAATAAGAAATACTTAAAAATACGATTTGTTGTTGTGTTTTATACACAGCAAAAGAAGATAAATTTGTGATGCGGGGAGTGGAAGCCATATTTATTTTGTGTACATTTGTTTGTTTACTATTTTATTTATTAAATAAAATTAATTTAATATTTTTTCATATTATGTGATTAATTTTAATAATGTGCGATAAAGTAAAAATGGTGTTTTAGTGAATTTTGTTAAAAATTAATTTGTTAATGGTATGATATTATAGTCGTAGTGTAAACGCTATATTACTACTATAATATTTTAATTTTGTTTAGTTTATTTCCTTTTTTCATTGTGATGTAAAAGCATCTCGTGTATGTGTACATTTTCAAATATGAAATTTATATATAAAAATATATACAACATGAACAAATATGAAATTTCTCTAAAATATATTTCACAATATAAAACAGCTGTTTGTAAAGCTGTTTGTGTTACTTAAAATTATTATTTTTGGCTGGTTCGAATGTCAAAAAAAAGAAAAACAATTGGTTAAAATTCGTTAAAATTCGTATTTTTTATTTTCTTATTCCTCACTAGTTGAGGCTTTACACACACACTCGATGCGCATTGCTCTCTTTTTCCCGATTCCTTCTTCGTCATCGTCGCGCCATCACAAAAGGTGTACAAAACAAAAACCGACAGAAAAGCAGAGGCACACACCGTGGGGAATATAACATAAAAAGAGGTAGTTACGCACACGTAGTCGTAACAATAGCCTCACGATGAAAGTATGCGCATCTTTTATTTAGTCACGCAAAACAAGCTCAACGTGGTCGTTGATCACTTGACAGGAAGTACCAACAGATGTTATGGCGCAAGTACACGAATTAGTTTAGCAAGTACAAACTGTAGACACCTAGTTTGTTATAAAAATTTCGTAATACTTTAATCATAATTTAGATTGCCAATTTTTTGGCTGTGCTTTAAGTGGTGCTTCCACTGTTGTGAAATTATATAAAAAAGTGTGGGTTGCACTTTATAAAATATTCTTTCAAAACTATCTTTTACTAGATCCTGATCGTATGACGATTTCATTTGTTACCTGGACCTATTGTTTTATCTTTTAACACTACGTGTTCGGGATCGTCAATCGACGTTATCATCGTTCCACCAATGGAACAAAAACACATTCGAATGCGACTTTTTCAGGAACATTTGGAGCGTTTTATTAAGGATAAAACGGATTTTGTGCGTCGTTTCATCAGTATGGATGAAACTTAATTGGGACCGGCTCCTAAGCGAGTTACGGTCCAGAAATTGGCCAAGACGGTGTTAGCATCAGTTTTTTGGGATGCCAAAGGAATTCTGTTCGTTAATTACCTCCAAGCTGGTAAAACAACTCAGATTATTTTTGTAACCTTTTGGACCAGCTGGATGTAAAAAATTCGTGAAGAAAGCTCTCACACAGATCAAAAATCCATTGTGAAAATCAGTGAATGAAAGTATGAATCCTTGCTATATCCACCCTATTCGCCAGATTGAGCTCTCTCCAACTTCTGGTAATTTAAATCGAGGCTAATTATTTAAATTTAAATAGATGTACAAATCCATTCCAAATCGATACACATTGCGTTATCAGCCAATTATATTTGTATTTGACATCATTAAAAATAATTTGTATGCATCTACAACAATATTATGATTTGTATATAAGCCTAAGGGTATTAAGAATGAAATCTTATGTCATGTTAAATTGTATTTTATAAATTTTTTTTTTCTTATCTCTTTATTGTATTGATTGCGTCACAACAAATAATTAGACACATCTCGTACAAATAGCTAAATAAGATATAATTTGACTATTTGTAAGAGATCTGTAAGACGTGATACCTATATATACCTACGACACTATGTGCTAACCGTATAAAGGTCGAATCAACAATTTTTTTGTTTATTTTTCTTGGAGCTATTAAGAAAACTTTAATTAGTTTTGTAATTATAATGTTAAATTTGGTAAATATTGATTCAAGAGATAACATTTCTAATTTCGTCCTTTTGAAGAGTATCCAATTGGGTTTATATTGTTTGTATAGGAGAAAATTGATAACATGAGAATGAACCCGATTTTCTAAAATCGAACTCGTATTAATAACCAAATCCAATCAGATCAAATTGTTGGTAAACTCGCAACCGAACATGTTGTGCAGTAGTAAAAGTGTGGAGTGTAAAACTTGTTACAGGATGGCTACTGCCATCCTGCAGATTATCACTAAGCCCATGCAGAGGCCTCCACGATGATCTTTTGCCGGCTACGTTCTCTAAAATTCGATTACAATGATTTAAAAAAAATGAAATTAAAGTTTTGAGAACTTAAATATAAAATAAAATTCAACTATAATCAAAAAAAATGTTGGTACCTTGACTGATGCGGCCTTGTAGCTGTAATGCCACGAGTGATGCCAAACCCTGACCGTTACTGCACTTCCGCCGGTACACGCCAAAATAAAACACGAATGACCTCGCCTGGTTACTCGTAACCCGTTGATCTTGTTTGGTGTCCTTCGCCAAAACCGCAGAAAATAATAGTGGCCTGAACTGACCACCTGCAAATGAATTGCTGGGCGTTGCCTCGTCTTAACCACAAATGGCCGGTTGGCCACCTGTGCCGTTGCGGTGCCTTCCACCGATGCAACAATATAAGCGACTACGAATCGGGCCACGGTATACCAACTATATTGGGCGTTGTCCCGCAAAAAAAAACGTAGAAAAAAATAACTTTGGGCGCCTTCCCGCCTTTGACCGAAAAACATGTGCAGCACCCGTTAAATTTTGGCGTACCGGTAAAAATATAAAATGACATACGATGAAAATTACGGTACTCCAAAGGCAGTTGTCCACGCTGTTGTTTACCGATGATATACAGTGCCCGTAAGAACCAAGTTTCGGGCCACAAAGAAATTTCGTTATGACGTCACAAAATTCACTCACAAAACCATTTTGTAGGAATATTCGTATTTTTTTGTATGATTTCACACATGCCCAAATAAAATCAGTTTATTAAATATTTAAATATTGCCCTGATAAGTCCATGAAGTCAATATTCTCAACTATGAACAGGCAAAAAAAAAATTTACAGATTTTCCCTATGGCGGACTCGAAGAGATGTACTTATCAAAAAAAATTATTTAGGCCATTTTCTTTTATTTTATTTTTATTTTTTTTATTTTTAAATTATATATGTACTATATTACACCACACAAGCCAAAAGATAGTTTATTTAATTTTTTTTTATTAGCACTCAATACAAAACGAAATATTTTTCAGGCATTTCACATTTTGCCATTTCTTAAAATTTAACTAGCCAACAAAAATTTTCTTTTCCATTTAAATCTAATTTTTAATTTAAATTTTTTTTATTTAATCTCCCAAAGCGAGACCAATCACCCAAATCAGAAAAAATCGACTGCCCGCCGACTATCCTCCAAAAAAAAACTTTTCGCATTCCCAATAACACGAATATTTCGTCTTGTTGTCTCCATTTTCCCTTTCATCAGTTTTTTATAAATTTTCATGGTGCGATGCACTTTATTGAATGTATATATGAGAAAATGAGACAACAAGAGGAAATACTGTATACCATTACAACGAAAAAAAAAACAATTTCCATAATGTTGGAAACAGACAAACAGACGGGATTATAGTATTATACCAATTCAATTTGTACCCGGTGGCGTGGTGAGTAATTACGAGGTAACACCGAAAAAAATTAGTTTTACTATCTCTATCATCATATAGATGGAAGTAACTACGATTTTAAAGACAAACAGAAACATTCGCATATTATGCCATGTTATGACCCCAATGAGTCGTAACAAACTCAGAGCCGACTCATCTTAAATATGACCTAGAAACGCGCAGATGGTTTACTGCAATTGGAATTGTAGTTGAGTGAATGAAAAATAGTGTATTAATTAGATCATAAAATCAACTTGTTAATTAATACATGCCTAAAAAGATACACAACTACTTAATGCTACAGAAGACTCCGAAAATGGCTTAGAGTGGATGACGTTTCACGTATATTTGATTTTTTGGGAGTAAGAAGCTTAGGTCTAGAAGGTCAATATAAAATGTCCACCACAACTGCACGTGATGCTCCCTGCTTATTAACCAACGAGACTTTTTCGACCACAAAACAGCGGGGTAACCGAACAGAAGACCGAGAACCTAGAAAATGATGTTCTTTCCATTTACCCGCTACCAATTGTAACGCCCCAGCAAGCCAACATAAGTGACGCACTAGGGTGTTAACAGAAATGCTGACATAGGGATTTTGGGCGGTCAGTTTGCTCCGGCTAGGGATCAGCAGTGTCGTGGGATTTTCCAAAATATATGCCAGCCTGTATTAGACCGCTTACACGAAGAGGGGCAAAAAAATAAAAAAAAACATGTATACTGAGCAAAGAAATGAAAAAAAAACGAAGGATTACCAATGATCAGTCAACCTACCTCAGCTTCTACCTACTAACATTCCAGATCATCCAACTCTTATTTTTTTAATCTCTCATCATTAGACTAGTTTACCACACAACAAAACAATGTGACATCAGATTTCAACATTTTCGGGTTTTATTTCAATACTAGCTGACCCGGCGAACTTCGTACCGCCTCAAATTAATAAATTTTGTATAAAGTTATTATAGCTTAATTAAATTGAGTTTTTTTATTAAGATAAAATGAATTTCTCTCTCTCTCTCTCTCTCTCTCTCTCTCTCTCTTTCTCTGGCACTATATCCCATCAAGAGATTTGGCCGCCTTAAATGAGGTTTAATAATCATATTTTCATTTCGGATAATGACTAATGAGTGATTAATTCATTGATTTTAAACATTCATTGATTTGTCACTACCGGGAACTGAACCCGAGACCTCCGGGGCGGATAAAATGAATACTCCAAATTAATTAAATTCAATCAAAATGAAATATATTTTAATTACATTGAAATGAATGTAATTCACGTGGCAGCAAGGAATTCGTTTTATTGAATTGATTCGAAATGATTCGCGTAGCATTGTTGCACTACTTTCTTTTAAACTATTTCCTGAGTAGGTTGCAATAGGGTCGACTCCCTTCAGTAAAACATCTTGTGATATACGACATTTTTTGTTTTATTGTCAGGTGCGAGAACGAAGAAATCGGATGGTTTGCCGACACGTGAACATGCTATGTACAATTGGCCGTGAAACATTCATTTTCTAGATTCAGGCCACAAACACTCAAGGATGGACCTTGTGATCTGTTGATCGTCATGGCGAATGCAAGACGAATCGGAAATTGAATTCGTTTAAACTCGAATGGCATATCGGTTGAGATCAACAGAACTCTCGGAATGAGAACTTCCTCACCTTTGAACTTTCCTTGAGATTTCTCAAAATAAAACGCGTTCCGTTATATAGTTTTGGTTGTTTCAGGTTTCGTAGCATGATGATTACCGGCAATACACCAACTTTCAGTTGTAAATTGTGCGGGGGCAAGCTAACCAGATCCAATGAGTTTAAAAATTCAGTTGGACAGTTGGTTGCTTCGTCTTTGTTTGTCACACAGTCGATAGATTTGAAGGAATGAAGTGGACCGACGGTTAGATTTTGAATTGTGAAATTTAAGTGATCCCCATTTCTGTTCTTTGCCACAAGAATTACTCGTTCACTCACCCAATTGTGATTTTTGTGGTTAGTAATATTGTTCGGGAACACTTTGTTGATGAGCTCTTCCTTCGTTGAGACAAAATTGTAAAAGTTCTGAGGAAACTAAATAAATCTGTTTGATTCGTCGACCGGAACACGGCCATTACCGATAGTCAGCAATTGCTTGGAGAAATCTTCGGCAGATGGATCGTTTAACCACAGACAATCAAATTAAATTTTTCGTTCGAGGTAAAAAATGAAAACAAAATATATTTCTGACAATTACAATGTCATCGTTGTATCTGTTATTTTTCGTTAAACTGCGTATACGTTTACGCAAAAAAACAAAATATTTTTGGTTGTTTGCGGCTATTTACAGAAAATGAACTCGCAGTTTAAATTTTTACGTTTACATAGAATGAAATATCTCTGTTAGGTTGTCTCTGGTTTAACAATGCAACTCGCATGTTTGTCGTCAGCTAAAGTTTCATCACATAGCGCCACGCAGAGTCGATTATTTGAGGTAAGCGTTTATTTCATCGACAGCGGTCAATCTTGGAATCACTGGTATTTTTTGACGGAAATCGCGAGACAGTTGAATCATTGCGCCTCCAAAACATCTTGAGTCATTGCGTAGATCTTTCATAGTTCGATTGAATGCTTCAAATGCGCCATTGTACATTCATAATCGATGATGATTTTACTGCTACCAAAACTTTCGCCATTGCTGAATGTTTCGCAATGTTGCAAGTCGGGTTTTCAGCCGATTTAAGGTCTAACGACAATTTCAACGCTGAGCAACTGCTACAGCAATATTGGATCTCGCACGAACAGTGGCCAAAATCAATGATATGAGGAATGCCTTGCCAGTTCCACCGGGCGCATCGAAGAAAAATAATCCACCATTTCCATCATGAATTATATAGCTAAGTAGATAAAATAAAAAAATTGGATAAAAAATAAAATGGTACATTTGCATGCAGCCTCCAGTCGGATTCGTATCCAGTACCTTGCGGTTCAAGCGCCGAAGCTTTAACCACTGCACCACTCGTCACATACAAACTACACCTACAAAATTCATATAAAAAAAAAGAATTTTTTATTAGATTTTTGGGGCTTCCCTTTTGAGTTTTTCCGACTTTTCTTTTTTCCTAAACCACCACTGTATTGAGACGAACAAAATAAAAAAAACAAAATGTACTAAATATATGAGAAAATGAATTTTCTTGATAACTTTTTTTGTTGTTGAATTTTTCCGATGTTTTAATAGTTATTATGCTATTCGGAACGGAGTCAAATCCAACAAAACAAAAATCATAAAAATCGGTCCACTCGTTCTTGAGTTATAAATGGTGTAACTAACACGACTTTGTTTTATTTATATAGATTATGCTATTCGGAACGGAGTCAAATCCAACAAAACAAAAATCATAAAAATCGGTCCAGCCGTTCTTGAGTTATAAATGGTGTAACTAACACGACTTTGTTTTATTTATATAGATAATGACCATTAAAAAAAATGTAAATTTAATTGAGAAAAAAATATAATAAATAAAAATAAAAATTATCAAAATAATTATGAATTTAATCAAACAAACTAAACTAAGCAAACTAAATCTAATATCTTAATTATTAAAATTTGTGCACGTAAAAAAAAACTTAAGTTTAATCCTAACTAACCCTAGATGACCTTACTTATAACTCACAAAATTTAGAATAATAATTTATAAACTTAAATTACTTAATTAATAACGTATTAAGGTACCTTAATGCATTTGTGACGCGATGATAATCCACATTTAGCTTTAATTGTAGCTAGCGAAGAAATCCGTTTAAACCGTTTGATGATGTTTCACTTGCAGTGGTTGTAGCTGATGCGTTATTTTCCGTCGCTACTGTATTGATGATTGAATAGTAGCATTTTGTGATTACAATATCGATATTTGTTGTTGTCTACTATGTGTTGCATTAATATTTGTGCTCATGAAAAAATTATTTTAGTTATGTTTCCTAGATTATAAAACTCATGTAATTTTTTTTTTTAAATTTTCTATCACAATGTAATTAATTATTAAATTACGTTTCATTTGGCATATAATTTATAAAAAAATTATCAGGATTTACGTATAAAAAAACGAATTTACTCTGTTGCAAAAGTATTTGTGTTAGCAAAATTCTAAAAAAAAAATCAACAAATGGTGCATTGAAATAACTGTTTCAGCATTTGTTTTTCAAAAATACACGTTTTCAAATAGTTTTGCAAGTTTCATTGAATTGTGAGCATTAAAAATCGTGACAATATGCCAAAAACCTCCGAACTGAGTATTGAAACCCGATGTGCAATTGCGGCAGAATATAATTTGGGAATCTCAGCCGAAGAACTGGCGAAAAAGTACAAGTGCCATAAAAATACCATTTGGTATCAAGTTGGGAAGCAAAATATTTGCGGAACGGTGCAAAATATCGGAGTACGCCAACGACCAAGAATAACTAATGCCAGAGAAAATGCTTACATCACTCGATGTATGCTTACAAATGCACATTTAAGTCAACGAGGTCTCGCTAAAACTTTAAAGGATAACAAAGAACTCCAAATACACCATTCCACAATTTCTCGTCGTTTAAAAGAAGCTGGGGTACAGGCCTATACATGCACCAAAAAGTTTTATATTTCTAAACAAAATAAAATAAAACGGCTGTTGTTCGCAAAGCAGCATATGAACAAGCCCCCCGAATTTTGGAGAAACGTTTTGTTTACTGACGAATCTTCGGTATCGTTAAACGGATCTTGGGGTCGCAAATTTTATTATTCGGAGCCAGAAAAGGTAAACAAACGTCGTGTTTATGCTACACAACGTCAAGGCGATGGAGGAAGTCTTATGGTTTGGGGTTGTATAACCAACCTCGGAGTAGGACCACTAGCAATGGTGTCTGGGAAAATGAACCAAATGGCCTATTTGGAACGCTGAATGATGTAGCATTGGTAGCTGGTTCAAAAATAATTGGGCTTGACTTTATTCTTCAGCACGACAATGCCCCTGCCCATAAAGCATTTATTGTGACCAAGTTTTTAAATGATTTAGACCAACAACGCATAAATTGGCCACCGCAAAGCCCAGATTTAAATATTATAGAAAATGTTTGGGCTTATGTAAAACGAAATATACCATATAGAGTTGGACGAAGCAAGCAGGAGTTATGGGATGAGATTGTTGAGGTGTGGAGTAAAATACCTCTAGAATTTATTTCCAAATTATTTGACAGCATACCCAGACAGTATAAGACTAAATGAGGTCATATTATATAACGGTGGGTAGACTAAATATTAAATTTAAATAAAATCAACAACATAATATAAATTAGTAACGTTTTTTATTAAAACTGTCCCAACACAAATACTTTTGCAACAATAATTTGTAACACAATTACTTTTGCAACAGAGTAAATTCGTTTTTTTATACGTAAATCCTGATAATTTTTTTATAAATTATATATATACATTGTGATAAAAAATATATACATATACATATACATTGTGATAAAAAATTTAAAAAAAAAAATTACATGAGTTTTATAATCTAGGAAACATAACTAAAATAATTTTTTCATGAGCACAAATATTAATGCAACACATAGTATATAGAAATGATAAATGCACGCCTAGCAAAACAAGAAGATAGTATAAGCTATATATAACATAAGCGACTAGATAGGCAAGAATCCACGAATGAGCTTACATCAATGGTATACTACAAATGAACAGTACACTGAGAAGACATTTTTCTAAACATAGAAAAAAAATAGTTACATATATGTCTTGTATCGGGAACTCATTTAACAGAAACTTCATTTATTAATATACGTGACTATGAATGCTATACCATGATATTATCCAGCAGCAAACGCTAGAGGCTACCGAAATTATTAAAAATAATTATACACATTTTGAAGTGTCTGCTATTGAAGAAGTGATTTAGCAAGTTAAAACAATAAAAGTTGAATCAAGCAATAATAGAAATCTCATTATCTCCTCTATTTACTGTCCCCTACACCATCAAATAAAAAAGACTACAGTCGGCTTTTTAAGTCAATAGCAAGTAACTTTATCATAGGCGGTGATTTTAATGTAAAAAATACCTACTGCGGGGATCTAGACTTACAATCTTAAAAAAGAGAAATTGTAGGAGCAATCCACTTGTTGACTTAAATGTTCATGTGAGCAAGCGGCCTTGCGAGTCTTCCCTGTTTTTTATTGTGGATACAACAACTTTAATAATTTCACACCTTTCGCTTTTAACGATAACTTGTTAAATTTAAGTTTTAATTTTAATTTAATTTAGATTTACAATTTGTTCTTATTTGCTGAATCGCACCGATATGACTGACTAATAGAAAAAAAATACATTTTACCCATTTTTCCAAAAATGTCATGTTGGTACGAGTTTGTACCAAATTTATACGAACACATCCCACATCGAGCATAATGTACGCAACCAATATTTGGTACATCTTTTTTCAGTATGTTGAAACAAAATGACATTTCGTGAAAAATGGATGAATATTTACATTTGTAGTTACATTTGTTTGCTACGGTAAGGTAAGTATAAATTCAAAATTACATTTGAATTGAGAACTAATTGATTACATAAATTGTTTAGTTTTAGGAGTACATTCAGCTGCACAAAAATGGTAAGTTGCTATTGCAATAAATAAATGAAATTAATCTTATTCCTAATTTTAGTTTGTTCCGGTTTTGGTTTGTTTACTTGATGTGTTGCAGGGTGAGACAGCAGGATGTAGGTGGGTATATATTTTTTTATGTGTACAGAATCCCGAACATACCGCCTCCCTTGAACCACCAGGTTCAATGATTGATCATGGTTGTGTTTTGTTGGTGTCTATATGTACAGTAGGTTGTGAACTTAAATTATCGTCATTTCTAGTTGGTAGCACGCAGAGTTTAACGATGGGTCGTAATATTTCTACAGCTTGTGCTTTGATGGTGACAACTCGTACCAAACTATCAGATCCCGGATGCACTCTGACGATCTTGCCCAAAGACCACTGACCCACTGCCGAAGTATTACTCCGTATAGCCACGATGTCACAGAGTTTAATTGAAGGCTGCCTCTGTGTCCATTTCAATCGAGGTTGTAGTGTGGTGAGATATTCGTCGTCCCAGCGCCGCCAAAAGTGTTGAGATAGCTGTTGCACCATTTGCCATCTAGTAAGGTGTCCTGGTTTCAACTGCGTGATGTCAGCTTCTGGGATCCTTGTGGCGGGATGCCCAATTAATAAATGAGACGGTGTAAGCACATCAATGTCCGTAGAGCTTATCGAGCATAATGGCCTTCAGTTTAATATGCTCTCGATCTCGGCGAGCAGAGTACCCATTTCTTCGTAGGACAAAATCGTGTTGCCAATTACACGTTGTAGGTGATATTTTGCTGCCTTTACGCTTTATTCCCAGATACCGCCAAAGTGTGGGACCGCAGGAGGGATGAAATACCATGATATACATTGCCTGTGAAATTAAGGAGAGATGAGTTTCGAATTTTTGATTAGTTTGTTAAACTCTTCTCTTA
Source organism: Nephrotoma appendiculata (assembly GCA_947310385.1). NCBI lineage: Eukaryota > Metazoa > Arthropoda > Insecta > Diptera > Tipulidae > Nephrotoma > Nephrotoma appendiculata. The sequence goes on from OX371223.1 coordinate 145,154,339, forward strand.
ACTTGCGCTTTGTGCCAATAAAATTGGTGCCGTTATCACTGTATATTTCTTGGCACACTTGACGTTTAGCCACAAATCGTTTTAATGCACGCAAGTAAGCTTCCGTAGTCAGGTCTCCAACCAGCTCCAAATGAATAGCCTTGGTACTCAGACAGACGAACAGACTAATATACGACTTGAATGCCCTTTGTCCACGTCCCTTTCGCATGTGAACTAGTATGTGTGACCCGCATAATCGACGCCAACCTTTAGAAACGGGCGAATAAGTTCTACTCGAGAGCTTGGCAGGTTTCCCATTAACTGAGTTCTGCCTTGTGCCTTGAATTTAGCACAAACAACGCATGTATTTTTAATCTGACGAACTCAATTTCGACACCTTGGGATCCAATACTCTTGCCTTGAAATGGCCAACGTTAAGGACAGTCCAGCATACTTATTTTCGATATGAATGGTATGTATTATTTTAGGCTGAGTTGAGATTAGGGATCTAAAATTATGGGGTGTTTGGTGAAAAATGATACATCCGCGTATTCTAACCGACCGCCAACGCGAAGAACTTCGAATTTGTCTAAAAATAGATTCACCGTTTTGATAATACTGGTTTTTTTAATTTCCTTGCCGGCTCACAACTGGTCTATTTCTTCAGGATACAATTTACATTGTTCATGTTTGTATAATTTGAACAATGCGTAGAATAACTCTTCTCGTGTTAATCCTACAGTGCACATGGTCTTATTTCTTAATTGTATATATGTATTATGTAGTGGTCATGGAAATCATAATGGGAAGGAAGTGCTATTGCAAAGCTGTACTTCACGGGTGGTGTCAGCACTTAGGTGAGGTTACCAACGGCCTCCAGTACGTTAGAATTTTAGTGAGCTGGCTTACCATTATTTTTTTTTGTGTTTTTTCAAGTTTGATTATCTCAATTTTATATATATATTTATAAGCAGCACCTGCAAGCTTCAAGTATTGTCAGAAAACAAGAACCCTTACTACGGCTGTCACTCTAGCGGGCGAATGTGCTGGTGTTTCTGACCATAATACTTGGAGAATAAAACAAATTTTTTGTTAACCTGTTGATACTTCAGGAACCATGCTCGATGCGAATCATCCATGCTTCTTTAGGTACCAAGGAGGTTACATACTTTCCTTACATTTTGAAGTACACTGCAGCAGCATAAGCTTTCTCGGGTGCGTCAATAAATCCATAAATATGTATAATATGTTGGTTGTAAAGATTCACAAGGTATTTTGATGTCCGACTAAATGGATAACAGCATTTCAGAAATCCGTCCGACCTTCCTTTCGTGTGGAGGAAGCCCATCATCCCAATTAACTTTCAGAGACCATGGAGGTGCCAATAATCCAAGGGAAGGGTGTTATCTTGCAAGCTCCGACATTAACTATCGCTTTGTTGCTGTGCTACTCTTTGGTAGGTTGATTTTATAGCAGGAACAACGCCAGTCCCAGCAATTTGATACATTTATCTTGTTCATCGATGTTTAACGGACTAAATTCTTCCTGGCCTGGTCTGATTCCATTAAAAAAATCAGTAGAATTGAACATCCATATTTTGAGAATGAAGCCACTGATGAATCAGGTTGATCAACTGATCTTGAAACTCGATACCTTCTGATAACTCGTTATCTCCATCTATGGAAAAATCTTTATCTATAATCGGTGCGACTTTTGGATATTGTTGTATCAATTGCGGAAGACGTGTGAATTTTAGGATCAACTAATGTCAGATTTCTGATTGCGGATCAATATCATCTCTAACTTCGTCAGAGATGGACATTCTAGTTTCTTTTTATTTGAAAGTCTTGATGTGAAATGTGGACACTTAATGCAGTTGAGTTTACTTGTAATTTTATTAGATAACGTATAAATTTTAGCTTCATCCCACATTCTCCTTGCCTCAAAATCAGTCTTCTGCAATATAATGAAGATTATTAAAGCATCCCGAGATCTAGTCGATTGATTCAGATCAGTTTCGTCGTTTCGAAAAAATTTGTCTAATGTATCACACAACTTTCTTAATTTCTCAACAGAACTTTTGGCGCATAAGTATGCGCGAAATGTCATCTCTTTTCAAAGCGACTACAAAGCTTTTCATAATTAGCATCAGTTATCGGGATATGTTAAATATTTTTGGTTGCATTATTATCCAAGAAACTTTTGAGGTAGTGGAATTTAGAGGACTATTTTCCGTTTATTTGCCCGATAAATAAATCTTTGCTCAACGATGGCCAGATTTTGTTTGTAAACTTCGTGTTTAGACGTACGACGTATTTACTTTGACCGAAATCGATGTTAGAGAGGTATCATCTAATGCTTCAGCACACTTTGCTTATCCTTCTATAATTATTAATCCTCTCTTGTGAGCACTAAGGTAAGCTGCTTGGATTTTTGTTGAGTCGCCAAAGAAAATCGCAAATATTGGCCTTCCAACCAAAATTATACTAACTACTAAGCGCTTGGTAGAGATAATGCAATAACAACTACACCATCAAGTAGCCGTTGCTTGTGTTACAACAAATTTGATTGACTGTTTGAAATGTAATTATAAAAATGGAAGGAAACACGAGATCGGCCTCCCCCCCCCTCCTCCTTGAATGCCATTGTACCTCATGCAGCTGAACAATAAGATTCTTCAAGCAACATGAACGTGGCTAGGATACATTCTATGTGATGTAACGCCAGTAAGAAAAAATGAAGGATTTCGGGAACGGCTCATCGCACGAGTTAAAAATTAGTGAATGAGGTTTCGATTGCGATGGGTCCTTATTTCTCGAAAATCCGTACAGAGGCTCTTCAGATAGGGCCTCACGTCCCGTTCTTCTTTTTTTTTTTTTTAGAAACGCACGATTTTTATTTCCTTGAGAAACGTTCTCGAGTACCAAAAACCGATTGTGCTAGGTCCTAATTTCACGGAATTTCAGGTGAAGGCCGGGTTCCTTATTCCGGGATTAACGCCTTTTAAATTTTTTTTTTATCTTTAAATGATTATGATAAAATGTGGCGAGATCGGATCTCCGATGTCTAGGAAATGATTACAAGCAGGTCGGATTTCCACAATAATTATTTTGGTAACCATTTTGCACCATGTTGCATGATGTTGCACTGTGTTGCATCATATTGCTCCATGTTGCATTATGTATTAAGATTTTGGCAAAAATTGATGATTGGGTTTTTCGAATGGCAGGAATCGATTTCGATTGGCCCGTATTCATGGGGTTTCTTGGTGAGGCTTGGGGCTTTGTTTTACTTTTATGACTTTCATAAGATTTATCGTAAATTTCATTTGTGGGAATCCTTTGGAATTTGGATGGGCTGTCATCTTGCTATGCGAGCGTCATAACCATAGCAAACAGTTATAATTTTTATTTTCATCTCACCTAAATACCTAAAAAATTTTCATTTTCTACAATATTTTTAGAAAATAGGGGGGACAAAATAAATTTCACTTTTAAAGTATATTCATTATCGAAATTGACTTTGCGATTGTGAAAATTATAAAAATCTGTTATTATCATGAATTTCCATTTTTGTTAATTAAACGGTGAAAATCATTAAAAAAAATCCTCTTAGTCCCTTGACATTCCCAAATTGAATGGAAAAATATTTTAGACCAATATTTTCCGTTTTTCATCTTTATAATTTTTTTTTTCTGGTCCGTTGTATATGTGTGTGAGTGATTCGGGTTTGATGAGATAAGAAAAACGAAATAGAAAGTAAAATAAGAAATAAAAAGAAACGTTGGAAGGTTGAAAAATTTAATTTGATTTGTATTTTCCTGACCGGATAGTTGAATGATATTTAGTTTTTCATTCGTTCAATCGAAGCCCCATACCACCCCTCATCATCATCATCATCATCTTGTTGTTATTATTATGTATTATTATTGGATATTATTAGCAACATGACATTGATTTTTCTTTAGTTACCTTTTGTTATTGTTGTTGTTACTATCATTCCGCCGTATACAAAGTACTTGGGATATATTCGTTTAAATTACACACACTGGGTGGGTGGGCGCTCGTGCAAAACGGATATTCGAATTAAGAGTCTAATATTATACAAAATTACAGATATAATTTGATTACAGCCCAGCATGCGATAAGGTTTTTTATTATGTGGCTTAATAGCAAAAATTTACATGCATAAATCATATAATTTATGTTATAAATGTATATTATGTATAAAGGTGTGTAACACCTGTTGAAAGACTAATGCATATAATTAATCAATACAATATGTTGGGTTGCGTGTAAAAATCAAAATAATTTTCACCACTTGCTTTATGGATTACATAGCACTGATATACCAAATTACCAGGTTGTGAATGTTAATTTGAAAATTATTTATTTAATTTGTTTGTTGTTTGATTTAATTTTGATTACATAATTAAGTTGTTTGAGTAGTTGATTTATTATTATGGGAATAATTATAGTTTACGTTTCAATAGTAAAATTTAATGTTTTTATTTTAGTTATTAACTCAAACGAATTTAATTTTTTCAACAAAAACCAAAATTTAGAGGAAGAGTACTGAGGTCTCCCCACCAAAAAATAGAGGGGTGTTAAGTAAGGCAGATTTATGTACGAATATACAGATCTCGCTCATATGCAAGTGATACCAAGAACAGTATTGCAATTTGGGAGCCACATTTTTAGTTACCTCGTCACTCAGTTTACAAGGATAGGAGCCTACTACGAATGTTTATTTACAGTACATCAATCAATGAAATATTAGCATCAGGCGGATATAAAAATATGTACTGCCAGGCTAATGTGTAAGATGTCGATTAGGAATCCCAACAAAATATATGGCGCCAATAATATAATCCAAGTAAACAAATTCAACTCTACATGTTAAAAACTGTGAGTTATGGAATCATCGCTGTGCTTCGTATCTATAGCAATTCGCGCTATAATTAAACTGTCCCGTATTTATGAAGCAAAATATCCAATTGCAGCTGCTGAGGAAGGATTTTTGTTTGTATGCTATGATAACCAGCTATGATGATTACAAAATCAGAAATTACAATCTATCATCAAATGTCGAATTTATTAAGTGAAGGTGGTTTTAACGTGCATACGAAAATGGATATCCAATGAACAAAATCTATTAAAAATCAAACCAACCAGTAACTTTGAGACTACTGAATCCATTTCGATAGACGTCGATGTCAATGTTACAAAACACTGACTCCATTGGAACCCATCACGAGATCGCTCTCCGGGGCGTACAGGGCGTTTCATCCACTTGGGTTAGTAGCTCTGATTAAGAGCAATTAGTGCAATTAAATCTGTGCAATTAAATCTGTTTTAGTGCAATTAAATCTATATCTATATATTGTCGGCGAGAAATTCAGAATGAGTAAGTCCAAAGTCGTAAATTCTCAAGACACAATTAAAACGTCCTTACTCTCATCTTTACAATTAAATAATTTATTTTTTTGATAGAAATTTTCTTAAAACAGGCTAGGTTTTAAGAAAATTTCTAACAAAAAAGTAAATTATTTAATTGTAAAGATGAGTGTAAGGACGTTTTAATTGTGTCTTGAGAATTTACGACTTTGGACTTACTCATTCTGAATTTCTCGCCGACGATATATAAAAATGGATGTTTGTATATATGTATATTTATATATGTTACCGTTTCACTCCAACACCGTTCAACCGATCGCCATGAAATTTTTACCATGTACAAGTTGCATATCCAGAACCAACCTTACGATATTTTGGAAGGGGCTGGACCCCGGGGTCTAGGGGCTGCGGTACAAATTTTTCCGAAAATTATAATTTTCTTTAAATTTCTACACGAAAATGAGTTTATGGGGCTGGTTATATGAAATTACTGTCATGTTCGAATCCGAGGGGCCCAGCCTTGGATCAAAAATTAATTTTTACATGTATTGATTCAAATATTTGATTATTCCAAAATGACTTCTCAGTCGCTCAACCGATCGCCATGAAATGTTTACCATGCAAATGTGGCATGTTCAGGACCAATCTTACAATATTGTGAAAGGGGCTGGACCCCGGAGTCTAGGGGCCATGGTACAAATTTTTTCAAAAATTTAAATTTTTTTACGAGAATGAGTTTTAGAAAGGGGTTATATGAAATAAGAGACATGTTCGAATTCGGGGGGTCCGCTTTTGGATCAAAAATTCATTTTTACACACTGAAAAAAATATTTTAATGTACACCGTTTATTAAATATTTTACTAGAATAATTCATAAAATACATGAATTAATTCTTTATCACAAAGAAATAGTAGAAAATGCTGTTTATCATTTTACAATGTGTTTATTAATGTAATAAATGGCTGTTTGTTAAAATAGATTCAGTAGTTTTCCCGTTTGTTGATAAAATTTAAAAAAGTTTTTTATCAATTTATTAACTTTTTTATAAATCTATGAACTATTTTATTAAAAGTAAAATATTCAAAAAAATACAATAGATTAACTTTTTTTTATTAAAATTTATGAATTCTTCATACGTTAATGTAAAATTTTGTAATTTCGTTTCTTCAAGCAATTAATTTATTTATAACTATTATGACGTATTTTATTGAATAGTTATTAAACTGTGATGTTCGAAAACCATTTAAAAAATTTTGTGCACGTAATGAATGGGTTCGTTACAATAATAAATTTTAACAAATGTGTCACATATCCAGTCTAACCCTTTCCAACAACAAATAAGAAACACACAGCAATGGCAACAATAGGCAACTTACATACCTGTAATCCCAAACCCATAATTTCACACTATACAGACCACCCCGAAATAATTACACTCAAAAATATTGCACACATTGTAAAAAAACCATTGGACAAATTTTTAAAGGATGGATGAGTGAATTTTTCGGTGCCTGAAACTCCAGCTTAACACAAAACACCGAATCTTGTTTGGGCCAACAAAAAACGAATAAACTAACGGAACATTTTTAAAATATTCGTATCAACACGATAGTACGAAATGAAAATTTCGTAACAAAGATTAACTTAGTTATGTGAAAGTTAGTTTCATTATGTGAAACCTTGCAATCGGCCAAACTTTACACAACACAAAAATTCGCCGATCATTCGCTTCTTCTGGTCTATGATAATTCATAATATTTCCTTCGCATGCTTATTACAAGCTTATTACTTTCGCATAATATTACATTATCATTACCATTACACTTTTCTTATTAATGTTAAATGTCTAAGGAGCCAAACCTGAAGGTCTAAAATCTTTAGTATACTTGTATAATACCAAACATTAAAGAAGAGCAATGATTTGTCTTTACTCCAGGACATACTTATATAATACTCTATAATATTTGTCTTAGATATTGATTGAAGTAGCCGTTTTTTTGTTAGTAAGTGGTAAAATTTCCACATACATTATGTTTGGAATATTTGCATGCTGAAGGCAGCGGGCCAATAGTCGGGTAAATCGTTTATTATGGTAAAAATCGGATTTAGAACAGATTTTTCGATCAGTTTGCCATAGAGTTTTTGACAAATAGATGAATTTACCGAAAAATTTACTTAAAAGTGACTTTTACCCAACTATTGGCCCACAGCCTAATTAATATTTTGTGTACCACAAGTTGCTAAAAATAATATTTCTCAGACATAAACATTGAGCGCTTACAGGTCCCCATGATTCACATCATGATTAGTAAAACCATCGCCAATTTGATTTGAAAATTTTATAGTTCTAAATATTTTCATTATGTTGTCTGTTGATTTTACTCAACACGTTCCCAACTGTTGGGTGCCGTCGCCGTGAAAGTGCCCATTTTAATAAACTCGGAAACTTGGCAAATTGACAATTAAAAAACAAAGAAGACTTGAAAAATGAATTTATTTTAACGCATTCTTCGCTATCTTCATATTATAGTGAATTCCTAAAAGCAATCACAATAAAAATTAACGTCTTGGGACTTCTATTGCATGTTTACCATCCGATCACTCTAACGGATTATTACAGATCTTAGCGATGGCATTTTTCGTATCTTTTTTTTTTAATTCTCTGAAAATTATCGAAGCCCATGATCCCAGAATTGTGTATTGGATTCAACAGTAAAATTGAAAATATTAATTAATTGAACGTTCAACGACGCAGAAAACAGATTCAAAATATCAATTAATGAAATTTTAAAAATTATGAATTGGTTTATTAATATCGTAAAATAAGGTCATAAATTTATTTAATGGGAGATTGTTACTCACCTAGAGAGAATATATCTCTATATTATGTATAGTTTTAATAAAGTAGTTAACATCTCAATAAATATATTTATGAACTTATTAGTACGATATACATTATTTTATAAACCAATTCTTTATTATTATAAATCTATTAATTGATATTTCGTATAAATTGTCCGAATCGTTGAAAGTGTACATCAAGTAATAATCACGTTCATGTGTGCAGTAAATAAATTCATTAATCTAATAAACGTATTTATACACAATCCGAGAATCACGGCGTACAGTAACTTTCAGAGATTAGTTGTTTAAATATTGCCGTGGTGAACAGATGACCTACAATTTTTGTGTTTTTTGTGGTGTATTAAAAGGTTAAAACAGTGATAAAATGTATCTAAAAGTGAACAATTATTAGAAAATTTAGGCAAAAATTACATAGTGCTGCTATTTCTTTTAATATCGAGTTTTTGTTATGTATAATTTTGGAGAGATTATTGCATCACAAGGCGGATTTGTGAACAGAAAGTGAGTTATATTATCGAAAGGTAAAATATTGAAAAAATTTCTATAAAATCCTTATTTAAGGTGATGAATGAAATAAGTGTAAAAAAAAATTGTGCTGGTGATTTAGTGTAAAATATAAGTATATTAACATATCTATGTATAAACGTACAGCCATCCCCCGATTTACACGGTAGATTGGTTCCGCAGAAAACCGTGTAAATCCGAAAATCGAAAATGCGATTTTTGTATGAAAAACCGTTTAAATCGAAAAAAATACAATAATATTCTTAAATTATCGTTTGGGTTTTAATAATTTACTTTGTTGTTTTATTGTGATTGTTCTGTACATTGGTCTATTTTAAGTACTCTCGAATAAAATACACATTCGTAGGAAATTCTTCCATTTAGCGTCAATCTGCGTGGTACCGACTATAATAATCGACACTTACTTATACACAATCAACTTCCCAACCACCTCATACTTTATCTTTCCATTAGCGCTAAATTTGAATTTTTGACTAATAGATAAAAAATTTGTAAGAATCAGCCAAAAATTCAAATTTATCCGCGATTTAGCGTTAATGGCGTAAGTATGAGGTGGTTGGGAAGTTGATTGTGTATAAGTAAGTGTCGATTATTATAGTCGTTGTCACGCAGATTGTCGCTAAATGGAAGAATTTTCTACGATTGTGGATTTAATTCGAGAGTACTGAAAATAGATCAATGTACGAAACAATCGCAATAAAATCATTACAATAAAAATACAAAGTAAAATCTAAAAATTCGCAAACACGAAAAGTTAGTTGTGAGAACGGATTATAGCGAAAAATTTGAAAGAATCGAGTTTCGTCTGCTAAGCAGTAATTCGCTAGTAATACAACTACATGGTATTGTTCTATATATTTAGACAATATTCTAATGTAAATAATACCACGTCAGTCGTCGCGACCTGATTTTTTCAAACCAATAATCTCATCCGTTCCAAACAGATTGTGAATCTTACAAATTCTCTATCTATAAATCAAAAATTCAAATTTAATAATTCATTTATTTAAAGATAAAATTTATATAAAACATTAGAAAAAACAAATAAAAACTTAAAAATATAATTATTATTTTTTGTTTTTTCAAACCGTGGTAAAGCGAAATCGTGTAAAAACGTATCGTGTAAATCGGGGGATGAGTACACACCTAAAACAATATCTGTCGTTACTTTTAATATTGTATATTATTTTAAATTTAGATGTATTGCCTTATTGGTGCCTAATTGCTAATTTTGAATTTTTATTTATTTTTATGAAACGTCAACAAATTAGTGTAGATCTCAAGCACACTATGGATCAAGCGTCTCAATACATATTTAGGTAAATTTGGTGAACAGGGAAAGGAAAGAGGCACACGCGATTTATATGCTACTTCGGCACGGATCTTGAAGCCTTCCAACTTTTGGTAGAGATTCCAAATAAAGATGCTGATCAGGCTACTTCAAATTCTAATAACAATGTTTTAAAGCTTTGCTTTTGACAAAGGAATTAGAATGCCTATAGGATGATTTTATAAGTTAGTATTCAATTATCTTACAGCGTATAAATATAATTTTAAACTTAAAATCTCATTATATTTTGCAGAAGAACTTAAGCTGCCTTGAGGAAAGAAGTAGCAAAAACCGACCGAAGAATGAAACCACTCCTAATTTTACTGGTCCGAAATGGCTGCTTTCAAGTTTTTGCAACCAACAACATTAGAATAAAGGGAAGAGATTAAACTTAATTTTCTACGTATCTTTTTATGTTTTTATTTACGTGCAATTTTTTTTTGATATTTAATTCAATTATAATTTACACATTTAAAAATGAACTCATTAACTAATTATTTTTTTTATTATTACAGTAGTGTAAGCTACCATATCAATGACAAATTTTTAGAAAACTTTTAATTATCTGATTATGGTCATGGTAGTTTGCACTACCAAATATAAATTTTTAAGTAAAATTAAAATTAGGCGATTTTGCAATTTTGTTCCTTCTAGTCTACTAGAAAGAAATATATATAAAAAATTGAATATGTATTTAAAAGTGAATTATGTTGTAAATAAAGAACTATACAGAATAAATTTGAAAACAATTTTTTACTTAACCCTCCTCCTAACCGTCCTCTAAAATTTGCATAATTGTATATATATATATATATATATATATATATATATATATATATATATATATATATATATATATATATATATATATATATATATATAATAAATAATAAAAACTGAACATTAATTTAATTAAAGCCAACATAAATCAATGTATAAAATTAATTAATTTCGTTACTTTTCTAATCAAATTTTGATAAATTTATACGTTGTTAGATTTAAGTTGTTTAATAATTAAACAAAAATAAACATTATTTCAATAAATAAATTTACAAAAACTAACACAAAATATATATTAATTTAATAAATACTTTACATTAGTATAATTAAAATGCTTCAATCAATACATAGTATTAATAAATTTCATTGTTTTTTAATAAAATTTCTATAAATTCTTACATTGTTACGATTAATCTTTTTAATGATTCAGGAAAAAAATAATTTTATCAATGTAAAAATTTATAAATTATGTTTAGAAAAGTTATGAAATTAATAAATATTATACATTAATTTAACTAAAATAGATTGAATCAATGTACAGCATTAATCAATTTCTTTTGCAAATTCGTTAAATTAATACATGAATATAATTAAATGTTTTATTACAATTATTGATTGTTTCATTATTTAATTTTTTCTACTTTAATAAAAACGTACGTTAAGGGAATTAACAATTTATAAATTAATAAAGGCAATCAAAAGCTGAAAATTTGCATTAATAATATTAATAAACACGTTCACAGGAACCATATTAATAACAAAATTTATTGTAACAATATTTTTTTTTATTGTATAAGTGTTTTTCAGTGCATGTAAAGATACAATTATTTGATTGTTCTGAAATAACGCCTTAGCCGCTTTACCGATCGCCATGAAATTTTTACCATGTACATGTTGCATGTTCATAACCAAGCACACGATACTTTTGAAGGGGCTGGACCCCGGGGTCTAGGGGCCATGGTACAAACTTTTTCTCAAATTTCAATTTTTTTAAGATTTTTTGACGGGAATAACTTTAGGAAAGAGATTATATGAAATTAGTGACATGCTCCAACCCGGAAGTCAACCCTGGATCAAGAATTCATTTTTACATGTATAGATACAATTATTTAAATGTTCCGAAATAGCGCCTTAGCCGCAAATTTAGACACCAAAAAGGATATTTAGCGTGCGATTGTTATACACAAATCATACCTCTACTATAATTGATTTAATTATTCAAATTAATTTTATTAATTTAAATTTAAGACAATCTTTCATCACTTTAACTGAAGACAAATCTCTGAACACTTATATTATCCACACTAATAATCCATTTTTACTGGTTTGACATGTACTGTTTAGTGATATCCTATTTATCATATCCTGTTTTGAAATGTACCATAGTCAGCGAGTTCTAATTTCCACATAACTTCAGAAATAATTAACATTCCATTTTAATCCACTATTGCAACCGGCGGCTTTTAATGAAAATAGTAGTTAATAAATATTAATATAGTTAATAAATATTCTAGAAAAAGACGACCAAAAATCTACGTTGGTTGCGAAAAACTAATCACCACAGCAAGCGACACTCAACCGGCATTATTCTATACAATTACGCGGGAAAACTAAATTATGTGTTGGTATAGGTTTTCAAAATGTGTATAAGAAGATTCTTTTATGAAGCAAATAAGAAATGTTTATGTATACATGTACTTTTTTGTAATATGAAATGGTTGTATCATATATGATTAAATATGCATGGAAGGGTTAACACCTTTACTACTAAACCCGGAATATTTATCTAAAAAAAAAATCCTTGAAAGATTAGAGTTTGATTGTATTTATATACATTTAAATGATGAGTGGTCTGCATAAAAACAACTTGAAGGCGAAACACATTTATGGCTCCTATTTTTTTATTTTCCTTATATTTATTATGTAGACAAACGTTGAAAAAGTAAAATTGTTGAATCTAAACAAAAAATAGAAGCTAACTCTTTCAGTTCCGTATGTAAACCGATGAGTAAAAAATACATTGCCCCGCTTTTAAAGTAAGTGCATTCAAAACGGTAAAAATACCCGGCGCGCTTTTAAACAACAGTTCTCGAGACGGGTATTTTTACCCGCCCCGCTTATAGTGTGTTAATATAAAATCAAGAATCAGCAAATCAGAAAAAATTATTATGTTCTGTTGTTATATTATATAATTACGTATACATGTTTAGCTGGTCTTAACACTATGAAATTTTCAAATCAAATTGGCGATGATTTGACTAATCATGACAGTGGACCTGAAATCGCCCATTGTCATTTTCGTTTGTACAAACGTGGTATTTATCTTGCTGCCATTAAATTGGATATTTGGGTATTATTAATTCACTGGTTTATGCTATTTGAATTGTGTGCATTGCTACCATAAACGGTACCATTATTATAATCATATGAAGTTGGGTGTGGTTTTTACGATTTCGATAGTTTTTTCCAGAAATTTTTAAGTATGACAAGTGCAATACTCAAATTGGATTGCAGAATTGAGATTGATTAAATCTGTAAGTTAATTTTTGTTGATTAATGATTTGAAAGTAAATGAGTCAAATGAATCTTTGTAATGTTAAGGAATTGATTTTTGATTAAAATGCCGACTATCAGACGACTAGGATGAACAAACCGTAATTCACAAAGAATACACGATGTCCGTGAGAATGAAATGTAAGGAATGAAATGAACAGAGACGTGATCATATCGGACAAGTTCATGCTGCACGAGCAAATCGCGCTGTTTTCAATTATGACTCTACAATCGCCCACAAAGATCTTCATTGTCTTGGTATTGGAGCATTGTCTGCCGTGTGCTTACTTTTCCAAGCATTGAAATTCCAAGCAGAAACGCCAGGGCTATGCTGTGCCAATGGCAAAGACAACTTGGCGGTTTTGATTTCGTCACCGAAGAAATACACACAACTGTACAATCAATGCTTTAACTTGACGTCATTTGGAACCGATGTTGTTGTTCGTCGTCAACGCGGCTACAATCCCACTTATAAGGTAATGACGTCACCACGTATTCATCATTTCGATAATTTTGAACGATTGTACTCATAATATTCAAAATTACTCTCTATTGTATAGATTCAAGGGAAAACTTATCATCGAAGCAGAGCGTTGATGCCATCAGCAAATGAAGAACCCAAGTTCCTTCAAATTCACTTCTTGGAAATTCCGAATTTGAATAAAGTTGTCGTCTTGCGCATTCAATGCGTAAAAACGAAAGATAGTCAGAGGACTTCAATGTCTTTTGCATGAACACAATGCGCTGGTTTGTTTATTTAAAACTGCTTTAGAGATAATGTCCTCCGATGATCACAAAATAATCATCAGAGCAGACAAAAGACCAACCGGAGGCCATGCACGTCAGTACAATGCTCCCACTATCGACGAAGTCGCAGTTGTGAATTTTGGCGAAAATGTGGCATCCCGTGATTGCAAGAATACAAAATTATCATCTAGGACGAGTGCACAATGGCACATACACGATCATTGGATGCGTTCAATCGAACGATGAAGGATTTACAAAGTGACCCAAAATGTTTTGGTGGAGGGATGATTCTGTTGACCAGCGACTTTCATCAAAAGCTATCTGTCATTCCGAGATCAACAGCTGCAGATGAACTCAACGCATGTCTGAAATCGTCGACATTGTGGGGCTATGTGAGAAAATTGCAGTTGACCACAGCTGATTTTTCCAAACAACAGTGGGCGCTTGGCAATGGTGAAATTCCTGTTGATGTTTCGACCGGATTGATTTCGTTTCCTTCGAATTTTTGAATGTTTACAACGTCGAAGGAAGAGCTTATCACGAAAGTGTTTCCGGACATCCGCCGGAATTATATGAATCGCGATTGGCTCAGCGAACTTTTGAGTTTGGCAGCGAAGAACAAGGATGTAGACCTGAATTTTTTGATTCAAAATCAAATCGCAGGGAAAATGCATTGTTACAAATCCGTTGACTGTGTGACCAATCAAGAGAAACCAACCAACTATCCGACAGAGTTTTTGAATGAATACGCTTGATTTGCCGAAAATACCTTCGCATAACTTGATGATGAAGGTCGGATCTGTGATAATCATGTGCCGCAATCTGAACCATCCGAGATTGTGTAACGAGACGCGATTGGCTCTGAAGAAACTGATGAACAATGTGATTCAAGCGGCGATCATCACAGGCAAATTCAAAGGAGAGGATGTTCTAATTTCGAGAATTCCTCTGATTCCAACTGACAGGCTGTTGGACTTCATGTGCATTTAGTTCCCCGTTCGTTTGGGCTTCACTATGACGGGGTGTGTGGAATAAATCTCGATTTACCGTGTTTTTCTCATGGTCAGTTGTACATCGCGTGTTCGAGAGTTGGCAAACCATCATCGTTGTTTATTTACGCGCCGGACAAAAAACCGAAAAATATTGTTTAATTTATTGTATTGATTCCATTTAATTCCATTCGAATAAAATAAATCGAATTCTTTTGAATTCCAACTGCTCCAATTCATTTGCACACTGAGAGAAAAATCCAAAAAATAACTCAATTTTTGATAGATGCCTGAGTTTCAATCTATATTTCATTCAATTTTTAATATACATTAGTGTTGAACTCGATGAAAGAGTGAATGGAATGTATACTCAACTCAAACATCTATTGAGAATCGAGTTAAGTTGTTTGAGTTTTTCTCTCATTAAAATAAATTTTCGTGAAGGACAAAATTATTTGCCCAGAACGAAATAATTTGGGGAGGAACGAAATTCGTCAGGTCAGCTAGTCAGCTATAAATCTCGAATAGCACCAATAAAAATTGTCACTTTACCTCGTCTAGAATTTTGTGCCGCTGTTCTCGGAACCAAACTATTCAAGTATTTAAATCAAGCTCTCGATCTATCATTTACTAAGGTTTATTCTTGGATTATTTCCGAGGGGGTTTTAGCATGGATAAACAAATCTAACTAGCTTTTTACCTCAGTTACCTCAATCATATATAAATTCTTTCGCCATTTCCCTAGTCCCGGGAAATAACCAGAATAGTGACACTGCCACAGCATATCACCTGATTTTGGAGGTTTATGGGAGGCAATTTTAATATATTATACGCAGCTGTTGTTGAAGTGAATTGGTACTATCCGTTAACCTATGAGGAGTTATATGCCGTCAGCATACAAATTCAAGTAATTTTAAATTACCGCCCAATAGGTTGTTACAGGCTGGCTACTGCCAACCTGCAGATATTCACTAAGCGCATGCAGAGGCCTCCACGGTGATTTTTTGCCGACTACGTTCTCAGGGAGAAGTGCTAAGGTCGTGGGGTTTGAGGCTTGCATGTGCTTCTGGCTTACACTGTAATAACAGAAACTTAGGGGAACGCAAATAATAATAAAACCGAGTTCCGCCGAAATTCGTCGGACGGAACCTGAGGAACGAACAACTCAACAATTATAAAAGGGAGAGAGGTGCCCCGGTGCGCGCATCCATTCGAACTCAAACAAGGTCGAGCCCTGGTTACGAAATTGGATGCGGGCACCAAGGGACCACAAACACTATGCCGACACAGAGGGAGTCTCCGCTCCCATCATACCGACCGAAAAAAATTTAATATTTCATTTTATTATTTTTTTTTCTTTTTAAAAAGGAAAACACAAGAAAACCACTTCCCAAAAAAAAGAAAAGGAGGGAACGAGAGAGAGAGCGAGAGAGAGAACAGCAATGCGCATCGAGCGTGCACCCGCTGTGCGGTGCTCGATTACAAAATTTAAATTTTAATAAATGTAAATATATATAAAAAAAAATGAAAAATGAAATCAAATAAAATTAAAATAAAAAAATGGTACCTTAATTAATTATAAAAACCGTTGCGGCCTTGGTACCGTTCCGTTGCGGCAGACCACCGATAAAAATACAATAGCCGGTTGGCCACCGTTCCGTTGCGGCAGACCACCGAAAAATAAAACACAATAGCCGGTTGGCTACCGTTGCGTTGCGGCAGACCACCAATAAATAAACACCATAGCTGGTTGGCTACCGTTGCGTTGCGGGGCCTCTCCCCGATACCAATAAAAACGAGGTGCCGGTTGGCAACCCGTATGTGTTACTACGGCTGGCCTCAACTGGCCGCCGAATCCGCCCCCCGCCGTGTGACCGCCACTGGTCACCCAAAATAAAACAACGTTGGGCGTTGGCTCGCCGAAAACAGAAGATTTGAATGGCCTCAACTGGCCACCATAAAAACCTTTGATAAATAGGAAATCGGTACCCGTTGATAAATCGTTGATTCGTTGATAAATTCGATACCTGTTTTCAATCGGTACCCATTGTTAATTGAATTATCACACTATCCGCAAATAAAAAAATGGCGAGGCTCTGTTGTACTAAATCCCGTACTAAACCGCCGTTGGTCTCTACACCTCGTAAATTTCCTTTCGTCTTAAACCGAAGAAATTAGGCTGCAACAAACACAAAGCGCCTCCGAAAAAAAATTAGTCCGCTTGAATATATTTAAGTAGGACTGATCGTCTCTCGTATCTAATTCATGATCTACAAAATGACTATGACAAGGTTGAAAGGTCAAAATAACGTATCCAAAAACACTTGAACGGTTCGAGAAAATAAGAACCAAATCCAAATTGTGACACGCGATTTAACTGAAAAGCACTTTGCACATTTCGTATTGATTAAAAACTATATAATCACAAACTGTTTATCATCAAATGCAAATTTTTATCTACATTCGTGCACTACGTCACCACCAAAAAGGAAAATGGAATTCAAATGAAAAAAATCCAACTTATAAAGAATTTAAGTACTTTTTATTTAACACATCATTCATTTTAAATGTTTAACACTTTCATTTTATAAATAAAGAACACATTTCTCGAGATTTAGGAACATAATTATGTAATTATATAAAGTAACTATTGCATTATGCGGCCAAACGCCGAAAACTTTTATCAATATAAAAAAAACTGACTGCAATATGCAAAGAAGTTAAACTCAACTATCTTTTACCAAAATCACAAACTCAATGTCATCATACAAAAAATTCGAGCCCCGCACAACTCGTAAAACGTTTTAGAAGAAATTAATCTCTCTTCTCTGTCTCTCCTTTATATCAAATTTTCGTTGGTACAAAAGAGAGACATATAAGAAAAAACATTTTTTCCAAAACGTTTTACTTTGCACACACTCGATGCGCATTGTTCTCTCTTTCTCGTCTTCTCTTCACCTCCGCGCCACCACACGATGGGGAACAAAACAAAACGTCGCGGGTGCGTTCACAGACAAACACAGAGGTGAATAAAAACATAAGAGAAGATGGGCGAAACGAAGACAACAACCGGGGTGAATAAAATAACACAAAAATCGTCGTTGCGACCATACAGTCGTAACAAGGTTTACGGGGGGCGAAGTCCGAGATTCATTCCTCCTTGAGGTGCCTCCTGGGTAATTCTAAATGAATCAGGTAGTATGACGGTGTAGTGGAGACGATCATGAAAAATTCTATTTATAGTCATGGACACTACATGTCGGGGCGAGTAATAGGCGCCTCAAAACCAATACCAAATCAGCGTATGTTCACCAGGTCTTGTATCAAGCGGCTCGCTATATAAATGTGGTCACAGAAGGAGTGGATGCCTTAAGATTAACATCAGTATACGTGACCCACACACGTAGTAAGCGGATTGAGCGGCAGGCCAACAACCTTCCCTCATAAACTTAATAAGTTATGAACCCTCAAAGGCCTTGGATTACCATATTGGATTCATCACAAGCTCGACCTCGGAAACTGTACACGAATAACGCTTTAAAAATGGGAACATGGAAGGTGCTTAGTCTCTTAAGACCTGGATATCTCCAGAACCTGTCGAACCAAGCAAAGAGTTACACATTAGACGTACTTGCACTACAAGAGCTTAGATGGTCTGGGAGTGGGATCCATGACACCACCAATGGTTACACTCTTCATGACAGCGGCCTTCAGAACGGAGGAGAATTTGGAGTTAGCTTCATCATCCATCGGTACTTGAATCATCATATCATCGATTTCCGCCCTATACACATGTGGATATGGAAGGTCAGACTTCGCACTAAGAAATTTAACATCACGATCGTTAATGTGCATGCACTCACCGAATATAAATCTGATGACATCAAAGATCTATTCTTTGTCAAGCTGGAGCAAGTAATAACATACCGTACCACGATATTAAAATCATCGCGGGCAACTTTAATGCAAAAATCGGTAGGAGTGCAGAAAATACATCGCACATCGGTCCTTACAGCCTGCACCTAACTAGTAACAACAACGGCCAACGCGTCATCGATCTGGCAATAATGTACAACTTAGTTGTATGTATCAAGTACGTTTTTTCATAAGAGAATTCACAAAGTAACGTGGAGATCGAATGATGGAAGAACGCAAAACCAAATCGATCACGTCATGGCGTCTAAGAGACACTCAGCCTAGGGTACTCAGACGGCTTCGGTTGTCTCTGTGTACACATAGGTAATATCAAAGTAGCCGCTTCCTCATGTACTGCTTTGGCACAGTGCTACCGGACACCAAATGCCAGTGGAATAAATTGGCTAAAACAAACAATGAGTACAAAAAACGCTCTTCGGAGGCAGGCGAAATAGATTCTGGGGGGGCCATCATTGTTTAACCCATTTGGACGATGTTCCAAATTACCAAGATCACCAAGATCTTCAACTGAAAATATATTTCAGTACGAGAAAGAAAATACCGTGAACAACTAAGAGAAATAAAGCAATTTACAACTAAATTGAAAGAAGAATTCACAAATTTAAAGAAAGAAAATGAAGAACTCAAAACAGCAGTTGAAACACGCGTTTCAACACTTGGGACGACACTTAGCCCTACAATCGATGATGACATTAATCCAATCCATTCGGATGAACAAGAATTAGAAAGAGAAACAAATTGGATGTTGAAACGGAGTAAAAGACCAAGTAAGAAAAGGAAAGCTCAACACTCCCCAGAAATGGCAGAAACTTTACCATCAACTTCAAAAGAGGTAACTCTACAACTAGCTCTATAACAACAACCAGCCAAACCAAAAAAAAAAAATCACTTAAACCAGAAGTAGAAAAATCACTCAAACGACAACCAGCTCAACGAAATGAAACACAGCCGATGGTAAAAGCCCAACCACCGATTTTTATAATAGGAGTAACCACCTACTCAGAAATCCAAAGTGTAATGAGTAATATTACGGAACAAGAGTATAAAATTACTGCTCTGAACGATAATGTGTGGAAAATCAACACTTCAAATCCAAACGCATACAGAAACTTGTCAATGAAGCTGAATAGGGAAAAATATCAGTGGTACACGTACGAAAATAAAAACGATCGTCCCATCAAGGCCATGGCAAGAGGGCTACATCCAACCTGTGAAATTAATTCAATATTGGAGGATCTAGAAAATAAAGGATTTAAAATCCGTGATGCCGTGAACATTATTAAAAAAAGAGAGACGTAGCGGGAAGTTGTTCCTGTTCATGCTACCGTTTGATAACTCCGAGCAAATAAAAAAATGTACAATATAACTCGACATGCGAGTAAAGATCGAAGCTGTTAAAAAAGGCACAGTACAAGAATAGTACAATGTAAAAAATGCCAAGGCTATAACCATACGCAACGATTATGCGCGCGCGAACCAAGATGTGTGAAATGTGCTGAAAAGCACCCAACGCAAACTTGCAAACTATCTAAAGAACAACCAGCAAAATGTATAAATTATAATGGGCAGCATCCAGCCAGCTACCGAGGATGTGAGGTTGTCAAGCAGCTACAGAAAATGAGGGATCAGGCACGCAAAGTCACTTTTTAATCATCCAAACAAGGATCAAAGAAGAAATAAAGCATCTATGCGTAGGCCGCTTCGAATTCGAAATAAAATGAGACGATCGGTACCGAAAATTTCAAAAACACTGTCCAAACAATTTTAAAGAGCCTTGAGGAACAGAATAAACTAAATAATTCTGGATCGACTTAATATGCTGGAAATACCAAGCTCCAAAATAGTTAAACATAAATAATGTATGCAATAAATAGTTCAATTCATAATTCCGGAGCAGAAACCAGACATCAAAACTACTCATTAAGAATAGCCATATGGAATGCAAACGGACCTAGAAGAATTAGAACTATTTTTAAATACCGAGAAAATTGATATATGCTTGCAGCAGTTCCTATGTACCGATCCGGATATATAGTTGTTACCATACCACACACCCTGCAGAACGAGGAAGAGGAGGGTGAGCTATATTTATTAGGGATAATATCAAACATCATGACGAATTAAAAATAGAAAAAGAATCCATGCAAGTAACCACCGTTGCCCCCACGGTATAACCTAAAGAAAGAAGACTACATTTAGTTCCAGAAATTAGGAACTAGTAATTTCACTATCGGAGGTGACTTTAATGCAAAAAATATCTGCTGGGGTTCAAGATTAAATAATAACTGCGAATTTTACTCAGGAGGGAAACCAACGTACTGGCCAACTGATCCTAACAACATCCGACAAAATCCCAGACCTTATAGATTTCTGACTTCGCTAAGGACATATCGGAACGCTACATCTTCTTAGAAAATGTTGAAAGTCTAACATCTGATCATTCTCCTGTTATTATGACGATTAGTGAAAATGTAATAGAAAAAAAATTCACCGCAGCTGACAAACAACAAAACAAATTGGGAACTGTTTAAGCAGTTGGTAGAGGAAAAAATAGAACTTCAAGTCCCAAACTTAGACAAGCTCGTTGATATCATTTAATTTGGGACTCATCCAGGAAAGAAAACTCCGTTATTTACCCAATAGAAGTCAGAGAACTAGTGCAGGAAAAACAAAAAGCCCAAATGAAATGGCAGAATACGTTTGCACCGCAAGATAAAACCAATTTAAACAACTTGGCATCAAACTTAAGGCACTCATTAACAGCAGTGAAAATTAAACAATTGGAAAATACATTTGTTATCTAGCTCCAACTAAAGATACTGACTATTCCCTCTGGAAAGCAACAAAAGGGTTAAAACAACCAAAAACGCAGATCCCCTAATCAAAACAAACGATGTGAAAGGGGCTAGAAGTGCGAAAGATAAAGCTGACCTGTTTGCGGAACATCTTGAAGAAGCATTTCTACCTCTAGGTCGGCAGATCAGTTACGAAAATACTATTGATACTCCCAGAATATCTGATTTCGATGATATCAAGCCTGTAACATTAAAAGAACGTAAATCTGAAATAGAACATAGAAGCAAAGCAAGCTGTGCTGTGGTTACGATCTGATAACAGGGCATTTAATAAAAGAGCTGCCTGAAAAAGATACCCGTAAATTATTACACATAATCAATGCGATCCTCAGGAAAAAGCATGTGCCAATGCAGTGGAAAGTATCAGAAGTAATAATGATCCCGAAACTGGGCAAGCCACCGAACCAACACTGTTCTACCAACACTAGCGAAATTGTTTGAGAGACTGTTGCTCAAAAGATTGAAAAGAACCATAGAACAAAGAAACCTTATCCCAGAATATCAGTTTGGTTTCAGAGAGAAACACTCAACTATTGAGCAGGTATCTGCCGAATACCCCACAGCAAGGGAAGTAGACGCAGCTATTACTCGATCCTCCGTTGAAATTCCATTTAAAACTTTTTCGTAATAATTATGAAAAATTAACGTATCAAAATGGGACACTCTGACTGTTATTAACTAGATGCGGTACCACAACCGACCGGTGTGGTGTGGTGGTTGTTGAAGAAGAGAAATTTATTTTTGTTTTATAAAATATAGTTACAAAACTGTTTATCTATTTTCCACCGAGTGTTGTCAAATCGCTTAGTGGATTATAATTTAACAGCCACTAGATGGCAATTATTGGGTATTAAACGCACCTTTATTGTAGTTAGGTGTTGAACCAATAATTTGGAAGTTTGGATTTTTTCGAAATTGGACAGCTTTTATCTATTTGGCTTATAGGTGGCTAAGTGCCAAAATCTTCAGGAGTGGCCCAAAAGAGTCTTCATTTTCGATGCATCCTAACGACTCCAACAGACATTAAGGTATCTTATTGTGATCATATGGGAATGCGGATTCTTTTCGTTTTCACCTCAGCACTTAATTCCGATGAGATCATAGAGATTTGACAGTCCATCTGTATTTGATTATTTCTGAGACGATTCCATCGAGAAATCCTTAGTGCCTTCACATTTTTGAATTGAAAGATAAAACTCAATCCATCATTTCTCATCAATTCTATTAAATTCCAGGATTTCAACAGCGTGATTTATTTCAAACAATTAAAAATTATTTTTTTCTATTAAACCCAAGCTAAAGGAGTTGAATTGTTTAGATAATAATGAAACCCAATACCATCACCTAAATAATTTTAATCGCTTCATTGCAAAAAACGCTTACAGTTAAGGATAGAAATAAACATTATTAGTATTTTTTGTTTTAATTTGAAATTTTCAAAAATGAAAACCGGTCCTAAATTCTTTAATTATCTTCCTCAGAAATGTCTCGTTTAATTAAATTTGATTTTTATAGACCATAGAATTTATTGACAGTAAAACCAGAACTCCTTGAAAATATAAAATCTAATGGGGAAATGAGAGGTTATGCAATAAATTGTTAATGTAACACAAAAATTTTAACCACTTCGAATAAAATTAAAATTAACTTTAGTATATCAGGACACTACTTGACGGTCAAATTTACTATACCTACATAAACAAATAAGGCGATGAATTGCAAACTATAAAATGTGTATGATATTAAATCATCTATAATCGCCGGGTACAGCATGACTGATGCTATCTTTGGTATAAAATGAGAATATAAAAATTTATCGAACAAAAATATTGATTTGCTACCAATCTTTATATAAAGTACCAAAGATAAAAAATCAGGAAAGAATCTTTTCCTTTTACTAGTTTATTTTACCTCCCATCATCCAGAAGACAAAAAAAATGTTCTCGGTGCCGCATAAACTATATAAAACGTTCGTAATACAAATTCACTGAAATATGGGAAAGCTTTAAATATAAACGCTTTTTTATGGATGTTAAACGATGAACGAATGAACCAAGCAAAAAACAAAGTTATGAATTTTTTGTTATTGCGGTTTGGATCGAGACAACAAAATCGATTCTTTAGGCTTGCCAAAAATATATTTTATTGGCTCGAGTTCGAAAGGTTAATGAATTTTGTAATCTATTCCTAGAGATGAATCATTTAAAGGAAACACTAAAACGTGCGAAGGACTATTATATAAATTTGACGGGTGTGTCGATTTCCGATTACTAATATGATGATTAATAGCAACAATGGCTTCCAGTCATATCGCGCAGACATTTTAACGATTGTGGGCAACAATCATAATTTATTTAGTAACCGCATTTGCCCTGGTAAAAAAAGGCGATTACTTTAACCGATTACACGAAAACTGGACGTTTTTTCTTCCCAATTTAAACGGATTATTATTCAAAATTAAATTAAACTTTAAAATGAAATAAAATAAAAAATAAATATGAAAACAATGAAAATTTCTGTTTATTTGAAAGCTTAATTTATGACATTATAGATGGAATATCTTCTTATAAATTTGTACCACGAATACGTGTAACATAGCGCATTCTTTCAACCCAATTTTGGATCGTTCTCCACATAATTCTGCACGAATCTCAATTTTTGCATTAAATTTTGTTTTTAACAAACTATAGGTATGCCTTTAAACCTAAGTCTTTACGTAAAATACGCCGTGTTGTGTCATATGACAGTCCTAATTGTTGTGAACGTGAAATTGATAAAGTTCGACTTGTGGCGATTAGTGGCCCTGCGGCGGTCTCATGCTGTTGAAGTGCGAATTGTGGGGGATTAACGGAAGGTCTCTCCGGGTGAAGAAAGGCCTTGTTTTTGAAGAGATGTCCCTACCCTTTCGGGGTCGATAGGGAATTTGAGGTGGGAGGTCTCTGCCGTAGACTATGGGTACTTGTCACCTGGGGAGAACCAGGCGTCCCTGGGTGGACACACTCGGTTATTATTTTATATATTACGTTTCCTCAAGAATTATGGGATTACTTAATTTAATTTCAGTTCCTTTAGTTTGCTTTATTTTTGTTTATTCTTTTCCACAGTGTAGGCTAGGAACACGTAAGCCTCAACTTCCCCACGACCAAAAAACCCTGAGATTTAGACGGCAAAATCACCGTGAAAGAGGCCTCTTCGTGTTTAGATAAAACATGCGTAATGCTGTTGAACCATTCCATAATACTGTTTACTGTTATATTACAACTGCGTCCGCATCCCAAATATCTTGCGCTTCTGTGATTGTGTATCGCTGTTCGAGAATATCCCATTTGTTTTATCTATCGATGTATGTGTATCCAAATTATAAATTAGTTGTATGTATTTGTTCTCGCGAATTTTTCAAGTAATCAATGATGATCAATGTTGATGATAACATCGTAATTAATTCCAGAACTTTCCATTGTAGTATCGTAACCTACCAATGTGAATAACATTCATTTTAGTTCTGTTTAGTTGAACCCGATTTGCAACATCGATATTTCGTTTGGTGATTTTATTAGGTTCTTCCAAACTTGGTTTTATATTCCTTTTCGTCTCTTGGGGGTTGTTTAGCTAAACCAAATCTCTCTTTGCAAACCTTTTGGTATCCGCTCTTTGGTTGTATCTTATTTTGCCGTACAACTGGTTCATTTTCCATTTACTTAAAATTAATATCACACGGTAAGCGAGGCTCCCTTTCAAACAACACCATAGCAGGTGAATTTCCTGTCGTAACATGCACTGCATTGCGATACCCCAACATGAACAGCGGTGCATATTGCTTAGTAATCCTTGTTGACATTAACTACTTTATGCAGATGTTCTTCTATAGTGTCCTGTTAAACCTCTCTACCATTCTATCTAACTGTGAATGTTTCAGTGTGGTACTTCTTTGTGTAAGGAATTTTGCACGGTTCTTAGAACACGGATGACTCGAAGTGTCTATACCTAGATCCTGGTGAATTTCTTGCAGTACTCGATTATATCGTTAGCTGTGTAAGTAGCGGTGCCGTCCTGTTGAAACAAAATATCGGCCAAGTCTTTCTCTTCATTCATAGGAAATAAAAAGTCAGTTAACACGGCACTATACCAGCCGCCATTGAGTGTTAGTTCGCACTTGAGATAAAACAAATAATTGTCTAATGAGGGATTACATCAAGTTCATCATTACACAATAATCATTCTCATTATCTGGAGTTATGTTTGTGCGTCGTAAAAATGAAACTCACTTACCTATTTGACTGCAACGAGCCTAATGGTAGCAGCGTGGCCTGGAATATGGGTGCCAACCCACCAACCAACAAGGTAGGTTGACCTTCTTGGTATTCTGAAAAAAGTTTATTTTTTCGCTTTACAAATTATTTGTGATGTATTCGAGTATGTTAAAAGATAGTTGGTTGTTGGTCACAACATATGTTTGATAAATCAGCCCGTTTGTTAAATTTTCGCTAAATTGCTAACTAGCGCGTTGGCAATATGATTTACCCAAAACATCGAATGGTTCTTTGAATGGAAGTTAAACCGAAAATCTTTCACTTGCCTCTCGGACCGTTGTGACCCTGTAATCGCATATTGTGTTTTCCAATTTAGCTTGCTTCTTACTGCATATTTCCTCTAACCTAACTTTTTGTTGCCGTTATGTGGAATGATGGCACCGTTCCATCTGGGTATGCCGTAATTAACCTACCTTCAATAATCCAACCAAATATGGTATGCTGCGATATTATGTTTTTTTGAAATACGAATCTTTCGAGTACAGAGTATTATGTGCGCCATCTTCTCAAGCAATACTGCGGCGCATAGTTCTAAATACACAAAGTGTTTTTTAAAGCTTCACAGATTCTTGAACATTCGATGTTGAACTGCATACCTAAAGAGCAGTATGCTCTAATCAATAAAAATATTTTTAGAATAGCACTAACCGATAACAAGCGGCACAAATGTAATTATCATTATCACCAAGAATGTGTCCCAAAATCAAAATTACAAAAAATTAATATTAAAAACAACAATTACTTGGTTTGAGATTTTTTATGGACTGTCTAATTACATTACATAATGATGATCTCATAACAATTATTACGTTAAAAGAATTTATAATTAAAACATTAAAAAAGCTTTTATTAGCTTCGTTAAGTTGGAACATCACCGCACCATCCCAACCGATTTTTTATTTTTATAAATCCGTAAAATGATTATTTTATGTGCTGCTGCTTCTGCTACTTCTGTGTATTATGTTTTTTGCACAAAAAAAAAACAATTCCCATCTCTCCTGCTACTTTTCCCACATATGTACGACTATAATAACTATAAATCTGAATGTACATGTACGCTTTCGAGATATAATCGTGTAGTCGATAGTTTTTAAGACTTTTATACGACTGCTATCGTAAGTCAAAAGAAAATTGAGAAAAGTTTATTAGAAAACTTTTCAGTTTACGACAGAACCGAAAAGTATTTTTTGTAAAATCGAACACCAAAATATTGTTTATGCGTGTAGACTCGTAATTAGCAGTTCAACACACTTTAAATTAGAAACTAAACTATTAAATCGTCGCCGTAGTAGAAAAAATTAGAAAACACTGAACGGTATTGTATATAATGTCTTGAAATCATTTTGCACGTGGGATTTTGTTTCAATCACCGCGTGCCAGCAAGAGCGTGACAAGGTATCAGCAAGCCAACAGTAAACAAGCATTTTATATTTTATTTTTTATTCAAATTATAACAGATCAATATACAGATGGATGAAAATCCATTTAAACGCTACGGGCTATCCAAATTAGAACATAACGTCTATGGAAAAAACCAGGCACTTATATACTTCTACAAATTTGAATGTTTTGTTCAAACAAAAAGAGCTCAGCACCTACCACTAAATACTCAAAATATAACGAGAAATATGAGTGAAATCCTTTATTTTTTATCGCGGTTTCTCATCGTGATCAATTAATCCGTCTGGACTGTACGGGAATCGAATTTTTGTTGAAAAACAGATTTTTGCCAAAAGAGTAATATCCGCTTAAATTTTAAAAAACTGAGTCATACAGACCGGTACTACCACTATTGTTACAAATTTTATTTAGAATCGTTTAGTTCTTCATCTAAAAATCAACGGGATCTTCTAATTTGTGAAAAAAACTTTAGTATGCAGTTTCTCCACGATGAGACAAACAGTCTAGGCTATATAGAGAGGATACATATACATACAGTTAGTCTGAACACACGGAGAAATTCGGGTTCTCATTAGATATCCAGCAAATAATAGGCTTGTGATAACTAAAATATGACACGTAAGCTTGAGACTCAAGAGAATCGCGCTGCCATTGGAAGACTGCATCGATTGTTGTGCCGTGTTGAGTAGACGCTACGTTTAGCCGACTATTTAATCCTCACTTGAACGTACTTTTCATGAAATCAATTATTTCTTCCGCTTCGAGTTTTGAGAAGTCTACGTTGAGTTGAAGTCGCCCGATACTATCATTGGGACAAGATGATTAAATCCGCCAAGAAGAATAGAATCAGTTTCTGCATAAGACAGCAAAATAAAGTAGATAAATTTGATTATGTCAATTAATACCAGATTTTGGCCATTTGGCATTAAACATTTGACCGAACAAATATCTCCAACCTGTTTAACTGTAACACCGAGACCACTAGTTTGTCGCTAAATGATTTCCAAATGCGTGGTGATTACGTGAGATATTCGTGTTTTTTGGTACAAGGCGACTCCACCAGCTCGTTGGTCTTTCCGTTTAAATTGGAGGTAACAATTAAAAATTGGTATGGATATCTTCTGCGTAATTATTGAGCCACGTCTCAGTAAGCATGAATGGCCTCAAACTTTGACAATTGAACGTGAGAAACGTCATATCTTTATTGCGCAAAACTTGAACAATCTTGGGCTGTAACTAGTTGGTTTCAGCTAATCTACTCAGTTCGTTGCGCAAGGCAATTGTGGAATGTAATGTTCTCAATCCGTGATGAAAAATACCATGTCCATTTTTTGAGATTAAATAAAGCCCTTCAATTGAAGTGACTCTGTGATTCTTCTCATATTCATAAACGATTGCAACGAAAGATAGATCCTGAGCCTTGTGTATTGTCACTGCACAATCAGGGACTAAAAGAAATTGATGGCGCTTTACCAACATTGTCCTGTTCGGATTACGGATCCAGATGTGTTTCTTTTGGCAATAGATACAAGGTCTGCTTCAATTTGATTGCGCCTGGTAAAAGAGAGGTACCAACCGTACGGTTAGGAGTTGAGAAACACGGCTTTGTTAATCAAAAGTACCAACTCAAAGGAAGCCCGCTTTTCTAACTCAGACATCTTATGTAGTAACTGCCGCGCTTGAGTAAATTGTATAACGCTGCTACAGCCTACAAAAACATCCAGTACATCGCCGTTTTCTATGTGTGTTAAAACGTCGGAAAATTCTTGATTGGCTTGTCGAATTACTTCCGTCAGCTCCAAAGTTAGACGACGTACCTATAATTTGTTTCAATCTGGCACCGATTTGCTGCAGCAACTCAGCCGAAATCATGCTAACCTCGTCCACGATGAGATCGCACGCACATATTTAAATAGTATGCGATATTGCTGAGCGATTTCATAAGATAGAGGCAAATTTTTTGATATTGATATTTTCAAGGAAGAATGCACAGTGAGTGGAATACTCGATCTCGACGGCTACTTTACCCGTGGCACCACATCAAATGTAAGCATTGTAGTAGCCATCATTATTTGTGAACCTATTCTAAATTTCCACCAATAAACGGACGACAAATGTTTTGGCTCAACCAGCAGGTCCCGTAAAGAAAATTTGTAGGTAATATGAATTAATAAACCCTTTTGACCATCATTAGTCATGCGCATGAGATGGTTGAATGCTTCCTTCTTCGTTATATTAACCCATTTCTTTGCAATCGGGCCCAGTTTATTCAGTTTAGCTAGAAGTAAATCGAAATCGAGTAACTATATAGCTTCGTTAAATCAAGGTTAGCGGTTTCATCTCTAATAATTTTTTCGTTCTCGTATCTGCATACTAAATATTTTGATTCAGCGAGCACTTTAGTCTTTTCGTTTCTGAACGTGATATGCAACGTCACCATTTCGCGCGTATATTCGTCAAACTGCGACGTCGTGTCGCATAATTTCTTTAATGACGAATGCAATTTCCCGATCTCTTCCATATATCCATAGATTCACCAACAGCCTCCACTTCGACCAGTTCGTCCTTGGATTTTCTAACCCTCCGTCGCTCTATTGGGCAGCACGTAGGCAGATACTGCATAACTGTCGAGCTTTCCGACATACACTCAAAAAAATAATCGATGCGATTTTTACATAACCTGCTAAGTAAATTTAAAATTGTAAAACTAACATAATATTTTACATTTTTACCCATGCTAAGTAAAAATTTAATAAGTTCTCTTTAATTAGCCTAAGTTAAAATAACATTTTTTGAAATGTAAAAACTGTTTGTCGAAATAAAACGAAATAAAAACTTTAAAATAGGTAAAAGAACTTTATCATACGTAAAAATCACGTAAATCAGAAAATTGTCATTATATTCTTATTCTTATTGTTAACAAGTAAAATTTACTTAGACAATGTAAATTAAATTGTTTAACCAAAATTTATACTTGCAAGGTAAAGTTTGCAAATTGGTGTGTTAAATTTACATCGGCGATATTTAATAATTATTATTGCTTTTTTAATATAATTCGCTAAGTCAGTTGATGTTTACTTTATTTAAATACATGAAGTGTGAAACATTATTTTCGTAGTTTGATAACTACATAATCTTATCTGATGATGAGTATATCGAATCTTTTAACTAAAAGATTCAAAATTTTTATCTCATTGGTTTTGAAAAGGTGAGACAAGAGACCTCATCTCGATGTGATAACAAATATTTTGTTATCATACAAAGAACCACGATCTTATTTTTTAGACTAAACAAAATGTAAATTTTACTTAAATTAAAGTTAATTCAACATATGTACACATATTTTCATTTTACATATTCTATATTTTCATTTTCTTTCATCCAATAAGTTGATTCAACAAAATCTGAAGTAAATATTACATGCAACGACATAATTTTTTTATAAAATATTCTTACTTAGTATGAAGTTAATTTCGCATTTCAAAATTTGTGAAGTTTACTTTGCGCAACTTAGGCTCAATTTCAACAGCGATTTTAGGTTAAATTTACTTATAATTTTTGTAGACTTCACCCTATTATTTTTTTCAGTGTAGGTAGACCAAGCAAGTAGCAAGCCGCTTCCTGGCTGGTGATTTGAACCGAACGTAAAAGATCAATACTCAATTTCTTTGTAATTCCGACTTAATCAAATCCCGTATGGTCGTTTATAGTCTGGATTATTCTACGCTGTAAATTACTGATACCCCTATCAGTTTTATTCGCATATTCGACTACATAAGCAGCATAGGAGTACTCTTCAATTATAAACTGAATATCCATATTAGAGCCAAGCAAGCTGAAGATAAACGGATTAATAGTGAAGTCATCCATTTCTCTGACGGTATTCGCTGTATGAAAACCTTCGGTCCAGTTATACTTGCTCTGAGCACATTTTCATAGTAAACAACAGATTGAATTGCATTTGCCTTGAAAAAAGTATCGATATTAGCATGATCGTTGTCTTTTAAGTTTTGCCAGTATTTCTAATAATTCTTCGCATAACAGACTCTGCGATTATCGCTGTTAGGCATATGCAGCAGAATAGCTGTGGGATGCAAAGGCATAATCGGAGCTCCAAAGCGACAGAAGCTCGTTTTTCCGAAATGCTATAATAAGGCGATCAATCACATCACAGGCCGATTGGGTATCGAAACCTATGACATCCTATGTTGCGCTTTCCAGCTACAACAATATGTGGGCGTGTGGACTTCTGCAATGATGAAACTCGATCCTTTTAAAAAATGCACCCCCCCCCCCCCCCCGATTACCATCCAAAAGTCCAATGCTGCTTAAACTGCAAAATCGTCTTTAGAGTGTCTACCAGCTTGTTGAAATGAAGTGCACAAGTCACTGGAGTTTCATTTACTAAGGAAGTTTTGATATCTTTCAACGTCTCATCACTGAGCATGCTCTCATTTGGATTCTGTAGTTTATACAGATGATCAAATTTTAACATTCAATTTGCTCCCGAGTAAATGAGGTATTTTGTAAAAAATTTTGATTATACGAGTATAATTTTTAATCGCAAATTATGCATTCCCGGTAAATCTAGTGAATTCAAGAATTTAACAGGATAGAGTTCGACAGGTTGACTGCTTCGTCAGGATCAAGAACAGTACTGTAGATTTGAAGGTCATTTCATTGCCAGGCAATGTTGTATTTTAAAATTAATCGCGTTATCATCGATATTTTGTGCGGCCAAAATAGCTCGCTCACGTAGCCACGCATGATTAATGTATTTAGCGTGCAAACCTAGGAATAACTTTTGAGATCCCAACGGTTGTCATCTTCCAGCCACTGCAATTTGCAACACGCATCGTAGCACGTGTCATACAAAATACCATGGACTGTTCGCAAATATTGGAAGAAAATCGGTCCAGGAACGTTAACCAACAACAAACCCGAAAAGGAGCATTCTCATTGCTTCGGATGGACTGTGTATAATCGCCATAACTATTTTAAATGAATATGCACGGTTAAAAATGAAAGAATAAAAATTAGTTTTAGCCCAAGTATAAAATTATTTTGAATAAATTTTATTCAATTTGGAACATAAAATACATTCTTTTCGTAAACCTAAATATTATTCTCGCTTATTCAATGGTTTTTATTCTTCTTTTGTTTGTTGTTTATCCTTTTTTTTAAACAAATTTTATTCTTTCGTGTTATTCTTTACATAAATAAAAGTTAGCAAAACAATTTAAGCTTAAAAGTATAAGTAATCAATTTACCTTCCATATAGTAAATAAAGAATGATAAGCTAATTTTAATCTAACTCTTAAATTCTAAGGACATCCCAACTACAAATGTTGCATGTAAATATCGTTTGCATTAATAAAAGCATATCAATTTATCGGAACTGAATCGCAACATATTGTGCATTATTCTGTCCAGGTCATATAATGCTTTCTCTCAACTACAATTCTTTTTTGTCTCTCAACAAAAATATTTAATATTATGGGCCTATTCCACTACACAGCGTTTTATTTTGCAGAAAACTAGAACGAGATAAAAATATAGATTCTAGACCCGCACATCAATATTTTTTTTTTTTGAAAATTTTTGTTTTGTTGCCATAACTATAAATAAAAAATATCAAACAAACTATTTTTTATGGCAACAAAACAGAAAAAATTCCCCCACTCCCAGCAAACTTTTATTATTTTGATATTCTTATGGTGAGTCGTGAGTGAAGGTTAATATATTTTTTGTGCTTTGTGTGTTAACAATAAAATTAATTTTTTTAGAAAATAATAAAAAATTGGAAATTAACAAATTTTCGAATTTTACTGGTGCAATTAATTATTTTACTCCTGAAATTTTAAATAAATTAAAGAAAAGGACGTAAATATGGACAAATATGGTAAGTTAAAAAAATATTTGTAGAAATAAAAAGAGAAATTTTTTAAAGTGTGGTATTTTATTTTGTTTTCAAATGTCAAATTGCATTCTGTAACCTAAAATTAAAATTTTATTTTACGATATAAAACTAAATTATGAATTATATGTATTGTATGTATTGTTTAATGTTTGTTTAGTGATTAATATAATTTATGTTCCTATTAAAATCTAGGTGACAAAAGAATATTGGTACTGGAAGACATCCAGGTAGAGGCAAGCGAATTGAGCAACGAAACTGTTCAAAACTATTTTGCAAGTTTTAATGCTCATTCGCAAAATAATGCGACAGGTAATTTAATTAATATAACATCTGATCAAATAATAACTAATAACTATTTTCGTTTATATAGAAGAATTTAATTTCAACGCCTCATTAATAAACGTGACGTCAACGCCGGTTGGGGATAGTGATGTGAATGGTATGTATAATTTTTATAAAAAAAAATTCAATTGTGATATAATTGTTGGATTTTATATCAGAATTAGTTATTGATGCGGTAAGAATCCGACCAGCATTATGGGATATCCGTGACCCACAATACAGAAATCGGGTGTTGAAAAATCGGATATGGGAGGAAGTGGCAGTAGAATCGAGTGAGTTTAAAGCAGTAGAGTGGAATAACTTTGATTTTGTTTTAATTAATTATAATTCTATGTTTCTATACAGACCAACCAGACGATATTATCAGTGTCCAGAAAGTGCACAAGATGTGGGACTGCCTAAAAGCTAACTACATCCGATGGAGTAAAAAATTCCCAAGTGCTTCAGCTGGAGGGGGCAAAGAGTATAAGTATGTAAGGTTACTATCATTTTTAGATGATACCATCGCACCTAGAAGATAAATCGATAATGTAATTACATTTCTTAAAATTTTTAAATCATTTATTTCTTGTTCGATTAGATCGGTAGACCTGTATATACCCGAGCAAGGAACCAGTGCAAACAGCACTCAGGAGTGGGAGGTAACTCCAGTAGCTCGCATTCACGCCACATCATTCATTAACCCATTCACCTACTCACGTACCTACTCACACAACTACAGCATACCTGCACATTGCAAGCTCGAAGTCAACCTGTATATTGACATGGACGATGGGTAAGCGCTGAATTGTGCACACCATCAGAGGGTGTTAGTTGTGTTTATTAACATCATCGATTGTAATCGATGATGAAAATTCGATTTGCATCTAGCGTCTGATGGGGTTCGAACGCTGAACCTCCCGGTCCAAGTGCCGAAGCTTTAACCACTGCACTACTTCTCCGGTAAAATTTAAGGGTAACACATAACATAAGTTGTACGTACCTTAATGTAATAGCCAGTCTTATAGTAGGGCATATTGGTTCTCGCAAAATGGTTGTTTCTTTTTGAATAAAAATGGCGCAACCATCGCCAGTAGTTCTTCAAAATGTTCTAAGCTCATCCGCGTGTAATTATAGAACAATTGTGGGTCCTTTTTAATTTCATTAAAGACGCAATTAATTGCCCCACTTATATCTCGTTCCAGGTAATAAGGCCGTACCCAACATTTACGTTTCTTCCTGGGAATAGTAACTCCAGTCTCATTTTCGCTGCTGCTGCTGCTGCTGCTGCTACTGAACATTATGTTCATGGGATCATCTGAATCCGAATCCATATTTGAAATTTTAATTTATTTTTACGTACAAATAAATCCGCACTATATTATTTATATATATATAATTTTAATAATTTTTTATGTATGTACACCACTTCACATTCACGTTCAACTAAAAACTTGCAACGAATAAAAATTTGACATATTCGATTGTTGCCAGTTTCTAGGTTATTTTCCCGTTAGAAAATCGTTAGTTCAAAATTTAAAAATAATACCAACTGCTCACATTGCCCGCCTTCATCTCTGTATTTTGGCATTGTTCCTTTGAACTAGGCGAAAATAGTTTCTTCGACTACAAAAAAACACCAAACCTCGGTATCACATTGTGCTGTACAGAAAATATTAAAACACAGGATTTTCAGATAATAAATATTTTATTAAAATTTATCAATAAAATATGCGTATGCCGTTTTTGTATTTTTTTTCCACACGTGTACGTATACAAATCCTATTGGAATATTTATTTTCCTATGAGATTCTGATTGAATTTGCTTGTGTTAGTGAATGGAGTACACTGTTATGAATTTACAAATTAGATAATAGTACAAAATCTAACCGTTTCATCATTTTCATTTAATTTTAACGAACAAAATATTTTATTAAGAGATATAAATTAATAAAACTTGTATTGATAAAGTATAAAAATTATTTTACAAATATAAGTTATCAAAGATGCAAACCCTTTAATAGATAGTCTAAACTACAACCATTTTAGTACAATAAATAATTAAAATTGTCATGCGAATTCTGATTAGATTTATTATTTCTTTTCTATTTTAATATTTTCCTCCAAAAAAATTACTTCGATAAAAATTTGAAAAAGAAAATTCGTTGTAAATTTGCTGATCTGGTTAGGAAGTGGCAATCAGGCCAACTGGATGATCAATTTAGTAGCCTACTAGAAGTGCTTACGGAACCTGAGTCCAAATCTCTGAGAAGGTGTGTTAATGGCCGTTTACCATTTTCGTTCAAACTCAAATTATGAATAAAAAAATTTATTGCAAATTTGCTGATCTGGTTAGGAAATGGCAATCAGGCTGGCTGGATGATCAATTTAGTAGCCTATTAGAAGTGCTTACGGAACCCGAGTCCAAATCTCTGGGAAGGGGTGTTAATGGCCGTTTACCATTTTCGTCCAAACTCAAATTATGAATAAAAAAGTTCGATGCAAATTTGCTGATCTGGTTAGGAAGTGGCAATCAGGCTGGCTGGATAACCAATTTAGTAGCCTATTAGAAGTGCTTACGGAACCCGAGTCCAAATCTCTAGGAAGGGTTGTTAATGGCCGTTTACCATTTTCGTTCAAACTCAAATTATGAATAAAAAAATTTATTGCAAATTTGCTGATCTGGGTAGGAAGTGGCAATCACGTTGGCTGGATGATCAATTTGGTATCCTATTAGAAGTGCTTACGGAACCTGAGTCCAAATCTCTGGGAAGGGGTGTTAATGGCCGTTTACCATTTTCATCCAAACTCAAATTATGAATAAAAAAATTCGTTGCAAATTTGCTGATCTGGTTAGGAAGTGGCAATCAAGCCGGCTGGATGATCAATTTAGTAGCCTATTTGAAGTGCTTACCGAACCTGAGTCCAAATTTCTGGGAAGGGGTGTTAATAGCCGTTTACCATTTTCGTTCAAACTCAAATTATGAATAAAAAAATTCGTTGCAAATTTGCTGATCTTGTTAGGAAATGGCAATCAGGCTGGCTGGATCATCAATTTAGTAGCCTATTAGAAGTGCTTACGGAACCCGAGTCCAAACCTCTGGGAAGGGTTGTTAATGGCCGTTTACCATTTTCGTTCAAACTTAAATTATGAATAGAAAAATTCATTGCAAATTTGCTGATCTGGTTAGGAAGTGGCAATCAGGCTGGCTGGATGACCAATTTAGTAGCCTATTAGAAGTGCTTTCGGAACCCGAGTCCAAATCTCTGGGAAGGGGTGTTAATGGCCGTTTACCATTTTCGTCCAAACTCAAATTATGAATAAAAAAATTCGTTGCAAATTTGCAGATCTGGTTAGGAAGTGGCAATCAGGCTGGCTGGATGACCAAATTAGTAGTCTATTAGAAGTGCTTACGGAACCCGAGTCCAAATCTCTGGGAAGGGGTTGTTAATGGCCGTTTACCATTTTCGTCCAAACTCAAATTATGAATAAAAAAATTCGTTGCAAATTTGCTGACCTGGTTAGGAAGTGGCAATTAGGCTGGCTGGATGATCAATTTAGTAGCCTATTAGAAGTGCTTACGGAACCTGAGTCCAAATCTCGGGGAAGAGGTGTTAATGGCCGTTTACCATTTTCGTTCAAACTCAAATTATGAATAAAAAATTCATTGCAAACTTGCTGATCTGGTTAGGAAGTGGTATCCAGGCCGGCTGGATGATCAATTTAGTAGCCTATTAGAAGTGCTTACGGAACCTTAGTCCAAATCTCGGGGAAGGGGTGTTAATGGCCGTTTACCATTTGCGTCCAAACTCAAATTATGAATAAAAAAATTCATTGCAAATTTGCTGATCTGGTTAGGAAGTGGCAATCAGGCTGACTGGATGACCAATTTAGTAGACTATTAGAAGTGCTTACGGAACCTGAGTCCAAATCTCTGGGAAGGGGTGTTAATGGCCGTTTACCATTTTCGTCCAAACTCAAATTATGAATAAAAAAATTCATTGCAAATTTACTGATCTGGTTAGGAAGTGGCAATCAGGCTGGCTGGATGACCAATTTAGTAGCCTATTAGAAGTGTTTACGGAACCTGAATCAAAATCTCTGGGAAGTGGTGTTAATGGCCGTTTACCATTGTACAATTTAAATTTTTTATTAAAAAATTTAGTTCAAATGAAACTTTTTGGTATCAATTTTATAATGTTTTATGAAAAATTTTGTTTGATACGATTGTTTGTGGAATTGTATGTCTTTTGTACATTTTCGATTTAAGTGTTATACAACAATCGAATATTTAATTGTACAATAAACATTTTTATTGTATTTTAAATACAAATTCGTATTCCCAGATGGATTCTGATAAGAAATTAAAATAAATCATGTACCCAGAAACCAATCGAAATAATTTAGTACCTACATTAAAATATTTAGTACAAAGCGTTGATCTCTCATCCGCTAGATGTCACAAGAGTATGGTTTTATAATTTTTAAATTTAGTGTCAGTGACAATATATCTATATGGCTAAATCAAAAACTATTAAATTGGTGTGTATGAAGGTTTATAAAATGTAAACACATCATTTAAATATTGACGGCAAAATAAATTTTATTATTATGAACGGGAATTTTGTTTATTTATCTTCACTTTTAATCAATTGCTTTTGCATTTTTAGGTAGCGTTCATTGGTTCATTCGCAATGGTAATTTTCTTGCACAAAAATCACAATCCAGTAAAAATTGTTTAAATGATTAATTAGATATTCAACCTATTTATTTGAGCAAACATTAAATGATAATATTTTGATAAATAAGTTGATTTGGTATTTTTATAAGCTTGCATAAAAATTTAATAGAATCAACGACATATGACTATATATAAATACTACTACACATTACATTTTTGTACCAAAATACATTGAAGAATACGAGCGCACCTTTATACTTTAAAAATTCTTTTTTCATCTTACTTGTAAAGTCGGGCTGCGTATCAACATTGTGTATAGCATGCTAATAATCTTTTTAACGTTTGATAATTTACACAAAAAACCTTTATTCTACAATGAATATTTTTCAGTAAAAAAGAGCGATATAGAAATATAATTTCGCCACATACCAAAATGGAACATAAAACAAATCTGAAAAATTCTACTCTATCAAATCCCTTTATAAGAAGTGGAGTTTTGTCATAATAAAATGCAAACCATACTAACCTAAAGCTGTGTTTCTTATTTAAATCCGTAGATCGAGCAGATTTTGAAATCTGAAATTAGATCGATCTGGTCGATCTGAAATAAGAAACAGGTTTCAGATTTGGTAGATCAAAAATATTATCGATTGTTGTTATTACTTATTATTTGGATTCAAATTACGAACACGAAGGGAATATTACGAATGAACGAATATGAACACGAAGCGAATATTAATGTGCTAAATTACTCTGAGGAAATTGTACCACGAATGTGAAATTGTACCACTTCTTGCAGATACTCTCAAAAAAAATTTAGTTGTATAAAATAATTATTTCATTATTTAATAAAATCAATATAAAATAATAATTAAAATTTCTTTCTGTTTCCATTTTAATAACGTTTGCAAAAAACAAACAAAAATGATGATAATGACAATATAGATTTGAATTTGAATTACTAGGTGTGAAGCTAGGTAAACTAAAGCTAATCTGAGAAATCGGAATATTTTTACAAATCAAAAAAATCGATCTAATCAATCTGAAGGAAAATAAGAAACAGCAACAAAATTGATCAGATCGATCTGAGATGAAATAATAAACAACTTTTTAGTACTCAGATCGATCAGATCAATTAGATCGGAAATAAGAAACACAGCTTAAGTATTTTTTTATAGAAACATTCTAATATACTTACACAAAACAGTATTTAACAAGAAATATTTCTCGCACATTAAGATCGTTTATGGTTAGAAAATATTATGGTGAATGTGAATTCTTCGCGAGTAGAATTTTTTTTAATATTTTGTATTTGATATTCATGAATAATAATGCCATAATAAGCAAATTTTCTTTGTGAAATTGTGTGATTGTATTGTCTTCGTGGAGATGTCAAAATTGAATTATAAAATGTTCCCATAAATTTAATTTTTTTTCCCGCCAGCCTAATATAATTTGTTGATAAACTTCCTAATTTTACTGAATAAATAATTTGCCATCGTGGGACTGCAAAAAAATTGTCTTTTCAGAAAAACTAACAGCGCATACCCAATAGAATTCCTTTTTAAATGAATTTTTCATTCTTATTCTTACATTTAAATAATAACAGCTTATCATTTGATACAGATGAAAATATATATGATTTGGAATTATTTAGCGGAAGAAATTACAACCCAAAACACGCAATCATAATTCGCGGTGAGAATTCTTTGAATGTATAGCATACATTTTTTATGAAAAACAATAAACAGCAACAACTTATAGGAAATATTGCTAATTGAAAAGAAAATTCAAATTTTAGATTTTTATATTTTGGTTAAGGAAAAGCATATAATGAAAGCTAATAGAAGTTTATTTACAACAAACTAATATTTTATTTAAAAGTGAAGCTTTCATTAGGCATAAAAACCTTACTAGTTTTGAGTAAATCACGAAAATAATAAAATAACTAATATAAAAAACATAAATACAATTCAAAATGGTAATTGAAATTCATCAAATGTAATAGGTATATTGTGTTGGAGTGCATCCCTACTAAAATGAGAAAAAATCAAATAGGAAAGTAGGTGGAATTTCGTTAGAAACTAGGGTTAATTCCATACTAATTTTAACCCTTTCGGGTTCAAAAATATTTTTTTTTGCTTCATTTTAAGTTCATCATACACAAATGTAAATAATGACATGCTGTAATGTCTTTCGTATTTTATCAGATCTTAATTAAATCGGAATTCTTTTTGAAAAAAGCATAATAATTTGGTAACAAATTATAGTTATATAACATATTAATAATTTGTTTTTGATAACATATTAATTATTTTATCATTATTATAGTTACTGTTATTTTTCGGACGAAAACAAAATTAAATGGTACACACAAATGTGTATGTTGGTCTTCAATTACCACCTATGTTTGACATATTCGGTTGTCGTTTACATACACAATTGTGTATGCGGGTCAGGAAAGGGTTAAACAATTGTCTACGTAAAATTAACATTTCGAGTTCAAAAAAAAAATTTTTTTGGTTCAATTTAAGTTCACCACACACAAATGTGTATGTTAATAATGACAAGGGGTAATGTCTTCCGTATTTTAACGGATCTTAGTTAAATCGGAATTCTTTTTGAATAAAGCATAATAATTCTTCAATGTATTTTGGTACAAAAATGTAATGTATAGTAGTATTTATATATAGTCATATGTCGTTGATTCTATTAAACTTTTATGCAAGCTTATAAAAATACCAAATCAACTTATTTATCAAAATATAATCATTTAATGTTTGCTCAAATAAATAGGTTGAATATCTAATTAATCATTTAAACAATTTTTACTGGATTGTAATTTTTGTGCAAGAAAATTACCATTGCGAATGAACCAATGAACGCTAAGTAAAAATGCAAAAGCAATTGATTAAAAGTGAAGATAAATAAACAAAATTCCCGTTCATAATAATAAAATTTATTTTGCCGTCAATATTTAAATGATGTGTTTACATTTTATAAACCTTCATACACACCAATTTAATAGTTTTTGATTTGGCCATATAGATATATTGTCACTGACACTAAATTTAAAAATTATAAAACCATATTCTTGTGACATCTAGCGGATGAGAG
Organism: Nephrotoma appendiculata; assembly: GCA_947310385.1. Classification (NCBI taxonomy): domain Eukaryota; kingdom Metazoa; phylum Arthropoda; class Insecta; order Diptera; family Tipulidae; genus Nephrotoma; species Nephrotoma appendiculata. The sequence goes on from OX371223.1 coordinate 145,196,046, forward strand.
ATCAACGCTTTGTACTAAATATTTTAATGTAGGTACTAAATTATTTCGATTGGTTTCTGGGTACATGATTTATTTTAATTTCTTATCAGAATCCATCTGGGAATACGAATTTGTATTTAAAATACAATAAAAATGTTTATTGTACAATTAAATATTCGATTGTTGTATAACACTTAAATCGAAAATGTACAAAAGACATACAATTCCACAAACAATCGTATCAAACAAAATTTTTCATAAAACATTATAAAATTGATACCAAAAAGTTTCATTTGACTAAATTTTTTAATAAAAAATTTAAATTGTACAATGGTAAACGGCCATTAACACCACTTCCCAGAGATTTTGACTCAGATTCCGTAAACACTTCTAATAGGCTACTAAATTGGTCATCCAGCCAGCCTGATTGCCACTTCCTAACCAGATCAGCAAATTTGCAATGAATTTTTTTATTCATAATTTGAGTTTGGACGAAAATGGTAAACGGCCATTAACACCCCTTCCCAGAGATTTGGACTCAGGTTCAGTAAACACTTCTAATAGGCTACTAAATTGATCATCCAGCCAGCCTGAATGTCACTTTCTAACCAGATCAGCAAATTTGCAATAAATTTTTTTATTCATAATTTGAGTTTGAACGAAAATGGTAAACGGCCATTAACAACCTATCCCAGAGATTTGGACTCGGGTTCCGTAAGCACTTCTAATTCACTACTAAATTGGTCATCCAGCCAGCCTGATTGCCACTTCCTAACCAGATCAGCAAATTTGCAATGAATTTTTTTATTCATAATTTGAGTTTGGACGAAAATGGTAAACGGCCATTAACACCCCTTCCCAGAGATTTGGACTCAGGTTCAGTAAACACTTCTAATAGGCTACTAAATTGATCATCCAGCCAGCCTGTATGTCACTTTCTAACCAGATCAACAAATTTGCAATACATTCTTTTATTCATAATTTGAGTTTGAACGAAAATGGTAAACGGCCATTAACAACCCTTCCCAGAGATTTGGACTCAGGTTCCGTAAGCATTTCTAATAGGCTACTAAATTGATCATCCAGCCAGATTGATTGCTACTTCCTAACCAGATCAGCAAATTTGCAACGAATTTTTTTATTCATAATTTGAGTTTGGATGAAAATGGTAAACGGCCATTAACACCCCTTCCCAGAGATTTGGACTCAGGTTCCGTAAGCACTTCTAATAGGATACCAAATTGATCATCCAGCCAACGTGATTGCCACTTCCTACCCAGATCAGCAAATTTGCAATAAATTTTTTTATTCATAATTTGAGTTTGTACGAAAATGGTAAACGGCCATTAACAACCCTTCCCAGAGATTTGGACTCGGGTTCCGTAAGCACTTCTAATAGGCTACTAAATTGGTCATCCAGCCAGCCTGATTGCCACTTCCTAACCAGATCAGCAAATTTGCAATGAATTTTTTTATTCATAATTTGAGTTTGGACGAAAATGGTAAACGGCCATTAACACCCCTTCCCAGAGATTTGGACTCAGGTTCAGTAAACACTTCTAATAGGCTACTAAATTGATCATCCAGCTAGTCTGAATGTCACTTTCTAACCAGATCAGCAAATTTGCAATAAATTTTTTTATTCATAATTTGAGTTTGAACGAAAATGGTAAACGGCCATTAACAACCTATCCCAGAGATTTGGACTCGGGTTCCGTAAGCATTTCTAATAGGCTACTAAATTGATCATCCAGCCAGTTTGATTGCTACTTCCTAACCAGATCAGCAAATTTGCAACGAATTTTTTTATTCATAATTTGAGTTTGGATGAAAATGGTAAACGGCCATTAACAACCCTTCCCAGAGGTTTGGACTCGGGTTCCGTAAGCACTTCTAATAGGCTACTTAATTGGTCATCCAGCCAGCCTGATTGCCACTTCCTAACCAGATCAGCAAATTTGCAACGAACTTTTTTATTCATAATTTGAGTTTGGACGAAAATGGTAAACGGCCATTAACACCCCTTCCCAGAGATTTGGACTCAGGTTCAGTAAGCACTTCTAATTCACTACTAAATTGATCATCCAGCCAACCTGATTGCCACTTCCCAACCAGATCAGCAAATTTGCAATGAATTTTTTTATTCATAATTTGAGTTTGGACGAAAATGGTAAACGACCATTAACACATTCAATCTTGAATGAATCTTAATATACGTTATTTAAAAAGAAATATACTTTATAAATACAATATTTTTCGTTCCGCCAAATATAATTAATATAATTTTATTTGTTAAATCGTACAACGAAAATTTAAGTTAACATGTACAAAATTACAATTAGATTTTGTTTTAGAACTAAAATTCCAATTGGAATGGCCATGTTTTCTAATTAGCTTTGGATTTAACAGTGTGAAACTAACACATACAAGAAAAGTGTGGAATTGGGTAAAAACGGCATACGCATCAATAAAATTAAAATTTATTTATTAAAATTTATTTTGAATTTTTTATTTAATTTAAAAGCGACCATTAATTGGATATAAAGTATTACATGCGATTGGATCAGTTAACCATTATATTAGAACCGTGTTGTCGCAGCTCTTCAAATCGCCTTATTAATCATCACAGAATACAGAATCGAGATTGGAGACAAAAATTCATTTTGGCCAAAATGAGCGGAATTAAACCAAAATGTGTTGATGAAAGTTGGCTTGAATGCCAATATATAGTAGGAAATCTAAATTAAAACGAAATTGTTTAGTTAAAAACTTTACCATTTGTTTATTGAACGACTTATACTATAACCAGCGAGTCTGTAACACGATTATTGTCAATTGAATTTTTAAATGTCAATTTACTATACATCCTACAAAACGGAAGAACAAATTGAATAGATAATATCCGTTTATAAATAAATTATTGATAAATTACAAATCAACCATGCCACGATGGTATGACATTTATATTAGAATTGTTTTTATATTAGAATTGTATTGAATTTTGAAGTTTCCTTCAGTTTTGAGCGATAATTTTCGCTCTTGTTACGGATTGCTAAATGACAATTCAAATTTAACGAAACTGAACGAAAAGTACTTTGGGTTTCGCTGGTCAGTAATGTCAATAAACATACATTTTTCAAATGTCGCTTTGTTACTTAAATTTCTTACAGACTCGCTGGTTACGCCTTTACTTGTATTCATAAACCACCATTCGATCGTTCGATCGTTCCATCAAATCATGACAAATCGTATACAGGCAATGCATGGAATCCGGTTCCACCTTATAACCAGACGAAATTCTGTTCCGCATCGCCTGCCGGAATCACGTATTCCCAATCTGCTCGAATAGGAAAGACCACCGCCTCTGTACAAACATTTATTAAATTGGCACCGGTAAAATTATCCGACAATTTAACAATGGTTTCATAATCAATTTCATTATGTTTGACGATTCTTGTAGCTACCGTAGATCAAGCCTTCTCTAACTGACGTCGACATCCAACATATCGTAGCCCGTTTGTTGCCTTCACAATAACCGTAAAATAAAGATAAACATAAATTAGCGTTTTACACAATCACTGACATATTGGAGGTACTTACATTTATCCTCATTGAATTGTTTGAGTAGCTCCCCAGCAATTTGCACACATACATTTTCACATCAACACTTTGCAACACATACATTTTATGATTTATCAAATGTTTCGTTACATCTTTGAATTACATATTCTTCTCGCACTGAAAAAACCAATTTGGTATATTTTCTTACAGTCGTAATTAGGAATTTTTTTAGGTTACAAAATCTGACGGCTACGTTTTATTTTTATTTTTTTTTTCGCCTGCTGAATGATGTTTTTAGGTTTTCCCCTCACATATTTTATAGTAGAACATTTTTTAGATATTTTCGTAATTTAATCAAAATAATAAAACAACATATTTTTTGCTCATCTCAAAAATGATATTATTTTTTTTATCAATTTTTACGATATAAAATAGGTATTTTTAAAAATAAAGATTTTTAGTTATTTATTTAAAAAATGTAAGGTTAGGTTTTATTGAATTCAAAATTTCCCCAATTTTTTCTATGCTATGCTTTTGTAGATATAGTGCCGTTTTGTATAGATAAAACATTTTCCCTACAAATCATATACAACATTAACAAATTTAAACTTATCAATAAAACTGAAAAATTAAAGATATGTTACGAGTGTTTAGGAGAAATAGATAATTTTAGAACAGTTCGTGCGTGTATTAAATTCCTTGTTACGATGGTTAATCTTAGCACTGAGTGGCAGTATAATACCTTTTGTTGAAATAATTACCTTTAAAACAAAATACAAATTTTATTCAACACAACAAAAATGGTCACGCACGTGACGGAGGCTTTAAATTTTCAATATTATTTTAGTCGTAACGCAAATGAAATATAATCAAATGAGCAGTTAATAGAAGTTAATTGGAGTTGCGGCACAACTTGATTATTTTCTCAATTACATTGATGAACTAATGATGGTCCATTTTTCCCAATCATGTTCTTAGATACGTTTGAGAATAATGGTAGGCCAACCAGCGGTTGAAAACTTGTGATAAAACGGCTGATAACAACTGTTACTCATACTTATTTAACCAAAAATTGAGGAGAAAATCATATTTTGTCCTTTTTAGTATAAAAATATTTTTGTCTTTTTTATTCAGTTTTGCATAAAAATCTGAACAAATTATTTAGCTTTTAAAAACATAAATTAATATTTTTTGCAGTACAGAAAACTTTTAAAATTTAAAATTGTGTGTCTTTATCTTTTCTATTACCTTAGTGGGGTAACAAAGGATAGCAATCTTTTTGGTAAAAATATTTTGATTTAGTTTTAGTAATTTTGACTTAAAAATTTAGTTATCAGTTGCCGATTGTTTGAAAAGGTTTTGCGGTGAACTAATAGGTAAGTTTTTATTTCTACAAAATTAATGTAGTTTTTGATTATAATTAGCGCCATCTATTTTGAAAAATTTATTTATTCTTAACAAAAACACATCTAGATACATTTACAACCAGCCCACACTCAATCACACTACATGAACACGAATGGAAATTGCCTTTTGTTTGAAAATGTACGGGTAAATAAATAATACAAATATGTATTTGATAATTTTTCTTATAAATATTTAATTTATTTAGGCAAAAACAAGTTAGATGGAGCTAAACAACGAGTTTATAACATGGAATTAACCAGCTTGATATTTCACCCAACATTTCACCCAACGGATTTTCTTGAATCCGAAGATTATTATATGCGGGCGGATATTAGACTTAGCGTAAAAAGTACGGGCGGATATTAAATGATCTACGCAATTTTCATGAACTATTGTATATTTTATGTATATTGCCAATATTTTAAATAAAAAACTATGTTTTATTATTAAAATGTGTACTTTTTTTAATTGAACTTCTCTTATAAAAACGTTGAAATTGATTGGTAAAAAGAATAAAATGTTTCTCTAAATTATATAAAATATGGTAAATGGTTAGTATTTATTTTAATCTTTCAATTAGATAAATATTATTCTTTGTGGCTTATTTTGTATACGCCAAAAAGAGTAAATTTAGTCATTTTCAAAGAGCAAACTCCATTTTATATTTGAGTGCTTTTAACACTTGGCCAAAGAATAAAAATTATCATTGTTCGATAGATGAATTTTAATCTTTTGGACAAAAATAAAATTTGCTAAAATTAGGACAAAATTATTTAAATTTTAAAAGTATAAATTTTATTTATTTGGGAAGTATAATTTTATTCCTTAGAAAAGGATGGACGTATAGTTATTCCGCAGAAGGATAGGAAAAGCATGGATTTCATACTTTTATTTTTAACCATGTGCCATCGTATCCTTGGACTGAAACGCTACGCTCTCGTCGGTGTGGCTCACATTTTTGACTTTTTGTTCCATATCAAAAATCATGACACATAAGTATACATTAATGTCTTTGCGAACTGACCGAAAATACCTGGTCGGTTGGATCGTTCAAAAAATTTTGTTAATATGTTTTATGGCAGTTAATGCTTGTTGTATAGAGCAGTCCCTTCAGTGAAATGAACACGCTACCCATTTTCAAAGTGCACGGTCAAATGTCCAACTACTTCATTGCTGCTAATGAATCGGCCCATTTGATAACGGGTTATTTCGTCATTATCATTTAAATTTTGAACAACAATAATACAGCCATATCGCTGCCCATCAACGTATTCAAATGTATAATGAAAACTTAAACAAATAATTATTAAAAATTTATATTTACATACCAAATTTTTTTTTGTTAAATAAAAGAACAAATATTTAACCAGTTGAGAATGAATTGTAAGGTGTTATTAATCACTATGTGTTGATAGGTTGATAGACCGGGAGTGAACCGAACTGTGGTAAGTGTTAGGAGTGATGAGTGAGGAGGTGTACTTTCCCTTCATGTTGCCAATATAGTATCTGTGAAGTAAACATCAGAGTACGCCGACATCCACGACTAAATTACCTCCACCGACTGAGCAGCGGCATATTGGCATGGCGTACTCGGGAGATACTCTTTGATTGAGTGAGGAGGTGTACTTTCCCTTCATGTTGCCAATATAGTATCTGTGAAGTAAACATCAGAGTACGCCGACATCCACGACTAAATTACCTCCACCGACTGAGCAGCGGCATATTGGCATGGCGTACTCGGGAGATACTCTTTGATTTGATGTTTCTTTTTTTTTTTTTGTTAATTACATTAATAATTTTTTTTGTTAAAGTCAGCGAGACATAGCTGGCGTTACATAATCTTAAAAACAATTAGGGCACACGAGTCAAAATGGATAATAAACTAATTGAAGATTTACAACGACAAATGCAGCTAGATAAGCAAAGCGTCTCGCAACTAGCAGCAAGCCCCGAAAGCAGCGGAAAACATGGCACAAGGATATTCGCTCATCAAGGATTTATCAGACCGCATGGAAAATTTCATATATGACGCGGAAGAAAGTGCAACATTTGAGTTGTGGTAAGCAATTTTCACCGAAAAGGCGGCATCGTTGCAGGAGATGGCGAAAGTTGGGTTGCTGCTGCAGACACTGAATAATCAAGATTAACAGAAATTTGCCAACACTATTCTGCCACGCAAGCCTATGGAATTAGCTCTGGAAACTGCCGTCAATGAACTCAAACGTATTTACTGGCGGAAAGAATCGCTATTTTTGATGTGATTCAAGTGTTTAAAAATCTCAAAGAGTGAGAATGAGGATTACAAAACGTACGCCTCCCGCGTCAACTCTGTGTGAAAAACTTGACCTCGCAAAATGCTCGGCAGAAGATTTCAAGGTCCTGCTTTTTGTGCAGGGCCTTAACAAATCGCACGACTCCATCACCTTGGAGAAACAACTGTCAAAGTTGGATGCACACGGAAACAGGATTAGACATGGGGCAAAAATTGAAATTGCAAGAGCTAGTTAACATCGCTGAGCGACTAAGCAACCTCTTAAGAGACAAAGGTATGGTAACCCGCCTAGAAGCTGTCAAATCGGTAGTACTGGAAATTCGGAAAAAGTCAGAAAGGAACCAGAACAAGCAACAGAACCCAGAACGACAAATCTGCAAGATGCAGTACGGATCAGACACCGAAATTCCCATGCTGGTTGTGCGGTGAAATTCATTTCATCATGTAAGATACAAGGGGATAAGAGCGGATATTGCCAGTCAGCGGCTCGCGTTAAGGCCAGGATGACGGAGTTTTGCGGTTCAGGCAAGATCAGAGACCACAATGCAAATCTGTCATCCTGTCCATCAATAACCGCAGAGTATCACTACAGCTCGATACGAGTTCAGATTAGACGATCATCTCACGAACAAACTGGATAATTTTAGGAATGCCAGTTTTGACCCCGTGTAAAGAACAGGCGATCAGCGCAACTGGTAACTACCTCCACATTATGGGCAGTTTTCAAGCTAAAATGAAGTTGTACGAGCGCAAAGCCAGCAAACAGGTTTACGTTGCAAAGTCCGATCTGAATGTGTTTCGCAGCGATTGGATGGCAATATTAGGGCTTTTTGACGTACCATTATAAGCAGTGTGCAACAGGGTTCACGCAAACGGAGAGCTGTCGCTGACGGACGAGCTCCGGACGAAATTCCTCTCTGATGATGCTCTGGGTTTATGTAACAGAGTGAAGGTATCGCTTAAATTGAAACCAGAGGAAAAGTCTGTTTTCTGTCGTCAGCGGCCAGTACCGTAGTGCAGCCGCACAAGCAATTCATTATGAGTTGCAGAGATTATACAGTTTTTGAGAGTTATTCAACCAATAAAGAAACTCAGCCGTGCATATTATTGTTGTCAAGAAAAAAAAAGAGCGACTCGCGTTACAGCCGATTATTCGACTGGCCTCAATGCCGCACTAGAACATAATCAGTATTCACTGCCAACACCATCTGATATCTTTACGAAGTTCGCAGGATGCACTGTATTCAGCAACATTGATTTTTATGATGCTTTCCTACAATTGGAGCTCAATAACGATGCTAAACGACTCATGGTGATCAACACACACGTCGGTCTGTTCCAATAGGTTGCAGCCCGGAGTGACGACAGCACCCGGCATTTTCCAACAGCTAATGGACACAATGCTTGGGGGTATGTGTACAATCGCAGCATATCTTGATATCATTGTCGCTGGAAAAGACAAACAGGACCACCGACAGAAGCTATTCGATATCCTCAACCGCATTCAGGATTACGGTTTCACCCTTAACTCGCGAAATGTTCTTTCGGTGATAAGTCGATCTGCTACTTGGGTCACATCATCGACGCTGATGGGTTACGCCCGGATAAATCTAAAGTAGAGGTAATTCAACAATTACCAGTCCCAGCTGAAATTTCAATGCTATGCGTGCTTTTTTGGAAGCCACTAATTGGTATGGCAAATTCATCAAAGGGTTGAAAGACTTGCGTGAGCCTTTGGATGAATTGCTGCGAGAGGACGTCAAGTACGAATGAACTCTTACTCGTGAGGAAGCGTTCCGGCAACAAAAGGTAAAAAATGCTCTGGCAACAAATTTCGCATTCACAAATTACGATCCAATGAAGAAAATTATTGTTGCCGCTGATGCATCTAGTTACAGAATGGAGGCAGTACTATTACATAAATTCGAAGATGGTTCAGAGCGTCCTATCATGTATGCAGCATCGTCATTTAGCAAGACCGAGAAGAACTACGCACAGCACCAGTGAAAAGCCCTTGCTCTGGTGTTCGTGCTTAAGAGATTTCATCGTTATATCTACGGCCGAAAGTTCGAGCTACGTACCGATCACCAACCATTATTAGCAGTTTTTGGATCAAAACAAGGAGTTCCTCTATGCTCTGCTAATCGTCTATACAGCGTTGCGCGCGTGTCATGCTGTTTTTGACATCAAATACATCAGCACAAAGAGTTTTGCATATGCTGATTTTATTTCAAGCCTCATTAATGCGCAACGTAAGCTCGAGCCCAAAGATACCATCATTACAACCATTCGAATTGACAGTCATGCAGAATGCTTTGCTTCCGAGTCGGCGAAATCATTACCGGTTAACTTCGAAGCAATCCAAGCGGAAACCGCAAAATCCGAGTTCCTGAAGCAGGTCGCTTATTTCATCAAGCAGGGTTCGCCTAAAAGGAGAAAGCAAATCAGAAATGACGCGGTGGCATCCTTTTTCCAACTCCAAACATCGCTCTCGTTGATTAAAGGATGTATTTTTTATGGCGAGCGGGTCGTCAATTGCAATTGCACAAGGCTATTGTCGAGGAACTGCATTCGGGTCAGGGACAGCACGCATGAAGCTGCTAGCACGAAGCAAATTTTACTGGCCCGGAATTGACAAAGATATCGAGTCTCATGTAAAAAGATGTGATATTTGTGAGACTAACTCAAAACTACCTCAGAAATGAGCGCTTCAAGCATGGCCGATGCCGAGGGAACCTTGGTCACGTATTCACATCAATTACGCCGGCCCAGTCAATGGATTCTACTACCTGGTCATCGTTGATGAGCAGCACGACATCAGAAAGGACCGTTGGAAACTTGATGGAAACATTCGTTCGGCATGGATTGTGCGACATCATCGTGAGCGACAACATCTAACCATCAGCCGATTTTTAAATCGCACATTTGCGATTTTCATCTACCAGCCTTTCACCCTCATCGGATCGCACGTGATTAAAATATTGAATTTCAATTTCAACTACAAATTGAGCTAAACGAGCTCATTGGGTTTTGTTACATTTCGCGCTGAACCCATAGCTAATTTTAGTGATATTTTCCTGTTACATTCCCACTTTAATGTTAACAAGTTTTAATTTTTTAAAAGTGACAATTATTTCTATTAAAAACTGGGAATCAAAATGAATAATTTATTTCGATTAAATTAACATTCAAAGTTTTGAGAGTTTGGTCCCTTTTGTTGTTGTTATCGGTTGACTTCATGTACTTCGAATAATTTTTTAAATAGCAAGAATCTTTTAATTTCGTTTTGCAGTAAAATCGACCCAAGCTAAATACAACCAAAGCAAACAATAATCTTTGGGTGTTGCAGATGGAAAACGGGAAAAATAAATTATTATGTGAATTTTCAATCGGCAAAATTAAAAGCTTTTCGGGTTATATTTTTATTTTATTTTTTTGTGTTGATTGTAACTAAATTGTGATTAGGGTTAAATTGGTGTTCTATATGGAATGTTTATTTTAGTTATGCTGCCTATTTTTATTATATAAGAGGGTCCGCACCATCGGGAACAATAAGACCATCATGAAGTACAAGTTTTGTTTTAATTGAGTTTGATTACGTAATGCGTGTAAGTGGAATGATAAGCGATTTGTGGGAACACGATCCTTTTTATACTTATATGTGAATTTAATATGAGGGCATCGCACTTTAATAGGATTATTCTGGTAGTCGGGATTAAATATCACGGATGATTGAACTAATAAATTATTTTTTTTGTAATTTATATCGTATCATATCGTGTATATGCAAAAAGCTTCGCAAACTAACAATATTAAACTATAAAATGTACATTATAAAGTTATATTATGTATAAACGGGATGGATAAAATCTAGTTTTGCGCAGCGACGCACAACCTTTTTCGATAGTGAGCCAAAATTTAGGATTGTGTGATTAATTATTCTGAAAGTAAGTTTCAATTTGTTTTATGTTATGGCTCGCGACCCTAACTTTCTACACCAGTGCGAGTTTATGTGTATGTTACACAATATTAACAGAAGTTATGAATACATTTTATGTATATATGTATTAGAGAAACATGCTATCATTCATCCAATTCTATATATGTTTGAGCTACGAGAAGAAACATCAACCGATTAAATTTTTAATATTTACCCATATCATATGTCGATAAACATTTTTTGGTACATAAATATAAAAGTTTTCAATATTTTTCTGCTATGCTTGCGATGTGTGGTGAGATGAAAATTTTTATTCAGAAATTTTCTAACAAAAAATTCTGTTGATTTGGTATTTGGTAAAAAACAAATACTACACAGCTTTAGATGCACATAAAATTTTTTGTATCTGATAAAATGGAAATTCTTATTTTTTGTGGTATATTTTATGTACCAAAAAACTGTAAAATATTCACACATTTTAGAGAATTAGATTCGTCTGATGTACACAAAATTTTCATGTAAATTGAAAAATGATGTTTAAATGCATAATCTGCTTGTAGAGCGATAAATTAATCCTTAAATGATCGAATTATCTACGGAACTCAGTTTATTAGCATGGTTCACACAAAAAAAGTTGCAATATTAATAGTCTGTACTGGCAGCTGAAACCTAAGTAATCAAAACTTTGGCCTGACCGTTCCAACTAGGAAAAACCACGAATTAGAAAATATGCTGATCATCATATGTGCCCTGGTCTATAAAAAGGGGGCTTAGGTGTCAACAAATCATTTTCCACTTCTTAACCGATTCAGATAGAGTATGAGACGGTCATGATGAAAACCAGAAAATCATAATTTGTGGAAAACTTTACTAAAAATGAAGAGAAAGCACAGTACCAGCAGAAACGATTTCATTAAATTGATAACGAAAAAGATGATAATAATCATAAAATTTGTAAACTCAACGCAATTAACTACCATAATATTCCACGTAAAAACAACACTTAACGTCCTTGAATATAGTTAGACACCAGAAAACGCAGATACAAGGGAACAACTTACGTAAAACTGACGCAACGACCTTTTTACTTTTAACAGCTGTTTTCTCGATATCTTATGTTCGCACATAAGCCTCCTTTTCATACTCACATATATATACTTTGAAGAATTCTTATCTTCCACGATTTTTCACATTTTCATGAAGATTTTCAGAGTTGGTGTAGAAGAAAACCAGATCTAAATATTCAAAGAATATGTGGTTCCCCCTAAATTAAATTTAATCTAAATATATGAGAAAGCATGTTGGTGTTTATTCACTATACATAAATTTGCAGAAATATTAGTACAGATCAATTTTCAAAAATTTAACCTGTAAAGTAAAATTAGGCAACATGGTAGCTCCCAAAGGAGCTTTTTCGTGTTTTGCACATATTTTGAAAAGTATATATTTACGACAATAAACCATTATGAAATTAAAGATTCCAAATTAAATATTCAATAATATCGGCTCAGATCAATTTTCCAAAATTTAAGGGAAAAAGACAGCTTTGGTAGGAGCTTTTCATTTTCCACCGAAAGTGACAGGTTCAAGGGAAAATTTCAATTTTCTGCATGTATTCTGAAAAATATATCATTTACGAGAGGAACAGTTAGTAAATAACAGATTTTAAACTAATTTTACAACAATACCGGCTCAGATCAAAAATCGAAGAAAAACTTCACCGGAATTTTCGAATTTGGTCAAAAAATTGTGGACGTATTGATTGAGCGGGATGAAACTTGATACTTAAGCTTTTTCCAGAAAGTGGCAGATACCAGTGTTTTTGGCTGATACCGGTCCACTTAAAGTGCAGCTACCATAGGAGCTTTTTCATTTTCTGCAAATTTTTTGAAAAGTGCATAGCATTTACGGAAAACATTTTAGGTAAATGATGCGTTTTGATAAAAATAGTTTATTTCAACAAAATTCCGCATCTCTATTACCCGACGATTATTCGGGATCAAACTTCATACTAAAGCTTTTTCCATAAATTGGGAGAGCTATGCGATATATGACAATTACACCCTGCATTTTCATGCGGGTACGTGGTAGATGAAAGTCTACAGAACGAAATGCCTTCAGCGCGAATCGTAAGGTAACCAGAATTATTATCCATTTTCTAAAAAAATTCAATTAGCGCAAATAAAAACTTCCATGAAGCTAGCTGAGAGATTTTCAGAAAAACGCTATACAGGTAACCCTCCAAGGACACGGTATTTGAAGAACACGGTTTCAAACAACACGATTTTCGTTATTGTCTCTTTTTTTGTTTTTTCTATATCATAACAAAAATTAAAAAATAAAAAGCAACGTTTTTTTTATTTTCTTTTTTGTATTATCGACCAATACTAAACCGTGTTGTTCGAGACTACAAAAAAGAAAATAAAAAAATGAACACGTAACGAATTAATCGTGTTCTTGGAGGGTTTCCTGTATTTGGAATTATCTGGATATGTATATTTGTTTAAATCCCGCCTTATAGGCGATTCTTAAGCTCTTCACATATAACGGGTGTGAAGTTTATCCTAACTTGTCCTAAAACCAACAACGATGTTTATAATTAAATTTAACAGTGTAGTTTGAGTGCGTGTTATGGTATTTAATGAATTTGAGTAATGAAAATTAGTCTGGAATGTGTACTTCTATTAAAAGGTCATTACTAATAGTTTCTGTACTCTGTTGGCCAATTTATGACGAAACACAAAGTTCCTCCGATCGTGGGAATTCCCGCTATTCGAATATACGTGACACAGGAAATATATTGGTTAAATTCAAACACTTTGAAATTCATGTTTTTTAATTGGACTGGATCTAGTACAAAGTGAATATACCCATTCCAGTCGTATAGTAACCTATTAAAAATATCTTAGGAGAAAACACTTTCAATGCTTTATTGTGGTATACAACTTTTGAATATTACAGCCAGTGTTCCCTTAGATTTTCCGGAAAATTCATGTTTTTCAATTGGATTGGTTCTAAGGTCCTAAACGAGCAAATTTCTAGACCTTTAAAACTCTAGGTTAGGTTAGGTTAGGTTTCAATGGTTGCTATCGCACACTTAGGCCAAATATGGACCATTGTGATACCACAGGATCCGACATCATAATAAATATATTATCAATACGATCAAAAGCTCTGATTTGGATTTAAGCGTTATACAGTTTAATGCCTGTAGCATGAATAACTTTGATAAATTTCACTCGATTCTCGAACTCATTGAAAATCTTAATTCAGATTTTCATATAATTATTGTTAGTGAGACTTGGATTAAAACCCAAAATGTAAATTTTTATAATATAAATGGTTTCATAAGTGTTTTTTCGTGCAGAGATAATAGAATCGGTGGTGGTATTGTGATGTATATTAGGAATGATGTAAACTTCGATATAATCAGAACCGACGAATCTAATTTTGAATTTCAGTTTATACAAATAAAACTTAACGGGTTTTCACGAAATTATGTCACTGTGTTTTATCGCCCGCCTGACTCGAATATTGATATTTTCTTTAGAGAATTAGAATTAGTTATTCATAAAAAGTGTAACAACATTATACTAGGTGATATTAATATTCCTTTAAATAAGTCAACTCCTGTAGTGACAGGCTATACAAACTTATTGTTAAGTTTTGGGATAGTTGCAACGAATAATTTTGAAACTCGGTCTAAATCAGGAAATATAGTTGACCATGTTCTCCGTGGGTTTAATGGATTGCAGAAGGTTGTGAATTCAACTATATTCTCTGATATTAGCGATCACAACTTTATTGCTTCACACTTCTCGTATAATATCAAAAGAGTTAATAAACTTTTAGAAAATAAAATAATTGATTATAATCGAGTAAATGCTGACTTTGACAACTATTTGACAAGTCTGGATGTAAGTTGTTTTGAACCTGATATAATATTGTCTGACATTACAAAGAAATATGAAGAACTAATTACCAAATACACACACATTATTAAAAATCAGTTAAATTAAAAAATTCGTATTGCCCTTGGATCACGTACGATTTATGGCAATTAATTAATAAAAAGGAATTAATTCTAAAGAAATGTAACCGGCATTTCCGTAATAGTTCAGCAGCAGACTCAAATGTAAGCGATTATAACCAAAGACTCTAGAAATGGATAAGATAATTAAACGTGAAAAATATTATGCTAAAAAGAAATATTTTGAAAATGTTTTTGGGGGTGTTCCTAAGCAACGTGATTTGTGGTTCAATATAAATTCTTTACTGGGTAGAACTAATAGCAACAATCATAACCTTGTTATTAATAGTGGTGGGGAAAGTATATCTGACGGATACAGAATTGCATCTAATTCAACAATTTCTTTGCGAATGTTGGGGAAGATTTGGCTGGTCAGATTAATAGTTCCAAAAATATTTTTAAATTTAATACTTATAACGTTGTTAATCAAACTATATTGTTACGATTTTGCCTTGTCAATCAAGGTTCGAATCACTGGATTGTGAATAAATACACTGCTTCAATTTTAACTCACACAATTTTATTTACACAACACAATTTATTATACAACACAATTTTCACAATTAATTATTATAATTATAACACACTTTTTAATTATCACTTTAATAATCGCTTTAATAATCACTTTAATAATCTTTCTATTTAACCTTCACTGTATCACGTTTAAAATAAAACTCAGCACTCCACGTCAACGCGCGCCTTTATATACCAAAATATTTGTTTCTAGAATAATCCTAAATGCGCAGCAAATATGTTAGTATAGAAATGACGCCTAAATGTTGAGTATAAATTATAAATGGATTTGAACAACAATTAATGAAATTAACTTATTCTATTCTATTCTAGGTGTCACCGTAACAATATTTATAAAGCCAACGTCATCTGTTGAATTATTTAACTTAATTATTGATTTGGAATCCAAGAAAGGAGGTGGACCATATTTGCTCGATAGTAATGTCCTAAAATTACATATCAATAATTTTTCGGAGATTTTATCACACGTTATTAATAAAGTTTTTGCAACTGGAATATATCCAAATTGTTTAAAATTATCAAAAGTTATTCCAGTCTTCAAAAGTGGCGATAAATAAAACTAAATTAACTAATTATAGACCAATATCTACGTTATCTGTTATAGATAAACTGTTAGAAAAATTGTTAGCATTACGGGTTAATCCGTTTTTAGAGACTCACAATTTACTATATAATTTTCAGTATGGTTTCCGAAAATGTTCAGGGACTGATGTTGCTTTAGTTGAAACAGTTGATATGATTAATAGTTCCATGAATGATAAGTTCTATGTATGTGCTTTGTTTTTAGATCTAAAGAAAGCGTTTGATACTGTGGACCATGAATTATTATTAGATAAATTGAGTTGATATGGATTTAGAGGGAAATCTCATGACATAATGAAAAGTTATTTCTCGAATAGAAAACAATTCGTTTTTGTTAATGGCGCTAGTAGTAAGAGTAGTTTGGTGAAGTACGGTGTACCTCAAGGTAGTGTACTCGGCCCTATGTTATTTTTATTATTCATAAATGACATGGGTAATCTCCTATTAAAAGGAAAACTTCGGTTATTTGCTGATGACTCAGCACTGTTTTATGAAGTTAGAGATCCGATTGACGGACTGCAGTTTATGTCACATGATCTTGATATCTTGCTTGATTTTCTTAATGAGAATATGTTATCTTTAAATTTGGCTACCTAGTCTTGCTGTAGCAAATGTCAATATTGAGCTTGTCGAAACTTATAGGTATTTAGGAATGATTTTAGACTCGCATCTTAATTGGCAGCATCATATTGATACGGTCTGCTCAAAAGTTTCACCAATAATTGGTTTTACGCGTAAGGCCTCTCATTATATACCTACGAAGATATTGCGATGCATATACTTTGCCTTCATTTACTCTAGAATTATTTATGGCCTCGTTGTTTATGGCAACTCATCCCAATCGCGTTTGAGGAAGCTACAAGTTTTGCAGAACCGTTGCAATAAAGCAATATATAAATTACCAACTCTGTATTCATCGAGAGTTTTATACGCTCTAAAGGCTGAAAACATTTTACCGGTAAAAGCCTTACATTTCATGCAGACTGTCAAGTACATCTATAGGATAAGAAATGCTACTCTAAGCGTGAGTAATATTAATTTGGTCCGTATAATCACCAATATCTCACGCACAATAAAAATAATCTGAAACCTTGTACTATTATTAATGAGTATGGTCGCAAACGAATAAGTTTCGTATGCCCTAACATGTATAACGAAATGCCTGTTGAAATAAAACAGCAAAATTATGTTAATTTTAAAAAAGGAGTAGTTCATTTTTTAAAAGCGATTATAAATAAATATATTTTATAAATAGGTATCGATGCCAAGATTATAGTAGTCTTTATTTACATTGTATCTTTGAAATATGTTATTATTTGTAGAGTATAGAATTGAATATTGGTTTATGCCATTCTCTTTAAAACCCTTTCAGTCCCGAATTAATACTGGGCATCTTAGAATTTTTCTATTATGTGATTAAGATTGCTTAGGAACCGGTTAAAATAGAAATTTAAAAAAAAAGTCCTAGGTAGGCTCCTTCTGGTGTACACTCTGATGTACAAATCAAGTCAAAGGTAATAAAATTTTCAAATAATTTAATTTGTTATCTTTTTATTTCAAAATCCATAAAGCAACGTATAAGAAACAAAATATTTAAAAATATTGACATATTTCATTTAAAATAAAATAAATAATAAAAAATTATTAAAATATAATTTAAAACGATTTATAAAATAAATATAAGTTGTACTTCAGTCTCACAGTTTCTATTGTTATATTGAATAATAGTTTATTCTATCACGTTTAATTTGTATGGAATTTTAAGAAGCAATTCCTATCTTTTAACAAGCAAAGATGTATCCCACATTTCCCACAGAAAACATGGGAACGGAAGCTGCAGCCTTCAAATTTGCATCTGGTTGGTTCCTTTTTCTGAGTAAATTCGGGGAAATGACCAGTACAATCATATCTAATATCGAGTATTGGACGTACTTCACCTTTCATTCTACTCATTTGTGGGTCAAATTCCTTATTTGTAATATCTGATGGTGGTCGACCTCGTTTTCGGGTGGTTTGGTAAGTATTCATTAGAAGAAATGCCACGTTTAATCTAAACTCTAATAGATCCATTACATCTTTTGGCGGTATGCTCTGTTTTTGCATTTGTTGTTTATATTCGATCCAACAAGCACTGCAGGCGAAATCAACAAAATGCGTCATTACTCGTAGGGGCCATTTTTTTGATCTAATAAATGTTCTATAATATTGGATCATTTGGTCCAAAAGATCTACCCCACCCATACCGGCATTATACAAGCTCACAACCTCCGGTTGAGCAACATCCACGTAACATTTGTCAGATGAATTCCACCGCTTAACTGGGTTCACGTTCCCTTTTCCTATAAAATTAGATGCCAAAAAAACGGGTTTATTGTCGAGCCATTTTACAACAGCTATGGAATTGTCATGGCTCACACATTGTTCCATATATCCACGTTCCTTTTTTTTTAAATTTCGGTCGTCCATAAAATTAGGTTTTTGAAACCGATTAATGCGAGCAGTCCCAGCTTCATTTATTCCTTTGTCCTTTAAAATTTCTAATAAATTGTATGACGTGAAAAAATTGTCAAAATAAACTGTATGTCCCGGGATTCAATTCTTTTAATTAAATGCAGTACTACTGCTGCTCCAAAACCAAATCTTTTTTTATGACAATCCGAAATTTCTGTTTGGGCACCTTGGTATACAATAAAATCAAAGGGCTGTCCAGATTTCCCACAGAGTAGAAATACCTTTATTCCCCAGGGAGATGGCTTGCCTTTCATGTACTGCTTTGCAGACAAAGTACCTTTGAAAGGGATCATCTGCTCATCTATTGACAGATGTTCTTCTAGCGGTATCTGCCGGCATCTGTCTCTAATGGTATTTAAAATGGGCCGAACCTTATAAAATACATCCTTATTATTAGCAGGGATTTCCAAATTGTTAACGACATGAAAATTAGTTCGTAGTTGCCAAAATCGGTCTCTTGTCATGGTCCGCATAACATGCTCAATACCAACTAGCCTGCTCCAATACATCTTAATTTGGGGAAATTTAGTGCATCCAATAAATATATGTACTCCGATAAATTTCATTAATATCGGTTAACTTAAACGATTCATTTTTCTGAATTCCATATATATTTGTATATTTCACCATTATTTCAAACAGCTGTTCGGTGAAGTAATTCATAAAATATTTTCCTGGAGTTTCCTGAACAATTTCTATTTCTTCCGGTGAATTATATTCGATCTTAGTTGTGGTAAATTCGCTTTGTCTCCATTTTATATCGGTTCGATCAGTTACATTATTAAATCCATCTGAATCGGGTTGAATCTCCTCATCTATTATTTCAAAATTGACATTGTCTACAAATGTTACGGTTCCATCGTCTGATACATTTGCGATAACAGATGCAACTTGTTCTGGGTCGATCTCTGGATTCTCATTATCTTCAATAATTTCATCCTCTTGTTCCTTTTCAGATCTTGTTTTATATTTTTTTCTTTGAATATTAGAATTATTTCGTTCCGAAATATTCTCATAGTCCCAGAAATAAATAGGTTCATCCTCTTCCTCTTCATTAGCAGTATCGTCGCTTTCATTTAAGATAGCTAACATTTCCTCCTCTGTTAAAAATTTGCGTGCCATTGTAATCTATAATTAAATGTAAACATTTAAAATCTCCACTAATAATAATGTTTATATAATGTTAAATTTATATGAATCTTGTTAAATTTTATTCCATTCACTTTATTTGTGCATACTGATGTAATGTACATAGTGCTGTACATTACCTTTCAATAGATTTGTGCATTCTGATGTACTGTACATAGAGATGTACATTACCTCTGAATCGATTTGTACATTTATATGTACACTCACTTTATAATTTTATTACAGGCAATCAACATTATTTTTGCATTGTTTTTAACAGTAATTTAATATTTTGCATTATTCTAAACAAATAACACATAATTTATCTTACCTTGATCGGCTCAATATGCTGTTAAATGTACTTAGAGCTGAACGTCTTTTCAAAAAACTTCAAAGCGATGTTCGCACCTTCACTATTTTCTCTATAACTGATGACATTTACGATTTTTTATGTAATTTTTGTTAGTCGAAATGAGAGAAAAAGACGAGACAATAAAACCAAGTGGAAATAAGAAGAGAAAATAAAAAATTGCGCTAAAGAACAGTCGTTCAATTTGATGTACATGTGTATGTACAAGACGACTGAAAGGGTTAAGGGATTCTGAATCCACTGGGAGCTGCATCCAACAATATATATGTATAAAATTATTTATTGTATACAAAAATATTTGTTAAAGTTAATTGTAACTTAGACATACTATATTTTGAATTTTTCAAAGAAATTTTACATATTTAAATAATCTTAAATAAATAACACGCAAAAAAACTCACGCTTTCTTAGTGTGATTAAGATCTTGGAGCGATTCAGGTTCAGTTCAGGCCATACTTGCTTCGCTACCCTAGCATTTGTCAAAGCAACTGCTTCCCTATGGCTTACTGCTTTCAGTATGCTCACACCATACAGCAGTACGGGCTTTACAACTGCCGTGTAAAGCCAATGTACCAGCTCCGGTTTCAAGCCCCATTTTCTTCTAATGGCATTTTTACAAGAGTAGAGTGCCACAGTAGTCTTCTTAACTCTTTCTATCGTGTTTGGTTTCCAACTGAGCTCACTGTCCAGAAGAATCCCTAAGAATTTCGTCTTTTCAGTTAGGACCAGTCTAGTACCATTCAGGCTTGGTACAACCATTGCCGGAATTTTATATTCCCTAGTGAAACGGACCAGCACTGTTTTAGATGGGTTAATCCCCAATCCACATTTACTGGCCCAACTCGTAGTGATTGATAGCGCATTCGGCATCACATCTCTGATTGTACCCAGCTGCTTACCCGAGACAACTATCGCTACGTCATCGGCATAAACAACCACACTTATTCCTTCCCTCTCCGGTTCCAGTAATAGTCCATTGATTGCTACATTCCAAAGAAGGGGAGAGAGGACTCCTCCCTGGGGTGTTCCCCGAACGACCCGTCTCCTGATGGAAACTTCCCCCATCCTCGCTATGACACTTCTGCTTCCAAGCAAGTGATCGACCAGCCTGGTTACTGGGTCTTCGATCTCAAGTGGCAGCAATCCTTCCCTAATTGCCTACACCTTCACGTTGTTGAAAGCGCCCTCGATATCGAGAAACGCCACCAACGAGAATTCTTGAAAAAACAGTGACTTCTCAATTCCCCGAACCAAGGTGTGTAATGCTGTATCCACAGACTTACCCTAATGTGCGCATGCTGAGATTGTGCCCAGTTTCTGGGTACAATTCTGGACCGAATATATTTAGACGTCAGCAGCTTTTCTATGATTTTCAGCAGAAAGGATGATAGAGATATTGGTCTTAAGTCCTTAGGGTTGCTGTACGAGCTTCTACCTGCTTCCGAGATAAATATCACTCTAGGCTTCCTCCATTTCATCGGGATGTACTCCAGCTTCAGAAAGTCTTTGAATATGACTTCCAGCCAGGGAAGCAAGACCTCCGAGTTATTCTGAATTTCTGCAGGAACAATCCCATCCTGACTTAAAAGGCTTAAGCCCTTTAATAGTCCATTTTATCTTTCGGGTATTCAGATAATCTTCTATATGTAACAGATGGACGAATGACTTTTGTAGAAGTTGTATGGACGAAGAGAAGGAAGAGACGTTACATCACTTCTTGTGCTCGTGTCCGGCACTATCATACAAAAAAGTAGGTACTTGGGTGTGTACGACATAAACAGCCTTTTTGAACTCGCGGACTGTGGTGTGCGAGATATTTCACGCTACATCAGTAGCTCTGGTTGGTTTCAGCGGGAGTAAGGGGAGATTGGATCCTGTGGTATCACAATGGGCCATTATTGGCCTAAGTGAGTGATAACAGCCACTCTAGCCTAACCTAACCTAACAAATGGAACCCGCAGTCATTCCTTGGCCCGCAGTCATTCAAAGGCCCCGCAGTTGACACTTCCTCACTTCCAGGGAAGTGAGTTTCCATCAAAAGATCAAAAGTCTCTTCACCAGACACCGTCCTTGAAACCCTAAAGGTGGATTTACATATGCGACGTGTGACGTGTGACAAGTTGAAATTAACGTGACGCTTTCTTAACAACAATTTACATTTGCGACGGATGCCGCCACGCACACTAATTAAATATTTTTTGTGGTGTATATTAATTGTGTTCCGTCACTAAAAAACACTGTGGCAAAACAATTAAAAATTTGTTTGCATGTTTCTAATTTTTTATGTATGTGTGACCGTCACGGAAAAGATAAAATTTGTTCATGTCTCGGCGTGTAGCGTGTGCCGTGTGACGAATGTCAAAATAGTCGTTTATGATTGGCTATAGGCACCCGTCACACGTCACACGTCGCATATGTAAATCCACCTTAAGGCTATAAAAAGATTTCTTTACCAATACATTTTCCGTGCCACGTATATTCGAATAGAGGGAATTCCCATGATCATCGGATCGTCATACTCACTCGGTAGATAGCTATAAGAGTTCAGGAAGTCAATTCGCGTTGCGTGAAATAATGAATATGAAAAGTTTTTTTCATTGGCAAATCTAGTAGTTTGAGTTATTTGCACGTAATTTTAAATTTTACTGTGTCAAATCTAAATTTATTATGGAGAATGCAAACCTACTCGATTGCTAATGAAAAAAAAATTTCATTTTCCTTACTTCACGGAACGCGAACTAATTCCCAGAACTTGTAAAAATCAACAGTTTTGTGGACATTTTAAACCCTAAGGCTGGAGAGTTTTTCTACTTTTCAACGGAGCCGATACATTTCTCGTGTCACGTATATGACAAATCGGTGGACCTTTTAATAGAAGTATCCATCCCAGTCTAATTTTCGTTGCTCAAATTCGTGGAATATCAAAAAACGCGCACTCAAAATTAAATAGCGGGAATTCCCATGATCAACTGGTCGTCATACTCCCTCGGTAGTTAGCTAAGAGAGTCTGAAAACTATCTACATCAATTAATTTGTGGACCTTATAAACCCTAAGGCTGTACACTTTTTGTTTCTTTTCTACGGAACCAATACATTTCCCGTGTCACGTATATGGGAATCTCTTAGAAATATCTTTTAGGACAAAGACTTTTAATGCTAGATTGTGGCATACAACTTATGAATATTACACCCAGTGGTCCCCTAGATTTTCCAGAAAATTCAAGTTTGACCTAGTGCTTCAACTATTTCAATGCTTCCCACGCTCTTTTCAGTTCCGACATCTTAATATACGAAGATCTTGTTCACTAGGGTGTACTACAAAATCCTGGTTTTCAAAATCTCGGTTTTCAAAAACCAGATTTTCAAAATCTCGGTTTCAAAATCCCGGTTTTCAAAATCCCGGTTTTCAAAATCTCGGTTTTTGAAATCCCGGTTTTTGTTTCTTCTAGTTCTAATTGCACAAAATAATTAATATAGATTTTAATTGCAAGATTTGGTACTTGAAGCATTTTGTAGTTGCAAGATTAATAAAAAAATAATAGTTTGTTAAAGCAACATTTTTAAATGCAATAATTGTAGAGGCTGACAGTGACGGTTTCGATAACTCTCACGGGCACTTAGCCCTCGATCCAGATTCCATCCTTACGAGGGTTGCCTTTTATATTTCGGGATTGGACAACCCTAGTGTTGCAATCTGGCAACTGACAGCTCTATCGCAAAGTTTGACATTTTTGAGATTATACGTACTCAGAACGTTTTGACATTCGAGCGCTATTTGGGTTGTTTACAGTACTCATTAACTCAACATCTCGACGAAAAACTGGAATTAAATCGTGAACATTTTCGTGCGATTATTTTTCACAACTTTCGACGTGGATTAAGGCAGCAAGAGTGCATGGATGAACTTAATTCAATATTTGGCGATGAAGCTCCATCAAGGACCAGTGTTTATCGATGGTATGGTGAATTCAATCGAGATCCTAGTTCACTCCAAGACGAAGTTCGTGAAGGTCGTCCTGAATCAGTTGTTGTTCCAAGAACGTCATGTGGCCTATCGTGAGATTGAGACAACCTTAGGCATTAGTGGGACCAGCATACATTAAATGTTGCATAAACATTTGAATGTTAAAAAAATTTGTTCGCGTTGGATCCCACACAGTTTGTCAATCGCTCAAAAAAAGGCTCGTGTTGATTGATCGAAAGAAAAACTCAAAAAATATGATCGCGGTGCTTCAAAATACGTCTATGACATAGTGACAGATGATGAATCGTGGATTTACGCGTATGAGCCCGAAAGTAAACAGCAGTCGACTGTATGGGTGTTTCAAGATGACCTGAATTCAACAAAAGTT
Source organism: Nephrotoma appendiculata (assembly GCA_947310385.1). Classification (NCBI taxonomy): domain Eukaryota; kingdom Metazoa; phylum Arthropoda; class Insecta; order Diptera; family Tipulidae; genus Nephrotoma; species Nephrotoma appendiculata. Next base: position 145,220,712 of record OX371223.1, read on the forward strand.
GTTCGCGCACGAAGCACTTGCAAGCAAATGATCGCCTGTTTTTCGGAAAAAATGGACATGTCGCAACCATACCACTAGAACAACGCAGAACAGTCAATTCTGAGTGGTACACAACCATTTGTTTGCCAGTTGTCATCCAAGAAATCAGAAAAACCAACTGCCGAAGACGGATCACTCTTCACCACGACAATGCGAGCTCTCACACATCGGCTTAAACAACTGCATTTTTGAGCACTCAAAACATCGATTTGATGAGTCATCCGCCGTATAGTCCTGACTTGTCCAAATGACTTCTTTTTATTCCCGTACGTAAAAAACAAACTAAGAGGTCAACGTTTTTCGACACCTGAAGAAGCGGTTGCTGCGTTCAGAATGCATGTTTTGGAGATACCTCAATCAGAGTGGAAAAAGTGCTTCGACAATTGGTTCAAACGCATGCAAAAGTGTATAGATCTCCATGGGGAATATTTTGAGAAACAATAAAGCGATTTTCGATGGTTGATATTTGTTTTTGTTCTCTAATCCCGAAATATAAAAGACAATTTTGTCAAAAAATCATTTAAGAGTCCCATTCCCACATACCAAATTTTAAAAATGTTAGCACAGCTCTTATTATTGCTTTGTAAAATGCGAGTTTATACGACTGTGAAAGATATTTTGATTGCAACAACTTTGATCATGCATAAAATACTCGATGGCTACTAAGCAGAACCAGTTCCTAGACATACAAGCGCGGCCCAAAATATTTCATGGCTGACTATCATATGCCTGTTGAAAATCTATGTAGAGTTGGTGAATGGAAATCTTATACTACCAACATTTCTTCAAGATCATCCTTAACGTGAAATACTGATCAGTGGTTGATCGGATTGGGCGAAAATCAAATCAATAGTCACCAAGAGGAATTATTCTGGCAAGTACTACGATAGTAAGCACTTTGAAGGCGGTGTTTAACAGAGCTATGCCACAGTAATTTTCACACGTGAGATAGTCACCTTTCTAATGTAGCAAACAAATGACGATCTTCCATTCCTCAGGTAGCTCCGCCTGGGAGACTGGGAGCTCTTCCAATTTTTAATATACTAAGCTGTGGCTACTTCCTCTACTGTGGGATATGGGGCAAAAACGTTCGCGTCTGGTGGAATAACAGCTGAATAGAGGTCACTTCGCCAGTCATAATTAGTAATTTAGAAAATTGGTTTGTCTGCTGAGAGTACATCAACCACTTTTGTTCTCAGTTCTCCATCCGTGATTTTGATACTGTGCGGTTCCAAGAAATAACGGAATTTTTTTTATTCCTGTCAAAATTGCTCGGAACTCATGATCAAAAGTTGGATATTTTTATTCTGTAGCCGAGACATTTTTAGAAAAGAATAAGCCAAAGGTTCCCAATTATTACCGTTTATAGCTGATCTAAGACACTACCACACGCTATGCTTGAAGCGTCAGTTCTAATACGTCTCCAGAGCTACTTGACATTCTGATGGCCAGGATAATTTTGCTTTTTTACCTTGCAGAATCTAAGATTGCATTTGATTGTAAATTGACGATAGTTCTGCCAAGTTGAAAAAACCTGTGGTAATAATTTACCATCCCAACAATACGTTCAATTTTTTGTTTATTTATTTATTTGTAAAGTTTGGGCAAAATACAGAGCAAAGCTCCATTTAAATTTTGTCTCACCCAACAAAAGAAAAAATATATGTACAGTAATATGTTGTACTGTAGTGAGATGTGGGAATTCTTTGATCGTGATGACTCTGTCCATTGAGGATTGAGTTCCGTTTTGAGTTATTACTTGACTCAGGAAATCTAGAGAGAGTTTTATCTTTAAATCTGATTACAGTGAACTTGGGTCACCGTATGACCACCTTGGCCGTAAGACTTAATCGTCAGTGAAAACTGGAAGGGGATTGATTCCTTATTTTTACTGCGAGTAGGATATAATGAATTCTCATTATTGCAGAATTTTTCGAGCGTAAAATGACAGTATTTTTAAGTGATTTGTATTTGTATGTCTGTGGTGAATTTAGAATTATATCTAAAAGTAGATTTGACTGTGCTTCGTTTAGTGTTTAACAATTTGGTCTTCTGATGGGTATACTTGTAGAGGATAGGATTAATTCAGACTGTTTGAACCATAACCTCGGGGTGCTTTGTCAATTTTAGATTCCATTAGTAATCGGCGTGATGTGTTTTGGTTGTCTAGTGCTTCGTCCGTAATTGTTGATGCCGTAGTGTGCCCCTATTGTTTGTTTTCATTTCGTTCCATCTTTTGTGGCAAAGGTGGTGCCATTTTGGTTATTTGAGTATATTATTTTTGAGTTTAATTTGAGGAAAGCAAAATAACAAACCAAAGTGTGATGATTTTAACTTTAGTCACTCTAAAGGGTTAAGCGTGCTCCGCTATCTTTTTTTTTATAGAAAGAATTAGTTGTCCAGTAGATTTAATGTCTTTATTCACTCACTTACCTCCCATTTATACAATTACAGTATACCACCTGCACATTGCAAGCTCTATGTTAACATGAACACTGACATTGACGTTGGGTCGGCGCTGAAGTCTGCACACTGAGAAAAATCGTATTCTAATTTTAAGAAAATTCGAATAATGAATCAATAAATTCAACTTTTAGTAAAATTCAAGAAATAATTAGCTGAAGGAAGAATAATTTGAATAAATGAAGCCACTTACGCTTAATTTTATTAATAAAATGCAATATTGATTTAAACCTAAGTTTATGTTTTTTTGTTTTGTTTTTAGTCCATGCCATCTGTTTTGGGGCCGAAGCACTCCCTGCTCTTTCGCGGTTTATTTTTCCGTCTTACTTTACGTATCATTTGCCAAATCGAAGACGTACGGCTATAGGTCCGATTTTTATAACCATCTGCACATTGCAAGCTCCATGCCAGCCTATACTGGCATGGAAGATGGGTCGGCCCATGAGTTTTGCACTCCGACAGGGGGTCATAGATGTGTTCCAACCTAAGTTTCTTAGTTTAAGAAAGAAAAATATTTCTTTAATTCAATAGCATTTACTAATTTTGAGAAACATTACATTTCTTTTGATAATTTTAGACTCTATTTTAAATGTTTACTTTATTTATGAAATTAATCAGTATCTATTCTCTAGTGTATCATAAAACCTATAAGTAATTTAAATATTTAACGATTGAATAAAGAATGTTTGATTCTTGAAAGTCATATTTGTTTTGTCCCCTAAATTTGATAAAATAATTCTCAACACAAGAAAAACGGAACAAGATAGTCAATCCGTTTTTCTCGTATTGAGAATTATTCTAGAACGACTATTTAGAAAACTGAATATTGAAAACAAAGTCAAATTATCCAGAAATGTAATCTATTTTTTAAAAGTTACAGCAGCAGGATCGTACCTCACTACACAAATAAAACAATCCATACATTTCCACGATTTAATAAAATAACTTTTACTATTTATGAGTATTGAGCTTGGAATTTAAATATTTATAACAGTGTTTTACAATGCATCAAATTACAGTATTGTTCAAGAAATTTTTATCCGAAAATTTATTACAACATCCTGTACTTTAAAGATCTATAATTAATGGATTGCTTTACATTTTTGTACAACAAAATGCTAACTTTGATCACCCCACAAATCTCAGGATTCGATAATAATTATCATTACAAAAAGATACCCTGGAATATATTAATAGATACTCTCAAAAGTGAGAATCACATAATTTTCTCAAAAATGAGCAATAATTCATCGAATTATTATCCTGCATAAGAGAGGTATCGGTTAGCAAACACACTCAAGGATCGGTTGATAAGTATTGAGTATAGCTTCAATTAACATACATACAATAAGTTTAACCGAAATACGTTCTTGCACAAGAAAAAGGTACTCCCTATTTTATTACAACAGCCCATACCCACAGAGGTCAATTTTAATACATCGAATTACCTTCCTGATAAAACTATTGGTTAACCCGAGTTTAGTACAGCAGCGCACGGTTACTAATGATACTTCAATTCGAGAATTATAAAACTGCGATAATTTTAATAACATTTTATCTACTGAAATAGACAGAAAGACTCATGATGCTCCTGAAACTATTTTCGATTTGTACCTGTACGACCGGTGCCACTAGTTATCCAAATGTGTACTATAGTATAATAATACGTATTCGTATAGTCAATTTCCTTTTTGATCTGTAATTAGTTGATTAAATCGCACCCTTTGTGAATATATTTAAATATCAGTGCAACTTTGATATATACCTTAATGTCAAAATTTTAATATAACAGTTGAAGTTCTCAGAATTTACCATATGATCGATTTTAAAATTCACAAACAAGTACGAAATACGCAAATTACGTATTCCAAATATCGAAAAGGATCGTACATGTTGTCGTGGTTCTAATTTAATCTTGTTTAGAAGAACTCTTGATAAGGGACGGGTTTTAGAATCCTCTGAAATTAAAACCGTTTTTATTAAAAAAAAATTAAGCGTCCTTTTCTTTAATTTTATGTTCAATTATAAAATGGTTATTCTTAAATATATGGTAGTGAATAAATTGGAAACGAAATTAAAAATAATATATTTAAGATTAAAAAATCTCTACTTTAGAATATAAAAATACACTTTTATTCCGTTTATTAGAAAATTATTCTCATTTTTAGAATAAAACAATAGATTTGTTGATGAAATCTCAAACGCAGAGTAATTTAATAATGTTAAGCGGAATTTTCTTTCTAGAATTAAGAATTAACTTCTTTTAAGCAGTAGACAATTAATGAAATAGCGTTAATTTGTTCGCTACTTAAATGATTAGTGTAATCGAAAATTATAAAGGCAGTGGTCATGCGTTAAAACAATTTTATAAAATATGTATAGTGTGGTGCGAATTAAAATAATAAAGGGTTATCCAATTCAAGCTTGATAAAGTAAACTTAAAAAAAACACACAAAATATTCGGAATGTATTGTAATTTTTATTTCATTTTACAGATTGATCCTTGCCATTTTTAGTTAAACAAGATATCATTCAAATGTCCTCCACGGGACTTCTTACAGGCCTTGATTCTTTTGAGGTAATTTTCAATGACTCTTCGGCACATATCGGGCGGTATCTCGGCCATTACCTTACGAATATTAGTTTTCAATTCGTCAAGAGTTTGAGGATTGTTTGCGTAAACACGATCTTTCGCGTAGCCCCACAAAAAGAAATCCAAAGGCGTTAAATCACAGGATCTTGGAGGCCAATTGACATCAGCCAATCGCGAAATCAAACGTCCAGGAAATTTATCTTGCAAAAGATCTCGATTTGCTCGTGTTACGTGACTGGTTGCTCCATCCTGCTGGAACCACATATCATCAAGATCATAATCTTCGATTTTCGTAAAAAAATAATCGGTTAACATGCGGCCATAGCGCTCAGAATTGACGGTAACGGTTCGTCCATGGTTGTTCTCAAAAAAATACGGCCCAATCACACCACCAGACCACAATGCGCACCAAACAGTGACTTTTTTCGGGTGTAATGACTTCTCTACAATCAATTGTGGATTTTCTGAGCCCCAAATTCTACAGTTTTGCTTATTAACGTATCCACCAAGCGAAAAATGAGCTTCATCACTGAAGAAAATTTTGTTCGAAAAATCAGCATCGACGGACTTAATAATTTTAACGCGTTGGTCGATTGTTAAATGCTCCATATTATTAAATGGCAGAATGTCAACTAAATAAATGACAGCGTACTTGACGTTTATCTTTGACAGATGTCGGTATACAGATTTCTACTTTATCAACCTCGAATTGGATTGTATTTCTTCACATTATAACCCTTTTTCAACCAAGAAAACAAAAAAATTGGCTCAGTTTTAGTCCAACCCACACAAATGTGTGAGTAAAAAACCATAGTAAATAATGGCGTTGTTGATAAAAAATTTCGCTTGATTTGAAGTAAATCCAATACAATTGTGTGTATAAATATAGTGTTTTTTCGGACGAAAATAAGTTAAAAAGGAATTCACAAATGTGTCAGATGGTTCAAAAAACATAGAAAACTAAATTTTTGACATGGTACCGTTGCCCTACCAGCACAATTGTGTTAGTAAAACACAAAAGGGATAAGGAAAAAGTAGTTTCAGCAGTATTTTGGTGGTTACAAGTATGTAATAAAAATAAAACTAAGAAATTAAGAAATTATAAATTTAAAGTGTTTAACGTAAAAATGAATAAAATTAAAATATTTGTGACAAAAGCAAAACGTTATTGCAAGCGCCAAGAGAAGTCCCATCCCCGTGTAAAACCGTTAGGTTTGTATACTTTTACATACATTTAGTTGCATGAAAATAATGTTAAGTGTTTGTGTATGGTTTTGAGTTAATAGTGTATGTGTATATGCGTATATAGATATACATAAAATTGTAAAATAAAATAATCGTGTTGGCTATATTTTGGTTTACACAGGAGTACTATTATGACTCTCTGCAACCAAACCAGCGAAATCCCTCAGGAAGATTGTATATCATAAGTTTAAAAACTGTTTACACCGTTTGAGAAAGAAGGAATAACACGGCACCATACGGTAGAAATACGTTCAAAATCGAAGTCATCAGGTGTATAGGCAGTTATAGGCAGTGTAATTAAAAAAAAAAAACTTTCGCGTAACGCGTATGTTTTATTTTTAACATGAAATAACAGGAACATCCGAAACTGAGGCAATCGAAAATCCTGATTTTAAACAGTACAAAACATGGTTTAACTGTTTCTATGCGCCATGCGAAACTTTAGAACTCAGGTGGAAAGCAACCAGCTTAGATAGGATCAAGGAATTCAAACTATTCAAGGAACAAAAAATTACGTAAATTTTGTCAGAATGGCCCTTAAGTGCAAATGGATTACGACTTGTAAGTTTTATTTACAAAATATATTTATTTTTTATCTTGATTATGTTACTTTATTAATCTTTCGTTTACATTTTTCACTTATAGATCGATATTGGTTTTGATATTCGTTATCCAAATAAAAATAATTCGTTTCTATCGAAATAGCCAAGGATCCCAGACGTGTTGGTTAACATTTTAAATGGAAACACTATAGACGTTAAAGCATTAGAACGATTAGGGAACCTCGGAGAGCTTGAACATGGTAAGCTATATATTTCATAATATTCAGACATCCAAATAGTTTCATACCTAATAGCAGTGTTGTACATCTACGCGTGCATAACTTACTATTTTTCTTATTCATTTTCAAAATTGTTTTCTTAATCTACACTATTAATATAAATTTTTTATTATTTGTATACAATATTATGGAATACGACGCGCAATTTGGTTGCGGATGGTTTGATCCATTATTATACTTTATGAATATTGTTTTATTTTTATTTTTTAAATGGAATCATTGAATTAAGTTCAGCATCTTAATCCCAAACTAATTGTGAAATTATTTTGTCTAAGTTTATTACTCCCCTTTAAAAATTAAAAGTTTTAGAGTTAATTTATTAATAATTACGTCCTCAGGATCAATCACCGTCCTCCAAAACATAAATATAGTATGTATAAGTAAAGTCTTTTTCTTATACATATTTATGTATAAAATATATTCGGTTGTTCGATGTTATGTTTTAAATTTAATGGTACATTTTAGTTGCTTAATAATTATTTATGTTTTTTTTCTTCAGATTTACAAAACCTCGAAGTTTTAAAACGGCTCCACTATTGCTTGCCACCAACCGGACGGATATCAAACACAAAATACAAAAAAAACTTTGGAAGCCATCGTTTGAAATTTCAGGGTTTTCGTGCTTTTTGGAACTTTCAATTATTGCTTTATTACAACAATCATTGCTAAATATACGATAAAAATATGCCGAAAAAAATCTGATCTGTTACGCATGTTTTGGTGTATGCGTTACGAATCTAAAGCCATAGATATTAAAAATTATACTATGTATGCAATGTAACATTTTCTAGTTCCAATAGCAAAGAGATTTATTATTAAATTTGTCTACTTTCTATTACTTAACAAGAGTTTATAGATAGCATTGTTAAAATAATAAAATTTAGTACCGTTTGAGTGAAATTAAACAAAATTTAAGCATCTGTTGTGTTTTTTATAAATCAGATAATTATTCAAAAATGGTTTCAGTTTCTGATTATTGACAATTAAGACCATTAAGACCAACGTTATTCAAAATTAAATATATTTTAACCGAAATAAAAATTATAAATTTAATTTCATAAAAAATTGAAATAATTTTTAATGTTTATTTAATTAAGAAAGAACTAGTGGAATACCAATTTATAAATTTGAATAGTAAAATATATTTAAAACCAATTTCAATAAGAATATTGGAAGATGGGTCAGTTTACGCCAAATTTCTAGTATTTTAATATTATGGTAAACAATTTTAACATTTATTTTTTAATAAAAAATTTCAAAAATCTATAAAAATCGATTTTATTCAAAAATATAGAGTATAAGCTGAACTTATACAAATCTCTATCCAAGAATAGATTCATTCTTAAATGTGGTATAAACTTTCTCCAATTTAGAATAAAAATATAGATCAAGTTTTGTTTTCTTAAATCGATGTTAGGTATTCTCAGTTTCTGATTTAAACATTGTGTTTTAAGAAAATTGAAACTTAAATGAAAAGTGAATGTTCTGTTTTGGAACAAAAATTCCTCTCGAAATGAGATATTATTTTATATTTTTGTAAATGTGAAATACTGAAATTGAGAAACTTATTCCTCAAAATATGATAGTAATGCCTCAAACGAAGAATACATATTTTACAAAAATAGAATATAAAAATTAATCAAAGAAATTATATTTATTAAAATTATTCATGGATTTTTCAAAAACAGATTGCTCGATTTCAATGAATTTAGTAACACTCATCTCAATTTAAGCAAATATATGCTTAGCACACATTCAAACACGAAAAATTTCCTTGAATCATTACCGCTTAATATGAGTTTACTTTTCTCTCAGTGCAGTCCAACAGAGGGTCTTAGTTGTGTTTATTAACATCACCGATCGTAATCGGCTCGACCCCTTGACCATTGTAAAATTTGAAGTGCATTAAAAATAAATGTCTACTAAAGGTATTAGTACTAAGCAGCGGTTCATACCTTGGTAATCAAAAATTAATTACATTTGTATGATATAGATTGCTCTCAGACAACTTTTTTCTTCGTAATTCATGATTTGCTGAAATCAAGCTTTCCATTTGGATAATGTCTCTTCCACGGATGATTTTATAATATGACATGAGATAAATTATTTTAAATAAATTATTAGATAATATTAGAAAAATATCTAACTCATGTATATGTAATAAACCCCAAAAGACTTTATTCTATCCCAAAATAAGGAAAGTTGAATCATACAACTTAAAGTTGATGTTTTAATTTGGATATACATTTTTTACTTCTCACAACTCTTCCAGAAAACTACCAACACCGTAACGTTGAATATCGATCAGAAACCGATTGTTTTCTCTTAAAACAAACTGACACAAAATACGTACCGAAGATTGATACACACACATCAACATTGTACGAAAAAAGCATTAAAATCAATATTCATAACACGTTTATGCTTTGGAGCTTTTATTTGGTTTATATTGTCCTTTCGTGTGTCGTTACCATACGATACGATTTATTTAGATGTAGAGGAACATCGAAAATGCCAGATAGATTGATACGTGATATAAATGTATACATCTACATACAGTGAAGATAAAAGTGAAGAAAATTTCGATATATAGGAAAACTTGAAAATTTCTCAATATTTCAGTTCATTTGATTGACCACGTGATGCCATGATTATCTATACATACAGCAAGGATTCACGTACTCTGACTTGATGAACTTGTCGATTTGCAACCAATAAAACCAAAATAATAATGAATGTGGCAGTAATAAGGTAACCCTACATATAGTGTATATACGATCTGATTGTTACAAGTCGATTTTCAAAGTATAAAAATTGAAGAGGTCACGTTTATTGTAACTGTAACAAATTTTCATTTTGATTTTCGATTTTAGTTTCCAATCTTGATACAAAAATAACTAAATGAATTTCTTCAGATCGATACATATATACACAACACATGCTTAGAGAGATGGGAAAATTAAATTGGATCAATTCCTTGGGTACCCTTACAAACTGCTATTTACAGCAAGCCAGGTTCATCATTATTTACGTTTAAAGGTGCAGATTACATAATGAATTATAATGAAAATACATCAGTATACGTGCGGTTATACAAATTTCGATTCCATTATATCGGAAAGCTCCTGCATAATCCATGAACTGTGTAAACGTATATGTGTATTGAAATAAACTTGAAAATTGAATATTGAACGGAAAATGTATTTGAAATGATGGAATAATAAATGAACGAACAAGCCACTATGAATCCTTTGGTGAATTCATTTCTTCATCACAAGCATTTTATAACGTTCGTGTATATAAAATATGTTTTTTGGAAAAATTTCCATTCATTTAACCCGAGGCCGCCTAAAAAGTGAAAAATGTGTACGTTTTTCTGAGAATTGGTATTTGAAAAATGTTTGGTTTCAAAACACAATATTCTGCTCTTCAAATATTTAAAACTTTTTGACATATAAATTTGCATTAAACATAATTTTGGATTATAAAAGTATTTATATTCACTTTCCGCAGGACAAAAAACTTTTGCCCTGATTTTAAAGAAATTTATTTTTTATTTTGAAGCCGATCCTGCATCTTCCTGTATTAAAGGTATTATTAGGGGTAGTAAAAGGGTATTTTGTAAAAACAAAATATTTAAATTTTTTCGAAAGTAGAGAAACTGTACGGGGAATTTATTATTTGCTGAATTAAGCGTGTGAGTAAAGCTACCACAAATCAATGAAATCCAATATTTTTGGGTTTCGGAAATTTAAATATTTAAGCAAACTAGATATATCTCAAACAACTCACCACTTTGTTGAGTTCGTAACGCTCATTGATCCGAATATTTAAATCTTTCATAAAAAATTTGATTTGGATTAAAAAAATTGTTGTGTAAATTGAATTGGGGAGTGAGAGTCGTTTGTCTAGAAAGCGTAAATGTCAGCGTCATCTGTACGTGGTGATCCCTGCGAATCAACCAACGAGGCCCTGGCGTTTAAGAAATGGCGGGATAACCAAACACTGAGAACCTTGCAAATGATGTTCCCTCAACCAGCCCAGTCTCACTGGTTAGGTTGGTAGCGGCTGCAATAACAAGTGGTTAAAGTACAGCTGGCTAATCCACGAGGCGGTCTCAATGTATTCTCGGGTGAGCCAACCATTGAGAATACCATTCATACCAAGCTCAAGAATCTTAAAATCAACACCAAATGCATCCCGCATTGAGAATATGAACCAAGAAAACCGCTAGACGATGTCGCTAGAGAAATCGACAACTATTCAAACCAGTCCAACAGCTTAAAGAAAAAATTGCTATAATCGAAAATGAATATCAAGCCGAAGAAAATACTATAGCTACCTATGAAATAGATGAAGATGAATTGGCGTATGAAACGAGGTTTATACGAAAGCAAATTAAAACTAAAGTCAAAATGAAAAAAGAAAAGTAGAATCTTCGCCTGAGGTGGAACAATCAACAACGAGCGTAGGAAAACCACAACTCCAATAACCTGATCAGTCATCCACGGGCCTAGTGAATTTACATAAGAACATACCACTGCAACTTAAGAGGAGACCACTGCAACCAGTTAATACACCCAACGATATTAACCAAGGAAAAAAGCGCAGAAAATCAAAAATACATAAAGATACCCATTAACATACTTAATGTGAAAACAAAGCTGAGCAACCAATTAAAGTCAAGGCCAGATGGCTGCATCATACATGCCCAAATAAAGAAATAATTGAGGGACTAAGCCTGAAAGGATTTAAAATCGTAAATACTATGAACATATATTAAAGAAAAGGTTACCAAAACGGTAAACGGTGAAAGAGAAACAACAAAAGTTACACTCCCTTTTTCATGGTAACATTTGACAGCACTGAGAGCATTCCCTTTAAGCAAGCAGACTCAAAAATGAGTCAAAAATGAAGTCGGCTCTATATGGGGGACTTCATTTATGAATCTTTTTCTCGATTCCATTTTGATTCGCTTCCGACTCAAGTGTTATATGCATTTTAGACACAATTTTGAATTAGTTTTATGATTCGTTTTAAATTCAGAAAACTAATTTAAATATAAATCGGAAAGTTGAAACAGAATAGAATTGCAAACTTAACTCTTTTTCACTTCATAACATCGGTTCGGAATAGATTTGTCTGATCGAATGGTTTTTAATCGCAAATATATAAAATATGTACATATTATTGAGAATAAAATATGAAATCCAAATGTAGTAAATTAAATTATTTATTAATTTTTTAAAATTAATCCATTTTTTGATACATTTTTCACAGATTTTTTATGAGTTTACATTTGTAAAGGTTTTGCATTCTATTAATTCTACATAATACAATTAACAGGATTTAATTTCTACCTATTAAAACTATAGAATATTATAATACATAAAAGATAAATATTAAAAATAAAATTAAAATATGACTTTTCATTAAAAAAATAAAAATTAAAATCGAATTTCAAATTCTGCTAATAAATATTTTTTTTTTAAACAAAGTTACATAGTTTGGGTTTTCCCAATCTCCCTCTTGCATAATGGAACCATTTAGTTGCAATTGATACAAATTCACTTGGCTTTGTTGTCGGAAATTTTTTTAACGAACATTCTGAAATTATATAAACAATTTAAGTATCAAAGTGAAATGAGAAACTAAAACCGAGTTTGTACCTTTAATTATATTCATAGCTGCATATTCCTGTATTGCCGTTTTGCATGTTGCCCCCTTTCCATACCATGAATAGCTAAGGGCCACTTCATTGGTCATGATCGCGCTTAGACTATGTGAGATATATTTATTTATGGATCGGTCACATTGATTGTCTAAAATTCCTTCCTGTTAAGTTTATTGAAATTATTCATAAAATGATACATACAAAAAATATATTATAGTACAAATCTATAATATATTTTTCATGATTATATTTACCAGAGTATTGGCTGCGCTGATGTCAGAAAGTAATATTTTTTCTAATTCTTCGAAATCCTCTTTTTTTCTACAAGGTATATTAAGCTTCAATTTCCGTGACGACAAAGGAGTTAAACTGTTTTGTTGAAAATGGTTGACGTTTAAAGTTCTGAGCTCCTTGACTTCGTGTCGAAGATATTTTACTTCCTTTATTAAATTCTCCAACAAAATTTCTATATAATGAAACTTATCTTGTTCCGGTGGGCTGTTTTGAATTTTTAATTCTCTGCTGTTACTAGCCAGTGTTTTGGATGTGTTTGTGACATAATTAGGCTCGATACATTTTTGTAATTGGCGGATTGGTTGGTGGGTTATATCCAAATTGGTTGGGGTAGTTTGAATTTCGTTTTGTATACCTGAGTTTGATGTGCTTGGAATATATTTTATTTTCTTTAAAGGTGTTACTGTAGGCGTATATGCAGACGAATGGCGTTTGGGTTTGTTTGTAGAATTATGCACTACCTGACATTTTTCTGTTTTTGTCATTTGCGTACTAGTCGCGGGTTTTATGTTAGGATTAATTTTTAAAAATTCATGATAATTCTCACTTTCATCAATCCCGAATTCTGTTGAATCACAGTACAATACATATTCTGCAATAATCCCAAAAATTATTCAATAAACAATATAATTAAATTGATTGTAATTAGCTTACCTGCGGCTGCAATTTGTGTCTCTTGCATCTCTGGTTCCACGTTCTCGTCACTAATCCTTTTCGGAGGGCTACATCAAATAATGAAACAAAAAAAAAACACATTCCATTATTACATCTTTAAATTTAAGAATGTTGCATTTTAATATAGATATATTTTGTTTCTATAGTCAGTTTTACGATTTTTTTAACATTATTGATATTAAATTTCTCTTGTTTAGGTAAGTAACTTTCTGTTTTACTGCTCCAAATTTCTAAGTCACATGAGTTTAAAGGATATTTAAAGAAATTTTCTGTGATACTAAGAACCTGGCCTATTAGAATATCATTTTTTATCTCGTTGATTTTAACTATTTTCCCATGAGCTAAGCAGTAATTGTTGGGATATTTGGTGGATAATGAAATGAAGTTTGAATATTTTGGAATTTCAACTGGTTTCAGGTGATGATCTTTTTCATTCAAACGATTAGTTATTTGTTGAAGAAGAAGTGCGCCTTTTTTAACCATTTTCTTTAAAGTTTGCATAAAATTTTCAAATTTGAAAGCACTATATTTAATTAAATGTCCGTATTCTTTTACATCATTTGCCAAGTGAAGCAAACTATGAACGTTATAGCTCAAATTTTCCTCTCCTTATAATACCGTGAATTTTTCCACAAATTCATTTAATAATTGTGCGGCATATTCATTATTTGTCTTACAATCATCTGGATCTGAAAGAATTCGAATAGCGCAAAGTAATTCTAAAAAATGATCGTAATATTGTTTTTCCAATATGCCGTGGAATGCTACCATTCCAGTATATAACAGAAACATTCGAAACTCTACAGCTTTCCAATGTTCTATTTCATTGAAACTTCGCTGTTTTCGCGCGAATTCTACCGGTAAACAGCTTCGGATGGTTTTAAGGCGCGCGTTCATTGCAGTTATTGCATTCGTTTTTAATGAAAATGGCTTCTTTTTCATTTTTAGCAATAAGTATAACATTTGCCGCATAACACCTAATAATACGCAATGCATATAGTCTATGGGGAAACTAGTTACACATCCAATGCCTAGTTCCTCTAATTTCACGTTGAAATGATTATGGTGCTCCTTTTGCGTCTTATTTTTGAAATGTTCGTCCGTTCGGAGAGGATTATTGAGTCCCGGGAAACACACACGATTTTCTTTGTAGACACCTTTTATACTGCATTTTGTGCAGGCATAATAACCTGAATGTCCTTTCACACCTAGATTTAAAAAAATAAAAATAAATTTTTACGTATTTTTTGTTTTATTCAGAACATACACAATATAAATGATCTGGCAGGAGCATCACAGGTAAAACAACGTAATTTCACCGTGAATTTACGATTTTCAAAAATAATGCCATTGTCAAAAATTTCATTCATTTCATCTATGAAACTTTTCAAAAAAACATTGGCACAAAATGGTTTTTTGTGGCCGTGGAAAATTCCAATTAGGAAAACGTAATCGTATGGAATAATACTTCCGAGAATAGGCCATAATTGGCTATTCGAGCTCTTTGCTATGGGAACACCATCAATTCCAATGTCTAAACTAATTATTGGATTTGAAATTGAATTTAATTTTAAAAAATTTAAGTAATTTTTTGACTCTCCAATATGTGTATAAAATCCATTCCCCATAGGCACAATTTCGCTTGAACTGCGTTCTGTTTTTTTTAGTGTTCTGATGTCCTTTGGTAAGTTTGGGTGGTATTTACTTAAAATTTTAAGCAGCGAATTGGCTGCTTCGTTGGTAATGAAATTCGCAACACTCCATTCGGCAATATCACTTGCAATATTTTGGATACAAAGGTTTTCCATCTGTGTTGTCATGTCAGATGCGAATGAAGAAAACTCGCTTTCATTCCCGCATTCATCACCAAAATATTCAGCATTTTCCACCAGACTTTCATTTACAATATTATGTCCAATATTAGCTGGCAAATTTAAATTTTTATCCACTTCACTTTTACTATCTGGAGTAACACATATTTTTTTTGCTCGATTAAATAATTCGCGAACTTCTTTATCGGTTTCATAATATTTTTTTTTGTTCATATTGCAAATTTTTTTTTTTTAATATATATATATTATATATGTTATATATATGTATAATAATTATATTTATATATTGACTATATAAATGTAATGTTTATATATTGTACTAAAAAATATTAAATATTAACTCACCAAAAAAATACTCTTAAACAAAATGAAACTCTTCTGTAAGAATGTTAAACACAAATGATAATTTAACAGCGTTAGTACAGCTATACCAAAAAACGGGTTATTCCCCTAACATTTTCATTTTTATACAGCAACACATAAAAAGTTGAAGGTAAAGTTGCGGTAGTAAAAATACGACTCAGAAACAGTTCAATTTAAACTCAGAAAACTGAGTCAGAATGGTGCTTAAAGGGTTGATAGGGTAGGTATATGGTAAAAGCGATCTTTGAAGTTATGATTGTGACATTCAAAAAGAACACTAGTAGAATGGCACAATGTTTCAACGTCATACGCATAACTACACACACAAATACTGTAATGAGGACCCCAAATGCGTAAAATGCGCGAAGAAAACATTCATCAAAAAATTACAACAAAATTTGTTACGACACCTTGAAGTGGATTGTTTCAAATGTGGTTTTGTTTTTGCATTTTAAATTTCGATACCATCAAATAAATAATGCATTTTTCTGATGGCATTGCCACCTACCTACCCTATAGCATTGACATTAAAGTTTTAATTGTGTATGGGCACAAACGTAATATATACAGACGAATTATTGCGAAAGAAAGTTTGGTCGAATACTGTGGCTCCACTTTTCATATTACATTATTTTTTGTAATCTAATCGAGGAACCCCATAACCCTGCCATCTATATATACATAGCAGAAACAGCTTAAAAAAAACGTTCGTATTTTTTTCGCATCTAAACTACATACACATCACATAGTAATAAAACTTTATGAATGAAGGAAACAATAACAAAACAACACGATGATCATAGTGTCGGCTTATTAAAAACGAGCTCTCTCACGGTTTAGTTGTTTTGTGTGTATGTAGTATAGATAATGAATATTTATAAAAAATAAAATATGCATGTATATCACAACACACGGGTAGTGCAGTGAAGCACGTGGAGCTTGGCCATGTGCGCTATACATGTACAGAGAAAAATAGATTTTAAATAAATTTCGTAAAATAGATACATAATTCTTTTTTCTATAATGTCGCTGCATGTAGTTTTTTGTTTCTATATATAGTTGTGTTGTATGTGGATATGTAGTTTAAATTTTTTATGAACTACTCAGACATATTTTATGGCTTCCTGAATTGAAAAAGGCCGAAATGAAAAAGGTAGACTTAAAAAATATATTTTTATATGCAAAAATGGGACCTTTTTTAAGTCATATTTATAACAAATTTTCTGACTTAACAAAGGTGTTTTACAAAAACAAATTTAATTTAAAAATGACACAAGGAAGGCATATTTTAAGTCATTTTAAAAATACATTTTATAATTCATTTTCAAAATGACTGAAAATAGCCATATTTTATTTTACATTATAAACATAAAATTTACATTTGTTTTTGATAGACATAGAAATGCATGCGTTATAAGTGGACTTTTATGCCATTTATAAATACACATTTTATGCTTTTTATAAATACACTTCTTAAATCATTTTCAAAATGGCTTATGATGTGCATTAATAAAGTACGGTTTTTTTATTTCATTTTCATTACAGATTTTAAGTCAATTTTATAATGAAATAAAACGTTTTAAGTCCGGAAAAATACAATTTTTAAGTCAGCCTTTTTTTAATTCGGGGAGTCATATTTTATATAGTTTTCACTTTTCGTCCTTCGTTTGTTTCCCATTTGATATTTTTGCGAACCATAATTTGCAGGAATATAATGTATTAAAATGTTAACTCGCACAATAACGATTATAAAGTATACGTTATATTATTTATCATAGATCATCGTTTTTTATTTTTAATACACTTTTCATTGAGAATTCTTCTTTTTCCACGTATGTACCTATATTTATTGATTGTTGGTAATCAATAGAGTTAAATATGTGTGAAGACAAATGCGCTTCTATTATGTTTGTAAAAACGTGTAAAAATGAGCAATACATCATAATGCCAAGATGCTTTAGTCGGTCTCGGTAATTATATTAATATTTACATATAAATGATAATCAAAAAATGTGTGTCAAACACATAGCGATCCTACGGCACGACACGATTCAATTCTGATCTACTGCAAGGAAGGATAAAGGTTTAGTATAGGTTTAATCGAGATTAATGATGATATTGGTCTTCAATAATTGCTTCATTAAATCAGTACCTAAGAAAAAAAATATATATTTTGGATGTATCTAGAGATTTCCTGAAATTGAATACTAAAATTAATACTTTTCTTATTAATCATAAAGAGCAACAACATATTCATATTTGAGGCTTGTAATTGACTCCAGCTTTAAATGGAATTTACATAAAGATAAATTAAAGAAATGCATTATAATATATATATTTGCGATAAAAATAACGCGAAACAATTTACCCAAACCAATCCTCAGTATGATCTACATATCATCCATATATTCACATATAGTGTATTTAAACACAATATGGAGTGGGGCACCAGAATATTTGCTAAACTGCATTTTAACCACTTGAGTGGTTTGCCCGAGCGTGACTCGGACGCGTAGTTCGATTGTGTTTTTATTTGCCCGAGTCTTGCTCGCGCAAAGCTTGTATTGAAACAATAATTGAAAAATAAAAATTTTGTATTATTTTCTAAAGAAATGTAAAAAAAAACCTAACAATTTATGGACACACTTTCTCACAAAAAGCCGTCACTTAAGTGGTTAAGTTCTCATGATTTGTTTATAATAATTAAATAAAAAAGTATTTCTGTAAAATATTAAATATCTGCGTATTGTTCGATGAACTCTGCAGTGAAACAATAAAAAAAACTGTTAGCCTATTTTGAAATAAAACAAAATTATGGCTATTCATCGAAGAATATAAGTAAAAATTAGTAACATATACTAATTTTTAGTTATACCAGTTCTTCTATACTTAAGGTTTTATCTAAAATAATTGGTGGAATACAAAACAATCAGTTACTTTTCATCATAGAAAAATACGTATGGATAATATTTGTTTCTTGTTTTAAACTGGTTTTCGGCTAATTGTTTGATTGGTATTTGCCTTTTTATGCGAAGCTGTTTGCAAAATTGCCAAGAGATATTTGCAAATGGTAGTAAGCAAAAGTTATTTGTCAACATAGTAGGGATTTAGCCGCTTTATTTCTAAGGTACACAATCAATTAAATTTCGGATTAATGAGCAAATGATTAGTTCATTGGAACCAATCCAGATCCCAGGGCATCTGAAAGAGGCATATTGCTACTGGATGAGGAATACTAGCATGCCCGGAGGATGAATTTATTTCCTTCCATTTACTGACCAAAACAACGATTGTTTGACTTTGTTGGGATACATTGTAAAATTGTTTCTCTCTGCCATGCCAACCAAACATTGAAGTTATTCTAAGCCCGAAGGATTTTACACATTCACTTGAAAGCTAAATTTTTGTTGTATATTAATGCTGTGTGCAATCAACTACATTGACTTAACTAAATTCAAACTAGAAGTCCCTGAAATTTAAAGACAGATATCACTAAAATAAAATATTTATTCTGTGTAGTTTATTTGTTAATGTACATGTACAGAAATTTTAAAATCATCCGGAGTACACCATAATAAAATTATGACAATTCTAATCTAATAATCAAAAAGTAATCAAAAAGTAACCACCTAAACTTAATTGCATGAGTCGCGTGCTGAACAATAGCAGAAGCTTCAATATTTGTTTAGTCAAGGCAAATGGCATAAGTTGTTCATTCTAACAACTTTTGAATTCATTAACCACCCACCAAGAATTTTTTCCACATATTAATGTAGTTTCAATTTTCTGAATAATAAATCCTTTTTTGCAGTATTCTACAACCAATGAAAAGATATACACCTAAATTAACGCCTACTTTCGCAATTTATTGTATCGCAGATGAGGAGTAATTAGAATAGAAACGCCAGCTAAGGGGCCAATGTTCCAGATTTTCTAATGCCATTCTTGTGTTATTCACTTTCACTTGGCAACAAACGAAAAAAGTTTTTGTCCGGGTTGAATTAGTTAATACCAATCTTTACGATCATTGAGTTATATAGATTTTAATTTAGTTATTATTTAATAAAATATTAATCATTCGATTATGTTGTTATTCGAAATAGTAGATAAATAGCTGAGGATGATGATTTATTAATTTATATAGTTATAATAAATGTTGAAAACAATTATGTCGCTAGCAAAAGCTTGCTGTTTTACATTCTATTTCATTGTCCTAACAACTAAGTTACTATTGACTATTTAGAAGTCTGAAACTGGGTCCATTTCAGGATATGATAAAAACGATGATCTATGGATAAATAATATATCGAAAACTTTAAATTCGTTTTAAGGAAAATTGTGCGAGTTAACATTTTAATACATTTATATTGGTGTAGGAGAAAAATTTCGTGGTTTTTTCGGGGTAGATCGCTTTACATTCATATGTCCCAGTAAACATTGAACGTATCAGGCAACCTTGTATGCGTTTGAAAGGTGACATTTTAACTTGCACTTTGACATACAAAACATTAAAATCGGTGAAATGAATAAAGTTACAAAACATATAGATAAATAATGAAAAAGTTCGTTTACTTTTACAATTTTATTACGACAAAATTAAAAACGCGGCTCAGGCTTGCGAACAAATTGTGCATGGAGAAGGTGCTTTATCAAAATGAGCAGCAAAGAAATCTCGCTTTCAACCTGGAAATATGGATGTGAAAGATGCCCCTCGCTCTAGTCGACCAACCAGTGGTAAATTCGATGAAACCATGCAGAAAATTGAAGAAGACCAGCATATAAGCAGCCATGCCATTGGTAAAGAACACAATATTGATCACAAAACAGGTTTAAACCATTTGAAAATGGCTGGATACAAAAAAAGCTTGACGTTTGGGTTCCTCATGAATTAACAGTTAAAAATTTAATGAACCGGATTTCTATCTGCGAAACGCGAAAAGGAATCGTGCATTATGAGATGCTGCCACCTGCTGATGACATATCAGATATATCTGAAATTTTTTTTAATTTGGATGTACCTTTGCAAGTAAGCTTCAATGCGGTATATTGTGGGCTACGTAGCGTTCAAAATTTTGAGTAAAATTAAACGTGCCCGTTGTGAAAACATGTTTATCAAAACTGATGCAACTTTAGAGGCTCCGACAGAATATTTGATTAGCAATAAAAATTATGACGATGAAAAAAAGAAGAATCTTAAAGCCCCAACTGATTATTATTTCAAAATTTGCAAAGAACAAATTTATTTATTTTCCCGGATGTTTTCAGAACGTGCAAATATGAAAGATTTGAAGAGGAATATTGTCCAACTTTGTATTGTTAACACCAGCAGGTGTTACAAAGATTTGTATGTCGAACAAAATCCATGCCATGAGCATAACAACGCAGGCTTAAACTTCATGATTTTAGTTTTAATCAGAAAACACTGTACCTGGTTAGCTGAAAAACACATACAAAATATTATAAAAACGTACGAAATCCTAATTGGCGAATACTATTGCCTTAGAGCAAATTAGATTTTTCATTTGAACTAAAAAATGAAAACAAAACAAACTTCTGATAATTCCAATGTCATCGTTGTATCTGTGATTTTTCGATAAACTGCGTATACGTATACGCAAAAAACAAAATATTTTTGATTGTATGCGGCTATTTACAGAAAATGAAATCGCAGTTCAAATTTTTACGTTTACATAGGATGAAATATCTGTTTTAGGTTGTCTCAGCTATTGCAAAACAAATAATTATATACAAATAATTATATAATGAAATGTACCGCACATGGGTTGTTATTTTATTTTTAAATTTTATTAAAATTTATTTTAATTTTAATAAAGGGTTATCCAATTCGAGGTTGATAAAGTAAACTTAAAAAAAACACACAAAATATTCGGAATGTATTGTAAATTTTATTTCATTTTACAGATTGATCCTTGCCATTTTTAGTTAAACAAGATATCATTCAAATGTCCTCCACGGGACTTCTTACAGGCCTTGATTCTTTTGAGGTAATTTTCAATGACTTTTCGGCACTTTTCGGGCGGTATCTCGGCCATTACCTTACGAATATTAGTTTTCAATTCGTCAATAGTTTGAGGATTGTTTGCGTAAACACGATCTTTCGCGTCGCCCCACAAAAAGAAATCCAAAGGCGTTAAATCACAGGATCTTGGAGGCCAATTGACATCAGCCAATCGCGAAATCAAACGTCCAGGAAATTTCTCTTGCAAAAGATCTCGATTTGCTCGTGTTACGTGACTGGTTGCTCCATCCTGCTGGAACCACATATCGTCAAGATCATAATCTTCGATTTTCGTAAAAAAATAATCGGTTAACATGCAGCCATAGCGCTCAGAATTGACGGTAACGGTTCGTCCATGGTTGTTCTCAAAAAAATACGGCCCAATCACACCACCAGACCATAATGCGCACCAAACAGTGACTTTTTCCGGGTGTAATGGCTTCTCTACAATCAATTGTGGATTTTCTGAGCCCCAAATTCTACAGTTTTGCTTATTAACGTATCCACCAAGCGAAAAATGAGCTTCATCACTGAAGAAAATTTTGTTCGAAAAATCAGCATCGACGGCCTGTTTTTCCAACACCCAATTTGCGTATGTTCTTCGTTGTCCATGGTCAGCAGGCTTTAGCTTTTGTGTCAAATGGACTTTATACGGATGAAGATGCAAATCCAGATGCAAAATGCGCCATAATGAGCCATAAGATAGGCCTAAATGTTAAACTCGACGAGGAATTGACAAATTTGGATCTTCTTCCACACTTTCAGCTACAGAAGCGATATTTTCAGCATTGCGAATGTTTTGATGATGCACAGACCTTACAATATCAGTAACAGATCCAGTTTGTTCAAATTTATTCACTGTATTCAATATGGTTTGCTTTGTAGGACGATTATGACGACCATAATCTGCTCGTAAAGCGCGAAATGTGGATACGACAGAATCACTATTTTTATAATAAGATTTAATAATTTTAACGCGTTGGTCGATTGTTAAATGCTCCATATTCTTAAATGGCAGAATGTCAACTAAATAAATGACAGCGTACTTGACGTTTATCTTTGACAGATGTCGGTATACAGATTTCTACTTTATCAACCTCGAATTGGATAACCCGTAAAACTTTATTATTGAAATTTTTATTTTATTTGTTTTATTGTTATTGAATTTGATTAAATAAATTAATTATAATTTAACTAGTAAAATTGCTGGTTTCTTTCTCTTTATCTAGTGGTATACCAAGTGAAATTTATTGTATATGGACGATTTATTGTATACGGAAACGTCCCCATACATATGTTTGATGTACATTTTCTTCTAGGGATTAAAAATTCAAATTTAATGTCAAATAACCTCACTCTCTTGAATAGCCTCATCGCAATTCTTTTTCAATACCCTACCTGTTTAACCCTTTGCCTGACCACCATTAATATTAAAACTTACTAGTCGGACGTTCTGTGCATATCGTTCATAATTTTTCTCGTTATCAATTAGCATCAAATCAAAATATGTAGTTGAAATGTATGTATTAAGACTAAATACAAAATATACCAAAGCATATGTTGTTATTATTTCTGTACAAAATTTATAACTGTTTTTACAGTTAGTAAATATAGGTACATTAATTATTTTTATCAGTTAGTAATGTTCTCAGTCTCAAACAAAATTTTGTAATAAAAAATAAGGCAAAGTGTATCATCATCACATATGATGCGCAAGACAGTCAAAGGGTTAACTCATCGTATAGTTAATTGATTATAATAATGGTTGCACAACAAATTCGATATTAAACAAAAAATTATTTAACATAACAATTAAAACTAATTTCAAGTAAAACAACGTGCATACCATGTGTCATTTTTTGTGTGTATGTGTGTCGAACTAACTGCCGATATTATTTTGTTCGATTCATGGTTTTTATTTTTCGTATACATAGAGCTAATACTAATAGTAATTTTTTTATCAATAAATTTTCTTATTGATCCATGGTAGGTATGAAAATAAACAATATGAATATAATTTAAAACAACCAATGAATGGAATAACGAAAATAAAAACAAATAAAAAATAATAATTTACAGTTTTCACTTATAAAATTGTTTTTCAGTTTTTTGTGTATCTGCATACGTAAAAATTGTGATGTTTTCGACTATGTTGATGGTAGTGCCATCTACTAGTAAGTAGAAGTCAAATGAATATCAAAATAGCTAATGGGGTTCCTCGATGTAGTTTAAATTTTTCTCACCACACAATTGGCGCAATTATCAGTCAATTTGATAAAACCATGTCTTTATTCGCCAATAATTCGTCTGGATACATTGAGTTTGTGGTATGGGCCTTGTTTTATGTTTTATTACCCATCCCTATTGTTTTACGTAAACTTTGTGTGACCGTAAAGATATAGATAAATATTTTTTTGGTACGTTTTTCATTTTGGCGTGTTGGTCGATGTGCGGTGTGAAAGGGTAGGCGAGTGACGCGCACGAAAAACGAAAAAAAAATCTTCTATATTTTTTGTTTCTTGGTGCGAGAAATTTAGTTATGTTTCGAATTTCAACGAGTGTTGTAGTAAAATAAAAGGTCTAGTTTTTTCAGCTTGAAAAAGACCAAGGTAGTTTTGAATATAGAAAAATCAAATACGATTTATATAAAATTTAAAATACATGAACAAAGTTATTTTTATATAATTATAAAATAAGATGATTTACTCGTGTTAATTAAGTTATAAATAATTGTTTTAAATAAAATGTTTGTGATTAACGAAACGAAAAACTTGAGTGTTAAGATTTCTTGTATGTTGATTACAAAAGGCGGCAGGAAAATAAAAATTATGATTTAGAGGTGCATACTCAAGTTATTGAAAGAATATTTTTTTATGTAAAAACCCAGTCATTTGTTTAGTTGTTCACCCGATAGTGTTTTACCATTGTGTTTATAATAAATAGTGGAATTATGGAGAAAGTACAATATTACCTCAATAGATACCGCTCCATATAACAAAAATTTCCTACGAATTTTTTTCCTCATTTTCGTTGCTTCGCAACGCAATATTATAGAATTATACATTTATATTGAGTATCGCGCCTGGTGAGGTGATATTGTGATATTTTTTTAAGCTCATGATTTCTCTATATAATTATAAACACAATGGTTTTACCGGTGAGGATGTGATAACTGATTGCTAACATTGGGGCGTTATTAATTATATAACGACGTGTACCACATTTTTGTCAATTATTGTGGCCAGTTGAGGCTATTCAAATTTTCAACAATATTAACGGCCGGTTATTCGTGTTTTTGTATCAACATACGGGTGGTACCAAGGCCATTCATTTTTTTGGTGAAAGGCGGAATGATGCCCAAACAAAATATTTTACGGGTTAGGCGGAACAACGCCCACCATTTTTACTGTTTTTCTGCGAGCCAACGCCCATCATTTTCAGCGGCCTATGAAGGCCAAATTTTTGGCTAAGGCTGAAAGACACCCAACGTTTTTTTAATTACAGTTTACGTCGGGAAGACGCTCAATGAGTTTCTACGGTTTTTGCGAGACAACGCCCAACAATTTTGCGGTTCTGGCGTAAAGACGCCCAACGAGTTTGCTACGGTTTTTTGCGAGACAACACCTAACATTTTTGCGTTTTTGGCGAAAAGACGCGTAACGAGTTTGTTGCAGTTTAATCAAAGGCGAGAAGTCGCCCAATGGTTTATTTTCGCCATTCATATTGGTTATCGGCTGCTACCAATCATATGCTGCTTCGTTGTAGCTGGGCATTGACCTCTAGGGATCAATGGGTCATTCAGTCGGTTTCTTCAGCAGACACTGTACTTGTCATTTAGGGAGATTCGGTCTTTCCTAGCTGGACACACTCAGTTATTATTAATTTAATTCACGTTCCTCAAATTTCGGTCTACGGATTCTGGAGTAAAAATTCAATTTATGCTCCTATTATGGTACTCACCTCACCTCAACTCACCGACAAATACGTCATACTGGTGACTTGAACTCACCATTTTGCAAAATTTGATATTATACTTCGGTGAGGTGAATCTAGTGTCAAATACTCACCAACAATATACTGGTGAGTTCATATTAATTTTTCAAGATGGATAGCAAAAAACGAAAATATAAGTAATCATAAGGTAGATAGCAAACAACCTAAGATTTTTTACAAAATAATTTTTATATCAGATTTCATTTTATAAAATTATTGCAAAAAAAAAAACATATTTCTAGACATAAAATAAGAATTTCTAATGAAAAACACACGAAACGTCAGTATTGTGAAAAATGTATGTCCAAACGCCAAAAATTACAATATTTCCAACTTAACAACTAATGGAAATTGTCATAATAAACAAACACATCTCGCCAAAATACAAGCAAGCACCATAATACAAAAATCTAACTCACACAACTTGGATTGGTGAGGTGACTCGCTCGGTGAGGTGAGAACAATTAATTAAAACTAATTTCAGTTTATTAGTTTGTTTTAATTTTTGTTCTGTCACACGGTGAAGGCCAGAAGCATGTAAGGCTCAACTATCTCACGACCCAAAACCCTGAGATCTAGTCAGAAAAATCACCGTGAAAAAGGCATCTGCATGTTTAGATGAAATCTGCGAGTTCGCTTCGTGCCACGAGTAACAAGTAAGATCGAACAAGTGAAATGCATACGCTGTGGTAAATTAAAGAGGCTGTGAGGTAGTTAAGGAGCTACAAAGAATGAGAAACAACAAGATAAATCAAACAAGTAAGAGTTCTCAACTAAGAATGCAATCCGACAAACCCTTTAAAATAGCGCAAAAGTAAGAGAAGGGGTATAACGTGTGTACGAATTGCTAAGCAGAAAGAAATATTAAGACAGCACCGACTCAGAAAAATCATAACCTGCAAAAAAATACTTCAGAATCTAAATGCTATCAATTCACGTCTGGCTGCGCCGAACCAACGATTAAATCCTATCGGTACTGAAAAAATAAGAACAGAGACTAGGAACACTGGAAAATACATCGATGAGATAAAAATCTGTTGATTGACTATTGATTGACTATCTTAATCCTAGTCTATACAAACTTACAAGAAAAAATAATGACACACACGCAACGCATTTCAGAATGATAAATATTTTTAAACAACAAAAAAATTGCTATACGTCTAGTCTTAGAAAGTTATTTTACCAGAAGCTTGTATGCCAAAATACGTGGATACTAGTTCCATCAAGCTCTACATCCAGCAGTAAGAGTTAGAAGCGGGACAGCAATCTTTATTAACAATAATATTAAACACAAACACAAACTTCCTAAATCGCTTGGTAGGAATTTTATTATTTTAGGTGGCTTTAACGCAAAATTCTGGGGATCAAATAGAACTACTCCCAAATGACGAGAGCTATTTCAAGCAAGCAGAACGATTAAATGTGAGTTTCACTAAAGTACAAAGCAAACCTACTGGCCTAAGGATCCAAATAAAATGCCTTACCTCCTGGATTTTTCTTTATTAAGAGATATCTCCGAAAATTACTTAGCAGTCGAAAATGACAAGGTCTATCATCAGACCATTCGCCAGTTTCAATGACAATAAGTGCAACGGGAATAAGGAAAGCAAGCCCTCCGAGGCTCCAATCCTAAACAACTTCTACAATAAACTTAAACTACTTACAAAGGAGATTAATAATGAGTCAGTTGCTAGCTTTCTAAATAATTTGATAGGTAAACCTGACGCGGAATATTCCCCGTGGAAAGCCACTAAAGTTTAAAAAGGCGTAAATTAAAATGCCACCCATACAAATGGTTGTTGGAACCTGGGCTCACAGCAAAAAGCAAAAAGCATAAATGCCTTCAAACCACCAACTGAACAAGCGGATAATGAATATCTGACACCTATAAGCACAGTAGACGATGCATCTGTGCTACCAGTTACTCTGAAAGAAATCAAACAAGAAGTAAAAAACCTCAGATATAAAAAAGCTCCAGGATACGACTTAATAACGAGGCACATACTCAAAGCTCTACCACAAACAGCACTAAAGAAACTACAGCACATAATCAATGCTATCTTTAGACTTTGTTATGTTCCGAGACAGTGGAAAGTTGCGAAAATCATAATGATTCCAATTTCTTTAATAACAACAACATCAAAGATTTTCAAAAGTCTGTTTCTCAAGAGGCTAAAGCCAAGTATACAGCGCAAAAATCTTATAGCAGCACATCAACAATTTGGGTTCCAAGAAAGACACCCAGTGATAGAACAGGTAAATAGGATCACTGATACAATTGAAGATGCAATAAAATGGAAATAAAAAACGGATGTTCATCAATATTCTTAGACGTAGCCCAAGCATTTAATAAGGCTTGGCACCGTGGTCTGAAATTTAACCTCCAACGAGATTTGCCAAACCAATATTCTGAATTGCTAAAGTCTTACAACAATGAACATTACTTTCGCGTGAGACAGGAAGGGGGATACTCACTGTATAATTTCATCACATTACACCTAAAAATTATAATAATTAGTTAATTAAATTTCATTCAATTCATTTTATATCCTTACCTTTGATTTGTTGACATAACGTAATTGCTAATTAATCTTAATAATTATTGTTTAATTTGTAATCAATATTAATAATTTAACTTCTTCGAATTTATAACAAGCCTTAACAATATCATTCACTATTGTAAGTCAGATGGCACGTATTTGAATTCCATAATTAGTATAATCGTGAATTGTATAATTATGGTATAATTTATATTGTATAATTGTAGTAGTTTGCATTGTATAATTTTACTACTTTTTATTGTATAATCCTTTAGTACCTTTATATAATATTTTTTATCGTTCACTTTTTACCTTGCATCTTACCGAGCAAACATCAACAATAAAAACACAAATAAATAAAAATTAAATATTATTCATTAAATATAA
This sequence comes from Nephrotoma appendiculata, assembly GCA_947310385.1. NCBI lineage: Eukaryota > Metazoa > Arthropoda > Insecta > Diptera > Tipulidae > Nephrotoma > Nephrotoma appendiculata. Next base: position 145,249,673 of record OX371223.1, read on the forward strand.
ATATATTGTGTTTGTACTTACGAGTTTGAGGCAACAATTTACCACGGATTTCTTGGTGTTATTAGTTTACCAAAACTAATTTGGATTCAACAACCACAACAATCACCGCTGTATAAACCATACCCAGGTTTATACATATTTTTTGGTCCTTCGAGCCGGATGCTGGATAATTCACAGCCAGGAAATCATCGCCACGTGCAATTTTTCACCAACGCCATATTGGGACGCCACTCAAAAACCTTAAGTATACCATTTTTTATTTTATTAGTTTGTGGTTTTTTCTTTATTTTTTCTTGCAATCGTAATCAATCACTTAAATTCATAAAAATTTTAATAAAAATTAAATACAAAATCGTTGGTTACATTCTTTTATTCTTCACTAAAATTGGCATAAATTATTTATTGTGAATTTCAACTTCGTTACATTTTCGCTCTCAAATTTTACAATTTAGTTACTCGAACTATATTCGCGACACAAATTTAAGTATTAAAGTGAAGTGAACCTTATTAGGACCTCAGTAAAAGTGATAAGTGTATAAATAGTGCCAACAATAAACAGTGTAAAGTGTAAAAATGCCACCAAAGGTAGACCAGTTTTTGAGACGCCGCGAAACCACGTTGCTGCAAATAAAGGGAATTCAAACCTACGCCAACAACCTTACCGACGCTGAAGATATAGAATCCGTTAAGGTACGAGTGGAAACGCTGCAACGTTTGATGACGGCATTTACTGATGCCGAAGACGAAATATTCGCCAGAGATGGAGAAGCGGAATCGAACGCCGTACAATGTGACGATATATACTACAAAGCTATCGCCAAATTAAACACTCACATAAAGCGAATGCAAGAGAAGACGCCAAATTTTGATGTTTCCGCCACCTTTAATAACGGAACGCTCAACCAAACACGCTGTGATATAAAACTACCACGCCTAACCTTACCAACCTTCGACGGCAATTATCAAGAATGGCAATCATATCACGACATGTTTGTCTCAACGGTACATGAAAATCCGGGATTGACTGGGGTACAAAAGCTGCAATATCTGAAGGATTCACTAAGAGGAGAAGCTCGAACATCATTAAGATACTTGGCAATAACCGAAGCCAATTACATAGAGGCATACCAAAAGTTAACTAAAAGGTACAGTAAGAAAAAATTGATACTAAATTCTTTCATTAAAACCTTTATTAGCCAACCATCAGTCAACCAAGCAACCGGAAAACAACTTCGCCAAATTTCTGATACATCAGATGAAGTAATCCGCGGTATAAGGGCATTGGGAAACTCAGGCAATGGACGTGACCCATGGTTGATTTATTTGATCTTAAACAAGTTGGATGAAGACACACAACAACGTTGGGCGAGTGAGACCTCAGAAATCGAATTTCCAACTTGGCAATCATTCTTAGATTTCATAACCAAACGGGCTGACTCGTTAGAGAATTGTCAACCAACACCTAGAAAACAGCAACCAAGATCTACGAACATCCAAAGTCATACCGTTGCAACCAAAAATTGTTCACTATGCAAGGAGACTCACAACCTGTACGAATGCCCAAAATTCAAGGATATGGACACCACGGGTAGAAGAGAATATATGCAAAATGCAAATCGGTGTTATAATTGTCTGTGCGATTCCCATCCTGTGTCGAGATGCAGGTCGAAAAGATCGTGTCGGAAGTGTCACAAGCGTCATCATACCATGCTTCATCTCGACACAGTGTACAAAACCGAAGATAATCCTGCAGGCAGTTCAGACAAGAAGGCGATTACAAGTACATTAGTGGCCCAGTCCGGTGAAACCATACAGTCTTGCCAAACGAAAATCCATAACACGGGATTGCTGCAAACGGCCCTAGTTAACATTCGCGGGGAGAATAATGATTTATTTACTTGTAGGGCGTTACTCGACTCTGGAAGTCTAGCTTCATTCATTTCGGAACCGTGTGTTCAGAAGCTAGGACTAAGACGTACCAACCAACGCACATTAGTGGAAGGATTATCATCAACCAAGGTCGGAACGACGAGAGGAAAAGTTAGCCTAGAGATTTGTTCACGAACTCAACCAGAAATGTCATTCAACCTCGAAGGTCTAATATTACCGGTCATTACATCGCAGCAGCCGCAGACAACCGTAAGTTCTCACCACTGGGAAGAATTCAACGACCTGGTTCTGGCTGACCCGACATTTGACAAACCTGGCGACATCGAGCTACTAATCGGATGTGATCTTTACCTAGCATTAATCTTACCAAGTCACATAAAAAGCACCAAAACCAACCTAATAGCTCAAGAAACCGTCCTAGGCTGGATTATATCGGGAACATTCAATGACCAGAAACCAACAAAATTAACAAACCTTTGTAAATCAATTAACATTGATCAAACTCTTACTCGATTCTGGGAAATCGAGGAAATAAAACCAATTACCCCCCACACCCAAACAGAAATTTATTGTGAAAATCATTTCTTAAGTAATTACAGAAAGAATTCATCTGGACGATTCCTGGTAGCTCTACCATTTGACCCGGAAGCTGCACCGCTTGGAGAATCCAAATCACGCGCCCTCAAAAGGCTCCAAGCCATCGAACGCCGGCTGGCCAAAAATATAGAGCTGAAAACAACATACACGGAATTCATGAGAGAATACCAAAATTTAGGCCACATGGAACGTATACCGAAGGATGAAGTGGACATACCATGGAGCCTGTCATATTACTTACAACACCATTTTGTATATAAGGAAACCAGCACCACCACCAAGCTGCGAGTAGTTTTCGATGGTTCGTCAAAAACTACTACTGGCCGATCGTTGAATCAAAATCTGCTAGTTGGACCACAGATACAGCAAACTCTCCAGCAAATTTTGTTGCGGTTTCGCTTCCACCGATACGTCATGACCGCTGATCTGGAAAAAATGTTCAGACAGGTATTAGTTTCACCACCGCATACAGAATTCCAGAGGATACTATGGAGAGAAGAACCGACTCATCCAATTCAGGAATATCGATTGCTAACAGTTACATACGGAACCGCATCAGCATCCTTCTTGTCGACCCGTGTATTGAAGCAAATCGCTGAAGATAACCGACATACATTCGAAAGAGCTTCAGCCGTTATCGAGAGAGATTTTTATGTAGACGATCTAATGACGGGCACGGACACGTTGGATCAACTCATCAAATTAAAACAAGAATTAGCATCAATAATGGAAGCGTCAGGATTTAACCTTCGCAAGTGGCTGTTCAACTGTCTACCTAACGAGGATACTACAATTGATTCCCAGAAGCTAATCGAAATCAACAGGGATTTGCAATATTCAAAGGTACTGGGAATTTATTGGAACACCCTTACTGATGTTTTCACTTACAGAGTCGCTCTGAACGATGTCCTAATACTCACCAAGCGGGGCTTACTATCGGAATCATCACGGTTATTTGACCCTCAAGGTTGGTTAGCTTCGTTAACTATATATGTTAAGATATTATTTCAGCAAACATGGGCGAAGGCTTTGGACTGGGATGACCCCTTACCACAGGATATTTCTGAAAATTGGTGCAAACTACGCAATGAGCTAAAGTTAATTGAGCAAATTACGATACCAAGATGGTTGAATTTTAACTCCACTATGATAAGCCTACACGGATTTTCGGATGCATCACAAAAGGCATATGCTGCAGTAGTATACGCCGTATGTTCAAATGAAAGTGGTGAAGTAAAGGTAACAATCGTGTCAGCTAAAACCAAGATAGCTCCAGTGCAGAAACAAATAACGATACCAAGGTTAGAACTCTGCGCAGCACTTCTACTTTCAAAATTGATGAAAAGTATTCAACTGACCATGGGTGAACGAAAACATAATGTGTATTTATGGAGCGATTCCGAAATAGTATTAGCATGGATAGCAACAATACCTCGCTCACTTGACGTATTTCTAGGTAATCAGGTTTCAGAAATCATCTCAACGCACCCTAGAAAATATTGGTTCCATATAACAAGCAAGGAGAACCCTGCCGATTGCGCCTCTCGTGGAATACTACCCTCAGAACTCATAAATCATCATCTCTGGTGGACCAGACCACAATGGCTCAGCTATCCGGAATCTGAATGGCCGAGTAACACACAGCCTTCAATCATCTGCAACGTAACCACACAGCCAACACTGATTGAAGAGATTACCAATAAATACTCAAATTTAAATAAAATTATTCGTCTATTAGCTTATTGCAAACGTTTTATTAATAATTGTAGACTAAAATCTAGTGAAAGACTAAAAACATTCTTAACGTGCAGTGAGTTAAATCAAGCTAACGAACTATTAATAAAATATGTACAAGAGAAGAACTTTAGCACCGAATTAAGGACTCTTAATGCGCATTTACATTTAAATAAAAACCATAAACTAATAAATCTTAATCTTTTTATAGATCAAAATGGTATCCTTAGAGTTGGCGGGCGTATATGTCATGCGACCATTCCCTACGACGTAAAACATCCGATATTGCTACCACCCGAAGATGACGTCACCGAAATGCTGGTTCGCACCATCCATGAAGAATTGCTATGCGGCAACCACACATTATTGCACACTACACTAAAGCGAAAATATTGGATAATTAATTGCAAATTAATTATACGCCGAGTCATTAAAAGATGTATCAAATGCAGCAGACACACATCCAAACCTATTCAGCCATTAATGGGTGATTTACCACCGAACCGCGTCACCCTCATCAGGCCGTTCTTATCAACAGGAGTTGATTACGCTGGACCGATATACGTTCGACCATCAAAACGCCGAGGCCTAAAACCAGATAAGGCTTACATAGCTATTTTCGTATGCCTAAGCACAAAAGCTGTTCACCTCGAGTTAGCTGGTGACCTATCAACTGATTCATGCATTGCTGCGCTTCGGCGATTCATATCACGACGTGGTCTTTGTCACGAGATCATAAGTGACAACGGATCAAATTTTATTGGGGCTAAAAACGACCTCAATAAACTCTTCCATACTATAAACGACACTAAGATATCTAATTTTCTCTCCCAAAACCAGATAAATTGGAGATTCAATCCACCAACCGGGTCACATTTTGGAGGTTTATACGAAGCAGCAGTAAAGTCAATAAAATACCACCTGAAGCGGACTTTAGGACAAGCATCACTAACCTATGAAGAAATGACAACCGTCTTGACACAAATTGAAGCAATCCTAAATTCCAGGCCACTCTGTATAACCTCAAAGGACGATATCAACCCACTGACACCAGCCCATTTCTTGATTGGGCATCCATTTACATATCTACCCGAAAATGACTTGAATCACCTAAAACTCAGTCATTTATCCCGGTGGCAATACATACAGCGACTGCGGCAGGATTTTTATAAAAAGTGGCATTCGACTTATTTGACATCACTACAAAGACGAACAAAGTGGCAATCTAATGCGGGCGCAATTGGGTTGCGCGATATAGTATTATTACATGAGCAGAACATACCTCGGGGTCTCTGGAGAATTGGACGTGTTGTTGAGCTGCATCCTGGACGAGACGGGATCGTTCGAGTTGTCACCGTGGAGACATCATCCAACCGATTTAAAAGACCGGTTAATAAACTATCCGTTCTGCCGGTATCTGATTAACTACTGTAACACCTTCCGGCCGGCAGTATGTATAATTTCATCACATTACACCTAAAAATTATAATAATTAGTTAATTAAATTTCATTCAATTCATTTTATATTCTTACCTTTGATTTGTTGACAAAACGTAATTGCTAATTAATCTTAATAATTATTGTTTAATTTGTAATCAATATTAATAATTTAACTTCTTCGAATTTATAACAAGCCTTAACAATATCATTCACTATTGTAAGTCAGATGGCACGTATTTGAATTCCATAATTAGTATAATCGTGAATTGTATAATTATGGTATAATTTATATTGTATAATTGTAGTAGTTTGCATTGTACAATTTTACTACTTTTTATTGTATAATCCTTTAGTACCTTTATATAATATTTTTTATCGTTCACTTTTTACCTTGCATCTTACCGAGCAAACATCAACAATAAAAACACAAATAAATAAAAATTAAATATTATTCATTAAATATAAATATATTGTGTTTGTACTTACGAGTTTGAGGCAACAATTTACCACGGATTTCTTGGTGTTATTAGTTTACCAAAACTAATTTGGATTCAACAACCACAACAATCACCGCTGTATAAACCATACCCAGGTTTATACACTCACTCAACTAAAAAATATTGACTGGTTCAAAATAGGTTCCACAAGATAGTGTTCCGTGTGAATATATTCCGATTTGACTGAAATCGCAACAAATTTCATATTCTGATAACGCTAAGTACCCCGCCATGAAGCTAGGTACTAAAGTCAGATGGAAAGCGCATGTTAAAAAGAAAAGGCCAGAACTGAATTTAAAATTCAGAAAAAGGCACTGGATTATTGGAAGAAACTCCGAACTGACAACCCACAACAAACTATGTGCTGTTATGTAAACAAATCTTAAAACCTATCTGGACGTATGGTATTCAGCTTTGGGGCTGCGCAAAGAAAACTACGCTGAAGATCATACAAACATTTCAAAACAAAGTACCATACTCCATGATACATTAAATGATGCACCATTATCGAGACTTAAACAAGGAATACGTTATATGTACTGTGACTGCAGCAGCATGACAACGAGAAGCTGTGGAAGCTACAGGATCGCACCATTGGACCGAAACGCTTAAAAAACAAAGCCTTTAGAATTAGTGGTTCGCTGAGTCAGTCGATGAAATCTTAAGAACTGGCAGAGCTGTAGGAAGCTGTAAACAATCTTGTATAATCAAAAATCATTATTACTGCTTAAATTTAAAAAAAACTAACAAGATATCAAAAAACTCACAAAATTAGAACTAATTCCCCAAACATGATTCCGATACATAATTTTGAAATTAAAACCCTGCAGGTTTAGTGCCCATTGTTCAAATCGGCCACATAAATCGGTTTTCCCCATCAGCGTCATGATGCATTTCAGGCTTGCATGGTTGGCGACGATGGCAAACGGGTACCTCTCGATATATGCCATAAACTTTTACACGATCATAAACTAGATATTCCGATTCGGTAACCAAATAGTTCTGCTGTGCTGCGTTAAGTTTTTGGAACGTATAAGCGATGGAGTGCTCGCTACAATCATCACCAACTTTGAATAACACGCCGCCCACAAAAGTGCTACTAATCGGGGTGCGCTAATAGTTGCGCATGAGATAGCGCCCGTTTTAAGAACTAAAGGTATTCTGCGTACACTAATGTCTAGTTAAAAATACGTTTTTTGTTTCAGTCGATTCAGTGATTGGGGCTGCCAGGATGTTATAATACGAAATGAAACTACGGTCGCGTCCTCACGTACCCAAAAACCTACGAACGTTTTTAACGGTATTTGACACAGAAAATGATAGAATGGTTTGCACTTTCTCATCGTCACCACCAAACAACCGTCTCTAACCACATAGCCAATAAATTACGAATTTCATTTAATAAGAAATTATTTTTTGTGAGATTCACGGCTGTCCCAGCGGATTTAAGTAGCAAAACCACTTGTTTGAGTAGCCGAATATGTTCATCAAAACTCATCTAAACTGGAATAAACCAGTTCATCAGATTGCACAAGGTCTGAGGCGCATTGCAATGTCCGAATTACATTGCAACAAACTGACACAAAACACGACACGGGAGCGCGAACGCGATTTTATCTTTGGACTCTTGAGACAATTGGATCTGCCAAAACACATATTTCAAAACGATGCTAGAAATGGATTTGGTTTAATCCATAGTTTACTCAAAAACTCGTTAATGATCGGTAGAGAGTATTTAGTTCCCTAATCATCATTCACATTCGGACCTGGCCATTAGACATTGTGACTAACATCACCGGGGACTCCGAGAAATGTTGGACTCCCCCATTATACCGAAAGCCAGAATTCTGTTTAAATCATCATAAAAAGGTTTTTTCGATGGCCGGAGAGACGTTATAATTGTGTTGTTTTATAGGATTATCATTTTCTACGCAAACTTCATGGGTTACGAACTCATTACGTGAGGGAAAATTTTTTATGTGTCCTTCAGGATGTTAGTTTGTCGGAGCTTTAGTTTGTAATGAATAAATGTATCCTGGGGTTGAATCAGTTGGCAGTCCCTAATTTCGAATATAACAGATGATGGATTTTTATTACTGAGCTCGCGCCAGAAATTAATGCTCAGCTAGGGTTTGTAACGATCCATCTGTTTTCGACTACCAGGTGATTTTTGTTATGATTCTGGGTAATGCTCGTCGACCTAGGGTTCAGTTTGTCGAAAACACGCGATAAGAATGAATCGCAATATTACACCTGGTTCGGCATCTTGGCGGTCACCCCCAATGCACCCTCACCAACCCACCGGGAACTTAGTCTAGCATGGTGGTCGCAAACGTTTCATATAGTAGGTGAAATTTAAAAAAAAAATTATAATTGGTGAACAAAAAAAAACTTGATGACAAAAAAAAATTATTAGCTTTATGAACTAATTCCAGACCGCAGCCTTCCCGCGTATATGGGTTTTACATATTTTTTTTTTCTAATACCACAAAGCAAATTTGCTAAATCGTATAAACATTTATACGAATCAAATTATAATTTATAAAATTTACGAATGTGAATTTAAAGTACGTACTTACAGTAAATAATTATGCATCTATGTCCTAAACGCCTCGCTCGCTTTTTTTTTTATTTTTATTCAATGTATTAAGTTTTCTGTCATGCCAAAATTTTTAAGTAATCTCGTTTACGACCTCCTATCAACTGAACTCTCGTCTTTTTTTTCTATTTTGTTTTATCCATCTACTTTTAAAAAAAAATCATTTTTAGGTGGGGGGTTGGGGAATATCAACCGTTTATTATCATTTAGTATTCGCAATAACAAATTGCTACCTTTACCAACACAGACCATGAATCCAATATTTTACAGTCTGACGCGCTCGACCGTTACAGGTTTCTGCTTGAGGTTAGGGACAATATACATTTTCAGTGTTTTCTGTAAACCGTGATAATTGATGGTGGTTTAGAAGTACCTAAATCAGCTTTGTCTTCTGAAGCGGTTTGTATTTTAGTAGGCATTGGAAAAATTTTATACTGCGAATCTTCCAAAAACTTTTCACTTCTCAACCCTAAGACCGTAATTATTGCCCCAGTATTAGCGTAAGGTTGGTTATCAATTACGTCGTTTATCAAGGCTATACGGAAATAATTTTGCGAATATTCAGGATATTCGCCTACATGTTTACCTGATACATTCCTGATCGTTCTATAGCTAGTGGCTAGAGTGTCGGATTCTCAGCAATTCCGGCCTGTGTATGTGAATATCCAGGACGACCATAACCGAAACAAAATAATTTCGTACTTACTAACTGAACATAAATTATTGATAATGCTGTTAAGTAGGCATTTCGTAGCTGATTTAATCGATTATTATCATCTGTAAAACATATGCCTGGACGGCGTCCAACGACATTGCTTTAGTGCATTACAGAAGTGTATGATGACTTCCTTAGAACTTTGTTCTATCTAATGTTGACATTTTTTGAAATTGCTCGCATTGTTCAAAGCCTTGACGTTCTCTACAGGCCTTAACCCAACATTGGGTGATTACTGTGGCGGTATGTATACGTCTTAGTGGTGGTGTTTGGTATCACGGTAGGTGTTCACATTGCGGTTGATTGTATGCTCCCCATTGTCGCTAACAACTGAAATTTATTTCCATGAAGTCGAAATACTCTGAAATGTTTGGTATTTCTCTTGGGGTACTTCTCTGAATCCATTTTTTTTGTATTAGAATGAACGTTGCAAATAACTCGAACGGTGAGCTCATATGCAGCTGTTCTATGTAGTGGAACATTTCTTTCGCATTGTCGTGCAGCCTCTGCAGTTGCACCTTCTGTTGATGATAGTTATAGCATTGCATTAAATGTCGGCTAGAAGTAGTGGATTATTGGATCTTGGCCGTATTGTTAAATAACCTCCAATTCTCCTACTTCCCGGATAAATTTTGTATTGCCAATGTCGGTAGATTGATTTGTGGACATTGCGTTGGATCCATAACGGTTATACACGATTTGGGTTAGGTAGGGATGGTTAACTGTAAATAATGTTTTTTTCTATCTTTGCTCGATATAGTATCTTCCACAATGTGATCCGTAGCACCTTGTTTTGAAACCATCAGGCAACGGGTTATTTTCTCATAAGTGTTGTTTCTGAAGTGCTGGAAGTAGTCGAGGAAATTCGCTTCTTTTGTAATCCTTGGTCCATCGACCATATCCATGGTCGATGGACAAAGAATTCCAAGGATTGCAGCGAATGGAATTTTCTATCCTGTTTTATTGAGTTTTTAAGGCTGGAGTCGTCTAATCGGGTTGATTTGTCCTTTTTTTTAACTGTCTTATCCGCGATTTTAGTTTGACATTATGCCAAAGCGACGGCGTGAAAGAGCAGTTCATGCTTTGTGCTAGGCATCCTAAAGGATTTACTAAACGAGTAGGAGCTGTCACAGTCCATATTCATCATGGTTTTTTAGGTAAATACTATCCTTAAAGTACATAAATTTGATGAAAAAGAAAAAAGATCCACCATAGCAAAGCTTGGATTTAGTTGAGGCCGCAGGGAGCCAGGTTTCAAGAATTCGAATAACGATTCTCGGTAAAATTTAACTTATTTTCCGGTAATCGGGAAACTTATAAATGATGGTTTTAAGCAAAATTAGGCCATCAACCGCGCTTTATTTAAAAAATAGAGCGGAGATATGTTGGTGAATACTTGGCTTTCCTTTACAACGAGTGTATCGAATTTTGGTAAAAGTATATCTTATACTGATATCGAAATTGGGTGAAATAGTTTTTATCATATTTTGTCATTTCCGGTAAAACGATCTGAACTAATTTTGTTTTTAAATGTAGTTTAGAATATTTTTCGGCCAAACATCACTAAATTTGTGCCAAACATCACTAAAACGTTCCAATTTAAGGAAAATATTTGAGTATTAAGTTTCACATCGATCAGGCAGTCTATCTGGGATGTCGAGAGGACACAGTCATTTAGTCTGCACATTAAAAATGGAAAATTTAAAAAAAAACACTTTTCGGGGTTGAACGATATAGCGAATGGTAAATCTACAAAAATTTCGTGATCAGAAATTTTCATGATTACCGACTTTATTTTACTACGCAAACAAAACTAAAACTATTATTAAGTTAAATCCAAATCCACTCCTGCCCTGATTGATTCATTTATCTACCTTATATACGAGTAAATAACTCGTTACAACAATATTAACCAACTCATTAATATTTCAAAAAAAATTATTCCACGCTGTTACACAATTTTATGATTTATTTTATTTTTTTTTTGTAAATTAAAATATTAATTTAAAATAATCGCACAAAATATTAAAAACAAATAAAAATCTGTTGCTGAATTTAAAATTTAAATTAATTTTGACATCAAATAAAAAAAAAAAATTTTGATTTTTTTAACCAAATTATTTGTTTTTGCTCTTTTTCATTCATTTTATGGTATTCAGAGCTTTTCTGTGCTTTTGAATTTTGATTGAAATTAATTATGTGTTTAACATTTATATTGTTTTAAAATCGTATCAGCAATATAAAAAATTTGAAATTTAAAATAAAGCGCAGGATACATTTTTTTGAATATTACATAAGTATCATGATATGATATTTCCACTATGACGATGACAGTACAAGATTGATATTATTGAGCGTATAATTGCTTTTTGTTGAGGGGGGCGCGTGGCAGAGAGAGATAATGCAATAACAACAAAACCATCAACGTCAAGTAACCATTGCTTGGGTTAGTACCAATTGGAGTGAAGGCTTGGGAACCGTATGTCATGTCCAACGGCAGTGTGCGCCGTCCACCTGGGGCATACGAGATGGCCCAATTCCTTTATATTAGTTAGCGCTTTTCATTCTTTCACATTTTTTCATTCATTTTTTCACACTCATTAAAATAATTTGGTCCTTCGAGCCTGACATTCTTGTCGTGCTGCAACAAATCAACCTCGTGGGTAAGAGAATTTATCATTTTTTAGTGATTCGTACCAAAACAGTACTATTCAGAGCTAACATAATTCAGTGTAATGACAACTCGCTTGAAGCAAACATGGCTGTTACGGGGAATTTTGTAGTGTACAGGACCAGATGAGGCTGTATACGAGAGATGAGAAACTCGTGGAAGAATACGGTAAACGCGTTCAAGCGAAAGATTATTACCTGGTCGCAATTTTAGCCGTCGTTCGGTACAAAGCACATCGATTTAATGTTCCACTTTTCAACGGCGACTTCGTTGACCTCATACAAGCATGGCGCATTCTTCCAGCTCGATATACTCATCGTCGTTGCTTCAACAATAGTCATCTTCGCCAGCGATTATGTCAGCATTAAGTCAGCGTTACAAGTTGAATCAACCGCGGGCTTACGCAAAATCCTTTATCGAGCGACCGAAGCCATCCGCGGTCTGAAGGTCTTAGGAGTAATCACCATTTTCGATAAAGTCATGGTTAATATCATCGCCAATAAGTTGGATCCAGAAATCCATCAACGATGGGAGATGCCATTAACCAGATTACACTTTCCATCATAACAACGCATTATTTATAAATGTTTGTATTATTATATAATTTTAACACTATTTGTCGTAGGCACTTGGCGAAACACACTAACACTTAACAAACAAACACATTTTACTAAACACTTGTTTTGTATTTCGCAAAAATTAAAATTTGAATATTTTAATCAAAACATTTGTGCAACTTTAAAAAATCACTCGATCGATTTCGACTTGTTAGATCATCATCAGAAAAGCCACTGATTTGTATAAATAAAAATTTAGGTATATATACATAGTAAGAAAAGGCAAAAAAGAAATAAAAGAAGGAGACAAAAAATATGCAATAAAAATTAATCTATTGATCGTCCCAACCGTGTGTTATTTATACGGAATTTTTTAAAAAATTAATAAGAGGGGGAGCAGGTAAGCGATTAGTCATCGGCTGAGTAACAAAATTCAAGGTCAGAAATTAGTAGCATTTTCTAACAATTTTTTCAATCCAGTGCAGTGTCCACTGCTCTTTAAAAACAATTAAAAATTTCAATTATAACCGGAATCGAGTTCATCAAAATATATTGACCAACTAAAATGTCGTTAAATCTAATCATAAGGTTGTCCGACGCTAAGTTCACGGTTTTGAAAGAATTTCTCCATGCAATGTCGGCTGCCATGTACATCTTCGAAACGAATACTGCATTGACCTTAATTACACAGGTTTAGCATCCATTCCATTCCTTAAACAAAAAAGCGGCGAACTGATATCGCGGCCAAATGAAAATGGGTTGTGTTTACCATACATTTTGTTTGCCTCTTGGATTACAAGTGTTTGTTATAAATATTGAGGTATTTGAGAGATTTTACCGGAATAAAAAAGTACAAAGTGGTTATTTAACACAAAACCGTTTCAAGACCATGGATATGTATTGTACAAAAACTTGAATACATTGTACCAATTTCTTTGAGTAAAGCTTCGAAATTATAAAAAAGCTCAAAACTTATTTGTACCCCCAATATTATTGATTTCAGTTGCATTTTCATTTGCTGTTTGTCACGGCAATAGTTGAAAAAACTCTTCCAAATGTTAAACAAATAGTAGACTTACGGTTTGTCCCTTTTAGCCCAGGATCTGCCAAAATTTTTGATAGTACGGGAGCACCCCGAAATCTTGCACATACAAAATCTTGCATTTTTTTTAAATCCTGCAAACCAAAATCTTGCACCTAGAAAATGTTGCCAGCACAAAACTTGCAGCTACAAAATCTTGCATATACAAAATCTTGCAAATAAATTTGGCAACTTTAAAAATTTTCGGATTATTTTCTATGACATTCACAAAGTTTGAGACCTTTCGGGCCACCAAAAAAAAAGAGGTAGAGCCGTGCCGCAGGAAACAGATCCCCGGACATTTCATTCAACGTAACGAATAACGGGACGCCCTCGAAATTAAATTACCCAAGATTCATATACCCCCGTTTTCAGGAGACTATCGAGAATGACAATCTTTTTACGATTTGTTCTGTAACACCATTCATGAATCCACTAGTCTAAGCCCAGTACAAAAATTTCAGTACCTTATAGGATTCCTCCGCGATGAAACAGCAGTACTACTACGCCATATTAGCATAACGAAGGGCAACTACATCGGTGCTTTAAACAAATTAATAGCGCGGTACGACCCTAAGCGCCATATTATTAATGCTTTCTTACGCACTTTCATAGAGCAACCATCCATCAGTAGTGCTACAACTGCCAGTGTGAAGCGACTCATGGATACATCTGATAAAGTCATCCGTGGTCTAAAGATGCTGGGGGAAAACGCAGAAACACGAAATCACTGGCTCATCTTTCTGTTGGTATAAAAATTAGATGACAAATTTAAAGCATTGTGGGCGGAGTATGCTGCTGATTTAGAAAATCCTCAATTTGTCAATAAGAAAACTGATGGCTTCATCCAAGATCAAAAGCCATGTCAGTACTGAAGCCCCCACTTACAAGTGTGTTATATGCGTCGAAGCCGATCATTCTCTTTTTTCATGCCAGAAATTCAGCCAAATGGACGTCGATCAACGTCGAGAACTGGTTGAAGACGAATAACAGATGCTTCAACTATTTGAGTCGAAATCATTTAATTGAGAAATGCCCGTCGAAACTCTGATACCAACTCTGTAATCGAAAACATCACACCCTTCTTCACGCAAAGGATAATCAGCAACCGGATCCTACGTTCAACTCGCCATCAAATACGAATGAAGAAACTTTGTCCGTTCACTGTGCACCGAATGCGGCGAAATCGACGATTCTCCCAACGGCTTTGATTAAGTTTTTAATGCAAATGGGCGTATATGCATGTATCGAGCATTGCTAGATTCAGTGTCTCAAGCCAGCTTCATCACCGAATCCTGCGTACAGCGATTGGAGTTGCAGAAAAACAACGCCAGATTGTCAGTAACTGGTTTAGGAAGTACCAGCGCTGGCCACAAGAAAGGGAAAACCACATTCACTATAAGTTCAAACCGTCTACCAGAGATAAAAATCGATGCGTTTATATTACCAAAAATTACCACAAATTTACCGTCCCATTCGATCGATGGTATTGCACTCTCCAATTAAAGACGGAAATTCAATTAGCTGATCCTCACTTTCATCGATTCGCGCAGATCATTTCTGCAGCTTATTAGAACCGGGTGAAATCAAGAGTAAAGCAGATGGGATTATTCTACAGAATACAGTACTAGGATGGATTGTTTCCAGATGTCATTACAATACGACCGAAACTAATTTCATCTCCATGTTCACGATACACCCCAACATCGATTTGCACAAAACTATACGTAGGTTTTGGGAGTTAGAATCTATCTTGAACACCAAACCAATGTTATCTCCAGTTGAATCTATGTGTGAGAGTCGTTTCAACTCCAACGTAAAATTGGACGGTGATGGCCGATTTATTGTTGGGTTATAGTTCAAGAAGTCCGCCAACAATCTAAGTAATTCGCATTGAGAGCCATGGAGCGTCGCTTCGCTCGAGAACCCGAATTTTAGGCTCTTTATTTGAAATTTCATGAGCGAGTATCAGGCGTTAAATCATAAGAGGGAGGTTCCACAATCCGAATTAAATGATATTGGTCATTACTTACCGCACCACGGGGTATTAAAGCACTCACGCCAACCAAGTTGAGAGTCGTCTTCGACGGGTCTGCAAAATCCACTACAGGATCATCCCTAAACGATTGTTTAGCAATAGTCCCAACCGTGCAGAGAACCTTGTATTCAATCCTCCTCCAATTTCGAGAAAACCAATTTGTCCTAACCGCTGACGCCGAGAAGATGTATCGGCAGGTTAAAGTGGATAACAAGGACACCAACTACCAAAAAATCGTATGGCGAAATCATCCATCACAGCCCATCCGCAACTACCGCCTGACTACTATTATATACGGGCTGCGGCATCGTCTTCGCGTTCCTGGCAACAATAGTATTAAAACGAATAGCGGATGACAATTAAACTGTAAACTGTCGCGCCTCAAATGCAATTAGGAATGACTTTTACGTGAACGACCTGATAACCGGTGCCGAATCTGAATCTGAAGTTATACGATTAAAAGAAAGTATCAGTGAATTATTATTACGACACGGTTTCAATTTTCGAAAGTGGAGATCCAATTCAACCACTATTTCTTTGGCGAAGAGGATAAATTATACAGCGCAACCATAATAGCATGAAATGTATAAATGACAACTTCCCAGAAGAGCTCCCATCACCAATCAAGGTACTTGGTCTTGATTGGAATCCGGCAACAGATCAGTTTACGTTCATATCTAATCTGGAAGGTAGTAATGCGCTAACCAAACGGCTCGTTGTGTCCGAAGCTAGTCGCCTGTTCGATCCTCTTGGCTGGTTGGCACCTATCGTCATCGTCGTAAAAATATTCGTACAGAAGCTGTGGGCGATTACGCTGATGCAAGCCAAAACTCATACGGTGCAGTGGTATATCTGCCCAAACCAAAGTAGCTCCGATTCGATAAGTCAGCCTCCCCAGGCTTGAACTATGCTCTGCCGTCATGCTGATAAATTTGATCAATCTAGTTATGAGAGAAACCCGAATCATAATAAATCAAGTCTACGCATGGACCGACTCTCGAATCGTACTAGATTGGCTATCCAGCCACCTAAAGCGATGGAGCACATTCTTGGGTAACCGCACCACCGAATTTCTAGCTACATTAATACGCAAGCAGTGGCATCACATCTCCTCTTCCGATAATCCCGCCGATTGTTCCTCAAGAGGTCTACCACCGAAAGAACTCGCCCATCATCAATTATGGTGGCGTGGTCCAGTTTGGCTGCATCAACCGATCGAGCAGTGGCCTTCACAGCAAAGCGACTACGGTTTCGTTGAAGAAGAGTATAAAAAGGCATTCACATTTGCTACCACTATAGAAATCACCCAATTGTTATATCTGTTGATCTCGCGATATTCAACGATAACGAAACTTAAATCCGTTCTCTCATACGTGTTAAGATATACATATCGAATTTAAGCTTTATACATACTTAATTTTATTGAAACGAAAACAGAAATAGACACCATTATCGCACAAAAATTCTGGAATCACAATTAAATGATAAGTAAACCATCACTAATTTACCACCACAGGCAAATAGCAAAAATAAAAGAAAATCACTGGTTTTGATAGATTTGGCTTATATCCATATTACAAATTATTTATTAATTTGAAATGAACAACTTAAAATTATTAACTCTAAGATACTATAAGCTAAATTGACCGGTCCCAAAACAACCCCCTTAATCTAAATGTACAACATATACAAAACAACTTACATCTAATTCATTTAGTTAAGTTTATAAGAGCAATAAATGTTCGTAATAAATTTATAATAATTCAGTACTTTAGTGCATCTACAGTACCGAGATTAGAAAGTGCAACACCATTATTTTTAAGGTAAAATTGTACTGATTGCCCCTTGTCCTTATCGTAGGAGGCTGATTATTTTTGGGTATAAATACAATCGTTTTTCACTTTTTGTAATTAGTTTGAGATAATTATTCGCACGAAAAAGTTATTAAAATTATAATTTGTTCAAAATGGCCAAGTACACACAACTAACTATGGCTCAGAAAAATTGGATTCTGGCATTGTCTGGAACACCTAAAACGTCATCGAGACAGATTGCTGTTGAGATTGGATGCAAGTACTCGACTGTGAGCCGTTTTTGAAAAAAGTTCATTCCACCGGTAAACTGGAACGCAAAACGAGAACAGGTCCAAAAAGGAAGACAATTGCACGAGAAGATTCCAAAATTATCAGAATGTCAACAGCCAATCGATTTAAATTGGGCATTTTAATTGGGCATTTGCCTTAATATGCTGTTTTATGTTTTTACCCACCTCTATTGCATATGTAAACGTTGAGAAAGTTATGGAGCCAGACCAATGTGCACTTTGTGCGTGTATGCGACGAGAAAAGGTATAGAAAAATATTTTTGTAGTCGTTTTTCGTTTTGCGTTTGGATTGATTGATGCGCGGTAAGAAAGGTTGTACAAGTGACGCGTACGAAAAATGGGGAAAAAATATTTTTCTGGAGTTTTTTGTTTTTATTGCGAAGGTTTGGAATCGAGTTTTGATTTTTGTGATGTTAGGTTTCAGTGGTTGACGCTTAGGACATTTTTTTTGGCCCATTGTGATACCACGCATTCACGCCACATCATTAACCCATTCACCTACTCACTCAACTTCAGTTTACCACCTGTACATCGCAAGCTCCTTGTCAACCTCTACATTGACATGGACGGTGGGTAGGCGCTGGATTTTGCACTCAATCAGAGAGTCTTAGTTGTGTTTATTAACATCACCGATTGTAATCGATGATGAAAATTCGATTTGCATCTAGCCTCTGATAGGATTCGAACCCAGTACCTCCCGGTCCAAGTGCCGAAGCTTTAACCACTCCACCACTTGTCCGGTCTTTTGTGATGTTAAAAGTAAATTTAGAAAAATATTTGAATTTTTTTTTTAATAATAAAAAGTTTAAGTTTATAATTATATAAAATAAATAATTTCTATATTTCTGAATATTAATAAAAAAAAATATATAAATTAAAATTGTTTATAATTCTTTAATGGTTTTTGTACTATGAACAAAGTTTTGTGTGTCGACTACTTTTTATTGAGCGTTGGGTATCCACATTTTGGGGCGCTGCTCACGATTTCATTTTATTTATGAGTAACGAGGTTTATGATGACCTAAACATAATAAAAAGAAAATTATAAAAACGATACGCAAATTTATTTCTACGGGTGGCCAGTTGAGGCCATTCAATTTTTGGTTAACAGTGGAAAGACGCCCAACGTTGTATACGGTTTTCGGCGAGACAACACCCAACGGGTTTTCGGGTTGAGCAAGACAACGTCAAACCTTTTCGACTGCCTATCAAAGCTATCAAAGCTATCAAGGCCAAATCTGCTGTTTTGGCGGAAGACGCCCAACAAAATATTTTACGGGTTTGTCGAAACAACGCCCAACATTTTTACAATTGTTCGGCGAGTCAACGCCCAACATTTTCGGTCAAGGCCAAATTTTTGGTTAAATGCAGAAAGACGCCGACAACGCCTAACAGCATTTTTTAGTCAAAGAGGCGGAAAGACACCCAACGCCTTTTTATTTACGTTTTAAACAGCATTTTTTTTTTTTGGTTAAAACTGAAGAGACGCCCAATCTAAGTGCAAACAGATGGCCCTTTGTAAATTTGTTTGTAACGGTGAAAGGTTGCGGACCCACGGGTGGCCAGTTGAGGCCATTCATACAGAAGGCCATGAGGTATAATTTTTGTTTAATTTAAATTTTTTTGATTTTAAATTTTTTTTTTAATTAATTTAATTCACTTTCAAGTTATATTTTTTTTTTCAATTTTCAATTAGACAATTTTTTGTTGCATTATGAAACGCTAACTAGCGGTTGCATGGAGCGCATTTAGTGCACGTTAGTCTCGCTACATAGCTAGTTTCGGCGGCCATATTATTTTTTTTGTTCGATTTATATCTTTCCGTTACACCATTTATTCAAGTGTTTTTCCTCTCAATTAGTGATTTTGATCTATTTTTTGTTTTGTCCCTTCTTCCACTTCTGATATTTCTTACTTTCTCTCTGTTGGATAAAATTTCTTTCTTTGTTTATTGAATAAGAAAATTGCACGGCAATTCCTGGCATTCGGTTTTATTTCTTGTTCTCCTTGTGCAGTTAATTTTCGGGTTATTTTACCAATTTTGTTTTTGTTTTTTTTATAAGATGAGGTACTAGAAATCGTTTCGGGTCAGTATGTTGGGAAGTCACACCAGTTATCACACCGTCCACCCTTTGGCAGGACATGTATATAGTCGGAGTGGCGAGTCTAGCATATGTGTCGTCCATTCAGGGACGATCGTAAAATCTACCCGGTCTCCCCGTAGCACACTGGCAGTCTCAAGCTGTCGGAGTGTGAATTCTGGGAGATTACATAGAGGTCTCTGCAGGTAAATAGAGGCTTTGTCTGTTGTGGAAACGTCCCTACCCTCTTATGCTACTTCGTTCTGGCTGGGCATCGGCCTCTAGAGGTCGATGGATGATTCGGCAGGGTTTTTTCAGCTGACATTGTACTTGCCACTCGTAGAGATCCGGTCTTTCCTGAACACACCATGTTATTATTAAATGTATCACATTCCTTAACTTTCGGCCGATGGATTCCAAGAATACAGGATAATAGTTGAAACAGAGATACAGCAAATATGGCGTAGCAACAAGTTTTCCCAAAGTAAACTCGAATCGATGCGGCCTTACTTGGACCTAGAAGTTTGAAACTCGACACAGATATGACAACAGAGACATTCATCGTAGCTAGCCAGTGATTTGCCTCAAGAAGAGCGTATCCAATAACAATTTACAGTGACAATGCTGGCGGTTTTAATGAAGCACAATCAGAACTACAGCTGTTCGCAAAACTATTCAACTCACAACAGCACAACGAAAAAGTATTCACTCATTTGCTAACATATTATACCCACTAGAAATTCATGTGTCGAGCAGCAAGCTATATGGGTGATTTATAGGAAGCCGGAACAAAATCTACGTAGTCTCGCATCAGTAAGTGCGGCAACGCCGGCAATGACATTCAGTTAAAATCAATTTAAGACCGCAAGATCTGGATTGGTGTGATTGAGAAGGATTTACCACAAGCAAATAGGATGTATCCAGAGTCGGTAAGGTTGATCCCTGAACAAATGGTTTAGTCCAAGTAGCTACAATTATATCGATTCATGTTGTGTTCAAGCATCATATCCACAAACAATTAAATTTAATTAAAGTATTCAACTTACCTTCACATATGCAACACTGGCATTTAATTACTGTAATATTATCTGACGGGAAATTGTCAAGGATGAATAAATTTTTGCAAGTCAGTCTAAGCAAAATCGAGAAATCCGTAAAGAATTTATAATTTTGTATAAAATCAGCACTAAGTTAAACAAATAAATAAAATTAGTAAATTACTTTGAGAAGAAACCTCTGAGTTCAAGATTTTTTGTCTACATAAATTAAGTTCACTCATTACTTGGTCGATTAAGCACATTGAGTTTGTGTTAAATGTGTGTTATTTTCTCGCGGGACCAATCAAACATTTAAGAGTACGAAGTGTGCAATTATCGATTTATGGAACCCCTTTAGATATTATTTAAGAAGAATGAACGACGAATGAATGATGAATGAACAAGAAGAATGACGTGAACCATACGCAAAACGAATTTCATAATTCACATTTACATATTCAATATTATAGTCTACACTCAATTTAATTGGATCGTTCTCTGCTTGCTAAATCTACAAACCCCATAATAAGGCGGGCGTTAGGGCAATTATCGGTCTTTTTAAATCATGGTCAGGTGTCCTTAAAAATTTGTAAGCATTTTTGAGTTCAACGAAATATTATCGTTCATTACTTTTTATTTGACGCCCATTTAATCTCCAAATTGGTTTAAGTTTGTGTATAATACAGACAGCAGATATAAAGTTATATAATATATCGACTGCTTTAAGCTTATTCTTATATCTGGTATATTTTAAAAGATTTTCACACCCCTACACGTTGCGGTGTAAATGAGCTTTTGAATAAAGATTTAATAAAATACGTTGTCCTGTCTGAATTGCCAGGTGTTTTATGCTGAATATAAATGTAATTATTCTTACTGATACTGAATCCAACAACAATAAAAAAAAATATTTTTTTTGTCCAAACAAACAAATAAGTAAAATATAAGAAAAGCTTCTCGCCCTTTATAACTTTTTTTATTTTTATTTTCCAATTGTTAAAAATAACAAGAAAAAAGAATTTATTTTCTTTTATACATTTTCTTCTTACATTGCGTACGGTGTACTGGGAAGGACTGGGTGTGGGTAATTTCATGAAATTGAAATTTTATTTTAAATTGATTGGAAATAGATTTCCATTTATTATAAAATACAACTTTGGGTTATAATTAAAATTATTGTGAGACGTAAAGTTTTCCGTTTTTACTGCTTTTGATGGTAGTAAAAAATTTAATGAATGTTATTGTGATTAACTGTAATTATTTTCGTTATACAAGAAATTGTGGAAATATGGTTCATTTCAGTAATTTAGTAAACTGTTGCGCCCAGAAACCATTAATTGCTTTTAATTATAAAATTAACGTCTGATATATAGCTAAGTTTTAGCTATTATAGAAAACTAAAGAAATAAATGTTTTGCTTGTGGTTAAACGTCCGTAAACGATATGGGATGAACGTCCGAGGTACGGCTTAACGTCCGTACATTTCCATGGAAATTGATTTTGTTTGGAATGCTGTCATTTTCGTTATTATATACATTTTGATCAACGCCCATATCAACGCCCCCAAATGAAGTGGCAATGATATTTGAAAACGAACGTTACTTGTTAGTAACATTCACTGCAAATCCAGGCTGGCGAGAAATTGCTGAAAATTTGAGACCTGAGCCGCTATTCTTGAAATCGGTGGAAATTTCCCCATTCAGAATACAATTTGTTTTGAAATTCTTCAACAATATTCGAATTTTACGCCGGCTACTTTAATTATTTTTTTAAATTCTTTTCTTTTCTTAAATTTAATAAAATAATAATTTTTTCTCTTCTAAGGCTACGAGCCAATAGTCGGGTAAATCGTTTACTATGGTAAAAATCGGATTTAGAACAGATTTTTCGATCAGTTTGCCATAGAGTTTTTGAAAAATAAATGAATTTAACGAAAAATTTACTAAAAAATTAACTTTTACCCGACTATTGGCCCGCAGCCGAAGGAAAAAATTCTGACTGGGTTAATCGATTCGAAATTAGTCCCCTTAAGCCTAGTACTCAGTTCGATTTCAAGTGAAATGAAAAATTCCATTTCTGTTTTCATTTTGTAGTACTCAGTTCTCCAACGAAAAAGCCAAGTGTATTCAATACATCAAAGATGGAGCGCATAACCTATCCAAATTATTTTCATTCGAAAATAATGGCTCGGTACATTATTTTCAAGTGAAATTTTGACAGATGTTTTTGTTAGGATACATTTTTTCTCGTGTTGTGATTTTTGTGTGTGGTAAAAAAAAATAAATAAATTAAAATGAGCTATTCTACTTAAAATTGTGAAAATAAATATGGAAGAAACATTTGAAAATCCATATTTATATGAGGAATATTTGGAGGATAGTATCTGCGAAGAAATCTCAGTCGGTACCGGCAACCAAAAGAAGACGAGTCCAAAAAATTGTGTTTACATGTAGTGAAAAACGAAAATTAGCTCGCATAATTGAAAATAATAAAGCAATTTGGAAACTTGATTACAAATTGCATAGTAAATCAAATGCCATAGCTACCCAATGGAAGGAAGTGGCTAGTTACATGCAGAAATCAGGTACATAATACGTTTGTGATACATATATATTTATATTTTATATATTCAATAATGTGCACATTTTTTTGATTACCAACAGTGGTCGATTGCAAATCAGTTTGAAAGTCAATGCGCGATAGTTTGCGATATCGCACAAAAAATCAAAAACAGTCAGGTAGTCAAGCTGATGACTTGGATGACGACCAATTGGAAAGGATTGACGACGACTGGTAGCTGTCCGACGTGATGAGTTTTTTAAGCCCATTGTCATCGCAACAAAAACGAAGGTAAATATTTTCATTTGTAGAGAAAATGTGCGATAAAATTTAGTTGAAATAATCAGCAAAATCTTATTATATGTATTTTGCTTTTGAAAAAAAAAAAAAAAAATTAGGATTTCTTTGGATCGTAATGAACATGATATAGTTTTATGTGTATTTTATTAAATTCAAAAAATAAATTGTTTGTTTCTTTTATAATTTATAGAACTCCCTGTCCCAATTTTGACGACGAGGATGTTGCCACGTTCGTAATCCCACCTGATGATAATACTTAAACATCCAACTATTCTTATGTGCGTTATTAAACTTCAAAGGTATTAATATCTAGAAATTCATATAATAAACGTTTTCTCTAATTTCAGGCAAGTACAAAATATAAAAACCAAAGTTCCGATGAAACTATTAAAAATTTAACGTCTACTATACACGACCTGATCGCATATAAGGACCAGAGGAATATGGAGAACGACCGCGAGAGCATCAACAAGGCTAAAACATCATGTTTTATGGACGATGCGTCGCCATTTGCTGGATCCAGATGTCGACATGCTCGGTGTAGTTTAGCCTCCAAATAATGGATAAAGTAAAGAAAAATAAAGAAAACGAAAACTAAATTCAAATGTCTTGTTTTATTTTAATAAAATTAAATAATACTCATTCCTCTAAAAAAACAGCTATTCTTTGCCATTCCAAACTTTGTTACAGGCTGGCTACTGCCAACCTGCAGTTATCACTAAGCGCATGCAAAAGCCTCCACGGTGATATTTTGCCGGCTACGTTCTCAGGGAGAAGTGCGAAGGGTCGTGGGGTTTGAGGCATGCATGGCTCCTGGCTTACACCGTGATGATACAGATAATTAAAATAAGAAGATTAAACGCAAATAATAAATAAAAACCCGGAGTTCCGCCGAAATTCGTCGGACGGAACTTGAGGAACGAACAGCAAAAAAAAATAAAAATAAAAAAAAAATAATCATAACGGTAGAGGTGCCCCGGTGCACGCATCCACCAGAACTCGCACGGTGGTAACCACCGGTTTCGAATGCGGATGCGGGCATCAAGGAACCGCTTACCCTACACCGACACAGGATGGGAATTCCCCCCTCATCACACCAAAACCGAAAAAATTTTAATAATTCATTTTTTATTTATTTACCTAATTTAGATAAAATAAAAAAAAACACAACTTCCCACGCGAAACAAAAGAACAAAAGAAGAAAGAGAAAGAACGAGAGAGAGGGAAGCAAGAAAGAGAGAAATGAGAGAGCAATGTGCATCGAGCGTGCACTCGCTGTGCGGCGCTCGATCACAAAAAAAATCAAGATTTAAATTTAATAAAAAAAAAATTTAAGAAAAATAATCAAAAAAAATTAAAAAAATTGTACCTTAATTAATTTTTTTTTTTATTGATGCGACCTTGGGCGATGATGTGCCGTTAACCAGATCCACCGATGCGGCCCAACCGCCGGTAAAATGTATTGGCCTTGACTGGCCACCAAACTGGGTTGGGCGTTGTCTCGCCAACCGTAGTTATATCCGAAAACGAGCGAACTTCTTTCACCCCACTTAACGCTGCCGCTGTGCCCGACCGACACAGGTGCTACTCGATCAATTACTCCGATGGGCAACCCGTTGCGGTGTCTTTTCAACAATAGCAAAAACTGCGAATGGCCTCGTGGTTGGCCACCCGTGAAAAAAAAAATTGATTACGGCACCCTTCAAATATATGCGGCTTCCGTTAATTTGATGTACTGTTAAAACAAGGTGGTATCCGCTGAAATTCTGACCGGCCTCGGTCCCACTTGACAACCTTTGCAGTATTTTCGCAGTTAATTTATCAACACCAACCAAATGTTATGTATGATATAAATTATGGTTATGTACACTAGTTTTATCCCCAAAGATTCATAAATAACAGTCACCCCGTTTGCCAATATTATACTTGTCACTTAGCGATTATTTCGAACCCGCTATGTCCGTACGAGCTTGTGTTTTATTTCATACGAAAACTAAACCGCACCCATTCACGACACTGGTGTTTTCCTTCAAAACTATAATTTTCACTCTCTTCCCGTAGGTATTTAATATTTCGGCATAATTTTATAAGTCCACTCAGGAAAATTAATCAAACACAAGATGAAATATTATTAATTAAGTTTTGTTTCCAAAAATTTTTATTTGATCCTTATCACTCAATTACAATATCTTAAATTTTATTATCAATATTTTTTTTATCAGAGTTTATTTTCACAAACCAAAACACTTATATAGACTTTTCTTTCAAAAGACCACACAAACGAGACTTCATTTTTACTCAAAAATTCAATCAAGACTTATTTTTGCAAAAACCAAAACTCTAATCAATCAAGAAAAAAAATTCTCGCGCCACACAGCGACGCGAATAAAATGTTCTAGAACAAACATCTCTCTTCTCTGTTTTTCATTTATATCAATTCGCATTGATATAAAAGAGAAGCATATAAGAAATACATTTTTCTAAAACATTTTACCTTGTACACGCTCGATACGCATTGGTCTTGCTCTCTCGTCATTCTTCTTACCCTCGCGCCACCAATGAGAAACAAAACTACAAATGTCGCCAGTGTGTTCAGCGCACCACACCAAACAATCCGCAGCACAGACACCAACCGAGTGGAACTTAAAAAAAATATAGCAGCAAAGACAACGATCAACGATCGAGGGGAATATAAAAATATTGCAGTAAAGACACCGAGCAATAGGAAATACAAAAAAACACAGAATGGTGGTTGCGACCACACAGCCGTAACAACTTCCAGCAGGCGAATTAACATATTCCTTTAATAGGTCACGGATATTTTTGGCAATTGGAGTAACCCTGCGGTAAATTTTACTGCCTCCATGCACCTTCAACTAGCACTCCCTCTTCACTGTATTTATCTGCAAGGTTCGGTGGACAGTAGGCTGAACTGTTTCGTCGTAATAAAAAGTTGTGAAGTAGACAGCATTTGCTAATAATCTTTTGTGCTCTGCCTGGCCCACAAAACATTCTTCGACCTAAACAGAGCCATCTAGAGCACAATATTCCAAATGCTTTTTCGACGCACCTACTAGCTCAACTATAAGTCTCTAATTGTACATCCTTTCCTCGTCGGTTAAATTGGCAAGATTTTTGGGCATATGGCTTCATTATTCTGTGGTTTAATGGGAACTCGTCATCACCAACAAAAAAATGTTATTATTCATCCCCAGTCGAAACATTCTCTGAAAATTGTATTGAATTTTGGATAATAACTTGGCCAAATTTTCTCCTTGTAAAGACCCCAGAATCGCACTCACTGCAATATGCTTCAATATCGGGACAAATGAATTTGTAGTTCTCGTCAACTGCTGCCATTAGCACGATGCTATGGAACCCCTAGAAAAGAATACCAAAAAAATATATTAATAACAAATATAAGCACCAATTCTAATAAATATATTAATACAAACCTTATAGTTATAAAAAAGGCTTCCTGCATTCTTCAGACATCTGATAGCCATATGTTTGTCGTCTATAGCACCAACACAGTTCGGAAAATTCCATTTTATATTAAAATTGTTGGAAATATCAACTAATTTTTGTGGTAAACCCTTCTAATTTTAATGACCCGCAAATAACATGGCAGAACCACTTGCTAAATATATATAATTTAAAGTTTCAAGAACTCAACAAATTATTAACAAATATTTGTTCAAAATAACAGTACTTACTCTAAAACGATAATTAATTTTTTCATCGGACTAATATTATCATTGGGCCGTGTATTCCGCCTTGGTTGTAACCTTTGTAACATCGAACAACGTTATTAAACGTCGAACGTTCCAAGGTTGTGCTGGTTTAACTCCCCTGACACAACATGTAATCAAACAAATATTTCCAATTATTTAAAAATTATTTTCGCGGGAAAATTTGGTTTTATGTTGCAAGACCACGCGTTGGGAAAAATACGGTTATTTCTGTTAGTCAAAACTTCTGTTAGTCGAAGATAAAAACGACAGAATTTTGGAATGCTGGTCAGTGGTTATTGAGTATCGCGCGAAGAGATATACTTTTCGGTCACCGGGTCGATTAGTCTAATAGTGTCAATATTCCGGTGTGCTAATATTCTTTTTAGTAAGTTTAGTTGGATGACATAAAAAAATATATATTAAAAAAAAAAACAATATAAATCGTGGTTTTTGATAAATCTCATGTGTTTTTTTTTGGTGGTAAAAATTATTAAGTTATCCAAGAAACAACAAAGACGGTTAAGAAATTTTTTATTTATTTATTTTTATTTATTTTATTCATTCAATAAATGTTTTAAGTTCTTACGAACTTATTCCATCAGATTTTAACAGAAATTTTATGTAATGTGGATACCTAATTCAATACAACTAATACCGACCAGCATAACAATAACCTAAATTTAAGTATTGTTATACTAACTAATTATCTACCTATAAAAGCGAAAGCGACAATCTAATAAAAAAAAAAAAACAACAAAATTTAAATATTTTAATTCAATGATGAAAAATACTTTTTACGAAACATAACTGGTGTTTTAGAATTTTTAATTACACTATTCAAGGAGTTCCATATGCATACTCCCCTGACAAAAAAGGAGGAATTCATAAGCCTACACCTGTTAATAGCAGGCACCAATAGTAGATTGCGTTTTTTTTCGAACGAAAATAACTTTAAAAAGAATACACAAATAAAATAATTAATATGTTATCAAGAACAAATAAATTATATGTTATATATTTAATTTGTTAACAAATTATTATGCTTTTTTCAAAAAGAATTCCGATTTAACTAAGATCCGTTAAAATACGGAAGACATTACAACCTGTCATAATTTACATACACATTTGTGTATGGTGTAGTTAACTTGTACCAAAAAAAAATTTTCTTTTGAGTTCGAAAGGGTTATCTTATTTCAATTCCGTAATTAGATTTTCTGGCATAGGTGTCACTTTGGTCATTTCTTTCGAACTTTTTTCGAAAAATTGCCGTTGTTTGTTTACTTTTTTGTTTTGACAACTAAGCTACACAGTTGAAATAGTTAAATTTAGTTTTACTTTTTCATCGGCTGTGTTTATTTTCGAGTTTTTTTCGAACTTGTATTAAAACAGCTAACTTCACTCTTGTCTTATAGAAAAAAAAATTTGGAACACGATTTTACAAGGCAGTTTCCTATATTGATACATACTATTTAATATTTAATAATACCGTAGATAAATGAGAAATATAAGAAAAATTCAGTAGGATTGTATGAGGTTGGGGAACATAAGTCATTTTCATTGAATGAATACAGAAAAATTGTTAGATTGTAAATTATATTTTAAAGTTTTTTAAACTGTCACAGAAATTATTTATACATTTAGTTTATATTATCTTATGTTGAATTCTATTTTGATTTTTCCAAATCAATGTTAAATTTATGGTTCAAATAGAACAAAAAATCAAAATTGATGCGGTTTTATGTATGTATTGGAATAGGATTTTGAAGTTTAGAAATGGCACGTCAAAACGATATCACTTGTACACTCCACCATACGAAATTATATGTATATATTTTTAAACGAATAATCGTCACATATTTATTAATGAACGATTAAAATATATTTCAATTAAATTTAAAACACATGCTTTAATTTATTAGTAATTTAACACACCAATTCTAGAAAAATTGACGTTTCATTTTGTATTGGTATTTCTCCATCAAAAAAAAATTGACGAAAAAATTTACATTTTTTAATGTGAAATTCTATTTACCAAAATCCGGCAAAAAAATTGATGTACATACATCAAAAATTTTGTTCTATTTGAAAGAAAACATCAATTTTTTTTGATGTACATCAACTTACTGGATTTGTTTGTGTAGTAGACGGATCATTTGGCAATAGAAATTAGAAACTTATTAATTAAAATGAAGTGTCGTGTGAAAATGTACCAAAACACGCCTAAAAAATTACAGAAAGGAATATCTTACCATCGGCGAGTTTATAAAAATATTATATAAAATTAAATGTAAATTATATACCATATGTATGTTAAGAAGAAAGTGATTTGTGGTAAATATATCCTTTGTTTATGTTAAAAAATCACAAAAAAATAAGAAACGAATTTTGGTTGTTGCCGTGGTTTTGCTGGTTTGTTGTTGTAAGTTTTATTACCAGTGTAGCATTTTTCTTATTACATACTGTGGTTTGAAAAGATAGTGTTGATTGTTTCATGTACTACGTGCTTTTCTTTTGATATTAATTTTTATTTTTGAATACCATAATTATTAGTTTTTACAGAAATTGTATGAAAAACATATTTTGGTTTTTTTTAGGATAAACTGAGGAATTAAAAAACAATGGTTGAACTCAATTGACTTCCGACGTACAAGATGTAAAATGTAAAAATGAGTAAAAATTCAATTATTTGCTCGTTACATTTAAAAAATAATTACTAAACTTGACGGCAATGAAAATAATATTAAGTTAAATAGCACATTGGTGCTATTAGATATGCACAGTTATAAATCTTTAATATATTGTAACAATACTACTACATACTTCTTGAAGATTTATATGAATTAATGAATTATGACAAAAAACGATAGTCATAAATGATAAAATGAATAATTTAAGGTTTTTTTGAAATTTGAAACTCTTTCGGTTTCGTTTCGCCTCTAATTTAACATTGTGACAATGGACGCATTCAGGTTCGCCAACTGTTGCCATCATGATTAGTGAAATCATCGCCAATTTGATTTGAAAATTTCATAGAATTTAAAATGTTCATAACGTTGGCTGTAATTTTACTCAACATGTTGTCAACCGGTGGTTGGCCTGAATGCGCCCCATGTTTTCGGTTTTCCATACATTTGACAGATTAAACTAAAAGGACGGAACGAAACGAAAACTATCTAACCAGCGAGTCTTTAAGAGTCGGTAACGAAACCATACAGAATTTAACGGGAAAGTTTTGTTACAGAATATTTGACAGTTTGACCAGCGAATCTGTAACACGATTATTATTGTCAATTAAATTTTGAAATGTCAATCTGAAAAATTACAAACTAACCACACCACGATGTTGGTCAAAAATGATGAAAAATGAGCTGATCAAAAATGTGCATAAAATATTATATAAATCTATATAAATAAAACAAAGTCGTGTTAGTTACACCATTTATAACTCAAGAACGGCTGGACCGATTTTTATGATTTTTATTTTGTTGGATTTGACTCCGTTCCGAATAGCATAATAACTATTAAAACATCGGAAAAATTCACCAAAAAAAAAGTTATCAAGAAAATTCATTTTCTCATATATTTAGTACATTTTGTTTTTTTTATTTTGTTCGTCTCAATACAGCGGTGGTTTAGGAAAAAAGAAAAGTCGGAAAAACTCAAAAGGGAAGCCCCAAAAATCTAATAAAAAAACATTTTTTTATATGAATTTTGTAGGTGTAGTTTGTATGTGACGAGTGGTGCAGTGGTTAAAGCTTCGGCGCTTGGACTGCAAGGTACTGGATACGAATCCGACTGGAGGCTGCATGCACATTTAACATTTTATTTTTTATAAAATTTTTTTTTTTATTTCATCTACTTATCTATTCATATAGATAAAATCTTCGTCCGAGTTACGATTTCAGTGCGAATAGTAGATTTTGACAGCTCCAAAAAAAGTTTTTTTCCTTTGCGATTTTAATATTAAATTTAATTTATTTTTGGTTTTGGTTATTTCATATTAGTTAAGTGGTTTGTGGTTTAGCATATAATATTAAAATAAGTGGTGGAATTTAGTGAAATAAGAGGTTGTGTGGTGTATGCCAATAACAATAAGAAAACAGTACTTTTTTGCGTACAATAGTACGTAATTTTTTTAGTGGTACAGAGTGTCCCAACACCGGACACCAGTTTTTTTTTTTTGGTTTTTTTAATTTTTTTTTATTCTGCGGAATTCTATTTTCGATCGGGATTTTTAAACGGTAAGTTCCCTTCGAAGATGTTCACTTTGTGAGGTTATCACATTTGTGATTGTGCGCACATCGATAATTGATTATGTAATTTTGGATTGTGTGATTAATTTTCCAGTATTATTTACAATGCCGCGAGCCAGAAGATCTAATCTTTCACCACGAAGCCGTAATGCAATTAGACTTCGGACTATTGCGAATCAATCCACTGCAGATGAACAAGAAATCACACGAGAAGTGCGCCGCGTTAGTATGGCCCGACTTCGCGCTTCACAAAGACAAGCACAAAGAGAGGCAGTACGTCAAATGGCTCAGTTGACAATGAGAAATCGTCGAGCTTATCGCACAGATCAACAACGAGATAATTTTCGACGCGCAAGAAGAAATCCTTCAAGTGTTGATTTGAATCGAATAGCGTTTCAATACGATTGCACAATTGACTACAACTCGCATCCTTTCGTTCGAATTGGCCCAATGGAGTTTGTGTGCGACCATTGCGGTGCATTGAAGTTCGCTGGAGAAACGCCTGGATTGTGCTGTCTCAGTGGCAAGGTGAGATTGCCATTATTGCCTGCACCACCTGAACTGTTGCGTTCATTGCTTCGTGGCGAGACACCAGAATCACGACATTTTCTATCCAACACTCAAAGATACAACGGATGTTTCCAAATGACTTCATTTGGAGCAGACATTATCGAAGAACGCGGATTCAATCCAACATTTAAGGTCATTTCTGCTCGAGAGAGTAAACATTCATTTTCTTTTGGTGATCAAAAATCTATAATTCTGACTTCGTCTTCGACTTTACAGATTCAAGGCCAAATTCACCACCGAATTGGGTCATTGCAACCGATTGAAGATGGACAGCATAAATTCATCCAAATCTACTTTATGGGCAATATGGAGGATCAACTTGATCGGCGTCAAACGATCAATACAGCAATGAAAAGGATAGTTCTGAAAGATTTGCAGCAACTACTCCATGAACATCATGCATTGGTTCGATTGTTTAAATCTGCGTTGGATCGCATGCCAAGTGGCGACTGCAAAGTCGTGATCAGAGCAGATAAACGACCCGCTGGAACACACGAACGCCAATTTAATGCTCCAACAATAGATGAAGTCGCAATTGTGATTGTTGGTGAAAGCGTGGAACCGCGCGATATTGTGCTTACACGTCGCGACACTGGACAACTGCAACGAATAAATGAAACACATACCGTTCATACGATACATTGCAATACCCGCTGATGTTTTGGCAAGGAGACGATGGATATCACTTCAATATCAACATGATAAATCCATTGAGCGGTGAGTACTGATATCATAATTTAGATTATGACACTAATTTTACTGATTTCATTTCAGGTGAGGAAACTAACAAGAAGGTTAGCTCGATGAATTATTAT
Organism: Nephrotoma appendiculata; assembly: GCA_947310385.1. NCBI lineage: Eukaryota > Metazoa > Arthropoda > Insecta > Diptera > Tipulidae > Nephrotoma > Nephrotoma appendiculata. The sequence goes on from OX371223.1 coordinate 145,282,945, forward strand.
GCATATCGTTTGATGATTCGTCAAAATGCTGACAACTATTTGCTGCGATTTCGTCGTTTGCTTCAGCAATATATCGTCGACATGTACGTCAAAATCGAAACAGAGCGCCTCATTTTCATTCGGTTGAACCAAGCTAAACTGCGTTCAGAGGAATATATCCATTTACGCGATGCAATCAGCACCGAAGGAGATGCAGCTAATGTTGGTCGATTGACTATTCTACCGGCGACGTACATTGGCAGCCCGCGTCATATGCATGAATATGCGCAAGATGCAATGACATATGTTCGTCATTACGGTTGTCCAGATTTATTCATCACTTTTACTTGCAATCCGAAATGGATAGAGATTGTTCAACTGTTGCTACCCGGGCAAATAACAAGTGATCGGCACGACATCATCGCACGTGTCTTCAAACAAAAAATCCGGTCGCTGATGAACTACATTGTTAGGCATTGCGTCTTTGGGGATACTCGATGTTGGATGTATTCAATTGAATGGCAGAAACGAGGCTTGCCGCATGCTCACATTCTTATTTGGTTAGCCGAAAAAATTCGACCAGACTAAATAGATGACATCATATGTGCCGAGATTCCTGATCCCGAAACCGATCCAGACCTGCATGATGTTGTAATTACGAACATGGTTCACGGTCCGTGTGGCTCCATCAATCCCCAATCACCGTGCATGGTCGACAACAAGTGTTCCAAGCGTTATCCACGAAATTTAACCGCAGAGACTATCACTGGCAATGATGGTTATCCACTGTACCGGCGTCGATCAGCCGATGATAACGGTAGAACTATCACAACGATAGTGAGAGGAAATGAGTTCGTGGTCGACAACACTTGGATTGTTCCATATTCGCCACTTCTTTCCAAAACTGGAGTGGAGTACTGCAATTCAGTGAAGTCCATCAAATACATTTGTAAATATGTCACGAAAGGTAGCGATATGGCAGTTTTTGGTGTTCAAAATCCCAATACAAACGATGAAATCACGCATATCAAGTTGGTCGATATGTGAGCTGCAATGAGGCGATTTGGCGTATATTCTCATTCCCTATTCATGAACGTCATCCCACTGTTGTACATTTGGCGGTGCATCTGGAGAATGGTCAACGAGTTTATTTCAACTCATCGAATGTTGCTCAACGTGCTGAGACACCTCCAGCAACAACATTGACCAGTTTCTTTTCGATTTGTCAAAGTGATCCGTTTGCACGAACATTGCTCTACTCTGAGATGCCACGTTATTACACTTGGAACGCCTCATCAAAAAAATTTCAACGTCGGAAGCAAGGCGATGAGGTTCCTGATCATCCAAATGTGCGTTCTACTGATGCTCTTGGTCGCATTTACACAGTTCATCCGAAGAATGACGAATGCTTCTACTTGCGGTTGTTGCTGGTGAATATTCGTGGGCCGACATCATTTGAATCACTTCGAACTGTCAATGGTGTAGTGTGCCCAACATTTCGTGCTGCATGTCAACAGCTCAACTTGCTTGAAAACGATACTCATTGGGACATGACAATCGCTGAATCAATTATTTCTGCAACTCCAAACCAGATACGCACATTATTTGCTATCATTATTTCGACATGCTTCCCATCAAATCCACGTGAACTATGGAGCAAGTACAAGAATGACATGTCAGAAGACATTCTACATCGAATTCGTGTCAGTTTCGGAAATCCCGATCTCGAGGTGAATGAGGAGATACATAACCAGGCTTTGCTTTTGATCGAAGACATTTGTTTTCGCATGTGCGGCAGTTTGTTAGTCAAATTAGGAATGCCAACGCCATGTCGTGGAATGAACGACGCTTTCAATCGAGAATTGGAACGTGAACATGAATATGATCGAGATGCATTGAACCAATCAGTTCGAACCAATGTACCACTGTTGAACCTCCAACAGAAAGGAGTGTACGATACGTTAATGAAGGCAATTCATGATGGAAATGGTGGATTATTTTTCCTCGATGCGCCCGGTGGAACTGGGAAGACATTCCTCATGTCATTGATTTTGGCCACTGTTCGTGCGAGATCCGATATTGCTGTAGCAGTTGCTTCTTCTGGGATAGCGGCCACATTGCTAGAAGGATGCCGAACAGCTCATTCAGCGTTGAAATTACCGTTAAACCTTCAATCGGCTGAAAACCCGACATGCAACATTGCAAAACACTCAGCAATGGCGAAAGTTTTGGTAGCAAGTAAAATCATCATCTGGGATGAATGTACAATGGCGCACAAACGCGCATTGGAAGCACTCGATAGAACTATGAAAGATCTACTCAATGACTCAAGATGTTTTGGAGGCGCAATGATTCTACTTTCTGGCGATTTCCGTCAAACAATACCAGTTATTCCAAGATCGACCGCTGCTGATGAAATAAACGCTTGCCTCAAATCATCGACTCTGTGGTGTTATGTGAAGAAACTTCAGCTGACGACAAACATGCGAGTTGCATTGTTAAACGATCCATCTGCCGAAGAATTCTCCAAGCAATTGCTGACTATCGGTAATGGCCGTGTTCCGGTCGACAAATCGAACGGATTGATTTCGTTTCCTCAGAACTTTTGCATTTTTGTCTCAACGAAGGACGAGCTCATCAACAAAGTGTTCCCGAACATCATTACTAACCACAAAAATCACAATTGGGTGAGTGAACGAGTAATTCTTGCGGCAAAGAACAAAGATGTGGATCACTTAAATTTTACAATTCAAAATCTAATCGTCGGTCCACTTCATTCCTTCAAATCTATTGACTGTGTGACAAACGAAGACGAAGCAACCAACTATCCAACTGAATTTTTAAACTCATTGGATCTACCTGGCTTGCCACCGCACAATTTACAACTAAAAGTTGGCTCGATAATCATCATGCTACGAAACCTGAATCAACCAAAACTATGTAACGGAACGCGTTTGGTGGTGAGAAAACTCATGGGCAATGTAATTCACGCGACGATACTTCAAGGGAAGTTCAAAGGTGAGGAAGTTCTCATTCCGAGAATTCCGATGATCCCAACCGATATGTCATTCGAGTTTAAACGAATTCAATTTCCGATTCGTCTTGCATTCGCCATGACGATCAACAAATCACAAGGCCAATCCTTGAGTGTTTGTGGCCTGAATCTAGAAAATGAATGTTTCTCTCACGGCCAATTGTACGTAGCATGTTCACGTGTCGGTAAACCATCCGCTTTATTCGTTCTCGCACCTAACAATAAAACAAAAAATGTCGTATATCACAAGGTGCTACAATGAAGGGACTCGACTCCATTGCAACTCACCCAGCAAATAGTTTAAAAGAAAGTAGTGCAATAATGCTACGCGAACCATTTCTATTCAATTCAATAAAACGAAAGCCTTGCTGCCACGTGAATTACATTCATTTCAATGTAATTAAAATATATTTCATTTTGATTTTTGTAATTTCATTGAATTTAATTAATTTGGAGTATTCATTTAATTTATTTAATCTTAATAAAAAACTCAATTTTATTAAGCTAATAACTTTAAAAAACATTTATTGATTTTGAGGCGGTACGAAGTTCGCCGGGTCAGCTAGTTATTAAAATATAAATAAACATTTGTACACAAAAATTATAAAAATGTAAACATACCAACATACCGCCATTTCAAATATATAACTTTGACGTTTCCTTCAGTTTGGGCGATAATTTTCGCTCGTGTTACATAGCATCCCCAATGAAATTCCTTTAACTTTTTCCTTACAGAAAAGTATGAAAAAAATTTTGAGAAAATTTTTTTTTTTTTTTAGGTTGGTGATTTCCTTATGAAAAATGGTTATCAAACTTTTAACTTTTTCCTTATGAGAAATACAATGAAGTAAACCGCATTTGCAAAATTGGTTGTTGTTGTTTTTCTGCTTGTCACAAATTAAAAAATATACAATGCATATTAATTGTCTTTTAACAATTAGTGTTGTATTTTGTGTCCTGTAAAAAGTAATAAATAATATATAATATAATAATATAAAATAACAGGTAAACAAAAAATAATTTTGTAAAATGAAGTTAGCTTTACTTTGACTTTTCCCTATTCATTGGAAAAATATGGAAAAAGTTAAAGGAAAAATTATTTTGCATTGGGGATGCTCTGTTACAGATTACTAAATGGCAATTGAAATTTAACGAAACTGAACGAAATGTACTTTGAGTTTCGCTGGTTAGTAATGTCAATAAACATACATTTTTCAGGTGTCGCTTTGTTACTTAAATTTCTTACAGACTCGCTGGTTATAGCTTTTGTGCCTCGGAGTTAACGCCGAAAAATTAGTTGAAAAAGTTCACATCTAAACACACCCAATCCGCGGTTCCACAATTTAATTCTTTCAGCGTGATTCTTTCTTCGTTTCTTTCCCCTTCACCAACAAACTAATTTTTTGGCGGGGAAAGTGTTGATTCTTTTTTCGTCAATATTTTTTTTTGATTCATTGATTTCTTCGCACTATTACGTAATAAATATTTCAATGACATCTTGTTTATTTGTCGTTTTTGGGTTAATTTTAGTTTAATGTTTGCTTCGAGTGCAAAAAATATATTTTTTCAACCAAGGAAGCAATTTTCGCAGTAAATAATAAATATTTTTACTATACGAATAAATCAAAAAACATAATTTTACGCACATACATAAAAAACAAAGGCTATAGTAAAAAAGGGTGTATCAAAAATATCGTTCGGATTGTTTTGTTTGCTTATAATAAAAAATAGAAATAAAAATGATTAATTTAAGATATAATTTATATTTAATTTAATATATAATTTAAAATAAAATCTATTTATTAAATATTACAGTTTTAAATTAATTATTTTTATTTTTATTTTTAATACGTATAAGCAAACAAAACAATCCGAACGAATTTTTTGGTACCCCTTACAAATGCGCAAAGAAATCAAATATGGATGAAGATTGATTTTTTGAAATGAGAGAATCACGCTGAAAGAATAAAAGTGTGGCGAGGCCCAATAAAGTGAAATTTATTCAGCACTCAACGTGCTGAATAAATAATTTAGCTGTCACTTTTAGATTTGTTTATAATTCAAAGATTGTTTATAATTCAATGAACGGTGATGGCATCATAGCCGATAATGTCGGCATTTTGATATATGGGGACAATTTAGAATCTAGTGAAGTGAAATAAATCGGAAAAGTATCAGGCATGGCGTTTGACTATTTGGACAATAACTTGTATTGGACCGACTCGAAGGAGCCAACGATAGATTTTTTCACTGTCGCTGTCGCATGAAAATTACGCCATAATCGAAGCAATTGTTGGCCGAAAAGCACCGATTGGTATTGTGATCTTAGTTGAAAATGGATTTATGTTTGTTGCGATGCGGTCTGACAATAAAAATTACATCGATACAATATCTCTCCCATCGGATAAACTATAAATTGTTTGAATCCCAGGTGGGGATAAATGATATCTCATTTGCCTTAGATAGGGAATTACATTTACAGACTGTTTTGGGGCGATCGCGATTTTAAACGAACGAACGGAGGACGACGAGGTCCACGACCATAAATACAAGTTGATGTAATTTTATCACAGGCTACTTGTATAATATCCCAAAACGAGGATGATGAACAGTTTACCAGACGATGACGAGTACAATGAAGATGAATAATATAATATGACGACGAAGATAAATCGAATGAAGAAGATTCCTCGAGAAATATAATATTTTAAAACTTGTACATATTTCATTTATTAATAAATTTGAAATGAAAGAAACAGAACTTATTTTCTTTTTCTTTTCATGTTTCTAGTGCTACCCTCGTTTGTGCAGGTTCTTTAATTGGTGGCCTTCTCCACCCACTTCAAACCATTTGCGATTCAATGTACATGTCTATCAAGTGCAACACCACACTCCTCGTTAAGTGCTTTGCGTTATTTTTATAAAATGAGACCGGTACTAGGTGAGCTGGGGTGTTAATCCGTATTCGCGTAATCGTTGCATGGCCACATGAGTGGTTGCCGTTGCATCGTTTGTTAACTCGAAAGCATCAGCGCGATTAAAACGTGATATCGACGAATTTTTTCATCGACAACATTTATCACAACCCAAATCATCAACTGGTGCTTTTTGATTAGAATGCATCTTTCTGAAATTTTCGAGAGTTTTGGTTCAATTTTAGAAAATTGTGTCATAAAACGTGTTGAGGCACTGAACACAAAAAATTTATGTTACTACCATTATTTGAACCAGTTCCATACAAATTGGCTTATTTAAATTCTAAATATCGATGTCAACCTCAGACTCATAATTGAATATCAGTTTTTGGCCTTTACAGGCCGAGGCTTATTCGGATTTGTTGGAAAATGGCTCAATTACAACGCTTGAGATTGTTCCGTGCAACTTGGCCTAATCAATTATTTATCTTCAATCAAATTGGCCGTTTTTTCATTGTTGCTCGGGGGCAACTTTTTAAATTTATTTTTTGTGTTCTTATAAATAAATTATGCATCTCATGAAAATAAACCATTTCATAATCCGCTTAATATCGATATAGATAATAATCATACTTCCAATTTCATTGAAAATATTATAAATAACAATAATGTCCCAATTGCTGGCCCAGATTTGCGTATTGGCCCACGGCTTTAGTTAAAGATTATGTTCTACGTAACTGCTCAGCATCGAATAGAGAATATCCATGAGAATTTATATGTCGATTGAATCATTTTTAGAAGTCGATCGGGGAAATATATTGTTTATCGATATTAGAGCATTATTTGACGACAAAAGTTATATCTCACCTCCTGGTTACGATATCTTCAAAAGGTTTGCTGTTCTAGATAGAGGAAGGATCATAGCATATCTGTGTTGAACAACATATTTATGCGAGTCATCTGGAAAATACAGTGATTTTTTAAAAATGAGCGACCGAACCGACGCGTGATACATAGATTATTTTATTTTAACAAAATTTAAATCACGTTTACAATTTTTTGCGACATATAATGTGTTATAGTTTCAGATTCATTTTAGAATTGTACTCGAAATTTAGAATTATTACAACAATTCAATTTGTTTCAAATAAATTATGCACTCGATGATAATAATCTGATTAATAATTTATTTAATAACAATAAAATTTTATTTTACATTGATTTGCAGCAAACGAAATTTTGTCTTTATTTTGCTAGATCGGTTTGTACCAAAGCAACTTTTTGATTTTGGAACAATCGTGTATTGTACCAATTCTAAATTCTTCATATAAAAATGCGTTGGGACCGGAAAATTGGTACAAAACAATTGGTACAAAAAAGTCACATACTTTATTTTGCTAGATCGATTTGTATGAAAGCAACTTTTTGATTTCGGAACAATCGTGTTTTGTACCAATCCTAAATTCTTTTTTTTTGCTTTCGAAAATCAATATTTTGAAGTTTGAAAAAAAAATACTTAGAACAAGGTAAAGTGCTAGCCTATATCCACCGGCTCTGTGCCATAATGTTCGGGAACTCTCCCATCCCATTTCCATTCATGCCAATTTATTGAGATTCGATGACAGACAGATGGTGGTGCACTATCTAAAAAAAATCAAACACTTAGTGCACTGTAAAAGAGTGATTAGTTCATATTCTTATGTGCCGATATGTCGTCAGTTGCGTAATGCAGAGTTAGACATCTTAAAATGTTGAGCCAGTTTAGAGGCGTAATGTACAACTGTAAGGCGATACCGGCTCGATTATTTTATTGCGGACGACGCGATGCCGCGAATTTTGTCTAATTCCGACAAATTGTTATCAATTGAGAGGTTTATTGTCTAAAAGCCATCATCACCGAAGACTGTCTCTTCGTTAACCATCTCTGATCAAAATGTCTGATCAAATTTATACAATTTGAATGGTTAGGTTCGCAAGATTTAGCTGTTTGTTATTTTTACAATTCACGTTACTACTGGAAGCGGTTACTCTAATTTCGATGAACATAAAATTGTGTTATTTACGTGAAGCATTTTTGTGATAAAGATAGAGATTCATGAATTTATGAGGGTTTTCAGAGATCACTAGACTTTAGAAGTAATTCGAATTCAATATTCGATTTTGAAGAACCTCCTCTTAACATCGAGAGTGGCTACCGAAATTTAGCAATCGTAGCCTTATTCATAGAAATAGTTCGATGGTCAGTACCACCTGTGGCACTATTCTGTAATTCCCCGGAAATATTAAATAGAGGAAAGAATTTGTATGTATGTAATTTTTATTTAAACATTGTTTTTTTGGCTTAGTGAGGTAAAAAGTTAATGTTAATTTTTTGAAAACAAAATTCAATGAGGGCTAATTTTCCTTGCCAATTTAGAATGTGTGCCTGAGAGCAATTTTTTCGACTAAATTGCTGACTAAACTAAATTAATGACTAATTCATATCATTTTTTCAAAGGTGGCACTAGTATCTTTTAAATATGCTGTGCCTCCGATTGTAAACTAAACTAAATCATGACTTTTCATATGTCATATTGTTTTCAACAACACCGATTTGTGTTTTTTTAAAATCAAGGAAATAGAAAAAAAAACAAATATGGAAATGGAAATCGCATTATTCATGAATATAATTATAAATTACAATCGAAATTTAAGAATGAGAGTATTTCCTTTTAGACATTTTTACTCGTATGCACACAATAGAAAAATAATAAAAACAAACAATCAAAATGACAACTAAATAGTCAAACAACCTCAGCAGGAGTCTAAATAATAAAACCTGGTGGCTATAATAGCATAACTACTCATTAGTTTACACCACATACCCAATGGAAAACTTATGACTTATGACATACAGAACAGAATGAAAAATATTTTGAGAAAAAAAAAATTTAGCTCGTTATGTTGGTAAAAAACTTATGAAAACTTATTCATTGGGTATGCTCTTCGTTAGTCATAAGTCATAAGTCGTAAGAAAAAAAATGTTCATTGGGTATGCGTAGTTTCGAACAAATCGCTCTTAGGCACACAGTCTTACAGCAAATTCTTTCGAAACAAAATTTTGATCTTAGATCAAAAAATTGACTGACAATGCATTAAATTTGATCGAATTGTCATTGAAATGCATTGCATTGCCAGTCATTTTTTTGATCTAAGATCGAAATTTTGTTTCGAAAGAATTTGCTATTAGTATGGAAAAATTATTCCCAATTTATAATATTTATATGAAAATTTTCTCCTCAGTAGGCCGCAAAAAAAAATATTTGTACAGAAATCACATATAAAGTCTTTCCTCAGTTCTCTATTTCGGGGAATTACCAGAATAGTCGCAGTGGTCGTTGAAAAACGAAAATCGTAAAACACGGGTGGCTCGTAACACTAGAAGCACTCTAGCAAAATATTTCCGTGCCAGGATAACTACGATTAACTACAATATCTCGAGCAAAGTAGCACGAACCTATAAGAAAATGCTTCGAACACATCAGCTAAAGCCAGAAATTTAACTAAAGACTTCCACAAAACCATCAAAGACTATAGAATGGAGAACTGATAACCTACGTAGCTAATGTTCATTTGGTTGGCAAACCTACTTAGCTACAAAAATCTACTAAATCGGATTTACGAAGTGTCCCTTATTAGAGCAATTGCGAGCAAAAAAAATGTTGTGACAAAAATACTATAAAAACATCTTTCCTAATTCTTTTTTCCTATAGGCAAGCCAGAATCGAACTGCGGAGTACAAATTCCATTTTGTTGTGAACTGTTTATTGGACTGGTTATTGAAGCAACTATCAACCCAACCAGTGTAATTGGAAGTGATTCAGTGGAAAGAACATCATTTGCTACCGAGAACGGCGGGCTAACCAAGCATCGATGCTCGGTTATCCCGCCGTTTCTCGGTCGCCAGAGCCTCTTTGGTTGATTACCAAAGAGCACCACACGCGTTTGATGACATTTGGACTAACATTGACCTTCTACTCCAGCACCCCTTACTACCCAAGTTTGATTGTGGAGCGGAATTAAATATTGTACTTAGATAACTAGTTGAAATAACACAGTCTGATCTTATTCAGTTAATTTAAATAGGTGCAGTAAATGAATAAATTCATTGATAAAAAAAAATTATTCTGAAAAATCACTTACACAGATAAAATTTTAAAAACTACAAATAGTAATAAAAATTATCGATTCATACTTATCACGTATAAAGCGAGCTTGAAATGATTGTTGGTCCAAAAAAATTAAAATGCACTTAAAAGATTAAACAAAATCGAACTTAATTTGCATCGTTGCAGAGAAATAGCGGACGCGTTAAAAATTAACTAGAAAACTGTCCATGACGATCATTGAAAATAAAATTTATCCAATACCAGGCAGAAAGTGATTAAAAATTTAGACTACACCTGTGTTGCAACTCCGACAAGTACTAACTTTAAAAAACTAAAACATCATGGATTATTTTATAACTACACTAACCGAAGTACGAAAATATTAAACACCCCTCGTATTTTCATAACATATTTATGTTTGGGCGAAGTACGCTTAGATGAACATCCGGAAAAACATATTCCTTTAATTTATTCATGACTCTGGCAGAATGTGCTGAAATAAAAATAATTAATTCAAGCATTTCCCTTTTCCATATAATATTTACCTGTGTACATATTTTTACTCCTAACAGAAAACCGACAAGTATGTCGACCTAAAAAAAAGGATTTTCTCGAAAAATTCTTTAGTTTTGCGAATTTTGATTTAATACGATGCCACGTAATTTGTTATTCACCGTTACAGGAAATTTAATTTGTAAATCATTACAATATTTTTGGTATACGATACCTATTGTGGGGTTTGGCTCCATTTTCCTAGAGATAGGCATATTATGTTAAGAATCCTTTTTTAATGAACTAAAAATGTGATCTTACTATAAATAAATCTTATTTATTTATTTTTGGTGCCTTCTTCACGTTTCTTTGCTATTAACAATAATAAACATCAAGTAGGTAAAATAAAATAAACTAAAAAGTCATCCTCCACACAAAATACATTATCGTCGTCTGTCGGTGAATACGACTATAATGAGGACGAATTTATTTTTCCTTTTTTGTGACAGCACGGATAAATTTAATATTCAATTTAGGATGCGACTTTATGTTTGGTTCTTTTTTGGATGTTATAATTTGGTTGTACGATACTACGATAGGTAATTCGAGTAAATAAAGGTATATACGAGTGAATGTAGTACTCATTTATTAAAGTGGGTTAATTTGTTGTATTTGTCTGTCAAGAGGGATATTAAAAAGGATACACAACTCAACTAATTGAGTAAATTATGAAATGTTCCTGTCAATTGGTATTATACTAATTATGGAATTTAATAATTAGTTACGTGCTTTGGTATTTATCTCTCTCTCTCTTTCTCTCTAGCCGTTACATCCCATATGAGCGGATTTAACCGCTTGCACAGTGGTCCTCAAATTATCGCAGTTCATCGCCCGAAAATGGAAAATGGAGGTTTTGATATCTTATTGTTCGCAGATCTTGTTTGACGTTCAGTTGCAAATATTCTTCCTTAAATGATTGGTACTTGAATTGGAATTCGGGTTCTTTTTCGAACATGCTTTCAACTGTGTGTAACCTTCTGAAGGTTCCTTTGATGGTGTATCATAACCGTGGTTGATTTTAATAGAATAAAATTTTTGGTTTGATGACGTAACTTCCTCAATCTCACAAAACTCCCTTAAAGTCGTTATTTACTCCGCAAAGTAAACCGGCATGGACCAGCAACGATCCAGCCAAAAAAAGTATTTTATGCGACAACCCCAGTTCGGGTATGTCTTCTACGAAGTCTCCAAATTCTTGGTCAATGATCGATACTGGTTAATACAATTTCGATCTTTAAGATGGTTTGGGTTAAGCAACATGAAATATACAAATTAGCCTTGCCCTTGATGTTCCTGATGTTTAAGGGCTTATTCCATAGCTCACGGCATTTTTTCGTATATCCGGTATAACCACTGCATTAATTTTTTACTAGCGAATGACGTTTGGGGCCCTGGATCAAGCAAGGCTCGATGCAAGTATCTTTCTCCTGTGCTATCTTGAATTTATTCTAGAGCTATTTGTAGTACGACATATGATGAACTGGTTAGAATTCGCTTTACTGTCCTGTGAAGTGTTGGATGATGAAGGCATTTGTATGTGTCCATTTGTTGTTCGTTTGATATTCTCCTTGATTGATATTTTGGCAGTTAAACACCATGCTTCTCGTTTAATAAGATCTCGTCTAGCTAGAACATTCATCGAGTTCATCGAGTTGAATGTACTACATTCACATAGTTTATGGGAACGTAATTGACAAACTGGACAGCTAAACTCAAACTTTACATGGAATTCATTAATTATTTTATTTTATCTAGGTAGTTGTCCCTTGCAGGTAGGCCTTAATCCTTCTAAACTCATCCGAACATTGTTCTAAAAATACATAAAACCGTTTCAAGGTAGGAAATTCCTCATCAGAAATCAGTTTTTTGCACTGATGCTTCGACTCATCGTCAATTTTGTTGAAACACAGATATACTATATAAACCACTAATCTCTGGATTCTGCGCGTTGCTTTATCGAAGCTGTCGAGAACCTATGGTTGATCCAGTAATACTTTTATGATCGAACCGTTTGTACAATTTTTGAAAGACTTCCAAGCAATTGGCTTCAGAATGCTCGTGTAATTTCAATTAGCAAAAGTGGTACTAATAATGGATTAGCCAATTTCAGGAAGATGAGTACCTCTCCACTTTTTCTAAGGTTTGTGAGCTTCGTGATACCAACTCATGTCTTTTCTGCAAAATGGTTCCTTTCTCCACCTATTCCAGAGTGGTTTTAGAAAATTTGGCGTAATTTTACTTTACGTATATACATCGAGAAAATCATGTAAGGAGTATAAATTTTGGAAATTTTTAAATGTAGGATAGGTTAACTATAAGTTTTTAGGAGGGGAAAATTAAATTTTCACTTTTCTTTAAAAAATTTTCACATTTTTTAAATATTTTATTTTTATTTTTATTATTAATAATTGCTTCGTTAACCTTCCAGACACAGATCAAAAAGTTTCTATCGCTCTTATTGCTTCTTCTGATAGTGCCACAAATGTTAAAAAAACAACTTTTGTATATATAAATTTTTCTTAATGTAATTCTAATTCGTTGTATACCTTAGAGGTTGGGGGCTGCTGTCCCCCAACCCTCGCTTTTCAAGAATTTATACAATTCTTCAAGTGTTAAATTTTATTTATAATTTTAAAGTAAGTTGTTTTGAACTAAATTGAAAACATTTCAAAATTTTGCTAGAAAAATTGCAAAATTTAGCTGGATAAATTACTTGTGCTGTCGAAAAACTATTAAGATACAATCCTAATATCAAAATTTTTAAAAAAATTACTCATTTTTTGAATGCCTTTGACTTTCCCGTCACAGCTGTTTGTTTTAATTTTATAGCGAAAAATAAATTTAATTTATATTAAAATTTTTATTTATTTTTAATTAAAACCTAAAGTGAGGATGCCAATTCACATTTGGGTAGATGTGTTTTGTTGTCGCTCCTTCATTTAACTTAATTTTTTTTTTTTTTGTATGTAAATAATAAATAAAATAATTATTAATCATAATAATGAATGTGTTTTTTTACATTATAAAATAAGTGATTAAAAGATGTGACGTACACCTAGTGTTTTAAATATTAATTTGTAAATAGTCCCGCGTGAAATTGGGTAGAACGTATATATGTATAATATATATAAATATTTCCGTATGTGTTCTGATACCTTTTCATGAAAGCGTAAATGCACATTTGTATTTGAATTACTAGGTATACATAATATACATAGTGGGTTTCAAATAAACAGTAGTGATTAATTGAAAAACGTGACGTATATCTTGTGTAAACTTTTTTTTTTTTTTTTTTTTTTTTTATTTCATTTGCTTAGGTCGACTAGCACTTATAGCTGTATCTGTACCAGAAAAATGTATTTATCAATTTTATTATATTATATTTTATGTGTATCTAGTCGTAACTTTTGTTACCACCGGGAATCGAACCCGAGACCCTCTACACACACACAGCAAGCGTTCTACCCACTGTGTTACAGAGGGCGACAAATGTGTAAACTTAAATCAGAGAAGTTTCCTTTTTATACATATTATATATTATATTATATACATATATACTTGCTTTTATTTTTATTTATTCTTCATACTGCGTATATATATTTGTGTGTAGCATCAAAATTTACTTAACTAATAGGTTTATGAGTGTGTTTCTGTGCGTTTAGATGTATTAAATGGTGTGTATATGCAGGGATGTAACAGAACCAGCAATCGCCCGTGTTACACGAGATGTCAAACCCGCTAAACAAAGCGATTCGTTTACGATACGAAAACGATGTAACATGTTCATACAATATATCGCAAACGAAACGTTTTTTCGATTCGAAAACGATACGTTTACGAATCCACGGTCCTATGATATAATTAGACTTTTTTCCGATGTTATCCTATGTATTAGTGAGCATCGAAAAGAATACGAATGTTGCGATACGCATTAGTATCGCCCTTCTTGTAACGGAAACGACATGAAATTTGCGATACCATTACGAATCGATATTGTCGAAACATCATGAATTTGGCGATACGATTATGAATCATTTTTATACACCATGCATTTTGCGAGATAACATAACATTTTTATACATCATGCATTTTTGCTTAACAAATAAAAAGCTTGTTTAATTTAACTTTTGGTTATTTTATTCACTAATAAATTATTTACATCTATATTATAATTTATGACCTGGGGATCAGGGGATATAAAATCAAAAATTTCGTCTGTAGTTGGGTCGAAATTATCAAAATCAAATAATTCCTCATGTTGCATGCCATTCTATTCAATAGACGAATCGTGATGTGATGCATGTGGAGTGATTTTTTTATCAAATTTTAACGATATGGATTCAAAACAAACTTTTTTTATTTCACATTGTATTTCATATAAATTTTTTATAATTCTTTTACTTACTTGCAACTTTTTAGTAATTGCATTCAATAAAACAACTTAAATACAACAATAACTTATCTATTATTAACAAAAATTTAATAAAAACTTTTGTAACCAAAGGACTTTTGAAAATGGCGTTGTTAGTTAAAAATTAAAAACAAGGTTTAATTTACTTAGATCACTTGAACATATAAAACTAAAGCGAATGGTGATTTTTTTTTATATTTCTCTCTCGTCATTTGTAGTTGAATTTTTATTGTGTATTGCATTGTATGTACAGTATATAAAAAATGTATGAAAAATTTCTGCGTATTTGTAAAAAATCGAATCGTTTACGTATCGGCAACGTATCGTTTTTTACGATATGCTTTTTTTGTTTAGCGGGAAGAAGCAGCTTCTTTTTCATCTCTCCCCGTTTACCTATGAAACCGGTTTAATTGGCATATTTCAACAAAAAATTTTTCGGTGAAGCAGCTCTAACACAAATAGAAGTGTTTATAAAAAATTTATATTATTTTATATTAATTTAAATTAAAAATTTAATTTTAAAAATTTTAATTTTTTCTTTTTCTATTTTCTTTTTTTTTCTATTTTTTTCATCCATTTTGAGAAGTAGATTTTAGTTAGGAAAGGGAAAGGAAAAAAAATTAGAATAAAACAATACAAAAAAATTTTGGTTTAAATATAAAATAAGGTTTTAAATTAGCAATAAAAAATCTATTACGACTTATTGTAAGCGTGAACCAGAGCTTCTTTGAAATCCCGGATGGAACGGATGAATAAATTTGAAATGCTAATTGTTGTTGGTTTTGGATGTAGGCATATGTATACATGTGTGGATGGTTTGTATGTTTACGTGGTTTATGTATTTCCTTGTCAAGCGTGTTTTTTTGAATGTAGTAATAAACTATACATGAATATACATATTTTGTAAATGGATAATATATGGTTCGACTGTATCGTGGCATTGTGTGTAAATGAAGCGGAATATTTTTGTAAATATAAGAGCAAAACAATGGGCGCTTTCATACGATGCTTCAAAGAAGTGGCCCCATCTTCGTCTCTTTCCCCGTCTGCTTATAAAATCGGATATAATAGCAACTCATAAACCAATTTTTTTGTTTTGGTAAATCGCCAGTTTTTACATGTAAATTTTGGTTTAACTTTGTTTTCGAGAGAGCATAATAAAACTATGTACAACAAACATAAAGAGGTGAAATATTCCCATGTTTCATTTTCGTCGTTTTGTGCGCATTACGTCACTTGTAGCCAGCAAACCGCCAATTTACATTGAATTTGTCGATTTTTCGATTGTTTGGGTAAATCTGCAATGAACGTATTTTTTTAACGTTTTTGTTTAGTTTAGTTTTGATAAATACAGTTTAACTAAACACTTTTTTATGGTTTACCCTTTATGTTTCATTTTATGGTCGAAATATTTGTGGAAATAACCCGTCGAGATATATTTTTAAAGTTGTCGGCAAAATATGGATAGAATAATTTGACTATATAACATAAAACTATAAAATTGTTAATACAATTATTTACTTACAAAATATTATGTATTTACCAGTCCCTTTTAACAAAAAATTATATTTTTTTATGGTATAATCATTTTTGCCGTTTATTTTCGATTGTCTTAAAAATTATGTGTAGCTCAAAAGTATTGTTTTCTTATGTTCGAATATTTTAGATATTATTACACCATTTAACATAATATAGTTACATATAAATATTAGAATATATTAAATAAAAATTCAGTTCACAAATTCTTGCTAATGATATTATAGCTATGTTTCTCGATTTACAATTTTCAAAAATATTCGTGATCTTAAGAATTCATTTATTTAAATAGATTATGTACTTTAAATTACAAATTAAAATTAAATCTCGATTTTATTTTATTTGTTATTTTATGATTTCCGCGGCATCTGTGTAAATTACATTTATCATTTATGTTATTGTGTAATTTATTTTCGATGTACATATCCATACTGCGGTGGCTTGAGTCCGGTAGCTTCTTCGTTTCTTTCTCCTTTACCTATACAATTTATACGTTTTATAGGTGTGGGGGGGGGGGGCGATATGAGTGTGCACGATAAGTTATATTGGATGAACTATGCGAAGACATTTCAAACTGATTTTTTCCGACAATTATTTACACATACATGAAATTTATCGTTGAGTCGGGACTCATTGTGTGTGCGTGAATGATATTTTAAGGCCAGAAACCGGTCTCATGTCAGTCCTCGTGTGGTTTCCCCCAATGTAATTTAAATTCATGTATGTATAATATGTACATACATTGATAGGTGTTATTATTATTTATTATTAACTGATTTTAATGATTATTTAACTGATTTATAATTTATATAATTAAATTGATTTTTTCTCTAATTATTAATAATGCACGATAAAAATTTTATACCTTATTTCCAATTTCAAATAATATAAATAAAACATATTTTTTCTTAGACTGGTTGAAAACGGTTAGGCCTTATGTCGCACATGGTATGGAGGGGTGACAAAACTGAAAAAAAAATTATCTTTTTGAGTAAATTCACTAGAAAGATGCACAATCTTTATAGATTTCATATCCCGCAATAAAAACATTTTTATTGTTCCTTCACCAAAAATGATAAGCGCAAAGTGTCGTTTTTCGTTTTATGATTTTGGAATTTAATAACGTAATTAGTATTTTTTGTTTTGGCTCTCCTGCAAAATTTTGATTTTTGTATTGTGTCATCTCATGTCATGTGTGTTATTTTTTACGGCATGGCAAAGGGAAAATGGTTTTTATTTTTATTTTCGCTTGTAACGACAAGTAAATCTTGATGTGTCTCGTGTTTTTAATGTTGACTATTTTTTAAGATTGCTTACTGCTGGTGCTATTTTCTATGATAGAATTTATTTGGCTCAACAACATTTCTCGAAACAGGTTGGCAATTGCATTGGAACGTCAGACACGAATATCGATTGATTTGAGTTCTGAATCCTATTCAAGGACATGCTCATGCACCAATTATGTAAGAATCCTTCCGCGTGGTTTTATTTTCGATTCGTGTCATCACCTCACGTAAACCTTGATCTTTTTTCCTTTTTTTTTTGATTGACTGATATGTGCGGAATTGTCTCAGTAATCTGTTTCTAGACAGTATACTGCGGAAGATGCATAAATTTATTTTTGGGTATGAATTGGGCCGGATTGGAATTCTAGCAAACTTTAGTTTTGGGAAGTTGGATTTGACTGGGCCACTTCTTAGCGGGTTAAGGCAAAATTTGTTTCGGCTATGGTAGATGGAGGAACTGGATAGTTCCTTGGCCGATTTTTTTCGGATTTGTTTTGTAGAAAAATCCAGAACTTCATCCGAGATTTATGTTGGAGTCTCGATTTAGCTCAGGATACCAGATTCGAACATGATTATGAAAGTGCCTAGCACGGCCGAACTCCAGAACTTCTCTAAAGTCCATTTTTAAATCCCCACCCAATTCTGAATACCTGATTTGACAATATATATTTTTGGGATATGGTTCCCAAGTTCTATTCAGAATGGTCGAATTGTAGAACTTCATCAAAAGACACGTTAAAATCCTAATATAAGCTGACCTTTCTTATTAGAATCCTAGCCAGCTCTGCAAAATGAATTTTAAATTTGTCAGTTGGGAGACGACCTGGTTTCATTCATTATATCCGAATCCCAAAATTTCGTCAAATTCAGCCTGCAAACCGAATTTGACCATCATTTGTTGAGAGGTGGCCTAGTTCTATTGAGCATAATATTAATGATTGTCACTCATCCAATTCTGCATACCATATTTGACAGTGATTGGTTGTGGAATGGTAAAGCTCCAATGGTAGAGCATGGCATAATATGTCCTGTACAGTATAATTTACTTGGTAATTAATTGAATATTCTTTGGATTTGAAATTTTTGTGAAATATCCAATCCGATAGTTAATCTGGCATTGAATAAGATTGATACTTGTCCGGGAGCCAATGCCTTTGGGATGTCTCAAATATTTTTTGTTAAATACTAATAAATTTGAGAGTAATTTTTAATATAATTTAAATAATTATGGTTTCAGTAATTCTACTGTAAGTTGTGGAGTTGCATTAGAATTAAATTAATAAATGTTTATATTATTTAGGAAGCCGGAAAATATTAATTTAGAATTAATTTTCAGGAAATTTACAGATGTAGGTGAAATAATATTTCTTTGAAATATTAATTGAATGGTTCACAAGCCAATCCGATCAATTCCATTTTTTGGATTTTTTTAAATTTTAATATCAACGCTCTTGATTGGCTTCTAACTATATATACATATTCAAAACAAATTTCTGTAATATTAAGTGTTAACACCACTAAATTACAAGGTTAAAACTAACTAAAGTTGATATTACAAGAAATTCTCATTTTTTCTCATTTTTCTCACCTTCTTATTTTATGGCGTTAATCGTTTTGGCTAATGAAGCATCTAATAGTTGATTGTGTAGATTAGAATTGTGTTGTCAATTTTACTAACTATCGACTTTATCTAGGTGTCTGTACCGGGCTGATTCAATCAATCAATTTCGTTTACGAAACCGGAAAGCATTAATTTAGCATTAAATTTTAGTAAATTTCCAGATGTACGTGAAATAATAAAATTTTTCCCTCAGGTTGTTGATTTATAGAAGCAATTGTTGAAGACCAATACCATCGTTATCCATTAAACCTCTTAAGCCTTTATCATTCCTCTAGTAGATTAGAAGTAGATTAGATTGTGTTGTGCCGTACGTTCGCTAGGTGTCTGAAACCGGATCGTTCTGTCCCAAAAAAAAAAAAAAAAAAAAAACCCTTCCTATCCTTCCTATTGTTATGTGTAAACAGGCTGTAGGAATAGGCCCGGCGTTATCCGGGACACTTGTCAAGTACTTGGTCTTACAGTCCAATCAATCAATAAATTTTTAATTAAAACCTAAAGTATTACGTACAAAAATGCCGAACGTGACTGAAAATAAACCGCCAGACATTATGATGTACAAATGTCACAAGAATCATGAATTGAAAACCTATGTTTGTCTAGTGTGTGGAGAGAGGTACCATTTGAGCTGTCTTGAGTAACTTAGCCAAGTTGTTTATGTTAACCCAACTAACAATTTTGAAATTTATGAGCGTCATATAAGAGTTAAAATGCATCTTATATTAAACTTTTAAGAGTCTTCTGGCGAATTTTTTGGGCATATAAGGTTAAAATAAGTGACATATAAGGTGTATATAAGTATCATATAAGCCTTATCTTTCTTGTGAAAGAATGATATAAGTTATAAGAATAGTCAGAGAGTAGTCTTTCGTGAGTTTGTTATCAGAATATATAAATTCTTATGTATGAGCGTTTTAAGACTGACGTTGTATTCCTATATTGTTATAATCTTTGGAAATTATGTTATAGGATTATACAACTTTAATAATTCTTAATTCAGTTTTATAACAAGCTTGTTATTATCATTGACAATTACAACAGATAAATTAAATTAAAACAGATAATGCTTGAAAAATTAATTGCTTTTTATATAATTAAAATTTACATTGAAATTAGCATAGAATTTAGCTGCGAATTCAAATTTTTCAATTAAAAATAATAGCTACCAGATCTAATTTTTTTGCGCTCTTAAAAATTCGAATAATAAAATAAAGAATTATTATTATTTAAAAAATAAAAATTATAAAAAAAAACAAATATCATAAAATGGACTAATTAAAATAGTGCATAGTACTTGTTATGAGAGGAAACTCTATAAAAGCACTTGCTAAGTTCCTAAAATTGCCAAAATATACAAAAATATTCCATTTGAAAAAAAAATTTTTAAAAAATTATAAAATGGATGCTTTTTCCATAATGGAAATTCCTAAACCAATATGCACGAAATGACATTCTACGTGAAATATCTTATAAGTGTCTCATAAGAAAACGTTTAAATTAGTTTCCAGGGTCGGCTTGAGTTTATATACTTCGGTAAAATTGAAGAAATAAATATAAATTAACCAGCAAAATATGTAAAAAATTCTACACTATGTCCTGGACTTGGCCAGATTCACCTGATACAACAACTCGGTTATACTGTTGCAATACTGTGTATTTGTATACTTTATCACCAAATAATTAAATGCGTTTACCCTGAGCTCGCCACTGACAGAAATGTCACCTAAAATAATATTTTTAATTATTTTCTTATGTAAGAATATAGTAAGTATGTAATAAGGGAAAAGTATGAGTTTTTCTTATAGAAAACATCTAAGAGTATTACAAGAATATTTTTATCTTTATCCTATGTAAGAATAAAGTAAATATGTAATAAGGGAGAGGTATGAGTTTTTCTTAAGAGAACTTATCCAAGACTATTAGGAGAATATTTTGCCACTGGCTTATATTTAGAGACATATTTACTATATTATTGAAATAAAAAAACTGAATAAAACAGTAATATGTATATCTAACAATCGATTTATAACATTAATTAGTTTTAGAGTTAAGTCGATCATTAAGTTTTGTTTTCTGCGGTACTCAAACAAATGTCATATTTTCTAAAAGAAACACACTTTAAAGGCTCTTGTTAAAGAATTTAAACAATAAATCTTATAGCGTTCCCCATAAAAATTTGTTTATGTTTTAATCTTATAAAACTCTTGTTCAATAGAAATCCTACAGAACACTTATAAAGAAAGAAATTAAAAGCACTGTAAGACTAAATATGTCTTGGCTAAGAAAAATTTCCACTAAAAACAATAAGAGTATACTAAGTGAGGTGTAAGAAACAGCTTTACAACAGAATCTGGCAAGGTGTAAAAATGACATGTAAGAATATAGTATAGTTTATAAATCGACATTTCTTTGACAAGAAGCTAATAAGTATTCAGTTTTAAACATTCTTGGAGAATGTTATTCTAGGGCTCTTTTAAGTGAAAAATATTCTTAAAAGACATTTTATAAGGCAAAATGTTAGTTGGGAAAGGTGCTTTGGTTATATGCAACAAACACACACAAGCAGATGAACTACCAAGCGAACTGGCGCCCCACACGGCGAGTGAGCAGACATCAACTCAGGTGATAAAAGAACAGCTGATCCAAATGAGAAACAAAGTACATGATTACGAGTATCTTAAACAGCAAAACGATACTCTAACCAAACTAAATGATGCATTACAGGAAAATATACATTTATTAAAAGAAAGCACATCACAAGAAAGTTACAGTGACACATTAAAATCCGCAAGATCTATCGAACAGCCTCATACAATATACACTAGTTACAATACAAAGAAATCACCGTAAAGAAATTACAGTCTTATAATATCCAGCGATCATTACACAGAAGACAAAATTGCCGAAATTATTAAGGAAAAGGTCAATCCAGTGGAGTCCAAAATTGGCATAAGACAATTTAAAAATATTAAAGAGAAAAAAGCGATTAAGAAGGCCTGCCGAGACGAGGCAGAAAATACAAAACTTGAAGAGTTACTAAAAGCTGCCATGCCAGCACAGATCCGTGTTGAACAAGAGGTCCTAAACAATCCTAGAATAAAAATAGTGAACATTCAAACAGAGTATACAAATGAATCCCTAACTAAAGCCATATTGGAACAAAACAACTTCCACCATGAAAACCCAAACATCACAGTGAAACACATAGCCAAACAGAAAAATGGACAAAATAGTTTTACTGCCTATATTGAAACAGATCCAACATCTTTTAGAGCAATAATAGAAAAATCTAGACTGAGCATAGGGTGGGAAAGGTGTAGAGTATTTGAGGACCTCAACATAAATAGGTTTTTCAATTGTAATAGTTACTACCATAGCAATAATAAATGTAACAAGAGTATGTCATGCATAAAATGTGGAGACGAAACCCACAAAGCAAATGAATGTCGCAGTAAGGAACTTAAATGTTCGAACTGCTCCTGGGCAAATAATAAATACAACACAAAATATCAAACAAATCATGCAGCTAATGACACACAGAATTGTCAGTACTATAAAGCTCAAGTTGAGAGGATCAGGGCTTCTACAAATTACAATATCCAGTAATTTTTTCTCGTTGGAAGCTGCCGAATATAAAAATACTCTTGAGTGTAAAAATGCAACAACTGAAAATATAAGCGGACTAACGATGACATCTTGAGGAATTGCTTGTGCTACTAAATGATCTGGAAAACCTCCCTGATGTTATTGTATGCTCTGAAACTAGAAATGTAAACCCTGATCTTTATGGCATAATGGGATACAATGTTTACTATAACGATGGCCATGTCAACAAAAATGGCGGAGTAATAACCTATATAAAATCCGTTATAAAACAAGAATATAAAGTTGATATTGTTGGAACATATTCGATCAATGTAACCACCGTAACAAAGAACAAAATAGTATATGAAATCATGGGAGTTTACAGATCACCATCAATAAATGAAATCCTTTTTATTCAAGAAATGGACAATTATCTCAACCAAGTGAACTCAAGAAACGAAAAAATACTAGTAGGAGATATAAACATTGACATCCTAAATACAAACAACCACATATCTACTAGCTACTTAGATATGCTGGCAATCAATGGTTTTATACCGCTCATAAACAAACCAACGAGAGTTACTTCAACATCATCCACATGTATTGACCACTGCTTCATAAAAACTACAAGACCTGTTGAAACAATCACAGCTGGAGTTTTGTTCAGTCGAATCACTGATCACTTTCCAATAGTAATCCAAACACAAGAAAACAATTCAGAAAACAAAAAATCTGGAACCAGTAGTACAAAAACCACGAACTACAGGAAATTTCGCTCAATCCTTTTGCGTATGGATTGGTCTAAATTGTATAAAGAAAACGATGGAAATGAATGTGCCATGATTCTCCACTCCACTATGATAGATGCGAAATTCCAGAGCTCAGTGACTCGCAAAATTCGGAGCGATAATAGAAAACCATGGATTACACCTGCCTTGATTAAACAAATAAGAAAACCAGACAAATTACATAAAACAGCACTGAGGTCCAATAATGAGCAACTTTTAAATGAATTCAAGATTTTTCGAAATACCCTAAATGCTGACTTGAAAAAAGCACGATATTCTTATTTCAAAGACCAAATACAAGGCATCAAAAATCAAAGGGATATATGGAATATGGTAAATGACTTCATGTTAAATTGAAGACATAAAAACAGAAGTATGCAAGACATTCGCGTACTAGATCCAAATGGTAATCTTACCAGATCAGATGAAGAAACAGCAAATGAGTTCAACAATTATTTCTCAAAAGTGGGAGAAACTCTAGCACAACAAATACCTAGCAAACATTTTGATTATATGTCCATGATCACAATATCGAACTCGTTCCTGCTACTTCCCGTGAGTGTTGAGGAAGTTTTCAAAGAAATAATGCTGCTGAAAGAAAACAAAGCACCTGGATTTGATGGATTCACAACGCGACTTATTAAAAATGTAGCTGACGTGATCGCCGGGCCATTGGCCCATACGATAAATGTAAGCTTCCAGTCCGGAATATTCCCAGATCTCTACAAAAGAGCCCAAATTACACCGATCTACAAGGCTGGCAGTAAAAACAAAGTTGGGAACCACAGACCTATATCCGTGATATGTAAATTTGGGAAGATCATGGAGAAAAGTATTTACAGGAGACTAATGCAGTTCATCAATAAAAATCAGTTTGGTTTCAGACAAAACCTGTCCACCGAAGATGCACTGGCCGAATTCACAAACATAATATATAAAAACGTAGATAAATCGAAACTAGTTTCGTCAATATTCGTTGACTTAGCAAAAGCCTTCGATAGCTTAGACCATGGATATTTGATAAGAAAACTTAATTATATAGGCATTAGGGGTCATGCAAAGGGCCTAATTGTAAGCTATCTAAGAAACAGGAATCAAATAGGGAAAATAAACAATGTCGAAAGCAGAGCTCGAAAATGATCATCCGTGGATACGTAGACTCGCTATATTGGTAAAACTTTAAAAATTCAATACATGAGCCTAGTTCATCATTTCGAGATGGGGTTAACTGATTTAAATAGCTCAAAGTATCCCCTTTCGAACGTATATAGTCACTATGTGAGCCAATCTCTGAGATTTTTGCCATTTGGCTTAGAGCAGTAGAACATCCGTGGACACGCAGACTCGCTATATTGGTAAAACTTTAAAAATTCAATACATGAGCCTAGTTCATCATTTCGAGATGGGGCTAACTGATTTAAATAGCTCAAAGTATCCCCTTTCGAACGTATATAGTCACTATGCGAGCCAATCTCTGAGATTTTCGCTATTCGGCTTAGAGCAGTAGAACATCCGTGGACACGCAGACTCGCTATATTGGTAAAACTTTAAAAATTCAATACATGAGCCTAGTTCATCATTTCGAGATGGGGCTAACTGATTTAAATAGCTCAAAGTATCCCCTTTCGAACGTATATAGTCACTATGCGAGCCAATCTCTGAGATTTTTGCTATTCGGCTTAGAGCAGTAGAACATCCGTGGACACGCAGACTCGCTATATTGGTAAAACTTTACAAATTCAATACATGAGCCTAGTTCATCATTTCGAGATGGGGCTAACTGATTTAAATAGCTCAAAATATTCCCTTTTGAACGTATATAGTCACTATGCGAGCCAATCTCTGAGATTTTTGTTATTTGGTGTATCATTTTATACAGTATGGTACGTGATTTATTGAAAAATTTATAATAATGAGCAATTAAGATTTTTTAATGTTAAACAATTTCAATATTGTTTCGATTTTAATATAAAATAAATACACTGTCAAAATTGCACACTTACTAAAAATTTTGCCCAAGAAATAAAAATGTGTCCAAAAACTTCACAAAGAACACTCGCGTAAATTTTTGTCCAAAAACTTTTGTTCAAAAACTTCACACCGGTGTAATATTTCTATAACAACTTCCATCATTTCTTGAGTGATGGTGGTTGTTACAAACATGATAC
Source organism: Nephrotoma appendiculata (assembly GCA_947310385.1). Classification (NCBI taxonomy): domain Eukaryota; kingdom Metazoa; phylum Arthropoda; class Insecta; order Diptera; family Tipulidae; genus Nephrotoma; species Nephrotoma appendiculata. The sequence continues at coordinate 145,308,968 of OX371223.1, forward strand.
TTGATCAACTGAAGAAAGTGCAACTCCCACGATGCAATCCAACAAAAAATGGTAAGAACACAACTTTTAAAATAGCAATCTGGAATGCGAATGGGATTATGCAATATATTCCAGAAATAGAAATATTTTTAAATTCAGAAAAAAACCGTCGTTTCCTTAATATCTGAAAGCCATCTAGTTAAATCTTTGTTAAAATACGGGGTTATAACTTATATCACTCCATTCATGCAGCGGAAGGAGCAAGAGATGGTTCGGCATTGCTAATAAAAAGAAAATATAAAACACCATTAAGGATAAAATATCGAAAAAGAAACAGTGAGAGTCACTACTGTAAGGAGCAAAATTAAACACTGACAGCTTACTGTCACTGCAATATATTGTGCTTCTAAACTATTTAAATCGCTTGGACGTGATTTTATTATTTCAGGTGACTTTAATGCGAAAAACACCGATGGGGGATCTAGACTTACGACGTGAAAAGGTAAAAAATTGCTTCAAGCAGGGCAGGCATCCAAATGTGAATTATGTGACGCCCAGTGACGGTTGGAAGATACCTGACCTGATAGACTTTCATGTAGCAAGAGGTATACCCCAGAACTACATTCACATTAAAGATAGTAATTCACTAGTATCGGATCATTCCTCGGTTATCATGACAGTTAGTGAAATGGTAATTCAAAAGGAGAGTGCACCCAGATTAACAAATTCAAAAACAACGTAAAATTTGGCAAATAACTAGAACCCCGGAAAACAAAACAATTCTTAACAATTAATGTAACAGTACTTTCGGTTAAAATATGTTCCGTGGTAATGGAAAGTAGCAGAAGTAATCATGATAGCAAAACCTGATAAACCACCTAACGATAAAAAACAGACCAATTTCATTGCTGCCAATTATGTCAAAACTATTTGAAAAATTATTGCTAAAAAGATTTAAACCAATAATTGAGAACCGACATCTAATTCCTCCTCATCAATTTGGATTCAGAGAAAAACATTCCACAATTGAACATGAAGATGAGTACTCCAAACTAAAAAAAATGTCAGACGGTGTCCCGCAGGGGAGTGACTTAGGGTCAATCCAATCATGGCGACTAATTAATGTCGCTGATGCAACAAGCAAACTCCAGAAGATTACCAACGCGGTTTGAAACTGGACTTAGCATTTACTTTACATATCAAAAGGCTTCCCATCTACCGATAGAAGTTTACTCACGACCAGCGCCTTATGCAAACAAAGCTTAATATCTTGGCATGATCCCCGATGCCAAGCTCAAGTGGAGAGAGCATGCCAAAAAGGAAAAAGAAAAACTTAACATTAAGTTCAGAAAATGTATTGGCTCATAGCTTAAAATTCACAATAAGATGCTGCTATATCGGCAAATACTGAAGCCGATATGGACCTACGGTATTCAACTCTGGGGATGTACTAAGCAAACATACGCCAAAATGATACACACGTTTCAAAACAAGGTTATTCGTAGCATCGTAAATGCTGCGCGGTCGGTACACAAGAAATCAAGACCTTCACAAGGACTAACAGATGGAATACATCAAAGATGAAATAAAAAAGCATGCCGCCAAACACGAATTAATGCTCCAAAAACTGGGTAACCCCTATATTCACCAAATGATAGATAACCCTATCGTTGGAAGCAGACTCCAAAGAACGAGGCCACTTGACCTAGTAAACTTACCAAATTAAAATTAGTATTTTAAATAGGTTTAATTAAATATGGGAATTTTGCGACCCACTTCTCTGCTGGTTTCAATTACTGAGCTACATGTCGAATTATTATGTCGTGTGAAATGTTGTGTGTTTTTTGATTGTTTGATTGGTTTGTTGAATTATCCTTCTCATTATTATTCAAATTTTATTTTTCTTTACGGTTTTGCTTTATTATTTAGTTGTATTATTGCACTATCAGGGTGCTTTTGGGTGTGTTGGTAGTTTTGACTTTTGATTTTAATGGATATTATTGTTATTTTTTTTGGTTATGTTTGATACATGGAACATTTTTCAACGAGCCCCTCCAAAGAAGGCTACGATAACGTACCGCTTTCGAGGGTTTCTCGTCAAATATCCCGTCGTTAAATTAGGGGAGTTACGGGCGTCACGTTTCTAGTGGACTACGGCTTCACCGTCCGTAGTACCAAATTTTTATTTTATCAGGTAACCATTCCTTTTATCATTATTCAATTATATTTCGCATTTATATTTTTTTTAATTTTTTTTAGTTATTGTGCGTAACCCTGTAACCCATCCACGACGCATGTACAATGAGTTATCACGTATGAGGATCACGTACAAATTCATGTTCGATCTGGTAACTCAGTATCTGCCATTCAAGCGGGGAGTAGTTTTCCATCAGCAGCGGCGAGACGTGCTGGCAGACAAATTCCAGCGGACAATTCAAGATCAGTTTATAAATCACATTCGAATTTTTGTTATCGATGTGGGCTGAAGGGAACTCACGGTATCGTAGATGTGCCAAAAGTCAGGATGATCAAAGGAAGATGTCGGAAAACCAGAGCAGTGGTTTTTGGAAGGATACCTCGAAAATCACCACAACTGCTGATAGTACAGATGAAAGAGCTACCCAAACCGATTCAGGAAGATGTATAGCGAACAATACGGATACGGAACTTCGCTCCCACTCGAATCCGACGAAGAAGTAAACTCGTCTGCCAGTAATGACTCACTTTCCAATCCTCATTCCCTTCCTATCGCTCTAAAGTATTTCTTTAATGGTACAGATTTATCCCGTTCTATTCTCCGAGGGCAGTGACACTCGGCTTTACACCCAGGTCTTAATCAATAAGATACCTTTTAAGGGTCTTCTCGATAGCGGGACGAGTGTCAGCGTTCTCGGAAGTGGATCGGAGAAGCTTATGTCAAATCCCTTTGTCGAATTTCATGATTTTCCATCTACAATATCGACCGCGAGTGGTCAAGTCCAACGAGTATTTGGTGACATAAAAGCTAATGTCGAATTTAACGGAATTACATAATTCACGAATTTTCAAGTTGTTCCTTCGTTAGAACAACCGTTATAGGTTTTGATTTTTGAAATCGTTTTGGAATTTCCCCAAAAACCCCCGCGTTAGATAATTCGGACGAATTAGGTGAAACTACTAACAGAACCGAGTTGTATAGGATATTGTCTCTGGGGGTTATCGAGGAATCATCAAGTTCCTGGTGTTCACCGGTCACGTTGGTGCGTAAGGCTAATGGCAAAGTTCGTTTGTGTTTGGATGCTAGAGAACTGAACAAAGTAACCGTGAAGGATACGTATCCGCTGCCGATTATCAACGAATTGTTGGGTCATTTGGGACACACCCAATTCATTTCGGTGATTGATTTGAAGGATGCCTTTTAGCAGATCCCACTCGACCCAGCATCTTGCGATGAAACAGCGTTTACGGCTCCTGGACGGCCTTTGTATCAGTTCAAGGTGATGCCTTTAGGCTTATGCATCGCCCCCCAGACACTTTGACGCTTAATGCACCGCGTGATCCCGTATCAACTGCACAATAAGGTCTTTGTGTACCTCGATGGCCTTCTGGTCACATCCTCTACTCTGCCCAAGTAGCATTTTGCGACTAATTGTGTCTTGTGTCATTCGCGACTACATTATTTCGTCCTCGTTACTCAAAAATAATCCTAAATAGGAACATTTTGCACGCTCACTGAGTAACAATTCCTTTTTGGGAATATTACCATTTAGAAACAAACAAAACACACAATGTGGTATTTGCGGCAAATATGATTCTAAAGTAACCCATTGTGAACACACTTACTTATATGTGACCTGTAAATATTTTAAGAATACAAATCCCAAATGGCCACAAGGTTCTGTGTTATGTTACAATCAATGACGAAATTGTGTTCGATTAAGTCGCAACTTAAAATTTATGTGACATTTGCGAATATTTGAACAAGCCAGACAATATTTTAATTATGGAGCGGCCTTTTAAAACAACAAACTCATTTTATCGAAAAGTTAAAAAAGAAATCTCATTGCAAAAGTTGAGAAACATTGGAAATATATCTACTATAAATCTAAATGCATTCAAAGAATCAGAAAAAGGAATTTCTTTTCTCCAAGAGCAGTCTCTTGTGAATAATTCCCGGTAAGCATTGGAATTAAGCAATTTTAAATGTTATAGATTTTACTATTCAACTACAAATTGTCTTATAAATTAGTATTACTATATGCATACACAAACGTTCTAACTTTCCAAATTTTAGCCCATCATACTTGACACATCTTCCTTATTTTGCGAGCCGTGAATTTCAAGGTGTGTCTAAATCATCAGATAACGAAAATAGATGTTTTGATTGTAGTTTGTCTATTGCGACAATTCTAAAAACTGAAGAACCAGATACTAATACCACCGATGACGATGACGATGAACACGAACAAACAGAAGAAAAGCTGATCTTGATTGATGATTTAAAAATATGGGCACTAAAACATCGCATAACACATCTAGCTGTTAACGATCTTCTTAGCATATTACGATCAACATGCAATATCAAATATTTGCCCAGAGATAGCAGAACTTTACTGGCCACTCCAGTTGAAGTAAATATTGTGAAAATGGGAAATGGCAGCTATTGGCATAATGGGCTTGAGCAGAGTTTAAAATATGCATTACAGGATATTAAAACGCCAATGAAAATTTCTTTGGTTATCAATATTGATGGACTTCCTATTTGTCGAAGTTCAAAAAACGAATTTTTGCCAATTTTGTGCGCTATAGATGAACTACTTGGCATTTTAAAATTTAATACGACTTTGACAATTCTGTATAAAATACAATCAAAGCATATAGTTACACGGCCAACTAAACACAAAAAAATCGCGTTTAAATTTTTTAACGCAAAGTATCTGACATCTGGTGTTAAATTTTAAATTTCAATTGTTTTGTACTAATAACATGAAATATATAGTATTATTAATTTTAATTTTATTTTATTTATTTTTGAGGTTGTTTAAATACTTATTTTTCCATTTTATGATGTATGGAATAGCGGTGTTCAATTTCTGCATTGACAATTTAATAATTAAAAGTAGATTGAGACAAAAAATAAACCGATTTTTTGAAAAAATTGATAAACAATTTTTGTTACTGAGCAAATTGATGTAGTATTTCCGTAATTTTTAGTAAACTATACAAAGTTAAGTATTTTTAATGGTAACAAAATAAAAATAACTTGTACTCCTTTTTAATTTTATGTCACAAATATAAATATGACCAATTTAAATTCTCCGATTTTCTACAGATGCAGATATCATCAAAAACATTAAATATTTTACGAACAAACCGATAAACTTGGGAAAAATTGATCTATAATGTCATAATATTGTATATTCCACTTTGCGAGATATATAAATAAATAAAATCACAAAAAAAATTAAAAAATTATTATAAATAAAGTGGCCGTTTACATATAGGGGCGTTAATATTGTATATATAAAAAAATATTCCCAATTAGGAATTATTTTTTACGCAAATTAGACGCAATAATCACACATTTTTGCCACAAAATAGTCACAATATATAAATAGGAATTATATGAAACGAATTTGCACATAATTCCTAAATATAGTCTTTTTTAACGCAAAATAAACACAATTCCTAATTAGAAATTGAATGACACAAATAATACAATATTCCTACATAGAAAGTTTATTTTTAAACACAATTCGCAAATAGGATTTTTTTTCGCGGACATATTTATCGCATAATAAAAATGGCGTATATAAAAATTGAAAACTTATTTAAGGATTTTAATGCATTTTACCAAACTAAACAAGCTTTAAAATGTCAATTTGAGCATATTTTTTTCAGAAAAATCTTTAAAATTTAATCTTTACAATTTGTTTTTCGGAAATTAAATTTACAAAATTTTAAATTAATTATTATATTTGTTAATTATAACATATTTTTAAGGGCAATCGTGTTTTTCGAAGTAAAACAATATATTTCACTGACAAAATACTATTTCCCATAGAATTGAAGGTTATAATTTTCTATTTTCGTACTATAAAGTTAGACATTATCCTATTCACAATTTTATATGTATTCATTAATAATATATAATATCTAGATGTATCTTATAGCATATAGTAAATTAACTTCACGATTAGTACAACGATTTGTTCGTAATATGTACATCGTTTTATACGATCAAAATATTTATTATAAAAAGTAATAATTCCTTATTTGTGTTGACAATTATTAAAATAAACAAACATGTTTGACGCAGAGACGTCATTGTGTCACACATTGCGTCGTAACAAGGAATTAATTGTGCCACTAAAATATGTACAAGAAGGCACTAATTTAGTCACTGTGTATATTAAATATGTTTGTAAGTTACAATAGTCGAAACAGTGTCAAACACAATTACCACTTAGCGTTGCTCCACTTTCGTAACCGGGCAGACACATCGTGGGCGTTACTTCGTAACATATGTTTCCAAATAGGCGCGTCTTTTGACTCTGTGACGTTGCCACGGCAAAAAAAATAGCAAAATGCTAGTTGGGTGGTCGAACACTTTGATTTACTGAAAAAGGTTGCTAGATATCTGACGGACGCTGGTTTCAAAATCAATTTGACCAAAAGTAAGTTTGTGTTGAAAGAAGTTGACTATTTAGGTTATATCGTGGGTGATGGCTGCCTCCGTACAAACCCAGATAAATGTAAAGCAATTCTGAAGTACCCTATTCTGAAAACAACTTATCAGATTACACGTTTTCTGGGAATGTGCGGATGGTACCGTCGCTTTATTCCAAATGTTGCCTCGTTACCCAAGTAGCATTTTACTATTTTTTTTGCCGTGGCAACGTCACAGAGTCAAAAGACGCGCCTATTTGGAAACATATGTTACGAAGTAACGCCCACGATGTGTCTTCCCGGTTTCGAAAGTGGAGCAACGCTAAGTGGTAATTGTGTTTGACACTGTTTCGACTATTGTAACTTACAAACACATTTAATATACACAGTGACTAAATTAGTGCCTTCTTGTACATATTTTAGTGGCACAATTAATTCCTTGTTACGACACAATGTGTGACACAATGACGTCTCTGCGCCAAAAATGTTTGTTTATTTTAATAATTGTCAACACAAACAAGGAATTTTTACTTTTTATAATAAATATTTTGATCGTATAAAACGATGTACATATTATACGAACAAATCGTGAAGTTAATTTACTTTATGCTATAAGATACATCTAGATATTATATATTATTAATGAATACATATATAATTGTGAATAGGATAATGTCTAACTTTATAGTACGAAAATAGAAAATTATAACCTTCAATTCTATGGGAAATAGTATTTTATCAGTGAAATATATTGTTTTACTTCGAAAAACACGGTTGCCCTTAAAAATATGTTATAATTAACAAATATGATAATAAATTCAAAATTTTGTAAATTTAATTTCAGAAAAACAAATTGTAAAGATTAAATTTTAAAGATTTTTCTGAATAAAATATGCTCAAATTGACATTTGAAAGCTTGTTTAGTTTGGTAAAATGCATTAAAATCCTTAAATAAGTTTTCAATTTTTATATACGCCATTTTTATTATGCGATAAATATGTCCGCGAAAAAAAAATCCTATTTGCGAATTGCGTTTAAAAATAAACATTCTATTTAGGAATATTGTATTATTTGTGTGTCATTCAATTTTTAATTAGGAATTGTGTTTATTTTGCGTTAAAAAAGGCTATATCTAGGAATTATGTGCAAATTCGTTTCATATAATTCCTATTTATATATTGTGACTATTTTGTGGCAAAAATGTGTGATTATTGCGTCTAATTTACGTAAAAAATAATTCCTAATTGGGAATATTTTTTTTATATACATAATATTAACGCCCCTATATGTAGACGGCCACTTTATTTTTTATGGAGTTTGCTAACCTATAAAACAAATAATAGAAATATTTTTTTAATTTTTTTTGTTATCTTATTTATTTATTTACACTTGAAACTCGTTTATCCGGGATGATTGGGACTTCCCGGATAATCAAAAATCCCAGTTAATCGAATGATTTTTATTAGAACTAAAAAAAATCCCGGTTAATCAGATAAAATTCACATTAACCAAGAGAATAAAAAATCCCTGATAATCCGGGATAATCGTGGTTCACGGATAATTGGATCTCGGATAATCGAGATTCAAGTGTATCTCGCAAAGTGGAATACACAATATCATGGCATTATAGATCAACTTTTCCCAAGTTTATCGGTTTGTTCGTAAAATATTTAATGTTTATGATGATATCTGCATCTGCAGAAAATCGAAGAATGTAAATTGGTCATATTTATATATGTAACATAAAATTAAAAAGGAGTACAAGTCATTTTTCTTTTGTTACCATTAAAAATACTTAACTTTGTATAGCTTACTAAAAATTACGGAAATACATTTGCTCAGTAACAAAAATTAGATGAACAATTTTCTCAAAAAATCGGTTTATTTTTAGTTTCAATCTACTTTTAATTATTAAATTGTGTTTCTGCATTGAACACCGCTATTCCATACATCATAAAATGGAAAAATATGTATTGGTTGTTCAAAAATAAATAAAATAAAATTAAAATTAATAATACTATATATTTTATGTTATTAGTACAAAACAATTGAAATTTAAAATATTACACCAGATGTCAGGTACTTTGCGTATAAAAATTTAAACGCGTTTTTTTTGTGTTGACTTGGCCGTTAACTATATGCTTTGATTGTATTTTATAAAGAACTGTCAAAGTCGTATTAAATTTTAAAATGCCAACTGTGTGCTCAGAAGCATAACATAATTGCTGCCATTTCCCATTTTCACAATATTTACTTCAACTGGAGTGGCCAGTAAAGTTCTGCTATCTCTGGGCAAATATTTGATATTGCATGTTGATCGAAATATGCTAAGAAGATCGTTAACAGCTAGATGTGTTATGTGATGTTTTAGTGCCCATATTTATAAATCATCAATCAAGATCAGCTTTTCTTCTGTTTGTTCGTGTTCATCGTCATCGTCATCGGTGGTATTAGTATCTGGTTCTACAGTTTCTAAAATCGTCGCAATAGACAAACTACCATCAAAACATCTATTTTCGTTATCTGATGATTTAGACACACCTTGAATTCACGGCTCGCAAAATAAGGAAGATCTGTCTGATATGATGGGCTATAATTTGGAAAGTTGTAACGTTTATGTATGCGTAGGTAATACTAATTTATAAGACAGTTTCTAGCTGAATAGTAAAATCTATAACATTTAAAATTGCTTAATTCCAATGCTTACTGGGAATTATTGACACGAGACTGCTCTTGGAGAAAAGAAATTCCTTTTTCTGATTCTTTTAATGCATTTAGATTTATAGTAGATAGCTATATTACCAATGTTTCTCAACTTTTGCAATGAGATTTCTTTTTAACATTTCGATAAAATGAGTTTGTTGTTTTAAAAGGCCGTTCCATAATTAAAATATTGTCTGGCTTGTTCAAATTTTTGCAAATGTCACATAAATTTTAAGTTGCGACTTAATCGAACACAATTTCGTCATTGATTGTAACATAACACAGAAACTTGTGGGCATTTGGGATTTGTGTTCTTAAAATAATTACAGGTCACATATAAGTAAGTGTTTTCACAATGGGTTACTAAAGAATCATATTTGACGCAAATACCACAATGTGTGTTTTGTTTGTTTCTAAATGGTAATATTCCCAAAAAGGAATTGTTACTCAGTGAGCGTGCAAAAGGTTCCTATTAAGGATTATTTTTGAGTAACGAGGACGAAATAATGTAGTCGCGAATGACACAAGACACAATTAGTCGCAAAATGCTACTTGGGTAGCTTCGTCTCTCACCGATCTTACTGGTAAGAATACTAAAGTATGTTGGTCTGAAGCTGCCGATTCTTCTTTTAACGCACTCAAAACCGCCTTGTCAACAGCCCCAGTATTGACGCATCCTGACTATTCTAAACAATTTTTTATTCAGTATGATGCCAGTGCCGTTGGGGTCTGTAGTGTTTTATTCCAGGTAGACGCCGAGAGGGTGAAGCGACTCATTGAGTTTTATTCACATAAACTCAATGCGGCGCAGCGAAACTACTCGGTGTACGAGCTGGAATGCTATGTGTGCCGTCCTCAGTGTGCAAAAATTACGCCCATACGTGGAAGGCTACCCATTCGTAATTTATACTGATCATTCCAGTTTGCGCTGGTTTATGAGTCAGAAAGACCTTTCTGGACCTTTGGCGAGATGGAGTCTTAAACTCCAAGCGCTGGATTTTCAAATTGGATACCGAAAAGGTTCAGTTAATATGATACCTGATGCGCTGTCTCGAGCTTTTCCGGATGAATCCTCTCCTTGTGAGGATGATTCTGGGAGTAAAAGCACGCCTGATCCTGGTGTTCAATTTGAGGATCCGGACTTGTTGAGTAAAAGTATTGACCCTTCTATGGATGCGTTAGGACTTGCATCAGTCTCTATATTGCATGCTGATCAAAATTCGGTTGCGTTCCAAGATTAAGAATATGTCGATCAGATCGAGAAAATCTGTCAATTAAAAGATTGTTCGCACAATCACAAATTCCAGGAGGACAAACTGTTAATATCCCCTTCGTTCGGTTTTAAATATGTGGATACTGACCTTTCAAATTGGAAACTAGTTATTCCGAATCCATTGACTCAATCTCTTATCAAACAGGCTCACGATCATAATCAGTGGGACAACAATTTCCAAGAAGTTGCAGCCGCGTTACGAAATGCTGTACATGATACGTTACATTATTCTTCTCATTAAGTCGTGTTCAGTCAACATATGTCGTTACACGGTTTGGAAAACGAAGTCCAGGTGTGGGCTTAGCCAGTTTGAGTAAATCTTCTGAAAGATCGTATAATACATTATTTACGCGTAGCACACGAAAAGGGAGCTCAAAATTACCACTTACGTAGCAATAAGCGCTCTTTTCGAGCTGGACAATCCGTTTTCATACGATCTTTCCGCTAAATTGGCTGGCAAATTCAAACCCGCGGTTATTTCGAGTTAAGTAGGTCAAGTCACCTATTCCGTTCAAGATTTGAGTGGCAAAAACCGCATATGTAAACACTTATGGTACATTTCAATTAGTTTATTGTGAATTTTTCAATGTGTGTTGTTGTATTTGAGGCCCACCTATATGTGACATCTCAGGGTGTGGGACGTTCTCTCGTTTGTTACGACTCTATGGTCTTAACAATTATTTCCCTTCCCTACGGATATTCTTTTTTATTCGTTCTATGGTAGTGGAGTATTTTGTGTGACTGTAGTGCCACCTGTTCTTGAGCCTTTGGTACTTTTATAGTACTAATATTTTGTTTTTTGTTGTCACATTGTAAATGCCTCTTTGTATGTTGGTTCCCGTTTTTCTCGATGTGATATGTATAGAGTGTTTTTTTCGGGTTGTTTTCTTTTTTTTTTGTATACGCGATGAAAAGGAAAGCAACTAAAAAATGAACATGCTACAAGTTTTTCGTTTTTTGGTGCGAGTATTTTTTAGTCTTGATGGGATTGTTAAAAAAACAGAGTCTAATTTGTCTAGTGGTAATTTTTATAATATATAATAAAAAAACACAATAATAAAATTTATGTGCGCTTACCATTTTTGTAAAGTGAAGGAAAAAATAAAACGAAAGTGAACACGAAGTTTTTATTAATTGAAACACTCAAACAACGGGTGGCGCTTGAGATTTTTATCGTGCATATAGGCTATATACCTGCGAAGAACGCCCAACGAGTTTAGCGGGTGGCCAGTTGAGGATAGATGGTTGGTGGGACAAGGTGTACGGTAAAAGCGAGCCCCAAGCAATTATTTACGGATGGCCAGTCGAGGCCACTTCGCTTTCTACGATCCGGCGGCCAGTCGAGGCCAGCCGTATAGTTGCGAGTTACCGGTGGTGGTGCCGCAACGGTGGAACAGAAGGGCAGGAGGGTTCCAAGGCCGTAACAGCCAGATAATTTTTTTTTTTTACTTTTAAGTTAAATTTTTATACTTTTCTTTCTTTCTTGATTTTTTTTACCTTGGGTTGTTGTTTCTTTCTGAAAATACATAAAATGTATTGCTAATTTTTTCGGGTTCGGTATGATGGGAAGAGAGACTCCATTCTGAGTCCGTGTTTGTACGGGGGTATAATGGAACTGTTAGTTCTTCAAATTTCGTGGGACAGATTAAATGGCCCGGTAAATTTCAATTTAATTTGCGTTTTTAATATTTTTAAAATTTCTGTAATCACGGTGTAAGCAAGGAGCCACGCAAACCTCAAACCCCACGACCCATAGCATTTCTCTCTGAGATCTAGTCGGCAAAATCACCGTGTGAGGCCCCTGCGTGGGTTAGATGATATCTGTGGGTCAGCTGCTGAGCCGTCTGTAGCAGTTGTTTCAAATTTGCTTGCAAGTTTTCTATTGTATGAGTGAATAAATCCGCTTTTATTTATCCAGTCGAAAATTTCCCCGATTTTTGTTTAGTAGTAAAATAAATAATAGAAGACTTGGAAGCAAATTTGAAAACGATTAAAGTAGCCGGCGAACAATTCCAATAATATAAAGAATTTTAAAGCAAATTATAATACGCAGACGGAAATATCCACCGATTTCAAGAATACACGCCCACTAATTCTTAACATCGTTTATAATCAAATAGCGCCGAGCTGGAAATTTCGAATATGTTATGAAAAACTAATAAAAATTCTGTATACAATCCCCCACTTATGTGTCTTTAACATATACTAAACGCTACATACCACCGATAAAATCGTAACATGAAAGTTCTTTATGAAAGGTCATTATCATTTAGAACGAGTAAAAGCTCTCTAATATTTATACAAAATGATAAATGCCCGTTTATTTTATTTTTATTTTTGTAGCGTCTTGAGTTTCAGGCGTCTTCAGCTTTTCTTGTTTCGAATTATAATTTCTCTCTGAATTAATTAATTTAATTAATCCTACTTGTTTCGCATATAATTTATTGGTGTAATTTGTTTCAAGAACTAAATAAGAAAAGCACTACTGCTGAAGTGAGAGATAGATTGTCAGTGATATCATTTTTCTTCATTTACTGTGTGTATTATGCCACGATACTAAAAGTAATAAAAGCTTTGTGTGTGCGGTTTTGATATAAGTTTGTAGTTTCTCTTTCTTATTTATTACGAAATAATTTCCGCAAAATAAAAGAATTAAAAGAAAAAGTTTTTCCAATTTTTTTTTTGTTTTTATTTGAATTCCGTAATAAACATGTTTCCATCCGCAGATCGTGTTACACACACGAGCTTGCAGAACGCATGCTCCTAACAATTCTATGTACCACACACATTTGGAAATTATTATGTATCACAAGTTTTTTTTTGCTCCCTTCACCCAAAGCTTTTTTTATAACGACATGATAACATTTTCTTTTTCGTTTCGATCTTATTACAAAATTTTCATATTGAATTATGTTCGACATTTTTTTGACATTTAAAATATTTAAACGCGCAACCATTCACATTGAGAACAATGATGTGAAACTCCACTTTGAACATGAAATACGGTTTGAAAATGAAAAAAAAAATAATCATTTTTTTCCAGTGGTATAATCGAGCTCATTTTCTCTATTCACATATCGGGGGGGATGGGAATTATTCTCGAAAAATGTAAAGTAAAAACAAAAAATAAAAAAATTTATGAATGAAAATCAATAGAAAAACAAGAATAATAATACTTGGGAAACAGTGAAAATTTGATAAGTTTACGAAGACGAACAAAAATAAAGTAAAATTCTTTGAGATAACAAAAAACAAATGAAAAACGAAAAAGCGCTGGAAAACTTTTATCATTTTTAGCGTGGTAATTGTTTTTTATGTTAAACAATATCGTTTAGATTTAGGTGATGGAATATTATTTCGCTTTTGTGTGTTTGCTGTTCCGTTCGGTTTATGCCAAGTCAGCATCTAAACTCGAAACGAAGTGTAACTCAACCGTAAACTATTTTATAGATTGGGTGGTTTACGCAGTGCCATAAAAGTAATGCCACTTGTTATTTAATTAAAATATTAACTTTTTAAACATTAAAATTATTAATGGTGATTTAAAATTTTATATATAATCTGTTTTAATTTATAAATTGGATTAAGGTAGCTGAAGAAGCAAGCAACTATGAAACTTTTTTTGTCACACTCGAATTGGTCTCATGCATTTTATATTATGTCAGTTGTCATGTATTATTCAATTTAATGTTTCATACAATTTAACTTTACGTATTGTACACTTTTATTTGTAACTAGCTGACCCGGCGAACCTCGTTCCGCCCCAAACTACTTCGTTCCGAGCAAATACTTTTGTCCTTCACGAATATTGATTTTCATGAGAGAACAAATAACACAATTCAACTCAATTCTCAATTGACGATTGATTTGTATGACCAATCCGTTCACTTTTACATCGGATACATCACTAAAGGCAGGTTTATGGTTGCGTTTATTCGTTCGGTCATTTTTTTGACCAATCATCTCTTGTGCAAAAATCCAGAAGAAAAAAATCGTAATTTTTGAGAACATGATTTTTCGTAAAAATTGTCGAACGAACGCGACCATAAAGGCATGTATTGACTAGTGAATGAAATTTCGATTCAAACTCAGGCATCTATCGAAATATGAGTTCTTTTTATAATTTTTTCTCTCAGTGTAGAACTGAATTCTGAGTCAGTTAGAATTTAAAATAATTCAATTTATTTTATTCGAGTGGAATTAAATGAAATCAATACAATGCATTGTGATAAACAATATTTTTGGTTTTTTGTACGGCACGTAAATAAACAACGATGATAGTTTGCCAACTCGTCGAACTGACCATGAGAAAAACACGGAAATTCCAGATTTATTCCGCACACTTCCAACGATTGACCTTGCGATTTGTTAATCGTCTTAGCGAGCGCGAAGCGAACGGGGAGGAACTGAATGCGCTTCAAGTCTAACAGAATATCAGTTAGAATCAGAGGAATTCTCGGAATTAGAACATGCTCTCCTTTGAATTAGCCCTTGATGATCGTCGCTTGAATCACGTTGTTAATCAGTTTCTTCACAGCCAATCGCGTCCCGTTTCACAATCTCGGAGGGTTCAGATTACGCAGCATGATTATAACAGATCGTACCTTGAGCATCAAGTTATGCGGTGGTATTCCCGGCAAATCTAGCGCATTCAAAAACTCGGTCGGATAGTTGGTTGCCTCGTTTTGATTGGTCGCACAGTCAACGGATTTGTAACAATGCATTTCCCCAGCGATTTGGGTTTGCATCAAGTAATTTAGACCGTTCCTTGTTGTTCGCTGCCAAAATCGCTCGTTCGCTGAACTAGTCGTGATTCATAAATAATATTGGCAGATGTCCACATAGCGCCACAAACGTGACGATTTCAGACGTGCGTTGAGTTCATCTGCAGCTATTGTTGTTGGAATGACAGGTAGCGTTTGACGAAAATCACTGGCCAGCACAATCATCACTCGACAAAAACGTCTTGAGTCACTTCATAAATTCTTCATCGTTTGATTCAACGCTTCCAATGATCGTTTATGTACCATTGTCCATTCGTCCGAGAAGACGATTTTGCATTTTTGCAATACCATTGCCGTAGGCGAGTTCTTAGCAATTAAGCACACTGGTTTGTCATTCGTGTATCAGCAATTTCAAAGCAGAATGTGTCGTCATGTCGCCGTCCTATTTGTGATCTCGCGTGAACTGTGGCCAAAAGCAATGAAACCAGCATTCGAATGGTGTACGCTATCCTCACGAAATTCTTATGAGAATTGCGTACAAAATCCCTGGCCAGAAAGGTTTTACCTGTTTCACTGGGACCATCGAGGAAAAATATTACGTTGTTTCCTTATTCATCCACTCACTGCCTTCATCATTGCATCGTACACGTTCTTTTTTCTGAGCATTTGCTCTCGTTGCAATTCACGATTAAATGCATTGTACAACGAATTGGTGCTGGCATGCCCAATTTCGACAAATAGCTGCCCCACATAACCACTAACATGTCTTCGATCATGATCAAAGCTTCGTTGCGTATCTCTCGATGTTGCAGGGCGAACTCGATGCAAAATGTCGTCAGTCATCTCGTCCTTGTATTTGTTCCACAATTCCAGTACGGTTGATGGATGACATGTCGCTATCATGATCGCGAACAATGTACGAATTTGATTTGCCAGCGCTAAAACAGTGGCATAAGTGAGTGAAGAGTCCCAATGTGAATCGTTGTCCAGTAAATTCAGACGTTGGCAAGCTTTTTAATAAGTGGCCCACAACATAATATCTATAGTATATAGATATTATATAGATTTGAACTAAGTAGGACCACGAACAAGGAACAAAAGCAAATAATGTTGAACGGTGTACACAGATCCAAGCGCATCAGTCGAATACACATCGACGTATCCTGCAACAGTTTGGCCTTTCTTTCGTCGTTGAAACATTTCCGACGACTGGTTCCAATTATAATAGTATGGAATTTCCCACTAAAGCAATGTTCGTGCGAACGGATCGCTTTGGCAAATTTGGAAGAAATCCGTGGGCGTCGTAGCTGGTGATCATTCTGCTTATTGTACTGCATTAGATTCGTGTAATAGACACGTTGTCTATTCTCAAAGTGCACCCACAAATGTTGAACAGTGGGGTGACGTGACATTCGAGTAATGCAAATGACAAAATACGCCAAATCGCCAAATTGCAACTGACATAACGGCCTAATTGGAATCTTTACTCACTGTCATTTGCATCCAAAGCAGAAATGCCGAACTCTGCCAGGTCGCACCTTTGTTCACTTATTTGCAAACATATTTAATGGACTTAATGGAGTTACAGTTAAAGTGACTGTTCTGCCACGATCTTCGAGTGAACGACGCCGATATAGTAGATAACCATCATTTCGACTAATTTGTATGCCAGCTACGAACGCGGATCTTGTTTTGTGCATTTCCCATCGGCCATATACATTGAATCTCGATTATGATCTCCGCACGGACCGTGAATTGTGTTTGTTGCGAGTACCGCGAACAATTCTGGTTCTGATTCTGGATCTGGTATTTTGGCGCTGATGATTGAATCTATTTGATCTGGTCTGATTTTCTCAACTAACCAAAGCACAATGTGTGCATGAGGTAATCCACGCTTCTGCTACTCTACTGAGTACATCCAATAACGTGGCTGTCCGAAAACTATCTGTTTAACGATGAAGTCCATTAGCGTAATGAGTTTTTGTTTAAGCACATGTACAATGATGTCATGGCAATGGCCGGAAGTTTGTCCTGGCTTGGATTATTGGTAATTTCAAGCCATTTTTGATTGCATGTGAACGTAATGAACAAATTTGGCTCTCCGTAATGCCTGCACATAAGTTTCCAAGTTTTCCACTCAGATTTTCCAATTTTTCTCTTCTAAAAGACCATCTGAATCGGATACGTGTGAAATTCCACAAAAAACATAATTTTTTCAATTTTCCGAATTTTCTGACTTCTCCAGTGGGCTTTCAACATTTTCTCTACTAAAAACCATCTCCTGGGAATTGGAAAATATCAAGAAAAGATTGAGTCAAATCGGTTCAGTCATGCTCCACTAATACTCTAGAAAAAAAATGTTTTTCAAGTTTTTTCCGGAAGTTTGCGAGTTTTCCTCTCAGATTTTGCAAATTATGTCTTCTAAAAGACCATCTGGATCGGATACGTGCAAAATTCCGCAAAAACATCATTTGTTGATTTTCCGAATTTTCCGACTTTTCCGGTGGATCTTCCAATGTTTTTTCGTAAGAATCATCTCCTAAAAATTGAGAACACAGCAATTGAACTAAATCGGTTCAGCCGTTCTCAACTGATGCGCTAGAAAAAAAATCAACTTTCTTCGAGTTTTTCCGGAAGCTTCCAAGTTTTCCACTCAGATTTTCCAATTTTTCTCCTCTAAAAGACCATCTGGATCGGATACGTGTGAAATCCCAAAATACGCCCCCAGTTAGCAATTACTGGACAAAGGTAACTCAGGTTTTCAAAGAATGTCATCTAAAAAACGCAAAATATTGGCTAAATTCAGTGCAATGTTCGATTCATTCAAAGTGTACCTTTTATCATATGGTTTAAAGTATAATGATGATCTAGCAGTTGTGGTGTCCTTAATTACCGCAAAGGATCCAACAAGAATGGTTAAATCTAAGACAGGAGATACACGAGACAGCAACTGAAAAAGCTTATGCTCTGACAGTTTACCATTGCACAAAAATTGATGGAGTCACAAAAACCACAGTGTCGCTCGCTGATACGGTATCAGCAGCGAGGTTTGAACTGTGTGGCGTCTCGTACTTACCAGATGGATGAAACAACTAGCTTCGATTTTGGAAATACTACGAAAGAATATGATAGCATACTCACTGCTATAACGTTCCGTCACAGCTAAATACAGCTGGTTGAGCAACCCGTATCATGTCTTCCAGCGAATTGGGGAATTTTCAATTGTTGATGGCATATACCGGCTATTATAGCTACTTATTACTTGCAAGGGACCAATGGCATAAATCTATGGGCGGAACGCAAGAGGAACGTAAATGTCTGTTAATAAGAGCTATAAACTAAATATATGAGCAACATGAAAAACAGTCCAGTTTTGTAAAGAGAGACATGGTACTAGCCTATGTGTATCATTTATTGGATATGGTAGCTAACAAAAGGCCTAAACAGCAAGAAGTTTAAGGCACTTCAAACCAAACTCTTTGATCTGGAAACAAAAAAAATTGATTAATTTCACTGAACCCATTTATCGACGATTTGGTACTGCTACGACAATTAGGTCGTGTCGAAAATGCCCCAATTTCTTATGACCATCCGATTGTGCTACCAAAGCATGTGACGAAATTGGTAATATGCTATACATCTATTGAAGTGAAAATTTGACGAACCCAATTTTGTACAATTGTGTAAATTTTGCGGACGATTTCGGATCGTTTTAATCCATTGTCGTGGACGCAGAACTAGAAAGAGTGTGTATCTGAAGGCGCCGATAAAATCGATGGTGAATAATAATAATCGGACCGTTGTTAATTAATGGTGCAAAGTTTGACGACTCGGTTACTCCGCTACATTTTAGGATAGGGACACAATGGGTGTCGTTTGTCTATTCTGATGGTACAATGTTGTTGTGTAATCGACTGAGTCACTGGCAAGTGGTTCAGAAAATGACGCTAATTATGTGAAATATGGTACCATCGATATATTCACAGCTTACAACACAGGATCAAGCGCAAACAATTATTAGAAAATTAAAAAAAAATTCTTAAAAACTCAGCAATCCTCATCTAAAATTATCTGATCCACCCATGCTATCTTACGCTTCTGTTGTTAAACTTAACCGTTTACCTATTACCTTCGACTATCCTTTACTTGCAACTTGCATTGTTCCTACCTCCCCCCCCTCCTGCGCTAGTTTCATCCAAGGCACGGATTGCTCTCACTCTTCAAATGATCTACGATCACAAGGGAGTCTAAGCCTTAACTGCACGGTATTCAAGCCGAACTGATATTACTCACAGATAATAACTTTGTGCCCAGATCTTTACGTTCCAAACTGACCAAGGACTGTAAACATGGTATTAGCCTTCATTGCACCAGACATACTATCAGAATAGCCTTAGTGCTGGCTCATTGTGATATTGAGCGAAATGAGACATCTGAATGATGCTTCAGCTAAAGCAGGCTCACTTCTGGAATTTATTGAACCTGAACTAACGGCATCCTTGACCTTTAATTATGGTTAGAAACCTACTAAAAAGTACATCATTTTACCAGGCTACCATTACCTACCAAGTGGCAGTTAGAAACAAGATGGTTGTGTGCTTGAGCTCAAATGGTGACAATCAGCCGATCCTAAAGGTCGTCGAACCAATCGAAAAGTGGTAGTGGAGTTATTTTGAAAGTGCGCACAAAAAAATTATGGAGTTACATACGAGCAGGAACTAGTCGCAAGAAAACCACAGGCACCTGCAACCAAAACAGGTCTTCCTTTGCTAGCAGTAGTGAAGTGCGAAGAAAGTTCCGCAAAATAATAAACCCATAGCAGAAAGCAATACAGTAAAGAAGGTTAGCGGTTATTTGAGGAAACGGAGTGCTGTTCAAAATCTAAAGACTTGGTATTCTTTCTATAAATAACACAAACTTGTCAGTAGTTGGTTTGGGAACTAATCTGTTTGTTATTCGTTGGTAGTTATTTGTTGATTTTGGGCTATTCTCCTTGTTTTCCTTCTCTACAGCATCCTACAAGTTTGGAAACATTGATATTAGTTTTCTAGTGAGTGTTTTCCATTTCTTGAATTCTTGCTTCAAGTCTTTCTGATCTTTCTGTACGCCGAATCTTACAAAGGAACTGCAACACAAAATTAATTATCCAGGAAGTTCAAAGGGAGTCGTCACCATATGCACAAGATCGCGCCATGACATATATCCACAAGTCGATAAAATCATTATACAGGCGTTGATCTTGCCAACAAGTTCATCCAGTTTTCGAGATTCATCCATCAAGTGGGGTGATCGACAATGTTTAAAAGACCTAAGCCTGGCAGATGCGATGGTATACTGATTTCAATATCTTGGGTAACATCGATCTATTACTAGGAGGCGATGTGTTCTGCCATATTCTACAGGATGGTCAGATGAGGCCTCCGTAGCTCAGAAACCCAAGTTTGGATGGGTTGTTAGACGAGGCTCTCTAATAGGATCAAGTGACACGGTCTCAACATACACAACTACAGTTGATATTGATGCAGCCTTAAAGAAGTGTTGGGAGATAGAGAAAGTTACTGGTGCACTAGAAAGTCGTATGTCTTCTGAAGAGCAAACTTGTGTTCGATACTACCAAGAAATCATAACTCGAGCACCAGATTCAAGATTGGTTACTCGGCTTCCATTCAAAGAATCTATACTTCTAAGTTAGCAAATACATTCAATTTAGCTGTACGCTGCCTGGAGAGCATGGAAAAACGATTTGAACGAGAACGAAATCTACGTCGTTTTATATCGAATTTTTGGACGAATACGAGTTATTGGAACGCATGAGCAAAGTGATAGGCGTAATAGATTGGAGCGCGTATTTCATGCCATACAGCAGTGTACTGAAACAGTCGAGTTCGACCACGAAGCTACGAGTCGTTTACAATGCGTCAGCTAAAGTTGGTGGGAAAAAATCACTGAATGAAATTTTGTTTAAGGAACCAACTGTGTAACCGAGTTTACATGAAGTAATACTGAAATTCAGAATTTTTCAATACGTTTTGACTGGAGATATCGTAAAGATGTTCCGGCAGGTTATTGCTAACCACGTACACGTCAAATCAATTGGCTAAGCAATTTGAAAATACGAAATCAGAAGCAGCAAAGGTCATCAGACAAAACATTTATGTATATGATCTGATGATGAGCTCAAGACAGATGTTGTGGAAATATTATCTAGTGGTGGATTTAATTTGACAAAGTTCACAACAAATGATGCGGCACTCCAAAAATTACTCAACAGCGTGCCAGGTACATCAACCAAGAAACTATCCGATCATCCAGACGCAGTATACGACTTCTTTTTTATAATATCCAGAAGATGATAATTTCATGTTCTCTGTAGATATGCCGATCCCTGAAAAACACACCAAGTGAGAACTATCTTATCAGAGATTAGTCGAATATTCGCACATGGCTGGTTGTCACCGCTGCTAACCAGGCCGAAGATATTAGTACAGAGCTAAGGCTCTGTGAACTTGAATGGAATGATGAGCTTCCAGTCGAAGTTGCGAAGAATTGGCCAGATGTTAGAGCAGAAATATTCGTTGCATCTGCAATGCGAATTCCGAGATGGCTGGAAATAACTGAGAATCTTGAGCTTCAGTAAAGCAGGGAGAGTCTTCTGTTAATCTTGTTGGAGGTAAAATTAGAGCTTCTCGGCACGCAGTTATTCATGAATTACGCATGAGAGCAATTATAGACTAAAGCGGTACGCCCGCGAGGGAGATTTGTTTGTGGGCAGATTCAAATATCGTTCTCGATTGGTTTTCAGGGCATCCAGGAAGGCGGAAAACATTCGTTGCCAATCGGGGTTTGGTGATTTTGGAGAACTATAGCAGAGGTATGTGGATGCGTGTTCCAACCAAACACAATCGTACCGATTGTGCAACGAAAGGGTTATCAGTTAACGAGTTGTTGGATTTTTCTTTATGGTTGAGGACCTGATTTTTTACATAAATCAAAAGAAAACTAGCCACAACAGACGAACATCGATGTAACCGAACATCTGTATGAAAGAAAATCTCAAATCATTTCACAAGTTACGTACAAGGCAATGACGATTGTCTTGAGCGACTGGTTTCCACCACATCAAAATACTGATATTTACTCCATATCGTGTCTTATATACGAAGAGTATTTACTCAACCCGGAAATAAATAGAAACTAAAACATTTATCCGTAGAAGAAGTCGACGAAACGGAACGGTGGTTATGCAGAGAAACACAAAAGGTACACCTCAATGAAGAATATGAAAGATTGTTGAAGAAAAGAGAAGTATCGAAAAGGAGTTCATTATTGGAGCTATCCCCATTTTTAGATGAATTCTGAGTAATAAGGCTCCGCGAGAGATTGCAGAAGTCATTGGTTCAATATAACAAAATATATCCGATTATTCTTCACGCTAAGGAAAATTTTATCCAAAGAATCGTCTATCATTACCATCAGATAAATTGTTATCCAGGACCGCTCTGTACACAGCTGTACGCTACAGCTTGTAAGAGGATTTTATTTGGATAATACGAGAGAAATATTTGACACGTCGGACATTTCGTAATTGCATCAGGTGTATACGTTATAAGGCAAAAATGTAGGAACAGCTTATGAGGGAGTTACCTATTGAGAGAGTTCGAATGACACATCCATTTGTACATCCACTGAGAAGAAGAGGTGCGATTCCAACACCTGGAGTGTTGTATGGAGATGAGCACCCAAGGTTTTTGGGGGCTTTAAAGAGGTCCGTCAGTCATCGTGGACTGTGCAACACCATCCTGTGCGACAATGGGACTAACTTCGTGGACACAGCTAATTATCTCAACGATTTACAAGTATTTTTATACAAAAACAAGTCTAAAAATAAGAAAAAATATTGTAATATAGATTAATGACACAAACCATGAACAAATTTTGCACCAAATGATATAGGAAATTAATTAGTTAAAATGTTTAAAGGTAGAGGTCTTAATAGCGTTAATAGTAAAATTTATATAATTAAAAATTTGTTAAAAAAAAAATCTTTTCAAATACTTGCCGTCGAACCAACAAGCTCTCAAGCCAAATACTATGGAAAATAAAATAATATAGTACGAGGGTTGCCGTAAAAGTTTTTAGAAAATGGTAATACTAGTGTTTTCCGCTGCAAATCTCTATGTCAGTCAAAAAGTGAAACATTTTTCGAGGTTATGTTTCTAAGAATTCATCTGTCAATTCGGATAGAAACATTGTTTTTTATTTACTTGAAAAATTGAATTCAGTGAAAAAATGGAATTATCGCGTGAACATTTTCGTGTAATGATTTTTTACGACTTTCGAATGGGGAACTCAACAACAGTGCTTCGAATCACTTCATTTGACTTTTGGCGATGAAGCACCATCCTTGGCTAGTGTTTATATTTGGTACAATGAATTTAAACGCGAACAACGTTTACTCAAAGACGAGCCTCTTTAAGATTGTCCAAAAACAGTTGTTGTGGCAGAAAACATCGATGCTGTGAGAAAGTTGATTAAAGAGGATCGTCATGTGACTTATCGTGAAATCAAGGCATGTCTAGGCATTAGTAACACCTACGTTCATATGATCTTCCATGAACATTTAAAAGTGCGGAAGCTATGTGCACGTTGGATTCCACATTTGTTGACAGACGCACCAAAAAAGTCTCGCTGCGTTGGCAAGCAAATGGTAGCGTGTTTCTTCACAAAATCGGTGATGTGGCTCTTGAAAATTAAAACCAGTCAACTCAGCTTGGTATAGGACCATTTGTTTGTTCGAGGTTTTCAACAAATTGAGAGAAAACAATCCAAAACGGCAAATCATGCAAGCTTACACACATCACATCAAACAAGCGAGTGTTTGAGCACTCAAACGATCGAATTGATGGGTTATTCGCCTTACTGCCCAGAATTGGCACCCAATGATTCTATTCCCAATAATCAAAGATAAGATGCGTGCGGACAACGATTTTTATCGCCTAAAGAAGCGTTCGAAGCGTTCAAAAACCATGTTTTGGAGCTATCATCTTCGGATTGGCAAAAGTGTTTCGATAAGTGGTTTGAGCGTATGCAAAAGTGTATACATCTTAAAGGCGAATATTTTGAAAACCAAGAAAGCAATTTTTAATGAAAAATATTAATTTTTTATTACTTTTTCAAAAAACTTTTACGGCAACCCTCGTAATTGAATGGTTATATACCCCTAAAAAATGAAATCCCTATTCGAATATAACGAACACCAAAAATTTCTACCAATCTGTTTGCCAGATAATTTCTTAATATTTTTAAGCTGGTAATTGGAAATATCCATATTTATCTGTCTGCTATTTAAAATTTTCTTGATGTCAATCAATCCACTTCACATTAAATTAAAATTCCATTTCACTAAATAAAATCGATCAAATTATTATTTTTTGCATTTTCAAATTTATAATTTATTATCATGAAAATGTGTAATTAATCATAATTTTATCTATACAGTTGTATTTTCGAAAATGTATCAAAATCGTAATATCGTACACTTTAATACAAATTGTATTGAACCATATAGAAATTATCTTTATTTCGAAATATGGATGTGCACATAAAAATAAATTTTTAATTGGATTCAAGATTGATCTTCTTCTTATTAATTAACCATGATTTGAAGATTACAATCTGTTGCGATAAAATGATTTATTATTGGATGATGTAACAGTTCTTCTGGTTTAGTTCGATTTCAATTTATTTTTTGGACGGGGAAAACTTGTTAAATCGAGACCAAGAAAATGTTTAATAAGGTTTAGTCGAATAGTGTTCAAATAGATGGCTTCTATTGAACACTTTATGCATATACTAATAATGATATGCACGGCAAATACACTACTATTGGTTTTTATAGGTATTTATGCGGTAGGTATGGTGTGGTGTGACAAGAAAAACACTTTATTTTCTATCCACCTTTTAATTATAATTATATTTTTGTTTATTTCACAGTGGTCAAAAACAGAAAAAAAAACAAAAAAATGGAGGATAAAAGAAGGAAAAGAAAAATATTTCTCGAAACACCACTGAACTAAAATATCGATAATATTCGAGATTCTCGTACAGGGTACTACCATATATTATAAAGTATATATATACGCTACTAAGTGGACCAAAAAAATATTTGACTCTACCCTTATTGAATGTAAAAAAGTTCAGTGCACAATTTTTTTCACTACTACATTCTACCCTTTTCCATACAAATCAAGGTTAAAAAAAACGGTCGAAATTTTTCCATAGAAAAATCGGGTTATGTCCCTTCTGTTTGTATTATATATTCTGTGGTACTACTAAATTAAGTGTAAATTGTATGATCGCTCTTCAATTTGACATTTACAATTATTTATGTCAAAGTGATGCGGTAAACCATTAGATAAGTATTATTAGTCTAATATTAAATAACTTTTATAATATTATTAATAAAATAACAATTTCAGATTACAATTGATTACGCTTATTAACATTAGGTAAGTAAATTATATAATTTAAATAGGGAATTAAATTTAAGGTAGTTTGATGTATTTCAGGTATAATGCAGGCTGCCAACTTTATTGATGATTTACTCACTTCAGGGATGACCCACTTATTTCAGGGATGATCCATTTATTTAAGGGAGGATTCATTTAGATAAATAATTAATTCAAACATACCGCCGCCGTTGACTCATCCGAGTCAAATCCAGGGAGTAAGGCGACCCTGTACATTGGGCGCTCCAGAATGGTTCCATTAGGTAATTTTAAGGATACAATTCGGATGAGCTGATCTTTCCCGGGATGGGTATCACAAATTCTAGCGAGTGGCCATTTGGTGGGTGGCAGATTCTGGTCTCGCAGTAATACGAGATCTCCTTTGGTAAGCTGATGATTCTCTTTATGCCATTTATAAAATTTGTTCAGGGATGTGACATATTCTTGCGACCATTGCTTCCAAAATCCTTGGATCAATTGTTGAATCAATTGCCACCGACTAAGGTGGGACATCTTTATATGTTGAAGGTTGGGTTCCGGTAACATGGTCATCGGCTGCATAATTAAAAAATGTTAAGGGGTAAGGGGATACCATTCGTCATCTTGAAGGTCTCCTAGAGGCCTGGAATTTAATAATGCCTCTATTTGTTTGATAATGGTCAGGAACTCTTCGTATGTACATAAGACCTCTCCAATCACGCGACGTAAATGGTATTTACATGATTTGACTGTGGCTTCCCACAGTCCACCAAATGTAGGGGTTGCAGGGGGGATGAAATGCCACTTGATGTGATTATCCGTACACCATGCTTCAATTTGATTTTGTTGGGCTTCGGTCATAAATAGGGTGTAGAAACATTGGAGCTCTCGTTTTGCTCCAACTAAATTAGACCCGTTATCACAATAAATGTGTTGTGGCAATCCTCGAACGGCACTGAATCGTTTTAGGGATGAAATAAATGTATCCGTGGTCATATCTGTAACTATTTCTAGCGATGTGGCCTTAATTGCCATACATACAAATATAACGAGATACGATTTATAGGATTTAGGTCCACGACGGTTATGGGTTTTAAGCATAAAGGGACCAGCTAGATCAATCCCAACTTCAATGAAAGGTCTAGCTGACTGGTTGACTCGGCAGCAAGGAAGTTGACCCATTAGCTGCTGCTCTGGTTTTGTGTTGAAGCGGTGACAGGTGATACATAGGTGAATGACTCGTCGAATCAAATTTTTAGCTCTTGGTATTGCATATCGTTGTTTTGCCAAGGTTAGGACCAACTTAGGACTGGCGTGCATATTCTTGTAGTGGATTTCTCGAACTATCTGCTCAGTAATGATGTGGTCGTGCGGTAATATAATTGGATGTTTGGCATCATAATTAAGGTTGGCATTCTCTAAACCTCCCCTCATTCGTAGCAACCCATGGTTATCGATATATGGAAATAAAGAAAATATTTTAGATTGTTTTGGTATTGATTTATAATTTAATAACAAATTGATTTCATTGTTATATGTTTCATATTGAATAACTTTATATAAGTAATGTTCAGCATTTAACACCTCATCTAAGGACAACCTTTTGCCCAAATTGCGAATTATTTTTCGCGACTGCAGGTTCTTTTTATATCGTAGGATAAATGCCAAAACGTGTGTTGAAGTTCGTAAATTTGAAAATTTGGATATCAGCCCCGTTACAACTTCATGATGTTGAGAGGTTGAAACAAAAGTGGAAACGATTTGCTCATTTTCCAAAATGTTAATTGTAGGTGAGCTTGAGAGTACTAGTGGGACTTTATGCAAAAACGATGGACCTTTAAACCACATTTCGTCATTAATTAAGTTTTCCGGAATTATACCTCTGGTTGATTTATCGGCTGGATTGTCATTGCTTGGCACAAAATGCCATTGTGAAGGATTGGTGGCGCACATAATTTCCGCAACACGATTTGCTTGAAATGGTTTTAGCACCTTCGGTGGTTTTGACATCCAATGTAATACGATGGTTGAATCAGTATATAAAGAAATTGATGGTTCTCTCGTTAACTTAAGAGATTCTAAGGTTAAATTCAACATTCGGACAAGTAACATAGCGCCGTTTAGTTCCAGTTTCGGGATTGTTAGTGCCTTGATGGGTGCAACTCGTGTTTTGGCCATTATTAGGTTTGTCTTAATATTTCCATCACTTGACACTACTCGAGAATATATAACGGCAGCATAAGCATCCTTTGATGCATCTGAAAACCCGTGTAGTTCCACTCGATCATCAGTTGTAAATAACCATCTGGAAAATTTAACATCTGCCAACAGATCTAACTGACCTCGGATTAATAAATAATTCTGCAAGCTGGTTGGTGGTAACTCGTCATCCCAATTGATGCCTTCTAACCATAGTGACTGAAATAAGATCTTCAGCCCAATCGTAATAGGTGATAGTAATCCCAACGGATCGAATAGGCGTGACGTTTCTGATAAATATGTTCGTTTTTTAATCTTGGATGGTGGCTCTGGTAATGATACTCGGAAGTGGAAATAATCTTCTATTGGATTGTATTTTATGCCTAACACTGAAATTACTTGACTATTATCCGTAATTTCCCATGATATCATTTCGCGATTTTCCGCTTGAATATTCTTCAGAAGTAAGGGATGATTTGCCGACCATTTTCGCATATTAAATCCACCACACTTCATTAGGGAAATTATGTCCTGTTGTACCTTTAATGCCACTTCGAGGCAATCACTGCCGGACATTAGGTCGTCCATATATAAATCCGTTTTAATAATTTGGCTTGCTTCAGGATATATCTTTTCATACTTATCTGCCAAAAAATGTAGTGAAGCGGTGGCTAAAAATGGTGCTGGTGATGTACCGTAGGTTACGGTCTTTAAACGATAATGCGACAATTTAGCTTTGGGATCTTCTCTCCATAGGATGCGATGGTAATCCTGGTCTGGAGCGGAAATGGAAATCTGCCTGAACATCTTCTCAATATCGGCGGAAAAAACATATCGGTATTTTCGGAATCGTAACAACAAATTTATCAAATTATCTTGTATTGTCGGCCCGACCATCAAATTATCATTTAATGAGTAGCCGTTTTTTGATTTGGCGGAAGCATCAAATACGACGCGAACCTTCGTGGTAGAACTGGATTCCTTTACCACGGGATGATGGGGTAAATAAAAAATTTGCTTATGCGGTTTAGATAATTCATCTTCTGGGACTAACTCCATATGTTCTAACTTCAGATACTCATGCAGAAATTCGGCGTAGGCTGCTTTTAATTTTGGATCTTGGTTTAATCGATTCTCCAAGGAATAATATCGTCTCAGAGCTTGCGAATAACTTTCCCCAACTCCGGGTGCATCGACTTTAAACGGCATTTGGACCATTACTTTATTTCCTCGTAATTTAGTAGTTGCATGAAATATGTCAATACATTTTTGTTCTTCTTCGGTTAGAGATTTGGCAGGAGTAATTTCTTCAACTTTCTAAAAACGCTCGATTGCAGCTTCTATACGGTGAAGAATTTTGGTTGACTCAGCATGAGACGATGTGATATCATTTGTATTTTGAATGGAAATGGGTATCTTTGAATTAGATATGATTCCTCCAAGTAGCCATCCGAATTTGGAATTTTGGACACACGGATACTCGTAACCCTTATGAATTTTACCATCCAATAAAACCCGGAAAAATGGTTCACACCCCAACAAAATGTCGACAGTTGCGGGAACATTAAAATCTGGATCAGCAAGAGTTATATTTGTCATATCTTATAGACTTATCAATTAACTCCGACGGTAAATTTGATGATATTGATGGCAAAATAAAAACCTCTACATCCATTTGATAACTATGATCGACTGATGATCTAAGTTTGATGAATGATTTACCTCTTGAGCCCCCAGCTTGTGATTGGTTGATTGTGTTGATGATAATGTTGGATTTACTTCAAGGGATCTTCAGTTGGTTTATAAGACGTTCTTATATGAAATTGTGTGTTGAACCTGAATCCAATAAGCCTCGACAAGTTACCCAGTTGCCATATTTATCTTGGACGGAAATTCTGGCGGTTGGTAAGATAGGAATATTAGGGTTTGTTGCACTGGCGTATCCTTCGGTTCGATTGTTCGGTTTAACTTCATCTTGGAATTGAAACATGGTTAGAGCTGAATGTGATGAACTTGATATATCGGGCTCAGTATCAGTACTGGGAGATGAAACCATGAAGTTCGATTGGATATTCATCTTAGTATTTGGTTGTGTCGTCTTCAATGAATGTTGGGAGTGTTCATTGGTAGTATGCGTAATGGGTACATAATGGAGTAATGTATTATGTCGCTTTGAACATTTATTACAATGCCTTTTATTTTTACAACTTATAATGGTATGTTGATCACTCAAACAATTAAAACAACGTTTTGATTCTGTGATGAAGTCTCGACGTGGATTAATAGGCATCGCTTGAAATTTGGGACAAAGATACAAATAATGGGATTCATTTTTACAAAGAGGACAGGAGGGTTGCTCCCCTATTGAATGAAAGTATTTTGGATGTGATGGTGGACTTGAACTAAAGTTTCCTCTTGGAACGCTATCCTCTAGTGAATTCGTGCGTTTGGTTAGGAATTCTAAAAATTGTTCGATTGTGGGATGGTCATCTTCCGCGGTCTCGTATTTCCACAGCTGCTTCGTGTCCTCATCCAGCTTGTCGGATGCTAAAAGTATTATCCATGGATCACGTTGAACCGCCTTTTCTCCGAGCGCCTTTAATCCTCGAACCGTCTCATCTATGGTATCATAGAGTCTTGTGATATTTGTGGACGATGGTTTATTAAATTTCGGTGACGAAAGAAATTCACGAATGTAGCATTCAACTATGCCTTTCTTTTTGTCGTATTTTTTATCCAAACGTTTTAGTGCTTCTAGATAGTTAGCATCATCGACCCGGAAATGGCAAATTGATCTATATGCGGCTCCACGCAATTGCCCAAGAAGGTATTTAAATTTTTGTGCTGGCGACAGGTTCGTATTCTCATGTACCGTTGAAATAAATATATCGTAAAATGAGTGCCATTGTTTCACATCCCCGTCAAAAAATGGAAGATTCAATCGCGGTAATTTAAAATCGGAACGAAACTCTGTCTGGGTGATATTCGCAAAAACATCGCCATCATCACGTTTAGTTGGTGAAACGGGTGTTAGCGACTTATCTCTAATGAGAACTTGTGTTTTGGAAACGAGTGAAAAATACAATTCGTCAATGACGTCCATTTATGAAACGACCTTGTCATCCAACGCAAAAATATCATCTTCGATAGAGACAAACTGTTTATAAATATCATGGGTTTTGGTTAAACGAACTGCTAATTCATCGTAGGTAGCGCCTGCACCTTGAGTCACGATAAAATTCGTAAATTTGGTAGATTGGCCTTTAATCACACTCTTACGCTTCATTAAGGCATCCATTTTAAATTTGGACTTCAATTGGAATTAACGAAACATTGATCGGATTTTCACTAAACTCTTATTCACTGCACTCTTAAGATTGGTACTAATATTTTTTAAATTGGTTCAAGCACAAATAAATTTGTCAAACTTGAAATAAATTTACTTTAAGGGTTAAGACGCGTTTGAATAAAATTAACGTTAATTAGAAAGACAAAAACAGGTTACCTGGTTTTATAGATTCCCGATTGATGAAATCACAAAATGGTGGTAAAGGT
This sequence comes from Nephrotoma appendiculata, assembly GCA_947310385.1. Lineage (NCBI taxonomy): Eukaryota > Metazoa > Arthropoda > Insecta > Diptera > Tipulidae > Nephrotoma > Nephrotoma appendiculata. The sequence continues at coordinate 145,340,536 of OX371223.1, forward strand.
TGTCCGGAACACGTGTCTCGAATTCAATGGTGGATTTTAATAACTGGATGTTGAGTAACTGGTTTCACTCAGGTTATAAATGGTTGGTTATAATTTCACCGGATAGTGAATATTTATTTCCTCTGATGAATACTGGATAGCTGCTTTCTCACAAAATGGAATTCGCGTTGTAGCGCATCCGGCTCGAAGGACCAAACTAATGTTCAAATAGATGGCTTATATTGAACACTTTATGCATATACTAATAATGATATGCACGGCAAATACACTACTATTGGTTTTTATAGGTATTTATGCGGTAGGTATGGTGTGACAAGAAAAACACTTTATTTTCTATCACCTTTTAATTATAATTATATTTTTGTTGATTTCACAGTGGTCAAAAACAGAAAAAAAAACAAAAAAATGGAGGATAAAAGAAGGAAAAGAAAAATATTTCTCGAAACACCACTGAACTAAAATATCGATAATATTCGAGATTCTCGTACAGGGTACTACTAAATTAAGTGTAAATTGTATGATCGCTCTTCAATTTGACATTTACAATTATTTATGTCAAAGTGATGCGGTAAACAATTAGATAAGTATTATTAGTCTAATATTAAATAACTTTTATAATATTATTAATAAAATAACAATTTCAGATTACAATTGATTACGCTTATTAACATTAGGTAAGTAAATTATATAATTTAAATAGGGAATTAAATTTAAAGTAGTTTGATGTATTTCAGGTATAATGCAGGCTTCCAACTTTATTGATGATTTACTCACTTCAGGGATGACCCACTTATTTCAGGGATGATCCATTTATTTAAGGGAGGATTCATTTAGATAAATAATTAATTCAAACAAATAGGCTTCAATAAAACATTTCGTACTAACTAAAACGTCAATAATTGGGACATATGCGATGACCATCTGCGAAACACAAGCAATATAACACTTAAAAAAGACTGATTTGACCGAATCTTGTTTATTTATTTTGATACCAAAAAAGTCGCGCATAGATCTAAAAGGTGCAGTTAAATTATCTGTACATTTAAATGTACCTGTACCTTAGAACTACGCGCGACCAACCGACGAAACAATTACAAATTCCGAGTCGCCACTGGTTGAATTATGAAGGGACCAAGATTGCCTAACCACCAAAGGTACAGAATTCCACTAACGAAAAGCCCTAATATTGAAGGCTGTTTCCATAACGTTAAAGGTATGGCGGGGGATGCACATCAGACCAGTTCTTAGTGACTGCCCAAACCTAATATGTGCCAAAAGATAGGACGGTCGAAATTGCAATAAGATTTTATAAAGATACAAAAGCCTGTTCTAAGCTCCAGAAAAATTGGAAACGAAATTCCGAAAAGCTCAAAAGCAGATCTACAAACGTAATATTATAACCTGAGAGAAAAAATAAATCTTATATGCATGTATTAAAGCAAAGGTTTAACCAACCACGATTACTCATGGAAGTGCACTAAAATACTAAATCACCTAATGTAATGAAAGACCAACGAGTTGTTGAATTTGTAGTGGAGGTGAAATGTACGTAAATCTTTGACCAAGTGTTACTTACGCAAAACAGCCCAAACTCGAGAGATAATGGTATTAACATAATAATCCCAGTAAAAGGACCGCTAAAGACGATCGAAGCGAGAAATTGGGAGAAATTTGGAAAACGGTAGAAGACCATCCCCATATTTTAAGAGGGGTTAATCTCCATATGGTTTGTGTTAGCCCAGAAAGAGCTAACAACGGAAAAAACAACGGTCCAAAAATAGTACCCTATTTACACCATTTTGGGACGGTAAGAAAGAGAAATGCTTGTCATCAACGGAGATACACTCGGAACCGTTGGTAACGAATGAACTAAGTTAACAGCAGAGAGAGACAATTTAAAGTGCAAGTCGAGTTTAGCTAATAGGATGCTGTGGTCGATGCCATCGAATGCTTTACTGAAGTCGAGAAGGAGCAAAACAATAACTTTACTCTGATCCATGTTCCTCCGAGCTATTCAGTGATGTTCGTTAACGTAGTGCTGTGGAAGTCAGTATTCCATATCGTAAGATTGATAAGAATAAACCATGGTAAATGCTGCTGGCTAAAATTTCTGTGTTGATTATGTTTCGTAATTTTTTTAACGTGAATGGAAGGTATCTCAGTTTTTTATTAAGTTTTTTGAGGTGTTCGTCCCAGCGCAAATGACCATCAATTGTGACTCCGAGGTACTTTGTATGATTAGTCCTCTTTATGAGCTCCTCCAGTATACGTGAACGGGATTTATTGTATTGGTGGTATCGCATCTATGTTTGATCCAAACAAAATGAATTTTGTTTTATCGATGTTGACTGTCAGCGAGTTATTGGAGAACCAGTTCTGGATTGTCGAAAATTCCTACTTGCATTTTTTCAAACACTTCCTCCCAATTTTTCCCTTCAAAAATTATTGATGTATCGTCAGCATAGTGAAACAGTTTGCTGTCGGCAAACAGTTTCAAAAATAATATCCCTATTCACATTACAGAGCCTAGTATACCGCTAACATTTTTGATGTTGAGAGAAAGACGTCTCGCCCAATGCCCAATGCCGTCCTCGCTCGCGAGGGAGCTAAGGAGGGGGAACCGTGAGTACCATCAATAGCAGATGGCCTACTCTTTCGGCGCGAGCCACACAAGATCCGCTGATTATTCGGCCCCTACCACATTATTATTGGCAAGGTGTCCGATTAATCAAAAAAAAAAAAAAAAATCTATTGTTAAGTAACGGTGCGGGGCCACGGGTTAGTAATTAGAAAGGTGCTTGGCCATGCATCTTGTTACTATACTAGTCAACAGCGGGAATTTCCGACGAAAAACGCCACACGAAATTCCTTGGTTACTAGTACAGCCTGGACCGGTTGTATGTTAGTTCTGTTGTTTGTTTTTCTGTGAATAAAAAAAAAATTTGTTAGTTTATACTCACCACGTTAGTACAACAATCCAAAAAAAAAAAATAAAAAAAAAATCGACTCTTCTTTGACTTTGCCCTTTTTTGTACTCTCTATTTATTGATTTACAGATATTTTCTATCTATCGAAAAAAAAAAAATTGTATGATGAACCGTCGACTGCCACCGTCTGCCTCCTCTATCTCATTTCAAAGTTTACGATAGGTTAGGTTAGGTTAGGTTAGAGTGGCTGCTATCGCACACTTAGGCCAATAATGGCCCATTGTGATACCACAGGATCCAATCTCTCCTTATTCCCGCTGAAACCAACCAGAGCTACTGATGTAGCGTAAAATATCTCGCACTCCACAGCCCGCGAGTTCAGAAAGGCTCTCTATGTTGTACACACCCAAGTACTTACGTCTTTTGTATGATAGTGCCGGACACGAGCATAGGAAGTAAACTAATGTCTCTTCCTCCTCTTCGTCCATACATTTTCTACAAAAGTTATTCGTCTCTAGAAACAGTCTTCTCGCATGTTCCCTAAAAAGACAGTGTCCTGTTAGTATCCCTACGACCAAATCTCGTTTTCAAGTGCCTTGGAGTGCCGCAGGTCCAGTTTTGGCCAAACTTGTTTTGCTACTCTGCACGTGAGAGTGTTGGTCCACCTCCCATCTGTCAAGGCAATTGCCTTTTTACTGAGCTCTGATTTGAGCGCTGCTATAGGCCTCCCCAGACCTGCCCTTTCCGGTTAAATCTGGAGAGTCGTACCGTACCCAGCTAGTTCGTCTGCCCTGCAGTTTCCCGTGAAGTCCGAGTGACCAGGGACCCAGATCATCTGGATACTGAAATACTCGCTCATCTCATTAAGAGATCCAGCGCCACCCGTGACTTCAGAGAAACCGCCTCTAGTGACCCGATGTGACGACTTTCCCTATCGCCACCACTTCAGCCTATGGGTACACGCTGCAGTAGTCAAGGAGACGAACAGAAAAATTAACATTGAGCTTCTCACAGAAGACTCCGGCTCCTACTTTGCCGTCTAGCTTAGAGCCGTCCGTGAAAAATTTCAGTGCCTCGTTTTCCCGTATTGATCCGTTCCTCCAGGATTCCCTAGAAGGACAGATGATCCGGAAACCTATATCGAAGCACAACGTTGGTGTAATATAATCTAGATTCACCAGTTCTTCCCTTAGTGATCTAACTATCGTCGAGTGTCCCGCCTGGAGACACTTCCACTGAGAGACAGCCGAGAGCCTTGTAGCCACATTAGCTGCCATCTGCTTACCAAAAAATTCGATTGGAATAAGGTGGAACATAACCTCTAAAGCGCGTGTAGGTGTTGTCCTAAGCGCCCCGCTTATAAGCATACAGGCCGTTCTTTGTACCTTCTCCAACATCCTTATGTAGGTTACCTTTTCCAGAGCTGGCCACCACACGCCCACCCCGTACATCAGCACAGGCCTTACCACTGCGGTATAGAGCCAGTGTACCAGCTCTGGTTTCAAACCCCATATCTTCCCTATTGCGTTTCTACAAGAGTAAATGGCTACATTAGCCTTATTCACCCTTTCTACAATGTTAGGCTTCCAGCTGAGCTTACTGTCCAAGATTATGCCCAAAAATCTCGCTCTGTCAGCAAAAGCCAGTCTAATGCCGTGCACAGGAAGGCTAACTACCGGAATTTTATATTTCTTAGTAAATAGTACCAGCTCTGTCTTGGACGGGTTGATCTCTAATCCGCATTTGCCGGCCCATTTCGTAACGATCAGGAGTGCATTCTGCATAACATCCCTAATCGTATCCAGATATTTGCCTGAGACACCTATCGCTACATCATCTGCATACGCTACAACCCCCATCCCCTCTTTCTCCAGTTCCAACAGCAATCCATTCACCACTGCACTCCAAAGAAAGGGGGACATCACTCCTCCCTGCGGAGTTCCTCTAACCACCCGCCTTCTAATGGTGGACTCTCCCAGTTCCGAGATAATAATCCTGCTTACCAGCATCTGATTTATCAACCTACTTATAGGATAATCCACCTTCAAAAATGACAATCCTTCCATGATCGCCTCCGTTTTAACATTATTAAAGGCACCCTCAATGTCGAGAAATGCTACCATACAGAACTCTTGCGAGTAAATTGACTTCTCAATCATGCGTACTAGATCGTGCAGAGCTGTGTCCACCGACTTTCCCTTACAGTACGCATGCTGAGACATTGCCCAATTCCTCGGATCAACTTTTGTTCGAATAAGTACGTCTATCAATCTTTCCAAGGTTTTCAACAGAAAGGATGATAGAGTTATAGGTCTCAGGTCCTTTGGATAAGCCTGTGAGCTTTTTCCCGATTTCGGGATAAAAACCACTCTGACCTACGTCCATTTCCTGGGAATATAGAGCAATTGCAGACATCCCCTGAAGATAACCTCCAGCCAGGGGAGGATGACCGCAGAGTTCCTTTGGATCTCTGCTGGTATAATCCGATCCGGGCCCGCCGATTTATAAGGCTTAAAACCGTTCAGTGCCCACAGGATTCGTTTCCTGTCCACGATGCCATCCACATCTGTTAAAGGTGTTCCTCGATGAGCTCCAGGCTCCATCGAGTCATTAATGCTTCCCGGAAAATGGGTCTCAATGAGAAGCTCCAATGATTCCGCAGTTGAAGCTGTCCATAACCCGTCCGGCCTAATTAAGTAACTAGGACTGGTTGGGCTAGTAGATAGAATTTTCCTTAGGCGAGAAGTCTCGGAGACCTCCTCCATTCTACAACAGAAGAGTCTCCAAGACCCCCTTTGTGCCCTCCTCAACTCTTTTTTGTATTTTCTCAGGTCTTTCTTATAGGAATCCCAATCTCGATTTTCCCTGGTGTTCTTAGCCTTATTAAAGGCTGTCCTACACGCTCTCCGATAGTTTCCCAACCCCGTGGTCCACCATGTCAGTTTCTGCCTGCCCCTAGGCTTTATTAGGGGGCACGCAGCATTAAATGAAAGATTGCATGCCTTTGTGACAATATCAACCATGCCATCTAATTCCTCTACTGTCGCCGGAAGTCCAGGAACCTCCAGCGGCAATAGTTCCTTCAACACCTCCCCATATTTGTTCCAGTTTGTCTTTCTGGGATTCCTGAAGGCTTTCCGGGCAACAGGTTTGATGTTGAGGTTATATGTAATATATCGGTGATCAGAGAATGAGTGCTCTTTCGCCACTCTCCACCCACTGATCATATCAAAAATTGTTTCTGACGCACAGGTTACATCTAGAACCTCCTGTCGATTTCTAACAATGAATGTTGGTTCACACCCAATATTGCAAACTACAAGGTTAGTATTTAATAAGTAATCAAAAAATAACTCACCCCTTTCATTAATGTCTGTGCTTCCCCAGATTGTGTGATGCGCGTTTGCATCACATCCAAGTATCACACTTACCTTTTTCTGACCTGCTTCCCGGATCAGTTCCCCCAGGTTGTCCGGTGGAACCTCCTTCTGGCGATCCATGTAGGCTGAGGCTAGCCATAGTTTTTCACAGCCTACCTCAGCGCTCACCGCCGTAACGTCCCCGCGCTACTAAATTGTGGAAGAAGAAAAATATTCAAATTATTTTTCGCTAAGATACACGATCTGATCTTTTCAGAGTTGCTTGAGTATAATAATTTATACCTTTTCATTCTGAGGCCACAGATCCTGTTATTATTAATCCAAGGTTCTTGGATTAACACCAAGTCCTCATCTGACTTAGTCAGTCTGAGCACGAGAGCTGCCGAGGCAGCCTTCGTGTGGTGCAGGTTTATTTGTACAATGCTAACCATTGTAATCTACCTTACTCACCACTTCATGCACTCCCTGCATCAGGATAGTATCATTTGGCTCGTTGGTTTGTTCGCAAACCCCCTCTCGTCGTGTGTTCGACGGGTTACCCCCATCGGACTTCAGAGAGAGGAGGCTGCCTCCCATCACCAACTTCACTTCGTCCGAAATATCAGAACTGCTACTCTGGTCGGCCTCAGCTCGCTTGACCGTTTCCTGCCGGGTCCGTTCTACGTCGCCCCCAGGCTGGTCTTCCGCGCCCTTATCGACCTCGTCTTTCCTATAAACTTTAAGAGTGATCGACCCGAAACCGAAGTTGATCACTCCCTTAGATCTAGCAAGGGAAACCAAGGATTCCTTATTGATCAGCATGATTGCCAATCTAAAGCCCTCCTTGGCCTCTTCCTGCTTCACAATCCTCCATCCTTCCGTTGGAAGATCGGGATTACTGGTTTGGATAAAATCAATGTTCTCCTCTGGCTTATCCGGCTCGGTTGGTAACCAGACGCGTGCCCTCGGTCTGCTCGGGATTTCCTCTCTGCTGACTGCTTCAAGCCTCGCGCCCGGCCACACCTCGCCTACCTCGGTCACTGCCCTTTTATAGAGATCGACCGATCTCTGATCCGAGCACGCAGTTAGCTTAACGCGCCCTTGGTGCCATCCCGCATCTCTGCAGGACGGGGGGGATCCCGGATTTTCTCTCAGGATCCTCAATAAAATGGAGTTTAGTGCATTATACACTACCCTTCACTTTTCCGACGTGATACTCCCATTTTCCTGACCTTTGTCAATGACGGCTAGCACCAGCACGTGCTCCTTCAGGATTTCACTGAATAATTTCAGTTTCTGCTCCTTAGGAGCACCCGACGTCATGTCTGCTTGCACTTTACTGCCTTCTGCTTCAAGCTCATCTTGGGACCTCTGTCTTTTAGACACAAGGACCCTCTCCGAGCTATCGCAGCCAGCAATTTTCTTAGCCCATGCTACAGATTTGTTACAGGCTGGCTACTGCCAACCTGCAAATTTCACTAAGCGCATGCAGAGGCCTCCACGGTGATTTTTTGCCGGCTACGTTCTCAGGGAGAAGTGCTAAGGTCGTGGGGTTTGAGGCTTGCATGACGCTCCTGGCTTACACCGTGATCATACAGAAGGTTAGGGGAACGCAAATAATAATAAAACCGAGTTCCGCCGAAATTCGTCGGCCGGAACCTGAGGAACGAACACAACAAAATTATAAACCGGTAGAGGTGCCTTGGTGCGCGCATCCATTCGAATTCAAACAGGGCAAAGCCCCGGTTACGAAATTGGATGCGGGCACCAAGGAACCGCAAACACTAAACCGACACAGAGGGAGTCTCCGCTCCCATCATACCGACCAAAAACTTAGTAATTCATTTCACTATAGGAAAAAAACAACAACAAAACAAAGAAAACCTTCCCGAAAAAAACAGAAAAGGAGGGAACGAGAAAGAGGGAGCGAGAGAGAGAACAGCAATGCGCATCGAGCGTGCACTTGCTGTGCGGCGCTCGATTACAAAATCCAAAAATTTAAATTAAAAAAAAAAATTTAAGAAAAAAAATAATGGAAAAGAAATATAAAATAAAATAAACAAAAAAAAATCGTACCTTAATATATATAACAAATAAAAAAATGTTGCGGCCTTGAGCGGCCATCATGCCTCAGGTGGCCTTGCCACACCCGGACCGTTGCGGTGCCTTTCACCGATACCAAAACGAACCAATAGCCGGTTGGCCACCGGTACCGTTGCGGGGCCTTTCCCCGATACCAAAAAAATCGAATAAATCGAATAGCCGGTTGGCTATCCGTATGTTGCGGGGCCTCTCCCCGATACCAAAAAAAAACGAATAAATCGAATAGCCGGTTGGCTATCCGTATGTTGCGGGGCCTCTCCCCGTTACCAAACTGGGTTGCGGCCTTAGTGCCGTTAAGTTGCGGGGCCTCTCCCCGATACCAATAACAAAAATGTACAACTGGCCGGCTGGCCACCTGCACGTTGGGGTTGTACACCAAACCCGTAAAATATTTTGTTTGGCGTCCTCTCGCCGTTATGGTGTTAAATGCCGTTGATCGTGGGCGTTACCAAAACCGTAAATTCAAATTTTGCAAAACAATTTTTATGGTATACGCCCGCTTTCTAAGCACCGTGTAATTTTCTGGCTTCTACAAATACCACCACTATGCTCCAATTCACGTATTATATAATTCCGGGTGCTTGAATTATTTTAATTACACCTCTTCCTTCCTTGCACTGAAGGCTCAAGAAAAATGTTACACCACCCTTGCCTCCATCCAAAACACAAAAACCAACATGGATATTTTTATTTCCAAATCATTAATAAAAAATTTCTTCTTTTGTACTTTATTTATTTGTGTTTTTTTTTTTTTGTATAAGGACCAAAAACCAGAGTTTGTGAATTAAATTTACACAACTCTCAACAATATATTTTTTTAGTTACCTTTTGGTAGAAAATCACAAATTGTCTTTTTAATTACTCAAATTTTAACAAGATCTAAATTTTCACTGTATAAAAATCACTACTCGAATAATCCAAAGCAAAAAAAAAATTTGAGCGCCGCACAACTCGTAAAACGTTTTAGAAGAAATTAATCTCTCTTCTCTGTCTCTCCTTTATATCAAATTTTCGTTGGTACAAAAGAGAGACATATAAGAAAAAACATTTTTTCCAAAACGTTTTACTTTGCACACACTCGAAGCGCATTGTTCTCTCTCTCCCGCCTTCTCTTCACCTCTGCGCCACCAAACGATGGGGAACAAAACAAAAGTCGCGGGTGCGTTCAGCGCACAATTTAACAGACAAACACAGAGGTGAATAAAAACATAAGAGAAGATGGGCGAAATGAAGACAACAACCGGGGTGAATATAATAACACAAAAATCGTCGTTGCGACCATACAGTCGTAACAGATTCCTTCTGCGCAACTGTAAGCTGCCCCTCAGGGGTCGCAGCCAGTTTCTACAGAACTCTAAATGCCGACCGTCTCTTTCTGTACCGTCGTTTTGCTGGGGGGATCTCTCTCGGTCCGCCGCTTTTCTGTTTGGCAGTTCCGCTTCCACCTGACTTCGATGCCATGGTGTTGCTTACCTCTGCCTTAGTTGAGGGAGCCCCATCTTTCTGGTTAGAGTTACTCCCCTCTATAGTACTTTCCGGTTTTTGGTGGGTACCGGTCCCCTTGTTTTTATTATTTTGTTCAAAATCTTCCATTTATTCCCACGAGTATCGGATAAATACGTCCACCTGCGCAGAGATCCGTATACGCAGGTAAGGCTAAATACAACTGGAGGTCGCCAGGTATCCAGAGGGCTCCGTTCACGACTGGGCTTTGTTAAATGGGCCCCCAGTCTAGTCGATCATCAGCACGGGTAGCATAACACTTTAATCCAGCCCATTGGCTCACCGAGTACCCCGCCTTCCACGCCCCCGCCCCTCCAACATCCACCCACTCATTCACCCATCTATATGGATATCCCAAACAAATGGGACCCATTTCATTCAGGGGATTACCGTTTATAGGTTTCCCTACTCACTACCTGGAGGCTCGAGAGCGCAGGGAGACGTGACGCTCAGTTCACCGTGGTTGTGGTCGATGGTTTTATGGCGCCATCAGTTCGCCTTACCCTACTGGGTATCATAGGCACTCAGAATTTAGTGAACAGAGGTTAACCACTCCCCCGTTCTCTGAGACTCTCCTTCCAGCAGAGCTGCGGTTGGGGACGGCTTATTTAATTCATCGCTAACCTACCTATCGATAGGTCGTTCACAATCCACCACCTGTGACCCCCCCGATAGCTGCAGCTCGCCACGGGAAGTTTACGATAACAAAGTACCCATTCATGTTTACAATTTTAGAATATAAACGTTAAGCAAATCGAAAAGAAAACAAATGTGAAAGTACAGTAACAATTAAAAAAGGAAAAAGAAGAATCAAAATATATTAAATAATATAAATAAAATTAAAAAAGAAAAACTTGCGGTTATTATTTATTTGACCACTATTTGCCCTTGACTGAAAATGTCCAACTATTCCATCGGTTGAAACTGCTTCGCTTCGCCGCTCCGTTCATAGCTGCTTCGCACGTGCACCCCAGATTTTTAGATTAATTTAAAAAAACTGTTTCGATATTTATCACAGAGAACTTCCAGTACCAAACAGATTACCAATTTCTTTTTGATTGGTGGATAAATGACGCTGACGGTAAAGAAGCGAGCCACCGAAATCTCCTTTACTAGGCAAAATTCGTCGGTTTTATTTTCGTTATACCAGTATCATGCTCGTTTTATTCGAATGCTTTGTGAATGTGATGTTGTTGTTATGTTTTACGACGGGCATTTACTCAGTAGTACTTTTATGATCTTGTTTTTTTATTTTATTTTGTAGGTATATTACTTTTACAATGTTTGTACTATTTTAACTGTTTTCTCATACCTGATAATTGTGGACCCAATCAGTTTATAAAGATTGTATAACACGACCTTCATGAAACAACTAGCATAACGCAAACAAAATAAATTCGAATACTTAATGTCATTAAAATTATTTTATTACCAAAAACAAAATGTTTAAGCATAATTTTCAGTGGTCGATCACCGCAATTAATTTATAAACGAAAAGTAATATAACCTGAGTTATATTTAATTGCAAATTGTTTTTTTCTTTTTAATTTAAGAATTTAACTATGCACGATCACCTGAACAGTAAAAAAGTACTTTTTGATTAGCTATACATGTATGCACGGTTGTGAAGTTTTGTGAAGTTTTTCCTAAACTTCCGAGTTATTCCTAAAATCAACAACAACTACTAAAAACTCCAGAGTATTGGTAAAACTGCGTACTAACGAATAAATTCAAAACAACGTATTAAGAAATAATAAAATTTTATTAATACAATCGAAATTTGTGAGGTGAAGTAGAATTATAAGTAAAAAATATATCAAGAAACAACTATTAAATTTCTGTAATCAGATAAAACTTCGCACTTAAGATAGACGATTTTTGAATAAGTTAACATTTTTTCTATAGAGAATTATCATATATCGATATTCCCTGAATTCTCCTGGTTTTCCTAAATACCGGCCATCCTAACGGAAACTTGTTTTCGGTTAGTCACGATCTACTCTAACAGATAATAAGTGATTTAACAGAAAATAAGCGATTGCGTAAATCGGACCTTTAGCCGGAAGTCCTCGATTTGACTACTGCGTAAGGTAGGACGTGAAAAGGGAACTGCGAAAGAGTTGGGAAGGCCCCAGAATAGATTGCAAAAATTAAAAAAAACATATTTCCTAAACTAAAAAGATATATTTTCACCAATTGTGACATTTTATTTATTTGTATTTCATTTTATGTCCTATTGCAATAACATTCCTTGCACTTTTTGTGATAAAATATGTACATGTGGGATTTTATCACTTTTTGATGAAGGAATACTATTTGTAAATACATACATAATATTATTTCATCTTCAAATAAATTTATTTTGTCAGCGGAATAGATTAAATCATATTCGATATCCGTCGATCGAAAACCTTAATTTCAAAGGTATAAGTTTCAAGATATATAGCGTTATAAGCTTTCGTCGTCAATACAATTTTAATTGTGGGATTTCCTTTTTTTATGGTCCTGTTCAAGATTAGCCAAATATAATGTATTTTAAGAGTAAGTTAATCAATTGAATGTTTAGTGTACCTTTATATTATATAATAATATATGTTTAGGTACAATAAACGTTCAAATGATGCGTTTATATATTTTGGAACAATGGACAAAGTACAATCGAAACGCCTACTAAAATGTAGCGAATGTCTCAAATACTAATAATTATCAAAATTAATCTGTAGCTATAATTTATATCATAAAATTTTGGGTCTCCCGTCTCCATCGTAGGTGAAAAAGCGAACTATACCCATCCAAAAATTATACCGACCATTTCATCTCAACCTAACAATAGCCGTGTTTTATTATTAGAGCACTATCCGGCCGCCGGCGCCAAATTAAAACAAAAACTAATTTCATCCATAAAACAATCAACAACAATTATCACCTGAAATATACTAATTGACATTTATTTTGACATGACGTTCTAAAGAAGAATTATGTTGCTGCGTTTTTAATTTTTATGGTAAGATTAAGTTTCTAATTGTTTTAGGGGTTTACAAAATAATGGCCTTTTCAAATTTCCCATTGAATTTGGATAGCGCTCCCGATAGTGGCTCCCGATAAATCGGTAGAGCAAAATATTTATATTTCGATTTTTAGATGAAAAGTTGAATGAAAAATCTTAGTTTAGAGTTAAATAAATTAATTAGAGCAAAAATAACGCACTAAATATAAGTTTTGACATAAAAAATGGGGTCCTCCGGAAAAATCTATTAGGCGCTAATAAAAAAACACGGCAAATATTAAACTTAAACCATTAAAATCTCAACGGTAATTTTTTTGTAAGCGTACCATATTTTATTTATTTTTTAAACAGAAGAACTAAATATTTCGAGTACAAAAATTTAATGCAATTAAGTATAATTTTGTGATGCAGAAAACTATCAAAGCGCGATACGGTACGCAATATCCATTTTCCTGCCTGCCATCACAATTGCGTGGGTAAGACAAAAGAATCATGTGAAACATTTATTTTTGTATGTTTTTTGGACCAACTTGCACATTTGTGCATTCTACTTAATTCGTTTTCGTCCGAACAATAACACTATTACTAGAATAACAATAAAATAATTAATATGTTATCAAAAATAAATAATTAATAGTTATGTTTATTATGTCATCAAATTATTGTGTTTTTTTCGAAAATGATTACGATTTAACTAAGATCGGTTGAAATCCGGAAGACGATACAACCTGTAATTTTTTACATATACAGTGCTGGGAAAAAAAATTGGGCAAATATATTTTATTGCAAATTGGAGTCTTTTTTTGCTAAAATTACAAAACTTTTGAACGCATTTTGCTTATTGTTTCATTTTAAATAAATATATGACGTAATTTTTTGAAAAAAAAATGTACTTGCAATTTAGGGTAAGAAACCCCGAAAAATGCCAAAATATTCAAAATACGTTGATTGGAGTTAAAGTAATGGAATAAATTAAACACTTGTTTTTTATTTTATTTTTTTGTTTTTTATTGATTTAAAGAAGTTCTATCTTTAATATTATTATTTCGGTGGACCGCAATAAGCTTTTGTTACAGCGACCCACCTCCGATGTTGTTAAAGCGGCCCACCTCTGATTTGATACATTTTTCAAAGTCGTAGGAGGTATGGATTCCCAAATCGTCTTCAACAAACTTTTTAGAGCTTGACTCGATTCTGGGCGCTTTCTTGCTACTTGTAGCTTCATTATAGACCAAATATTTTCAATGGGATTTAAGTCTGGACTATACAGGGGCCAGCTTAACACATCGATACTTCTTTCTTCGAAGTACTTTTTAACCTTTAAATGAAAAGATAAGAAAAAAAACTAGTTTTTAACAAATTATTTATGTTTATCTGAAAGCCAATTTTTCTATCTACAATTCAAATTTAATAACTCACAAATTTGGCGGTATGGCACGGAGCGTTGTCCTGTTGAAAAATAAATTTGCAAGTCTCGCCAACAAGCTTTAACACAGAATGCTCAAATTCGTTGTGAAGGACCTGCAGATGAACAGCTGCTGTAATGCCTAAACTAAGGAAGCACAATCGACCGGTTTCATTTCCAGAAAAGCATCCCCAGACCATAACTCCTTGATTTTACGGTGGAAGTCTTAAAAACTTTCGTTGCCAAGCCTCTCGCCCGGTTTTCTTCTTACGAGAATTCTTCAATCTCCAACATACAGCTTGAATTTTGATTCATTGGGGGAAAACGCACCACTCCACATCTCTGGAGTCCAAGAAACATGCTCCTGGGCCCATAGCAAAAGTTGTTTTTTCACTGGTAATGAGAACTCAGGCTTCTGGACTGGTTTGAGTGCTCTCAAACCAGCTTTAACAAGTCTTTTTCTCACTAAGCTGGCTGAAAATTTCTTTTCCCGTTGCTCGCTCAACATCCCGTCTTATGTCCGATGAAGTTCTAAAACGGTTCCGATGACATTATAGTATTATGAAACGATCTTCCACTGGCGTTGTCTTTCTGGGTCTTCGGGAGCTTTTTTTTCTTTGTGTACTGCCCATCTCTCGCAATTTTTTAATATTCCACGCGACAGTACTTTTAGGAATGTTTGAACTTTCTGCTTTTTCCGCGTGGTTAAATTTTCTCGTGCCCAAAGCAACATATTGCTTCTACACTGCTCACTAACTTTTCCCATTTTTTTAAACTAAAATTGCACTTTATTCTTTATTTGACTAGAATCATTTACAGAGTAACTTAATCTTATAAAATATGCACTATTTATACTCAAAACATAAATTACAGGCAAACAAATATCTGTACCCTAATATCAGCCAAGAACGGTAGGCGTAAAATAAAAAAATTGCTTGACCAATTTTTTTGCACATCAGTTGCGGGGTTGTACCGGAGCAATAAAAGCAAAAGGCGGTCCACCAAAATATTAATATTAAAGATAGAACATCTATAATTCAATAAAAAACAAAAAAAAAAAATTAAAAACAAGTGTTTAATTTGTTCCATTACTTTAACTCCAATCAACGTATTAAGAATATTTTGGCATTTTTCGGGGGTTTTCCCCTAAATTGCAGGTAATTTTTTTTTTTTTTCAAAAAATTACGTCATACATATATTTAAAATGAAACAATAAGCCAAATGCGTTCAAAAGTTTTGTAATTTTAGCAAAAAAAGACTCCAATTTGCAATAAAATATGTTTGCCCAATTTTTTTCCCAGCACTGAACATTTGTTGGTTGGACTTAAATTGAAGCAAAAAAATAATTTTGCCTGGTAGGAAAAGGGATATGGTACAAAGTGCGATATTTCAAAATGCGATATTTCAAAAAGCGATATGGCCATAAAATTTCATCATAAAAATGAATGAACATTTTATTAAATGAAACATTAATAATTTTAAAATATCTAATATTAATAATATTTGATGTGGTGCAAATACATATCGTCTTTTTTATTAGGTTCAAAATAGAAATTTCAAAAGTACGATTATTACTTGTTGTTGTAAGCAAGGTTTGGAATTTCCAGTTTTAAACTAATTAAAAGGATAATCCATTCTAATTTTGTAAAGGAAACAAACTAAACAAGAAAAAAGGAAGAAAAGGAAAAAACATTAATTTCTTGAGCCAAAACTTGTATTATAATACAATATTTTTCCTTTCTTTCATTAAACGCCTACAATATTTCTTAAGTCACCCTTTCTGAGTATATTCCACCTGAGGTTTCTCAGGTAAATAATTTTTTATCATTAAATTATTACTGATATCGAACAAAAGCATTCGTGTCCAATATATAAAGGGTAATTTATTAAAGATTAGAAGAAAATTTTCAAAGTGTCCAAACTACAATATAAAGAGGTTGTCCCATATACAGAGTATTTTTATCATTTTTTTAATAATAAATATATGAAATTTCAAGGGACTAAATGAAAGTGTCCAAAATACAGAAATGTCCAACATTGGAGGTTTATATAAAATTCAATTTTGCATTCAATTTGCAATCCTAAGTGCCTGGGACCAAAGATTCAGGGAATATCGATATACCATTATTCTCTATATAATGTTCAACTAGTAGAAGCGGACAATTGAAATTGTCCGACAAGCGCTCGATAAAATAGAAAAAATGCAACTGACGGACGGACAGAGATGTAAAACCTCTGAAACAACTAAGGTGCTAATACAACAAATTAGCCCAATAGAATCTTAAGCAAATCAAAAAAAAATTACAGAAACTAGTTTTGAAATAACACTCTTTTTATTATAGATAAAAGTATGCCTAGAATAATAATTGAAAATTCAAAAAAAAGTAGACAGCCGCATCTGTGTGACCTCTATTTTTAGAAAAAGTTGAATAACTCGAAAGCTACTTGACCTAGATTTCCCAAATTTTAAATGTGACCTTTTTAGAGTAGTATCTATCTGTGTGCAAATTTTGAGCTCTCTGGTATGTATAGTTTTTGCTGTGATAGTGCCAACAAACAGACGGCCTAAGTCTTTGTATAAGCTTGCTCGCAAGAGCGAGAGTTACGTATCCCTCACAATCATCAAGAACATTGCATATAATCAAAGTAACCTAATATTACATTCTCAAATTGTTATCTATAGCTTAATATTATTGTTATGAGAAAATTATTGTTTTGATATCGTTCTTCCAACGATATCACAATATCATATTATTGCCTTTTTGCTTTCCATTAAATATTGTATCAACTAAATTTAAAATTAATATATTTGTAACAGTGAAACAAATAACACACTTATCATAAAATTGTATTTACATTTTATTTAAAAAGTTTTCAATTAATAAATAAAACACTTAGAGCATATAGCTCTAAGTTTTAAAAAAATAAAATATTTCAAAGTGTAATTACATAACTGGCGCAGTTGGCAGCGGATATTTTTAAATATCTGGCCTACGACGAAACTGCATAGCGAATGTAATCGTGTTTCTAGTGAATACATATTTTTGTAATGACTAAAGTATATAGTCAATTAGTGCTAGATACCGTTACGTTTGCGGATTAATGTTCGCGGAAACTATCAAACGAACATTGAATAGTTATCCATATAGTTAAGTGAAATAGAATAAAATAAATTAAAATTGAAAAAAAAGTGAAAATTAATAATTTAAATTAATAAGAATTTTTCATAAAATTAATGTAATTAATGGTACATACATAACCAAAAAGAAACCAAATAATAAAAATAAAAAATTATAAAAATAATAAGACGTACTGGCGTATATACCAGAACAGTGAACAATAAAATAAATAAATAAGAAAAAGAGGCTAAGGAAGAAACCGACAATCATCAATCGAATTATAATACGTGAGATGAAGGCATATCAGATCATCGTTATAATTAATTTATGGTAAGTGACTGTTATTGATATATTCTTTTGATTGTCCAAAAATTCCTCTAAACCTTTCCATCTTGAAATTGATATTAAATAAATAGCATATTGAAAAAAAAAATATTACTCGAAATAATACTATAAAACCCTTTTTAACAATAGTTATATGTTAGAATTAGACACAATAACAGACATTTTTGAGAAACTTAACATTAATAATAAAGATAAAATGGCAGAAGATAATTTAGATATTTTGAAAATCCCCGATGCGATTAAAGAAATACCAAGATTTTCAGGCAACAAACATGAGTTGCGTAATTTTGTAGATCATGTGGACGAAGTAGTTAACATTTGTGATCCACTTTACCCCAATATTAACCAGAAAAAGTTATTAACACGAAATATTCGCAGTAAAATTACTGACGATGCTAGTAATGTGCTCGAAATGTATAGTGCAAGTAGCACATGGGCGTTAATGCGTTCATGTCTAATAGATCATTATGCAGACAAAGAAAGTGAAGCAACATTAATTAAAGAATTAAATTCCTTATCGCAAAGATCAGACGATATAGACCATTATTTTGCAAATGTTTCAAGCATCGTGAACCGCTTAAATTCTTGGTTAGCAAATAATACTCCTGTAGAACAAATTCCACAAGTAACACTGGCAAAAAAGGAATGGTATTTACAGTTAGCTTTAACTTCTTTCCTTACTGGACTTAGAGAACCATTAGCAACCATAATTAGAACGAAAGACCCCAAAACTTTACAACAAGCTAGAAGTCTCTGTCTAATAGAACAAAATTTCCATATTCACAAAAAGATTTAACTATCCGATAATTCATACAAAAAACCCATACCTCTTCCCACATCAAAATTTAATTATAGTGGAACTGTACCAAAACCGTTATACAATATTCCTTCAAAAAATTATATTAACCCTAATTATAATTATAACCAACCATTCTTGCGTAGAACACCACCTCATTATTATAACCATCGCCCTTTTACAAATCAAAATCCTAATAATTATTTCGCTAATACAAGAGGATTACCTCCAAAACCCCCAGCTAGACCAGAATCTATGGATATATCTAGTAATCCCGATCCATTTAAACAACCTACAGTTTTTCGAAATCCCAATTACCAGAAACCCCAAAATTATCCAAATCAAATAACTAGACAAAATTTTATACACACTGGAGCTCCAAAATTCCAACATAAAGAATTGTTTAACATTGACGGAAAACCAATTTATCAAGAACAGGAATATTTTAATCATTACCCTGACAGCGATGATATTGGAAACAATACACACCCTGAACATTATTATGAATACGAACATGAACAACAATGTTTGAATGCACAACTTCATGAAAAATCAATTCAACAAGAACCTTATATTCAAGAAGTAGAAATTGAAGATGAGGATTTTCACATACCTGCCTCAGAGAATCAGTCGGATACATGAACTTAAATAACCACCAAACAGGTTATAAACTTCCTTACATTGACATTAACCTAAACGGAAAATTCTTTAAATTTTTGATCGATACGGGATCAAACAAATCTTTCATAGAACCTGGAATATTAGACATTAGATATCACAGAACTATAGAACCAACAATCATAACAACACTCTTCAACAAACATATTATTGACAAGGTCATTATAATTCAAGGACTCCAAGAACTCAGAACCACCCAAGACTTGCAATTTTTAGTTTTCAAATTTCATACCTATTTCAATGGTCTTATTGGGCTCGAAATGATGCAGCAACTCAACATTTCTTTAAACCTTGGAAAATCCATATTGTTGACTCCCGACACAGTTATTCCACTAAAATTTAAACTAAATTTCATGTCAAAGACATACCAAATAGCCCCAAGAAGCAAAATAATCGCCAACATTCCCGTCACTGTATCAGACGGAGAAATATATGTTAAACCTGTAGTCCTTAACGGAAATTGTATTATTCCAGAAGGAATATACAAAGCTGTAAAATATTATGCTCTAATGGAAGTAGTAAATTATTCACCACACAATAAAACAATTTGTATAGAACACCCTATAGAATGTGAACTAATGTCAGTAACTCACGATGAATTAAATAATTTCAATATTAAAACCTTTGATGACGGTGCAAAAAATGTGAATATCACAAAATTAATCCGTACTTCACATTTAAATCATGAAGAGCGTAAAAGCATAGAAAACCTTTGCACAAAATTCGAAGATATTTTCAAAAAAGAACATGAGAAACTCTCCTTCACAAATAATATCAAACATGACATAAACTTGGTAAATGATAAACCGATATTTACTAGAAGCTATAGATATCCTTTTATTCATAAAGTTGAAGTTGAAAAACAAATAAATGACATGCTTAATCAAGGAATAATCAGACCTTCATATTCTCCTTGGTCTTCTCCTATCTGGATCGTCCCCAAAAAGAAAGACGCTTCAGGTCTTACAAAATGGCGTTTAGTAATCGACTACAGAAAACTAAACGAACAAACTATCGCCGATAAATACCCCCTTCCCAATATTACCGATATATTGGACAGATTAGGGAGATGCATATATTTTTCGACGTTAGACTTAGCTTCTGGATTTCACCAGATTGAGGTAAATCCTAGAGATATCTCAAAAACTGCATTTTCAGTAGAACATGGCCACTACGAATATATTCGTATGCCATTTGGCCTAAAAAACGCACCAAGCACGTTCCAGAGAGTGATGGACAACGTCTTAGGTGAACTTCAAGGAAAGATATGTCTATGCTACATGGACGATATTATAATTTTTTCCACTTCCCTACAAGAACATATTGAAAACTTAACCAAAGTTTTCACGAAATTAAAAAACGCAAATTTAAAAGTGCAATTAGATAAAAGCGAATTCCTCCACAAGGAAATTGCGTTCTTAGGACACGTAGTTACATCTAACGGTGTCAAGCCAAATCCAGATAAAATTAAAGCGGTCAAAGACTTTCCGATTCCAAAAACTGAGAAGCAAATTAAAAGTTTCCTCGGGTTACTGGGATATTATAGGAAATTCATTAATAATTTCGCTCAAATTACCAAACCAATGACCGAATGTCTACGCAAAGGTCAAAAAATCATCCTTAATGAGCCATATATCAAATGTTTTGAACAATGCAAAGAACTTCTGTGCAATGAACCCATATTGCAATATCCCAATTTTGATGAACCTTTCATCCTTACTACCGACGCTAGTAATACAGCTATAGGTGCTGTATTATCTCAAGGTATTATAGGTAAAGATCTGCCTATAAGTTATGCGTCTAGAACCCTCAATAAAAGTGAACAAAATTATTCCACAGTGGAAAAAGAACTTCTCGCTATTGTTTGGGCTACCAAATATTTCCGTCCCTACTTATTCGGAAACCAATTCACTATCGTTACCGATCATAAACCACTCACGTGGCTATTTTCATTAAAAGAACCAAATTCAAAATTGGTTCGATGGCGACTAAAGTTAGAAGAGTTCGATTATAAAATAGTTTACAAAAAAGGTGTGCAAAATTCAAATGCGGACGCATTATCTAGAGTAGAATTAAATAACATTAGCACTTCTTCTGAAGAAGACACAGCGAGTATGTTGTCTACTTCAGAAAACCTCATCCCTATTACCAAAAACTGTATAAATACCTTTGATAAACAAATAATAATCTATTTGTCTGATACCCTCAAACAAAATACTTCTACGGAAGAAACATTATTCAACAACCGCAAACGGATTACCCTAAACCTTGCAAGAAAACTGGGTATAAAAACAGCTATTAAGGAAAACTTGCGAAAACTATTCGGTAGATCTCGGAATCTAACCTGTGTATACGCAAATGAAGAATGTTTTACATACGTAAAAGAAACATACCTTCAAATGATATCACATAAAGGAAGAAGTACTAACCCTAAAGTAAATTTAGTTAGATCAATGTCTTTTCTAACCGACGTACAAGACAACGACGAACAAAATCAACTTATCAAAAAGACACATTTGGAAAACGACCATCGTGGAATTTTAGAGAACTATGATCAAATTAAAAGTAAATATTATTTCCCATATCTGAAAGAAAAAATTAGAGACTATATAAATTCATGTGACATATGTCAACAAATTAAATACGACCGACAACCTCCAAAACTACAGTTCGAATTAACAGAAACCCCCAAGAAACCATTAGAAATTATTCATACAGATATCTTTACAATCCAAAACACATTATTCCTAACTGTAATTGATAAATTTAGTAGATATGCTGCTGCATATCATCTTGAAGACAAAACTGACCAAACTATTCACGACAAACTTGTACATTTCTTCAGTATACATGGCCTACCTACAAAAATTATAACCGACAATGAAGTGTGTTTTACTAGTAGGAAGATCAAACGAATGACAGACAAATATAACATAATATTACACCACACTACCCCATATAACTCAACAGGAAATTCTCCAGTCGAAAGACTCCACTCTAGCATAATAGAATTATGTAACGTAATAAAGACTCAAGACGAGACTAAAAATATTTCAAGTATTATGAATCAAGCAATACTGTCATACAACAATTCAATTCATTCATCCACAAAATACAAACCCTTTGATTTTCTTAATGGACATACAAACAATAAATTGGACTTTATAAATGAAAACTACCATGACTATTTAGAAAGACGAACAGACTCTTTTGAACAACTATGTAATGACATATATCAATCTCAAACTGAAAAGAAAACCCGACTTATCACGAAATTAAACAAATCTAGGAAACCTGTTGTAACGTTACCAATTAACAAAATTTTATTTACAAAAAAGAAAAGACGAGGTAAAACTATGAAAAATTATCGAAAACTTAAAGTACTTAAAGATAATAAAATAACAGTAGACACAGTAGAAGGAAAAATACATAAGAGTAAAATCAAAAACCTTTTTCAGCTTACTAAGTGTGACAACCCCAGAAATTAAAATGACATCATACAAACTAAACAAAGGAATTATTCCAGTACCAATTGGCAAAGCTAGAATTATAAACAGTTATTATAAACTTATCCACATTATATCCCTAGACTCCTACCAACAATCCATTAATCAGATAGACGCTCAATTGACGAAATTAATAGACAACTTAGAGAAGGATCCCTTTACTAGACCTCTGTTTTTTGACAGAAAAACTATAACCTCACACAACCTAGACCTTTTACAAGAAACATACAAATCATTACTACCCAAACGGATTAAAAGAGGATTAATTAACGGACTTGGATCATTAATTAAGGATATAACTGGAAACTTAGACAACCAAGACTTAGTTGATGTACAAAAAACGATAAACAATATTTTCAATAACGAGGACAGATTAAACTCCCAAATCACGGAACAGATACACATAAATAAACTAATGATAGACAGACTCTCAGAAGTGGAGCGTTTTGTAACTGTTAGTACCAATAGGTTAGCATTTGAAATTAATAAAACTAGTGAACTAACGAATGTTTTAGTACAAACAGTAATGTATGATCAACATTTCTTCAAAATCAACTATGTCATAAGTTATATACATGACCACTTAAAGGAAATAGTAGACATCATCGCATCTTCCAAGATTAGAGTCATTTCCAAACATTTATTAACTCATCAAGAGATTCAATATATCCACCATCTTCTAGATAAAGATAACGTAGAATTTCAAAATGATTACTCTATCTATAATTTATTAAATATAAAAGGATTTTATAACAATACCCAATTAATATTCATAATTGAAATCCCTAAATTTCTGAAAGAAACATGTATTCGATATCAATTCAAAATCATTCCTAACTCTAATCAAATAATCCTAAACAACCAATACAACCAAATCATCCTTACTAAAACTCAATATCAGTACGTCACAAAACCATGTCAACAATTATACGATACAATATATTGCCACAAAGAATCAATCAAAAATACCAAGGATACATGTATACCAGCAATTATAACACAACAGGAAGCAAAATGCCAGATGCAAGAAATATCACCATACGAAGATATAGACTATATATCATCGGGAAAACTTTATGTTCAACCACAAAATAATCCAATTCCTTATTCATCAAATTGTAAGCAAATCACACGGGAAATAGTCGAACCAACCCTTTTAGAATTCGATAATTGTACCATAACAATACAAGGTGAACAATATTCGGTGGAAGAACGTAAATTTGAAGAACAACGAGAAGTGCTCATACCATATAATGCCATAACTATTGAGCAACTGAAGCCTGAATTAAACCTGGAAATCCTAAACAATAAATCAATAAATAATCTCCAAGAAATTAAATTAATACATCAAAGACATCAATTCAATAGTTCAACAGGACACATAGCCTTAACTTTAATAATCATATTAATAATATGCTTTTGTTTATTCAAAATATATGTAAACATAGTCACTCCAGCACTCCAGAAGAAGGCTGTCGTTCATCTTAGAGGGGAGGAGTTACGTATCCCTCACAATCATCAAGAACATTGCATATAATCAAAGTAACCTAATATTACATTCTCAAATTGTTATCTATAGCTTAATATTATTGTTATGAGAAAATTATTGTTTTGATATCGTTCTTCCAACGATATCACAATATCATATTATTGCCTTTTTGCTTTCCATTAAATATTGTATCAACTAAATTTAAAATTAATATATTTGTAACAGTGAAACAAATAACACACTTATCATAAAATTGTATTTACATTTTATTTAAAAAGTTTTCAATTAATAAATCACTTAGAGCATATAGCTCTAAGTTTTAAAAAAATAAAATATTTCAAAGTGTAATTACATAACTCGAGCGCTAAAAATCGTTAACTTAGTCAAAAATCATCAATCCTAAGTGCCTGGGACCATAGATTTTTTTACGAATCACTTATTTTCTGTTAGAGTAGATCGTGACTAACCGAAAACAAGTTTCCGTTAGGATGGCCGGTGTTTAGGAAAACCAGGAGAATTCAAGGAATATCGATATACGATAATTCTCTATAGCAAGAGTTGTTAATCTTATTCAAATATCGTCTATCTTAAGTGCGAAGTTTTATCTGATTACAGAAATTTAATAGTGTTTCTTGTTAAATTTATTATTTATAATTCTACTGAACCTCACAGATTTCGATCGTATTAAAAAAATTTTATTATTTCTTAATACGTTGTTTGAATTTATTCGTTAGTACGCAGTTTTACCAATACTCTGAAATTTTTAGTTGTTGTTGTTGTTTTTTAGGAATAACTCGAAAGTTTAGGAAAATCTTCACAACCGTCCAGACACGCGTGAAGATTTTCCTGAAAGAAATTCCTAAAATATTTTTTTTTATTTTAGGAAATACTTCACGTGTATATGTATGCGGTACTTTTCCGGTATAGAAGTTCGACTCATATTCGACGTTTTCAAAAAAGAAAATGCACATGAGTTGGGTATTCCCGCACTATTAACTTAACAGATCAGTATCAAACATTTATAGAAAAAATTATTATTGTTTTGTGTTGAACTTTAATTTTTATTGATTTATTCAATAATTAATTTGATTTAATATGTATACAAAAAAAAAACACTCACTTATTATAATATAACCAATTTATACTGCATGCCAATCACAACTTTATATCTCAACAGAGAATAACAAAAAATTGACCTTAATTACCGGTCATCTAAAAACCATCTGACATGACTACCAATTTACAAAAAAAAAAACTAACAACACACAAACGTCGATTCATTCGGTAGGGAAATATTGTAGTACACAGGAAATTTGACGGTGACCACATTCTGCGTCACAAATTGTGGGGACGACCCACATAAGAAGAGGTCTCATATGAAGCCGGGCTAAAAGAAAAACCAAACATAATTTTAGCTTCGAAAGTCCTATAAATGAAATAGACCGAGGGGTTTACCATTCTCGTCATTCAAATTATATGCAACTTGACCAATTTTCTCCTTTACTATAGCTGGCACAAATTAATGATGTAGTTTAGTAGAAAATTTATTTTCGGCATCACTCTAATGCGACTGCGTAGATTGTAGGTGTGAGCGCTTTTGCCATACGCAACCTTTAAATGATGTAACACTTTGTTCCTGATTGCGACCAGTCGATCGATTTTGGACGTAATACTGAGAAAATGATCATTTGTACCCTCAAGCATATTTCTCAGTTTATACTCTGACCCGTGCTGGACCATATATTGGCCGAATTCTAGAAAATGTGGAGAGTAATTAGAGTTGCTCCCAAAATTATCCGACTGACCTTCTCTGAAGCATTTGCGAAGATGGTTTAATCCATACTTTACTAACAACTCTTGAAACTATTTAGCGATAAATTGTTTACCATTATCGGAAACCACTGCTTCGGGGACCGAAAATAATTCGAAGATTTGATTTTCTACAAATTCACATAGCGACTTAGCATTACCTTCTCTAAGTGGCTTCAACAGCGTAAATTTGGAAAAATGGTGTCGTACAATAAGAACATAACAGTTCTCATTTTTAGACCTCGGATATGGGTCTAAATAATCGATATAAATTCTCTGGAAGGGTGTAAAAGATTCGGGTTGAAGTCCCATACGTGGTTGCAATTTATAATTGATTGGCTTATTCATTTTGCATGTGCCACAGTGAAGAATAAATTGTTTGACGTCCAATGCCATGGTGGGCCTATAAAACTAACGCTGTAATATATCTAAAGTTTTCCTTACTCCCATATGTGTGGACGAAGGAGAGCAATGTGCTTGTTTGATTAAAGATGGTACCAATTCATCTGAGGCACGTAATTTTTTTTTAATTCATGTAACTTTGGTCTCTAGCCGCTTTTGGAAGCCAATGGCTTCAATGCTCTTCATAATGTTTTCCATAATTTTGTAATTTTTGGAGTCCATATGTTTGGCTGAACCCAAACCTTTCACTACCCAGGCAAATGATTTTCTTTGCCCAGTGTTGCTTGGTTGTGGGTCCATCTGATTTGATATTTTAACCCTTCGATTTTCGTGATTTTTCGGTTGATTTCTTATTTTAGCTCTTAATTTTTGTAGTTGTTTAGCAACCTTACAGCCTCGATAATTAGCCGGATGTTGGCCCTTACAATGTGTACACTTGGCTGGCACATCTCTTCCTATTGTATTTGCCTGGGTAATTTGATTACCTGATCATTTTACACATCTTGAATCCTGGCCGCAATATCTTTGGGTGTGATTTAATGCTTGACATTTCTTGCATTGGGGTATGCGTGTTGTGATTCTCTTCATTGGTCCGATTTTCACCTTGATGTGAACGATTCCGTTTATTCCATAAATGTTTTGAACATTCTCTTTGTTATCAAATACCAGTGTAAAAAGAGAGAGTTTCCTTTTATTGATCGTTTTGCTTCCTTCCTGGATTTCTGTTCTCTCTTTTTTAACAATATTCACAGCATCTAGTATTTTAAGACCTTTATTTTGTATGCCTTCCATTATTTCTTGGCTTGGGCAAGTGTGATGCAAACCTCTTGCATGAGTTTTATAGCGCTATTACCTTATAATCTTTGTCAGGATCAGGAACCGATTTCATCAGTGACTGGATTTCTGGGTAATTGGTTATACCCACAATTCATATTGGTGTGGTGATTTTTCTTTTGGTTGTACAAGATTTAGTGTAATGTTCTTGGTAGATTTACTACCTTTTGGTTGATTGGCTTTGGGTAGAAAATCTTTTGAATCTGGACTAGATTGTCCCCTGCCATATTTAATTGCTCATCAGCCTCAGGTGATGATTTAGTTTTTATTTTCTTACTCCTTCTGGGCTGTTTTTTCCTTTTTAGGATCCACTTCGTCTCTCTTTGTAGTTCATCTTCATCAGTGGAATATATGAATACAAATTCATATATTCAACTGATGAAGATGAACTACAAAGAGAGACGGAGTGGATCCTAAAAAGAAAAAACAGCCCAGAAGGAGTAAGAAAATGCTTCATATATAGCAATTTTCTTTTGAATCCCGATTCATTTTTAGGTTTTCATTTTCTCGCTTTAGTTAATCAATTTCTTCACTTAGCTTGGCAAATAATTGCTCCATATATGCTCTAGTATCGCCAAGAGATCCAATAGTTGTTTTACTAAATAATAAACTAAGAAAAATAAAATACGCCTAAATGTTGTAATATAAAAATTTTGTGTTTGGAATTTATTGTCGGTTCAGAGGAGTTCGTTTTGCTGCCTCTGCCCAATTTTTTATGTGAAAAAAGCTTTTCTTAAATTTTTCGTAGCACATGCACGAATGGAGGACCTCGTAATAAATTTATCTCAAATTAGTACTCTTTTTATTACTCGAATAGCTCTTTTCGATGAACTGTCGTTCTCAGTGAATTTTTTTCTGAATTGTCGTTCTCGATTAATTGCTTTGGCTCAATTTCTTCAGTTGCTATAATTCTAATTATTTTGTTTCATTTTGCAGAGACATGTATAGTTCGTTTACGATCCAGTTAAGTGACATAACTAGATAAACAACAATTTTTATCCCTGGTTATCTAAAATCCTGATATGTAAATGAATTTATTTGCATACAACGTTTATTTCATTCTCGTAAAATTTTAACACCCTGCCAAACTATATTTTGTTATAGAGTTCAATTACGGATAATTTTTAACAAGGTGTGTGTGTAACATACTAGACTACATACTAAGTAATTTATATTTTATGTTAGCTATTTAGAAAAACTAAAATATAAAGCTTCAGATGAAATATATCCTATATTTTAAAAAAGTTTATGTTTCTTTTAGACTGAAACAGCAACAATGTTGGATAGATAAGAATATGGATTGAATGATGCTGTGTGAACATATACAAAATTGTATTTTTCATAAAACTTCATTACGTTCATGAAATATGTATGCACGTACGAGTACATATTCGAAAATATACTACAAATAGTTCAAACTAGTGAAACGTTATACTTTAAGTTGTTTTTCGAAAATATTTTTGTAAATTTAAATGAATTAAGTGTTGTTTTTATAATGTAATGAAAATGCAGATAGAAGTGTTTTAAATTATTTCCATGTACAAAGACAAATTTTGTACGAATTGATGTATTTTATTGGTTTTCAATTAAATTTTATGATAAAAAAATATTTTGTAAATGGAAAATTGGACGGGTGAATATATGTTGTGGCCCACACCCGATTTTCTTTTACTAGAATGTGTGCATAGATCTCAAATTCACAACACTTGATTTCTAAAGGGAAAAATTAAATTTACCAGGCTTTTGGTGAAAATTGTCTTGTCTAATCAAAAAACATTATCTCTCCTTAAATTTCAGAAAAACTATAAGGTCCTTGTTGGCTGAAGATCTCATGATGAATCTTTAAATTTATTTATACATTTCAATTCACTTTGGTTTGCAAAATCATTGCAAAATTGGAAAGGATACCATTGAAGCTGCCACTTCCGGGACACACTTAAATATAAAATTTTATTCCGAATATTCCGACCGCCCGGGCTATAGAGAAGCTGAATTTTTGTGAAATAGAATGTATTTTTTCCGACGTCATTTCCGGTAAAATTTAAAAAATGGTCTTAACAATTTTGACTTGGGGCCCTATTCTTGAAATCGGTGGAAATTTCTCCAATCGGTTTTTATTCGAATTTTTAGCCGGCTACTTTAATTACTTATTTCCCTACTAATGTAATAATTCCATAGCGATTTATCCACTCAAAATTTTTGCCTTAGTACTGGTATTTGAGTAGAGCATGAACCGTTGTACATAGGATGTTTTTGTACACAGTTTACCAGTAACAAAATATCCTTTGCCAGAACAGCATTAACAAAAATAATAAAGTTTATAAAATTATAACATTTGGCGATGAAGATGGACGATCAAAAGTTGAAACAAGTCATGAAACAGCAAAATGACTTCTTTCTGGAATTACTAAGCAGCAAAAACAATGGATGAGTGAAATACAAAAGGAGTATACAACAACAATTGTTTCACCGCAGATTGAAAAATTTCATCGATTCGAATTAGAAAATGAAAGCTGGGAGACGTATATTTTCCAGTTAAAGCAACATTTTCTTGCGGGTGCTGTCACCGACTTAAGTTTGCAACGTGCTTGTTTGCAGTTATCTTACTGGGAAAGTTCTACGGTAATGAGCTTGAAAAGCAGTCATTCGACACATTAGCTGTGTTCCAATGGAGAAAGCAAACTACTCACAAGTACTTGTATCTACTCGCAGCTACCCATGCTCAAATGGTGGTGTAGATGTTGAAAGTAGTTACGCATAAAATTAACGGTAGGTATTTTGGTTCAACAAATTCTAATAGATGGCTTTGTGAGGGGTAGGCTATGTTGAAATGTCAGGACAAACAATATTTTTTGTTTACTTCTGTGAAATACCAAAAGATTTTTGACATATTTTTCTTTTCGGCCGGCATATATCATAATGAAAGCGTTGCCTTCATTATAAGAACAGTTTTTACTCATTTTTGAGATTTGATTGTGGATGTTAGTAAAAAAAAAATTAATTTTCCAAAATAGGACGACAGCAAAATTATACACATAGCTAACTTTGTACACAAAAAACGTTATGTTTTACTTCTGTCATAGTTTTAGCTCGTTCCATTGGTTATCTACTTGCAAGTACTTGTGAGTAGCAAATTTGTCCCATTGGAACACAGCTATTGTGTGCAAAATTAAGCACACATTTTATTACAAAGATTAATTGTTGAATTAAGCGTTGTGGTTTCAACAAGACTTTGATGGAAGCTGGACAAACTTATGGCGAATGGGTAGCTGAATTGCGTATGGGTAGCCCGCAATTATGATTTCGTGTGTGCAAAAGCAAAGTGCAAAACTACATTTGTGGATAGTTTAATCCCTGATATGATCGTATTACGCACACATCACGATCCAGTTAGAGCAGCGGCATTACAGAAGGTCAATCAGACACTTGAAGAAGTGTTACAAATTGCAACCGGATTTGAATCAGCATTCGTTACAGTTAATCAAATCAGAGTCCGAGGCCATTGGTCTCGTAAATCAAGTCGTCAAAAAGTACTGATAGGAGTGGACATAATGTTAATTTTGGTGCAAAAAAATTGTGTTTCAAGTGTGAAGTTAATCATCCCAGATCTAAGTGCCATCACAAAGAGTCGATTGGTGATTATAGCCACCGTAAATGGCACATTGCTTCTATTTGTTATTCTCGTTCCAGGTCACAAGGTCACTAACAAAATCTTAACCGTAATACAAGCAGTGTAGGCAAGGCATACTCCAGTTATTCTGTTCAAACAATTGATAATCATAAATTAGAGGAATTTTATCATCAAACTTCAGAGACAATTGGGCAAACATATGTGAATAGCTTCGAAACTGATGCACAGGGCTATATTCACACAGTCACTGTGCCTGAATACGCACTCACAACATTTGATAAATTTGAAATTGGAAAAGAAATCCGGTTCGTCAACAGAATATTCATTGTGTTGAACGGCAGTGTGAAGTTTCTGACAAATTGACAAAAACCTTATAACAGCCATAAAGTGTAAGAGGAAATGAGTCACGTTAAATTAAGAATGGTACACTTTTTAAACATAATTTGTAATTAAGAACAACAAGATAATTAAAGAAAATATGGGAAAATATATTATTTAAATTTATTTTTACTTCATTAAAATCAAAAATAACAAACTATATAATTATGTTTTGAATCACAAAATTTCGAAAATTCAACCATTCGAAGGCCATTGACAAGGCATCGTAGAGATGTCTAAGTAAATCGAAGCATGCTATCGTGTAGTACTGACCCTATTGCATCTTTTGTAGAAGCCAACATAATGTGATTGCTTTCGAAGCATAAACTTACTACAACGTAAAAATTGAAGATATTACGGCACAACTTAATTTAGGATCAAAAACATATTTTTTGAGAGGAATTATTCACTTCCAACGACCAGCAAAACTTTCAAGCCCTGGCCATTATATGTATATCATACATAAAAAACAATTGTGAATCTTGGGAAATTATTGACGATTTGCTATCCATAAAATTGAATACGTCAGGGCAAAGCAGAATCAATCCGGTGTCCCTAATTTATGTAGAAAAACAATAAACACACCATGTTCATTTTACAATACATTATAAAAATATTGAACCATTTGAGTTTATGATTGAGTCAATTCGTTATCGGTGATAAATTCAAATGCTGACGAAATTACGGCCGCAGATTCATCCATGTGAATTCATCATCCATCCGCGTGAATTCATTATCGAAGGTAAATTCAAATGCTCACGAAATTAGGACCGCAGATTCAACCTTGTGAATTCATCATCCAACCGCGTGAATTCATTATCGAAGGTAAATTCAAATGCTGACGAAATTACGGCCGCAGATTCATCCATGTGAATTCATCATCCATCCGCGTGAATTCATTATCGATGGTAAATTCAAATGCTGACGAAATTATGACCGCAGATTCATCATCCATCCGCGTGAATTCATTATCGATGGTAAATTCAAATGCTCACGAAATTGGGACCGCAGATTCAACCTTGTGAATTCATCATCCAATCGCGTGAATTCATTATCGAAGGTAAATTCAAATGCTGACGAAATTATGACCGCTGATTCAACCATGTGAATTTATCATCCAACCGCGTGAATTCACTATCGATGGTAAATTCAAATGCTCACGAAAATACGACCGCAAATTCAACCATGTGAATTCATCATCCAACCGCGTGAATTCATTATCGATGGTGAATTCAAATGCTCACGAAATTACGACCGAATGGTTGAATTTTCGAATTTTTATGATTCCAACATAGAAAATTTATGCTTCGACGGCACTCATAATTATGTTGGCTTCTACAAAAGATACAATAGGGTTAGTACTACACGATAGCATGCTTCGATTTACTAAGACATCTCTACGATACTTTGTCATTGACGATCGAAGCATCACTACACTTTCTTCTATAGCAAAATTTTAAAATTAAAAAAAAATCTATGACTCCGCATAAATATGTTGGCTTCTAGAAAACATAAAGAATGGTTATTCTACATGGTTTTGATAAATAAGCTTGCTATTGTGAACTAATTTTTTTAACTAGTTATTTCGTTTTGCATAACACGTTTATTTAAAGTGTAGATTTACACTTTTTGGGCTGTTGTAAAGTTTTTTGTCAGTTTTAGTTTGTCAGAAACTTCACTATAGTGTGTTGAACGTAAACAATGTTAAAGTTAAATTTAAAATGGATTCGGGTTCAACATACTCGATGTAGGTAGCAAAGGCTATGCTGATGCTATGTTGCGTGTTCTGGGCCACGCGATTGTGCACGTCGACAGCACGACAAAATTTATAATCTACCAGTGCTAGCGACAAATTGTTCGAAAGGCGAAACGTTGATGGGTATGGATTGGTTTGATGTGTTGAATTTTGTAATATCTGGTCACGTTATGAAGGCAGTTCAACTATGAGGCTTCAGTCAGACATTAAGAACGTCTGTGTCAAGAATACAACACACTCTTTAACAATTCTTTGGGGTTTTTGTAAAACTTTTCAAGCCCATCTGGAAATTAAAGATAATTCTCAACCAAGATATTGTAAACCCAGACCGATTCCGTTCGCTAACATGGAGAAAATGAACGATGAAATTCAGAGTTATGAGGATAAAGGGAACCTCAAACCAGTTAAATTCAGCTCATGGGCTACACCATTAGATTTGGTAACAAAACCAAACAACAAAATTAGGATTTGCGGTGATTTTAAAATAACCGTGAATCCTAACATCGAAGTCGATCGTTAACTCATTCCGAGGGTAAAGGAACTTTTTCATCGATACCAAGGAGGCGTTAAATTTTCTAAAATAGATTTAAAGGATGCATATCTACAAATTGAACTGGATGACGAGTCAAAGAAAGTGGTCGTCATAAACAGTTCTTTTGGCTTGTATGAATATCCGAGAATGTCTGTTGGGATAGCTGGTGCTCCCAGTATACTCCAGGGGTTTATGAACCAAATAGTTCCTGGAGTTCCGCATTGTGCAGCTTATCAAGATGATATAATCATTTCTGGTCGAGACGCTGCAGAACATATGCGAAATCTTCGTGAATTGTTTAACAGGCTTCAAGAAAATCGACTTCATTGCATTTTAGACAAATGTCATTTGAAATTCGAACTGTTTACTGACGACAAGCCTCTTGTTACGTTCTGCAATCCACACAAGTAGCTTCCTATAAAAATAAGAAAGTGTTATACAGTTGTCAAAAACCATATATTATTACAGTTGGCGTCATTCGTTTGTATACCTTAATATATTTTTCTTTGTATATCGCACACAACCCATTTGTTTCGACTGTACATGTACGTATTTCATTATCAACCTTTAGGCGAATATAAGAAAAGTAAAAAATCTCAAACAAATAAATTTATCTAAAAGCTCAAAAACTATTACTTCCATGATATAGTTCCAAAATTTCTGAGTTATTCGCTTTATAAACCTTGATATTTAGCATGCGTCATCGAATTCGGTGCTGATAATTTATAGAACGTACCTTACGTTTATAGAGCCCGATTATATACAATTACGGAAACTTTACAGTAAATCGATCTACTGGAAAAAGAATATAAAAACAATTTATAACTAAAAAATTGTAAACTAATTTTTCAGCAATACTGTTCTAGATCAGTTTTCCAAAATTTTACCAAAACTTACTATTTTTGACAAAATATTGATTTCCAACAAAAATTCGGCCCTGTAAAGCTTTTTTGACAAATTGGGAGACACACGCAAGTAACAGCTTCCTTAAGAGCTTATTTTAAATAATGTTACGGATTGATTGATCGGGATGACAATACTTATGATTTTTCTACATGGAACATTTCAGTGAATTTGAGCTGAAATCAATCAATTAGAAGTGGCAGCTTTAGTAGGAGCTTTTCCAGTGTTTGCATACAAAAATTGGCCCTCTATATGTATAATACTGTTAAAATTAGCCGAAAGTCTTTAGCCGAAAAGTGTTGTTAATGGAGATTTGATTGAAACTCTCAACATACAAAGTCGATAATGTTGGTTTAATGATCTAAATTTGCACTTCAACCATAAAATGTTGATAAAAATTGTTTCGAAAAAGATGATTTACTTCAATATTCAGCCAAAAACTACCGGCAATACAGATTTAAAAGTAACAAATTTGCCAGTGGTCCCCCCTTTGCTGTTTTTTACCCGGACAAATGCAATCGAAAAACCATTGGGAACATCAATGTTTCAACCTTAAAAGCTCATTAGAGCCACCCCAAACCAATAATCAAAATCTATCTATTGTTGTGAACTATCGAATCGGTATAGCCAGATTGGTGTCTATCTGGCGGCCTCTCGAATGATGGACGATTTTATAAACATAAAAAAATCAAAGTTAAAATTTATTCCCTTTAACCTCATCAGACTTACCGCAAACCTATAATTAAAATCTACCTACTGTCATGTGCCACGTAACTGATATAGTCAGATTTATGTGTATCTGGCAAAATCTAGAATGACGGACAATTTTATCTACAAATCTCAGAGAAAATTCAAATTCCACCCTTATACCCTCATGAGACCCACCCTAAACCTATAACCAAAATCTATATGGTCATGGGCTACCGAATCGGTATAGTGAGATTGGTGTCGATTTCACCAATTTTAGAATGATGAACAATTTTATCAACAGGAGAAGGGGAAGATAAAAAATGTCACCCCTATATAACCTCAACAGACCCTCCAATCTATAATCAAAATCTTCCTATGGCCTTAGACTATCGAATTGGAATTGCCAGATTAGTGTCTTTTGGGAAAAATATCGAATGGCGAACGTTTTTATCGAAAAAACATGGAGAAACTCAAAATTTATCGAATGATGCACGATTTTATCGAAAGATGGCGGGGAAAATAAATGAATTGATATCGGGTTTTCAATTTTAAATGATGTTTGTTATTATTCATATGTTTTAGGCTGATTTTGTAGGTTAGTTACTTTCAGCTATGATATTTCAGATTCATTCTAATATTTAATTTTCTAACTTTCTGTTCAAATAGTCTCAACACTATAGTAGTGTTGCTTTCGCTAATCCGCTTAGCTTAGCTAAGAAATGTGAAAGCAACAACTTTTGGCTTTAATTTTTAATGCGTTTTAGTTTTTCTGTGTTGGTTCATTTTCTTAATATTTATTTTAGTTTTTTTATTTTATGAAATAGAACAAATTAAATTCGGTGTTTTGCTATCAAATAACAAATGCTAAATTATTCTACAAGATAAATTTTTCGAGAAAAATAGAAAAAATAACGAACTGCGGTAAACACCATAACCATAAAATGATTTTATTTCCCCTAATCCTAAAATTTTTTTTCTTAACATTCTAAAACAATCGGCTTGAATACAATGCAATTGTTGTTGTAATCTTTTGAAAGCAACATAGCTTATCTTTCTATCGTTTTTTTTTCACTTGCAACTGGCAACATTCGGCTAACTTTGACAAGGCCCCTAGTGGCCGGTTGCACAGAAAAATGACTAATGACCGGTTAGTTGTGCGCTAGATAAAGTTTTTATATGAAATCTGGTTTTGCAGTCACAAAAAAACATCAACGCAAACTTGGTTAAATATATTTTATTCCATGGAAATATTTAACGATTAGTTAAAAAGTTATTCAATAAAAATTGGCCATGCAAATATTTATACGCAAGCTAAATATTTCCACGGAATAAAATATATTTAACCAAGTTTGCGTTGATATGTGACTGCAAAACCAGATTTCATATAAAAACTTTATCTAGCGCACAACTAACCGGTCGTTAGTCATTTTTCTGTGCAGCCGGCATAGATAGAGTCCAGATAGATTGATTGAACAGAATGAAACATCATCATCAACAAGCTTTTTCCATAAATTTGGAGATCCTAGTGATATTTAGCCAACATCGGTCAATTATGAGAAAATCAAATATGCACTAAAAAATTTTAAATTAAATTTGCAACAATATCGGTACAAATCAAATTTCAAAAATTTAAGCGGAAAAGATGTTATTTAATAAAAAAAACGTTTTTCAACAATAATTCATCTCCTGTATATCGATTTTGTCTCGTGAGTTACTCATTTAAAATGAGTGAAGGAAAAAAAATCGAATACGTACACAGTGTATAATACACAATTATGTCTTTATCAAAATAACGCGATCCGGGCGAATCGGTTTAATTTTTATGGTGCTTACTACCTTTTCTCAGCACATTACGTCTGCTCTCGAGCTGTGGAGTGTCATTATTTAACATGCCAATATATTTTAAATTATCTATTATCATAAATTAATTTTAAATCTAATAATAAAATTTTATAGGTAAATTTATTTTAAATTTCATAAATTTTAGAAATTATAAAAAATCCAAAATACGAGGGCAAATCAAAAAGTCTTGCAATATCATATGAAAAAAAAAGAGTGAGAGAGACAGCAATATTTTTATTTTTCGACATAATCTCCTTTAAGGTTTATACATTTGTCACATCGATCAATTAACTTACCTAAACCCTCTAAAAAAAAAGATTTCTTTTGCTCCATAAAATATTCATTTACAACAGACTGTACTTCATAGTCACTGGAAAATTTCCGGCCCCTTAGTGTTTTTTTCAAATTGGGAAAGAGAAGTAGTCACTGGGTGCCAAGTCTAGACTGTACGGTGGATGCGGAATTTCCACGAAGCCGCAGTCCTTTAATGCAGCTTGAGCAATATTAGCCTTGCGCACTGGTGTATTGTCGTGAAGAAGCAAGATTTTTTTCCTAACTTTCCTTGGCCGTTTTTCCCGGATCGCTTTTTTCAATTTTCGCAAAACCTCTGCGTAATATATGCCTGTGATTGTGGTTTTCGGTGGCATATAATCGATTATCAAAATTCCTTCAGCATCCCAAAAAATTGTTGCCAAAACCTTACCAGCAGACGGTTGAGTTTTGAATTTCTTTGGTGGTGGTTCACTACGTTTAATCCATTGCATCGATTCTTGTTTGGATTCCAGATCCCAGTGATGAAGCCATGTTTCATCGCCTGTTATTATGTTACCCAAGAAATTTTCTGGATCTGCTTTGTACATATCTAAAATCGCCTTTGAAGTTTAAACACGCATTTTTTTTTGTTCAGCATTCAACAAACGGGGAACCCATCGCGCACTTACTTTCGACATGTGAAGGTGGTCATGTAATATAGTATATGTGGTACCGTATGAAAGAGAAAGTCTCCACGCTAACCGCGGAACAGAAATACGCCGGTCCTCCAATACAATAGAATCAGCCAAAATTACGTTTTCATGGCTAATAGCATCTGCTGGCCGACCCGAGCGGTTATCGTCTTATAATGACTCCCAACCACTTTTGAATAATTTTACCCACTTTGTTACTGTGGCATATGATGGTGCAGATTCGCCGTAAACTTTTGATATATAGTTGAATATATAAATTGCATTTCGTCCATCTTTATAGAAAAATTTAGTAACGGCGCGATATTCAATTTCATTCATTTTAAGAAAAATTCAAAACACATGTTACTAAATTGACAAAAACAAACGAACCGTAAAATTTACATCGAAATGTTCTTCTAGAAGTTTCATCGTGACAAAAAATGGTTTTGAAAAATATATTGTTGTCTCACTCACTCGTTTTTTTCATATGATATTGCAAGACTTTTTGATATACCCTCGTACATAAAAACGCAAAAATATGGCGTTTACAATGGTTAACTCTTTCAGTGCCAAAAAGCGCAATCGTGTTCCTCAATACACAAGCCAAAATCATGTTTGCACTCAAAGAGTTAATATGAATAAACAAAAAAAGAATGACACGTGACTTGCATATGCAGAAAAATAATCATAGTCCCATGCCAGACGAGCATTTTTTGTATTTTGGCATTTTTTTTCTACCAATGTTTTGTTCTGCTCTCTCTTAAATAAAATTTTAACTAAAATGAGTCAAAAATGTCCTTGAAATATTTTTTATTTCATTTATGTTTGAGTTGTGTGGTAGAACAAAAAATTTGTTAAGTCGCAATTAAAACTTGTATCATAGGTAAACGGGGAAAGAAACGAAGAAAAATTTCGCATTTTTTTTTTACGTGTGGCATGGGCCACGCACGTAACTAATACAAATACATATGCTACTACTATATCATTCCGGTTACACTCATTTCGTTTCACACATTTCGGGTCAAAATTGGTATACTGTACTCTTCAAACTTACATATTTTTCACAAATTGGGAGATCCCACGTTATTTGTTTTTCATAATTTAAGCAGAAATGACGATTCTCAACAAAAATCTGCTTTACAGTAAAAATTTGGTTCCTGTACACCATTCCTGAAGACAGATTGATTGAACGGGAGGAAATTTCATACTTAAACTTTTTCCATAAATTAGGAGATCCCAGTGATTAGGCGAGATCGGTCCACCGGAAGTGGTAGGTTCAATAGGAGGGTTTCATTTTTTAGCAAATATTTTGAAAAGTGTATAGCATTCACGAAAAAACTATTAAGCACAGAAAGATTGTAAATTAAATTTCAAACAAAATTAGTCTAGATCATATTTTAAATTTTACCGGAAATAACGAGTTTTGATGAAAAAACTTTATTTCATTAAAATTCGGCATCTCTACAGGCCCGCCGGATTGACTATTCGGAATAGCTTCGGAATACTTCATAGAATAGAGAACTGTTTGTAGATCTGACGGCAAAAAAATTTACCTTATTGGGTCAATTTTTGTATGTTAATTTTTATTTTCATAAAGTACGCCGTGCTAAAATTTCATGTAAAAAAAGACCCAATCAGCTTATTTTTAATGCGCTAAATGTCACTAACCCGGACATTTATAGTTCTCAATAACTTTTTCTATAAATTTGGAGATGGATGCGAAATAAAAATGTCCACCACGACATTGTGTACAAAAATTTCTCAATTGTTGCAATGAAGATTCCATTTTCAACAAGGGTTGACCTTGATGGTTATTTAAAATTTAAGCGGAAATAATGGTTTTTAATTTCACAAGAGAGTTTTTATCACAAATGCAGTAGGACCAATTTTTCGCTGTGGAAATTGAGTGTGGAGTATTCGAAAACTATGTCATAAACGAAAATTACACCCCTTCATTTATTGAAAATGAATGAATTGAAATTTAATTTACATTTTTTTTTTACTTCAATTATTTCTTCGTAAATGTGAACGTGAAAAGCTCATGTGGAAGTTGTCACTTTCAGTGGACCGATTTCGGCTAAACCATACCTACCTAATTTATGGTACAAACTTAAGTATGAAGTTTCATGCTGATCATTCAATTCGCTTACGGTGTAAAGAGACCGAACTAATGTTAAAAGATTTTTTTAGAAAACTGATCAGGGCATCTTTGTTGCAAAATTAATTTAGAATCACTTAGTTTATAATCGTTTTTCATGTAAATAATACATACTTTTTAAATTATGCAAAACGAAAATCCTCCTATGGAAATTGCAACTTCACGTGAACCTATTTCGGCCAAAAATTCACTAAGAGCCCAAACCCTTTGCGGTTTGCTGGGTTAGACCAAAAACTCAACCAAATTAAGCATACACAAGACCTTTAAATTAAAAATAAAGGCTCTTGAAGGAAAAGTCAACTGACAGCTCAAGGAATTTGTAGAACATATCAGGCAGGAGCTTGAAACTGGGTTCCCGTTTTTCAGGGCCGGCCCTTCATAGGTGCAAATTGGTGCACTGCAACCGGGCGCAAAATTTAGAAATTTTAAGGGCGCCACTGTGAAAATGTAAAGAATACACAAACATTTGCATTGGTTTAGCGCTTCTTTTTCCCAATGTAATCGTAATTTTTATTTTCTATAGTGCATTTTCTTATTTATAAAAAATCCAACCGAAAACACTGTATTTGGATTTTTATTTTTATGTGTTTACTATACAACTTACTAAAGTCAATTTTTTCTCTTTAAATTTTTTTATCACGTATGTATATTAAATCGTATATACTACATATACATTTCTCTCATTTTTATGTACAAGGTACAACAACAATTATATCCCACTATTTTTGTTTTGCGTGTATTATATTTTTGCTAATGGGAATAAAAAGTAACATAGGTGCCGCGATTTTTCAAGAGATTTAATTTAATTTCTCTTCTTCGAGGCACACAATTCCAACAAAGCACCGAATTTACTCATGTACAACAACAAAAAACACTAAAAGCAAAAACAAGAATAGTGGGATATGGTGCACACTATATTTCTGTTCCAATTAGAATTTACTCTCCAGAACATATTACATTATTGAACGCCTGCGCAGAATATGACTGAATTCATATTTATTTTATCTCTGTTTGCCGCTCCTTTTGACAAAGAAAGAAATATGTCGTATGAGAATTAAAGTACAGCTACAGAGTTTAATTTTAAACTAACAAATTCGTACATACTACATACGTATTGAATATTTGTTTGGATAAACTGTCTCAAATTTAATTAAAATTGCAATAAAAGTAATTAATTAAATATTAATTGAACTTGTGTCATATTTTGTGATTTATTTAAATAAATAATTCTGGTGTAGCTTAATTTTATTTGTTGTACAACAATAAAAATATGTTTTTGAATAAAAAAAAACTTTCCGGCAGTCAGTGTCGTAAAAAAAAGCGAAACAAAAACAAGAGGATGCTGCTCAAAGTGATCAACTTGATAAATATTTAAAAGGAAGTGAATGTTTTGAAGCTCGATTTTCAAATGAGGTTAGTGAAAGAGTTAATTTAGTTCAAAATATACCATATTTTAACAGCCTAGATAATACATCACATAATAACGATTTGGAAATATGTTATTCAGTAGCTTCTGTTTCTGGCGATTTAGCATGCAATGTAAGTATTCCGTCATTAAAAGCTAATAGTCAGTCTGATTTAAACCCTGAAAATTCATTGTGCCTAACCAACAATCAAAATAGTACTGTTTTA
Organism: Nephrotoma appendiculata; assembly: GCA_947310385.1. Taxonomy (NCBI): domain Eukaryota; kingdom Metazoa; phylum Arthropoda; class Insecta; order Diptera; family Tipulidae; genus Nephrotoma; species Nephrotoma appendiculata. The sequence goes on from OX371223.1 coordinate 145,382,284, forward strand.
AACAGACCGTCGCAATATGAACCACAATTATCGTTCAATAATATTGAAATTAATGAATTACTTGAGAGGCCTTCCCCAATACAGTGCAATATCGAGCAGCCTCTACCTGCTAGGGGTAACACCGAAAACGTCAGCACATTTGACATGAATGACCCTGCTTTTTGGCCTCCACTCACCGATAATTTTCGCCAAATGATAATTCGAAAGGGGCCGGTTCAATTAATTGATTTCAAATTTCCAACAACAAATAAACGAAAATTTAATCCCAAATATTATTATCGAAACATGTCGAACGGTGATAACATTTTGAGAAGTTGGTTGATATATTCTGTGTCGAAAAATTCAATTTTTTGTTTCTGTTGCAAATTATTCGCAACAACTAGCAATCATAGCCTATGTATTTCGGGATATTCTGATTGGAACCATATACTAAGACTTTTGAAAGAGCATGAAACAAGTGTATCGCATTATAAATCGTTTACTGACTGGAAATTGTTAGAGTTAGGGTTAGGACAAAATAAAACTATAGATTGCCTTGCGCAAAGGCAGCTTAATCAAGAAATTAACCACTGGAAAGAAGTTTTAAAACGATTATTTATATTTGTGCAATTTTTGGGTTGTCAATGTATAGCTTTTCGTGGATCATCCGATGTTCTTTTCACTTCAAATAATGGAAACTTTTTACAATTAGTTGAAGCTATAAGCAAAATAGATCCAGTACTTTCTGAACATATTCGGCGCATACAAAATAAAGAAACTCGATACCATTATTTGAGCAAAAATATACAGAATGAGATAATACAGATTATGAGTACTGCTGTGCAACACAAGTTGATTGAAATGATTAAAAAAGCCATATACTATTCAATTATTATTGATTCAACTCCTGATGCAGGTCGAACTGAGCAAATTTCATTAATAATACGTTTTGTTTATCGCAACGAAAACTCGAATCAATTTGAAATACGAGAGAATTTTGTGGGGTTCATAGAAGGAAAAGATAAATCTGGAGAAGGATTCTATGAAACTATTTTAAATGTTTTGAAAAAGTTAGGTCTTTGTCTAAAAAACTGTAGAGGTCAAGGGTATGATAATGCTGCCAATATGAAAGGAAGACATTCGGGAATGCAAGCTCGAATCAAAAACGTAGAGCCCAGAGCTTTTTTTGTGCCATGTTCTGCTCACTCGCTTAATTTGGTCGTTAATGACTCTGCTGATTCAAAATGCTCTCTTGAAGCGAGCAAATTTTTTGACGATGTTCAAAGTTTATACGTTTTTTTTTCCAAATCTACAAAACGATGGGATATTTTAAAGGCTAATATTTCCCATTTGACACTAAAACCTCTTAGCGATACTAGATGGTCTAGTAGAATCGATGCTTTACGACCTTTAAAAGATAATTTAGGAGATATCTATGAAGCATTAATTCAAACTGCAGAAGAAGGTGACTCAAGTACAAAGACCATATCAACTGCATTAGGTAATAAAATATTTCAATTTAAGTTTATTTTTATTCTTTTCGTTTGGCATGACATATTACAAAATATAAATATTGCCAGTAAAACATTACAGAGTGTAGATATAAACATTTATATTGCTGTAAATGTAATTAAAACCACAATCGAATCTTTGAAAAACATGAGAAGTGAAGTAATGTTTGAAGAATATATTGACCGTGCTAAAACAATGGCAATTAGTTTAGAAATTTCTATCGATTTTTGCAGTGAAACTGCACTCCGTTCAAGACGAAAAAAAAATAATTTTGGTTATGAGTCTTCGGATACTGTGTTATCACCAAAAGACCAGTTGAAAATTAAATTTTATTACATGGTATTAGACCAGGCAATTTCATCAATCACGGAACGATTTAATCAATTAGAACATCATAATGATTTATTTAGCTTTTTGTACGATATCACAGAAGTGTCGAAACTAGAACCAAATATTTTAAAATTAAAATGCACGAGCTTAGAGAAAGCTCTTACTAACAAAAACGAGTGTGATTTAAATGGAATTGAGCTTGAAATGGAATTAAAAATGTTATCCACGTTAATCAATCCAAAAATGTCTACCAAACTAGTACTAGATTATTTAATACAACAAAACTTGAGTACTTTGTACCCAAATGCAGTAGTAGCGCTTAAAATTTTATTAACTTTGCCAGTTACAGTAGCATCAGGTGAGCGCAGTTTCTCAAAGTTGAAAATTATTAAAAATTATTTAAGAACATCTATGACGCAGGAAAGATTAGTTGGCTTAGCTACAATTTCTATAGAAAGAGAATTAGTTAACGAGCTGAATTACGATGACTTGATTGATCAATTTGCAAATATAAAATCACGGAAGCTTGATTTTTAAATTTAACGACTTATAATAATTTAATACTAAATCATTAGAGGAATAGGCCTAACGGGGAAACCTCATTAAAAAAAACGCATTTCGAGTCTACCTCTTGGGTGATGTGGAAGTGACTTAACATTAGGTTTAAATTATCAACTGCACCGGGCGCAAAAATGTCTGGAGCCGGTTCTGCCGTTTTTAAAGTAAGAGAGGTGGCCAGATAAACAAAACTTTTTCAACAGATCCAATTGCCGAAAGTTCTAGGTGAATTTTAAAACATCCGACCGTCGTTCGATGGTGATTTCTAATTTGAGAATTTTAAAGTTCAATTTAAGCGGTAGTAACAACAATTGTTGGGCCACAGGGAAGGAGCTCAACGCACTCATTTTATCTGTTCGTTTGAAAACTACAGTAGTCTTGAAAATTGTATCCGCAACATACAGGAGCCTTGAGCGAATCATGAGTGTGTTGGAACTAAGATACGGTCAGTCACACGACATATAAATATGCAAGATTAAACTCAAAACCAAGAGGCCGCTACCTGGGGAGGGCCTGCAAGAGTAGGAAAGAAATATAACGAAATTGGCGCATCAAGAGGTTAAGGAGGATCATCTGAAACTTTATTTAAGAACCGATGGAAGTAAAACTATGAATGAGGTATTAACGTTGGCATTAGAATATGAGGCAGCCATAGCAAGTTTTGCCACTGATCATAGATTATTACAAAATACACAAGTGCAGGCCGTTTGAAAACTCTTTTAACATTAGAACGCAATTTCCGTCTGGCCCAGTGGTTTGTGCCAGTAAGACGGCCTGTAAATATAGATCCATCACTTTCTATAAACACGTTTCAAAGGTGAAATAGATGTTTTACAAATATTGGTCACCATCTGGTAAAACTTACGATCGGAGATTTTCAATTTGGAAGCCTTGGCGGCTTTCTTTCGCGTCGGTTATTTTCGCTTCCTTAGCAAAAAAATTTTAACATATCGTGTGGCCTTATATTTTGCCAAAGTTATTTCGTTGCGCTTACATTTCTTGTGAGCAGTTTTATTTTGTTTGATAGTTTCTTTGGAAATGATTTTAAAATTTCGGTTAGGAATGAAAAATGATAATGGGATAAATTTATTTATTCCATGTAACCATTGTCTCAGTGAAATTGGAAACGGCGTCACCTATTTGATTGTTATAAAAACAGTTGCTTTTCCAAAGAAAAGTGTTGAAAAAATGATCGTAACGCAGCCAAAATTGGGTGTTCTCTAAATTACTGTGGTGTTACGACAGATATTTTTACGGTTATCATGTAATTCTCAGAATTACCAATTCCAGGCGCGACACATTCTTCTATGGATTGATGTGAGGCAAAGATCCTGATTACGGACTATAGTAGAATTTTTATATAAAAATGTGGAATCACTATAATAATCTGTGTGAGGTCAAGCAAAGCAGCAGGTTACAACGATTGGCGCCTTGCACAAGCACGGCATTGTGCATTAAACTCATCATCTAAAATTCGCAGAAGGGATGTTGATTGCGAATGTCCATCGCAATCGAAGAAATCATAGTTTCTGAATCCGTCCGATTTGGGGATCTACACTACCGCTCAAAAGTGTTTAAGCACTGTCAAGAACAGCATAAAACATATAAAACTCAGTAAAACTATGAAAATATTTAATTTTTAGGTACATACACACATATATTAATGTCATTATACTAAATAAATGTCAAAATTAAACTGCTTAGTCGAGGCTTTCTCGCAATAAGTGTTGCCAGAGTTTCTGGCCTTATTGAGTTCCAAATTGATTGAAGTTTGTTCCACATAACAGTAGCTAATGTTGGAGCTGATTGCTGATTGCCGATCCAATTCTTCCTACAGTAACTCAATAGTGTTCAAATCAATGCTCTGGGGAGGCCATTATATAATTTTAATTGTTCCTTCATCCTTTAAAAGGTGGAGATAGCCCTTACATAATTTACATGAATGTTTTGGATCATTATCTTGTTGAAAGATAAAATGTTGACTCAAAAGTTGAATTCCTGAAGGTATTGAGTGGTTCTTCAAAATTTGTCGGTACCCTTCTTTTCTTAGTATTCCGTCAATTTTCAATGTATGTAAAGATAGCCCAAATTCCATCCCCGAAAAATGCAATGGCAACACTAATTATTACTATCATGACATTTTCTACTCACAGTCCAAAAAATCTCGAAATTTTTTACTCTCAGCCCCAAAAATATTTGCTATCATGATAGTTAAAAAATGTCATGACAGTTGAAATTTTCGGGTCTGAGAATAGAAATAATACTGTGAATGTTTAAGGAGCGTGTATGATTTTTTTTAGAATTTTTCAATGTATAGTAGTTGAGATATAGTCCTTAGAAGTTAGAAAATATTCGTTGGACCAACTAGCGGCGCAAATCGTTAGATAGGTGAATGTTTAAGGAGCATGTATGATTTTGCTTAGAATTTTTCTATGTATAATAGTTGAGATATAGTCCATAGAAGATAGGAAATATTCGTTGGCCCAACTAGCGGTGCAAATTGTTTGATAGGTGACTGTTTAAGGAGCGTATATGATTTTTTTTAGAATTTTTCTATGTATAGTAGTTAAGATATAGTCCATAGAAGATAGGAAATATTCGTTGGCAACTAGCGGTGCAAATCGTTAGATAGGTGAATGTTTAAGGAGCATGTATGATTTATTTTAGAATTTTTCTATGTATAATAGTTGAGATATAGTCCATAGAAGTTAGGAGATATTCGTTGACCCAACTAGCGGCGTAAATTGTTAGATAGGTGAATGTTTAAGGAGCATGTACGATTTTGCTAAGAATTTTTCTATGTATAATAGTTAAGATATAGTCCATAGAGGTTAGGAAATATTCGTTGGCCCAACTAGCGGTGCAAATTGTTAGATAGGTGAATGTTTAAGGAGCATGTACGATTTTGCTAAGAATTTTTCTATGTATAATAGTTAAGATATAGTCCATAGAGGTTAGGAAATATTCGTTGGCCCAACTAGCGGTGCACATCGTTAGATAGGCGAATGGTTAAGGAGCATGTATGATTTTGCTTAGAATTTATCTATATTTAGTAGTTGAGATTTAGTCCATAGAAGTACGAATATTTCCTAACTTCTATGAACTATATCTCAACTACCATACATAGAAAAATTCTAAGCAAAATCGTACATGCTCCTTAAACATTCATCTATCAATCGATGTGCACCGCTAGTTGGGCCAACGAATATTTCCTAACTTAATTAATATATAAATCTGGTATAAAGCCTATATTGGTTTTTTTAATTATTTATTAATATCTGCCGACGTTTCTAGCATAATTCATACTCATTTTCTAGGAAAATCTCTAAAAAAAAATTAAAATTAAAAGATGACTCTCAAGTAGATGGAAAAAACATTTTTGGGAAACACAAACATTCGAAATAATACAATTATAATAAAAATACTAAAACAAAAATTTAATTACCAAAACAGAAAAAAATGTTAAAGGTATACACGTAAAAATATTTAAAAAAAAATAACCTTTGTAAACTTTTAAAATGATTAAAATAGACTTCCAAAAACCTTTGACAAACCGTCAATCGTCGAAAAAAATTAAAAAATGAATTTTTCAAGGCTAAAGCTCAAAACAGAACATGAGCGAAGGCGGCGAGCAAAATCGCCTGTCATATTACAAAATACCGAAATCATGCAAAACAAACACAACCATCGACGCAGGCGACAACGAGTTTTTCGTTGAAAAAAATTTAGAGTCTATTTCTTTTTTTGTCGCCGACGAAACAATGTTGCCAACTGTTTTTTATATATGTATAAGTTGGTATCATATAACCGTCATATTATTAACAATTTTTTTTCATTTTTGTAGCCTATCGCTTCAACGTCATGTGTCAAAAACGCAGAAGGTCATGCCGTTTGGTTGTTTTTTTATCGCCATACGCTGACGCTTTTGTTCTGTCAGCATTGCTGTAGCTGACAGAACAAAAGCGTCGAACATCGCGCCGATATTTTTTATTTATTCGTCGACGCTCGTCGTCGTCGCTGTTGTTCTGTTTCTAGCTTAATACTATAGTGCTGTATAGTTTAGAACAGCAAAAAAAATTCTGTACTACAAAATAAAATTACAAACATAAACCATACTAGAACTGACACACGATAGAAAATGTTAATTATATTATTAAACCATTATACGTGTCCTGAAGATAACTCGAATCTGACTGTTTGTTAATACAGTTCAAGGAACGTTGATTACTTTTGATGTGAATTATCTCTAACACCTGTCTAGTAAAAAGTTTTGGTTATTAATTTTATTTTTGAATTTCGTTTAATTTCGATCCACCTACTTTTTAACAAATTTAGAGCTAAATTACTATCAATATTTTGTAAAAAGGGAAACAACATCTAAAGATAAAATAATATAATCAGAAGGTAGAACAACATTTTTAATTTTGTTTTTAAATTCAATTGAATTTTTTACTGCTTTTGTAGAAAATCCAAAAGTTTTTTTGAGAATTTTGGAAAGAAAAACCGAAAGTTGATATAGTGGAGTACCTATAGAACATACAATGGGTCTATATGGAACTCCTGCTTTGTGAATTTTAGGTAAACCATACAGTTTTGCTAAAACACCATTATAACAATGTAAATTTTTTGCTTCTATATTCGTTATTCGTTTATCTTTAAACCATAATGATATCAAACTGTTTAGTTCTGTTTGTATATTGAGTTGGTCAAATCCTTAGGAATTATTCTATAAGTATTCACGTCTTCTAACATATTATCAATTTTGTTAAAATAATCTGAACAATCTACTAATACTGTAGTATTACCTTTATCACCTTCTAATACCAAAATATCAGGACGATCTTTTTTATGCCTACACTGGTTTTAAAAATTGGTCATGATATTTACCAACTCATTACGTAAACTTGGTTTTTCTAAAGCATTATCACTCATGTTCAATAATACATTATTTCCATAGTGTTATTTCCTAACGTCTATGGACTATATCTCAACTATTATACATAGAAAAATTCTAAAAAAAATCGTACATGCTCCTTAAACATTCACTTATCAAAAAATGTGCACCACTGGTTAGGTTAACGATAAGTTAATAATTTCTATGAACTATATATATATCTCAGCTCTTTTTGAATTCAAAAATCATAGAAACTTTGATCAAATATGTCTCGGGACTTTTACATACATATCATATACTAAAATTATATCCCTTTAGTGATTTACTAACACAATTGTGCGGATAGGGCAAAAGTACCATGTCAAAAATTTAGTTTTGTATGTTTTTTGAACCAATTTACACATTTGTGAACTCCTTTTTAACTTATTTTCGTCCGAAAAAAAACACTATATCTATACACACAATTGTGTTGGTTCTACTTCAAATCAAGCGAAATTTTTTATCAACAACGCCATCACATACTATGGTTTTTTACTCACACATTTGTGTGGGTTGGACTAAAACTGAGCCAATTTTTTTGTTTTCTTGGTTGATAAAGGGATATACTATGTTACAATAGTTAACAGTAATTTTGTTGTTTACTGTAATTTATTTAGAATCAAAGAATGTTGTTCATGTTTTAAATTATGAGTCCAGTTTTATTTATAAAATGTTTATACTTGTTCTAGCGGACTCGACAGACTTTGTTCTGCCCACAAAATTATTTATGAAATTATTTACTCTTTAAGGGGGGGGCTGGGAGTTTGTAGAATTCAGTGGTTTTCCAATTGAGTTAATGGGGGATCGACTCTTTCTGAAACCATCAGACTGTAAAGATCCTTTACTCTTTAAAGATCTCTACATACCATACCATTCGGAGTCAACAGTGAACAAAATAATATAAATGGAATCAGCGAAATCCGTCACTCCGTTCTTTAGTTATGCTGTCACAAACACACGCCACACGGTGTGTACCCAGCGTGCTTTGCTGCGCATGAATATTAACATTGAATCAAATTCATTTGTTTCTTTTTTTTTTTTTTTTTTGGAAATAATGAAAAAAAAGCAAAGTCAATTCAATACAATAGTGTATACAATATTTTTTGTTTGATTTTTTGGTGCATGAATAAATAAATATGTTGGTGCTCCCACTCTGGAACATGCGACGTATAATTGTCCGTGAGAAAAGCACGGTTCCTCCAAATTCACACCACACATTTGAAGCGTTTATCCTTGAGCTTTATTAACGGTTATAGCAAAGGATAAACGCATGGGAAATTGAAGACGTTTGAATTGAAATGGCATGTCTGTTGGTATTAATGGAATCCGTGGTATCAGTACAACTTCTTCTTTTGCTTTGCCAGTGAGAATTGTTGCTTCGATCAATTTTGGCATTAATTTTTTCACGGAAAGTCTCGTTCCATTGCAGAGTTTTGGTGAATTGAGACTTCGAAAAAGTATGATCGATGACCCAATTTTCAAATGTAAATGATGCGGTGTCAACCGGGTGGTTCCAAAGAATTCAAAAATTCAACCGGATAATTTACTGCGTCTTCTTCATTCGTAGCAATATCAATGGATTTGTATGATACCAAGTCACCTGGCAATTTCTGTTGAATTTGAAAATTTATTTCATTAACATTTGCATTTTTTGGTGCTAAAATTGCGCGTTTTCTTAACCAATCATGATTTTTATAGTTTTGAACAATGTTTGGAAAAACGCGATCAATTAGTTCTTCTTTTGATGGCATAATTGTGCAAAAGTTGTTTGGTAACGTGATAAAGCCATTTAAATCACTTGCAATTTTGCCATCGCCAATCTGTAGCAGTTGCTTCGAAAACTCACGTGCTGATGGATCATTTGGAAGACGCACACGCATATTTATGTTGAGCGATAACTTCTGTACATTTCCCCAAAGAAACGAACTTTTCAAACATGCATTAATTTCATCACATGGAATCGATCTGGGAATGACGGGCAACGTTTGTCGAAAATCACCAGATAACAATATTAATGCACCTCCGAACAACTGTTGATTTCCACGTAGATCCTGTAATGTTCGATTCAATGCTTCCAAAGATTTTTTATGGGCCATCGGACATTCATCCCATAAAATAATTGCTGCTTGTTGCAAAACTTTGGCCATTCCAGAATTTCTTGAAATATTACACGTTGGAATCTCAACCGTTTGCATGTTTAATATGGCAATTTTAAAGCGGAATGTGCAGTTCGGCCACCATCCAATAATGTAGCTGCAATACCTGAAGAAGCAAGTGCCAATGCAATTTTTCGTTCGGATCTAATTGTTGCTAAGATTAATGAAATGAGAAATGTTTTTCCAGTGCCACCAGGAGCGTCCAAAAAATATAATCCACCAGTGTTGTTAATGACAGCTTGCATAATTCTATCGTATGCATTCTTTTGCTGAACATTCAATTGTGGAATGTGTGTTTGCATAAACGCACGCAATTCATCACATTCAAACAGCTGTTCGCGTTGAAATTCTCGCTGAAATAAATCCTACATTGGGCGATTAGGTGCGATCATGCATAATTGTCCTAATGCTTTATTTCCAATCATAACGCAAATATCTTCAATCAATATCAAAGCCTCATTATAAATTTCTAATATATCTACCAATTCGGGATCCATCGAACGATGTTGAAGTCGAATCAAAATGTCTTCAGCCATGAAATCTTTATATTTATTTCACAATTCAAGTGGGTTTGATGGATAGCATGTTGATATTATTATTGCGAATAACATACGTATTTGATTTGGGTGAGCTGAAACTGATGCATCATTAAGCGTAGCATCCCAATGTGTATCATCTTCAAGCAAACGCAACCGTTGGCATGCATCACGATATTTTACTCACAATTCACCATCAACAGTTCTTAAATTCTGAAATGACTGTGGAGCACGTACGTTCACCAACAACAACCGCAAATAAAAACATTCAACATTATTTGGACTAACTGTATAAATGCGGCCTAAAGCATCCGTTGAAAAAACCCCTCGGTAGCCATTAACAGGAGTACCTTGTTTGCGGCGTTGAAATTTTTTTCTTGATGCATTCCAAGTGAAATATCGTGGTGCTTCCGAATATAATAGTGTTCTTGCAAATTCATCCGTTTCACATAACTTGAAAAAAGCTGTCAGTGTAGTTGCTGGAGGCTGTACTGCTCTTTGTGCGGCATTTGCATCAGTAAAATAAACACGTTGGCCATTTTCAAGATGGACTGCTAAATGAATAACAACAGGGTGTCTGTCATATCTTCCCATTTGGTACTGCAAAATTTCATCATTTCTATTTTCAGCAGCCACTCCGAAAACAGCCATATCGCTACCTTTATTAACATACTTGCAAATGTATTTTATTGATTTGACTGAATTGCAGTATTCGACATTTATACGAGCATTGAAAATTTTTGATAACAACGGTGAATACGGCACTATCCAGCGATTATCAACTTCAACGTTTTGGTTCCGGATTTTAACGGTAGTAGTTTTACCATTATTTTGAGCTGATCATCGACGATACTGTGGATATCCATCATCATCGTGTATTGTTTCAGCAATCAATTGTCTTGGAAAACGCTTTGAACATTTGCCGTCGATCATACATGGTGAAATTGGATTGATTTCACCGCAGGGACCGTGTATCATATTTTTCGTGACAACTGCGAATAATTATTGATCGATGGTTTGATCTGGAATTTCGGCCGATATAACACTATCAATCATATCTGGTGTTATTTTCCGTACCAACCATATCAAAATGTGAGCGTGCGGCAAGCCTCTCTTTTGCCATTCAATTGTATACATATAGAAGCGCACTTCTCCAAATACACGGAGCTTGACAATCAGATCCATCAACTTTTTCATTTTTTGGCGGAATATGCGAGCGGTTATATCGTGTCGATCTGTTGGCACCTGACCATCAAATAAGTAATCATACACATCAGCCCATTTTGGGTTGCAAGTAAATGTGATGAACAAATCTGGACGGCCGTAATGGCGAACATATGACATTGCATCTTGTGTATACTCGTGCATATGACGTGGGCTTCCGGTATATGACGATGGTAATATCATCAAACGTCCAATGTCATTCACATGCACATCATTCAATAGTGCATCACGTAAATGTATGTACTCTTCAGATCTCAATCGGGCTTGATTATGACGGATGAAATTCAATCGTTCGCTCTCGATTTTAGCATACATGTCCACAATGTATTGATGGAAAAGTTTATTGCATCGCAAAATGTAATTGTCTTCTTGATCACGAATCATCAATCGATACGAATAAAAATTCATCGCACTAACTTTTTTCGTTGTTTCTGCACCTGAAAATAATAAAAATTATTCTTTTATTTTTATTTTCTTTTCTAATCAAAAATCATATTTTTTTTACCAGTCGTAGGATTTATCATCGGTATATTTATATGATAACCATCATCTCCTCTCCATAATAAAATCGGGTATTGCAATGCGTCATAACAACGATGGAGTTCAGAAATACGATTTAGTTGCTCATTCCTACGGTACAAAACAATATCTCTAGGCCGAAATTGTTCGCCAACTATTACGATTGCCACTTCATCGATTATTGGTGCATTAAATCGCCTGGCATGTTGTCCGAGTGGTGTTCTGTCGGTACGTATTATTATTTTATGGTCATCCGTGGGCATCTGATCCAGTGCAATCTTGAATAATTTGACCAATTCATTGTGCTGATGTAAAAATCTTTGCAGCTCACCCAAGATTTCTCGACTTGTATTTGAAGCAATTGCACAGCGCTGATTTGATTCGCTGTTCTCATTACCAATGAAATATATTTGCAAAAACTGATGGTCAGCATCTGGGAATGGCAACAATGGCCCAGCTCTATGGTATATCTGTCCTTGAATCTGTAATGTTTTTGGAATAGATTTAGATGACGAATCTGAATTTTTGAAGACATCAGAGACCGCACATAAATGAAATGTCATATCATTTATTCCATGCGAAGTAATTACCTTAAAAGTCGGCATAAATCCATCTCTTATAATATTTGTAGCTCCAAAAGATGTCATTTGGAAGCATGAATTGTACTTTTGAATATTTCTTAAAAAATGCTTTGACGCTGGTGAATTGCCATAAATTAATGAGAGCAAAGGGTCTGGTGGAGGTTCTAATACAGGCAATTTAACTTTCCCACCAGCACAGCACATGCCAGGCGTTTCGTTAATAAATTTGACTGCTTTACAATGCACACATTGTTTATTCATTTGTCCAATATAAGAATGCATACTGTAATCAATTGTGCTATCATAATTATAAGCCGTCAATTCCATTTGTCGTATGATTTGAATTGAGGGACGCGTACGTCCATTTATTGACCTTGCACCTTCAACCTTGTTTGCACTATCAACCGATTGGTTTATACGTCTACGTCGTTCCCTCTGTGATGCATTTTGTTGATTACGATCTTGTTCACTTTGTGATCTTCGATTGGTTGAAACAACTGTTGAATGACGTGTACGTCTACCAATATTTGAACGTCTTGCACGTGGCATTTCAAATCCGATAGCAATTCAACCAGCAAATGCAAATGGAAAGTGTATATACACTGCTGTCTGTTTGTATTCAAACGCTTAAACAAAACCAAAATGAATTGTTTGATGATGTATAGCTGAATATATGAAAAAACAAAGATATCAAATGCGACTCTTACCGATTACGTCTGTCCATCTTTTTAATTGTGTCACAACTAATTATTCGTCATTCGTTAGTTGTTATTTGAAAACAATACATATAAAAATGTTTTTTTGCTGAAATCATAGGCACCTACGTATTTCTTGTTGTTTTTTTTATATGGACAAAATCACATATTGACATGATAAATGATAAATCACGAACGCGTCGACCGATTTCGTGCAAACTTTAGATAAACCACCTACACAACCATACGAACAAACCCTAAAAATTTGATCGAATTCGGTTTTACCGTTCGTGAGTTATAAAGTCACAACACACTTGCAACAATTTTTTATATATATAGATATCAAGTTTTTGATTCTCAGCCCCGAAAATATTTACTGTCATGATAGCTAAAACTATCACGACACAAACATTTTTCTGGGCTGAGAGAAAAATATTGCCTTTTTGTGAAGGAGGAAGATTCAAAGTAATTATTGATTTTCGATGTCAGTATATTTCTTGGAGAGTAGAATTTAGTTGTTTTTGTTTATTTACACATTTTATCAGAACTTTTTATTGTTTTTATTAAACTCATAACATTTTTATTTATTATTTAGCTGTTATTTGGAAATATTTATACCCGAATTTAGATTTATTGCTATAATTGTTAATTAAATGTCGCAATAGTAGACATAAACTTGTATGGTATTGCCATAAGCAACTTTTTCGATTTTCGGGGATAGAAATTTGAGCTATCTTCTCAAAGGTCAATTTTCACATCATCGCCTACACTTTTGCCAGCAAAATACTCCCAAATCATCACTGAAAAACCTCCATGCTTTACGGTAGCAGCAATACACTCTTTACTGGCACATTCGCCTAGAGATCTTCTCACGAATATTCGTCTTCGGGTACCGAAAATTAAATTTGGACTCATCCGTCCATAAAACCGTGTTGCAATCTTCTATCGTCCAATGTTTGTGTTTACGGGCCCATTCAAGTCCCTTTTGCTTGTTTTGTTTACTAGTAATGGTTTTTTAATAGCAACACGGCCATGGAGTCCGGATTCCTGTAGAGGACGATTAATCGGAGAAACACTAACTAGTTCTGGGTGCCCAACATTTAATTCTGCGGTTTTTTCCGGGGCTGTTTTGTGTCTATTCGTCTTGCTTGTAGTCACGATTCTATGATCATCTACAGATGTTGTCGCTCTTGGTCTTCCCCTACGTCTTTTATTTAAAAAAAAACTGTTACTTTCTCGGTAGTTGTTAACATTACAATCGACCGTAGCGTGGTCTAATTCAATTTTTTGGCAATCTGTAAATTACTTATGCCAGCTGTATGGTAAGCTATTATAAGCGCACGTGTTTCAATACTTGGCTGTTTTCTTGGAGGCGTTTTGAATAATTGTCACTCGATATTTCACTTACGCTCTTAACAGTGTAAATATCAGCCTGGAACTGATTGTATTTGACTCATTTCAATGAAATCTTAAAAAAAACAATTTAAACATCATTACCTAGAATAAACCCGACTGATAAATTTTTCTGGAAATTTCTACAGACTATTACTGTAACTGAAACTGTACCGTAATAAACAGTTTACGACAATCCAACCAAGGGCATATATAGGGTAGTAAAATTAACCCTTTATCATTGATGGTTATATAATGAAACTGCGTTTCAGATAAGTATTACATTTTATTCAAATGTTGTTTCGGAAACATTATACTGTATCAATAATACATGAAAAAATGGGTGCCTAAACACTTTTGAGCGGTAGTGTATATACAAACTAATTAAGAAAAGCCCGAAAAATGTAACTATCGCGATAGTAAATAGTGTCATGATACAATGTCATAACATTTATAACATTCAGTCCGAAATTTTAAAATTACTTTTATGTATTTTTAAGATATATTACTATTGCTTGGTAAATGAAGCTAGCCCGATATTCAGTTGAAAAACCCCGTTAGCAATACTAAACTAAATCTAACGAGAAAGTTTTACATCCCAGCCCGAAAAATATCACTATCGCGACAGTAAAATGTGTACCGGTGTGAAGTTTTTGGACACTTTTAATTTTTTGGACACTTTTATAATTTGGATAATTTCGATTTTGGGTAAATATTTCCACACGTGAATTTTCTAAAAAAATGTAAATAGAAAAAAAATTTTGTTTATAAAAAACATCAAATTTTTGTATTTCACATATGGTACATACATATTAAACTTTTAAGAGATTTAATCATCAGGAATATATAATATGAATTTTTGTATGAAAAAATGTCGTTGTAGGTTATGGTAAATTACACAAATCTCAGAGATTGGCTCCCATAGTGACTATATAGGTTCGAAAGGGGATACATTACGGAATTGAAATCACCGAATGCCATTTCGAAATGAGCCGTATGGCTCTCGTATATAATTTTTGAACATTTACGCTATCCGCGATTTTCATATGAAAAAATGTCGTTGTAGGTTATGGTAAATTACACAAATCTCAGAGATTGGCTCCCATAGTGACTATATAGGTTCGAAAGGGGATACATTACGGAATTGAAATCACCTAATGCCATTTCGAAATGAGCCGTATGGCTCTCGTATATAATTTTTGAACATTTACGCTATCCGCGATTTTCATATGAAAAAATGTCGTTGTAGCTTATGATAAATTACACAAATCTCAGAGATTGGCTCCCATAGTGACTATATAGGTTCAAAAGGAGATACATTACGGAATTGAAATCACCTAATGCCATTTCGAAATGAGCCGTATGGCTCTCGTATATAATTTTTGAACATTTACGCTATCCGCGATTTTCATATGAAAAAATGTCGTTGTAGGTTATGGTAAATTACACAAATCTCAGAGATTGGCTCCCATAGTGACTATATAGGTTCGAAAGGGGATACATTACGGAATTGAAATCACCTAATGCCATTTCGAAATGAGCCGTATGGCTCTCGTATATAATTTTTGAACATTTACGCTATCCGCGATTTTCATATGAAAAAATGTCGTTGTAGGTTATGGTAAATTACACAAATCTCAGAGATTGGCTCCCATAGTGACTATATAGGTTCGAAAGGAGATACATTACGGAATTGAAATCACCTAATGCCATTTCGAAATGAGCCGTATGGCTCTCGTATATAATTTTTGAACATTTACGCTATCCGCGATTTTCATATGAAAAAATGTCGTTGTAGGTTATGGTAAATTACACAAATCTCAGAGATTGGCTCCCATAGTGACTATATAGGTTCGAAAGGGGATACATTACGGAATTGAAATCACCTAATGCCATTTCGAAATGAGCCGTATGGCTCTCGTATATAATTTTTGAACATTTACGCTATCCGCGATTTTCATATGAAAAAATGTCGTTGTAGGTTATGGTAAATTACACAAATCTCAGAGATTGGCTCCCATAGTGACTATATAGGTTCGAAAGGAGATACATTACGGAATTGAAATCACCTAATGCCATTTCGAAATGAGCCGTATGGCTCTCGTATATAATTTTTGAACATTTACGCTATCCGCGATTTTCATATGAAAAAATGTCGTTGTAGGTTATGGTAAATTACACAAATCTCAGAGATTGGCTCCCATAGTGACTATATAGGTTCGAAAGGGGATACATTACGGAATTGAAATCACCTAATGCCATTTCGAAATGAGCCGTATGGCTCTCGTATATAATTTTTGAACATTTACGCTATCCGCGATTTTCATATGAAAAAATGTCGTTGTAGCTTATGATAAATTACACAAATCTCAGAGATTGGCTCCCATAGTGACTATATAGGTTCAAAAGGAGATACATTACGGAATTGAAATCACCTAATGCCATTTCGAAATGAGCCGTATGGCTCTCGTATATAATTTTTGAACATTTACGCTATCCGCGATTTTCATATGAAAAAATGTCGTTGTAGGTTATGGTAAATTACACAAATCTCAGAGATTGGCTCCCATAGTGACTATATAGGTTCGAAAGGGGATACATTACGGAATTGAAATCACCTAATGCCATTTCGAAATGAGCCGTATGGCTCTCGTATATAATTTTTGAACATTTACGCTATCCGCGATTTTCATATGAAAAAATGTCGTTGTAGGTTATGGTAAATTACACAAATCTCAGAGATTGGCTCCCATAGTGACTATATAGGTTCGAAAGGAGATACATTACGGAATTGAAATCACCTAATGCCATTTCGAAATGAGCCGTATGGCTCTCGTATATAATTTTTGAACATTTACGCTATCCGCGATTTTCATATGAAAAAATGTCGTTGTAGGTTATGGTAAATTACACAAATCTCAGAGATTGGCTCCCATAGTGACTATATAGGTTCGAAAGGGGATACATTACGGAATTGAAATCACCTAATGCCATTTCGAAATGAGCCGTATGGCTCTCGTATATAATTTTTGAACATTTACGCTATCCGCGATTTTCATATGAAAAAATGTCGTTGTAGGTTATGGTAAATTACACAAATCTCAGAGATTGGCTCCCATAGTGACTATATAGGTTCGAAAGGGGATACATTACGGAATTGAAATCACCTAATGCCATTTCGAAATGAGCCGTATGGCTCTCGTATATAATTTTTGAACATTTACGCTATATGCGATTTTTATATGAAAAAATGTCGTTGTAGCTTGTGATAAATTACACAAATCTCAGAGATTGGCTCCCATAGTGACTATATAGGTTCGAAAGGGGATACATTACGGAATTGAAATCACCTACTGCCATTTCGAAATGAGCCGTATGGCTCTCGTATATAATTTTTGAACATTTACGCTATCCGCGATTTTCATATGAAAAAATGTCGTTGTAGCTTATGATAAATTACACAAATCTCAGAGATTGGCTCCCATAGTGACTATATAAGTTCGAAAGGGGATACATTACGGAATTGAAATCACCTAATGCCATTTCGAAATGAACCGTATGGCTCTCGTATATAATTTTTGAACATTTACGCTATCCGCGATTTTCATATGAAAAAATGTCGTTGTAGCTTATGATAAATTACACAAATCTCAGAGATTGGCTCCCATAGTGACTATATAGGTTCGAAAGGGGATACATTACAGAATTGAAATCACCTAATGCCATTATGAAAAAACTACTCCTTATTGAAATTCATCTCATGCAAGTATTTTTTTAATTTTTCGGGTTCATCGGAAAATTCGTTTTTAATGTACGTCGCCACTACAATTTTTGTTTGATGGTTTTTCTTTCATTTATTGTCCTGCTCAAGATCAGCTTAATATTACATTTTTAAGAAATCACAACAATTTTATGTTTATTGGACCTATATAATATGGTGTGTAGCAGATCGTTTACATCAGAATATTGTGTATAATACATCGAAGCGCAGGTATATATTTGTTTATACATATAACACCTATGGTATATGTATATGTATGTTATGTTAAAAACGGTTTGTCATAGTTGCATTAATTCGATGTTACTTAGCAACAGTGGGCGAAGTGCACGGAAATACCTACTAAAATGTAGCGAATATTGCAGCAACAACGAACATTTATATTTACTACGTTTCAAACTTATAATTTGATATTGGTGCCGCATCTCAAAATTATCATATACAGTTTTATCAATTTCCCTTAACCTTACGATTAACGAAGTTAAATTTCCATTCTTCGGTATTTTTCGTTTGCAGTCGGGCATTATATTATTGTACTCGAATATTATTTGGTTGTTCTCTTGTCTTTTTGGTTTAAAAAAATATAAACAATGGTACGCCTACAAAAAAATTTCTGAAGAGATGTTTAAAGGTTTAACATTGTTAGGTTGAGACGAAATGGTCAGTATAATTTTGGGATGCGTATGCCAGGAATGGAGATGTCAAAAATCAATGTTTTATGATCTAATTTATCGCTACAAAATATATTCTGATAATGATTAGTATTTGTGACATTCGCTACATTTTAGTAGGAGTTTCAATTGTACTCTGGCCATTATTAAAAAAAAAAAAAAAATGCTATACAATTAAATGTTTAGTGAACCTATATATATATATTATATATCTATTATATAATATATCAAATTATGTGTTTATTATTAAAAAATAGTCTATCTTAGCTGATCTTGGACAAGACAATTAAAAAAGAAAAACCCTCAATCAAAATTGCAGTGAGGACAAAAGCTAACAACCGTATTAATGTAGAAACTTAAATCTTTGAAATAAATTTTTTCGATCGACAGATATCGGAGTATGATTTGATACAAAATAAATTTATTTGAAGATGAAATGATACACGTGACTACGGCTAGATGATTTCAATTCAGTAATGTATCCCCTTTCGAACCTATATAGTCACTATGGAAGCCAATCTCTGAGATTTGTGTAATTTATCATAAGCTACAACGACATTTTTTCATATGAAAATTGCGGATAGCGTAAATGTTCAAAAATTATATACGAGAGCCATACGGCTCATTTCGAAATGGCATTAGATGATTTCAATTCCGTAATGTATCCCCTTTCGAACCTATATAGTCACTATGGGAGCCAATCTCTGAGATTTGTGTAATTTACCATAACCTACAACGACATTTTTTCATACAAAAATTCATATTATATATTCCTGATGATTAAATCTCTTAAAAGTTTAATATGTATGTACATATGTGAAATACAAAAATTTGATGTTTTTTATAAACAAAATTTTTTTTCTATTTACAGTTTTTTAGAAAATTCACGTGTGGAAATATTTACCCAAAATCGAAATTATGTCTAAAAAAATTATTTTTGGACACTCGCGTAAATTTCTGTCCAAATTATAAAAGTGTCCAAAAAATTAAAAGTGTCCAAAAACTTCACACCGGTAAAATGTGTCATGGTAATCTGTTATGATATTTAGAGCAATCAGCCCGAAATTATAAATATAACTTTTACTTTTTGGTTTTTATCAATTGTAATGGTGTATTGTGATTGTTCCGTATATTGGTCTGTTTCATCACTCTCGAACACATTAGCCATCTATAAGTCAAAAATTGAAATAAATTTTACGTATTTTTAAATGATCCCCTCAATTGTTTGGAAACCTACACAACCCAAACTTAACCTGAAAATGACAATGCGGAAACTTAATTAGCATTACGTGATTGAACACTACGAATATAGCAAGAAATTTCAGCCCAAAATTTTAATTTGTTGTTTATATAAAGAAGATTGAAGTTTTGACTACAAACTGAGAGATTTAAAAAACAAAATATCGGAAATAACCGGGATAAAGACGTTTGAATCTCGTCTGAGAAGCAATTCACGAGCACTTGGCATATACCACCGGATTCGTTGAAGTTTTGACTACAAACTGAAAAGTTTGTAGAAAAATTCTATCTGGAATTACCTGGAACACAACTAAGACCCTCTGATGGAGTGCAGAATTCAGCGCCGACCCACCTTCCATGTCAATGTACTACAGGTTGACATGGAGCTTGCAATGTGCAGGTGGTATACTGTAGTTGTGTGAGTAGGTGAATAGGTGAATGGGTTAATGATGTGGCGTGAATGCGTGGTATCACAATGGGCCAAACAAATGGCCTAAGTGTCAACCACTGAAACCTAACCACTGAAACCTACCTAGATATAGTCGTTTGAACCTCTTCTCACAGGCAAATCACGAGCACAAATTCGAAGATATATGCCAAGTGCTCGTGAATCGCCTGTGAGTAGAGATTCAAACGACTATATCTAGATAATTCCAGATAGAATTTTTCTACAAATTTCTCGGTTTGTAGTCAAAACTACAACGAATCCAGTGGTATATGCCAAGTGCTCGTGAATCGCCTGTGAGAAGAGGTTAAAACGACTATATCTAGGTAATTCCAGATAGAATTTTTCTACAAACTTTTCAGTTTGTAGTCAAAACTTCAACGAATCCGGTGGTATATGACAAGTGCTCGTGAATCGCCTGTGAATAGAGATTCAAACGACTATATCTAGATAATTCCAGATAGAATTTTTCTACAAATTTCTCGGTTTGTAGTCAAAACTTCAACGAATCCAGTGGTATATGCCAAGTGCTCGTGAATCGCCTGTGAGAAGAGGTTCAAACGATTATATCTAGGTAATTCCAGATAGAATTTTTCTACAAACTTTTCAGTTTGTAGTCATAACTTCAACGAATCCGGTGGTATATGACAAGTGCTCGTGAATCGCCTGTGAATAGAGATTCAAACGACTATATCTAGATAATTCCAGATAGAATTTTTCTACAAATTTCTCGGTTTGTAGTCAAAACTTCAACGAATCCAGTGGTATATGCCAAGTGCTCGTGAATCGCCTGTGAGAAGAGGTTCAAACGACTATATCTAGGTAATTCCAGATAGTATTTTTCTACAAACTTTTCAGTTTGTAGTCAAAACTTCAACGAATCCGGTGGTTTATGACAAGTGCTCGTGAATCGCCTGTGAATAGAGATTCAAACGACTATATCTAGATAATTCCAGATAGAATTTTTCTACAAATTTCTCGGTTTGTAGTCAAAACTTCAACGAATCCAGTGGTATATGCCAAGTGCTCGTGAATCGGCTGTGAGAAGAGGTTCAAACGACTATATCTAGGTAACTCCAGATAGAATTTTTCTACAAATTTCTCGGTTTGTAGTCAAAACTACAACGAATCCAGTGGTATATGCCAAGTGCTCGTGAATTGCCTGTGAGAATAGGTTCAAACGACTATATCTAGGTTATTCCAGATAGAATTTTTCTACAAATTTTTCAGTTTATAGTCAAAACTTCAACGAATCCGGTGGTATATGACAAGTGCTCGTGAATCGCCTGTGAATAGAGATTCAAACGACTATATCTAGATAATTCCAGATAGAATTTTTCTACAAATTTCTCGGTTTGTAGTCAAAACTTCAACGAATCCAGTGGTATATGCCAAGTGCTCGTGAATCGCCTGTGAGAAGAGGTTCAAACGACTATATCTAGGTAATTCCAGATAGTATTTTTCTACAAACTTTTCAGTTTGTAGTCAAAACTTCAACGAATCCGGTGGTTTATGACAAGTGCTCGTGAATCGCCTGTGAATAGAGATTCAAACGACTATATCTAGATAATTCCAGATAGAATTTTTCTACAAATTTCTCGGTTTGTAGTCAAAACTTCAACGAATCCAGTGGTATATGCCAAGTGCTCGTGAATCGGCTGTGAGAAGAGGTTCAAACGACTATATCTAGGTAATTCCAGATAGAATTTTTCTACAAATTTTTCAGTTTGTAGTCAAAACTTCAACGAATCCGGTGGTATATGCCAAGTGCTCGTGAATCGCCTGTGAGTAGAGATTTAAACGACTATATCCTGTAAGGATGTTTCAGGAAATATTCTAGTTTTGTGGCCAAGATTTTAACGAATCCTTTTGTATGAGTGAAATGGTTGTGAATCTTTTGTAAGGCGATATTCAAACGACTATATCCAGATAATTCCAGATAGAATTTTTACGAAATTCTGTCGGTTTCTAGTCAGACCTTTAGCAATTGTGATATACATAGGTCAAGTGCTTATGAATTATTTATAAGGCGAGATAGAATAGAATTTACTCCAATTAATATCCGATAAAGTTTTTCTCAACCTGAATTTAGTTCCCATAAGTCCACTGACATTTTTTTTGAAAACTTTACCTAATAATTTTTTTAATTTGATGTTTCACATCAAATGATGTGAATTGATCACATCACATCCAGTTGATCACTGGATCATTTTTTTTTTATTATTTTATCAAAATTTAGAAGCCACGATTAGTTCGATATTTATTTAATACACAATTAATTAATAGTTATAATTTGCATGTGACTCAAATTTGCTTTATAGTTATAATTTGCTTATATTTTTTGTCATGACAGAAGTTGTATTGCCATACGTAAAAAATTAAAATTTCGGGCTGAAAATTCGGGCTAGCTTCACGGAGGTAGTTTGTAGGGATATTTTAGACACAATTGTTGGAGCAGGCTTTGTGGAAATTTCATACTTCGGATGCCTAGCAAAACGTGGGCAAAATCATAAACTGAAGCAACCAAGAAACCAACCATGATAAACAGTGGATGCTGTGGTGGAAATATTGGTGTACACGCCAACCAAAAAGAGGGCAGCTGAGCCACTGAATGAGTTAATCGCTTCTGATTCAAATCAAAAAGTAGACCGACTTTACACATAAAATTGACTATAATGATGTAAAGTTCATCCCTAATAGAGCCTCGGTAGAAAGCTAATCGCTCGTATATAAAATCTTAAATACCATTCCATTACAAGCTATATAACGATAACCATGAATTTAATTTTAATAAACCGAAATGTTTCAGGGGCATGTTTATTCTTAAACCAAAAAAGGTCGATGACTAAATAAATTACATTGTTTGCTTTTCGCACATACACAAGAAGGATAATTTAATAACTAAAATAAACTAACCATCATCGTCGTGACACAGAAAGCATAACATACTAATTTGCTCTAACACGATAATTCTAATTATCTAATCCTCCCTAAAAAAACTGAATCCCATTTTATTGTTTACATTATTTAATTTCGTGTCACCCTATGTCAACTTAAACCTAAGATATACACCCAACTATAAGATTATATGAGTATGTCGTTTGTTTGTTTGTTTGCTGGTTCAAATCACTCACACTGCATTCCCGAATTGCCTTCTGTGTATTTCGTATGTCGCACACCACTCTCAAAGGAATATAAAATTAAACATTTTGCAAATACACTAAAATCCCATGTACAGTATATTAAGAAAGGGGGGTGGGTGGGTATTTATAGACGACCGAAAAATTTATATTCACAACAAATTAAAAGCTTCAACACAGCTTCATTTAACTTAAATATTTGTAATGAAATTATAAAGATTTTTATGTTTTATCGTAAAATTAGTTTAGTTAAATCACAAACTATTCAATTCCTGTATTCGCAGAAAAAGCTTAGCTATGTTTCGATGTAACGGAATCTATGCGATATATATGTTACGGTAAAGGCTCGAAATCTATGAAATAAGAGCCCTATATTTTCGAAATGATTCATCCTTCACTGCACGGAGTATTTTTCATGATATTAGTGCGCATTTGAATTTGGAAAGAAACTAACGGCTTTACAAGCTACCGCGGACCCGCGGGAGCTATAATTGTGTCCCGCATGATGCTTAGTCCTCTGATGGAGAATGGATGAAACGACCGATTTTGTTTAAAGACATTTGAATGTCAAACATTTATCCATTTCGGACTTTAACCGTAACATATACATAGTTGAAGAGAAGAAACTTTAAAAGTTTTGCAATAAAACTTGTTTTATGTATTTTTTAGAACTTAATGTTTTTTTGAAAGCTTTAAGTTAATTTACGAGAAAATTCATAAAAAATGAAATGGTTAATGTTTATTTGCTGTAGTGTATAACCGTTACAGTTTAGGTTACTACAAAATTCAACTGAGTCTGGTACCTGCAATTTGCAGATACACGAAGATGAGTTTAGAAGTCATTAAAAGCTGCACTTGGAATATCCATGTTCAGTACCTTCCTCCAGGCAACTTAATGTAAGAAATCAGTTTATCAGCCCTATATACTCTTTCCTGATTTGAATAAGAACTTTTGTCACACGGAGTGCTTAAAGTCCTCATCTATAATAATTTTTGATGGAATTGAAAAGTTTGTTTATACACGTCACATCCACATAAGGTAGGCAACAAACTACTGGATTCAACTAATCAGGGCTGTTAACAAAATCCCTTTGATGTAGAGACATATATGTAGCAAAAGTGTGATACTTAGCCGTTGCCGCAGCTCCAATTTATTACTCGTAAACAGCGTCAACGGAGCATTGGATATAATCATTCGAACACGTTTCTGATCCAAAGTGAGCCAAACACGCTCTTTGGACATATTGAACATAGTATCTTCTATCTCTCTAATTTTAATTCGACCATTGTCTGGCACCATTTGGTGAACTTGAGCCCTGTTATCGTCCGTGATTGCAGGTTTTGGACGTCCCGAGCGCTCAGTTCCTGTGGAAAGTCTCGGTAGTTGGTGTAATGGAGAGTAGATTAATAAAATGTTTTGCAATTTTTGAGTTATACCCACGCTCATCAATCCTACTGGAAGGGCCACAATCCTTGGTCAACTGAGGCCGAGTTTGTGGAAAGTCTAAATGTGATTTGGGAGTCTAATTAATAAAATTTTCTGTAATTTTTGAGTTACACACCCACCAAACCAGTTTTGGGACTGCCCCCAACTGTATGACAATACACTTATAAATAAGAAAACTATCTAAAGTCTTATAAGGTTGGATCGCTCGTTTGTAAACGAGAAGCAAATTTTTGTTATTATCATTTTCGATCACCAAGAGGTACTGCGCTGAGACAAAATTAAAATTTATTTGCAATAACAGTAATCAAGCTAAATATAACAACAAAAGATGAAACCCCAGTCTCTACTAGAATATATACAGATACCCACGCACTATTAAAAAAAACGAAGAAGATCATTATACAGTAAATGCTAGATAGTGAGATCATTCGAAATTCGAATATCCCTAAGATAAAACTATCGACGAAAAATGTCCCATGCCTCTGGATAGAGGAAATATTAGACAGTTTAGGGAAATCAACCCATTTTACAACGTTAGACTTGAAATCAGGATTTCATCAAATCCGATTTCAACCGATCATGGTTACTTGATTTTATTTGAATATGCAATTTGATCTTAAAAATGGTCCAATAACTTTCCAACGATCCATGAAAGCGTGTTATAAGGACTAGTAGGGAAAACTTGATATGTTCATGACAAAATTATAATTATTGAATTCAATATGGCCAACCATTTTTCAAGAAGTACTCAAATGATTGAATTTTGACTTAAAGATACATTTCGACAAATGCGAGTTCTGAAAAAGAAAAGAGAAACCGATTTCTCGGCCATGTAATCACACAAGAGGGAGTTAAACCAAATCCCGATAATATAACAATTTTTTGGAGTGACCGCTACTGATAGACTCATAGAAACAAATTAAACAATTTCTTGGGTTGTGATTACTTAATCGGCCCAGAGTATATAAAATCGTTCAAAACTCTTGCCAGATATTGGCTTATCCTAACTTTTCAAAACCTTTTATCCTTACAACTGACGCACCAGAACATGCTTTAAGCGAGTGCTTTCTCAAATGGACGACAGAGCAAGAGGCAAATTGTATTTGAATCCAAGACGCTAGACAGTACTAAAATGAAATACGAAACGAATGAAAAGGAAGTACTCGCTATTATTTATTTTCTCCGTCGTGAACATATCGAAAGTTTGGTGTTTCACAATCTCAAAATGTTATTAACATCTTTGTTATACATTTGAATCTCGATTATCCATGGACCTCGATTATTCGGGATTTTTTATTCTCTTGGTTAATGCGAATTTCATCTGATTATCCGGGATTTTTTTTAGTTCTAATAAAAATCATTCGATTAACCGGGATTTTTGATTATACGGGAAGTCCCAATCATCCCGGATAATCGAGTTTCAAGTGTATTCGGTAATCTCAAAAGACTGCGTTACTGCAACCATGAAACTACAAAGTTAAATTTGAATATTAAGTGTTTACATACGAATTAATCACCCATTGAGATAGCGAATTTTTTATAAATACACTAAAAATTCTTAAACGAATCAAAATTTAACCATGCAGAATGTTTACCCTAATCATAGGAGATGAATATGATTATAAGTAGCATAATAATAATAAGCTCCGTTTTCACTGATTGATATAATTAAACAAATAGTATTTCTAATTATTGTACAATAGGGAATATCACAATAATTTTATAATGATTTCTATTATTATAATAAGGCAAATGCAAATGAATATTTATCATATTTATTTTCTAAGTGTAGGCCTGGCCTCTCAAGACGTACCGAAAAAACGGAACACAAGCACGAACATATGGTTAGTTCTTCGAATGAAAACTCTATGAATATGAGCACAAGTAAGAATGGTATTCTCGTGTCAACGAGCTTCGGGAAAGATCTAGCAAAACTCAATACAACTCTGAACTCTGATGATGGAAAGAACATATTGGTATATGGAAACGCTCTCTTGGGCTAAAAATATGATTGAAATGAGACAGTAGGGTTCGTTTGAAAGACCCCTACTCAAAAGGCAGAAATCGGAGAAGGCAAATGTAACTAGGCCTTTGAAATTTGTAAAAATTCTTCACCACTTTTCTAAAATTTATCAGCGAATCGTGGCAATGGAACCGCATCAAGTTGACGTCTTGTGATGTATGTATATCGGTCATTTTATTATTTTTTTATTTTAATATTTCAATAAAAATTATACAGAAGAAAAAGTAAAATAGGAGTCTCGTAGTGTCTCTCGTTAGAGACAGACGTGTTGTGTTTTTATTTTATTTTATTTAAATACATAAATGGTTTACGTAGTTTTCATTTTGATTTTAATTTTATTTTTTGATATTAAATGGTGTATAATAGAATTAAACTTTAATATATATATAATAATAATAGTGTAGTGATATAATAAAAATTGTGTTGTGTCCGGTGGTTGATATATTGTGTTTATATACAGTGACTCACAGCTTATTTGATCCAGTCGCATTTTATGAACAAAATTGTAAATATCTCGCGATGTCTTATTTTTTTGAAAAAAACTAAATGTAATATGAAAGCTATATCTATTTTTATTATAAAACACAAAAAATAAAATAAAAATTCTAATGCATATCAAAATTACATTAAAAAGTTCATTATTTCAACCCAAAACCAACTCACAGCTTAAATGATCCACTGCCACAAACATATACTAACACTTTTGTTAGTATTGCGTTTTTATGGCATTTGGCATTATTGTTGTTGTTATCGATATAATGCATAGGAAACAAAACGTAGTAAAACAAAACAAAAATAAAAACCAAGAAAAATATTTCATTGTTATTATTAGACATGGTCAATTTTAGTGCACTTATTTTCACAAATTTTATAACTTTTTAAAATTAAAAAATAATAAACACAAATTATTATTTTAATTTTGGTAAAAACTTATTAAAGTATTAAACTTTATTAACGTGAAAAAATTTTAAAAAAATATACAAAAATAATATTAAGATTACTTAATAAATACTTTTATTATTATTAAACGATCGATTTCGGCGTTTAACAAATCGCCATCATCAGGTTAGATACTTGAATAGTAAATAGATTAAAAATAAAATGAAATAAAAATGAAAACGGATTTATATAAAAACCTTATTTACTAGAAATTGTTAAGTTAACGATACAGTTAAACAAATTGCATACAGTGCGCAAGGAAAGTTTCTGAGCATCCGTCGCTAAATGTACTAATGGTGATATAGGTAGTCGATGCTTCCAATTTATCGAAATTGTTGTGCGAACCTCCATCATATTCCTAGTCATACACAAACAAAACAGCTACAAAGATCTTGCGAGGTAACACAATAATGCGATTACACCCTGCAATCGAAGTTCCTATATTTTCTAAATTTGCATTTGTTGATTAGTTCCGTGTAACAAAAAACATAAAACAAGAAAAAAAAGAAAAACCATCAAAATAAGATATCGCGAAATATTTACAATTGTGTTCATAAAATGCGACTGGATCAAATAAGCTGTGAGTCACTGTATATATAAAACTGGATTGAAATATTATAATGGGATATATTTCTACGCAAAGTATATTTCGTCTTAATGTATCGATAACACTGTGCTAGTTCAAAAATGTGACAAGCTGGGCACCCGGGGGGTAAACCTTATTCGAGTACGCTGAATTCAATTGTGCTAGTCCTATTTCAAAGTTAGTCCCCATTTTTGAGATATCGCTTTCGACGTGTTTTTGCTCTGATACCCTCATTTTCACGTTAAGAGCTCCTAAACCATTTAAATTTTCGTTATGCTTTCTTCAGCAAAGTTGTGGCGCAAGCCAAGACAAACAACTTTGCCGAACATATCAAAACCAAAAAAACACATCTATTTTTTTTTTTGCTTTTCATTTCGACGAACAACACTGTTTTTATCATTTTTAATCATTTTGTTGAATTTAAATCGGTAGAATCGATCGAATAAACATCGCATCGACAAATATAGATACAATAGAAACTATTTAAAAGAAAGCTAAATCGATTCAGTTGATTTGTTACAAACTGGCTACTGCCAACCTGCAGATTTCACTAAGCGCATGCAGAGGCCTCCACGGTGATTTTTGCCGGCTACGTTCTCAGGGAGAAGTGCGAAGGGTCGTGGGGTTTGAGGCATGCATGGCTCCTGGCTTACACCGTGATTAATACAGATAATTTAAAAAAAAATAAACCGCAAATAATAATAATAAACCCGGAGTTCCGCCGAAATTCGTCGGCCGGAACCTGAGGAACGAACAACGAAATAATCATAAGAGAGAGAGAGGTGCCTTGGTGCGCGCATCCATCCGAATTCAAACGGGGCCAAGCCCTGGTTACGAAATCGGATGCGGGCACCAAGGGACCGCAAACCCTATGCCGACACAGAGGGAGTCTCCGCTCCCATCATACCATTTTCGAAAATGTTAATAATTCATTTTATTTAAGATGAGGAGAAAAAAAAACACAGAAAAAAAGAAACAACTTCCCCCTCCACCCGCACCACGATAAGAGAGAACGAGAGAGAGAGAGAGAGCAATGCGCATCGAGCGTGCACGTGCTGTGCAGCGCTCGATCACAAAAATTTTGAAAATTATATATATATATATATGAAAATAATAAAAAAATATATAAAAAAAATAAAATCAAAAAAAAAAAAATTAAAATAAAAATAAAAAATTGTACCTTAATATTGATATATAAAAAAAATGTTGCGGCCTTGAGCGGCCGTCATGCCTCAGGCGGCCTTGCCCCACCCGGACCGTTGCGGTGCCTTTCACCAATACCAAAACGAACCAATAGTCGGTTGGCCACCGGTACCGTTGCGGCAGACCACCGATTACCGATACAAAAAATTAATGGCCGATTGGCCACTCGTACGTTGCGGCAGACCACCGATTACCATTGCGGGGCCTCTCCCCGATACCAAAAAAATCGAATAAATCGAATAGCCGGTTGGCTATCCGTATGTTGCGGGGCCTCTCCCCGTTACCAAAAATAAATACAAATGGCCGGCTGACCACCCGTATTGTTGCGGCAGACCACCGATTACCGTTGCGGGGCCTCTCCCCGATACCAAAAAAAATCGGGCAACCGGTTGGTTGGCTACTCGTTATAAATGCGGCACTTTCACTGTTACGCAAAACGGTGTTTGGGATTTTGTTGTATAATTGGGGAGCAATTTTAATTTAACACTTGTAATGGTATCGACTAACACACATAATACTAGCCACTTAAAATTTTCTTCAATCTTGAACTTTCTTCTTATACGAAGACTTTACACACGATTTACTTGCAGCAAAACACTACCCAACCGCTATCTTTAGGTGAAATATCTGTCTTCACTTGTAGCCGTTAACATTAGGTAACCAATTTATTTTCTTTTGCTGTCACAATCAAATTTGAGCGCGCATCGCACTCCCCACAACACCAAAAAAAATATTTGCGTTATTTTATTACCACTGTATTTGTTATTATTTTTTTTTCTTTTATTCAATAAATTAATATTTATAAAATTATAAAATTACATTAAGCTATTAATACACATCTATTAGAATTCTCAAAATTTTTGAATATATAAATTTAATACAAAACTTCAAAGTTTACAATCATTTATTTCAATTTTTTTTTTTAATCACAAAAAATTGACTCCATCAATCAACCACCCGAATATTATATTTTTTTTTAACAATCACAACTCGACTGTCTAAAAATCAAAACTCTAATGTCAAACCAAAAAAAAAATTCGAGCCCCGCACAACTCGTAAAAAGTTTTAGAAGAAATGAATCTCTCTTCTCTGTCTCTCCTTTATACCAAATTTTCGTTGGTACAAAAGAGAGACATATAAGAAAAAAAACATTTCTTCCAAAACGTTTTACTTTGCACACACTCGATGCACATTGCTCTCTCTCCCATCATCTTTCTCACCCTCGCGCCATCACCACGACGTATACAAACATTAAACAACTCCGAAAGTGAGGACACAAACCGAGGGGAATAAAAAAAATACCAACAGCGCTTGTTACGATCATGTAATCGTAACAGATTTTATGGTGATTTTTCCTAAAAAAAAAATTCCTAAAAAATTAACATTTTTCTTCTCTTTGACAAAACAATGGCGTGCCGATGCGATAGTGGATAAAAATCCTGGATTTTTCCATCCCATCGTTTTAACCAATTACATCACGTAAACTATCACTTTGGGCGGCAGTCCAAACGAGTGACGTAAGCACCTACTGTGCTGGAAGTCGAACTCGTATATATACAGTACTGGGGGAAAAAAAAATTGGGCAAACGTATTTTATTGCAATTAAACACTTATTTTTAATTTATTTTTTTGTTTTTTATTGATTTATAGAAGTTCTATCTTTAATATTAATATTTGGTGGACTGCCTTTTGTTTTTATTACACCGGTACAACCCCGCAACTGATGTGCAACAAAATTGGTCAAGCAATTATTTTATTTTAAGCCGATCGTTCTTGGCCGACATTAGCGTGCAGATGTTTTTTTTGAGCATAAATAGTGCATATTTTGTAAGATTAAGTTATTCTGTAAGTGATCCTAGTCAAATAAAGAATAAAGTGCAATTTTAGTTTAAAAAAATGGGAAAAGTTAGTGAGCAGTGTAAAAGCAGTATGTTGGTTTGGGCGCGTGAAAATTTAACCACGCGTAAAATAACAAAAAGATTAAATATTCCTAAAAATACTATCGCGTGGAATATTAAAAAATTGCGAGAGATGGGCAGTACACAAAGAAAGAAAGGCTATGGAAGGCCCAGAAAGACAACGCCAGTGGAAGATCTTTTCATAATATTACAATGTCGTCGGAACCGTTTTAAAACTTCATCGGACATACGACGGGATGTTGAGCGAGCAACAGAAAAAGAAATTTCAGCCAGCTTAGTGAGAAAAAGACTTGTCAAAGCTGGTGCGAGAGCACTTAAACCAGTTCAGAAGTCTGAGTTCACATTACTTGTGAATAAACAACATTTGCTATGGGCCCAGGAGCATGTTTCTTGGGCTTCAGAGATGTGGAATGATGTATTTTTCCCCGATGAATCAAAATTCAAGCTGTATGTTGGAAATTGAAAAATTCTGAGCGAGAGGCTTGGCAACGAATGCCTTTTAAGAGTTTCACCAAAAAATGAAGGATTTATGGTCTGGAGATGCTTTTGTGGAAATGAAACCGGTCGATTGTGCTTCCTTAGTTCTAACATTACAGAAGCTATTCATCTGCAGGTCCTACACAACGAATTTGAGCCTTCTGTGTTAAAGCTTTTTGGCGACACTTGCAAATTTATTTTTCAACAGGACAAATTTACATGCCATACCGCCAAAGTTTTGCGTTATTAAATTTGAACTGTAGATAGAAAAATTGGCTTTCAGATAAACATAAATAATTTGTTAAAAGCTTGTTTTTTTTTCTTATCTTTTCATTTAAAGGTAAAAAAGTACTTCGAAGAAAGAAGTATCGATGTGTTGAGCTGGCCCCCGTATAGTCCAAACTTAAATCCCAGTGAAAATATTTGGTCTATAATGAAGCTAGAAGTAGCAAAAATGCGCCCAGAATCGATTCAATCTTTAAAAAGTTTGTTGAGGACGATTTGGGAATCCATACCTCCTACGACTTTGAAAAATTTATCAAATTCAATGAATCGGAGGTGTATCGCTGTAATAAGAGCAAATGGCGGTGCACCAAAATATTAATATTAAAGATAGAACTTCTATAAATCAATAAAAAACAAAAATAAAATTAAAAAGTGAGTGTTTAATTTATTCCATTACTTTAACTCCAATCACCGTATTTTAAATATTTTGGCATTTTTCAGGGTTTTTCCCCTAAATTGCAGGTACATTTTTTTTCAACAAATTACGTCATACATGTATTTAAAATAAAATAATAAGCCAATTGCGTTCAAATGTTTTGTAATTTTAGCAAAAAAAGACTCCAATTTGCAATAAAATACGTTTGCCCAATTTTTTTTCCCCAGTACTGTATATATACGAGTTCGACTTCCAGCACAGTAGGTGCTTACGTCACTCGTTTGGACTGCCGCCCAAAGTGATAATTTACGTGATGTTATTGGTTAAAACGATGGGATGGAAAAATCCAGGATTTTTATCTAATATCGCAACGGCACGCCATTGTTTTGTCAAAGAGAAGAAAAATGTTAATTTTTTAGGAATTTTTTTTTAGGAAAAATCACCATAAAATCAACTTAATCGATTTAGCTTTCTTTTAAATAGTTTCTATTGTATCTATATTTGTCGATGCGATGTTTATTCGATCGATTCTACCGATTTAAATTCAACAAAATGATTAAAAATGATAAAAACAGCGTTTTTCGCCGAAATGAAAAGCAAATTTTAAATTTAGAAATTTGTAGTATTTTTATATTAGATGGTAGTTTATTAAAAAGTTTTAGACCTTGATAGAATATACTTCGTGTAGATGATTTGTTTACATACGCAGGTATTCGAAAATCATCGGCTTGTCTAGTGTGTGTGTGTCTCATAGTAGTTTGAAAATTGTTTTCCAACAATATCGATGATTTTATCATATTGTCATAGAAAAATAAGTTTACCATAGAGTTCTCATTTGTATAAAACGAGAGATAAAAATGAAATTCCAATGTCATGATTGTATTTGTGATTTTATATTGTGCTTAATATAAGGTCACAAATACAGTTAAGACATTGGAATTTAATTCGTTTTATACAAATGAGAAATCTATGTTAAACTTATTTTTCTATGATATTGTGTTTTATTTTATAAATCAGCATAATGTAGTTAAATTCTACCAATTTTGTGACAAGTAACATTTCTATGGAATATAACAGTTCGGTTGGACACCTACTAGGTAATTGGGAAAGGGCTTTCAAAGCCTTATTCTGATTTATTCGAAGATTCTTGAGTTTGTTAGTAGAACCCCAAATAGGGATTAAGTACAAAAGATTAGACTGGACAAAGGAGTAATATAGTTGCTTCTTTATTGTTGACTATAAAAAATTTGCTGTCCTTCTAAAGACACTAATTATTTTTGATAGGCGTAGATTTAATTTATCAACATGAGATGACCAACTAAGTCTGCTATCAATATGCAAGCTCAAATAATTAACTTCATCAGATCTTTTAATTATCTGATTATTAATTTGGACATGCATTGAATAAGTCGTAGTTTCGGTTTTATTGAATGTTATATAGGTGGTTTTACGTTAATTCATTTTCAGTTTATTCCATTCAAAATATTTATGTAGAAGATATAAATCATATTCCATATCAGATAGAAGACTATCAGCATTATCTGATCTATATACAATCGAAAGGTCATCAGCAAAAAGTTGTGGTTTACCTTTCAAATTCAATTTAAATAGATCGTTAATATATATTAGAAACAGAGTAGGACCTAATATTGAGCGGCACACCGGAAATTAAATTTATTGTTTGTGAACAAATTGGGCCCAGCTTGACAAATTGTTTTCGATTTCTTAAGTAATTTTGCAGCAGACTATGTGCTTTATCACATATTCCAAAATTGTGGAGTTTTCCAATAAGTTTTACATGGTCAACACAATCGAAAGCCTTCATTAAGTCAATAAAGATACAACCAGTTGCTTTCTTCCTCTCAAGAAATTTGAAGATATTATTAATTAAACACAAGATCGCAGAGGTAGTGCTCGAACTTTCTTGAAACCCATATTGGAATTCTGAAATCAACTTATGAGTTTTGATATGTTGAACTAATCTATTGAAAATAAGTCGCTCATATATTTTAGAAAGTACAGATAACACAGATACTGGTCTATAATTCGAAACTCCTAATTTATCACCTCCTTTAAATATAGGTACTACTTGAGCAAGTTTAAGGCTGTCAGGGAATATTGAACATTCTTAGCAATTATTAAAACCTAAGTTCAAAATTTGCTGAAATTCATTAGAATATTCTTGCAGAAGAAACACTGGAACATTATCATACCCCTTAGACGACGACTTGTTCATTGACTTTATTATAGGTCCGATCTCTAGTTCTGTTGATAAATTAAACTGATTAATAAAATTATCGCAGCTGTCATGAGGTGGCATATATGATGGATCGACGTTACACGAATTAGCTACATCGGTACCTACATTCTTGAAGAAGTTGTGAAAGATTTCGGACACCTGATACTGGTCATTATACAATTTGTTATTGAACACCAACTTCGTTTGGTTCAAAGGGTTTCTACTCATCAATGTATTGTTCAATATTTCATGTATAAGACTCCAAGTCGTTTTACCATTATTATGATTTTGAATAAACTTCAGAGTATAGTAGGATTTTTTTGCGGATATTATATCAATATTTAATCTTTTTTTATACTCTAAAAATGTATACGAATAATGTGCATTAAGCGGGTATTTTTTTTTTTAGTTTGTAAAATAAATTACGTTTATTATGAAGCATCTTAAGATTAAAGGTAAACCACGGTTTATCTGATCTATGTTTTGATCTATCTTTGATCTGTATTCGCTCAGTGTTATGATTTATTAGCTCACACATTTGCATATGAAATGATTCAAACTCAAAAGTGTTAGTTATTGAAAATTCTTCGATAAACTTACATATTGCTTGATAGTTAGTTTTGATAGAACTGTAAAAATTTGACTCTGTACAAAACGGGTTCCATTTGAAACGCGATAATTTAAAATGCGAATTATCAAAACGTGATATTTAAAAACGCGATATGGTATGGCCGACAATTATAACTGCTGCCAACCAATTTCATAATAACATAAAATAAAATAATTTTTTTAAATAGAAAAACAATAAGTTTTAGTTTTAATTTAATTCATAAATGTATTATTCCTATTGTTCAGTCGGGCAAAAATGATAAAAAATATCATGATATTTCTTATCAGCTTTTGCCATTAAACGCACTCATTTATCACAAAAAAAACCAAGAATATTTTCGATTCTGGCTGTCAAAATTTGTGTACATTTTATTTCTAATGTTTTTGCGTTATGATTTTACAGGGACAGGAACAACATTTTGTTCAACTTTAATGTTATATTTTCTTATTAAACAATAATACATTAAAAACAATGAATGCATCAAATCAGTGTCTGGAATAAAATCAACAACCAATATTGTTTGTGTTTGATTTGTGTGTGTAGTTTCTTTTCTGTGTTCTTGTTCAATGTCCATTTCATTTCCTCTGAAGATTGATTAGGTGACGTTGTGTGGTCAAAATTATTCGTGTATTCACGAATTGGGCGAGAATGTGATTTCCTTTACACATACATATAAATGTAGCCTAAAAACGATCTGTGAAAGTTTTTAGCGCAATCAAATATCTGCAAATCTCTACTACGTGAATTATAATTGAATGAATGTTAAAAGGAGTGAATATTGTATGTACTGCCCGGGTTTGTTTTATTCACTAGGAAAAGATGTGAAGTATTAAACTATTGTGAAAGACACTTAGGCATTAGGCATTAGTAAATAGTAAATTTTTTTTATGACAGCGTCAACAATGTTTTGACGTGCACAATCAATTTTTTTCGATTTGGTTGTTCACTCGGGTTTGACATAAAATTATACGGAATGAAGTTAGGGTCACAAAAAATATCATGATAATTTTTATCATTTTGGTCGGACTGAACACGCCGATTATATCACTCTCTTAATCATGGCAACCCGAAAATTATGCGCAACGCAATTTAACACAATCATAAAAGTGTGACAAACAATTGTTAGAAATGAATTCAGAGAAGAAGAATAATTGTAATACAAACAATTTTACACGGAAACAATTCTACACTGAACAATTCATCGAAAAATCAAATTTTAACTTTAAAAACAAAAATGCGTATTATTTTATTCAAAATACGATCAAATGTGTAATTTTTATAAAAATTTTGGTATTAGGATTATATCTTAACAGTTTTTCGATAGTACAAGTAATTTTTCCAGGAAAATTTGCAATTTTTCTAGGAAAATTTTGAAATTTTTAAAATTTTTTTTTTTTACTAAATTCAAAATAAAATTTGACACTTGAAGAATTATATAAATTCTGGAAAAGCGGGGGTTTGGGCAGCCCCCATCCTCTTAGGTATACAATGAATTAAAATTACATTAAAAATTTATATTTTCATTTATATTTTCCAAAGTTGATTTTTTTAACATTTGTGGCACTATCAGAAGAAGCGATACGAGCGAGAAAAAACTCTTTGATCTGTGTCTGCAAGGTTGACGAAGCAATTATTATTAATAAAAATAAAATAAAAAATATTGTAAAAATAAAAAAGTGAAAAAATTTCAGAAAAATCGAAAAATTTTCCGGGAAAATTTAATTTTCCTCTCCTAAAACACATAGTAACTTTACAGTGGAAAATTTTGTTTCGATGAATTGTGTTTTCGATGAATTGTTTTTTGCAAAATTGTTTTCACGCACATTTGGTTATTGTAAAATTATAGTTTTCATATTTGTTTTTCGATGAATTGTTTATCGCATAATTGTTTGTCGCAGTATTTTCGGGGAATCCTTAATCATACAATTAAGCACCAAGCATAACTTAAAATAAAATTAATAGGAACTAAAATTTAAATCTATATAATTATAAATGAATCTGTAATTAAATATTAAATTATGGAAAATTTATCGTTGCAATAGAAAATTAATCACCAGTAAAATATTTAAGTATTTGTTTGGTCCAGCGGTAGATATTTTTTGTATATATTTGGATGCTAAATGGTCTACGTTTCGAGTAAATTTTGTTACTTTTAATGTAACACATACCTCCAGAATAGTTTCTGGTCATTATTTTCCTTGTTTTTAACGACGTTCATTTGTGAACAGGAATTCGCAGTAGTAAGTAGATGGAAACACAACTTTCATAGAGATGTGAAATTGTTTAGAATGCTTTGCCACACTTTCAATACCTCAACATCAATAATTAACGATTAATTACACTGTGCTAATTAAAAAAAGCGACAAGCTGGGCACCCAGGGGAAAAATAAATAGTAAAGGGGAAAAAATAAACCTAATTCGAGTACGTAGAATTCAATGGAACTAGTCCCATTTCAAAGTTATCCCCATTTTTTAGATGTCGCGTTCGACATGTTTTGGCTCTGAGTCAAAAATTTGTCAAAACATACACTCATTTTCACGTTGATAGCTCTTGAGTCATTAAGATTTTGGTTTTGCTTTTTCAGCGAAGTTGTTCCTATTATCCCGGCATAATAATTGCACCCAATAAGTTTTTTTTATACAAAATGTCGTAAAAACAGGCATTTTTTCCGTTGTGCACTAATAGTATTTGAATCATTAAGTTTTTCGTTACCCTAGTGGAAAAATTGAAATTTTTTATACTAAAAATAAACTTACGATTTCATGAAAATTTAATACACTGTGCTTGAATTGCAAACTTTTTTTCGTGATAAGCGAGGCACCCGGGGCGTAAACCTAATTCGAGTATGCTGAATTTAACGGTGCTAGTTCCATTTTAAAGTTAGTCGCCATTTTTGAGATATATGCATTCGCCATGTTTTGGCTCTGAGTCAATATATGCCCTCGTTTTCACGTTAATAGCTCTTGAACCATTAAGATTTTCGTTATACTTTCTTCAGCAAAGTTGTTGCGCAGGTCAAGACCAACAACTTTGCCGAACATATCAAGACCGAAAAACCACATCTAATTTTTTGTGCTTTTCATTTCAACGAAAAACACTGTCTATCATTTTTTATCATTTTGTTGAATTTAAATCGAGTAGAATCGATCAAATAAACATTGCATCGACAAATATAGATACAATAGAAACTATTTAAAAGAAAGTTAAATCGATTCAGTTGATTTTATGGTGATTTTTCCTAAAAAAAAAATTCCTAAAAATTTAACATTTTAACATTTTATTTTTTTTTTTTTTTTCCTAAAAAATTAACAATTAACATTTTCTTCTCTTTGACAAAACAATGGCGTGCCGCTGCGATAGTAGATAAAAGTCCTGGATTTTTCCATCCCATCGTTTTAACCAATTACATCACGTAAATTATCACTTTGGGCGGCAGTCCAAACGAGTGACGTAAGCACCTACTGTGCTGGAAGTCGAACTCGTATATATACAGTACTGGGAAAAAAAAATTGGGCAAACGTATTTTATTGCAAATTGGAGTCTTTTTTGCTAAAATTACAAAACTTTTGAACTTAATTGGCTTATTATTTCATTTTAAATACATGTATGACGTAATTTGTTGAAAAAAATGTACCTG
The DNA here is from genome assembly GCA_947310385.1 of Nephrotoma appendiculata. Classification (NCBI taxonomy): domain Eukaryota; kingdom Metazoa; phylum Arthropoda; class Insecta; order Diptera; family Tipulidae; genus Nephrotoma; species Nephrotoma appendiculata. Next base: position 145,421,714 of record OX371223.1, read on the forward strand.
CGATTTAGGGGAAAACCCCTGAAAAATGCCAAAATATTCAAAATACGGTGATTGGAGTTAAAGTAATGGAATAAATTAAACACTTACTTTTTAATTTTTTTTTTGTTTTTTATTGATTCATAGAAGTTCTATCTTTAATATTAATATTTTGGTGCACCGCCATTTGCTCTTATTACAGCGATACACCTCCGATTCATTGAATTTGATAAATTTTTCAAAGTCGTAGGAGGTATGGATTCCCAAATCGTCATCAACAAACTTTTTAAAGATTGAATCGATTCTGGGCGCATTCTTGCTACTTCTAGCTTCATTATAGACCAAATATTTTCAATGGGATTTAAGTCTGGACTATACAGGGGCCAGCTCAACACATCGATACTTCTTTCTTCGAAGTACTTTTTTACCTTTAAATGAAAAGATAAGAAAAAAAACTTGTTTTTAACAAATTATTTATGTTTATCTGAAAGCCAATTTTTCTATCTACAGTTCAAATTTAATAACTCAAAACTTTGGCGGTATGGCACGTAAATTTGGCCTGTTGAAAAATAAATTTGCAAGTCTCGCCAAAAAGCTTTAACACAGAAGGCTCAAATTCGTTGTGTAAAAACTGCAGATGAACAGCTGCTGTAATGCCTAAACTAAGGAAGCACAATCGACCGGTTTCATTTCCACAAAAGCATCTCAGAACCATAACTCCTTCATTTTTTGGTGAAACTCTTAAAAGGCATTCGTTGCCAAGCCTCTCGCTCGGATTTTTTCGTACGAGAATTTTTCAATTTCCAACATACAGCTTGAATTTTGATTCATAGGGGAAAATTACATCATTCCACTTCTCTGAATCCCAAGAAACATGCTCCTGGGCCCATAGCAAATGTTGTTTTTTCACTATGTAATGTGAACTATCGCAACGGCACGCCATTGTTTTGTCAAAGAGAAGAAAAATGTTAATTTTTTAGGAATTTTTTTTTTTTAGGAAAAATCACCATAAAATCAACTGAATCGATTTAGCTTTCTTTTAAATAGTTTCTATTGTATCTATATTTGTCGATGCGATGTTTATTCGATCGATTCTACTCGATTTAAATTCAACAAAATGATAAAAACAGTGTTTTTCGTTGAAATGAAAAGCAAAAAAAAATTAGATGTGGTTTTTCGGTCTTGATATGTTCGGCAAAGTTGTTTGTTTTGGCTTGCGCCACAACTGTGCTGAAGAAAGCATAACGAAAATTTTAATGGTTTAGGAGCTATTAACGTGAAAATGAGGGTATCAGAGCAAAAACATGTCGAAAGCGATATCTCAAAAATGGGGACTAACTTTGAAATGGGACTAGCACCATTGAATTCAGCGTACTCGAGTTAGGTTTACCCCCGGGTGCCCAGCTTGTCACATTTTTGAACTAGCTCAGTGTAATTTTTGTATAATTTTAGTAGGTTATGGCAATATAAATTTAGTATAATAATTTTTAAAATTAAACACAAATTATACTTTCGAACATTATCTTACTAAAAGTATAATTTTTATATATTTTGTGTTATAAAAATTATACCAATATATGTGCATTTAAGGTGTTAATTATGATAAAAAAACAACCAAATTAAGAATTTTTTAAGTATAATTTTAGTGGGTTATGGCAATATAATTTTAGTATAGTTTTTAAATTTAAACAAAAATTATACTTGAGATAGATAATAATGAAAATATTCCATTCATTGTGACTGCCGATGTATGCGTATTATAATTTTATATCATTTTTCCATGTGGTTGTTTGTTTGTATTCGCGGACATGCCACGTCATCAGTTCCTCTCCATTAATTATTTCACGCCGTTGTTAATTCTAGTATTTTCAGTCAATTTTCAAAATCAGTGTAGTAAATAGTTGATCCGATAACATCGTTGCCTAATTAGCATAATATTTGCTTAAATTTTGGACTCCGACTGGACTCGAACCGGCGACTTTTTCGATAATAACACTTAGCGGTGTACACCTTAACCACTGAACCACCAAAGCAATAGCTATGTAGAGTTTAATTCCTAACAATATAAATCAATATATTTAAATACACAATTAAACTTAAAATATACTTAATTTGAAAGTTTATTCCATCTGCTGCAAACTACACCAGCACACCAACATACAAAAGACTGCAAAATACGATTACAACTAAATACATTTTTTCAGCACAATAGTATTGATACGCATCAGTGTTGCCAGTTCGTGGGAAATTTTCCTTTTTGCGGGAAATTCGTGTCTCGTACGGGATGAAAAGTGATGATTAAAAAAAATATATTTTTCTAAAATGTGTAATACACAATTTTCGATTCCAATAATTTGATTAAAATAATTTTTTAAATTTATGTTTAATTTTGACTAAATTTAAATATTTGTATATACAAAATTAATATTTAAATTTGTATAAAATATTAAAAATAAAAATATACTTAATTTAGTTTAAAATTTGATTTTAAGAGTCAATTTTAGGTTAAAATATTTTATGTATATTCATGTTTAATTTTGACTTAATTTAAATATTTGTATATACAAAATTCATACTTAAACTTAATGAACACATTTTTTATTAATCACTTGTTTTTTGTTTCGCAGTTATTTTGAATAATTTTCAAAAAGTTTAAAAAATCACTCGATCAATTTCGACTTGTTAGGTCATCATCAGGAGTATCTACTGATTTGTATTAGTAAAAATTTTGTTATATAGCAGAAAAAAGCAAAATATAAATAAAAGAAGGAGGGACAGAAAATAAGCAATAAAAATTAATCTACGGATCGCGCAGGTAGGCGATGAGTCATAGGTTGAGTAACAAAATTTAAGGTATATTATTGCGTACGTGAGAATAGAAAAGGGCGGGATCTGTAATTGGTGAGAACCGGATTTCTCTCTGTTCGTTAAGGATATTTTGGTTAAGAAATATTGATTTCTTAATTTCGTAAGATTCTAAGGTATCTAAACGTCTGCCTTTGGGTTGTATATGTAATATGTCTAAATTGTTCAAGCTAGCTGTATGATTTTAGATACCTTAGAATTTTACGAAATTAGGAAATCAATATTTCTTAACCAAAATATCCTTAACGAACAGAGAGAAATCCGGTTCTCACCAATTACAGATCCCGCCCTTTTCTATTCTCACGTACGCAATAATATACCTTAAATTTTGTTACTCAACCTATGACTCATCGCCTACCTGCGCGATCCGTAGATTAATTTTTATTGCTTATTTTCTGTCCCTCCTTCTTTTATTTATATTTTGCTTTTTTCTGCTATATAACAAAATTTTTACTAATACAAATCAGTAGATACTCCTGATGATGACCTAACAAGTCGAAATCGATCGAGTGATTTTTTAAACTTTTTGAAAATTATTCAAAATAACTGCGAAACAAAAAACAAGTGATTAATAAAAAATGTGTTTATTAAGTATAAGTGTGTTTCGCCAAGTGCCTACGGCAAATAGCGTAAAAAGTATATTTCATACTTAAATTTGTATAATTTTTGAGATTTATAATTTAAGTATTATTTTGGTCTAGAAATGTATTAAGCTTTAACCAATTTAAAGTATATTTTGTATTTAAATTAATCATTTATACAAAAATAAATTGATTTTGGTATTCCTCAGTATAATTTTTTGGTATAAATATTTGATTTTTTCCACTAGGGTTATTAACCTGTGACACATTCATTATTGATATATTACCTTATAGATTCCAGATTAGCTATTTTTGAAAATGTCTTTGTTTCACTTTTATTTTTATAAATAAACATATTTATTTTAGATTAGGGATGATAAGGTTATCCGTTGAAGAGGGGATCCATCCGTTTGATGCTACAATATTTGGATTCGATTTATTTTATTTTATTTTATTTGTTTTACGACAACCAAATTATAATTAATTTAGTTATAATAATCATTACATTACATTTATTCTATTCAAGAATAATTTAATTATATCGTACAAAATAATGAATCTCTAACTCATAATAATCACGTTTTATTTCATGAAATTTACCATTCAAATGCCAACATAATTAATTATAATTTTTTTAAGATGCTATAATAAAGGTATGCGGCGGGCCCGGCGAAAAAGTACAGCATTAAACCTCCTGAGGAATTTAATAAATCTAGCTGTACCCTGACATATGGTATACACAATTTAATCACTCATAATTGATGAAATTTCATTTCAGGACATTTATACTAATTAATCGATTAATTTTTAGGATGTTGATTTCTGATTATTTACGGAGAATGCATGAGTTCTAATGGAGAAATGGGGCTTATACTTCTATCTGCTCCAGTAGCTAAGCTTGCCACTACTAAAGCATTGCGGTCGCTGGATATCGACGACTGGAAGCCCGCTCGCTCACTTTCCGAAGTCGCCGGTACTGGGCATCCTAATCCCTGCACCGTAGCATTAATCTTCTTCTGATCTGCCATGGTTGGTTTATTGTTCGGGGTTCCTTCCCCTAGCCAGTTTTGGTCCGCGGATGGTATTTTATTTCCCACCTACCCTCCGGCAAGCCGGTTAAAGAGCATTCCCCTATCCGCCACCTGGGGACGCGCCACGATGGAAGTTTGGCATCTCCACACGGGAAAAAAAATATACATGATAGTGTATTTATGTGTAATAATTAATCCAATGAAAAATATATAAAAATAAAATATATACCAATATGACGTGTATTTATATAATATATGTTTCTTCAATATAACTTCAGTAATATATTATATTATTATAAAACTTTAATTCATTTTAACACTATTCAGTCATTGAACATATTATTGTAATTGAATTACGTACTAATTTAATATAACAATTAATCTATAATTAATACTTCATTTCCTTTTTTTTGCAGAATATCTATACCGCTCGGCAGCTCTCTTCTAATAATTAATTAGATTGGCTCTATAAAATATAGTAGTAATACAAATATCTATTTATTGTTTAGAAAAAAAACAAGCGTTTTCGGAGTTGACTAATGTTGTCAAGCTCGTTGAGGATACCATCAATTATCGGTTCGTTGAATTAGAGTACTCTGAAATAAGCAAAGTTGATCTACGGAAAAATTTCGTCGATTTTTTGAAGAGAGCTGAATATCTATACCGCTCGGCAGCTCTCTTCAAAAAATCGACGAAATTTTTCTCGAAAAACAGAAATAATTGTACCGTCGTGTGCTTTACTAATTATATTATTAACTACTAAGGTGTCTGTAACCGAGTCAAGTCTATCATATCTAACAACCTTTCCTATCCCTCCATCTTGTTATATGTAAAAGGAGTGTACAGTAGGCCTGGCGTATCCGGGATCCCTGCTTAGTCTTGGCCGTACATTCTTATCAATCAATCAATTAATTTCGTCATATGCGAGTTCTTGAAAAGAGATACCGAATTTCTTGGTCCTATAATCACACAAGAGGAAGTTAAGCCAAATCCCGATATAATTTTTAGAGTAGCCGCTGCTGACTACTCATATAGAAATATATTAAACAATTTATTGGGTTGTCGGGGTAATACTGCCGGTTTATCCGGGATTACATAATCGACCCAGAGTAAACAGAATCGTTCAAAACTCTTGCCAGAAGTATGCTTATGCTTTTCAAAACCTTTCATCCTTACAACTGACGCATCAGAATATGCTGTAAGCGCAGTGCTTACTCAAATGCAAGACAGAGCAGAAAAACCAATTGTATTTGCGTCAAAGACGCTAGACAGTACTGAAACGAAATATGTAACGAATGAAAAGGAAGTACTCGCTATTATCAACGCTTGTTTCGGATCATAAATCCTTCACATTCATCAAAACTATCTTCGGAAAATCATTCGAAAATATTACGATGCTTTTTTGAGCTTTAAGCAAAGCAAAGCCAATGTGGTGAAGCGCTGAGTAAAATCCCACAAGAAATTTTCATAATTTAAATTACTTAAATACCGAAAACATTAATTTGGAGAAGGAATGAACTAGAAACAATGCACCTAGATAATCTAGTCACTCCACCACAGTTACACCAAACATTTCAAGAATATTTTCGGGAAAACTTCTCTCAAAAGGCTGTGTTCTAGTCACAAAACTAGTAGAAGGCGTAATGAATTTGGATCGACCAGCCAGATAAAACAAAAATACTTTTTCCAAAAATCCCTTTGATAACAACAACATCAAAAATTTTCGAGAGACTATTTCTCAAGAGATTAAAGCCAATTATAGAGAGTAGAAATCTTATACCTGAACATCAATTTGGGTTTCGAGAAAGGCACTCAACGATAGCACAGGTACACAGGATTACTGATACAATTGAGGAGGCGCTGGAGAAAAAGGAAGTATGCTCAGCAATATTCTTAGACGTAGCCCAAGCATTTGATAAGGTTTGGCATCGTGGTCTAGAATTTAAGCTCCAACCAGATTTGCCAAAACAACATTCTGAATTGCTAAAGTCTTACATCAACGACCGTTACTTCCGTGTGAGACAGGAAGGGGAATACTCTAAACTGAAGAAAATATTGGCAGGGGTTCCACAAGCCAGTGTTCTAGGTCCCGTTTTATACCTCCTGTATACAAATGATCTACCAAACATAGAAGAAGCTAGAATAGGAACGTTTGCTGATGACACAGCTATTATGACCACCGATGCTAGTATAGTTGAGTCCTCGAGAAAACTTCAAAATGCTGTTGATATAATAAATAACTGGACAAAACAATGGAGAATAACACTTAACGAATCGAAATCAACACACATCAACTTTACAAATAGGAAATAGAATTAGAATATTGAAGCTCTTTGAAATAAGTTCAAAAACAAAAATTTGGGGTCAAGTGAATTCACATCAAACGGTTTAGGGAAGCACTGATACGAATCAACAAGGTGAATTTATGCAATATTGGCTGTAAACCAATATTTAAAACTAGAAATAGTTCAGAAGTACTAAACATTATACTTGTCTATGATACCAATATTGCTAGTTTAGTGAATTGGAAGGTGTTGGAGGATCATTTTTTTTCTGACCATTTGAATCTCCAATTACAATTGGAGGTAAAATAGATCAAGAAACACGGCTATAGAAATAGGCTTAAGAGCGATATTTTGAGAACTATTAAAATGCAGGGGACTGTTGAGGAGAGCCAAGGAGACTAAAGCTACAAATGACTTTTACAAGGAAGTTCTCACACATACAAATACGAATTTATAAATGCTAAGCCAAATACCTGGAGGCTATACCCGCTATTCTGTAGTAAAATACAGGAGTACTTTGCGACAAACTCACATTACAAGTAGCTACAAAACTGTGTCACTAAAGCCTAGGGATAACAACGTGAAAGGCACTGTAAGGCAGGTTAAAAACAGAATAAAAATATTATTGGCTCTAAATAGCTGTAAGCCTAGTCGACAGGACCCAATGGCATTGTGCTGGCGGATGTGCAACAAACGACCGATTTAATTTTACTCTGACTGAAAATATCTTCAAGAGCAGCCTGGAACTCTGTAACATTCCTAGTAAACGAACTGAACCAACTGTAAGATTTATACATAAGGCGGGAAAAACCTATCATTTTGCTCAAAAGGATTTATATCTATAAAAATTTAACCTATTTCCACTAAAATTTTTAGAAAGACAGATCGAAGTTCATGTTAGGAGTTTGATTGAATAAAATATTCTATTAAAATCCCAACATTCATGGTACAAGAGGAAATTCGTGCAAACTGTTATCCACTCCCATGCTTTTATCGAGATATCCCTTGAACAAAAGGTGTATTCCAAGATACATTTTCTGGATACAGAGAGGACTTTAACAACAACGTCAGACCCAGAGACGATCACACGGGCACTCTTCCTTCTGTGCGTGAACGAGTCACTCACGGGTTGGTAGCTTAAATAATTAAAAGCAGGCTCGTAATAAGCTAATAAGAGTTCAGTTATCATGTTGGAGGTCATTCTACGTTGTTCAATTCGCACCTGCAAGAATTGGCATTTAACACCCCAAGGGGAAGTTCATCGTAATTTATTATAATTTTTTAAATGAATTACGTAATTATACAGGTAAGCCCATCATAAAACGTTTTATTTGGTTTATGACAGCGATAAAACATTTACCTATTTATGGAAAACTATAAAAAACGCACTCACCCCAGCTCCGCTTTCTAAACGACCGACCCAACTAGCATACCAAAACAACAACAACAAAAATATTGCAGTATATCAATCAATACACAAACCAATCAAAACCATGAAATATTCATATGATAACGATAAATTTTCATGATTGATACAAAATAAAATTTAATACGTCATCATAAATATGCGATTAATGTTTCACCGTATACATAAAATATGAAAACCCATAAAAATGGAAATATTTTGGGTGTATGGCAATATAAAATATGTTTGTGCCGATATACCACCAAAACGTCTATATATCCATGTTATTGTGCTTTTTAGTCGGGAATTCGGGACACACAACAATCTATACCAATTCTGTGTTTTTGATACATTTAAATCACATCATACCAATTTATGTTGAGATATATGATTGTAAAATGAAAATAGGCGCACATCCAGTCTATTACCCCGTTTATGATTTTGTAAAACAAAGCGTAGCACAGTCACACTAACAACAAAGCGAGATTGAAATATTTGTCATCACTTCCTTATTACGAGTGGCAACAAAAAGTACTTCCTATAAAATATAGACATGTCATCAGCAACAGCAAACGCTAAACAGCGGTTGAGGATTATGTCGCTGGTATGTGCTATATACTTGACATTAGGTTTGTTTGTCAGTGTAGGATGTTACATATGCGAATTATTTTGGGTTAATAAATTTCGATTATTCTATAGCCAACTACTGATATCAATTGATTTTAAATTTTTGAGTTAAGGCCGTATGCAAAATATTGTAATGCATCGGATATTCAATACATTAAAGCTGTTGTATTTTTTTTAACAATTTTCTTTTTTTTATTTTTTATTGAATCTTTATCTGAAAGCTGTTGTATTACGGAAAATGTATCAGTTACTAAATGAAACATAAACAAAAATGTCACCGACCAAATGTCACAGTGCCTATAGGCTTTGGCGTTTGGATCGGGAAATACCGGATTCGAATCCCGAAACTAGCAGGATGCAAAAAGAAATTTTCATCAACAGTTTAGTTCAAGGTTTTGAACGAGATAGGTTCATAAAATTTGATAATGAAGGAAGCTAAAGCTTATTATATAATAATTCATGTACATATACATATTTTTATTCATCAATTATATACACATATGTACAAAACATTACATAGTTGTACTATGTAGTACATCCATATGTATTGAAATAGGAAAAAAGAGAAATAGAATTTCAATCTAAATTAGGATAATTTACGTGGACAAAATATTGATCAAGTTTTTGTTAAACCCTTGTAAAATTCTTAATAAACTTTGATTGACTTTTTAAGAGATTTTGCTACCATCAAACTGCGCTCCGTTTCAGGATCTTCCCCGACAAACAATTTCTCGCCGTATACGCCACATCGGTCCCATTTTACCCGACACTCGGATAAAATTTAAAAAAAAATAATGCACGAGTTTCTAAACGAAAACAAACGAGACAAAAAAAAAGAAAAATCAAAATTATTATTGTTGCAATGTGAACACCTGGGACCTGCACAAAAAGTATGTACGAGTTTCTAAACGAGACGTAACGAGACAAAATCGATGAGATCGATTGAAATTTCTTAATAACATAAAACAAACGAACCTACAAATCTCACCAAAATTTTGATTAGTTATAAATGTATGTGTGTGTTGCCGTTTGAATTATGTAATACAATTTTTTTATTAATTAGATGCGCTTCAAAATATTTTCTAAGCGGACGTGTTTAAAAAAGTGTTCAAAAATTAAAGTGTAATTTGTTGTTAAATTGTGGTTAAGCGATTTAAATATTTTTGGAGTGTTTCAAACCAAGGTGAGTTTTCGTTTTTTATAATTTAAGAAAATAATTAAATGTGAGAATAGTTTTGGTTATATTTTTAGATCCCAAAAGGAAAATATCGGATATTTCTCCATAGATTTATCTGACGCGTGAAAATTATTATTAGCAGTGACCGATTATTTATAGGTATCACTTTCAATCGTTTGTTGAAAATTTAGGACTAGTATAATTGGTTTCTTGTTGGTAAGGATTTAAAATTATATCTAAAGTCGCGTGTTTTCTTTAAAAAAAATAATTATTGAGAAAATAGCTTTTATAGTGTATTTAGAGCATAGTGAAAATATCGGATGATTTTCCTTTGTTTTACCTGATGCGTGAAAATTATTATTAACAGTGTGATTATTTAGTTATGTTTGTCGGGATGTAAAGTTATCTATATAAATAAAACAAAGTCGTGTTAGTTACACCATTTATAACTGAAGAACGGCTTGACCGATTTTTATGATTTTTGTTTTGTTGGATTTGACTCCGTTCCGAATAGCATAATAACTATTAAAACATTGGAAAAATTCACCAAAAAAAAAGTTATCAAGAAAATTCATTTTCTCATATATTTAGTACATTTTGTTTTTTTTATTTTGTTCGTCTCAATACAGTGGTGGTTTAGGAAAAAAAAAAAGTCGGAAAAACTCAAAAGGGAAGCCCCAAAAATCTAATAAAAAACCTTTTTTTTATATGAATTTTGTAGTTTTAGTTTGTATGTGTCGAGTGGTGCAGTGGTTAAAGCTTCGGCGCTTGGAGCGCAAGGTACTGGATACGAATCCGATTGGAGGCTGCATGTACATTGCTATTTTATTTTTTTTCCAATTTATTTTATTTTATCTACTTAGCTATATAATTCATGATGGAAATGGTGGATTATTTTTCTTCGATGCGCCCGGTGGAACTGGTAAGGCATTCCTCATATCATTGATTTTGGCTACTGTTCGTGCGAGATCCAATATTGCTGTAGCAGTTGCTCAGCGTTGAAATTGTCGTTGGACTTTCAATCTGCTGAAAACCCGACTTACAACATTGCGAAACATTCAGCAATGGCGAAATTTTTGGTATTAGTAAAATCATCATCGATTATGAATGTACAATGGCGCATTTGAAGCATTCAATCGAACTATGAAAGATCTACGCAATGACTCAAGATGTTTTGGAGGCGCAATGATTCAACTGTCCGGCGATTTCCGTCAAAAAATACCAGTGATTCCAAGATTGACCGCTGTCGATGAAATAAACGCTTACCTCAAATCATCGACTCTGCGTGGCGCTATGTGATGAAACTTTAGCTGACGACAAACATGCGAGTTGCATTGTTAAACCAGAGACAACCTAACAGAGATATTTCATTCTATGTAAACGTAAAAATTTAAACTGCGAGTTCATTCTCTGTAAATAGCCGCAAACAACCAAAAATATTTTGTTTTTTTGCGTAAACGTATACGCAGTTTAACGAAAAATAACAGATACAACGATGACATTGGAATTGTCAGAAATATATTTTGTTTTCATTTTTTAGCTCGAACGAAAAATTTAATTTGATTGTCTGTGGTTAAACGATCCATCTGCCGAAGATTTCTCCAAGCAATTGCTTACTATCGGTAATGACCGTGTTCCGGTCGACGAATCGAACAGATTGATTTCGTTTCCTCAGAACTTTTGCAATTTTGTCTCAACGAAGGACGAGCTCATCAACAAAGTGTTCCCGAACAATATTACTAACCACAAAAATCACAATTGGGTGAGTGAACGAGTAATTCTTGCGGCAAAGAACAAAAATGGGGATCACTTAAATTTCACAATTCAAAATCTAATCGTCGGTCCACTTCATTCCTTCAAATCTATTGACTGTGTGACAAACAAAGACGAATCAACCAACTGTCCAACTGAATTTTTATACTCATTAGATCTGACTGGCTTGCCCCCGCACAATTTACAACTGAAAGTTGGTATGTTGCCGGTAATCATCATGCTACGAAACCTGAATCAACCAAAACTATATAACGGAACGCGTTTGGTTTTGAGAAATCTCAAGGAAAGTTCAAAGATGAGGAAGTTCTCATTCCGAGAATTCTGATGATCCCAACCGATATGCCATTCGAGTTTAAACGAATTCAATTTCCGATTCGTCTTGCATTCACCGTGACGATCAACAAATCACAAGGCCCATACTTGAGTGTTTGTGGCCTGAATCTAGAAAATGAATGTTTCTCTCACGACCAATTGTATGTACATAGCATGTTCACGCGTCGGTAAACGATCCGCTTTGTTCGTTCTCGCACCTGACAATAAAACAAAAAATGTCTTATATCACAAGATGTTTTACTGAAGGGAATCGACCCTATTGCAACCTACTCAGGAAATTGTTTAAAAGAAAATAGTGCAACAATGCTACGCGAATCATTTCGAATCAATTCAATAAAACGAAATCCTTGCTGCCACGTGAATTACATTCATTTCAATGTAATTAAAATATATTTCATTTTGATTGAATTTAATTAATTTGGAGTATTCATTTTATCCGCCCCGGAGGTCTCGGGTTCAATTCCCGGTAGTGACAAGGAAAAAATTGCACGGCTGGTTTAGGATCAATGAATTAATCACTCATTTGTCATTATCCGAAATGAAAATATGATTATTAAACCTCATTTAAGGCGGCCAAATCTCTTGATGGGATATAGTAGAGAGAGAGAGAGAGAGAGAGAGAGAGAGAGAGAGAAAGAGAGAGAGAAATTCATTTTATCTTAATAAAAAACTCAATTTAATTAAGCTATAATAACTTTAAACAACATTTATTGGTTTTGAGGCGGTACGAAGTTCGCCGGGTCAGCTAGTTATAAATAAAACACATAATTATAATTTAAGAAAATTAAGAGTACTCATACATACTAGATATTGTAGTGAAATCCTTTCCAAATATCTAACCTGAGTATTTGGGTATTTGTCGGTAAATTTTATTTACTTTTACCCGAACGAATGAGATCGTCGAACGAATGCGATCATCGTGCGATCGTGCGCGGTTGATTATGGAAGTTGATTATTTAATGTCCGTTTATTAAATATCTAATTAATTTAATATCACACGGTTGATTGTCACGTATTTGTATGTCGAATGTGTCTAGCCTCAACTACTTTGCGAATAATTGAGTTGCTACAAATTCTTACGTGTTAATGCTTTGTCTTATAGACTAACTAAGTATGCGCTTGTTAGGAGCATATATTATATATAGATGGGAGCAAATATTATTTATAGATATAACATGCTTTGAACGAAATATTTGGGTAGATACTCTATCGGCTAGCATGCAAGAAATATGCTGTTTGAAATTCTGGCTACTCAATCCATTTTACCAAAAAAATTTGAATTTCAAATTATATTTTTCATAATATTTTTGTTTATTTTTGAAATTGCACAGTAAAACAACACAAAAATTTGCTGTTTATTTTTTGAAGCCGCAAATTTACGGCAGAAGCAATCGCAAAAATAAACAAAAATTTTATGAAAAATATAATTTAAAATTCAATTTTTTTTGGTAAAATGGGCTGAGTAGCCAGAATTTCAAACAGCATATTTCTTGCTTGCTAGCCGATCGAGTATCTAGCCCTTTAGCTTGAAATAATAATTATAAATTCTTTTTTACAGGTTGTAACACTTTAAATGTAAGTCGCCATCCTTGAATAAAACGGTAAAATATATTTTTGAGCATCTATTTGATGCAAGTTTGCTCAAAAAATATTCATGGTCAGGTCAAGCAGGGCTCGAAAAAAGTAAGACGTTTTATTATTTATTAAAAAATTATTTACATATACTAATACAATACATATATATTTATTTTTCAGAAATATCAAAACTGAATTTTGCACATCATTCTCTATTGTTAAATTTGATAGAACTCGTGGTCAACTGCCATGTAGTTAGGTAGGGATGTGCAAATTAGCCATGTATAAATTAAAAAGGCCGTACAGGAATACCTCAAAACATCAGCGGTGAACAAATCCCGTATATAGCAAATTAAACAAATTTTAAATTAATGTCAATATGATATTAAATTGTAGCTCACATATAATATTTTACGTAATAAATACCTGAATTAATAATTGAATTAAAATATTTTGTCTAGTTTTGCTCACAAGAAGTGCTCGCCCAAATTTACCGAATATTTTGAAAAATAATCTCGATATTATTCATGACAAATCCCTCAATTAAGACCGATACATCTCTTCAATATTGACCAATTATTTATTGATGGATTCGTCCAGCAAATAACCGAAAAATACGCTAATATAATGCTTAACATAACACGGGATAAAATACTCCACAATACCCACATCGGACTTCTTTCGAATATTTTACCTGACTAACGTGTTCCAGAAATCAGGTATTTCATGGTACCTGAAATCTTTTTAATAATAATATCCACAATTTCACACTTAAATTAACCTATTTTTGACGAGTATATCTCTTCAACATTGATCAATTATTTGTTGATGGATTCGTCCAGCAAATAACCGAAACATGCGCTAATATAAGGCGTAACACAATACGGGATAAAACACTGTAAAATACCCACATCGGACTTCGTTTGGATATTTTGCCTGACTAAGGTGTTCTGGAAATCAGGTATTTTATGGTACCGTTGTCAGACAATTACCGACTCGGTCGTCAGCCCATGTTTGGGTAATTTTTGGACTCAATTATTAAAATTGTTTGTCGAGTTCGTCTATGAAAATGTTTGTTGCTTCGTCAATTAATATTAGAGCATCCGATATTCGTTTTTTGGGTAAAGCCTGTTTTGGTTTTTGTATAATCAGAAAGGTAAAAATAAACGAAAAATTACTATAGCTGATGCACAGGAGAGCTTAGTTTTAAGAGTGCAGTGCATCAACGACTATAAAAATAAAATAAGCGATCTGATTGGAAAATATTATTCAATAGGATTGTTGGGGCCAAGGCTGCTCGACACAAATTCTGCTTGCTCTACTTCTGCGGTGCTGCTTTCGCTGGTCTTCCCAAGATGTCTGTCGCTGATTCAATATTTTGGTAAAACAAGTTGTTGATTGAACTTTTAATAAAACACTTAATTAAATTCAATCGTTAACAAATCTTGGTTTAATATTTTTATTTGTGCAAATATTTAATGTTAATTCTACGACACTTCTTTCCAATATAAATTATAAATCTTAAAAAAAAAATCTAATAAAACTTAACTTATTTTGCCCGGGAAAACAACTTTCCCAAAAACCCGTTCGTGGTTGAAAGCCACTGAACAAAACTTCCAAATGACATCTTTAGGAATAAATACTAACATTTAGTTTTGTTATAAAGAGACATCTAACAATGAATAGTAGAATTAACATATTTTGTAATTGAGCTACAAATGATAATAAGGGTTTATTTTTTAATTCAACCCGAGCAAGCAGGCTTACCCCGGGTAGTGTACACCGAGCAAAGGTTGTGCTGGGTAAAATTATTCGGTGCGCATAGAGTAAAAAATTGTTTTTTACTTTCCACACTCTTCGTACACTGACATTAATTTCAGAGTAATATTTGAAGAACCGAGTAAGCTCGGTGTAAGCACAGTTCACAAATAAAAACGCAGTGTGCAGAGTAAAATTACTCAGGTTGAATAAAAAAACACAGAGTATTTTTTGACAGCGCACTGCTTGCTCGGGTTGAATTAAAAAATAGGCCCGTTACAATATAGTTTTTGAAGCAATGAAAAATAAAAATGTCAAATTATGAATAGATGTCAAATTAATAAACAATTTAGATTCTTAAGATATCAAGTTGCTTTCGCGCCTCGACCATTCTGCGGATTTCGTAATTTGTACGGCGGTCTTTAAATCGCTCGATCATACCGTTTCGTAGTTCAGTCCAGGTAGCGTGCGGGTTGTGTTTACGAAATGTCCAGTACCATTGTAACGCTATGTCTTTCAAGATGGTGTGTAACTCCAATAGCAAGATCTGGTCGGACAATCCCCGAGATGAGGCGATGGTGTCCACTTGAAATAAGAACATGTCGATGTTTATGCCCGATGGAGAACCCGTATAACTTAGTCCACTTCCGGATAATAGACGCCGATCAATGAATTTCGGTGGGGCTGGAGAACTGGTAACTGTCGGAGGCGCCCGATCCTGTACGGTTGGAATCAGGATATCGTGTGAGAACGGGTTATTTCCGGCAATCTGAGTCTGGAGGTTGGTTTGCCGTTGATCCAACTTAACCAACTGCTGTGATACCAATTCGAATTTGTGCACCATGGATTCCAACAGTGTGGTCTGTGCATTTGATTGTTGTACCGCCGCGTGGTTCGTTTGAATCTGGTCGAGAAGATCCTCCAAAGTACATCTTCGCTCCTGCGGCTGTGGGTTGTCGGAATCCTCCTCGCTACCGAGGTTTTCTACTCGAATCTCTTCATTTTGTTCTTCATGAGGAGGTATTTCCAACGTGAGATGTACGCCCTTCGCACTTTCAATGGAATCGTTCAATTTTTCCTAGTCATCCAGGTTTATCTGCAGACTGGTCAATAATTCGTAACATGCCTGATGTACCTTACGCGCGGACTGCTCGTATTTTGGTGACTTGAATGCGCGGCTAAGCCGACCTGCCAAATGCAATAAACGAGAATGGTACTGTTGCACCAATAGTAGGGGATCTTTTGTCGCCGGATCCAAAACTGTGATCGCTCCCCGAATCTCCTTCAATTTCTTGAGACACGTTGAGATCTCGATATCCGATATTTTCGATGCGCTTGTATGAGAGTGAGAGTCCCACTCCGCGTCGGCTAAAATAATAAAATAATAAAAAATAATAATAATAATATAATAATAAAAATTGTTGTTCCTCAAATTCCGCTCGAGGAATTTCGGGACAAGGGAGAATGAAGCTAAAACGCTAAACCCCGGACAAATGACATCTGAGCTTCACCACAATCTGACACAACAAGGTGGAAATGGTAGGAGCCCTTCAGTCAAATGCCCTGAGAATAGAGGTATGACACCCCCGCGTCCATGCGAATTCAAACAATGCGAAACACCGGTTTCGACACTGGACGCGCACGCCAAAGGGAGTGAAGCTACAAATCATAAAAATGTAAAAAATTATCAAAATTCGCGAAAGTTTGGGCGCCACTGTTACAGGCTGGCTACTACCAACTTGCAGATTCTCACTAAGCGCATGCAGAGGCCTCCACGGTGATTTTTGCCGGCTCCTGGCTTACACCGTGATTAACAGAAAAATGTGGGGGGGGGGGGGGGGAAGCAAATAATAATAAACCGGAGTTCCGCCGAAATTCGTCGGCCGGAACTTGAGGAACGAACACAACAAAATTATAAACCGAGAGCGGTGCCGTGGTACGCGCATCCATCCGAATTCAAACGGGGACAAGCCCTGGTTACGAAATCGGATGCGGGCACCAAGGGACCGCAAACACTACGCCGACACAGAGGGAGTCTCCGCTCCCATCATACTCAACCAAAAAATTAATAATTCATTTTATTATGTATTTTAGACAACAAAAACAAAAAAAAAACACAACTTCCCACGAGGAAAAAAAACAAGAAAAGGAGGGAACGAGAGAGAGAGAGAGAGCAATGCACATCGAGCGTTACCCGGCGCTCGATTACAAAATTTTAAATTTAGTATAATATAAAAAAAAATATAAAAATGAAATCAAAAAAAAAAAATAAAAAAAAATAAACAAAATGGTACCTTAATTAATTAAAACGTGGTGGTGCGCCCTTGTACGGTCGTCATGCCACAGGTGGTGCCACACCCGGACCGTTGTGGCCTTGGTGCCGTTGTGGTTGAGGGGTCTCTCCCCGCTACCAAAGTAAAAGAGTGAATAGCCGGTTGGTCACTCGTATGTTGCGGCAGACCACCGATAACCAAAAAAAACACGGGCAACCGGTTGGCTACCCGAATGTGGCGGGGCCTCTCCCCGATACCACAAAATTATAAAAAAAACACCAGAGGCCGGTTGGCCACACGTACCGTTGTGACCTTGTGCGGTCGGCGTTGCGGGGCCTTTCCCCGATACCAAAAAATGTTGGGCGAATAAATTTGGCCTCGCCTGGCCGCCGTAAATAAATTGGTTGGGCGCGGGCTCGCCAAAACCCTTTTTATTGGTGTTGGGCGACTTTTTTGCCTTTAAATAATTTTATGTGCGTTGGTCTCGCACAAATCCGTAAATCGAAAAGCGGCACCTTCGTAGTTATTGCGGCACTGTAGCCGTTACATTCGATGATAACTTATACTGACCTCAACTGGCCACCCGTAAGGTGCGGTATATGCTCGCCTTACTGTACAGCGCGTACAGCGACGTTGTCTCGTAACAATTTTTTCGTCAACTTTATTTTTTTTACTATAACTCGTCGATTAGTTTGCCGGCTCTATTTACTCCGATATAACAAAAGGAATTTGTTTTCTGTATATAAAAACGAAAAATTCGTACGATGATATTGATAATGCGAATTATATCATCGAAAAACTCCTAATCACAATTATTTTGATACTAATAAACAATTGGTCACTTCTTGAACGCACTTTTTATTAAAACTTTCATTAAACTTAGCCCGACAATATTATTACATTGGGGCAACATAAACAATTTATTACATACTTCAAATACAGCATATTATTATTACAAGAAAAATACAATTCACTGTATTATTATAATCATACATACAAAGTTTGTATTCGATAAATACTTTTATATAAAAATGTTCTAACCAAACTAGAGCGCAGCGTATGCAACTCATTCAAAAATCAAAACTCGAATTGAATTTTATCAAAATCACCACTCGAGTGTTTAAAAAAAAATCTTACGCCGAATACGCGCAAAACGTTTTAGAAGAATATGTCTCTTCTCTGTTTCTCCTTTATATCAATTTGCATTGATATAAAAGAGAAGCATATAAGAAAAACATTTTTCTAAAACGTTTTACTTTGCACACACTCGATGCGCACTGTTCTCTCTCTCTCTCCCATTCTCGTATGATTACTAACCGAACAGCAAGAAACACACAGGAATCCATCCACCACGAACCACGTTTAGACCAACCAAGGGGAATAAAAACACAAAAAATTTAGCAAAGATGGGGGTGTAATCATTAAAATGAAATTTCGTATTGTTGACGACAACACAGTCGTAACACCCTTCTTATAAGTCTCCACGCCATTCATCCAATCGAGTTCTAAAATAGCATAGGTATTTTATATCAAAATGAGCAGGTTTTTGAAATATTTTTAAGGGGGCCCCTGGGCCTAAGTGCTCCAAAATAATTTCTTCCCAAAAATGTCTGTTTGTTCCGAAAGGGTGTTTCAGCCACTCTCACCCATATTTTTCATGATATTTTTAGCATGTATAAGTTGTATGTACAGGATGGGGAAAGGGATTATATGAAATTAGTAACATGGTCGAATCCGAGGGGTCCATCTCCTGGATAAAGGAACCCTCCTAAGTTTTCACTCCATTCATCCAACCTGATCCAAACTTTTTTAAAGGAATTTATATTTAAATGAGCAGGTTTTCTAATATTTATGAAGGGATAGGCCCGCTGAATCCAGATGTTCCTGAATCGCCTGAAATGTGTTGTTCGATTTATAATCATACCAACTATCAATATTCGTTATATCAATAATCGTTGCAATTATATTCAGTACCGTACCAAGTTAAAACAGAATTTTATTTTGATTAATTTTAGAAATTTATAATTCTGTTTACTAAAACAGAAAATTAATTAAATCTGGATATTGTTATGGAAATAATACCAGCTTTTGTTTATCAGAATTTTGTTTACTAGCTATAGCAAAAATCAAAACAATATCTTATTCTATTTTGGGAATACGGAGAGCGACAGCTCAATCACCAACCGCAGTCATCCAAAATAACGAAAAACTTATTTTATTGAAAAAGTAATTTTTTATTAGTTTTTAAATCAAATTAAAGTATTGATGGGCTCAAAGTCGCCCAAAGCATTGCCATAGCTGTCAAATCAATTATGTTTGCCAAACGAAATAACAGGGCATCACGAACTTCACTGCCGGTTCATACGACGGACAAACAGACAAGCAACGGGAAAAAAGACAATAGATAATTTGTGCAATCAATACACGAAGTGCTTTCAAATTCAAAATTAAAACACTTGCGCAGCAGGGAAGGAAATGTGAAATTCCAATCGAAACATTCCTTGGTAAATATACGCAAGTGCAATTAGTGTTTCCAAATGTCATTGTCCGATGCAACAAATATCGTGCGCAAGAAATACACCAACATTCAAGGAATTTGCAACGGCAAATTTATCATTACCGAACGAAAATTACAAATTTGTTCAAATCTATTTCAACCTAGAAATTGTCGTACTTTACAAATCTTATTCGATCAACACAAAGAATTAATTCGATTGGTTAGAACTGCCTTTGAACAAATGCCAGCTGATGACTACGAAGCTGTAGTTAGAGAAGACAAATCACTTGATATGTTTGCAAAGCCGCTTTTATACTCTAAAATGGCAAGCGTAGTAAACCAAGAATTGGAAACTCTTAACGGTCAAGTATGTGCCACTTATCGTGAATTAGCTTGATGAGAATTAAATCTTCTTGAAAACGATGTATACTGGGGTACTTCTCAACCACAGCAAATACGATTCCCAGCCAATCGTGATTGCCTCATTTTACACGTTGGAGGAAGCACTGATTTAAGTAAGCATCAAAGCACTGATTCAATTCAGAATGACTGGGCCGAGTGGTTCTGCAAACGGCATTTTCGATTGTGATTTGCAACAAGAAAGATATTTTCATGTCAAAGAATGGATACATTTGTTCAAACTAATCTACAGAATTTGGCTTCAGAACAACGCTTAGCGTATTTTAGAATTATGCATGTTATTGCAGGCCAAAGTGACGGATTGTATTTCCTGAATGCGCCCGGAGTCACAAGCAATACTTTTCTCATTTCGTTTATTTTGGCAACTATATACGATCACGAAAAGATATTGCACTCTCAATCGCGTCATCTAGAATTTACTTTTTTTGAATAGGGACACAACCGTTTTAACATTGAAAATTGGCGGCTATCATTCTTCTCTGATATATCTATCTACCACGACTTTGCTATCGTAGCAGATTTTTAGTGAAAAATATGATGAACAATATCGTCAAAACTAAAATTTTAAGTGGAAGATTTAAGCCAGAAGAAATATTATTGCCACGAATCCCAATGATTCAGACAGATATCCCATTAGCATTAAAACGTTTGCAGTTTCCGGTGCTACTCGGATTTGCAACCATCAATAAAGCACAGACGCAATCGCTACAAATATGTGAACTAAATTTGGAAACTCCATTCTTCTCACATATGGACAGCTATATGTGACATGCTCACTTGTCGGAAAACCATCTGACTTATTTGTGTACATACCTGACGGAAAAACAAAAAAAAATATTGTGTATCCAAAAGAACTTCAATAAACAGAATTATATCATAAAAACTTTCTTTCTTTGTGTGGCATTGCAATGCATGCCCGGATTTGCACTAAATATGTATATTATCGCATTCAATTGAAAACCACGCTAACGAAGTCGCGGACAACAGCGACTTTTTTTTATATAAAAAAGAATAAAGGAATAATGAAAAAATAAATTGGGGACCACAAAAAAATTATGAATTATTTGGTGGGCCGCGAGTACAAAAAGGTTAAGAACCACTGCCTTAGAGGTTGGAAGCTGCCTTCAAACCCCCGCTTTTTCGAAATTTGTACAATTATTCAAGTGTCAAATTCTATTTTAAACTAAGTTAAAAAAAATTGAAAAAATTATTTGTACTGTCAAACAAAAAACAACAAAATTACACATTTGTTCGTATTTTGAAAAAAATAATACACAATTTTTTTTTAAGGTCAAAATTTGATTTTTCGATGAATTGTTCAGTGTAGAATTGTTTCCGTGTGAAATTGGTTTTATTACAATTATTTTTCTCTGAATTCATTTCTAACAATTGTTTGTCGCACTTTTATGATTGTGTTAAATTGTTTTGCGAATAATATTTGGATTGCCGTACACCTTATCTATCAAGTCTGGATTAAAATTTTCTAAATTTTTGTGAGATCACGAAAGCGGCTTTGATAATTATTTTAATATTGAACTACATGATTTTGAAGCAGTGGACATCAGCAAACAGGACTATTTTTCAAGAATTATAGGAATTGAGAATTCCAATTCCAAGTGTATGCAATTATCAAAAATGTTGAACTATAGAGGAACTACATGTAAAACGAAATATTACTTAAAAAAAATGGGTTTAATATTTCAGTTGTATACAATTGAGAATATATTGCACGACAATGGTGAAATATTTATTCTGTGTTATCAAATTGAAAAACGCGGGCTGCCTTTTATATTTCGGGATTAGAGAACAAAAACAAATATTAATCATCGAAAATCGCTTTATTGTTTTTCAAAATATTTCCCATGAAGATCTATACACTTTTGCAACGGATGTGAAGTTTTTAACAAAATGAAAAATTAACAAAAACTAAAATTTGTTAAATTAACAAAAATAAACAGTCGGTAAAAACAATGTTAACAATGGAAACCTGACAACAGACAAATTTCTTTTAATTAAAAACTATTATCAAAACTTAATTATGATGGAATTAAAAAGCTAAAATTACAATTTAAAAATATGTATTTATATGTATAAAAAAGACAAAACATTTAATGTAATTAAATAATGTTAATAAATTGGAGTATCCTCTACTAAATAATCAGTTACATATTATATGTACTGCGCTGGAAAATCGAATCGCATTGAATATTTTGGTGATTTTTGGGTTTCAGTGTATTAATTATTTGGCCAGATCACAAAGATACTACCGAGAAGTGACTAATATCAAATGATGGCATAAGAGGTGCCCTTTCAAATAAAATTGGTCTTATCAAAAAACTACGAGACTTTCCCATTTGTTAATGCGTTGGAAAATCGAATCGCATCGAATATTTGGGTGATTTTTGGGTTTCAGTGTATTAATTTGTTGACCAGATCACAGAGATACTACCGAGAAGTGACTAATATCAAATGATGGCATAAGAGGTGCCCTTTCAAATAAAATTGGTCTCATCAAAAAACTATGAGATTTTCCCATTTGTTAATGCGTTGGAAAATCGAATCGCATTGAATATTTTGGTGATTTTTGGGTTTCAGTGTATTAATTATTTGGCCAGATCACAAACATACTACCGAGAAGTGACTAATATCAAATGATGGCATAAGAGGTGCCCTTTCAAATAAAATTGGTCTTATCAAAAAACTACGAGACTTTCCCATTTGTTAATGCGTTGGAAAATCGAATCGCATCGAATATTTTGGTGATTTTTGGGTTTCAGTGTATTAATTTGTTGACCAGATCACAGAGATACTACCGAGAAGTGACTAATATCAAATGATGGCATAAGAGGTGCCCTTTCAAATAAAATTGGTCTTATCAAAAAACTACGAGACTTTCCCATTTGTTAATGCGTTAGAAAATCGAATCGTATTGAATATTTTGGTGATTTTTGGGTTTCAGTGTATTAATAATTTGGCCAGATTACAAAGATACTACCGAGAAGTGACTAATATCAAATGATGGCATAAGAGGTGCCCTTTCAAATAAAATTGGTCTTATCAAAAAACTACGAGACTTTCCCATTTGTTAATGCGTTGGAAAATCGAATCGCATCGAATATTTTGGTGATTTTTGGGTTTCAGTGTATTAATTTGTTGACCAGATCACAGAGATACTACCGAGAAGTGACTAATATCAAATGATGGCATAAGAGGTGCCCTTTCAAATAAAATTGGTCTCATCAAAAAACTATGAGATTTTCCCATTTGTTAATGCGTTGGAAAATCGAATCGCATTGAATATTTTGGTGATTTTTGGGTTTCAGTGTATTAATTATTTGGCCAGATCACAAACATACTACCGAGAAGTGACTAATATCAAATGATGGCATAAGAGGTGCCCTTTCAAATAAAATTGGTCTTATCAAAAAACTACGAGACTTTCCCATTTGTTAATGCGTTGGAAAATCGAATCGCATCGAATATTTTGGTGATTTTTGGGTTTCAGTGTATTAATTTGTTGACCAGATCACAGAGATACTACCGAGAAGTGACTAATATCAAATGATGGCATAAGAGGTGCCCTTTCAAATAAAATTGGTCTCATCAAAAAACTATGAGATTTTCCCATTTGTTAATGCGTTGGAAAATCGAATCGCATTGAATATTTTGGTGATTTTTGGGTTTCAGTGTATTAATTATTTGGCCAGATCACAAACATACTACCGAGAAGTGACTAATATCAAATGATGGCATAAGAGGTGCCCTTTCAAATAAAATTGGTCTTATCAAAAAACTACGAGACTTTCCCATTTGTTAATGCGTTGGAAAATCGAATCGCATCGAATATTTTGGTGATTTTTGGGTTTCAGTGTATTAATTTGTTGACCAGATCACAGAGATACTACCGAGAAGTGACTAATATCAAATGATGGCATAAGAGGTGCCCTTTCAAATAAAATTGGTCTTATCAAAAAACTACGAGACTTTCCCATTTGTTAATGCGTTAGAAAATCGAATCGTATTGAATATTTTGGTGATTTTTGGGTTTCAGTGTATTAATAATTTGGCCAGATCACAAAGATACTACCGAGAAGTGACTAATATCAAATGATGGCATAAGAGGTGCCCTTTCAAATAAAATTGGTCTTATAAAAAAACTACGAGATTTTCCCATTTGTTAATGCGTTGGAAAATCGAATCGTATTGCATATTTTGGTGATTTTTGGGTTCCAGTGTATTAATAATTTGGCTAGATCACAAAGATACTACCGAGAAGTGACTAATATCAAATGATGGCATAAGAGGTGCCCTTTCAAATAAAATTGGTCTTATAAAAAAACTATGAGATTTTCCCATTTGTTAATGCGTTGGAAAATCGAATCGTATTGCATATTTTGGTGATTTTTGGGTTCCAGTGTATTAATAATTTGGCCAGATCACAAAGATACTACCGAGAAGTGACTAATATCAAATGATGGCATAAGAGGTGCCCTTTCAAAAAAAATTGGTCTTATTAAAAAACTACGAGATTTTCCCATTTGTTAATGCGTTGGAAAATCGAATCGTATTGAATATTTTGGTGATTTTTGGGTTTCAGTGTATTAATAATTTGGCCAGATCACAAAGATACTACCGAGAAGTGACTAATATCAAATGATGGCATAAGAGGTGCCCTTTCAAATAAAATTGGTCTCATCAAAAAACTATGAGATTTTCCCATTTGTTAATGCGTTGGAAAATCGAATCGCATTGAATATTTTGGTGATTTTTGGGTTTCAGTGTATTAATTTGTTGACCAGATCACAGAGATACTACCGAGAAGTGACTAATATCAAATGATGGCATAAGAGGTGCCCTTTCAAATAAAATTGGTCTCATCAAAAAACTATGAGATTTTCCCATTTGTTAATGCGTTGGAAAATCGAATCGCATTGAATATTTTGGTGATTTTTGGGTTTCAGTGTATTAATTTGTTGACCAGATCACAGAGATACTACCGAGAAGTGACTAATATCAAATGATGGCATAAGAGGTGCCCTTTCAAATAAAATTGGTCTTATCAAAAAACTACGAGATTTTCCCATTTGTTAATGCGTTGGAAAATTGAATCGCATCGAATATTTTGGTGATTTTTTGGTTTCAGTGTATTAATTTGTTGACCAGATCACAGAGATACTACCGAGAAGTGACTAATATCAAATGATGGCATAAGAGGTGCCCTTTCAAATAAAATTGGTCTTATCAAAAAACTACGAGACTTTCCCATTTGTTAATGCGTTAGAAAATCGAATCGTATTGAATGTTTTGGTGATTTTTGGGTTTCAGTGTATTAATAATTTGGCCAGATCACAAAGATACTACCGAGAAGTGACTAATATCAAATGATGGCATAAGAGGTGCCCTTTCAAATAAAATTGGTCTTATCAAAAAACTACGAGACTTTCCCATTTGTTAATGCGTTGGAAAATCGAATCGCATCGAATATTTTGGTGATTTTTGGGTTTCAGTGTATTAATTTGTTGACCAGATCACAAAGATACTACCGAGAAGTGACTAATATCAAATGATGGCATAAGAGGTGCCCTTTCAAATAAAATTGGTCTCATCAAAAAACTATGAGATTTTCCCATTTGTTAATGCGTTGGAAAATCGAATCGCATTGAATATTTTGGTGATTTTTGGGTTTCAGTTTATTAATAATTTGGCCAGATCACAAAGATACTACCGAGAAGTGACTAATATCAAATGATGGCATAAGAGGTGCCCTTTCAAATAAAATTGGTCTTATAAAAAAACTATGAGATTTTCCCATTTGTTAATGCGTTGGAAAATCGAATCGTATTGCATATTTTGGTGATTTTTGGGTTCCAGTGTATTAATAATTTGGCCAGATCACAAAGATACTACCGAGAAGTGACTAATATCAAATGATGGCATAAGAGGTGCCCTTTCAAATAAAATTGGTCTCATCAAAAAACTATGAGATTTTCCCATTTGTTAATGCGTTGGAAAATCGAATCGCATTGAATATTTTGGTGATTTTTGGGTTTCAGTGTATTAATTTGTTGACCAGATCACAAAGATACTACCGAGAAGTGACTAATATCAAATGATGGCATAAGAGGTGCCCTTTCAAATAAAATTGGTCTTATAAAAAAACTACGAGATTTTCCCATTTGTTAATGCGTTGGAAAATCGAATCGTATTGAATATTTTGGTGGTTTTTGGGTTTCAGTGTATTAATTATTTGGCCAGATCACAAAGATACTACCGAGAAGTGACTAATATCAAATGATAACTTAAGAGGTGCCCTTTCAAATAAAATTGGTCTTATCAAAAAACTACGAGACTTTCCCATTTGTTAATGCGTTGGAAAATCGAATCGCATCGAATATTTTGGTGATTTTTGGGTTTCAGTGTATTAATTTGTTGACCAGATCACAGAGATACTACCGAGAAGTGACTAATATCAAATGATGGCATAAGAGGTGCCCTTTCAAATAAAATTGGTCTTATCAAAAAACTACGAGACTTTCCCATTTGTTAATGCGTTGGAAAATCGAATCGCATCGAATATTTTGGTGATTTTTGGGTTTCAGTGTATTAATTTGTTGACCAGATCACAAAGATACTACCGAGAAGTGACTAATATCAAATGATGGCATAAGAGGTGCCCTTTCAAATAAAATTGGTCTCATCAAAAAACTATGAGATTTTCCCATTTGTTAATGCGTTGGAAAATCGAATCGCATTGAATATTTTGGTGATTTTTGGGTTTCAGTTTATTAATAATTTGGCCAGATCACAAAGATACTACCGAGAAGTGACTAATATCAAATGATGGCATAAGAGGTGCCCTTTCAAATAAAATTGGTCTTATAAAAAAACTATGAGATTTTCCCATTTGTTAATGCGTTGGAAAATCGAATCGTATTGCATATTTTGGTGATTTTTGGGTTCCAGTGTATTAATAATTTGGCCAGATCACAAAGATACTACCGAGAAGTGACTAATATCAAATGATGGCATAAGAGGTGCCCTTTCAATTAAAATTGGTCTCATCAAAAAACTATGAGATTTTCCCATTTGTTAATGCGTTGGAAAATCGAATCGCATTGAATATTTTGGTGATTTTTGGGTTTCAGTGTATTAATTTGTTGACCAGATCACAAAGATACTACCGAGAAGTGACTAATATCAAATGATGGCATAAGAGGTGCCCTTTCAAATAAAATTGGTCTTATAAAAAAACTACGAGATTTTCCCATTTGTTAATGCGTTGGAAAATCGAATCGTATTGAATATTTTGGTGGTTTTTGGGTTTCAGTGTATTAATTATTTGGCCAGATCACAAAGATACTACCGAGAAGTGACTAATATCAAATGATGGCTTAAGAGGTGCCCTTTCAAATAAAATTGGTCTTATCAAAAAACTACGAGACTTTCCCATTTGTTAATGCGTTGGAAAATCGAATCGCATCGAATATTTTGGTGATTTTTGGGTTTCAGTGTATTAATTTGTTGACCAGATCACAAAGATACTACCGAGAAGTGACTAATATCAAATGATGGCATAAGAGGTGCCCTTTCAAATAAAATTGGTCTTATCAAAAAACTACGAGACTTTCCCATTTGTTAATGCGTTGGAAAATCGAATCGCATTGAATATTTTGGTGATTTTTGGGTTTCAGTGTATTAATAATTTGGCCAGATCACAAAGATACTACCGAGAAGTGACTAATATCAAATGATGGCATAAGAGGTGCCCTTTCAAAAAAAATTGGTCTTATTAAAAAACTACGAGATTTTCCCATTTGTTAATGCGTTGGAAAATCGAATCGTATTGCATATTTTGGTGATTTTTGGGTTTCAGTGTATTAATAATTTGGCCAGATCACAGAGATACTACCGAGAAGTGACTAATATCAAATGATGGCATAAGAGGTGCCCTTTCAAATAAAATTGGTCTCATCAAAAAACTATGAGATTTTCCCATTTGTTAATACGTTGGAAAATCAAAACGCATTGAATATTTTGGTGATTTTTGGGTTTCAGTGTATTACTTTGTTGACCAGATCACAGAGATACTACCGAGAAGTGACTAATATCAAATGATGGCATAAGAGGTGCCCTTTCAAATAAAATTGGTCTCATCAAAAAACTATGAGATTTTCCCATTTGTTAATGCGTTGGAAAATCGAATCGCATTGAATATTTTGGTGATTTTTGGGTTTCAGTGTATTAATTATTTGGCCAGATCACAAAGATACTACCGAGAAGTGACTAATATCAAATGATGGCATAAGAGGTGCCCTTTCAAATAAAATTGGCCTTATCAAAAAAATACGAGACTTTCTCATTTGTTAATGCGTTGGAAAATCGAATCGCATCGAATATTTTGGTGATTTTTGGGTTTCAGTGTATTAATTTGTTGACCAGATCACAGAGATACTACCGAGAAGTGACTAATATCAAATGATGGCATAAGAGGTGCCCTTTCAAATAAAATTGGTCTTATCAAAAAACTACGAGACTTTCCCATTTGTTAATGCGTTAGAAAATCGAATCGTATTGAATATTTTGGTGATTTTTGGGTTTCAGTGTATTAATAATTTGGCCAGATCACAAAGATACTACCGAGAAGTGACTAATATCAAATGATGGCATAAGAGGTGCCCTTTCAAATAAAATTGGTCTTATTAAAAAACTACGAGATTTTCCCATTTGTTAATGCGTTGGAAAATCGAATCAAATTGCATATTTTGGTGATTTTTGGGTTTCAGTGTATTAATTTGTTGACCAGATCACAGAGATACTACCGAGAAGTGACTAATATCAAATGATGGCATAAGAGGTGCCCTTTCAAAAAAAATTGGTCTTATCAAAAAACTATGACATTTTCCCATTTGTTAATGCGTTGGAAAATCGAATCGCATTGAATATTTTGGTGATTTTTGGGTTTCAGTGTATTAATAATTTGACCAGATCACAGAGATACTACCGAGAAGTGACTAATATCAAATAATGGCATAAGAGGTGCCCTTTCAAATAAAATTGGTCTCATCAAAAAACTATGAGATTTTCCCATTTGTTAATGCGTTGGAAAATCGAATCGCATTGAATATTTTGGTGATTTTTGGGTTTCAGTGTATTAATTTGTTGACCAGATCACAAAGATACTACCGAGAAGTGACTAATATCAAATGATGGCATAAGAGGTGCCCTTTCAAAAAAAATTGGTCTTACCAAAAAACTACGAGACTTTCCCATTTGTTAATGCGTTAGAAAATCGAATCGCATTGAATATTTTTGTGATTTTTGGGTTTCAGTGTATTAATTATTTGGCCAGATCAAAGAGATACTACTGAGAAGTGATTAATATCATAAAATGGCATAAGAGGTGCCCTTTCAAATAAAATTGGTCTTATCAAAAAAATACGAGACTTTCCCATTTGTTAATACGTTAGAAAATCGAATCGTATTGAATATTTTGGTGATTTTTGGGTTTCAGTGTATTAATTTGTTGACCAGATCACAGAGATACTACCGAGAAGTGACTAATATCAAATGATGGCATAAGAGGTGCCCTTTCAAATAAAATTGGTCTCATCAAAAAACTATGAGATTTTCCCATTTGTTAATACGTTGGAAAATCAAATCGCATTGAATATTTTGGTGATTTTTGGGTTTCAGTGTATTAATTTGTTGACCAGATCACAGAGATACTACCGAGAAGTGACTAATATCAAATGATGGCATAAGAGGTGCCCTTTCAAATAAAATTGGTCTTATCAAAAAACTACGAGACTTTCCCATTTGTTAATGCGTTAGAAAATCGAATCGTATTGAATATTTTGGTGATTTTTGGGTTTCAGTGTATTAATAATTTGGCCAGATCACAAAGATACTACCGAGAAGTGACTAATATCAAATGATGGCATATGAGGTGCCCTTTCAATTAAAATTGGTCTTATCAAAAAAATACGAGACTTTCCCATTTGTTAATACGTTAGAAAATCGAATCGTATTGAATATTTTGGTGATTTTTGGGTTCCAGTGTATTAAAAATTTGACCAGATCACAGAGATACTACCGAGAAGTGACTAATATCAAATGATGGCATAAGAGGTGCCCTTTCAAATAAAATTGGTCTCATCAAAAAACTATGAGATTTTCCCATTTGTTAATACGTTGGAAAATCAAATCGCATTGAATATTTTGCTGATTTTTGGGTTTCAGTGTATTAATTTGTTGACCAGATCACAGAGATACTACCGAGAAGTGACTAATATCAAATGATGGCATAAGAGGTGCCCTTTCAAATAAAATTGGTCTCATCAAAAAACTATGAGATTTTCCCATTTGTTAATGCGTTGGAAAATCGAATCGCATTGAATATTTTGGTGATTTTTGGGTTTCAGTGTATTAATAATTTGGCCAGATCACAGAGATACTACCGAGAAGTGACTAATATCAAATGATGGCATAAGAGGTGCCCTTTCAAATAAAATTGGTCTCATCAAAAAACTATGAGATTTTCTCATTTGTTAATGCGTTGGAAAATCGAATCGCATTGAATATTTTGGTGATTTTTGGGTTTCAGTGTATTAATTTGTTGACCAGATCACAGAGATACTACTGAGAAGTGACTAATATCAAATGATGGCATAAGAGGTGCCCTTTCAAATAAAATTGGTCTCATCAAAAAACTATGAGATTTTCCCATTTGTTAATGCGTTGGAAAATCGAATCGTATTGAATATTTTGGTGATTTTTGGGTTTCAGTGTATTAATTTGTTGACCAGATCACAGAGATACTACCGAGAAGTGACTAATATCAAATGATGGCATAAGAGGTGCCCTTTCAAATAAAATTGGTCTCATAAAAAAACTATGAGATTTTCCCATTTGTTAATGCGTTGGAAAATCGAATCGCATTGAATATTTTGGTGATTTTTGGGTTTCAGTGTATTAATTTGTTGACCAGATCACAAAGATACTACCGAGAAGTGACTAATATCAAATGATGGCATAAGAGGTGCCCTTTCAAATAAAATTGGTCTTATCAAAAAACTACGAGACTTTCCCATTTGTTAATGCGTTAGAAAATCGAATCGTATTGAATATTTTGGTGATTTTTGGGTTTCAGTGTATTAATAATTTGGCCAGATCACAAAGATACTACCGAGAAGTGACTAATATCAAATGATGGCATAAGAGGTGCCCTTTCAATTAAAATTGGTCTCATCAAAAAACTATGAGATTTTCCCATTTGTTAATACGTTGGAAAATCAAATCGCATTGAATATTTTGGTGATTTTTGGGTTTCAGTGTATTAATTTGTTGACCAGATCACAGAGATACTACCGAGAAGTGACTAATATCAAATGATGGCATAAGAGGTGCCCTTTCAAATAAAATTGGTCTCATCAAAAAACTATGAGATTTTCCCATTTGTTAATGCGTTGGAAAATCGAATCGCATTGAATATTTTGGTGATTTTTGGGTTTCAGTGTATTAATTTGTTGACCAGATCACAGAGATACTACCGAGAAGTGACTAATATCAAATGATGGCATAAGAGGTGCCCTTTCAAATAAAATTGGTCTCATCAAAAAACAATGAGACTTTCCCATTTGTTAATGCGTTGGAAAATCGAATCGCATTGAATATTTTGGTGATTTTTGGGTTTCAGTGTATTAATAATTTGGCCAGATCACAAAGATACTACCGAGAAGTGACTAATATCAAATGATGGCATAAGAGGTGCCCTTTCAATTAAAATTGGTCTTATCAAAAAAATGCGAGACTTTCCCATTTGTTAATACGTTAGAAAATCGAATCGTATTGAATATTTTGGTGATTTTTGGGTTCCAGTGTATTAAAAATTTGACCAGATCACAAAGATACTACCGAGAAGTGACTAATATCAAATGATGGCATAAGAGGTGCCCTTTCAAATAAAATTGGTCTCATCAAAAAACTATGAGATTTTCCCATTTGTTAATACGTTGGAAAATCAAATCGCATTGAATATTTTGCTGATTTTTGGGTTTCAGTGTATTAATTTGTTGACCAGATCACAGAGATACTACCGAGAAGTGACTAATATCAAATGATGGCAAGAGGTGCCCTTTCAAATAAAATTGGTCTCATCAAAAAACTATGAGATTTTCCCATTTGTTAATGCGTTGGAAAATCGAATCGCATTGAATATTTTGGTGATTTTTGGGTTTCAGTGTATTAATAATTTGGCCAGATCACAGAGATACTACCGAGAAGTGACTAATATCAAATGATGGCATAAGAGGTGCCCTTTCAAATAAATTTGGTCTCATCAAAAAACTATGAGATTTTCCCATTTGTTAATGCGTTGGAAAATCGAATCGCATTGAATATTTTGGTGATTTTTGGGTTTCAGTGTATTAATTTGTTGACCAGATCACAGAGATACTACCGAGAAGTGACTAATATCAAATGATGGCATAAGAGGTGCCCTTTCAAATAAAATTGGTCTCATCAAAAAACTATGAGATTTTCTCATTTGTTAATGCGTTGGAAAATCGAATCGCATTGAATATTTTGGTGATTTTTGGGTTTCAGTGTATTAATTTGTTGACCAGATCACAGAGATACTACCGAGAAGTGACTAATATCAAATGATGGCATAAGAGGTGCCCTTTCAAATAAAATTGGTCTCATCAAAAAACTATGAGATTTTCCCATTTGTTAATGCGTTGGAAAATCGAATCGCATTGAATATTTTGGTGATTTTTGGGTTTCAGTGTATTAATTTGTTGACCAGATCACAGAGATACTACCGAGAAGTGACTAATATCAAATGATGGCATAAGAGGTGCCCTTTCAAATAAAATTGGTCTCATCAAAAAACTATGAGATTTTCCCATTTGTTAATACGTTGGAAAATCAAATCGCATTGAATATTTTGGTGATTTTTGGGTTTCAGTGTATTAATTTGTTGACCAGATCACAGAGATACTACCGAGAAGTGACTAATATCAAATGATGGCATAAGAGGTGCCCTTTCAAATAAAATTGGTCTCATCAAAAAACTATGAGATTTTCCCATTTGTTAATGCGTTGGAAAATCGAATCGCATTGAATATTTTGGTGATTTTTGGGTTTCAGTGTATTAATTTGTTGACCAGATCACAGAGATACTACCGAGAAGTGACTAATATCAAATGATGGCATAAGAGGTGCCCTTTCAAATAAAATTGGTCTCATCAAAAAACTATGAGATTTTCCCATTTGTTAATGCGTTGGAAAATCGAATCGCATTGAATATTTTGGTGATTTTTGGGTTTCAGTGTATTAATTTGTTGACCAGATCACAAAGATACTACCGAGAAGTGACTAATATCAAATGATGGCATAAGAGGTGCCCTTTCAAAAAAAATTGGTCTTATTAAAAAAACTATGAGATTTTCCCATTTGTTAATGCGTTGGAAAATCGAATCGCATTCAGTGTATTAATTATATTGGCCAGATCATAGAGATACTACCGAGAAGTGACTTATATTAAATAATGGCATAAAGTGCTGTTTGAAAAAAAAAATTGTCTTATCAAAAAACTGCAAGATTTTCTCCAGAAACCATTTTACTCGTTTTTCCCGAAATCAGGATCCATCACCTTCGGTTCCTGGTACTCGTAATCCTCCTTCCAGAAATGTTCATTAAAATCGTTTGAGCTAAACAAAAAAATTAAAAATAAACCCGGGGCTCACCAGAAAGCCTCTTTCACCGATTTTTTCCGATATCAAGATCCATCGTAATCGGTTCATGGTACTAGAAAACCTACTCTTAGCAATTGTCATTAAAATCGTTAGAGCGGAGGAAAAAATAAACCCGGCCTCACCAGGAAACCCCTTACACATTTTTTCTTAAATCAGTATCTATCGCCATCGGTTCCTGGTACTCGAAAACCTCCTTCCGCACCATGCATTGCTCGAAAAACGACAAGAATAGAAAACGAGACACGAACGAGTGATATTGCACCACGACAATGCTCCATGCTATCGTACTGCAATTGTCAAATGCATGCCAACGCATTAACAAATGGGAAAACCTCGTAGTATTTTGATAAGACCAATTTTATTTGAAAGGGCACCTCTTATGCCATCATTTGATATTAGTCACTTCTCGGTAGTACCTTTGTGATCTGGCCAAATAATTAATACACTGGAACCCAAAAATCACCAAAGTATTCAATTCGATTCGATTTTTCAACGCAGTACATATAATATTATTTAATGACATTAAATGTTTTGTCTTTTTTATGTAAATACACGTATATAAAGTTAGCCCATCTTTCATCCCATAAAACTAAAAAATGGCAACACTTAACTATGACGACAGTTGTTCCATCCCAGGATATTACTGTCAGCCCAGGATTTCTGCTATATATTAACAATTATCATCCCAGGAAAAACTATAACGACACTAAAACATCATCCCATAAAATAATTTTAGCCCAGCTATATCTGTAACGAAAGTTAACTATCCGATCAATGTCAGCCCAGAAATTAGATATGTATAATGATAAATTAATAAAAAAAATCTGTAGCGACCACATAATGTAAAAATCTATATCTAAAGATAATATACTGTCCACCCGGAATATGTCATTAAAATTATGCAAAAAACCTATGTATAAAGATCAAACATAATAACAAAATAAAAACCAATGCAAAATTATTTTATTCTGTGTTGCGAGTACATATTAGTAAGAATTGTGATAATAACAAAATGTTTTATATATATAGCGATCTCCTTGTCTAACGACATGTTAGTGAGGGTGTGTTTTAGATAAAGTACATCCATATGATCATTAAGGGTTGTTTCCAAGTAACTTCTATGCGTACGAGCGACGCTATAGATTTTTGAATTCCAAAATTCGAATATTTTGTGATAAACCACGATTCACTATCCACACTCGGTGTGCCAGTTATTTTAAAAAACGACATGATAGTGAGGGTGTGTTTCAGATAAAGTACACCCATATGATCATTAAGGGTTGTTTCCAAGTAACTTCTATGCGTACGAGCGACGCTATAGATTTTTGAATTCCAAAATTCGAATATTTTGCGATAAACCACGATTCACTATACACACTCGGTGTGCCAGTTATTTAAAAAAACGACATGATAATGAGGGTGTGTTTTAGATAAAGTACATCCATATGATCATTAAGGGTTGTTTCCAAGTAACTTCTATGCGTACGAACGACGCTATAGATTTTTGAATTCCAAAATTCGAATATTTTGTGATAAACCACGATTCACTATCCACACTCGGTGTGCCAGTTATTTTAAAAAACGACATGATAGTGAGGGTGTATTTTAGATAAAGTACACCCATATGATCATTAAGGGTTGTTTCCAAGTAACTTCTATGCGTACGAGCGACGCTATAGATTTTTGAATTCCAAAATTCGAATATTTTGTGATAAACCACGATTCACTATCCACACTCGGTGTGCCAGTTATTTAAAAAAACGACATGATAATGAGGTTGTGTTTTAGATAAAGTACATCCATATGATCATTAAGGGTTGTTTCCAAGTAACTTCTATGCGTACGAACGACGCTATAGATTTTTGAATTCCAAAATTCGAATATTTTGTGATAAACCACGATTCACTATCCATACTCGGTGAACCATCGTGGTTTATCACAAAATATTCGAATTTTGGAATTCAAAAATCTATAGCGTCGCTCGTACGCATAGAAGTTACTTGGAAACAACCCTTAATGATCATATGGGTGTACTTTATCTAAAACACACCCTCACTAACATGTCGTTAGACAAGGAGATCGCTTTATATATAAAACATTTTGTTATTATCACAATTCTTACTAATATGTACTCGCAACACAGAATAAAATAATTTTGCATTGGTTTTTATTTTGTTATTATGTTTGATCTTTATACATAGGTTTTTTGCATAATTTTAATGACATATTCTGGGTGGACAGTATATTATCTTTAGATATAGATTTTTACATTATGTGGTCGCTACAGATTTTTTTTTATTAATTTATCCTTATACATATCTAATTTCTGGGTTGACATTGATCGGATAGTTAACTTTCGTTACAGATATAGCTGGGCTAAAATTATTTTATGGGATGATGTTTTAGTGTCGTTATAGTTTTTCCTGGGATGATAATTGTTAATATATAGCAGAAATCCTGGGCTGACAGTAATATCCTGGGATGGAACAACTGTCGTGATAGTTAAGTGTTACCATTTTGTAGTTTTATGGGATGAAAGGTGGGCTAACTTTATATACGTTGTAAATACATATTTTTAAATTGTAATTTTAGTTTTTTTATTACAATCAAAATTAAGTTTTGATAATAGTTTTTAATTAAAAGAAATTTGTCTGTTGTCAGGTTTCCATTGTTAACATTGCTTTTACCGACTGTTTATTTTTGTTAATTTAAAAATTTTAGTTTTTGTTAATTTTTCATTTTGTTAAAAACTTCATATCCGTCTTTTGCATGCGTTTGAACCAATTGTCGAAGCACTTTTTCCACTCTGATTGAGGTATCTCCAAAACATGCATTTTGAACGCAGCAACCGCTTCTCCAGGTGTCGAAAAACGTTGACCTCTCAGTTTGTTTTTTACGTATGGGAATAAAAAGAAGTCATTTGGTGACAACTCAGGACTATACGGTGGATGACTCATCAACTCGATGTTTTGAGTGATCAAAAATGCAGTTGTTTGAGCCGATGTGTGAGAGCTCGCATTGTCGTGGTGAAGAGTGATCCGTCTTTGGCAGTTGGTTTTCCTGATTTTTTGGAAGACAACTGGCAAACAAATGGTTGTGTACCACTCAGAATTAACTGTTCTGCGTTGTTCTAGTGGTACGGTTGCGACATATCCATTTTTTTCGGAAAAACAGACGATCATTTGCTTGCAAGTGCTTCGTGCGTGAACAACATTTGTTGGATTCGGCTCATCTTGAAACACCCATACAGTCGACTGCTGTTTACTGTCACTATGTCATAGACGTGTTTTGAAGCACCGCGATCGTATTTTTTGAGCTTTTCTTTCGACACAAGCCTTTTTTTGAGCGATTGACAAATTGTGTGGGATCCAACGCGAACAAATTTTTTTGACATTCAAATGTTTATGCAATATTGAATATATGCTGGTCCCACTAATGCCTAAGGTTGTCTCAATCTCACGATAGGTCACATGACGATCTTGCAATATCAGTTCGCGCACAGCATCAATGGTTTCCGGAACAACAACTGATTCTGAACGACCTTCACGAAATTCGTCTTGGAGTGAACTACGACCTCGATTGAATTCACCATACCATCATAAACACTGGTGCTTGATGGAGCTTCATCGCCAAAAATTGAATTAAGTTCTTTCATGCACTCTTGCTGCCTTAATCCACGTCGAAAGTTGTAAAAAATAATCGCACAAAAATGTTCACGATTTAATTCCATTTTTTCGCCGAGATGTTGAGTTAATGAATACTGTAAACAACACAAATAGCGCTCGAATGTCAAAACGTTCTGAGTACGTATAATCTCAAAAATGTCAAACTTTACGATCGAGCTGTCAGTTGCCAGATTGCAAGACTAGGGTTGTCCAATCCCGAAATATAAAAGGCAACCCTCGTAATCATTTTTGATACACATTTTCAAGCATATGAATGCGGAAGAAAATTTGAAAATATGTATTTATATAAAGTCCATATCGTATTTTACTAGTTCTCCATTGCACTATAGTATATCAAATAAACAATGGATAACCATATGTTAAAAATAAAACTTTTTAGCCCTTCGTTTCTTCGTATTGCATATCTGCAATGTTTCTAACAATATACTAAAATATAGTGAAACACAAGATTTGTATGTAATATTAGTTCGGTTTCTATTCAGTTATTATGTGGTTTACAATTTGTTTATTGGGGACGTATTAATAAAATGTCAAATTTTGGCGCCAAAACAATATTTCCTCATGTCAAAAGTGTAGTTCGTGGAGTAGTGCGTGTTCTTACATTTTATTCTGTAAACACCTGTAAAAGAGACAATATATAATAAAGTAAGTATTATTATCATTCATAAAGAAATGTTTATTGATTTTATATTACTTATAAAACATTATTTATCTTTGTTTGTGAAATATCAGCATTATAAAATCTATATTGCAGATATGCAAGATGATGTGACGTTTGAAACAAAATTCAGTTATGCATATGTGCAATACTTGCATTTATGCAAGATCACGTTAATATGGAGTAATTAAGTTAAAGAGCATTTTCACGTAATGTTGCATTTATGTAATCAAAATTTTTTCAGACAAACCAAGAATTTTTTATTATTCTATAGGATGAGCAGAATAGCGCATGAGCGCATGACAGATAGTGAAGATGAGCTATATGATGATGGTGATGAAGGTGCCAAAAATGAAGATGTGGAATTTTTAGTTGAAACAGTTCGACGAACCGATGAGAACGAGAACGATGGCGATAATGAAGTGCAAGAGGAGCTATTTGATATAGTAAACTTGCCTATTGATTTTGTTGACAATGAGATCCCTACGGTCACCATCGCTAGATACTTCTGTAACACCTAAAGGTAGGATTCTATGGCGATGTCACGATTTTTTAAAAGATGCAAATGAAATTAATTTTCTAGGCAATGAGTCTCTTCCTGCCGAATATTTGGATTTGTCCACACCGTATGCATACTTCAAATTTTTTTTTGATGAAGATTTGACAAAATTGATTGTCGACGAATCTAATAAATATGCAACTCAAAAAAATGTTAATAATACGAACCTCACCAATGAATTAGAAATCCGAGTTTTTGGGAATATGTACGAGTATTTTAATATCGGTAATTCAAATTCCTAACTGCCGTCGCTATTGGAACTCTCTTGCGGGCAATCAAACAATACAACAAACCATGTCTTTGCCAAATTTTGAATGGGTTAAGTCTAATCTTTACTTAAATAACAACGAAAAAGAATTGCCAAGAGAGCATCAAAATTATGACCGTCTATTTAAAATTCGACCAGTCACCGAAACTTTACAGAAGAATTTCAGAAAAATTCCATTGGAGTCCTGTCTAGCTGTAGATGAACAGCTATGTTCCACTAAAGCAAAAAGTGGACTTAAACAATACCTACCTAACAAATCCCATAAATGGGGGTTCAAATTATTTGTGCTTTCTGGCATATCAGGTTTCTCGTACAACTTCGAGATTTACTCAGGACAAGAGAATGATGACAGTAAAAGATATCCTTCCGAGAAAAACCTTGGTGCCAGTGCAAATACTGTCATACGTATGGCACGATAAGTTCCAAGAACCAGAATTATCGAATATTCTTCGATAATTATTATTCATCGGTACCATTGGTAGTTGAACTATCGAAACAGGGAATTTTGTGCTTGGGAACCATACGTAGGAATAGGATTCCGAATAGCAAACTCCCGAATGATAAGGAAATGAAAGCTTACAAAAGAGGAACATCGATGGAATTTACGGCAACCATAGAAAATGTGGAGATAACAACCGTTGCTTGGAAGGATAAACATTTGGCCACTTTGATCTCAAACTTCGTTGGCCGGAATCCGATTGAAACTTCGGCCGGTATGATAAAAAAATAAGACCAGAATAAAAATTGATTGTCCGCATATTATCAAAGAATATAACGCATACATGGGAGGTGTTGATCTTCTCGACAGCTTTATCGGAAGGTACAAAATACTCATAAGATCTAAAAAATGGTACATGCGTATCTTCTATCACCTTTTAGACATAACTGTGGTAAATTCTTGGCTATTATATAAGCGGCTCCAAGAAAAGCAAATTTTAAGTTTGGCAAATTACAGACTTGAACTCGAGGAAGTATTATGTAAATACCAACAGAAAAAAACTATCATTGGAATGCCGTCCGATATAAACAAAAAACTAGACCTCAAACGCAAAAACGCAACGAGTTCGAAAATACCGGTAAAAGAGCTAAGGACGGATGCTGTAGGTCACTGGTTAAACTGGAATGAAAAAAGACTGCAATGCAAGTTACCAAATTGTGAAGGTTACACTTACATAATATGTGAAAAATGTGAAACTGCTTTGTGCATTAACAAGGACCGAAATTGTTTTAAACGATTTCACGTATAGATATAAGAATAACACAAATATTTGACTGAAATTACCTACCTATTGTGATAAATGTGATAATGGACAACGATCCAGAACTAAATGAATTTTATATTTTTTAAGTACATATTACAAATGTACTGTCTTTATAATTCACAATTGAATTTTTTTTGTTATTGGATTTTTATTAATTATCTTTATTATTTAACATGTTTATCAATTATTTACTTTCACTAATAAATTATTTGAAAGCTACGTTCCTGGTGTTTTTATTGTCTATAAGAAGTTTTGAAATTTTTATTGGTTACCAAAATCACTTCATAATCATATTGCATATATGCAATGAATGAAAAATTTGATTTTCTAGGAAAAACGAGCTTCTGATAAAGAAAGTACTGTAAGTTTCGTTATAAAAGAAGCATTACTCAAATGAAAAAACTTTTTTTGTCGAAAAATAAAAAGTCAAGAAACGAAGGGTTAATTTATTTATGATATATTTTATTTCGGGTTTAAAGTTATGGATATGTAATTTGGATAGGAAAAGTTTAATTGTAATCTGCTATCCCTTTCCCGACCCGTATACACAATTGTTTATATTAATTTTGATTTCGACAAACGAATATGTTAAGCATAGAATTATGTGTAAATTGAAGACCAGCATACACATTTGTGTATACTATTTATTTTTGTTTTCGTCCGAAAAATAACACTATACATATGTATCTAGAAAAAAACTCGACTTTTTTGGCATACAACTTTATTTTCGATGTCACTGCCGTACTTTAATACAATTGGCGATATAACGATTTTATTTGTAATAAAACGGAAAGCGATAAATTTTTTATAATATGCTGCAAAACTGTGAGTCGACGAGAATTTTTTTTATTGTCTTCAACAAAACAGCACAAACTAGATTTTTTGTTGGCATTGCACATATGCATGAAGCCATTATGGATCTTTACACGTCTTTACATTGAACTATCAAAGTCTTCAATAGATGGATAGAACATGTTACTATTTATTTATGTGCCATACATCAAAAATCTAGAATATTGAACATTTCAGAATTTTGGTCGTTTAAAGAAAAAAAAAAATTTAATATCCGTTTTTTTTTTTATTTTAATGTTGCGATGTAATGCTTTCAGTCAACCGAGTGATACAAAAAATAATCATAACATTTTTTAACTATTTTAAATGGAAAAGTACACAACACAAAAAAGCACTTTTGGAAGTTCTGGAAACCAATTCTCCCACAAAACTTTTCGCCAAATGATTTGTTGGTGCTTTTCTATATATTTTGGGATTGTGGTTTCTCGTTTTATGTTGCTTCCGTCATAAGTTTTTATTGCAGTTTTAGATTTTTCAATTTAATTTATTTATTTTATATTGCTTTAGCTAGCTCGCTACCACCAGTTATTTGGGTGTGTGTAAGTACATGTATAGTATAAAAATATCAAAAAAGCTCTTAAATTAAGAGCGTTTCTATACTATATAGATGCATGCTCCAAAATTCAATTATGGTTTGAAATTGGATTGATGCTTTCAAATGGGAAATAATGGTTTACGAAATCCTATACACATTCACACATGTATATTGTGAAATGGATCTGGAATGTATCGGGTTTATAATTTAATTTTCTCAAATCGAAGCGATTCGAAAATTTTTCATTATGGAATGATTATGCAATGATTATTTGTGCAGATTTACCACGTGGAGGTTTATGAACAGAGAGAATGCTCAACTGATTTCAAAATAGATGATAAAACCAACAAATTAGCTGAGCCCTATCTCACAAGTAACGTTTCTCAAAAAGCTTCAATTTCTTAAAAAGCTTCTTGTAACTACGTGGCAATTAAATTAAATTTAAATTTAAAATGAGGGCAATAAGCATAAATCTCTTAATCGTAAGTTTGCGTCTATGCTACTCTCAATAACGGCCTTTACAAATTGGAAAATTCACAAACACGCGTTTCGATATGAACAACTTGTGGAAATCATTTAATTCCAATTTATCTGATTAAACATTTGGCTTTGCCGTTTGGCAATGTGATACAGGCATTGCCATATGGGCTTTAATAGCCACGTTTAAGGTACCGAATGGTTCTGAAACCATTTCGTAGATTTCGTCTAAATATGCATAGAGAACTTTTTCACGGTTATGCGTATTTCGATATTAATTTTGCGGTCGGAAATATGGGTGGATGATAGGTATGTGTATTAAATAAAACACTACTTATTTTGATTTTTAATTGCACTAATATTTTATCAGAGAAGTTAAAATACTGGTGGCAATATTTTACCCATATAAAATTTGCTATTTCATCTGTCACAAGCCAGAAAAGGATGGTTATATAAAAATGCACATGGTTTACTCTCGCTATAAAACCCGTCAAACCAGTTTTTGTTGTTGTACGAAGTGACGTTTTAATTTTGCGCTTTAAAATTATAAATTATAAATTTTTAAAATTATTAATTATAATACATAACAACAATAAAAACTTTATCAAATAGTTATTTGGTTCAGTTACACACTTTGGTGCAAAATGAAGTGTATCGTGAAAAAATGCCAAAATACGCCTAAAAATACAAGAAAGAATATCTTACCATCAGTAAGTTTCCCAAGTGTTTAAATAAAATAAAATGTAAATTATGTTAAGAAGCTAGTGATTTGTGGCAAATTTATC
Organism: Nephrotoma appendiculata; assembly: GCA_947310385.1. Lineage (NCBI taxonomy): Eukaryota > Metazoa > Arthropoda > Insecta > Diptera > Tipulidae > Nephrotoma > Nephrotoma appendiculata. The sequence goes on from OX371223.1 coordinate 145,465,129, forward strand.
CTTAATTTAAGTTATAAATCAGAAAAAATTAAGAAAACAATTTTGGTTTTTTGGTTGTTGGCGTGGGGTTCTTATAGATTTTTTTGTTGTTGCAATCACGTTGATTTAGATGCTTTCTCTTTTACCCTCCGAATTTGTGACACTTGACAGTTGCTTAGGCTCATTCTGTACTTTTAATACTATACTTTTTTTTTTTTTTGTACTGTATATGAGTGATCAGAGCATCGAACTTATCCTCCTCTTTGATAATGTTGTTGATATTGTGGATTTGTGGTATCATGCATTATTCTGATATCTGAAGCACTCTCTGTTGTTATATTAGGCTGATTAATCAGCTGGTTGAAATACGTTGTTGACAAAATTCTTTCATTGTTGTATCTCCTTTTTATTATTTCGTACGCCACTCGATAGTTGTCTGCTGTTGACTCCAGATGGTTTATTAGTTTAGCAGCTGAACCCCCTAGATGATTCTTCAAATAGTTGATCTTGTGGGTTTCGGTAAGCTTATCGTTGTTGTATACTAATTTTTCAAATGTGTCTGCACATCCTTTCCATTTCGTGTATTCCCCGTAGAAAATTGGAATTTCGATTTTCGGCAATCGTACATCAAACTTGTTGTTGTTTGTTAGATGGCTGTCAATTTCCGTGGTAATTTTGGTGACAATATCATCATGTTCATTTTTGATGGTATCGTAATATCCGTCTATGAAATATTTTAAATTACTTTCCTCTTCTTCTGTGGCCTCGACACATATTTTTTCATTTAGATCCATGATTTTTTCCATCATGCGTTCTATTCGTTTCATTAACAGTTGTAGCGCTTGTCTTGAAACTTTTTGTAGTAATGAGTCTTTCGCTGTATTTATTTCTTTATACAGCGATCTCATTTTTACGCTTTGTAGCTTCACCATGTGATCGAATTCTATTCGATCGTTGTTATTCGGTTCTAAAGATTCTTCTTTGTCCGAATTCGAAAATGGAAATTTTGTTTTTAAAGTATTATCACCCCATGTTGTTGCTATCGGTGTGAGTGGTGTCTTTTGGTTCAGCTTACCTCGCATTTCATCGATTAGAGTGTCGTAAATACCCGATATCTTTTTTCGCTCGTTGAAATACGGATGATTTTCTTCTAATGCTGAGATCTCTCTTCTTATCATTTCATCGGTGTCTACGTATTTTTTATAGAGTTCCTTTAATGTTGCTATTTTGGACTCTAAATATGCTTTTGTTTTCCTGCCTGGCCCGTCTTTCTGATAGTTCCTGTTGAGCTGAACTATTTTGTCGCCTGTGATTTCCTGAACCTGCAAACGACTTTCCATCTTTGTTGATACTTTTGCTGCTCGTTGGTTTCTGGCTTCGACTGATGTACTGACTATGGCTGGTTGAACTGGTGCTGGTTGTTGATTGGCTTGAATTATCCGTTGCCTGTTGTCCATTGGCTTGGATTCCCGATGTATTGTCTGCACCACCTGTTGTTGTGATGGTTACAGTTTCGATACTTGTTGGTTATTAGCTCGAACTTTTGACCAATGTTATCTTAACAATGATAATCTTATTGGTCTATGTTTTTGATTGGCCGCCAGTTGTTTTTGGAGGCTCGAAGGACCATTGTTAAGTCGGGTTGTAATTCCTAACTTAGCTTCGTAGTGAGTTGTTATTATCTTACCACTGGTGAGGGATAATAACAGTCTGAAGTGTATTTAACTACTTAACTTTTATTAATTTTGCCTTGGTTTATATACAAATTTTATAATATTGATAACAGCAACAAAATATAATTGCTTACAATATAGTTTACTTAATTTTAATATAAATTTATAGTTCGTATATTGAACTTGATAGTTGCTGATTCGACACATAAGAATTATTGACACACCGTCAAGAATGATTTGTAATATATTTGGCGTATATGCGATTTAAGTACATTAACCTCTTCGTATACTTATTTATGCTGATGACATATTTGTGTCGCTAATGTTATGTGCTTGAACAACTTCTTTGTATTTTATTTTGTTTTTTGATTCAACTTGATAGCACAAGATTTCTGGCAGAAGTGAGTGCCAGTGCTTCCCAAAGCACCCCGAAGTGTGGCGAAAAGGGTGGAATAAAGTGCCATTGTATCCCGTGTGGGATAAGAACTGGCAGAATTTCATGTTTAAATAGTTCCTTGGTAGCATTTTCATTTAATTTCAGTTGATTGTTTGCTCCGATGAATGCTGTGCCACAATCGCTATACATGTCTCGACGAAATCTACGACGAGCAAAGAATCTTTTGGCCAGAAATGCTGAGGTAGTGAGATCACTCACTGGTTCCAAATGAATTGCTTTCGTACTGAGACAAACAAAAACGGAGACGTAACCCTTGTACGATTTTTTTCCACGTCCTTTTGATATTCAAAAGGTGATCGAAGAAAATGGAAAAGTAGATCGAACTCTTACATGAGGCAAATCTCCCATTAACTGTGAACGTGGTATTGGGTTCACTTTGAATCATTCATGACAGGTTTTCAATTGTAAACCGACGATTCGACGTGTATGTAAAATCCAATTGGTTTTGCGAATTTGGTTCAATGTAAGTTGAATACCTCCATGCAAACAAATTCGGTGACAATGATCGATTAATAGTTTTGTGAAGTGATGCGTTGATGAAATGATGACTGGATGTTTTTGAGCAAAAGTTAATAACGAATTTCGAAGACGGCCACCCACTCTGATTCCATTCGATAAATGTTAACTTGCCTGAAGTGATTCGATGGTTGATAGTTTATTCACGACAGTTGTTGATGAAACGTAAAATCCACGCAGTAATTTTACGTAAACGAATATACGATGAATAGCGACGACTAATGCATCCTTGGGGATCAATAGTGATCGATGCAGTGATGTACCTTTTCTTAATTTCTGAGTCGCTGTCCTTTTCGATGGAGTGTGTGCCACCATAGTTTGCAATGGATAAACCATCGGTTTGGATCCACTCGAACTAACGACAAAACAATAGTGGAATCAGTCCAAAAATAACTGGTTATTTGATTGGACGGAATTCGGAGTGTTGACTTGACGTATCGATACAATTTCGTTGCCAGAACTGCTCCGCACAATTCAATCCTTGGAATTGTAATAGCCCGCTTTGGAGTTACTTTGCATTTGGAAAATACTAAATGGACGAAAACTCGTTGAAATGTTTCGATTCGTAAGTACTTTGCAGCAGAATAAGCATGCATTGATCCATAACAAAACGTATGTAATTCGAAAGTTTGTTGCCCAATGTCAGTGTGTATCCAACGAGGAATTTTGATTTGATTGATGCTGTTCAGACTCTCGAGGAATGATTGCCAAATAAGACCTAGATTGGGTGAAAGCTGATCGTCCCAATCAAGTCCTTCGCACCACAAATGTTTAAGGAATGTTTTGGCGACTATAATAATTGACGTCCCTTAAGCTAGCAGAACCCATACAGCAGAACATTACAAGATAGTATAAATAATTATAGGCTAATTATAGGCTAATTAAATGCCGCATTAAAAAATTTTGGGCTCCACCCCATCCAACTAAAACGCGGGTTCTGCTAGCTTTAGAAAAAGTTAGCAGAACCCATATCAAAAATTGATTTAAATACAACTGGAAAATTAAAAGTTAATTTTAGGCTAATTAAATGCCCGATTTAAATTTTTTTATTCTGCTCGATCTAGGAAATGCAAAAGGCTTTGTCATTTCGAAGCCAGCAGAACCCAAATCGAAAATCGGACCAAAACTGAAATTAGAACGCAAAGCAAGATCTATTGATAAGGAAATAATTTTAGGCATTTAATATAATGTGGCATTTGATTAGCCCATAGTGAGCCTAAAATTATTTGCTTATCAATGGATCTTGTTTTGGTGCGATTTTCGATTTAGGTTCTGCTGGACTTAGATTAAATGACCTGAAGTCTGGTCAAAAACGGGTGGAGCCCAAAAAATTTTAAAGGAGCATTTGAATTGCCCATAGTGAGCCTAAAATTATTTGCTTATCAATAGATCTTGCTTTGCGTTCTAATTTCGGGTTTTGTCCGATTTGGGTTCTGCTGGCTTTAGATTAAATGACCTGAAGTCTGGTCAAAAACGGGTGGAGCCCAAACATTTTTAATGTGGCATTTGATTAGCCCATAGTGAGCCTAAAATTATTTGCTTATCAATAGATCTTGTTTTGCATTCTAATTTCAGTTTTGGTCCGATTTTCGATTTGGGTTCTGCTGGCTTTAGATTAAATGACCTGAAGTCTGGTCAAAAACGGGTGGAGCCCAAAATTTTTTAACGTGGCATTTGATTAGCCCATAGTGAGCCTAAAATTATTTGCTTATCAATAGATCTTGCTTTGCGTTCTAATTTCGGTTTTTGTCCGATTTGGGTTCTGCTGGCTTTAGATTAAATGACCTGAAGTCTGGTCAAAAACGGGTGGAGCCCAAAATTTTTTAATGTGGCATTTGATTAGTCCATAGTCAGCCTAAAATTATTTGCTTATCAATAGATCTTGTTTTGCGTTCTAATTTCAGTTTTGGTCCGATTTTCGATTTGGGTTCTGCTGGCTTTAGATTAAATGACCTGAAGTCTGGTCAAAAACGGGTGGAGCCCAAAATGTTTTAATGTGACATTTGAGTAGCCCATAGTGAGCCTAAAATTATTTTTTTATCAAAAGATCTTGCTTTGCGTTCTAATTTCGGTTTTTGTCCGATTTTCGATTTGGGTTCTGCTGGCTTTAGATTAAATGACCTGAAGTCTGGTCAAAAACGGGTGGAGCCCAAAATTTTTTAATGTGGCATTTGATTAGCCCATAGTAATCTTAAAATTATTTGCTTATCAATAGATTTTGTTTTGCGTTCTAATTTCAGTTTTGGTCCGATTTTCGATTTGGGTTCTGCTGGCTTTAGATTAAATGACCTGAAGTCTGGTCAAAAACGGGTGGAGCCCAAAATTTTTTAATGGGGCATTTGATTAGCCCATAGTGACCCTAAAATTATTTGCTTATCAATGGATCTTGTTTTGTGTTCTAATTTCGGTTTTTGTCCGATTTTCGATTTGGGTTCTGCTGGCTTTAGATTAAATGACCTGAAGTCTGGTCAAAAACGGGTGGAGCCCAAAATTTTTTAATGTGGCATTTGATTAGCCCATAGTAATCTTAAAATTATTTCCTTATCAATAGATCTTGTTTTGCGTTCTAATTTCAGTTTTGGTCCGATTTTCGATTTGGGTTCTGCTGGATTTACATTAAATGACCTGAAGTCTGGTCAAAAACGGGTGGAGCCCAAAATTTTTTAATGGGCATTTGATTAGCCCATAGTGACCCTAAAATTATTTGCTTATCAATGGATCTTGTTTTGCGTTCTAATTTCTGTTTTGGTCCGATTTTCGATTTGGGTTCTGCTGGCTTTAGATTAAATGACCTGAAGTCTGGTCAAAAACGGGTGGAGTCCAAAATTTTTTAATGTGGCATTTGATTAGCCCATAGTGAACCTAAAATTATTTGCTTATCAATGGATCTCTTTTCGTTCTAATTTCTGTTTTGGTTCGATTTTCGATTTGGGTTCTGCTGGCTTTAGATTAAATGACCTGAAGTCTGGTCAAAAACGGGTGGAGTCCAAAATTTTTTAATGTTACATTTGATTAGCCCATAGTGAGCCTAAAATTATTTGCTTATCAATAGATCTTGCTTTGCGTTCTAATTTCAGTTTTGGTTCGATTTTCGATTTGGGTTCTGCTGGCTTTAGATTAAATGACCTGAAGTCTGGTCAAAAACGGGTTGAGTCCAAATTTTTTTAATGTGGCATTTGAATAGCCCATAATGAGCCTAAAATTATTTGCTTATCAATGGGTCTTGCTTTACGTTCTAATTTCTGTTTTTGTCCGATTTTAGATTTGGGTTCTGCTGGCTTTAGATTAAATGACCTGAAGTCTGGTCAAAAACGGGTGGAGCCCAAAATTTTTAATGTGGCATTTAAATAGCCCATAGTGAGCCCAAAATTATTTGCTTATCAATAGATCTTGTTTTGCGTTATAATTTCAGTTTTGGTCCGATTTTCGATTTGGGTTCTGCTAGCTTCGAAATGATAAAGCCTTTTTCATTTCCTAGATCGAGCAGAATAAAAAAATTTAAATCAGGCATTAAATTATCCTAAAATTAACCTTTAATTTTCCAATTGTTTTTAAATCAATTTTTGATATGGGTTCTGCTAATTTTTTCTAAATTTAGCAGAACCCGCGTTTTAGTTGGAATGAGTGGAGCCCAAAATTTTTTAATGTGGCATTTAATTAGCCTATAATTAGCCTATAATTATCCATACTATTATGTAATGTTCTGCTGTATGGGTTCTGCTAGCTTAAGGGACGTAATAATTGGATTGATCCATCCCGCAATGGATCAAATAGGCGAGCAATTGTAGAGAAAACTGTGCGTTTGGTGTGATTATCAGTTTCTAAATCGAAATTTATTTTGTAGTGAAATTCATCATTTAACGGGTGCCAATACATACCAAGTGCTTTAATCGAGTCATTTTGTCCGACTAAGAAATTCGATTTGCTCTCGCGATACTCCAGTGGAATTGATTATAACAATTGTGATGCATTGCTTAACCATTTTCTTAATTCAAAACCGGCTGACTGTAGACATTGGATGATTTGCTGTTGAAGCTCGATAGTCGAATCGATGGTCTGATTTCCAGAGTCGTCGACATACATTTGATTTTTAATAGGAAACGCAGCTAGTGGAAAATTATTTTCTTCATCTTGAGCTAATTGATGCATTACACGAATCGCGGTGTATGGTGCGCTAGCCGTTCGAAATGTCACTGTTTTCAATCGATACGTTTTGATGTTTTCATCGGGTGAATCTCTCCATAAAATTCGCTGATATTGAGTGTGTTGAGGATACATATCGATTTGACGATACATCTTTTCAATGTCACTTGTGAAAACATACTTGAAGAAACGCCAGTTGATGATGACACCTGGTAAATCTGATTGAAGCGCTGGACCCGTTAATAGAATATCGTTCAGTGAGTGCTTGTTCGACGTCATCGCAGAAGCATCAAACACTACACGAAGTTTGGTGGTGGAACTCGTAGCCTTGAACACTGGATAATGTGGTAAATAACAACACTGAAATGAAGAGACGTTATTTTTGATGGTTTTGTAGTCCGACTCGGGAGCAGTTTCCAATTCCGTTTGTCCTAATTCGATATATTCGTTGATGATTGCGGAATATGCTGAATGGAATGATGGATCTCGAAGGAAACGCCGTTCTAATTGTAGAAACCGATCATAAGATGAACCGATGACTGCATTCAAATCGTAATGTGACTTGAGTGGTAGTTGGACTAAATATTTACCATTGGATTGACGTTCGTGAGTTCTCTAAAAGAACTCTTCACACCACTTGTCTTCCTTGGACAATGTCTTTTCGGTTTTGATTTCTTCTATTTCCCAAAACTTTCGTAGAAGTGAATCTTTTTCGATTTGAGAGTGAAAGCTCGATACATGAATGGCCGCAGACTGAGTTTGAATGATCTCACCTGACAGAATCCATCCCAACGAAGTATATTGAGCGATTGGAGTACCAATTTTTCCACGGCATAGACCTGGTTGTAGGATTGAAGCATACACGTCGGCACCTAAACGCAAATCAATATCGCTCGGTTGCGAAAAATTTGGATCCGCTAGAGGTAACTTTTGAATATGATCCCAATCAGTGAAATCGATGCTATATGAAGGTAATTTTTTAGTTAACTTATCGAGGATTAATGCATTACAGTGACATTCGAAACGGTCGTCGTGGCACGATCTGATGGCAATTGAAATTGAAGCTTTGCTTTGAGTAGTTTGAGAGCTACCTAATACCATTGACCTGAGCGCGAATGGCTTTCTTGGATAAGCCTAAACGTTGAGCAGCTGATTTGGTGATTAAAGTGGCTTGTGATCCTTGATCGACTAAAGCACAGAATGGAATGAGTTCACCACTATGCGCACGAATATGGACTATTGCAGTAGCAAATAATATTTGACGGCATCGATTTGTTGGTTTTGTGGCGTGACTACATATTGGAATTTGCGAAGTAGCGTTAGGCACAGGTGACGATGCAGCCGAACCGTCATTGGACTTCACAAAATGAAGTAATGTATGGTGACGACCACCGAATCCAAGGCAATTAAAACAATACCTAAGTTTCTCAACTATTATTTTCCGTTCTTGTACGGATAGTTTGAGAAACGATGGACATTTTCGTAAAATGTGTGATTCTTTGCAATGTGGACATTGTACTGATGTTGAATTGGATACGTGGAATGAATTTCATTTTTTATTCGCTGAACTGGGCGAGATTTTATTCCATTTAGATGCTTCCTTAGACAAGGAAAGTGATGCATTCGAAATGAAAGCTGGCTTCTTGGCATCACTTGAATTATTTAACGGAAGAGAAGTTAATCGTATTTCTATTGCGTTTTCTAAATTACACCATAATGGGATTTTCTTAGCGTCGAACGATTGGAGAGAGAATGTTCGGGTAGCTTGATGTAATTTCCGCAGTACAATGTGAACAAAAATCGCTCCACTCGATTCAATACCTAATTTTGAAATTATATGCATTGAAGCACGAGAAAAACTTAACAATTGTTGGATTTCTTCCCGAGTATAACTTTTGAGTTCTGGTTGTAACAAAAACGCGTTCATTTGTTGTGCGAATGGCACTCGTTTATTATTATAATTTTTCTCAAGTTCGTCGATGGCGTTCGTATAATTGTTATCGGTGATTGATAAATGACTTATTTTTAATTCAGCTTCGCCTTGTAAACAACCTTTCAGGTATTGAAATTTTTGTGAAGAAGACAAAGTTAGACTATCGTGAATTTGTTTAAATGAATCGAAAAATGAAGGCTATTCCAAAATATTACCCGCAAATTTAGGCAAATCCAACTTTGGTAACCGCACATTTGAAGGTTCCGTATGCGTAAGCATTGACGATGCTCGTCTACTCGAGAGCGATTGATTCGACGGGGGAATGCGAGTGCATAGGCTTCATCTAGTTCGGCAGTTGAATCTAGATATGCCTCCTCAAATTGATTCGGGATATCTTCTTTCAGATAATCTTCGGTTTTGCCTATTGAAGTATTGAAGGAATGATTAGGCGATGATTTGCGTGGAAATCGGAATAAAATTTGTATAAACAGGACAAACGCCGTTCAAAATAGGATTTAGTTTTTCGAATCGCAGGATTTTTTTTTAAAGTTTGTCAACTGCTTTCGCACGAAATCAAGCAATTGATACTGTTGAATAATTAATGAATCGGCTTCTATGGTTTCGTCGGCCATTTTCTTGATAATTTATTAATAGAAAAGCTGATTCGAAAAATGGTATAATTTGTTGCACAATTTCACTAATCAATTTGCTAAAACAAAATGTAAAACGCTTACCGTGCTTGCGATCGCGAACCACGATGCTATCCCATGTACCAGCAGCAGCGATGATGATACAATTTTTTTCCCCAAAATGACGGTTTTCCAGCAGCAGCGATGTTTCCCACATCCAGCTCGAAGGATGGATGATAGGTATGTGTATTAAATAAAACACTATACTTATTTTGATTTTTAATTGCACTAATATTTTATTTTGTTTTTTGATTCAACTTGATAGCACAAGATTTCTGGCAGAAGTGACTTTTATTATTTGTTTTTCTATTACCAACATTACAAAAAAGATTGTGTTATAAAATCGTATATAAAATTATAACAGAAAGTTTTATAAATTTAGATCAACATTCTTTACGTTAGATGTCACTGTATAATGTTGCACCTTGAATAACAAGACTATTAAATTCGCCTTGGGAATCGATGACATTTACAATCGCCTGTCAAATAGTACACACAGTGTTGTTTTCTTTATTTTATGAAAAATTCGTAGTCCTTTTATGTGTTGAACTTTCCTTTGAATCCTCCAAACACACGGTGATTTTGCGACTAGATCTCAAGGTTTTTGGGTGATGGGAAGTTGAAGCTTGCATACTCCTGGCATACAACGTGGAATATCAAAACAGAAAATCAAAATAAAAGTAAATACTGAATCTAATTACATCAAAATTACATCGGCCGAAATTGGATGAAATCAAATAAAGATAATTAAAATACTGAGCCTGCGGAAGAGACCCCTCCCCCACCCCCCGAATGATTAATCGACCCCTAAAGGCCGATGTGGCAGCTTCGTGCGGCTCATTTTGGATTTGATGGTTGCTCTGAATGGACAACACTTACTGGACTCATCATTTCGACCCTATGGATGTCCAGCCAAGGGGATGAATGGTATAGGCAAGCCCAGCCTGTAAATGTGGAACCGACACGAAATTTAACATAGCGATCCGAAAAAATTAGCAATTCATTTTATATTTGAAAATATACGCCCTTCCAACATAGCGATCCGAAAAAATTAGCAATTCATTTTATATTTGAAAATATACTAAATAAACATTAGAAATCAGAACAATGACCAACGGGAAAAGGGAACGAAAATTATAATTACTCCGACATAGGGTTAAAACAGAATATGAATATATTTATTCATAAATCCCAACCGTTGATCTCCAGGTCCTGCTTCCGGAAGAAAATTCAAATCATAAATGAAATAAAGAGAACAAAAAAACCAAAACACGTTGAATTTAATGCAAATACAAATAACGGTTACTCAACTGCCGAATTCACACACCACGCGACCACGTGACACTTCAAGCAAAAGAAATAAAAATATCATCAAATATCAATGCACACACAAAAAAATAAAAGGTAACCACAACACCGAATCGGTGTTACATAGTGTCCCACCGATCGGATATTTATAATTTGAATCCAATCGGATGTTATAATAAAAATGTCAAAAAATACTTTTGGATAAAAACTTTTACACCAAATTTGTTTATAAATTATATCCATTTTATATAATTATTATATCCATTTTATATAATTATATCCATTTGATGAACTTCGTAACACCTCTTTTATCTTTTGGAAATATCCTCTTGGGCATTTTAGAGACCCAAATTGGGAATTTTTGAAATAAGTAAATAACATAAATTTTATTTTCATAATTATTTTTATTTTATTTTTGTAAATGATATATGGTTTACAATTTGGTAAAATGCCTTGAATAACGTTGTAAAGACATTAATGGTTATAAAATCAATGATAGCAGAATTTCCTTACTATCGCTATTAATGATGTACGACAAAACTAGATTTTTTGATGGACCTCAAAGAATCAGGTGTGGCTGCGTAATTATATCTGTTATAGTTGTTCCATTCTGAAAATATATGTTATTATTTTATTTTAGGTTTTAATTTATAAATATGAATTACTAGTACACTTACTTTTTCAAACACTAAAAATGAATACGGCTGTAGGTATACGGCAGTCGTTCATACATTTTATTTCTCTTAGTATGGCAAAGATGTTTCAATACAAGCAGCACACTGAAATTGTCATCAAATTCTAAATAAATTAAAAAAACAAAAATTAGAATTAATTTTTCATGCACACATTTTTTTTCATTAATTTATTTGTTTACCATTTTAATAGATTCTTAACAATGATGATCTCACCTGAATATTTCCACAATTCACAAATTTATTAAACAGTACTACAACTTTTCATGTTACATTTACAAAAATGTAAAGAAATTTTGAAGTAATATCCACAAAATTCAAATGAAGATTGAAATGTAATATTTAAAATCGTTAATCCTTGAAATTTTTTTTTATAAAAAACTCCAAAAAAGGATTAAATTTTATCCAAAGGGAGTTTTCCTGAGTTTTTGGGGGTTTCCCTAGTAATATAAAACATATTCACAAACGGTTGAAAATTCCTTAACACCAAAAGAGGTAACAAATTTTATTTTCAAAAATAGTTATCCTATAGGATAAACTTAAATATCTATCCAATGATGCGGTGTTGGATTCTAAAATAATTATCCGATTGGATAAAAATAAACTAGTCATTAGGATAAAAAATTTATTAACACCGCTTATTTTTTTGTGTGCAATCGTACCCTTGGAGAATTGGCAATGCGATTACACAGGAAATTTTAATGTTAAATTAAAATTAATTTAAAAAACAAAAAATAGATATAAAAATTAACTAAAATATAAAAAAAAATTGGTACCTTGACTAACTGTTGCAGCTTTGCAGCCGTCCAAAAGCAGGTGATGGCACACCCGGACTGTTGTGGCCTGGTTGTGCCGATGCTGTCCGCTGAACGAATTTCAGAGACAAAACTCAAAAAGCCTCGACTGGAGATGCAGAGGTAAAATACCAACATCGTTTTCCATAACAATTTCAAGATTTCCATCAAGAAAGGATTTTGCCACACTATACAGTGGCAATGGTACAAATTGTGTAGGCATCAACAACCAATTACGAGAATTCTTCCAATTTCTGAAATCGTAGAGATCAAACTTAGCCACAGCGCTGGTACAGCACAAAATAAACTGGAAATTTAATCCGCCAGTGGCCCTATTCTGGCTTTCCCTGGGAATAGGGAATTGGGAAAAATATTTTCATAGCATTTTTGTTAAAATTATACTTTTCTAGCCTACTGAAAGAATAAGTTTAGTGCAAAAAATTTCAAAACAAAGTGATTTGGGAAACTTTTGTTCCACAAAATTTTTGTAGGGAAAAATATTTTCCCATTTAACTTTGTTTTGAAGATATTAACACCAATCATGTTCCCTCAGTAGGCCAGAAAAATACAATTTAGACAAAAATGCTATGAAAATATTTTTCCCAATTCCCTATTCCCAGGGAAAGCCAGAATAGGCCCACGAGAGCCTTATATGGGTGGTAAATGATAGGCGGCAGTAAAGCAGGCGAAAATTTAGGTAGCGAAAAAGGAAAAGTTTAGCAAGTTGATAGTAAAATTAGTGACCATTGTGACTTCGAGACACCGGTGTGAAGTTTTCAACATTTATCAAAAGTGTAGATACACAATTCAACAAAAAGTGTAGAGCTATACATAAAAAAATTATTGCAGGGTTGAATTTGTTATTTATCCCACTAGAATTTGTTTTTACAAGAAAAATGGAAACTCGCTAGAGAAAAATTTCAAACAAGTAAAATATTACAGAAATATTGGTGTCAATTCCGTGTACAAGTTCGATTTTTCTTTCCGTCCATTCTTCTAAAAATTGTTGCCTTAATGATCAATTCAAATTTTGAACCTGAATAAATAATTAAGGGACCTGAATATATAATAAAGGGTCATTAACACTTAATTGTAGAGATGATAGCACAAATATACGTGTATTGGCATTACGGGGACACTTTCGAAAAATTTTAGTGATAAGCGGCATATCACTGCGACCTGCGGGGAGTTTTTTGTTCTTTAGTGTATATGAAAATACTAATGAAAAAGTGTAAAGTGGGTCTTCTGGATGCTTAAGGGATATTATTATTTAGTAATTACTATTTTTACTTGTAATTAGTAATATTAATTATTTATTACTAAATAATAATTACTTATTACTAATAACTATTTTCTAATTACTAATTATTAATTACTTATTATTAATTACTAATTACTACATATCATTACTAATTATTAATTACTAATTACCACACCGAGTGCAACGCAACATGTGTTCTCTTTGCGTCACTTCGAAATGAATGAGGATCCCTATGAACGGGCTGTCCAGTGTAAATTAGATCTCTATAAACGAGCTCTCCGTTGTGTGCAATGGACTCCCTTGATACGGGCTCTCCATATGCATGATAAGTGAGGTACAAATGAGGATCCGTATAAACGGGCTCTCCAGTGTGAAAAGATCTGTTTCAACGAGTTCTCAATTGAATGAATTGGACTACCATTCAAACGGCCCCTCCATGTGACGTAAAGGTGAGTTGGAACGGTGTGCGCGATTAATTAATTAATAATTATTAATAACACTATGCTTGAATTGCAAACTTTTTTTTCGTGACAAGCTAGGCACCCGGGAGGTAAACCTAATTCGAGTATGCTGAGTTCAACGGTGCTAGTCCCATTTTAAAGTTAGTCCCTATTTTTGAGATATCGCATTCGACATGTTTTGGCTCTAAATCAAAATATAACCTCATTTTCACGTTGATAGCTCTTGAACTATTAAGATTTTCATTATGCTTTCTTCAGCAAAGTTGTTGCGCAGGTCAAGACAGCAGGTTATTTTCAATTTGCCGTGCCAAAATCATTGATATCAAATAAAAAACCTCTTAACGAGGTAAATGTTCGAGTGACGAAAGCCGAATTCAATTCACAAAATTTCTGATATCAAATTTGTGCCAAAAAAAACCATTGCATTCGATTTGTAAACGATTTTTCGGAATTTTAGTGCACAACAGACACGCCACTTCGCATACAAAAAAGTTGAAAAAAATTGAAAAATAATCTGTGATAGAAAAATCCGAGATTGTCCGTCGTATGTTTCTGTGATTGAATGGCGCAGTGACATTTGATGGTTGATATATTAATGATGTAATTGGTTAAAATAATGAGATGGAAAAATCCAGGATTTTTATCCACTATCGCAACGGCACGCCATTGTTTTGTCAAAGAGAAGAAAAATGTTAATTTTTTAGGATTTTTTTTTAGGAAAAATCACCATAAAATCAATTGAATCGATTTAACTTTCTTTTAAATAGTTTCTATTGTATCCATATTTGTCGATGCGATGTTTATTCGATCGGTTCTACTCGATCTAAATTCTACAAAATGATAAAAAATGATAAAAACAGTGGTTTTCGTCGAAATGAAAAGACAAAAAAAAATTAATTGTGGTTTTTCGGCAAAGTAGTTGGTCTTGACCTGCGCAACCACTTTGCTGAAGTAAGCATAACGAAAATCTTAATGGTTCAAGAGCTATGAACGTGAAAATGGTGGTATATTTTGACTCAGAGCTAAAACATGTCGAATGCGATATCTCAAAAATGGGGACTAACTTTAAAATGGGACTAGCACCGTTGAACTCAGCATACTCGAATTAGGTTTACCCCCTGGGTGCCCAGCTTGTCACATTTTTCAACTAGCACAGTGTTATTAACCCGTGAGGAGAACTTCTTACTCCCATCGGACGCGTCCCCAGGTGGCGGATAGGAGAAAGCTCATCGGCCAAAACCGATGTAGGAGAAAAATAAAATATCTCTCGCGGACCAACAAGTACACGATTTGCTCTGGTAGTATACTTTACTCAATGCACATCTACGCACTTACACTTTTTTATTATTACTTTCATTTACACTAAAGAAAAAAAACTTTCCCGAAGGTCGCAGTGATATGTCGCGTATCACTAAAAATTCTCGAAAGTGTCCCCAAATGCCACTACACGCAAAGTTGTACTATCATCTCTAGAATTATGTGTTAATGGCCCTTATTATACCAGGTGAGTTTTTTATGGCTGTAAACTTTCAAATATCACGGAAAATAAGCGCTCTACGATAAAAATGACCATTATCAAAATTAAATCATTCTGGAGGAGAAATACATTACTGCTAAAATTAGGACCCCCCGCCCCTGTTTGTAAAGGGAGGTTCGATTCATGTCTATCATGCGCTTGTACTTGAAATTAGTTTTAAACAAATTGTATTTCTTAAAATAAAAATAAAAACTATTTTTAGCCCAGGAACAACGACGGCGATGATTTTGCATAGGAACATGCGACTAAATTTGTTTTCGAATAAATGATATTTTTTGTTTTAAAAATATCGATTCAGTTCAAAGATTATTTCGAAAACAATAAAACCTGTTTGCGTAAGGCTATTACAATTCAAAATGGAGTATTTAACTGTACAAGAAAAAATTGAAATGGTCCTGGTTTATGGAGAAGCTGGCCGTAGTCTTGATAATGCGGTCAATCTCTACGCTTTTCGTTTTCCAGATAGGATTCGGCCATGTGCTTCATTTTACCGGACTACCAAATAATTCACTGCTGATGGAAGTGTTCGACCGAAGAAAAGGACCCGTCGAGCAACAGGCACTGAGGAAAATAACGAAATTGCTGTAAATTATGGCTGCAATAGCTTATAATCCTCATATAAGTACACGAGAAATAGCTAGCGAATCCGGATTATCCTAGACCAGTATTTGCCAAATTTTGAACCGACATAAGTATCATCCGTTTCATATGAGTTTATACCAAGATCTTCATGGCGTTGATTTTGAAAATCGGGTAACATTTTGTCAGTGGGCAGTAGAACAAATACAGCAAAATTCCAATTTTTTTCGCTATGTATTGTTCTCCGATGAGTCGTCTTTTACAAACCATGGAACATTGTTGATTTGATGTCAATATCAGTTTGAGTTTCGCAATGTTAAGATGTGAACTTATTACCCAGTCTTGGAGTCTTTGAGTAGTTTTTTGAAGATGAAAAATGAAATAAACCTCCATTTGAATCGCACACAGCATCTCTCATTTTGATGGTTTTAACTCTCGCTGTCTTGACGAGGTTTTCATAGCGTGAAAAATTCATCAAGTCAGCATTGACTTCATCAACCTCATCCATAGTACGTATATTAAAACCACCATTGAAGTTGCAGGCAGAGTTGCTCGTTTTGGAAGTTTTTAAGTTATTTGGTTGTGGTTTATTGAATTCCGAAAATCCGATTGCTTTTTTGGAAACTTAAGTTCATGTTCAGAAAGGTTGGTGATTGGTGCCATAAGTCGAAAATTTTGAAAATTTGAACTGCCAACATTATTTGAAAACTTGAGCTTAGAATTGCGATAGAACATTTGGTTTCAACATGATGGATGTCCAGCACACTATTCGTCAGTAGCACGTGAAGTACTTGATCGTGATTTCAATGGTCGCTGGATTGGTAGAGCTGGTCCAGCAAATTGGGCTGCCAGATCACCAGATCTTACTTCGCCAGATTTCTTTTTGTGGGGCTATCTCAAAGACAAAGTATACCAACAAGTACCAACAACACGTGAGAATATGATTGAGCGAATAAGAAATGCTTGTGCCGAAATTCCAGCATATACGCTTCTAAGTTGTATACATTCATTTGAAATGCGGATTAATAAGTGCATTGAAATCGAAAGCCATCATTTTGAGCACTTAATTTACTTAAAAGATGATGTCTACGTCGTTGTTTCTGAGTTACGCTAAAAGAAGTTTTTTTTTAATTTAAGAAATACAATTTGTTTAAAACTAATTTCAAGTATTTACATTGAAAACGTGTTAATTTTAATGCAAGCATATTGCAGAATCGTGTGCATGATACTCTCAGTAGGAGAAATCGAAAAAAATTTAATATCGCCTATTACAGCACCATCTATCATGAATCGAAAAAAATGTTTCAAGGAAATCCTACGTACTTTTAGCCGTAGAATCCGAATCTGCAATAAAAAATAGGGGTTCTTATCATAGTTTCTAAGTTGCCCCCCACTCCCTTTACAAACAGGGGCGGGGGGTCCTAATTTTAGCAGTAATGTATTTCTCCTGCAGAATGATTTAATTTTGATAATGGTTCATTTTATCGTAGAGGGCTTAT
The DNA here is from genome assembly GCA_947310385.1 of Nephrotoma appendiculata. NCBI lineage: Eukaryota > Metazoa > Arthropoda > Insecta > Diptera > Tipulidae > Nephrotoma > Nephrotoma appendiculata. Next base: position 145,482,650 of record OX371223.1, read on the forward strand.
TTTCCGAGAATTTGAAAGTTTCAGCTTAAAAAACTCACCCGGTATATTCAGGTCCCTTAATTTTTTATTCAGGTTCAAAATTTGTATTGATCATTAAGGCAGCAATTTTTAGAAGAATGGACGGAAAGAAAAATCGAATTTGCACACGGAATTGACACCAATATTTCTGTAATATTTTGCTTGTTTGAAATTTCTCTATAGCGAGTTTCCATTTTTTTTGTAAAAACAAACTCTAGTGGGATAAATAACGAATTCAACCCTGCCATAATATTTTTATGTAGCTCTACACTTTTTGTTGAACTGTGTATCTACACTTTTGATAAATGTTGAAAACTTGACACCGATCTTCGAGACCGATAGCGCCCAATGAAGCATAAGATATTGACTACATTACACCAGCGCGTATATTAATCGGGCGTACTTATAACATGTGCAACAACATTTTTGGAAGCCCTGGCATGTAGATTACCTCACTATCCTAGAAAATAGAAACAGGTGGACAAGTGAGTTTCAGAATCTCACGGCAAGAGATATTGTATATTAATAGCAGAACCAAGTTCACCATCTACATGTTGGATATTGGGCAGAGTTGTTGAAACACATCCTGCAGAGATGATGGCAAGGTTCTAGATAAAATAGCTTCAAATTAATAGATTATCGAATGCCAGGAGCCGCTCTACTATGTAGAACAAAGACCTGTACCGTAAAAATTTCCAATGGATTTTTTTTTTACAATTCGCCTGCTCCAGTTTACCCTCCACTCTACCATTGAAACTCGATCTTGCTCGTTGTGGCACAATTTTATTTTTCGATTTAAGCCCCACGTTGGGCGCCATTAAAATCTTTTTTTTAAACCTGTGTAAATTAAATTTTTGTCATTGGCTTGTTTCTTAAATTATTTTTACCTAAAACAAGTTTAAGCACTTTTTAAATTTTTTTAAATTTTATTCCTAACGAAATCGATAACTAGAAAATATTTATTCAGCTTTTTAATGAAAAATATTATTCCACTATAAAATGTCTGTTCTTTTTCCAACTTAAAAAATTCCATCTATAGAAAAATATAGAAATTTTTTTGTTATGCAAGGATGCAACATAACTAAATGACTTTGAGACGATGTGCATTGAGGATATTTCCAATTTTTATGTCAATATGTATATTGATAATTTTAATTTTTATCTTTTATCAGTATGAAATTCAAATGACCTACTTCCGGTATTGCACAATTTTATGTTTTACATTTATGTACATATGTAAATAGCAAGAATTCTGTTATTTTCAAACGCATCCGCTTTGTACTCGAATCTACTGTGTGTGATGTGAAATAAACGGAGATTCAACATTTGTCATACTTTGTTGTTCTCTGTATACAAAGCTTTTAGTCATTTCGTGTGTTAAATAAAGTCAATAACCAACTTGTTACGAGTATCAGTATATGTATACCTAATATACATGTAATGTACATGTGATATACATACTGGATTTAGTACATATATGATGAGCGCACATTATACGGAAGAAAAGTAAAAAAAAAACTCATGTCGCACAAGGAGGTGAAACGATAACGACAAGATTGATGGATCGATTTGATATAACATAATATTGATCGGAATGGTATATAAAAGAGCTCAACGACTCAATCAAATTTATATTTGCAATGTCGATTAGGAATCTAAATCCGATGTACGCCTATGTACACAGTGGCATTTATAAGTGCGAGACATCGAATACGGATTGTGCAAATTTCTATAGACAAGTTTTATATACGCACAGTTGCAAATGTGACAGTTTTGGTTTTATTGTTTCCTTCTATTCAATTTCATCTCCAATTATTGAATTGGACGAGTTTTACAGATATAGTTTGAGTGGTAATAAAACGAAACATTATGTCTTCTAAGAAAAATCTGAAAAACTAGTAAAAACTAGTATATTGGAAAATTTAGGTCACAGAAAACATGAGCAACGAAAATTTAAACAAATCAAACGATGTTGTTTTTCATCCCTTTGGAAAAGTCATTTAACTACACTCCGCCGTAGATTTATTTTTCCCTGCTTAGAAAAGTTAACTCTCTCTATGTAGATATGTATAGGGAGATCCGACTCGCTTGATGATGTAAAATATTTCCATTTTTTTTGTTTTGTTAGGATTTGCTGTCATTGAAAATCCTTACATATATGTATAACAGATACAGATTTGGAAAATATTTTTTTTTTCGACAAAATCTAGAAAAACTATATCATGAAGAAGATAAAATATCAATGTTGAAAGTAAAATTCACATTAAATACAAAAGGCGCCATAATTCTAGCTTCGTGTTGTTGTTTTTGTTCGGTTTCATTGATACACGATCATAAAATGTAATAGCCAGGGAACGAAAGACGAAAATCAAAGACTAAACCGTAGAAAACATAAAGCCTATACCGAAAAAAATTTGGAAAATTTATCAGGAGGAGATACCAGATTTAATTTTATTTATGGGTAAGTTTGGGTATGTCTCTGTTTGTTTCGTTGATGTTGTAATGGGGTTATAATTTTAATAAATTTTGATTTTTTTAGCGTCGATACAAAAACTTGTCGCTGACCATTCATTGTTAACAGTTTTAAATTGTGTACTTAAATAATTTATAGCCTTGAATAGTTGATGGAACCTTGGCAGTTTTTTGATGAAGTTAAAATTCCATTAACTACACATTATTGATCAAGGTCATACTTTATTTTTGATTATCTGAAAATTTTTATTATTTTCAATTTTGATTTTTCTTTCTGGAATTCATTTCCCATAAGTTGAATAAAATATGAATATACATACGAATATATATACCTGCCCACCACAATATAAAAGTGGAGAAATGGAAAATCGAGAAAACAAAATCCAGAATAAAATCTTGTAAGATATTGTATTTACGTTGGAAAGAAATAAAAAAAATCGTAAGCCCCTAAAGCACAATTTTCTTAAAGTAAATGAGATTTGAACAAAAAGCAGAAAATGGTTATTAGGAATTTTCTACGGTTTTCCATTTCTTTTTTTATTGAAATTTTCCTTTTTTCTTGACTTCATTTCGATTTGAATGTTTGGTTATAGCTATGTATCCTTATATAGCTTACCTAAATGCAAACGTACTTATAAAATAGACGTTTGATGAAGTCTCATCTTCCTTTTCGGAAAATATGAATGATTTGTCGTAATGAAAATTAAGGTCATCAAACAATAAAATTTACTTGCTCTGGGCTCTTCTACAAATACGTACGCATATGTAACAATTGGATTTCGGTTGGGTTTAAGCAAACATTTGTTTAAAGGTTTTGTTCCAATGAAACAAATATTGTGCGTTCGTATAAAATATGTAGGGTTTGCGGTGCACGTGATAAACTTTATTTCTAAATGAAAACATATTATTCGGGCCACCAGGAGGTAACCTAATATTAGAACTAGCTAGGTGAGGCAGGTTGTACAATAATAAATTAGTTTCATCAACCCCTAACCTCCACTCATTTTAAAAGAAATAGCTCCTAGAAGAAAATCGATAAGCGTTGTCGTAATTATAGTTTTGCTTGTCTAATGCTATAGACACATTACCGGTTTCATAACTATGGTTTCGAGTTAATCATGGTTTCGTTGTAATGTATCACCCCTAACAATGGTTTGCAACTCGGTTTAAACATAGTTTCGGAATGAGATATTTTTTCTCATCCCGAGGCATTTTAGTGCTCCCAACGCCGAATACATCAAAAATGGAGATTCCGGACACTAATAAAAACTAAAACTAAAAACTAACTAACACTAATGGTAAAAACCAAGCGTATCTAGTTTCCTTTGAGTTTTCTATTTGTCATTGAGATATTTGGTTGGCGGGAACAAATTTTTTTCTGTTCTGTCAACAGAAAAGTCATATATGACAATTTAATAGTCAATTAAATGTCAATCTTGGCAGTTTTGTCAATGCCTACTCCATTATTATTATTTAAAACCAAACGACAAAACAAAAGAAATTGTAGTGTGTCTTGAGTTTTCATCTCGCAAACCATAGTTTTCATAATCCTAGTTACGAAACCAGATATGTGTCTATGGTATAAAAGCTAGTGATATTCTAATAGTGAATTGACTTTGTTCATAAAACGTGTATTGGAATTGCTCGTCTAGTAGTTGACATTCTATTACTTGTGTACACGAAAATTATTTCTAAAAATACAAAAAAAAAATATTTTAGTATTTTAGATATTTTTTTGGGAAAACATCACGTGTGTATGTAGAATTGTGAGGTGTTTCCAACTCCTAAATAAATATGTATGTGTTAGCATAAATAATAAATAATATTACTTAAAAAATTAACTATATAGAATATTTTTATGAACAGGAAACGTAGATGCCTAAACTGGTCGGACCCCTGATCGATCATGAGATGGATCGTATTATAATTTTGCTCTGCAATAATAATTAATTTTATATATATATAAGTGATAGAAATTTGAAAATACATATTTGAAGTGTGTGAGGAAGCTTTGTGGATGCGTCTGAGGGATTTGTATCTTCAGTTTATGGACGTAAATATGTAATCATCGTAATAAATTTTGATGGAAAATATTTAGAAAGCTGACATAAATAAAAAAAAGAAGACTCTCAGCACCATGTGGGATACATTCCACAACAGAATGTCAAGTAACTTTATTTTTGTCCAACCATGCGTACTGTGCAATCATGCTTATAGAATTCTGTTTTCGAAACGAATACTTATTTGTGGAACCTAACTTATTCAAATAAGTATGCTGGCGAGGGGGTCAATTATGTATCTGTCGTATTACGAATTACGAGTTACGAGACGTCGTAATTGGCAATGTCGTAATTGCGACAAAGTACGATTACAGAAGCAAATACGACATTGACATTTTTCGGAAATAAATTTTTTCTTTTTCGAAAAACAAAATTGCCCTGTAAACATTGCGATTCGAAAACGATACATAAACTTTTCATACAAAAAGGTGTTAGCAGCAAGTTATTAGCAAATTATCTGCTAATTAAATACAATAAATATTAGATTTAGTTTTGTACAATATTATATAAATACTTTTAGCTTTAAATTTTGATGGTCCAATATTTAGTTTACGTATCAAACCCTAAAAATAAGAAAAAAATTATCATAACAATTATCATTTACGAGTATATTAGTTAATACTTACAAATTATTTTTTTATTTTGTTTACATTAGAGTAACTGACAGCTATACATAAAACACTGTTAAATTTTTAATCTGCCTTACCTTTAAAAACATTATAAATGTAAATTAAAAAACAAACAAATTTTACTATAAAAATTGTTGTGTAGAATTTTGGACATCTATTTACAACTATTGAAACTAAAACCATTTATGTATTATAGTACAGCTTGACAAAAATAATTATAAGAAAAAAAATTCCTGTTTTCCATCGACCATCAAGCTGATCACAAGTGTATCAAATAAAGTGAATATTATAACTATAGTAAAATTGTTTAAAAAAATAACCACCCAATCCAGTTTGTCGCAACATCATTTTCGTACAAAATTATAGAACATTTATCTTGGAATCCACCCCTTCGTACGAAACACAGTGTAAAATTACAATGGATCCAGTACTAGATCTAATAGTTATAATGCTGGCAAATGATTTGGACGAAAAACAATTAATGGCAAAAAACGGCGAGAAATGAGGGAAAAATGAACTTTTTGGAAATGTCAGATACACAGTAAGTACATCAAAATTAAAAAATATACAAAAATTATATGAAAATTAATAAATCATCTTTTATTAGGTTCACCAATACATTCAGGATCACCAAGGAAATGTTTTATTCAATATGTGATGATATCTTCCCGCATATGAATGAAGGAACTAGAGCAACAAGGACATCAAAGGAAATACAAGTCCTTTGCGTTTTGCGTTTACTTGCGAAAGGTTCATACCAAAGGGATGCTGGACAAGATTTTATAATCGGCTTATGTCAAAGCGCGGTTTCAAAATTATTTATGCCGCTGATCAATACTATGGAAAAAGTACTATGTCCAAAGTACATTATATGGCCTTCTACAACCGAACAAAGGCAGAAAATAAGAGAAGGGTTTTTTAACAAATATAAATATCCTTCAGTTTTAGGCATAATTGATGGAACTCATGTGCAGTTTTCTGCTCCTGAGGAAAATGAATTTTTGTTCGTAAACCGACGAGGAAAACATTCTTTAAATGTTATGTTAATTTGTGACCATGAGCTGCAAATAATAAGTGTAGATGCAACACATCCTGGAGCAACCCATGATAGTTCCATATGGAGTCAATCCAACGACAGAATTAAATTAGAAAACATTTATAGGGACGAAAAATGCTGGCTATTGGGAGATGCGGGATTTCCTTTGGAACCGTGGTTAATAGTTCCATTTAAAAATACATCACCTGATTCAATTGAGGCCTCTTTCAACACAAAACACTCAAAAATTAGAATGACAATTGAACGATGTATTGGAGTACTAAAAAATAGATGGAGAATTTTACTTGCTGAACGTAATTTAAAATACCAACCTTTACAATACATCAAAATTATAAATGTCTGCGTTGCACTGCACAACATGTGCAGACAGTTTAACCTTTTCGATGCGAATTACGATGAGTTTGTGGAATTCGATGATAACATCTATGACGAAGATGAAAATTCAAATATTTCAAATGCCCGAACACTTCATCAGGAGGGAGCAAACAATAGGCTAAGATTAATGAATTTGCTTAGGTTAACATAAATATATTTATTAATCACATTTCATTTTATACGAGTATACATATTCACATTTACATTTCATTTAATAAAAATTTCAAAATAACAATATATAAAATTATAAATTGATTCTTTGTAATTTTCTTTCGTAATATTTTTCTTTAATTTTATAATGATTTTTTTTTAATTCCAGAGCATGTTTTTGAACTTCCAAAATGCTTTTGTGTGTTTCCAATTGCTCTATATTTACCTCTAGATGTTTTTGGTTTAATTGAACATTCTTTTCTAAATAATTTACTATGGTGTTTAATTTTTCCTCAGTGGCCTCCTTATGTTTTTGTATAATTGAAGCAAAATCCGGTCTATTGGTTCGTTTCCGTCTAGGCTGGCTCGTCGACGGAAATGGTTCCGCAATTTGTGGTGGTTCAGATGCTTGTTGTGTGCTGCTGGATGATGTTTGGTGAGAGTTGCTGGATGATGCTTGGTGCGGATTGATTACAATTTGATGTGAACAAAGTTCGTTTTGCCGGTCAAAATTTTCTCCTGAAACACTATTGCCTGTCATGACAGTATCAGGATGGCTGGCGGCTCCACCAAACACATTACCACCTAGCCCAAAAATTGACTCGCGTAAGTGTAATAATTCAATCACTCTTTCGTGATTTGGGGATAAAATCGTTTTTTTTGGTCCACCACCAGTTCCTGTAATATACAGCCTCTCTTCGCGGAGTTTCTTTCGACTGTCCTCCTTTAAATCATACCAAACCTACTAAATATACAAAAATTATTGAATTTTTTTATAAATGTTTACAAGTAATTGTGTACAGACTTTACGCCAAAGCTTCCATTCTTTAACAGGGGGACCCAAACTGTTTAATTGCGAAGCCAATATTTCCCATAAATGCTCGGTCTTTTCGGAGCCATTTGTTTCACCCGTCCTTTGGCCATATCCGGATTTTGCTCCATGTAGGTTAGCATTTTATTAAATTGTGCCGTGTTTGTGCGGTTAGCCCTACAAATCACATATAAATATTTCCTAAAATATATTATATACACAAACACATAATTCAACTTTATGTATGTACACTTACATTTTATATCTCGTTGAAATATTAAAAGTTCAATTTACATTTTAAAAAATTTAACGTTTCTCTCGTTATTTGTATGTACTTCTTACAGTTGTCAAAAAACAAATGAATGTAGTAAAAAAAAATATTGTGGTTTTAGCTGTGTTGCTTTCAAAAGATTACAACAACAATTGCATTATATTCACTGCCGGTTCATACGACGGATAAAAATCTCGGATTTTTCTATCCCAGATTTTTGTTTAATTTTTTTCAACTTTTTTGTATGAAAAAAGGCGTGTCTGTTGTATAATTTACGTGATGTAATTGGTTTAAACGATGGGATAGAAAAATCCGAGATTTTTATCCTTCGTATGAACTCGCTGTCAAGCCGATTGTTTTACAGCGAGTTCATACGACGGGTACAAATCTCAAATTTTTCTATCCCATTGTTTTAACCAATTATATCACGTAAATTATAAAACAGACACCCCTCTTTTCATACAAAAAAGTTGAAAATATTGAAAAAAAAATGTGGGATAGAAAAAACCGACATTTTTATCCATCGTATGAACTCGCTGTTTTATGTCAGTGGATTTGTGATTTTCGGTTTTAATATGTATAGTGCAAAATGTGATTTCGGTTCTGTTTTTGTTATGTCGTTGATTTGTTCTTCGTACCTTTCTAGAAAGATTCTACCTGTTTGTCCGATGTAAAATTGTTGGGCATTCGTCACATGTTAATTTGTATCCTCCCACGTCTATTTTTTGGGGTGTTTTGAAATTCAGTTTCTGTTTTAATTTTTTATTTTTTTTTGTAGGCGGTCGTGTTTCCGAAATAGGTGCATATTTGTTTATTGTTTTCTGTTTCTAAGGGAAATTTTATAGTAGGTTCTAAGTTATTTATGGGTGTTCTAAGTTATCATTGTATTTGTTGTTTTTGCTATTAATGTGTCCGTTTTCAAAATGGGTCATATATATTTGTGCTAATGTACCTGATAGTGAACTTCCCCAGATAAAAAACGAGTTATGTACAGTACATAGATACAGATTAAAAAAATACGAATTCCAAATACAATACCATGGTTTATTATCCAGCACTAGAAGTCAAATATAGCACCAGTCGTACATTATTTGTCATGGTATTATATTATGCACACTACGGTAAGAGGAATGCACAAATGTGTATGTTGGTCCAAATCACATAAAAAAATTAATTTTTGACATGATTTGTTTTCGTTACCCCCCCCCCCCCCCCCCCACAATTGTGATGGCAGGCAGGAAAAAGGATATAACCTAGGCCGGCCAGTATACACAATTTTGTATGCCTATTTTGATTACGAGCAACGAATGTGTCAAACATAGAATTATGTGTAAATTGAAGGCCAGTACCCACATTTGTGCATACCAATTAATTTTGTTTTGGTCAGAAAAATAATATTACTAAATCTCGAAGTTAACACATTAAGAGATACACTCGAAAAAACGACTAAACGCGTTTAGCTAATCGCTAGTCTGTCAAGGGTATAAGCTAAGCGGATTAGCGAAAGCAACACTACTTTTGTTTTTGTATTTTTTTTTCTAAATTTACAACTGAAATTACATTGTATATTTTTTTCAATTTATACAATGTTCTGTTGATAACAACTTAATAATACATAAAATATAGTTTTTTAATACAAAACATTAATATTTTAAAATAAAATAATAATATTTTCATCATTACGACATGTCTGTCGTACTCAAAATGTTGTACGACAAAAAACAACAACAATCGTCGTAATTACGACAACCCGAATATCATACATAATCGTATTCTGTCGTAATTTCGAAAAATCTGTCGTAACTCGTAACTCGTAATGCTTACATAATAACCCCCGAGATAACTTATTGACTGTCTCTTTCTTGCAAGAAAATCAAATTTGGTTGTCATTTTTTGTTAATATTTACATGTGACTATTAATTTTTTTTTTTTAGATTTAGGATGATATTTCTAGAAAATAAATGGATCTTTGTTGACAGCAAAATATATAACATGATTAAAATAAAAATGTACAGAGCCCTATTATATAATTTCGTATATAAATTATAAAAATGTTTTTAAACAGCGAAAATGTAAACAGATGGTGCGCAGTTTTTGTATCTAAATAACTATGTTATGGCGACATAAGCTTGATAATACCAAGATATTATAATCTGATAATACCAAGATTCACTGTGTATACCAACCCCATATTAGCCAAATTTGGGAATAAAAAACGCTCAATTCAACACTAGTTTTACAAATTAATTTTTGAAATACATTTGATGGCGAACAATATTTGGTTGCCATTTCTATCTTAATAATTACACATTAATTTATTTTAATTAATAAATTATTAGACGACAATAACTGACATCCTGGTGTAAGTCCATCTTGCTTGGTGAACGTAGAGCTGTTTTGACGAGCGGAGATGAATTGGATTTTGTTTTGATTATCGTTTTATGTTGAAATTTCTCAATACGAAATTCACTATAGCATTTTGCTTTTGCCAAAGAATTTAAAACTCTGTAGAACGCTGCCGTGCTAAACATGTTTTACATAACTACAAAAATTGAGTTTTGAGAAAATCGAAGTTAAAGTTTTGAAACAATTTTTTGACATAAAATCAAAATAAACCACTTTAATTGATTTATGACGATAATTTATTGATTGTTGCACTATTTTTAATCAATTTGAATCACAAAAATGAATTAAATATATATATTTTAGACGAGAACGACAAAATAGTTTCTTATGTTAAAATATCTGTATAAAAAAACCCACACATATTAATCAATAATGACTTATTAACCGCCAATGCGTTTATATTTCATAACGCAAGTGTTTTTGATTTTTCATTAATAAACATTTATACCTTATCTACCATTAAAGGCATTTCTATTTAGTTTTCCTCCAATATAAAACTGAAATTAACTCAAGAATTATAAGCTAATTGTTTCATATTAATTCTCTGGTATTCAGTATAATGTGTAGACCCAAATTCAAGATATTGCAATTTTCAGTTGATTTATGCCATGGTTGTTTTATTTTTCCAGAATATACAAATATCATTCTGGTAATTAAAACTATTATTGAGTTATTATTTAACTATTTTAGTTTTTTAATGGTTATTAACTCTATTAATTAACAAAAATTATTTATTTTTGCTTGAGCTTTCGACACCCTTTCGGTGTCATTTTCAAAAGCAATATGAATATTGCTTTTGAAAATGACACCGAAAGGGTGTCGAAAGCTCAAGCAAAAATAAATAATTTTTGTTAATTAATAGAGTTAATAACCATTAAAAAACTAAAATTGTTGGTGAGAATTTTAAAACAAACACTACACAACTTTCGTTCATAAAATTTATTATTTTAAAAATTAAAACACTTGGTCATTTAATTGACATTTCGTATTTCCATGGAAATGTCTCACCAACATTGGCGTCCACCTAAAATAAAATAAATCATACATTAATGAAATAAAATGTTACTTACCATAATCCACTGCGATTTATTAAGCCCCTAAGGCACATAGTTTTAATTACCTGAAAAATAATAATGTTATTAGATTTTGTTACAGTTAATATTGAATTTATAACTATTAATTTGTACTTACCTTCTTAAATACTATTTACACAAATGTCAACAAAAAAGTTATAAACAAACCTGTCATTAAATGTAATTTCTATGTAAATCAAAACGTAATAGAATTTTGCGGTACAAATCGGTTCATTGTGCGCAAACGTAATATAATTTTAAATTTGCTATAATACCGGGAAATTTAAGTTTTCTATTTAAAGTTTAAAGAAAGCTTTTTCACTATAAATCTATTTTTTTTTTTCTACATTTTTTGGTTTACATATTAAAATGACGATTTAGTTTTTAAGAAATAAAAATTGCATTCCTTTATAATCTGGTGAACAGAAAAGTTGTAATTTTATAAAAATAATAAATACAGTGTGTTAATAATTTAAATAAAGTACTTTTTACAATAGTTTGGTTCTAAGTTTTTTATTCAGTGTGTGCAGTTTATCAGCTCAATAGTGCAACTTATTTTCTCCATCAATAAATTCAACTCTAGCCATCATCAAACACAATAGTTCTGCAGCAAGTCATCAACCAGCTTTTCATCTATTTTTATTAATTGGCGGATTTTTCATCACGACCACTTTTTCCACATACAAAAATCATTCTGGTAATTTTTAGAAGGGCTTAAATTAATTTTGTGATTTATAAAATTGTAATTAAATTAAAACAATATAAATTTTAATTTATATTTTTATTAAATTTCAAATAAATTCACCATATCATAATATAAAAATTAAATAATAAACAAATATAAAAATTTTAAATATGTAATAAATAAAATATTGAAAATAATAAATAAAAATTCATTTCACTTATAAACAACGGACAATAATTTACTGGATGTCGTTCACCGGATCGCTAATAGGGAGATTATTCCAAAAATCATGCCGGTTTTTCGGCAATAATGGCAATATTTCTTTAATAATTTCCTCGTGGTGTTTTGAAGTAACTCCTTTAGAATGTTTCTTTTTTTCCGGTAGCAGTAAACCATTCTTTTCTACTGCGGATTTTAAAAACGAGAGCTGAATAAAATCGCCGTCATATTCTGAACTATAGAATAAATTACTATGGCCTCGTTTAAATTTTACTCTACCCATATCTTTTAGATATGGGCGTGGTTTTTTTTTTAATTTTGCTTGTGAAGAGCTATCAGGCCAAATAAAAAAATCGTTTTCAGTCATGACCTCTACAATGCAATTGCCTTTGCTCGATCCTTTTACAGCTTCGTGAAAGTCATTGAAATCATAGGTCTTTTTTTGCCGTTTTAAGCTTAGCTCCACTTGGTGATGGAAGCTGTCCGCGGACATAAATGTATGTCCCGGTTCGAAATATTTTAGCTCAATCTCTTCAGCAATAATCTGGTTTGTATTGATCATTGTTACTAAAAACGAGAAAAGTGTCCAATTTTTATTTTCGCGCAGTTATTTAACCATAATATAATGCTTTTTACGTCACGATAGTGTATAAAAAATTTATAAAAGGCGGAAATTATATCTTCCTTTTTGCGACCCGATGTGGCTTCGTGCCATATTACAGCCATTGGTTTTTTATTTTTGTTCCATTTTCCGGTGGGCACGAAACTTTCATTAAATGCCACTATCCGTTTCGTAAATAAAATTCGTTTATACATTTCCATACGAGGCAGCATTATGACCTTTTGCAAATCGACAGATAAACAGATCTGGGTTGGACGCCAAGGCATACTTTTGCAAAGCTCATAAGCTAGTCGACTTTTAAACAACCTAGTTTTATGGAGGTTAACATCAGAACAAATAGCACATTCTGGATAACAATTTTGGTGTTCTAATCTGATGTTGTTATAAATTGTACAAGTTTCACACTCCTCATTTCCTAACGCAGCAAAGCTAATATTGAGCTCTTTTATTATATTTCTGTAAGTGTCGTAAGAACATATAATGGTCGGATGAGACACTTGAAATGAATCAAACATTAATTTGATCGTGACATCCGAGGGTAAATACCTTTTATTTGGCGAGTGTTCACGGCGGTAGTGCGAGATGGTCGGATTGAATGATTCGACGTGCTTTTTAATAATTTCCTTATAAGCAACCTCTCTTGCATATTTTCCTCGTTTTTCTACCGTAGGTACATTCTTCTCACATTGGATGCGTTTTAAAATGGTGTTGTTGTTTTTATTGTACCCCAGAGTAGCCAGAAAAAAAGTTTGACATACATCTTGTACTTCCTGGTGCTCGTTATGTAGCGAATATTTCAACGTGTATTGCCTTTTCGTTGAATTAACCGTTTTTCTAGAAACGGGTCTTTTCGATGTCATGTTTTTTATAAAATTTCCTTGCTCACACCAAGTCATTACCCAAAACATATCGTTTATCTTTTGACGACCGATTTTCGATATTTTAGTAGTGCATAGTTTTTTGCAGGACGATGCGCATGGTGGCTTTAGTTGGTGATCATTTCTTCGTTTCGTCTTTAATAAATTAGTTCTTTCGCTTTTCTTTATACAAAACATTCTTCTGCGTCTTGGATTACCCGCTTTAGTTAAAGATGTCTTAATTTTGGTTATATCTAGTAAAAAATATCAAAATGTTTATAAGCAAAATCTAAAATTGTAAGCTATTCATTAAAAATATCATTTACCATATATTTCGTTAGATAAAGAATATGACTGGGAGTTATGCTGGTTTTGAGCCTGATTGTTTTCATTTTCTTCTAAATATTCAATTTGAAATGAGTTATCAGATACTTGATTGTCATCATGCGTTATAACATTTGGTGTTGGCGTTTCTAGTAAATTATCGTTTGTAACTTCCTCAGATTCAAATAATGGTACACTCTCGCACTGAATTATCAGTCTATCCTTATAATTTGGTTCAATACAATCAGAATATTTTTTTATTAAGAGCGGGTCACTTTTTATTATATCTAAAAGTAATGATAAATAAATTAAATTTGGTAATAAATACATTTTGAAATATGAAAATATACAACTCATTATCACTTACCACTTGTCTGGTTTGTTGAAGAAGATGTTTCTGAGTTAAGTTGGCTCTCAGCCAGATTTTCTTCATCTTCTTCTAAATATTCAATTTCATATAATTCGTTTCCTTGACAGTGATCGCGTACGAAAATTTTACTTGACGTTGACGGTTCAAGTACACATAAATCTTCTTTCATAGCTTCTTCAGATTCAAATAATGGTGGACTATCGCAGTGCAAGTTTTCATTATAACTTGTATTAATATAGTTCGCTTCACTTTTTATTAATAACGGGTTTTTATAAACACTATTTGTTGAGCTTTCGCTATTACTTGAAACTATAATAATTTCGCCATCGGGCTCAATGATATGGCAATCGTTCTCGTCCTCCTCATACTCTGCGAATAACAAATCAATTGTATCCATAGTAGGATTAACGGAAAACTTAACTAACTTGTTCTATTTTTAGATAATTTACACTTATATAAATTTTCGTATGTCCAAACTAGACAACATCACAAATAATACTGAAATAAAATTGAAACGTAGAGGTAAAGGAATAAGGGGAATTACCTGTTTACTCGAATTTATGCTTATAAACAGCAAACAAATTTATAAAAATATATTTAAATATTATTTTTATTAGTTTTAATATAAAATAAATAATTATAATTATTTTATATAATGTTGTTAAATCAGTTGTCGGTTTATGTTTTTTACAGATAAAGTGTTTTTAATTCAAATTATCACAGATAAGGCATTTTGTTTTAGATATGTTTTATTTTTTATTTAGATAAGGTAAAATTTGCAGTAGTTAAGTTAATAATGCTTAAAGCAGAAAAATAATAATAACACATAAGTCAATTTCACTGAAATATATTAATAGCCTTAAGTGTAATTTTCGTTAATGCTGCTAAATAAATTTGACTTAACTTACATGTTTGAGGTAAAATAACCTTAAGTGTAGAGCAGTTAAGGCGTTTATATTTCAAATTAAGTAGTTAAGTCGTTCTTGCTTAGATAATGCCAATATTTGCAGCTAAACCAAATTTTATATTGTAAAATTATGCATTTAGTAGTTCCGTTTTAATTATATTTATTAATTTAACATATAGAGAATATAAATAGCTTTCGATTAGCATCATTAACTCAATTTGGCCAAAAATGTAGTTATGGAAATTATGTTTAGCACGGCAGAATGGGTGTCAATATATTGTACCCATATAAAATTTGCTATTACATCTGTCACAAGCCAGAGCAGGATGGTTATATAAAAATGCATATGGCTTACTCATATGTCAAAATAAGAACCCGCCAAAGCAGTTGTTGTTTTTGTATGATGTCACGACTTAAATTTGCGCTGTAAAATTATAAATTATAAATTTTGAAAATTATTAATTAAAATCTATTAAAATAATAAAAACATTATCAAATAGTTAGTGGTTTATGTAGTGGTGCGTTATTTGACGTATGTGAAGCTGGCCCGAAAACCATCCCGAAAAACACCTTTACAATTTAGTTGTGTTTCTTCGCTAAATTCATTAAAAGACTATTCAGCCCGAAAAATTAAAAAAAATATGGAGAAAATCAAATTCCATCCCGAGAAAATAAAAACTATTCCACGTACACAAAACAAATTTTAAATTGAAAATCACTTTAACTTAAGAAATTTAAAAAACAATTCAATAAAATTGATTGAAAATTTTTCAACAACCTTAATATTTCGGTTCACAGAGGTTGGCAGATAAAATGGTACATGCCTTATTAATGCACCGACTATCAGCATTAAGCACACAAATGATCATTACGATACAGCGGGGATAAGGGGCCTCCCCAGCTGATTTAATATTCGCTTCTCTTAGATATCGGAATTATCCTCATATATCACCATAAATTTGTCCGTTCACAGAGTTTGGCAGATTTAACGGTATGTGCGTGTTAGCGAAACTCTAAATTAAATAAAACTAATAATACAGCTGGTTTACTCAAAGATTTATTAAATGTTTGTAAACAAACCAACACACAGTTATTTTCCATTCCAAGTGCTATGGTATCGTCATCAGCTGTAACTAAAATTAAAACCAAAAGAAGAAAATTATTTTATATTCACATACTTACCAACTTTGTTAAACTAAACCAAATAATATGTACATGTCTAAAATTAAGAAAGTAATTATTAATTTATATAGTCAAAACATTAACTTTATATAATTTATACTTATCTCTTTTAAAATTCTTGTAAATTTATTTTGTAAACACAACATGTCAACTACTGTCATTATTTTCATTATGTCATGTTGTAGTACTAGAGTAGTAGCACGATGGGTGCGTTTTATAATAATTAGTTATGCAGTATATCGTACTAGTACTTTATTTATAATTATTAGTAGTATATTTTTATATTCAAACTTACAATCTACATTAATTAGAATTCAAACATGACAGTTGGAGGTTAACGTATAATATGAAAAATATATATTGTAAAATTAAAATCTCAGTCATTCGAATACAAATTAGCGACAAGTTAACATTAAAAACTAAAAATATACAGTGTGTTAGTTCCTTTATATAAAAATAAATTACTTTGGCTTTTATTAATAATAACGTTAAGTGTTCAATAGTGTAGTTTTATTTCTTTTACTGGATCATCTTCAAATTTCAACTCCATCAATACATCTTTTATCATCATTATCATTGGAAATAATTCAACATTTTGGTTTGGAATGTCATCATCTGCATCTTTACAACCATTTTTCATCATCTATATAATTGGAAAACAGTTCACCATTTTGGAACATCAACCTCATCATCTTTACAAACATTTTTTGTTTATTTAAATAACCTGGTTAACACACTGTATATTTTTAGTTTTTAATGTTAACTTGTCGCTAATTTGTATTCGAATGACTGAGATTTTAATTTTACAATATATATTTTTCATATTATACGTTAACCTCCAACTGTCATGTTTGAATTCTAATTAATGTAGATTGTAAGTTTGAATATAAAAATATACTACTAATAATTATAAATAAAGTACTAGTACGATATACTGCATAACTAATTATTATAAAACGCACCCATCGTGCTACTACTCTAGTACTACAACATGACATAATGAAAATAATGACAGTAGTTGACATGTTGTGTTTACAAAATAAATTTACAAGAATTTTAAAAGAGATAAGTATAAATTATATAAAGTTAATGTTTTGACTATATAAATTAATAATTACTTTCTTAATTTTAGACATGTACATATTATTTGGTTTAGTTTAACAAAGTTGGTAAGTATGTGAATATAAAATAATTTTCTTCTTTTGGTTTTAATTTTAGTTACAGCTGATGACGATACCGTAGCACTTGGAATGGAAAATAACTGTGTGTTGGTTTGTTTACAAACATTTAATAAATCTTTGAGTAAACCAGCTGTATTATTAGTTTTATTTAATTTAGAGTTTCGCTAACATACTGCCGCGCCTTAAGAAATTTAATTTCTTAATGAAAACTACTGATTACTGCTGTTTTGGTTAACTCTACTGGATCTTCAAAATTGTGTTGATTTGTGGTTTTGTATACACTGGAGTTTTGCTTATCAGCTGTATACTGGATGTTGATATTTGTGATTGCTGGAATTTTTGTGTACGATAATTTGTGTTGTTATTGAGGATATATTGTGTTAGCTGATTTCCTGGGTAGTTATAATATGATGGACCTCGGCCGCATAATACTTTAATTCAATTGTGTTGTGAAGTGGTGTGACGTATCGTGTAACCGTATCGTGTTGGTCGTTTAGTTGTATATACGACTCGTGCAAGTGATTCTGTATATTGTGATAGCACGGTTCAAATGGAATTGTGTAAATGCCAGAGTAGTTGGTACGGCATTTTGATGACATAAGTGCATGTATGTTCTCAAGTTGGATTGACGGTTGTGCTGGATCCATGTCTTCTACAGGAAGTGTACAGCTAATGTCAAATTTTGCTATGTGCTCAGTATCTGAAGTGCGAAAAAGTGATACAGTAAACTTCTGCAATGGAAAAATACACATTAATAAATTGTCAAAATGGTTGATATATAATTGTGATATTAAGTGTTGCAGTGGTTTACGAAGCCCACTAAAGTTGCTTTGGTTTCCACACCAAATTTTGCCTGGGATTTTGCGATGTTTAGTGAACACTAATCGAGTTAATTGGAGCAATTTTATTTTACGATGGCGTTTAGCCTTGCGATGAACTGCTTCGAGGACTAGGCGTTGAAATTTTATCGCATACGATTGATTCACTGAAACTTTGTTTCCTTTCCATCGAGATTTTGGTCGAATTTCAGAATTGATGCGTAGTTTGGTAAACAAATTTATACTTCTATTTTTGAGTGTTGTGTAGATGAAATACTCTTCCTTCGCATCTGCATACTGGTTTCGTTCAATGGTTGTTCGGCTGGTTTTCCCGTTCTGATGTGTAAGTATACCGTGAACTTTGGTAACTGGATCCCGTAGCGTTAATTGATTTGGTTGGAATATGTCTTTATTTTCATATTTATCGGAATGCGTGATGAAATAATGTCGTTGTTGCTCGTGATTTGTAATTTGTATGTGGTCATCCATTATATTGCATATTTGGAACGATGAAATAAAACTGTTGATTGAGCTGGACAATTTATCTAGAGACAGTAATCTGAATACTTCACATCTGGTTGGTAATTTTGAGTGAACATCTATGATGTTAGATCTGTAACTCTCACTGCCATTCGGTTTCCAATGGTGAGTAGTATGAGATGTTCGTCTGGTTGATAATTCTCCAGTCGTGTGCGGAACTGATAGTTGATTACGATTTACTGCCGTTGTCTGTGTCCGCAACTCTGTCTTGACGTTACTGTTGGGATCGGTAGAATCCTTCGATACATTTGAATTATTATCATAAGTTGGCTGCTTTGATAAATCAGTGGTGGTGTCTCTAATAAATTGTGTGGTTTGATTGGACACATCGTTGTTTTGATGTTGATTCGAGGATTTGGTGGTTGTGTGCATCATAAGAATAGGTTGCGTTTGGTTTTCAAGATTGCCTGCAACTATCCAACCAAATTTTGAAGATTGAAGTGGTGGAACATTCTTGATTATTAATTTTCTTGGATTCAAAATTTCAAAAAATACGTCAGCCCCAAGAAGAACATCGATTGTATTTGGTCGGAAAAATTGAGAATCTGCTAAATTAAAATTGTTAATTAGATTTGATGGATATTTGATTGGATTGGTCGGCAATAAATTAGCGATTTTGTTTATAATATGAGCCTTGATTGATAATTTATAAGCTGGATCGAAGCGTGAGCTAATGGTCATATTGATTTTTTCGTTTGTGTGTCCAGCCGATGTGGATGCTAAACCGTAAATTGATAATGATGACGGATGTCGTGATAGGTTAAGGCTTTGAGCACACGATTCAGTGACAAAGGATGTTTGCGATTCTGAATCTAAAAGCGCTCTGAATGGCTGGAGTTTTCCGGTACGTGATATTATGTGTATTATAGCTGTTGGTAGTACCGTGGTTGTTGTTGTTAAGTGTGTGTGATATACTTGGCTGGTTATTTGTCTATTGTCGATTTGTTTTTGTTCAATAGTGGGTGGTGGCTTAGTGGATGAATGTGATGATTGGTCATGCGAATTTTGACTGAATAAGGCATGATGGGTCGAAGTTGTTTGAGTGGAAATTTGGGAAGCATCATTTTCAGCGTGATGAAGAAGTGTGTGATGACGTTTTTTGCAAATTAGGCAAGATGCTCGGTTAAAACATTTTACGCTGGTATGTCCCTTTTTTAAACAATTACGACATAAATCCTTGTCTGTTACTAGTTTAATTCTTGCTTCCATATTTATGTTTTTAAAATCTGGACATCTAAACAGAGGGTGCTGTTGCTTACATACTATGCATTCGTAATTATTCTGATGAGAGATATTATTAGCAACTAGAAAGGTTTTTGTACTTGGTTTGGATGTTGATTTCTTAGTCGTGGCATCACAAATTTCTAGTGCATCGCACCTTTTATTTAGAAACGCAATTAATTCGTTAACTGTGGGAAAATCCGTTCCAACTGCATCGTTTGCCCACAGCTGTTTAGACTCGTTATCTATTTTGCTTAGTAAAATATGAATGAGCCATGGATCCCGTGACTCGGCCCTTGGTCCTAACGCCCTTAAACCGCGAATTATTTCGTCAGCTGTGTCGCAAACTTTTCTTAACTCCTTCCCGTTAGATTGCACACAAGGTCTTTGATCCATGAACGTATGGATTAATGAAGCAATTATCGGTGTTAATTTGTTGTAGCGGTTGCATAATTTCTCCCAAGCCTCAACGTAGTTATTTTCAGTTATAGAAATATGCCGTATCAAAGCAGAAGCTTCCCCTTCTAGTACACTATTCAATATTTGTAGTTTTTGCACTTTACTAATTTTAGGATTGTCGTGTACCGTTGTTTTAAAAAGATCGTGGAACGACGCCCAATATTTATAATCGCCAGAAAATTTTGCAATATTAATTTTAGGTAGTCGCACGTGGTGCGAAGTATTCATCTCCTCATACAAGGTGTTTTGTTGGTACATAAATTGTTCAAGAGTAGCATTTAAATCGGTCGTTCTACTTGGTTCAGCTTGTCCCAGCTTAGCACAAGCACGCATTAATAATTCACAAGCTTTCAAATAGATTTCCTCAACCTCATAAAGTATTGAAACATACTTAGGAAAATCCAACAATTGTATTTCGAGCTCATTAAAAATTTGATATCTATCTTCTAGAATTTCTCGGCGAGATATCAAGGCCTCAAGCGTAGTGGATTCATTTATTGTTTCAGTAAAACGCAAAATGTTTTTTATTGAACCAAGGGCCCGATCACGCAACAATGTTAATTTTTCAGCCATCTTGAGATATTTTAGCACTTCACTTTATTATCCACGAGGTTTAAATAAAAAATTGAAAATGCACTATATTTTCGTATAGAAATTTCCACGCGGATTTTATTTATGTACGGTACAGCACGGTTATAAAAAATGTAAAATTTTACCTTAGTAAAACTGGATTCCCGGGTTTCGGCACCAAAAAATGTTTGTAAAGATGATGAGGTTGATGTTCCAAAATGGTGAACTGTTTTCCAATTATATACATGATGAAAAATGGTTGTAAAGATGCAGATGATGATATTCCAAACCAAAATGTTGAATTATTTCCAATGATAATGATGCTAAAAGATGTATTGATGGAGTTGAAATTTGAAGATGATCCAGTAAAAGAAATAAAACTACACTAGTGCGTGATTAATGCACTAACCATCAGCATTAAGCTCACGATGATTCAATTTGATCTATCGTTAAAATAGGACTGTTTTCCGTAGGATACTCACAATAGATGCAAATTATATTTCCATACCTTTGATTTTGTGGGTTCATTTTACTTGTGCAACTACTTGCATTGACTTAATTTAGAATAGCCGAATTGTAACAATTTTATAATATTAATCAGAAGGAAATTCCTTTCTTCTTCCATGTAAGTATCGCAATGTTGACATTTTAAATTAATAGTCAAACTTTGTCAATATTTTAAAGTATAACCTGGGACATCTTGGATGTTACAATCACAATTATTTCTAATGCCAAAAATGTCAATAAGAATTTCTTTTCTTATTTTATATGACCGATTTAATTCATTTTCCAATAGAGATTGCATTAACAGTTTTACTCTTCCTTCCTTTATGCTATAATCCGTCACCTTTAAAATAATTGATGCAGCAGACAATGCTTTTATTAGCGCATCAAATGCACATGTGTTTGTGTAATAATCGCCCGTTTTACTTCCGTTCTGAAGTACTGGCAATGACGAACTGGTTTCCATTTTGAGTATTAAACGCTTTTTAATTATTTTTCCCGAACAATACCGGGTATTAACTTCATCGTAAATTTTTTTGTTTTCGTTGAGAATTTTTATTGAAGCTATCTTTCGTTCCTCTGGTGATTGCATCCCAATTTCCTTGATGTTCTTTAAATTAAAAAATGATGATTGTGTGCTTGTAGGCATCGTTGCCTCTTTATTTCTACGTTTCCATACGGATTTAAATAGTTGCGAAGCACTTATTGAAATGTCGTCTACGCTAGATTGAATGGGTTGTGATAAATCTAAATTTACACAAGGTTTTATTGTGGTTTTATTCCTTTTTTAGGAATATCCGCCATAATACTCTGATGAATTGCCACATTGCGATCATGTACGCTTCTCTCAAATCGCTCTACCTTCGTTGGTAGCTTACCGTAGTTTTCTACGTGGCTATTGGTTTGCCGGACTCCATTTAAAATATCAGCCCACAAAGGCAAATAAGTCATATATTTCTTTAATATAACTAGCAAAAGTTTCGGATTATAAAAACTATTTAACCCACTATTTGTTGGTGCAACTGAATAATTAAATTTAAATTCTTCTACAATTTTATTACAATCTTGAAAATATGGACTTTGTAAACAAATTGGTTTTGCAGTATCTCTTTACCTCTCAAATGTGTTATGAATATCAAGTTGTATGTAATAGACTCTAATGTTTGCTGGACATGATTAGTGATATGTTTAGACGCATTAATAAAATTGTAAAATATTTCCATAAAACTTTGATGGTCTCATAATTGGTTGTCATAAAAAAACAGGCTAAAATTTCTTTAATAATTTTAGAAGTTAAAGGATATTCAACAATGCTAGCTTTTATATCTTGAGCCATCGAATGTGTTAGATGACAACGACATAATTATACTTTAACGGTTGATTCTTTAAACTTAATACTAGGAACATTGCTGAGCCAGTTATGAGTTGCTGTTAAATATTGTACTACACCCATATTATTAAAGGTGCTTAATACAGAATAAAGTCCAGCAAAAGACAAATCTATGGCGACTGAATCAAACACAGGTCACTTCTTAAAATAAGCTTCAATATTTATTTATATAAATGACTTGAGCTGACCATATCGGTCAAGAGAAATGGCGACACTACGTCTAAATCAGACGACTTAGCTGCTAGAACAAGCGCATAATATACAATTTTGGAGCAGGGTTTATAAGGGATGCGAACCAAACTGCCTGTTGCATCTAAATACACTGAAAAGTTTTTATTTCTCTACGACTCACGCATTAATTTTAAAATTTCGTTTTGTTTGTCGCTGTAAGTCATTACAATAAAGGGCCGACGCATAATTTTTTGTATATATTTATCACCTTTCTTTTTCTTCCAATCTTCATCTATGTCAATGAAATCATCAGTATGGTTATCACTTACAGCGCATACCCAATAGAATTCCTTATGACTTTTTACTTACAGAAAAGTATGAAAAAAAAAATTGAGAAAAAAAAATTTTGTTTTCTCAAATTTTTTTTCATACTTTTCTGTAAGTAAAAAGTCATAAGGAGTTATGGCTTCTGATCGTATTTTTCTCAATACATCATGAGATTTTGCACTGAGACTTTGTATTGTCTTTATTTTTCGAACAAAGTCTGTATCTTTGTAATCGATTATCAAGGCACCATGTAATTGATGGTTAAGTGTAATAAAGTTTAAATTGTTGAATATATTTATATATATGGAGAAGAGTGTCCTGCGCTTCTGAAGCTGTTAACAATAAGTTAACGCATCAACTAAAGCAGCGTATTTGGCCCTCACCATGCTCCTTACCTTATTGTTGCAACTTTTACATGCAACTTCTGTTTTCAGTAAGGCGGTCAAAATTAAGAAGCAATTGATTGCGAGGTTATATTCAGCTTTTCCAATTTATTTCTGATTTGATTTTACAAATTTTGGTCTTTATATACCAAACTATACAGCTAATCATACACAAAATATTTAATTAGTTTATTGCCTATTCTGTATAAAGAATACGTTCAACTTCGATTTATAATTTTACTTTACTCATCATTTTTCATCATTTAATTAGTTTGAAATACGATAAAAATGTATAACGCATTCTTTATGTATGAATGGTAAGTAATGAACTTCACAATTTGCTTATGTTTACATTTTTGTTTATGTTTACATTTTTCTTACTACGATATTTACTATATTTTACAACATAAGTGTATGCATTTACAAACGAATGGAATGTAATGTTATCTCATTACATCTTCATCAAACAGTAAATTTTCTGAAATTTGTTCCACAGTTTGTTTTAATAATTTTTGTTTGAGAACATCCCGATCGTAGCCTGAAGTAACACTAAACTGTGTTCTAGAATGCACTACCGCGTCATTTGAATAAAACATTTCAAACTTTCCACAGCTTAAATTCCGGTTTATAAGTTTATATTTCCGACAAGTACGATTTTTGGTTTTATGTCCACAATAGGTTCTGATTGTCAAGTGACTTTTTAACGTATCGTAACCTTTAATTTTTATAAGGCAACCTGTTTCTTTGGTGAGACCTTTATAAATCGCAGATTTATATAAATATAGATCTTAATCATGATTCTCAATCAGGTAAAAAATTTTCCAAATTTCCTCGCAAATATTTAGAGTTG
This sequence comes from Nephrotoma appendiculata, assembly GCA_947310385.1. NCBI lineage: Eukaryota > Metazoa > Arthropoda > Insecta > Diptera > Tipulidae > Nephrotoma > Nephrotoma appendiculata. Next base: position 145,507,552 of record OX371223.1, read on the forward strand.
AATTTCATTTCTTATAGTTAAGATTTCTTTATTTATTTTTCATTCTTTTGGAAGTTTCAACACGGGGGTCAGATGTAGCTTTAATTTCTATAGTAAGATTTATTAATCGTTGCATAAAACTAGAACTCTCAATGTCAATAACCACCGATGGTATTGAACTATCAGCTAATTTATCGTCAGTTGATGCAAGCAATTCATCAGAGAAAACATTATTTATTTTCGGTTCTTTTGTGAAATGGTTTTCTAAAATATTTTGCATTGAATTGATGTCACCATTATTAGGATTTGAAACGTTGGTTAAAGAATTACAATCCAAATCAATTATAGGTGACTTTTGACTTTGGTTATGGAAATTCTTATTGCCGATGATCTATTTCCGCCATATATTATATAAATGCGTACGGTTTAATAGATTATTCTTTATGCAAAGAAACCAGCACATTTCAGCCATTTCGTCGCAATTTGAAGTGCGGAGTTTAACATTTTTAAATGACGTCAATTGTCAATTTGTTTATAGCAGATTTTACCGCATCTACTGTCACACTACGTTTTCTTTTATAGTTATGTTTAACTATTTTTTTCATTTTATGCCCCATTTTAAAAGTATAATCCATATGAAAGCCGAGGTCAAATTAACAAAAAATCTACAATCTGAATAAAAACGTGAATAAGAATATCCAAAGAGAAAGCCGATGTCTAAATTACAATATTCAGCAACAATTAATATGATCAGATAATATAGAATGTCCAGGAGAAAATAAGGTCGATTTAGTTTTAAAAAAGCTATTTGTATATAAAATCACACAAGAAATCACAAATACAAAAAGAAATCCGCTTAAATCAAAATCTGAATTGGTAATGCTGGTATTCCACAATGAAACAATTTTTTTCAGTAAAATTAATACGAGGTAAAAATATAAATCCTTTAGTTGTTAGAAAGAAACAAAAAAAAATTCAGTAAAATTTACTGGGGAAAATGTTGCCATAAAAAGTATGAAACTCAATACTTTTTATGGCAACATTTGTTGTCTTTGTCACTCTAACGTAATTTTAATATGTATACTCTCCTCTTTTCGGTTTCTCAGTATTTTTTACTGGAAAAAGTTGTTTCACTGTGGAATACATGACTAATTGGTATTACAACAAAATAACCAACAAATTTCCTTTTATACTCTCGGAGAAAATATTTTTATTTTTATATTTTTGTTTTGCCTTAAATCTCAACAAGTCAAACTTAAGAGCTTAAGTTGTACTCCGTTTTGGACTACTTAGAAGAGCGCTACGACCACCAAAATTTTAGAGGTTAGTTGTTTATTGTAACGAGGAGCCTATAAAATTTTGGTGATTGTAGCACTAATCGAAGTGGTGCAATCCGCGTGTAACTTTAGCTCTTAAGCCTGACTGGTTGAGGCATTACTCATTACATTAGATATACAGTGAGTGCTGTGGAAAGTTTTTGAAATTCAGTTTTCGTTATAATACCATTTTTAGGGTTAAGAACGTAAAGAGAGTTTTTTTAAATGTCAATTCCGCTTAATCGGGAAAACGGGTCATCGGGACATCCGCTTAAATGGGACAAATTGTACTACGCTCGATGTGTCCCGATTAAGCGGAATCGACTGTACTTATATATGGAGACGCCCCACTGTAAGAATATGATCAGTTGTGTGCATACCGTTATATCTGCCAAACTCTGTGAACGGTGAAATTTAAGGTGATATATGAGGATAATTCCGATATCTAAGAGAAGCGAACATTAAACCAGCTGGGGAGGCCACTTATCCCATATCGTAATGAGCATTTGTGTGCTTAATCTTGATGGTCAGAGCATTAATCACGCACATACCGTTAAATCTGCCAAGCTCTCTGAACGGAGAAATTTAAGGTGATATATGAGTATAATTCCGATATCTAGGGGAGGCTCCTTATCCCCGTTGTATCGTAATGATCATTTGTATGTTTGATGCTGATAGTCAGTTCATTAATAAGGCATGTACCATTTTATCTGCCAACCTCTGTGAACCGAAATATTAAGGTTGTTGAAAAATCTTCAATCAATTTTATTGAATTGTTTTTTAAAATTCTTAAGTTGGTAAATCTGTTCTTGTAATAGATTTTCAACTTAAAATTTGTTTTGTGTATGTGGGATTGTTTTTTTCTTTCTTGGGATGGAATTTGATTTTCTCCATATTTTTTTAAATTTTTCGGGCTGAATAGTCTTTTAATGAATTTAGCGAAGAAACACACCTAAATTGTAAAGGAGTTTTTCGGGATGGTTTTCGGGCCAGCTTCACATACGTCATTATTTGATAATAAAAATTACAGACGAAGTGTATTGTGAAAAAATACCAATATACGCCTAAGAAAATACAGAAAGGAATATTTTGCCATTAGAAAGTTTACCAAGTGTTTATATAAAATAAAATGTAAATTATGTTAAGAAGCTAGTGATTTGTGGTAAATTTATCCTTAATTTAAGTTATAAATCAGAAAAAATTAAGAAAACAACTTTAGTTGTTGGCGTGGTATTCTTATATGTTTTTTTGTTTTTGTAATCCCGTTGATTTAGATGCTTTCTCTTTTACCCTCCGAATTTGTGATACTTGACAGTTGCTTACACTCAGTTTGTACTTTTAAATTCTTTGGCTTTTGCATGGAACTATATACTATAGAATGGTCCGTTTCACACTGCATTTCTTTTGAAATTTCGTTCGTTCATCAAACTATGTTGTAATAGTTTTTTTTTTTTTTTTACTAAAATCTACATCTCAAAAATGGCCTTAAATTTTTTTTATTTCATTTCTATTTATGTACCTATTCTATCTATGTTCATCTAATAGACCTCCAATTTCAAATTCAAATAGGCCAAGAAACAGAATAACTATGTTACAATACACATCTTATAGACTTGCTATTCGCGACGGTTTTAGTATTTTACATCACGCACAAAAGTTGTTCGTGCAAGGGATTGCTGATATGTATGTTCGTATTGAAGGATTTAGATTATACATTTTATTCGGGATCATGTGGTCCCGAGCACGCACTTCCTGTTTGAGATATGAATATTTGACTTGGCACGAAATTCACACTGTATGCATTTGAGCACGAGCTTGCCGTTTAAGATTTAAAAATTAACCGCATATATGAATTTACTTTGTTTTTGATAAAAGTGCATTAAATTTACATCTAAAAAAATCTACTTAATCATTTCTTAGCCAAAAATTCAATAAAATGTATTCACGTGACCGATTATTCAGTTACAGGTCAGCTAGTTAATACTACAATGGTTCAATTTATAAACACAATGAACACAAACAATATATTTACACACTTGCCATCCTTGGGTATAATTCTGTGAAGTTAATACTTCACCCTATTAAAGTTAGCCGACTCCAGCCGAAAAATGTCGATAATGCAGATTCAAACTAATCAAACGAAAATGACAGCCGATTTTTGTCGGTAACATCCCAGCCGAAAAATTTCGATACTGCAGATACGAATTTTATGCCGAAATGTAATTGTTTTTATTGCAAATTTTTATTTTGTTCTTCCTAAAAACCAACTAAAAAATTTAAAATAAGAAATTTACATTCGAAACAATAAAAATTAATATACAAAACATAATTTCTTTAAGTGCTGTATACATGTTTGGAGTTAAAAAGTGAAATGTATTTTTAGTTAAGTGTTTAGAGAATTTTTAAGATGGCATGTCATCTAATAATTATCATTAGAAAGGTCTATTTCTATGTTGGAAGTTCGGGAAAACTCGATTGAATATATCGCACACACAAAATTTGAAATTTTTTAAAAATTGACCGTTTAAAGTGTCATGGCTGGAAATAGATTCAAATGAAAGGTCCGATTGATGCAACAACTTAAACGGTCAACACTTAAAACGGTCAATTTTTTAAAAATTTCAAATTTTGTGTGTGCGATATATTCAATCAAGTTTTCCCGGACTTTGTAACGGAATTATCTACAATTCCGTCACCAAAATCTATCCCAATAAGATCATCTTATAATCGCATGACATTGAAGATTATAATCTTCACCTATATCTCAATAATATAAATCATGCCAAATTCTCATATTTTTCTTTGTTATCTCTATGCGTTTATTTAATTGAAGGTCATCATTTTAATTCATAATGGAATTATTATGAGTCTTTTGAATAAACGTGAACTATGTCTGTAATTTGATTACACCTTTTTTTTCCGTGCTCGTTGCATATGCTTGGCAAGTGCATTTGTTGTTGTTCTGTATCAACACTATATAGAATAGAAAACCGTGTATTTTGGAGTATATGCATTAAAATCGGAAATATCCAACTCACACGGTAATTAATAGCAATTTCCGTTTGTCACCCAAAGTAAAATAATATGTGGCTGAGAAGGCATTTTCGTCTTTCGTGTGAAAAGACAATTTGATTCTTCTCCCCTCCCTTCCTTCTCAATCAAGTTATGGATGACAAGAAAAAGATTACCGGTGAGGCAGGCAGTTGATAGATAGACCAGCGTGTGGTCAAGTTGGAGTTTAGTTTTTAATTTTACAATTTTTGGTGAAGTAACTTGCTCGAGAGTTTTTGTGAATATTTTGTTTGGAAAATAAATTTGTGTTAGTTCAATTGTTTATGTTTTTTTTTTGTTTTGTACGTTTTTTTTCTTGTGTGTTTCTTAGTGGTTTAAAAACATAATTGTTATTGAAAAAAAATTTAGTTAGTTATTAGTTATTGTTATAAATCATAATTTTACATTAAAATAAATTGTGTTAGTAAACTCTAGCATTTTAATAAAATAGAGAAGTGTTTAATTTGAGAGGCGTGGTAACCAGAATTGAAGGTAAGAAATTTATGTGTTTTGACTAACAAATTAAATAACTGCAGTTGGTTGGCGCGGGGTTTGCTGGGAGGGAAATTGGTGACACGAGTTGGATCTTTTCCCCTTCCTAGCAAGCACTGTGGCATACTACTGCTACTTATAAGCATTTAACACTTTTTCTAGGTATTCCCTTAAGGATTCAGGCCCGAGAGGCCTCTAAATCCTTATAATGTTAGAATAGGTTTTTTTAATATACAGCCACGGTAGGCGTCTGATGGCCCAATTCATTATTTAGGGGTCCGATGTTTTTTGATATCCGTACCCGTCTTATTTTTGTTACCTCGGCGGTATTCTAGGCCGCTATCTTTGTATCCCCATCCCCACGGCCAATTAACCTTTACCGCTGAGCTAGCGGGTTAATGCCGCCTACGGGGTACCGTTAAAAAGATAGTGGCAACAATAATGTAACTAAGGTTGTCCTGTCCACGACAGTCACGCATTAGTTAACAACTTCCAACATAGAAATCGACCTGAAATTTTTTCCAGGTATGAGCATCAGTAGGACCTTTCATTTGAATCTATTTCCAGCTATGACACTTTAAACGGTCAATTTTTAAAAAATTTCAAATTTTGTGTGTGCGATATATTCAATCGAGTTTTCCCGGACTTCCAACATAGAAATCGACCTGAAATTTTTTCCAGGTATGAGCATCAATAGGACTTTACATTTCAATCTATTTCCAGTCATGACACTTTAAACGGTCAATTTTTAGAAGTTTTCAAATTTTGTGTGTGCGATATATTCAATCGGGTTTTCCCGGACTTCCAACATAGAAATCGACCTGACATTTTTTCCAGGTATGAGCATCAATAGGACCATACATTTGAATCTATTTCCAGCCATGACACTTTAAACGGTCAATTTTTAAAAAATTTCAAATTTTGTGTGTGCGATATATTCAATCAAGTTTTCCCGGACTTCCAACATAGAAATCGACCTGAAATTTTTTCCAGGTATGAGCATCAATAGGACCTTACATTTGAATCTACTTCCAGCCATGACACTTTAAACGGTCAGTTTTTAAAAATTTTCAAATTTTGTGTGTGCGATATATTCAATCGAGTTTTCCCGGACTTCCAACATAGAAATCGACCTGAAATTTTTTCCAGGTATGAGCATCAATAGGACCTTACATTTGAATCTACTTCCAGCCATGACACTTTAAACGGTCAATTTTTAAAAAATTTCAAATTTTGTGTGTGCGATATATTCAATCGAGTTTTCCCGGACTTCCAACATAGAAATCGACCTGAAATTTTTTCCAGGTATGAGCATCAATAGGACCTTACATTTGAATCTATTTCCAGCCATGACACTTTAAACGGTCAATTTTTAGAAATTTTCAAATTTTGTGTGTGCGATATATTCAATCAAGTTTTCCCGGCCTTTTAACATAGAAATCAACCTGAAATTTTTTCCAGGTATGAGCATCAATAGGACCTTACATTTGAATCTTATTCCAGCCATGACACTTTTAACAGACAATTTTTAAAAAAATTCAAATTTTGTGTGTGCGATATATTCAATCGAGTTTTCCCGGACTTCCAACATAGAAATCGACCTGAAATTTTTTCCAGGTATGAGCATCAATAGGACCTTACATTTCAATCTATTTGCAGCCATGACACTTTAAACAGTCAATTTTTAGAAATTTTCAAATTTTGTGTATGCGATATATTCAATCGAGTTTTCCCGGACTTCCAACATAGAAATCGACCTGAAATTTTTTCCAGGTATGAGCATTAATAAGACCTTTCATTTTAATCTATTTCCAGCCATGACACTTTGTAACGACACCGGGTTCGCAGATGCCGTTGCCAAAAGCGAAAAATATTGTCGTATTTTCCAATAATTAGAGTCGAAGGTGTCCCGCTGTGTGTACAGACTCCTTTTGGTATGCCGCTAGCTCATCGGTGAAGGGTCTTTAGTCGTGGGTGGTACACTCGTGAGATGTTTCGGAGCACCTTGGAAGAACCCGTAAAAAAAATAAAAAAAACTAACCAGAAGAGATTATAAACGAAAAGAGACACTCCGACACTCTACCCAACCACTTACCCATTTTCCATCACTCCGCTCTAGCCCATCTTCCTTTACTCGATCATAATTACATTACACATTAAATTCATTTTTAACAAAAATATAAACATATTTATTAACAAATGGAAGTTCCATAAATTAAATTCATACAAAAGAAAAATTTACAGTCAAGTGAGTATTCCCATTCTAAATTCTTTCGTTAAATTTTATATCCAAAACAAAATTATCAAAAGGAACCAAAGGCTATTTACAATCTTAAATTAATTAATTTAAGAAAAAATAAAAAAAAATTTAACTAAAGGATCAAAAAAAAATATATATATATATATATATATATATATATATATATATATATATATATATATATATATATATATATATATATATATATATATATATATATATATATAACGGGTGATTTTTTAAGAGCTTGAGAACTTTTTTTTAAAAAAAAACGCATAAAATTTGCAAAATCTCATCGGTTCTTTATTTGAAACGTTAGATTGGTCCATGACATTTACTTTTTGAAGATAATTTCATTTAAATGTTGATCGCGGCTGCGTCTTAGGTGGTCCATTCGGAAAGTCCAATTTTGGGCAACTTTTTCGAGCATTTCGGCCGGAATAGCCCGAATTTCTTCGGAAATGTTGTCTTCCAAAACTGGAATAGTTGCTGGCTTATTTCTGTAGACTTTAGACTTGACGTAGCCCCACAAAAAATAGTCTAAAGGCGTCAAATCGCATGATCTTGGTGGCCAACTTACCGGGCCATTTCTTGAGATGAATTGTTCTCCGAAGTTTTCCCTCAAAATGGCCATAGAATCGCGAGCTGTGTGGCATGTAGCGCCATCTTGTTGAAACCACATGTCAACTAAGTTCAGTTCTTCCATTTTTGGCAACAAAAAGTTTGTTAGCATCGAACGATAGCGATCGCCATTCACCGTAACGTTGCGTCCAACAGCATCTTTGAAAAAATACGGTCCAATGATTCCACCAGCGTACAAACCACACCAAACAGTGCATTTTTCGGGATGCATGGGCAGTTCTTGAACGGCTTCTGGTTGCTCTTCACTCCAAATGCGGCAATTTTGCTTATTTACGTAGCCATTCAACCAGAAATGAGCCTCATCGCTGAACAAAATTTGTCGATAAAAAAGCGGATTTTCTGCCAACTTTTCTAGGGCCCATTCACTGAAAATTCGACGTTGTGGCAGATCGTTCGGCTTCAGTTCTTGCAGGAGCTGTATTTTATACGGTTTTACACCAAGATCTTTGCGTAAAATCTTCCATGTCGTCGAATAACACAAACCCAATTGCTGCGAACGGCGACGAATCGACATTTCACGGTCTTCAGCAACACTCTCAGAAACAGACGCAATATTCTCTTCTGTACGCACTGTACGCATTCGTGTGGTTGGTTTAATGTCCAATAAAGTAAACTGAGTGCGAAACTTGGTCACAATCGCATTAATTGTTTGCTCACTTGGTCGATTATGTAGACCATAAATCGGACGTAAATCGCGAAACACTTTTCGAACCGAACACTGATTTTTGTAATATAATTCAATTATTTGCAAGCGTTGCTCGTTAGTAAGTCTATTCATTATGAAATGTCAAAGCATACTGAGCATCTTTCTCTTTGACACCTTGTCTGAAATCCCGCGTGATCTGTCAAATACTAATGCATGAAAATCCTAACCACAAAAAAATCACCATATATATATATATATGTAAATATATATATATGTAAATACCACACCGAGGTTACCTGAAATCCACGAACGTAGAAAAGCGCTTTCCTGTATTCGGGCACGGCACATGAAATCAAACGGTATATATTCGCTTAAACAAAAATAAGAATAAGAATTAATTAACTTTAGGAATGCAATTCAAATAGTAAAAATTAAACAAATTATATTTAGAAGTAGAAAAGTAAGATTTACATTAGACAATTCAAAAGAAACATATTTCAGGGAAATTACTTAAAGAAATCAATAATAAAAGATAAGAAGTTACAAAGAAAATATGACAGTAAATAAAAAAAATTGATACAAAAAATCGAACTTAGCCAAAACTGGTCCGGAAATCTGCCGTTGTCTGCTTGCTCTCGCCACCGATATCACACGCGGACCTGCCAACCGGTTGATCTACACAATGGTTCGGGATGTTGTTTTCTGTGTAGCTCAACTAGTTTCTGCACAACTGTTTACTTGCCCGTCAAACTGTCGTTGATCGCCGACTCTCACCACCTACAGTTACGCGCCCCGTTCTTGGCGTCGAGCGACACAAGGTTTCTGGATACCACAAAAAACCGCAATTCGTTACCAGAAGCTTCCGCCAACCACATACGGTATCTTATGTGTAGTTGCCGTAATTTTCACCTTACGAACACATGCACCTCGGATTGATAATATTAAATTCCGAAGGTGTTTGGATGAATCACCCTGTCTTGATTGCGCCAATTAAATACTTTTGCCCGACAATGTAACGACAGAAAGGTCTTTTATTCTTCTTATGTGATTTGTAATTGCACAATATTATTCAACGGTGGTTCTTTACACAAACGTACTCAATTTTATCGACCAACGCCACACAAAAAAAAAATTAGGTTTTACGTGACCGAGAAGCACAAAAAAATTACAACTCCAAATATACCACTGACCACCACTCAACTAAAAAAAATTGTATCGTCCGATATTTTTTGTTAGCGTATTCCAAAACTAAAACTTTTCACTCTTGAAAGCTGGCACCTCTTCTTTCAAAAAATCACAATCGAATGACCATCACCACAATTATCTAACCAAACCCGTACGCAAAAAAATAAGATCCGCTACCAAAAAGCAAAAAAAAAATCGTACGATTTTTTTTTTCGAACCGAGTATGGTGCACATACCAATATGCAAGTCATTACCATAATATAAAATTGCCGAGCGTATACTATACCAACATCGCAGGCGTAAAAACAATTTAAATGTTATAAATAGGCGCAAATCAAATAGTTTAGGCGCAAATCAATGTATACACTGTGGGAAACACAAATGGAACGCACGTTACAACTTTAAACATTATAGATATAATTGCAAGTTTTATTGCATTTAATAAAAAAATTTAATTTAGAATAGTTTTCGTTGATGAACCGAAATAAACATTTTTGATTTAAAAAGTAATTACTGTTTAACACAAAAATTACGAATCTGCATTACCGACCTCTACTGGCGAATAATACAAAATGTTTTGATTCTACATTATCGACTTTTTTCGGCTGACATATTTTGTTATTACACCCGGATCTGCATCATCGACAATTTTCGGTCGATACATTTTTGTTATAACAACCGAATCTTCATTATCGACATTTTTCGGCTGATGCTTTTTAGTTGTTACAGCCGATTCTGCATTATCGACATTTATCGGCTGAAGCGAGTCGGCTAACTTTAACAGTATTAATACTTCATCAGATATTGGCATAATATCATCCATAACGTTGTTTGTAAGTGAAATATTTGAAGGCGGAGGTATCATAGGTACATTAAGGCTGAAATCCATTAAATAAACCATAAACTTACACTTTTATATACAAACCAGATTTCTGGCACTTACTCATTTATCTTGGCAGTTTTATCGAATTTGCCGATTTCTGGCAGAATTAAAGAATTATCAGTAGGTAGCTCTGTAACCTGATTGAATGAATTTTGTGCAGCCACAGACGGTGACGGTGATGACATGACTTGCGATGAATTAATAATGTTACTATCACGTTACTATCTACGGCAAATCTCGGAGTTGGCGACCACAACTTTGATAGCGTCGAAAACTTTAAATACCTCGGGTCAGTTATAACATCGTCGAATGATATGCAGGCAGAAATAAAAGCCCGAATCGCTGCCGGACAACGAGTTTTCTACGCCAAATCAAAATTATTGCGATCGAAACATCTATCGCAGTCGTGCAAGCTCGCACTTTATAAAGCACTTACAAGACCTGTGCTGGCTTTCGGAAGCGAGAGCTGGACCATGACCTCTAACGATTGTAGATTGTTATCTACCTTCGAAAGGAAGGTTGTAATAAAACAACTCCTCGGAGGCAGCGATATTATTGGATTCATCAAATCCAATCGAGTGAGATGGCTCGGCCACGTTACAAGGTCTCCACAACAACGGATGATAAATAAAGTGTTCCACCAACAACCAGCCAGAGTACGTCGTAGAGGAAGACCCCGACTACGCTGGCGCGACGACATCGAACAAGATCTACGAACATTAGGATGTCGAAACTGGAGGACGAGAGCGGTGGATCGAGATGGATGGAGGGCCTTAGTCTTAGTGCAGGCGGCGAAATCCCTTCATGGGATGTGAAGACCAGAGAGAGAGAGAGAGAGACTATCATGTTTTGGAAAACTCGAAATATTAATTTATTAAACTATATAGCTTTCAATAAATGTTGAATAATTGCACACATCACTGCTATAATTTATATACTTACTTTAAAAGCGTTTGTTTGATTTGTTTGGTTTTATTTAAATTCATTTTTATGCTCATAAGAATTTCGAATTATCGATATCGAATTATCGAATACAAATTGTCGGTTATTCCCGGATTATTTAATAACAAAACAAATTGCCGCTTATTACGTCAATTCAGTACGGTATAAATGTTAAAACAAACACTGAAAAAAACAGCGGTGGGTGTACGAAATAGTACCAGGTACTATGAGTAAAGTAGTTAACACGCTGAGGAAAAAGTATAATCCACTGACTGATATTTCTAACTAACGCGCTACAATATAGATGGTGTTAATATTTTAGGCGCATTTTCAGAAAAAAAAATCATTATTTAAAAATTAAATTATCAAAGTGCTTCTTGCCGATATTTTGAGTGCCTCCAGGTGCCTCAGTACCTCTCTAACTTCAAAGGTGCCCGAGAGGCTCTCAGGTGCCTCCTTTTGCAGCGCTGTACACAACCAATAAAATCTATATTTTTCCCCCGCTTTTATTTTTGTTGACAGCAGATTTTTCCCATTGAATAAAGCCATAATTTCAACAAAGTATGTGGGAATTCAGGCTATATGCTTTTCATCACATACCGTCTCTAATATAATAATTGTTTGGCGACAGGACAATTAAAAATTAACGTACCAATTTTGAACTGTTTACGCTTAATGGCACAAAAAAATTCAATTTAACCGTCTATGATCGCTCCCAAGGACTACATATTAATTCCTAGAATTTTTTAATGTACAGACAAGATTGAAAAATCATCTATTGTCTTATACCACACCACACGATTTCTGCATTCATCGTTACACGGAAAAATTTGTACGACAGATGATATACAAAAGAATCATTCGATTTTATTTTGACAAGGCAAAATAAAAAATAAAATTTTATCCGAAAATACCGCATCCTCATTGTGTTATCACCACATTTTCATGTTTTCCGTCATTTTGCACTAAATGAAAAATGATAACAAATAAGGAAAACAAAAATCGTTCGATTAAAGTGTTTATTCTAACAGGGAAAATGATAAATGGAAGAATAACGATAAATTCATCAGCAGCAGCATTAAATACGATTTACTCTCGAACAAAATTTTATCGTAAAATGATGTGGTTTACATTTTTTGTGAGTGACAATCTTGTACGAGTATGTATGGTTATATATGGTATTTGTGGTCTGTCGCATGATTTTATAATCCAACAAAATTAATATTTATTTAATAACTTAATTAAAAAAAATGTATTTCATATCGAATTAATTTAAAAATAATTTATGATGTGGTGCAGTTTTATATGCAGTCGGGAATTACACAAAATATACGTTAAAAACATTATGATTATTTATGGCATTCATAAATTCCAGAATACTCGGGCTTGCATGGCTTACATTGTGTACAGTGGCATATCATTTAAATTCTATTTTTGTTTTGTTGAAACAAACCAGATACAATTTAGCTTTTATATAAAAAAGATTTTGCACAAAGATAATATTTAAAAATGAACAATTATGCAAGTCGCGAAAATTATAAACTAAAACGATGTTTGTTGGTATAAACTGGATGTGAGTCACGTTAAAGTTGGAAATGGTTCTTCACCCAATGAAAAGTGGTCTTCACCCAATCTGCGCAAAAGAGGAAATCATGGTGAATCTCAAACAAAAGCGATATCAAATAGAAAATTCTGTAAACATCATTAAGAAAGAAAAAATCGAAACTGAACATGGAGTTCAAATTAACAAAAAAGGGCTTCTACTATTAATGCTCACTTTCAATAAGAAACAAAAAGTGGAAAATGTATACAATATCAAGGCAATACTAAACATGAGAGTTAAAATAGAGTCAATGAAAAAAATAGTGTATAATACCGAAGTGCAAAAAATGTCAAGGTTGTAATCATACGCAGGAATATTGCCAGAGAGGCTAGATGGGTGAAACGGTATGCCGGAAAACAAAATTTGTTAATTGAAATAAGTCACATTCTGCAAACTACTGAGGATGTGAAATAGCTAAGGAGGTACAAATAATAAGATATAAAACGTGAAAACAAAATCCAGGAATATCGGAAAAAATTAATCAAACTTTCACCAAAAAGAAACCAAAACACCATTCTAGTAAAACGGGAGAACCAAAACAATATTCGCAAGTGGTCACTGTTACGAATGTATTGACGGTGCTTCTAACTAAACGATGATAAGGAACGATATGATAAACGATAAACAAATTTGGTTTTTGGGAATTCTGTTTTACTCATATTTCCGTATTAGCAGCTGTTATACATGAATTCTTCCTTGCTTACCAAAATACGATACACGTTTGGATGGTACGATAATTAGTTTGATGTTATTGGTTAAGTTAAGCCGTTCGTTAGATATTTGGTATGCATGATAAACTAGGTGGAGTCGTATTTAAAAAAGTTATACTCGGTTTGAGAGGGGAAGGTGTTATAATTTTTGCTTGCCATAAGTAGTGTGCGACGTAATTATTTTAATTTTTTAAGAGGCAAGCTGAACAGTCTGTATCGTACCAAAGCCAATCTAAATAAATCAAGACTGCTTCTTTAAACGCACTTTCAAATACGGGAAATAAAACATAAACAAAAAACTAACTTTTTTTACATTTTGTATGAGAGATAGCATTACGTTTGATAAATGAAACATGAATTAAAAATAATGTAAAATTGATTTTTTTTTTACATAAATCGAGGACATATATAACTGATTTCAACTCATTCGAATGACGCAATCAGTAGGCTTCTCGTTTTCTTCAAATTAATATAAGGGATTTTCTATGTACAACAACAACAATTAAAAATTACGGGAAATTGATGACGTCATAATATCGTAATTTGAAATTAATTATTAGAGAGAAATAGTAAATTAAAATTTATAAGAAAATAAGAAAGACAACAATGTGTTACAAAATGAAATCAAATAGAAACGACAATATGAACTATGAAATGAAAAACAATGAAGAGTGCAATCATCGTAATTCAATGGTGAAGATAAAGTAAATCGTATAATATCCGAAATAAAATCCGAAGCTAAAATCTGAAAATAAAATAGTTAAGTATTTGCCACTGTACACATAATGAAGGTAATATATTGCGCATCTGTCAAACAACAATGGCGGAACATAGAGACCTAATAATATTACCATGTTGTAACTGGTTGACCTGGGTCAGTTGTACCACGGGTTTGCACACAAGTTTTTCTTAAGATAGCACAAACCGGTCGGGAGGGTTCCGTTAACCCGCGTATACAACGGCCAACTTACAAATATCAAATCCATTGTGTGTGCCTCAAGATAAACCAAAAAAACAAATCTACATCAAACCAAAACTGAACTAATTTACATAAATAGAAGGTTAAATAATTTTTACACCATTGCGCGCTTTCAACACCCCATCAGAATTTAAACCGTTACCACATCATGGCGATGCTTAACCAAGCCTTAAAAAAATACTTTAAACCGCGTTTGAATTGGGTGTGGAAATGGAAATCAATCAATCGTCACTAGATCACTTACAAGGTATATAATATAATTAAATTCCGCCAAGAAGGCTATTAACATTTAAACAGCAAAAAAAATAACTTACAACTAAATTATATCGTTACCAGAGTTAGTGTCCCGTTTATGAGGTAACAGTCCGTAGGTGAAAATTTTTCTCCGATCCCTTGATTGCAATCCGGATGATTTAATTATATACAGCAGCCACTAGTCAGCTTTTTAATATAGGATTCTGCCTACGATTCCGTGCGATACTGGATTGTAGTTGGTACAAACGAAAAATCGTTTTCCTCAATAGGTGATGATGAACTCGTAGTTTTCTATCCACTACTGCGCGATACGAAATAATCTCAACTCCACTTAACTTTTCGTTGGATTTATTTTCATTCGTCTTTGTCCAATTTTCTTTTTGGATTTATACATTGGTTAAACAAATCTCAGAAAATTCATCAAAACAATTTCTTTACACAATAATCAAATTTATTTTTGTTAACGTTTTTGTTGCTTTTTGCTTATTAAGTTTTTATTTCACTACCACCACTATAATATACATATAAATTGTACAAGCAGTATACACAGCATATTAAAAGATATTTTTACAACATTTTAATTATATTTATAACTAGCTGACCCGGCGAACTTCGTACCGCCTCAAAATCAATAAATGATTTTTAAAGTTATTAGCTTAATAAAATTGAGTTTTTTATTAAGATTAAATAAATTAAATGAATACTCCAAATTAATTAAATTCAATGAAATTACAAAAATCAAAATGAAATATATTTTAATTACATTGAAATGAATGTAATTCACGTGGCAGCAAGGCTTTCGTTTTATTGAATTGAATAGAAATGGTTCGCGTAGCATTATTGCACTACTTTCTTTTAAACTATTTGCTGGGTGAGTTGCAATGGAGTCGAGTCCCTTCATTGTAGCACCTTGTGATATACGACATTTTTTGTTTTATTGTTAGGTACGAGAACGAATAAAGCGGATGGTTTACCGACACGTGAACATGCTACGTACAATTGGCCGTGAGAGAAACATTCATTTTCTAGATTCAGGCCACAATCACTCAAGGATTGGCCTTGTGATTTGTTGATCGTCATGGCGAATGCAAGACGAATCGGAAATTGAATTCGTTTAAACTCGAATGGCATATCGGTTGGGATCATCGGAATTCTCGGAATGAGAACTTCCTCACCTTTGAACTTCCCTTGAAGTATCGTCGCGTGAATTACATTGCCATTGAGTTTTCTCACCACCAAACGCGTTCCGTTACATAGTTTTGGTTGATTCAGGTTTCGTAGCATGATGATTATCGAGCCAACTTTTAGTTGTAAATTGTGCGGTGGCAAGCCAGGTAGATCCAATGAGTTTAAAAATTCAGTTGGATAGTTGGTTGCTTCGTCTTCGTTTGTCACACAGTCAATAGATTTGAAGGAATGAAGTGGACCGACGATTAGATTTTGAATTGTAAAATTTAAGTGATCCACATCTTTGTTCTTTGCCGCAAGAATTACTCGTTCACTCACCCAATTGTGATTTTTGTGGTTAGTAATGATGTTCGGGAACACTTTGTTGATGAGCTCGTCCTTCGTTGAGACAAAAATGCAAAAGTTCTGAGGAAACGAAATCAATCCGTTCGATTTGTCGACCGGAACACGGCCATTACCGATAGTCAGCAATTGCTTGGAGAATTCTTCGGCAGATGGATCGTTTAACAATGCAACTCGCATGTTTGTCGTCAGCTGAAGTTTCTTCACATAACACCACAGAGTCGATGATTTGAGGCAAGCGTTTATTTCATCAGCAGCGGTCGATCTTGGAATAACTGGTATTGTTTGACGGAAATCGCCAGAAAGTAGAATCATTGCGCCTCCAAAACATCTTGAGTCATTGCGTAGATCTTTCATAGTTCTATCGAGTGCTTCCAATGCGCGTTTGTGCGCCATTGTACATTCATCCCAGATGATGATTTTACTTGCTACCAAAACTTTCGCCATTGCTGAGTGTTTTGCAATGTTGCATGTCGGGTTTTCAGCCGATTGAAGGTTTAACGGTAATTTCAACGCTAAATGAGCTGTTCGGCATCCTTCTAGCAATGTGGCCGCTATCCCAGAAGAAGCAACTGCTACAGCAATATCGGATCTCGCACGAACAGTGGCCAAAATCAATGACATGAGGAATGTCTTCCCAGTTCCACCGGGCGCATCGAGGAAAAATAATCCACCATTTCCATCATGAATTGCCTTCATTAACGTATCGTACACTCCTTTCTGTTGGAGGTTCAACAGTGGTACATTGGTTCGAACTGATTGGTTCAATGCATCTCGATCATATTCATGTTCACGTTCCAATTCTCGATTGAAAGCGTCGTTCATTCCACGACATGGCGTTGGCATTCCTAATTTGACTAACAAACTGCCGCACATGCGAAAACACATGTCTTCGATCAAAAGCAAAGCCTGGTTATGTATCTCCTCATTCACCTCGAGATCGGGATTTCCGAAACTGACACGAATTCGATGTAGAATGTCTTCTGACATGTCATTCTTGTACTTGCTCCATAGTTCACGTGGATTTGATGGGAAGCATGTCGAAATAATGATAGCAAATAATGTGCGTATCTGGTTTGGAGTTGCAGAAATAATTGATTCAGCGATTGTCATGTCCCAATGAGTATCGTTTTCAAGCAAGTTGAGCTGTTGACATGCAGCACGAAATGTTGGGCACACTACACCATTGACAGTTCGAAGTGATTCAAATGATGTCGGCCCACGAATATTCACCAGCAACAACCGCAAGTAGAAGCATTCGTCATTCTTCGGATGAACTGTGTAAATGCGACCAAGAGCATCAGTAGAACGCACATTTGGATGATCAGGAACCTCATCGCCTTGCTTCCGACGTTGAAATTTTTTTGATGAGGCGTTCCAAGTGTAATAACGTGGCATCTCAGAGTAGAGCAATGTTCGTGCAAACGGATCACTTTGACAAATCGAAAAGAAACTGGTCAATGTTGTTGCTGGAGGTGTCTCAGCACGTTGAGCAACATTCGATGAGTTGAAATAAACTCGTTGACCATTCTCCAGATGCACCGCCAAATGTACAATAGTGGGATGACGTTCATGAATAGGGAATGAGAATATACGCCAAATCGCCTCATTGCAGCTCACATATCGACCAACTTGATAATGCGTGATTTCATCGTTTGTATTGGGATTTTGAACACCAAAAACTGCCATATCGCTACCTTTCGTGGCATATTTACAAATGTATTTTATGGACTTCACTGAATTGCAGTACTCCACGTTGCAATGCGCCTTGAATGTTTTGGAAAGAAGTGGCGAATGTGGAACAATCCAAGTGTTGTCGACCACGAACTCATTTCCTCTCACTATCGTTGTGATAGTTCTACCGTTATCATCGGCTGATCGACGCCGGTACAGTGGATAACCATCATTGCCAGTGATAGTCTCTGCGGTTAAATTTCGTGGATAACGCTTGGAACACTTGTTGTCGACCATGCACGGTGATTGGGGATTGATGGAGCCACACGGACCGTGAACCATGTTCGTAATTACAACATCATGCAGGTCTGGATCGGTTTCGGGATCAGGAATCTCGGCACATATGATGTCATCTATTTGGTCTGGTCGAATTTTTTCGGCTAACCAAATAAGAATGTGAGCATGCGGCAAGCCTCGTTTCTGCCATTCAATTGAATACATCCAACATCGAGTATCCCCAAAGACGCAATGCCTAACAATGTAGTTCATCAGCGACCGGATTTTTTGTTTGAAGACACGTGCGATGATGTCGTGCCGATCACTTGTTATTTGCCCGGGTAGCAACAGTTGAACAATCTCTATCCATTTCGGATTGTAAGTAAAAGTGATGAATAAATCTGCGGACAACCGTAATGACGAACATATGTCATTGCATCTTGCGCATATTCATGCATATGACGCGGGCTGCCAATGTACGTCGCCGGTAGAATAGTCAATCGACCAACATTAGCTGCATCTCCTTCGGTGCTGATTGCATCGCGTAAGTGGATATATTCCTCCGAACGCAGTTTAGCTTGGTTCAACCGAATGAAAATGAGGCGCTCTGTTTCGATTTTGACGTACATGTCGACGATATATTGCTGAAGCAAACGACGAAATCGCAGCAAATAGTTGTCAGCATTTTGACGAATCATCAAACGATATTCATAATAATTCATCGAGCTAACCTTCTTGTTAGTTTCCTCACCTGAAATGAAATCAGTAAAATTAGTGTCATAATCTAAATTATGATATCAGTACTCACCGCTCAATGGATTTATCATGTTGATATTGAAGTGATATCCATCGTCTCCTTGCCAAAACATCAGCGGGTATTGCAATGTATCGTATGAACGGTGTGTTTCATTTATTCGTTGCAGTTGTCCAGTGTCGCGACGTGTAAGCACAATATCGCGCGGTTCCACGCTTTCACCAACAATCACAATTGCGACTTCATCTATTGTTGGAGCATTAAATTGGCGTTCGTGTGTTCCAGCGGGTCGTTTATCTGCTCTGATCACGACTTTGCAGTCGTCACTTGGCATGCGATCCAACCCAGATTTAAACAATCGAACCAATGCATGATGTTCATGGAGTAGTTGCTGCAAATCTTTCAGAACTATCCTTTTCATTGCTGTATTGATCGTTTGGCGCCGATCAAGTTGATCCTCCATATTGCCCATAAAGTATATTTGGATGAATTTATGCTGTCCATCTTCAATCGGTTGCAATGACCCAATTCGGTGGTGAATTTGGCCTTGAATCTGTAAAGACGAAGACGAAGTCAGAATTATAGATTTTTGATCACCAAAAGAAAATGAATGTTTACTCTCTCGAGCAGAAATGACCTTAAATGTTGGATTGAATCCGCGTTCTTCGATAATGTCTGCTCCAAATGAAGTCATTTGGAAACATCCGTTGTATCTTTGAGTGTTGGATAGAAAATGTCGTGATTCTGGTGTCTCGCCACGAAGCAATGAACGCAACAGTTCAGGTGGTGCAGGCAATAATGGCAATCTCACCTTGCCACTGAGACAGCACAATCCAGGCGTTTCTCCAGCGAACTTCAATGCACCGCAATGGTCGCACACAAACTCCATTGGGCCAATTCGAACGAAAGGATGCGAGTTGTAGTCAATTGTGCAATCGTATTGAAACGCTATTTGATTCAAATCAACACTTGAAGGATTTCTTCTTGCGCGTCGAAAATTATCTCGTTGTTGATCTGTGCGATAAGCTCGACGATTTCTCATTGTCAACTGAGCCATTTGACGTACTGCCTCTCTTTGTGCTTGTCTTTGTGAAGCGCGAAGTCGGGCCATACTAACGCGGCGCACTTCTCGTGTGATTTCTTGTTCATCTGCAGTGGATTGATTCGCAATAGTCCGAAGTCTAATTGCATTACGGCTTCGTGGTGAAAGATTAGATCTTCTGGCTCGCGGCATTGTAAATAATACTGGAAAATTAATCACACAATCCAAAATTACATAATCAATTATCGATGTGCGCACAATCACAAATGTGATAACCTCACAAAATGAACATCTTCGAAGGGAACTTACCGTTTAAAAATCCCGATCGAAAATAGAATTCCGCAGAATAAACAAAAAATTAAAAAAACCAAAACAAAAAACTGGTGTCCGGTGTTGGGACACTCTGTACCACTAAAAAAATTACGTACTATTGTACGCAAAAAAGTACTGTTTTCTTATTGTTATTGGCATACACCACACAACCTCTTATTTCACTAAATTCCACCACTTATTTTAATATTATATGCTAAACCACAAACCACTTAACTAATATGAAATAACCAAAACCAAAAATAAATTAAATTTAATATTAAAATCGCAAAGGAAAAAAACTTTTTTTGGAGCTGTCAAAATCTACTATTCGCACTGAAATCGTAACTCGGACGAAGATTTTATCTATATAAATAGATAAGTAGATGAAATAAAAAAAAAAATTGGATAAAAAATAAAATGTTAAATGTGCATGCAGCCTCCAGTCGGATTCGTATCCAGTACCTTGCAGTCCAAGCACCGAAGCTTTAACCACTGCACCACTCGTCACATACAAACTACACCTACAAAATTCATATAAAAAAATGTTTTTTTATTAGATTTTTGGGGCTTCCCTTTTGAGTTTTTCCGACTTTTCTTTTTTCCTAAACCACCACTGTATTGAGACGAACAAAATAAAAAAAACAAAATGTACTAAATATATGAGAAAATGAATTTTCTTGATAACTTTTTTTTTGGTGAATTTTTCCAATGTTTTAATAGTTATTATGCTATTCGGAACGGAGTCAAATCCAACAAAAGAAAGATCATAAAAATCGGTCCAGCCGTTCTTCAGTTATAAATGGTGTAACTAACCCGACTTTGTTTTATATATATAGATATATACAAATATATATAGATTACATTTCTTTATAACTTTTCTTTAATTTATTTTAATTATCATTTTTTCCTTTTTTTTAATTGTGTAATTTCGTGATGATGGTTTTCCATTCGCAAATCGACTGTCCCACCCAAAAATCCATCGTCTCCCAATTCACCTTTTCGCGCGCATCCAAGTCACGAATACATTGATCCAGCCACCGTAATGATGCAGGTTTTCGTGTTTGTATATGATAACTTTTATGTATTGTATATCTAACCCATCTCAATTAGTATTACTAATCCCGGTTGTATTAGTTCGATCTTTATTGCTTGCTACCATATTCTCTGTACATAAGAAATTATATCCACCATAAAATATGCCTAGCCAACACTTAGGCGTAAGGGGTTTCTATTACAGCTAGCCTTTGTTGAACGTCGTACAGCCGATCGTTACATGGCAGGTTTATAAATATATGTGACGTTCTTCCAGAAAAGAAATATATATGAAGCTGAAAAAAAAGATGGCTGGTTGCTAAAATAAAATAGAATGAGATTAAAGGCAGAACGAAGTCACGAAATCATTGTTTTATATCCATCGCGTGGTAAGTTCCCAACGCCTTATCATTTTCATCCACAAGCATATAATACACATTACCTATTTTAGCTTTTACAAAAGCTTTGCGGAAAGGAAAGGCGAATTTAGCGGTAAATTTATTAGCGGCATCGCTTAGAAGATGCTGTTTCACGAACACTTGCTGACCGATTTCAATGTTTCTTGGCCTAGTCCGTAAATTGTACCGGTTAGCATATTTGTTATAGGACTCAAGAAGCTTACGCTTTATCTGATCATGAATAATGGCTATACGATCAGGCACTTTCATCCAGTCTAACGAGGGTTCTTCTACCATGTTTGTTTCTCGAAGTAGCTTGTAATCTCCAGCATGATATATTTTATGATAACCGAACATTGCAAAGTGTGGAGATTGTCCAGTTGATTCGTGAACCGAGGTTCGAAGCGCACTTCCTATTTGTGGTAGATAACTATCCCAGGAAGTATGATTATCTTTTATGAAAGCTCTGATTGCTGCGATAATTGAGCGATTCACTCGCTCGGACGCATTACTTTGTGGTGAATATAAGGCAGTTCGAACATGTATTATTCCATATTCTTTCATTAAGGCAGTAAACTCTTTACCAACAAATTGGACACCATTATCGCTATGAACTGTTTCTGGAACACTGAATAGCGGAAATAACTCATCTCGAAATACGTCCACTATCTTGCTAGCAGTAGCCTTAGCTAATGTTTTTAAATAAATAAATTTCGTTAGGTTATCCAAAATGATTAAAATGATAGTTTTACCTGATTTTGACCTAGGGTAAGGGCCAAGAAGACCTACGTATATCTTTTGTCACGGTCTGTCTGAGATGGTAATATTTCCTAACGATGGACGTAAGCATTGGTTAGTAGACTTACTCTGTTTACAAATTTCGCAGTTTGAGATATAATCATGCACATGAACAGCCATTTTCGGCCAGTAATATAAACGACGCAATCGTTCGAGGGTTTTCTTGATTCCCCCATGGGCTCCATTTGGACTGTCATGCTCCTTTTTTATTAGGGAGTTCTGTGTGCATTCTGGAATCCATAATTTCCACGACGGAACATCAGAACGTGGTATATGTTTAGTGGGTTCAATTCTGATAAAAATTTTCTTATTATGAATACGAATGTTTGGAACAGAAGTGGGATCATCTTCAACTTTTTTGCGCAGATCCATATAAACTTTGTCTGTGACGGTTTCTGGGTCGAACGGATCAGCTTTATGCAGATTCAATTCAGAGTCTAATTCAACTAAGGTATCGCAGTGAATTCTGGATAATGTGTCTGCAACCACGTTATCCTTACCTTTTTGATGCACTATGCAGAAGTCGTATGCTTGTAGTTTGAGGCTCCATCTTGCGAGGCGGCCACTAAGGTCCTTCTGCGACATCAACCATTTCAAGCACGCGTGGTCCGTAATAATTGTGAAACAGTAACCCTCGATGTATGCCCGGAATTTCTTAACACTTACCACCGCCGCCAAGCACTCAAGTTCAGTAATAGTGTAGTTCTTTTGAGCGGCGTTCAGTTTTTGGGACATAAAAGCTATGGGCTTTTCTGTACTTTCGTCATCAGTTTGAAACAATACACTACCAATCCCTTGGGTGCTGGCGTCACATCTGATGAAAAATGGTTTGTTGAAATCGGGGTTGTGCAATACCGGAGCATTCGTTAATAGGTGTTTCAGTGTTTCAAAAGCGAGGTTGGCATCTTCGGTCCATTCGAATTTTCTACCCTTACGCAACAGATTGGTGATCAGGGCGGTTACGTCTGAAAAGTTCGGTATGAATCGTCGATACCAACCTGCCATGCCCAATAGCCGACGAGTTTGTTTCACTGATTTAGGTGGTGGAAAGTTCTTGATAGCGTCTACTTTTGATGGATCCGTTCGCAGTCCTTTTTCCCCTACCAGGAATCCCAAGTATCGAGTTTCGCGCAGAACAAAATGACTCTTTTCAACGTTTATTGTCAACCCTGATTTGGACAATAAGTTGGCGACTACTTTCAGCAGTTCCAGGTGCTCGTCAAACCCCGCCGAGAAAATTAGTAAATCGTCTAAATACACGAAAACTCTATCTCTCAGTTGGTGGGGTATCACTCGATCCATCAATCTGCACATGGTTTGGGGAGCGTTACACAACCCAAACGGCATGACACAGAATTGATAGAGAGGACGGCCTGGAACTGTGAAAGCAGTTATCTCTCTTGAACTTTGCGACAGTGGGATTTGCCAAAAGGCATCTTTTAAATCTATACTGGTAATATAATTAGTACTGTTTAGTCGCCCAAGCAAACCATCAATCAGGGGTAAAGGATACGCGTCCTTTTTTGTTATTTGGTTGACCTTCCGAGAATCCAAGCACAGGCGCGACTTGCCGTTTGCCTTTCTCACTAGCACTACTGGCGAACTCCAAGGACTCGTACTTTCCTCTATAACTCCTAGTGAAATCATTCTGTCAATTTCTTCATAAATTAGGTCTTGCATTGCGGGTGACCTCTGGTAATGTCTTTGTTTAATTGGCTGTGAATTACCTACGTCAATATTATGCTCAACTAGGTTAGTTCGTCCCAATCCGTTTGTTGCAAAAGAAGGAAACATTGCAATTACCACTTGTAACTCTTCGTTCTGTTGCCTGGTGAGTTTGTGTTGATTTGCTTCTGCTGTTGGAATCTGCTCGGTAAGTTCACAAATTATGTTAGGTGCAATATTAAATTGTTTCCAAAAATCGACACCAAGATAGACCTCTGATTGCAGAGACGGAACTATGCAAAATTTGATATTCCGTGTTATCCCCAAATAGGTGACAGGTAGTTTAATGTGGCCCAACACGGCATTAGCTGATCCATCTGCGGTCTGGATGCAGGTGTTTAGCTCTTTAAAGCCTAATCCTAGATTTCTTATAAACATCTCGCTGCCTTTTCCGAGGATACTGACGCTTGCGCCACTATCTAGCAAACCAAGAATTGATTTTCCCATAATGTTAATTTTCGCATAGAGTCGTGGATCATTAATTTTCGTCTCTGTAATGGTGGTTAATGAACAACATCTCTCGTATAATTTGCGCTCTTTCCAGTAATCCAAAATTCGAAGAAATCGTTTCGTTTTGTTTGATGTTGATTCGAGTAATGCATTTGATGAATCTACTTTTGCGGTTGCGAAAATGGCTTTCTGGGATGTTGAGTCTTTTCCGAACGATATCCCCCAGAGTTTGTAGCGTTCGGATTCACATTTCCCAGGTTTATTTTCCTTTTCTGGCAGCGGAGACAATCGGCAATATCAAACCCCGCAAGTCCACATCCCTCACAAAATTTATGCGTACGCTCCATCAGGCAGCTGGTAAATTTGTGTCCGAGATCCTTACAGTTCCAGCAGACCACGAAACGAACTCCACGATCAATAGCACTAACTTCGTCATTTAATCGTTCTTCTGGCTCCTCCTCTGATTCATCAGTATGCGTTTCTTGATCCTCATAACATGCTGGTCTTCGGGATTGTCTTGCAGAAGAGCCCGACGCAACGTGAAACTTGGTCACTTCTTCAACGTGTGGACTGCGTTTATATCGTCTTTCTGCACCTTGAGATTTCACAAATTCTGGAACCACTGAGTTTCGTTTGAAGCGCGGATCTATTAGCTGTCGTGGGTCAAATCCCGAAGTTTGCCACAATCTCTCTAAGTTATCGCAAACTTTTCGTAAACTTTCGATAGTATAAAATTCCATGTTGGCAGTTGCATTTTTTAGAGCTGGGTTCATGTTGTCGACCAAAAGTTCCAAAATTTCATCATCCGGTAGAGGTTTCGGGAGGCGACAGTTCACGGTTTCAATTTCCAGAACAAAGTCATTGAACGACTCCTTAGTGAGTTGTGTGCGATGACGAATATATTTCCGCATGGCTCGGTCTCCTTCAGCGCTGCTAAACCTTTCGAGAAATGCTTGTTTCAACTGCGTCCACGTTGCGCGTCTAGTTTTTCTGGTATACACGTAATACCATTTTTCGGCTTTACCTGTGACAAAATGCCGCGTCAAACTAACAAGGTCGTCTTGAAGTATTTTGTCCTGTTTGGCATGTTCTTCTAATTTCATTATGAAATCGTGTACATTTTCATCATCCTTGATCTTATCATTACATCCTGAGAAGGAAATTCTCCACTTCGTTGGATCTGGATTTCTATGGAATCTATGATGCGAAATTTCTCTAGGGCGTGTATTTCTCCGAGATGAGTTGGACGGGGTGTTATCAGACGTCTGGTGATCATCACTTTCGGTACTCGAATTACACTTGTTACTTCTATTATGCGACGTATGTGATGACTGGGTTATCTCAGGAATCCGTCTAGATGATGCGTTCATTTTCTCGATTAAATTCTTGGTTAATTGCTCAATTTGGTCGGAAAATCTTCTTTCACTGTCTCGGTTAATATCATCATGCTTGGAGTTGCTTTGGGTACCTGAGGCTACGCTGCTTTGTTGAGCTGCTGCCGAGGTCGACTGTGTACTGGAATTGGTTCGCTTTTTCTCCTTTGCCTCAGCTTCTTTCCTTTTGATATCACGGACTAAGTATCTCGCGAATCGGTTTAATGAATTGACAGCTATAGGCAAGCCGGCCAATCCCTGAAAGGAATTAGATAATCTTTCGGCTCTGTCTTTCCAGTGGAATATTCTAACCATCAATAAATTTTTCGCTGTTAACGATGACTCAACTTCCTTAGACTCCAACGCCTCATCAATCGCCATTAACTGTTGGTTGATAGCAGTCAATTCAGCTTCCGGCTCCGCGCTAATATGTGATAATTTAGGCTTAAGCGTGGTATTCTGCCATTCTGTTTTTAACGTGTCATAAAATTTGTCTTGGTGGCCTGGTTGATCGGTTTGCAGTCCTCGTACCTGGTATTCTATTAACAGTTCGTCTTTAGTCAGACTTTCGAAAATCAGTTTATAGTAATCCATTCTAGGATCGTCGTTGGAATTTATTTAGAGCACTATATCACTTTGATTGAGACAAGATCGGTACTAATTATGACACTAAAATTTTCTTTATTTTTCGAAAATTTTGAATTTTTTTTACCAAAAAAAATTAACAATTAAAGAAACAGCCAATTTTACTTCGACGTTGATTTAGGAAAAACAATTTTTATGTTAATAATTCGAAATGAGATACAAGTTTACGATTAGATAAAAATTGGAACAAGCAACCAATAAATAATACAATTTTGTAATGTATGCCAAAGAGTGTTGCAAATAGTTATAGGTGATACACTTTACCTCAGACGAAGTAGATTACGGTAGCAAGCAATAATCAAAGAAAAGCTAAATAAATATAAATATAAATTAAATATTTAGCAAAACAAATTATTAAAATTAAATAATAAACAATACGAAATTATAATTAATTAAGATAGGTTTTAATAAACAAAAAAAATATAGTAATTAAATTTTCAATACGAAAATAAATTTTTTTTTTTTTCAAATCAATTTCATTTTATAGATGGGGTGAAATTACGCCAAGTGATGCAGATTTAAGCATAATTGAACGTGTTATTAAATAATTTTTTTGAGTTCTATCCGTTCAAGTTGCTTCAAAAAAATTTAAACTTCTATAGTATATTAAGAAATAAATAAACCCAAAAGAGACTACTTCTCGTTCACAGTGACTAACGGATCCGGTTTATTGAAATATTGAATAATGATCATAAGAAATATTAATAAGAAAGATAAACTAAGTGGACCGAGCAATTCGGATTCACCAAATCATCAATCGGCCAATCGTAGAAATCCCATCAACTATCGATAACTTATATAATTCGGCAAAATAAATAAAAGGAATTTAAAAAAAACAATATTTAACATAGAAAATGAAATTAATTATAATGATTCTATGATCATGCAATGAGTAATTCACTCACTGAAGTACGAGTAAAACCAAATCATGGATCATCATCGCACGTCAACTGTGTAAGCCATCGATCATTAACATGATTCTAGATTATGATATCTGCAATTTGTAAACGTTTATTTAACCTATGAACGAGAATTTTATTAAATAGAAAATTAAATTCACAAAAAAAATCTAAATGTAGATTAACCGCAATGTCATTAACGCGGACATATCATCTACTAAACCGTTAAGTAGTGAAGCCACCTGGATGCCTTATTAGGGCTACCAACCAAATAAATCTCAATAAATAACGTTTAAATCATAAATTATTAGACCCTTTAGGTCCCTGTTTCGGCGCCATTTGTAACTGGTTGACCTGGGTCAGTTGTACCACGGGTTTGCACACAAGTTTTTCTTAAGATAGCACAAACCGGTCGGGAGGGTTCCGTTAACCCGCGTATACAACGGCCAACTTACAAATATCAAATGCATTGTGTGTGCCTCAAGATAAACCAAAAAAACAAATCTACATCAAACCAAAACTGAACTAATTTACATAAATAGAAGGTTAAATAATTTTTACACCATTGCGCGCTTTCAACATCCCATCAGAATTTAAACCGTTACCACATCATGGCGATGCTTAACCAAGCCTTAAAAAAATACTTTAAACCGCGTTTGAATTGGGTGTGGAAATGGAAATCAATCAATCGTCACTAGATCACTTACAAGGTATATAATATAATTAAATTCCGCCAAGAAGGCTATTAACATTTAAACAGCAAAAAAAATAACTTACAACTAAATTATATCGTTACCAGAGTTAGTGTCCCGTTTATGAGGTAACAGTCCGTAGGTGAAAATTTTTCTCCGATCCCTTGATTGCAATCCGGATGATTTAATTATATACAGCAGCCACTAGTCAGCTTTTTAATATAGGATTCTGCCTACGATTCCGTGCGATACTGGATTGTAGTTGGTACAAACGAAAAATCGTTTTCCTCAATAGGTGATGATGAACTCGTAGTTTTCTATCCACTACTGCGCGATACGAAATAATCTCAACTCCACTTAACTTTTCGTTGGATTTATTTTCATTCGTCTTTGTCCAATTTTCTTTTTGGATTTATACATTGGTTAAACAAATCTCAGAAAATTCATCAAAACAATTTCTTTACACAATAATCAAATTTATTTTGGTTAACGTTTTTGTTGCTTTTTGCTTATTAAGTTTTTATTTCACTACCACCACTATAATATACATATAAATTGTACAAGCAGTATACACAGCATATTAAAAGATATTTTTACAACATTTTAATTATATTTATAATAAATATATACAAATATATATAGATTACATATCTTTATAACTTTTCTTTAATTTATTTTAATTATCATTTTTTCCTTTTTTTTAATTGTGTAATTTCGTGATGATGGTTTTCCATTCGCAAATCGACTGTCCCACGCAAAAATCCATCGTCTCCCAATTCACCTTTTCGCGCGCATCCAAGTCACGAATACATTGATCCAGCCACCGTAATGATGCAGGTTTTCGTGTTTGTATATGATAACTTTTATGTATTGTATATCTAACCCATCTCAATTAGTATTACTAATCCCGGTTGTATTAGTTCGATCTTTATTGCTTGCTACCATATTCTCTGTACATAAGAAATTATATCCACCATAAAATATGCCTAGCCAACACTTAGGCGTAAGGGGTTTCTATTACAGCTAGCCTTTGTTGAACGTCGTACAGCCGATCGTTACAATGTTTCCATGACAGAGTTAACCTAGGTTAATTCAGGTTTATGTCCATGGAAACGCAGATTTGGGTTGAGTTTCGTTAAATCCAAATTAACTCAACGAAACTAGTGTGGTTGAATAAGATTCTATCTGTCAAATTTTTTTTTCATTTTTTTAATGTGAAATCTAGTTGGCATCAATCAATTTAAGCAAAATGTCGTCGCGCGTTTATTGGAATATTGTTGAGTGCAAAATTTTGTTTTCTATTTTTGGAGGAAAAAAAAATAATAAGTTTAATGGATGGTAAAAAATATAAAAAATGTGATATATTTAAAATTGTGGGGGAGGAATCTAAGAAGCAGGGCATAACTAATAAAAACTGTGAAAATATTGAAAATAAATGGAAAATTTATTAAAACTAAAAAGCAAAACGCAATAAGTGGAAATTCACACAACTCCTGCGAATACTACGAGGAGCTCGACCAAATATTGGGAAAGAGCCCAAGCAGTACAACTTTGGAAAATTCGGTGGATGCATTCAGGATAAATTCTGGTATTTAGGAACATGCGAATAAAAATAATAAACAGTATATGTATATATGGATTATTATTGGCTATTTTTAGAAACGAGTACATCAAATACCGTTGAGGAAGAAGTGGATGAGTTAATCGAAACCAGAGTTGAACCCATTGAACAGTTAGAGCCGTTCACCTCAAGTAGTCATACGAATAAACGTAGGGAAAAAAGCACCACGTTAGAGGATGTGACTTTATAAATAGTTCATGAGAACAAAACGATTCTTGAAGAATTTAAAAAAAAACAAAAAAATCTAATTGAATATGAATTCGATTTATATTCAAAAAAAGACGGGAAAGGTTCGGAACCGAACTCTGTAAGCATTTTTGTTGTCTATAAAGATGTGATGTGTGATTTGCGTATTTCAAATATCACGCCCACCCACATCCACCCAGACCCACCTAACCCTCCTTAAACCCAGCCCAACGGACCTCAATAATTGACCTACCGTAACTCAAACGACCATAATCAATCGCAAGCCACCACACCAAAAAATTACTACCACCCCCCACCCACTATCCAACCCCTAAAACTCATCTCACCCGCACTACCCTATACCACACTAGTAGTTGTTTTGTGATTGTTTTGGCATAAATCCCATCCCAAAAATTTTTCCATAGTAATTGGATATTGAATATTGCTTTTTTATTTCATCTTCATATAACATGAGAAATATAGTAATGTCTCGATAACTAAAATCTTCGTTTCAACATATAATCATATGAATTTTATTAAAATTTATTAAGGTTTGTCATTCGCCTGTTCAACTGTAATGAACAATTTTATAACATATATATTTGAATAATGTGTTACATATATGCAAGAATATTGTTCCGATAGTAAATTAAATAATTTTTTTTTTGATCTTGACAACGTATCACTATATTTTATTTTTATGTACTCGCGAATAAAAATTAATTATTTTAGTAACTTTGGAAAACTTTTGGTTTTAAATTTCTAGTTGATTTATTACTTTTAAAATTATTTCACACAAAAGTGTTCAAAAGCGGCGCGGGGTGCGACGTGCGATTTACAATATTTAATTTAGTAACTGTAACAAATATTAAATTTAAATAATAGTAAATGATTGTTGCTGTTATTGTGTTCGCAAAATATATAAAGATTAAGAAAATTGCATTTTATTTTTTATGTAGGTTAAAGATAAGAAAAAATCAGTTTTCATTTCTTTTACCAAAAATCATGAGAAGTACAGAATTGTTATTATTATTATATTTTATTTGTATGTACATATGTCGAAATGCAAAATATTACTAGATGCACGCGCACATATAGGAATTATTTTTATGTAATCGCAAATAAGAAAGATAAAACTAAACTTGATCTTGAAAATGTATCGCTATACATATCATAACAACAGCAAATCTGATGGATGCAAATGAGAATTGAAAGTTTTAATATAATCGAAATATAGGTTAAATAATATTTTTTATCATATTTTTTTATAATTGTTATTGTTATAATCGGATTTCGCATATTTTCGTAACAATTATAAAAAATCAATCAAATAGAAAAAAAAACGATAAGTGATAAAGGCGAAAAACGATGATAAGTTATGTCACATAACAATGCATAGAAACTCTTAATCATTTTGTATTTAGGATAGCATGCATAATTGCATAGTCAACAATAACAACGATGAAACGATAAAATTTTCTCGTGTAAATTTAGATTTTATATTTGGTTACGAATCACATTAGTGCATTTCACTATTAAGTCATTATTTTATTATTATATTTTTTTATGGTAACCAGCGACAAATCATTAATGAAAATTATTACTTAATTTACTAAAAATTACGTTATTTATCGCATAATAATACTATATCAAAAATTTAGTTTACGTGTCAATTTTAAAGTTTAATAAACTTAATTATGAAAACTCATATATATTTAAGTAAACCAATCAGGAAGTAATTCTTAAAAATATATTTCATGTTTAAACTGATCAGAGTATCATCAAAGATATTAACTATTCTACAACAAAATAAATGGCAACGACCTGCGCAACTACATTATCGCTATACAGTACAAAACTGATAGATAAAACACAGTGCAAAGCTGACAACTTTAAATAAAATTAATGTTAATTACACGTAATTTACAAACTTTTTGATATGATATTCAAATGTTGAATGCAATAAAGTTACAGCATTTATTTTTTACATAACCGAAATGAAATTTAATATACAATTAAAATTATTTAAAAATGTGACGTAGTCAGTATTGGGTCTAACCACATTACCGAAGAGATTTAAGAACACTTTGATGACAGTGATAACTAATCACAGGCTTTAATATTAAAAATCAAGATATTTAAAAAAGAAAAGAGCTGATAGAAATATTATTTTATTTTATTAGGCTAATGTCAATCATTGTTCAGTTAATTCGTAAATTGTGCTAAGTATTATATGTAGTAGTATACAGCTTTACTCTAGATCAATGTAACAAAAAATGATATCAAGTTTATAAAGTATGTTTATAAAATTATAAAAGTAATTAAATGTTGTAAAAATTGCAATTTTTTTTTTAATTATGTAAATTTAATGAAAAGTGGCAAAAATATATAAAACTTATAGTACCTTATAGTTAAAACAATATAACAATTATATTATAAAATATAAAGACATTTAAAGATATAAAAAGTTATGAAATTTATTAAAAGTTATAAAAATTAGTTATATATTGTTATTGTTATGAAAAGTTATAAACTTTGAACAAAAAATATGTTAAAAGTTATAATAACGTTAAAAGGTATAAAAGAAATACCTGAAAAGTTATAATAAGTTAAAAAAATTATTAAAAAGTTATAAAAAATAATAATAAATATTAAAAATTATAAAAAACGTTATTAAGTTTATAAAGTATTTGTACGTTGAGTTTGGATTTGTTTATTTTTAAGTATTACATGAAACTATACTTGTACCGACTCGGCAGATCATTTATTCTGTTGTCCGTTATTTAAAAAGTAAAATACCAAATTTAAAATTTATAAAATTAAAATAAAAACCTACCTGAAAATAAAAAAATAAAAACAAAAAATTTAAACATACAAAAAATAATTACAACGAATTATGAAAATTAAAAAATTGAAATCTAAAAATTTATTAAAAAAATAAAAAAAAATATTCGATTAAATATTCATTTCGTTGTGTAGTGTTCTTATTATTTGATTATCATAATTTATTTTGTCAGCGGACAATCAAAAATAAACAAAAATCTAAAAAAGACTTACACGGCCATTCAAATAAAAGCAGGATAGTAAATTATTTAAATAGTTTAAATGCAGTAAAGTTATGACATTTTTTTTATATAAAACGAAAAATGAATAATAAAAATGCGTTGTTACTTGTCTATAAAAGATGATAAAAAAGAATTTTCACATACATAACTAGATGGTATGATGAGGTCGAACTTATATTTTATGAAATATATTTCGAGTCTTATTGGACCTGACCACATTATCGAATAAATTGAAGAACACTTTGATGACAGCGATAACAAAGCACATGCTTTAATATTAAAAATGATTATATTTAAAAAAGAAAACTAGGTTAATGTACTACTTTTGAAAAGTTTTTAAAACTTTTTTAATTTATTCTAAAACTTTTTAAAACTTTTTAAACATTTTAAAACCTCTTTTTTTAAACTCTAAAACTTTTTAAACTTTTTAAAGCTCTATTACAAAATCTCTAAAACTTTTTAAAACTTTTTCAAAACTTTTTAAAACTTGCGAGGTAATTGCATGTTCAAATACGAATTTATTAAATATTTTAATATCATATTTTTATTCAAATTTTATAACTTTTCATAGCTCTTATAGCCAATTTGGATCGTTTTTAATACATTTCATAACATTTTTTTATTGCTAATTTTAAATTTCAATTTTTTCAATTATGTAAAATTTTAGAAATGTTAAAATATTTTAAAGTTTTTATTTATATTTTTATTTAATTTTTTTGATTTTCATTAACCATTTTGGAATTAATTTTGTAAGTTTTAAATTTAGTTTTAATTTTTTAAGTTTTTAATTTGTTACTTTACTTAACTTAAAAAATGAAACCGTTAAAAGTAAGAAAGTTGTTTGCTATTATAATAGCATTCTTATATAAAACTATTTACACAGAAATCAATAATCATATTCCATTATTTTATAAAGGTAGTGTTTCATAGCTATCTTAAATCAAATATATTTTATCATCGTGTGGATTAGGTGCGGTTTCCAATTGTCTAACAGAGCTTACTACTTGATTTCTTGAACGAATTTATGATGAGTCATTAATTAAACATTCTTTGAATTCTTTAAACGTTATTCTAGATTTCACAACTTGTCTCTTTACTAATTTATTTTTTTGTATCATTAGCATCAACAACTTTGAAAGTATACATTTTTGATCTTAATCCAATAAATTCACCCATTATTTTTCCATAATTTTCATTCTTCATTAGACCACTTGTATCGAGATACTTATAACAATCTCTTATGATGGGTTCATATACATCTGGACAAAACCCTTCGTAAACGAAACTATCTGTTTCAGTATTACAAATTTTTATCCAATTTCGGCACCATTACTCATAATGAAAATAATATAATGTAGTTTTAACTAGATCTAATATGCACATCCCAACATATATTGGTTTGTTGAAATACATTCCAATTTATTTAATACAACCGCCACGATTGTGTAAGTGTATTGTATAATCCATCCATTTAAATTTCATAATCCACGCATTTTTGATGAAATTTTTTCCTCTGTTTCGTTACTCTTTATAACATTACTTACCTATGGTTATAGTCAACTATAAAATAGTAAGGCCCTTTTCGAAACGGATACTTATTTCAAACTTATTTACTTATTTGCCGCCATCTTAAATAAGTAAGAAAACCCGTTCGAATTGAGTTTGCATACTTATTTTGACTGCAACACGAAAACATTGAATATTTTCAATTGAAAATTCTTCAACCAAAATTTTATTTGTTATTTTTATTAATCCAACGTATACAATTTAATAAAATAACAAATATTCATAATATTTGTACTAACTAAAATGCTTAGTGGCAATTAAGATGTATAAAAACGAAATATTCTTTCGTTTTATTATTAAAATATTAAATATTTATTATTGAAATATTAAAATATCGTATTTTTGTTGATATGAATTTTAGTTGGTTCACCTTATATTTTTTATAACATATTTGAGATGCTAAATTAAATCTTAAATAATTTTTAATTTATATCAAATTTGATTAATACCTCTCGGTTATATAAAAATAAATGCTGTAATTTTTTTTCTCGCTACATAAGTACATATATCGTGCAATTATAAATAGCAACAACCAATCTTTATCAACAATAATTTTTTTAACTTTTTATTATACTTAATAACTCTTTTTTAATTACCTACTATAATTTGTATGTGTTTTTAAAAAATTTATAATTTTTATACCAGTTTACTATTTTTTATGATTTTTTAAACAAATTTTATAAATTTGATAACGGTTTTGTTACCTTTTTATAAATTTATTAATTTTTTGTTACGTATTATAATTTTAATAACATTTTTTTATTTTCTAAAATTTATTATTACTGTTTTTATTACGTTTTAATAACTTTTATAACTTATAATAGCATATTTTTCATACAAATTTTACAACTCTTTATAACTCTTAAACTTTATAATTTTTATATCTTATTATAACTTTTTGCGTATTTTTTTTATAATTCTTAAAGTCATTATAACTTTCAACATCATATGTTTTGTTCAAAGTTTACAATTTTTCATAACTCTTACAACTAATTTTTTATAACTTTTAATAGATTTCATAAGTTTTTATAGCTTTAAATGTCTTTATATAACTTTTAATAACTGTATTAATTTAGATACTATAAGTTTTATACATTTATGTCACTTTTCATTAAGTTTGTATAGTTTTTAAAAAACATTAAAACTTTTATATACTTTAATTACATTTAATTAGACACCACTAGTAGTAGTAACTTACTTTAATATAGTAAATTAGTTCATAAAATACACACCAATTCTCACTACTAAGAGCACTACTTTCCATCAGTAAAATGATTATTAGTACTAACTAGTTAAGCTTCTCGTCGCCAGATCTCACAACTACATGTCACAAACTTTATTACGGTTAATTAATGCAATACCACTTCTCACCACTAGAACGCAGTACTTCCACCAGTAATTGTTGCACGCATTTTTCAATTAATATTTTTTTTTTATTTTTTAATAAAGTTTTAGATTTTAATTTTTTTAATTTTCAAAATTCGTTTGTAATTAATATTTTTTATGTTTAAATTTTATATTTTTTTATTTTCAGGTTTTTATTTTAATTTTATAAAATTTTAATTTGTTATTTTACTTTTTAAATAGAGGACAACAGAATAAAAGATCTTCCGAGTCGGAGCAAGTATAATTTCATGTAATTTAAGTATTACAACAAATCTTCAAACTCTATGTACAAATACTTTATAAACTTAATAACATTTTTTATTACTAAAATAACTTTTAATAAGATTTTTTATAATTTTTAAAATTTATTATTATTTTTGATAACTTTTTAATAATTTTTATAACTAATTCTGTTTTTTCGCATATTTCTTTTATAACTTTTAACATTATTATAACTTTTAACATATTTTTTGTTCAAAGTTTATAACTTTTCATAACTCTTACAACTAATCTTTATAACTTTTAATAAATTTTAGAACGTTTTATATCTTTAAATGTCTTTATATTTTATAATATAATTGTTATATTGTTTTAACTTATGTACTATAAATTTGATACATTTTTGCCACTTTTCATTAAATTTGTATAATTTATAAAAAATTGCAATTTTTACACCATTTAATTACTTTTATATTTTATCATTTTTTAAATATACTTTATAAACTTGTAAACATTTTGTGTTACATTGATCTAGAGTAAAGCTGTATACTACTATAATACTTAGCACAATTTACGAATTAACTGAACAATGATAAATATAGTAGTACATTAACCTAGTTTTCTTTTTTAAATATAATCATTTTTAATATTAAAGCATGTGCTTTGTTATCGCTGTCATCAAAGTGTTCTTCAATTTATTCGATAATGTGGTCAGGTCCAATAAGACTCGAAATATATTTCATAAAATATAAGTTCGACCTCATCATACCATCTAGTTATGTATGTGAAAATTCTTTTTTATCATCTTTTATAGACAAGTAACAACGCATTTTTATTATTCATTTTTCGTTTTATATAAAAAAAATGTCATAACTTTACTGCATTTAAACTATTTAAATAATTTACTATCCTGCTTTTATTTGAATGGCCGTGTAAGTCTTTTTTAGATTTTTGTTTATTTTTGATTGTCCGCCGACAAAATAAATTATGATAATCAAATAATAAGAACACTACACAACGAAATGAATATTTAATCGAATATTTTTTTTATTTTTTTAATAAATTTTTAGATTTCCATTTTTTAATTTTCATAATTCGTTGTAATTATTTTTTGTATGTTTAAATTTTTTGTTTTTATTTTTTTATTTTCAGGTAGGTTTTTATTTTAATTTTATAAATTTTAAATTTGTTATTTTACTTTTTAAATAGCGGACAACAGAATAAATGATCTGCCGAGTCGGTACAAGTATAGTTTCATGTAATACTTAAAAATAAACAAATCCAAACTCAACATACAAATACTTTATAAACTTAATAACGTTTTTTATAATTTTTAAAATTTATTATTATTTTTTATAACTTTTTTAATAATTTTTTTAACTTAGTATAACTTTTCAGGTATTTCTTTTATACCTTTTAACGTTATTATAACTTTTAACATATTTTTTGTTCAAAGTTTATAACTTTTCATAACAATAACAATATATTTATAACTAATTTTTATAACTTTTAATAAATTTCATAACTTTTTATGAAAAATTATCTTAGACATTTATCTTTAAATGTCTTTATATTTTATAATATAATTGTTATATTGTTTTAACTAAGGTACTATAAGTTTTATATATTTTTGCCACTTTTCATTAAATTTACATAATTAAAAAAAAAAATTGCAATTTTTACAACATTTAATTACTTTTAGAATTTTATAAACATACTTTATAAACTTGATATCATTTTTTGTTACATTGATCTAGAGTAAAGCTGTATACTACTACATATAATACTTAGCACAATTTACGAATTAACTGAACAATGATTGACATTAGCCTAATAAAATAAAATAATATTTCTATCAGCTCTTTTCTTTTTTAAATATCTTGATTTTTAATATTAAAGCCTGTGATTAGTTATCACTGTCATCAAAGTGTTCTTCAATCTCTTCGGTAATGTGGTTAGACCCAATACTGACTACGTCACATTTTTAAATAGTTTTAAATGTATATTAAATTTCATTTCGGTTATGTAAAAAATAAATGCTGTAACTTTATTGGATTCAACATTTGAATATCATATCAAAAAGTTTATAAATTACGTGTAATTAACATTAATTTTATTTAAAGTTGTCAGCTTTGCACTGTGTTTTATCTATCAGTTTTGTACTGTATAGCGATAATGTAGTTGCGCAGGTCGTTGCCATTTATTTTGTTGTAGAATAGTTAATATCTTTGATGATACTCTGATCAGTTTAAACATGAAATATATTTTTAAGAATTACTTCCTGATTGGTTTACTTAAATATATATGAGTTTTCATAATTAAGTTTATTAAACTTTAAAATTGACACGTAAACTAAATTTTTGATATAGTATTATTATGCGATAAATAACGTAATTTTTAGTAAATTAAGTAATAATTTTCATTAATGATTTGTCGCTGGTTACCATAAAAAAATATAATAATAAAATAATGACTTAATAGTGAAATGCACTAATGTGATTCGTAACCAAATATAAAATCTAAATTTACACGAGAAAATTTTATCGTTTCATCGTTGTTATTGTTGACTATGCAATTATGCATGCTATCCTAAATACAAAATGATTATTAGTTTCTATGCATTGTTATGTGACATAACTTATCATCGTTTTTCGCCTTTATCACTTTTCGTTTTTTTTTCTATTTGATTGATTTTTTATAATTGTTACGAAAATATGCGAAATCCGATTATAACAATAACAATTATAAAAAAATATGATAAAAAATATTATTTAACCTATATTTTGATTATATTAAAACTTTCAATTCTCATTTGCATCCATCAGATTTGCTGTTGTTATGATATGTATAGCGATACATTTTCAAGATCAAGTTTAGTTTTATCTTTCTTATTTGCGATTACATAAAAATAATTCCTATATGTGCGCGTGCATCTAGTAATATTATGCATTTCGACATATGTACATACAAATAAAATATAATAATAATAACAATTCTGTACTTCTCATGATTTTTGGTAAAAGAAATGAAAACTGATCTTTTCTTATCTTTAACCTACATAAAAAATAAAATGCAATTTTCTTAATCTTTATATATTTTGCGAACACAATAACAGCAACAATCATTTACTATTATTTAAATTTAATATTTGTTACAGTTACTAAATTAAATATTG
Source organism: Nephrotoma appendiculata (assembly GCA_947310385.1). Taxonomy (NCBI): domain Eukaryota; kingdom Metazoa; phylum Arthropoda; class Insecta; order Diptera; family Tipulidae; genus Nephrotoma; species Nephrotoma appendiculata. Next base: position 145,547,313 of record OX371223.1, read on the forward strand.
TAAATCGCACGTCGCACCCCGCGCCGCTTTTGAACACTTTTTTGTGAAATAATTTTAAAAGTAATAAATCAAATAGAAATTTAAAACCAAAAGTTTTCCAAAGTTACTAAAATAATTAATTTTTATTCGCGAGTACATAAAAATAAAATATAGTGATACGTTGTCAAGATCAAAAAAAAAATTTTATTTAATTTACTATCGGAACAATATTCTTGCATATATGTAACACATCATTCAAATATATATGTAATAAAATTGTTCATTACAGTTGAACAGGCGAATGACAAACCTTAATAAATTTCAATAAAATTCATATGATTATATGTTGAAACGAAGATTTTAGTTATCGAGACATTACTATATTTCTCATGTTATATGAAGATGAAATAAAAAAGCAGTATTCAATATCCAATTACTATGGAAAAATTTTTTGTGATGGGATTTATGCCAGAACCATCACAAAACAACTACTCACACTATCCATATCAACACCACCTCCATCCTCTCTCCCACACACACATCACACAAACCCTCATCCATCAAATCGTAATTCCCACACCAAACCCAAAACACCTCATCCCATCCACCCCCTCCACCCCCTCCACCCCCTATACCACCACTCCTACCACCCCCATAACCACATAATTCACACAAACCCACATCCACACGAGATATATTTTTATTGCACATTCACATGCTCTATAAAATCAAAATAGTATGGAAAATTAAAAAAAAATTCTTTCAATTTTAAGGAGGGGGGTTAGCAAAACCCTACGTATCTCCGAACACCCTGAACACATAAATGTCCAAATCAATAGGGCACATTCCCATGAATTGCTTGAACTTTTAGTGAAAAAATTAAGTTGATATCTCTATCCGTTCTCAAGTTATGGTAGACACAGACGGACAGACGGCAAACCGAAACCATATAGCATTTTTTTTAACAAAAATGCTTTAAAATGCTTAAAAAGAAGAAGAACTACAGAACAAATTTCTTGCGGACAATAAAAAATGTTCGAAGAACTAAATAAATCATTTCTAAATGATTTAAAAAACATTATAAATCCGGTTAGCTCGAGCAATGAGGATACTAATTACAGCAGCAGTTCGCCGCCACTGGAATATTTATTAAATGAATTTATTAATTTCGATTAAATTTTAGTTTTTAAGGGTTACTAGAATTTAATTAAATTTTTATTTATTTGTTTTATGTACACAAATCTATTAAAATCAAAGTCGAAAACTTTCAATTTTTAATTTACATTGAAATTTTTTGGTTTTATTTACTTATGACATCTCGATATGGACAATAATTTTATAAATTTTCTTAAACAAATATTTTACTTTGTATTCAATTTCGCCTGCTTTGTATAAGATGATAATTCTGTGCTATATAATTTTTTAAATGGTCTCGAATCTTGCTGATACCGATATTCTTGAGGCTGTTGGCTGGTTGTGGTTGAGAAAATAGTTCATTAGTTTGTTCTAACTCAACGTTCCATGATTGTAGTATCGACAAATTGCGCTTCTCTCACACAACATGTTGCCACAATTTGTGGAACCAAACTAATGTCTGTATCTATTTTGTTATGTGTAATTCGCCACCTGCTCTTTAGCCGTCCAAATGCGTTTTCTACGACAATTCGGGCCTTATTTAAATAAACTCCAAATAATTCCTCTTCGGGAGTCCGTGCTTTCGAGTACCACTTCAACAACCAACTCTTTAATGGATACGGTGGGTCTCCAACTAAAAACGCTTTTACTTCTTTTTCATTAATAATTTCAGATGGCTATGGGAGAAAGGAAAAGTGTATGTCAATAGGTATGAATGAAAAATTTTAAAATATTTTGTATATACCAGTGGATAATTCTGAATATTGTTGAACAAAAACGAATCTTTCAGTACCACGGCATCATGCGTACACCCTGGATGTTTCACCATGATATCAATGAATCTGAAATGATAAAATAAAATAAAATTCATTAAAATAAATATTATTAAAGATTACTAAATTATGTTCACTAACCTATAATTTGCATCCACTACACTTTGAAGCACAACTGATGGCCAATTCTTTCTATTTATAAAATCCCTATAACCATCTTCTGGTGGTGTTACGGAATGTGTGTCCCATCAATTGCTACAAGAATTGGCAGACCGCTTCTATCTTTAAATTTTCTAATTATTAATTTTGCTTCTTCAATTGATGACATTTTCAGTTCTTTGGAAGCCACAATTTAATGACTGCTGAACCAAACTGTTTCAAACATCGATCGACTGACGGTTTATGAACGCCAAATTGGTTCCCCACAACCCTATATTCCGCACAAGAGGCCATTTTATGCAAGGCAATTGCAATTTTCTTATCTACTTGTAATAGCTCTCGGACACAAAAAGGATCAGGGCGTAATTCAGGAGCTAACTTGTCACACAAATAATTGAATGTGTCCCGATCAATGCAAAAATTCTCGATCCACTCATCAAAGCTGTCACTTTTCACAATATTTTCCCACCAGTCACTACGTACTTCTTTGTTTTTTCCATACTTTTGGTGGATTGCGTTTTAATAGATGATGTATTCGTAAGGCAACCGAAATGTTGTTCCTCGTTACATCTTGAAATGTCTTTTCCGCGAAGACAAGTCGTTTGCGCATTCGTTTTATAAATCCTCTTTTCCTTTTTTCCATGGTTAAAAACATGATTCGCCATTAAAATCTTGTAAATTTTTTTTGTATTTCTGCGTACATAATTTTTATTTTTGTGTCGACATCCATTTTTTTGTCTCAAATTGTCTCAATGGGAAATTGAAATTAGAAGTTTTGAAAATATAAAAAACAACACACAAAACTTGTTCCAAATTATAATAATTACTTATGGCGAAATACAAAACAAATTAAAAAATTTTGGTATACACATTAGACGCCAACTGTCAAATTAACTCGATTTAAGCGATGTTCATGGAAACGGTAAGGGTTAACGCCGCCATGTTTTAAACTCAACGAAACCTAAACCTAACTTAACTCGGTTCATGGAAACATGGTATATGTTTTTTACATATGCATATGTACATGCCTAGTAAAGCTTAAAAAGTAGAAGTTATTTTTAATAAATAAAAAATTTATTTAATTCAAATACATTTATTTATTGCAATTATTTTATTTAGTTTTTGTTTATTACATAGGATAGGTCTCTAACTTTCACCGTATTGAATATTTTCCATAGCTGCGCATAAATGAACGAAAATAGAACCAATGAATATATTACCTCTATTATGTGTACTGTGCCTATTTGCTATTTGATTACTTTAATTTAAAATAGTAGCCGTGACAAACTGATCATGAATGCATGTCATTTATATCCCGATTTCCGATACGAATAAAATTCGTAAACATTTGAATCGTAATAATATTACCCTTTATGGATTGATTAACGTTTTTGTAATGTTCAAATGGTTTATTAACTTTTATGGAACCATCCTTCAATTTTCAATTAGGCTTCCGTATCATTCTCTCTCTCTCTCTCTCTCTCTCTCTCTCTCTCTCTCTCTCTCTCTCTCTCTCTCTCTCTCTCTCTTTCTCCCACTCTAGCTTCACATCCTCACATCTTCATCATGAAGGGATTTTGCCGCCCGCACTATGGTCCTCCATCCGTCTCGGTCCATCGTTCTCGTCCTCCAGTTTTGACATCCTAATGCATGTAGATCTTGTTCGAAGTCGTCACGCCCGCGCGATCGGGGTCTTCCTCTACGACGCACACCGGCTGGTTGATGGAACACTTTATTTATCATCCGTTGTTGTAGGGACCTTGTAACGTCGCCGAGCCATCTGACTCGATTGGATTTGATGAATCCGATGATATCGCAACCTCCAAGAATTTGCTTTTCATTCGAATTCGGTTCATGCGAATCCGATATCCATTATTCGCAACTTTAATTGGACCAAAGATTGAGCGAATGACCTTCCTTAACAATCTACAATCGTTAGGTCATGGTCCAGCTCTCGCTTCCGAAAGCCAGCACAGGTCTTATGACTGCTTTATAAAAATCTTAAATACTTAATAAATGTTTATAAATGCATACACTGTGGTAATCATCACCCAGCAAATTACAGAGGCTGTGAGGTAGCGAAAGAGCTGTAAAGAATGAGAGACAACAAGAGAAATCAAACAAGTCGGAGTTCTCAACGTAGGATGCAATCCTACTCAAAACAAATCCCCCTCAATACCGGCAAAGAAAGAGACGGTATATCATATGCACAAATAGCTAAGCAAAACGAAAATATCAGGCACGCTTCGAGTTAGGAAACCCATGTCCTGCAAGAAATACTTCAGAAGGTAAACGCTATCAATTTGCATCTGGCTGGGCAGGACCAAAGGCTAGAATCTATGGGCGAGCTACTGAAACAACAAGAACAGAGACTAGGAACACTAGAAAATGCATCGATGATCCAATATAAAAGAAAAACGGATGCGTCAAGTAAAACTAGTAACTCCACTAAAAACATTAATTCTAGTCAAAACAAACTTATCAAGAAAAAATAATGACACACTATTTAAGAATTGCTAATCTGGTAGAAAGTTATTTTACCAGAACCTCGTATGCCAAAATACGTGGATACCAGTGCTCTCAAGCTCTACATCTAGCCCAAAAACCAAGAGGCGGGACAGCAATTTTTATTAAGGATAATATAAAACAACACGAAGAATTAAAAATAGAGGAGGAAGCTATGCAAGTAGCTACTGTATTTATCGAAACCAAAAATAACAAGAGCTATAGCTATATCTCCGAAATAGCTATATCTCCGAAAACTACTTAGCAGTTGAAAATGAAGAAGAGCTATCGTCAGAACATTCTCCAGTTTCAATGGCAATAAGTGACACGGTAATAAGGAAAGCAAGCCCTCCAAGACTAACAAATAACAAATACAACTGGGAATACTTTCGACAGCTAATCGAAGAGAGCATCAACCTACAGGCGCAGATCTCGAACGCTTATACGATAGAATAAGAACTAGAAAACCTCATTGAAAGTGTGCAAAAAGCGGTCTGGGATAGTACTTTTGATCAGCAAGAAATATTACAAAAATTATATACTATCCAGTTGAAGTGAGAGAGTTGGTTAACGAAAAAAGAAAACCTCGTAAGACTTGGCAGAGAACCAGAGCCCCTGAAGACAAAACAATCCAAAACAACTTATGCAAAAAACATAAACTACTTATAAAGAAGCTTAAGAATGAGTCAGTTGCAACCTTCCTAAGTAATCTGACAGGTAAACTTGACAGAGACTATTCCCTGTGGAAAGCCACCAAAGGTTTAAAAAGGCCTAAAATGCAAGTGTCACTCATTACAATGGTTGATGGAACGTGGGCTCGCAGCGAAATGCAACAAGCTGATCTGTTTGCCGAACACCTAACAAATACCTTCAAACCACCAACTGGACAAGCGGATAATGTATATCTAACACTATAAAAAGTAAAAAATCTCAAAGATAAAAACGCCCCTGTATACGACTTGATAACGGGGCAAATAATCAAAGCTCTAGAGAGACTGTTTCTCAAGAGATTAAAACCAATTATAGAGAGCAGAAATCATGAGATTTCTGGTATAACCAGAACATCAATTTGGATTTCGAGAAAGGCACTCAACGATAGAACAGGTTCATAGGATTACTGATACAATTGAGGAGGCACTGGAAAAAACGGAAGTATGTCCAGCAATATTCTTAGACGTAGCCCAAGCCTTTAATAAGGCTCGGCATCGTAGTCTAGAATTTAAGCTGCAACCAGATTTACCAAAACAACATTATGAATTGCTAAAGTATTACATCAACAACCGTTTTATTCCGGGTGAGACAGGAAGAGGAATACTCTCCTCGCCCCGTATTATACCTCCTGTATACAAATGATCTACCAAACATAGAAGAAGCTAGAATAGGAACGTTTGCTGATGACCCAGCTGTTATGACCACCGATGCTAATATGGTTGAGTCCACAAGAACACTACAAAATGCTGTTGATATGGTGAATAACTGGACAAAACAATGGAGAATAACACTTAACGAATCGAAATCAACACAAATCAACTTTACAAATAGGAAATTGAATTAGAATATATTCCGATTAGACTGAATTCACAACAAATACCATATTCTGACAATGCTAAGTACCTCGGCATGACGCTTGGCTCTAAACTCAGGTGGAAAGCGCATGTTAAAAAGAAAATTCAAGAACTGAATTTAAAATTCAGAAAAATGCACTGGCTTATTGAAGAAACTCCGAACTGACAACGCACAACAAACTGCTGTTTTATAAACAAATCCTAAACCCTATCTGGACGTATGGTATTCAGCTTTGGGACTCCTTGGTATATTAGAAACGACAATCTCCATCGAGACTTAAACATGGAAAATGTCAGCGATGAAATATAAAAATTTGCAAGGGGTCATGTACTGCGACTGCAGCAGCATGACTAAGAGGAGCTGCGGAACCTACTGGACGTAATGGACTACTTAACTTATAAAACAATCACTAGATAATCCATATGATTAGTTGTAATATTATACAGAAATAAAGATTTCCTAAAAAAAAAAAAAAAAAATCCACTTCGATAAATATTGCGCGAGTCCACATACACTCTGGTTATGTTTTACGTGCTGATCTGTATGCACTCAGAATCAGATTCGTACGATTTTCATTTAAAATTGAATAGGAATCTAGTACTCTTGTTTTCATATAGTATGCCAGCAGGGTCCCTGTTTTCAGCATTCAGTAGCCAGAGAATTTTTTTTTATTTTCATTTGTCTAAAAATCGTTTCTTCAGCTTGGTCGATTGATTTATACGAAATGAATTATCAATTAATTTTTTTGTGTTTTGTTAATTATTTAATACGCCCGAATGTGGCACTTACTGAAAATTTTATGGGACCGCTGAATCTTTTAGATTCTTTAACTGGATTGTGTTCTGTTTCAAATAAAACGGACAATTGTTCAGACGTTAGAGTGCAATTTTTAACGCAGGCAAGAAAAGACGAATTTCTGTTAGCACATAACGGCATAAGAAGCCGTGTTGCTCGCCGTTTTCAAATAGCTTCAATGTTGCGGCTCTACTGGAGTGATGAACTTCAGATACACGCTGAAAATTTTCTGCGTAAATGTGCTAAAGAAGAAGATCCATGTGCTAATAAAGCATTCACATATAATGGTAATTACAAAGAATTTTTGTTAAGTTTGAATTCTGTTGTATCCAATTTATTTTCATTACAGGTGGTTTAGTGTCAATCAAACAAAATTATGCTTATAAAAACATATCATTCTCTTATCTGCCTCCAAACTACGTGACGCGTGTGTTTACCGAGTGGTACCACGAAGGCAATAAATCCATGCCGAATCTAAGATGGGACACAGTGAATGGAGAGACGGTATATTTATTCGATAAGGATGACAATTTCAATCGAATGACTAATCCAAATATCTATCAATTTGGATGTGGCGTTGCTACATACACAGGTTCGTATGGAGTAGTATGCAACTACTTGAGTGATGAAAATAGAGGCAAATATTTTTTGATGGGCCCGCCCGCATCACGATGCGAAGCAGAGTTTCCACGAAAAAGTTTGGCATTCGATAACTTATGTGCCGCTGACGGTTCGAATACTTTATCATCTTCTACAATTTTGTTGATTTTAATACCTTTTGTGGTGTTGTTTATTTTTGGATTTTAAATAAAATTTAAAAAATTTGTTATCGAAAAAAATGGCTTTGGATTATTTATAGCATTCTTTGCCCGATTTCTAGTAAATTAGAATCCGATTCGTGATTCGTGATTCGTTTTTGTTTTTATGCAGCTCTCGTCGCCACTACACCGATCCTTATCATTTGGGAGCTCATCAACAGTACCATCGGAAGTAACTAGTAACGATTACCAACATTTTAACAGCCACCCGGCAGTTGCACCAGTTCGATTCGTAAATTAGGGCCAATCCATTTCGAGCAGGATCTAGTCTTAAGTTAAAGTGGTAAGCGAACTTTAGTTTTTCTTTCATCTTTAGTGTTAGTTTTTATTCTTTCATCGTTTTGTCTTTCAATAAATGATAATTGATATAATCATTAGTAGCTTTTGATTTTTCCAAATATTGCGTTAATATTCTTTACACGACAATTGTGGGCAGTTTCTTTGCAATTTTTTTTTTTTGTTTTTGTTTGTATCATTGTTGAATTTTCTTTTCTTCCAAATTGGTTTATTTATCATGCTCGATCCCAGTGATGAAATCGAAGGTGGTACCTCAAGTGCAGGTTTACAAACGTGGGTTTACAAAGTGTCAATTAAATATGCGCCTTTTTATCGGGATGACCCTGGAATATGGTTCACCTAATTAGAGGTGCAGTTTCAAATTGGGGGCTTTCTTCAGATGCAACTAATTATTTAATTGCAGCAATTGACCCGCAAATATTTAAATGCGTCCGTGTTCAAATGTTGAAGCCGCCAAGAAACGACAGATACGAGTCACTCAAAATGTTAATTATCGAAAGGTTGAGTGAATCCGCAAAAATTAAAATATGTCGTTTACTCTCGGGATTACAATTGGGAGACAAGAAACCGTCACAATTATTACACAAGGTAGTAATAGACTTCGCAGCTTTTCGCGTTCCAAGGAGCCAGCAGCTAAACATCCTCTGTGTGTTTGTACCATTTTAAACAAGGTACCAATGCGAAAGTGTCTGATGCCGTGTAATTTTAACAATTGCAATTTAACCGTTAACAAAACGGAAAATCATTAGGCACTGCACTTTCTCCGAAGGGTGTCAGTAGCCTAGTTTCTAACAGCCGCTATTATCTACAATTTTAGATATTCAAAATAGATTGCAATTCCTGGTTGATACGGCAGCTCACTTTTGAGTAGTTCTACCTACAAATTTACAAATGGCTAAACTTTCAGATTTTAAATTATATTTGCTGCGAATGCCTCAGAAATCGACACATATGGCGTTAAAAATCCCTCTCAATCTTGGCCTGTTTAGATCATTCTCTTGGAAATTTGTTGTCGCAAAGGTTGATAGATGCATTTTGAGTGCGCATTTTTTAACACATTTTCGTTTCGCAGTCAGCATTATGTAGTAACAGAAATACATCCTTTCTTGCCTGCGTCAAAAGTTGCACTCGTACGTCTGGACAATTGAGAAAACCATTTGGAACGGGACACAAATCAGCTAAAGCAACAAAAAGATTCAGCGGTCCCCTAAAATCTTCAGTAAGTGCCACATTCGGGCGTATTAAATAATTAACAAAACACAAATAAATTAATTGATAATTCATTTCGTATAAACCAATCGACCAAGCTGAAGAAACGATTTGTAGACAAATGAAAATAAAAAAAAATTCTCTGGCTACTTAATGCTGAAAACAGGGACCCTGCTGGCATACTATACGAAAACAAGAGTACTAGATTCCAATTCAATTTTAAATGAAAATCGTACGAATCTGATTCTGAGTGCAGATTTTCCGCATGTAGCGCCGCATACAGATCTGCACGTAAAACATAACCAGAGTGTTGTGATATTTTCCCATTTCGTCATTTAGGTACTGTTGAAGTTATTAAGGTATATGAAGTGCAAATTTAATCTTAATCTTCGGCGTATGTGGACTCGCGCAATTTTTATCGAACACGAGCGAAAAATGCGTAGATTATTTTCCTAATTGTTGATAAAAATCAAAGAATTTGTTATAAAATAAATTAAAAAAAGAAAATTTTTATGGACCGCAACTGATCCAGAATTCAGATTAATTTTTACAAATTAAATTAATTATTAAATTTAAGCGTTTGGCATATGGAACACCATGGCAAATTTTTCGCGGGAGATCATACTAAATGTATGTGAAATTATTTGGTATGAGTTGAGTAGCATTTATGTCTCTCCCATCCATACTGTCTCCCATCCACTGACTACGAATGGAACGCAATTATCGATGCATTTTACAAAAATACGGGAATGCCAAATGTAGCTGGAGCAATCGACGGGAACCATATCCGCATAAAATACCCCCAGACTCTGGCTCTCAATATTATAATTAAACGAATTACGACCATACCAACAAATGAGGAATTCCCGTGTTTTTTTTATAAGTGATCCAGGACATCTGCTCCCAGGAAATAAGGAGTATTTCTAACAGAAAAATATCGGGCGCACGTGTCAAAATACAGAACTTATTTGGGATTTTGGCGACGAAGTTTAGATTTTTAATTTAGCCCGAAAATGCGGAGAAAATAGTGAAAGCCACCTTGGTCCTGCACAATTTTATAAAACTTCACGACCACTCAAATTGTGTGCCAAATAATTTCGTAGCTCACATAAATATGATAAATATTTTCCATATTTTAACAAAAGCGAGGTATAGGTTTTCAATTAGAAGCGCCCTCCAGCTTATTTTTATGAGATTTGCTCCTCGCAACAGTCTCGCTACTTCAGAGAGCAATTCAATTTGATCTGCAAACGTTCCCGAAACGACTAGGAGATCATCAAGGTAGACAATAGCCCGATCATGCAATTGGTGACGGATGACATTATGCATCGGTCGACACATTGGTTGGGCCGCATTGCAAAACCCAAACGGCATGCCAGCAAACTAGTAGAGTGGACGTCCGTGGATGGTGTAAGTTGTCTTATCTCTTGTCCCTAATCTGTAATAGTATTTGCCAAAAGGCAAGGTTTGACATCCTATCGACTTTGCAAGCTGCCGATCAGTGGCAAAGGATAAGCATCTGTCACCACATAACCGCATTTATCTTGCGACTACTTGCGCTACTCACACAGGCCTGAGGACCAAGAAGTTTGACTTTTTTCAATTACGTCTTATGCTAGCATTATCTATACAGTTCTTTATTGTTGGTGTTTAGCTGGCGATATGGCGTAATACCTCTGTTTTATACTGGTTGTGAATGTCTAATAATCTCTATTTGTCCAAAGGCCAACTTTTTACACGAAGGAAACCGATCTTATATCCTTGTTAAGATGGTTTGTTGGTGGATATTCGTGTCGTGCTCTATAGTGTCAGTATGCAATGATTCAGAAGAATTATCAATTTCTCTGACCACCATACGAGCTAACCCGAATTTACCCCAGAATTCAATACCTATAGTGGTTGACTTAAACAAGGTGCTATGTGGATACGTAGGGTATTTGTTTTTTCACAATATGACACTTTTGCCGGAGTGTGTCCTACCATTCGTTGCATCTGACCAATTGCTGTCCACAACGTTAAATGTACGTATATATAGTTTATTCTTATACTAGCTGACCTGGCGAACTTCGTACCGCCTCAAAATCAATAAATGTTTTTTAAAGTTATTAGCTTAATAAAATTGAGTTTTTTATTAAGATTAAATAAATTAAATGAATACTCCAAATTAATTAAATTCAATGAAATTACAAAAATCAAAATGAAATATACTTTAATTACATTGAAATGAATGTAATTCACGTGGCAGCAAGGCTTTCGTTTTATTGAATTGAATAGAAATGGTTCGCGTAGCATTATTGCACTACTTTCTTTTAAACTATTTGCTGGGTGAGTTGCAATGGAGTCGAGTCCCTTCATTGTAGCACCTTGTGATATACGACATTTTTTGTTTTATTGTTAGGTGCGAGAACGAATAAAGCGGATGGTTTACCAACACGTGAACATGCTACGTACAATTGGCCGTGAGAGAAACATTCATTTTCTAGATTCAGGCCACAAACACTCAAGGATTGGCCTTGTGATTTGTTGATCGTCATGGAGAATGCAAGACGAATCGGAAATTGAATTCGTTTAAACTCGAATGGGATATCGGTTGGGATCATCGGAATTCTCGGAATGAGAACTTCCTCACCTTTGAGCTTCCCTTGAAGTATCGTCGCGTGAATTACATTGCCCATGAGTTTTCTCACCACCAAACGCGTTCCGTTACATAGTTTTGGTTGATTCAGGTTTCGTAGCATGATGATTATCGAGCCAACTTTTAGTTGTTAATTGTGCGGTGGCAAGCCAGGAAGATCCAATGAGTTTAAAAATTCAGTTGGATAGTTGGTTGCTTCGTCTTCGTTTGTCACACAGTCAATAGATTTGAAGGAATGAAGTGGACCGACGATTAGATTTTGAATTGTAAAATTTAAGTGATCCACATCTTTGTTCTTTGCTGCAAGAATTACTCGTTCACTCACCCAATTGTGATTTTTGTGGTTAGTAATGATGTTCGGGAACACTTTGTTGATGAGTTCGTCCTTCGTTGAGACAAAAATGCAAAAGTTCTGAGGAAACGAAATCAATCCGTTCGATTTGTCGACCGGAACACGGCCATTACCGATAGTCAGCAATTGCTTGGAGAATTCTTCGGCAGATGGATCGTTTAACAATGCAACTCGCATGTTTGTCGTCAGCTGAAGTTTCTTCACATAACACCACAGAGTCGATGATTTGAGGCAAGCGTTTATTTCATCAGCAGCGGTCGATCTTGGAATAACTGGTATTGTTTGACGGAAATCGCCAGAAAGTAGAATCATTGCGCCTCCAAAACATCTTGAGTCATTGCGTAGATCTTTCATAGTTCTATCGAGTGCTTCCAATGCGCGTTTGTGCGCCATTGTACATTCATCCCAGATGATGATTTTACTTGCTACCAAAACTTTCGCCATTGCTGAGTGTTTTGCAATGTTGCATGTCGGGTTTTCAGCCGATTGAAGGTTTAACGGTAATTTCAACGCTGAATGAGCTGTTCGGCATCCTTCTAGCAATGTGGCCGCTATCCCAGAAGAAGCAACTGCTACAGCAATATCGGATCTCGCACGAACAGTGGCCAAAATCAATGACATGAGGAATGTCTTCCCAGTTCCACTGGGCGCATCGAGGAAAAATAATCCACCATTTCCATCATGAATTGCCTTCATTAACGTATCGTACACTCCTTTCTGTTGGAGGTTCAACAGTGGTACATTGGTTCGAACTGATTGGTTCAATGCATCTCGATCATATTCATGTTCACGTTCCAATTCTCGATTGAAAGCGTCGTTCATTCCACGACATGGCGTTGGCATTCCTAATTTGACTAACAAACTGCCGCACATGCGAAAACACATGTCTTCGATCAAAAGCAAAGCCTGGTTATGTATCTCCTCATTCACCTCGAGATCGGGATTTCCGAAACTGACACGAATTCGATGTAGAATGTCTTCTGACATGTCATTCTTGTACTTGCTCCATAGTTCACGTGGATTTGATGGGAAGCATGTCGAAATAATGATAGCAAATAATGTGCGTATCTGGTTTGGAGTTGCAGAAATAATTGATTCAGCGATTGTCATGTCCCAATGAGTATCGTTTTCAAGCAAGTTGAGCTGTTGACATGCAGCACGAAATGTTGGGCACACTACACCATTGACAGTTCGAAGTGATTCAAATGATGTCGGCCCACGAATATTCACCAGCAACAACCGCAAGTAGAAGCATTCGTCATTCTTCGGATGAACTGTGTAAATGCGACCAAGAGCATCAGTAGAACGCACATTTGGATGATCAGGAACCTCATCGCCTTGCTTCCGACGTTGAAATTTTTTTGATGAGGCGTTCCAAGTGTAATAACGTGGCATCTCAGAGTAGAGCAATGTTCGTGCAAACGGATCACTTTGACAAATCGAAAAGAAACTGGTCAATGTTGTTGCTGGAGGTGTCTCAGCACGTTGAGCAACATTCGATGAGTTGAAATAAACTCGTTGACCATTCTCCAGATGCACCGCCAAATGTACAATAGTGGGATGACGTTCATGAATAGGGAATGAGAATATACGCCAAATCGCCTCATTGCAGCTCACATATCGACCAACTTGATAATGCGTGATTTCATCGTTTGTATTGGGATTTTGAACACCAAAAACTGCCATATCGCTACCTTTCGTGACATATTTACAAATGTATTTTATGGACTTCACTGAATTGCAGTACTCCACGTTGCAATGCGCCTTGAATGTTTTGGAAAGAAGTGGCGAATATGGAACAATCCAAGTGTTGTCGACCACGAACTCATTTCCTCTCACTATCGTTGTGATAGTTCTACCGTTATCATCGGCTGATCGACGCCGGTACAGTGGATAACCATCATTGCCAGTGATAGTCTCTGCGGTTAAATTTCGTGGATAACGCTTGGAACACTTGTTGTCGACCATGCACGGTGATTGGGGATTGATGGAGCCACACGGACCGTGAACCATGTTCGTAATTACAACATCATGCAGGTCTGGATCGGTTTCGGGATCAGGAATCTCGGCACATATGATGTCATCTATTTGGTCTGGTCGAATTTTTTCGGCTAACCAAATAAGAATGTGAGCATGCGGCAAGCCTCGTTTCTGCCATTCAATTGAATACATCCAACATCGAGTATCCCCAAAGACGCAATGCCTAACAATGTAGTTCATCAGCTACCGGATTTTTTGTTTGAAGACACGTGCGATGATGTCGTGCCGATCACTTGTTATTTGCCCGGGTAGCAACAGTTGAACAATCTCTATCCATTTCGGATTGTAAGTAAAAGTGATGAATAAATCTGCGGACAACCGTAATGACGAACATATGTCATTGCATCTTGCGCATATTCATGCATATGACGCGGGCTGCCAATGTACGTCGCCGGTAGAATAGTCAATCGACCAACATTAGCTGCATCTCCTTCGGTGCTGATTGCATCGCGTAAATGGATATATTCCTCCGAACGCAGTTAAGCTTGGTTCAACCGAATGAAAATGAGGCGCTCTGTTTCGATTTTGACGTACATGTCGACGATATATTGCTGAAGCAAACGACGAAATCGCAGCAAATAGTTGTCAGCATTTTGACGAATCATCAAACGATATGCATAATAATTCATCGAGCTAACCTTCTTGTTAGTTTCCTCACCTGAAATGAAATCAGAAAAATTAGTGTCATAATCTAAATTATGATATCAGTACTCACCGCTCAATGGATTTATCATGTTGATATTGAAGTGATATCCATCGTCTCCTTGCCAAAACATCAGCGGGTATTGCAATGTATCGTATGAACGGTGTATTTCATTTATTCGTTGCAGTTGTCCAGTGTCGCGACGTGTAAGCACAATATCGCGCGGTTCCACGCTTTCACCAACAATCACAATTGCGACTTCATCTATTGTTGGAGCATTAAATTGGCGTTCGTGTGTTCCAGCGGGTCGTTTATCTGCTCTGATCACGACTTTGCAGTCGTCACTTGGCATGCGATCCAACCCAGATTTAAACAATCGAACCAATGCATGATGTTCATGGAGTAGTTGCTGCAAATCTTTCAGAACTATCCTTTTCATTGCTGTATTGATCGTTTGGCGCCGATCAAGTTGATCCTCCATATTGCCCATAAAGTATATTTGGATGAATTTATGCTGTCCATCTTCAATCGGTTGCAATGACCCAATTCGGTGGTGAATTTGGCCTTGAATCTGTAAAGTCGAAGACGAAGTCAGAATTATAGATTTTTGATCACCAAAAGAAAATGAATGTTTACTCTCTCGAGCAGAAATGACCTTAAATGTTGGATTGAATCCGCGTTCTTCGATAATGTCTGCTCCAAATGAAGTCATTTGGAAACATCCGTTGTATCTTTGAGTGTTGGATAGAAAATGTCGTGATTCTGGTGTCTCGCCACGAAGCAATGAACGCAACAGTTCAGGTGGTGCAGGCAATAATGGCAATCTCACCTTGCCACTGAGACAGCACAATCCAGGCGTTTCTCCAGCGAACTTCAATGCACCGCAATGGTCGCACACAAACTCCATTGGGCCAATTCGAACGAAAGGATGCGAGTTGTAGTCAATTGTGCAATCGTATTGAAACGCTATTTGATTCAAATCAACACTTGAAGGATTTCTTCTTGCGCGTCGAAAATTATCTCGTTGTTGATCTGTGCGATAAGCTCGACGATTTCTCATTGTCAACTGAGCCATTTGACGTACTGCCTCTCTTTGTGCTTGTCTTTGTGAAGCGCGAAGTCGGGCCATACTAACGCGGCGCACTTCTCGTGTGATTTCTTGTTCATCTGCAGTGGATTGATTCGCAATAGTCCGAAGTCTAATTGCATTACGGCTTCGTGGTGAAAGATTAGATCTTGTGGCTCGCGGCATTGTAAATAATACTGGAAAATTAATCACACAATCCAAAATTACATAATCAATTATCGATGTGCGCACAATCACAAATGTGATAACCTCACAAAGTGAACATCTTCGAAGGGAACTTACCGTTTAAAAATCCCGATCGAAAATAGAATTCCGCAGAATAAAAAAAAAATTAAAAAAACCAAAAAAAAAACTGGTGTCCGGTGTTGGGACACTCTGTACCACTAAAAAAATTACGTACTATTGTACGCAAAAAAGTACTGTTTTCTTATTGTTATTGGCATACACCACACAACCTCTTATTTCACTAAATTCCACCACTTATTTTAATATTATATGCTAAACCACAAACCACTTAACTAATATGAAATAACCAAAACCAAAAATAAATTAAATTTAATATTAAAATCGCAAAGGAAAAAAACTTTTTTTGGAGCTGTCAAAATCTACTATTCGCACTGAAATCGTAACTCGGACGAAGATTTTATCTATATAAATAGATAAGTAGATGAAATAAAAAAAAAAAAATTGGATAAAAAATAAAATGTTAAATGTGCATGCAGACTCCAGTCGGATTCGTATCCAGTACCTTGCAGTCCAAGCACCGAAGCTTTAACCACTGCACCACTCGTCACATACAACCTACACCTACAAAATTCATATAAAAAAAAAGATTTTTTTATTAGATTTTTGGGGCTTCCCTTTTGAGTTTTTCCGACTTTTCTTTTTTCCTAAACCACCACTGTATTGAGACGAACAAAATAAAAAAAACAAAATGTACTAAATATATGAGAAAATGAATTTTCTTGATAACTTTTTTTTTGGTGAATTTTTCCGATGTTTTAATAGTTATTATGCTATTCGGAACGGAGTCAAACTCAACAAAAGAAAGATCATAAAAATCGGTCCAGCCGTTCTTCAGTTATAAATGGTGTAACTAACACGACTTTGTTTTATTTATATAGATGAGCGCTTAGTCAGGAATTCTTCAGAGCCACTTTCTAAAACTGACAAATTGGCACCCCTGTCCAGCAGTCCTCCATAAGGAAAGCCGTTAATAAGCACTGTTGCGTAAGGCATCGAATCATCTGTGTTTATAATTGTTACGTTTATCATTTTTTTATGAGTTTTCTGATCTTGTCTTATATGTTGGAGTGCGGGAATTTAGGGTCCCAGGGTTTTTGAACTCCCTCAACATGTTTCCCTTCTTTTGTTCTTTTTATTTTTACACGAGGTACAACAAGGTTTTAATATATTTGGAGCCCTACAGCCGAAGAAGAAACGATCTTCAAACGGAAGAACATAATCTTTGTAAAAGTTGCCTGTTGAATAACAATTCAAACACGAGTTGGGTGAGTTGGGCTTTTGAAAGTTGGCGTTAGGTTATATTCACCGAGCACATCCAACTCGTTGACTTGACGAGAACTAACCTAGTGAAAAATTTCAGGAGTCTAACCAAGATGATTCCACGTGTCCTCTACCAATACACACTGTCTTACCATTTCAGCAATGTTTCGCATGTTTCGACTTATCAAACTAATCAGCTCTCTATCGGAAATTGGTTGAAATAAGGAAAGTTGCGAACATCGTTATCTGTTCTCCTAGTTTTGTAATGCTCTCTTTATCATCGCCTACTTCAAATCTCCCACAGTATCAGTTGAGTACTACTTTCTCTTTCGGTAATACGTACTCAGTTGTCAATTTAATATTTGGATTGGTACTCACCGCCAAAGTATTTGGTTTTAGAAATAGTGTAACGCGCAGATTAATTTACATTACCTTGCGGTTATAGAAAATTTATAATAACGAAGAATACTGAGCCAGAGCCTCTGAGCCGTCACTTTTAGCGTGGCTTAACTCAGGAGTAAAGGGGTGGGGTTTTCAGAGGATACCTCAGTCTGGATAAACCGCATAAACTAATGGAAAGACTTTGAAAATTAGAAGGAAATTAATAAAACGAAATAAAATTAAAGGAAACTATTGCAATTAAGAATAATTGATGCGATTTTATTCTAATGATAAAATCTATAGGGGCGGAATTAAACAAATTAAAGATGTATTAAACGAAAACTATGGAATTTGCTGGGGATTCTGATCACAAAAGAATCGGAACTTAATTAAAATAACCAAAAAAAAAATAGAAGGAGCACATCAGCCGTGAAATGAATTTCCCAAAATTTTAAATTAACACCGAAAACGGAACAATCGATGAAAATCACCTTTACCTCTCATTGTTTATCTTACCTCAGCCTCATCAAGGATTAGCTTAAACAGCCATGTTACAAATTCTCAGAAAAAAATAATTAAATTATAAAAATAACAACTGGAGATTTTCATTTTCAAGTATGTATAAATTATTAGCATACAACTATTATTTATTTAAAAAAACTAAAGAAATTGATACACAGTAAGATTAACTTCATAAGAAAAATGATAGAAACGTTCGCGTGCTAATACGAATCATTCCGATAAGTTAGTATAATCGACTATATGTATGCGAAAATAATTACAGAAATTTAACCCTAAGCGTAGGCTAACCCCCTACCTTAAACTAAAAAGTAACTTAATATAATCTTAACTACATATGACTTAACTAAGAAGAAAATGAATCATAACACAAAAAATATATAATTATAAAATTAAAAAAAAATTTAGCAAGATATTATAATTAATCAAAAACCTTTAATTTATGTTATCCATTTGATGTAAATGTAGCCTGTTGAATTTAAACATGTATGTTGCCGGTAGAATTATTAGTCCAATATTGATGGATTGTATAGTACATAAATACACTCGTAGTATGTACTTGATGATCGGGTATAAATTCGTTTTGTATCAGTATTCAGTATTTAGTATAGTATATACTTATAATTGTGTTCTATGTTTTATGAATTACTATGATATTATTATTTAAGCAAAATATTATGTGCCGCTAATGTATCTGAACCTTCGTAGTACAGCGGTATTTTATTTATAATTATTTTAATTAACCCAACTATGGGTGTGGCCCATCAGTTAGTTTTGAGTTATTTATTTTTTATGGCCACAGCACGGTATGTGTTCGGCATCATTAAAAAATGCTTAATGTCTTTAAGCCATGTCTGTGAAGTTAGCCCGAAAAATATCCCGAATAAATGCGATGGCAACACTATAAAACGAATATCACGACATTTTTCAGTGCCATCCCGAAAAATTTTCTATATCATGCTAGTTTTGAATGTCATCCCGAAATTTTTTTACTATCATGATAATTTTTTTTTTGTTATCCCGAAAAAGAATTCCAATACAGAAAATTTCTGTAAACAAATAGCGACAGGTGTTCGAACCATTCCGAAACCAAACAAAATATTGAAGCGCAGAAATTTATATCACGAGAAATTAATTTAATTACAAACAATTTACTGACGTGTTTAATCCAAAAACTCAAAATCAAGCACTCTGGTAGTATGAAAACCGTGTAGTATGAAAACAATTATTGTCGATCGAGTCAATAAGTCAAATTTTAGATATAGTCGTGTGAAGTCGTAGTAGATATTAATTAACAGAGCAAGGTCGGTATGGAATTTGTAGAAGAAGGATCTACCTTTCAAACGCCAAAATTGTGAATCAAGTCTATGAGTCAAATTTTAGATATAGCCGTGTGAAGTCGTAGTAGATATTAATTAACAGAGCAAGGTCGGTATGGAATTTGTAGAGGAAGGATCCACCTTTCAAACGCCAAAATTGTGAATGAAGTCTATGAATCAAATTTTAGATATAGCCGTGTGAAGTCGTAGTAGATATTAATTAACAGAGCAAGTTTGGTATGGAATTTGTAGAGGAAGGATCCACCTTTCAAATGCCAAAACTGTGAATCAAGTCTATGAGTCAAATTTTAGATATAGCCGTGTGAAGTCGTAGTAGATATTAATTAACAGAGCAAGGTCGGTATGGAATTTGTAGAGGAAGGATCTACCTTTCAAACGCCAAAATTGTGAATCAAGTCTATGAGTCAAATTTTAGATATAGCCGTGTGAAGTCGTAGTAGATATTAATTAACAGAGCAAGGTCGGTATGGAATTTGTAGAGGAAGGATCCACCTTTCAAACGCCAAAATTGTGAATGAAGTCTATGAATCAAATTTTAGATATAGCCGTGTGAAGTCGTAGTAGATATTAATTAACAGAGCAAGGTCGGTATGGAATTTGTAGAGGAAGGATCCATCTTTCAAAAGCAAACATTGTGAATCAAGTCTATGAGTCAAATTTTAGATATAGTCGTGTGAAGTCGTTGTAGATATTAATAAACAGAGCAAGGTCGGTTTGGAATTTGTAGAGGAAGGATCCACCTTTCAAATGCCAAAACTGTGAATCAAGTCTATGAGTCAAATTTTAGATATAGTCGTATGAAGTCGTAGTAGATATTAATTAACAGAACAACATCGGTATGGAATTTGTAGAGGAAGAATCCACCTTTCAAACGGCAAAATTGTGAATCAAGTCTATGAGTCAAATTTTAGATATAGCCGTGTGAAGTCGTAGTAGATATTAATTAACAGAGCAAGGTCGGTATGGAATTTGTAGAGGAAGGATCCACCTTTCAAACGCCAAAATTGTGAATGAAGTCTATGAGTCAAATTTTAGATATAGCCGTGTGAAGTCGTAGTAGATATTAATTAACAGAGCAAGTTTGGTATGGAATTTGTAGAGGAAGGATCTACCTTTCAAACGCCAAAATTGTGAATGAAGTCTATGAATCAAATTTTAGATATAGCCGTGTGAAGTCGAAGTAGATATTAATTAACAGAGCAAGGTCGGTATGGAATTTGTAGAGGAAGGATCTACCTTTCAAACGCCAAAATTGTGAATCAAGTCTATGAGTCAAATTTTAGATATAGCCGTGTGAAGTCGTAGTAGATATTAATTAACAGAGCAAGGTCGGTATGGAATTTGTAGAGGAAGGATCCACCTTTCAAACGCCAAAATTGTGAATGAAGTCTATGAATCAAATTTTAGATATAGCCGTGTGAAGTCGTAGTAGATATTAATTAACAGAGCAAGGTCGGTATGGAATTTGTAGAGGAAGGATCCATCTTTCAAACGCCAAAATTGTGAATCAAGTCTATGAGTCAAATTTTAGATATAGTCGTGTGAAGTCGTTGTAGATATTAATTAACAGAGCAAGTTTGGTATGGAATTTGTAGAGGAAGGATCCACCTTTCAAATGCCAAAATTGTGAATCAAGTCTATGAGTCAAATTTAAGATATAGTCGTATGAAGTCGTAGTAGATATTAATTAACAGAACAACATCGGTATGGAATTTGTAGAGGAAGGATCCACCTTTCAAACGCCAAAATTGTGAATGAAGTCTATGAATCAAATTTTAGATATAGCCGTGTGAAGTCGTAGTAGATATTAATTAACAGAGCAAGGTTGGTATGGAATTTGTAGAGGAAGGATCCATCTTTCAAAAGCAAAAATTGTGAATCAAGTCTATGAGTCAAATTTTAGATATAGTCGTGTGAAGTCGTTGTAGATATTAATTAACAGAGCAAGTTTGGTATGGAATTTGTAGAGGAAGGATCCACCTTTCAAATGCCAAAACTGTGAATCAAGTCTATGAGTCAAATTTTAGATATAGTCGTATGAAGTCGTAGTAGATATTAATTAACAGAACAACATCGGTATGGAATTTGTAGAGGAAGAATCCACCTTTCAAACGGCAAAATTGTGAATCAAGTCTATGAGTCAAATTTTAGATATAGCCGTGTGAAGTCGTTGTAGATATTAATTAACAGAGCAAGGTCGGTTTGGAATTTGTAGAGGAAGGATCCACCTTTCAAACGCCAAAATTGTGAATGAAGTCTATGAATCAAATTTTAGATATAGCCGTGTGAAGTCGTAGTAGATATTAATTAACAGAGCAAGGTCGGTATGGAATTTGTAGAGGAAGGATCCATCTTTCAAACGCCAAAATTGTGAATCAAGTCTATGAGTCAAATTTTAGATATAGTCGTGTGAAGTCGTTGTAGATATTAATTAACAGAGCAAGTTTGGTATGGAATTTGTAGAGGAAGGATCCACCTTTCAAATGCCAAAATTGTGAATCAAGTCTATGAGTCAAATTTAAGATATAGTCGTATGAAGTCGTAGTAGATATTAATTAACAGAACAACATCGGTATGGAATTTGTAGAGGAAGGATCCACCTTTCAAACGCCAAAATTGTGAATGAAGTCTATGAATCAAATTTTAGATATAGCCGTGTGAAGTCGTAGTAGATATTAATTAACAGAGCAAGGTTGGTATGGAATTTGTAGAGGAAGGATCCATCTTTCAAAAGCAAAAATTGTGAATCAAGTCTATGAGTCAAATTTTAGATATAGTCGTGTGAAGTCGTTGTAGATATTAATTAACAGAGCAAGTTTGGTATGGAATTTGTAGAGGAAGGATCCACCTTTCAAATGCCAAAACTGTGAATCAAGTCTATGAGTCAAATTTTAGATATAGTCGTATGAAGTCGTAGTAGATATTAATTAACAGAACAACATCGGTATGGAATTTGTAGAGGAAGAATCCACCTTTCAAACGGCAAAATTGTGAATCAAGTCTATGAGTCAAATTTTAGATATAGCCGTGTGAAGTCGTTGTAGATATTAATTAACAGAGCAAGGTCGGTTTGGAATTTGTAGAGGAAGGATCCACCTTTCAAACGCCAAAATTGTGAATGAAGTCTATGAATCAAATTTTAGATATAGCCGTGTGAAGTCGTAGTAGATATTAATTAACAGAGCAAGGTCGGTATGGAATTTGTAGAGGAAGGATCTACCTTTCAAACGCCAAAATTGTGAATCAAGTCTATGAGTCAAATTTTAGATATAGTCGTATGAAGTCGTAGTAGATATTAATTAACAGAACAACATCGGTATGGAATTTGTAGAGGAAGGATCCACCTTTCAAACGCCAAAATTGTGAATGAAGTCTATGAATCAAATTTTAGATATAGCCGTGTGAAGTCGTAGTAGATATTAATTAACAGAGCAAGGTCGGTATGGAATTTGTAGAGGAAGGATCCACCTTTCAAACGCCAAAATTGTGAATGAAGTCTATGAATCAAATTTTAGATAGAGCCGTGTGAAGTCGTAGTAGATATTAATTAACAGAGCAAGGTCGGTATGGAATTTGTAGAGGAAAGATCTACCTTTCAAACGCCAAAATTGTGAATCAAGTCTATGAGTCAAATTTTAGATATAGTCGTGTGAAGTCGTTGTAGATATTAATTAACAGAGCAAGTTTGGTATGGAATTTGTAGAGGAAGGATCTACCTTTCAAATGCCAAAACTGTGAATCAAGTCTATGAGTCAAATTTTAGATATAGTCGTATGAAGTCGTAGTAGATATTAATTAACAGAACAACATCGGTATGGAATTTGTAGAGGAAGAATCCACCTTTCAAACGGCAAAATTGTGAATCAAGTCTATGAGTCAAATTTTAGATATAGCCGTGTGAAGTCGTAGTAGATATTAATTAACAGAGCAAGGTCGGTATGGAATTTGTAGAGGAAGGATCCACCTTTCAAACGCCAAAATTGTGAATGAAGTCTATGAATCAAATTTTAGATATAGCCGTGTGAAGTCGTAGTAGATATTAATTAACAGAGCAAGGTCGGTATGGAATTTGTAGAGGAAGGATCCATCTTTCAAAAGCAAACATTGTGAATCAAGTCTATGAGTCAAATTTTAGATATAGTCGTGTGAAGTCGTTGTAGATATTAATTAACAGAGCAAGTTTGGTATGGAATTTGTAGAGGAAGGATCCACCTTTCAAATGCCAAAACTGTGAATCAAGTCTATGAGTCAAATTTTAGATATAGCCGTGTGAAGTCGTAGTAGATATTAATTAACAGAGCAAGGTCGGTATGGAATTTGTAGAGGAAGGATCCACCTTTCAAACTCCAAAATTGTGAATGAAGTCTATGAATCAAATTTTAGATATAGCCGTGTGAAGTCGTAGTAGATATTAATTAACAGAGCAAGGTCGGTATGGAATTTGTAGAGGAAGGATCCATCTTTCAAAAGCAAACATTGTGAATCAAGTCTATGAGTCAAATTTTAGATATAGTCGTGTGAAGTCGTTGTAGATATTAATTAACAGAGCAAGTTTGGTATGGAATTTGCAGAGGAAGGATCCACCTTTCAAATGCCAAAACTGTGAATCAAGTCTATGAGTCAAATTTTAGATATAGCCGTGTGAAGTCGTAGTAGATATTAATTAACAGAGCAAGGTCGGTATGGTATTGTAGAGGAAGGATCCACCTTTCAAACGCCAAAATTGTGAATCAAGTCTATGAGTCAAATTTTAGATATAGTCGTGTGAAGTCGTTGTAGATATTAATTAACAGAGCAAGTTTGGTATGGAATTTGTAGAGGAAGGATCCACCTTTCAAATGCCAAAACTGTGAATCAAGTCTATGAGTCAAATTTTAGATATAGCCGTGTGAAGTCGTAGTAGATATTAATTAACAGAGCAAGGTCGGTATGGAATTTGTAGAGGAAGGATCTACCTTTCAAACGCCAAAATTGTGAATCAAGTCTATGAGTCAAATTTTAGATATAGTCGTGTGAAGTCGTTGTAGATATTAATTAACAGAGCAAGTTTGGTATGGAATTTGTAGAGGAAGGATCCACCTTTCAAATGCCAAAATTGTGAATCAAGTCTATGAGTCAAATTTTAGATATAGTCGTACGAAGTCGTAGTAGATATTAATTAACAGAACAACATCGGTATGGAATTTGTAGAGGAAGGATCCACCTTTCAAACGCCAAAATTGTGAATGAAGTCTATGAATCAAATTTTAGATATAGCCGTGTGAAGTCGTAGTAGATATTAATTAACAGAGCAAGGTCGGTATGGAATTTGTAGAGGAAGGATCCACCTTTCAAACGCCAAGATTGTGAATGAAGTCTATGAATCAAATTTTAGATAGAGCCGTGTGAAGTCGTAGTAGATATTAATTAACAGAGCAAGGTCGGTATGGAATTTGTAGAGGAAAGATCTACCTTTCAAACGCCAAAATTGTGAATCAAGTCTATGAGTCAAATTTTAGATATAGTCGTGTGAAGTCGTTGTAGATATTAATTAACAGAGCAAGTTTGGTATGGAATTTGTAGAGGAAGGATCCACCTTTCAAATGCCAAAACTGTGAATCAAGTCTATGAGTCAAATTTTAGATATAGTCGTATGAAGTCGTAGTAGATATTAATTAACAGAACAACATCGGTATGGAATTTGTAGAGGAAGAATCCACCTTTCAAACGGCAAAATTGTGAATCAAGTCTATGAGTCAAATTTTAGATATAGCCGTGTGAAGTCGTAGTAGATATTAATTAACAGAGCAAGGTCGGTATGGAATTTGTAGAGGAAGGATCCACCTTTCAAACGCCAAAATTGTGAATGAAGTCTATGAATCAAATTTTAGATATAGCCGTGTGAAGTCGTAGTAGATATTAATTAACAGAGCAAGGTCGGTATGGAATTTGTAGAGGAAGGATCTACCTTTCAAACGCCAAAATTGTGAATCAAGTCTATGAGTGAAATTTTAGATATAGCCGTGTGAAGTCGTAGTAGATATTAATTAACAGAGCAAGGTCGGTATGGAATTTGTAGAGGAAGGATCCACCTTTCAAACGCCAAAATTGTGAATGAAGTCTATGAATCAAATTTTAGATATAGCCGTGTGAAGTCGTAGTAGATATTAATTAACAGAGCAAGGTCGGTATGGAATTTGTAGAGGAAGGATCCATCTTTCAAAAGCAAACATTGTGAATCAAGTCTATGAGTCAAATTTTAGATATAGTCGTGTGAAGTCGTTGTAGATATTAATTAACAGAGCAAGTTTGGTATGGAATTTGTAGAGGAAGGATCCACCTTTCAAATGCCAAAACTGTGAATCAAGTCTATGAGTCAAATTTTAGATATAGCCGTGTGAAGTCGTAGTAGATATTAATTAACAGAGCAAGGTCGGTATGGAATTTGTAGAGGAAGGATCCATCTTTCAAAAGCAAACATTGTGAATCAAGTCTATGAGTCAAATTTTAGATATAGTCGTGTGAAGTCGTTGTAGATATTAATTAACAGAGCAAGTTTGGTATGGAATTTGCAGAGGAAGGATCCACCTTTCAAATGCCAAAACTGTGAATCAAGTCTATGAGTCAAATTTTAGATATAGCCGTGTGAAGTCGTAGTAGATATTAATTAACAGAGCAAGGTCGGTATGGTATTGTAGAGGAAGGATCCACCTTTCAAACGCCAAAATTGTGAATCAAGTCTATGAGTCAAATTTTAGATATAGTCGTGTGAAGTCGTTGTAGATATTAATTAACAGAGCAAGTTTGGTATGGAATTTGTAGAGGAAGGATCCACCTTTCAAATGCCAAAACTGTGAATCAAGTCTATGAGTCAAATTTTAGATATAGCCGTGTGAAGTCGTAGTAGATATTAATTAACAGAGCAAGGTCGGTATGGAATTTGTAGAGGAAGGATCTACCTTTCAAACGCCAAAATTGTGAATCAAGTCTATGAGTCAAATTTTAGATATAGTCGTGTGAAGTCGTTGTAGATATTAATTAACAGAGCAAGTTTGGTATGGAATTTGTAGAGGAAGGATCCACCTTTCAAATGCCAAAATTGTGAATCAAGTCTATGAGTCAAATTTTAGATATAGTCGTACGAAGTCGTAGTAGATATTAATTAACAGAACAACATCGGTATGGAATTTGTAGAGGAAGGATCCACCTTTCAAACGCCAAAATTGTGAATGAAGTCTATGAATCAAATTTTAGATATAGCCGTGTGAAGTCGTAGTAGATATTAATTAACAGAGCAAGGTCGGTATGGAATTTGTAGAGGAAGGATCCACCTTTCAAACGCCAAGATTGTGAATGAAGTCTATGAATCAAATTTTAGATAGAGCCGTGTGAAGTCGTAGTAGATATTAATTAACAGAGCAAGGTCGGTATGGAATTTGTAGAGGAAAGATCTACCTTTCAAACGCCAAAATTGTGAATCAAGTCTATGAGTCAAATTTTAGATATAGTCGTGTGAAGTCGTTGTAGATATTAATTAACAGAGCAAGTTTGGTATGGAATTTGTAGAGGAAGGATCCACCTTTCAAATGCCAAAACTGTGAATCAAGTCTATGAGTCAAATTTTAGATATAGTCGTATGAAGTCGTAGTAGATATTAATTAACAGAACAACATCGGTATGGAATTTGTAGAGGAAGAATCCACCTTTCAAACGGCAAAATTGTGAATCAAGTCTATGAGTCAAATTTTAGATATAGCCGTGTGAAGTCGTAGTAGATATTAATTAACAGAGCAAGGTCGGTATGGAATTTGTAGAGGAAGGATCCACCTTTCAAACGCCAAAATTGTGAATGAAGTCTATGAATCAAATTTTAGATATAGCCGTGTGAAGTCGTAGTAGATATTAATTAACAGAGCAAGGTCGGTATGGAATTTGTAGAGGAAGGATCTACCTTTCAAACGCCAAAATTGTGAATCAAGTCTATGAGTGAAATTTTAGATATAGCCGTGTGAAGTCGTAGTAGATATTAATTAACAGAGCAAGGTCGGTATGGAATTTGTAGAGGAAGGATCCACCTTTCAAACGCCAAAATTGTGAATGAAGTCTATGAATCAAATTTTAGATATAGCCGTGTGAAGTCGTAGTAGATATTAATTAACAGAGCAAGGTCGGTATGGAATTTGTAGAGGAAGGATCCATCTTTCAAAAGCAAACATTGTGAATCAAGTCTATGAGTCAAATTTTAGATATAGTCGTGTGAAGTCGTTGTAGATATTAATTAACAGAGCAAGTTTGGTATGGAATTTGTAGAGGAAGGATCCACCTTTCAAATGCCAAAACTGTGAATCAAGTCTATGAGTCAAATTTTAGATATAGCCGTGTGAAGTCGTAGTAGATATTAATTAACAGAGCAAGGTCGGTATGGAATTTGTAGAGGAAGGATCCACCTTTCAAACGCCAAAATTGTGAATGAAGTCTATGAATCAAATTTTAGATATAGCCGTGTGAAGTCGTAGTAGATATTAATTAACAGAGCAAGGTCGGTATGGAATTTGTAGAGGAAGGATCCATCTTTTAAAAGCAAAAATTGTGAATCAAGTCTATGAGTCAAATTTTAGATATAGCCGTGTGAAGTCGTAGTAGATATTAATTAACAGAGCAAGGTCGGTATGGAATTTGTAGAGGAAGGATCCACCTTTCAAATGCCAAAACTGTGAATCAAGTCTATGAGTCAAATTTTAGATATAGCCGTGTGAAGTCGTAGTAGATATTAATTAACAGAGCAAGGTCGGTATGGAATTTGTAGAGGAAGGATCCACCTTTCAAACGCCAAAATTGTGAATGAAGTCTATGAATCAAATTTTAGATATAGCCGTGTGAAGTCGTAGTAGATATTAATTAACAGAGCAAGGTCGGTATGGAATTTGTAGAGGAAGGATCCATCTTTCAAAAGCAAAAATTGTGAATCAAGTCTATGAGTCAAATTTTAGATATAGTCGTGTGAAGTCGTTGTAGATATTAATTAACAGAGCAAGTTTGGTATGGAATTTGTAGAGGAAGGATCCACCTTTCAAATGCCAAAACTGTGAATCAAGTCTATGAGTCAAATTTTAGATATAGTCGTATGAAGTCGTAGTAGATATTAATTAACAGAACAACATCGGTATGGAATTTGTAGAGGAAGAATCCACCTTTCAAACGGCAAAATTGTGAATCAAGTCTATGAGTCAAATTTTAGATATAGCCGTGTGAAGTCGTAGTAGATATTAATTAACAGAGCAAGGTCGGTATGGAATTTGTAGAGGAAGGATCCACCTTTCAAACGCCAAAATTGTGAATGAAGTCTATGAATCAAATTTTAGATATAGCCGTGTGAAGTCGTTGTAGATATTAATTAACAGAGCAAGGTCGGTATGGAATTTGTAGAGGAAGGATCCATCTTTCAAAAGCAAAAATTGTGAATCAAGTCTATGAGTCAAATTTTAGATATAGTCGTGTGAAGTCGTTGTAGATATTAATTAACAGAGCAAGTTTGGTATGGAATTTGTAGAGGAAGGATCTACCTCTCAAACGCCAAAATAGTGAATCAAGTCTATGAGTCAAATTTTAGATATAGCCGTGTGAAGTCGTAGTAGATATTAATTAACAGAGCAAGGTCGGTATGGAATTTGTAGAGGAAGGATCCACCTTTCAAACGCCAAAATTGTGAATGAAGTCTATGAATCAAATTTTAGATATAGCCGTGTGAAGTCGTAGTAGATATTAATTAACAGAGCAAGGTCGGTATGGAATTTGTAGAGGAAGGATCCACCTTTCAAACGCCAAAATTGTGAATGAAGTCTATGAATCAAATTTTAGATAGAGCCGTGTGAAGTCGTAGTAGATATTAATTAACAGAGCAAGGTCGGTATGGAATTTGTAGAGGAAGGATCCATCTTTCAAAAGCAAACATTGTGAATCAAGTCTATGAGTCAAATTTTAGATATAGTCGTGTGAAGTCGTTGTAGATATTAATTAACAGAGCAAGTTTGGTATGGAATTTGTAGAGGAAGGATCCACCTTTCAAATGCCAAAATTGTGAATCAAGTCTATGAGTCAAATTTTAGATATAGTCGTATGAAGTCGTAGTAGATATTAATTAACAGAACAACATCGGTATGGAATTTGTAGAGGAAGGATCCACCTTTCAAACGCCAAAATTGTGAATGAAGTCTATGAATCAAATTTTAGATATAGCCGTGTGAAGTCGTAGTAGATATTAATTAACAGAGCAAGGTTGGTATGGAATTTGTAGAGGAAGGATCCATCTTTCAAAAGCAAAAATTGTGAATCAAGTCTATGAGTCAAATTTTAGATATAGTCGTGTGAAGTCGTTGTAGATATTAATTAACAGAGCAAGTTTGGTATGGAATTTGTAAAGGAAGGATCCACCTTTCAAATGCCAAAATTGTGAATCAAGTCTATGAGTCAAATTTTAGATATAGTCGTGTGAAGTCGTAGTAGATAATAATTAACAGAGCAAGGTCGGTATGGAATTTGTAGAGGAAGGATCTACCTTTTAAACGCCAAAATTGTGAATCAAGTCAACGAGTCAAATTTTAGATATAGCCGTGTGAAGTCGTAGTAGATATTAATTAACAGAGTAAGGTCGGTATGGAATTTGTAGAGGAAGGATCCACCTTTCAAACGCCAAAATTGTGATCAAGTCTATGAATCAAATTTTAGATATAGCCGTGTGAAGTCGTAGTAGATATTAATTAACAGAGCAAGGTTGGTATGGAATTTGTAGAGGAATGATCCACCTTTCAAACGCCAAAATTGTGAATCAAGTCTATGAGTCAAATTTTAGATATAGCCGTGTGAAGTCGTAGTAGATATTAATTAACAGAGCAAGGTCGGTATGGAATTTGTAGAGGAAGGATCCACCTTTCAAACGCCAAAATTGTGAATCAAGTCTATGAGTCAAATTTTAGATATAGCCGTGTGAAGTCGTAGTAGATATTAATTAACAGAGCAAGGTCGGTATGGAATTTGTAGAGGAAGGATCCACCTTTCAAACGCCAAAATTGTGAATGAAGTCTATGAATCAAATTTTAGATATAGCCGTGTGAAGTCGTAGTAGATATTAATTAACAGAGCAAGGTCGGTATGGAATTTGTAGAGGAAGGATCCATCTTTCAAAAGCAAACATTGTGAATCAAGTCTATGAGTCAAATTTTAGATATAGTCGTGTGAAGTCGTTGTAGATATTAATTAACAGAGCAAGTTTGGTATGGAATTTGTAGAGGAAGGATCCACCTTTCAAATGCCAAAATTGTGAATCAAGTCTATGAGTCAAATTTTAGATATAGTCGTATGAAGTCGTAGTAGATATTAATTAACAGAACAACATCGGTATGGAATTTGTAGAGGAAGGATCCACCTTTCAAACGCCAAAATTGTGAATGAAGTCTATGAATCAAATTTTAGATATAGCCGTGTGAAGTCGTAGTAGATATTAATTAACAGAGCAAGGTTGGTATGGAATTTGTAGAGGAAGGATCCATCTTTCAAAAGCAAAAATTGTGAATCAAGTCTATGAGTCAAATTTTAGATATAGTCGTGTGAAGTCGTTGTAGATATTAATTAACAGAGCAAGTTTGGTATGGAATTTGTAAAGGAAGGATCCACCTTTCAAATGCCAAAATTGTGAATCAAGTCTATGAGTCAAATTTTAGATATAGTCGTGTGAAGTCGTAGTAGATATTAATTAACAGAGCAAGGTCGGTATGGAATTTGTAGAGGAAGGATCTACCTTTTAAACGCCAAAATTGTGAATCAAGTCAACGAGTCAAATTTTAGATATAGCCGTGTGAAGTCGTAGTAGATATTAATTAACAGAGTAAGGTCGGTATGGAATTTGTAGAGGAAGGATCCACCTCTCAAACGCCAAAATTGTGATCAAGTCTATGAATCAAATTTTAGATATAGCCGTGTGAAGTCGTAGTAGATATTAATTAACAGAGCAAGGTTGGTATGGAATTTGTAGAGGAATGATCCACCTTTCAAACGCCAAAATTGTGAATCAAGTCTATGAGTCAAATTTTAGATATAGTCGTGTGAAGTCGTAGTAGATATACTAAAGATAAAGGAGACTAGTGGCAAATACGGCTATTTAGGTCTTGGTTATGTCAATGATTTCTGAGAATTTCATTTTCAAATCACGGGGATAAATAATGCAAATTACAGTTTACATTTACATGGCGCGACATTTTTGTGAAATTCGAACATATGGCCCAACCTTAACTTCAGTGGAGCCAATCCTAGAGATAAAGGAGACTAGTGGCAAATACGGTGTCAAATCATTGACATAAGCAAGACTTAAATAACCGTATTTGCCACTAGTCTCCTATATCTCTAGGATTGGCTTCACTGAAGTTAAGGTTTGACCATATGTTCCAATTTCACAAAAATATCGATTTGGTGTGATTTGCATTTTTTTATCCATATCATATGTAAATGGTTTTTACCAGGATCATTCACTTATTCTCTAGCTAATCGTACATACCACTAGTGGCTATTTATTTATAGTGTTAGTTCCATAAGGATTTTGCGTTACAACAATTTCGATATTGTTTTTATAAATGTCTCGAGGGTTCTGTTTAAATCCGTTCACATATAGAAATTATACACTCATATACCTTTTTATCACAAATTAATTTATATTTTTCCTAATTAAAATTTTTAAATTTATAATATTTTTATACTTTACCGTTTCTTTAAGATTTGACAAACAATTATAAAATTACTTTACTACTGTAATATTACTAAATTTATTAGTACTGTAATAAAACTATAATAATTTATAATAATATACTGGTAATACAACTACACAAAATAACTATTACATATTTTTCCATAGTGTACGTAACACTATTCATATTATATTTTTCGGGATGAGACTACACTTTTTCTAGACGTACATTTTTTCGGGATGACTACACTTTAGCGAAGAAACTTACCAAAAATTTCGGGCTGATATTTCGGGCCAGCTTCAGCGACTTCAACAGCCGATGTAAACGTACATGACTATCACCATTATGCAGCGATATATTTGTTACTCCCAGTAATTCTTGTTATTATCACTTGCATAAGATATAAGAAAAATAAGAAAAATAAGACATCATGCAGTTGCAGCCCAGCAGGTAGATCCACTTCCGGATGCATGATGGCCCGGGAATATGTTGAAAACACAACATGCAAATAATCAGTCTGCTGCACATCCGGATATAATTTAATTTTAATTTGCATACTAGAAATAGTTTTAGTGTTTACATAATATTTTTGTATTTCTTTATATCTACGTATAAACATTAAACTGCTTAGGCAGCAGTAAATTTTATATATATAAGAAATTTAAATGTAATGAAAAGTTAGAATAAAGTAAAAATTCAACAAAAGTGCACTTGTTCTTATTAATAGGCCTCACCAGTGGTAACCTATTAATAAGTATTCTCACAAGACATCATATATAGCTTATGCGAGTATAACCGCAAGCTGTCTAGTTGCAACATTTATCTATTTCCATTTCTTGACTAGGTTGTATTCAGTGACGGGACTATGATGACTTTGACACTAGCAATGTCTTGGACCATTCGTAGATCAAAAGGAGAAGAATATTTACCTTCCTCTGTCCAGCAGCAGATCAAATAACCAAATAGAGTCATGGTTTGGCCGGCAATATCATCAAAAGACTTTTCCCACTTTATGTAGTAAACGGGTTATTGAACTCGAATCAATATTTAACTGTTATACAATCACAACTGGTACCAACTATGAATGATAAATTGAATGGGGACGGAGTTTTTATCCATGACAAGGCTCCATGCCATACAGCAAAAAAGTCACCGAATATTTAAGGACTAACGGCATCCAAATCCATGATTGGCCAGCAAATAGGCCAGATATGAATCCCATCGAAAATATCTGGGATATTCTTAAAGAAAAATTAGCAGAAAAGAGCCCGCGCACCCAATTAGAATTGATCGAAACGACGAAAGAAGTCTAGGAAAATGAAGCCGACCTACTCACCAAAGCCAAAAATGCAATAAGTGAAATGCCCCGTAGGATAAAATATTCAAAAATGCTAAAGGGATGTTCAACAAGTATTAATAAATATAGGTATCATAAAAAATTTTAACTTTCATTTGAAAAAATAATTTTTTAAAGCAATAATCTTCCAAATATCTAAATGTGATAATAATTTGGCCACATCTGTAAATCGAAGTTTCGGATTTTTATATGGACTAGTTGATTTTTGGCAATGCTTTGGTAGATTAGGAAATGAGGCAGTTACGATTGATTGACATGCGGTCGTTCCTTCGGATGATTTGATTGATCGGAAGATGGTTTGGTGTTGGGTCTCGGAGTTTGCATTTGGGAATGGTGGTACCCCGGCCGACCCATTCCCGATTGCCCGTTTCCCTCGCGGTTACAATTGATGCAGTGTGGCAACAGAAAATTTTAAGAGGGACATCGCACTGCCACCAAAAATGATCTTTTCTCTGGCAGTTCCAACACTTTAATCTTGGAATATTATGAGATATTGAATTATGAGAATAAACAAACGTTCGTCTATGTGTAAATATCATATGATTTGTTTTGTCAAGTTATAACAATTAAATTTTTGTATAAAAGTTTGTTTACGGCGTATTGATAGCTTTATAGAAAATAATTGAAATGAAAAGTTGAATTAAAAATATAAATATAAAAATAATTTCAGTTAGGTTGAAACAAATGTATAGTTTAAAATTGTTAAATGCATAAACTTGTAGTCAAGAATTTTTTTTTTTAAGAGGGAAGGTATTATACTAGTATACAGGCCGATCAACAGGTGGCTATCATATACTACTTTGTTATGTACTACAAAAATGAACTACTTCCGTAATGGACACGTAATTGTTGTTGTATATTGAATTCGAGCGTAAACGCATGTATATTGTAAACTAGATAAAATAAAATAAAGTATAATTAGAAAACAGTGTTTTAATTAATAAAAGTGCAACGAGTATTATTACCAACGATACAACAGATGTCAAAGAAGCAGCTTCTTGTTCGTCTCTTTTCCCGTTTACCTATTTAACCGATTTTAAATGAGATTTCTTTTTTCAACAAATAATTTTTCGGTGAAGCAGCTCTGACACTAATAGAAATGAAATAAAAAAAATTAAGGCCATTTGAGAGATGTTGATTTTAGTTTAAATTTTGTTTTTGAGAGAACAGAATAAACAATTCAAAAACATTTGCGTTTAAATATAAAATAAAGTTTCAGATTAGTAATAAAAAAATTAATTACGACTTGTTTTGAAGCGTGAAGCAGTGTTTCTTATAAATCCCGTGTGCAATGTGTAAATGAATTTGATATGTTAATTGCTGTTGTTTTTGGATGTAGACACATGTATACATGTGGGGATGGTATGTATATGTTTGTGATTTATGTAATAAGCAATAAACTATACTTTTTTAATATACATTTTTTTTGTGTCAATTTAAGTCCAGTATACACAAATGTGTATGTAAATAAACTTAGTTCGTGGTGGCGTTTTTTTTTTCATGATTCTCATTCGTACACGATTTTTACGTACACACTAGTGATCGCGGGCCGGAAAAGGGATACACATATTTTGTAAATAAATAATATATGGTTCGACAGTATCGTTCGTGGCATTGTGTGTAAGTGAAGCGGAACATTTTCGTAAATATGAACAAAACAGTGGGCGGTGTCACACGGTACTTCAAAGTAGCAGCTTCATCTTCGTCTCTTTCCCCGTTTACCTGTAGGATCAGTTTTGATAGCGACCCATTTTGCAAGCAATTTTTTTCCGTGAAGCAGCAATAACCCATACAAAAATGAGATGGGAATTTCAGGGCCATTTTTTGCATGTGGGTTTTGGTTTGAAATTTGTTTTTGAGAGGGCATAGTGGAACAATGCAGGAAATTTGTGTCTTAACAAAGTCAGTATATAAATGGCTATGACATCATAAAAAAATAACGTTGAGTTGGTATTAGTGACAGGCAAGTTTTATTTTGATTGGACATATTTCTTTCTTATTAGTAACAAGGTATTTTAATTACACAAACCACCAAGACTCTAAGACACATATTAAAAATTGATGCCACTGAACCCGTTGCGTGTTTCCACACAGCAATGCCGCGTCCAGGATGTAGTTGATAAATGGGCGTTGGCGGTTTCCAATATTTTTCTTTATTTTGTCACAATACAAAAATTCGGTTTAATGGGATTTTTTCTTCAGCTGTTCACTCTTTCGCGTTATTTTTAAGAAGACCCTTTTTATTTTTCTAATTTTTTGATTACACAATTTTTTGTCTAAAAATATAGTGACATCTAGGTTTGAATATCTAAACGTAATTTGGTATAAATAATAGTACAATTTTCTCTTAATTTCTACTTAATCTAGTACATCATTATTTTTACGTTTTGAATCTGTCAGAAATATAATGTAAACAAACAAGTTTGAGAAAATATAATTCGCAATGGTAAGTTTGTGTCTACTTTATAATTAATTATACAATTCAATACAACAATCTAAATTTTCATTTTATGTTGCAGGTTAATTCCGGCATTTTAGACGAATATAATGATGATCCATTTGTACCAGACAAGTTAACATTGGGCATTGGTCAGATAAGTGTTGTGTTGTAATTTATTTATTCTTTGGATTCTTTTTGGTTTTTGTATTTCTAGGAACCGCTGTGAACATACTCCCCGCCGTGGACGACTCATGTCGTTCACCAATACAAAATGAAGGTACTTTAATCGTTGGACGTCACCGAGTTGTTTGCCACCGATCAAGTTATCATCCATGTTTTGAAGCCAGTTTGCCACTCTACGAATATACACCAAAAAGATTTGATTCATCACGATAAACAGCCTTTGACCCATGTTGAAAAATTGTCATCTTATATAACTAGATTTTTTTTGTTTGTTTGTTGTAAACAATTGACGAGTTATGGATTAACTCACTAGCAATTTGCATAGCTTTACAACGGGACGCTGTATAATATTCGTTGCTGTTTTTACCGTCGCCGCTCTCACCAAATCATCTTCACCGGGGTGCACCTTTATGATTCGACCAAGCGGCCATCTCGCTACGGGGATATGGTCTTCCTTTATCAGAACGATGTCACCAACCTTGGTGTTCTCGTGTTCTCTTCTCTATTTGTGACGCTGCTGCATATTATTCACATATTCAATGTGATATCGCTTCCAAAAGGTTTGTATTCTCGATTGTATCACCTTCCATCTAGTTAACCTGTTCTCTGGAGATTCGATGGCGAGTTCGG
The DNA here is from genome assembly GCA_947310385.1 of Nephrotoma appendiculata. Classification (NCBI taxonomy): domain Eukaryota; kingdom Metazoa; phylum Arthropoda; class Insecta; order Diptera; family Tipulidae; genus Nephrotoma; species Nephrotoma appendiculata. The sequence goes on from OX371223.1 coordinate 145,584,374, forward strand.
GAATAGACTCGGCAGATGAAGTTATTAGGAAATGGGCGGGTGTTAACGCAAGATAATCGTCATCGGTGGAGGTAGTACATAGTGGACGCGAGTTTAATACATTTTCTATCTGACAAAGTAAGGTTGTCATTTCTTCGAACGTCATGTTGATGTTACGTGTAGCCTTAAGTAAATGACCTTTCACGGATTTTACCGCCGCCTCCCACAATCAACCAAAATGAGGAGCTGCTGGGGGAATAAAACTCCATTGTATTCGATTTCGACTCAGGAGTTCCGATACTATGTAATCATCGTTGATGTTGCTTATTAATTTATAGGCTTTATCCAGAATACGTTTCGATCCTACGAAGTTCGACCCATTATCAGTGTAAATGCGTCTTGGCACTCCTCTCCTAGCTGTGAACCGTCGCAATGCTGCCAAAAATGCTTCGCTGGTCATGTCCGTTACACCCTCAATATGTATTGCTTTTATTGACAGACAAACGAAAATGCATATATAACCCTTAGTTGGTATGGTGTGACCTCTGCCTTTTCTCGCTTTTAAATATATAGGTCCCGCAAAGTCGATACCGGTGTTTTCAAACGGCCTGGTAAGGCTGATTCTCGTGTTTGGTAGATTTCCCATCAATTGCTTCGTGGTTGTGGCGGCATATTTCTTACAAACGACGCACTGGTTCAATAAATTACGTATTTTGCTGCGACCCTTAATTATCCAATATCTCTGCCTTATTAAACTTGCGGTTAAAGTGGGTCCAGAATGTAAATTTGAAATGTGTGTGTCCCATATTACTCTGGCCGTGAATATATGTTGCTGTGGGAGTATCATCGGGTGTTTTCCGTCGTAATCGTAATCCGCGTTCTGTAGACGGCCTCCCACCCTCAAAATGTCATCATCGTCGATGAATGGCGCTAGTGATAACAGTTTTGATTTCTCAGCAACTCTCCTGTGACACCGTAGACTTTTTATATCCGCTTCGAACATTTTTCGCTGTACCCACCTCACACATTCCATATTCGCATTTTCGATTTCTATCGCCGTTAGTTGGGATATTTTGTTCGTAGATCGATGTCGTTCAATTAGTTCTTGTCCCTTTGCAGTGAATTTGATCGCCTCTACATAGCGGAATACGTATGCTACAACTCTGAATATTTTTGATAAACGGGACCGTCTTTCAAATAATTTGGCCAACCAGGATTCATCTTCTTCTTTGGTCTCAGTATAAAATACATCACGTGATTTTGGCTTTCGATATTCCATCTCGACGACTTCATCTCTTACATGTTCCTTCTCGTTGCTCGTTGGCCACAACTCTTGCGGCTGGCTTAACCACTCTGGTCCTTTCCACCATTGTGTCAGGCTCGATAATTTTTCTGGAGTGACACCTCTGGAACCGTGATCTGCGGGATTATCCTTCGACTTAACGTGCGCCCAGTGTTTTCGAGGAATGCAGTCAAGTATTTCGCTCGTTCGATTGGCGATAAATGTCTTCCAATGCGCAGGGTGCGTAGAAAGCCACGACAATACTATCGTTGAGTCGGTCCACGCAAAATATTGTACGTCGCCCGTTAAGGTCCCCTTTACTGCTAATATCAATTTTGTCAGCAGATGAGCTGCACATAGCTCCAGCCGTGGTATGGAGATCTGCTTAATCGGGGCCACTTTCGTCTTGGACGTCAATAACTGGCTTGTGATCTCACCATTATCTTTCACCGTTCGAATGTAGATTGCTGCGCAGTAAGCCGCTTCACTCGCATCTGAAAATTCATGGATTTGGACCTTCCCGCTGTACTCTATTAATCTCGGTATAATAATTTTTTGAAAGTGTACGAATTGACCCCGTATTCTTCTATATTCTTCCTCCGTTTCAATTGGCAGTTTATCATCCCAGTTTACTTTGATGAGCCATAGTTTTTGGAACAAGATTTTCAGAAGGATTGTAGATGGAGATAAAAACTCAAGTGGATCGAACAGTCGCGAAAATTCCGATATTATTTTTCGTTTGTTAATCGCACCATCTCTCTCTGCCAGTACCTTAAACGTGAATGTATCCTTCCCTGGGTGCCACTGTAGGTCAAGAGTTTTGACCGTAGATAAGCTATCGTCGCCTATGTCACCTCCTCTCATCAATGTTGACGTTAACTTTTCTTTCACATTGGCGGCTTCCTTTATATCATTGCTGCCCGTCAAAAGGTCGTCTACATAAAAATCTCTTATAATGCGTTGTTTGATAGTATCTTCCTCTGAATCCTCGGCCATTTGCTGCAGCGTCCTAATTGCGAGGAATGCTGAGCAAGCGAGACCAAAGGTGACTCTGGTGAGATAATAATGTCTTAATTTGTCTCCTGGATTTTCACGCCATAATATCGTTTGGTAATGTTGATGCTCCTCTGATACGAAAACCTGCCGGTACATTTTTTCTATGTCGGCAACCAAAGCAATTTTGTGTGCTCGAAACCGTAATAGGATTTCCCATAATGTCGGCTGTATGGTAGGACCAACGATTAGTCTATCGTTTAACGAAATACCGTTAGACGACTTAGCCGAACCGTCGAATACCACTCTCAATTTCGTCGTATCACCATTTTCTTTCACTACAGCGTGGTGTGGTAAATAATAACATTCGGCGGCATTATAGGACGCCTGCGGCAGCTCACGCATATGTCCCAGACTTATGTACTCTCTAATCTGCTTTACATATGCGTCACGAAACATCGGATTAGATAAAAACTTGCGTTCGATCGATCGAAAACGGTTTGTTGCCATTTGAAGAGAATCCCCTAATTCTGTACAATCCCTTTTAAACGGCAGTTTGACAACGTATCGGCCATCGCCTCTTCTCTCGTGCGTCTTCACAAATAACTGTTCGCTTTCTTTATCTTCTTGACTCATTTTTTCGTTAGTGGGCACCTCTTCTATTTCCCAGAATCGCCGTAGGGTTTGATCTATCGTTGATGTGTCTTCGGTTTGAATTGTGAAAGCTTCAGTCGCCTCTGGATTGGATGTTCGCGGTTGACCTGAGATTATCCACCCAAACATTGTTTTGTTTAATATCATTGAGCCTCTTCGCTGTTGCTCACCTTTTAAGATCTCAAAAAACTTGTCCGCTCCGATCAATAAATCGATAGAACCCGGTATGTTAAAACGTGGATCCGCTAGTTCTAAGTCGTTTAGCATTGCTTCTCGGTCTAAACGAATCGTCGTTTTAGGAAGACATGTTGGAAAATGGTTAACTGCTCTTCGACATCATGTTTCCGGAAGTTAAGCCCGTGATTTTCGTGTTCGCCCTCTCTCGTTTCAGCCGTAGTCTCTGCGCACAAGCTTCCGTTATAAATGAGGATTGCGATCCCGAATCCAATAGCGCTCTGCACCTCTGCGGCTGCCCCGATCTGTCCTTCACCAATACAATCACCGTTGGTAGAATGGCTTGAAATGTTTGGATATTATTTTCGTAATTCACGGCAACATGAACACTCGATTCCGAAATCTCATTAGAGTTTGGCTTCGGCTTTTCCTCGTTATCGCTCATCGTACCTTTTGTTTGTTCGATATGCAATGTGACGTGATGTTTACGTCTACAAATACGGCACAAGAATTTTGATCTGCATACAACGGCCTGGTGTTTCGATGATAAACAATTGAAACATAGTTTCTTCTCTGCAACCAATTCCTTCCTCTTATCGATGGGCAAATCTAAGTATCTGCTGCATTTACTGATATAATGATCTCCTGAACACAATATGCACGGTATAACGGTTGTAGTTTCCGAAACCATCACTCCGACTCTTTTGGGCATTGCTTGCCTAGATCGTTGGGTGGAGCTGAGGCACTCTAAGGCATCGCTTCTTTTGCTTAAAAATCGAAAAAGACTTTCTAAAGATGGGTAACTTTCTGCGACGGACTCGTGTGCCCAGGCTTCCCTTGACTCATCGTCTAACTTATTTGCTAGTATGTATACTAACCAAGGGTCCCTTCTTTCCGCTTGTTCCCCCAGCACACGCAATCCCCGTATAACTTCGTCAGAGGTATCGACTAGCCGACGAAATGCCTTGGCAGAACTATGCTTTATTGATGGTTGCTCTATAAATTTTTTGAGCAAACTACAAATCACGTGCTTTGGTTTGTTATATCTTTCCTTTATTTTCTCCCATGCCTGCTCTTAGTTTGCCGCAGTTACCGTCAAGTGTTTTATTAACCCGAATGCATCGCCTTTTAGTACACCCTTCAAATATTGTAACTTATGTACTGGCGAAATGGTTTCATTTGTGTGTATGGATGCCTCGAACAGGTCTTTGAACGACGGAAACTCCGCATAATCTCCCGTGAATACTGGAATGTTCACCCGTGGTAACTTCACCTCAGCATCTCGCCTATTCAAACTTGATAATTCATTGATGAATTGTGACTGGTTCGCCATTAGATCTCCCATATTAATCTCGCTTTGATGTGCGTTTTCGACTTCATGTGATTTCTCATACTCGTACAGGGTTACTTTCATGTCAAAATATAGCCTCTCAATTTTATTTGCAATATCCAGCGAAGCATCACCAAATTCACCGCCCATCTTCGCTTCGATGTTTTGAAAATCTTGTAACGATGGCCCTATCTCGGTTCTCGTTCCCATCCCTGAAAAAAAAAAAAAATAATAATTTCCCTATCCAAATAATAATTGTTTTTCTACCCTGTCCTTCTCCTCCACGAGAAAAAGACTATAAATAAGCCGATTGTCAGTCAGTCGAGGTTGAACGTTTTTATTGAATATTTTGTTTACCACTTGTGCACCAAGTCTGTACAAAAGAAAAAAATATTAAAAAATTTAAAATTAAAATTTATATTGTGCCTCATAAAAAAAAATATATATAATTATATAAAATGAGTGGAAGTAGTGCTTATAGTTGAAGAATCCCTGTATAAAATTAAAATACAACCGATACGCGTGGGGATCGCGTAGTACATAGTAGTTATTTAATTCAAGTTTGTGATTTTGTGACGCTACGGCCTACCCAAATATTGTGTAGTAAATAGCGTAGTAAATAGTATAGCGATACGCTATAACCCAAGTTTAAAAACTAAATTAAAAAAAGGCCAGGTGTAATTCAGTGGGTAGCATTTTTGAGGCTATATCTGTACTATCTATCTGTGAAATTTGATAGGCAAGTGTAAAACGAACGGTTTGGTTTACGCGACCGCTAACCGCGATAATTCAAGCGGTACCAAATTCTAGTGTGGTACTGTGTTGATACGAACACATTATATATATAGCGAAAACCTAGTGATGATATTATAAGTAAGAAATTACGTTGGTTAAATTAAAAAAAAAAAAAAACTGCCTAAAGTGTTGGTAAAAGAAAATACCGCCAAAACCAAATTAAATAGAGAGTGTTATTGATTACGAAAAAAAAACAAACTGTATTATGAAATTATAAGTTAAGCTATAAAAAAAAAAACGAAAACATTCTCTATACTAATTACGTGCATAGTATTAGTGGTTTGTATGTACGTAACCATACACCACTGTTATACACCTTCGACGGTGGTTTATTACTTGATCATCATTATTTACGAAATTGGAATGGTACATATTATGTACTCCATTATCTATGTATAAATCTCTACAGTTCGCGATAACGATATTCGCATTACAGTTCGAAAACAAATATGCGGACACTAATTTGATGCGGAACCATACAATAGCACGGTAATTGGATTGGCGGGTGCAATTCATTCATGTATTTATTTGAACATTATATATTATTATAAATCTTTATATATTTATTATTATTCCATATATTATTATATTATATATTACTATTTACATTTATATTTATTTTTTTACATTATATTACAATTTACATATATATATTTATTATCTTTATAAAAAAAAAAAAAAAAAAAAAAAAAATACTTTTTTTTATATAAGGTAATTTCAAGTCCGGACTAAATGAGAAAAGAAAATTTTGCTAGCCTTAAGTTCAATTTAGATTTAGTTTTTTTTTGCATTTCTAGTTGTAAGCATTATATTTCATTTTATTTTTTTTGTGAACATTCAAGCTATGCGATTTGATTTTGGATTGTGCTAAATTAGAAACAATAAAGATCTTTCTTATGTACTATTTGTATATTAACCAAAATAATTTATCATTTTCTTATTTTTCTTACTTTTATATCTTCTGGCTCGGTTTTTTTTTGTAGGTTTCCTCTTTAATTTCTCTATATGTTTTGTTTATTTTTTTTATTTTTGTTTTTTTTGGTACAGATTTAGGTATGCAGAAATACCCTAATTACTAAGACCCTCTCTTAGGATGATGGAGGCAATCTAGGTGGACCTGTATGCTAGCGGATTCTTTGCATTCCTTCCCCTTAACAGCGGTATTCACGATTCCTGTAAGTTTTTGAAAACCCCCACGACATCCCCTGAGCTCAGCCGGCTACAATAACCGCTGCAAAAAACCTCTGCAGGAATATTCTGTCAACGCAACTTTCGTTGCGTTACAGTGGCGCCCAACTATATTAACGGCTATCCTTTTCCTATCACCTTATTTCCCTATCCTCAGTCTGAACTTTGATTAATTTAAATCATTTTTTTTTTCGCATATTCAATTAATTCCTATTCCAGTTCTCTTAAAGGGTACCTGTTTGATTTAGAACGTTTGAATGTGTTACATTTTTCTTATTCTAGTAATTTTTATTTTTTTTTATTTTTACCACTCATGTGATGAATTATATTATTCCTTGATTTCATTTGATATCAATTCGGCTTTATCCGCTTTAAAAGTGTTCGACTACCGTTTGCCTATCATTCTTGTTGTGAACGGAGTAATTTCAATTCAACAATTTCAACATTTTTTTCACTTTTTTCTTATACCTTCGTCCCCATTTTGTTTTAACATTGTTTGTAGTCGAAATATCTAACCATTTCCACTTTAAGTGTAGATTATTGTCAGCATGGCTCAACTTCAAGCATTGACCGTTATTTTTGGTTGATAACAAAAAAACCGTAAACATTGACTTCCCGATTTGGTTTGATTGTCTGATTTATGTATATGTTGTCAATCATAATATTGTTTAATTTCATTTACTTCCAGCTAAGTTAATTTACCTGTAGATGTAAATGATTGCGTTCCCATATTACCTTCATCCCTCCCTTGTTCCTTTCCCTACATGCAAAGAATCACATTTATCATTATATAATCAGATCCAGTAGTTCATTTATTTTGGTTTCATCATCTTAAGTATTCATAAACATTGAATTCAATAATAAAAATTTAAATTTATAGTTTGTTCTCGTATATTAATGACAAAGAAAAAATTAATCCTTAACGCAACCGGCGTAAACACATACACTCATATATATATTTTATCCGTAGCATAAAGCGCGGACATACCACGTTATATATCTTACATACATATTCAGCTATTTTATTTGTCATTTAGTTTGCAATTTTATCGAAATCCGTCCACATCGTGTTTTGACTAAAAATTACCGCAATTACTTCACCGCAGTTTCTAAAAATAATTAACAGACATATTGACGGTTAGTCTATTAGTTTTTTCTTTAAGGCAAGGAGAAGACTTGTAATTTGTGGTGTCCTATTTAGGTAGGGTTTTTTTTTTTTTTTTGAAGGAATATATTTTTTTTTCTACAATGGATATCTTACTATTGAAATCCGACGAGATTGAGGTCGAATATGAGGTACGAGGAATCTCATCTAGTTCATCTAATGCTCAGTATGAATTAATAAAAACAATAAATGAAGAAAAAGAAGGCACGGTGGCGGTTCCCCACAAGATGCATGGCAAAGCGAGTAAAAGGCCAGATACCGAAATCGAGAACTGTCGAACCAAACTAATTCGTTTGCAGTTAGACATACCGACTCTAAAAGATCTTTCGGAGGAGGCTAGGACCAATAAAGCTAAGGAAATTATTACCCGGTTGTTACACGTGCGTAGTCGATTAGAAAGAGCTACCCAGTCACAAACTTATCGGGAACATGCTGGTAAAGCATTGCAATCCTGTGAATCGTTACTCACATCCCTTAGTTACATCGAAGATCAAGACGATCTAAATGAATCAATTAAATCTGCAAGTCAGGTTGAGGTTGATAAATCTATTATACCTACTAATAATGTCGAATCTGATAATCTGCAGGACCCTGACAAGAATGTCAATACTTTGATAGAATATGTGGCCGCACACGGAACAAGCAAGATTAGTCCGACAGAGGGCGACGGCTCAAAAGATCTCGTTGCTGGAATAAAACCATCCGGTCCCGACCCTCTGTTGCTTAGCGTACTGGCTCAGGTAAATCAGCTTTCGACACAAATAGCCTTCCTGACTAAAAGACAGAACGACGTTCAGGCGAAACTTGATATTCAGGCCGCCTCCAGAGCCTCAACCGAAGGCATTTTTCCCCAAGGGTATGTTCAACAACCACCCCTCACCATTGGTACTAAGCAAGACCAACATAGTAGCGGAAGTGGTCCCGAAAATCAAAATACGGTTCCCCCCTTAACGAGTAACCCTCCGCCGTACGTCCATAACGTGAATGATCGACGCCAACTATCTCGTAGTGGCCTATCTTACCACGGATCTCCTCTAGATATTACGGTGGAAATGTTTTTTTTCCAGTTGGAAACGTTTGGTTCAGCCATGCGTCTCCCTCCTGAAACATTAATGTTAGAGATGAGTACAGTTCTAAAGGGAGTAGCCCTCCAATGGTATTGGACATATAGGAGACACAATCCTGCCGCGTCTTGGCATGATCTAAAGCGAGATTTCACCGAAAGATTCAAAGATCGTAGAACGAACCTTGAGATTCGTCGAGCCGTGGAAGCAAGGAAGCAGAAATCTGACGAGAGCTTCCTTGACTTTTATCACGAAGTGTGGAGACTGACGCTTCAATGCCACACACCATATAGTGATGAAGAATTAATACAAATATTGATAATGAACATGAAACCTGCTCTTCAATATCATTTGACCGATAGACATTTCCTGAGCATTAACGATTTAATAAAAAGTTGCATTTCATGGGAAGACACTTTCAAACGACTCCGAATTCCAACAGATCATATACCGAACCCGAAGAGGGTAATTAATGAGTTAGGCAGTCCAATTCACCTAAGTGCCAACGAAGGTGTGTGGCTAAACCAAGCGGGTAGCGCATATAATTCCGAACCGAACAATTCAAGATCTCATTCAATATCCGTTCTTCAGCATCCGCCCTCAACATCCGGAAAACATGTCTCATTTCAGGTTGACACCTCAGCGGCGAAACCCGGCCGTTCTACCTCGACGAGTTACGTAATATGTTTCAACTGCGATGATATTGGTCATACATTCATAGACTGCCCCATCGCCCCAAGCGGAATATTCTGTTATCGATGTGGGCTTAAAGGTACCATTTCCTCGAGATGTATGAGATGTTCGGAAAACTCTGCGAGGGGTTCATGGAGATCGGGAAGCCAGGGACCACCGAAGCCAACATTTTCCCGAATCTCACGAGAAGACACGGCCAGCAACACCGATCCGGAATTAACCCGGATTCATTCCACGAAGCCACCTGTGTAAGTCCTTCTACAAACATTTTACCTTCTCGTTTAGTTCCTACCGTTGACTCGTCACTTCAATTAAATCCGCCTGCCTCATTACACTGCTCATCTAAAAAAACGGTCAATACTCCCCAATCAGTTTCTCGTACACGCCGAATAGAGAGATCAAAACAGTATTGGTCCAAGAGGAAAACAAGTAGATCCTTAATCGTCTCTTCTATTATTTGTTCCAAAACTGGTGACATACGACCTTTCGCGCTAGTTACCGTTAACAATGTGTCGTATAAAGGCCTTTTAGACAGTGGGGCCAGTATAAGTGTGTTGGGTAAGGGATCCGAAAGTTTTTTGAAAAACTCTTCCCCTAATTTTCATAATTTCCCCTCATTTGTAAACACTGCTAGTGGACACCCGGAACGAGTGTTTGGTTACGTCAATGCGCTGATCAAATTTAATGGACAATCCCACAGTATGAGGTTGTACATCGTCCCTTCCTTAGAACAGCCACTTTACTTGGGCGTGGATTTCTGGAATCTGTTTGGAATCTCTCCGAAGATTTCGGAGCTAACAATGCAATCTCCTACTAGTTTGTTGTCCGAAAATGACACTTGTACAGTTTATCACGAACTGAACCCTGAAAATCACGATAGGTTACAACGGATTATAGAAACATTCCCTTCTAGTGCTAAATTAGGATTGGGTCGAACTACGTTGCTATCCCATTCTATTGATGTCGGAACGGCTAAAGCGGTAAAACAACGACATTATGCGGTGTCGCCGGCTATTCAAAAATTAATATATGCGGAGCTAGACAGAATGTTGTCACTGGGTGTGATTGAGCAGAGTCAGAGCTCGTGGTGCTCTCCAATCACTCTGGTGCGGAAGGCTAACGGTAAAGCAAGGTTGTGCCTGGATGCCCGTGAATTGAACAAGGTGACGGTCAGAGACGCTTACCCGCTGCCTATCATCAATGGACTGTTGGGTCGTTTGGATCAAACCCGATATATTTCCACTATTGATCTCAAAGACGCCTTTTGGCAGATCCCACTCGACCCTCAGTCCAGAGATAAGACAGCGTTCACCGTCCCTGGCCGGCCCTTGTACCAATTCACGGTCATGCCATTTGGCTTGTGCAACGCACCACAGACCCTATGCCGCCTAATGCATCAGGTGATTCCACATCAACTTCATAATCACGTGTTCGTGTACCTCGACGACCTCTTGGTTACGTCCTCTTCTTTAGAAGAACATTTCCAATTATTAGAAGAAGTTGCACGCCTATTAAAATTAGCTGGTCTTACTATCAATACCACCAAGAGTAAATTTCTGTTGAAGGAAGTTAATTATCTCGGATATGTAATTGGAAATGGTGGCATTCGCACAAACCCCGACAAGTGCAAGGCAATCTTGGACTTTCCAACTCCAAAAACCCCAAAACAGATTCGCCGCTTTCTAGGTATGTGCGGGTGGTACCGCCGGTTTATTAAAAACTTTGCGTCGGTGGCAGCTCCTCTAACAGATCTCACGGGCAAGAAAGCTAAAACTAAGTGGTCCCCCGCCGCCGAAAACGCTTTCAGCTTATTGAAATCTGCATTGGTTTCAGCCCCCGTACTGACTACTCCCAATTACAGCCGGCCGTTCTATATTCAGTGTGACGCCAGTTCCGTGGGCGTGGGCAGCGTTCTTTTCCAAACGGATGATGAAGGTGCTGAGCGTCCTATCGAATTTATTTCACAGAAACTGAACGCTGCTCAACGGAATTACTCCGTCACGGAGCTTGAATGTTACGCCGCGGTATTGAGCGTCCGTAAATTTAGACCTTATATAGAAGGGTATCCCTTTATTATTTATACGGACCATGCAAGCCTGCGTGGGCTAATGACGCAAAAAGATTTGTCGGGCCGACTCGCGAGATGGAGCCTGAAGCTACAGGGCATGGATTTCCAAATTGGTTATCGTAAGGGGTCTTTAAATATAGTACCGGATGCGCTGTCCCGAGCCTTCTGCGATGAAATTCCATTACCAGGAAAGGGTAGTTTAACTATCGACTTCTCACCATCTATTTCGACCGTAACCTTCGCGGATGTACCGATGTTACCCTTAGATCTCAATTCTCCCGCCTTCCTGGATGATGAGTACGTTAGGCAAATTAATTATGTTAAACAGTTAGCGGATAATCCCAACAACTTAATGGTAAAAGATGATAAGCTCCTAATATCTCTTTCCTACGGATCGCGGTATTGCGATTCAGATGTAACCGACTGGAAGCTGGTTATCCCGCCCTCATTGACAGAAAATCTAATTGCGCAGGCGCATATTCCCCCCACGTCAGGGCACTTGGGTATAACCAAAACCCTCGAAAAACTTCAACGGCAATTTTATTGGCCTCGTATGTCGGTCGATGTAAAAAAATTCATCGCCAAATGTGTTAAGTGCAAAATGAATAAGCCAGTAAATTTTTCCACTCGACCACAAATGGGTACTCAAGTAGAATCATCCAGGCCATTTCAACGACTGTACGTCGATTTTTTAGGACCTTATCCTCGCTCTAAACGGGGAAATTGTTACATTGTGGTTGTGCTTGATCATTTCTCGAAATTTATTTTGGTTAAACCATTGCGAGAGGCATCTGCATCTCAGTTATGCGCATTTTTAGAAAATGAAATTTTTCTGATTTTTTCCGTTCCCGAGCATATTACAACCGATAATGGCAGACAGTTTCTTTCGAAATTATTTAAAGAACTACTTGACAAATACAAAATCTTACACGTTCGCACGCCGGTTTACTCCCCGCAAAGTAATGCGTCGGAGCGCGTGAATCGCACATTATTAGCCTCTATTCGTTCTTACCTAAATGATCACGACCACACCGAATGGGACAAACACCTGTATGAGGTGGCAGCAGCTCTCCGGAATGTGATACACGAAACAACCAAATACTCGCCTCACTACGTCGTATTTGGTCAACACATGACTCTGCACGGCTCGGATTATCGCCTGCGGCAGCTGTTATTTGGGGATTCTAATGAAATCCAAATCATGACGAAATCCGATAGATTAAATTTGGTTAGAGACAATATAGTTCACTACATGAAAGTTGCCTACGAACGTAACGCCCGACACTATAACCTACGAAGTCGGTGTCGCAGTTTCCAACCCGGACAACCAGTGTTTGTTAGAGCTTTTGCCCAAAGTGACGCGGTCAATAAATTTTCGGCCAAATTAACGTCCAAATTTATACCGGCCATTATAGACTCAAAACTTGGAAATGTTGCTTATGTTCTCAAGAAAATGGATGGAAAACTATTAGGAACCTATCATGCAAAGGATATTAAAGCCTAATATTCTACTACCCTAACCATCCTTATGACTTTATTCTTCCATAGAATTGCCCGGCTATATGAGACTTTTCTCGGGCGTGCGTCGTCCCCACGTTTGTAACGATGGCCCTATCTCGGTTCTCGTTCCCATCCCTGAAAAAAAAAAAAAAATAATAATTTCCCTATCCAAATAATAATTGTTTTTCTACCCTGTCCTTCTCCTCCACGAGAAAAAGACTATAAATAAGCCGATTGTCAGTCAGTCGAGGTTGAACGTTTTTATTGAATATTTTGTTTACCACTTGTGCACCAAGTCTGTACAAAAGAAAAAAATATTAAAAAATTTAAAATTAAAATTTATATTGTGCCTCATAAAAAAAAATATATATAATTATATAAAATGAGTGGAAGTAGTGCTTATAGTTGAAGAATCCCTGTATAAAATTAAAATACAACCGATACGCGTGGGGATCGCGTAGTACATAGTAGTTATTTAATTCAAGTTTGTGATTTTGTGACGCTACGGCCTACCCAAATATTGTGTAGTAAATAGCGTAGTAAATAGTATAGCGATACGCTATAACCCAAGTTTAAAAACTAAATTAAAAAAAGGCCAGGTGTAATTCAGTGGGTAGCATTTTTGAGGCTATATCTGTACTATCTATCTGTGAAATTTGATAGGCAAGTGTAAAACGAACGGTTTGGTTTACGCGACCGCTAACCGCGATAATTCAAGCGGTACCAAATTCTAGTGTGGTACTGTGTTGATACGAACACATTATATATATAGCGAAAACCTAGTGATGATATTATAAGTAAGAAATTACGTTGGTTAAATTAAAAAAAAAAAAAAAACTGCCTAAAGTGTTGGTAAAAGAAAATACCGCCAAAACCAAATTAAATAGAGAGTGTTATTGATTACGAAAAAAAAACAAACTGTATTATGAAATTATAAGTTAAGCTATAAAAAAAAAAACGAAAACATTCTCTATACTAATTACGTGCATAGTATTAGTGGTTTGTATGTACGTAACCATACACCACTGTTATACACCTTCGACGGTGGTTTATTACTTGATCATCATTATTTACGAAATTGGAATGGTACATATTATGTACTCCATTATCTATGTATAAATCTCTACAGTTCGCGATAACGATATTCGCATTACAGTTCGAAAACAAATATGCGGACACTAATTTGATGCGGAACCATACAATAGCACGGTAATTGGATTGGCGGGTGCAATTCATTCATGTATTTATTTGAACATTATATATTATTATAAATCTTTATATATTTATTATTATTCCATATATTATTATATTATATATTACTATTTACATTTATATTTATTTTTTTACATTATATTACAATTTACATATATATATTTATTATCTTTATAAAAAAAAAAAAAAAAAAAAAAAAAAATACTTTTTTTTATATAAGGTAATTTCAAGTCCGGACTAAATGAGAAAAGAAAATTTTGCTAGCCTTAAGTTCAATTTAGATTTAGTTTTTTTTTGCATTTCTAGTTGTAAGCATTATATTTCATTTTATTTTTTTTGTGAACATTCAAGCTATGCGATTTGATTTTGGATTGTGCTAAATTAGAAACAATAAAGATCTTTCTTATGTACTATTTGTATATTAACCAAAATAATTTATCATTTTCTTATTTTTCTTACTTTTATATCTTCTGGCTCGGTTTTTTTTTGTAGGTTTCCTCTTTAATTTCTCTATATGTTTTGTTTATTTTTTTTATTTTTGTTTTTTTTGGTACAGATTTAGGTATGCAGAAATACCCTAATTACTAAGACCCTCTCTTAGGATGATGGAGGCAATCTAGGTGGACCTGTATGCTAGCGGATTCTTTGCATTCCTTCCCCTTAACAGCGGTATTCACGATTCCTGTAAGTTTTTGAAAACCCCCACGACATCCCCTGAGCTCAGCCGGCTACAATAACCGCTGCAAAAAACCTCTGCAGGAATATTCTGTCAACGCAACTTTCGTTGCGTTACAATCTTTCCACTCATCACTTATCATTGCTAGACCGGTTTTCACTTCAGTAATTTTTATATTTTGGCCGAGCCTGGCGACCTTGTCTTTGACGGCTTCTAAATTTTTTACAATCCGCTTTAGCGCACGTGTTTCAGCCATTTTGTTTAAAAATATTGGAATTTTCCACACTTAATTTCACTGTTTCACTGTCTGTTTAATCACTCGTCTTATACGATATTTAATGCGTATCCCGTAATGCAACTCGCTACGATTGTTACTTGGGACAAACTTTCACTTTCTCGATAAGTACTCAGGTTTTTACTCACGGTTTTGCCTATCCGGCTCGAAGGACCATATGTTGCCACTGAACCCGTTGCGTGTTTCCACACAGCAATGCCGCGTCCAGGATGTAGTTGATAAATGGGCGTTGGCGGTTTCCAATATTTTTCTTTATTTTGTCACAATACAAAAATTCGGTTTAATGGGATTTTTTCTTCAGCTGTTCACTCTTTCGCGTTATTTTTAAGAAGACCCTTTTTATTTTTCTAATTTTTTGATTACACAATTTTTTGTCTAAAAATATAGTGACATCTAGGTTTGAATATCTAAACGTAATTTGGTATAAATAATAGTACAATTTTCTCTTAATTTCTACTTAATCTAGTACATCATTATTTTTACGTTTTGAATCTGTCAGAAATATAATGTAAACAAACAAGTTTGAGAAAATATAATTCGCAATGGTAAGTTTGTGTCTTTTATAATTAATTATACAATTCAATACAACAATCTAAATTTTCCTTTTATGTTGCAGGTTAATTCCGGGCATTTTAGACGAATATAATGATGATCCATTTGTACCAGACAAGTTAACATTGGGCATTGGTCAGATAAGTGTTGTGTTGTAATTTATTTATTCTTTGGATTCTTTTTGGTTTTTGTATTTCTAGGAACCGCTGTGAACAAAAATATTTTATAAATTTAACGAATTCATTTATTTTTAATAACAAAACAAAAATATAATATCAACATTTATAATACGTATACGTTTTGCATATACCCTTTCAATTTCACTTATTTATTTCAGAGAAATTATAAATAATCAAAATTAAACTGCGATCCAAAGTTCCAAAGCTCGGCAGGAATAGGGTTAAATACTTAAGTTTTAATTATGAGTTTTCAATGACATGTTAGTTGCTGACAGTAAAGATTAGAATCAATCGTTTGGCCCGATGGCAGCACCTCATAATGCACGATTCCTTTCTTATCCCACCAAACGCACAGCATTACCTTTCTTGGCGTCAATCCTAGCTTTGATACTGTCTGGGAAGCTTCACCTCGTTTCGTCTATGATCTTTTTCGCACAACGTTGTGGTATCTTCTCCACTTTTGTATTACCAGTAATCATTCGTTTTAAAAATTGCTCGATTTCTTTCCGTTTCAGAAGCGTTTCGCAGATATAAATCCAGTTCATTAAATTTTTAACTGTTTACTCATGGCGAAGATGACAGGCCATATGCTCAGGTCATGATCTGGGATAAACAATATTTTGGTTTGCTTGATAGCGGGGCAAATATATCAGTCCTAGGTAAAGGTTCGGAGCATTATTTAAATTCGCCAAAAATTAAATTTGTTAATTTCCCTACCACCGTTCGAACAGCAAATGGAAATAAAGCATCCATTTTGGGCTATATAAAAGCAAACGTGACCTTTGCAGGAAAAACTTGTAGCGTTGTTTTGCACATATCTCCAAACCTTAGTCAACAGCTATACTTAGGCATTGATTTCTGGCGTTTATTTGGATTACCAATATCTTATAACAAAAATACCAATTCGGATACTATATTAATGCGTGAACCGAATGCCATTTCAGAGTTGGATGTTAATTTTCCAGAAAAAGAGTTGTTCCTAAAACACGAATTAACTTCCGAGCAGCAATTAATAGTACGGAACGCAATTGAACAATTCCCGTCTTCTTCTGTTGTTGGGTTGGGCAAAACCGATTTAGTCAAACACACTATCGACGTAGGGAACGCTAAGCCCATAAAACAGCGATACTACTCTGTATCCCCAGCCGTACAAGCAGACATCTACAAGGAGATTGACCGGATGTTGTCCTTAGGTGTTATTGAGGAGAGCAGTAGTTCGTGGAGCTCACCCGTCACAAGAGTTCTCAAGTCGAATGGTAAAATCCGCCTATGTCTGGACGCAAGAAAGGTCATTGAGGTGACGGTGAAGGATGCGTATCCTTTACCCATCATCGAGGGTTTGCTGGGGCGTCTAAACAAGACTCGCTATATAACGAGTTTAGATCTTAAGGACGCCTTCTGGCAAATTCCTTTAGATGAGGGGTCAAGGGATAAGACAGCCTTCACCGTCCCCGGCCGACCGTTATACCAGTTTACGGTCATGCCATTCGGCTTGTGTAACGCGCCACAAACGATGTGTCGTTTAATGCATCGGGTGATACCGCATGAACTACATGCACAAATCTTTGTTTACCTGGACGACCTTCTGATAACCAGTGAAACTTTCAAAGAGCATGTCGAACTCCTACACAAAGTCGCAAATCTGCTAAAACGCGCTAATTTATCGATAAACGTTGACAAAAGTAAATTCCTTCTAAAGGAAATTAAATATTTGGGGTACATAGTAGGTGACGGCGTTCTAAAGGTGGACCCAGAAAAGGTTTCAGCGATTTCATCGTGTCCAAAACCCAAAACAATTCGGCAAATACGAAGGTTCCTCGGTATTACGGGTTGGTATCGAAGGTTCATCTCGCGCTACCAGGAAATTGCAGAACCTTTAACACGACTACTTAAAAAGCGAACTAAATTTGTTTGGTCTGAGGAAGTCGATAAAGCATTCAAACAATTAAAGGAAGCTTTATGTACGGCATCAGTTTTGACTAATCCGGACTATACGAGTCCATTCTTCATCCAATGTGATGCATCAAGTACAGGCGTGGGTGGCGTACTGTTTCAAAAGAGCTCCAGCGGCGATGAGCGTCCCGTTGCCTACTTTTCGAAAAAACTCAACGCAGCACAGCGAAACTATAGCACTACCGAACTCGAGTGTTTCGCGGCTGTGTTGAGTCTTAAGAAATTCAGGCAATACGTGGAAGGATTCCCTTTTACCATAATCACGGATCACTCAAGTTTGAAGTGGTTAATGGGACAGAGGGATCTTTCTGGACGCCTTGCCCGCTGGAGTCTCAAATTACAAGGATTCAACTTTAATATTGAATATCGCCGAGGAAAAGATAATGTCGTTCCCGACGCCCTGTCTCGAAACTTCGCAGAGGAGATACTGAATTATACAGATAAGTCATATACCGATGCACCTCGATTTAAATTCCCATCATTTCGAAAACGACTCCGAATACAAACAAATGAGAGAAAATATTCTGAGCTCACCTGATAAAGTCCAAAATATGTGCGTTCTAGAAAATAAAGTGTATATCAGAATTGCCGACAACAAGGATGATATCGAAAGTTCTGACATTCCTTTGTGGAAAGTTTACGTCCCTAAACCCCTCGTGAATGGCTTAGTAAGAGCAGCGCATATTCCACCAACTTCTGCTCATCTTGGCATTCATAAAACTGTAACGGGACCAGTTTTGAAAATGACCCGTTAGCAGAAATTTGTACCTTCAGAAGTTTCGGTGAACGGTCGATTGCGTCGGCTAATGCTCAGGAGCTTGGGGTGGGTTTTCCGAAACATAAAGATACCTCGAATGACCGTATAACAAAACTATTTTAAGAAGTTAACCAGCCAATTCCATTCAATTCACGCCGTTCTACCTACCTGGATCTCATTCTCACCGCTTCTTGCGTTATTCACTCCATAGTAAATTTGTTAACTTATACCCAAACTTATATGCCGCTTATATGCTGTGCTGTCTTTGTATTACAAACTATCGGTTATACCTAGGTGTTTAAAATGATACCTGCAGCACCTGTAAAATAAAAAAGGAATCATTTTGATTTAATAACACTTTAGATTTAAGAAAAATACGCACCAATTTGTTTATGTCGAAAACAATCATTTTGACATTTGACATTGCAAATGTAGTCTACACAAATTTATACGTGCGTAAAAAATGAGTGCGTTTGATGATTGATGATTTTTTACTTTCACGACATCTATACATAAAATTTATTGTACTGATGAACCATAAATCACTACCAAGGTAGAAAAAAATATTTTTTGTAATGAGTAGTTGTAATCGTGCCGCAGTGCAAATAACTAGTAAAAAAAAAAATAAATTTAAAACAAACTGTTGTGTTGTCAAATTTTACTAAGTGCTCTTTATTGTACTCTTCTTAATTACCATTGCATCGGACGAAGTTGGTGTTTATATCGACCAATTTTGGAAGGCGTCCGTTTTGCAAGTTTGTGATTCTGTCCCACTTAACTTACCTGTGGAGGAAGACTGTTCGTGATTAACGTTTATACCTACCGGAATCCTGCGACGTTTCTCAACCTGTAAAGCATCCATCAATCAACATGTCAACCTAAAAGGAAAGTTAGACTAATAATTATATTAACTTACCAAAAGTCGTCAACCGGGAATATTATAAGAGGAATTAATTAGTTATCCATTTGAGTACTGTAATATTCATTTACTAGTTGTTTACTATTTTGAATGTAGACGTGTCTACGTCACATCATTAACCTAAATGGATATGCAAACTAAATATTATTGAGATTATTATACTCACCATTTGCATTATATCCAAGAATATGTCTCCAATCCTAAAATTAAGATAATATGTTTAAATAATAGTATTTATCGATTGTATAATAATTTAAGTTATATGTACTTACTTTTTAAGACAAAATGTAAACATTCTGCCATTTTTCACTAAACGTCATCTGTCCCAAAACACAAAACAACAAAAGTAATAGAAGTTTTGGTTGCGTTTAGGTTTCACACTTTTAGTATCCCAAGTATTTTTATTTCCGATAATTTCGGCATTTTTCTGACATTTTGATGAAATCATCACCGACTTTTGTCATCAAAAGTGTCCGAAATATTAAAATCTTTCCTATGAATGTTGTCGCGAAAACTCGGACAAATGATGAATTTGAATAAACAAAAACTTGTGCATGTGTGAGTGCGCACGTGCTTTCAAATGGAGGGGCTTATGTGGATTAATATTATGACGCGATTATATTTTTAAGGAAATAAAACAAAACGATATTTTAGATTAATATTCAAGATTTTTTATTTGAAATATGTATATTTGTTTTATTAAATCACAATACAACACAAATTTTATCAACAAAAATTATTATTAACTTCTAGAACTATTTTTTTAACACTTTTGTATATTTTATTTTAATTATTAAAAAAATAAAAGTTTCACTTTACACAGATAATGGCGTCGCAAACAAGAATGATTTTTATATCGTGTACATTATTTTATTCTCACCAACACAAGAAATCCAAAATGTCCAACTTTTTCCGACAACTACGTCATATTTTCGGAAAAGATCTAGTACATTAATATTTTTTTCCGTTTTGTTATACTTGGGATGCGCTCATAAAATTACACGCATGCTGGGTAATTTTTAGTATACAAATAAAATTATGTAATAAGAAAATTAAAAAGTAAAAGTCGTTTCAAAAGGGGAACGCGAAGCCAAGCAGAAACTCTTAATTATAAAAACACGAAATGGCGAACGTATAAAAAATTAAAATAAGAAACTAAATGTTATTAAATTTAAATAATTAAATCTTGTTAAAATTAACTAAGTGTTTAAATAAAGCTGATTCATTATTCATCATTGCGTTACGATATTATTAGTTCATTATACGTAATGATCCTTCGAGTATAAATAACAAAGTAATCGCAGCATAAGCAATCGCATCCTTCGAGATAAACAACAAAGTAACCGCAGTATAAACAACCGCAAACTGGTCCTTCTAGTACGCATGCACAAATCTGCAGGTCCTTCGAGTTAGCACGCACAGAGACAGTCTTTATTTTTCTCGAATTATAAGTTTTAATCGGAGCCACGATTATAATTAAATTTTGTATTTAATTTTTTCTTCTAAATTAAATCTTTCTGCTAATTTTACATATTTTAGGTACATGGAAATATTTCGAAACTAGCTATTTATACATGTTTCCGTTCTTAATATTAAAATTTTAGTAACTTGCATTTTTCTATGATAAATAATTTTTAATATGATACCTTAATATACAATTGTATGATGAACCCTATTGTTTGTTGTTGTTGTATGTCGTTTCCGGACATATACCAGGCGTAAATGCCCAACTCTGCCCACACGTGCGTTTAGAAATTCTCAAGCAATAATTTTAATATACTGTGAGGCTTGTTTGGGCAATAAATTTTCCATGGAAACATTTCATGCTCTCAGAAGCTAAATAAATTATTAACACCCATTCATTTGTGTGGGTTCATTTCCTTATGACTCTCCAAATTATCCTTATTCTAAAATATTTTAATTAAAATGTAAATAATTGAAATCAATTTCATTTCATTTCCTGTGTAAAATGCTATCCAATAAAACTTAACAATTTTTCATTTTGTTTTTTCTCGACTTTTTCTTGATTTTCTGAAAATCGAAACCTTTTTGTATATTTTCGTTGCCCTTCACTCCATCTGTTGAGGATAACTCAACTATTTGATGAAAAATAATGAAAAACTAATATAATTATTTATGTTGTTTGTGGATACGAAAGTATTCGGAGAACTACCTAGGGTTTGAATGGGTGGTGCAGAAAAAAAAGAACTGGTCAATTTACGAGGGTATGTAGCCGGGGATGTTTTGGACATCCGCATCAGGCTAAGAATTGTTTCAATTAAATACATGAGTAAATTTTAGGTGATCTAGTCAATTATTTATATCCTTTTTTTCTAAATTCGGAAGATAAAGGCAAAAGCGGAAGGATAATAATAGTATTAGGCCCTATATATATGCTTATGTATATGTGATACAAAAACACTAGCACATAAAGTATGTTCAGTACAATATAAAAGATCCAAATTATGATAGAAAATAAGAAGTTTTTGTGCGTTACCTAAATTTTGTTTACCGTAAATAGGAAATTATATAGTGCGACGTTTAACTACATTTTTGGATATGGCACGAGACCGATTAGATAAGGGGCCTTTGCATATTGTATATACGAGCAATATAAAACATGTAATGTTTTATTTTATGATATGATAATTTATTTAAGCGAGCGAAACGAATTGGAAAATACGCATACACGCTTGGGACGGGGGGGAACTCTTTTTGTGAAACCAACTTAGGTAATAAAATTATTTTATCGAGAGAATGTTTGTCGATTAAATATGCTATGGTTTTTTTACTATATAGATTGCTGACCTAATTACAATATTTTATGTTCTTCCTTCCGGTGTTTAATGTTAATGAACAGATGCCATCAATATTTTACAAATAGCCGGTTTTAAAGGAAAGAGTTTAGTTTGCGGTTGGAAAATTTAATGTAAATTAGTTTGAAATAACAACAGAAGCGGGCTTCTTTAAATTATTTCGTTTCGTGACAACTGTTCGAAACAAATCTATAGTGCGGACAATGTACAATTTATTGGAGTATTGTGCGCAATTTAACCAGAAAAAAATTCTATGTACCTACAAATAATTGGAGTCCATACACAAAACACAGTTTACTAAAAAACTGATTTAATTTTTTAACTCCCGTTGGTACTGTTCATGTTTCCCAGCTGGTTTCTTAATTGGCTCGGTGACGTATTCCATCTTTAGGTTCCAGCACTATATTTTGAAAGCATTTTACCATTTGAACGTTAGTCTGCTGGGCAGAACCCGAAAGTTGGATACTATAGGTCCACATTGGATTTATCACTTGCCTGTACCGATTGCCCACACTGGAGCTGGATTGCCCACCGGTGAGCGTATATTTCTCAAAATTTTTTACAAATCGATGATGTGTTCTTCTCTTTGAGCATTGAGAGCTCTAATTGACTTAAAACCTCTGACGTCCTGTTAGTCATAAAAGTTTTTCATCTAGCTGGATGACTGGATAGCCACATCAAAACGATTTTAGAATCTGTCCAGCCATAACATTTCTCCGGCTGCTTTAGGGTTTCTTTCACTAACGACAGAAGTTTAGTTAATAATTGCGCATCACATAGCTCGAGCCTGGGTAGGGACTCGTGCTTAATGGGTGCCACTTTGGTTTTCGATGCCATATTAAACTTACAGTAACAGAACCTTTCACATGAACTGTTCTGCAATACACTATGGCACTGTATGCCTTTTCACTTGTATCGGAAAATCCGTGCAACTCTATTCTGCTGTCCCGTGGAATGTAGCGTTTTATTTTTAAATATTCCAAAAATTTTAACTCACTTCGAATTTTTTTGTAGGCGTTTGCTACGCGGTCCGGCAATTGATCATCCCACCTCAGCTTCATTAACCTTAGAGCTTGGAAAATCGTCTTCATTAAAATGATGGATGGGGACCACGATCCAAGCGGGTCAAAAACTCTGGAGTACTCGGAAATAATCCGTTGCTTTGTTGGCTCTCCACTGTCCTCTAAAGTTAGTTGGAATGTAAAGACATCTTTCAAAGCATTCCATTTAATGCCTAATATTTTCGACTCAGCTGATGAATTTTTGAACATCGAAATTGACTTCTACTTTCTCAAATTAAACCCGCCAGATATTAATAATTCATTTATTTTTTCTTTAAGGCTTTGCACTTCTTCTACCGTATCTGCTCCTGAGATGAAATCGTCAACATAGAAGTCATTCAAAATCCGTTCACCCGTATCCGGATAATCTTGCTGATTATCATAAGCAATCTGGTGCAAAGTTCTAATTGCCAAAAACGATGAACTGGCTAACCCAAAGGTAACCGTATTGAGCTTGTAGTGCATGAGCTCATCAGTCACTTCACTTTGCCAAAGAATTCGCTGAAATTGTGTATCATCCTCACGAACCAAAACTTGGTTGTACATTTTTCAATGTCCCCGGTTAACGCTATTTTATGGTTCCGGAATCTCATCAAAATTGTTCATAAAGTTAGCTGTATGGTTGGACCCACTAGCATCGTCTCGTTTAGTGAAATCCCAGTTGACGATTTGGCCGAGCCATCAAATACAACGAGTAGCTTTGTTGTTTCACCTCTTGTAAATGTCAAATTTTGCTCTTGTCTTACACTATTGTTACTTTTATAAAAAATATTTCATAAATACAACAATACATTTATTTGTTACTAGTATTATAAACAAACAAAACATGCTAACATCGTTTTATAATTTAATTTAATATTTTATATTCATTAAGCATAATTATGTACATTATGATTGCGATTTATTTATTTTTATTTATTTATTTATTTATTTTATTTAGTATATAATACATTTACATAAAAATAGTTTTATTTTATGGAGAATTCTATGCCGAAACCGACAGAAGCGAATCCACCACACCCAATATAAATTTAATTTAATAAAAATTTAGCTTAAAGAAAAAACATATATATATATATAAAAATAATAGCAATAATAATAATAATAATAATAATAATAATAATAATAATAATAATAATAATAATAATAATAATAATAATAATAATAATAATAATAATAATAATAATAATAATAATAATAATAATAATAATAATAATAATAATAATAATAATAATAATAAAAATAATAATAATAATAATAATAATAATAATAATAATAATAATAATTTTTTTTTTTTTTTTTTTTTTTTTTTTTTTTTTTTTGGGTGGGGTAGGTGAAAATGCATTTACGCACGAGGTGCCGGGCTCTTGCAAGCAAACTACCGGCTAAAAACACCTCCCCTTCTTCTAAGCTGCTACGGAACTGTTTGTCACATTACTTCGTAGCAGCTTCTTGTACTTTCTCTCTCTCGAGCGCAGCTACTCCGTGTCACTTCTTTCGAAGTCCACTTTTTTTAGTTTTAGGACACTCGTAATGAAGTGCCTAGTTTGTTTCCACGCTTCCTCATCGTGCATCATCCTCTCCAGAGCGGTTTCCGGGGACCAGCTTCCCCCCACTTCTCGTTCCAGCACTCTCCTCTGTTGCGCCCAGTTCTCACACACAAAGAACGTGTGTTCCGCGTCATCTGAGACGCTCGGGCAATAGAGGCATTCTTCGCTCGCTATTTTACCTATTTTGTGTAGGTACTTTCTGTAGTAGCCGTGGCCACTCAGAAACTGCGTGGTGTAGTAGTCCACTTCGCCGTGTGCTCTGTCCATCCAGGGTCTTATCTCTGGGATGAGCCTTGCTGTCCACCTTCCTTTCGTCTCATTATGCCAAGATGACTGCCAGCGTTCGATAGTGCGGCTTCTCTCATCTGCTCTAGCTCTGGCTCCTCCGTTCTCTGCCTTCTTGTCGTATATGGATTTTCGCTCCGCGGCTAGGAGCTCCACTGGTATGCAGCCGGCTATCACGAGGACTGCTGCCTCAGAGACCGTACGGTATGCTGCCGCGACACGCATGGCCGCCCGCCTTTGAACCTGCGCAAGTCGCTTTCGGTATATTTCTTTCTTGAGCGAATCTGCCCACACTTCCGCTCCGTATAGGAGGACCGACTGTACTGCCGACATTAGCAAGCGTCGTTTGCTTGCTCTTGGGCCTGTTGTGTTGGCCATTAATCTGCTCAGGGCCGTGACGCCCTTTGCAGCCTTGTCTGCCGTCAGCCGGATCTGTTCGGCGAAACTCAGCTTTGTGTCGATTGTTAGGCCGAGGTATTTGACTGATGGTCTAGTGTTGACCAGCGCCTGCCCAACCCACATTGGTATTTCTGTGTGGGTCCTTTTTTTTGTTAATATCGCAATCTCAGTTTTGCTTAAAGCGAGAGAGAGGCCATGACTTTCCATCCAGTCGTTGACCCTGCGCATTACTATATTAAGCTTCAGCTGTGCTAGTTTGGTGTCCCTTGCGGCAATGAGCACCGCCACGTCATCCGCGTACCCTACCATCCGGCTCTCATCGGGCATCTGTGTTCGCAGGAGGCTGTCGTAGAACACGTTCCAAAGGTCGGGTCCCAGTATCGATCCCTGGGCTGCTCCGCTAGTTATCGCCATGGTCCTTGGTCCGTCTGCCGTGTCATATCGCAAGGTGCGATCGTTGAAATAATTATTGAGGATCCGAAGCAGGTATTGTGGTATCCTGAACTCATACTCTAGGGCGTAGAGGATATCCTCCCACCTGACCGAATTAAACGCGTTTCTAACGTCTAGCGTAACGAGAAGTACGACTCGTTTGGAGAAGTGGTTGTGATCTTCTGCTCTGCGTACGGCTTCAACAACTTGTTTTGCCGCGTCGATTGTCGACAAGCCACTTCTAAAACCGAACTGGTTTGTCGATAGATTACCGGCGTCCTCGATTGCTCTCGTGAGCCTCGCCTTGATAAGCTTTTCCATCGCTTTTCCCGCGGTGTCCAGCATACATAGCGGTCTGTATGATTGGGGGAGCTCCGGGTCTCCTTTACCTTTGTTTATCAGCACAAGCCGAGCTATTTTCCATTTTGTGCTGAACACGCCATCCGCCAAGCAGGAGTTGTACATATTTAGCAGCAGCTGTGGTTCGTATCGCAGGACCATTTTCAGCACCTCCGCTGGTATTCCATCAGGTCCTGGGGCCTTTCTGTTCTTTAGCGTTCCAACTGCTTGTTCGAGTTCTTGTATCGAGAACAACGGGGCATTGGCATCTCGGTCCGGGATTTGTCCGGCTCTCGCCGCGTGTCTCGGAAAAAGCGCTTGCACTATTACGTCCATGGTGGTGGCTGCCATCGGGCTCGTAGGTGCCTGCGCGCCAAGTTTCTTGGTGACTAGCTTGTAGCCAAGTCCCCAAGGGTCTCTGTCGACGTCTTCGGTTAGCTTTTTCCAGCATTTGGCTTTGCTTCTGTTAATGGCACTTCTTAGCTTCCTCCTGGCGGTTTTATGTGCTGCCGCGATTTCGCCTGTGCCTGCTCTATTTGACGCGCGCTGAGCCCTGCGGCGTAGCACTAGACAGTTTTTTCGCAGATCTGCGATTTCTGCGTTCCACCAGTACACGGGCTGCTTGCCGTGTCGCGGCGTTTTGTGTGGCATGGAGGCTTCGCACGCAGCTGTTATGAGATCCATTGTAGCTGCTACCAGGGTCTCGGGTTCAATGCTTCCGCCCGTCCTTCGCGTTTCGATGCCTTTGGATAATTCTGTTGTGAAGCGATCGACGTCCAGCCTATCTAGGTTCCATTTTTTCGGCTTGTTTTGTGGTGCGACTTGCGGCCTGTCTCTCCCTACCGCGAAGGCAATGTATTGGTGGTCGCTTCCACAGTAGTCCTCCATGACTACCCAGTCGTGGATGTAGGGTACCATATTCTCCGATGCAAAGGTAACATCCGGAATGGTTTCGGTGTATCCGGGGCGACGGAAGGTCGTGCTATTGCCTACGTTTAGAACAGACAAGTCTGCTCTAGCGGCCATTTCCAGGATTAGTCTGCCTCTTGAATCGGGATGCGGCATTCCCCACTCGAGGGCCCTCGCGTTAAAGTCCCCTCCGATAACCATTTGCCCCGTCATGCGCCGGATTACATCTTCTAGGGCGTCGAGCTTGGCCCGAAATTCTGCGATTGTTTCGTTAGGGGTGAAGTAGCAACTGATAAAGATGGCTTCCTTGCACTGAATCCATACAAAGCCTCGCCCCGCTCCATGGCTTTGTACTCGTACCTTTCCGTTTGTAAGCCATATGGCCGCTGTGCCCGAGAGGTCTGGGTACCATAGCGGAGGGCTCCTGTTGCGATATTGTTCGCTTATCAGCATTATGTCTGCTCGATTTTCAGATGCCACTTGTTGCAAGAGGCAGTCAGCAGTTTTACTGCGGTTCATATTGCCTTGGACGACGTTTAACATAGCCGGGTCTTGGCCGCCTGTAGTGCCTCTCTGTATACTTTACATTTTCCGGACCCAGGTAAATGTGCCAGGTCGGCTTCCTCTATTCCTCTATCTCTGCAGATCGCGCAGTATTCCTCGCGGTGACAGGTCTTCGCTTTGTGCCCTGGCTCCAAGCATTTAAAGCACAGGTTGCTCCTATCCGGTCCGGCACAGCTTCTTGCGACATGTCCGTAGGCAAGACATTTGTAGCATCGTAAGACGATGGCCCTTTTTCGTACTCTACAGTACGTCCATCCTACCTTAATCCTACCCTGGTCCAGAAGTCTCCCCGCCGACCTCTCCTGCGTCTCTATGACGGCAATCTTTTGTTCCCTTGGGCACGGGAAAATATTTATTTTCGAGATCTCTATTCCGGGGATGTCTCGTCGGAGTGCTTCTTCCACCTCGTTCTGGTCGGTGTAGCAATCGAGGTCTCTAATTTCGAGGGTAACCCCCCCACCTAAGCTACTCACTGTTGGTCCTTCTCCTAGAACGCCGCTTAGGGCCTCTCGGAAACCTTCTTTATTCTTCGTATTCGGTCCGAACTCTAGAAGGACGTGGCCTGCCTTGGTCTGCCTTATAGTTCTTATTTCCGCTTCCGTGTCTTCCGGCTTGACCTTTCCCCTTATCTCTTTGACAACCTCCGCATACGTTTGTCCCTCCTTTGGTCGGATTAATAGGGCTTCAGGCCTTATTCTGCGACGTCTCCTAGTTTTGGCAGGGATTCTTTGGCTCTGGTTCGAGGTCTGACTTTCCGCAATTGGGGCTGCGGTTGGAGTTGCGGTTGCAGTTGCCAGTAATGCTTTCGCGATGTTTTTTTGCAGCCTTCGCCCTTTCTTTGACTCCTGTGTTTGCCACCCGTTCGCAGGTGAGTCCCCTCTCACTCTCTTTTCTCCGTTATTATCCGCCGGGCTTGAGGCGGTCCGCTTGCTGCTGGTAGCGGTATTCGGTGTGTCGGTTAGAGTCGGTTGCTCCCATCGCTCTGTTGCTGTTTTTTCCGGCTGCTTTTTCTGGCTAGCGCGGTCATGAGCAATGGCGTCGATCGCCTCTTCAAGTTCGACCAAGCCAGTTTTAATGTCGCTGGAGACATTTTTTTGCCTGCCTGTAGCTTTCTTCATCTTGGCGATTATTTCCATGCATCTGCCCAGTAGGTCTTCTTCGCCTATCGTGACGCCTGTGCTGGCCTGTCGCGAGGTTTCATGTGTACGGGTATCGGGTTGTTTCCCTTCACTAGCTGCTGCGCTGTTTGGTCGGGGCGTTATCAGAGGCGAAGACCTCTGCACCATGGAACTCCTCCCAAGCGGATGTGGTGCAATTAGAGAAGCACTATTCTCATTTTCGTTAATTAGTTGATTTTGATTCATTTCTGTTCCCACGAGTAGCACGAGAAAAAACGGTCACCTATGACAGAGCTCTGCGTTATCATAGGAAGGCTATGGGTTTAAACCGAATGTCGCCAAATTCGGAGTTCACATACTAACGACTAAGCATCCCCTTAGCCATGCAGCTATCGGCATATGTAGTACCACCTTAGCTTGGGTGTGCTAGTTTTTGGTCCGCCCCGAGTATTTGATTTCCCCGGTACCTGCCATATCTGGCGGGCTGTCCCCTATCCGCCACCTG
The DNA here is from genome assembly GCA_947310385.1 of Nephrotoma appendiculata. Lineage (NCBI taxonomy): Eukaryota > Metazoa > Arthropoda > Insecta > Diptera > Tipulidae > Nephrotoma > Nephrotoma appendiculata. The sequence continues at coordinate 145,613,780 of OX371223.1, forward strand.
GGGAGGCGCCCGATGGGGGAACTAACAAAACCCCGCACGGGAATAATAATAATAATAACAAAAATAATAATAACAATGATAATAATGATAATAAAGAGGATGATAATTATTATAATACAATTTTAATCTATACATAGTAATAATAATAACCAGTCAATTAAACAAAAAGAAAACAATAATAATAGTAACAAGAACAATAAAATCGAAAAAACACGTATACATGCGTTTATATAAATTTAGTTGTATTTAAGCAACAATCCGAAATAGGAATGCGATATCGCATGTTTCGAAAAGCCATTGTTTAACTCTGGATAAAAATGATCTGGAATGAATAAGTCTTCTAATAGAAATAGGTAATAAGTTAAAGAAAGTTGGAGCATTAACAAGGAAGTGGCGGCGAAAGTGGTCGTTAAAAAATCTGGGTATATTATAAAGAAAATTGTGGTTACTGCGAATATTATACCTCATATGACTTCTAAAAATTAGCTGCCCACTACGTTTGAAGAACATTCGTAGAACCTTATAAACATACAAATGTTGTAACGGCAAGATATTGTTAGCTGTGAACAGAGGCCAAGATGATTCAGTTCGTTGTTTTTTCAATAATACTCTCAGAATAATTTTTTGCTGTACACATAGAGGATATAGAGTGGTTGCATAGCAACCACCCCAACATGATAAACCATACTCCAATTTAGCCATAACCAATGCATGATAGGTAATTTTTAGCACAGAAACCGGGCAAAACTTGCGCAACAGAAAGAATATTCTAATAGCCGACGACAGGTAAAATTTCAAAGAAGAGACATGCGGTTTCCAATTGAGATGGCTGTCCAAATGAATCCCTAAATACTTGAACTTGTTGACTAATTCAATGTTGAAACACTCAGGGTGGCAGCCGGCAGATGTACATTTAGAAATATTATGGTAAGTAACCTGGTCAACACTAGCCACCGTTGTTTCACCAGACAATTTGAACAACATATATTTTGTTTTATCACTTAAAATTAAACAATGTTTGTCAAACCATATATTTAAAATTTTAAGATCAGAATTAATCGTAGAAATGACCTCATTAGTGGATTTGCCAAGCTAAAGCTAGGTCATCTGCAAACCCGGTAATGTGACCATGTAATTTCAGTTTAAAAACAGAATTAGTGTAAATCAAAAAAAGCAGAGGGCCCAACACTGAGCCTTGTGGAACACCAACCTTCACCATTCTCGACTCACTTAGTGTATCGTTAATTTTAACTCTCACTGATCTGTTATCGAGATAGGATTCAAACCATCTATTTGAAACGCCCCTAAACCCAATGTCAAAGAGGATAGACAAAAGAATTTTATGGTCAACCATATCAAATGCTTTAGTAGCGTCAACAAACAAACCAGCACAAGATTTACCATTATTCAAACCGTTATAAATAGTGTCCAAAAATTCCAACAAAGCCGTTTCAGTACTCATGCATTGTCGAAAACCATGTTGATGAATACTTAAAATATTAAACTTATCTAGAAATAAAGTTACTCTGGTTTTGACTGCCTTTTCAAGGATTTTTAATATCTGTGGTTGCAGCGCGACTGGTCTAAAATTGCCTTTATCATTACACTTGCCTTTTTTAAACAATGGAATAATAGTTGCGATTTTCAGCCGATCCGGGACTATTCCATGTTCGAATGATAGATTGAAAATGTGGGTAAGAACAGGACTGACATATTTAGAAATTGCTTTCAAAATACAATTGCTAAGACCATCATTATCAATTGACTGTTTCGGTTCGAGAGAGCCAATGATATCTGATATTTCATTTATGGACACAGGAGTCATAAAAAACGATGAAGAACAGTAATCGGAAGGCAGATTGTTATTATCGGGCGAGTTAGTCAAGGCAAATTTTACTCTTAATTTTTCAGCAATGCTCGTAAAATAACAGTTGAACTCATTGGAAATATCAAGATCACTAGTAAGAATTTCACCATTGTCAGCTACAATATTATTAATTATAGTTGCCTTAGATTTTCTAGTCAAAATTTCGTTCACTAGATTCCAGTTTTTTTTTGCATCACCACGGTTAACATGAAAACGATTGGAATAATATATTTCTTTTTCTTTCTTAATGTCAAGATTGATTTGGTTGCAATTTCTAACATATTTTTCCAGAAGAACTGAATCATCTGAGCGATTTTTCAACTTTTTGCGCAATTTGTTTCTTTTGTTAATGCGACTGGCAAGATCAAAAGAAATCCAAGGTTGTAGACGTTTAGTTTTTATCCGACTAGAAGTAAAACAATAATTTAGTAAATCCGAAATAATCCAAAGAAAATGATCAAGTGCAAGAGATGGATCACCAAGGTTATAAACACAGTTCCAGTCCACATTCTCAACTAAATGTAATAGCAGTTCATGATTGAGCTTTTTAGAACGACCAGTAGATAAATTATTAGGAGCAAGTGAAACATGTGGAGTCTTCAATAATATTTCAATAAAATGATGGTCGGAAATCTTAAGATCCAAAGCTGAAACTGAAAGACATGAAAGATCATTAGACTTAAGGCGAACAAAAAAATGATCTATACAGGAAATGGATGTTGTAGTCACACGCGTAGGAGTATTAATCAAAGATTCAAGGCCGAAGGAAGACATAAGAAACAAATAATCATTACAGTTATTAGGAAAGTTAAGAATATCAATATTGATGTCTCCTAGAATGAACAGATTACTTGATTTAATATTGCGAATAATTTCAGTAATTTCTTCCAAAAAAAGGTTTATTGTCGCTGAATGCAATTTATAAATACATAAAAATACAAAGATCTGGTTCTCATGGTTCCACTCTACTTTAACAATATCCGCAGAAGTGAGATTAAATGCAACCACTGAACATGATAAATTGGACTCATAATAAACAACAACCCCTCCAGATCTATAAGAGTCGTTACAGGCGCCGAACAGTGTATAACCATTTAAATTATAAGACGACAATTCCATACTGTTTATCCAAATTTCACTTAGAAATATAAACGAAGGTCTTTTACTATATGCGTTTATATTGGCTACGAGTAGATCAAAATTTTTTCGAAGGCTACGAATATTTTGATGAACAATCAAAATATCGGAAGACGCGGTTTTCTCCTCGTTACGATTATTAAAATTCGAGGTTAACTGATTACCATCATTACAATTATCATTTAAGCAAAACATAAAAAATATAAATAAAAATGAAAATGAAAAATAAAAATAAAAATAAAAATAAAAATAAAAATAAAAATAAAAATAAAAATAAAAATAAAAAATAAAAATAATAATATACTGACTATTTAAACAAATAAATAGCTGTGTATAATATTCAATTTGTTAAATTATACAATAGTACATACATTTGAACTTACTGAACATACAGAATACATTCAAAGGCTCGCTGATAAAAAACTTCGTTGAATATCCCAAATTTGTGAGGTGATGACAAAATAGCGATGTGGATGTACTGATGACTTCGAAAGAGGACGTTGGCAATGAATAACACCGAATTATACGTCAAAGTTGAAAGTAAATACATACAGTAATAATATTTGTATATGCACACAACTTTAAACCAATAATTTTGATTGTATTTTTGATAACGTTTTGACTGTATTTTGCTAACATATGTAGAACTGATGCCGTCATACTTGTAGCATTGACTGTATAATTTAAAGATCCGGAAATAAATTTGCATCAGTTGGATGATAATTATTGTATATAAAATAATGTAGATCAACGTAGAACTTGTTGTACTAATGATGTCACTTATTGCCAGTAATTTGATAATCCGAAAATAGATTAGTAACAATTATATTTGTATGATTTATGTCCTTGTATCATTGACTGTAAATTAGTAAACGTAGAATGCCATAAAACTTGTTGTACTGCTAACATTATTTATTGGCATTACAATTCGAAAATCCGGAAATAAATTTGGATCAATTAGATTATATTTAACTGCGTGAACAACGGTTTTTACAATATAGGTTGAATCGCCGAACGAAGTACAGGTTTATTAGTAGCAGCAGAGGCTGTTGATGATGATAATGATTTCCCGTCATTTTGTTTAGAAGCAGACGATGTGGAGTTGATCCGTTGTCTAGTAATGATTGTTGATATAGGTGCAGAATTAGCTGATGCTACTATCTTTGGTTTTGCAAATGATTTTAATTGTTCTAGTGTTTTAATTAGAACGGGATCTTTATTTTGACCAGTTGATACGTAAACTAAACCTCTTTTGGTGAATGCTTTAAAGACTGACTTCTCGAATTGTAGTTGCTTTGCCGATTTAAAGATACTGGAATTGACCCTGGTTAATCCATCATTACAATAAATACGTTTATCATTTTCCAAGCCAATATTCACTAGTTTAAGGCCACCGAACTCCATGTATTTCTTGAAAAAGGTCGATTTATCCTTTCGACTTCGAAACTTAACCACAATAAGCGAAGCTTTACTAGTATTATTAAGTTTATGCGGTAGTCGGAAAGTACTAATAATACTGTCGGTATCCATATACCCGACAGCTTTGCAGATATCATATATATGTTTATCCGGAGACAAGCCATGCACAATTGGTACACCACTAACCATCATATCACAAGCAATCAATTCCCGTTCAATGAGATCAACGCGGTCCTCGATCACGCCAACCATTTTAGTCACACTATCAAATAGTTTATGAATTTCAGATATCATATCATTTTTAACTTCACAAATAGCCGCCATAAATTCATTTTTGAAACAAGCAAAGTTTTTTTCAATTGTCTCGAGTTTACCACTAATATTGTTGATGCACTCATCAAACATTTCAACTTTTACGGACGCCATACTCAATGAGAAATTTATGTTATGTTTATTTATTATTTGCAGATATCTTACACTAGTAAATAAATTATTAAATCACTATAATGTGTTCACAACATAAATTAACACAATTTAACACAATTTATGGAACAACAAACGAAATAAAAAATTTAAAGAAAAATAACAAATTATAACATTACTACACAATTATACGTGCTATTCAGTTGAAGCCATTTTAGGTAATGATGATTTACGGGCATATTTGATGGAAATCAACTGCGATTTAAATTTTACTGTGATTATTGTTGCTGATAGGACTAAAAACAACAACGCGCCTCAAAAATAAGCAATATTCAAAAATTTTAATTAATTACGATAAATAAAATAAAATTTAATTAGATGATATTACATCTTCAAGTTAATTTTTTTATTGTTCTGGTATACGAAGCACATCAAAATATTTGTTCTCTTTGCATTATTAATTAATTTGAAACAGATATTTGTGTTTTAAAAAATTTCGTCTAGCCTACATTTTGTAATGGACATTGGGAAAAAATTAAAAATGGCCGAATGAATGAAATGCTTCTATAAAAACTAACGTAGTGCAATATAAACTGTGAGTTCATTATATAAACGGAGTTACTCATATAAAACATTTAGAAATATTAAAAACACTAAAGGCACCGTCTGTGCCTCGAAATTGTGTTCTTATATACCTTTTGGAAAATATTGTTATCTCTAATCGCGTTGTATAATTAATAGTAACATCCATGCTTTAACTGTGCTACTGTATATAACTAGTGGTGACATTTTGTTACTCTTTGTATGTTACATAACTATTAGTAACAAAAAAGTCCATTATTGACATACGCATTCAAAAAAATCACCATTATAAACATTTATTAGGTTTAATATAAACTGTGTTTATATTAACTAAACTGTATTACCTTTTTAAAACTTTAAAAAATATTATTAAAATGTAAGGTTAGGTTCCTACTCGAAAAGTCATAAAATTGTTTGGTACATTATTTCTTTTATATTGTTATATAATATTATTTTAATAACGGCAACTTCTGAATATGGAAAAAAATCATTATAAACGCACAATTATAAAATTGCAAACAAACCGAATTTGTGCATGGTCCCGACAGATTGGGCAACATGAAATTTGAAGCAATTTTAAAACGGAGCCATTTTATAATACATTTTATAATGGTATTATTTATTACTAAATGTTCGCGATTTTTGTTAAAGTCACTGACGGTTCTACTAGTAATCGGGGTTTTTAAAAGTAACTGTCCATACCTTTATAAAATTTGGTACCAGTTAGTTGTATAACGACGGTAACGTTAACCATTATAAAACTTTTTAATATATCATATGGTAACAGCTACTTAAAGTTTTATAGAACAGTGATAGAAACCGTTTCATCACCAACTGATAAAACTTAAAGTAAATCTCTTCTTTCAATAGCTTTAAGTAACTCAATAAAACTTTAAAATAACTTCGTTTCTGATAGTAATACTATAATACCCTTATATACCCACTAAAATTTCTATATAACACGGAAACCAATATATACCCCTTATAAAACGGTCTGTGACTTTTAGCAGAGCCATCTATGATTTTGAAGAGCCGTAATATTAAAAGGAGAGCTTTCAGTAGAGGGGAAGCTTTTATTCAATTACTATAAGAAACCGTGGTAATTGGAAAATATTTGAACATGAATTTATGAATAAAAAATTAAACAAACCATCTAACTTTTAATTTTATATTTTTAATAAATTATTCAAAGAACACATATTTGAAAATCAGCCATCATAATGTAGTATTTATTTGGTAAATTTACACTAAAGCGGAGAATAAATATATTAATTTTCTATAAAAATGAGCTTTCCGTTTAGTTGTGTAGGTTTATAAAGTAAGAAAATAAAGCGTGGTGCCGCGGATTCCTCTTACATCCAATTTAAAATTTAGTTTTATAAAAATGTAACTTATTTGGTAAATTCTGGTCACATGCACATCAGAATTTTTGAGATGAACGATGCACTAAATAGCAATCTAAACATTTTCCATTTATAACAAAATTAAAGAGAAAACGTGAGCTGAAACGAAATTTTATGAATCACCATGTAGAAACAATAATATTATTCATATAATAACATTTTTACATCAAAATCTATTATTATTTTTGTATACAAAAAATCAACGTTGTCATGGTTTTCTTAATTAAATATTATTACAAAACAGAACAAAACGTAAAAAACTTCAGTTTTATCCGATTGCAAAACCGAGCTTTCTGTAATTTGAAAATCCGGTTACAGATGTCTCTGTAATCAATTTACTTGAAATTACAGAAAAGCGTAAAATAATTAAATAACTATTTACGAAAATAAACCATTATTATTGTAAGTTAAGCGCGAAATGTTTAATATAATAATTTAACATAATTAATAAAACTCAAAACAATTATAATTTTTATTTATAAAATGGTTGGCATAAATAAAGCTTTTCATCGCAAAATATTTACCATCGTAGTTACTGCGCGCTGAAAAACAATAATAGAAAAATGTCACATTTTTCCAATTTTTTTCTTTTCTTATTTTAATTCGCTTGTATTCGGTTATTTTCAGTTCCAGGAGATCTCAATAATCTATTGAATCAGGCAGTATACATAATAAATTGTTAAATTTTAGTTAAGAAACATTTTTAGTTTTAATATTTAGCTTTAATTTATACTTAGCGACATCTTTTGATTGGTTTATTAATTGCGAAAAGTTCTAATGTTTCTATTTTATGAAGCTCCGGTTTGTTTATACTACAAGATGAAACAATGTAGGCTGCGAATTTGTTGCGATGAAAAATCAAATTTTTAACAAATAACGAAAAAAGTGTGTTCGAAGTTTGTTCATCAACAATGTTGTAATAAAATCCAGAACACAATAAACCCCATATTACATAGCTACTCAAAAAGCATTTTTTAACGAATGTTTGTTTTGGGAAAGAAATGCTGAAATTTTTGATGGAACACTCTATATTAATTTCTTACATACACATATAAACAAATTCTTATTTCTACAATAAAAAAAAAATTTGTGGTAGACTAATTTAAATATTTTTGAATTAATTCAACATAATATGACTCAATTTTAAAATATGCTTTTCCTGAATATTGAACTAACCATTCAAATTAAAAATTGAAACGAAGCATTAATGTTTTTATATATAAAAAAGCTTCTAAAAAAATATTAAAATACACTGATTGGTTGAAAAAGAACAAAAAGCTTCCCCTCTATGGAAAGCTCATGGGAAAAAATGGCGGAATGTTACGGCTCTTATATTAAGGAGGCTCTGCTTTTAGTCACCAAAATTTGGAAAAATTGTTTGTTGGGCTATAAAAAATACTTTGTGGGGTGAATGGTGAACCATTTCGAGAATACATACAGGACTTTAATTTCATAGATTTAATCAATACATCATAATGAATTATTATTATTATTATAGTTTTAAACTTTCATATTTAACACTTTAACCAAGGTGGTTTTGTAATATATATAATAACCGGTCAAAGTGAATAATTCTAAAAAATTATACACTTTAACCGACGTCGTTGGTAATTATATATAATGACCGGTAATTATATATAATAACCAATTATACACTTTGACCGTAACGTATATACTAATGTACTACTACAAGAATAATACGTAGAGAACTTTATAATTATTGAAAATAAGTTTGACTGAATTATTTAAACTTTATGAACTGATTTTAAAAATTGCACCCTTTTATTAATACACCTGATTGCAGTGCACCATGTGCACCTATGACTGGACCGCCCCTGAGTGAATCTATATCTTAAGAATAATAAATCAAACATTTACGTTCAAATATTATACCGGTAGTTCCCAACAGCCAAAAGTATCACAGAACACCACCTAGAAGTTGTAGTAATCAGTTGCTTGGTCCTTCGGTGGATGCACTTCAATATGCAGCCAGCCAAAAAATGATATTTAAATTACTTTATTATTTTACTATAGAATTTTAATTTCATTTTAATACTAACCAATGGCACCATAACATTGACGGAATCCGAGAACCTCAAACCCAACTAATTCTTCAATTTTCCCCAGGGGGGGGGGGGGGGGGTGGAATTTCGATAAGCGTTAAAGTATTCTGATTTAAACTGTTTTAAAATTTCATCAGAAATTTGAAGGATGATTTCTCCAACTGATGTTCGACCTACATCAAATAATGAGGCTATGGTTCTGTACTCTGCTGATGAACCTACGGGGTATTTTGTCCAATTCTTAATTATAGTAAAAGTTCCGCGCGAAACTCAAAACGTGTTCTTAAATTTAGGTTCATCGAAATTTGGTACTTCTTCCTCCAATAGTGCGATCTCTCCACCTTAATGGTTAAATTATTAACTTACAATTGACCAGAAACGCCTTTATTTTCGTTTTACTACCCGATTTCTATTATTAGTAATGAGGTGTATTGTGAATATTGATTTAAATTGTAAATAACCTTTTGTTTCACAACGGCGACTTTATTCCTCAATCTCGCAGATTCTCCACCCATCAAATTAATTAAAATATTTAATGCTGACATTTGTTGCATATAATTTATTGATACATACAGTCTTTTAATTTTGCATTTTTCTTTACAATTATCACAAACGCAATCACCGAATTATAGAATTTTAAGAAATATGACGAACTGTCAAATGAGATGAGAACTGTAGTGTGTCACCTATTTTCATCTCGCAAACCATAGTTTCATAATTCATAGTTATGAAACCAGAAATGTGTCTATGGTATAAAGAAATCGAAAAAAAAAACAAAATAAATTTTCAAAATATCACGTTTTATTTACTTAATTCACAGAATGTATTTAAAAAGTAAAAACAAAAAATTAATTGGTAAATAAAAAAAATCACTTTTTAATTCAATATCATCTCTGCGGATGCCCCTCAGCCTAGGGTATTCGGAGGGCTTCGGCTGTCTCTGTGTACACCTAGGTAACAGCAAGGTAGCCGCGTCCTCGTCGCGGGGGGGCAGGTACTGCTTCGGCAGTAGCAAAGTGTTACCGGGGACCAAATGCCAGTGGTATAAATTGGCTAAAACAAACAATGAGTACAACAAACACGGGAAGTAATACCCCAGGTGGTACAGCAGCAGATTTGCTGACAAATCCACGCTCTTCGGAGGCAGGCCCAGTAGATTCTGGGGTGGGCCAATCATTGTTTAACCCATTTGGACGAAGTACCAATTTACCAAGATCTTCAACTGAAAATATATTTCAGTACGAGAAGGAAAATGCCGAACTCCGTGAACAACTAAGAGAAATAAAGGAATTTACAACTAAATTGAAAGAAGAATTCACAATTTTAAAGAAAGAGAATGAAGAACTCAAAAAAGCAGTTGAAACACGTGCAGAACTTGGGAAGTCACCCAGCCCTACAATCGAAGATGACATTAATCCATTCCATACGGATGAAGAAGAATTAGAAAGAGAAACAAATTGGATGTTGAAACGGGGTAAAAGACCAAGTAAGAAAAGGAAAGCTCAACACTCACCAGAAATGGCAGAAACTTTAACATCAACTTCAAAAGAGGTTTCTAGAAAACAATTAATCATCAATAAACAACAAGCTCTAGAACAACAACAAGCAGCTAAACCAAAAGAAAAACCACCTCCACCAATAAATGACGCTGAGTCCACATCAGAAGTAGAAAAATCACTCAAACTGCAACCAGCTCAACAAAATGAAACACAGCCAAAGGTAAAAGCCCCACCACCGATTTTTATAGTAGGAGTAACCAACTACTCAGAAATCCAAAGTGTAATGAGTAATGTTACGGAACAAGAGTATAAAATTACTGCTCTGAACAATAATGTATGGAAGGTTAACACTTCAAATCCAAACGCATACAGAAACTTGTCAATGAAGCTGAATATGGAAAAATATCAGTGGTACACCTACGAAAATAAAAACGATCGTCCCATCAAGGTCATGGCAAGAGGACTACATCCAACCTGTGAAATTAATTCAATAATGGAGGACCTAGAAAATAAAGGGTTTAAAATCCTTGATGCCGTGAACATTATTAAAAAAGAGAAACGTAGCGGGGAGAACCGACTAGAACCCGTTTCAAAAAGAGGGCTTCCCCTGTTCATGGTAACCTTTGATAAATCCGAGCAAATAGAAAAAATTTACAATATAACTGGCATACTCAACATGCGAGTAAAGATCGAAGCTGTTAAAAGAGGCAGTACAAGAATAGTACAATGTAAAAAATGCCAAGATGTGTGAAATGTGCTGAAAAGCATCCAACACAAACTTGCAAACTATCTAAAGAAGAACCAGCAAAATGTATAAATTGTTATGGGCAACATCCAGCAAGCTACCGAGGATGTGAGGTTGCCAAGCAGCTACAGAAAATGAGAGATCACACTGAAAAAAACTATTGGTAATGTTCCCGATGTTTTACTCATTTTCCAACCATATGTATAGGCGGTTTTGGGACAACAATAATTTATTGTTAAATATCACATATTTTTGCTAACTATCGCACTGGAAAATACTCATTTTTTACGGAAACGTAAGCTATAATAATCAACACGAAAGATCTCGTTGTATGGCATATATGCTTTAAATATTGGGAATCTAGCAATATTCATCAGACCTATGTTATCAATTATAAATATACAGTTCCAATAATATAATCATTTTACGATATGCAATACATATTACTTCAAGAATTATGGGGAAAATAGTGCGTTAAAACTGAATAGACCCAATTTATGTTGTTGCATTTTCTAGAAATTATTGTCTGTCGTACAATACAGATAGGAAGTTTTGGCAAAAATAAAAATGTAGGAAGAGTACTTTCCGATTAGTATAGGAATACAGGCAATTTGGATGGTAAACGTATTGATGAAATCCAAATATTTGTTGCGAAATTCCTATACATTTATGATGAATACCTATATTCTTATAGGGATTGAATAGATATTTCCCACCAGTTTGAAATTGTACCTATAACTTAGGAGGTATACTTACTCATTTGTGTACATTTTGTGAGTCGATATTTCTCAAATTCGCTAATAATAAAAATAAAATTAACACATTCAGCAAATTCGATTATAATAATTTTATTAATATTAATTACGCCATAGCTACATATGGAACAAAACTATAAAAAAAATTGAACTTAGATTTATGAGTACATATACAATTTTTTAAACATCTATTGCAAATTTCAGAGTGATTTAACCATCGTGACGTAATAGTTTTAATCGTTTCCGACTTACTCGTATTATCACAGTATTACGTATGATTATAAAAAGAAATTGACTTAATTTAGCTACACACAACTTAAACATTTATTTTTGCAATTAATGCACACACTTAATATTAGTCCAAACTAAGAAAATTGTCTTCAGTATCTCGCCACTGTCTATTGTTTAATTTTTATCCTAGGAAAAACGAAACATAAATCTCTAATTATGATTAAAATATTTTATTTTAATTCACTTGAGTCCCCATTTTGATTGGTGGTCGTTACTTATTTTCAAAATATGTAATTAATTATAATTTTTTATTACTAATTCACTTGTTTATTTATAAATTTTAAATTTCACTATTTTAATTTATTATTTATTAATGATTATTTTAATATTTTTTAATTCCACTTAATAAAAATTTAGCAACAATTGGTGAGCAAAATAACCTCGAACACAACAATCAAACTAAGCGGCAAACGCAACTGTGTAGTAAAAATTATTTTGTTTCAATGAGTATAATACTTGTGGCAGTCACACCGAAATATATAGGTATATTTTCAAGGGACAATTGGTAGCATTTTAAAATATGTCGAACCGACTATATTAACTTGCTTGAATTCCAATATTGTATAGGAGCTGCACCTAAACGGTCTGGTTCCTATCCAAAACAAAAATTGATTCGAATAATACAATATAATAGGAAAACTAACCTATAAACTATAATCAAATTACAGAAATTTTTATTTTGACTTGTCAAAATAACTTCAAAGATAGGATAACCTCCAATATATCTGTAATCTATAATTTATGGGCATTGAACCAATTCACATTTTTCTCAGTGCAGGCACGCAAACCCCCTCTAAGTCATCCAAACAAGGATCGAGCAAGAAATGAAACATCTGTGCGTAGGGAGAATTACACATATGCTCAGTCCGCTTCAAATTCGAAAGAAAATGAGACCAACGGTACTGAAAATTTCAAAAACACTGTCCAAGCAATTTTAAAGAGTCTTGAGGAACAGAATAAGCTAAATAAGTTAATTCTGGATCGACTTAAACTGCTGGAAATACCAAGCTCCAAAATAGTTAAACATGAATAATGTATGCAATAAATAGTTCAATTCATAATTCCGGAGCAGAAACCAGACATCAAAACTACTCATTAAGAATAGCCATATGGAATGCAAACGGGTTAACACAACACCTAGAAGAATTAGAACTATTTTTAAAAACGGAGAAAATTGATATATGTTTAATATCAGAAACACATCTTATCAGCAGCTCCTACGTATCAATCGGGAGATATACTTGTTACTATACCACCCATCCTGCAGAACGAGCAAGAGGAGGGTCAGCTATATTTATTAGAGATAATATCAAACATCATGAAGAATTAAAAATAGAAAAAGAATCCATGCAAATAACCACCGTGACGGTTAAATTTGGTTATCACAACACCTGTAATATATCTGCGATATATTGCCCCCCACGGTATAACCTAAAGAAAGAAGACTACATTAACTTGTTCCAGAAATTAGGAAGTAACTTCATTATTGGAGGTGATTTTAATGCAAAAAATACCTTCTGGGGTTCAAGATTAACCTCTCCAAAAGGCAAAAAGTTACTTGCAGCTGGACAATACTCAAACTGTGAATTTTACTCAGGAGGGAAACCAACGTACTGGCCAACTGATCCTATCAAAATCCCAGATCTAATAGATTTCTACATCACTAAAGGCATATCGGAACGCTACATCTTCTTAGGAAATGATGAAAGTCTAACATCTGATCATTCTCCTGTTATTATGACGGTTAGTGAAAATGTAATAGAAAAAACCAATTCACCTCAGCTCACAAACAACAAAACAAATTGGAAACTGTTTAGGCAGTTGGTAGAGGAAAAAATAGAACTTCAAGTGCCAATCAAAAGTGAAAATGAAATAGAAGAAGAACTAGACAAGCTCCTTGATGTCATACAATGGTCGGCTTGGGAATCCACCCCCAAATTATCATCCAGGAAAGAAAACTCCGTTATTTACCCAATAGAAGTAAGAGAACTAGTGCAGGAAAAATGAAAAGCCCGAAAGAAATGGCAGACTACGCGTGCGCCGCAAGATAAAACAACCTTAAACAACTCGTGCATCATACTTAAGGCACTCATAAAAAAAGTGAAAAATGAAACAATTGGAAAATACCTTTGTTCTCTAGCTCCAACTAAAGGAAAGCAACAAAAGGGTTAAAACGACCAAAAACGCAGATCCCCCCAATCAAAACAAACGATGGGAAATGGGCTAGAAGTGCGAAAGATAAAGCTGAGCTGTTTGCTGAACATCTTGAAGAAACATTTCATCCTCTAGGTCAGCAGACCAATGACGAAAACACTGCTGATACGCCCAGAATAACTGATTTTGAAGAGATCAGGCCTGTAACATTAAAAGAACTAAAAGCTGAAATTAAGAACATAAAAGTAAAGAAAGCTCCTGGTTATGATCTGATAACAGGGCAAATAATAAAGGAGCTGCCTGAAAAAGGTACCCGTAAATTACTGCACATAATCAATGCGATTTTCAGGAAAAAGCATGTGCCAATGCAGTGGAAAGTAGCAGAAGTAATAATGATTCCGAAACCGGGCAAGCCACCGAATGATAGAAAGTCCTACCGGCCAATTTCACTTCTACCAACACTAGCGAAATTGTTTGAGAGACTGTTGCTCAAAAGATTGAAAAGAACCACAGAACAAAGAAACCTTATCCCAGAATATCAGTTTGGTTTCAAAGAGAAACACTCAACTATTGAGCAGGTTCATAGGCTTACAGATGTCATTGAGAATACATTAGAAAGGAAAAAGGTTTTTTTTATTATTTTCTTAGATGTGGCGCAGGCCTTCGATAAGGTGTGGCACAGAGGTTTACTCTTCAAACTACATAGAGTTTTACCAAAACATTATCATATGATTTTAAAATCATACATAGAGAATCGCCACTTTAGGGTGAAATATGAAGATGCATATTCCGAGCTAAAAAAGATTTCGGCAGGAGTCCCGCAGGGTAGTGTTTTGGGACCTATTCTTTACCTGCTATACACCAGAGATTTACCTCAATTAAACGATGTTACCATTGCAACATTTGCTGATGACACTGCAGTTCTCTCAGTAGGAGACACTATCGAGGAATCGACAACGAAACTCCAAGAAGCATGTGACAAAATCATAAAATGGACAAAAATGGGGCGTATCGGGCTCAATGAATCGAAATCCACGCATATGAATTTCACCAATCTAAAAGTCAGTTACAAACCTGTAATCATTAACGGTCTGCAGATTCCGTATGCAAATAATGCTAAATATCTAGGGATGACCTTAGATACCAGGCTCAGATAAAAAGAGCACGTTAAAAAGAAGAAAGATGAGCTTAATATCAAATATCGCAAAATGTATTGGCTGCTCGGGAAAAATTCGGAATTGTCAACCGAAAATAAATTGCTATTGTATCAACAGGTGCTAAAGCCTGTATGGACTTACGGAATACAGCTCTGGGGCTGTACAAAGAAAACCAACACCAAAATAATACAAACTTTTCAAAACAAAGTGCTACATGGTATAGTTAACGCTCCGTGGTACATTAGGAATGATGACCTTCATAGAGACCTAAATATCCCGACGGTCCAAGAAGAAATAAAAAAATTTGCAGTAATTCATGGACAACGTATCTATCAACACGTAAATGAAGAGATTCGTGTTATGTTGGACCCTTCACATGCAGTAAGACGATTGCAGAGAACGAAACCAATTGATTTAATGGATTAAGGACACCATGAGCAAAGACTACTTCAGTAAATAACCTATAAATGGAGCTGGCCAATGGGCCTCTTCTCATTC
Organism: Nephrotoma appendiculata; assembly: GCA_947310385.1. Classification (NCBI taxonomy): domain Eukaryota; kingdom Metazoa; phylum Arthropoda; class Insecta; order Diptera; family Tipulidae; genus Nephrotoma; species Nephrotoma appendiculata. The sequence goes on from OX371223.1 coordinate 145,629,773, forward strand.
AAAAGTGACTAAATTAAGAAAGAAAAATTACTAGATGAATTGTATTCAGTTGTAATAATATAAAATAAAAAAAAAAAAAAAAAATCTCTGCGGATGACATCCACCCTTTTTTATTAGCCGATACAATTATGTTAGTTGGAAAATTTCCTTTGGGAATGGTTTTTCGCTTAAAAATAATATATACAGGCAGTTTGGTGCCATCAGCGGTAACAGCCAGTGTAACAGTAAAATTACATTTCTCATTCCCCGTTGTGGTAATTTTGACATCCGATGATCCCCGCTCAGTTATAGTAAACTTTGATGGTAAATCAAAACTCACTTGGACCTCATCCATGTTGACAATTTGACACAAATTTACTCCCAATTTGGATTGTTCGACAAATATTTTAAAGTCACACTTTTATTGTTCCCAATTTTCTGGCAAATGTTGTCCTGTTGATGTCACCTCTCTTACAACTAATTTATGTCGCTTCATAAACTTGTGTACCCATTTCAGTAATCCATTAAATGCGATTTTCATTGCTATAGCACGTGAACGTGCTTGTTGCAAAATTCGTTTACTAGTTATTTGCCGCTTCAATCAAAACCCATTTTTTACAAACATTTCTAATGAAGGCCACTTTACCCGACGTTGTCGTTTTTTGGTTGTCTTATTTTTGTCTGCAACTATTTTTAATTCATTTTCACACGCCCGCCAACGTCTAACTATAGATTCGTTAACATTAGGCTTTTTAGTAGGATGCGGCTCATTATTAAGGTTGAAACACACCAAGAGCAGCGCAACATATTCCAAACAATCAACACTAACGGCTGCGTATGGGCGTGCACATCAAGCAGCGCAGCAGATTGTTTTGTTTTAGTAGTAAAATTGAAATGTGTAAATTTTATTGGGATTATGAGTAGCACCAAAGAGCAGCAAATTAATGCTGCTGGGTGTGGAACCTATTGATGCCGCGACAGATGCAACTTCATTCAATATAATTTGTTTAAATTTAAATTTTTCAATTATAAATACAAAATACTTAATTTATTTTAATGGAAAAACCTATATTTATACTCAAACTATGATTTTACGAGGACAAATCAAAAAGTCTTGCAATATCATATGAAAAAAAGAGTGAGTGAGACAGCAATATTTTTATTTTTCGACATAATCTCCTTTAAGGTTTATACATTTGTCCCGTCGATCAATTAACTTGCCTAAACCCTCTAAAAAAAAGGTTTCTTTTGCTCCATAAAATATTCATTTACAACAAACTGTACGTCATAGTCACTGGAAAATTTCAGGCCCCTTGGTGTTTTTTCAAATTGGGAAACAGAAAGTAGTCACTGGGTGCTAAGTCTGGACTGTACGGTGGATGCGGAATTTCCACGAAGCCGCAGTCCTTTAATGCAGCATGAGCAGTATTAGCCTTGTGCACTGGTGCATTGTCGTGAAGAAGCAAGATTTTTTTCCTAACTTTCCTTGGCCGTTTTTCCCGGATCGCTGTTTTCAATTTTCGCAAAACCTCTGCGTAATATATGCCTGTGATTGTGGTTTTCGGTGGCATATAATCGATTATCAAAATTCCTTCAGCATCCCAAAAAATTGTTGCCAAAACCTTACCAGCAGACGGTTGAGATTTGAATTTCTTTGTTGGTGGTTCACTACGTTTAATCCATTGCATCGATTCTTGTTTGGATTCCGGATCCCAGTGATGAAGCCATGTTTCATCGCCTGTTATTATGTTATCCAAGAAATGTTCTGGATCTTCTTTGTACATATCTAAAATCGCCTTTGAAGTTTGAACACGTATTTTTTTTGTGCTGCATTCAACAAACGGACGGGGAACTCATCGCGCACTTACTTTCGACATGTGAAGGTGGTCATGTAATATAGTATATGTGGTACCGTATGAAAGAGAAAGTCTCCACGCTAACCGCGGAACAGAAATACGCTGGTCCTCCAATACAATAGATTCGGCCAAAATTACGTTTTCATGGCAAATAGCATCTGCTAGCCGACCCGAGCGGTTGTCGTCTTCTAATGACTCCCGACCACTTTTGAATAATTTTACTTACCTTGTTACTGTGGCATATGATGGTGCAGATTCACCGTAAACTTTGGATATATAGCTGAATATATAAATTGCTTTTCGTCCATCTTTACAGAAAAATTTAATAACGGCGCGATATTCAATTTCATTCATTTTAAGAAAAATTCAAAACACGTGTTACTAAATTGACAAAAACAAACGAACTGTAAAATTTACATCGAAATGTTCTTCTAGAAGTTTCAACGCGACAAAAAATGGTTTTGAAAAATATATTGTTGTCTCACTCACTCTTTTTTTTCATATGATATTGCAAGACTTTTTGATATACCCTCGTATATCATTACATAAGCGAATAAGCCAAAATTTAAGTTTGATGCTCGCTGCTGCTGCTTGGTGTGTTTCATCCTTTAGTGTGCGGCTTGTTAACGGAATGCGGCTAGTTAGAGGTTTTCGTAAAGGTTTTAAATAATTTTCAGTCAGGCAAGCCGCGGCTTATTAAGGCGGTGATTCATGTACAAATTTTATCTGACAGACATAAATAATAATCGCTCTGATTGGTTGAATGTCGGCCATATTTTTTTATCGTACGACAAAAATTAAAAATTGAACATTGCTCAAATTGTGTTCAAATTTGAAAAAGAACAAAAATAAAAACACGGTTGCTTTATAAAATTTCAAAAAATATCCATACGACAAAATTTTAACATGTATCGTTTAAGTGTGAATTTCGATTTTATCGTACAAGACAAAAAAATATTAACCAATCAGAGCGATTATTATTTATGTCTGTCAGATAAAATTTATACATGAATAACCGCCTTTAGAGTGGTGCGGCTTATAGGTGAAAAACAGAGTAGTTTCCTTTGTGTTTTTCTGTTTGTACAAAAATCATTTTTGACAATTTAAAAGTCAATTAAATGTCAATTTTGACATTTTTGTTAACGCCTACTCTATTATTATTTAAAACCAAATGAGAATAAAAAGGAAATTTTAGTATGTCTTATGTTCTCATTTAGGAAGTAGTTTTATAACAAATAGAACAATACAAACCGTATTTGACAGCACACATTCGTAACAATAATAATATAACTTCTTTGTACGAGGGTTGCCTTTTATATTTCGGGATTGGACAACCCTAGTGTTGCAATCTGGCAACTGACAGCTCTATCGTAGAGTTTGACATTTTTGAGATTATACGTACTCAGAACGTTTTGACATTCGAGCGCTATTTGTGTTGTTTACAGTACTCTTTAACTCAACATCTCGGCGAAAAAATGGAATTAAATCGTGAACATTTTCGTGCGATTATTTTTTACAACTTTCGACGTGGATTAAGGCAGCAAGAGTGCATGGATGAACTTAATTCAATTTTTGGCGATGAAGCTCCATCAAGCACCAGTGTTTATCGATGGTATGGTGAATTCAATCGAGGTCGTAGTTCACTCCAAGACGAATTTCGTGAAGGTCGTCCAGAATCAGTTGCTGTTCCGGAAACCATTGATGCTGTGCGCGAACTGATATTGCAAGATTGTCATGAGACTTATCGTGAGATTGAGACAACCTTAGCCATTAGTGGGGCCAGCATTCATTCAATATTGCATAAACATTTGAATGTCAAAAAAATTTGTTCGCGTTGGATCCCACACAATTTGTCAATCGCTCAAAAAAAGGCTCGTGTCGATTGTTCGATAGAAAAGCTCTAAAAATACGATCGCGGTGCTTCAAAATACGTTTATGACATAGTGACAGGTGATGAATCGTAGATTTACGCGTATGAGCCCGAAAGTAAACAGCAGTCGACTGTATGGGTGTTTCAAGAAAATCCGAATCCAACAAAAGTTGTTCGCGCGCGAAGCACTTGCAAGCAAATGATCGCCTGTTTTTTCGGAAAAAATAAACATGTTGCAACCGTACCACTAGAACAACGCAGAACAGTCAATTCTGAGTGGTACACAACGATTTGTTTGCCAGTTGTCTTCCAAGAAATCAGGAAAACCAACTGCCGAAGACGGATCACTCTTCACCACGACAATACGAGCTCTCACACATCAGCTCACACAACTGCATTTTTGAGCACTCAAAACATCGACTTCATGAGTCATCCACCGTATAGTCCTGACTTGCCACCAAATGACTTCTTTTTATTCCCGTACGTAAACAACAAATTGAGAGGTCAACGTATTTCGATACCTGAAGAAGCGGTTGCTGAGTTCAGAATGTATGTTTTGGAGATACCTCAATCAGAGTGGAAAAAGTGCTTCGACAATTGGTTCAAACGCATGCAAAAGTATATAGATCTTCATGGGGAATATTTTGAAAAACAATAAAGCGATTTTCGATGATTAATATTTGTTTTGTTCTCGAATCCCGAAATATAAAAGGCAGCCCTCGTAGTTGGTATTATCAAGAGGTAAAAATCTAATCTGGGGAAATTTACAAAAACCTGGTTCGAAAAAAGATAAGTTCTCATTAATAGAGAAGTGTCCACAGCCATATACGGAAGGAGTTGTAACTCACGACTTACCGCAATGGTAAATGTGCACTACAAAATTATAACTTCTGCAATTTCATCGAATCATCAATAAATCATTAATAAGCTTTTGGAGCGCGAAATTGCATGAATATAAAAAAAAACCATAATGTCCTATACATTATTTCCATAATATCCATATATATATTTATATGATGAATTATCCGCAGAAAATCCCAAACACTATTGATGACCAATTTGTTTCGTACCAATAATATAAATTACTGTTATTTATTTTAAAAAAAAATATAACAAATTTTATTATTTACAACAATTCAATATTTCGCACAAGCACAATATACCGTTTCAAACGAGCGAAGTTTCATTCAATCAATCGGCGTCAAATTACCAAAAAATTAATTTTTCAATATTTTTACGACAAACAAACAAAAACAAATATTTTAATTGGAAATTAAATTACAACGAAAATAAGAAAATTTTCCCAGAAACGCATTAATTTTCATTTCTAGTACACAATTTGATTTCAATGCTTTTCTGTTCGGTGAGTCGAATTCGTCTGTATGTGCACATTATAGAGACAAAATGAAAAACATGTGGTTATAAAATGCGAGATGAAACACAATAATAGCCAATGTTTAATATGCGTACGACATAAAATTTCCGTTACTGTATACGGCCGGTGCATGCGCACAACAAAACCGAATAATTTTATACCAATCTGCAAAGTGTATAAGAAAACAGGTTTTCCCCTATACATACATTTCCCCAATGCATCGTACGCCCCCCCACAATTTTTTTCAATTCGATTTCATTCACATAAAGTATATAATCACGATTCGGGGCTCAAAAAAAAAAATAACTTCGAGTTTTTCTGTTTTTTTTTCTTGTGTTTGTTCTCGGTTAGTTTAGTGCCAAATAGTAAACCGTTCGAACAGGAAATCCCCCGTTTTAGTAGATCGAGAGCACATTTTTTTCTGTTTAATATAAAATTTAAAAAAGATTATATTTTTTTTTTTTTTTGGTTTCTCGTTGGTTTTAGTTTTTTTTTCAAGTGAACGTGTGATTTATGCGAAAAATTAATGATTATTAATTTAATTAAGCGGTTGAAAATCGGAAAAAACAAAATTTAGTGTGAAATATATAAAGTGGATTTAGTGTACAAGTGCCGAGTGAATAATAAGTGTGCGTGTGTTGTGTGAGCTTTATGTAGAGTTTTTTTTCGTACAGTCGGGAATTATTCTTGAAATACTTATCGTTAGTTTAACCTGTAGCTGTAGCTGATGATTGGGCACAATTCCAAATATATACTTTAAGTCTCACATCGTAATTTATATAAAGTTCAAAAACTAGAAAGCTCTTGTTTCATAAAGTTTGTTACAGTGGATATAATATATATTGTTTTAACAAGTGTACTATATAGTGTTTGTGTTATACGTGTTAGTGAAAAAATTATAACAAAATAAATAAATAAAAATTTAAAAAAGAAATAAGAAGTGTTAAGAAAAGTGTACGTTCTTAAAGTTAAGTTGTTTTTGAATATACTACAAGTGACACACTTTTTTAATATTAAATAGAAATACAACTAAAAAATATATAAATTAGTGTCTAGTGTTTATAATAATATATCGCTGTCCGTGTACGTATGTATGGAATACATAAAATTGTTATAGGATATGACGATTTATAGGATTATTTTGCATATACGGAATAAATAAGTACCTAGTTTTCCTTCATACAAGTAAATAAATAAAATAAATAATCGCCACACAAGCAAGACAAAATATTTGTATATAGTTATTGGAAAAACTATTTATTGTACAGCTAAGGTAATTTTCTAAAAATTTATTTAATCAATTATTATAATTATTTTGTGTTTGGGATATAAATTTATCATGAATTTCACGAATAAAAGCGATACCTACTCTATAGGCTTGGGTATTCAGCTCTGGCTATAAAAATGGTTTACAATTCTGAGAAATATTTTTGTGTTCTTAAATCTCTTATTCTTGAACTTGTAAAATTTTTTGGTATTATACGTTTAGCTTAGTTCTTAGGAAAATTATTGTTATCAAAAATTTATTATTGCCCTCGATTCTAATAAATGGAATTTTTGTCCCATTTAGGCTATACACAAGGAACCTTGAAGTCGGTTTCTTCTATATAAAAATTTAGTTTTTTGAATTAGTAATTAACTCGTGTGCAAAAAGGCATTGAGTTTTTTGGAAGATGATGTAAATGTTCCATGACTGGTTTTCCGTGCAAATTTAACTGATACTAAAGCGAAGGTTCCTACACCGAATAGTATAGATGTCCAAGGGGTGAATGGATTTAATAAATATTACGCACATTAAATAGGTTACTTTACTGGCTGTTAACATTTTTGCAGCGATAGCTTTTTTTAAGGTTTTTTTTTCTTAAATTACAAACAGATTCAGTTTGAAAAATTACGAATCCTTAATAAAACTATGACTTTTTTGACTGTACACATTAAAGTTTAAGATTGTTGGGACAGTCTAATGTTTGTTGTGAATAATTTTTGTTCTGCAATTTTAAATTGTGATATTTTTGGATGAACTAAAAATTTGCACACATCTGAAAAATACTTGATCTAACAAAACTAAAGTACATTTATGGTACAAATAAATAATTCAGAATCAGTATTAAATATAAATTTCAGCAGTAATTTTAAATTTCAGCATGGAAGAAATATTCATAAAACAAAGAAAAGAATCAAGTTATCGTTGTACAACGATTTTTGATAACCAATAGTGAGAAAATCAAACTAAATCCGCAACGGCTCGCTGGGGCAAGTTTCACAGACATACCGCTGCAATTATTTTGAAAAATATTAAAACCATTCAGTGATTTCAAAAGTGCGCAAATGTCCCAGCAATAAATTTTGAAAGATTAATTTTTACCCATGGCTATTGGTAATGGATTCATCTTCATGCAGATGAATCCATGCATGCATTAAAAATGGAAAATCAACTTTTAGAGAAAAACTCATTTAGTTTCAAGAAGTCAAACATGCAAATCTGGACGTCCATAAAGCTAGCAGAACCCATACAGCAGAACATTTCAAGATAGTATGGATAATTATAGGCTAATTAAATGTTCTATTAAAAAATTTTGGACTCCATCCCTTCCAACTAAAATGATGGATTCTGCTAGCTTTTGAAAAATTTAGCAGAACCCAAACCAAAAATCGGACCAAAACCGAAATTATAACGAAAACCAAGATCCATTAACAAATAAATTTATTATGGCTTACTTAAAATTTTTCACTCCACTCGTTCTTAACTAAGCTCAAGGTCATTTAATTTAAAGCTAGCAAAACCCAATTCGAAAATCGGGCAAAACTAAAATTAGGACGCCCAACAAGACCAATTGACACACAAATAACTTTAGGCTTATGATTGCCTAAACAAATATCCCATTACAAAATGTTGAGCTCCACTCGTTCTTGAACAAGTTATTTAATTTAAAGCTGCAGTAGCACCCAAATAGAAAATTGGATGAAAACCGAAATTATAAAACGAGACTTGAGCCTTATCAAATGGCCCATTCAAAATTTTGGACTTCACTCATTCGTGAGTAGAACCCAAATTGGGGTGGGCCAAATTGAACCAAAACCGAAATTTTAATGCAAAATTGATCAATTGACATACAAATCAAATGACCCACTCAAAAACTTTGGGCTTCACTCGTTTTTGACCAAACTTCAGGTCACCTAATTTAAATTTATAGCAGAACCTAAACTGTAAATCGGACCAACACCTAATTTCGGTTTCTGTTCCGAATTTAGTTATGCTAGCTTTAAATAAAATGACCTGAAGTTTGGTAGCGAACGAGTGATCTAATTGTAATTTAGTGCCCAATTGATCTTGTTTTGCGTTCTAGAATGAGTCAACACCAAAGATTTTTAATGGGGACTTTTATTAAGCCATAATGAGCCTAAAAGTTTTTGTATTTCAAATGATCTTGTTATGCGTGTTAATTTTGGTTGTTTTCCGATCTTCATTTTGGGTTGTGCTAGCTTTGTAGTGATAAACTAAATGGACTAGAACGAACAGAAAAAAATTAATAGGACATTTAATTAACCTTAAATTAATTTTTAATTTTTCAACTGTTTTTAATTCATTTTTTGATATATGTTCTGCAAAACTTTTTCTAAAGCTTACAGAACCCATTGATTTAGTTGGAAGTGATGGAGCCTAAAATTTTTTATTAGAGCATTAAACAATTAGTTTATAATTATCCATACTGTGGCCCTATTCTGGCTTTCCCTGGGAATAGGGAAATGGGAAAAATATTTTCATAGCTTTTTTGTTAAAATTATACTTTTCTGGCCTACTGAAAGAATAACTTTAGTGCAAAAATTTTCAAAACAAAGTGATTTGGGGGAAACTTTTGTTCCACAAAATTTTTGTAGGGAAAAATATTTTCCCATTTAACTTTGTTTCGAAAATGTTAACACCAATCGTGTTCCCTCAGTAGACCAGAAAAATACAATTTAGACAAAAATGCTTTGAAAATATTTTTCCCAATTCCCTATTCCCAGGGAAAGCCAGAATAGGGCCACTGGGGTAGATACTTGATCGGCTAAAAAGCAAGTAATTTGCTAGCTTAAATCCTGGCTACTCAATCAATTTTACCAAGAAAATTTGAATTTCAAATTAAATATGTTTTTCAAAAAATGTTTGCGATTGCAAACTGTTTTACTGTGCAATTACAAAAATAAACAAAAAATTTATAAAAAACATAATTTGAAATTCAAATTTGCTTGGTAAAATTGATTGAGTAGCCGGGATTTCGGCTAGCAAATTGCTTGCTTGTTAGTCGAACGAGTATCTACCCCAATATCTTGTAATGTTCTGCTGAATGGGTTCTGCTAGCTTTAGTGACGTAATTTTGGCCATTTTGAAGATAAACAAATTGTTTCGAGGGTAAATATATCTTTTGGAAAAAAGTAAAAATATGTTAAGATTAAGAATTAAATTATTGAAAAGGTAAAATAATAAATTAATTTTGGTCAGAACTGGAACTGGATTTAGAACTGCTTATTTTTGACAGAAGTTGTATCAAATATGAATGCTAGATACATTAATCGATTCAAATTAAATCGAAGGTCAATCAAATCAATAGCAAACCAAGTTAAGGTGTAACATACATCAAAATTGATATCAAATTAATATACAATTTATAACAAACCGTTAACAAAATGGTTGAAGGACCTTATAAGTGAAAGATTAAAACACAAGTATTTTATTATTAAATGTAAATTTTTATTTCAATATTCATTTGTATAATAATTCAACATAAATTATTAATTTTATTATAATCTAATTACATATGTATATCTCCGGTGTGAATCTTAGATCCTATAGTATATAATAATTTTGATCGTTATTTCAAAAATGATTTTCATAAGGTTTTTTGTACTCTAGAGTTTTGTAGTTAACACATACAGGGTTAACACTATTATAAATTAATGTATAACTACAATAAAATTTATCGTATATCCCAAGAAATTCCGTCAAAAATTTAAAAAAAAATCTCCATTACTCTCCAAATTAATCTATTACATTAAGCAATGTTGCAATTAGTGACTCGTACTCGAGTTTTTATCCCATCGATTTCAATACTAAGCATTTATTATACTAAATCGTTTCTAAGCTGATACACCGTCGATAACAATTTATAATCATCAACAGAACCACGTTTTAGCTCTCAAACTTAGCTGTACCATCTGATCTGGTATTATAAGTCTTTTGTTCCAGAAACGTAACAGTAAAATGAAAGTACCGCGAACAAACTAACTCGGTTATTTTCTGCGTGCTGATACACAAGAAAAGTTGTATTAATCTTTCAGCTGGACTATCATTCGGTCGACGAAGAGATTTTTTAGGCGAAGATGAGTCCTAGACGTTAATATCGACTTAGAATTTTCTGAAAATGTGCTAATAATAATAATAATTATATTAGCACATTTTCCAAAAATATGTGTACTTACCAAATCAGGTGATGTAAAAAAAATGGGAACAAATTTAAAAACTTTGATATGGTCACAGATGCTGGAGGTATTTCTACTCTTACATTTAAGGTTTCCAATAGTTTTTGTTTGATTAAATCTTTTTGGGTGCTAACGTTTAAGTTTTTTAAAATTAAAAAATTTTCATCTTTTTCTAAATCAACTTCAATTGTGACCGTTGCAGTTATACAGCCACCTGGGTTCCGTTTTCTGCTGTTTTGTCCTGTTCCGTGTTTCGTTACATATAATTTTTGGCGTACCCTGTTCAGTCGAGAGATAATATATCACCGGTTATGCTTACGATCATAAAGTGCATCCTATAGAAAAATATACATGAGAAAAGTAATTTATAAAATTGGACAGTTGATTGATTTTTTAACTTACAATTCCCGCTTTCTCTTTATTTTTGGTTTTTAATTGTGGTGGAAACAACTCAACTACCGCAAGCGCTAAGGCTGTGATATGGATTGGAATCGGCTGGTATGAATAGCGTGGTGTTAAATGGCCAACGCTCTCTCGAATTATAGCTCGTTATTCCAAATCTGAAAGTCCCTTCCCATCTGATCTTTATCGCATATAAAAATTTTAATTTTTTGTCGTGTAACTTCTATCACAAAACGCACAATTCAGTAAAAAACAATATATTTTTTAGTACATACCAGATACAACAAAGTCACTATATTGCCATTTTTCAGCGTGTTTGATATTTTTTACGTAATTCACTACTCCTTTTATGTTTATTTTTACGAAGTAATAATCCATTTTGCATAAAATAAGCAATAAAAATAATGAATTATTGTTTATACTGGTATTTGGTATACAATACGTTTTTTTAGTTTACCTTAAATTCGAAATTGTACCAACAAAACTTAGATTATGGTATATCAAAAGACGCAGAAAAAAATCAAAGAGTATGAAAATTTACACAGAGTAACGAAACAGAGGAAAAAATTTCATCAAAAAAATGCATGGGTTACGCAATTTAATTGCGTTAAAAACACATTTACGCATTTTTTTTTAAAGTAATTTTTGTCGTTTTCTATAAATAGCCAAGAGTATGACAATATTCAATACTCAAAAAATAAAAAAATGTTGCGTAAGGGTATTGTATGATCGATTTAAATTGCGTAACCCATGTATTTTTTGATGAAATTTGTTCCTCTGCTTCGTTACTCTGTGTAAATTTTCATACTCTGTGAAAAAATGTTAGATGATTCACGGTGGCATTTTACTACATTTTAATGACAAATTCTTTCCAAGAATTAAAAATAAATTGATTTTTTTGTGTGGCAAAGAACACGAATCGGCCTTTCCACACGAGTATGTATTACATCACATCATTCCACACATTTTCAGTTATGACGTAAAATCTTAAACTGTTGACATCAATTGCAACTTATGTTTGTATGCGTAAAATTATTTTTATTTCATATGTTGCTTTGGGAAGAAACGTATACACCATTTTTCTGTTATGTCAAAATAACAACTTGACAGTTGAACGATTTTTGTATTTTATTCGTAAATTATCATTAAAATTGCCATTAATATTTAACAGGATAAAATTTAACAGGTGAAATGTATTAATGGTGGTGAATGTATTAATGACAGGAAGGATCTTTCAGGTTGGGAACAATTTGTTTTGGCTCATTTATTTGAAAGTGTGATGGGATAGATGTAGAAATTTGGGAGTTGTCATAGGAATAGAAATCTTCAGTAGCTGACTGTTCGAAAGGGTTGTGTTTTATTGTCCTGCCGATAGGAGAAGGTAAAGGAGAATTTAAGGGTAATTCTGTTGAACCTGAACTTTAACCGCTTCGGTATTTGTATATATCTTCTGTAGCAAAACTGAGAGTGCAAATCTTATTTTTTATGCCTTGTTTGTCTCGTCGCCTTACTTTATTAGTAAAATGCGTGGCTAATTGTTTGAACAAGCAAAGACAATCGCGGAACGCATTTATTAGTGCCAACGTTTGTTATCTGCTACAAGTATCTGATATCTGTAAATTTTCTGACATTTTCTTGTTTCGGCTTCCACAGTCAAATATCAAATAATAGCGCAAAACAAAATCAAAAAAATTTAAGGAAAAATGCAAATCGATGCAGCACAAATATCCCCACTCCAAAATAAGTTTATATAGGCGAAGAAGTAAAAGACAGTATACATCATGTAGCGCAAACACGTCTAAATAGGCCCAATTATTCAATTATCAACACAATTTTTTGCCAACACAGTTATTTTAACACAGTGAAACTATTTTAATGCGAAAAATAAAATTACTTCGTATGTCAAATTCTTTCGACCAACCATTCAAAAAGTTATAATGTTTATGTTTTTACTTTTTGAAATATTTATGTTTATATTTTTGACGTAAACATGTATGTGTTTGTAAATGTCAAAAAAAAATCTAATGAAGTGTTGAGATTTTTCAAAATTGATTGCGATCAAAAAAAAATCAATTTTTTTACTTGGAAAGAACGTGCCACGGTATTTCGATCAAAAATTTTTGATGTCAAATCAATTTTTTTGATTTATTAATCATTTTTTTTTTGGATAGAAATTGCTATAAGTGTTAACCGAAAAAGTTTGAGCGCAACATACTCGATTTTATAGGAGGAAAATTAAATGTTGCTTAAATACATCATGCAATACTCTTTTGTTTGGGTGGTAACATAGCAAAATTCAGTTTCTGTGGACATAACATAGACGATCGCGCTAATTAGAAAAAGCGGAATTTTTTATTTACATAAAAAAAAAAAAATCACTAAATCCTGGAGTGAGCACGGTTAGAAACTTACTTTCGTTGGAATGTGAAACTGACGACATTGGAAAAACTGCTACACAAAATATGTATCACGTTGAGCAGGATTTAAACTCGATCGATTATCGTTTCTACCACTCGCTTGAGGAGGCAAAATCCCTTCATGGAATGTACCACCAACAGGAAAATCTTAAACAATTGATATTATTTTGAAATATTTTTAAAAAGTATTAATTTCGGACTTAATAATTTTTGAAATGTTGCAATTTCTAGTCTACACTCAAAGTGTACAACAGAAATAAAATAAATGTTTAAAAATTTTAATACGTGCAGTAAATATTATGTATGTATATATAGATAAATCATTTAATCCATCGCAGAAAATGATTAACACAGTTTTATTCCAGCTCAGTGGGGTTAGTTCTTAGTTGGTGTGATCATCTACTTTGCTACTCGCACCGCTTCCAAAAGATAAGAAAAATAAAACTTTTAAAAATTACGAACGATACAATTTGAATGAAAAGTTCAAAATGGTACTGTACGTTGCATCTATTAAACAAAATAAAGGCGGATTCAGTGTTGCTTTCATGATGCTTTTTCAGTTCATTCATTCATTCGAACAATTTTGTCGGCCAATCATATTGAGACCAAGAGATGGTTGGTCGAAATAATTTTGTTATGAATGAATGAACGAATGAACGCAACACTGAATCTGGCTTAAACCAGTTTTTCTTGTGTCAACTATGAAAATCGAGCACGTGTGGTTTTTAATCGGGACCGTAATCAACAATTCCATTTGATTTAAAAGTGGGAAAAAATCAATAGTGATGAAATATTTCCTAAACCTTCCTAAATAATAAAAACATGTATTTTGTTTGAATGTATTTGTAAAACAGCTTATAACGAATATTCATAATAAATGGGAGTTCTATAAATATTATACTAACAAACTGATTTATAAATTTTCGTATTTGAGTAATATATAGATTCATTATCTATAACTCCACAGAAACCCATTCATACTCACTTAAAATAACTGAAAAACTTCAGATTTAACTAAGAAACTAACAGATAAACACCGTTCCATAGAAAATCTAGAGGCCCCGGGTGTTTTAGTAAACAAAATTTGTGAAGAGGTCAAGTTGCGTATCGTATGATTTTTCCGAGCATTTTAGTCCTAGTGGTAGAAAAACCGCTGCCAAATACCAATTTGGCGCTTCAGTACGTAGTGAGGAAAAGCAACATTATTAAACTGCTTTAGTTTAAAAGCAGCCGGACTTTTGCTTTCCTTTAAACGCATATAAATTAGTTAGAATGATGACATCTTGTAGCTATACGTCAAAATATCTTCTATTGATGGATTTAACAAAATTTTTAAAACTAGCTTGGCTATAATAACTTTCTATAGATGGTTAAATTATTGGATTTATCGTTTTATCCGATAAAGTATTACATACTCATTCAAACCTAGAAAGATTTTTAAGATTTAAGAAAAACTTCCAACGATTGTGCAAACACGTGAAGTTTTTCCTAAATAATTCTATTTCGATTTTTAGGATTGTTTAGGAAAATGTTCCCGCGAATAAAAATCATCTATAAAAGTATGATTTCCTCAAACCACATTTTGCATTTTTCGTTAAAGCCTTAGTTTTCGAGAATATTTGGAATCAAGTTATTTTTATTTTAATGTTTTCGAATATTTAAATATTTGAATCTGTTGCATCCATCGCTTTTTTCCACGAGCTAACCAAATTTATAATGAAAGCATCATCAACACCGCCTGGTGAATTTTCCACAATCTTTAACACATTTGCGACCGAGCTGTTATAAGAAGACTTGCACGTATTGAGCTACTAAAAGCCTAATGGTAGAATAAATGTTTTATTTAAGTGCTTTATTTAGTTTGCGGCGTTATTAATAGTATGACACATGCACGATTCACCTGTTTTTTAGAACAAAATTTCATTGTATATATCGCATGACGCACATATGTGTCGTGTGGTCGTGAACGTGTTAAAGAAATCATTTGAACTAGCATAGCGTTATTTTATCGGTTTAAATCAATTGGTCAACTGTATTACTGCGTTTTCATGTGTGTTTTCTGATTGCCCCAAACATTGGTTGATCACAGAGCTCGTGCTAACGTTAAAACCTTGATAAAGTGATCAACATTTATGATTTTTATATGTCCTTCAGCTATATTCAAGATTTGTGGTAAATTAATGGGAGAACCATCTTGAGAAATATTTTGATTATTTGAATTCTCATTGTAAGCCGTATTAAGCTCGATTTATATTATCCGTTCCTTTCAGTTCCTTCATTTTTCGTATCAGACAAAAAAAAAACATTGTTACATGTTTTTTTCATTGGAGTATTTATATTATCCGTTCCGTACTTGCAGGAACTGAACGGAACGGATAATATAAATACTCCTATGAAAATACATGTAACAATGTTTTATTTTTTGTCTGATACGAAAAATAAAGGAACTGAAAGGAGCGGATAATATAAATCGAACTTCAGGAGTGCTTTTGACAAATGACGACGTTATCGTTTCCGACTTTTTCCATTTCTTTAATTTATTTTAAAACATTTATGGCATATGTGCTTGACAATGTCTCATTAGTTTAACGACTACCCAGTTCATAGAACAATCATTAACGGGTGTAAAGTATGTCCTTACTTTGTCCTAACCTTTTGAAATGAGTATATATTGGTTAAACTCTCGTTATAACGAATTTGGGTGCAAATTGGGTATAAAGGTATAGTGATAAAATCGTACAATACCTTTCTAATTGCAGAAAAATATTTAATGACCAAAAGATGGTATTGTACGTAAAATTAAATTAATATAAATAAATTTCGCGATTCATGTAATATAGAAATTGTATATTGATATTGAACGAATAAGAACTTTCTACAAATGAAATTTAAGGCATTTTCAAAAATTTTAATCAAAATTCGAAGACGTAATCTTTTCAACACACAAAAACGATTAATGGTACCGTGATGTATATCATTAGATTCGTTGGAGTTTCCTCTATCACCCGACCAATATTCAGAAAAATTGTATGATTTTTTACTTAAATATCTCATTTTTAGTAATACCTTCCGTGTGATTTATGTGTATAGATTGAACGGCTTGCAGTTGGTGCTGATATTAAAATTAGAAGCGATTTTTGACACTGAGACCCAATGCAATTTATTTTTGGTGCTCGAAAGTACGCATTCAACAATTAAAAAAAAAGATGTAAATGGAACTAGGGTTCCGACGGAGCACCCTGTAGATTAGTGCTTCCGAAACTGAGATCCAATGCAATCGATTCCTGGTACTCGAAACCTCATTTTTTTAGGAATTTTTATTAAAACCGTTCGACGATGATAAAATTTAAAACGGAAAATAGGCCCCGACGGTGGACCTTATAAACAAGTATTCCCGAATTGAGACTAAACGCAACCAATTAGTGGTCCCGAAAACCCTCGCTCAGCAATTCCATCGTCTGACTTAGAAAAAATTAAAGACGGAACCCGGGCCATGCACCTTGATGGTGGGCCCAGTAAAGTTGAAAAACAGCGCAATCAATTCCACGTGCTCGAAAACATAGATTCGGCAATTTTTATCCAAAATGTTTGAACTATAAAAAATTAATATGAAACCTGGGTCCCGACGAAGAACCCTGTAAATGTTTTCTCCAGTAATCGGGACAGCAATTCCTAGTACTTAAAAACCGCCTTTCAACAATTTTTATCGAAAACGTTTGGACTTACGTAGAAAAAATTTAAAAACGAAATCCGGGCTCC
Organism: Nephrotoma appendiculata; assembly: GCA_947310385.1. Taxonomy (NCBI): domain Eukaryota; kingdom Metazoa; phylum Arthropoda; class Insecta; order Diptera; family Tipulidae; genus Nephrotoma; species Nephrotoma appendiculata. Next base: position 145,646,891 of record OX371223.1, read on the forward strand.
TACGGAGGACCCTGCAAACAAAATTTGCTTAAACTGAGACCCAACACAATCGATCTCTGGCATCCGAAAACATTCTTAGGGCTATTTTTATCGAAAGTACCCGCGTCCGTGTCACTGCAAAACTGCAAATTTAGTTTCGATTTATCAATTACTGATTAGAAATGGTTTGTAGAATTTTAAATTTAAGTTTATATAGCATATTTTAACTTAACAATAGATGCGGTTTATTTTGTGCCATATTTGAACGATGGGTATGAACTATAACCATCAATTTCCTTAGTTGGAAACTTAGACAAAAAAATTGACGTGAGGCACACAGCATTAGTTTCACTTTCAGAGTAATGAACAAAAATATATGGCAATTTAAGTAAGTATTGAAATCCTCTTGAATTAAGGGATTCCGTCAAGTCGTATGAAGTATAAAATACTCTAAAGGGAATCCATATAAAGCGGTCATTCGGTAAAGAACTGCAGGTAATATATACTATATTACATATAGTATATGTTGTCAGTTTTACTTTTAATTAGTAATTAGCTCAAATGTGCAGCGGAATGAACATTGCGAGCTAAACTATGCTACTAGAAACTACGTTTCTCGCTTAGCTTAGCTGAAATGTGCAACGGGCTGCAAAGACCTAGGGCACAGAAAAAAATAAATTTAAACAGAAGTAAAGCTGCATACAAAATTTTTACGCATATTTTCATAGTAAAATATGGGATCACGATCCGGTTTTATGTTGACCAAATTTAAAATTACCGTTATAATCTAAACGAAAAAAAAATTAAACAAAAACATTATGAAAGTTAAAGAAACACTTAATGTATATTCGAAGAGTTGGACATTCTAAGTTTATTATTCAATGCGTAAAACGAATTTGTATTTTGGGGTTACAATCTAAAAAAGTTGGTTCAAAATTTTGTATGCAGCTTTACCTCTGTTTATATTACTTTTCTCTATGCCTAGGGGTTACTTTCGTTGAAAACATGAACTTAACTAACCAAATTGAGCTGTGTATCGCTAGAGCAAACTCCATGTTCGGTTTTGTTAAACGTTGGACGTGTGACAAAATTCAAAAGAAGTTTATATGCTACTTGACTTAGAAATACGGATGGGTTCATGACCATGATCTACCATACCACGTAAACATACAGAAAAACCACCATATTTAGCCGGGTGCAAGACATACAACTTGACAACTTTAGAAATTAGACGCGAATTGCTAAAAAGTATATTTATTGGTACTCTCCTACTAGGCCTAATCGACACACCGGATGTGCTAAAGTCAATTAAAATAAAGGTTCCTGGAAGTCGACTAAGAGATCATGACTTCTTCCACTTAGATAGATACAGAACCAACTATGGCGATAATGAATCAGTGAAGATGATGTGTAAAAGTTTAGCACCGTCTTATTCAGCTCCGTTCTGGAGATAAAAGCTTGGCTTCTTTTTTAAAAACACCCCGTATATAAGTAGCTGATATTTTAAGAAAACGTATGTTTTCAGCGTTTAATTGTGCTAATTAAAAATTTTAAAATTCAACTCAATTGACTTTATTGGTTTATAATAATAGGAAGATTTAATCGGTTTTAGTACTCGCATTTTAAAGTGATGAGAGTCCAAAATTTGTCGTTTTAAATATAATAAATTTATGGAGGCCATATCACGGCAGACCAAAAAAATATATTCAATTAAAATAACTACACGCGAGCTTTCAATTTGTGAAACATTGATTATTAAAATTCAATTTAAAAGCTCTTGCACATTTTAGTATCCACCAAATAAAATCCCAAATTATGAATTTGCATAATTAAATCAATTTTAAAAATATAAATTTTTCATTTTTAAATGCTTAAAATGATATTCATGTATACGAGGCGTAATTAACTTTATACTTGTACGTATATGTTAAAAATTCCGAAAACTTATTTCCATAAAATAAAATGAAACATTAAATCGCACATATGGTAAGTTTCTCGAGGAGACGTGTAGCTATATAGACGAGTAGCGACGACAGCCATAAGCTTTATTCCAAATGTTTTTTGTATTAATTATGTTTAAGTCTCATGTACATTATCTGTATGTACAAACAAGAAATGCTTGTATTTTTTTATGTTTTATAATTCTCCCTTGGCAATACTTACGAGTACATACATACATCCTGTTCTCGTCTGGAAAAGTGTTTCGAAGATGTAATTTTTTTTAATATTGTCATAAAGCTCGTCTACATCTTCTACTTGTTTTTTGTTTTGCTATACACATACTCGTACTTGTGAGATAAAGGAATTTTAATTAAATTTTAGGGAAAAAGCTTTTTTTTTAAATAAAAATTTGGAAATAATTTAAGTTTGTACTGTTCAAGTTTTTTTTTGTTATTGTAATATTTAAAAGACACAAATTACCGGGAAGTTAAAGATTAAGTAAAATGTTTTATTCAAATGAATTAATTTTATAAAGGAAATTTCACTGGAAAACTTTTATTTTCCAGTTTTCGTTAGTTCTTTAGTATTTTAATTACAAAAACAGTACAGTTTTCTACATAAGAGTGACATATGTACTCTAATACATAATGAAACACCCTGTATTGGCAGAATAAGTTTGTTGGTAGATTGAGTATTGAACTATTCATCTTCTTCTGCGCCTTCTTGGAAGGAAACATTGATAAATTGTCTGTCTTTAACATGAAACTTTTCCAAATTGGTATTAGTTTTGCAATCCATGATGTACAAGTGTATAGTATAGGTCAAGACTAAGTTCCCAAAACTTATAAAAAAATTCGTGTATGAATTGTTTTATGTACAAAACAGAGATGAACGTTTACGCCTCTTCTATTCTAATTTTTAGAACTTCTGTTGCAGGAGATATGAGTTAATGTAAATTAATATTACTATATAAAATACAGTAAAACCTGTCTAATGGTCTAATTCATAAACTATATGTAAGCTCTGTGACTGTACAATAAAAATTTTTATTCGAACTCGGCTCAATAAACTTAAGATTTGTTCGGTAACTTTGATGACGTAAAGTTGCATATCAAGATTTCGATAGCGATTAAATCGATAGAATATTGATTTTCTGAAACGGTTTTCGCTTATATGTATATGATGTTACCAATAGCATCTCTATGCCAACAAAAGTTAAAGCTAATGCCAATTGTAGTTTGTGAGCTTTTAGATAAATTTTATTTGTTTAACCTTTATGTACGTGACAAGGTACAATTGTACCTTTTTCGTTTTCAATCAAATTTTTTTTTTATTTTCGTGTTGAGCTGTATGCTTGATAATTTTATTTAGCCTCTGTTGACATTTTTTAAGTCGGGTTTAAATTTTATCAACTAAAGTGTAGAACAAAATTATTTAGTTAATCCGGAAAATAAAACTATACCCCTTAAACGGGTGACAAAGGTACTATAGCGGTGTTACCGTGTTTTATTTTATAATTAATAACACTCACTATCTTTTGTTTATAATAACTATGTATTTATTATATAAATTATTTATTATTTTGTTATAAAATATTATTATAAATTTTGGTTCACAAAATGGTGTGTAAACGATTGTTCGCGGCACTATTCACTTTTTCATTTTTGTATGAGACTGTGTCTCTTGAACTTCTAAAACGCGACTAGTCGTTTTCGTTTCTCATTCCGTGTAATGAACTTGAAATCTCGATATTTATCGATAACCGATAAATATCGAAATTCGCGAATGTAGGTGGCGAAATAACTCTATTCAGCAAAACGAGCAATGCCTCGTAATTAAGCGGCGCGCTGTATAAATAGTTTTGCTACGAGGAGTGCCACGAAGTGAAAATGATTTTGCGCCGCTACAGTACGTTTGTACCTAACTATATTTACTGTGAAAACTCCTTTAGCGAAGCCAATAAAATGGGAAATAAAATTAAAAAAAAGCACCTATTTATATGATCAAACAATTATTAATTTCAATTTAAAGTATACACTGATTGCATTTTGTAATTGTTTTTGCGTGTTCGTTACAAATTGGGCGTTTGCAAATCGAGCAGCATTTTCCAGTTTTTCGTTGAAATGATGAAGTTGACCGACAAATATAATAGCTTCCTACATGCGAACTTACAGTTTTCGTCGCAAAGACAGATGGTTGGGTAAAAAGGATTACAGGATAGCCTAACATCGACTCTATTCCTAATTTAGTGGAAAAATGAGCTAAAAATTTTTGGATTTCTTGCTCGATCTTCAATAGCCGGCATGGCCAATTGTTTGCTGTAGAGTATGTATGCAGCGAGAGCGGCGACATCCACTATATTGTAGAACATAGCCTGCGGCCATCTGAGCGTCTTGCGTTTTGTCGTATAATGCGTCACCATCTTATCCATGGTATCAACCCCTTCTTTGGTGGCAATGTAGTACAAAATCATTTCTGGTTTATTTTTTGGACCACTCGTTATATTTGTAGTGTGCATCGTCGACAACAAGGTTACAATGCGATTTCTTTTCGGAACATATGAGCAAATATTTACTTTCCCATCGTCGCCAAACCCAAACCGGGATGAACATTCTTCTTTACTTGAATATTTCTTGAATTCCTTTGGGATGCAAGTTTTGTTTTATTTTAGAGTGCCTACCATTGTCAAGTTCCACGATAGCAATAAACGCGCTAAGGATAGTGCGGTAAAGAAATTGTCCATGGCGTACATCAAATCGCGTACAACTCGCTGTCCTTGATCTTTTTCTAGTCCACCAGGTCCTTTTCCCGTCTACAATTGACCGGTGATGGGATATGAGTTCTTTGCATCACAAACCCAACATATTTTTAGCCCATATTTGGCCGGTTTTCAAACGGAGAAACTATGTAATGTGATGACAAATTAGCATTTAAAAGAAGCCAGATATCACTGATAGTAGCTGCTTTATCTGAATCCAAGCGTTGAGGACGGGTGGCATTGTCATCAAACCGAAGAAATTGGCATATACTTACCACGAAATCGGTCGATAGACATGGTCGCTCTATAAATTGGATATGAATCCACACGCCATAAAACAGTGTGGTGCTCCGAATTGGAATGATATACACCCATTGTAATAAGCATTCCAATATATGCGTAAAACTCCTTTGAGGATAAACACTTCCAGGTTTTAGCAGGTTTTTCGGGATTATTAGCGTTCTACTCTTCAAATATTTTCAGAGCTTTCCGATTTGATTCACGTACAATAATGTCCGCCATCACTTCCGAAAATACACATTTAAATGTATCTGCAACAGACAAACATTTTGTTGAAGCGACTGGCCTGGGTTTATGACGGAAAATGTTCTGTTTTTGTGTCCGAGTTACAGCCGGTGGAATTTGCGTCCGTACCGTACCATCTTTAGCGATTAAACCGGGAATTCAAGATACGCTTGCACCAGAAATTTCTTGTTCAGTATCATTATCTTCATTTGGCTTGTATTCATCTGGAACATCATCATGTAGCTCTATTTCAATATCAGGTGCATTGTAAGCATCTTCAACGTCCGATAATTCATCAACACCCTGATCACTTGAATGACGTGGGGGCACCCATTCGTCTGCTGAGCCGTTATCTTCAAGGCCCATTTCATCCCCAGTGCTTACTTCATCCAATAAGCGAGCTAAATAAGCTTGTTGTTGATGATAATTTTTCTATTTCATCGAACGTTTCTATTTCATCGAAATAACATTGAATGACCATGAAGGTACAAATGTACCTTAGTCCCTCAGGATATGATGCAAAATTTGTCAATCACATAAAGGTTAAGGTTGAATACTTTTCTGATATACACCTAAATGTTGATAATACCATACAGTGACATACAGTCGGAACAAATAGTTTGTCTCTCATATACAATAATGAAAAAATTATGTTCTTATGGTATACCAACGAATGTCGCCAACTGTACTAATATGTTGTTTGACAACTGTACAATACATTCTTATTTTAATCCCTACTTCTTGATTAATTTATACATAAGATTCATTATTCTTATGATAAACCAACATTAATGGTAGGCGTTAAACGGGAAGGTGAGATTTTTGCAGAAGGACTTTATTTAATTTATTTATTTATATATCTTAAACTTATATTATTAATATCTTATAATAATAATCATAAAAGTGTAAATGACTACTAGTGGATTTAATTTCCTTTCAAGTTCGTCATTCACACTTATATGTACAAAATGACTAAAACTACATAACGCATAATAAGTGAAAAATTATATATTTCGTTTTGTTAAAATTTAGTGATATTTTGTTCAGATGCAGAAAATCTAAAAGTAAAACAATATCATCCCTCATTTGTGACATTGCTACCTGACAATTCCTGGATTCATAGAAGAGCACCGTATCGTCAGCAAACATTCTAATATCACCCGTGTGCGGTAAATTGGCCATATTATTTACGTAAATTAAGAATAGCAAAGGGCCAAGTACACTCCCTTAGAAACACTACATTTCACACCTAAAGTGGTGCTTTTTACACCATTTAAAATCATGAACTGCTTTCGATTACTAAGGTAGCTTTCTAGAAGTTTGTGTGATACGCCACGGAAGTCATAAATTTCTTATTTCTGAAGAAGTAAATTGTGATCTATATACAATCAAAAGCTTTACGAAGATCAAGAAATAAGTCAAATATATAGTTTTGCCTTTCAAAATTACGATAGATCAAATCAGTAATGTCTAATAGGGTCAAATCTGTACCAGAACCTTGTTGAAATCCATACGAGATTAGAAAAAAATAGATTTATTTAGAAAATCGATCATCCGGGTAGCAATAATTTTTTCTAAAATTTTGTTAAATACCGTCAAAACTGAAATTGGAAGATAATTATTAACCATTTTGGAATTTCCATACTTTGGATTCAGATTGGCGTCACTTAACCAATTTTAAGACAAGTAATTCTTCAGAACCACATTACGAATGTTATCATAACCCTCACCCTTTTTATTACTGAGAGTTGAAATTAATTTGGATATTTCGCTGCAAGAAGTGAGCGAAAAGAAACATGATTTAATACTAGGCGCCATAGTGTGAAATTTATTTAAGTCATCTGAGTCTGGGCTAGAACTACTTGCTGATACAGAAGAATCAACAAAGTTAATACTAAATAAATTGTTAAAATAACGCTTCTTTGCAAAATATTTTCCGTTTTTGATCTTCCTATTTAGCAAATCCAATTTATGTTTCAGTTCTAAATTAGTACTGTTCCTTTTAAAACGCTTAAATGTACGGATTTTAACTTTAATTAAATCCCAGAGATCAAGAGTCATCCAAGGACAAGCACTTGCATTTTTAATTTTTCATTTACTTCCTTCAATACGGAAAACCGTAGATCAAGTTTATTATACATATATTAAAAATCCGTTCAAGAGTAGACTCAGGATTTCTGACGTCAAATACGGTAATCATTAAAAAATATTCAAAGGACTGATTAACCTTTTTGTAATTGACGTATCTTTTCGTTAGTGGCCGAGTAAAGTATTTAGGCTTGAATTCGGGATTTGTGGTACCATTGACTCCTTAGTGGAGTTTTCCGAACATCGTCAAATTGTGTACCCTTAAGCCCACATCGATAACAAAATTGTCCACTTGCAGCGTGATGGAGCAGTCATTGAAAGCATAACCAATGTCTTCGCAACTGAAACATATTGGGTTACTCGCTGAGTTAGAATAACTAGGTTTCACCATGGACGAGTTACTTTGATATGAGAGGTGTTTTCGGATCTTGATAACGGATTCTGACGAACGAATACCGAAATGCCTCGAAGTGTTTGGTTCGGAAATATAAGCGTTCGGTTTAGACACACATTTTCATTGGAACTAAATGAATCGACCTGTCTTACTCATTAATTACACTCTTCGAATTTGATATCTGATCTGCGGAAATTCGGAGTCATTTGAAAGTTTCTCCCCATTAGTTGGAACATTTTATTAAATCATTAATGTTCAGGAAATGCATATCAGTCAAATAAGGTCTATATTCATGAACCCCTGATTTTTTAGAAATCCCCACGACTTACTCGGAACGTAAGAAATCAATAAATCAATGAAAATATAGATAACAAATATTTTAATATGTCTTAAAAACCCGCTTTCTGGCGAGGAAGACTTATAGTCCACAGGGCTCAATAACGATATTTTCTTTTTGTAAACCACCAAATTTGAAATGTCACATTAGTCGGCATGATGTGATGTGGTAATTGTACATAGCACGAATAGATTCATATACTACCTATTTTATAATCCCAACATTTTAACAATATACCCATGATATTTAAGTCTCTATTGGTAAGATTATTTAAACATTGTACAAAAATAAAAAGAAAATATGAATATTTTCATTAAGAACTAATTATAGTGAAGTTTGGTATTTATAAATGGATTGGGATTTGAACGTGAACTTAAAGTGAAGTTCCAAATTTACACCATTCTGAATGGAACTTGACCATTTTTTAAACAATAATGGTGTTGGATCAATTCATTCAACATAACAATAACCTAACATCTCACCCTGAAATACATTTAACCTAAAAAGCAAACAAAGGTACTACATCAAATATTTAACTTTATACTTACCCTCTATCATACCGGACAAGTGGTGCAGTGGTTAAAGCCTCAGCACTTGGACCGGGAGGTACTGGGTTCGAATCCCATCAGGGGCTAGATGCAAAATCAAATTTTCATCATCGATTACAATCGGTGACCGACCCACGTGAATGCGTGGTATCACAATGGGCCAAAATTGGTCTAAATGTCAATCACTGACACCTTAATTTTAACCAACCCTCTATCATTTTATACATTACAATTTAATCACTTTAAAATAATTAATTAAGAATTAATTAACAACTTTGTATAATTTAAATTTGTATACTTATCTTAAATTTATTTGTATCGAATTCAAAATGTTATCCAATTCAAAATTGGTGGACGAATTCCAGTGAATTGTTTTTAGTTCAATGCATGTTGGTGGGAGAATTCATATGCATTATTTTCAATTCAATGCATGACTGAATATAGAAATGTATGATCGATGCGACACCTGTGTTTGAACTTTTTCACTAAATGCCAATATTCGAATTCATCATTACGCTAATAAATATAGTAGTTGTTTTAGGTGTTTTGTTTTGGTATAATTAACCAGGTTTTAATATCTCAAAGCAACAGCTTTTAGCTTTTCGCTTTAGTTTTTCGATGCATTTTAATTCTCCTTTGTTGGTAATAAAACATTTATATCCCTATAACCGCTACAACACAATTTTGTGGGTAAGGCAAAATAATCTTGTCATCATCATCATCACTATAACTATACACACAATTGTGTTGATTGTACTTCAAATCAAACATTACATAATATTTTTTTTAGTCACACATTTGTGTGGTTTAGACATCAATTGAGCTAAACTTTTTTTTGGTAGAACAAGGGATATGTCAAATTTTGATCGTGTGATAATTGATTAATATGTAGTTTTAAATATAAATACTTTAAAAATCAAAAAAATTAAAAAATGACCGCCTTGCGGTGAACACCATAACTATAAAACGGTTTTATTTTCTTAAAACTAAATTTTTTTGGTTAACATTAAAGCGTCTTCGGTTTTATACAGTGCCATTGTTGTTGTAAGCTTAGCAGGCTTTGTCAAAGCAAAACAGCTTTTGACACTCTCACTCGCTCTCTGTTATTCCAACTTTCATTCTGTTAACATAACATTAAAACTTCTAGGATTATAAAATAAAATAAATGAAATTTATAATTAAACTTGGGATTTACGCAATTTTTAATTGCCTCCGTTTGACCAGAGATATAAATTTTAACGCAATAGTGAATTGCCCCAACAAGTGGTTACATTTTGGTTGTTTTGGCCATGTTGAAGGTACGTTGGCCATTTTTTAACCAATAGTAGCCATACTTGATATATCGATCTATATTGTAATCCTAATATGAATTTTTAAATGCATTTAAGGAATTTGGCTATGCCAAATTGAACTATGCCATTTCTTCTTTATACAGAATGGAACTTTGAAATTTCTTACCACTTAACTTGGGCGCTTTCCTTGTTGGTTGAATAAGACCCAAATTACGCTGACGAATTTTTTTATTGTTAAATGTTCCCGTTCCCTTAAGATAAGCGTCGACTCCAACTTTAAGGCAGACGTATTCCATATCCGCTAGTTTTCACCAATTCGGAATCAGTTTGGTACTTATTGTGGTGTTCAAACGTTGGTATTAAAATTTAAAAAAATCATAAGAAAGCACCCGGATATTGGTTGAAAATTTTCATAAATACAATACTCCTTCTACTAATAAATTGTTTTGTTGCTGGTTTAACTTTTGGTTTTCCCGTTGATCAAAATGGGTTTGTATTTCAGCGAGTAAGTAAAATATTATTTCGAAATAATTCGTTCATCTAACTAAAAATTTAAAATTCATTTTTATTTATACATTAAAGAATTGTGAATCGTGTTTATAACTAAAATAAAATAACCCTTTCCATCTCATTAACTATTATTATATTTTTCAAAATGTTATATTTGCAGAATTATGTTAAATATGAGATTTTACCAACACTAATTTTTATGTTCGTGTATTTTCAAAATATTTAATTAGAACTGAATAATAAAATGGCGAATGGACACATGGAAATTTTTATTTTTATCATAATTTTAAAATTCGTGTTTAACTATCACTTATGCAACATTTCAAAAAATATTTTTTTATAAATTGGATGCAGATTGTGTTCTTGGATTGAAAATCAATATGCAACACAGCAATTCTATCTGCTACAATAGAATATACAATGCAGCTTTCAAATAAATCATCAGACAACTGTTTCAAGCGAAATATTTTTCGTCATCGCTACCTAGGTTTATTTGGTCTATTATAAACATCGAGCTACTTCTCCCTAAATTGGGCAATAGTAGTAATCTGACACCTATAAAATTCCATATCGTACTCATGTCTCATGAGTTGTGGTGAAAAATATGCAAAGTTTATTTTTATTTTACTATAAAACTGAGTGTTTCATTTTGATTAATTAATTTATAACATATATGTATACACAAATGGTGAGTGGTAATAAATATTTTATGCTTGACATAAGATTTAATTTTCACTAAACGTATACAGTGATAAATATTCGTATAAGAACAAGTAAACTCGTACAAAAATTTATGATTAGGGTAAAAATTATGTCCACTATTAAAACTAAAAGTATACTGTATTGTCACCCTGTGTTCGAATATTATGTTCGTAAATAGGGATCAACTAACGGTACTGTATTGGAAGAAAGAAAAATCATTTAATAAAATTTAGAGTAATTTAGTTAAACATTCGTATAAGAACAGCTGACAAAAACGTCTTTTTACGCACTTAATAAATATATATTTGTTTTAAATTTTTGACATTCGATCTTATTCAGTAAGTATATTACGATGCTTATAAAATATAATTTTATTTAAATTATTATTTATTGTAATAATATTTTATTATAGTGATGCCAAAGGGAAAGTTCTTAAATGAAGAAGAAAAGGATTTTTAAAGAACAAGAACATTAAAAAAAGCTCCAAGTTGTGTTCTAAAAAAAACCAAAAGGAAATAGTAGGTTACCCAAATTTCAAATGGACAAAATAAGAAAGGAAACAACTCGTAACAAGTTACCCGCCAATCAAATTAAAGCAAAATTGGGCTTAATGAGTCTTAATACTCGAACACCGAAAAATATTAAATGATCGAAATTGCAAAGCAAGACTAATTCTTCCTATAAACATATTGAAACGCGGCTACTGTGGGCCAAGCGACACATGCATTGGAAATATAAATGGCAAAAAGTGATTTTCTCGGATGAGAAAAAATTCAACCAAGACGGCACAAGCCAGTACTCTTGCTACTGGCATGATATCCGTGATGAAAATATATTACAGTCTAAAAAAAAATTTCGGTGGAGGTATAGTAATGGTGTGGGGAGCTTTTCACTATGGCGGGAAGCTTCCAATTTGCTTTATTACCCCCGAATGAATTCAAAAATGTACAATGATTTGTTAGAAAATGATTTGATAACTTTTCTTGAAAACTACAACGACAATGATTGGATTTTTAACGAAACAATGCTTTCATCCATGCATTAAAGCAATCAATAGAGTGGTTTTGTCAAAAACAAATGAATGTTCTTGATTGGCCTGCATGTAGTCCCGGTTGTAATCGGTAGAGCATTTATAAGACATACTTGCAGCGAAGGTTTAAGCGAATGGTCGGCAATTTAACCCTAACTCTGTCCATTGGGGTCATATTGACCCCAACCGTTTTTAATATCTAAAAAATCATAATTTTTGTATTATAAACAGTGCGAATAATTTAGATAGCCTCAACTAAAAGCTTTGGGTTCTATGTAAAAGGAATTAATTATTAATTATTTGGTATAGTATTTTAGATAAAATTAATATATTTAGTAAATATTTGCAAAGTCCTGCTATTTGTTTAACGACGGCAGTAAATTTGTTAGACGGTACAAAATAGTTTTTGACGGACTTAAGAAATGACGAAAAATTTCAGGAATTTATCATTCAAGCTAATGAAATAGCTTTAAAATTAGATGTTCCACCAAATTTCCCTGATGCTCCAAGACGCCCTAGTCGAAGGCCTCAACTTTTTTCCGAAGGCAGAGATGAAATTATATCCAATCCTGAACAAAAGTTTAAAGTAGAATTTTATTTTCAAATCCTTGATCGGGGGCTATTCAATCTGTTAGCGAACAATTTGACCAAATTTCGGAACACAATAATATTTTCAAGTTTTTGCATAATATTTCTGTGGTTTCATTAGATGCCTCTGATCTTTTAAATAGTTGTCTCTCCCTAGAAAAGCATTTAACTTTCAATTCAAATTCTGATATAGTAAGATTAGATTTATCAGACGAAATTAAAATATTCCAAAGTATAGTTTCAGAAACTTTAAGCCCTATAGAATCATTAGATTTTATATTTGAAAAGAAATTAGACCCGATATTACCCAATCTAGTTGTAGCTCTTAGAATTTTATTGACCATACCTGCCACAGTAGTTTCCGGGGAACGTAGCTTTTTTAAATTAAAAATTATTTAAGTACTACAATAAGACAAGAAATCCTAGTAGATTTAGCTAGAATATCTATAGAAAGTGAATTTCTGAACAACTTGGACTATAGTGACTTGATAGACGACTTTGCAAAATTCAAAGCTCGGAAAATTAAAGTTAATTAATTATTTCATACATTTTACAATTTAAAATAGCACGCTTGAATTTTAGTGCTTTTTATTTATTTTTTTGTTATTGAAATTCGTTGAAAAAAATGCATTGCTAATCCTACCTCTTAGATGATGTGGAAACGGATTTCTTACGCAAATGGGGGCGGCATTTTTGAAAACTGCACCAGGCGCCAACATCGTTGGCGACGGTGCTGAATACATGTATGTCTTTTGAATTGAAATCTTTTGAATTGAGACCTTGCAAGGTTTTATTACTTAAATTTTTGTTTATCTTATGAATCATAATTCTAATATTATGCTCCTTTAGAGAAAATTTTGTATAGGGAGTCCCTCATATGACAGTATTATCCACTGCTTCATAAATTTTGGGTTGCTTAATTTCATTTTCGTGCGTACGACTTTTAATATTTTCATTTTTATCATTATTTATAGCGCTATTATTATTATTAATATTTTTTGTCTTTGATCTTGTTTGAACATTTAAGACAAACATATTATTTAACCCGATCGATTTTAAGTCATTGGTAGATAGTCTTGAGAGCGCGTCCGCCCGACGTTATCTCTTCCTTTTATATATTCGATCACATAGTTCAACTCATCTAATTCCAGACTCATTCTGGTAAGTTTAGATGAAGGATTTTTTAAAGAAATTGAGATTATGATAATTATGAAATAACGTGACTTCAGCGATACCTAATGTACTTTCAGTACCTGGAGTGATACCCTTTATTTTTATAAAATTTGACTTGTTTATTTCATTGCGTTTATTTATTGCTTGATTTTTTATGCTATGTATTATACGTTGGTTATATGAGCAACTCGGTTGGTTCGAGATTTTGCTCATTGCATGGCCCAAGGCGTCTGGGCCCTGTTCGTTTCCCGAAATCATTCTTATATTTCGGTTACTTCCATTAAATGTCCTACTATAGTTTGGTCTATTATTGGTATTATAATAACGCTTTCGATTGGTATTCTGGAAGTGTTACCGATTATTGTTGAAATTATTATAATTTTTATCATGTTTATTAGCATTGTATTCCCTACAATTATTGTTAGTTTTATTTATACGGGTATTACCGCCGCTATGGTTGCTTTTGTTTTCGTAATTAGTGGTATTATTTCGCATCATCATAATGCTCGCTTCCTTCTCAATTTGAATTGATTCAAATTTATGGATAACGGCATTGATGTCCTCGAATTCACCCGTCATGGCACTGACCATAACAAGATTGTTTGTAAATTTTGCTCTAATAGTTTTAGTAACTGCATTTATCACGTACTTTCGGGCAGCCTTCCTACTTGTACCTTCATTGATATACGCGTATTTTAATTTTTCGGATATCTCATTGATATCTGTCACGTATTTTATCCGGTTGCCTACTCGCATACCCTCTAACGTTGTGGCAACTTGCCACAAACTTTGTCCTTTACAACCCTTTTCAAATCCTCCATGATATCATCAATACTTTCTACTTCATCCCTCATGGCATCTCTTGCCTTGCCATTCAACTTGGCTTTTATTAGCGAGGTCAACAAATCCTTGTTGTCTGCGTGATTAATTGAATGACGTAGTATCGTGAGTTTATCAATTATGTTGTTTAGTAACAATGGGCAACCGCCATAGTCATGTGGTAATATTTTCGCCACTATGTCTGTAACCTTGTCTGCGGTTAAAGCTGCCATTGTTTTCTTGCTAACTTTTCTTTTTACTTTCTTTTTTAATTCTATTGGTTTATTAAAATTTATTAGGGGAAATATAGATCTTCTATATTTACCACCGCTTCTTAGCGACATATATTTTTTTTTGTTTATTATTAAATAATGTCAAAAAATATTATTTTTCATTTAATTTCCTTATCAAACTATTTATGTAAATAAAATCATTTAAATAGTTTGTATATATAAGACCACAATCGAGAATACACATTTAGAATTTAATTCGAGTAGTTTAAATTACTTATATCCTAAGTTTATGATATTGAGGTTGAACAGTTTAATATTTTATTTAATTAGAAAAATTAAAATTTAATTAATGAGGCATAATGATTGATGCCTGATTGAGATCACTGATTTAATCGAAAACCAATACATATAAAATTACAATTTAATTTATTTTTTCTTAATTTAAAATTTTATCTCTTTCCTAATTTATTTATTTCATTGACAATTTCTATTTTCCATTTAATTATTTAATAAAAATTTAACTTTAATATGTGATTTATTTAATTGAATAACAATGTTCTACCTTTATGCACTGGTAGCTGCTCTCATCACCTCTGTTGCGGAACTTCTAATTAGCTGCCTTAATACGGCTAACATTATCGCCATTACCACAATTGCCAATTACACTTCCACTTGTATGATATTGACCAGTGTGTGCAAAAATCCTTCTACTCTTCTATCTGAAGATAATTGTTCTCTTATTATCCATTATGTTCCTTCGGGATCATCTGAACCTCTTTGACGTTCGTGTTTCCCATTGTTCGTTCACTTTTGTTATTTATTGAGTTTTGGTTTTATCTATTGTTCACCTGTATAAAACAACTTATGCTTATAACATCAATTTGTTTGTAATTAGATTTTGTTTAGTCTTTTATTTTTTTCTAATTTTGATTTTGTAAGACCCAAAATTATTTTAATATTGATTGCATTGACCGATATGCAAAATTATTCGACTTGCGAAAACTCTTAATTTTCATTCACAATGAATTAAATCTGGCAACATTTTTAACTATCATTTGCATAGAATAAGACACTAGAACTTCATACAGTTTTTAGTTATTTTAAACTTATCATTGTTATCACAAAGGTAGCATTTTTATCACAAAGGTAGCATTTGTTTGCACAAATTCAACGTTTCCGTATAAATAGGTTGCTTTTTCTTTCGTTTGGTATTAACATGCGTATTTCCGAATTATTGTCAACATTTGTACAGCTCGTACCCAAATTTATTTCCTCCTACAAATAAAATTATTTTACTTTTCATTATTTTAGTTTCCGAACTCCGAAAGTGCATGGCGTCGACAAGTATACGAGATTTTGACAAATATGGAATTCTTCCCATTGATGTGGTGCCATAAATAAGAAACATATTAGAATAGCTCCGCCTCCTCATAGTGAAAGTTACTATTTCAATTACAAAAGGTTTTTAGTGTTGTGATGATGGCAACTATAAATGCCAATTATCAATTTATCATGATAGATGTGAGCACAAACGGAAGATTTTCTGATGGTGGTGTTATTCAAAACACGAAATTTTATAAAAAATTAATTGCAAACGAATTATGTTTACCGGGCTACTCAGCACTGCCAAATAGCAATAACGATACACCAATACTTAGGGTTTTTGTAGCTGACGATGCGTTTGGACTATCAAGGAATATAAAAAAACTATTCCCAGAAAAAAATTTGCCTCAAGATGAGAATTATATTTAATTATCGTTTAATTCGTGCGAGGCGAGTTGTGGAAAACGCTTTGGTATATATTAAGTTCCAGATTCCGAATATTTCTTACAACCAACATTTTTTAGAGACAAACGAAATTTTGGGTTTAGACGAACTCAAGACAAGATTAGAATTGGTTAAAAAAATATATAGAGATTTTGAATCAATTACAAACGAAATTTTAGACGATCTTTCAGAGGAAGACTTTAATGAAAACGGTCAGAGTCATGTTGAGGAATTTGACGATAGATATTAGAAGTTGAAGTCAACCATTTTGGATAGATTCGAACTGATACCTAAATCAGATGACATATCGGGCATAAAAAAATTGAAACCTCTGAAACAACAATGATTAGACCACTAATTAAATTACCAAAACTGAATATTCCGCATTTCGATGGTGATCCATTAAAATGGATTACATTAAAGGATATTTTTGACGCGGTCATCAATAACTTACTGAAATAGTGGGCATCAAAGGGGATGCAAAGCAATCGCTAAAGAATCGATTAGGGACTGGGAGAATAAAACTCTTCTAAAGATTTAAATACCTGGAAAATATTTCGAGTCTTGAGAAAAAATGTGAGTTTTGGATTCTATAACAAACGCAGGTCAGTGTAGTACCAAGTCAACGTCAGGTAACACGCAAAGACAAACTAAATCAGTTAATAATTCCAAAAGTCATACATTCACGATTCCCAATGCAAATTTAAATAATCAAAAACCAAATTGCAACTTATGTCGTGGTATTCATCATGTATTTTTCAATTGTCCTTCTTTTCTAAGCTTGAACCCAGCAGAGCGATTCAACTCTTTAGTATGCAAGTTATGCAAGAAACGGCATCATACATTGTTCGATCTTGACCAAAACTATTCTTCCTAGGAAAATACAAACTACAATCTTAAGAATCAGGGAGACACCATCCAAGCAAAGCCAACGGATGATACAAAACCAACAATTCCTTCACCGGTAGTTGATCATTCAATCGAGCTAAATTTTAGTATGTATGCAATTGTACTATAAAATCGTCCAAATGGAAGGTACATGGAATGTCGAGCATTGTTGGATTCTGGTAGTCACTTAGCCAGTCTAACTTTATAATAAGTTCCATGGCGCATAAGCTTCATGCTCAGTTCAACTTCTACTAAAGCTGATGAAATGATTTCGAGTCAAAGAAAATCACGGTAAACAGATGCATTGTTTGATATTGATTTGACGTAATCAATAAACTTTCAAACAATTTGCCACAAACCAACATCAACATGAATTGCTGTTCTATAACATCTCACATAAAATTGGCCGACCCCAATTTTAACGAAGCACGTCCAATTGACATGCTATTAGGCGCAGAACTGTTTCCAAACATTTTAATGTCAAATAAAATTTATTTTAGGCAAAACTTTCCAGTTCTGTAAAAAAGTTTGTTTCGAACAATAAAGTCAATTTTCATATCTCATTTATTCAACAAGTAAAAGAATCCATTTCTCCATTACTGACAAAGTTTTGGGAGGAAATTCTTGTCAGCCGACGAAGAGAAATGTGAGAAGCATTTTTAGGATACACATTATAGAGATTCTAACGGAAGATACAATGTGTTTCTGCCTTTGCATAAAAACGTGACATTGGGTGACTCAAAACAGATCGCTGCTAAACGGTTTTCGTACCTAGAAAACAAATTAAATTATACCCTGAACTAAAGGAACAGTATACCCTGAAATTATACCTTGAACTAAAGCGCGAGTAAACTGATTCATTAATCTATTACATTCCGCACCACGCAATCCTTCGTCCAAACAGCTCATCCACTATGGCTGTAAGTCAGTAATTCTTAGCACTTGCAATAAGTCCAGAATAGTAGAAGTACATGAAAAAGCACATTGCATTGCCCCATACCAGCTTATAGTACTGATATACACGCTCAGATTATAAATTAAATTTCTAATTCTAACTAGAACGGCCCAATTCCTGCGGTTTTTTCTCTTTGGAGTCGTCTCATTCCATTGGCAGTCCAACATACGACGTAGATCTGCATTTTCATGCTGAGATAATCGCTGTATGTGTTTCCTTGCCTGTTTCTTTACGAGTATTTCCTCGGTGAGTAATTTCCTCAGTAAGCCTCTATGAAGGTTATCGTTCCAAGTGTTCCATGGGGTATTCACAATCCCTGCAGCATTATTTTGAAAGTATTTTATCATTTGAACACTGGTCTTCTTAGCACAACCTCAAAGTTAAATACCACAGCTCCAGCATTATTTTAGCATTTGCTTGTACAGAGGAAATTTGTTATATAGAGAGTTCAGAATTTCTACCCTGGCTCATTCAGTTTTCTATATTTGATTAACTCTTATTTTTGCTTCTTGATGTGCTATTTTCATCTTAGCTTAGTATTGAGTGTCGTGTCAAGGAAGTTAGCTCTATTTGCACATGGAATTTGGTTAGCGATGAGAACTACCGGAATCCAGTTTACATTTTACATTGTTGTTGAGTTGGCATGTACCGATTTAGCTTCGTTTAATAAGAAGCACCATGTTTAAATCCAGTTACTCATTGTGTTACGTTTACGTGCATTTTGAAGTTTGCGGCTTGTTTCTGGAATATGTTTTCCTACCGCTACCTATAGTATATCTTGAAAATTCGGTAAATCACTCGTATACAGGATGAAAGGAATAGTTCCCTGCCTTGAGGATATTCCTTTTCAAAAAGTATCCATCTGCAAGGTAGGATATAAGAACTAAATACAATTGCTTAGGCAGGTCTCGATGCATCTAAAATACAGGTCTCGGTGCCAAATTTGTCGGAAACTTAATCTATATCTAAGAAAATACTGGATTATATCTTCTTATTCAAATTGGTATGGTCAAATTAAACATATTTCTTCTATTATATACCTTTTTCAACCAAGAAAACAAAAAAATTGGCTCAGTTTTAGTCCAACCCACACAAATGTGTGAGTAAAAAACCATAGTATGTAATGGCGTTGTTGATAAAAATTTTTCGTTAGATTTGAAGTAAAACCAACACAGTTGTGTGTATAGATATAGTGTTTTTTTCGGACGAAAGTAAGCTAAAAAGGAATTCACAAATGTGTAAGTTGGTTCAAAAAACATACAAAACTAAATTTTTGACATGGTACTTTTGCCCTACCCGCACAATTGTGTTAGTAAATCACAAAAGGGATATGTATAAGCCATAACTACTGGAAGTAGTGAGATCGATAAAATCGTTAATCGTATGTAGATTATTCCTTATAACAAAAGACCGCTTTTTAAAATCTAGATTTTGAAATACTAAAATATTTGTTATCTATCTATCTATATTTGATCTTGATCAAATTATGGGACACGATTTCTTTTTTTTTTTTTTTTTTAAGGAAGTATTAATTGTCCATTGGATTTATTGTAATTTGAAGGTCAATTAATACTCCCTTTTCATTCACGCACAGACCACCCATTCACACAATTACTGTATAACACCTGCACATTGCAAGCTCCATGTCAACTCCATGTCCATCAATCAATGATTTGGATTTTAACATGAATTTTTCAAGAATTTTTGGAATTTGGCCATGCTCTATGGAACTTATGGCCATTCTTTGAACAAAAATAATGCATGGCAGTACCAATCATGATCAAATTTAGATTGCAGAGCCAGATTTGGATTCTTACATCATTTTTGGCTGAAGTTTTTGCTTTTTGCCATTTTGGATGGATTTTGGCCATTTCTTAACCAATAATGGCCATTTTTGATATATCGGTCTAGATTAGGGTTCTAACGTGAACTTTGAACGCATTTAAGGAGTTTGGGATTGCGAAATTGAACTATGCCATTTATGTGCTTTATAAAAAATGAAACTTCGAAAATTCTTAATTACTTATGAAAAATTCTAATATAGTTTGATTCAGAACTAACAACTGTATTATGCATTTACTAGATTGTACTGACACAGATAATCAAAATCCCGCTTTTACATTTTTTTATAAATTTGGGTGCCCGCGGGCCGGCCGGCCTTTTAAAAGCAGAATTTTGATTTCGGGATTTTGAGAATTGGGCAAATGCCTATACAAACGCATTTATATTATATCGTAATTATTGTCGAGTACTCCAAGACGAAAACCACTGATATTGGATACGTTATGGTAATAAATCGAAGTCATGCTGGTGTTGTCATCAGTCCTTACTTTTTCCGAAATGAGTAAGGACAGCATGTCTTCCATGGAGCACATTACAGATCGATGATTAGTGATTATTTGTTCGAAACCATGGTAAACATCAATATCAATGAAATTTACCATCGTAAATACAACAATATAACAAAACACATCACAAAATTTTTTATAAAAAGACGGATTGACTATTTGAAATCAAACTTAATATTTTACCTTTTTCCAATAATTGGGAGATACGTGCGAAATTTAGATGAAAACTGTGTATCGTAAGTTGAACAAGAGAGCTTTTACAATGTTTGCAATGATGAACTTTAGTATTTATACAAAGAAAGCCCAAGTTTTAATTCTTTTTCAGTTTTTGTAAATTCAAGTGAATTTAAAGATTAAAGATTCAAACAAATTTAAAATTTTTATTTTCAACCAAACAGGGTTAACCTTGTTAATTTTCTGGAAGTCCGGTAAGTTTAATTCTCGGTGGTAAAAGAAAGTTAGGTGTCATTCACTTCTACTTTTTATTACTTCTAACTTTTATTACTTTGTTAAAGATCAACACTAATTTAAATAAGGTAATTGTAATTCTACCGAATTTAGGATCGCACCTAATTTAATCAAACACAATTAAAGTTATAAATTTGATACCATATTATGTCGCGATATTTCTTATACAATTTACTAATTTGTCTTTACAGAATGTATAATGCACAACGTACGATGTAAGACAAACAATGCATAACATGATTGCAACAATTTATTTTTATTATGAAACCATTTTTTGCTTGATTAGCTGCTGCCGCCATGCTTTTCAACACTAATATTTTCTTCATAAAGCAATTTCCCTAATATAAATTTGCATAATTTTTTAAATCTATTCAATATGTAGATTCTGTACAGGTGTGAATCACAACATGCAGTAGAATACATAATGAGGAAAGAAAACAATTCAATTAACTCGTCGACGTGTATAGAATTTAGATTTTTGCACAGCACACCGTATACTAAAAAGCTTGGTGTGAGCTTTTCAATCAATCACTGTACACATAAATGTTGTTTACTTATATTGTTCCGATTTGTTCTTGTTATGGGGATACTCGACATATTTTCTCCCAACACTTATGTTTATGTATGTACAATTTTCCAATTTTACACGAAATTGAAAAAAGGGCAAAGCGGAAAAATGACAAATCATATAAAGTGTGTAGTTCTAAGCTCTACAGTAGAAAATAAGTTTAACCAATTTGTGTTCTGTTTCTTGTCTGTTTTTAATCAAAGAGAATATTTAAGTGGGTATCCTGTGTTTCGTATACGTTTATTTATAATTACAAAAGCATTTCCTAGCTTTTAGAAAAATTAGTAATGTCGTTGTTGGAATGGACATCGTTCTCCTTTATATACACCACGTTATCGTTATACATATTTACATTAATTAATAAAAAAAAGTATCTCTAGAGTGCATATTCAACTTAAAGATACCGGGTAACTTGTTTTTGCAATCTAAATGTCATATAAATAATTATATTTTCTAAAGATATAAATTTATGTTCATATATTAAACTGGGAAAAGCTCATGACTCGAGGAAGAAAGCACAAACGGATTAAGTGCACATATATAAAGTAAAATAAATAGCATTAGATTAGTCTGTTCAAAATATCTGTCCTGTATCAGTTAATTTTTTGTTTCTGGTAAAAGTTGCAGTTGCAAGATGAGCTTTGTGTTTTCTGTTTTAAAAAATGATGTATAAAAAAAGTTATAATTAAAAAAGTATGTTGTTTGAGCACTGCAAAGCAACTAAACTTGGTTTAGTAAATTTTATGCTTGTGACAATATATGTGTATAACTAGTGTGATGGTAAGTACACATATTATTAAATGTACGGATTTAATTTCATATTATCGTACACAAAAATACATTAAAATTTTTAATTACAATTTGAACATTCTTTTTGATGAACTCAATTTGAGGGCTCGAAAGTCCTCGGTTTCTTTGAAATCAAGCATGTCTAGCTCAATACGCAAACCATCAGTTACTACTATCGTGACACTTTTTTCTATCAGCCCTGAAAAACGCCATGTTTTTACTCTCAGCCTCGAAAATTTTACATTTTCATGTCTACATCTATAAAGCCCAGGCGGATTGACTATTCGGAATGATATTTCATACTTACGCAGAGTGATTGAAAATAACTCTTATTTTTCTATCTCTCACTCTTTTTCCACTCTTTATCAGCCGAAACAAATTTTTATTTAATTTATAAAAGTCTTTCTCTTTAACTAATTCGTTTTGTACATATTGAATCTTACACCAAAGCGTGATATTTATTTCTAAAACATAAAACGCTTGAGAGTAGAATTTTTTTTAAATAAATAAAAATTGTCTTCAAAAGAGAGATTGGAAAAAAAAATATTAATTCCGCTTGAAAGAGGAATATTTCCTCGAAATTTATTTACGTCTTTTCACCAAGCGATAAAAAATTATTTTAGAAATAAAAATTGGTCGAAAAAGAGTTTTATTTTTTTTCAAGGGATAAAACTCTTTACAACAATAACAATTAATAAAAAATCTATATGGAGGATATTCATAGAAATATGTATGTAAGAAGATAAAAAAGTGTGTTTGGTTGTGTTTGTAATATACAACATTGGATATGGAATTTTTGATGCACAAGGCAGGTAAAAACTATACGATAGAGGTTTGACTTTTGTTATTTTTTAAATGCATATCCGTATTCAAATCTTGGTATGATCTTATACGAACAATTATCGGTTATCATTATTATCATTATATGGGTTAATTATTAAAAGACGATTTAATTTGAACATAATTTCTAGATTCACTTGTCTATACATTTTTTGAGAATATGATTTATTTTAAAGTTTTACATTTAAACGATTGTTCAAAATATTAATTACTTTGCAGAAAAATATATTAAGGATTTTGCTTCTTTACTAAATTAGAACCACATATACTTGTTCACACTTGATGTTCAATTTTTATTATGTGTAGACTTCCGAGTGCGATTTGATTGTTTCTACAAAAAAACGTTTTATATAATGTTTCTATTTATCGGCGGTCAAACGAAGCGCGTCAAATTCGGAAGCAATATGATACAAGTCATCTCCAGCATATTATGCACTTTATAATATTGGTATCTGGGACAGTCACAGTCTAATTGATTCGCAAATGTAATTTGCATTCTCAAAAACTGTAAAATGTTTTGTTTTTAGTTCTATTGTTGGTTATATTCTGGTGAAACAAAATCGAATAATTAAGAAGTAGCTTATTATTCCTTAGAAGAATTTATACACTACAAAAAATCGTAGTATGATATAAGATTGTATAACACATGTATTAATCCAAATACATTTTTTGTATATAATCTTCTTCTTCTATATCTATAAAAATGGTGCAAAAAATGTATGTGCGCGCATCAGTTGAGAACGGCTGAACCGATTTGGCTCAATCTTTTCTGTTGTGTTTGCAATTACCAGGAGATGGTTCTTACGAAAGAAATTTTTGAAAAAATCCACTGGAAAAGTCGGAAAATCCGAAAAATCGAAAAAAAAGCCTTTTTTATATGAATTTTGTATGTACATTATTTATGAGACACGTGGTGCAGTGGTTAAAGCTTCGGCGCTTGGGCTAGGAGGTATTGGATTCGAATCCCACCGGAGGCTGTAAGCAAATTAGTATTTTGTTTTTGATCCAATCTATTATTTTATCTATTTATTTTCTCCCTATCTATATAAAAATTAATTGCCGTGCGTTAGTCTTGTAAAAACTCGAGAACGATACGAGCGATTTGGATGATTCTTTTTTTGCTTTGGTCGTCTCAATGCAGTGGCGGCTTAGGAAAAAAGAAAACTCGGAAAAATTGGGTAATAAAAGAAAATTCCTCAAAATCCAAAGGAAAACTGAAAAATCAAAAAAAATTCGGAAAATCGAAAATTGCGTTTTGTATAGGAATTTTTTTTATGGTATTTGAATTTTGTGAATTCCATCCATAAACGGTACTATTATTACAATCATATGAAGTTCGGTGTGATTTTTACGATTTTGATAATTTTTTCCAGAAATTTATTTTATTATAAGTTCCTTCAAATTTGTTTCGTTGTTTAAATCTATTTTGGAGACAATGACTTCCGATGATCACCAAATAATCACCAGAGCAGACAAAAAACCAAAAGGAAGCCATGTACGTCAGTACAATGCTCCCACTACCGACAAAGTTGCAGTTGTGATCGTTTGCGAAAATGTGGAATCGCGTGATATTGTGATAAACCGGCGTGATGACGGGACGAAAAACATCGATCTTATGTTGCACTTCAATATTCATTGAGGTTTTGTCAGGGAGAGGATGGCTACGACTTTCAGATAAAGATGGTCAATCTGCTGACCGGTTAGTTATTGAGCTGTCAATTGTACTTTCAGGTGAAGAAACGATTAAAAAGGTCAGTTCCATGCATTTTTATACTTATTGGTTGATGATGCGACAAGGCGTGCAATCATCTTTTGAGATATCGTCGATTTTTTCAACAGTGTTGAACTTTTAAATTTCGTCCGCTCAAATCAATCAAAACTATGTTCCAAGCAGTACATTCATCCACGAGATCCATCGTTTTGGAAGGAGATGAGACCATTGTTGGCCAATTGACCATTCTCCAAGCCACATATGTTGTTAGGTAGCGACCTGGCTGTGTTCGGCATTGCTGCTGTGGATGCAAATGACGAAGTGCCAAGGTTTCAATTGAGTCGTTATGTCAGTTGCAATGAGGTGATTTGGAATATTTTCTGATTTGCAATACACGAACGTTAACCCACTGTTTATCATTTGTAAGAGCATTTGGAGAATGGACAGCGTGTCTATTTTACGGAAGCTAATGCAGTACAACGAGTAGACCGACCACCAGCTACAACACCCACAAATTTCTTCAAAATTTGCCAAAGTGATCCGTTCGCACGAATATTACTTTACTGGAAAATGCTACGCTATTATACTTGGAACCATTTAACGAAGAAGTTTAAATGACGAATGAAAGGTCAACCTGTTGCAGGATACGTCGATGTGTACTCGAGTGATACGCTTGGCCGTATGCACATAGATAGTGTGTTGTGCGCCACTTAACGAGAGGCTGGCCAACGTCGGAATTTGCTGGAAAACAATTGACATTGGGACTCAACAATCGCTGATGCCACTGTTTCTGCGCCGACAAATCAAATTTGTACATTGGTCGCGATCATCATAGCGACATATCATCCATAGAACGCATTGGAATTGTAGAACAAATACAAAGACGAGATGACGGACGACATTTTACATCGAGCTCGCACTGAAACATCGAATTATGAGTTTGAAATGAACGACGAGATACGCAACGAAGCTAGATCATGATCGAAGACATGTGCATGCTTATGTGCGGTAGCTATTTGTCAAAATTGGGTATGACAGCACCAATTCGTTCGATACACGATGCATTTAATCGTTAATTGCAACGAGAGCCAGAGTACGATCGAAATTCAATGAGCCAAATAGTACGAACGAATGTTCTACTTTTGAATGCAGAGCAAAGGAACGTGTACGACGGATTGATGAAGGTAGTTGACGAAGGAAACGGCTTCATATTCTTCCTCGATGCTCCTGGTGGGACATGCAAAACCTTTCTGATTTCATTGCATTTGGCCAGAATTCGCTCGAGATCTCAAATAGCGTTAGGTGTTACACCATCGAGAATTACAGCCACATTGTTCGGTGGCCGGATGGCAACTTCTGATTTGAAGTTGCCGATGAATATCCACACGATTGACAAGCCAGTGTGCTCAATTACCAAGAACTCGGCGACGGCCAAGGTATCTTCATCTGGGACGAGAGCACAAAGGCACACCAACGTATATTGGAAGCGTTCAAACGAATGATGAAGGATTTACGAAGTGATTTAAGACGCTTTGATTAGCGATGATTCTGCTGGCCGCCGATTTTCGTGAAACGCTACCTGTCATTCCGAGATTGGCAAGTGCAAATGAACTCAACGCATGACTGAAATCGTCAAGACTGTCATGCTATGTGAAGAAGTAGCAGTTGACCACGAACATGAGAGTCACGTTACAAAACGACTCCATTTTTCCAAACAACTGTTGGCGCTTTATCAAATTCGTGTTGATATTTCGACCGGATTGATTTCGTTTCCTTCGAATTTTTTGCATGTTCACGACGTCGAAGAAAGAGCTTATCACGAAAGTGTTGCGGAAATCCACCGAAATTATATGAATCACGATTGGCTCAGCGAACGAGCGATTTTGGCAGCGAAGAACAAGGAAGACATGATTATAAACCAAATTTCTAGGGAAATGCACTGTTACAAATCCGTTGACTGTGTGACCAATCAAGACGAGGCAAAAACTATCCGACAGAGTTTTTGAATGCGCTTTATTCGTCGGGAATACCACCGCATAAATTGATTATCTAGATCGTATCTGTGATAATCATGCTGCGCAATCTGAACCATCCGATATTTTGTAACGGAATGCGATTAGCTTTGAAGGAACTGATGAATCACGTGATTCAAGCGACGATCATCAAGAGCAAATTTAAAGGAGAGAATGTTCTAATTCCGAGAATTCCTCTGATTCCAACTGACATTCCGTTCGACTACAAGTGCATTCAATTCCCCGTTCGTTTGGCGTTCGCTATGATAATTAACAAATCACAAGGTCAATTTGCAAAAAAAACCACTAAAATCTCGATAGATGCCTAAGTTTGAATCGACATTTTATTCACTTTTCAATACATTATGCCGCCTTTATGAATGCGTTTGTTCGTTCTGACGATTTTTTTCACCAATCATATTGCTTAAAAATGACGATTTTAATCTTCTGGATTTTTCTACAAGAGATGATTGGTCGAACAAATGACCGAACGAACGATGGAACGCAACCATAAACCTGCCGTTAGTGTTGAATTCGATGAAAAAGTTAATGGAATGGTCACTCAATTTAATCGTCTTTTGAGAATTGAGTTGAGTTGTTTGATTTTTCTCTCATGAAAATCAATTTTCGTGAAGGACAAAAGTGTTTGCTCGGACGAAGTAATTTGGGGCGAAATTTTCCACAAGTATTGTGGTATTATACAATATTATGTAATATTTTATTCGCAAGTGCCAACAAATCTTGTTATTTTGAAAATCTGAACGAAAATTTCAAATAAAACATACCTTGAAATAGAACGCATACTTACATATATGTAGAATAATGTACATAGTTTATATCGAATTTTACCAACTCATTAATTTGAAATAGTTGATAGCTAATTAGTTAACATCTTTTACAAATCAGTAATATAGTGTAATCCCTATAAAGCTTGGCCGAACCAATTTTGTGATTGTGTTTTATATTTATTATATGAAGGTGTAATCATATCGGTTAAATTTGTGTCATATTTTCACACTAAATTACTAACTTCCGATCCGGAAATTGATATTTCCATCATTATAAACCAGACTCCGAAACCGAAACAGGACGGAAAATTGTTATTAAGCATTATGTTTAATAAATAAAAACCGGTACTGAACCGAGTAAAGTAAAAAAATCGTTTGACTATAATGCTATCCAAGAGCAAAACCAGGTTTTCCGGTTTTCCAAATGTTGGAAGGAATTATTCTATTTCGACTTCAATACATACATATGTATAGTGTTCGTTTTTATTTATTTGAAAGAAGTCACTGTTTATAAAAGTTATTTTATTTATATTTGTTGCTATGTGCCTTAATGGAACTGAACTAAATTTATAAAATTAGTTCGTGAAATACGAAATCAGTTGCCACTAACCAAACATTTGTAACTTGTGAGTTTTATTAATTTATCTGTAAATAAATAACAGTCGAAGTTAGAGCACGATAGCAAAATTATAAAAATTTAGTTCAAAGTCATTGAAAAGGAAGATCGTAAATTGCCTTTTTATCGGCCGCGTACTGAACATTCGGGGGAGCTTCAACATTTATTGTAGTCGATTAAGGCATACCGTATTAGTTATATTTTATATTTAAGTTTTGCTAACAATTTTCGATTAAGTAATCGATAGACATAAATGAAAATTAAAATGAAAATTTACTGTAAACATAAAGCTCAATAGAATTTAAATTTAAACACTTTATCTAATTTCATGTTACCCATGTCATGGAGTTACTAATTTCTAAGGTAGAGTAGAAGTAGTAGTTCATTAGATGGTCCAGTAATTCATTTGAAGCGCTCACAACAAATTATAGTCATATATTACAGCACATAAATGTAAATACATAGACATTTTTTTAGCCTATATTACTTAAGTCTCTATGTCCGCTGAAGGTGCAATTCATTCTGGAAGCAAATTGTTTAACTTATCTTAAAAAAAGAAAACAAGAAGTACAGTGAAATTATAAAACGCATTCGACAAATTTATTTGTAGATCACAAGAAAAATCGATATGTATTCAAGAGCAAACTATTTTAACAATAGATTGTAGCAACAACAACCTTACTACACCCTTTTTTTATTTTAACCATCTACTTTTCTACCTAATACAAAATTTCAATACAATTGTTATTGTAGAGTAATATCGCACGTCATCAGCGAAAAAATTGTTTCATGAAGAGTTTTATATTTTAAAAATTTATAAATCGCTTTGCAGAAAGAGTGATAAATTTAAAAATCTTTTTCTACTCTTTAAAGAGGAATTGATATTTATTTTTTGAATCTCTCTTTTGCTAAAGAGTTTTATTCCTTGAAAAAAAATATTACGCTCAAGCGATAAATACTTTTCTTTATTTTATCTCGCTTGACGTAAAGAGTTTTATTTATTTTTAGAAAATATTAAATGCAAAAGAGAAATAAAGAGATATCTGGAGTGTTATTTTCAATCACTGCTACGCTTTTTCCATCAATTGGGAGATTATTACGAAATTTGGTGAACATTTGTGTAACGGAAACATTTATGATTATATAAGGCAGCCATTACCAAAAGTCCGGTAAGTTTGATTTTTCCCTTTAAACATCAAGTATGGTTTATTCGAAATCTATTTATTACCTCACCTTAAATCTGTTTGTCCCGAACCAATACATCGAATGTCATACATATTGCTCCAATTTATGATCCTGCACAACTTTTCGTCCATCTCCCCGGTTTTGTTGCAATCATTGCTGACCCTCTCAGCAAATTTGGTTGTGTTGCACTACCGATTTATTTCTGGCATTCGTGCTGTTGCTCTTTACAGCTGATCGATCTATCTCCATTCGTCGGTTTTTATCAGCTACGTTATTTTTGTGACATCTTACTGCTTGAGAAATTGATCGTTTCTCGGCTTTCTGGACGCTTTCCGCTAAAGACTCGTCATGTCTCTGATCCTTTCTCTACATCGTCGTATTCCAGCACATCTCCATCTTTGCTGTATTTGAGAAACCAATTTGTCCGAGCTAAAATTAAGTGTTAGTCTCTCGGCTGAGTTGTTTCCTGAACCCTCCGTGTTTTTCTTTATTCTCGGTATCTTTTCCTCTCGCCATTTTATTTATCCCAGGAATGAAGCTGCTGTGCAAAACGATTTACCGTAACCTCCATCTTGTACCTTAAAATGCTCAAACTGGGTTGTCTCACCTAATGTCTAAGATTCCAAACTTTAACTGGAGTTCTCAGAAACACAATATTTAGAGCAAACTGTGAATCATAAAAACATCAATATTTAGAGCAATCTTTCCTTTGTTTGCCGGACTTGCCTTTTACGTTCAAATTCTTGGTGGATTTGTTTATTCGATCGTGTTATCGTTTTATAACTTCATCGTCCACAATACCCCCCCCCCCCCCTTCCTCCCAACCCTCTGTGGATATTTTGTAGCCAACAACCGGGTTTTGTTTTACCATGATTGGATACAGTCATAAATCTTGAATGCACCACACTTAACTCACCGGGGTTTTGGTGCTGTAAAAACAGGTTTGGACCAGAGATTAGAAGCTAAAAAAACATTTTGAAAAATATTAAGTGATGCTGATCCTGAAATCCCTATTTCCTGAAATGAAATCCTCACAAACTAATTTTAAGGAATCCATCACTTGTTCTAATAATTAATTTAATTAATGTTTCTTCAAATTTTATACATAGAACTGTTCGCCTTGAAAGCGACATACATCGTTTGATAGATAAAAAAACTTGGAATTTTTCTGTGCATTGGAATTAAAATATAGCACACAGAAGTCAGGAAATATTCGTTGGCCTAACTACCGGCACACATTGTATGGCAGGTGATAGTTGAATGGGCTTGGTTGATGATTTGCTTTTTTTTCAGGAAGCATACGTTGGCCTATGTAGCGACGCAAATCGTTTGGTAAGTGCAATATTGAATCGGCTAGGATGTTTAAAAATTTTCTACCCAAAGGAGCTGTGACAAAGTCCACAGAATTCAAGAACAGTATGTTGGTTCACAGAGCTGCATATAAAATTTGGTAGGTGAAGGTTTACTGAGCTTGATTTACTGATTCTTTTAAGAATTTTTCTTTGTCAAGGAGATACGACATACGATGAATGTTGGATGAGCTTGGGTTTTTTTAGAATTTTTTCATCTGAGATATAGTCCACAAAAACGGTTCTCACGGTCATAAATTGTCCAAAAGCTAGAATGCACTTTAAAACTCGTTTATATAAAACAGAACGAAAACCATCCATAACGACATGATCGGTACATCATGGGGAAGTCCCACACCCTGATGTAGTCTCAATACCTAGGCCCAAGATAAACAATTTTCTTACGTTCGTAATTCCTTTGCGTATTAGGTGCCGGTTGTAGTTTTTACGCAACATTTCCAACTCTAGTGGTTATTATGGCAGGAATAATTTTAAGAGCTAGTTTGGCCGAAAATTGCCATGCTCTGCATAAACTTCCGCACAAACAAATGTTGCCCAACCGACTGCACTCGAGGCCTAGTTCTTATATTGTAAGTTCGTCCACATCTTAGGTGAGCCACTCACGAATGCTTCAATAAAGTATTATGAATGCAGTCCTGGTTCATGGTTATTTTCACATCCCACTGAGCGTCGGAGCTTATCGTATGCACCGTGGGTTATCATATGCCGGCCTTATACTAAGTAATGTGATGAATAGTCAGTGGACGACTTTCTATACGTTTCCACGACTAATTTACAGGATGGTTCAATTCGTACGCCCCGAAACTGTTTCCTAGTATTCAGAAATAATATCTCAGAAACAGAAAATTCATGAAAAATATTCAAAATTTCGATTGATACGTTTCTAAATAAATGGGCATCTATCAATTGTTTTGAAACATTTAAAATAGCATTTATTGTTAGTATTATTATTATTACAGTTAACGTTAACCGTGCTTAGTTATTATTAGCAGTGTTTTAATATTGGAGCACTATCCGGAGCCAAATTGTAATTTTCTACTGAAACTGCGGCTATTATTCACTGGTGTCGCTGTACTATAAAAAATAAAACTAAATTCATCAATAAAACAAACATTTATCACCTGAAATATATTAATTGACCTTTATTTTGTCATGACGTTATAAACAAGAATTCATTTTGCTGCGTTTTAAATTTTTATTGTAAGATTTAACGCGGGTTCACGTACGTGATCAAAAAAATTTGATCACAATATGAAGTTAGAAACAAAAGCTATTGCTCTAAAATTAAGCTATTTTACTTGACGTTTCATTTGTCATTTTCAACCATTTTAATTTGTGTGTTGTGTGTGGCTGTGGTGACGACTGACAATTAAATAAAATAAAATAAATCATTCATTTCATTTTTCATCAACATTCGTTTATGGTTGAGTTTGCTAAATCACAAATCGAATGAATGAGTGATAAATTGATGAAAAGTTTTGAAGATGCCCATAACAATCCGTTTCAATTTCGGCATTTGCAGTTGTGTCACAATTTGGCGTATTTAAGTAAAATCCAAAGATCGTGTTAGCTTCTACTTCCGATATTGAATGTGGATAAGCACGTGATTTGTTTGTACAATGAGCTTCAAATTCTAACAACAGCATTATTCTAACGAATCGTACCTCGCCTGGGACTTTTACTCGCGATTTAATAGAAAACGGTTTGAATGGGCGTAAAATTATTATACGAACAATATGCGATAGTATAAATATAAAATAAAATATGTATTTCATTTTTCATAAAATAAAGACAAAAGTGGAAAAAAAATTGATTTAATTCAGTCTTTTCCGATCTAGCCAATCCAATTATTTATTACTCTACCCTTCACTTTTCTGCTTATTGTGGTAAGGGATTACAATTGGCGCCGTGCATCGGTGTGATCATTTTACGGTGGCTAGTTAAATGATTATCCTGTTTTACTGTAATATTCGCGATGTGGCACAGAATCGCTTGAAATGGTCAGTGATCGCATCGGCTGTCTTATTTCCGAATTTTATTCAATGTAATAATTCCGCAATTACACAACATTTTAGTACACAAGATATTTTGAAAATACGTCGCACAAAATTACGAATTGTTTTCACAATTTTAATACATTTATTAAATATTAAAATTAATTAATTATGTAAACGCACGACAAAATTAAAACACCAAATGCCGAAAATGAAAATGGCGCGTGTTTTGTTTGTTTTTGATATTGACGTGAGTCATATAGAAATGTCAGAAAAACAGCAAAATTATTTATCCCTTTTCCCACTTACCCACACAATTTTGTGGGTAAGACAAAATTATCATGTTTTGTATGTGTTTTGAACCAACTTACACATTTGTGCCTTACTTTCACACAATTGTGTTGATTGTACTTCAAATCAACCGAATTTTTTATCAAAAAGCCATTACGTACTGTTTTTTTACTTTCACATTTGTGTGGTTTGGACTTAAATTTAGCCAATTTTTTTTTTTTTTTTTTTGTAGAAAAAGGGATATAATGAGCGTCATTGTTGCTCATAATTTGTTTTTTCTATGTTGGATGCTTGCGATCAAAAATTTGCCCAAAGATAAAAATATTTCATCTCAGGCGGGGAAATTCCAACGATTTGATTGGCTTGATTCGCGAATCATTTTTTGATCACGTACGTGAACCCGCGTTTAGTTTCTAATGGTTTCAGGGGTTTACAAAATAAAAGCCTTTTCAAATTTCCCATTGAAATGGATATCGCTCCCGATAGCGGCTCCTGATAAATAGGTAGAGCAAAATATTTGCATATCGATTTTTAACTAAAAAGTTGAATGAAAAATCTTAGTTTAGAGTTAAATAAATTAAATATATGCAATAATAGCGCGCTAAATATAAGTTTTGACATAGAAAATTGGCTGCTGAGCTAATAAAAAAACACAGCAATTATTAGCAAATATTACAATTATGAAACCAGAAAATATCGCAAAAGTAATCGCTTTGAGTGAGGATGGCCGTATAGTGTGCGTTATATTGCTGCCCACCTAAATTTCTCTCGAAGTACAGTTCAAGACGCTATTAAACGATACCGTAAAACTGGTCAGTATGAGCGAACGGTTGGATCAGGTCGTAAAAGAGCAACAAATGAGCGGGATGATCGGTTTATGGTATCAATGGTACTGCGAGATCGTTTTCAAACAGCTAGAGTCGCTGGTCCATTGGGACAGGTACGTGGTGTCAATATTTCAGTTAGCACAGTATCGCGAAGGTTAAATGAACATGGATTGCAGTCCAGGAGGGCTGCTACATGGCTAGAGTTTCTCCCAGCTCATCGAAGAAACCGTTTGACTTTTGCTCGTAACCACGTCAGTTGGACTACGGACTACTGGAAGTCCGTGTTGTTCACTGATGAATCAAGGTTCAGTCTGCGATCACCGGATGATTGGGAAAGAGTATGGCGGAGATTCGGAGAGCGATATTCACAATGTGTCATATCCCCAACAGTTCCATTTCATGGCCGCTCACTGATGGTGTGGGCAGGCATTTCTATAGACGCTCGTACGGACCTTGTATTTCTACGCGGCGGCACTATAACTGCCCAAAGGTATATCGTGGAATGTCTAGAAGAATTTGTGGTTCCATACGCCCCATTTATTGGACAGCAATTTAAACTAATGCATGATAACGCCAGGCCCCACGTTGCAAACGTGGTCAACAATTATTTGGATCAGGTGGGAATTGATCAAATTGTTTGGCCCGCTCGCAGTCTTGAGCTTAATCCCATTGAGTACATGTGGGATATGCTAGGGCGTCGTTTAAGGCAAAGGGAAGTCGTTCCAGAAACCTTGAATCATCTTCTATCAGCTCTGCATCAAGAATGGGAAATGATACCTCTGGAGTACGTTGCAAACCGTGTGCACAGTATGCCAAAAAGAATGCAAGATGTGATCAGAGCTCGTGGCGGAAATATTCGATACTAGAGTACCGACTACTTAGATTGATTGTTGCTTTTATTTAAATAAAGATGAAGATATATCAATATCCGTTTTTCGGTAATTTTGTTATTTCAAATGTTTTGATCCTGTGGTTACTTTTATTAACCGAAAACTTGATCCGTTAGTGCCTTTTGGCGCACATTGTATTATTTCGTACAAGCATAACGCGAATAATGCGAATAGTTAACGTTAACACAAATATTTACTGAAAAAATGTAGTGTGCGGGTTTTTTGACGAGCAATGTAGTTTATATATAGATTTTCTGAAATGGACGTGTAGTAATTAACCTGCTGCCCATTGGTGGTCCAGTTAGGTAGTTTGTAGCTTTTGTCATTTTATAGACACATTGCACATCCAAAAGTAATAACGTTGAAGACGTCTGAGTATTTTATAGATACCCATATGGCCTGGCGAGAGAGGTGAAATTTGAAATGTAAGTGCCGGCATTCGTAAAACTTTTAAATTTCTCAGTGAGATTTAAGTAATCTTTCGCGTTGTAATTAGGATCCGCATGATCAAATAGAATAAAACGATCGGGTGAATGCATCCAGCACACCATTGAGTCGTGCTTTTCGATATCCAATGTGGAACTTGTGATATTGTAGTTAAGGGCTCCACCTAGCTAAGCGTCCTGCCAAGTTTAATATATTTATCAATGAACGGGGCTCGCGTTGTCTGATATAACGGTCAACTCGAAACCTTCAATATAATGTCAAAAATGTTTTACCGATAATGCGATTTTGAAATAACACTCCTCTACTGTTTTTGGTGAAGGATCACTTTGTTTGTAGAAGAGTATTACAAAATTTGGGTGTACTAACACCGGTGCGGTGATAAGTCGCCCTTTTAAAGTCTTAATTTCATCATGTGCATCGTAATTCCACAGTAGTATCGCCTTAATCTTTAAAACGTTGGTAAGTGGAGTAGAAAAGGTAGAGAACTTTGAAATCAACCTTTTGTACTATCCAGACGTATGCAACATATAGGCATCCTTCTTCGATCACATAACCTAAATATTTTAGATGTCTTAATACGGATTCTCTTTTCTGAACATTATTAGTAAGGATGGAATGGCGCAACTTTTCAGCTACGAGCTTCACAAACACAAGTACTGGCAATAACAAGAAGGTCGTCAAGATAGATGAAAATTGAATCATGATACTCACTAGGAATCATCCTGGGCATTACAGTGAATTGGTACAGAGTCCTACTCGATACCGTACATTTTATCTTGAAGTTGACATCATTGTCGAGCGGGTTTTGCAAAATGCATTCCATAAGTTCAAAATGAAAATGAAGGGTGTATTCTCCGGTCGACTCAATATTCCATCAATTGGTAACGGATAAACATCTCTCAATGTCACTTCATTGATCCTTTGGGCGTCCAGGCACAACTTTCTTGTTCATTAATGCTCATGGAGCACTCGATACTGCGTAGTATCGTTATTTCACAGGTTTGGCCTATCCTGCGTCTATCAAATATCAAAGAAAGTTCGTTCATCCTGGACTCAATTGAGTTGAAACTCATTTCGTAGTTTTCGTTGTTTATCGAGTCCACAGCATCATACACCGAGCCAGTTTCAGGAAGATCGTCTTGTGGTGGTGGCAAATTTAATTCTCTATGTTAGATTGTTATTCCGAAAAATTGAAGAAATCGACCCTAAGTAAAGTGATTGACATAAATTATAGGTGCTAGAAATAACCGTAAATCTCTACTTCATTGTTGGTCCAGCGAGAGACAATAGCTTCTCACAATCTTTGCAAAGGAGACTAACTCTTTCTCCCAAATCAAGGAGGCCACAAATAGGTTCATTGAATATTTCAACGGTCACGTAGAGTCTACCATCGGTTTCGGTTGTTACGAGTGTAACACAAATATGTTTAGGAGTTTTTCGTTTTTCGTTGAAATACCACCACGAACGGTACAAGTTAGATCTGATTTTATTAGAGACGACATCAGTACTGTTCGACGTAATGATAGGATAAGTATTTACTGAATAAATTTTTTCAACGATTTCAAAATTCTGGGTTATTGTTGAAGGCTGCAACCTTGAACGAGACGTTTTTCGCAGGAGGATTACCTTTCCTTCCAATTTAATAGTATAAAAAATCTGCTGCTAGACTGAACACCATGAGTTTCCTATCTATATTATTAGTAAGGGTGTTCTAATATTCACGCAAGAAGTAATTTTGGTTAAAACAGTGGCGTGGGTGGTTGGGGGCTTTTTGGCACAACCTATCAGTCCAAATGCCGACTGCACCTCTTGTCCGGTCTCTTCGACTCGAGGTCACTAGCTTTAGATTTAATTTAAACCAATTTTCTTCCTGTAAACAGAGCTATGATGGTTTGGGTCAGAGTGGTATCGAGTTGCGATAATATCCAAAAGGATACGGCCTGTTATTTCTTAGAATGAGTATTTTTTAAACTGATTTGCATGTTATCTACAGAGTTTTTGGTGGTTTGGGCCAATGCAGCATCGACTTTCTATAAATTCCATAAGGATTTGGTTATGTCTTCTGTAACCTTAAACAGGAGAGCTAGGACTTTTAAACAGGAGAACGTAGATCGTGACAATCATCACGACCATCTGGAACGCTATCCAAAACTCAGAAATTCTAGCTCTACGAAGAAGAAGCTAAAAAATGAGGGAACCAGGGCAATGGATCAAAGAGCAACAACCATTTCAGTTCACCACCTATTCCAGGACAACAGAAATCAACCTTGGGCATAAAAGATATGATGAAGGTGCTGTTACTTGAAATGAAAGCATACCAGGCTACCAAGTTTGACTAACAAGGCGCTAAACTTCCAGGTGCAAAAATAGACAAGCAAGGTACAAAATTCAACTAGCAAGGCGAGAAGCATAGTGGACAATTGGCAGAAATACGAGTAGAGCAAAGAGGCCAGTTTGCCGAGTTTAACCAGAAACTCAACCAAATACAGTACACTCAAGATCTTGAAATTAAAGAGATAAAAGGAGCAATAAATTCTTTGGAGGTGAAAGTCGACAGTCAGTTCAATTAGTTTAGACACATACATTGTAAGCTACTCAAAATGACCAGCTAAATAAAAAATGTCCAACGAACCAGTTGTTGAAAACTCTGGAATAATTTTCAAGCCTCCGATATTCGATGGCGAGATCCATTTGAAATTTTTAGAAGGCAGTTTCATGCGGCAATGCAGCACAATTGTTAAGGCGCAGGACAGTAGCTCAAAACACTCATTTTGCCTCTTCAAAGGAAAGCTGCAAGTCTTGCAAACTGTATCCGCAACAGAAAGGAGCCATGCGCGGGTCATGACTGAGTTGGAACTAGGGTACGACCAGCCACACTTTGTGGAGAAAAAAGTAGCGAATTAGGGTGTCGACAGTCATCACGGGAAATATTGGAATTAACTGCGTTAAACATCGAGACAGGGGAATTTATGAGGTGAAATGTGCGTGAATACAAACTTCATGCAAGTGATTTACAATTGCAAAACGCATACATCACCAGATGCAAAAAAAAAAAAAATATTGAACAGCGATAGAAAAATATGAAATCACGAGCTATTTGGGACGCAAAGCCAGCTGTAAATTAACCACTGAAGAGGTCTGCAAGTGCTATTAGCTCCGTGAAAACTCCGAATTTACTGAACATGGTCTTTGGTCCCCTCTCGAAAGGAATACA
Organism: Nephrotoma appendiculata; assembly: GCA_947310385.1. Classification (NCBI taxonomy): domain Eukaryota; kingdom Metazoa; phylum Arthropoda; class Insecta; order Diptera; family Tipulidae; genus Nephrotoma; species Nephrotoma appendiculata. Next base: position 145,685,776 of record OX371223.1, read on the forward strand.
AATTACTTTTTACGCTATTTGCCGTAGGCACTTGGCGAAACACACTTATACTTAATAAACACATTTTTATTAATCACTTGATTTTTGTTTCGCAGAATATTTTGAATATTTTTCAAAAAGTTTAAAAAATCACTCGATCGATTTCGACTTGTTAGGTCATCATCAGGAGTATCTACTGATTTGTATTAGTAAAAATTTTGTTATATAGTAGAAAAAAGCAAAATATAAATAAAAGAAGGAGGGACAAAAAATAAGCAATAAAAATTAATCTACGGATCGCGCACGTAGGCGATGAGTCATAGGTTGAGTAACAAAATTCAAGGTATATTATTGCGTACGTGAGAATAGAAAAGGGCAGGGTCTGTAATTGGTGAGAACCGGATTTCTCTCTGTTCGTTAAGGATATTTTGGTTAAGAAATATTGATTTTCTAATTTCGTAAGATTCTAAGGTATCTAAACGTCTGCCTTTGGGTTGTATATGTAATATGTCTAAATTGTTCAAGCTAGATGTGTGATTTTCTGAAGTTAAATGGTTATGGAAAGTTGATTGATTGCAACCAGATAAATATTCTTTAGCTCTAACTCCAAAATTGCGCCCAGTCTGACCAATATAGGAGAAACTACAATCATTGCAATTGATCCTATAGACAGACAACTTCTGGCATTGGTTGATACACTTACTAACCGAAATCTTTTAAGACTTCGGTTAGTAAGTGTATCAACCAATGACAGAAGTTATTTGATGGAACTGGTTGGAAGTACTCTGTCATGAATCCATCTGCCCCGATCCTTTATGGTTTACCAAAAATCCATAAGGAAGGCATTCCGATTAGACCAATAGTAGCGTATTGCAATGCTCCTGCCTACAAGCTATGTAAGGGTTTCATACATTTTTTCAATTGTCATACTAATTTATTTTCGGCTTACTCGGTTAAGAACTCGGTAGAATTGATTAACAAAATTCAAGACGTCGACATTCCGTTACCTTCAAAACTAGTTTCATTTGATGTTCCCAGTCTTTTCACTTCTATTCCAATTAATACTTTGTCCCAAATAGTTTGTAATTACTTAGATAGGGATGTTGTAGATGAGAGCTTACGTCGTGAACTGAAGTTAGTTTTTGAGACTTGTATTAAACAAAATTATTTCTGTTTTGATAATACATATTTTAAATTCGCTGATGGTCTACCCATGGGCTCCCCTCTGTCACCTTTGTTGGCTGAAATTTTCATGAATTTCTTCGAACAAATGATCATATCAAATAACAATCCTTATTTTCGTCATATAATCTTTTGGTATAGATATGTTGATGACATATTATGTCTATGGAATGGAACTGATAGACTGTTAGACTCTTTCCTTACTTGGTTAAATTCTCAATATCCCACCATTGATTTTACGTTAGAAAAAGAAGAAAATAAATGTATTAATTTTCTGGATATAACAATAACCAGGATTAATTCATCTTAAGACTTCAAAATTTATCGGAAACCCACGTATACAGACGCTGTTATCCCTAGTTCTTCAAACCATCCTCATAATATTAAAATGTCAGCTTTCATCTCACTCATAGACAGACTAATAAACATCCCTTTGACAAATTCAAATTACAACACTGAGCTTAACATAATTCTTCAAATAGCAACGAATAACGGATATGCAACTAGGACTATATTAAAGTTATTGAATAAAAAGCTAAAGCGTAAAACTCTAACGGGTATTTATCCACCGGATAGTCCAACGCGGGAAAATTGGCGTCGCTTAGAGTATATAGGAAAAACGAGCCAACGGATTAGCAACATCGTGTCCAATTATACCAATATTAGTTTTGCTTTTTATAATAATAACACAATAAAGAAAATGATGTTTAACAATAAACCTAGAGTTGATCGCCTTTCCAAATCTGGTGTCTATAGGATCAATTGCAATGATTTAGTTTCTCCTATATTGGTCAGACTGGGCGCAATTTTGGAGTTAGAGCTAAAGAACATTTATCTGGTTGCAATCAATCAACTTTCCATAACCATTTAACTTCAGAAAATCACACATCTAGCTTGAACAATTTAGACATATTACATATACAACCCAAAGGCAGACGTTTAGATACCTTAGAATCTTACGAAATTAGAAAATCAATATTTCTTAACCAAAATATCCTTAACGAACAGAGAGAAATCCGGTTCTCACCAATTACAGACCCTGCCCTTTTCTATTCTCACGTACGCAATAATATACCTTGAATTTTGTTACTCAACCTATGACTCATCGCCTACCTGCGCGATCCGTAGATTAATTTTTATTGCTTATTTTCTGTCCCTCCTTCTTTTATTTATATTTTGCTTTTTTCTGTTATATAACAACTCCTGATGATGACCTAACAAGTCAAAATCGATCGAGTGATTTTTTAAACTTCTTGAAAAATATTCAAAATATTCTGCGAAACAAAAAACAAGTGATTAATAAAAATGTGTTTATTAAGTAAAAAAAAAATGTGTTTATTCAGGAATACAAATTAGTGTAACTTTTTAAAAAAATCTTCAAATTCTTCTTCTCTAAATTATTTTAGTTGATCTCCGTTAATGTGACGTGTGATTTGTTTCTTACACCGTTTTAAACCTATTGCAGTACAGTATAGTTAGCCGAAAGATTTTAGCCCAAAGATAAAAAATAATGCAAGAATAGCGTCTTCGGTTTTCCAGCCAAAACTAAAATATTCTGACATCGTTGATTGATGATTCTCTGTAAACGAAAGGTATCAGCCGAACGTTATGAAAATATATTTTTGATACTGAAATACTGCCCAAAAACATCCCGCATGTTCAACCGACTTTTTCCATATTTGGACAAAAGTTGAACAGTATGAGCAGAGGCAACCTAAAAGAGATATTTCATCCTATGTAAATGTAAAAATTTAAACTGCGATTTTATTTTCTGTAAATAGCCGCATATAATCAAAAATATTTTGTCTTTTTGCGTATACATATACGCAGTTGATCAAAAAATCACAGATTCAACGATGATATTGGAATTATCAGAATTTTGTTTTGTTTTCATTTTTTAGTTCAAATGAAAAATCTAATTTGATTGTCTGTGTGAAAAGTATCAGTACACTGTCAACCATATTGGGTACTTTGTCTGTGGCCAGTTGTCAAAAAGGTTATATGCATTTATGCGACTTTTATCTGTTTCTGAAAATAAAGAGAACCTTCAAGAAATTAGTTGCTGGAGACCAATAGTTGCTGGAGATGAAAAATGGATTTACTATGAGAATCCCAAACGAAAGAAATTTTGGGGTGAAACGACCAGAATGGGTGAATAGACACAAAAAGTTAATTTTTCAGCACGGCAATGTAAAACCTGAACAATCCAGTAACCACCCGCCGTATTCAGATTACTACTTATTTCGGTCGGTGCAGTCATCTCTTTCTGAACAGCCGTTCAGTTCTCGCGCACAGATCAATATTTGGCTTATTGATTGGACCTCCTCAAAAGACCAGGATTTCTTCAGAGCGGGAATCCGTAAATTGCCTGAAAGATAAGGGAAAGTTGTAGCTGCAGATGCATGGAACACACTTTCAATAAATGTTTATTTGATTTTCTAAACAAGCAAATGTGTTTATTTTAATAAAAAAGAGTAGTCATATTCACACACATAATACATATAATTTTTAAAAACTACTTTCCCCTAGCCGTTCCACTCTTTGCAGTCGATCCAGAACAGGTAACATTTATAATCTGCTTTTCCAAAATCGGTCAAAAGAAGCAGGAACTACTATAATATAAAAGTTTCTAAATTATCCACGCATCTGTAGCCGTGTTTTTTATTAGCGCCCGATAGATGTATTTGGAGCACCCAATTTTCTATGTCAAAACTTATATTTAGCGCGAATTCTAAACTAAGATTTTTGATTAAATTTTTTAGTTAAAAATCGACATAAAAATACTTTGCTCTACCTATTTATCGGGAGCCGCTATCCGGAGCGCTATCCATTTCAATAGGAAAATTGAAAATTCCTTTATCTTGTAAACCCCTGAAACCATTAGAAACTTAATCTTACAATAAAAATTTAAAAAGCAGCAAGATGAATTCTTGTTTATAACGTCAAATAAAAATAAATGCCAATTGGCATATTTAAGGTTGTTAAATGTGTGTTTTATGGATGAATTAATTTTTAATTTTTATATTACAGTGACACCAGTGAATAATAGCTGTAATTTCAATAGAAATTTCCCATTCGGCACCGGACAGTGCTCGAATAATAAAACACGACTATTAATTTCGGAAGGTCAACACACAAAAAGGCAGAAATACTTAGTGTGGTACATAAAGTCGAAACCATTTTGCGAATTAATTTAAATAATTAACATAAAATTTATGTAATATTCAGCATAATAAAACAAATTATGTTACAGCTTCATATTTTGTACATATAGTAGATACTTAAGAGATAAAAACTAAATTAAGGAATATTTTACCTATATACAAAAAATGATTTTAATTATGTTGGTGCCTCGAACGAAAACGTATGTATCTCGTACAACTGAATAACAAGATAAAAATATTTATGAACATACATACGTATAATGTGAACATAGTTACATATACATAATATTTCTGCTTCCATAATCAAAATTTATGATTAGAACATTTTTTTTGTATATTATAAAGGAATTAATTAGAAATTTATCATAATGAATTAGAGATGAATTATTTCGAATTAAGAAGAGCAATACGCAGAAATGAAATGAAAAGAATTTTTAAATATTTTATGATTAATTAAAAACTTTAATTAGAATTTGTTTAGAAACGGAAAATTGAAAGTTTTTCTTACTGATGAGCATTTTATGAGCTTTTACACATAAGGACTACATAAATCTCATCCTTTTTTTGAACTAGACTAACTAATTAGATGTTGCTAAGGGTATAATCAAATTCGGTTCATTGAATTACCAAGAACTTCGATGAATTCAAAAATGGCGATTCACTCTTGAAATTATTTTGGTTGCTTTCAATAATATAACATAAAACCCAAATTATTTCCACTATGGTTCTTCTACCCAATAAATGCTAAAAAATTTAAAATTATTCGAGGGGCCGAGAGCATTAAAACGACTACAACTTTGTTATGCTTATTACGAAATTAGATGCAAGGAAAGTGGAGTAAACAATTGACCGGTACAATATCGCACCTCAAAGTCCAGACCTCAGTGATGAAGCAGCGAGACATATTAACAACAGGGCAGATCTATCTCAAATAGTAGTTATAGTGGGTGTAACTGTGTTTTCACCATTTATGATTAACACTCACTATGTTTTGTTATTAACAATTATTTATTTATTGTTAAATATAAATGTTCACAATATATTATTATCAGCTAGTTCACAAAATGGTTGTTGAGTGTGAACGATTGTTCGAAGCACTTTCACTTTATTATTGTATGAGACTGTGTCTCTTGAGATTCTAAAACGCGACTAATTCTTTTTCGTTTCTTCTTTCCTTTCGTGTCTTCCCGATATTAATTCTCGATATTAATCGATTAATATCGAGATTCGCGAATGTAGTTGGCGAAATAGCTATATTCAGCAAAACGAGCAATGCCTCGTAATTAAGCGGCGCGGTGTATAAATAGTTTTGCTACGAGGAGTGCCACGAAGTGAAAAGGATTTTCTGTTTGAGCCGCTACATAGTTTTCGTGGAGTCATGCACTCAGAAAATTTATTGCGGAATGAAAATTATTACGGAAAGTCATAAACCATTTCCATAACTGAAGGTACCAGTCTTAATGAGCAAATCTGCAACACCAAGTGGTTCCATTTGGTGTTTCTTAGTGTATCGGAGGCCAGTTACGGGATGGATGCTTTTCCGCACGTACTAATCGTTTTCTGAATCCCAATTAATTTCAAATCAATCCTTCAAAATCGGTAAAAGTGCGAATAAAATTTAAAAAAAAACTATATTCACGAAATCGGTAACCCAGTTGACTTTTAGTATAGTCTTACTACCTAGTAAACAGGAATCATATTGGTTAATAGCTGTCACGAGCACGCGGGAAATGGCTGCACCTCCTTCCCCTACTTAATCCTTTCAAGGTTAATAAATAATACTACGGATATATTTACCATTTAGATGAAGAGATCAGCAAACATGTCGGTAGCATATACACGATCGATTTTATAATCGTGGAAATGTTTAAAAAAGTTTAATTTCGTACATTTAACGATTTTGCAATTTAATCATATCCAGGCTCCTGTGCAATTGCACAATTTTATTATTTGTTAATTTGTTTATTTTTATGCAATCTTTCTGAAGCTTGAGGCATTCCTAACTCTTACGTAGTTTTCTTTTGATGTCCTTTCTTAGATAGATGTTGTTCAAAATCGCTACTAGTAGCGCTCTCAACGAGGAAATTTGCCACCATGTAGTAGGAGCATATCCAGTCCCTAAGGCTGCTGGAAGGGCCATGCTGATGCTGGATGAAGCATACTGGCCTACCGAAGGGGGTGAGGTGGTTTTATGTTCCTCCAATTTTACAATTGATAACGTTGGTATAATTGTAGCCGCATGTTTCTCTTTGCTACGCGTACACCAACTTGCCTTTTTTACAAATAAATTTTTTCGAAAACTTCGAATCTCTTTAAAGTTCAAAAATGATTATATTTTTTGTAAATATAGTCAGGTAGTCAAAACGTAACGGCAGCGAGTGACTAATGTATAATAGTGAAATTCATTTTCTGGTGTTGTCTCCTGTCGGAAATTTATCAATTGCGACAAAATGCTAAACAAAATAAAATATCAAAACTTTGTTACGTAGCGGAAATTTCAAATTATAAAATTCGGGGTTGATGGTTAATTATTTCTGTACGTCCTGAATTCTGAAGTAGGATGCAACCAAAGAAGTTCTTCATTTCTATTACACAATATTTTAATGTTCACATTCCAAAGCGTTCGTATCTCGTATATAACGAGGTACATAAATACATATATACCATCAGTACTTTGTGTGTGTGTATTTTATATTGTTTCCAATTACAATGAGCTTCAACTAATTAAAACACAAAAAATTGTCGGTATTATTCTGCTGTGCTATTGTTGTTGCATATAGTTTTTATAGAAACTTTTCAAATTTTATATTTTGCATTTATTTTCTATATGCAAATTAGTTAGAATCGTATACTGCTACAGCAATCATGTTACATAACACAAATAAATGAACTTTTCCAATAAAATGAAAACATAGGGGACGCCTAAAGCCGATTACACGTTTAATCACATTTAAAAAATTGTGAATCACCTGAAAGTAACATAAATAGAACTGTCGTTACCACAAAAAGAACTCAACGGCGGCTGTGGCAAATAGAACGAAACTTTATATAACATTTTGTCCAAAGTTCTTCATTTTTTATATAAGTACTGCCCCTAGCCTTTATGTTTTTAAATTCTTTGTAGTACGAGGGTCTTTCCATATTCCAGTTTATTTTTTATCAGTAGATAAGTATGTTGTAATCTAAACTGTTATAATCTAATTGTCTTTTATGCTTTCACGACAAAACTTTTGGAACGCTTTTGATAAAATTTAGTAGATAGTCTAAACCCTGGGGAAAGACATTTTGGTTTTTTTTAAATCAACCCCTAAAGAAGCACGGGTAATTGGGGTTGGAGGATTGTAAAGATTTCGCATTTTTCAATTAAAATCAATTTTAAAGAAATATGGCCAGAGCTCTCAAAGCTAGTTGTAAAAATAATGATGTTTAGTTAAATAGGTTTCCTGAATCTAAACCCCAATAACATCAGCCTATTTTATCACGTATAATAGCTTATTACTGCTGATTTCTAAAGTGAAAAACTGGTGTCAGTCACAACAGCCGGAACTATAACAGCCAGAACCAAACAAACTATGGCACAATTAACACAATGCATTGTACATCATTGCGCACTAATTATCTTTTCAGCCGGAACCCTATAATTCCAGCCAGAACCTTATAAAGTCAGCCGGAACCATACCTTATACAGCCACACTAACTATGGCACAAGAAACACGACGCATTGTGCATCATTGTGTACTATCTGATTTTTCAGCCAGAACCCAAATTAAGTCTCCCGAAACCATTTAAAGCCGAAATCAACCGAAGCCATCAGGAGTTTGCACAATGAGCATAATACACTTAAATAGTTATGAAACTTATATGGTTTAAGCCAGAACCATAACAAGAACCGCCAGAATCACTACAATAATAGCCGGGACCTTATAAAACGAGGCGGAATCACGCCCTCATACAGCCAAAACCAACTATATGGCATAGGACGCACATTGCATTGGTATTGCTAAGCAGAATTGCTTCGATTGGTTGCTCCGAATTCATATAGTTCCGCCGGCCTTGTCGGTTCTGATTAGGTTGGCACTTGCAGTGCGGATACCATTTTCATTATTCCGGCTGAAACCTCATATATTCCACTAGCATCCAAATTTGAAGCAAACTGTAGTTTTCGGCAATGTACAATGATCAAGAATGCTTAATGCTCATGGTGTAATGATCCGAGTAGTTGCCACTGAACTCATGAGATTAGAGCTGCACGGAAAACTCATTCTGCTGAAGATTCGATAATTTTGACGATAATTTGTTACTTGGCCATAGATTTTTTGGTTGGGGCTGGAATAGCTCTACCTGGCTGTACCTGGCTGTACAAAATTTTGGTTGCGGTTTTCTTCAAATGATTGCGGCTGGTTTAATAGTTGCCAGCTGAAAAATCAGATAGTGCACTATGATGCATAATGTATTCAATGTGCTACTTATGCTATAGTTGGTTTGGTTCCAGCTGGCTTTATAAAGTTCCACCTGGAACATTAAGATTTCCCCTGAAAACCGTATACGAGGGTATTTTTAGGTTGATACACTTTTCCCAACGTTTCTGTCATTTTTTAACCTCTCTAAAACAATCGATTTCTCAAACATTTCAAAATACCCTTCTGTAACGGCAATAACCTCCTCGTTTGAGCTGAATTCTTTTCAACATCCAAGCCATGTTTTCATGTTTGGCGGGCAACAGAAAAAAATCGCAGGGAGCTTGGTTAGGTGAGTACGTTGGGTGCGACGTAAAAATTCCGGATGAATCAGCGGCTGGAAGATCATTTAAAATATTAATTACCTTTCTTTTGTACCAGATGTACAAATACGTTGAACCAATATATCACGGTTTTCATAGATGGCGAAGAGTCTCCGTAGACAGCATCCAACTTCGCATTTATTCCTTCGCATGTTTTTTCATTCAAAAATACAAAGCAAATTACGGATCGATATTGCTCTTTTCCATTTTATTGAGAAATATGAAACACGAATGATACAACTGGCTGCCAAATATAAAAAGTAACCTGTGAACTATAGAGAGATTTAGTATGGTGTCGTTTGACGACAGTACACGATGATAATTTCAATTTCCCTCAGCAATGCCACCTGTTTTCGAACACGGGTACTTATTGATCGACTCTCGCGTAATTAAGAATGGCATCACCGTTAGAAGATTCGTTTTTGGCCTTACCGGATGAAGAATTTAATTAGATATTGGGCACGGAGAAAAAAAACACCAATTTTTTTCCTATTTATGTATGGGAGTCCGATTATAGTAAGCTGTACTATTTATTATTATATAATCCATTATGTATATAGGAAACATTCTATTTGGCATAGTAGACAGTGCTATATAAGAATCTCTCCTATAAATTACACCAATTACTATTTCCCATAGTAGTATTTCTTATTAACTATAGAATTCTTATAGGAAGGTTACCTATTTGTTATAGGAATTCAAGAAAATTAAGATTTTAATAGTAAGCCCTGCTATATATTATATAACAGTTTCCTATTTACATGGTAACCGTAGTAAATTTTACTATCCGCTATAGTGAATTTTCCTATTCATTAAATAGTAATAAGTCCAATTATATTCCACCAGTGCACCGGCTCCTATATTTATTGAAATCTGTCCTATATATTTTTTTCCGTGGACGCACTATCGGAACCTGAATGAAGATCTGTGGTACAGAGTGTTAATGACCATTTTCAGTTTCAATACAAATTTGAGGTTCTTGGAAAAAAAAAATTGTGAATTCTTTGAAACCCGGGTAGGGGCTGACATATGAGCTTATCGGGGTTGCATATGAATTTTAATGGAAATTTTCCGTTCCAAGTCAAATTTGAGTTTTTTCAAAAAAAAATTGTAAACATTTTGAGACCTGGGTGGATCGGAAATGTGAGCTCATCGGATGAGGTATTTAATTTGCTTTTAGACGTACTATCGGAACCTGAGTCAAGATCTCTAGAAAAGTGTGTTCATATTCATTTTCAGATCCAAGACCAATTTGAGTTCCGATAGTGCGTCTAATAGCTAATTAATTTCTCATTTGGTGAGCCTAATCATCATTCTTCTACCCGGGTCCCAAAAAGTTCCCGAATTTGTTTCGAAAAAACTTGAGTTTGGCTTGGAACTGATAATGGACATTAACATTCCTTATCAGATATCTTGATTCAGGTTCCGATAGTGCGTCTAATAGCTTACTAAATTCCTCATCCGGTGAGCAAAATACCATCCTCAACCCGAGTTCATAAAGAAACTCAAATTTGTCTTGGAACTGCAAATGGCTATTAACACTCCTTACCAGAGATCTTGACTCAGATTTCGATGCTGGGTATTGCAACTAATCGAATTCCTCGAGCAAGAATGCGATACCTAATACTAGCTTTAGACATGAGGTATAAAGTGTAAACCTTTTTTCTAATTTTTTAATGATTCAGTTGGAATAAATGATTAATTTTTCATAGTCCTATTCTTAAGCCAAGAATAAAAACTGTAAAGTATTTTTTATTTAACCTTCTACTCGACAATGGATAAATATTATTTGATCAATCAGAATATTATTTTAAACTGTTCAATAAAAGGACGAAATAACCGAACAAATGACATAGTGGTTAAAGCTCGGGCGTTTGGATCGGGAGGTATCGAGTTCAAATCCCGGTAGGGGCAGTTTGCAAAGGGAATTTTCATTAACAGATTACAGATGAAATGGAACACATCTATGACCCCTGTCGGAGTGCAAAATTCATGGGCCGCCCTATCTTCCATGCAAGTATAGGCTGTTGAAAAATCGGACCTATAACCGTACGTCCTCGAATCGGCTGACACTGGCGTAAAAGTGCGGACGTAAAAAGCAAACCGCGAAAGAGTGGGGAGAGCCTTGGCCCCAGAACAGATTGCAGAGATAATTAAATTAAAAAAAAATAAAGAGATGAAATAATAGACAAAAATTTAGTTTAGTTTATTTTTGCTAAATTTCACTGAATCGCTATTTATTTTATTTATTTACTAGCTGACCCGGCGAACTTCGTACCGCCTCAAAATCAATAAATGTTTTTTAAAGTTATTAGCTTAATAAAATTGAGTTTTTTATTAAGATTAAATAAATTAAATGAATACTCCAAATTAATTAAATTCAATGAAATTACAAAAATCAAAATGAAATATATTTTAATTACATTGAAATGAATGTAATTCACGTGGCAGCAAGGCTTTCGTTTTATTGAATTGAATAGAAATGGTTCGCGTAGCATTATTGCACTACTTTCTTTTAAACTATTTGCTGGATGAGTTGCAATGGAGTCGAGTCCCTCCATTGTAGCACCTTGTGATATACGACATTTTTTGTTTTATTGTTAGGTGCGAGAACGAATAAAGCGGATGGTTTACCGACACGTGAACATGCTACGTACAATTGGCCGTGAGAGAAACATTCATTTTCTAGATTCAGGCCACAAACACTCAAGGATTGGCCTTGTGATTTGTTGATCGTCATGGCGAATGCAAGACGAATCGGAAATTGAATTCGTTTAAACTCGAATGGCATATCGGTTGGGATCATCGGAATTCTCGGAATGAGAACTTCCTCACCTTTGAACTTCCCTTGAAGTATCGTCGCGTGAATTACATTGCGTTTTGAATTACATGAGTTTTCTCACCACTTGCGTGAATTACATGAGTTTTCTCACCACCAAACGCGTTCCGTTACATAGTTTTGTTTGATTCAGGTTTCGTAGCATGATGATTATCGAGCCAACTTTTAGTTGTAAATTGTGCGGTGGCAAGCCAGGTAGATCCAATGAGTTTAAAAATTCAGTTGGATAGTTGGTTGCTTCGTCTTTGTTTGTCACACAGTCAATAGATTTGAAGGAATGAAGTGGACCGACGATTAGATTTTGAATTGTAAAATTTAAGTGATCCACATCTTTGTTCTTTGCCGCAAGAATTACTCGTTCACTCACCCAATTGTGATTTTTGTGGTTAGTAATGATGTTCGGGAACACTTTGTTGATGAGCTCGTCCTTCGTTGAGACAGAAATGCAAAAGTTCTGAGGAAACGAAATCAATCCGTTCGATTTGTCGACCGGAACACGGCCATTACCGATAGTCAGCAATTGCTTGGAGAATTCTTCGGCAGATGGATCGTTTTACAATGCAACTCGCATGTTTGTCGTCAGCTGAAGTTTCTTCACATAACACCACAGAGTCGATGATTTGAGGCAAGCGTTTATTTCATCAGCAGCGGTCGATCTTGGAATAACTGGTATTGTTTGACGGAAATCGCCAGAAAGTAGAATCATTGCGCCTCCAAAACATCTTGAGTCATTGCGTAGATCTTTCATAGTTCTATCGAGTGCTTCCAATGCGCGTTTGTGCGCCATTGTACATTCATCCCAGATGATGATTTTACTTGCTACCAAAACTTTCGCCATTGCTGAGTGTTTTGCAATGTTGCATGTCGGGTTTTCAGCCGATTGAAGGTTTAACGGTAATTTCAACGCTGAATGAGCTGTTCGGCATCCTTCTAGCAATGTGGCCGCTATCCCAGAAGAAGCAACTGCTACAGCAATATCGGATCTCGCACGAACAGTGGCCAAAATCAATGACATGAGGAATGTCTTCCCAGTTCCACCGGGCGCATCGAGGAAAAATAATCCACCATTTCCATCATGAATTGCCTTCATTAACGTATCGTACACTCCTTTCTGTTGGAGGTTCAACAGTGGTACATTGGTTCGAACTGATTGGTTCAATGCATCTCGATCATATTCATGTTCACGTTCCAATTCTCGATTGAAAGCGTCGTTCATTCCACGACATGGCGTTGGCATTCCTAATTTGACTAACAAACTGCCGCACATGCGAAAACACATGTCTTCGATCAAAAGCAAAGCCTGGTTATGTATCTCCTCATTCACCTCGAGATCGGGATTTCCGAAACTGACACGAATTCGATGTAGAATGTCTTCTGACATGTCATTCTTGTTCACGTGGATTCGATGGGAAGCATGTCGAAATAATGATAGCAAATAATGTGCGTATCTGGTTTGGAGCTGCAGAAATAATTGATTCAGCGATATTCATGTCCCAATGAGTATCGTTTTCAAGCAAGTTGAGCTGTTGACATGCAGCACGAAATGTTGGGCACACTACACCATTGACAGTTCGAAGTGATTCAAATGATGTCGGCCCACGAATATTCACCAGCAACAACCGCAAGTAGAAGCATTCGTCATTCTTCGGATGAACTGTGTAAATGCGACCAAGAGCATCAGTAGAACGCACATTTGGATGATCAGGAACCTCATCGCCTTGCTTCCGACGTTGAAATTTTTTTGATGAGGCGTTCCAAGTGTAATAACGTGGCATCTCAGAGTAGAGCAATGTTCGTGCAAACGGATCACTTTGACAAATCGAAAAGAAACTGGTCAATGTTGTTGCTGGAGGTGTCTCAGCACGTTGAGCAACATTCGATGAGTTGAAATAAACTCGTTGACCATTCTCCAGATGCACCGCCAAATGTACAACAGTGGGATGACGTTCATGAATAGGGAATGAGAATATACGCCAAATCGCCTCATTGCAGCTCACATATCGACCAACTTGATAATGCGTGATTTCATCGTTTGTATTGGGATTTTGAACACCAAAAACTGCCATATCGCTACCTTTCGTGACATATTTACAAATGTATTTTATGGACTTCACTGAATTGCAGTACTCCACGTTGCAATGCGCCTTGAATGTTTTGGAAAGAAGTGGCGAATATGGAACAATCCAAGTGTTGTCGACCACGAACTCATTTCCTCTCACTATCGTTGTGATAGTTCTACCGTTATCATCGGCTGATCGACGCCGGTACAGTGGATAACCATCATTGCCAGTGATAGTCTCTGCGGTTAAATTTCGTGGATAACGCTTGGAACACTTGTTGTCGACCATGCACGGTGATTGGGGATTGATGGAGCCACACGGACCGTGAACCATGTTCGTAATTACAACATCATGCAGGTCTGGATCGGTTTCGGGATCAGGAATCTCGGCACATATGATGTCATCTATTTGGTCTGGTCGAATTTTTTCGGCTAACCAAATAAGAATGTGAGCATGCGGCAAGCCTCGTTTCTGCCATTCAATTGAATACATCCAACATCGAGTATCCCCAAAGACGCAATGCCTAACAATGTAGTTTATCAGCGACCGGATTTTTTGTTTGAAGACACGTGCGATGATGTCGTGCCGATCACTTGTTATTTGCCCGGGTAGCAACAGTTGAACAATCTCTATCCATTTCGGATTGCAAGTAAAAGTGATGAATAAATCTGGACAACCGTAATGACGAACATATGTCATTGCATCTTGCGCATATCCATGCATATGACGGGGGCTGCCAATGTACGTCGCCGGTAGAATAGTCAATCGACCAACATTAGCTGCATCTCCTTCGGTGCTGATTGCATCGCGTAAATGGATATATTCCTCCGAACGCAGTTTAGCTTGGTTCAACCGAATGAAAATGAGGCACTCTGTTTCGATTTTGACGTACATGTCGACGATATATTGCTGAAGCAAACGACGAAATCGCAGCAAATAGTTGTCAGCATTTTGACGAATCATCAAACGATATGCATAATAATTCATCGAGCTAACCTTCTTGTTAGTTTCCTCACCTGAAATGAAATCAGTAAAATTAGTGTCATAATCTAAATTATGATATCAGTACTCACCGCTCAATGGATTTATCATGTTGATATTGAAGTGATATCCATCGTCTCCTTGCCAAAACATCAGCGGGTATTGCAATGTATCGTATGAACGGTGTGTTTCATTTATTCTTGCAGTTGTCCAGTGTCGCGACGTGTAAGCACAATATCGCGCGGTTCCACGCTTTCACCAACAATCACAATTGCGACTTCATCTATTGTTGGAGCATTAAATTGGCGTTCGTGTGTTCCAGCGGGTCGTTTATCTGCTCTGATCACGACTTTGCAGTCGTCACTTGGCATGCGATCCAACGCAGATTTAAACGCAGATTTAATGTTCATGGAGTAGTTGCTGCAAATCTTTCAGAACTATCCTTTTCATTGCTGTATTGATCGTTTGGCGCCGATCAAGTTGATCCTCCATATTGCCCATAAAGTATATTTGGATGAATTTATGCTGTCCATCTTCAATCGGTTGCAATGACCCAATTCGGTGGTGAATTTGGCCTTGAATCTGTAAAGTCGAAGACGAAGTCAGAATTATAGATTTTTGATCACCAAAAGAAAATGAATGTTTACTCTCTCGAGCAGAAATGACCTTAAATGTTGGATTGAATCCGCGTTCTTCGATAATGTCTGCTCCAAATGAAGTCATTTGGAAACATCCGTTGTATCTTTGAGTGTTGGATAGAAAATGTCGTGATTCTGGTGTCTCGCCACGAAGCAATGAACGCAACAGTTCAGGTGGTGCAGGCAATAATGGCAATCTCACCTTGCCACTGAGACAGCACAATCCAGGCGTTTCTCCAGCGAACTTCAATGCACCGCAATGGTCGCACACAAACTCCATTGGGCCAATTCGAACGAAAGGATGCGAGTTGTAGTCAATTGTGCAATCGTATTGAAACGCTATTCGATTCAAATCAACACTTGAATGATTTCTTCTTGCGCGTCGAAAATTATCTCGTTGTTGATCTGTGCGATAAGCTCGACGATTTCTCATTGTCAACTGAGCCATTTGACGTACTGCCTCTCTTTGTGCTTGTCTTTGTGAAGCGCGAAGTCGGGCCATACTAACGCGGCGCACTTCTCGTGTGATTTCTTGTTCATCTGCAGTGGATTGATTCGCAATAGTCCGAAGTCTAATTGCATTACGGCTTCGTGGTGAAAGATTAGATCTTCTGGCTCGCGGCATTGTAAATAATACTGGAAAATTAATCACACAATCCAAAATTACATAATCAATTATCGATGTGCGCACAATCACAAATGTGATAACCTCACAAAGTGAACATCTTCGAAGGGAACTTACCGTTTAAAAATCCCGATCGAAAATAGAATTCCGCAGAATAAAAAAAAATTAAAAAAACCAAAAAAGAAACTGGTGTCCGGTGTTGGGACACTCTGTACCACTAAAAAAATTACGTACTATTGTACGCAAAAAAGTACTGTTTTCTTATTGTTATTGGCATACACCACACAACCTCTTATTTCACTAAATTCCACCACTTATTTTAATATTATATGCTAAACCACAAACCACTTAACTAATATGAAATAACCAAAACCAAAAATAAATTAAATTTAATATTAAAATCGCAAAGGAAAAAAACTTTTTTTGGAGCTGTCAAAATCTACTATTCGCACTGAAATCGTAACTCGGACGAAGATTTTATCTATATAAATAGATAAGTAGATGAAATAAAAAAAAAAATGGATAAAAAATAAAATGGTAAATGTGCATGCAGCCTCCAGTCGGATTCGTATCCAGTGCCTTGCAGTCCAAGCGCCGAAGCTTTAACCACTGCACCACTCGTCACATACAAACTACACCTACAAAATTCATATAAAAAATGTTTTTTTATTAGATTTTTGGGACATCCCTTTTGAGTTTTTCCGACTTTTCTTTTTTCCTAAACCACCACTGTATTGAGACGAACAAAATAAAAAAAACAAAATGTACTAAATATATGAGAAAATGAATTTTCTTGATAACTTTTTTGTTGGTGAATTTTTCCAATGTTTTAATAGTTATTATGCTATTCGGAACGGAGTCAAACTCAACAAAAGAAAGATCATAAAAATCGGTCCAGCCGTTCTTGAGTTATAAATGGTGTAACTAACCCGACTTTGTTTTATTTATATAGATTTAATTCACGTATATAGCACAAACATATAAAAGTTACGGTAATTTTGTCAAACGCACACCGCATTTTGAGCATATAAGCTCATTTGTAATGGAATATGAAGTTTAAATATAACCAAATTAATTCCCTTCCTGTTTTATTCTCTGGCGTCAAGTGATTTTTTGATCTTGTAAAATGCTCAGTTTGGCCATAGATCACTCGTCACTAAATAATCTTCTTTCCAGATTCCGCACCGCAATGATTTTTGTGTCTTCGAATTTGGTCAATTACGGCAAGTAATCTCGATTTTCATCCGTGATTTTAAGTTGATTGAGTAAACTGCAAAATTAATTAAATTTAATTTAACTAAAATTTAATAAAACAAGAAAAAACAAAAATATCTTGGCGGCGCTAAAGTCAAAGGCAACTTTAAATTATGTCAGTGAAGTTAGCCCGTAAACGATCCCGGAAAAATGCGATGGCAACACTAACATACAAATATTACGACATTTTCCAAAACAAAATGTCATGACAGTTTTTTACTGTATCATAAAAATTTATAAACAATTTGTTTTGAAAACTGATGCCAACCCGGAAAAGATTAAGTCACAATAAATTTTCTAACAAGAAAATAAATAATTTCTGAAAACAAAAAACATGTATAATATCCAAAAACATGAAATAAAGTTAATAATATAGGAAAATTAAGTACAGGTGTAGGAAAACAAAAAACAAACCAAAATAATAATATAAGTGGCAAAAATATTCTATGATTTAGAGTCGTTTGAATTTAAATAACATAAGGCGAAAAAAATCTTTGATTTAGAGCTCCGCTATAGTCATTTGAATTCGTAGAAGAAGTCCATTACCAGAAACCGGACTATATAGGTTTTGTAGTTCAGGGATTGGCCTGTTTAAATAATAATAGGCAAAAAAAATTTTGTAATTGAGAGCCTCGCTATAGCCGTTTGAACTTAAATAACAAAAGGCAAAACAATTCTTTGATTTAGAGCTCCGCTATGGCCGTCTGAGTTCCTAGTAGATGTCCATTACCAGAAACCACATTATATAGGTTTTGTAGTTCAGGGATTGGCCTGTTTAAATAATAATAGGAAAAAAAAATTCTGTGATTGAGAACCTCGCTATAGTCGTTTGAATTTAAATAACCAAAGGCAAAACAATTCTTTGATTTAGAACTCCGCTATAGTCGTCTGAGTTCCTAGTAGATGTCTATTACCAGAAACCACACTATATACGTTTTGTAGTTCAGGGATTGATTGGCCTGTTTAAATAATAATAGGCAAAAAAAATTATGTGATTGAGAACCTCGCTATAGTCGTTTGAATTTAAATGGCAAGAGGCAAAAAAATTCTTTAATTTAGAGCTCCGCTATAGCCGTCTGAGTTCCTAGTAGATGTCCATTACCAGAAACCACACTATATAGGTTTTTAAGATTTTTCCAAAATATTGGTTTTGAAAGTGGCATAAGTCACTTTCCGTAATGAAAAATCGTTATTCTTCATTCACTATACGAAATTATTTATACCGAGGAAAATATAAGTGTTCTAAGGTAACAAATTCAAGTAAATCTTCTCGAAAGCTGGCATCAATATTTTTAAACATGTTAAAACGCAAATCCTTAAATATTGCGTTTTAAAGAAAAAGTATAAGTTTAATTTTGTTGTCACACATTTAAGCAAGGTTCAGAACCATTTTATTTATAACAATTACAAAAGTTTTCTTTAGTTGCAAGTCATTACATAGATGGATTGGAGTTTAAGTAAAAAAAACTACAAAAGAAATATTTTGTTCTAATTTTCTTATCTGATAGCTTTATTGTTTGTGATAATATTTAACATTTAGTAGATATGTGCCCAGTAATTTCAATGAGATTTTGGGCGATAGACGATTGACACCTTATCAATTGATTTTGTGAATTTATATACAGTGACTCTCATAATTGATTACGATTTCATAAATTTGAATCATTTTGGTTAATGCACTAAAACTACAACATATAATCGTTTGGATTTTTTTTGAGAATTACGAAAAAAATTACGAAAAGTATAATTTCAAATACAAACTTTTCTTGGTAAAATTGATCGAGTAGCCAGGATCTCGGCTAGCAAACTACTTGCTTGCTAGTCGATCGAGTAGCAATCTACCCCATTGAAAAGCATTCCGTGAAATGAGAAAATTCATCCAAGTTGACCGGGTTTGAATTGTGAAAAAATAAATTTCTTTTCATGTTCAATAGTCGTTTGATTTGTGAAGGATAAGCGCGGTGTTATTCATTTATTTTCGTGGTTATCTGTTAACGATGGCAATATTATTACGGATTGCTAAAAATGCGATGCCCGTATCAAGTGGGATGTATCTGGTGATGATGCTTTTAATAACAGTGTCATTTAATACAATGAAAGGTTTGGTAGGGTCACAATATCTCAAATTTCTAATACTAAAATATATTTAAAATTATTTTTAGCATATATGCCGTTGAGCCAAGTTGCAAATGAAGATCCAATAACGGATCATGCACATAAAATTGTTACGATGCTTCCTGTGATATTTTCTAGTTACGAATTGGGTACAATTTTATTTTCTTCCATACTTTTTGATTTAATTTTACCGCGAGAAGCCACTCTAATGTGCTCACTGGTGGTTTGGATTATTGTTCCCAGTTTATTATACTCGGCTCACTTACAAAGCTTTTTTTTATTTTTGATCCGGTTAACCGCAATTTTAAGAGGATTCTTGGAAACAACAATATTTTCAATGGGTGCTCAGCCGTACCAAAGTGATGACACTGATTTACTTTATGTTTATGTTATATGTAACTACTGCATGTATCAGGTGGGTTCGGGCATGGCACAAATACTATTTCCATCCGACATTGTTGAATCTAGTGTTTGTGGGGATTCTAATTGTATTAAACGTGCCGTTTTATACTCATCGGCTTGTGCAGCTGCGGCAAGCGCACTTTACTTATGTTTCTTGTCCTCCCCACGGGATGATAAGGCACCGGAAAACGCAACTGGTACACAATTACTTAAATCCGAGTCATATAAACTCTTATGCATCATCGGCGTTCTTATACCGTGTGCAGTATTTTGGGTGTATTATCAGGAAGTTATTCCACAGCTGTCTGTTTTGCCAAATTTAATTAATTTGTTCGGGATCAGTTCACTCATAGTACCAGTATTATATAAGATACTCACATTGATAATTGCATGTTTATACTATTTGCTAATCTATCAATGGCATAGTGGGTTTATTTTAAAGAATCCGAGATTACTTATGACTTCTGGTGGTATTTTATTGGGGCTGAGTTCGATTTACGGCGCAGTTTTGTTCGATGATACCGATGCTGGCCAAGTATGTATAAATCTCATTTTGTGACAAATAGATATTTATAAATATTTTTTTAGTATTCGCAGACAAAACCAGATGCGATCCAAATAACGTATGTTTGCCAATTCGAGAAAACTAATGATGAGTTTATGGATATTCCGTATTATACACAGAGCGATTGCAATAAAAAACTTGGTAAGGTTATTGTGCATCGTGACCAAGAACTTGTTACACGTAAGAATAACAATTGTCCTGAGATGTGGGTAGCTTACGAATATAAATTCAAGTATTGTCTACAAGCCGGTCATAAATATTTGTGGTATATATGTGATAGCGAATTCACTTATTTCACTGAAGATCCTGTTGACCGGGATCCGTATGGCAGGCCAGTTATTTGTGTTATGTTTCAGCGGCACGATGATTGTAGGCTGTACGATTCTTTAAACACGTATATGATGTTATATAGACATCCAAATGAAACACACGAAGCTCTTCAATATGTCTTTGGCTGCTTCAAAAAAAGATATGATAATGTAAAATTTTTTTCGAACTATAGGGTGTATCAATGCCACACTATTGTTTCAGGCAGCTACTTTCTAACAAGACGAATCGCTGAGCAAGGGGATGTTGAGTCTTTTTATAATGGTGGAGTTTATTTTATTTTGCTTAATTATGATGATGACTATCAAGTGTTTACCCTAGTTAATCCGTTTCAACATACGATACTTAATTGTCGGCTGGTACCGCTGTATGTGATACGCGCAATTGGGGAATTCCTGCTTGTCACGAATGGATTCTTTTTTGTGTGTACTCAGATAAATCAAAAATTTCGAACAATTGCAATAGGCATATGGTTTATGTTTATAAAATTTGGGCCCCTGATGTACGAAATACAACGGTCGCATAATATTTATTTTAGAAATGGCGACTTAAGCCATTTGGGCAATGTGCTAATTATCACGGCTATTGTATTTTATATTATGCAATTTTTTCTTAATTGTATAGGTGCCCGTGAAAATTAGCCGGATGTAGCACGTTAAATGCACAAAATTTCATTATGTAAATTAGTTCTTGTTTCCAGTATAATAAAATGAATATTTAATGCAATTCATATATTTATTTATTTTATATAATACCTACCGGGTTACAATCCGTAATTATTACAATTATTAAAAATGGAGGACATGACAAAATTGAAAAAGTTATTTAATTTTAGAACGGTTATTATAAAATTTAAGGAGTTCGTTCCTCAATGAATTTCTTGACATGTGAAAATCAAACCTATGAAAAACAAGATTAAAAACACGCGATAATTTGAAGACTGGTTCAGATGAACAATAATTTGTGGCCACCGCTCTCGTAAATATGAATTCGTCCCGGCGACGCAAGCACCGTTCTGGAACATGAAAGCCGAAGCTGGTGAGTATCTCGGCACAATCTAAACGTGAACATAATACGTCACGGACAAATATTGCGGATGAAATATCACGTCGGTGATCTAACCGTTGTAATCCTAAGAGAGCACAACGATCGCGATAAGGAGGAAGTACGTGCTCATGTGCCCGCATTGAAGGTCAACCTTTAGGTTATTATAGGTCTATTATATTATTCATAATAGACCTATAATTAGGTCTATTATGAATCTCACTTACTCGTCACCGGGTGAAGAGTCGTCACTATAATTCTATTTTGGTATTATGATTTTCGCAGTGAGCGAGTGATCGTCACCTGCGTGTCGCTTGGCGACTCGAAATCACCGCATAGAATTTTTGGTATTATAATTGTCACAGTGAGCGAGTGTAATGTCATATATGCTCACCTAAAATATGGTGGTGAGAGTCAAGTGACAAAGTATTTTTGGTATTATATTTATAATATTATATTGTATAATATTGTATTTTTAGTATTATATTTATAATTATAATATAATATTTTATTAATATTTTTACATATAATTAATTTATATTTTTCATGTCAGAAAAAAGCAAAAATTACCACAACTCAACAATTTATCAAACTCGTTGAAGAAATGGAAAGATTATGGTCACCTAGAGGATATAAAAAATGTCATATTGAAAATTTTATATACTTTGAATTTTTTAAGTACTCACAACCATTGTGTTTAGACCATAATAACCTTATAAATTTTGTCGAACACATACAAAAACATATTTTCATGAAAATTATTTTTAAACAACTAAAATTTTTTGACATTACTATATGGTTTCCATAACGACAACTAACAAACTGTAAAAAATACAAGAATCCACATACGACGCCGCAAACAACGGCTCGCCAAAATAAAAGGGAGAATCACAATACCAATTTTGAACTCGGGTGACTTAGATAGTCACGGCGAGTGGTGTGGTGAGGCGAGAATCATAATAGACACATTAAGCGCGTATACACGAAATTTTACAGGGATCTGGAAAAATTTGAGTTCGAATGCTTTCGTTAAAGATAAAGGAGATGGGAGCAGCCAGACTAGCAGCACAATTCTTAATAAGAATCGGCGGAAATCCATCATGCCCAGCACCCTTATTAACATCAATTTCATGAACGTTATCTTCGGTGAACCGTAATTGGGTAAATTCTCCTCCGTTGCAAGAATTAACTGCTGGATCGATGGATGGCGATTCGTAAACGGATTCAAAAAAATTGGCAAATAAATTGCAGACTTCCGAAGAACGACTTGCAGAGGCATCTAGATACGTCATAGGTAAGGGGAACCCAACGGTCTTTCTTTTCATATTGATAAAATTCCAAAACGTTTTTGGAGTTGAAGTTAAATCTTCCTCGATCTGCAGAATATAATTATTATACAGGAACCAGTTTAATGTTTTAAACTCCTTCCGTGTGGTCTCGAATTCATGATAATCTTTCGAACCGTGTATTTTAAATAGGGAGTGTAGTTTATTACGGCGTGTGTGTTATTCATTAATAATTTGGATGATACATTGAACCCACATCCTAATAATCCTAGTATGTAATTTATCCAATGTGTGAAAACAACACCTCCAATTCCACAATAAACTCCGTACTACAAAATATCAAAGACACAAAAATCCGATTTTGAGTAAAAATAATTTTCTTTCTCTTTCTGATTTGCAAATTATTTGATGCTTTATTTTTATTAGATTTGTTTTGTATGTTGTTCAGTTTCGTGTGACATGTCAACGAATGAACATGTACGCAGTTACGGGTTTCTATGTTTGGTAAAATATTTAGGGGACAAGTTTTGGGTTCATGTTACACGCTGCGAACCGGACAAGTGGTGCAATGGTTAAGGCTTCAGCACTTGGACCGGGAGGTACTGAGTTCGAATCCCATCAGAGGCTAGATGTAAATCGAATTTTCATCATCGATTACAATCGGTGATGTTAATAAACACAACTGAGACCCTCTGATGAAGTGCAGAATTCAGCGCTGACCCATCGTCCTTGTCAATGTACAGATTGTGTTAGATATTTGCCGTGCCAGTGCAGATGTTGGAGATGTTCAAATGTAAAGGTTCGATGAGTCCAGTCATACTTACCTACTATAAAATCTCTACCTGCAACACATAATCCACGTGGAATACATTGCATACATGCTTTATATAAACCTAGGATAAGCATTAGCCATTTATTTATACTTACCTTGTTATTGTTACGGTGACACCTAGATTAGAATAGAATAAGTTAATTTCATTAATTGTTCAATTGCATTTATGATTTATACTCAACATTTAGGCGTCATTTCTATACTAACATATTTGCTGCGCATTTAGGATTATTCTAGAAACAAATATTTTGGTATATAAAGGCGCGCGTTGACGTGGAATGCTGAGTCTTATTTTAAACGTGATACAGTGAAGGTTAAATAGAAAGATTATTAAAGTGATAATTAAAAAGTGTGTTATAATTGTAATAATTAATTGTTAATTTTGTGTTGTATAATAAATTGTGTTGTGTAAATAAATTGTGTGAGTTCAAATTTGAAGCAGTTGTATTTATTCACAATCCAGTGATTCGAACCTTGAGTGACAAGGCAAAAACGTAACAATTGGTGACAGCGGTGGGATTGTGAATAATAAGAAAAATGATTCTCTACGAATTAAAGCTTGCGCAATTAAAGGAGCAACTGAAGCAGCGAGGTTTGGCTAGTGAAGGCACAAAAGCTAGTTTGGTGGAGCGACTACGTGAGGCCATGGAGAAGGACGGTTTAAATCCAGATGTGTATGATTTCAAAGAGGACAACACGGATGAGATGAGTGTGGACAAGAAAGAACAGGAAGAACAAACGATGGTCGGAACAACACAAAACCCATCCGGAAGTTTCGATTTATCGCAGTTGATGGCTGCTATGAATCAGATGATGGGACAACAGTTGGAGGGAATAAAACAATCGAACGAGATAATTAAACAGCAGATGTTACAAATGGAGCAACAAGCGGCGGACATTAAACATCAAATGAAACAGCAGATGTTACAAGTGGAGCAACAAGGGGCGGACATTAAAAACCAAATAAAAGATGGTCAAAAGAAAATGGACGAGAGGTTTCTGGAGTTATCTTCTACACTACAGGAATTTTCATCGGCAATTGAGCGGCTCGCGCATTTAGCACATTCAAATATGTCGGCCGATTACATGGAGCGAATTAAAATAGATGCATTCATTGACGGTATTCGAGATCCTGAGACGCGCAGAGCGGTGATGTTGTCACCTAAAGCAACTTTCACTGAAACCATCGCTTGTGCGTTAACAAACGAAACTGCGCAAACTATCATCAAACCAGCAATGAAAATTCGTCGAGTGGAGATTGATTCCAGAATGGACACTGCGCGGGCTACGCCAAGGTTCAGAGATGGACGTGGCAAGATTAAATGCTGGGTATGTGATAGAATGGGTCACATCTCACGGGACTGTTGGGAGATTAAGAAGAAACGAGCAAGGTCGCCATTTCCTATGAAGCGTAGATCAAACGAGGAGCAGATAGAATCCAGGAAGGAGGGTCAGACGGCAGCGGAGTCGTTAAACTATAAAAGAGTCAGTTTGCAGGGGCAGAAGCTGACTCCCACAACCGATTGCCCCATAACCTCCATCCATGTTTCGAGAATAGGAAGGAGCGGTGACAGCTTAACAATTGAAGCCGATATTGATGGGAAGAAATGCATGATCACGCTGGATATGGGAGCAACTTATACGATTGTTCGTGAGGATATTATCGATGGAATTATGAAACCAGCTAATGGAATGAAGTTACGAACGGCAACTGGAGAAAATTCAGCAATAAAAGGGAAAAAGGTCGTAAAAATAAGGATTGGGCGAAATCACTTTCAACACGTGGTGCTGGTTGCAGATATTGTAGACGAAGTCATATTGGGAATGGACTTTATGAGAACGAATGGCTTCGTGGTGGATGTTGGACGGGATGTATTAACCTACGATAATATCGAGTTGCCACTTCACGTTAGCGCCGTTATAGGAGAAACGAGCAGGCAAATAATAAAGGATCATCGGGAGAAGCTGCCACCGAACTCGGAAACAATAGTATGGGCAAGATTGGAGGGAGGTTCTGGGCCACAAAGGTTGTGGGTTGTGGAAGCCAATGAAGCGGAGAGCGGAGCCAGAGAAATTATGATCGGGAAAGTCCTGGTGAAACCAGACAGCGGTAATAGAGTACCAAGTAGGACTCTACATCTCTCGGATAAGACGAAAACCATCAAGAAAGGGACAATAATCGGAAAATACGAAGAAATATCTACGATTGTGAAGTGCGAGCAGAAAAATCCAATTAATACGACTGACTCGCAAGGGCAGAAAGAGGTTGTAGAACAATTCATGGAGAAATGGACCGAAGATCTTACTAAGGGGCAGAAAAATTTGGCAAAACAATTGCTCGAGCGGTATATGCCAATATTCTGCAGTACACCGGACAATAATGGGAGAACCACAATGGTAAAACATCGAATAGATACAGGAGCAGAAATGCCGATTCGCCAACCACCCAGGAAATTACCATTGGCAAAGCAAGGAGAAGTGGATCGAATGGTAAAAGATATGCAAGCAGCAGGGGTAATCGAAACATCAAGCAGTCCATGGAGTTCACCAGTGGTGTTAGTCGAGAAAAAGGATGGTAGCATGAGATTCTGCGTGGATTACCGAAAATTAAATGCTGTGACGAAAAAGGATAATTACCCATTGCCAAGGATCGATGAAACGTTAGACACATTATCGGGTGCTCGAATATTTTCAACATTAGATCTGCAAAGCTGCTATTGCCAAGTGAAAGTCCAGGAGGAAGATCGCGAGAAAACGGCATTCAGTGTGGGTAACGGATTATGGCAATTTAACGTTATGCCATTCGGATTATGTAACGCCCCAGCGATTTTTGAACGGCTAATGGAGCGCGTACTAAAGAGATTACATTGGAGGACGTGCCTCGTATATTTGGACGACATCATCGTTATGGGCAAGGATTTCGACGAGCATTTAAGGAATTTGGCAGAGGTTTTGGATCGGATACAGGCCGCCGGATTGAAGCTAAGCCCAAAGAAATGCAAACTATTTAGAACGGAAGTAAAATATTGGGGTCATAAGGTAACAACCAATGGAATCCATACCGATGAAGACAAGATCGCAGCAGTGAAGGAATGGCCACGACCTAAAAACTTACATGAATTACGGAGCTTCCTTGGATTGTGTACCTATTATAGACGATTCGTGCCAGGATTCGCCAATATTGCAAAGAGCTTACACGAGTTAACCAGGAAGAACAAGGCATTCGAATGGAAGGATGATCAGGAAGAGGCATTTGTGGAACTAAGACGACGATTATGCGAAGCACCAATCCTCGCATACCCTATACCCAACGTTAAATTCATTTTGGACACCGATGCAAGTAATGTATTGGAGGAGTATTATCACAGGCAACAAATGGCGAGAAGCGAGTTATTGCATATTACGCCAAGATGTTATCAAAATTGGAACGGAATTATTGTGTAACACGGAAAGAGTTGTTGGCTATAGTGGAATGTGTTAAGCACTTCCATAAGAACCTCTATGGCCAAAAATTTCTTCTACGGACGGATCATGGAGCTTTGCGCTGGTTGTTACAATTCAAAAATCCAGAGGGACAAGTAGCACGTTGGATCAAGCGTTTGCAAAGCTACGATTTCCAAATTGAACATCGGAAGGGAAGCGCACATGGAAATGCCGACGCATTATCAAGAAGGCCATGTCCCGTGGAATGCAATCCTTGTGGGCGTGTGGAGGGTAAAGAAAACATCATCG
Organism: Nephrotoma appendiculata; assembly: GCA_947310385.1. Taxonomy (NCBI): domain Eukaryota; kingdom Metazoa; phylum Arthropoda; class Insecta; order Diptera; family Tipulidae; genus Nephrotoma; species Nephrotoma appendiculata. The sequence goes on from OX371223.1 coordinate 145,713,581, forward strand.
ATATTCGGCTTATGCAAGTGCTACTTGATGAGGAATGGACTGATGAAATGATCAAGAAGGAGCAATTACGGGATGCTGACCTGTCATTCATCATGGAACATAAGGAAAAGGAACACCGGCCCACATGGAGTGAGATAGCCGATAAAACTCCCATTGTAAAAGCATATTGGGCTCAATGGGATAGCCTCCACATAGAAAATGGATGTTTAAAACGAAAGTGGGAAAGCACGGATGGTAAAGTAAAACAATTGTTGGTAGTGGTGCCAAAAGATCGGATAGCGGAAATCCTCAAGGAGTATCATGGAGGAGCAAGTGGAGGTCACCTAGGGATTAATAAAACATTAGCCAAAATTCGCCAACGTTTCTACTGGTCCGGATGTAGACAGTCAGTAGTAGAATGGTGTTGAAGATGTAACCAATGTGCGGCAGTAAAGGGACCAGCACGAAAAAGCCGTGGAACCATGAAACAATATAATGTCGGGGCACCATTTGAGAGAATTGCAATGGATGTGGCAGGGCCAGTTCCGACCACCGAGAGCGGAAATAAATATGTGCTAGTAATAATGGATTATTTCAGCAAATGGCCGGAAGTGTACCCCATACTCAATCAGGAGACAACAACAATAGCTGATGCCGTGGTCAACAATTGGATTAGCAGATTTGGTGTACCGATGGAAATTACACGGATCAAGGAAGGAATTTCGAATTGGTGGTATTTCAGGAGATATGTCAGATGCTTGGAATCAATAAATAAGAACGACGCCTTTACACCCACAGTCGGATGGTATGGTGGAACGATTCAATGGCACATTGGAGGAATATCTAGCAAAGGTTGTGGAAAGGAACCAACGCAACTTGGATCGACATATACCGATGTTCCTGATGGTTTACCGATCAGCGGTACATGACACAACAGGAGTGACACCAGCTAAAACCATATTTGGGAACAATTTGCGATTACCGGGAGATTTAAAGTTTGGAGCTGTTCCTACAGCAGCTCTATGCGGACAGGATTACGTTGACCGGATTAAAGAGGAACTTAATGAAATACATCAATTTGTACGGGAGAAAATTCGGGTATCAAGTGATCGAATGAAAGCTCGATATGACATACGGGATGGGACCCAGATTATCTGGATACTGAAATACTCGCTCATCTCATTAAGAGATGATCGACAATCCAGCGCCACCCCTGACTTCAGAGAAACTGTAACGGTTCGTCGTACTCCTGTGCAAACAAAAAAAAATCACGCGTTTTAACCGTTAACAGACTCTTGGGTATAGTTTCTGGTGGTGCAGCATATTGCCGGCTAGGTGGCAGTCGTACGGGGTGAGTTTTTTCCACCATTTACCAAGAGCTAGTTATGCTGCTTGACTATCACACTATATGGGCACTCATTATTTCAACACTACACTATCATATGATTTAAATATAACTAGGTTGGGATCATGGCTGTTTGGATCCCAAAAAGCATTAGTTAAAGAAAATACTCAGCAGACTGAGGAACCCATAACACTACATTACATGGCAACGAGATACCCGACAAAAGAATTACAAATATGTTCGAAGAAATTACGAAATATCCAGGATCAAGTAGAACAGTTGATGCAAGAAGGTGATGAGTTCAATGCAGATAAACTAGACGAGTTATCCACAGGTGTTCTTCATATTCAGGGAAGACTAAGAAGAATCCAGCTTGCTAAGACAGGTCAGCCAGCTTGCTAAGTAACAGCAGCTAATCTTTTCGAATCATGTGATAAGCTTCTAAAATGCTTTCAAGATTTGCGCAATAAACTAATTCCGCTACCGGACGTCGAAAAATCGATTAAAGACATGATTATCCTTGAAGATGTAGGTGAAGATGAAGCCGAGGATGTCGGAAAGGCAAATCAAAATCATGAAGAAGCCGTGGTACAGAAAACGCTTACGAAAAAGGAAGACAGAAAAATTATTACACATGTAAATGAACCAGTCGTTTCGCAACAAACTGTTGCTGGTAAAACCGAATCAGATTCAATTAATCAATTAGTTGAGGCCGTATTGAAAAGATTAAATCTATCAGATAACCCAGTTAGTAACGAGATAGCAAGAAGGGAGTCGAAAACAGATGGCGACCTAAATGCACATTCGTCAACAATGGTACATCCGACACCAGGAATTTTTCCACCTCAGTTCAATACTGCAATAACCCCGCCGAATTATCATGGCGCAACAGAAAACAGAACATCTTTCAGTCCAAGAAATAGGATTCCAGAAACTAACATCGCCTCGAAATACGATAATAAACTGGCCACAAGAGATCGCTTAGAGATTCATAAATGGAACATTTCTTTTAATGGTGAATTTGGAGGAATTCCGGTGGGGCGTTTTATTTACAGAGTCGAACGATTAGCGGAGGCAAATGATATTAAATTACCGATTTTGATTAACAATTTGCATGTGCTTTTAAAGGACAAAGCATTAGAATGATACTGGCTATTTATCGAACGAAACAGATCAGTTCATTGGGAACAGCTGAGAGGAGCGCTGATACATCGGTTTCAAGACAGGCGTACGGACGCTGATAGTAAACAAGTCTTAGAGAGAAGAAAACAAAAATTCAAGGAGAATTTCATAGAGTTTTATAATGACATATTGTCACTATCTCTTCCTTTACAGAGACCAATGTCGGAAAGTGAGACGATTAGTTTACTAATTCGAAACATGAGACCAGGTTTACAGTCCACATTTGCGGGACATATCTTTTTAGACATTTCAACTTTGGTCAATAAGGCAATAGCTGTAGAAGATACCGGAATCGAGTAGGATGGATACCCGAGATGTCTTTTCCCAATAGGCGTCAAATAAGTGAAATCGAGATAGGAAGGGATTACGAAGACTTAATGAATCAGCAATTTACTTGTACTACCGAATTTCCAAGGCCAACGGACTCGCTGTGTGCTATGAACTGGATGAGTCAATCAACACAACTAACTTTAAATATGACCAGAATAAAAATGATTGTTGGAATTGTGGGAAATCGACACATTTATTTAAGGACTGTACTCTGCCGATTACAAGTCGTTTTTGTTTTGGATGCGGAGCTAAGAATACTATTAAAGCCATCTGTCAGAAATGCCGCAACAACCGAGCAGAGGGAAACTTCCAAAGGGGTGTCAGGAATATCGGAGTTCTGGGATCCCAGAATCAAGGAACTTTAGCTCCGAAAACGAATGTACTAGTAGAAGAAGCAGCGATGAACACATATCCGGAGTTCTACAACATTCTTCGCACAAACAAGGAATAAGCAAAGACCAATCTACGCAAACGCAACCAAGACACAACACAGATATCGATAGGTGTCTTAAATACTTTAAAACCAGACGCGAAATCAAGAAAATCATTGCCGAATCAACCATGGCTACAAACTACGATAATAGACCTTATGCAGATGTCCTTATAAATGGAACGCCATACCGCGGATTGCTGGATATTGGAGCAAGCATTTCGGTGCTAGGCTCAGGTGCTGAAGAGTTTCTTGAACAAAACAAACTAAAATTTCATAAGTTAAATTCTTCGTTATCGACCGCCAGCGGAGAGAATCAACAGATTATGGGACATGTGATAGTAAAGATCTCGTATGGAGGAAAAACGAACATGATAAGGTTACACATCGCTCCAAACTTAACTCAACCGTTATATCTTGGGATTGATTTTTGGGAGGCATTCGGCCTAATTCCACTAATGATTGACGAGTTAGACAGCAATTATCCTAAGCCATCTATCACACCAGATAACAATCAACATGAATTGAATAACGAGCAAAAAACTACGTTAGAGAAGGTAGTCCTACAGTTTCCATCATTCGAAAAGGATGGATTAGGTAAAACCAACGTTTTATGTCACACAATTGATGTCGGAAACGCCGCTCCAATAAAGCAGCGATATTTTGCTGTATCACCCAAGGTTCAAGAGGACATATATAAATAATTGGATAGGATGTTAACCATGGGCGTAATTGAGGAGAGTGCCAGCTCTTGGTCATCCCCAGTGACTCGTGTATTAAAAGCTAACGGAAGGGTTCGTCTCGACGCAAGAAAGATAAATTCTGTCACCGTGAAAGACGCTTATCCCTTGCCAATTATCGAAGGTTTGCTTGGACGTTTAGACAAGTCTAGGTTTATTAGCACGATTGATCTAAACGATGCCTATTGGCAAATACCGTTAGAACCTGCGTCAAGGGATAAGACGGCTTTCACGGTGCCTGGGCGTCCACTCTACCAATTTACCGTCATGCTGTTTGGGTCGTGCAACGCAGCCCAAACGATGTGTCGGTTGATGCATAAAGCCATTCCTCATCAATTGCATGACAGGGTATTTGTTTGCTTAGACGACTTACAAGTAGTGTCTGCTACATTCGATGAGCACATTACACTTTTGTCTGAAGTAGCTAGATTGCTGAAATCGGCAAACCTAACTATAAATGTAGAGAAAAGTAAGTTCGTACTAAAGGAAACAAGATACCTTGGGTATGTGATTGGTGAGGGATGTCTCAGAGTGGACCCCGGAAAAGTGCGAGCCATAGACGAATACCCCGTGCCTAAAAACATTAAGGAAATACGCAGATTCCTGGGAATGACTGGCTGGTACCGGCGATTTATACCCAACTATTCGGATGTGACCGCGCCGCTAACCGATCTTTTAAAGAAAGGGTCGAAAGAGAAATGGAATGCTAAAGCTCAATAATCATTTAAAGAACTGAAGAAAGCGTTAGTTACAGCACCAGTGCTAGTAAACCCGGATTTTACGAAGCAGTTCTACATTCAATGTGATGCCTCCAGTACAGGAATTGGAAGTGTTCTATTTCAGAGATGGGAAAATGGAGAAGAACATCCAGTGGCTTTCATGTCACACAAGCTGAACAAGGCACAAATGAACTATAGCATCACCGAGCTTGAGTGTCTTGTGGCGGTGTTAAGTGTAAAACGATTTAGGCCATATATAGAAGGATATAAATTTACATTGTTAACCGACCACTCAAGTCTCCGTTGGTTGATGGAACAAAGAGATTTATCCGGCAGGTTAGCTCGATGGTCCATTCAATTACAAGCTTTCGATTTTTCTATAGAATACAGGAAAGGTTCCTTAAATGTAGTGCCAGACAGTTTATCCCGGGCACATGTGGAAGAACAAGTTTTGATTGGGCAAAATATCGAGGAAATAACTAACGATATAAATGAGTACCTGTATGTGAACCTGGAATCCGAGGCGTTTACCAATCCAGAATATGTAGCTAGAATTAAAGCAATACAGGAAAATAGTGGAATAACTAAGAATTTCAAAATTTCGGATGGCAAAATATTTTGTAAAATGAATAAAGTCTCAGAAACAGATATTCCCCAGTGGAAACTTGTAGTTCCAGAATCATTGGTAAATCAATTAACCAAATCTGCCCATAATCCGCCAACAGCTGCGCATCAAGGAATAGCACGAACAATAGAAATATTACAACGATATTACTATTGGCCAACCCTAATTTCGGATGTCAAAAGATACATTAAGGCATGCGAGGTTTGTAAATGTACAAAACCCATAAACTTCACTATGAGACCAGAGATGGGAAAAACGTTCGAGGTATTTAGGCCATGGCAACGGCTCTATATGGATTTTTTGGGTCCCTATCCGCGAACGAGAAATGTATTTACGCAAATCTTCATCCTTTTGGACCAGTATAGCAGATTTCCTTTATTATTCCCAGTCAGGACAGCTTCGGCAAGCAACGTCGTGGAGGTAGTCGAAAATAAGGTATTTCACTTGTTTGGAGTTCCGGAAATGGTGCTTACAGACAACGGAGCTCAATTCGATTCGCGCCTTTTTAAAAATTTAATGGAAAAATACGGGATTCGACATGATTTCACCGCCAAATATTCACCTCAGGCCAACGCATCCGAGCGGGCAAATCGTTCTGTTCTAGCAGCAGTCAGAGCATATATTAAAGATGATCATCGAATGTGGGAGGTACACCTGAATGAAATAGCAGGAGCTCTTCGAAATGTAGTACATGCAAGCACAATATTCTCACCACATTTCTTAGTATTCGGGCAGCATAAAACACGTCATGGTTCTACTTATGAACTACTGAGGAAATTGCATATGTTAAACGACAACCAGTTATGCATCGAAGAAAACTATGATCGATTATCGGCCGTTCAGAAGATAGTGTTACGCCAGTTGCAGAAGGCACATGAACAAAACACAAGTAATTATAATGTGCGGGCTAGACCAAGATCCTTTATGTCCGGATAGGAAGTGTTTGTACGAAATTTTGTGCAGAGCAAAGCTGCACAATTCTTTTCGGCAAAATTAGCACCAAAATTTGTACCAGGTACAATTCTAAGGAAAATTGGAAATGTATCTTATGAGGTAGCCGATACATCTGGAAAGGTGTTAGGAATATACCACGCAAAGAATATACTCTAGCAGATATATAAATTTATGAGTTTAGATATAATTATGCTTGAGGTAAAAATTAATCTGAATTTATAATGAAACAAATTCCAGTATTTATATGAATTCGCGGTCGTGAAATTTAGAATTTTGAAAAATTATGAACATAATGAGGCCCGGCTTTTGAGACCATCTCTTGGGTGTGAGTCGTCCCCACGTTTTATAACAGTACGCTGTTACAAAACCGCCTCTAGTGGCATGAGTGCCGCTTGACTGTCGATATAAATCGCGATATCCCTAATGGAAACCACGTTATGCTTCAACCATGTCACGACTTCCCCTATCGCCACCACTTCAGCCTGGTACACGTTGCAGTAGTCAGGGAGACGAACAGATATATTAACATAGAGCTTTTCACAGAAGACTCCGGCTCCTACTTTGACGTCTAGCTTAGAGCCGTCCGTGAAAAATTTCAGTGCCTCGTTTTCCAGTATTGATCCGATCCTCCAGGATTCCCTAGAAGGACAGATGATCCGGAAACCTATGTTGAAGCACAACGTTGGTTTAATATAATCTAGATTCACCAGTTCTTCCCTTAGTGATCTAACTATCGTCAAGTGTCCCGCCTGAAAACACTTCCACTGAGAGACAGCCGAGCGCCTTGTAGCCACATTGGCTGCCATCTGCTTACCAAAAAATTCGATTGGAATAAGGTGGAACATAACCTCTAAAGCGCGTGTAGGTGTTGTCCTAAGCGCCCCGCTTTTAAGCATACAGGCCGTTCTTTGCACCTTCTCCAACATCCTTATGTAGGTTACCTTTTCCAGAGCTGGCCACCACACCCCCACCCCGTACATCAGCACAGGCCTTACCACTGCGGTCTAGAGCCAGTGTACCAGCTCTGGTTTCAAACCTCATTCCTTCCCTATGGCGTTTCTACACGAGTAAATGGCTACATTAGCCTTATTTACCCTTTCTACAATGTTAGGCTTTCAGCTGAGCTTACTGTCCCAGATTATGCCCAAAAATCTCGCTCTGTCAGCAAAAGCTAGTCTAATGCCGTGCACAGGAAGGCTAACTACCGGAATTTTATATTTCTTAGTAAATAGTACCAGCTCTGTCTTGGACGGGTTGATCCCTAATCCACAATTGCCGGCCCATTTCGTAACGATCAGGAGTGCATTCTGCATAACATCCCTAATCGTATCCAGATATTTGCCTGAGACAGCTATCACTACATCATTTGCATACGCTACACTCCCCATCTCCTCTTTCTCCAGTTCCGGAGATGATGAGTAGTATTTATGATTTTCTTAAATCATAAATACTTGATCAGCAAAAATTAAGTAAGATACATTCGATATAATCGAAGATGGAATTGTAGAGCAGAGTATATTTGGATTCAAAGGAATAAACATATAAATTTGTTACTGATTAAAATAAAAAATAAATTGTTTTATTACACGACTGTAAAAAGGTAGAACCAAAAATCGTAACTGGCGCAGCCGATAGTTCTGTATTTTAATATAGAATAATAAATAATTTGTGCAAGTAAATTATGGTGAAGAGTGAAAGTGTAATAATTCGAAGTGTGTGCTTTCGTAATTTATTAATACAAAAAAAAATTGGCACTGGCATAGAAGTTACATGATGCATAAGTTATTTTATATTGTTTCCATAATTATTTGGTAAGTGAATTTTATATTTTTGATCAACATCCATAATAAAAATTCCTATACTAATTCCTATACTCTCACGGTCAAAGCTTAGTTTTTGACGCCTTGTTACCGCACATGTGTATGCAGGACAAGAATAGTTAAATATTATTGTTAAACAAAAAAAAAAAAAAATGTATAAAAGTTTAAATTACATAAAAAAATGCAAAATTAAAAATTGAAAATTGATAAATTATAAAGTGTTTTAGATATTAAATTGGAAGAATTAGATATATCAGTACAAACTGAAGATTTTTTAGGATTTGAAGAAACGTTAGAAATAGAAATGGAAGAAAAAATTACAGAAATGAATAACCTATTTACTATAGTAAATAGGTTATTCATTTCTGTAATTTTTTCTTAAGCTATAGCTTAAAAATCCCAGATATTATAAAAGATTTATCGGAATTTAATGGAACTCAGTTTACATTACATGAGTTCATAAATAATGTAGATGAAATAATTGAGCATTGCACAATCTCGTTAGGAAAAGATAATACACCAAAAACTTTTCTTAGGGCCATTAGAAATAAAATAACAGGAAAAGCTAATGAAGTGTTAATTAGCTATGGTACAACAATAGATTGGACTGAAATAAAACAAAATCTAATAACCCATTACAATGACAAAAAACGTACAGAAACTACTTTAATTCGTGACCTTCATCGAATATTTCAAAACAACGACAATATTGAAGAATATTACAGTAAAATTGTAAAAATACAATCTGCCATAATAAATACAGTTAGACTAAACAAACAAGATAGTGAAATTAAAGAAAAGTTATACCGAGAAATGTTCTTTCTCAGTTTTTGGCAAATCTAAAAGAACCATTGGGTTCCACAATACGATCAAGGGATCCTAAAACTATTGCTCTCGCTCTCGAAATGTGTATAAGCGAGCAAAATATGTATTATGTGAAGCAAAAAGTATTTCCCACTCCAATTAAAACAAAATTGGTCTCCTAGGATTACAAATCGAAATTTTAAAAATTTCCCGTTTAGACCCAATTTTCAATTTAATCCACAATTGCAACAAAATCCCCAATATTATCAAAACTGGTCAAACAATACTATTAAACAACCATTTTACAAGCCACCAATTCCCGCTATAAAAAACGAAAAACAACAACAGCCTACAATCCAAGAAATAAAACCTAATAACTTTAGGAATAATAATAGAAATCCCAGAATAAACAATATCGAAATTGAAGAACAGAATGAATTGGAATACAGACCCCGCCCTTTTCTATTCTCACGTACGCAATAATATACCTTGAATTTTGTTACTCAACCTATGACTCATCGCCTCCGTAGATTAATTTTTATTGCTTATTTTTTGTCCCTCCTTCTTTTATTTATATTTTGCTTTTTTCTACTATATAACAAAATTTTTACTAATACAAATCAGTAGATACTCCTGATGATGACCTAACAAGTCGAAATCGATCGAGTGATTTTTTAAACTTTTTGAAAATTATAATGTGTTTCGCCAAGTGCCTACGGCAAATAGCGTAAAAAGTAGAATGAATTGGAAAATCAAAGCCTAGATAACAACCCTTATTACGATTATGTACAAAATTTCGAGAATATTGAACCCCAAGAAACAGCTTCTGAACAAAACCTAGAGTTGACCGAGTTTTTTCAAGAAGAAACCTCGGATACAAAATAGTTAATCTTAATAATCACCAGGCTTACAATTAACTTCCCTTTATAAAAAGACTAAAATCTCAGGCATTAAAAATTTAAACATGTTAATTGACACAGGATCGGCTCACAGCTATATAAAACCGGCATTTATAAAAAAATCTAAAATTATAAAAATTAAACCCGTTAAAATCACAACTCCTCAAGCACTGAAATAATAAACGAACAAGTAACACTACCAGGATTACCAGAATTCAAAACTCGTAAACCGTTACATTTTTTCTTGTATAAATTCCACAAACACTTTGACGGACTTATAGGTATGAACATTATTTTACAATTAAAAATTGACATAAATTTTTCAAGACAAATTTTACAATTCCCAACACATGAAATACAATTACTGTACGGACTAGAAACAGAAAAAAATATTAATAATGTCGAAAAATTCAAAGTAGAAATACCAAAAATTAGAACTAATCATTTAACACCGGACGAAGAACAGTTAATTCAACAGCTTTGTAATAAATACCGAAATATATTTCAAAATACTCAGGACTATTTATCGACAACCTCTAAGATAACACATTTTATAAAAACGACCACTGATAAACCAATTCTCACAAGACCATATAGGCATCCGTATACGCAAAAAGAGGAAATTCAAACACAAATTAACGTAATACTAAACAACCGAATAATCCAACCATCAAATAGTCCATGGAGTAGTCCGGCTTGCTTAGTTTCAAAAAATTAGATGCATCAGGCAAACAAAAATGGCGATTGGTTATTGATTATAGGAAACTGAATCAAATAACAATAGACGACAAATACCCAATACCTAATATCGATGAAATCTTAGACCAACTGAGAAATTGTAAATATTTTACAACGCTCGATTTGGCTAGTGGATTTCACACGGGTGTGAAGTATGTCCTAACTTTGTCCTAACCTTTTGAAATGAGTATGTATTGGTTAAACTCTCGTTATAACGAATTTTTAAATTAAAAATAATGTTATATGCAAATTGGGTATAAAGGTACAGTGATAAAATCGTATATTACCTTTTTAATTGCAGAGAAATATTTAATGATCAAAAGATGGTATTGTGCGTAAAATTTAATTAATATACAAATAAATTTTGCGATTCAATAAACATAGTAACTATATTGATATTGAACGAATAAGAACTTTCTACAAATGAAATTTTGGGCATTACCAAAGATTTGAAGCGAAATCCTAAGACGTAATATTTCAAACACACAAAAATGATTAATGGTACCGTGGCATATATCGTAAGACTTGTTGAAGTCTTATCTATCATACGACCAATAAAAAAAGGAAATCTATGATTTTTTAGATATTTCCGTTAAAAATTATAGAATTTCTCTATATGTTAGTCAGATGCTAGAAGACACTCCAATGAGTCAAACGATATATGTCACGGTACCATTAATCGCTTCTAATTTTAATATCAGTACCAACTGCAAGCCGTTCAATCTATACTCGTAAATCACACGGAAGGTATTACTGAAAATGATATATTTCCGTAAAAGATCATAGAACTTCTCCGAATCTTGGTCCGATGCTAGAAGACACTCCAACGAGTCTAACGATATATGTCACGGTACCATTATTCTATATATTCCGTTTAATTCGATTCTCAGTTAATGCTTGCGTAAAATAGGTATGGAGTAATTAACGTCAAAACTGCTGTAATTGGGAATAATTTTTTCCCAAGAAACAATTTTCCCAAAAGCCAGAATACACTTTGGGGAAAAGGGAATAAAACTGCTATAAAATTTAAAATTTCTATTTCCCGGGAATCACCAGAACAGTGATTCTGGTGCAGTAAAATTATTTTGAAGACGAATTATTTTGTAGATGACAACTATAGAAGCATGCAATCGCAATAGGAAAAATACAGAAGAAAAGAAAATGGGTTCATCATAAACAGACCGAAGAAAACAAAAACCGAAGTTGCAAAAAAGAATATTCATTTCAAGAAAGTGTTACTGTGTATCTGGTGGGATTGGAAAGGATTCATTTACTGCGAACTTCTTGAACCTGGTCAATTAGTTACAGCTGATCGTTACCAGGCGCAGTTGATCGAATTATGTCATGCTCTGAGGGAAAAAAGACAATTTAAGGGTAAACAAAAGGTAGAAGGTGATATTGTTTCATGACAACGCTCCCCCATACACAGCAAAAACGACCTAGGAACTCAACGTCTCCGGCTGGAAAGTTTTATAGCATGCGGCGTATTCTCCACACTTGGCTCCCTCTGATAACCAGTTATTCAGATGGATGTCGTCATATTTCAAAGCCCAGCGGTTCACGAAATTTGAAGATGTTCAAAAATGGCTTGATAATTGTTTCACTTCGAAGCCACTAGATTTCTATCCCGAAGGTATTCGTCATCTACCTGATAAATGGCAAAAGATTAAATAAAGTAATGGCGAATAATTCGAAACTTGATTTTTGTAACGATTATATTTTCAATAAAAGTGAATTTCACTAAAAAAAGCATAGTTTCTACGTGCACACCTAATACATGAAAATAAACATAAGGGTGGAAAAAAATCTATTATTTTTATTTTATTTCGGGGCTTTATTTAACATGGCTACAATCATCCATTTTGGCTCAAATATGAGCCGTTTTTTCGATAACTTGTTGTTATTTAGAAGGCAATTTCATTATGCCGTTTTTCCAAAATGTCTTGCCCCTATTAGCGAAAAACGGAGATAGCCGGTTTTTACAAGCCTCTCTTAAGGCCATTTTTCTCTTGAGGCCATCAAGAGCGCTTGCCATGAACAAAAAGAGGTGATAATCGCTTGGTGCCATGTCCGGTGGATGCATAATAACTTCCCAACTTAGGTTCCGGAACTTCTGGTGGGTCATCATGGACGTGTGAGGGGGATTGGCGTTATCCTGGTGGAACGCGACATCTCTCCTATTAGCTGATTATGGCCGCTTCTGATCGATTTCTGCCTTCAATCGGTGCAGTTTATCCTTTTTTTGACCACCGTTTGAGCCGTATTGCTGGCATTCGAACATGATAGTTTCCGCTTGCTATTGTCGTACATGACCCACTTCTCGTCGCCAGTTACCACCCGCTTTAGAAATGACTCGATTTTCTTCCGTTTGGCCAGGTATTCGCAAGGTATTCCCCTGAGCGATGCTACGATATCTGGCATGCCGGTCTACTTCGAATTCCAGGATTTTATCGCCTTTTCGACGATGGGCATTCCAGTGCGTGGTACATTTTTAATATCGAAATTACCGAAACTGAATGAACGAAACCAAAATTGCGCATATTTGGCTGTGATCAGTATCGAGACCACAAACACCATTCACAATTTCAGACGCCTGACTTACGTTTTCGCCTTTATCGAAGCAAAATTGTAAAATATAGCTAATTTTATTTTTGTTTACCTCCATCCTTGACACGCTATAACCCACAACTGAAACGATCAATCAAAATCACCATGATAAAATAATTTTTTAGTGCATGAATCCTCCTTTCTAACGAGTATAAGTATGGTATAAGGCGACAAATACATCACGAGATATATGTCACTAAAGCCATCTAGCGAAAAAATAATGGATTTTTTCCCCAGCCCATTATTTGTTCCAATAAAAAAAGAGAGTCTATATGGAAAACGTAGAAGTCACTTAGAAGCGGCACTTCAAAAAACCAGTTTCCTGCAAATATCAGGGGACCTTCAATTTATGGGAAAAGCTTAAGTCCGCAATTTCAAACCACTCAGTCAATCCTGACGACAGACTCATAGAGAGGGTTTTCAAGAGCAAATTTTTGATCATCGCCGATAAAACGAATGGTACATCTGCAAAAATCTCATGGTCCTCGATCGCAGTCTTGTTAATCAGTCGAAAAATTGAGGCTGAAGGAAATTTTGATTAATCGTATTTTTGTAGTTAGAGAAGCCGAATTCCAAGTAATAACCGCCGGGGTGCAAATCTCGCGAGTATGGCGGATGCAGAAGCAATTCAATGTGAAATTCGTGCAATTTTGTTATTGTTGCTATCGACTTGTGACTTGGAGCATTATCTTGGTGAAAGAGCAAATTTTTCTTCTTCGTTTGAGGTCGTTTTTAAGTGATTTTTTCCTTCCAATAACCCGATATAATATTCGCTGTTGATATTCGCTGTTCTCAAGGTAGTCAACAAATATTATACCATGTGTATCCTAAAATACAGACGCCATAACCTTTTCAGACGACAGCTGTGCTTTTGGTCGCTTCGGACGATCAAAGTTTCATCCATTGTCATATACCGCATAAAAAAATTTTTTTTATTGCGCTCAAACAGCTTCAAACAGCGCACGGAGTCATGACGCGTTATCGTTGTTGATCCATTATGAGCAAACGTGGTACTCACTTCGAACACAGCTTTTTCATGGAAAATATTCGTGCAAAATATGACCAAAACGTTCCATTGATATTACACGATACATTGATACAATGTCAGCTATCTCACATAACTTTACTTTATGGTCAACAAAAATATTTTCGTGGATTTTTTTATGTTTTCTGAAGTCACAGTCTCATTTGGAGGTCCAGATCGTGGTGCATCATCGGTGGTTGTATGACCACGTTTAAATTCAGTTTACGTACATATTCTTGATAAAGGAAGTTTGATAAGCCACAATATATACACCCGTTCATTTAAAATCATTTACAATATTTCTGCTTGGTCTATAAATAAGTCGCTGAATTGTAAATGATAATTAACGATTTTTTCACTATACCTTTATTTCAAATTTGATTATATACGTATGTTCAAATATTACAAATATGATAATTCATTATAACGAGAGATTAACTAATACATACTCATAATAAAAAAGCTAGGACAATTTTAGGACAAACTTCACGCTCGTGGACACACGCAAAAAAAAGTGTGGCTCTGGTAGTCGCTGTTGAAAATTCATACATACGAGACGTGTATCTAGAAGAAACGCAGAGAAAACAATTCAAGACGGAAAACACAATGGAAGCTGAAAGTAATTTTTTTTTTGGATTCTATGGACTGCGCACAACCATATAAATGAGCTTTAAGCTCACAATGGGGTGTGTAGTCTAAAAATTATTGAATGAAACTAAATAAATAAATAAATAAATAAATAAATAAATAAATAAATAAATTTGTCCTAAATTTTGTTTTTGTAATTTTAGGACAAAGTTAGTGCAAACTTCACGGGTATGATTTCACCAAATAAATATGCACCCTAAGGATATTGGAAAACTGCCTTCTCTGTTGAATTCGGACACTACGAATTTCTGAGAATGCCCTTTGGTCTGAAAAATGCCCCAAGTACCTTCCAGCGTTTAATGAATAATATCTTAAAGGAATTACAGGGACGAAATTGTCTATGCTACATGGACGATATTATCACATTCAGTTCTACCTTAGAGAGTCATATAAAACATTTAGAAAATGTTTTCAAAATATGTACAATGAACGCCAATTTAAAAGTACAGCTTGATAAAAGTGAATTCCTACAAGGAGAATCATCATTCTTGGGCCATATAATTTCAAAAGATGGTATAAAGCCTAATCCAAATAAAATAGAAGCTATTAAAAAATGGTAGTCCCCAAAACAACCAAACAAATTAAATCTTTTCTTTGTCTAGTAGGCTACTACCGAAAATTCATTAAAAACTTTGCAGAAAAAACAAAAAAAAGCTTTGAAGAATATAAAGCATTTTTAAGTAACAAACCAATTTTAAATTATCCATATTTCTCTAAACCATTCGTTTTAACAACGGATGCCTCTAACTATGCCATAGGAGCAATATTATCTCAAAATCCTAATGATTTACCAGTAAGTTATGCTTCAAGAACACTCAACAAAGCCGAAATGAACTACAGTGCTACAAAAAAAGAATTGCTAGCGATAATTTGGGCAGTTAAGCACTTCCGTCCACATCTTTATGGAAAAACATTTGAAATTGTAACAGATCATAAACCATTACAATGGATGATGAGCTTAAAAGAACCTAATTGGAAACTGGTAAGATGGAAACTCAGATTAGTGGAATTTAATTATACAGTAAAATACAAGAAAGGAATAGCCAATGCAAATGCAGATGCATTATCACGGTTAGAAATAAATAATCTAACTCATCAGATACTGATATGGAAAACCCAAAAGGTATCTTTCCCACCACAGAAACAAAATTAAATCAGTTCAAAAGGCAAATAATATTAAAATCAAACAAGGACTTTCAAGGAAATAATTTTGATGTTGAATTCAAATTATTACATACAATAATGACTGGACATATAATTACAGCAAAAGAATTTACAGAAAAGCTACCGTCTTACGCCGTATAAAAGGACCAGTCCTTTTAATCAAATAGAAGGCCCGTCGGTCCTTATATTCGAATAAAAGAACCGGTCCTTATATTTGAACAAAACTATTAATTTTTTACAGAAAAATTAAAAAAAAATCAAATAAAATATAACATTATTTTTGGTTTTCATAAAAATGAAATTTGTTTAGTTTGTTATATTTTGTTTGTGCTGCTGTGGTGTAGATTCCGAAAACCATTTACTCAAAACAATATTATAACTTTTACCAACCCTACAAAAATTAAATGATATTTTATCACAGTACTGTTCTCGTGTGGTTTTGTATTGAAAATTTTTAAACAAATATTATTTAATTTGAGTAATAAGACAATAAAATTTACAAAATGAAAATCGTATAAACTGTCGTGTAAACTGAAAAGCATAAACTAAATTAAAGTAAGATATAAAATTGCCGGTATTTATTTGATGCATCAATATTATTATGCGCTAATGAAATCGAATTGAGGTTATGTATGTTACTATTACACAATTATTTTCCTTTTATACATAGCTCTTATTTATCATGGAGAAGTCTCAACGTAAATCATACTCAATAAAACAAAAATTGGATACAATTAATAAGTATGAACCCCACACAAACGGAAAATGTTTCATTAGTTTTAGTAAAGCAACGTCAGTACCTGTTACGTCTAGTACCAATCTCAAACGGTGGTACATGCAGCGAGAAAAATTTAAAGAATTATTGAATGACAAAGAAACGTGCGTTAATAAATCGAGAAGATTACCCGGTGGAGGACGTTCGGAAGCTTTGTAGAAATTAAAAAAAATTACATGAGTGGGTTATAAACAGGAATCGAAATGGATTGCGCGTAAAATACAAATATATTAGACTAAAAGCAGAAGCTTTTTCTAAAAAATTAACCAAAAGCGACTCGGACAATGTATATAGTAATTTTTTGGCGTCATCAGGATGGTGCAATCGATTTAAGAATCGAAATATACTTGTTTCTAGGAGACAAACTTCCAGTCGAGTTTTGCCGGAAGACGCTTTAAATCAGATAATTAAATTTCACCAGCAAATTTTTGAAATAATTAATGAAAAGAAAATAGAACCACGAAATATTATAAATTTCGATCAAATACCGAGATATTTTGAATCTGAGCCGAAATCTACAATCGCGACTAAAGGTCAACGGATCCAACGGTTGCCATGTGAGAGATTATGTGTCCAACTAGGTGCTTTAGGTGCCAGCGATACGGTCACATTGCAAAGAATTGTAGGGCGCGCACAGAGACCTGCTCTCACTGTGCACATCATGGTCATGGCTTCAAGGCATGTCCTAATAAAGACAAACCTGCCAGCTGCGCAAGCTGCAAAGAAATGCGAAAATCAAATGACCACCAATTAGGTCGCATTTCATGAAACGCATACAAAAGTGCTGTGCAACGCCTAAGATTTAATACTAAGCATGATGATTAGTCACAATCAAAGGATTTGTAACAGCAACCTACTAATCACCCACCTCAACATGCAGGGTGCTAAAATAGTCGGATCCGAAATATGTGAAAGCATTTCCACCCACGACATAGATATTCTGTGTATGCAAGAGCCACACTCTGTCAATGGTCAAATCAGCGGCATGCATTCTACAGCCAGAGTAGCAGCAGGATGCTCTGAGAATCCCAAGACTGCAATTAGCATTCATAGTGTTGGCATGGACATGATAAAGCCAACTCAGGCTTGTGATAGCCACTGCACATGTGTTGAAATATCATCGGAAGCTGGTTCATTCTACCTACTTTCAATATACGCCCAATATAGTGAACCGATCGAGTACCATCTGTGCAAAATCGAAACGATCCTAGGCTCTTTGTCGGGTCAACAAAAAAAGGTAATGATCGTCGGAGACTTCAATGCCAGAAGTAAAATGTGGCATGACCGTTTAACCGATGAAAACGGAAGAAAAGTAGAGGACTTCGTGTCCAGAAATGACCTCTTCATAATGAACTTGCAGGGACACCCAACGACGTTCTCGTCTAATGGGAACTCCAACATTGACCTAACAATAGTCAACGGAGCCTTGCTGGGCTCGATAGTTGAGTGGTGTGTAAGAGAAAATTGGAGTGATCTAGTGACCATAGAGTCATCACGTTTGAGCTATCAAACGCGCCACAGAATGGTCCTCTTGCAAGTAGCAAAACTCCGAGATTTGCCATAAAGATAGCTGATTGGGGTCTATTTGCTAGACACCTGGTCGGTTCTTGGGACAGTGTAGAAGCACTTTCTGAAATTAATTAATGATCGTGTGGAGCTGATCACAACGCAGTTAACCAATGTCTTCAACAACTCAATTCCAAAGAAGAGAGTGGCAAAGAGACGAAATAGTTGGTGGAACTCTAATCTAAGGAAACTTAGATCCTCGATGTCCAAGCTCAGAAGAGCATATCAGAAGGAAAGAAACCAAATAGCAAAAGAGTTGAAATTGTCTCTCTTTAGAGCGGCAAGGAATAAATACTTCCATGAAGTATTTATAGCTAAGCAAAGTAGTTTCCAAGGTACGTCACGGAACATGGCAACAATGACCCATGGGGACTTGTATATAAATTTGCCGCCGGCAAAGCAAGACCACCTGAAGTCTTAAACACCATCAGGAAGACAAATGGAGTCGTCACTGATACGTGGCATGACACACGCTTGGAGTTACTAAACTTGCTTCTGCCGGACGAAACACCTGACGTTACTGGGCCTCAAGCAGAAATGCGCGAGATCGCCACCAACATTAGTTGGATATCTGATGCTGAAGACCCCTCATTTACGTGGAAGGAGGTCAACAGTGGCCCTTACTTGCTTTAAGCGTAACAAGTCTCGTGGACTTGACAACTTGAACGCTGAAATAATCCAACTGGCTTGGCTCATAATAGGGACTTCCATAGTAAAATTATTAAACACCTGTCTAAAATTTGGCTACTTCCCGAAGGTGTTGAAAAAAGGGGAAATGATTATAATCAGGAAACCTGGGGATAGAGATCCACTTTCTCTGCAGTCTTATAGACCAATCATGCTGCTACCTGTCATGGGGAAACTCCTAGAAAGGCTACTAGTGGTTCGTATCTCTCCAAGAATCGAACAGAGCGGGCTGTTCTCGGACAAACAATTCGGCTTCTGACGTAGCATGTCTACTAGATGAACGAATGGGCGTAACATCTCACGTTCTTAGAGTTTGTGAAAACGATAAGAAACTATTCCACTCAATGGCGAGAGTGTCAAGAGAGGGATGGGGACTGAATCACAAAACACTTGTAACAATATACAAAGGTGTGGCGGAGGCGCTTTTCACGTATGCCGCAGCTGGTTGGTATGACAGGTTAAACTGTCACCACATAAGATCACTAGAAAGTGCTCAGAGGAATATACTGCTAGGAGTAACAAAGGTCTACCGAACGGTATCTAAGGACGCTGTTGTGTTTCTGGCCAGCGTGCTCCCGGTGGATATTCTAATCAAAAAGCGAGCGCTCATGTATCACCTAAGAAGAAACGCCATGAATGAATCAGATGACCATATACATGTCGCAGGTAGTGAACAAATTCAATATATAGCAACAAAAATGAAATCGAGCAAATGGCGATTGACCTGTGGCAAAGAAGACCTTTGTGAAGTTAGCCCGTAAAATCATCCCGTAAAATGATTATAGTTAAGTATGGCAACACCATTATATATTAAAGAAATTATAATGAAACTATAACTATCACGATATAAAAATATAACGATAGTAAGAAAAATTATTATGGAAAATAATACACAAAATGGCGGCCATTATAAAAAAAACCGATTAACAAATTTTACCTTGCACTATAATGTATAGCTGACATGATGACAAAATAAAAAATTACATAATTTATATATAAACGAGTGGGTTTGTTTATATAATAAGTAATAATTAAATTTGTAAACAACAACAATGTCACAAAAATTTGGTTTCTTCTAAAAATTTTCAAAATTCCAGATTAATTAAATAATAATTAATTAATAAATAATTTTATTAAATTAATTAAATAATAATAAATACACTTACGAATATAAATTACTGTGTACTTCAAAGTACTGTAGTACAGAGATTGACCTGTTTATAGAACAAGTAGCAAAATAATTCTATGATTTAGAGCCTCGCTATAGTTGTTTGAATTTAATAACAAAAGGCAAAACAATTCTTTGATTTAGAGCTCCGCTATAGCCGTCTGAGTTCCTAGTAGATGTCCATTACCAGAAACCACACTATATAGGTTTTGTAGTTCAGGGATTGGCCTGTTTAAATAATAATAGGCAAAAAAAAATTCTATGATTGAGAACCTCGCTATAGTCGTTTGAATTTAAATAACAAAAGGCAAAACAATTCTTTGATTTAGAGCTCCGCTATAGCCGTCTGAGTTCCTAGTAGATGTCCATTACCAGAAACCGGACTATATACGTTTTGTAGTTCAGGGATTGGCCTGTTTAAATAATAATAGGCAAAAAAAATTATGTGATTGAGAACCTCGCTATAGGCGTTTGAATTTAAATGGCAAGAGGCAAAAAAATTCTTTAATTTAGAGCTCCGCTATAGCCGTCTGAGTTCCTAGTAGATGTCCACTACCAGAAACCACACTATATAGGTTTTTAAGATTTTTCCAAAATATAGGTTTTGAAAGTGGAATAAGTCACTTTCCGTAATGAAAAATCGTTGTTCTTCATTCACTATACGAAATTATTTATACCGAGGAAAATATAAGTGTTCTAAGGTAACAAATTCAAGTAAATCTTCTCGAAAGCTGGCATCAATATTTTTAAACATGTTAAAACGCAAATCCTTAAATATTGCGTTTTAAAGAAAAAGTATAAGCTTAATTTTGTTGTCACACATTTAAGCAAGGTTCAGAACCATTTTATTTATAACAATTACAAAAGTTTTCTTTAGGTGCAAGTCATTACATAGATGGATTGGAGTTTAAGTAAAAAAAACTACAAAAGAAATATTTTGTTCTAATTTTCTTATCTGATAGCTTTATTGTTTGTGATAATATTTAACTTTTAGTAGATATGTGCCCAGTAATTTCAATGAGATTTTGCGCGATAGACGATTGCCACCTTATCAATTGATTTTGTGAATTTATATACAGTGACTCTCATAATTGATTACGATTTCATAAATTTGAATCATTTTGGTTAATGCACTAAAACTACAACACTCAGAAAAAAAAATCCTGTAACTAGTTAATATGATCACTATTAATTTTATAAAATAGGATTTACTGTAAAATTAACAACTTTGGTCGAAATTTCACTATTGAATCTAAAGGAACGATCATTTTAAATGTTTAATAGTACAAACTATTGAGACAAAATAAAAACTTGTTAAATCAGTTTATTAATAGTATCGAACTAAAAGGAACATTATATTTTTTTAATATTATTATCTTATAATTTAATGATAGGTTCAATCACATTACCGTAAAAAGATAGGTCATTAACTTCAATTTTTAATTTGTGAATATGCATTTCTTTTAATATGTTGTACTATTAATTTAACATCATTTACTTTTGCGAAGCAAATTTACAGTTCAAATTATAGTTTTAATGGTTTACATAATTATTTTATTATGATAGACTATCTTTTTCGTTCGTAAGTATTTCCGATTATAATGTCACGTCGGGCTATTTCTATTTCACTTATGGTCCGGTTTTCGTGTTTTTGATCTAGTAGGTATTGTTTCAAATTTAACGATTGTACGATTTAAGTGCTTAAATTATACGTGCGTATAATTATAAAAAATTTAAAAAAAGTGAAAACAGTGATAAATCATATAATCAACATATAATCGTTTGAATTTTTTTTGAGAATTACGAAAAAAATTACGAAAAGTATAATTTCAAATACAAACTTTTCTTGGTAAAATTGATCGAGTAGCCAGGATCTCGGCTAGGAAACTACTTGCTTGCTAGTCGATCGAGTAGCAATCTACCCCATTGAAAAGCATTCCGTGAAATGAGAAAATTCATCCAAGTTGACCGGGTTTGAATTGTGAAAAAATAAATTTCTTTTCATGTTCAATAGTCGTTTGATTTGTGAAGGATAAGCGCGGTGTTATACATTTATTTTCGTGGTTATCTGTTAACGATGGCGATATTATTACGGATTGCTAAAAATGCGATGCCCGTATCAAGTGGGATGTATCTGGTGATGATGCTTTTAATAACAGTGTCATTTAATACAATGAAAGGTTTGGTAGGCGTAGGGTCACAATATCTCAAATTTCTAATACTAAAATATATTTAAAATTATTTTTAGCATATATGCCGTTGAGCCAAGTTGCAAATGAAGATCCAATAACGGATCATGCACATAAAATTGTTACGATGCTTCCTGTGATATTTTCTAGTTACGAATTGGGTACAATTTTATTTTCTTCCATACTTTTTGATTTAATTTTACCGCGAGAAGCCACTCTAATGTGCTCACTGGTGGTTTGGATTATTGTTCCCAGTTTATTATACTCGGCTCACTTACAAAGCTTTTTTTTATTTTTGATCCGGTTAACCGCAATTTTAAGAGGATTCTTGGAAACAACAATATTTTCAATGGGTGCTCAGCCGTACCAAAGTGATGACACTGATTTACTTTATGTTTATGTTATATGTAACTACTGCATGTATCAGGTGGGTTCGGGCATGGCACAAATACTATTTCCATCCGACATTGTTGAATCTAGTGTTTGTGGGGATTCTAATTGTATTAAACGTGCCGTTTTATACTCATCGGCTTGTGCAGCTGCGGCATGCGCACTTTACTTATGTTTCTTGTCCTCCCCACGGGATGATAAGGCACCGGAAAATGCAACTGGTACACAACTACTTAAATCCGAGTCATATAAACTCTTATGCATCATCGGCGTTCTTATACCGTGTGCAGTATTTTGGGTGTATTATCAGGAAGTTATTCCACAGCTGTCTGTTTTGCCAAATTTAATTAATTTGTTCGGGATCAGTTCACTCATAGTACCAGTATTATATAAGATACTCACATTGATAATTGCATGTTTATACTATTTGCTAATCTATCAATGGCATAGTGGGTTTATTTTAAAGAATCCGAGATTACTTATGACTTTTGGTGGTATTTTATTGGGGCTGAGTTCGATTTACGGCGCAGCTTTGTTCGATGATACCGATGCTGGCCAAGTATGTATAAATCTCATTTTGTGACAAATAAATATTTATAAATATTTTTTTAGTATTCGCAGACAAAACCAGATGCGATCCAAATAACGTATGTTTGCCAATTCGAGAAAACTGATGATGAGTTTATGGATATTCCGTATTATACACAGAGCGATTGCAATAAAAAACTTGGTAAGGTTATTGTGCATCGTGATCAAGAACTTGTTACACGTAAGAATAACAATTGTCCTGAGATGTGGGTAGCTTACGAATATAAATTCAAGTATTGTCTACAAGCCGGTCATAAATATTTGTGGTATATATGTGATAGCGAATTCACTTATTTCACTGAAGATCCTGTTGACCGGGATCCGTATGGCAGGCCAGTTATTTGTGTTATGTTTCAGTGGCACGAACAATGTAGGCTGTACGATTCTTTAAACACGTATATGATGTTATATAGACATCCAAATGAAACACACGAAGCTCTTCAATATGTCTTTGGCTGCTTCAAAAGAAGATATGATAATGTAAAATTTTTTTCGAACTATAGGGTGTATCAATGCCACACTATTGTTTCAGGCAGCTACTTTGTAACAACACGAGTCGTTGAGGTAGGGGATGTTGAGTCTTTTCATGATGGTGGAATTTATTTTATTTTGCTTGATTATGATAATGACTATCAAGTGTTTACCCTAGTTAATCCGTTTCAACATACGATACTTAATTGTCGGCTGGTACCGCTGTATGTGATACGCGCAATTGGGGAATTCCTGCTTGTCACGAATGGATTCTTTTTTGTGTGTACTCAGATAAATCAAAAATTTCGAACAATTGCAATAGGCATATGGTTTATGTTTATAAAATTTGGGCCCCTGATGTACGAAATACAACGGTCGCATAATATTTATTTTAGAAATGGCGACTTAAGCCATTTGGGCAATGTGCTAATTATCACGGCTATTGTATTTTATATTATGCAATTTTTTCTTAATTGTATAGGTGCCCGTGAAAATTAGCCGGATGTAGCACGTTAAATGCACAAAATTTCATTATGTAAATTAGTTCTTGTTTCCAGTATAATAAAATGAATATTTAATGCAATTCATATATTTATTTATTTTATATAATACCTACCGGGTTACAACCCGTAATTATTACAATTATTAAAAATAGGGGACATGACAAAATTGAAAAAGTTATTTAATTTTAGAACGGTTATTATAAAATTTAAGGAGTTCGTTCCTCAATGAATTTCTTGACATGTGAAAATCAAACCTATGAAAAACAAGATTAATACCCCAATTACCATAGTCGCATCACGTCATATTTTGTGACTATAGTCACATCGCTTACTTTTTCTATTCTTATAGTCGCAACTTACGCCTATTGTCGTTTTATACGACTATTGTCACATCGTTTTCTTATGTGACTGTGAAATGGAGGGTCGTAAAACATGAACAAAACTATTTAATACAATACACATTTTTATTTATGAATTTTTTTTGTAATACAATTTATTTTGTAATTCATTTTACGAATATTTTACTGCATAAGATAAATTTATCATTCTAATTTCTAATTTCATTCTAATTTCTCTCCCATTGAAAATTTGGATGGCCCAAATCACAAACTCTCAATTTTTAATTACAATAAAAAATTACAATTTTTTTACGTGGTAGATATTTTG
Source organism: Nephrotoma appendiculata (assembly GCA_947310385.1). Lineage (NCBI taxonomy): Eukaryota > Metazoa > Arthropoda > Insecta > Diptera > Tipulidae > Nephrotoma > Nephrotoma appendiculata. The sequence continues at coordinate 145,738,592 of OX371223.1, forward strand.
CCTTCACCATAAATTATTGTACGGATTCTAGAAATTAATTTAATCATTAAATAATTTTACCTATTCTCACTTTGCGTGCATTTACAATAAAATATTCGTAAATATTTTGATTTTTGACATCAAATGGCATGTCAAATTTAGGAAAATTATTAGTGCTGCCCGATTTTTCTGTTGTAGTATGCGTGTCGTTTAAAATGACTGTGAGAATGGCAAATTTCAAGTGAAGTGACACGACTATAGTCACTTCACATGAAGTGATGCGACTATGGTAATTGCGGTATAAAAACACGCGATAATTTCAAGACTGGTTCAGATGAACAATAATTTGTGGCCACCGCTCTCGTAAATATGAATTCGTCCCGGCGACGCAAGCACCGTTCTGGAACATGAAAGCCGAAGCTGGTGAGTATCTCGGCACAATCTAAACGTGAACATAATACGTCACGGACAAATATTGCGGATGAAATATCACGTCGGTGATCTAACCGTTGTAATCCTAAGAGAGCACAACGATCGCGATAAGATTTTTTTGTTTTTTTGTGTTGACATTTGACAATAACAAATCACACCTACATTTTTGGATGTTTTCTCTTCACGTCACATAGCGCAACAAATTTTTTATTTCGTTTTGCTACAATATTAGAGCAGTATGAAGTTGTTTATTTTAAGCAATGTAATTCTTATTTTAAGCAATAATCGATAGAGAACAAATTGCACTACAGATGTCTCTGTCTGTGTCAAGTTAAATAATCTTGTCGAAAGATGGTAATGATTTCTCGTAATCATCTAAACAACTTTTGTAACAGATGACATTAAAATGTTAAAGCATTAATATTGAATGAGTTTGATGATTAATCGTTTTACACTTCAATCCCATAGTGTTGTGGATTTTGTTTTTCTATTCTAAAAAATAAGTTAGTAGCTGAGAAACAAACCATATTTTCTTTGAAAAAAAAAATATTATTTTTATTACTGTAAAAATATGATACAAATTTACGTTTCGTATATTAAGGTTTGCAACTTAACTAAGGTTTTTAAATACGCGTTTGATTTTATACAATATTATACGTTTTATACAGTAATTTAAGTATATTGGTCTATTTCAGCACTCTCGAATTAATTACACAACCGTAGGAAATTCTTCCATTTGCGTCAATCTGTATGACAACGACCATGATAATCGACACCTACTTATACACAATCAACTTCCCAACCACCCCATACATTTTTCTTTCCTTTAACGCTGGATCGCGGATAAATTTGAATTTTTTGACTTATAGATGGCTAATGTGTAAGAATCACAACAATCAGTTTCGAACAGACGAGATTAATGATTTTGAAAAAATCAGTCTTCTCATCAGGTCGCGACGACTGATGTTGTTTATTACATTGAAATATTTTCTATATATATAGAGCAATACCATGTAGTTGTACTACTAGCGAATTACTGCGTAGCGTACTTGAAAGAATCAAAATTTCGTACGCTACGCAGTAATTCGCTAGTAGTACAACTACATGGTATTGCTCTATATATATAGAAAATATTTCAATGTAATAAACAACATCAGTCGTCGCGACCTGATGAGAAGACTGATTTTTTCAAAATCATTAATCTCGTCTGTTCGAAACTGATTGTTGTGATTCTTACACATTAGCCATCTATAAGTCAAAAAATTCAAAGTAATTTAAGTATTATACCATTTTTTACGTAAAAAATGTATAAAACAGTTTTTTACATACAATTGCACAACACTGCGGACCATTCGAAATAGAAAATATATTCAGATTCTCCACATCCAGGGGAAGGGCCAGTTAATAAAATTTACTATTATGACCAGTATAGGAACCATGCGCAGATTTTAGCGAAAAAAAAACTAGATATAATTTCTTGTAGTTGCTAGAAAAGCGCACGTTCAATTTTGAATATTTCATTTTTTCAAGCAGACGTGTGTGCAACGTATGTTCATTTTGTTTATGTTTACATAATTTAATTTGACGTTTCGCATTTGCGGTTAAATTTTTTGTTATGTTTTAAATTTAATTTATCTTAACACACTTAAATAATTAAAAAAGTATATAAGTTATTATTTTATAAACTAATGCCTATATTTTTAATTTAATCAACAAAATTAGTGTTGTCCGTTTCGAGTGCCTTAAATATTGAAATATATCGCATGATATATTGTATAATTTTACGGGAAAGGATATGAGCTAGATTAAACTCTTTCGATATACTGATAAAAAGTAAGATGATGTTAATTTTCATTTCAATAAATTTATCTGAATATGATTTCCATTTTTTATTAGTTTTGAAGAGATGTTACCCATTTAATTAAATGTGACTGAAAATGTATATTATCATGCACACGATTTTCAAATGTCATTTTGTTTCTCGAAAAAATAAAATTAAATATAAAATTTGTGTATTTTTAAATAAAGTTTATATTACTTAACATATCGAGTTTTTATTTTTTTATCAACCAAAATAATTTTTGCTTTGAAAATAACAAAAAAAAAAATTATCTGTACCTCCATATGTACTGATAAAATTTTTGTCTAAATTTTTTGAGTTTTTATGTTGGTTGCATACACAAAATTTGTATAGCAGTTTGGCTGCAATCATTTATTGTTATTTAATCGAAAAAAAAATTATATCTAGTTTTTTTCGCTAAAATCTGCGCATGGTTCCTATACAGATATAATAAACATTTTCAGGCAAACTGAAATATCCCCAGAGATCTAAACACAACCTCAGCAGCTCGATTCTGGTTATTCCTTATAGGAAAAGGAATTAGGAAAAATATTTTCATAGTATTTTGGTCACAAAAATTATTTTTTTGGCATACTATGGTACAGAATTAGTGTAAATTTTTTCAAAAACAAAATTAAATTGGAAATATTTTTCCTATCCAATTTCGATACGGAAAAGATAATTCCTAAATTATAAAATTTTAGATCAAACATGATTTCTCAGTAGGCTAGAAAATGGTATTTTTGACAAAAATACTATGAAAATATTTTTCCTAATTCCTTTTCCTATAGGAATAACCAGAATCGAGCTGCAGGTATATGGAGTGTTAGTTGGGGACAATTTTAGTTAGAAAATATAGCCTCAATTATATTTGGGGAGGCGCCTCAATTATATTTGGTCCCCATGTATATGGAGCATCTGAATATATTTTCTAACTGAAATGGTCCCCAACTAACACCCCATATACCTGAGGTTGTGTTTAGATCTCTAGGGATATGTTTAGTTAAACAATTCCGTGTCGTCTTACAGTTTCCATTACAATACAATGCCTAAAGCTAACATACGTCGTCATAGTCAGTCAAATGCGCTGCGATCTACTTCACATGGCAGGTGGATTTTCCCAACAAAAAACAATTCGTACAAACCTTGTACTGCCAATTAGGAATACAACAAATATAAAATCAGCTAAAACCGTCGAACCGTTCTCAAGTGATGATCTTTCATGCATGCGCCAATTAATTTTTATTTATATAGGTTACACAAGACAAACTCCAGTACCCTAATTCTCTAAGCAGTAAGATAATTTGTAAACGTGTAAACGATAATTTATCTTGCCTTTTTACAACATTTGCATCCTGTTATTGCACTCCAAGATAAAATTTAATACGGTTAAGATAAATAAATGTCAAAACTTAACACACTCTTTTGACGTATGTAGGTTCATATTTAGACTTAGAGGGCCTATAACTACCGTTCCCATTTAAATTTCAACATTATTCTTATGGATATAAGTTACTCTAAATAGCATCTGTTCACAATCTATAATTCAAGTTGTTACGGGTTGTGGTATGGCTAATTTTAAAGGTGAAAATTTTATACAATATATTATCTTGGCATTTTTAAATCGTATTCTCTAAACAGTTTTTTTACCCAAGATAAACCTATTGACAGCAAGCGAGCAAGATAACATTAAACGTCAAAACGAAATTTTAATTATTTTATATCCTTAATAACTCAAAAAATTAAATCTCTAGAATCACACATAGCCCTCAAAATCACATTGAAAAACAATCGGAGTCGGGAGTCATTTGAAATTCAAATCAAGATACGGTTAGATAGACTTATAAAACAAACCAAATGTTTCACGAGAACATTACAACAGTCAAAAAATTCTTTACTTCGTATGGTAAAGACGTGTACAATATAAGTCTTGTTTACAATTGATCGGTCCATTGAATTTTGATTAATGCTGTGTATTCTAATCTGTTTAAAGGTTATTCTTTATACTAAGTACAAAATAGCATTATTATCTAATTACTATTTGCGATATGTTTTTGAAATCCAATCGAATCTGTCTTAAGCAGATCATAATTTCAGTGTGTTTCGTTGTTGAAGACCCATTTAGCTCTTTCCGCACATGCGGATCTCGAAAAGTTCGAGATTGTCTTATTAGAATTTTAGAATTTCGAGTAAACTACAAAAAGCTATGCGTTTTAACATAGATGAATTATATATAAGATTTATAAAGCCGAATACATCTCTCCATTATGTTGTTTGTTGCTGTAAAAAATCATTACAACCCTGGATATGTAGTGGTGCAAATTTCTAATAAACGTATAAAAAATAAAACGTTGTTTATTCTATAAATGGTTACATATACATACAAACACCTTTTATTTTTATGCATTATCTTTCACATGGAGTTCTCTATTAATTCTTTATTTATATTTTTTACCGATACATAGAAATTCGTATTTGCAGGAAAATACAAAATTTTATATGCTCACGGAAATATACGATTGTACGTTCCACCATCAGACCAATAAAAGACAAATTTATTAATTTTCTTTATATTCCATATTTAGATAATCTGAATCAATTAAAATTGAATAGATTTCGAAACTAAATTTGTTAATCTACTAAATAAGGCTGATTAAGTTGACAGTGAACACTATATTTATTAATTTATATACCCATAAAATTATCTAAATTTGAGATTATGATTATTAATCAAACAATTAATTTTTTCATTAACTTATGTTCTTAATTTTTGATTTTACAGACACCATAAGTATGTTGTAACCGGCTATAGATGCCGCAAATTCGATGAAATTCCTGTGTTGGCAGCTTAAATATTAACGTTTATACATATAATAATTTTTTGACTTTTTAACTATTCCGTTAAAAAATTTGAAAATTGATTGTTTTAAAACGAAAAATCTAAGTTTTTAAGTTTGAAAATAAAAAAATGTAGCTTGTAAGTTCGCTGATTACAGACAGCTTTTAACCTATCTTAAAACTAATCAATTTATTTTCTAATACAAATTTTTGGTTTCTGTGGTAAATTGTCGCTACCCACATTTGTCGTTTAAAAACTGATTATTTAAAGAGTCTTATACCCTAGACAGACACAAACTAGCTAATCGCGAATTCAAGATTACGTAGTTATTTTTTCAGTCTGTCAGCACACGATTTTGGCAAAACAGGATTATTGCGTTTATAGAACAAGATTACTACAATCGGGTTGTAGGAAGAAGATAAATGTGAAATATAAGAAAAAATCAGTACGATTGTATGGGGCTGGGGAACATAAGTCATTTTCATTGAATGTATACAGAAAAATTGTTAGATTGTAAATTAAATTTTAAGATTTTTAAACTGTCACAAAAGTTATTTATAAATTTAGTTTTTATTAACTTATTGTAACTGATTCGATGTAATTCAAAATCATCAAATACGCATTGAAATTGCTTTATTTCATTAATTAAATATGTATTTGAATGTTTGCAGAGTTACAAAATCGGGTTTGTGTCTGTCACCATAATTATAAAATCGCTATTTTATTTGTTTGACATGTAATCGCGATTGGAAGAAATCGCGATAACTTTTGTGTCTGCCTAGTGTATTAGAAAATTATAAATACTGAAACAAAAATAGGTGTACTATAGGAACACACGAAAACATCTTTCCCAAAAAATATTGATTGATCAGCGTAGGACTTCTGAATGTCAAGTATATGTTAATTTATAGAAGAAAATTTTAACGGTTTAGTACAACCGTTTCTTCTGCAGATCGCAAATTCGAAGTAATTGAATATAAGTAGAGATATGATTATTTTCTTACCAACCGCTTTACGTAAATTACTCAATAATTCATTGTTTTAAACCTGCACTGACCAAATTAGCCCGCCTCAATGAAATCTTTACGATAATTTGTTAGACATTTATTACAACAAATCCCGATTTTATGACAATTGCCATTTTCCAGAAACGAGTGGTCGGTTTAGCTGACAATTAAACCTGCACCGCCAAAATTGTAACTTTATATGTAGCTATGATATCGGGATTGTTCTTGGACCAGAATTTATTACAAATTAATTACATTGAATAAGTTAGTTCAAGACCATCCCTATAACATGCTGAAGCGTAAATTTCATCCCAAAACGATTGTTTGTTTCATAAACGCCAATTTCACCAACTTTAATAAGGTTTTTACACCAGACTGCCACCAGATTTTGGACCAAATGTTGCTCCAAAGCCTTGTCGGTAGGGTAGGTCAATTTTATCCAGGTATGTAATAAATTATTTTTGTATAATATTAGACGGACTAGACATAAGAAGATGTAGGTTTCAAATTGCAATATATAGGTTGGCAAAGCCACATTTAAGTATTTATTACACCACACTGCCACCAGATATTGGGTCAAATGTTACCTCGTTAACTTAGTAAAGGGAAAATTAACCTTATTCAGAGGTACTATTCTGGTAATTCCCCGGGAATAGGGAATTGGAGAAAGAATTTAAATGTAATTTTTGTTCAAATATTATTTTTCCAGCCTACTGAAGAAAAAAGTTTGGTGTAAATATTTATAAATTGGGAATAATTTTTCCATATCTAAATTTTCAGGGAAAATTACTCCCAAATTAATTTTGTTTTCAAAAAAAATTAATTCTAGTTTTTTACCTCAGTACCTATACCAGAATTTTTTTTTTAATTATAAATTACATATAAATTCTTTCATTCACTATTCCCAGGGAATTACCAGAATAGTGCCACAGGCAGGTAATACATTATCTTTGTATCAGGTTAGCGTGTTAAACGGAATTGGCTTCAGAGTGTAAAGGCTTCAAATATGATCAAATGTCGATTTTACCACATTTAATATTTTTTTACGCCAGACCGCCACCAGAAATTGTATAAAATCCTTCTCTATTTACCTTGTGGAGTGCAGGTCCACCTTATCCAGATGTGTAATAAATTAATTTTGGGTCAGGTTATACGAAGTTGGCTTCAGAAGTTAAAAGCTTCAAATGTGTAATTTTAAAGACGATTTTACCACATTTAATAATTTAGTACACTAGACCGCCACCAGATATTAGGTAAAATGATTACTCAGCATGGACCTTGTGAATATCTGGTTGTGGTTTGGTGTAATAAATTATTAAATGTTGTATAAAATCGACCTTTAAATTACCTATTTCAGGCCTTTGCACTTTGAAGCCAATTTCGCGTATCATGACACAAATACAATTTATTACACACCTGGATTATATTGATCTGCCCACCAAAATGGTAAAGGACTTAACATTTGACTGGTGTAATAAATTACACATTTGAAGCCTTTACCATTCTGAGCCAATTCCGTGTAATATGACTACAAAATAATTTATTACACACCTGAATAAAGTTGACCTGCCCTTCACAACGACCACGGAGTAACATTTGACCCAATATCTGGTGGCGGTCTGGTGTAATAATTTATAAAATGTGGTAAATCAAACTTTAAATCACATATTTGAAGCCTTTGTGGTCTGGTGTAATAATTTATTAATGGTGGTAAAATCGACCTTTAAATTACAAGTTTGTAGCGGGATCCCCCCGCTATCCATCTTTACAAAATCCATTTTGCTAAAATCCGTAGTTTTTTATAAAAATCCTCATTTGACAAAATCCATTGATGTTGAAACCCATGATTGTTGAAACCCTTTTTTGTTATTTTCCAATTTTGACTAAATCCATTTTTGACACAATCCACTGTTGTCAAAATCCTCTAGTACAATGTCACTAAACTCATGATCGTACAAATAAAATAAATTTCGTATTTCCATGAAAAAAAAATCCAAGAATCCATGAAAAAAAAAATTCGAATCCATCGTTTTTGTTATTTTTGTCAAAATCCATGAAAAAACCATCGAATTCATCGTTTTTGTTATTTTTTACAAGCCCGGGCTTGTAAAAAATAACAAAAACGATGGATTCGATGGTTTTTTCATGGATTTTGACAAAAGGGATTTTGACAAAAAAGAATTTTGACAGAAATGGATTTTGTCAAAAATGAATTTTATTATAAATGGATTTTGAAAAGGATGGATTTTGTCAAAAGATGATTATGTCAAAAACGGATTTTGTCAAAATGGATTTTGTCAAAAAGGATTGTGACATAATGGATTTCGTGGGTAACCCGTTTGTAGCCTTTAGCTTTTGAATCAAATTCCGTGTAAACTGACCCATAAATAATTTATTACACACCTCGATAAAGTTTACCTGCCTTTCACAACTATCACCAAGTTTCAACAGAACTAATATCTGGTGGTTGTGTGATGTAATAATTTATTAAATATGGTAAAGTCGTCCTTTAAATTACATATATGTAGCCTTTACCTTTAAAGCCGTCTAACCTGATACAAAAATAATTTGTTACCCCCGTAAATCATGTTGATTTCCCTTCACTAGGGTAACGAAGTATCATTTGATCCAATATCTGGTGGTGGTTTGGCACTATTGTGGTAATTTCCCGGGAATAGGGAGCTGAGGAAAGAATTTATATGTAATTTTTGTTGAAACATTTTTCAGGCCTACTGAAGAGTAAAGCTTGATGTATACATTTATAAAATGGGAATAATAGTTCCATACCTAAATTGGCAGGGAAAATTATTACCCATTTAATTTTGCTTTCAAAAAAATTAATACATACTTTTTATCTCAGTATGCCAGAAAAAAATGTTTAAATAAAAATTAAATATAAATTCTTCCTCCCCTGTTCCCGCGGAATCACCAGAATAGTACCACTGTAGGCCTATTTGAACTTTTCCTACAGGAATAGGGAATTGGCGAAAATATTTTCATAACATTTTTGTTTCAATTGTAGTTTTCTGGCCTACTGAGGGAATAAGTTTGGTGTAAATATTTTAGAAACAAAGTTAAATGTGAAACTATTATTCCTTATAAAAATTTTGTGGAACAAAAGTTTCCCAATTAAGTTTGTTTTAAAAATTTTTGCACTAAACTTGTTCCTTCAGTCTAAAAATTCATTTTAGACAAAAATGCTATGAAAATATTTTTCCGAATTCCCTATTCCCAGGGAAAGCCAGAATAGTGACTCTGGTGTAATAAATTCTTAAATGTGGCAAAACCAACCAATATATCGTCATTTGAAACCTATATCTTATTATGCATATTCCGTCTAATATTATACAAAAGTAATTTATTACACACGTGGATAAGGTCGACCTATACCCTACCGAAAAGGCTTTGGAGCAACATTTGGTCCAAAATCTGGTCAAATTGACTTTCTTGTTATAAATTATGTTTGGGGTGAAATTTACCCTTTCGCAAGTTATAGGGGTGGTTTTGAAATAACTAATTCAATGTAAATAATTTGTAATAAATTCCGGCCCAAGAACTGATTATATGATGCCGATATTATAGTTATATTAACAGTTAGAATTTTGGCTGTGCATGTTTAATTGTAAGCGGAACCGGACGACTCGTTCCTTGATAACAGTAACTGTAATGAAATCGTGATTTGTTGTAATAAATTGTAATAAATGTGTAACAAGTTATGGTATGGCTTAAATTGAGGCGGGCTAATTTTGTCGTTGTAGGTTTAAAGCACTAATTTTTTTACTATATTTAGTCATAACAGAAAATTCTATAAATAGATGGTCACTCCTGGATGCTGGGTTCCTAATTATTTTTTCTCTAATTCACCTTGATATTCAACTAACAGTCCATATATCTTAATTTGTGTATAGATTTCTAGACATATCTCAGTTGATCTAACAATTCTTAATTCATTTTTGGATATAATACAAAATTCTATAAATTGATCTCATCCCTAGATAAGGATGTCCTCACTATTTTTCTTACTAACGAGAGCCCCAACTAATAATTCATATTCCTCAGGTTGTATTTAGATCTCTATATATATCTATTGTGGCCCTAAGAACTCTCATTATATTTGTTAACATTTCTAAAAAAATTGGAGTTCCCTGTCTTTGGAGCTTGGTATTATTTTTTTAATTTTTCTATTATCCCACCCATTTTACCCGAGTGTGGATTATAATTTCTCCGGTTATCTCATTTAATTTCAATAATTCTTCTTTATGTAGTTCAGCGTGTAGTGTTTGTTACTAATCTTTCTCGGATACCGATTTTCTAGTTATTTTTTTTTAACTTTTATTAACCGTAATATTCTTATTAGTGAATATTGATTAATGAAATGGTAAATATATTATAATTTATCTCGATGTATTTTAAAGATATTTGCCAAATATTTAAACCAAAACTAATAAATTAAGAGATATGTTATTTCCGCTTAATACATGTATCATTTTGATATGCACCAACACATATAAACGTTTAGCAAAATAGATAGAAATAGATTTAGTAAAAACTTCACACTGCTTTTTTTTTTTTTTTTTTTTTTTTAAAGGAAGTATTAACTATCCAGTGGATTTAATGTCCTTTGAAGGTCAATTAATACCCCTCTTTCATTCACGCACAGACCACCCATTCACACAATTACAGTATACCACCTGCACATTGCAAGCTCCATGTCAACCTGTAAACTGACATGGACGGTGGGTCGGCGCTGAATTCTGCACTCCAACAGAGGGTCTTAGTTGTGTTTATTAACATTACCGATCGTAATCGATGACGAAACTTCGCTTTGCATCCATCCTCTGATGGGATTCGAACCCAGTACCTCCCGGTCCAAGTGCCGAAGCTTTAACCACTGCACCACTTGTCCTGCTATATAAACATGTAAAGTTTTTACTAATTGTTTACTAATAAAACTTTAGCAGTATCTTCACATGCATATTGCATACTAAAGCCAAATATTAAATAGTATCAATATAAGACACTGCCATGTAAAATCGTGTTCCATTTTTTTTTTCTATAAGACAAGAGTGAAGTTAGGTGTTTTAGTACAAGTTCGAAAAAAATTCGAAAATCAACACAGCTGGTGAAAAAAAAACTGTGTGTCAAAATAAAAAAGTAAATGTCATGTGCATGTGTAGTCAAACATAGCCTCAATTTTTAGTGTGGTTATGCTAGTAAAATGCTAGAAACGTTGTATAGTTCACCGTTCTGAATATTGGAAGTTCCTTATTAAAAATCTAAAGTCCATCATGGTTTCTTCAGCCATCCACAATGAAAATATTTGTATGCTACTGATGTCGTATTTTTTGGCTACCGGTGGTAAGTACATGCCACCCGTTTAAAAGTATAGACCATGCCATTCTGTTCGATTGTAATCCATAGGAATTATTTACGATGTAAATGTTGAGCTCTTAAGTGGTGAATCAACTGCAGACGAGGAAGATGGGGAATACATTATGGAAGGTTTGGCAAGTAGTTTTCTGTTTACGGTCGACTGACTGAACAATTTGAGACGGAATTTTCTCGTTTCGAAAATTACCGTGTCCGAGCTGTGCTATTCATATTACATGTGATTTTAACGAACTGTATATGTTGTACGTAATGTCCAGTAATCATTATGTAATTTAATTGATCCCTTATGTTTTAAACAATTCTCAATAAATTTTGTTTTGTTATATTTTAGTATTGCTTGTCGCACTAGAAGAGAAATGTGAGAAATCTTACCGACATAATAATTTGAAACATGAAAAATAAATGAAAATTCAATGTAAACGTAATGTCCAGGAACACCATTATGTAATTTCCAGAAAATCAAGTTACGTGCTTAAAAAAAACCATTACGATCGATATTTATGGCAACGCAGGGGATTTGAAAAATTCTGATCCAAATTACATAAGTGATGACTGATGAGGTTAACCTCGACGATTCTTACGTGATAAGGAACACCATTATGCAATTTCATGAATAAATGATAATTAAAACACTTTTTTTTAACTTCCATTATTTTCTTTGACAACCAAAAAATGTAAACTTTTTGACAATTTGATTTTACTTCGAATTTTTTTCGAAGTTCGAAAAAAACGACAAAAGCGACACCGTGATGGAAATTTTATTACTGCGATAAGATAAGAGAAAAAAAAGAACACGAACGTCCTATATATAAGTTATTTAATATATGCTAGAGCGGCGTAGTTGTTAAAATATTGACTCTAGAAATATGTGCCCGTTTTTGGTACTTTGGGTTTAATTGGGTTAACAGTGTTAAACTAATACATAAATAGAAGTATGAATTCGCGAAGAATTTCTAACGTATGTATATAATAAGATAGAGGGCAAATCATTCGCAAATCATGTAAAAAAGAGAGACGACCAAAGATCTGTCGGGAAAAAGAAATGAGATACAATAACACACTGACACAAAGAAATTGAATGGATGATTGTCGAATTTTGAAATCGAAAATATTGCGAAATAGCCAACGAGCATAACATTCCATTTCAAAACAAATTTTATTTCTAAACTTTATGTTACTAGGATTAGGCTCGAAGGAAAGTTCCCTAAGCTCGTAATCCTCTAAATTCCGTTCCTCGTTCACATCATTAATTTGAGTAAGCGATGCTAAAGAAGTTTACTAAACTGTAAATTTATAACTTGTGGTTTTTCTTAGCTTAGCTTTCAACAAATTAACAAATTAATTCCTCTGAAATTCATGTCTCAGAAACTAAATTGTCTGGGTCTAGATTTTCGAAATTCCATATAAGAGGAACAGAATATGTAATGATATGTTTAAAGAGCTAAATTCACCGCAATTAATATAATCAACTTCAGGTTAATGTTGTACCAAATAAGGAGCATAAAAGTTATCAATATATGTACCCGATTTCGTGGAAATATCTTACTAAAGCTGTGGTGTGGCGTTCCCTAAGGCTATGTTCTGACATATATCTTGAAAATTTTGTTTATTTTTCTCAGCATATTATTACAAAATTAATTAGAAATATTATTACAACATATATTTGTTCATGTGTCTATGTATGTAACGTAGGTCGTTCTTGTATGTTATAATGTATAAAATACATATAAATACACGAAGCATAATACACTGTAGAGGTATAAAGTAAAAGAAAATTATTTACATTTCACAACGAGAAAAATTTTGTTTTCGCGGAAAAGTATTACACGATGCGGTTACAGTGGAAATAATGGTTGCTGATAAAGTATGATCCAAAAACAATATAAGTCTATCGACTTAATCCACTGTTTGGGTGGGGTGTGTGTGCATAATTCTAAAAATATTTCCAACGCTTTTTGTTTTGTTTTTAAGAAAAATATTAAGTTGTCACGATAAATATTAACGATAAGGAACTTTGTACGCGTTTATTGTTATTCCCTGTTTTTGGAACATTAAATTCGTTTTGTGTGCTGCTTGCTCTCATTTTATTTGTATAAAATTAACAACATAATCAACATCCATAACATACACTCGCATGTATTTTATATTATTATGTAGACGTAATCATAATACGTGGGTGTGTGTGTAGGATTATCTGGGATGTTGGGAAGTAGGAGGTAGAAAACCTCGCTTGTTTATTTATTTATATTACAAAATTGTTTTTTTAGCGTTCCTAATTTTCATTTTAATTATTTTGTGAACATAAAAAATTAAATTTTTTTTATTATACATGAAAATTATATACGTGATTGTGTTCTTAGTCGTTCTCCTGCCTCAAATAACTTTAGTAGCATTTTGTTTGTCGGGGGATATGAAAATTACTAATTTAATTTGTGTAAGGGAAAATTTACAGATCATTAATTGTTTTATGAAGTCAAAAAGCAAGTAACGTACATACCTGGATAAATTTTATTTGGTATCGGCTTTTGTGCAGAAAAACAAGATCTATGTTGTGGTTATTAGGTAATTGGTGAAATTATGGGTAGCGTAATGTATCCGACAATATACCTTACAAACGCCCTAAAGTGTATATAAATCCTGATGTATCCTGAATAAATATGACCTACACTAATCATGTGTAGTAAGGATTAATAGTTAATGACAAGACATCGTAGAGAAGTCTACGCTCAACGGTATATGAAATCATGTTATTTAGACCATTCTTAATGTTTTTGTCGGTTCGATGGTCAATGACAAGGCACGGGCATAACCAAAAAAGATTGAGATTGAAGGGTGGTATTGATCATCTATGGTGGATAAGACTTGATTAGCTTCTATATACACACAAAAAAATAAAAGGTCACCACAACACCGAATCGGTGTTACATAGTGTCCCACCGATCGGATATTTATAATTTGAATCCAATCGGATGTTATAATAAAATTGTCAAAAAATACTATTGGATAAAAACTTTTACACCAAATTTGTTTATAAATTATATCCATTAAAATAATTATTATATTAACACCGATTTGATGAACTTCGTAACACCTCTTTTATCTTTTGGAAATATCCTCTTGGGCATTTTAAAGACCCAAATTGGGAATTTTTGAAATAAGTAAATAACATAAATTTTAATTTTATAATTATTTTTATTTTATTTTTGTAAATAATATATGGTTTACAATTTGGTAAAATGCCTTAAATAACGTTGTAAGGACATTAATGGTTATAAAATCAATGATAGCGGAATTTCCTTACTATCGCTAATAATTCTGTACGACAAAACTAGATTTTTTGATGGACCTCGAAGAATCAGGTGTGGCTGCGTAATTACATCTGTTATAGTTGTTCCATCCTGAAAATATATGTTACTATTTTATTTTAGGTTTTAATTTATAAATATGAATTACTAGTACACTTACTTTTTCAAACACTAAAAATGAATATGGCTGTAGGTTTACGGCAGTCGTTCATACATTTTTTTTCTCTTAGTATGGCAAAGATGTTTCAATACAAGCAGCACACTGAAATTGTCTCATCAAATTCTAAATAAATTAAAAAAACAAAAATTAGAATTAATATTTCATTCACACATTTTTTTCATTAATTTATTTGTTTACCATTTTAATAGATTCTTAACAATGATGATCTCACCTGAATATTTCCACAATTCACTTTAATATACAGTACTACAACTGTTTTATGTTACATTTACAAAAATGTAATGAAATTTTGAAGTAATATCCACAAAATTCAAATGAAAACTGAAATGTAATATTTAAAATCGTTAATCTTTGAAATTTTTTTTTATAAAAAACTCCAAATAAGGATTAAATTTTATCCAAAGGGAGTTTTTCCGTGTTTTTGGGGGTTTCCATAGTAATATAAAACATATTCACAAACGGTTGAAAATTCCTTAACACCAAAAGAGGTAACAAATTTTATTTTCAAAAATAGTTATCCTATCGGATAAACTTAAATATTTATCCGATGATGCGGTGTTAGATTCTAAAATAATTATCCGACTGGATAAAAATAAACTAGTAATTAGGATAAAAAATCTATTAACACCGCTTATTTTTTTGTGTGTAACGAACAACAATGTTAACAGGGTTCGTACGAAAATATAAAATCAAGCTGTTTTTCTACCGACCAAATGGCACAGTGGTTAAAGCTTTGGCGTTTGGATCGGGAGGTAGCGGGTTCGAATCCCGATAGAGGTTGGACGCAAAACGAAATTTTCATCAACAGATTACGATCTGTGATTGATACGGATCACAACTACGACCCCCTATTGGCGTGCAAAACTCATGGGCCGACCCATCTTCCATGTCCAGTATATTTATTTATTTATTTAAAGATATCTATTTTGTAATATACATGTATGATTTCAGATTATTTACAGTTATAGTTAAAGTTATATTAAAACAACAAAAAACTTTAAAACAGAAAAAAAAATAAACCAAATTTTGGTTTAAACAATTAAAAATTTAGAAAAAAGTCTTTAAGGTTATTTTTAAAGTTGTCCTTTGATAAGTTGAAGTCAAATAGGTCGTCGATTAAGTTGAAAGATTTAGACATCCTATTAATGGGGTGGTTTCTCCATAGTTGGTGGAATGGTGTTCAAGTGCTAAAAATTCATGGTTTCGAAATGTTCTGCATGGCACGGGAATTGATATGTTTTCCAAGATGTAAGCTGAATCAACGTGACCAAGCAAAACGTTACCAATAAAAGCTGCGCCCAAGAGAAGTCGTCTATTTTCAAGCGTGCATATTTTGTAATCCGTGCATCTTGTTGTGTATGGAGGTAAGCGAGCCACATTTTCATGGAATGGTAAGTTGCGGTCGTAATCCCAGTCACTTTTCTTTAACAAAAAAATAAGGAACTTCTTTTGAATGCTTTCAATTCTTTTTATGTGTACAGCATAGTATGGATTCCAGACCGTTACAGCATATTTCAGTTGAGATTGAACAT
Source organism: Nephrotoma appendiculata (assembly GCA_947310385.1). Classification (NCBI taxonomy): domain Eukaryota; kingdom Metazoa; phylum Arthropoda; class Insecta; order Diptera; family Tipulidae; genus Nephrotoma; species Nephrotoma appendiculata. The sequence goes on from OX371223.1 coordinate 145,755,098, forward strand.
AAGCGAAATAGAGTAAACATAAGGTTTGAATATCCTTAAATTCACCTGTCCATCTTTTAACAAATCCGAACATGGAATTCGCTTTCGCAATACAATTTTCAATATGCCTATTGAAACTCTCGTTTTCGACAAATGTAACACCTAAGTCTATAAACTCATTGACTCTTTGCAGTACTTCGTTGTTGACTTTGTATGAAGTAATTATTGGATTTCGTTTACGATGGAAAGACATGATTTTGCATTTCTTAATATTTAAGTATCGTGAGTTCCGATCACACCACTCACTTAATCTATCTAAGTCTTCTTGAAGTTTCTCCGTATCTAACAATCCATTAATAGTACGAAAAATGTTCACATCATCTGCAAATATGAGCACGTCTGAGTTTTTGATTATCTCGGTTATTCGGTCTATGAAAACAATAAAAATCCAAGGCCCGAGGTGATCCTTGGGGAACACCAGATGTAACTTTAATAACGTTTGATTTCTCATTTCCCATTATCACAAATTGGCGCCGGTTTGATAGATATGATTTAAACCAATTTATGTAATCGAGAGAAAACCCAAAATTGAATAAACTCTGGAGTGCTTTATGATGACAGATAGAATCAAATGCTTTACTAAAATCCATGTACGCTACATCAACTTGACGGTGTTTTTCTATCTCGTTAATTAGTTTACTGGGGAATTCAACCAGATTAGTCGATGTGGATCGGCCAGGCATAAACCCATGCTGGTTTATTGATATATGACGTGCAATTGTGGATTTAAAGCTGTTGCATAATACTAACTCAAATAATTTTGGAATTGATGATGTAGTTGATATTCCTCTGTAACATGAGATATCATCACGTTTACCCGATTTAAAAATTGGAGTAATTTTTGAAATTTTCCATTTTTCAGGAAATACTCCGGTGTGTTTAAGGAATGATTGAATAGATAACATAATGGAATTGTTAAAATTTCAGCGTACTCCTTCAGAATAGAAGAGGGTATATCGTCAAGACCGTAACCATCTCCAAACCCCCTTAAAGCCGATAAAATGGTGTCCTCAAAAATAATAGGAGGAGTTGATGTGTTGTTGTTGGGTTGTTCGTACAATCCACTAGTAACGCTTGGTCTATAGACTGATTGAAAAAACGACGCGAACATGTTACCTATATCTTTGGCGTTTGAAGAGCAGGTATTGTTGTACGTCATATTAGCAGGGTATCCTTCAATTTCGCGTTTATTCCTAAAGTATTTCCAAAATTGTTTTGGATTTACTTTGATTTTGTCTTGAATTTGATTAAAATACGACCTGTATTTAGATTTGAAATAAATTTCAAATTCATTACTATGTTGTAGAAACGTAGTTTTGTCCGCTTCTAACCCGCTTCTCAACATTTTGGCATACGCTTTCGACTTCCGATTTTTTAAGTTAACTAGTCTATCATCAAACCAATGAGGGTGAGCATTTTGTGGTTTACAGCACATAGGTACATACAAATCGAAGCCTTTAAGCATGATGTCATTAAATTTATCCACATTTTCGTTTATATCATTGGAATTGAGAGTTATTTGCCAGTTGATGGTTTCCAGGTAGCTTTGTAGCCCCACACGGTTAGTTTTTTAAAGTTGTATTTCATTGGTTGTAGGTATTCAGATCTCGCCATTTTAGTTACGTCAAATACAATATCCAAAGATTTATGATTAACATCATTTATGACAAAAGGTAATAGGGATTCAGAAATGTTAAAGGTGTCAATGTCGTTGCTGAAGACAAGATCCAATAATCTATCACGAGTATTAGCAATTGTGTTTATTTAGTTCAAATTGTAACCAAGCATGGCGTCCACAAATAAAGATTCTTTATCTGTTGTTATATTGCAAGGTAAAATACAGTTTAGTTCTGGGTCCAAATTCCAAGTTATATTTGGAAGATTAAAATCACCAAGCACAAGAACTAAATCTGACGAGTTTGTTGTATTAATAACTTCATCAATCGCATCAATGCAAGTTGCATAATGATCACTATTTGATTGAGGTGGTATATATGCTGCGTAGATGATTAGATTGGTTTGGTTGATTTTGATTTTTACACCGATCTGTTCGACTCTCGATGGGGCTAAAGTTACTGGAGCATTCCAGAGTTTAGAATGTACTGCTATCAGTACGCCACCACCCGATTTCTTTGTACTAGTTTCAGGAGACCGATCGCATCTATAAACAACGTAGTCATGGCCAAAAAATTCGCTGCTCCTTATGTCTGGTTTTAATGAAGTTTCACAAATTACATACATAAGGTAGTTTGATTTTAAAACGAATTTGTAGAATTTAGATGCTTTTGATGCCATTTTGTTTACGTTTTGATAGTAAATTGCACATTTCTCATATACCGATCTTTTTTGGACTTTATGGGCTGATTTACCTTTTGAGTAATAGTATAAGTTCGATCTTTCATTAAAAGTGAGTGTAGTCTATCATTCGCCACCGGAGAAAAATATTTAAATGATTTTGTGTGTCTAGAGATTGCAACTATGGCATGCGGTACACTATCGAACAGCTCAAGAGGTTGAGAATTGGTTCTTGCACATATTTCACCATTTGGTGAGGTTAAACCTTGTGCTTCATGGATCGTCAAGACTTTACTGGTTTCTGGTATCTTAAGCTGAGAGATTAGTTGTTTATCAGCTCTGGTAAAAGTTAGATAGAAAGCGTTCTCTAACATAGGTAATGATGATAACGTTGGTGGCAGGTTTATAAATTCGGCGGAAGTTTCCACTGTGTTCATACTAGTGATGTTAGGGTAGTATTCTTTGAGAGCAGAAGTAACATCACCTGGACATCGATACGTTACATTCAAGTATTCAGTCTTTGTTACGAAAGCACTTGCATCGGAAAATTTCATATTGACATGATGTAATCTGTCAATATATGGTATTTGGTTTTTGTCACCCAGAAGATATATTTTAGAACATTTACTTTTGATAACCACAAGTCCTATATATCCAGCATGCACCATCATGTACTCATCAATAAAAACTGTATCGTAGGTCCGGTTACCATTTATTAGGTATGAGGCAATTGTTTTGTAGTTTAATTTGATGTTATTAAAGTTAGTGTTTTTGTGCTCGCAACGTGATGTTACCTTTAATTTTATATCTGCAAGTCCTTCTTTTGTAGCACATAGAACAAGATCAGTGCCCAGATTATGGTTGTTTATAATCCATGTTGATCTACCACAGCCAGGTACACCTTGAATATTTGTAATGTCCGGCATCTTTATGTTTGTTTTAAGATAGATATTGTTTAACGAGTTGTAAGTCTGATGATCTAACATAATTACCGTACCCGATGAACAAAAAATGTATCTGTTTGGGGTAATAAATGTGTTTGTGTCTTCACACAGTTGCACCAGATTATTCCCATCGAAGCCAAACTGATATTTTGTGGTCGGTTCTTCGAGATATTGTTTGGTAGCGTTGTCAAATATAAATATGTTTAATTGTAATAAGGAAGAAGCGGAGAAAGGCAATAGATTTATGTTCTTAATGTAATGATCCTTTAAGTGGCTTTTTATTAGGCTGTTTGAGTGTTTCATGTAAAACATTATTTCTATGATCGAATTCTTATAGCTGGACCTGCAGCATAACCATTTTTTACGAAGCTTTCGTTTATTTTCGACGACCAGGCGGCATTGATCATCGAACCAATCATTGCGGAATCTCGGCGGTCTTCTGCCGATAGTGTTTTGCGCCGCGGTGGTTATGGCTGACTGTATAGCGTGCCACTGCTCCTGGATATTAGGAGGAGCTCCTTCGTTGTTGCTGGGCCGCTCTAAATAGTTAGTAACAGCTGATTGGTAACTCTCCAGTGACGTTTGGTCTTTTAGAGCATCGACATTCCATCGAACGGTTTTTTGTGCTTGTCTATTGAAGGTTGATGACAGTTTGCACTTATATTTAAATATGACAAGCACATGATCGCTGTCCATATCTGCACCTCTGTAAGATCTAACGTCAGATATGCTGGTGGAGTGTCTCTTGGACACCATGACGTGATCGATTTGGTTTTCCGTTCTTCCATCATTCGATCTCCACGTTACTTTGTGGATTTTCTTATGTGGAAAAACGTACTTGATACAACTAAATTGTACATTATTGCCAGGTCGGTGACGCGTTGGCCGTTGTTGTTACTAGTTAGGTGCAGGCTGTTAGGACCGATGTGCGAAGTATTTTCTGCACTTCTACCGATTTTTGCATTAAAGTCGCCCACGATGATTTTAATGTCGTGGTGCGGTATGTTGTTGATGACTTCCTCGAGCTCGACAAAGAAGAGATCTTTGATGTCATCTGATTTATCTTCGGTGGGTGCATGCACATTAACGATCGTGATGTTAAATTTCTTAGTGTGAAGTCTGACCGTGCATATCCGAATGTTGATGGGGTGGAAATCGATGATATGGTGCTTCACGCGTCGATGTATGAGGAAGCCAACTCCAAATTCTCCTCCGTTCTGATGGCCGCTGTAGTGAAGAGTGTAATCATTGGTGGTGTCATGGATCCCACTCCCAGACCATCTAAGCTCTTGTAGTGCAAGTACGTCTAATGTGTAACTTTTTGCTTGGTTAGAAAGGTTCTGGATATCTCCAGGTCTTAAGAGGCTAAGCACGTTCCATGTTCCCATTTTTAACTCATAACTTAAATGGTTAATTCATAACTTAAATGGTTTTTATGAGGGAAGGTTGTTGGCCTGCCGCTCAACCCGCTTGTTACGTGTGTGGGTCACGTACTGGTGAGAATCTTAAGGCATCCAGTCATACCTTGAAAACATTTATATAGCGAGCCACTTGATACAAGACAGACGCCCGCTTCAGCCGCACCTAACCTGGAGAACAGACGCTGATTTGGTATTGGTTTTGAGGCGCCAATAACCCGCCCTGACATGTAGTGTCCATGACTATAAACAGGATTTAGTCTGCTCGTCTATACTACACCGCCTGATTCATTTAACGTTACCCAGAGAGCACTGCGAGGAGGTATGAATCTCGGACTTCGCCCCCCTGTAAAATACCAGTTGCTAAAAATGCTGAGATACCATCACTTGGTGTTGCAGATTTGTTTTACGAGGTTGCTAGTAGTTGGCCAAATAGCAAACGAAGAAGTTTTCTTTTTGGATTGTTTAATAATGGGATTTAAATGATTTAAAAAACGACCGATCTAAAGGTAGTAAACATTGTGTTGTATTTGATGACAAACAAAAGAGGATTCTCGTTTACTACAGCTAACTCTAACATGTCAGTGTTATTACAATGTGAAGAATGGCCGTCTAATATATTTAAGTGACACTTTTCCTTGTGGTTTTCTCGGAAGAAACTGTTAAGCGAAGTGTAAAAAATTTCAGAATTAACATAGGCAGATTTACCTGCCACGTATATCACCGAACCTAGAGGCATGCCATCCTCAAACTCTGTTTTCTTATTTTTACCTTTAAAAACACACGCTGGAGGCAAAAAATTTCCCTCTGCATTACAGCAAGCAATAACAGAAATTGTTTCCTCCTTTTCGGCAGATGTTATTGGTGGTATATTTTTAGACCTTCTTTCTGCTATTACATATTCAAGTTTATTGTTAGGCTGACATCCGGTCCATCCATATTATAAGTATGTCCTGGTTTAGCGATTAAATCGTGTTCAATTAAAGTTTTTTCCAATAAACTAAAATATTCTGAAGCTTCCTGATGATTCCTTCAGCACGATTTTGTGAAACTCCTTCTTATTTTCTTACAGGCAACCGCGGATGATGCTTCATGAAAAACGTAATGCTTTACCAGCCTTTCTCCCCTCCAAATTAAAATTGTGTACTAAATTATATTTCTATGCTAGTCCGAATGTGATTTCTCGTACCTAATTTTTTGTTGGAGTAAACCCATGTGTTTGAAGATTTTTTATGTGACTTGCAATCTTATTTTCAAAATCGTCACCTAAACATTAAGAAGCAGCTATTGTTGGTTTTTTGTTAGTTTTGTTTTTAAGGTATCGTCTTAAGGTCGTGTACGGGATGTTAGCGGGTTTTAGCTAAGCTGATCACCTGGAGTTGTACTTTTTTTATAAATGGTAGGCATTTATACCTCGATCTTTATTTGAAACATTTAAAATAAAATTAAATTTTGAAAGTTCGTCTCTCTGTTCGTTAAGGATATTTTGGTTAAGAAATATTGATTTTCGAATTTCGTAAGATTCAAAGGTATCTTAACGTCTGCCTTTGGGTTGTATATGTAATATGTCTAAATTGTTCAAGCTAGATGTGTGATTTTCTGAAGTTAAATGGTTATGGAAAGTTGATTGATTGCAACCAGATAAATGTTCTTTAGCTCTAACTCCAAAATTGCACCCAGTCTGACCAATAAAGGAGAAACTACAAGGAACTACGCCTTTACAGACTTGGAAAGGCGATCAACTCTAGGTTTATTGTTAAACATCATTTTCTTTATTGTGTTATTATTATAAAAAGCAAAACTAATATTGGTATAATTGGACACGATGTTGCTAATCCGTTGGCTCGTTTTTCCTATATACTCTAAGCGACGCCAATTTTCCCGCAATAGACTATCTGGTGGATAAATACCCGTTAGAGTTTTACGCTTTAGCTTTTTATTTAATAACTTTAATATAGTCCTAGTTGCGTATCCGTTATTCGTTGCTATTTGAAGAATTATGTTAAGCTCAGTGTTGTAATTTGAATTTGTGAAACGGATGTTTATTAGTCTGTCTATGAGTGAATGGAAAGCTGACATTTTAATATTATGGGGATGGTTTGAAGAACTAGAGATATTAGTGTCTGTATACGTGGATTTCCGATACATTGTCTAAAGAAGTCTTAATCCTGGTTATTGTTATATCTAGAAAACTAATACATTTTCTTATTTTTCTAAAAAAAAAAAAAAAATCAATGGTGGTATATTGAGAATTTAACCAAGTAAGGAAGCAGTCTGACAGCCTATCAGTTCCATTCCATAGACATAGTATGTCATTCACATATCTATACCAAAAGATTATATGATGAAAATAAGGACTGTTATTTGATATGATCATTTGTTCGAAGAAATTCATGCAAATTTTAGCCAACAAAGGTGACAGAGGGGAGCCCATGGGTAACCATCAGCAAATTTGAAATATGTATTATCGAAACAGAAATAATTTTGTTTAACACAAGTCTCAAAAACTAACTTCAGTTCACGACGTAAGCTCTCATCTACAACATCCCTATCTAAGTAATTACAAACTATTTGGGACAAAGTATTAATTGGAATAGAAATGAAAAGACTGGCAACGTCAAATGAAACTAGTTTTAAATGTAACGGAATGTCGACGTCTTGAATTTTGTTAATCAATTCTACCGAATTCTTAACCGAGTAAGCCGAAAAGAAATTGGTATGACAATTGAAAAAATTTATGACACCCTAACATAGCTTGTAGCATCGAGCAATAAATATATAAGAGAAATCAAGCAGTGTAAATTGTATAAGCAGGTTTTTCCGAGGTTAATCTTATTTTATAGTTTTAATATATTTATATACACAAATTTAATTTTTTTCTATATTTAATCCATATATACGTCTCTAATAAACATATCGGCATAGTAATTTTTTTAGTTCATGGTTCTTGTTAGGCTTATACAGGTTGCCAAAAGTAAAATAGATTAACCTCGGAATCTCAACATGAGTCCTCTTATGTATATTTTGCTTTATGCTTGTAGGCATTAGCATTGCAATACGCGACTATTGGTCAAATCGGAATGCCTTCCTTATGGATTTTTGGGGGCGAAGTCCGAGATTCATACCTCCTCGCGGTGCTCTCTGGGTAACTCTAAATGAATCAAGCGGTGTAGTGGAGACGGGCAGGGTAGATTATGTTTATAGTCATAGACACTACATGTCAGGGGGGGGTTATTGGCGCTTCAAAACCAATACTGAATCAGCGTCTGTTCTCCAGGTTAGGTGCGGCTGAAGCGGGCGTCTGTTTTGTATCAAGCGGCTCACTATATAAATTTTTTCAAGGTAGGACTAGATGCCTTACGATTCTAACCAGTACGTGACCCACACACGTAACAAGCGGGTTGAGCGGCAGGCCAACAACCTTCCCTCATAAAAACAGTTAAGTTGTGAACCATAATCAAAGGCCACGGATTACCATATCGAAAATCAATATTTCTTAACCAAAATATCCTTAACGAACAGAGAAATCCGTTTCTCACCAATTTCAGACCCCACCATTTTCTATTCTCACGTACGCAATAATTTGACTAATATGTCGGGTAATTAAATGTTCTTCAATATACCCTAAATGTTGTTACTCAGCCGATGACTAATCGCCTACCTGCGCGGTCCATAGCTTAATTTGTATTGCTTATTTTTTGTCCCTCTTTCTTTTATTTATTTTTTGCTTTTTTCTACTATAACAAAATTTTTGTTTTTACAAATCAGCAGATAGATACTCCTGATGATGACCTATCTAGTTGAAATCGATCGAGTGATTTTTTAAACCTTTTGAAAATATTCAAAAAATATAATTTTGCGAAATAAAAAACAAGTGTTTAATAAAATGTGTTTATTAAGTATAAATCGTTATACTCATTTTGCCAAATGCGAAAAATACTTGCGCCTTATACTTACCGAAACACTTAAGGTTCAAACAGAATGTATCCGTTCCATCCGCTCCGTTTTATGAGAACTGTCAATCTATATGAAAAAATGAAAAATGAAAAAGTGAAGCTCGAGGCACTTAATTTTCATTCCATTCCGATTCGTTTCGTTTTCAATAAGTTTTTAGAAATTCGCACGCACATAGCTTTCGTTTCGTTTTTAGTTGTTTTTGTGTTATTTGGTAAATTGAATTTTTTTATTTTTCACAATATTGTTTCAATTCAATCAGTTATTTGTAATATCATATCAATTGATTTAACCTTTATGTGACTGAAAGGGTATAATTGTACCCAAATGCATATTTGACTCTAAATTTTTTTATGATACAGTTTACGTAGGTGGTTAAATCTCTTTGACATCTTTAAACTGTTCAAACTCTCAATTAAAATAAAAAATTGGCAACAATTCGTTAAAATCGGCCTTAAAATGTTTACACACTCAGCATACTGGAATGGGTACATTTGTACCCAAAAAACAATATATTTATTTAATTGCATTAACTTCTTGTCGGTTTGTTCACAGAATGCTCACCGCAAATAGGTTTTCCACAGTAAACAACTCTTTTTCGAGTTGTTCGATTTTTTCAATTTCCCTACGAGCAAATGAAACTTCGTCCTACGACAGCAGCAAGAATTCGATTGAGTACCAATGTTTCCTCTTGGTACCACTAGTTGGTGAGGAGCAGCGCGTCACAGGACTAATTTTATTGCATTTCGTGTGAACCGGTCTCCAATTAAATGAGTTGAGGTAGACCATGCTTTAACTAAAGGCATGCACCAATTGCCGCGAAAGATCCTTCAAAAACTATCTACGACGATCTGTTTTCCTGAAATATGGATTATGTATACAACTTACGATGCTAAAGCCGCAACGTCGATCATGTTATAAAACTGTGTAAGTGGCCAACTGCGTCTACTCCACCTTTCGTTTTATTATAGTGGTTAATAATTTCAGACTTTGCAGTTACAGTATCAGACACATCATTAGTCCTGTAAAGTAAAACGGATCCAAAATATAACGGATTTATTTATTTTCGTGATATAAGGTCAAACAGTTGCATCACTGTTGAATCCGAAATTAGTAGAAAATATTTTTTGTCTTTGGATGGTTTTATGTTCGGAGAGAAAAATGCTTTCTTTTTTTTACAATTCCAACTAAGATCATGTTCCATGACTTTAGTGAACGAGCTAATTCCATTGAAATAAAGAAATTATCAGTGGTTATATTTCTACCTGAAGGCTTTCCAGTATAAATTTCCACTTCTAGAGGACATGTATTTGAAGCATCACAAGCCCAGAATACTTTGATTCCGTACTGGTGGGCTTTAACGGTATATACTGGGTGAATTTTGTGTGCCCTCTGCATGGAAACAATTGCTCATCCATAGTAATGCGTTCATAAGGTTTGTAACCTTTTTGTAAATTATTATTCAGCATAAGTCTAGGTCCCACGAGTATTCATTGTCGAAAAGGATAAATCTTTGCAATAGCTTAAAGCTATAACGGAGCTCGAATAAGAGGCGAAAACTCTAACCTCCATAATTCTGATGCTCATTATTCTAGTTGTGTACCCCTGCCTCAATTAAGATTCATAAAAATGAATCAAATTTTTCTGGCGTAAATGGCTTGAACCTTTTTTATTTGGTCTTTTAGTCGGATCAGGAAACTTTACCAATAACTCATTGCTGAAACGGTCAGTAGTTCTGTAACTTTTCCGATTGGTTTTCCGTAGAATTATGTCAATCATTTCACTTGACACAAACAATCGAAACCATCTGACAACTGTTCTTCTTCATCATCGCTGTAACTAGAGACAACTTCTTCTTGCTCAATAATGAGGTCGTCCTAAGCATCCGATTCATCGGAAGCAACAACCACTGGAACCGGAATATATCCTTCATCATCGGTAGCAACATATGAATCTATACTTGTATTGAATAATAATAACTTACGCGGTTACACGACGATGTTTTAGCAAAAACAACACCACTTGGCCCAACCTCAAAAACAAATGCGATACTAGACATCAATATTTAATCGTACAGAATAAAACGTTTGAAAAAAATGTTGTTGTGAGATTTCTACAGCATAAAATTTATAAATCATACATACGCCCATTCCACACTTTACTTCAAAGAAGTTACTTCTTTTTGGTCTCTTTCCCCGTTTACCGAAACCGATTTTGATTGCGACTCATTTTTCGTAAAAAAAAATTTGATTCCTAGCTGCATTCAAAATTGTATGTTGAAATCATGACTGGAAAGCCTGGTTTTTTGAGTTGTAAATATTATTCTTCACAATCGATTCGGTAGCTTAATTTAGCGCTTTGTATATTTTCGAGTATTCTTTCAACACAAACAGAAATAAAATGAAAAAAATTAAAGGCCATTTTTAAAATGTAGATTTTAGTTTAAACTTTATTTTCAACAGAGCAATATAAAACAATAAAAAAAATTTGTGTTAAAATAAGGTTTTAAATTAGCAATAAAAAACCTATTACGACTTTTTTTGAAGGAATATAGTACTTCAAAATAAGTAAAGTGTGCCTATCTTTTATCACTGTTTTTCCGGTTATTTTTAACTTTTTGTATTTAGTCAAATTCTGTGCTAATTTATATGTGGGTACTATTATACCCATTCCAGTCTGCTAAAGGTGTTTTTTTATTCAGTCACATAAAGGTTAATAATGAGTGAAGATTTACACATTGTGAGCATGTTTTCTGTTTTCCATACATTTTGACATATTCAAAGGTCGGAACGGAATGAAAACTATAATATGTGCCTCGACCTGAAGAGAGAAGAAAAAAACTGAGTGGATCTAAACCCAAATTCAAAGTAACATAACCTCAAATAGTATTTGACATATCGGAAAAAATCTTAAACGAGAATTGTTTGCAGTAAAAGACGTACTAAATTGTATTAATTCTATAATTTCTTCTAATATTCTCATACACAAATTAAAATTTCCACAATATATAATTTATTATTAATATTAATTAATATCTATTTTTGACAGCCGGAAAAAAAATTAAATAAATATTATTAAAATGAACCAAACCGAAGAATCTAAATACATTAAAAAAATTAAACCCAAAAATTGTTGCTTTCTGATTCAAAAGCTAATCTAAGACTGCGGTCCAATTCGCGACTTATTTCAAATAAGTCGACTTATTTGACTTATTCAAAATGGCGGGAAATAAGTAATCTGCTGGTCCAATTCAAATCGAGACTTATTTGAACATAACCCTACATTTCATAATTGACAATTGACAGTTCACAGTTCTAATAATTAGTGGTCTATTTGCATTGTTTGTAATTAAATAAATTACACTTTTGAAAAAATATTAAAATGAAAAATCGTCAGCGTCAAATGAAGTTACTGAATATTAGGCGTTACTTCAAAATCATCAAACATGATTTAGAAATACTGAAGTATTTGGAAAAGCGTCTTATGCGAAGATGATGTATGCAAAGTATTTATTGTTTGAATCGTATATTGTCTAATTCATATTTGGTCTAGGGTTTTAAATATTGTACAACCAACTTAAGTTTTGGAATTATATCTAGGGAATACCAATTTGGCAAAAAAACATTGGAGAATTAATTTTATTACGAACAAAAAATGTATGAAATGTCATTTTTGTGGAAGCTCTCCAAAATAAGTCAAGAAAGTCTACAATAAGTCTCCTCGTGAATTGACTTATTGTAGACTTGCAAATAAATCAGTCTACACAAAATAAGTCATGAATTGGACCGCAGTCTAAGCGGGATTTGCAAAAGCAACACAGTTATTATAGCAAAAAACAAGTTTAGATGTTCAAAACTACAATAGATGTCACCTTATTATTAGTAATAAAAAAAATTTATTAACAAAAATTGTAAGAAATAAAATTAGTCTTTTTCAAAACCACCGTGAACGAGAGCGCATCTCAAATTAATAAAATAATTTAAATCAATAAAAATCAAGTTGTAGTCGGTCGCGGAAGTTTAAGTTATCGTGTCTTAAGTTAAGATTAAAAATAAATTTTTTATAACGTTGAAGTGCTGTTTTATTACAATACGACATCAACGTCAAATTTGTTGCTGGTTCTGGATGGTGATGCTAACATGGTGGAAACAACCATGCAGTAAGCGACAGTAAGTATAACTTCTTTTCTACGCAAAACTACTTCAAATAGACCAAAATTAACATAATGATTTTCAAAATGACGATCAAGTATAAATTCACTTGATCGTCATTTTAAGCGATTACCGATTTGATTAGCGCTAAATTTTACACTAATAAATATGTAGATGTTTTGTTTAACTTTCAAAATAATTTGGTTTTGAGGCAAATTTAAGTACTATTACGTATTTTATTGCAGTAAGGGAGATAATTTTGTGCTTAACCAAATACGTCAATTAAAATTCGTTGGTCTTATTTTGGGTAGTAACTTTTCATTTCAAATTTTAGAATTTTAAGACAGTAATTTTAACAGCATTTAATAGCTAAATTATTTTTCACGTTCGACATATCGTTACAAGCTACCTACTACGAAAACAGTCTTATATTTTAATAACTTTAATGTCTCTATGTTAGGTTCTTGCTGGTGTTAGCTAATATACGTTAAAAATCATGTCTAATTTTTGATCGTGTATTCAGGTGAGTAATAAATTACTTTTGAGTCAGGTTACACTGAATTTGCTCCAAAAGGTAAATGACAAGGTTCTATTTTACCACTTTTACTAATTTATTACACCAGACCGCAACCAGATATTGCATGCAATTTAACTTCATGGACCTTGTAAAGTGTAGGTCAACCTTATTCGGTTGTGTAATAAAATATTTTTGAGTCAGATTAGCTGAAATTTCCTTCAAACGGTAAAGACTGTAAATGTGTAATTTAAAGGTCGAGTTCATCAACTTTAATGATTTATTAAACCAGACCGCCACCGGATATCGAGTGAAATGTTACTACATAGGTCTTGTGGAGGACAGATCCATCATTTAATGAATAGTAATTAGTGAGGCAGCTATGGGTATGACAATGCTGAGTTGGAATTTAATGATATTGATAATGGACTAAGAATTGTAAGGTCAGTCTTAGATGAAATTGATTAATTATTTCAGTCATTTGTAGCTGATGACGGTCGAATCCACACAAGTTTTAAAGATCAAAATGTTTGAAAAATTTAAATATTTGTCAATTGCTACACTATGACCGATTCAAGGAATCTCAGAAATGTGTCCAAAGCGTGGGCATATATCGTCTATTAGACGACATAATTATATGTACACCTTTATTTATTTACAATATAATTTTGTAATAATCTACAAATCAACTATTGACCTTATAGTTTCATTTTTATTATGAGGCGCGTTTCGTGAAAATCAAATTAGGTAAACTTTTTCTTTTTGGGTCGTGGGGCGTGGAACATGTCACACTTGGGTATATAGATTTTATTCTGATGTTATGAACATTATTTTGTAAGGTACATCAATAGATAAATGCAAGATTTGATGTAATTTACTGGTTGCTTGTTACCTGATTTGTAAGATGCTTTTTCAGCTTCGATTATTTATAAGTTTACGTGGATAGACCAGTTGCCAACCATAGTTGTGTTTTTTTTAATTCGCTATCCGGAGCGGGAGCTATTAAGAGCTAAATGGGATATTATGTATCCGAAATTCTGCTACTACCCGTATCGTCGCTGAAATATACCAAATGACATTTATTTGGACATAACGTTATAAACAAGAATTCATCTTGCTGCATTTTTAATTTTTATTGTAAGATTAAGTTTGTTATGGTTTAAGGGTTGTACAAAACAAAAGCTTTTTCTCCCCATAGCGGTGTGTGAAAAATAGGTAAAGTAAAATATTTTTATATCGATTTTTAACTAAAAAGTTGAATGAAAAATATTAGTTTGGAGATAAATAAATTATTTATATGCAAAAATAGCGCACTTAATATAAGATTTGACATAAAAACTTGGGGACTCCGGATCAGGCGCTAATAAAAAACTTGGCATATATTTCCATATTTAAAAACTTAAAATTTGATAGTTTTACAAAAATTTGGGGACAAAATGTGACCGACCGACACAAAAGTTAAGGGTTAAGCACGTTACACTTGGTAACATCTCTGAGTTTTGTGGAATCGGCCATAGTGTAGCAAGTATTTTGACAAATATTTGAATTTTTCAAAAATTTTGCTTGAAAACTTGTGTGGAGCCACCCAAAATCTTAGAAGTTATACGATCACTTTTCATTAATTTGTGTATAGCTACACTTTTCGTTAAAAAGTTCACTTCGGTCTTCCTTATAGTGATACTATTTTTTTATATTTCCTTCCTCATTTTATAAATCACTATTCCGTTCAACAACATTTCAGTAAACGAAATTACTTTGGCTGTTAATATCACCTTATTAAACGAACAGAAATTAGGTCACTATCTATACATATTTAACCGTTCTTGTCTTGAAATAAGTGCCTTAATTTTTCATCACATACCACAAAATTTAATGCTTCCCATTTGTGAATTTCCTCTTTATAAAACGACGCCTCATCAACTAAGACAAACCCCAAAAACAAAATTAAAGCCTAAATTTTCAGAGGAACTTAATCTATCGGAAACCAAATCATACGAGAAACATAAATTAAAGATTAAAAAAAACAAAGTCATGTAGAACGGATCCCAAAAACGATATAAATATTTAAAAAAAATCGCTTAAATCTAAATATTTTCTTCAAAATGAAAATTCCTACATTTTCTTTAAAAAAATGTATCTTGATATAAACTGTTCAAAGAAAGAGATAGTGTCGACCAACTTCATTTTCATCTTGTATTATGCCATAATATTTATTTAGTAGTTTAGTAAACATATCAACAAAACATACATATCTTGCCGATGTAAATTTTAAACGGGTACGTAAATATATAACATGTGGATTTGTGAACGCAGCCAATATGAAAATTTCCGCGTACAAGAAATAAAGAATACTGGAAAAATATTTTCTTTTACTTTCGAATGGAATCTACATATGTGATGTATGTAAGTATGTATAATATGAATGCAAGATAACATGTTCACATTGTAGTTGTGTATTATTTGCAGAATTTTATTAGGTTTACCCCAAAACATAAAAATTCAATGTTAAGATGCCAGAGAAGAAGATGAATACCAAGCGTAAGGAAAATATTTTACTTTTGTTTGGTACGTGTGTGGGTGGTTAGGCAACTGTTTCCTTATAATTCTTATATAGGTTCCCAAGACAATGGGTATAATTCTGTTAGTTCTTATTACACTTATTACTAAAGTAAATGTATAATTTTGTATTTATGTAAAAGCAACAACAATTTAATTCATAATACAAAAAATTACGGTTTACCGCACATAACAAGTTGAACTAAATTATTTAATTCTTGTTTATCAAGCTACTTACATTTTAATTATTCTTTTTTTGTTATATTGTATTTATTTAAAACAATTGTTTCTCTTATTCGTTTTAGGTAAGAATATTGTGAGATGAACCGCCTTAACAAAAAAAACTCTTTTAAAGGTAACTAATTTTAGAAAAATTTTCTAATTGCTTTGCACTGCGCTAAATTTACTTCGATCTGAAACTTACAATTACAAAAATATTATATGTTACATAAAATGTCAAACAATTTTGGGGTGGTTAATTTATACTTAACTCATTAAGAGTATTTCCGGATACGAATAGTCAATGTACAATGAGAAATAACCTCTGAAAAGAAATTGACGAAAAAAATCGGCAATAAGCGTATAGCAGGAAGTGAATAAATGAACGAACGATTTACAAATAATGGGTAATTTTTTAAGCATTTCTGCTATGTTTTAAAAAAGTTGATGTGAGATGTCCAATTTTCACCACTTTTTCGACCATTTCGGCTGGTATCTAGCTAATAACACGTTTATTGTTGTCTTCTAATTCTGCAATTGTTTTTGGTTTATTGACATAGACGAGACTCTTCACGTAGCCCCATAAAAAGTAGTCAAGAGTCGTCAAATCGCACGATCTAGGAGGTCACGTGAAATAAATTGCACACTGAACTCATTTCTCAACCAGCGCATGCGGTTTTGCGTGCTGTGTGGCATGTGGTTGCCGTCTTACTGAAACCCTATATATCGACCAAATTTAGTTTATGCATTTCAGCTTCGTCGCTGAACACAATTTTTCGGTAAAAAACACATTTTTCTATGAACGCTAATTTTGATAATAACATTCAATAATTTGTAAACGTTGCAGTCGGATGTAAGTCTTTCCATGATGAAATTACAATGCTAACTGAGAATAATTGACGTTGATGTCGCTAATGACGCGTAATGTGTCAAAAACACATACACGAAAACCAAAAAGCAAAAATCATCCATTATAAGTAAATTATAAAATATTTCCGAACTTCTGGTATAGGGGTTCTCGTACAGCGAAAGTGAGTTGGAGGGTGATTCTAAATAATTTCGGGAATGAGACATGCATCACAAACCAAAAGAACAGTTTACTACCTTTAGTACCGTGATGAAGAGCTAACACGCAAGTCTTGATATTATTTTTTTTGTTAACCAATATCACTAATCGGATTGATTGTCCGATTAGTGATATTGGTAAACAAAAAAAAAAATAATATAAGGGCTTGCGTGTCAGCTTGCGTGTCATCAAATGATGTTTAGTGCGAATTAATGGAGCTAGTGATGGGCAAAATAGGTGTAATCGCGCACCAATAAATTTCTGTGTAAACGGATTTTTTAGTTTTTATAAATTGAACTATAAAAAATACAAATATTTGCAAAGAGCAATTTTAAAAATTAACTTTCGCGGGGTAGACTCACACGCACACCCATAAGAACATCTCACGACTGGCTCCGCATTTCTAGCACCCCATCTAAAGGTTTTGACAAAACTGATGATTAAATTCGTTTGGTGATCGTTTGGTCATGATTGGTCACTTGTGGTTTTTCATCACTCATCCCTGCGTAACGGGTTATTGCAAAAATTCGCCTCATCTTTCCGCAAGAAATAAAGTGTTCGGTTCTGGAAATTTCACCAATACTGGTAATTTTATAAATCCAACGATTGGAATCATATAGTCAATTGTCATTGAAGATTGGTGATTTGTTCTTCTCGCTTGGTCATTCCTACTTGATGTATTTCGAAAATTCGTTAAAGCTCATCATTTCCTCACGATTTGTAGTGAGAACGATGTCATTGAGAGTGTCACTAATTGTTTTCGTTTGGTCATCCCTACGTATTGATTTTCTGAAAAAATTTGTAAAAACTTCCTCTTCCCTCACAATTAGCAGTTTTCGAGTATGGGGTGGTCATTTATTCAGACCGGCACACTTGAAATCGTGTGGAAAGATGAGATTTTAAAGAAAACAAAAATCAAACTAAAAACTGAAAATAATTAAAGACACCATAATCCGTCGAACGAAACTTGAGGAAACGTAATAAATTAAATAATAACCAGTTGCGTCCATCCAGGAACGACTAGATCTCCCCAAATGACAAGTTCAATGTCTGCGGAAGAATCCCTTCGAATGACCCATCAACCCCTAGAGGCCGATGCCCAGGTGTAACAAAACAGCATAAGAGGGCAGGGACGTTTCCCCAACAACAAACAAAGCGTCTTTTCACGCGAAAAGACCTCTAGGCAATCTCCTACAAATCACATTTCGACAGCTTGAGTCAATCGGAGTGCTACGGGGAGACCGCATAGATTGTACGGTCGCCCCGAATGGATGACACATGTGCTGAACTCATCACTACCACCCCGTGAATGTCGTGCCAAGGGGATGACGCGGACTGACAAGCCCAGCCTGCAACGATGTAACCGACATAAACTGAGAAACCCACTTCCAACATACCGATCCGAAAAAAAATTTAGTAATTCATCTTGTTATATAAAAAAGTAAATCCAAAATAAGTCAAATAACCCGTATAATAACGAAACAATAAATCGAGGTTGATGAGGAAAAGAAAAAAAACTAATGCCAGGAATCTCCAATTTTTCGCTCATCATCTGGCCGATAGAAAAAAAAAATTCAAAATTCGGTCGCCGAATGTGAACAGCCTTGAGAGCGCACCACAACCGTTACTTGGTGCTCAATTACAAATATACATGTTAAAGAATTATAACAAGAAATGAAAAATTTAAAATAAAACTAATAAAAAGAATTTTAATTTGCAAATTACTTGTAAATTGAATTTACTTTAAATGGTGAAATAAAAAAGAACAATAAAATTGTACCTTTCGACTCGATATGGTGGCAGCGTCCCTTTCCCCTTCAATTTCGAATGACCTTGTGGTTATCCACCCGTTTCTTGCGGTGCCTTTCACCAATACCAATTTACAAATGGCCAGTTGGTCGGCCACCTGTATAACGTGTTGGGCGTTGCCCCGCCCTTATAAATGTCGAATGGCCTCGTGGTTGGCCACGAGGAGAACAGACGCAGGTTTGGCATTGGTTTTAGGGCGCCAATAACCCACCCTGACATGTAGTGTCCATGACTATAAACAGGATTTCCCCTGCTCGTCTCCACTACACCGCATGATTCATTTAGCGTTACCCAAGGAGCACCGGCAAGGAGGTATGAATCTCAGATTTATCCCGTGTTACAGGCTGGCTACTGCCAACCTGCAGATTTCACTAAGCGCATGCAGAGGCCTCCACGGTGATTTTTGCCGGCTACGTTCTCAGGGAGAAGTGCTAAGGTCGTGGGGTTTGAGGCTTGCATGACGCTCCTGGCTTACACCGTGATTAACAGATAATTATATAATGGATAAACGCAAATAATAATAATACCGAGTTCCGCCGAAATTCGTCGGCCGGAACTTGAGGAACGAACACAACAAAATTATAAACCGAGAACGGTGCCTTGGTGCGCGCATCCATCCGAATTCAAACGGGGTCGAGCCCTGGTTACGGAATTGGATGCGGGCACCAAGGGACCGCAAACACTAAACCGACACAGAGGGAGTCTCCGCTCCCATCATACACAACCGAAAATTTAGTAATTCATTTTACTATAGAGAGAAAAAAAAACAACAACAAAACAAAGAAAACCAGCTTCCCCCTTCACCGCACAACGATGCGAGAGAACGAGAGAGAGAGAGAAAGCAATGCGTACCGAGCGTGCACCCGCTGTGCGGCGCTCGATTACAAAAATTTTAGAAAAAAAAATTTAATATAAAAAAATTTAAAATATATAAAAAAATATAAAATCAAAAAAAAAATTAATAAAAATAAAATTTATCAAAAAAAAAAAAATGGTACCTTCATTTAAAAATAACTTGTTGCGGCCTTGAGCGGCCGTCATGCCACAGGTGACCTTCCCACCCGGACCGTTGCGGCCTTGGTGCCGTTGTTGGGCGACTCCCCGCCTTGCGCTCGAGCGCTTGCCTGGTTGGGCACTATGTTGCGGGGCCTTTCACCGTTACCAAAAAGCAAAATCGTGGCCTCGACTGGCCGCCGAAATATGTTGGGCATAGTATCTTCAAAATACCGCAAATAAGGATGGCCTCACTTTCCATAAAAAAAAAAAACCCCGCTGCAGTCAACCGTATATCCAAATTTAACAATTCGAAAACAATTCGTTGTGTGTTGCCTCGCCAAAAATACCGTCGAAATAAAGTGGCCCAATTGACCACCTGTAAATAATTGGTTGAGCGTCCTTCACTAAACCCGTATGTAACTTTTGGGCGTTGCCTCGTCTAAAAAAATATACCGTCGCACAAAAATGACCTCAACTGGTCACCCGTTGTTAAGGTAAATGCCAAACTTTTATATTTTGTACAATGTCTGAACCAACCAATCAACTGTACACAGTTAAAACTATCCACATTAATATTTCCCTCATTCAATTAACATTTATTTTCTTTTGGTTTTAAGGACCCTCGCCCCGGTTATTAAATCAAATTCCCGACAACTGTATATATATATTTTTTTTTTTTCACAAAACTATATTTTCCACAGAATTTTATTAACTTTTAATTAAAATAACAATATTTTTTTTTTTTTTACAATACTTATTCACAAAAAAAATCAAGATTACTTTATAAAACTTGACTCAAAAAAACCTTTTGTTTTCATCCCAAACAAGACTATTTTTCAAAATTACAAAAAAAAACTTTTATGTCCAAAATCAAAATACTCGACTTTTCACAACCAAAATCACAACTTGAATGGCGACAACCAAAAAAAAAAATTCGAGCGTCGCACAGCTCGTAAAACGTTTTAGAAGAAAATGCATCTCTCTTCTCTGTCTCTCCTTTATACCAAATTTTCGTTGGTACAAAAGAGAGACATACAAGAAAAAACATTTTTTTCAAAACGTTTTACTTTGCACACACTCGATGCGCATTGTTCTCTCTCTCTCTCCCATTCTCGTTCCGTTGCCAACATAACAGAAGAAAACACACAGGAATCCATCCACCAAGAAGTCACATTCACACAGCGAAAACCCGGACGCAAGAAACCACGTTTAGACAACAAAAACCCGGACGCAAGAAAACGTGGAGAATAGAAACAAATTTACAAAAATGTCTTGTTAAGACAACACAGTCGTAACACCCGCCTCAAGTACACTCTTCGACATTAAATGCATTAAATTAAACTCACCTCCCTTTACCCCCAAAAAACCATCAGAATAGGGAAACGCAATCAAATATATCCCCTCTTGCACAAAAAATCAATCAAATTGTACGGAAAATCCAACAACTCAAAGAATCCCGAAACAAACGAATTCACTTTTATTTAGACACCTTCAATTTATATGCTTAGCAATATAGTCTTTTTTTATATAATTAAATTTTATAACAAATACTCAATAAAACTCGAGCAGTAATTTTGATCCTAGCTCCTAAGTTCACTCACAAAAATCTTTATTGTTGGGCGACTTTATCGACCCCCCATTACAATAAAAATATCTTAAATTCAAAACAAAAATTTATTTTAATACTTCCCAAATAAAACTACGATTTACATCCGATTCAAAATCGGACTATTTTTTAATCAAAATCAAAACTCGACTAAAAAATTCTCGCACCAAAACACATTCTAAAATAATACTTTTGTTAGTTCGCTCAATCGCACATACCCAAAAGACAATCAAAACAAAAACAAATACTCCTCTATATTTATTCTCGTCGCACACACACGCACAAGTTACACGTTGGTTTTGCTCTCCATTTATTAACACTCGCATAAAGCTCGATTTATATTATACGTTCCTTTCGGGTCCCATTTGAAACGCGATATTTTAAAACGAGATATGACAAAACGCGATATTTCAAAACGCGATAATTCAAAACGCGATACGGTACAAAACGCGATATGGAACAAAACGCGACATTTCAAAATGCGATATTTCAAAACGCGATAAAGTACAAAACGCGATATGGTACAAAACGCGATATTTCAAAACGTGATATTTCAAAATGCGATACGGTACAAAACGCGATACGGTACAAACGCGATATTTCAAAACACGATATTTCAAAACACGATATGGTACAAAACGCGATATGATACAAAACGGGAGTTTAGGATCGGGTTATATCAGGCAGGTGAAGGGGAAATTTAATTTCAGTTTATAGGAGTTTAAAAATCGATAGGAGCGAGAGTATATAGGACCGGTATCAATCGGGTCGCTGCGCTCCCGTCGCTTCGCAATGGGCATTCTGTACCATAACGCGTTTTGAAATATCTCGTTTTGTACCATATCTCGTTTTGTACCATATCGCGTTTTGAAATATCGCATTTTGAAATATCTCGTTTTGTACCATATCTCGTTTTGTACCATATCGCGTTTTGAAATATCGCATTTTGAAATATTGCGTTTTGTACCATATCTCGTTTTGTCATATCTCGTTTTGAAATATCGCATTTTGAAATATCGCGTTTCGAGCGGATCCGGTTCCTTTCAGTTCCTTCATTTATCGTATCAGACAAAAAAAAAACATTGTTACATGTATTTTCATAGGAATATTTATATTATCCGTTCCGTAAGTGTAGGAACAGATAATATAAATACTCCTATATAAATATACTATGTAACAATGTTTTTTTTTGTCTGATACGATAAATGAAGGAACTGAAAGGAACGTATAATATAAATCGAGCGTAACACTGGTTTGAATACGGAGGCCAATTTCCATAAAATCAAACTTTAGTGTCTATACGACCCTACAAGGAGTCGTAACTCGTTTCTTAGGGATGATCAAACAAAAACAGCTATTGACCAATCCTCAATGACAGTCAACCAAAAGATTCCGATTATTGAATTTATAAAATTATTAGTTTTGGTCAAGTATCCAGCACCGAACATTTTGCATCGTGCGTAAATAATGAGTTTTTAATGAATTTTTGCAATAAATCGTGTCGTAGGGATGACCAAACAAAAACAACTAGTAACCAATCCCCAATGAGAGTCAATCAAGCGAGTTCAGTCATTGGATTTATAAAATTAATAGTATAGTTCAACTTTCCCGCTCGAACACTTTGATTCTTATGGAAAATGAGAATTTAATGAATTTTCACAACAACTCGTTACGCAGAGATGAACAATCGAAACCGAAAGCCATCAGTGAATAATCCTCAACGACAATTGACCAAACCTTTCCGATCATTGGAATTGTGATTGTCTTAGGATTATATTAATCAAAATGACGTTTTGCATTTAATTTTTGCCAAGTTTGTTCTTCATAACTGAAATTGAATTGATTTTATCTTATCACTTTGAACTAGACCCAATCCAACTAGAAAACAAGAGTTTTCCGAGAAAAACTAGGGGAGCAGTGGGTCTAATATTTAAAAGTTGTATAGGGAAAAGTTGAAGTAAGAAACCCCCTGTCCTAAGATACTTTTAACAGCTTACAACTTTGATAGTAGGTGTTTTCACTATGAACTAAACCTAATCCAACTAAAAACTCGAGTTTTCCGAAAAAACTAGGGGAACACTGGGTCTAATATTCAAAAGTTATAAAGGTAAAAGTCGAAGTAAAAATCCTTTGTCCTAAGGGTCGTTCGCTTCTTTGTTCCACTAGTAACCAATACTTTCGGTTGGTTTTATAATAGCTAAGTTCATACTGAGATTATGTGGAAAATTTGGGGAAAGTCTATATGGATTAAAATTTTCACTATAATTTTTTGGTTTCCTGACGCCATATAATAATATATTTTCAGTTTTTTGCCAATATCTGAAAAACTTCCACCAATAACCAATACTTTCGGCTGTTTTTCTAATAATCTAGATCATGCTAAAACTTGGATAAATTGTATGGACTCAAAAAATTATTAATTATTATACTTAAAAAAATTAGTGAAAATTCTAATCCATAAATTTTTCCCACATTTTCCACAAAATCTCAGTATGGCCTAAGCAATTATAAAACAAACCGAAAATATTGGTTATTAGTGGAACAAAGGGACGAAGAACCCTTAGGACCCTTGTAGGACAAAGGGTTTTTACTTTGATTTTTAACTCTACAACTTTTGAATATTGAACCCAGTGTTCCCCTAGTTTTTCCGGAAAACTCGTGTTTTCAACCTGAATTGGGGCCAGTTCAAAGATAAAATACCTACTCTCAAAGTTGTAACCTCTTATCTTAGGACATAGGATTTTTCATTTGATATTTTCTTCTAAATCGTTTGAATTCTAAACGTATAAGTTTATTACTAAATTATACTTTTTTAATTAATTACATATATTATTCTTGATTATTAATTTACCTAAATATAATATTATAAATTGATAATTAATAACAAATATTTGAAATTGCTAATAGTGTTTATATAACAAATATGATATTATTTCACACTGTTGAAATTAGGAACGTCTAGGACAAAATTCACATTAGTCGAGTGAATTTTTTTCTAAACTTGTCTTAACCTTTGAATCGTGTTTTCTTCTACCAGCTTAATCCCTTGTTTGGGGAATTCTATTCCCCAGTATTAAAAAAGACTCTGCTACGAGGAATTCATTTTCTTTATTTTTGTATATGATAAATGTATTGATGAGCCTGGCGTTGTGCAGGCTCCTGTAGCTAATGGCGAACCAAATAGAGATGGATCTTGTGTGAATGGACCTAGTGTTGCAGGATCAGGAGTGAATGAACCTAGTCCAGTTTGAGCGTCATCGTCATCAGAATTTTTTTTGTCGGAATCAGGCTCCTTGAGCTTTGGGTTGAAACACGGTTCGTAATCACAAACGGCAGTTGTTTTTGTGTATATACGACTATTGTCCAGAATCTTTTACACTGCTCACATGAGTAAAATTTTATTGACCATTACAAGGATTAGTTACCTACATTTGTGGGAACTGTCGCATATATAGGAACGGATTTAAGTTTGGAGCCCATTAAGTTAATAGCAGTTTTCACGAATGGCTTGAAGGCGATTGTTCGAGTGCGAATTTTTGTGCGAATTTGGAATCACACTTTTCTACGATTTATTGAGCACAATGTAGCTCATAATTTTATTTTTTTATGATTAGTTTGGTCGTCTGCGAATATTTTCCTTAAAGTTAAAAATATTTTATCTTTTATGGGCGTAATTTAATTAGTGGAAAACGCACTCGAACAGTCGCCTTCAGTGTCAGTAGAAGATTGGTCCGGTTGTCTAGATGTTTCTGAACCAATTCCTACGCTAACTCTCTTAGAAATTTTTTCTTCTCGAATTTGCTATTGTTCCAAGCCTGATGGAATATATCTCGAACAATCGGTAAGCTGCAAGTCCAGCCACGTCAAGCGTATTATAAAATATGACCATTGGCCATCGGTTACATTTCCTTTTGCCTCAAGTACATTTGTACCCAAATACATTTATGCTGATACAGAATAATTTATTTCGCATCTACAAGCCCAAATATTTTAATCCCCTACTTGCCTCTGCTCGTTGATTCGCTGCATACATCCTTTTGGCTTTTTATTAGTTTCTAAAACAATGCATTCAACAATGGAGATTAGGAAAAGGAGATTTAATGCTTCATGATTTTCAGTAAATGTCGTAGTACTACGGGAAGTGGTGTCAAATCTCTTCCTTTTCAATTCTCTAGTTCTTGCTTTCTCCGCACCAGAACGCATCGACCACCAAATTGTTTTGTCTCGATTTGACTCGATTGCAGTTCCTGTGAATCTTCTTCGCTAGCGCTATGGAATTGATATTGTTTCAATCACATTTTCCGTCGGTATCTTTCTAATAATCAACAAGCTCTTATTCTTCTTCTGTAGTAACTTCACGGTGAATATTTGCCAAATAAACAATTCTATTCAAGTTTTAGTTCGAAAAAACTTTGGGAACACAGCATCCCATACACGATTCTAAGGTTAAAATTGTGTTTGGATTTAAGGCAAGTTAGGACAAACTTCACGAGAATGAGCATTAGTCAGTTGGGGTAATAAGATCAGCATAAAAATCATCAATTGAGTTTGTTCGTCTTAGAAGTTCGTATTCAGAGCCATGTGATATTTGATGATAACCGAATAATAGGTAGCGAGTGGGTAAGAATTTAGTGACCAAGTGCATAGAGCATCGTAAAGCACCTGCGATTTCGGAGATATGTTGTTCCCACCAGGGATGTACGAACAGATTGCAACAAATATAGTCTGAGTAGCACGTTCCTATGCATTACCTTGTGAGGAATGTTTGGCAGTAAACAGCAAGGACTAGGATTGAACTCAACAGGATAATAAGATATCCGTTTACACAAAGAGGATACGTCAGGTTGCTCATGATTGGCTGCGCTGAAAAGTTGACCACTTTACTACTTTTGCACGTGACACATTTGTTAACATAATTTGAAACTTCCAAAGACAAAGAATTGTGTAAAGCAGCTAAAAGAAATGTCTTTTTGGCTATCCCTTGTGTAGGGGAAGTATGAGCCTGTTGAAAAAGAAAGCCCGTTAGCTTCGAAGGAATACATAATTTCGATGAAGAAGTTTTTGTAGTTTCTTAGGAAAAAGGAAGTAGGAAAAATGTTTACATAGCGTTTTTGTCGCAAAAAAATTTTCCTGGTAAACAGTTGGTGTAAATTTTTTTCAAAAACAAAACTAAATTGGGAATTCCTATCCAATTTCGATATGGAAAAAATATTTCCTAAGTTAGGCCAGAGAATGATAATTTTGACAAAAACGCTATGTAAATATTTTTCATATTCCTTTTTACTAGGGAAAGCAATAATAGACCTGCAGGTATGGAAATAAATAGTTTTCCACCGCGGGCTAGATAATTCAAAATAATTTTAGGATTTTGTTCTAAAGCTAAAATGTTTGATTGTTACTCCGAATTAAAAAATTGTGGAGTAGCGACATTATTATGTAATAGAGAAACTTTACTGGAATCAAGCCAGCCACCCAACCATCCCTAGATAGCGGTGGATATGTCTACCAGGCATCCCTCACCAAATGCATAATCTAAGTATTTAGTTAACTTGAGTAGTTATGGTCGGATTAGCTTTTCTAAGTAATCTCGCCACTTAAGATAAGACCTGCAGCAGTTCTTCGAATTTTGATGAAACAATCAAAAGAACAACAGGAAACACAAGTAAGGTCATGCATCTGATGAGGAATAACCTTATCCACTTTATAGTCGACTTGTTTGGAGTGCATTGCACAACTCAAACGACATGACGATAAAATTGTAAAATAGTCAACCCTGTATGATATATTCTTTTCCATCTTTTCCTTTGACCTTTGATCGAGAAGTATTTGCCAGAATATAACTTTTAAATCGATGATACTGATTTATCGTATTTGTCGACCTAAAAGACTATCGGTATCCTTCAATGATAACGGGACGACCACCGTAATCGAGACATAGCCGAATTTTTCGGTTCGGTTTGCTAGCATCGCTGGAGATGAACAGGAGTTCTTGCTTTTCTTAATAACCAAAAGTACCAGCATTTTTTCAATTGAGCTGAGATAAATCTTTTTGGACCGCAGAGTTTGGGTAATACCTTTGCTACTAGGTTGTGTTCCATCAAATATTTTGATTTCGTGTGGAATAAGGAAGGTTTGGGCAGGAACTAACTTTTCACATGAAGGGAATTTTTGATTTACAGTTGACAGAGAGTTTTCACGCTCAGAAAGATCAGCTTAATTTAGTTAATATTTTTTTTGGATTCTCAGACAAAATATTATTATTATTGACATTCACAATGTGAAAAATTGAAAACAAAGAGGCCAATTACTCAAAATATATCTACCACAAAAAGTAGAAAAAGTACGCGATTCTTGACAATATTTAGAAGAAGAATTTTTGATGAAAGCCTAATAGTTCCTTTCTCGAAGAAGATTTCAACTGGTAGTTAGAAATTGCATTTTAATTAAATCAGTGGTGGTCAACATAGGTATAATCGAGCGATATGCATACAGAAATTATGTTATAGGTTTAAAATGTATCTTTGTTTCGATTTTGTTTAAATAAATTAATTTATGCTTTGGAAAACCCCACTCTCATTATTCTGAAGTCTAGCCTGAACGAGATGTCGGTCTCGGAGAAAACCTCTATGTGGCAATAGAGAAAATTACGCAGAGTTTCGTATTTTCAGTCATAGAACTTGATTCAAAATAAAATACGAGTTTTATCACTAATGCTACCCTCCAGTTGTAAAGTATTTTAAAGCTTTTACTCTGGCAACTACGTATATCATTTTATACTATAAACATCTCACTGTTAATTCTACAGTAAAAAAGATTAGAAATTATAACCGATGCCACTCACCCGGAGCTTTAACATTATTTCATATTAAATTCTCCAACATTATAGTATTTAATGTACCTGCATCAGCGTTCTAATCATAAAAAATATACGTACTCGTATACATGAAGATTACTTGAAACACATAATCACGTCATCGGGTTATGTATATCACTAATTTCCAGCAAAATATTATAACGAAATCCCATCATCATAATCCCCAGCTTTACGCATCAAAATTTCTAGGTCACTAAATTTCCCGTCTATATAGATAGAATAAACATTCATACACACTCGTACACGACATATACACATACACGCAGCACAACAAAATAATAATATAAAAATGGAAGCCCATAAATAACTGTCAAAAAGCACAACAGCATCTTTTTGCTGGGATGGGTAAAAGAAACATTTTATTTTCACTGCCAGCAACAAAAAAAAAAAATAAATAAATTTCGAAATGGTACGAACGAAACAATCTGATTGTAATCAGTGATTGTATCAATTCCATCACATCCTTTTGCCAAATAAAAAAGGAAATAAGAGAAACCCATTTTAGAGATAGATCCTGATAAATTGTTTAAAATATAATTCCACCCAAAAAATGTGTTGCTGAAGGATTGCAAATGTTATACATTCTTATGTTTTACAAAAAAAAGGTGTTCGGGTCAGTGAATAACATACAACAGATTCGTAATATGTAGCGCAAATTTATGGCCATATGCTTTGCAGTTATAAAAAACACCGAACCAGATTGAATTCCATATATAAAAGAGTTAATTCGATAACAGCACCAGAAGGAAACAAAATCGTTAATTTTAATTCTCAACCTCACAGTCACTATATAAAACCATAAATTCTGTTATGGCGACATACTATGAGTGGGTTACCTTACATATGAGTTTCATTTAAAATTCATCAGCATCGCATGAATCGTATACATCAAAATGAATTGTTGTCATAAATAAATTATGAAGTTTATTTCAAACGGTTGGTATCGCGTCGTCACTTTATATCATTCTGCATCTAAAACCGTATATGTAATGAAGTAACGGAGTTTTTCAAAATCGTGTACAGCAAAGAAAGTTCTTTCAAGACAAAGTCTCTTTTATGTATACAGAAAAATATTTTTCCACCAATTTTCATACACAATTTATTGCGTTATAACAAATTTTTAGGAAAAATAAACGACTTGGTGTGCTATAAAGATAAATAGAATAACAGTAAATTTTATGACTTACAGAATTCTTAGGTTCGAAGACAGTGTATATAGCGAGTGTGTATTAAGCTACCTATTTATACGAACAAAGTACGATGACGATACACAATGAAAACATGAAAATTGGTTTCAATGTTTTTATCTATACAAACACTTAACGTCTACAGCAAAGTGTTTTCCATTTAAGTTCACATGCATTGTATGAATTATGGGTTTCGTTCTGAATACGTCGTATCCCTTTGCTGTCTACGTTTTATACGGTAATCATTTATACAACTGAAATATCTTGAATGTTAAACAAATTGTTTAATACAAGAAGAGTTTTAAGGATCGGCTATATATGTATAAGTATTTTTATGGTATGAGCACGGATTTTGTCGATTTATTTGAATTTACGGTTATTTAATCAGTTTGATTGCATGGAAATTATTTATATGTTTAGAATTATTGAAATGAGTTTCGAAATTATTTTAAATGCTTAGGAAATTTACAATTGTGTCTCGATGATGTTTGTAGTGTCGCACTATGAAACAACTATTCCAAACTTTATTCATGACATAAATTATGTAAAACAAATAAAGTACTGGAGGAATGAGATGATTATACCTTCTATCGTTTTTTAAAAAACTGTGTTGGTAACTTAGCGCAGCCACTTACAACGCTGTTCCAAAAGTCAATCTCCTATGGAATATTTCCATCAATATAGAAAGACTCTTTTATAATTCCAACCCATAAGAAGGGATGTAAATCAGACGTCTCTAACTATAGGCCAATTGCGAAACTGTCCTGCACCCCCAAGTTATTCGAGATTATTGTGTACGATCAGAGCCATCTATGATTTTGAAGAACCGTAATATTAAAAAGAGAGCTTTCAGTAGAGGGGAAGCTTTTATTGAATTACTATAAGAAACCGTGGTAATTGGAAAATTTTTGAACATGAATTTATGAATAAAAAATTAAACAAATCATCTAAATTTTAATTTTATATTTTTAATAAACTATTCAAAGAACACATATTTGAAAATCAACCATCATAATGTAGTATTTATTTGGTAAATTTAAACTAAAGCGGAGCATTCATTTATTAATTTTCTATAAAAATGAGCTTTCCGTTTAGTTGTGTAGGTTTATAAAGCAAGATAAAAAAGGGTGGTGCCGCGGATTCCTCTTACACCCAATTTAAAATTTAGTTTTATAAAATGTAACTTATTTGGTAAATTCTGGTCACATGCACCTCAGAATTTTTGAGATGAACGATGCACTTAATAGCAATCTAAACATTCTCCATTTATAACAAAATTAAAGAGAAAACGTGAGCTGAAACGAAATTTTATGAATCACCATGTAGAAACAATAATATTATTCATATAATAAAATTTTTACATCAAAATCTATTATTATTTTTGTATACAAAAAATCAACGTTGTCATGGTTTTCTTAATTAAATATTATTACAAAACAGAACAAAACGTAAAAAACTTCAATTTTATCCGATTGCAAAAACGAGCTTTCTGTAATTTGAAAATCCGTTTACAGATGTCTCTGTAATAAATTTACTTGAAATCACAGAAAAGTGTAAAATAATTAAATAACTATTTACGAAAATAAACCATTATTATTGTAAGTTAAGTGCGAAATATTTAATACAATAATTTAACATAATTAATAAAACTCAAAACAATTATAAATTTTATTTATTATTCGGTTGGCGTAAATAAAACTTTTCGTCGTAAAATATTCACCATCATAGTTGCTGCGCGTTGTAAAACCTATTATTGTTTTGTCACAATTTTTGCCAATTTTTTTTTTTTTATTTCGATCCAATCCAGACGGAAATTCTTACAATGTAAACGAATTTGTTAATACAAGGATTTATTGAGGATTTTTGATGCTAAAGGCCCTTGGCTAAGGTGTATGACAGACAGTTCGTATACATTGTAGTAATTTCCGGCTGGTTCAATAGATTATGCAGATCTACTGGTCTTGAAAGGCTATGCATGTTTCATGTTTCATTTTTATAGCTTCGTTCGTGCACGTTTTCTGGGATCGTTGTTGTGTGGAATTCAATAAAATAACCCAAGGCCTTTGTATACTGTTAATAACTTAATGGTTTTTGTGAGTATATAAATGGCCCGTGGCTCTACCCATTTTTTGCATGGTTGGCTCATATACGGATACAAAATTTTAAAGCACAAGTCGTACTTTGAACTCGTTTATACAACGAGCTGCCTGCTATAAGACACGCCCGTTACAACCGTCCTAACCTGGAGACCCCCTTTCAATTTGTGTAACAATTTCTATACGGGTAATTTGAATTAATTTATTAATTTGAAAGCGACATCTTTTAATAGGCTTAGTAATTGCGAAAAGCTTTCTCAAATTATAATATTTTTATTTGGTGAAGCTCTGTTTTGTTTATACTACAGGATGAAACAATATAGGCTGCAAATTTGTTGCGATGAAAAATCAAATTTATAACGAGTAACGAAAAAACAGTTTTCGAAGTCTGTCATCAACAATGTTGAAATAGAACCCAAAATACAATAATCCCCATATTACATTGCTACTCCAAAAGCATTTTTTAACGAACGTTTATTTTGGAAAAATAATGCTGACTTTTTATGGAACACTCAAATTCTTGTTTCTACAAAAAAAAAATTGTGTTAAACTAATTTAAATGTTTTTGCGTTAACTCAACATAATATGACTCAATATTGAAAATTCAAACAAAGCATTTATGTTTTTATATACAAAAAAGCTTCTAAAAAAATACTAAAATACACTGGTTGTTATGAAAAAGTACAAAAAGCTTCCCCTCTATGGAAAGCACATGGAAAAAATGGCGGAATATTACGGCTCTTATATTAAAGAGGCTCTGGTACGATTCCATTTACTTTCAACGTAAAACATTGTTTTCAATAAATCCTTAGAGGAATCTATTTACAACCAATCTAACCAAATTTGCATCTGATACTTTGAACATTATGGAAGTTGGAAAGGAATTAGTTGATGTTATTACCACGGGTTTCAGCAAGGCATTTGACAGGGTTTCCCATAAGATAATTTCGTTTAAACTCAGAGCTCTTGGTTTCGGACGTCAATTCTTACTATGGGTGGACTCTTATCTATGAGGAAACGAAGGTATCAGGTGTTCTTTAAGTCATCCATATCTGCTCTTTTGACGTGAATACGTCTTTAGTTTTCCTTTCATTGGGAGGCAATCCAAAAAACTGATGATAATGAAATATGTGGATACAGCTATTTACCTTTCATTTACATCCAAAATTTAATTACAACTCTCGACTCTCGATAGCTAAAGGATCAAAGACTTCGTTACGATGAGCGGGGAAGTGTGACGCATCGCTTGTGGTGGAGGGGGAACCACCGTCATTTTAATGTTTTCCTTTCGTATTGAACTCTGTATTTTCTTTACTGATTAGGATGAAAATGGGTATGTTACATGGAAATAAGATTCTTCACTAATTTTTGGAAGAAGCCATGGTATATGGCCACCTGGGGCAGAACTCGGTAAATTCATAACCGATTATGATGGGATTGGGTAAGTTGGATGGAAATGGGATACTTAAATGATTTTTGGAAGAAGTTATGGCATGTGGCTACAAGGGACGGAGCTTGGCTATTTCCTAACCGATTATGATGGGATTAGGTAGGTTGGTTGGAAATGGGATTCTTAAATGTTATTTGGAAGAAGTTTTGGAATATGGCCACCTGGGACGGAACTTTGCCATTTCTGATTATGATGGGATTGGGTAAGTTGGATGGAAATAAAATTCTTATATGATTTTTGGAAGAAGTTCTGGCATATGGCCAACTGGGAAGGAACTAGGCCATTTCCTAACCGATTATGATGGGATTGTATATAATGGTCGGAAATGAGATTTTTATATGATTTAAATATTATGTATTAATTTAACTTTAATACACTTCATGCTACGTGAGTTCAAACTTTCTTCTAACGTTCACCAGAAATATCGATGTACCATGTAGGCCATTGCCTTCAAAAACATTGTGTTGAATTCACGTCCTATGTCCGTACACGTGGTACAGACACCCATTTTTTTTATAGCTACTTCCGGGGTACTGTAAGGCAGTCATCTTGGGCCTATTTTTTCATCTTATCCATCAACGATGTCGATTTCATGATCAACAACTCGTCAATTTCCATGTATCGAATAATTTTTGAACCCTAATGTTCCCCCTGCTCGAATATGCTAGTCAGGTTTGGTCCCCATATCATGAAGTGCACATACGAAGATTTGAAGCGGTATAACGTAGATTTTTGCGCTTTTCTCTAAGCGGGTGATCTTGGGTGGACGTTTACAATTTGCCTCCTTATCTCGACCGCTTGAAGCTTATTAACTTAAAGCCACTAAGTAAGCGAAGCTGCCCAGTAAACCCTAAGTCATATATTATTTTTTGTTTTATCATATATCGGTCCTAAGTTAGTCAATTTGGAGGTTTGACATCACAATTCGATCACCAGGTTGACCACTACCTAGCAAAACATCATAAATTAGATTTTCGTGTGACACGTCAAGTCATAAGGAATCATACATTGATTTGTTTTATGTCTATATAAAAATTAGAATTTTAGATTCGAATACCATTATTCAAAAAATATTACGAACGTCACAAAGTGGTCATTGCACTGGTTGGTATAATTTTAAAAGTCGTATATTGGTTTTGTTCTTGATACATAGTCATAGTGAATCATATATCTATCAACTTTTTGAATTATAAACAATTAATTTTATTTATTAATTTATTTTGTTTATGTATCTAATATGTGATCAGAATATGGTTTATTGTAATTTAATGTCCTAGAATTTTAAATTTGATTATTCACTATATTTGTAACATTTCACACTTGAAAAAATGGATAAATCTCAAAACAAATATTTTAATTGGAAAAAATTAAAACAAAGTGATCGAAGACACTTCAGAAAATTATCTGCGTTAAAATTGAAAATATTCATTCATGTTAATCAAAATCAGAGTCAAAAGCAATTCAATTTGGAAAGTGAAATCTCGTCAAACCATCTTCCTACAACATCGGGGTTAAGTAAAATGTCTAATCAGCCAACATCAATACAATTAATTAATGACTTTGGCCATGTGAATAATCACACGAATTTTTCTAATGGTGATTGTGGCAGCGATAGCACGATTAGTGATGCATATAGCACAACTTGTTACAATAGTTATTTTAATTCAAATGAAAGTATTACAGACGATGGACTTAAAAATACCGATACCAATAACGTCTTCTCTAATTCATTCGTCAGTACTGAAGAATATATACCGCTGAATGAATTTTTGGAATCCAGGCGACACATCAATATAATATAAACCAAGCTGCATTAAAGCTTTTGATAAATTAGATAAATACAAAGTTTCAAACAAAACTTCAAAGCGACCCAAGAACTTTAATGCAAACTCCTCGTAACACAGGCCAAAGGTTCATCAAAATATAAGGTGGGGAATATTGGCATCAGGGACTTAGGAATGTTTAAGATCATACTTTATAAATCTTAACCCGTTGGTGCAAATGACCGCTATAACCGTTGAATTTTTGGTAATATGTCGGCAAATGATGGCTATAGCCGTCCTGCATGTTTTAATTAATAAAAAAGTGACATCATTCGTACGAAGTGTACTAATGCATTTATTTGTTAATTATTCAATAATACATCGAAGATAAAATAGATGTAACATTCATACTGTTAAAGTTAGCCGAAAGTTTCCAGCCGAAAGATAATGCAGATTGTGTCTTGAATACAGCAAAAATCAGTCATAAACTAGAATTTAGGATGAATTTAGGATCGGGTTATATCCTTTGGGTGAAGGAGAAATTATTTCTGTTTATAGGAATTTAAAAATCGATAGGAGCGAAAGTATAAAGAGAGTTTAATTTTCTGTTGAAACAGTCAAGACACTATCTGCATTATCTTTCGGCTGGCAACTTTCGGCTAACTTTAACAAGGTGTAACATTCCAGATAACATTTCAATTGTTTTTTGTTGTTTTGATTTTTCATATTTAACAATTCGATAAATTTCCGCCTACAGAGACAAAAGGCGGCTATAGCCGTCCAACCATCGTTCGCACAAATGACGGCTATAGCCGTCGAGAGTTTTCATGGAAAAATTGCGAGAAACTGTGATAATTTTCATTTCCAAATATAAAAATAAAGCTCAATTTCATATGGCAGTACTAAACCATTGAAAACAAAAAAGTGTGTTTCTGATCACGGTCGTCAGTTTAAAAGTGTGCGGCAACGGGTTAAAGATACTATTTCGATATCTACCCATTGGATTACCCATTTCTTAATGTCTCTATTACACCAAGAAAAATGTACTGTCAGTAAAAAATACTGAAACACCAAAAAAAGAAAACATGATATAAAATTGCATTGGAGTGAAGAAGACAAATGTTTTTTTTTTATTGTTATTGCAAGATTTTATAGCTAAATTTTGACAGATACAAAACAAAAAACATAACCAAATAAATTTATTTTTTGATGTGGCATGTTGTATGTGTTGACAATTTTAAAATTAGTGGTTTTTAAAACAAAATACAATGAATATTAATAAAATTAAAATGAATACACTTAAATGTGATATTCTAAATATTGTATTCACCAGCAGCGATGGAGAGGAGGAAATTAATATTCCTCGTAAAAAAAGAAAATGTTTGGTACGACCGTACTAAAATTGTGTTCCACTTTTTTTGCTCACTTTGAAAAATAATATAATCAAAAATGACAGAAAAGAGCGTTATACCATAATTAACTATAAAAAATTTGATGATACATGTGTGATAAAAATATTTTCCATCGCTACACAATATTTCTTCATATGTATTGAAATGTTGCCATAAAAAGTACTCTCGATACATATTTTTTAAAATTATTATGGCAACATCACAAACACATACACAAATATTTTGTCAGGAAATGTTACTGATTTTGTTTTTTGTTTCATTCTAGTATAAAGAATATCTATATTTTTATCTCGTTTCGTTTTTACTGACCGTAAAACTGTTTTGGTGTAATAGAGGCATAAAGCACAACAGCAGAGTTTTGACGATTCTTTTTAATATTTATGAAATACCAGAATTTGAACCTGTGGTACTCGAGATATTTAATGGTACAATAGAACCAAAAAAAAATGAAGAATTTTTATCGCTATTTATAGACGAAATCATTCCAATTATAGAGAATGGAATAGAATAAATAATAATAAACTCACAGGAAAAATACGTTGTTTCATATGTGACATGCCGGCACGCCCATTTATAAAAGGAACATCTTATTTCAATGGAAAACATGGATGCTTAAAGTGTAACAGTGGAAGTGTAACAATCACACTCATTCTTCAAACACAACAATTTGTCTCAACCACCATGCTCTTCTTAGGACAGATTAAGAATGTATGGCTTACATCATAACAGTTATACAACAAAAGTACCCGAAGGACCTATTTGTCGAACTAAAGTGGAACAAATCACAACTCCATTACTACGAATTCAATCATTGGATATGATAAAAGATTTTATCGTTGGCGATGGCCTACATATTTTACATCTGGGACTAGTAAAACGATATTTAGTGGGGTTTAAGGAAGGCCGCTTAGAATACGGTACGAGATGGGACATCCATCCGCACATCCATCAACAAATTGAGACCACCCATTTTCCACAACCCAGGTATTTGGGACAACTGTGAGTTATGGTTTATTGTTGTCTACCGTTTGAATGATAGAATAAACCATTTATATTGCTCAATATATTTATATTTTATTAAAATTGTCTATTAATATTTTTAATTAAAATTTAACAATATTTTTCTACTAAACGCCAATACAATTTTGATTGCAATGAGTTTTGAGGTTAAAACTTGACAATTAACTTGCACGTTGATTCCCTTTTTGTGTCATATATTCTCTTTATATTGATCATAAAAACCAACTAATCACCATTCAATATATGGATCTCCCTCTAACACATTGCATTTGATTACTAAATATTTTCTTTTTCTATAGTAACATATTGGTCATATTATAACATTATATAGATCATATTAAAATGATTATCATATTATGTATTACAAAAAAAATCTATTATAACATAGAGCATGAGTAGCTTTAATGGTTACTGTGCTATATGAGATTCCGCAAAAATGAAAGAGTTCGAATCCTAGTTGCAGTCATCTTGTGAAAGTAAGTAAATAGTCATTATAAATTAATTACAAATAAAACAGATTTAAGATATGTGCGTATTGGTTAAATAAAACTGTATAAGGTTAAAAAATATATGTAAGTCGGAAGGCTCTGGGGATGTGTTAACAAATAAAATTTTTACAATTATATTTTATGTATTTTAAAGTCATATTTAGATCATTTATAAGATCGAAATAATACTTATGTTTCGGTAGCATATATAGACCGATTGAAGTAACCTGCAAGTAAAAATAAAACACTAATTGGTCTGCACACTGTATTTATTATAAAACGAAGGAAGAATAAATACTCCAGCTGGATGTCCAACTTTATCGTTGTGTATCTGTAATTAAAAATCATGTATTATTATTATTGTTGTAGAAATGTATGTAATTTAATTAT
This sequence comes from Nephrotoma appendiculata, assembly GCA_947310385.1. NCBI lineage: Eukaryota > Metazoa > Arthropoda > Insecta > Diptera > Tipulidae > Nephrotoma > Nephrotoma appendiculata. The sequence goes on from OX371223.1 coordinate 145,793,345, forward strand.
ACTTAGCTTAATTTTGTTGATTATGTCATTTATGTGAAATAGAAATTATCAATTAATTAAATTAATTATTATAAAAGGAAAAAATAATTGTACTTACCAAATCAAAACAAATGGCAAATTATTGACGTTTCTTAAATTATTTGTATTCAATATTTTTTCTTATAACTAGTGCCATCTGTATAAATTGATTATAACTTAAAATTGTTATACTTTAAAATTTTCTGTTCTAAATTATTATAGCAATTACATTAAGCGTTTAGAAAAATATTGTCAGTTCAGTTGCCAAATGTACGTTGTCGAGTGAAGCCAAAAAATAAATAAAATAAAAAGAAAGTAAAAATAATAAAAATTATTTTATAAAAAAAAATACAGAAAAAGTGTGTTTAGCGAATGCTTGGTTCCAGTCCATTGGAGATTTTTGTAAAGCAGCAATAGCATTCGCAGCCCCAAAACAACTTATACCATATCTTTGATGTAAAAGTGTGATATGACCTGTCTTAAATTGATCATTAATTTGTCACAATAAAACTCATATCAGTCATAACAAGGTTGATTTAAAGTTTCTAGACATTTAAGAAGTCATACGGACGTTAATATGATTCTTGTACAACCATAGTATGACCGCATTTTGATCACACGAACATAATGAACTAGTAAATTATGATGTTTATATGATTTTGTTATATGACTACACATTAAAAACAAATCATATAAACTTATATATGGTCGATTTATTCACTTCTTATATGATTTGTGGTTTCCTGGGTGATTGGTACCAACAAATGGCTCTTTATAAAGGCATAGGGATAGCACAAGTTTCCTTTCAGATTGTGGTTTCAGATTTGGATAGAATTCTCGGTTTTCACCGTGGATATCATGTGGCATGGAGCGCAAGACTGTTTGGGTTTAGGTCAATTTTAGTAACACAAATTTTCACTCGGCCCGTTAAAAATATTAATTGCTGATCGTATACCCGTATGACTTTTTTATCTGGGTTCAAGCCAATTTTGCTTCCCTCAATTTTAAATTAATCATTTTCTCATCCGTATATGCTACTTACTTCTGTTATTAAAAAAAATAAATTGACAAAAAAAAAATAATAACAAATTAGAGAGCTGATACGTTCCAACCTTTTCCTTATAATATTTCGCGTACGAGAAAAATATGCAAATTTAATTTCCATCTTCGTGTTACTTTATAATTCAGAAGATTCTTCCTGTTTTTTTTTTATTTTTCGTATATCATATTTGCCTAACATCATTAAATCATTGCACAAGCGAGTCGAGCAACAAAAAATTTTAAATTATCACAAATCTTATTACATTTTCCATTTCATTTTTCTCCATGTATACCATCAGCATATTCTGTTCGCGCACCGAAAATAAAGTATAATTTTCATTATATCTGACGACAAGTAACAAAAAAAAACCGTGGAAATGAAAAATTTGAAAATGAAAATAAACAGGTAAAAATGATAATCAAATGTTAAATTCATTTAGAGCCATAATCGTACATCCATACCACGCGCAAAACATATCGTTGGGACGATGTGTGGAGATTTGACAATAAGGGGACAATATTGTGAAAGGCTGAATGAATATGTCACATACTCGTACAGATTTGTACACGTATACACCGCATATATGTACAACCCGGTAGGGTAGGTATGCGTATTTCACTTTTTTATTGTTTGGTTAAATACCGCAATGCTCTGTGTATATTGTTCTGCTCGTCAAGATTCTGATAAATTTTTATTTTGTGCTCGAATGATCATTTTTCAACAATGACACATGTATAATAGAAAAATTTTCCTCCTCTGCACACTTGTATTGATTTTCCCCTGGTTTCCTTATAGATACGTACGGATTTTCTTGCGGCTTAATGGTATATTGGGTTTTTATTGGATAAGAATGTAATTTTCGAGAGATACAAAATTTTTGTAAACGTACAAACATCAGTTAACGAGGTTATCAGCCTGTTCTAGTGATTAGAATATACATTAATAAAATTTTGTGAAGGTACGCGTAGGAATGTTATACTTTTATACTCCTCCTTATGTGGGTATTTTTGGAATGTTACTGATGAATTTAGGGAATATAAAAATTTGTACTTCAATTAAATTTACCAGAGTTTGTTCAAATTAAAATGGTTTTAAATTAATCAATATGAAAATTAGTTTATAAGGTAATACCAGAGATATGGATTCCTTATCTCTGGTAATACTTAAAAGAATGCTGGCAATGAAATTTATAACGAGGCTTGTAATGGATTAAATATAAATGCAGGAAATGTCCAGTAAGGATGATTGTTTTGCTACTAACCGCTAGGGGCGTCATCGTTTTGCAATAGTGTTACGTGTTTGCCTTGTCACTCAAGGTTCGAATCACTGGATTGTGAATAAATACAACTGCTTCAATTTGAACTAACACAAATTTATTTACACAACACAATAATTACACAACACAAAAGTAACAATTAATTATTACAATTATAACACACTTTTTAATTATCACTTTAATAATCGCTTTAATAATCACTTTAATAATCTTTCTATTTAACATTCACTGTATCACGTTTAAAATAAGACTCAGCATTCCACGTCAACGCGCGCCTTTATATACCAAAATATCTGTTTCTAGAATAATCTAAAATGCGCATCAATAATCAAGTAAATATGTTAGTATACAAATGACGCCTAAATGTTGACTCAAATCATAAATACAATTGAACAATTATTGAATAACTTATTTTATTAAGTTCTAGGTGTCACCGAAACACTACCCCCTACCTAAGCTAGTTCGTCCCGAACAGGATCCAGATCACCTTCTCTGTAGAGCGGCAAACGTTCTAAATGCACCACCTTTGGTTTACCTTTCCGTCCTTTCTGTATGCGATAAACCACGTCGTTCAACTTTTTAATGACAGTGTAAGGTCCTTCCCATGTGGGTTGCAACTTCGGTGATAATCCCTTCTGCCGTTGCGGGTTGTGAAGCCATACCAATTGCCCTTCTTCGAAGCCTTGATTATTTGCTCGTATGTCATATCGAGCTTTCATGCGATCACTTGATATCCGAATTTTCTCCCGTACAAATTGATGTGTTTCATTAAGTTCCTCTTTCATTCGGTCGACGTAATCCTGTCCGCATAGAGCTGCTGATGGAACAGCCTCAAACTTTAAATCTCCTGGTAATCGCAGATTGTTCCCAAATATGGTTTTAGCTGGTGTCACTCCTGTTGTGTCATGTACCGCTGATCGGTAGGCCATCAGGAACATTGGTATATGTCGATCCCAGTTACGTTGGTTCCTTTCCACAACCTTTGCTAGATATTCCTCCAATGTGCCATTGAATCTTTCCACCATACCGTCCGACTGTGGGTGTAAAGGCGTCGTTCTTGTTTTATTGATTCCAAGCATCTGACATATCTCCTGAAATACCACCGATTTGAAATTCCTTCCTTGATCCGTGTGAATTTCCATCGGTACACCAAATCTGCTGATCCAATTGTTAACCACGGCATCAGCTATTGTTGTTGTCTCCTGATTGGGTATGGGGTACACCTCCGGCCATTTGCTAAAATAATCCATTATTACTAGCACATATTTATTTCCGCTCTCAGTGGTCGGAAATGGCCTCGCCACGTCCATTGCAATTCTCTCAAATGGTGCCCCGACATTATATTGTTTCATGGTTCCACGGCTTTTTCGTGCTGGTCCCTTCACTGCCGCACATTGGTCACATCTTCGACACCATTCTACTACTGACTGTCTACATCCGGACCAGTAGAAACGTTGGCGAATTTTGGCTAATGTTTTATTAATCCCTAGGTGACCTCCACTTGCTCCTCCGTGATACTCCTTGAGGATTTCCGCTATCCGATCTTTTGGCACCACTACCAACAATTGTTTTACTTTACCATCCGTGCTTTCCCACTTTCGTTTTAAACATCCATTTTCTATGTGGAGGCTATCCCATTGAGCCCAATATGCTTTTACAATGGGAGTTTTATCGGCTATCTCACTCCATGTGGGCCGGTGTTCCTTTTCCTTATGTTCCATGATGAATGACAGGTCAGCATCCCGTAATTGCTCCTTCTTGATCATTTCATCAGTCCATTCCTCATCAGATAGCACTTGCATAAGCCGAATATCGATGATGTTTTCCTTACCCTCCACACGACCACAATGCTTGCATTCCACGGGACATGGCCTTCTTGATAATGCGTCGGCATTTCCATGTGCGGTTCCCTTCCGATGTTCAATTTGGAAATCGTAGCTTTGCAAACGTTCGATCCAACGTGCTACTTGTCCCTCTGGATTTTTGAATTGTAACAACCAGCGCAAAGCTCCATGATCCGTCCGTAGAAGAAATTTTTGGCCATAGAGGTACTTATGGAAGTGCTTAACACATTCCACTATAGCCAACAACTCTTTCCGTGTAACACAATAATTCCGTTCCGGTTTTGATAACATCTTGGAGTAATATGCAATAACTCGCTCCTCACCATTTGTTGCCTGTGATAATACTCCTCCTATACCGTCATTACTTGCATCGGTGTCCAAAATGAATTTAATGTTGGGTATAGGGTATGCGAGGATTGGTGCTTCGCATAATCGACGTCTTAGTTCCACAAATGCTTCTTCCTGTTCATCCTTCCATTCGAATGCCTTGTTCTTCCTGGTTAACTCGTGTAAACTCTTTGCAATATTGGCGAATCCTGGCACGAATCGTCTATAATAGGTGCACAATCCAAGGAAGCTCCGTAATTCATGTAAGTTTTTAGGTCGTGGCCATTCCTTCGCCGCTGCGATCTTGTCTTCATCGGTATGGATTCCATTGGTTGTTACCTTATGACCCAAATATTTTACTTCCGTTCTAAATAGTTTGCATTTCTTTGGGCTTAGCTTCAATCCGGCCGCTTGTATCCGATCCAAAACCTCCGCCAAATTCCTTAAATGCTCGTCGAAATCCTTGCCCATAACGATGATGTCGTCCAAATATACGAGGCACGTCCTCCAATGTAATCCCTTTAGCACGCGCTCCATTAGCCGTTCAAAAATCGCTGGGGCGTTACATAATCCGAATGGCATAACGTTAAATTGCCATAATCCGTTACCCACACTGAATGCCGTTTTCTCGCGATCTTCTTCCTGGACTTCCACTTGCCAATAGCCGCTTTGCAGATCTAATGTTGAAAATATTCGAGCACCCGATAATGTGTCTAACGTGTCATCGATCCTTGGCAATGGGTAACTATCCTTTTTCGTCACAGCATTTAATTTTCGGTAATCCACGCAGAATCTCATGCTACCATCCTTTTTCTCTACTAACACCACTGGTGAACTCCATGGACTGCTTGATGTTTCGATTACCCCTGCTGCTAGCATATCTTTTACCATTCGATCCACTTCTCCTTGCTTTGCCAATGGTAATCTCCTGGGTGGTTGGCGAATCGGCATTTCTGCTCCTGTATCTATTCGATGTTTTACCATTGTAGTTCTCCCATTATTGTCCGGTGTACTGCAGAATATTGGCATGTACCGCTCGAGCAATTGTTTTGCCATATTTTTCTGTTCGTTGGTAAGATCTTCGGTCCATTTCTCCATGAATTGTTCTACAACTTCTTTCTGCCCTTGCGAGTTACTCGTATTAATCGGATTTTTCTGCTCGCACTTCACTTTCGCAGATATTTCTTCACATTTTCCGATTATTGTCCCTTTCTTGATGGTTTTCGTCTTATCCGAGAGATTTAGAGTCCTAATTGGTACTCTATTATCGCTGTCTGGTTTCACTAGGACTTTCCCGATCATAATTTCTCTGGCTCCGCTCTCCGCTTCATTGGCTTCAACAACCCACAAACTGGGTGACCCAGAATCTCCATCCAGTCTTGCCCATACTACTGTTTCCGAGTTCGGTGGCAACTTCTCCCGATGATCCATTATAATTTGCCTGCTCGTTTCTCCTATAGCGGCGCTAACGTGAAGTGGCAACTCGATATTATCGTAGGTTAATACACCCCGTCCAACATCCACCACGAAGCCATTCGTTCTCATGAAGTCCATCCCCAAGATGACTTCGTCTACAATATCTGCAACCAGCACCTCGTGTTGAAAGTAATTTCGCCCAATCCTTATTTTTACGAGCTTTTTCCCTTTTATTGCTGAATTTTCTCCAGTCGCCGTTCGTAACTTCATTCCATTAGCTGGTTCCATAACTCCATCGATAATATCCTCACGAACAATCGTATGAGTTGCTCCCGTATCCAGCGTGATCATGCATTTCTTCCCATCAATATCGGCTTCAATTGTTAAGCTATCACCGCTCCTTGCTATTCTCGAAACATGGATGGAGGTTATGGGGCAATCGGTTGTGGGAGTCAGCTTCTGCCCCTTCAAGCTGATTCTTTTTAGTTTAACGACTCCACTGTCGTCTGACGCTCCTTTCTGGATTCTATCTGCTCTTCGTTTGGTCTACGCTTCATAGGAGATGGCGACCTTGCTCGTTTCTTCTTAATCTCCCAACAGTCCCGTGAGATGTGGCCCATTCTATCACATACCCAGCATTTAATCCTGCCACTTCCATCTCTGAACCTTGGCGTAGCCCGTGCGGTGTCTAAACTGGAATCAATCTCCACTCGACGAATTTTCATTGCTGGTTTGATGATGGTTTGCGCAGTTTCGTTTGTTAACGCACAAGCGATGGTTTCCGTAAAAGTTGCCTTAGGTGACAACATCACCGCTCTGCGCGTCTCAGGATCTCGAATACCAATGAATGCATCCATTTTAATTCGCTCCATGTAATCGGCCGACATATTTGAATGTACTAAATGCGCGAGCCGCTCAATTGCCGATGAAAATTCCTGTAGCGATTCTCCTGCTCTTTGGTATCGACCCTTCAATTCCATGCGATAGATTTCTCGTTTGTGGTCACTTCCGTATTTTCGATCCAACGCCTTCATAATTCCCATGTAAACGTTCCGTTCCTGCTCGGGAATGATTTGTAGTGTTTCTGCCGCTTCGCCTTTAAGAGCCACAATTAACGCTGCAACACATTGTTCTTCAGTCCACTGATTTTGCTTAATGGCCGTTTCGAATTGGAACTTAAAAATACTGAAGGATGTTGTTCCATCAAATGTTGGTGGTTTTATCTTAACTGCATTAACCGTCTGAATCACTTGCTGTGTCGTTCCATTCGCCTTGACATCTTTGAGCTCCTTCTCGAGACGTTTAAAATCTTGTTCAACCGACTCAAATTTTTGTTGAACCGTCCCTTTAACATTTTGAATTTCTGCGTGTACTTCTGTTTGCAGTTTTTCCACTTTACCGTGTAGTGTAGAAGATAACTCCAGAAACCTCTCGTCCATTTTCTTTTGGCCATCTTCTATTTGGTTTTTAATGTCCTGGTTCGATTGTTTAATGTCCGCCCCTTGTTGCTCCATCTGCTGTTTCATTTCCTGGTTCAATTGTTTAATGTCCGCCCCTTGTTGCTCCACCTGCTGTTTCATTTCCTGGTTCAATTGTTTAATGTCCGCCCCTTGTTGCTCCGCCTGCTGTTTCATGTCCTGGTTCGACAATTTCATTTGTTGTTTAATGTCCGCTCCTTGTTGCTCCATCTGTTGTTTCATTCCCTCGTTCGATTGTTTTATTCCCTCCAACTGTTGTCCCATCATTTGATTCATAGCAGCCATCAACTGCGAAAAATCGAAACTTCCAGATGGGTTTTGCGTTGTTTCGACCACCGTTTGTACGTCCTTTTGTTTCTTATCCATACTGATCTCATCCGTTTTTTCCTCCTCGAAATCATACACGTCTGGATCTAAACCTTCCTTCTCCATGGCCTCACGTAGTCGCTCCACCAAACTAGCTTTTGTGCCTTCACTGGCCAAACCTCGCCGTGTCAGTTGCTCCTTTAATTGCGCAAGCTTTAGTCCGTAGGGAATCATTTTCCTTATTATTCACAATCCCACCGCTGTCACCAATTGTTACGATTTTGCCTTGTCAATCAAGGTTCGAATCACTGGATTGTGAATAAATACACTGCTTCAATTTTAACTCACACAATTTTATTTACACAACACAATTTATTATACAACACAATTTTCACAATTAATTATTATAATTATAACACACTTTTTAATTATCACTTTAATAATCGCTTTAATAATCACTTTAATAATCTTTCTATTTAACCTTCACTGTATCACGTTTAAAATAAAACTCAGCATTCCACGTCAACGCGCGCCTTTATATACCAAAATATTTGTTTCTAGAATAATCCTAAATGCGCAGCAAATATGTTAGTATAGAAATACGCCTAAATGTTGAGCATAAAATATAAATGGATTTGAACAACAATTAATGAAATTAACTTATTCTATTCTATTCTAGGTGTCACCGTAACAATATGTTGTTTTGATCGAGCATTTTATTGTCGCAGAGAAAGTAACCGAATGGTTATATTGTTACGGTGATACCTAGAATAGAATAGAATAAGTTAATTTCATTAATTGTTGTTCAAATCCATTTATATTTTATGCTCAACATTTAGGCGTATTTCTATACTAACATATTTGCTGCGCATTTAGGATTATTCTAGAAACAAATATTTTGGTATATAAAGGCGCGCGTTGACGTGGAATGCTGAGTTTTATTTTAAACGTGATACAGTGAAGGTTAAATAGAAAGATTATTAAAGTGATTATTAAAGCGATTATTAAAGTGATAATTAAAAAGTGTGTTATAATTATAATAATTAATTGTGAAAATTGTGTTGTATAATAAATTGTGTTGTGTAAATAAAATTGTGTGAGTTAAAATTGAAGCAGTGTATTTATTCACAATCCAGTGATTCGAACCTTGATTGACAAGGCAAAATCGTAACAATTGGTGACAGCGGTGGGATTGTGAATAATAAGGAAAATGATTCTCTACGGACTAAAGCTTGCGCAATTAAAGGAGCAACTGACACGGCGAGGTTTGGCCAGTGAAGGCACAAAAGCTAGTTTGGTGGAGCGACAACGTGAGGCCATGGAGAAAGAAGGTTTAGATCCAGACGTGCATGATTTCGAGGAGGAAAAAACGGATGAGATCAGTATGGATAAGAAACAAAAGGACGTACAAACGGTGGTCGAAACAACGCAAAACCCATCTGGAAGTTTCGATTTTTCGCAGTTGATGGCTGCTATGAATCAAATGATGGGACAACAGTTGGAGGGAATAAAACAATCGAACGAGGGAATGAAACAACAGATGAAGCAACAAGGAGCGGACATTAAACATCAAATGAAATTGTCGAACCAGGACATGAAACAGCAGGTGGAGCAACAAGGGGCGGACATTAAACAATCGAACCAGGACATTAAAAACCAAATAGAAGATGGCCAAAAGAAAATGGACGAGAGGTTTCTGGAGTTATCTTCTACACTACACGGTAAAGTGGAAAAACTGCAAACAGAAGTACACGCAGAAATTCAAAATGTTAAAGGGACGGTTCAACAAAAATTTGAGTCGGTTGAACAAGATTTTAAACGTCTCGAGAAGGAGCTCAAAGATGTCAAGGCGAATGGAACGACACAGCAAGTGATTCAGACGGTTAATGCAGTTAAGATAAAACCACCAACATTTGATGGAACAACATCCTTCAGTATTTTTAAGTTCCAATTCGAAACGGCCATTAAGCAAAATCAGTGGACTGAAGAACAATGTGTTGCAGCGTTAATTGTGGCTCTTAAAGGCGAAGCGGCGGAAACACTACAAATCATTCCCGAGCAGGAACGGAACGTTTACATGGGAATTATGAAGGCGTTGGATCGAAAATACGGAAGTGACCACAAACGAGAAATCTATCGCATGGAATTGAAGGGTCGATACCAAAGAGCAGGAGAATCGCTACAGGAATTTTCATCGGCAATTGAGCGGCTCGCGCATTTAGTACATTCAAATATGTCGGCCGATTACATGGAGCGAATTAAAATGGATGCATTCATTGACGGTATTCGAGATCCTGAGACGCGCAGAGCGGTGATGTTGTCACCTAAGGCAACTTTTACGGAAACCATCGCTTGTGCGTTAACAAACGAAACTGCGCAAACCATCATCAAACCAGCAATGAAAATTCGTCGAGTGGAGATTGATTCCAGTTTAGACACCGCACGGGCTACGCCAAGGTTCAGAGATGGAAGTGGCAGGATTAAATGCTGGGTATGTGATAGAATGGGCCACATCTCACGGGACTGTTGGGAGATTAAGAAGAAACGAGCAAGGTCGCCATCTCCTATGAAGCGTAGACCAAACGAAGAGCAGATAGAATCCAGAAAGGAGCGTCAGACGACAGTGGAGTCGTTAAACTAAAAAGAGTCAGCTTGAAGGGGCAGAAGCTGACTCCCACAACCGATTGCCCCATAACCTCCATCCATGTTTCGAGAATAGCAAGGAGCGGTGATAGCTTAACAATTGAAGCCGATATTGATGGGAAGAAATGCATGATCACGCTGGATACGGGAGCAACTCATACGATTGTTCGTGAGGATATTATCGATGGAGTTATGGAACCAGCTAATGGAATGAAGTTACGAACGGCGACTGGAGAAAATTCAGCAATAAAAGGGATAAAGGTCGTAAAAATAAGGATTGGGCGAAATTACTTTCAACACGAGGTGCTGGTTGCAGATATTGTAGACGAAGTCATCTTGGGGATGGACTTCATGAGAACGAATGGTTTCGTGGTGGATGTTGGACGGGGTGTATTAACCTACGATAATATCGAGTTGCCACTTCACGTTAGCGCCGCTATAGGAGAAACGAGCAGGCAAATTATAATGGATCATCGGGAGAAGTTGCCACCGAACTCGGAAACAGTAGTATGGGCAAGATTGGATGGAGATTCTGGGTCACCCAGGTTGTGGGTTGTTGAAGCCAATGAAGCGGAGAGCGGAGCCAGAGAAATTATGATCGGGAAAGTCCTAGTGAAACCAGACAGCGATAATAGAGTATCAATTAGGACTCTAAATCTCTCGGATAAGACGAAAACCATCAAGAAAGGGACAATAATCGGAAAATGTGAAGAAATATCTGCGATATTGAAGTGCGAGCAGAAAAATCCGATTAATACGAGTAACTCGCAAGGGCAGAAAGAAGTTGTAGAACAATTCATGGAGAAATGGACCGAAGATCTTACCAACGAACAGAAAAATATGGCAAAACAATTGCTCGAGCGGTACATGCCAATATTCTGCAGTACACCGGACAATAATGGGAGAACTACAATGGTAAAACATCGAATAGATACAGGAGCAGAAATGCCGATTCGCCAACCACCCAGGAGATTACCATTGGCAAAGCAAGGAGAAGTGGATCAAATGGTAAAAGATATGCAAGCAGCAGGGGTAATCGAAACATCAAGCAGTCCATGGAGTTCACCAGTGGTGTTAGTCGAGAAAAAGGATGGTAGCATGAGATTCTGCGTGGATTACCGAAAATTAAATGCTGTGACGAAAAAGGATAGTTACCCATTGCCAAGGATCGATGACACGTTAGACACATTATCGGGTGCTCGAATATTTTCGACATTAGATCTGCAAAGCGGCTATTGGCAAGTGGAAGTCCAGGAAGAAGATCGCGAGAAAACGGCATTCAGTGTGGGTAACGGATTATGGCAATTTAACGTTATGCCATTCGGATTATGTAATGCCCCAGCGACTTTTGAACGGCTAATGGAGCGCGTGCTAAAGGGATTACATTGGAGGACGTGCCTCGTATATTTGGACGACATCATCGTTATGGGCAAGGATTTCGACGAGCATTTAAGGAATTTGGCGGAGGTTTTGGATCGGATACAAGCGGCCGGATTGAAGCTAAGCCCAAAGAAATGCAAACTATTTAGAACGGAAGTAAAATATTTGGGTCATAAGGTAACAACCAATGGAATCCATACCGATGAAGACAAGATCGCAGCGGTGAAGGAATGGCCACGACCTAAAAACTTACATGAATTACGGAGCTTCCTTGGATTGTGCACCTATTATAGACGATTCGTGCCAGGATTCGCCAATATTGCAAAGAGTTTACACGAGTTAACCAGGAAGAACAAGGCATTCGAATGGAAGGATGAACAGGAAGAAGCATTTGTGGAACTAAGACGTCGATTATGCGAAGCACCAATCCTCGCATACCCTATACCCAACATTAAATTCATTTTGGACACCGATGCAAGTAATGACGGTATAGGAGGAGTATTATCACAGGCAACAAATGGTGAGGAGCGAGTTATTGCATATTACTCCAAGATGTTATCAAAACCGGAACGGAATTATTGTGTTACACGGAAAGAGTTGTTGGCTATAGTGGAATGTGTTAAGCACTTCCATAAGTACCTCTATGGCCAAAAATTTCTTCTACGGACGGATCATGGAGCTTTGCGCTGGTTGTTACAATTCAAAAATCCAGAGGGACAAGTAGCACGTTGGATCGAACGTTTGCAAAGCTACGATTTCCAAATTGAACATCGGAAGGGAACCGCACATGGAAATGCCGACGCATTATCAAGAAGGCCATGTCCCGTGGAATGCAAGCATTGTGGTCGTGTGGAGGGTAAGGAAAACATCATCGATATTCGGCTTATGCAAGTGCTACCTGATGAGGAATGGACTGATGAAATGATCAAGAAGGAGCAATTACGGGATGCTGACCTGTCATTCATCATGAAATATAAGGAAGAGGAACACCGGCCCACATGGAGTGAGATAGCTGACAAAGCTCCCATTGTAAAAGCATATTGGGCTCAATGGGATAGCCTCCACATAGAAAATGGATGTTTAAAACGAAAGTGGGAAAGCACGGATGGTAAAGTAAAACAATAGTTGGTAGTGGTGCCAAAAGATCGGATAGCGGAAATCCTCAAGGAGTATCACGGAGGAGCAAGTGGAGGTCACCTAGGGATTAATAAAACATTAGCCAAAATTCGCCAACGTTTCTACTGGTCCGGATGTAGACAGTCAGTAGTAGAATGGTGTCGAAGATGTGACCAATGTGCGGCAGTGAAGGGACCAGCACGAAAAAGCCGTGGAACCATGAAACAATATAATGTCGGGGCACCATTTGAGAGAATTGCAATGGACGTGGAGGGGTCATTTCCGACCACTGAGAGCGGAAATAAATATGTGCTAGTAATAATGGATTATTTCAGCAAATGGCCGGAGGTGTACCCCATACCCAATCAGGAGACAACAACAATAGCTGATGCCGTGGTTAACAATTGGATTAGCAGATTTGGTGTACCTATGGAAATTCACACGGATCAAGGAAGGAATTTCGAATCGGTGGTATTTCAGGAGATATGTCAGATGCTTGGAATCAATAAAACAAGAACGACGCCTTTACACCCACAATCGGACGGTATGGTGGAAAGATTCAATGGCACATTGGAGGAATATCTAGCAAAGGTTGTGGAAAGGAACCAACGTAACTGGGATCGACATATACCGATGTTCCTGATGGCCTACCGATCAGCGGTACATGACACAACAGGGGTGACACCAGCTAAAACCATATTTGGGAACAATCTGCGATTACCGGGAGATTTAAAATTTGGGGCTGTTCCATCAGCAGCTCTATGCGGACAGGATTATGTCGACCGAATGAAAGAGGAACTCAATGAAATACATCAATTTGTACGGGAGAAAATTCGGATAACAAGTGATCGAATGAAAGCTCGATATGACATACGAGCAAATAATCAAGGCTTCGAGGAAGGGCAATTGGTATGGCTTCACAACCCGCAACGGCAGAAGGGATTATCACCGAAGTTGCAACCCACATGGGAAGGCCCTTACACTGTCATTAAAAGGTTGAACGACGTGGTTTATCGCATACAGAAAGGACGGAAAGGTAAACCAAAGGTGGTGCATTTGGAGCGTTTGGCGCTCTACAGAGGAGGTGATCTGGATCCTGTTCGGGACGAACAGGCTTAGGTGGGGGGTAGTGTTACGGTGATACCTAGAATAGAATAGAATAAGTTAATTTCATTATTTGTTGTTCAAATCCATTTATATTTTATGCTCAACATTTAGGCGTATTTCTATACTAACATATTTGCTGCGCATTTAGGATTATTCTAGAAACAAATATTTTGGTATATAAAGGCGCGCGTTGACGTGGAATGCTGAGTTTTATTTTAAACGTGATACAGTGAAGGTTAAATAGAAAGATTATTAAAGTGATTATTAAAGCGATTATTAAAGTGATAATTAAAAAGTGTGTTATATTTGTAATAATTAATTGTTAATTTTATGTTGTATAATTATTGTGTTGTGTAAATAAATTTGTGTTAGTTCAAATTTGAAGCAGTTGTATTTATTCACAATTCAGTGATTCGAACCTTGAGTGACAAAGCAAAATCGTAACAATTGGTAACAGCGGTGGGATTGTGAATAATAAGGAAAATGATTCTCTACGAATTAAAGCTTGCGCAATTAAAGGAACAGCTGAAACAGCGAGGTTTGGCTAGTGAAAGCACAAAAGCTAGTTTGGTGGAGCGACTACGTGAGGCCATGGAGAAGGACGGTTTAAATCCAGATGTGTATGATTTCGAGGAGGACAACACGGATGAGATCAGTGTTTCTTAAAGGCGAAGCGGCAGAAATACTACAAATCATTCCTGAGCAGGAACGGAACGTTTCCATGGGAATTATGAAGGCGTTAGATGGAAACTACGGAAGTGACCACAAACGAGAAATCTATCGCTTGGAATTGAAGGGTCGATACCAAAAAGCAGGAGAATCGCTACAGGAATTTTCATCGACAATTGAGCGGCTCGCACACTTAGTACATTCAAATATGTCGGCCGATTACATGGAGCGAATTAAAATAGATGCATTCATTGACGGTATTTGAGATCCTGAGACGCGCAGAGCGGTGATGTTGTCACCTAAGGCAAATTTCACGGAAACCATCGCTTGTGCGTTAACAAACGAAACTGCGCAAACCATCATCAAACCAGCAATGCAAATTCGTCGAGTTGAGATTGATTCCAGAATAGACACCGCGCGGGCTACGCCAAGGTTCAGAGATGGAAGTGGCAGGATTAAATACTGGGTATGTGATATAATGGGTCACATCTCACGGGACTGTTGGGAGATTAAGAAGAAACGAGCAATCGCCATCTCCTATGAAGCGTAGACAAAACGAGGAGCAGAGAGAGACCAGAAAGGCGGGTCAGTCGACATTGGAGTCGTTAAAAAGAGTCAGTTTGAAGGAACAGAAGCTGACTCCCACAACCGATTGCCCCATAACCTCCATCCAAGTTTCGAGAGTAGAAAGAGGCGGTGACAGCTTGACAGATGAAGCCAATATTGAACATCGAAAGGGAAGCGTACATGGAAATGCCGACGCGTTATTAAGAAGGCCATGTTCCGTGGAATGCAAGCATTGTGGGCATGTGGAGGTCAAGGAAAACATCGTCGATATTCGGCTCATGCAAGCGCTACCTGAGGAACAATGGACTGATAAAATGATCAAGAAGGAGCAATTACGGGATGCTGACCTATCATTCATCATGAAACATAAGGAAAAAGAACACCGGCCGACCAGGCCAAACCAAATAGAAAAATTAAAAACCAAATAGAAGTTGGTCAAAAGAAAATGGACGAGAGGTTTCTGGAGTTATCTTCTACACTACACGGTAAAGTGGAAAAACTGCAAACAGAAGTACACGCAGAAATTCAAAATGTTAAAGGGACGGTTCAACAAAAATTTCAATCGGTTAAACAAGATTTTCAAACGGAAGTTAAACGTCTCGAGAAGGAGTTCCAAGATGTCAAGGCGAATGGAACGACACATCAAGTGATCCAGACGGTTAATGCAGTTAAGATAAAACCACCATTATTTGATGGAGCAACATCCTTCAGTATTTTTAAGTTCCAATTCGAAACGGCGATTAAGCAAAATCAGTGGACTAAAGAACAATGTGTTGCAGCGTTAATTGTGGCTCTTAAAGGCGAAGCGGCAGAAACACTACAAATCATTCCCGAGCAAGGACGGAACGTTTACATGGGAATTACGAAGGCGTTAGATCGGAAATACGGAAGTGACCACAAACGAGAAATCTATCGCATAGAGTTGAAGGGTCGATACCAAAGAGTAGGAGAATCGCTACAGGAATTTTCATCGGTAATTGAGCGGCTCGCGCATTTAGCCCATTCAAATATGTCGGCCGATTACATGGAGCGAATTAAAATAGATGCATTCATTGACGGTATTCGAGATCCTGAGACACGCAGAGCGGTGATGTTGTCACCTAAGGCAACTTTCACGAAAACCATCGCTTGTGCGTTAACAAACGAAACTGCGCAAACCATCATCAAACCAGCAATGGAAATTCGCCGAGTGGAGATTGATTCCAGAATGGACACCGAGCGGGCTGCGCCAAGGTTCAGATATGGAAGTAGCAGGATTAAATGCTGGGTATGTAATAGAATGGGTCACAATTCACGGGACTGTTGGGAGATTAAGAAGAAACGAG
Source organism: Nephrotoma appendiculata (assembly GCA_947310385.1). NCBI lineage: Eukaryota > Metazoa > Arthropoda > Insecta > Diptera > Tipulidae > Nephrotoma > Nephrotoma appendiculata. Next base: position 145,809,859 of record OX371223.1, read on the forward strand.
GAAGATTGCCATCTCCTATGAAGCGTAGACCAAACGAACAGCAGAGAGAAGCCAGAAAGGAGGGTCGGACGACATTGGAGTCGTTAAAAAGAGACAGCTTGAAGGAGCAAAAGCTGACTCCCACAATCGATTACTCCATAACCTCCATCCAAGTTTCGAGATTATAAGGAAGCGGTGCGAGCTTGACAAATGAAGCCAATATTGAACATCGAAAGGAAAGCACACAAGGAAATGCCGACGCGTTATTAAGAAGACCATGTCCCGCGGAATGCAAGAATTGTGGGCATGTGGAGATTAAGGAAAACATCATCGATATTCGGCTTATGCAAGTGCTACCTGATGAGGAATGCACTGATAAAATGATCAAGAAGGAGCAATTACGGGATGCTGACCTATCATTCATCATGAAACATAAGGAAAAGGAACACCGGCCCACATGGAGTGAGATAGCTGACAAAACTCCCATTGTAAAAGCATATTGGGCTCAATGGGATAGCCTCCACATAGAAAATGGATGTTTAAAACGAAAATGGGAAAGCACGGATGGTAAAGTAAAACAATAGTTGGTAGTGGTGCCAAAAGATCGGATAGCGGAAATCCTCAAGGAGTATCATGGAGGAGCAAGTGGAGGTCACCTAGGGATTAATAAAACATTGGCCAAGATTCGGCAACATTTCTACTGGTCCGGATGTAGACAGTCAGTAGTAGAATGGTGTCGAAGATGTGACCAATGTGCAGCAGTAAAGGGACCAGCACGAAAAAGCCGTGGAGCCATGAAACAATATAATGTCGGGGCACCATTTGAGAGAATTGCAATGGATGTGGCGGGGCCATTTCCGACCACCGAGAGCGGAAATAAATATGTGCTAGTAATAATGGATTATTTCAGCAAATGGCCGGAAGTGTACCCCATACCCAATCAGGAGACAACAACAATAGCTGATGCCGTGGTCAACAATTGGATTAGCAGATTTGGTGTACCGATGGAAATTCACACGGATCAAGGAAGGAATTTCGAAACGGTGGTATTTCAAGAGATATGTCAGATGCTTGGAATCAATAAAACAAGAACAACGCCTTTACACCCACAGTCGGACGGTATGGTGGATAGATTCAATGGCACATTGGAGGAATATCTAGCAAAGGTTGTGGAAAGGAACCAACGTAACTGGGATCGACATATACCAATGTTCCTGATGGCCTACCGATCAGCGGTACATGACACAACAGGGGTGACACCAGCTAAAACCATATTTGGGAACAATCTGCGATTACCAGGAGATTTAAAGTTTGGAGCTGTTCCATCAGCAGCTCTATGCGGACAGGATTACGTCAACCGGATGAAAGAGGAACTTAATTAAATACATCAATTTGTACGGGAGAAAATCCGAATATCAAGTGATCGAATGAAAGCTCGATATGACATACGAGCAAATAATCAAGGCTTCGAAGAAGGGCAATTGGTATGGCTTAACAACCCGCAACGGCAGAAGGGATTATCACCGAAGTTGCAACCCACATGGGAAGGACCTTACACTGTCATTAAAAAGTTGAACGACGTGGTTTATCGCATACAGAAAGGACGGAAAGGTAAACCAAAGGTGGTGCATTTAGAACGTTTGGTGCTCTACAGAGGAGGTGATCTGGATCCTGTTCGGGACGAACAGGCTTAGGTGGGGGGTAGTGTTACGGTGTTACCTAGATTAGAATAGAATAAGTTAATTTCATTAATTGCTCATTTGCATTTATAATTTATGAATTGGTTCAACATTTAGGCGTCATTTCTATACTAACATATTTGCTTGATGCGTATTTAGGATTATTCTAGAAACAAATATTTTGGTATATAAAGGCGCGCGTTGACGTGGAATGCTGAGTTTTGTTTTAAACGTGATACAATGAAGGTTAAATAGAAAGATTATTAAAGTGATTATTAAAGCGATTATTAAAGTGATAATTAAAAAGTGTGTTATAATTATAATAATTAATTGTGAATTTTGTGTTGTATAATAAATTGTGTTGTGTAAATAAATTGTGTGAGTTCAAATTTGAAGCAGTTGTATTTATTCACAATCCAGTGATTCGAACCTTGAGTGACAAGACAAAATCATAACAATATTATAAAACAGGCGCGCTGTTAAGTAAATTCAATATCCACCATGCTCTGGCTTGATGCAACCCGCGACTTAAAAACTACATTAGAACAATTCATATAGATAGCAGAAAACGTGCTATGAAGGTGTTAACACATCTCAGTACGTGCGTCTTCCGAAAGTTTACATTGAACAGTTTTTGGGCGACTTTAAAGACTGCATTTGATCCAGCTAATAAATTCCCATCTAAAATTTTAATTTTTGCATCCGTGGATTTTCGGATTCGTGATATTGCTACGTATAGTTGACCATGGCCAAACATAGGTTCCGGTAAGAATAAACCCACTTTTTTAATGTCTGTCCCTGAGACTTGTTGATGGTCATTGCAAATGACAATTTAATTGGAAATTGTCTTCGTCGTAAAATAAACGGTAAGTCTGTGTGAATCGGGGCCAACTCAATTCTGGGAATGAATACAGTTTCCTTTTCTGCACTTCCCATTGAAACGTCAGTACTTATTAAATTTTGTTTCAGCTGTCAAACAAATAATCGAGTTCCATTACAAAGATCTCGCTTTGTATTAAAATTACTTAATAGAATTATGACGGCATGGTTTCACCAAAGATTTCTGTTATTATAGAGCCATTGCAAATAAGGTGGCCCGGAATTTCAATTAAATCGTCGGCAAGACTATGATTGTTCGTTAAAGTTCGATCGCCTAATTAAAGTAACGAATCACTGTATTGTGGGTCCACTGAGCGTACGTTGTTCTGAAACCTGAGAACATTAAACTTTTCTCAAAGAACATGCAATTTTAAGCTAGAATCAACAATTGCAGTGCAGTGGCTTATAAGGCTACCATTTGTGTATTACAGGTAATATTTGTCTAAAATCTCCACCAAGTACTAATGTTTTACCGCCAAATGCTTTCTGGTTTTACATTATTTCTTTACAAAGCTTATCGACAGCAACACAAGGTGCCATTGTAGCTTAATCCTATAGAATTAATTTTGCCTTTCTAATTAATTCTGCGTCAATAGATGTCATTCGCATAGAGGACGTTGAGGTTCTACGATTGGTACAGGTAATTTAAATTTGTAGTGATATGTTTTGCTTTCGTCGAGAAGATTGGCAGCTATTTCTGTAGAAGCAACGGCAAGCACAATGTTTCATTCTGTTCGAATCGTGTTAAGCAGCGTTTTGTACAGATACGTTTTACCGGAGCCTCCTGCATCATCTAGGAAAAATCATCGATGTGGAAGATCATTATGATTTACAGCTGTCACTATGGTTTAGAAAGTTATTGTTTTTTTCTTGACGCGCATTGCATAGCATCTCCAATTTCTTTCTGATTATGTGCATTGTAATATTGTATCGGCTCTCTTAAATTAGTAAGGGGAGTTTGTAGTCCAAAGTCAGTACATTGCTTGCCATGCAATTTTAGAGTTCCCTGTATATCTCTTAAAGCAAACATCTCATAAATTGTGCATTCATCAGTAGGACCTCTATGGTGGTGAACGTAATCATCACATAGTTCCTTTCTAAACTTTGTAAACAAATCTAAAGCATTTGATAGGGATACAAAAACACGCTTCTTTAAATGTTCCACTTGTGTAGCCATTGAATATCCTCAAGTCTTCAAAAGATAACATTCCAGGAACGTGAAGAAGAAGTAAGCGTAGACAAAATCTTTAAATATCTGTCATATTAACCGAAAACATTCTACCAATGGTCATATTTCCACATCTTTTCGGGGTTTCCATGCCCCATTCATTTTATCCAATACATAATGGTTTGGGAGGTCGGGATATAAATATCGTCGAACATTTTCGTCGGTTTGATTTAGTACAAAAAATCCTGCAAGCAATGTGTTTTTATGGGTAGCTCGATTAACACTTTCTTCGATGGTTTGTTCGGCAAATAAGATAGTTTGATCATCTGGAAAGTGGATTGGCAGTCTCACAATGACATGGACTGTTCGTGCATGTTGAAACTAAGCACCTACAAAGCTACCTCAGACACACTTACATACCTCGAGTCCATGTACGTTCTAATCTCATCATGATCCAAAGTTCCTGGTTGAACAAAGGTTATATTGGCGCAATCGTGTCCTTTGTAGACTATACTTAAATAAATACTTCACACTTTGAATTGATGAACAACATTCGACATTTATGACAGTTAAATTTGAGGCTTAAACGTGGATTGTACAGAACAATCCATGAATTGTCCACTATCTTACCATTTATAATTGCACTGCAACAAGCATTTCGCTTGTATTTTGGATATCCGTTACAGTTAAATATCGATTCATCCTGAAAACTTTTAGGGAAATTTTTGCTCCATATGCCATTGACCATGAAAGGTAAATTGGGGTTTTGCTCTCCACAGGGACAATGTATCATGTGTTTTGTAATGATAGCATGTAGCTTTGGATAAACGTCAATATCTGGTATTTCCGCAGAAAGAATAGTTTCCCAATCTTTTGGTTTATCTTTGTTTCCGACAATCGAGAATATGGGCATATGGGCATGAGGTAGTCCTCTTGATAGTTTTGGGCAATATTTCTCGAGTTTCTTGGTATGATGAGCTCTTCTAGGGACTAAACCTTGATTAATAGCTTCACTTTGCAAGTAATCCATAAGGCCACTGTATTTTCCGCTCTGAGTTTTTTTTATTTTGCCGAACATAATTGAGACGATTTGCTTCTGTTTTAATATACGCTTCAACCAAATATTGTTGTGTTAGTTTTCCGCCGCATAAAAAAGGATTAAATTCATCCCGAATAGAAATTCGATAACCATAATACTGCATTTGAGTAACTCGAGTTCGTGGATTTACAGATGGTCATTTTCTTATATTTGAAAGTGTTGACGGTTAAAAAAGAGGCAAACCAACACCCCATCTTTGATCACCAAGTGGGAGAGACAATGGATATATCATTGGTTCTAAATTCGGATCAAGTATACTGATTCTCTCAGTTTTATGTGGGTTTGCATCATTAAAATTAGCACGGCAATGAATTAACAGATCTCGTTCAAGTGGAGGCTCTCCATTATCATTTTGAAAAATAAAAACAACTTCATTAGATCTCGGAGAATTATATCGTCGTTGATAAAATCTTTGATCTTGCATTATCGCCATTGAAATCGAAGGCGGATCTGTACCATTTTCTTGAGCATCGTGAAAAGACTCTTGTTCTACCTTATAAAGCATTTTAAGTGCTCGTGCGAATAGATTTATGGTGGCTATTAACGAACTCAACTCTTGTATTAGTAGCGGGTTACACTTAGCATTTTCACTGATTCCCATGCACGCTGCTCACATGCTTCGTTTGCTTCAAAAGTGTATAATTGAGCAAATTTGCGTTGATCTCCATTTTCATGGTGAAATGTCCAAACTTTATGGTATTTTGTCCATTAATTCGTAAGCAATACGGACCATATCCTTGAGGTGGCACTATGTTCGCACTCATAGATGCAAATGCCAACGAACTGTTTATTGATGGAACATTCTCGAAGAAGTTTTTTGAGTGTTCATGTTTCTTAATCATAAGATCCTGAATTTTTGTTGAAATTAAAATAGGGTCTAACAGAACTTTTCCTTTTTGACAGCAGTGGGTCCTGTGGTAATTCACGCGGAAAATGTTTTGCGTTACAGAAACGGCAATATACATTTAATTCTCCACAGAAAAACTCAGCTATGGACGATTCCTCAAAATTCTCAGATCCACATTGAATATACTGAAAATTACGAACCAAAATAGTAATCAAGTGTCCATATAATTCTATACATTTAGTATTGAATGATAATTTGTAATTGATAAATACATTTTGGCAAAATCTAATTTAAAACATATAATTATTAAGATACTAAAGATTTCAGACTGATAAGCCACCTAAATCCATAAAATTTTGGGTCAATAAAACACGAAAACTTACCCGGCTAAGCGGTTGTAAATATAAGAGTTAAACAACATTCTGCTAATTGGACCTAATAATCAAACTGACTTGTCAACGATTATTTTAAAATTGCAGAAGCCTGCGATTGCCCTTGTGGCAAATATAGAAAATGTGACTCTGATAATGCAAATTATTAAATTATATTGTGTCGGGAAAGACCGCCCGATCAGGTAAAGTTTTATAAATTTTGTCACACCGTCACATATGGGACTGCTTGCGTACCTTACTTAGCAGTGAAAAGTCTAAAACAATTCATATGGCTTTTCAAAATTTATATCCACAAGCTTCTCATGTAATTAACAACGATTTTGTGGTATTGCGGTGTTGCTTGAACAGCAAGTAACGAAAATCCTACAACAAAGCTGACAACCTCAGAAAATGGAAATTTAATTCATCATTATTTTTGGAATCGTGTTTCAAGTATGACTAGGAAGACGGATACCTTTCTTTTCAAAGTACACAAGATTCATAGCAACGTAAATTGGGCAAATGTAATACTTTTTAAAATCCTAATGCAGAACATATGGGATGCCAGTTCACCGGAATAAATTAAAAATCCGTTTCAAAAGATCTACCAGTCAGTAGGGGATACCCCGACATTTGATGAAAATACAAAATCCGAATCATTTGCGGTTGCATGGGTTTTGTAACGCCTCTGGAGCGGCATATGGTTGCATAATATATCAAAGAGCAATTGGTGGAAATGGCGAAATCATCACAAATATTGTCTATTGAAGGAAAAAAAGGCATCTTGTTAAAAATAGCGGAAAGTTGCCAGCCGAAAATAAAAAAAAAATAAAATGCAGATTGTGTCTTTGGTTTAATAGCCGGAAATAAAATTTCGACAATGTTGATCAATATATTTCAGCCGAGAGTTACCAGCCTAGAAAAAATATTTTTTCCTTCATTTTATTTACTTCTTTAAGTCGATATTAAAATAAAAGTTTTAGTTTATGATATGTTGGGTCCAATTCTCGTGGCATAAAATTCCTGTTATGTTATTTTATTTCCCCACTTCCTATTGGAAAGTGTATTAAAAAAACAAAAATAACATAACATAAAATTTTAGATCCCGGAATCGACCCGTTATATCTATATACTCCAGTCCAATTGTGAAGAAATTTTGATGGGAATACGGGGGTGTAATTTGACAAGATTTCTATAGATCAGTTTCTGAAAAATTAGTTGAATGGCCCGGCGCTCTTGTTGAACCTTAATTGTAGAAGACTGCAGTTATTTATAAGGTGGTTATCCTCATAGAGATAACATTGATGTGTCATGTTGCAATGGGTGGTTCCGTGTCCGAACATTTGGCATCTTCTGTATTGTGTTGGCCAGAATGACGATTACTATAATAGCTCCAATCAACAATGATGTTATATACAGCCTTCGTTTTCTTTAATTCGTTTAAGGTTGTTGTTTCATTGTTGAAATATAATAAATAATTCATTTATAGGAACTATACTATATACTTCTTATGTTTCATATTGAACTTGCTTATATTGCTAGGAATAATATTGTTATAAGTTTCTAGAACTTTTTTAAGCTCATCAATATCTAAACCTGGTAGTTCAGGACTATTTTAATTTGTCGATTAAGTTTTGCCTAAAAGCTAAAAAATTTGGTGTTTTAGTTTTTAAAAGCGCAATAAATTGATTGTAATGAGTTATATCACAGAACTTTATATCATTGAATTTTAGTTCCTATACTGATTGTAATTTTATCACCCAATTTATATTGATCATAATTTATTATGACTGGAGGGGTGGTACTTTTTGTTTTTTATTATATTTTTGTTGTTAATGATGTCGTCATTTACAGTAGCATCGTTCAAGTCAATATACTGTGATTTGTTACTTGAGTTATCTGAGGGGTCATCAGGACTCTCCTTCATTGATAGGTCACCACTTGTTCGTGGCAGATCGCATTCTTATCAAAGAACACTTATTGAACTAATAAACCCTCACAATATTTGAGATCACAAATCTTTGTTTTTTATTTTTTAACTATTAAAACTTTTTTTTCGTTTTATTTTTGATTTTTATTTTTAACATAATTTAAATAATTTGATGTTATCGATTACACTGCACAATCTAGAATAAATGTTAAAGGCAGCCGTATGAAATTTGCAATTGTTGTTGTAACGCCGTTTTGAGATCACACATTTTTACTTTGTTGGCTCAGCTCTAGAGTCGAGCAAATTTCATTCGGCCGCCTTATTGGAAAATCAACAAATCAAACAAATTATTTGAAGTCAAATTTAAATACAAGTTGCATTTCTCAGAACGAGGTTGAAGCCACAATGGCTGTTTTACCATACTGCCGTGCTGGGAATCAACTTGTCCTACAATGTGTTTAATAACGAGACCATCTTCCAAAACGAGTTAGTAAGATGTCCGTAAAGTTTGGAAGCGCATGTTTTTAATAGTATTTGCCAATGTATCAAGGCGTAGATCTCGCCTCCAGCACATCTTCATACGCGAAACAGGTATATGCGTTACCCATCACAAGAAGGGTTAATATTACTCTTTGTTGCGGCTTCAATAAAAAGTTTTTCTGCAAAATATTCTGTCTGTGATTTTACAATTCTTTGTGGAGACCAGGATGACTGTTTGTCTTCCGGCACGAACTTTTTTATAAAAAGGCCCGGGTACCATAATTTTATTGGTTTTGGGTTTTCATCGCTTACAATTTGGCTTCTAGATGTATCTCGATGGATTATTCAGCTTGACTCAGAAGAACAGTCATCTTCATTTTCCAGAAAATGCACGATATTCTCGTCAATAGAATATCATCCCCCGTATTCGAGGCAGAATATTCTAAAATATTTAGAATCCATTCTGATTTATTTTCCACTCCCCGTCGTTGCGCTCTAAAATATAATTGTTTAGTTGAGAATTGAGTTAGCCATGACGGACCATGCCACCAATGATTGATTGTGAATAGTTTCGTTGGTATAAGACACCCCTCGAAGCAGTCTGCTAGATTTCTATCTGGTTTTACATGATTCGGATAACCAAGCTAAACCAATAGAGGAATTTGCCCATCCGTACATTGACACATCTTCAGTTACAGTTGTCCTTACTTCATTTAATAATTTTTCCAGCAAATTCGCATCACATAATTCCAATCTTGGGAGCTATCTGCTATACATATATGTGCCACTTTCGTTTTAGAGGTAACAAGTTCTATTTTAATTTCTCCTTTTTGATTTGAGAATTGATTTTAGACTTAAGCTGAATATCCCTTTCTTGTGCATATATCTCCTTATTTTAAGCTGTTCGAATTGTGTAAGTTCTGTTTGGACCTTATTCCATACCATCGCGATGTCGCGAATCGTCCCATTCTAGTTTTCTTAACCACAATTTCTGATGAATAAACCAATTAAACCAAGAAGATCAATAACATGGGACGCATTAGATATTATGAACCGCTTGGTTGGAATGATTCCTCTGGAAGATAAACTTTAAATGATAACACATCCTTCTTTGAATTTCATTGAAGTCCTATAGTTTTGTAGTGACCGAATTATTTTCCTCGAACGGAACTATCCATGTTCAATTAGTGGCGGCTCAGAATCATCAGCTGGAAAAAAAATAGTAAAGGTGTACTTCTCGTAATATTATTCAATTCATTATCGACTGTCATAATTTGTTATGTAAATAAAAGGAAAAACTTACCATTGTAAATGACAGTCGACTTGCTCCACTTCGACATTCAAAAGTAATTAAAGAATTCAACCTATATTATCGATTTCGATGTTATACGCGTATCACACTGACATCTATTTTCGGGTAGGTAAATGATTAAATTCAGTTAGTGCGGATCTAACTTTATTTCGCAGTGTCAATTTATTACAATAAACAATTTCAATTTCTGCTTGGTCACTTTTTTTGTCGAGACTCGAGCTAAGAATAACTTTGCAGTCGAGTAAGCGAATTGGAGCTAGTGAACCAAATGTATTAAATTAGGCTAAGGGTTGAACATTAAATAAATACTAGCTGACCTGTGACTGAATAATCAGTCACGTGAATACATTTTGTTGAATTTTTGGTTAAGAAATGATTAAGAAGATTTTTTAAGATGTAAATTTGATGCACTTTTATCAAAAATAAAGTAAATTCATATGCGTGGTTAATTTTTAAACCTTAAACGGCAAGTATGCGCTCAAATGTACACAGTATGACTTACGTGTCAAGTCAAATATTCATATCTCAAACGGGAAGCGCGCTGTGGATCAGATGATCATTTACGTACCCAAACCAAATATTCAAATCTCAAACGGGAAGCGCGCGCTTGGGATCACTTGACCACTTAGGCGCCCAAACCAAATATTCAAATCTCAAATTCGACTGGAGACATTTTCATTATCCACTGCAGCAGTTGTTATACGAAATGCATCCAACTGCTTTTCGTTTAGCAGTTGAATTCGTAATTCAGCTTCTTCGACTTCTCGAACTGTATCGAATACTTGCAATTCTAGGGGACTTCTCGTTTGAGTTGGTAAGCCGATCATAGAAAGTCCGTGCTGTATAAGAATTATTTTTATATCGTGGAGAGCCAAATTTTTTGCTACATTTTCAATATGGTGTCGGCTGTAATCAAGAGTCATGTCATCTGCATATTTCATACAGAGATCAAGAGGTTTTGAAAGTTTACAAAAGCAACAAATATAAGCAAAAGTCTCTCGAAGCTGTCTTGGCATTTGAAAGATTGCTGTTTCTGTTAAGCAGTGATCCCATTCATTATCGTTTACCAGAAGGGACGCTCTTCATCTCTCAAGATTACTGTATACATTCTTGCAACAATCTGCTCTCCGCCTCTTTGATGAAGTTGCTATTTACCGCGTTCGTAATCGTAATGGTGATGAATGTCAGTATATAGGAAATGACCTGCGTTTTGATCTTTGAAGTTGAGCTGAAACCATGACTTAAGCTTCGTTCGGCCAGTTTGTGATGCAAGCAACACTTCATCTTCATTACCTGCTTCGAATGTAATTATTTGTTGACTAGGTAGGTGGACAGAAAGACGCATCATGGAATAAGATCGATCATGTATTTTCAACTCAATAAAAAATCTTTTGATATCGTGACTTTCAACAAAGTAGCTGGTGAACAAAATATAAATCATAGTTTGCTATGAAGCAAGGGGAATTAAAACTGTCATAACAATGAATTTGGCAATTCTCGTCCCCCTTGTATAGACGTCAAAACCAACGCTATCTATATTCGATGAAAATCGCCGATAAATTCATGGTTTTGATAAAGCCAACTCATGGCAAACTGACATAGCGCCAAATCTTGGAAATGTTCTGAAACCACCTGAGTTACCTTGCACAGCGCAATATTTATGTTGAATTACCATGAACAAATCTAACGCATCGGTTCATATTTAAGGGTCATTTGAGGGTTTAGTTTGAAAAAATTAAGAGTATTAATATAATATAGAAGATAGAAGATTTCTCAGACTTCTCAGACCCTAAACTATTTTCATGCTGCATCGAATAGTCATTAAATGATGATCAAATGGAAAAATCATGAATGAATAAAGTGTCGAATTCAATATAACAAACGAAGACCTCCCCAAACATACTACGAAATTTTGCATATATGCACGCTACATGGAATAGTCGTAGTTAGATTGACGATCAACTAAACAATTTTAACGTTGAAACATTTTAACATTCAAAATTGAGGAAATTTAAAATTGCTCCCTCAACTCCTCAGTCCTCCCTCAACCAGAATCTCGAACACAGGACCGTTTTAACATTCAAAATTGAGAAAATTGGATTAAAATAAATTTTAAAAATAGTAGAATATCAATTCAAAAATAAAAAAAAAAAAATTGTGTGCAATATCCACTCAATTTTTTTTAATTTGAAAGAATATTTTATGATATTTAATATGGAATATAATATCGCTTAAATCTTAGTCACGATGTGTCATGAGTCTCAAATCTTAGTATTTTTGATGACCTTGTCGAATAAATGTGGCTGAATTCTGACGCCAGCAGCGTTCGTTATGTTGAGGGTCACATTTGTTTGTTTTTTATTTGCAGTGACCTGTAATTTAAGATAGTCCTAAAAGAGAAAGTCTAACGGGGTTAAATCGCACGATCTAAATCGCCAGTTCACATCGAAGCCACGCGAGATAAGAATTCCATCAAATCGCTGATACCTAAGTTAAAACAATAGAATAATCTTTCCATCCGTATACTGACACATCTTCGGTTACAGTTTTCCTTAGTCCATTTAATAATTTTTCCAGCAAATGCACATCACATAATTCCAATCTTGGAAGCGAAATCTGCTATATAGGGCAACTTTCGCTTAGAGGTAAAACGTTCTATTTGAATTTCTCCCTTTTCATTTGAAAATTGATTTTAGACTACAGCTGAATATGCCCTTTTGCTCGCATCCTAAAACTTATGAAGCTGTTTCTCTTTCTTGTGCATATATCTCCTTATTTTAAGCTGCTATTTTTTGTGTACGTATTTTTAACTGCTCGAATTGTGGAAATACTGTTTTGAGCCTGTTCCATACCATCGCAATTTCAACAGGCAGCTCATCGTCCCATTCTAGTTTTCATAACCCCAATTTCTGATAAGTAATTGTAGTAAAAATTATCGATTGAGAGAGTAAACGAAGACTATCAAAAACTTGGGACGCATTAGATATTAAGGACTACTTGGTTGGAATGATTTCCTCTGGAAGATTAACTTTAAATGACAACACATCCTCCTTTGATTCCATTGAAGTCCTATAGTATGTTAGTGGTCAAATTATTTTCCTCGAACGGAAGTATCGATTTGTGTTCGTGTAATGGCTGATCCGGTCTCAATTACCGGCGTTAGGCTTGCATTTTTGTAAGATGAAACCTCTTAGAGGAAATTTTTTTTTTTTTTGAATAACGAAAGTATTAATTGTCCAGTAGGTTTAATGTCCCTTCAAGGTCAATTAATACCCCCCTTTTATTCAAGAACAGACCACCCATTCACACAATTATAGTATACCACCCGCACATTGCAAGCTCCATGTCAACCTGTACACTGACATGGACGGAGGGTCGGCGCTGAATTCTGCACTGCAACAGCGGGTCTTATTTGTGTTTATTAACATCACCGATCAGCCTCTGGCGGGATTCGAACCCAGTACTTTGCAGTCCAAGTGCCGAAACTTTAATCACTGCACCACTTGTCCGGTGGTTAACTGTTTTTTCAGGTATTTGCAAATAAGGCTGCCTCTAAAGTGTCCGCACCAGATATATAATCATCTAAGTAAAATTTACGCTTAATTTCTTTATCAATGATCCAACTTCCTCCTTGGAAATCATTTGCAGCTTAATAAAGTGAAGAACGCTGAACTAGCCACCCCAAAGGTAACAGTTGTTAATTTGTAATGTTTCAACGGTTCACTAATCTGTTCTCTCCAAAGAATCCGTTGAAAATCTTGAACTCCATCGGTTACGTAACCTTGTCGATACATCTTCCCAATATTGACCAAAAGTGCAATTGTACCGTACCGAAAGTTTACGAGCGTTGCTCACTAAGTGGGTTGAGTTGTAGAGCCTACCATCAAAATATCATTGATACATTTTCCACTGGTTCTTCTATTAGATCCATCAAAAACGACACGCAACTTTATTGTGATACTGTCCATTTTGAAAATGGCATGATGCCTGCTGTTGTATTCAGTGTTTAAGAAAGCATCTCGATTTAATTTTTCTTCCAAATCTCCTTCTGGCAAAATTTGCCATTGGCGTGTCTCTAAATCTTTATTTTGAAATCCTCCAGATCACATGCAGGAATCTCTTCCATTTCCCAAAATCCGAACATCGAATTTTGAGTGATTACCTTGTCTTCTAAAATATGAACACGACCTTCTCGTGGCACATTAAAAAATCGGTCGGCTCCAATTATTATGTCTAGTACCACGGGTGTATCGAAATATGGATCTGCCAATTTTATGTTTTTGATTTGCTTTAAATTGGTGAGATTAACCTTGTACGATGGAAGACAGCTAGTTAATTTTTGTAGATGAGAATGTTAATTTGTCTTGTTTCTGATGAAAAATGTAACGACGTAGCCTTGATTGATAAAATACTTATTGTTGACTTTTCTGTACCAGGGGTCAAATCTTTGATAAGTAATTTCGCATTTTCACGTGGTAGTGCGAGTCTTTGGGCCCAAGATTCGAAGATGAAATGCGCTTGTGCCCCAGAATCTAAAAAATAGACTTTTCTAGGATTGGTTTGTTGCATCTAGAACTCTATAACTGTAAGAGGCAGTGCCGCAAATTGTTTGAGAAGAGTGGCATTAGCTATGTATGTTTACAGTATCAGCGTTTGTTTAGTGACCGCTTCACCTTTCAGATATCGTTTCAAGTGCTGTAACTTGTGTATCTTATTTATGTAATATTTAGATTGCTATATTGCACCTTAAATACATCACGAAAAGAAGCAAACTCAGAATAAATAACGAAAAATGTTGGTACATTCATTCGTGGCAATCGAATATCGGAATCAGTATTTAAATTCAAGGTTGTTACTTTATTCAAAGAGAATTGTTGGTTGGCCAGAAGTTTATTTAAGCTGTAATCAAAAGTTTCAGGGTGCACTGCACATCCTTATCCAATATCAGGTCGGCTTGCATTAATTTTCCTTTGGTTGCAATTAATAAATGGTTTCGATGATGTCTTGTAAATCGGCATCCCAGGGATTCTGGATTTCCACTATGATTTGAAATCGTATCAACAAACACCGATAGTTTTTACACTTGTTAGTTTTTATATTAGGTGCTTAGTTGTCCTTTATTCACGTAGCCCTACGAATTTTTGTTTATACCAAACTATTCCAATAAATAGTAAAGTATAAAACAAATCTTATATTTTTAGCTTCCCATCTTTAACTTTAACGTAAACTACGATATTTAATCTTTAATGCACATTTTTGTAGGTTGAACTTTGGATCCGTTCAAATTATAAACCATACGATGATTAAAATATTTTGAATTTCTACCTACATACGCGTTTATGCGTGCTGGCCTAAGACTGGTTTTACTATAAGGCGATCCATGCCAAAATCCGATAACTTCGTGTAGTATTTAGTGTAAAGTAAATGGCTTGACTTGATTATGACTGGATCCTGCATCATAATACTTCGAAAAATTTTTTTTGTTCTTCAAGAAAAATTTAGTCTAAACTTCGCATAAACTTCACATCTGAAAATTATATTGGTCCATCCTACCCACAAATATATTAACTTTTATATAAACGATAACCGTGATGAAAACCCCATGAAGTTAATAACTCTCTAAATTATCATAATGAAGTCCTTGCGTACTGTTATAGACAGACACTACTACACCAAACAACATGACGATCGTATTCATAAAATCAACTTTTGAATAGAAAAGGAAAAAGTTAAAAGTAAAATTCTTCCGGCATAAAATTTAAATTAAACCACTCTAAATTGTTCTTTCACCCTCGGATATCTGGCTGTAGTGTATAAATTACAAAACGAACGAAAAAAAAATTAACAATAATATGAAAGCTCATATGGTGCTTTTATCACAATCGAATGAAAGAAACAGAGCGTAAGCGCGCACACACGAAATTTTATTTAAAACTAAACTAAAGAAAGCAGCAGCACCACCACACCACCACTAACACCAGAATTTATTTTTTACTTACAATTTCCTTTTTGTTCTTATAGAAATATCCTGTTCTTATCAACGAACGCAAAAAAAATTAAAAAAGTTCAAAAAAGTTTTTTCAATTGATAAAAATAAAGAAAGCGTTTTCTGGCTTTTTTGTATATTTTTCCATTTTTTATTTTTTCGTTTGGTTGGAGTGCAGATGATTTTTTACATTTTGTTCTCGTGTTGGTTTGAAGGTTAAGACAAAGTTAAGAAAGTGGTTTCATCTCTATACATTACATGAAAATTGTATACCAAAGAAGTTAACCTTTTTTTCAAGATTTTATTCGACTTTTTGATGTTGTTGTGGTGTGGTTGTGTGCGGCAGGCATTAAAATGTGCCAAAATAATTTCGGTGGAAAAGTTTTACATTTGTTGTACGGGATTTAGTTACCGATATGATTACCTAGTCGTAAATGTTTTTATTGCCTCGAAATGACGTTGGACGGTTAACACTTGAATCTAGGAATTTATTATTACAAAAAATGTCCACCAACAAATTTAATGACATCCATATATTCCGTCAGACATTTGGGACATCAGTTACAAAAACACGAACATATTATACAAATCTAAAGGTATGCATTATTTACGGTACAGAAGGCCTGCCTGGTCTACATTTAGTAATAAAAATGAAAAGTTAAAATTTGTTTTTGTTTTAAATTATTGCGGACATTTTGTTGTAAATTAACCATATCATATATTATATCATTACTAATGGTAAAAGTTTTGCTTTTATAAAAATGTGTAACGAGGATGCAAAGTTAAAGCTGATGTAAAATTTTATATCAATAACAACGGCGTGTCCAATTTTCTGGTCGGCGTCATCAATTTATTTTTATTAGCAACCACTTTTTATTGCTCATTTACGACATGGGGCCGAATAAAATCAACACCCCTAAACTGTATAATTGAGACCATCAACATTTTAATTATATATTTTGGTCGCTAATTGTACTGTAAGCGGTGACCTATCCTAACCGAATAAATGCAGTAAAAAAACAAAATTATTTTTTATTTAATTAAAATCATTTTTTTAATTAAATGGTGGTTTTAATTAATTTCAATTTTAATTTACGAGGTTTCAAATTTATGTGGACATAGAATTGAAATTTAAATATATTGGACGAAAATAATTGCCATATTTCACATAATGAATGTAATTTCGTTATTTAAATAGCAATTTGAAAATTCCATAAGCTTGACCACTTGCATAAAATGTTTGTATTGGATGTGAATTATTTTTCTTTGCACTATACATTACCTTATAGATCAAAGAAATTAAGTCGAATTATTTAGCTGTCTCGATGCTGAAAAAGATAGCAGTTGTTAACCCAAACTTAAAGAATTTTGGTTTCTTGTATATTGAATTGGGTTTCTAACACGTTTTGGACGAAGTTCTATAAACAAACATTCCAGATGTATAAAATACCAACATTTATTGTAAAAACTCATCCCAAAATTTTTACTTTTTATTCGCATAGTATATTTCCTCAATAAAAATCCAAGTGAAATATGCCCCAAAAAAATAATCCCAAATTTGTTGCATGCAATAAACGTTGCTCAATCAATATGTTTTTGCGACCACTTTTAGTTATGAAATACGTTCAACAAATTTCAAAAGATTGACATGCGGAGGACAATCTCTTCCCGGGACAAACGAATCGAATGATTCATGGGGTCGGTGATATAAATAAAGGGTCTTTTGCAAAGGGGTTGTCGCAACAAATTTAAATTACCTGTTCAAGGGAACGTATCATGTGTTGTACAGATTTTTTTAAGTAAAATTTGTTGCAACAACCCTTGCAAAAGGGTTATTTATATCGCCGACCCTACAGAAATCGTTCGTTAGTCCCGTTAATACAACGTATCATAAGCATTCCAGAAAGCTTACTATAGAAATTTGTTGCACAGACTTTTTAATCGAAATTTGGTACTTCACTTGGTATCCTTTGTAAAGAACCCGTTATTTATATCGCCGATTCCAGGAACCGTTCGATCTCTTTGTCCCTGTAAGAGGCCATATCATGAACATTTGAGAAAGTCCATCCAAATGTCACCTTGTTAAAGTTAGCCGAAAGTTGCCAGCCGAAAGATAATGCAGATAGTGTCTTGACTATTTCAGCCGAAAGTTAAACTCTCTTTATACTTTCGCTCCTACCGATTTTTAAATTCCTATAAACTGAAATAATTTCTCCTTCACCCGAAGGATATAGCCCGATCCTAAATTCATCCTAAATTCGAGTTTATGAGTGATTTTTGATGTATTCAAGACACTATCTGCATTATCTTTCGGCTGGAAACTTTCGGCTAACTTTAACAGTATCCAAATGTCAATCTTTCGAATTTTGTTGAACATATTTCAAATTAGTATAAACCATGTGTATTTGTCTCTTACAAGTTTACTTTTGTTATTAGCATTTTGAAAACTTACCTGCATATAGACTTGCTCTCTTTTTATAATTTGGTTTAATGGTTTTTTATTTCATTTTCTAATAAATAAGTTTTGTGTATTTGATCCATTATTTATGTTTCTAACAAATAAGATTATAACTATAACCAGCGAGTCTGTAAGAGTCAGCAACGAAACATTACAGAATTTAACGAGAACGTTTTGTTACAGAATATTTTACAGTTTGACCAGCGAATCTGTTATACTATTATTATTATCAATTGAATTTTGAAATGTCAATCTACAAAATTACAAACTAATCACACCACGATTTTAGTCAAAAATGAATCTATTTGAGAAAATTGAACAGCTTCTTACCCTATTTAAAAGACGAAGGGGCAAAAATAAAAAAAAAAACGGTCTTGTGTTGTACGAAAAATAAATCGCACAAGAGACAGATTCGTATACTACATAACACCACATTTCGTATATAATATACCGTCATCTCAAATATACAATTTTGACGTTTCCTTCAGTTTGGGCGATAATTTTCGCTATTGTTACAGATTGCCAAATGACAATTCAAATTTAACGAAACTGAACGAAAAGTACTTTGAGTTTCGCTGGTCAGTAATGTCAATAAACATACATTTTTCAGATGTCGCTTTGTTACTTAAATTTCTTACAGACTCGCTGGTTATAGCTTGTATCATACAATACTAATAAAACAACAACAATAACAATGAAATTTTTTGCAATAAAATCTTTAGAAATAACACGATGAAAATCTATCATTTATTTTTATTTCAAATCAATACATAAATTTTTTGAGATTTCTGTGCAACAAATTTTCGGATTTTTATTTTTTGTGTACACATTTGTTACGAGAAAATTGTTTGTTACGAGAAAATTGTTACGAAAATTTTGAAAATGTCGCTTGTTAAAAGTCATTCGATTTTTCGATGTGAGTAGGTTCTGTATCCACTTGGAAAATGTATCACAAAGTATGTAGGTCCGATAGTTTCTCGATGATGAATATCCTAACTCATTTTAAAACAATTGCTTAATGTAATTAGAACTGCCCAGCTCTATTTTCTAAAATGGTAATGAGTTTAGGAAAGAGGTTATTTGAAATTAGTGACATGCTCGAACCTGAGGGTTCCGCCCCTGGATTATGCGAACCTTTCGTATAAATTTCTACCCCATCCATCCAATCGGATTCAAATTTTGTAGATGGATTTTATACCAAAATGAGCACGTCTTCTACGCATATTTTGAAATTTTCAACATGTTGACGTTGGAGATAGCGTGGACAATTCTTTTTAGTAATGTAGATTATTGTAAATGAGCAAAATATTTTCCAATTTTACTTTCTTTTACATAGTGAGGTAAAGTATAACAATCATAAAAAATTTTGGGCTCAAGATTTTTGCAGAGTTACCATTGAGTTACCACTGTATCGACGAAGTAAAAAAGTATTTTTTAAAGAATCTCTGTTTCTGTGTGTGCGTGCAGACTAAATGTCTGTGTCCTCTGTACAGCCCAGACGGTTGAACTGATTAGGATGAAACTTTATACAAGTTATTTTCATAAATTGGGAGATCCTAGTGATTTTTGACTGCAAACGGTCGATCGGGGGTACCAGTTTTTCTCGGAACTAAACGAACTATGAATTCTGTACCAAAAAGCGAAAATCGCTTAGTATTTCAAAATTTAATTCATTTATTCATATCTCCTAAGTTGTATTCACTTTTAATATAAAATTATTTAAAAAAAAAAATATCAAAAAACATAAATTCACGTTTCTCATCTCTGTAGAAACTATGGTAGATTTCATTTATGAGATGAAGTTGGTCCAGTAAATCTTGTTTTTTTCTCTGCTTATTAATTAGGGCTTTCGTAACAATTGTTAACATCTGACATTTTAACAATATTGATCCCGCGCCGACAAATATTCAATTCCTTCAACGATGT
Organism: Nephrotoma appendiculata; assembly: GCA_947310385.1. Lineage (NCBI taxonomy): Eukaryota > Metazoa > Arthropoda > Insecta > Diptera > Tipulidae > Nephrotoma > Nephrotoma appendiculata. Next base: position 145,829,973 of record OX371223.1, read on the forward strand.
TTTGTATTGAATTTTATCAAATTTCTGTGTATACCGCAACCATTTAACTTCACTCCATTTAAATTTGTTTCCATCCAGATCACTTGCTCTTCACATAAATTTTGTTTTCGCTGTCTTTCCAAAATCAAGAAACATGTTTTGTTCAATCTCAATAACTTCAAATTGCTCGTTGGTACCAGCTGATCGCACAAACTGATACCACTCATGTGGATGATTGATTTGAACAAGAGTTTTTTTTTCAGCTCAATGATGGAGTGTTCCACATCGCACTCCATATGAGTGTGTCCAGGTAGAAAGAATTTACAGTCAATAATCTTGATATTCTCAGCGGGCTGCAAAAAAATATTGAACATTGAAGCAACTAACGAATTTTTATTTTGGCTGCCGCAGCAATCACTGTATAAGACAACACGTTCAGTTGTACTCGTTTCTGCTAGAAGATGTTGAAGCAAACACGACGCTATCTCATTGCCACCACGTTTTGCCAATCCTTCATGCCACATATAGCGATATGGCTTATTGGACACACAATCGTGGACTATAAGGTTGTAAGTTCAAAGCTGTCGTTTGTAAAACGAAATATTGGAATGTAGTAACGAACGGTGTCGGCAGACATTGTTGCAAATCAAAAGTATATATTTTAATTGTGGAGCACGAATGTTTGGCTTGAATTTTATCTGCGTCTTTAGATTTGTAGGCAATGTCAGCTGCTTCATGATGTTTCTCTTGTTGTTTTCTAATCTTCGCTTTATCTTCCTCAGACTGCGCTATGTCTATTTGCATTTTGTAAGTGTCGCATTTGCTACAAGTGTCGCTTTTTGGTTTTTTGAAAGCCAAACCCATTTCTAAAATTATAATCAATGCATAAAAAATGTGCATTAAAACTAAAAAATAAGAAAAAGCTAATTACTTTTGAATTTTTTTGAATATTTCGTTATTGAAACGGGATTAGAAGTCAGGTGGCGTGTGTAGTGGCTTAGGCCGGGAATTCATTAATGTGACTTTTAATTTCTTCTAGTTTATCTTTTGTCCATTTATTTACATGATTCCTGTCCCCACGTTGGTCTACAATTTTGTTTGAGTCAGTCATTACAAGCTTTTTTTTCCCGATGGTTTTTAGGAAACTATCGGTTTCACCTAAAGTGAAAACATTTTTGACACACCACGATCTTTTGACATCCTATTTGTAAATAATATAAATAATTATGTGTTCTGTTTCGTTGTGATTTTACGTTTTTCCTTAAAAGTGTATGGTCAAAGAATATAGAGCTACATAGAAATTGCATATGGCACAAAATCGGTATGTGGTAGAATTCCTTGTCCGTACAGCAAAACTTCAATAATTATAACTTTGTTAATATAATATAGATACGTATTTTGATTTTGCTTTCCACATTTTTATTTTCTCTCAGCCAACTATCGCATTCACATACAATACACATATACAAGCATTTAAAATCCAATCTATAAATTTTTTATTTTTCTATTCATATTTTATTTGTAATTTGTGCATATAGAAAAAAATCGGTCATATGATAATCTTTAAATTTTGTGTTTGTCACGCCAGAATTTAAATTTTAAAATTTTCACGTTTTCTTTATATTTTATAATAACAAAGTGGTATTTAGTGCTTTTAAGTAAAATGTTTAGTTGAATTTTATTTGCCAATTGCATTGTTGAATTCCTTAGTAGAAATTGGACGAATTCCTGCTATATTGATGGTATTGAAAATCAAATTTCAAAAATAAGTTGCTGTGTTCACCACGAAACGCGATTTAGTTTTAGTTTTTAGTAAATATCTTAAATATCCAAATTCAATTCCTTGCACATTTTATTTGACAAAATATTAATTTTAATTCCAAGGCCAATTCATTGGCAAATAAAATACGCTTTTATGCATATCGAATTTTATCATGAGAATTGGTGTAGTTTTTCTCGTAACTTCATACAAATCTATAAATTTCTAACGATCTATAGTCACATTCACATTTGCATAATGATTTTAGGTGAGGATAAAATCGTAATAGGAGCCTATATCGCCAGAAATTTCATATAACATATTTTAAGAATGGTATATATTTGTCTGTTCATTTTTTTTCGTTTTTCTGAAAAACAATAACGTCGAGTTCGCGATAGCTTTTTGAGCCAATTTAAAATAAATATATATATTTTTTAAATCGAATAAGTTAGATCAAATAGTCTTCTAAGTATAACACAAAAAATCGACTTTATTTTACGGCAAATAGATAGATACATATATATCGAATACATCACACGCTTAATTTCTAAAGTATTATTTACCCTATCGAATTTGTGATCAAAATTGCCTTGTATAATTTAAAATCATTATTCCAGCTACAATTTCAGAAAACGAATAAGGTCAACCCATGTTAAAAATTCAATCTGCATCGCAAAAAGTGGAAAGCGGAAGGAACGTGTCGACTGAGATGTTTCCCAGTTTGCGAGAAGCAATTTGGCAAAAAAGTCATCAACACTTCAATACGAATTACAATAATTTACACGTGCGATTGTGCAATTTCCTACTGAAGGAATCTTCTCGTCAATGTGTCTAGAAGAAACCCGGATTCTACGGAAGGTGCCACTTCTGGTATATGGATGGCCACCACATTTCGTATACATCTCTTAATTTGTAGAAAAACTTTTAATATGAAGTTTTGTAGCATTTCCCTCGCAGGGGCGAATATACTGATCGGGATGAAATTTCATATTTAAGCTCTTCCCGTAAATACGAAGATCCCTGTGTTTTGGAAGCTGTATTTTTGACTGATCAGTTTCGTCAAAAAGCGTGTGGCTTCTCCACAGCTCAGTCAGATTGACCGATCAGTATGAAATTTCATACTTAAGGGTTTTTAATTAATTTCTCGCGTAAAAGAAGTCACAACAAATACTGTTTTGTGGTAAAAGACCATGTGCTCCTGAGTTGAGATTCAATTCGTCTGCTTGATGATCAAATCAGCAAGAACTTAAAATGGAATGAACACATTCTTTCATTGGCCAAGTCAGCTTCACGAAAACTGGGGTTCGTCAATAGATGCAGACGGTTCTTTAAGTCGCATCAAGTCTCTATATATACGACATTTATCACACCATGTATTGAGTATTGCTGCCAAGTTTGAGGCGGAGTATATGGTAATGCCCCCCAGTAGCTGGATAAGATTCAGTGGCGTGCTATCCAAATAATACGCAACTTCAAACTCACAAAAGATCTAGACGGCTGTACAACACCGCAGAAATGTTGCAGAACTCTGCGTGTTCTACAAATTAATGCAGGGTAAATATTCTGCAGAAATAAAGGAGAAAATATCACCATTCATTACGCAAGAAAGAGTAACGAGAGGAACGGCCAATGACCATAGGTTGAGACGGTGTAGCTGCCGAAACCCCGAACTGAGAAAGCCAAGCGCGAATTTATCTATCTAACATCGAAGAAGTGGAATTCACTAACCGGTTTCGAATTTGGGTTGGATTATAAAATCCAGAAATTTAAGGTAGCTATCAATCGTTACTTGAAGGATTGCACATTGGGTGCAGGAGCTTTAACAGTTCAGACAAGAAGATAGGACAGTCTAAAAGTCCGCCCTGCGCCCAATTAAAACAAAATATAAAATAAAATAAAAATCGTAGATCCCAGTGAGTTTTGTTTTTTTTTTAAATTTTTTGGATTTTTATAATTTTTTATTCAATTTTTATTTTTATTTTTTTTAAATTTTTTTTTAATTATTCAGCAATTAAGAATATAATTATTAATTCAAATTTCAATTAAATTCTCAAATCAGAAATATTCTAAATTTATACATAATACAAAAATCGATTTAGCTTCGATGTACAGGAGAGGTATAGTACATATATTAAACTTACTTTTTAACATACGGCTTTTTCAAACCAAGAAATTTTTTAGTACGCCATTTACAATGTTTCTTAAAGAACTAAAATGATCCATATGCATTTGTGCGCATTATACACACTTCACTTAAGTATTGTTTGATGCTATAAATAACTGGTTGTTTTTTAAATATATTGGAGAAAATATCAATATATAGTTTTGAAATTTAAAAAAAAAATTCAGTTGGTGCGTGAAGTGAACCGAACTGGCAATTTTTGGTATAATTTTTGAAAAATAGAAAGTTTTCACTTTTCATTTCAATTGTTTCAATTATTTCTACAACAACTTGTTATAAGTTTTTAAATCTTTATGAGCGACATAGCCTGTGAAATACCAAATGAAAGCATCATCTAAAGATTCATCATAGTCTTGTTCCGTCTTTGCAATATCATTCTTATTAAGTAGAAATGTTTTCCTGATTATTGCTATCAGCTTCACTAGGCGAGTATGTTGAAATAGTCGACATTAATAATTCATCATTGTCAATTTCACAATTTGCTGAGGTTGAGTTGTTCAAAAATCTTATTGTCATTAATTTTGAAAGTATCTTGGAAAATTCATGCACAGATTATACAGGATTATGGTTATTTCCACCACTTTGTCTGATAATCGAAAAAAAAATCCAAAGGGTCGTGAATAAGCCTTTGATGTTAGAATAAAATCCGTTTTTGAATTTTCCTCTTGAATAAAATCCAAAAACAATAAAATGCCTCTAATTGTTTGAATCAAACTATTAAAACAATACATAGTTTTTAGGTTTGGATTTAATTGTGTCACGATCTAGCATAAAATTTAAGTTCACATGAACAACATTACAATTCTTTAATGCAGATGTCTGAGGATTTGGATGGTAGAGTAGTTTACTGTTTAAATTGTCAAACAGGTGGTCAAATTTTTCGAAAAAATGGCTGTTGATTCTGCATTTGATTAAGCTTCATCCGAAAATATAATAAAATCCATCATTGTTTTTGAACCCACGGCAACAAATATAGCAGTTCTGCTAAATATTTGAGTTGCATATTTTACACTCATTTTTTGAAAATTGTTGGGATAAATATTTTGCGCCGTTATTTCCGGACAAAGTTTAGTGGTTTTGAATTTTTCACTTTTAAATATTTCAGTATTAACTTTCCAAGTTACCAGTTCCAGTATCTAAATTACAGGAAAGTAAATAATTCCTGGCTGATTTGAACAAGTGAGGCGAATAATATAAAGTAAAAAATTTATGATTTTCATAAAAAAGGAATGGATTTTCTTTTTACACGTTAAGTAAACGAAAGCATTTACGATTATTAGGCCCTTGATCGCACACTACTGCTTGAACTTTGAATCCAACATCAAATAAACCTTTAATGGCTTCCATCAAAACCTCTTTGGTAACCTCACCATCCATACTTTTTTCAGTTGCGTGATAAGCAAATGCGTATTAATGTTGCTTAAATAAACCTGGAATCATAAACACGTTAAGGTACTGAGCAATTGTTGAGTTTCTATTTTTGTTAATTTGTGAAAAGCCGTCAATTACGTCATTTACTTGATCATAATCCAAAGCAGACCGTATATATATATATTTCATCAAACAATAACGCGATATTTTTATCAGTTTCACTCATTTCACAAACTTCATCTTTTAGACTATTGAGTAAAAAACTATTTAAGCCGAGTTTCAAATTTTGTATTAAAGTCCAGCGACAAAGTGAGGGTTTGTAGTGTAGGCGCAATTTTAAAGGGCATTTTTGTTTTTTTCTGTTTGCATACTGATCGTTGATATTATATAGAAAATGTTATTTTCTATGTATATTGTGTATATGTATTTTAGTTTCTCGTAAAATGATAAATTCGTATAACTTTACGAAAAACAAAGAGAGCAATTGAGAACATAATTTCTATTCCAATTGCAATTTACATATATGAAAGGTTTAGATTTGTGAGGTCTACGTTGCGATTGTTCCCTTTAGCACAGCGATAGCTCCCTAAGAAAATTTCTTGCTGTTTGTTCGTCGTGACACTTCTATGTAGTTTTATATTCTTTGTTATGGTGTTTTTCTTTAACCTCCATTAAACCGGAAACAAATAATGCTTTAGAAGAATATGATGAAACACTCCAGTATTGTTTAATTATCATTTTTTCAATTCATCCGGCATTTTTCTAGAGGTTTACACTCCCTTTATTTGACTTTACCTTTCTTTGATTTTGTTATTACAGTTGTGGTTAAGTTATGTTCTTTCTTTGGATATTTTCACTTGAAGATTCGGGTAAATTATCAAGGTTTTCATTAATAATATTTTCTTCAATAGTATTTTAGCCATTAATTCTATGTCGAAAGAATCTAGAGAGGAATCTGAATTTGCATTTTTTGGTATAAGGAAATCGGGATCGTTGTCAGGGTCGTTGAACGGTTCATCACCATCACTATCATTCAACGTATTGCACTTTGTCGCTTCATTAATATTTACGTGTTGTTCTTTATATTCTTGTTGTAAGCGTAATACCTGTTCAAATTCTTCGCTAGCCGCTTTGGAACCGTGAGCAATATTAAAAATTAATGCCGTCTCTCTTTCAACAATCGTTTTAAATACATTACCATGTTCATGATGTGTTCTTTTTCTTGTCCGCAATTTCGACAGGATATTTATAATTACAAAAAAATACAGTTTAATTCTATTTGACAGACTAATAATATAGAAATTAATTATTTTACCTGGAACATGTGATTTTGAGCAACTCGGTTTCTTAGAAATTGGGGTTTCCCCCCGATTGTCTGGCGAGTTGTATCATTTTCATTGCTCGAAATGCCATTTTTCCAATCAAATAAATTGGTTTCACACAAAACTAAACTAATTGACTTTACACAAAACACAATAATTCTCTATATAAAAAAGCACTTAAATAGAATTTTTTGTTTGACTAGCACTCGAAATAAACGCTTAAAATCACATAAAAAATGAAAAATACGCAATACAGAAACGAAAATATCGCTTAAGTACGAGTAAGTTAGTTTAATACAAAATGACAGTTTAATTTACAATAAAAATGAAAAAATAGCTTATGTTATGTTAGGTATTTATACTTTTGCTATGAGGGCAATTCGAAAAAATCGCTTAAGTTTTCTTAGGCGATTTTCGCTTTTAAAAATCTAATTTAATACTTTAAAGTAAGAAACGAAAGACTGGCTTATATTGAATAAAGTTTTTAGGTATATCAAATTATTGAAAAAAAATTATTTTGAAAACCATATTTTGAACAACGTAAGCGATTCTTTCCTTTGCAAACAAAAATCAATCAGACTTAGGCCAAAACGTTTTTTGTTGATAACTTTGTCAATTTTAAAGGTATCATAATGAAAAATTTATATTATGTAAAAAGTAGTATAAGGATTTGAAATATTATGTAAAATGCAAAATCGCCTAAGTAACATAAGCGACTTTAAGCTTTTTGGTACAAAACTAATTCTAAATTAATTTGTCAGCAACATTGACCTAGGTCATTTTTCCAAAATTTAACCGAAAACTACAATTTTTGACAATGTTCATCTCTCTCTCTCTCTCTCTCTCTCTCTCTCTGGCTTTCACATCCCATGAAGGGATTTCGCCGCCTGCACTAAGACTAAGGCCCTCCATCCATCTCGATCCACCGCTCTCGTCCTCCAGTTTCGACATCCTAATGTTCGTAGATCTTGTTCGATGTCGTCGCGCCAGCGTAGTCGGGGTCTTCCTCTACGACGTACTCCGGCTGGTTGTTGGTGGAACACTTTATTTATCATCCGTTGTTGTGAAGACCTTGTAACGTGGCCGAGCCATCTCACTCGATTGGATTTGATGAATCCGATGATATCGCTGCCTCCGAGGAGTTGCTTTATTTCGTGATTCATACGAATCCGATATTCGTTGTTCGCAACTTTAATTGGACCAAAGATTGAACGGATTACCTTCCTTTCGAAGGTAGATAATAATATACAATCGTTAGAGGTCATGGTCCAGCTCTCGCTTCCGAAAATCAGCACAGGTCTTATAAGTGCTTTATACAGTGCGAGCTTGCACGACTGCGATAGATGTTTCGATCGCAATCATCTTGATTTGGCGTAGAAAACTCGTTGTCCGGCAGCGATTCGGGCTTTTATTTCTGCCTGCATATCATTCGACGATGTTATAACTGACCCGAGGTAATTAAAGTTTTCGACGCTATCAAAGTTGTGGTCGCCAATTCCGAGATTTGCCGTAGAGATGTTCCTAGGTGTTACTAAATATTTGGTTTTACTGCTGTTCACCTCCAAACCAAGTCTTCTTGCGCAGCGATCGAGCGGTATGAAACTGTATTTGATATCGCTAGGTCTTCGGCCAAGAAGCACGATATCATCTGCATATCCAAGAATTTGGCCTGACTTATTAAATATACAGCGCGAGGTTATGTTGTACTTATGCGATGGTTATGTTGTACTCCCAACATTTTTCCAAGATCATCCTCATGGTGAAACACTGGTCAGTGGTCGATCGGTTGGGACGAAAACCACACTGATAGTCGCCAATGATGTTTTCGGCGAAAGGGATGAGTCTGGCAAGTACAACATTAGCCAACACTTTGTAAGCAGTGTTCAATAGAGCTATGCCACGAAAGTTTTCACATTTAAGACGGTCGCCTTTTTTAAGCAACGGACATATAAGCGCGGTCTTCCAATTCTCCGGCAACTCTTCTTGGTCCCAAATACAAACGACGAGATCGTATAAACTTGTTGCAAGAGTAGCGCCTCCGAGTTTAATTAATTCTGCGGGGATTCCATCGAGACCAGGTGCCTTGCCGTTTTTCAATCGACTAATAGTTGCGTCTACTTCCTCTTCTGTGGGATATTCGACAAAGACCTCTTCACCTGGCGGAGCTAATGTTCTAATGGGGGTCACTTCGTCATTCCGATTTAGCAGATTTTGAAAGTAGGTTTGCCATACTGAGAGAACATCAGCCACGTTTGTTCTCAGCTCTCCATTCCCGTCTTTGATGGCTGTACTTCTTGGGTGGAAATCTTTAGTGAGATTCCTGGTGTTAGCAAAACAGTCCCTTGAGTTTCCTACTTCCGCTTGGAAGCTGATGTTTTCGATGCATAATCTCATATGTTCGCGCTTCTTTTGTCGAAGAAATTTAGTCGTGGCTTTCCTAGCGTGGTGATATTCTGCTAGAGTGTTTCTGGTGTTGCGAACCAACCATTTTTCACGAAGCGTTCGTTTATTTTCGACGACTCTTCGGCATTGATCATCGAACCAATCGATGCGGGGCCTCGGAGGTCATCTTCCGATGGTATTTTGAGCCGCGGTTGTTATGGCTGACTGTATAGAGTGCCACTGCTTCTGGATGTTAGGAGGAGAGTGACAGCTGATTGGTAACTCTGCAGTGACGCTTGGTCTTTTAGAGCATCGATATTCCATCGAACGGTCTTTCGTGCTTGTCTATATTAAACGTAGATAACAGTTTGCACTTATACTTAAATATGACAAGCATGTGATCGCTGTCCATGTCTGCACCTCTGTAGGATCTAACGTCAGATATGCTGGTGAAGTGTCTCTTGGACACCATGACATGATCGATTTGGTTTTCCGTTCTTCCATCATTCGATCTCCACGTTACTTTGTGGATTCTCTTATGTGGGAAAAACGTACTTGATACAACTACGTTGTACGTTATTGCCAGGTCGGTGACGCGTTGGCCGTTGTTGTTACTAGTTAGGTGCAGGCTGTTGGGACCGATGTGCGATGTATTTTCTGCACTCCTACCGATTTTTGCATTAAAGTCGCCCACGATGATTTTAATGTCGTGGTGCGGTATGTTGTTGATGACTTCCTCGAGCTCGACAAAGAAGAGATCTTTGATGTTATCTGATTTATCTTCGGTGGGTGCATGCACATTAACGATCATGATGTTAAATTTCTTAGTGTGAAGTCTGACCGTGCATATCCGCATGTTGATAGGGCGGAAATCGATGATATGGTGTTTCACGCGCCGATGGATGAGGAAGCCAACTCCAATTTCTCCTCCGTTCTGATGGCCGCTGTAGTGAAGAGTGTAATCATTGGTGGTGTCATGTATCCCACTCCCAGACCATCTTAGCTCTTGTAATGCAAGTACGTCTAATGTGTAACTCTTTGCTTGGTTCGAAAGGTTCCGGAGATTGTTCCAGGCTGGCTACTGCCAACCTGCAGATTTTCACTAAGCACCTGCAGAGGCCTCCACGGTGATATTTTGCCGGCTACGTTCTCAGCGAGAAGTGCGAAGGGTCGTGGGGTTTGAGGCATGCAGGGCTCCTGGCCTACACCGTGATTAACAGAAATTTAAATGAAAATAAATACGCAAATAATAAAAAAAAATACCCGGATGTTCCGCCGAAATTCGTCGGCCGGAACCTGAGGAACGAACAACGAAATAATAATAAAAGAGAGAGAAAGAGGTGCCCTGGTGCGCGCATCCATTCGAACTCAAACAGGGCTAAGCCCTGGTTATGAAACTGGATGCGGGCACCCAGGGACCGCAATCAACACTGCACCGACACAGAGGGAGTCTCCGCTCCCATCATACCGACCGAAAAATTAGTAATTCATTTTATAATTGATTTTTTTTTCTTTAAAGGAAAACAAAAAGAAAACAACTTCCCGAAAGAAAAAAAAAGGGAGGGAACGAGAGAGAGAGAGAACAATGTGCATCGAGCGTGCACCCGCTGTGCGGCGCTCGATTACAAAAATATAAAATTTTAATATAATATAAAGATATGTAAAAATAAAATCAAAAAAGTAGTAAAAAATAAAAATAAAAATGGTACCTTAAGTAACTAATTTAAAAAAAACTGTTGCGGCCTTGGTGCCGTTACCGTGTTGGGGCCTCTCCCCAATAGAAAAAAATGGGTTGCAGCCTTGCGCGGCCGTCATGCTACAAGGGACTCCTGTCCCCCGGACCGTTGCGGTGCCTTTCACCGATACCAAACAAACAGCGAATAGCCGGTTGGCTACCCGTTGTTGCGACCTTGGGCGGTCGTCCGTTGCGGGGCCTTTCCCCGATACCAATAATAATTATAAAAGAACACGAGAGGCCGGTTGGCCACCCGTTACGTTACGACCTTGGGCGGTCGTCCGTTGCGGGGCCTATCCCCGATACCAATAATAATTATAAAAAAACACGAGACGCCGGTTGGCCACCCGTTACGTTGCGACCTGGTGCGGTCGGGCGTTGCTCGGCCTTTCCCCGATACCAATAATAATAAGTGGCCGGCTGTGTGTTACAATTTCTATCAAAATAACTGAGCGTTCACCAGATAAAAACTGCCGTTACGTCCGCCCGCCGAAATTATAACTTGCGAATAGCCACGTTGCTGACCACCCGTATGTTGCGGTGTATCTTTTGTTTAACGAACCAAATAAATCGACTTATAGCGGCTGGTGATGTTGCTGCACTTGCGCCGTTATCTGAATGTGATTGAGCCTCCTATCGAATTAAGCTGCTTACTTACACAAAGCGCCTCGGTAGAAATTAAGTTGCAGCCAGCCGCTCTAGTACTCAGCACAGCACACAATTTTCCACTTTATTATTATTTCAACAACAAAAACTTGAGTATTTGTATCGCAACGCAAACCAAATTTTTCCAATTTGCTTTTATTCATAAAACAACTGTGGTGTACAATCACCACCACCACACAATTATACAATTTTTTTTTTATATAATACCAAACATTGTAAATTTTATTTTTAATTTATTTAATATATATAAATAATATTTTTTCTTATATTTAATAACCAATATGGCCTGAAGCCAAGCAAAAACTTATTTTTTTTTTAATATCACCACTCGAATCAAAAAACACAACTCGAATGTTTTTTCACAAAAATCACAAAACTGAATGACCGAAAATTACCACTTGAATGTGACACAAGAAAAAAAATTCTTGCGCCACACAGCTCGCAATACGTTCTAGAAGAATTTAATCCCTCTTCTCTGTCTCTCCTTTATATCAATTTTCGTTGGTATAAAAGAGAGACATATAAGAAAAACATTTTTTCCAAAACGTTTTACTTTGCACACACTCGATACACATGGTTATTTCTCTCTCTCGTTCTCTCTTCACCTCTGCGCCACCACACGATGGTGTACAAAACAAAACGTCGCGGGTGCGTTCAGCGCACAATTTAACAGACAACTTTTGAGGTGAATAAAAACATAAAATGGTGGTTGCGACCAACACAGTCGTAACAAGATCTCCAGGTCTTAAGAGGCTAAGCACGTTCCATGTTCCCATTTTTAAAGCGTTGTCCGTGTACAATTTCCGAGGTCGAGTTTGTGATGAATCCGATATGGTAATCCGAGGCCTTTGTTTAGGGTTCATAACTTAAATATTTTTATGAGGGAAGGTTGTTGGCCTGCCGCCCAATATGCTTATTACGTGTGTGGGTCACGTACTGGTGAGAATCTTAAGGCATCCAGTCCTACCTTGAAAAACATTTATATAGCGAGCCGCTTGATACAAGACAGACACCCGCTTCAGCCGCTCCTAACCTGGAGAACAGACGCTGGTTTGGTATTGGTTATGAGGCGCCAATAACCCGCCTTGACATGTAGTGTCCATGACTATAAACAGGATTTAGTCTGCTCGTCTCCACTACACCGCCTGATTCATTTAGCGTTACCCAGGGAGCACCGGCGAGGAGGTATGAATCTAGGACTTTGCCGCCCTATGTTCATCTAAGAAACTGATTGATCGAGATAAACTGCATACGTAAGCTTTTTCTTCAAATTGGGAGATCTGAGTGAATTTAGGCAAAATTTGGTTCACCGAAAGTGGCTGTTTCCAAAGAAGCTTTTTCAGTGTTTGCAAAATATAATTTGAAAACTAAATTTCAAACAAAATTAGTTTAGATAATTAATAAAATTTTACCGGAAATCACGATTTTTAATATAAAAATTTTATTTCACCAAAATTCGGCTTCTCTACAGACCAGGAGGATTAATATTATTTTCGTAAAAAAATTGCGGGCTGTTTCAAGTTTTGCAATGAAAATTAAATTTTTTAACAAGGATTGACCTTGTTGGTTTTCTGAAATGTAAGCAGAATAATGATTTGTGATTAAACGAGACAATTTGTATCACAATTTTTTCGCTTTAGAATTTAAGTGTGGTGTATTCGAAATCTATGAACATTTGTCTTAAAAGAAGTTATTAACCACAAAAATCACACCACTCCATTTTTTTATTTGCAATATTTTCTTACTCATTACCAAACTCAATCGCAGCATATTATATGCATTAATGCACAAATAGGTAACTGACTCTGTTACATTTTGTTTTTGGTGATTTGTTATTGAAAATATATAAATTTAAACTAACTAGGCTGTTAAAAAGTTTATTTTAAAATTGCCTCACCCTCTAGCAATGACATCCCATGAAGGGATTGTGCAACCCGCACGGTGGTTCTCCATCCGTTACGGTCCATCTTTCACACCTTTCAATTTTGACATCTGTGGGTCGTGTTTGATATCGCCTCGCCAGCGTAGTCGGGGTCGCTTCTACGACGTACACCGGGTAATTGTTCTAACATCGCTGCCACATGTCGCTACCTCATGTTTCATACGAATGGTGTTTTGATCGCAATAACCTTTGGGCTTTAATGTCCGCCGATTTATCATTTTATGATGTTATTACTGATCCGGGTCTTCTGCGCTATCAAAATTATGGTTGGCGATTCCGTTATTAGGCATAGACAGGCTACTGGACGTCGATATGAATATTGTTTTACTGCTATTCACTTTCAAACCATGTCTTCTTGCCTGGCGACCAGGCGGTATGTAACTGATTTCGATATCGGTAGGACTTCGGCCAAGAAGCACGATATTATCTGCATATCCAAGGATTAAGCCGCATATTTTAATATGCAGCGCGAAGGAATCGGACACAGTTCATTCGATTACGATTCTACATATGAACCCAAACGTTGTTAATTTTCAATGAAACGAGTTTCTCTGGTATTGCTAGATTCGGTCGTATGCCTGCTGAAAGTCTACGTATAGTTGATGTATGATAATATTGTACTTTCAATATTTTTCCAGAAACATTCTCATGATGAAACAATGGTTGAGACGAAATCCACACTTATAGTCGGCAGCGTCACTCAGAGAAAAACAAAAATCTGAGTCTATTTTGCCAAAATCTCTTAGTTAAAAAAACTTGGTTAAATAACCAAATCGTGGTTATTTAATTTTGAACTTAGTGGCTATTTTATTGGATAGAAATGGAAAAAATTGGTAAAATTGACCAACTATTTTGTTCAATCAACCAAGTGAAAAAATTATTTTACTAATGACTTGTTATTTCAACCAAATTTTCTTAGTAAATGTAACCAAATTGGCGGTTAATGTTGAAAACGTTTGAGGTTGAAACAACCAATTATTTGTTAACATTGACGAAATTCTATTTATAATACACAAAGTTGTCTTAGTAAGTTAAACTTTATATTGGTAACTATAACTTAAAATGTTGTTAAAATTGACAAATCAGAAACTTCTGGACGTTCTCAACTTTTCTAGTCATAGAAAACTAAGAAGATACTTACTCACAATATAATATATAAAAAAAAATAATCAAATCTTCAATCTTTTAAGTCATCTGATTTATCATCGGTGGTACACTAACAATCGTGATTTTAAATTTTTTAGTGCGGAGTCTGAACGTTGATAGGGCGGAACTCCATGAAGTTTTGCTTCACGCGAAGATTGATGAGAAAGCCAACTTCAATTCCTTCTACACATAGAAAGTGTAACCATTGGTAATACCATGGATGTCACATCCAGACCATCGAAGTTCTTGTAGTGCAGGTATATTTGCAGAACTGCAGGCCTTAAAAGGCTAAGCACGTTCCATGTACCCATTTTTAGAGCCGTATACAGTCCGTGTACAGTTTCCAAGGTTGTGTTTGTCATGGATCTGATATGGTAGTCCGAGCCTTTGTTTAGGGATCAACATAGTTGTTTTGTCACGTACTGGTGAAGGATCTTAAGGTAGCCAGTCCTACCTTGAACACGACGTCAGCCACCCCTAACCTGGAGAACAGCCGCTGATTTGGAATTGGATTTAGGGCGCCAATGACAATTTGTAATCAGACTCGCAGTTCAAATTTTTTCAAATATTCGTATTGCCTTTGTAATCTTGATAACTTTTAAAAATTGTGCTCTTTTTGGTAGTTCTTGAACATTTTCAAAAAAATGTCTACATCCAACTCTACTTTAAAAAAATTTGAATTATAGTCAGAATCGAGTTCACCAAAATATGTTTTGACGATTCCAAATAAAATGTCATTACAAATAGGATTCATCTCTAATCATGATAACGTCGTACCATAATCTAATTTCACGGCCATGAAAGAAATTCTCTATGCTCTGTCATGTAGATCTACGAAACGAATACTGTATCGACCTTCATTAACTAAGTTTTAACATCGGATTCTTAATCAAATTTTGGTGTTTTCCGCGTATACAATGGAATTTTTTCCATGCTGGATTTACGAGGTAAATATCCTTGGCCTTACAGAAATAAAATTTGTACTATCGATAGCTGTTTTTAATGTTTCCATGAAATTGTGCTTTAACACTTTATTGTGATTTTATTCATTGAAGTGCCGTGGCTCAAAGTAGTTAATTTTGACAGTTCTGCGTATTTGATTCAAACATTTAACTGTGTATAAGGTTCGATTTATTAATTCGGTCAGCATATCGCATGTCTGCTACCAATCAACTGTCACTGACTATCTAGACCGGTACGTTAAAAACGAAGTACCTCTACCAAACATTCAACCATAACCACCGTAACAAAAAACACTGTCGGAAGAACACCACTGAGAACCCGCAGTTACTATTTTGGTGGAAGTTACCCATTTCTCAGCAAATTGGAATGAAACTCAACTCGAATGATAAGAATGACAAGTGTGGATAACGGTCCAATTAAACATTGAAAAATTTTGGTTTGTAAAATTAAAAAACGAAGTTTTTAATTTCTCAAAGTTATAAATTTTTTTGAATTTCAAAAGTAGTTTTTTGAAATTAAATGAAATTTCTGCAAACTAATAAAAAGCTTTTTTATTTTAAAAACATATTTTATAAAATGATTTATAAAATACTTTTTAAATTTAAAAAGTTTATTTATTTAAACTTAATAATTTATTTCAAAAGAAGTGTTTTAGCATTTAAAAACAATTCTTTTGATAATAATGACAACTTACGAAAATGTTTATATTTGTTGTTTTGCCAGAAATCCCGTTGTATTATTTTTCAATTCATCTATATTTTATTTTTTATTTTAAAGTTTTTTCGGCTATTTATATAATTCGCCAAATCAATATGTTCTTGTGTCATACTAAAGGTATGAAGGTTTGAATTTTTGCAGCTTGGTCGTTGCAACTTAATGAGTACTGACTGGGTAGAACAACTTTTTATCAGTACGAAATGAAAACAAGCTGCCAAGAAAGAACTTTAAGGAGGTTCTCATTATATTTTTTAAGGGTTGTATTTTTAAACAATGGCCTTGGGGGTTAAAAATTGGGGAGGAGGAGGTAATTTTTTACTTTACGTGGTAGATGTGTTATGTTCTTATGAGTAGATGACCCTTTGGTTTTGCTAGCTTGAACAGTCGCAAACATTGATTTAAAAATATTGTGACATTTGTTAAAAAATAATTATTTAAAAATTAAAATAAATCTTTTAAAACTAACAAATAGTTTTTTTATTCTTAAAAAACAATCTCTTAAAATTTAAGAAAACTACTTGACATACATAAGTAAGGAAAGTATTTTTGAAAATAAAAACAATTTTTTTATTTTTATTAACAAATTTGGTGAAAAAATTTATTTTAAAAATAAAAAGATTATCCTTTTGATTTTAAAAACGAGACTTTTCGATTAAAAAATATATGTATAGTTTTTGATTTTATATGTATATTTTTTTATTTTTACTGGTTTTTTTTTATTTTTACTGGTTTTTTGCTTTCTCAGTGTTCCGTTTATATGATAAAATTCAAAATCCCATGAGTCTCTATATAAGCAACTTCTCATTTGGTAACGAAAAACTTGATCTTGGCTCTATAAAATTGTCGATCTGATTGGAATAACGGAATGATAAAGATTAGTATTAAATTAGTCCCCGATTTGAATGAATTCAAGGTATCTGATATTCATTTTCGACAAAACTGTCTCCGCGTATTATTCAACACTTCACATATAAATGAACGGTCGTTCTGAAATCGATTCGCCGGTTACTGGTAAATGGGAACGTGCCGCAAATTTTATAGGACTCTATTTTGTTCTGTATTGTTGCCAGTTACTACCATGTTAGCGTAGTGTGAACGGTGATTTTATTCTCATGAGATGGGATTTCTTCACGCTGACCTCGCGGTTCGAGTGCCAATTTATCGGTTGTAATATTGATTTCGCTTCTATAAAATTGGTTATGTTGTCCCTGCGAGTAGATAAATAACATTTTTTTTCGGGCAAGAAACTTTTGGAGAGCCAATCTATTATAGTTTGTAAGAGTGAAATGGCACAATATATTACTCAGCAGTTGTTGTTCTAACTCTAAATCGGTGATGTCGTATGTTTCGGTGCATATGGTGGTTTCCGTGTATAGATGTGTGCCAATGTTACCCAATTGAAGTTTATACTAAATTAATCCTAAACCAACAAAAACAAAAATTAATGAGAGTGTATTGGTTTAAAGTAGTCATTTAGGCGAAGACGGAACGCAAAAAACATTTATATTGAAATAATTATTTAAATATTTATTTGTTTAATTAATTCAAAGTTTTAAATTAAAAACAATAATGTTAACATAAAATTGAAGACGTTTATAAAAGTCTAAAAGCAAATAACAAAATTACAATAAAACTCTATTTTAAATTATATTAATTAAAAAATGTTGCAATATTTTCCGAATCATAATATTTTGAACGATCGAAAAACATGTCGGTATAATGTTTTGGTAGACCTACATGTATACTCGACAAGTAACGACCCGACTAAAATTCTGATGGAACTCGCGTATCTAAAACGACATTCAATTGAAGAACGGATTTTCTTAGTAAATTTGATTCTAAGAAAATTCATACCTCAAGATTTTCTCCGATCAGCAAACTTGCCACTATAATATTTTGGTAGACCTATATGTGTATTCTACTTGGGCTAACCCGATTAAAATTCTAATGGGGCTCGCATATCCAAAAGAACATTTAATTGAAGATCGGTATTTCTTAGTAAATTTAATTCTAAGAAAATTCATACCTCAAGATTTTCACCGATCGGCAAACCTGCCACTATAATATTTTGGTAGACCTTTATTTGTACTCTACTTGGGCTAATCCGATTTAAATTATAATGGGGCTCACATATATTAAACGACATTCTTGTGAGGAACAGTATTTCTTCAGTGAAATCAAAATCAATGAAATTATTGAAAAATGAAAATTCTAAGAAATACTATTCCTCACAAGAATGTCGTTTTAGATATGCGAGCCCCAATAGAATTTTAATCGGATTAGCCCAAGTAGAGTACACATATAGGTCTACCAAAATATTATAGTGGCAAGTTTGCCGATCGATGAAAATCTTGAGATATGAATTTTCTTTCTCTTGGCGAGTTTTGCGACCGGTTTAAATTTTAAGGTATGAAATTATTAATAAGCAAGATTTCTTTGAAATGCCGGGTTTCACAAGAATGTCGTCTTAGACGATTATAATTTTATTTTGGTTGGCGCTAGTAGAGTACTTGTATAGGCATTCAAATTATCTATTTTTTTTAATTTTGAGTACTTTGAAGGAATTAAATGCATAATAACTTAACGATTATTATTTTCCGAAAATTCCCACTGTTATTTGACTCTACTTTTAATTTTTTTTCTTTTATTAATAAAACCTGTGAACGATGTTTAGTTACTTCTGGTGTAAAATAATTTCTCCACAATTTTTCTGTTTTTAAAATAATTAATTTTTATCAAATTGAACCTAAATAAACAATGTGAATTTCATTTATTTGTAAACCAAACAATTTTGTAAAATCGCCTAAATGTTCGCAAATCACTAATCCATCTACACATTTTGTTTTATTTTGAATTTAGTATAAACTTCATACTTCTCAGTAGAAGTGTGAAGTTTTTCCTAAAATAGTACTAACTGCCATTTTTACAATTTAGGATTAATTTAGGATAAACTTCATTGGCATCCAATGTTAACGTCTTACTTTCGTTAATGTGTCACGATGTGGCCAGCCCAAGAACAACTTAATGAATTGCACCATTGGCAGCCGTTCTTTGAAGGCTAAAGGTCAATTTTGTACAGCTCTTCCACCCGGATGGTATTGTGTTGATCCAGAAAATGAGGCAAAAATAACAGCTCACTACCCTAATGATCACGAGGTAATGACCGGGGAGTAATGGCAGACGGTTATGAGCCAAACAGTCTTTGGCGAGTTATAGTGGAGGGTTTTGGGCCGGGGAATAAATTCGTAGACCCATATTAAACATATAAGGTTAATATGATGAAAAATTCTAACAAAGGTTTGAATGTTTTCGGAAATCTCAAGGTGTCAACTTGCAAGTGTTTTTCGACATCAATATAGTTGAACCACTTTTACATGAAAAAACTCTATTTATTATGCAATGTCTTAAATGATGATTTATTATACCACGAATTTGTGTTCAAGAACTATTTAAATTACCAGTTTTGCTTTATTAATTCCGAAAGAACTGCCCACTTGTTAAAATTTAAAAAATATGCGTGTTTTACACTACAATCGAGTTCTATCGATTATAGAATGGGAGTGCAAAGTGGATTAAGCCAAATATAAAATTTCACAGGTTTGATGGTGAACTTAATTTATTAAGTAAATCTTAAAACTCAGTTGTTCACAGTCCCCCTTTGAGGAACAATCAATTTACACGAATAAAGTAAGAATTGAAGCTTGACTCACATTATCCTTAATAGTTAATTTTATATAATTGTGTTAATGGAGATACTCCCAAACTCGATCAATCGTCATAAAATGTTTTTTTGTGATTAAAAATTGTTCACATTCAAATTGAAATGTTTAACAAGAAATCAGATTTAATTACATTACCAATCAGCATTAATTGATTCATTTAGAAGCAAAAAAAAATTAAATTAAATTTTAAATTTGTGTATGCATTTCTTTCTCGTTTCAGATTTCAGTTGCAAGAGATAAGACAAACAATATAATAATGTACCTTGTACCATCGTCCTCAACTCCTTCGATATTTTGTGTAACTAACTGCAATAAAGGTAATTAAAAATTTAATGAAATATTGTTGTTGTTGAAAATTCTTATTCTGCAAAAATCTGGTAATAGTTACCTATCTGAACTTTGCAATATAGGCTTAATACGTATGGGACATATAGTTTTTTGTGTACAACACAGAATAAAATAAATGATACTAAACATATGTAAATATTCTAACCGACTGTTATTACATTTATATGGTTTCAAATATATGTAGTGATGAAGTACATAGAAGTATAATGCTACACAAAAAATATTGATTGAAAATTGATTTATCGACTCAAGGTATTTCTTGCAGTATAAATATAAACAAGAATGTACTTCATACAGTAAAATCCCCGAGTTTCGTGTGTTGTTTTGTGCCTCACTACCAATCGTTAACAGATTAATGACCTTGACTTGGTGCGCACGCTATTTTCCGGCTATTATTCAGAAGCTTATATAGGATCGGTGTTAACCATGTTTAAAAAGTAATAAAATTTTGGCTGTGTAATAATGCCTATCAGAAAAATACGTGACCTAATTATTTTGTGTCTTTCATTTCGAATTCTTAACTACAATTGCACGTCACAGAATACTGCTCACACATAGTGCAATGAGAAAACATTAGGTATTTTAAATCTTCCATACAGCTATACGAAAGGAAAGAATTATTCAAATCAGATTACGAACATTAACAATTAACAATAATTGTGCACGATGAGATCACTAACATCTTCAAACTAGAGTGTGAAAATGGCAAAAGATATAGTCCCTCCCATGGAGTATATATTTTTTAGTACTTAATATAGCTGCGCCGCGTTTACAAAAATAGGTAATAATACAAACTTTGTGACTAAAAGTCTTTTTTAATAATGCTAGTACTAGTGGTAGTAGACAAAAGTGATTTTATTGTATTGAAATAATTTTAGTTACATCTGTCCAAATGAATTTATGATTTTCCCACAACAAATTGAATATCGGCTGAGCTAAATCTGCAAAACTTTTCGAGTTTGGTGAGTATTTCTAGTCCAATGGTTGCTGCTAATTGCCGCAAAGTCAAGCTTGTCAGAAATCTGGCCCCAGTACCCAACTACCTTTAAATGAAAATAAATTTTCTCGATATTTATCTAAAAATGTTCTTCAGATTTTGAGTAATCAGCACCTCTATCTAAAACACGATATGTATGTTCATCATACGTTTGACTGAGAAGTGAAAGATTATATAAGTAAGTGAAATTTGTAGCATATAAGGACCTGTACAGACAGTCTTATCCCTTCCAGCCTAAATCTAACAGGATTTGCCAGAACGTGTTCTTCAAATCCAGACTATAATTTTACCTGTTCTGTTTTGGCTGATAGAATAACCAACCGTCAGAGCTACCTTATTGATATTTCCGGCATCATAATACAGATAAAATGAATTTTCACTGGATTTTTTTTTATTATATACTAGCTGGTCGGTGGACGGTGTCCCACACAGGCAGTTTTTTTTTATAATAAATGTTTTTGAAAATGTTTAATAAATTTAAGTTTTTATTGAAACGGATTAAACAAAATAAATGTTTTTATTGAAAGAATAGCTTCTGGACATCTAAATAAATTTTGTGATTTTTCAAGGCGAGAGCATGTGACATAATAATTGTCCATGAGGAAAACATGGATTTTCCAAGTCAAACCCGCATACACTCATGGTTTATCAGACGAATCGGAGCTTGTATGTTTAAACTGGAATAAAACTATTACTGTTGCCTCGATGCTCCCATAACTTTTTTTACTACTAATCTAGTGCCTTTGGCGCGTTGTGATTACGTAGCAAAATAATAGGAGAACCAATTTTTACTTGCAATATATGTGGCGGTATTCCTGGTACATCTAATGAATTTAAAAACTTGGTGAGAAAATTAACAGTTTCATTTTCATCAACGACAGTATCAATGGATTTAAATGTATGTGTTTCTGTGTCCAGCATATTTTGTATTTTAATATTCATGGCATTAACATCAACATTTTGAGCCGCCAAAATAGTTCTTTCGCTTTTGAAGTTTTGGCAAACATTTGGAACAACATTTAGAATTTAGTCGTCTCTGGATTGTAAACATGACAGCGGAAATGTAATCAAGTTTCAAGTAATTGAGTAGAAAATCTTGCAGCACATGGATCATTTAACATTTCCACTCTCATATTTGTTATTAATTTAAATGTGTGGACGCTGCGCCATAAAAAGGATGATTTTAAACAGGCATTTATTTCGTCAGCATGAATTTATCGCGGAATAACTGGCAATATTCGACTAAAATCACCTGACAAAAATTCAATACACCACCAAAAGTTCTCTAATTTTCTTTAAGATAATTAAGTGTACAGTTCAAGGCTTCTCATGAGTATTTGTGAGCCATTGCATATTCATCCCAAACAAAGGCTTTAGAGTGTGGCTTAATATTGCAGACTGCGTTTTCTTTTGTTTGATATTTTAATGATAATTTTAAAGCAAAATGTGAACAACACCATCCAGTAGGGTGGCAGCTATTATAGAAGATGCTACAGCCAAAGCAACATTGCTTTGTGATCGTATTTTAGCCAATATTAATGGAATTAAAAATATTATTCCGATGCTGGAGCATCTAAGAAAGCCACCTTGTTGTCCAGCAACTGCATCGATCAAAAATTAATTTTTGCTCTGGTAATAATTTTGGTTTGTTTTTTTGCACATATATAAATTCAAATCATCGATGTTGAATGACTACGACGTAGCATGCCGCGAATGAATAAATCACTTCCACTTCGATTAGGTGATGGCAATACCAATTTTAAGAGTGGTTCATTTGAAATGATCATACAAATATCCTCTATAACTTTGTCCATGCTCCACGTACAGTGTGTAGAGCATGCAACATATCTTTACTCATTGCATTCTTATATTTTTCCTATAGTTCATTAGGATTATTTTTAAAGCAGGTTGTTAACAAAATGCCAAGTAAACTACGTATCTGACGTGGACTTGACATTAGTGATGTATCTGTCCCAATGCCCATCGTCTTCTAATAAATCTAAGGCTTGACATACACTATGGCAAGTCTCATGTAAATAACCATTAACTACATTAATCAAGAGTAACCTCAAATAAAAGCACTCACGTTGTCTAGGATGAACTGCCTACACTGAGAAAAAAACCACAGTTAAAATATATAAAAACCTATCATACAATACACAAGGCTACGGCAGTTTTCAGCCTACTAAGTACTTGTATAGCACTACGAAGTTTTTTGATTATTTAAACAAAGTTACAGAGCTCTCACAATAGAAAAACTTTTCCTTTTGCCTTACAAGTTTGTTTGAAAATAAAACTTGAGAAAAAAAAAATTTTCGTTTTTACCTTAAAGAAAAAGTTAGCAAACTCTAAACTTTTGCCTTAAGAAAATACTAATGAAGTTAGCTAAATTTCAAAATCAGGGTTTTTGTTGTCATTTTCCAGACAAAACATGTTAAAATGCAAATAATAACTAATTCATCGGTTTAATATATCTTAAAATTATAATTAATAATGCAAAATACAATTTCAAAAATATCATTAGTATGAAGATAAATAAAAAAAAGTTTGTTTCAATTTATTTTTTGGTTTGCTCATTGTGAGAGATACTCTTAAGGTAAAAGTTTAAGGCAAAAGGTAAAGGCAGAATTTTTTTCTATTGTGAGAGCTCTGTTAGGCTATATTAAATCAACGTAGTTTTTTGTATAAAACAAAATTTTTAATATGCTAATTTATCGAAGTGGCTTAGGTAATTTATACATGGCCATATATGATTATTTAGCAAAGTGTACTGTACAAATGAACAAAGTGTTTTGTTAAAATATCGAAGTGTATTTATTAATTCCAACATGGCCATGCATAATGCTTTATCAAAGTGGAATATACAAATTAACAAAGTATTTTATCTAAAATATCTAAGTGACTTACATAAATCATAAATACCCTTATATGATTGTTAAGCAAAGTGTACTGTACAAATGAACAAAGTATTTAATAGAAATATCAAAGTAACTTTAATAATTTAAACATTTCCATGTATGATTATTTAGCAAAGCGAACTGGGGAAACTAGCAAAGTATTTTGTATAAATTATCAATGTTTTTTAGACAATCGATAATTGGCTAAATATAATTCATATGAAACGGATAATAGTCTTGATAACCTCGATAGTTCAATGTCATATATACAAAATCGAGTACAACTTCTTTCTGAAATAAGAGGGCATTTAAATAAATAAAAAATTGAATATTTTAATTTCATGTTCTTTATTTTTGACAACAGTATAAATTTATTTTAATTCAAATTCTGCAATTTATTAATTCAAAATACACCACTTTTATTATTAAAACTTTTATACATAAGAAAAAAATAAAAAGTTAAAATTAAAAAATAACTTTAAACTACAAAAAACTTATTTCTAATATTTTGTTTATATCCCCAATAAAAGTTTCTACAATGGGACACTCTTGCGATTCATTGGCAATACCAAAAAAAATTGTTGAATAAAAATCCAAATAAATTATTGAAGAGCAGCCAAATACGATGAAAATTTGAATTTTATGTTGTCAAACTCAGTTAAATTAAAACTTTCCCCGACAGCTATAATAAATGGTGGTAAACAGGTTCCCAACTCCAAGCATAGTTTTCGTTTTTCAGCTAGAGCATCATCTATATCACAACTTCGTAGGACAACTATCGCAAAAGCATTCTGCGAATCTTTGATGCTGTACTTGATTGGTTTTTTTTAAATTGTTTTTGAAGATGGAACAAGTACAGAGTGCAGAAGCTGCATGTAGTGAAAATTGATGGTATCTGCACTCAGGTTATCTTTTCTGTTTAGAAGTTCCAAAAAAAATATTTTAGATGCACAATCTTTAATCCGTTCTTTATACATTAGATCGACAACTTTGATGAAATTGTCTCACTTAATGAATAATGAATCATTATCAAAATATTTATAATTGAAATCAATCTCGACCTGTAAATTATAAGGTTATTAAATAAATATTGTAATTTTAAATGTATATTTACCAATTCTGGAACGCTTGCGTACTAATAAAGTGGCCAGTTTTTTAGAATTTGATGAAGATTGCAATCGGTGCTTTCATCTATATTTTGTCTTCGGAATGCAGCAGTAATCTTCCATTTTTCAATGACTTCTTCCCAATTGCGCAAATGTTTTAGAGTAGAAGCAATTTTTTCTAATTCTTCTTTGTTTAAATCTCTAAAACAATAAAGAAATATTATGTTTGTATGGCAGTTTTAAAATTTAAATATTTTTTTTGTGTTATTTAGTTGTGAGCGGATCTAAATCATCAATTATAGAATATATTAATTTGGTTTAAACTCATTATTTTATTCATATTTTTTTTTTTTTATAAATTTCGTGTATATGTGGGACACATCCTTAGAAATATATGTAACTATTCATTAATTTTTACTTAAATGAGAACAGACAGTTTCAATTTAAGTTATATGTAGTTATTTTTTATGATTTTAACTCTAAGCCTTTTATAACTAAGGTTTAAAATTCTGAAAACCATATTTTTTGCAACATTTATCTTGATTTGTCTTCATATTATCTTACAAATTTCGGAACATATAGAATCTCGGATGTAAAGAAAATAATTAAGAACTATCTTAGCTCATTTAATAGATACAAACTAATTTCCTCTGCGCAAAGTTATCAAACAATAATTGCCCTAATATATAAGTTATATAATGCCTATCAGTAAAAATATAAGTAACATCGTTTTGTCATGAATCATTAAGTAATACAGATCCTATAGATGTAGAAGACTATCATCCTTTTAACCTGTAGGTGGTAAGGCACTGTGGTGGTTGAGGTGTGTCGCGGTAGATATGCGTAATTTACTGATACCTAGTGTATCTTATATACACATGCATATCACGCTATCGCGGTAAGTAGCACTTATAAAGTAAGATTATAACACTATGCACTTTCACCATATGAGTCACGTTATTGCCTTACTGCACCGTATCATTTATCTGACTCCAATTTGATTAATGAAATACAATAAACGCACAACAAATTTATTTTTATATTTATTTTTAATTTACTATATCTAAATTGATTGTTTAATAAACTAATTTTATATATACATTTTTATACAATTAGTTTATAATTTATACTTTTAATAAATAAATACTTTTATTAGATACAATTACAAAGTGTATTCTGAGATGTGCCCAGAAAGACAGCCAATATTTTTCTGAATTAATTTTCATTCCAAAATTCTAAAAATCGATTTTTAATACAATTATAAAATCGGTTAACGTATCATCATCATCATACATATATATACCAAAATTTAATAGAAGAGCAATACAATACTAACTCATTACTACGATAGAAAACGAAACAAGTATTTTACCGATGATTGCATTACAAATTGCACAAATCATCTTTTCTCTCAATACGCAAATAATTAGATATGTACTCATAGACTATCGTTCGATTAAAATCATTTGCTATTTGCTAGTCATCATTACCATAATTTAGGGTGCAGCTGGGGATGCTTGGTATCATACTATTTTACGCGACGTTTATAGTGTAATGAACGTGATCACTATAATACTCACCCCGCAGATAAAGTCTTATCGATTTAAAAATCTTCGTATGGTTGACGTAAAGAAGGAAAATTTGACAATTCATAACTAATTTTTGAACTTTACCTGTCGCTGGCTAGATGAAGAAATAGGCGGAGGCATTATTTTAATTTCGTCTGTCGTGTATGCCGGCTTAAGTCTATCGATTGAGATTGATACGTTCTTTCCATTGTAATCCACAACGAAATGTTTTCGAAATCTACGCTGGACCGTAAAAGGACCTTCGTAGGGTGGCGTTAATCCGGTTTTTACTTTATCTATTCTGACAAAAACCTTGTCGCAGTCCTTTAAATTTTGTGGTATGTAGATATTGTCTTGAGTGTTATTTCGTGTGTTCATTGGGACGATGTTACGCATTGATTCTCTTAATTGTTCTATCAAAGATGTAGGATCGGTTGAAGATGTTGGATCAGATTGAATTACCAATTCTCCTGGTACTCTTAGCGGTTGCCCGTAAACAAGTTCTGCTGGAGTACAACTAAGATCATTTTTGATCGATGTTCTTATTCCCAGGAGAATGAATGGGAGTTCATCGCTCCAGTTTAAAGTGTTTGATCTGGCATACAAGGACGATTTTAATTGACGGTGTAAACGTTCCACCATCCCATTTGCCTGAGGGTGGTACGTTGTCGTTCTAATCCTCAGTGTACCTAATAACCCTAGAAAATCTCTGAAAAGATTGCTTTCAAATTGACTTCCCTGGTCAGTTGTGATTTCTGAAGGGACACCGAATCTTGAGACGTATGTGTTCACGAAAGCTTTTACTATCGTTGATGTTCTCATGTCCGTCAGTGGTATCGCTTCCGGCCATCGAGTAAACCGGTCGATTATTGTGAGAATGAACGTATTACCATTAGATGGAGGTAACGGGCCGACGAGGTCAATGTGTATATGGTTGAACCTTCCAGGCGGAATGTCAAAACGTCCGTGCACTGATCTAGTATGTCTATTGACTTTAGATTTCTGGCAAGGAATGCAAGTTTTGGACCAGTATCCTGTATCGACGTTCATACTTGGCCATAAATACTTTGATGCTATCAATTTTCGTGTTGCTCGTGCTCCTGGATGTGATAAGCCGTGTAATTTTTCAAAAACACTTTCACGCATTGCGCTAGGAATATAAGGGCGCTTGATTGGAGTCGATGATTCACACCAAATTGACAAACCTGAAGCAAATTCCGGGATTTGTTCCAGTTTATATTTCGAGCTCATCGACTGTGATGATTTGTTTATTAAGGTTTTTAGTTCATCGTCTGCATTTTGTAATGAAACTAATTTGTTTAGATCAATAGCTGTGTGACAAATTGTTGACACTTGAATTTCTTCGGTACGTGATAGTGTATCAGCTACGACGTTGGTTTCACCTTTAACATATCTTATATCAGTTGTAAATTGTGAAATGTAATCGAGCTGACGACTTTGACGTGGGCTTCTTTCCGATTTAGACGCAATCGCTGTAGTGAGCGGTTTGTGGTCTGTA
Source organism: Nephrotoma appendiculata (assembly GCA_947310385.1). Classification (NCBI taxonomy): domain Eukaryota; kingdom Metazoa; phylum Arthropoda; class Insecta; order Diptera; family Tipulidae; genus Nephrotoma; species Nephrotoma appendiculata. The sequence continues at coordinate 145,858,294 of OX371223.1, forward strand.
TTGATCGAAAATACCCTGCCTTCTACAAAACATCTGAAATGTTTAATGGCACAATAAATTGCCAGCAACTCTCGGTCAAAAGCGGAGTACTTCTGTTCGGTTGGAGAAAGCTTTTTAGAGAAGAAACTAAGAGGTTCCCAATTTTCACCATTACGTTGTTCTAATACAGCACCTAGAGCAATACCAGAAGCATCGGTGTTGATGCGTAGTGTTCCATGATCCATGGGATGTGCAAGGAGAGTAGCCTGAGCGAGGGCAACTTTGGTATTATTTAAAGACGCCTCACATTCAGGTGGCCATGAGAATGGGTTATTTTTGGTTACCTTGCCAAGCTTGCTTAGATGATTGTGTATTGGTGCGATTTGTTCGGCTAAGTGAGGAATGAAACGATGGTAATAATTGACCATGCCCACGAAACGCTGCACTTGCCGAATTGAAGTGGGTTGGGGAAAAGATTGTATAGCTGCAATTCGATCTGCAGATGGTTTGATACCATCTTTAGTGATTTGATGGCTGAGGAAATTAAGGGATGTTGTGCCAAATTCACACTTGGAAGGCTTGATTGTTAAACCAAATTCTGTTAATCTAGCGAATAAAGAATTGAGGTGTTCTTGATGTTCTGATATGTTTCTGCTACCTACCAAAATATCGTCGATGTAGACGTAAACGAAATCTAAACCTTTTGTAACCTCGTCCATAAGACGTTGAAAGGTCTGAGCGGCATTTCGAAGTCCGTAGGGCATCCTAGTGAACTCAAAGAGTCCAAACGGTACAGTAATGGCTGTTTTGTAAATATCTTGTGAGTCCACGGGTATTTGGTGGTAAGCTCGAACAAGATCTATTTTCGAGAAAACAGTGCAATTTTTAAGGTTAAGAGAAAAATTGTGAATGTGTGGTAAAGGATACCTATCCGGTACCGTGATAGCGTTCAATCGGCGGTAATCTCCGCAGGGGCGCCAGTCGTTGCTGTCACGCTTTGGCACTAAATGCAAAGGTGAAGCAGCGCTGGATGAACTCTGTCTACACAAGCCGAGTTGCAACATATGTTCAAACTCAGTTTTAGCAATTTTATGTTTTGCTGGATCCAATCTTCTCGGTCTCGAAAAAGGTAAATGACCTTCGGTAACAATTCGATGCACTACATTATGTTTAACTGGTAGGTCATATCTATGTTCTTGTGTTAGATTTGGGTAGTTGCGCAGAATTTCGGCGTAAGGTTCCTCAACCGCGAATAATCGCGATACTGATTCAGTTGGGGTTATAGTGTCCATCGTGTTAACTGTAAGTGACGTATTTGTGTCTAAGAGTCGTTTATTTCGTAGATCGACAACCAAACCGAACTTTATCAAAAAATCTGCGCCTATTATTGGTCTCGTTACTGAAGCAACAATAAATGGATGTCTAAATGCTCGACGCAACCCAAGGTCTAACTCTAGTAATCGCGTACCGTATGTATTAATTATGGTTCCGTTAGCTGCATTTAAACAGTTTTCATCATCTCTGACTAAGTTATTAAAATATAATTTTGGAACTACCGAGATTTCTGCACCAGTTTCAATTAAAAAATGATATTTTGTTTTAGAACATCTAATAATTAAGCGACGATTGACATACGTCCCATTGTTAGTCGCATCTATAATGGGACGATCTAGTTTTCCTTCGGGGGTGTTGCTTGTGAAAAAGTTTGTTTTGTAAATGAGCAACCTTCACATTTTCTTGCTCTCTCTTTAAATTTTATATGGTACCAACAAATCCAGTCACCACCACGTTGGTGTGACCTAGTGCGCGATCGAAATCGATTAGAAGCTCTACTATTCGATCGTTGCTTTGATCTTTTCCAGTTAACCATTTCACTATTAAATTTGGAAGTTAGTAGATCTATAGATTTTTGGAGGCTATTGAGAGTAATTTCTGAGTGATTTTTATTTGATTTAGATTGGGATGATTCTCCAGTAGCGATGGAATTGCAGTTGAGATTAGGACGATTGATTTCGAAAATTCTATCTGCAAATATAAGTAAATCATTGATTTCGTCTTGCTCTCTTATTGCAATTATCGATCTAATAGAGTCAGGTAGTCGACCTAACCATAAAGTTTTTAATAATTGAGCGTTAACAGCTGCTGAAGATCCTGCTTTTTCTTCGAGATGATGATAGAAATCGGATGGTGAAAAATCACCCATGTCAGTAGATTTAAGCAGGTTTTCAATTCTACTTTGTTCTGACAATGTACGTCTTCTGATAATCTCATCTCGAAGTGCTTCGTACTTATTTTGTAAGGGAGGCTTACGGATTATTCCTGATACAGTAGATATTACATCTATCGGTAGATGAGCAACAGCGTAGTTAAATTTGTTCTCATCACTCGTGATTCGACGTACTTTAAATAATGCCTCGAGTTGTTTGAACCAAAGTTCTGGTAAAGATTTCCAGAATTGCGGTACAGGTACTTCGGCAATATTCACTTTATGTTTTTCTTCCGTTTTTTCTTGCTTATTATCATTATTTTCATCTTCTGAATTTACCATACTTGATTCGACTAAATTCGTGAACTAGTTAATTAAATGTTTTTTTTTTTACAATTTGAAATAGAAATTACTCAACCTTAGTAAAAAAAATATATATACAATATATACCGAAAGGAGAAAAATATTACGAAGTAGCAAATGACGTTAATCGAGTATAATATGTACAATCAATTTTTTTATTATTTTAATTAAACACTGAACCATTGAGAGAAATGTTAAATATTTGTGACAAATTGTAACACTCACCAATATATTAATGGTTTAGAGATACCGGATTTATTTTCAACAATATTCAATTTTCCATGAGTCTAGTCCTGTTTCCTCTTCTTTACAGTTTTTTATAAAGTTACTAAAATAAAAATTAAGAGAAAAAAATAATATTAAAGAAATGTAATAAAATTTAAGGAGAATTGTTTAATATGAACGATTACAGTAACTTTTTTGTTTAAAACTGGATATTACTGGCTGGAAGGCTGACTGGTTGACCACGTTATTGAACGACCTTTCAAGATGTTTTTTTTTTTATATATACCGTTAGTATGGCACCACTCAATATGTCCTTGTGAAATACAGCACACGTGTTTTTCCGTCAGTTTTGCTTTATAAATTCCGTTTCGGCTGCTACTGCTGGCACGTAGTTTGTTTTTTATTCGCATTCGATTATTTGTTAGTGAAAATGGTTTATATCTATTTAAGATTTAACTGCATTCGAATGCGTCTCGATATACTTCGTAATTTGGCGTTTGATCAAAACCGGCGAACTACTTTTAACTGTATTATTCCCGGTGTGTTGTGCGTAGCGGTTGTTCGTAGTTGGGTTCACCAATGTAGGTGGTAAGGCACTGTGGTGGTTGAGGTGTGTCGCGGTAGATATGCGTAATTTACTGATACCTAGTGTATCTTATATACACATGCATATCACGCTATCGCGGTAAGTAGCACTTATAAAGTAAGATTATAACACTATGCACTTTCACCATATGAGTCACGTTATTGCCTTACTGCACCGTATCATTTATCTGACTCCAATTTGATTAATGAAATACAATAAACGCACAACAAATTTATTTTTATATTTATTTTTAATTTACTATATCTAAATTGATTGTTTAATAAACTAATTTTATATATACATTTTTATACAATTAGTTTATAATTTATACTTTTAATAAATAAATACTTTTATTAGATACAATTACAAAGTGTATTCTGAGATGTGCCCAGAAAGACAGCCAATATTTTTCTGAATTAATTTTCATTCCAAAATTCTAAAAATCGATTTTTAATACAATTATAAAATCGGTTAACGTATCATCATCATCATACATATATATACCAAAATTTAATAGAAGAGCAATACAATACTAACTCATTACTACGATAGAAAACGAAACAAGTATTTTACCGATGATTGCATTACAAATTGCACAAATCATCTTTTCTCTCAATACGCAAATAATTAGATATGTACTCATAGACTATCGTTCGATTAAAATCATTTGCTATTTGCTAGTCATCATTACCATAATTTAGGGTGCAGCTGGGGATGCTTGGTATCATACTATTTTACGCGACGTTTATAGTGTAATGAACGTGATCACTATAAACCATCTAAATTAGAATAATGGTCTAAATAAGGATAATTTTTTAATTTGTTTTAAAATTTTAGTTTACGTATTTTGAATATTAATATATGTATGTAGAAAACATATTTTTAAATTTTATATATAATAAACTGTGATTAGTATACTAGTAGGTAAACTACTACAGTTAATAACGTAAATTAAAACTATCTTATAACCATTTAATTTAAAATTAATAAATTGTTACAGATAACTCTGAGGATGTGCCCACATAGACAAGAAATATATTTTTAAAAAAATTAAATAAATAAATAAATGAGTTTTTAATCCAAATTAAAATATTAATTATGGATTTAGATCCGCTCACAACATATATAACACAATTAATAAAAATTATCATATGTAGATCAACAATATACATAAAAAATAAAAAAGTTACATAAAAACTACCTGAGGCACTCGCAAACTCCTTTACCACCCTTCTGTGAAATTTTCTTCCTTCCAAAACTTTGGGGTTACGTGGAGTAGTTATACAAATTCAATTTTTTAAGAGTCCTCAATTGACATTGATATCTGTCCCATAATTTACCCTTTGGAGAAAATTTGCCTCGTCCGATAAAGTAAGTCCTCTGCAAGATTATTCAGAAATTATATTAAATTAAATTAAACAGAAATTCAAGGATATTGTTCAATTTACCATATTTTCAGTTGGAAAAAGTTCTATTATCTGCTCTGCAATAGATTTTATCTTCGACACCGATAGTTTTCTCTCGTTTTCTATATAATATTGAATGATTCTAAAGACAATATATGTGCGTTCAGCTGGATGTAATATTTTGTTTTTCTTATATGTGTCCATTAGGACTTTCCCTTGTTGATTACAATTTAAAATACTTTCAACCGAGATCTAAGTAAACAAAAAAATCCATTATAAATTATCATAATTATAAATTATTAGGTATATTATGCTATTTCCTTTCCGCTTTATTTACGAACTCATTTTGTGGTGGCAACATTTTTATGCATACATAAATTACTGTGTGGATTGGTTATGATGAAAATGTATACGCTTATAAAAAGAATTTTTTATCCGAAGCACATTTAATCCTCTTTTTGATACTGTTTTAAAATCACACAATACTATTCAAAAACGGGCACACTATTAACGAAGTTCAATTGTTTAATTATACTATTACGATCCTTAAAACCAGAAAACACATTTCACAACAATTACGATTTTATAATAAAACAAATGTTACACCTTGCACGGCCAATAACAATAATCACGTTACAATTAATCCACTAACTAATTTTCACTATATGTATTAAAGTTTGAAATAAAAAATATTTTGATTGCGATAATAAATTGTTTCCTCACGTGTTATTTGCAAAATATTCACTTACATAATGATAGCGCGAGCATTTTACATCGCTAGTTTTTCTTTTTGGTTTTTTGCTCAAATAATGGCATTTCTTGCTTGTGTAAAGTAAACAGAGAAGGCCAAAAATTGTACGTTTACCTCGCTAAATGCTGTATCTGTGATTGCTTGTTGCTGGTTTTTGTATAGCTCCATCCTTTTCGAGCCTACGTGAATATTTTTTTTTGAAATATTCTAAATGTAGTTAACATTTTTTTTGTTTTGACTTGTATAGACAAGGAATAAAAACGAACAATATGGTCGTTTTTAATTCAACGAACAAGAAAACAGGGGCCACATTTGCCCATGTCAGAACTATGACAAAATTCTGAAAATTAACATGGACATTGTCATTTAATATATGTTTCTACAGTATTGAATCTGTTGTTAGTTCTTATTTGGAAAAGGAATGTAAATTCTATCTAAATTACTATCGTTTATCATATCTGAGTGAACTTTTACTTTAGTTCTTCTCTTTCACCAGCACTATATTTTATTTCTCCATTTGTAATTAGATGGTTCAATAAAATTATTTTATTGGTAAATAAAAAATGTGGAATCGATGAGTAGTTGGCAAAATTTCCAGCAGAGTTTAGTTGTAAATGTTTTTTATGTTTAAATTTAATTTAAATTTTTTAATTCGTTTGTATCAGCTAATTTCCATATTTTTTAAAATAGGAGTTTCTCTAAAATATCTTCTCGCCTAAACGTTCGCTTTTAAGATTTTTTTCACTAACACTAGTATACATAGGATTTCGTTAGGAAATATTTCACGGCTGTCTGTAGGAGTGTGAAATTTTTCCTAAACCATTGCTAAAAAAAATTTACACTTAGGATAGATTTAGTAAATATTTCACGCGCATCATGGTGACAATAATATGTTGTAAAGCAAGGGTATTACATTTTTGATAAATTAAAAAATTTACTTTCAGAATTGAAAAATTAATGTAAGAAAACTATTGATTGGTTAATCATTGTTAATAAATTATTTTTATAACAACCTTAATATTAAGATAAAGTAAATGATAAAAAATGTGTATTATCAAAATACGTCTGTATCCATTTTTTGATTTTCTTTAGCGGGAACATTTATAATTAGGCTAGCTGCAACTGGAAATTTACTACCACAACCACAACATTCTATTAATAGTACTGTCCACTATCTTCAGTGTACGTTATTACGGATATCCATCATTTCCAGTTATTGTATCGGATGTTTAATCCCTTAGAAAACGCTTTGTGCATAAACCAATTTTCATGCAAATCGATTTGATGTTGCAGGCACCACATGTGCCATGAATCATGTTAGTCGTAACAATGTGAAATTAGCATCAACATCTTCATTTGGTATTTTCGCAGAAATGATATAGTCAATTTTATCTGGAACAACAAATTAAAATACGACGAAAAGACTGCCTGCCGGTGCTTCATATAATGATTTTTTTGTTTGTTTTTCGACATCAAACAGCATCGAACCCATCGAACATTGAACATCTTTTTTTGTTTTATTAATTTTTTTTCCGTGTGGTTATTATTGATGTGATCGCGATATGTATGCTCCAAAAAAATCCATTTATTTTTAATAATAACTCGATAACAGCAGCATCACCTACCGAGTCCAAAATTTGCAGAAACCTGTATTAGATCCAGACTAATATATGATCAAAATTTTGGGTCTGATGTTCCATTGGTTCCATAGAGAAATATCGGTTTTTCATATTTCTACTACAGCGCCACCTATACAGGATCCAAAATTGACAGAAACCCTCTTACAGCCAGGGCAACCATATATTCAAAATCTGGAGTCACTTGGACATGCTGCCGAGATTATAGCGCTATCGAACATTGCACCAACGTTTTTATATATTAAAATGATCGTTTGCACAGATATTACTTCTATGGAAATGGAATATGTTGTGGCCAACACCCGACTTTTTTTTACCACGAAAACATTGACACGGATTTTTGGTAAAACGGTCTTGTAAATATCATCAAGACCCATTATTCGTACTTAAATTTCAGGAAACCGACCCTTGATGAAAATTTAATCTTTAAATTTATTTAAAACTGTTAATTCTTTGTTGATTTTTGTAAATGATAAAATTAACATTACATAAATATTAAGAAAGCTGTCATGGAACCGGCCAGCTCCGTTCCACTGACTTCTAGCACATTTTGCAAGGATCTCCCAATTAATGGCAGTAGAGATACCGAATTTAGGTGAAATAAAGATTTATTTATCAAAATTGGTATCCGGTAACTTAAAACAAAATGATCAGAAAAAATTAGTCTCCCCAAATTAAAAAAGGCTGATTTAAAAATGGTGTTTTTTCTGACTTAAAACCAGGGGGTCTATTATGAAACATTATTCGCTTTCGAAAAATTCGCTATCTAAAAATTCGATACGCTTCAAATATTGCTATTATGAAAAAAAACGAATCGTCCCATTTGAGCGAATTTTTCGATTTCGAATTTTCCGAAAGCTAAATAAAAATCATAATACCAATATTCATCGCGAATTGAATTTTTCGAAAGCAAATAAATTTCATAATAGACCTCCAAGCGTTTTTAGTTTATTTTAAAATTGAATTAAAATCTGTAAGTCATTTTTAAAAATAATTTAAGAAGTGTTTTTAATAAAAACTTTTTATAAATGGTATAAAATGTGTGTTTATAAATGACATAAAAAACCCACTTATTTATGTTTTATATTTTCATTCATGCGAAACGCATGTATTTCTAAGTGTGTTAAAAACAAATGTAAATTTTATGTTTATAATGTGAAATAAAATATGGCTTTTTTAAGTCATTTTAAAAATGAATGAAAAAATATATTTGTAAAGTGACATAAAATATGACGTTCTTGTGTCATTTTGAAATTAAATTTGCTTTTGTAAAACACCTTTATTAAGTCACAAAATTTGTTAAAAATTTGACTTAAAAAAGTCGTATTTTTCATATAAAACCCCTTTTTAAGTCCACCTTTTTAATTTCAGCCTTTTTTAATTCAGGGAGCCCTAAATCAAGGTTCAAGTATAATTTTTTGCGTCCTTGAATTAAAAAAGGCTGAAATTAAAAAGATTGACTTAAAAATGTTTTTTTTTTTACTTTGATTTGTCGATTGTAATGGTGTTTGTGATTGTTCCGTATATCGGTATTTTCAGCACTCTCGAATTAAATACACAACCTTAGGAAATTCTTCCATTTAGCGTCAATCTGTATGACAACGACTATCAACGAATCGTAATAATAAATACTAAGAACTAACATATTCTACGCATATTTGCTTGGACGTGCTCAGTCCACGGATTTATTTTTCCATCGGCAGCTTGCACATTTTGTTGACCGCTCTCTTCAAAATGTTTATGATATGATGTTTTTATATTATGTTTTTATATTAGCAACTCGAGTCATATCACCATGATAATAAGCATGATAAACACGACCTAGAAGCCATTGGAAGGCGGGAAATTATCATCTTTTATTAATACAAACTCGCCCAGTTTTGGCGTAACAGTTTTGATGTGTAATTTTTTCCCTATGATTTAAATGATTTAAGAAGTATAAATCTTGACAGACTTCACATCTGATTCTGGATTGATCTGATTCGTTAGAATAGTGTTCATATCTTCGTATGTATCGGGCCATTAACAACTGTTTTAAATAAATTTTGATTGATTTTTTATTGACTTCGCAAAGTCATTAAGGACAGTTTCGGTATATACGAAGTTAGTTCCATTATTGACCAATTCAATATGAGTAGCTTTAGTAGCAAAACAAATTAAAAAGAGTTGCTGCTGACCTCTACCATTTCGTAATTTTAACTGAATCTATCCAATTCTGTGTTTCGAAATGGTCGACATGTATTAACTCTCAGGGTACTAAATTGCCCATAGGCTGCTGCAATCATGATATATTTTCCTAACGATGTGCCTTATGTTCAATATCCAGTACCTTTGATTCGTGATTGAAGTTTGACCTTCACGTAGGTTTTATATGTGGTTTTGTTGCCTTCGGAATCCAGACACGGTGACAGCACAACCAAATTGCTCGATTTTCGATTGGTTTGTTATACGTCAGACAGTTAAAGTTTCGGAATTAGGACCTCGATAATACCAACTTAGACATCGGGCAGCGATTCGTTCCAATTTTTCATAAGATGAAAAACGGCCGCAAATTTCGTCAATTTGGGTAATTTTCAATAGGAATAACGATTTTCAAACGTAAATGAGCACGTTTGTTCAACTATGGCATACTCATTATAGTAGACCAGGCATATATAATTGACAATAAGATTTATTTTGATATTGTAATAATTCTAGACCGGTGGATTTAAAATATTGACATGTTGCTGGATATTGAAGTTTATAATCGCCAGCTAAACGTGTCATTTGAATTTATACAGCATAAACTCATCATATTCCTATCATATTCCTCCTCCACCACAATCACTTGGCGATAATTTTTTTCTATGTTATCTATACGAAGACCAATCTTGTGTTAGCAAAATCTTGTGACAACATCAATAAAATCATTTTATAAAATTGGTTCCACGTCTAAGTTGTCGTTTATTGATAGCCACAGAAATTTTGCAAGAATCGTCTAGAACGATTTTTTCCTTTACACCATGATGCGGCAGGTAAAAGCAGTTTTCTGTAGTAATCGAATCATTAACTACTCCATGAATTTGTTAAACTTCATTTTTAAAACTTGGTTAGCGTTCAAGTCGGCGCTCCGCCTCCTATAGGGATGTAAGCATTTAAAAAACATATCAACATCTAAGAGAATACATCTTTACATGGCGCAGTGAAATTTGGATCAGCGAGTTCAAATCGTTGAAATTGCTGAATAGTTCCATTTTATTGAACAGGCCGCGTGGAACTAATGCTTTCTACTTTAAGAAAGACCAAGGCTTATATTATAAATGTTTAGTTCAAAGATTGCTGTTGAGGATTGCTTTTTTTAATTTTCATCAATTGTGTAATTTTCGGATATTCTGTAATTTTCATCAATTGTGGGATGTATGTTAAGCTGGCACGAAAAACCAGCCCGATTACACATTTTCAATTTTGGTGTGTTTCTTTTCTAAGTTAAATGCTATCCCGAAAAATTTATTGAAAATGCAAGAAAAACGAAAATTTCATGCCGAAATATTTTTTAACTTGTATTAAATAAATAATTATTAATATCGGTGAAAAGGAATAAATATCACGTTTTTTTTGCTCTATTTAGACTACACATTAAAGTAAAGTATGTGACAACAAACCACCTTACCTGGTAAACTATGTGACAAAAAAATTTAAATGTGTGCCGTTGTACAACAAAATAAGTTTTTCTTATTATTTAACTATACAGAAGACACAAAACATGTAATCATCATCTGCATACACTGTATCGAGATTGCCCACAAAAATTTAAAAATACTTAACAATAAGCAAATCAAGCAATTTGTCCTTAAGGTTTGATATAAAAATCGGTTAAATTAATTAATTATTTGTGGAAATCGTTACCCCATCATATCAAACATGATGAACATCGAAACCATAAACACAAATTGCTTAAGAACAAGATTATTATAGTCATGATTCCAAGATGAGCTTTCGGTATGGTTTAGTTGATATATGGACCTAATTTTTAAACATAATTTCCCGATGGGGTAATCTCTAGGATTTCCACAAATAATTAATTAATTTAACCGATTTTTCCTATCAAACATGAAGATCATCGAAACCATAAGGACAAATTGCTTGATTTGCTTATGCTTAAGTATTTTTACATCTTTGTGGGCAATCTCGACACAGTGTATGCAGATGATGATTACATGTTTTGTGCCTTCTGTAGCTAAATAATTGCGGTCTTACTTTGGTACAAGCTAATTCCATCCTGGTATAGAATTAATTTGTGCTCAAAGTAACAACCAAAGATATTTTATAATTTATTTTTATTAGTTGGTAACAATTACATTTTGAATTTGAAAACAACGTAAAAACGCAACTAAATATATTCAATTAAATAGTAATGTGCTAGAACATTATTGAATATTATTACAAATCATAACTAGTTTTTCGTCTTGTTAAGAAAAATTCGATGTCAAAATAACAAAAATAACTTTTATATTTTTATTGCCAACATATAAAAATAAAAGTGTTCAATAGAACTGCCCTGGTGGTGAACATTAAAACTACAGGTAATACCAGCAGAAAAGTTGGTTTAAAATAATTCCAAATTGGAATTACATATTATATGGGATTGTTGTTGTAAATTTCTCAAAGTAAGACCACAAATAGGAAAAACTTATTTTGTTGTACAACAGCACACATTTAAATTTTTTTTTCACATAGTTTACCAGGTAAGGTGGTTTGTTGTCACATACTTTACTTTAATGTGTAGTCTAAATAGAGCAAAGAAAACCGTTATATTTATTCCTTTTCGCCAATATTAATAATTATTTATTTAATACAACTTCAAAAATATTTCGGCATGAAATTCTCGTTTTTCTTGCATTTTCAATAAATTTTTCGGGATAGCATTTAATTTAGCAAAGAAACACACCAAAATTGAAAATGTGTAATCGGGCTGGTTTTTAGTGCCAGCTTCACATACATAATTGTAGGTATCTGTCTTTATAGATTAGCTGCATAATTTCGAAAATAATCTTTTAGAAACTGAGCGGAATCAAAGAATGAGAGTCATTTTGATTAATCGCGAACGAATGGTTCAATTTATAATTTTGAAGGTGAGGCTGTAGATATATCGTTCAGAGCAAATGAAAAGTTTGCTGTATGATCGGCAATATTTTTAAAAAATATTCCTTGTAAATTGAACAATAGATCAAGGGCAGTGTACTGATTCTATTCTAACCCTTTCGCACGGGAATTAAATTGAGTGAATGAAAAATTTTTTTTTCGTCAATTTTGGTTTATTAGTTATCAATACAACCTATTGGAGTTGAAATTTTCATAAAAAGTAGTTTGGGGCCGGAGATATGAAATGTACATTTTAATGTTCAAAACGTGTCGATTGTTGAAAATAAAAGATATTCAATATAAGAAATTTCGCTCTTTCGTAATACATAAATGCACATTGCATTTCCTACATGCGAAATGAGTTCTTCTAGCAGTTCATTGATAGTGAAGCTTTGCAGTTCATCTTACATCTTGTGGCTTCTTTCAATCAGTCGTGATAAGTGGCCAAATTGAACGCATCTAACATCACGAATCGGCCGAACTTCCATAATTCTTTTTGTTGTTATCCGTGAACAAGACGAGCAATTTCTAGAAGTTGATGGGCGACCGGGTTTTGTTTATGGCCACCACATAGTAATGCAATACCTACCCACTTCTAAGCGAAATGCAATAAATCTAGGATCTCTTTTTCTGGTTTTCTTGAATCTTTCAGTTCTCTCCTGTACTCACTCCAACTAGTAGCCAAAGCAAAATCCAGTGTGTAATGACTCAACGTCCATTTTCCAGATTTAGTAAATACTCTATAGTATTTATGCCCATGCCACTGTTGTACAACCAAACTATTTCGGGTCGAGAAAGTTGCCGATATATTTTAAGAGTTTGTTCCACATCTTCACGATATCAACGTCGCCAGTTCCGACATAATTGAACCCTATGTAAATGGCTTTATTATCCTGCCACTTCCCGAGGATAACTTTTCCATCAGTGCTAGCTACTTGATCACATGAACCACATCCTTTCTTGCTCAATTCCTTATCTGTGAAGAATGGTGGGGGAGAAAATCGAGACTTTATCTAAGAAATTGACTAAATTATTGTGTGAATTTTGAAACGAATTGTACATTTTAATGTACATTAAAGTTTAAACCAATGTACAACGGTAATTGATATAAAATTTCACCAAAACTAACCTAATATTGGTTTATTACACATATTTTAATAATACTAGATATAAAAATAATTATTTATTACCTTAATTAGTGTTACACACACAAATTAAATCACTGTTGATCACAGATATTTTGACATGAGTAATGTCCACGTCGAAAACTAAAGCAAAACTAATTAAAATTAAATCTATTTGGAGAAAATATTGAATATGACTGAAAGAAAAAACCCGATTTAAAATAACGGTACTTTATTTACTTTGATTTTTTATATATATACTGCAAAAACGACGTTCAAATATGATGTACATTTAAATGTACGCCACGTGCGAAAGGGCTAATGTTATTGCAAAAATTTTCCTAAGCTTCCTGAATCGTTTCAAAAACAACCTTGCAGTTGAAATAATCTTCCTCGAATTTATCGAACTTAGGCTCGCAGTGAGGCGTAAGAGACAATTTATCATCAATTTCACACGAAACACAAAACAAAGATATATTCTAATATGTTTTAGTAATTTTTTTTTTTAAATTAAGGAAATAAATTAATAAGTTTTTGACATTACGTGAGCTTTATAACACTTTGAAGGATTTCTAAAGATTCGAATAAAGATATTAGTATAAGCTGCAACTTTCTCGTCTATATAGTCTACTAGAAATGGTAACTGATTTTCCGTTCTAGGCATAGTTCCTCCAATAAATTCGTTTTTTGAAATTTAGGGGTAATCCCGTAAGTTCCCTCCAAGTGATCCGAGAAAGACTTTCAGAGTATCAATTTATATTTGACAGCAACAGCTATTACTATCTAGTTTCATGGAAATAGCACCTGAAAATCGCTGTTTTCCCTTCAAACTGACCTGTTATAATTTTAGGTAGTTAGAGAGTTTATGTTTTTCCAGGAAATATTCCCTGCCTCTGTATTACATTAAATTTCTCGAAACATTCTATATGAAGATAAATAACTTATTTATTAAGTTTTAGTTATTTAATCAAAACACGCACTCAAAAATACAGTTTCTATTTAAAAAAAAAAATGCCTTTCGTCATATCTCCAAAACTAATAAGTTTCAAGATCATCCAAGATCACCACTAAGCGTCACCCTCGTGACAACAATTTTCATTATTAGTAATTATCTCCTAACTTGAAACCGTTTTCGAGATAAAAGTCTGAAATTTATTGAAAAACTCACCCTGTATATAAAATGCCAACGGGAAATCGACATAAAAATTTGCGTTATTAAATTATTAAATTATTCCCAATTTATAAATATTTATATCAAATTTTCATCCTCAGTAGGCCAGAAGAAAATACATATAAATTCTTTCCCCAGTTCCCTATTCTCGGGGAATTACCAGAACAGTGCCATAAAGCTGTACAAATAAATCCAAACAAACATATCGGGTTGGATGTTGTACCATCACTTTCATTCGAATCAACTTTCGATAGTCAATTCGAAAATATTAAAAGTTGGCATGTTGTATTTATTATCGAATGCGATTGAATTACTAGTGTGGCAACTCTTTATCGAATATCGAGGAGATAGTAAAAATAGTGTTAACTATTATTTAGAAAAGAGATTTTTACGCTATAGATATAATTTAATGGATTTATCATATAAAAAGTAAGATATTATTATCAAAAGATATTTTTAATTATTTGCTGAGCCATATTAAGCCGCGGCGTAAGTCTGCGGAACGCGTAACGAAAATCCTGGTATAGAGGCGAGGCTAGCAGCGGTGCTTAATTTTTGCACAATATGGGTCAGTCGACTATTTTTAGATCCGTGTCTGAAATAGCTCAACTTTTGGAGGGTGCAATCTGCCAAAAATATATAACGTTCCCAGACGGACCAACGAAAGCCATCAACAAACAACGTTTTTTTGAAAAAAAAAAAACAAAAAACAATCATCTCGGTTGATTGCGGTTGCATTGATTGCACCCACATTAATATTTTAGCGCCTCGCAAAAATGAACATATTTTTGTTGATCGGCGTGGAAACAATTCGATGAATGTTCAATTGGTAAGACTAAAAATATTTTATTTGCATGTGTTGTTTAATTTAATGCCTTATTTTTTATTTAAGATATGCAAAAATGCAACTACGACCTATTGCTCCACTTGGTTTGCGCTCGGTTTCCAGGATCAACCCATGATTCTGCAATATGGCAGGTATCAAGATGTCGACATAAACTGCAAGTAGATTTCGCCAATGGGGAACGAAACACATGGTTGCTTGGCGATTCGGGATATTCATTAGAGCTATTTTTAATGATACCATACCGCAACCCAAGTGAAAGACAAACGTTATACAACACATTGCATGCCAAAATTTTAGGAGAAAGAGTGTTTCGGGACGAGCCAGTTAAAGTGGTGGAAATTGTAAATGTGTGTGTGGCCCTTAACAACATCTGTTTGTTGAATACGCTAGAGATGATAAATCTACCACGACCTACGAAAGATAGTGCTCCTACCAACGAATCAGAATTTGAATATGACGAAATTATTAATAGTGAATCTGCGGAAGAGATGCGAAACAGTTTGCTAAATTGTTAGGAAATTGTAGTATACTACTGATTTTACTAAGTTTATCAATTTTTTTTTAAAATAATTGTTGCGAATGTATAATAACGAAAATTATTTGTTTTTATTTATATTTTAAATTTTTCGCTTCATTTTCTGCTCTTCCAAAGCTAATCGTCTTTTCGCCACCGTTTTTCTTCAACTAACAATCGTTTATTATTTATTAAATTTGATTCCTTAATCAAATTAACAACTTCAGCTTGGAATTCAACCTGTTTTGTTTGCCTGTGCTTCGTGTTGTTTGCTCTGATTGTTCAATTTCTCGAACAATCGGTTGGTAGGAAAGCGATGACACGTCGCCGGTGCGTTCGACGAGCTGTGATAGTTGGTGTATTTCTGCTCAACAATTTGTTCCATCGTTTCGAACTCAAGCACAATTGGCTGCTCTGACTCGTGACTCTCATCCATACCCTCCACACCAATAATATTTTCTGTCATGGCAATCAGCTGCACGACACGCTCTTTGAATGGAGAAAGGATTATAGTTCGTGTGCCACCCCCCCCCCCCCCCAGTCCTTTTTTATTGACATGGGTTTTCTTAATTTTCAATTTTATTTTATTTTTATAATCTGCCCAAACCTAAGGGTCAAAATAAATAAACAAAATTTATTATATGTAAAACTGCCATCTGTTGTAATTAATGGAAGCCTCAGCAACGCAATATAACAGGTAAAAGATTTAAATCAAATTAGTGCTGTGCTAGGGCACAAAAATCAGGTTTGTCAATATAGGTTATAATGTAATAAAAAGGTTAACCTGTAGTATACATTTTGAGCTGATGGTGTTGTTAGCGTGCCACCGAACTCAAGTTTGTAAACCCCCTTAACGGACCTTCAGAGGATTAATATCAGAACAATATAAATTTGAAATATAAAAGTACATAATGATACTTCTGACCGAGCGTACTGCTAGTATAGGCTGCTATGGAGCTTGCAATGTGCAGATGGTCTTAAATCGGCCCTATAACCGTTCGTCTCCGAGTTGGCTGAGTAGGCCTAAAGTAAGGACGTAAAAAGCACAACTACGAAAGAGCAGGGTGAGCCTTGAGCCCCAAAACAGATTGCATTGTAAATAAATGAAAACAAAAATGTTTTGTCTGTACCTAAAATTTCGTGAAGTTCTTGTTCTCTTAATGGTTAAAATAGTCCCATCCAACATCGTTCTTTGTTGACTAGCACCTAAAACTGCCAAAAAACCTCCCGGTAAAGCGGCAAAAATAAGCTACACAATGTACTCGATTTTGTGATCCTTGATTTTTATTTGCAATCATCACCTGGACTATTCAACAGAAATTGATTGAAACTGCAAATCGCTCAAAAAGTGCACAAAAACTAAATTAGTTTTGCCGTATTTATCCTTTTTAAATAATAATCTCAGATTATATTTTTGCACCCTTACAAGTCATTGCATACTTTCCATTCAGATATAATATCATCCAATTAAATTAATGCGTGGGACAATTTTAATTTCATTCATTCTGATTCACATTCATATACCAAATAAAATCATCGAAAACAAAAACATAATTTTCATTAAAATAAATTAAATTCATAATAAAACGGAAAATCCAAACGCTCTCACGGCTTATTAAGATAATAATAACGACCCAAAAAGCAAAATAACGACCATCACACAAAATAAAATTTCATGATTAAGACAATAAAAAAAAAATCCTCATTAAAATTCGACGAATTTCCCGTACAGATTTCCCAAGCTTTCTAGAAATGTATATACATATATGAAAAACACCACAGTGTGTAGCACATAAATTAACTTTTTTCTATATTTTGTAATGTTGGTAAGTTGTGTATGTGTGTTTGTGAGTGAATATGGAACGGAAAGTTAATCTCTGCTATAAAACCAGGGCCGATTTCGATCATAAATCAAACAAAAATATGAGAAAATTTGTTCTACTTTTTGTTCATTTTGTGCACACTATCCCAATCTAACGTCCTCTTAACCTCCTCTTACACAGAGAAGAAAATCTACTTAAAAATTAATTTTCTTAGGTTTTATTGTTTATTGCGTTTTGCTATTTCCCTCAGGATAAATTAACTTTACGATAAAATGTATGTACTACGTCTTATCTGTACTTCTACATGATTTGCTATGTGCATATAATTTCTTGTTTTTTTTTATTTGATTGCAATATAATTTTCGTAATTGCAAAAAAAAATATTAAATTTTAAAATAATTGTTTTGTGAGGCACATGGCCCCTATTATATGGAATGTAACTTTAAATGACGGCTGTAATATTCGTTGTTTATTATATATACGCCGGTCCAAAGAATTTATGTTGGTTTTCCTTGATGGTCATTTTCAATTCCTTACCATCATCATTCACAGCTTATTAATATCCATAAGCGTATGAAGTTAGCCGAATTTTTCATCCCGGAAAAAAAAAATTCCTCAAACAATACTTTTTCATCTCATCCCAGTTTTTTCTATTTAAACTTGTATAAGACGGAATTTCGTTTATTTTATTTTTTTATTTTTCTCAACAACAAAATATCCATCCCAGATTTTTTCATTTAATTGTGGTTTTTGTACTCTGTAACCGGCCAGATTTCATATGGCCCATTATAAAAATTAATAATTGCCATTCTCCTAGCAATATGATTTGCCGGAAAAGATTGATACAGTTTTGAGTTGATAACAGTAAGGGATTAAAATGACTAAGAGGGCAATACCAGCCGTATGGTAGTGTTGGTGCAAATAGCCGAGTTCCATATGGCCCCATATAAGAATAACAGAAAATCATGACATTCCCCTAAGAAATATGATTTGCCGGAAATGATTCTTTATGTTTCGAATAAGCCATGGTACGGACTTACTTTGGCCAGTCGGACAGTACCAGCCGTATTGAAGAATTCCATCTTTTATATTGTTAAGCTTTGAGTTGGTGTTTCTAAAAGTTAATCTTTTACAAGAGAAGAGAAATTGTTAGACTTTGTTCAGAGAAATTTAGCTGTTTGAAATCAAAAAATAATTTTTTTTTAACTATTTATGTTTTATACAGTCTTGGCTAAAAGTATTGAGCACCCATGATATCTTACAGTTTTTTGGGAGTATCAATTTGAAATAAATTGAAACAATTTTTATAGATTGACATTACTATTTATTTATATAAAATTAATATTATGTGGGTCCACCCTTTGCCTTAATTACTGCAGAAATTCTTTTAGGTATTCTGCAGAACGTATGGCGCTTCATTCTTGGTGCAGACAGAGTTTTATGTCTTCTTTGTTATTTATTGTGTACCGCCTGACTCTGCGTTTTAATAAACTTCATAAATATTTTATGGGGTTCAGGTCCAGGGATTGGGTAGGCCACTCCAGAAACTCAATGCCATTTTCTCGAAACGATGCCATTGTGCTGGCAGATTTATGACATGGCTCGTTATCCTGCTAGTATTTAACGCTATCCATGTTTGTATCACCAAAAAGTATTAAAAATGAGGGCAGAAACGCAGATTCTAGGACGCTTATGTATTTTGAAGAGTTCATGTGGCCCTCATACACGAACATTTCACCAACTCCAGAACTAGTCCCTGTTTGTTGAAATCATATGAAATCACATATAAATCATTGAATCATATGATTTAATATTATAAGGGCATAGAATTGTCAACCTACTACAAAGTTTGATTCGTATTTTAAGGCCCATTTATACCGAGCCTTCTTGTTTTTTTTGGGAGGACCAGGGTTTCTTCCAGGCTTTACAGTCTTCCAAATCAGCCTTCTGAAGCCTTCTGCGAGTGGTGCGAGCAGAGATTGGTTTCTTAATTTATACTGACAACTCAGCATCGAGGTTTGAAGAAGTTTATTTTTCCTATTTTTTAAAGCTTCTCTCACTAACTTTCGGTCGTCACAGTATGTGGTGATGCGTTTGCGCCCGGTTCTGTACCTATTACTATGTGATCCACTAGCGGTGAATCGCTCAATAGTATATTGCACAGATCGGCGTGAACATTTTACAGTTTTAAAAATCTCTACTTATGATTTTCCTTGCTCATGCAGAAGCTGTATCTGCACACCTTGTTCTAAACTTAACTCTTTTTGTTTCGGCATATTGCACTAATATCATGCACTAAAACACCAAAAACGGACTAGATCACTGGATGTGTATACAATGAGCGAAATTAGCGAACTGACGAATACATACAAAATGTAAAAATAACAAATTTTATTGCACCATCTGCGGTGTGAGTCACTGTTTTTAGTCATTTTGGCTCATTCCACACTAAGGGTAACTTTTATCCGGTAACTTCTTCGTTTGTTTCCTTTTACCCGTATCATGGGTAAATGGGGAAAGAAACGAAGAAAAATACGGTTTCTGTGAGACTTAACGTGGCATAAGCCTTTTAGATTTCGAAAAAAAGTAAAGAAACAAAAGGGGTTGTTTTCTGCTTTCGTGTACGCCCCAAATTTATAGGGTGCTCAATACTTTTGGCCAAGGCTGTATATTTTTTTCCGAGGAAAAGCCATATGAAAGCGTGAGAAATTCAATCGATATATTTTATTAGCATCCATTAGGCATAAAAACTTGTATAAAATAAAATAAATTCAGTTTGATTGGAAAATAAATAAATTCAGAACAGTGCTTTTGATGTTTTTGATGCTTATAGAGGCAGTTTATATCTGTAAATAAAAAAAATAAGCTAAATTGAACTTTCTAGAATTTACCAATTTAACAATTGGAACAAAACTTATCCTTATGTTAATCAGAGTCTGGGAAAGCAATTAAATTACTCATTACACGTTATCAGTGTAAATTCCTTTTGTGTAAAGTAAAATCTAAACAAAATTAAAATTTTAGTTTTTTAATTATTAATAATTTTTTATGGTAAGATCTCGCCAGCAAATGTAACATTTATTTCATCTCTACATACATATGTCATTTTTCGTATGAAATAACTGACGTTTTCATTGATTTGTTGTCTGATTCCCACATTTGGTATATATTAATAATTGCAGTGTTATGGCGCGGCCACTTGGAAATTGTATATCCAAAACGTTTTCCAATAAGTCGTCATACATTTTTCATTACGCAAGCAATAAGCAACATAATATGACGAAGCTTGTAGGTAATTGACAAATCCGGTCAGTTTAAAGTTTTCTTTATAAATATTCAATACTGGATATGTGTCTTTGAAATAGACACACTTTTCATTGCGTCAATAGTAGCCTCACAATATACAAAAACTGTAGAGCTATAATAGTATAAACATAGCAATACATATATAGTAGTACCATCATTCGAAAAAAATCTTTAGAGGGTGAAAATCCAGGTAGCGCGTTAATCGAAATTAAGTTATGCAATAATTTTACTAGTTCGCCTAAATGTTTGCAAGATTAAATACACTTACAGTACACACGGCGTATTTTTGTATACCATTAACCAGTATAGTATTGCTTCACTCTAACTTATTATACTACATAATAACACAGAATATATTTATTTCAACTCGTATTGTTTTACAATTGTCAAGGTCATGTAGAAAATGTGTTTAATATTTTTTGTGATAAACAATAAAACAAATCGTGAATACCTTACTTCAATTTTCTTTTTATAAAAAATAGCATAAATATTTTTTTTTCTATGATAGAAATGCAAAAGAATATGAATTGTTCAATCAAATAAATCCATTATTGGAAAGGAGATATGAACGATAGGATATATACATATGTATATTAATATATTGAGTACATACTTAGCTGTGTATTATTATTGTTTATTTTAAATACATGTTCTCACAAACACAAACGAATAAAGATTAAAAATGAAAACGATGTAGAAATCTATATAGAACAACTAAATACAATTTTTTAAAAGGATGCCGTCGATTGCACTGTTACAGTATGGTAATTTATAATTGAAAATATGTTTGTGCGAGTAATTTTCTTATAATATACATACATTAAGAACAATGTATTGTTATGGAAAGGCAAATTTTCTATTTATCCAAATCTGTGTGAAAGTTCAAGGGCATTGAACCCAATATTTGTTTCAGAATTAAAATAAAATTTATTAATTCGATTTTATCATAAAAAATGTTACGTAAGAGAAGTACGTAAAAATAGGAAAATTGTCACTTGGACATACTACAATAGTATGTCGTTTTTCATTATTGTCTTTCAATCAACCACTTATTAAGGGATTGTTTCTCATTGGAATAGAAAAAACGAGGATGTCATTATAAAGATTATAATTTCAACCAAAACTATTATGCATGTCTGACTTGATCTGTTTTGTCACAGAATCCAATGAGAGTCATGTGGTGTTTACAGTGTGCAAATCTAGAGCGTATAATTATAATCTAATTATGAGCATTTAATGTTCGCTAACAAAACTTAAATTCATTTTTCTGTTAATCTAATCTGTTAATCTATCTCTAATAAATTTTATTGTTTAAATTGGGGGCTGAATTAATCCATCTCAAATGAATTACATATCCCTTTTGTGTTTTACTAACACAATTGTGCGGGTAGGGCTAAAGTACCATGTATATGTAGTTTTGTATGTTTTTTGAACAAATTTACACATTTGTGAATTCCTTTTTAACTTATTTTCCGTCCGAAAAAACACTTTATCTATACACACAGTTGTGTTGGTTTTACTTCAAATCAAGCGAAATTTTTAATGAACAACGCCGTTACATACGTTAATTTTTTACTCACACATTTGTGTGGGTTGGACTAAAATTGAGAAGATTTTTTATTTTTCTTAGTTGAAAAACGGATATAAGGAAGTATATAAGATATTTTTTATAAATTCAATATACAAGTGAAAAGCTTACGAGTTTAGGTTGCCGCTCACTATTTTGTAATTAAAACTATTTTTAAATAGTAGTTAAGCTAGAGATTGGTCAGCATTGTCTGAAAGAAAACGTTTCAGTTCTTTATGGCAGGATAAATAATGGCTTACTTTTAAGTTCCGTCTTTATTCGAACGCTAATTTTAAATTGTTTAGTTTGATGTACCATACAAATTATTTTTTTTAAATAAAAAATGCGTTGTGTATTTTATTTTGAATAAAAAAAATCAGTTTTTAATTTCCTCTAAATTGTAAAATTTTATTTTTATGTCTTAATTTAATTAATTAACCTTAATTTGTATTTAGTCTTACACCGTTTTAATACTTAATTACCTTTCCGAAACGAATATTTATTTGTGGAGACTTTAAACAGCTTTCACAATAAAACAATTTTTATTTTGCCTTAGAAGTTTGTTTGAAAATCAAACTTTAGAAAAAAATTTACTTTAGTGAAAAAATTGTCTATTGTGAGAGCTCTGTGAAGGTGATGATACATGTACAGATTTTCCCTTTAAGGCATAAAAATTATGCGCGCTTATTGGTTAAAAGTCAGCCATCTTGAATCGCTTTGAATCAATTCGGATGATTATGCATACTCATGAACGATGGCTACTAATAAGACAAAAAGGCCTGTTTCAGCTGAACTAAGACAAGCGAACTGACCTATGTTCATCGTTCTTGGTTGTATATAAAAAACTTTTATAAGCCCCGTTTCCCACTTGAGCTAAGTATTTTGACTGATATGAGCTATGTTTTCATTTAACAGCTTCACGTTTTGGTTTCTTTCCAAAGTCAAATAAGAGAAATATTGTAGATAAATCTTAGAGTCTACCCAATCTGTAAAGCAATGTATTTAAATTTTTATTTTCACCTTGGAGATACGAGGGTATATCAAAAAGTCTTGCAATATTAAATGAAAAAAAAGAGTGAGTGAGACAACAATATATTTTTCAAAACCATTTTTTGTCGCGATGAAACTTCTAGAAGAACATTTCGATGTAAATTTTACAGTTCGTTTGTTTTTGTCAATTTAGTAACACGTGTTTTGAATTTTTCTTAAAATGAATGAAATTGAATATCGCGCCCTTATTAAATTTTTCTATAAAGATGGACGAAATGCAATTTGTATATTCAACTATATATCAAAAGTTTACGGCGAATCTGCACCATCATATGCCACAGTAACAAGGTGGGTAAAATTATTCAAAAGTGGCCGGGAGTCATTTGAAGACGACAACCGCTCGGATCGGCCAGCAGATGCTATTAGCCATGAAAACGTAATTTTGGCCGAATCTATTGTATTGGAGGACCGGCGTATTTCTGTTCCGCGGTTAGCGTGGAGACTTTCTCTTTCATACGGTACCACATATACTATATTACATGACCACCTTCACATGTCGAAAGTAAGTGCGCGATGGGTTCCCCGTTTGTTGAATGCAGAACAAAAAAAAAAATGCGTGTTCAAACTTCAAAGGCGATTTTAGATATGTACAAAGAAGATCCAGAAAATTTCTTGGATAACATAATAACAGGCGATGAAACATAGCTTTGTCATTGGGATCCGGAATCCAAACAAGAATCGATGCAATGGATTAAACGTAGTGAACCACCACCAAAGAAATTCAAAACTCAACCGTCTGCTGGTAAGGTTGTGGCAACAGTTTTTTGGGATGCTGAAGGAATTTTGATAATCGATTATATTGCACCGAAAACCACAATCACAGGCATATATTACGCAGAACTTTTGCGAAAATTGAAAAAAGCGATCCGGGAAAAACGGCCAAGGAAAGTTATTAAAAAAATCTTGCTTCTTCACGACAATGCACCAGTGCACAAGGATAATATTGCTCAAGCTGCATTAAAGTGCTGCGGCTTTGTGGAAATTCCGCATCCACCGTACAGTCCAGACTTGGCACCCAGTGACTACTTTCTGTTTCCCAATTTAAAAAAAAACACTAAGGGGCCCGAAATTTTCCAGTGACTATGAAGTACAGTCTGTTGTAAATGAATATTTTATGGAGCAAAAGAAATCTTTTTTTTAGAGGGTTTAGGCAAGTTAATTGATCGATGTGACAAATGTATAAACCTTAAAGGAGATTATGTCGAAAAATAAAAATATTGCTGTCTCACTCACTCTTTTTTTTCATATAAAATTGCAAGACTTTTTGATTTGCCCTCGTAATTAATCAGCTCACAATCAGCTATGTTTCTATCCCACAGCTTTAAATAAAGAAATTAAATAAATCGGGACGTACGAGTGTGTTGAGTTAAGCTTCGCTAATTCGGTTTCACTTATTTAGGCTTTGCAAAGTAAATCGAAAGCTGTGATCTCAAAACATGCTCACTTTGCTAAAAGAACATAGCTTAAGTGTGCAAGGGGCCTTAGCGAGAAACGCAGCTATTAGCATAGTTTGGCATCCACAGCTCATTCCACTGCACATTTGAGTTAATTACATCGCTCTCACATATATTTCAATTCAAGTAAAATGATATATGTCTGCCAAAATATTATTAGAATCACATAGTCACATAGGCGAATATGTACACAATAATAGCAATGTATGTGTGAACGATATAGCTGACTTTTGCAATCCAAAGACAACCCGAGCTAAGTTAGTTTGTATCGCTCAAAACAGAAAAACATAGCTCGCATAGCTTAGCTCAAGCGTGCATCGTTTCATTAAAACTCTTTATTTTCAACCAAGAGCGATGAGCTTAGCTGACATCGCTTAGCTTAGCTTAGCTCAAATGTGCAACGGGCCTAATGGAACGATGCACATTTCAGCTAAACTATGCGAGCTATGTTTTTCTGTTTTGAGCGATACAAACTAACTTAGCTCGGGTTGTCTTTGGATTGCAAAAGTCAGCTATATTGCTCACATTGCTATTATTATGTGTACTTATAAAATATTGAAATTTGGATGACATTTGAGTATTGTTGTGTTTGGTATTGTGGATCAAATTCAAAAAAGTGGTTGAATTCTTAAATAATATAATAAAATTAGTTAATTAATTTTTGACAGACATAGGATTTTACTTGTATTGAAATCTATGCGTGAGAGATATAATTAGCTCAAATGTGCAGCGGAATGAGCTGTGCGAGCTAAACTATGCTAATAGAAACTACGTTTCTTGCTTAGCTTAGCTGAAATGTGCAACGGGCGTTAGAATGAAATAAGTAGCCGTTTTGAACAGAACCAAAGAGCTAAATAAAAATTAAGGTTAATTAAATGGGAGCATTATTTTCATAAAAGCTCCCATTTAATTAACCTTAATTAGGTTAATTAAATGGGATTTCAGTTGGGCTCTTGAAAGTTCTTGTTGCTACAATAGCTTAAATTGTTGTAATTTATTTTATCTTAAAAAACAAATTAATCTCTCATAAGATAAAACAATAATATTTTTATCTAAATTGTATTTTAAATAGGAAAGCAATCGCCAATGGTAGTTTTTAACTTGCTTATTAGAGTTTTAATCTCTTTACAATTTTCATAATACCCTTCTAAGACCCTTCTAAGTCACATAAAAATAAAATTAAAATTTAACCCATACAAAAATTTTAAAACATGTACTAGTTTTTTTATACTGAATAATACAATTTTTTATCCTTATCTGGCAAATTAAAACCTTTCTTTAATAAATGCTTGTAACATGAAGGTGATTTAAAATCAAATTCCAAATACATTTTTTGTTCAACTTGGGTCCAAGATAATTTTAATTTATGAAATATTTGTGCAAGTACAAAATGTGTTTACTTGTGGTCGATCGTCAAGTGTATTTTCAATTAATATTTTTATTGTGTTTTCTTCTGTTTGCATTTTACTTTTCTGAGGTGTATTTAATATAAACCTGAGAATTTTGTTTAAAGGTTGAACGGGTTCTTTATTTTCGTCTTCAATTTGATGTTGCGGACTAGGAAATTGAGATGGTGAGATGGGACATTCATGAGGAATTTGTGGAACTTGATAATTCTTTTAATAAGTTCTTGGAGGCCCTTTTTCATATTTCAATGTTATAGGTGGGAAATCAGGTGTTTTCAATATTCTTGTTGTTTGACTCTCAGTGTTGTGTGTCTGGTTGGAAATCGTACGCGAAACTTTTGAAAAAACGCTTGCATCGTGCATCTATGTCATTGACCTTACACTTACAAACAAGATTATTAATTGGCTGGGGAAAGACAGTTTTTTAAATATTTTTTGTTCTAAAACTACTTATTTTGAAATCATTAAAATTAAAGTTCTTCATAATAGTTATGCGTTTGGAAGTAACTTTATTCTTGTCGAACACACGACGATGGTCATGCAGCACCGTAAAAAATGTTCTGGTGGATTTACAGTCATTTTTATTTAAGCAGTTTTTGTAAGCACACACCATTTTATCACGCAAATTCACAAAAGTTTTAATACACAAATTTTCAAAATGAACTTTTTATAACGTTTAAAAATAAGAAAACACACAGCTACATGCGTTACGATTAGACGACAAGCAATAAAATTTTAAACGAACAAATTTACGAAATTAACTTGCAAACAATTTTTAAATCTTTGTAGTGTGTAGATGTATGATTTCCTTTTACATAAATATATTGAATTATAAGTATATTGAATTGAATTGCTGAGTGTGTGCGTGTAAATAAGTATGTATATCATCGGTGGTCTATCTATATAGTTATCGAAACGAAAACCAAATAATGTGGATGTGTTGTACCTACAAAATCATTTAAAATAATCTTTAATTGGATTTAAATGTCGATCGTTTTTATGGACAATCTTCAGTTATTTTAGCTTTTTATAATTTTCAACGAATATTTTAACGTTCAAAATTATTTGTCTATAATTTAGAAAACATTGTTGCAATTCAAAACAAAACCAACTTAGTTGCGATCGGTATTTTCTCTCCATCATCTTTGTTACATTTTCTATTTACTTTTGAGCGTAAAAACTGTTTTGACTTATAATGAGAGCGTCATTATATGAGTAATACAATGCGATTCATTACTATTTATGATAAGAAAAAAATTTAGTTCCCATTTCTGTATGTTTTCATATAAAATTATTATTTTTATTACTATTTTATTTGTTAATTATGTATTTGTTAATTATTATTATATGTTATTTTATGTATTTGTCAATTTGATATGAAAAGAAACAGAAATGGGAACTAAATTTTTTTCGTATCATAAATAGTAATGAATCGCGTTGTAAGTATATGTATAGAATTTTTTTTTGTTTTCTGCATGTTGCATTATAAAATATTCTAGCTACATTTAGGAGAAGGTTATGCTATTTAGGCGGATAGGTAATTGCAGAAATTCTTTAAAAAGTTTAAAACGATACCAGTAGTGGTATCTAACATTTCACTCACGAACCTACCATTACATTACTATATAATGATTATACAATGGTATAAACTTGGTGAATTATTTTTTCTTCTCCACAAAAGCAATTTAGTGGGTCTGGCTCTTTGATGCAATTTTCAATAATTTGTATACCGATCTCGTCTAATAATTGTGTTACTGATGCAAAAAGTAACTGTATTGTCTGTCCGGCTATTTTTTTCTAAACTCAGTGCGGTCACGGATTTATCAGTGAACAACTTCGACATTAAATAAAACACCCTTAATTTAATTTATTAACTTTAAACGTAATTTTTTTGTTTATTTTAAAGCACACAAAAAAATACGAAACAAAACTTTATTTATGTACTTATTATTTATCGAATTATATAAAAAAATCTTATTCCTCCTTACAAGTTTTATTTTAAAGAAATGGAGCAATAACTATTGAAACTTTTACCTATGTTTTAAATAGGTGACAAAAGACGACAAACCCACTATATTTATCACTTAATGCTATACATTACCTAGGATTTAAAATTTCACTTACATAAACTTAGAACTAAAATACAATAAAAAAAAAACTTACACTAAGATGGATACGTTGGTGCTGTCATGATGATGATGGACTCTCGGCTTGGCATATCCTCCTGCGTTTATCTCATGATTTTATTTGATTATTCGGGTAGGGTGAGATATATGTATGTACATACTCGTATTTGATTATCGTACAAAATACCGTTATTATCGTACAAAACACTGTCTATCGTACAAAACACTGTATATCGTACAAAACACTGTATATCGTCCAAAACACTGTCTTTCTTTCTGGTTATTTTTTTTTTAACTTATTACATTCTTTTTTTTACACGTGGTTTTCACTCCACAAAGGTTTTATTTTTTTACTTTCCTTTACTTTTCCATTCACTTATGTTTGTTTAATTTTTTTTTCGAGCTCGTTTCACGTCAAATGTCCAACTTCTAATCTCCTTTTTTTCTTTTTATTTTTCATCCATCAATCCTTTTATGGTTTCTTACAATCCCGTCTTTTTTTTTTAATCCGCAACTGCGATCAACCGATCATACTCCCACCTACTCAATCCATCATCATCCCTACCATCCATCTTATATACTATCTTATATATGTTATGTACTTATATTTATTTTATGTATATAATGCATATATTTATAGATATAGCCTATGTTAACTAATTAGGAATTTTTGTGTTTGGGTGTTTTTTTTATTTTTTTCTGTTTTATGTTTCATATTATGGTTTATTGCTATTGAGGATTTTTTTTTTGTTTTTTAATCGTTTTATGATATCGTATTATTTTGGCATATGGTTCTTACAAAAACGGCTTTTGCTAATCAAAATGCACGTTTCAATTGAAGATTAATCGGCACGTATATATACTATATATGTATATTGATCATTTCCGGTTATTTTACACGATGGACATGACGACTTAGATCTATACTGGAATATTTCATTTCGCTCAATTCGTACAATCCCATTGTAATCCATACAATTTGGCCAGTCCATAGCATGTTTATGAACTTTTGCTAATTTTTCCTTATGGCTAAGTAATGAATTTATAAGATTTGAAAAATGCCGGTCTCTATTTTGGAATTCTGCTGAATTTAAGTTGATAATACATTGCAAAAATGCATCAAATAGGCATGTGTTATGATAGTGGTCCATTTTCATCCAACCGTTTTTAAGGAAACATAAATGATCTCCATCCTTATGTTTAAATATCGTACTACATTTGGAGATGTTGGCTTCTGTTTTTATAACTTCCAGATGTGGTTTTTTTGCTGACAAATAATCGACGATCGAATCCATTCTGTTTTTTAAGACGAATCGTCTATTTCTTTGATTCCAGTTAAAGAAAAACAACTTTTATTACTTTTGTTTGGCCTCCCCACATTTCTTCTTCCTCTAAGATGTTAGACAAAGTTTTTTCTTCAAAATTCCTGGACAGATTTAATTTTGACACAAACGATGTATCGAAATTTTTTGATAGACTTAGTAATTGCCGATTAAATACATATTCGTTCCGCTCAAAAATTGCTTTGACAAATCTTAGACGTTTTGCCGGAAGACATCCTTATACGTCCCATTCGTTGTTTTATAACCGAAAAGTAAATGGCAAATTCAACTATTTTTTAAGAAACAACGCTAGAAAGTCTGGATTGAAATTTAAATTTACAGGGCTACTTTTATCATACAAATCTAGTGATGTATTATTAGTAGTTGAATCCGTTATGTTTTTAAAATCTCTGTAAAATTTACTTTGCAAATAAAGTGTTTCATTTAATTGGCGACTATGTTGGATGGTTAGGTCACATTTTACAGACTCTGTCAAATACTGCACTAAGAAGTCCATAGCATTTCACACATCAGTCGTAAGGTATTTATTTGCTAGAATAATGCTAATGTTGCGCCATACTTCTATTAACGTAGAATAATTATTTATATAATATAGAGCCGCGATTATCTCCTTTAAAATTGTATTGCTCTTAAATGATTTTTTGAACTTTTGTTGATATCAGCAGTCATGCAATTCATTAAATGTGACATGCAAAGCCGTAAATAAGCGACTGGTCCGTGCTTTCTAAACTATTTATCGACAGTCGAGGACGGCATTTATTTGGGCAAAACTACAATCTGTCACGATCTTGTTAATGAACTGCCATATTTTATGTTGCTTCTCTAACTCAACTCTATAAAATCTTAATCAACCCCCAATAGCATCTAGGTTATGACTTGCACTCACCATGTATGTTGCAAGAAATGGATCGTTTGGTTCATTTATATGTACTTTAACTGGAACTAACTAGAGCATAGTATGCAGACTTCTGTTTGTAACGGGTTTCGGACTAAACTTCCAATAGCTTCTAAATAACCAACTAAATTGTTGGGTTGTTCTTTCTTTAACAATTTTAACATTTCTAGTTGGGTTTTTCCATGTGTAAATGGTTTTATACAGAATTTTTGTATCATATTATTATTTTTATATATTTCTTCCGTTAAATCCATTACATCATTGCTGTGGTTATCTTCAGCTTTAAGTGCTTCAGAGCGTACTTTTCGTAGCACATCTAGCGATTTAACAAACTTTGTATTTGTCCGCTTTACAAAGTCACTGTGTTCATCTACCACCATATTTTCATGCACCTGCTCGGGATATATTGTCGTTTCAAGATTTAATTTTAAAATTTGTCGTTCGGTACCTTTAACTTGTCTCAAGCTACGTGGATTTAAATGTCAATTGGTGCAGTTTCTACGGCTGCAATATACCCAAATATACTAATGTCGTTTTTATTATAATCAATCGATTTAATGTTAATTACACACCCGGTTATTTTTGTTAAAATATTGGCCACACCAATTTTCAACTACAGTTAGTCCGTACCATGGCTTATTCGAAACATAAAGAATCATTTACGGCAAATCATATTTCTAGGAGAATGGCTTGGTTTTCTTTTATTCTTATATTTGGCCATATGGAACTTGACCATTTGCGCCAACACTACCTTACGGTTGGTACTCCCCTCTTAGTCATTGTGAGCCCAAAGTGAGAATAGCAATTATTAATTTTTATATTGGGCCATATGGAAGCCGGCCGATTGCGCGAATCCTACCATACGGCTGGTACTGCCCTCTTAGTATTTGTAAGCCCTTACTGTTACCAACTTGAAACAATATATTGACTGATATTGTTCTCATCTTTAATCAAAACAAACAATTATTAGCATTTCACTTCGAAAAATTATTTTTTATCCTTTTATATTCATACGCAGAGTACAAAAAAAACAAATAAAAAAATCTGGGGCGGAATCATGAAATACGACCGGAAAATTTAAACGGATTTAAAAATATTTTCAAACTTGTTAGATTAAAAGTATTCAAATATACCATGTGTAACGGACAGGCCTCCTATCGAAACCCGTTGTTAACAGAAATTTGTATCAATCTAGTTTACTTTATTATTTTTAACGGTCGCTTCACCAACTGCTCAGTCTGGGGGGGGTCTTTAATTTATTTAAAGCACTAGATTGATCTGGTACAGACCGTTTAACTACGAGAAAAGTTAGAGATGCATACCATTTATCCACACTACCGAATACTCACGTCATTTCAGGCTCCCATTCTAATTTTGTTATTTAAATCACGACATTTTGAGTTATGGAAGCAAAACGCACATATTTACACTTTTTAACAAAATATATAGTAACATTATTTTATTTAATTAAGATATAGGAAAATATGATTTTTTTTTTTTTTTTTTTATATAAATTTTCAAAATAATTTAATAAATAGTTTTGGTAAATAATTAATCTATGATTATAAAAATTTTTTTTTTTTCATTCATATATAAATATAATTAGACGCATGCGCAGCGAGTTTTGTAAAAATAATAACTAATGAATAATTACATAAATACATAAATAAATAAATAATGATAATAATAGTTTACCTAATTTTAATTTACATAATGGTAATGAAGCATAATGATGAGGTTGATGATAGAATGTCCACTGTATCCTTATATTGCGTATCAATATGCTTACGGTATTACTGTACCCGGTTGTACAATTTTTATGCAGATTTATAATTTCATAAAAACCAATTTCGTAAACTTTCTATCGATGAATAGTTCTTTTTTTTATATATATATTTATAAACTGAACTTTAGCACTATGGCAGTATGGCTACTTAATAATATTTGCGTTCTGCAGCCATGACTATTCACCAAAACGTTTAATTTTTAGTTTTTGTTTTATTTTCTTTTTAATAATTTTTTTTTTTTTTTATTTAGTCAATAAAATACTACTTAGTAGCTCTTTTTTTTTTTTAAGGAAAACATTAACAGTTCACACACATTGAGTGACCAAATTTTTTCTTTTTAATTAAGTTTTTTTATAGTATATTCTTTTAACCATGCCCAGTCAGTTTTCACATTCTATTAATCTTTTATTTAATTTAATTTCAAGTTCAAACAATCGTCCATCTTCTGACATTTATTCACTTTGGATCGATTATTCGATTGCATCGAGGGCTTACAATACTTTTACTTTTTTATTTATTCTCTTCCTCTTTATGCAAATTTTTCGGTTTATATACCCATCCAAAAAAAAACATTGTACACCACTACTCGTGCATTGTCGAACATTTATCGTTTTTATTTGTTTGTCTGTACTCTCGTTTGATCTCGTTAATTAGGGAAATTAATTAGATACATACAATACCAAGTCCACATGAAATGTCAACCCAATCGCTGCCAAGTAAAATACAAGGAGGCCTTACAAACGTGGGGACGACCCATCTGAGAGATGTCTCTTACAAGCCGGGCTAGAATAACACTGGAATTTAAAAATAGCAACCACCAGGATAACAAGCAAAAAATACTCGGATATTTGTTAAAGTTTAATATCCTTTACATGATAGATACCTAGAACTTGACCCCAATCGTTTCCCAATTCGTAAGCAACATTTCCAACGGGTCTTAGTACATATGCTTTCTGAAATTTTGGCGATAACTTCGCAGAGAAATTTTTGGTTGCGTCGCTTTGCATGAAGGTTCGCGCAAACACTTTTTGACCAATATTAAATACCCTCGATCTACTACGCTGGTTATAAGTTTTGACATTTTTCTGGTATGCAGATTTTAAATGATGAAGAATAACATTTTGGGCGAGATTTTGTCTGTCAGCATTCGAAATTCCCACGTCATTACCTCCTAGGCCTCGTAGTACATGAATTAATTCATATTGCGAGCCATGACCAATATGGTGTTGACCGTACATTACAAAATGTGGTGACATTTTATTACTTTGGTGAATCGTATTTCGCAGAGCCAAAGCTATTGAACTAATATTAAGATCCCAATCTTGATGGTTTTCAGAAAGATATGATCGAATCGCAGCTAGAATCGAACGATTTACTCGCTCCGACATATTTGCTTGTGGCGAATATTTTGGTGTTCTAATGTGTTTCACACCAAATTCCTGCAAGAACTGTTGAAAGGCGTTTGATACAAATTGAGCTCCATTGTCGCTAATTATGTATTCGGGGACCGAGAAAATATCAAACACTTGTTCTTTTAAAAATTTTATAACATTTTTTGTGTTAGCAACTTTCATTGCTTGGAGTAAGATGAACCGGGAATACTGATCTAGCACTACAAATAAGTGACAGTTTCCCTGCTTAGACCGGGGATAGGGTCCAAGGAAGTCTATATATAGTCTTTGCCAACAGCGAGTAGCCTCAAAATAGTTTCCCATTGGCGGTCGTGTGATATAATTAACCGGTTTGGATGTCTTACAAACGTTGCAATTTTTTATGTAATCATTAACATCTTTACACATCGAAGGCCAGTAATAATATCTCCGTAGATACTCCAAAGTTTTTGTCACTCCCATGTGAGAAAAGGAAGGAGGACAATGGGCTTCAATGATTAGGGAAACGATTAAGCTTTTTGGAACGTACAGTTTCCACTCTGGAATATCGGTTTCGATACTATAAGTACTAAACGATGGGTTATAAAATATGCGATTGTTGATCACTTTGAAATTAGTTAAAGATTCGACGTTGTTATTCAAGGCCTCTAATAAAGCTTGATACTCTTCATCTAGAAAAACGTCCGAGTTAAGATTCACAAAGCAAGCTTCTAAACAGAAGTTAGGATTTTCTCCGTCCAGCTCGTCCGCGTTTTTACGGGATAGAGCGTCTGGCACAACATTTTCTGATCCTTTCCTATACACAATTTGAAAATTAAAGCTCTGCAGTTTGAGACACCATCGTGCAAGCCTACCAGTTAAATCTTTTTGGTTCATAAGCCAAGTCAAGCTGGCATGATCGGTGATGACTGTAAATTCAAAGCCTTCCACGTAGTGTCTAAACTTTTTAATGCTAACTACCGCAGCGTAGCACTCGAGCTCAGTAGTAGTATAGTTGCGCTGAGCCGAGTTTAATTTTGCCGAAACATACGCTATGGGGCGCTCTTCGTTTGTGTCCGTTTTTTGGAATAATACTCCTCCAATTCCCGTTCTTGACGCATCACACTGGATATAAAACTTTCGAGTGAAATCTGGATGGCAGAGAACGGGTGCTGATGACAATGCTTCTTTCAGTTTCTGAAATGATTCTTGTGCAGGATTATTCCAAAGGAACCTTTTCGATTTTTTAAGCAGATCGGTCAGTGAGCTGGTTAAATCAGAATAATTTCGGATGAATCTCCTATACCACCCAGTCATACCTAAAAACCGTCTCAATTGCCGAATGGTTTTTGGTGCAGGATATTCGCTAATTGCGGCGACTTTACTCATGTCTGGTTTAAGGACTCCGTTCCCAACAACATAGCCCAAATATCTAATCTCGCGAAGCACAAAATTACTTTTTTCGACGTTAATCGTAAGATTTGCTTTTGATAGTAATTCTGCCACTTTACTTAAGAGCTCGAGATGTTCCTCGAAAGTTTCCGTTGTAACCAGCAAATCATCTAAATAGACGAATATTTGATGATGTAACTCATGAGGAATCACTTTATCCATAAGCCTGCAGAGTGTCTGAGGGGCGTTACACAGCCCGAAAGTCATAACCGTAAACTGATATAGGGGTCTACCGGGTACGGAAAAAGCGGTCTTATCTCTCGATTTCATTTCTAAAGGAATTTGCCAAAAGGCGTCTTTAAGATCTATACTGGAGATAAATCTTGTTTTATCTAGGCGAGCAATTAATCCTTCGATATTAGGCAAGGGGTAAGCAGCTTTAACCGTAACTGCATTTACTTTTCTCGCGTCAAGGCACAACCGGGTTTTGCCGTTTGATTTCGTTACAACCGTGACTGGCGAACTCCAGGAGCTAAAACTTTCTTCAATAACACCTAACGCGATCATACGATCCAATTCGTCGTAAATCTCCTTCTGCTTCGCAGGAGATATCGGGTAATGTCGCTGTTTAACCGGTTTTGCATCACCAACGTCAATCGAATGAGATAAAATATTAGTTTTACCCAAACCGAGAGCAGAACAAGAAGGAAATTTCTTTACGACTAGATCAAGTTTAGCTTTTTGAAGTTCATTTAATTTGTGGAAAACTTTGTTGGAAGGTACTTCGTCGATTACTTCTGCAAGATGGTATCGAGGAATATCAGATGGAATGCGAATTTTCAAACCGAATGCAACCCAAAAATCAATTCCCAAATACAACTTTTGACTGAGGTTTGGAGCTACGTGTAAATTTAGTGTTTTAATTTGGCCCATAAATGTTAATTGCGTTCGAATATGGCCCAAAACGGATACTGAGGAATCACTTGCAGTTTTAACCGATGATGGTAAGTGACGAAAACTATTATTCATTTTATCAAGAAATTTTTCACTACCACGTCCTAATATTGACACATTCGCACCACTATCAAGTAATCCAATGCATTTGATTCCGAAAATCTCGACCTCTGCGTATGGCCGCCCATCTCTGGAGTCATTAATTAATGATTCGGTCAAAAGACGTTTAATTTGTTTACGCTTTCGCCAATAGTTTATATTACGTTTCAATTTCCGATTTATAATTGATGATTGCGATAAATTGTAATGATCGTGAGAATCAATAGAATTAATTACTTGATTTAGGTCTTTCGGTTCACGCTGAGTATTTGGTTTTCTTTTAGATTTGTTGGTGTTGGTGCCGGGACATTCGCTTGCTCCATTTTGGCTGTGACAATTTTCGGAGGCCAGGTACAGCCATTTCCCGAATTTTGCCTGCAAATACTGCAATTTGGTTTTAACGTCCCTGGCGACCCACATCCAAAACAGAATCTGTGTTTCAAGGGTAGATTGCAATTTTTGAATATATGATCAGATCGGTAACAATTCCAACATCCTTCAGGAATGTTGAAATTTTGTGGTTTATGAAATAGATTATTAACAGGTCTCACTTGCTGTTTCGTGTTAAGAGCGCAAACTTCATCGTTGTAATCCCAAGAACAGTCATTTGGCTCGTCAATCAACGTTTCTTGATTACCGTCTATTTCATTAATTTGACGACGAGTCTGACACACTGCTTCCGGAACGAATCTAGTTCTAGCCCAAGTATCTTCATAAGATAAGCATAGTTGCACCATTCGCTCTAAGGAAGGAAAATGCTTATCGACCAATTTGTCCTGCAGACCCGCTCTCATATTCCGGCGCAGAGTATACATTAATTGGGTATCTGGTAGAGGAACTTCAAATTTTAGGGAAATGGATAGCATATCACTATAGAAATCTTGAAAGGACTCATTATATCTTTGTTTCCTTGAATCTAGCACGTGACGTAAATCTTCGTCAGTTTGCCGATCCTGAAATCTTTTAATAATATCTTCTTTTAACTTTTCCCAAACAGTTCCGGGGTTTCTCTCGATATACATCCAATACCATTCAGCGGCAATATCTTTTAGTACGTAGCTAATATCAGTCACAAGATGGCTACATGGTACTTTATTGGCATTCGCTAAATGTTCCAGTTTGAACATAAATCTTTTAATTGGTGGACCTTTTGGCGAACCA
Organism: Nephrotoma appendiculata; assembly: GCA_947310385.1. Lineage (NCBI taxonomy): Eukaryota > Metazoa > Arthropoda > Insecta > Diptera > Tipulidae > Nephrotoma > Nephrotoma appendiculata. The sequence continues at coordinate 145,895,957 of OX371223.1, forward strand.
TCAAAAGAAATGTTCCACTTTGACAAATTACGCTGAAGGTGATTTGATTTTTGCCCAAAGTTCAAGGTCTCATTGCGATTCGTTATAGGTTTAGAATTTTCATGATGGGATAATTTTTTGTTTAATTTGGAATTCTCTTTGGTTGATTGTTCATAACTCGACTTATGACGATTTGTTTTCGTACCCTGATTTGAAGTGTTACCTTCTTTTACTCGATCGCTTAATGAGTAATCATCATCAGATTCGAAAACACTTTCTACCGTAATTGAGTTTTTCTGCGATTTCTTGATGCGAGAACTTGCCTGAGCATGAGATGATATAGACGAAACGTCAGATGCATCATCGTTGCCATCAGTTATCTCGCCGATCGTTATTTTTTCAAGATTTTCTAATGACACATTCAATTCGAATTCTTTATTAATGGTTTTGGTATTAATATCCATAATTTTTGTTGTTGTATTTAAAAGATCTTCTACTTCACCGGAAATAATAGAATTAATAAATTTTATTCTTTTTAACCGAGATTCTATATGTTTTAAGCGCGATGAAAAACGAATAAACTGGTTTGTGTCAATAGTAGAATATGCTGTTTTAATTAGGGAGTACACACATTTCATCTTACTTTTTAAAGTTCTCAGTTCCCTATTTGGATCTTGTTTAGCGGAATCATGAGGTAGGTTTGGAACTAAAACAGAGTGTTTGTCTTCGATAGCTATTTGGTCTTTTAATTTTTGTAGTTTCTCTAATGGTGATCCATCTATAAATCGAAGAGTACATTCGACTTGGAACTCATCGTATTCTAAATGTTCGACATCCATTGCACTACACCAGTAGATTAATAAAAATATCGATAATTGAAATGAAATTATTCGAAAATATATAATTATAAAATCTAAGGTAATATGTATCGTTTTTTTTTTTGATGACTATATATTTGCGAGAAAATTCACTTAACAGATTTTTATAACAAAATACAAATATGTGAAAATGTGATCTGTGCTGTGGTAATTAAGATAAAAAATATGGTGCAATATTGAAAGAATAATTGTTAAATAAAAATCAAAAATAACTAATAAAACAAAACAAAAACTTTTAATAATACAATAAATATTTAACTGCAATATCAACAAATCATTAAACTGGGAACCAAAAATGACGGAGTACTTCGTGATCAATAATTTTCAATTCGACGGTAGGTAGTTTCGAGTATTGATAACTGTGGATAAACCGATTGCAAATCGTATGATAAGAATTAAAGGGATTGAATTGAAATGTGATCAGAAATAACAGTACACTTAGAAATACAACAAGCAGTCGAAACAGTAGCACTGGATGCACTTGTCGATGAGTGATACTGTTATTTTGATTATTATAATCCAGATTTTCATACTAGAGGAACGCTGAAATCAAAATCAAACCGAATTTAAGGGAAACAGCGTATTTATTATGAAGATCCGAAAATATCACCATGAATCAGAATAGTCGTATCTTCATAAACAAATTCAAACGTAAGAACCTACGGACATGTTAATGATAACGACTAGTCTTATTCATTTTGATAAAATATTTGAAAGAAAATAACATTGAATTTAGGATGAAATTGAAATTTAGTTAATTATTTGTTCTTCACAAAAGAATCCGTTGAAGTCAAATAAACCGCGATTGGGGAAACAACGTGTTATTATGAAGAACCGTTATCCACAAAAAGTTATACAAAGACCATACATCAAAAAAAAATCGTAAGAATCTACGAAAATGTTTGTATTTGTCAGTTGTATAATTATTTCGAAAAAAAAAATAAATTTACCTGAAAGTTCACAATACCAAAAACAAAATAATAACTGAAAATAGGAATAATTACATAAATACATAAATAAATAAATAATGATAATAATAGTTTACCTAATTTTAATTTACATAATGGTAATGAAGCATAATGATGAGGTTGATGATAGAATGTCCACTGTATCCTTATATTGCGTATCAATATGCTTACGGTATTACTGTACCCGGTTGTACAATTTTTATGCAGATTTATAATTTCATAAAAACCAATTTCGTAAACTTTCTATCGATGAATAGTTCTTTTTTTTATATATATATTTATAAACTGAACTTTAGCACTATGGCAGTATGGCTACTTAATAATATTTGCGTTCTGCAGCCATGACTATTCACCAAAACGTTTAATTTTTAGTTTTTGTTTTATTTTCTTTTTAATAATTTTTTTTTTTTTTTATTTAGTCAATAAAATACTACTTAGTAGCTCTTTTTTTTTTTTTAAGGAAAACATTAACAGTTCACACACATTGAGTGACCAAATTTTTTCTTTTTAATTAAGTTTTTTTATAGTATATTCTTTTAACCATGCCCAGTCAGTTTTCACATTCTATTAATCTTTTATTTAATTTAATTTCAAGTTGAAACAATCGTCCATCTTCTGACATTTATTCACTTTGGATCGATTATTCGATTGCATCGAGGGCTTACAATACTTTTACTTTTTTATTTATTCTCTTCCTCTTTATGCAAATTTTTCGGTTTATATACCCATCCAAAAAAAAACATTGTACACCACTACTCGTGCATTGTCGAACATTTATCGTTTTTATTTGTTTGTCTGTACTCTCGTTTGATCTCGTTAATTAGGGAAATTAATTAGATACATACAATACCAAGTCCACATGAAATGTCAACCCAATCGCTGCCAAGTAAAATACAAGGAGGCCTTACAAATGGATGCAGACTGATGTATAAATGCAACTTCTGTAATATTTGAAGAGCAATGGCTAACCTCCTACAAGATTTTCGAAATCCATTTTTTACCGGTACATCATTTCCGTTTAAAACTGCTCGATTATGAAATAGTTGTCGAATTAAATTTTTATATTGAACTTTCATTTATTTGAGTTTTCATACAAAATATCTACGCCAACTTTGACCATTTTTTGACCAACTATTTTCTAACAATTCATTTTTCCGGTCGGATTTCATAATCTTGTATACATGAAAGTAATTATTAATTTTCGGAATTTTTAAAATTTTGAAATACAAAAGACTTCAATGCCATCTCATAAAATAAAACGGCGACGAACGCGGGGCGAGAAAAATGAATTTCAAAAATCTTGTAGGAGATTAATCATTGCTCTTAAAACATTATAGAAGTTTACATCCATCATAGCAAATTTGAATAATTTTAATCTAATAAATTTGAAAATATTTTTAATCCGTTTAAATTTTCCCGGTCGTATTTCATGATTCCGCCCCTGAGAAAAAAATGTAAAAAACAATTTCCGTCTTATACAAGTTTAAATAGAAAAAACTGGGATGAGATGAAATAGTATTGTTTGGGGGAATTTTTTTTTTGTCTGGGATGAAAAACTGGGCTAACTTCAGATGCTTTTAATATCCTAACTTTTAAGTTAGTGTCGAGTGCATTGTTGTTAATTTTTTTCCCCTAAGTGCTATATGGCGTGTTTGGATGCTGAAAAAGACAAACGAAAATCAATATGAATTGTAAATCTGTAAAACAACATCTTAAACACTTCTCTTTAATGTCTGAAGACAATTATTCCTGATAATCCAAATTGATGTCCTAGATATACCCTGAAATTGATTAAGTTACCTTAGTTTTGTATAAAATTATTATTATAATACGAACCACAAAATTACTATTCTGTCAAATGTCATCCAAATGTCAATTGGTGGAGGAATTCCTATGCATTATTTTTAGTTCAGTGCATGGAATACCGAAAGTTAAGATCGATGCGACACCTATGTTTGAGCTCCTTCACCAAACGATATTTCGGATTCGCCATTACACTAAAAAATACGAGCGAGAATTTGACACACTCGTTCATTATTCCAATTTTCATCGAGCTAACACAAGCTTAAAATAAATAAAAAATTACCAAATAAAAACTGTGTTTAAGATTTATCTTCGCGATAGAAAATTTAATTGAGTGACAAACACAAAACATACTCGGGAAACAAGTGCAACTTTGAACTTCAAATCTTGAAGCATTCAACCATTGTGGCTGCACCCCGACATGGCGGTATTAATATCGGGCCATACTCGAAAGAATAAATTTTTTATCTGAATCCTCGCGCCATGACGTTTATCTTAAACGGGTTTTGTTAGAACAAAATATGCAATTCATAAAAATCAAAGTGCAAATTACACCTCAAGTAATTTACAACAAAAACAAGACTTGAATAGAAATCAAAACCATGTTAATACACAACAGTTACCATTTCAACAGAATAGTTTAATACCCCAAAATTTTGCATTCCCGATATCTTAATTTTATCCAATAACCTCAATTCAATCAAGGAACTCCATTCAACGAATTTCACAATAATAAAATATTCACGGTTAATCAATATTCAATAAGGACCCTTTTAAACAACCCAATTATACTCAAAATCATCAAGTTCAAAATTAGATTAAAGAATAACCAATTTAGAACACCTACATGTTTTCAAATTAATGGATAACCTAGAATTCACAACCAAGAGTTATTCAATAGCGAACTTCTTGCTAATTCAAATTATGGAAATTCGGATTTGCTTTTCCCAGACAATCCAATTTTTGAAATAAATATTGACTATGTCTCGAAACTTCTATACGACTACCACCCAGTCGAAATACCAACTATCGAAGAAATCAATGATCAGGAAACCTGCCTCGAGAACTCGTCGGCAAATTAGATTTCAATTCATTCGAAACCGGTATTCTCCCTTACATTGATGCACAATTTAATAGCAACACCTTAAAAATGTTCATAGATACTGGCTAATAAATCATTTATTTATCTAAAATTTTTGAAAATATTAAATTAACACGTTCGCGGACACTTTCAAAATGTGTTTATCACAGGTTTGATAACTTTTGTAACTGCAATGATATTTCGTCGCGCAACGGAATGGATTGTTGAGAATTGACAAATATGTCGTCTTATTTCTTAAAAAACGAAAAAAATGTATGAATGCTGTAGCATTCACGTCCGCGAACATGTTAATCGCGATACAACCCGTAAAAGTAAGCACATTATTTCAAAACCATTTTTTAAAAGAAAAATTAATCCTCAACGGACTCTAAGAACTAGGACCACCAAGTGACCAAAACCCATTTTTTATCGGATTGCAACATGACTCCACCCATCCACCAGTTATATAGTTGGAAAGCAGCTTAGCCTGACGAACAGTGATATTTTTATGTTCCGATCTATTGTAACAACGAACGTTTGTCATCGGTTCAACAAAATCGTGGTTAGTAGAATGTCATATAAAATGTCATTCGCGATATCAAAAACGTGGTCTGTTTTACATTTTGGCAATTCCTTTCTTGTTTTCTTCACTGCTCCTCTTAACCGATTTAAGTAGTATTTGAGCGAACAGTATCTATTGTTATGAAACTCACGCTCAAAATGTAGATACATCAGACAATAAAACGTAAAAAATTGCGACATTGCTTGTTTTACTGTACTTACTCCTAATTAAAGTCGATTGCTCCGGTAATCGTAGGTAGACGTACGCTTGTGGTATCATGATAGCAATAAAATTTCTAGAAATCTTCTTAACCCACAATTGAGCACACATTTTGAACATTTAGGTTTTTTCCATATTTCTTTGTTTCAACTAGCTGAAGAAGTTCGTCGTCAAAATAATCTACGAAGACCGCTCAGTGAATATTACTTTGAATAAAAACAAAAAGTATTGGATGAGAAAATCAAAAAGTATGGAATTAAAAAATCGTGGGGAAGACGTACGTATTATGCATATAAAATGTAAAAAGTATGGGATGAGTTTTTAACACTTGTGCTGCTAGTGGTATTTTAAAAAAAAAAATCGTGGGATGAAAGTATGGGATAACTTCAAGGCGGTGATAGTAGTGATGAATATCCCATCTGCCTGCGGATATGCTAAAGTAATGCATAATTTCTTCTTTAATTCTTCAAATGCGTTTTGACGCCCTATGCTCCACTCAAATAGTTCAATTTTTCCAGCGATGCAATAGAGACTTCCTGCAATAACTGCAAAGTTTGGCACAAATTGTTGATAGTAATATCCGCTTTTAAGATCCAATGCACTAACAATTTTAGCCCTTGATAGCGCGTCCTAGTTATCGTATATGCATCCTAACGCATAATTGTTATTCGTCACTAATTTTCAGTTATCAAAATAAGATTATCTTCTATAGTGTGTTTTTTGTACAAGAACTTCCTTTATGGTGATCAATAACATTGTTTCGACTGGAAGTTCGCAAAATAGTTGATTTACCCCCCCTTTGGTCAATCCCTAATTACATTTGTCGATGGACTCACGTTAAAAATGTATTGGTTTTTTCTTCTAAAATTTCACCAATATGCAAACAGCTACTGTTTTTGACATTTGCAAGCTGCACAATTCGTATTTCACTATGTCCAAGGTTTTTATCTATATGATCCTCGCACATCAGTGATAACTTGACCTTGTCTTCTATGACATCTTGCAATTCATTTTATTTTCTTGGAAGGGTGTTATTATAATTTGGTTCTATATATCTATCACCATTGGGTATCCTTTCATAAAATCTCTGCTGTGGGAGCGTTACTGTAAGCTTGATGCCCCAATTCCGTTAACTCTCTTTACGGGGTCTTGCAGGGCCTCCCGTTATCGCTAGTTTTACATATGTTTCACATAGTTTTCTGATTGCAACTGGCCAATATCTTACAGTTTGCAACATATTTGCATTTTTTACGTTCAAATGAGTGCGTTGAGCTGCTGCTCTGTGCTCTAACAATTACGCTGTACTGCCGCTTGGAAATGCACTTTAATATTCTCAAATTGAATATCGAAGGTTTGGACTTAGTCTATGTTTCAAAGCAAGTCTCTACTTGCTAAACGTTTTTTTGAAGCTCCTGCCTCATTTGTCCTTCAAATACCTTGAATTGACTATCTATTTTCACCTTGAGTGAATTGATTTTTCCTTTTTGTTGTTTAATTTGATGGCCATAGACATTGTTAATATGATCGAGTTTCTGGTCTTTCTTATCAAATTATGCATTTTGTAGATCAGCACATTGTTCATCTACTAGTAGATCTGCCAACTTGGCGCTGTGCTCGCTGCTCCCCTTGCAGGTCATGTTTTGCACCTTAATGGTATAATTTAGCGCTTTGCTCCTCTACGAAGTTGATCGAAGTTAGCTTTTTACTGTTCTAATTCGACATCGAAATTATCATCCATTCTCTTAACTTGAAGAATGTTTTCTTCTATTCAAAAGTTGGTAGCTGTACTGAAATTGTTGTTATAGTTTGATTAATCCCCATTAATCTCCAGTTTTCCGCTCTTCATTTTGGGTAATCGGCGTCATTTCGTTCTGCAGTGTTAGTTCGTATCACGTTTTTGTTGCCTTCGCTTGAAAGCCCCAGCCTCTGGCGAATATTCCATAATTTCTGGGATATACGGGTATTGATAGAGTTACAACCATCGCTATTATTTAAAACAATCAGCTTTTAACGTTTCAAACTTTACTAATCAATACGCTTCTTTAACAAATGACCCTCTGTATCACTGTTCACTATTCACTATTTCACTTTCATGCAACTATAAATTACAAATTACTACTTATGATAAATTACTTGTTTTGATTTTATTCATGAATATGTCGATTAACGCCACTGTTGATTCCGGTATTTCCTTGGTTTTTTTTTATTTTACCATTCCCTTTCACATGGAATACCGTTCTAAAATGCAATACCCAATCAGTAGTGGAGGAATACTTGATCCGGCAACAATTGATGCATGTTAGAACAACGATCACCCAATAAAATTTTTGGCGAAGGTTGGAATCAAATAAGTGACATTTTTTGGAATAGTACTATTTGATGGTGTATACCTTATACCCACTTGACCACAAATTGTCATATGTATAGAGAAGAATTGGATGCTTGTTGTAAATGTTGCAAATAACCGCGACATGAAAGGCCATCTAACGGATTCTGAAGAAGCTGGAGGGGACAAAAAATAATCTTGCTGGGCATATTATGCTCTATATACATACACACAAGAAGTGACATTCCGAAAAATGACAAATTATTAACGAGACCTATCAGAGGTAAATGAGGAGAAACCGGCCCTCCCTTAAAGTACCATCCTCCATCGACCACTTCTTCACCGAGAATGAAAGTTACAATAATTGGTTCTAAAATATATCCAACTACATCGGATTAGCATTACTAGAGCTAAAAAAAGATTTCTTCAAGTACGTTATACAAAAACAAAAGACCACGGGAAAAATGATAAAAGAAGCAGAAGAATGGCCAAACCAAAGGCCGAACAATGTCGAATATGGTAGACCATCTCAGGGACAGGAATCCAAGCTAGTGCTAGGAGGAGGTTTAGAATAATTAGGCGCGAAGCATTGTCAATAGTACGATAGAAGGCCAAAGTTATGCCTAGCTAGTTAGGGAAAGTGGTTTAGACAATCTGCCAATTTAAAAGGAAAGAGATGTTCTTCGGGAGCAACAAAAAACAAGGATGGCTTGAAAACTAATGTGCTTAGCCTTGACGGCAAGGTCGTTGTGGAAATTCTCAACATCGACTGTTATACAGAGAAAACCTAAGTTGAAAATGATTTTTGTAATATAAGCATGTTCCGGAGATCGAAGGACCTAAAGATTGACGTAATCGTGATGCAAGCAGCTCAGCAAAGAAATTAATTTATAAAGAAAGAATAAAAAATTGACCGGACTTAATAAAGGGTGCAGATTAGAAGGTTCACCACATGCGGAGTGTAATAGATTGGACACCGTAGCTGCCTAGGTCAAGGAGCTGATCACAAAGCAAAGATATCGTAAGAAGACATTTTGATATCATGCTCCAGTCTGAGGCCTTGGGATGGAAGTGTCGGAGGTTACTGAAGCATCGACCACTAATATATTATATGTTGATGTGAATAGTATACAGTATAGATTGATCAGAGTAGCGATACAAACTATTGCATCTTGCGAAGCTTAGACACCTAGCGGTTCAAGTCTGAACTAGATATAAGGATGAAAATACCAGAAACATAAAGATAATTGGCTTATAAGGCGTTCTTATCCTATAAAATGGATTTTATAATTTCGGTCTGTTAATCCTACAAAATTTTGTGCTGCACAAAAAATTCCGATATGGTAAGCCGCCCATGCCCTATCTTTCAATATGCCACAATTCGAGGGAGAAAACTGTTTGATGATGATGGCTGAAGACGATGATGCTAAAGATCCGTGGACACTTGGGTTCAAGCTAAACATAGAATTTCGGACCTCAAAACCAACTAGTGTGTAGTGGACCCCCCCCCCCCCCCCCCCCTCCCCTTGTGGGAATAATTGTAAAAACCTCTCTCCAAGTCACTTAAGGTGATCGAACAAACTTTTGATCGACAGCACTCTACTACACTCAGTAATAATTTATTTCTGTACGGTATGAGCGACCGGATTAGCGAAAAGGATGAATCATTTATTAGTTCATATAATATTTCATCTTAGTAGTAGTGCTATTGAGCATCAAAAAACACCATCTTCGCATAAGCATTACCACGCCACAAAAATAGCAACTTGAACAAGAGATGTACCGGCAAATTATGCATCATTAGTTCTTGTTCCGTATACCAGTATTGCTCTGAACGCTTATCCGCCGGTTGACTCAACTTTGACCGCCAAACAATGAGTAGTCGACTCGACAAGATGGTTATGGCGAGGAAATTAATCACGTAATTGTTTCTCGGACGAAGCTCCGATTTTGAAAATAAAATTTTATGATTTTCGCACGTTGTTCAACGCTGTAGCAGACAACAATCATGTTGTTATGGCTGCGGCTGTTATAACCTAACAAATTTCAAGCGCTCTTTTGAAAGCCCCTTTACCGTCTAGTACGCCATAAAAAAATTGAAGATTGCTCGAGAGTCATATATAGAATTTTGCAAGACGATTGTTATGATTGGATGAAATTGAATTCCTTTTGGGGGTAATTTTAAAGTTTTCTCTACATTTTTTTGCGAAACCAACGAAAAGTCAGAAAAGTAATAAACATACACAATAACAACATCACTGCATATGGTATACCGAGTTGTGATAAAAAAAATCTGCCATATAAAAATACGAAAAATATTGCAAAATTTTATTTTAAAACTTTTCTCCTATTTATTGTTTTTTATTTGTTTAAGGTTGGTTCTCTCTTGCCAGTTTATTGCTCCACTGTATGCAAATAAAACATAATAAAATGTAAACTATAAGTTATTATTACCATTGCTGTTACGATCGTTACTTTATGTTTGTTTTCTATTTATGGAGATGTAGGAAGCATCTTTACGAAGCTTTCATAAGAAAAACCAACTACGAAGAATTCAGTTGTTTTGGTTTACAACGTTTTACCTTCTACATACCTCTGTAGGAAAATATGGATTCTGTTATAAGATGATTCTGTAACTTACAAGTTTGTTGTGAGAATTTTCCTTTTCAAAATGAAATGCGAAAAGTTTTCTCATTTATTTTAAACATTTCAAAACTATTCCAGAATATTTTTTTTTGAAGAATTATTTACGCTCGTAAGATGTATAATTTTGAGTTATTCGATTGAAAATATCATATTTTTTGTGAATGATTTATTGGAAAAGGCTTAATAATAAAAAATAATATTGTAGCTATCATGTTGTAAATTATTTGGAATAGGTACAAAGGGCCGAATGTCGAAGGGCCGAATGTCGAAGGGCCGAATGTCAAAGGGCCGAATGTGTCGAAGGGCCGAATGTGTCGAAGGGCCGAATGTCGAAGGGCCGAATGTCGAAGGGCCGAATGTGTCGAAGGGCCGAATGTGTCGAAGGGCCGAATATCGAAAGGCCGAATGGGTCGAAGGGCCCAACTAACATTTTGCCTTATAAAATGTCTTTTAAGAATATTTTTCACTTAAAAGAGCCCTAGAATATCATTCTCCAAGAATGCTTAAAACTGAATACTTATTAGCTTCTTGTCAAAGAAATGTCGATTTATAAACTATATTATATTCTTACATGTCATTTTTACACCTTGCCAGATTCTGTTGTAAAGCTGTTTCTTACACCTCACTTAGTATACTCTTATTGTTTTTAGTGGAAATTTTTCTTAGCCAAGACATATTTAGTCTTACAGTGCTCTTAATTTCTTTCTTTATAAGTGTTCTGTAGGATTTCTATTGAACAAGAGTTTTATAAGATTAAAACATAAACAAATCTTTATGGGGAACGCTATAAGATTTATTGTTTAAATTCTTTAACAAGAGCCTTTAAAGTGTGTTTCTTTTAGAAAATATGACATTTGTTTGAGTACCGCAGAAAACAAAACTTAATGATCGACTTAACTCTAAAACTAATTAATGTTATAAATCGATTGTTAGATATACATATTACTGTTTTATTCAGTTTTTTTATTTCAATAATATAGTAAATATGTCTCTAAATATAAGCCAGTGGCAAAATATTCTCCTAATAGTCTTGGATAAGTTCTCTTAAGAAAAACTCATACCTCTCCCTTATTACATATTTACTTTATTCTTACATAGGATGAAGATAAAAATATTCTTTAAATACTCTTAGATGTTTTCTATAAGAAAAACTCATACTTTTCCCTTATTACATACTTACTATATTCTTACATAAGAAAATAATTAAAAATATTATTTTAGGTGACATTTCTATCAGTGGCGAGCTCAGGGTAAACGCATTTAATTATTTGGTGATAAAGTATACAAATACACAGTATTGCAACAGTATAACCGAGTTGTTGTATCAGGTGAATCTGGCCAAGTCCAGGACATGGTGTAGAATTTTTTACATATTTTGCTGGTTAATTTATATTTATTTCTTCAATTTTACCGAAGTATATAAACTCAAGCCGACTCTGGAAACTAATTTAAACGTTTTCTTATGAGACACTTATAAGATATTTCACGTAGAATGTCATTTCGTGCATATTGGTTTAGGAATTTCCATTATGGAAAAAGCATCCATTTTATAATTTTTTAGAATTTTTTTTTTTCAAATGGAATATTTTTGTATATTTTGGCAATTTTAGGAACTTAGCAAGTGCTTTTATAGAGTTTCCTCTCATAACAAGTACTATGTACTATTTTAATTAGTCCATTTTATGATATTTGTTTTTTTTATAATTTTTATTTTTTAAATAATAATAATTCTTTATTTTATTATTCGAATTTTTAAGAGCGCAAAAAAATTAGATCTGGTAGCTATTATTTTTAATTGAAAAATTTGAATTCGCAGCTAAATTCTATGCTAATTTCAATGTAAATTTTAATTATATAAAAAGCAATTAATTTTTCAAGCATTATCTGTTTTAATTTAATTTATCTGTTGTAATTGTCAATGATAATAACAAGTTTGTTATAAAACTGAATTAAGAATTATTAAAGTTGTATAATCCTATAACATAATTTCCAAAGATTATAACAATATAGGAATACAACGTCAGTCTTAAAACGCTCATACATAAGAATTTATATATTCTGATAACAAACTCACGAAAGACTACTCTCTGACTATTCTTATAACTTATATCATTCTTTCACAAGAAAGATAAGGCTTATATGATACTTATATACACCTTATATGTCACTTATTTTAACCTTATATGCCCAAAAAGTTCGCCAGAAGACTCTTAAAAGTTTAATATAAGATGCATTTTAACTCTTATATGACGCTCATAAATTTCAAAATTGTTAGTTGGGGCCGAATGGGTCGAAGGGCCGAATGGGTCGAAGGGCCGATTTTTTTTTTGTTTTTAGAAATATAATTATTTAAATTTGTTGTTTTATAACAAAATAAAATATTTTAAGAATATTAGAATATTTTTATAATTTTTTATTTTTCATATTTAATTTTTATAGAATATATTGTAATTTTTTTTTATTAAAAATAAATGAATCTTATGAATTTATGTATTTTAATATTTTTCATCTTTGAATATTTATGAAATTCCACGTATCCGGTCAGCGATATATTTTGGTGAAGGAAAATTTTGTCATGCGTAATATTTCTGATATTAGGTATATAGTACAAAAAATAAAAAAAATAATTAAATTAAATAATTAATATATTTCTAAAAACAAAAAAAAATCAAAAAAAAATCGGCCCTTCGACCCATTCGGCCGTTCGACACATTCGGCCCTTCGACCCATTCGGCCCTTCGACCCATTCGGCCCTTCGACCCATTCGGCCTTTCGACATTCGGCCCTTCGACATTCGGCCCTTTGACACATTCGGCCCTTCGACACATTCGGCCCTTCGACATTCGGCCCTTCGACACATTCGGCCCTTTGAAATTCGGCCCTTCGACATTCGGCCCTTCGACATTCGGCCCTTTGATATCATACCAATTATTTCTATAGAATTGATTTGATCCTCTTGTGCTGTGGTTATTTCATAAACTAGTGATGTACATATGTAGGTAGCGCTTTTTTAGCACCGCATCTAAAGGTTTTTTTTACAAAAATGATGATTATTACGTTAAACGGTAAATAAATATGAAAAATAAAAAAAAATGTTTCCCTGTAACATCTTATCGCACGAAAATCATACTATTTTTATCAAATTTCGTTAGGTAATCGTTAGGACAGGATTGGTCAACACATTTTGGCATTTGGTCATCAATTTCATTTTACAAAATTAACAACAAATCGGATTGGAATAAACCATGTTGCAGCAGATAAAATCAATCCATTTTTTGGTTCCTCAATGATCGGCTCGACTGTCATTGAGGACTCATCACTTGTTGATTTTGTTTGGTCATCCCTACGAAGCGAATTCGTTAAAAACTCATATTCTCGCACAATTCGAAATGTTCAGGTCTGAAAACTTGACCAATACTACTCTATAAATCTACTAGAGATCAACCTTCAACGACAGCCGTCCAAACAATCCCTATCGTTGGATTTATAAAATTAATAGTATGGTCAAGTTTCTGGCCTCGTACACTTAGAATTGTATAGAAAAATGGGGTTTATCGAATTTTTGTAATAAAGCGTTACGTAGTGTTGATCAAACAAAATCCTCAATGACCTTCGACCAAACCTATCCGATCGCTGGAGAACCAACAAATTGAATTGATTTTGAATTCTCTCTCTCCTCTCTCTCTGTCTTTCTCTCTCTCACTCTCTATCTCTCTCTCGCTCTCTCAATTTCTCTCTCGCTCTCTGATGATCTATCGGCTGTATCGGCTCATCCTTCGCTCTCTCCGCATCTGTCTACGTGGCTCAGCCATCACACTCGGTTGGACTTAATGAATACGATAATATCTTAGTCTCCAAGGAAATGCTTAATCTTCTCGTGTTTACATTATTTTGACCATGCTCGATCCATGAGCCTTCTTTCAAATTGAAGATAGTAATCTACAGTCATTGGTAGTCGAGGTCCAACTCCCACTTCCAACAGTCAGCACAGGTCTTCAAAAGTGCCAACTGCGCCAGAAATACTTTTCTAGACATCCCATGGTTTTCCTGTTTCGAGTAGTATTGGATTGTGCAATTTTGTGTGTCTAACGGTACAATTTGTACATAATGTATTATTGGAGATAATGTGAGATTTTTGACGTGAGTATTATCCGTATCTAAATATTTATGTGCATTATGTATAGATTCTGCTAAAATAAAATGTAAAGTTAATTTGGTTAATTTGGTAAACTAGAGGTTTATATTCTGAAAATCCAACCTTTTATTAATAAAACCACTTAAACTGGATGTAACAAACATACTGGCCTATTTGCATCATTGTGCCAATTCTAAATCAGTCAGAATCATCAGAAATTTTGCCGTTGGACACACAAATTTCACAATTCAATACTACTCAAAACATATTTTCTTACATAAATTGGTTCAAATTCAACATTTCCAAGTAATGGAAGAAGGGCGAACAGAACTCCTCTTTCGGATTCCTTTATACTGGTTGTAGCGGTACTGGTTACATATCTGCTTGAGAAGAAATCAGAGCTCTGCATTCGTGGATTGAAAGACGCTTCGCAAATTGAAAAGATGAGATGATTTATTTTTAAGACCAAGTTGTGGAATGTTGCTGCCTTAGATGACATTTTGTGTACGGGTTGGTATAGTAGTTTTTAATTTTTTGAAGTTATTTTGCTATTTTGTGAGATGATGTACAAGAACTGGGTGAAGAAATGGAGTTTTGTAAAACTATTTAAGCAGGATTCTTTTAGAGACAGGATGAACTAGCTTAATGGAAAATATCATCTGGCACACTTATCCTGAATAATGTATCATCATTAATGACACTATTAGCTGGTTTTGGTCTTTTAAAAGTAAAGTTAGATTCTAAGTTGAAGAAAGCGTTGAAATTAGGTGTTCATAACTTCACTTTGTACTATACTGAAAATTTCTAGGTATGACTACCATGAGATTAGGCAGGTTATTTCTTGATTGTATTACATCAATAGGTGTCAGTCTTGAATCCAGTGAATCTACCACTTTACTTGTCATTGGTGCACTATAGTTGGTGATAGTGATGGTCTGGTTCGTTTATAGATAAATGCTGTGCGTAAAATCTAGTAACCCATCGATTTTATGTTTCATATCTTGTAATAGAATTAGGCACGGTACGGTGCTTTCTCAAAAATAATTAAATTGTTTGTTTCAAATTTCGGATTTTATTGAACTGACATCTGGCATTCAATCCTGTTACAAGTTGATTGAGAAATTGGTCTCCATTTAGTTCTTTCAACCAACCTGCTTAATGAATCAGTTGAGGTAGAAATTTTCTTCCTTAATGTTTGATGTTGATCGTTAGTGTTAGTCGGTCCAAAATAATTATTTGGGGTAGCTCAAAATTTTTGTTGATTGTTCGTCCATTTGCTTCTTTTATATTACTACCAGGGTATCGTACTCGTTAATGTTTAAAGCTGATGTATTGTGATTATTGTGTTAAATTTTTTTATCAAGGGTGACATGTTATAACATAACATTTTAAGTAATTTATCGAAATTGCCGTTTTTTATGCCGTGATATTTTAACTTCATTTCTATCACCAAATAATTTGTTTTCGATATTTGAATGAAATTGGAGAAAGAGGTACTGCTCATATTTATTCTAGTAGGTTGTGTTAGCAATAGTTAACCTAACTCATAACCGAAACAGTCGCGAATTTCAGTTTTGAAATAACATTCGATAAAGTATCGAATATATGATGTTATAACATGTCTTCTCTGAGCCTTATAAATTTGTTTTACCGATTATTGTAGTAATTGTCACGTTATGGTCCACAGCGATATTCTGGGTTAAACGAATTTTGGTACAACAGTATTTCTTTTTTATAAGAGAACGACCTCCTGCAAGATTTGTAGCTATTCCTCAGGTATTTCTATTTCATTGATGGTCGTTGTATTTTGTTTATGATTTAGATCCTACTAAGAATTGATGTTGGTGGTAGGATGGGCATAGTTTCTCGTAAGCGGAAATTTCCTTGTTTTGTTGATGTGTTGATGTTGATTGTCGATTGTTGATTGTCGATTGTTCATTTTTAATTGTTGGTTTGTTGATTGTTGATCGTTGATTTTTACATTTTGATTTGAGATTATTGATTTTTGATAAAGTAAAATCTCTCAAAGGCGGAATTTCAAGGGACCGACAAAATTTTCCAGGCTCCGGGTTTCATAGTTTAAAAGAAAATTACATACATACATATATGTATCTAAATGAATACATACATATATGTATGGGTGCCTGTAAACACTTAGAATAATAAGTAGGCATTCATTCAAATTGTTAACGCCACAGATACTCGAGTCCGTCATCACATCATCATTGCCGCAAACTCCAATAAACCTAAAAATAATAATAATTATAAAATAAAGAAACTAAATTTAAATACTTATCTCATCTGTTAACATAAACACACAACATTAATCAACACTGCAAATCATAGTAAATGACAGATGCGGTCGATAGTATAGTAATCTGTATTGTCAACTGGTGTCGATCGTGTGGTAACCTGTATTGGTAACCTATTTAATTATGTCAGCAAGTCAGCAAGGATCCAGTTGAGAATCTCACCACCAGTTGTAGTTATGTTATGCAAAATAAAATAATGTTCTCGTCACTTTTTGCGCAGCCATTACAAACTTTACATCAATTTCAAACCGAATAACAAATAAAGTTAAAATTATTATTTAACATAAATTATATTAAAGTTTTTTTATTACAACTTTAACATATTTATGAATGTACATATTTTGTATATGTGCATACATCGTTCAGTCGATCAGTCGACTGAAATTGCTAAAAATACATCAAAAGAGTGTATAATATGTATATTTAATTAATAAATCCAAATTTGTAATGTAAAAATAATTCATTTATTTAATAAAAAAAACATAAAATATGTAATATGTATGTACATTCACATACATACGTATACATTTATCACATAAAATTTCTGGAGGAACTGATTAAAAAAAATTAGAACTTTTAATGTGCCCTATGTGCAGGGTTAATTTATAATGAAATACGTATCCAAAGTACCTTGTTTGGCAGAACTTTTCTTTTTCAACGACACATAATCCATTAATTTAATTTTGATGTGCTCTATTTTTTCGTACATTTCATAAACACCGGCGCTTAACGAATTTTTTTTTAAAGTTTCTGTACAAGCTAAAGCTTCTCCAACGGAGGGCATAGTTTGTGCTAAGTCAAACTCTTCGGCAATGTCTTCATCAGACGAGTTGTTGTTGTTGGTTTGAACAGTACTATCGTTGATTGTTTCATGCAAATCGACAAACTGTATCTCCGTTGCCATCTGGCTACCAATATTTACATATTGATCTGCCGAACAATGTCTTCATTATTGTAAATCTTCGACATTAAAATTTCAATCTCCTTATAAACTGTTGAATTTATGGGCGGTTGCACTACACTCAAACTATCCGAAGCAAAAAACCCACAATTCCGGAAACACATTTCAATGGTTCCTTTTTTTACTGATTGAACAGAATCTTTAATAAACATTATGGCATTGAGCACATTGATTGATTTACTTATTTGGGATGCCGTTTCTGAGGTAGCTATTTTCATCAATTCGTTTTTCAACATTAATTTCCTGTAATGAATTTTCATCGTTTGGATGATGCAATTGTCTAAAGGCTGAAGGACGGCCGTTATATTCGGAGGAAAGTATTGCAAGCGAATATTTGATAAACATATTTCAGGGTGAGATGAGGCATTATCCAGAAAAAGGATGATTTGCCGATTCGTTTTATTGGTAGTTTTTTTTAGCTAAATTTTTAAAGCGACGCGGATTGTTGCTCTTGTCGGTTACCAGTGGTTTTAAGATTTCTCCGTTACCAAAGACAGTTAACATTACTGTTAATCTTTCTTTTGAAAATTTTCCTTTCAAACATTTATCACCTTTTACCGTAAGGGTTTTGTTAGGTAACATCTTAAAAAATAACAACTTAACTTCGGGTTAACTTCGTTTGCTTCCCCGTAACAAATATTAAATTTAATCGATTACCTGAAATAATCAATTAATTAAACTCTGTAAAAAATTGAATGCTTACTGTAAGCACTTGTACGTACCGTTTCCGGAAACACATAAACCAGCCATTAGAAGAATAGAATTCTTTCATATTCATTTTGCCGGCTTGCTAATGCCATTTCCTGAAGGATGGGTCCCGACACTGGAACGGTTTTTGCTCTCGCTGCGGAAAAACATTCGAATAATGATTCGTTTATACGATTATATTCGGAGTATCGCTTTTTTTGCACATCATATCGTTTTCATTCGCAGCACTATACTTTGCGATTATTTAATCCTTGTTTTTCAAAATTGAGTAAATCTGTGTTTTTCCATATTTAAAATGTTCATATATATCTGATATCATTTTTTTCATTTTTCATTTTGATTGCATGGTATTTTTGTTTTAAATTTAAATTACAAATTGATTTACCTATATTTTTGTATACACTATTATTGACCCGTTGACATTTCTCAGTATTTTTCGTTTTTCTTTGTTTGATTATCCTATGGAGTTCGCTAAAATGTTCATATCAGTTTTCTTATTATGCTGAAGTTAGCTGAAATTCCGCCTTTAACGAGTTTTTTTGTAAAATTTTTGCTCTACCAAAGAAATTCAGTCCGCGTCTCGTTTCCACGAAAATAGGTGTTAATACTATGAAAATAGCGACCACGAGTTTCCGCGAAAAGAGGTGTTAATACTATGAAAATCGATTTCAAAGAACATTTTTAAAACAGTTTTTTCCGTGTCTGATGTGTTTCCGCGATAATCAGATTCCACCTTTAAGAGTTTTTACTGTATTAGATTCGTGATTTTTGATTGTTGATTGTTGATCGCTGATTGTTGATTGTGTATTATTGGTTGTTAATAATAATGTTAATGTTAATGTTAATGTTAATGTTAATGTTAATGTTAATGTTAATGTTAATGTTAATGTTAATGTTAATGTTAATGTTAATGTTAATGTTAATGTTAATGTTAATGTTAATGTTAATGTTAATGTTAATGTTAATGTTAATATTAATGTTAATGTTAATGTTAATGTTAATGTTAATGTTAATGTTAATGTTAATGTTAATGTTAATGTTAATGTTAATGTTAATGTTAATGTTAATGTTAATGTTAATGTTAATGTTAATGTTAATGTTAATGTTAATGTTAATGTTAATGTTAATGTTAATGTTAATGTTAATGTTAATGTTAATGTTAATGTTAATGTTAATGTTAATGTTAATGTTAATGTTAATGTTAATGTTAATGTTAATGTTAATGTTAATGTTAATGTTAATGTTAATGTTAATGTTAATGTTAATGTTAATGTTAATGTTAATGTTAATGTTAATGTTAATGTTAATGTTAATGTTAATGTTAATGTTAATATTAATGTTAATGTTAATGTTAATGTTAATGTTAATGTTAATGTTAATGTTAATGTTAATGTTAATGTTAATGTTAATGTTAATGTTAATGTTAATGTTAATGTTAATGTTAATGTTAATGTTAATGTTAATGTTAATGTTAATGTTAATGTTAATGTTAATGTTAATGTTAATGTTAATGTTAATGTTAATGTTAATGTTAATGTTAATGTTAATGTTAATGTTAATGTTAATGTTAATGTTAATGTTAATGTTAATGTTAATGTTAATGTTAATGTTAATGTTAATGTTAATGTTAATGTTAATGTTAATGTTAATGTTAATGTTAATGTTAATGTTAATGTTAATGTTAATGTTAATGTTAATGTTAATGTTTATTTTAATAATTAGATTTTGTTTATTTTAATATTAATGTTCACTGGTTTTTGCAAAGTTGGTGTATCATCAACACGTTTGTGCTTCTTTACTTCTTTAATATAATTGCTGGTAAATTATATGAGGTTCGTCGATACTGGTCTTTTGGTTATAAAACCATGCTGGTATCGCGACATATACCACGAGAGCTTTGCTCGGAATGAGTTGCATAATAGTAGTTCAAATATTATACGTAGGTATAGCAGATTTTAATGCAATAACTCTGTAACTCCAGTTTTGTGGAAAACCTGCCAATTTGAATGACTGATTAAATAAATTGCTTAGAGGAATTGCCAAATTGTTAACATAAAGCAGGAATACCATCAGAATCACAACCTTCTTCGAAACCTACCAGTGCACGCTGATTATATTCTAGCTCTATATGTGGAGTAAATATGAATGTACTATATTCACTAGTGGTTGTATCTGTAATTATCAATGTCTTCTGCTTTATAAACAGATTAAATAAGCTCAACAAACATTTGGTTTTAAAAAGCTTCAAAAAATTGTTTTATTTATTTATTGATTCACAAATACAGCTAACTAGCAGATATACAAATCCAATTACATGTTAGCATAGATTAAAAAAAAAAAATAAGAAAAAGGAAGACTTCAAGTCAAGCGAGCTCTGTGTCGAATTAAATTTGTCAACTTTGTTTCAATTAAACGATTAGATATTTTATAAAGGCTAGTTCATCAAATATAATTCTACGGCTCTCCAAAGAAACTCAACAATGACGTGTATTGTTCGGCTCGTAAGGAATTCCACTTTTATAGTTTAAGAATCTCGTAAACGTTTCTTGTACTCTTTCAAATGTGAGTTTGTGACATCCATAGACGGGGTTCCATATAGTAGTTACAGATTCAAGGTTGCTACGAATCAGTCCATTGAAAGTTGATAAAAATATTGAAATATTTTTGAAATCACTACAAGTCCTCATCATGAAGCCAAGAATTGTTAATGATTTATTTGTGATGTATTGTAAAGGGTTATCCAATTCAAGCTTGATAAAGTAAACTTAAAAAAAACACACAAAATATTCGGAATGTATTGTAATTTTTATTTCATTTTACAGATTGATCCTTGCCATTTTTAGTTAAACAAGATATCATTCAAATGTCCTCCACGGGACTTCTTACAGGCCTTGATTCTTTTGAGGTAATTTTCAATGACTTTTCGGCACATTTCGGGCGGTATATCGGCCATTACCTTACGAATATTAGTTTTCAATTCGTCAAGAGTTTGAGGATTGTTTGCGTAAACACGATCTTTTGCGTAGCCCCACAAAAAGAAATCCAAAGGCGTTAAATCACAGGATCTTGGAGGCCAATTGACATCAGCCAATCGCGAAATCAAACGTCCAGGAAATTTCTCTTGCAAAAGATCTCGATTTGCTCGTGTTACGTGACTGGTTGCTCCATCCTGCTGGAACCACATATCGTCAAGATCATAATCTTCGATTTTCGTAAAAAAATAATCGGTTAACATGCGGCCATAGCGCTCAGAATTGACGGTAACGGTTCGTCCATGGTTGTTCTCAAAAAAATTCGGCCCAATCACACCACCAGACCACAATGCGCACCAAACAGTGACTTTTTCCGGGTGTAATGGCTTCTCTACAATCAATTGTGGATTTTCTGAGCCCCAAATTCTACAGTTTTGCTTATTAACGTATCCACCAAGCGAAAAATGAGCTTCATCACTGAAGAAAATTTTGTTCGAAAAATCAGCATCAGCAGATTTAATAATTTTAACGCGTTGGTCGATTGCTAAATGCTCCATATTCTTAAATGGCAGAATGTCAACTAAATAAATGACAGCGTACTTGACGTTTATCTTTGACAGATGTCGGTATACAGATTTCTACTTTATCAACCTCGAATTGGATAACCCTGTATAAAGATATTATATTTGTATTTGTTGTCAACAATAACTCCTAAATCTATAACTTGATCTTTTGAAACAAGGTCAATATTGTTTATAGAATAGTTAAAGACAGAGGAAACTCTTGGTTTAATTTTCAATACAAAGCACTTGTCAATGTTAAGGTTCATATCGTTAATAACACACCAATCATGTAGACGATTCAGATCATTTTGCAGTCTCTGAAATCAAAAATAGATTTAATCTACAAAAAAAATCTTTAGATCATCAGCAAAGAGCAACACCGGACATTCGAGAACTTCAACAATATCGTTTTTGAATAAAATAAAGAGTAGAGGCCCTAAGATGAACCCCTGAGGAACACCGGAAGATGGAGATATTGTATGGGATTTCATATCATTTGTGATCATATATTGTGTTCTGTTTTTTTAAATAAGAACTTATCCATTTTAACATTAGTTCATCAACACCAGGGGGTAGATTCCGACAAAATAACAATTTTTCGTGACATTTGCTAATTGGTACAAATTGAAGTCACTGAAAATTTACGATTCGGATCAAATGACATTTATAGCAGTTTGCAGCAAATACAGTTTTAAGTTATAGCAAAATTATTTGCTTTTCAATAACGAATAAATTTGTTTTGTTTTAATTGTAAATTCTCACACATATTTTGTATAAAAACTTTTGTCACGATAATAAAAAACAATGACAATATTATTAAAATTGTCAGCTTATTTTTTGTGACATTTCGGAAAAGTCATGGGATACAAATTGCGATTTAGTACTCACAAGTATTTTGGTCACAAAATTATAGCAGTATTTTTAGTACAATGTCACAAAAAATTGTCATTTGTCATTTGATCAGAATCTGGACATCGTCCTAACTTTTTAATAAGTATGTCATGATTGACTTTTGTTGAGAAAACAAGGATTGCATTGGATTTTTCTTACACACTCGTTAATTATTTAATGAACAATTTAATGCACTTTATTTAATTTTGTTTAGTTTTATTTTATTTATTATTTTAACTATTAAGTTTTCTATTTCTACTTTATTTAAATATTTGAGATAAACTTAATCAAATTACACAGGAATAATTATATTAATTTAGAATTTATAAGTTTTATTTTATCAAATATAATCAAATGAAATTATTTTTTTTTATTATTTACCATTATCACGTCCAAAGCCGCCAGTAAAAGAAAGTTATTATTTTAATTGTAATTACTAGAAACATTCTTTACCCAACACAAATACTCATATAGGACCACTTATTAATATTTATTAAAGATTTACATTTTAAGAGATAACAGGGTTGAGTGGTACATTACAACACTTTGTCGAATGCTTTTTGGAAACCTGTAGAAATAACATCAACACCATAATTCAAATCAGATGAAGCATATACATATTCTGAAAAGTAGAGTAGATTTGTCATAGTGGATCTTGATTTGGAAAAATCCATGTTGATTGACAGTTATTTTATTTCTCAACGTCTCGAAAAGTTTGTTGTGGATAATTTTTTCAAAAACTTTAGAGAACCAATTCAAAATAGAGATAGGCCTGTAGTTTTTAATATCTGAATTGTCCCCGGCTTTGTGTATTGGAGTTATACTAGCATTCTTCCACATCGAAGGAAAAATTCCTTCGCTTAGTGATTTATTGAATATTATTTCGAGTGGCTTACACAATTGTTCGGCAGACTTTTTTAAACATACCGGTGAAATCAAATCAGGACCACAGCCTTTATCAGAATTAAGTGATCGAAGCTCATTAAAAATACCTTGTACACAAATATCGAAAGTGAGTATTGTGATGATATTGCTTGGATGAATATTTGATTGTGAAATATTTGGATTATTATAGACAGAACTAAAGAAGTCCGTGAATAAATTACTAATATCCTTTGCATTAGAAGCCGGAATATTATCAAAATGAATATTAGCAGGAACTGCATTAGTTCTTTTGAGTGATTTGGAATAGGACCAAAATTTCTTAGGATTCAATAGATTTTATATAGTCAATATTTTGTTACTTGTTTTAATTATGATCTAATTTTAGAAAACATTTGATAATATTAAACATCGTTATTTTTTGAACAGCATTCTATATCGATTTTTTATTTTAATTAAATTAATTGTTTTATTTGAGTACCAACTAGGGTATGCATTTTTAGAATGTGAGACGAGAGATACATGCGTTTGTGTAGATCAATATCTCATAAATTTGGAAACGGAGTGCTCAGTATTTAAATCTTGCTACATATCCGCCCATTTAATCACAGAAAGATCCCGTCGGATATTATCAAAATTAGTCTTTTATTTAAGTAATAGTTTTTATATTTAAGTCAATTTCAAGCGCGGGATGATGTCTATCCGGTTTAACTAAAACATCAATTGATTCACTACAGTTAATAGACGAAAAATAAATGTTTGATAAAACTAAATGTATCACGGAAAATCGACTTTTACTTGGAATTTAAGTCCAGATGCTATAATACTGTCCAACCAACTTCACTGAGGTTAACCCGAAGCCAATTTTTATTATTAAATCTCAACATACTGGCTGTAATGACAAACACAATTCACTAAACGATATCAATATTGTAATGCATGAGTAAGCAAGAAAAAAAATTAAATCTTTGCCTGACCGTGGCAATTACGTACCGAAATTCCATAACAATAAAGCATAAATATAATCCACAATATAAACATAATTCAATTGAAAGAATGATAAAAATAAACATCTACACCACATGCGGACACAATTGACTCGCCCATTTTGTCGTAATTAAATGCCATATTTTCCAAATTAAGCACATAACTTTTCTCATTCAGATTTACGTCTCGAGTTTCTTAGACCGAGATAAACCCCGAAAAACGGAAAATCTCCTATTATACGATCGATTCTATTCATCTTTTCGTATTATGTATGTATCTTAGCAAATATTTTTTGTATTTGGACCATGTTACGCCCGAATCTTTATTACCCAACGAAAAATAACGAAAATCATCTTTGCGTGTGTGTGCGCTGTTCTTCAATCCGTTTTCGAAATTAAAGCCAAAACCATATTTCACTAATATTATGTAAGTGTTATTATTATTCTTCTTCTTGCTGTTTTTGTAGTCGAGCGAAAGTAATTTTTTCGATTTTCAATTTTAGGTCAATCGTAATGAAATCGAATAGAATAAATTTTGGTTGTGTGCAAATCAATGAATGATTTGGATTTGGGTCAAACTATTCGCCTCTCTATAAAATGGTGGCATGTTGTTTCCTTGCCAATACCTCTTAGTTAATTAATAAAAACAACAACAACAATCGACTTAATCCGAATTGTTTACAATTCACTGTGAACACGAGTACCAAACTATTTTGTATATAATAAAATTGAAAAACTAGAGTGTAATCGATATACATACTCGTATTTGTACTACACCGACGTAATTAATATTCATGAGTTTACTATACACGTCGGAATTTTTCTCTTTTCTATATGCAATGCCAAGTGAAGCTGAAAATCATTTTTATTTTATTGTTGTTGGCTCTTCGTTGTGTTTTATTGTTTTCAAATTCCGCCCACAAAGAGGTTAAATCGGGTGAAATGGTTTCGCGACCTTAACTTTGTTTTTTTTTATATTCTTTGTAAATAGTTGAGATTTCTAAGTATGCACAAGAAAAAATAGGTCATCTCTATATATGCATGAATTTCCTTCCTACCTTGCAAATATAATGCAATTTGAAATGAAAATCCATTTACTGTACGCTGAATGGTTTTATATTGCATTTTATACTTTTATTGATTTTTACTGTTCTTGTATTCATCTGATTCTTAAGTGTATTCGATAAAAAATATAAGATGGTTCATTAAACAATGCTTTCTGATAAGATTCTTGAATCTCCAATAACAACTGTATATGTATAACAAAGCTGTTGATATTTCAAGATATTGTGGGTTTATCAATAAAAAAAATTGTTTTATCCTTTATTTAGCAGAGAGTTATTTTTAAGAAAGTAGTCCAGTGCAATTGAAACGGAACCTTAATTAAATATTTTTTAAATACCATATTTTACATAAAGGAATATTACAATAAATGAACAAGTTGCTATCTTTAATTTACCTTTCGGTTAGTTAAAATTATCTCTGATAAGCGGGAACACCACCTTTGTAAAATTGGAATACGAATTAGTGCAAAATTATCAGCTACTTATGAGGTCTCGAAATCCGCACAAAAACAAATGTTGGGCTGGCTCAATTGTGTAGGAACTTAAATGAAAAGTGAGAAACATGAACATCTCAAATTTACTACACACCTCGTAGTGATTGTCTCTATGATTTGTTGAATGTTAATTGCAAATGCGAGTCGCACTGGAAACTGCAAACGGTCGAATCTGAAATTTTTTTGTGTACGATGAGGCACTTGCACTGCTTTTTGTGCGTCATAATAATGGGTGATTCATTTTGAGGTACTTTTTAAAAAATAAAAAAAAAATTCAATTTTATCGAGTAATCTTTATTATCATAAAAAATAACGATTCTTTACATTTATTTTTTAAAGAGTATTTCTTTCAAATGTTGCCCGTAACGTAATGTTGATAACATTGCCCATTCTGAAGTTCCAATTTTCAATGGCGCGTACGACGTTGTTATTTTGAGTGGTATTGATGATGCGAGTATTATTGGCTTCTAATTCCTCGGCTATTAAACGGCTTCGAAAAAGTCTAATAGTGTGATTGCACAGGATTTATAGGGGGCCATTTAACTGGTCCGAATCGTGAAATTAACTGTTTACCTAATTTTTCGCGCAATAAAGCCTTATTTCAGGGGCTGTGTGGCAAGTAGCGCCATCATGTAGACCAAATGTCGTCGAGATCGCGGGTTTCAATTTTAGGCAGCTAATAGTCCGTTATTAAAGCGCGATAACGGGCACCATTCACAGTTACATTCCGATCGTATGCTTTTAAACCAAGATCCTTACGTAAAATACGCAAAATTGTTGCATACGGCAAGCCAACATGTTGAGTTGAGAACGGCGCAGAATCGATTAATCACGGTCATCGCGTACACTCTCAGCTACCGCCGCTATATTTTCTTCACTACGTGCTGAATGTGGTCTATTTAGTTGCGTATTATCCAATAATGAAAATTGGGTTTTAATTTTCGATGGTTTAGCGAATTTTGCGTTCGGTAGGTCGATTATGTGGTCTACAAGCTGCCCTAAGCGTACGAAACACATTCCTCGTAGAACGCTGATTATCGTAATACAGCTGAATAATTTTGTAGACGCTATGCCGGGCTAACTCTTTACATGATGAAACGTCAAACAATACTGAACAAAAATACCATAATTGTTTGACACGACCTACAAGTGATCTGTCATAAAATCCATACTGAAAAAGTACCTATAAATGAAACACCTGTTACATTCGTCTCATATAATGAGTTGACATGATTGAAGTACTTAACTAATTCCAGAATTCTGTAGATATCCATGGTGGTGTGCTGAATGTGCTGTTCGGCCTCCATCCAAAAGCGTTGCCACAATTCCAGATGATGCGATTACCAGTGCATATTTTTTCGTCGTCGTAAGTTTGTCAAATTAAGTGTAATGAGCATTGTTTTACCGGTAGATCGCACCGCACCTAAAAATTACAATCTACCACTTTGGGTTGTAATTGCATGCATACTCTTAATCCACACCTCGCCTCAAGTGCAAACGGGTTGACCCAAAATGGCAACGAAAACGGCAAACGGGGTTTTGTTGGCAATTAATAGTACATTAAAACCCATGTATATGAAGCTAGCCCGATACTCAGCCCGAAAAAACGCGATGGCAACACTAAACTATCACTATCGTGACAGTTTACTATCCCAGCCCGAAAAAATGTCACTATCACGACAGTAAATAGTGTCATGATACAATGTCATAACATTTATAACATTCAGCCCGAAATTTTAAAATTACTTTTATTTATTTTCAAGATATATTACTATTGCTTGGTAAATGGAGATAGCCCGATATTCAGTTGAAAAACCCCGTTAGCAATACTAAACTACAGCTATCGAGAAAGTTTTATATCCCAGCCCGAAAACTACCACTGTCGCGACAATAAAATGTGTCATGGTAATCTGTTATGACATTAGAGCATTCAGCCCGAAATTATAAATATAACTTTTACGTATTTTTAAATTATCCCCTCAATTGTTTGGAAACCTACACAGTCCAAACCTAACATGAAAACGACAATGCGGAACTAAATTAGAATAAAGTTATTGAACACTATGAATAAAGCAAGAAATTTCAGCCCGAAATTTTAATTTGTTTTTTATATATAGTCGATTGAAGTTTTGACTACAAACTGAGAGATTTGTAGAAAAGTTCTATCTGGAATTATCTAGATATAGTAGTTTGAATCTCTACTGACAGGCGATTTACGAGCACTTGGCATATTCCACCGGATTCGTTGAAGTTTTGACTACAAACTGAGAGATTTGTAGAAAAATTCTATCTAGAATTATCTAGATATAGTCGTTTGAATCTCTACTGACAGGCAATTTACGAGCACTTGGCATATACCACCGGATTCGTTGAAGTTTTGACTACAAACTGAGAGATTTGTAGAAAAATTCTATCTGGAATTATCTAGATATAGTCGTTTGAATCTCTACTGACAGGCGATTCACGAGCACTTGGCATATACCACCGGATTCGTTGAAGTTTTGACTACAAACTGAGAGATTTGTAGAAAAGTTCTATCAGGAATTATCTAGATATAGTCGTTTGAATCTCTACTCACAGGCGATTCACGAGCACGTGGCATATTCCACCGGATTCGTTGAAGTTTTGACTACAAACTGAGAGATTTGTAGAAAAGTTCTATCTGGAATTATCTAGTTATAGTCATTTGAATCTCTACTGACAGGCGATTCACGAGCACTTGGCATATACCACCGGATTCGTTGAAGTTTTGACTACAAACTGAGAGATTTGTAGAAAAGTTCTATCTGGAATTATCTAGATATAGTCGTTTGAATCTCTACTCACAGGCAATTCACGAGCACTTGGCATATACCACCGGATTCGTTGAAGATTTGACTCAGTTTGTAGTCAAAACTTTAACGAATCCGGTGGTATATGCCAAGTGCTCGTGAATCGCCTGTGAGTAGAGATTCAAACGACTATATCTAGGTATCTCCAGATAGAATTTTTCTACAAATCTCTCAGTTTATAGTCAAAACTTCAACAAATTCGGTGGTATATGCCAAGTGCTCGTGAATCGCCTGTGAGTAGAGATTCAAACGACTATATCTAGGTAATTCCAGATAGAAATTTTCTACAAATCTCTCAGTTTGTAGTCAAAACTTCAACGAATCCGGTGGTATATGCCAAGTGCTCGTGAATCGCCTGTGAGTAGAGATTCAAACGACTATATCTAGATAATTCCAGATAGAATTTTTCTACAAATCTCGCAATTTGTAGTCAAAACTTCAACGAATCCGGTGGAATATGCCAAATGCTCGTGAATCGCCTGTCAGTAGAGATTCAAACGACTATATCCTGTAAGGATGTTTCAGGAAATATTCTAGTTTTGTAGCCAAGATTTTAACGAATCCTTTTGTATAAGTGAAGTGGTTGTGAATCTTTTGTAAGGCGATATTCAAACGACTATATCTAGATAAATCCAAATATTCAGCAATTGTGATATACATAGGTCAAGTGCTCGTGAATCCTTTATAAGGCGAGATATAATAGAATTTACTCCAATTAATATCCGATAACAATTTTCTCAAGCTGAATTTAGTTCCCATAATTCCAATAAAATTTTTTTTGAAAACTTAACCTAATAATTTTTTTAATTTGATGTTTCAGCAGTAATATTTTTTTTTTTTATTATTTTATCAAAATTTAGAAGCCACGATTAGTTCGATATTTATTTAATACACAATTGATTAATAGTTATAATTTGAGTGTGACACAAATTTACTTTATAGTTATAATTTGCTTATATTTTGTGTCATGACAGAAGTTGTATTGCCATACGTAAAAAATTAAAATTTCGGGCTGAAAATTCGGGCTAGCTTCACGAAGGTTTAAAACCCCGCATTCGGTGAAATTCTAGCTGATCATTTTTTCGAGATTTTCGCATTTTCGTGATTCTTGATCACAATTAATCGATTCTGTCCCAATTATTTGTGCTTTTTATTTTCCAAGATTTTTATGCTGTATATATATGGTTTTTGGGGTCACTGGACCCGAATATGATAGGCATTTTAACTGAAAACGGGCCAGTTGCCCACTATAGGCAACTTTTGGTCATTTTTTGCAGTTTTTTTTTGACTTTTTTAAAGCTGCAAACAATAACCAAAAGTTGCCTATAGTGGGCAACTGGCCCGTTTTCGGGCCAAACGCCTATCATATTCGGGTTCAGAATAAGATAATTAAGGCATTATATATATATTTTATTATATTTTGATAATTAAGGCATTTTTTTATAAATGCTGTGAAGAAAAAGTGACTACAGCTTTTTTTAAATGGCTCGAGTATGATGAAAAACTTATTAAATTTATTTTGAATCTGTCCCAAAATTTCAGAAATTCTCTGTAGACCGATTCACCGGCCTGTTCTGACCATAAACCTAAACCATCGTTGTCTAATAATGAAATGCCGTCTTTCAAGTGATCAAGTATAATATGGATTTTCAGAGTTTGAGATGTTCCAGTACTTTCCAGATCTCTCCGGAGTTTTTCCAAGTCCTGGTCTAAATCTGTTATATCCGCAAGTTTTGTGGAGAAGGAGGCATTTACAATTTTGTTCATTGTCTTAAAAGCAGCGACATATGGTTGTACCTTGAAAGCATCAACATCCTCGCAAATTTCAGGATCAAGCAATTTATCCGATTCTTGGAGAAGCTTTCGGCAGAAAATTTCACCCTGATAATTTTTTGCTACCAAGTTCAATTTTGTTGGCCAAAGCAGAGCCTTCTCACGCCCTACGGCAGGGATTGTGCCGTTCCAGAATAGGTGGTTTATAAATCCTTGTAAAAGATGAAGTTCGGGCAAAACACATTTGTGCAGAACATACATGTTAATGTCATCTTATTCTTCCTCGTTAATGACATCTCTAAACTTCGATTCTTTTTCATAAAAAAAGAGAGGCATATTCACTGTGGCATTCCCTCGCATACTTTTTATCTTTGCCAAAACATTTAAATTTATTATAATCATATCTTAAATTCTTGAATGTTTTCAAATTTGTATCATCAACGTCAACTTCCATCGAATCTTCTTTATCGGCCTCACCAGTTAATTTTCCAAAAGTTTTTAATTCGCTCAAAGTGATGAAACAGTAGGGGCAAGGACATGTTGCTGTTTCAGTCTGCTGTCCATTAATAATTAGTAGAAGCTTCAAGTCAGAGCTGAATTTGGAGGGTATCTGGTTGACCTTCGTCAATTCAAATAAAGTCTTTACATTTTCGTAAGTTTCCTTTATTTGAGGAACAATTAACAATATAATTAATCTATAAACGCTGGTTAACTTCCAGTTTTTGGACACACTTCCACCAGTATAATATCGAGCTCTTTTACGTTCGTCTAGAGGAAGAAGGACCTCCACCGCAAGAATGACGCACACCTCTCCCAATTTGTTGAAAACAATCACAGCAAATGTTCATGGACGTTTTCTTTTCAGCATTATCTCGCTCAGTTGAAACTTGACCACTTGATGTAGAAGATACTCGACCACTTGACGCAGCTCCATACAGACCACAAGTTTCATCGATTATAGTATTAAACTGGCGTACGTGACCTTTGCCTTTGACTAATTTAGAATGACCTTTGGATCTTGCGACTAAGCATATAAAGCAATTGCAATCAAAAGTCGTTCTGGTTCTGGTTTCTTTTGTTAATTTAATGTCCTCATAATTATGCATTCTTGGAAGTGGTCTTAGCATATCACCTTTCACCCATTCTGTTATAGTATGTCTACAAGTAACACAAATGCTCGTGGGAAATTGAGAATTCGACGCGTCAAACTAGGCGTTTATAAATTTTTTTATTAAATCGGCAAGTTTTTGAGTGATTGAAAACTGTGATTTGCGACGGCCGCCAAAAATAATCTTGTTACCACACGGTGCACATAATTTGAATCTATTCTCTTCGTGGTCACATTGTTTATTTGAGTAGGTTGATATAATATTTTCGTCCATGGTCTTGGAGACAAAAATAACTAGATTCCTCAAGAAAAGGCTTGTTACTGATAAACAATGTAAACATGAAAATTATAGGCAGTGCGATCTTACTCTACAGTTAAGATATACAGTTTAGTTTACTTGTATTCAGTTTAGATTTTATATTGCCCGCTGGAGTAGGCGCTGCATAGCGGCGATTACCATAATCAACTTTCTTTGTTTTGATTACGAAAAGAGCGAGGTTGCGTTTTCACATGTATTGGTATCTGTACATACACAAGGACAGGCACACACACACACACACACACACACACACACACACACACACACACACACACACACACACACACACACACACACACACACACACACACACACACACATACACGCACACACACACACACACACACACACACACACACATACACACACACACGCGCGCACACACACACACACATACGCACACACGCACACGCGCACACGCGCACACACGCACACACGCACACGTGCACACGCGCACACACGCACACACGCACACACACACACACGAACACACAGAAAATCTCATACACCCATACACACACACACACCCAAACACAAACACACTTTCATGCTGTAGCATTCAACATGTTATGGAGGGTATTGGACTTGAAATAAAAAAAATAATTTATACAAAAGGCAAGATAAAAATGAAAATTCTAGTAAACTAATAAAAAACAATAATGTGAAAACCAAAACAAAATACCGTCCATCACATGCTGGGCTATAGAATTTGGCCTACTCAGGGACTCAAGCGGTTGTTGCGCGGCTAAGCGTCAGGGAGTGGGGTGGGGTTTCTGAGTTTGAGTAGGCCATGTTTAACCGCTATAGGGTAGGACGTTAGGAAATGCTAATTACCTATGTATTACCTTGAACACTCACCTAGTTCATCCTCAATTCAAAAAAATATTGTTTATCTCATTTTAGTTAAATGATAACACACCAAATTTTCATATAACAGAATAAACAAATGATTTATTAAGAAAAATCGAAATAAAAAGAAAGAAAGATTTATCAAAAAAAGAAGACAAAAATTATCATGTAAATTAATTTGAAATGAAATTTTTTCTTTTTTATTTTTAATCTAATCTAGCTAAACCTAAACTAAAACTTAACTACCCACCACCGTTAGCTAATAAAAATCAATACCAAAAAAAATAATCTTAACTACAAAACTACTTTAAATGTAATGGACGAGAACCAAAAAAAATTGAAATTTAAAAGCTTGTAAATTCTTACGGTTTGTTGAATGTTGCATACACGTTGAATGCTGAATGAATCCACAGTTGATCTGCAGTACAAATGTTGATTGAAGATTAACGTTATACGCCAACACTCATTGATCTTACAAACACTTGATTTGCACCGTACACTTTTATAGATATTATTAGTTCAAATTTATGCAATAAACACAAACAAACAAATATTTTTCATTCATGAAATGTTTGCTCGGGCACTTATCACTTAGTATTCAAGTATTAATTTTTTTGTTAACATATTAATTTAAACGTATTATTAATATTAACATATTAATTAGTTTCATTAATTTTATATTATTATAAAATAATTTAAATTTTAATACCGTCTTTTCTCACTCATACGAAACTGTTAAATCCGCACAAATGGCGTATAAATTTACTTTCCACTCAATACAAAGCTGTTGTTTTGCACAAATGGCGTATACATTTTTAAGTGACTTATTTTGTCCACTCAATACAAAACTGTTTTTTTTCTTTTGCACAAATGGCATATACATTTTTAAGTTATTTATTTATTTATCCCTTCAGTACAAAACTGAATTTTTGCTTATCTTTAATAAAGTGGATTTTTTTTTTATAAAAAAAGCAATGTCTCACTGAACTATTTCACCATTAACTTATCATTTATTTATTTAATTTTCACTCAAATTTTTACAAATTTTAATAATTTTTTTTTTCTTAACTTAAATATAGGTAACTTAAATATAAGTATAATTTTTTTTTTTTTAATAAAAACTTCTTTCTCAAATATTTTTACGTGATCACCACCCGAGATTTAATTATAAACTGCCTTAATAAATCCAAAAATTTTCAATCTTTTCCAAAAAAAACATCCAACAACAACAAAATTCGCGCAAATACAGTCATCTCAATTTTGCTAAGTCATTTTTAGTTTTACTTAACACTGTTCGATTCGACCCGTTATCTGCCTTATCGACAACTCGATATTATTTCCTCGATCGCTTTAACTTTGAATTAACATAACGAACAATGACGCTCTTCACTGCACAAGAAATAATAACCGTGGCGGAGGGGTTAGTATATTTATTCATAAATCAATTTCGTATACCAAGCGTCTGGATTTGACTAGAGATAACAATAGCTTCATAGTATAGTTCAACTATTACAAAGTAATTATAATATAGTTGGAGTATTATAGGGAGAGAAATTGTAATATTGATCCATTTTTTAATGATTTTGACAATATTCTCACAAACTTTTCAAATTCGCTTCTTCTATGTGATTTCAATATCAACTGGTTCGACACTATGTCCTCTAAAAGAACTAGATTAGACGAAACCATTTTAGGCAATTGTTATGTTACTCTAAACAGCATTAACATAGCTCTTGCTACTCGAATTCAAGATAATTCCATGACTTCAATTGATTATTTAGTACTGCGTCTCTTTAAAATTCATTATTAGACCCACCGATATTTCTTACTCTTATCATAAATTGATAGTGGTTGATATTTTTACGTCCGTATTCAAAGAACACTTAAAGCCTAACTTATTAACTGTTCAAAATTATGATGATATCAAGAGAGACAATGGTCTATGTTCGGTACAACATGATGTTCGCTATTTGCTTTACTGATTTGATTGAATCTTTTGCCACAGACATTGGTATATACACAGTTAATATTAAACCTATAAATAAATTAAAACCATGGACCAATGCAGAGCTTCTGAAATTAATATAGTACATAAAAGAGAGTATTTTTATCGACTTCTTAAAAAGCATCCATCTCATATTTTTATTAAATCTCAACTTTTAGAATTCAGAAATTTAGTGAATAAAGTCCGTAACAAAATGAAAACGGAATATTATCATAAGTTGTTTGACAAAAAATAAAAGCAACTCCAAAAATACTTGGAGTATATTAAACCATCTAAACTTTAATAAAAACAGAAATAAAACTGTTTCCATTGACATTATCCGTCACAATAATTAAAACATTATCTGATCGCACACTATAGCAAACACATTTAATCAATTTTTTACTAACGTATAAACTCTTCAACAGCCAGTTCATCAGAATCCAACTGCCATCATTCCACATTTTACTTCGTTTCTACATTCCATAAAAGCAACCTCATTGCAGCTTCACATACACCAAACTCCAAACGCTGAAGTTTTTGATATTCCAACACTAATCAATAAAAATAAAGGGTTTGATAACGTATCATTAAAGTTCATCCTGAAATTTAAAAATTATTGGCATCGACTTTAACAAATCTCATCAACTCATCAATATGGTCTGGAGTTTTTCCGAACATCTTAAAAATTACTAAAACTTCCCCTATTTTCAAAAAAGGTGATAAACTAGATGATAAACTAGATCGAATAAAAAAATGTTGATGTCTTTTTAATTCAAAATATCATCGGAACAATGAGTGTTGATAGTGTCTGGAAATTGTTAAAAATATTTCAAGACAATTAACCTGTTGTAATTCGCGATATGACGCTACACGTGGAAGCGTCTTTGGCCCAATTCACTTCATTCTTTAATAATACAAAAATTCATCGGATCATGGAGTACCGAGTGTAGAATTCAGTGTTTTCTACTGAGGATCGTGTCAAAAAATAGTAAAAAAAATTTCAAGCAGTTTCTTGACATCATCCTCAGTAGAGAACACTAAATTCCACACTCGGCACTTATGGTTCCGATGATTTTTTGAATTAAAAAGATTTAAATTTTTTTTTTTTTTTTTTTATAAAGGTTATAAAGACTTATTTATGTGGCACTGATGATTCTCAATTATTTTTTATTTTTAATAATTTTAATTAAACCACGTGTTTCGAATTCCAAACTTTTTGTTCTTGTGCTGCTGCACTTTTTGATAATTTGTGTATCTTCACTTTTTTAGTCTACACTTTTCGTTAAAATGTGTAGCTACATTTTTTATTAACGTCAAATAATTCACACTGGTATAATTCTATCATATGCTTTGCGTTGTTCTGGAACCAATTCCTTACCAAAATAGAATCAGATATTGCAAACCGTCGTATGAGCGATGATTACTCGCTGAACCAATATCATTTGTTGGGATGCATTTTGTACTGTCTTTCGAGTTGGCCGACAGTTGTCTCATCTGTTTTACTTAATAAACACATTTTTATTAACCGCCAAGTGACTCAAAGGGCAAATAGCGTAGAAAGTATCATCTGTTTTAACTACAACTCTGTATTCATCAGCTGGCATTTGTTCAATGGCAGTTATGAACCATCGAACTAATTCGTTGTTTGATCGAATTAAATTTATAATGCAGCGACAATTTCTCGTTTATTTATTTAATTAATCGAGTTGAGCAATACAAGTATGATTTGACGCTGGCCAGAGATTTATTAACAATTGTTGATTTGTTCTTTATGTTCTTTTCTCTGTCTTTAATTACTTGGGTGCCAACAGTTTATGATTACGCAAAGTTTTGCTTCCAACATTATTAGAAAGTTTTTTCAAGTACGTAAATGGATGTTCTCGAGAAGGACGTTTCCAATAAAAGCGGCGTCCAGAAGAAGACGTCCCTTACTCCATTTTTAAAGGCGCCCATTTTATATTCTTTCTACCTAATGAATTTTGTAAGGCTAGAAAGGGATTCTGTACTCAATGCAACAGGGACTCTATGGTGGAAGCCGTTGGGAATCTATCACAGTTTGCACGTGCGCACCAAAATCTTGACAAATTCCACCAGTTTAGACCAAGGTAAGGATGTCAATTAATTTACAATTGAGACAATGCTTTGATTGTTATAGCCTCTAAGTAGTCATCACACACGGTAGTTAAAACCATAGGCGCATGCAATTTAGGTGTTCTCTGAAACAACCATCCCAGTAAGAATTGCAAGAAGAATTCGTAGTTTATCTTTCATCAGTATTGTAAATGAACTTTTACTGAGCAATAAATAGTTTTGTTCTACCGCTGCTTGTTTTGTTCAGCCATTGCTGCCATTAAATATGCATGAAGAAATTTTTATTGGATTTTACTACTATTAAATGATAAAGAAAGGAGGTGCTGACTAGCTTTGGCACAAGATCTGCAATCTCGTTGCCCTCAAGGCTTGGCACTAGGCTGACACCCACATGACTGTAACTTTACTTTAACTACAAATAAAGTTTATGAGTCGTTTACACTCTCTGATGAGCATACAATCGACAATGGGGTTACTCAAAGTGTTGAACACCGCCTTGCTGCAGTCAGTGGATAAGACGATGTCGAGATTTCCAACATCAATTTTTGCGCTTCAAAAGCACAATGAGTCAGAGCTGTGATCTCGTTTGAAAAGCTAAACAATAAGTACCCAGGCTCCGTAATGCCCTAAAAGCAAGCTTTCGTCAGTAGGCACCGACTCCTGTACCAAGGCTATCTCAAGAACCGTCTGAGTAGAAAATTAATGATTTGAACAGTTCATACCTAAACTTTTCCGACATTCCTACCCCTCTCGAACGATAAATAAATAAGGAATTAGCGAATTTGAACTAAAGCAACAATCTGTCAGTAACCATATTTTAGTTCTGGAATTAACGGGTTATACTTGCCGAAAATGTGCCAGTGTCCCGTGGTTGTTTCTAATACATTCCAAGCCTCGTTGCATTTCAAGCGTTAAGGAGCTATGTCTGCAGTCGAGGAAGAATAAGAATGGATTTCCATGGTAATGAGTGTAGTAGAGGCCAAAACTCCAGAACGCGTATTTTGATCCAGAATTGGGAGACGAAACCACAAATTTGTGTATACGTCTACGACGTATAATACAGAATTTTGAAAAAGTGTGCTGTCATTTGTTACGCGTATTATACGTCGTATACGTATACACAAATTTGTAGTTTCGTCTCCCAATTCTGGATCAAAATACGCGTTCAGGAATCGCAATAATTTATCCAATAATGAAAATTGGGTTTTAATTTTCGATGGTTTAGCGAATTTTGCGTTCGGTAGGTCAATTATGTGGTCTACAAGCTGCCCTAAGCGTACGAAACACATTCCTCGTAGAACGCTGATTATCGTAATACAGCTGAATAATTTTGTAGACGCTATGCCGGGCTAAGTCTTTCCATGATGAAACGTCAAACAATACTGAACAAAAATACCATAATTGTTTGACACGACCTACAAGTGATCTGTCATAAAATCCATACTGAAAAAGTACCTATAAATGAAACACCTGTTACATTCGTCTCATATAATGAGTTGACATGATTGAAGTACTTAACTAATTCCAGAATTCTGTAGATATCCATGGTGGTGTGCTGAATGTGCTGTTCGGCCTCCATCCAAAAGCGTTGCCACAATTCCAGATGATGCGATTACCAGTGCATATTTTTTCGTCGTCGTAAGTTTGTCAAATTAAGTGTAATGAGCATTGTTTTACCGGTGGATCGCACCGCATCTAAAAATTACAATCTACCACTTTGGGTTGTAATTGCATGCATACTCTTAATCCACACCTCGCCTCAAGTGCAAACGGGTTGACCCAAAATGGCAACGAAAACGGCAAACGGGGTTTTGTTGGCAATTAATAAGTACATTAAAACCCCGCTTTCGGTGAAATTCTAGCTGATCATTTTTTCGAGATTTTCGCATTTTCGTGATTCTTGATCACAATTAATCGATTCTGTCCCAATTATTTGTGCTTTTTATTTTCCAAGATTTTTATGCTGTATATATATGGTTTTTGGGGTCACTGGATCCGAATATGATAGGCATTTTAACTGAAAACGGGCCAGTTGCCCAGTATAGGCAACTTTTGGTCATTTTTTGCAGTTTTTCTTTGACTTTTTTAAAGCTGCAAACAATAACCAAAAGTTGCCTATTGTGGGCAACTGGCCCGTTTTCGGGCCAAACGCCTATCATATTCGGGTTCAGAATAAGATAATTAAGGCATTATATATAAATTTTATTATATTTTGATAATTAAGGCATTTTTTTATAAATGCTGTGAAGAAAAAGTGACTACAGCTTTTTTTAAATGGCTCGAGTATGATGAAAAACTTATTAAATTTATTTTGAATCTGTCCCAAAATTTCAGAAATTCTCTGTAGACCGATTCACCGGCCTGTTCTGACCATAAACCTAAACCATCGTTGTCTAATAATGAAATGCCGTCTTTCAAGTGATCAAGTATAATATGGATTTTCAGAGTTTGAGATGTTCCAATACTTTCCAGATCTCTCCGGAGTTTTTCCAAGTCCTGATCTAAATCTGTTATATCCGCAAGTTTTGTGGAGAAGCAGGCATTTACAATTTTGTTCATTGTCTTAAAAGCAGCGACATATGGCTGTACCTTGAAAGGACCAACATCCTCGCAAATTTCAGGATCAAGCAATTTATCCGATTCTTGGAGAAGCTTTCGGCAGGCATTACCTTCAAAAATTTCACCATGATAATTTTTTGCTACCAAGTTTAATTTTGTTGGCCAAAGCAGAGCCTTCTCACGCCCTACGGCAGGGACTGTGCCGTTCCAGAATAGGTGGTTTATAAATCCTTGTAAAAGATGAAGTTCGGGCAAAACACATTTTTGCAGAACATACAAGTTAATGTCATCTTTTTCTTCCTCGTTAATGACATCTCTAAACTTCAATTCTATTTCATAAAAAAAGAGAGGCATATTCAATGTACTATGGCATTCCCTCGCATACTTTTTATCTTTGCCAAAACATTTAAATTTATTATAATCATATCTTAAATTCTTGAATGTTTTCAAATTTGTATCATCAACGTCAACTTCCATCGAATCTTCTTTATCGGCCTCACCAGTTAATTTTCCAAAAGTTTTTAATTATCTCAAAGTAATGAAACAGTAAGAGCAAGGATATGTTGCTGTTGCAGTCTGCTGTCCATTAATAATTAATTAGTAGAAGCGTCAAGTCAGAGCTGAATTTGAAGGGTATCTGGTTGACCTTCGTCAATTCAAAAAAGGTCTTTACATTTTCGTAAGTTTCCTTTATTTGAGGAACAATTGACAATATAATTAATCTGTAAACGCTGTTTAAATTCCAGTTTTTGGACACACTTCCACCAGTATAATATCGAGCTCTTTTACGTTCGCCTAAATATTGATCAGATTCTTCTTCTTCTTCTGTCAAAACTGCTATAGATATTTTAAAAAAGCCTTGCCCTCCATCTGCCATCAATTTTATTTTCGCATTCTGGATGGCTTTAACATTGCGATTCTCAAATATTGCATCAAGAAGATTTGATGCATTCGCATATACAACAGGTCTATCATCCATACCTT
Source organism: Nephrotoma appendiculata (assembly GCA_947310385.1). Classification (NCBI taxonomy): domain Eukaryota; kingdom Metazoa; phylum Arthropoda; class Insecta; order Diptera; family Tipulidae; genus Nephrotoma; species Nephrotoma appendiculata. Next base: position 145,936,888 of record OX371223.1, read on the forward strand.
CTTTAGCTTCGAACGGGCAAACAGCTTCTTCATAAATATCTGCCAATGAACTTGATTTTTCACGCATATGTTGTCTGTAATCTTTTGGAATCGATTTTTTTCCAGCAAAACTTCTAATGAAGTTAGTCATCTTATTCATCTGATTTTGAGATGCGCCAATAGTGTCTTGGAATTTGTCCAAGCCCCCGGTAGTAAAAACGACTTCCTTTTGAACCTTTTTATTCAAAGCTACCCTCATTTGAGACCCTGGGGTATTTAAATTAATGTCATCATCCATGGTACTTTCGTCGGACCTCCTTTTTTTTAAAATCGATGTTACTACTTGATTTTGTTGTTTCTCTGGTAATTTTTCCACTAGACTTAAGACATTTTCTCGAGCGCTGGAGGAAGAAGGACCTCCACCGCAAGAATGACGCACACCTCTCCCAATTTGTTGAAAACAATCACAGCAAATGTTCATGGACGTTTTCTTTTCAGCATTATCTCGCTCAGTTGACACTTGACCACTTGATGCAGAAGACACTTGACCACTTGACGCAGCTCCATACAGACCACAAGTTTCATCGATTATAGTATTAAACTGGCGTACGTGACCTTTGCCTTTGACTAATTTAGAATGACCTTTGGATCTTGCGACTAAGCATATAAAGCAATTGCAATCAAAAGTCGTTCTGGTTCTGGTTTCTTTTGTTAATTTAATTGTCCTCATAATTATGCATTCTTGGAAGTGGTCTCTGCATATCACCTTTCTCCCATTCTGTTATAGTATGTCTACAAGTAACACAAATGCTCGTGGGAAATCGAGAATTCGACGCGTCAAACTGGGCGTTTATAAATTTTTTTATTAAATCGGCAAGTTTTTGAGTGATTGAAAACTGTGATTTGCGACGGCCGCCAAAAATAATCTTGTTACCACACGGTGCACATAATTTGAATCTATTCTCTTCGTGGTCACACTGTTTATTTGAGTGGGTTGATATAATATTTTCGTCCATGATCTTGGAGACAAAAATAACTAGATTCCTCAAGAAAATACTTGTTACTGATAAACAATGTAAACATGGAAATTATAGGCAGCGCAATCTTACTCTACAGTTTAGATATACAGTTTAGTTTACTTGTATTCAGTTTAGATTTTATATTGCCCGCTGGACTATGCGCTGCATAGCGGCGATTACCATAATCAACTTTCTTTGTTTTGATTACGAAAACGGCGAGGTAGCGTTTTCACGTGTATTGGTATCTGTACATACACAAGGACAGGCGCGCACACACACACACACACACACACACACACACACACACACACACACACACACACACACACACACACACACACACACACACACACACACACACACACACACACACACACACACACACACACACACACACACACACACACACACACACACACACACACACACACACACACACACACACACACACACACACACACACACACACACACACACACACACACACACACACACACACACACACACACACACACACACATACACACACACACACACACACACACACACACACACACACGAACACACGAACACACGAATACACGAACACACGAACACACGAACACACGAATACACACACACACACACACACACACGAACACTCTGAATATCTCATACACCCATACACACACACACCCAAACACAAACACACTTTCCTGCACAAAGAATATCAATGGCAAGAAGCCTCATTGTGATGACAGATGTCACAGAAGCGAAGATTTTCATTCTCCAAGATTTCCAAGCTGAATATATGGTTTTTGGGGTCGTTGAACCCGAATATGATATAGGCGTTTCGCCCGAAAACGGGCCAGTTGCCCACTATAGGCAACTATTGGTTATTGTTTGCAGCTTTAAAAAAGTCAAAAAAAACTGCAAAAAATTACCAAAAGTTGCCTATAGTGGGCCACTGTCCCGTTTTCGGTTAAAATGCCTATCATATTCGGGTCCAGTGACCCCAAAAACCATATATATACAGCATAAAAATCTTGGAAACTAAAAGCACAAATAATTGGGACAGAATCGATTAATTGTGATCAAGAATCACGAAAATGCGAAAATCTCGAAAAAATGATCAGTTCGAATTTCACCGAAAGCGGGGTTTTAATGTACTATTAATTGCCAACAAAATCCCGTTTGCCGTTTTCGTTGCCATTTTGGGTCAACCCGTTTGCACTTGAGGCGAGGTGTGAATCTGCTTGGACCTTCGAATTGCTTTGGTGGTCCGCACTGCATCAGCTGAGTTTTATTACATTATATCATTATATGTATACAATTTAGCTTAAATTTATACATTATTTTCTTCTTCTTATCTTTATTTAGATACAATTAATAAATTAATATTACAAAGTTTTCACTATGAATTGAAGGTGCTATGCTGTATTACACGAATGCTAATTTTTGTGGCATGAAAGATTGTGGTTTATGGATAACGTATCTTAATTCAAGAAGCATTTGGGGTGATAAAATCATAGAAATCGAAAATACACTTAGTGAATTTTTCGACCATAATTTACGAGTAGATATTTTAGTTGAAACTGAAGTTTGAATTTACGAAGCAGAGTCTCATTTTTATAACATAACGAACAATGACGCTTTTCACTGCACAAGAGATAATAACCGTGGCGGAGGGGCTAGTATATTTATTCATAAATCAATTTCATATACCAAGCGTCTGGATTTGACTAGAGATAACAATAGCTTCATAGTATAGTTCAACTATTACAAAGTAATTATAATATAGTTGGAGTATATAGGGAGAGAAATTGTAATATTGATCCATTTTTTAATGATTTTGACAATATTCTCACAAACTTTTCAAATTCGCTTCTTCTATGTGATTTCAATATCAACTGGTTCGACACTATGTCCTCTAAAAGAACTAGATTAGACGAAACCATTTTAGGCAATTGTTATGTTACTCTAAACAGCATTAACATAGCTCTTGCTACTCGAATTCAAGATAATTCCATGACTTCAATTGATTATTTCGTACTGCGTCTCTTTAAAATTCATTATTAGACCCACCGATATTTCTTACTCTTATCATAAATTGATAGTGGTTGATATTTATACGTCCGTATTCAAAGAACACTTAAAGCCTAACTTATTAACTGTCCAAAATTATGATGATATCAAGAGAGACAATGGTCTATGTTCGGTACAACATGATGTTCGCTATTTGCTTTACTGATTTGATTGAATCTTTTGCCATAGACATTGGTAAATACACAGTTAATAATAAACCTATAAATAAATTAAAACCATGGGTCAATGCAGAGCTTCTGAAATTAATATAGTACATAAAAGAGAGTATTTTTATCGACTTCTTAAAAAGCATCCATCTCATATTTTTATTAAATCCCAACTTTTAGAATTCAGAAATTTAGTGAATAAAGTCCGTAACAAAATGAAAACGGAATATTATCATAAGTTGTTTGACAAAAAATAAAAGCAACTCCAAAAATACTTGGAGTATATTAAACCAACTAATCTTTAATAAAAACAGAAATAAAACTGTTTCCATTGACATTATCTGCAAACACAATACGCATGCATACAACAATTTACAATAATCAAAACATTATCTGCTCGCACACTATAGCAAACACATTTACTCAATTTTTTACTAACGTACAAACTCTTCAACAGCCAGTTCATCAGAATCCAACTGCCATCATTCCACATTTTACTTCGTTTCTACATTCTTCACATACACCAAACTCCAAACGCTGAAGTTTTTGATATTCCAACACTAATCAATAAAAATAAAGGGTTTGATAACGTATCATTAAAGTTCATCCTGAAATTTAAAAATTATTGGCATCGACTTTAACAAATCTCATCAACTCATCAATATGGTCTGGAGTTTTTCCGAACATCTTAAAAATTACTAAAATTTCCACTATTTTCAAAAAAGGTGATAAACTAGATCGAATAAAAAAATGTTGATGTCTTTTTAATTCAAAATATCAGCGAAACAATGAGTGTTGATAGTGTCTGGAAATTGTTAAAAATATTTCAAGACAATTAACCTTTTGTAATAGGCGATATGACGCTACACGTGGAAGCGTCTTTGGCCCAATTCACTTCATTCTTTAATAATACAAAAATTCATCGGATCATGGAGTACCGAGTGTAGAATTCAGTGTTTTCTACTGAGGATCGTGTCAAAAAATAGTAAAAAAAAAATTTCAAGACAGTTTCTTGACCTCAGTAGAGAACACTAAATTCCACACTCGGCACTTCTGGTTCCGATGATTTTTTGAATTAAAAAGATTTATTTTTTTTTTTTTTATAAAGGTTATAAAGACTTATTTATGTGGCACTGATGATTCTCAATTATTTTTTATTTTTAATAATTTTAATTAAACCACGTGTTTCGAATTTTTTTTTAGTCTACACTTTTCGTTAAAATGTGTAGCTACATTTTTTATTAACGTCAAATAATTCACACTGGTATAATTCTATCATATGCTTTGCGTTGTTCTGGAACCAATTCCTTACCAAAATAGAATCAGATATTGCAAACCGTCGTATGAGCGATGATTACTCGCTGAACCAATATCAATTGTTGGGATGCATTTTGTACTGTCTTTCGAGTTGGCCGACAGTTGTCTCATCTGTTTTACTTAATAAACACATTTTTATTAACCGCCAAGTGACTCAAAGGGCAAATAGCGTAAAAAGTATCATCTGTTTTAACTACAACTCTGTATTCATCAGCTGGCATTTGTTCAATAGCAGTTATGAACCATCGAACTAATTCGTTGTTTGATCGAATTAAATTTATAATGCAGCGACAATTTCTCGTTTATTTATTTAATTAATCGAGTTGAGCAATACAAGTATGATTTGACGCTGGCCAGAGATTTATTTACAATTGTTGATTTGTTCTTTAAGTTCTTTTCTCTGTCTTTAATTACTTGGGTGCCAACAGTTTATGATTACGCAAAGTTTTGCTTCCAACATTATTAGAAAGTTTTTTCAAGTACGTAAATGGATGTTCTCGAGAAGGACGTTTCCAATACAAGCGGCGTCCAGAAGAAGACGTCCCTTACTCCATTTTTAAAGGCGCCCATTTTATATTCTTTCTACCTAATGAATTTTGTAAGGCTAGAAAGGGATTCTGTACTCAATGCAACAGGGAGTCTATGGTGGAAGCCGTTGGGAATCTATCACAGTTTGCACGTGCGCACCAAAATCTTGACAAATTCCACCAGTTTAGACCAAGGTAAGGATGTCAATTAATTTACAATTGAGACAATGCTTTGATTGTTATAGCCTCTAAGTAGTCATCACACACGGTAGTTAAAACCATAGGCGCATGCAATTTAGGTGTTCTCTGAAACAACCATCCCAGTAAGAATTGCAAGAAGAATTCGTAGTTTATCTTTCATCAGTATTGTAAATGAACTTTTACTGAGCAATAAATAGTTTTGTTCTACCGCTGCTTGTTTTGTTCAGCCATTGCTGCCATTAAATATGCATGAAGAAATTTTTATTGGATTTTACTACTATTAAATGATAAAGAAAGGAGGTGCTGACTAGCTTTGGCACAAAATCTGCAATCTCGTTGCCCTCAAGGCTTGGCACTAGGCTGACACCCACATGACTGTAACTTTACTTTAACTACAAATAAAGTTTATGAGTCGTTTACACTCTCTGATGAGCATACAATCGACAATGGGGTTACTCAAAGTGTTGAACACCGCCTTGCTGCAGTCAGTGGATAAGACGATGTCGAGATTTCCAACATCAAACTTTGCGCTTCAAAAGCACAATGAGTCAGAGCTGTGATCTCGTTTGAAAAGCTAAACAATAAGTACCCAGGCTCCGTAATGCCCTAAAAGCAAGCTTTCGTCAGTAGGCACCGACTCCTGTACCAAGGCTATCTCAAGAACCGTCTGAGTAGAAAATTAATGATTTGAACAGTTCATACCTAAACTTTTCCGACATTCCTACCCCTCTCGAACGATAAATAAATAAGGAATTAGCGAATTTGAACTAAAGCAACAATCTGTCATTAACCATATTTTAGTTCTGGAATTAACGGGTTATACTTGCCGAAAATGTGCCAGTGTCCCGTGGTTGTTTCTAATACATTCCAAGCCTCGTTGCATTTCAAGCGTTAAGGAGCTATGTCTGCAGTCGAGGAAGAATAAGAATGGATTTCCATGGTAATGAGTGTAGTAGAGGCCAAAACTCCAGGAATCGCAATAATTTGACTACCGGCCACCGCACAATGATGGAATTACAAATAATTTAAATTTCAAAATGACACCCAGATGCTTAACGCGTATTAAATTAGTGATTGCACTCCCAAAAATAGTGGACAATGTAAGACGACCTTGATTTCTGCGTTTGGTGGACGCACACCACCATAGCATTTTTAGATGACTAAACGTGAAAATGTTTACTAACGCACCAAAGACTCCAAAGTATAGAGGGCTTGTTGCATCAGATCAGATATGGTATTTAGATGCTCCCCTGAGATGATTACAACAAGGTCATTAGCAGAATTTTGGGCACAAAACCCGGACTGTTGAAGTTTGATCAAAAGCCCATCGTTCACCAAGAGCCATTACAGAAGTAGATAAAAGGACACCAACCTGTGGATATGCGTTGGTAACTTTTACAGTAACTGAGAACTTCCTCTCCACCTCGGCAATTCGAGATTCGAGCAACGAATCAATCCAGTTAGTGATAATGTTTTCGATACGAAATCTGATATAGGAATTTATAATAATATCGAAAGATGTGCTATTAAACGCTCTCGTAATGTGCAAGAAGGAATGCTTTGTTATTCAGGGAGCTTTCAAATCTATTAACAAGCTTATGTAACTCCGTTTCACAGAATCTGTCAACTCTGTAAGCTTGATGCATATTACTAATATAACCCTAATGCTGCACCAGCACTTGTAACACAATCCAATGAAAATGGTACTGGAATTTTTAACAAATTAATTACAACATATTGGCAAAGTTCAACCCCAAAAAAATTTCCCCTGAGGGGTGCAATTCTTCAAAACCCATATTTTTCATTAAACCATGCTTTTGGCATTTCAATTAATATTTCTTATATCGTACTGTGGGTGGTATTGTAATTTTTTAGCAAATTAACTACAACAGACTGGCATAGTTCAACCCCAAGCCGCCGCCACTCCCTCGAAAGCTTCTCCTATAAACCTTATTTTTCGTCACACACCGCCTTTTGCATTTCTGTGAATTTTTGTTGTATATAGTGCTGGCTGGGGTAGTATACTGGAATCTTTTTGCAATAAAATGGAATAATTTAACTTATAGAAAACTACCCCAATATTATTAATATTATTTATTAGAAGTTCGATACATTTTTTTTGGGGTCCTATTTCTTGCATAGAAATAAAAGTTCGATAGGAATGTATTTAAATGCAGAATGTTCAATTTCTGTGGGCGACCCACGGCTGTTGTAATAAATTCCATGGGTACCTATTTGAGGGGTATTACCTATATACAGAAAAATATTGTTTTAAGAGCTGCACTTTTTAGGGGCAGGTTTTGGAAATTGAACTACATATTTCAAAATATTGTAATTTATTTAGTAAAAACTGCTCATACCAACCAGTATGATACAATGGTTTTAAACGGTATTTGGGGTAGTTTTCTATAAGTTAAATTATGCCATTTTATTGTAAAAAGATTCCAGTACTACCTCAGCCAGCACTATATACAACAAAAATGAAAAAGGCGTGGTGTGAAAAAAAATAAAAAAAATATATTTATTATTAATAATTACAAATATAAATTATTTGTAAAAAATTAAATACCGCCCTAAGTACGATATAAGAGATATTAACTAAAATACCAGAAGCATGGTTTAACTAAAAATATGGGTTTTGAAGAAATGCACCCTGCATGGGGTAGTTTTTATGGCGTTGAATTATGTCGATTTGTTGTAATTAATTTGTAAAATTCTAGTACCATTTTCATTGGATTGTGCTACAAGTGCTGGTGCAGCATTAGGGTTATTCGGCATTCGTTTGCACAACCTGGATATAAATATAATTTTTAGTGTTGGCTGCTATGTAAATGATTGATAGATATGACAGGCGGCAATATTGGCACGATCTATGATTACAGTTAGTTTGTGAATTAAGAGGGAATTCGTTAGATCATGGCAAACATCATTGGTAGTTCTCAATTCCTTCTTAAGTCGTACGATTAACGATGCTGCGTCTCTAGTTCTACTCGAGCCGGTGTCTGCAGGAGTACATACAGATATACAGGGTTCCATTTGAAACGCGATATTTTAAAATGCGAATTATCAAAATGCGATATTTTAAAACGCGATACGGTACAAAACGCGATATTTTAAAACGCGATATTTCAAAACACGAAATGGTACAAAACGCGATATGGTACAAAACGGAAGTTTAGGATCGGGTTATATCAGGCGGGTGAAAGGGAAATTTAATTTTAGTTTATAGGAATTTAAAAATCGATAGGAGCGAGAGTATATAGGATCGGGATCAATCGGTTCACTGCGCTCCCGTCGCTTCGCAATGCACATTCTGTGCCATAACGCGTTTTAAAATATCGCGTTTTGAAATATCGTGTTTTGTACCATATCGCGTTTTGTACCATATCGAGTTTCGAAATATCGCATTTTGAAATATCGCGTTTCGAGCGGATCCGAGATATACACGAGTACCAATTTTTTGGATAGCCCCATAATTAATTCAGTATTCGATGGGAGATGTTGATTGATGAGCGGATTTTTAGTTGATGATGTCCGTCAAGTTGGTCTTAATTCAAGAAATGATTTAATTTAAGGATAATTATGACAGAGCAGCCGATTTCTCTTTGTATGCAGTGGGGGTGATTTCAATAAAACAAATGGTCCGATTAAGTTCAAATGCATGCGGTAAAATAGATTGTCATCATAATGTTTCCACAGTTCACGCAGCAAGTGTTAGGTTTACCAAGTGCTATGCTATTTTTCTTCTTCGATTGCATTGTGCGCATTTTGTGATACTATGGAGCTCGCGGTGGAGTCACGACGACCTCGATATCGGGGTGGTGGTTTACTGTTCGCTCATTAGCGGTTATGGCTTGGCTAGGTCATTTAGACAACGATATCAATCTCTAGTATTCACATTGTAAAGTTAACTTTTAGTTATTTGTCCCAATCTTGTTTTTCCGACTCTAGGTTGGACAATTTTCTTGCGGTCATACAATATTTTTTTTTTATTTGTAAAAGTGCACACTGCCTCTTTGGTAATCGGAAGGACCAAGGAGTAGTTTGCAGTTGATCCTCGTGACAAATTTAGGAAAGCTACACACGTATTGAATAATGTCATAATTTTCATTTTTGCAGTCGACGAATAAGGCGGTTGGATGTTTTTTAAATCTGCTATGACCCTTGATACTGGCAACAAAAATTCTTAGTTGGTCCTTTTTTAATGAAATCACTTATTTGGCTAAACCTAGGTTACGTTCGGTGATAAAATGATTAGCTATGCGAAAGGTAGGAGTAGAGAGGTACTCTTGCAACAACACGAAAAGTAAGTTGTTATTGCTGCTTGAACCAACTTTGCCAAAATAGTCATCGATCTCGCATGGATTTCATATACAATAATTGGAGTCAAGGACAAAGCATTAATATTTGCCTTACAATTTTGGAAGCGCTTGAGATTCGCACTTCAATTTTTCAGTAAAACTACCTGCCACCAGACTATAATGATCGAGTTTTGGAGCATACTAAACCAAAATAAATTTTATGTTCGATTACAATCTTTTTTAATGCTTCAAAAGTTCGACGTAGTATTATTTCCTTCAATAGTTTGAGTGTAGAGATTTTGTTGGTTCGATTTGGTATTCATCTAATAAAAAAAAAATAGGGGTAACAATACACATAAAGAAGAAACAAAATTAATAAATTTATTTTTTTTTATTATTTTATTCTTGTATAGAATGCATTTTGCATTTATGATAATATTGATTACCAACACTTCCTCTTTTGGTATATAGTTAGTATATTGTAATGAATTTCTTTTGTTATTGGTTTTTTATATGTAGCTCTTAAATTTTGTTTGGAAAGCACCGAAAGCTGGATAATTGGTTCTTGCAATTTTCAAGTTTTTGTTTGTTTCGAGTAATATCTATGTAAATATTATGAATGTATTTAGAACATTTACATTTTTTTGTTAAACCAATTTCCCCCGCCTAAATGTAGCGATTTGAGTTGGAAATAGAAAAAATAAAGATCTTTCTTTTGGATCGGGGACATCAAGCGGTACAGACCAGGCGGTACGGTTAAGAAAATTAAGGATGAATTTTTTATTAAGATTGGCCACAACAAAACCATAACACTCGAGTGGATAAGTATACTATAGTTATATATATTATATTTTTTTTTTATTAATTATCACGTGCACAAACAGAAACACTTATGAATTAAATATCACCCGATTGGGATTATAAAAACTCTGTGTTGTGTATTATAAGATATACTTTTTACGCTATTTGCCGTAGGCACTTTGAAACAGTTTGCTGTCGGCAATCAGTTTCAAATTAATATCCCTGTTCACATTACCTCCAAGCGGCATTAGCCCGTAGCTCAAAGGGTAGAGGTATGTATGGTCGTGGGAGACGGAGGTGTGAACAGAGCCTAGTATACCGCTAACATTTTTGATGTTGAAAGGAAGACGTCTCGCCCAATCGCGAGGGAGCTAAGGAGGGGGAACCGTGAGTACCATCACTAGCAGATGGCTTACCCATTCGGCATGAGCCACACAAGATCCGCTGATTATTCGGCCCTTACCACATTATTGGCAAGGTGTCCGATTAATCAAAACAAAAAAAAATATCTATATTTAAGTAACGGCGCGTGGCCGCGGGTTAGTAATAAGAAAGGTGCTTGGCCATGCACCTTGTTACTATACTAGTTAACAGCGGGAATTTCCGACGAAAAACGTCACACGAAATTCCTTGTTCACTAGTACAGCCTGGACCGGGTATATGTTAGTTCCTTTTTTTTTACTTATACCTGTGAATAAAAATATTGTTTAGTACATACTCACCACGTTAATACAACTCCCAAAAATAAAAATAAACGGATTTTTCTCAAAATTTTGCGCCTTTATTGTCCTCCCAAATTAATTTTTTTTTATGTTCAAATACAATACGACTTAGTCCAACAATGATCTCAAACGATTTTATGAAGACTGCCACCGTCTGCCTTCCAAAACATCATCCCCTTCTCAAACAAAAACCAGACTATTTAAATGATTGAAATCACCTCTAAATAGCCCCCCCCCCCATTTCCATTAATAATCCACATAGAAATTCAGGGTTTCGGATATCACTAATAATCGCATACATATATTTTGTTGATTAAGCAACATGTGCCAAAAATCAGAAATTTCCATGCGATTATTAGTTGAACGACATTACCATTATATTTACTGCAAACGTGGGAAATTGAGTGCAGTGTACTTACTTATAAGCAATATTTACGAACAACGACCTTCAACGTTGTTGTAATAGACACACTGAATAAACTCATATAAAAATGGTTTATTCAGGTAAAATGTAAATACATTTATTATGTTATTTGAGTAACATAAACAATTTGTATACATTTAGAAAATTACATTAGAATTTAAGGAATATTGTGCAGGTCATGATTAACACTGCAAATATGTATACAATTGTATCGGGTAAGTTTAGATAGGTTGAAAGTGGTAACGAGATTTCGATCTGTCTAAAGACAATTCGTTACACCGTGGGGAAACCCATCCTGAGATTAAAAGAGATCTCATGCTCTTATGGAAAGTAGATAGAGTCGAGAACTGATTGAAAGGCGATCAACGTGGCGGACGCCCCACACCCTGAGTAAGTCTCAGCCGGGCAAACTAATCTAATTTTTATAACCTAAATACAGATTTCTTTATAATATTATTAAGTAATTTTAACTATTTCTTATATTTTAACTATATATTAAAACTTATTAAAGCTTATTATGTATTTATTCATGTTTTTTTTTTTTTTTTTTTTTTTTTTTTTTTAAATCGCTCAATTAAGATTAACTTTATTCCCCCTTTTTTTTTTTTTTTTTTTTTTTTTTTTTTAAACTTAATATCTTATAAAGTTATAAACATTAACGTATATCCATTCATCATTGAGGTATCTGGTCAGTGACTGTGACGCCGGCGAGGTTGTGTGAAGGTTGGTAGTTGGTTCTCGCTACGTCGCTGCTTAGTAGTGGCTTTCCAGACTCTCCTGATGTTACGGCGCCGCCTCCAACTAATGACTAGTATTCCCCCTATGATGAGTACTATCCCTGAACTTGCATAGTGGTGGAGGTCATGTACATTAACTCGTCGCCAATGTTGTTTTTCGTGAATTGAGTTTACTGCAACGGCCAAATCTTCCAGCTCCGGGTCTAAATTCCCTAGTACCTCCGGGGTCCGAATTATTTTTTTTTTGTCCAACCAAACTTGGCTTACATTGAAACTAGGCAAGAGGTTAATTGTAGCCCTCTGGCAACCTGCATTTAACTGAAGTATACCACTGCCTTGGATTTTTTTGGTACTCCGGTATTGTTGCATATGACTGTAATTCTTTCGGGTTATGCATTGAATATCAGCCACTGATTTTCCTGGCTTAGTTGTGTTCCCCCATGCTTGTTCTTCTCTTTGTAATATATGGACCTTGCATGACCTATTATCCACCTAAGCATTAAACAACGTGCGTTGCTGTCTACATAGTTGTACCCCGGGCTCCCACTGCGTGCACTCGGCTAACACCGCAACTGACATCTTTTGGCATCATCGCTTGTAGTTTTTGGAGTTGTTCACTCAGTTATGTCGGGGTAACTAGTTTGGTATTAATATGCTCCTCCTATTTCCTCCATGAATATGCCTGGGTTGTTTGGAAACTCGTTGTACACACTACCACCCAGCGATTTCACGAAAACCAACACTACTCCTATTTCTACCATCCATGGATAACCTTTTGTGTATGTCCTCATTATGATTTTTTCCCTTGTTGTTTGTTGGCCACATAATATGGAAAATAATGTTAACTTTGTGTCTTATATGCGGTTCTTATTACTTAATTAATAATATTAATTGCTAATTATTACCATATTCCTATACTATTCTTTAACCTATCCTATATAACCTATCCTATTCTCTTAACTCTACTTGCAATGGTATTCGATATACCATTCTTCATTCTGTCTATACATCATCTATTCAGATATCTAGTTCTACGTAGATGGTGTAACGACAGAATGGTCCGCGACAACGAGCTCTGTATTACCCGCGCTACCATCAGCCGCCACCCCCTTCTTCTTTATTTCTCTCTCCTCCCGTCTCCTACGTTTTCGTTCCTTCTCCAACTCCTTCCTCTTACGCTTAAGTGCAGCCAAGTGTTCCACCATGAGATGGAGTATTTTACAGAATCAGTGGGGTTACTACACTCGAATATCTTTAGCGTGGAAAATTCCGAGTGGGTTGCCATTCCTCGTGACTAGTTCATAGGCTACTGTCCCAACTCGGCGTTGTACTCGGGCGGGTACAAATTTTTTTGCTAACTTAGCTGTATATTTGGAACTAGCGTTGCTCTGGGTAAAATTTCGCACCCAGACCTCTTGTCCGACTGCTAATTCCCTCCTTGCTGATCTCAGGTTGTACTGGGATGCATTCCGCTTGTACGCTTGATCAAGGTGGAATAATACAAGTTCTCGAGCTAACGCTAAACGGTCGTCTTTCCCTTGAACTGAATGGTTCATCAAAGCTCCTCCTCCCAATAACCGCAATAGGCGGTACTGAGAGCCATGTTGAACGGAATGTTGTCCAAAGACCAGATATGCTGGCGAATAAGATGTAGAGGAATGCACGGTGTTGCGTAGTGCACTAGCAATCTGCGGGATATGGAGATCCCAATTCCGGTGATCTTCTTCTAGGTATGCCCTAATGGCAGCTAATATTGAGCGATTGACGCGCTCTGAAGCATTAGCCTGGGGTGAGTAAACTGGAGTAAAAACATGTTTTACTCCGTGTCTATCCAAGAGGCTTTGAAATAGTTTGGACTTGAATTGTTGTCCATTGTCCGTCAAGATAGTCTCTGGCACGGAGAATACCGGGAATATTTCTTCCTGCAGGTATTGTACGACCCTACTGGCCACTGCATTTCGCAGAGGTTTTAATAGCACGAATCGCGAGTAGTGATCCAGTACTATTAGCAGGTGGGTGTTACCACTCTTAGACCTGGGATATGGCCCCAGGAAGTCAAGATACAACTTCTGGAAAGGACGTTCGAATTCTTTGTATTTGCCCATTTGGGGTCTCAAAGTGGTGTTTGGGGCTTTGGTTTGCTTACAAACCTGACATTGTTGTACATATCTTTGCACGTCTTTTACTAGCGTTGGCCAGTAGAAACTTCTGCGTATGACCTCAATCATCTTAGCCATACCCATGTGGGCTGCATTAGGTGGTTCATGCGCTTGACTGAGAATTGTTGGGACTAGGCTGACTGGGAGCCATAGTTTCCAATCTGGGATGTCTGTCTGATGATCAAGGTTCCTACTCGGTAGGTGAATCAAAATTTTCCCATCTGAGATTTTAATATTTTCTGGTTTGTGGCCTTGAAAATTTTTCAGTAGGTCCAAGTATACTGGTCGTGTAAATTCAGCAGACTGTAGGTCTAATTGTAAATTCGTTCCATGCATGGTAAGAGCAGCTACTTCCTCCTCGGGTATTCGAGAAAGAGCGTCCGGCACTATATTTTGTGACCCCTTACGATACTCGATTTTAAAGTTGTAACCTTGTAGCTTTAGACTCCAACGAGCTAACCGCCCAGACAGATCAGTCTGGTTCATCAGCCATTGCAGACTGGCATGGTCCGTAATAATGACAAATTCATATCCCTCAACATAGGCTCGAAATTTCTTTACGCTAAGAACTGCGGCCAGGCATTCCAACTCTGTGATGCTATAATTCTTTTGCGCTCCGTTCAGCTTATGAGAATAGAAAGCGATGGGATGTTCCTCATTTTTACTATCTTTCTGGAAGAGGACGCCCCCTACACCTGTCTTTGACGCATCTACCTGAATAAAGAAGGTACGAGTGTAGTCTGGATGCGTTAACACTGGTGCAGTTGTAAGACATTCCTTTAATTTAATGAATGCCTCTTGTGCCTTCTCATTCCACTGGATAATGCCTTTGCATTTTAGGAGCTCGGTGAGTGGGGTCGCTACTTCCGAGAATCTTGGTATAAACTTGCGGTACCACCCACTCATTCCCAGAAATTGCCGAATATGCTTGACAGTTTTAGGAACGGGGAAATCTTGTATCGCCTTAACCTTATCTGGGTCTACTCTAATACAGCCTTCACCGATTATATGGCCCAAATATTTTAAATGGGTCAGGACGAACTTAGATTTCTCAATATTGATAGTTAGATTGGCCAATGTCAGATGTTTTGCTACAACCCTGAGTAACTGCATGTGACCTTCGAAGGTAGGTGAAGTAATGAGGAGATCATCTAGGTAGACGAATACTCTATCATGCAGTTCGTGAGGTATTACCTTGTGCATTAGTCTACACATCGTCTGAGCCGCATTGCATAAACCGAACGGCATCACGGTAAACTGATAGAGGGGTCTGCCAGGCACTGTAAAAGCGGTTTTGCATCTTGAAGATTGTTCTAATGGGATTTGCCAAAATGCATCCTTCAAATCTAAACTGGAAATATATTTAGTGTTTTCCAGGCGACTGAGCAAACCGTCAATTATTGGCAGTGGATATGCCTCTGGCACCGTGACCGAGTTCAGTTTTCGTGCATCTAAACACAACCTAACCTTACCATTGCTCTTGGGAACCACAGTAACTGGTGAACTCCACGAGCTTGAAGACTCCTCAATCACTCCCAAGGACAGCATTCATTCCAATTCTTTATCCATTTCACGTTGCTTAGCAGGGGAAATGGCATAATAACGTTGCTTGATTGGTTTAGCATCACCAGTGTCTATCTCATGCTGCACTAAGTGTGTTTTTCCCAAACCTAGCTTTTCAGATGATGGAAATTCCGATTTAATTCTATCTAGTTCTTCTAGCTGTGCTGATGTTAACACATGCTGGCTATTGTCTTCATTTACTTTGGAGGCTACATCACTGATATCACCTGGTAAACTGAGCTCGGATACTGTTATCTGAAGATTGAATGTGGTCCAGAAATCAGTACCAAGGTATAACCTTTGCTCTAGGGAGGGCGCGATGTAGAAACGCAAACTTTTAGTTTGTCCTCCAAAAGTAATCGGTATAGTGACATATCCGAGTATCGATTCAGGTGTACCACTTGCAGTAAACACCTGAGTTTTTCGGGGGAAATATTTTAAATCATGGTCTTGTAGAAATTGTTCGCTTCCTTTACCCAACACACTTATGTTGGCTCCGGAATCGAGAAGACCACGAATATTTTCTCCGTCTAAAGTTATATTGACATATGGTCGATGATCTAACCCTTGGTGAATTATTGATGATAATATTTGCTTGCGCCACCATCGTCGCAAACGAAAATATCTTAACGCTCGAACCCTTTGTCTGTTGTCTGTTTGACAAGATATCGAACGGTGTGTATTATTATTTTTAATATTTAAGCTCGGTGCAGCCGGTACAATTCGGGGTCCGTATTGCTGGCTGCCTCTTCTGTGGCATTCTTTGGCCTCGGAGGTGTGTTCTGGAGACGAGTTTGGCGAGGCTCCCTCATCTCCGATCTCCAGTTTTCCGTTGGTGGGGTACAGCGAGTACAATCTGGCTTGAATACATCTCTTGTTCCACAACCAAAACAGAAAACATGAGAGACAAGTTTGCGACAACCCATGAATGTGTGGTTAGGATCCCCACAGTTCCAACACTTAAACCTTGCACCACTCATCAGGGGCTGAGAGTGAATTCTCTGAACTGCTGTGGCTTGTTGGAAGTTTTGCTGACCCACAGGGTCAAAGATGGGGTTTCCCCTGATGGACTAGGCTCTATTCTGTTGATTGATGGCACATATTTGTGGCTGGGAATTGGCTAAGTAGTATGGGGTCGTATCGGGCATTTCATACTGTCCCATATCCCCTTCTTGCTCATCCATCAGACGTGGTCGGATTATTGGACTTGAGTGACCACTTGACTTCAGAGTCCTTGTGGGGTATTCTCCGGGATCGAGATTGTAGCCTTGAAAACCAGAAGTTGCTTTAAGCATGGATAAGGGTTCGTCCACTTCCCCTTGCTCCAACATAAACTCATGTACCTTGGGAGTTTGTGTGTTGAACGCAACTCTTCGCCTAAAAGGTTGGTTGCCGTAATTGCTAGGTGGCAAGTCATTGGGTGGTGCGAAGGTGGCTTCCGGAACATGTCCAAATCTTCGCCACACTTGCTCCAGCGGGCTACACCTACGAATGAAGTCGGCCAGGGTTGCAAATCTTGGTTCGTTGTGCATCGCCATTTGCAATCCTGGACGCATGTTTCTTCTTATAAAGGTGTACATAACGCCTTCAGAAATGGTTCTTGTGGATTGTAATGCGATTTTTTGCATTGCCTGATAGTACTCCTGGACAGTTTCGCGGGGGTATTTTTGCTTTCTATCACTTAGCATTCGGTGTATATCATCCTCTGTGATATTAGGAGCAAAGCGTAACGCCATTTCTTGTTTCACGCTGCTCCAGTCTATCTCTGGGTTGCGGTCAACTGAATTCCAGAACCACTCTAGGGCTTCCTCAACTAAGCACAAGTCAAGAGCTCCCACCACACTATCAAGTGGTATCTGGGATCGTTTAGCATGCCATTCAATCCTGGTTAGAAAGCGTTGCACTGTCAATTCGCTACTATACCCAGAGAAACTGATTTTCCATGTTTTTACCTCCTGTCGTAGTTTTGCCTCATTAATTTTACTTGTCCGATGCGTAGAATTCGGCATAAGTTGGTATTCATCACTATCATACTCGAAGGATTCCTCCCTTTGGATATCATCATCGAGTCGTATTTGGTCTAATTTTTGGTGAAATAGCTCAGTATCCTTTCGAGCCGCCATTTGTACTGGATTCTTGAGTTTAGATACTGCACCTTTACCTTGGCCGTCATCATTGATTTCTGTTTGCTTTGGTGCTTCTTCTGGGACCTTTAAACTGCCCAACTGCGTACGGGCATCTTCAGTAGTTAACTCACCTGCCAACAGTCGGGACACTAATTCCCCACCAAACTCGACAGCATCTCTAAGGGGTCCTACTAATGCTGCAAACTTAGGCGTCCTACCAATTCGTGCAACTCTTCCTTGAAGGTGCACAAACTTGGTGGCCAGTTTTGGTAACCATTCAGCTGTTGGTTTTAAACTAATAACTCCATCCAGCATGCACTGACGTAGATGGCTCAATTTCTTTAAGCACAACGTAATCTCCCTTGCGGGTTGTTTACGCGCCGCTTCATGTGCTATTTTAGGGACCAAAAACGAATTATTGGACTCATTCTCTATTTTGCGCGTTAACTCCAATTTTAGAGTCTCGGTTACGTTCCCTGGAGTGATTTTGTCCACCAGGTTACGCACTTCAAACTCGATGCGCAACTCATCCTCATCCAGATGGTCTACCTTAAACAATTTCTTCTCCGACATTCTATTATTTAGCAAACCCTAAAAATCTACTAACTACCTAATAACGGCTTATTCCTAAATTGTAAATTCACTTATCTTCCGTAGTACTTATAACCTATATAATTTTCGTCCTCTCATTAACCCAACTTATATCGCTATCAAACTCCTACACCCTCTACTTTTTACTATCGCTTTTAAGCTGGTAATTCAAAATAAATACGTCTTATGTCTTAATTCACTTCTTCTAATCTTCTGATGGGTTGGTACCCTATATTCAATTTTTGTTTATAAACTTTCTAATAACTTTGGTGTGGCGGATCCTGTGCAGCCCCCGCCGAGCGAGGTCCAGGTGCTCTGGTGATAGTTGAAAAAGGAATGGGATAGGTTAAAATATGAATGATTTTTTTGTTGGCGAAAGTGCACATCCAATCTTAAATCATGCAGTGAGAGTCCTAACTCGGTATGTACACCTGAGTGATTCACACTGCTATTTTCGGAATGGATTAGCAATCCCACAAATTGTACCTACTCGCCAAGCATATTCCAATTGCCCTCATCCTCACAGTTGATAGTCAAGCTTCGCGAGCGAAGGATCACGACTGTGCGAGTAGCTAACCGAAGATATGCTTGTAAATCACCTGTGGTTTTTGAGTTCTATAACTGTATATACCACAATGGACTACCAGAAGGAACGATAACTCGCCGGCTATCGTTAAGAATTTCCACAATGCGTATCGTAACCTTACTCAGTTTATGTCCAGGCCTGCAGTCATACTCGCCTAATAGCAGAGCAAAGATATCTGAACAACTGAATAGGTTTAAATCTAGACGTGATTAACTAAATGTAGACGATATACGACCTACACCCCAAAGGGTGATGATTAAAATTTTAAATATACAAAGCGGATTTGAACGCGAAACCTAACTATGCACTGTGTGGTTTGACCACCAGGAAATTCATATTTTTAGTCGAATTTCTTTGGAGAATCTGTTTTGAAGAACTCAAAACAAATTACAATTATTTTTGGGGAAATGTGAAACTTGGGTGTTTGTACCAGTTTAATGTAGTGTTACGGCTAAGCCGATAGAATGTCAAGTCCTTTATACCCCCTGCATTTGCAGGCAAGGAAGGAATGATTGACATTACAACCGCGAGCGCATAACACTCTCCCTCACTGGGTCATAAACAACTCAAGTTGAGAAAGCTGTATGAAGACAACAATCTTAATGGATGATTTTGTTTGGGGAAATTTTATTCTCCCATATATATGGAAAAACTGTACTTAGAGTAAGAAATATCATTTTGCGCTGATGGGGAACTAAACAACCCAACAATGGGTTCGAAAGAATTCTATTAATCACTATGAACCTCTTCTGGTTGGCACAAGTAATTGAGTGTGTATCCACTGGTTTCAACTAACTAGCTTTAATAGCTAGATTAAGTTAATCAAAACATGGATCATTCAGAAAAAATCCTATAGACTAAAAGCAAGATGATAGCGTCTGATATTTCTAACCAAGCACAGCCTGTATTTAACAAATACGATTATTTTCGGGCTTCTAGTTTGGGCGCCATAATGAAACAGTTTACTATCGGCAATCAGTTTCAAAAATAATATCCCTGTTCACATTACCTCCAAGCGGCATTAGCCCGTAGCTCAAAGGGTAGAGGTATGTATGGTCGTGGGAGACGGAGGTGTGAACAGAGCCTAGTATACTGCTAACATTTTTGATGTTGAAAGGAAGACGTCTCGCCCAATCGCGAGGGAGCTAAGGAGGGGGAACCGTGAGTACCATCACTAGCAGATGGCTTACCCATTCGGCATGAGCCACACAAGATCCGCTGATTATTCGGCCCTTACCACATTATTGGCAAGGTGTCCGATTAATCAAAACAAAAAAAAATATCTATATTTAAGTAACGGCGCGTGGCCGCGGGTTAGTAATAAGAAAGGTGCTTGGCCATGCACCTTGTTACTATACTAGTTAACAGCGGGAATTTCCGACGAAAAACGTCACACGAAATTCCTTGTTCACTAGTACAGCCTGGACCGGGTATATGTTAGTTCCTTTTTTTTTACTTATACCTGTGAATAAAAATATTGTTTAGTACATACTCACCACGTTAATACAACTCCCAAAAATAAAAATAAACGGATTTTTCTCAAAATTTTGCGCCTTTATTGTCCTCCCAAATTAATTTTTTTTTATGTTCAAATACAATACGACTTAGTCCAACAATGATCTGAAACGATTTTATGAAGACTGCCACCGTCTGCCTTCCAAAACATCATCCCCTTCTCAAACAAAAACCAGACTATTTAAATGATTGAAATCACCTCTAAATAGCCCCCCCCCCCCCCCATTTCCATTAATAATCCACATAGAAATTCAGGGTTTCGGATATCACTAATAATCGCATACATATATTTTGTTGATTAAGCAACATGTGCCAAAAATCAGAAATTTCCATGCGATTATTAGTTGAACGACATTACCATTATATTTACTGCAAACGTGGGAAATTGAGTGCAGTGTACTTACTTATAAGCAATATTTACGAACAACGACCTTCAACGTTGTTGTAATAGACACACTGAATAAACTCATATAAAAATGGTTTATTCAGGTAAAATGTAAATACATTTATTATGTTATTTGAGTAACATAAACAATTTGTATACATTTAGAAAATTACATTAGAATTTAAGGAATATTGTGCAGGTCATGATTAACACTGCAAATATGTATACAATTGTATCGGGTAAGTTTAGATAGGTTGAAAGTGGTAACGAGATTTCGATCTGTCTAAAGACAATTCGTTACAACTTGGCGAAACATACTTATACTTAATAAACACATTTTTTATTAATCACTTGTTTTTTGTTTCGCAGTTATTTTGAATAATTTTCAAAAAGTTTAAAAAATCACTCGATCGATTTCGACTTGTTAGGTCATCATCAGGAGTATCTACTCCTGATGATACTCCTGATAGAGTAGATACTCCTGATGATGACCTAACAAGTCGAAATCGATCGAGTGATTTTTTAAACTTTTTGAAAATTATTCAAAATAACTGCGAAACAAAAAACAAGTGATTAATAAAAAATGTGTTTATTAAGTATTATAAGATGGTTTTGAACAGTGCGGGAGATTCGAACTTATGTACCTAAAATTAATGTTATATTTTTTATGTGTAATAAAATTATGTGTTAGTGATTGGCTGATTAACTCTGCAAGATCTGAGTTACACCACGTGTACAAACTATTACTCCTCGCACTGAGAAAATATTGTGTAAAAACGCTTTCTGAAAAAGTCGCTGCCACCAGAGGAGCGGTATCCGCAGGAGCTCTGTGTCGTGTCCCAAAAGCACAAAAAATTGATAAATCTTCGTTTCGTTATTAATGTTTAGTTATTTTTTTTTGGAAAAACATTACTTATGTGAAAGCCAGTATTGGAATTAGATATTTTGTTAATTTTTGTTATCGATGTAGATTGATTATTGGAATTTTTTATTTTATAGTGTCGCTAGTTATTTTTCTTATTACTTTATAATTATTAATTTTGTTTTTTTGTTGTTTATTTGGATCTCCTTTGTTTTATTGTGGGTTTACCAGATCATCCCTCCATTTTCTTGGATTTCGGTTTCGCAGGATCAAGGGATTAATGGTTACATGGATAGATTTGCTATCATTATTTGTATATGGTTTTCGTAAACCATTAATTGTTAATAAAATATGGATTATTATGATTTATAATGTTTGGAAAATAAGTGTTTATTATTTTTTTTATTGCAATTTTGTTTTTCGTCAATTGTGAGCTAAGCACGCATTACAAGACTGCAAACGAGTAAATTAGGAACGGCAAAAAAGCGTTTTGTGTATAAAAAATAAATTTTTGTGATAAATTCTCCATAATTTTTCAAAAGTTCTGCGCGCAACTACTCAAAGGAAAACCGAAAACGAATAAACTAAAATAAAAATCCTGAAACAGATATTTGTCTCCGTACTAAGCGAATAATTCCGCATCGGTTTACCCAGTCGGAATTTTTCCCTTATGTAGGGGGAAAAAATTATGTTTCTTAATTTAAAAAAAGAAAAGAAATATAAAAAAATGATTAAAGGGAAACAATTCGAATTCCTAATTTAAAAAATTTCATACAATTTGATATGAAAATTTCCCGATTGGGGGAATTTCCACCGATTTCAAGAATACGGCCCCAGAGAGTGTGATTTCAAATTATTTTCAGTTGAATTAGAAATTTAATAAATTTTGAAATACTCTACATCATAGGTGACTCGTGAACGGGAAAGTAGAGGAAGCTGCGTTAAAAATGGAGTTTTAATTTTCTTGGAATTTAGAATAAAAAGTATTGTTGAGCCAAATTATCAGACAAATTGATGAAATAATCTCATTTTTTTATACTTACATCAAAATATAAAAAAATAGACCTAAAATACACAATAACTAGGAAAATTAAATTAAGCCTGATTTTTATTGACAACATAAAAATGTTTTATTTACAAGATTTATTTAAAATATAATTCAATTCGACGATTCTTTTTAAAAACAAAAATTTTCATTACAAATTAATTTATAGAATTCTGGTGACATTTTAATCTGAGACAATAGTTTCTTTTCAATAGAAATTAACGAAACATGAGAAAACCGTTTATCTCCAACAGTACTTCTTAAATAAGTTTTAATTCTACGTAAAGCAGAAAAGCTTCTTTCGGATGATACACTTGTAGATGGAATCGTTATGAATAGTCGACATAAGGGTGATACTTCATTGAATGAACTTATTAAATCATTGTCTTTAGAAATTCTAACATCTCTAATATTGATTTGTCCAAAAAGTTCTCATCGCTATACACAATAATTAAATCACTTCTCAATTTTGGAAAATCGAATCGTTTGCCATAAAAATCTTGGAGATTTTTAAATTGTTGCTCCGAAAAATTCAATTTAAATTTAGAATTTTTTTTTGAATTTATAAGTTCCAAGAACGTGAACTCAGCAATATTTTGAAATATAGTACTTAATTCGGTTGAAATATGATCAATTATTTCAAAAAATAATTTTCTATAAGAAGTTTTTAAATCTTTGATGATTTCGAGTGTGATTCTCACTCGCACCACTCGAGTGAGAATCGCGTTTCATCAATTTCCACGACAGCTTTAGTTTTTTCCTAAAAACTCTAAAATTTATCCCTAATCACATCTTTATTACCTTTTTTAATAAATTTTTCAATAAACCAATCACTTGTCGCTTCACCAGAACATGAGAAGTTAATTTGTGCAAAATTGAAAACAAATAATTCATTTCAGTATTTTCTTAATAAGCTGCTAAAGTTGCAGCGTATTCTGAGAGTAACAAGTGAGAGTATAAACAAATCTATGAATAGGTAAAACACATACACATCGATAATTAATTTTGTTAATAATAGGCGTGTTTTAATATTGGAGCACTATCCGGAGCCAAAAGGCAATTTTCTATTGAAACTGCAGCTATTATTCACTGGTGTCGCTGTACTATAAAAATTAAAGTTAAATTCTTCAATAAAACAAACATTTATCACCTGAAATATATTAATTGACATTTATTTTGACATGACGTTATAAACAAGAATTCGTTTTGCTGCGTTTTAAATTTTTATTGTAAGATTTAGTTTCTAATGGTTTCAGGGGTTTACAAAATAAAAGCCTTTTCAAATTTCCCATTGAAATGAATAGCGCTCCCGATAGCGGCTCCCGATAAATAGGTAGAGCAAGATATTTTTTTTATCGATTTTTAACAAAAAAGATGAATGAAAAATCTTAATTTACAGTCAAATAAATTAATTATATGCAATAATAGCGCGCTAGATACAAGTTTTGATATAGAAAATTGGCTGCTCCGGATACAGCTATCGGGCGCTAAAAAAAAAACACAGCAAATATCACGTTGAAGAGAAATAAGGTAAAGCTAAACTAAAAGCAGCTTCCATCAGAGAGAATATTTTTTGTTATTCTGTTTTGTTGCGTTGGATGCAACACTCATGCTAATCAACGAGAGTATTCGTATTTATTTTGGTTCTATGTATGCACTATGGAATATGAAGGATGATCAACCATGCCACACGAGCATTTTTTGTATTTTGGCATTTTTTTTCTACCAATGTTTTGTTCTGCTCTCTCTTAAATAAAATTTTAACTAAAATGAGTCAAAAATGTCCTTGAAATATTTTTTATTTCATTTATGTTTGAGTTGTGTGGTTGAACAGAAAATTTGTTTAAGTCGCAATTAAAACTTGTATCATAGGTAAACGGGGAAAGAAACGAAGAAAAATGCGGTATTTTTTTTTTTACGTGTGGCATGAGCCGGATGTGTATAAATTATAATGAAAAATCAAAGCAGGAAAGAAATATACAAAATATTTTTAAAGTTAATTGCATTAAACTAGATATCTATATGTGCAGACCTGTAAGGCATAATAGTGCATATTATTATGGAAAAAAAATATTTTTAATCAAACGTGTTATACATAAAACAAATAAAATTTGAAATTTTATTTTAACGATAGTGATTTTTGAAAGGGATGCAGTGCTTCCCTAGCTTCTATGGACCCTTCGCCCCTGCTCTACATCACCCTATCCTGCGGATGAAAGGCTGGATGAGTAGAAAGCAGTTAATCGTTGATGCGAAATAGTTTTCGTTTTCGAAAGATTAGAAATCGCTTGGGTTCAATCAACGTGTGAGACTTTGAAAACAAAAAATCCAAATGATTACAAGATCAGTTTTTCGAAATTGTGATGCTGGTAATCGCTCTGCGGAACATAATATGTTGAACGTATGTTGTGTAGTGTACAACATAATATGTTGTACGTCAGGTTTGTGTAGAGATACCAAACTTCCATCGTAAGGGAATGCTCTTTAACTGGCTTGCCGGAGGGTAGGTGGGAAATAAAATATCATCCGCGAACCAAATTTGGATAGGGGAAGGAACCCCGAACAATAAAACAACCATGGCAGATCAGCAGAAGAATAACGCTACGGTGCAGGGATTAGGATGCCCATGGGCAGTACCGGCAACTTCGGAAAGTGAGCGACCGGGTTTCCAGTCGTCGATAACCAGCGACCGCAATGCTTTGGTAGTGCTTTAAGGACAATGTAATACAAACAATGTAATAAATACCAAGATATTTTGATAAACTTACAAAACAGAATCGAAACACTAGAGAGGCAAAATATACCTTCTTCGTCTACTAATGGTAGAACTCAGAGCCTACAAAGTCTCGGCAATGAATACTTTACGGATGAAGAGGAACTTGAGAAAGAAATCCAACCTAGACAAAATAAAGTAATTGTAAATAAAAAGAGGAGTGTCTCCAAAACGCCATCACCAAGGGAATTTCTACCGCAAGCTATAATGAAATACCAAAACAACCACAACATTCACCCCAAAAGAAACCCCTACCTTTTGGAACGGTTGTCATTTTGATTTGTTGTTCTAGTTGTTGTGGCGATAAAATTTTCATTGTGGTGCGGAGCTGCGGTTAATTACTGTGTTGGTTGAAGGTATACAGGTGAAAGTGCAGAGAACAGCTTAATGTCCTGTTTGTCCATAAACGAACCAGTTCATCTGGCGAGCACTTTAGGTTTTTTTTTCACTGTTGCTTGGATACCAAGCAGCACACTTGGGACTTTGGAGGTACAATGAATTATATCGCGTCGAGTCCTGAGAGCACCTTTGATCGGCCGTAATGCTTTGTGGAAACGCAATGGTTTTTATATTAGCACTGGCTTGAGGTGAGATGTCGTTTATCCATTGAGATGGGTGAAAGAGGGCCCATTTATTCAAATGTATATGTTTGAATCGATCATGTGCATTTGAATTACAGATCGCTTGCAGGAATAGCATAATTGTGTTTTTATGGATATCGTTCGTGCGCGATAATGCATCCGCGACTATGTTTTCTTGACCGTCCGTATGCTGGATATCGGTGGCAAATTGTCAAATGATGTAAAAGTGGTGTGGTTGCCTATCAAATTACGGCAATTTTAAACTGAAAGGCTCTATTCTGTGGCTTAAGGATGATGTACATAATAAAGCTCCGAATGCGTTTCGTAGAGCGGCGAAGTTTCGGAATGGTAATAGTTTGCCTATTTTTGCAAATTATCGAATACATTTGATTGTTGTGGGAGCCGGGAATTCCGTAATGGCATCAATACGTCCCTCTTTATGTGAACATCGCATTCAACTAGCTGTTGTAAAACTGTTTCCAAATGTTGTTCGAATGTTACTTCGTTTATGATTCCACAATAATGTCGTCAATATATCACTGAAACGCTTACGTGCCGTTGCGTAGTCCAAGTTTGAATTTGAAGAAATCAAATGGTGTAGTGATTGGCGTTTTGTGAATGTTTTCAGAAGCGTCGAGAATTTAATGAGAATTTTTTGTGTGAAGTGTCGGGTAGCCGTTCGGTATCGTCGCGTTCAATCGTTATCATTCTTGAGAGATGTCGGATTACAGCCTACCATACTGGTGAATTGTAATTTGGCTCTCCTGTTTTGTTGATCGCTTAATATGTCGAAGGTGGTGTATTAATCCGAACCGTCGTAGTATTCATCAAAAGCTACGTGTCGCTGAATCAACCAGCCGCTTTATTTTGAGCTCGCAAATATATCAAATTTTCTTAGAAAATCGGCACCAATGTTCGGTCGATTCATTTCTACTAAAAACAAAACATGCGTGTACGGGCGTTTAAGTCGGAGATCTTCTTAGAGCAATTTTTTTTTCGTTGGTAAACCAAAAGGGTTGCTCCCATTTCAATCAGAAAAGTCTGGTAATTAATTTTGCCGTGTTATGAGCTCTTGTACTGTATTAGCACGACCAGAGCCAACCTTCGGCTTGTACCCGGAATATAATTTATGGTGTTATAAGAGGTCAATAGAATCGGAAAAATGTAAATTACACAAAAATATTTTGAAGATTATTTTCCTATTTCTATATTCCCTGGGAAAACCAGAATAGCGCCACGGTTGTTTACTAGTTTTTGATGTGTAAACATCTTTACTCGCGCCTACCAAATTTTTTTGAATTAGAGTAAACTTGTAAATGAAACGAACGGAAATGACGTACCTACTTCATTTGAAAAAAGCAACAAACTCAATAAAAACAATTTTGTACTATGCATGGCATGCTTGTCTGCATGTATAATAGTAGAGAAACCAAAAAAACTAATTTGAGAAATGAAATAGAAACCATCGACATTTCCGTCGATCAGAAAAATCAAAAAAAAAAAAATTACTATACAAAATACGAATTACGATTACGAAATTACATACTCTTACGATTAAAAACATAGTCCACAACACAACTTGTGTTTGTTGCTTTATCACGAGTAACGGGTCTCTAGGGACTGTTCATCACGTCAGCTATCAATGATCATGTCTTCTACTAAATGGGGTTATAATGATGTCTCGTTTTTAATATTGAACTGCCAGTGTCTCAGATCATAGTCACGCAGGGGTGCTCAAATCATTTGCTTTCCGAGACCTATGGCTGCGCAGTGACGAGCATGTTAATATTCCTATGCTTGAATGCTGCGTTCAGTTGAAGAGGGATGATCAGCGGGCTGTGGGAGTAGCAATTCCGTCACAAGATCCATAAAATGAGCATAGTGGACACAAATAGTTTGCCGTACGAACTTTCAATGGTCATAGGTCGCCCTTATACTTTCTCAAAACCAATATTGACGAAACAGATGGACTGGTGAATGGAAATATGGGCTGTCTGAAGTATATCGAACGCAGCCATCCTGAACGGGACCACGAGAACGATGAAAACGTCAACAGTAAAAAGTGTCAAACGACTCTGGATGGATTTCGGTACAAATTCACAAGTTGGCAAGAAGGTCAGGCGGCTTAAAGCTATGGGCACGGAAAACGAATATCGACCGATGTTTGGTGCCCATTTCTAGAAAAAGCTCAACTGTTAATCGAAACAACAATCGGACAATTAATGTTAATTGTAATCATTTTCCAGTCGTACCTGTATGTACCACCACAATTCATGTATCACATGTGCTGCAGCGGGGTACCTACATATAACGAGATAGTCAGTATATAATCTTACAATAAAAACCACAGTCAACAACTTATGTACTATATATTGCTTTATCACGAGTAACGAGTTTCAAAGGACTGTTCATCACGTCGGCTATCAATGATCATGTCTTCTACCATGGATGTAAAAATGGGACCTCAATGGGTCTTCTTCAAAATGAGCTTTCGCGCCTCACTACAAATTCGCTAAGTATAGCGGTAGGGTTGTAATGGCGAATTTTGTACGAGATAATAATTATTTCGTCTGGTTTTTAACATTGAACTGCCAGAGTCTCAGGTCATATCACCTCGACCTAACTGAAACAGTCACGCATTGATGCTC
This sequence comes from Nephrotoma appendiculata, assembly GCA_947310385.1. Taxonomy (NCBI): domain Eukaryota; kingdom Metazoa; phylum Arthropoda; class Insecta; order Diptera; family Tipulidae; genus Nephrotoma; species Nephrotoma appendiculata. The sequence continues at coordinate 145,965,981 of OX371223.1, forward strand.
AATTTTCTTACTTTCTGAGATCTGGTTACGCAATGACGAGCATGTTAATATTACTAATTTTGAATGCTGCTTTCAGTTCAAGAGAGATGGTCAGTAAGCTGCCGGAGTAGCAATATATAAAAATACAAGTAGCATAAGGAAATCATCGTTGGGCAAACAACTGGTATGAGCGTAACAACACAACCCATTGATGATAATACTATATACACGGCTGAACTTCAGCTTTTTAATGAAAATAATTATGTAGTTTAATAGCTTTCTGTAGTTGCATTCACCTCGTCGAATAAATATGTCGAAGACATAATGAAGTTCATACATTTCGTCCTTGCTCCATATTCTAAAAGAGTTTCAAAAATTCTCCTAGGAGACTATCATCTTTTGTCGATGATTATGAGCGGGGATTTCAATATTAATTTTGCTGTTCCTCAAGCTGAACCACTGATAAACTTCCTGCGAGACGAATTCGATTAGTACATGAACTCCAGGGTTGCCAACCTTATACATTTGACCCACATATTCTGGGGTTTGAATGTTTCTAGGGTTTCTAGGGCTGTGGGTCTGGCTTTCATTTTCTGGGGTTAACAGTTGCAACAAAGGGTTTGAAAAAAGAAAAAAATTTCTCATCTCACCATACAAAATATTCTAATCGTTAAGAGCCTCTAACTAAATTTTCGAGGTCTCACCAAAACGAATCGAAAACGAAACGCAGGTAAATCGTTTTTTATATGAGACAACACTATATGTATATATAATTTTTATATTCTTTTACGTGTGTAGCCATTTTGCTTTTAAAAAAATAAAAATAATATAAAGTACATAATATCTATCAATCATTACATATATAATAGAATGTAGTTCATTACAAGCCATTGTAAGTATATTCGAACCAAGTAACTACGTGATAAAAAGCAGTTCACTTGTGATACGTTTTCATATCACCTGAATTGGTCTTAAATCGGTGCAGATGGTCTTAAATCGGTCCTATAGCCGTACGTCCTCGAGTTGGCTCAGTAGGCGTAAAGTAAAAAGACGTAAAAAGCAAAACCATGAAAGAGCAGAGTGAGCCTTGAGCCCCAAAACAGATTGCATTGTACATAAATAAAAAAATATCACCTGCATTTCGTTTCTGATTCCAAAACGTTTCGTAAATGAATCGAATGTGAAGAGAAATGCGAACTACTAATACATATAAATCAGTTCGCTTTCATTTTTATTTTCATACGCCAAACGAAATACTAACGAATCGCTTCCGCTTCGCTAAGGCGATACATTTGCGAAATAGATATAAAGTTTCGTATTGGAATACATACAACCTTTCAAAAAAATTGTTTCCGAAGAGGCAAATTTTCATAGTATACGTGTGTTGCGTGTATAAACTATATTATATTTCTTTTTTAGACACTGGGCGCTTTCAGATTCCCTATCATGATTAGTAAAATCATCGCCAATTTGATTTAGAAATTTCATAGTGCTAAATATTTTCATAGCGTTGGCTGCGATTTTACTCAATACGTTCCCAACTGTTGGGTGCCCTAAAAGCCGGTATTTGGCCTGGTATTTTTTGCAACAAGGTGAATAGAATTGTGACAAAGTTATTTGAAAGTTTATTAAATCTCAGCAAGGTGAAATGGAAGATGATACGACTTCAATAAATATTCCAGAGATGTATTTATATTTCCTTTCGCATTTGTTAAGTTTTATGTGTCGATCACTTGTAATATTACAAAGGAAATTAATTACAGCAACAGAGTTACCATCTATAGTATTATGAGTTTTCTAAGGGATTAGCTGTAATTCAGAATTCGGGATATAAACTTTTTGGCAGCAAATTTAAAACTGCTTTATTAAATTTTAATACTCGAGAACAAAATAAGTTCATTCATGCTACATTAGAGACTTATACGAGGGCTTTAAAATATATTTCAAAATATTACGATTTCGAGGATAAACCCTTTAAAATTCTATCTAATCTCAATATAAAAAATGGAGACGTGAATTTAGAAGCCGTTTTAGAAGTTGCCGAACTTTTAAATTTAAATTTAGATGATGAAGTTATTATATTATACCGTAAATAAACTTCGTCAAAATTTGGGAATTAATGATTATTTTACTGTCGAACGTTGTGGGTCCATATTTTCAAATCCACGGTGCTTATGACTTTAAAACTTGGCAACCCTGATGAACTCAGATCGAAATATATCTACTACGAGATATGGGACGCCCATTGTGCAGTTGTTCAATGAAAATTAGAAAAATTAGAGTCGACAATGTAATTTATTTCAGCTACCATAATTCAATTCCGTCGATTATACCGAAAGAGTAATAGACCAATAATTTAACGATAATAAACAAATGAAAAACTCTGGTTAGTAAAATTGCATTTCGTCTTCCTTCAAAGTAAACAGTACCATACACTATACACACGCCATGTTTACACATCTCCTTGAGAGTACTAATGGACTCACTCTTTTTTATATATTAACTCTAACACGAAGGAATTTGTATGGATTGACGATTAATGATTCACGTCCACCAACTAATTTTCACAGAGCTACATAATCACGGTCTTCCAACATTTAAGAACACCGCAATAAGGACCAGAATATGGACAATTTTACTTTCTTTCATTCATGCAGGATTTTCTTATTCATCCATTGAAGTCTATTTTAACGTGATGAAATTTCAAATCAAAGCGTATGGAAGCGATTCTTAAAACTGGATGATGAGCCAAAGAATTTTTTTTTGAATCGTCACAACAGAATGATTTTTTTTTGTTTACATAATATTTGGGAGAGGTTTCGGCCATGTGCGTTCTATAGTGTTGCCACGATGTATTTCATGCGGTAAGTGCCAATTCTATGGCGTGGCGTCTTTTGGCATTGTTTTGAAGTTATTATTTAAATCTTGACTTTTTTGCTCCATTTTTCACTTTATCTATCGTTGTCTTAAGGTCGTCGATTACTTCATCTATATCTACATCATAAAAGATGATACGAGGCCGCTTGTCGATAAGTTCTTGTTGTTCGGAAAGAAAAACAATTTTTCCGGCTAACTACTTGCCAGCTTCTGATTCTACAGTGACAACGCTTCGCAGTTGCCACTGCGACTTAAGTGTGTTGTTGCAATTAATTTGCTACGTGTTAATGAGTTTACCTCTGATAGTGTCTGTGTGGAGTCAGCACTCAACTCGTCTTTATTTGTGATCAGCTAGACCACATGTTATAATATTGTGTTTTACTTCTGTTGGCGAAGGTAGTTTTTATTGTAGCACATATTTCACATTCTAATGTAAAGAATGCCTCATCTTAGGTTTCAGCACTATTAATCGAAATCGATGCTGATTCCGACATCTCGCCACACCTGAAACGGGCTACAATGAAAGAAAAGGGTTAGTATGGCATAGCTTTGCGTCAACTAAAAATAAAGATTACGATTCTAAAGTAGGATCTTACAGTTTCTAAGGGTACAAATTTCAAGATCATTTAGGTTTTTTTCATTATTGCTATTCGAATACAGTTAAGGAATTACACCGGAGGAAAGCCACAGCCATTTTTACTGCACGTAACTTTTCCATTTATACCAAATGGATTTGCCTTGTTTAATTACTTAAGCTTGACATGAGTCTTTGGTGGAATTGTGAGCTAAACATTTAAGGGATTTTCCTTATTTTACCCTCTATACTCATAACTATTTTATGTAGTTTTTAAAAGTACTGTAAGTAACTATATAACAGTTGTAAAATCCAAGTATCACGAGACGGCACAATTTGAATATATTTTGCCTGTGATTTCATCGCACCCAAAAAGAACAGTCGGGCTTTAACGATTAAAGACGTCAGCGGTATATTTGAATATGTGCGTGCATAAAATCATAGCGGTGCGATACCTTAATATAAAGACTGTACAACCTTAATTATAATCTAGGTTTGATAGAAAATCTTTATACGAAACAAATAAATTAATATTTATCGTGAAGTTAAATTAAAATTTATTGTTTTAGACAGAACGCTGTGTGGATGGGGGAAAAGATGTACAACCTACCTCCTTAAAAGAAAAATCAGAAAATTTATACATTTGACCTTATATGAAAATCACACCCACACTTCACAGCTAACAGCATCCACAACACAAATTCGTAATTTATGATGGCGTTATATGCGGTAAAATGAAATTAACAGCTTAATTACAGACGTTCCATTCCGACACATTGCCTATATATAATCGAGTATATGGAAGTAATCGTACGATATACATTGTGTACAGTTGTTATTTATCGAATTTCTATCGATATCCTAATACGTTTTAGTCAATATATCTTCTGTACATAAATTATCAGTTGAAACATTTTTAGCGATAGAACAAATTTGTTAAATGATGTTGAAACATGAATTAGCGATACAAATTTTTACATCATGTTCGTGCTACAATGTAATTTGTATATGTGTGTGTCTACACATATACATAATGGGAAAAAAAGCGTGTGGAAAACTGAGTAGAATGTGTTTTGTGCTTAAAACGATTCTAAATGCAAATGTTCTCAGAAGCGTTGGGCGACAGCTATCCATTGTCATATAATATTCAATTATGCTTAATTATATACATTTTGTATATAGAATCTCGACAAAAAACTTTTAAATATCTTGGTTCGTGCCAAGAACAAAAACCATGCACAACAGATGGGTATCAGATACAAACTATAGACAAAAGATTTTTTTTATCATAAAAAATATAAAAATTTATTCAAATTTATTTAGATACATAAAGTCAAGAGTTTCACGGAAAATAGAATAATAATGAAGGTATATTGTTCTGTGTGTGAGCATAATTAGTAACCATATCCACCATATCCGATACCGTGTCCCAGTCCAGCACCATACCCGTAACCACCATATCCATAGCCTCCATACGATTTATAAATTTGTGGATGCACTGCTTTGCCAATGTTCTTGACCACTGCATTAAAGCCATTATGATCATCAGCTGTATATTCGACTACTCGAGTTGTACCATCGGATTCTTTTAATTTGTATCCGCCTTTAACTTTATCGCCATCTCGTACTTCCCATTGATCTTTGTTATCTCCCGTTTTTGGATCTTTCACACCATATTCGAATTTATATTTTGGGTAAGCGTAATAATCACCTTTATGCACTAGACCACCATACTGGTATCCACCACCGTATCCACCATGATAAATTCCACCGTAGCCACCGCCATATCCACCGCCATGACTATACAATTTCTGATTTTGATAACTAGTTGCGTCATAACCGTGGACATGGGCCACGGCCGCGATGAATAATGTCACAACAAATAATAATTTCATTTTTAAATCACTTCGAATTTAATAGTTAAACCACTAATTGCAAGCCAACTACTGAATATGATTATTGATTGAATTGAGTGCGATATTTATATAAAAATATTACCATTGAAAATTGAAAAATTGAGTAAACTTTACAGTTCATTTGGTTGAATGCGTATACGCATCGTTGAAATATTTGACCGTGAATGAAGAACATGTAGCGCTTTCAAATTTAATTTATGCAAAGAATTTAAAAAATGTAATAAAAATTGGAGATGTGTATGATCTGTATGACTTATTTACTATAAAAGACGGTTTGTTGCAACCTGCATAAACTTCATAAAGGCTGTGACATAATATTTATATACTTCGAACGGCTAATCACATTGGAATATTTGTTGTAGATAACACCTCACTTTCTTTTACCACGAATGTACATATAGAAATCTTAAATACACCCCACTTGTTTTCTATGGCGAGAAACTAAACTTACAGAACTTTTAGAAGAACTTTCTTGTATAATCAAAAAACATTATCCCAGTTTCAGAAAACCAACAAGATCCGCCCATGTTAGTTGAAAATTTAATATTTAAATTTATTTAAAAATTTTAATTGTTTATGGTTGTTTGCAAATGCTAAAAAATCTAAAAGCTACCAAAAAATTTGCATCAAATTTCGCATGGTGGATCCATTAAAGCAAAAATTTTAATTGTGAAATTTTATTCCGAAATTTGCCTAGTCTACGGTCTGCCGTAATGCCAAGTTTGTTAAGTAAAAAATCTTTTTTTATTAAAACCCCTCATTTTGGGAATGTAAAAATTATCTGAACTAATTTTGATTGAAACTGAATTTATAATCTTTTGTTTTTAATAGTTTTTTTCGTAAATGTTATAAACTTTTCAAAATGTTTGCAAAAAACGAAAGAGCTATTACTATGGAAGCTGGTACTTTCAGTGGCCCGATTTTGGCCAAAAACCAACCCTATTAAAATTAGCCGACTCCTGCCGAAAACGTCGATAAAGCAGATTCACACTAATCAAACGCAAATGACTGCCGATTTTTGTCGGTAACATCCCAGCCGAAAAATATCACGTCCCTTAAGCTAGCAGAACCCATATAGCAGAACATAACAAGATAGTACGGATAATTATAGGTTAATTATAGGCTAATTAAATGCCGCATTAAAAAATTTTGGGCTCCACCCCTTCCAACTAAAACGCGGGTTCTGCTAGCTTAAGAAAAAGTTAGCAGAACCCATATCAAAAACTGATTTAAAAACAATTGGAAAATTAACGGTTAATTTCAGGCTAATTAAATGCCCTATTTAAATTTTTTTATTCAGCTCGACCTAGAAAATGCAAAAGGCTTTATCATTTCAAAGCTAGCAGAACCCAAATCGAAAATCGGACCAAAACTGAAATTAGAATGCAAAACAAGATCTATTGATAAGCAAATAATTTTAGGCTCACTATGGGCTATTCAAATGCTCCATTAAAAATTTTTGGGCTCCACCCGTTTTTGGCCAGACTTCAGGTCATTTAATCTAAAGCCGGCAGAACCCAAATCGAAAATCGGACCAAAACTTAAATTAGAATGCAAAACAAGATCTATTGATAAGCAAATAATTTTAGGCTCACTATGGGCTATTCAAATTCCCCATTAAACAATTTTGGGCTCCACCCGTTTTTGACCAGACTTCAGGTCATTTAATCTAAAGCCAGCAGAACCCAAATCGAAAATCGGCCCAAAACTGAAATTAAAATGCAAAACAAGAACTATTGATAAGCGAATAATTTTAGGCTCACTATGGACTATTCAAATTCCTCATTAAAAAATTTTGGGCTCCACCCGTTTTTGGCCAGACTTCAGGTCATTTAATCTAAAGCCAGCAGAACCCAAATCGAAAATCGGACCAAAACTTAAATTAGAATGCAAAACAAGATCTATTGATAAGCAAATAATTTTAGGCTCACTATGGGCTATTCAAATTCCCCATTAAAAAATTTTGGGCTCCACCCGTTTTTGACTAGACTTCAGGTCATTTAATCTAAAGCCAGCAGAACCCAAATCGAAAATCGGATCAAAACTGAAATTAGAATGCAAAACAAGATCTATTGATAAGCGAATAATTTTAGGCTCACTATGGACTATTCAAATTCCCCATTAAAAAATTTTGGGCTCCACCCGTTTTTGGCCAGACTTCAGGTCATTTAATCTAAAGCCAGCAGAACCCAAATCGAAAATCGGACTAAAACTGAAATTAGAATGCAAAACAAGATCAATTTGGTTTCTTGAACGCCGCATATCTGTCAAGAATTCCAAGAGTGTACAATACCGCGATAATCAAAGAAAACATTTAACAATTTAACTGACTTTTGTCCGACTTGGACGTGCTTTTTCAGGTTTTGGCTCAGTCGTTAGGCACCATTTCGAAGCTGTTGTCTGGTTTGCAAGTCAAACTCGTAAACCCATGTCTCATTACTTGTTATAATGAGTTTTGAGAATGTGGGGTGGGAATTGACTCGTTCTAGCATGTCTTCAGCGACCTTTGCGTGGTTGAGTTTTTGAACAAAATTCGGGTCTTTCGGAATTAGTCGGACGGCAACGCGTGCGTGCGCAAACAATCGTGTACAAGGTACGAATTGTTTCGAGAGTCACAGAAAGTGAAGCGGCTATCTCTCTCAAACTCTCTAATGATGATTTTCTGTTAATATTTTCTTCACTTTATTGATGTTAACTTCAGTTGAGGCCGAGCAGGGCTAGGCAAATGTTCCACATCATCTCGACCGCTTTTGAATGCAGAGTACCACTAAAATGCACGAGTTTTTGATTAAGTCGATACGCCATAAGCCATCAGTAACATTTTCGGCGATTCGGCACACGAAATTCCATTTGATATACTAAATTTGAGACCAATTCTTTGTTTGCTATTCTTCGAAATCGTAAAACACACTTGAGATGTACACACAAAATAGAGGACTGTAAACAAATTAAATAACAGATTGCAGTCAAAGTTCACGTAAAGATAGAGGACAGTTGTGCTAACTTAGCGACAGAAATATTTTTACAATCTCGTTAAACGGACTTTTTATATGATCATTTGTCGTCACTTTTTTCTCCACCAACGGGTGGAGCCCAAAAATGTTCAATGGGGCATTTGAATAGCCCATAGTGAGCCTAAAATTATTCGCTTATCAATAGATCTTGTTTTGCATTCTAATTTCAGTTTTAATCCGATTTTCGATTTGGCTTCTGCTGGCTTTAGATTAAATGACCTGAAGTCTGGTCAAAAACGGGTGGAGCCAAAAATTTTTTAATGTGGAATTTGAATAGCCCATAGTAAGCCTAAAATTATTCGCTTATCAATAGATCTTGTTTTGCATTCTAATTTCAGTTTTGGTCTGATTTTCAATTTGGGTTCTGCTGGCTTTAGATTAAATGACCTGAAGTCTGGTCAAAAACGGGTGGAGCCCAAAATTTTTTAATGGGGAATTTGAATAGTTCATAGTGAGCCTAAAATTATTCGCTTATCAATAGATCTTGTTTTGCATTCTAATTTCAGTTTTGGTCCGATTTTCGATTTGGGTTCTGCTGGCTTTAGATTAAATGACCTGAAGTCTGGTCAAAAACGGGTGGAGCCCAAAATTTTTTAATGGGGAATTTGAATATCCCATAGTGAGCCTAAAATTATTTGCTTATCAATAGATCTTGTTTTGCATTCTAATTTAAGTTTTGGTCCGATTTTCGATTTGGTTTTTGCTAGCTTTGAAATGATAAAGCCTTTTGCATTTTCTAGGTCGAGCAGAATAAAAAAATTTAAAAAGGGCATTTAATTAGCCTAAAATTAACCGTTAATTTTCCAATTGGTTTTAAATCAGTTTTTGATATGGGTTCTGCTAACTTTTTCTTAAGCTAGCAGAACCCGCGTTTTAGTTGGAAGGGGTGGAGCCCAAAATTTTTTAATGCGGCATTTAATTAGCCTATAATTAGCCTATAATTATCCATACTATCTTGTTATGTTCTGCTATATGGGTTCTGCTAGCTTAAGGGACGTAAAATATCGATAATCCAGATAAAAAATTTATGCCGGAAAGTAATTATGTCTATTAAAAATTTTTATTTTTTCTTCCTAAAAACCAACTAAAAAATTTAAAAGAAGAAATTCTCGTTCGAACCGATTAAAACTAATATATTAAACCAAATTTGTCTAAAGTGCTCTATTAAATGTTTGAGGAGGTAAGACGTGAAATGCATTTATAGTTACATGTTTGAAGAATATTTTAAATGATGTGCCATCTAATAATTATCATTTAAAAAGGTCATGTCAATTTTCATGTGGAGAGTACGGGAAAACTTGATTGAACATATCGCACACACACAATTTGAAAATTTCTAAAAATTGACCGTTTAAAGTGTTATGGCTGGAAATAGATTCAATTGAATGGTCTTACTGATGCTGACGCCTGATTAAAGTTTCAGGTTTATTTTCATGTGGGAAGTCCGCAAAAATTCGGTTGAATAAAACATATAAAATAGCTAAAAACTTCACAAAAATACTCAGCCGAAAAATGCCGATAATGCAGACTAAATATTAAAAAATTGAATGACAGTCGAATGTCGATAATGCAGATACAACTTTTATCTCGAAAAATATTTTTTTTACCTTTCATTTGAATCTATTTCATGCCATGAAGCTTTAAATGGTGAATTTTTAGAAATTGCGATGTATTAAAAAAGTATGTATTAAAAAAGTTTAATTTTAAATAATATACGATGATGAACCACAATAAACATTTTTGATTTGAAAAGAAATTGCTGTTTAACACCAAAATCATTTATTTGCTTTATCAACATTTTCGGCGGGCTATTTATACGAATCTGCTTACTGCCTTTTACAAGCAAACGATGTAAGTTGTTTTTGAATCTGCATCATCGACATTTTCCGGCTGCTACATTTTAGTTTTTACATCTGAATCTGCAATATTGACGTTTTTCGGCTGATACGTATTAGTTATTACATCTGAATCTGCTTTATCGATATTTTTCGGCTGGAGCGAGTCGGCTAACTTTAACAGTATCAAAAATCACTATAATCTCCTCATTTATGGAAAAAGCCCAATTATGAAGTTTCATCCAGACCGCAGTCAATCTGTCTTAAGTGGATGACGTGCTGGTTTATCTCTTAAATTATGGTTTATTAGTGAACTCTTCTGTTTTACGAAAGAAGCAACGCTGAAACGGTCTAGCAATGATAAAAGCAACGCTGAAACGGTCTTTAGAAGGGGGAGGTCGTGGGAATGTACTTCGTTTCGCCGTACAGTGGTTATGTATGAATCTGCCTTCTACGGGCTAGTAAACTTATCGCAAAAGTTGGAATTCACAATTAATTCGTTATGGACATCATCAGAGTCAATATGTGCAATAACACACACACTATGAACAGCACTATGTCGCTAGTGGTTGGACAGTGGTCCATTATAGATTATAGAGAAGATTTTGAAGGGTAGTCAGCGATTAAATTGTGATGTTTGTGGAACCACATAGGTTGAAATTATGAGTATGATCCCATTTGTGTGAAGAAAAAACGAGATCGGTAGGACTAAATGTTGAACTCTTCTTGGCCAATAAACCTACTTCGCATCGTTTTGTCTGTGGATTATTGATCAAATACCAATTATAATGCTTGGTTGGATTGGTGCTTGTAACCATGTTGGTCTCCTAAATACTACAAATTTTTATGTCGTTTGCAACTTGGAATCTATAATAATACGTTGGTATTCGCTGTTGAGTCCGTGAAAATACTTGGTTCCAAAACATACGAGATGACGTTCATATAGGGTGACAGTTGATAGTGAAGGTTGTGTATCCTCAACTAAAGTAAATAGGTTGTGATTAACGTAGATGACTCGTGCTTCATGAAATGATATGCTCTGGAAGGTTTGCTAAGTATTAACTGATGAACGCCTTGACACTGGATGTGGTATAATTCTATCATGGGTGAAAGTAGTTTGTTTTCTCACACAATGAATATTGATTTTTATTCGATTCATATGGAAAATAGTGGATAAACATTACCTTCCCCCTCCCCCCTCTCTCCCTCATTCTCCACACCAAAAACCATCCCGACGTAGAACAATTAAATATCTAGGCTAGGGCAATGATAATATCTTTCTAAAGATTTTTATTATACCTGAAATAGTGTTAATGAGTGATTAGGCCTAGCGTGTTAAAAATTGGAGCTCACTCAGGTCGGCGGTACCATACACCTAGGGTTTCCGCACGTACGTATTTGAATGAATTTGAATTTATGATGTACGTAATTTCTAGGTTCGACGAATACATACCAAAATATACATATTCTCAGCTTTTCTAAATAAATTCTGAAAATTGTTAGTAAATGTATACTGTTAAAGTTAGCCGAAAGTTTCCAGCCGAAAGATAATGCAGATAGTGTCTTGAATACAGCAAAAATCAGTCAGAAACTAGAATTTAGGATGAATTTAGGATCGGGTTATATCCTTCGGGTGAAGGAGAAACTATTTCAGTTTATAGGAATTTAAAAATCGATAGGAGCGAGAGTATAAAGAGAGTTTAACTTTCTGTTGAATCAGTCAAGACACTATCTGCATTATCTTTCGGCTGGCAACTTTCGGCTAACTTTAACAAGGTAGTAAATGTTGCATTGACTTGGTTCTGTATTTTTCTATCAGCCACTAATCTAAATTTGTTCGAAGAATCGTTTTGTAAGGTCAGAATCGGTTTTACGAAAAGATTTTTTGCTCAGTTTACCATAGATTTGCTCTAAATGTTCCGTAAAATAGACTTTTATCCGAATATTGGTACGCGGCAGAGATATTAAAAAATGGATACGGTATACAATAAAACTATAATGGAGCAAACGAAATAGTATTCAGTTTAAACCCGAAAGAAAGAAAAGAAAAGTAAAGTGAAATTCAAATTTGTTGTGTTCAACTTTGTTACAATGGTAATTTACTGGGTTGTTAAAATACGAAATTATGATAAATTCGCGGGGATGTATGTGATTGAAAATTATTTCTTTTTCAACTATAGATTTTTTTAACACCAATCTAATTAATAATTTATATTCAAATTGCGTGCCATAACTTAAAAAGCAGGCCCCAAAATATGCTCTAACAATAAAATATCGATACAATTTTTAATATCTGCATTATGGTCACGAATGGAATCATTCCAGACAAACGATGTGAGTCGGCTTTATGAAGTTCAGCTTCCTAGCATAGTCAACTTGGGGTGCAAATCCAAGAATAACACGTCCCGAATTAAAGACGTCGTGATTTTCATTTAGTTGTGCAGATAATAGGATCCGCCTGCTGCAATATTTAATATTTTACCTAATCTTGTAAAGTTAATCATTTTACTTTGATCGTGATGGCCACACTGGTCATGATCTGAATTGCTTCTTATATAAAAACTTACTCCTTATCGTAAGTAAATAAAGCCTTAAAGCCTAATTGTTCATCCGAACCCCATCCACACGCATATACTCGTCACGATTCCACCATAAATATGCTGTGACCTTAACCACATTCTACATTCATCACATTCTCGGGAATTTTCACTTCGTGAGTAATAGTGTTTCTCCCATGGCGCTCAATAATTTTGCGTGCATACATGTTCGTCCTAAGTGACCTCGAATTACCGCTAAGGTTTGTTTATCAAATACCTATGTAAATCCGAACGCAGGTAATGAATTAATTTAGGTTAATTTTAAGTTGTCGAATTTCTATTTGTTGCGATGTGTTGTTAATTTTGTTTCTGACAGACCCTACACTGTTTGGCGATAAACAAATAGTAATATTTGATCATTGACAATACGTGAGGAGAAATGTTGGGACCCGGGCCGGATACAATTTTGTTGAATTGTGATACAAAATATTTTTAGATACATGAACGACTTGGGCTGTGAACCTATTAACAAAACAAATCGTATACCCATTAGATACGAATTTGTTTTAAAAAAAATATGTCACTTACGCCCTTGATGTCTATAATTATTCCTTTTCTTCAAGAGATCATTTATATTATATACTAGCTGACTTGGCGAACCTCGTTCCGCCCCAAATTACTTCGTTCCGAGCAAATACTTTTATCCTTCTCGAGCATTGATTTTGATGAAAGAACAAATCAAACAACTCAACTGTACAATTCTTAATAGACGACTGAGTTGAGTGGCCAATCCATTCGTCTTTTCATCGAATTCAACAATAAAGGCAAGTTTATGGTTCCGTTCGATCGGTCATTTTTTCGACCAATCATCTCGTATGACGTATTGAAATGTGAATGAACTATTGATTCAAAACTCTTCAGAAAATTGGGTTATTTTTTATCTCAGTGTGGAAATGAATTGGAGTCAGTTGGAACTCAAAGTAATTCAATGTATTTTATTCGATTGAAATTAAATGGAACACAGACGCAAATCAATACAATGCATTGTGGTATACAATATTTTTCGGTTTTTTGCCCGGCGCGTAAATGAACAACGATGATGGTTTGCCAACTCTCGAATACGCGACGTTCAACTGATTATGAGAAAAACACGGATATCCCTGATTTATTCCGCACACTTCCAACGATTGACCTTGTGTTTTTTTAATCGTCATAGCGAACACCAAACGAACGGGGAACTGAATGCGCTTAAAGTCGAACGGAATGCTAGTCGGAATGCCAGTTAGAGGAATTCTCGAAATTACAACATCCTCTCCCTTGACATTGCTCTTGATGATCGCCGCTTGAATCACGTTGTTCATCAGTTTCTTCACAGCCAATCGCGTTCCGTTACAAAATCTTGGATGGTTTAGATTACGCAGCATGATTGTCACAGATCCGAACTTGAGCATCAAGTAAGGTGGTATAGGATTCACTCCAAATCAAGCGCATTCAAAAACTAGGTCGAATAGTTGATTATCTCGTCTTGATTGGTCCCAAAGTCAACGGATTTGTAACAATGCATTTCAATGAATGCAATGCAAAGTAATTCAGACTGTCTACATCCTTGTTCTTCGCTGTAAAATTTGCTCGTTCGTGGATTCGTCGCAGATTATGATTTTGCATTCCTGCAAAACCTTGGCCATCGCCGAGTACTTGGCAATTGCACACACTGGCTGGTCATTCGTGTGGATATTCACTGGCAACTTCAACGTTGAATGTGCCGTCTGGCTGCCGTCTAGTAATGTGGTTGCAATTCTCCATGATGGAACGCCTAACGCTATTTCAGATCTCGAGCGTATTGTGACAAAAAGCAATAAAATCAGAAAGGTTTTACCGGTTCCACCGGGAGCATCGAGGAAGAATATTTCACTGTTTCCTTCATCAGCTGCCATCATCAATGCGTCTTACACGTTCTTTTGCTGTGCATTCAAAAGCGGGACATTCGTTCGTACTATTTGTCTCATTGAATCATGATCGTACACTTACTCTCGTAGCAATTCACGATTAAATGAATCGTGCATCGAACGAATTGGTGCTGGCATGCTCATTTTCGATAAATAGGTGCCGCACATGTCTTCGATATTGATCAAATCTTAGTTGCGTATCTCATCGTTCATCTCAAGCTCATAATTTGATGTTGCACTGCAAACTCTATTCAAAATCTAATCAGCTATCTCGTCCTTGTATTTATTTCACAACACCAATGCGTTCGATGGATAACACATCACGTAGAAACAGTGGTATCGGCAAGAGTCCCAGTGTGAGTCGTTTTCCAGCAAATTCAGACGTTGTGAAGCTTCTCTATAAGTGGCGCACAACACCCCATCTATAGTACGAATTGATTCGAACGAAGTAGGACCACGAACATGGAACAAAAGCAAACGAAAGATAGAAGCATTCGTCTTGTCATCGTGGATAAACACGTGGTACACACGGCAAGGCACATCAGTTGAATACACATCGACATATCCTGCAACAGGTTGACCTTTCAGTCGTCGTTGAAACTTCTCCGTCGAATGGTTCCAAGTATAATAGCATGGCATTTTCTCATAATAGCATGGCAAATTTCGAAGAAATCCGTGAGTGTTGTAGCTGGTGGTCGGTCTGCTCGTTGTACTGCATTAACTTCCGTGAAATAGATGCGCTATCCATTCTCCAAATGCTCCCATAAATGGTGAACAGTGGGTTGACGTTCGTGTATTGCAAATGAGCAAATATGCCAAGTCGCCTCATTGCAACTGACATAACGGCTCAATTGGAACCTTGGCACTTCATCAATTGCATCCACAGCAGCAATGCCGAACACAGCCAGGTCGCTACCTACCAACATATGTCGCTGGGAGAATGGTCAATTGGCCGACGTTGGCTGCATTTCTTTCCAAAACGATGGAATCTCGTAGATGAATGTACTGCGCTTGGAACGTAGTTTTTATTGATTAAAGTGGATGAAATTTAAACGTTCCGTTTCGATCTTGACATACATGTTGATGCAATACTGTTGAAACAATCGACGATATCTCAAAAGATGATTGCACGCCTTGTCGTATCATCAACAAACAAGTGCATGGAACTGACGTTTTTATTCGTTTTTTCCCCTGAAACTACAATTGATAGCTCAATAACTAACCGGTCAGCGGATTGACCATCTTTATCTGGAAGTGGTAGCTATCCGCTCCCTGACAAAACATCCTCACGCAATCCTCAACACTCAAATGATTTCTTCCGGCCGACAAGTTATTCATTTTTATTTGTTTTTAATGAAAAACCTTACTCTTACACTTAATTGTATAATTTAAATAACAATTCACTGTAAATAAACTTTTAAACTTTTGTTGTTACAAAAATGCCCAAATTTGTGCTAAACTCCAAATCATCAAAACTAATGGTAGTATTTTTTTTAATGCATGTGTATTTCAGTGAGAACAAGATACTATATAGATTTTATCATAACAATTACAAAAACAATTATTAAGCTACTCATCGTAATTTCAAAAATACAGATTATGCGTTTTTTTTGTCCATAAGTGTACATGTGATAACTGATAATATATAACTAAACTGCTGCAACGATGGATTTTTATTGTTACTTCCATTGTATCTGACTTGGACGAATAAATTTTCAATAGGGTAATGGTTGAGGCGATTGGTCAAAATATAATTAATTTCTTAGGGTGCATTGCTAAAAAAATCATTTGCCAGGGATAATCCGGCTTTCAAAGTTTTGACTAAGCCATCTATACAATAAGTTGACTTTGCGCCACAATAAGTAGTGTTAGAAAAATATATTAGAACAGCACCTAATGTTTGGGAGAACACGTGCCTTCCACTATAGCACATTTATATGGATTGGAATTGAACATATTTTTGCTATTTAAACAATCAAACCACTGATCTAGTAAAAAATGTTGATGTTGACGGTTTTATTAAAATTTTGGTAGCGTAGCACACACGCATTATCTCGAATGTGTTTGGATCAAGGTACATAGTTTTGTAGTTCAATCTTTATCTCAACTGTGTGTACAGTTGCTGTACAATGCTCCAACTGACAGTATAAAAAAGAAAGGAGCATAGTAATATTTGCTGTGTTTTTTTATTAGCGCCCGATAGCTGTATCCGGAGCAGCCAATTTTCTGTGTCAAAACTTATATTTAGCGCGCTATTATTGCATATAATTAATTTATTTAACTCTAAACTAAAAATTTTCATTCAACTTTTTAATTAATAATCGATAAACAAATATCTTGGCTCACTTATTTATCGGAAGCCGCTATCGGGAGCACTATCCCTTTCAGGGGGAATCTTTAAATTTCCCTTGTTTTGAACAACCCTTA
Organism: Nephrotoma appendiculata; assembly: GCA_947310385.1. Taxonomy (NCBI): domain Eukaryota; kingdom Metazoa; phylum Arthropoda; class Insecta; order Diptera; family Tipulidae; genus Nephrotoma; species Nephrotoma appendiculata. Next base: position 145,983,086 of record OX371223.1, read on the forward strand.
AATCAAAGCAAACTTCATTCATTTTACAAATTTTGACGTATGTCAATTTTTTGTTAAAAAAAAAAAAACAGAAAAAAAACTAATAAATTTTTAATAATTTAATATATTTTTAATACGTAATTCACAATGTTTGGAGCATTTGATTTGCGATTTTTTTAGGGCAAACTGCAATGTGTTTCACTAGAATGGACCACACGCATGTATAGTTGTGCTGGTATATGATATTCGCACAAAAATAATTTTGGTATGCAGTGCACAGTTCGATTGAGTGAACCCTTGTTAAAATTGAAACCGCGGAAAGATTTGATTGAAACTTCTACACGAAATGATTCATGCGTATTTGTTTATTCGGGGTATACGGAAAGGAAACGATGGACATGGGCCAAATTTTAAACAACTAATTCTAATTCACATATTCTATGATGAAGTAAATAATTACAAAACTCACTAGTGGCGTTGTAATGGTATTTGTCAGCATCGTAAATTATTTTATGGATATGTTAAGCGGGTTCATAATCGAGCTCCTGGGCCACACGATACTTGGTGGATAGCTCATGTTGATTCGTGCCTCGCAGCTTTTGAAAAAATTAAAGAACCTCAAAATTCATAAAAACGAAAAGCTCCACAACGAACTCCCGCTTTATCACAGCGCGAAGTTAAAGCAAACAATGTGCGAGACACACGAACATTTTTCCCGACAAATCAAGCTAGGTAGCGCTACCCAAAAAGGCCAAACTAGTACAAAAACTTTTAATTGCATAATTTAATTTAATTTTTTCATTTTTATTTTAAAATTAATAAACTAAAAAACACGATTTCAAATGTTCGTTTTTCCTGAACCGTGTCGAAATCGTTCATTTCGCGCATTGATGAATCTTTTTTAGGCATGGTATACATATTTGTTGTAAGTAATCGACGGACTGGATTGCGGATCGCGGTAACACTATTTATTAGTTCGATCAAGTGAGCATCTTCGTGGAAAATAGTATTTGCTCTTCGAAAAATTCATTTGCACATAGACGATATGGAAACTGATCAATTTCGTCATGTTCATCCAGAAAATATTCGGCTTGGGTCGAAGTTTGAGAATCTTCATCTTTTATAAAATACTTATCGAAGCATGTGAGTTTTTCATTTGGTGGATTGTCATCTTCTTCAAGGCGCTCTTCGAGTTCGTCATCCGGTTCGGACGAATTTGAACAATTGTTGGGATTCCTACAGTTACACGCCACCGTGTTTTCTTGGGTCTCGAACTAAGTGGCGGATCTTGACTGCCCATTTCCGAGCGCTAGAAAAGAATAGTACATTGGATTAAAATCCTCTACCTACCTACATGATCGAGACAATTCAATGGAACTTACTAATCCTCATTCTTTAGAAATACGAAATTATGGATCATATGGTTGTTAGGTTGCGAATTATAGCATGAATGGGCGCAACACCATTTCGACATTTTCACACCCATAAATCCATTATCACTATCGCTGTCATCTATATTTATGTTACTATCACCTGCGGTTGATTGCAGCGTTCTGAAATTAAAAAGATCGTTATAGAGCGATTCCTTACTTAGATGTATTGTATGATTCCAGCCAAATACGTACTTATTCATGTTGCATGGCTTATAACTAATATTGTATTTCGTAAATATTATCCTAATTTTAACAGGCCGTCCAGCTTATTGTAATTCATAAAATAAAATTTCTCATTTTCAACGGGTGTACTCATTCAGTATAAATTCATTTGGTGTATTATCCCAGTACGGATTACCGTAATCAAATAAAATTTCCGAATTATTCTATTCCAGCGAATTTAGAAAAGCTTGATTCGAACTACTTATATCGCTTAAATTTGATTTTATATCGACAAATACGAGACCCAAGAAAGGTACCGTATCTAGTTTACCATTTATCGTTCCTTTACATTTTGTTACGGTTGAACTTTGTAGACGTTGCTTTTTGCTTTAGCCTTGGCCTTTGCTTTTGGATCCTGCACATCATACTACCCTCAGCAACTGAACTTTCCTTTTCATTCTCATTGCCTTTACCGCCGACATTCTTACAACATAAACCACCAGACATTCAAATCACTTCGTTGTGTACGATATCGGCACGGTAACTACAAATTTTACTCGATGCTTCCAATGAGGCACCAGTTACTTGGAAATTTTTGACATACATATTTACGATGAGCAGCAACCGAATTGCTCAATGTAACCATTAAATTTGAAATGCATTATCTGTGTCGATATTCTACGAATATATAAAACAAATCTTCAAACATCACGACTTACATTATCCATGATTTGTTGCAAACAAACTTTGAACTCTTCATTATCTTCCAGTACCGAAACAATTACACTCCTCGTACGGTCACCGATCTACTTCGTCGTCTTTCATCTTCATCGTCATTCTACAAAAGAAACACAAAACAAATTAGGATATTTAATGAAATTCACGATCAAATATAGCTCGTTTACAACTGTGGGTAACCGTGTTATGAATATTAATGACGTTCGAGAGGCTTTCGTTGGAGGAGTAACCATTATATTTTATAACATAGGCACAGCAATCAAATTTTAAATTTAAAAACTTATTCACTATATTTATTACTGTGTACAACTAAATATTAATAAAATATTTTTGTTAAATTTATTATTTATTTCGCAATTTGTTTGGGTTTTAAAATGTTTGCGAAATTTTTTTCAAGCAACATAAACACAAAAGTAGAACTGTCATTCGACTGAATGAAATGAAGTTAAGTACAATTTAATTTTGATTAGTAGCACCAGTGAATAATAGCTGCAGCAGTTTCAGTAGAAAATTTCTCTTCGGCGCCGGATAGTGCTCCAATATTAAAACACGGCTATTGGCACCTTTAAAGCATTTACGGTTGTTACTGACCTGATCGCAAATTATAGCTCACACATATAGGCGGACGGTAGCGCAAAAGTCCATATTTTGATATTTCATTTTCTTTATTTCGGGACCCGAAATACTTGTTTTTGCTGCAAAGTAATTTAATGCAAATTTTCATTTTGAGAAAATTTCTCTTACCATAAAGACGCATACCGATTGAGCTAAAGAAGGAAATCGATCATAACCGTAATCTAGGAAACCTTGAATTTCATCGTGAACTTCGTTGTATGATAAATTATGGCGAATCTTTATTTCATCAAAAATCAATGTGACGAATGGGGTCACTTGGGTTTTAAATTTTTAACCGTCGCTTTTAGCCCATTTATTAGTATAGGATTATTTCCAGGCTTCAAATTTTTAATAAGTCACCATCTGAGAATCGAGAACTTTGATGGGAAATTAAACTTCAGATTGTTTCTCATAAAATAAAATGCAGTCGGATTTAAAAAACAAAGCTTGTGCTACTTGTTTCTGTAGCGGACTGTAAGGCATTTGCTTGTTAGGGTTGACGATCTGTTCGCTCGTCTAATAAATCACACAAATATTGAGGTTTCTTGGTTGACATGTTGCGAAGTTTTCTTTGATACATACAAATTTTTGTATGTTAGAGTTTTAATTTTGGATGATTTGTGTTTTAATATTTTTCACAATTTTTTTCTCTGTCAGAAACCTATCATTTAATTTTTGGTATTGGTCAATGGTCTGTATTGTTCTAATGCAAGTTCCACATGTCGTTACTGTCAGAAGGCAAAATATTGCGATTAATGTGTTCAGAAAATTTCCCAAATCCGTCAGGTCTATATCATCAGAACAAGAAACAATTTTACTTAACGGTGACAGGTACTGAATATTTAGAGGTTGATTGATGTTACTCGGAAGGTAAATTAACAGTTGGTACTGTAAGTTTCGAAAATCGTTTTTCCCGATGTAAATAGGACCAAAATGGCAATTGGCGGCTACAGATTACTAAGATAATCAATTATTAATGAAGTCGGTTCGATTAAATAATAATTTGTGCAAATTGATTGAAATTGATTGTAGTGCAACGATTAATTTCAATCAATTTACACAAATTATTATTTTTTAAGCACACGAACACGTAATGCCCGCACAAAATACACAATAAAACTAAAATATGTGCGAATCTCGAAATTTTTTTTTGTTTAGCAAAATTAAGGTCAAGACATAGTTTTCGTTTTGTTCCGATTCGTTTCGTTTTCAATAAGTTTTTATAAATTCGCACCACATAGGTTTCGTTTCGTTTTTAGTTGTTTTTGTGTTGTTTGATAAATCGAATTTTTTTGTTTCTCACAATATTGTTTCAATTCAATCAATTATAATATCATATCAATTGATTTAATAATGAGTGAAGATATACACATTGGCAAAATATCGATAACGATAAACGCCAAAATAAATAATTTGAGGTTATTGTTTAAGTTTTTATTGAAATTTGATCAACTGTTTCGGTTCGGTTCCGCCTTAAACTTAACATTGTGAGCATGTTTTTGGTTTTCCATACATTTTGACATATTCAACTTAAAGGTCAGAACGGAACGGAAACTATGTGCCTCACCCTTTATTTATTTTGTTTCCTTTAATTTTCTCACTGAGCGTTAGTGCGTACGCGTGGTTTATGAGAGCAAGTATATACAGAGAGTAATTTTTCTTTATTATTATTTTTACGAATGTATACAAATATAGAAAAATGTTTGTATGTAAAATGTGTTGATTACATTTTAAGGATACCGTTATAATTTTGAAATTACAATTTTGCTTTCCACAAAAGCTACCTTTATATATAATGATCTTTGCTCCTAGCCCAAGCGCCGAAGCTTTAACCACTGCACCACCTTTCTCATAAAAATTTACATACAAAATTCATATAAAATAGGCTTTTTATTCGATTTTTCGGGTTTTCCGGCTTCACCAGTGGATTTTTTCAGAATTTTCTTTCTTCTCAAAATTTCAAGAACCATCTCCTAGCAATTGAGAATAAAACAAAAAAAAAAATTGATATAAATCGGTTCAGCCGTTCTCAACTGATGCGCATACTTGAACAAAAGAGAAAATGTATTGGGTGTACAAATAAATTTCCGACTGCAACAACCTGGTTAAGTTTTTCTCGTTGGTCGCTATTCAAGTTGTGCTGTACTTTGTCATTACGATTGGAGTCACACATAGGTGCAATTTCGGAAACAATTTGTGGGGCTATTTCGAATTTTCTTCAAAAATCTATACCCAAATATATATCAGATTGGAGAGAAGGAACGATACAAAAGGTAATGGGTTCAGTTTTATTTCTATAGGTAACTGGCAAGGTAATATACCCTAAAACTTCATTCGTTGAACCATCCGCAGTTTGCATGGTCGAATTTACTTTCTTGAATGGGATACCAAAATTATTTATTAGCTCTGTGCTTCCTTTACCCAAAACACTTAAAGTTGCTCCACTGTCTAATAATCCGAACATTAATCTATCTTTGATGAAAATTTTACAATATGGACGGGGATCATTTTCCTTAAATTCAGTGAGCGTTGAAATTGAACAATTGTGACTTATCCTCATTTTCTCCTTCCAATAGCAAATGATTCTTAGGAGACGTTTGTTGACTTGAGAAGTGGTTGGTAGGGACTTTATTCGTGGCTGGTCGACTGTGGATTCTGATGCAATGGTTGATTTTTGGGGTTTTTGTTTTTCTCCGAACGCGGTTCCCCCAGTTTGAGCGCGTTCGGATGGTAATTTCCCGATCGCCTCTTCTGGCATCGATAACAATCATCAATGCTTTTGCCAGCTAAACCACACCCAAAACAGAAGATATGGGTTTTCTCGATGGGACATTTAGAAAAGACATGTCCAATGTCCTTACAGTTCCAGCATATAATAATATTATCGCGGCGTGCAATAGCTTTGATATGATGTTCGTTATCGTCTTGATCACTATTGGAGTAGGTGTCGCTTTCAGTGGCACACTTGGTATATTCCTTCGTATGTTTAGGTTGGAACTCAGAATTTAGTGTTATTACCTCCTCTACTATACGTACTCGTTTATTTTTAGGGTCGATAAGTTTTCGTGGATCGTAGCCTGAAGTAGACCAAAGCTTCTCGTAGTTGGAATAAACCTTTCTCAGGCTTTCTATATCATCAAAATCTTTATTTTGCGTCGCATTCTTAAGAGCAGGATTCATATTATCCAACACTATCTCCAAAATTTCATCCTCTGGCAGCGGTCGCGAGAGTCTACAATTTGCTGTCTCTATCTCCAAAATAAAGTCATTAAATGATTCTCTGGATTCTTGCATTCTACCTCGGATATATCGCCGTTATGCCCGCTCACTCTCAATGCTGCTAAACCGTTCCAATAGTGCTGATTTTAGTTGTCGCCAAGAAGCATGTTTATTTTTCCTTATAAAGACATAATACCATTTTTCAGCAACTCCGGATACAAAATTCCGCATTAATGTAACTAATTCACTTTTCGGAACATCGTCTTAATAGGCATGCTCTTCAAGCTTCATAATGAAATCCTGAATATTATCAAAGCTTCTACCACTGTCTTTGCCAGAAAAGGAGAGTTTCCATTTAGTGGGATCAGAACGCTTTCTCAAATACTGGGTCGAAGATTTGTGATTATTTCTCTCATTTTCGCTTCTTGGATTTACAACGTTGGTGCGATTCAAAGATTTGCGTGTTTCTGGGCGACGCGGCGGATCGGCGCTTGTTGATGTTTTCAATTAAGATAACCGATTCAAACAATTCTCCGTCATTTTCTCAATCTTCTTAGAGAACCTGCTTTCAAAAGTAGCATTAAGATCCTGATTATCAGAATCACGATCAGAACCTAGGTCGTGAATCTTAATTGATTCGGAAAGCCCAGCTCCTTTTGATGTTGAATATTTATTAATGGTACTTTTTGAATGTATTTGGTTTTTTGCATCAAATTTCTTTAAACCACGTCCTAAACTACGAATGGTTCTTTCGAAAGTTTTAATAAACAGAGAGATGGAAGGTACGCTGGGGAAAGAATTTGCCAACCTAACTGCTCTGTCCTTCCAATGGGTTAGTTTAATCAAAAGCAACTGTCTCTGTTCCAACGATGAATTATCATCAATTGTTTCTAGCTTTGATTCCAATTCGTCATATTTAGCCATAATTAGATTAAATTCTACGTCGGGAGAATCGTTAATGTGCGAGAGTTTAGGTTTTAGGTCAGACTTTTCATACTCTTTCTGAAGAAGATCTTGAAATTTAACTTCCGAACCAACTTCCACGGACGATAAACTATACGGACTAGATATTCAATTTCTAATTCCTCTGCAGATAAACTTTGTGATATCAATTTAAATTCCATATTGTCACAGTGAAATGGAGTGAAGATTTTCGAATGTAAAAAAAAAATTTCGAAATTCAAAATGAAATATATGAACAACTAATTATGGTATGTGTTTTGAATGACTTATGCTCGATAAAATGTCAAAAAAAATCGAATACTAATTTAACCAATTTAGTGAAATGAAACTCGCAACACAATATAATAATGTACTAGTACAATAAACAATAATATAAATATGTAGTGTAATAATTGCAGAATGAACTATAATATGCAGACGTACAATTTTTTTTTCTTAATAAATAGCAATTACGCAATATAAATTTTTATAATAAAATATCAATATTAACTAAAATACAAAATCAAAAAAAAAATTAATTTAACGACACGAAAAAAGAATTTTGTTTAACTCAAAATCGAATTAAATGAAATTTGCACTCAAAATTCAAAAGTTTTCTTTGTTTTTTCTTATACATGCATGGGATGATGACTTAGTATTAGCACGGTATATTTTATTTAAGTCCTCACAACTTATAATCTTGTTTTTGAATAATTCTCCTAATTGTGGTGACTTGGTCTGACATAACCATAATAAGCGAAATTAAAACAAAAATAACACAAATTGAAATTATATCTACAAAATCTACTCTCAAAAAATAAAATTTTTAAATTGAATTTTAGCATTAAAGAGTATTTGTTTCGTTTAACGCAACCGAGGAATTCGAATTTATCGAATCATCAACCGAACGACGAATAAACTAATCATCCATCTTTACAACCAAACTAATGCCAGCTAAATAAAATAAAAAATTACTAAATTGAATTTGAACTTTAAAATACATAAAAATATGTATTATTTGAATTTATCATTGAGAAATTTCCAAAGCAGAAATATAAGAGAACCGATTCACGGAACAATCGATTATAGTTCAGTTTTGAAAATCGTCCATCAAGATTTACGCCATTTCTATTGCTGTTTCAAAAAGAAATTAAAAGTAGACTATATAAAAACGTGAAAGTTATTTTAACAAACAAAAAAAAATTCTAAATGACCTTAAGGGTAAATACTCAAACAAAAGAGTATACCGCGAGCAACTTAAGCGGAAAAAAAACACATTATATAATTACATGGTGAAGCCACGCGGATGCCTTGTTAGGGCTACCGTTTTTCTCATATTCTCATAAATGAATAGTACCGAATAAATAAATACCGAACTGAATAAATACCGAATAATTACATTATATCTTTTTTTTTTTTTGACCCTTAATCTAGTCCCTGTTTCGGCGCCAATTGTAACGGATGGCTTGGGTCATATGTGACGCTACATACCACAGCTCATAATTCGGGTAGCTTTCAGTGGCTAGGGAGGGATCTTGACATGTAACGCCGACAGCCATTTTACAATAAAGATATTAATATTAATTTAAATTGTCTTACGTGGAGTCTATATACATGGTTTGTCAAAATATATCGCTTATAACGGGTGATTTTTTAAGAGCTTGAGAACTTTTTTTTTAAAAAAAACGCATAAAATTTGCAAAATCTCATCGGTTCTTTATTTGAAACGTTAGATTGGTCCATGACATTTACTTTTTGAAGATAATTTCATTTAAATGTTGACCGCGGCTGCGTCTTAGGTGGTCCATTCGGAAAGTCCAATTTTGGGCAACTTTTTCGAGCATTTCGGCCGGAATAGCCCGAATTTCTTCGGAAATGTTGTCTTCCAAAACTGGAATAGTTGCTGGCTTATTTCTGTAGACTTTAGACTTGACGTAGCCCCACAAAAAATAGTCTAAAGGCGTCAAATCGCATGATCTTGGTGGCCAACTTACCGGGCCATTTCTTGAGATGAATTGTTCTCCGAAGTTTTCCCTCAAAATGGCCATAGAATCGCGAGCTGTGTGGCATGTAGCGCCATCTTGTTGAAACCACATGTCAACTAAGTTCAGTTCTTCCATTTTTGGCAACAAAAAGTTTGTTAGCATCGAACGATAGCGATCGCCATTCACCGTAACGTTGCGTCCAACAGCATCTTTGAAAAAATACGGTCCAATGATTCCACCAGCGTACAAACCACACCAAACAGTGCATTTTTCGGGATGCATGGGCAGTTCTTGAACGGCTTCTGGTTGCTCTTCACTCCAAATGCGGCAATTTTGCTTATTTACGTAGCCATTCAACCAGAAATGAGCCTCATCGCTGAACAAAATTTGTCGATAAAAAAGCGGATTTTCTGCCAACTTTTCTAGGGCCCATTCACTGAAAATTCGACGTTGTGGCAGATCGTTCGGCTTCAGTTCTTGCAGGAGCTGTATTTTATACGGTTTTACACCAAGATCTTTGCGTAAAATCTTCCATGTCGTCGAATAACACAAACCCAATTGCTGCGAACGGCGACGAATCGACATTTCACGGTCTTCAGTCTTCAGCAACACTCTCAGAAACAGACGCAATATTCTCTTCTGTACGCACTGTACGCATTCGTGTGGTTGGTTTAATGTCCAATAAAGTAAACTGAGTGCGAAACTTGGTCACAATCGCATTAATTGTTTGCTCACTTGATCGATTATGTAGACCATAAATCGGACGTAAATCGCGAAACACTTTTCGAACCGAACACTGATTTTTGTAATATAATTCAATTATTTGCAAGCGTTGCTCGTTAGTAAGTCTATTCATTATGAAATGTCAAAGCATACTGAGCATCTTTCTCTTTGACACCTTGTCTGAAATCCCGCGTGATCTGTCAAATACTAATGCATGAAAATCCTAACCACAAAAAAATCACCCTTTACTAAGGTCATCCCAAAAATAATCGCACAACTAATAAAGCATTTTTATCTATTAAATATACACAACGAAAAAATTATATACGAAATGCACAGTGTCGATACTTTGATAATCATCAAAATGTAAAAGTTGTTTCCCGTACTGTAATTATACACTTATATTCCCAAAAATAAATACTCGTACACCAAACAAAATAAATTATAAAAAAAATTAAAATCCATTCACAAAGGATCAAAGAAAGTTAACGAAAAAAAAAACTGTATATGAATGAAAACTGATATACAACAATAAATTTAAAGGGAAATCAAAACAAGATTGTAAAATTTAAAAAGATTCCATAAACATCAAAATCTATTAAGTTAAATTGCAAGTTAAATCGATAACTACGGGAACATAATTAATAATTTAGAAAACATAAGAAAAAATTGTACGTCACCAAATAAATGTGTTGAGTGATGGTGTCCTTGTGTGTCCTCGTTCACTCTTCTTTATCAAACTGGTTGGTTGCAGGTGTAGTATAAACAGCCAATGTACTTGTATTATTATTATAGATGATAACGTTACTAGTTGTAACTTCCTCGATGGTATTTGTTTGTTTACGTATGGTTCGTAGTGATTACAAGCCAAATTAATTTTTTTTTGTTGTACACAAAATGAACCACACTGCGATCGTATTTGATATTACGATTTTTTATGTATGACCACAAGACGCAACAATTTAGCATATAAATTTTTGTTTATCCATAGGGTGAAACACTTTATGATAAATTATTATTAACTAATTTTCTATTATTTTAATAAACTATTAATGGTGGAACGTATGAGTTTAATTATGGATTAGTTATTATTATTAATATTATTAGCATTATACAATGTTCATGCTCTTCACCCACTATAACATCGAATCACTTTATGGTCTTAACTTAACACAATCACCAATGATGACCAGCAACAATCCCGCCAAACGAAAATACGGTATTAGTGGTATACCGAAAAAAAAAGAAACACATAAATTTTGTTCACTTGGATTGACTTTTTTTTATAATTAGATTCTTGAATTTTATTATTTTCGAAATTTAAATTTAATTACATACATATATTCTAGTTAATTAGATTATTGTTTTTTTATATTCATATTTTGATTTGAAACATTATGCCTTTTAACAAAATACACTTAACAATTTACTACTATCGTACATAATTGTAACAATTTTTAAATTAGTTTCTAAGCTATAAGCTCTAGATTTTTCGTTTAACAATCCATTAATGTACACAGAATCAATACAATACAATATCACTTTTTTCTGGATTTTATATCTTTTTATAATTAATTTTAATTTTAAATTTTTTTTCTTTGCGATCACAACGTTCTAATTACCAATCAACAACCTCCCTTTGTACATTTTTCCCATGGCTTATATACCTTTTCATTCCCCTCCGCAAAATCCCTACCATGAAACAAAAAAAACTTTTCTTCGTTCAATTTTATTTTGTATACAGAACTGGTCCGACTGGAAATTTCGCGCCAACATTTTTTTACTACATTCGCTCATCTAAATTCCATTACACTACTTAACAGAAGAGTTTATTATACGATTATTTTGTACTGTACCAATCATCAATGCTTGCAAGTATCTTGAATGGACATTGCATAAATGTTCACCACTACTAAGTGCATTACGTTGGATTGATGATTACAGTGCGCGAGATATTAAACAAATTATCGGCTGTTTCGTAGATAATCAATTTGTTACACGACCTTTTTAGATAGGTGTCGTTAGTATCACTGCTTGCATATTATTCAATCGGGCAATTATTGTTTTTTGGTGTTTAGATGTCAAGCTTGAATAATTACTAGTGACATTTGTTCAAAGCGTAAACAACAATTGATTTCATGTAATTGAAGATGTCGAAATTTGTGCCAAAAAAATAACATTTGCGGGAACTTTTATTTCATTATTTTTTGTTGAAGAAAAGTGGAGCGGAAACAAATCGTTTACTAGTGGAAGTTTACGGTGAACATGCACCATCGAAAACAACATGCAAAGGGTGGTTTTAACGATTCAAAGTTGGTGGTTTTGACGTAAGAGACAAAGAACGTGAAAGCAGACCAAGAAAATTTGAAGATACAGAATTGGAAGAATTGCTTGATGTGGACCCTTGTCAGAGTGAAAACAATTGGCAGAACAGTTGAATATTATCCAACAATGTGTTTCGCAACGTATACATGCAATGGGTTTCTTTCAGAAGCTGGGAAATTGGGTGCCACACAAATTGAAAGAAAGGGACGTGGAATGTCGGAAATCCATGTGCGAATTGGTGCTTCAACGACACAAAGGAAGGGGTTTTTGCATCGGATCATCACTGGGGTTGAAAAATGGATCCATTATGACAATCCAAAGCGCAAACCAGCGTGGGTCAAGCCAGGTAAACCAGGCCCGTTGACGCCAAATCAAATATCCATGGTTCGAAGGCGATGCTTTGTATTTGGTGGTATATGAAGGGTGTCGTCTATTATGAGCTGCTGAAAGAGCGTGAAATCATTACGAGACAAGTTTATCGACGACAACTGATGTCTTTAAAGCAAGCTCTAGCTGAAAAACGATCGGAATGGAACAAAAGGCACAATAAGATTATTTTGCAACTTGACAACGCTAGGTCACATGTTGCTATACCTGTCAAAAATTATTTGGACAGGCAGAACTGGGAAATTATACCCCACCCGTCGTATTCACCAGACATTGCTCCCTCTGATTACCACTTGTTCCGGTCGATGCAATCAGCACAGCAGCACTTCACTTCATAATAAAACGTCAAAAAATGGGTCGATGACTGGATCGCCTCGAAACCAGACTTCTTCTTTCGGGGAATCCGTTTATTGCCTGAACAATGGGTGAAGGTTATAGCTTCCGAAGGAGCATACTTTGAATAAAACATTTTTTCATTCTCTCCAAAAACTAATGTTTTTTATGTCAGTAAAAAAGGTCGGAAATTTATTTATACACCCAATATTCCAAATTTAAATTTAATCATTGTACACCAAAATCACAGGAAATAATGCTACACTATGGCAATTATTGCAAAATCTGGAGATGTACCCACATGATGCACGATTATTGTTTGTTAACAATTTTTTCAAACCAACACTTTTCACGTCAGAATCGTGAACCCATTTACACTTTTATGTTGGCATTTCTTTTTCCGTTAGAAATTTTACACCGATTTCGTCAAAATCTTCAAGTACAATGGTATCTATTGGCAGGATTGATTCAAGAGAGCGGTGCTGTTCGATGAGTCTATGAACCACTTCGATAGTTATTTCAAAATAAACCAATAAACAGATCATATGATTTCCTTATTCATTTTCGAAAGTCCTATCAATTATTATAGAAACCAGTGAACTAAATTCAAATGTCACGAAAAATGAACTGAAGGTATTTATTAGCATATTAATCGTAACCGAATACTTTCTGTTCCAACTAAACGAAGCTAAAAAGTCAAACGATGTTGATCTTTGTAATGAAAATGTCTTTCAAGCGTCGACGTAGATTTGAAATAATTTTCAACAGCCAAATGGTGTGGATACTGCGGCCTTTGACCGATGCACGTGTAACAAGATTTATCTTACGACGAATCAATGATACTGACAGTATTTTGGTCGTCACGGGTGTAAACAATTTATTAGAGGAAAGCCACTTCGCTTTGGTTATAAATCGGGGCTATCGAGAAACGGAGACTTTCCGATAAAATTTGATTCCAAAAACTTCTTCATTATCAATAAAAAAAAGAATTGAAGAACTCAGCGTGAGGAACTATTGTAGGCACTAAAATGAATGGGTTAGGTATTATATTAAATAAATGGGTAGATAATTCTGTTGTTGCAGCTTCAACTTTGTACGGTAAATTACCAATTAATTACAAACGCTACGCGGTATTCGAGAGCGGTACATTAGAAAACCCTGGTTCCACATCCATGTGCTATCAAAGAATACAATATTAGTAAGGGTGGTACGGGCCGCATAGACCAACATGCAAGTGCTTATAGAATTGGTACTAGAGGAAAAAATGGTGGTATTCCATTTTGACATGGTTAGTGGTTTCATTTAAATTTTATTTGTTTACTTGAATAATTATAATTTTCTTTTTTGCAAATTTGGACAAACAGTCTTCCCAGCCCAACCAAGCCAAAAGCCAGCCATTTTAGTTTGGACGTCGAATCTATGATGATCTATCAGTAAGCATTAAAAATGCCAGGACTTTAGCAACATAGGTTTCCACTTGTCATTAATGGGTTAAAGAAGACTTTTGTAACATACCAAAACAAGGGGCCTTGTAACAGAATATAAAAAAAAATTGGAGAGATGCTTCAATATAAGTATTCACGTGCAATTGTCAAATTTCATTATACAGTGCTTATATGCGCCCTTGGAGAATATATTACATTATATGAAAATTGAGTCGATTAAACAAGTTCTTTTTTAAAAAATAATGTTTAATATCTAATAAAAAAGTAGTCAAAAAATCAGCCACGAAAAACTTCGCAGTTAAAAATAGCCTCAAATATTTATAGTGCAACAAACAAACATACACACCATTAAAAATCTCATCAATGTTCACGTCCATCATATCCACAGTAGACTGGATACAGCAGCTATTTTGTCAAATAATTAAAATTTGAATGGAGTGCGAGATGTGGCGTAAAGCCCCATAAAAATTATGTTGTTCATCTAAACTTTTATTTTTTTATGTGTATGTGTGTGCTATTTGTGATGGATTAGCTATGAACTCGCAGGTCAAAAGTTGGGGTGCGATGATGGTAAATAATATTGGATTTATTGTTGTAATTTAAGCTCTACGTAATGTGGAGGTGTATGTATTAGCGATAAACTTTTTTTTTGTATATTTTATGTCGAATGAATGGAGTGGGTTCAAATCAAATTTAATTTTTAAAATCATTTTCCATTATTTTATCGTTAAAATGTAAAATAAAAAAAGCTCGAAAGTTTTTTTTATTTTTTTTGTTTTATCTCGTTTTCATTATCTTTAATGTATTGTTTATGTATGCTGATGATCTGTGTATGTCATGTTATGTTCCATGTGCCATATATACAATGGCATGATGTTCAGGCTTTTATGTAAAATTACAGAAATTATTTTTCTCATGAGCAAAGCTTGAATGTTATCGCTACAGTTGTTAAATAATAATTTTTTAATTGAAGATTACTGTTTAATGATTTTGTGGTATAACAATTATTTTTATTTTTTAGGAAAACGCGGCAGGGATAATTGGTACATACATATTATATTAGATTACAATCTGTACGAAATTTTTAATAATTGTTTTTTGTTTATCGTATGCGTATTTATATTTTACGGGGTAATTTTAGAACATTATTTGGTAAATGCCAAACTTTAATTAAGGTTACGGGATTATATCACAGAGAAAAATATAACCAGGGAGAATCTCTAGTTGTTGTTGCATTTGGTCGAAGACAAATGGTGATAGAGCTGGTGTAGTTAGAAATTCTGGAAAATTAATATCCGCCCAAAGTAAGTCACCAACAGAAGACAACCATTTGAGAATTCCATGTTGTCGATTATGCTAACTTTCCGAACCTCTTTGTTGTACAACACTTAGATTGAAGTTTAGCGGACGTATACTTCTGGGACTATTGCGGTCATCCCAAAATAAAAATGTTTTTTGCAAGTTTCGCCTATACAACATCATGAGACAAGTAAAAATAATAGTTTAGTAGTAAAAATATATTAATTTAACAGGTTTTATTTATTCCTAAAGATCTCGAATAATTAAACTTATTAACAATTGAAAGATGAACTTGTAATCTTCCACATCCGCCTCGTTTTCGCCCAGTTCCTATACTTCGGCAATGGTTCGACATTCTGCTTTAAGGACAAGAGTCGTGCTCGTGCACAGGTTAAAGAGTGTCGGCTAGTCTTCCACACAACAATAAATTTTTCTCAATAATAAATTCAAATTTTCCAAGGAAACCCCAGACACATAAGGACCTGATACAGTTTCCCTTTCAATAACCATGAACACCGCCACAACATGCTTCTTTTCTTGCCACACAAACTTTTCTACAAATTTATTAGAAAAGTGGACTTATAACATACATATTCTCCTGGAATTATAGCATACATATTCTCCTGTACCGATCCCTTTTTGAAATAGGTACTGTAACGAATTGTGGTGGCCTGAGTAGGATGACCAACTTAGGGCTCCAAAATTAAAGCCATTTGTCACAAAAAAATATATTTTCAACTGTTCAGAACTTCGGGGAAAGTGGACGGTTTTGCCGGCTAAAGGCTCGCGGATTGGGGTGGGTTATTCCGAAGGTAAACAATTGCTAGTATGACCACTACAAAATGGAGACAGGAAAATTAAGGAAAATAATTTGAACTAAACCGAGACAAGGGACAAGGTTCGGTTCAACTTACCATTGACGACTGTGATTACACTTACCACCCTCACCTCTCCAACAAATGAATTAGTTTCTCATACTGAAATATTTAAGCGAAGTGAAGCAACAAAAGTACCGAAATGGGGTGAAAAGAGAAAAAAAAATGTGAATTCGATAGAATAATTGAATAATTTTAATTTTTAGAAAATCGAACGAAATAACAAAACAAAATAAATGCGTTACTATATAGAAATTAAATCTAGATGACGTCATAAATATGGACGATAAATAATGAAATTTAATAGATCACTATAAAAAAAATTCCGGATGTAAATAGACCACAATGAATTGTAAAGCTAACTTAATCTAGCAAATCTGATTAGTTATCCCCCACTCAAATCCTTAAAACTAACAAATTCTAATTCAACGACGATTGCACAAATGGCCTCAGATATAAGAGAATATTTAACAAGAAAAGAAAATCATATTCAACAAAACCCACAAATGTGGAATTAATTAATAAAAATAAATAAAATAAAATTATGAGGCAAAAAAAAACTTAACTAAAACTATAAACTAATATAATATAATATAACGAAAATTAAAAAAAAAAAATAAACCTTAGCTTGAAATCCACCATGGTAAGCTGTTCTCGAAGTATCCAATTAACAATTTATGTTCCTCTGCGAAGATTTTTCGGCTTAACTGTTGCTTTTGATGGTATTTTGTTTGTGACGTAGATTTGAATGTTCGTAGTTTTGTTATTTTTAACAATGTTATTTTTAATTGCGATGAATTATTCACTTTATTATTATTATTATTTATAATATTTTTTTATTAATCGGAAGTATTGGGTTACACTACCAATCGAATTATCAATAATATTCGAGGTCGGACTTTATGATTAACGTATAATTTGTTACATAAAATAACTACTCACAGTTTTTAATACACACACGCAGTCTATTAGAGTGATTTTTCGACTCACTCGGTACTTAATGTACAGTACACGATTTTTTGTCATCATTTAACTTTTATTTATTAATCAAGACCATCGAACTGATTATTATCAAAGCAATCTTAATAAATTAAGCATGCCTATTAAATAGCACTTTCAAATATGGGGTATAAAACATAAACGAAAAACTAACTTTTCATAGGATTTGTATGGGAGATAACATTACGTTTGATCAATAAAACATGAATTAAAAATAATGTAAAATTGATTTCTTTTCGCATACATCGATGACATATATAATAGGTTTCAACTCATTCGAATGATGTAATCAGTAGGCTTCTCGTTTTCTTCAAATTAATAAAGAAAATATAAGGGATTTTCGCTGTACAACAACAACCATTAAAAAATATGGGAAATTGATGACGTCATAATATCGTCATTTAAAACTAATTGTTAGAGAGAAATAGTAAATTAAAATTTATAAGCAAATAAGAAAGACAACAATGTGTTTTAAAAAAGGGAAATCAAATAGAAACGACAATATGAACTATGAAATCAAAAACAATGAAGAGTGCAAACATCGTAATTCAATGGTGATGATAAAGTAAACCGTATAATATCCGAAATAAAATCCGAACTAAAATCCGAAAATAAAATAGTTACCTATTTGCTATTTGTTTACTTTAATATAAAATAGTAGCCGTATGTAATTCATTATGGATGCACGTCGTTTTTGTCCCGATTTCAGAAATAATAAAAATCGTAAATATCTGAATCGTAATCTTATTCTTTATGGATTGATTAACGTTTTTATAATGTTTAAGTGGTTTATTAAATTTTATGAAACCATTCTTAAATTTTCAATTAGGCTTCCGTATCCTACTAGAAACAATTAAAGTATTAAAAAAATATTTGTTTATATACTTTTGTCTATGTGGAATGGTTGTTGAAAAAGTATGTATGTTCGATTTTCGGTTCTGAGTAGTTTTGTTCTTCTGTTTCAATATGATCATGCATGTATCAATATCTCCCAGATTCCAAAACGCATTGAATTTTGGTCCCGGTTTTGGTGTCTGTTGTAACAATTTGCTTTCATAATTTTGGATTTGTATCTCTCTCTCTAGCTGCACATCCCATGAAGGGATTTTGCTGCCCGCACTATGGTCCTCCATCCGTCTCGGTTCATCGCTCTTGTCCGCCAGTTTCGAGATCTTGTTCGACGTCGTCACGCCAGCGCAGTCGGGGTCTTCCTCTACGACGCACACCAGCTGGTTGTTGATGGAACACTTTATTGGTCATCCGTTGTTGTGGGGACCTTGTAACGTGGCCGACCCATCTAACTCGATTGGATTTGATGAATCCGATAATATCGCAACCTCCAAGAATTTGCTTTATCTCGTGGTTCATGCGAATCCGATATTCATTGTTCGCGACTTTAATAGGACCAAAGATTGAACGAATGACCTTCCTTTCGAAAGTTGATAACAATCCACAATCGTTAGTGGTCAAGGTCCAGCTCTCGCTTCCGAAAGCCAGCACAGGTCTTATGAGAGCTTCATAAAGTGCGAGCTTGCACGACTGCGATAGATTTAAATTGTATATTCATATATTTGTTAAATTGTATATTCATTTACGAGAATATTATTGTTCCTAAGATGTGGTCGTTTCTGTTTTCCGGATGTTCGAGGCCATATTATTTCTTACAATCAATCACTTATTATTTAAAAACATAATACTAAATTAAATTCACTTATAGCCTAATAACAAAATTTGTCACAATTTCTCGAATTATTCACACAGTACAACTATGAATTCTTTTATAAATTGAATTATGTTTATCGAACTTGATTGAACTATGTATTTATATTTTTTTACCAAGATATTCACACTATATAATCTTAATTATGTAATATGACAGTTATTTTGTTACTTCAGCACAAGAAAAAAAAGTCGAAAATGACTCTACGACTAAAAAAAATTCATAACGACTTGCGTAACATACACGAGACTCCATAATTTTATTTTTCTTGCTCTATGCGCATTCAAAAAATTTCCCTTAGATGAACGGGTTATCCCACCACAAAATTGGACCGATATACATATTTCCCCACATAAAATAATTTATAATTTTTAATATTTTTGGTTTAGTTTAGTTATATTTATAGGATTCAATGTTATTTTATAAAGTAGTTGTTTTTTCGTGTATCGTTTGTTTCAAGCAACAGTTTTCGCCACAATGTATATCATTTTGTATACACCCACATACATTTTCTTGTTATTTGTTAAATATTTCCGTTACAAATACTAAACAAGATCATCGAAAAAAGGGGTTATAAAAATTTTAAATATAAATTTATAAGAGCTCATCGTCAAATGAAACAGCGCTGAAAGTAATATAAGAGGAACGACGTATATCTACGATCATTTGCCGATCCGAACTACTGAGTCGGAAAATCTTCGATGTTTAAATCGACAATTATTTATTATATGCTCTGAAACAAGTCCAATGAGAATATATGAGTTGTACTGTACCACTGTACCACCAAAATGTTGTTCAAAACTATTGGTACAAATTGTTAAATCTGGCAGGAATTAGGTGGCAAAGACGACTAGCTTACCAGATCACGGTTATATTTTGGAGGTCAGATTATTACCACGTTATCACTATATGGTTCATTGCTTATGCATGTATATTGCTTACATATTCGTTCACACTAATTGAATGTTGGAATCGGATACGCAACGTGGCATATATAACGCCGAATAGTTACGAAATTTGTTGAATGGCAGTACACAGATAAATAGAAAATTCAATTGAAATCATTTAAAAATGCATTGCAATGAATGATGCTCGAGGATGATGATAAATAACCATCTACAGTGATTCGAAAATAACGGAGTGTCCAATGGGAAGCGATTGCTTCGAGCTTTTGTATTCGACGCGTACATAACACACATGAACCGAAGAAAATGAATGTTTGGCACTTTTGGTGAAAGAATAGCTTACAACATTAAGAGACGTCTTGGCTTATCACACATACGTGGGACAAATACGCAAGCATTTAACGTTCAGTGCTTGTATACTTTTGAAAACATTGTTGCTATACTTTAAACAAGTTATAATTCCCCAACTGAATGAGATACCAAATCAACCCGTTTGGTAGTATAAAATTCATAACTTATTGAAGAGCTGCTATCGAAACGGCCACTATCTGAGTTTTTCATCATTTATCTATCACTGATGAAAATATCACCGCGCGCAATAATCACCGCAAAGAAAAAATTATTTTGGTAAATCAATAAGAAAATCTTTACTCTGTAATTTTTCTTAAGAATAAAATATTTTTAAATTGCATACAAGTATTATGTCTTTTCGGTGGCCGCTATGGTGTTCGAACGAAGTTACAAAATCAAGTACAAACTGTAAATGAAAAGAACATGAATATCTATAGAACAATGTTTTTTTAATTTTTTAATCACGTATTTATACATATGTGTGATTCAAAAACATTATCACTCGCATGCTTTCACAACCACATTGTAGTGGTGACTCAGTGTGACTGACTGAATGCCGTTATTTATAAATAATAAAAATAAAAAAATCCTGTACAAAAATCAGTGTTTTTGTTTCCATGGCAATCGTGTTTTTAGAAAGAGAATGGAAAGAGACCATATTATGATTTGAAATGATGACGCCATACAACAACAACATTAATAAAAGCTCATTATTTATTTATTTCCCAAGTCAATTTTCACACAGTTTAAAGGGTTTTCTTGAATTTATTTTTGAAATGATTAAAGTTTGAACTTTTCTGCATTTACCCGTACAAAAATATTATAAAAGCTTATGGTTTAAGTATACTTAAAAATAAAAAGAAAATTAGTCGTTTTCCATACATTCCTATAGGAAACTAACATTTATTATATCCCATATTTTAAGTTTAGTAAAAAAAAGCTCGAATAGGGAGGCTCTATTTATCTAGTCGGCTTTGTTATTATCCATGTGTCGTTTCACTGTAATCAAATACTTTTATGCCCCGGTAATTTGATTTTCGCGCACTACGTCGTAATTTTATAACCTCGGTCGATAATTAATTTCTTAGACGAACACGAGCAAGTCACACACTTAATTTATTTCGATTTTTATATAATTTTGACTGAGTTTTAATTATTTAATTAATTTAATATTATTTTTATGTAGACTACACATAGTTTTGTTTATTATGATATTATAAGTGCACAGCTTTTATACACTAAATGTCCAGCAAGGCGAAGTTTAACTTAACGGATTGCACTTTAATATGTAGGTTCAGGTCCGTTTCATTTTTTTAACATCACCAAAATATTTTGGTACACACTATACCACGTTTGATACCGAGATATACTAAATCGAATTACTTATTACTATAAACGCGTCGAATGCGTTAAATAATTTATTAGTTTAGTTTTTTTTCGACTTTACACAATTTTCACTCGAATTCACAAAATAAGAATTTGATTAGTATATTTTTTCCCCGCGTGTCGAGATGACTTCTCTAATTAATTTTTATTAACTGACTGTCCCGTGCATCCAAAAATTTTGACTTTTATACCATACCATTTGAACCGGTTCGTTATTGGAAAACAATAAACAAAATGCTTTCCCCAAGTTTTATGTAGGTGTAAGGGTAATGCAGGGGTGTTACACCATGGAACGACGTATTCGTTACAGTACCCCTCTACTTTCTTCTATTTTTCCGATAACTGAATACACATTGATGCTTATGTGAAGGCCGCCTCGGCTTCGAATTCCAATCTGGTACTCATATTACCAAGAACATCAATCAACATCTGTTAAAAGGTACCTTTATTCTATCTATTACATATATCTCATACGGGTTACCCACGAAATCCATTATGTCACGATCCTTTTTGACAAAATCCATTTTGACAAAATCCGTTTTTGACATAATCATCTTTTGACAAAATCCATCCTTTTCAAAATCCATTTATGATAAAATCCATTTTTGAAAAAAAACTAAAAAAATATTGACGCACTATTATGACTATAATCGCACAAAAGTTTGCTTAAAACTAATACACAAAATTGTTTTTCATTGAAAATTTTGTTTTGTTTAGAAAAATTACCATTTTTTTGAAAACAAAGAGAGTGCATCATTTTAGATGTGACATGTTTTTATGCGGACATTTTGTTTTTTGTTACTATATGATTATAAATTGAAATTTTTTTATTTGTTTTGTTTTAATTGTTGAAATTAACAGTTAATACTGAAGCTTATAATAAATGTAAATTAAAAATAGATATTTATAATTGTTTTTTGGATATTTACTTTAAAAAAAATAAAAATGGCTTGCATCATTTTGGCTGTAACCCACTGTAGTTTAAATACAGTGTGTTGCATAACTATATAACCACTCGTTTTTTTGATTTTTTAAAATAACGGATTTAAAAATTTCCAAACTATTAACGCAAAAAGTTCGGTAAGGATGAAATATATAAAATACTAAAAAACCGTTACAATATTCAATCGTTTTAAACAAAAATAATAAATATTTGAATTTGCCTTGTTGCATAACTATATAACCAGTAGGCCTTTTGATGGTTTTTTCTCGCTCAGTTTTATGAATTATAAAAATTTTAGTATTAGTTCATCTTGATACTTACAACTACAGTCTTAGAAAAATAATGTCACGTGGAAAATATCTATCGGACGAAGAAAAAGTCAAAATTCTGGCACTTTCCGAAGAAGGTTTTTCGTTAAGACGAATCGGGTAAAAATTAAACCGCAGCCATGTTACCGTTGGCATTTTTTTAAGAGATCCAGTTAATTTCGGGACAAAAAAAAAAGCGGAGGGCCAAAAAAAGATGAGTTTACGCGAAACTCGTGGGTTGATTAAAGCCGCGAGCAATACTTTCAAAAGCCTTAAGCTCCTGAAAAGCGACCTTAAATTAAATGTGTGTTGGAACACAATCTGTCGGTGTTTCATAGGTGCTGAACATCTGAAACACAGTAAACCGATATCAGCGCCTAAGTTATTGCCACGGTTAGGTCAGTTACTGTTCGGTCAAACAAAAGTCGCGACTGATCAAAAGTAATTAAAAAAATAATTGTTTCGTTGTTATGAAAACTATGCGATTTTATTAAAACTAACCCATTAATCAATTACAAGTGATTTTTTCCGATGAAAAAAAATTTAATCTTGATGGTCCGGACGGCATTCAGTACTATTGGAGAGATATGAGAAAAGAGCCAAAATACTTTTCTAAACGAAATTTTGGTGGTGGTAGTTTAATGGTATGGGGTGCTTTCCGGTCAGCGGGAACCCTTACTTTAGCATTTCCATCCACCAAAATGAATAGCTTAGAGTACATTGGCGTGTTAGAAAATCATCTATTACCTTTCTTGTACATAAACTAAGATGAAAACTAGATTTTCCAACATGATAATGCTCCAGTACATACGAGTCGGAGTACAAAATCACGGTTTGAAACGCACTACATACCAGTATTAGATTGGCCCGCTTGTTCGCTAGACAAAAATCTGATCGAAAATCTTTGGGGAATATTTGTTAGAAAAATTTACGAAGGTAACCGGCAATTT
Organism: Nephrotoma appendiculata; assembly: GCA_947310385.1. Lineage (NCBI taxonomy): Eukaryota > Metazoa > Arthropoda > Insecta > Diptera > Tipulidae > Nephrotoma > Nephrotoma appendiculata. Next base: position 146,007,108 of record OX371223.1, read on the forward strand.
GCCACTGTAGAAGAATTAAAAGTAGCTATTCAACATGCCTGGGAGGAAATATCACCCGAAATTATCCATTCGTTGGTTAGAAGTATGCCGAATAGAATTTTAACTATAGCGGAAAACAAAGGTGGACCAACGAAATATTAACATTCTTGTTTTTATTTATTTTTATTAATTTTTTATTGAGTTAAAGTTATTGAAATAAAAGTGGTTATATAGTTATGCAACAAGGCAAATTCAAATATTTATTATTTTTACTTAAAACGATTGAATATTGTAACGGTTTTTTTTTTGTATTTTATATATTTCATCCTTAAGCAACTTTTTGCATTAAAAGTTTTGAAATTTTTAAATCCGTTATTTTAAAAAATCAAAAAAACGAGTGGTTATATAGTTATGCAACACACTGTATATTCTAGTAGGCTGTGATAGCAATAAAGAGAAAATAATTGATAATTGAAACCGAAGTCAAATTAATTCTAGCTGAAAGACTTCGATAAAATATCACAAAACGTGATGCTAGAACATCCCAGCACTGGAGTTAAAACAATTAATGCACTATTAGCGTTGGCTTTGGAATATGAGGCGACTTGAGCAAGTTTAGCTACTGATAGTTGGGACAACTCACACAAAGGTATGTGTTGGAGTCACAACAGTCAAGTGTTGAGCCAGGTGCCATCCAGTGTTGTGCAATTGTATGTAAAAAACTGTTTTATACGTTTTTTACGTAAAAAATGGTAATATACTTAATTTACTGTATAAAACGTATAATATTGTATAAAATCAAACGCGTATTTAAAAACCTTAGTAAAGCCGCAAACCTTAATATACGAAACGTAAATTTGTATCATATTAATACATTTAATTTTATTCGATAAAAACTATATTAATAAAAGATGCTAAGTTAAATTAATATAAAATACGACATAAGCATAACTACAGAAGTCGTTATCCAAATATACACTTCGCAAATGCAATTACTGCGAGGAACACTGCGTAAAATATTCGTAACTAATTCAAAAACATCAATTCTTACGTGTATGAAAAAAAATTGGATATATGATGTAAAATGAGAAATGGATTTGAAATTTTTGAATTTATTTATATTTCTTCTAATTTATTAATTATAATTAAAAGTAAAATATTTGTAGAAAAATATAAATAAAATTATTTTTTTTTCGAAGAAAATATGGTTTGTTTCTCAGCTACTAACTTATTTTTTAGAATAGAAAAACAAAATCCACAACACTATGGGATTGAAGTGTAAAACGATTAATCATCGAACTCATTCAATATTAATGCTATAACATTTTAATGTTATCTGTTACAAAAATTGTTTAGATGATTACGAGAAATCATTACCATCTTTCGACAAGATTATTTAACTTGACACAGACAGAGACATCTGTAGTGCAATTTGTTCTCTATCGATTATTACTTAGACTGTGTACCTGAGAGCGATTTTTTCGACTAAATTGCCGACTAAACTAAATTAATGACAGATTCATGTCATTCATTCAAAGGTGGCACTAGTATCTTTTAAATATGCTGTGCCTCCGATTGTAAACTAATGCTGTGTGCCTTAATCGACTAAACTAACTAAACTAAACAAAAATACGAAGATTCTGCTATTGACCACTAGTTGGCAGCCGAAAAGTTAATTTACGAGGTAACTTTTCAGTGACATTTCATTATACTGCGAGAAGCAAAAAGCTAAGCAAGCTAAAAGAGAGAGGAACGTCACTATTCAATTCGATGTAAGTTGTATCTTATTTATTTCGAACTATTTTATATTAATTTCTTTTTCGATTTAGGGACACAAGATGAGGCCGAGAAATTTATTGCAGCACGCATTAAATTGGAGTATTTATTTAACGGCAGATTTTTCGATCTAAAATCAAGTAAATTGTATAGTGAATAAATATGAAGCATTTATTTACAAAAATTGTGTACAAATTTGATTACAGAAAAGTTGGAGGTAGATGATTGGCGCAAACTAAAAAAATGGTCGAATTTAATGGATAGATACAAGTTAATTTACATTACAATTTATAATGAGTATTTCAAAAAAAGTCTTGTCAGACCACTATTGAACCACATAAAGGGTTGCGGACAGAGGAAGTAGGAGCACGAGTGGCTACGTGGCCCTATTTCGAACTCATGCACCAATACTCTTCCGAAAGGCATAATTTTAATCCAACATTGGTTGTGGACACGGGGACCGAGGAAAATCTACCATCAATATCAGGCTCAACGTTAAATGATATTACTCCATCTACGCATAGTACGCCTTGTAAACGTAAATGCTGTGAAGTAGATGCAGATGAGAGGAAACAATTATAATTAATGAAAAAACTACCAAGCTTTATATTAAATATATATGTCATCTTTGGTTGTGCTCTCCAGCGACAATATCGACGACAGCGATTAAATTCACTCTTGTCTGTAATTCAACCATAAATTAAATAATTTTTACTGAAATTTTGAGATATCTAGATGAATGTGCTGTAATGAATTATATCTATGTTTTATGCACAGTACATAAGTATACAACACCTATGTATATAAGTGATATCTATAAGGAACTTTAATGAATTATACAATATAAAATAAAGATTGAATTGTTATTAAGATTAGATTTTTTATTTCAAATTTAAATAACATAATAAGAATTTAAATAAATTTCATAAATTTACTGGTTCAAGTGCACTAATATCACTAATATCAATGTAGTCATATGAATTTTCAAATGCTTGAGAGAGCGGAATAAAACAATACAAAAAATTGTGTATTTAAATATAAAATAAGGTTTTAAATTAGCAATAAAAAATTTATTATGAATTATTTTGAAGTGTGAAGCTTCTTTCACATCCCGTGTGGACCGGGTGATTGTATTTAGTTTAGTGTTTCTTAAGGCACACATAATGACTTTTGTAGTAGTGCCACCTATTATCATATTATATGAACTAACCGTTCTAGTTTTAGTTTAGTTAGTTTAGTCGATTAAGGCACACAACATAAATTGTAAATTAAACTAAATTATGACTTTTCATACGTCATATTGTTTTCAACAATACCGATTTCTTATTATTTAAAATCAAGAAAATAGCCAAAATAAAACAAATATGGATATGGAAATCGCATTATTCATGAGTGTGATTATAAATTACAACCGAAATTTAAGAATGAGATATTTCCTTTTAAACATTTTTACTCGTATGTATTCGATAAAAAAATAATAAAAACAAGAAATGAAAATGACAACTAAATAGTCAAGCAACCTCAGCAGGAGTCTAAATGATTGAAACTGGTGGGTAATAGCATAACTAGTCATTAATTTAGTTTAGTCGGCAATTTAGTCGAAAAAATCGCTCTCAGGCACACAGTCTTAAAATAAGAATTACATCGGTTAAAATAAACAACTTCATACTGCTCTAATATTGTAGCAAAACGAAATAAAAAAATTGTTGCGCTATGTGACGTGAGCAGAAAAAATCCAAAAATTTAGGTGTCATTTGTTATTGTCAAATGTCAACACAAAAAAATAAAAATAAAAATCGAAATCGAAATAGTAATATCGATTAATATTACGGAGTTTTCAGATAGGTTTGCACGAATTACTTTAAGACAGCTATCGTAGTTAATCCCTAAGAGTCTGTTTGATAAAAATTTTCTAGGTTTGACTAGGAAGGGACAAGTTTCGAATATGATCGAAGATTTAATAATCTCAGTGCAAAGTTGGATAAGTTTGGGTGGCTTATCGCTGCAATGCTCCAAAAATCTTGTGGATTTCTTATTTCTTTTGAGCATAAAGTATGGGATATTCCACTTTCGTTTTTGTAAATGAGCCAATCCTCATTTCCTTGGCCATTTAAATTTGTTAAAACTGATTGATTTTATCCATTTGACTATCAATTAAAAGGTCGTTATCGTAATAAGGATGCACATAATAAGCTGGCGTTTTTCGAAAAATATTTGTAGTTTATCTCTAAATCTTACCTGCACGTTAAATGATAGCAACATAAAACCAGCATTCGCTATAGTAGTTTTTCCACGGTGGGAAGTGTTTATAAGATTACATATGGAATCAAACAATTCTTTTGAGTTTTGTACGCTTTCGATAAAATCTTTATCAAAAATAAATTTTGATATATTTGCCATAACTATTTTGGTGTCTGACAAATTTAATTGGCCACGGAAATTTGAGGATTGAGGATTGGCACATTTACAAAAACAAAGTGGAATTTTCCAAACTTTATACTCAAAAGATTCCAGACATTTTTTGGAGCACTGCAGTGAAGCCACCCAAACGTATCCAACTTAGCACTGAAATTATTAAATCTTCCAGCATCGACAGCGCAGATTGAACGGATATTTTCAAATCGGGGTCAAATTCCTTGCCTAATTCGAAATAGCCTGACATTTAATAGGTCTAAAAAATTAATTCATATTTATTAATATTGTTCTTTAAATAATAAAGAAATTCTAATTCGATTTGTTGATAGTGATGATAATGAAGGTTTGCGATATACAAAATTTCATTAATGTTACTTTTAAAAGTAAAACTGAATTTATAATAAATAAATAAATAATTTTTTTGAAATACAACATATTTGTTTTTTATTAATAATTATTAATTATTATAAGCATAAGCAAACAAAATATTTATTTTTCAGTCAAAATTCTACTTAGTTAAGAAAATTAAAATATTCGAGCCAAAGAGCCATTGGTATAGTTTTATTTGACTTGTAATTTAATAAATAATAGAAAACTCACTCGAAAACGGTTAGTAAAATTTTAATATCTCGAGCCAAATTTTGATTTGCCGTATTCGTATAGCTAAGGCTAAGATGAGCGATACATCGAACAGCATAGTTTTGAACTCCAACTCATTCATACGAAATATCGTTTTCAAGCAAATTTGCAGTGCACTATCCTTGATTCCTTGGCCGTAATCAAATCTTCTAGTTTTGAAGCTGGTGTATTTGGAGCTGGTGGATATAATTATATTATTTTGATATAATATAATATTTAAATTTTTATATACCTGATTTTATTTTTCGATTTTTATTTTTGTTTTTTTGTGTTGACATTTGACAATTTTTTGATTTATTCTCCTCACGTCACATAACGCAACAATTTTTTTATTTCGTTTTGCTACAATATTGAGCAGTATGAAGTTGTTTATTTTAACCGATGTAATTCTTATTTTAAGTAATAATCGATAGAGAACAAATTGCACTACAGATGTCTCTGTCTGTGTCAAGTTTAATAATCTTGTCGAAAGATGGTAATGAAAGATGGTAATCATCTAAACAATTTTTGTAACAGATAACATTAAAATGTTATAGCATTAATATTGAATGAGTTCGATGATTAATCGTTTTACACTTCAATCCCATAGTGTTGTGGATTTTGTTTTTCTATTCTAAAAAATAAGTTAGTAGCTGAGAAACAAACCATAGTTTCTTTGAAAAAAAAATAATAATTTTATTTATATTTTTCTACAAATATTTTAATTTTATTTATAATTAATAAAATATAATATAATTATAATTATATAATTATAAATAAATTCAATTCAATTCAATTATTTAAAGTTCAATTCTCATTTTACATCATAACTATATCCAATTTTCTTTATATAGAAATATGTAAGAATTGAGATTATAAACTATAAGTAATTTTGAATTAGTTAAATAGTTTTTGTATTTTACATTTTGTAAAAAATTGTTATATGTAAAATACGTATTTTACATGTAAAAAACCGAGTATATTACGTAACGTAAAAAACAGGCACAACACTGGTGACATCAAAAATGAAAGACGATACTTCTGATGCGAGAAATAAGGTAACTACATCCATGATTATACGCAATAATGGATTATTCGTTTTGCAAGTCAGCCTGATTCCCTATAGCGAGAGAAAATGATAACTAGCAGAATGAACATAAAGTGGGAATACGAAAAACCACAAAGGGTTCAAGAAACAACCAGAGGCAAAGGCTTAGTTTGAGATCGGATAGTGAAGGACTGCGTGAAACGAGTGTATGGCGAGAGAAAACGAGGTACGAGTTGGCTTATCAAGAAGAGCAAAAATAAGAAGGATTAGCTCAGTACAAGATTATAATAAGCTTTATGAAGGTGAGTCCGGCAGTGGAGATGATCGCCGCGACAAAAACCGAGGAATGCTGAAACGTGACGAGCCAGAGAAATTATCAGGGAAAGGATGAGCCGGGAGAGAAGAGCAGCCAGATTCAGGAGTCCAATTAATGGATTAGTCAGATAGTAAGCGACAGTAGCTATAACGTAGAAGACGTACGCTACAGAATCCATAAAGATCAAATCATAGGAGCGAACAACATGTCGAACTCCAAATATAAATCAGAAACGTAGAGAAATCAACATGGCAGATATAACGATTTTCGACGGTCACACCTATATGAAGTTGGCCCAAAATTCTAGTCCAAAAAACGGCGGTTTTAAAAGCTGGCAACACAAATGCAAGCGTCGTGAAAAAAAGAAACTATCGTGATAGAAAATATTAAGATGACGACAAAAATGATAAATCTTTAAAAAGGTTGTTGTGGTTCCTTATGTATATGAAGTTGGACCAAAAATGTTAACACCAAAACTATTAGGGTTCTGTAAAATATACGAACATTTGCTGCATCAAGTATCTGCCAAAAATTTTGTATTTTCGATATGTTAAATCAAAACTTATTCTGTTACCACTGCAAAACCCCCATATTTTAATGTCAGCCCAAAAATAAATATGTCGTAAAACTATCAAACCTGCATGATAGATAAATCAATTCTATCAAATCAAAAATTAACGAAATAAATAATATACATTTCAGTTCCGTAGCAGTTTTTTTGCTACTTAACTTCTGACTATATTTAGAATTTATGTGCATTATGTGCATATATCGGTGCATTAAACGAACTAATCATTTGTGGGGGGAGGAGATGGGTCGGCGGTTTAAGGGGCTCGCCTTGTCATTATTGAGATGATAGAACCATTCAATGTTAGGTAATAATAATAGGTAATCCAAGCGACAAAGGACACCGCCGGTGTCCATATATAGCAACTTTGAGACCACACTGTATATCTTAATGGAAGTTAAGATTTTGGGTATTGGTAATCGGTCTCACTATGATTTTCGAGTAGTTCTGGTCTCAACCTTTGCCGATGCAAAGCTTTAGCACGATATAATTGGTATCTCATGGCGAGAATGGCCCACATATAGCCACTTTGAGACCACACTGTATATCTTAATGGAAGTTAAGATTTTGGGTATTGGTAATCGGTTTCACTATGATTTTCGAGTAGTTCTGGTCTCAACCTTTGCTGATGCAAAGCTTTATCACGATATAATTGTTATCTCAAGCCGAGAATGGCCAATGTATAACCACTTTGAGAACACACTGTATATCTTAATGGAAGTTGAGATGTTGGGTATTGGTCATCGGTCTCACTATGATTTTCAAGTAGTTCTGGTCTCAACCTTTGCCGGTGCAAAGTTTTAGGAGGATGTAATTGTTATCTCATGGCGAGAATGAGAAAAAATTCTCGACTTACATTAATTAATTTCGGCTTACTTCAAAAATCTATAACGAAAAATATTTTTGTATTTTGGGCTGACATCATTAAAATGTTGTGACATACGATTTTTTTTGGGCTGACAGTTCTTACGTAACAGAAATTATAGTTTTCGTGTTGCCGCTGATTTTTTTTGGGTTGACATTTGGGCTCACTTCACATACATGATGTTACTTAGTATTGTTGTGCAATTTCAGTAGACAAGCAAATCTCAAGAAGCAGAAACAATTGGAAAGGGCCATACAACTTTGTTGCGAGGATCAGTGATGGAGTTAATCAAGTATAGGGCAGCTTTGGAGATTCACGGAAAGCGGTCAAGCACAATAAACCGAAGCGATACGACATGAGATGTGTCTGTTCAGGACGAAAAATTTTAATTTTATTCAATTTTACAGTAGTATAACACTGGCGGCCGAGAGGTTAAGGTGGACACCTATAAGTGTTATTAACCCAAATGTCTTAGTACGAGTTCAACCCGAGATAGTAATTTAATTGAGCGCACAGTAATCTTGAAAAGTTGGAGGTCTTAATTAAATTTTTTGAATGGCATATTCCATGTGGGGAGGAATAGGGAAATAATGAAAGTATGTAATTGCAAACGCTGCGATACTCATCAAGATAAATACTGAAATCTAACAGCTGCGATGATTAACATCAAAACAGAAAAAAGAAATTGATGGAATTGAATATTCGAGCATTGAGCGTTTCTATTTTAACCATTGAACAATGCGAAAAGTTTGAGTGAATCACTATTTTCACTAAAGTGAAATAGTGGACAGTGCGTAATAGTAGCAGTTGATCTGAATATAAAAAACGAACACAAATCAAATATGATCGAAATCAAGGCCCAATACGGCCCTTAATTCGATACTCCATGTTCGAACATAATTGAAAACAATATTGTTGTTGTTTGTAGAACTGAATTATATTACGACAACAAAATTATCAGATGCTTTGTAAAAATGTCCGTAATCGATTTTATGTTTACGATAAAACTTTGTTGCAATTTTCACATTTTGCAACCCTCAAAAACAAAATGTAATAATTTCAAAAGCATCTATACCCACATAGAGTAAATTTTCAATCAACAACAATTACAAAAAACTATGTAACGGTGCGTTCGCACACGTAACAATGAAATGTATTTGCCTGTGTTCATAAAATATACAACACGAGTATGAGGTATACTGTACAATGACGCGATTGATTAAACCCCTAAATGATAGCTAGACATTATATCCAACGATCGCACAATTCTCTATGTTGCCGACAGTAATTCGATCGATACCAACAGATGGCAATCCAGTTGGATGTTATCAAATGATTTGCAATGTTTTTATTTTGGAACCCCCTGTGAGGTGTGTCAATAGTCCCGCATAAAATTTGGCGGAAAACAAAAAAAAAAAAAAAATATAAAAGGGCGATTAGCAGTGAAACAGGAGTTGTTGAATTTTAAGTTTTGTGCGAGTCACATTAAAAATTTTTGAGTATTGTGAGACAAAAATATTGGAAATATATAGAATAATTGTATAGTACATACATTAAGTTAATAAATTAAATTTCATTTTTTTTGTGTAAATCTAATATATAATATTTAATAAGTTGAAAAAAAAAATATAAAAAAAAAGTTAAGAATTTCATGCAAAAGAAAAATATTTATCAAGAAAACAATAAAAAATTAGTAGAAATCCATAAAAGTGTAAGTTCGTTAAATAAAACGTTACCAAAATACACTGGACTAAACTGTGAAAAGTGATAAATTCTAGATTGTATGTAACGACAAATTTCTGAGCCATACGTATAAGAATTTGTGAAACGTATGTGCAAGAAAAAATATCTGAATTTCTGCATAGTGGAAGTGAATTAAATAATAAAAAAATAAACTGAAAAAAAAATAAACTGAATATCGTACCGATCATAATTATAAAATTTCGGTGCTTGTGTGATTCATAATAAATAGAACAATAACCATAGAAAAATTATTAATTTTTATTGATGAATCGATGCACAATGATTTTACAGTGTTTAAGCTAATTTGTGTTACACTCTTGTTATGTAGTGCGTATACTAAATATCTGTATGGGACTCTTAGTACGTACGAATATAGACGTATATATATATATATATATATACCGTGTCTAAAGAAATTTTGTGAATCAGTGATTGAACTAATATAAAATTAGGAAAAAAAAAGTATGCATACTCTACCGTAATAGTCAGGAACAACTATACACCAAGCTGTAAATCCGGATTTAGCCGCTACAACGGGGAAGTCAAATTTTATATTCATATTATTTTAATATTTAAAACTATTAAACATCAAATTAAAAAAAAAAAAAAAATTAAAATGAAAACTCCAAACATAAGACATTCAAAAATAATAAAGAGTAATTAATTAATACTAGGTTAATCTTAAGTAATTAATCTTATTTTTTTTTCTCAATTTTTTTTATATACCAATTATTTCCTTTTATTTTTTAAGCCAATGATTTCAAATACTATTTCCTAATTAAATTTTTCCTTGTATTTTATTATCGGGGTTGAATAATAAAGCAAATACAATTCTTTTAGTCGATTTGAAATCGTTTGCGTGGGAAATAAAAAATTATAAAAAATTTATGAATTAAATAGTTAACACTAATCTTACTAACGTTATTTACAATATTTATCTCTTGCATTTCCTAAAAAAAATTGTTTTTCGCAACGGATAAATAAACACTTTTAACATTACTCAAAATTCATATTGTTTTTCTTCTATTGGGGTTCTTTTTTCGAATATTTGTGCGGGTTATTATGGGGTCAAAAATGTGCAATAATTTCATGAGTTTTTTTTGATTAAGTGAAGTGAATTTAGATATGTGGAACTAATTGAACGAGCATGATGGGGATGGATTAGGGTAAGTATCCGGTCATAGATAGGTAGGTAATTGGCATCGTTCCCTTCCCCGCGGTTACTCTTGGCTCACATATACTCTTCAAATCCCACGCCCAAAACCCTGATGCTTAGCCGGCAACGACCGCTGAAGAGTCCCTGTGTGAACCCAAATTTCTATAGCATTTGTGTGACTTGGAGAATGAATTTCGGGTAAATTTTGTTCTCGTTCCGTTTTCATTATAGATGGTTTTTTTGTTGTTGTTGTTGATTAATTACTTTCTTTTTTTTTTTTTTAAATTTTGTTCGCGTACATTCTCCAGGTCAAACAAATTGTTACAGTGGCGCCCAAACAAATATGGCTTTCCCTTATAAAATCATTTCCTTTTTCCGGTATCCATCTTTCTTCCTTCCGATTTTTAGCTTATGTTTTTTTTTTCCTAATATCCAAAATGGATAAAATTTTATAATTTTTTTTGTTGGTATTTTTTCTTTTGTTGAATTAGGAATCGAACATAGTTTTGTATAAAAATTTATTCATTTTTTTTTCCCCCTCTATCTTCCATAATACATGGTGTTTCTGATCAACTCGAATCTACCTAATACTACATTTTGTATAGATTTTGGTTACAAATTTTGGTTGGTCATAATACACTATAATAATTGTTTTACATCATCTGACTTGATTTCCTCTCCGGAGTTTGATTGCTTGACTCAGTTGATGTCAAACCTGTTCGTGTAAGTACAGTTTAGCAAATTCGAGTACTTCCGGTTTTGTACTGTTTGATTTGTTGAATTGCTGAATTGTAATTTAAATTATCATTGTCCATTTCCTTCTCTTCCTTTCCCTAAGATGCCAATTACCTACTATAAATAAATTCGCAAATGCTAAATAACGTTTCTAATGACAAAAAAAATACTGCTCTAATTCATCCTCACCTGCGTCTTATTAATTTCATCTCATTAATATCATTTCGGCTCATTTATTAATTTTGTTTGAGTTGCACATATTTTGTACTTTATTTATCATTAATCATTACTTATTAATATTCAGTCATAATAAAAATTGTGTTTAAATTTTAACGAATTCGCAAATTAAATTATTTGTTTGCTACACTGCTTTTCGTGAAAGTTTATATTTTTTTTATTTTTATATCTTAGTTTTGGATTTTTTTTTATTTTATTCTTATTGTTGGGAAATAAGAAACAGGAAGGACTTGCAAATCATTTATCATTCTCAGATATTTAACTCAATATTTGTGGTTATATAAATTAGTTTTATTATTATTTTTTTTTGGGTGCTAACCATTCGCATCAAATCCAAATTTACATTTTTGTTCTATATGAACACAAAATTTTATACATTCACATATATAGGTATTATATGAGTATTACATATATAATATCTAATTGCATATAAATACAAAATTTTTTTTTTATTTAGCGTTCCGTTTCAATATGATAGTTCGTGAATCGGATACATCTTGAGTTTGTTTGTTAACACATCATATCACTAGCATCGTAAAAGTTATTTTAATTTTTTTAAGAATTTTTTTTATATAAACAAAATGGACATATTATCATTAAAGGCGGATGAACTTGAAGTTGAATACGAGATTCGCGGAATTGATCCCGATACACCCGAGGCAACGAATCATCTGCTAGACCTAATAGCTTCTGAGAAACTCGGTACGGTAACCGTTCCGCAGCGAATGCATTCAAAAGCATCGAAACGACCTGATACTGAGATTGAAACCTGCAGTACAAAATTAATTAAATTACAAAGCGACGTTTCTAATTTGAAAGACCTACCGGACGAGACAAGAAATACAACGGCCTGTTACATTGCCTCCCGTTTGTTACATGTTTTGCGGAGGTTAGAACGCGCCTCTCAATCACGCACTTACCGAGACCAAGCGCTTCAAGTGAAAACCTCCTGTGAAGGCCTATTGTCCTCAATCAATATTTACTTAGATGATGGAGAAAAATTAAATGAATCCCTTGAGGCAGCTAGTCAAGTAACCATCACTCAGGTTACGTCCGAAAATTTAAGCGCGCTTCCGAATGACCCTTCTTCGTCTAAAGCCAGTGAGACACCTAATACAATTCCGACTGCAGATTTGAAGTCTACGTCTAATAACTTTGACAATAATCAAACTGAGACTGATGGTAGAAAGCTTTCAGATAATCAAAATTTATTTATGACAACTATGATGGCACAATTGAATCAACTATCTTCACAGTTGACATTGATAACGAAAAGGCAGAATGATTTTCAAACTCAACTAGATAATCGTATACATACGCCTTCAATTCCGGTTAGATCAGTTGCATATCCTCCTCCCGCCCCATCTGTTGCTGGAATAACATCTGCCGCTGGATTTGTCAATCAGCCAACCCCATCACATGTGCGATTTGTAGAGTCTTCTCTTCCAAATCCCACACCAAGTCAAACTTATTCCGCTACTGCTTCCAGCTTTCCATTGGTTAATAATACCATTCATCCGAATCAACATTTCGTAAATACTGGTACAGCTTGGAATCACAGCGAGCCAACGCAACCACATAATATGTCATTTAATGCCCCATTCACCAATGATCCCACCAATCAGGTAAGGAATTCAACATCATCACCGGTGTATGGTACCACAACAAGCAATCATAATCATTCTGGAATGAAGCAACTTTCTCAAAGTGGTATTTCCTATAACGGGGATCCTACTGGTATAACCGTACAAATGTTTTTCTTTCAGTTAGAGTCAGTGGCTTCCTCTATGAATTTAAGACCAGAAACCTTGTTGGTGGAAATGTATTCGGTGCTAAAAGGGGTCGCTTTACATTGGTACTGGACTTATCGGAAGCACAATCCTTTCGCGTCCTGGGTCGACCTCAAGCGGGATTTTATCGAGCGATTTAAAGACCGACGCACTGAGTATGAAATCCGGAGAATGGTGGAATCACGCAAGCAACAGTATAAGGAAAGTTTTATGGAATTTTATCACAGCGTTTGGAGCTTAACCTTGCAGTGTCAGACGCCTTATAGCGACGCTGAGCTCATTCAATTACTAATGACCAATATGATTCCTGCATTGCAATATCAATTAACGGACCGACATTTTTCAAATATCAATGATCTGATTAAGAGCTGTGTGGCATGGGAAGATACATTTAAGAGGCTGCGTATTCAACCGGACAGTATTGCCAGTCATAAACGTGCGATTCATGCATTTAATGTTTACCAAGAGGATAATGGTTCTGTCAGAGAAGAACGGCGTGAATCGACCGTTACGGAAAATAATGCGCCCTATTCATTAGCTGCATTTAATAATAATTCGAATGCTGCGGGGACCTCCCAACGTCTCGCAGGAACCTCACAACAAAACCTCAACCATATGTCAAATACTACCCGTTCTCACTCGTCAAATAAGGCAGATTACGTAATCTGTTTCAATTGCGATGACATCGGTCATATGTTTATGGACTGTCCGATACCTCCGACTGGGTTGTTTTGTTATCGGTGTGGTCTAAAAGGAACCATTTCCTCAAGATGCTCGAGATGCTCGGAAAACTCAATGAGGGCACCGTGGAGAACTGGGAACCACAGTACCCCAAAATACATTCAGCCCAGCACGCCTCGGCAAGATACTCCTCCAATTACCCAATCAACTTCAACATCGGCAAATCCGTCGAAATAGACTCCGTCACTGCTTCCGAAGAATTTTCCGCCAATAATTCCGAGACCACAAACACTTCCAACTCTGTTCGTCTCAATGACCTTACTATCACAAATCCTAGCTTCAATTATAGCACATGTAGCCCATTCGAGGTCTCATCCAAAATATTGAACTCACGGGATCCTGATACAACCAAAGCTCCCACTGATGGAAATTTGCTCGCATCAGGTGGGCCCGGTACTAATTCTAACCCGGAAAACGATACAGTTTCCAGCTCATTGAGTTCGGTATCTGATATAACTTCGGTTTCCGGCCGATTGTACAGTGAACAACGAAAAGCCCGGTCACAAACTTATTGGAATCATCGAAGATACAGAAAATCCCTTATTCTTTCATCCATAATTTGCTCAGAAAAGGGGGACATGAGACCATACGCCCACGTTACTATAAACAATATTCCATATACCGGTCTCCTAGATAGTGGGGCCAGTATAAGTGTTCTAGGAAAGGGATCGAAAATTTTTTTGTCAAACGCTACTCCTAAATTTCATCACTTTCCGTCGTTTATTAATACAGCAAGTGGACAACAAGAACGCATTTTTGGGTATATCAATGCTCTCGTAAATTTTCTCGGCACCGCTCATAACATGAGGCTTTACATAGTACCTTCTCTGGAACAGTCGCTTTATCTTGGGATTGACTTTTGGAACCTCTTTCAAATCTCTCCTAGTTTGTCATCCCTATCATTTAATTGTGAACCCGTCCAAGATGAAGAATCCCCGATATTTCATACATTAAATTCAGAAGATCAAAGTGCATTGAACAATATTAAAGAAAGCTTTCCTTCAAGTGCTAAACTCGGTTTAGGTCAAACAAATTTATTAAACCACGTTATAGACATCGGCACCGCGAAACCGGTTAAACAGCGCTATTACGCAGTATCACCTGCCATCCAGAAATTGATGTACACCGAGTTAGATCGAATGTTGTCTCTTGGTGTGATCGAGGAATGTCAGAGCTCCTGGTGTTCTCCTATCACCCTGGTACGCAAGGCTAATGGTAAAGCGCGTTTGTGTCTGGATGCCCGCGAGTTGAACAAAGTGACCGTCAAGGACGCGTATCCGCTTCCGCTTATTTCTGGATTGTTGGGTCGTTTGGATCAAACTCGTTTCATTTCTGCTATCGATTTAAAAGATGCCTTTTGGCAGATACCACTCGACCCGCAGTCCAGAGATAAAACAGCGTTTACGGTCCCTGGACGGCCTTTGTATCAATTTCGGGTCATGCCATTCGGGTTGTGCAATGCACCGCAAACCCTTTGCCGCCTGATGCACCAAGTGATCCCCCACCAACTTCATGACAAAATATTCGTTTATTTAGACGATCTTCTAATCACATCCGCTACATTAGAGGAACATTTTGAGTTATTGAAAGAGGTGGCCTGTCGCTTGAAATCAGCTGGTCTTACGATAAACCTCGAGAAAAGCAAATTTTTATTAAAAGAGGTCAACTATTTGGGATATGTAGTTGGTAATGGATGCCTCCGGACCAACCCCGAAAAGTGTCGGGCTATTCTGGACTTTCCGCGACCTAAAACTACTAAACAAATCCGACGATTTTTAGGAATGTGCGGCTGGTATAGACGTTTTATTAAGAATTTCGCCTCCTTAGCCGCTCCCCTTACGGACCTCACTGGCAAAACGAAGCAAAAATGGACCGATGCTGCAGAAAATTCATTCGCCTCACTAAAACTAGCCCTTTCTTCCGCCCCTATCTTAGCCAACCCTGATTATAATCGACCTTTCATTATACAGTGTGACGCAAGTTCCGTCGGAGTAGGAAGTGTGCTCTATCAACTTGATTCGGAAGGTACCGAACACCCCATAGAGTACATCTCTCATAAGCTCAACTCCGCCCAACAAAACTATTCTATCACCGAGCTTGAGTGTTACGCCGCGGTGTTGAGCGTGAAAAAATTTAGGCCCTACATCGAAGGGTATCCCTTTACCATCTACACTGATCATGCCAGTTTGCGCTGGCTGATGGGACAGAAAGATTTATCAGGACGTCTGGCCAGATGGAGTCTACAGCTCCAATCATACGACTTCCAGATTGGATACCGCAAAGGGTCGCTTAATGTAGTACCTGATGCCTTATCTCGAGTGTTTTGCGATGCCCTTACTTCTGTTACACCTAAAAGTTCGGAAAACGAAGTACCGGTTCTTCAAATTGATTTGGATTCTCCAAGGTTTTTAGATGACGAATATTTGAACCAGATCCAGCAAGTGGAAAAACTCAAGGATTGTGATCACAATTTTGCCGTTCGAGATGGTAAACTGTTAATATGTCCGTCATTTGGTACACGGTATCTGGACTCAGATCTTCCCGAATATAAGCTGGTAGTACCTGCCTCTTTAACTCCGGATCTAATTGAACAGTCGCACGTAGCCCCTACTTCAGCTCACATGGGAATTGCTAAAACGATAGAAAGACTGCAAAGGCAATTTTACTGGCCTCGAATGTCACTGGATGTTAAGGAGTTTATTTCTAAGTGTGTAAAATGTAAGATGAACAAACCGGTAAATTATTCGACTCGACCTGTCATGGGATCACAGACAGAATCCACTAGGCCCTTCCAGAAGCTGTTCATAGACTTTTTGGGACCATATCCGCGGTCAAAACGAGGAAATTGTTTCATAGTGATAGTCCTAGATCATTTCTCCAAATTTATTATAATCAAACCGTTAAGAGAGGCGTCGGCTTCTTTGCTGTGCTCGTTTCTCGAAAATGACGTTTTTCTGATGTTTTCAGTTCCGGAGGTTGTAACATCTGACAATGGTAAACAATTCCTGTCAAACTTATTTAAAGACCTACTTGAGAAGTATCACATTGCTCATATTCGTACTCCCGTTTACTCGCCCCAGAGTAATGCGTCGGAGCGAGTAAATCGAACCTTACTGTCCGCCATCCGCTCGTATATCGAAGATCGAGAACACACTGAATGGGATAAGTACCTACCAGAGGTGGCAGCCGCGTTACGTAACGTTATACACGAATCCGTTCGATACTCTCCTCACTACTTAGTGTTTGGGCAACATATGTCGCTGCACGGTTCTGAGTACCGATTACGTAAGCTGTTGTTCAACGAGGATGCGAATGAAGTGCAAATTATGTGTAAAGCTGATAGATTAAACTTGATAAGGAACAATGTTGCTCATTATCTTAAAGTGGCACACGAGAGAGTCGCAAGACATTATAATTTACGGAGTAGAACTCGCAACTTCCAAGTCGGTCAATCAGTTTTTGTCAGGTCTTTTCAGCAAAGTAATGCCTCAAATAGGTTTTCGGCCAAGCTGGCTTCAAAATTCGTTCCTGCGGTCATAGACGCCAAAGTTGGTAATGTGGCATATAAGATTAAAGATTTAAAAGGCAAACCCTTAGGTACATATCACGGGAAAGATATTAAAACATAATACGATTGATGCTGGTTACCTGTTTACAGTACTTCTTCCCTTCAGTACCATCTTATGCCCGGCTATGAGACTTTCTCGGGTGTAGGTCGTCCCCACGACTTGTAACGGTGCGTTCGCACACGTAACAATGAAATGTATTTGCCTGTGTTCATAAAATATACAACACGAGTATGAGGTATACTGTACAATGACGCGATTGATTAAACCCCTAAATGATAGCTAGACATTATATCCAACGATCGCACAATTCTCTATGTTGCCGACAGTAATTCGATCGATACCAACAGATGGCAATCCAGTTGGATGTTATCAAATGATTTGCAATGTTTTTATTTTGGAACCCCCTGTGAGGTGTGTCAATAGTCCCGCATAAAATTTGGCGGAAAACAAAAAAAAAAAAAAAATATAAAAGGGCGATTAGCAGTGAAACAGGAGTTGTTGAATTTTAAGTTTTGTGCGAGTCACATTAAAAATTTTTGAGTATTGTGAGACAAAAATATTGGAAATATATAGAATAATTGTATAGTACATACATTAAGTTAATAAATTAAATTTCATTTTTTTTGTGTAAATCTAATATATAATATTTAATAAGTTGAAAAAAAAAATATAAAAAAAAAGTTAAGAATTTCATGCAAAAGAAAAATATTTATCAAGAAAACAATAAAAAATTAGTAGAAATCCATAAAAGTGTAAGTTCGTTAAATAAAACGTTACCAAAATACACTGGACTAAACTGTGAAAAGTGATAAATTCTAGATTGTATGTAACGACAAATTTCTGAGCCATACGTATAAGAATTTGTGAAACGTATGTGCAAGAAAAAATATCTGAATTTCTGCATAGTGGAAGTGAATTAAATAATAAAAAAATAAACTGAAAAAAAAATAAACTGAATATCGTACCGATCATAATTATAAAATTTCGGTGCTTGTGTGATTCATAATAAATAGAACAATAACCATAGAAAAATTATTAATTTTTATTGATGAATCGATGCACAATGATTTTACAGTGTTTAAGCTAATTTGTGTTACACTCTTGTTATGTAGTGCGTATACTAAATATCTGTATGGGACTCTTAGTACGTACGAATATAGACGTATATATATATATATATATACCGTGTCTAAAGAAATTTTGTGAATCAGTGATTGAACTAATATAAAATTAGGAAAAAAAAAGTATGCATACTCTACCGTAATAGTCAGGAACAACTATACACCAAGCTGTAAATCCGGATTTAGCCGCTACAACGGGGAAGTCAAATTTTATATTCATATTATTTTAATATTTAAAACTATTAAACATCAAATTAAAAAAAAAAAAAAAATTAAAATGAAAACTCCAAACATAAGACATTCAAAAATAATAAAGAGTAATTAATTAATACTAGGTTAATCTTAAGTAATTAATCTTATTTTTTTTTCTCAATTTTTTTTATATACCAATTATTTCCTTTTATTTTTTAAGCCAATGATTTCAAATACTATTTCCTAATTAAATTTTTCCTTGTATTTTATTATCGGGGTTGAATAATAAAGCAAATACAATTCTTTTAGTCGATTTGAAATCGTTTGCGTGGGAAATAAAAAATTATAAAAAATTTATGAATTAAATAGTTAACACTAATCTTACTAACGTTATTTACAATATTTATCTCTTGCATTTCCTAAAAAAAATTGTTTTTCGCAACGGATAAATAAACACTTTTAACATTACTCAAAATTCATATTGTTTTTCTTCTATTGGGGTTCTTTTTTCGAATATTTGTGCGGGTTATTATGGGGTCAAAAATGTGCAATAATTTCATGAGTTTTTTTTGATTAAGTGAAGTGAATTTAGATATGTGGAACTAATTGAACGAGCATGATGGGGATGGATTAGGGTAAGTATCCGGTCATAGATAGGTAGGTAATTGGCATCGTTCCCTTCCCCGCGGTTACTCTTGGCTCACATATACTCTTCAAATCCCACGCCCAAAACCCTGATGCTTAGCCGGCAACGACCGCTGAAGAGTCCCTGTGTGAACCCAAATTTCTATAGCATTTGTGTGACTTGGAGAATGAATTTCGGGTAAATTTTGTTCTCGTTCCGTTTTCATTATAGATGGTTTTTTTGTTGTTGTTGTTGATTAATTACTTTCTTTTTTTTTTTTTTAAATTTTGTTCGCGTACATTCTCCAGGTCAAACAAATTGTTACAACTACAACACTTGTACGAAAAATAAAATCCTCCATGTCGTTATGAATAAAAATCAAAGACTAGACATTGAAGCGTCATATAGAAAAAATCAATAGAGGTTGGCTTATATTTCTATTTTGGACCGATTTTAGGGTTCTCACATAATACGTTCAGTGTATGGAAAGCTTGTTTTTTTGTTCTCGTACATTTTTTTTTTGTGTAAATCGCCTTGGAAATGTTATTAGTTTATCATTAGATATAAACTCCCACTCTCGATTATAAACTCGTTCGTATATTCTGTTTATTATAGCAAAAAGCGTATTTTTCGTTCGATTCGATAACTATCGAAATGTGCGACATTAGTTTTCGATGTTTTCGTTTCCATTATGTTGTTATTATACGGAACATAATTTGATTTATTTCTCGTAATGTGCTAGACTTATTTTAGACTCAGCATGATTTCAAATTTCGATGATGATTTTGATTATATTATGCGATGATGATAAGGGATTTAATTTGATTAAATTCGTGTTATGCTGCTTTACTTTTCATATTGTATTCGAATATATAAAAAAAAAATACGAATTCCTGATTAATTTCAGGTATAGCCACGTAATTCGCAGAATTTTTCCGAACTGTATGGCACATAAAATGATTCAGACAGTTAAAATATATTTTAATTAATTATTTAGAAATATCTGCGAATGATTTAATTTTTTGAACATTTCCAAAAAATCAAAACTGTAAGCGTGTGAAGCAATTATATGAAATAATATATGATTTTTATTTTTTTTTATTTTCAGAAAGTCCTGCACACCTCGACGATTTAATTAGGAAATGTACGGAACAATGCGGCGAATAAAAGCACGTTAAATAATAATGAATAAATACACAATAGCAATAATAAATATAATAATAATTTAATAACAAAACAGCAAATAAATAAATTTATTACATTTACTATATCATAAATTTGATGAAATTTATTTATTTAACGTTTATTAAATTATTATTTAGGTAAATTAATTATAATTTGATATTGTTTTTTAATCGAATTCTCTCATACACGCATACTAATACATAAATCCACTGACATTATTATACACATACAAGAAACTATAACATTTTATATGTTTTGCAAAATTTGACGATGAAATTAAGTGTAAGTGCTTATCGAGCTCATGCATCAGCACATAAAAAAATACTTTCAAGCAGCTATCAATCACAATTTAATTACGGTAGTACAGCGGCTGCATCAATTTCATCCACACCAACTGGATTATTTAGTGTAAGTATAAGTACATAGATTCCTATTTTGAATTTTTATATATTTTTATATAAAAAAATTCATAAAATTTAAATTGCCTTTAAAAAAAAAAAACATTTATTTTTATATAACAGCGCGACATTATTAAACAGCCATGGCTGACAACGCTTAAAAATTATATGTCGTTTTATATTGAACATCTTTTAGGAGCAGTTGTTTTATTGTTAATAATTCGAATTATTTTATATTGAAGATGTAATTTAGATTTTAATTTTGCTGCTATCATTGCCTAAATGTTGGGCGCTTTAATTTAATTGCCGAGTATGAAAATATTAGTTGGGTTGGAATATACAGCGAAAAAGACTGGACGATGATGATATATAACCCCAAGCCACGTTCAGCCAGTAACGGCACTTAAGACGTAATTACTACTTTAAGTGTAGATTGAAATGACTTCAAAATATAACAATGTAAAGTTTATTCTGGACCATATTACAAAGTTGTATAGTCCAGAATATTCCCTCATCAGATGTGGTTAGTGGGGTCCTATATTTTTATATGCATATTATATCCAATATATTTTATCGTGTATGAGAAGCAATATCTTGACTGGTTTTATGACTTCTGTCTTTATTATTTACTATTATTATTATGACAGACAAATCTGTCTTTATTTTACAGTTTATCTAATGTTGATTTCGATTGAACGAAACACGTTACACTGAGGGTACAACTTTTTTTTATGATAATTTATTATTTATTTATTCAAAAAAATATAACAAATTTTGTGCCGAAAAAACGGCAGCAGCAAATTCGCGTAATACATAGAAAATTCAACATAATCCTAATATTTACAAAATTAAATGTTTAAAATGAGAACAAAATGTGATAAAAGCTTACAATAAAATGGTTAAAGATATTAATACTATTATTACCATTACCATTACTACTGCTTTTTCAACTAAATTTCAACTTCATAATATGTGACTAAATACAACACTTTTTATGTTATAACCCTGAATAAATAGGAGATATCAACAGTTTGAAATAGCCATTGTTTAACTTTGACTGCGGTCCAATTCGTGACTTATTTTGTGGAGAGTGACTTATTTGAAAGTCTACAATAAGCCTCTTGTCGGCTGGACTTATTGTAGACTTGTTCGACTTTTACGGGAGGCTTGCGCCCAAACTGGTAACTTATCAAAATAATTGAAACAATTTTCTAATAAGTCTATTCAACAGGAAACGTATTGTAGACTTTAAAATAAGTCAGTCTCCTCAAAATACGTCTCGAATTGGACCGCAGTATTAAGGTAAAAATGACTTCAAATGAATGTCGTTCCTAATGTAAATTGGTAACACATTAAAAAAGGTTGGTGCAGGAAGCGATAAGACAATAGAGCGACGGAAGTGGTCGCTGTAAAATCTTGGGATGTTACACAGAAATTGATGGTTACCGCGAAAATTGTAACGAAAATCGCTTCTCATTATATGTTGACCATTTCGATTAAAAAAAACTCACACACAAATGTTTTAACGGCAAGATATTCGTTGTAAAGAATAAATTCCAAGATGGTTTTTGACGACAATCCATATTCCAATTTAGCCATAACTAGTGCATGGTAAGCTATTTTTAGAACCGACGGAGGACAAAAGTCACGAAGAAGGTAGAAAATTCTAGCAGTTGATGACAGATACTGGTTGACTGAATTAACATGCGTTTTCCAATTAAGGCAACATTGAGACAACAGACATATTTAAATGAGTCAACTGTGATTAGTCACCCGCGGCAAAATAGCCAAGCTACAATTAATTTAAACACCATGAATTTAATTTTCTTGCTTAAAATCAGGCGATGCTTGTCGAACCATGAGAGTAAAACGTTTAGATCAGAATTGACCATCGAAATAACGTTAGTGGGAGAATTCCCACAATAAACCAGAGCTATGTCATCAGCAAACCCGGTAGGACAACCATGAAGATTGAATTTAAACACAGAGTTAGTATAAATGAGAAACAGCAGAGGGCCTAATACTGAACCCTGGGGAACACCAACGTCAATAAATTTCGGATCGCTTAACTTATCATTTATCTTTATTTAAACCAATATTGACAGGATTCCCCGAAAATTCTGCGATAATCAATTATGCGACAAACAATTCATCGAAAAACAAATATGAAAACTATAATTTTACAATAACCAAATGTGAGTGAAAACAATTTTGGAAAAAACAATTCATCGAAAACACAATACATCGAAACAAAATTTTTCACCTAAAAGTTCCTGTTGAAAATCAGTAATTACATAAAATTTCCTAAATGAAGATTTTACAATTATTCAGCAAAATAAAATTATATATTAATTATTATTATTAACAAGCTGAATTATGGGATAATATGCCATTTCTTCAGAAGCAAAATCTGAAATTCTGAATCTAAACCTATTACACACTAAATGTCGCAAAAAATTGAAAACCAGTGTTAAATTTCTATAAATTCAACTTATCTGGCACGCAATGGTTCGATCGCCCATTTTTAAAAAATCAGTGTAAATTTCAGGTAATTGACATAATTTTGTTATTTAACATAGATATTTAATAACTCTTTCTCTATCTAGAACAGAATGCCGCTTGACGATTTCTTGAGTAGGAATTGAGATATGAATATTCTCGCCAAGTGATGCTCCAACATCGACAAATACGCTTGAACTATATATTTCCCAAGCAAATAACCATTTTCTTTATAAGCCCCAATCGCCGTAAAAGTTCAAAGTGCAAAGCTGGCTTTGGTAGCAATAAGAAAATTTCAATTAAATCAATAGCAGGTTTTTGTTTTTCAACATAGTCAAATTTGGAAAAAATCCCGGGCATTATTTAACCAAGCGATCTTCATCTTCCGACAATTAGAAAACCGTCATACAGGGGAAACAAAAAAATACCCGTTATTTTTCCCTCTGAATATTAATAACCAATCGCTGGCCTCTCTTCCAAATAGATGTTACAAATTTATCTAAAATTTAACAATAACTCTTGGAGTACATTGAAAGGATGGAGTGTAAAATGATACAAGAGGTCAAACTGAAGAAATTGGAAACCAATTTTTGGCTGAAACATGCTACAGTTAATTTAGATCATCCTGAACCAGTACAAAGCCGTTTTGGTAGTTCTACCTCTCAAACTAGCAAACCCTATAGAAAACATAGTTCTTATACAATAACCGCTACTAAATATTAACATAAATTATGACCTTAGAGATTGAATTATATTCTCAGGTAATCCCGGGAATATTAGATCTAGCATTCTTCTGAAAAGTAATTTAAAAACTTTTAGTCCTACCTTCTACTCGATATACTGACGGCAATATAATGGTGACTTGTCTTGAGATAAGCATCGTTACTACAAGATCTGGCTGTTAAAAGCGTATATAACCAGACAAAATTTGGGGCAGGCCAATAGTAATATGGTTGTCAGTGGAACTTGAGACCTACCAGAAAATAGAGAAAACCAACAATAAAACTAAAATTAGATAAAGGCTCTGGTTTGGAATTCGTACAAGGAGAACCTTAATATTATTAAAAATGAACTGAGGAAGGTTAAAGGAAGTTTTGTTATTAAATTGAGGAGGTGTACGGACCATATACAAGCAAGTCTTGGTTAGTTTTATGTGATGAAATGGGGAATAGAATGGGGTTTCCGAGCCCTCACGCCTTACGAAGATTATTTCTCCTAATCAAACCACTTCCAGTTATTAAATTTGACAGCGTTATGTATGGACATGTTCAAATGCGAAATTCTTAAAGTTTTCTTCTAAACTGGCAACTTCTACATGTAACAATACACAGTAATATCGTTGAAAAACGGATGTTGTGAGTGATAAACGGATCCAAGTGATTTAAATTCGCCGGATCAAACTGGATCTTTTCTGCAGAAACGCAGTACGAATAGAAATTATTCTTCTTTTGCTGAAAGCAACCTCCACTGAGTGTTTAAAGCTGATATTTGTTCCCAGAAAATGGACAGATGTCAAGGTGGTATTTATGAAATCGGCCAAAAGTGTCATATTTACCCAAAGATCCTAAGACCCATAACATTATTGTCCCTTCTTGTAGAAAATATTTACATAGTTCTTCGCTGCAAATCGTTACGACTGTATGGTCGCAACGTCGATTTTTCTGTTATTTTATTCACCTCGGTTGTTGTCTTCGCTTTCGTCTGTTAAATGTGTGCTGAACGCACTCTCGACGTTTTGTTTTGTGCCCCATCGTGTGGTGGCGCAGAGGTGAGAGAGAATGAGGGAGGGAGAGGACAATGCGCATCGAGTGTGTGCAAAGTAAAACGTTTTGGAAGAAATGTTTTTCTTATATCGATACGCGTCCCAAAGAGTGTTACATCTCAAAATATATAATCTTTGGTAAATTGCGTTTGAAAGTTTGGATTCATGGATTAATTCACTTCGGAATTTTTTTCACTAATTCAAGGATGCATTTGGTTCCTATTTGTTTATATTTTCTAATTATCTTACATTTATTGTTCCAAATATTTCTATTTTCGAGATAAACCAGAAAATAGTTAAATGTAACACTTTAACTGAAATTTTTTAGTGAAAGTTGTGTTATGCAACAGTTTTACCGAAATTTTTTCAAAGAAATTCAAAAAGTTGTTTAAATAAAACATTTCAAATCAATTTTATTTAAAATAAAAAATGTAATATAATATAATTAAAATAAGAGATATCACAAAATAAAAATATCATATTCAGGAAGGTACTTTATTATTGCATTAATTAAAATAATAAACGTTATTTAATTCAGTCTCATAACTTTTACTCACTTCGAAGATTATAATAAAAGTCTTTATACTTAAGAATTATCAAATTTTTATCGCATAGATCTCGATGTCCTTTCAATTTTTTTGAGCATATTGGAATTGGTCCCTCATTTAGTTGTTTTGGTGCATGAGCCAAAATATTTTCAATTTTTAAACTAATTTTTTTTCTGTTTGGTTTATCGGTATCTACAGTTCTGAAACCTTCATCCGCAAACGACTCTTTAAAGTGAAATTGAAAAGGTGTTTCCTTTCTTACTTCAACTACACATATTTTATACCAGTTAAGTTTGTTTTTGTCGATATCTATTTTAAAGTTGTTTCCGATTAACTTCTGTAAATCTTTTATATTCAAAAAATCATCATTGCTCATTTCAAAGATATTATACAATGGGGCAGTTTTCTTACTAGATTTGACTACGGAGACCATTTGGGCGGGTGTGAAAATTGGGCCAGATTTTAATACACGTTTTTTTTCTCGTTCGATGGTAGCGTGCATACTATCCGCCTCATTTTGTGTATGCCCAGGTAATAAAAAGTAGTGTGTTATTTTCGGAACATCATATTTTTGTACAAAGTATAGTAATAGTGCGACAATGTACTGGTTTTTGTTTTGACCCGCACAGTTATCCGAAAAGAGGACTACTGGTTTTATAATGTCTGCATTGTCGTTTAAAAATTGCAACAAACATGTTCCAATTTTGTTGACCCCTCGTTTGCTTTCTGACTCGTTCCACAAATAGCAATTGCCCTGATTTGTATCCAAGTTAAAAACGGTAAAATTGTAAACGGCTAATTTTGAAAGATAGTAAAATGTTGATATTTCTCCAGTTGGCGTCGACAAAACCGCCTCTAAATCAAAAACGGCTGCAGTACAGAGTCCATCTTTTGCATTTTGTTTTTCGATGTCTATAATATTTTTCGCTAGTTGCTTTTCCTCCAAATGAATTTTTAGTTTTTCGTTATAATGCTCAGTATCTTTATCGGCATCTATTGCATTTTTAGCCTCGGCACACACAGCGCATTGATCTTTTTTAGGGGTAAAAAAAGATATATTAAAATTAGAATTAAAAATTCTCTAGTACATGAAATAATTGCCATATAGCTTGTTTTCCCTAATACAGTCTCGTACATAATCTCGATGCAATTCTGCAAGTGATTTTCCTCCTTCAATATATTGTTTAGAGTTTCTTGCTCTGTTATAGTGAGATTCAATTCTTGGTATTGCATTTATGTGAACAACAATGTCTTCTTTTATCGCTTTGTCAACCTTCTCGTGATGTGTGTGTCGTCCTCGCTTATCGCTTTCGATTATACCATTTCTAACTTTACTATTAAGAGTTTGGATCATTCGATTTGATACATCTAAGATATTTAAGAAAAAAACTTTGCATACTCTGATCTTACTCTCATTGACTTGGAAAAATATGCTCTGTTTTTGACTCTTAGAAGCTCTTGTTTTTGTTCAGAACATTTTCTCTCAATTGCTTCAGTATGGTTGAGTATAAATGCTCGACGTGCGTTGATGCTTCCTAGGTTCCAGAATTTTTTAAATATTATTTCTCGATCTACATTAGATATTTTTGTGCTGCACTTAAAAATGCAATGTTTGCAGCTAGGCTTGATACTTTTTGCATTAACTGCAACTCCTTTTTCATTTTGATAGGATTGCCCTAAGTTTCGTTGCTTTTTTATTATGTTGTGCTTTCAAAGTTCTGGTTTTGCAGATCGTTTCCTTTTATGTAAATTAATGCCCTGGTTTGTTGCACTCTGGTCTGTTAAGCTGGACTGGTCGTCTGAAGTTATTTCATCTAAATTAGAGATACAATAATGCAATAATAACTCTAAATAAAAAGAAAGTTGCGTTACTTGGTTCAATTCCGGCGTAATAAAGCGAAGAATTGTGTTCGGTTATTCCGCCACAAACAGGTGAATCCAAACAATCCAGATTTATAATAATTGGTTCTCTAATTATTTCACTATTTTCAATCGGTATAATTGATAAATCTAGTAAATGCGCTAGAGATATCACTGACCCATCTACTTCATTAAAAACATTCATTCTATCGAACTAATTACCGAGATAATTAAAAGAGTTGTTAATTAAAACAATGTTCTTAGTTTGACTAGTATAGTAATAAATTACCTGGTCAATATAAATTTCCATTATGTTAACATCAGGAGTCTGTATTTGGTCAGCAGGATCTTTTTCAACTTCTGTCGGATTTATCTCGGTTGCAATAGCTGAGGCGGAATCTGAGTCTTGCTGAACAGTTTTTGTAATTTGATGGTCATGTTCTGTAAATAAAATATTACATAAATAAAACGTTATATTAACAAATTATTTAAAAAAAATAAAAAGTATAGCCTGTGAAAACTTACCGTTTAAAGAAGAAATCATTGTATTTGAATTTTCAATAGATTTGAATCCCTTTTTCTAAAACAGAACAGAAGTCTTATTTATAAATTTATTCCATGTAAAATATAATTTTTATATAACTACCTTGTCTAAAATTATTTTAATAAATAATTTCCCGCGACTAGACATATTTTTTATAAATTATTTAATAAAATATAATCTCGATCAATAAACACGTCCGTATTATCACGAATTTCAATTTTTTCTAACTTATGTCACTTTTCCCGCGAAATTGTAAAAAAAAACAATTTTTATATTCATTTGTTTTGTACGAAACTGTTACATCACTTATACCAATTTGAAAAATTTAAGTTATAACAGTTTACAAGAAAATTTTTATTTGAGACAATTCTTTAACAAAGTCACAACTACGTTTGTAGCACTTTTGCAGATAAAATAAATAAATTTAAATATACATTTTATGGAACGGGGTGTTGTATTTGGTTTATAACGTTTTAAAGGAAACATTTATCTTAAATTATATAATCTTTAATTGCTTCAAATAAAATGAAACACTTTTAAAGAAAATATTAGATACAAGTTAATATAACAATTTATTTTGAGAGAATTATATAACACTTATAACAGTTTAACATAAAATAATACAAATAGTTCGAAATGGTTATAAATCGTTTTTATTAATTAATTAATTAAAATTAAACAAAAATTACAATTTTATAATTGTTTACTGTAGAAATATAAGAAATTAATCACATTTCGCAAAAATGTCAAAAATGAAAATTTTCGACTTGTAACAGTCTTTGGGACGCGTATCGATATGTCTCTCTCTTTTATATCAACGAAAATTTGATATAAAGGAGAGACAGAGAAGAGAGATTAATTTCTTCTAAAACGTTTTATGAGTTGTGCGGCGCTCGAATTTTTTTTGCTTTTGATTGGTCGAGTTCTGGTTGTCATTAAAAACGAGTCTCGTTTTGATTTTGGTGATATAAAAATCGAGTTGTGATTTTGGATAGAGTAGAATTTTGGTTGTGATAAGAACGGTCTTGTTTTATAATAGAGATTGGAATTTTTATAATAGAGTGACATTAAGATATCTGTGTGCTAGAAAGTTTGTAAAAGAAAAATAAAGTCTTATTTGGATTTTTTTGTGAAAAAAATATAAAAAATTTTGTTGTTCGATTGGAGAGAGAATGCAATTGAAGGAATTGTCGTAGTTGTAGAAGAAACAACTCAATCGGGCATTACATCAAAAGTGCATCCATTTTATTTACACGTGTTTGAGGTTCGATTAGAGAAAATTAAATTAATTTAAATTTTTTGTTTGGTAAAATAAATTTAACCAATAGTAAATTATAAACAATTGTGTGCATTTGTTTTCTAAAGAAACAAATTTTGTACAGTTAAATAAATATAAAATTACAAAGTTATATGGCGCCTTGGCAAATAAAATTACGGGCATAAAGTGGAGTTCTGTTGTGTTGTTTGTAACGTGGTCGACTCAGATAAATCGACCGTTAAAAGTCGAGTTTGGTGCTGGGAAAAGTCCAGTTTTTTCTTGCATTCAAGATTTGTTGTCAAATATCTACGGGCACCGAATTTAATAATTATCGTGTTTGAATCCCAGAAATTGGTCAGCGTGGTACAGCGTGGTCAGCGTGGTACAGCGTGGTACACAAGTATCCAGTTAGTACCACATGGTGAAAGAAACAACGCGGCTGCCGATCATGGTCAAATTTTGTCTGGTGTGCGTACGGCGGCCAGGTGAGGCCAGCCGTGATAGTTTTATTGGTATCGGGGAGAGGCCCCACAACAGTACGGGTGGCCAACCGGCTATTCGTGTGTGATATCGGCAAAATCAAGCCGCAACGGTCCGGGTGGGGGCACCTGTGGCATGACGGCCGCGCAAGGCCGCAACCCAAATTTATATCGCAACATAACGGCACATAAAGCCGCAACGGTCCGGGTGTGGCACATCACCTGTGGCAGGACGGCACCAAGGCCGCAACCCAGTTTTGGAAAATATTTATTTTTGGATTTTTTGTTAAGGTACAATTTTGTTCATTTTATTATTTTTATTATTTTACATATTTTCAATTTTTATTTTATTTATTTTTTTTTATTTTGGATTTGTAATCGAGCGCCGGGTAACGGTCGCGCGCTCGGTGTGCATTGTTCTCTCACTCTCCCTCGCTTTCTCTTTCTCATTCCCTCCCTTTCTCTTTGCTTTTCTTGTGGGAAGTTGGGTTTTTATTTTTTATTTGGTGTTTGATTAAATAAATAAAATGAATTATTAAAATGTTTCGGTTTTTGTATGATGGGGGGGATTTCCCATCCTGTGTCGGTGTAGGGTGAGCGGTCCCTTGGTGCCTGCATCCGGATTCGAAACCGGTGTTTACCACCGTGCGAGTTCGCGCGGATGCGCGCACCAGGGCACCTCTCTACCGTTATGATTATTTTTTTTATTTAAAATTTTCTGCTGTTCGTTCTTCAGGTTTCGGCCGACGAATTTCGGCGAACTCGGGTTTTATTATTATTTGCGGTTTTTTCCTTTTTATAAATTTCTGTATCATCACGGTGTAAGCCAGGAGCCCTGCATGCCTCAAACCCCACGACCTTAGCACTTCTCCGCTGAGAACGTAGCCGGCAAAAATCACCGTGGAGGCCTCTGCAGGGGCTTAAGTGAAATCTGCAGGTTGGCAGTAGCCAGCGTAGCACAAAATATTTAAAAACTAATGTACGACTATATTGTATTTCTCGATATTGGTGGCGCATTTAACAATATGAAGACTGCGTTAATCATGGAAGGTTTGTTACGAGACAGAGCTTCACTAATAGAAGACGGGTATCTAGAAATAATTTGCCAACGGATTCTTGTTGGAACTAGTAGAGAGAATGAAAGCGTTTGCCTATGCAAGCGTTATAGTGATTAATGTGTTAGATACGGGTAAGGACGTACTGGAAAATGCCACTTCAATAGACTACACGTATTATAAAAA
Source organism: Nephrotoma appendiculata (assembly GCA_947310385.1). Lineage (NCBI taxonomy): Eukaryota > Metazoa > Arthropoda > Insecta > Diptera > Tipulidae > Nephrotoma > Nephrotoma appendiculata. The sequence goes on from OX371223.1 coordinate 146,038,376, forward strand.
GCTGGATTTAAAATGGTCGTCGAAAATGTAATGAAAATGATTAATTTTAATGAAAATTTGGGGCCAATTTTAAACCATTTTGAATAGGAAAAAACTGAAATAAAGGCGTTTTTCTAAGCATTCTTAAATCGATAAAATGAAGGTAAATATATAAACATTTTTATAATGAAATAAAACCGGTCAATTTTAATTGGTTTTTTTATTATAGTTGGAATTCATTTTAAAAATTAATTAAAAAGGTACATTTTAATCCAGAAAAGAAACATTCTTAATTTATTTATTTATTTTTTATTTTTAATTAATTCCTTTATTTCATTGAACATATAATTATGTAATAGTTTACAATATTTAGAAATAATATTAATATTAAAAAACTAAACTTACAATAATTTAATAAAAGCTTCAGTTTCCCCAGTGGATTTATTGTCCTCTGAAGGGGTTTACCGAATTTAATTAAGACCATAAAATAACAGTATGGATAATAATAAAAATAAATAAATAAACTATACATTTACAAAGATAAACAATAATAAGTAGAAACGTGTAGACATTTAATGCAATTTTACAATCACCCTAGAGCAGAAAACGTGAGATATTCGAATGACAATAATCCTTAACAGCTTGTTTAAAATTATGCAAGTCTCGTATTAATTTCACCGGTTCTGATAATTTATTATAATTTAGCGGGCCAATATATAATACCCGTTTCCTACCATATTCATTATTAAACGCTGCTCTACAAATATTATGTGCAAATCGAGTTTGATACATATGGACAGGCGTACGAAATTCCAAGTTATATAAAGTACCGTCACTATTAATAACCTTATGAACATATGCCACAATGGATAAATTGTTCAACGCTAATACCGGAAGAACACCTTTAGCGACACTAGAATATAATTCAAAGGTAGAAAACAAATGTGGCAATTTATATACTGCTTTAAGAGCTTTATTTTGTTGAGATTGGACCTTACATAACCTAGACTTTGCCGACAGCCCGTAAGCACCAATGCCATAACTAAGCCGCGAGTGAATGAACGCAAAATAAATATTACGCAGTACTGATGTAGGGATAAAATAAGAAAGTTTGCGCATATAGCCAACCAAAGGGGCTATTTTCTAGCAAATGTGATCAATATGGCTTTCCCAATTTAATTTTGAATCAAATATCAAACCTAGATATTTGTAACTGTCAACTGTTTCAATATTTATGTTGGATATACTTAAATTGAAAGTGGTATTAACAGTTTTATGTGCCGATTTAAATAACATAAATTTTGTCTTCCTTAAATTTATGGATAGCATATTGCAATTAAAGTATTCATTTAGAACCAACAAATCAGCTTGTACCATTGCGGGAATATCCTCACATTTATTAACATTATAAAAAAGTGATGTGTCATCAGCAAATAGTCGAATTTTACCATACAATTTCAATTTACAAATGTCATTTATAAAAATTAGGAACAGTGTTGGACCCAGAACAATACCTTGCGGTACTCCAGAAGTGATTGGTTGAAGAATACTAGAATGTCCATTAATGGAAACGTATTGCAATCGATTGACCAGATAACTCTTCAATAAATTAAATGGAGTTCCTCTAAACCCATATTGATACAGCTTCTCAAGTAGGATAGCATGGTCAATACAATCGAACGCCTTAAGTAAATCAAAAAACAAAACACCCATATACGATGAATTATATGAATTATAAATGCAAGATTTATCATATCAACCGTTTCAATCAACGCAATTTCAGTACCAACACCACTACGAAAACCATATTGATATCTATAAAAGAAATTATGTTCTTTCAAAAAATTGTTGATACGATTATTTAAAACTTTCTCCAGTAATTTATTGAAAACGGACAATATTGAAATTGGACGGTAATTATGAACATCTAGCTTGTCACCACTTTTAAAGACAGGTACTACTTTAGCCACTTTCAAGCATTCTGTATAAATGCCACTGCATATAACTTTATTGAATAGATCTGAGAGAAGATACTTAAATTGATGATATTTGTCTTAAGAACTGCAGCCGAAATATTATCTGGTCCAGATCCTTTACATGATTCAAGTTCATAGATTAGATTGATTATCTCAGTAGGAGTTGCAGGTTGAAAGAAGATGGAACTAGATATACTGTGAACCGTATTAAATTTACTAAAATTTTTATCACTTTTAAGCGAATTAGCCAATAAAGAACCACACTCAGCAAAATATTGGTTAAATTTAGCAGCAACTTTATGAACATCATAAATCACAACATTATCATCACGGATTACTATGTCATTAGTAGTATTACTTTTGCCAAACAACGAATTTACATTTTTCCAAAAATCTCTAAGATTACGTGTACCATTGAACAATTTCTGGTAATACCTTTTTTTAGCCCAATACTTTTCCTTAGCTATTTTCTTACTAATATCTATAATTTTGTTTACAAGTATACTGATGGTAGTTCCATTATTTAAATTACAACGACTCTTCTTTAAACTTTTCAAGAGATTATTTTTTTGCCGAATAAGCTTCCACAGGTCGTAATCAATCCACGGACAGTTGATAGATTTAAGTTTAGCATCTAAATATACAACTTTATTATATTTGTTTACTAGCTGCTTGTACTTGTCAATCAATCGTAGAATTACTATATTTGGCTCAACATTGTAGATCTGAATTTCAGATAAGTATGCTGCAAATAATTCATTTATTTTACTATAATTTATTATGTGCTTTTCAAGTTTTTTAACAAGAAACTTATCTCTGTACTTAATTTTCGAAAAACTATGTTATGATCGCTGATGTTCGCATAAATGGTTAGATTAGTAATAGATACTATATTAGTAAATGTGCTGGCTACGTGATCAACGATATTACCACTAGAACTGCGAGTTTCAATAGAATTTGATAACACTAAATCTAAATTACTTAATAAGTGTAAATAATTTTTCGTAATGTTGTTATTTTTATTTATTTGTATATTATAATATCACCGACTAGTATCATATCGGATTTATTACTATTTCCACCCAGTAAAATATCAATCCTATCAAAAAATTGAGAGATGTCAGAACTCGGCGGTCGATATACAGCGCATATTTTGGTATTAGAATTGTTTAAGTCTAATAGAATGAATTGAAAATAATACGAACTATCGTCAATGCATACACCAGAATACTTTATGTCGGATCTAATAAACATTGCTACACTGCCACCCAATCTATCATCCCTACAACTAAAAACACTCGAGTAATTGTTAATATTGAAAAACTGCTTGTCAAATGACTTTATCCATGTTTCAGAATTGTTCAGAATTGTTTAATATGTGTGGCGGTTTCACTCATCACAATATAGAAATACAATTGAGTCCATCCATTCAAACAGGGCTGGACCTATTTACTAGGAAACACAAAATGGTAAATGTTCCCTCTTCTATTTTGGCACTATAGACTCACTGATAAAGCGAACTCCCTGGATACTATCTTGGGTGGTAACCTAAATTGAAAATCGAACTTTCAGGGAAAAGTAAATAAAGGCATTATACAGCTTGATTTTTATTGTAGCAAACAGTTTTTACTAACTAAACCACCATATACATATGTTACTAAGGAAAATACCAGTAAGTTAAATTCTTCAATGTATAGAAATTAAAGGTAATACATCAAACATCTATGTAGATCGATGGTAAAAGAAAGACGGATGTGCAATGTTCCCCACACCATAATCATCCCTCCGTTTTTATAGCTGGTCCTCAATAAAACATTACGAATCAGATTAATAGTTATCATTTAATCGAAATTTATCATGAACACATAGCACATTTAAATAAAACTCTTTTGACCAAAAGGCTATTCCATTTAGTGGCAAATGTGTCAAAACCATACATTAATTCATAAAAGAACAAAGAAGATTGTTTTCGAAATAATATATAACAATTGTGGGGCACCAAAGACCTCAATTGATCATTTCTTCTTCAGTTACATAGTTCTATGCCAAATTTTGTACATCAGGGGGTCGATTTTGTTCAAAATTTCGTATACGTATAAGGACAGGAGTATAGTATACAATTTTATATTAGTGTGTGTAATTTTTCTGAGGTTATTTTGTTTATTTTCGGCGAATGTGAGCATCAAAATTTATGAATCGGTACAAATCGGTTGTTTTTTGGTGCTTATGTCCTTTCGTCATCTCGCTTTTTTACTCGCTTTTATACTCAGTATTTGAGTGGTGAGTTAACACGTTCGCGTAAATGACTGCTATAGCGAACGTGTTTTAAAACCGAAAAGTGCAAACAACTTTTTTTTTATGGAATAACTCGACATATTTTTCACTTCTTAACAATTCATTCCTTCTCGCAACGAAATATCATTGCAATTACAAAAGTTATCAATTGTGTATTCCTGAGTAAAAAAAAGAAACTGAGAGTTGATGTGTTAAGAAACAAAATTTTTAACTACACACAATAGGTGTTTTCGGAAATATCCCATGGTAACTTTTGAGTAATTTTAATTTTTCTAATGTTGGTAACAAAAGTTACTCAAGTTATCCTGGTTATACAAAAAGTAAGTGTTCATTTCGCGTAGTAATATTTATATTCAGCAAAATTCAATTACATATTTTAACATATACAGTGCAACCTCTTTTATCCGGAACGCCTGGGGCAAACAATTCCGGATAAAAGGTTTTTCTGGATAAAGATTTGTTTTAATAATTTCATAGTAAATCAGCATATTTTAATATTTTTTAAACTTCATTGTCATTTATTAAGATATTACATTTATTTTAGTTAATTACATAGTAAAAAAATCATTTCATTTTTGGAAAATAAGGTAAATAAAAGAGAAAATGAAAGAATACGAAAAAAACGTTTTCCGGATATTAGATGTTTTTTCCGGATAATAGATATCCGGATAAAAGAGGTTTAAAGTATCTACATTTTTGTTTAATAGTTTATACTTTGAAAGTTTGTATTTTAAATTTTCTGACACTATTAATTTAATCAAATTGACAGAAAAGCAGAAATTAAAAAACAACTAAAAGTAAATTACCCTAAAGTTACTCTACATGTTCGGAAATATATTAGGTAATTTTTTGTTAGCAAGTTACCCAAAAGTTACCATGGGATATTTCCGAAAACGCCTAATATGGTTGAATATGATTAAAATGCCACCATTCAGAAGGAATCCTCGATATGCTATCCATGCCTGGAATCATTTTGATGCCACACAGAACAATACGAACAATACAATTATGTTGAAGGTTGGCATAATGCATTTAGACGACTTGTAGGTTGTGATCATCCCAACATATAGAAATTTCTATACGAAACTCCAATTAGAACAATCCACAAAGTAGTTAAAGAACAGATAGACTCTGGTAGTGAAATGCACCCACCCAAAAAAAAAATATCGCGACTGAAATTTGCGTTTGCAAAATGTGACTTAAAAATATTTTGAATCCGCAAATAAGGTCGAGTATTTAAAAAGCGTGGCGGTTAACCTCACGATATAAACCATTTTTAGCATTTTTATCATATCTTTATTAAAATAAATAATGACAAATTACCTCAATTCATTCAGGTGAATGTTGAATTATTTTTCTAAATATGATTAGAATTGAGTCAAAATGATGGCATCGTTTATCTGTTCCTCACTATTTCATTTGAGATTGTTGTAATCCATCCCCAGATGGGGGGAATTAAAAAATAATGATTCTAATGAAATATTGATGTATGATGATTCGGCATTCCTACTTTCGATTTATCTAGGCCGGATGTGCGTGTTTGTCCAATCAGCAAACATGGTTGAATCATCATGTTTTACATTATAATGGAATTTTGACTCTTCCCTCCTCAAAGACCCCTGTCCCGTGGTTGCTGTAATTTTCTTCTTAGTGAATTTGTTTGTTTATAATTATTGCGTTAAATTTTTAATCTGGGCTTTATGGATTCATTTTTCCGATGTTGTGGTGATTGTAATACTATTAGCCTCAGCTACCGTGTCTTTTTGAAACTTTGGTTTATTCTTGGCTTGGATTTGTTTAACTGTTATGAAGAGCTTATCACCCAGGCTCATATGTTTTGGGTTTTGTTCTTTGTGTATTCTCTCTTGCAATTTTGGTTTCCTGGGCCTCTTTGATTCGATTACATCCTCGTTTATCTTGGTTTTAAATTCGTTTAGATTTTGTTATTTTATCCACTGTATCCTTCCGAAGAATATATCGCTGGGTTTTGGTTGGATAATTGAGTGTATAGAATTATTGTATCGATCTAGTGCTGTATTGATCAATTCTTTCACTGTTAATTGCTTGTGTTCATCTTGTAGGCATCTAAAGATTTCGATTAAGTCATATAATGGACTCTCTCAACAGTCCCATTTACTTTGCTTCTTTGTGTCGGTGTTAAGTAAACCTTGACTACCATGGTTTTCAGATAATCAGTAGTAATGAAACTTACGAAACTTCTTTCATTGTCCATTACAAACATTTTTGGACGGTGATATAGTGCAATGCCTTAATTAATTTGTCACTTACGTGCGAGACGGATCTAGATTTGATGCGAAAAATTTCGCAAATTTTGAGAATTGATCCACACACGAAATGAACATCTCATTCTTAATTTCCATTATATCAACGTGGAGTATTTCTGCTGGATACAGCGTTTCTCTTATTTGCACAAGATTTGGAAGTCCATCGTACTTATTGATGTTGGAGATGTCGCAGGTCTGTGTATATTTTATCACTAGTCTGGCCATTCGAGGGAAATGGTAGTTTTCCAAAATTTGTTTGCTATTTTCCACATGATTTCGGTGCTCCCTTTCCTTATAATGTGTTTTTTCTTATAGTTGCAAATCTGTTTTCTTCAGTGGCGATGTCTGTAACTATTCTTTGGGTTAGGCGAATTTTATAATTGGAGAAGTCTTCTTGTACGACTTGTGTGAATTCCTCAGATAGTTTTATTCCATTGAGCGTATTTGGGTTTAATTTTTCTCGTAGGATTCCATTTAGAATTTCTTTGGTTAGCTTTGGTAGGTTAATATAGTGGCCATGGCCTATGGTCACCTTTTAGAAATATAATTTATTTTTTAAATGCGTTGATTAGTGCATCGCAGTCTTGTATCAGGTCAGTAGAGTCCTCTTCAGCACTATATCACTTGTTCCACAAGTTAACAATGCGTTTGCTTCCCACTTCAATATTGATAGAGCATCAGCAAATTTATTAATGCATCCCGGTTTATAAACAAATTCATAATTGTACTCTTCCAAGCGGGTCTTCCATCTCTTTAATATGTCGTTGTATTTCCTGTTGCTGAGAGCGAATGTAAGGTGCTGGTTTTCTGTAAGGATTTTAATTTTCTTCGCACCATATAAGTGATTCCTTAAGTTATCCATGGCCCAAATTAATTTTCTCCCGATTTGGTTTTAGACCTCGAGATATACTTGATTGGTACACTGTTAAAGTTAGCCGAAAGTTTCCAGCCGAAAGACGGTAATGCAGATAGTATATTTGCTATACCAGCCAAAAAATGGTAAGGCAGATATAACCGAAACTAGTTTAAAATGTCAATAATGCAGATTAGTCGATAAAGAAGATTAACTTAATATTCAAACCGAAAAATGCCGGCAATACAGATTTAAAAGTTACAAATGAATCATCAATTTTCTAACATAAAATGTCAACAAACATCAATTCAATAGCCATGAAACGCAGTCACGATTAGCTGATGAATGGTTTGTATATCAAGATTTTGATAGATGAACGACGATCTAGCTGTACCAATTTGATGAACTAAGACCCTAAGTAGAATTTGCTTATATGTTTGGAGTGGGTTTTATTAGGTTATATTGGTGAAATGTTCCATTTTCAGTTATTACTACGGTACAATTTTCCAAATGAACACCCTATGACTGCCGATTCAATAGCCCATGACCATAGCTAGATTTTGATTATAGGTTAGGGGTGAGTCTGCGATGGAGTTATAAGGGTTAAATTTTGAATTTCCCTGTTTTTCATCAATAAAATGGTTCGTCATTTTTGTGATTTTGGCATATAGACACCAATTTGACTATGCCATAGGTAGATTTTGATTATAGGTTAGGGGTGGGTCTTATGGGTTTATAGAAATCGTCGTTTAAAAAATCGTTCTTCATTCGTGATTTTGGCACATAGACACCGATCTGACCATGCCGATTCAATAGCCTATGACCATAGTAGATTTTGATTATAGTAAAGGAGTGGATCTAATGGGGTTATAGGGATGAAATTCGCCATGCCTGATAATTTTAAATTTTCTTTATCGGCTACTTTCGGCTGTTTGAAGCCTTTATACCATTTCATTTCTATAACCCCATTATTCTCCCTTCACCTCTACTCAGAATCTACCTATAGCCATGGGCTATCGAGTCGGCATAGTCATGCAGTGTCTACTATATATGCCAAAATCACGAATAAGGAATGATTTTAGTGACAAAAAACGGGAAAATAAAAATATCACCCCTATAACCCCATCAAACCCGCACCTAACATATGACCAAAATCTACCTAAGGTCATGCATGGGCTATTGAAATGGCACAGTCAGATTAGTGTCTATATGCCAAAATCACGACTGACGAAAGATTTTATCTTGAAAAGTAGGGAAATGCAAAATTTCATCCCTATAGCGCCACCTTCACGCAGCTTCGTCAGCTTCACGCCAAACCTATACTCAGAATCTACCTATGGTCATGGGTTATCGAATCGGAACATTCGGATTGGTATCTATATATGCCAAAATCACGAACGACGAACGATTCTATCGTTGAAAAATAGGGGAAATCAAAAGTTCACCCCTATAACCCTACCAGATCATCCCTAACCAATAATCAAAGTCTACCTATGGTCATGAGCTATGGAATCAGCATAGTCAGATTGGTGTCTATATGCCAAAGTCACCGAAATGGCATATGAATGATTTTATCGATGAAAAAAGGGGAAAATCAAAATTTCACCCCTACAACCCCATCAGACTCACCCCAAACCTATACTACGAATCTGCCTATGGTCATGGGCTATTGAATCGACTTAGTCAGAGTGGTGTCTATATGGCAAAATCTAAAATGATATACGATTTTATTACGGCATAACCTTATCAGAACCACCCAAAACCTATATTTAAAATTTGCCTATGAACACGACCCATCAAATTGGCGTAGTCAGATCGGTGTATGTCTGACATAGTCTTAAATTCCTAACCACTTTAACGACAATTACAAACCATTTAAAGCTTGATAATTTTATAACTTCTTTATTGGCACTTTTCGGCTGTATGAAACAGATACTGCCATTTACACACCTCTTACAAACCTAAAGTTTTAATAAATTGAATATGAATGACATGAAACACTAAATTAATATTGATTAAATTGAAAATTTTAATTGTTTTTTGTTATAATACATTTTTCTGCTGATTTTGTAGGTTAGTCACCTTCGGCTAGGATATTTTAATTTAATATATAATTGGTTTAGCTTTCGGTTAAAGTAGCCAAGATACTATCTGCATTATCGATTTTTTCACTTTCGGCTAGCAACTTTCGACTAATTTTAACAAGGTGTGATTGGTAAAGATTTATTGGCAACGACAGCAAATATCCCGTCAGTAGTCAGGTTGAATGGTTTGTTATTAGTATTTCCGATGAAAATAATAGTTATTCAGTTTGTTGAAATGCTCGAGCCTGTAGCATTTGTCTGACCTGGAGAATTTACGGATCTAGAAATGAAAGTAGAAGAAATAAAATTAAAACAACCATACAAAAGAAAGTATCAAATAACAAAAAAAACTTTACTTGATTGATTCTCCCAGTTACATGAGGTTATAGAAAGTTGGGCTGACACAGTAACTCTTCAGCGATCGTTGCCGGCTAAGCGTCAGGGTTTGGGCGTGAGATTTGAAGAGTATATGTGAGCCACGGGTAACCGCGGGAAAAATGACGATGCCCCACGGAATACTTACCCTAATCTATCCTCACCATTCTGGTAAATTTAAATTCTCATTACACTTTTATAGAAATTAGACAAGAAAAACATATCCAACAAAACGAAAAAGAAAACCATGAATCGAAAAAAGAAGAAACGAAATTTAGTTTGATTGCGACAATTCAATAATAATTTATTCATTCCAATAAAAATCCATGAAAACAAAATGACATTACAAATTCATGATAAAGAAATGAATTGGAGAATGGTTAGACAAAAAAGAAAACAAACCTAACTATAATACCTACTAACTAACTAAATATAAAAATTGGAAAATTATACATAATAAATTTTTTTGTTTAGAAAAAAAAAATGAAAATGTTTTTTTTTCTTATTTATTTATTTATATTGAGTCTTGTACCCATATAATAATTTACCTTGCATAATAAAGTATTTTGATTAGTCGGCTTAGTCAAGTGATTACCCCCAGTTTCGTGTAACTCCTCCTCAATTTTTTCGCCACAGTAAGTCTACTGACCTCCTGTGGCACTATTCTGGTTTTCTCTGGGAATAGGGAATTTGGAAAAATATTTTAATAACATTTTGGTCTAAATTATGTTTTTCTGGCCTACGGTTGGATTTAGTTGGGTGTAAATTTTTTCGAAACAAAATTGATTGGGAAACATTTATTCCACAAAATTTTTATAGGGAAACATAATTCCCAATATATTTTTGTTTCAAAAATATTTACACTAAACTAAATCCCAACAGTAGGCCAGAAAAACATTGTTTGGACCAAAATGCTATGACAATATTTTTCCAAACTCCCTATTCCCAGGGAAAGCAAGGATAGTGCTACTGTGTGGTCCTATTCTGTCTTTCCCTGGGAATAGAGGATTGGGAAAATATTTTCATAGCATTTTTGTCTAAATAGTATTTTTCTGGCCTACTGAGGGAACATGTTTGATGTTAATATTTTTGAAACAAAGTTAAATGGGAAAATATTTTTCCCTACAAAAATTTTGTGGAACAAAAGTTTCCCAATTCACTTTGTTTTGAAAATGTTTGCACTAAACTTATTCTTTCAGTAGGCCAGACAAATACATTTTAGACAAAAATGCTATGAAAATATTTTTCCCAATTCCCTATTCCCAGTGAAAGATAGAACATGGCCACTGCAGTTGCGATAAGTCCAGTGGTTTGGTTCTTTGCAGTCTTCTTCTTGGTGTGGTAGTCAGCATACAGCGAATGTCTAGATTTTCATGCTGGTGCAGACGTTGTAGGTATTTTATTGCATGATGCTTAGTTTCACCCGCGACAAACTCGATCTTTGATGGAGGTTGTCGTTTCGAATGTACCACGATGCATTAGCAATACATCGCAGGATTTTATTTTGAACTGTTTGTATGATTTTGATGTTTGTCTTCTTGGCCCAACCCCAGAGTTGGCTATCATATGTCCATATATGTTTTAGGATTTGTTTGTATAGCAGCAGTTTGTTATGGATCGCTAGTTCAGATAGTCTTCCAAAGAGCCAATGCATTTTTCTAAATTTTATGTTTAGTTCTTCTCTCTTCTTTTTTATGTGTTCCTTCCATCTAAGTTTAGCATCTAAAGTCATGCTGAGATATTTAGCAGTGTTTGCATGCGGTTTTATTATCGAGTTTATCATTATTGCTATATGATTAACTTTTATATTTGTAAAGTTCACTTAGATTGATTTTGCTTCATTTAATTTGATTCGTCATTTGTTTGTCCAATTACATATCTGTTTAGTAGTCTTCTGTAATTTACTAGTGGAGTCATTGATATTCTTTGATGTTGCAAGTATTGCCGTGTCATCAGCAAAAATCGTCATTGTTGCTTCTGTAGTTGGTATATTTCTAGTACATAGGAGATAAAGGTTTGGCCAAAGAACACTCCCTTGTGGTACTCCTGCTATTATTCTTTTTAGTTGGGAGTATTCATTCTCATACTTTACTCGGAAGTGCTTCTCTGATATGTATGATTTTAAAATTTTAAAAAATTGCTTCGGAAGATCTCGATGAAGTTTAAATTCTAACCCCTTATGCCATACTTTGTCGAATGCCTACGCTACATCAAAGAATACAGTTTAGCATATTTGTTTGCTTTCTAGTGATTTCTCGATTATATCAGTAATTCGATGTACTTGTACTATAGTAGAATATTTTTCCCTAAATCCAAACTGATGTGAGGGGATAAGATTCGTTTTTTCGATAATTGGTTTTAGTATTTTAGGAAGAACCTTTTCAAATAGTTTCGATGATGTTGGTAGCAAAGAAATTGGCCTATATGCAACTTTATCATTCGGATGTTTGTTTGGCAAACTTTCCATTGTCTTCGTACATATCTGTTCAGTAACCTTAAGTCCGAGGCAAACCCAGAGAATCTAATCAATATAGGTGAAAATCGAATGGAGTTAGACGAACAGAGAATGGGTTATTTGACCAACGAAATAGAACAAAACATTCATGATAAAAATTGGTTGTTGTCGAATTGGAAAAGCTGTCTGGGGTGCCATCTCGTATTCTCAAATCGAAAGTTAGTGTGCCGGTTTTAGAATGCGCAACCTGAACGCACGAAGACTATGCAATTTTGCACTGAAGGCCACCGGTTTAACCGGGCCAAGTAAGAGAAAATCCTGATGCCACGTATTCACGTGGTAATATTTACGTTTCAATTCATCATTCAAGCGGCTGCAATTCCGCGGGTTAAAAGTTACATTTCCTCTGATCATAAATACAACTCGGGGTTCAACTTTAAATGTCTCTAAGTAGATTGCTCGCGTATGTTTCAAGAGCTATCGTCGTCATTTTAGTGAACTAACGTTTTCGTTGCACTGCCATTTTTAATTAATTGTTATATCCGATAAATTGACGTTTGATTTGAAATTTAATTTATGGTGAGTTGCCATTTTCTATAAATTGTAATTTCTCGTGGTCAATATTTAAAAGGTCTCAGTTAATTGAATGGTAGTGAATCACCGTGGAAGTTTTAGAGCTTTTTCTTAGAGTGGATGTTTCCTTTAACTAAATTTACGAATAAACGAGTACAGGTTCAGTGCCATTAAATTTTACAAAATACTCACAATGGGGTCGCCAGAATAATCTAGATAAATATATCTTCTCTGGAAACTTAGTTAAACAAACCTCTCGAATGTTCTTGGACATCGGTAAGAAATGGGAGAGCAAATAAAGTTCTTGAAGTTTTTATCGGATTACAAAATCCGGCATCCACATAAATACCATAAAACCAGCTTCAGCAAGGCTTTACTGGATAATCAAAGTATTATTTTCATTTTTCTTAATTTTATTATAATTTTCATTTTTATCGGAACAGGGATATATCGTATGTGATTAAATATTGATCGAATAACTCTGTTTATAGCCGATTTTATACCAGTGGATTATGTGTATAAGGTACACATACACACATCATCATATACGTTTATCCATACAAAAGTTGGTTAATAACTTGAAGTATTATCGAAGATTCTCCATCTTTCTAATACTTTGCTGTGTATATAAAAGATACTCGAAAATACAATTCAATGAGTGATGGGTGATGGCTCTACAATATATCAACATTTTATGAACTTTTTAGCAGGCAACAACAAGCTAAATACTCCGTACACGTCCTTAAATGTATTCGATATTGGTTTGTAGACGAAAAGGTACAGGGGAAGCTTTTTAGTCTATTTACAGTAAAAGTACACCGACACATACGTACCCAATAGATTCAATTAGATTATCGCACATGAAAAAAAAAAGTTCAACAAATTTTGATTGGATGCGAATGAAACGTAAATACCCGGGGTGTACTGTGTTAAGGATTTTAGATAATGAAAAGTTACTTTTTGTGCTTTCTTCTTATTTTTTTTCTATAAAAAAAAGTTCTCTTTCTATATTATTATACGTAAATTGTAGGGCTGATGGGGAGAGGGAGGTAGGATGGAAATTCAAAAGGAGAACAAGAACGTAAATTACATTGAGGCGCGCGTCAATAGGGTATACTAATCTCATTTTGACGAGTCGAAAACCAAAAACGTTTATTGTTGTTGTTGTTTCTTTTTTGCCGGGTGATTTAAACGATTTTTAGCTTAATTCTTTTTTCGGGCTAGGCGGATATGATGCAAGATAATTGATGGGACGGAATTTGAATTTAAATTATTTTTTGTCATTTTTGTTTTTGTATCGAACGGGACATTACCTTTTGCAGTATAGACAGTTTTTTTTTAAACTTTCATGTATTTCGAAACAGTTTGAGTTTTCCTTCTAATTAGAATGTTTTGTTGTATTCTCCGTTGCATTTTATAGATTTGTACCACATGCGGGTTGATTTGTTTTATAATTTAATTTGCATTACCCTAGATTTCGGAATATACGGTTGATCGACTTATTGTATAGTACAGTTTGTTACCAAATTCGTATAAAGTTGAATGCAATATCTGTTTAGTTATAGAACTTGATTCAATTAGTTTTGCAGCGAGTTTGTGTCCCCTTGTAACTTGATCCAATTTTAACTGATTTTTAGGTGGAAATGGATAGCTAATCATATTTGAATGCCAATTTATCTCTGAATATTATTCTAAACTTTCAGACTATTTAAATCTTACAGTGCCAAGTCACTTACTAAGATTCAAACGAATATTAAATATAGGAAAGTTCAATAAGGCTGTCCAAAGAACTGGTATAAGCATTATGCTGTTCTGTAGTTTAAAGAGGTTTTCAATCATATCGAATTGACCACGTTTAAAAAAAATACGTTGTTTTAGATCAACACTAGCTATCTCCATAGCTGAATGGATGAGCTCCTTCCACAACGTATTACGAACGATATACATATGACTCTACAAAAATGAGATAAAATGTATGTGGTGGTCTATGGTGTGGTCTATGGTGTTTCATTTAACAATGTGTTTTTTTTTCAATAAATTTTCTGGCCTTTAAAACTTTGCAAACGAAATAATTCACGAATATAAGAGAAAAAAAAATAACTAGACAGCCATATTGTAATGTTGAGTAATTTTCGATGGCAGGTACTCGGCTTCCCCCCCCCCCTCCCCCCACACCCAAGGGATAAGTTAAAAGTACTGTCTAGAACTTATTAATGCGATTAAGAATTCAAAAACGATTAAAGTAATTTAAGGAGTGAAAAAATATATATTAAACTAAGTCTTTTTAAAGACTTATAAACCCGAACTACTACATCTACTACTATTACCTCTACGAAGTCGAGGAGAGGCAACGAAGGAGTGGTTCCACCGTTCAGGTGTAATAAAAATTCACTGCACGGCTAAATTTGGAGCAGGAATTTAAGTAGATTGGGCGGTATCTGTGGGATTGAAATAAATATTTAAAGTTAATTTAAATATCCTATAACAAGCATAGCTAAATTTATTTAGCCAATTACCCAGATATATGGGTAAGGGCCTAAAGGGTCAAGGCGTGATCCGGGTCAGTCTTCGCGAGAAGACGACAATCAACGAGCCTCTAAGAAGGTGTAATACGACGAGAATCTGAATGATTCAATCTCTGATGCCAAGCTTGTCGGCAATGATGAGAAGACGGCTGAAGTTGAAAACACTTCCCCAAACAGTAGTGGTCAAGTAGCAAAAAGCGAAAGACCCCATGATAACCTCATGATCGAAATCATTTCTCTTGAAACGATGCTTGAGCAAGTCAAGAACACGAAACTTACTGAGTCTAAGTTTCGTGAACTGTCCATGCAAATTAAAAACATAAAAATCCAAATCCACGAGGTGGTTGCGGAAACAAATCTGGTTGTTGGTAAACTGGAGGAAGCACGCAACAATAGGTTAGGTACCATAGGTACCAACATCAATGGTTACTGTGGAAAAGGCACCAAAGGTGGCTGCACGGGATTTAGTTCCTAGTGCTAATTCGGACCAAACCATTAACGTGGAAACTGATCCCAAAGGAAGTGGAGGAAACTGGCAAGTGGTCGGTACAAAGCAAAAGAAACGCAGAAACAGGAAACACTGGCAAAAACAGACAACAAAACGGATAATTATCTCAGCAATGGATAATGAATCCAGCCTTACGACCACCGAGATAACTAAGAAAATCAAACAAGTTATCCGACCTATAGGGAATCGAATGTAAAAATTCACTATGTAACGAACGCCGGCCCGAGAGGTGTCGCGGTTACTGTCGATGCTTCCTCCGATTTGAAAGTTTTCACGGAAAACAAAGATCTAGAAGGCGTGGGTCTAGTAGCCACTGAACCTATAAAGAGATTACCGAAGGTAATTATCTTAGATGTCAGCTCTGATCTTGATAGAGACATGTTAACTAACTGTCTTATAAAACAAAACTGCCTGGAAAAAAAAGATTTTAAGGTTCTATTTAGAACTGGTGCGAAGAACAAAGAGACCGCTCACTGGGTGGTAGAAGTAGAACTAGCAACCAGAAACATGTTGCTAAAGTGTGAAAGAATGCACGTGGACTGGGTCAGATGTCATATGTGAGAGAACATGTGACTCCAACTAGGTGCTTTAGGTGCCAGCGATACGGTCACATTGCAAAGAATTGTAGGGTGCGCATAGAGACTTGCTCTAACTGTGCACATCATGGTCATGGCTTCAAGGGATGTCTGAATAAAGACAAACCTGCCAGCTGCGCAAGCTGCAAGGAAATGCAAAAACCAAATGACCACCAATTAGGTCGCGTTTCATGTAACGCATACAAAAGTGCTGTGCAACGCCTAAGATTTAATACTAAACATGATGATTAGTCACAATCAAAGGAATTGCAACAGCAACCTATACGAATCGCTCACCTCAACATGCAGGGTGCTAAAATAGTCGGATTAGAGATGTGTGAAAGCTTTTCCACCCACGACATAGATATTCTGTGAATGCAAGAACCACATTCAGTCAATGGTCAAACCAGCGGCATGCCTTCTACAGCCAGAGTAGCAACATTATGTGCTGAGAATCCCAAGACTGCAATTAGTATTCATAGTGTTGGCATGGACATGATGAAGCTAACTCAGGTTTGTGATAGCCACTGCACATGTATTGAAATATCATCGGAAGTTGGTTCATTCTACCTACTTTCAATATACGCCCAATATAGTGAACCGATCGAATACCATCTGTGCAAAATCGAAACAATCCTAGGCTCTTTGTCGAGTCAACAAAAAAAGGTAATGATCGTCAGAGACTTCAATGCTAGAAGTAAAATGTGGCATGACCGTTTAACCGATGAAAACGAAAGAAAAGTAGAGGACTTCGTGTCAAGAAATGACCTTTTCATAATGAACTTGCAGGGACGCCCAACGACGTTTCCGTCTAATGGGAACTCCAATATTGACTTAACAATAGTCAACGGAGCCTTGCTGGGCTCGATAGTTGGGTGGTGTGTAAGAGAAAATTGGACATCTAGTGACCATAGAGTCATCACGTTTGAGCTATCAAACGCGCCATAGAATGGTCCTCTTGCAAGTAGCAAAACTCCGAGATTTGCCATAAAGACAGCTGATTGGGGTCTATTTGCTAGAGACCTGGTCGGCTCTTGGGGCAGTGTAGAAACACTTCCTGAAATTAGCTCGATTGACGAGACTGATGATCGTGTGGAGCTGATCTCAACGCAGTTAACCAGTATCTGCAACAACTCAATTCCTAAGAAGAGAGTGGCAAATAGACGTAACAGTTGCTGGAACTCTAATCTAAGGAAACTTAGATCCTCGATGCACAAGCTCAGAAGAGCATACCAGAAGGAGAAAAACCAAAGAACAAAAGAGTTGAAATTGTCTTTTGCTCTTTGGTTAAGCAAAGTAGTTTCCAAAGGTACGTCACGGAACATGGCAATAATGACCAATGGGGAGTTGTATACAAATTTGCCGCCGGCAAAGCAAGACCACCTGAAGTCTTAAACACCATCAGGAATACAAATGGAGTCGTCACTGATACGTGGCCTGACACACGCTTGGAGTTACTAAACTCGCTTCTGCCGAATGAAACACCTGACGTTACTGGGTCTCAAGCAGAAATGCGCGAGATCGCCATCAACAATAGTTGGAACATGAAAATGGTCAAGTGCGTTAGATATCTAGGAGTTGACCTAGATGAACGAATGGGCGTAACATCTCACGTTCTTAGAGTCTGTGAAAACGCTAAGAAACTATTCCACTCATTGGCGAGAGTGTCATGAAAGGGATGGGGACTGAATCACAAAACACTTGTAATAATATACAAAGGTGTGGCGGAGGCGCTGTTCACGTATGCCGCAGCTGGTTGGTATGACAGGTTAAACTGTCACCACATCAGATCACTGGAAAGTGCTCAGAGGAATATTCTGTTATGAGTAAGAAAGGCCTACCGAACAGTATCTAAAGACACTGTTGTGGTTCTGGCCGGCGCCCTCCCGGTGCGGTGGATATTCTAATCAAAAAGCAAGCGCTCTTTTATCACCTAAGAAGAAGTGCCATAAATGGAACAGAGGAAATAGAGGAAATGGCGATTGACCTTTGGCAAAGAAGATGGAATGAATCAGCAAATGGAAGGCATACATTTGCATTCATTCCAGACGTAAAAGATCGTCTAAAAATGAAACTGCAACTAACAAGCTCGATTAGTCAAGTCATCTCTGGGCATGGTAAGTTTAAGGCCTACCTCCAGAGATTTAAAATAATAAACCATTGTCGATGTCTATGCGGTTCGGAAGTAGAAGATGTAACCACCTACTTTTCGAATGTGACGAGGTGACGGTCAAGTCATTAAAACGAAAGTGACTTGGTAACTCAAACATACATGAATTACCACTGACAAAATTTTTGAGTGTCGAAGTACTCCCACAGTTAAAAATTCTTAGTTTAAGGTTATACCTAGGTATAAGAATTAAAGTAAATTTTACGGGAATGTTTACTACGAATAATAATTGATCACATTGGGTCGATTAGGCCTACAAAACATGTGGTTTCAACAAGTCGCTGCCCCATTCACACACAACTTGTCCTATATAAGATGCAAATTTAGCGAAATAATTTCCCCGGCCGAATAATGT
The DNA here is from genome assembly GCA_947310385.1 of Nephrotoma appendiculata. Classification (NCBI taxonomy): domain Eukaryota; kingdom Metazoa; phylum Arthropoda; class Insecta; order Diptera; family Tipulidae; genus Nephrotoma; species Nephrotoma appendiculata. The sequence goes on from OX371223.1 coordinate 146,057,384, forward strand.
CAAAAAATGGTGATATCGACCGGCCCTCACAATCCCCTGATTTGACTCCTCGCAAGTTCTTCCTATGAGGGTAATTGAAGGTAAAAGGTGTAGACCAAATAACCAACTAAACAACCTCGTAACATTAGAAACGTAATTGATGAAATAACAGCAGTAAAATATGCTTTAAAGAGCTCGCGATTGCTCCACGGCCAGAGGCGGCCGCTTAACCGACATTATATTTCATACATAATGTTAAAATGCATTTTATTTATCAGATTTAAAAAAACATCGACCTGGAACATAAAAACCACCCTGTAATTGGTTCTTCATTTTCCTTGTGTTATTTTTTTTAGTTGCTGGCTGTGTGTGGTGGTCAGTGCCTGTAATTGTTATGAATTGTGCTCTGTGATAATCCCACCTATATTTAAGTCAAGTACACTGTCGTAATCTCACTTTTCCATTATCTTTTTCGGTTTTTATTGCCTATCTTTTCAGATGCTTATAGTACCAAATTTATATGGAAAATTAATACTTTTAGGATAATTTTTCGTTTTTATTATAATTTTTAAAATGGCTCGACGCAGCATGAGAGAAGAAGAAAGTACTATTTCTGCAAAGAAAATTAGAGCAACAAAGAATTCGACGGAAAATGTTAGGTTAAACGGGCCGACGGATGGGTTTGATGATCAGCCGTTATACAAACTAAATGTGGGAAATGACTGTATATTGATTGCGGTTCATTTTTATTCAGTGTTGTCAAAAAGGAAATGTTGTTTTATACCCAATTCCCCCCATATTGAAAAGACTTTTGACTAGCCAACATGAGTATTCAAAAAATTTCTTTGGCAATATTTGATCCATTAACAGTTCATGGGTATTATTTGCATCAATGGGTGCTAATTAAGCACCACCCTCCGTCCTGTCTTAGAATACATGGTTAATTTATCATAGAACAGGAGCTTTGCACCCGGAAAAGAGAAATAACAAAATGCACTCGAATGCAACATCGAATGAGAATCGCAACCAATTCAAGGTGCAATCCTCAACTCATGTGTGAATTAATTACTTGCATGGAAACAATCATCTTATTTGGCCTAGCATTTAAACTACTGTGTGAAGTAGAACAAGAATCTATCAGTGACGTTTAGGCAAATAAAGTAGCGCCGCCAGAAATTAATATGGTAATAGTTCAAGATCGGAGATCTAATCAATGGCGATACAATGCTTCTAGGTCCAACAAAGTTGCCTATGTATTCCAGAAAGCTGCTGGTGAGCCTACGTTTGGACGTGATTTTTTAATTTATTGTCGAGTAAATTCAACTAACCTAAATTCCAGGAAACTGAACGAATAAGCGTACTGGGCTCTTTATATTTTCCATTTGAAAATCAAACTTTTAAATCAATCACACTTTTAAATATGAGAATTCGCCAACCTCAAAACCCAAGTATGCGACAGCGCTTTTTTTGTGTGGTGGAAAACTAACACAACAATATTTTTTTGATGCATATCTAAAAACTGAAGCAAACCAACTTAATTATGTTCAGCAAAACTAAACAGCGGAAAAGTACGTATAGCTATCAACCAGTGTTGTGCCTGTTTTTTACGTTACATAATATACTCGGTTTTTTACATGTAAAATACGTATTTTACACATAACAATTTTTTACAAAATGTAAAATACAAAAACTATTCGTAACTAATTCAAAATTACTTATAGTTCATAATCTCAATTCTTACTCATCTATAAAGAAAATTGGATATAGGTATGATGTAAAATGAGAATTGAACTTTAAATAATTGAATTAAATTGAATTTATTTATAATTCTTCTAATTTATTAATTATAATTAAAAGTAAAATATTTGTAGAAAAATATAAATAATTTTTGTAACAGATAACATTAAAATGTTATAGCATTAATATTGAATGAGTTCGACGATTAATCGTTTTACACTTCAATCCCATAGTTGGATGGATTTTGTTTTTCTATTCTAAAAAATAAGTTAGTAGCTGAGAAACAAACCATATTTTCTTTGAAAAAAAAAAAAATATTATTTTATGTTTTTCTAAAAATATTTTACTTTTAATTATGATTAATAAATTAGAAATAATATAAATAAATTCAAAAATTTCAAATCCATTTCGCATTTTACATCATATATCCAATTTTTTTTTCATATACGTAAGAATTGATGTTTTTGAATTAGTTACGAATATTTTATGCAGTGTTCCTCGCAGTACTTGCATTTGCGAAGTAAACTTAGCATCTTTTATTAATATAGTTTTTGTCGAATAAAATTAAATGTATTAGTATGATACAAATTTACGTTTCGTATATTAAGGTTTGCGACTTTACTAAGGTTTTTAAATACGCGTTTGATTTTATACAATATTATACAATACGTTTTATACAGTAATTTAAGTATATTACCATTTTTACGTAAAAAATGTATAAAACAGTTTTTTACATACAATTGCACAACACTGATCAACCAAGGCTTAGACCAGGAACACAAATTTCACTGTAATCATCCTTTTAAGGTGGTCCCAGAAACATGGCTCAAAATTTTCAAGGTGACATGACAATCGTAAGAAAATGTGGTAAATTTGGCCTTTCTATTACAAGGACATGTACTCTCAAATGGGTTGAAATTACAGTTAATTTATTAAATGGACAATTCCATTATGTCCGTGTACTGGACGATGTTTCCGCAAAACACATTGTTGGTATTATAACAGCGAAGATCTATGTAACTGAATTCATAAAATGAGGAATTCTTCATGCCCATGTTCGTTTTATTTAAAAAAACGAAGGCAAACCAAAAGGTCCCGAATATTAATATTTATTCTAAACTTTATGCTATTGTAACAAAGCACATGATACATGACCCATGTGGATGTAAAAAATTTTTGCGTGCTATGTATTACACCCATTACATGATCAGTAATAATGTCATTACTAGTAATGTCATTACTTGTGTCATTACTCTTTTTAGTTATGGTACCATTACACGGTGATTCCAACACATCATTATTATCGTCATTACTTAAGTTCTAATTAATCGTTTTGTATACAAATTTAGTTCTACTCTATATACACAAAACTCGCCGACCGCAAAAAAAAAATATTGTGATCGGCCAAAAAATCTTTTCAACGAGTATTATACATAATATTATGTATATCAAAATGATAAAATATATTACATTAATATTTTACATATTAATAATTTTTTTTACATATATATTAATATATGTTAAATTATATTTTTGTGTCCGTTAAATCGGGTGCTTACTTACCTAAAATAAATATTACATATATTTTCATTTGATAATAAAAATATAATTTTAACATTAAAAAAAACGTTAAAAAATTCCTCCAGCCGACGACAAATCCTTCCTTTTGTCGTCAGCAATCCCGAAAAACAACTTTATATACATATTTAAATAGAGTAGAACTAAAAAGTATGTAATGATTTACAAATAGTAATGACGAAAACCCTACACTATCATTATTAATGACAGTATTGACGTCACACACAAGTAATGATGTCTCGAAATCAGAAAATCCGGATTTACATCATTACTAAACATCATTCTTCAATACCGCACATTACATGATCAATATTAATGTCATTCCCAGCAAGTAATGACATTATTACTGATCATGTAATGGGTGTATATGATCGATGGGAAATGTAGCAAAGATTTTTCAAAAACATTTCAAAATGAAACATTAGCAATCAGAGATGAATATCCAAAATACAGGATAAGAAATGATTGCATTTTGCAAACTGCAACTGATTTTTTTAAAATTAAATCGAATGGTTGTAAATGCGGATGCTCTCCTATATCATGATATAAAAAAAAACTATTATGTGCGCAATAAAAGAATAAACCTCGACCAAGTAACACAAGTTGTAACACCACAATTGGATGCATATTTTCTGTAAACTTGACTGATACAGAAAATTTTATTCACGCTTATTACTACTTCAAGTGATAGAGGTTTCATCCCTCGAGTATATTTGAAAACATCCAGATATCAATTCAAGCACACATTCATTTATTTAATGATGACGAAACTTCAGATAATTCACTCCCCGACGCTGTAGTTGAAGGCATGTCACGTCAATTACGACTTGAAGAACATAATCACTGTTTTCAATATGTGATTTTTACTATTTTCAAAATAGACTCTCCACGGTTTTAATTTGGACTTCCGTGTCCTTCAAACAATTTCACTAGACCTCTCTAATACTATGGCGCACATCTCGAACGGCTAAAAGGTCAAGATATGCGATTTTCGTTTCACGAGCAAAAGCAACACACAGCTTTTGAAACTGTTTTGAACCACAGATGTTTTTTTTATTGATGGACCAACCAGGAGGTGCAGGAAAAATTTACTTATATAAAGCATTATATAAAGCAACTCAGGCTATGCACTTAAATAAAAAAAAAACTTAAATCCTCGATTTGATATGCTCAATAAGAATTGGTGTTTGTATTTTGAGCACTGTAACCAATGCATAATAATTATGTTAAAATTACGCGAGATTAGTCAATACAAGACATAATCAATGAGTCTCTTCCAATTTCTCTAAAATATGAAGCAAAAAATGGATGATGTACAATGAAAAACGAAATAAAATTTAGGAAACAGAATACAATAAAATTTCAACACGCACTTTATTAAATGACAAACGAAGTCAATTTACAATTTACTACTTTTTACTAAGCTTAAAAACTAAACGTGAAATTAATAACTTTTTTCGTAAGCACCTTCGGGTTCATACGATTTATACACATGCGGGTGTTCAGCCTTGCCAACTCGTTGCACAACAGCATTAAAACCACTATGCTTATCAGCCGTATACTCGACCACACGATATGTACCGTCAGCTTCCTTAAATTTGTATCCACCGGTCACTTTATCGCCATCACGCACCTCCCATTGCTCCTTCTCGTCACCAGTCTTTCGATCTTTAACGCCATATTCGTAACTGTATTTTGGATGTGCATAATAATCACCATGATATTCTTCATGTTCGTGACCGCCTCCACCACCATGTACACTAAGTTTTTGATTTTGACTACTCGTTGCCCCGTAGCCGTATACTTGGGCACACACGCCCACAAAAACCACGCTAATGATTACAAATTTCATCTTAGTAATAATATTTTTTTTTATAAATAATTAACACTGTACTGTGGGAGTAGTCTACAAGACAGAACCAATATTTGTGGTGTGTTAACAAAAAATAAAAATCGATCGATTTATATATACAACGAGGGTTCCCTCGCCAAACCCCAATACTGTATAGAGTAGAGCAAAAACCAACTGACATAAAATAGGTACGCGTAAAATCACGCGATGCTACATAACACCGATTATTATTAATTGTATAAGATGTTGTTGTTGTTGTTGTTGTTGTACATTCTTTTTACTTTCTTCGTACACTATATTGGAATTACTTAATTTAATTAATGATTTATTAATTATGAAATGTATACCCGCAAGTGTATATAATACTTAAAATCAATCAATCGATTGGAAGAAAATTGTTCGAGCAAAGTTAATTTTTTCTTCGTTTGGTGCTTAATTTTGCTGTAACTGTATGGAGGTTTATATTGGGGAAAACCTAATTTAGAAATTGATTCTTATTAGATTTCCGCTGAATCATGTCATGAAGGAATTTCGTTAACCTCTAAGGTCACTTAGCAAGGCGCTAGATATGTGTATTGGAAGGTCAAATTAATTAGATTGAAACTTGTAATTTTCTTATTTGTATTACTTTAATTTAGAACTCAAATAACAGACCATTATAAGCATTGTGTTGTTATTGGCTTAGTGAGAGAGGGCCTTGTAAATGATTCCCAAATTATTGCGTATTTTGCGCCCGCTTATCCCTAGATTTGCATCCAAATTCTTGTAGACTCGATTACTTTCCAGCAGCTTAACATGTAGAAAATTCCATTTCAAAATTGCTTAATAAAATTCTAGTCTCCACAACTTGGTTCGAACTAACGAGCTTTGGGTTGATAACATTTTGGTTATATTACGATATATTACAATTACCAACAGAGAAATGTAACCTGAATATAAAATTGTCGATAATACAGATTTGTCATGGGAAATTTTACACAACCAGCCAAAACAAAGTTATAATTTTAAAAAAATTGTATCGCAAAAGTTTTTTCCAGTTGATCGTCAGTCTCAATATGACTTTTTGAAGAACCATGGAAGTACTCAATATTTACGGGAGTACCAACCAATAAAAGAAGCATTCTGTTGACATACGAATATATCGTATTCCAAAAGACGGCAACACAGAGTCGTAATGTACTGCAAAAAAAAAAAAAATTATATTGACACACAGAGAGAAATCGTATCACGTATTCTGAATAAGGGTACATAAATCATGAATAAAACCTTTTAATTTGGCACCGTGCATGACCATTTCATAATAAACGATTACTATCCATAATTTGTTAATAAAAACTTTTTCATATATTGTGACTTGTATTTATAATATTTTAATAATATTTATGTTTGGTTATTCATATTTAATGAAAAATAATGCATATTTATGCTAATAACTTACTCATGAAATATGCGCGTTAAAATATTGTTTTATGCTTTATATTGCATAATTTGTATAGCATAAATCGTGCATATAATTCATATACTGAGTCTTATTAAAGATTATGTTATGACTGCCAAATTTTTGGCTAGCGGTTCATTACTTATGAATAATAATGCATAATTTATTCACTAACGCATGGCTTATACCTATTAATTCATAAATGTATGCTTTATTTTGCATGATTCATAGTTAAGATGTATACATTTAATACACTGAATATAGCGTGGTTGGTTTACACTCGCTGTAAGCTTTGAATTCACACTGTTAAATATAAATCTTTTTTCCATATTTCTCTAAATTTATTTACAAAAATATAGTTACATTTTAAATTATTTACATTATTATTTACATATAATTATTTAATTTAATTGTTTAGTTCATTAAATCTAATAATATCTTGGAATAAAATTGTTTTTTTCTATTAATCATAGTATGAATTTCAAATGGGTTTTTATGCTTTAATTTACCTATCGCAATACATGTTAATATATGTACTAATACATTTTCAATTTAAAAAAGCCATACTATTTATCCAGAATAATTGCATACTTTTGTAATATGTGGCGATTGTACCACATCACTATGTATTACATTATTATTATTATTTCTTTTTTTTGTTTAATAAATAATGTCTGATATAATACTTACATTTCTTTTAATCTTAAATTCCAAAAACGAAATGTCCATTTTTTAATTTCTGACATTTCGTGTTTATCTTTAATGACAAATAATTCGGCAGGTTTTTCCAACCTCATATTTATTTTTGGTTGACCTTTTACTATTCGTCGCGTCATCTATTGACAAATTGGTTGTTAGCATAGAAACCGATTAAGGGGAATTAGAACTATTTATTATTTTTTTTGATCGCAGCGACCGTTTTAAATAAAGGAATTATATCTATAAAAGGCCGATTGTTTTGCAGTAAAGACTAGTCTAGTGAAAAAAATCTAATGACGTACAACGTCATATATATTAATTGTATAAACTTTTTTCTATTATGTAAAATGGCCATTGAGCCTAAAAATCTAAAACTAATTATAAATCAAATAAATATATTATATAAAAATAAATAAAATTAAATAAAGATATTATAAAAAAATAAATCAAATTAAATAAGATTTGTTTATCGATTTATTTCTTTGTGGGGGTTCCGTCAGTATACTAAAATCTCGTCGAGTATACTAAAATTTCACCTTGAAATTGTGTTTGTCAAGTACGGAGTGAATTTTACTAAAAGTGAATCGACCAGATTGATATATTAAATATTGTTGACCAAATGTATCCTATGTGCCGATGAAGATATTTATGCAATTGGATTGTAACCATTAAAAAATCTAATTTACAATCACGCATTATAGCAGAACAATCATAACAACAACACATTAACCCCATAATTGGTGACCACCGACGGTCCGAACACGGATCACCAGTCAAATTCCCGGCCGAACGTTAAATTCACGGCCGCACGTTAAATTCCCGGCCGCACGTTAAATTCCCGGCCGCACGTTAAATTCCCGGCCGCACGTTAAATTCCCGGTCGCACGTTAAATTCCCGGTCGCACATTGAATTCACGGCCGTGCGTTAAATTCCCGGCCGTACATTGAAGTTCCAGCCATACATAAATTTTCGGCTGCATCAGGAAAGAAAAAGCCAGAACATAAGAAGTTATAGAACATTAGAAGGCGTGGAATCCACCAGCGTCAAGCGCTCGGGTCTAAAAAAAAGGATGGGCTGATCATCTTTAGTCGCCGTTGACTGAAGCATCTTCGATCCGATCGGTCCGATCTATCCGGATTTCAACATAAAAAACGTAAGCTAGACTATTTGTTTTTATTTAAAAAAAAAAAAATATTGTAAACTTAAAATAATTGGTCTTTTAATTATTAAAAATTCACTATTTACAATTAACAAATAATAGCAAGTTCTAATTCCTCGATTTGTTTTCGCTCGTCATCAATTGTCCCATTAAATTCAAATTGGTTATTTGCATTTATTATATCAGGCAAAATTTTTTATCATTTTCTGTTGGGATTATTTAATATTCAGACAAAATCGCTATGACTACGCCAAGCACTTCGTCATTTGACGAGGATCTGTACGGAGACGTTATACCTCCAGTCGATCCACCGTTAGGTATAAATATTGAACCTAACAGCTGGCAAAATCCAGCAGTGCTTACAACTTTAAATGATAGAGTTGAATACACTAGAAATTTAGGCATTTCTCGTGTGGCAGTCAAAATAGCGCCGCTTAACACACAGAATCCGCGCCTGTGGCTCCAGATTTTGGAGGCTCAGTTCGCGTTGGTATCAATTACAGATGAAAAAACACGTTATTATCATCTGTTAAGCGCCCTTAGCGATCACGTCACAAATGATCTAAGTGACATTATTCTTGCACCGTTGTCTAGAACACCGTACTCAGATATTAAAAAGGCAATCCTCGTTCGTTTAGGTGATTCCAAGAATAAGCGATTGCATCAACTTCGACAGAATATAGAAATCGGCGATATGAAACCTTCTCAGCTATTTCGTAAATTGAAAGTACACGCCGGTTCTGATGTAACCGATGATCTGCTGAAAACAATTTGATTAAAACGCTTACCGGTTCACACGCAAGAAATTCTCGCACCAGCCGCCGAAACACTAACTACAGAAAAATTGTCGGAATTGGCAGATCGAATAGTAGAAACTAGCTCACAAAATAATTTAATGGCTTTGTCACGATCTTCCATTCCACCAGAGAGCTCAAACAAATCAGAATCTCTCTTGACGAATCAAATTTTAGAAATTATCAAACGATTGGACAAAATAGATCAAAACAGTCAAGATAGGAGCAGGAATTTTTCCTCAAATCGATCATCATCACCTAATTATCGACGATTCTCAAGACGCCCTCGTTCTGCCTCGCGAAAACCGGAGGACGAGTCGCCCGATGCACCAAAGCCCTGTTATTATCATTCACGCTTTAAAGATGCCGCAAAAAATTGCAAACCTGGCTGTTCCAGATGGTCAGAGTTCAAAGCAAAAAATTAACTCATCCGGCGCCACCGGCGACAAGCTCCGGATCCGTTAGTATTTGTCGCCTCCAGATATATGATGTATTGTCGAAACGAGATTACCTAATTGACACTGGAGCAGATGTGTCCGTTCTGCCTCCGTCTGCTAGTGATCGTAAAAATTTAGATCCAGAATTTGAGTTGCACGCCGCCAACGGTTCTATAATTAAAACCTATGGTAAAAAACTTGATTTCGTCGATCTAGGCCTTCGCAGAAAATTACCCTGGACTTTTATAATAGCCAATGTTACGAAACCAATAATTGGATCAGATTTCTTAAATCACACCGGGTTATTAGTCGATGTTAATCGACAGCGTTTGATTGATCCTCTTACATCGTTATCATCCCCGGCCTCTTTAACACGTGGTAATTTTCCCTCAATCAAAATTATTGATCATGAAACAATACATCCTTCAGTGCTACCGTTATTAGTCAAATTTAAGGAAATTACAGTTGATTCCTTAACGGCAAAATCAACAAAGCACAACGTCACACACCACAACATTACCCGAGGTCCACCCGTATTTGCAAAACCTCGCAGACTGAGCTCCGAAAAGTTAGAAATTGCCAAACGCGAATTTCAGTTTATGATCGATCAAGGAATCTGTCGACGCTCAGATAGTCCATGGGCTAGCCCTCTGCATTTGGTTCCCAAAAAAAATGGTGGTTGGAGGCCATGTGGTGATTATCGTGCTTTAAACAAAATTACAGTACCAGACCGGTATCCGATACCATTTCTGCATGATTTTGTTCATCAATTACACGGTACAACCCATTTTTCTACGATTGATCTAGTTCGCGCATACCACCAGATACCAATTGAAGAAGCTGATATACCAAAAACGGCTATTTCAACTCCGTTCGGATTATTCGAATTTTGTAAAATGACGTTCGGATTGAGAAACGCTGGTAACAGTTTCCAACGGTTCATGCATTCAATTTTCCAAAGTTTTCCGTTCTGTTTCGTTTATCTGGACGATATTTTAATTGTCTCAAAATCCATGACCGAACATCTAGATCATCTACAGATAGTTTTTACCAAATTAAGTGAATGTGGACTAGTCATTAATCCCAATAAATGTGTGTTCGCAAAGGAACAAATAAAATTTTTGGGACACGAAATAACCGCCGCAGGAATTAAGCCATTACAGGAACGTATCGAAACCATTGCAAAAATTCCATTACCACAAAATATTAATCAGCTCAGAAGATATTTGGGGATGATCAATTTTTACCGGAATTTTATACCTCAAGCAGCCCGTAACCAATCGTTGCTGAGCGATTATCTCAAAGGCAGTAAGAAAAACGACAAGCGACCCATCGAATGGACCACAGCTTCTGAACAAGCATTTTTTGATTCACAAAAGCAGCTTTGTGATGCCACAATGCTTAGCTATCCGTCATTAACATCTCATTTAGCATTGATGGTGGACGCCTCCGACACAGCCATTGGTGCTGTTATCCAACAATCTATTGCGTTAGATACGAATGATACAAATTGGGAACCTTTACAATTCTTTTCCTCAAAATTAAATGCAGCTCAACAGCGTTACAGCGCTTATGATAGGGAGTTGCTTGCTGCGTATGCAGCCGTTAAAAGATTTCGATATCTGGTTGAAGGTGGAAAATTTATACTTTTCACAGACCATAAACCATTGATTTATGCCTTCAATCAGAATCCCGCAAAAGCATCGCCACGACAGTTTCGATATTTGGACTTTATCGCGCAGTTTACTACGGACATTCGTCATATTTCCGGTGCTGATAACGTTGTCGCTGACACACTATCACGCATCGACGCAATAAATATCCCTCCGACCGTTGATTATCATACAATTGCCAATGCCCAGCGAAACGATAATTCATTCGCTGCATTTAGAGAAGCGGAGACAAGTCTCAAATTTGAAGAGTTTCCTGTAGCTTTTGGTTCTGAGGAAACAATCACATGCGATACATCGACCGGCAAAATTCGACCATATATACCTGCCGAATTCAGACGAATAGTGTTCCAATCCGTTCACAATCTATCTCACCCGGGAGTCCAAGCTTCGATCCACAACATCTCGTTACAGTTTGTTTGGCCAGACATGAAGAGGGAAATCAAAGAAATGGTCCAACAGTGTATAGCTTGTCAGAAATCGAAAGTTAGTCGTCACACAAATAGTCCTTTAGGTCATTATCCGCCTGTTTCACAAAGGTTCGCTGAAATTCACCTCGATTTAATAGGCCCGTTACCTATCTCAGACGGTCAACGTTACTGCGTAACTCTAATAGATCGCTTTACTCGATGGACTGAAGTAATTCCAATCCCCGATATCACCGCAGAAACCGTCGCTTTCTCGGTTTACGAAAATTAGATAGCTCGATTTGGAGTACCGGATTTCATTGTAACAGACCAAGGATCCCAATTTGAATCCGAATTATTTGCCGAATTTTCCAAATTGATCGGATTCCATCATAGACGAACTACCGTGTATAATCCCAAGTCAAATGGATTCATCGAGAGATCACACCGCACATTGAAGGCCGCTATTATGTGTCATCAGAATTTGCGATGGACACGTATCTTACCTACAATCTTACTGGGCCTAAGATCTACTTACCGCGAGGATTTTCAAACATCATCGGCCGAATTAGTATTTGGTACCCAAATTAAGCTACCTAGCCAATTTTTGTCCGACATCAGTCCAACATCAAATCAAAATGAATTCGCGAAAGAACTACAGAATCATTTCAAATCGATTCGACCAACACCACCAACACGTCATTGTACGAACAGAACATTCGTATTTAAGGAGTTAAATCACTGTTCTCATGTCTTCGTCAGAACTGACGCTTTGAGAAAGTCATTACAACCTCCTTACGAAGGACCTTTTCCGGTCATCTCACGCAGTGAGAAAACATTCTTGATTACGATAAAAGGGAAACAATGTAATGTTTCAATAGATCGCCTCAAACCATGTTTCATTGAAGAAAACCGAAACGCGGAAACATCATTGGCGAATCAACTAAGTACAAATACAACACACGATTCGTCACAAATTTCAACAAATCCATCTTTAACGAACAGGATCGTACCAACTAAACATGTTCGTATACATATCGAAGATAAAAATACAAACAACAATAATGTGTGCGATAATCGCGAACCCGCTTCACATATTCCTGCATCGACCCAAAAAACACGTACTGGGAGAATAATTAATACTCCCACACGTTACAAGGTATCGTGCATTTCTTTTCAATCAAAGCACTAAGGAGGGGGTAATTGTGGCGATTGTACCACATCACTATGTATTACATTATTATTATTATTTCTTTTTTTTTTGTTTAATAAATAATGTCTGATATAATACTTACATTTCTTTTAATCTTAAATTCCAAAAACGAAATGTCCATTTTTTAATTTCTGACATTTCGTGTTTATCTTTATTGACAAATAATTCGGCAGGTTTTTCCAACCTCATATTTATTTTTGGTTGACCTTTTACTATTCGTCGCGTCATCTATTGACAAATTGGTTGTTAGCATAGAAACCGATTAAGGGGAATTAGAACTATTTATTATTTTTTTTGATCGCAGCGACCGTTTTAAATAAAGGAATTATATCTATAAAAGGCCGATTGTTTTGCAGTAAAGACTAGTCTAGTGAAAAAAATCTAATGACGTACAACGTCATATATATTAATTGTATAAACTTTTTTCTATTATGTAAAATGGCCATTGAGCCTAAAAATCTAAAACTAATTATAAATCAAATAAATATATTATATAAAAATAAATAAAATTAAATAAAGATATTATAAAAAAATAAATCAAATTAAATAAGATTTGTTTATCGATTTATTTCTTTGTGGGGGTTCCGTCAGTATACTAAAATCTCGTCGAGTATACTAAAATTTCACCTTGAAATTGTGTTTGTCAAGTACGGAGTGAATTTTACTAAAAGTGAATCGACCAGATTGATATATTAAATATTGTTGACCAAATGTATCCTATGTGCCGATGAAGATATTTATGCAATTGGATTGTAACCATTAAAAAATCTAATTTACAATCACGCATTATAGCAGAACAATCATAACAACAACACATTAACCCCATAAATACAAGATAGACCACATTTTTTTCTAATAAAATTTCAAGAATTTTAAAAATTTTTTTGTACCTTCATATTTATGTGAAGAAACTGTCACAAGTTGATAACTTATTACAAATGGTAAAGAATGTATACGTAAAATAATATCGGTCATTAAGATTAATTTTTTCGCATTTTTCTACAGTAAAATTATTTCCAAAGCTCGCTGTTATAAATTACTGTGAACAAACTTCATGTAAAAAATTTTGCAAGGGAAAATGATAATTCTACACGAGACCTAGATGCTTTGGAATAAGATTTTACATCTATATTTTTGCTTTCCAGCCTCATGCAGCTTACCAGTTTTATAGGATCTAATTTTCTAATTATTTCAGGATAATGACTCATCGAACACCGTGGCAAATTACAAAGTTTCCGTAGAGACTTGAACGATAAATGGCTGTGTCGAATTTTTTGTTCTTTGGCAATTTTTTTTTCCTGGTTTCTATTATTTCAGATATATCTGTCCCTCTGTGACATTCAACAATAAATGAATTATTGAGTCACAAATTGTTGTCTTGCTAAATTTGCCATCTTTGGTTCTAAATTTTGTTTTTGGTTTTAGAATCCCATGGCCACATTTCATATATTGAGTTTTTTTTAAATCTGAAAGAAAACCAAAATTTATAACTGATTAAAAATTATTATTATACTCGTAGATCGTAGTCATGACATTAAAACTGATCTTCATTCGCTGGCAAATTTTGCAAAATTTCCAAAAGCGCCTTTTCTTTTAATTTAGTTTAAAAAATTTGTTTAATTTTTGTTTCAAAATGGTACCAATTGTTGTAGAATCCACCATCTCATCAAAAATAAACATAAAAAACTTTCTCACACGATTATCTAAAAACTTTCTCACACGCAACAAACAAAAACACGTGCACATATAAAAAAAACAAAATTACAAAATTTAATTAAAACAACTAAATCATAAAAATAAAATGCAATTTCACAGAAATCAAAATAAATAATTTTACGACCTAAAAATCAATTTAATATTTTCGACCCAAAATTTACTGCTAATAAGCAATTTCACATAATTTTACGAATGGAAAATTTCCACTCGACACCATTTTCAAAAAACAAAAAAATAAAATAGGCAACAATATAAAAGCCAGAAAAACACAAAATTTGGGTTCAATCAGTGAAAAACATTTAAAGTAGTTTCCCTATGAAATTAATCAGTTAGTAAAATTAAATTATATCCAATGTGTGTAGTATAAAAAAAAAATTAAATCCATATGTTAATAAAGTGAAAATCTTAATAAACGTGTAATAAACGTGTAATAAACGTGTAATTCTAAACAAGTCTAATCTACAAATTTTTAATAACTAGTGATATCGAAATCAATGTGTGCAATCTCAAACCAATTTATGTTTTACAATTACTAATGAAACCGTAACTTATACGTGTAAAATTCAAATTCTGATTTAAAATCTTTATAATTATAAACAAAATTGTGTGTAATTCTAAAATTGAAAGTTAATTAGTATTTCTAACTAAAATATATTTAAAGTGTAAAATCTAAATACTTAGAATAAATTAAAATTTATATCTATAAAAGTTATAATTTTGTTTAGCTTAAGTAAAGTTAAATACAAAGCATTTAATTTAGTGTATATTAAATAAAATAAAAGTTAAAAGTTCAGAAAGTTCAATCTAGCCGAAATTAAGTTGAATATCCATAATATATAGTTAAAAGTGTAATTATACCGAAATCGAAATATAATAAACCTAAATTTACAATCAAGTTCTAAATAAATTAAATTTCATAAAATTAAGATTCAAATTAATTATAGTGTTGTTTATTTGATCGTTAGTAAAACAGATTCCTCCAAAACAAAAGCAACAACAGTGAAAATTAACTGACCACTTAAGTATCAGGTAAGATTTCGCCATATTAAACCTAAATTCATTAAATTTATTATATTTTATTAAATAATTTACTAAATACAAATTACATAACCACTTATTATATAAATATAACCCAAAATATAATAGAAGACATCCATTACTGAACTATAGAAATCCCGAGACCAAATACTATATAAATTAATTCTAACAAATTTATAACAAAGAAATAAAGATCAAAACAATTACAAACCATTACAAAAGAATATTATATCACAAATAAAATTTACAATATTGGCGCTGTAGTTATTCGAACCTTAAACGTTAGTTAAGGAAAAGAAAAACACACGACGATATATATTTACAGCAACTAAAGGGTTGAAAAATCCCAGTTTCCGAACAGCGAAAACTAAAAAACACTTTTCTAAATTGCATCGTTGTTCCAGTAAAACATGTACAAATCGTACACACCCAAGTTGTGATTCCCCAGTCCACAAATTTTTTAATAAAGAAATCCCAAGGTCGGAAGTTCAAACGTATTTTAATACCCAAAAGGGCCGTTCTCTACCAAACAACAATTAAAGTTATATCCAACAAAACAAAAATTTTTTTTTATTAAAGTGAAGTGCAAATACAAAACAAATCACTTTATGAGCAATAACCTCGCCATTCGAAAAGAAATCAGGCAAAACTTCAAGATCACCGATTCGAGCAAGCGAGAGGCTCAGAATAAAATCATAGCCCAACGAGCTACACTCCAGCATCACAAATCACTCAAGTATTCCCGTCAACAAAGAAAAAACTCAAACACCACAAACCATAAACGAACAAGTTAAAATATCAGCAGAAAAACAAATCGAAAAGGACACCCAGGCAACACAAAAGCCCCAAATCACAGATTTCGAAGACACAAGCAAACGCACAACAAACACAAAAATGGATCAACAAAAAATTCAACAGAGCATCGCAAGTTTCGTACCAAAATTCAACGGAGAAGAAACAAAACACCAGGCGCACAACCTAGCACGATTCCTTGACACTGCCGACAGTATATTCGAAACACTCACCACAGAGCAGGAAAAGAAAACATTCGACAGACTACTCAAGCTAAGATTAACAGGAGACGCCTACATGAGAATCACTCACCGAAACATACAAACCTATACAGAAATAAAAGAAGTACTAAGCAACATGTACACAGAACTACATTCGTTGGACGAACTGGATTGAAGATTCAGCAACATAAAACAAACATACGGCGAAAGCATACGAAACTACGGGTACACACTTCTAGAAGCACTAGAACAGTACAAAAACGGGTACAAGACTAAATATAACACCAACAACATTGACAACACTTATTCTCAACATCTAGACACAACATCGGTGCAACTACATATTTAAGCGAGGTCTAAACAATCTAATCCTAAAAGAAAAAATCGCCACAATAAAAGCCGCAAACGTCAACCAGATAATAGATGAAGCAGAAATCATTGAGAAAATGCTAACATGCACAACAGAGATGACACCGGATACAACGAAACAAGCACTTACACCATTCACGCCAACAAGTCAACAACAGTACACATACGGAAGACCACCGATCATCTGTAACTATTGCCAAAAAATGAACCACACCTGGGATGTATGCCGCACGAGATTGAACCACGAAAGAACAAACAGACCACAACAATATTACACACACAACACGAATTACCAGAGAAACTACAACACGGCTAGACAACCGCCGAACACACACTACAATGCACCTACGCAAGAACAACTTAACAGAATCATACAACCACAACACGCATACCAACAATATCAAGATAAAACATCAAACCAGCAAATACCGTCAACACAAAACATGCCACAATTCATCCCCAAACTCAATCACAATCAACAACAACAAACTCAGAATCAATTCACAACAGCAAACAGTCAGCAACAATATCAACCGAACCAACGCAGAAGCAATTTTGTACCAAAATACTGCTCACACTGTAACGGGACACACCTTTGAAGAATGCCGTAATAAATTCTTCAACAGACAACCAAACCAACAGATGAATCAAAACAACCAGCACACACCACCCGATACCAACACGTTGACTGACACATTTAACAAAATGAGAATCAATGCAATATTTCCACAACAACACCAGAATCACCACGAAATAACACAACAAACGCAGCCGGAAAACTCCAACGGATCCGATCAGCCATAGGAGAGCCACTGACCTCGGATCCAATACAAACATATTTAACACAATCAACAGCATCAAAAAACGACCACGAACATACTCTCCAAATGGGTACCATTCCAGAAACTTATTTAAAAAAATTTCTTTCAAATGATTACACTAACTCACAAACAAATACATCAAATCCAAACAACGAACACACGAGCCCCAGCGCTCATAACTTAAATTATCAAATAAAAACAATTAACCATCAAACACAAACCGCCGCTACAATTCCGGCGCAAACTCAACAAACACAAGCCGCCGCTACAATTCCGGCGCAAAATCCACAAACACAAGCCGTCGCTACAACGCCGACGCACAATCCAAAATCCACAAACAATCACTCATCAATCAAAAGCCGTCGCTACAACGCCGACGCACAACTCAAACTCACAAACCACTCAACAAACAAAAGCCACCGCTACAATCCCGGTGCAAAACACAAATTTAGCAACTACAAACTCACGAACAAATAAAACTCAGAACAGAACTGACAACACCAATCCAGAACAAAACAAATTCTCCGAGAAAATCTCACTGTTCAAAAAATTAACATGTCAAACAATCTCAAAAATACAGAATACACTTGAAACTAACACACGAAAACTTGCATCTGAACTAAAACCGAACTTGTCACAAAAAACACACGACTTATCTCAAATAATAACAAAACACAAAAGTAACAACAACCCCACGCAAATACATATATAATTTTGATGCAGGCTTAAAGTTTCGGCCGGGTACAGTTGGGTGAAGTCAATATCAATCTAGAATTTTGAGTCATATTAATCAAAAGTATGATAATCTAAATTATTTCTGTAACTTACAAGTCTATAATCTTTAGAACATTTATAGAGCGGCTAATTCGTGATAATATCAGCACAGTTATTGCCGCATTTAGATAGTTGTTCTTGTCTAGTTTCGGATGTGCTCTTTCATTTCGTTTATACTGTTTCCCACGGTGAGCGGTGAATCTTTACCCACTCTTACTCCTGTTTATCAAATTCACCTGTTAAAACAACAATAACATTACACAAATTAAAATGTGAAACCATAGACAAATTATAAATAAGACTGCTAAACCAATGGAAAATTTATGTTTAAATCAAATTCTCGATGTCGTTACAAATGAAAAATTTTTTCTAGTGGCTGTTAGCAGAAATGCTTAGCTAAAACTCAAACCCTATGTGCTCAATATACATATTTCTCGCTCAAAATATTTTTTTAATACGTGCGCGAACAAATAAAACATTTTATATTTGTGTGTACAGTAAAAGAGAAACAAATGGAAAAATAACAAATTCAACTTATTTTTTATTTTCGTTTGAAAGTATCCTTTCTCTTCTTTCTTTAAGTCATACACTTATATTTTAATAAAACAGAATGAAATGAAACTAACCACGCACGTATTATCTATATACATACTCGTATATACATATGTACTATTTAAAATAATGTTTGTGCACGATCGATAATTTCTTGTTTAGATATATAGAATTTAAACACGTGGTGACCATGAAAAGGAAGAGGATCTATTTTAGATGTAAGTATGTAGCTACGATGATTGTTTTGGTGTGCTGCATGAAGTATAATTTAAAAAACAAATATTTGGAGGAAATGATAAGAAACATCAAAAATTTATGAACGAAAGGGAAAAATATTATAATTAAATGGTTTTTTAATGATCGCAGAAAACAATTACATATACATATTACATATTTGTGTTTGGTTACATTATGTATATTTTATATGCCTATCTATACTGGTTTGTCCAAATTAAATACATTCATGACTAAATTTTCCCTAAGTATACTATTAAGCATGCATGATTTAAATTCGATAATTTTAAAATACCTAATAATTTTATAAATGATTTTATTTTTGAGAAAATGAATAAAATCAGCTTACACCGGAAAGATGTCTTTGGGAAAATATACTATGTATTTGGATTTGCCTCCAAAAAAATTGGTCAAGCATACAAATTTTTGTTAACGTTTTCCCCTTATTCCATATTATCTGAAGTTTGGTATAGGTATTATAGGACTTGATTTGTTTCAACTAGCTTTTGCAAACATTTTAAGACGTCGAAAATAAAAATTAGTTTTTTATTTTAACTAAATTTGCAAAAACATTAATATTTCGATTTCGGTTGTGGTATATACATATATAGAATTATGGGTATACACAATATCCCTGCAATTCCATTTTTAATCTGCTAACCCCAAATAAAAATCATCTTAAGGTTTTAAAATGACAATATATAAATATTTCGTTGTTCGTTGTTGTCAATTGATTTACAAGCTTACATTAAAAGTACAGTGGAATTTTTCAGATACCAACCACCCCTTATCATGGAAACTACCCCAAATTTCTCTACAATAAAGGACCACTTCTTTGAAAATTTCAAAAATAGACTATTCAATATCGGATAATGGGTATCGCTTTATAATCCTCATCAGAAATGCAATTCGATTTTCAAGTTGTAACTATAAATCATGGACACAAATTTATTTAGCCATCCCTTTTATTTATTAGGTGTATAACTTAATTTCTACAGATTTTTTCTTCGAGCTTAAAATTATATTTAAAATAGAAATATTTTCACGGTATTTTCTGATTTTTACAGGATCATGATTTACATAACCTCTCAGAATAGCAGAGTTTACAATGGCAACTGATTAACAGCACATTCGGCACTGCATTCTATACAAATGAATTCCAATAATGAAAAAAGCTTCTAAAGCACGGGAATCAATTTGTAGTGGTCTTGGTGTCGACCTTGTGTCTTATGAAATTTGTAATTATTGGTACAAACGTTTTAGAAGTGGTGATTTCGATATTAGCGACAGCCTCGAAAGTTTGAAGGTGTGCTAGCTAACCTGGAATATAAAGGGTTATCCAATTCAAGGTTGATAAAGTAGAAATCTGTATACCGACATCTGTCAAAGATAAACGTCAAGTACGCTGTCATTTATTTAGTTGACATTCTGCCATTTAAGAATATGGAGCATTTAACAATCGACCAACGCGTTAAAATTAAACGCGGAAAAACAGGCCGTCGATGCTGATTTTTCGAACAAAATTTTCTTCAGTGATGAAGCTCATTTTTCGCTTGGTGGATACGTTAATAAGCAAAACTGTAGAATTTGGAGCTCAGAAAATCCACAATTGATTGTAGAGAAGCCATTACACCCGGAAAAAGTCACTGTTGGTGCGCATTGTGGTCTGGTGGTGTGATTGGGCCGAATTTTTTTGAGAACAACCATGGACGAACCGTTACCGTCAATTCTGAGCGCTATGGCCGCATGTTAACCGATTATTTTTTTACGAAAATCGAAGATTATGATCTTGACGATATGTGGTTCCAGCAGGATGGAGCAATCAGTCACGTAACACGAGCAAATCGAGATCTTTTGCAAGAGAAATTTCCTGGACGTTTGATTTCGCGATTGGCTGATGTCAATTGGCCTCCAAGATCCTGTGATTTAACGCCTTTGGATTTCTTTTTGTGGGGCTACGCGAAAGATCGTGTTTACGCAAACAATCCTCAAACTCTTGACGAATTGAAAACTAATATTCGTAAGGTAATGGCCGAGATACCGCCCGAAATGTGCCGAAAAGTCATTGAGAATTACCTCAAAAGAATCAAGGCCTGTAAGAAGTCCCGTGGAGGACATTTGAATGATATCTTGTTTAACTAAAAATGGCAAGGATCAATCTGTAAAATGAAATAAAAATTACAATACATTCCGAATATTTTGTGTGTTTTTTTTAAGTTTACTTTATCAACCTCGAATTGGATAACCCTGTACAACAGCAACAGGCATAACTGAGAAAAAACCTAATAACTAAATAAAATAATGCGTAATAATTGGATTCATATTAGTTTTCAATTTCTATAAAAATCATAAACATTTGATAGTTTAAATTCTCCTGAACTTCTGAAAATTTAAATGAATTGTAAGAAAATATGTACTATGAACTTTAAGGATATAAAAATTAATTAAATAGAGTAAAATATTTTCTGGACAGTTATTTTTCAGTAATTATCTTCTCCTGTACTAAATATTAATTTATTGCATTAATATGCCCAGTACCAAGTGAATTTTCTTAAACTGGTTATGTAAATGTATTTAATTAATGTGTAATAATCCATCACCATTAGTCATACATACTTTAATCGTATATAGTTCAATGAGTTGTCACAGATTTTAGTGAGGCCTCATTAAACCTTATATGAAACATGTCTTTGTTTTCGGTAAGACTGCAGTGGGCTGAACTTGCTCGACATGTTTAAAGAGTTCGTAGTATAAATATTTTTTGTATATAAAATCAATAAGGACTTCTGCCTGATGACCTAAATCAAGGACAGGATCACGAACGCCGCACGGAAGTCCCAGAAAATATTCGAACCCAATTCAAACAAAATTAATTATAAACGGAACACGCAATCTAAATTTAATAAAATAAAAAACATTTCGCGCTAACATAAAAGGTGTTTTTTTAGAGGTTCACAATTTAGAATTAAAATAGAACAAAGAAAAATATTTTGAATATCAGTGAATCTAGCTTTATTGGATAAATAATTTTATGCCATTAATGCTTGAATATGATTTCGGCCATATGGCCACAGCGTCTGCACTTTGCAGCGTAGATGGCGCAATCTGGATGTCCAATTTTTACACACTTTTCGCAGCAATTCGAAATTTTTCTTTTCGCCGGATGTTGTGTTCCAAGTGTACAATTGTCTCTGGTTTACCAGCGTCTACATGTGACTTAACATATCCCCAAAGAAAATAATCTAATGGAGTTAGCTCGGTGACCAATTAACAGGACCATTACGTGAAATTAGTCTTTTATCAAATATTCCGCACTGTGTGGCATGTGGCACCGTCCTGTTGGAGCCACATATCAGCAATATTTATGGCAGCCAATTGGGGCACAACAAAGTTAGAAATCATGTCCCTATACCGTTCACTTTAACAATCTGCCCTTCATCGTTTTTGAAAACATGTAGACCAATGAATCCAACGGCCCATAAAGTGCACCAAATAGTGATTGTATATGGATGTAATGATGTTTCGGCAAATACTTGTGGATCACAATTACAATTTTTACAGAAATTATAATGTAAACATTTGTTTTTAGCTTACCAAAATATGGAAAATTGAAAAAGCAATGGTTGAAAGCAAATGGCTTCGGTGAGCAAGGTGCACTAAGTGCATGATTATTCCATGCCACAGACAAAAGAGAACCAGAGGAGTTTTTTAAGAAAATCGGCCATTCTCATCTTGTTCATTGACAAATCAACGTGTGGATTTGACGTCATTGAAAATTATCTTAAAAATACATGCCCTAATATTAATCAAACCGTAATTTCATATCATACTGAAAAAACATGGTTGTTTGAAAATTTGTTTCCCAAGACGTTTATCCAACTTCTATAAATGATGCTTACGATATTATTGGGGCTAATTTTGAAGTTTCTTCTCAAGTTGAGGAAGATCCAATCTATGCGTTGAACTTATTAAGTGATTTGGCAACCAAGTCGTTGCGTTTAAGTAAAAATAATAAAGACCATGACCAGGATTATTTACCACCAATTGACGAAGTACCTGAACTAATGGTATTGGGAACTAATATAGATTTTATAATCGTGAATTGATAAAAAATTTTAATGACGATTATATATCCGATTTAAACAAAAGTCCTTCGAAATTGCAGACCATTACAAAAATCACAAATAGTTCACCTCTTGGTGCTAGCAATCGTAGTGGTACTACTTCTTTTTATTTTGTTAATAAACGTATAAAACCTTCTTACATATACAAACAATTTAATAAAATAACGTTAAAGTGAGCAATGGCCTCATCAGGTGCTGATCTTTCTACGAGTTCAAGAAGGACTTCTTTAAGGACTAAATACAACAAACGCATAAAGTAATAGGAACCTACGACAAACAAGTATGAGATAAAGAAGAAAAAATAGTATTTTGGGCTACCTGATAGACGAACTTGAAGAAAAAAATTTTATTAGTTCTTGCCAGAAAGATAATTTTTTAAACCATTTTGACCCAAATTCAATTGTTTGAGCTAAAATTAAAAATCGAAAGTTAGGCAGAAAATATCCAGAAGAAATACGGAAGTTTGCTTTAAAATCAAACTTTTATTCTCCGAAGGCCTGTGAATATGTTCGAAACCAATTTAAAAACTGCTTGCCTCAGATGAGGTCGTTATTGGAAATGTATGCTTGGATGAGTTGTACATTCATCCAAAATGGGAGTATGATTATCATACCAATATAATACAGGTAACCCTCCAAGAACACGGGGTTTGAAGAACACGGATATCCATTTTCTCAAATTCCACGGTTTCAAACAACACGATTTTCGTTATTCTTTTTTATTTTGTGTTTTGTATATCATAACAAAAAATAAAACGTAACGTTTTTTTAATTTTATTTTTTGTAGTATCGAACAACACGATTTCAAAGAACACGGAACGAATTAATCGTGTTCTTGGAGGGGTTTCCGTATCTGGATACGCCTAGTTTGAAGGTAGTGACCCAAATGATAATTCTTAAGCTACTCAAGTACTTGTGTTTATGTTTGTCAGTTGTACTGCTCGTTGGAAAATTACTCTTGGATATTTCCCTATTAGTAGCTTAACAGCTGTACAAAAGAAAAATATGATAGTTTCATTTGCCTTTATTACACAATATTGGGGTTGTAACAACTGAAACAAGCATAAAATTATCTATCCAATAAAGCTAGATTCACTGATATTCAAAATATTTTTCTTTGTTCTATTTTAATTCTAAATTGTGAACCTCTAAAAAAACACCTTTTATGTTAGCGCGAAATGTTTTTTATTTTATTAAATTTAGATTGTGTGTTCCGTTTATAATTAATTTTGTTTGAATTGGGTTCGAATATTTTCTGGGACTTCCGTGCGGCGTTCGTGATCCTGTCCTTGATTTAAGTCATCAGGCAGAAGTCCTTATTGATTTTATATACAAAAAATATTTATACTACGAACTCTTTAAACATGTCGAGCAAGTTCAGCCCACTGCAGTCTTAGGCTGTTGTATATTCCAGCTTAGCTAGCACACCTTCAAACTTTCGAGGCTGTCGCTAATATCGAAATCACCACTTCTAAAACGTTTGTACCAATAATTACAAATTTCATAAGACACAAGGTCGACACCAAGACCACTACAAATTGATTCCCGTGCTTTAGAAGCTTTTTTCATTATTGGAATTCATTTGTATAGAATGCAGTGCCGAATGTGCTGTTAATCAGTTGCCATTGTAAACTCTGCTATTCTGAGAGGTTATGTAAATCATGATCCTGTAAAAATCAGAAAATACCGTGAAAATATTTCTATTTTAAATATAATTTTAAGCTCGAAGAAAAAATCTGTAGAAATTAAGTTATACACCTAATAAATAAAAGGGATGGCTAAATAAATTTGTGTCCATGATTTATAGTTACAACTTGAAAATCGAATTGCATTTCTGATGAGGATTATAAAGCGATACCCATTATCCGATATTGAATAGTCTATTTTTGAAATTTTCAAAGAAGTGGTCCTTTATTGTAGAGAAATTTGGGGTAGTTTCCATGATAAGGGGTGGTTGGTATCTGAAAAATTCCACTGTACTTTTAATGTAAGCTTGTAAATCAATTGACAACAACGAACAACGAAATATTTATATATTGTCATTTTAAAACCTTAAGATGATTTTTATTTGGGGTTAGCAGATTAAAAATGGAATTGCAGGGATATTGTGTATACCCATAATTCTATATATGTATATACCACAACCGAAATCGAAATATTAATGTTTTTGCAAATTTAGTTAAAATAAAAAACTAATTTTTATTTTCGACGTCTTAAAATGTTTGCAAAAGCTAGTTGAAACAAATCAAGTCCTATAATACCTATACCAAACTTCAGATAATATGGAATAAGGGGAAAACGTTAACAAAAATTTGTATGCTTGACCAATTTTTTTGGAGGCAAATCCAAATACATAGTATATTTTCCCAAAGACATCTTTCCGGTGTAAGCTGATTTTATTCATTTTCTCAAAAATAAAATCATTTATAAAATTATTAGGTATTTTAAAATTATCGAATTTAAATCATGCATGCTTAATAGTATACTTAGGGAAAATTTAGTCATGAATGTATTTAATTTGGACAAACCAGTATAGATAGGCATATAAAATATACATAACCCTACCGGAAAATGTTCGTCAAGCCTCAAACACAGTAGCGCAAAAACTCTCACAATCATACGAATTACATAAATTTTTGATTTAGTATTGAAAAATCTTCAAATTTTATTTGATTGTATGTGACTGAATTTTTTGTAAGTCAAGCAATTGATGACAACATAAGTGAACTTCT
The DNA here is from genome assembly GCA_947310385.1 of Nephrotoma appendiculata. NCBI lineage: Eukaryota > Metazoa > Arthropoda > Insecta > Diptera > Tipulidae > Nephrotoma > Nephrotoma appendiculata. The sequence goes on from OX371223.1 coordinate 146,083,720, forward strand.
CGATGAAATTCTGGTCCAAAGATATGTTGCCATTATTTTTCTCTCCGTGAGAAAGGTAAAATTATGTATTGGGCGTTCTACTGAACCAACTAATGAACTTGTTAATAAAAGTCATTAGTGGAGAGGCTATTATTACTTTTCTAACGGTAAAATCCAGTTGCACTCAGAGAAACCATTTAATTTTTTAGCTTGTATAAACATGTTACTCTAGTAAAAATTTTAGAAATGATTAAACACACAATTTTAATTTACTTTTGGCAATTCTTTAGTTTAATTATGGGATGTTATTTTAATAACATAAGAAATTAATAGTAATTCAATATGTGTACCTGAACTAAAAGTGACTTACAAAGTGAAGACGTGTTTTATTTTATACTTAAAACATAAAGCTGTGTTACTATTAATCAAAATGCACCTTAATAGATTATAGCACACTACTTACATGAAATTCCGTAAGAACGACCTGATTACTATCTCAATGACTTCTTTACAAAAATCGTCGATGAATTTATCGATGCGTTATATAGCAAACTACTTATGAACATCCTTCATTAGATCATGTAAAACTTCATTAAATATATAAATGACTTTAGTCCCGGGCACAGAATAAAGTTCATTTGAATTCATCGATTCCCTTCCAGTAGGGAATGTAACCAAACACAAATATGTAATATGTATATGTAATTGTTTTCTGCGATCATTAAAAAACCATTTAATTATAATATTTTTCCCTTTCGTTCATAAATTTTTGATGTTTCTTATCATTTCCTCCAAATACTTGTTTTTTAAATTATACTTCATGCAGCACACCAAAACAATCATCGTAGCTACATACTTACATCTAAAATAGATCCTCTTCCTTTTCATGGTCACCACGTGTTTAAATTCTATATAGCTAAACAAGAAATTATCGATCGTGCACAAACATTATTTTAAATAGTACATATGTATATACGAGTATGTATATAGATAATACGTGCGTGGTTAGTTTCATTTCATTCTGTTTTATTAAAATATAAATCATACATATACATATATTAGAATAAGAGAAAAGATACTTTCAAACGAAAATAAAAAATAAGTTGAATTTGTTATTTTACCGTTTGTTTTACTGTATACACAAATATAAAATTTTTTATTTGTCGCGCGCTTATTGAAAAATATATTGAGCGAGAAATATGTATTGCGCTCATAATGTAGACCAAAATAGGGTTTGAGTATCAACTAATATTTCTACTAACAGCCGCTAGAAATTTTTTTCCATTTGTAACGACATCGAGAATTTGATTTAAACATAAATTTTCCATTGGTTTAGCAGTCTTATTTATAATTTGTCTATGGTGAAACTAAGATTTTAAGAAAATAAATAAATTAAGAACAAAAATAAAAGCTATTGAGCTAGAAAAATACTCCAACAGAAGCTGCACAAGTTGAAAAAAGCGACTTCTAAAATAATCTAAAAACATATTCTACAATTGTATTTTAAATTAAAAGTAAATCAACCATTTTTTTAATTAATTTGTATATACTTACTAACACTGGAAGAAGGCTCAGTAACAGTTTGAAGGTTTCGCTTCATCTCGCTTTCTTTGACTATCAGTAAAAATACCCACCTTTCTCAGTTTACTGGTTGATACGCGGTACTTATTATAAAGGCTACCACCAGGAGTTTTTCTTCCTATGAAATAGGATTCCTATTGAATATTGATAAAATAATTAGTTCCAATTAATACTAAATAATATGTATTTCCAACAAATAATATTGCATCAAATTAAGCTGTAAGAAAATGAAACAAATTAGCTTTAGCGTAAGCTTTTGTATTTTGATTAAAGTTTAAGACATGTTTCGGCAGAATTTTCGGTAATTTCAAATTTATACAATAATTTAAATAATTTTTTTTTGCTGAAATAGCAAGCCTGTTAAATCAGTCTATTTTGAGTGACGTGTACGAAACAAACTAATCAAAATAACATTTTACTAAAAATTTACTGAAAACACATTAGACTTTTCGATAAATACACTTGCATTACATATTACGAAAAATGTCGCTTTTTAACTAATTTATTTTTCACTAATAGTACATGAATTAAATCATGTTTAATTTACTCAAAACACAACGTATAATACGTATAAAAACTAAATACACCAAATTTTCCCACCACACACTAGCTCTAAATTGAATATTAATTGTATACTTACGTGCTTTTTATTTAATAACTTAATTTTAACAATTCCACTTTACGATTAGCACAACCTAACTCTTTGCACATTTGAAACTAAATTGATCATCAACAGCTATACGACATGAAATGCCTAGAAAACTAAAACAACGTCAAATGCTTCACTTTTGTTATCTATAGGCATAAATGTGCATAGTATGCATAATATCTGCAAAAATCGGTCAATTTTACCGAATGATTGAAATAAAAGGGACGAATATATAACTAAGCATGCGCACATTTAAAAACAAATGAGCATTTTTTAATATACGCATGCGCTACCGTAAAAATTAATTAGCATCTTTTTAAAAATGCGCATGCGTTAATTATACGTGCATAATAAAGTATGTAATATGAGCTATATTCATGGTTGAAACCGTCAATATTTTTTGAAATATTATGATTGATTGGATTAAATTATGAATAGGCTTGCACTGATATTTATTCATGACTCCTGACTATTATTCATAACTTCTGAATTACATCCATAAAAACGAAAAATATCCATTTCATTATTTATGAATTTATATTCATGGTCCATGCAAAGTGTTTGCTCTCTGTGTATATTGCATAGTAAACATTCTGTTTTTGGGAAATTCTGTATTTTCAAATTCGGTGTGTAGGGCCGTTATATGGCTATGATATGACCACGTTCGGGATTCATATTGAAATGTAATTTTCACCATAGACCTCGAGTTTTATCCCAAGCAGTTGAGAAATGGCTATATAAGACATGGATTCTTATATATACAGTCCAAATTCTGTCGCAATTGGTTTTGATAATGTTGAATGACCTATTTATATAATCCAACTAGCTGACTCGGCAAATTTCGTTTACGATTCCACCCCAAATTTGTTTTTTGATCAAAAATTATCTATCGTTAAAAGATAACGAAATAATATAACTTTCAATTATAGATTGACTGAAACACTTTTCGAAATCAATTGAATTCAATATCTAATATTTATACGGAAAGCTGACCCGACGGACTGCGTTCCGTCCAATATTTGGTGAAAATAGAATAAAATCAAGTATTAATTTCATTGAATTTTATTCGTTTTATTGAAATGTAAAAAAAGAATAGAACAATGATTGTGTTCAATTTAATGCTGCATGGATACACAACATTTTTTGCTTTTGCTCTAGAGCGACAATGAAGAGTGAGAATGGTTTCCCAACTCAAGAACACGCCACATATAGCTGGAAGCGTGAACATCATGACACTTTCAGATTTATGCAGCACGCTTTCAGGGACTGCCCTTGTGATTGTTTATGGTCATCGCAAATTCAAGTTTTTTCTGGGAACTGAACGCATTTGAACTAGCACGACAAATCTGTTGAAGTCAAGGGAATTCATGGAATTAGGCATTCTTCTCCCTTGAACGGCCCTTTCAAAATCCTTGCCACTATCACATTGATCATTATTTTCATTTTAATCAGTCGGGTTCCATTGCACAGTTTCGGGGCATGAAGATTTTCGTGGCATAATGTTAATAGATCCAATTTTAAAATACAAATGACGCGGCGGCATACCAAGCAAAGCCAAACAATTTAGGAATTCCACTATGGATAATTGACGACTTTGTCTTCGTTTTCAACGCAATCGATCGATTTGTATGAAAGCAATTCTCCCGGAATTTGATTTTGAATCGTCCAATTCAAGTCATTGACATCAATATTTTGCGCATGTCCTCAACGAATCATAGTTACGATAATTTTGACCACTGTTCGGATATACATTAGTGATGAGTTCATCTTTCATTGGAGTGAATTGACAAATTTCAGACGGAATCGATATTAAACGACTGGAAGTATCTACCGGAATTTTTCCTTTTCAGATTATCTGCAGTTCTTTGGAAAAAACTTCTGCGGTACTATCCTGTTGCAGGAACACTCGCATTTTCATACTGAAAGGAATAGTTTTCACGTATCGCCACAAATACGATGACTACGTCATAACATGCGTTTAATTCATCCGCCGCTGTTGATTTCGGAATCACGGGAAGTGTTTGTCGGAAGTCGCCCGCAAACAGTATCATCACGCCACCAAAGCGACGGTTATTATTGTGCAAATCATATGGTCAATTTACGATTTTTTAATTTTTGGCAATGGCTGATTGCTTTGAAACTTTACAAACAGGATTATCGTTGATTTGCAGGTTTAACGGAAGATTCAGTGCTGAATGTGCAGTCTGTCCGTGCCCCGTTTTCATCATCGACCGCCTTCATCAGTTGATCATACGCACTCTTTTGCTGTTCATTCTACAGTGGAACATTTTTTTGTAATTGTTGTTGCAAAGTGGTCGTGCCGCAAGCACGCTCGAGTTCCAATTCACGATTCAATACATCTCCATAGTTTGAAGATTTGACGCTGGCATATGAATTTCAGTCAATCGTTTGCCACTAATATAAGCAAACAAAAATCAAACAAAACGCTTCATTCGAAAAAGTGGGTCCTGCGATGTCATCTTTGTACATATCTCATAATTAATGTGGGTTTGAAAGCTGACATGTCGAAATGATCATACCGAAAAACGTACGAACTTGATTGTCAGGCGAAGAAGCTATTGCCTCGTCTAGCGTTTGATTCTAGTGATTGCCGTGTTCAAGCAATTGTGACTGTTAGCATGCTTCTCGAAATGTTACACACACCGTACCATTGACAGTCTGCAATGACAAATCAGATGAAGTTGAACTGCGCAAATTAAACAAAAGCAACCGAAGGTAGAAGCAATCGTCGTTCTTTGGATGGCAACTTCGTTGCAGTTCACATATCGGCCCATTTGAAACTTGCTGATTTCATCTCGTTCAACGCCAATAACCGTCATGTTGCTTCCTTTGGTGACGTATTTGAAAATATACCTAATCGATTTCACCCAACTGCCATACTTAACATTGATATGTGTTTTAAATACCTTAGACAATATTGGCGAATATTGCTCGATCCATGTGTTGTCAACCACGATATCCGCTCCTTTCTATTGAGTGATGAATGTTCTGCCACTGTCATCTGGTGGGCGACGCCGATAGAGTGGATATTCATCCTTTCCAGTTTGAGTTTCCGAAATAAAAGCACGTGGATAGCGTTTGGTGCATTTATTGTCAGATATACAAACCGAAGTGGGTCTTCACCACTTCGTGCAATTCTGGATCTATCTAAGGATCAGGAATTTAGTCGAAAATGATGTCATTAATTTGGTCTGGTGTAATTTTGGCCACCATTCAAAGAAGAATGTGTGCATGCAGCAAACCTCTTGTCTGCCACTCAACTGAATACTTCCAGCATTGAACAGTACCATATACATGCTGTTTTGCAATGAAGTTCATTAAACATCTGAGTTTTTGTCTGAACCGTCGTGCTGTAACGTCGCTCGCTGTTCATAATTGCGCACGTAAGTCATCGCGTCCTGGAAGTACTCCGGTCGTTCTGTCTTAACCTTAACGTACATATTAACTGCATATTGTTGAAACAATCGGCGATATCTAGTATCTGGTTGTCAATGTTTTGGTGAATCATCATTCGATATGAGCAAAAGTTCATTGAAGTGACCTTTTTATTTGTCTCGACCCCTAAAAATTTACAATTTATCAAGTGACACTCGAAAGTGATTTTTTTTTGTACTAACTATTGACAAGATTTATCATGTTGTATCTCAAGTTATATCCATCTTCACCACGGCAGTGGTGTCCCACTTATTTTAGCTATAGTGCGTTTCCAGTTCGGCGTTTCATGATTATATCATGCGACTCCAAATTTTCACCAACAACAATTGATATTTTACTAACTGTAGGTGCATTGTATTGTCGTTCACGAGTTCCTGCTCGTCGTTTGTCCGCTTTTATGACAATGCTGTGATCATCGGATGGCATCTGTTCCAACAAAGTTGTAAACAGTTTGATGGCTCTGGACTATTTTTCTTTTCGTTGTATTAAAGATAGCACAATGCCAAATTTCTTCATCATGTGAACCTCCAAGAAAGTATATTTGCAGATATTTGTGTTCTTGATCTGGATGCGGCAACAGTGATGCATCAAGATGAAAAATTTGCCCATGAATCTGTACAGTTGGAGGCAAATTCATGGCTCTGGTGGTGGAAACAACTCTGGCAATTTCACCTTACCGCTCGCGCAACACAATCCAAGTAGTTCTTTCTCAAATTTAACTGCATTGCAATGCTGACAAACGACTGGCATCTGACCAAATTGAACTGATGCGTGCGCACTGTATTGAATGTTTGGCTCATATCGAAAGGCTGCACATTCAATGTTCACCGGAATTAATTGTTGTCGACGTTGCCGAGCATGAACACCTCTTCCTCTCAATCGTTGTTGTATTGTAAGCTTCATTGATCTCTTCTAACTGTCGTGCACGATTTTCAATCATTCTGATTCGAGCTGATTCTCTTTTAATAGCACGTTCCTCTGAGAACGCCGACCAATGTTACCATGACCTCTACTTGGCATCGTAACATTTTTTATAAATCACACATAAAGTTTTCACTAATCATTAATTTACCTTTGAAATAGTCAAAATAAAGAAAGCAACTGAAGAAAAAGATGCAATTTAAATTTTTTAAATCAACTGGAAAAACAAAACAAATCGATTGCCAAGGGAAATGGGGTTAGGTTTTCGCCGACAAACACAAACAATGAACTCACTTTTTTGTGATCGAAATATCAATAATATCACTCAGAACTAGATAATCAACAGGTTCGCAATTATATATTTCGTAAATGTAAACTGTTTCACTCGAAAGTCGAAGACATTTAACCGCACAGCTCAAAATATCAAATCAGAAAGAAAAGAACAATATCCAGTCGTCGTTTTCAAGTTTTAAGCATCCGAACAAACCATGATCCATTTTTATATATATAGAACATAAATTATTCGGAATTATAGAAATCCTATTTTATTCATTGTAACCGTGTTTCACCTCCATCAGCTGGGAAATGTTAAGTTTCACTAGAATTGGCCATTTACCAGAACTACATCTAAAATTCATAGCCGAAGTACTTGACTTGACCGAATTGAAAAATGAATTAGGTATAGTTGCTTGGTATAGTATTCGTTCTGTTCTTTGTCGAAATCATGTCTTTCGCGACTTCAACCCAGTGTGTCATTTTGCATCAAACTAAAGCCATTGAACACCAGATTTAACGAAACTGTCTTGAACGGATCCATAAGCGATGTTCAAGTTCCCTACCAGCTCTCTGATGGTCGATTTTTAGGCCGCTGCGCTCGCCATCCTACCAATGGACACACACAGATCGCAAAAAGTCAAAATCTCGACCAGTGGCAGTTGTATTCATGATAACATTACTTTCATGAGACACTATATGATTTGCTGAAGTTTGGTGGGAATATAAATGAAAGATGTGCCAACAGAGAAAAACAAAATCAAATCAGCTAAAAGAGATCGCAACACGGTGGTCATCCCAGACACTGTTTGATCAAGTTGGTAGATATAATTCTAGCCGACTTTGCCCTGGTTTTAAGTAACAAGGAACATATATGATTTGTTGCTCTTTTCAATTCATGTAACCTCGCCCAAGTATCTTTCAAATTAACATCGGTTCGTAATACCAAGGTATTGAAACCGTGATGAAGATGATAAAAAATGGCCTGACCAAAACTTTATATCGCCACGTTTTGAAGGTCCCAAAAATACAAAATCAAATATTGCCTATTCGTCTAAATATCTGAAAATGTCTGTCCCTCTAATATCTCAAACATATTGTGTGTTTGGCGCAATTTTGGTTTCGTTGGTAGGCCCATCCTCGAAAATGTCAATAAAATCCGAAAAATTATCGAAGGAGACCGGCATGCGAGCTATTTTAGCATCACCCATGATCTGAAGATCTACTACAAATGGTTTCAAACCATTTGCATAAGGCTGGCTTCAAAAAGAACTTGGATGTTTTGGTGCAACCCGAGCTGGCGCATAAAAACTTGATGGACGTGTCGTATTCAAAAACATCTAATTGGATTACCAATAATTATAATGTGGAATCATTGGACATTGTTCTTGGTTATTTTTAAGGGCAGTCGTTGCTGTTTCGAGAGGCTTGCTTTTATATATGTCTCGATATGTTGTTGACCATGCATACGTCTGATTCTAGATCACATACGAAAAAAGGCCCGTTCCACTAAAACATCATATATATGCTATGGTAGCTTTTCAATACTGTTCCTTGAGAAACATAAATAGTCGGGCTATCTTTCGGGCGAACGTGCTTTTATAGGTGAGTTCAGATGGGTTCGTCTGAGTTTTAGATAGATATAGGCTCTCGAAATCATGTCGATTATCATAGAATTCGACCATACTTTCCTTTGTGTTCATACTGTTATTACGCAATGATTCAACCAGCTAATAACGTACCACGTAACTCTAGGAAGGGAATGATAACTTCTGTTTTTATATGTGTGACCTTGGTTTTACCGCTCAGTTGTTGCCCGATCATCTAGCTTTTTATTCTTCCATAAAAGTATCACCAGGTATCTTCTTTCTAATTCCCTTCAAAACATGATCATTTAAGCCACTTCAAACTTGCAAGATGATGGCAGGATGGAAGTCGAAAATATCCTGAAGCACTCGCTGGTGAACAAGGAAGCCGTCTACAAATTATCTTATATTCCGATGGCCACTGCAACCATTGGAGGTAGTATGGAGTCCTCTCCCAGACCATATACGCTCTTTTGGTACAAGCACATCTAGCGCGTTTATTTCCACCTTTACAGAAAAGTTCTGGAGATCAACAAGTCTTAGAAGGCTTAACACGTTACATATTCCCGTTTTGGGGGTTCGTAGCTTGTTGGTTTGTGTAGAAGTAGGTAGTTGGCCCACCGCTCAGGTACTGGTCATTCATGTTAAAGGCACGCAGTCTCACGTTTAACACGTTGATTTCGTTTAGGGGGTCCTCCGGTGGGGTCCTGGTTCATTTTTCGTTTGCCAGCTATCGATTGCGAATGGCCTAGATTCCGGAAAAATTCCTTCAGAGGTTCGAACGGTAGGTTGCTAGGCTCTTTCTTTAATTTTTTTTGGCCCACACGATTTTTAGAAAAATGTTTGAGGGAGGGTTTTCAAGTGTGGGGAATCGATTGCAATGGGTGCTAGTTTCTGGACGTTTAAGTTTTATTTGATCGTTTGGTGAGGCACGGGCCCCTCTCTTTAGTTTTTGTTTGATATCGCAAGGTTTAAACAAAAAATTGCTTCAACAGCGTTTTGTGTAATGAAAACCGATTGTGGTGGAATCGTATTTCAAACAAATTCATTTAGCGGGTCCGTCCCCCCGATTGGAGCCAGGGTTCATTATTTAGATTTTTTTTTCGATTTGCATGATTTTGATCTAAAACTTGTCAAGAATATGGATGAGTTCAAATTTCGGGAAAATTCGTTTAGAGGTCCTTCGTGTAAGCCCGGTTTTTTTTTTCAAATTTTTTTCACCTCGATCGATAAAAATTGCCGTAATAGGGGTTTTTAATGTCAGGAAATGTATGCGATGAGTCCTACTTTTAGGAAAATCGGTTTAGGAGGTCCTTTAGTAGAGCCCGGAGTCGATTTTCATAAGTAATCATTCGTGGTGGTTCTTGGGTTTCGTGGTCGTTCTTGGGGTTTTAAAATTTTATTTTTGAACGATTTTGATGACATTTGGTAGCGCATAGGGTTTTTGAATGCAGGGAATGTTTATAATGAATTCTGATTTCTGGCTAGTTCATGTTAGAGTCCTCCGGTTGGGCTGGCATGTTGCACCATGATTCGTGTTGTTGTACCATTATGCGTGATGTTGCATCATGTTGCTTGATGTTACAACATGTTGCTTGATGTTGCACGACGTTGCCTTATGTTGCACAATGTGGTGAGATGTAGCACTTAAGTGCTGTACCAGTTTGCGTCTTATTGCATCATGGTGTTTGATGTTGCACCGTGTTGCTTAATGTTGGATTTTTTTTGGGATGTACTGTGAGGTTCCACTATGTTGCATCGTGTTTGCTTGGGGCCTTCTTTTAAAATTTTCTTTGGCCTGAACGAATTTGATAAAATTTGGTGGGACAGGGTTTCGAATGTAACGGAACGATTACACCCGAACCTGTTTTTACGCGATTTTTTACACGGTTTTGAAAAAAAATTAGGCTCTTTAGACCTATTTTTCTGTGTATCCACATCTCTTTCGCACAGTTTTTTTACACGGTTTTACGTGGATTTTTTACATTGGTTTTTTTTACACGAGTGCGAATATTGAGTTCTAAATTCTGAATAATTCATGTTTGAGTCCTCTGGATAGGCCAATGCATGACATTGATACACTTAACGAATTAACATGATGCAACATGTTTATGTTATGAAGCCGCACAATGTTGCGTTATGTTGCACCATGTTTCGTGATGTTACGCTATGTTGCTGGTCATTATTTAATGTTCCATTACGTTTCGTCATATCATTAAATGTTGGATGTTGCACCATGTTGCGTGATCGTTCCTTATGTTGGGCGATTTTGTATCAAGTTGCATCATGTTAATTCGTTAAGGGTCTTTTGTTTTTCTTTCATAAGACGTCTGGCGTTATGTACCACCATATTGTGGAATGTTGCATTATGTTATGTTTTTCCGTTACGATTGGTTGCACCAATCGCATCTTATTAAAAATGGTGATTTTTATGAGTAACAATATTGATTTTTAGCATTTGCTATCGAATTAACGTCTTGAATTTGGTCCCCTTTCGCACTTTCATCCACCTAACACAATTTTATTCGGTGGGGCCAGGGGTTTTTTTAATTAAATATTTGTTGGATTCGCACGATTTTGATTAAAATTGGTCAAGAGAATTCCAAGAAATGCAAGAAATCGATTTCGATGTGCTTATTTCGGAAAAATTCGTTTATGGGGGAGGGGGGGACATTTGGTTCGACTCGAACGATTTAAATAAAATGTCGTGGTAAGATTTTTTTAATGCAATGAGTGGATTACGATAAGTCACAATTTTAGAAAAATCATTTAGGGTTTTTCGGTTAGAACAACTTTTTTATAAAGGTGTTTTGAGTGCAAAGAATTGATTGATTGGTTTTCAAATAGGATCCTGGTTCCTGTTTTAAAAAAACCACTGGCACGGTTTTGAAAACAATTTTGTTACAGGATAATATTCAGTGTCAGGGAACGACTGCAATGAATCATGATTTGAGAAAGGTTGTTTTAGGGTGCTCAGGTTGACCCATTATATTGTGGCTTTCCTCAAAATAGGACTATGTCGTTTCCAAATCTAAGGCGACAGAACTCGGATTAATGATGAAAATGCATTGGATGGAACGGAGACCTTTCTCAAACGAATAGTTGCGTAATACAGCAACTTCAAGATGAATCATGCGCTACTTTGTATGCGAGCCAATGGTGGCATGTTTATATTTAATGACACAAAACACACTTCCATTCAACCAACTTTAATCGAGTGACCCTCTCCAGGATCTAATGTTTATACCAAAACTCACCACATCACACTCAAGTCTATTAACTGTCAAATAATATAAAAATCAAACAATTCCACCTAAATCCTTTAAGAAGATTCCGAATCAAATTAAATCTAACACAATGAATGCTACAAACATTAAAATTCAATCAAATTTTTGTCGTTTTTCGGCTGCGCGTTTCCGTTCTTAGTTCGAAAGTTAATGTGGGTGGGCGAAACATATAAAGTTGTTTTGGGCGGCTTTTCGCCATAAAGGGGTATTAAAACATTCCATTCCAATTATAATGATCAAAATCAAAATATGTATCTACTTTGTATAATACTCGCCATTAATACCAGCTCAGTGTGATGCATCCTTATACAATTCGTATACATATCGATATCGTTCGAATCGATTCAATGAATAAATTAAATTTGTCTTGTAAGATGAAAAATAATTTAAAAAATAAGAAAATCGAATTCTTCGTTTCGAAAAGTTACGTTACTTTGTAATTCAACATTGGAAATCGTTTCAACCGGGATGAGGACAAACACACAAAGTTGCTTGATGTAAAACGAGGGGTGAACTCAATAGTAGTAAATTCATCTTCTTGAATCACACAAAATTTTGTTATTGTCATACATATTTCTTCTGTTTTCAGTTTGTTTTTATGTTGTCGCCAAAATATGATTGGGAATGATATCATTTTGTTCTATACCATAATGACCCAGTTTATTTCGTAGCTAATAAACTACTGTTGTACACCATCCATAAATAGCTAGATGGATAATAATAATCCCTAGATAAACGCCTTTAAGTTTACAGACTCAGTGTTTTTTATTAATTGAAAAATATAAAAAATATTACTTACTGCTGCTGCTGCTGCCGCTGCTGGTGTATACGTGGGAGTATGAATCTGATAAATTTTTGCTAAAAATCAATAAAATGCCAATTTGTTTCTCATACGAAATGTCCAAGAATATGAAACATGCTATGCTGTAATGGTATATTTTATGTTTTGTGTACGACATAAAAATATTATGTAAAACCGAATTGCTTTAACTAAGACTGATAACTCCTCAGAGATACAGTCGTACAAGCTCATCCACGTAACAAATTTTATGGTTTTGAATTAAATCCCGATGCTCCAAGAATCGATAATGCTAATTTTCCTGCATACATATGCATTCATTGCAATTTTCCTGCTAAAGTTGAAAAAGTATTTCCATATTCCGAAAATTCGATGTCAGTTTTGGTGGGTGTGGGAGGTATGTTTTGTTGTAGAATCCATTATCAGTACATTTTACTTAATTTAATATTCGGAAAATAATTTCAATTCAGGCCGATCGAAAATAAAACTGAAATACAAATTATGTAAATGTGATTATTCTGTAGCTACATGATTTATTAGAAGGAAACTAAATTAACATCCGGAAAGATTCGATTTTAGGAAAGATTTTAGTCTTTGGAAACGTTCTGGGGCTCAAGGCATTTCCTCGTTATAATCGAGACAATTTCCTTTTGCTTGGTGTTAATAATCAGATTCGATTAGTCTAGTGGCGATATTGTCACTTTACCGAACATTTCGAGACTTTGTTTTATAAATCTGTGCCGTGAATTATAAAAAATATGAGTGATATCAACGTTCTCAAGAAGCAACGCTCGATTAATAAAAATTACTGCGAGCGGAAAATTTGAATGAGGAGTACACACGACCAGGATTAAGAGCCAGACAGGGACTATGAAGAAACCTACTATAACACGATAACCCAGCTCAACATTTTAATTCGGAAGCCCGGAGTTGACACTGGTGGAGATAGAATTTATAACAATGGGATTAGGTATAGTTTCCGTAAAATATAGCACTAAGACATTTTTTGGTCATAGGTAGGAATCTAGTTTTTTAGCCAATTTTAAGTTCGCATTCGATACAACTAATGGTACTATTCCACAGACTACTAGATCGACTATTTGAGAGAAGGCGCATCCGATTATAGCATGCTGAGCATTTGCTGAGCAAATTGTTGTTGTGTTGCCATACATTTTGCATAAAAAATATCAACTCGAGTATTTTTTATAGCAACCAACAGCAAAAAAATCCCTACTCATTTTTAATTTTATTTTATACAAATTTTTATAGTGTAAAGTTCTGAGAGGAGATTAGAAACTTTTGTGATTTTGTGGTTATAATTTTTGAAAACTAAAAGTTTTCTTGCGCTGAAGGATGATGATTTTTTTAATAAAATGGAAAAATATCACAAAAAAATTTATTAATTATAGCTGTTTAATTTCAGGTGCGAGATTACCCAAAACAACCGATAAACATAAACGGGTTGAAAAATATTTCGAAACGTATTTCATTAAAACAATTAAAAATAGTCTTATTGGATTTTGAGTGATGAATAAATGCAGTTTTGATTTTAGTTTGAGAGCAATGACTAGTGGGTTAGGCGATTTTTAAATTTGATTTCTACCGGTTGTACATTTTCGTTAAAAATGTCTCAATTCAAAATTATACCAACTGTCCACATTGCTCGCCATCGTCTTTGTATTGGGACGTGGTTATTTTTAACTAGACCAAACTGGTTCCTTTGCCTGCAAACAAGTATCCTATCTAGTTATGACATTGCAATGACTAATTGGTTAGGTTCTTGAAATTATTTTTTTTTAGAGATTGTACACGTTTCTGTTGCTGGTCATATGGTATATAATCGTCTTTGTATTTTAACTGGGTAGACTAAAATGGTTCCTACGAATTCAAATTTCAAACAAACATTCCATTTCAACAAATCACGTTACGCTACAGTTTCACATCTGTGAGAAATATTTTATTAAAAAATTATTACCTATATTCTTATACTCGTATAATTATTATATTATATAAATAATTATATTTATTAAAAAATGAAATGGTAGCGTACTGTAGAGGTTCGCAGAGTAACGTGAAAAGGAAACGCAGCTTTTGAATGAATTTAAATATCGTGGCGAGCAAGAGTATAATACTTGTAATTAGTAACGCACATGATAATAGAAATATTGATAAGTTAACGTCGTCACCAAAGCTAACCCATTTAGATACACCACCTACAACGCCCGATTCAGCACCGATTGAATGTAGCCCCCCATTTGAACAACAAAAAATCACTGGCCATCATCTGGATTACCGCCAACTAACGCATCAAACGTTAATAAAACTTCCACAATCCAGATGCAACAGCAACAACAGAAACAACATCCTAATAATAAACCACCCATAAGTGTAACCATAGCAATACATATATAGTAGTACCATCATTCGAAAAAAATCTTTAGAGGGTGAAAATCCAGGTAGCGCGTTAATCGAAATTAAGTTATGCAATAATTTTACTAGTTCGCTTAAATGTTTGCAAGATTAAATACACTTACAGTACACACGGCGTATTTTTGTATACCATTAACCAGTATAGTATTGCTTCACTCTAACTTATTATACTACATATTAACACAGAATATATTTATTTCAACTCGTATTGTTTTACAATTGTCAAGGTCATGTAGAAAATGTGTTTAATAGTTTTTGTGATAAACAATAAAACAAATCATGAATACCTTACTTCAATTTTCTTTTTATAAAAAATAGCATAAATAATTTTTTTTCTATGATAGAAATGCAAAAGAATATGAATTGTTCATTCAAATAAATCCATTATTGGAATGGAGATATGAACGATAGGATATATACATATGTATATTAATATATTGAGTACATACTTAGCTGTGTATTATTACCCTCTAAATAAATTTTCGAGGCCTCACCAAAGCGAATCGAAAACGAAACGCACGTAAATCGTATTTTTTATATGACATTATATGACACCAACACTACCACGTTCATATATAAGTTGTTTTTTGCTATATATGGATATAATTTTTATATTATTTTACTTATGTAGCCATTTTGCTTTTTAAAAAATAAAAATAATTCGTATTTAATAACAATAATAAGTGCAGTGATAAAAATAGTGAATATTAATTATTATTTAGTAATTCATAACAATAATAATATTAAAAGTGATAAAGTATTGTACATAATATCAATTATTAAATATATAATAGATTGTACTGCATTTCGTTTCTGATTCCAAAACGTTTCGTAAATGAATCGAATATGAAGAGAAATGCGAACTACTAATACATACAAATCAGTTCACTTTCATTTTAATTTTCATACGCCAAACGAAATACTAACGAATCGCTTTTGAGTCGCTAAGACGATGGGTTTGCGAAGTGTTTCATATATAAATTTCCTCACTTGCGATTCGTTTTCGATTCGCCAAGTCAAGTTTAGAGGGTATTGTTTATTTTAAATACATCTGTTCTCACAAACACAAACGAATAAAGATTAAAAATGAAAACGATATAGAAATCTATATAGAACAACTAAATACAATTTTTTAAAAGGATGCCGTTGATTGCACTGTTACAGTATGGTAATTTATAATTGAAAATATGAACGAGTAATTTTCTTATATATGCATACATTAAGAACAATGTATTGTTATGGAAAGGCAGATTTTCTATTTATCCAAATCTGTGTGAAAGTTCAGGGACATTGAACCCAATATTTGTTTCAAAATTAAAATAAAATTTATTAATTCGATTTTATCATAAAAAATATTACGTAAGAGAAGTACGTAAAAATAGGAAAATTGTCACTTGGACATACTACAATAGTATGTCGTTTTTCATTATTGTCTTTCAGTCAACTATTTATTAAGGGATTGTTCCTCATTGGAATAGAAAAAACGAGGATGTCATTATAAAGATTATAATTTCAACCAAAGCATGTCTGACTTGATCTGTTTTGTCACAGAATCCAATGTGAGTCATGTGGTGTTTACAGTGTGCAAATCTAGAGCGTATAATTATAATCTAATTATGAGCATTTAAGGTTCGCTAACAAAACTTAAATTCATTTTTCTGTTAATCTAATCTGTTAATCTCTAATAAATTTTATTGTTTAAATTGGGGGATGAATTAATCCATCTCAAATGAATTACATACCTCTTTTGTGTTTTACTAACACAATTGTGCGGGTAGGGCTAAAGTACCATGTATATGTAGTTTTGTATGTTTTTTGAACCAATTTACACATTTGTGAATTCCTTTTTAACTTATTTTCCGTCCGAAAAAACACTATATATATACACACAGTTGTGTTGGTTTTACTTCAAATCAAGCGAAATTTTTAATGAACAACGCCGTTACATACGTTAATTTTTTACTCACACATTTGTGTGGGTTGGACTAAAATTGAGAAGATTTTTTATTTTTCTTAGTTGAAAAAGGGATATAAGGAAGTATATAAGATATTTTTTATAAATTCAATATACAAGTGAATAGCTTACGAGTTTAGGTTGCCGCTCACTATTTTGTAACTAAAACTATTTTTAAATAGTAGTTAAGCTAGAGATTGGTCAGCATTGTCTGAAAGAAAACGTTTCAGTTCTTTATGGCAGGATAAATAATGGCTTACTTTTAAGTTCCGTCTTTATTCGAACGCTTATTTTAAATTGTTTAGTTTGATGTACCATACAAATTATTTTTTTTAAATAAAAAATGCGTTGTGTATTTTATTTTGAATAAAAAAAATCAGTTTTTATTTTCCTCTAAATTGTAAAATTTTATTTTTATGTCTTAATTTAATTAATTAACCTTAATTTGTATTTAGTCTTACACCGTTTTAATACTTAATTACCTTTCCGAAACGAATATTTATTTGTGGAGACTTTAAACAGCTTTCACAATAAAACAATTTTTATTTTGCCTTAGAAGTTTGTTTGAAAATCAAACTTTAGAAAAAAATTTACTTTAAAGAAAAAATTGTCTATTGTGAGAGCTCTGTTAAGGTGATGATACATGTACAGATTTTCCCTTTAAGGCATAAAAATTATGTGCGCTTGTTGGTTAAAAGTCAGCCATCTTGAATCGCTTTGAATCAATTCGGATGATTATGCATACTCATGAACGATGGCTACTAATAAGACAATAAGGCCTGTTTCAGCTGAACTAAGACAAGCGAACTGACCTATGTTCATCGTTCTTGGTTGTATATAAAAAACTTTTATAAGCCCCGTTGCCCACTTGAGCTAAGTATTTTGACTGATATGAGCTATGTTTTCATTTAACAGCTTCACGTTTTGGTTTCTTTCCAAAGTCAAATAAGAGAAATATTGTAGATAAATCTCAGAGTCTACCCAATCTGTAAAGCAATGTATTTAAATTTTTATTTTCACCTTGGAGATACGAGTAATTAATCAGCTCACAATCAGCTATGTTTCTATCCCACAGCTTTAAATAAAGAAATTAAATAAATCGGGGCGTACGAATGTGTTGAGTTAAGCTTCGCTAATTCGGTTTCACTTATTTAGGCTTTGCAAAGTAAATCGAAAGCTGTGATCTCAAAACATGCTCACTTTGCTAAAAGAACATAGCTTAAGTGTGCAAGGGGCCTTAGCGAGAAACGCAGCTATTAGCATAGTTTGGCATCCACAGCTCATTCCACTGCACGTTTGAGTTAATTACATCGCTCTCACATACATTTCAATTCAAGTAAAATGCTATATGTCTGCCAAAATATTATTAGAATCACATAGTCACATAGGCGAATATGTACACAATAATAGCAATGTATATGTGTGAACGATAAAGCTGACTTTTGCAATCCAAAGACAACCCGAGCTAAGTTAGTTTGTATCGCTCAAAACAGAAAAACATAGCTCGCATAGCTTAGCTCAAGCGTGCATCGTTTCATTAAAACTCTTTATTTTCAACCAAGAGCGATGAACTTAGCTGACATCGCTTAGCTTAGCTTAGCTCAAATGTGCAACGGGCCTAATGGAACGATGCACATTTGAGCTAAACTATGCGAGCTATGTTTTTCTGTTTTGAGCGATACAAACTAACTTAGCTCGGGTTGTCTTTGGATTGCAAAAGTCAGCTATATTGCTCACATTGCTATTATTATGTGTACTTATAAAATATTGAAATTTGGATGACATTTGAGTATTGTTGTGTTTGGTATTGTGGATCAAATTCAAAAAAGTGGTTGAATTCTTAAATAATATAATAAAATTAGTTAATTAATTTTTGACAGACATAGGATTTTACTTGTATTGAAATGTATGCGTGAGAGATATAATTAGCTCAAATGTGCAGCGGAATGAGCTGTGCGAGCTAAACTATGCTAATAGAAACTACGTTTCTTGCTTAGCTTAGCTGAAATGTGCAACGGGCGTTAGAATGAAATAAGTAGCCGTTTTGAACAGAACCAAATAGCTAAATAAAAATTAAGGTTAATTAAATCGGAGCATTATTTTCATAAAAGCTCCCATTTAATTAACCTTAATTAGGTTAATTAAATGGGATTTCAGTTGGGCTCTTGAAAGTTCTTGTTGCTACAATAGCTTAAATTGTTGTAATTTATTTTATCTTAAAAAACAAATTAATCTCTCATAAGATAAAACAATAATATTTTTATCTAAATTGTATTTTAAATAGGAAAGCAATCGCCAATGGTAGTTTTTAACTTGCTTATTAGAGTTTTAATCTCTTTACAATTTTCATAATACCCTTCTAAGACCCTTCTAAGTCACATAAAAATAAAATTAAAATTTAACCCATACAAAAATTTTAAAACATGTACTAGTTTTTTTATACTGAATAATACAATTTTTTATCCTTATCTGGCAAATTAAAACCTTTCTTTAATAAATGCTTGTAACATGAAGGTGATTTAAAATCAAATTCCAAATACATTTTTTGTTCAACTTGGGTCCAAGATAATTTTAATTTATGAAATATTTGTGCAAGTACAAAATGTGTTTACTTGTGGTCGATCGTCAAGTGTATTATCAATTAATATTTTTATTGTGTTTTCTTCTGTTTGCATTTTACTTTTCTGAGGGGTATTTAATATAAACCTGAGAATTTTGTTTAAAGGTTGAACGGGTTCTTTATTTTCGTCTTCAATTTGATGTTGCGGACTAGGAAATTGAGATGGTGAGATGGGACATTCATGAGGAATTTTTGGAACTTGATAATTCTTTTAATAAGTTCTTGGAGGCCCTTTTTCATATTTCAATGTTATAGGTGGGAAATCAGGTGTTTTCAATAGTCTTGTTGTTTGACTCTCAGTGTTGTGTGTCTGGTTGGAAATCGTACGCGAAACTTTTGGAATCAATTTTTTTTTATTTAAAAAAAATTCGAATTTTAATAAACGCTTGCATCGTGCATCTATGTCATTGACCTTACACTTACAAACAAGATTATTAATTGGCTGGGGAAAGACAGTTTTTTAAATATTTTTTGTTCTAAAACTACTTATTTTGAAATCATTAAAATTAAAGTTCTTCATAATAGTTATGCGTTTGGAAGTAACTTTATTCTTGTCGAACACACGACGATGGTCATGCAGCACCGTAAAAAATGTTCTGGTGGATTTACAGTCATTTTTATTTAAGCAGTTTTTGTAAGCACACAATATTTTATCACGCAAATTCACAAAAGTTTTAATACACAAATTTTCAAAATGAACTTTTTATAACGTTTAAAAATAAGAAAACACAAAGCTACATGCGTTACGATTAGACGACAAGCAATACAATTTTAAACGAACAAATTTACGAAATACATACTTGCAAACAATTTTTAAAGCTTTGTAGTGTGTAGATGTATGATTTCATTTTACATATATTGAATTGCTGAGTGTGTGCGTGTAAATAAGTATGTATATCATCGGTGGTCTATCTATATATAGTTATCGAAACGAAAACCCAATAATGTGTATGTGTTGTACCTACAAAATCATTTAAAATAATCTTTAATTGGATTTAAATGTAGATCTTTTTTATGGACAATCTTCAATTATTTTAGCTTTTTATAATTTTCAACGAATATTTTAACGTTCAAAATTATTTGTCTATAATTTCACTATAATAGTGAGTTCATTCGAAACGTCAGGCAAAAAAAACTTACCCGGGTTTAGCTGTCAGGGTAAAAAAACTTACACGGGTTGAGCTGTCAGGGTAACATTTTGACATAACACGTTCATTTACAAAAAAAAACTTACCCGGATTAGTTACCCTGGTTAACTTTAAAAAATCGCGATTTTTTGTCAGATTTTTACGCATACATATACGTATTTTGTATACGTATATACAAAAGTAAACGTCACAACATAAATATCAAAACAAAGACACCGCGCCATTTGTACAATTTAATTTCGAACTAATTTTAATATTTAATAGATGTATTAAAATTGTGAGAACAATTTGTAATTTTGTGCGACGTATTTTCCAAATATCTTGTGTACTAAATGTTGTGTAATTACGGATTTATTACATTGAATAAAATTCGGAAATGGTACAGCCGATGCGATCATCTTACCATTTCAAGCGATTCTGTGCCACATCGCTAATATTACAGTAAAACAGGATACTTATAAATGTAAATTAGATGTGCTTGAAAAATTAATTTTAAATAAGCGTTTGACTGCTGCAGTCATGTGAGTAGATCGTTTGTTTAAATCACTAAATTATCTCCATTTAACTTTTGAATGAATATTACAGCAATAATTTAAGCGATTTGGACGTACTACTAATGGATTCGAAAGGTGCAAATATAGGCGACCAGCTGGTACAAATGAATTTAGCTAACCACCGTAAAATGATCACACCGATGCACGGCGCCAATGTAATCCCATACCACAATAAGATGAAGACTGAAGGGTAGAGTAATAAATAATTGGATTGGCTAGATCGGACAAGACTGAATTAATTCAATTTTTTTTTCCACTTTTATCTTTATTTTATGAAAAATGAAATACATATTTTATATTTATACTATCGCATATTGTTCGTATAATAATTTTACGCCCATTCAAACCGTTTTCTATTAAATCGCGAGCAAAAGTCCCAGGCGAGGACGATTCGTTAGAATAATGCTGTTGTTAGAATTTGAAGCTCATTGTACAAACAAACCACGTGCGTATCCATTTTCAATATCGGAGCTAACACGACCTTTGGGCTCGGAACTTTACTTAAATCCGCCAAATTGTGACACAACTGCAAATGCCGAAATTGATACGGGCACCTTCAAAACTTTTCATCAATTTATCACTCATTCATTCGATTTGTGATTTAGCAAACTCAACATTTCTTTTATGTGCGAAATTATATAATTTTTTATATTATTAATTAAAAATTATTGGTATTGAGTTATAAATAAATTATTAAAATTGAAATACGGAAGACGACACTATTGAATATTTTAATAGTATGTATTTTCCTTTATAATCGATGCTAACAAGTTGAAATGTCTGACATTTTTAACAATAAACAATTTTTTGTCTTTCTTTTCACCAATACTACTACAAAAGTCGGGTAAACTTTTTTCGTGTTCATTTACATAAAACCCGGGTAACTTTTTGTTGTAATTCCGAATGAACTTGCTATTAGAAAACATTGTTGCAATTCAAAACAAAACCAACTTAGTTGCGATCGGTATTTTCTCTCCATCATCTTTGTTACATTTTCTATTTACTTTTGAGCGTAAAAACTGTTTTGACTTATAATGAGAGCGTCATATTATGAGTAATACAATGCGATTCATTACTATTTATGATAAGAAAATAATTTAGTTCCCATTTCTGTTTGTTTTCATATAAAATTATTATTTTTATTACTATTTTATTTGTTAATTATGTATTTGTTAATTATTATTATATATGTTATTTTATTTGTCAATTTGATATGAAAAGAAACAGAAATGGGAACTAAATTTTTTTCGTATCATAAATAGTAATGAATCGCATTGTAAGTATATGTATAGAATTTTTTTTTGTTTTCTGCATGTTGCATTATAAAATATTCTAGCTACATTTAGGAGAAGGTTATGCTATTTAGGTGGATAGGTAATTGCAGAAATTCTTTAAAAAGTTTAAAACGATACCAGTAGTGGTATCTAACATTTCACTCACGAACCTACCATTACATTACTATATAATGATTATACAATGGTGTAACGAACAGTTGTAATAAGAATACAATGATAAGTGCAATCACGTCAACAAAACTAAATAAATATACACCGGGCGCCGATTACCTTTTCGATTTTAATGATGATTTAGTGAATGATATCGATGCCAATCACCAATGATGATTACTTTAATTCTAGTCAGAATAATACGCTTGTCGATTTTGATTTAAATTCGATCGACGATATCGGTAACAATGACGACGATATTGATGATTTGGATGGTATAAATCCGATCCGACAATATACAAAACAACAATTAATTTAGCTAAAAGTCTTGCGATTTCAATACCAATGCTTGCAGGTGGCATGCGTACAAATGAACATGACTTGGACGATGATGATAAAATAACGGAAGATAACATCGACATTGCAGCTTCGATAAAAGCGTTAGCTAAAAGTGTTCATGGCGATACCGTTTTTGATTTGCCACATCCCTTGTTCAGTGCCCAAATTTAATTTCTGTCTATGTATAACATTATATGTTCTTATAATTATACGAAAAATCGATTTTTTCTACTATTAAATATTTTAATTAAATATACGTTAATTTTTACAAAAAAGAAGAAAAGAAATACTTAATTGAACAATTCATAAAATGTTGAATACTCCTTATCGAATAACTCGTTATTATTCTTTAAGTGGTCAGATACTTTCTTGAGACTACGTTTTATCGAAATCCGTCAGCTTGCGGACCAATTGTTCTTGTGATAGTTCATTTACGACTTTCCAACACGACAGCTTTAACTCCATATTTATGATTTTGGATTTGGTAGCATACGGTATGACAATTCTTTCGATCTAAAAATAAGCAGAATTATAAATATAAAATACACGAGAATTGAGGATTTTAAACATACTTTTCGCAGTCATAAACTGTTCTGTGACATTAAATTACTCAAGTTAAAATTTAGAACTGGGTTTTCATCATCGTTCAGATGATCATTTTGGAAATCGGTATTGCTGTCGAACACATCATCGTTATTCTCCACGCCGTTTGGAATGTTTTCACCTAATTCATCCCTATTATCGATTTTTTTTTTCTTTAACAATCACATTTGCTATTACCAGGTTCCGCAATTTCAATTACATTGATTCTTTTCGGTTTTCGCTTAGTTGCAGCATTCCGATTTGCTTTTACCGTTTGACTGGTTCGCCTCACCTGTTATCCCTCCGTGCGAACCGGTGCCGATGGTCTAACTTTCCAATAAGAGGGTCCAGACGGGATCGATACGAATATTCCAATTTTCGTCGACGTATCAGACGGTTGTAATAAATAAATTACGATTTGGGTGCGTTTAGCACCCGCTACTTGTTAACAACTCTTGCACTTGTTCAATTTCGGCATTTGCATGTATGCGAATGTCATACGCGGTAGTTCCATCTCTTGTAGCTCATTCATATCAGCTTAATTATGACCTACGGTTGATTGCAGCATTCTGAAATTAAAGATCGTTCACGGAAAAAAAATATAGTATCTATTTCAATAAAATATCGGAGCCCACGCCTTTGTGGCCTATTATCGGAGAGCGTACTATATAATACTCATAAGTTTATTCTATGAAGTATAATAATATTTATTACAAACTTGGTACTGGTTATCATAAAAATAGTAGAATATTTTTAATAAATGGTAATATTTACCATCACACGAGATAGAGCGTCCTATTAGTTTTAGAAACTATTGTTAATCCTGATAGCAATGTTAGCTATAATAATGTTAACTGTTTCAATATAATATTGTTGCGTTTATAATTTGAATTGTCTTGAGTTATATGAGATATAGCACTACATTTAATGATTATGGTAAAGTCTGCTGAGTTGTTTAGCTATATGTATAATTCAGCATGGTACATTTTCCACGACATATAGTGATATTTTTTTATAATTGTGGTAGCGGTCACTTCTTCATATAGCACTACGTATATTTAAGCATGGTATACTTTCCATAACATCTAGGACTATTTTTCACAATTATGGTAGCGTCTACTATTGTTGTACAGCTATACTCCTTATTTAGTATAGTATGATTTCCAAGATTATTTTACTAATCTGTTATTTGAAATAGCAAATTTTGCTATGACAGTTAAATAAAACTCAATTTTGATTTGTTAATTAGTTACTGACATTGTATTTTATTTTAGTTGAATATACAATTATTAAAACATATAATTTTTATAATGTTATGCATTATTTTAAGTTTAAAATATTAAACATGACGCATTATGTAATTTTACAAAGTTTGATCTCGCGTTTAACTCTTTTAACGTATGTATTAATGTTAGACTTAAATCTAAAACTTAAAAAGCTAAATTCGCTTATTCTGAATTCATGTTTTCGGTTACATTACAACAAAAGAATATTTATAAAAAACAAAACATTTCATTTACTACCTTAATTAATTGCCATATTTTTATTTCTTAAAAATCCTTTATTTTAAAAAATGTCGGTTCATGTTTATTATTATCATTTAAATTAATTACCATAATTTTTGGTGCCTCTACGATACGATAACGATAGATTCAAAATATTTAAATGAGCCCATTTCAATATATTTTCCAAATTCACACTGATTTATATTTTCAATTGTTTTTGGAATATAAGGAAAGCCGTGGTGGACTACTTCAAAAAGAAATATATGCAAAATGGTTTTGCATATATTTATTCTTGAAGTAGTACTCTTAGCGATATTTTTTAAATCTTATGTTTACCTTCAAATCGCATACCTACACCGAAACTGTTTCAAAGGACCCATTTTTCCAAACAGTCAGCAGTTTTGATATCCGAATCATTTTGAAGTACAATTTCTAAAATTTGTCTTAATATGTGCCACTCTTCATCATTTTCAGGAATAAATTCTCCTATTAAATGTTAAAACTAAAAATTTTGCTTTTACTTTGATTTTTACCTTGAAAGCTTCATCTTATTTAAATGAACCCTACCTTATTTTTCAATATGCTAAACATTTGTCTATTGTATTGACCAAAAACGATAATGACGATAATATTAGAAACGATATTATTTTTCACTCCTTTAATATTTTCGGTATTATGCAATCCTTTATCAATGCAGGGAACAGCAATAGGAACTGACATATACATTTCATTATCTCGGAATGAGTAATTGTATGTTGTTTAAAATATTTTTAACTATTGAAAATTCTTTCGTTTTTTCAACTAATACAAATAAAAATTTTTTTAAATTTTTGTTAATGCTTAACTGAGCTAAATAATAGTTATTAGTATTAAAAATAAAATTAAAATTTGAGTAATAAGACTTCATTTTCATCTCTCTGCTGATAAAGTACTGGCAATATCCGAATCGTTGATCGAATTTATTCCTTATCCTTCACATTCCTTATCCAGTATACCATCTAATGAGAATTGATTGATTGATTGATTGATTGATTGATTCTGAATGTACGACCAAGTTCTTACATAGGAGCTCCCGGGTGACGCCGGGCCCACCGTACACTCTTTTTTGCATATAACAAAACCGAAGGATTGGATAGGTTAGTTAAGTGGGACAGAATCGGCCCGGTTACAGACACCTAGGTATAGCCGATAGTTAGTAACACAAAGACAACACAATACTAATCTACTAGAGGAAGGATATAGGCTTAATAGGTTTATTGGATAACGATGTTATTGGTCTTCAACAATTGCTTCTCTAAATCAGCAACCTGAGGAAAAATTTGTATTATTTCACGTACATCTGGAAATTTCCTGAAATGTAATTACAAATTAATGCAAAATTTAATTGATTAAATCAGCCCAGTTGCAGACCCCTAAATAAAGTCGATAGTTATTAATGCAATGACAACACCATTCTAATCTACACAATCAACAATTAATATTCCAAAGAAATATTTTTCACGTCAACCTGTAGATTTCCTGAAATTTAATTCTAAATTAATATTTTCCGGCTTCTTAAATAATATAAACATTTATTAATTTAATCCTCCTGCAATTCCACAGCTTACAATAGAATTTCCTGAAACCTTAATTATTTAAATTATATTAAAATTACTTTAAAAACCATTATTATTTAACCCTTGAATCGGGCAACCACAAGAGCACAAAAAAAAAAAAATCATATGTAAGGCATCTCAAAGGCAATGGTTCCCGGAAAAATATCAATGTTATTCAATGCCAGATTAACTAGATATTCCAAATAAATTTAATTCGCAAAAATTTCAAATATTTTATTAAATTTGTTAACCAAAGAAAAGAATATTCGATTAATTACCAAGTATAATTATAGTACACAGGATATTTATATCATGCTCAATGTAACTTTACCATTCCTCAACCAATAACTGTTAAATATGGTACGCAGAATTGGATTGGCACTCTAGCATGTTCAATGGAACTAAGCCAACTCTAAACAAATGATGATCAAATTCGGGGCGCAAAGCCGAATTTGACGAAATTTTTAGATTCAGCTATAATGAATGAACCAGGCCGTTTTCAACCGAAATTTTCCAACAGTTTAGCTTGTAGAGCTCGGCTAGGATTCTAATAAACTAGGATCAATTTGTATTGGGATTTTAACGTGTCTTTTTGATAAAGTTCTAAAATTCGATCATTCTGAATGGAACTTGGCCATATCCAGACCAATTACTTTCAAATTAGGTAAGCAGAATTACATGTGAATTTAAAAATGGATTTTAGAGAAGTTCCGAAGTTTGGCCGTGCTAAGCAATTTCTTAACTAATCATGTTCGGATCTGGTATGTTGAGCTGAACCGGAATTCCAGCATAAATCCCAGATGAAGTACTTGGTTTTTCAACAATAAATCCGAAAATAATCGGCGAGGAATTTTTTTTATTCCTCCACTTACTCGTCAAGACAACCCGTTGAGAGATGACCCAGCCGACCTAAGCCTCTCCAAAATTAATGCTAATTGCTAGAATTGCGATTTGCTAGAATTCCAATTCAGCCAAAAAATGATTTTATGCATCTTCACTGTTTATTAATGCGCGTAAAAGTAAAGCTTTATTCCTGACTAGAAGTAATTCATTTAATATGATGCCCGAAATTTTCTTGGATAATGATATAATCTCATTTGCTCCAAATATTAACAACTTGGGTTTAATATTAAATTCTAAACTTAGTTGGAATGATCACATTAACTCATTGTGTCAACGTGTGAATTATAGTTTGTATTCACTTAGATTAATAAAAAAAATTTGTCCCATTAATCTGCGGATATTCCTGGTTAAAAGTTTAATTATACCAATTTTTACATATTGTGATGTAGTATTTAATAATTGTGATAGTTCTGCTAGGCGTTTACTTCAGATGACATTTAATAATTGCACACGATATGTTCATGACCTCCGCAAGTTTGATCATATTTCAGCTTTTAAGGATTCTATTTTGGGATGTGACTTCTTTGAGTTTTACTGCTACAGAACTGCTGTTTTTATATTTCGTATTATTAATTCAGGACTTCCGACATATTTATATGAAAAGTTAAATTTTTCTACGTCCTTGCGTACGGGTAATATCAACTTGCCTATAAATAGGACGAATATTTATAACCATTCTAGTTTGATGAACCTGATTATCACATGGAACAGCTTGCCTCTGGAACTAAAACGTATTAGTTCAGTTAATATTTTTAAAACTAAGGTTTTTAGCTATTTGACGAAAAAAGATTAAAATTGATTTTGTAAATAATGTATATAGTGTATATATATTTGTATATGTATATATATGATTGTATATATTTTGTATATATTATGCTTATAATTTATATTATGTCATGTTTAATTGTTGTTATGTTGTATTGTTATTTTTGTTATTTTGTTCTGTTTCTTTGTTGTACAAAAACTTTATAGTTTATACACATAAATTAATAAATAAATAAATAAATAAAAAATAAATCTTCCGCAGTATACTGTCTCAATCAAACAAAAACGATCATGATTTACATGAGGTGATGACACGAACGGAAGATAGAACCACGCGGAAGGGCTTTTACATTGGTGCAAGAGCAGGTCATTGATTAGGATTTAGAACGCAAATCAATCGATATTCGTATAATGTCATTCCCATGGAAAGACGAAACTGTTTCGAGAAATATTATTGAGCCATAAATTCTATTAGATAAAACAGTGTCAGCAGCAAGCAATTAAAAAAATTAAAAAAAAAATTAAAAAAAAAAAAGTCAACATTAAAAGGCCGAAGGATATCACATCAAAGATTTAATTGTCATTCATTACAAATGGAAATAAAAAATTAAAAACCATTTTCCCTTTGCCATGCCGTAACACATATGAGGTCTCATCCCTTTAAATTAATCTACAAAAAAGTCATGAATATCTACATATATATATTTATTACAAATTAAAAGAATTAATCTGAAACATTTATACATTAAAAAAATATTAATATAATAATATATCAAATTAATTTTTAAAACATTAAAATGATTATAAAAGGTAAAAACAATCAATCATATATAAATATACACATGCGTATATATAACTAAACATATACATATGAGCCTACACACACACATAAACATACATACATGCACACATATCCACACATACGCATATATCAGGGTTTAAAAAAGTCGCTCGTCAAAATGTATTATTCACTCTACGCCGATCGAACAGTGTCATGTCCCCATTCCATGGGAAAAATCGGCTGTCAGTAAAAAATAAAAGCGAGAAAAAAATATAGATTTTACTGGTTATGTACGAAACAAAACATGTTGTCAGTAAAACTTTACTGAGAGAATAGTTGTGATGGTGGTACTGCCATAATACTGCCATAAAAAATGTAAATTAGAGTATTTTTTATGGTAGTATTTTTCACACATGTACAAAAAATGTATGAGAAGATAAGAAATTTTTCTCACACTCATACAAAATAAGTCATCCGCCATTTTTATACTCAAATGTCGATTTGATTTTTTTTTTTTTGTTGAAATTTGTTAACGTTAGAGGTTTTTTGTGGTATTAAAATTAAAATATATAAAAAAAATCGAATTGTACGACAATGTACAAATTAAAAATTTTATGAAATTGGTAGGTTATGCGAAAATGTAAAACCATAAAATTTTACTATAAAATGAAATAAAAAATATTTCTGTTCTTTGTCACTCTTATGAAATTTTAAAGTTTTTGTTTTTTGCGTATTATCAGTAAAAAATTGCTGTCAGCAAATCTTTCCATGGAATTAAAGCACTATTTGTAATACTGATCAACAAGAATAATGTAAAGAAATAAAAAATATTTTGTTTTACTATTCACTTATCAAGAATAATGCAGAAAGAAATGATATGTATTCTCTATTCGATCGTTCAATACAGGCAACAATACATTTTATCCAATCAGTACTACATACAATGAATTTTCGCTTTCTTATTAGAATAGCAAAGTAAAACCAAAAGAGCAGTAGATCCCGTTCGCTAACACAAAAATTAAGATCAACTTCTTTAGTTTCTCATTATTCACTCACTAGACACTATTCGTTTTTTACTACATAACATTTCTGAAAATTCATTTTACTATTCAAGAGCGAAGAGAAATGAACATAAAAAAATTCATATAAAAATGAACGGAAAATGAATGATAAGCAACTGAAGAGTATTTATATTTATCCTTTTTGTCTTATTTGGCTTTAAACTAGACTGCGTGAATGTATGTACATATATCCCTTTTTCTACCGAAAAAAAAAAAAAAAAAAAAACTTTTGGCTCAATTTAAGTCCAAACCACATAAATGTGTGACTAAAAAACCATAGAATGTAATGGCGTTTTGATAAAAAAAAAAAAAAAAAAAAAAAAAAAATCACGCTTGAGTTGAAGTACAACCAACACAATTGTGTGTTTAGTTATAGTGTTTTTTCGGACGAAAATAAGTTTAAAAGTAATGCACAAATGTGTAGGTTGGTTCAAACCACATACAAAATAAATTTATGACATGATTTTTTTTTGCCTTACCCACACAGTTGTGTGGGCATGCAGGAAAAGGGATATAAAACATAATGTTGCTGAACATATTTTCCTCATTTTAATATTTTGCTTCTAAATGCAACGCAATACATATAGCTCCGCTTCCACACACATACACATACACACGTAAACCATACCACAACACTACTACGACACATATTAAAAAAGCGTAAATTAAAACATATTTATATTAATAAAATTAAAATTTATATGGATTTGTATAAAAAATATAAATTCAACAAAATATAAATACAAAATATAAATAAAAAATATGAAACACAAAAAACACTTAGCTTGTGATGCGTTCACCATTGCTGCGTCACACAAATTATTTTATTTATATTTACACATTTTCACGTTAATTTTAATTTTAATTCACAATATTTATTTATTAACACTTTATATTATATATTTAATTTAATTTAATGAATAACTTTTATATATAACGTATTATTTATTTATTTAAATCACAAAAATGTTAAGTTTTAATTTTTCTATACAGAGAAAGACAAAAACGCGTCTTTCTTGTACGACGATCGATCGCCCTTTTCAGTATACCATCTAATGAGAATATAAAAAAATTAAATTAAACGGTTTAGATTCACAGAGTAAAACAGAATTTTGCCAAAACAAAAATTATGATTTCTATGTATCATAGCACTTAATACTACACAAATGGGACAAGGCGTAATGTACATGATTAATTTTATAATAATAAATGGGAATTCGTATTGAAACCTCAATAAGCATTCCTATATGTTGTTCTAACCCTTGCTATGAGTATGACACGCTCTCCGATTTGCATAGTGTTAAGTGCTATGGTAATATTGGAAACTGTGCTCCTCAGTTAGAATATAATTTAACCACCATTTTGCTGCATACACATTGTATACATAGAGAAATCATATTTTGGGTATAATAAATCAATTTATTTATTTGGGATAAGCTTAGAAATTTACTAATTTTTTTAATAAAATAAAATGTTTCTTCAGTGCACGTATAATATTTTCTTGAAAATGAAGAAATCTGTCGAACGGTCAATTTTTAATTAATAAAATAAAACAAGATTGACAAAAGATTAAACTTATTCCAAATTAACACACTGAATTAAAAAATAAAAATTATTAAAACATACAAATTATTACCTTTATTATAAATAACTTGATATCACACAAATAATACAAAACACCAACATACATATTTAATTTTTTGTATACACTTTTCCATACTTTTAACGACACTTTTTTTGACGACCGCACATGGCAATATTTAAAATGTTACTACTTAGTGCTTAGGGAAGAGAGCAAAGAATATGAAATGAAGAAAATCCAAATGAAAAGTAATGCATTCCTATTTATTGTTGTAACCCTAACTATGTGTATGATATGCTCTCTGATTTGCAAAGTATTAAGTGCTAGGCTATTGTTCCTTTTGAAATATATTTTAACACTCTTCTTTAGCTAAATACTCTTTTTATAAGATAGTACATAATTTTTATAAGCTAACATTTTTTTATAAGCTAACATTTATCATTTGATTATTCATAATAAACATTACTATACATTATAAATAATTTGCTTATATATAGGAACGATTCCTATATAGCACTGGCTAATATGCAAATCGGAGAGTGAACCATGTACATAGTATGTTTGACAAAAATGTATGGGAACCCATATCATAACAGGTTTCCCATACATTTATAGGAAAAAAATCAGTGTTTTTTTTTCTCCGTGTTATAGAGCGATTTCTTACTTAGATGTTTCCAGCCAAATACGTACTTATTCATGTCGCATAGCTTATCACTAATATTGTATTCCCTAAATATTGTCCGAATTTTTGAAATTTTGTATGAAATACAAAAGTCTGGACGGCCCGTTTACCGTCCAGACTTTTGTATTTCATACAAAATTTCTTTACAACGGGTGCATCTTCATTGAGTATATAAATCCATTTGGTGTATTATCCCAGTACGGATTATTGTAATCAAATAAAATTTCCGAGTTATTCGATTCCACCGTATTTCGAAAAGCTCGATTCGAACTATTCATATTGCTTAATTTGAATTTTATATCGGCAAATACGGGATCCAAGAAAGGTACCGTATCTAGTTCAAGATTTATCGTTGCTTTACACTTTGTTACGGTTGAACTTTGTTGACGTCACTTTTTTGCTTTTAGACCCTGAACATCATTACTACCCTCAGTAATTGGATCACCCTTTTCGATTCCCAATCATTCTCATCTATTTCACAGTCTTTTTTACCGCGGACATTCATACGATAAACCACCACATTCGAATCACTTCCTTGTGCACGATATCGACTCGGTAATCATAAATTTTACTCGATGCTAATAAGCCACCAAATACTTGGACATTTTTGACATATTTAAGATGGCCAGTAAGCAAATTGGCCAATGTATCGATTAAACTTGTTTGAAATGCAACCACTTTGTTGATTTTCCACGAATATATAAAAAAAACACAGATTAATTTGAAAGACTAGCCAAGCGGTATTCAATCATCACCACTTACATTGTCCTGTGTCCATGAACTGTTGCAAACAAACTCAACTCTTCATTGCCGAAACAACCGAAACATTTACACTACTACCTAGTACTACGGTACAATCTACTTCATCTTCATCGTCATTCTACAATAAAAACACAAAACAAATTAAGACATTTAATAAAATTCACAATCAAAACTAACTCTTACTGTGGGGCAACGGTGTTTTGCATATGAATGGCATTCGAGAGGACGTTTTCGTTGGAGTAACCATTACAAGTATCTACAGCACTCAAATTTTAAACTTAATTACTTTTCACTAGATTTATTATTGTATCATTCTAAATCGTAATCTCACACTGTGTGGACGTGTTTGTTAAATTGTTGTAAAATCAATATTTAATTATAAAAGTACAAATAAAAATAAATTTTCATAAAAATTGTAGTCTTGTGGGTTCCTAGTTTTAAAACAAAATAAAAAACAAAGTTTATTGGATTGTTTAGTGATTAATGTGAACAGTTTTTGCTAAATAGAAAAAAAAATAACTAAAATAAAATCATTACTTATAAATACGAGTTAACTGTGCTAGTGACGTTTAACTTGTTACTGCGCGCCAAATTTTTTTTCTTTTTTTTTTGTGGTTATCTTATAAAATATAATGCCGTTCTACGAATATGCGGAGGACTCACCTAATTTCAATCCCCATTTAATGTGTTCTGGGACATCATGTAAAAAGGCGATATCGAATAAGCAATCAGTGATCGTATGTAATTATTGCCATAAAGTGTACCACCCACCGTGTAAAGGCATTATTGGAGCTGCCAAAATCAAGAAGGTTGCTGATTCTAACTGGCTATACTCTCCAGACTGCGTTAAATCAACCACCGCCGTTCCAGGGTTTTCGGATACGCTGGCCACAGAAACAGAAACGCCTATCGGTCAGAAATATGAATCAGCAATCAATAGTTTGATAACACGTATTGATGTTCAATTCGCGGATATTAAAAGAATGATCTCCGATATTCAAAAATCGCAAGAGTTCATTTGCAACGAATTCGACGCGATAAAAATGGAATATAAAAATATGTCGGCAGCAAATGTAATATTAGCTGATAAGTGTGATAAATTGCAACAGACTTACCATAAGCAAGATGAACGTATTAACTTACTAGAGGCACAACTTGATATTATTCATCAGAAGGAAGTTGCTAAAAATATCGTTATTTGTGGTTTGAATGCAGATGTTCCTGATAGTTCTGATATTTTCGGTTTCATTCTGGATACCATTCGAAAGGTGAATAGTGAAGCTGTGCCTACAGATATCACCGCAATTAAAAAAATGTACCATAATCCGAAATCAAAATCAAGACTAAGAGATTCATTCATCGTTACGTCGAATTCTGTTGAAAAAAAAAATAACATTTTATCAAACTTCAACATAAGTCGGAAGTCACATTCGTCTTCTCAGCTCGTTAAAGGTTGTTACTTTATGCAGCACTTCACGAAATTCCAATCTAAACTATATAGTGAAGCGAAAAAAGTGCAACGTGCCCATAATTTCAGATATTTATGGGCAAAAAATGGAAAAATATTTCTACGCAGGACAACTGACTCGGAGATCCATAACATCTTCTGTTTAAATGACATTTTTCATTTGGATAAGCACTTTTCATCAAAAAACTAGTTGTTGTTCAACTGTGGATGCATATTAGTCTTATGGATATGGACAAATAATGGACATCTGCAAGTACAACTTATATTGTGTTATGTGTTGTGTTTCATTTCAAATTTCTATGTTTTAATTTTAATTTTCAAAGCAAAATACAGTGCTATAATTTTTTCTTTGAATGTTCTTGGTTTTGGTTGTGATGCTAACTCATATACAGTCAACGCCAATAGAACATTACACAAGCCTGATTTGAACAGTGGTTCGGAACCTCGCTGTATACCATACAGTGTGTATATTAAAATTATAGCGGTGTATGAGCTATTAGTAATTATGTTTATAAACAAAAACAAAAAAAATATTTTTTCATTGTACGTCACTACACACACTATCATAAGGGCACTGACTGTCTCTTCTTATTATCTGCAAAAGTTTGTTATTATTATTATTTTTATTACAGTTAAGTTGGTACATTACATGGAATTCTTGTTTTTTATATATTTTGCTTTTTTTGATTTTTATCATTACACATTCATTATCATTTTTTTTACGTTTACGTATTCACTGCACTATTTTGTTTCGTCATTTTCCATTTTCATTTTATTAAATACTAGCTGACCCGGCGAACTTCGTACCGCCTCAAAATCAATAAATGTTTTTTAAAGTTATTAGCTTAATAAAATTGAGTTTTTTATTAAGATTAAATAAATTAAATGAATACTCCAAATTAATTAAATTCAATGAAATTACAAAAATCAAAATGAAATATATTTTAATTACATTGAAATGAATGTAATTCACGTGGCAGCAAGGCTTTCGTTTTATTGAATTGAATAGAAATGGTTTGCGTAGCATTATTGCACTACTTTCTTTTAAACTATTTGCTGGGTGAGTTGCAATGGAGTCGAGTCCCTTCATTGTAGCACCTTGTGATATACGACATTTTTTGTTTTATTGTTAGGTGCGAGAACGAATAAAGCGGATGGTTTACCGACACGTGAACATGCTACGTACAATTGGCCGTGAGAGAAACATTCATTTTCTAGATTCAGGCCACAAACACTCAAGGATTGGCCTTGTGATTTGTTGATCGTCATGGCGAATGCAAGACGAATCGGAAATTGAATTCGTTTAAACTCGAATGGCATATCGGTTGGGATCATCGGAATTCTCGGAATGAGAACTTCCTCACCTTTGAACTTCCCTTGAAGTATCGTCGCGTGAATTACATTGCCCATGAGCTTTCTCACCACCAAACACGTTCCGTTACATAGTTTTGGTTGATTCAGGTTTCGTAGCATGATGATTATCGAGCCAACTTTTAGTTGTAAATTGTGCGGTGGCAAGCCAGGTAGATCCAATGAGTTTAAAAATTCAGTTGGATAGTTGGTTGCTTCGTCTTCGTTTGTCACACAGTCAATAGATTTGAAGGAATGAAGTGGACCGACGATTAGATTTTGAATTGTAAAATTTAAGTGATCCACATCTTTGTTCTTTGCCGCAAGAATTACTCGTTCACTCACCCAATTGTGATTTTTGTGGTTAGTAATGATGTTCGGGAACACTTTGTTGATGAGCTCGTCCTTCGTTGAGACAAAAATGCAAAAGTTCTGAGGAAACGAAATCAATCCGTTCGATTTGTCGACCGGAACACGGCCATTACCGATAGTCAGCAATTGCTTGGAGAATTCTTCGGCAGATGGATCGTTTAACAATGCAACTCGCATGTTTGTCGTCAGCTGAAGTTTCTTCACATAACACCACAGAGTCGATGATTTGAGGCAAGCGTTTATTTCATCAGCAGCGGTCGATCTTGGAATAACTGGTATTGTTTGACGGAAATCGCCAGAAAGTAGAATCATTGCGCCTCCAAAACATCTTGAGTCATTGCGTAGATCTTTCATAGTTCTATCGAGTGCTTCCAATGCGCGTTTGTGCGCCATTGTACATTCATCCCAGATGATGATTTTACTTGCTACCAAAACTTTCGCCATTGCTGAGTGTTTTGCAATGTTGCATGTCGGGTTTTCAGCCGATTGAAGGTTTAACGGTAATTTCAACGCTGAATGAGCTGTTCGGCATCCTTCTAGCAATGTGGCCGCTATCCCAGAAGAAGCAACTGCTACAGCAATATCGGATCTCGCACGAACAGTGGCCAAAATCAATGACATGAGGAATGTCTTCCCAGTTCCACCGGGCGCATCGAGGAAAAATAATCCACCATTTCCATCATGAATTGCCTTCATTAACGTATCGTACACTCCTTTCTGTTGGAGGTTCAACAGTGGTACATTGGTTCGAACTGATTGGTTCAATGCATCTCGATCATATTCATGTTCACGTTCCAATTCTCGATTGAAAGCGTCGTTCATTCCACGACATGGCGTTGGCATTCCTAATTTTACTAACAAACTGCCGCACATGCGAAAACACATGTCTTCGATCAAAAGCAAAGCCTGGTTATGTATCTCCTCATTCACCTCGAGATCGGGATTTCCGAAACTGACACGAATTCGATGTAGAGTGTCTTCTGACATGTCATTCTTGTACTTGCTCCATAGTTCACGTGGATTTGATGGGAAGCATGTCGAAATAATGATAGCAAATAATGTGCGTATCTGGTTTGGAGTTGCAGAAATAATTGATTCAGCGATTGTCATGTCCCAATGAGTATCGTTTTCAAGCAAGTTGAGCTGTTGACATGCAGCACGAAATGTTGGGCACACTACACCATTGACAGTTCGAAGTGATTCAAATGATGTCGGCCCACAAATATTCACCAGCAACAACCGCAAGTAGAAGCATTCGTCATTCTTCGGATGAACTGTGTAAATGCGACCAAGAGCATCAGTAGAACGCACATTTGGATGATCAGGAACCTCATCGCCTTGCTTCCGACGTTGACATTTTTTTGATGAGGCGTTCCAAGTGTAATAACGTGGCATCTCAGAGTAGAGCAATGTTCGTGCAAACGGATCACTTTGACAAATCGAAAAGAAACTGGTCAATGTTGTTGCTGGAGGTGTCTCAGCACGTTGAGCAACATTCGATGAGTTGAAATAAACTCGTTGACCATTCTCCAGATGCACCGCCAAATGTACAACAGTGGGATGACGTTCATGAATAGGGAATGAGAATATACGCCAAATCGCCTCATTGCAGCTCACATATCGACCAACTTGATAATGCGTGATTTCATCGTTTGTATTGGGATTTTGAACACCAAAAACTGCCATATCGCTACCTTTCGTGACATATTTACAAATGTATTTTATGGACTTCACTGAATTGCAGTACTCCACGTTGCAATGCGCCTTGAATGTTTTGGAAAGAAGTGGCGAATATGGAACAATCCAAGTGTTGTCGACCACGAACTCATTTCCTCTCACTATCGTTGTGATAGTTCTACCGTTATCATCGGCTGATCGACGCCGGTACAGTGGATAACCATCATTGCCAGTGATAGTCTCTGCGGTTAAATTTCGTGGATAACGCTTGGAACACTTGTTGTCGACCATGCACGGTGATTGGGATTGATGGAGCCACACGGACCGTGAACCATGTTCGTAATTACAACATCATGCAGGTCTGGATCGGTTTCGGGATCAGGAATCTCGGCACATATGATGTCATCTATTTGGTCTGGTCGAATTTTTTCGGCTAACCAAATAAGAATGTGAGCATGCGGCAAGCCTCGTTTCTGCCATTCAATTGAATACATCCAACATCGAGTATCCCCAAAGACGCAATGCCTAACAATGTAGTTCATCAGCGACCGGATTTTTTGTTTGAAGACACGTGCGATGATGTCGTGCCGATCACTTGTTATTTGCCCGGGTAGCAACAGTTGAACAATCTCTATCCATTTCGGATTGCAAGTAAAAGTGATGAATAAATCTGGACAACCGTAATGACGAACATATGTCATTGCATCTTGCGCATATTTATGCATATGACGCGGGCTGCCAATGTACGTCGCCGGTAGAATAGTCAATCGACCAACATTAGCTGCATCTCCTTCGGTGCTGATTGCATCGCGTAAATGGATATATTCCTCCGAACGCAGTTAAGCTTGGTTCAACCGAATGAAAATGAGGCGCTCTGTTTCGATTTTGACGTACATGTCGACGATATATTGCTGAAGCAAACGACGAAATCGCAGCAAATAGTTGTCAGCATTTTGACGAATCATCAAACGATATGCATAATAATTCATCGAGCTAACCTTCTTGTTAGTTTCCTCACCTGAAATGAAATCAGTAAAATTAGTGTCATAATCTAAATTATGATATCAGTACTCACCGCTCAATGGATTTATCATGTTGATATTGAAGTGATATCCATCGTCTCCTTGCCAAAACATCAGCGGGTATTGCAATGTATCGTATGAACGGTGTGTTTCATTTATTCGTTGCAGTTGTCCAGTGTAGCGACGTGTAAGCACAATATCGCGCGGTTCCACGCTTTCACCAACAATCACAATTGCGACTTCATCTATTGTTGGAGCATTAAATTGGCGTTCGTGTGTTCCAGCGGGTCGTTTATCTGCTCTGATACTTTGCAGTCGTCACTTGGCATGCGATCCAACGCAGATTTAAACAATCGAACCAATGCATGATGTTCATGGAGTAGTTGCTGCAAATCTTTCAGAACTATCCTTTTCATTGCTGTATTGATCGTTTGGCGCCGATCAAGTTGATCCTCCATATTGCCCATAAAGTATATTTGGAT
Organism: Nephrotoma appendiculata; assembly: GCA_947310385.1. Taxonomy (NCBI): domain Eukaryota; kingdom Metazoa; phylum Arthropoda; class Insecta; order Diptera; family Tipulidae; genus Nephrotoma; species Nephrotoma appendiculata. Next base: position 146,123,330 of record OX371223.1, read on the forward strand.
GAATTTATGCTGTCCATCTTCAATCGGTTGCAATGACCCAATTCGGTGGTGAATTTGGCCTTGAATCTGTAAAGTCGAAGACGAAGTCAGAATTATAGATTTTTGATCACCAAAAGAAAATGAATGTTTACTCTCTCGAGCAGAAATGACCTTAAATGTTGGATTGAATCCGCGTTCTTCGATAATGTCTGCTCCAAATGAAGTCATTTGGAAACATCCGTTGTATCTTTGAGTGTTGGATAGAAAATGTCGTGATTCTGGTGTCTCGCCACGAAGCAATGAACGCAACAGTTCAGGTGGTGCAGGCAATAATGGCAATCTCACCTTGCCACTGAGACAGCACAATCCAGGCGTTTCTCCAGCGAACTTCAATGCACCGCAATGGTCGCACACAAACTCCATTGGGCCAATTCGAACGAAAGGATGCGAGTTGTAGTCAATTGTGCAATCGTATTGAAACGCTATTCGATTCAAATCAACACTTGAAGGATTTCTTCTTGCGCGTCGAAAATTATCTCGTTGTTGATCTGTGCGATAAGCTCGACGATTTCTCATTGTCAACTGAGCCATTTGACGTACTGCCTCTCTTTGTGCTTGTCTTTGTGAAGCGCGAAGTCGGGCCATACTAACGCGGCGCACTTCTCGTGTGATTTCTTGTTCATCTGCAGTGGATTGATTCGCAATAGTCCGAAGTCTAATTGCATTACGGCCTCGTGGTGAAAGATTAGATCTTCTGGCTCGCGGCATTGTAAATAGTAAATAATATTGGAAAATAAATCACACAATCCAAAATTACATAATCAATTATCGATGTGCGCACAATCACAAATGTGATAACCTCACAAAGTGAACATCTTCGAAGGGAACTTACCGTTTAAAAATCCCGATCGAAAATAGAATTCCGCAGAATAAAAAAAAAATTAAAAAAACCAAAAAAAAAAAACTGGTGTCCGGTGTTGGGACACTCTGTACCACTAAAAAAATTACGTACTATTGTACGCAAAAAAGTACTGTTTTCTTATTGTTATTGGCATACACCACACAACCTCTTATTTCACTAAATTCCACCACTTATTTTAATATTATATGCTAAACCACAAACCACTTAACTAATATGAAATAACCAAAACCAAAAATAAATTAAATTTAATATTAAAATCGCAAAGGAAAAAAACTTTTTTTGGAGCTGTCAAAATCTACTATTCGCACTGAAATCGTAACTCGGACGAAGATTTTATCTATATAAATAGATAAGTAGATGAAATAAAAAAAAATTGGATAAAAAATAAAATGGTAAATGTGCATGCAGCCTCCAGTCGGATTCGTATCCAGTACCTTGCGGTCCAAGCGCCGAAGCTTTAACCACTGCACCACTCGTCACATACAAACTACACCTACAAAATTCATATAAAAAAATGTTTTTTTATTAGATTTTTGGGACATCCCTTTTGAGTTTTTCCGACTTTTCTTTTTTCCTAAACCACCACTGTATTGAGACGAACAAAATAAAAAAAAACAAAATGAACTAAATGTATGAGAAAATGAATTTTCTTGATAAATTTTTATTTGGTGAATTTTTCCGATGTTTTAATAGTTATTATGCTATTCGGAACGGAGTCAAATCCAACAAAACAAAAATCATAAAAATCGGTCCAGCCGTTCTTGAGTTATAAATGGTGTAACTAAACCTGCATCCCCAATGAAATTCCTTTAACTTTTTCCTTACAGAAAAGTATGAAAAAAATTTTGAGAAAAAAAAAATTTTTTTTGTTAGGTTGGTGATTTCCTTATGAAAAATGTTATCAAACTTTTAACTTTTTCCTTATGAGAAATACAATGAAGTAAACCGCATTTGCAAAATTGGTTGTTGTTGTTGTTTTTCTGCTTGTCACAAATTAAAAAATATTCAATGCATATTTGTCTTTTAACAATTAGTGTTGTATTTTGTGTCCTGTGAAAAAGTAATAAATAATATATAATATAATAATATAAAATAACAGGTAAACAAAAAATAATTTTGTAAAATGAAGTTAGCTTTACTTTGACTTTTCCCTATTCATTGGGTATGCTCTTCATAAGGAAAAAGTTAAAGGAAAAAGTTAAAGGAAAAAATATTTTGCATTGGGGATGCAGTGTAACACGACTTTGTTTTATTTATATAGATTCTTAGTATGATCATGATGTATCTCCAATTTCATATTTTATTTTTATATAATCTGTTATATTTCTTTTTATTAATGAAATATTTCTTTATGTATTTAACAAAGCAGAATGGTTTGAATATTTGCTGCATTAATTCATTTTATTTCAATATTTTTTCTGATGAATTTTATGAATAATAACAATAGTAGCTTTAATTTTATCTTACAGAATATTCGGAGCTTACGGAAAAATTTCGACATATTCTTGAGTAATATAAATGCTCTTAATTTAAATTTTAATGTTATTTTTTTGACTGAAACATGGATCTCCAGTTCAGAAATTTCAGATTATAATTTGGATGGCTATACTTTCTATGTGAATTGTAATGATCAATATAGGTCTGGTGGTGTGGCGGCACTTGTAAAGTGTACGCTGGATTGTCAAGTATTTTCGTTAGCATTTTCATCTGCCGATGTTTTGAAAATTGTCATTAGTTCTGGTAAAGTTAAATACTGCTTCGTATTGGTTTATAGGTTGCATTTCTATAGATTTGAAGAATTTTTGAGAGAGTTGAACGACTTCTTAAACTCCGATTCTTCAAAACATAAAATACTGCTTGGTGATATTAATTTTGATCTAATGAAAGATTCTCAGTTAAAAGATAATTATTTATTATTATGTGCCTCTTTTGGTATGCAATCACTTGTAAATGATGTAACACGACCATGTTCTAATACTTGTATTGATCACGTTTTTGCAGTAACCGATCACCAAAAGTTTACTATTGAACTTAGAAATCTTCAATTATTCATAACTGATCATAACACAATTATTTTGAATCTGAAAATGATCAACAAAGTTAAGAATTTTCGTAAATATAAAAAGCTATTTAAAACGAAGGTAGATTTTACTGAGTTAGCGATATCTTTAAGTACATATGATTGGTGTTCAGTTTGGAATTCTGATGATCCGAATATAGCATATTCCAACTTTGTTGAAATATTCACTTCAATTTTAAATAAACATAAATCGGTGTTTAAAATTAAACGTAGAAACTGGAAACTTAAGCCTTGGATATCTGACACCTTATTAAATTTGATTAATCTCCGGAACAGATTATCTAAGAAGCTAATTGATGATCGTAATAACAGCGCTTTAAAGAAAAAAGTGGATACGCTAAACTCCAGAATTAAAACCTTGATACCGAAAACTAAAGAAACGTACTTTAAAAATAAGATGTCTTCAGCTTCAGATATGAAATCAAAATGGAAAGTTGTAAATAGTGTATTGAACGATGTTCCCGTTTCAGATACTATTACTTCTTTAGAATTTGGTGAGAATAATTTCACTACGGATCTTAATGAAATTGCTAATGTGCTAAATGATCATTTTATTAATATACCAAGCGTCATTCTTAACGAAACACAAGAAAATACGACTGTCGAAAATACTGTTCGAAATAATATGGTTTTGACTCGGTTTAATAGCTCCAATTTATTTTTTTTCCAATCAACGATTTGGAAATTGTTTCAGCCGTCTATGAACTCAAAAATACTAACTCGTGCGGTAATGATGAAATTTCTAATGTAGTGGTTAAAAAAGTAATTTTTAGTATAGCACCTGTCTTAACCTTTGTGTTTAATTTGTGCCTTGATAAAGGTGTGTTTCCTGATAAATTAAAAGTAGGTATCGTGAAACCACTTTTTAAGAAAGGTTCACGTTCGGGCCCCAACAATTACCGTCCTATCACCTTATTGAACACATTCTCAAAAATTTTTGAAAAAATTATTAAATCCAGATTATTGTGTTTTCTAGATAAAAACAATTTTCTCGATAAACGTCAATATGGTTTTATTAAAAATTCATCAACGGAACTGGCTCTTGTTTCATTTTTAAGACCCGTTCACGACAATTTGAATATTAGCCTTAAGGTTTGTGCTCTTTTTATAGATGTTACAAAAGCTTTCGATACCGTTAACCATGAAGTGTTACTGGAAAAATTATCGCATATAGGTATTTGAGGTGTGGCACTTTCTCTATTTGAATCCTATTTATGTAATCGAGTTCAGAGTGTATGTATAAATCATGTCCGTAGCGATGAAACAATGGTTAACGTTGGCGTTCCTCAAGGATCTGTGCTGGGACCGCTTTTTTTTGATTTATTGTAATTCTATTTTTGATCTTGATTTGCGTGGTAATATTGTCGCCTTTGCCGATGATGTCGCGTTGCAATATTCCAATTCTAATATGGATTTTTTAAATTATGACATTAAATGTGACCTGAACTTACCAAAAAAATGGTTCTAAGTTCATTTCATGGTTCTTAGTTGCAAGTCTAAAATTATGAACTTCAATTTGAGTAGTCCTGTCACTATTCCTGGTTCAGTGACTTATCACTCATTGTCGTGCAATGACAATAATTGCAATAATCTCTGTGTACCCATTGAAGCAGTTAGTTCGTTCAAATACTTAGGTTTAAATCTTGACTCACAGCTTAACTTTAAGAATCACGTGATTATTTTAAAACAAAAACTCTGTCGTGCTTTAAGATCATTTTTCCATTTGCGTAATATCTGTAGCTCCGAATTCTTAAAATGTCTCTATTACGCATTGATCGATTCTCATCTTCAGTATGGGCTAACATGTTGGGGTGGAATTTATTGGTCAAACATCAAACCAATATTAACGTTACAAAAAAGTGTGCTTAGAATTATGAACCATCTACCAAGAACTACACCACCATTCCCTTTGTTTTTAAGTTATAAAATATTACCTTTGCGATATTTATATGTATTTAAAGTTTTAAAAATGTATTATTTAATAAGCGGGAATCGTTTAATGAATATATATAGTGAACCATACTTGTTTCGTAATAGAAATAGAATTAGTATTCCGCAACCTTTTAAAGAGCATTTCAAAAATTTTTTTGCTTACACTGCACCGAAGTTTTATAGCCTTCTACCAACCTCTATTGCATCTGCGGGGACTTTTAGATTATTTAAAAAATTGTTGAAAGAATGGTTATTCTCTGTAAATGACATTGAGGTTTTGTTTAGAACATTATCATAAATTTTTTTTTTATAAATATAAGCTACTTTTATTTATAATGAAAGTATGTAGATTAATTTGTATCAAATATTCAAACCATGTGCAAATATTGTTTAAATTTTTGTAATTTTTAAATTTGTTAAATTATATTTATTTACTTTTAATTTTTGATTTATTTTTAATTTTACTTTTTTTTCTAATTTGTATATATTTTTTTTATTATTTTTTTATTATTACATAAGAATCGTGACTCCGTTACATTGTAAAATCAGGAGCTCACTATCTAGTTTTATTTTTTTATGCTGTGTACTATTATTTTGTGACAATTAATGTATTATGTGACTTTATAAAATAAAACTATGAATTTAAAAAAAAAAAAAAAAAAAAAAAAATATATGGATATAGTGGGTGTATCGATGTCTATTATTAAATAAATAAATAGTAAACTTTAAAACAAAAAAAAAAAAACATAAATACAATAATAATTAAACATAAAGTTAAATATTTCATTAAATCTCGATACCTAAGTAACCAATCTTAAAGTGTCATATTGGAAGTAGTGTGACGTGTCAGAAACAGTGATATGAAAAACCAAAGCTCTGTAAACTATGGTTTATGATACAGTGCGGCGTTGGTAAGCTGTATTAAGATTAACAGTGAATAAATCTACTAGAGTGTTTTCTATACTAAAAATTGGTTATATACGAGCCTGGTTAACCAAACCATTACATTACTGCATTATCGATTATAACGTTGCATGTTTATTTATTTATTTAAAGAAATCTATTTTGTAATATACATGTATGATTTCAGATTATTTACAGTTATAGTTAAAATTATATTAAAAAAACAAAAAACTTTAAAACAGAATAAAAAAAAAAAAAAATATAAACCAAATTTTGGTTTAAACAATTAAAAATTTAGAAAAAAGTCTTTAAGGATATTTTTAAAGTTGTCCTTTGATAAGTTGAAGTCAAATAGGTCGTCGATTAAGTTGAAAGATTTAGACATCCTATTAATTGGGTTGTTTTCTCCATAGTTGGTGGAATGGTGTTGTAGTGCTAAAAATTTATGGTTTCGAAATGTTCTGCATGGCACGTGAATTGATATGTTTTCCAAGATGTAAGCTGAATCTACGTGACCAAGCAAAACGTTACCAATAAAAGCTGCTCCCAAGCGTCGTCTATTTTCAAGCGTGCATATTTTGTAATCCGTGCATCTTGTTGTGTATGGAGGTAAGCGAGCCACATTTTCATGGAATGGTAAGTTGTTGTCGTAATCCCAGTCACTTTTCTTTAACAAAAAAATCAGGAACTTCTTTTGAATGCTTTCAATTCTTTTTATGTGTACAGCATAGTATGGATTCCAGACCGTTACAGCGTATTCCAGTTGAGATCGAACATAAGCGAAATAGAGTGAACATAAGGTTTGGATATCCTTAAATTCACCTGTCCATCTTTTAACAAATCCGAACATTGCATTCGCTTTCGCAATACAACTTTCAATATGCCTATTGAAACTGGCGTTTTCGACAAATGTAACACCTAAGTCTATAACCTCATTGACTCTTTGCAGTACTTCGTTGTTGACTTTGTATGAAGTAATTATCGGATTTCGTTTACGATGGTAAGACATGATTTTGCATGATTTTGCATTTCTTAATATTTAAGTATAGTGAGTTCTGATCACACCACTCACTTAATCTATCTAAGTCTTCTTGAAGTTTCTCCGTATCTAACCATTCATTAATAGTACGAAAAATTTTCACATCATCTGCAAATATGAGCACGTCTGAGTTTTTGATTATCTCGGTTATTCGGTCTATGAAAACAATAAAAATATAGGGCCCGAGGTGTGATCCTTGGGGAACACCAGATGTAACTTTAATAACGTTTGATTTCTCATTTCACATTATCACAAATTGGCACCGGTTTGATAGATATGATTTAAACCAATTTATGTAATCGAGAGAAAACCCAAAATTGAATAAACTCTGGAGTGCTTTATGATGACAGATAGAATCAAATGCTTTACTAAAATCCGTGTACGCTACATCAACTTGACGGTGTTTTTCTATCTCGTTAATTAGTTTACTGGTGAATTCAACTAGATTAGTCGATGTGGATCGGCCAGGCATAAACCCATGCTGGTTTATTGATATATGATGTGCAATTGTGGATTTAAAGCTGTTGCATAATACTAACTCAAATAATTTTGTAATAATGTTTTATTGTTATATTGTATTCATCGAATTTGTTATATCGCATGCCATACTACACCGAATCGAACGAATTTCGAATGCTATTTTACTGTGTGGTTGTTAAAAGCTGGATACCGCAAACGCGATTTACAAATTGAACACATTAAATACTCAAGGCGATAGCGGAAAATAGAACTTGCTTATTTGTGATTGTACTGAACCGGATGCGAAGTGAACGGAATTAATTTCAGCGGAATTGGATAATCGTAAAACAAATACCGTCTATACCAGGAGCAAGGAGATCTCACCGATGAGCATATTTGGTGACGTACCTAATTATATATATATATTTTTTTATTACTAACAAACTATATTCCTAGAGTAAAGTGGGGCAGATTCATCAGTTTTTCTTAAAATCAATGTAAAATAAATGTCAAAGATTTTTTTCTGAAATCGGTTAATCGCAGTGGATAATTTGATATTTTGCGAATAAAATGAGGACTTCTTGATTTTTGGTTAAGAGTTAGAAATGGAGTTTTTTTTAATTTCTATTGGCAAGCAACAAAAAGGCGGAACTGCCCCATGTTGGGGCAGTTTCGCCAATTGAAGGGGCACTTTCATCATATAGTTACTAATTCGGTTATAAGATGGGCAATTCTAATATATTGTTAAAGAAACCAACATTTTTAACTAAAAATTAAAAAACGTATATTTTATTCGTTCAAGATAATAAAAAATATAAAAAAAGTTATGTAAAAAATAAAAAATGTATAAATGTAATTCAGATTTCAGTCTTTAATTATTTAAAGCTCTAGCTTTAGTAGTAGGAACATATCAGGCAAAGATTCTTATTATCGAATGTTGTACAGGGTTATCCAATTCGAGGTTGATGAAGTAGAAATCTGTATACCGACATCTGTCAAAGATAAACGTCAAGTACGCTGTCATTTATTTAGTTGACATTCTGCCATTTAAGAATATGGAGCATTTAACAATCGACCAACGCGTTAAAATTATTAAATCTTATTATAAAAATAGTGATTCTGTCGTATCCTCATTTCGCGCTTTTCGAGCAGATTATGGTCGTCATAATCGTCCTACAAAGCAAACCATATTGAATACAGTGAATAAATTTGAACAAACTGGATCTGTTACTGATATTGTAAGGTCTGTGCATCATCAAAACATTCGCAATGCTGAAAATATCGCTTCTGTAGCTGAAAGTGTGGAAGAAGATCCAAATTTGTCAATTCCTCGTCGAGCTCAACATTTAGGCCTATCTTATGGCTCATTATGGCGCATTTTGCATCTGGATTTGCATCTTCATCCGTATAAAGTCCATTTGACACAAGAGCTAAAGCCTGCTGACCATGGACAACGAAGAACATACGCAAATTGGGTGTTGAAAAAACAGGCCGTCGATGCTGATTTTTCGAACAAAATTTTCTTCAGTGATGAAGCTCATTTTTCGCTTGGTGGATACGTTAATAAGCAAAACTGTAGAATTTGGGGCTCAGAAAATCCACAATTGATTGTAGAGAAGCCATTACACCCGGAAAAAGTCACTGTTTGGTGCGCATTGTGGTCTGGTGGTGTGATTGGGCCGTATTTCGTTGAGAACAACCATGGACGAACCGTTACCGTCAATTCTGAGCGCTATGGCCGCATGTTAACTGATTATTTTTTTACGAAAATCGAAGATTATGATCTTGACGATATGTGGTTCCAGCAGGATGGAGCAACCAGTCACGTAACACGAGCAAATCGAGATCTTTTGCAAGAGAAATTTCCTGGACGTTTGATTTCGCGATTGGCTGATGTCAATTGGCCTCCAAGATCCTGTGATTTAACGCCTTTGGATTTCTTTTTGTGGGGCTACGCGAAAGATCGTGTTTACGCAAACAATCCTCAAACTCTTGACGAATTGAAAACTAATATTCGTAAGGTAATGGCCGAGATACCGCCCGAAATGTGCCGAAAAGTCATTGAAAATTACCTCAAAAGAATCAAGGCCTGTAAGAAGTCCCGTGGAAGACATTTGAATGATATCTTGTTTAACTAAAAATGGCAAGGATCAGGTATTTAGATAAATCAACCGAATGTTCTCGGAGGATGCTCGGGCATTGGCAGTTTCATTATAATATCACTCCGTAGAACATAGGAAATATCTTCCTTTATCGGCTCCAAAATTAATTGGGTAGAGTCGTGCTTCTTCAAAAAACTTATAATATAATTGTCACTTGCTTCTATTTCTTTGATTTGACCCACGTAACACATTACGGTTGTCTTTACCTTAAACTTAACTAGTACAAACGTCCCTTTATCGATTATATCTGAGTCTATGATAAGCCTTTCTGGGATCTCTTCATTTGATATTCCTTCATCTGAAAAGGCGCCAACCGATTTGTCAGATTCGGCATAAGAAATTCTGTCGGAATCTTTTCTGATGACGAAAACTCAATAATTTTTTTGGTTTTTTTTCGATAATAATGTTGATTTAGCGTTTCTATTATTAGTAGTCGTAATTTTATTGGTTTTGGTATTTAAAACTTCTTCAATTCTGTTTTTTTCTGGTGTAGAAGTATAAATGCGCGATTTACCTTCTCTACATGTTTGATTTTTTTTTTGTTATTCTTGAAATAGGACGAACTTCTTCGGGAGTTTTCATATTCTGGGTACTTTTGTTTTTTATATGTATATAAGGCATTTCGTCCTCTAAGCCACCACCGTCTAATGCAATTTCATCTGAAAATAAAATATTTGAGAAAGTACATAACTAATTTAACAAAAAATTTATAGGTAGGTAGGTACCACCTACCAACCTAATTAATTATTTAATTTATAACTACCTTCAACAACAAAATTGCTATCAGTAAAAAATCATGCTGTTGTAAAGGCAAATTCCTGTAGCGGAAAACTCCTTTAAAATATTTTCTGTGGAGAATGCTCTTAGAAATGGTATTTTTGTTAATTGAGCGACTTCGTATATGCTAATAACTTTTCGCGGATTAGTGGTCAGGTAATCATTATAAGATGTTCTGCAAAACTTTTTAAATGGCCCAAAAACGGAAACATCTAGCGGTTGTAGTTTATGGGACGTATGAGGAGGGAATGATAACATGATATCCATTAGCAATAAAATTGGGTCATTAGTGGTGCATTTTGTGTAGTTCTTAATGTGCCGCAATATATTTACAAAAATTTCTGCATTAATCCACCCACTTTTTGAATTAAACGCTACAGACCCTGTAATACTACCAATCGAAAACCTTTCATTGAACCGCATACGGGGATATATGTAAGCTGGGGGAATATGAGTCCCTGAGGCATTTATAATTCCTACGATTGTTATAAGCGATCCACGTTCTCCTGATACTGCTTGAGAAACACTGCGTTGTCCCTTTTCTGCAATAATCTATAAAAAAAACACAAATTTCAAAACAGAATTATATGTTACAAAGTTGAATAGATGTACTTACTTTTGGAGAATCTACAACAGTGCTGATTCCTGTCTCATTCAAATTGTAAATATCTTTCGCAGTGAAACTATATTTTAGCAAATTGTTGTAAACTATCAAAAAAATTGTTAATGGCTGTTTTGTTAAATCCCCTAAGTCGTGCGACACTAGTTTTTTCGGCCTTCCTCAAAGAAAGGGAGCGATTTCTTTTAAGAAATCCAAATAACCAATCTTTTCCTGCATTTTTATTTGCATCCCAAGATAATGGGTGTTGAATTTGGTTCATCACAGCGAACTGGTAAGCAAAGCTCAAAGCAGCTTTATTGCTTAATCCGTATTGGAGTTTTGCACATTTTTCATATAATTTGCAATTTCCTGCTCTTGGATTGTAGTAAAAACTTGGCAAACAGTGTATTTGGAAGAGAAATTTTGATTAATATGGTCGCTCATCTCATTTCCCGAATCAGAATTAGAATGTAGTGCCAGAGGGTCGACCGGATACAGTTTTTTAATTCTCGAGTTTGGAGTACTTCTTTTTATATTATATTTATAAGAAGCGCTACTCGGCGTTTTAATTTTTTTCAAAACATCTGATATGGCTAATTTTAAGCTTTCCTCGTTGATGTAGGCTCTATCAGTTTTTTTTTATAATTTCGCACCATTTTCGATATCTATTACAACAAAATAAAATATAAACTTTTTTTAAATATATGGGCCACATTCGCCATTACTATGGGACACTTTCGTCAGTGTTGAAACTGCCCCGTATTGTTTTGGCGAATGTGCCCCACTTTCAAATTATTATACTAAAACAAAAACAAAAATTTGTCGTGTTATTCTGATTATTTACTCTATAAACACTTAAAAGAACAATTATTTTGCTAATAAAATTTACCGGAAAACTTACCAAAATTAAACATTCACTTATTAAAAAATGTTATCTAGTACTAAATTATTATTATAAAAAAAATGGGGAAAACACAAATTTACGACTATTTTTTAAACGTTTCACTTGACGACTGACAAACTTCAGGGATGCGTTCGGAATAACAAAACAGTGCTTTTTTTAGAATTTTTTAACGTTTAGAAAATGATGTGAACCCTTTTGGCGAATGTGCCCCATTGGCGAATCTGCCCCACTTTACCTATATGCTACTAACCATATTATCTAGTTAAGTTCAATAATTATTATTAAGCATCTTCGATCAATTTAACATATTTAAATTTTTCCCTGTTTATTTTTGTAAAGCACAATTTCAACTTCCTTTTTTTTCGAATCGTTAAAATTTTATGGTGCTTCGAAATCATAGGATGTTGATCATATTTTCTTTCTGGATATATAGTTGTGAAATTGGTATGCGACTATAAGTTTTTGATGTGTCTAATACCCTTGACAGACTAGGGTTTAGCAAAACACGATTAGCTAAACTAGTTTAGTTAATCTACTACAAAACCAATTAGGTTGACACACTATGAGGTTTAGCAAACCTTGTTTCAATAATAAAATACGATAGCGCTATGTTTGTCCGGAATCGGTATTAAACAATGCAATTACAGTCATTGTCATTAATTGTCAATTGTCATTGAGTGCGGTGCATAGTTTTGTTTATATTTTAAAAATACTCGTTGAAATTATAAATAATGTGTCCTTTTTCTAAATGGGTCATATATATTTCTGCTAATGTACCTCCCAAAACAAAAAAACCAGTTATGTACATAGGTACAGATTAAAAAAAATATGAATCCCAAATACAATACCATAGTTTATTATCCGGTACTAGAAGTCAAATATAGCACCAGTGGTACTTTAGCTGCGTTTTTTTGAAAACAATCGAGTAGAGTTCGCGATAGCTATTTTCAAATTTGTCCAATTTAAAATTAAAAATTTAATTTTTTTTTAATTAAATAATTTAGATTGAATAGAAATCAATCTATGTATAACCAAAAAAATCTATCATAAAAGTTGTATGGTTTTCTTGTAATATCGTTGTTCTGTATAGTTCTGAACTACTCCGTTATATACTCCGTTATATGATGGATTTTTTTGATTATACATAGATCTCTATTAAATCAAAAGTATTTAATTTAAAAAAATTAAATTTTTAATTTTAAATTGGACAAATTTGAAAATAGCTATCGCGAACTCTACTCGATTGTTTAAAAAATACGCAGCTTTTATTTGTCATGGTATTATAATACGCACTCTACGGTAATGCACAAATGTGTATGTTGGTCCAAAACATATACAAAAATCAATTTTTGGCATGATTCGTCATCGTTACCCACACAATTGTGATGGCAGGCAGGAAAAGGGATATAACCTTTCCCGGCCAGAATACACAATTGTGTACGCAACTTTTGCTTACGAAAAACGAATGTGTCAAACATAGAATTATGTGTCCAATATACAATTGCCAATATAGACCAATATACAAATTTGTGCATACTACTTAATTTTGTTTTGGTCAGAAAAAAATACTAACTATAATAATAATAAAATAATTAATATTGATTGATTGATTCTGAATGTACGACCAAGTTCTTACACAGGAGCTCCCGGGTGACGCCGGGCCCACCGTACACTCTTTTTTACACATAACAAAACCGAAGGATTGGATAGGTTAGTTAAGTGGGACAGAATCGGCCCGGTTACAGACACCTAGGTATAGCCGATAGTTAGTATCACAAAGACAACACAATACTAATCTACTTGAGGAAGGATAAAGGTTTAATTGGTTTTAATGGATAACGATGGTATTGGTCTTCAACAAATGGTTCTCTAAATCAGCAACCTGAGGAAATTTTTTTATTATTTCACGTCCATCTGGAAATTTTAATGAAAATTAATTCTAAATTAATGCTTCCTCGCTTCCTAAACAAAATTGATTGTTTGAAACAGCTAGAATACACCTAGATAAATTCAATAGTTAGTAACACAATGACAACACAATTCTAGAATACACAATCAGCAATTAATAATTCAAAGAAATATTATTTGACCCGCATCTGTAGATTTCCTGAAATTAATTTCTAAATTAATATCTTCCGGCTTCCCAAATATAAAACAAACAATAATTAATTATTAATTAATCATTAGGAAGCCGGTATTTTAATTTAAAACAAAATAGTATTAATAATAATACGTGAGGCATCCCAAAGGCAATGGTTCCTGGAAAACTATCAATGTTATGCAATGTCAGAATCACTTCCAGATTGGATATTTCAAATAAATTTAGATTTCGCTAAAAATTTTATTAATTTTGTTCACCAAAGAATATTCGATTAATTTCAATTATATTACCAATCTAAAAACAGTTAACATTAAAAGGCCGAAGGATATTACATCAAAGATTTAATTATCATTACAAATGGAAATAAAAATTTAAAACCATTTTCCCGTTGCCATGCCGTAACACGCACACATAAGGTCTCACCCCTTACTAAAAAAAAAAAAAATCTTGAATATTTACACATACACCCAAACCTGTTCCTCCACGGTGTTTTTTTATACGATCTTGAAATAACACGGTCAACAAAAATTAAATTGTCCTGTTTTTACTTTACTTTACTACTTAAATAACAGATGGTTACAAGGCTTTTTATGCAGACATGTCATTATTACAATAATAATTTAAATTAGATGCGAAACCGCATCAGCGGATGCTGCAGCTACTACAGAATATCCTTCTACACTTGCCAAAAAAAACTGAAGACGGAGAATTGACGTCGATCAAATGTTGAACACTGACGAAACCGGCCTTTTCTGGAAGAAAATGCCAACCAGAACATTTGTGCCTAGAACGGAAAAGGCTAGGAGATTCAAATTGGCAAGATCTCGCATTACGTTTTGGCTTTGCAGCAATGTCTCAGGAGATCGTATTTTAAAACCTCTCATAGTTAATCGATCACTCCGACTACGAGCATTAACACGTGTCAATGTACAGGAACTTATCGTTCATTAGATGACAAATAAGAAAACCTGGATTACGAAGTCATTTATTCAATGAGTGTTTCGAAAAATGTTTTGACAAACAAATTTGAAGGAAAAAGGTGTGCCTTTTAAAGATCTGCGGTGTTGACCGCCAATGCCACAGGCCACATGCTTTTGTAATAGTCATCTTCTTGCCACCTAATACAACTTCTCTTCTGCAGCCACACCAGGGAATAATTACAACTTTTAGAGTATATTATGTAAGACGATCATTTAGGTATATTTTAAATAAAACGGACTTTATAAAACACGCAGTTTTCTCCATGTCTGAAATAAGGCTATCTACTTGAATGCTCGATGGAAGAACGTTTGGGCCGATTGCGTTAAAACTGTACACATTGCTCCATCAAATGTGGCCGATGAAGTATACCGAAATAATCAGTCTCGCACAAGCAGGTGGCAGTAAGGGATTTTGCAAACTCACTATATTGATGATATATAAGAAGTAGTTGTCAACAGAGTGCTTAATAAAGAGGAGTTGCTAGAAATGCGCAAGAAACGATCAACGTAACGACAGCAGCGACGAGGATGAACCAATAGCTTTATCTGCCAGTCTTATTATTGAAGGTCTCCAGTTGGTAACTAAATAAGAAATCCTTTCTTGCTGAATGATCCAATGATGAAAGATCCACAAAATCTAAATCTGATTTGAGTTCTTGTATGGTGCACTACAAAGTACTTTATTCTGTATATTACAGAATGTGGTTGTGTCTGAAAATTTCTCAGATTTATGAGAAAGTAAGTTGCCACAGAACACAAATGATACTGTTCAAACCATTTCCGATGAAATTTTCGTCTTATTTTCAAGTCTATGCTTCAATATAAGTCCAACCCACACAAATGTGTGTAAAAAAAAAATATTACATATTGTAATGTCCTCCGGATTTTAACAAATCTTAGTTAAATCGGAATTATTTTTGAAAAAAACATTATAATTTAACAACATATAAATTATACAATATATTAATTATTTGTTTTTGATAACAAACTATTTTACTATGTACTATCATAGTCATAGCGTTATTTTTCGGACGAAAACGAATTAACTAAATTGAATGCACAAATGTGTATGTTGATTCAAAATACATATAAAAATAAATTTTTGACATGATTCTTTTGCGTTACCCACGCAATTGTTATGGCAGGCAGGAAAAGGGATATTATGTTGTAGGAAATGAAATATGTATGTAAATCTACCTAGTAAAAATTAAATTTGTATGTTTTAGTAAATTTATTCATCTAATAAGACCCAATATCCGATAAAGCTGTTTACGTTATTTAGTTTTTACATGGTTTTTCACGATATTCTTTGGAACGTATCTACCGTGTAAACACAGGCTTGAGTGTATTAAACAATTGAATTAAATTCAAGCAATTAATTATAAACATAATACATTAAATAATATTAATATAATAAAATATTACATTAAATATTAAAATATTAAAATAATTATAAATAAAAACAATCAATCATATACACCAGTATATATATAACATACACATATACACATGATCATACATCCACATATATTCATATATATATCCATTCCACCAAATATAATACCACACACGATGTACAGACAGGAAGGTGCAACATTGCAAATGTTAATGTGACGTTAGTGTGGACAAGAAGCATGTGATTTAGGTTTTTTTTTATTATTTTCCCAAACAAATGGACAACAAACGCACTAATTCCAAAAAACTTATTTAGGTCTGATAAGTACAATTGAAGAAAGTTTTTTATTATTTTTTGACTGTCAGTTAAAATCAAACGTTCTTTACTTAAATAAATAATTTAACAATCTCGAAATCCACCTCAACTAAGAAGAAATTGGGACCTGTTTCAATTTGTACCAAACCCATCAACTACGATAAGAACACAAATATTTTACACTTCGTTTTTTTAAATGGCGGAAAACATAAAATAACAAATGAAATAAAATCGAGATTTAATTTTAATTTGTAATTTAAAGTACATCTCTTTAAATTAATGAATTCTTAAGAACACGAATATTTTGGAAAATTGTAAATCGAGAAACAGCTATATCTTTTACAATAATTTGTGGCTGAATTTCTTTATAAATATATACAGATATTTAGAAGTAAAAACTATTTCATAATAGCTACAGACAGGCACATAATACATATTTAGTTAGTAAATATATGTATTAACAATTTTATAGTTTTATGTTATTTACTCAAAATTATTCTATCCCTTTTTTCTGTTGGCTTGAAAAATATATCTCGGCGGATTATTTTTTTGTTTTTCGACCATAAAATGAAACATAAAGCGTAATACATGTATTCCACAGTGAAACAATTTTGTTCTGCAAAAAATACTGAGAAACCGAAAAGAGGAGTGTATACATATTAAAATTACGTCAGAGTAACAACGACAACAAATGTTGCCATAAAAAGTATTGAGTTTTATACTTTTTATGGCAACATTTTCCCCAGTAAATTTTACTGAATTTTTTTTTTGTTTCTTTCTAACAACTAAAGGATTTATATTTTTAACTCGTATTAATTTTACTGAAAAAAATTGTTTCATTGTGGAATTCACGCTTAAACCATAAAAAAGTGTTTAGTTAAACTGTAATTAATAAAATGAAAAAATCGTTTTTCAAAAAATTACGCCTACTGCAGATCCATTTAAACAATTATTCGAAAAATCGACAAATTCAATATAAATTTCCGTTTTGTTGTCCACATTTGACGTAATGCACACAAAACGACGAAAATGAAACATGGGAATATTTCACCTTCGTTCGGTAAAGCCGAACTAACACAAATAGAAATGAAAATAAAATTTAAAGCCATTTTTGAGATGTAGATTTTTATTTAAATTTTATTTTCGAGAGAGAAGAATAAAACAATACAAAAATTTGCTGTTTTAATACAAAACAAGTCTCAAACTAGCAATACAAATCTATTACGACCCAGTTTGAAGCCAGAAGCTGAAGCCGTGTATGGAACGGGCCGATAAGACAATTATCGTTCTGTGCAAATACAAAACGCATATAGAGAGCGAAGATAGCTTGAAAAAGAAATTTATAATTTACATACAAACAACATCCATACACACACAAACACCTTTAATTCTTCCTATAGTTAACTTACAGTAAAACTTCTACAAGTCGAGCCATAAATTGCGAAAATACATAATATGCTGAGATAGAGAAAATTTGAGTAAAATACATGAAGAACCAATTTCACTCGAATTATCCGAGCATATATACACATATATGTGTACACAATTGCACATAGATATTATATAAACAGGAAATTTACCGAAAAATGATCCAACCATAAATCGATATTAGATTTTTAGGAATACTTCAACTTACAGAAGCCTCACTGTATTTACACACACACCCACACACATAAATATATACAATATTTTATGTAAATAAATAAAAAATAGAAAAATATATTAAAAGGAAAGTTACTGAATTCCGCTTCGCCGCTTCCATATGCATCCATATACATATACAGATATCGAAAAATTAAAACGACATATACTTCGCGTAGAAATATGTCCCGTTATAAATAGTTCAACACGGTTTTATGTATATAAAAACATTTCTTCACCTGGACCCCACACTTTAATTACACGTTAATTGAACCTCACGAATATTAAAAAATAAATAAACAAATTTGTATTATAATTCACTTTTATTTAATATAACACACTTTTCCACACTAAACTGAAATTTAATTATTTACAATAAATAATACACATCAAATTCACTATATTATCACGTTCATTATTTATTATAATTTTTATTATTTATTATGTATTAATACAAAACTACACAATATGTATTTATTTATTAGTATTTAATTTAATTTAGTATTTAATATTTTTGTTTAGCACGAAGAAAGACAAAATACGTCTTTCTCTTCCGACGATCAATCGCCGACCATAATAATAATAAAATAATTAATATGTTATCAAAAACATAATTAATATGTTATTAAATTTATGTGTTATCAAATTAGTATGCTCTTTTTGAAGAATTCCCATTTAACAAGATCCGTTAAAATACGGAAGACATTACAACCTGTCATTATTTACATACACATTTGTGTATGATGAACTTAAATTGAAGCAAAAAAAATTGAACTCGATAGGAATAACTCCAAAAGTAAGCGGTATCTATCATTGTATCACAGCACTAAATGACATTATTTATAAATTTTAACCTTCATTGTTAGATGGCGCTCCCGCTAAACCCATTTTTATGCGATAAACTTCAAAATATTGAGAGATTAGTGCACTAAACCGGTTTAGTTACTAAACCTAAAACAAAACCCGTTTAGCTAATCTCGAAGTTGACACATTAAGAGATAAACTCGAAAAAACGGCTAAACGCGTTTAGCAAATCGCTAGTCTGTCAAGGGTATTAGGGAACGAAAGCTTCAGGTGCACACGCACATTCAAGTTTTGCTTTTTGAACCTCATTCAGTAGTTATACATTTTTATTTGTAGAGAACGCTTACAGTTAAAATTATTTTGCAACGATGACCGTACCGCTTATATGGAGAATAAGAACCACCCTCAGACTGACGGCTACCCGTTTTAATAGCGTTCGCCCTATATAACTGTACCAATGAAGGAGGTCATACGTTACACATCTAAGATATATAACGTCATTGTTTTATTTGAAATATAAAAATATTTAGGTAAATACTTGTCTTCATGAACCGCGGGAGTTATCTCTCTAGTCTCCTTATTAGTTTTTTTATTATTAGAAATTTTCGGATTAGGATTAGGTTTTCTTTTTTTTGTACTTTTGTAATATTTCCAGTCTTACGTTTACGATTAGCTTCTATTTGTTTTTGTTTCAAAATAAATTTTTCTAATTTTTCCTTTTTTGGTCTATCTTACGTTGTTCTAAAGCAGCTATTTCTTCAATTTTAAGTTCCATGGCTTTTTGAAATGGAGTAGACGATACAATATACGATTGCTTTTCAATATTCCGAATTCATTTTCTAGCAGGCGTCTTTATAATTTTTAAGAAATTTTCAATATTGCTTTGATTTGAATCATTTTGAACGTATACTATTGGAATATCGGACACATCAATGACGTGAACATTAGCTACTGTATTCACCTAACACGGCTTCTCCACCTGCTATCTGAATGCTATTGCAATCTACTTTCTCTTTCTATCAAAATTTGCCAAGATGGAATCTGGTGTGGTAAACTTGCTATAATTTGACGTTTAGAAATCATTCTTAAAAAATATTTATAAAATATTTATATAATTTTATTAATATAATTTTTTTAAATTTATTTGGTTATTTAGTTTTTATTTATTGAAATATGTATGTATCACCAGTATGAAAGCGAAAAAATTTAGTAGACGCAATATTGAAATTGAATATTGATATATCGCCATATTGAAACGTCAAAATATGCATGCTATATACATGCTATTGAGTTCTGCCGACATAGCATGTATTCATAGCATACATAGCATATAAATATTATTGCGTGTCTCCACTTGCCATTTGATCGAAATTTTCTAGCATAACTAGATAGCAATAGCAGGTGGAGAGTCCATGTAAAGTAAAACCAGAATAAGTAAATACCTATGTTAACATGCCAACTCTGCTACATATATACATCAAAAGTAAATTGATCTACTTCCTCCGTTGAATCTATTTCCGTGTTGAAAATCGTAATTTCGTGACCAATTTCAATATCAGATACTAAGCTGATAGATTATTAGCAAATTGGCCATCATAATTTCGTTCCTCTGTTTCTGTTAGAATGTGAGTATTCTTGCTATGTGAACTACCATCCTAGGCATAGATTTGACTTACCACTGTTGGAACTGCATATTTATACATTTGGATTGAACAGATACAAGCTACTTGTACGAAACCCATTTACTATTGTCTCACGTTTCATGTATTTTTTAACACTAATTTTAATAATGGAGCAAACTATTTTTTGTGAACTGCTCGTCCAAGTTCGCCATTCTCAATAATTGGACTTCTTTTGCCCAACCCAATTTTAATGGTCTGAAGACGGCAACATCCGATGGCTGTAAAATTCTCGTAGAATTTTGTATAAGCAAATGAGAATTATCTTAAGTTCATAACTTTGAAATTACATAACTTTGAAAAAGCATATGTCTGGTGAGTCTTATGACCATCGACATATAGCACAACAGGAAATTGTATGAAGTTATCTTTCAGCATAGGATAAAATATTTCCTTTATGCAAAACAAAAATGCTTCAGACGTCATCCATCCCGAATCAGTTTTAATGAACTAAATTCCTTCCGGTATCGAGTCCAAAACGTCTTTTGGTATTCGTTTATAGTGGAAAACCCCATATGAGGTATAATAAGAGCATTAGCCGAAAATGTAAACATAACTGTTACATCGGTTAAATTTTTTGCCTTAAAATAATCCTCAAGATGATGAAACCATCCTCTAATATCTCTCTCCGAAACGGCGGCACTCGCGTTCGTAACCACTTCTGGCAATGTCTGGATGTCTTTTGAGAAACCGACTGTATCACTTGTCTCCTGGGAAATTGTCGACAAACATGTTTTTCCTAGGGCAAGCATCCGAGAATTTTTTGACAACCCCGCAAACTTCGTGCTTTCTGCGAGAAAAGCCTCTTGTGTGGTTTTCAAAGATCCAACTGACAATTTGAGATTCTTGCAATTTGGTGAAAACTGTCGCGAGGCCCATAGGATTTTTAATAGAGCATTTATAGATCTTATTTGGTAACGTCCCTCTAGGAATATTGTATTCCTTAGCAGCTGCGTGAATTGACGTACCTTTCACTTGAATACTTTATGTCTCCTACATTATATTTTCTTGACATTATTATAACTGAAGAGATATTTAAAAGATGGTTATTAAAAGCGGCCATTACTCTGCTAAAATAAAATAAAAACTACCTAGGTGCTTAGGTAGCTTTGAACTACTAGGCTCATACCTTGGATGTTTTTTTAAATCCAATAATAAACCACTTGGCTCATTACTGGAATGTACGAATATATTTAAAAATCCAGTAATGAGCCCCCCCCCCCCCCCCTCGGCTTATATTTGGAATTTATTAATTTAAAATGCCCAATGATGAGCCCCTACTTTTTGATGAGAAATAACGGTTGTGAAGTTTGTCCCAAAAAAATCCCGTGTACATATACAAATCCAATTAGAAATTTTTAATGCAGAACGGTATTAGTATTTACACTGTTAAAATAAAATATTTGCGAAATAACTATATTATAATAGAAAGAGACGGAAATAGGCGCCACATTTTTTCAAATTAGATTTATGTATTTTGCAAGTGAAAAATAATCGAGAAAAAATAAATCACATTTAGCTCTCGCAAATCTAATCGATTTTATCGGTTTGAGTAGTTCAAATTCGGATAAATTCTAAATATCCTAGAGTTTGTCGGAAAACTTCACTATGTCCAAATGTTAGCTTCAGGCTGACACAATCAAAAAAATCCAGAGCCATTTCCATACTGGCGAACATTTTGTCCAAATTTGGCAAAATATTTGGAGTTCTCTTCCATGATGATTTTGCCGACTAGATTTCAGAGTTTTTGGGTCGCGAGGAAGTTGAGACGAGCGTGTTCCTGGCCTACACCGCAGAACAGAATACACAAAGATAAAGCAAACTAAATAAAATTGAATTAAAAAAATGCTGAAATTAAATTAAAGGTACCAGAATTCGTCGAAAGAATCTTGAGGAACGCGTTATAAATAAAATAATAACCAGGTGTATTCATTCGGCGGCGATCGGATTTCTTCGAGTGACAAGTACCCAGTCTGCTGAAGATACCTCCCCAAATGACCCATCGAACCCAAAAGGCCGATGCCCAGCCACAACGAAGCAGCATCAGAGGGTAGGACCGGGCAGACAATGCCCCTCTTCACCAAACCACCTTCTCAAAAATAATAAATTGTACCTTGTGAACATTCCTCAAGGTCCCAGCGAAAGGGGTTGGGCGCCTTAACGGCTTTGGTTAACACTCCACCACTGAGTGTCTTCCCGCTTTAAACCGTATTTCGCTTCGACAGGCCGTCAAAACTCGGGCGTTGTCTCCAAAGCCGTATAACTGTTGAATGGCCTAAACAGGCCACCCGAAAACTCGTTGGGCGTTGGCTTGCCAAAAACCGCAAAATATAACGGTGGGCGTCATTTAGCCTTAACCGTATTTTGCCTGATTGGCCGTCAAAACTTGGACGTTGTCTCTAAAGCCTAGCCACCCGAAAACTCGTTGGACGTTGGCTCGCCAAAATCGTAAAATATAACGGTGGACGTCTTTCCGCCTAAACCGTAGAAAATTTTTACAAATGGCCGGTTGGCCACCTGTAAGTAATTTATTGGGCGTTGCCTCGCCACAATCGTAAAACTGTTGAAATGCGAATGGCCTCAATTGGCCACCTGTAATCGTAAATAATTAGGCATCTCCCGCCCGGATAAATTTTACAAATTTTTACGTAGCGAAAATCAAAATGATTTTTTTTTCTTGTTCAATTTTCACCACACAAAATGAAGACACACATTTATAACTTTTTATCTTCCCTAAATTTTTTCTCATAATCCAATGCATTTTATCGAAGCAAACTACAGACAAATTTATCAGTTCGAGTTTTGTATATCGAAATCCAGTTAGAAATTAAATAAAAATTTTGAATCAATTTTATTTTCTATTTTATTTAATGAATCGTTAATATATTAATTACAATTTTATTAGTAATTCAATTTTAATTTTTATCACTAAACAAAGTTGAATTTCACATTTATGATTTTCAAATACTAAGCGGCAGCAATGCCAAAATCGAGCTCCATTTATTCAAAAAACTACGCAACACTTTTCTTTAAGATACTGAACTCGACTTTTTGTACAATCTCCGAAAAAAACTTTCTAATTCTACATTCAAAACGAGACTGACACCACAAAAAAATTCTCGCACCCCCACAAACAAAGAAGAACATTTTAAAATAAAGAGAAACATAAAAAATATTCCTCTATATCTTAGCAGTCACGCACAAGGTACACATTGGTCTCGCTCTTAATTTATTATAAATTCACACGACATGGCGTGTGAATAAGGAGGCTACTTTCCATAAAATCAAACTTTAGTGTACATTCTTTTTTTATTTTTATTTTTTTATAATTTTTTTTATTTTATTATCCCTGCAATCTGTTTTGGGGCCTGTTCAAGGCAGTCCTTGCGGTTTGCTTATTTATTTCCGTCCATACTCTTACGCCAGTCAGCCAATTCGAGGACGTACAGCTATAGGACCGATTTTTAGACCATATCTATGATTAAATTTCACTTTTGCATCCCGCTTCTATTGGGTTTCGAACCCGGCACCCTCCGATCTAATAATGCCAAAGCTTTAACCACTGTGCCATTTGGTCGGTACTTCAGCGTCTATTCAACAATAGATGACAATGCCGTCAGTATTAATCAAACGACTATACTGAAATTCAAAAATTCAAAATAAAAACTATAAGAGTGTAATGTTATGACCGTAGAGTCGTAACAAAATTTAGGAACTAAACTTCATTGATTTGAATTCTCTAATATTGCTCAGTGTTTGCTTTATGCCTCAAGCCAGACCAAAACACAAAGTCTAATAGAACAGGTTCATCAAATTACCGATCATCGAGTAACTGGGTTATATTCTAAGAAGTTACCGAATAAAAATGCAATAAAAGAACCTAAACCACTTAAATTTCACCTGCGGGATATAAATGCCATTCGAATGGTTCTTAAGGCTAAAAATGGGTTCAACCGCAACTACATATCTTATCGTCTCAGTGCTGATGAAACATCATTAGCTTCAGTCGCTACATCAAAATATTGGTCTGCAGGAATCTTCATTAAAGAGTTCGATTTCACTGAAAGAAAATCCTATTTACGGAATACTGGGTCCTCCAATGTAACAACGTAACTCAGCAAATGAACAACTTCAACAACAACAAAATAGCTGACTCGGAGTATGACAATACTCTTTCCAAGAAATCAACCATGAATCCATTAACCGAGAAATGTTGTATCTACTATCAAAATGCCAACAGAATGGCCTCTAAGGCGTCACAATTTCACAATTTTGTGTTAAAAACCAAACATCCTATCTATGCGATTTGTGAAACTTTGTTCCATCCAGATATCCATAGCTCGGAGTTTTTTTTCCCTAATGACTACTTAGTTTACAGATGTGATCGGTCAAATAAGACAAGCGAAAAACATTTCGTGGAGGCACATAGCCATTCATACGTCAATTAATAGCGAGGAATTTATATTACCTTCATCTTCCGTGGAACACACATGCGTTAAAATATCAATGGCAAGAAAACGAAACATCTTCGTATATATTGCATATATTCCACCGCTATCCAGAAGTGAGTTATATGCTAAATGTTGCGATTCAATCGGTAACATTTTTAAAGCTGCACAGCCGCCTGATCTTATTCTTGTTATTGGCGTTTTTAATCTACCTAGTACCGAATGGATGTTTGCTAAGGATGTTAACTGTTGTCTATTATCCAATTTGACCCCTGACGAATGCTTGTTTGTCGACTCAATGCTACTCAATGCTATTGAAATCCTATTTGATGTGCGGGAAATGTCGGTTAATAGCAACCATCAGACTGATGCGATGACATATAACTTTAGAAAAATAAATGTAAATGAATTCAATCAACAATTCAATGACGAACATCAATTGCCATGATGAATTTACCGATAATATCAACATGATTGTTAACAAATTCTATGACATCTTGTCTCGATGCTGCGACCGAACAGTACCATTATAAAAGATCCTTGGTACGATAACGGTCTGATAAATCTAAAAAATTTAAAAACTAAGGCTTATCACAAAATGAAAAAAAGCAACTCAAAACCCGACAAAATAGCATTCATTGACATCAACTCCAAATTTGAAAGTTACTTTAATATCAGACACGAAAATTACATCCAAATTATTCAAAATTCGATTAAATCCGATTCTAAAACTCTCTGGAAATATTTTGCTACAAAACGCGAAGTTAAAGGCTATCCTGCAACAATGCACCTAAGGGAATCGAAATCATCTTCCTCTCAAGAAATAGCGAATATGTTTGTAAACTTTTTTCAATGAACATACAAGCCGGAAGATTTCAAAAATCTGCAGACTTCTACCAACAGCTCCGCATCGATTTCAACGCCTACTATTGGAGAAGAAGATTTAACTGAAGCAATAAAACACCTTGGAGATGGTTGTGGGCCAGATGGGATCCCATCTTTTATATTAAAAAGTCTTGCCGAACAATTTGCTCCACCTCTATGTATACTGTTTAATATGTCCCTTAGTACTGGCATTTTTCCTACTAGATGGAAATCCTCAAAGGTTACGCCCAACTTCAAATCAGGAAAAAGGAACGATGTTTCATGCTACAAAGGTATCTCAACCACATCAATGATACCAAAGCTATTTGAAATAGTTGTATGCGAAAGCTTTAAATCTATCATCCCGCATCACCTTTCCAACAGTCAATATGGGTTTATACGGGGTAGATTGACCACAACTTATCTAGTTGAATTTACAAGGTATATTGTTAAATCTATTGAACAGCATCGGCAGGTCGACGCAGTCTTCACCAACTTCAGCAAAACTTTCAATTCCATCAGTAATTGCAAAGCGCTTGCAAGTCTGCATTCTTTCAGGTTTTCAACAGACTTTATCATCTGTTGTTGCTCATACCTATCTGATAGATCTCAATTTATTGAGATTGATGGACAAAGATCTAATTTAATAAAAGCCTCATCGGATGTTCCACAAGGATCGCACGTAGGCCCGTGGATTTTCCTAATATTTATTAATGACATAGTCAATGGTCAATATTGTTGTCAATTCCTCGGTTCTTTTGTTTACGGACCACCTAAAGATTTCTAAAATAATTGCAAATGAACATGATTCATCTTTACTACAAGACGGCATTAATAGGATCAGTGAGTGGTGTGAAGTCTCTCAACTCCACCTTAACACCAACAAATGTAAAGTCATGTCATTTCATCGAAAGAAATCACCAATAACTATGGATTATAATATCAATGGCGTCAACATCAATAGAGTAGGCGAATTAAAAGTCTGAGGAGTTAAGTTTGGTCGGAAATATGACATTTACCAAGCATATGGATTTAATTATTGCCAGAGTCAATTCCAAGTTCGGCTTTATCAGTCGATAGACCAAAGAAATAAAGGATCAAAGGACATTGTTCATACTATACTTCAGCTACGTTAGATCCCAACTGGAAAATGTAGCTCAAGTATGGTGTCCTTTCTATCAAGACCACATTGATAGATTAGAAAGTATGCAGAAACAAGAGTTGCTGCTTATTATGAAGAAAACTGATTGGTACTATGACCATATGACATTCCTTACCACCTCAACGTTGCTCGTCTTTCATCCTACCCAGTCAGATGTAATAACTATAAGATCCCGACACTGGCGAACAGACGAATAATACTGGGGTCAATCTTCATTGCCAGCGTACTCCTAAGTAAAACGGGCTCACCTTATATTCTTGGAAATCCGAATATTTACACTCCTTCACGGAACCTTAGGCAACACAACACAACTTCTTACAACCAGATCAATACAGGACTAATTATGGTGAACACGAACCTATTACCACAATGGCTAAAATGTTTAATGACGTAGAAGAACTGTTCGACTTTTCAATATCTAGTGACTGCTTCAAAAATAAATTGAGAAAACATTTATATATATATATATATATATATATATATATATATATATATATATATATATATATATATATATATATATATATATATATATATATATATATATATATATATACTAGCTGACCCGGCGAACTTTGTCTCGCCCCAAATTATTTCGTCCGAGCAAACACTTTTGACCTTCACGAAAATTGATTTTGATGATAGAAGAATCAAACAACTCAACTCAATTCTCAATAGACGTTTGAATTAGATGGTTGAGTGGCCATTCCATTCACTTTTTCATCGAATTCAACACTAAAGGTAGGTTTATGGTTGCGTTCGTTCGTTCGGTCATTTGTTCGACCAATCATCTTTTGTACAAAAATTCAGAATCATCAATTTTGAGCAATATGATTGGTGGAAAAAATTGTTAGAATCAACGAACGAACGCAACCATAAAGGCGGCATAATCTATTGAAAAGTGAATAAAAGGTCGATTCAAACTTAGGCATCTATTGAAAATTTAGTTGTTGTTTGCAAATTGACTTTGTGATTTGTTAATCGTCATAGCGAACGCCAAAAGAACGAGGAACTAAATGCACATGTTTTTATATATAGAAGATAAGATTGTCAACATTCTACACAAGTTATATTTAAGTAGTCCGCAACCAACGCCATCTATTGAAAATAATCCGAAGTGGCTATTTAAATGAATGATCATTGTCAAAATACAATTTTCATCGGTGGTGGTAAGTGTATTTCCATACAAAATTCCTCTACAAAACGCAATTCTCGATTTTCCGATTTTTTTTTTGATTTTTCGGTTTTCCATTTGGTTTCGATTTTTTTCGTGTTTACGGATTTTCTTTTGAGTTTTTCCAAGTTTTCTTTTTTTCTAAGCCCCACTGTATTGAGATGGACAATGCACAAAAAGAATCATTTAAATTGATCGTGTCGTTCTCGAGTTTTTGCGAGACTAACGCACGGCAATTGATTTTTATTTAGATAAATAGATAGAGAAAATAAATAGATAAAATAAATAGATTGGATAAAAAACAAAGTAGCAGTTTGGATGTAGTCTTCGGTGGGAATCAAATTCAGTACCTCCCAATCCAAGCGTCGAAGCTTTAACCACTACACCACCTAACTCATAAAAAATGGGCACACAAAATTCATATGAAAATGGCTTTTAATTCGATTTTTCGGGTTTTTAGACTTTTCCGGTGAATTTTTTCAAAATTTTCTTTCGTAAGAACCATCTCCTGGTAATTGCGAACACAATACAAAAAGATTGAGGCAAATCGGTTCAGCCGTTCTCAACTGATGCGCGCACATACATTTTTTGCACGATTTTTATATATGTATATATATATATATATATATATATATATACATATATATATATATATATATATATATATATATATATATATATTTTTTTTTTTTTTTTTCTTGAAATCATATTTACTCGATTTCTTTAAGTTTAAATAAACAAATAAATAAATATTGAGCTTTTGTGTCTCGTTGCCCATAGTGTCAGTATAATGTAATATTGATAATGAGATCGCAATACTCTTTGTTTAACCCCAACCCTCCTTTGTGTTTCCCTGGTGTTTGAACAATGACATTCAAATTTTTATTGTTCATGGTTTAATAACCATGTTCCTCAAAAGTGGTTCAACAACTCAACAATTTGATATTGTCCGCCCATCATTGTTCTGTAAACTATTTATATTTTTTTCTTCTTCCTCACTAATTAAACCACCGATTTTTTTTTGAAGCTTACTTATACTTTCGGCTTAGTTAATTTTTCGATATAAATTTCCAATTTGAATTCTCTGCCGTTTTATTAGTTTTCTAGTTACGTTTGTGAATCGATGATGGCTTCTCCGTTTTGTAAACTCTGTGTTCTGCTTTTTTTGTATCTGTTTATAAATTATACGTAGAGCTGCAATCAATCTATCTTACAATGAAATTAAGGATATGCTTATGCACCTTGGAGTTGAATAATTCTATTGTTGCTTTGTTGAAATTTGTTGTAAATCTGTAGGTTTCTTTATTGATCGATTGCCAACATCTTTTAAATCTGATACGGAATTCCTTCTGATGTTACGTCTCTTAATTACGTCGCAAGGGTAAATTTGATTAGCATTTTAAGGTTAACGTCAGTAAACTTATTTATCATAATGTCGTATAATATTCTTCTAAGTTTACGAAGCATTAAAATATAAATTCATCATGACATTTGTTTACGCGTGCGAATCATAATTTGTTATTGTTGTTCAGTCCCATTAAACTTTTCCGCGAACGATAAAATCAGAGCTTTCATACACTTTACCAATTGTAACGAGGGCGTGTAAGTCGGAGCAATATTTTATCTCGTCTCGTAATGTTATGTTTACGACACCATAAAACGTCTTTGGGCGAGAGCGTGCGTGTGGGTGAAATACCAATGTGTACACGTTGTCATATTTTCCTTTTATAATGTAATAAGCTATTAAAAATCTGTTATCTGCACACAAATCACGAAGTAAAACGCTTTAAGCTTCTGTGTTTTCGGGTTTGCAGTAACTTATTTCTCATCGAGCTCGCATCGCGCACACACATTTATAAATTATATCCGAATTGTTTATATTTTACGGTCGTTCGAGATATATCCGTTTTATTTATTTTGTGTATGAGATTTCATTATAGGCGCCACAATTCTGTTGATAAACACATACTGAATAAAGTAAATCGGATAGAGATGTGAAAAACAAACTTGTAATATGTACCCCCCCGCAAATATTATATATATATACCGAATATTGGAAAGTCCGGGAAAATTATATTCGATAGTATCCTTGTAATCAGAACATATACGTTTATATATTGTACAATAAAACTACACGATTTAACATGTAATTACCATAATTGAGTTATTGGTACAGTGTTTATGTACTTCCTGTTAAAGGCACGCAGCAGTAAAAAAAAATCCCAGAGGGTTACACACAAAAGAAAATGACATCTCAAAATTTGAAAGTGATATGATTACGGTAATATGTTCTTGTAGAGTAATTTTTTTTTGTTAAATCTCAAAAGCTATATTTGGTTAGACGCATCCCGGTTTTTAAGGAAATTTAAAATTCACATAAAAATATGGGAAATGAAAAATTCCATTTAAAGCGATAAAAAAAATGTAATAAACTTTTTTTTTTATTTTTTTTACTCCAAAGTTAAGTGATGTATACGAACAAAGCAGATTTGTAATGTTGAGCCCAGCATCATATAACCCATCGCACTGGAAATAATTTGTTTCCCTCCCATGCGTTCGGTATTTTTTTGTTGTTGGGATTTCCTGTGCGATTTAAATTTCATAATTTTTTTTTCGCATGATTTTGGTAAAAGTAAGGAAAAATAATACAAATTTTCTGGGAAATATGAAAATTGGTTTTATGAAATATTTGAAATTACTTAAAAATTTCAATAATTTAATGTTTTCGTTTCTATGTTAAAGTTTATTGCAAAAGCGTGTGCGCTTGTATAGGGAATGTCACTTTTTATGTCACAAATATGACACGAAAAAAATTATCTCGCTCTATAAACAAAAACAAAAAAAAATGTGATAAGATAAAAAGTTTATTTCTTAGTTTATTCTTTAGAATTCTTCAGACATGTTTATTTATATATATGGTACGGCTACAGTTAAATATACAGATAAATACTGTTACGGTAATTTAATGTTATCTAAAAATTTAAAATATTTCACATGTCACTATTCTGAATAGAACTAGACCGGTCATTAATCGACCATGATTGAATAATATTAAAGTAGTTGATAAAGCTTTAGAGTTTGTATCGGGACGCACCGGTTTCGAATTCTGATACTGGCAGAATGTAAACGGGATTTTTGATCATCAGATTACGATCTGTGATGAAATTTACAGATCTGGAAATTTACAGCATGGAGCTATGCAATTTGTAGATGGTTATACGTTGATCAGACCTGTAAAAGGGTTGGGAGTGCTTTGATCCCAGAACAGATTGCAAATAACGAAAAAAAAAATTTAGACTACAACTTTATTCAATAAAAATTAACCTATCACAAACAGACACACGTGTTTGTACAACCTTCCTTTTTAAAAGTTTCCAAATTCCTGTATTGCAAAAACTTGTTTGCGTGTGTGTGTGTGTGTGTCCCAAAATCAAATCCATTACGGGACTTTGAAATACAGTATCTTTGTGATCTATGGGATTTTATTCATTCGGGATTTTAAAATAGAATTGCATAAGTACCGATCCCGTCATTTTTGGATCACTGCTCTCATCTCAAGAACGTTTTTCACACAGATGAGATGATTTTTACAGCTGCGGAAGAGTTGTTGATAATTTATTTAACACCATGCTCCCCGATGTTTGATATAATATAGTATATAAACAACGAACTGTCACAGTGATCAGCCACAAAAAATATAATTAAAAATAAAATATTAATTAGTTGAAATTAAATAATACTAAAATAGTAAATAATTATATATAAATTAAATTATTAAGAATACAATTTTTATTAAAACAAGTCAACTTAAAGTGTGTCCAATCGTGTCGCATAATTAAATTCGTGAATAAGTGTTATCGTCTTACCTCGATCTTACATATTCAATATGTCTGTCAAATGTCATAAGTGTAAAGAAAATATTTCACAATCTCGTTATCCTGGTATCAAGTGCGGCGGTCCTTGTGGCAAATCATTTCACGTTAAATGTGCAAATATTTCATTGGATTTGTTGGAAGGCATCAATGATCGGTCCGCAGACTGGCTTTGTGAACAGTGTCGGGATATATCTAGTCATTCATTACTTGAAACTGATGCTTCTGATTCGGAATATAATGTAAGCCTAACCGATATCATGAAAGAATTGAAGAAAATGACTAAAAACTGGCTGCACTGGATGAGCTTCGATCCATCATTAACAACTTAAAATTGGAAAATAATGTCTTGGTCAATCGAATTAGTAACTTAGAAGAACAAGTTGGCATACAAAACACTAAATTACACGCACAGGACGCTCAATTGGATAAACCAAACCGAATTCAATGTGCTGCCTGCATTACTATTGCTGGATTACCAACGAAGCACGATGACATTAAATCGGCCATTGTTAATACACTTTCTAAACTGGAGCCAACTTTCGAAGCGGATTTAATCGGAGCTATAGAGCAGGTAATAAAAAGTCATTCTATTATGAGTGATTTTTATATTGTCAAACTAAAGTCTATAAGTATCAAAGACAGTATTCTTTTAAAAATGCGTAAGCTTAAATCACTACACAGAAAGAAAAACACATTAGATTTAAAAAAAAAAAAAATTTAAATCAAATGAAATGCGACATGATTTTTCGCCAAAAGGATTTTTATTTAATTTAAAAAACATTTTACTTTTGTTTTAAAAATCATTTAAGAATTAAAAATTTGTTTTTTAACTAAAAAATTGGGATACTCAAAGTAAAAATTTGGATTTTCAAATCAAGCGAAATTTTTTAATCACAAAAATTAGAAGGTTTTTGAATTAAGAATCTTAATTTTTTATATTAAAATCCTAAAACATTTATTTAAAACAAAATTACATTTGAAATAAAAATTAAAATTTTTGTTTTGAAATAAAAATTAAAATTTTTGTTTTAAAAACGTGAAATTTTTAATGTGAATAAATTATTTTTAATTCGAATGTTGAAATACTTTTATTTTAAAATTAAAGTAACATTTGAACTAAAAAATAAAGTTTTGATTTAAAAGCTTTGATAGTTGCTTTGAAAATTGCAGACTTCTACTTTTAAAAAATTAAATTTTGATTTCAATTGTCGAGATATTTACTTTAAGGTTTAAGTTACATTTGAAACAAAAATTGGTATTTTCGATTCTAAAAAATATGATTTTCATTTTAAAAATATCAGCTTTTCTTCTAAAAGTACAAAATCTTTTATATTAAAAATAGAATATTTTTGAAATAAAAAATTATAACTTACTTTTAAACAAAAAATATCAATTTAAAATTGTTAAGTTAAAAGTCATGAATGTAATTTAATTTGAATTCAAAATTTATTTTATTCATTATTTACAGGATGAAACTACATATTATCATATACATACATTCATATTACATAACTATATACATTACATTATTTACATGTTTAATTTAAATTTATAATTTTGTTTCTTAAATAATATTTTCCGGTAGTTACTTTACATACATCCAACGGTGGGCTTGAGAAATATTCAATCGGAAACTCTAGACTAATTTTTTTTTTTGACCAACTTCATATGCACTGTAGTGTGGATCGTATTGTATTATAGGTATTTCATTACAAATGATAATTATTTCATTTTCAACATTTTTAAAAGAAACTATTCTATAAATCAATGATGAATTTAGTAGTTTGGTTAAGTATAAATTTTTTTTGTACTTAGTATTTTTATATATAACACAATCCGCTGATACAATTTTACTTTCGGAAAAGTTAAAATTTTGTGATAAGGAATTTGCAAATTTCAGAGAACTCTTAATGGCAAGCGTTAAAGCGATGTTTTTTCGAGAAGTGATTGTTGCAGCATAAATTTTAAACTCTTTATGTTTAGCTTCAAAACGAAAACAACTTTGGTATCTTAAAGGCCCACATTTTCTTATTGCCCTCGGGTAGTGAACCATGAAATGATGCTTTGGTTTAAGTGGTTTATTAAAAAGTTTAATGTATAATTGATTGTGTAGTTTTATAATGTCTTGTAAATTATCTATATTATCGTGATTTATCACAGGAAGTAAAGTTATATCTATAGTTTGTAATAAATAAGATAATAATGTCCAAACTCGACAATTTTTAGGAATCAAATCTCCCACTCGAAGTGGAAAGAAATACAGGAAGTTCATACTTTTTCTGGCAGTCATTTTCAAATTATTAGTCTTCAACCGTTTTAAAGTTATTGGCACTGATAAATTTCCGGTTTCGGTTTCACCATAATTGAACGTTTTTTTTTCGATAATTAAGGGTTTCTAAAGTAAACGTTTTATTTTCTATATAATAAAGAATAATTTGACAAATATCATAGATGCACACTCCTTCAAATAGATCGTGCATAATGTCAAATACAAAATTATCAATAACGTGAAAAGATGGGATCTCATTGAATGCACACTTCTGTCTAACCCCAGTTATAAGAAAACCTTCAGTGAAACTTCGATCATATTCTAACTTGCACCTTAACGCTTCAGTAATTTCACATGAATCATTTTTGGTTTCTTCTTTATTCCTCTTACATCCACGGCAAAACCCATCGGAATTAAAAGCTGTGGAAAATCCAAGGTTTTCATTTAAACCTAAATTATCTCCTAAAATAACGCCAAGAATAAAATAAACTAATTTGTTTTCGTTTTAGTATTTAATATGAACACCATCCATCTCTAAAAATTTTATTTGATTGATCAATTCGTAGAATGCCGAATCACGACCTACAGATTTCATCTCTTTACGTCTTATAAATCCATCAACAAAAATATTTTCTAATTTTGATTGCATATGTTGTGGTATTGTAGGAAAAGAATAGTAAATGCCACAAACTGAATGTTCTGAAGAATTACTACCGAGGGGGTTGTTATCCTCAAAATCGTCCATAAAAATATTGTATGGAATAATAGTTTTATCTTCCCCCACATATGACGTTTTTAATTTGAACGTATCGCTATTAGCAAAATTAGAATAGTTATTGTTGGATTTTAGTATATTGGTGTTTTCTATTGTTTTTTGTAGTAAGTCATTTTTCTCAAAAAAGCATTTTGTTTGAAATTTCAATGGCATAAAATAACTGGAACAATTTTTTTCTTCTAACACAGGTTCGCCCATTCTTATAACTTCCACTACTTCATTATTAATACAACAGGCAACTGGGCTATCAAATAGTTCATCCTCTTTCAATTTTTTTAATAGCCGATACTCAGTTTATATATCGTCAAATAACATTTCAAAGGGAATAAGTAAGTTTTTAATTAATTTCTCAACATCAGCAGAAACTTGTGGCAAGATAATTTGTTTTATTGTTGTCAATAAAGATTCATTAAATAGTTTAATATTACTTTGAATCCAGTTTGCATCTTTTCTTGAAATATTATTTTTGGAATGTAAACTTAAAATTAATAATATATATTGACGCTTAAGATTGTATATCAAATTGTTTTCTGGATATGAATGATCTATAGGTATATCGTTAGTAGAACTTAAGCCCTCACTAGATTGGGTCGAAATATTAGTATGAGCAGTACTGGGTGTTGAAATTTGATTTTTGGACTCCACTATATTTGGCAATTCATGTGATTCGGTATAGTTCTGATCGAAATGAAAATTAAGAGAATGTTTTCTAAAATGTTTTAAATTGCTAAATTTCATAGTACAATTTGTTTCAGCGCATTGGTAGTTATCAGTTCCGGTTAAACCGTGTATTAACTTTAAATGTTTTATAAATTGTGGAAAAAAATATATTTTCTTTACATTTAAAACAAATCATTATTACTTCAATTAAAATAAACTATAACCATAACTTCAATGAAAATTAATTATTCCCAAATACTTTAAATTATTAGTGATTAAGAGACGATATCAAGCTCAATACGCTTGATATTTTGTCGTCGTATTCAGTTTCTATATTAAAAAAGTATTTTTGTACAAAAAGCCAAACTTGAGAACTTGCTAAAGGATATTTTAAGTTCAAGGTTTGGAATGATTTAAAGCAGGCAGACAAACACGATATAAAGTTTGTAAACGGATACTTATAATTATCAATGTATAAGTATATTTGTGGATCAGTTTTGTTGATATCTCCAACGTAGATTATCATCGGTTGAATGCTGGTCTTATTATGCCAAGCAATATTCCGTGCTGAAACAAGTTTTTCTTGTAACTCCGTTAGTGTATTTATATGAATCACCAGGGACTCCTCTGATTCTTTAATCGTAATTTTCCCACTTTTTTTCTTTTTGTTGTTTTTGATAACCTCGAATCTCGCCACTGGTGGAAGTATATATGGCAGAATCTTAAAAACCGCAAAGTTTGTAAAATCTGAAAAAAGAAAATAGAAATCGTTTAATATTTGCAAATAAAAGAAATATTTAAATATACGAGAACATAATAATAAATAAATTTTCTTTTCGTTCTTTCATTTTTAGAAGCTTCGATCTGACTTATTAAACCTAATGTATTAGCATCTTTTATGCTTGATTTATAAATTTTTAAAATATTCGTACTAAAATCTTTCCATTTCTGAAACAGAGAGTTTGATTTGCCAGGATATTGTTTTTCAAAATCAGCATCAATCTGTTGAAAAGGTTGAAAATGTTAAGCATTAAAATTATTAGTATAAATATATAGGGATACTTCAATTTACACACAAACACGCACACACACACACACACATACACATATTCTTACCAGTTCTGATCCAATTACAGTTTTATATAAAGGCCATTGTTTGAATAATTCTTCATTGTCCAAATTCGTTACATCTTCTTTCCTCAAATAGCTGTTATTATTTTCCCCTGATTTAAAACTTCACTTAGAGGTTTATTGCATCCATTATAATATAGCCAAGATTTACCACTATTTTCATCATTGACATTCCTCTCAACTGAATGTTCTATAGAAGAATTGTTTGGCTCAGAATTTGAAGATAAACTGGTTCTGTAGGTTTTATTGTAGTGCTTACTATTGACATAAGCATAATAAATTTTGCCTGATTGCCGTTTTCTTTTACCCATTAATGATGCCTTTCCTGAACAATAATATGTGTCCTAAATCGAAATTTTTAATAAATTAATAAAAAAAATTACTTTCCAGCCATGTTGAGATATTAATTTATTTATCAAACGTATTACTTGACTAATAAAGTTTAGATCAAAAATTAAATTATTCTTATGCGATTTATACTCAAATACCTTAGCTTTTATCAATAATTGGAGGGATATAAAATTATGTTAATAATGAGTTTTTATAGTTGAAGCCTTTCTAAACATATACTTACAATTGCTTCCTTCGGGAATAGAGCAACAATCTGCTCCGCTATATTTTGAAAATCGCTGAATACCATTTTTTTTGTGGAAGTGAACAGTTTCCATAATAATTTTTGTCATTTTTGAGCGATGTTTGTCGTTTAGAACACCATATTCGTTATAAAAATATAGTATGTCTTCGCCTTTTTTTCAAGAATATTTTTCACATCCTAAAATATTAGATTAAACATTATGTATTACCAAACATTTAATTTATATGTAACTATTTTCACTACAAGTATGAAGTAGTCCTGGCTATTCGCTGTTGTAGCGGAGTTACTTGGAGTTTTGGCCGAATTACTTGTGGAGTGATCGGTTTTATTTTTATCCAGCCAAGACTGAACTGCAGAACAATTTGTTACAGTGTACGCATTAATTCCGTGGAAAGATTTGCTGACAGCAATTTTTTACTGATAATACGCAAAAAAAAAAAAAAACAAAAAAAAAACTTTAAAATTTCATAAGAGTGATAAAGAACAGAAATATTTTTTATTTTCATTTTATAGTAAAATTTTATGGTTTTACATTTTCGCATAACCTACAAATTTCTTAAAATTTTTAATTTGTACATTATTTCGTACAATTCGATTTTTGTTTTTTATATATTTTAATTTTAATATCCTATACCACTAAAAACCTCTAACGTTAACAAATTTCAACACAAAAAAACAAATCGACATCTGAGTATAAAAATGGCGGATGACTTATTTTGTATGAGTGTGACAAATTTTTTTTATCTTTACATACATTTTTTGTACATATGTATGTGAAAAATACTGCCATAAAAAAAGTCCAATTTACATTTTTATGGCAGTATTATGCTAGTAAACTACCACCATCACAACTATTCTATCAGTAAAATTTTACTGACAACATGTTTTGTTTCGTACACAACCATTAAAATCTATATTTTTTTGCTCGCTTTTATTTTTACTGACAGCAGATTTTTCCCATGGAATAGGAACATGACACTGTTCGATCGGTGTAGAGTGAACAATACATTTTAACGAGCGACTTTTTTAAACCCTGATATAGGCGTATGTGTGGATTTGTGTGCATATGCATGTGTGTGTAGGTTCATATGTATTTATACTTATGTATATGTTTAGTTATATATACGCATGTGTATATTTATATAATATGATTGAATGTTTTTACCTTTTTATAATCATTTTAATATTTTAAAATATTAATATTTTAAATGCGTATGTATGTGAATGTATGTGTATATATGTATGTATGTGTGTATGTATGTATGTGTGTATATATGTATATGTATGTATATTTGTATATGTGTGTGTATGTGTGTATATATGTATGTATATGTGTATATATATAAATATTCATGACTTTTTTGTAGATTGATTTAAAGGGATAAGACCTCATATGTGTTACGGCATGGCAAAGGGAAAATGGTTTTTAATTTTTTACTTCCATTTGTAATAACAATTAAATCTTTGATGTGATATCCTTCGACCTTTTAATGTTGACTGTTTTTTTTTTTTAAATTGCTTACTGCTGGCACTATTTTATCTAAAAGAATTTCTGGCTCAATAATATTTCTCGAAACAGGTTCGTCTTTGCATGGGAATGATATATACGAATATCGATTGATTTGAATTCTAAATCCTAATCAACGACCTGCTCATGCACCAATTGTGTAAAAAGCCTTCCGCGTGGTTCTATCTTCCGTTCGTGTCATCACCTCACATAAATCATGCTCGTTTTTGTTTGATTGAGACAGTATACTGCGGAAGATGCATAAAATCATTTTTGGGCTTAATTGGAATTCTAGCAAATCGCAATTCTAGCAATTAGCATTAATTTGGGAGAGGCTTAGTTCGGCTGGGTCATCTGTCAACTGGTTGTTTTGACGTGTACATGGAGGAATAGCTAAATTTCTTAGCCAATTATTTTCGGATTTGTTTGTTGAAAAATCCAGTACTTCACTCGGGATTTATGTTGAAATCCCGGTTCAGCTCAACATATCAGATTCGAACATGATTAGTTAAGACAGTGCTTAGCACGGCCGAACTCCAGAACTTCTCTAAAATCCATTTTTACATTCACATTTAATTCTGCTTACCTGATTTGACAATAATTGGTCGAGGTATGGCCAAGTTCCATTCAGAATTATCGAATTTTAGAACTTTATCAAAAAGATACATTAAAATCCCAATACAAGTTGATCCTAATTTATTAGAATCCTAGCCCAGCTCTACAATCTGAACTGGAAAATTTCGGTTGGAAACGGCCTTTTTCATTCATTATAGCTGAATCCGAAAATTTCGTCAAATTCGGCTTTGCACCCCGAATTTGATCATCATTTGTTTTGAGTTTGCTTAGTTCCATTGAACATGCTAGAGTGCCAATCCAATTCTGCGTACCATATTTAACAGTTATTGGTTAAGGAATATTAAAGTTCCATTGAGCATGATATAAATATCCTGTGCACTATAACTATACTTGGTAATTAATCGAATATTCTCTTCTTTGGTGAACAAAACTAATAAAATATTTGAAATTTTTGCGAATTAAATTAAAATTGTTTGAAATATCCTATCAGGTAGTTAATCTGGTATTGAATAACATTGATATTTTTCCGGGAACCATTGCCTTTGGGATGCCTTACATATGAAATTTTTTGTTTTTTTTTTATATTTTTTTTTTTTTATTTTTATTTTTTTTTATTTTTTTTATTTTTATTATTATTACTATTATTATTATTTTTTTTTTCGATTTAAGGGTTAAATACTAATGAATTTTAGACTAAGTTTGATATAATTTAAATAATTATGGTTTCAGGAAATCCTATTGTAAGTCGTGTAATTGCAGGAGGATTAAATTTATAAATGTTTATATTATATTTAGGAAAATATTAATTTAGAATTAAATTTCAGAAAATCTACAGACGTGAAATAATATTTCTTTGAAATATTAATTGTTGATTGTGTAGATTAGAATGGTGTTGTCATTGCATTAATAACTATCGACTTTATTTAGGGGTCTGCAACTGGGCCGATTAAATCAATTAAATTTTGCATTAATTTACAATTACATTTCAGGAAACTTCCAGATGTACGTGAAATAATACAAATTTTTTCTCAGGTTGCTGATTTAGAGAAGCAATTGTTGAAGACCAATACCATCGTTATCCATTAAACCTATTAAACCTTTATCCTTCCTTAGTAGATTAGTATTGTGCTGTCTTTGTGTTACTAACTATCGGCTATACCTAGGTGTCTGTAACCGGGCCGATTCTGTCCCACTTAACTAACCTATCCAATCCTTCGGTTTTGTTATATGTAAAAAAGAGTGTACGGTGGGCCCGGCGTCACCCGGGAGCTCCTGTGTAAGAACTTGGTCGTGCATTCAGAATCAATCAATCAATCAATTCAAAGGCAGTCATAGATTGAACAAAAAATAAGAAGCAAAGTTCGAGGACGAAGCAATTAATTCGAAAATTTTATTTTATTAAAGATGAAATGGACAAGAGTAATACGAAGTTAAATTGCAAACGATCTGAAGATTTAGAAGCAGATATACTTACAAAGGATGTGACAGGTAACATAATGTATAAACATATGAGAGAAATGGGTCTAGGCAGTGGACAACGAATAATTCAACAAAAAGGACGATATTGTTGAACAAACGGCGGACCAGCAACTGATGGTCAATTGTCCATTGTATCGTGTTATACCTTCGAGACCGTTTTTGCATAGTGCCGTAGACTATGAAGGTTCAGTACTAATCAATATACGCAACCATTTGTATTTGATCTATGTCGTGAAATAGATCGTGAAATGATCTATCTGTGCATCCTGCCCATTGAGCAAGACTTATTCGTTGATGTATTTGACCCATTGTACCGCTAATTTTTGTGAGATGGGTTCGTCCTGTCCAAGCCCTAGAATCCAAAGTTTTTGCAGCATCATTTTTGGCATTATTATCACTGGTGTTGACAACCTAAGTGGTCAAATACCTTGGCCGTCGCAGAGAGGACATTCCTCTTTGTTATTTGGCCAACATGTCTCGGGAGTTTTATGTTAAACTCGAAAAACCCAAGTTTGGGTTTCCAATAGAGCCCCAAAGCCTTGATTGTTTGGTCAGTTTCGATGTTATATGCATCTGTACACAGCATATCTTCGATTAGTAGGTTTTCGTTGGTGCTTACCCACTTCGTTAGATTAAAACCGCCACGTCGTAGCATTTCAGTTAATTGTTTTCGAATTTGCCGAAACATTTTTTCTATGTCTGCGGTAGGGACGTATCCGTGCTTTCGCCATGTCATAACAAGGTGCCAAAAGTCCTGCTGCAGTTTCGGTCCGACGTGCATTATGTCATTTAATTATCGTAGTGCTGGACGGTTTGAGAACAACGTAATGTGGCATATAGTCAGTGTTGTTGGTTTTCGATGCACTGTTTATCATTTGCATGTGTCCGAGTTCTTCATAATTTTTCATAAATTCCTTGTATTGGGTTGCTAATTCATTTTTTCTAATGAGCTGCTTCTCTAGTTGCAGAAATCTTGGTACTGCTATTTTTTGCGTATCCCCTAGCGTGCCAGTAGTACTGTTGATCGGCATTTTTATATTGTACCTGCCATCTGTTGATCGTTTGAAAGGGTTTGTGAACTCCTGTTTATACTTCTCTTGTTCGGAAGTTTGTTTGCCTTGAAATCCGCCAGTTGTAATATTGGATTGCTCTATTTTTGAACTGTTAGTTCCTTCTGTGGATTTTCGTGATTTATTTTATTTACTACCAACGCTTTTATGGATAGTTCGAATTTCGACTGTTGCATGTTTTATTATTTGCTTTACTTCCTCCAATTCCCGTAATACTCAGCTCTGCTTTAGATATTTTTAATTTTGTTTTTAAGCTATCAGCTGCCTTTGAAGTGATAAAGCTCGTTTATGAGCATGGATCTATAATTGCACGTAGATAGTGGCAATTTTCGTGATTAGTTATAATTTTTACTACCGCCGTTGGTAATAGTACGTATAGTCTTCTCATCTGCGGCGGTATATAGTGATATTCTTCGATTGCCTGTAGTCCTTGCTTCTTTTGTTGTTCTCACATTACCATCATCCTTTTTATTGTTGTGTAGTAATTGTTGATGTCGTCTTCCACATTGCTTGCATGATTGATTGAGCGTCCAATTCATTGTTGAGTGGGTGCGTTTAAG
Source organism: Nephrotoma appendiculata (assembly GCA_947310385.1). Lineage (NCBI taxonomy): Eukaryota > Metazoa > Arthropoda > Insecta > Diptera > Tipulidae > Nephrotoma > Nephrotoma appendiculata. The sequence goes on from OX371223.1 coordinate 146,166,149, forward strand.
GCAGTCCCTGCAAAGCTCTAACAGTGCGATGAGTTGATTTTTCTCACAAATACTCATCGCTTTAAATTGTCTACAATCTTGAGTGTGGTGTCCTCTTTTGAGTTTGATAGTGTCGAGTATCCGGAAATATTATAGGCTGATTATTTTATATTGTGGAATGATTATTTTGCAAGTTGTGTTGTTCTCAACAAACTTAATTTAATTTTTGTCAATTATTGTTTCATTCCTTTGCTGAACAAATTTAAAAAAGTATTTTGATTGCTCCAATAATATTTATCAGCTGTCGAGTCGAGGGTTTTATAAAGGCCCCGAGCTTGGCCCCTTATCAGCACGGTATGATTAACGACTTACACCCGAGGAGGTAACATTTGAAATCCATATTACGAAATTTAGTCTAGAAAATTGAAAGAATTAAAAAATGTAGAATCTCGAAACCAAGAGGCTACTTTTAGATGAATTCTTACTATTTGAGGTTATTAATATCAAAAATCAATTTTCATGCACCAGCCTATTTTAAAAGAACTGTCTAAAAAGCTCTTTTCGTCATTTTTACAGGAAGCTTAATTTATTTCTATGTGACCATATCCCATAAAAAACTAATCAATTAGAGGTAGACTACCCGGTATACCAAGTTTCAATTTAATACCTAAAAATATCTGATTCGGAAAACATGTTTTTTCTCTTTTGAGTTTAGTGATGGTACAAATAAAAGTTGAAAATCTAGACCAAAAGATACAACACCAAAGGTAATAAATTTTAGAACAAAACGCAAATTTATCTTTGTACAGCATTAAAGGTATATTTTTTATCCGGTTCCAAACTCTCGTTTAATTTTCAAATTTTATTATACACAAAATGAAATAAAAAAAGACTCATTGTGAGACAAGTTCCACCTTTAGGCATGTTAATGTCCTTAGATGCCAAACAAACCAAAACAAAAACAAGAACGATAAAAATGGAAATCATAATAATTCATTCATTTTATGAAGTTCCGGTAAAATTTTAATTATTTTTCTGTTGTTCGTACGTTACCTGAATTTTCCTCTGTAACGCAGCAATAACAGTACAAATTTATTTTCTTTGTATAGCATTGAGATACAGTATATGTACTCGTACACAGGTACACAAACGACAAAAATATTCTAGTCACAAACTTCTCCTTGTTCTCCTGGGTATGTTGTAATTTGTCAAATTTCATTTACTTTAATTTAACCCTTTCATACATCCATACATAACTAAATCCTTTTTGATTACGAACGTATAGAAAATTATCGCACCTAGGTCGCATCTCGTTGTATTATAATCCGCAGCAATCTGTAAATCAAAAAGGTGTATAAGCCCAAATATACACACCTTAAAATTGAAGGGTGAACAAAATACCGGATTATACGCCAAAGAAAAGGAGTCTAAAGGATTAAATTTTATGTGTATCTTAACTAAATTACAACACATATAAGAAAACATCTTTATTACATTGGAGATGCTGCCTTTTACGATTTTCCGCACACTAAAACGAGTAATTATTACACCAGGAATAATATGAGGTGTTGTTGTTGTATGAGAAAGGATGTTTAAAGTTTTATTATTCCGTAAAATATTGTCCTGATCACATTTGAAATTTAATTTACGATGACAACGTATTTTTAGTTGTCTACTGGAGTATCTAAATTTTATTCCTTATACACTCAAACACACACATACGGTTATTACCACATCGAGAAAGCTTTTTTTGCCGGCATAAAATTGTATTTAGGTTTTATGTTTATGGTTCGGACTTAATCTGGTACTTCTGCAGACGGATCAGACCAATATAAATTTATTTATTGTAAATGGGTTTTAAGGCCATCGTAAATTTATAGGTAGTGTATGTCCCATATATGGGCAACAGTTTGATTAAGGAACAAGTCGTATCAATTACTTTAACAATGAATGAGTCATCCTAGTTTGATTAAATTTGATCTGACACCTGCCAATCAAACGTCTTATTTAATTTTGATTTTATTTCTCCTGCATTCGTCTCGTGTATAACGTTCCGTACGTATGCTATATATAAAAACTTTTGCATGTGACAAAAGGATTTTATGTTCTTATACTTATGCCAAATTCGAATTTCAATCGATTTTTCAGAAATTATTATTAATATTACGAATCCTATATTTACCAATCAACCTAATTTATTTATTTATATAACAATTTCGCTTGTCTTTTATGCTTTATATGTAAATAAATGCAGATCGCTTTTAGACATTAAATTAAATTAAAATTTTATAACATGCTGTTCGCTTTCAAAAAATGTATATACCCGATACGAGTATATTGCCCGCCCTTCCACATGACAAATAAAGCAAACATTTTTGTTTTTTGGCTTCCAGTATTGCATTTTAGATTTGGAAGAGAATACAGCAACAACGACAACACATTCTTGAAGAATGAAATTAAATAATTCAAAGCTTTTCGGAAAATAAATGTTTCGTTCGTATACTTAAAGCACAAAAAAATCCTTTTTTTTTTGTATTTTTTGATAACACTTTCGATGTGAGATGGCGAACGAGCATATAAAAAATATTTCTGTTTAGGCGTTTTAAGCGAAACGAAATACTGGGGAATGGTGATTTATTGCTTTCGTAATGATACCGAATTGGTTTATATAAGCAAGTACGAAGTAAATGAATTGTACAGTACTTAGCTTCGAGCTTGCTATTCTTAGGTATTGAGAAAATACATAAACAATATAAGTTCAATATTTGCGCGACAATTGATTCTAAGAATTTGTTTAATTTGATTTTTTTTGTTTAATTTAAAAGAATTAGAAAGCTTTCTGTCAACCCTATTTTTTCAAGCAGAAAATAATAAAATTTAAATTAAATGTTCATACTTAAGGATTTAATTATAAAATTGTTGCTTTCATAATTGACATAAAATAGCGAGAAATAACACGAAATTATTTTTAGTTAGTTCCTTTATTCACAACTGCTTCGGTTCAGAATGATAGCACGCTTTGCGGTTATTTTTGGAAGTATGAACGCTCTTCCATAATACATCGGAGTGAAATATTTCCTAAAAAAATCCTAAGTACAATAAAAAAGAAAACATTTAGGCGCAACTAAATTTAAAATGTGAAAATATTAAAATATTTTTAATATGTAATATCAATCAAAAATCAAATAACATGATTTAAATAATAATTTAAAATTAATATTATTACACAAATGTAATATACGTGATAAACTTAAAATTAAAATAAGGCTAAAATTTTTCTTGGATTTCATTAGAATATTAATGGAGATTTTGCGAGGTGATCTTCGATTTCACTATGTTTTTATGTTAGATCTATCAAATGTCCATATTCATGGCGATTTTCAGAATTCTGTCATTGTTGTGGAATGGCCAAACATGGCCCAGAAGCATATCATTATGGGATCGATTATCACCTCGCAAAATCTGGACTAGTATTCCGATGAAGTCGTAAAATCTCTTTACACAGTAATGATATGCTTCTGGACCATGTATGGCCATTCCACAACAATGACAAAATTCTGAGAACCGTCATGGATATGGGTTTTTGATAGACCTAACATTAAAACATAGTGAGATCGATGATCACCTCAATGATACCGAAAAAAAAATTTTAAACTTATCTTAATTTTTACTTTTGGTTTTTATCAATTGTAATGGTGTATTGTGATTGTTCCGTATATTGGTCTGTTTCAGCACTCTCGAATTAATTACACAACCGTAGGAAATTCTTCCATTTGCCATCTATAAGTCAAAAATTCAAACTTATTTTAATTGTAAATTTAAAGTGTAATATTATTAATTTTAAAATATTATTTAAATCATGTTATTTGATTTTTGATTGATATTACATATTAAGAATTATTTTAATAAATAAAACTCTTTTCTGGTATATAGCCTTTTTTTCTATATTTATATTTTTATTTTTTTAAAACAACGACGTTTCGAACAAAATTTATGTTCATCATCAGGTATAGTACTAAAATACGTTAAGAAAAAGTTAGAAAAAACATAAAACAGTTAGCAAAAAAAAACAGAAAACTTACAATAATACAAAATAATTGATTAAATTAATTAATTAAAATTTTTAAAAAAAAAATATACAAAAAATAATTTTATAACACACTGTCACTCAATAGAGAAAAAAATTGAAACAAGAAAAACTATTTTTGTAAACATTATTTTTAAGAAAAGCAGTATAGATTCAATAAGGCAAAAACATTTAGAAAAAATAAATATAAAATGCTAACGAGATGCTAAAAAATTACAACAAAAATCAGTTCATCGTGATGAAATTAGTGCCTTATCAAGACATGTTTATGATACCCAACACAATATTTACCCGAAAAAAAAACTTTAAATATTTTAATCTTTTTACATTTTTAATTTAGTTTCGCCTAATTGTTTTCTATTTTATTGTATAATCACTAATACAAACACACAATTTTTATTTAGGATTTTTTTTAGGAATTATTTCATGCGTGTGTACAGGAGCATGAAATTTTTCCTAAATCATTCCTATTTTTTTTTTTTTTTTACTTAGGATAAAGTTAGGAAGTATTTCACGCGTATCATAATACCACTTTTCAATTTAAAATTTTTAATTAGGTGAAACATTAACATTGAAAATCTCTTTCAGAATGTTCTCTTCAACCAGTTCTCACTATTTCGATGATGATGTTGATTAAGTTGCCTATTACGCAATCCAACAATGGAAAACATCGTACATTTACAAATTCTCTCATATATAGTATTTCAAATTGAAATTAAACTTTTTTCTACTTCATCCAAAATTTTTTACAAATATAAATAAAATGTTTCAATTCCCATAAAAACGAATGGATTTTTCCAACAAATACGAAACGTTTTCATTTTCAAACGTTGAATATATTGTGGCCAATACCTTCCTTTTATCCCGAATGTTTACATAAAAAAATACCCCTCTCTTGATTTCTCCCTTGATAATTGAAATTGTTCCTGTTAAAGCTGCCACACTTCCGGAACATAGATTTCCACCAAATTATGCAAGGATCTCCCAGTTAATGGAAAAAGTTTAAGTGTGAAGTTTAAACAAAATCAAGAAATCCGATCGGGATGTACAGTGACCGAATTTTCGCTGTTTTTTTTTTTTTTTGTTATATAAAATCATCATTTCCGGTTAATTTAGAATCTTATAGTTCATAGTCGTTTCCCTCCTTACTGATATATCTTTTCAAAATATTTGCGAAAAGGTAAAAGCTCTTATAGAGGCGGTCAGTTAAGGTGGACCGATATAAGCCATACAAATTTGGGATCTCTCAATTTATGAGAAAAATTTAAGCATGATGTTTCATCCTGATCAGTCAATATATCTGCTACATACACTACATAGACATTTAGGCCCATCGAAACCGCACACGACCACACTGAGATTTTTTTTAATATAACGGTTGCATTCGACAAAATTCGTTAAATTTAAAAGAAACGAATTTATTTTTTCGGAAATAAACGGACGCAAACTTAACAAATTACTACTACACTACTCGTGTCATTCGTCGAAATAGAAAACATGGAGTCGGAATAATAAAATAATAAAAAAAAACTAGGAAATTTTGATACTGTTAAAGTTAGCCGAAAGTTTCCATCCGAAAGATAATGCAGATAGTGTCTTGAATACAGCAAAAATCAGTCATGAACTCGAATTTAGGATCGGGTTATACCATTCGGGTGAGAGTTTAACTTTTGGCTGAAATAGTCAAGACACTATCTGGATTATCTTTCGGCTGGCATCTTTCGGCTAACTTTAACAAGGCGAAATTTTATTTGTTGTATTGTATTATGATGAATAAACGCTCTAATTATCTCACTCCTGATACTGCATTCGTCTCATTCTCCCGCTGTTTAGATTCCGGAAAGTTTCACTTCTACTGCGTGTGAACTGCACACAATTTTTGTTTTATTTTAACTGCAGTGGCATGCAGTCTAAATCTAAAAATGTTTACCTTGGAATTTTAGAATCCAATTACGATATAACGATTATAACGGAAACATGGTTTACAGCCAATTGTAATAATGCGGAGTTCTCCCTTCGGAGCTATTGCAGTGCATAAATCTTATCGCTGTGAACTTTTATATTCCGACCCAAGCATATAATTTATTGCGGTCAAATTAAAAGGTTATACATTTCATTTAATAATTAGCACAGTTTACTTTCCACTTAATCCGACTATGGCTTTTTCCAACGATTTTCTTGACAGTGGTTCTAGTAATTTAATACTAACTATTTATGAATGAGAACGTTGACTTCGTTATTTTTGGCGATTTCATCTTTCCATAGTTAGTCTCGATGATGGATGACAATATTTTCATTCCAGCTAATACTAACTATCATTCTGCTTTAATCTGTGATTTTATGACAAACATAGGTGCTTCTCAGGTTAACAATATACCAAACAGTAGCGGAACTTATCTGAACTTCATTTTTTACACCAACAATAATCGATCTTATATACTTGAGCCCTGCGATGACTTTGCCGGATCGTCGAGTATTTATCCACACGCACTTTATTCAATCCAGGTTTCCAGCGGATTTTCAAATAATATGAATTTAATTAAGAATTGCTCTGTATTTGATTATGCGAGTGCCAGCCACGGTTCTATAAACAATTTCCTAGCTGAAGTGGATTGGACAGTTGTTCTATCAAACAAGGATATCAATGGTGCAGTAGATAACTTCAATGAGTTGTTAAATATTGCTACACGAAAATTTTCTATAAAAAGATAATAAAAAAGCCTAACGCCAATCATTGCCTATGGTTCACTCAAGAGCTGAAACAACTGGAGGCCGTGCGTAATAATGCTCACAGAAGATATAGGCGTACTGGTTTAGATTTCGATGGGGAGGGGGGCGTGTACCAATATATTATAGTGGCAAGTTTGCCCATCAGTGAAAATCTTGAGATATGAATTTTCTTAGAATCAAATTACTAAGAAATTTCGTTCTTCACAAGAAATATTACATTTAAGATATTCTTGACGCACATTTAATCACATGCCCCACATGGTTTTGTTTTTGTTTTCACGTAACATTCCTTGTGCAATCTAAAAAGGTTCACTGAAGGTTCAAAACAAGTTCCCTTTCGTGTCAGCACTTTTCGGAATGGTATGATCAACGGAAGGTTTCTTCATGAATTATTTTGAACACATGTTAGGGAGAAATTCATAAGAACAAGCGATTATTTATTAAAATTATTAATTTTTTATTAATAAAATTAATTGTAATGTTTTTTCTCTTAGGGTGAACTTTTTTTGGTATTTTTATACGATATTAAAAAAGTTTATCATTAAAAACAAAACTAAGGATCGGAATTCTTGTATAAAATATTTTTAGTGTTTAAGTAAAATAATTAAAATAAATAAAATTAAAAAATTTATTTGATTTAAAGTTCCTTCATCATTAAAATTAAACACTGACACAATTTCAAAGGTTACGGTAAATCCGTTAGCTTTAATGAATTTTCCTTAATTTTTCTAAAATTATTGCAATGGTAAATCCTTAAAATCAACAGAAAATATTTTTAACAGTGTGACACTGTTTGTAGAATCAAATTTATATTTTTATTTTTAACACTATAGCTCTTGGATCTTTACGTTAGACGAATTTAATTAAAGGATGTGTATGTCGTTTGATTGCATTTCAAATAATTGTTTACCATTTTGTTGTTGCATTGTTTGACAAAAGTTATGCCATTCTCAAAGATCAATAGATGAAAAGCACATATGTACTGTGTACATACAATCGAGAGAAAATTGTATTTTTACATATTTGAACATTTGTATGTAAAAACGACATATCTTTCTTCCTATTTGCTTTAAGGATGTGCACTCTCTAGAATACGTATGATGAAAAGCTATTTTACTTCCAGATATTCGTATATATAAATACAAATAATGAATACTGTATACATAATATAGACATTAAAAGTGGAACGAATTTTCCGATAATATTTTGTAATGATGAAAATGGAAAAATTGTTTTCCGCTGAATAAACTAAATGAATATGATGTGGAGCTAAAACGGGATGGTGTGCATATATGGGATGCGAGGACGAGTGCATGACGTGGGGATGATATATATATGTTTTATTAAAGAGAAATCGATTTCAAATATGTAACACAGCATACAGGAAACATAATAATATGCTCTATATGTATCGTATACTGTGTCAAAGATTAATTTATATTTTGTTTAATGCTGCCAGATCGATATTATTGGATTAGAGGGGTATGGAAAAAAATTCAATCTATATGACATACATGGTAGTCTAATTTAGATAACGAAATTGAATTATTTTAAAAATAACTAATTTTTATCTTTCACGAGCGAGTTCTCGTATATGTATAAATAACTGAAGCCAAGGAATAATAAGCAAAACGGATGTGCTTGAACAGTTTGTTATTAATTCCATTCTCTCTGTTCAGGTGCCGTTGCATTAAACGGGATGAAAGAATATTTCTCTACATTTTTGAAATATTAAAACTAAATATGTTGTAACACTATTTTGTCATATATTCAATATTAAAAATTGTTATTTTTCTTTTCATTTCAGGTAAGCATTAAGATTTGACATTCTAAGTTGGAATAAAGTAAACGGCTTCTCATATACAGCAGATAAGTTTTCTTGTTCATTTTAATATATTTGTCTGTTTAAATATAATCTTTTAAAACAGTTGTGTTATGTTGCAAAAGAGAGCTTTCATCAACGTTATAGCTGATTATGCTCACATCGATGTGATTCACTTTTTAGACGGAAGTAATGGTCTGATATTCTATGTGACTCTTATAAGCTGCTATAAAGCCATGCAATGCGCAGAATTAGCTAAATTAAGGTGGCTCAATTATCAATCAATTAAATGTGCTTTTTGTAGAAAGATGCCAATGGTTCGAAACTTACCATATTTCCGTACATGAAACAGCTTCAATTGATCCTCAATCTCTTCAAAACTTCCGTTTATTACCCATGGGAAATGAAGTCTATGATACAGAACTCCGTCCTTATTTATTTATTTACCCATACAGTTGCGGTCTCTTTTTTCATTCGAGGGTGAGGCACCTCGATCATAATTTCGGCTCAGGTGTCAGAAATTGCGGGATCCGCAGTTCTATTGTTGCAAGAGATAAAGCAAGGAGTTTCACTATGCAATAAGTCGCATTATCTTACATCGTACGTAGCCACAAATCACGCTTAAGGCACACGTCGATCTGTAGGTTTAAATATAAAGTAACTTCGACCAAATTAGGGGTCCCGACCTCTGACATATTATCTAGCTAAGCAATCAGAATATAGCATCAAATGTGGAAGGGCGACTTATTTACAGCCGCGTTGTTCAATCATGACCTCCAAATATTAATTTAATACCACGTTAAAGATAATCTCGGAATTAACAACTTAGTTGCTTGTCGTTTTTCTAATTTTACTGGCCATTTCAAAAAAGCGACATCCCTTCGACAGGAATTCTTATTCCAAACACAGCAGGCGTAACTGAGCGTAGCGGAACTCGATTTCCTAGTATTCCCGAATACTTGCTTCCGTATTTAACTTTAGGAACTTTTTCTGAAAATTATTCACATGACCTGCTAATATATAGAAAGGTACGACAAGATGACTTAAGACTTTTATGATGGAACTCCACATAGAAAGTATTTCCATGTTCAGTCAAGTCTGTTGCAGATTACTCTTCAAATAACCAGGCCTGTTGTTTGTAGCAAGCAAATCTTATGATATGAGCTCTTCCTTCAACTATTTTTCTTTTGTAAGTATCACCAACCTAAGCTTTTTCGTATTTCGGGAAATAATTCTTCGTTTTTTTAATTCTTCAATGAAGAAATGAAGAAAATGAAAGCTTCAATAATTCTTCAAACAAGAGTTGAGTAAGTGGAAAAAGACACGTTGGTAAAATTTTTCCTAAATCTGTCCTAAAATATAACAATAACAAAACATGTGTACATGTGTTTATATAATGTCTCGATAGAACAAATTTTACAATAAATGGTTACATAAAATTATTTTCTTTCCAATTGGGTCCCTAATTTTATCCCCAGTTTTACCTCCAATTTTGTCCCCAATTTTGTCGCAAACTTTGTCCCCAAATATGTCGCAAATTTTGTCCCCAATTTTGTCCCCAACCTTGTCTCCAATTTTGTCCCCAAATTTGTTCCAAATTTTGTCCCCAGTTTTGTCCCCAATTCGTTCCCGCATTTTGTCCCCAGTTTTGCCTCCAACTTTCTCCCCAATTTTCTCCCCAACGTGGTCCCCAATTTTGTCCCCAATTTTGTCCCCAATTTGGTCCCCAATTTTGTCCCCAATTTGGTCCTCAATTCTATCCCCAATTTTGTCAAAAATTTTGACCCCGATTTTATCACCAACTTTGTCCCCGATTTTGTCCCCAATCTTGTGTCCAATTTTGTGTCTAATTTTATCTCCAATTTTGTCCTCAGTTTTGCCTCAATTTTGTCCCCAGTTTTGTGCCTAAATTTCCTTCCCAATTTTGTCCCCAATTTCGTCCCAAATTTTGTCGTCAATTTTGTTCCCATTTGAGTCATTTCGGTGGTTTTTGGTTCCTAGGATTTTCCGAGAAAACTAAAGTAAAATTTTACAAGTGGTTTATATAGAGTACATGCCAACTTCACTGTCCTAAACACCCTAGTCGCCCAATCGCCAGAATTGTGGTGTTTTTATGTTTAATGTGACCTGTCATTGTGGTGTGGGCTTCCTAGGATTTTCCAAGAAAACCTAGTGAAACTTTATGAGTGATTCATAGAGAGTAGATGCCAACTTTGCGGTCCCCAATTTTGTCCCCATTTCTGTCCCCAACTTTGTCACCAACTTAGCCCCAATTTTGTCCCTAACTTTGTCCTAAATTTTGTCACCAACTTTGTCCCCAATTTTGTCAACAATTTTGTCCCCAATTTTGTTTCCAATGTTGTCCTCAATTTTGTCTCCAATTTTATCCCCAAAACGATCCTCAGTTTGGTCTCAAATTTTGCCCACAATTTTGCCCCGAATTTTGTCCATAACTTTGTCTCTAATTCTGTCCCCAATTTTGCCCCAACTTTGAAGCCAAGTCTGTCCCCAATTCTATCCCCAATTTTGTTCCTAATTTTGTCCCCAATTTTGTCTTCTATTTTGTCCCCACCTTTGTCCCTAATTTTGTCCCCAACTTTGTCCCCAATTTTGTCCCCAATTTTGTAGCCAAGTCCGTCCCAAATTATATCCCCAATTTTGTCTCTAATTTTGTCCTCAATTATGTCCCCAATTTTTTCCTTAACTTTGTCCCTAACTTTGTCCCCAATTTTATCCCCAATTCGGTCCTCATTTTTGCCTCAATTTTTTCCCCAATTTTGTCCATAACTTTCGCCCCAATTTATTTTGTCCATAAAATTTGTCTCCAATTCTGCCCCCAATTTTGTAGCCAAGTCTGTCCCCAATTTTATCCCCAAATTTGTCTCTAATTTTGTCCGTAATTTTGTCCCCAACTTTTTTCCTAATTTTGGCCATAACATTGTCTCTAATTTTGTTCTCAATTTTGTCCCCAATTTTTTCCTTAACTTTGTCCATAATTTTGTCCCCAACTTTATCCCCAATTTTGTCCCTAATTTTGTCCTCAATTTTATCGCCAATTTGGTCCTCATTTTTGTCCCCAATTTTTCCTCCAATTTTGTCCATATCTTTGCCCCCAATTCTGTCTCCAAGTCTGTCCCCAATTTTATCCCCAATTTTGTCCCTAATTTTGTCCCCAATTTCGTCCCCAATTTTTTCCCCAATTTTGTCCCCAACTTTGTCCCCAATATTGTCCCCAACTTAGTCTCCAAATTTGTTGCCAATTTTGTCCCCAACTAGGCCCCAATTTTGTCCCTAACTTTATCCCCAAGTTTGTCACCAATTTTGTCCCGAATTTTGTTTATAGTTTTGTCCCCAATTCGGTCCTCATTTTTGTTCCCAATCTTGTCCCCAATTTTTTCCCCAATTTTTTCCCCAATTTTGTCCCCAATTGTGTCCCTAGTTTTGTCCCCTATCGAGTCATTTTGGTGTTGGGTTCTTAGGATTTTCCGAGAAAACTTAGAGAAACTTTTCAATTGATTTATAGAGAGCAGATGCGAACTTGGCTGTCCCCAATTTTGTCCCCAATTGGCTAAAACAATAATGTTTTCATTTTATTTTAAATATTTTTTGATTTGAACACCGAGCATAGGAATTGTGTCACAACCCACGAGTGCATGGTCTTTTATCACAAACTGGCATTCGTTGTGAATTGCTTTGTTCCGTGTTTCCCTATTGTTAAATTTGATTTGATTTCTTTCTCCCCACTTCAATATTATACTCAAATCGGAATTAAACGAAGTGACAACTTTTAGGCGTTTACCGTTTAGTTCTGAAAGAGTAGGTTTCACCTAGGGTTAACAGTGCTATCCAGAAAATCAATTTTGTCTAACAAAACGAAAGTCGCTGGCAAAACTGATTCGCAAGGTACTTCGGCATTTGGACAGTGTATCGTCGAAGATCTCCCGTTTAGCACAACGTTGATCTTTTGGTTTGAGAGAAGGTTTTTTATCAACATTTTTGGCGATCGAAGAATAGTTGTATGTCATAAGTTTTCAAATGAGATTCCCACGCCAAACGTAGTCAAAAGCCTTGCATATATCCAAAGCGATTGCAAGGGCTTCTATATTGTTCTAGCGTGAGATTCCATTTGCATGTAACACACGTCAAGTGATCGATTATGGAGCGGCTTTCACGAAAGCCATACTGTTTATCTGAAATAATTTCAAGATGCTTCACTAGATTTTAGTTAATACATTGTTCAAAAACTTTGGAGATTCACATTTCAGAACTGGTTGTACCATCGCACGCTTCCAGGTCTTCGGAAACTTAGCGTGATAGCGCCCATTTTGGAAACACAATTTGGAATTGACTAAGGCGTAACTCCATCGCAGACAACTAAGGTTGAGTTCGATGTGAAGACATTTACAAGTAAGTCGGCCTGAATATTTTAGAAATATTGGCAACAAATGCGACCATCTAGTAAAAATTGCGATCGACGATTTTCAAATCTTAAACCTTGGCGGCGTGCTTTTTGTCAGGTCTCTTGTTGTGTGTCCTTATATTTTAGTTTGGCAACTTTAATAGCTTCTTTTGAACAGATTTTTTGGATTGACACTGAAGTGTGCTTAATGCGACACTAAACAAACGATTGTCATGGAACGCGGAAATAAGCTAGAATAATCATCTTTCCCGATTGCATTTCTTGTGCCACTGAGATATTCAGCATTCCAACACGACAGTTGGTGTATGTATTATTTTGTTACAGGCCCCAATTCGTAGTTAATAAGTTATTTTCCGACACCTGCCACGCGCTCCAGAATTTTGGTGTAATTATCTTCATCATAGCGCTTGGCTTTTATAGATCTCATTGATTTCCCAGTTAATTTTAGCCCTCACAAAATCACACTGTGATTAGCGAGAATCAATGGGTTTCAGTCTCTGGTATCGTCGAATTGACAGCCCAAAAGCTTTAAAAAATTTCTATCGATGCAAAGCAGTTCGTCGAGGTAGGAAGCAATTATAAATATTCCATAATTCCATCTATTTTTGCATTAGTAAATCCAGCTTTGTAACTTACTGGATGCTCCTCCTGCTGTTTCCGCCTATGTTGCATCAACTATACTAAAACATTTTGTCCGCTATTTTAACGGCTTAGGTTTAGTTGGAAAATGTTCATTATTTTCCGGAAACGGAAGTACAGAAATGGAGTAGTATACATACTCGTATAATGCTGACGACCATAAAAGCTGATCTTTTTTACTATAAGCAGAGCTTAGAGTGGTCGACGATAGCACAAAATACACGTTATCTATGCCCACAGTCTAGGCATTTCGAACATCGAAGTGGTAGAGTTTCGTACGTATACGGCAAACGAACATTAAATTATCATGAACCACTCCAGAATCTGAAACCTTTGGCATTGGGACTCTAGATCAACGCATCGAACAAATTTGGTTTAATTTACGAGTTCCCTTAGCATTTTATACCTACTGCTAAGTATGACCGCAGCCGCCCTTAACTTGAAGTCTGAGTATCTAAGGTTATTATAGTCTGTTTTGTTGTTGGAAGTTGCCGATAATTAACTGATTCCAGTTAACTTGTTCCATAACAACAGCACGCCAGACATGTTAATGAAGTGTTTGATGGTCCTTTTCAACTTCATTCATCCATCGAATAGAGGGTTTCCGTAACGATATCCTAATTTATTTGTTCGAATTATATCTTGTTTTAAACCTGCTTTAAACCTGCAACTTTTAACGTCTTTCACCCAGGCTAGAACCTCGTATAATACGATCGGGGATACCACTGATACTGGCTAATTTGTTTTACACAAATTAGATTCATATTTGCTTGACATCAGCCTACATAAAGCCGTCGCTGATTTTGTTGCTTTTGCCAGTCTTTTTGACATGTGTGAGGAAGCTACGCCGTGAGTCAAACCAAATTTCAAGATAATCGACTTAATAACAGGTTTCATCCTTACTCTTTCAACGGAGAACTCTACATTCATGAGAACTTATTTTTCCACTATTCTAAAGGGTGATTTTTTTGTGGTTAGGATTTTCATGCATTAGTATTTGACAGATCACGCGGGATTTCAGACAAGGTGTCAAAGAGAAAGATGCTCAGTATGCTTTGACATTTCATAATGAATAGACTTACTAACGAGCAACGCTTGCAAATAATTGAATTATATTACAAAAATCAGTGTTCGGTTCGAAAAGTGTTTCGCGATTTACGTCCGATTTATGGTCTACATAATCGACCAAGTGAGCAAACAATTAATGCGATTGTGACCAAGTTTCGCACTCAGTTTACTTTATTGGACATTAAACCAACCACACGAATGCGTACAGTGCGTACAGAAGAGAATATTGCGTCTGTTTCTGAGAGTGTTGCTGAAGACCGTGAAATGTCGATTCGTCGCCGTTCGCAGCAATTGGGTTTGTGTTATTCGACGACATGGAAGATTTTACGCAAAGATCTTGGTGTAAAACCGTATAAAATACAGCTCCTGCAAGAACTGAAGCCGAACGATCTGCCACAACGTCGAATTTTCAGTGAATGGGCCCTAGAAAAGTTGGCAGAAAATCCGCTTTTTTATCGACAAATTTTGTTCAGCGATGAGGCTCATTTCTGGTTGAATGGCTACGTAAATAAGCAAAATTGCCGCATTTGGAGTGAAGAGCAACCAGAAGCCGTTCAAGAACTGCCCATGCATCCCGAAAAATGCACTGTTTGGTGTGGTTTGTACGCTGGTGGAATCATTGGACCGTATTTTTTCAAAGATGCTGTTGGACGCAACGTTACGGTGAATGGCGATCGCTATCGTTCGATGCCAACAAACTTTTTGTTGCCAAAAATGGAAGAACTGAACTTAGTTGACATGTGGTTTCAACAAGATTGCGCTACATGCCACACAGCTCGCGATTCTATGGCCATTTTGAGGGAAAACTTCGGAGAACAATTCATCTCAAGAAATGGCCCGGTAAGTTGGCCACCAAGATCATGCGATTTGACGCCTTTAGACTATTTTTTGTGGGGCTACGTCAAGTCTAAAGTCTACAGAAATAAGCCAGCAACTATTCCAGTTTTGGAAGACAACATTTCCGAAGAAATTCGGGCTATTCCGGCCGAAATGCTCGAAAAAGTTGCCCAAAATTGGACTTTCCGAATGGACCACCTAAGACGCAGCCGCGGTCAACATTTAAATGAAATTATCTTCAAAAAGTAAATGTCATGGACCAATCTAACGTTTCAAATAAAGAACCGATGAGATTTTGCAAATTTTATGCGTTTTTTTTTAAAAAAAAGTTCTCAAGCTCTTAAAAAATCACCCGTTATTATTACCGCTTCAGTCTTCTCTAGAGCCAGCTCAATGCATGTCTGCGGAGCCATGCGCAGAAGCTTTCTACTGCTGCATTGACATGTGCGTTTCGTGTGCTAATGACGATCGCCAGATCTTCTGCATATCATACAAGAATTTCGCACTAGATCAGGTTGTGTCGAATCATTTTATCATATTGCACGTTCCCTTACACTGGGCCCAGTAACAAGACCTGGGGGACATCGTTGGTATTATAGTAAAAAAAAATTCCTGTTCCTATTAAAATTTAGGCTCACTCCCAGTTCTCTTTCCTTTAATTACGTCCCGCACTGTACTGTTGAATACATTTCGCAGTTCGAAACGAGACTGGGCGCAGCTACTTTAACTAGTTCCCTTCACCGCTAAATCGACAACCTTATGTCTTTCTTTATGGCGTTGGTTCTGGACCGCACCGCTCGGAATCCAAACTAGATTTCCGCGAACCCTACTTCCCTGCTATTATTGCTTATACGCTGGCAGCATGCATTCCAGCAGTTTCCCGATGTGTCTTTCCTTCTTTTCTATGCACTTCTAACAAAGGTGCAAACCCTACAGAGTTCTGCAACCACCGTGTTTCACCAGTATAGGGCTCTTCTCCTTCTGTTGCAGCGGAGAAACAGTACTTCCTTGCATGGATTCCTCAATCTACCTGTAAGTTCCGCTGATATTGTAGCGTTATTTGTTATTAGATGCCGATAAATTGCGGAAGGAAAGAAGAGCTCCGATTTCTGAACTACCAACCCTGCAACTACTAGGCGGTCTCTTGTGCTGATTTTATCCCCTTGAAGCGAGAGAAATCACTTCGAATGTGATGCAACGGTGATCACTGAAGGTGTCAGTCTCTCTAATATTCCAGGTTCTTACTTTATATACGATCAGTTCTGGCCCCAATTTACGTCAAACAGAGATCCATAATCAACTCTTTCGAAAGATGGAGCGACTCCTCTGTGATGGCAAACAATATTTCATAAAGCGGTAATGCAGCAACTACCCCCAACTTGTTTTCGATCTCCCTTTTCAATGCAGTAATTTTTTTTGCCGCCCTTTATAAGAATCATCAAGCAGTGTGAGCTCCTCCTCAATCGTGTTACCGCTCGCAATTCTGATGACTTCTCCTGGCTTCAGATGTCTAGTCCTCAGTAAGCCTAGGAGTTCTGGTATTTATTATCCAAGCCTGCACACAATTGGGTTATTTGATGCGTGTTCCCGGAACTTTTGTTATGGCTTCGTATACTTGTTAGTCGAAATGCCTTTTATGGCCAACTGATTTCACCCAAAGCCGTCACTGCCTGCGATGTTACTCTCGGATGAGTTTTACCTCGAATTTTCTTGACTTGCCACTCACTGTTAGCTCGTTTGTATACCTCTGGACACAAAATCCTTACTATGATTTTTACTCGTAGGATTTTATTTCACTAGTGTGCTATTTACAGCAATCTCTTTTTCTGCTTGCTGAAGTGCATTGTGCTTCATTCAGTTTCCAGTATGTATATGGATGACTTACTTAAAACTCTAGATTTTGTGTCAATTGATACCATGTCATCTCCGGTCATGTTTACACACAATGAAGCACCATGACTGAGGCCTACTTGCACACCCTCTGACCTATCCACCGGGTTGACTGGATTCCCATCGAGCAGAACATTCTTTTTTCAGCCACCTGGGGATAAGGATGAACGAGGGAAAACTGATGTATACCACTGGTTCATTTGACTATGACGAATTCATAATGGAAAATGCCAATAGTTGCGGGTCATAAGCCTAGCCAAGATTTCTGGTATAACATCGAACTGATATTTTTCCGTTGCCCGTGGTCACTATTCGAGAATAGCTGGCATCTCAAGGATAATTACAAAAAATCCAATTGATGTGCAGAACGATAACAAAAATTGTTGTGACAAATATGGGTGGCACTTATCAATTTAGAACCCTCTCTGAAAGTTGTGCAACTTACTTTATAATGTAGAATAGAATAGATTGATAAACGTTTCCGATAAACCAAAATGAAAATGTAGTTGCTATGCTAGTTGCCTAAAAGGTAGACAGCAACTTTATAAAACCAACTAACGTTAAATACAGAAAAAAAAAATTTTAAGTATCGTTCGCTAGATTATCGACATGGTCTACATTGTCGACGTTACATGAACGCAAACAATATCGCTATGTCATCTACATAATAGATTATGTATCGATAACCGCTTAAATTAGATTTCGCAATCTACCTCACTCGTTCCTGATTTTAAGATGCGACTACGCGCAAAAGTATCGATAAATACTTCATTGTTGATGAAAAGGGACTAACTGACACATGGCACTAAAATAAACTAAACATCAGAAAACTCGTTAATTATTTAAACTTCCGTCAAACTTAATTCATGAAGGTTATGAATTTATTATCTTAAGAGGAATATAAAATTCAAAAATAATGAACGTGAAATAAAAGTTTTAACCCCCTCGCCACCCCCCTCTCCTCGTAACACAACCGTTATTTTAAAATAATAATAACTCGAAGCTTTTAGACTTAAAATATTGATTTTCTTTTGTTTGTGTAGCTTTGCTCTATTATCCTGAGCACACACATAGAGACGATATAATCACACAAAATCTACTCCGTGTTTTATTCATATCGTTTATTTATAACGATAAAAAGCTCATATACTCGTATATTAGGAGCATCACGTACACATATTTATGGGAATATATGAAATCATATTTTCCATTCGCTCGATCAAAACAAATTACGTCATAACAATTGACTAAGAATATGATGAGTAGACGGTGGCTACCGTCGTCATCCCCTTTATATAGACAAAATATGTGCTGAGTAATTTTCTTGAAAGCTTCTTCGTGTGAAATTATCATCGCAGTATGAATTTTACAATATTTCGGGTGCGCGGGAAACCGACAAGTAAAGTCCTTTTATTATTTTGTATAGTACTTGATAATTATTTGTTTCAGTTACTTAATTTTAATCGTGTTAATTTATGATGAAACGACGATGGATGCGCTTTTAAGAGAATATTGTTAAATAGTGTTGTACAGTTTTTTTGACATAATACATATGATGTGCACGTATTATGTGTGCGGAGCAGTACACTGAGAAAAACAATTATAAAACTCGTTTAAAATCCACAGTAAAATCACTATATTCCATGTGATTTTACACCGAAAGGTCCCCCAGATAAATATAACAATTTAAAAACTATTAAATTTACAAGTACGTTATATTAAAACCATCACAAAAATACTTTGTAATTTATTAGTATAACCTGCGGATTGATTGTGAATAAATTCGCACATAGTGAAAATAAAAATATAATCAGTTGAAATTCATATGGCTTCCATTTATATTTGAACTTTTAAATTTAAGGTTTCAAAATGCTGTATAAGATAGCAGAAAATTTCCAGCAGAAAAAATGCGTTTTGCTATTCACCGCTAGAGGCATCACTATCACAAAAATGAAATTTTTTCTGCTGATATTTTTTAACACCAGCAGAAAATTTTTGATATTTTTATGCAAATTAAAAATTCTCAGCAGAAAGTTTTATGAAAAATCAGAGAATTTATGAAAAAGAAGAGAAAATGTACGTTTAAACGTTTTGAAGCGATGAAAGTTAATTTTCTTTAAAAAACGATTTGCGTATGTATAGTGTAAGCACTCTCAAAACATAATTAAATTATCATAATCATAATTATGCAAACACAGGGCAACATCAAAAAAATGGCCACCGTTGAAAGTACTCCATACATTTTTTAAGTCATTTTAATGTGAATTGTTTCAGTTTTTTAACAAAAGTGTAAGAAAAACCCCCCTGTAACTACCCTGGGTGTATGTTTTTATGGTAGCTGAAAATATAATCTATATACATGAGCAACATAAGATTCACACCTGGCGTCAATAGCCTTCCATATATTTTTGATGTCATTTTAATGTGAAATGTTTCCAGTTTTTTAACAAAAGTGTTAGAAAAACCCCCTGAAACTACCCTGGGTGTATGTTTTTATGGTAGCTGAGATCATATTCTATATACATGAGTAACATCAGAATCACACCTGGCGTCAGTAGCCTTCCATACATTTTTGAAGTCAATTTAATGTGAAATGTTTTCAGTTTTTTAACAAAAGTGTTAGAAAACCCCCCCTGTAACTACCCTGGGTGTATGTTTTTATGGTAGCTGAGATCATGTTCTATATACATGAGCAACATAAGATTCACACCTGGCGTCAGTAGCCTTCCATATATTTTTGATGTCATTTTAATGTGAAATGATTCCTGTTTTTTAACAAAAGTGTTAGAAAAACCACCCTGTAACTACCCTGGGTGTATGTTTTTATGGTAGCTGAGATCATATTCTATATACATGAGTAACATCAGATTCACACCTGGCGTCAGTAGCCTTCCATACATTTTTGAAGTCATTTTAATGTGAAATGTTTTCAGTTTTTTAACAAAAGTGTTAGAAAATCCCCCCCTGTAACTACCCTGGTTGTATGTTTTTATGATAGCTGAGATCATATTCTATATACATGAGCAACATAAGATTCACACTTGGCGTCAGTAGCCTTCCATACATTTTTGAAGTCATTTTAATGTGAAATGTGTTCAGTTTTTTAACAAAAGTGTTAGAAAAACCCCCCTGTAACTACCGTGAGTGTATGTTTTTATGGTAGCTGAGATCATATTCTATATACATGAGTAACAAAAGATTCACACCTGGCGTCAGTAGTCTTCCATACATTTTTGAAGTCATTTTAATGTGAAATGTTTCCAGTTTTTTAACAAAAGTGTTAGAAAAACCCCCCTGTACCTACCCTGGGTGTATGTTTTTATGGTAGCTGAAAATATAATCTATATACATGAGCAACATAAGATTCACACCTGGCGTCAGTAGTCTTCCATACAATTCTGAAGTCATTTTAATGTGAAAAGTTTTCAGTTTTTTAACAAAAGTGTTAGAAAAACCCCCCTGTAACTACCCTAAGTGTGTGTTTTTATGGTAGCTGAGATCATGTTCTATATACATGAGCAACATAAGATTCACACCTGGCGTTAGTAGCCTTCCATACATTTTTGAAGTCATTTTAATGTGAAATGTTTTCAGTTTTTTAACAAAAGTGCTAGAAAAACCCCCCTGTAACTACCCTGGGTGTATGTTTTTATGGTAGCTGAGAAGATGTTCTATATACATGAGCAACATAAGATTCACACTTGGCGTCAGTAGCCTTCCATATATTTTTGAAGTCATTTTAATGTGAAATGTTTCCAGTTTTTTAACAAAAGTGTTAGAAAAACCCCCCTGTAACTAACCTGGGTGTATGTTTCTATGGTAGCTGAGATCATATTCTATATACATGAGTATCATCAGATTCAGACCTAGCGTCAGTAGCCTTCCATACATTTTTGAAGTCATTTTAATGTGAAATGTTTTCAGTTTTTTTAACAAAAGTGTTAGAAAAACCCCCCTGTAACTACCCCGGGTGTACGTTTTTATGGTAGCTGAGATCATGTTCTATATACATGAGCAATATCAATTTCACACCTGGCGTCAGTAGTCTTCCATACAATTTTGAAGTCATTTTAATGTGAAATGTTTTCATTTTTTCAGTAATCCTAACGTGAAAACATTTCACATTAAAATGACTTCAAAAATGTATGGACGGCTACTGACGCCACGTGTGAATCTGATGTTACTCATGTATATAGAACATGATCTCAGCTACCATAAAAACATACACCCAGGGTAGTTACAGGGGGGTTTTTCTAACACTTTTGTTAAAAAACTGAAAACATTTCACATTAAAATGACTTCAAAAATGTATGGACGGCTACTGACGCCAGGTGTGATTCTGATGTTACTCATGTATATAGAATATGATCTCAGATATCATAAAAACATACACCCAGGGTAGTTACAGGGGGGTTTTTCTAACACTTTTGTTAAAAAAGTGGAAACATTTCACATTAAAATGACTTTAAAAATGTATGGAAGGCTACTGACGCCAAGTGTGAATCTTATGTTGCTCATGTATATAGAAAATAATCTCAGCTACCATAAAAACATACACCCAGGGTAGTTACAGGGGGGGTTTTCTAACACTTTCGTTAAAAAACTGAAAACATTTCACATTAAAATGACTTCAAAAATATATGGAAGGCTACTGACGCCAGGTGTGAATCTGATGTTGCTCATGTATATAGAATATGATCTCAGCTACCATAAAAACATACACCCAGGGTAGTTACAGGGGGGTTTTTCTAACACTTTTGTTAAAAAACTGAAAACTTTTCACATTAAAATGACTTCAAAAATGTATGGACGGCTACTGACGCCAGGTGTGAATCTGATGTTACTCATGTATATAGAACATGATCTCAGCTACCATAAAAACATACACCCAGGGTAGTTACAGGGGGGGTTTCTAACACTTTTGTTAAAAAACTGAAAACATTTCACATTAAAATGACTTCAAAAATGTATGGACGGCTACTGACGCCAGGTGTGATTCTGATGTTACTCATGTATATAGAATATGATCTCAGATATCATAAAAACATACACTCAGGGTAGTTACAGGGGGGTTTTTCTAACACTTTTGTTAAAAAACTGGAAACATTTCACATTAAAATGACTTCAAAAATGTATGGAAGGCTACTGACGCCAGGTATGAATCTTATGTTGCTCATGTATATAGAACATGATCTCAGCTACCATAAAAACATACACTCAGGGTGGTTACAGGGGGTTTTTCTAACACTTTTGTTAAAAACTGAAAACATTTCACATTAAAATGACATCAAAAATGTATGGAAGGCTACTGACGCCAAGTGTGAATCTTATGTTGCTCATGTATATAGAACATGATCTCAGCTACCATAAAAACACACACTTAGGGTAGTTACAGGGGGGTTTTTCTAACACTTTTGTTAAAAAACTGAAAACATTTCACATTAAAATGACTTGAAAATTGTATGGAAGACTACTGACGCCAGGTGTGAATCTTATGTTGCTCATGTATATAGATTATATTTTCAGCTACCATAAAAACATACACCCAGGGTAGGTACAGGAGGGTTTTTCTAACACTTTTGTTAAAAAACTGAAAACATTTCACATTAAAATGACTTCAAAAATGTATGGAAGACTACTGACGCCAGGTGTGAATCTGATGTTACTCATGTATACACTGAGAAAAATTTTACTTAAAATTAAAGAATTTATTCTTTAAACGAAAGAACTTTTGCCTATAGATTTTGCGCAAAAACTTTCTATTTTACTTGAAAGGTGTGAATCATTTTAAATTCAAAATTAATTAAAAACTTCGTCCTAAAAAACACTGCAATAAAAATAAAACATTGGGATATTTATCTTAAAAACTTTAATTCATTTCACTGGAAATATTTCAGGATTTGATTCAATGTTATTAACAACTTTAAAATTAATACTTACAGCAACAAAATTAAGAGATAGTTTACTTTGGTTCAAAATTATAAAATCATTGAATTAAAAGTATTTACCTTTTAAAATAAAGTTCTCGATACTTAAATATAAATGTTTTATTCTTTGACTACTTTCATTTCAGGTCATCATTATCAAAGTTCAATGACCTATACAACCTTTTAATTCATTTAATTTTTTCATTGATATTCGATTGCGAATATATATATGTATATATAAATACATATATAATATAATATTGAAAAAAATCCCATTAATACAACATATTGAAGATCAACCTTATATTTATTATATATATATCTACATTTATATACATGTTTATCTTTTTTATTTCCACATAGAAATTTATTTCATAACATTCTACATTTATTACATATATAAATTTTATTTTTAAAAATGTGAAAGAAATTTATTAGAAAATTGAAATTATATATATATTGCTTAAGTCTGACCACTTTTTCTCCTGTGCTTAAATAGCACAAGTTAACACTTTCTATATCTTTGAAATCAATTATGCTTAAAATTACGGATGCATCTCCAATTGAATGACAATGAAAATGGGGAATATAAGCACTATTATTATATGATTTACAAATGGCAAAGAAGTTATTATTTGTTAGTAATATATAAATAATTTCATAAATTACAATTTTATTGTTGGTTTGTTAAAAAAATAACCAGTTTTAAATTTTGTACCACGAAAAATTAGGACACTAGTGTATTTTTGATCCGATTCAGAAAAAGGTATTACTCCAGCGTACCTTTGATCCTTATCCGGACAAAGAAATAGTTTACTAACTGTTTCCCATTCTGTTTGAAAAAATTCATTACAAAAAAGTAATTTTGTAAATTTAACTCTTTGATTTGTGGTACTACTTGACAATTTTAAAAATTTTGTGCCATAGCACTAGTTGTTATATCGATCTATAAGTTTTCCTGTTGGCTTCTTTTTGCCTTGCCGTGGGGTATAATATTCAGCCTATGAATAAAATAAATAGACAGGTTATTAACACTATATATTAAATTGATGTGGAATGATGAATAACTTACCGAGTATTCAGTTTTGAAATGTCTGATATTCTTTATGATAAAATCTCAAAATCAGTTGGATATAACCTAATATTGACGGACATATAAAGATCTATTACACAATGAATCAAATACTGGCGATGTTTGGAATCCAGTTAATTTGACTGTTTATAATATTCTATAACCAACCGTCCCTTGATTGATTTATTTAAAATAGCCAGGATATCGAATTTGTCACCAGCTTGTTCTTGTGTATTGTAATAAAAATTACTAATTAAAAATCGAAGCTTGGTAAAATGGTGTATCTAATTAAATTTCAAATTCTTATTATCACAACTGTATCTAGTAATCAATAAAATATAATTCGATTATTTTGTAATTTTGTTTTGAAACGTGAATTATTAAATAAAATGAATAGTACTTGTGATCGGTAAATAATGATGAACTTTGTATTGGACTAGCCGTTGAACTTTGTTGTTCTATCCATTGAAGTACTCTGCTGGTCAATGATCTAGTGGCATCTGATTCTGGTAGAGGATTATTGTAAATAGCACAAATAATCACACTATTACATAATTCCGTTTACTACATTTAATTACTAATTTTTACCATTTCTATACGCCACTTTCTGGCAGCTTGTTTAAAGATGCATTTTTCGCCCTTCGGGTAATTTTCGAATATTTCATCAATGAAATCGAGATCCATTACTTCTAGTGTTTTAATTGTACACTCATGAATGTGCGCTAGAAAGATTATCGTTTTCTGAGAAAGTCCCCATGATGACACGAGATTTTTGAATTCATCAATCCGTGCCAGATCATCCTCATTCTGCAGTACATATGGTACGTATTCAATGGTACATTCATTTGTACTAAAAACATTTTCGTGCTGCTGGTCATTCGATGACATTTTGATCGATTTATTGAATCTTCCTTGATTGAAAAATACAAACCCAATTAAAATAGATAAAAGTTCACAACTACTTATAATTTTAAAAATGGCGTAGCACAGGGTTTCCCTTTATACACGAGATTTCTCATATACGTTGTTTGAAACTATTCAATTTTAATGTAAAAAAAACTTAAAATGTAATGATTTTTCTATACTTACTTATTTCAAACGGCGTACTGGTTTTTAGATGAAGTTTAAGGTATTTACACTTTAAATCAGCTTTTATTTGAACAGTTTTTGTGCACATTAAGTGTTAGGACACGTTAAAGATTCGGTTTTTTACACCCTTGTAAAATATTGTTACTTTGGTTTTATCCCGTTTTCACATTAAAACATTAAACTTAAAAATCACAAAAAAATGTAATTAAATTATGTATATATCACTTATTATTTTATACATATATCACTTTAATTCATTAATAATTTTATTTATCACTAAAATCACTTTAATTTAAATCCGAAATTTGAGAAAAAGAAACACTAACAAAAAACGCAAATTATTCCCTTTGCATAATAACTATAGATGATTCAACGAACTCCCATTAACTGATTATAGATATAAACTGGAAATGTAAAAAATTATGAAAGTAACGGTAAAACTTATAACCAAATATTTCACGCATTTGAAACAAAAGATATTTCCTTTTATTTTTACTGTTTTCGCATTAGTTCTGAAAGTTCCATGCACTTAAATTTTAAGTGATTAATATTCATTTAGATTTAATAATATAATATTTTAAGTTAAAGTTTTGATTTTTGAACTAAAATCCAAAATGTTTCACTCGAAATAATATTGCCTTTTGGTAATCCATTTTTCGCACAAAATGAAATAATAAATACGATTCTTTAGGTCAAAGTATAACTTCATTTTATAATAAGATCTTTTTCCTTAGCTTCACAGTATTTTTTTAAAGATTTTTGTTTTTTAAAACAAAATTCCAACTTTTTTCTCAGTGTATAGATTATGATCTCAGCTACCATAAAAACATACATCCAGGGTAGTTACAGGGGGGTTTTTCTAGCACTTTTGTTAAAAAACTGAAAACATTTCACATTAAAATGACTTCAAAAATGTATGGACGGCTAATGACGCCAGGTGTGATTCTGATGTTACTCATGTATATAGAATATGATCTCAGATATCATAAAAACATACACCCAGGGTAGTTACAGGGGGGTTTTTCTAACACTTTTGTTAAAAAAGTGGAAACATTTCACATTAAAATGACTTCAAAAATGTATGGAAGGCTACTGACGCCAAGTGTGAATCTTATGTTGCTCATGTATATAGAACATGATCTCAGCTACCATAAAAACATACACTCAGGGTGGTTACAGGGGGTTTTTCTAACACTTTTGTTAAAAACTGAAAACATTTCACATTAAAATGACATCAAAAATGTATGGAAGGCTACTGACGCCAAGTGTGAATCTTATGTTGCTCATGTATATAGAAAATGATCTCAGCTACCATAAAAACATACACCCAGGGTAGGTACAGGGGGGTTTTTCTAACACTTTTGTTAAAAAACTGGAAACATTTCACATTAAAATGACTTCAAAAATATATGGAAGGCTACTGACGCCAAGTGTGAATCTGATGTTGCTCATGTATATAGAATATGATCTCAGCTACCATAAAAACATACACCCAGGGTAGTTACAGGGGGTTTTTCTAACACTTTTGTTAAAAAACTGAAAACATTTCACATTAAAATGATATCAAAAATGTATGGACAGCTACTGACGCCAGGTGTGAATCTTATGTTGCTCATGTATATAGAACATGATCTCAGCTACCATAAAAACATACACTCAGGGTGGTTACAGGGGGTTTTTCTAACACTTTTGTTAAAAACTGAAAACATTTCACATTAAAATGACATCAAAAATGTATGGAAGGCTACTGACGCCAAGTGTGAATCTTATGTTGCTCATGTATATAGAAAATGATCTCAGCTACCATAAAAACATACACCCAGGGTAGGTACAGGGGGGTTTTTCTAACACTTTTGTTAAAAAACTGGAAACATTTCACATTAAAATGACTTCAAAAATATATGGAAGGCTACTGACGCCAAGTGTGAATCTGATGTTGCTCATGTATATAGAATATGATCTCAGCTACCATAAAAACATACACCCAGGGTAGTTACAGGGGGTTTTTCTAACACTTTTGTTAAAAAACTGAAAACATTTCACATTAAAATGATATCAAAAATGTATGGACAGCTACTGACGCCAGGTGTGATTCTGATGTTGCTCATGTATATAGAACATGATCTCAGCTACCATAAAAACATACACTCAGGGTGGTTACAGGGGGTTTTTCTAACACTTTTGTTAAAAACTGAAAACATTTCACATTAAAATGACATCAAAAATGTATGGAAGGCTACTGACGCCAAGTGTGAATCTTATGTTGCTCATGTATATAGAAAATGATCTCAGCTACCATAAAAACATACACCCAGGGTAGTTACAGGGGGGTTTTTCTAACACTTTTGTTAAAAAACTGAAAACTTTTCACATTAAAATGACTTCAAAAATGTATGGAAGGCTACTGACGCCAAGTGTGAATCTTATGTTGCTCATGTATATAGAACATGATCTCAGCTACCATAAAAACATACACCCAGGGTAGTTACAGGGGGGTTATCGAATTTTCATCATCAATTACAATCGGTGATGTTAATAAACATAACTAAGACCCTCTGATGGAGTGCAGAATTCAGCGCCGACCCACCGTCCATGTCCAATGTACAGGTTGACATGGAGCTTGCAATGTGCAGGTGGTATACTGTAATTGTGTGAGTAGGTGAATAGGTGAATGGGTTAATGATGTGGCGTGAATGCGTGGTATCACAATGGGCCAAACAAATGGCCTAAGTGTCAACCACTGAAACCTAACCTAACCTATACAGCATGGTTTCAAACTGGTTAGTTTAGCTTGATAAGAAAGTGGGTTTCAGGTTAATTTAATTTTGATTTGATAGTGTAACATATTGATTAATTATTATTTCTAATTTAATTTCATGGGGTTACCCACGAAATCCATTATGTCACGATCCTTTTTGACAAAATCCGTTTTTGACATAATCATCTTTTGACAAAATCCTTCCTTTTCAAAATTCATTTATGATGAAATCCATTTTTGACAAAATCCATTTCTGTCAAAATTCATTTTTTCAAAATCCCTTTTGTCAAAATCCATGAAAAAACCATCGAATCCATCGTTTTTGTTATTTTTTACAAGCCCGGGCTTGTACAAAATAACAAAAACGATGGATTCGATGGTTTTTTCGTGGATTTTGACAAAAATTACAAAAACGATGGATGCAAATTTTTTTTTCATGGATTTTTGGATTTTTTTTTCATGGAAATACGAAATTTATTTTATTTGTACGATCATGAGTTTAGTGACATTATACTAGAGGAATGGATTTAGTCAAAATTGGAAAATAACAAAAAAGGGTTTCAACAATCATGGGTTTCAACATCAATAGATTTTGTCAAAAGAGGATTTTTATAAAAAACTACGGATTTTAGCAAAATGGATTTTGGAAAGATGGATAACGGGGGGATCCCAATAAATATCACAAACAGCAAGAATGTGTGATAAAAGCGTTTTAGCGAAGTATAAAACGTTAAATTTATTTAAAATGAAATAAATAATATTCTTCTTTTCAATAATAATGCGTTTTATTTCATAAATCTCCTTGGGGCTTTCATTTATAGCGTGTGGCTTGGGGGCTTTCATTTATTTGTGACACAAAAACCCTTCCTTAAATAAATCACCTTTAAATTCAGTTTGTTTTGAAGTAACCACTTCGGATAAATTTAATTCTAATGAATTCATTAAATTATTGCTAAATTCAAACATAAGATTGGATATTTCAAAAGATTTTTGAGAAAGGTTTTCACAAAAAAAAAATTTATTTAGTAATGAATTAGAAAATTTTAGCGACGCTTTAATTGCAAGAGTTTTAGGAATATTTAATCGAGAAGTGATTGCATGGGCGTACACTTTATATTCTTTATGTTGAGCTTCTAAACGAAAGCTCCACATTTGTTTCACAGGACCACACATTTTGATGGCTGTAGCATAATGGACAAGGAAATGGTGTTTCGGTTTTAAAGAGTCCTTAAATATTTCTTGATATAGTTTGTTAAGAGTTGCAACTAATTTATTAAGTTTTAATAATAAACTGTTATTTAATTCGTCCAATAAAATAATGTCGACTATGTGTAAAAGTGAAAGTAAAAAAGACGAAACATTTTCATTTTTATCAATTAAGTCACCAATTAGTAATGGGAAATAAATTATAAAAGTCATCATTTCCCTTGCACTCATTCTAAGATTTCCACTTTTGTATTGGAGGTGATAAATTACCAATCTCTAGTTCCAAATAATTAAACATTTGTTTGCGATATTATCTTCTTTTCTATAATATAGTAACGAAGTATATGACATATATCATATTTACATACCCCCTCGAAAAGATCGTGCATTATGTCAAACGAAAAATTATCAAGAACATGAAAATTCAGGATATCGTTAAAAATACAATATTCATTTATTCCGCAGATTTTGATTTGCACATAACTGTTATAAAGTTCTTTCAATCTCAAAGAATTTGAATATTCTTACAAATCGGTTTGGGTTTCTAATTTTGGTTTAAAACAATTTCGACAAAATTAATTACTGTTAAAACTAAAATTATATCCCAATATATTATTTAACCCCAAATTATCTCCAAGAATTTGGCTTAAAATAAAATAAACTTGAATCTGGCCATTTGTAGTGGAAAGCTTTATGCCGCTGTCTTGCAAACTTTTCAACTGTTGAATAAGAGGATAAAAAACTTTACTATTACCATGCTCTGATTTATCTTTAGTTTTGAACATTGCAGCTAAAAATGTATTGTCTAATTTTGATAAATGATGAGAGAGTACAGTGGGAAATTGATAATAAACGGCACCAATTGAATGAACGCCCGAATGAGATCCTAGGGGGTTATTGACTTCGAAGTCATCAAAATATAATTAATAAGGAATCACTAGTTTATTTGGAAAGTTAGCCATTCTAGATTTTCATACAGATCCATTTATTATATTTTTATAGATGCCATCCGGAAGTCGATTTAAATTTTCTTGATATTCTAAAGTTTCTTGTAAAATATTTTGAGTTTCAAAATATTTTCGAAATTGAAACGCTAAAGGCATAACTATGCCGCAATCACTAGTAGGTGCAAGTACTGGGGTATGATTTAAAACAATTTCGGCTACTTCGTCATTTATGATAAAACTTATTGGATTTTGAAATAAATCAAGTTCAGTTAGTTTACTGAATAGTTTATACTCTGTCTTTATCTGTTCAAATGGGTTACTTAAATCATTAATTATGATTTATCGTAATCTATTTTTTGCATTTTAAAAACCATTTTTATAAAAACCCTTCGACCAAAATTAAATCGTTCTAGCTAAAAATGTAAAAAAGGGTTGCTAAATGAATTTTCCCGAAATTAGCGCTCAATAAAATCCATTTCTGACATCTGATTCCTCGACATTCCACCAATTTTTATTAAAATTGTGGTATCCAAAAAAAAAATTATAAAGAGATCCGCGTCACACCAGACGACATCAAACTTGTTTGAGGTGGAACAAGCGATGGATATAGCGAATGCTATAAATCAATGTATTACTCCTCACAACCAACATGGTCAAAAATACGCGATAAGTGCTATCTAATGTCAGGTAGCGCAACTAACCTAACATCGTGCAACAATACGCAATATGATGAAAAATGACACCAAATATCCAATAAAAAAAACACAACACGAAGCAGCTTGACGAAATATAATATGTACATACATTGTCGCCCTCGATAGCATATAAGTAGAGCGCTTGCTATGTAATTCGGGGGTCCCGGGTTCGATTCCCGGTGGTGACAAAAAAAAAGTTACGACTGAGCGTTTTTAAAGTGTTATGTGTTACATTGTGCATTGTCTTATATATCTCAAGCCATAGTCATCGGCTTTTCTCCATAAATATTTTTTTAATATTTTAAAATTGAGCAATGAGGGCAACATTATGCAACATGGTATAACATGGCACACATGACGCAATAATGGTGCAATATCTAGCATCATCTCACAACTTAATGCAATATTTTGCAATGCCACGCAATATGGTGCAACTTCCCACAATATAGAGCTCCATAATGCAATAGCATGCAACATGTCTGCATTGCTACAGAAAGTTGCATTCATTGTTGCATGGTTCATCAAGTAAAGAAATAGCAGTTACTATTTCTAATATTTGTGAAAATTTGAAGGACACATGAAGCAATTCAACAGGAAGTGCAAACAACAGCATACCTTTTACCGTACCACCTAAAGCAACTATCGCTCAAACCATAATTTCGACGATCTCTGGACTTCGCATCACATGACTCATTTGTATCTGACTAATATTTTTTTTTTTCAAAATTTGAAATTTCCACACAAGTTTTAAAAAACGATCTGGACCAGTTGTCTTGCAAATTTAATTAAGAATTCATTTGTTTTAACAGATCTTTTTCGTAAACATAATTTTTTTTAATATTGGCAAACAGTTTCTATGAAAGCGACCACTTCCGCACACATGCACAAAACATTGTGCCAAATTCTGGTATCTGGAAATTTATCAAAAGTTAAAGGCAACATGGTACAACATGGCACGCATGACGCAACAATGGTGCAATATCTAGCAACATCCCACAACTAGATGCAATATTTTGCAATGTGACGCAACATGGTGCAACATACCACAAAATAGAGCCACATAACGCAATATCATGCTACATGGTGCAACATTATGCAACAAAGCTATCAGACCTCCTTGTGATCATTTCCTTGAATTCAAATACCCTGCAGCCCCGCCAAAATTTGATCAAAATCGTTCAAGACAAATCAAATGTTAAAAGAAGGCTCCAAGGTTACAGGCGCCCATCGGACAACCCTCTAAATGGGGGGGGGGGGACATAAAAGGACATACAATTTTTGTATTTTAATACAAACGCACCCTTGAATGTTTTTCATCATCATTCATGCTATGAATTTTCCCGTGCCAGTGAGACAACGGACCGGTCGAAGTACCGAAAATATCTCATCCGTAAATGTTTCAGTTCAGAATGAGACAAATCAGTCGATTCCACCCCATTCACAGGAATTGGGAATCTTTCAAACCATATTGTTTACAGTTTTACAATATCAAATTAACTCAACAACTGAAGCCGCTTGATCATTTAAACTTAAAGTGCCGAAACTTCTCCGATTGAACTCTGCTAAAGTTTGAAGAAAATCCTGAATTTCATTGAAAATT
The DNA here is from genome assembly GCA_947310385.1 of Nephrotoma appendiculata. Classification (NCBI taxonomy): domain Eukaryota; kingdom Metazoa; phylum Arthropoda; class Insecta; order Diptera; family Tipulidae; genus Nephrotoma; species Nephrotoma appendiculata. Next base: position 146,198,915 of record OX371223.1, read on the forward strand.
CGTCTTCAGCGACCAAGCTCAATTTTTGGCTTAATGGATTTGTTTAAAAGCAAAATATGCTTGAACAGCATAACACCTACATATGCTTCAAGAAACTCCATTTACTACAACCACAAAAAGTGATCGTGTGGTGTGGATGTCATGCTGGAGATATGATTGGATCACATTTTCTCGTCGAAAATGATCGCCATGTTACGGTCAATGGAGTTATCGGCTATCGTGCCATGTTGGAAGACTACTGTTAGTAAGAATTGGATGGACTTGACATCAGTGATATTTAGTTCCAACAGATGGTGTCACATGCCACACAGCTGGTCAAACAATTGATATATTGAAGGTGAGGTTCGGTAACCGTGTAATCTCGAGAAATGGTCCGACGAATGGCCAGCGCCCTTATGCGATTTAACGACATTTTTTTTATGGGATAACGGTAAGTCTCTGCTTTATTACAACAAGTCGTTAGAAGAGCTCAGGGACAATATCGAACGTGTGATTGCCAGCGTTCCGGTCGATACGTGTGAAAGAGTAGTGGAAAATTAGCTCTAAAGAATCGATCGCATAACATGTGTACTACACCTGGATAAATTACACGCTAATTTCTCTCGCTCTCTATTATTTTGTGTTTTACAGTGAAATTTGTCAAAGCCGGGATCATGCGGGACCGAATAAAATTTCCGCCACTGGGAAGTTTCCGTCTCTCGAAAGTTCTTAGCCAAATTTTCTCTAAATTAAGGTCTAGTTTTAGGTTTCAATGTACATACATAGGCTGCGGGCCAATAGTCGAGTAAATCGTTTACTATGGCAAAAATCGGATTTAGAATAGATTTTTCGATCAGCTTGCCATAGAGTTTTTGAAAAATAAATTAATTTACCGAAAAATTTACTTAAAATTGACTTTTACCTGACTATTGGCCCGCAGCCATAGTACGGATTTTATTTGATACAATTCATATCAAAAAAATTCAGTTACGTATTCAATGGAACAAGAAGCGTCGTTAAAATAAAAATACATATTTAGATTTATACATAAATGTATGTACATTACACACTATAGTATATAAAGGGGTTTCCAATAAGAATGATACAATTTAAAAATTAAAAAAAAAACGCAAAAATTTTTCAGTGAGACCAATTTTTTTTTTATTTGAAAGGTTACATTATGCCATTATGTATGGAAAATAACATCATTTAAATGACCACCACGACTTCTCCTGGGAGGATAATCAAATGGACCAAATCTTGAGATAATTTCATCACCAAATTTTGTTTTCAATAAATCGATTGTAAGGTGGCTGCATGGCAGGTGGCACCCTCTTGTTGAAATCACATATCTTCCAGATTATTCTCAACAACAGCAGGAAATAAAATCATTTAACATTGTTCTGTATCGTTCTACATTGACTGTTACTCTTCGACCATTTTCTTCAAAGAAATATGGAGATGGACCAATCACTCCACCAGCATGAATTGCACACCACACAGTGACTTTATCTGAACGTAATGGTGTCTGAACCGTTTTGTCTGGATTTTAACCAAAAATGAGCTTCATCACTAAATAAAAATTTTCTACAAAAATGTTCATCATTTACAAGCTGTTCAAGAGCAAAATCAGAAAATAAACGACGTTTATGATGGTCTGATGGCTTGAGTTCTTGAACCAGTTGAATTTTGTACGGATGTAAATCCAAATCTTTTCTTAAAATTCTCCATGGTCTTGTTTGAGAACGATTTAATTGTTGAGAAAGACGTGGAACCTATAAATTTGGATTGCTGCTACCAAATCAATATTCTCTTGCGTGCGTGCATTTATTTGTCGTACTGGTACTCTTGTATCGTGTAAAATTTGTCCACAACACGACGAATAGTGAGTCCATTAACTGAATAATGTCGTGCATAAATTCTTCTTAATTTTCTCTATGTATATGATAGCACAAATGAGTACTGATTTTGATAAAACAATTTAACAATTTCTAAACGTTGTTGAAGAGTGTATCTTTCCATGATTAAATGACATAACCTACTGAACACAAATGACATAAAAAATGTCAAAAAATAATACGCAGTGTTACCATTATAATCTTATTAAATTGTATCATTCCTATTGGAAAACCATTTACATACATAAATACATTAATGAAAAATTCAATTCATTTAAATATCAATTTAAAGAAATAGTGCAGATCTAGATAACCGCGTTTACAAAATTATCCTTCGTTGCTTTCGTCAGTTTACTAGTTGCACATTTGGAAATGATGAATAATTTAGACTTCTCGGGCTTCCTCCAGTTGCTTGATTATCGCGGTTTTGTTAGCAGTTAAATATCGGCTTTGTCCGATGATTCAGCACTGTTCGAGCTTTTCCTGTTTCTTCAGATCTTACAGATGAAGAAGCTGAGCGGGACATCAACTCATTCAATATTACGTTATTTTCAAATTGCTAAAAAATCAAACGCATTATTGTTATGATCGCCATATATAGCCTGAATCATATTCTGCAATTCCCCTGTTGGAATAGGATCATCTTCGATTGTTTCAACAAATTCGTCCTAAACAAATCCGCATTTTTTGAAACATTTTGTGATTGGTTCTGGTTTAGTTTGTTTTATTGAATGCACAATAAAGTAAACTGCTTCCAATATATTGGTCTGTTTCGTTTAATCAGGTGCTTTTGGCAGTGTATCCATTGCAGACAACTGTTTTTGAAGAAAAACTTTTCTATAGTTGAATTTTAAATTTTCAATTATACCGGTATCTTAAGGTTGTAGAGAAACTGTAGTAATGGCCGCAAAAAAGATCAATTTTATATTTGAGAAATTTTTGCGTGGATGAAACATTGCATTGACGAGAAACAGCAAAATGTTTCTGTTTTGCTTGATCATTTCGTTGTTAAAACCCCGTAGAAATTGTTCAAAGATCGCAGATATCGTCCACGCTTTTTTATTGAAAAAATGTTCGACCGGTAAAGATCTTTTGTCTATTCTTTTAAATGCACGTGGATTATTCGAATAACTATTAAAACGTACAAAATAATGAAAACTTTAATTTTCGTTCCAAAAAGTTGTTCCGGCTTCCGGGTTTGAGAAGCTTCCGGTATATACAAGTTCAATTTAGAATAAAATTTCATTCTGGGGAAAATAATTCCGTGTAATAAAAGTTCCGGCACATCAATGTTCCGGCTTTGACAAGTTTTGTATTTATATACAAAATTATTATGTCCTTAATGAAAACCCCTTTAAATATATACTAGGTTGTTCACTAAGTTTTATCGTTCGATAAGAGATAGCGCTATTAGGTTCGTCGTTTTATTTTTCCAAAAATGGTACTACTTTTACGAGGGTATATCAAAAAGTCTTGCAATATCATATGAAAAAAAAGAGTGAGTGAGACAACAATATATTTTTCAAACCCATTTTTTGTCGCGATGAAACTTCTAGAAGAACATTTCGATGTAAATTTTACAGTTCGTTTGTTTTTGTCAATTTAGTAACACGTGTTTTGAATTTTTCTTAAAATGAATGAAATTGAATATCGCACCGTTATTAAATTTTTCAGTAATGTCGAGTTCACGTATGCGATCAAAAAATGATTCGCGAATCAAGCCAATCTTTGAGCGTAATTATTTCGCATTATTACTCATAATTTGTAATTTTTTTTTATTATGTTGGATGCTTCCGATCAAAATTTTCCCAAAGTTAAAATTATTTCACCTCGGACGGGGAAATTTGTATATGTTTTCAATGATTTAATTTTCCTTTGATTCGCGAATCATTTTTTGATCGCATACGTGAACTCGACATAAAGATGGATGAAATGCAATTTATATATTCAACTACATATCAAAAGTTTACGGCAAATCTGCACCATCATATGCCACAGTAACAAGGTGGGTAAAATTATTCAAAAGTGGTCGGGAGTCATTAGAAGACGACAACCGCTCGGGTCGGCCAGCAGATGCTATTAGCCATGAAAACGTAATTTTGGCCGAATCTATTGTATTGAAGGACCGGCGTATTTCTGTTCCGCGGTTAGCGTGGAGACTTTCTCTTTCATACGGTACCACATATACTATATTACATGACCACCTTCACATGTCGAAAGTAAGTGCGCGATGGGTTCCGCGTTTGTTGAATGAAGAACAAAAAAAATGCGTATTCAAACTTCAAAGGCGATTTTAGATATGTACAAAGAAGAACCAGAAAATTTCTTGGATACCATAATAACAGGCGATGAAACATGGCTTCATCACTGGGATCCGGAATCCAAACAAGAATCGATGCAATGGATTAAACGTAGTGAACCACCACCAAAGAAATTCAAAACTCAACCGTCTGCTGGTAAGGTTTTGGCAACAATTTTTTGGGATGCTGAAGGAATTTTGATAATCGATTATATGCTACCGAAAACCACAATCACAGGCATATATTACGCAGAGGTTTTGCGAAAATTGAAAAAAGCGATCCGGGAAAAACGGCCAAGGAAAGTTAGGAAAAAAATCTTGTTTCTTCACGACAATGCACCAGTGCACAATGCTAATATTGCTCAAGCTGCATTAAAGGACTGCGGCTTCGTGGAAATTCCGCATCCACCGTACAGTCCAGGCTTGGCACCCAGTGACTACTTTCTGTTTCCCAATTTGAAAAAAACACTAAGGGGCCGGAAATTTTCCAGTGACTATGAAGTACAGTCTGTTGTAAATGAATATTTTATGGAGCAAAAGAAATCTTTTTTTTAGAGGGTTTAGGCAAGTTAATTGATCGATGTGACAAATGTATAAACCTTAAAGGAGATTATGTCGAAAAATAAAAATATTGCTGTCTCACTCACTCTTTTTTTTCATATGATATTGCAAGACTTTTTGATTTGCCCTCGTATATGATCACGTTTTTTTGACAATTCAAAAAATTGAATATCGTGCAGTGATAAAATTCTACTGTTCTAATTGAAGGTTGGGCTGTCCTTATAAACTCCTAACATTCGTTCATGGATTTGTTCTGGTGCTACCTTCAATTAGAACAGTAAAATTTTATAACTGCATGATATTAAATTTTTAAATTATTATCGTGACGTCGTTAAAGCGACATTTTAAATATTAATTTCTTATATTCCCTGCACATGGACTAGCACTAATATTTCCTCGTGAGCACTATTTAACACAAATTGGATTTTAATGATTGTAGATTGTAGAAGTACACCGCAAAACTACAAGAAAAGCGTTCAGTGAGTTTTTCGTCATTTGGAAAATAAAAATGTAGTGCGTTCATTGTAATCAAGGTCCATGAATGAGAATATTAAGGTTCAAGTGCTAATTATTTAGGAAGAACAAACACTCAAAGTGGAAGACATTTTTCGATTACAAATATCTCTCCTGGCTATACCACAACAAGATTAAATACGGAAAATTGTACACCAATCTAAATTACTTGGTACATATTAACATCCTGCGGCTTTCATTAATTCTGTTGTTATTGCTATACAAATATATCAGATTAAGAATAAATGAAATAAATATTGTACTTTAGTACATAAGGATATACTTACTCATTTCGTATATATAAGGATAAAGTAGGAAAAAGCTTGAATATTAAGGCGATTATAAATTCCATCGTTATGGCGTTTTTTGAATTTAAAAATATGCGGTACAAAAGTTACATTTATCTAAATGTGTACGTTTCATAATCTTATTATAAATTTAGAGACGGGATTTCAAAATCATCGTCTTAACTTATTTGTATACATCACTATAGTTGTAAACAAGAAACCATCGAAACGTGCTTATATCTATATAATATATTTAGCGTAGAAGTATCCTTGTTCAAATTAAAAACTTACGCATCCCCAAACCAATTTACCAACGAAACAAAATTTATTTTCAGCAAAGAGTCCAGAATCAATTTTTATCGAGTTTATTACGTTATTTTTTTTTCTATATAAATAAGTACAACAACAAGTACACCCTTAGGTACTAAAATGGGAAAATCGAAGAAAAATCTAAATAAATTAACATAAAGCGGAGCAAGTAAATTGGTAAGAAGTAAAAATCAGTAAAAAAAACTTCAATGATCTCATCACGTAAAAATTAAGTAATTATGTTGTTTCTTTTAACGGTATTTTGTAATTAATTTCTTCGAAATTTTGTTGTTGTGCTTTTTTATAATTAAATTAAATTGTATTTTAATGAAAATTTGTGGAAAGAACAATTTTTTTAGTTTTGAGGAGGGGTGATTTAAAGGAGCAGAGTGTATATGTAGATATAACATGTTTTATAAAATTCCTTTCTCGTGATAAATTGTGTAATGTAATATTTTAGAAATTCAATCATTTTCAGATAACACTGCTATGGGATCCTCAATCACATCCCGATCACGTTAACGTTCAAGTTTGACGAAAATCGACCTGGGGTGGGATGTTGTAACATCACTTTTTTCGATACTATCGAAATTTACATCTCTTTCATCACGAATAAAATTTAAGGTTTTTTCATTTATCAATCGCATTGTTTCTATTGCGATCTCTATTTATTCGAACGAAACATTATGTCGCTTTACTCGTATTCCATCACCTACGTTTTTTATGAGTGATACTTTATCGAAAAACAAAAAAGACATAAATATACAATTTATTCTAGTGGCGTGCGATCGCAATATAGAAAGCAAAATTGAAAAGCGAAATAGCAAGCAATTTTATTTTAGGAAAAAGAGATATAATGTTCGATAAATATCGAAAAAAGTGATGTTACAACATGCCACCCCTGGTTATAAACCAGTTCGGTAGCTGAAATCTTACCTGTGGCCCTATTCTGGCTTTCCCTGGGAATAGGGAATTGGGAAAAATAGTTTCATAGTATTTTTGCCTAAATTGTATTTTTCTGGCCTACTGAGGGAACATGTTTGGTGCTAATATTTTCGAAACAAAGTTAATTGGGAAAATATTTTTCCCTATAAAAATTTTGTGGAACAAAAGTTTCCCAATTCACTTGGTTTTGAAAATGTTTGCACTAAACTTATTTTTTCAGTAGACCAGAAAAATACAACTTAGACAAAAATACTATGAAAATATTTTTCCCAATTCCCTATTCCCAGGGAAAGCCAGAATAGGGCCACTGATATGTATTTTCTGAAGTTCAATATTGGTTTAGTTTCATAACAATATGAAATTCCAAAAATAATGTAACTTAAAACTAATTGTTCATAATTGGCATGTATTGACGAAATGGGCGCCTTCCACGAAACCCGACTAATTGGTCATCGACGGTCACATTCTCACCTGGGTTGTATAAGTTCGGCAATATTTCCACCCATTTATCCCACAACTCTCGAATCGGGGCCATTTTATCCGTGATTCTGCGAGTACCTCGTGTGCTGCAATCATCAAACCTTATTACTCTTGAAATGACTTTGAATCGTTTCAACGACATAGTGGCCCGAAAAACATGACGACCTATGTGCTCATGCCATAAATTTTGCCATTAAACATATTTTACATGCCTTTTGTGATTAGTAGTTGAAAGGCTGACAGTTCATTCGAAATACGTGTAATTGCATATTAGTAATTCGTGTGTTCGTATCACCTTACAAAGTATATCGTTTTCCAAATTGCAGGTTATACAAATTTATATTATAAATACCACTTACCTTTCTTTATATAATATAAGTATGTTTCGTTTTCGAAATTACTTGCTTAGTTTATCAAGCTAAAACTATACACAATCAAAACCGAACTCTGTAAGCATTTTTGTTGTCTATAAAGATGTGATATGTGATTTGCGTATTTCAAATATCACGCCCACCCACATTCACCCATACCCACCTAACCGCCCTTAAACCCAGCCCAACGGACCTCAATCCACCGTAACTCAACCGACCATAATCAATCGCAAACCACCACACCTAAAAATTACTACCACCCCCCACCCACTATCCAACCCCTAAAACTTATCTCACCCGCACAACCCTATACCACACTATCCATATCAACTCCACCTCCATCCTCTCTCCCACGCACACATCACACAAACCCTCATCCATCAAATCGTAATTCCCACACCAAACCCAAAACACCTCATCCCATCTGCCCCCTCCACCCCCCATAGCACTACTCCTACCACCCCCATAACCACATTACCCATATAACACGGGTTATATTTTTATTCCACATTCACATGCTCTATAAAATCAAAATAGTATGGAAAATAAAAAAAAATTCTTTCAATTTTAAGGAGGGGGGGTTAACAAAACCCTTCGTATCTCCGAACACCCTGAACACATAAATCCAAATCAATAGGGCACATTCCCATGAATTGCTTGAACTTTTAGTGAAAAAATTAAGTTGATATCTCTATCCGTTCTCAAGTTATGGTAGACACAGACGGACAGACGGCAAACCGAAACCATATCCCTTTTGTGTTTTACTAACATAATTGTGCGGGTAGGGCAAAAGTACCATGTCAAAAATTTATTTTTGTACGTGTTTTCAACCAACTTACACATTTGTGAATTTCTTTTTAACTTATTTTCGTCCGAAAAAACACTATATCTTTACACACAATTGTATTGGTTTTACTTCAAATCAATCGAAATTTTTAATCAAAAACGCCATTACATACTATGGTTTTTTACTCACACATTTGTGTGGGTTGGAGTAAAATTGAGCCAATTTTTTTGTTTTCTTGGTTGAAAAAGGGATATAGCATTTTTTTTAACAAAAATGCTTAAAAAACCGGACGACTAATTTATTCCAAACAAATAACTTCGCAAAGGAGAAAATTACAAAATCGCAGAGTATAGTTTTCGACACGGACATACTATACATAAAATCGTCGAAAAGTCAAGGAATAAAACAAAATATAAATAACACAAATATTATTCTGTGATTTCCCTAAATATATGAAATATGTTTTTAAAGAATATAATATAATTATATTAATACAAGTAACAACTAAAAATTTATAAATTACCATGGGTCATTTAGGACCACGAGGATACTTAGTGTTCTTTTTTTTATACCAGTGTAACGGTACATCGCAGATTATTAAATTTTTGTATAATGCGTATTTATATTAAAACAAACCAAGTCACTAAGTCACAAGTTAGAGACTTTTATATTTATCCGAATATTTAAAAATATAAGTTCATTTGGGTCAAAATGGACCCGAAGGACGGAAGGAGGTTAAGAGGTTTTCGTTGGCTATTTCACAATAAAAACTTAATTTAGAATGCAGCTCGAAAAATTTAGCCCCTTTGGGACCGGTGTGACGAATTTAACAAAATCGGTTATTTTAAAATTTACGCTAGGGTTTATTCAATATTTTAACAGTATAATTCAACAATAAAGTTGAACAGAAATAATTGCAAATCGCATTATAAAATAGTTAAATGTAAACTCATTCAATTTTTGATGTGTAAACATCTTTACTCGCGCATACCATAAATTTTTGTATTAGAGTAAACTTGTAAATGAAACGAACGGAAATGACGTACCTACCTACTTCGTTTGAAGAAAAAGCAACAAACTTAATAAAAACAATTTTGTACTATACATGGCCTGCTTGTATGTATATATGTATAATAGCAGGGAAAACAAAAAACCTAATTTAAAAAGTGAAATCGAAACCATCGACATTTCCATCGATCAGAAAAATCAAAAAAAAAAAAATTACGATACGAAATTCGAATTACGATTACGAAATTACATACTCTTACGATTAAAAACACAGTCAACAACTTGTGTATGTAGCTTTATCTCGAGTAACGAGTTTCTAGGAGCAGTTTATCACGTCGGCTATCAATGATCATGTCTTCTACTTAATGTGGTTATATAGACGTCTCGTTTTTAACATTGATCTGCCAGAGTCTCAGATCACAGTCACGCAGAGATGCTCAATTCATTTGCTTTCCGAGACCTGACTGCGCAATGACGAGCATGTTAATTATCCTACGTTTGAATGCTGCGTTTAGTACAAGAGAGATGGTCAGCGGGCTGCCGGAGTAGCAATTTCGTCAAAAGATCCATAAAATGAGTATAGTGGACACAACTAATTTGCCGTACGAACTTCCAATGGTCATAGGTCGACCTTACTTTCTCAAAACCAATATTGATGAAACAGTTGGACTGGCGAATGAAACTATGGGCTGTCTGAGGTATATCGAATGCAGCCATTCTGACAACGAGAACGATAAAAACGTCAACAGTAAAAAATGTCAAAAAACTCTGGATGGATTTGGTACAAATTCACAAGTTGGCAAGAATTTCAGGCGGCTTAAAGCTGGATGGGCACAGAAAACATGTTATCGATGAACATGTCTTCTACTATTGATTGATTGATTCTGAATGTACGGCCAAGTTCTTACACAGGAGTTCCCGGGTGACGCCGGGCCCACCGTACACTCTTTTTTACACATAACAAAACCGAAGGATTGGATAGGTAAGTTAAGTGGGACAGAATCGGCCCGGTTACAGACACCTAGGTATAGCCGATAGTTAGTAACACAAAGACAGCACAAAACTAATCTACTTGGGGAAGGATAAAGGTTTAATAGGTTAAATGGATAATGATGGTGTTGGTCATCAATAATTGCTTCTGGAAATAACCTGAAATTGAATACTATATTAATAATTTTCGACTTCCTAAACATAATTTATTGATTGAATCGGCCCGATTACATACACCTAGATAAAGACGATAGTTACACAAAGATAATACAACTTATAACTACGCAATGAGCAATTAATTTATACCACATGCGAACATTCAATCGCCAGCGAGAAACTCAGAATGAACAAGTTCAAAACCGCAAACCCCCAAGACACCCTCCCAAAACAGGCTAAGTTTTAAGAAAATCTTCATCAAAAACACAAACCATCCAACCGCAAAGACGATAGCAAGAACGCTCTAAGCGCGTCTCGAAAATCCACTTCTCCGGCCCCATCCACTCCGCACTCCCCGCCGACGACATTCAATATTCACTTATTATAGGACTAATATCATTAATGTAAACTAAGCTAATTAGAAGTAGAATTCCATGATCCTATAGTAATATATCTGATAATGTACCTGAAATTGATATACCTAGAAAATAATTTTAGAAATTAGAATAGTGAATAAATGATATTTAAAACGTCAATCCAAAATAAAGTGCTTTCGTTGAAAAAACGGTCAATTAGACTCAATATTCACCTAAAAATAATGCTATATCTCGATATACTATACCGCTTTATTAAACCATCTACCTGAGCAACTGAAATTGGAATACGCCACATACCGCTTAATATTAACCCTCGCTAAATGGACATGAATTACTACTGCCATAAAAATTGGACCTCCGCTATATAACGGAAAAGATTTCTACCATAAAGATTGGATTAATACTTCTATATTCTATAACACTAAAAACCAACAGGCACATATAGTATTTGTGGAACTAAACGAAAACAAGCCAGCTGCAAAAACATAAATATTGGAATATCATATTTAAGGTTTGAAGCCGTACTGTATTTCCATGGAAGTCATTCGCTCTTTTTCTTGGTTTTCTAAAAATTTAACGAAAAGTTAAAAAAAAGAAAAAAAATATCGGGTTTAAAGTGGTACACTTTAAATATTGTAGCAGATTTGTAGTCAATGCCACAAATCCGCTACAACACCCAAAATGTGTTGTGAGTAAAACAAGATCAGCCTCCTCCTCACTATGCTTTGAGGCCTGGAATGCTCGTAGACTCAGCAGTCTGCAAAAACGTAACAATATTGACATCAATCTAAATCAATGGAATATTAACTTTTGTGGTAAATAAGAAACAAACATGGTCAAAAGCTCCAGCGCCACCAAGCACTAAATTTGTCAATGGTAGAACGCTATCCTAAGTCACGCTATATTGTTCTATTGGTGGACTTAAATGCACACCTTAGTTCAGAAGAGATCCACAAAAATTACTTGTTAGTATTAACCTATATCATAAGATATCATGGAGCATTCAATACAGAACATATATTCGCAAAATCCCGCAGGCCTATTACTCATTAAAAACCGCCAAAGAGCGATATAACAGTGCAGAATCTGGGCAGAAATCGAAAGATTGTCTATATATTGTTCCGAAATCTTTGATGCTATAAACAAAATGAACGGATGCGAGAAACTATTCATATATAAAACAATATCGGCGAGATACTAGTCAGAATAGGTGGCGGTACATTCCAATCTCTATTGGTTTGATATCTTAAAACTAACAGAGGTGCAATCACCAGCCATAGCAGAGGAAGACGACATTTTCCATTGGGGCTGCCTGTAACATAAAAATATAAAAAATATACGTGTTAAAAATAATAGAAATAAAAATATATTAAAAGGAAACTTCTCTGAATTGCGCTTCCTTTTGCATACATATACATATCCAGATATCGAAAAATTAAAACGAAATATACTTCGCATAGAAATATATCCCGTTATAAATATTTCAACACGGTCTATGTATATAAAACATTTCTTCCGCTGGGCACCACACTTTAATTACACGTTAATAGCACTTCTCTAATATTAAAAGTAAATAAACAAACAAATTTGTATTATAAACCACTTTTATTTATTTTAGCACATTTTTACATTAAACTGAATGTTAATACTAATTCTCTAATTCACCGACTGTACATAGGTACGTCTTCATGTATAAATAATACACATCCAATTCACTAATCACTTTCATTATTTATTATTATATTATAATTTTATTTATTGTTTATTATGTATTAATACAAAAACTACACAACATATATTTAATTTTTTTTATTATTTTTTGTTTAACACGAAGAAAGACAAAACACGTCTTTCTTCTTCGACGATCAATCGCCGACCGATGAACATGTCTTCTACCATGGACGTAAAAATGGGTTCTCAATGGGTCTTCTTCAAAATGAGCTATCGCGCCTCACTACAAATCCGCTAAGTATAGCTCAGGTTGTAATGTCGAATTTTTGTACGAGATAATAGAGATAGATAGACGACGAGGCTGTTAATATTACTAATTTTAAATGCTGCGTTCAGTTTAAGAGAGATGGTCCGTGGATTGCCGGAGTAGCAATATATAAAAATACAAGTAGAACTTATACAGTCACCTCGCATAAGGAAATCATCGTTGCACAAACAACTGGTATGAGCGTAACAACACAACCCATTGATGATAATCACACGGCTGAACTTCAGCTGCTCAATGGGAATAAGATGCTTTCTACTTAATAAACACATTTTAATTAATCACTTGTTTTTTGTTTCGCAGAATATTTTTCAAAAAGTTTAAAAAATCACTCGATCGATTTCGACTTGTTAGGTCATCATCAGGAGTATCTACTGATTTGTATTAGTAAAAATTTTGTTATATAGTAGAAAAAGGCAAAATATAAATAAAAGAAGGAGGGACAAAAAATAATAAGCAATAAAAATTAATCTACGGATCGCGCAGGTAGGCGATGAGTCAGAGGTTGAGTATACCTTGAATTTTGTTACTCAACCTATGACTTATCGCCTACCTGCGCGATCCGTAGATTAATTTTTATTGCTTATTATTTTTTGTCCCTCCTTCTTTTATTTATATTTTGCTTTTTTCTACTATATAACAAAATTTTTACTAATACAAATCAGTAGATACTCCTGATGATGACCTAACAAGTCGAAATCGATCGAGTGATTTTTTAAACTTTTTGAAAAATATTCTGCGAAACAAAAAACAAGTGATTAATTAAAATGTGTTTATTAAGGATAAGTGTGTTTCGCCAAGTGCCTACGGCAAATAGCGTAAAAAGTAAGATGCTTTCTGTCATTGTATTCACCTCGCCGAATAAATCTGTCGAAGACATAATGAAGTTCATACATTTCGTCCTTGCTCCACATTCTAAAAGAATTTCAAAAATTCTCCAAGGAGACTATCATCTTTTCCTGATGATTATGAGCGGGGATTTCAATATTAATTTTGCTGTTCCTCAAACTGAACCATTTACAAACTTCCTGCGGGACGAATTCGATTTGCACATAAATTCAGATCGAAATATATCTACTACGAGATATGGGACCACAATTGTGCAGTTTTTCAATGACAATTAGAAAAGTTAGAGTTGACAGTATATGTATCTTATTTTAGCTCCCATAATCCAATTGCGTCGATTATACCGAAAGAGTAATAAACCAATTTAGCGATAATAAACAAATGAAAAACTCTGATTAGTAAAATTGCATTCCTTCTTCCTTCAAAGTAAACTGTACACACGCATTATACACACGCCATGTTTACACATCTCCTTGAGAGTACTAATGGACTCACTCGTTTTTTGTGTTGCTCAATATGTTTTACGGGCCCGATTATAGATATTTCTATTCATTTGCATTACATAAATTAAATAGTTTAAATAACAGGCTTTCAAAGTATCATTAACTGATTCAGCGCTAGTGAGATGCAATATGAATTAACAAGCTTTCAATGGGAAATCTTCACACAAAACATTGAATGAGTTAAGATTTCCCATTGAAAGCTTCCTAATTCATAGCGTATCCCACTAGCTCTAAATCTTACCAAGATATTTTTGAAAACCTGTTAGTAAGGCTATCTAATGTATATAATGAAACCGCGTGGACATCTCTAGGATCGGCTTCGTATATCAAATTACGCAACGGTTCCAACCCAAAAAATTGAATGAGGTTACTTTAAACTATTTTAATGCGATTTTTAATCAATATTTTAACACTGTTAAAATATTGAATGCTCACTCGCGTAAATTTTAAAATAACAAAATTATTATTAAGTTCCTCACACCTCACACCTCGTGGGAAAAAGCTTTCGAGAACATGATGTCGTACGGCTAGTGTTGATAAGCTTCAAGCGTTTCGCACCTTGGGTCAACCAGGACTAACTGACTCCATTTATAATTAAATCATACCAATCGCAAACTTTGTTGGTTTTTGATGATTGGGTGTTCCAGGACCTCCATCGTAGTTTTAGCAAATTAGTTTTTTCTTTGTGATTAACAACTTTCAACTGGGCTACTCCACCAAGTGTTTTGAGCGTTTTTCAAAAGCTCATTTTTATTTTTTTGCTTCGGCAATTTACATAAACCACGTTTTAACTCACCCCGCAGGCTTTCTATTGCGTTTAGATCGGGAGATTGAGGTGCTCATTTCATTATATTAATTTTATTTGCAGCCATCCAGTCTTTTACTATCTACGCCGTGTGCTTCGGATCATTCTGCTTCGTTCATGTTGTTTTACTTGATCTCACAAGTAGCCAGAACTGCTGCAAACACTCTCTGGTGCTCGAAAATTGGTTCTTATTGTTGGCTTGCATTCGCAGATATAACGAAATGGATGCAACTCTCTGAAGTTTATGATAGTGTCAGCGAAAATTTGTTACTGATGGTGTCGTTGCTTTTGTTGCTGTGGTACATCCCTGATGTTTTTGAGCAGTATGATATTAGATGATATGATTATTAGATGATATGATATGATTTGAAAGTTCTGGCTGTTGTAGTTTTGATGTCAAGGTCAACCTATACCTGATCTGGTAGTTTTGATTGTTTTTCATATATTGCTTTACAAAAATTGATCCAAATGCGCCTCGCCACACTTTAATTCTTGCGTCGTGATTCTCTGATTTCAAAAAATCAATCGACGTTCACATTTGATTTCTTTGCGCATTTCTTTTTTTATGAAAGTGCGTAAAATGCGTAAAATTATGTTTTTTGATTTATTTCGTATAGTAAAAAATATTTATTATTTGCTGCGAAAATTGCTTCCTTGGTTGAAAAAAATATATTTTTTTTCACTTGAAGCAAACATTAAACTAAAATTAACCCAAAAACGACAAATAAACAAGGTGTCTTTGAAATATTTATCTTTGTAGTAGTGCGAGAATCAGTTGAATCAAAAAAAATATTGACGAAAAAAGATTAGTTTGTGGGTGAAGGGGAAATAAATGAAGAAAGAATCACGCTGAAAGAATTAAAGTGTGGAACCGCGGAATGTCTCTAACATTTTCATAATGGTCTTAACTCTGTAACCTTGATATAAAAACTATCTATTATTGTAGATGGCACCTCTTGAATCCCACTTTGCTAAATTATCTGAATGGGGTTGAGCCAACCTCATCCCTTATATAAACTTAATATTATACTTTCTATTCCTTGTCAGGCAGGAAACAGCCAAAATCATCCCATAATTTATCTCTTTTAAATGCGGCGGAAAAAGGCAATTGTTTAGTTGACCTTGAATGTGTCAGAGCATTATTGACAAAACTGGCCATTGTTCGTGCGTTGTTCATAGCTTCTAGTTTTGATGGTTTTATTGCAACTTGTCGCGCAATACGATCATTCTACCAAGGGTTCAACCGCTCTCGAGCAAATTCTTTGTTCAACGTGACGGCTGCTTCATGGTAAGCTACGACGGGATGCTCTTGACATT
This sequence comes from Nephrotoma appendiculata, assembly GCA_947310385.1. Classification (NCBI taxonomy): domain Eukaryota; kingdom Metazoa; phylum Arthropoda; class Insecta; order Diptera; family Tipulidae; genus Nephrotoma; species Nephrotoma appendiculata. Next base: position 146,215,342 of record OX371223.1, read on the forward strand.
CACATTCGATTAAAAACTCGTTGTTGGGTAAATGTTTGGCATCCATCTTTAGCAAAAACAATAACTTACCTATATCTAAAACTAGCTTAACTAAACTAATATTACGTTAAATCAAAACCAACAAAACCACGGTTTTTATGACCCCCGCCATGAAATGACAGTACAATTTCCACTATTTGGGTGAAACAAGGAAAGGGAAAGGGAACTGAGAACCGATAAGAAAAATATGAAATGTCAACCCAAACCAGCGATGGCATTCGTAACTCCCTATATAACGTGGAACCATTTCATGTTTCATTAAATTTCCCAGTTGTCTGAGATAATCCTCTAACCCTCTTTTCTTACAGTACAGAATGATCAATTCTACCATAGAAGACGACCTGACTGTGTTGGTGGTAGGCCGAATTGCTCATTCTACTGGGAACATCAAAACGTCCGCTGTTGTTACGAATTTCCATGACATTACGATGCAAACTCATCTTGCTTACGATCAACTCTTATTCTACGCAACCAGATGCATTGTACCCTAAAATACGATAACACTTAGCTATGGAGCTATTAATTGAAAATTCAATTCATTTATTGGCAAATATGACCAAATTTAACCCCCTGTAATTTCTTACCACAAGTTAAAATGTGAAACGGAGGAATATACTAAAATCATATCGGCAATCTTACTCTTCCTGAACGGCATACGGTACAATGTTTTGAATTTTCTGAGAATGTGCAGTCCTTTATAATCCTTTATACTTTCATACCACCCGGCAAAATTATCCGACAGGAAATAGATATTCACATTATGCCAGGGGTCGAACACATCACTCACCATTGAGACTACGTGATTGTAAAATTGTTGGTCATACGTGTATGAAAACAGTGCCACAAATTAAGTAATTTATTTTTTGGGAATTTTTTTTTGTATTGTAGCACTTCATACTAACAATTACTGAATTTAAAATATTTTAGGAAAGGGTTGGATATCACTCTGTAATACATATAATTTGAAAGTTTGTGAGGAAAACCTCAAAAAATATATTTACTCACTACGTAATTGCAGCAATTTTCGTTACTGTTTTAATATAAAATTTCGATGAGCCAGCCAAATATTTGTAATTATAACTTTTTATTACAAAACATAAGGAGTCTTCGTAAAAACTTCGATAATTTTTTTGGCTAATATTAACTCGATAATTAAGAATTTGGATATAATTTTTTTAGCTGAGACTTGGATTTCGAGTTCGGAAATCAATAATTATAATTTATCTGATTTTACGTTTTTTGCTAATTGTCATGATTTGTATAGAACGTACAAATCGATTGATTTGTACGATCAATACAAATCATGACAACAAACCCTAGTGTTACTAGGGTAAGTTCAAATACGTGTATTGATAACGTCTTTTCTGAAACATTTCATTTCAGATTCTCTCTTAAGGTTAAAAGTTTAGATCTACATGTGACTGACCTTAACACTATTATGCTAGCATTAAAACCACACAGTCCAATTAAGAATATCCCGCGATATGAAACTCGATGGCAAACAAGAATTGATTTTAGAAATTTATCAGAAACTTTGATGTTTTGTGACTGGACTTCGGTATTCTCTACTAAAAATCCAAATTTGGCGTATTCGATTTTTATTAATAAACTTAACGTTGAATCGAATAATATTACAGTGATCACAAAACTCCCAAGGCGCGATTTCAAATTTAAACCATGGATGACAAATTCATTACTGAATTTGATTAATTATAAAAACAGTTTAGCCAAAAAAAAGAGAGAAAGAATCTAAATAATGCGGCGCTAAACACAAAATATCAAAGCGTAAATGCCAAACTAAAGTATTTAATTCCACAAAGCAAAGAACGGTTTTTTAAAAGTTAGTTTTGTTCCGCTGTAGACTTAAAATCTAAATGGAAGGTTGTTAATGGCATTTTGAACAATATACCAGGCAATAACGCAATTCCATCAATTGATGTTGGTGATTGTTCAGATACTGCAAAGATAAACGTCATAAATTAGTATTAGTTGTAAATTTATTAAATAAGATTTTAAATATTCATCTTTAATGTATACGAATAAAATTATTCCTTATATGTATTTTAAATTTTGGTCCTAGATGTACCTCGAATTTTGTATAAAATTATTATTATTGTAACACTCATAACAAAATTACTATCATGTCAAACTGACATCCAAATGTCAATTAGTGGACGAACTCCTGTGTATTATTTTAGTTCAGTGTATGATTGAATACCGAAATTTAAGCTGTGTTGCTTTCAAAAAATTACAACAACAATTGCATTGTATTAAAGCCGATTGTCTTGAATGTTAAGAAAAACATTTTTAGGATTAGGGGAAATAAAATCATTTTATGGTTATGGTGTTTACCGCAAGGCGTTATTTTTTCTATTTTCCTCGAAAAATTTATCTTGTAGTAAAATTTGGCATTTGTTATTTGATAGCAAAATACCGAATTTAATTTGTTCTATTTCATAAAATAAATATTAATAAAATGAACCAACACAGAAAAATTAAAACGCATTAAAAAATTAAAGACAAAAGTTGTTGCTTTCACATTTCAATAAAATCAATGCTATACCTGTATTTGAACTCTTTCACTAAATGACATTTTTTGGATTCGTCATTACACTAATAAATACGAGTAAGAATTTTTGACGCTCTCTCTTATTATTCCAATTTTCATCAAGTTAACATAAGTTTAAATAAATAGCAAACTATAAAATAAAACTGTGTTTAAAGTTTATACTTCACTAAAAAACCTTAACAACTTAATTGAGTAATAAACGCACATACCTACTTGGGAAATAAGTACAGCCTTTGAACTTCAATCAGGGAGCGTTCAACCATTGTGGCAGTACCCCGACAGTGATAACAGAATTGAAACTGACCCGTCTAAAATTGTCAATATTTTTATTGAATTTTTTATCAACGCACCTTACGACAATTTGGTTGCGAATGAAGAAAACGTTTACATTGATGATACTATTAGAAATACCTCAATTCACTCAAATTTTAACAGCACTAGTTTTTTCTTTTTCCCTGTTTTTGAAAATTCAATATTCATGATCGTGAGTGGTCTAAAAATTAGTGCTACTTACGGTATTGACGAAGTATCCCATATACTAATCAAAAAAATAATTGAGAGCGTAATTCAAGTTTTGACTTTTATTTTTAATAATTGTTTAGCAAAAGGGGTTTTACGTGAAAAATTTAAAATTGGGATCGTAAAACTACTATTTAAAAAAGGTTCCCACAATTCGGAGTTTCATATTGATAACTATAAATTTATACGCTGCGACTCGGATAGTCGACATACAGGAGGAGTTGCTATTTACATTCATGAAAACATAAAGTTCAAAATAATTTCCAACTGTGAGAAGGGTCGCACTTGGTTTTTTGCAATACAAATCATAAAAGGATATCATACGACTGGGATAAATGTAGTAGTATACAGATCATTTCAAACAAAACGAGAGCAGTTTTCTTAGATAAATTTGACGAATGGATGGAAAATATCATAAACCATAACAAAAATAATTTCAGATTCGGTGATTTCCATATTGATGTCAAATCCAATGAATATTACAGTGTAAAATTAAATCAATTGATAAGTGGTCATACTAATGCAGGTGGTTAAAGAATATAGTAGAGTTAGAGCAACCAGCGAGAGTTTAATAGATTTAATGATAACTAATTCAAAAAATGTGCAATGTGAAGTAATTAAAGAGCAACAAATTAGTGACCATTGTTATGTTAAGCATTAATTTAAATTGTGGGAAGATAAAAGCAACAAGAAATTGTGACCCTACTGTGTGATTGACATCCATCCTCCAGTGTGATTGACATCCATAACAATATTCCAAAAGTAAAAAATTTTAATGAATCGAATGCGTATCCTTACACATGAGATTTAAAATTGTAATTTTTTAATGGGCCTTAAAATTCATTCTAAGTATTTTCTAAGCATTTAACATGAACTTCATTGACGTTGGTAGACTGTCTAAGCACAAACGAGTGTTCCTAGTAAACTATATTATTTTCTAATGGGTCTGACAGGGTGTCCCATGAGATTGATTCGCTAGAAAAAAAATTTAATTTTTTTCGGGTTTTTCCGGAAGTTTCCGAGTTTCTCCTGGAAATTGGGAACACAGCAAAAACAGATTGAGCCAAATCAATACCATTCTCAGCTGATGCGTTTGAAAAAAAAAATCAATTTTCATTGGGTTTTTCGGGATGTTTTCTAGTTTTCCACTCAGATTTTCAAATGTTTCTCTTCTAAAAGACCATCTGTATCGGATACGTGAAAATCCCGTACAAAAGATAATTTTTCGACTTTCCAAGTTTTCCAACTTTTATGGTGGATTTTCCCAAAATTTTCTTTCGTGAGAACCATCTCCTGGTAATTGCGAATACAACAAAAAAAAATTGAGCCAAATCGGTTAAGGCGTTCTCAACTGATGCGCAGGAAAAAAAATAAATTGTTTCCGAGTTTTTCCGGAAGTTTCTGAATTCTAATTCGGTCAGACCCATTAGAAAATCATATAATTTACTAGGAACACTCGTTTTATTTATATAGTCTACTAATGTCACTGAAGTTCATGCTAAATGCTTAGAAAATACTTAAAATGACTTTGGAATGTTCCTCAAGCTAATTAAAAAATCACATCTCGTCTACATTACGCAATTTAAATTCGCCTGAATGTTTACTTTCACCAATACTATTACAATAAGTTTTTGTTGTTGTATTTTTTGGATTAGTTTGGATAAACTTCACTATCATCCGTTTCGCCAACTTGTCTTCCCCGTGTCTTCGTTTAATTGGTTCCACAATTGTGTTCACCTGCCTCTCATGTTCCTTTTTGCCAAGAGCTGGATTCCGTTTCGTATGTTTTTCGATGTGGTGCCCAATAATATTCAAATTTATTTGCTCGTCCAAAATTGTAATTTTATTTTCAAAATGTGTCATCTCGTCCCATGGTATATTAAGTTGATGATATTCTCCCGTCTCCTGTTCATTGATCTCGATCGCCCATATACTAATGTCTTTAGCCTTCTGTGTTAGTTTCTTAATGTCGGACCACATTTTGATCCCTGGTTTAATTTGCTTCATACAATTGACCCAATATTTCTCGATTTGTATTTTAACATTCTGTTCAATCAATTAATTAATTTATTTCGTTTAATTTCGTTTTTCCAAATTTGAATTTCCCTTTGATTTTGATTTGTCGCCGCCAAATTGCCAAAATTATAATTTTGTCGTCTGATGTTACGCCGGAACGTTTTAATTTTTGTTATCAAAAAACGTTTATGCTTATATAAACGTTCTATTGTGGCATTTGTATGGCATTGCATATTATTGCATCGCCTAATTTTGGGCTCATTCTCCTTGATATTGTCCAAAAGTAATTTAGTGATTTTTTCAATATGAATAATAATTTCGTCGTCATCTAGATTGTATGTGTTGGGTGTCATAAATACTTGTTGTTGATGATCACCATTGAAATCCTCCCTTTCATAATGGTCCGCGGCTTGACGGTGCATATTCGTCATCTGTTCGGTCCATGTGTCCCAATTTGTATGCGCAAAACTGTACCATACTCTTTTCGTTGCCTCATTGATGCCCATTTCTAGCTCGCCCATTTCCAAAGCATTCGATACTGTTAATCACAAAATATTATTATAAAAATTATATAATATCGGTGTGAGAGGTGTTGCACTAAATTTGTTTAAATCATACCTTAAAAATCGTAAGCAAAGTGTATGTATTGATAATATCTTCAGCGATTAGAAAACTGTCAATATCGGCGTCCCACAAGGATCAGTTTTGGGGCCATTTTTATTTTGAATATATTCTAATTAAATTTTTAGCCTTGATTTGCGTGGTTCTATTTTGTCGCGTTTGTAGATGATATGGTCTTATAGTATTCGGGCCCAAATATGGAATTTGTTAATCATGCTATTAATCAAGACATTGCTTTGCTAAAAAAAAATGGGTTTACGTGCATAATACGATACTGAGCTGCAAGTCCAAAATAATGAAATTTAACATAGGTGGTTCAATTCATGAACCCCCTTTAAATCTCATTTATAATTCATTTTCTTGTACACAGAATATTTGTGATTCCCATTGCGTCCCAATCGAAACCGTGAACTCCTTTAAATAACTGGGGTTACACTTAGACTCGCAACAAAATTTCAAAGAGCATGTGAATAATTTAAAGAGTAAGTTGAGGATGACACTACGGTCATTTTACTATTTGAGAAAGATTTGTAGTCCTGAATTTATGAAGTGCCTATACTACGCTCTAATTGATTCTCACCTTCAGTACGGAATTGCATGTTTGGGTGATATTTACTTATCATCTATTAAACCTTTGATCTCAGTTCAGAAAGCAGAATTGCGAATCATTAACTTCCTGCCAAAAACTGCGCCATCATTTCCGTTGTTTGTTAAATTAAAAATTTTGAGTAGCGTAATATACAATCTAGGCAACACAAATAGTTTAAGAATTGCCTTGCCTAATAAGGAACATTTTAAAAGATTCTACACATATACAGCCCCGAAATCACCACCCACAATTTTTTCAACAAATATTCTTCATGAATTTTGTAGATTATTAAAAGATTGGTTACTTACAATTAGCAACATTGAAACTTTTTTTTGAAATTTTTTTTTTAACTGTTCACTTTCCTTTTTTTTATTTATTTTTTTTTTAACCTCAATTATTTTTCTATAAGTCCGAATTAATGATAGTCGAATATTGCGATTTTTTTACAATTTATTTATAACTCGTAGTTAACAAGACGTTAACTACAAAATCAGACTAATTATAAATTGTTATACATACTTTAGTTTGTCGATATTATACAGTTAATATTTAAATTTATTATAAGTTGTTTTAAGAATACGTTTTTATAAATTAGGAGTTTACTAATATAAAAATAAGTAATTTCTAGATTATTTTGCCAAATTATACCAAGCATTTTGTTGAAACTTTGTCCCAATGTGAACACCACTGGGAACGGTGATGCCCGCATAACTTTTTAATATGACCTAACTGCAGATTTTGTTCGATAACTGAGACTTTAGAGTTGGGAGTTTTCCTACTGTTTCACTAACCTACTAGATGCACAAAATTAATGTTATTGTTGATTGATGTAACTAATAAATAAATTTTATATTTACATCTAGTGGCCTGTGGAACTAGTCTGGCTTTCGCTGGGAATAGAGAATTGGGAAAAATATTTTCATAGCATTTTTGTCTAAATTGTATTTTTCTGGCCTACTGAGGAAATAAGTTTGATGTAACTATTTTCGAAACAAAGTAAAATCGGAAAATATTTTTCCCTATACAAATTTTTTTGAATTAAAGTTTCAAAAATTAACTATGTTTTGAAAAGGTTTGCACTAAACATATTTCTTCAGTAGGCCAGAAAAATATAATTTGGTCAAAAATGCTATGATAATATTTTTCTCAATTCCCTATTCCCAGGGAAAACCAGAACAGTGCCACTGATCAAACAATATAAAAACTCTCAACTCTGAAGTACCGTTTTTCTAACAAAATTTGAATACTGATGTTAATAGTGTCGTGATTGAACTCCACTTGAAATTTTGGGGCCTACACAAATAACTTTATTATTAGAATTCACGAGGGAGTCCTCAATTAAATTGGGATTCACTAATTAGTGATTCCAGAATATTTTTGGTAGATACTATATACCAAAGCAATTTTAGGCCCTATTTAAAATGGGTTAGCCTCTTAATATGATTCGGTTCAGGCCAACCCGGGTGACCTTGTTATAACCACAAAAAAGTAGAATATATAAATAATCAACAGCTGACGTGTAAAATTAGGGTTTTAAGGTGGCATAAGATTTATTTTCCAACCATTAAAAACAGGCCGTTGGTCTGTCGTCATTAGCTGTTTCGATGGGACTATACGTGACCGGACTAAACGGCACAGTGGATATAACATTGGTATTTGGATCGGGAGGTATTGGCCTTGAATCGCGATAGTGACACGATTCAAAAATTAATTTTTATCATCAAATTACGATTTTTGATGAAAAGAAACATAACTATGACCCCCTGTTAGAGTGCAAATTCATAGGCCGACAAATTTTCCATAGGAAACAAATTTTCCATTGCTCTATAGGCTGGCATGGAGCTTTGCAATGTGCAAATGGCTCTACGAAAATCTGACCTACATATAGCCGTATGTCCTTGAATTGGCTGGCAATGGCGTAAAAGTGTAAACGTAAGGACGTAAATGCGAACGGCGAAAGGAGAAAGGGGAGAGGGTTATAACTAGTGCAAGTCTAGAAGCCGAAAAAACGGGAGAAAAAAATTTCAAATTTCGCCTGAAAGACGAAAGAAATAAAAATTTCTAGAAGAGAAAAAAAACAGAAATAATTTAAGACTTATTTTAGAACTTTCCAAAGGCGGCTTAACTGTCGAAATTTGCGCTTGTCGTAAAAATATTATTCTCATAAATTTTCATTCAAAAATTGAGAAAAAACAAACTAGTAAGAGATACTATATCAATGAAAAAAATACAGAGGTACTCCGTTATTTGTGTTGAACGATCTAAGAGTAAGCAATTCAGATAGCATATTCCTGTCTGAACTGAATTAATGCTAATCCAGAAATGGTCCAATCCAATTGAACAACAACAATCGTTAAATGAACATTTTCTGATATAAACTGTTCTAGAAACCAATGAAGTTGGCACAACTCAGCCACGATATTTTTCGGATGGTAATGAACATACCTGATAGGAATATGTAATCAGAAGTGCCAACTTTTTTGGTTTCTAGAACTTGTTATGGAAAATTTTAAAATAAGGCGTAAATTAGTTTTTTTTTTATAGAAACCAGTTTTTCTTTGTTTCGTATTTCAGCCGAAATGTTAAATATTCTTTCTCCGTTTTTGGTAGCACTATTTTTCCCCATAATCACTAGTTAGCACAAAATGGGGTTAATCGGTATGCAAAGTTTTATTTTGAAATTCTAAAGTTTCGCTGCTGCAGTTACCCACACTAAATCACCGCTTGGTTAAATTTTTAAATATTTAGAATAGATAGACACACTGTAGCAATTCATCATATAATTTTCTGTCGTGGTTTAAAAAATACTACTTTTACCTGATGAACATTTTTTACTTATTCGGTATAAAATCCTAGAACAATTTCAGTTATTTTTTCGTATTAGATAAAGATCTGCCCTTTCAACTGTCACAAAACTTTAATAGTACCATTTTTGAGTCATTACTTTTTCGTTTACAATAATACATTAAATCGTTTAAACGCTGTTCCGCCATTAAAATTAAAATGATTTTACAACTTTATCCAAATTACCATTTAGATCTGTGTACGTACGTTGGGTGTATTACAGACTATACGATTTACTCGCTGTCAAACGATTCGAAATCATAAAATAAAATAAATTTTATAATATTAAAATTATCTTCAATTTCCATAAAATAATAATCAGCTATAATGGCGCACACCAGCAGTGTATTCAACTCGATATGAAAATTATTTATAAAAGCACAACAATATACGAAGAAATAATAATCGTCATCATTACCATCGTCACTGACATCGTAAAGCACAAGGAAAATAAAAGGATATTGTTGTCACGTTGAGTTTTCGTCTGTCTGTCATCGTGGTGTAATACAGATTTCATTAAGATATTAATTTCTTTCTATCATCGAATGTCAAGCACCATTTTTTCTGTACACAGAAGAAAAATGTTTTGTCTTCGCTAATTCGATTGATGTTGTTTTAAAAAAAATCTTCTTTCGACTATCCACACTAAGAAATTAGTTTACTGAAGCAATAAATTGTGCGCTTGGATGAATAGTTTGAAAATTATGTTTAGTTAAGCGAAAGAATAATATTTTTGTTCGAACGGCAAATTTATCAGACCGATAAAAATTTAACATTGGCTGAAACGTGATGAAACCCTACTAACTGAAATGCCACAGTATGGGCACAGCAATAATAATTAAAAAAGGATGCTATACAAAATCAAGTACATGTTTATTTGATTCAATCCAGGCACACATCTTATCCAGCCATGTATACATTAGGTCAACAAAACAAAAGGGAGCAGCAAACAAAAACAAAAAAGGATTTGAAATAAAACAAATTCCATTTGCCATTTGAGTTTTTTGCCTTTTACTTTGCGACATACCAAACATCTCTCGTACCTCCTAATACACAAATGTCAAAATCATTTAGGATTCTTTTATCCTTTCAGTTTTTTGAATTAGGTTTTGTTAGACGAGATGTGCACATCTGTTCCAAAGGACATTAAGTATTAGTAGGATGATTGTATAGATTCATATACGACATGATCCGAGATAAAAAAATTAATAAAATCGTAATTAATTATACGTATCGATTAAAGTATCAAAATAGGTGCGTGTAAAATTGTTATCAAACATCTTTTAAATATAATATTCAACCCTTAATCAAATTAGATCGATTAAATGCCACAAAAAATGATAATTTTTCTTAAAGATAGCAGGGAAGTTTTTAATTACAAAATTTTCGAAAAGACATGACGTGCACCCAAAATTATCTTAATCAAATTAATTAAATCTCATTATTTAATTACCTTTGTTCCTTGATTAGTTGGCACAACAAGAAATATAAGCATAAATTACATGAAAACGTTTTGTTACGTCAGACGTACAAGCATAAACAGTGTGTAAACATACACGCACACAAAGAACGACAAAGATTAATGAGTGATATAAAAATCAAATCAATTAATTGACACCATGATTCATAATACTTAGGGAAATTAGTCAACATTTTTTGTTCGTGTTTTGATTTTTCTGCCGGTTGGCAAAGCATGGGGTGTAAAAAGTAAATGCGTGTAATTAGTGATATTACCTTCATAGTAAATTACATTATTTGTGTGGTATAGACAAAACTTGATTAAACGGTAATTAGATAATGTGTTTTTTGCTATCTATTGTTTGTAGCACGCATTTGTTTCTCGATAGAAATATTGCTGACTCGTGTAAGTTTTTATGCAAGTTCATTTACAGCGAGTTCATACGAAGGATAAAAATCTCGGATTTTTCTATCCCATCGTTTACACCAATTACATCACGTAAATTATAAAAAGACACGCCTCTTTTCATACAAAAAAGTTGAAAAAAATTAAACAAAAATCTGGGATAGTTTCTATCTGAGATTTTTATCCGTCGTATGAACCGGCAGTTACGGCTATAATTTCTCATTTTGACTAGCTGTGGTAATATTCTGGTAATTCCCGGGAAATAGGAAATGGGGAAAGAATTTATATGTAATTTCTGATCATATATTTTTTTCCAGCATACTGAGGTAAACAACTACCTAGTGTTAAATTTTTTGAAAATAAATTTAAAATGGGAATAATTTTTTTTATTTGATTTGGAAAAACTATTCCCAATTTATAAATATTTATATCAAAGTTTTCTCCTCAGTAGGCCGGCAAAAATTTTTTTCAACAGAAATTACAATAATATATGCAAAGATTTATTCAGTTTTGTTGATCCAAACTGTTTAAAGTTTTAGAGCTAGAATTTAAATGAATGCCTTTAAAAGTTTCAATGTTGGTTCCCATCTTCCATTAAACTACTATTATTTTTTGTATTTAAATTCAGAATCAAATTAACATATCCCAACCTACATACAAATAAATCCTAAAACAAAATAATACAAAATTATTTTTTAAATTATGAAATATTATTATTAGATGTGTCTACACTCTACAGTTGTTTGATACAAGAAAGATACAATTTGTCATGTAGAAATGTGATTATAAAACATTATAACGCAAACTGACATTGTATTGTCGAACATTTGTCGACAATTTATTGTCGATTATTTGTCGACAATTTATTGTCTACCATTTGTCGACAAATTTGTTGGCAATTTATGTTCCATCATTTTTGAACAGTTATTATTACGATGTTGCCATTCCAAATTGTAATTATTATTCACGCACAACATACACGGGTTGTTTTCGAAATTCCGGATCTAAAAATCCTGAGTCCATTACATCTCTCAATATTAAAACCAGAAAGCACCGAGTCAGTCTTGATGACCTAGACACCCCTAGCCTCAATAGTTTCTGGCCGATTTTACCTCGGGTTTGCAGACTAATCTCTTGAGAACGGCTCAACAAATTAATCTTGCGATTCCACAAAAAATAAGCGTCTTGGCAAACTACGTAACCAGTGCTTGCCAAAAATAAATGGCTTATCTTGCACTTGTCCCGATAGTTTGGGACAAATCAGCTATTCAACTCTTACTCTAGAGAGATTACGTATTGAAACGACTACCACTCTGAAAGTGCGGATAGTGTCCTCATCTCAACGTGCAACTATAATGAGACGTATACCTGGTTTATTTGTTCAGTGGTTGACAAAATCAAGCATCGACTAACATTCGGTGGGTTTCAGGGTCTCCTGAGAATTTAAACGACGTTATACCTAACATTAGCGTGATGAATCTGATTATCTTGAAATAGGAATGGAGGGTTGACAGTTTCTAACGAAAAGCAACCGCAAATTGTTAGAAAGTCCTTCGAGTATATTTCTAGGTTCGAATCCGCTTTGCAATACGTAACTGAGAAGATCCATTTTATGGTCATTTCAGGGTGTTTTGCTAGAAATCATGTGACTTCCATGCTTGCTTTTCAACAGATAAACTTGCATCATAGCAAAGCAGCCACTATTGAGCTTAGACCACAACAGTCGTAAGATCTTTTATAAGGGTTTTGATGCCAAAGTTAAAGCTCGCATTATCATTTCTAACAAGAACATCGAAGAATGTACCTCAACTGACCTTACGGCCGTGCTTGTTATTCTTAAATCTTAGATTTATTGCAGAATAATGGTAGTAGGATTAGTTTATCTTCCTTATCATTCTGTTTCATCTCCACATTCGGAAGAGTTCCTTAGCCTTGTTCAATGGAGCACGAATAAGCAGGTGGTAGGTTGCGATTTTAATGTAATCACTCATCAAAGGACAACTCGAATATTACCAATAGGGGTTGTCTCTGCCCAACTATCTTAGTTCGTCCACACTTGAAATTCTCAATATAGTGTGTGAGCCAACTTTTGTGAGTTCTATGAAGAGAGAAGTTATTGATATTACTTTGTGTTTTATATCAATTATTCATTTGGCATTCAGCTAGAAAATACCTAATGATATTTTTCTCAGGCTACCGGAGTATCGCTTTTAGCATAATTCTTATCAGACACCCTCTGAAATTGTACTGTAATAAGAAGCTAACAAAAAACGGAAGTTTGATCTTCTGAGCACCAACCTCTACTAATTTCAATGGGCGAAATACATTTGAATGACGATAGCATCGTCGCTTGCATAGGAACAGCATAAAAATATTTGTAACATGGAAGGAAAAGAGATCATCCTCTCTCCAAGCCAGTATGTCTAATCCAGCACCAGTTTGCCTTCGAGCAGCCCCTTTATGGGATGTAGTGCCAGAAAAATGAAATAATTCGTCTTTCACGCAAGCAATCAATTTAGTTTTGAGCCTATTTCCAACCAAAATACTCAGAATTAGCCTTTGTATGTTCAAATCTTGAAAAATTAAGGCAAACTACTAGGATACTAAAGAATTAAACCACCAGTGGCACTATTCTGGTTTTCCCTGCGAATAGGGAATTGGGACAAATATTTTCATAGCCTTTTTGTCCAAATTGCATTTTTTAGGCCTACTGAAGGACTAAGTTTAGTGCAAAAATTTTCAAAACAAAGTAAAATAGGAAACGTTATATCCACAAAATTTTTATAGGGGAAAATATTTTCCAATTTAGCTTTGTTTCGAAAATATTTACACCCAACTTGATCCCTCAGTAGGCCAGAAAAATACAATTTAAACAAAAATGGTATAAACAAGTTTTAAGTCCGCATAATGAGCTCCCTACATACACTAGCTTCTGTGAGGAAATTAACAGTATTTTCGGCATCGCCAGATTTAATAGTCTTAATAAGCTTTTAACAAAATATTAAAAAAAAGAACAAATAAAATTTAAATTTTAGTTTGTGCGTTCGAAAATTTGAAGCGTATGCAACTAGGCCCACGCCTCCAATCGATTATAATCGAGCAGAAATATAATCTCGGTCCGCGCCCCTAATTAGTACCAACATAAAAGAACAAAATAAAATTGGAGTTTCATGCTGAATTCACGGAACGGGATTATTTTTGATCCAACTTTTTAGCCAAATCTTTATATTCAACTTGTTGAAATATAATTTTATATCCGGTGCTCAGCCCTTAAAAAGAAAAAAGAAAAAGTACTAGTTTTTTTAGTAGTAGTAGTTTAGTAGTAGTAGTAGTAGTTCTATTTTTTTCATTTAAAAAAGCTAACAGGTTATGGACCCAGAGTGATTAAAAACACCCAATAAAATAAAAATAATAATTGAAAAGTAAATGAATGAAAATAAAAATAAAAAAGTAAAAAAGAAAATTATCGAAACGAAAAATAAAAAAAAAATTATTTGAAAAAAAAAAAAAAAATGGCGTCATACAAAGAAGAACAGTACTACGTGGAAAAATTGAGTGATGCTGAAAGTTTTGTAGTATGGAAATTTGGAATGCAGATTTTGTTCAAATCGGTAGGAGTTTTTGAAGTGGTAAATGGTGAACTAAAAATGGTCAATAAAAGTGAATGGTTGAAACAGGACGCACAAGCACAAGAAATAAAAAGGCGTTGATGCACGTAACAAATTGTACAACGTCGAAAGAGATGTACGATAAATTGTGCTCTATATTTGAGAGAGATATTGAACAAAAGAAATGGACGTTGATGCAACAATTTTTTAGTTACTCTTATGACAAATCACAGGATATGGCTACACATATAAGTCAACTGGAAAATATAGCTCATCAATTAAAAGTAAATGAAAAATCAATAGTTGAAAAAATGTTGATATCAAAAATTTTATCCAGGTTGCCTGAGCAATATAAACACTTTATTAGTGCGTGGGAATCAACCTCGCCAAAGGAAAAAACATTAATTAATCTAACCAGTCGACTCCTTGCGGAGGAACATCGGAATAAGAACAACGAAGAAAATCCAGTGGCGTTTAAGATACCGAATTTTTCAAAAGTAAAAACGGAGACTATACGGTGTTATAAGTGTAATAGGTTGGGACATATCTCTCGATTTTGTAAAGAGAGAAGTAATAAAAATCCAGATGTTCGTTGTTTTAAATGTGGAAATCTCGGACATATTTCTAAATTTTGTGTCAAAACTGGCGGAAAAACTCGATCGTGCAATATACGTAAGAAAAATAATCATGATGAAACGAGCTGTTTTTATCGGAAAAATGAAAATAAATCAGCTAGTAATGAGAATAAAGTGTCTTTTATGACAAACAGTGGCACAATGTATCAAGTTAGCTGGGTGATAGACTCAGGGTCCTCGTCACATATGGTAAACGATAAAACAATTCTTACTGAATATAAAGAAGTAAATGTGAACATAGGAGTAGCGAAGAAAGATCAATCAATGGTTGCAGAAGGAGTGGGTTTAGTGAAAACTAGAGATTATAGGCTAAAGAATGTACTGTATGTTCCGGATTTAAGCAGAAATTTGTTATCAGTAAATGCAATATGTAAAAATGTGGTGACGTAATATTTATGGAGGATAGCGTAAGAATAGCAAAGGATAATCAGACAGTAGCAACAGGGAAACGAAATAAGAATGGATTATTTGAATTAAATGTACGAGTAGAGTCATCAGAAGAAGCATCAGTAGCAGATCAATAGAAACTGATTGATCAATGGCATCATAAATTAGAAAATTTGAGCATTAATAACATACAAAAATTAATGAAAATGTGTAAAGGCAAAACAAACTTCATCCGTTCAGAGAAGAAAGAAACAGAGCAGTGCGTCCATTGGAGATAATACATACGGATGTTTGTGGACCAATAGGACCACATACTTGGAATGGAAAAAATTACATCGTTAAAGTGATTGATGACTACACACATTTCGTGATGGTATACTTAATAAATAATAAGTGATAAATGGGCGGTGCCTGAGAAAATAAAAGAATATATTCGAGAAGTAGAGGCGAAATGAGGTACTCAGATATTCATAATACGATGTGACAATGGTGACGAATATAAAAGTAGCAGTTTTATAGCCTGGTGTAAAGCGAATGGTAAAGTTTTGTATTATAATATCCCATACTCTCCTCAATTAAATGGAAAAGCTGAGAGGTTATATCGAACCTTGTTGGAAAAAGCAAGAGTCTTAGTTTTAGATTCAACAATGGACAACGAAATGTAGGGAGAAGCAGTAAGAGTTGCTGCTTATTTAAAAAATAGAAGTCCGTCATCCAATCTAGAAGTGACGCCATCGGAAAAATGGACCGAAAAAACACCTGATCTTTCGCGGCTACATATTTTTGGATGAAGCGCATATGTCAAACAACTCGGACACTTAAAAAAGTTAGATGACAGGAGTAAAAAATACAATTTTGTAGGATACGGTACAAATGGATATAGACTCTGGGATAGGAAATATAAAAAAATAATAATGTCAAGGGACGTTAAATTTCAAACTGAAAAAATAAATAATATGTCACAGAAAGAAAGAGAAAATAATGTGAGGGAGTACAACGATATCATAGATGAAATTAATGAAGATTGTGAACGGGAATCCGATCAAGAACAAGAGACAAAAGAAAGTGAAGAAGAAGAGCGATATTTGGTTCCAAAACGACAGATTTAATTGCCAGAAAAATTTAATAATTATGTCATACTTACATATGAAGAAGCAGTAACTGGGCCAGGAAAGCAAAAGTGGAAGGCAGCAATAGAAGAAAAGCAATCATTGGAAGCGAACAATATATGGGACTGTGTGCATTTTTGCATGGAGAGTTATCGGATGAGATATATATGCAACTTCCCGAAGGATATGAATCGAAAAATGAAATATGTAAATTGAAAATAAAGGCGTTATATGGTTTGAAACAAGCTCCTCTAAAATGGAACGAGAAATTTACAATGTTCCTGAAAACTGTAGGACTGCAGTCTATAAAAAGTGATATATGTATATACAAAACGAACGACAGTAGTATGATATTCGTAATATACGTAGATGATGGGATTTTAATAGGGAAAGATAAATCAAAAATGGAAAATTTGCTATCAGTAATTGGAAACGAGTTTGAAATGACCGTGTTTAAAGATCTAAAAACATATTTAGGTTTGGAGCTGGAGGTACACGTTGGCTCAAAAATAAAAATTTGTCAACAGTGTATGCAATGAACATTCTAAAACGTTTCAACATGGAGAAAGCGAAACCAGTATCAACACCACTAATGGATGTAAAACAAAATATAAATGAAAATGTGACTGGAGATGAATACATAAAATTTCCGTATCGAGAGACGGTAGGGAGTCTCATATACTTGATGTCAAAAAAGCGACCAGATATAACGTTTGCAACAAATTATGAAAGCAGATTTGTAGAAAACCCAGCCAAAGAAGATATAAACAACATAAAACGGACATTGAGATACATAAAGGGTACTGTGCAAAGAGGAATTGAATATTCAGCAGATAGTGACATATCTAAACTAGAAGCGTTTTGTGATTCAGATTATGCTGGTGATATAGAAACTCGGAGAAGTACGTCAGGATACGTAATAATGTTTTGTGGGGGACCAATAAGTTGGTGCACTCGAAAACAACCAATAGTTGCTCCGTCAAGTACAAAGGCTGAATATTTTTCAGCAGCGGAGTGTTGCAAGGAACTAATGTACTTGAAAACTTTATTAGAAGAGTTGATAGGTGTGGACATAAAAGTAACGTTGAACATCGATAACCAAAGTGCAATTAAATTAATTAAAAGCGGTGTTATAAATAGGTGGAGCAAACTCATTGATGTGAGATATCATTATATAAAGGAAAAGGTATCGGAAGGACTACTTAAATTGAAATATATTGAAAGTGAAAATCAATTAGCAGATATTTTTACAAAACCGCTTTGTGCTATAAAATTTAATAAACACTGCAACAAATTGCTGGTATGGATTGAGCCGGAGGGAAAATTAAGGGAGGGTGTTGAAATATAATTTTTTATCCGGTGCTCAGCCCTTAAAAACAAAGAAAGAAAAAGTAATAGTTTTTTTAGTACTAGTACTAGTTAAAATTTTATTATAAAAAAAATGAAAGCAGATTGACGTGTATTATAAAGAAGAGAAGGCGTTGTATAAAAATAAAATAAACATAAAAAAGTATAGCGTTCTATTTTTTTCATTTAAAAAAGCCAACACAACAACACAAATATTAGTTGTTGTTGTTTATTTTTGTCATTTTTGGAATGAATTTGTAAAATTGAATTGAATGAATTGAATAAATATGCGAGATACATTTAAGTAAAACAATTGGGATGAGAACCAAAAATTTTATTTTAGTGCAACTGTTGGGCTATAAATTATTTGATAATTTTTAAATTGTGATGTATGTATAAAACCGATTAAATTAAAATAAAGCCCCAAGTAATCGTAAACAAACCAGAAATTGTGAACAAAAAATACAAAACAACATAAAAAACATTCGCACATCCTCTTAAAAACTCTTAACACAAAAAAACAGTTTTGAGATAAATTTAAATTTTTTTTTAATTGTTAACGCTGCTGTGATGCTGAGATTTTCATTACTAGCTTTAAAAAATAAATAATCTCAGCATCACAGTAGCGTTAGCAATTTAAAATGCATTTATCTCAAAACTGGCTTTTTTTGTTATGACATTTTTTAGAGGAGCGCGATATGACTTACATGACAACCGTAGACAAATATTTTGAGCAAAAGTTGGTAAAAAAAGCCAGCTTTTTTATCTAGTTCCGTGAATTCAGCATCTGTTGGCGTTGTTGCATTATGTCATTATTAATCGGTTTGCATAAAACAACAGGTGTGATTTTTGTTTTCTTACTGTTGATTGGGAAGAATAAGCAACATTTGAAATATATGGAGTACCCGCAAAAGAGACCGCGTTAAAGTTTTTAATTGCTATTCTTTTAATTTACCAAAGCAATCCAGCACGATCACAATTTTTTTTTTATTTTGAAACTTTTTGGCATCAACGAACCGGAACCAATAAGTGGTAACGGGAGCCAAGACGAGGCCATCATAGCTAATGAAAATAAGAACACCAACCGTTTCAAAGCAGCATCAACAAAGTTTACAACAATGGAATTGCGAAAAGTATTACAACGGGAGAACGCGTCACAGCCAACCATTAAAACGGCTGTTAAACAAAGAGAATTCAACGAGCGTAAAATTTACGTGACAGTATTGAAACAGTGGAACAAAACATCGTTCATCGTGGGACAACGGGTTCACAGCCAACCATTAAAACGTGGCCAGTTTTTTAATTTTTAATTTTTGTTTTTTTTTTTTTGTTATTACAAGATTTTTTTTTCTCTTGAATAATTCAATTGACATTAACTTATTGTAAGCAATACAAATATGATTTTTATACTTTAATGATCGGTGATTCACGGTTAATTCACGAGGTCGGAAATTTTTACCTTAGCTATTTTTTCCGATTTCGAACCAATAAAAAAATTTCCAAATCACTAAAGAAACGCCCCTTTTTCGCAGTGCTCGAGATAAAAAAATTCATCTTTGAGCAAAATTTCCGACAATCATACCAATTATTTCATAAAAAAAAATTGACCAATTGTTATGCTCAGTATAATTGTATAGCTATTTTTCTGGCGGTTCACTTCATTTTATTTTTGTTGTTATAGATGCAAAATTGTGTTTTTACGAATAAATTAATTTTTGAGAATTTTTTGTGAATAAATTAATTAAAAATTGATATAAAGTGTTTAACAATAACAGATCGACATTTAACAAAGACATTTTTAATCCCGTGCCAAAATTTAAAGAAAACCGAATGAAACAAAAAAAATTAAAAAATTTGAACAAAATGCTTAAACCCAAATGAAAAATGCTATCAAGTTAGAAAGACGCGTCAAAAATTGATTTAATTTAAAAATAATATACCCCAAAAAACGTGTCCGTCACGCCAGCCGGAACCATATCAGCCGGAACCAAACAACTATGGCACAAGTAGCACGATGCATTGTGCATCATTGAGCACTATATGCTTTTTCAGCCGGAACCTTATAATTCCAGCCGGAACCTGATAAAGCCACACAGAACCATACAACAACCAAACCAACTAAGGCGCTAGTAGCACGATGTATTGTGCATCATTATGCACTATAGAAAATTTCAGCCGGAACCTTATAAATCCATAAATATAACATTTTTCGGGAAAAACCTTACAAATTCAGCCGGAACCACACCCTCTACAGCTAAACTAACTATGGCACAAGTAGCACAATGCATTGTGCATCTTTGTGCACTATATAATTTTTCAGCCGGAACCTTATAAATACCGCAATATATGATTTTTCGGTGGAACCTTATAATTTCAGCCGGAAACGATGGTTTGGTTATATACAGTCAAACTAACTATATCATAAGTAGCACAATGAATCGTGTATCATTGTGCACTATATCCTTTTTCAGTCGAAACCTTACAATTTCAGCCGGAACCTTACAATTCCAGCCGTAACCTAATAAAGCCAGCCAGAACCATACCGTAGCAAAACTAACTATGGTACAAGTAGCACGATGTATTGTGCATCATTGTACACTATATAAATTTCCAGACGGGACCTCATATATCCAATAATATACGATTTGTCGTAAAAAAAACTTACAATTTCAGCCGGAACCATACCCCCTACAGCCAAACTAACTATGGCATAAGTAGCACAATGCATTGCGCAATATTTTGCATTATATATTTTTTCAGCCGGAACCTTATAATTCCGACCAGAGACTATTAAAAACAGCCAAAACCGTACAACAGCCAAATCAACTACACTATATAATTTTATATAGTAGGTTTCTATATGTTTTTGCAGCCAAACTATAATGCCATCCAAAACCATAAAAATCCAGTCGAAACAAAATGTTTACATAAATAGTGCAACATATGATTTTTTCGGAACGATCAAAACGTTATGCACTACAATGCCAACCCAACCAGAACCAGCCGCAACCATATGAAGTCGGTGTGAACCATTCGGAGCAATAAAGAGTAAGCATGGTTGACGGTCATTGTGAACTAGCTAACATTTGAAGTGGAATTATTTGGACACATTATAATTCCCGACCCGCTAAAAGTGTTAATTAAATAAAAAGTTTAAAGAACATTTAAAAAAAAGTCCGGAAATAACATTTTATTTTCTAATAATTTATTAATAATATTTTATATTTCATCGTTTAGAGAAGAACTTTGTTTGATTTGGGTTCTTGTACATAGAACAACATGTAGGCAAGCATTTTTCGTGAAGTGTTGGTGTTGGTCTCAGCCTTTTGCAAATTGTTGTAAGTTTTCCATTTGCCACCGTTTCTAAGTGCATGTGCCGTGAAATGCTCATTTACACTGTCGTACTCATTTACATCGCGCAAATTGAACAATTTACTTCCTAAATTCAGCGATTTCGTTATGTGGCTAATAGCCATTTTTTGCTGTTTTTCTAATGGTTCTAAAGGCTCGACCTCTAATGTGGCTACACTATTATGTACTTTATTTACATTATGTAGGTTTCCACAGCTACAATACGATTCTCGAATATTTATGTTCACTGAGTTGCTCACATTTCTCAAATCCAGATCATTAATGCCTGTTGAAAATAATGGCAACTTTCTTTCGAGTTTAGTTCCAAATTTATCACAAATTCTTTCAATATTGACACTGCAAGTAACATCATCGTTGAAAATGCATAGATCTGCGAAAAATCCTCCAATTGATAATTTGCAATCAATGAAAGTGGTCTACTTGTGCTATAGTTAGTTTGGCTGTAGAGGGTATGGTTCCGGCTGAAATTATAAGGTTTTTTCACGACAAATCGTATATTTCAGGATTTATAAGGTTCCAGCTGGAAAATTATAAAGTGCACAATGATGCACAACGCATCGTGCTACTTGTGCTAAAGTTAGTTTGGCTGTGAGGGTATGGTTCCGGCTGAAATTGTAAGGTTTCCCCAAAAAGTCTTAGATTGCTGGATTTATAAGGTTCCGTCTGGAAATTTATATAGTGCACAATGTATCGTGCTACTTGTACCATAGTTAGTTTTGCTACAGTATGATTCTGGCTGGCTTTATTAGGATACGGCTAGAATTGTAAGGTTCCGGCTGAAAAATTATATAGTGCACAATGATGCACAATACATTGGGCTACTTGTGCCATAGTTAGTTTAGCTGTAGAGGGTATGGTTCCGGCTGAATTTGTTCTGCGAAAAATCCTCCAATTGATAATTTGCAATCAATGAAAGTGGTCTACTTGTGCTATAGTTAGTTTGGCTGTAGAGGGTATGGTTCCGGCTGAAATTATAAGGTTTTTTCACGACAAATCGTATATTTCAGGATTTATAAGGTTCCAGCTGGAAAATTATAAAGTGTACAATGATGCACAACGCATCGTGCTACTTGTGCTAAAGTTAGTTTGGCTGTGAGGGTATGGTTCCGGCTGAAATTGTAAGGTTTCCCCAAAAAGTCTTAGATTGCTGGATTTATAAGGTTCCGTCTGGAAATTTATATAGTGCACAATGTATCGTGCTACTTGTACCATAGTTAGTTTTGCTACAGTATGGTTCTGGCTGGCTTTATTAGGATACGGCTAGAATTGTAAGGTTCCGGCTGAAAAATTATATAGTGTACAATGATGCACAATACATTGGGCTACTTGTGCCATAGTTAATTTAGCTGTAGAGGGTATGGTTCCGGCTGAATTTGTAAGGTTTTTTTCCGAAAAATGTTATATTTATGGATTTATAAGATGCCGGCTGAAAATTTTTATAGTGCATAATGATGCACAACACATCGTGCTACTAGCGCCCTAGTTGGTTTGGCTGTTGTATGGTTCTGCGTGGCTTTATCAGGTTACGGCTGGAATTATAAGGTTCCGGCTGAAAAAGCATATAGTGCTCAATGATGCACAATGCATCGTGCTACTTGTGCCATAGTTGTTTGGTTCCGGCTGATATGGTTCCGGCTGGCGTGGAGGACACCAAAAAACTTAATTTTTAAATTATAATATGAATAATTAAAAACCCGAAAAATAAAACACAAATTAATTATAACAAGAATAAATTAAATGGAAAAAGTTACAATAAAAAACTTAAAAAAAATCGCACAAAATGTCAATAAAATCTTGATGTTATCCACAACCAAAAATTTCAAAAAATTGACCTGTAAAATGACAAGACAAATAGATCAATTTTTAACCAAAAATCAAATATAGCAACTTCACAGCATTAGACAAAATAGCTAGGGAAAAAATTTCCGACCTCGCGAATTAAACATCAAACTTTCATTGTATCAATTTTGTAAGTCACATCCAATATTTAATTTTTTTTTTTTTACGACACGGTTTCTTTTAAATTTTGCACGATTTGAATCAGAATATCATGTTTCAACGTACATATTTTCTTTCTACGGTTAAAATAATTCCTTTTTTGTTGTCACTATTGATGCTTCGCAAACTGAAACTTCGACTTTGTTGTTTCTGTTCAAAGGTTAAATAGTTTCTCTTTTAGTGCGTCTCCGGGCCAATAATACAAGGTAGCAGCCATTCCTTTCATTAGTTATTGTTTTATATATTTAATTGATTCAGTAAGATAATCATACCAACCATCACAAATATATACAATAGTAAAACGACACGAACGGAAAATACAAAATCCAACAAAATGCCGAACTACAATAACGAGAATGACAGTAAAAAAAACCGGACCTGGTTCCAGATTGCTGAGCTCCATTTTGAGGTTCAACGCGTGAATTCTGAAACGTCTCGGTTTTTAAATGTCATGATGGCCATTCTTTCAGAAACGTTTGAAGCCGTGGGCGACTTGCTAACGAAAAGGCCAACAGAAAACCCATACACGACCATCAAACGAATTTTTTGGAACGGTTTGCGCCGTCAGTGGAGGGACAGCTAGGGGCACTGCTTAGAGATAAACCTCTTGCCGGTGCTAACTTAACAGAAAAAGTTATACGATCATTGTGGATACAAAAACTAAACGAACCGATTAAAATTGCGATGTTGGCGAACGACGAAACCGTACCCCTCGATTAGCTGGTAAAAAACGCTGATAAAATATAAGATCCATTAACGCCAGAACAACAACAATTTAATGTAGCCGCTTACAATAAATCTCTTCGACCCCCCCACTAACTCATAATACGAAAAAGCATAATCCGGTTTTGAGCCAACCTTCCACAAGTTGTCCGAATACAGTAGAAGAAAGCATAACACAACTTATGGAGCTGGTTAGAAAATACTTTGCAATAAATAGAAATCAAGAAAAGGACGTTTTCGATCACGATCACGTTCGGGATATTATACACGATCGTCTTCCCTCGTCTTGTACGAAAAATACAAAGTAAATGCACGAAAATGCCGCAAACGGTGTAATTATCGCTTACCGGGTGGCAGTAGTGACAAGAAGAAAACGAATGAGTCACTCAGTCAATTCGACGGCCACAACGACCGTAAATAACAGCCGCGTATTATTTTATCACAAATTTAATAACCTCAAGATCTAGTTTTATCAGCCGCCAATGGCTCGACAATAAATACCTACGGCACAAAATTGTTCCAGGTAGATCTCGGTCTTTTAGCAGATGTCAATCGTCGGATCATTGGCGATACTTTTCTAAGTAAATTCGGACTATTTGTTGATCTTAAGCGAAAACGATCAGTTATCCCTCAGTAATTCTCATCGCTCCTGAAGACGTTCACAAAACGGCAAGTACCAACATAAAAGAATAAAAGAAAATAGAGGTTCAGTTGGCGTTGTTGTATTATGTCATTATTAATCGGTTCGCATAATACAACAGGTGGGCGCGTAAAATATAAATATTGGTGGTGGGTGATACACCTGTTTTGTAGTATCTAAATATCAAATTATAAATCTAATAAAATTATTATTAAAAACAGACGTGCCTTGTGCTAAAGTGTTTTAATAAACCTAAATAAAGTTACACAAAACCGTACCTATAAAGTCTACGTACAACAGGGAAATCTCGGAATTACAACTAACTGTTCACTTTCCCAGTTCCGACGTTATTAACGCTGATTATGCTAACTCCGGAGAACCCAACGCTATTGGCAACTCATCTGACTGTAACTTGGTCCACAGGGCCTTTTGCACCGTTTAAGGAACTTATTCTGAACGAATTTTTCCTGATGAATTACAATACTGGTTTCTTCTGACAGCGCATCCCCAATAGAAAATTTATGACTTAAGCCTTACCCAAAAAAAATTTGAGAAAAAAAAAATTTGTTTGGTAGGTTGGTGGTTTCCTTATGAAAAATGTTATCAAACTTTTAACTTTTGCCTTATGAGAAATACGATGGTTACCGCATTTTTAAAATAGGTTGTTGTTGTTCTTCTTCTAGTGGTCAAAAAATAAAAAATTATGATACTTGTTTGTTTACAATTTTTTAGCGAAGTGTTTTGTGAAAAATAATAAATAATGGAAGATAAATTAATCGAGGCGGTAGGATGTTCGCATTAAACAAAAAATGATTTTGTACAATGAATTTAGCTTAACTTTGATTTTTCCCTATTCATTGGGGATGCTCTTCCTAAATTAAAGTCATAAGCAAAAGTCATAAGGAATAGTATTTTGCATTGTGTATGCTATGTGACAGAAGAAAGGTAACTTTCAACCCTAAAGCTTGCAGGATGGATTACACTGATCAAAAGGCATTTAGGCCTATTGTCTCTAATGAACCTTTCACAAACATCTTGATATAATTGCCGACAAATTTATCTGGTAGGGCCATTTTTCTAATTTCCAACTCTATGGGACTCATGTAACATGCTTACAAAGTTAGTAAATTGTCTGAAAGCTCAAGATGATCTTGTTACAAAGAATCGAAAGATCACTTAACTTTAAAGTGATTCTCGGTGACCCATTACTAGATATTACAGGTGCCTTCGATAACACCTTGTATTGTAGCATTATCGAGGGCTGCAAACAATTTGGAATTGACCAAACCATCGTTGCATAGATTGGTTTAATGCTGAGGCATCGCATGGGAGGTGTTTTGTCACCTCTCTTGCGGATCTTGGTGATTGATGACTTCTTCTTTAACTACAGATAAAACACTTATTTATCTTATCTGATTTGGAGGGTCGAATTGCGCGTTATTCTATCTAGGGCCAGCTTATTGGTCCAGACGAAGAAATATCGGTGATCTGTTGGTCCTTTTTCTTCTCAAACTTTCTGTCAACTTTACCTTGAAAGTAAACTTCAAAAAGCACCTCATGTTTTTTTAATGTAGAAGGTATTTGGGAAGTCCTAGGGTTTCATTCCCAAAATACTAATATCTATTTATAAATCGTTGATATTCATATGCTATCTTACGCTCCTGTTGATTGGTGGCCCGAGCAGGAGTACCATGCCCTCGACTTCGACACTTGCTTTGCCGACCGTTTTTTCCTACCACCACTGCAGTCAATCATTCTTAGTGCAAGGCGTGAAAAAACCCAGGTTTGATTCCTGGACATAGACAAATTTTCAATCTGTTCAGTTTATCTGTACCAAAAATCATTTTGGTTAATAAAAAACAATAACGAATTTGACTTTCATAACATCTTCTTGCTGTGTGTGATTGATGTTTCTTACTTTACGCACTTTTCGAATGAACCCATGACGTACACTTGGGAGCGATGTATTGAAAATTTGAAATTTTACATTCGCTGAATTCACATGCATCTATTTTTAAATGTCACCTACGCTTCTCGTGACTTTCAATGACCTACTAAAATCCAGAACGAATCCATATCGAACGACCAAAACTAGTCACATTTGGTGTCAGAAATGGGATTTTACAAATACCAACATGATTAAAAACACAAACACCTATACATCCCAACACAATTGAGGAATAAGCTGTAGAGCCTCGAGCTTTTAACCGAAGACTGCTTTCAAGACTACATATCGCCATGAAATATGATGCTAAAATAGAGAAGCGTAGATTGCGACAATCATCACCGACGCCAACACATACTTGGTTGATGCTAGTTACTCCAAACATTGAGCAGAAAGTTCATCCTTCAGCCGCCCACTCCCGCACAACAGAACTCTATCTTGTAGATATGAGATGTGATGAAGAAATTGTTACTTGAAATGAAAGAAATTAAAACAGGGCACAGTGCCAAATTAGACCAGGAAGGTCCGAAAATAGACATGCAAGGCGAGCAGCATAGTGCGCCATTGGCAGAACTACGAAGGAAGCATGGCGGACAATTTTCTGAGGTACGTAGGGAACAAAACGCGAGTTTGATCAGCAGGACCTCGACCAAATTAAGCATAACCAAGAGCTACAAATGCAACGGCTTAAACGAGAAATTAAATACCATGAAGAAGAAGTGGGCGGTTGTTGGTGGAAACAAATAAGATTAAGCGAAAGGAAGCCCGCTTTGAAAAGCATACCTCGCAAACTATGGGAGATGGCTTGCTAAATAAAATGTTTGTAATAGAGAGAAATTTGAACGCCTCCAGTTAGTGTGTCTCTTTGAGGGCAAGCTGCAGATGTCTTCCAAATTGTATCCTTAACTAAGAGGATCTATGAGCGGGCCATGACTGAGTTTCAATAAGATATGCGTGTCACACGCTAGTGAATTATGCAAGATTCAACTCCAAAGTAAGTGGCAACTATTAAGGCGAGCCTTCAAGACCTAGAAAGCTGGAAAAGTTTTGTATGAAATAACGATGAACGCATTTATCAGTGCTGTATAAGGCGATCATCTGAAACTTCATATGAAAATCAATGTAAAATCATGAATGAAGTATTGGTGTTGGATTACTGTAACGCTGCACAAGCTGGATTGGAACGATGTCACGCAGATAAAGGTGATAATAAGACTCCTCCCTTGACGCGGGTGACTTTATCGTAAACAATTTATCGTTCTTCAATTTAAGCGGTGAACATTAAACCGTAGAACAGTTTATCGTAGACACAATTTATCGTGAATTCAATTTATCGTGTGGATAATTTATCGTAAGCCAGTTTATCGTGGTTTGTAAAATTGACCGTATAACAAAATTAAGATGCTCCTTATAAGGCCACCTGGGATGAACCTCAACTATTTCTTAACCGATGTTGATGAGATTGTATATGTTGGATGGAAATGGGATTTTAAATAATTGTTGGAAGAAGTTCTGGCATATGACCACCTGGGACAGAACTCGGCCATTCCTTTACCGAATATGATGGGATTGGGTGTGTTGGATTGAAATGGGATTATAAATGTTTTTTGGAAGAAGTTATGGATTAAGGCCACCTGGGACGGAGCTCGGTAATTTAAATTGGGTCGGAACTCGGTAACAAGTAGGCGTCTCTCGGGAAATAGTAGGTTGAGCAACAGGCCAACTACCTATACTCTCACACAAAACCACGGTATGAAATCTTCACAAATTTTATAGTATTCTTATCAACAATACCCTCGAAATTTGTTCACGGGAACGTGGTATACGCTAAGTCTTCTAAGACCTTGAGATCTCTAGAACCTTTCGAGCCAAGCGGGAATTTACACTGTTGATATACTGGCAATAAAGGAGCACAAATGTTCTGGAACTTAATTAAATATAAAACTAAGAATTATACTCTTCAGAGATCAATAATGAATCTCATTTCCATTAAACAAATCCAATCTAAACGTAATCGGTTGAAAACTGTCTGAGTTCCGTCGCAAGATGTCATGTTCCAAAACTTCTTCAATAAATCATTTAAGAATCCAACCCCGTCATAATCTGTTTAAAATGAGCCGAGTTTCGTCCCAGATGACCATATTCCAGAATTTTTTCCAATAATTATTTAAGAATCTCATCTCTCTCTCATCTCTCACAATGTTCAATTTCATCATAATTGATTAAAAAATGAGTGAGGTCAGTCCCAAGTGGCCATATTACAGAACTTAAAAACCAAAAATCATTTAAGAATCCCATTTCCATCCAAAGTACAAAATCTCATCATAATCGGTTACTAAATCGTTGAGTTCCATCCCGGGCGGCCTATTGCACATTGAAAAACTTCGTCCAAAAATTATGTTAGAATCCCATTTCCATCCAACATACCCAATTTCTTCACGAAGGTTAAGAAATGGCCGAATTATTATAATCGAAATGCATATTGGAAATTTTTTATGTGTTCACTTCAAATCCAAGACCCTAATTGTGATATACGATAAACGATTGGTCCACACGAACTGTTCTACGATAAATTGTTTACGAAGAGAATTACAGAGAACAGAATAGTCAGAGATATGGTATGATCGTTTTGCGAGGCAGCCTGATTCCCGAAAAAATGCAAAAAGAAAACTGGTGAAAGGAGCAGAGAGCGCAATGCAGAAAACCACCAAAAATGTTTAATAAACCACCAACATCAAAGGCCAAGGTTCAGCCAAAGATCAAAAAGTCGGAGACTGCGAGAAGCGACGGCCAGAAAATTGACTTACCGAGTGAAAAAATATCCTTGTAGGAGGCCCATTTTAGTACATTTACGGAAAGAAGTGCTAAGGTGGAACACGTTGAGGGTGCGGATGAAAAAGTGCTTGAATTTGACGATGAAAGGATCAGACGATGAAAAATGCACAAAGATCAACCTGTAGAAGAAAGCAAGATCGCAAAAGATATAACCAATTTTCGATGAGGGGATTGAGTGTGGCAGTACAAATTCAGGAAGCAGAAAAGCAGATATCAGGATGCACAACGAGATTGGAAAGCTCGATACAAAATTGTTACGAGGATCTGCGACGATGTGTATCGAATAAAAAAAAAACCTGGGAGGTGGAGGAAAAATTTTAAACCATCAATCGTTATCATCCCAATGTTCGCGGGCTCGATCTAAATCGGAGTCCATAATTTTATTGAGCTGGTTATTATTCTCAAAACGCATCGATGTTGCCGGATCAAGTATATTTCCAATATTTATTGGAAGTTGGATTTTAGAATGATATTCCATGTGGAGGATAATTTGCGCTACCAAATTGACATACAGAGACAGTTGTAATTTAACCAGGGAACAGTGCAAGTTAAGAAGTAACAAATAGTGGGAAAATTAAAAGTTAATAGTACAAGTCAAAGTCACTATTTCAGTATCAGAAGTGTCTAAACGCTCAGTGTTTTATTTACAAAACCCAGTACGCCCAATGATATCCAGACACTTTAAAACAATTTATATTGCGACGACGAGCCTTGAATACAATTTGCATACATTATTTGCATACATTACGCTTACTCTTAACTAATGGAAATACACATTTTTCAAAAATCTCACTGTCACATCATAATTCGTTCTTGGTGATGATCGCAAAAACCGATATCTTCAAAATGACACCAAATTTATTTCAACAGGATGCCTTATATTTCATTGCAGATTTAAGATGTTAAAAATGTTGCTTTCGTAAAATTCAACATTTTGTTAACTAGATCATCTGTTTTCTGTAAGTAACAATTTAATCAGAAAAAAAAATTTAATAAAAATCACCCATCACAATTTGGAGTTGTTGAAATAAATTCCAAGAAAAAAATTCATTTAGTCTATTTTAAATCTTCATCATCATCATCATCATCTTCATATGCAAATACTACACATCTCATCCAATTTATTTTCATAAGTCGAAAACAAAGCAACAACAAAAACCAAAGTACAACAAAATCAAAAATTTTCACAGATAACAACAAACCTAAAATCCACAACAGCCAAAATCGTCTACAAGAAAAATGAATCAACATTTTTATTTTTTTTTGGATGGGAAACGTGTACATGCAAAGTATGTGTAACAAGATAAAAGCACACCGATATCTCTATAAAGAAAAAATGGGGGTAGGGTGCCAAAAATGCTAAACCAAAAATACCAACAAGATGAATGACTTTAAAAATACTAAATTTATCTTATTTGTGTACCACAAAAAAGGAAACCCGGAAAAATCGTAAAACAAGAGACAAGAAATGAAAAAAGAGAAAATGTACAGTATATTCAAAAAATATAAAATATGTAAAGAGGAAAAGCTTTATATTCTCATATCTAGGCTACATGAATGATATTTGCTTTTAAAACATCACCCAAAGCTCTTCATTGAATTCAAAAAATTTACGTAATTAATGCAACAACAACCCGACAAAAATGATAGAATGACTTTTACGAAATGTGACATATTTTCAAAAAAAAAATGAAATGTTTTACTCCTAGGTTTCGAATTGTTGGTACTGTAACTGTATATATCGCACGTTACAATGAAAGCACAGAATTTTTTTTTTTGTTCGAAAATTTTTATTCAAAATATTTGTCATTTTCCATGAAGTAAAATAGCACACAATAAAAAATGTAAAATATTTCTAAACCTGCAATGATTGTCAGAATTTTTCAAATTTGTTGTTTTATTTTATTTATTTTTTTGTTCAGTTTGGTTTGATTAAAAAACGAGGTAAAATAATGTTTATCTGGAAAACGTACATAAATGAAAAATTTGTTGTTTTACCTTGAAAGACGTGCTTTAACCCCCAATACAAATTGTTATTTTTTCACTATGATGTGTTGCTTCTTGAATAACGACGACGTAGACAAATTGTATTTATATAAAATAAAACGGTCGACGCGAGTATTAAAAAGGTTTTTAAGAAAATTGTTTATCCTTAAATTGGTATACGATGTCAAATTAGGATATTGTGAAGTGGGTGCTCACGTCTAGATTATGTTTAATGACTAATGTAGTTGTTTTGAATTGACAATCGGAACCAAATTGGCCAGCGTCTTAAACTAAGTAACAATTTATAACTAAGTTGCTTGTATTTAGGGCTTTAGGAACTGAAAATGTGTCGATTGATTTGTTAAAAGGCACAGCACTAACTTTACTAAGCGAAAAAATAAATTTACTGGATGCCTTTGGTAAAACTATTTTGAATAATCAAAAAACATTACCCCAGCTTAAATTTCAGAAAACCAATATGAAGAACCCTTGTTGGATAAAATTTAATCTTTAATTTTTTTAAATCTTTGAGTTCTTTGTCGATTATTGTAAATGCTAAACTTTTCAACATATTTGCAAAAATTAATAAAGCTCGAAACTCGTAAGGTTTTGCAGTAAGTTTGTTTGAAATTTAATTTACAATCTTTTCGATTTTAATAGTTTTTTTTGATAAATGCTATATATTTTCCAAAATATTTGCAAAAAACAATAAGTCCGTATATGGAAGCTGCCACTTCCGGCGGTTCGATGCTCTATTCGTTGGCCAGACAATTAACTTATTTGAGGATGATAGAGGAAGATTAAAAGCATTTTCTGTGATATTTTCAAAAAATTTCTTTGAAATGGAAGACATATGTCTAATGGTAGAGGAAGATCTATAGAAAATTCAGTGTTATTTAGATTTTTTTTTTGTGATGGAATCCGGAAACTATTTGTTAGACGGACTATCGGTTAATGTCTAGAAGAGTTGGTTAATGCCTGGTAGAGGAAAATGAAAAGTAATCAGTGAATTTTTAAGTATTCTTCTTTGAGGTGGAGGTGAGTTATAGTTTCCCAAACTCAGGAACCATTCGTACCCCGGAATATCGTTATATCTTGTGATAAAATGATATTTAAAGAAATGTGTTTGTTTTTTTCCAGAATTCTACTATTAGGTGGAGTTTAGCCATTTTGCTTATCAAATAATAATGGTTATTCAGAACTCGAAATGCGTTCTTTTTTCAATTTTTACAAAATTACTGAGATAATAAAGTACGAATAACTCCCACAGATCAGCTTCTTGACAGATTGTTATGACAGAGGAGGTTTTGTTGACGAAAAAACTGCTAGTTGTGTTGCAACCCGCATTTTCGTTCCAACCAGAGATGGTGCAACATTTAAATTATTTAAGTTTTTATGCGGTAACAAATCGTGGGGACGACCCACTTGAGAAGGGTCTCATCATACGCCGGGCAAACCGAAACAAGTTATATACATTATGGAGAGAGGTCACATCACCGATTCAAAATGTATAGGTATTTGATTATATGTATAACTAGCTGACCCGGCGAACTTCGTACCGCCTCAAAATCAATAAATGTTGTTTAAAG
Organism: Nephrotoma appendiculata; assembly: GCA_947310385.1. NCBI lineage: Eukaryota > Metazoa > Arthropoda > Insecta > Diptera > Tipulidae > Nephrotoma > Nephrotoma appendiculata. The sequence goes on from OX371223.1 coordinate 146,248,577, forward strand.
TTATTATAGCTTAATTAAATTGAGTTTTTTATTAAGATAAAATGAATTTCTCTCTCTCTCTGGCACTATATCCCATCTAGAGATTTGGCCGCCTTAAATGAGGTTTAATAATCATATTTTCATTTCGGATAATGACTAATGAGTGATTAATTCATTGATCCTAAACCAGCCGTGCAACTTTTTCCTTGTCACTACCTGGAATTGAACCCGAGGACTCCGGGGCGGATAAAATGAATACTCCAAATTAATTAAATTCAATCAAAATGAAAAATATTTTAATTACATTGAAATGAATGTAATTCACGTGGCAGCAAGGATTTCGTTTTATTGAATTGATTCGAAATGATTCGTGTAGCATTGTTGCACTACTTTCTTTTAAACTATTTCCTGTGTAGGTTGCAATAGGGTCGATTCCCTTCAGTAAAACATCTTGTGATATACGACATTTTTTGTTTTATTGTCAGGTGCGAGAACGAACAAAGCGGATGGTATGTCGACACGTGAACATGCTATGTACAATTGGCCGTGAGAGAAACATTCATTTTCTAGATTCAGGCCACAAACACTCAAGGATGGGCCTTGTGATTTGTTGATCGTCATGGCGAATGCAAGACGAATCGGAAATTGAATTCGTTTAAACTAGAATGGCATATCGGTTGGGTTAATCAGAATTCTCGGAATGAGAACTTTCTCACCTTTGAACTTTCCTTGAGATTTCTCAAAATAAAACGCGTTCCGTTATATAGTTTTGGTTGATTCAGGTTTCGTATCATGATGATTCCCGGCAACACACCAAATTTCAGTTGTAAATTGTGCGGAGGCAAGCCAGCCAGATCCAATGAGTTTAAAAATTCAGTTGAACAGTTGGTTGATTCGTCTTTGTTTGTCACACAGTCGATAGATTTGAAGGAATGAAGTGGACCGACGATTAGATTTTGAGTTGTGAAATTTAAGTGATCTCCATTTTTGTTCTTTGCCGCAAGAATTACTCGTTCACTCACCCAATTTTGATTTTTGTGGTTAGTAATGATGTTCGGGAAAACTTTGTTGATGAGCTTGTCCTTCGTTGAGACAAATTGCAAAAATTTTTCCAATGTTTTAATAGTTATTATGCTATTCGGAACGGAGTCAAACTCAACAAAACAAAGATCATAAAAATCGGTCCAGCCGTTCTTCAGTTATAAATGGTGTAACTAACCCGACTTTGTTTTATATATATAGATTAAAAATCGCCTCAAATTATACCCGAATATCCTTTAAATGGTATAGACCTAGAAATTATCCGTGTAAGTCTCGGACTTGATATGCTACGTCAACTCTCTATTTCGACTACGAAGATTATACTTCAAAGCACTCTTTTCGTATGCCACTTTTAAGTAGTGTAACACCTTCTCTCGAATGGAGTCTAAATTTTCAACTTTAGATGTGACTGTTAACGCATTGCTGTTATCGGGATCAAGCAAATGACGTAGTTTATACTCCGACCCATGCATTATAATAATTGTTTAAAAAGAAGCAAATGCGTAGCAAATGAATATATTGGTGTTTTCTTATGTTTGATGCCAAATTTATTCAAAAACTCTTGGAATTGGTTTGATAAAAATTGTTTTCCATTATCCGAAGTGATAGTCTCGGGCACCAAAAATAAATAGAATACGTTTTCTTCGAGGTACTCACAACCTAGCTTGGCGGAAGCCTCTGTAAGGGGTTTTAGTACATTGAACTTGGAATATAATGATCCAGTATGATTAGTAAATAAGCGTTCCCTCGTTTCGAGCGGGGATATGGTCTCATAAAATCTATGCATAAATGTTGAAAGGGATGATGTGATTCGTTAAAGTTTCCCATTGGAGGTTTTACAATCGTGTTGCACGGTTTACTAATTTTACATATCTTACATTTTCAAACATAATCTTGTTCGATCCTAAAAAAAAAAATTACGTCATGTTTTGCCAATAGAATTGTCTATGGAGTTTCTCTATGCATTTCTCAATTCCCAGATGTCCAGACGATTTCGATTCATGCGATTGTTGAATAATTTGGGTCTGTCCGTTTGGGACTGCAAGCTTCCATTCGGAACTATCGGTATTATCATAGCGGTCACCATACGATAAAGAAATTAATAATTTGCCTTCTTTTACTTGTAACAGCGTGACAACAGCAATTGGTTTATCTTTGATGATTGCAGAAATTGCGAAATTTTCGGGAATGCTCAGATTCAACACTGCTACCACCGTTATTTATAAATTTACCTATTTACACAATAAGCTTGATAATGCATCTGCCACCGTATTATCTGCACTCTTTTTGTATCCGATTTAAAATAAAAAGCCTGAAGCTTGAGGCTTGAGGCTTGTATATCCCTTTGCCGACCAAGGAAAAAAAATTTAGCTCAATTGAAGTACAGACCACACATATATGTGTGAGTAAAAAACCATAGTATGTAATGGCGTTGTTGATAAAAAAATTCGCTTGATTTGAAGTACAACTAACACAATTGTGTGTATAGTTATAGTGTTCTTTTCGGACGAAAATAAGTTAAAAAGGAATACAAATGTGTAAGTTGGTTCAAAACACATACAACCATACATTTTTCACATGATTCGTTTGCCTTAAGTTATTTGACATATGCACGACGACGAAATAACATTTTTCACGTATCACAATTTTGTTGACTCGCTTGACAATTTTATCGAGAATATTTTATATCGACAAACGTCAAATGTACAAAAATTTATTATTTATAAATAATTTAATATGGATCATTTTAAATCAAAAAAGAAGCCATTTAAACATTCGACATTATTTTTCCGGCAAGTGAAATTTTACTTAAAAAAACCCTTAAATCTAAAAGTCAATAGAAAAAGTAATTTTGACAATTAAGTTAAAAAAATAACGAAGTTGTTGCCAGAGTGACAAAATTGTTGGGAAAATAGTTTATTTGATTTTGAAATAACTTTTTTGTGTTTTTTGAGTCTTTATTATAACTTTTTTGTCATTTTCATTTACATTATGAAACTCGCCATTTTTTTTTTTGCTTTCATTAAAAATTATTTACTTCTGAAAAACTAAATTTGTTATTTTGATAATTTTCATGACTATATGTCAATATAGTATCATAATTTTAATGACGGGGATGTTTTTGAACAGATTTTCTCTGCTTTTAGAGTAATTTAATCATATTTATTTATTTGTATTTTTTTGAAATATCAACTTATGTTTTAAAATAAAGAAATTATGGAAGCCCGTAAGTTTTGAGTTGGGAGACAGGTACATATTTACTATAAAACTAAATTTGTTTGAAAAAATAAGCCGTAATTAACACCAAATTTGAATTATTAGTTTAACAATGATTCTATAAATTTTAATTTTTATAAAGAACCTTTCAAAGTAGGAGCATTTGACATTTGTATTTTTTTATAAAACAAGAAAAAGAAATAAATAATGTTATGAAAAAGACAGCACGATTATTTATATATATTGAAAAAAAAAGTTCCCTCTCCACAAAATATAATCCGAATGACGGACGAAATTAGGTTTTTTACGAACGTAATAGTTGTATAAGCTACTAACATCTAACTTAAACTTCAGTCATTTGAAAAGACAAATAGTGGTTATTACGACGTTATAACAACCTAAGATTTATTCCCCAATACCGTTGTAGCACCGTTACCATACCGTTGTACCAACGTCGGCTAGCCGACCACTAGTCATTCAGCTAACGGCGGTACGACGTTATCCCAACCCATTTGTGCTACTTGGGTTACCCACACAATTGTGTGGGCAGGCCGGTAAAGGGATATAATGAAATGATATCCTTCAATATAAGCTCGAAATCTCTTAACACTCTGTACTGAGGCTAAGCATTCTAATTGTGTCACCTAATATTTTTTTGTGATCAATTCAAGTTTGGCGAAAAATATGGTATTGGTCTTTCAGCTCTTTCGTCTTCAAATTGATACAATACTCCTCCTATTCCTGAACTACTCGCATCGCATTGAATATAGAATGGTTTCAAAAAAAAAATCTGATTGACAAGAACAGGCGCGGTGGATAGTGCCAGTTTCAACTGTTGAAATGCTTGTTCAGCTTCCTCAGACCAATTCATTTTTTTTTTCCTTTCTTTAGCAGGTCCGTTATCGGGGTAGCAAAATTTCGTATAAATCTACGAAATCAGCCATAAAGCCCTAAACAACTCTTAATCTGTTTCACGGTTTTCGGCCTCGGATGCTCGACAATGGCTTTTACAATTCTGCGTTAACCTGCAACGTACCATATCCTACAATATACCATAGATATTTAACCTCCTTAAGCAAAAACTGGCTCTTCTCGACGTTTACGGTGAGGCCTACTTCAAAAAGCCATTCTGAGACATAATTAAGTAGATCGAAATGTTGCTCTATCGTTTCTGATGTGATGAGTAAACCATCTAAATACACGAAAACCTTTGTATGTAGTTGATGCGGTATTACCTGGTGCATAAGCCGACACATCGTCTGGGGTGCGTTGCACAAACGGAATGGCATGACTGTGAACTGAAACAAAGGTCTGCCTGGAATAGTGAAAGCGGTTTTATCTCTGGTCTAACGGAATTTGCCAAAAGGCGTCTTTGAGATCAATAGTTGAAAAATACTTAGTTCGTTCAAACCGACCCAACAGTTCATCGATTAGCGGTAAGGGATAGGCATCTTTCTTCGTCACTTTTTTCACTTCACCGGCATCCAAACACAGACTGGCTTTACCATTGCTCTTATGCTCAGCGTAACCGTAAAACCATGAACTCTGGCATTCTTCTACCACTACCAACGAGATCATACGGTCTAGTTATGCATTCATTAATTTTTAAACTGCTGGGGATACTACATAGTAACGTTGTTTAATTGCTTTTGCTCCTCCTAGACATTTTGTTCGTTTTTTTTGTTACTTAATAAGCCAAATAACCGTCGTGGCATTTATAACAGATAAATATTTATGCCATGATATAAAGCACGTATTTTTTATTTTATAATCGTTTTTCACATAATAGATATACTTTTCAAAACGCTTGCAAAAAACGCAAGTGCTCCAAAAAAGTGCTACTTCCGCTTAACCAATTTCGGCCAAAAATCCAATTTATCAAAACAGCTGAATGAAATTTCACTCCGATTACACAATCCGTCTGGGCTGTAGAGAGTACACAATGTTTAGTCTGCACAACACCACACACGCACACAAAGCCATTAATTAAAGTAAAAAGAGGTTTACTCCAGTGCTCTCATTTCAATACTCTTATTTCTTAAACCGGTAAATATTTTTGAACAACTACAGTATTTATGGCAATACATGTCAAATAATTTTATGAGCTAAAATTTCTTTAAGTTTCTTGAAAACGTTATGGGATATTTCTAATGAACGGAACAAACTAGGCGGTGATACGACATTATGGACGAAAATCACCAAAAGTGTCAGGCTTTACTTTTACTACAACTGTACAGTATTTGGGCTAAAAACACTAATTTTTTTAAAAGCACTTGGCTCGAAATGTTACTTTGTTAGTTTAGTTTTATTTGTTGAAGGCATTTCACATCAATTATTTTACGAATTACATTTATGTCCACCAGAATCTTATGTTCATTCACGAAAAAATACGGATTTTCTGAAGCCACTCCTAGTTATAGTACACTACGCCAAGAAAAACCGGAACAGAAAATTTTCTCGAAAAAATACCCAGAGAGCGGTTGTATCTAGGTGAACGCCTTTCAAAAAATATCCGTTTCATTTTATTTTGTTTTTTAATGAATTTTTTGAGTAAGATAAAAATTGTCTAAAAGAAAAAAATATATGCTGATGCTGTTTGAGACTGTAAACCAACTTCCTCGAATATTTTATTCCAAAATCCAAATTGGCCATTTTATAGTAAATTGAAAAACCTTGAAAACGATGTTGTGGATCGACTCGTTGTCGATTTATTAAAGTTTTAGCGTACGTAACCAAACGTAGCCAAAAAATGAGACAGGCATATCAGGCGTAATTTTCGTGGATCAAGATCAAGTAGAAAATAAGTTTTTACAACTTGTACTACTTGTTACAACTTTTACAAGTTGTGAGAAAAATTAAAGTGCTTAGTTTGCAAAATAAAAAAAAATTACTTGTTTATGCGCTTTTTGATATGATAATAAATAATTTGTTACAGGATGGCTACTACCATCCTGCAGATATCACTAAGCGCATGCAGAGGCCTCCACGGCGATTTTTGCCGGCTACGTTCTCAGGGAGAAGTGCTAAGGTCGTGGGGTTTGAATCTTGCATGTGCTTCTGGCTTACACCGTGATCATACAGAAAGTTGAACTAAAATAAAACTGCAAATAATAATAAAACTCGGAGTTCCGCCGAAACTCGTCGGCCGGAACCTGAGGAACGAACAACACAATAATTATAAAAGAAGAGAGGTGCCTTGGTGCGCGCATCCATCCGAATTCAAACGGGGACAAGCCCTGGTTACGAAATTGGATGCGGGCATCAAGGGACCGCAATCAACACGCCGACACCGAGGGAGTCTCCGCTCCCATCATACCAAACCCGAAGATTAGTAATTCATTTTAAAAAATCAATTTAGACACATAAAAAAAATAAAGGAACACAACTTCCAACGAGAAAAAAAGAAACGGAGAGAACGAGAGAGAGAGAAAGAGCAATGCAGACCGAGCGTGCACCGGCTGTGCGGCGCTCGATTACAAAAATTTAAAATTTAATATAATATAAAAATATAAAAAATGAAATCAAAAAAAATTAAAAAAAATAAAAAATAAAAAAAATGGTACCTTAATTAATTACAAAAAAAACTGTTGCGGCCTTGCGCGGCCGTCATGCCACAGGTGACCTTGCCCCACCCGGACCGTTGCTGGGCCTTTCCCCGATACCAAATAAATAAATACGAGGTGCCGGTTGGCCACCCGTACCGTTGCGACCTGGTGCGGTTTGGCGTTGCGGTGCCTTTCCCCGATACCAAATAAATAAATACAATAGCCGGTTGGCTACCGTAATGTTGCGGCCTTGTATTGCCGACGATAATAATTTTATTGGGCGTCTTTTCGCCGATAAACCGTACTATATACTAGGGCGTTGGCTCGCCAAACCGAAGATATGACTGGCCTCAACTGGCCACCTTTTATGTTGCGGGGCCTTTCCCGATACCAAAAAATCGGGCAGCCGGTTGGTTGACAACCGTCGTTGCGGTGTTACCCGATACCAAAAATTAAATGGAGTGGCCTCAACTGACCACCCGTTATCAAAACCAAAACAACACACTATCGTTGGATGCACCGTACCAACGGTTGCACTCGAGTTTGGTCACCCTGTACCTCCGCTTTATCCGTGCTTATCAAAACTCGTATTTTCCAAGTAAGATATAACTTGTGTGATTTGTTATAAATTACTAATATGTACCTAAGTGAAATTGAGCTGAATATTTCTCACTAAATTGCGGTTTTATATTTATACTCTTTTTACACAAAATCCTTGATAATTTACAACGGAATACTAGTGAACGATTAATGAAAACACGGCCACATCAAAATGTAGAAAAAAAAATTTACCGACTCAGATTTGATAAAGTGATAAACGTTCGTTTCTATAATCATAAACTTTATTTTATCTTTTTCCAATTATATTTTCAAAAACACTTTCCCCTTTTTTTTTAATTAAAAAAAAATCAAAACAAAACTTTTTATTTTTATAAAAAAAAACTTGACTTTTCCTCACCAAAAATTACTACTTGACTGTTTGGTTTCATCAAAAATCAAAACTTGAATGTCTCAAGAAAAAGAAATTCTTGCGCCACACAGCGACGCGCAAAACGTTCTAGAAAAATAATCTCTCTTCTCTGTTTTTCGTTTATATCAATTTGCATTGATATAAAAGAGAAGCATGTAAGAAAAACATTTTTCTAAAACGTTTTACTTTACACACGCTCGATATACATTGCTCTCGCTCTCCCGTCATTCTTCTCACCCCTGCGCCACCAAACGATGGAGTACAAAACAAAACGTCACGAGTGCGTTCAGCGCACAATTAACAAAGGAAAGCGAAAACAACAAACGAGGTGAATATAAAACTGAAAATTGTGGTTGCGACCACACAGTCGTAACAAATTTAAAAATGTCGCTCTTTGTAAATTGAAACGGATACGCTCCTACTAACATAAAAGCAGACCTGTTTCATAGATTTCACCATTATCTTCTAGTACCCCATGCGGCTTAGATTCCCGCAGCTCAGTTGGGTAGAGTGAAACAGTGTGAATTTTTGGGGTACTCAGATAACGACCTAAATTACCGCATATGAATGTAGTAACTTGGGAGTAGGTGGCATGAATTGTTACCACCCAAATGGATAAAGGGGGGGGAGGAGTTCTTCAATTAGGTCAGCGGACTCAAAATTGGTCTCGAACCATCATGAGAAATGAGCTTACACCCGTGGTTGTTTATTTAGATTTTTAGGGTGTCATAACCCTGAAAGACCTATCATTACTAAGCGATAGGCAACAAAATGGGAAATACCAGCTTTCGCAGCGTAGACCATGCGTACCAATTCAGATGGAGAAGGACCTTGGCAAAAACGCCTATATGGGCAGGGTTACTTCCAATGCGCCCTCACTTAGCTTTTGTGCAGAGCAACTAGGGGACCTCGCCACTGGTTCGTATACAATCGCAGGCCTACACTATATACCAAAATACAACAATTATGAAAACAAGTAACACTTATTTTTTACTTCTTTACTATTATAACGACTTAATTTCTCTCTCTCTTTAGCATTTACATCCCATGAAGGGATTTTGCAGCCCGCACTATGGTCCTCCATGCGTCTCGGTCCATCGCTATCGTCCCCAAATTCGACATCCTAATACGAGTAGGTCTTGTTCGACGTCGTTTTGCCAGCGCAGTCGGGTCTTCCTCTACGACGTACTCTGGCTGTTGCTTTATTTCGTGGTTCATGCGAATCCGATATTAATTGTTCGCAACTTTAATAGGACCAAAAATTGACGGATGACCTTCTTTTCGAAGGTAGATAATAATCTACAGTCGTTAGAGGTCATGGTCCAGCTCACGTTTCCTAAAGTCAGCACAGGTCTTATGAGCGCTTTATAAAGTGCGAGCTTGCACGATTGCGATAGGTGTTTAGATCGCAATAATTTTGATTGGGCGTAGAAAACTCGTTATCCATCATTGGCGACTATCAGTGTGGCTTTCGTTCCAACCGCTCGACCTCTGACCAGTGTTTTATCATGATATAGACTTTCGGCAGGCATATGACAGTATAAACCGCGACAACCTTTGGGCCGCGCTCATATGCCTAGGTATTCCAGAGAAACTTGTTTCTCTGTGTAAATTAACAACGTCTGGATTTGCATGTAAAATTGTAATTGAAGGAACTGTATCAGACTCTTTTCAAATAGCATCTGGTGTTCGACAGAGAGATGCACTCGCGCCTATGCTGTTCAATTTAGCGCTTGAGTACGTAGTGAGGAAAAGCAACATTGAAACTTCGCGCTGTACATTCAATAAATCAGGCCAAATTCTTGGATATACTGATGATATCGTGCTTCTTGGCCGAAGACCTAGCTACATCAAGGACAGTTTCATACCGCTCAACCGCTACGCAAGAAGACTTGGTTTGGAGATAAACAGTACCAAAACGAAATTCTTAACAACACTCAGGAACATCTCCATGGCAAATCTCGAAATTGGCGACCATAACTCTGATAGCGTCGAAAATTTTAAATACCTCGGGTCACTTATAACATCCTTGAATGATATGCAGGCAGAAATAAGAACCCAAATCGCTGCCGGACAACGAGTTTTCAACGACTTAATTACCACGGCTAAAGCTCAGTGTGTAATTAAATGGTTCGCGCGAGTTTTATATCTTTCTTAGGCAAGAATTAAAAAAAATGTAAATAAATATTTTCTTATTACTATTTATTGCAATTAACTTTTTAATTTTACACAATACAAATTTAAGGTTATTGACACTGATTACTGATCTCTTTAGAGTCAGTTGATATTAAAGCTAACTTATATTTTATTACACAAATTAGTACTGATCTCTTTATAGTCAGTCTTTATGCTTTTTGAATTATACATTTTAAGAGTGAGATTTTCGGAGTCACAGCTATAATTAAATTTTGAATTTAACTTTTTTCAGCTACAGAAAATGAAGGATCAGGCACACAAAGCCCCTCTAAGTTATCCAAACAAGAATCGGGCAAGAAATGTAGAACCTATGCGTAGGGAGAATTAACTATGCGCAGGCCTCTTCAAATTCGAAAGAAAATGACACCAACGGTACGGAAAATTGCAAAAACACTGTCCAAGCAATTTTAAATATAGCCTTGAGGAACAGAATAAACTAAATAAGTTAATTCTGGATCGACTCAATCTGCTGGAAGTACCAAGCTCCAAAATAGCTAAAAATAAATAGTGTCTGCAATCCATAGTTCAAATTCATAATTCCGGAGCAGAAACCAAACATGAAAACTACTCATTAAGAATAGCCGTATCGAAAGCAAACGGATTAACACAACACCCAGCAGAATTAGAACTATTTTTAAATTCTGAGAAAGCAACAGCTCTTATGTATAGAGCTGGAGATATAGTTTGATACCATATCTCCTATCCAGCAGAACGAGCAAGAGGAGGGTCAGTTATATTTATTAGGGATAATATTAATCGTCATGAAGAATTAAAAATACAAAAAGAATCCATGTAATATATAGTCCCCCACGGTATACCCTAAAAGAAGAAGACTGCACGAACTTGTTCCGGAAATTAGGAAGTAACTTCATTATCGGAGGTGCCTTTAATGCAAAAAATACTTTCTGGGGTTCAAGAATAACCTCTCCAGATCTTATAGATTTCTACATCACTAAAGGCATATCGGAACGGTACATCTTCTTAGAAATTGATGAAAGTCTAATATCTGATCATATGTAATAGAAACCAAAATGCACCACAGCTCGCTCACAAACAACATAAGCAGTAAGTAGAGGAAAAATAGAACTTCAAGTACCAATCAAAAGTGAAAATGAAATAGAAGAAGAACTAGACAAGCTCCTTGATGTCATACAATGGTCGGCTTGAGAATGCACCCCCAAATTATCATCCAGGAAAGAAAACTCCGTTATTTACCCAATAGAAGTAAGAGAACTACGAAAAGCTCGAAAGAAATGGCAGACTACGCTTGCGCCACAAGATAAAACCACCTTAAACAAGTCGTGCATCAAATTTAAGGCACTCATAAAAGCAGTGAAAATTAAGCAATTGGAAAATATTTTTGTTCTTTAGCTCCAAATAAAGAAAAGCAACAAAATGGTTAAAACGACCAAAAACGGAGAACCCCCCCCCCCCTCCAATTAAAATAAACGATGGGAAGTGGACTAGAAGTGTGTAAGATAAAGATGACCTGTTTGCTGAACATCTTGAAGAAACATATGAAACTCTAGGTCGCCAGACCAGTTACGAAAACACTGGTGATAAGCCCAAAACATCTGACTTCGAAGATATCAGACATTAAAAGAAATAAAAGCTGAAACTAAGAACATAAAAGCAAAAAAAGCTCCTGATTACGATTTGATAACAGGATAAATAATAAAGGAGCTGCCTGAAAAAGGCACCCGTAAGTTACTGCACATAATCAATGCGATGCTCAAAAAGAAGTATGTGCCAATGCAGTCAAAAGTAGCAGAAGTAATAGTGATTCCAAAACCGGGCAAGCCACCGAATGAAAGAAAATCTTACCCTAAAAATTGAACAGAACCACAGAAGAAAGATACCTTATCCCAGAGTATCAGTTTGGTTTCAGAGAGGAACACTGAACTATTGAGCAGTACATAGGCTTAGAGATGTCATTGAGAATACATTATAGAGAAGAAAACAGTTTGCTTTAGTAGTTGCTTCTTAGATGTGGTGCAGGCCTTCGATAAGGTGTGGCACAGAGGTTTACTCTTTAAACTACATAGAGATTTCCTAAAACAATATTATATGATTTTCAAATCATACATAGAGAATCGCCACTTTAGGGTGAAATATGAAGATGAATATTCCGAGCTAAAAAAGATTTTGGCAGGAGTCTCGCAGGATAGTGTTTTGGGACCTGTTCTTTATCTGCTCTACATCAGAGATTTACCTCAATTTATCGATGTTACCGTTGCAACATTTGCTGATGACATTGCAGTTCTCTCAGTAGGAGACACTATCGAGGAATCGAGAAAGAAACTTCAAGAAGCATATGACAAAATCATAAAATGGACAAAAATGTGGCGTATCGGGCTCAATGAATCGAAATCCACGCATATGAATTTCACCAATCTAAAAGTCAGTTACAAACCTGTAATCATTAAAGGTCAGCAGATTCCGTATGCAAATAATGCTAAATATCTAGGGATGACCTAAGATACCAGGCTCAGATGGAAAGAGCGCGTTAAAACGAAAAAAATGATTTTAATATCAAATATTGAAAAATTGATTGGCTGCTCGGGAAAAATTCGGATTTGTCAACCGAAAATATATTGCTATTAGGCTGCTATATATTGCTCTGGGGCTGTTAAAAGAAAACCAACACCAAAATAATACAAACTTTTCTAAACAAAGTGACACAAGTATGCAAAGTAAAATTGCATCGACAGATTACGACCTTTAGTGAAATGTAACACATCTATGACCTCCTGTCGGTGTGCAAAACCCGTGGGCCGACCCTTCTTCATTGCCAGTATAGGTTGGCATGGAGCTTGCAATGTGCAGATGGTCATAAATCGGTCCTATAGCCGTACGTCCTCGAATTGGCCGCGAGGCGTAAAGTAAGGGTGTATGCTTAACCGCGGAAGAGCAGGGCCTTGAGCCCTAAAACAGATCGCATAGTTACAAATAATAAAATAAAAAAAAACTATAAATATGGCTGGCCAATGGTCAAATTCTCATTCACAAGTGACTAAATTAAGAAAGAAACATTTCTAGATGAATTCTATTCAGTTGTAATAATTTAAATAAACAAAAAAAAATAGACGTTTATGTTCTAAGGGTGTTTTCTAAACACCGACTTATTACAGACTTATTTGAAGTGCTTCCAAATCATTGTACCAACATATTTGTGACGTGTTGCTACTAGAATTGACAATAAAAACTGCATGCATTACATTTTGTCAAGACATATTTTTGGATAAATTTCTGTGTAGACGTACTTATTCAAATGACAACCTGATTCTGATGATAAGATTACTATCTTGTGAAAACTTTTATTTTTAAGACTAAACTCTTCATTGAAATTCTGAAGGCAGTAAATAATATATTAGAACTCTGCAAAAACTTTTGTATAGCTGGCAAAACCAAATTTTCACCATATTCATAGTGTTCAGTCGGGCAAAAATAATAAAAAATATTACGATATTTTTTATCAAGTTTTGCCATAAAACGCACTAATTTATCACAAAATAAACCAAGAATATTTTTGATTGTCAACATTTTTGGCCTCTAACGTTTTAGCACCCCATTTAAAGGTTTTGACAAAAGTGATGATTAAATTCGTTTGGTCATCGTTTGGTCAGGATTGGTCACTAGTTTTTATCGTTTGGTCACTTACGATTAAACAGTAAATAAATAATGAAAATTAAAAACAAAAAAATTTCCGAGGAGCACCTCATTGTACAATCATACCGCTTTTATCAAATTTGGTTAGGAAATCATTAGATCAGGATTATTGACCACATTTTGGTGTTTGGTCACCAATGGGTCAGTTTCATTCCGAAAAAAACAAATACAAAATTGTATTTATTCAATAAAATCAAGTTCGTCGCTTATTTCGGAATTTCATTTTACTAAATTAATAAAAAAAATCCAATTGGAATATTCCATTTAGATAAAAATATTGTTTTTTTTTCAAAGAATTGTATCTAAAGTAACAGACATGTAAGATATAATCAATTTAGTTTTTTAATTTTTTACAACTGGTTGAGAAGTGACCATTACTCATTAGTTGATTTCGTTTGGTCATCTCTATTTAATGACTTCTTGCGAAAATTCGTTAACAATTCTTTGGAAATTATGAGTTTTAAAAATGTTTTGCAATAAATCATTAAGTAGAGATGACGAAATCAACCAGTGACCAATCCTCAACGATGTTATGAAGAACCAAAAAATTGATTTGATTATATGTACACTCCTCCACATAAATCATCGCACGATGCGAAAAAATGAATTACCCTGTTTTTAGCCAGTTAATCCCTAAAACATTTGCAGAAAATTAAAAAATCCTAAAATACAGTTACAATATAGGCACAATTTTTTTTCATTTTCATTGATGGTGGATTCACGGAACGTGAAAATTTTTTATCCAACTTTTTAGCCAATCAAATCTTTATATTCAACTAAGCCCCGCCCAATTTTATCTCGGTTTACTTGAAATATTTCCATCTTTTGAGCAATTAATCTAAGTCGTACCAACATAGTAACAAAAATAACCGGAAGTATGAGCAACATTTTTGCTCAAATATTTGTTGTTGTTGTTTATTTATGACATTTTTGGAATGAATTTCGCCTTAAATAATTTAATTTAAAGTTTATATATAAAATAAATGGAATAAATATGCGAGATGCATTTAAGTAAAACAATTAGGAGGAGAAACAAAAAATTTATTTTGCTGCAACTGTTGGGCTATAAATTATTTGATAATTTATAAATTGTGATGTGTGTATAAAACCGATTATTGTGTATTTGTAATCCCCAGACATAGCTTTATTCGATTAAATTAAAATAAAGTCCCAACTAATCGAAAACAAAGCAGAAATTGTGAACAAAAATTACAAAACAAAAGAAAACATATCGCACATCCTCTTAAAAACTGTCAACACAAAAAAACGGTTTTGAGATACAGTAAGCCCCCGCTTTACGGACACGATACGTTCTACGTCATCTGGCCATAAACCGAAAATCCGTAAAATGAAGCCACTAATGTGTGAAAGTTATATAGAAGCGTTCTACCAAATCAAGATATCCGTAAAACGAAATCATGTTTAGTATAGAACTATATTAAAAATTCAAAGATGCGTATTTAAATATTCCGTTGTGCGAACCATACGGTCGAAAAAATTATTATCATCAAAATTAATGAAATACAGCACTTTAATTATAAAAAGGATTAAAAGTAAAAAGTAAAAAAGTACTTTATTTATTTCAATACACAATTCAAATAAAAAACAACAAAAATAAAACAATCATAAATTCCTCTTATTAAAGTTTAAAATTTTCATTTTAAATCTTCATTTCATTCGGCGGAACTGCCATCCAAAGTTAAATCAACATGTGCATTGGGAACTAGAACTGCTGTTTTAGAAAAATATCGCAACAGCGGCGTCGGTTTTTCTGGCTCCATTTTCTTTCTCGGTTCTATGTTAACGTTGTTGGCTATTAGTGGCTTAAGAGGACCTTCGTTTGTCTTTCTAATTTGGGCTTCAAATGTCGAGTTAGTTAAAAATGAATCTAGAGATGTTTGTTTTGATTAACGTTTTCTTTGTAAATTTCTCTGAAGCAAAGAATATCATTCTGAACAAGTCTGGTTACTTGTCGGCTTCTTTCATCTAATGGATCAATTTCTTTAAATATATCCAGGCCTTCCTCAATCAAAGAAATTGCCCTTGACAACTTTTGTGTTTGTGTAATTTGTGGGCTCTCACATGGAGTTTCTGGAGTTTCATACCTGCTTCATGTGCAATTGCGACAATCTGGTTTTGTACATCCACATTTGAAAGTTGGGAGCTGGCTGATGTATGATCTTGAACGCATTCTGGCCATAATTTCATCCACACTCCATTCATTGCTGATTGCTGATTCACAACTTCATCCCACGATTTTACGATGTTATTAATGGCATTCATTATATTGAATTTCTTCCAAAATTCTTTAATGGTTTCTTGATTTGGACCATCAATAAATTCAATTAGACTTCTAAACACTCGACGTAAATAGTAAGCCTTAAAATTAGCAATAACACCCTGGTCCATAAGTTGTAATAAAGGCGTCGTGTTTGGTGGTAGAAATATAATTTTAATGTGTTCAGGTACCTTGCCGAAATTATCGCTGGGCGCAATGTCAACAATAAGCAATGCTTTGTTAGCAATATTCTGCTCAGCGTTAAATTTTTTCACAGAAGTTATAAAATGGTTATTTAACCGGTCCTCAAAAACGCTTGTTGTCATCCATCCTCGTTTGTTTGAGCGCCAAATAACATCAAGTGTTGATTTGTTAATGCCTTCTGAATGCCCTTGGGTTCTCTGCATGATAAATAAGTAACGGTTTTAACTTATGATCACCAGCAGCATTCCCTCTGACTAAAAGCGTAATGCGATCCTTAGCTGCTTTAAATCCTGAAGCTGTTTTCTCTCCTTTGGAAATGAAAGTTCTACAAGGCATCTTTTTCCAGAAAGGACCCGTTTCGTCAACATTATAAACCTGCTATGGGGTGTAACCACCAGCATCGACTATTTTTTTAAAATCCTCGGGAAACAATTTAGCCGCTTGAGTATCTGTACTTGCTGCTTCCCCTGTTGTTTTTAAATTGTGAAGAGAATGTCGTTTTTTAAACCGGTCAAACCAGCCTTTGCTAGCTAAAAATGGTTCAGACTGTGAAGATTCACCGTATTTGGCCACTAAATCTTCGTGCAGGCTCTTAGCTTTTTCTTAGATAACTAATGTGGAAATCGGCATATTTATCTGAGATTGGTGGTCTATCCAAACACTCAGCAAACGTCCCATTTCTTCCATTACCTGACTTCTTTGCCGTGAAACACGTTTTGCCGTTAACGGTGTTACGCGTTTTGCACTGATAAATATTTTTTCTTTATTATCTTTAATCGTACCCACGGTTGAAGTGGCGAGGTCTAAAGATTTAGCAATTTCATTGTTTTTTCTCCGGCATCAAATCGTCTTAACACATCTAATTTGATTTCTAGTGTTAAAGACTTTCGATGTTTTTTTACACACTTTTCATCAACACTTCCTGAACGCTTTCCTGACATATTTACTGGGTAAGAAAACTAACACATTATGTATGTACTTTATCAAATACTAGCTGACCCGGCGAACTTCGTACCGCCTCAAAATCAATAAATGTTGCTTAAAGTTATTATAGCTTAATTAAATTGAGTTTTTTATTAAGATAAAATGAATTTCTCTCTCTCTCTCTCTCTCTCTCTCTCTCTCTCTCTCTCTCTCTCTCTCTGGCAATATATCCTATCAAGGGATGTGGCCGCCTTAAATAAGGTTTCATAATCATATTTTCATTTTGAATAATGTGTGATTAATTCATTGATCCTAAACCAGCTGTGCAATTTTTTCCTTGTCACTACCGGGAATCAAACCCGAGACCTCCGGGGCGGATAAAATGAATACTCCAAATTAATTAAATTCAATCAAAATGAAAAATATTTTAATTACATTGAAATGAATGTAATTCACGTGGCAGCAAGGATTTGATTTTATTGAATTGATTCGAAATGATTCGCGTAGTATTGTTGCACTACTTTCTTTTAAACTATTTTCTGAGTAGGTTGCAATATGGTCGATTCCCTTCAGTAAAACATCTTGTGAAATACGACATTTTTTGTTTTATTGTCAGGTGCGAGAATCGAACAAAGCGGATGGTATGTCGACACGTGAACATGCTACGTACAATTGGCCGTGAGAGAAACATTCATTAGCTAGATTCAGGGCACAAACACTCAAGTATGGGCCTTGTGATTTGTTGATCGTCATGGCGAATGCAAGACGAATCGGAAAATGAATTCGTTTAAACTCGAATGGCATATCGGTTGGGATCATCAGAACTCTCGGAATGAGAACTTCCTCACCTTTGAACTTTCCTTGAGATTTCTCAAAATAAAACGCGTTCCGTTATATAGGTTTGGTTGATTCAGGTTTTGTAGCATGATGATTACCGGCAACACACCAACTTTCAGTTGTAAATTGTGCGGGGGCAAGCCAGGCAGATCCAATGAGTTTAAAAATTCAGTTAGACAGTTGGTTGATTCGTCTTTGTTTGTCACACAGTCGATAGATTTGAAGGAATGAAGTGGACCGACGATTAGATTTTGAATTGTGAAATTTAAGTGATCCCCATTTTTGTTCTTTGCCGCAAGAATTACTCGTTCACTCACCCAATTGTGATTTTTGTGGTTAGTAATATTGTTCGGGAACACTTTGTTGATGAGCTCGTCCTTCGTTGAGACAAAATTGCAAAAGATCTGAGGAAACGAAAACAATCTGTTCGATTCGTCGACCGGAACACGGCCATTACCGATAGTCAGCAATTGCTTGGAGAAATCTTCGGCAGATGGATCGTTTAACCACAGACAATCAAATTAAATTTTTCGTTCGAGCCAAAAAATGAAAACAAAATATATTTCTGACAATTCCAATGTCATCGTTGTATCTGTCATTTTTCGTTAAACTGCGTATACGTTTACGCAAAAAAACAAAATATTTTTGGTTGTTTGCGGCTATTTACAGAAAATGAACTCGCAGTTTAAATTTTTACGTTTACATAGAATGAAATATCTCTGTTAGGTTGTCTCTGGTTTAACAATGCAACTCGCATGTTTGTCGTCGGCTAAAATTTCATCACATAGCGCCACGCAGAGTCGATGATTTGAGGTAAGCGTTTATTTCATCGACAGCGTTCAATCTTGGAATCACTGGTATTTTTTGACGGAAATCGCCGGACAGTTGAATCATTGCGCCTCCAAAACATATTGAGTCATTGCGTAGATCTTTCATAGTTCGATTGAATGCTTCAAATGCGCATTGTACATTCATAATCGATGATGATTTTACTGCTACCAAAACTTTCGCCATTGCTGAATGTTTCGCAATGTTGTAAGTCGGGTTTTCAGCCGATTGAAGGTCTAACGACAATTTCAACACTGAGCAACTGCTACAGCAATATTGGATCTCACACGAACAGTGGCCAAAATCAATGATATGAGAAATGCATTGCCAGTTCCACCGGGCTCATCGAAGAAAAATATTTCACCATTTCCATCATGAATTCTACAGCTAAGTAGATAAAATAAAAAAATTGGATAAAAAATAAAATGGTAAATGTACATGCAGCCTCCAGTCGGATTCGTATCCAGTACCTTGCGATCCAAGCGCCGACGCTTTAACCACTGCACCACTCGTCACATAGAAACTACACCTACAAAATTCATATAAAAAAAGGTTTTTTTTATTAGATTTTTGGGGCTTCCCTTTTGAGTTTTTCCGACTTTTCTTTTTTCCTAAACCACCACTGTATTGAGACGAACAAAATAAAAAAAACAAAATGTACTAAATATATGAGAAAATGAATTTTCTTGATAACTTTTTTTTTGGTGAATTTTTCCAATGTTTTAATAGTTCTCCGAAATATGTAGAAGTTGAGTTCTCCGAAATATGTGAGTTCTCCGAAATATGTAGAAACTAAGAGAATTCGTAGATAAAAAGAATAACGGAAAAAGAGAGAAAACATTTATTTCCGTAAATGCGAATTTTTGGTTCGTATAGCAAATCTTGAGTCCAAATAAATCTTTTCCGTAAAATCGAAATTCCGTAAAGCGGGCGTCCGTATAACGGGGTTTACTGTAAATGCATTTTCATTTTTTTTTAATTGCTAACGCTACTGTGATGCTGAGATTATTCATTATTAGCTTTATAAAATAAATAATCTCAGCATCACAGTAGCGTTTTATCTCAAAACTGTTTTTCTGTGTTATGACATTTTTTTACAGGATGTGCGATATGACTTACATGACAACCGTAGGCAAATTTTTTGAGCAAAAGTTGCTAGAAAAAAGTCAGCTTTTTTTTATCTCGTTCTGTGAATCCAACATGAGACAATTATTGTGTGAACACATATTTCATCGTTTACGATAGCTTTTACCGTTAGTTCTGTGCCTATATTAACTCGAAATGTTGGCTCTAATTACTTCAGTTAAATTATAAGCGGGAACTAGTAAAGTAATATTATATTGCGATTCTAATATACTATATATAAATTAAAATGAGCTTTCGTGAAGTCGTAATAAAACTGCACTTAGAAAGCCGTTCTCTTTCTGAAATTGCAAAAATTATGCACAAACCGAAATCGACCATTCAGGAAGAATGGCAAGACTAGGTCGAAAACGTATTACGAACGAGCGGGATGAACGTGCTGTTGTACATCCAGTTCGGCTGTCCAGAAAATGGTAGCCACCAGTTGTGAAAATAACATGAGCTCTCGGAATGTGCAGCGGCTGCTAGACAGACACGGCTATTTCTCCAGAACTGCAAGGAAAAAGCCGTTGACTAGTACTGCTAATAAAAAGAAAAGAATTTGATTCGCTAAATTGCACCGAAATGAAGAAGGTTCCTTCTGGCACACTGTTGTGTTCTCCGATGAGAGGAAGTACAATGTTGGGCGTGACACGCTGTCGAAATTGTGACGAAGAAGTGTGGTCGATCCTTCCACTGCTGTGTTGTGTTATGACGGGCCGTTTAGTATTTGAACGTTCTAATCCGATTCCAATTGATAACGTACGCAAGAGCAATGTACAAACCTCAATGCGGGTAAGGGGTACTATAAGATGTGGGCGTACTATAAGAACTCCGATGTGGTCCGATCTCACAATTTCGACAATGCTTACAGTAGATCAAAAACATTAATTTAACACGATTAAGGTTAATACATTTATTTAACATATACTCTGTTTAGTTAATGTTTATTAATTTTAAGTACAAAAAGAATTATAAGTTTCAACAACATCGACTGGCTATGGAGAGCGTCAAAACAAGAAGAATGAAAAAGCACATTTTTACTTTAATTTCCTACTACACATCCTTTTTAAGTCCATAGACATGCAAATTATGGAAGAGTGTTTCATTTTCAAGATGCGTGTATAACCTATAGCACAGAGACAAAATTACTAATTTACAACCCTTGGATATCCGTATAACCACAAGTAAAGGTTTTTATAAACTTGTACAGCATCTTAAGTTGTTTATCTATACAGGAAAAAATTAATTGCATCTATGCAGTTTCTGATAATATATCCCTATAAAGGAACTTCGACACAGTACCAGTAAATTTTCTATACATAAATATTTTTATTGATTCGACATAGAAGTTATCTACAGTACATTTAAAGACGATCAATAAAGTATCGATTTCAAATTAAAATAAAGACTGTATACAGAATATTTATAAACAACCTATGTTTCGTTAAAAAAAACACAACTACTTTAATATCGATACTCTATAAAATGTATAAAGATTTCTGTACAGTAACTTTACTGAATATTTAATCTGTCAAAAACGAAATTGCCAACTTGATTTTCTCACATTAGTTTTCTTTGCTTTGTTGCTCGTTAAGGCGAAGCAATATGACAATTTCTACGAAAGTTTCCTGAAAACTTTTCTTTTCATTTACGAATAAATTCTGTGGTCACAAGTCAAAAGTGCTAAAGTCGACTTAAGTTTTGATTCATATTTTATATTTTCCTGAACTTACTATGAAAAATTCATTTAAAAGTCTTTAAAATTTTGAATTATAACAGTATGATACTTCCAAATTTTAAATGAATTTTTCGTGATAACTTCAGAAAAATACAAAATATGGGTCAAAACTTAAGTCGACTTTAGCACTTTTGACTTGTGACCACAGAATTATTGCATATATTTTATTTAAATCAATGAGATATAATGTAAAATAACTTTACTTATTAGCCAAAATAATAAATTTACAATTATTGAACAATTTTATTTGAAAAATAGTTATTTTTCTATTTTGCCGTTCCTAGAAACCTTTTTTTAATTCAGAAAAATGTTTTAATTAAAATTGTTCTCCTTTAGTCACTGTATTGTATTGTGAATTTCCTATCTCATCTACAGTTTTATATAATTGACATTAACTTTGAATAACAATAATGTTCAAAGTGTACGAGTTACGATCGCTGCGGACTGCTTTATGATGATCTTCATCAGTCTCGCCAGATGGAGTAAGTCTTGCTCTAAAATTTCAGTCTGTTCTTAATGCAGCATTGATTAGTTACATATTTTGGACAGAATAAATAGCCAGAGTAATACTTGATTGCTTTTATTGAAGCCATTGCTGGTGCATCGCAGATAAATGATTTTGTTTTTATTTTATAACTCTTGCGTTCAATAACAAAACCATAATTAATTAAATTATACATTTCATCAACAAACTCTTTAAGAAAGTTTTTAAATGAAATTGGTTTGGTTGGTCGGCTATATATGCCAACGGGAAACACAACGGGACGGTTCTTTGAAATATTATCTAAACTTCCTAAAATTACCCAGAAGCTGTTATTTCCACTAGAAGAAATTGGTGTGCCATCTACGTTAAATGACATTTCAATTTCAACTAAGCTAGCATTTATTGTTTCCATTTTTGAAGTAAGTTTAGATCGCAAATATTTTTCAACTCCCAAATGTATGTATTGGCCATTGTCAATGGATCGAACATGCACGCCCCGCGGAGTGCCTAGAAACGTTCTAGCATCTAATGGTAATTCAGGATGTTTACCAGTTGATATAATATTTTTAATAACTTTGAAAGTGTGATTAGTTCAATATGACTATTGGTTGCCCAGTCTCGCAATTCGTTTGAAAATTTAGTGTTATTTTTATCCATAATCAATATTTCAGAGGAATACGCAGAATTTAAAACATCTCTTGAAGTATCCATACTATTCGGTCCAGAGGTTCTTTCATCATTTGAAAATTCATTTGAACCTATTTAAATAAAAATAAATTAATTTAAATCGACTATATAGATTGGCACATACCATATAAATTAAATTCTATTAAATTGTTATAACTTGTCACGTTCTCTACAAGAAAGTATTTGTGATCATGCTTGAGATTAAGTATACTATTGTTAATATCATTATTTTGTTCCTGAGTGCAATATGAATTATGGTGATTTTGAGCACGACGTCTATATTTATTTATTCTTTGTTTTGATGTTTTTATTTACTTGTTCAGTTAACTTTGAACCATTAAAATGGAATTTGATTTGACATATTGTGTTTCAAGATAACTTTTTTAGGATCTTTATAGAACCTATGTCAAAATATGTTAAATATATAAAGTTTTATGAATACATCAACAAAAGTGTCGTAGTGCAGTGGATAGAGCGATGGCACGAGAAAAATCGGATCTGAGTTCAACCCTCATCAAGGTAGGTGTAAGTACAATTAAATTAATTATGTAAATGAAATTTAATTCCTATATAAGAAAATTTATCAAATAATTGCATTAAAATATGAATATAAAACTATAAAAAAAAATATGAAAAATAAAGATAATATGAAAAATAATTTTAAGTTTCTATTATAGCAAATTATGTGTATATAAATTATTGTTATAAAGATTCTTTATTGAAATGTTTATTGACCCTTTATCTCAAATGTGATTCTTAACTATATATATATACTAACTACGTAATTGTAAAGATTCTATATAGAAACTGCGGTTTGACGAGTAAAGACAGTTATAGAGATCCTAAATAGAGACTGTAGTTAAAGAAACTTCCACTACAGGTATGTCTTTATTCCAAATCTACAGTACCTGTACCATATACGTACAGCATGTTTCTTTATCCAGATAAAGTTATCGTTGCAGATTATTTATAGGAGTGGTAACTTGTGGTTATACGGGATCAAATGTGGAAAATATAGTATTCATTGGCGGTATTATGAACAAGCATAAATACCTCGACGTTTTAAGGTGCAATTTGAATGCATCAGTACAAAAGTTAGGTTAAGCAAGCAATTGGATATTCCAACAGGACAACGACCCCAAGTATACTGCTCATACTGTTCGGGAATGGCTACTCTACAACACTCCCAAACAATTTAATTCACCTCCGCAAAGTCCAGACCTTAATCCGATAGAGCATCTATGGGAGTATGTTGAGAAAAAGCTATGTAATCACGTAATAACCTCAACAAAAAAACCTTGGAGCTATCTGAATGGAATGAGATAAAGCTCCAGCACAGTTAACACATAAATTGGCGTTATCGATGACAAACAGACTACAGTGCGTCCTAGATGCAAAAGGTGGCCCAACCAGATATTGATGGTTTGCATAAGGATAATTTTTTAACCGACTAGTAAATGAGAAGTTTTATTTTTTTAATTATATTAAATTAATCACAAAACATTGAATTCTACACAAAAAGTTTTTATTTTGGATCGCCTTTCTAACCTATAGGCTTTGGTAATATTGGTTGCAAGATTTTTGAGTTTTCGAAGACTTGAGGGTGTACGATGAATTATGTCGCAGAGTGACTACGCCATCCACTTTATTCTTCTTCTCTATATTGCATCAAAACTCCGCTTGTAGACTACCTAGTTTTAACCAGCTAAAGTTTCTTTAAATCTGTCATATACGGTTATTATTGTACCTGTCATATTTGGTATTTTATTTTTTAAATGAAATGGTCAGTTTGGGATGAAAAACCATTAGGGATTGGTATTACATATTTGTTATGACATCCGGCTACAGTATTATGACGTGCAAAAACAATTTTTAAATGTTTTATTCGATTGGTTGTTCACTCGGGTTTGACATAAAATTACACGGAATGAAGTAAGGGTCACAAAAATAACATGATAATTTTTAATTAAAATTAATACCACAGTGCAAAAAATGAAAAAATTTATGAACGAGAAATATAGACTGGCTAAATTAATTAATAAACAACATTTTCTGCTAAAATGCCGTAAAGAGCATGTTTATCCAAAAACAAGAATATTAAAAAATGTGTTCAACATTAACAATGAAGTTTGTACCCGACTTCAAAACCAATTCATTTTTGCAGTAATCAATGAAGAAATTAAAGTTACGATAAAAGCCATCAATTCAACAAAAAATATGTTGGCAATCATTAAGCAAAATTGAGAAGATATTGTTCCATCCAATCTTATCCAGGAATTTGTCCAGCACTCGGAATTTACTTTTAACTTCCATTTCAATGAAATTACGGTAAGGCAAATTGCGAAATTTGATAACATTTTTGTAGACAGTATCAACAATCAGCATTAACAGAAGATTCGGTTAATGCTAGTGAAAATTGGTTAGTAATTCTCTCTAATATTGATCTTCCAATTAAACTTAAATTTATTTTAAGTTTAGGTAATAAATTTTGTCCACCAACTGTTGGTAGTTATGTACCTTATTTCATAATTATATCTTGTGTTGAAAGTGCAATTTTTAGTTTTCTGGAAAATAATCGTACCCAAATTCGTAATCAATTTGTTAATGTTTTGACTAATTTTAAAAATAGTTCATCGTTGCAGAGACTTTCACCAGTTGAAAAACGTATTTTATCTTGCCTTAAACAAGCAAAAAAGTTTTTGAAAAATAATCCAAATAAATATTATGGTGACTCGAGCAGACAAAGGCAATATAACCGTATTAACCACACGTAATGATTATATTGACAAAATGAATAGCCTATTAAATGACGACACAACTTATAGACAATTGATAAAAATAATTCTACTCCAATTCAAACTAAGATAAACACTTTAGTAAAAAATCTGGCAACATTGATGAATTTACAAAGAAAAAATTAACTAGTTATATTCCAGTAATTCCTAAATTATATGGTTTACCTAAAATCCATAAACCAAATATACCCTACAGACCTATTGTGAGCTCAATAGATGGTCCCACATACGGTTTATCGGCATTTTTAGGTAACATTCTTAAATTTAGTGTAGGAAAAACTAACTCTTTTGTTCTAAATTCCGAAGATTTTACACAAAAAATTCGAAATTTCATTATACCCCCAAATTTTTTGTTATTTTCTTTAGACGTGATTTCGTTATTTACTAATGTAGATAGTCATATAGTTTCGGAAATTATCAAGAAATAATGGAGAGACATTAAAAAGAACGCAAAATCAAAATTGACGAAAGTCCAATTTCTTGAAGGTTTAAGTATTGTTTTAGATAATTCGGAATTTTCTTTTGACAATAAAAATTATAAACAAATTTTTGGTTCTCCAATGGGTTCTCCCATAAGCCCTATATTAGCAAATTTATTAATGGAAAATTTGGAATATTTGGCATTAAATTCTTTAGATTTTCAGCCATTATTTTACTATAGATATGTTGATGATATTATAACGGCTATTCCTGAAAACAAAATTGATATATTTTTGAACAGTTTTAACAAAATTTTTAATCGAATAAAATTTACTTTGGAAAAGGAAGTTGACAATAAAATTCCATTTTTAGATTTACTTTTGATCTATGAGCCTGATGGCAAAATTTCATTTGATTGGTACCACAAAGATAGTTGGTCTGGTACATACTTAAATTTTCATTCCTGGCTTCCTACTTCCTATAAAATTAATACAGTAAACATTTTGGCTCAAAAAATTTTAAAACTTTCAGATCTCAAATTTCACAATAAAAATTTTAACATATTAAACGAAACATTGTTAACTAATCATTATCCCGCCATATTAATAAATCAGTGTATTTGGAAACAAAAAAAATTTATTACAAATTTTGAAATTCGGCCCATTAACAATGATAAAAATTATTTTTCAATTCCTTATGTTAAACATTTATTTGAAAAAATAAAACACTTGTTCAAAAATTATAATTTCAAAATTGTCGGTAATTCTTCATCTTGTTTAAATGATTGTCTTTTTTCTAAACTTAAAGATCCTATACCACTCAATAAGCAGTCAAATTTAATTTATGAAGTTAAATGTGACTGTAATGTTGTTTATACGGGTCAAACAAAACAATTTTTGGAAAAAAGGATTTATCAACATTAAAATGGTGTAAATAAAGATGAAGAACAAGGTACTAGTGCACTTTCTACACATTTAAAGAATTCAGGTCACATAATTAGCCTAAATAATGTTAAAATATTAAAAAAGAACGAAATTTTAGAAAAAGATCAGTTTTAGAGATGCTATATATTAAATCTAGCATTAATTCTATAAATATAAATAGTGATTGCGCCTACATTGGCAATAACTACAATTATTTTGTCTAAATTCGTTTTTTGTCTACTTTATTTCTTTTCTAAATTTATTTCATTGTTTAATTTATATATACAATTTTCATTTATATTTTTTTAATAATTTTAAAATCATATTCATATTTTTAATATTTGTTTGTAAAATTTACTTTAAAATTTACTTTGTATTTGCTATTTGAAAAAATTGTATTTACTGTATAGGCTTTTTATATTTTTATAAAGAAATTTATATAAAAATTTTCATTAGCCTCGAAAATGATGTCGATGAGACATCGAAAGCTCAGTCTTTAAATTTGTTTTATTTTATTTAAAATAAAAAACGAGCCCTAAACCATTACCAACTGTATTATGATAATTTTTATCAATTTAGTCGGACTGAACACGCCGATTGTTTCAAATTTATGAACAAAAAGCGAAAATGTTAAAAGAACTTAAATTTGTATTTTCTGAATAATGTTTCTGTTTTTAATAATTAGTTACACATAATTATTGTTTCTGTTTAAATGTCAAAATTACTAACTGGAAACGTCAAAATTATGATTTCGAAGACCACCTATTTCGCTGATATTAACGAAAACAATTTTTTAAGACTACTGACAGATAAGACTAAGTGCAGAATATAATTTAAAGTTTACAGTCTTCGTTAAGACAAAAGTTTTCGCTATGTGTGACTGTACGTTAGAATCAGGGGTAAGTCTCCTCGCGAAGTGACTTATTTGAATGATTCGGTGTCCACAAATAAGTCGGTGTTTGGAAAACAGTCTAAGATATAAAATAATGGATGGATGCATTATTTGATTAAAATATTGCAAACTTAGTTCGGGAATGTAAAACCAAGAAATCATAAATTTGATTTTGTCATAAAACATTTATTGATCGACGTTAATTCTACAATTTCACTATCGTCTGTCACGACAATTTTAACGAGATATTAAAACATATGACAGTTATTTATACGATTGGTATTTTATGGCAAGAGCCATAATCCTATTATTTTTTGCACATATTCCGTTTGGTCAATGCCGTATACATTTGTTAGTATAGGGAATTTTTCACATAAGAGTTAGACGGTGTGTATAGTAAGGAGTTTGAATTGCAACTTAAGAAATCATTTTTGGTGGTGTACGACTAAATTAACGTCCCGTACAAATGACATTTTTCTTATACATTTTTAATCTCATAAATATCATTTTGTACATAATCCACAAACACAAACCGCACTTTACACGTATATGATAAGTTTCCCATTTATCAGAAATACATAAATTTTCTGCACGACGACGACGACGACGATGAGTTGATGATGGAAGGTGTTTGTACTTATGTATTTATTATGTTGTGATGGTAACACACTCGTTACTCTTATAATAATATACAGAAAAAGATCAAGCATTTTTGCTTATTTATTTACTCATGTATATTTATATGGTGTCATTGTTGAATAACAAGTAGCGTGCACAGCACAAAATAAAACACCTTGGTAAGAAGTAAGAAGTATCGCACGAATTATAATTTTATGGTTGAATAAATCTTTGAGCATTAACTGAAATATAGCACGAGGAGATAGCAAATTGTATTTTCTTTAATTGTTATTTATTATTTCGTTTTAATTTTCAAGAAAATATACAAAATACACAAAAATGATAAACACAACAAAAGAAATACATTAAAGCGGGGTACTTTCGCATCACGTCTGAGTGCGGGTGAAATCAGATATTTAAATTTTCGATTGTACAAAATAAAACATTTTTTGCTTCTCTAGGAAGAGAAAAATTGACAGCAAGAAAAAATAAAAAAAACTTTTGTTTTTTTATATTACTTTTAAAAAGAAAAGCGTTTCATTGTTTTTCTTATTATTATTATCCTTAAAAATAACAATTAAAGGCATAATTCTTATTGTCTTAAGTTGTTACAATATAACAACGATAATCTTATAAAATTAAACAAAACAATGAAGAAGAAACCCCGAAATGAACTAAAAATTGTTTGGTTTTTAATATTGAAAATCTTTTGTTTGAGTTTTGTTTTTTTTTCTGTAGGCGACTTTAGTTAATTGGTGGATTGATGATAGATGCCCAATAAACATTTCGCACAGAACTTCGTTCGAAAATCGGTACGAAAAAAACACATGGAACGTGGATTCCAAGTTGATTTTCATACGGAAAGGTTTGCGTTTTGCCTAAGAAAATGGGCAATTTTTTGAAATTGTATGGTTGTATTAGTAATCAGAAATATTCGAAATTTGTAGTGAATTTCCGTGCGAATGTCGTACATGTTTCGGTGAAAAAATTATGCTCAATTTAATACGAATTTCTGCAGGAAAGGCTATACTTCGTTATGCATACACATTTTTCAACCTTCTGCCTTATAATGGTACTCCTTTTTGTTTGACATTCGTTCCTTTCGGTAAGAACATCTTACAGCTTGCTTGGCATATAATCTTACTATTTTCTGAAAAAAACAGCATTTATTTCTTTTCAAAAAAGTTTTTTGTATTTTTATTTTTTAAAGTCTTTAAAATCACAATAAATGTCTATTTAAGTTTTTATTTAAAATTTAAAGTTAAATACATATAATAAATAGCCACCGCAAGTAAAATAATAATTAAAAATAATTCAATTTAAATTATATAACTAATAATATATGAATTCATGTACATGTAACAAACTTAAAATTAAGGTACAACTATTTAGATTTTAATCTTTTCCTCTGCCGATCTTTGGCTAATTGGAACCATTTTTTGATGAAGCGGACCACTTCATCACGTGACACACATGAAATTTTTTTTGTGCTGAGTCTTTAAAGAAAAATACCCTGAGTTAGTTGTTAAGTTTGGATCATCATGCAGTAAATTTTCTAAATTAGCCTTGAGGAATTTGCTCATATCGTAATTCTGATATGAATCAAATATGGTGGCCTAGAATTATTAACAAATTATTGTAATTTACAATTATTAGTGTTGGTGTTCCACAAGGGATATCAATCGGTATATTTTTAGCTTCATCGGTTTTAGCAATGTTTCGATTTTTATGTTTTAACATCACCAGCTCTCTTAAAATTGTTTTCTGCGTAATTTGTATCGCAGTGGACAACTCTTTAATAATTTTTACATCCTCTTCAATATTTTTAATTCGTCGCTCCATATTGTGGCATGTGATGCTTGAACGAAAAGGATTTTAATTATAAACAAAAACGAATATTGTGTTCCTGGCTCCGAGTTTTTTGTTAAATTTTCGGTGATTGTTAGTTCAAACCAGCCTATCATAGATGATACTAACAAACCACGTCTGATGTGTAAATAAAATTTTCTAAATTATTATAATTTGGTTTATGGAGTCGTAGAGACATCCATCAATAACTGATATGAAATAACCATCAATTTATTTAGTCGGAAATTTAAAAAAAAATTAAGCACCAAGCTCATTCAATGTTTGAAATATTACTTTCTTATTTTTCAATGTTTGACTCATCAGATAAGTCAGAAGAATTTTCAAAATTATTTTTTTCTGTGGAGGTGGTGGGTATTTTTTTTTTATTTTTAAAAAATTTTGATAGCCGAACTCTTCATCTGTCCGACAAAATGTATCATTTGCTGTATAACTCGATTTTTGTGAAGGTTCATCTGCTATAAATATAAAAAATTCAAAGCATTTTTTAATGTTTATTTTAAAGTAACCAACTATATTAAAATTTTACCTTTATTATCATCTGCCGGTATCGATCTCTTTAATGCAGTGCTGTTGTCTGGAATAATTAATAGTTTTATAAGATTAAACTTCAAATTAATATTAAAATAAAATATTTATTTAAAGTTTCGGCTTTTTGATTGACAAAATATTATTTTTAATGACATTCATTGATTTATATTTAAAATATAATACCTGATTTTTTAAAATTGAAAATATTTGAAGAATCGATTATTGTTGACATGTTTCTGATGGAATAAAGAAAATTTAACGTAATAAGGGTAGATAAGTTCTGTACGAATTATTATTAAATGAGATAATTTTATATTGAATTAGATTGGGGTCATACTCCTCTACAGTTTCATCAAAAATTTCATTGAAAGTGCAATAAATATTTAAATTCGAAGACTCAATTGGTGTCGTAAATAAACTATTTGCGTTTACTAAAAATTGTCCAGCTACCAGTATATCACATTTTTGTTTTTTTATTGAATGAATTTTAAATATTCTGTTATTAATATAACACAAGTTGTTTGGTGGCAGAATTGAAAATGTATATTTTCTGAATACTTCGCGGTATGATCCTTTTCCAGCTAATTTGTAATGCAGTGTAGCAAACGGTGTAATTTCGTGATTTTTAATAATGTTTAGTTCAGCTTCAAACAATCGGTTTTGTAAATGTTGCAATGGCTGTGATTTCTTTTTTATTAATTTTTTTAAATGTCGTAAATGGTTCTCAAATTTAAAAGCACTATATGAGTTTACATTTCCAAATTTCAAAACATCATTAGAAATATGGATTAAATTGTGCACATTATACGATACTGAATGGTGTCCATAGTGTTCAGGAAACTCTTTTACATATTTGTGAAGCATTTTAGATGCACATACATTATTTATTATGCATTCTTTATCATCTGACAAAATTCGGATCGCACAAAATAACAATAAGAAATGCTCGTATAAAGTCTCGGTAAGTATTTCTTTTAAACAGGAAACCCCAGTGTAACACAAAAATAAACATAGTTCAGTTGCCTTCCATCTATCTAATTCTTTCAATGATCGTGGCTGACTTGTAAACTCCTTCGTTATACTCTGTTTAATTGTCTGCATTCTGGTGTCAATTACTTCAATTTGATACTGAGACAATGAAAATCAATCAATCAATCATCAATTTTCTCCAATTCAATACTCTCCATTTTCTTATGGTGCAACGGATCAATCCTACATCGGAATTCAGCATCTGTTCGTAAAATACTATTTATTTCTGTATAAACTACTCTGCGGTTTATATATGTCCCTTTCACACTGTATTTAGTACAACCATGGTATCCACTGTGTCCTTTCACGTGTAATATAAATGATTTTGCGGGAGCGTCACAAATAAATGCTCGTAATACAACTTTATATAACATATTATTATGGATAATTCCGTTTAATGTGATGCTTTTCATTTCTTCGACAAATTCTCTTAGAAAGGAATCAGCACAATTTGGTTTGGCATATCCGTGGTAGGCCCCAATTAAACAAACTTCATCATATCCATTTATATTTGCCAATATAGGCCACAGCTGACTACTAGAGCTTTTGACTAAAGGCAGACCGTCTATGCCAATATCCAATTTTAGTTCAGGGGTTGGTAATGTGTGAGAATTTAAAAAAAATTTTATATTTCTTTCAATACCAAAATGCGTATATAATCCATCGCCTAAAGAAACTAATTCGGGTTTTTTTGGTGTTGATTTTAAAGTGCGACAGTCCTTTGGTAATGACGGATGGTAATTTTTTAATATAATCAGCAATGAATTCATTGCATCGTTTGTCACATTATATTTTACACACCATTCCGCTAAATCGGTTTGTAAATTTGTATTGTTCCTGGCGCTGACAATTTCCGGCTCAGAGCTATCTACGCTAGAGCTTGTCGTTAAATTATCTTCATCAGATTCTTGCGCAACTGATTCGCAGTATTGAATGTTGATACTGGTAGCTGGTGCCGGTTGTCGCTTTTTATGTATGGGTTCTTTTTTCGAACTAACACCCAATGATAAGAGGCTATTCACTTCTCTGCTAACTTTTTTATACATATTGAATTAATATTTACCAAAAATTTATAGTAGTTACACCTTAACCCTCATGTGAGTGAAGAAAAAATATCTTAATTTGAGTGACTAAGGTACCCACCCGGGTACCCTACATGCAATTTTTCTTGAAACTAATTTTTTTTTTTATATTTTTTTGCAATTATGAAATTTATAGCAGATTTTACTAAAATTACATAAATTGAAAACAATTTTGCATTAGCTGCAACATGTCAGTTTTCGAAAAACATTCTATAAAAAAACGTAAATAATCCAACATAACACATCAGTGGAAAAAAAGATCGATAGTAGTAAAAAAATGTTGGTTAGTTTTTTTGAAATAAATAAAAATATAAACATAAATTAAATGAAATAAATAAACAGAAATACAAACAATGAAATACAACGACATAAAACTTTAAAATATTTGCATGCTATTTCTGTCAAATATAGTGTAAAATATACAAAGGTACCCGGGTACCTTTGTTACTCCATTTCGTACAACTAAACTACTTTTTGCTAAGTTGTAAAATTTCTCATTTTTAAATGTAATCGTAATCTATCAATTGAACTAGAAGTTTTCATAAAATTAAAACTTTTTGTTATGACTGGAACATACAAAGCTAGACGTTTAAAAGTGCAAAAGGTACCCGGGTACCTTGTCACTCACATAAGGGTTAAATAAAAAAAATAGGTAAACATTAATTAAAATGAATTTCACACATATTAAGAATTTAAAAAAATAATAATATATAACATAACCGAATATTTTAGTATTGCTGTTGGATGAGCTGCGAGTAATTTTGTATTTAGGTTTCAGTGGTTGACACTTAGGCCATTTTTGGCCCATTGTGATACCACGCATTCACGCCACATCATTAACCCATTCACCTACTCACACAACTACAGTATACCACCCGCACATTGCTAGCTCCATGTCAACCTGTAGTACATTGACATGGAAGGTGGGTCGGCGCTGAATTCTGCACTTCATCAGAGGGTCTTAGTTGTGTTTATTAACATCACCGATTGTAATCGATTATGAAAATTCGATTCGCATCTAGCCTCTGATGGGATTCGAACCCAGTATCTCCCAGTCCAAGTCCCGAAGCTTTAACCACTGCACCACTTGTCCGGTTAATTTTGTACTTAGGTTATGTTTAATTTTTGGTTATAAATTTTTAAAGGTGATTGTAGAACTTTGAGCAGTTTGTAAATTATTGAAAGCATTCTCTTTTCGATTTTAGGTCAACAACATACAAAAATTAAATTAAATAAATGAAATGTATATTACAGAATCTCATATCTCTGTAGAATACTCATACGCATGTATTTCACATAAACGGGGGATTTCCCTAGACAACAAAATAATTAAAAATTATGACGAAATTGTGAATAATATGTTCTCTAGTTATATTAAATTATAAACACTAACACTCCCCATGTAATAACAACTGTAATTAAGATTATAACATTTTTTTTGTTATATTTTAAAATAATTATTTTCCTAAGGAATACCACGTTCATTCACGCATTGCAATAATTTATATTTTTGTACACTATTATTTGTTATACACACTTACAAATCAATTAATTATTAACACAACAAAAATTTAATGTCACATATGGCACAATATATACATATATATATATGTATATATATAATCAAATTAAACACCAAACAATCAACAATTTATTTATTTTATTTAATATGATGTTAAATATTATTTTACGTTTACCACCTAACTCATTTATTCTGAAATACTTATATGCAATTGGTATTGTATTAGTGTACATGAAGAAAACAAATTTTTTTTCTGTGTGAAAATCGTATGGAAATTTCCGACTCGGAATAAAATGTTTATTGGGTGGTTTGAAATTATTGATTTGAAATATTTTGTTTTGTTTTAAAATGATCACTGGAATTTGGTACCCCGTGGTTTTTGGTAGCCAAGATATATATAAAAAATAGAGTGAGTTTTCCATGAGTTTGACGTACTAGAAGTTTGTTCTAACTTGTCCTAAATCCAACAACAACGTTTGCAATTAATAATAAAATTTAACAGTGTAAAATATTTTATTTCAGAAATAATAAAAACCCTTTGTCCTTCGTTCTAAATACTTCTAAGAGGTTACCACTTTTGAGGTAGATGTTTTCGCTTTGTACTAGACACAATCCAACTAGAAAACATGAGTTTTCCGGAAAAATTAGGGAAACAGTGGGTTAAGTATTCAAAGTTGTATAGGTAAAAATTGAAGTAAAAACCCTCTGTCCTAAGTTACTTATGATAGGTGTTTTATTTTGTAGTTAATTCTAACCGACTATAAACCACAACATTTCCGGAAACACGGTTTTCGAAATAGAAATTACTTATTTAATTTTTCTACCGTTTACTTCCGTATTTGGAAATTAGCTAATAAACTTAAACACTAATTGTTAGGAATTAGATTAATTCATTTAATTGTATAATCACTACTGCTTTTCCTGTCATCACATTTGCTTACATTGTTTATTTTCTTCTGTAAATTAGTTATTCTATTTCAAATTATTATAATGTAAAGACCGTAATAAACAATACTATTCAATTTATATTGATTTTATTTATTTATCAACTGCTTGTATCTGCAGTTACACAAAGAAAATCAATAGGTTATGGGCCCAGAGCTCCGATAAATAAATAATTAAAATAATTATTGCGAACAAAAGTAAAAAGAAAAAAAAAAAAATATATATATATATATATATATATATATATATATATATATATATATAATTAGTCGTCTCGTCGTAGCGTACACTATATATAGTATCCAATTCAAGTCGGTTGCCGTACCGTACAAATTACATCACATTGAAAGATATTGAATCAGCCAGTCGTCGTTAAGCGTACGCTGATATTATAGTTATTTGGTCTAGTGAAATTAGTTATCGAGCAAGAAGCATTACAATCTTCAGATCGAGACGAATGGGAAAAAGCGATTGATGAAGAATTGAATTCACTTTATGAAAAAGAAACTTGGAAATTTTGGTTGACAGGTCAAATGATGTAAACATTGTGGGATGCAACTGGGTTTTCAAAATTAAACCAAGTACAAATGGAACTATGTATATTCAAAGCTCGTTTGGTTGCAAAAGGATTTTCACCACAACAGGGTGTTGATTACAGTGAAACATTTTCACCTGTCGTCAGATATGATTCAATTCGAACTATTCTAAGCATTGCCACAATTGAAGACTGAGAAATCATGCAATTTGATGTTAAGACTGCATTTCTTAACGGTGAACTTGACACGATAATTTTCATGGAAGTACCAAAAGGTGTAAAAAACAACAACCCAAATATGGTATGTCGTTTAAAAAGAAGTTTGTATGGCCTCAAACAAGCTTCAAGAATATGGAATCAGAAATTCACAAAATTCCTCAAAGAATTTAACATGATACAATCAGATGCAGATAACTGTGTTTTTCGAGGTGAAATAAATGGTCGAAAAGTAATATTACTTTTGTATGTTGACGATGGTTTGGTTTTATCTCCAACCAAAGAAATATTAAACATAGTCATGGACCATTTATCATCAAATTTCAAAATTAATAAAGGATGTGAAAATCATTATGTTGGATTAGAGTTTGTTCGTGATCGTAAAAATAAAAAGATGTTTGTCACTCAACGAGAATATATCAAAAAACTGATTGAAAAGTTTCAAATGAACGAATGTAAAACAATCTCTACTCCAGCCGATCACAATGTTGTTTTACAAAAATCGCAAAAGGAAGAGAATGAATCGTTTCCATACAGACAAGCTGTTGGTTCATTAATGTTTGCCGCAACTGTTTCAAGACCAGACATTTCATATGCAGTGGGAGCTGTTAGCCGATATTTGGAAAATCCAAATTTAATACATGTCGGTGCAGTTAAAAGAATCATTCGATATCTTAATCCTTATGTGCGTGACGAGGTACCCGGGTACCTTTTGCACTTTTAAACGTCTAGCTTTGTATGTTCCAGTCATAATAAAAAGTTTTAATTTTATGAGAACTTCTAGTTCAATTGATAGATTACGATCACACTTAAAAATGAGAAATTTTACAACTTGGACGCACGTGAGAGCAAAAAGTAGTTTAGTTGTACGAATTAGAGTAACAAACGTACCTGGGTACCTTTACATATTTTACACTATATTTTAAAGAAATAGTATGCAAATATTTTATAGTTTTGTGTTATATGTCAATGTTTTTCATTGTTTGTATTTCTGTTTGTTTATTTCATTTAATTTATGTTTATATTTTTATTTATTTCAAAAAAACTAACCAACATTTTTTTACTACTATCGATCTTTTTTTCCACTGATGTGTTAAGTTGGATTATTTACGTTTTTTTATAGAATGTTTTTTGAAAACTGACATGTTGCAGCTAATGCAAAATTGTTTTCAATTTATGTAATTTTAGTAAAATCTGCTATAAATTTCATAATTGCAAAAAAATATAAAAAAAAAAATAGTTTCAAGAAAAATTGCATGTAGGGTACCCGGGTGGGTACCTTAGTCACTCAAATTAAGATATTTTTTCTTCACTCACATGAGGTTTAAAGGTACAATTGATTATGGTATCGAATACAGTGGGCGAACAGTTAGTTTAAATGGTTTCACTGATTCGGATTTTGATTTTGGACAAAAAACCGTTGCAATCTCAACCACTGAAGTTGAGTACATGGCTGTTTCTGATGGAGCAAAAGAAACAGTTTGGCTTCGTCAATTATTAAAAGATCTTGGATATGAACAAGATCGGTCAACTAATATCAAAATCGACAATCAAAGTGCATTATGCTTACCAAAAATGCCGAATTTCATCAGAGAACAAAATATATTGATATAAAATATCATTTTATTCGTGAGTATATCGCAAAAGGAGTCATCGAACCAGTTTTCGTTTCAACAAAGGATCAGATGGCAGACATGTTTACTAAACCATTACCAGGTCCACAATTCAAGGAAAATGTGTCATCAATCCGTATTAAATTAATTAGTGGGAGTTTTAAGAATTAGATTAATTCATTTAATTGTATAATCACTATTGCTTTTCCTATCTTCACATTTGCTTACATTGATTATTTTCTTCTATAAATTAGTTATTATATTTCAAACTATTATAATGTAAAGACCGTAATAAACAATACTATTCAATTTATATTGATTTTATTTATTTATCAACTGCTTGTATCTGCAGTTACACAAAGAAAATCAATACTAATGATAAAATTTAAGGAGTTTAATATTGAGTTCAGCCTCTGAGGTGTCATTGATTGTAACAGGAACATACGATTCATCGTGAAAATTAGCATTATTGAGGGAAATAATTATTTCTTTTACAACTCGTTCACTAAGCCGATTGATTCATTTAGCTTTACCCAGGTAGCACCACGTGAAGGTATGGATCTTGCTACCCATATTGAAACTGTCGTGGGTATTCATAAATGCAATTTTAAAATAAATGAATTTTACGGAAATGAGTCAGCACCTGCCTCTTTACTTACGAAGTAATAATGAGAAAGGCAAAATTAGGGAACAAAGTCGGAATATTTATATGTTGTTCACACTTTGCTGCCATAATATTACGACGAATTAAGAACAAAATTCAGCATTGTCCAAAACCTCTGAGAGAAACAGTAATGATAATTTTAATATCGATGATTATCGATAGCAGCAGTAGCCGTGTTTTAATATTGGAGCACTATCCGGAGCCAAAAGGCAATTTTTACTGAAACTGCCGCTATTGTTCACTGGCGTCACTGTAACATAAAAATTAAAACTAAATTCATCAATAAAACAAACATTTATAACCTGAAATATACTAATTGACATTTATTTTTACATGACGTTATAAACAAGAATTCATCTTGCTGCGTTTTAAATTTTTATTGTAAGATTATTTTCTAATGGTTTCAGTGGCTTACAAAAAAAAGCCTTTTTAAATTTCCCATTGAAATGGATAGCGCTCCCGATAGCGGCTCCCGATAAATAGGTAAGAGCAAGATATTTTTTTATCGATTTTTAACTAAAAAATTGAATGAAAAATCTTAGTTTAGAGTTAAATAAATTAAATATATGCAGTAATAGCGCGCTAAATATAAGTTTTGACATAGAAAATTGGCTGCTCCGAATACAGCTATCGGGCGCTAATAAAAAAAACACAGCAAGTATTAACGAAATAAACGAACTGATCGAAATTTTTTGTATATTCGTTTGTTCTAAATTTAAAAATTCATTATTTTGTGATGCCCAAGCTCGACTTAATCAAAAACTCGAAGATCAATTGCCAATAAATCTATATCCTACTAATAAATGCGACAACGATTTAAATGATTTACCGGATGCTGTGTTTGATACAGATCAGTCGGATCTCGAATATTTATTATTTATAAGACTATTTATAAGACTATATTACAAAAATTATCGATCCAAGATACGGACAAGCCAAACATTTTATTTTGTGAAAATTTTGTTATAAAAAGGTATATGAAGTATTTAGCGGTCGGCGATTGAACGTCGTAGAGGAAAGACGTGTTTTTGTCTCTCCTCTATATAAATCAGTAAATTAATTTAAATATGTTATAATTAATTAACTAATAAATAACTATAATATATTAGTGATGGTTAAATAAATAATAATATTAATAACATCTTGTGTAGTTTAATAAGTGAAAAGTTTTACATATTGGATATTTGTATTAATTTGTGTGTGGTGCGCTTGCAATAGTGTAGGATATGTACAGGACAATATTTTCGTTTATGTATGTATTTTGATACCGTTATTTAAATGCATCTTACGCATTGTATGTACAAATTTCAATATGTAGGACTTTGTTGATTGCAAAGGATGGAAAGATAAGTGTTTTTTTTCATTTTTTCATTGTTTTTACATATTTTATTACAAAATTTTTACAAAACTTTTTTTCCCTATATACATTTTTTTTTAAGTATATAACCTCATATTTATAACCCATGAAGATGTAGAGTTGATTTATTCTCATGTTATGGGTTATTCGAACATAGTTTGCGTGATAAAGGGTTTCTTAAATTTTGTTTTTTTTACACTCGCTAACAATTTTGGTTGTTGTTTTTGGAGGAGAGTATGTATGTTTTGGTGATCGATGAGTATTTTTCGTTTTTTTCTGCTTTTGGTAATTTTGAATCCTACCGTTCGTTTAGTATACTTTAATTGTATATTATATTTTGTATGAATATTAGTATTGGAGGTGTTTGGCGCGCGGGATATGCATATGCATGCACCACTAAAAA
Source organism: Nephrotoma appendiculata (assembly GCA_947310385.1). Classification (NCBI taxonomy): domain Eukaryota; kingdom Metazoa; phylum Arthropoda; class Insecta; order Diptera; family Tipulidae; genus Nephrotoma; species Nephrotoma appendiculata. Next base: position 146,288,710 of record OX371223.1, read on the forward strand.
TGTGGTTTTGCGATATATATATATATATATATATATATATATATATATATATATATATATATATATATATATATATGTATATATATATATATATATATATATATATATATATATATGGCTCGAAGCCAATCACAATCATATTCTATACATGTAATGTGATTGTGTTTGGTTTTGTTGTTGTTTTAATGGAAAGTTTACGCATGCTTTTCGACTGCGAACGATGACGATATTCTATCTATCTTGTCTGTATAATGTTTATTGTTTTTCGGTTCACAATGGTAATGTTTTGTCGTTTTGTTTTGTTTCGCATGGTATTGCTATATTTGGTATTGCTGATGTTCATAACCTTGCATGTTAATGTATCATTTTGCGTGCATGTGAATGTTGTACTTGCGAGGAATAGGGAATGATGATTTTGGAAGTGTTTCTGTTTTTGGTAAATTTACGTTTTATGGGAATTTGTTCAGTTTCATCGGCCTGTTTTTGTGAATGTTATGGATGATGACGAGATTGCGATTTGCGATGGGCATCTTTATTTGTTGTATTTATATTTTTAACGATAGGGAAGAAGATACACTTTTTCTCTATAGTGCGGAGAATTGCATTATGTTTTGACGAGTGATGCAATATGTGTGATCAATTTATACAGTGGTGGCGGGGAAATGGTATAGCTGTTAATTATTAAGAAAGAAGGCCAAATTACAATTTTGAATAGAACCCTTGCCTGACGTTCAGATTTGTATGTGTAAATTGGTCTCTCTGCTGAATATTGTGGAAGTTTTTTGTTGAAATTTGTCGCCAATTTCGCGGGAGCTTAATTAGCAATTTTTGGGTGATTGGAAATGTATATCCAAACAAAAATGTCTTTACTGGTCACTTGAAAAAAATAAACGAAATTAAAATATTATAATATTAAAGTAGAGTTTAAACCACGACTATATTACCAATATTTTTTGATAGCTATTATACTTTAATAGCAAAATAGTACGTGATAAAGTATTAAAGTATTTTAGTTTGAGTTTACACCAACATACTTTTTTGCTACATACTTTTATTTTTATTCTACTGGTGTAAACGGGGTATTAGATAGTTTTTTTGTAATCATAGCTTTTCTTTAATTAAATTATTTTGTAGCTTGTTCAGGAGGGAGACTGTAAATTGTTTTTGGTGTTGGTGAGCTTGTTATAGGTTGGATAAATTATTATGCTGCTTGTTCATTTTATGATTTATAATTTATTTAATACAGTTGTAAATTTATTGATAGAATAATAGACGACCATAGTGTGTTTTCGAATGCCTCAATTTAATATTTACTTAATCATTTATTTTATAAACCAAGCGTTGAAAAGTCGATTGAGTTATTTAGCTATCAAGGATCCTACAGTTGTGCTTAGTTATTTATTATTAATTCTGTCATCTTACAGATTCCTGATTACTTCAATACTTTTATTTAAATTCTGGTTTAATTTGTTTAGGTATTGAGGATCCTAAAACTGTACCAAACATCCAGTATTGATATATTACCTTACAGATTCCGAATTAGCTGTTTTTGGATTTTGTTTGGTCATTTTATGAATTTTATAAATAAAAATATTTGTACTAGATTAGCTATGGCAAGGACAAGTGACAAATCAATAGATTCACAAAGATTCTATCCGTTGAAAATAGAAAAGTTGCTCGTTCCTTTCCTGCTTTGATATTACAATATTTGGTGGTCTCTGGATGCATGTATTTTATTTTGATTTAATTTGTTGTAAAAGAAAAGAATAATAATTTAGTTAATAAAATCATTAGATGACATATATTTTATTTTATTATGGCGTATGGTTCTAAATAATTAATCTTTAACTCATAATAACGACGTTTTATTTCAGGAAATTTACCATTAAGAGGGCAGCTTAACTAATTATAAATTTCTATTAGGATGCTGATTGCTGAATATGTATTTCCAAAAACAAAAATCCATAATAATTGTGCTGTCTTGTGCTAACCCGCCTTAAATTATATTTTTAACTAACAATTTACTAACTATTGACTACTTAGGTGTCTGTAACCGGGTCAATTCGTTCATATTTAACATGCCTATCCTATCCTTCCATCTTGTTAAATGTAATAAAGGTGTATGGCGGGCCCGGCGTCATCCGGGAGTCTCGCTAAATTGCCTGGTCATACATTGCAATCAATCAATCAATCAATCAAAAAGGTATATGAAGTATTTAGCATTGTGAGGAACCATATTTTTTAAAAAAATTAGTCACTGTACACGAATTTCAAATGTTACAGTTGAGAGTTGGTTCAACATTTTAAAAAATAATAAATTAAAGAACATCATTTGAAAATTGGCCGTTTTGTAGATTCGCTACAAGAAAAGACACAACATGAAGGCTTAAGAGTGTGCCACTTGAAAACTACAAGAGCAAAGAAAACGCCAAAACGTGAAGCATTAAAAAACACACCAGATTCTGTTCGAGCTGACTGGAAAAGTCCATGTGATTCCGATAATGAGGAACCTTGGTGCATAAAATCGAGAAAGTGCGAATCGAAAACGAGCGTTAACACGATTTTTAACTCCAAAACGCATACATTTCACAAACGCAATGAATGAAGAATACTATCAAAAATGAATGATGTGACATTTCATTTTGTGGTATTCAAATTCTTTTTCCATTGCGCCAGCGAAGCTTGTCTCTATAACTTTTGTTACAATTTTTTGAGTAACCATAATTTTCTAAGTACAGAAGTTGTATATGTTACTATGAATTGTATTATTAGAAACAAGGAATGAACGCGTTTCAGGTTCTAAAAATTTTTAAAAAAGGTTATAAAACATTGAACGACGAAACGCAAACCGAAATAAAATGGAGCACAAAAACAAAACATCTAATTATCCCCGTGTGCCGAAACAGCCATTTTGAACTTGTCATGGTCGATTTTATAAATCCATTAGAAGCGTTTCTTCTTGCAGCTGCTTTTGCTACATATTCGAGGTGCCACCAGCTTTGAATTTGCACGAACATTCAATGGTGTTATTTACAAAACCTTCAAAGAAGCTACAGCTGCATGGGGTCTTCTAGTAAACGATGATGAATGGGATCACTGCTTAACAAAAGCAGCAGTCTTGCAAATGACAAGACAGCTTCGAGAGACCTTCGCTTATATTTGTTGCTTTTGTCAACCTTCAAAACCTCTTGATCTCTGGATGAAGTATAGAGATGACATCGAGAGTCATGTGCAGCTAACACCATGTTAAAAATATGTAGCGAAAAATTTGGTTCTCCACGATATCAACATAATTCTTATACAGCATGGAATTTCTTGCTCTATGATTGCTTACCAACTACATCGGGAAGTCTTGTAGAAGTGCAAGCCTTCGATCCAGTTCGAGAAGCCAAAGGAGCTAAATTACGAATTCAACTGCTAAACGAAAAGCAGTTGGATGCATTTCGCAAAACAACTGCTGCACTGGATAATGAAAATGTCTCAAGCCGAAGTTTCTAACTTGATGGACCATACGCAACTGATGGCCTTCATACGAGGAAAATAAAAAATTGTGCTTCCATTTGCAAGAACGGAAATCACAGCTACTTTGCTGAAGGGTGGTCGAACAGTACCGCTGATTGACACTTCTGTCTTTGCGATGTGATTGACATCACCCGAAGTAAACTATTTGCGATAAACTTCACTTCTACTATTTTCGAATGAGATTTCAATGCTGACAAAGCACGGACTCCGCATCATTGCCAAGCTGTTGCGTGAAATAATGAGTTGCGAAATGCCTTTCGGTAGAAAGATTTTCGTTGTTGGTGGATACTTTCAACATACACTTCCAGTTGTTGCGAGAGGAACGCAAGCTGACATCATCGAGTGCTATATAAAATCGAAGAATCTGTGGAGAAACTTTCTTCAATTGTCGCATCGTCCTCTAATCAAAGGTATCAACAATGATCCGCACATTTAAATTCCTCAGCAAATAATCGAAACTGGAGATCTGGTTAAAAGTGTTTTTGGCACAAACATTTCTATAATATCTGTGCAGGAGTTGACAAAACGTGTCATTGTTGCACCGACAAACCACCATACTCTTAGGGTGAATCGTGAGATCATCGACATGAACCCAGGACAAGCTTAAATTTATTACAATGCTGATTCGGTGATCTCAGAGGTTCCAAATGATGTACAAAATTATCCAGCAGAGTTTCTCCATGATCAAACGCCATCAAGAATGCTATCTCATGTTTTACTTCTGAAGCCTGAAGTAATTTTAATATGCTGCTGAGAAATTTAAACCTAAAAAAAGGAATGTGCAATGGCACTCAAATGATTGTTAAGAGGCTGCACCGAAAAACTTTATAACAGCTGAAAATTTATCAGAGTGCAATCGTGGAGATATTGTCTTTATTCCGCGAATTGATTTGGCACCAACAGACACTACAATACCATTCATATTGAAGCGAATAATTTCCGATCACTTTTGCATTCGCCATCACAGTCAATAAATCGCAAGGTCAAACTTTAGATCATGTCGGAATTGATCTACAGACAGCAGTTTTCTCGCATGGGCAGCTGTACGTTGCATTGTCACGCTGCAGAAATCTAGCATAAATGAAAGTCTGCATAACGGAAAGTCCTCAACAAGGGAAGGTGCTGCGAGATGAACGTCATTTCACTCGAAACATCGTTTTTCGCGAAGTCTTCCAAATGTAAAAATATAAGCAATAAAAATTGGTTTTAAATTTAGTCGAATAGAATAGTTATTTAACTTTTTGTATATTTGACAGAATATTCCAAACCCAGCTTCATTCATTGTCTTGCTGTGTACTATACTTGCTGAGCGTTTTCTATTATGCTAGTATTATTCTATTATTTTTCACTTTTCGGCTGCGAGTTGTAAATTGGTGCGAAGGATTTATGATTTTACGACTTTACACTTACTTTATCACTAACCTACCATCCACCTACGCAGCACTCACCCACCTAACCACAACGACGTATCACCACATTAAAACTATCTACTCTATACTCTCCACTATTATTATTTTTTTCCAAGAGTACTTTAATTTTGACGGGCGGCTTAGCCGCTCCCGAAACAGCTAGTTCTTAGTATTAATATGCACTATTTGGTTCGTTGTTTATATGAATTAGTTACCTAAATCTAAGGGATCTTTTATTTTAAGGCGCCGATATCCAGACCTCCATAATATTTCCCGAAGTAATGTGTTGGGATGTTGTTCTAAGTTAGTTTGGTATTTTCTGCTGTACAGCTGTATTGTATCTGCCACTGTTTCGATCTTGGTATGTATGTTTGTGTTACGTATGTACCGAGGTGCGTTTACGTACACGTTCCAATTTTATCATATTTGAGGCACAGGCTGAGCTCCACAATTGAATTCCGTAAGTCCAGATTAGTTTTAGTGCCATTTTATACATCAAGATTTCACACTCTACTGTTAGTTTAGAATGTTTTCCGATTCACCAATTTATTTTACCACTTTTGGTGTTTATTTGTTGTCATTTTGTTTCGATATGTTTCTTCCGTGTCAATCGTCTATATCTAGATGAAACCTAGATATTTAATGGTTTCGAATTGGGGTACATTGATGTTATTTAACTCCACTGGAGGGCAGGTTTATTCTCCATTTTGAAAGCCACTTAGCTATTTCTTGTAAGTATTCTTGCAGAACTCTTGATGCTATTTGAGGGTTTCCTCGTGTCGCTAATAATGTTGTATCATCTGCAAATGTTGAAAATGTTACATAATTTAAAGTAGGAAGGTTCGCTGCGTAAACTAAATATAACACTGGATCCAAAACACTTCCTTGTAGTTTGATGATACCTGGGTCTTTACTTTATGTACAAGGCCATTACGCCACTTTTATCGAAAGCTTGGGCGATGTCTAAAAATGCTGCAGAACTTGGTACAAGACAATAATCCCAGACATGCATCCCACTTGGTAAAAACATGGTTGATCTACAATCTCAAATATACTTTACCGAACCCTCCACAATCGTCAGATCTCAACCCCATCGAACATCTTAGAACAAACGATGATTTAAATTTTAAATTAATATACGAGTGGCACCAAATTACGTCGGAAGGACCGGAAAACTGGTGCATTTAATGCAGCCCAAAATCTTGGGTGAGCTCAAAATCTTTTAATGGTGTATTTGATTAGGTTATAATCAGCCTAAAATTATTTGTATGTTGTTAAGTTTGGTCAAGAACGAGTGGAGCCCGAAATTGTTGATGGACCATTGGATTAGGCCAAAATGAGCCTAAAATAATTTGTATGTCAATAGAACTAGTTTTGGGTTATAACTTCGGTTTTGGTCCGATTTTTGATTTGAATTCTGCTACCGTTGAAGTGATACAGCCTAATGCTTTTTATAGCACGAGAAGAATAAAAAAAATTAATAGGGCTTTTAAAAATTGTGAAGACGTTTTAATTTATACATAACTCATCCTTTTCGTTTTACTTTTATATTTCAAATATAATAATTTCGTTTTCGTTCGTACCATACACAATATTTATTATTTATATTATATTATTATTATTTACACGTATATTTATTATGCATAATTTCACTCGTATTAATTAAATTTAATTTAGCTTTAATTTAAATTGCAAAAGCAAAAAGATTTTATTTTATGCGCGCGCGTGTGTTCACCTTGATGACAGACGTAAAAGAGAGAGAGAGAGAGAGAGAGAGAGAGAGATTTTTTATTTTCTTGACATTTTCAATCAACTGAAGTTGACGACAATTTATTTATTTGGACAATGCCAGTATATTCATATGGCCCATTTATGAGTACGCTCGTCCGCGGCTGATTACACTGTGCTTGAATTGCAAACTTTTTTTTCGTGACAAGCTGGGCACCCGGGGGGTAAACCTAATTCGAGTATGCTGAATTCAATGGTGCTAGTCCCATTTTAAAGTTAGTCCCCATTTTTGATCAAAACCAACAACTTTGCCGAACATATCAAGACCGAAAAACCACATCTAATTTTTTTTTGCTTTTCATTTCGACGAAAACACTGTTTTTATCATTTTTTATCATTTTGTTGAATTTAAATCGAGTAGAATCAATCGAATAAACATTGCATCGACAAATATAGATACAATAGAAATTATTTAAAAGAAAGTTAAATCGGTTCAACTGATTTTATGGTGATTTTTCCTAAAAAAAAAATCCTAAAAAATTAACATTTTTCCTCTCTTTGACAAAACAATTTCGTGCCGTTGCGATAGTGGATAAAAATCCTGGATATTTCATCCCATCGTTTTCACCAATTACATCACGTGAATAAGGAAACATCTGCATCAATATATCAACCATCAAATGTCCCTGCGCCATTCAATCACAGAAACATACGACGGATAAAAATCTCGGATTTTTCTATCCCAGACTATTTTTCAATTTTTTTAAATTTTTTTGTATGCAAAGTGGCGTGTCTGTTGTACGAGGTAAATGTCCAAGTGATGAAAGCCGAATTCAATTCACAAAATTTCTGATATCAAATTTGTGCAGAAAAAACAATTGCATTCGGTTTGTCAACGATTTTTCGGAATGTTAGTGCATTCAGCGCGTTGTTGTTGAATATTCCGAAAAATTTTTGACAAATTGTTGTTTTTGACAGCTAGAAAGAAAAATTTAAACAAACGCGCCAAATGCACTAAAATTCCGAAAAATCGTTGACAAATCGAATGCAATTGTTTTTTTCGGCACAAATTTGTTATCAGAAATTTTGTGAATTGAATTCGGCTTTCGTCACTCGAACATGTAACATTTATAATGTTCCAGGGAGGTAAACAATATGTTATCGGATGAATTTTCGATTTACCTTGATGTTTCTTGATTTTCGAATGGTGAGATTATGAATGTATCAAGAGTTTCCATTTTTGTATATAACCTCTTATTGTAAGTACTTTATCGCGTTTAATGGGCAATAATTATTGGTGTATCTCGATTACTATTGGAAATAATAGATGGAGGTGATGATCTTATAAAATCATATCAATCATTCGAGTTTTGCGTGCAGATCCAAAAATAATAAATAAACTGTGTCTCGCATTCAATTGTAGTGTTTGTTGTGAAAAATTAACAAACGGTGGCCATTGATCTTGATTGTTTTAATCATTGGCAAAGTGAAACAAATTATTGTTAAAACTTAAAGAATATTAAGTGATTTAAATCACCTGCTTATAAAAATATCTTGTTGGTATAATAAGCTATTATATTTATTGTCGCGGAAAACCGAGGTAAATTGTTTTAATTGTTGGATTCATAGTTAGCTTTAAATACATATTGATTTATTATACTTGTGATAAAAATGATATGAATTTCCTTTAAGTAATATAAAAACGAAATCGCTTTTCTTATTTTGATTAGAAATTTTATCGTGCGCGGCAAAAATCAGCTGTAATTGAAGTTGTTCCCGTGACTAACGGATTTATTATAAAAAAAACAACAGGATTAACATACCAACACCTTTTTTTTCGCGGCATAAAACGAGTGCCTTACGTAAAGTAGCGGAATTTTTATAACGGTGGGGGAGCACAGTAAAACGCAAATAAGGATATATATACAGTAAATGGATAATTGATCATCACTATCGGATGTTACTTAAAAATTAAGATAAGCTATACATTTTTTTTATCATTTCTTTTTTTTGGTTGGAACATGCGTAGATGAACCAACTACGAGTATTTATTAAACCATAAAACACATCTTATATTTATATTACTATTTATTTATATATTATTATATTTATTTATATATATTACTAGGTTTACCTATTATTGATTATTTATATTCATAAATCTTTCTATATGTATTCATATTGAACACAATATCTTTATAATTACTATCATATTTATTTAATTTATTTATTAGCATATACAGTAAAACCTCCGTATGTTGGACACTCAAGGGACTAAAACTTCTGTCCAACATATAGAGTTGTCCAAGTTACAGAATAAATTTCAAAAATTATGTTTTAAATAAAATGTACACAACTTTTGTAATAAAATTCATTTTTATTTGTTATTAAATTATTGAAATCAAATTCATTTTATACATACGTAAAAAAATTAAATATGTACCTACGTATATACAGTATCCTTAAAGTCTAATTCACCAGTATTTAGTAATATGTAGTTCTACATACTTTAATACATAGCTATACATAGCTATGTATTAAAAATTGCACACAACTAAAGCTACTCAATCAGTTTTGTTAAAATAATCAGAAATTTTACTTTGATTCTTTCGTTTATTAAGGACAAAGTAATCGATGTGTTGCTCTATTTCCAAATCATGTTTGTAAAGTTCTGGCAAGTTGCTTAGAGCAAAACTTTTTAAAACTGAGGTACACTTCACAGCATCCGATATGGGCACGTCCACTATATCTTGTTCTGGCACTGGATCTTCATCTTCGTCGAGTTCCTTTTCGTTTTCCAATATAGAATTTAAAATATCAATTTCGTTCGGCTAACAACAAATGGCTATATCATATCATCGGCACATACATACTCTTCAAACTCTGTAGCTGAAATAGGCAACAATGGGTTATGAACTAGTGGAGGAAGTTCGACTAGCTTATCTGAAGCTGGTTGAATTAAAAATCCAGCTTTATGGAAACATTTTATTATGCAATCGGTTGAAAACTGTTTCCATGAAATATCCACCCAAGAAATAGCATCGAGAACGTTAATCTTGTTAGATATAAACTAAAACAAAACACAAACATATACACATTCGTATGTATTACGTACACTGTACAATACATTTGTAAAAAATGTGATTTGAGAAAAATAATTTCTGTTGTGTGTCCAATATATAGAGTAAAAATATAAAGAAAATTTGTGAAATGTTCAAAAAAAATTGTCCAACATACAAGATATAGAGGTTGTTCAATATATAGAGATAAATCTGACATTTTTATCCAAAGTTCCATACATTTTTGAAGGGACTTGACTTTTTGTCCAAGATATAGAAATGTCCAAGTTATAGAGGTGTCCAACATTAGAGGTTTTACTGTATATAGTATAATCATCCTATTTATACAATCTAATTAAATCATGGACCGCGGATCCTAAAAATTCTATAGTGTGAGAATGCATGACTATTAAAAAGGCATGCTTAGTTTTAGTTAAATAGTTTTTACATTTCTTATTTATTATTATCCTTCTTCTTGTATTACCAATATTTATTGTACAATCGAATGATGCTAATAATTATTGTTAACGCCTAACTTTATATTTTTATTTTCTTAATTAACTCAAAAGTCTCACCATCCAAATTGTGTTTCGGTAATTAGTTGCGTTTTGTGATGTCTCGTTGCAATTCCACTAAAATACCTATTGTTAACTGAATGGAAGTTGCTTTTGTTACAATGAGTGAATAAAATGGAGTAATTTAAATGGGCTAACACATCTCTTAAGGGGGCATATCCAAATTGTGCAAGATATCGCCTGTATGGGAAGGGAGGAGAGCACGTGGTCCAATATATCGACCACACAAAGAAATAAACTTGGCTGTAACGTCCCACGTAAAAGGTTCAATTTACTGTTTCTGGTGAATTATTAAGTTAAGGTCCCGTTCATTTTTTTCTTCCTGTTTTATTTACTGTGATCCTATAAAAATTATACAATAGGTACAAATAGTCGTTCCATCTTCTTATGAGTCGCTAACAATCGTCATGTGAGTATGCAGCACTTCTAGCTTTCTGTAGCTGGTGACAAGGACCCATCCCACCGTCGATAACTAGCCGGCAATGGTGCTGCGGTCACCAATGTAAGAGCTACAGAGAGATCTGTCGACGTAACGAAAATTCAACCGCTAAGGAAGGTCGTTTCGTCACAAACATTTACCTCGTTAAGAAGTTTTTTATTTGAAAACAATGATTTTGACACGCCAAATTGAAAATGAATTGAATTTCGATTCGTTTTATTGTTGTCAGTCAAAACAGTTCACACACACTCGATAGCAATTCATTTTTGATTCCTTAAACAATACAACAAAATAAACATATTTTAGTGTGTTAGTTGGAAACCAAAATTAATGGTAGCTACCCTCTCGCTGATATTCCATCTTCATGCGATGGGAGGGAATATAACATCTACTGTATAAAGAAATCATCATAAAAATTAAAAAAATATCGATTTTATGCAAGGAGACTGTCAAATGTTCAATGTTTTGGTGATTTTTTCGACCACATCAATTTGTAAGTTTTTCATCTACTTTTTGTTATGAAAAAAGGGTCACTGGTAAAAATTCTCTTAGCAATGATATTAATATGATGTATTTAAATTTGTTTCATTGTAATACGTTGATTCACTATCATTATGAACCGCGACGGGCCGATATTAGGGTGCATTTGAGCCAAAAAATGAAATTTTGCAAAAAATTAGGTTGGCTTTTAAGTATGAAGGTCAATATCTAAAATATACTAGTTTTCTGGGACAAACGGTTGATGCCATATTGTAGGTGAGGTTTGTGGCTAATAATCCTGAAAATATGAATCAAAAGTTTTTTCAAATTTTTTTAGCAATTTGGCCGAATGTGGCCGGCCGATTTGGCATTTTTCAGTTTTTTGGCCAAAATGACCCTCCACCCTAATTTTTTGAATTTTTTTTATATGCTATTTGATAGCTGGCGTCAATACCTTTCCTACGATATGCATATGTCCGGAGTATGTCAAATAAGTTCATGTAACTCAGTAACGTCAATAAGTCAATAAGTTCATATAACATGATCCTGGGGGCCTCAAAGGGAAAAGTTCGAAACTTGCTGTATATATATACGAATTCGACTTCTAGCACAGTAGGTGCTTTCGTCACTCGTTTCGACTGCCGTCCAAAGTGATAATTTACGTGATGTAATTGGTTAAAACGATGGGATGAAAAAATCCAGGATTTTTATCCATATGTTCGGCAAAGTTGTTGGTTTTGATCTGCGCAACAACTTTGCTGAAGAAATTATAACGAAAATCTTAATGGTTCAAGAGTTATCAACGTGAAAATGAGGGTATATTTTAACTCAGAGCAAAAACCATGTCGAATGCGATATCTCAAAAATGGGGACTAACTTTAAAATGGGACTAGCGGGTGGGTGCCCAGCTTGTCACATTTTTCAACTAGCACAGTGTTATTAACGTCGATTATTGATTATTGAAAATCGGTTATTAAATGTTGAATTAATTGAATATCGCACAGTTGAATGGCGTGTATTAATATGTCGTATGCGTCGATACTTGTAGAATCAATTATTTTTCGAATACAGGCTTCTTATTAGCTACAGGTTTTTAATTAGCCTAAAATTAACCGTTAATTTTCCTATTGGTTTCGTTCTGCTGTATCGGCTCTTCTAGCCTTAGGGACGTCATTATCATTCATTAAAATTTGTCTATAACTGACCAGTTCATCATTTATACACCAATTGTTTTACCTCATTACTAATTAATGATTATAATTTTCTTTCTTTTCAGGTAAGCAAACATTATTTGATTTCAACATGCTATTTAGGTTACAAAACGTTTAAAATGCATTTCCAGGTAATTTTTTTTTGTGTTAAACTTTAACCAATATATTATTGAATTACCAATATTTTCCGCAAACCAAATTTATACCATCATTAATTCACATTTTCATACTCAAACAACATTCCTTTTACATCAGAGCAAAAATAAGCATTCAAATTTATTCGAAAATATCTAGAAAATTTAACTCGATGAATATTTAATTCAAAATTTGATTTTATTTTACCTTTAAACAGTACTCGCATAATATAATACAAATTTAAAATGTTAATTGAACAATTTTCCAATAAAATTTATTATAATGACGAAAACGAATTATGAAAGAAGAAAAACTCTTCTTTGGGAAACCAATGAAGGTTATATGAAAGTCAAAAATTATTATATTTAGTATGCTCGACTTGTCTATAAAATTTATAAATTTGTACAAACTAATTAAGTTCGATAGTAATATTCTTTGTATAGTTTGTTTGATAAGCTTTTAAGTATGTTCGATGAAAAATTATGAAAATTCATAAAAACTTTTCCCATCAATATAAAATAGAACAAGCAAGAACATATTTCGCATTTGTTAATTGTTGAAAACAATTTAATGTCGTTTGTCGAACATCTTTTATGTTCATACCCAAAATTAAATTCTCTCTATATAGTAAATAATCTTCATCTGAACATAATTCTGACAAATAAACAAACAAATATACACAAAAACTGTTCAATAATACTCGTGCTGGCGCAAGAACAAACCCTTTTCTCGAGAACGATATAATTTTTTTTTGTTAATCCTTTTTCCAGCAACAACAACAACAACAACGTTAAATTGATTTTCTCGTTTAAAATAGAAAATAAAATGGAAATTCATCCGAGTGCGATAAAAAATTTATTTCATTTTTTTTATCCCTCGTAAATATTCTAGATTTGCCGATTTGTTTGTGTTAAGACATTTTCAACTATTTGGTACATGTTCAAAATACCAACAAAACAAAAATATCGCGTGCGAGGTTTCAACTATGTACAAAAAATACTACGTACAATGAAGTGTGATACAAATCATTTTTAAATTTGAAACTAATAAAAACTCTACTGTAGCAAATAATAATGACATTTATTATCTTGATGTACACCACTAGCAGCACACATCACCACACGTTATATGACGATGACGACGACGACGACTCCTGCTGAATAGGGATGATAATAAAAATAATGATTGGAATTTCATTGAACATGAAAATGTTGAATTTAATCGTGCGAAATTTATTTGGAATTTAAATGGGATTCACAGGCTGATGGATGATGATGATGTTACACAGTGAAATATAAATTTTGTTTAAAATCAGATTGAACCTATAAACAGGGTAAAATTGTTTTTTGTTGTTAAAAATTGCTCACAAAATTTTTGGTTGGCTGCAGGCCCGGTTTGGGTCTAGTACCTCAACTACTGCAAATGTAATCATTGCCTTACCGGGTGGTGCGATCTTGTTTTCTTAGACTTAGATGATACAAAACATAACTAATTGCGCTCGCTAGAAGCATAATTTTATTAATCAAGTCACCAGTAAGAGTGGCTTGATAAATAATCTGAAAGAGATGCAAATAAATAAAATATAATTCAAGCATACGTTTTAACCCTTACTATCGGAAAGTTGCCAGAAACGGGATTTCATCATTCTATACCAGAAAATAAAAGTTTTAATCAGGCAACACTAAAATATAACATATAGTAATAACCAATTTACTCTTGTGTGAAGTTAGCCCAAGCCAGACATTTTATCGAAATTAATTAAAAACCTAAAATTATCAAATTTATAAAATTCGATTTGTTTTCAATCAATAATTTAAAAAAATAAAAACCGTACCATCTGGTGGATTTTAATATAACTGAGCGAATAATAATTATCATAAAACTGTAAGATTCTTAGATGCAAGTAATGGTATATTATAGGCCATGCTAGTAAAATACGCTCCTGAAAATGAACTCTGAGCTGAGAATTTCTTTGATTTTTATTTAAATTTTCATACAGCTCGATAAAATTAAATTATTTCGTCAAAACTAAAAATATCTAGAATCATTACTACACGATTGTTTACACATTATTTAAATGTGTCGCTAACTTTAAAAAACAATTTTACAATTTTTTATAATTTATTGAACATACTAATTTGCACAACTTTCAACTTATTTTATCTTCACCGTTTCGTTTGCAATTAATTAATTTTTATTTTGTTTGTGTCAACAGCACTGATCAATTTTTCCCAAGTCATTATGCTCTCTATAGATGATCACCATGTAACCGCGTCGCTACACTAAGTAGCACTGCCATCTATTGAGCAGCACTAATTATTCATTAATACTGGTGATCATCGATAGGGGCCACGATTTGGATTACAATTAGGTGAGTTTCTTTACATTATAATTCGAAACCAATAAAATAATAGTCTCGTTCTTTTAAAATGAATTTTATAATCCTTTTTTTTATAAAGATTTAAATAATAGGTAGGCTATTGTAATTTGTACCATGTACCCTTTGGTTTTGTTAGGTTTTCCAAACATATTCCCGCGTGAAGGAAATTACGGCCGAATTTTCTTAACTAGCATAATACATATTGCAATAGCCCTTACAATGACATTTGACAGTTGGAAGTGTGATTATGATAATTTTGGCAGAATAATTAATTTTGTTGTTGGTCGTTTTATCGTACTTGTTGCAGTTTTAACCGTTACTACTCTTACTATTCCATCATTACCCGGATGGGTTTGCTTTATTCTGCCGAGTAGCCATTGACTTGGTGCTAAATGGTCTTCTTTAATTAATACCAAGTCATCTATGTTGATCGCTGAATTCCCCTTTCTCCATTTATTTATTTCTTGTAGCGTATTTAGATAATCCCTGGACCAGCCTTTCCAAAATGATTCCACACGTCGTTGCATGTTTTGCCATCTTGAAAGCCTGTTAATGGATACGTCTTCTAGTGCCGGTTCTGGAACAGACTCTAACGAGTCTCCAATTAAAAAATGACCAGGCGTAAGCATCTCTAGACTAGTTGGATCATCATTCACACGACATAAAGGTATAGAGTTTAGAAGTCCTTCAATTTGGGTTACTATGGTGGTCGTCTCTTCAAAATTAAATTTGGCTTCTTTAGTAGTTCTACGAAAATGGTGTTTCCCGGATTTAACGGCTGCCTCCCATAACCCTCCGAAATGAGGTGCGCTAGCAGAATTAAACTTAAATTCAATGTCTTTCTGCAAAATAAAATTAGAAATGATTTTATTATTTTGTTGATAAAATATTTCTTTCTTAAGTCTGTTAAGCTCATTATTTGCCCCAATAAAATTTGACCCATTATCACACCATATTTGATTAGGACAACCGCGCCGGGATACAAATCTTTTCAACGCTGCCAGGAACGCTTCGGTACTAAGGCTCGTCACTACTTCCAAATGGACAGCTTTCACAGCTAGACATATAAATACCGCGACATAGGCCTTCGTTAGCGGTGCATTCCGATGTTGTCCAGTTTTAATATAGATCGGTCCTAAGTAATCTATTCCTGTATTTAAGAAGGGTCTACTTCTTGTGCATCGTTCCATTGGAAAATCTGCAATTTTCTGTCGTATCTGGGTATGTCGGTATCTTATACAGATTAGACAGGATTTTATATGTCGCTTAATTTGATATCTCGCCCCTATCATCCAATACCGTTGACGTAATATGCTCAACATTAATGTATTTCCAGCATGTAGATTACCAATATGTATTTCTTGAATGATCAACAAATTTACCGGATGATTTTTTGGCAAGATAATAGGATGCTGACTGTTGTAATTCAATTGGGCATTTCTTAACCTACCACCAACACGCACGATGCCATCAGAATCGATAAAGGGATCCAATGAACTCAATACACTATCAGTTTCCACTGGCACATTTTTCCGAAGTTTAATAATTTTGCGTTGGAAACTTGATGCTTGAATCTCTCGAATAAGAACGGTTTCGGCTTTCTGTACTCCCAAAATGCTAACTCTGTTTTCTTTTGCTCCTTGTTATCTGATTTACTTGCATGTTAACTCGAAGTATATAGGCCACTATTTTTTTAATTCGAAACCAAGAAGAGAATTTGGCTAACAATAGGTTGACAAATTCGTTTTGTGCGGTTTCCATTAGAACTATAACTGCTTTACTTCGGGTTTCAACGTTGACTCCCATGAGTGGAGATTGTTGTTTAATCTTTGGCCAACTAGCTTCAGATAAGGATAACCAGCTAGGGCCGTGCCACCAAGTCTTGAGTGTTGATATTACCTTTAGTTCGACTCCTTTTGAAACATAATCTGCTGGGTTTTGATGCGATACAACATGACTCCACTTCTCTCTGGAAATAATTTCCAATATTCTACTGGTACGATTACCAATAAATGTTTTCCACCGAGCCGGAATGTCTGACAGCCAGTGTAATACTACCATAGAATCTGTCCAGGCATAGACACTGATGTTGTCCAGGTTAAATGTCTTTCTACAATAATTTATTTGTTCAGCAAGAAGAACCGCCCCGCATAGCTCGAGTCTTGGAAGACTTATTTGTTTTAAAGGTGCTACCTTGCTTTTAGAAGAAACAAGGCGACAGGTTATATCTCCGTTATCATTGCACGATCTCAGGTAGATAACGCAACCGTATGCCGATTCAGACGCGTCACTAAAACCATGTAGTTGCACTGTTACAGGTGTGGCCGATGTCAATAACCACCAAGGTATCTTAATATTTTCTAATCGATTTAAATTATAATAAATTTTTTTCCATAAAACTAGTACATGATTAGGCGCCTCTTCATCCCAATCAGTTTTGGTTAGCCATAATTTTTGCAGCAACATTTTAAACCATACTATAATCGGTGAAATCCATCCTAAGGGATCATCCAAATTTGCACTTTCAGACAGCATTTTACGTCTGGTCCAAGTTACGTCTTCCGGAAGCAGATTCATTTTAAAGGTAAAGATGTCGCTTGTTGGATACCACATAATTCCCAACGTTTTGGTACTTTGATCGTCCTCAATTAATTTAGGTACATCTTCTGCATTATCCCGTACTATACCGATTCCAGAAACAACTGAGAGTTTGATTTCCATTTACGCAATCTAAAATGACAACTGTTTAGTATTTCGATGATTTGATCCTTTAATTTTATTGCGTTTTTAACGTAATCACTTCCGGTTAGCAAATCATCCATATAAAAATTCTGGCGGATTGTATTGGCGGCCTCAGGATATTTATTCTCATACATTCTAGCTACTTCCTCCAGCGTACGAGTAGCTAAAAACGGTGCGCATGTTGTTCCATACGTAACGGTCATACACTTGTATGGACTTAATGCTTCTTTGGGGCTTCTTCTCCATAAGATGCACTGGTAGTTGGCATCGGATGAATCTACCAGTATCTGTCGATACATTTTCTCAATATCTGCATTTATCGCTATGGCATGTAATCTGAACCGAATTAGCGTGGTTGTTAGATTCGGTTGCAGTTTTGGTCCAGTCAACAAACAATCGTTTAATGAGACCGTTGTTGTGGTTTTGCACGAAGCATCAAACACTACTCGCAATTTGGTAGTCGTACTTTCTTTAACCACGGCGTGATGCGGCATGAAGTATTTATTATTATTGTCTCGTGGTATTTCCGACCACGGGATAGGTTGCATTTGTCGTAGGTCGATGTATTCTGCTATAAAACGTTGGTACTCTTCCTGATATTGTGGTGATTTGATAAACCTTTTTTCTGTTCCTAACATTCTTGATTTGGCATTACAAAATGAATCTCCTAATTTCGGTCTTGGATTAATGAATGGCAACCTTACAATAAATTTTCCGTCCGTAGAGCGAGTGGTGGAAGTAGCATATAAAATTTCGCATGGATCATTTTTATCTAGCTGATCGTGTTCAACTGAGTTTTCTTCTACTTGCCAAAATCTTTTTAACATCTCCATTAACTCTTCGTTGCTTATTTGAGATTCCACTTGTATTCCAAAGTTCCTGTCAGGCGTTGTGGTGTTCTGTTCATGACCGATGTTTCCAGCCACAAGCCATCCAAATTTAGACGAATGTAGGGGTGGACACTCTTGAATTGTCTTCTTCTGTTCACCAAGGATATCTAGAAAATATTCTGCTCCAATTAAAATATCAATGGCACTAGGACGATTAAATTGCGGATCTGCCAATTGAAGTTGCCATATTTCATTCGTTTCCGGTATCGGTAATAATTGTTCTGGTAGCGATGACGAGATCTTCTCTATTTTATGTGCGGTGGTACTAATAGTGTAATGTGGCGTTACACGTGATTGGATTAATATATTGGTTTTTCCCTTCGTATTTCCAGCTGCACATGAAGCTAGGCCGTAGATGGATAAATTTGAATATCTACGACGTAGACCTAAGCGTTGTACACACGCTTCCGTAATAAAGGACGATTGCGACCCAGAATCCAGGAGAGCTCTTACTAGCTGGCGTTGTCCATTGTTAGCTTGAATGTAAATCAAGGCTGTAGGCAATAGAGTTGCAAGGGACGTTTGGTTTTCAGGTGAAGATGTTGTGCGTACATTTGTTGATTGTTGTGATGTTGATTGTAAATTTTCTTTATTAATTGATTGAAGAGATTGACTGTTTATTGTTGATGCTGTGACGACCATGTTGTTTGACGCTGTAGATGGTATGTTGATTGTAGCTGCATTTTCAACCGTTGCCTGCAGATTTGTAAGTTGTTGATCCCTATGCAGTAAAGAATGATGTCGTTTTTTACACATTAAGCATACAGCGCGTGAAAAACATCGTGATTCTGAATGTCCAAAACGTAAACAATTGGTACAGCTGTTCGACCCTTCTAACAGTTTCATTCGATTTTCTACATTCATGCTTTTAAATAACGGACATTTGTACAGGTTGTGATCGTTTTTACAGGCTATACAACTCCATTTGTCTGCTTGTGTTGTATGATGTACCCTTGTATTTCGTTGGACAGTATTCGTTGACCTCGTAATTACACCACAAGACTCAAGAGCGTCACACCGTGTACCCAAAAATTCCAAAAACTTGTTGAACGTATAGGGAATGGATTTTCAACTGTTTCTTTAGCCCATAACTGTCTTGTATACGGATCTATTTTGTTAAGCAATAGCTGAACTAACCACGGGTCTCGTGTTTCTGCTTGTGGTCCTAAAACTCTCAAACCGCGTAGTACCTCATCCGACGTATCACACAATTTTCTCAGCTCCTTTGGGAGGGGCTCCTTCGCGTGGCTGCAAGCTCTTTGGTCCATAAACACCTGTATTAGCGATGCGGTAATTGCTTTTGGTTTATTATATCTCGAAACTAGTTTAGCCCATGCTTCCTCGTAGTTTTGGTCGGTGACTTGAATATGTCGGATTAATGCAGCTGGCTCGTATTTGAGCAACGAATTTAAAATTTGCAGTTTCTGTACTGGCTTGATACTCGTGTTTCCATGCACAGTTGTTATATATAAATCATGGAAGGACGGCCAAAGTTTATAATCGCCCGCGAATGGGTTTATATTAAATTTCGGTAACCGCACGTTTTGAGATTGATGTATGCCTTGAAGGAATGTTTGCTGTTGTCCGATAAATTGACCGAGCGTGGCGTTTAAATCGTGCATTTCCGCTTGGGTATCCTGAGCACGTGGTATTCTGGTATTTATAGCGGCTTTTAAGGTCGCCGTGGTATCGAGATACAGTACATCCACCTCTTCCGTTATTGGCGTATAATTTTCGAACGCCAGTAGTTCAAGCTCTTGGTTATTAAAATCCTTATACAATTTTTTGAGGTTAACTTCGCGCATTTGGATAGCTTCGACCGAGGTATTATTATTATTAGCGCCACTATAATTTTTAATCGCGCGGATTTGGTTGACGGTACGATCACGCGCCCGTATGTATCTCTCCATTTTGAGCACTTATTTATTAGAAGAACCTTACACTTTCTAAACTCACGTTAGTCCAACTCACACTGTTTTCACTGTTCAGTTTTTCAACCACAAATAATATTTTCTTAAATAATCATACACTCGTAGAATTTGATTATGAATCTCGCGTAACATAATATAATTTTCGTTTTTAATTATCTTTGTTTAGATATTAATATATTACAATATTGGAAAATTTATAAAATTAACAAAACAGAAAATAAAAATGGCTACTTAGCTTGTATAAATATTACTCGATGTTTCGCCGCAAATATGGCGGTGTTTCATCAACATAAACAGCAATCCCGGGTTTCGGCACCAAAATGTTTACACATAATTTAAATGTGTCGCTAACTTTAAAAAACAATTTTATAATTTTTTATAATTTATTGAACATACTAATTTGCACAACTTTCAATTTATTTTATCTTCACCGTTTCGTTTGCAATTAATTAATTTTTATTTTGTTCGTGTCAACAGCACTGATTAATTTTTCCCAAGTCATTATGCCCTCTATAGATGATCACCATGTAACCGCGTCGCTACACTAAGTAGCATTGCTATCTATTGAGCAGCACTAATTATTCATTAATATTGTTGATCATCGATATGGGCCACGATTTGGATTACAATTAGGTGAGTTTCTTTACATTATAATTCGAAATCAATAAAATAATAGTCTCGTTCTTTTAAAATGAATTTTATAATCCTTTTTTTTCTATAAAGATTTAAATAATAGGTAGGCTATTGTAATTTGTACCATGTACCCTTTGGTTTTGTTAGGTTTTCCAAACATGATTTTGAGATGTATATATTACGGTTCAAGTGTATATTTGGCTTTTATATATAATTACCGGTTAATATACATAATTACCAACTGCGTCGGTTAATATGATAATTTTTTTAGAATTATTCACTTTTACATTATATATAATTACCTTTCACTCGACTATATAGTAACGTGAATTTTTTCCAAGACATTCCTAATTTTAACAGTGTAAAATAATAACATATTTGTTATATAAACACTATTGTCAATTTAAAAAATTTCAATTAATTATCAATTTATAATATTACATTTTAGTAAATAAATTCTCTAGAATATGTAACGAAACGACCGCCATATTGACGGTCTTTCCGTTAACAGAATTTACTTAGATTAGAGGTTCCAAATCGGTCATGTTAAGCCGGCTAAAGCTCAGGGTCGGCGTGGGGTTTATTGGGACATAATCTAAGCCTTGAAAGACCGATTTAAAGGAAATATCATTACAAGCACCTTGTATCCACCATCAACACAAATTCATCAAATTACTCACCTCATCTTCCGTATCGTTTCTCTACATTATTGTATCACAAGAAAAAAAAATATCTGAAATAATCAAAATACGAATCTGCGTAAAGAAACCCATTCGAAATATCAACGAAAAACAAAAGGAAACAGAAGATAAAGAAAAATTTGCAAAAGTACCATTTTATACATATATTTACATACGAATGAAATTTTCTAAATTTTAAATTACATTATTTAGGAAATGAAAAAAAAAGAATTTAAATGAAATTAATCTAAATTAATTTAAGTATTATCCTCCACCAAAGTAAATAAAAAGTATTTAATTAATTAAACTAAAATCTAAAGTAACGTGGAAAATTCTTACGTAAGCCGTTGGCATATATTGCAATATATCGATGACGTAGCACGTAGTACAGTTGATCAACGATGGTTTCGATTTTAATTCAGCTTACGGTTTCTGCGTTGTGAGCACATGTACGTAAAAGCATTTACGAAGCGGTATATTGTCACACTTAATTTTTATTATGACGATTTATTAAACTTATATTATTATTATTATTATTATTATTATAACCGTATGTTTATATATTGTATATTTTAACTTATTATTCGTTTTAAATTATTATCAACTTATTATTATTATGAATTTACTGTACACACATTTGCAAAATTGTTTATACCTAGGTAGTTCGGTGAGCACTTGTATAATTTTCAACAGAGGTACATATCACATTTTGGTATGCTATTACGATGTACAGTAGCTCTATCAAATAACACGATTTAACTTTTATTTTTTTGAATTCCGTTTCTACGGTATTAAGAAAAAAGGGTGCATTTCGTTTTTGGTTGTTCTTGGTTAACACAATTCACTAACAATTATTCTTTAATAAATGTTTTTGTTTTAATAATTCCATTGAATGTTCACTTATGTCTATTATAATACATAAAAATTTATTTACAACAATAGTTAAATTCGGTAAATGTTCATATATGTATAATCGTGGGACACAATTTCAAAAACTATTGATTTTTTTTTTTTTTTGAATACACAAACTAACAAGTTAATCACAAATTTTTAAATTATTCTATGTGTTAACTTTTGCAAAAACCAAATTTTAAAATAATAACAAATGAGATCGATTAGTTGATCTCTTCACCAACCAGACTAAAACTTTAATAAGCAATCA
This sequence comes from Nephrotoma appendiculata, assembly GCA_947310385.1. Lineage (NCBI taxonomy): Eukaryota > Metazoa > Arthropoda > Insecta > Diptera > Tipulidae > Nephrotoma > Nephrotoma appendiculata. The sequence goes on from OX371223.1 coordinate 146,311,686, forward strand.
TCACCCGACCGAGATTTTATGTTTTTTTTCAGATTCTTTCTTTCTTGTGATAACGAATACAAACACAAAGCAAAAATAAAAAATTTCCGTATTGCATAATTACAATAATCATACGTCAATCGTTATAATTCAAATTGTAAAATATATAATTTTTAGCCCTCAACTTGTAGCGATCAACTAACGTAGGCGCTACAAATAATATAATTAATTGAAGAAATATCAATTTATTAATAAACTTGCGTTTCGAATTTTAAAAGATTTAGAAGAATATATGAAAGTAAAAACCCTCTGTCCTAAGATACTTCTAAGAGGTTACAACTTTTGGGGTAGATGTTTTCACTTTGTACTAGACTCATTCCAACTAGAAAACATGAGTTTTCCGGAAAAATTAGGGGAACACTGGGTTTAGTATTCTCTTAGAACAGACGGTTTTTGCTTCGATTTTTACCTACACAACTTTCAAGTACTAAACCCAGTGTTCCCCTATTTTTTTCCGGAAAACTCATGTTTTCTAATTGAATTGGGTCTATTACAAAGTGATAACATCTACCTCAAATGTGCCCGGAAAACAATTTACAATTTTAGTAATGTAAATTAACCGATGAGGGACTGCAGGACTGAGGTACCGAGTAGTTTTTGGTCAGGCAATCATTTTCTCAAGTACACTAAAATAACCACGATTTGTCAGACCTTGGGACTTGCTTGTTAACCGAGAAAATACCGATCAGTTATTTTGCAGTTTTCTGTTAGTCAAATGTAAGGCAAAAGTTAGACTCTGTGTGGTACTAGTTAACTGAACATTGACCGACCGGTTATTTTGTGTCAGTGAAGTGTTAAGCAGAAGTCGGATGTAACAAGTTACTTGTTGTCTCAACGAAAACCCATCGGTTGGTTAATAGTTTTTTCCCCAATAAATGTTAGACGTAATTCTGACCCTATGCGGTGCTTGTTAACTGAAGAAAGACTAGTCGGTTATTTTATAGTTTATTTATAGTCAAATGTTAGACATAATTTAGGTTTTAGTCGTTATTAACTGGGAAAGACCGGCCAGTGACTCCTTTCTGATAATTTCTAGAGCATTTGGGAAACAATTTTTTCAGATTTTACTGTAAATACATTTTTTCGGTCATTATAAGATTTCACCTTTGGGAACTTATTTTCCATGTAAAGTTTGTCATGGAAAAATTATTCCCAATTTTATTATGTTTCACACAAAACTGCTCCTTACTTTTATTCTTAGTATGCCAGAATAAAATTTATTTACAGTAAAATATAATGAAATTGTTCCCCCAAGTCCCTGGAAATTACCAGAATAGTGCCACTGGCCGAACTTCATTCAGTTAACAAACATCGACCAAAATTTAAATTATGCTTACATTGTACAATTTCAAGCCCAATTAGATGAAAAATCATTTTCTATTCTTTTAAAATTCATTTATTCTATTCTTTTAATTGCATTCCTTAGCTCTTTGAATGTTATGATACGAAAATTATTTTCTGATATAATGTTTTAATAAGGTTTATTTTATTTGTTTTAATTTATTTGTAGAACGGAAACTCGCCCTTTTTAAAAATTCTTGAACACTCTGCTTTTGACGTTGTCCATTGTAACAATGTTGTCATTATTTTAATAATTAAATATATTCCTGAATAGTTCCAAAATATTGGACTGTAAAAAACAAGAAAGCGATATGTTGAAATATTACAGCAAACATTTTTAATTTTACAATCGTAATATAATATTTACCTTTAGCAAACGACGTTTAGCCCAGGAATATTTAATTCACAAAAATCAAGTATATTACCGATCAATCATAACCACCACCACGTGTTTTTGAGAGGTATATTCTGTTGAAGGAGGAATTAATCAAAAACACAATAAAAATTAAAAAACTCAAAAAAATTTAGAAAACTAGTTGAAATTTTAATTATATAAAATTCTACTCTAAAAATAAAGCGGCGCTGCAGTCGAAAATTACTGATAATAAAGTTTAGCCAAGCAAATTATAAGAACCATTAAGGATTATTAAGAAAAATCTGAAAAAAAGTAGATTTTTGTGTCACACACTTAAACTGACCATCAATAAACATCAAGTATTAAAATTTAGGTTTGTTCTACTTTAACAGAATACGCGTATTATATGCAAAACGAATTGAAATATAAATATGGGATTCCCCTCAATAATACATGTACGCACAAAATACTTTAAATTTAAAATTAGTATGCATCGCGAGAACAAAACTGAAGTTAAAAAATAATTCAGTGACATAATATATTGTAATTTGTAACACACAAAATAGATAAAAATATGTATCATTACATCATTTCAAATTTTCATTAATTTTAATACGCACCACCGCAAATTAAATAAAAGGTTTATATTTAAATTAAAACATGCAAGTTAAAAATAAGTACTTATTTACAAAAAATCTTATTTACAAAAAATTTAAGCAACACAAAATTAATTTTGTATATAACAAACACTGACGAATTTAATAATATATAACACTACAATACGTATACACCTATCGCACTGCATCTAGTTTGTAAATTGCTAGAGAGCTAGGACGCTCCCGATTTTACATGTTTCGCCAACGTTTAGAGTTCGTTTCATGTTCGTCACATTCGACTATGTTCGGACAATTTTTTTATTTTGTAACGTAACCAAACAACCGACGAAAAACTAATATTGCATTGTAAATGGTTTCTTGGTTTTTAAATTTATTTTTTGTTTTGTTTTAGATCAGAGCAGCACTGCAATACACTATTTTTAGAGTTATAATTTGGTTTTTTTACAACGCACATTTAACCGACATGAAACTGTCAATTCGTTTGTGGTTCATTTTTGTTTTTCGGGGTTGTAACCTCTTAGAAGTATCTTAGGACAGAGGGTTTTTAATTCGATTTTTACCTATACAACTTTGAATACTAAACCCAGTGTTTCTCTAATTTTTCCGGATACTTATGTTTTCTAGTTGGATTGGGTCTAGTACAAAATGAAAACATCTACCTCAAAAGTTGTAACTTCTTAGAAGTATCCTAAAGGAACAGAGGGTTTTTACTTCGATTTTTACCTATACAACTTTAAAATACTAAACCCAGTGTTCCCCTAATTTTTCCGGAAAACTCAGGTTTTCTAGCTGAATTGGATCTAGTACAAAGTGAAAACATCTCAGAAGTATCTAAAAACCTCTTAGAAGTGCCTTAGGACAAAGTGTTTTTATTATTCCCGAAATAATATATTTTACACTGTTAAATTTTATTATTAATTGGAAACGTTGTTGCTGGGTTTAGGACAAGTTAGGGCAAACTTCAAGTACGTAAAACTGATGATAATAATGGCGTAATTTCATTATACGTATACATCGAGGAAATCAGTTGAAAACTGAGTTGAGAAACTGTGTCTCAATTTCCTCGATAATTTTTCTTTTCCAAAAATTTTTATTTATAAAAATCATGTTTATATCAGCCGGAACCAAACAACTACGGCACAAGTAGCACGAAGCATTGTGCATCATTGAGCACTATATAATTTTCCAGTCGGAACCTCATAAATCCTACAATATACGATTTTTCGTGAAAAAACCTTACAATTTCAGCCGAAACCATACCCTCTACAGCTAAACTACTTATAACGTCAGAACCTCATAATTCCGCCTAGAACCTAACAAATCCAGTCAGTACCAAATAACAGCCAAACCAACTTAGACACAAGTAGCACGATGCATTGTGCATCATTCAGCAATATATAGTTTTTTTGCCGGAACCTCGTAAATCCGGCAATATACGTTTTTCGGGGAAAAAACCTTACAATTTCAGCAGAACCCTACAGTCAAAATAACTGTAACACAACTAGTACGATGCATTGTGCATCATTTTGCACTATATATTTTTTCAGCCAGAACCTTATAATTCCAACCAGAGCCTATTAATTGTCGCCCTCGTTAGCATAGTAAGTAATGTTTTAACTCTGTGACTCGGGGGTCCCGGGTTCGATTCCTGGTGGTAACCAGTAAAAAAGTTGCGACTGGGTGTTTTTAAAGTGTGATATGTTATTTATACATATATTTTCGTCCATTTCATATTTTCAGATTTACAGCCATAGTAGTTACGGCTTTGCTTAATATTTTAGAGCCAGCCAAACAGTACAACAGCCAAACCAACTATAGCACAAATAGCACGATGCATTGTGCATCATTGTGCACTATATAATTTTTCAGCCGAAACCTTATAATTCCGCCCAGAACCTGATAAAGCCTGTCAGTACCATATTACAGCGAAACCAGCTATAGCACAAGTAGCACAATACATTGTGCATCATTTTACATTATATATTTTTTCAGCCGGAACCTTATAATTCCGACCATAACCTAATAAAGCCAGCCAGAACTGTACTACAGTCAAACCAACTATGGCACAAGTAGCACGATGTATTGTGCATCATTGTGCACTATATATTTTTTCAACCGAAACCTTATAAATCCAGTAATATAATTTTTTTTGGAAAAACCTTACAATTTCATCCGGGACCATAACATCTAGAGCCAAACTACTAAGGTACAAGTAACACGATGCACTGTGCATTACTATGTACTATATAATTTTTCATCCAGAACCTTATAATTCCAGTCAAAACCTGATAAAGCTAGCCAGAACCATATTACTAGCGTGCAAGTAGCACGTTTCATTATGCATCATTGAACACTATATATTTTTTCATTTGGAACTTTGTAAATCCATAAATATACAATTTTTCGGAGGAAAAAATTATAATTTCAGCCGGATTCTACAGCCAAACTAACTATGGCACAACTAGCACGATGCATTGTGCACTATATAATTTTATATAATAGTTTTCTATATGTTTTTTCAGCCAAACCATATTGCCATCCTGAACCATAAAAATCCAGTCGAAACAAAAAGTTTGCATATATAGTGCAAAATCAAAACGTTATGCACTACAATGCCAACCCAACCAGCACCAGCAAAACCAGCCGCAACCGTATGAAGTCGGTGTGAACCATTCGGAGCAATAAAGAGTAAGCACGGTTGACGGTCATGTTGAACTAGCTAAAATTTCAAGTGGAATTATTTGGATACATTATAATTACCGATCCGCTAAAAGTGTTAATTAAAAAAAAATTTAAATGACATTTAAAAAGTCCGGAAATAACATTTTATTTTCTAATAATTTATGAATAATAATTTATATTTCATCGTTTAGAGAAGAACTTTGTTTGATTTGGGTTCTTGCACATATAACAACATGTAGGCAAGCATTTTTCGTGAAGTGTTGATGTTGGTCTCTGCCTTTTGCAAATCGTCGTAAGTTTTCTAAATGCCACCATTTCTAAGTGCATGTGCAGTGCAAGTCTCATTTACACTGTCGTACTCAATAACACCGCGCAAATTTGAACTATTTACTTGGATTTATAAGGTTCCGGCTAAAAAATTATATTATATGCATCGTGCTACTTGTGCTGTAGTTGGTTTGGATGTAATACGGTTTTGACTAGCTTTATTAGGTTCTAGTCAGAATTATATGGTTCCAACTGAAAAAATATATAGTGTAAAATGATGCACAATGCATCGTACTACTTGTGTCTAAGTTTGTTTGGCTGTAATATGGTACTGTCTGGCTTTATCAGGCTCTGGGCGGAATTATAAAGTTCCACTGAAAAATCATATAGAGCACAATGATGCACAATGCATCGTGCTACTTGTGCCATAGTTAGTTTGGCTGTAGAGGGTATGGTTCTGGCTGAAATTGTAAGGTTTTTTCCCAAAAATCTTAGATTACTGGATTTATAAGATTCCGGCTGAAAAATTATATAGTGCAAAATGATGCACAATACTTCGTGCTACTTGCGCTATAGTTTGTTTGGCTGTTGTACGGTTTTGGCTAGCTTTGATAGGCTCTGGTTGGAATTATAAGGTTCCGGCTGAAAAAATACAGGGTTATCCAATTCGAGGTTGATAAAGTAGAAATCTGTATACCGACATCTGTCAAAGATAAACGTCAAGTACGCTGTCATTTATTTAGTTGACATTCTGCCATTTAAGAATATGGAGCATTTATTAATCGACCAACGCGTTAAAATTATTAAATCTGCTGATGCTGATTTTTCGAACAAAATTTTCTTCAGTGATGAAGCTCATTTTTCGCTTGGTGGATACGTTAATAAGCAAAACTGTAGAATTTGGGGCTCAGAAAATCCACAATTGATTGTAGAGAAGCCATTACACCCGGAAAAAGTCACTGTTTGGTGCGCATTGTGGTCTGGTGGTGTGATTGGGCCGTATTTTTTTGAGAACAACCATGGACGAACCGTTACCGTCAATTCTGAGCGCTATGGCCGCATGTTAACCGATTATTTTTTTACAAAAATCGAAGATTATGATCTTGACGATATGTGGTTCCAGCAGGATGGAGCAACCAGTCACGTAACACGAGCAAATCGAGATCTTTTGCAAGATAAATTTCCTGGACGTTTGATTTCGCGATTGGCTGATGTCAATTGGCCTCCAAGATCCTGTGATTTAACGCCTGTGGATTTCTTTTTGTGGGGCTACGCGAAAGATCGTGTTTACGCAAACAATCCTCAAACTCTTGACGAATTGAAAACTAATATTCGTAAGGTAATGGCCGAGATACCGCCCGAAATGTGCCGAAAAGTCATTGAAAATTACCTCAAAAGAATCAAGGCCTGTAAGAAGTCCCGTGGAGGACATTTGAATGATAGCTTGTTTAACTAAAAATGGCAAGGATCAATCTGTAAAATGAAATAAAAATTACAATACATTCCGAATATTTTGTGTGTTTTTTTTAAGTTTACTTTATCAAGCTTGAATTGGATAACCCTTTATATAGTGAAAAATGATGCACAATGCATCGTCCTACTTGTGTCTAAGTTTGTTTGGATGTTATATGGTACTGACTGGCTTTGTAAGGTTCTGATGGAACAATAAGGTTCCGGCTGACAAATTATGTAGTGCACGATGATGCACAACGCATCGTGCTACTTGTGCCATAGCTAGTTTGGCTGTAGAGTGTATGGTTCCAGCTGAAAATGTAAGGTTTTTTCTGAAAATCTTATATTTATGGATGTATAAGGTTCCGGCTGGAGAATTATATAATGCACAATAACGCCATAGTTGGTTTGGCTGTTGTATGGTTCTGGCCGGATTTATCCAGGTTCCATCTGGAGTTATAAGGTTTCGGCTGAAAAAGCATATAGTGCTAAATGATGCAAAATGCATCGTGCTACTTGTGCCATAGTTGTTTGGTTCCGGCTGATTTGGTTCCGGCTGGCGCGACGGACACAACATACGGGCATTCTATATCCAGGCAAACTTCATGAAACTCCTGATGATGATCGCAACCTTAATACAAATGAAGATGAAGAACAAATTGACGTTAAATTCGAATTTAAATAAATTAAAATTGAAATTTTAAATTAACGGACTACTTTTTATTTTATTTTATAGCATAATATTTACTTGGTCAACCTTGCAGACACAGATCAAACAGTTTTTATCGCTCTTATCGCTTCTTCTGATAGTGCCACAAATGTTAAAAAAAATCAACTTTTGTAAATATAATTTTTTTTAATGTAATTTTAATTCGTTGTATACCTTAGAGGATGGGGGCTGCCGCCCCAGTTATGTACTTGCACTTAAAAAAGGTTTAGTTTTTTTAAACTAAGATCTATATGCTCTAAGTATTTTATTTATTAATTGAATTTTTTTATTTAAACATTGCATAAACAAGTACAATTTTATGGTAAGAGATCTTACTTCTTTTGCTGTTACGAATATATTGATTTAAAGTTTGGTTGATACATAATTTAATACAAAGCAAAATTGCAAATATGATATTGTGATATAGTTGGAAGAACAATATCAAAACAATAAATTTTCTCATAAAATATCTTAATTTAAAAAAATGTAACATTAAGCTACTTCAACCTTCTACATTTTGAACCAACATACACATTTATGCATTCCACTTAATTCGTTTTTGTCCGAAAAATAACAGTTTAACTTTGATAATAGTAAAATAATTAATATGTTATCAAAAACAAATAATTAATACGTTATATTATTTATATGTTATCAAATTATAATGTTTTTTTCAAAAATCATTCCGATTTAAATAAGATCCGTTAAAATCCGGAAGACATTACAACCTGTCATTTATTACTCACACATTAGTGTGGGTTGGACTTACATTGAAACAAATTTTTTTTTTCTGGTAGAAAAATAGATATAAAGTTTTCCTGATGATTGTTGATACAGTAAGGGATTGTACTCCCCAAACCCCCGCTTTTGCAGAATTCATACAATTCTTCAAGTGTCAAATTTTATTTATAATTTTAAACTATGTAAAAAACTTTCATATTTATCACTTTAACCAAAGTGGTTTGGTAATTATTTATAATAATCGGTTAAAGTGATTAAATTAAAGGAGATATTTCACAAATTTACCAAACGCACTGTAGATTATATATAATGACCGGTAATTATATATAACATATTTTATTGCAAATTGGAGTGTTTTTTTGCTAAAATTACAAAACTTTTGAACGCAATTGGCTTATGGGTTCATTTTAAATACATGTATGACGTAATTTTAAAAAATATTAATATTTTAATATTAATATTTTGGTGGACCGCCATTTGCATTTATTACAGCGATACACCTCCGATTCATTGAATTTGATAAATTTTTCAAAGTCGTAGGAGGTATGGATTCCGAAATCGTCATCAACAAATTTTTTAAAGCTTGAATCGATTATGGACGCTTTTTTGCTACTTCTAACTTCATTATAGACCAAATATTTTCCATGGGATTTAAGTCTAGACTATACGGGGGCCAGCTCAACACATCAATACTTCTTTCTTCGAAGTACTTTTTTAACTTTAAGTGAATAGATAAAAAAACAAGTTTTTAACAAATTATTTATGTTTATCTGAAAGCTTATTTTTCTATCTAGAATTCAAATTTAATAACTCACAACTTTGGCGGTATGGCACGGAGCGTTGTCCTTTTCCGCGACCGGTTTCTTTTCCACAAAAGCATCCCCAGCCCATAACTCCTTCATTTTTCGGTGGAAGTCTTAAAAGACATTCGTTGCCAAGCCTCCTGCCCGGTTTTCTTCTTACGAGAATTCTTCAATGTCCAACATGCAGCTTGAATGTTGATTCATCGGGGAAAATCACATCATTCCACATCTCTGGAGTCCACGAAACATGCTCCTGGGCCCATAGCAGAAGTTGTTTTTCACTAGTAATGTGAACTCAGGCTTCTGGACTGGTTTAAGTGCTCTCAAACCAGCTTTAACAAATCTTTTTCTCACTAAGCTAGCTGAAATTTATTTTCCCGTTGCTTGCTCAACATCCCGTCTTATGTCCGATGAAGTTTTAAAACGGTTCCGACGACATTATAATTTTATGAAACGATCTTCCACTGGCGTTGTCTTTCTGGGCCTTCCAGAGCCTTTCTTTCTTTGTGTACTGCCCATCTCTCGCAATTTTTTAATATTCCACGCGACAGTACTTTTAGGAATGTTTAATCTTTCTACTACTTCACGAGTGGTTAAATTCTCTCGCGCCCAAATCAACATATTACACTGCTCACTAACTTTTCCCATTTTTTTAACTAAAATTGCACTTCATTCTTTATTTGACCAATAAAAACATCTGCACCCTAATGTCGGCCAAGAACGGTAGGCGTAAAATAAAATAATTGCTTGTCCAAATTTTTTGCACATCAGTTGCGGGGTGGTACCGGTGTAATAAAAACAAAAGGTGGTCCAACAAAATATTAATATTAAAGATAGAACTTCTATAAATCAATAAAAAACAAAAAAAAAAAAATAAGTGTTTAATTTATACATTACTTTAACTCCAATCAACGTATTTTGAATATTTTGGCCTTTTTACGGGGTTTCACCCCTAAATTGCAAGTACAATTTTTTTTAATTACGTCATACATGTATTTAAAATGAACCAATAAGCCAATTGCGTACAAAAGTTTTGTAATTTTAGCAAAAAAAGACTCCAACTTGCAATAAAATATGTTTGCCCAATTTTTTTTTCCCAGCACTGTATGTTATACACTCGTTCACAAATTCGTTCAGTGGCAAGTTTCCGAAAATGAAACTGGGCTGGGGATTTCATTGGTTTTTATTTAAATTTTCGTCCAGCTCCTTAAAACTAAAAGGACTTCGTCAAAACTAAAAATGTCCCGGATCAGGACTACATGACTTTGAGATGTATTATAGCTAGTAGCAAATTTCTAGCTAAATTAGAAAAAAACCGTTCAGTGGCAAGTTCTAAAAAATTAACTTTTGACTAGGAATTTCACAAAATTAAATTATTTCATCAAAACTCCAAATGTCCCGGATCAGGACTACATGATTTTGATATTTATACAGTCCCTGTTCGTTGAATTATGAACACTATTAATATAATGGAAAACTCTAGTATTTTATCAAAATATGTATAAATCAAAACAAGATTTTTTTTAAATGTTTTAATTCTTTAAAATTAAATAATTTTAAACTACCTTTATTTTTAATCACAGCTTTTATTTTTTCATGCATGCTACTACATATACAAGTATTGATCATATTGCGAATTTGGTCACTATTTCTCCATATTTTTCAATATTTTTTTTTAGGGTAGACACAGGGGTTTATATACGTTAGACTTAAGTAAAGCTCAACAATTCTCGAAAGGGTGTAAATCCGGAGAATTGCCAGGCCAAGTCCGTCAAGAGAGGATGTCAATACTTTAGTTAAGGAGGACAACCTATATAAATTTTGGTATCTTGCATAAAAGTGTAAGAGTATCGGTCTTGAGGTAGCGTCCTCATGTAAGGAAATAAGACAATTGTTAACAATTTTTTATATTATTGTTTTCTCAAGGTTTCCTCTACGAAGTATATTGGCTCAACTTTCTTCTCCACTAATGCAGCTCCATATCATTACTGATGGTGGATGTTTTGTGCTCCTGACTATGCCGTTTTATCTAAACCTTTCTTCTGGTATTCCTCTGACGAACTGTGCGGACGACTTTAACGGTCTCTAGCTTGCATTCGTCACTAAATATAATCAATTAGTTTAAAAAAAACTTTGTAATTTCAGATTTACTTTATTTAATTTTTGAAAATATACAATGAGTGCTTAAAATTTGGTTTATCTTTTTCCAGTCGCCTATTGTCCAATGCCTATGAAGTGTAGCCCAAATAAGACGTTTTTTCCGCATTTTTTTTTTAGTGAGTCTGGGTTCCTTTACTGGACGCCTGCATTTCAAATTATTGTTATATAGCGTTTCGTCGCAATGTCATCGCTGATATCTTTATGCCTTCTTCACTAAGGTGCTTTTGTAGCTCGTTCGTCGTTGCTCTACGCTTTTCTAAGGCAGATTAAATGATTTTTTGGTCTGTGCCAAATTATTTACTGATGATTGATTGATTAACTGATTGATTAGAATGTACGGCCAAAACTAAGCAGGGATCCCGGATACGCCGGGCCCATCGTATACCCTTTTTTACACATAACAAGATGGTGGGATAGGAAAAGTTGTTAAATATTATAGACTAGACCCGGTTACAGACACCGAAGTAGTCAATAGTTAGTAAATTGTGAAGCACAAGACAGCACAATTATTTTTGTTTATGGTACAAATGTTAAGCAATCCGTATATTATTATAATGATATTATTATAAGTTGAATTTTCCATAAATTAAATTAAACTGGTTCTCCAAAAACATTGTGCAACCAAACCTAAGTAAGATTTCCGGTTAACGCCGGGCTCAACTGCACACTCTTTTACATATAACAAGATGGAGAGCTGGCAAAGGTTTGTTAGTTATTAAGGAAATTGACCCGACTTCAAACACCTAAGTAGTCAATAGTTAGTAAATTGTTAGTAGAAATATAATGTAAGACGGTCAGCGCACAAGACAACATAATCATTTTTGATTTCCTTTCTTCCCCAACCCCCCTTCTTTTTTCTTTTCCTTTTTCCTCTTTCCTTTCTTTTTTGGATATAAATATTCAGCAATTAGCATCCTAATTTTTTTTTTTAATTATAATTAATAATTTATAATTAATAGAGTTGCAGTAAATTTCCTGAAAAAACTGTCATTATTATGAGTAAAAATTATACTTGAATAAAATAAATGAAATGTAATGATAAGTATTAATTAAATTAATTTGGTTTTCTTTAAACAAATTAAATCAAAATAAAATAAATCGAATCCAGAAATCACTAAATATTGTAGAACTCGTAAAATATAAAACAATAGCAGAAATTAGGAGTTTCCAAAATACTACTAGGTAGTGTCTATAATTCAATGAACAGGGACGGTACAATAATAGCTAATTTGTGGCCAATTTGGAAGAAAATGGTTTAATGGCAAGTTCACGAAAATATAAAAAGAAATAGACTTCATAATTTGCGAAGACGTTGGTTGGTCTGAAGTGAAAATTAAACATAACATTGGGCCTAGCTTTGTGGTACTCCTGCCAGAATGTTTTTCTCGCCCGATTTAGACGTATTGTATTTGACACAGTATTTATAACTGTTAGTTATCCAGCAGTTATAGTCCAGTACTCAGCGATATATCTTTAATTTTAAATTGAATTTAATATTTGATCCGGTCGTCGAACACTCATTCAGTTCTATATCTTGAATCCCCTCTCAGGTCTGATTGATACATTTCTCTTTTAACCACCAAGGTTTGGAGTGAATACACTTTCAAGGTGATCAATGAAGGCTTTAGCTTTTCCTCGTCACTTCTAGCCCATTCACCGTTAGAATGAGGAATTGGCGGGTTTGGTTGCTGAGACCGTTTAAGGTATTTTTAGTGGCATTTCATATTTAATAGTTCATAATTTGAGTTTTTCATCTGACGCTCGCTTAATTTGCCAAATACGTTGTAACGATTTACCGGGACACTCGGTAATATAAAAATGTTTGGTGACGTGATCAAGGTGTAAATGCGAGAGATAACCATAAATTTGGATTTTTTGCAAAAATTGTGTTGTGTGCCTAAGATATTATAAAATGGTGAGCCAAATTAGTGTATAAAAGAAACCGAAGTAAATTTTATTTGTTTTCGCTTTGTTGCGCTTCGACGTGTGCAAATGTTTCAATCTGTTTCATTCTGCTATCAGCGTTTGTATTGCTGGGATGTTTTTCAGGTTTTTTCGATTTTTTTATCGTGATAACGAATACAAAAAAAAATAAAATAAAAGAGAAATCCGTATTGCATAATTATCCCGGTTGTAAAATATATAATTTGTAACCCTCAACTTGTAGCGATCAACTAACGTAGGGGCTGCACGGTGAGGCTGAAATAGCTGCGTTGACCAGTAAATCATTAAAATAGTCCATAGCAATCGTTATTTCGTTAGCCTTCTGCAGTGTAGACATCAAGTCGATATGCAAATTTATGTACATCTTGAATTTCAACCAATTGAAACGTGATTGTGTTCGTTAAATGGTTGTTTGTAGAACATGGCTTTTGATCAGCCCAGTAATGTACTAAGATCGGAGAGTGGTCAGAAGAAAACTCTAAAAGTGATTTAGCCTTGATTATTTCTCGATATCTGTGACTGCAAAATCAAGGACGCTACGAATTTTTCAAAGATCAGTAGCCCTATAAGTTGGATGGGCTCACGATGCGACTTCGTAGTGATTTTCTTGAATAACATTTATTAATTGACGTCCCTTTTGAGTAGTAGCAAATCTTCAACCTCAAAGGTATGTTCGGCATGAAAGACTATAAAACATTGACACAGAGTTGCAACTTTTTGTAAATATCTGTAGAAACGTCGAGGTCAAAATATACAGAGGGACTATTATAAAACTTATTCGATTTCGGAAAATTCGATCCGCGGCGTGTTTTGGTATTCTGAATTTTTTTCTATTCAATAAGTCGAAATCGACAAATTCGCCATAATGAAAAAAATACGAATCGAATTAAACGAAAATGTGACGTCAAAATCCGACTGGTGTCAAAGTTTTTTTAAAATAATAATTTTTTAGACTGTAAATAAATTCGGACGTGTATTTTTATATTTTTTAATTAAGGCAATTATAATTATTGTTTTTAAATATCAGTAGATACATTCATTAACATTGAACAACAAGTTGTAAAATAATGTAGGTACTACACCGGTGTGAAGTTTCTAACGTTAATTAAAAGTGTAGCGTACGCAACAAATATTCTGCAGCGTATGCAACTTATCTTTGCACTGTATGCAACTTATTTAACATGTAAATAATTTATAAGAAAAACCACAAAAACTAACATTAAATTAATAATTTCGAATTAAAAACAAACGAAAAATATATGTACAAATATGTATTAAAGTTTTCAAAGTTTTATCATACACTAATATTTTCCAATTGAGGTTAAACACATAATTAACACTCCATCCTAGAGTTTTCGCAATATAGCCACTAGTTTTCTTAAATAGTAGACATTCGAGCCTATTCTAATTTGTATAGCCCGTACATATAAAAAAATTGGGCTCCTCTGAAAAAATTTCATATTTTAATAAAAAAATTATATGGAAGCTCACCTCAATTGGAAAATATTAGTGTATGATAAAACTTTGAAAACTTTAATACATATTTGTACATATATTTTTCGTTTGTTTTTAATTCGAAATTATTAATTTAATGTTAGTTTTTGTGGTTTTTCTTATAAATTATTTACATGTTAAATAAGTTGCATACACTGCATATATAAGTTGCATACGCTGCAGAATATTTGTTGCGTACGCTACACTTTTAATTAACGTTAGAAACTTCACACCGTTAGGTACTACAAATAAAGTATGTATTTTAATAATATATAAAACTGATTTGGCAGGTCCACAACAAATGGACGTTTCGCTTTGTTTCATAATAGCAATAGTCGAAGCGTATCGAATTTTTAGAAATCGAATTTTTCGAAATCGAATAATGTTTCATAATAGACCCCCAGAGATTGCATGAATTTCGTTAGTGCTATATTCATTTAGAATGGCAAAAGAGCTTTTTTATAATAACAGGAGTTCCTTCTCGACTTCTGCCCAAGGGATGTATCGTGTCATAGACTTCGTAACCATTTATTCTAAAATTGTGTTTATTGGTTAAGTGGGTTTCAGAAACTAACATAAGATCAATTTTGTGATTTGCTAGGTAGGGTTGTAATTCGAATTAGTATTGGCTTATACCGTTTGCGTTCCAGTAGCTTAGCATTTGAGGTTCACCTTGGAAAATGCTTGCATATGGTGGTTTGCTGGTTGATGTTCTGGGCCAACGGGAGTCGTTTGACGTATGCGAAAGTTTATTATTCTGGTTTATACAACTGGTGTAGTTTTATACTGCCACTTGGGACGTGACAGTTGAATAATATCTAATACCGCATCTGTGGCGTAGTTCTTTGGTTTTGGGGCAAATTTTGGTGTGGTGTATAGTTCACCGCATACGACGCACATTTCCTTTAGTTTTCGACAGTTACGCGTGCGTGTATGAGGTACTTTAGCTTATATATTGGATGATTTTCTTTCTTTTTCAAAATGCTTCCTGATGGATGCAGTTCAATTTTGATCATGGGTAGTAGTGGCTTGCGGTCTGGATTTTGGTTCTTATACCTTGGACATCGATGCCCTTAATAACGACAGAAAGACCCTTTGTGGACTTCAGTATGTATAATAGTTTCTATTGTGAGCATTCACGATTGAAGTTGCAATCGTTTATTATTATATCGATCCGCAGTTTTAAAGGGTTCGATCAACGCATTTAAAAGTTTTAATTTTTCCTCACGCCAATCGGATATTATGTGGGCCCATATTTGGGTTTGAGCAGTGGAATTCGATTTTTTCTTTATTTCTTCGAGTGTTCTTTCTAATTATGCAGAAAACTTTAAATGCCCATGTCTGCGATTAGTTCTATTGGTTTCAATGTTTTGATAAACGGATTAATATTTTGTAAAGACTTACGCTCGAGATACATCTGGGCCGGTGCCGTTCTTATATGCATCTCTCCAATTTTTTCGATAATTAGATAAAATTTTGAATTTTCGGATTTTTGTCGAACTTTTACTAAATCAGCTAATTTGATTTTTCGTTTTCTACAGTTGATAGTTGCGCACAATCGTTTTTCAAAAATATGTTCATCCAGCTACCTAACTTAAGTTAAAACAACGAATGTTTCGAGTTTCGGGGTAGGATAATGACCCTTAAAGTTTAACGAATTTTTGATAATCATAACATTTGGAAATGTTACACTTTTTGGTCTCAATCCCGTAAATAGTAATCGTTAAATAACATATCCTCTTATGTATCTATAAAGGAAATGGGAAAGGAGTGCACATGGTCTATATTGCATATAAAGTTATTATTACCGCATGGGTAATGGTTACGCAGTATAATAAGATACAACAACGCGTCACAAACACTCCAACGCAGAACAATATAAAAAATTTACACCTTAACAAATCATTTTCGTTAAGTAATAAAATACCGTTATAAAAAATAATTGTAAACCAAACTTTTTTTTTATTTTTCCTTTCGCCCACCTAGTTTTCCACCTATCTGCCTATAAACCGCCATATACCATATTTAATGCGCGGAAAATTTAAATTCTTTATTATGATTTAAGCGTTTCGGAGTAGTTGTTGTGTTTTTTTGTACATCGGAAATCTCTACAACACAAAACAATAAAAATCCTTTATATTTATATAAAATCCATTGTTGTTGTAACGAAATATTTGTTTTTCATACTTTTTCAATTATTATATCCTTTTTAGAAAATTGTACATTATTATATAATATAAATGGGGAAGAATGAAGACAAAAAGTGAGTATTTCAAACCTTTCACCTTCCGCCATATTATTTTGGGGGGTGGAGTTGTATGCCAAAAAAAAAATTTTTGAGAATCGGTGCGCCTTCTCGTGGGTATACAAAAACAATACATCAATTATTTGTTTGGAGAAATTTATCTCTGTTTTCCATGTTAAATATTTCGAAATCGTTAAATATAGCTGACGTCATACAATTTGTCGCACCGTATACTGAATTGATAGATTATGTGGAAGAAAATGGTTTAACAAATAATAATTTGAATGATTATTGTAGGTTTTACCGTATATATAAAATGCGTGACTTAAGATAATTTCCCCCAGCAACAAAAAATTAATGACACCATGAAAATGATAAACAAAATGTTTTAGATTACAACCCTCTTCCCGTGCTATTATGTTGTATTTGAATTGTTATCGTGGAAATTATGGATTATAAACTGCGAATTTGACAGTTTTATGATGCAAACCATTTAATTGGGGATGTTTTTTACGATGTTAACAAAGCAATTTAAAAATTGTTTATACGAAAGGTTATCACGCGGCAGCAACAATTTATTGTTATTGATAAGGTCGATTAAATGCAAAAGGTTAATACGAGTATTAAAGGTATAAATATTTGTATTGTCAATTACGTTTTAGATTATTTCGATTATAATGGCGGCATCGTTAATTTATAAAACAAAATTTGTTTTTATACCGAGTTTTACGCTTAAATGAGTTTTTATTAGGATCATGCCCTCTAAAGCTTAATTTATTACCACTTTGGTACTACATTACCATTGCATTAATTCGAAAATATTTATTGGCTTAACATTATATCCTTAGGACACAATTCCAACACAAAAGAATAAAGTAATTAACAATTATTAATTCTCATTTTAATGTTTAATTGTGGGTTGTTTTATTTGTTCCTAGACCCACTATTTAAATATTTAACTCTGTGTGTCCTGATCCCGCTTCGCACTGGTTGTAAAGGTGACTACCTTTATTGACCTTTAATATTCACACACAAATAATTTCCACAAAATATAAATTAAATTAAATTAATCAAATTTACACTAAACTCAATTTTGACTTGTGCTTTTCGAGTTTTTCTTAATAATGATGAAAAAATAATACTACTTAATATTTTTGTTTTTGGCACAACCTACGATGGTAGACCGGGTTTATTTGTCTCTTCCATAATTTTAGAGAGTTCATTTGTAATTTATAAATTTGACAATTAAATTTGACGTTTAAGTTTATAAACATCGCCATACATAATAAACAAAAACCTTGTAAAGAGGTTTTTCATTTCAAGACAAAGAACTTTAACTTAGCAACACGTTTTTCAGGGACAGCCGAATTGACAGCTGACAGTTGGTTTTTGGTTAGTGTAGTTTGCCATTTGTCTGCAAATGGTTCAAATTTACTTTGGAAATAAAAGTCCAATTCGTGAAACCCATCGCGCGTTAAATTAATTTTATGGCCGACATAATCGTCCATCAAAACAGTTAATTTGATTAATTATGGATCGCTTTCGCACCCCGTTTACGCTAAATGGTAATATGGCTCGAGTTATGTTTCCGAAACTGCAGTTGTGGAAAATAAAAGAATTGTTTCGGAAATTTAAACTTATAATTTATTTAATTTTTAGACGTTATGTCTATTCGATGGTTACAATAAATCTGATTTTTTATATTTATTCTTTTGATGTTCTTATAATTTACAAATACCAAAAATGCTTATTAAGAAAATATATTTATTAAGATTGAAGAAGATATTTAATATCCAGCAAATAATGTTTTCATAAAGTAAAGAAATGTAATTAATACATGTACTTATTTATCGCTACAATACTTTGTATTTAGTTGATACATTTTATATAAGAAAAGAAAATGTTATGTCTATAGAATTATTATTATTTATCATCTTTATGGTGATGATAAAGATGATGTTGATGGCTTCGTGGAGGTCGAGGGACGTAACTCCTTCCCCCTAAGAGTTGACCATAATCGCTTGGGTTTGTGGGAAACCAATGATTCATCTGGTTCTGTTGAAACACTTAAGTGAAGTTCTATATCTTCGGTAATTTTTTGTTTCTTACAGTTGAATTTTCTTGAATAGTAGAATATTATAATACCGATTGTTGATGATATAAGTATTGTATAGATAGCGAAGCTATGATGTTCTTGAGCAGATGTTTTCCTGTGTAATAAATTTATTTCATTTATATTTTGTAATAATTTGTTATGTAAAACCGGCAGTTCTACTGGCTGGACGATGTTACTGATATTGATGTCATTAAAGGGTTGAACAACTACAAACTCCTCTTCGTACCGCTTAATAATTGATGTGAAATTAATTCCATTTATTGCGATAGAACAGTTCTGGTATTCTACGAGCTTTATGCCTTTTAATGATTTTTGCTTTTGGCCGCAGTTTGATTTGGAGGTGACTTCCTGTTGAGTTTGTAGGTAAATGTATCCAGGTAATATTTCTTAATTTCCTCTTGGAGTGGTTTTTGAATTAGTGAACAGTATGCCGGAATGTTGTTTATAATATTTGGCATAAAATTCTTTATATCTTTTAAATCATTTGCTTGACAATATTTGACGTTCTCAATCTCATTGCATACGTCGGTCAAAAAACAATTTTTATGTTCGTTTAGGATAAGGGAATTATATGGAATTTGGATTGTATAGGTACCATTTAAAGTTAAAGGAAATAAGAGAAAATGGTTATAGTTTTCCGTGTGTATTATGGGTATTTGGATAGAATAAATAATTTGGGATCTATTAAAATAGGCTTGGGGGTATATAATCTCAAAAATATTTTGTTCGTATATGAATATAATATTTTGTTTACTTAATTCTGTTTTAATAATATCTACCTCTTCGTTATTCAATATATGGCGGGAAATAATTTTTTGTTTAGATATCGAGATAGACTCCTCTATGTTAAGGATATGTTCTTTCATTATTTCTATATTATAAACTATATTTTGTAAACTCCGGTCTAGTTGAAGAATTACTTCAAGAGTGTGTGTTATGTTTTCCGAGTTTCGTATATTTAGCTCTACATACCTGTTTAGTTTGATCATTAACGAACTTTTGAATTTCAGCAAATCGTTCAATCATACCTTTGTTTAAAATAATTTGTTTCTCGTTTTGACTTCTTAATATTTCTTCGTTATTGTTGATTTGTGCTAGTGTCAATAGCCTTGATTATACTTCCTAGACTATTGATTAATCCGCGTTTGGTTCTATACTTGGGTTTTAAGTGGTTAAAGTTATCTAATAGGATTTGAAATTTATTGTAGAGTATTTTCATTCTATCCTTAAAGAGGTCAGATACTAATCCATGTTTTTCTTTTATACTATTCTTAAGTGATATGATGACGAATTACGTGGAGGAGTCTAGAATATGCAATAATTACTTTTGCTTGGTTTGTTTGAATTGGTAGAACTCCATTGTTGTTACTGTAGTCGGAGATTGTCATTCCTCTTATGAGTGTCATTTCTGTTGCTACCCTGTAATAAACGTTTAATTTTATTCTTATGTATTTTTCGTTTATCTGTTACGAGAGTGATTTTATTGTTCTTTACAACTTTGTGCTTTTGAAACCTGGGGGCTAATTTATTTCTTCTGTTATCTTTTTCGTAAACAGTCTCACCTTATTGATAGTCGGGTAGCTCAATTCTATTTTGGTTTAGTTTCCCTATTGTTTTTTCCTTTATTCTAGAGTTTCTCTGATATATTAAATTGATAAGTTTTTGATAATTTTTACGTTGATTCTCAATGTAGTCTTGTTTACTAATAAAATTAAATTTAATCCTGAAAGGGTCTGGGTTATCAATGTGCCCATTAATTAATTCATATGGAGTCAGTTTCGTAACGGAATGGATCGCATTATTATACGTAATGACAGATTCACTCATTATTTCCGTGGGACTTTTACTATTGTCCTTCGCGTAAATTACGCGATAAATTTCAGTCAGAGTGGAATGGAATCTCTCCACTGGGGAGTTCCCGGTGCAACTTTTGGGAGAAGTAATATGCAAAATTATGTTGTGTAGGGAGCAAAAATCTTTAAATATTTTTGCAGTGAACTCAGTTCCATTGTCTGTTACCAGTTTGGATGGTAACCCATGGTGGGAAAATAATATTTTAAGTTGTTTTATTGATTCTGTACTACCTTGCGTAATTAAGTGATATGCTTGCCCGTATTTTGAGAATTTATCCAGAATGGTTAGGAAATTTCTGTTATTTACCGAATAAATGTCTACGTGTAATATTTCGAAAGTTTTCTTGGGATTCTCGGTTAATTCCATTTTAATTGGGTTTTAAATTCTATTGTACTTTAGTAACTGACAGGTTTCGCATTTGTTAATAATAGAGTTTATTATGTTTTTCATTTTAGGAAAATATATGGTTCGTTTGAGATGTTCGTACGTTTCTCTGATACCTCTATGGTTAGTTAGGTTATGGTAATTTAAAATTGTAACTTTCTCTTCAGTATCGTTTTCTAAGTCTTTAACTAATTTTTTGCTCCTCACTATTTTTAATTCATCTTCGATGAATTTGCATTTGAGAATTCTGTTAATATTTTTAAAAACGTCGTCGTTACACATTAGTCCAATCAGAATTTTAGGTTTAACATACTCTTTATAAATTTGGTTTATTATGTCGTCGTTAAAATTATTGTGTTTGAACCAATATCGTTTTTTTTTTTTTTGAAGTGAAGGATTTTAAATTCGAATTTAATTTATTTGCTTTTGGGTCTATTTTGTAACGGAACCTCGCAGGTTAATACACAAGGAGATATTTCGTTAACAGAAATTCATCAACATTTGGTCCTCCGAGCAGCCATTGGCCCGCCAGCTGAGTCTGCATGGGAGTGGGTTAGAGAACTGTTGACGAACTTACGAAGCTGCTTTTACAAAATTAATCCAAAAAAAAAAAAAATATGGTACCCACGACGTTTATTTCTCTGTTGAGACCCTATAGTGTTATTACAAACACTACATATGGTACCCAGCTGCACCCTATAATTTTGTTAAACATAAATACACAAAATTCCGTGATCTATATAATTATGTAAATATAAAGATAATAATTTAGTATATAATCATCAATAATACAATACGAATGAGATAGTAATATTTACTTGTACATATATAACTAAATTATGTTGATACACGGGCGATCTTGCTTACTCCATGGTATTCAACATACAGTGTATTCACAATTCATTTTCAATGCTAAAATGTATTTATATTATATAGTATACTCGTATATTATATACTTTAGTTTATATTTTTGTGAGTTTTAGTAATATATATATAATAATGATAATCAGCTGAAGATGTAAAGCGGGATCATTATTATTATTACGGCGATCAACAAACCATCAACTTGGTTGATGCATAAAATTTATATTTTAAATAAAATTAATTATATTAATAATTATCAAACTGAAATCTTTGTTTTTAATTAATAAAAGTGAATACAAAAAGTGTGTGGTGTGGTTTTCCTTTTTTTTTACTCTGGAGTCAGAAACAATAATATAGTGTTTGTTAGTGGTATCTGAACCAGCCAACTGTACCAACGGGTACCACTACAACCCTTCCCATTTTCCCCTCCTTTAAAACACGTTAATTCATGTTCGATTTAAACATATTTAAGAAAACCATATTTAAATCTTTTACAACTACTCATTTTTAATAGCTGGTGATTTTCCTTAATTAAATTAAACGGGAGTTTAACCTCCGCAAAAAAAAATATATAGTTAAATATATGTAATTAAGTCACTTACCCCTTAACACACACCCGCAAAACGCTTCACCAATGGAGTCGTACGGCGTAATATGGCTATAATTATCAACATTTAGATTGAAGAAAAATGTAATTTAATTTAATTAATCACACCAGCTAAAAACAGCAAAAAAAAATTTTAAGAATACAAAATAAACTAATTTTTAAAATATACTAGAAAATAGTAACTATATAAATTTAGAATCAATTTTAAATAATGAAATCAAAATAAATAAAAGTAAGAGAAAACAAAAACGTACTAATTTTTGAATTATTAGGTAACTGAATCTGAACATTACATTAACACAATAATGTTAAGACGAGTTATACGCAGACATACATTTTCGTACGTCATCTTTACAAAAAAAAATTACTCAAAGGCAAACCGATATTGTAGGTGAACGACAGTTAATCACGTTGAACTGAATTTGATGTCAAATACGTTATTATTATTTTTTTCCCAGCGCGCGTAAATTTATGTTGGACGGTGGTGGATGCTCTATCGCACAATATTCACCACCGTCGCTATCCTGGAAGCGCTAGATCCAATGGATATATTCCGCCAGGGGATAAAACCCAATCCACAAAAACCGGAATTTCGTTTGGGACACACACACACCCGTTAATGATCCGTCCAAAACTGACAAACAAAACACAAAAACTGGCGTCAGTAAATCACAAGAACAGCACGAGTAGAATTAAATTACATATTACCTTAATATTTTTGGTAGAAAGTTTGGGAATAAAATAAAAATTTAATAGGATAAGATTTATACTCGTATCACATCAATTGCAACTAAAAATATGTTACACATAAATCCATACGATTTGTCACTAAATTTCACCAACACAATATTTCACAATGTTTGGCAAAATACACCAATTGTTTAAATTCACACAAAAATATTTATCAGAATTTAAATGGTGTTTACTGAACACAAGTTATCACTTAAATGTCATTTGCAAAAATTTGCAATTACAAAACATTTTTTTGTGGGTGGTCGATCTCCAAAATAAGTAAAAGAAGAGAACAGCTGACGAAAATGATTAATTTGTTAACGACCAAAACGTAGTAACGAATTGTATTACAATAATTATAATTATTAGGTTGGTTCACAAGTTGCGGCATAACATGAAACGGTTTTACTATTATGTTCAAGGTAATTTCTGTTTCAATTTCGAGAATAATCTGACAATTAAACTCATTTATACATGATTCAGTTATAGGAATAATATTCTTATTTCTATTGTTAATTTGACTCTGGATATCATCTTGTGAAGATACTGATCAGGATATATTCGAAACGGGGCTTGTATAGTTTTCCGCTTCGGGAACTATCCTTGATAATGCGTCAGTATTTGTGTTTTTCGCTCCTTTTTTATAACTAATTTCATAGTCATATTCCTCTAATTTGAGCCGCCATCTTACTAGTTTGGAATTAGGTTCCTTCAAACTAAATAACCAAGTAAGTGGTTTGTGGTCTGTTATGATCTTGAATTTCCGTCCAAAGAGATATGGCTGGAAATATTTACAGGCCCACACAATTGCGAGTAATTCATTCTCAATTGTGGAATATTCTGCTCAGTGACCGTTAAGGTCCTTGGCGCATAGCATATTGGTTTATCGGACCCGATGGATCCTTGCGATAAAACGGCTCCCAATGCTACATTAGATGCGTCAGTAGCTAAAATGAATTCCTTCGTGAAATCTGGGTGTTGAAGGATGGGATCGCAGATTAACAGTTTTTTACAAATTTTGAAACATTGAATGTATTGTTCATCAAGAACAATTTTCCTGTCTTTTTTGAGACATGCGGTCATTGGTTTGGTAATATTGACGAAGTCTTTAATGAATTTTCGATAATATCCCAAAAGTCCGAGAAACGATTTAATTTGTTTCTCTGTTTTGGGAATAGGGAACTCATTTAGGTTTTACAAGATCAGTTGTTATGATGTGTCCTAGAAAGGCTATTTCCTTATGGAGAAATTCGCTTTTATCTAACTGGATCTTTAAGTTAGCTTCTTGCAGCCTTTCAAAAACCTTTCCTAGACTTTGCATATGTTCTTGAAGGGAGCATAAGCAGTTTTTTTGCCTGTAATTCTTTAGGAACATTGTCCATCACCCGCTGAAAGGTTGATGGAGCGTTCTTCAATCCAAAAGGCATTCGAACATATTCGTAATGCCCATAATCGACAGTGAATGCCGTTTCTGGAACGTCTCTTGGGTTCTACCTCAATTTGGTGAAATCCTGAGGCAAGGTCTAATGTAGTGAAGTACATACACTTGCCTAACTTATCAAGAATTTCCGTTATATTGTGTAGGAGTACCGATCATCAATAGTATGTTCGTTTAACTTGCGGTAATCTACCACAAGTCTCCATTTTACTTTCCCACTAGCATCAGCTTTTTTGGGAACAATCCAATGGGTGAGGACCAAGGTGAGTAGCTTGGTCTGATGATGCCTTCTTCCAGCATTTTAGAAATTTGACTATTTACTTCTTGTTTATGAATCTCAGGGTACCTATAGCTTTTAACAAATGAGTTGAAACTACGTGACCATGACCTGATAGCGTGTAAAGCGGATAAAGGCAATACAATTACCGTGCTTACAAAAGTCGATTACTGCAATAAAATCTCTGATTTTATTACAGAAAGCAAAGCAATAGAGCTTGGCAGAGATCCAACTAAGTCTTTTAAGACTGCGGTTAGTAAGTGTATCAACCAATGCCAGAAGTTATTTGATGGAACTGGTTGGAAGTACTCTGTCATGAATCCGTCTGCCCCGATCCTTTATGGTTTACCAAAAATCCATAAGCAAGGCATTCCGATTAGACCAATAGTAGCGTATTGCAATGCTCCCGCCTACAAGCTTTGTAAGGGTTTCATAAATTTTTTCAATTGTCATACTAATTTCTTTTCAGCTTACTCGGTTAAGAACTCGGTAGAATTGATTAACAAAATTCAAGACGTCGACATTCCTTTACATTCAAAACTAGTTTCATTTGACGTTGCCAGTCTTTTCACTTCTATTCCGATTAATACTTTGTCCCAAATAGTTTGTAATTACTTAGATAGGGATGTTGTAGATGAGAGCTTACGTCGTGAACTGAAGTTAGTTTTTGAGACTTGTATTAAACAAAATTATTTCTGTTTTGATAATACATATTTCAAATTCGCTGATGGTCTACCCATGGGCTCCCCTCTGTCACCTTTGTTGGCTGAAATTTTCATGAATTTCTTCGAACAAATGATCATATCAAACAACAATCCTTATTTTCGTCATATAATCTTTTGGTATAGATATGTTGATGACATATTATGTCTATGGAATGGAACTGATAGACTGTTAGACTCTTTCCTAACTTGGTTAAATTCTCAATATCCCACCATTGATTTTACGTTAGAAAAAGAAGAAAATAAATGTATTAATTTTCTAGATATAACAATAACCAGGATTAATTCTACTTTAGACTTCAAAATTTTTCGGAAACCCACGTATACAGACGCTGTTATCCCTAGTTCTTCAAACCATCCCCATAATATTAAAATGTCAGCTTTCCACTCACTCATAGATAGACTAATAAACATCCCTCTGTCAAATTCAAATTATAACACTGAGCTTAACATAATTCTTCAAATAGCAACGAATAACGGATATGCAACTAGGACTATATTAAAGTTATTGAATAAAAAGCTAAAGCGTAAAACTCTAACGGGTATTTATCCACCGGATAGTCCATCGCGGGAAAATTGGCGTCGCTTAGAGTATATAGGAAAAACGAGCCAACGGATTAGCAACATCGTGTCCAATTATACCAATATTAGTTTTGCTTTTTATAATAGTAACACAATAAAGAAAATGATTTTTAACAATAAACCTAGAGTTGATCGCCTTTCCAAATCTGGTGTCTATAGGATCAATTGCAATGATTGTAGTTTCTCCTATATTGGTCAGACTGGGCGCAATTTTGGAGTTAGAGCTAAAGAACATTTATCTGGTTGCAACCAATCAACTTTCCATAATCATTTAACGTCAGAAAATCATACAGCTAGCTTGAACAATTTAGATATATTACATATACAACCCAAAGGCAGACGTTTAGATACCTTAGAATCTTACGAAATTAGAAAATCAATATTTCTTAACCAAAATATCCTTAACGAACAGAGAGAAATCAGGTTCTCACCAATTACAGATCCCGCCCTTTTCTATACTCACGTACGCAGTAATATACCTTGAATTTTGTTACTCAGCCTATGACTCATCGCACACCTGCGCGATCCGTAGATTAATTTTTATTGCTTATTTTTTATTTTTTTTGCGCTCCTTCTTTTATTTATATTTTGCTTTTATTGCTTATTTTTTATTTTTTGCCCTCCTTCTTTTATTTATATTTTGCTTTTTTCTACTATATAACAAAATTTTTTACTAACACAAATCAGTAGATACTCCTGATGATGACCTAACAAGTCGAAATCGATCGAGTGATTTTTTAAACCTTTTGAAAATTATTCAAAATAACTGCGAAACAAAAAACAAGTGATTAATAAAAATGTCTTTATTAAGTATTAGTGTGTTTCGCCAAGTGCCTACGGTCAATAGCGTAAAAAGTATGATGGTTTTTCGTTCGATAGGTTAATTTCATGTTTTACCTGATTCGTGAAAGTTAGTCATTCATTCTCTTGTTGGAATGGGTTTTTGAAGGAATTACATAACTTTAATATTTCTTTCTTCTCTTCAGGGTTCAGATGCGAAATTCGAATTAATTCTGAGATAGGTCTTTCGTCTTTTTCACTGGAGTGCATTAGAGAATGGTTTATTTCAATAATAAAATGAGTTTGTACTTCTTCTGATTTTAATGGTTTTTCTATCACGAACCGTTTTGTTTCGACATTTACCGATCAGCGGTACATGACACAATAGGAGTGACACCAGCTAAAACCATATTTAGGAACAATCTGCGATTACCAGGAGATTTAAAGTTTGGGGCTGTTCCATCAGCAGCTCTATGCGGACAGGATTACGTCGACCGGATGAAAGAGGAACTCAACGAAATACATCAATTTGTACGGGAGAAAATTCGGATATCAAGTGATCGAATGAAAGCTCGATATGACATACGAGCAAATAGTCAAGGCTTCGAGGAAGGGCAATTGGTATGGCTTCACAACCCGCAACGGCAGAAAGGATTATCACCGAAGTTGTAACCCACATGGGAAGGACCTTACACTGTCATTAAAAAGTTGAACGACGTGGTTTATCGCATACAGAAAGGACGGAAAGGTAAACCAAAGGTGGTGCATTTAGAACGTTTGGCGCTCTACAGAGGAGGTGATCTGGATCCTGTTCGGGACGAACAGGCTTAGGTGGGGGGTAGTGTTACGGTGACACCTAGATTAGAATAGAATAAGTTAATTTCATTAATTGCTCAATTGCATTTATAATTTATGATTTGGTTCAACATTTAGGCGTTATTTCTATACTAACATATTTGCTTGATGCGCATTTAGGATTATTCTAGAAACAAATATTTTGGTATATAAAGGCACGCGTTGACGTGGAATGCTGAGTCTTATTTTAAACGTGATACAGTGAAGGTTAAATAGAAAGTTTATTAAAGTGATTATTAAAGCGATTATTAAAGTGATAATTAAAAAGTGTGCTATAATTGTAATAATTAATTGTGAATTTTGTGTTGTATAATAAATTGTGTTGTGTAAATAAAATTGTGTGAGTTAAAACTTAAGCAGTTGTATTTATTCACAATCCAGTGATTCGAACCTTGAGTGACAAGGCAAAATTGTAACAATATGTTTATTATATAGATATTTAATTAGCTCACCTATAGCATACACGATGACAGCTATTGATATCATTTCTGTTACGTTCTCGAATGATCCTTGTTCTATACTGCTCTTGTTGTTATTGTCTAGGATAATGTTTTCTTTTATCACCGGCTCCTCCTTCGCTGCGTTATTCCCCATTTTTTATGTAGCAAACAGTTAAATCAGTTTACGTTTGAAGTTTTTTTTTTTTTTTTACTTTTCACCACCAGATTCTATTTATGCTATGGCACCAAACACACAAAAATTATTTTTTTTTTTTAATTGACACAAAAATGAAGAGAGTAAGTGTATATTATTAATTAAATCTGTTTATTGTGGCATTGTATATAGTACGTGCATGTATTATTTTATTTTTAGGTATCACTGTAAATTTTAATTATTTAACACCTTTTTATGTTCTTTGTTTTTTTTTTTTAGTTTACAGTTTAATTGTTTTTCACTTCGATTTTTGTCACGGTCGCCATGTCGCGGTGATTTATCCGCATTTCCGAAACACAAATAAAAATACACATATTACATATTTTTGATTAAAAACATTTTTTGTACTTTATTTCTATTTCAAACTTTTCCACTTGAATGCTTAATTTTGACTGAGTCTTTTTATATATTATCTTTTTACCTTTTTTCTTATTTCTACTCAGCAGTTTTTTGTACGTTGCACTCAGGTCGTGTACGTTGCATTCTTGCACTTTTCCAAAAATCGAAATTAAATACTTTATTGTATTACCTTGTATTCAATTTTTGGAAAGTGCAATGTACTTTTTAATATGTTAATGCTGCTTATTATAATATTTTACCACAGGGTAGTACCTACACTACACATTAAATGGTTTGTAATTGTCATTAAAATTGTTTGCAACTCAAGATTATGCCCGTCAGTCACCAATCTGACTATCCCTATTCAATAGCCCATGACCATAGGTACATATTTTTGGATTATAGTTTATAGGTAGGTATTGGGTCAAAATAGAGAATATTTAATTCAATAAAATCTTTTAATACTATACTAAAATAGTCTTTCATTTTCACCAAAAAAAAAACGAAATTACTTTCCGAACAAACCAATATTTTAAATTATTATTATTTTTTTTCTGTAGAACCAATTTCGATAATTGTTTGGAAATGTTTTAGGCTTGTTTTATAGAAAATAGTTTGTTAACCTCTAATACCTCAACAGTTTACCGCTTTAATACGCTTATATTTTGGATTCAGGATGATTATTCCCAACTAATACACTAGAAAACATATTTAATTATTACCAAAACCGTGAAAGCTCTTCGTTTTGCAAATAACAGTAAATTAAAAATTTAACAATTTAATAAAAACGAACTTCCAAGTACTTAGGCACTTGAAATATTTTTATACTATATATTTCGTTTATGGCAGGAGTAGAGTCGTTTAAGTAGTCCCGTATTTCCACCCCCACATCTCGTATATATTTCGTACGTTTACTACTACCTACAAGTACATACATCATCAAAATATTTCTATTTTGACATTTATTAGATGATTTTTCGTTTTTAATTAAAATTTATTCGAATATAATACGCTTTTATATATTATTATTGCTATCATCATATTTTATATATGACATGCACATAGCAGGAGGGGTGAAGTACATATGGCCTCGCATTTATATGACGAATTGACGTTTATGTTATAAAACATCGCAGTCGTATATATAGACACACGAGTGTACCAATAAAAATATTTATTATTAATAAATTATGGAATTTTTAAACGAAATTATTTTTCGTAATAATTAATAAAATTATTATAATAGTTATTTCTGTTTTAGTACAACTATACAAAATAGTAACCAGTTCGCGTAATATTTTTAAAACTCATTATATGAAAATATATATTATAATAGTTTTAGGTTTTTATTATTAGACATGATTAAATATTAATTGAAAATGAAATATTTTTTTATATAAATTTTAAATTGATTTTTTGTTTTAGTTATTAGACATTTTTAGGGCTACACCGTTGAATTTAGTGATGCCAAAAACTATGAAAAATTATGAATTTGTTAGTGTTATTTTATCACGACCCAGTCATTGTGAAATACTTTGTTTTAAATTTTATCAAATTCCTAAAATTATTCTCGTACTTTTATTGAAAAAAATGACGATGGTTTTTAAATTTTGTACCACAACAAATGTTTATTATTTCAATAGTGTTCGTATTTGATCCGACCTTTAGATGTACTGCCGGTGGATTCGAATATTAGTGATTCAACCTAGATGTATGTTAAACTTGTTCAATATTGATATTTATTAAACGTTATGCCTATTTTCGCCAAACGATGGGTCGGGGCTTGTCGAAATAGGTGATTTAGGATAATTAATAATTTTTAGGTAGCAATGTTTAATTAAGGAATAGACATGATAATGAAATTTGTGCTAACAAACTATTAAAAAATTACACTGTTAAATTTACTATTTTCCTATTGGAATTTATTTTAAAAAGAAAATTATAAAATTGGCATATTCTAAATGTTGTGTCGTCGAATCTAGAAATTTCTACAGATTTTAGCTGACATTATTGAGAAGGTAAAGCATACATGTTCTTAAGATTTAAGTAGAGTTAATTTCGTTCTATTAAAAATTATATTTAGATATTGAGCATTTTTCACGGGTTTCAAACAATATTCCAGCCAATTCTAAAGATGTCCACGGGGTTTCACTACCATTTTCAAAAGAATCATCTATTCTCCCGAGTCTATATTATGATGGGGTCTAATATATCTCAAAGACGTTAGAAATTTCACAATTTTGATGAATATTGGAAGTTTAAAAAAGAGCGAGCTAAATATATTCACAGGTCCGGAACAAAAAACTTCATTTTCTGAGATGTCTACAGGTTCTCATCCACATTTTTGAATAGATTAGACAATATTCTATCGTTATAATGATTGACATCCAATTCTAATCGGTTTTGTTATTCCTTTAATAGAATTCATGTTTTCATTTGTAAGGCATTACCATGCATGTGAAGTTACTGCTAAAGTTTTACTAGTAAAAAAAATTAGCATAAACTTCACATGTTTGTATAGCAGTGTGAAGTTTTTACTAAATCTATACTAAACGTTTATATGTGTTGGTGCATATCAAAATGATACCTGTATTAAGCGGAATTAACGTATTTCCTAATTTATTAGTTTTATTTTAAATATTTGGCAATTATCTTTAAAATAACCCGAGAGAAATTATAATATATTTACCATTTCATTAATCAATATTCACTAATAAGAATATTGCGGTTAATAAAAGTAAAAAAAAAAATAACTAGAAAATTAGTATCCGAGGCAGATTAGTAACAAACACTACACGCTGAACTACATAAGGAAGAATTATTAAATTTAAATAAGATAACCGGAGAAATTATAACCCACACTAGGGTAAAATGGGTGGGATAATAGAAAAATTAGAACAATAATACCATGCTCCAAAGGCAGGGAACTCCTATTTTTAGAAATGGTAACAAATAAAATGAAAGATCTTAGGGCCACAATAGATATCTATAGAGATCTAAATGCAAACTGAGAAATTTGAATTATTAGTTGGGGCTCACGTTAGTAAGAAAAATAGTGAGGAAATCCTTATCTATAGAGACGAGATCAATTTATAGAATTTTGTATTATAACCAAAAATATATTAAGAATTGTTAGATCAACTGAGATATTCCTAGAAATCTATACATTCCCAACCAGGGGAGGGGGCACGTAATAAAATTAAGTATTACGACGGAATATAATAAACATTCTTAGACTGACTGAGATATCCCTAGAGATCTAAACACAAATTCAGGTATATGGGGTGTTAGTTGGGGATCATATCAATTAGAAAATATATTCAAATGCTCCCCATCCAGGGGAGGGGCAAGTTAATAAAATTTAGTATTATGACGAAATATATTAAACATCCTCAGGCTGACTGAGATATCCCTAGAGATCTAAACACAACTTCAGGTATATGGGATGTTAGTTGGGGACCATATCAATTAGAAAATATATTCAAATGCTCCCCATCCAGGGGAGGGGCAAGTTAATAAAATTTAGTATTATGACGAAATATATTAAACATCCTCAGGCTGACTGAGATATCCCTAGAGATCTAAACACAACTTCAGGTATATGGGATGTTAGTTGGGGACCATATCAATTAGAAAATATATTCAAATGCTCCCCATCCAGGGGAGGGGCAAGTTAATAAAATTTAGTATTATGACCAAATATAATAAACATCATCCTCAGGCTGGCTGAGATATCCCTAGAGATCTAAACACAACTTCAGGTATATAGGGTGTTAGTTGGGAACCATATCAATTAGAAAATATATTCAGATGCTCCCCAACCAGGGGAGGGGGCACGTAATAAGATTTAGTATTACGACGAAATATAATAAACATCCTCAGGCTGACTGAGATATCCCTAGAGATCTAAACACATTTTCAGGTATATGGGGTGTTAGTTGGGGGCCATATCAATTAGAAAATTGATTCAGATGCTCCCCAACCAGGGGAGGGGGCACGTAATAAAATTTAGTATTATGACCATATATAATAAAAAATTTCGGACTAACTGAGATATTCCTAGAGATCTAAACACAACTTCAGGTATATGGGGTGTTAGTTGGGGACCATATCAATTAGAAAATATATTCAGATGCTCCCCATCCAGGGGAGGGGCAAGTTAATAAAATTTAGTATTACGATGAAATATAATAAACATCCTCAGGCTGACTGAGATATCCCTTGAGATCTATACACAACTTCAGGTATATGGGGTGTTAGTTGGAGACCATATCAATTAGAAAATATATTCAGATGCTCCCCATCCAGGGGAGTTTAAATAAATTCAATTAGAATAAATTTTCTAATTGATATGGTCCCTAACTAACACCCCATATACCTGAAGTTGTGTTTAGATCTTTAGGGATATCTAGGTCAGCCTGAGGATGTTTATTATATTTGGTCATAATATTAAATTTTATTACGTGCCCCCTCCCCTGGTTGGGGAGCATCTGAATATATTTTTTAATTGATATGGTCCCCAACTAACACCCCATATACCTGAAGTTGTGTTTAGATCTCTAGGAATATCTCAGTCAGCCTGAGGATATTTATTATATTTCATCGTAATACAAAAACTTATTACCTGCCCCCTCCCTTGGATGGGTAGCATCTGAATATATTTTCTAATTTATATGGTCCCCAACTAACACCCCATATACCTGAAGTTGTGTTTAGATCTCTAGGGATATCTAGGTCAGCCTGAGGATGTTTATTATATTTGGTCATAATACTTAATTTTATTAACTTGCCCCTCCCTGGATGGGGAGCATCTGAATATATTTTCTAATTGATATGGTCCCCAACTAACATCATACCTGAAGTTGTGTTTAGATCTCTAGGGATATCTCAGTCAGCCTGAGGATATTTATTATATTTCATCGTAATACTAAATCTTATTACCTGCCCCCTCCCTTGGATGGGTAGCATCTGAATATATATTCTAATTTATACGGTCCCCAACTAACACCCCATATACCTGAAATTGGGTTTAGATCTCTAGGGATACCTCAGTCAGCCTGAGGATGTTTATTATATTTCATCGTAATACTAAATTTTATTAACTTGCCCCTCCCCTGGATGGGGAGCATCTGAATATATTTTCTAATTGATATGGTCCCCAACTAACACCCCATATACCTGAAGTTGTGTTTAGATCTCTAGGGATATCTCAGTCAGCCTGAGGATGTTTATTATATTTCGTCATAATACTAAATTTTATTACCTGACCTCTCCCCTGGATGGGGAGCATCTGAAAAAAAATTCTAATTGATATGGTCCCCAACTAGCACCCCATATACCTGAAGTTGTGTTTAGATCTCTAAGGATATCTCAGTCAGCCTGAGGATGTTTATCATATTTCGTCATAATAGTAAATTTTATTACCTGCCCCCTCCCCTGGATGGGGAGCATCTGAATATATTTTCTAATTGATATGGTCCCCAACTAACACCCCATATACCTGAGGTTGGGTTACTCTAATTTTTGATAATTTTCCAACTTACCCAGGTAATATCACTAACACAAACA
This sequence comes from Nephrotoma appendiculata, assembly GCA_947310385.1. NCBI lineage: Eukaryota > Metazoa > Arthropoda > Insecta > Diptera > Tipulidae > Nephrotoma > Nephrotoma appendiculata. The sequence goes on from OX371223.1 coordinate 146,346,307, forward strand.
CAATTAATGAAATTAGCAAAAGTTTAGCATTTTCTTCACACTCGTGGCATTACCAGAGATGTCCACGGAATCTCGTCTAAAATCTATATATGGGATTTTTAAGTGATTATTATGATTTTAGACGAAATCTACTTTCGGATAGTGTAAAACTTTTTGATCCATTAGGCTGCCTGGCACCAATAACAGTTGTAGCTAAACTGATAATGCAAAAATCTGGCTAGCAGGAATATCTTGGGACGAAGAACTTCCGTTACATATATCAACAAAATGTCACGAATTTTAAGATTCTCTACATCTTCTGCAAAAAATATTTATTACCTGTTGTATCCATTTTCAGGAGAACAATATAATATTACTTCATGTTTTCTGCGACGGCTCGGTTTATATCAGATCTACAAATTCAGAAGGTATTACTATAGTGAGGCTTCTCGCATCAAAAACAAAGATTGCTCCGATTAAAAACTTACTTTTACAACCTCGTCTTGAGCTTTGTGGAGCGTTGCTGCTCACTAAACTAATGTACTAAATTAAAGAAGCAATGCAAATTCCGGAAACAACTTCGTTCTTTTCGACCGACTCAATGATCACGTATTGTTGGATTAGAGGGCGTCCTAATAAATATAAAACTTTCGTGGCCAATCGAATATCGGGAATTCAAACATATTCAAATCCTTCAAAATGGCATCACGTTGGAACAACCGACAATCCAGCAGACTGCACAACAATAGGGACATGTGCCAAGGAAATAAAGAACAACAATTTATGGTGCACGGATCCAGATTGGCTACAATTTACAACCGAACGTTGGCCACAACAAACTAGTGCTCAAGAGGAAGGTGTTTTGGAAACTAAACAATTGGTTACACTTGCAACATTAACAACAGTCAATCAGTTTGTACAGATTATAGAACGATTTTCAAACATGAACAAAATAATTCGCGTTGTTGGGCTCTGTCGACGGTTTATAAATAAATGTTTGAAAAACAGGTTACCGGATCGCCAACTTTACTTTTTGATGAAGAACTGAATGAATCCTACAACGAGCTGCTTAGAATAATTCAACATGCGGAGTTAAAGAAAGAAATCACGCAGATTAACAAAGAAGGCTCAGTATCAAGAAAAAGCAAGCTCCTTTCGCTTAACCCATTTATTGATGAAAATAAAATACTACTATGATACCCGACATCCAAAGATACTGCCTCCAAAACATATCGTAGATTCACAAAGCTATACTAATCAAAGATGCTCATGTAAAAATATTGCATGGGGGGACTCAGTTAATTCTGTCACACCTTACAAACAACGGAACGGAGCAGCAGCGTACTGAGATAGCAAAATTCATCGCGTGTATTTGTTCCAATGGTTCACAACAAGACACCAACTAATGGCAAGCTTACCCAAAGAACGAGTCATGCCATCACGTTTATTTACTAACACAGGAATTGACTACGCCGGACCAATCTCACTAAGAGTTTCTAAAGGAAGTGGGAATAAGTCATGCAAAGGATACATAGCACTATACTTGTATGTTTTGCTACGTAGTGTACATAGTGTGTACAGCCTATAAAAGTTATTACTTTTATTAATATTAATTTTATATACATTTATTTTATTTAATTAATTATGTATTGTGATTTATTATATTAAATTATTAATTGAATTTTATTTAATTTTATTTATTATTTTTAAGTTATTTAAATATATTTAAAAAATTAATTTTTTATTTGCATCTGCATTGTGCAATGGCGGAGTAGTGTGATGGCATCGTTGTGTGTAGCGGTGGTTATGTTGTGTGTGCTGTGCTGCTTGTGCAGCGTGTTGCTAGCGCGGCTATGGTTGGAGACAAACTGATAAAAAAGAAAATTTGTTTTATCGAATAAATTTTGTTCGTTTTGTTTTGGTTTCGTCTTCGTCGTGTTGCTTTTGTTTTCATTTTTTTTTTTTGGAATTGGAATGCTCGTCGTGTTGTTTCCGTCTTGCATGTATATGTGCATCTGTTGATGCATTTACTCTGTTTAGACGTACAGAGTGATGATGAGTTAGCGATGAGTTGCCGAGGTGTTAAGTTTACAATATGTGTGATTAGAATATTGGTTTGCAATATTGTAACCGCTACATCACCTCCCCCCAGATGAGTCACACAGTGAAGAAGAAAAAGTGTATCGATCAAAGCTACGACTATACTGAAGGATATCTGTCGATATTCTCAACACGATAAAAATTGGGCGTCAGTCCGTTGTTGATGTCATATCTTATCTTTCAGTATCGTTGGATTAGCTGATCGATTTATGACTGATTGCACGATCGGTTGATTAATTGAGATAAGTACCGAAAGATATCCGTTCTTTAAGACATTTATCTTATCGGTAGTGATTATTGTTTGTTACTGTCAGGCAGTAATTCTTAATCAATATGAGGTTCAGATGTGCATAAGCTCAGTGAACAGTTTCGAATTATGTGACTAATCGATCGGTGAGTTGACCGGTACTCCGAAACTAAAAGTGTAGTTTTTGGAGTGCAAGAGAAAGCCGATTGCGAATAGTTGTTTCCCAGTATTTTTCAAGTGTCGATCGTGGCTCGTTGTTGAATGTTGAAATACCGAAGGATATTTGTCCGTTGCGATATCTAACCTTTCGGTATTGGTTAGCCAGTCCACTGAAAATAACAGCAAAATTGTGCGTGTCAAGAAACTGGAATGTGTGTTAAAAAAAGATGGAGAATTGGGGCCACTGTGGAGGTGGGTGTTGTTGAAGCTAACTCATGGATCATGGTTGTTGCATGATCCAGGCAAAAAGAAAGCGACAGTTGGCATGGTTATGGTGTTCACAGCACCATGCGCGGTCATTGAATTATGGATCATGATATTTGCATGATGAATGACGACGCTAGACGAAAACGGATGTGAACAAGTTGGTTCTCGCTCACAGTATCCGTGCCGCTTGGATAATGGGCCTTGGAACTTGCATGGCTGCACTTGCAATCGTGTGTTTTATGTTGTTGTTGCTACTGCACTTTTGTTGTTGCTTCTACACACTGTCGTGTTTTGTTGCTGTGCGTTGATCTTTCTTGCTGTTCTTATTGCGCTGTTGGTGTCGCACTCTTGTTGTTGATTTAGCCACTTTTGTCGTCTCCTCTGATGTTGTTGTTGCCATTATCCGGCTCCCTCGTAGGGCGCTATCGCTATTGTGGGGGACAAATATGGGCCCAAAACTGGTGTAGCATCTTTTATGCACTTGCATTTTGTTGTTGAGTGGGTATAGCGGCTTTAATGTTATCGCCTGTAAATTTCTTTCACCCACGTTCACGTGCCACCATATTAATTTTTAAGATAATTGATTACTATTTATTCCGTAAAAAACGGACGTCGGGGTCACCACTATAACGTTCTTACTTTTATTTATTATTTATATTTAAATTATTTTATTTATTATTTAAATTTGTGTTAATTTATTAAATTATTAATTTAATTATTTAATTAATGATCCGCCTTTAGCAAGGGCGGAGCGTTGTGTAATGTGCGGCATAGTGTGGATGAGCGCAAGTGGTATGCGCATCTTGGTTGAGCGGTGGTTATGTTGTGTGTGCTGTGCTGCTTGTGCGACGTGTTACTAGCGCGGCTGTGGTTAGAGACGAACTGATAAAAAAGAAAATTTAGTTTATCAAATAAATTTTGTTCGTTTTGTTTTGATTTCGTCTTCGTCGTGTTGCTTTTGTTTTCGTTTGGTTTGGAATTGGAATGCTCGTCGTGTTGTTTCCGTCTTGCATGTATATGTGCATCTGTTGATGCATTTACTCTGTTTAGACGTACAGAGTGATGATGGGTTAGCGATGAGTTTCCGAGGTGTTAAGTTTGCAATATGTGCGATTAGAATATTGGTTTGCAATATTGTAACCACTACAAGCCTTTATCGCGGCCTTTAAGAGATCTATGGCTCGAGGTCTTTGCAAACGGATTTACAGGAACCATTTGGAACCAATTTTGATGACGCCCGGGCACTGCTTGAAAAGGATAAATAACAAGCTGTACAACAAGCAAATCATCTTATCTGTTCAATTCGTATATAAAAAATGAATTATTATTTGCACAAAACAGTGTCGCAAGGTACAATGTTCACACTAAGTTGGCGTATTTTTTTGTTGCTTATTTTTTGTTAATTGTTTTTTCTTGTTCTGTTTTTTCTTTATATCCGAAAGGTTTCACATATAATTTCTGTTAAAAAATATAAATTTACATGAATAAAAAGATAAATTAAATTAAAATCTTATGCTATTGTTAACAGCATTTATATTAATAATAAATAAATTATAACTTCAATAAAAAAAATACAGTCCACAAGTTTAATGGCTTATATATATTAATATATAATATATATAATTGTTGCTGTTTCATTGGTCCTTCGAGCCGGATGGCATTACACCACGCTTTCATTTACATATACATAATTTCTTCGAATTTGAGTAATAAATCTCAATTATAAACTATCATCGATATTTATTAATATATTGGATTGCGGAATATTAAATACGTGGTTTTATCATCGATAAGTAATATACAATTAAAAATACAATTTCATGCGACTCGGAGCATCTCATTTCATCGTAATACGAGAGAAGTCATAAAATAAATCAATACCGAAAGATATAATATACCTGTAAATAAGCAGCAAAATTAATCATCGAACATTTAAACGCTGGAACACCATCGACACGCATTGGCAACGTTGGATCAACTAACCATAGAAGATTTAAAATTTACTTGTGATTAAATTCAAAGTCAGGTTAGTGTTGAATATTTGTATTTATGCGTATTGTGTGCGTCGCGTTAATAGTATATTAATATCGGATATTGTTAAGTATACGTTATACCAATTATTGGATGAATAAGTGGTAGATTTACATGATTTTGAATTGAAAATTCGCTGCAAGCAATATATGTAACATCTGTTTTTGTTTAAATCTCGTTTCTTAATATGGATTTGACATTATTAAAAAATCAACGAAACGGTCATAAGGGTCGGGTGACTTATTTTAAAAATCAGTTCGATAACAATTCTGATCTGTCTATCGGTGAATTACAATCTATGCTTCATCGACTTCGAATTACGTACTCCAAGTTTGACGATGTTCAAACCAATATTGAAAGTCTTGACGCCGAACCTAATGTAATAAATGAACGAGAAAAATTTGATGACAGTTATGGTGCTCTTGAATCACAAATATTAAATGAAATAGTCCAATTAGAGTGTAGGTCTAAATTAGAATTTAAAGCAACGTCAGTTTTGATGGATGAACAATACGAGAATATCTCAGTGAATACTACGCAGGCTATTAAATTGCCTGAAATAACTTTACCGACGTTTGATGGTTCAGAATTAGGATGGTTGAAATTTCGTGACGTTTTCTTTGATTTAATTCATAATAATATAAAGCTCGATTGTACTACCAAATTTCATTATTTGATATCGTGTCTTCGTGATGGTAAAGCTTTTCATTTAATAGAAGCCCTTCCGGTAACAAGCCAAAATTACAATGTGGCATGGCAAACTGTATTTGATCATTTTAATAATGAAGTATCGATACAGAAATTACATATGAAGAGTATTTACGATATTAAAAGGCCAGTCGAAGGGTCCGCACAGTCATTAAAATTGTTTATTGACACTGTGCTTAAACACATAAATGCTTTAAAAAACATGGGTGTAGCAATTGATCAATGGGATTTATTCCTTATTCATCACTTATCTGAAAAGTTGGATTTTGCTTCACATACTCAAGTCATTAAAAGTACACAAGAAAATACTATTTTGCAACTTGACGAATTCATCGAGATTTTAAAAAAACGAGCTCGAGTAATTGAATGTGTGAAACAAGTTAGTAATGTAGTCAATACGACCGCTAATGTTTATGATACGCGAAAAAAACATTTCGTTAATTCGAAACCAAATCGTAGCTTTGTGTCCAATGAAATAATGTGTACATTTTGTGGAGGCAATCATATGCTAACAAATTGCACAAAATTTAGCGATTCCAATGTGGGTGCTGAAAGGCGCTTCGATTTTGTTAAAAAACATCAACTTTGTACTAATTGTTTATCTGAGAAACATCGTGTGTTTGAGTGTAAAAGTAATCCGTGTGCTTTATGTGCTTTAAAACATAACATATTATTACATTTTGGCAAAAGAAATACTTCTTATATTTACAAATTCGCCGAATTATACCTCCAGCGAATGTATTAAATCATTATCTTCAAACACTCTTGGAAATCAAAGGGTAAATCCATCTAGAATTGTTCAAAATGATGCGGTCACAACTCAATCACATTGCATATTAGATGATAATTCGAGTTCCACACTGACAGTAACCGATAACTGCACAACAAACGAGCAGCTATTAACTAGCAAAGTTTTATTGGCAACGGCGGTGATTTTTATATCTGATTCAAACGGAAGTTTCATGCAATGTAGAGCATTACTTGATAGTGGCTCCCAATCGAACTTCGCAACCGAGCGAGTATGCCAAATGCTAGGAAGTCGAAAACATAAAGTATCTATTCCAGTAACCGGGATAGAACAAAATAAAATATTTATTCGTCACAAGGTAAATCTTACAATTAAGTCTCGGGTGAGCAACTATGTAAAAAATCTTGATTTCTTGGTTTTGCCGAAAATAACGGGGTATTTACCATCTGAACCAATAATGATTAAGTTAAATTCGATTCCGTCGTATATAGAATTGGCAGATCCGTATTTTTTTAATCCAGATAAAATCGATATTCTTCTTGGTGCAGAAATATATCATGAAATAATGAGAGGGGAAAAAATTGAAATAATCACGAATTTTCCTCCGTTCATATCGACTGAATTTGGTTATATTGTATCAGGTCGAGTGAATAATATTAAAGTCGACGTTGACAAATTGAATGAACAAATTTTGGAAATTAGAAGAGTTTGATCAGACTAATAATTTCTCAATAGAGGAAAAAATGTGTGAAAGTCATTATATGGAACATGTAACTCGTGATAGTTCGGGAAGGTACAGTGTAGCAATTCCTTTGAAAACAAATATCAGCCAGTTAGGAGAGTCAAAGTATCGAGCTCTGAGGCAATATAAGGCCATCGAACAAAAATTAATTAGTAATCCAAAATTGTATACAGAGTATTCTGATTTTATGACTGAATACCTGGAACTTGGCCACATGCAAGAAGTTGAAAATGTAGATCAAGTGAACAATCCGCATAATAAATCGTATTATTTACCGCACCATTCAGTACTAAAGGAAAATAGTTCTACTACTAAATTGAGAGTGGTATTTAATGCATCTTCAAAAACATCGACGAACCTTTCATTGAATGACTGTTTAATGGTAGGACCAACCATTCAACAAACGTTGTTTGAAATAGTTATTAGGTTCCGCAAGCATCCGGTTGCATTCATTGGCGATATAGCAAAAATGTATCGTCAGATTCGCATGCATGATGATCAACAAGATCTTCTTCGCATTTGGTGGCGCAAACCGTCAGAAACCGAAATAAAATGTTTCCGTCTACGTACAGTTACTTACGGTACGGCGAGTGCTCCATTTTTGGCCATTCGCACTCTTAAACAGTTAGCCATCGATGAATCTGCTATATTTCCTAAAGCATCGACTACGTTACTTTATGATTTTTATGTAGATGATGTTTTGTCAGGTGCCCAAACAATCGGAGATGCTGCGACATTGAAATCGGAATTAATTAGTTTACTCGAACGAGGAGGATTCGAATTAAGAAAATTCGCGTCAAATAATGATCAATTAAGATCTAATAATGAACAGAATGAATTACTCGTTTCAGTACTAGGTTTGCAATGGGAAACAGACAGTGATATGTTCCACATGTCTTTTGTGAAATATAAAAACGATACTGAATGTACCAAACGTTCGGTACTCTCAGAAATAGCGCAATTGTATGACCCTCTTGGATTATGTGCTCCAATGGTTTTCGTTGCAAAGCTGTTTATGCAATCTTTATGGGCAGTTACAAATCTGTCATGGGATGATAAACTCCCTTCAGATATGGCTGAGATTTGGAATAATTTTAAAATGCAAGTTATTCAACTCGAAACAATAAATGTTCCAAGGTGTGTAATATCACCATTAGCCAAAAGAATAGAACTTCATGCATTTGGGGACGCGTCGGAAAAGGGTTATGGATGTGCAATATATATGCGTACCATTGATAGGTCAAATAATATAACCATCCGATTGTTGTGTGCAAAATCTAGGGTAGCCCCACTTAAAACGCAGACTATTCCACGGTTGGAATTGTGTGCAGCATTATTGACTGCGCAACTATATCACAAAATAGTTGAAATAATCAATATTAATTTTAGTGCGGTCCATATGTGGTCCGATTCGGAAATTACTCTCATTCGAATAAAATCACCACCGTCAAAGTTTATTACATTTGTTGCTAACCGAATATCGCAAATTCAAGAACTCACTTCAATTAATTCTTGGCGTTACATACCATCAGCAATGAATCCAGCCGATCTGGTATCACGGGGTCTTTTACCAAACGAATTAAAAGAGAATTCTCTTTGGTGGAATGGTCCGCAATTTTTATATCATTCCGAAGAAAATTGGCCAATATCCCTTAATTCGTATGTTAATCCCGATTTATTAGAACTTCGGAAATCTGAAACAAATTTAGTCTGTGTAAAAACTGATTGGGATTTGTTTGATAAATTTTCAAGTTTCACCAAGCTAATTCGTATAGTTGCGACATGCCTACGATTTATTACCAACTGCAAGTTGACGAAAGAAAATCGAAAGTATGAATCATTGCAATGTGCAGAAATTGATTTAGCTGTAGTTTTAATTATTAAACATATACAGAGTCAAGAATATTCCAACGAGTTGCAAAATCTTCGTAAGGCTAAAGTCGTACCGTTAAATAGTAAATTAAAATCTTTGAGTCCATTTCAGGACGAGAACCAAATTATTCGGGTTGGTGGTCGTTTAAACAATGCTGACATATCTTATAATAGCAAACATCCAATTATACTCCCAGGTACGCATAATTTTACTAAATTACTAGTAATTGATGAACATAAAAGGCTTCTTCATGCGGGGCCTCAAGCATTATTATATAATCTGCGGCTTCAATATTGGATCATCGGAGGCAGAAATATATGTCATAATATTGTTCGAAATTGTGTGCGCTGTTTTCGTGCTAAGCCTCAAACCGTTAGCCAAGTCCATCTACCAATGGACCGTGTTTCTCCTTCTAGACCATTCCAAGTTACCGGGATTGATTTCTGTGGGCCTTTTTATACATTATCCAACATTCGCTCGAAAATTAAAACGAAAATTTACATATCGGTATTCATATGTTTCGCTACTAAAGCGGTACATTTAGAAGTTGTGAGTGATTTATCCACAGCTTCGTTCATGGCTGCATTACGTCGATTCACGTCGCGTCGGGGAAAATGTTCTCAAATATACTCGGATAATGCAACCAATTTTATAGGTGCACGGTTAGAACTGCGAGAGCTATATGAGTTATTCATGTCAGAAATGCACCAAAAAGAAATACACAGCTATTGTTTAAACGAACGAATTGAATGGAAAACCATACCACCCCGATCGCCACATTTTGGCGGCTTATGGGAAGCAGCGGTGAAAAGTGCTAAATTTCATCTCAAACGAGTAATGGGTCAATCAACGTATACTATGGAAGAATTTCATACAATTGTTGTACAAATCGAAGGTTGTCTCAATTCGCGTCCACTTACCCCAATGTCTAATGATCCTTCAGATCTTACGCCATTAACGCCGGGCCATTTTTTAATAGGTCAACCTATCAATGCCATACCTGATCCGTCTCTTCTACATCTAAATTTTAACAAATTGTCTCGTTATCAGAGAATGCAATATTTATTGAGACAATTTTGGTTGCGTTGGTCCAAAGAATATGTGTCTGAACTTCAAAATCGTAGAAAATGGTTAAATCCAACAAGTGAAATAAAACTTGGTTCGCTTGTTCTACTTTACGATGATAATACGCCGCCAATGACATGGAATATGGGGAGAGTAATCGAAGTTCACCGAGGAAAAGATAATCATATTCGCGTGGTTACTCTTAAGACATCAACATCAGTATTAAAAAGATCAGTAGCAAAAATTTGTGTTTTACCGGTGGAAACGAATTGATTTTTAGAAAATGTTGTTCAAAGTACGCAAACCAACGCGAGTTAATTTAATTTTCAGTTAGTGTTTTTTTTTGTTTTAATTTTTTTTGTTGTTTAACTCCAAGCACATATTTTATTTGATTTGTTACATGTTTCAAATGTTGGTAAACAATTTATAATCAAAGTAATTTTCTATTGCTCTATACATGATTGGTATTTACGTATATTAAACTTTATTTGTTTAGTATACTATTGGTTGAAATAGTTATTTCAATGCGGTGAGAATGTTCAATTCGTATATAAAAAATGAATTATTATTTGCACAAAACAGTGTCGCAAGGTACAATGTTCACACTAAGTTGGCGTATTTTTTTGTTGCTTATTTTTTGGTAATTGTTTTTTCTTGTTCTGTTTTTTCTTTATATCCGAAAGGTTTCACATATAATTTCTGTTAAAAAATATAAATTTACATGAATAAAAAGATAAATTAAATTAAAATCTTATGCTATTGTTAACAGCATTTATATTAATAATAAATAAATTATAACTTCAATAAAAAAAAATACAGTCCACAAGTTTAATGGCTTATATACTCGTATATATATATAATATATAATATATATAATTGTTGCTGTTTCATTATCCATGCTGTGTTTTAATATTGGAGCACTATCCGGAGCCAAATGGCAATTTTCTATTGAAACTGCAGCTATTATTCACTGGTGTCGCTGTACTATAAAAATTAAAACTAAATTCATCAATAAAACAAACATTTATCACCTGAAATATATTAATTGACATTTATTTTGACATGACGTTATAAACAAAAATTCATTTTGCTGCGTTTTAATTTTTTATTGTAAGATTTAGTTTCTAATGGTTTCAGGGGTTTACAAAATTAAAAGCCTTTTCAAATTTCCCATTGAAATGGATAGCGCTCCCGATAGCGGCTCCCGATAAATAAGTGAGCCGAGATATTTTTTTATCGATTTTTAATTAAAAAATTGAATGAAAAATCTTAGTTTAGATTTAAATAAATTAATTAAATGCAATAATAGCGCGCTAAATATAAGTTTTCACATAGAAAATGGGCTGCTCCGGATACAGCTATCGGGCGCTAATAAAAAAACACAGCATTCCTGTTTCATCTGATCCAAATGCCTTGATATTACCACCGGCAGGTTTTTAGCTCGTGATTCACTAATTACTATCCCAGAATCGAACATGCTGAATAAGAAAAATCCTGTCAACCATCGGGGAAAATAACTATAAAAAAGGTTGAAGATTTTTGGAAACGCAGGTCAAATGACTACCTTAGCGAACTACAACAAAGATTTTAATGGACCAGCAAACAACCAGCGTTGTCCGGTACAACATCACCACCCTTAGTCAACAACCTGGACTGTATCTAGAAATTTCAGAAATTCTCCAATTCACGAAACATATAGCAGTGGAAAATAGTAGTTTACCTCACATCCTACTATTCAGATTTGATGGCATACAAAAAGCTGGCAAGAGGAAGGAACATGGATCAACTTTGTATGGAAACAGCTGAAGACAATCATTAGATATGCTCTGTAATCAACACTTAGCTCATTCATATTCTAACTGAAATCGAGGACAAGAACGCAATATTTCACTACAGAGAAAGTAGAAGAAAAGGTGCGATCTTAAATATCGTAGGCAATTTGGCAAGTGGTTTATTTGGGGTTCTAGACGACCGGGATGCGAGGTACTATGAAGAGGAAATATAAAAAGTTAAACTAAATCAACAACACTTTTTAATGACTTTTAATTGACGTCTTTAACCTTTCATGCACTTTTTCTGATGCTCGACTTCAAAGACACTTAGCAAAAACTAATTGATGTCCTTTTAAATTCAAACAACAAAGCAGTGAGCACTTCAATCCTACCACCAAATCAATCTAACAAGATACTTCAAGATAGAAAACAGCATATGTCTCCGAACGTTCTGCTGCCCTCACAAAATGAAAACTATGAATTATTGTGCCTGTATGCAAATCATGTCATGCAGAGGAAAATTAAGTGGTCAGTATTTGATTTTTGACTTAAAAATTCCATTGATGAACACGGCGAAATATGAAGTGATGAAACCTACACCTCTTCCTACAATCGAACGCGTCTTCATTCAAGCATCAATGGACTATTCGGTTACCTCCATACATAATGATAAATATTACAAGATGTAAACTGCCACATTGTAAAAAAGGTATCGCAAAATCCAAGAGATACATGGATAAAGTTGAAAAACAACAGCATCACTACCACGCAATGGAATAATTTCTCTTAAAGGCAGATACACCTTAAAAGAAGGGTCAATCTTTTTACAAACTTATAAAATCTACAAGAAAAACGTTATTGACTCGTCATGCCTACCGAAAGTCAACCTATCGATGAAGTGGATGGATAGCCGTACAAACTATTCAATTAAATTGGAAAACTCAACCTTAGTGGATGACATAACTGAGCAACACAAGCGAATACAACAGTTACAAGATGAGCACCACCCAGTATAACACCATGACATTCATCATTTATTATCTACAAATGCCGAATCAAAGAAGACCTCCACCAAACGAAACTTATAACTTAGAAAGCATGGTCCCGCAGAATGTTGATACCATGTATGAATTTTATTTGTTAAGCTTCAGTTAAGTCAAATATTTTTAGGTACATGAAATCAACACGTGTTATGTTAAGAAGTAATAATTTATACCGAAATGAAAATGCAAAAATTAAATGTGTATGTCGTTGACTAAGTAGAAATCTTGTAATGTAAAAAAAACATTAATTAGTTTAGATTTTAAGTAATTAAAGTTCAAGTAATTAAAGTTTAGTAAAAATAAAAAAATAAAAAATATTTGATTTAAAAATATTACTACATTAAATTACTAAACTTATTATTATAATTACTTATAATTATGTTGGGTGGTGTATAATCATCCTCCCTCCTCATCCAAACGGAGCAAATGTTCCTCACAATTTCTTATGAAATGCGTGATATTTTTTATCTATCAAATTTAATTCACAAATCAATCCTTTACGATTTAGATTCCAGTATCAGCTGACGTGTATTATAAAATATTGTGTAGCAAATTCTATAAATTGGTAATGATATAAATTGGTAAAAAATATAATTGGTTTTCGTGCGTTTAATGCATGTATTTTAGAAAAAAATAATTGTTTACTTTAGAATCGTAGAGGACAGAAATAACTAGAAATTTAAGAGAATCCAATTATCGGGTGAATCCAGTACATAAACAAAAAGCAAAACATATGTACACTTTACTTACTTGTTTATACAAAAACAAGTTCGTACGTTCGACGACCCAAATAAAAGTCAGACAAGAAAAATATTTTCATAAAAACATATAGCAATGTGCTAACCTTCCTTAAATAAGCTCTGCTTGTTAACAATAAACTGTTCGTATGTCAAAAATAAAACTTAAGCACCCTACTAATGTTCTTCATCTCTTGGAAGGTCACCAAAAGTTATTATACATAATCAATCAACTAGATTAACTCAAAAACCGAATAAACCGAAATTAAACTCACATCGACAATCCTTTCGACATATAAAATTCAAATCGACCAACAAAAAACGCCGTATCCATGTAATCATCGATGATCGATAAAACTAAATCCACCGAAATAACCCTAGATTAACAAGTGCTTTAATCAAATAAATAAATCTATAAATAAAAAAAACTGAAATTTAAATCCCTGGAAAATTCATAGAAGATTTCCAAAAAAAATAAGAGAAAATTTTTATTTACATTTTTATATTATTGACACAAACCGAGATATATACGGATAAAATATTGTGACGGATTCACAAAATTGCTCACAAACAACAAAAATACTTTTCACTTTGCAGTTGAATATATTCATTGAAAATTAATTTTCTTTATATTTATTAAAAACTTCTCTAATAAATTTCCCATCATAAAAATTATATCATTATTCAAATGAGTTGCTGCATACCCAAAAAGTTTTATGTGGTATGTTCGCTAAGCCGTATAAAGTAGGCCTGGTAAAAATATTGTTTTGAACCATGTACCCGGAATAAAAACATTATTTTCAAATCATGTATGTTTTTGAAAAAAAAACAAAACAACAACATCCGGTTCATATTTTTGTTTAGTATAAAGCAAATAGTTTTTCTTTTGTTTTTCATTTTTGTTGGTGCGCTAAAAATCGTTGTTCTTTCCCGTCTAAAACTCTTTATTGTGTTAATCATGCTAAAAGGGTATAATTTAGGTACGTGTATGCATTGTTTACCTACGCTGAATAACAACAACATGTACCTTTTATTCACTGAACATGCTGAACTTGTACGTAAGCGATTTTTGCTTGTTTTATGGATCACAGCTTGGAGCGTTTTCATTTTTCAGCTTAGAAGTACAATGGCTTCTTTTGTTATATTTCACTATAAAAATTGTATCTGCGTATATAAAGCACAAAAAAACATTTATTATTAATTTCCTGATGTTGCTGCTGCTGTTGCTGCTGCCGCTATTGCTGCTGCCACTCGTACAAAGACTTGGATATGAATCTTGTACATAATTTATTTGTTGTTATTTTCCAAATCTTTGTTATTTATTCAAACACTTGATGGGATTAAGAGTCTGGAAGTGAATAATGAGTTGAAATTTAAAAAAATTTGAAACATAAATTTGGGAGGGATAAGTTTTCCATTGTGAGTTATATAATAAATCTCTTATTATATTATTCATATTTTATAACTGTATAAAAATGTTCTGAAGGATACGGTTTTGGATTACGTACAATTTTAAGATTTTAAATTGTGTATACTATTATATGGGTCTAGTGAAAATAAATCTCAAATAAAAAATAATTTTAATTTTGAAGAGTTTTCTTATTATGAATTTTAGGCAAGCAAAAGTTTTGAATGGACATTAAGGGTTAAAATAAAAGAGAGATCAATTTATAAGCAAAAACTATGAGAAATATATTTTTAACGACCATATTCTAATTCCTGAACTGGTATTGCTGACTGTAATGAGTAAAATTCTCATCAAAATTATTAATATTATAAAATTTCTCTTGTTTCTCAAGTATAGGTTTCCAAAGTGCATTTTTTAGAACAAGCAAATGGAAAAAATAAACCCTTTTAAGTTGGTGATGACAAGCAAATCGAAGTTTGAAAAAATTTCGAAGTCACTTGGGCGGGAAAAATCATTTCATTTATTTATTTAATTAATTAAATTTAGCTATAATTTACACACAATTTGTGCTTCAAAGCTCTTTTGTAATGCTTCGTGCAACCTATGAAAAATCCAATAATTTAGTCTTTTCGTCCTTTGTCTTCTCGTGGTCTTGACGTGATAAGTATCGAACATCTTCTTCTGTTAAAATATGCATATTGTGTTAGGTTTAGCTTTTATTTTCTTTTTCGGCCTGGTAGTCCCACTTAAACTTATTTAGCCATTCAAGCTTTAACAATATTTTGGCTTAGACGCCAAAAAGCCGGGATGTAAAAGTATTTCAATTAATACAAAAAAACAAACAACACCGTTCGACACGAATATCAAAGCAAACCGGGAATCATAGCTGCGTTTACTGTTCATTCGATCCCAGAATATGTATTCTTGAATTCCAAGAATATACAATTTTTATACATACGCATGTGAAATTACATGTGGATAACTCTCCTCAAATCAAGTGGAATCATAGTCCTCAATCATAGTGGATTATAAATTTCCCCTCAGATACAATAAGCTGTACTGTCGATATGTTTTCGAAATAAATTCCTGTGCTGTCTGCTATAATGGGGTCACCTTCCCTCCATTTTCTATGGCGTCGTGAAAACCTTTTCGGGATTTCTTGTTCTGCTGGTCTCATACCAGCTCCCTCATATGCATTTGCATGGTTGCACATAACAGTTGTTTTTGATAATTTCTCTTAATTGTTCATGGGTAGCACGTTGATTTTCACTTCACTTTTTTCGTTTCACTTTTCTTGGGTTTTTTTCAAATTTTCGAATTTCTTCGCCCAACCTTGCAAATAGGCTAACCTTTTTTTTTGATTAGCGACGCCTTTGGATTAGCTGGATAGCTTCTCCAATAAAGGAAGTGTCCCGGCATTAGAACTTCTAAATCTTCTATTTCATCAGTGAGAGGTCCAGTCCACCAAAGTGTGGTGAAGTTGGCGGTACAAAATGCCATTTTTTGCCCTGGTTTGCAAATGTATTTATCATGTTTTCTCGTTACATTCCAACCTATATTCTTCTTGACCATTCTTTAAAATTTTGTTGGGCAGCACAAAGTTCGTGCCATTATCACTATAGAGGCGGAAATGCTTGCCTCGTCTCCCTGTGAAACGGGTATTTGATGCAATAAATCCAAAAGTTGACCAACACTTAATTTGGATAATGCAAAACCACCTCCAATCCTTATGATACCTTTCTCATCCAGAAATGGATACAATTTGCTAATATTACTGCCCTTTCTAAGTGGTTTGTCCCTTTTAAGATCCCGGAGTTTCTCACTTAGTTCCAAAGATTCATAAGCAATATGCTAAAATTCGCATGATTTTCTTAAATGTTGAATATCTTACAAGGAAAGTATTTTCTCCAATACTTGTTCCAGTTAAGCAAATAACATAATGGACAGGTGGTGCAGTGGTTAAAGCTTTGACACTTGGACCAGGAGGTGCTTATTGTTACAATCAGCGTATCGATTGCAATCAGTGATGTTAATAAACACAACTAAGACTCCTTGATTGAGGAGTGCAGAATTCAACGCCGATCCACCGTACACGTCAATGTACAAGTTGGCATGGAGCTTGCAATGCGCAGGTGGTATACTGTAGTTGTGGGAGTAGGTGAATAGGTGAATGGGTTAATGATGTGGCATGAATGCGTGGTATCACAATTGGCCTAAGTGTCAACCACTGAAACCTAAACTTAGACAAACAACTTCCTTACGGCATTCCCATTCGGCCACTACTTGTATTGTTTGAAAACTAAAGTGTTGTTGGTTTAACCATTATGTTCATTTCCACCAAAGATTATGCTGATAAAGTTGTGTTTCCATCAACCGCCTTGATGTACAATAATCGGTTGGCTATTAATGTCGTCAATCTTTGTAGTTTGCCTTGAATCCATGGTGTAAGACTATCATAGAGTCCATTCACGCGTGCACCGTCACTTCTAAAATTTTCATATCCTCTACCGTTTGTTTTATTAAAAGGTTAGTTAAAAGGCATGCTCTTAATAACTCCAATCGTGGTATTGAGTTATTTTGTTATTGGCGCGACGTTAGATTTCACAGTTGCTCACTGACACCTTTTCACTATGATCAATTATTCTACCATACATCACACAGCACTGAAAAGGTTGGCGTGAAGTATTTCCTAAAATTGTTTAAATATTTTTAGAATGTTTTTTAGGAAAAAATTCACGTTTCTAGCCAGAGTTGTGAAAAATTTCCTAATGCTAAATATTTGAGAATGTATTAGTGTAAAATATACAAAATCCATATTAAACAGAAATATTAATTTTTAATCCGGATTTTATGTTCTTGTTATTAAGTAGGACGGTTAAAATAGAAAGACATGAATTTGTGTTGTTCAGGCAAGCTCAACAGGGATATGTATAACTTACTATAGTAATGTATATACAGTGAAAATCGTCAAAGACGGAATCTCAAGGGTGCAAGCAAAATTTCCGTGTTTACGGATTTTTCCGTTTTTGAGGAGTTGCAAACGAAAACTATCGAAAGTTGAGTGTAATGTATTACATACATATGTACATACATATAATGTATATTTTCCCAGTAAATAACATAAATTTTGATTGAAATCAATTAGTTTATTTTGTCCAAGTATGTATGTACATTCTATGTACTTGCATAAAAAACAAGTTAAATACTATGTTATAACGCCTTCGATAGGACCGTAGCCATCCATTAGATGCTTTAAATTCATTGCGATTTAAACTTCTAGCAATTTTTAAAGCCTGAGACTGCAAAATTGGTCCGGACATCGGAATATTTTTGGTCCTTGCGATTGCGAACCATTCAAACACCGCTTTATTTATTTTGTTGTTTAGTCTCACGAATTTTTGTAAACATACGATGGTTTTCGTTGGATTCCAAATATTTATTAACGATCAGCTCTTTATTTTGAATGATAGAATAAATCTGAGTCTTTCGGCATTTATATTTGTCATTTCCTTCACATTTTTCCCACAATTTTTCAATTGTATTACGTCGTATTTTTGCTTTAATGTCAGATTTACTTTTTCTTTCATATTTCTGAAACAGTTGTGCAATTACATTTATTATTCTCATATTTATTTTATTAATGAAATAATAAAAAAGTAATAAATGTTATAAATAAAATTAACTTTCAATTGTATGATTTCTTCCTGCCGCTTTATTTATAGGTTATGTAGATAATGTGTAATTATGTGTCAATATGTATGTACATGTGTACATAAAATAATTTGTTTTTTAACTTGAAGTTGGTAAAAGTTCCGTCTTTTAGGAGTTTTAGAATGAAATTTTACATGGAGAGGAAAAATTCCGTCCGTGTTTAGGGGTTTTCCGCCGTACAGGAACAAATGACTAAGGATTTTGTAGTCACGATATTTAGAATAGTGAAATTTTCCGTTTTTAATGGGATTCCGTAAGTAATAGAGTTCCGTCTTTCAGGATTTTTACTGTAGTAGGTTGATGAACCTGTACAGTAAAAACTTGGTTTTGTATTTCCTGACTTCCGCTGTGCAAATAAGTTAAATTTGTAAGATCTGCAAAATTATTACTATGTAAAATCACTATAGTTTGTTAAATGCAATTTGTAAAGCTAGCTCAGCAACTAAATGTTGCTGTAATTTAAGTCCAATATTTGTTTTTGTGTCTTTTATATACGAAGAAAATTGGTAAAATAAATTAGAACAACTTAAAAAGCCAACCTGCTTGTTCTGTTCTATAATTGAAATTATAAAGTTTATTTAATTAAAAAGTGGTCAGAGCTCCAACCAGAGATAAGCGCACTACTCTAAAAACAAAAAATCTAATTCCAAACTGTGGTTGTAATTATTCATATAGTCTAAACAGTTCGATTAGAATATTCATTGTCCTTCGAGTTAGAACTCAGCGTCAACGAGATCAGCATAGCAGTTTTTACAACAACACACAGTAGCAGCTTTACCGTAACGATACCAAAAGCAGTTTGTGTGCATAAACATCAAAGATTAAATAATTAAATCACAACTAAGCGCAACAGTTTTTCATCTATAACTCATCATGACTCTCGAAACAGTGGAATTCGTAAAACAACAAGATGTCATCTCCGATAAAGATATCCACCATGAGGCGGAACTATGGAAAAGACGGCGACCATCGCAAAACTCAGAGTTATCTACAAGAACGTATTGCAAAATTGAAGGAGCTATATGCAAAATTCATCTCAGCCGCCGTGAAAAACATCGCGATGTCGCCGCTGAGTGATAACCATCCTATTTTAAAGACAGGAAGCAAGTAGCAGAAAACTACGAAGTTCTGTGTAGACTACAACAGTAGTTATCAAAGCAGAACTCGGCCAACTCGAATTGAATCGATCGATTAGCTTCATAACCCGCTCAAAAGGAAGACGTACTCATGCGCCAATTATATCAACATATACATCAAATCGAGCACAAACTGGATAAAGAAGTTGGTCCACCCGAATACTTATAGATAAACATCAGCATACTGCAAAAAAGTATGGACGATATCGACCAATTGCATACGACGATCTTCGACGTTAGAAACAGATGAGAAAGATCGAAGAATTGACCACTTGCTCAAGGATTACTACAGTACCTTAGTGGACAAGGTGGATGCCACAATATTGCGACTGGAATTAAAAGTCAAATATGGCCCGCAAGAGGCGTGCAGTAAAAATCTACCGAAGGTGGACATACAAACATACATTCATCGAAGGCTGTATATACCTATAGAGCTCGTTCAACGATTTATTCACGGAGCTCATTCATCAAGAAAATCTCGGATACGGTCAAAAAGACTTAAACTCTCACGGCCAGAGAGGAGCGGCTCAACTCAACAGCCATCTCTTAAACGTAGGAGAAAAATATGAGAAAACGCGATATTTGCTACAGGCCAGGTACAACTATCCTTGGCTAGTTGCGAACAAATATTTCAAATCACTTTTATCTGCACCAACGTATCAAGTGGAAATGATGACATTGGAGAGAGCTAGCTGGTGAACACCTCGAACCGCTATGCGAGATGCTTCAAGCAACACGGTGGCTCATGCATATGCAAGGCAAACGTATGCATCATCTGTAGGGGAAATAACACGTTCCTGCATTGCAACAACGCGGTGTCTTCTTTTTATAAACCACCTCTGTTGGTAAACAAACAGGCACCAGTATTAGTAGTGTTGCTTTCGTTAATCCGCTTAGCTTAGCTAAGAAATGTGAAAGCAACAACTTTTGGCTTTAATTTTTTAATGCGTTTTAATTTTTCTGTGTTGGTTCATTTTCTTAATATTTATTTTAGTTTTTTTTATTTTATGAAATAGAATAAATTAAATTCGGTATTTTACTATCAAATAACAAATGCTAAATAAATCTACATGGTAAATTTTTCGAGAAAAATAGAAGAAATAACGCCTTGCGGTAAACACCATAACCATAAAAAGATTTATTTCCCCTAATCCTAAAAATTTTTTTCTTCTAAAACATTCTAAAACAATCGGCTTAATACAATGCAATTGTTGTTGTAATATTTTGAAAGCAACACAGCTATTGTTGCCTACTACAATAATTAAGGCGCTTTCTTGTAATGGTCTCTTGTAAGGGCTCTGATAGACGTGGGATCCCAAGCCACATTTGTCACTTCCAAGGCGGCTAGCAAGCTTAATATCAAAAAAAGAAAAATCAATGTCAACATTTCGGGTATCGTGGAAACCATTTTCAGCCACTTTATAAGTATACAAATTAGCACCAAGGTTCGATGATGAATTCCGTCTAAACGTTGATGCGTTGATTTTTGAGAAGCTCACTCAAACGGCTTCCGAAATGGGCATCAACACAAATAACTGGAAACACTTCACAAACTGGAAAATGTACAACACGCCGACCCACTTTACAATCAATCACAATCAACTGGTATAATGTTATAGGCGCTGATTATTATCCGTTCATCGCCACCAATGGTCTAATAATGAGCGGGCAACAACACCCAATAGCTCAAAACACTGAGCCCGGATGGATGATCATCGGGAGCTCCAGGACTATCGAGAATCAAAAAATAACAACTATAATAACAACCAAGGCGATAGAAGAACAACTCAAGTTATTTATCGAGAACGACTCCATTTCAGAGGAAAGAAATCATACTGAAGCGGAAATACGAATTGAAGTACACCTCCAGACAAATTTGGAACCGAGCCCTGAAGGTAAATATACAATAAAGATGCCCTTTAAAAATTCTCACTTAAGCGAATCTAAGAAAGCGGCTGTAGCTAGACTAATACAACTGGAAAGAAAATTTGTGACGAATCCACCGTTTAAACAAATGTATCACCAGTTCATCCAGAAGCAATCAACCTCAATCATATAGAATTAGTGTATCCGGAACAAGAACAACTGGCAGTTAATCAAAGTTATGATATCCCACATCACCGAGCGCTAAAACGTAGCAGCACAACTAAACTCCGTGTAGTAGTCGATGCCTCAGCAAAAAACGACAGTCGGGTATCACTGAACCATTTAATGATGTGTGGCCTTAAGATTCAATAAGATCCCGCAGATATCCTTCTTCGATGACGAAAGCACAAGTTTGTCGTAACCGCCGACATTGAAAAAATGTGCAGACAAGTATGGATATATAAAGATGATCGTTATTTTCTAAGGGTTCTGAGGATAGATGACCCTAGCCAACTTATCGCGATTTACAGGTTCAGTACTGTAACCTATGGTACTACGGCGGTCAGATTTCTAGCAGAAAGAGCTCTGTTACAACTAGCTCAAAAAAACACAGCAACACCCAACAGCTTCAAAAATTTTACCATCGAACTTCTTCGTATATGACATGCTAACATTAGCCGACACCTTAGAGAAAGCTGTAGCAGCCGTGAATAAATTAAGAACAACTACCGAAAAGAAAATCTAAATCTTTGCAAATGGGCATCCAACTCCATAGGCATCCTGCAATGTATTCGAACAAGTTTCATCGAACAGCCAACTTATCAATTAAGTTGAATGATTGCGTCAAAACCTTGAGTAGAGTATCATCCTGTCGAGGAGTTTGATGTGTCAAATCTATACTTTTAAAATAGACAACAAACCAAGCAAGCATTATTTATGGACTCATCCAAACTGTTCAACGCCATCGGATGGTTGCTACCAATACCCATTACCGCTAAATTAAAAATGCAAGAAGCTTTTAATTGGCTGATGATTGGCTTCACAAGGAAATCATCTGTTGAATTACATGAGTGCACTGATGCTTCGGAGTCAGCATATGCCGCAGCAATTTATTGCCGACGTTCTGATGAGCGAGGCTACATCACCACCACCATGATTTATTAATGTCAAAAAAACGTGTAACACATAGCGGACATTAGATCCTACTGTTGGTCGGATTCGACCATCACATTGGCTTGGACTCATGGTGATCCTCGGAAATTCAAAATATTTCTAGCCAACCAAATGTCTATAATAAGAAGCATTTGCCCGAAACCACATGGGGCACATGAAATCTTCTGAAAACTCATCAGATTTAACCCATCAGTAAATAACCGTGTTATCTTTTAAATATTGTGGTGGTAATTCTCTTCCGGTACTTTTTTCAGCGTTGGCTGCATCGAAACTGTCGTACGTCATTTCGAGTTGCAAGAAGTCTGGTTCATTAATGGCGTAGTACCTCTGCTACTACCTACACACAAATAATAACAAAACAGAAAACCGTTATAACCATAATTCAGCAAACACTGTTATTAATTTAACCACACAACGTAACTTTTTTGAACTATTATTTATTCAAAATAGGTAGCTTAAAATTAAAATTACAAACAATTTTATAATATTGTTATTAATAGTATATTCACGCAAGTATAAAATATTACTCAAAAATAATATAAAAAACCTTAAATTATAATTCATATTTTATGTTATATGACAAAATATCCTTAATCCTGACTACCAGAAAGCCTACTTTTAGAAAATTGTGTTTGATTTTCCAGTTAGTCAGACTGAGACCTACTCAAAACAATTTTCCGCTAATATGCGCGGTGTTTAGAAATATCGGAAAACTCGGAAAAACGATCTTTTTTAATGTATCGTATTTATATGCGACCAAATATCCTTAATCCTAACTACCAGAAAGCCTACTTTTAGAAAATTGTGTTTGATTTTCCAGTTAGTCAGACTGAGACCTACTCAAAACAATTTTCCGCTAATATGCGCGGTGTTTAGAAATATCGGAAAACTCGGAAAAACGATCGTTTTTAATGTATCGTATTTATATGCGACCAAATATCCTTAATCCTAACTACCAGAAAGCCTACTTTTAGAAAATTGTGTTTGATTTTCCAGTTAGTCAGACTGAGACCTACTCAAAACAATTTTCCGCTAATATGCGCGGTGTTTAGAAATATCGGAAAACTCGGAAAAACGATCGGTTTTAATGTATCGTATTTATATGTGACCAAATATCCTTAATCCTAACTACCAGAAAGCCTACTTTTAGAAAATAGTGTTTGATTTTCCAGTTAGTCAGATTGAGACCTACTCAAAACAATTTTCCGCTAATATGCGCGGTGTTTAGAAATATCGGAAAACTCGGAAAAACGATCGTTTTTAATATATCGTATTTATATGTGACGAAATATCCTTAATCCTAACTACCAGAAAGCCTACTTTTAGAAAATTGTGTTTGATTTTCCAGTTAGTCAGACTGAGACCTACTCAAAACAATTTTCCGCTAATATGCGCGGTGTTTAGAAATATCGGAAAACTCGGAAAAACGATCGTTTTTAATGTATCGTTTTTATATGCGACCAAATATCCTTAATCCTAACTACCAGAAAGCCTACTTTTAGAAAATTGTGTTTGATTTTCCAGTTAGTCAGATTGAGACCTACTCAAAACAATTTTCCGCTAATATGCGCGGTGTTTAGAAATATCGGAAAACTCGGAAAAACGATCGTTTTTAATGTATCGTATTTATATGCGACCAAATATCCTTAATCCTAACTACCAGAAAGCCTACTTTTAGAAAATTGTGTTTGATTTTCCAGTTGGTCAGACTGAGACCTACTCAAAACATTTTTCCGCTAATATGCGCGGTGTTTAGAAATATCGGAAAACTCGGAAAAACGATCGTTTTTAATGTATCGTATTTATATGCGACCAAATATCCTTAATCCTAACTACCAGAAAGCCTACTTTTAGAAAATTGTGTTTGATTTTCCAGTTAGTCAGACTGAGACCTACTCAAAACAATTTTCCGCTAATATGCGCGGTGTTTAGAAATATCGGAAAACTCGGAAAAACGATCGGTTTTAATGTATCGTATTTATATGTGACCAAATATCCTTAATCCTAACTACCAGAAAGCCTACTTTTAGAAAATTGTGTTTGATTTTCCAGTTAGTCAGACTGAGACCTACTCAAAACAATTTTCCGCTAATATGCGCGGTGTTTAGAAATATCGGAAAACTCGGAAAAACGATCGTTTTTAATGTATCGTATTTATATGCGACCAAATATCCTTAATCCTAACTACCAAAAAGCCTACTTTTAGAAAATTGTGTTTGATTTTCCAGTTGGTCAGACTGAGACCTATTCAAAACAATTTTCCGCTAATATGCGCGGTGTTTAGAAATATCGGAAAACTCGGAAAAACGATCGTTTTTAATGTATCGTATTTATATGCGACCAAATATCCTTAATCCTAACTACCAGAAAGCCTACTTTTAGAAAATTGTGTTTGATTTTCCAGTTAGTCAGACTGAGACCTACTCAAAACAATTTTCCGCTAATATGCGCGGTGTTTAGAAATATCGGAAAACTCGGAAAAACGATCGTTTTTAATATATCGTATTTATATGTGACGAAATATCCTTAATCCTAACTATCAGAAAGCCTACTTTTAGAAAATTGTGTTTGATTTTCCAGTTAGTCAGACTGAGACCTACTCAAAACAATTTTCCGCTAATATGCGCGGTGTTTAGAAATATCGGAAAACTCGGAAAAACGATCGTTTTTAATGTATCGTATTTATATGCGA
Organism: Nephrotoma appendiculata; assembly: GCA_947310385.1. NCBI lineage: Eukaryota > Metazoa > Arthropoda > Insecta > Diptera > Tipulidae > Nephrotoma > Nephrotoma appendiculata. The sequence goes on from OX371223.1 coordinate 146,371,764, forward strand.
CCAAATATTCTTAGTCTTTTCTACTAGAAAGTCGTCGAGTTTGGAAATATCGGAAAACTAGTCATACTGAGGCCTATATACTTATGTCCATTTATTATTTTTGAATTAATTTTTAACTCGTTAATATGCACTTATTTAATTTATTTGATAATACAATTTTTTACACATACATAGACATTTTGTTTTGTTGTTGTTGGTTTTAGGAATAACTTTTGTATTTAGGAAAATATTCACAACCGTCTGAAAAGCCATACTTTCAGAGGCTTCGCAGAATCCGTGGAACTAAATTAGAAAGCTGCTCCCTGAATAATAAAATTCCATTTCTACGATGAGACTCGGTTTCTGATAGAATCACAATTTTGGTCATCAGATATTGCAAGTTTGATCTTTATCCCAAAATAATCCATTTGTGGTTGGCAATATACTCCTAGGCCTTTGATGATAGGATCTTTACAGCCTCCGATTTGCGTGCTTGCATACTTATGTTCTTCTAAAACTTCTTTTACATTTGATGACCATTTTTTAACGGGATATCTCCTGATTAAAGATTATAAATTCATCTAACGTTTCTGCTTCAGACATTAAATCGTTTGCATAAAAATCCATTTTATAAAGCAATGCTTTTGTCCTTAGCCAGCTGTTGCAAACCTTAACTTTCAAGTAAAAAGCTGATTTAGTTTCATAGGTTACAGTAAGAAGCGCGTAATAGTTTTTTGGTTGATCCGCTGCTTCTATGCTGGTAAGACCCAAATGTTGATCTTGTAGGCTATTGAATATTTTCCTGTACGAATATCGATTCCATCTTCGGGAATTACTCGTATATTTGTTAATTTGTTTAGCACTAGTGCATCGATTTTCATCCTTAACGACAATGAGTGCATTGGCCTGACTTCTACCTTAACCTGCTTGTTGAAATTCGCTTAATCCTATTCCTACGATTCTAGCCTGAATCCTCTCTCTTCTCAATTTTAACCGCTGTACAGCATATTCCTGATTTTTTCCAAAAATTATTTAAGAATTCCCGAATCCATCCATCATAATCGATAACCGAAAAATGGAAATTAAAAAAATTGTCCGTTAAATCGAGCGTCCGTTAAATCGAGCGTCCGTTAAAACGAGCGTCCATTTACGGGGTGGGGTCCCTGTACTTCGAGGGTTTACTGTATTTTGCTAAAAACAATTTCAAATTTTTCCATCACCTCCAAAACCACACTCCTAAAATGCACGACCTCTGCAAGGAACCGAAGTGTTTGGATAACAATCGACTTCTTGTAATTAGCGATGACATACGTGATTTTTAATTTTTGACCTTATGTTTTACCAAACATTTTCGGTTCAGATGGAGTTTGAACCCCTTTCGTTTTTTAACATTATTTTAAATATTTGGCATTTAACTTTAAAAAACCAAAAGAAATTTTAATATATTCACCATTTCATTAATCAATATTATTCACTAACTCGAATATTAAGGTTAATAAAAGTATTAAAAAATGAACTAGAAAAACGATATCCGAGGCAGTATCACACACTATACACTGAACTACATTAGGAATGAAACGAGATAACCGGAGAAGTCATAATTGAACCTCGGGTAAAATGGATGGTGTAATAGAAAAATTAGAAAAAGTAATACCAAACTCCTTCTAATTTTAAATTAGAAACAAATTTAGGGCGAATGTTTAGGGGTACTATAGATATCCATAGAGACCTTAAGAGAGGTGTGGACAATTTATAGAATTTTTTATTATTAAAATATAATGTTTACCCCTGAAGTGTTATCCCTGAAGATCTAAACACAACCGTCGGAATAAGGAGTTATGGACTATTTCAAATAGAAACAATAATCCACTTAGGCCCTTTTCGAAACGGATACTTATTTCAAACTTATTTACTTATTTGCCGCCATCTTAAATAAGTAAAAAAAAAACGTTCGAATTGAGTTTGCATACTTATTGACAGCAACATGAAAACATTGAATGTTTTCAATTGAAAATTCTTCAACCAATATTTCATTATTTATTTTTATTAATTCAACGTATACTATTTAATAAAATAACGAATATTCATAATATTTGATCTAACTAAAATGCTTAGTGGCAATTAATTAATTATAAGTAGTATAAGTTACTTATAAGTAGTATAAAAACGAAATATTTTTTAAATATCGTATTTCTGTTATGAATTTTAGTTGGTTCACCTTAGATTTTTTATAACATATTTGATATGCTAAAGGCAATCAAGAAAGGGTTTAGTTGGGTTCTTAATGAATAAGACATAATTATTTTACGTGTAACCGGTGATTATTGTCGCCATAACATAGATATTTAGATACAAAAACTGCGCACCATCTGTTTACATTTTCACTGTTTACAAAACGTTTTTATAATTTATATACGAAATTATATAATTGGGCTCTGTACATTTTTATTTTAATCATGTTATATATTTTGCTGTCAACAAAGATCCATTTATTTTCTAGAAATATCATCCAAAATCTAAAAAAAAGTAAATATTCACATGTAAATATAAACAAAAAATGACAAACAAATTAGTTTTTCTTGCAAGAAAGAGACAGAAAATAAGTGACCTCGCCAGCACACTTATTTGAATAAGTTAGGTTCCACAAATAAGTATTCGTTTCGAAAACAGCCTTACAGTGATAAATTCCTGTAAAAAATTGAATAATAAGTTAATGAATATTTTTTCTAACTGACATCTCTCTCTCTCTCTCTCTCTAGCATTTACATCCCATGAAGGGATTTTGCCGCCCGCACTATGGTCCTCCATCCTTCTCGGTCCATCGCTCTCGTCCTCCAATTTCGACATCCTAATACGAGTAGGTCTTGTTCGACGTCGTCACGCCAGCGTAGTCGGGGTCTTCCTCTACGACGTACTCCGGCTGGTTGTTGATGGAACACTTTGTAAATCATTCGTTGTTGGGGAGATCTTGCAACGTGACCGAGCCATCTAACTCGATTAGATTTGATGAAGCCGATAATATCGCTACCTCCGAGAAGTTGCTTTATTTCGTGGTTCATGCGAATCCGATATTCATTGTTCGCAACTTTAATAGGACCAAAAATTGAACGGATGACCTTCCTTTCGAAGGTAGATAATAATCTACAGTCGTTAGAGGTCATGGTCCAGCTCTCGCTTCCGAAAGTCAGCACAGGTCTTATCAGTGCTTTATAAAGTGCGAGCTTGCACGACTGCGATAGGTGTTTAGATCGCAATAATTTTGACTGCGCGTAGAAAACTCGTTGTCCGGCAGCGATTCGGGCTTTTATTTCTGCCTGCATGTCGTTTGATGATGTTATAAGTGACCCGAGGTATTTAAAATTTTCGACGCTATCAAAATTATGGTCGCCAATTTCGAGATTTGCCATAGAGATGTTCCTGGGTGTTGTTAAAAATTTCGTTTTGGTACTGTTCACCTCCAAACCAAGTCTTCTTGCGCAGCGATTGAGCGGTATGAAACTGTCCTTGATGTCGCTAGGTCTTCGGCCAAGAAGCACGATATCATCTGCATATCCAAGAATTTGGCCTGATTTATTGAATATACAGCGCGAAGTTTCAATGTTGCTTTTCCTCACTACACGTACTCAAGCGCCAGATTGAACAGCACAGGCGCGAGTGCATCTCCCTGTCGAACACCAGATGTTATTTGAAAAGAGTCTGACACAGATCCTTCAATTACAATTCTACATGCAGATCCAGACGTTGTTAATTTACACAGAGAAACAAGTTTCTCTGGAATACCTAGGCATATGAGCGCGGCCCAAAGGTTGTCGCGGTTTATACTGTCATATGCCTGCCGGAAGTCTATATATAGTTGATGAATGGTTATGTTGTACTCCCAACATTTTTCCAAGATCATCCTCATGGTGAAACACTGGTCAGTGGTCGATCGGTTGGGACGAAAACCACACTGATAGTCGCCAATGATGTTTTCGGCGAAAGGGATGAGTCTGGCAAGTACAACATTAGCCAACACTTTGTAAGCAGTGTTCAATAGAGCTATGCCACGAAAGTTTTCACATTTAAGACGGTCGCCTTTTTTATGCAACGGACATATTTGTGCGGTCTTCCAGTTCTCCGGCAACTCTTCTTGGTCCCAAATACAAACGACGAGATCGTATAAACTTGTTGCAAGAGTAGCGCCTCCGAGTTTGATTAATTCTGCGGGGATTCCATCGAGACCGGGTGCCTTGCCGTTTTTCAATCGACTAATAGCTGCGTCTACTTCCTCTGCTGTGGGATATTCGACGAAGACCTCATCACCTGGAGGAGCTATTGCTCTAATGGGGGTCACTTCTTCATTCCGGTTTAGCAGACTTTGAAAGTAGGCCATACTGAGAGAACATCAGCTACGTTTGTTCTCAATTCTCCATTCCCGTCTTTTATGGCTGTACTAACTGACATCGTCCGAACGTAATACTCCATATACTTGAGGATGTTTCTAGTTCCCTATAGCCATATCCCATTTTGCCTAAGAATACGCAATACGTATGTATATTTGAACATTATTATTTATTTTTTTAACTGACATGGTCTCCAACTAATACACTGTCTATCTGAGGTTATGTTACGATCTCTATGGATACCTCAGGTGACCTAAGAATTTTTATTACATTTGGTCATAATACAAAATTCTATAAAAATTCCCCTCCCTGTGACACTATTCTGGTAATTCCCCGGGAATAGGGAACTGGAGAAAGAATTTATATGTAATTTCTGTTCAAATATTTCTTTTCCGTAGTAGAAAAGTTTGATGTAAATATTTATAAATTGCACCCAAAAAAATAAAGTGGTTAATCTAAATAAACCGTCAGTCAATTTGAAGAAATAGCGTTCAATATAGCGTCAACGAAGAGGGGTAATCAATTTGATTTCTTTTTATTCAAATTAAAAATTAAAGAGTATTTTTTTAATTTAACGAAATTTATTCGAACTGAATAAATTGATTGAAGAAATGCAATTAATAAATTGACAAAATTTATTCAATTCAATTAAGATCTAGCTATCGAAATAAATAAAATTTCGTCAAATTAGAGAATGTTTTACTGGTGGTTTAAATAAAAAATTCGTTGATTTGAATAAACTTTTTCATATGAATTCATTGAATTCAATGAAAAAATTACTGAAACGAATAAAACTATCGTCAATTTGAATAAAATATTTGTCAATTCAAAGAAAAATTATTTAAAATATGATTATATATATAGTTATCTAGTTAATATATAGATGTTTATTGTATATATAGTTCATACATAGATATTTACCTAGATAAATTCAAATTGTAATGACGATATTTCATAAAGAGATAAATGAAACAAAAACAAGTAAATAATACTATTAATGAAATTGTCTTTATTATAAATTCACTTGTATAGTACAAAAATAAAATATATCAATTCATTTAATCTTTTATTTTGTTAACTAATATTATTTTACTGCTGAAATTAAGCATTCTACCTGCACATTATTATGCTTATCACATTTTCTTATAATATTAAAAAAATATTTTTCAATGAACCTCCACACTAAATGGGATGCTTATGGATATTCCAAATTAAAAATATTGAATATTTTAAAACAAATATTCAGCGTCTCAATAAATGAGTTCGAAATGTATTTCACACCATCGAAATACACAATAAACTCTGTTGGGCCTAAAATATTCAGCGGCTGAATACGAAATTTATTTGCATTTCAGCGCATAATTTCCTCCTTACACTCTTGGATATGTAGTTCGCCCCAAAAACAAAAAACTTCCTTGGGAATCAATTATTGAAATTTAGTGCTGACCCTTTTTTTGTTTGCTCCTTCTACAACGCTGGTATAATTGGAACCAGTACAGTGTGAAGTAAATGGAAAATCGCGCAACACCGACCATCTAAATAAAAATAAATTATTAAATTGTTGTAATTTAATAAACTTAGAATTTTATTAACTTACTGTGAGTGATATGTTAAATGTTTCATTTGTTGCAAGTCTTCAACAAGTTATTTTGATGACGGATCTGGCAATATTTTAAAAGCAAATGCATCAAAGCTTAAAATAAGACTCGACGAATTTAAATATTAATAAAAATCAATATTCACCATCACCTACGAAGTAAAAAGTAATTATTTATTTAAATGTATTTATGAAAGGATTTACACGAATAGCAAAAACAAGATTTTACTCGTACATTCCACACGAAGTTTCCAAATCTGAAAATCCATTTCGTTATTTTAACATCTCTGAGTTGTTTTCCTGCTTGTTAACACATACCATTAGTTCAACAGATAGAGGTTGGATAAATACTTCAGAGGTGTCAAAAATGTTGAACCCTTTATTTTGATTCATCTTTTTAACGTCATGACACGTACTCCAGTATTCAATTAAGCACGTACGCTAAATATAAATTCAGATAAAAAATTCGGTATTTCTCGAAAGCTATGATAGATTTTAGAAAAGCATGTTTTGCGAGAGCTATAATTCATTTGGTAGTTTTAAGAAATGTTACTAATCTGTTTGCTGAACAATGCCTCTAAAAATAATTCAATGAAATCAAAAAATCTAAATGCCTCTTTTCTATCTACCATAGTGTTTGCAAGAAGAACCGATTTTTTCTACAGACTCGTAATGATAATTCAAAAAGTGTGTGTTTGTTATATACATACCAACCTGTATCTCATTGGCTTCTTATACTGCTTCCATTTGTTGAATATTTCAATAGTAGAATTAACAGTTTGGATTTAGGCCACTCTAAAATTGTTGGTTGCTTGCCAGTGGTGTTTTGTTTCTGTCCAAGAGCAATTGTCGAGCTTCCGGTTGCTCGTTGATGTTTGACTCTGGAGATTCTAATCTTGAGATGCATGCAGAACTATTTAAACAAAATTGATTATTACCAGTGTATTTTCCGTAATGTAGTTTATATAAAACACAAACACTTTTTTTATTAAAATTAACAACACAAAAACAACGCCAAACCATTATTTGTCCCCTCAAAAAAAAATTAAGCTACAATTTATCACAAAAAAGATTGAATTACAATTACGCAAATGTTTGATTACCAATTTATTGTTATATTATTCACTATGTTAACTCATACGAGTATGTTATTTACAAAAATATTAATTTTTATTGCAAATTTATAACTCTATTTTAACACATTTATTAAATGATTCCGAATAAACAATGCGCTTGAAATGACTTAAAAGAAGTTTTCCTCGTGGTTTAAAATAATATAACTAAACTTTCGTCAATTTGAAGAAATTTCTTCAAAATTACGCTTTTTGTTCCTAGAGGTGGTTAACAATTTTGTTAAACTGAATAAATTTATTTGATTCAACGAAATTTAGTAGAATTTTATGAAATATAAATTCTTCAACGTAAACATAATTTCTTCAAAATGAAGAAATTTAATCAAATGTATTATTAATGATATACTATTCAAATTTGAAGAAATCTCTCATTAAATTGAATAATTTTTTATTTTTTTGCAATTAATTGAATATTTCATAATTAAATCAGTAGCACTTACCATCAAATTGAATAAATCGGTTCTTCAAAGTTCAACGAAATCAAATTCAAATTCAATTTCACCTACGAGATTTTTTTGAGTGTGGGAATAATTGTTCCATATCTAAATTGACAGGGAAAATTATTCCACATTTAATTTTGTTTTACCAAAAAAATTAACACTAATTTCTTACGTCAGTATGCTAGAAAAAAAATGTTTAAATAGAAATTACATATAAATTGTTTCCCCAATTTTCCCGAGGAATTACAAGAATAGTGCCACTGGATGGAAACCGTGTTGGGCATTTTACATGTAAAAAACATTATCTACATTTTTATGTAAATAACGTAAATTACATAAAAATTTGTGTAATTTACATAAAATATGTAAAAAACGTGAAAGCTCTGAAAAATAACTGAAAATAGTGTATAAATGTTATACGCATCATAAATATCAATCAAACAGCTCATTTAGACGGTCAGTCATAATTATTTTAGACTTTTAGTTACCTACAATCACAAGAAGGAATTCATTTATGTTTACTGAGAAAAATTGCTAAATTAAATCGGTAAATACTTGGTTCTACAAATCTCGTTTTTGATCTAAATTCAAAGAGAAACTATTGATTTTAAATCAATGATTTTATCTTTAATGACCAAAATCAAATCGAAATCTCATACATTTTATAATAGATCAGTCGATATGTTTGCGGCTACATTTTTCGCCGAAATGGATTGCGGTGTCTTCTCACCGTTACCACCGTTTATCCGCTGAAAACCGAAAATAACGTTGGGAGTTTTCCCGCCGTTGACCAAAAAGCAACTAGCCACGTTTTTGGCTTCCCGTAACTGTAAATGTGCGGCGAGCCTCAATTGGCCGCCCTTAAATATATTCACCCTTAAAAATGTTTTGCGGTACTAGTTGAAAACATGGTGACCGACGAAAATAATTGCGGCGTCCGTTGGAATTATACAGCATCCGTTGTAAATGCGGCACCAGTAAAATAATGTGGTACCCGTGACTTATATACAGCACCCGTTCCGAGGTTTTGCTATGTTAAACACCAGCAGCGCAGACCAACTTAACAATGTTGGTGAGCGATACCCTTCCAAAACGTTCAAAAATTCACTTTTTGGTTGCGGCGTCCATCCTCCAATAAACGTTATATTCGTTCAGTATCAAATTATATTTATCTTCCATAACTGTAATTATTTGCACCATTCAGTTATAATCGTCCGCATAAATCCAAACATGGAAAAATATTAGGTATACGACAAGAATGGTTGTGTTTTGACCATTCTTGGTGGTGATTTTATACACAAATTTATTACATATATTGTTTTTGTAAATTTAATAAAAATCAGTCCATTTGCAACTTATTAACAATAATTTATTAGAATAAAAAAAAATTTACATTTTAGCTCTATCAAAATTCGACTTTTTTTTAATACTGAACTCGACTAATTAATCAACCAAACTTAAAACTTCACTATCTTTTAACAAATTCCATGCTAGACTAACTCAAAACTCGCGCACCCGAAAAAATCTAGATGATTTTTTTTTGTTGGCGTCTTTGGTTTTGTTTACGGGCGCACGACTTCCCTACTCACCGCGCATTCATCGCACACAACAAAATGAGAAACGAACAACAAAAATATTCCTCTATATCTATGCCGGTCGCACATACGCAGAAGCTGTATACATTGGTCTCGCTTTCATAATTATTCGAAGTTTACGTGATACAATGTAGGTGGATACAGAAAATTACGGCTAATTCACAATAAAACAAAATTTTAGTGTTAATGTCCTAGGAGAGATGGAAATGCCATGACTAAAATGCTTCAATTATTCGATGATAGCGAAATTTTAAGAAAGTAAAAAATACAAACAAAGTTGCAAATCAAATAATGTTTTAAGCCCACAAGGAGTCATAACAAAGTGTGCCAGCATCAGCTGTGGACTACCGTGTACGGTTGTGCGATGTGTTTGCGAAATGAGTAAATTCATAAGCGGCTGTCTATAAGAATGATCCGATGCGTTCGTGTGTATGGCAAGTTCGATTCGTTGAGCTGCACTTCGACCCGTAGTATCCCGTCACTGCCGACGATAGGGCGCATAGATCAAAGTGGGCTCTTGTCTAATACATGTTCTCCAGATTGGCATCTTGATATCTCCTTAACGATTAAGAATGTGTTTAGCCATGTGATAGCGAACCAAGTACCACTTGCGAGTTGGTACATTCTTATATTTCTATCCTTGGGATGTCCAAAAACTGTACGATGGTTTGGGTGAGTATGGTGAAGAATACGCTGGCACAAAGCTCTAAACGTGGCAGGCTTACCATTTCCAGAAGTCCAACCGTGGTCATTGATGCCAGCATTTTGATTTTGGCGAATACATCTGATCACACGCAGGAAGATAGCAAGTCTGGTCCGGTGAGTTTTTGCGATCTTCTGAAACTTCCACGATGTGACCCAATTCCAGATAGTTCTTCATGAACCAGTTGTACTCAGAAAGTAGTTGTTCGTTATTGGCAAACTAGAGTTCCATATGTTGTAGTAGCGGAACTGCATCCTCTCGTGACCTTTCAAGGGGTGATGAGTTCTTATTGAATGGCAGGAATACGGGGTATCTTCTAGTGTTTCGATTCGTAGTGCGGGTCACTTTCTGATTCATTGTGCGTCATTCTCGAGATGAACGAACATCCTCGATTTTCCAAAAATGACTTGAGCATGTTGTCGATGGAGTTGTAGTTGTTGATGGTTGCTATTAAACTAGACGACTGATTGGTTCTTTTGCGCTCCCCCTTGCCGAAGAGAATGTATAACCAAGTTTCGTATTTTGCGCGAATGATGAACCATTAACGCCACACTAACGCAAGCATCCTTCTGAAGCATTTCGATGACGGCGGCATCTTGTTGGGTCAATAGTAATGGGGATCAACAAGTTCCTATTACTTCAAGTGTGGATAGATGCATATCTAATTACTTTTGATGACAGCGTGTTGTACTCTTCTCAACGACAGGAGCTGTAACCGAGATGGAAAATGTTGAGTCTATTCGGGATTGTAATACGAATTCGGCAATTGAACGTGACGTAGGCGCCTAGGTCGCACAGATTCGGCTGATAGAGAATGCAACTGGTCTTCTCGCTAATCCGATGCAATTTGCTACACTCTCCGATATGAAGCTGAACTAGGGTCCCGAATCCAACAAAGCTCGAATGACAAAGATTTGGTTGGAGTGCGACACGTATGTAGATTTGCAATTCGAACTGATGTGACTTTTACGCAGGCAGTTGATAACATGTTCTCGGGCGAGATTTGACTTTTCTTTCTTCCCACTGCACTGCTCGATCCAAGGCTGAAAAAAGAAGAAATTTTCAACGGATATGATGATTTGGACAGCTGCGAAAAATGTGTTGTCCGTGTTTCCCAACGTTTGTTAGTGCCCACTGATAAGTGTCTCCTCCGACTATCGTGAAAACATTTGGTGTCATCTCCAAGAGCTACAATTCTTTGAAAAAAATTATATTTTTATCCAAACTGTATATTTGAATATGTTTTATTGTTTTGTGAATATAAAATTTCCAAATACGCGACAACACCGAGAAACATATATTGACCAATCCTGGTCTATAGCGATTATCTAACGAAAACAGTATGAGGTGCTACCCGGGAAATTTTTGATTCAAATTTTCATTATTTCTTTACTGTTTAATCTAAACAATGAAAACCAGTGACCAATGCGAAACGATTCCATTCGCCATTTTTATCAAAAGCTTTGGATGGGGTACTCAAAAGACGGAGTAGGTAGGAGTGTCCATCCAATGTAATTTAAAATTAGTCACACATCTTGTAAGATTTATTCTGAAAACTCCTAAAAAAACGAAATCAATAGTAAACGAAATCTTAACACGATTCTACATAATTTATACATGATAATTTGATTTTATGTAATTCAACACACCGACACACCGCATAGAGAAAATTATCAACTAATTTTCCATTTCCTTTTCTCCTCCTAATAAGCCGTCCTCATTAAATTTTATTGGCGTAAATTTGTATCTACATAAAATCTAAGTATGAAAAGGCCAACCTTCGATTTTCTTATACTTCATACATTCACGAAACGACTTTAGTTGAATGTGTATACGTATTGACCTTGTTTAATGATCTTTTGATATGTATACAGCGTTGGAGCTTTCTAAATTTTATGGCAACCTAATTTTCGATGTAGGTTTGATTTTGAGGTACTGTGTGGATTTTTTAAAGGCTAAGAAATGGAATTTATAGATTACATTTACACCTACATACATCTCTATACTGAGCTCCAGTTTGAATATCCAAATTCCTTCTTTCGGGTATTTTCACCATCTAAAGGACTTTTTGGGGCGATATACTCAGATTATACGATAATCATCTCGAAAAAAAAACAAATTGTTTATTAGAAATATTTTGGTTGCGATACCTACCCGTATCGTATTTCATCAATCTAATTTTTACAAACTCATAAAACCGATTTATTTATGCAAGGCATTTTATGCCGCCCAAATTTAACGATTACATATAAAAAGGACATTAATATATTACATACTTAAAATAACATTATGTTACAGTGTGTAAATACAATTTTCCAATTTCCTGGAAACATCAACATATAGTATATGTATATAAGAACACACGCATCCATATTAAGAAACCAAACATAAGATCTTCCGATTTTATATCAGTTCATCTCGGCAAATGTGTGTAGCTCTCGGTTACGAATACATAAATATATACGTTCCGACAGACACGGAATGAAATAAAAATTTGAAATTCAATTTTGTCTTATGTATACGAGTATTCGAGTATATAGATGCGAATATGCTGAGATGCTTTTTCGTGAAAAATAGAAAATTGTTATTACCAAAACACAGTTGTTATCATATTTGTGAACTTTTTATGGTATTGTGGCAAAAAAATGTTATATGTTTGTCTATCTGTACATTGTACCTACAGGCAAAGATCAAATACAAACAAGGCGAATACATTTTCATAGTTGCGAGAGGGAAAGCTCTTTTATGCTTTCGTATAATATTTTCCGACAGAGTTAACATCCCTAAAGTATAGTTTGCATTTTGTGTCCTTGTATTTTTTACTTACTAAGTATCCTGTACATATTCTATACAATTTAATTATTTTGAGTTTTATCTGTGCACTACTTATGAATTTTATGATAAGAATTATGCTAAACAATGTTTTTTTTTTGTTATATGTACGGTATGTAGGCAAAGTAATTATTAAGATAAATAATTTGTAAGTATCATTTATAAATATAGGGGCTATGCTCCGTGGGTGTCTCTGGTACAAAATCCGGCGAGAACGAACAACACAGAAGGACAGCTTACACCAGCTGGGATTGAACTTAAACATAACACAGGATCTTAATTATCGCCAAACCAAAAATTTCGTCCGTCCAACGGTTTGATAAAACCGAGCATGGAGTAAGTTCTAGCTAAGCACAGCTCATATAATGTACGTATTAAAGGCCATGTTTCTAACGAAAGTAACCTCTATGGGTGGGGCCGCTTTACAATGTTGAAACTCGCACTGAAAAATAGTCCTCTGCTATGATTTTGTTGTATAAATATTTGGATTACCACTGCTGAGATCTATAAATATTCAAAGAACTATATTGCTGTAAAACATTTTTCATTCTGATTTATTTTTATTAAAAATATCTTATTTATACATCAAATTTCTGCTCCTAAACAGTTTATATGAAATACACAAAATATAAAAATTGTAAAAAATTAATCTTCACTGCATCAGTGACGGGTTTCTGGAAATATTTTAGACTGATTATTCTGAGTGTTGTATTCTCAACGTATAGTGTTGTCGCTGTTGAGTTTATCTCAACATATCTCGACTTTATCTTTCGTCTGAAAGTGTTAGAGGTGATGGGGTCTGTGATGTCCCCTTAATTACTTTATAACTTGCACGCTCCCATAGCTACGGCACTCCTAAATGTGGATCATCGCATAATGGTGAATATGCTAAATGTCTCGAAGATTTGTTGATATTGTGTTGGGCTGTACCCAAAGCAATTAACTAAACATCAGAGTTTCTGAGAACAGCCTCGATTTTCTCTATACCAGAGCCAAAAATGGTGTAAGATTCAATTTTGGAACAAAATAAGACTTCGACTGTGGTTTTGTGGTGTACCTCGTATCCATTAATTGGTAGTATGAAGTTTAATCCAGTCATTACTAGATTTTATAGTCCTAATGCTCCATACAGTATCTAGTCCATTCTTGCGTTTTAGAACCGCTACCTCGAATTGTGTTTATTTGATTGGAGTGTTGATTATTGCCCACACTTCGTTATTAGTTTCTTAATTTATTTATTTATTATTTCTTTATAATATAGAACCAATGATTACAAGTTTAAAAATATTTCTTGTAAGGTCAAGTGTCAGCCGTCCTTTTTAGTTTTGATGACGCACTAACTTTCACTTACGAAATAAAAGTATTTCGTATATTCGAAGTTTTATTTATTTTATTATATTTATAATCACTTAATATATCGAAGAACTTTATTCTTGGTCTTATATTTACAAAAAGCAATTATTTAAATTTTTGTTACAATTTTTTATTTTTCAGCTTCTTTGGCAAACTACAAAATTGAATTAACCAAAACCAAAAACTTTCTCCAACCTAATCAAAATGTTCGATGTTTTATGAAATCTAGTACAAAAACTCAAACATAGATGTCGCGTCGTGTATAACTTTCGATATTATTATGCACGGAATTTAAAATAATATACGGGAATCCATCTACCATTTTCCGACATTTTGTTTTGACGTTTGAGAAGTTTTTTGATTGTTTACATTAATTGTTATGCTAAATGCGTAAACTTTTCCGCAACCTTGAAAATTTTACTATTTCAACACATAGTTAATTTTAATGAAATTTATATAAAGCACAGTTTCAATCTAGTTATTTAATCATAGACAATTACAATGTACATACATATCTATTTTCTAGTATTTAATTCGGTTGTATCATTATCAAAATTGCAAATTATTGAAGTATTTACTATTTGATTTATGGTTTAGCTTGTTGGTCATTTTCATAAACACTTTCAACCGGCAATAAACTGATCTTAGTTACGGCTCGGTTAAATATTGAGTGCGCCGTTTTAATCGTAACAACGCGAACTCGACCATCGGTGCCAAAAACAGTTCAGTTATTCTTCCCAAAGGCGAGCACAAAGGGGGAAGATTGTCATCATGCAAAACGACTAATGCACCAACTTTTAAATTTTCTGTCGGTTTGTTCCACTTATAACGATTTTGTTGTACGCAGTGTTGTAATGCTTGTTGTAGCAATTGATATCGTACTAATCTACTTGTGGTGATATGCAAAAGAGAAGGCTCAGGAATAGCAGTCATTGTAGAGCCAATTAAAAAATGACCAGGGGAAAGCGCCGACATATCTAGTGGGTTATTTGACATTGGCGTGAGAGGACGCGAATTTAGACATGCCTCTATCTGGACAACTAACGTATGGAATTCGTCCATCGTAAGACAATAGGTTCCCATTGAACACCGCAAGTGATATTTTGTGCTTTTAATTGCAGCCTCCCATAAACCTCCGAAATGAGGGGAGCGTGGTGGAATAGTTATCCACTCCATGTTACTGTTAGAACAGAACTTCATGATTTTGCTTTGACATGACTGGGACAGGAAAAAGTCTCGAAGTTCCTTTAACTCTTTGCGTGCTCCGACGAAATTGGTGGCATTGTCGGAATATATTTTTTAACACATACCGCGACGTGATGCAAAACGACGCAAACACGCTAAGAATGCTTGAGTGGTCAAATCTGGAACAATTTCCAGATGAACCGCCTTGACGGCGAAGCAAACGAATAAACAAATATATGTTTTAATTTTCTGTTTTGATCTGCCTGAATATCTTATATTAAATGGACCGCAAAAATCTATCCCAACTATTGAGAATGGTCTCGTGGAATGCACTCTATCCTTGGGCAAGTCGCCCATAATTTGATTAATCAAGTCCGGTCGAACGTGGACGCATCGAACACAATTGCGACAGATCTTTCTACATATGTTTTCCCAGAATTAATCCAATAGTTTAGTCTTAAGTTATATTGAGGTGCTTGAGGTCCAATATGTAACAATCGAATATGTGTATCCCGAACTAGTAACACCGCAAAGTAATGGCTTTGTGGAAGTAATATGGGATATTTTTGATCTTGCATCACATCCGCGTTTTTGATTCGGCCTCCAACACGAATAATTCCATTAAGATCTAAAAACGGAGAAAGTGATATTAATGAAATTTTATTGTTGACACAATTGTTAATTTGAATTGACTTAATATCTTCAGAAAATTCTTCTGATTGAACCCTTTTAAGAATAACCTGAGGAGCTAATGCGGTTTCATTTGCAGTTAGTTCCCCTAATTTTCGGAATTCGCACAATTTAGTTTTACTATTATTGTAAAATCGAAGCAAGTAAGCAGTCACATTGATTAATTTTCGAAGTGACGAGTATTTTTGAATTAAATTAAACTTACTTTGTGATGTTGCAATACACGTGTGATTGAGTTTTCGAATCTCTGGATCTTGATCCAAAAGTAATGTTTTGCTTTCACTTTGCGGCCACTCAGTTTTATTTTTATGTAAATATTCAGGCCCCTTCCACCACATGGTTGAATTTACTATTTCATTTGGAAATAATCCTCGTGAAACGTAGTCTGCAGGATTTAAAGATGTGGGAACATAGTGCCAGTTATCAGTTGAAGACAATTCTTGTATTTGAGTGATCCTGTTTACTACAAATGTGGCGTAACGATAAAGTTCTGATTTTATTCGAAGAAGCGTGATCTCAGAATCCGACCACAAATAGATGATATCAAAATTTATTTTAAGGAGTGACAACAATTTATGACTAATTTGAGACAGCAGCAACGCAGCACAGAGTTCCAGTCTCGGAATTGTCTGTTTCTTCAATGGAGCGACGCGAGATTTGGAACAAACCAAATTAACCCGATGATTTCTATATTGATCAGTTGTGCGGATATAGAATACACACCCATATCCAACCTCACTTGCATCACCAAACCCGTGCAAGTCAATGCTGGTATATGATGCCTCGAGGGAAAGAAATTCGATTCAGACGTACTAATTGTCCTTTAAAATTATCCCACCTTTTGACAAACGATTCAGGAAGCAGGTCGTCCTATTTCAGCTCTGGTGAGGTCCATAATTCCTGCATGAATAATTTTGCTGTTAAAATTAGTGGAGCGCATAAGCCTAGAGGATCGAATAACTGACATATTTCCGATAGGATTTTCCTTTTTGTGTTGCTAGTTTTATGAGAATTGAATTTTTCAAATTACATTTCTAGATTATGTGTTGCAGTATTACACAAGAGTCCTAATATTAAAGAAAACTGGTTAGCTGAATCGTCATCTACTAGCTCTGGAACGTTTGAAGAGAATTTCTGAGATCGAAGCCACCTAATTTCAATAAGGTTATCAATTCTTGTTTTAATGTTAATGCTTCTTGAAGGCTATTTGCGCCAGTTAAAACGTCATCGACGTAGAAATCATCTTTCAAGACCTTGCTTCAGGGAACGATGTTTCGTCAATAGCCAACTGATTCAAGGTTCTGGTTGCCAAATATGGAGCACTGCTGGTTTCATAATTTACCGTACGAAGTCTATAACACTTCAATGGTTCAGACTGAGAATCGCGCCACCAAATGCGTTGAAGATCTTGCTGGTTTTCATGAATGAAAATCTGACGATACATTTTGGCTATGTCAGCCGAAAATGCAAATTGGTATTTTCTGAATCGAAGAACTAACGAAAATAAATCTGTTTGTACCACAGGGCCAACCAACATACAATCGTTTAATGAGATTTATGATGATGATTTACACGATGCATTGAATAAAACGCGCAATTTGGTGGTCGTGCTTGTAGATTTTGTAACGAAGTGATGAGGAAGATAGTAGGATTTATTAAACTGACTATCGATGGTGCTCGGAGTTTTAATAAGTTCCATATGATTTAGTTGAATGTATTCGTTCATGAAGTCCTTATATTGTTGGTATATCGCGGGATTTTTACCAAGTTGCTTCTCAACGTTAAAAAATTGACGGCGCGCATTTCCACTGGACGAACCAAGTTCTGCTATTTTATTATTGACTGGAATGGCAACAGAATATCTTCCAGAGCTTAACTTTTTAATTCCTTAGAAAATGTTCTTCACACAATTTTTCGTCGAGTGAATAGTTATTCTTGGTCGTAATATTTTCCAATTCCCAAAACTTTTTGATATGTGATTCGAGTAATTCAAAAGAGCACAATGACCTTTGATATTGAATTGAAGAATCCGAAGATTTCTCTGTTTTGGTTTTTCCGGTAAGGACGTAGCCGAATACATTGTCATAGAACAACGGTAAATCCTCAGTTAGCTTGATTGATTTTCCTGAGAACAGTTCATGATAGACTTCTGCTCCGATAAGAATATCGATGCGATCCGGAATATTGAAGTGGGGATCTGCTAGTTTTATATACGACGGTACTGATTTAGTTTCGAATTTTATTGGTAGCAATGGCAAGTCACCAGTGATTTTTGGTAGTACGTAACATTTTAAATTTATATTGTGTTCTGAAATTCGAGATCCTACTGACACATACACCTTGTGATTGAGGGACGTAATTTTACTTCCCATCCCAGCCACTTGTTTCGATGTTGGGTGCATTTTTAAATTTAGTAGACGGCAGGTTGCATTTGTGATAAAGTTTAGATGAGAACCACTATCGAGTAAAACCCTTGCACAAATGTAATTACCACTGCTTGTAAATGCTTTTACTACTGCTGTCCCCAGCATTATTTGTCCATTCGATAATAGTTGTCTTAAATTATCTTCATTAATTGAAATATTTGGAATTTACCCAACATGACTCCATAGCCCATTACTTGTAGCAGGACTATTGACATCTGATATATTTGGTTGCTCCAATTGGGTTTTGGATATTGCTATATGTTTGACGACGTTAACAGAACAGGGTGCACTCACCGATTTTGCTGTTACTGAGGTTGACGATCGTAATTAAAATGCAACAAGCGATGATGCTTTAATGAGCACTGATTACAGCCTGAGTCGTTGCAATTGCGAACGCTGTGCGATAAGGACAAACAGTTTGTGCACAGTCCCTGTTGTTTAATGAAGTGAAATCTCATTTTTGGAGTGAGTTTTGGATCACAAAAGTATCGATGGAGTGAGTACCACGACAATAGGAACAGGACTGAATGCTATACAATAATGTTGAGAAGTTTTTCTTGGTTCTAAAGGTATTTAAGTCCGGTTTCGCCTTTATAGTTGTCGAAGATAAAGGTGTGAGAACTCTAAGCACTCGTATACGACTTAATGAAATTTTCAAAAGTAAGCAGAGTTTTGTCATTGGAACCCTTGATTACTTCTGTACAACTAGCATTATCTAATTTTTTTCCGATAGATGGTGAATCAAAATTAGATTCCAACTTTCGACGTTCACTTTCAGAGCCTTTAACGAATTATAATTTTTTACAGCGTAGTCTACGAATATTTCCAATGACTCCGCAGAATGTGGAACAGGATATTTTATGTCATATAACTGTTTAAGATAAATTTTTTGAATTGCTACTTCATTATTATATTTGTCGTAGATAGCAGTCCAGGCCTGTTTATAGTTAGCAGCTGCCACTGGAATCCCTTCAATTAATGAGTATGCCTTACCACCACTTACATGCGACACGAGATAATGAAATTTAATTGAATCATCAATATTTCTTTTGTGAACTGATTCTTCAAAACCATCACGAAACCTTAACCAATCAGATTCCTTACCGCTAAATGATGGTAACTTAATTTCGGGCATTCGCATTTCCAATGAAGTAGATGAGTTTGTCAAATCTACTACGGAATTATTTTGTAATGAGATATTGTTTAGTTCGGGTTTTTTTATGTCATGCAATTGATTCAGAATACTACTTTCGAAGTTGCCATAGTCATCTTCAAATATTTCTCTATCGTTTCCCGCTGTCACTTCGAGCAATTTGATTTTGGATTTAATTTCATCGTATTTATTATAAATTCCACGTAGCCGATGTAAGACGGGCTCACATGAACCAATGGTCATTGTGTCTACATTACCGTATTTGTTTTTGAAATTTGTTAATTGACCTTTAAAAGAACTTCTCTGCTTTTTAAATAGTTCTAATTGGTCGAGTTCGTCTTGTGTGAGAGGCATAGTGTACGATTAAAATTTAACCCGTTAAGTGTTACAATCGCGTATAATAAACGAGGGAATATTTATAAAAACCCAAGCAAACCTAACTAAATTATCACCTCAATATAATTTGCAAAGCTGATAATTCGTAACCAATTTGTCAAAATTAATTAAGTTTAGATAGAATTTAAAATTTAAGAGAATGTTAGGACTTGAAATTAATTAAGATTACTAATAATAACTATACTTAATTAATACTAATTTAAACTTACAATGTTCCAATGTTGTATTAATGAACGGGATGAAATTATAGATGATACCGCTCACCACGCGATAACCTTCAAATCGATCTTGCAGTAACAGCTGGTTTGATGTTGGTGTGATACTAGTCTTTGGATGATAAATTAGCGAACTTGCAGCTCCATGAATCCATCCACCAATTCGTTTGAAGATGCTCTTTATACCTCTTTGTATACGCTTGAAGTAATATTTATCGATGTAATATATTTTTTATTCACTTGAAATGTGAATTTGATGACCGTCTTCAGGTTTATACGGTTGATCAGTCAACTCACAGGTATTCGAAGAATATATGTGCGAGGAAATGCGGGATAATATCTCCGTTGATATGTAACGGTGTAATTTACACAATTGTTTGTGACGCGTGATACGTAACATTCACGAAGATTCTCGAAATTGATGAGTAACCGCACTTTGGTATTACGAGAAACGGGCCTATCAAACTGGATAGTTGAACGTTAATTTCGATCCCGTTATTAACTCTTGAAGCGATTGTGGTGTTACAATCCAATAATCCGGATTAAATATCCAGCTGGAAGGACCAAATAAATGTCAGCCGTCCTTTTTAGTTTTGATGACGCACTAACTTTCACTTACGAAATAAAAGTATTTCGTATATTCGAAGTTTTATTTATTTTATTTTATTTATAATCTTACTTAATATATTGAAGAACTTTATTCTTGGTCTTATATTTACAAAAAGCAATTATTTAAATTTTTGTTACAATTTTTTATTTTTAAGCTTCTTTGTAAAACTACAAAATTGAATTAACCAAAACCAAAAACTTTCTCGAACCTAATCAAAATGTTCGATGTTTTAGGAAATCTAGTACAAAAACTCAAACATAGATGTCGCGTCGTGTACAACTTTCGATATTATTATGCACTGAATTTAAAATAATATACGGGAATCCATCTACCATTTTCCGACATTTTGTTTTGACGTTTGACAAGTTTTTTGAAAACTTGAAAAAAACCCTAAACACAAACTGAAAACTAAAACTATTTTTTGTTATTTACATTGGCTTCTATGAAAATTTTACAACCAACTGGTTTATGCCCAACCATTTAGGTCCTAGTCAATTTTAATTAATTTATATCATGAATTTCAATGCACGGTGTGAAAACGCCACCGCTTTATAATCAGTAGAACTAATTATGTGTGACTATGTCTTCCATGATTGGTATCAGGAATTGGAACTACATATATTAGTGTATAGTCACAGAATAGACAGAAGTGTCATAACGCTGTTTTTGTATGGAAAAATATCGACGCATTTTTTTGACCTTGGTTCGCGATAAGCTATGAAAAATTCATTATTTCTGCAAGTTTTAAATTAAAAAAAAAAAATGTAACTCATAACAGTATGTACAAAAATTTAGACAATCAACCTTGACAGAAAAATTAAGCCAGACCGACATTCGGCCTTATTGTAAGTATCTACACGCGATAAAAATTAATTCTTAATTTAATTTAGTTATAAATTATCTATAAATGTAGATAACGACGTAAACAATCAACATTTAATAGAGAAAACAAAAATGTATCACATGCAGTGAATTGTTTACCATTCCAACGGATTATATTAACCGAAAAAGCTGGACTAATTCTAACTACGGTAGAGAAAAATTGTGCCAACAGAAAATATGCTATGGTGACATTAAACTTTGAATTGGACCAATATTTTGGAATTGGAGTATATTCACAACCGCCGATACAATTCTAGATCGAATCATTCCGTATGTTTGGCTACCATGTTAAAATAATCAAAACTGGATACAGCAAAGGCATCATCATTGTTTATGTTGATTGCTGAAATACAAAGAAAGTTAATATTCGGTTAGGTTGTGGAATGAATATATTTTGTTAGAATCGTATCTTTTAAATTCAAATGTTGCCTACTTGTCAAAAATAGTTATCTTTATTGTTGTTGAATTTATTACCTAAAAGTAAGAAAAATTTATATAAAATCGTAATTATGTAAAATGAATTAAATTTATTCTTATCTTGTAATGTTTACATAAAAATATTGACAGATGATGAGTTGAATTCTTGTATCTCAATGAATTAAACTAGCTACCCAACAAACAATGTTGAATTAAGAGGCATATCCTCCATCCGGTCGCAAATTAATTATATGCGATCAGAAATATGGTTACTAGATTTATTTTGCCATGCCAATTGATACATTTTATTTCGATTTAAATTTATTTTGCGATTGTAGAGTAGAAATGTACGAAAAGACTGCTACGCATTTTCTGAGGTCGCTGTATTTTTATGTATTTCTACCAATTTCTACCAAAGAAGTTAAAACTACAGAATGAGTGTAAGCAACTGTCAAGTGTCACAAATTCGGAGGGTAAAAGAGACAGCATCTAAATCAACGGGATTACAGCAACAAAAAAATCTATAAGAAACCCACGCCAACAACCAAAATTGTTTTCTTAATTTTTTTCTGATTTATAACTTAAATTAAGGATAAATTTACCACAAATCACTAGCTTCTTTTTACATTTTATTTTATATAAACACTTGGTAAACTTACTGATGGTAAGATATTCTTTCTTGTATTTTTTAGGCGTATTTTGGCATTTTTTCACGATACACTTCATTTTACACAAAAGTTTGTAATTTTTGTATATAAACAAATAACTATTTGATAAAGTTTTTATTGTTTTGACGTATTTTAATTAATAATTTTAAAAATTTATAATTTATAATTTTACTGCGCAAAATAAAAACGTCACTTCATACAACAACAAAAACTGGTTTGACGGGTTCTTATAGCGAGATATGAGTAAGCCATATGGATTTTTTATATAACCATACCACTCTGGCTTGTGACAGATGAAATAGCAAATTTTATATGGGTAAAATATTGCCACCCGTTCTGCAGTATTTTAATTTCTTTGGTTTCTACTTAAAAATCGCAAAAAAAGATTAAATTTAAAAAAGATGTGAGAATTGGGATGGCAAAATAAATCAAGTAACCATATTTCTGATACTGGCGACCGGATAGAGGATATACCCCTAAATGATTGCAACTAATTCGGTGTCGACCTCATCAAAGACAGCGTGGGTTAAATTTTATCTTCGAGCGTACTCCAATACCGTACATTGAAAGTGCCACAACAAACATTAAATGTTCACTTAGCACAACATTAATTTTATTTTTGTTGTCTAGTTATTGTTATCCAAAGACAAAATACCATGCGTACGAGTATGTGCACTCGACACATTAACAACATTTGCAAAAATAGCACACGCTAAAAGTATTGGGATGCTGTCTGAAATTGCCGTATGGTTTAAAAAAAAACGCAAATCCACCCGATATGCCACCGCAACGGTACGAACACGAATTAAGCACATTGCATAAGATGCTGCATCGAACGATTTCTAGTTTACTAGCCGATCAACAATCGATTGTCAAGCAAACGCTTATGGAATCGGATATTACTAAACTGTGAGCATTTTTGGGACGGCAAAAGAATGTAAAAATTTGTGTGGCTCATTGTTTTATTGCATCGTAGTTGTAACCTCGTACGTCGGGTACGGGGACTCGTAACTTGTGGCAAATTCTTGGGTTTCATCCATAACCATATATTCACCATAGCTTGAGCGTAAATCCCTAAATTTGACGTTTGTAGTTGCCCACGCGAAGCTAATCATCGGCTGCTCCAACTACAATAACGAGACTCAATCTATTTTTTATTAACGCGTCGAATTTTTTCCGATAATAAATTGTATTGGTGTTACAATATCCAACATGTTATCATCGGGAGCACCACGAACGCCCTGTTGTAACCAAATTCCAAACACACGATAAAATTAACGTTTTCAACGAGTGATATTTGTAGTGAGGTGCAGCATTTTGTCCAGCTAATATGATTCAGCGATTTTGTCAAAATTGATTAATTGAAATCAATAAATTGTATGCATAACAACTTATAATTATATAAACATATATTATTCATCAATCTTAATATTACGAATAGATGCATATACAATTAAAGCGCACAAAAATATATTTAAAACAATTTTTTCTGATAACTCACCTGATTCGAGTAAAAACCACTTTACAATAACAACAAATGTCAATTTATTTTGTTGACAATTAGCAAATAATTCTAGCAGTGTGATTTTTCAATAATGCTTAGTGGCTAAATTTTCTTAAATCAATTACAGTTCGTAAAGAAATAAGGTAGTGAAATAAATTTATTGGTCTACGTAATGGCGGTTCTGGATATATCTATTCTGTGGAATAGTTCCACACGAACGAAAGTGGTAAGATAATTATTACATTTTTCTGAATTACTCGGCTGCGTATATTTATGCTTTGATACACGTGATGGATGCCTTGAATATTAAGCCCAGGTAGAGTAATGGTTACAGGCACGTGTTGTCGAATAAATTAAAACAGTTCTTCTAGCTGACTGGTGTGAGTATGAAAGGATGTAAGATTTCTTGATAGGCATGAGAGAGCATGTCAAGTAAGCTTCGTTACGTATCTTGGATGCACTTTAGTATTAGAATCATTTCAAAAATGTTTATTAGCGCTGATCGTACTCTGTTTGTGTGTGTCCTCGTTGCCATATAGAAGTTCTGTATTTTAAACTGGGCAGCTTCATACTGTCTCGGATCTGAGGTGTTGTTGCCAGTTGAACTCTCGTCAAGGGACTTGATTTGGAATGGTGGCAATGTTTCTTTGAATTCGTCTTCGATCAAGTAGCTTACATAGTTTTATAATTGGCCTTTTATATTGTTTGGTCTTGGCATTTCACTATATGGTGGTGTAGTGAAATTTGAAATTAATTTTCAAATCCCGCTATCAGGATTGAGTGTGCAGGGTTTCGACCTGGTATACGCATACCAAAAATAATTTATCGCTCATATTAAAATAATCAAAGAGAACCAAAGCTTAAAAAATCGAAAGAAGTAGATACCAAAATTGAACCTCGGTGGAGGCGAACGACCACCAAAAAAACACTTCAGGGAAAAAAATACCCAAGATCAAAAAAATAAAAAAAAATGAAATCTGAAATCTTTAACTCATTTGAAAACTGAACTAACCGCCGCGATAGTATAATAAATAAAAATAAACCCATGAAACAATATCGGTACATCAGAAACTTACGCGAGCAAAAAGATCAATATAAGCTGGTATATTGTTTTTAGAACATTAATGAAATTTAAGATCACTTGGAAAAAAAAATAGAAGTACAGTAACGACTAATAATATGATAATGATAAAGAAAAACAAAATCGACCTTAATTTCCGCTAGCGTGATGTAAGTATCCCTCGTAATAGCAGCCCCTTGGATGACCTCGTTCCTCCACGGTAAATTTAGCTGGTGAGTTGGGCCTTGGTATATCGTCCCAACAACTACCATACATCTATAACGGCTGCTTAGTCACTATTTTCTAATTTCCTCGGGATACACGAAAAAAAAACAATTCAAGTCTCAGACACGTACCTGTTGATTGGTACGGAGTTCCGTACCAACCCTCCTCTAGTCCCTCGGCCTCTATTCCAACATTCGTAGAGCAGTTCAGTCCAAAAAATCCTTTAATATCATGGTGGTCGTGACTGATATTCCCTGCCATCCTCTCACCAACCACCCGCAAAATAGGCCGGACTGTTCAGTTTTATCGAATTACTGGATATATTTATTTCTACCGTTTATTTTCTTAACACCAAAAAAAATAACTAGCACCTTGTAGTCGCCACACCTTGGAGTACTGTATTTTCAAACCAATTGCATTTCATTTAAAACATTAATAAAAACTAAAAATTAGAATGTTTATTCCGATGCTGAAAAATCCTCTTCATATGGACATGAATCACTTTCATTTTAATCAGTCACTGCTTTGAAAGGACCTCCCTTAAAAAATTGGTGCAACGTTAGCTGTTTTGCCTATTTCTTTGCTTCAATATGCATATCATTGTAGCAATTAATGGTTCTATCAATGACTCGTGAAACTTTAGTGATTCTTTCTTCATCGGGGTCATTTTGACGTAAGATGTTTATTCCTTGTTCGAAACAAAAAACCGCTTTTGGTAAAACCTTTAACGTTAACTTTTGGGAAACATCTGATTTTACCTCTTCATTTAATGGTGGAACGTTTTCTAATTAAAGCAGTTCTTCGTTGGAAACAGGTTCGCGATCTGCTTAAAGCAAATCTATCACATCAACCTTTTTTAATTCCTCAAAATCAAGCTCAGATTCTAGGTTTAACATGTTTTTCGAATTGCCAGAAGAGACTCAGATTCATCATCGTTTGTTGTTGTGCATGCTGGCCATATTTGTTTCCAAACGCCGTTCATTGTGGTTGATTTTAATTCTTTCCATGAATCGCCCATATTTTCGACCGCATCTTTGATATTATACTTTTTCCAAAATTCCGTGAGCGAAGATTAATCAGTTAATCAGTTTCCGAAAAGTTCTGCTCAAATAATATGCTTTAAACATAGCTACCCTTGGTCCATTGGCTGAATTAGGACTGTAGTGTTTTTAGGTTGAAATTCAATTTCCACATCTGTAGATAATTCAGCTAAACTAACCGGATGTCCTGAAGCATTTACTAAAAGAAACAGAACCTCGTTGCTTAAATTTTTGCTTTGGAAATATTTTTTCACTTCAGGGCAAAAGTGATTTTTAAACCAGTCTTCAAAGAGAATCTTGGTCCTCCCAGCTTTTTCGCTGAATCTCCAAATGACTGGGAATTGATTATTGTGCAACCCTTTAAAGGGTCTTAGTTTTCTGACATATAGATCAAAAGCGGTTTAAGCTTAAAATCACCTGCAGCATTACCGTCAAGAAGCAAAGTTAATCTTTCTTTAGACATTTTATATCCCGACGCAGTTCTTTCAGGCATACGCTTCCAGTAGAGCCCGGTTTCATCAACATTAAACACTTGTTCTTGGAAATTATGTCGATTTTTAAATTTTTGAAACCAACCTCGGCTTGCTAGAAAATGTACATCTTTCAAAGAATCACCTGTATCATCACTTTGATAATCATTAGTCTAAAATGAATAGTCATTAGGCTAATTGGGATTCTCCGTCGGTTAATATCTTCAATCCAAATGCCTACTAACTTCTCCATTTTTTCCATTACACTGCTCCTTTGACGAGTTAATTTTGAAACACTTAACGCTGCGGCTGATTGTAAATGTTCCTTTATTTTCTTCTTACTATTACAAATAGTTTGAACGGTAAATTTTGCAAGTCCCAATGCCCTACAAATTTCAACAGTTTTTTCACCAGCTTCAATTGTACGCGAAACATCTAGTTTAGTCTCTAACGTAACTGATTTTCGACTTCTCTTTACATTCAAGATACTGTCTAAAATCGGCAAAGATCGTTTCCACATTTTGTGGAAAAAAAACACGATATATAAATAGACGATTAAACAAACACGTCCTGTTTACACATTTTTAATTACAAACTAATAAAAACACAAACATAATCCGTGCTCTATTTTTTTTTTGTTTTTGCTTTTCTACTTTGCAACAAACAAAAGCAAAACCGGAAAAAAGTAAATGCATTAATGCGGGGGTTCCCCGTTATATAGTATAATGAAACTGTACCATGATTCTAAGAGACCGTTATAGCGAAAAGCCGTATAAAGAGCGGCCGTATAGCGAGGAATGAGTTATAGGTACCATAGATTTTTTTTTATTTATTTCACAAACTAATTTACAATGATTATCAAGAAAATTCGATGTTGTTCCGGGTTTTCTTATTTTTTTATTTAATTTTCGCTGTCACTTTCACGATCGCATATCTTATTTCGTAATTTTTTTTTATAAAATACAACACAAACAAAATTGTTTTTCGTTGTCACCTTCGCGTCCGATTTTGTTCTAGTTTTTTCTGTCTTTTTTTCCTTCATCGGTTTCATCCCCTATCTCTCGGTGTTCGAACTACCCAACGACAGCAAAAAAAATATATTGATTGACTCGGTAGGTAGGGTTGCACAAGACCTCACTCCCAATAAACGGAAATTACTGACGTATTATTATCATTATTATTCAAAGTGACGCCGTGCCGTTAAAGGACGGCGTTACAGTGGCTCAAACCAAATCATCTTCTCCAGCATGAATTGCAATTACCCGTCTCTAAATGAACTGTGTGGCAGATATCTAATAATCTTTTAATAATATTAAATCGTTTATCATCAAGTTTGGAAGGGTCTTTACCCATTTGGTTCGCTGCTGCAGTTTGAGAATGTGTTCGGTTGTTCTAATTGCTCAGTCATATGCCATCCTGTTTTTAGTCCCACGATTTCATTGTCCGCACAGGGTGACACTAACATGTGTGATAATTGGCGGTATCTGTTTGAATGTGTGATAATGGCTAAGATGTGTGATGTTATTTTTAATACAGCATTTGCTTCGATAAAGTAAGATTGGAGTAAATATTGGTACACAATCCTCGCCTGAGACCGAAAGCAGCAATGGAAGTTCCCTTTGTAAGACAGGTTCCTATTTCGATATGGATTGCCTTAGTTACCACAGATACGAATAGAGCTGTGTATCCTTTGTAGGCCATGTGCCCCTTTCATTTGGATGTTCTCAATTGGATGGAGCCGGTATAGTTCATTCCCCTTGTTTTCAAATACTCTCCCTGGTTGTATTCTGGCACCTGTTAATGTTCCCATTTATTGTTCGATCCTCGTGTTTTCAGTAATTCGACCACATACCGCCGCAGCATACGCTGATTTAGATGTTATCAGAAAATGCATACAGCTCAATCGGTGATTATTTTATTGTTCCAATCCACCGAGGAATTATTAGCTGATAAATTATAGATATTTCTTCCTTGTATTTCATCCATTTAGCATTAAATGTAACTGATACCCAATCATCCCATCCTATTTCAATTGTCCATGCCTGATAAGTTCGATCGTGATGGTTATTGGTGACATTCTATAGGGTCGAATAATTTCAATTAATCCGACATCAATGATCGCTTAGTTGGTAAATACAAACTCATTAAAGCTGATAGAAAACCTTCTGGTGTTTTATCAACTTTAATTAGTATTTTGTGATTGTCGGATAACATTTGGTCTACTGTAGTCTTAAATAATTTCACCAATTCATTATGTTGATGGAATAAATTTTGTAATGACTGTACAGTGTCATGGCGTATTCCCAAAGTATTTGCATATCTAGTGTTGGCTTCATTAGCAGACTGACCAAGAAAATATATCTGTAGAAATTTTTTGTTGATCAGAACTGTGACAAATTTGTCCTTGCACTTTGAATGTTGACATGAAATGATCAGTAATTATATTATCTGCACCGAATGAAGTCGCATTTATGGAAGCAAGTGGAGTTCGAAAATACAGAATATTGATAAGAAAATGTTTTGATTTTGGCGTCGTTCCAGCTACCAATGTTAATTATGATTCTGGTGGTTGAATAAATTCGGGAAAATTTTACTTTACCATTTAAGCAATACAATCCTGGTGCTTCATTTTTGTATTTCAATGCTTTGCACTGGGCATACACTTGATCCATATTAATTGTCTAATTCTAACACGGTTTCCTTCATTTCTTATCTCGCGATGTATTAACAGTGATATTTGTTTTCTAGCTAATTCGTTTCTTGCAGCGCGTTCCCCTTGTGTTTGTTGTGATTTTAATGCACGTATGCTCTGTGTGTGTCTACCTGTTTTTTAAGTTACTTTTCTATTTTCTGTTGAGTTCAGCATTCTTTATTTGGGAGGAGCTATTAACCCTTAAATGCATGACCCCTGTGATGATAATAATAAAAATATTTTTTCTTATATTTTGTGATGCAGATTAAGAATCCAAACTTTTTTTCAATTAGGCATTTCCAGATTTTCAGAAAATCTGTAAAAATTGGTTGTCCGTTTAAACGGACATCATGCACTTAAGTATTGTATACATAACTTGTATTACGTCGCCTGAAAAGTTCCCGGCCTGGCACATAGATGGTGCCATAAATTTAAAACTCATATTATTTTTAAATTTTATCAACCTTGCTTCAAATGATACCTGTTAAAATTTCATAACATTTCGAGCATAAGGTTTACAAGTTGCAGTTGTTTTTGTGATGCTACTTTTGTTAATTTCAAAACAATGGAAAAAAGAGTCGTGTGTTGATTAAACACTGTTTTTTGGTGGGAAAAAATAACGTTCAAGCAAAGCAGTGGCTTGACTTGTGTTATCCAGACTCTGCACCAGGAAAATCAACATTGAATATGATGCTCTACGCCATTAGGTTTTGAGACTTATTAGTCGTTGCAGCTACTTGTTCTCGCCGTAAATTTGACATTTGAAATATCAAAACAAATAAATCAGTTACGCGTAGTAGTCGAAAATTCAAAATAATTAGAACGTTATATGTATATGTGCACAAATATTCATAGTTAGAATACATTTTGTATTTGCATTTAAAATTTAATAAAATTACATAATAATTATAATATTGTTTTCCTGTATAGAAATCATGTACTTCTTTTTGGCAAAAAAATAAACAAAAAAAAAAAAAAAAAAAACGTGGTCGTACAACCACCGATGATGCACCACACTCTGGACGCCCAAATGAGGCTGTGACTCCAGAAATCATAAAAAAATCCACGAAATTGTTTTGATTGTAAAGTGAAGTTGCGTGAGATAGCTGACATTGTAAAGAAATATAGGAATGTGTTGGTCATATTTTGCACGAACATTTGTCCATGAGAACGCTGTGTTCGAATTTTGTACCGCATTTGCTCACAATGGACCAAAAGCCACAACACATTATTGTACATTGATTTCCGTATTCACCGTATTCGCCACATTTAGCCCCCAGCGACTATTTCTTGTTTGGAGACCGCAAAAAAACCTCTGGGGAAAGTGATTTACTTCCAATGAAGAAGTGAATGCTGAAACTGAAGCTTATTTAGAAGATAAAGATAAATCGTTCATCAAAAAAGGTATCGAAATGTTAGAGAGGCGTTGGACTGATTGTATCGCTCTAGAAGGAATTTATGTTGATGAATAAAATGTATTTTTCCCAAAAAAATATGTTTTCTTTGTTAGACCGTGAA
Source organism: Nephrotoma appendiculata (assembly GCA_947310385.1). Lineage (NCBI taxonomy): Eukaryota > Metazoa > Arthropoda > Insecta > Diptera > Tipulidae > Nephrotoma > Nephrotoma appendiculata. The sequence continues at coordinate 146,402,929 of OX371223.1, forward strand.
ATTTTAGACGATGTGCTACATATGTATGGACTGCATATTGACCGTTTAAAATGACAATCGTTTTCCGTTATCAAACGAACAATTGTGCAAGTAGATTTTTTCAAAATAGCTTTACATTAATTATTTAGCATACTTTTATTTATGTACTTGATTTTTCTTTACCACTTATTTGTACTGACTAATGTTTTATTGCATATAAAAAAACGCACTTTTTAATTTTAACTGCGCAAGCGAAATGATTTGTTTTCCGATCGAGAACTAACTGGCCCTTTACTCAAATAATTGCAACCGACTGTCTAGATATAGATTGCACTTGTACTTAAACATACACAGACCTGCGTTTAAGGATTAATACCTTGTTATAAGTTTGCCCTGTCAATTCCGGTTCGTCCAATGGATTGTGAAAATCGTTATAAATTAGACGGTTACAACACCAATTCTCTCTTAACCCCTAAATAATTTTCAAATATTTACGGAATACTTACACCACTATTAATATTCCCGAAATACTCCGCATAGTTTTACCACTCCTGTCTAACTAAACCACAAAAATAAATAATTTTGACAATCATTTATTAATCCACTTAGTACACCATTTACAATTATTAATTAACCATTATTTTCGCTATACACCACTTATTATATTTCCGCGACTCACTTTCGCTATTAATCTTTCGCGTACCGAATCTTCTATAAATGAGTCACCCAGACCCAAATGACTAACTAAAAGTGACTCATTGTATTTCCAAAATCTTTTAACGTACCTTTTGGTGTTAACTACCACCATAACTTTAGCTAGAACTCACGCTCCTCTCAATTGTAGTGTCCTTAATGATAGTAACATCTAGATATTTCTAGGCACAGTTTGAAGTGACACAATGTAGGTCGTTACGAAATTTTGGGCTGTTCTGGGTGATAGCCATGAAACACTGAATTCTTTAAATTAAAAAAATCAGTCGTCTTATCAGACTACAGTGACCAAACTACAAAGATATTGAAAATATTTTGAACTTACATTCAAAGTAAAAAAGAATTATATGTTTTATTAGTTAGAAAGCAAACTTCTAACGTCTTGGCAACCTCACCTCGATGTAAAAATAATACCTGGCTGGCTACCAACCAAAATAACCCAAATTTTCATATTGGAATTGTATGTATGTGTTAAATACAACAAACTTCGAGGTTACGAAGGAGTTAACAATTGCGTAGTGAAACATAATAATACGTTAAGGCATTGTGATTATACTTTTTATGTAAGTTTAAAGTATTTTTAATATTTTTGCAGTTTGGTCACTGAAACTTCCAATTTCTTGGTAACCTCACGGAGTTCATGGATGATTCATTCCATTGTTATTGGAATTTCAAGTTCCTAATAGTATATCCTTTTAAAGCTAATCGCAAATATAGGCTCACCAGCCTCTCACATAGAAAACAAACACCGACAAGAAGCCGCCCAATATGAGGTAGACGATTCCGGGTTTGGGTGTACTTATAGCGGTAAACGCTAGCATTGTTTGACATAACTTAAGCTTCACAGAGTTTAATGTAACCTTGACATCATATTCTTCCGTATATTCGTTCATACTTTTGTTACGTTAAGCACTGATCTGGTCACCTGCACAAACAACCATCATCTGTAAAATGTGTAATAATTTTATACAAGTATCGTATTACTATACAGTTTCAAAATGTCCTTAAGTCCATGCCGCAAAAATCAGGTACCGCATTAATTTACTCAAAATTTGCTACCCGCAAAAGCAAAAATATTTTTTTCATAAATCTCAAGTTTTTTTGTACATCAAAAAATTAAAACTTTCTAAAAATCTCCACAAATTTTTCATTGTAATTCGAACAATTATTTTTTTGGCACGTTCGACAAACAAACGAGAATTATGCATAAATATATATTTTTTTTTTAAATTTTATTGTTGTACACCAGAGTTCTCCACGTACCTAGTATTATTATTCTAAATTACTAAATTGTTGTTAAGGAAAGTTTTTAACAGTTTGGATAATGACAAGGAAACAGGAAAGCAATCAAAGACAAAAATAGACTTTTTTGTATACTATGTCGATGTTGTTGTCGTTGTGCGACATTCAATTATTTTTCTTTTCTTTTAGAGGAAAATTTAAATGGGAAATAATGAAAAAATTAATTGTTCCTTATTCTGATGCGAGCGATACTTTGCTGTGATTCTATTGAAAATTTATTACTTATTTATTAAAACAGAATTTATCAGAATTCAATTACTATTGAATCCGATTGTTTGGAAATGTGAAATCAGGGATTCGAACCGGAGCGGATTATTAACCAAAAATATTGTTACGGTGACACCTAGATTAGAATAGAATAAGTTAATTTCATTAATTGCTCAATTGCATTTATGATTTATACTCAACATTTAGGCGTCATTTCTATACTAACAAATTTGCTCAATTCTTGATGCGCATTTAGGATTATTCTAGAAACAAATATTTTGGTATATAAAGGTGTACGTTGACGTGGAATGCTGACTCTTATTTTAAACGTGATACAGTGAAGGTTAAATAGAAAGATTATTAAACTGATTATTAAAGCGATTATTAAAGTGATAATTAAATAGTGTGTTATAATTGTAATAATTAATTGTTAATTTTGTGTTGTATAATAAATTGTGTTGTGTAAATAAATTGTGTGAGTTCAAATTTGAAGCAGTTGTATTTATTCACAATCCAGTGATTCGAACCTTGAGTGACAAGGCAAAATCGTAACAATATTATATCGGACAGACACACAAAGTAACAGGTCTGTTCCATGTTTAGTGCTTATACTATAATTCACGTGCAATATAATAACGAGTACGCTCTGAATAACGGTTTGTGAAGGATACACTTTCATTAGATCACATATTGAAATTTAGGAAAAAGAAGTTTAATCACATTATTGGTATCATAAGTATCGCATGTTTCAAAGGCATCAATCCAACCAAACGGCGGACGTGCAAGGTTTTAATCCCGATAGGGGCAGGATGCAAAAATGATTTTGAATGAGTCGAAAACAGTTCTTTTCTAAAAATCTCATGAGAAAAATCAATCAATCATGTTTGATTTAAATTTTTATAAATCAGGAATCAGTTTTTCCCTAGGTAGGATTTTTCCCAATTGGGTACGACACTAAGTTTATACCTGCCAGAAAAAATAATTTTGATAAAAATGCTATGGAAGTATTTTTCCTAATTCGGAAAGCCAGAATAGTGCTACTAGGGATAAATTCGGATTCCGTGAAATTAAATATAAAAAATGACAATTTGTTCATTAGCATTCTAGTAGGTCCAACTAGGTCCAGTTAATCACAGCTCCTAGACAGTGAATGAAAAAATCTTTTCCTTTTTACCTAACTCATTGATTGGTCTTTAATAATTGATATAAAGATCAAGCGAGTTATGTGATATTCATTTGTAATGTTCATTCTTTTGTAGCGTTTTGTAAAGAGAGTATACTTCAATAATATGATATACCAATTGCATTTTATTTACATAAAGTCTTCGAATATCGGGAAAAGGCCTAATCAAGAAAATGCTATTGGAAAAACCAAACCGTTCACAAATGATTAAAGCCATTTATATGTATAAATGAACTACCTTCAAGTTACACCATCCTTCTAAAGTTGCCCACTTATAACTAACGTGTTGAGCGCTAGAGATCACGGAGACAAACATTTCAAATATTATATGGAATTAAAAGCGTCCATGTATAAATCGTACAAAGCATTTATTTGGATTGATTGGAACTATACTGTGCAGTGTGCTCTGAGGAATATATATAATATTTATAATATATATTTTACAAATGTAGAATATTGTACTAATACTAAAAATTAGTAATGCTAATAAATATATACAAGGCAAATAAAAGGTACCTAATAATAAATAAACATGCCATATAATTAAATGGGAACTTATCGTTTTTAGAGTTTGATTTGATTATAGATAAAAAGCTCGTATATTTCAGTTAAAACATATATAAAATACAAAATGTATTTCTAAAACTATAAGTATTGTGATCACAAGTTCTCTCTATTATTATTAGATTAATGAAGTATCAAATCACAAAAACAGTAATTGAAATAAGGTCTAAACAAAGTGATCTAGCCCGATTAACGTAGCAAACCAACAGTTAAATATTAATATAATTACCTACTTGGAATTACTCAAAGTAGCTTTCGAATTTCTAAAGAAAGTCGTATAAATTTTCAAAGTTCGCATGAATGCTGTCAATCGCAGTTTTGGTGTTAAAAACCATTCACCCACGGATTAGCGCATCTGAAATTATTTAGATACATTAATAATCCATGGTCGAGTGAATGGTTTTTAAATCGTAGTCATACTCGGTCATTTTATTCCCTTCACAATTTATTGAAAATCCGTCCTAGAAATCTGCAGTCTTTATTCACGTGGACCCCACAATATGCAATTAGCAACAAATTAAATGTGTGATTAGTTATCTTATAACAGATTAATAGATTTTAAATTTGTATAAAAGACCTTGTAAATAACTTGTAATCGAATCAATTCCATACTTTATAATTTTTACTCACCGAGGCCTCGATGCAACCTTAATAATGTTCTGCTTCCTGATACATAATCTTTTTTCTTAAACAATCCATTAACTTTTTCATATTCTAACATAATCTTAAAAGACAGAAAATCGTCCGAGTTCTCTTTATTGCGGAACTCGTCCAATATCTCGATTTTTGATTTTAACCCTTCCATGCATATTTTATCATATATGATACAACCATTTCATATTACAAAAAAGTGCATGTATACATAAACATTTCTTATTTGCTTCATAAAAGAATCTTCTTATACACATTTTGAAAACCTATACCAACACATCCCGCGTAATTTTATAGAATAATGTTGGTTGAGTGTCGCTTGCTGTGGTGATTAGTTTTTCGCAACCAACGTAGATTTTTGGTCGTCTTTTTCTAGGGTATTTATAAACTATTTCACATAATAAAAATATTTTATTAAATATATGTAATTATATTATGTGTTTCAACCATTTTGACATATATATGTCTATATTATAATTGTAAATATTGAAAAACATGGGTTGTATCATATTATGATACATCATGCAATTACGGCACAATTCTCGGTTGTATCAAATATGATACAACCGTATAAATTGAAGAAAAGGTGGAACTCTTCTTTAATAATAAATTTTATTCAACATTTTTGGTAGTTAAAAATGACTATAAAGTGCCACTTCCGAATCGAACCACCATCTGAAATGGATGACGATGTACCATTAGACATTCAAAATATACCTGTGATACTACTAAGTGATAAAAATGTGATTTACAAGATTCTGATATTGGCAACGCAATTGAGGTGACAAGTGAAACAAGGGAGGTCAAGGAATTAAAAAAGTTGTATAGTAATACTAACGGGTGATTTTTTAAGAGCTTGAGAACTTTTTTTTAAAAAAGAACGCATAAAATTTGCAAAATCTCATCGGTTCTTTATTTGAAACGTTAGATTGGTCCATGACATTTACTTTTTGAAGATAATTTCATTTAAATGTTGACCGCGGCTGCGTCTTAGGTGGTCCATTCGGAAAGTCCAATTTTGGGCAATTTTTTCGAGCATTTCGGCCGGAATAGCCCGAATTACATCGGAAATGTTGTCTTCCAAAACTGGAATAGTTGCTGGCTTATTTCTGTAGACTTTAGACTTGACGTAGCCCCACAAAAAATAGTCTAAAGGCGTCAAATCGCATGATCTTGGTGGCCAACTTACCCGGCCATTTCTTGAGATGAATTGTTCTCCGAAGTTTTCCTTCAAAATGGCCATAGAATCGCGAGCTGTGTGGCATGTAGCGCCATCTTGTTGAAACCACATGTCAACTAAGTTCAGTTCTTTCATTTTTGGCAACAAAAAGTTTGTTAGCATCGAACGATAGCGATCGCCATTCACCGTAACGTTGCGTCCAACAGCATCTTTGAAAAAATACGGTCCAATGATTCCACCAGCGTACAAACCACACCAAACAGTGCATTTTTCGGGATGCATGGGCAGTTCTTGAACGGCTTCTGGTTGCTCTTCACTCCAAATGCGGCAATTTTGCTTATTTACGTAGCCATTCAACCAGAAATGAGCCTCATCGCTGAACAAAATTTGTCGATAAAAAAGCGGATTTTCTGCCAACTTTTCTAGGGCCCATTCACTGAAAATTCGACGTTGTGGCAGATCGTTCGGCTTCAGTTCTTGCAGGAGCTGTATTTTATACGGTTTTACACCAAGATCTTTGCGTAAAATCTTCCATGTCGTCGAATAACACAAACCCAATTGCTGCGAACGGCGACGAATCGACATTTCACGGTCTTCAGCAACACTCTCAGAAACAGACGCAATATTCTCTTCTGTACGCACTGTACGCATTCGTGTGGTTGATTTAATGTCCAATAAAGTAAACTGAGTGCGAAACTTGGTCACAATCGCATTAATTGTTTGCTCACTTGGTCGATTATGTAGACCATAAATCGGACGTAAATCGCGAAACACTTTTCGAACCGAACACTGATTTTTGTAATATAATTCAATTATTTGCAAGCGTTGCTCGTTAGTAAGTCTATTCATTATGAAATGTCAAAGCATACTGAGCATCTTTCTCTTTGACACCTTGTCTGAAATCCCGCGTGATCTGTCAAATACTAATGCATGAAAATCCTAACCACAAAAAAATCACCCTTTATTTGGAAAGTAAAACATTTGAATGTTTCATCAGATAAATATAAATTTAACGGTGATGAATCACCATAAGAACTTCTCGAACTACAAACGCCTCTTGAAATTTTCTATTCTAATTAAAATGATGATAGCGTTAGAGAATCAAATAACTACGCAATGGAAACTAACATCAAAAATACGTTTTCAATAAACGGGAAGGATTTGGAAAAATTTCTCGGAGTGTATATTTTTACGTTCATGTACCAACTAACAAGTTTGCGCTGATACTGGTCCCATGAAGTGGAACAATATAATACGAAAAAGCAATTCGAAAGAATTCGTAAGTTTCCTCATTTCAATCGCAATGAGAACAATATGTCGCACACAATTCCAAATCACGATCGCCCGCTCACGATCAGATGCTCTCATTAAAAACTTTCAGAAGATTCCAATCGACGAAATATATCTATTGATGAACAGATGTGCTTTACTAAAGGTGGAAGTTACTTGAAACAGTACACGCAAATGAAGCCGCATAAATAGGGCTACACATTTTTCTTCTCAGTGAAAATTTACGTACAATTTAGAACAATTTTCGGGGCAAGAAAATGATAAACGTATTTTATCAGAAAAAGATTTGGGGAGCTCATCAAATTTGGTCACTACGAAATGTACCAAGAAATGTGAACCACCACGATTACTTCGATTATCATTACACGAGCTTACCATCGATTATCGAACTAAATAAAGTTGGTGTTCAATCAATTGACACAGTACGTCGTGACAGACTACCTTCAAGCAAGTTACCAACTGAACGTGCGCTAAAGAATATATACGTCACCACAAAAACGCTCCAAGAAATGGTGCATACGAATATTTACCATCTTAAGAAATATCTACGATGGTAAATTCATGGTTACTTTCTAAAAGAATCGCTGCTGATTTAGGATAGGAACATCTCGTCGACTCGAATGAATTTTAGAATTCAAGTTGCTGAAAGTTTGTGCAGAATCAAACGTAAACGAAAAAAGGGCCAACGCAAGTTACACAGCTGCAATAGACGTCGGCCAGTGTATCGCATTTTCTCAACTGGACATCTGAAAAACAGCGGTGTAAGTTACCCGGAAGTTCCAAACTCACTTTTATAATGTGTGAAAAATGCAACATACATCTTTGTTGCAACAAAGACAGAAATTGTGTTATGTCCTTTATTATTTTAATTTTTATTATTAAATAGTTTTGTTAAATTAGGCTGTGAAAAACTATGTGACATTTTTAGTTATTTAAATTTAAAATTGAAAAAAAAAAATATCTTTGTTTTTTAGTCGTAAATGCATGCCGTATCAAATATGATACAACCACGAAAATCAATTTTCCAAGGAAACTACAAATAATTAGAATTTCTTATTTTGATATTATAAATAAGGATTGCAGAAACTATAATGTGGATTTTTTTCAACAAAATAGAAAAAATCGTGCATTGAAGGGTTAAATCACTACTGACAAATCCGAATACAGAGCCCATTAATTGGAAAAACCTTCAATAAAATTAAAATGATAAAAATTTGTCATGGACAATACACGATAATACACATAAAACAGTTTCTTGTTCAATCGTATCCACTTACTTATATCATTCTCTGTAACCCTTTAAATATTCGTCAACAAAGACATCATCATCGTCTTTAAAACTTTTTCCAAAATGTTCTTTAACAAATCCTAAATCAAATTTGTCCAAAGCCATATTTTCGGAACTTTAAATATAATATGACACACAACTCAACTTAATACTGTATGTAAATCAATACTTTGTACACTATATTCATGTACGAAAGATCAATATTTTTATTCACAAATAATTTAAAGAAAGAACATATTTTGTCAGGTACTCTTTGTTGTTGTAGTAGACAGCTGTTGCGTGTGACATGTACACCCTAAACGCAAACCTGTGACGTGACACAAAAATTATGTTTTTCCTATTAACCAAAAACTGAAATCACCAAAATCATTACAGTTTCTCCTAAAGTGGTTTTTTTATAAAACTTTTAATTGTGTTTGAGCTCCTAATATATCCCTTTTTCAACCAAGAGAAATTTCAACCAGTGCGTATGTGCGTGAGTGTGTGTATGAAGAATAAATGTCTGTGTCTTCTCTACAGCCGGTTTGTCTGATCAGGTTGAACTTCAGAAGTAGGCGTTATTCATAAATGGGCAGATCTCAGTGAATTTTGGCCTAATTCGGTCCACCGGAAGTGACAGCTACCATAGGAGCATTTTTATATTGGCAAATATTTTGGAAAGTATATCATTCACGATAAAAACATTATTTTGCGATAATACCATTCTAGACCAGTTTTCCAAAATTTAAGCGAAAATGGCAATTTTTGACAAAAACCGTTTTTCGTCAAAAATTCGGCCCATGTGCATACAACCCAGTTGCACTGATTGATCGTGAAGAAACTTCATGCCTAAGCTTTTTTCACAATGTGACAGCTTCGACAGAAGTTTTTTAGTTTTCAACCGGAAGTGACATTATCTATAGGAGCTTTTTCGTTCTTTGCAATTTGTTCTAAAAGTTTATAGCATTTATTTGAACGATTGAAATGAAAAGATTGTAAATTAACTTTCAAACAAAATTGGTTCAAATCAAATATTAAATTTTGCCGGAAATGAAGAGTTATGATAAAGAAACATTATTTCACCAAAATTCGACGTCTATACAGACCAGGCAGATTGACCATTCACAGATTCCGTAGCAAATTTAAAATTTTTGTAATTTTAACAATTACACCCCTCCATTTTTTCAATCTCAATCCCAATTTCAATTTCAATATTTCAATTTTTTTCAATTTAAATCTTGTCAATTTCAGTTTCAACGACAATTTCAATTTTATTCCAATTGGATTATTTTTTAGTTTCTGCCGTTGAAGACTATAATTATAACATCACTAAACATTTACGAGTATAGCAACCCACTATGGTAACAATTAAGCAAAGATCTATATAAATATAAGCAATTAAGCAAGGATCTATATAAATAATTGGCAGGATTTCCCCCGAAATCAATCAAATAGCTCCATATACAAATGAGATAGAAGCTATAGAATATGCAGAGCCTACGTTATATGTAAAAGGTTCCACAATATTTTATGTCATATTGATTCCAAAAACAAGTACGAGTAGACAAGATTTTAACCATCTAATGATTAGGTCTATTACCTATCTCCCTATCAGGGAGAACAAACAAGTATATTTGGAATACAAAAAAAATTGTCGTTAGTTCATGCTAGTCATTGATAGATGTCTCTAACATTCAGAAATCAAATATGTTTGATATTCAGTTCGTAACTGAAAAATTAGTTCATATTTATCAATCTCAAGCGCGGGTGGTTTTATGTCATCTATAAACGGCTGCTACGAGCTGACCATCAATTTAGTTAGTCGAAAATTTAATCGGCGTGCACACAGTATGGACGTTAATTTCAGGCTAAATTTAAATTTTTATTAAACGTAGCCATATAGCATAAAAAATAAATATTCTTTTGAAAATCATAATAACCCTGGTTAACTACACCACCCGAAAGATTTTTATCATCTTCTAACGTTATTTGTGATGTTTGCGGCGATGGTTTATTATTAACTTTGTTTTGAACTACCAGATCATTGTGTAATTCTTGCGTGCGGCTCGGAAATGATCCATCTGATGTCATTTTAACCGAACTATTTGGATCGTTTAACCTAGATGTTTGTAGTGCTTGCGGTGAAAGCACTATACTGATTTATTTAGTGGGAGCAGTGGACTCCTCTGATGATCATCGCTAATTCCCAGGAGTACTCTGGTTTTGTATGACACCACCACTAATTTGTTTAATTCATTATCGGATTCTCACATTGTTATATCGTGGCGTGTTATGGATCACCTGATTCCCTTAGTTTGTCCCAGGTTTGTTTATCTCGACAATTATACCGTCGGTGCACAAAGAAAATCTCTTCGTCTGTAGACAATAGTTCCATCTTCATTATTGCTTAAATAAAATTATTAATCCTAAAAGAACTAAACTAAATTTTAAAAAAAATCACGAATGACAGCAAAATTCCCATTACTCGGGTCAAACAAGGAAAAATAAAGGAAACGTAATCGATTTGAATGAAATACTAAATGTCAACCCTGCCAGCAATGGAATTCATAACTTCGATTTTCTCGCAAGTGAGACACATTTCCTTGGTGTAGCCATTTAATATTTAATTTACTTACCTAGTCGACTCGAGACTCTTGACTCACAGTCATTATTGAAAATCACCTTGGACGACGTACTGACTATGTGAGTGGCAGGGCGAACTGTTCATTCGAACAGCAACAACAACATGCCGTTTGCTGCTGCGAATTTACATTACTTTGCGATACCAACTTGACTGTTTCTTGGCCAGCTTGTAATCGAGGCACATCCACGTGCAGACTGCTAAGAATGACCAATACAACAAAAAGTAGTTTATGTGGAATGATGTGTCAAATTGCCTGAGAATGAGCAGCTCTTTATACCACACAAGATCATCGCTTGGCAGGAAAGGAATATGCTTATTGCTTCGGAGATCGCATCACACACCCTAGCCAGTGTAGAATTGCAAAATTGTACGCTGTACAAGGCACTCGAAAACCACACAAAAATTTTGTTAGTGCATAAAAATGCACCATTGCAAAAAGAATGGATCGTCGATTTTCATATACTACTACTACACGTAACCAGTGCATCACCCGAAGTTCAGGTTAGGACTTGCCGCGGGCGAACTGATTTTTCGGATATCCGGTATAGAAAAACGACAATGTAAGAAACTCATCTGTGTGTGTACGACTCACTCAGTATTAGGTCAGGCACACCGAAAAGGCATGACCGCTGCCATACACAAAAAAATAGTTTCTGATTCTCTTCACTAAGCATTCAATACACTGTTTATAACTTAAATCAGATTTCTAGTAAAAAAAAAATTAATTTGGCCAATTTCCGGCCACACTAAAAACTGTCCTAACAATTGTGAAACTGAATTCAAACTCTTCCTCAGAAAAAATAATTTAAATTTCTGAATTTAAATATTGAACTATTGTGCTACTGCCGAATTTTGGCGCCACTTGAAATTTGTTAAACTTCGGTCGATGTAGTGGGTTAACCTATCAACCCATTACTTGTGTAGAACTGATCGTGAATATTGAGTGTTTGGACAAAATTTTTTTTTTTAATCCTAACATAACTAACTTAAATTGACCCATAGGTCCTAATGAACGGGTAGTGTTAGTAAAATATGACAATGGTATGCTACCGAGGTCAGCAGAACGAAAAAGAGTCGCTTAGCGTCAACAATTTTCTTCCACTCACAGTCTGTGTAGACCCACTATCATTATTTAGTTGTTAATCGAAACTTCCTACACTTCTATACTCACCAAACTCTCAACAAAAAAAAACATAAAAAATTAATAAAAAAAAACCACGGGGGAGGTTGTTAATGGAATAAGATAGAATTCCGTTACAAAATATTTATGCCACTACTTAAAAATTCCCAAAATATAATTTTCACTGTTATTTATAATCCACTTTTACACTATTTACAATTTTTCATTACACCACTATTTTCACTTTACACTACTTATTAATATTTCGCACTGTTCACATTCGATTTAATCTTTCACGTACCCCAGATCCAGACTGAATCGCTCAGACTGACTTATTGTATCCGTTACACTCGTATTTATACACCGATCGAATATTCTAGAATTGCCTGGATTTATTCTAGATGGTTCTGTTTCAGATTAACATATGTACACAATGATTAGGCCTATTAACACAACATCGATTAATCTTCGTCTCCTCGTTGCTCATGATATATTGGGTCTACAAATAAATTTCCGACCTTTTTTACTGAAATAAAAGAGATTAGATTTTGTAGAGAATGAAAGAATCTTTTATTCAAAGTATGCTCCTTCGGAATCTATAACCTTCGCCCATCGTTCAGGCAATAAACGGATTCCCCGAAGGAATAAGTCTGGTGGTTTCGAGGCGATCCAGTTATCGACCCATTTTTTGACGTTTTCATATGAAGTGAAGTACTGCGGGGTAGAATTTCCCAGTTCTGCCTGTCCAAGTAATTTTTGACAAATATAGCAATATGTGGCCTAGCGTTGTCATGTTGCAAAATAATCTTATTGTGCCTTTTGTCCCATTCTGGTCGTTTTTCAGCTAGAGCTTGCTTTAAAGACATCAATTGTCGTCGATAAACTTGTCCCGTAATCGTTTCACGATCTTTCTACAGCACATAATAGACGACACCCTTCATATCGCACCAAATACAAAGAATGACCTTCGAACCATGGATATTTGCTTTTGGTGTCGACGGGCCTGGTTCACCTGACCCACGCTGGTTTGCGCTTTGGATTGTCATAATGAATCCATTTTTCATCCCAAGTGATGATCCGATGCAAAAACCCCTTCCTTTGTTGTCGTTGAAGCAACAATTCGCACATGGTTTTCCGACATTCCATGTCCCTTTCTTTCAATTTGTGTGGCACCCAATTTCCCAGCTTCTGAACCAATCCCATTGCATGTATACGTTACGAAACACATTGTGGGGTAATATTCAACTCTTCTGCCAATTGCTTTTCAGTCTGACAAGGGTTCACATCAAGCAATTTTTCCAATTCTGTATCTTCAAATTTTCTTAGTCTGCCTTCACGTTTTTTGTCTCTTACGTCAAAACTACCAACTTTGAATCGTTGAAATCACTCTTTGAATGTTGTTTTCGATGGCGCATGTTCACTGTAAACTTCCACAAGCAAATGATTTGTTTCCGCTGCACTTTTCTACAACAAAAAAATAATGAATTAAAACTTCCCGCAAATGTTGTTTTTATGGCACAAAATTCAACATCTTCAATTACATGAAAATAATTGCTGTTTACGCTTTGAACAAATGTCATTAGTAATTATTCAAGCTTGACATCTAACCTCCAAAAAACACGTATTGCCCGATTGAATAATATGGAAGCAGTGATACTAACGACACCTATCTAAAAAGGTCGGAAATTTATTTGTTCATCTAATAAATTTGTAAATTGTACTTGGAGTCGTTGTCAAGGAGAGGAAGAAATGATCTCACGTTATGATCAAAGACGAGTTAAACTTTGATGTCATTCCCAGCTGTTGTATTATGTAGATTGCTCATACTGAAATTTTTATAAAAATTCTTAGGAATAAAACATTAAAATTAAATTTGATTATATTTATTTAACCAAAATTCAATTGATTCCAATCACAATCCGCTTTGGATGCGATTCTTGTTGTTCTTTAGTTTGAATTGAATTATTAGGTATGCGAAGATAGGGAAATCCTTAAACTCACAGGATGTGTTTGAACGTATGAATTTCTTTTTTTTTTACTGATATCTAATGAAAAATTTGTAAGAATCACAACAATCACTTTCGAACGGATGTGAAACAATAAGCTTTCATTTTTGAGTTGTATTCATAGGAGCAACTGTTACTGCATTTCTTCATCATTATCTTGCTGGGCGAAAATAAATGACTCAACGTAGTCCTGCGTTCGGCCGCAATCACACTAAAATAAGCGCAACATTTTTGCGGAGATAACATGGCTAGAATTTGCTCTTCCAACGGACCAGTTTGAGTCCATTGTTTCAAACATTTTTGAATACTGCTTTCCGAATAAGGAGGAAACGCCTTTTTATGTCATCCATTCGAATCTGGTGTGGATTATCCCATCTTTTCAAAAACAATCAATATTTAACAACTTGAAAAAACTGCAAAGTTTAATTCTCGAAAGTTTCAGATATTGTCGTTGTCTTTTGTAGCGCCACACAAAACACTATAGAAAATTCGAGCACGACTTGTGAAAAGTTTTTTTCTCGACAGTCCCAACCAGATATTGCCGATGTCCTTTATAACGCAACACAAAACATTAGAAAATTCGAGCACAACTTGTGGAATTTTTTTTTCGAAAGTCCCGTTAGGTTTGTTTACTATATAAGGATGCATTTGTTGCAACGTTTTTAAGTATTGAAGTGTTTGTGGTTTGTGAAACAAAGTAGTGTGAAATTAAATTAAGCATATAATACAATTAAATTTAAAAAATAATAATCCGGTAACATCTGTATATGAAATCAACGACGAATATAAAGAATACTAAAATCATCAAATTTGATGTGAACAATTGTGGCGATGCCGATTTGAGTGTGGATTTTTCTGAGTACAATGAATTTGAAAATATTAGTGAAAATATCCAGTGTGGCGGATCAGTTTCAATAAATAGCGAGCGTAGCAAGAATCTATGAGACTTTATCGAGGTTTATGAAACATTACCAGAATTATGGAACCCTACAAATCCCGATTATGCTAAAAAATTTAAGCGAGATCTTGCATTAGATAAACTCTTACCGGTGTTTCAGAAAATTAAGAGTGGTGAAAATCGATTAGACGTGCGGCGTAAAATAAATACGCTTCGATCCAATTATAGGAAAGAAATGAAGAAAATAATCGATTCCCAGAGATCGGGAACAGGTACCGATGAAATATATCAACCGAGTTCATGGGTGTTTTATTCCCTTAAGTTTCTGGATAAATACGAGAAGCCAGTCAACACAACAAATGAACGAGGTTACTACGAATAAAATTTAAAAATTGAATCGTTTTTATAATTTAAATCTATTTTCTTTTCAGTCTTATGAAAGCGAAGGTCTCCAAAGTGAAGTTAACGTAATGGAACAGCCAATATCTACTACGCATATAGCTTCACTTTCAAATATAATGCCACCAGTACCACCGGAACTAAAAAAACGACGAATGAGTGCCAATTCAAAACAAAATGAGCTGCTCCAAAAGGCTTGTAACTATTTGGAAAGTTCAGTCACGGCAAAAAATAGCACTCCGGCTATTGCAATAGCTTGGGGGGAGGCACTCACACAACTAGACTCATAGCAACGAATGTTTGCTGAGAAAGCCATAAATGATATCATCTTTGAGGCACGGCAGGGAAACCTTCACAAAAATTCGGTTAAAATAAATGAACCATGGACAATTGTTTCACCAACCGGCTTGTCAGATTCAGCTACAACCTCTCATGGTCATGAGACCGTTTTCTATGAAAATTCTTCTCAGTCGTCATCAAATCACTTTTTCAAATTTTCTTCGGTATTGTAATATGCACATAATTTATCTCGGTTTTCTTTTGCATGTGATGTACTACTTCTACATTGGACATCAACAAAATTGAAATTTTCATTTGTACTGTCTTCGTTGTTTGAAAAATATGTGTGATTATTTTCTTTTGTGAAGAAGTTATGCAAATAACAACACGCCATAGTAATAATTTCAGCGTTTTTAGGATCAAGGGGGATTGGTTTTTGAAATACTCCAAATTTGGAAGCTAATATACCAAAAGTGTTTTCTACAACTACGCGAGCTTTTGATAATCGCTTATTAAAGGTACATCGAGCTTCATCTAAAGATTTTCGGGAGTACGGTTTCAATAAATTAACGTTTAATGCAAATGCCTCGTCAGCGATAAACGCAAATGGATTTTCTTCATTGGAATTTGGTAACAGACGAGGATTTGGTAGATTTAATGCTCCTCGCTTCATGAGTTCCCCAAATTTGGAGTAAAACATAGCTCCCCCATCAGATATTCGTCCATTCATCCCAACGTCTACCATTAGAAATTGCTTTCTTGCATTTACAATTGCCAATAAAACAATGCTATAAAATCCTTGGTAATTATAGTATAAGGCACCGGAATTGGGAGGTTTTTTAATGGCAATGTGTTTACCATCGATTGACCCTAAGGTATTATAAAATTGATGCAATTGACCAAAATCATCAGCAATTTTAACCCATTCGTCAGAAGTTGTGGGAAACTGAAAATACAAATAAATAAATTTAAAATGAACGATTTCTATTCCTACAAACTAGCGTATACTTTTATGTAACCTCGCAATACATATATGAGCACCTCACATGTTTCAGGGGACATAACAACGGTAAATTTGAGGTCCTCACAATGTCTCCCTGTCGCTAAATACCTTAGCATTAATGTGAAACGTTCATTCGCAGGAATGCTCTCTCTCTCATATTTGTATCTTGCCTTACAATAAAAGGTTTAACCATTCGCAGCAATTTATCAAACGTTTGATCACACATTCGAAAATAATTTTTAAAATCAGCTGCTTCCGTTGCAACAATTTCTTTTAACAATACAACGTGTGAATACCGCTTGCGTTTTTGTAGCCAATTCTTCACCCATCGTCGGCGATGCACATTCCTTTTCACGGATAAAGCTAAAATTATGGCAATGCAAGCTTTTTCCCGGTCCATTGTGTAGAATGCTATCCGACGTTGATCTTATATACAGATGTACGAGTAGTCGAATTATTTTTTTTTAAATTTATTTGTAAGCTTAATTTAATTTCACACTTCTTTCTAACTAACCACCAACAATTCAATACTAAAAAACATTGCAACGAATGCATTCTTTATACTAAATGGCTCATGCCACACGTAAAAAAAAATGCCGCATTTTTCTTCGTTTCTTTCCCCGTTTACCTATGATACAAGTTTTAATTGCGACTTAAACAAATTTTCTGTTCTACCACACAACTCAAACATAAATGAAAAAAAAAATATTTCAAGGACATTTTTTACTCATTTTAGTTAAAATTTTATTTAAGAGAGAGCAGAACAAAACATTGGTAGAAAAAAAATGCCAAAATACAAAAAATGCTCGTGTGGCATGACTGAATAGACCTAACGGGACTTTCAAAAAAAAATTCCACAAAATGTGCTAGATTTTTCTATTGTTTTGTGTAGCGTAACGAAATTGGAAAACGGAATATGGCCACATGAGATGCAACTCGGTCAATTCTTAACCGTTTATGATGGGGTTGGGTATGTTGGATTTAAATGGGATTATTAAATGATTTTTGGAGAAAGTTCTGGAGTATGATCATTTGGGACAGAATTTGGGAAATCGAGAGTCCATTAAATGTCCGTTAAATCGAGTATTCGTTAAATTGGGGCCCATAAAATCGGAGGTTAATGTACCTAAATAAATACTACATTATATTTTCATTTAATTGTGATAAAAAATATATAATTTTAACATAACTATTAATATATTATCAATATTTTGATATAATATGTATACTCGTTAAAAAAATTTTAGCCGACGATTTTTTTTTTTTTTTTTTTTGTTGCCGTCGGTAATCTTGAAAAACAATTCTATATACATATTTAAATAGAGTAGAACTAAAGAAAAGTATGTAATGATGTACAAATAGTAATGACGAAAACCCTACACTATCATTATTAATGACAGTATTGACGTCACACACAAGTAATGATGTCTCGAAATCAGAAAATCATTACTAAACATAATTCTTCAATACCGCACATTACATGATCATTATTAATGTCATTCCCAGCAAGTAATGACATTATTACTGATCATGTAATGGCCCTAAAACAGTTTTCAAGAAATAGAAATACAAAAAATGTGAGAATTTAATATTGCATGTTGTATTCTCAACAATGGTTATTACTGTTAATATTTAGTTAAAACACATTATTTTCCAAATATCTTTATCTTACTGGTCGTTAAATTTAGTTTTCAGTTCACTGCCTTAAATGCAAAATGTAAGCGCCATACGAGGCATACCTGTATACCTCAATTATTTGGATAAAATATGTAGTTGGAAAAATGGAAAATTATTCTACCCCACAAGTATAAGAACATATATTTTATTTGGAAAATTTACAGTCCCGACAAATGCAAAGTAAAATAGTTTTTTAATTGATTTCGTATACAGTGGGATTTTATACGAACAACAATTCGAAATGTACTCGAGAATATTATTTTTGCTATTAAAATGGGAAATTATTCGCATCACGTTATAAAACATACAAAAAAAATATTAGTTTTCTAAACACAGGCTGTATAAGGAATGAAGTTATATTCTGCCAACATTCATAATATTGTCTGGTGTGTCTGGAATCTAGATTTTACTGTGTTTTCTATTTGGTTTGTTATCACCATTGCCAAATACTAGGGAGCCGAGTAAATACAATGAACAGAAAAATAGGAAAATTGCTTGTCCAGCACAAAATCGATGGCACAAAAAAAATGATTTATGTATCTTTAGGTGCACGAAACATAAATAAGATTTAGGGTTTTTCTTTACATATGGATTTGGGATTTTTATCCCGTTGTTATGAAAATAAAATATTTTTTTTTTTTATTTTCGCCCAATCAATCGACTGAATAAATTTAACCTAAACTTGATATAGTTTTATTAGTTTATGGCCCTAGCCTAGATCTATCTATCTACGAGAATTTATATTTATTTCTGGTGATTTCGGTTAGAAAATTATGTTCTATTGTTAGACTAAAGGTTTTTTTTGCGTTTGATAGGGGTTTGATGTTTAGTAAATGTAAATAGAAAATATTTTTGCTGTCCTAAAGTTAAACGAACAAAATTAATGGTAACTGAACTGGTTTTCAATATTATAAAAGAGTAAACACATTTTGGGCTACAAACAGAAATGGCAATGTTGTAAATATGAACCTTTTCTGAGACATGCCATGCAATGTTTGATTTTCGTAGAATAAGTAAATATATGTTAAACCTATCGTAGGTGTAAAAATTTGTTAGGAAAGGTTTAGGAAAAACTTCTCACTGCTGAATTCTGCATTCATTTAGCTGTGAAATATTTTATTTTCTAACGAAATCCTTTGCAAGTTAGTGTTAGTGATATTCACACAGAAAAGCAAACATTAATGTGAAACGACTTTTTGCTACCACACAGCGCATCTAATAAAAATGTATGTGGTTTTTAGAAAGTACCAAGCTTCAAACCAACTTGTTTAACAAACCAACTATTAGTTTACTAGTTAAAATTGTTTTAGTAGCTCTCGAGTCGCTCAAATCGGCGGTTATTCCAGAAAACATAAAAGAGTGCACAAAATCGTTTGAAAGTGTTTAAAGTGCGCCCATTTTTTGTACCAATATGTGATAGAGACGAAACGTAGATGCACCGCTACACTCCAGAATCAAATCGTTAATCAACTGAGCGAACAGCAGTCGAGATAATGCGTCCAAAACAACTAAAAACGCAAATGTCCGCTTGTAAGGTTTCGGCCTCCGTATTTTGGGATGCGCAAAGTATTTTATTCGTCCACTATGTTGAGAATGGATTACAGCGAACAAACGGCGTTATTGGTGCATTTGAAGAAATAAGTTGTGAAAAACGGCCTCAAATGCAAAACAAAAAAAATCTTGTTCCGCAGGACAATGCACCTTGTCACAAGTCGTTGGCTACACGCAGATAAATCATTAGTCATCTTAACCTAAAAAGTAAGTTAATTTTAAATATAAAATTGTTACAAACTCAACTTACTTATTGCTTTGTAAATAGTACAACTTTGAAATAGTAAACATGTAACGCTTTGGTTTAAAGACCAAAAGATTACATAAGTTGGATGATTCCTATTACTCCAATGCCCAGCTCAGTCTGGTAGAGGTAAAAAAAAATAAAAAAAAACTAATAAATACAGGTCGTGAGAAAAAAAAATGTTTCATAGGATCATCCAGGTTTAGAGATCCTTTTCCTCCCTCCCCCTGCTACCTCACAATGTCAAGCCCCTTAATAAATTTACATACTCATTAATATGCCTTTGTCGAATAAAAAACCCAAAGAAACCAAACACAAAATGCAATTAATGGTGTTTCCGTTATATACATTTCTGAACCAAATATTGAATTTATAAAATTAAAAAAGAATCAAAGAAAATAATTTATAGCTAAAGAAAATCACTAAATTAAGTAAATTATAACAATAATAATGAAATTAGAAAATTATAATATAATGATAAAGAAAATAATTATCAAAACATAATAATAACAAAAAAAAATATAATAATTAAAAAAAATTGGATGCTAATAATAATCAAAAATAATTATTTTCTTTACGTGATGAGCTCACCCTACCCGTTCGTCTCGCCACCCCTTCGGATGATGGTATACCGTTCGATATAAAATGGACCTCACCCTGAATTCGGCCCCCTGTTAATAGCCCACCTGGTTGTGAGTCAAACTGAATGTAGTTATGTGGGTACCGTTGTGCATACAGCTCGTATAAATCAATTGTCTGATTATCCACGCTACTGGTCTTTTCCCCGTTCACACTTGAAATGCGTAGCTGGTATATATTGTGAACTATATTAAAATCGCGTTGTATTCACTGTTGGGAAAAACGTTCCACGCTGGTTTGCTTAAAGATGTGTAACTTATCACGTGCGAATTGTGCATTCGCTGAACCGTGTTTTATTAGTTCAAGCCCCCGACAATAATCTGCGCCCTTTGGCTTAACTTAAACTGACGAAAGTGGATAAACCTCTCCGGAACAATTAAGGTCATATCATATACGTGATAATTTAGGCACATATGCCCATATGAAAGTTGTATTTGGTTCCACACTGTCAAATCACTTCTCAAAAAAAAAATACAAATGAAAACTCGATCGGCTTGAGTATAACTTTACAAAAACAAAATTTATTAATAACTTCAAGTTTTCATCATACATATGTATAAGGTTTTTATACAGTTTTTTATTATCTTAATTTTATAATTTGTATTAATATAAATACAATGTTTTTTTTTCACAATCCAAATTACACACTAATTAATTTTCATACAAAAAAAAAACGCAAAATGTCGGCGACACCAAAAATTTGATTTTATTTTTATTTAGAATCACATGATGTGATTCAAATGGCGTACATTACACGAATTCCCTTTGCAAAAAAAAAATAAGACCGCACCGCCACCAACCAAACAACCAAAACAATAATTTATTTATCTTGTATCGCAGTCCTACCTTTTTTTTTTTTTTTTTTTATTATTATTATTTTTATTTCAGCATTACATTTGTACAATTTAAAGTGTTTATTTATTTGTAAGAGAAATAATAAAAACGTTACATTCAATATATTTCTTTGTTTTTTTTTTTTTTGTTAATTGTCCTCATTGGCCAAGTTTCCTAGCTCTCAAGACATAAACAATTTCCTTAAATTACTAATACTACACCCATCAGGGTTAATAGCCTGATTACTCAGGTTGTTTATCCATTAATTTATAATAGAAAATATTTCTAAAACTGTGATTTTTTTTTTATTGACAAATAAAAATGCTGTAAAAAATTTATCAATCCTTATAATTATGTATACGTTTTTGTATCATATGACTAGAGTTTTGTTGCTAATGCTAAGCGTTCGGGTTATTACTGGTAAACCTAATAAGTTACATAAATGACTAATTTCATATTTTTATTTTTTTTTTTATTTAATTTAACTTTGCAACCACCAATATTTTCCTTTTGCTTTTTGATGTTCTTTAATATCTCTGTTTGAAATGCTGGTGCTAAATCGTTGTGATTCTCTGTTGTTAAAATTAGTTTGATTGAAGTATTTGATGTTGGTACGTCTAAAAACATGATATATTATTGGAATGCCAAATTCATTTTGAATGAGATTTTTGGCATCCAGGTATACAAAACTTTCGGGTGGTGGATATCCATGTTCAATGTAATCTTTGTATGTCTCCGTATCTATCAGATAAGGCCCTGATATTAAAGAATTTTCTTGACTGATAGAGCAGCGATTTATATGTTTCCTTATTAATTTGATGATAAAAGAATCAATTCGCATTATATCAGAATAGTTGTACAAATTCTTATTTGAATAATATTCTTTTAGGTTGTGTAGTTTTCTGTATCTAGCCGTACATGCTCGTAGACATTTCCGCTCCAACTTTCTTAATTTTTCCATGTATGCGCTGCTTGTATTGTACCATATGGGTGCGGCGTAGGTTATTAAGGGACGTATAAGTGTTTTATAAGCCAATATTTTCACGTTTTTATCAAGATATCTAGAAAAAAATAATGGTTGCAGTGCTTTAAACGCGCCATTTGTTTTGCTAATCTGTATTTTCAGATGTTTGTTGAAGTATAAATAATGATCCATATTTAACCCTAAATATTTAACCGTTGTGCTTTGGTTTAATTCGATGTTATTTATTTTTAAATTTAAATTTCGCCAGTTTTTTCGAATATTCCTGGTTAGTTTAGCAAGTGGCGGTCGAAATAAAATTGTTTCACTTTTTGTGGTATTTATTCTTATTTTCCAATCCGTGAAATATTTGTTTATATAATCTAGTCCCTTTTGTAATTTTTCCCTAATACGTGAAATATTGTTGCCTGTCGAATAAATTATTAGGTCGTCAGCGTAAGCTAATATCTGGCAATCTGAAGAATTTAAGTTCGGGGCTTCTAATAATTTCGATATATATAAATTAAATAATATCGGTGCTAAGATTGTGCCTTGCTGTAATCCATTATGTAGTGTAAATAAACAATCGGTTACGATTTTTCCATTTGTTACACAGAATTTTCTATCGAATAATAATTCGATTATTATGAGTATTAAGTTATTACTAAATTTCATTTTTTCTAGTGTATAAATAAGTCCATCCAACCATACTGAATCAAACGCTCTTTTAACATCTATTCGGGCGGCTCCTGTAACTTTATTATGGTTAAACTCCTTTATAATATCAGATGTTAATTTGTTTATTGCGTGGATCGCCGAGTGCCCATGCCGGAAGCCAAATTGATTATCTGTAAGAATTTGATTTTCTGTTACGTGCGCCTTTATTCGATTGTATATGATTATTTCAAATATTTTACTAATATTTACTAATAAATTTATTGGCCTGTAGTTTTCACATTTGTTTGGATTTTTTTTCTGTTTCATAATTGGTATTATTTTAGCTATTTTCCAAGCACTGGGAATGTAAAGGTTGTTTATTATGTTGTTAAATATAGTACAGTATTCTTGAATAATTTCCATTGGAATTAATTTAAGAGCGACGTTTGGGATTTTATCGATACCTGATGATGTTTTATTATTAAGACATTTAAATATCTCTTCTAGTTCTTTATATTCTATATACATGTTATTGTTAAGAGTATCATTCATATTTTCCGCATTTGCCAGACAATCGTTGCTGAATACCACTTTGTGGATCTGTAGGTTTTTCATCGCTCTAAACTTTTGAGTAGTAGCTTCGATTTCTTTTTCTAATGGGGAAGTTAGTATTATTTTTGATTCATTTTCATTGAATGCACCAATTAATTTTAGTTTGTCGTGTTCATCAACTATGTGTACTATATTTGCGCTAACATTCACACTATTATCTAAATTAATATTTCCTACTTCTGTATTTCTCATTGACTTCACACTAAATTTATCCACCATCAGTTCGGCAATTTCTATTTGCTGTTTTGGTCTAAATAACGTGTTAATTTTTTTAAATACATTTCTATTTCCGTCATTTATCTTAATTTTTTCAATTTTTCTTTTCCAATATTTATTCACTTGTACTTTAATATTTTGCGTTATTAATATTTTTATATTTTTTATTACTGATTTTAGTTGGTTTAGTTTTTGTACAATTGTTGGGTTGCTTAAGTCATAAAAATGTTGTCGTTTTACATTTTTAATTTTTGTAATGTACTCACTTTTTGTTTTGTATAATTTCAAAATTATTTTGTTATTATATATGTGTTTTAGAGTTTTCTGTCCTTTATTTTCTGGGGTTGATGATTCGATGGCTTCTAAAATTAAATGATTTATTTGCTTAAGGTAAGTGTCTATTTCTATGTTTGATAAATTTTTATTGTTTGGGACTATTCTTGGTTCATTATTCTGAGTTAAATGGCTGTAGTAGTTTAATGTTATTTGTTTTTGGTACTCTGGCCAATTAATGTTATTTACAGAATTATTTCCAATACCATTATTACTTGCGTTTATGTCAATAAATGCTATGTCATTTGCGCCATTAGTGAAGTTTGTTAAATCCAGATACCATTGTATGGCCCTATGATCACTCTCATATCGAAGTGTGGTTAATGTATTTGAAATTTTTAGCCTACTATCGTGAAGAACTATATCTAAATATGACCCACTTGGAATGTATGTTGGTTTTGCTGAGTATTTTAGCTGCATTTTATAGTAGTTTGAATTCTGGTCTAACCATTTTTTAATCATAGTCCCACGTGGGTTTTCTGTTGAATTTCTCCATGCTGAGTGTTTTGCGTTGAAATCGCCTGCCAGTATGAAATAATTATTCGTAAATTGTAAGTTGAATTGATGGCATAAAACTCCCCAATCCGCTGCGAAATTATTATTAGGACTGTTTGGAGCGTAACAGGAGGCTATTATTAGTTTGTTTTGATGATTATCTAGTTGTATTTCTATTGCTGTTACTTCTATAACTTTTAATGGTTTAATAATATTTAATGCTCTATATTTAAATTTTTTTTTGATAATAATAGCGGTTCCACCACCCGTTTTATTATCACTCTGTCGATCTTTGCGAATTATATTATAATTATCTATTGTCATTTTATGTACTTTATTGAGTTTGGTTTCTGATATCATTAATATATCAGGTTTATGTAATTCTAAGAACATAATTAAGTCAATCCTTCTATTTATTGAAATTATCGAATTCACGTTGATAGCGATTATTTTTAGTTTTGTAATTTGGTTGCTAACTAAAGTCATAAGGGGAAAATTTATTTTACTGCTCATTTGTCATTAGAGTGGATATCATATTCATCATCATATCCATTCTTTTGTTATTTTCTATTATATATTTTTGGAAAAATTCTAAGCTAATATTAGTATTGTTAAATTCCGTGTTATCTGAGTTTACGTTTAAAGCATTAGTATAGTTAGTATTTAAAATATTACCATTGATATTGTTGCTGTCTTTATTTCCTCTTACGCGATCTGCATATGTTATCCCTTCTTTCCTTATTGAGTTAAATAGGTTACTATCATTATATTGGTGGTTATTATTCCTTCGCTCTGTTAGTTCATTTTTCTTTAAATTTAATTTTTGTATCAAAGATTTGTATATTGGACAGCCCTTGTATGATGCTGGATGCCCCTTGTTTTTACAATTAATACAATACGTATTTTCTGCACTCATTTCCGTTGTTTGGTCACCGAGATAATTTGTGTGATTTAAAATGGTACATTGTCCTGGTGTGTGTTTAATACTGCATTTAACACATCTGTATTCCAATCTACAGTTCGCTGCTACATGGCCATATCGTTGACAATTGTGACATTGAATTAATTTTTGGCGTTTAATTGGATACCAGAATATTCGTTGGTAAAATATACTTCGAATTTTAGTTAATTCTGTTAATTGACTATCGGGTGTTATATGAACAATATATATAGGTAAATTTTTCTTCTGTCGTTTCGACCTAGGTGTAACTAATTGCGTGACGTTCACAAACTTTAGTTTATCGGTTTGATACACTTGGTTGAATTCTTCTAATATTTGTTTGGTATCTTCGTTCGGTGACAATCCTTTCATTATCATTGTTTTGTTTTTATTTTTTTTAATTGTATATGTATAATATCCAGTTTCAATTTTATTTAATGCATCGATCATGCTTGTATAACTGTCCATAGATTTACTGTATATTACGTGTTTGTTAGCTCGAATTTTTTTTACTTCTACATCCTTCAAGTTGGTTGCTTTTATTATCTCTACAGTGTCATTAATATTTTGGTACATTATATTAATTGGTGGTAGTTTATGTGTTTTGTTGATTTGCGAGTCGATATTTGTATTATCATTATCGCTATTTCCGTTATCACTGGAGACTGTGTGTATCGTAGTTTTTGATGGTATAGATACTTCGTATACACAGATTTTTTCTTAGATTTATTTTTATTTTTTATTGTTGTAAATAAATCCTGTTGTATATTATTATTATCACTGGTATTATTATTTTCATTATTAATTTGCTTAATATTATTATCACTATTTCTTAAATTCGCTGGTATTAGTGTTGGTAATTTTCGTCGCATATCAAAGGTTTCTAATCTTTTACTGGATTTGACCATATTTGTATTATTTATTTGTGAATATAAATGTTCCAACATTTCTTCGAGTTGTTGAATTTTGCTTTTTAATTCCCTATTTTCAATTAATATGGCGTTATCACACTTTTTTCGTTTTGTAGTTGTCTGTTTACTTTCCATTTTAGCCACCGCTTTTGGCGGTTCCTCGTTAGATTCATCCATTTCGCTGGATACTATTTCTATTTCAGATTCGGTTGATCCCATGTTTATATCATTTATTGATACTTTTACAATTTCACTATTTTGTATTACTACATTTGTTTTCGACATGTTTGTGTTACTCTTCGAGGCGAGTAACTAGATATTTCCACTATTAACTGTAGTTATAATTTGTTTTTATTTGTTTATTTACAAAATTAATTTATCACTGACTTTAATTTATTATTTGAGTACAGTTTCACTAATACAAATTTTATTTAATTTTAGGTTGACGAGCGATATAAAATACGTCTATATCGTCTGAAAACCATAATCTAAAATCCGCAGTCCTACCTATGTACCAGAAAGGGATAAAGCAAATCAAAATTGAAAAAGTATTTGAATTTGACCAACGTAGTTATTATACCAATTGTCAAACAATCATTATACCAATTACATTGTTTTTTTTTTTAAGATGAATGCAAAAACAATGGGAGCATTGTTTCAAACATAACATACTGAACAGTAAAATAATTGAAAAAGAATTGTTTTTAGTTTATTATTGCGTAAGTAAATTCAACTGTGGCCATATTCTGGTAATTCCCTGGAAATAGAGAACTGGGAAAAGATTTTACATAGCTTTTGTCTATAAATTAGTGTTTTCTGGCCTACTGAGAAAAAAAGTTTGATGTAAATATTTGTAAATTGGGAATAATTGTTCCATAGCGAAATTATCAGGGAAAGTCATTCCCAATTTTGTTTTGTTTTCAAAAAAAATTACCACTAACTTTTTACCTTAGTATGCCAGAACAAATTTATTTAAATAGTATTTATATGTAAGTTCTTTCCCCAATTCCCTATTCTCGGGGAACTACCAGAATAAGGCTACTGGTTGGAATGCTAAAATAAGTTACAGAAAAGTTCTCCACGTTTTTTTTTACTAAAATGTGTTGTAAAATTTGATAAAAATTAATCAATATAATAATGTAGATTTTACTACAGTACAAAGTGAAATATGAATAAAATTTTGATGAAATTAACTGAACGATTAAGTAAAACCGACAAACACACTGAAAAAAATTATAGGGTAAAGTCTACAAAAAATATAAGTAAATTTAACTTAACTCTTTCATTCGGACTTTGCCGGGAGGGGCCGGAAAAATATTTTGTTATCTAAATTAGTACTTTTTTACACCTTAAATATGTTATATGGCTAGAAAAGTGATTAAAAATGTGTGGGGGATGTTTTTGGAGATTGTTCATTTATGTACATTCCGAACTGGCGGTTGTTACTATCCCTATTGGAGCTCATATAAAAACTAAAGAATTATTATATTTTTGCATCGACTGGCTTCTTTTTTTTTGATCATGTTTTGGCATGTGGTCGAACCTGTCCAGCTGAATTTCTTTTCGAGGATTATTTTCAAAGTTTCGCTTTGTTGGCGGCATTGTAACAGACGAGCTTCCTGGCTCCACGTTCTCTGGATTTGAAGGACGACGGTCCTTTTTGGCATCCGTTTTAGCTTGTACAAAGGATTGAGCTAAATAAATTCGAAAATGTAATAAGTCTAAAAAAAATGTTTGTTTTAGTTTATTTTTAATGCTTGCTGCTTGTACTGTAGCCAACATGAAGTAACTGCGAAATCTGTAAAGTGCGTAAACAAACGAAGATACCACTTTTTGTTAATAATGAATGTTCTTTGGTAACTAATTAGTTACCACCCATTCCCGTATTATACGACTTAATAATCTCTGGCCGTTTTATATATATACATATGATTTTTGCTTTATCCCATCTTTTGGCTACATCTTCAGTACCAACTGCCACAAAGCAAACAAAGTTTGAAGCAACATGAATTGGTTTCGTATCCAACCATTTTACAATCGTTATTTTGTGTCCGAGTATCCTCGTTTTTTAACTAAATTCGGTATCTGGAATTAAAGGAGGATTAACAAATCTATTAACTCTAACGGTGCCTGCAGCATTGATTTCTTTATTCCTCAGAAATTCCAAAAAATGATAAGAACTTCAAAATGATCGAAATAAAGGCAATGTTTGGTTTCTTAAGGCGATTGGTCAAATGCAATACTGTGGCCCGCTCAGTTCCTTGGTACAGGAAAAAATCGTATGGCATTCCTGATTTACCGCAAAGCACGTAGACTTTAATGCCTAAAGGATTAAGCTTTCCTTTTATATGAGAGCCTACCTTTAAAAGGAAAAATTTGCTAATCTACGCATACTGATGGTTCATTTATTTCTGACGATTATAAATACGTTTGAATAGAATCAATGAAAGGATGAACTTTATAAAACCGGTCCACACAATTTTCGGCATATCTAGATTATTAATTATAATATGAAGATTATTTCGAAGCTGAAATTATTGGTCGCTCGACATAGTACCTCTAAATAGTTCAATCCTAAATATGTATCCCAAATAACTGTTTTATTTCAGATGTGTTGGTGTGTTTGTAGTTGCTTTCATTTTTTGTTATGCGTACAAGTTTGTGAAAAAAGCCATTTGTTCAAAAATCTGTCCGGCAAATAGTTTTTGAAATATTCCAAGGGAGTTTTATTGGATGTAGTATCATGTGACTCGACACTTGGAAGAAATTCCGAAATTAGTGAATGAAATTGTAAACGGCTCCATTTGATATTTCCTTTTTTTGTGTACTGAAAGTTTTCCAAGTTGTCAATTATTTCAAAGTGAACATTTTCATCTAGTTTAACTTCAGCGTCGTCCAATTCAATAGCAATAACTTGGGCAGTCGAAACATCTTGGTCTGCAGAATCAAATGCGTCTTGCTCTAAATCCAATTCTAATATTTCGTCATCAGTATTTTCCTCTCTTATCTTCTCTTTCGTTTTCTTCCGTATCGACAAACTTTTCCAAATCTGAATCCCACGTACTAAGAATATGAAATAGTTCTTGGTCTGTTCTATATTTACAATTCATGTCTCTAAAGAAATTATCAAAATATAAATAGCCATCAAAGCAAAATTTACATAAATATGTATGACCATGTTGTTTGGGGCGAAAAAAATGGTGATTGATCTGACGGGACACCCCCTAGAAATGTGAAGTTATGCTAAACTCTGAAACAGCAAAAATATTGGGTCGATCGAAGTTGGTTTAGAGATCGCGACATGAGCGCGAGTTTCGATAAAAATGGTATTTTTTCAACTTTTTAATTTCAAACGAACAGAAAAATTATTTTAAATTGTTATTCAAATAATAAACGGTTTTTTTTTAAATCCGGGAACGAATAAACAATGGTATGTTTTAATATATCATAACAAACCGTATGAGTCATAAGAACTTAACATAGTTGTGTTTTATGATGTCATTATCATTTATAACGTCATCATCATAAAATACAAATATGTTAAGTCCTTATGACTCTTTCGTCTCATTAGTTATTGCAATTAAATCCGCCTACCGCATTAATTACGACTTCCTATGACCAATATGTTTCATTGTTTCATATAATATGTAAACAAAATAAATGCAAATTAATTTCAGTTTAAATCCAAATCTCTCCAAAAGTAGACAAATTTGTAATAATTGAAATCTAGTCCGTTTAACAGTTGTATTAATAGTTTTAAGAAATTTCTACTTGGCCATGAGTACTGTCAAATAATTGGTACTTTTTACCCTCAAAAAAGTAAGTCTTGTCTTTGTTTGCAATCACCGTACTGTAAAGTTAACTATTCGTGAAAGTGCAGCTCCAACAATCCAAAGAGTGCTATTTTTGGTCAAAAGCACGAATTCCAGAAAAATGGAACAACATTCCATTGAAAAATAGGAACAATTGCATGAGAAGTGAAAAATCTTCTAAAGAATAAAAATAAACCGTAAAAAGTTTACCGTGAAAAAAAAATTGCCTTTAATAGTAAACTGGATGATATTTTCAATATCACACATACCAATGCCTTCTCCATGACGAATGAACACGACAAGCGATTCCTCTTGTTGCAAGATGAGAAAAACTGTCCCGAATATTTGGCTGGAGCCAGACTATATGAAAATGAGAAAGAAAAGCGGAAATCGGATCGTATGGAGGCAGAAAACAATCGTAAACGAAGATATCTTGAAGAAAAACGTAAATCAATTCAAATAGACTCACAAGCATTAGTTTCGTCATCGGAAAGTGACAACGAAAGGATATCTGATAACGACATTACCTTCAAAAATATTGAATTGCCCATGCTAAGCGCAGAATATTGTCAGCTTTTGATAAGTCTAAGATTACTAATCGTGCAGCTATGCATTCGATCAGTGCCGTTGCCAAAAGTGTTGGACATTCTATTTATGAACTCGTTTTCATTCGGACAACACTGTGGCGTCTTCGTGAAGCAAATATAGTAGAAATAGCAGCATCAGTTAAATCAACTTTCAAGCTTACAACAGGCGTAGTACATTGTGCTGGAAAATTACTTCCGGAGTTATCTGGAACGGAGACCATGGATCGTTTACCGGTGATTATTTCCCGAGAGATGGAGAAAATTATTGAGCGTTCCCAAAATATCAAGATCAACTGGTTTGGAAATGATAGAGGCTGTTTTCCAAAGCTTAATCGATTGGAGAGTAGCTGACGATGTCGTGGTGATAATAAGATTAAGATTATCAGTCAAATAAAAACAGTAACTGATATCGCAGAACGTGATGTTAAGTTAATACAAGATTATAACACGAAATTAACAAGAAATGAAGATGACATGCAATGTTTACTACAAGTCGTAAAAATCTGAACACAGATGTTTTCAACATATACCAAAACAGCCTTGACTGGTTGAAGATCATCTTAGATTGATTATTTTCATCATAAAAATTAATTCATAATATTATTGTATAGAAGAAACATTATGCATTTATAATAAAAAAATAGTCATAATTTGTCTTGTTTTTGTATTTGGGAAATTTGGCAATAAATTCGCTATTTGTTCACCAATTTACGATAACTTTGATGTTTTGGAAAGATAATTATCTCCTCTATTTACCACAGTTTTAATTTAGGCTGAGAAAATTTTTTAAGTAATTTTTCTGTTCATTTGAAAGTGAAAATTGAAAAAATACCGTTTTTATCGAACTTCACGCTCAAGTCGCGACCTCTAAACCACCTTCGATCGACCCAATATTTTTTCTGTTTAAGTTTTTAGCATAACCTCACATTTCTAGAGGGTATCGCGTTGGATATTAGAACTTTCGAAAATAAGGTCCACCCTAGTACATGTAATAAATCATGTACATTACTCTATGTACGGATTGTGCATTTTTATGTACATCACATTTCTTACCTCTTTACATACAATTTTAATTGTAAGATCACAAAAAATCAATTACTATACCCTATACACCTTTATGATAAATCTAACACAAACAAATAGAATTTTCAAACAATTTTAACTATCCTAAGTTAAAGTTAAAAATACGAATACTGACTAGGTAGGATACAATTCTGGAGCCAGCTTGTCCCTTTTTTATTTTCGAGTTTGATTGTCTATGAAGTTCTATATCTAGGACGAAACATGCTAATATTTTGTATGTTGTGTTGTGTTAATAAGGGATATACCTCACAAATTTTTACATTCGCTCAGTATTCTATCGGAAGTCTATACTCCTGTTGTTACTGGATTAGAGTTGTGGATATTTTAGCTCTGAAATATTGTTGTTTTCGAAATATTCCTTCCAACCCATCGTTTCATACGTTGTTAAGATTTGACCAGGATATTGTTAAATTTTCCACTTGCCCGTCATACGCGTTGATGTAGTAACACATCTTTCAGGTCTGCTAACTTGAGAATCTTTTCAGTGTATTGCCTGCGGTTCCGCCTTTCCATTTTCTTGATTTCTCGTGCAATAATCGTCGTATTGATGTTTCAGCTCCGACATATTATGTTGGCACATTGGTAACTTGAGATCCGGGTTCTTCAATGATCAAGAGTTTGCGTCTGTGTTCTTGGTACCCGAGTGTGTTGGTATAGCTTGGAAGTTGAGCTTCAGCCCTTCACAGAATGTATTTTTGAACAATAATATAGTGTTGGGTATATACATATAATCTTTTTAAAAATATAAATTTGCACTTATCCAACAATTAATAATTATTTTATTTTATTTAGAAATTCTATGATTACACATAATATTTCGGCTCTTGAGCCATTATCAAATGTTAAAATACATTAAGAAACTAAAAATAAAAATACATGAAATTAGTAAAATTGTAAAAATTATAAAAATTATCAAAGAAAAAATAAAGAAACAATTTTAAAACTTACTATTAGTTTCATAAATTAATATATTAAATAGAACAAAAAGCTTCCATGTTAGTAACTTTAATTGTTCGGTAAATACAATATTGCACGGACAAAGATAAATTAGTAATAGAGAAATTTTCTTAAAATTATTAAATGTTAACAGAAATTAAATGTCAAAAAACGCAAAATACATGTAAAAACAGATTAAAAAATATCATGTAAACTGACAACATTAAGAATTACAACATGTAAATAATTTATGGTAAAACAGAAATTTTTTTTTAAAAATATCAACAACAAATTTTAATATAAACGATATGAATTGGGATACCTCTTATTTGCTATATGAGGCCTCTACCGCAATATGGAATAAACAACTTAGACGATATCACGTAGAAAAATAAAATAAAAAATACAAATAAAAAATAAAAATACAAAAACAAAAATTAATCTTAAAGCACACAGTTACAATATTGATACTAAATAAAGATCAGCTGATAAATTTTTTATCATTTGTTGTGTTTTTTATTAGCGCTCGATAGCTGTATCCGGAGCAGCCAATTTTCTATGTCAAAACTTATATTTAGCGCGCTATTATTGCATATAATTAATTTATTTGATTCTAAACTAAGATTTTTCATTCATCTTTTTAGTTAAAAATCGATAAAAAAATATCTTGCTCTACCTATTTATCGGGAGCCGCTATCGGGAGCGCTATCCATTTCAATGAGAAATTTGAAAAGGCTTTTATTTTGTAAACCCCTGAAACCATTAGAAACTAAATCTTACAATAAAAATTTAAAACGCAGCAAGATGAATTCTTGTTTATAACGTCATGTAAAAATAAATGTCAATTAGTATATTTCAGGTGATAAATGTTTGTTTTATTGATGAATTTAGTTTTAATTTTTATAGTGCAGCGACACCAGTGAATAATAGCTGCAGTTTCAGTAGAAAATTGCCATTTGGCTCCGGATAGTGCTCCAATATTAAAACACGGCTATTGTGTATCAAATTGTCAAACTTTTAAAAACATAAATAAAGAAAATCTTAATACGGAAGTTAAGAAATTGGCGATGGTTATAATAAATAGTGTTAAAAACTTA
This sequence comes from Nephrotoma appendiculata, assembly GCA_947310385.1. NCBI lineage: Eukaryota > Metazoa > Arthropoda > Insecta > Diptera > Tipulidae > Nephrotoma > Nephrotoma appendiculata. Next base: position 146,437,197 of record OX371223.1, read on the forward strand.
AAACTAAGATAATTAAATAATAAGTGCATGAAAATATATTAATTGTTTTGTAAAAAGCTATTTTTGTATATGTGTAGCACAAATTTATATGTTGGGTTAATTTTTTCTGTATCTACTTTAAAGTTAAGGTTTCGTGTATCATTTATAATGTATAGACTTTCTAAGTAAAGTATTTTCTTGTATGAATGTTCAAAGCTAATGATTTTTGTATCTTGTAAATTAGCGATATGTTTAGTTAAATTTATATGTTGTGATAAAGCAGTGTAGTTATTGTGTAGGCGAATATCACTACTATGCCTTTGTAACCTAGTTTTAAGGGAATTTGAAGTCTGACCAATATAATTTCTATTACAAGAACACGGAATCGAATAAACAACGTGAGTGTGTTGGGTTTTAAGCAATTTGTCTTTCAATTTTGTGTAGTGTTCTTCTAATTTATTAATGACTTTAAAACTGATTCTGGAAACACCAAATGATTTCACATACTGCGTAATTTCATTGATAATACTGGAATATAAGTGATTGTCGTATAGTCGTATTAATGATTCGTTTATTATTAATAGTATTGTCATTAATCGGATTTTGTAACTGTGTTAATGGTTGACGGTTGTCAAGTTTATGTGCAATTTCCCGAGATAAATGTTTAATTAAATTAATCGGATAATTATTTTTGGAAAGGAATTGTTCTATAGTTTTTAAATTGTCTTCTCTATAAAGTGTTTCACTAAGTGTTAAAACTCGATTAATAAAATTTCTTGCTACATTGACTTTAATGTAATTCGGATGGTTAGAGCGATAATTCAAAATTCTGTTTGATGCTGTTAGTTATGCATACCATTTGGTCAAAATTGTTGTGTTGAATCTGATAAGGGTTAAGTCTAAAAATTTTATTTTGTTATCAATTTCAATTTCAGTTGTGAACTTAATATTATTATGAAAAGATTCGAAAATATTTTTTGTAGTTTCAATTTTCAGGTAAAATAGGTTAACTAAAAAATCTTAGTTTAGAGTTAAATAAATTAATTATATGCAATAATAGCGCGCTAAATATAAGTTTTGACATAGAAAATTGGCTGCTCCGGATACAGCTATCGAGCGCTAATAAAAAACACAACAAATGATAAAAAATTTATCAGCTGATCTTTATTTAGTATCAATATTGTAACTGTGTGCTTTAAGATTAATTTTTGTTTTTGTATTTTTATTTTTTATTTGTATTTTTTATTTTATTTTTCTACGTGATATCGTCTAAGTTGTTTATTCCATATTGCGGTAGAGGCCTCATATAGCAAATAAGAGGTATCCCAATTCATATCGTTTATATTAAAATTTGTTGTTGATATTTTTAAAAAAAAATTTCTGTTTTACCATAAATTATTTACATGTTGTAATTCTTAATGTTGTCAGTTTACATGATATTTTTTAATCTGTTTTTACATGTATTTTGCGTTTTTTGACATTTAATTTCTGTTAACATTTAATAATTTTAAGAAAATTTCTCAATTACTAATTTATCTTTGTCCGTGCAATATTGTATTTACCGAACAATTAAAGTTACCAACAAGGAAGCTTCTTGTTCTATTTAATATATTAATTTATGAAACTAATAGTAAGTTTTAAAATTGTTTCTTAATTTTTTCTTTGATAATTTTTACAATTTTACTAATTTCATGTATTTTTATTTTTAGTTTCTTAATGTATTTTAACATTTGATAATGACTCAAGAGCCGAAATATTATGTGTAATCATAGAATTTCTAAATAAAATAAAATAATTATTAATTGTTGGATAAGTGCAAATTTACATTTTTAGAATGTATTTTTGATGTCGACATCTTCTAATCTGTCTGTGTTGTGATATTATGAGTTGGTGGCACACAGCGAAATTAGATCAAAATAAGACCGATTGACATACAAATAATTTTAGGCTTATTTTAGCGTAATCAAATGCTCAATTAAAAGATTTTAGTTTTGACTCGTTCTAGACCAAGCCTTAGGTAATTTAGTTTAAAGCAAGCAGCAACCGAAAGTAGATGGTTTTGGTCCAATTTTCTAATTAAGTTATTTTAGCTTTAAAGTGAAAAATCCCAATGTTTTTTCTAGCACGAACGGGCCAATAAAGATTTTAATGGGGCATTAAATTAACCTAAAATTTACCATTAATTTTCCAATTATTTTTATATTATTTTTTCATATAGGTTCTGCTAACTTTTTCTAAATCTAACAGACACCATCGTTTTAGTTGGAAGAGATGGAGTCCGAAATTGTTTAATAGAGCCTATTATTAGCCTATAATTACACATAGTATTTTGTAATTTTCTGCTTGGTGCGTTCTACTAGCTTTAACGGCGTGTTAATTTGCCTGATTTTTTTTTTCTTAGTGGCAATTTATTTTTGTCATTTTTCCTAACAGAAATTTTATGCTAAATATTATCAAGTGACTGGTACTTGCGATTTATTGTATTATCTTTGAAAGTGCTATCAATTCCATGGCCTTCGATACTTATTTGTCACCATAAAAGACGTAAATGAGAATAATGTTTTGAATACTCTTTTGTTTGAGATATACGGCTAGTTACTTTCGAGTTTCACACATAAATGTTTGATTTGTAGCCGAATCCTACAGTCTACTATATTTGTAAACTTAGAAAAGCTAGTTCCAGTCTGATTACACACTAAACAAAGTTTTACTTTGGTTTTTCGATTGTAATGGTGTTATTAAGTCAAAAATTCAAATAAAAAAAATCTTTTAAATAGCTATGCAATTCGTCCGTATGGCGAATTGGCTGAGTTACATAGAGTCCCATAACCTCCACCAATATTGTTACGGACGGCTCAGCAGCTGACCCGCAGATATCACTAAGCACGCAGAGGCCTCACACGGTGGTTTTGCTGGCTAGAGCACAGGGATAAATTGAGGCTTGCAATGCTTCTGGCTTACACCGTGATACAACATAATTAATAAAAAAAAATTAAGCGCAAATTAAAAATAAATGAAAAACCGGAGGTTCCGCCGAAATTTGTTGGTGACAAGTACTCAGTCTGCTGAAGAGACCCCTCCGAATGACCCATTGACTCCGAAAGGCCGATACCCAACTGCAACGAAGCAGTATTAGAGGGTAGGGACGTCCCCCCAACAGACCAAGCCTTTCTTTACTCGAAGAGACCTCCAACGAATCTCCAACAATTCACACCTCAACAGCATGAAATCGCCGAAGTGCCACGAGGAGACCGTTGGTTCTTACAGTCGTCCCCGAATGGACGACACCCTGTGAATGTTCTGCCAAGGAGATGAATTGGAGCGAGTGGGCGACAAACAACCGCTATTCGGCGCTGGATTACAATTTTTATATATACAAAAATCAAAATTTAAAAAAAAAATTAAAAACAAAAAAAAATCGTTCTGTAAAACTATCCTACGATTACTGTTGCGGCCTTGTCTGGCCGTCATGCCACAGGTGTTCATCGTACCTGGACCGCTGGGTGTCCTTCGCCTTAAGCCGTATGATAATAATGAGGTGGCCTCATCTGACCACCTGTAAACACCTGGTTGTGCATTGTCTCGCCAAAAAAACGTAATCGCCGCGATAGACCGTCACTAAAATTGGTTGCCTGCCTCGATAGGCCGTCAATAACTATAGTTTCAGTTAGTTAAAAAAAAAACTTGTTGGGCGTTGTCCCACGAAACCGTACAAAAAATTTTGAGTCACCTGGCCACCCTTAAAAATTTTAGTGTACGTTGTTTATGTTGCGGTACACCTTTTACCGCTAAAATGCTTCACGGCACCCGAAAATAAATAGTTCGTGGCACCCGTAGAAAGTAATGCAATGAAGGATTTTCGTTGCGGATTTGGGCAATTCACAATTTTTCCGTTTATTTGTGGTGTTTAGGTCTTCATGAACATCGATATTCACAAATAAGATGAAATCATGAGCGATATACAAATTTGGATACCCAATTCTCAATCAAAAAACCGATGCACAACATTTTGTTCACAAAACAAAATCAACTAAGGGATCACTCACCACTTTTAATTATATTTGTATTAAAACTTGGAAATAAAAGAATTGTTTGTTTTATATAATTATAATTAAACTTTATATTGTTAAATTATTAAAATAAATTTAATTCACAAATATCGTTCCCAATTTACTTTTTAATTTTAATGTCTTTATGCAGAGCCAAATTTGGCATTGCTCGCAAAAAAAAATATAAAAATTGACCGTTTTCACCAAAAACTTGGTCGTACTCCATTTTAAACTTAACTTTTTTTCAACCTCCACAAAAAATGGCCGGTATAACAACCAAAACTCAACTTATATTATCAAGTAGCTGACCCGGCGAACTTCGTACCGCCTAACAGTCGATTCTTTAATTTTTATTTTTTTTGTAATACTTATTTTGCAATTCGGGACACCGGGTCAGCTAGTAAGATAAAAAAAGAGAAAGAAAGTTAATAAGTCAACAATTACATTATGTCAAAAACTAAAAATTAAGTTTCATTTTTATTGTAGTACTTTATGGTACACAATATTTTTTGTTTGATTACCTGGCGCGTAAACAAACAGAGCAGATGATTTTCCAACAAGGGAACAGGCAACGGGGTTTTCTTGATTAATACCACAAACACTTAATGAGTGCCCCTGGGATTTGTTTATAGTCATAGCGAAAGCAAGCCGTACTGGAAACTGTAGTCGTTTAAACTCGAATTATGTCAGTAATTCTACTTACAGTTCTACTTATCTACTGCGATTCATTTCAAATAAAATTTATTCGTGCAAACAAATTTCCCACCATTTACTGGAGTTCTTATCGTGTGATTTCGATTATTCGTTCATTAAATTATCAATCCAGCTGTAATTAAATAGCTAGTTATTCAACCATTCAGTGAGAAAAACCTAACGGTAAATCAAACCACGTGTTATCCTTCGAGAAAATTTGTGAACGGTATTCCACAGTTTTAGTACATCCGTAATAATTAAGTGATATAAAGAGTATTTGGTGTCAATAATGCCGCAAATAGATGTTATATTGAAACGCCGTTCAAATATCAAGGGATCTTTAACTAAGATAATTAATTATATCCAAATTCAGCGTGAATTAGGCGCGTCCGACCTTGATATTGAACTATTAAAAGTGCGGTTACGGCGAGTGGAGAATTTATTGACTGAATTTCATCAAATTGAACAGGATATTAGTTTATTGAATTTGGATGATAAAAGTCAACAAGACGAATTTGAGGATAAGTATTATATGGCCATTGCTGCATTAAATAAATTAATTCGAAGAGCAAATTTAGCAATCGGGAACGTGTCTGTAGATCTAAACGATAGTCAAACCGAACACGCTCGAGCCACAAACATAGAAGTTAAGCTTTCTAAGATTAATATAGTTTTTTGGCAGCTATACCGAATGGCAGTCATTTTTTGATCTTTTTTCGTCGACAATCCATGAAAATCCCAATCTCAACCCGGCACAAAAATTTCAATATTTAAAGGGGTTCTTGAGAGGTGAAGCCGCATATTTGTTGAAGCATCTTCCTATTTCCGATGCTAATTACATTGAAGCCTTAAACAAATTGAAAACTCGGTATGATAGGAAACGATATACGGTACAGTCCTTTATTAAGAGTTTTGTTGATATACCATCCATTCATACACCAACATCGCAGCAAATTAGGCAATTAATGGATACCGCCGACGAAGTTATCCGTGGGTTAACCGAAGCTGAATCTCGGGATCCTTGGCTGGTGTTTTTACTACTTCAAAAATTAGATGAGGAAAGTCGCGATAAATGGGCTAATGAGCCGGCCGAGATCTAATTTCCGACATGTCAAGCGTTAGTTGGGTTCCTGATGAAGCGGGCAGATGCCTTGGATTCCGTTAAAAGCTATCCGCGGAGGGGCGTTGCACAAGTAAAAGCTATTCCGAAAACCCTTACCAATGCCGTTGTATTGTGTGAAGTTTGCTAAAAGGAGTACCATCCGTTATATCAATGCCCTAAATTTAAAGAATGGACAGTTGAAGAGAGAAGAGAATTTATGAAAACTGATAACCGATGCTTCAACTATCTAAGTAAAACCCATACAGTATATCAATGCTGGTCTAAAGGAAAATGTCATATATGTAAAAGAAGACATAATTCGTTGTTACATCCTACCTCCAATGCCAATAGTTCGTCTAGTGAAACCCACGACAACAATACCCCACCGGAAACCTCGAATCAATTATTTGTAAAGAGCACTTCCAACCAACCATCTATATCCATTGACCCGCCACAACCACCATCGTGCCTGCATTTGAATCATAATCCAGCAATGTTGCTTACCGCGACAGTGCGAGTGCTAGACAGAAGTGGCCAACATCAATTATGTCGAGTTTTACTCGATTCGGGGTCACAATCCTCCTTCATTACCAAAGGATTTGTCCAAAAATTGGACCTACAACGAAAACAAGGGAAGATCTGTATCCACGGCCTAGCCGATCAGAAGCTTGTAACCAGCAGAGGACTAGTCGATGTGACTATTTCACCACATTTCAAATCCACCATTACTTTCAATGTATCAGCGTACATAGTACCTTCCATCACTTCGGTCAAACCAATTGAACAAGCTGATTTGGCTAAATACCAATTCCTTTCGACAATGTCGTTAGCAGACGTCAACAGTAAATCCCCGTCTAAAATCGATTTATTGATTGGGGCAGACAAATTTTTTGAAATTTTAAAACCACAATAATTGAAGCACGCCAATGGAAAAATATACCCTCACGATACACATCTAGGATGGATATTAACGGGCAATCTAGTACCACAAACTGATTCCACTAGATGTCAACCGATAATCGATAACAACAGTTTAGAGAAAAGTCTCAAACGATTTTGGGAAAGTGAGGAAGTGTTTAAAAGTGCACCATTGTCACCGGAAGACCGCATTTGCGAAGAACTGTTTCAAACCACCGCCAGCAAGTTACCTGATAACCATTTCATCGTGAAGTTACCCTTCAAACCAAAACAAAATCCATTGAAAGAATCCTTGGGGATTGCAGTTAAACGATTGCAGGAAATGGAAAGGAAGTTTGCAAAAAACGGTAAGTTGGAAAAGCTTTACGTCGAATTTATGGAGGAGTACAATCAACTCGGCCATATGGAAGAAGTTGAACCACCCGAATATCTTGCTCATTGTTTGAACTTGCCACACCATGCCATTTGGGAGGAAACATCCACCACTACTAAATTACGGGTAGTTTTCGACGCATCCGCTAAAACCACTTCAGGTTATTCCTTGAATGATAATTTGATAACAGGACCAGTATTACAAAATTTGATAACGGATATTTTACTACGCTTCCGAAGACATCAAATAGTATTTACAGCGGACGCGAAAAAGATGTACCGCCAAATATGGATTCATCCAAGTGATCGTCGATATCAACGGATAGTTTGGCGTACGTCACCACTGGCAGATATTAAACATTTCGAACTAAAGACATTTACCTACGGTATGGTCTCTGCACCTTATTTAGCAACCAGGGTTGTCAAACAAATAGCTAACGATAACTTGAATAGCTATCCAGAAGCATCAGAACGATTGCGAAACGATATGTATATCGATGACTTACTAACAGGAGCATCCGAATTAAATGAAGCAGTTGAGTTGGCAAAGCAGATATATAGCATAATGTCACAATCCGGGTTTAACCTCCGAAAATAGTCTTCCAACTCTTTGCACTTCATATCGAAGTTTAACGTCGCTGATTCAGATTCCTCCCGTCCAAAATCATTGTCTGATGAATCTAATGAAATTAAGGTTTTGGGATTGCAATGGCAACCAGCCTCTGATACTTTCACCTACCATGTCACCCTCAAGGATACAATACCAAATACCAAACGAGCTATACTTTCCGAAGCCAGTCGTATCTTTGATCCACTCGGCCTACTATCACCTTTCGTCGTCAAAATAAAGACTTATTTCCAAGAATTGTGGCTGCTAAATTTAGGCTGAGATGACGAACTACCAAGCAAAGTGCATGATCAATGGCTTAAGCTACGAAACGAAATAGCTGATGTATCAATAGTTAAAATACCTCGATGGCTGTTTATGACAGATAGACCAAATAAATTGCACGGATTTTGCGATTCTAGCGAACTAGCATACTCGGCAGCAGTCTACTTACGTACATTTTACAAAGGCCAACATATGATTAGTTTGATTGCAGCAAAATCGAAGATCGCGCCAATTAAAAACATTTCACTACCACGTTTGGAGTTAAACGGAGCGCTGTTATTAACGAGATTGATGAAGCATTTACAGTCAATATTAAACATTAGACAATCGTATTGGATTGGCTGTCGGAACCACCACGCAGATGGAAAACTTACGTGGCGAATCGCACCAGTGAAATCATCTAAACGTTACCAAGCGATAAATGGCGTCATATTACATGGAAATTTAACCCAGCTGATTGTGCTACGAGAGGATTAAGCCCTCACGAACTAAAATCTCATATGCTGTCGTGGAGCGGACCAGAATTTTTGAAAGCAGAAGCAGAATCCTGGCCAACTTTCCGGAAACCACCTTGTTCGGGTGATTTAGAGCGTCGAGATAACTGTAAAGTCATGGTCGCAATGCACTCGATCATAGAAGAGCTTATCAAAAGATATTCTAGTTATGATAAGATTATCAATATTATAATCCTAATTCGACGATTTATTATAATATACCTAAATTTAAAGACTAAGTCCAAAATAAGTATAAATTCCGACTGGCGAGAAGCAGTATTTTTATGACGAAATTGAAGCCGTGAAAAACGAAAGACTTGTATCACCGAAAAGCACGATTAAATCATTAAATCCATTTTTGGATAATAAAGGACTTTTACGCGTAGGTGGTAGAATTGAGAAGGCCATTGCACCTTATGATACACTGCACCCCATTATTTTACCTGCAAAATCTGATATAACAACGAGAATTGTGCTGAGGTATCATAGAATTCATTTACACTGTGGTGCATCATTATTGTCGAGTATCATTCGAAGAAAATTCTGGATTGTTCATGGTCGAAATACCATAAAATCGGTCATCCGTATTTGTGTGCGATGTATCAAACAAAATCCACTAACCGAGGACCAAATAATGGGCAATTTGCCGAAAGAAAGAGTGGAACTAATCCGTCCGTTTTTAAAAATTGGGTTAAATTTTGCCGGTCCCATCAAAACATATCTAAAACGCGGACGAGGACAAACAGCACAAAAGTTGTATATCTGTCTAATTATTTGTTTAAGTACTAAAGCTGTACACCTGGAGCTCGTAGAATATATGTCAACCGCATCCTACATGGCCGCACTCTATCGATTTTTCTCACGGAGAGGAGTCTCACTGGAGCGCGATACAACGAATGACCCAACTATTTTGGAAACGTTGGCATTTAGAGTACCTTACGTCACTGCAGGCGCGCACTAAATGGAACTCGCCAAAGGATAATTTAAAAATTGGTGATATTGTTCTCGTAAAGGAAGAAAATGCCTTAATCAATCAATGGAAGATGGGCGAGGTATCACAAGTATTCTCAAGAAATAATGGAGGAGTACGAGTCGCCGAAATTCTTACCAGCCATGGGAACATTCGCAGACCAATCACTAAGTTGTGCCGTCTCCCAGTAAACTGACATAAATTGAAATCTGGCGATCTTCAAGGCAGCCGCGATGTTCGAGACACACACAAAACAACACTTAATTAAAACATCACTAATTACTTTGTATTTATTTTTATTAAAAATACGAGGATCCATAACGTCCAGTGGCCCAATTCTGGCTTTCCCTGGGAATAGGGAATTGGGAAAAATATTTTCATAGCATTTTTGTCTAAATTTTATTTTTCTGGCCTACTGAGGGAACATGATTGGTGTTAATATTTTCGAAACAAAGTTAAATGGGAAAATATTTTTGCCTACAAAAATTTTGTGGAACAAAAGTTTCCCAAATCACTTAGTTTTGAAAATTTTTGCACTAAACTTATTCGTTCAGTAGGCCAGAAAAGTATAATTTTAACAAAAATGCTATGAAAATATTATTCATATTATTCTCAATTCCCTATTCCCACGGAAAGCCAGAATAGGACCACAGATCGAATTCATTCTGAAAACAAAAAAAAAATATTATATTAATTTTTATTCATATGAGCCACTTATAACAATACTTAGCCTTCGGTTATGTGTATCGGCTAAGTTATCATGGACACTATGGATCTGCGTACGTAACTCTTTCATTACCTTAAAGTATGTAAATTAATTAATTAACTATATTATTGTTTAATTTTAAGTTTAATATAAATTACTTACCTAAAAACTATTTAATCATTTGACAATGACAACAATCGTTCGGTATTTTTGTATTGGTGTCACTCCTGTCAAATTATTAAGTATAGTAGATTATAGCAGTATGTATATTGAATGTTGCAAGACGAGAACACAGCTAACACCACTAACTTCACGCGGATCATTTTCAACACCTACAATATTTATGCGCTTGTACGGAAAAAACCAAAAGTAGCTGTCATCTTGCAAAATTCAACGCATCATTATTCTCTTGTACTCCATTTCAACTTTGTGTTAAAAATAAATTAAATTAAAATTAAATTTTCTAATCGAAATAAAAGTGTTGTAATTTATCTGTTAGAGATCTTTGTGCGTGTGACCAGCCTTACAGTCGTGAATATCATCCAGCGCGCTATTACCTATATATCTACAGTCCACACATAAATTAATTCGCTCGAGTCGCGACAGGGCGATTGGGCGCGGCCATCCCCAATTGACATAATAGCGTGTTTGACATCATCAAACACATATCCTCAATGGAAATCAATGCCTGATTGTAAATTTCTTTACTATTTGTAAATTCAGATTCCCTGTTCTATTGCGTATATTAAATAAAATATCGTCACACATATTATCTTTGTATTTTATCCACAAATTAATTGGTTTTCATGGGAAGCATATACATATGATACTGGAAAACAATGTTCGTGATGAGCTTGTGATGAAATCACAGCATCATTAAAGGTTTGATCCCAATGTGCATCGTTTTCTAACAGTTGCAATCGATGACAGGCTTCTCTGTAAGATCCACACAATTAACCATCAACTGATCGTAAATGTTGGAATGATGTTGGGCTACGCACATTGACTAATAGCAGCCGTAAATAAAAACATTCATCGTTGCTTGGATGAACGGAATAAATTCGACCTATTGCATCGGTTGAATATACACCTGGGTATCCTGGAACTGGTTTTCCTTGTTTCCTTCGCATACATTTCTTTGTTGATTGATTCCAATTATAATATTTTGGCATTTCAGAATATAGCAGTGTTTGTGCGAAATGATCATTTTGGCACGTCTCAAAAAAACTGGTTAAGGTAGTAGATGGTGGCTGGTGAGCTCTCTGTACTGCATTATGAGCTGTGAAATACACTCTTTGTCCATTTTCTAAGTGCACGACTAAGTGAACAACTGTGGGGTGTCTTTCATGCATTGGAAAAGAAAAAATTCACCAAAATGCTTCATTACTGCTAACATAGCGGCCCATTTGGTATTGGGTTACTTCATCATTTGAATTCTCTGCACCAAATCCAATCACAGCCATATCACTTCCTTTGGTTACATATTTACATATGTATTTGATAGATTTTACTGAATGGTAAGATTCAACATTGATGTGTGCTTTGAAAGTTCTTGATAAGATCGGTGAATATGGAATAATCCAACGATTATCTATTTCAATATCTTGTTGATTTAATTTGACAATTGTTGATCTTCCATTGTCTGCTAGTGATCGCCGACGATGGAGTGGATAATCATCATTTCCGATATTAATGTCCGTGGATAGCGCTTTGAGCATTTACCATCTACCATACACGGTGCATTTTGATTAAGTGTTCTACATGGACCATGTATCATGTTTTTGATAACTACTTCATGCAAGCCAGGATCTACTTGTTCATTAAAGTTTTCAGCTGATATGACTTCATAAAATTTTGGCCTAATTTTTTCAACCAACCAAATCAAAATGTGTGCATGCGGCAATCCACGTTTCTGCCACTCTACAGAATACATCCAGCAGCGTGTCTCACCAAACACACAATGTTTAACAATTAAATTAAAGCTTTCAACTTTTGTCAGAAGACTCTTGGTGTAATGTCACGACGATCAATAGGTGATTGGCCAGGGAATAGCGCTTGTTTAATTTCTATCCATTGTGGATTGCATGTAAATGTAATGAAAAAGTCTGGTGTACCGTATTACCGAACATAGGACATGGCATCTTGAGCATATTCATGCATATGCCGAGAACTTCCGATGTAGGTTGCTGGAAGAATAGTCATCCTGCCAACATTTTCATGTATAAGAAGTTGGCCCGAAATTTCTATCCCGAAAAGGCTTTTTTCCATATAGTGTGTGTCTTTGCTAAACCACATAAAAATAATTCCATCCCGAAAATTTTATTGTTAAATTAAAGAAAAAAAAATACTTAGCCCGAATAAATTGTAAAATTATATTACTGTTTGCAGAAAAAAAGCTTCACAATATAAGAATAAATTACATCTACTTTCTTGCTAATCCCAAAAACTATTTTCTATAAATTCTTCAGTTGAAAGTATGTTCATTACCAGATTTCCTGGTGCCGAACACAGAGATGACCCCCTACCTTGGCATATGGAGTTAGGTGTGCCAATGTGCATAGAACTTATATTCAGGCGCCCATTTGAAAATCACGAGGATTGATGGTGAATATTGCTCATCCCGAAAACCACTTTCTATACATTCTACAGTTAAAAGTATGTTCATTACCAAATTTCCTAGTGGTGAACACAGAGATGACCCCCTCCCTTGGCATATAAGATTAAAACAATATATGGTACATTGTTGTTGAAAATATGTTTATATATCCGAAGTTTCTTGTGACGGTCTCACAGCGAGTTCATACGAAGGATAAAAATCTCGGATTTTTCTATCCCATCGTTTAAACCAATTACATCACGTAAATTATACAACAGACACGCCTCTTTTCATACAAAAAAGTTGAAAAAAATTAAACAAAAATCTGGGATAGAAAAATCCGAGATTTTTATCCGTCGTATGAACCGGCAGTCAGAGATGTCATTTTTACATGGGATATGAAGTTACATGTGTCAATCAGTAAATAATTTATATCTAAGCTCCTATTCAAAACCATCATCTTTTGTGTTTTAATATTGGTTATCTCGTAAAACCGTTTTCGTTACACCATTCGATTTAGAATTCGAAATTGGTTTTCTAGTTTGAATTATTGAACAAAATCCAATAAATGAAAAAATAATGATAATTCAAGGTCACTAGATTCAAAGTCATTTAGTATTGATCATTTTTGAACGGTTTTAAGTACATATATGGTTTAATATTTTCGTTGTACTATTACAAAACATCTAAGTATTTTTATTTCCGTAAATGTTTGCATTTTCCCGACATTGTGAGGAAATAAACATCCAACTTTTATCATTAAAAGTGTCCGAAATATTTAAATATTTCTTATGAACGTTGTTGTAAAAAGTAACAGCGCATCCCCAATAGAATTCCTTTAACTTTTTCCTTACAGAAAAGTATGAACAAAAACTTGAGAAAAATAAAATTATCAATTGTTTTTTTTTCATACTTTTCTGTAAGGAAAAAGTTAAAGGAATTCTATTGGGGATGCGCTGTAAGACGATTGCCTGAAAAAATTATTATCATATGCCAAGGTAGGGGGTCATCTCTGTGTTCGGCACCAGGAAATTTGGTAATGAACATACTTTTAACTGAAGAATGTATAGAAAGTGGTTTTCAGGATGAGCAATATTCACCATCAATCCTCGTGATTTTCAAATGGGCGCCTGGATATAAGTTCTATGCAAATTGGCACATCTAACTCCATATGCCAAGGGAGGGGGTCATCTCTGTGTTCGGCACCAGGAAATTTGGTAATGAACATATTTTCAACTAAAGAATGTATAGAAAGTGGTTTTCGGGATAATCAATATTCACCATCAATCCTCGTGATTTTCAAATGGGCGCCTGAATATAAGTTCTGTGCACATTGGCACACCTAACTCCGTATGCCAAGGGAGGGGTCATCTCTGTGTTCGGCACCAGGAAATTTGGTAATGAACATACTTTCAACTAAAGAATGTATAGAAAGTGGTTTTCGGGATGATCAATATTCACCATCAATCCTCGTGATTTTCAAATGGGCGCCTGAATATAAGTTCTATGCACAATGGCACACCTAACTCCATATGCCAAGGTAGGGGGTCATCTCTGTGTTCGGCACCAGGAAATCTGGTAATGAACATATTTTCAACTAAAGAATGTATAGAAAGTGGTTTTCGGGATGATCAATATTCACCATCAATCCTCGTGATTTTCAAATGGGCGCCTGAATATAAGTTCTATGCACATTGGCACACCTAACTCCATATGCCAAGGGAGGGGGTCATCTCTGTGTTCGGCACCAGGAAATCTGGTAATGAACATACTTTCAACTAAAGAATGTATAGAAAGTGGTTTTCGGGATGATCAATATTCACCATCAATCCTCGTGATTTTCAAATGGGCGCCTGAATATAAGTTCTATGCACATTGGCACACCTAACTCCATATGCCAAGGTAGGGGGTCATCTCTGTGTTCGGCACCAGGAAATCTGGTAATGAACATATTTTCAACTAAAGAATGTATAGAAAGTGGTTTTCGGGATGATCAATATTCACCATCAATCCTCGTGATTTTCAAATGGGCGCCTGAATATAAGTTCTATGCACATTGGCACACCTAACTCCATATGCCAAGGTAGGGGGTCATCTCTGTGTTCGGCACCAGGAAATTTGGTAATGAACATATTTTCAACTAAAGAATGTATAGAAAGTGGTTTTCGGGATGATCAATATTCACCATCAATCCTCGTGATTTTCAAATGGGCGCCTGAATATAATTTATATGCACATTCGCACATCTAACTCCATTTGCCAAGGTAGGGGGTCATCTCTGTGTTCGGCACCAGGAAATTTGGTAATGAACATATTTTCAACTAAAGAATGTATAGAAAGTGGTTTTCGGGATAATCAATATTCACCATCAATCCTCGTGATTTTCAAATGGGCGCCTGAATATAAGTTCTGTGCACATTGGCACACCTAACTCCATATGCCAAGGGAGGGGTCATCTCTGTGTTCGGCACCAGGAAATTTGGTAATGAACATACATTCAACTAAAGAATTTATAGAAAGTGGTTTTCGGGATGATCAATATTCACCATCAATCCTCGTGATTTTCAAATGGGCGCCTGAATATAAGTTCTATGCACATTGGCACACCTAACTCCATTTGCGAAGGTAGGGGGTCATCTCTGTGTTCGGCACCAGGAAATCTGGTAATGAACATATTTTCAACTAAAGAATGTATAGAAAGTGGTTTTCGGGATGATCAATATTCACCATCAATCCTCGTGATTTTCAAATGGGCGCCTGAATATAAGTTCTATGCACATTGGCACACCTAACTCCATATGCCAAGGTAGGGGGTCATCTCTGTGTTCGGCACCAGGAAATTTGGTAATGAACATATTTTCAACTAAAGAATGTATAGAAAGTGGTTTTCGGGATAATCAATATTCACCATCAATCCTCGTGATTTTCAAATGGGCGCCTGAATATAAGTTCTATGCACATTGGCACACCTAACTCCATATGCCAAGGGAGGGGGTCATCTCTGTGTTCGGCACCCGGAAATTTGGTAATGAACATACTTTCAACTAAAGAATGTATAGAAAGTGGTTTTCGGGATGATCAATATTCACCATCAATCCTCGTGATTTTCAAATGGGCGCCTGAATATAAGTTCTATGCACATTGGCACACCTAACTCCATATGCCAAGGTAGGGGGTCATCTCTGTGTTCGGCACCAGGAAATCTGGTAATGAACATATTTTCAACTAAAGAATGCATAGAAAGTGGTTATCGGGATGATCAATATTCACCATCAATCCTCTTGATTTTCAAATGGGCGCCTGAATATAAGTTCTATGCACATTGGCACACCTAACTCCATATGCCAAGGTAGGGGGTCATCTCTGTGTTCGGCACCAGGAAATCTGGTAATGAACATACTTTCAACTGAAGAATTTATAGAAAATAGTTTTTGGGATTAGCAAGAAAGTAGATGTAATTTATTCTTATATTGTGAAGCTTTTTTTCTGCAAACAGTAATATAATTTTACAATTTATTCGGGCTAAGTATTTTTTTTTCTTTAATTTAACAATAAAATTTTCGGGATGGAATTATTTTTATGTGGTTTAGCAAAGACACACACTATATGGAAAAAAGCCTTTTCGGGATAGAAATTTCGGGCCAACTTCTTATACATAACATTTTCTACATTTCCATCAAAATTAATTGCATCTCGAAGTTGAATATACTCTTCAGATCGAAGTTTGGTCTGATTCGACCTGATGAATGTTAATCTCCCCGTTTCAATCTTATAAACATATCAACAACATATCTGTGACATAATCGCCGGCATTTCAAGATGTGATTGTCTTCATTTTCTCTGATCATTATGAATAATAGTTCATTGAACTAACTTTTTTGTTGATTTCATATCCTGTAAACATTTTTTTTATTATAATGATGACAGTTGAGTAACAAATTAAACTATTTTGTAGGTGATATAGTAGATGACGTAACATCTCACAAACCAATATTTCAATTACCTGTAATGGGATTTATCATCTTGATTGAGAAATCATAGCCATCTTTACCTTGCCGAAATATAATGGGATATTGCAGTGCATCATATGAGCGATGTGTTTCCTTAATGCGTTGTAATTGATTATTTCGACGATGTAAAACAATATCACGTGACTCCAAATTTTCTCCAACTACAATAATGGCAACTTCATCGATAGTAGGTGCATTAAAACGACCTGCATGTTGGCCCGCAGGAGTTTTATCTGCTCTGATAACAATTTTGTGATCATCAGATGGCATCATATCCATTGCACTTTTAAATAATATAATCAATTGATTGTGTTCGTGAAATAAGTTTTGCAATTGTTCAACTATTGACCTTTTCACTGAATTGTTATGTGCACAACGTAGATTGATTTCTTGTGGAGAATTGCCCATAAAATAAATTTGCAAAAACTTGTAGTCGCTATCTGGCACTGGTAACAAAGAACCTGCTCTGTGATATATATGACCTTGTATCTGTAAAGGGAAAAAATGTATTGTAAAAATGTATATGGGCTATAATAGTTATGATTAATAAATATACAACTGCAAATACTATTACAAACCTTAAAAGTTGGCATGAAATTTTCCCGAACTACTTTTGTTGCTCCAAATGAAGTCATTTGAAAGCAGTCGTTGTATTGTTGAAAATTCTTTAAAAAGTGTATGGAATCCGTTCCTATTCCCAAAACCAATGAGTACAATGGCTCTGGAGGTGGAAGCAATGGTATCAATTTCACCTTTCCATTTGCGCAACACAATCCATTCACTTAATTTTTGTATTTCAATGCCTTGCAATATTGGCAAACTGAGTTCATAGGTCCAATAGCAACACAGTTGTAGGCCCTGTAATCAATTGATATATCGTGACAGAAAGCAGCTCGATTCAAACTTGCACCATTATTAGTCGAATGTCGCGCTTCACGGGTCTGTGTTAACCGAATTCTTTCACGTTCATTGCGATCTTCACGTTCCTGGGCAGTACGATTAGATTGATAATGAATTTGGTTCGTTCTGCCTAAATTTGTCCGCCGCCTTATAGGAGGCATATTTAGTAAGTCACAAACACACAACACTTTTTTAATTTTATAGAAATTTGTGGCTTTTATATTTAGTAATATTATAGATGCAGAGCGAAGAGACGTTTACATTTCAAGTGACATTTTACGACAGACAATTTGATTTTGAGTAATGTTAACATTGATATTACAATAGTTACCATAAATATTGACAAACAATGTTACCATCGTATAAATATTGGAATATAGAAAAGTGTTGCAATTTTTTAAACTTTTCTCTCCGTAAGAAGCATCCTCGTACTTCAAGGAATAATATAAAAAAAGAATTAGCGAAATCGGTTCAGCTGCTCTCTAGATTTGCGCTTAGCAACAAATTCAGCGATTCATTTTTGTATTATAGATAATCCAAACGAGACTAAACCAAAAATTCTTGCACCAAAAATACGATGCAGAAAAAATATTTTTCTTTGTGCCTCTCGTTCTTGCATATATACTTGATCAGCGGCGCAAAACAATGAACGAACGTGACGCACCAAAACACAAAACAACTAAACAAAAAACACGTAAAAAATATATATCTACATTTTACCCGCTCGTACACATGGCTTACATGCACAAGGGCGCACATTGGTCTCGCTCCATCATTTATTTGTCAAACCATAAAATAAAAGGGATGTACAAAAAGAAAATACAAAAAGACGTATCACAACAATGTCACGACAGCACAACTGATTTTAGACATACATGATTCAACCGAATACAATGAAATTAAAATTCGGAGTAGAGTGTGGAGCGTTGTTATGACCGTGAAGTCGTAACACTATGTTCAAGACAGACCTATAACTCGCGAATGATTTATTGACCACGTCTATATTAAATAGAGCAACTTCGCTTACCCTTCGATATATCCCGCCCATAACGCATCATTTTCCAAATCAATTTGCCTCGCAGGTTTAGTTTGATGAAATTGACATACGCAAGATAATGTTCTTAGCATTGATTGCTCTTACTGGTTTAGTAAAGCCACGTGATTTTCTTTTCTAGAAATAGAAAAGAGTTGGTTACAAAATTTAAAATAGAATCGTTCGCAAAAATATCGACTTGTTTTAAGGTTAATGTACTATTTCGTCCTCGACCTGTTTGGTTATCATGCCACAGTATTTCATCTTATTTTGATATTCCATCACTACCATTAAGTGAATTTGATGGTTTGAACGCTCCACTTAAAGATTCAGATAGTTTGGTTTGATCCAAGAAAAAATTTCCGTTGCATTTGTTGTTGTGCCAGCATTCATTGTGTAGTCATTTGCTGCTGGGCTACTTGTTCACTTTTTGGATATTTATGTATAACGATTACACTTTTTCCAACTGGTGCACTTTCTTGTGTGTCAGGCGGCAATTCCACATGCGCGACAGGTTGTTTATCCATTGAATGAGCAGAAATCAATGGTTGAAGTCCCATGCTGGCTTTTGTGGTTAGCCCCAAACCGAAGGAGGATTTTTTAAGGAATTGGATGTTTGCAATTGACCTCCTAAACTGTTTTGCTGAAAATTTAAAGTTTGTGTTGACGTAGATGGATGAGACGGATGCGGTCCAGGAGTAAAGATATTTTGCTATTCAACAACATCTGTATTTGGTGTCTCTTGTTATCAGTGTCCCGCGGAGTCTAAAATAATTAGCTGCGATACCTAAAACATTAAAAAGCTGTTATTCACTCTAAACAAGTTTTTTATCTACTTACTTTTTGACACGGTTCATTACTAGGTCAAGCTGTGGTGGTATAGTCGCTGCTACAGTTGGGTCTGATTTTCCATCGGTACCGGGTTGAGGTATATTTGCTACTATTAGAAATTGAAATTTATTGTAATGGCAATAAACGGTCTGCTCTAGTGCAAATTTGTCTGTTAAAAGAATTCGACATACATAATTGGGTTTATCTTCAAAATATCAGTGCTCATAAGACGTTACACGACTGTTATCACTATACTTGAATTGACACGACTATATAGGGAACAAATCTCGTTTACACAATTAAATTTTATGTAGGATCAAATTTGAGGCTATTTTAGAATTAATGGAATTAGGTGGTACTGACGGCGTGTTTCACTTGCCAAGGTCTTTTCATTTAAACAATTTTGTGGCATATCATATTTACTCATAAGTAATTAATCATACGTAGGCTGGAAAACTCATAAAATACGGAAAATGTTACCAGTAACTAAACAGTATATTTTTAATAACACAAAAGATAAATAAAAAATAACAAAACAAATTTAAAAAAAAACCTGGCAATAATTCAATTATGCAAAACAAGCACACAAATTTAATGTTGCTTTTACATCTACACAAAATAATTTATGTTTATTAAAATTTTCTAATATACGTTTTATTAAAATATGAAATCCTGAAACTGAAATGTCTATTTTATGGTCTATGTTGTAAAGCAATGTTTCATGAATGTTTCAGCTCCGCAATATTTATTAATATTTTAACAAAAAATTCGTGTTTTACTGAAGAAAATGAATTTTCTCTCTACCAGCATACGTCATATTATTTTATGAAATTTTCTTCTGTTGTGAGATGATATAAAGATAAAACATGTTTTCCAACAAATTCAAATACACGAATTCGGCATGTAGGTACTCAAGATCAAAAATAAAATAAAAAATCTGTAATTGCCGTAATCCTTATTTATGGCATTGAATTATGTATAACTGCCTCTGATTACGTTGAACGCACAATCTGAAATGTGTGGGAACACCATTGCTTTACATTCGTTCAGTTCGAATTGCTGATATCGGAGACATTTAAGACCAAACCATGAACAAATAAACCTCTTATAAATTGGATGATATTTTCCAAAAAAAAAAAAAAATAAGTGAAATATAATTTTCTTTACAAATTGCTATACAGCATAATACATAATTCCATTCAAACATAAACAACGCCAGCGATAATACAAAGAACAACAACAACACAATATTAATGTACATAGCGACGACGACAAGGACGATGAAGAAAATTCATTTTGCCTTAAGGAAAAGTTCTGTAAAAAAAACTACAAAAAAAGATAAATTTTCCCAATTGACTTGTTTTTGTCATTTTTATTTCTCATTTTTTTCGCCATTATTTTACGGAATAACCACAAGAAATACAAAAAATCGAAGTTTTCCTTTTGTTTAAGATAATATGGAAAATAATGTGTGTGTGCGCGCCGCTGTCCGAAAAAATACACACACACAGCCAATTTATAATAAATTATATTTTTGTAGAAAATTCGTATACGAGCTTTATGCTTTTGTGAAGGGACATCCAAATCGGATTCGAGATATATTCGGCCAAGATAATTGAATTCATTTTAATTTTTAGTTTGGATTTTAAAGATACTGAATAAAACCAGCTACAAATTATATTTTCAAGAAGAGCTTTAAAAAGCTATTAATGTTTTAAATTTTGTTGGTACATCGTTACTAAGGTTGCATCGCATTCATCTCCCGGTATTATTATTTTAGGAATGATTTCTATGAAATGATATTTTGTTTTCAAGATAATGTTCGTTTGTGTATTTTTTGGCATAGTGGGATCAAAACGATAAAAGATTTATATTTTTAACAACCACATAAATACTTAATTCTATAAGTAGTTTATGAATATTATTTTATATACGACACTCATCTAGGAGTTAAACCAAATAATTGATTTATTATCCCTTGATTCACTTAAATCTATATAGGACTCGATAGGGTTATGTCCTTATCCCTTTCGATTTCTGTGAAACATTTCGAGAATCTTCTCTAATTCAAGAAACACGAAAAATGATTTTTTTCGGCACAGTACCGTGAGCAAGTGCTCAAATAATTTTTAAAGACCTATATATCATGTTTGTTTGTCTACCTAATGACATTTATTTTATTTTTTAAGTTTAAGTATTTTTCAAAATATAGACCATTTCTCATAAAGTCCGAGTCCCTTAAAAGTCCGTCATCTGCATATTTAATTAAAAAACGAACATTCGTTGAAAAAAACACCGAATTCTATCGAAGCTCCACAAAACATGGGTTAACTCGTTACCTGTTGTTCCTTAAGGCCCCGATTCAAGATAACACGTGGTTGATTTTCAAAGCTAAGACACAAAACAATGTGTTTTTTTTATCTAGTAGCTCCATCTACTGTAATGGTACAGTACCATTTTGAAATCTTCATCAAAATTGTAATATTCAAAAATTGTGCATAAAAATGTTTTACAAATCCAAAATTCCAAATACCTAATGGTTTGGTTACAACAACAAACATATGTATAACTTGATTTTTGTTAATTTTCGGTTCTTTGATATGTATTATGTATGGAGCGTTCGGGTATTTGTTGTTTTTTGGTTTTTGCAATATTACAATCATAATGAAATAATATCAATTTTTTATAAATAAATCTCGTAGTACGGAGTAGCAAAGTAAATGCGATGGTCACCTCAACTCAGGAACTGAGCTCATCGAGCTGGATTTAACGTAATGATTTTAATTATTAATATTTCGGGTGAAAATGCACATACATAATTTTAGTCACACAAATATTTACAGACAGGTCTAAAGAGTGTTCGTATTCCTTAGGGTGATAATAAAATGTTTTGCTCATTTGATGATTCCGCGAATGATTCAATTATTTGTATATATGTAATAAATAATATCTACTGGCCGCGTTAAATTTTTAACCCATACATCTCTTTTGCTGCTGGTTTTACACTTTTGGTGTAGACTGAAAGTCTCGTAAATTTCATAAATTATTAAATCCAGAAGTAGCAAATTTTAAAAACAATTCAAAGTGATATCAAGAGTCTAAATGTCTTTCCAAAAATTGATATTGTTTGACTGTTGGTGGAACATTCCATGAAGGGATTTGGCATCCCCAACGATGTTATTTCAAATTTTACTGTTTATAACAAGGAGATGAGAGAAACCATAATCGAGTGAGTCTAGATCCCGCTCAACGTGATACAGCCATCGTGTATCAGTTCTTCCGTCAGTTCTAATTTCCATTGAATTAGTTTTAATTTGCTGGCTCCTGAATTTAGTGAATTTTCAATGACTCCAATTCAACATATCTACTTTTTCGAGGTGGTTTTTTATCTCGTAATTCATACATAATTCCGAATTACGAATGAATCGTAATTTTTCATCAGCTCAAGTACAACAAGCCTCTGGATGTCTCTTAACCGTACACGGTTAGCGGCAATTAATAGTGACCACCGATGTAACCAGCGCAAAGTGCAGATGTTAATTTTAGAATGCCTTCACAAATGTGTAAAAGACAAACCCGATTATTAAAAATCATGAGTTACACATCAAGTGAATGACGCGTTATAATAAAAATAACTTTACTCATTAGGAAGATTTGCGGTAATTGTTTGCAAATTACGAATCAACAAAACGCACCGGATCACTTAACAGTTTGTAAATGGCTTTTGGTTCATTTCTAGGTCGATCTGATGAGTTGGGAATTATAATGGCAAGTTGATTTGTTTCAGGAGAACAACGTTGCGAATTAAAACCCAGATGCCATTAACATATGCTAGTATCAGCTGCACTGGTCTATATTGAGCTCACATATGACGTATTATAAGAATAAATTAAAAAGTATTTGGCCGATAGTCGTCATGCAATTTTAAAGGTTGCCGAAACTTTATCTTTGCTGTATACCTTGAATTAAAAGTCCTTAGTAATTTGCACATACACAACAGATGCTGTCGCACGCCTATTGAAACTTTTAAATAAACTATAAATATGAAGATTTGGTCGGGTGTCTATACGTATGAATGAATTCCACATAAATTGGTACTCGTGGCTAAGATGCGCTCGCTATAAATAACTTTGCTCAAATATCTCAAACAATTTTGATCAAATTCAGTTTTATGGGGGGATTATAAGCCAATCTTAAATTAAACATAAGGTACTTAAATGGATTAGACTGCGGTTATGCTGAACGAAACCCTACAATATTTATTCATTAATAAACGTTAAGTGAATCCCACACCCGATTTTAAATGAAGATGACCACTTTTCGTAAGGAGCGAAATTCCAATCCATCCAAACTATCTCCATTGATCATCTCTTTTGCTTTTTTTATTCCAACATAATCTTCTGATATGCTTTTTTTAAGGGGTATGTGTTTATAATTATTATTCATCCAATTCAAACGGCATAATGTAATAATCGATAAGGCAAGTTTTTGGAGGCTTCTTAAATAACATACGGGTACAATGTTCGGCAATGAAACCAAATAGCTAAGTTTTTTTCATCGTGTCATTAACGACAGAACATACAACAGCGCAGCTCTTGTATTATAAATCAAATTAGTTCGTTTCCGTTAAACCGTCCAATTGAGGGTATCGATTGAGGGTATACGAGATAAGGGTATAAGGTTGGGATCCGACTATAGTTTAAGAATACTATATTGGTAATTTTAATGACCGTTGCTTGTGCAACATAGTTGGGGCTGCTTAAAAACTCTAAAACACAAATTAAACTGATATACAAAAAAAATTACGAGGTGCAAATATTGCGGCCATATGACGAGTTTCTGCACAACCGAGTATTATCTGTGGTTCTACTAGATAAAATTGTCTAATAGCTCTGATTAAAAATTTCTTGAACAAATATACAGTTATGAGGGTATTTTAATGTAAGCAAGATTCTATTTCTTTCGTTCAAGAAATCATCAACCAACGCTTGTTTTTCCTGGTATTGTATTTACCGCATTCACGAAAATCGACAAAAAACAATAAAGCCAATCCACCCGACACTATTTTACTTCCCCACTTTGCTGTATGCTGAAATGCCACACTACTACACATGGAACGCATTCTCGAAATCGTTTCAGCGTCGGAAACAAGGAACACGAGTTGAAATACATCCAAATGTACTATATTTGCTTCAGACGCTCTGGCTCGCTGCTACACTGTGCATCCAAATAACGACGTATGTTATTATCTTCGATTTTTGTTGGTGAATGTTCGTGACCCGACGTCATTTCAACAACTAAGAACCGTTAATTTTCATCTGTGTGCGACTAACTGTGAGGCGTGTCAACTCTTAAACTCTTGCATAGTTGCTCGAGAACGTTTCGAAAGATGGGAGAGCCGCACAATATTCGCAATTATCATATCCACATGTTACCCTTCGAATACAATCGATTTGTGAGTGAAATACAACAAAGCAGATGAAACTGTTGTCATATTTGGGCATGCTGTCACCTAATTGATCAATGCATGATGCATGATGAATTACAAAGCGAACAACAATACGACAATGAAGCATTAGCCGTAGCAGTTCGTACAAACGTTCCGCAATTGAATCAACAACAAAACTCCGCGTAGAACTGTTTGATTGAGGCTGTGAACAATGGAACTGAAATCATTTCCTTCCTATGGATGCTCCCGGGACTGTTCTTAGTTTCATGGCTTTGGCGTTGAATCGATGTGCACATGAACTGCACATTCTACACTGAAATTACCACTGAACAGGTAAATCAACGAGACACAAACAACATCGCCAAAACAGGGGGTTTGGAAGGAGTGCACCATGACCCACGAAAGGTCACTGAAGGCGCTGGACAGAACTTGAAAGATCTTCGTGGCAATCAAACCATTTTTGGTGGAACCATGATCCTATTATCCGATGATTTTCGTCAGACTCTTCCTGTTATTCGACGTTCAACTACAGCTGACGAACAGCAGATACATTTTTGAGGTTAATTGTTCGGTTAATCGCAGTTGAAATCTAGACTGGATTTATCACATTGCTCACTGATGTCTGCCAGTAGATCGAATCGAAGGCAGAGCTCATTCAACAACCATAGTGGGCTAAGATGTCGATGATCTTAACGCGACCATTCAAAATTTCATTCCGGGACAGTTGTTGTCCTCTAAATTTGCCAGCATGGAAGAGTCAACTATTCCACATAATTCTTGAATTCGCTGGAATTGTCCGCATTCCCACCTCCTGTTTTGCAATTGAAAGTAGGCTCACGTACCATCAATCAACCTCGACTGTACAATGGAACAAGACTGGCTGTGAAAAAGTTTTAACAACATCATTATCTAGAAAAAGTCCAAAGGATGATTATCCCGGTCCAAGTGTCGAAGCTCTAACTACTGCACCACTTGTCCGGTTTTTAATAATGTGCGACACGCATTATGAATGAGAAATTAGAAAAAATATATTTGGCCCCTCTGCCGTAGCTCTTTAGAACACAAGCACCTTCAAATCTTTGAGAAAAGTGGTTTTGGACCTCGGTCATTTTGTTTTTAAATTTTGTTGCGTTAATAAAAATTACCAAAAATCACTAAGTTTTACGTAACTTTTTTTGTCGTTTTGTAGGTCTGGAGCCCGAAAATGCAAAAAATATTGGAAATTGGGATGCTTGAAAAGTTTTGGAACCTGTACAAGCATAGATGGAAAACTTTTGAAACCTGAACGTTAAGTCAGTCCATGGTCCGTCATGTGAAATGACTGCTAAACATATTTCACTTTCCAAGATAATCTTGTGATATATCGATAACAGGTCTTAGGCTCTTATAAATTTTATTACTAGCATTTTAGTTCACAAATTATTGTAGAATGTATACGAGTGATATGCAATCATTGTGAAAATAAAAGTCCCTAAAAGTAAACAAAGAGATACACGGTAACTATAGACTGTTGAGCTTAAAACTTAGTCGTGTTTTGACTCTTGGCCGACCGAAACAAAATTGTAATCAAAGGCTACACATGTTTTGTGACCTGACCATCTAACTCGACGTTTAAATTTAATTATTTCGTAAAGAAAAATCATTTATTAAGTTTTTAAACCTATAAGATAGACATTCGTTTAAGCGTGCAATGTTTTTTTCAATATAATCACTTCTAGTGAATTATTTATGTTAGTTTTGGTTTTTATCAATTGTAATGGTGTATTGTGATTGTTCCGTATATTGGTCTATTTCAGCACTCTCGAATTAATTACACAACCGTAGGAAATTCTTCCATTTGCGTCAATCTGTACTGTATGACAACGACCATGAAATCGACACCTACTTATACACAATCAACTTCCCAACCACCCCATACATTTTTCTTTCCTTTAACGCTGGATCGCGGATAAATTTGAATTTTTTTGACTTATAGATGGCTAATGTGTAAGAATCACAACAATCAGTTTCGAACAGACGAGATTAATGATTTTGAAAAAATCAGTCTTCTCATCAGGTCGCGACGACTGATGTTGTTTATTACATTGAAATATTGTCTATATATTGTAACGAGAACGCGGTTTGGGTTTCGGTTATTATTACTGTAAGTAACTTTTAACGTTACAATTTCGATGATACGACATCCAAACCACATGGTTTTAGGAATGAGATCCGGAACGAATTCTGGATCCAGGTTTAAACCTTCTCGTTATAGAAAATTATTTATCTATCAAGCTAACTACCACGGTCTATTGCTCCAGCTTGGCTCGACGGATTGGGGTGGGTGTAGGTAGCGCTTATATATAGATCTTGCTAGACCGTATCAAAAAAAAAAATAAGAATTATAGAAAGGAAAAGGGAAGGACACAGACTATCACTTCATCCAAAAAAAATCAGTTAGATCTCATCCTCATGCAACAAAAATAATTAATTAACGCTTCATTTTAAAAACACACGAAATTGGCCAGAATATTCATGAATGCTTAAATATAATAGTAGTAATTAAAATGTTAACTTTATCTGTGAAAATTTTAATTTTGGTTACTTAAATTAAAACCAAGAGAAAAAAAAAATATGGACCACTAATTTATGCAACTACAATATTTATACCAAAAAAAAATTCATTAAACACAGTACTATTGGTATAACAAAATTTACGATTCTAAATTTAAATGCATAAAACTAATCACTAGTAATATTTGAATTAAATTTGAAATAATATTAATCAAAGAAAAATAAAAGAGAATAAATTATTAACAACCTAACATTAATGTTTCATGCAATGGGATAGTGCATCCCTGATCATCCGTAGTATCCAAACAGGTGGTAGGCCAATTCATTAACATAAGTACATTGATGATTCTAGTTATTCATTCGGGTTGTACTTGTACGTAGATAAGAGAAGAACTGTTTAGCTTTGGTTTTATTTTGTTTTTCCTTTGGTATGCAATTTACGTAGATTCGATGAATAATAGTGGTTGTAGGTGTAGGGGTGTGACGTAGGTATGTTGTAAATAGTATTCGATTATGCCTTTATACTTTAATTCGTAGCCTTGACACAATATACAACCAAAATTGGATTTACCAACAATTCCCGTATATGATGACGAAGTGGTAAATATTATTTTTATCTTCGGAACGGGATAGTTTGTACAATTTAAAATCGGTGAATGACTTACGTGAACTTCGCTGTCTCCTCCACTAACGTATTTATATTCACCTTCCACAATCCGTTTAGTTTAAGTTAGCACTATTTTTATTCCGGTACAATCACATACACTGGTTATAAAATCTTGTCACATATAATGTTTATTTAAATTAGTTGAATTAATTATATTACATATTCGGATTTCATTAGAACTTTAGTATTTTCGTTATTTATTTAATTAGTTAATTATAATATATAGTATACATTTATTTAGTTTTAGTTATATTTATTAATTATATTGGTAGCACTTTGACAACAGAAAAAAATCGAACCACAGAAGAAAAGATGGTTTGTAGAAATTGAAACAGTTTTTACAGGTCTTTCATATTTCTAAATTAACTACTTTATTTATAATTCAACAAAATTTTGTTTTGTTGGTTTTTATTTTTATAATTTTTTTTTTTTTTTATACAAACAAAACTTAATACAAAATTGTCACTTAAATTATTTAATTTAACATTAAGGTTGACCATGCAACCATTTTGATATACAACCGATCATTACACAATCGATCATTACACATTTACAATATAAATGCCGGTTTTTTTTTCCCCACTTAAATTCTAAATTTTTCGTTTGATTTGTTCTTTATAAATTTTATTAATTTTGAATGTTCGACTTGTCACTACTTTTTAGTCTTTTTATGTAATTTTTATATATTTTTTTTTTTATTAAAGAACAAAACGAAATTTCCGCGACACAAAATCAACTAAATATTATTATTTTTTCTGTCCCCTTCTGAAGGTGACGATCCTCTATTTATACGATTTTTTCCGAAGGGGCATGCAATTCAGCACTACTACACATTTACAAAATTTTCGGTTTCGAATATTTTTTTTTTTTCCATACTTAATGAAACTTACTACAATTGAATTTATTAACACCATGGAGGTCAGTGACCTTATAAATTGATTCCGAAAACAACAACTGATAATGAGAAAAAAACTGGTACACCCAGCGGGCGTAACAATCGCGGGGACGACTCACCCCTGTTGATGGGTCTCAAAGCCGGGCAAACGTTCTGCCGCGCTATATGCATGAGGATTTCGCACAGCAATTTGTGTATAGTTTATGAGATCAAGTCAAGTTTTTATATCTTTGTAATGATATACTCCTAAGTTTGTACCCGCCTCGTTAATTACCTCACATGCAACATTTCCTACAAGTTTAGTAACCACAGCTTTAATGAATTTAGGGGCTAGCTTTGCAGCATACTTGTCTGAAGCCTTACTTTGTTTAAAATTCTTTACATAGACAGTTTGTCCTACGCAAATTTTAGGATTTCGCGTTCTCGTATTATAAACTGTACTAGCTTTCTTCTGGGCGTTTCTCAAATTTTGTTGTACATCGCGATAAATTTTATGAAGGAAGTCTGGTTTGTCGTTCGACTGTATAAAATTTCCACCATACTGAGAGGCCTGCCGCAATAAGGAATATAGAGATCCATGCAGAATTGCATGTTGGCCGAAAACCAGAAAATGAGGTGAATACTTTGAGGAGTCGTGAACACAGTTTCGAAGCGCATGGGTTATGGCTGATAAGTGTGTGTCCCAGGTTCTCTGGTCTGTCTTAATATACGCTCGCAGAGATGCCAATAAAGTTCGATTGACACGCTCGGAGGCATTAGCTTGTGGCGAATATTTAGCAGTGAAAACATGCTTGATACCAAACTTGATGCATAAATTTTTAAGAACAAGCGATTCGAATTGCCTTCCGTTATCCGTAAGTATAACCTCAGGCACTCCAAACATTAAGAATATCTCTTCTTCTAGGAACTTACACACTTCCATGGAGGTTGCATGTCGAACGGCTTTGGTTATAATGAATTTTGAGAAATGATCTAAGGCAATCAAAATTCCCGTATTTCCCTTCCTAGTGTGTGGGTAAGGTCCCAAAAAGTCGAGGTAAACTCTTTGGAAGGGCCTAAAAGTCAGAGGAAGTGAACCGAGGGGCGGTTTGCACACGTAATTAGCTGGTTTGTTGGCTTTGCACTCATCGCAAGAATTCACAAACCGTGCTACTTCCTCATTGATTGTGGGCCAGTAATAATATCTCTGAATGAGTTCTGTAGTTTTGCTTATTCCTAAATGAGCGGAAGACGGAGGACGATGAGCTGAGGATATTAAACCAGATCTGAGGGAAATCGGAATTAACAGTTTGTAGGATGGAATATCTGGTAGACGGTATTTGTTAGGGTAAGGTTGAATGTAAATTAAATTTTGAACGGAAAATAGATTAAAGGTTTTGTTAGTCTGTTGAAGTGAGCTTGCTAATTGTTGGTAAGAAGGATCAAGAAAAGAAGGGGATTTTAAGTCAACGTGCAAAGGAGAATCATGTGGAATATTGGGCAAAATATCAATTGATTCCATTTCTAGTCTTGATAAAGCATCCGGAACGGCATTTTGCGATCCTTTCCGAAATTCAATTTCAAAATTGAATCCCTGAAGCTTTAGTGCCCATCGAGCCAGTCTCCCATTGATGTCCTTAAGTGACATAAGCCACTTAAGGCTGGCGTGGTCCGTTATGACCGTAAATGGTAAACCTTCGACATACAATCGAAATTTCTTGATTGCCTCTAATGCAGCCAAACACTCTTGTTCCGTGACGGAATAATTTCTTTGGGCTGGATTTAATTTTTTTGACATGTAGGCAATCGGCCTATCATTCCCTTCCTGATCTCGTTGAAATAATACGGCGCCAATACCCATAGAGCTCGCATCGCATTGAATATAAAATCGTGAATTAAAATCCGGATTAACCAGAACAGGAGCTTGCACGAGAGCTTGTTTCAAGATATTAAAGGAACTATTCGCTTCTTCAGACCAAACAAACTTTTTATTTTTTTGTAAAAGGGAAGTGAGAGGAGCCGATAACGTGGAGTACCCGTTAATAAACCGCCTATACCATCCCGTAACTCCAAGGAACCGCCGTATTTGTCGAATGTTTTTAGGAGTTGGAAATTTGACAATGGCCTCGACCCTGCACGGATTAGGTCTCAATCCTCGCTCACCAACCACATAACCCAAGTATTCGATTTCTTTCAGAAGAAATTTGCTTTTCTGAACATTTATCGTTACACCAGCTTTTGTCAGCCTTTCGGCGACATCCTGGAGCAATGATAAATGTTCATCCAAATCCTCGGATGTTACTAACAGATCGTCCAGATAAACGAACACCCGGTTATGTAGATGATGAGGAATCACGCTGGTCATTAATCTGCACAAGGTCTGAGGTGCATTGCAAAGACCAAAAGGCATGACCTTAAATTGGTACAATGGTCGCCCCGGGATGGTAAAAGCAGTTTTTTCTTTCGAGTTTGGATCCAAAGGTATCTGCCAGAAGGCGTCCTTTAAATCCAAACTGGAAATATAACGGGTACGGTCCAACCTACTGAGTAATCCTTCGATCAGCGGCAAAGGGAAAGCGTCTTTTTTTGTTACACTGTTGAGCTTCCGAGCATCCAGACAAAGACGCACCCCTCCACCCTGTCGTTTCACGATCGCCATTGGAGAGCTCCAGGCACTGTGGCTCTCTTCAATAACATCTAGAGCAACCATTCTGTCTATCTCCTGGTACATTTGTTCCTGTATAGCAGGTGACACGGCATAATGACGTTGTTTAATTGGTTGGGCATCCCCAACGTCGATCGTGTGACATAGTAAAGGAGTTCGTCCAAGTCCCAAACGCTCAAAACTAGGCAACAATTCCACAATAGCCTGCAGTCTTTCCTGTTGATCCAAAGACAACTTATGATGACTGTGATCGACAGAAACCGAACTGTGGGTGTCAATGAAATTGCCCATTGTGGACGGTATTGCTGACAGTGAGGAGATTAGAGAAGGCTGAATTCCAAATTTTCGCCAAAAATCGCATCCCAAATACAGCGTCTGCTGAAGATCTGGGACCACAAAAAGAGCCATCTCCATAGTTTTATTGTTGTAACTGATCTGCGTATTTACGAAGCCGTAAATTTTTAAAGGCGAGCCGTTTGCGATTTGCACTACAGCAGGAATAGCATGTAAATGTAAATTATGGTCTTTAATAAAATGCAGTGAATTTTTACCCAAAGCGGAAATATTGGCACCACTATCGAGTAATCCCTGTAATTTCGTTCCATTTATTGTAATATCCGCATACGGACGATTGTCGGAAAGGAAATCTATCGAGTCACAAAATTTTGTTTTTGAAATATTTCGAAATATATGATGTCTTTGTTTAAAATAAGTGATAGAGCGGCTAGTCCGAGGTTTGAAAGAAGCTTTTAAATTTAGCATTCTTTTATTAACATTTAGTTCTGATGAGACTACTGATGGGAATTGAAAAACGGTTGTGAAGTCTGATTTGGGGGTCGTTGCATTAGTTGTATTGGAGGACGACCCGACTCCCTCGCTGTCGTCTCCTTTAATTGGTTTCCCGAACGATTGCAAAATGTACAATGGGGCTTGAGCACGTTTAGCCTCCCACACCCATAACAGAAAATTTGTGTGCGTACCACGTCACATTCAGTATACAAATGCCCTGATCGACGACAGTTCCAGCATAACGTACCTAAGGAACTTTTCGTGAAGTTATGCGTCGAGTTTGACTGAGGCACGGTTTGACTAAAAGCTTCCAACGCATGTACATTTCCAGTAATGTTTCCAGTTTCGTGAGAGCGGACAATTTGAGGTGGATTATATACTTTAGGTAATTCGTAATGTGAAGTTGAAGGATACCTGCTCACATCATGAGGACTACAAGTCATCATCTCGCATAGCTTGGGAGTGTGAAATTTTCTGTGAACAACTTGCTCTGGAATCAACCCGATATTTCGCCAGATGTCTTCGGTCGCTATACATGTACTGATTAACTCGGAAATTGAAGCAAAATCTCGACCCGCTAGGTGGCTCTGTAGACCGATACACATGTTTTTCTTTAAAATATCAACGATCTGATTCTCGGTTAATGGTACTTTTAATGGTAGAGTTAAATTTAAGATGGCATAGTAAAATTCCGTAAAATGTTCACCAGCCCGTTGTTTCCGTACGTCAATTAATCGTAGTATATCAAGATCGGTTCTTCGATCTTGGAACCGATGTGTGAAAGCTACTTTGAATTGATTCCAGCTACATCCAGGATATCGCTCAAGTACCAACCAATAATGCTCACCGGCCGTACCCTTCAGTAAAGATGGCAAATCATTAATTAACTGAGATAGGGAAATATGGTGTGTTTTAGCCATATGCTCCACCCGGTACAAAAATTTTTCGACGGCTAATCCGGAACCGGATCCATCGAACGAAATTCCCCATTTATGTACTGGTGTACGATACGAAGTGAAATTGTCAGGTTTACAAGGCGTCATCGTGATTCGGTCCGACTCATTAATTTCCTCCACGCCAGAATTTGGATGGTGTGACTTTGGAAACTTTTCTGGAGTTGAAAACTCAACATTTAGGGTTGGTCGTATATGACCCGTACTAGTCGTAGCTTGGTTTATTGGAAGAAATGGTATTCCTGGTGGTAATTGGGATACACCCGTAGGATTTAAGGCGTACTGAGTCGGTGGTAAGTAGGGGTAGTTATACGGAAGCGGAAAGAACGGGTTAATATTTTGGAAAGTGTGGTTTGGTGGGATATTCAAATTCGAAAATGCGGATGGTTGAGCCAGATGTAATGACGAAGATTTTGGTGGTAAATTTTCCCTGGGTGCATTAACAATTTCTTTATTGACAGGCTGATCTGTCTGATCCTTCGTATTTGAATCAGATATCTGAGATATATCATCCAAATCGTCCTCTATAGTAATCGAATTTCTTTTTATAAGGCTTGGTTCTTCAACTTCGGCAGGTTGTGGTGCCGCTAACATTAATTCTAAAATATCACTCGGGTCTATTTGTGTAATACTAAGATCATGAATAGTTTCTTTCACGTCCTGTTCTTGTTTGATGAAACGCTGACCTACTTCCAGCAGTGTATCACAACCTTTTACGAGTTTGCTGGCTGGTAATTTTACGGGCTCAAGGATCAATATTCGTTCTCCTCGTCCTTTCAAGTGGATTATTTTAGAAACCAAACCCGAGAATTCTACCGAGTTAAAATTGGGATTTTGAATACAGTTCAGTAACTTAATTTGAAGACTTTGGATTTTCAAAGCACATGTTGTAACCTCATTGTGAGGCTGCCTCAAAGCTTTCAAGTGCGGTTGTGACGGTTTAAGATTAGAATCAGTAAATTCTTTACTAAGGGCTTCTTCTAACTGTGTGGTGGACACTTCTAAGGTACCAGTTAATTGTCGAATTTCAAATTCAATTGATAGTTCATCAGAAGATAAATAGGTTGGATTTATTTTAAAATGAGCCATAATATTATGATAGAAAAAAAAATAATTTCGAGCTAATCTATAAAATTTAGGTGGAAGCCGAAAATTTCGTAAATATACCCCTATGAAAATTAATAATTACCCCCAAAACCAAAAATTATATGATAACAATAATAATATTTAAAATTTTTTTTTTTTTTTTTTAGATTTATAGTGACTTTCTTCAATTTCAAAGTCTGATATCGTAACAACCGTTTACCTTAACACAACAACAACAAAAAAATAGTGATTATATAATATATAATAACCCGAACTAAATTCCTAATTTAGCGAAATCGAATTAATAAATTTTTTTTTTTTTTTTCCATAAATTATTTATACTAAATGTATCTAAATTAATAAAATTCAAAAAGCAAATCAACTATTTCTATAACTAGTTCATAAGCTATACAAAATTATATGGGTGCAAATAATAATAACTAGATCTTTAAATTATATTAAAAAAATATACCTCAATAATATCAAATTTAATAATTATTGAACCTTCAACCAATTCAGAATTAAAGTATTATTGTAAAATATGTAAAAGCCTTGTTGCATTTAGATGAGAGCCAACCAATCCGTTCCAGAATCATGAATTAGTCTGCGATAGGAACTGGGAAAGGAAAGGTATACAATTTAAACAAAACACCTTTCAGTTTCCTAACAGATGCGTCAATAATATTAAATAAATATTAGAATACTTCTGCGTTGAAAGGTACTATGTATCATTTGAATAGGAACTTTATTTATTTAATCTGACATTAAAGTCAACACTCAATCGAAAGTGGAATATAACGCGAAAATAAAAAAAAATAAAATTATTTGAAAATGTAATTTAATTTATCTAGGAGTTAGTTAATGGAATCATAGTTGGCAAACACTAGATCTAGATGCATTATTACATCGAATTAGTGCGGCATGATTCAATTAATCAAACCTAATTTTAACAAGAGAAAAAAAAAACAACCGAGTCAATTAAATGAATTTAAGATTACAGCTGAGCATAAATTTAACTTGCAATTTGACGAAAATCTCAAAAAAATTATAGAGCGGCCATTTTGAAAATTTTACCGATACTTTAATTAATGAAATCTTCAAAATATTTTTAAGTAAGTAAGAGCCATTTTAAAAGCCCCACGTTGGGCGCCACTGTAACGAGAACGCGGTTTGGGTTTCGGTTATTATTACTGTAAGTAACTTTTAACGTTACAATTTCGATGATACGACATCCAAACCACATGGTTTTAGGAATGAGATCCGGAACGAATTCTGGATCCAGGTTTAAACCTTCTCGTTATAGAAAATTATTTATCTATCAAGCTAACTACCACGGTCTATTGCTCCAGCTTGGCTCGACGGATTGGGGTGGGTGTAGGTAGCGCTTATATATAGATCTTGCTAGACCGTATCAAAAAAAAAAATAAGAATTATAGAAAGGAAAAGGGAAGGACACAGACTATCACTTCATCCAAAAAAAATCAGTTAGATCTCATCCTCATGCAACAAAAATAATTAATTAACGCTTCATTTTAAAAACACACGAAATTGGCCAGAATATTCATGAATGCTTAAATATAATAGTAGTAATTAAAATGTTAACTTTATCTGTGAAAATTTTAATTTTGGTTACTTAAATTAAAACCAAGAGAAAAAAAAAATATGGACCACTAATTTATGCAACTACAATATTTATACCAAAAAAAAATTCATTAAACACAGTACTATTGGTATAACAAAATTTACGATTCTAAATTTAAATGCATAAAACTAATCACTAGTAATATTTGAATTAAATTTGAAATAATATTAATCAAAGAAAAATAAAAGAGAATAAATTATTAACAACCTAACATTAATGTTTCATGCAATGGGATAGTGCATCCCTGATCATCCGTAGTATCCAAACAGGTGGTAGGCCAATTCATTAACATAAGTACATTGATGATTCTAGTTATTCATTCGGGTTGTACTTGTACGTAGATAAGAGAAGAACTGTTTAGCTTTGGTTTTATTTTGTTTTTCCTTTGGTATGCAATTTACGTAGATTCGATGAATAATAGTGGTTGTAGGTGTAGGGGTGTGACGTAGGTATGTTGTAAATAGTATTCGATTATGCCTTTATACTTTAATTCGTAGCCTTGACACAATATACAACCAAAATTGGATTTACCAACAATTCCCGTATATGATGACGAAGTGGTAAATATTATTTTTATCTTCGGAACGGGATAGTTTGTACAATTTAAAATCGGTGAATGACTTACGTGAACTTCGCTGTCTCCTCCACTAACGTATTTATATTCACCTTCCACAATCCGTTTAGTTTAAGTTAGCACTATTTTTATTCCGGTACAATCACATACACTGGTTATAAAATCTTGTCACATATAATGTTTATTTAAATTAGTTGAATTAATTATATTACATATTCGGATTTCATTAGAACTTTAGTATTTTCGTTATTTATTTAATTAGTTAATTATAATATATAGTATACATTTATTTAGTTTTAGTTATATTTATTAATTATATTGGTAGCACTTTGACAACAGAAAAAAATCGAACCACAGAAGAAAAGATGGTTTGTAGAAATTGAAACAGTTTTTACAGGTCTTTCATATTTCTAAATTAACTACTTTATTTATAATTCAACAAAATTTTGTTTTGTTGGTTTTTATTTTTATAATTTTTTTTTTTTTTTATACAAACAAAACTTAATACAAAATTGTCACTTAAATTATTTAATTTAACATTAAGGTTGACCATGCAACCATTTTGATATACAACCGATCATTACACAATCGATCATTACACATTTACAATATAAATGCCGGTTTTTTTTTCCCCACTTAAATTCTAAATTTTTCGTTTGATTTGTTCTTTATAAATTTTATTAATTTTGAATGTTCGACTTGTCACTACTTTTTAGTCTTTTTATGTAATTTTTATATATTTTTTTTTTTATTAAAGAACAAAACGAAATTTCCGCGACACAAAATCAACTAAATATTATTATTTTTTCTGTCCCCTTCTGAAGGTGACGATCCTCTATTTATACGATTTTTTCCGAAGGGGCATGCAATTCAGCACTACTACACATTTACAAAATTTTCGGTTTCGAATATTTTTTTTTTTTCCATACTTAATGAAACTTACTACAATTGAATTTATTAACACCATGGAGGTCAGTGACCTTATAAATTGATTCCGAAAACAACAACTGATAATGAGAAAAAAACTGGTACACCCAGCGGGCGTAACAATATATAGAGCAATACCATGTAGTTGTACTACTAGCGAATTACTGCGTAGCGTACGAAATTTTTGATTCTTTCACATTTCCATCTATATTCTATTTTAACAATTAACTTTTCGAATTCACGAATTTTTTATATGTGAAAGAATCAAAAATTTCGTACGCTACTCAGTAATTCGCTAGTAGTACAACTACATGGTATTGCTCTATATATATATAGACAATATTTCAATGTAATAAACAACATCAGTCGTCGCGACCTGATGAGAAGACTGATTTTTTCAAAATCATTAATCTCGTCTGTTCGAAACTGATTGTTGTGATTCTTACACATTAGCCATCTATAAGTCAAAAAAAAAAAAAATAAATTCAAATATTTATGTTAGGTTTCAGTGGTTGACACTAAAGCCAATTTGGAGCCATTGTGATACCACGTATTCACGCCACATCGAAAGGGTTAATCCCATTCACCTACTCACACAACTACAGTATGCCACCTGCACATTGCAAGCTGTCAACCTGTACATTGACGTGGACAGTGTGTATGCTTTCGGTGCTTATACTAATGTACGCTTAATTTCTATTCCAAAATTTTAAAATAGTTATATTGCTTACCTCAAATACAAGTTACTTGCTCTCAAATAATTTTTTATTGGGTTCAGCATATATACGAAGCTTAAATAGCGTCGGCTTAAGCTAATCATTGATTGTTTATTTTGTATCGAGCGTAAACTTTCTGGCTCCTCTTTGAAACATATAGGCGCAGTCTCAAAATTGGTAATGTCGGTCCTGAATGCGACGCGATCCTGAATGCATCGGTCCTGAATGCGACCACAAAAAAGCGAAGTAGGGTCAATAGGAAGGCACGTTCACTCTTTGACTTATGTTCAGCTCTTTTTATATCCATCCTGCTTCTCGCCTCTCGGGATTTATCATTTAGGACTATTACATTCTGTAACGTAGTCGGGGAGTCTTTTTTTTTCTAAAATTACAAAAATGTTTCAATTTCACCACAAAACAAATCCAATTGGAATATTTTTAAATTTAACAGTGTAAATTTTTGGTATGTATTTCACAATCATAAGTTTAAATAAATTTAAACATTAAATAACTTCCATTTTTTTAATAATTTCTACTTACTAAAGTGGCAATAGTGGAATATTCAACCCAAGTAATTCTAAATCACAGATTTATGGTAGATGGAGTTTAATGAAATTTTGAATTGGACAAAGGCTCTTTATGTTTTGTTGAGATTGTTTTGTTTAGGTCAACAGCATAATCTTAGCACAATACTTAAGACTGCGTTGAATTTTACTAAAGTAGTAGTTCGTCGATTCTCAAGAGAACCGGCAATCCTGAAAATGCAGATACTCCACCTTGTGACCAAGCATTAATAATTTTGGGGAAGGCTAAAAATCCCTGATACTCCAACGGCGTGGTTGTTACGCTTGGTACCACGTCGACAACGACGGTACCCAAACCCAATTCAAATTTTTTATATTACCTCTGATCTAAAACCGTCAACATTTTTAAACAATACGTTTTAAAGAAATCGAACTTTAAATTCACCGTGACGTTCAAAAATAATGTTTAACAAAAATTAAGAACATAATTTCAGAATCCAAGTGTGTACATTTCTAAAATACCGCCTCATTATTCAGGTGATAAATGCAGTTTATCTATGGATTATTATGTATGATTGGTCCATTGAATCTTAGCCAGGTCCCAAGTACTGCTGGAAGGGTCAACCCGCTGCTGTATGTAGCACTGGTATGATAATGGTACTGGGGGGGGGGGGGGGGGGGGAGGGGCAGTGATTTTACTTTTTTCCTTAATTAATAAATGTCAATAAAGCTTTAAAATATTTTTAAAAAATTACACAGTTCCTTCTCACTTTCTGTTAATTTCGTTATACAGAAAAATCTGCGTAAGTTGACCACCCAAAAGTCAATGAGAGGTGGTCAACTGGTGGAGGTGGTCCTCTTCTTCTTTATGATTTCCACCGCTGATTCACTGGTTACAGTCAAGATTTCGTCATTGTCATCGGCTGAAATTTCTAGAATCACGTTTTGAATTATTTTTGGTTCATTAGAGGTTGAACATGTATAAACTTTATAAAAGTAAATTTATAAAACTAAAACATTGAGTTTAATATTGAGTCGAGTGGATTTAATTTCTCACCAACTAATGTTCTTTTGAGCTTTTACCACCTTTACAAACATCGCTTATCCCAACTAAACTACATTCGGACATCATTCTATAAAATAAAGTCTGCAGTAAAAATATCAGCCATATCGTACCATTTTGCTACCATGTCTTAAATTTCCCATTTAAGATTTCTTCTGCATCCTTACTTCATTTTCTTCTTCAAAAAGAAGTGTTTGGCTAATGTTGTTACGTATTCTAAATTTGTCGAGTCATCCATCCGTTAACTTTGCAGATTTTGAATTTTTATCTTCAGTTTGCCCTTCAGATGCGGTAGGCTTTAGTTCATTTATTTATTGAATATACAGATGATTTTTTTATCGATTTAATGAATTTGTTATTGCAATAATCTGTTATTGTTGGTCAAACTAAACTAACCTAAAAATAAAAAATGAACATACAATTTAAAAAAATATTTTTTAAATTTAGCTAATCTCGGTAACTAAGGAAATAAATTTTGATAAATGGAATAAACATTTTGTTTTTAGCTATCTAAACAAATGTTTTGGTATAAATTAAAGATTCGCTAGTTCAATGCGCACATTAAAATATATAGATCGCCAAATTTAAATAGA
Organism: Nephrotoma appendiculata; assembly: GCA_947310385.1. NCBI lineage: Eukaryota > Metazoa > Arthropoda > Insecta > Diptera > Tipulidae > Nephrotoma > Nephrotoma appendiculata. Next base: position 146,477,817 of record OX371223.1, read on the forward strand.
AAGAGAATATAAGTTCATAGAAAATCTAAAAAAATCATTTTAAAATGTGAATTTACTTAATATTAAATACAAAATTTTAATTTCAGAGAATAAACTTTAAATTTTAATTAAATATTTGTTTAAATTTCCTTTTAGTATGTTAGTTACTAAGGTAGTGGTAGTACCTGTATTAGTTGTATTATACGAGCAGAATAATTTTTAGAAAAATACAAAAATAATTTCATTATTGAAATCTAGACAACTACCTGGTTGTAAAATCACTAACTAATCTTATTCAAACTCACTAATTGTATCAATTTCAATTTATGAAGAATGGTTGGTGGAAATATGCGAATTATTTTCATTAATTTATAAATTGTTACCACATCCAATCACCACATTAAAATTTTCGGCCTGAAAAAATGTCTGTTAAAACAATTGACGTGTAAAATCCGCATTATTATCCTACCACATGACCAAATTCATTTATAATTTTGTTGAAAAAAATATTTTACATAAAAACTTAACATTTCTAAAAGTTAATTAAAAACATTGCTTAAACCAATCAAACAACTATTTTATAGTTTTTTATACAAAAAAAAAATCCAAAAAAATCATTTTTCTCATTTTTCCAGGTGATGATATTTTTGAAAATTTAAACATTTTCATTTAAATATAAACCAAAACATATACACAACCCACCCCACACAGACACACACACATCCACATGTATATAGAACAATCAAACATAAACACAATCATTTACATATCGTATAACAAAAAATTATGAAAGCAACATGATTTCCGGGCATTGTTGTTGAAAATATAAAAAAGGATATTCCAAAACCAGGTCAGGAATTGAGATCAGTGGTCAGGAAAAAATTCAAAGGGATATTTTTCAGAGAATATCGAACTCATCGCACTCGTATATGTACTGTGGTGGTGATTGGACTTTGGTGATTATTAGGATTCGATATTATGTAAGTTGTTTTAGTATCAAAAATTCTGTAGAGTATTGTTGTGATTTTTTTTTGGCATTTACAGTTTTATGGTAGATTTGTTCATTGTGCTTTATTTATTAGTATATTAGATTTGATTTATACTTGGCTTTTATTTTTTGACATTTAGTTGCTGGAATAATTTTAGTATTATCCCGAGAAATATTTTATTATTTTAGAAATGTTGGAGTAGTTTGGATCTCCTAAATGAATTGAAAAAATAAAAATGGACCACGAGTCCTATCAGAGGCCTCCTACATGAACTTTTCCTAAAAAAATCGCCGCTTTCGTAGTTTGATTCTCAAAAACCTCCTGTCAGTAGTTTTCATCGGAGCCGTTTGAGGTGATAATATGAAAAGGAACTCTTCCCCCCACACCGGAGGACTATTAATCGACTTTTTTTAGGACCCATCGCAATCGGTTCCGGGTGCGTAGCACCCTCTTTCTATAATTTTCATCAAAGTCGGGGCGCGTAAATTACACGATGTAGTTTACACTGTTTTTTGCATTATGTGAGATTGTGAGAAAACTTATGAGAAAAAACATTATTAGGCACCTGTCTATCTTGAAAAAAAATTTGATCAAGTTTCACAAGAGTCGTCGAGGAAACGCATTGGAAAAATTCGGCTTTGATATTTCTAAATGGCCATATACGTCGGCACAAAAATGAATCCTATTCTCGTATCCTAATATTGACAGGCATTTAGCAGAGAACGTAAATATTTTACTTTGATTAACACCACCAAATTGTGCCGTTTGATATTCATTATCTAAAACCTGTTGGCCACGATACAAAAAGTGACGAAAAAAGTGAAACTCGATTTGCTTCACAACTTCGGCGCCAACCTTCGTGGCATTGTGCTGTGTCATCAATGGCGTTGTTTTATATTCTAATTTGGTAGAAAATAAAGCGCTCTTGGTTTGATATTAGAGTAGATAAACATGTATAACTTCTCTCTTTCATGGAAATCGTTTGTTATGAAGATGATTAACGCGATATTATGGGACCACCATAATCGATTTCCGCTTTAGCTAACGGTCTTCCTGGCCGCACTCTGACAGAACGCACATATTCCATTTGTTGCTCTGTATAAAGTGTTGTTTATGGCAAAAGCAGATAATGTATTTTTGAGTTACTTGCAAGGTTAATTGTACATCCCATGTACGGTATTGGTATGATCGTCTTCTATGAAACGTTTGCCGAATTTTTCGTGAAGCTATATCTGCTGGGCTGCCACCTGACGTGAGATAGTGTCTTGGGCCTGCCCTTTAAGCCAACACAGCGCAATGGTTGGGTCTTCTTTAACGTGCTTAGGTAATTTGGCTAATAATAACGTTGCATTTAGCTCTAGTTGAGGAATTATTTTAACTTTATTTTAGTTGGAGCAAGTCTTGTCTTCAAGATTAGCAATTATGTTATTATTGTTCCGTCCTTATTTACTGTTCGACAGTATATAGCGAGAAAACCATTAACTAAGTTTCGCATTTTATGAAGCGATTTTGTCGTACGGTGATCCTCCAACTATCTCAGTTCATCGCATGCTCTCTCCAGCTTTGACATCTTACTTTCTATACATACGCCAACTGGTTGTAGGTGGGATCTTTTTCAAAATCCATTCGAATCCGATTAGCTCAGGATTGCCATACTAAGAGAACATCACCCATGTTTGTTCACAGCTCAATAGTGTCTTTGATGGTTGTAGATCTTGGAAAGCAATTCTTAGTAAAATCTGTCTGGTCCTTTATACTCGCGCTTTTCTTTCCAGAGGTTGCAACTTTACTGGTGCGCAGAAACTGTGTATGAGTATTACGAGTGTTACGAACTAACCCCTTTTAGCACCTTCCATTTATTTTCGACGATTTGACAGCACCAATCGCCGAGCCAAACATTCAACCATGATTTTGATACCACTGTTCCTCAATATATGGGTAGTCTCGTACTTTCTTCAGATAGTCATAATTTTTTTAGTGCATCTATTTTCTAGCACACGGTTTTCTTTGCCTGTCAGTTAAATGTGGATGACCACTTACATTTAAACAGAACAAACATATAACTGAGTGTGACACTTTTATAAAATCTAACGTCAGTTATGCTGGTATAGGTGTCTTAGGTGTCATGACGTGATTAATTTGAAATTCTGAATGATGTACGTGCTCCAATTAGGTTATAGCCTGTTACGTGACTCGTTTCCATTGTTGTTACTCAGCTGATGTAATCCACAATAATTTTGGATATAATGCGGTGCGGGATATTACTCATGGTGACTTTCAGCACAACAAAGAATAAATATCTGAGCTCGTCTGATTCGTCTTCAAACGGATTGAATTAATAGCTCAATCACTAGCTGTTTAAACACTCATATGGCTAAGAAACTGTCTGCTGCTATCCCACATGTCGCTATTCTCATATTGGGTAGAAGAAGGATCTTAATTTTTGTAGTAGTGCTGACCTGTTTAATTAGACCATGATGCGAATTGTAATAGTTGTTGCATGCTATATGATATCAAAGCTCTTCCTGCACGAGTTCCATTAATTACTTAAGAGTTATGTACTAAATAGTTCCATATTGACTGCAATTCTTGCAATTTCTCGCATTCCACGATCAATAACGCCCTTAGCAATATACGATTTTCCATGCAAGTTGTGGCTTTGGTAATAAAAAATGTGACAGCTGCGGTTGGTAATAAAAGATGTCCCTGTTGATGTGCCATAATATGTGCTTGGTGCCGGTTTAAACAACGTACTTAAAGGCTTATTGAATTTACATAACCCTTAATCTGAAGTATGGTCATATTTTTTAACTTCCGACATTGATCATTGATTTAAACTGTAGCATTCTTGTAACAAAGCACTCCCGATTTAGTAGTGGCATGTATAGTACTATGGTCAGTTTGTGTCTCGTTTGTGATTACTCATGACTTCGAGGGATTAAGCTAACGCATGCTTCGAAGGTAGAACTTATATTGGGCCGATTTATGTTATGCAAAATTTGTTTTACAGCATCGTGTAAGTTCCTTATGGCTTGTGCAGACGTCATTTGAATTGTTGTTATTGACAGTAGTCAATGCAATGATGGTTGGTGAAACATCTGTTGTTGTTGTGTGACTGATGAGTTTAGCTGCTCTTTTGTGACTTTAAATATGCCATCTTCACTGTGTTGGATATTTTGATGAGTCATCTCAGTGGACATGTTGTTAAGTGTTTGCTATCGTTCATATTCACCGTAATAAACTGGTAGTTCTACTTTTGGTAGTTCCATTTGTTCTGCTTCCGACGTGATTGTTTTATCGCCGTTAAACTGTTGCAATTTTGATCATTGTGGTTTCTACTTTTTGTAGAAAAATAATCTGTTTTGAAATAGTCACACGTTTGTTCGTCCTGTTCTAGTTCTTCTCAAGATCGCACTGTGTTGGTTCATTAAATCATCTCAATTTTTAGTAAATCTGGTGCTTGAGACCGTCTTGCCGTTTGAATAGCTTTATGTTGTTGTTTTCGGTTGCTACTGATTGAAAGACTTCTTTATTATTTTCCAATGTTCCTGGATCTTATATGTAGTATCGATGGTCCATTGAAGAACTTGTGTTTACGACTTTCTTCCTTTTCTCGAGGTTTGCTTGGTTCTGCTCCAGAGGTGGATTTTGTCACTATTTGGACCATGTATATAGGATTGTGTCACTATTTTGGACGTTCTCCTTTTACAGCGGCTTTTTTCTTCTCCATGGCTTTGTTTTTCCGTCCTCCCCGTCTTTGCGCTAATTTATTTCAATTTGAATTATTTTATCATCTATTTCTTCTTGGCATAGGAGTAAGGTTTCCATTTTCTTGTTATTTTGAGATGGCACAGGTGTTTGTTAATAAATAAACATATGTATATATCACTTGCTTTGTTGGATTCAAGAACATTTGCAAAAACCTTGTAAGTCTTGTTTAACAGGAACATTCCACAGGTGTGTCTGACTGACCGTAGTAATATAGAGTGACCTTTGGTAGAATTGTGTATACCACGCCCATACCGACGATGCTCGTGCAATACCAATAAGCTGATACTGTCATTAGTTGCCTGGTTTGAAAAGTTTTGATGGCCTCCAAACTTTAAGTGGCTTACCACGTTTCATATTCCGAGTTTCATCTATACTCATATTGTTGTGATGAATCAGAAAAAGGAATTCGGAAATTTTCCGCGCAGAGTTCTTAAATTATTAGTTTGGTCGCTCAACCCTTTTGCGTTTCCCATTTCATTCCAACGATTTGTAGTTAAATTGACTAGAATCAGTATTTTATAGGCAAAAAAAAATATAAAACTTAAATTTATTTAATTTATAAAACACCCTATAAATAAAATAATTTAGTTGAAAAATGTCAACATGTTTCCGTTTTACATGATCCTGGAATCACCAAAGAATGTATTTTATATCTAGCAAGGGCTACGGTATTTAAACTAAATTGCCGACTGCTAAAACTCGCGCATTATTTATTCAGTTGAAAATATTTTGTAACTGCCATAATGCCTTTCACCAATTTTCTTTCTTTTACGTAGCAAAAGTAAGTATAGTGACCAAGAAAAAGTTGACCAGCAATTTTTGTAGATTCGCTACTCGCTATATCGCCAAAGTCAACAAAAATGGTTTTTAAAAAATCTCTGTATGTGTACGTGGTAAACTAAAAACTTCATTTTTAAGCTGTTTTCATGAATTGGAAGATGCCAGTGATTTTTGGCCGAAATCGGTCCACAAAAAATGACAGCTTCCTTAAAAGTTTTTTCGTTTTTGCAAATACTTTGAAAATTACTTCATTTGCGGGAAAAGCGAATATTAACTAAAAGGTTCTAAATTAATTTTGAATTAATATTGGCCCTGGCCAATTTTCCAAAATTTAAGCGGAAATGGCGTTTTTATTTGACAAAACACTGTTTTTGGGAAAAAAACAATCCAGGGGTTGATCATTCAGCCTAGACAAAATGGGAGATCTAAATGATTGTTGGTCAAAATTCGTTAACCGTATTTTTTTTAGTGGTAGTTTCCAAGAAGCTTTTTCGATTTTTACAAATATTTTGAAAATTACATTACATTGACGAAACAAGGGTTAGAATTAAAAATTTGTTCACATCATTTTACCTTGAACAACGTGTTTTTATAAATAAAAACTTATTTCACCTAAATTCGACATCTCTACAATCCAGGCTGATTGACGATTCGGAATAAAACTTCATACTAAATCTTCTCCCATAAATTAAGAGATCATGCGAAATATGGTGGACTTATTAGCAGAATATTACCAAAAGTTCCATCTTCTTTAGGAGTTTTTCCAATTTTTGCAATGAAGATTAAATTTTCCAGTATCGTTGTTTTTCTGCAATTTTTAGTAAGCATGATGATTTTTACAAGGTAATTTTTATCATAAATCCGGTAGGTTAAATTTTTTGCTTTAGAAATTAGGTGTGGTGTTTTCGAGATCTACGCGGACAATGTTAAAAATAGCCGATTTTTGGCTTATCCGGGGGAACGCATAAATCATAAAAAATCAATTGATTATTGTTAATTAACATTAGAAATGGCCCAGAAATATGTCAGATAGCTGGGGAAATGTCGCTACTACCCCTAAACCTATATAAACTACCCTTAAATAGCTTTAAATGGATAATCATTAATTATTGTTATAAAATTCGTGTAAAATGAAAAAAATGCTTGAAAATGATTTGAACAGACAGTATGTCAATATAAAAAGTGATAAATAACTGTAAACATGCCCATTCAAACCCTAATAATTAAAATAACTACTTTTAAAAGCTAATGGTGAGCTTAATTTGACTTCTAAAGTGGCTGATGCTTAAAATATTTGCGGGAGCGCGTACTGCTAGAAAAAAATTTTTAGATTACTGTCAAAAAACACGAACATTGACTCCTGAGTTCATTAAATAACTCGTGACCCTAAAACTATACAAATACACCTTTACCGCCTAAAATATACAATCATTGATAATAATAATTATTGTTGAGAAATTCGTTTAACTGATAAAATTGTTTGAAAAGGATTCGAATAAGAAATACGCCAATCTAAAGAGCAATGAGTAACTGCAAACATCTCCATTAAACCTTAAAAATTAAAAAAGCAATTCTTAAAGACTGATGGTGAGCTTATTTATTATACATATTTGCTTGAATATTTTGGGAGAATGTGTCGGGCCAGACTAGTATATTAGATATCAAGGGCACTAAAGTTTTGATATTAGCGTGATTACTAGCACAAGTGCTAGTTTCTAAAGTTTTTCGCCCATGTTGCTTACAAAATCTTTTTTTTGCCTGCCTAGACATAAAAAGAGTAATGAAAATTCCGTGCCAAGTTTACGCCCGAATTTTACGCTCGGGAGTGCAAAAAATGATAGAATATAGTCAATGAACATGAACCGGAGCGTTTTCCAATTCGTTGAATTGATTCTGGAGTGTGAATCTTTGATGTGCGATATTGTACTATTCGCTAGCTAGCGATCTCAAGATGTTGGTGTATATTCGCTTAAGCGATCTCAATTCAAGCTCTCAACAAACAATAACTAACAGAATAACTGTTACAACGGCTGTAGATTTTTAATAATTTTTATTTTGTTGTGTCGACAACTCCGACCAATCCAACAGAAAGTCTTTTTACCACTAACCAAAATTATAATTTTTTAAGTTTATTTTGCATGTTACATAAAAATCTCAGAGAGGAAATTGCATGCCAAAATAAACAATTCAAAAATATTAACAAAATTTACTTTAGGTAATGAGAGTATATAATGCAAATGATAAGCATATAACATGAGGTAAAATTAGGACATTTAAATTAAGCATTAATTTACATGACATTGTAATACATAATGTTGAAATGCAGATGTAAAATTAAATAATGATTGATCAATTTCTGTTCATTATCATTCTCCCCCATCTTGAACACTCTGTGGTTCAACATCTACTGGAAGCGGACAAATATTGACGATGGCTCGTTTGATTAGCCCAGTTGCAGTTTTTATCGACGCGACTCTTACTAATCCGTCTGGGCCAGCATGAAGCTCTGTTATTTTTCCAAATTTCCATTTGAGCGGTGGTAGGTTTGGATCCTTGATAATTACGATTGTTCCCTCAGTAATGTTTCTATGTTTGTCCTTCCAATAATACCTGTGCTGCAGTTGTTGTAAATAGTCAGTTGACCACCTTGACCAAAATTGTTTATATAAAAGGTTCACCAACTCCCAGCGCTTAGCATATTTTATATCATCAGGTTTTATTAGAGTTGGCTCAGGTCTAGCAGTCAACGGACGGCCAATAAGAAAATGGCCAGGTGTTAGGATTTCCAAATTATCATCAGTACTAACTGGAGTGATAGGACGCGAATTTAGTACAGCTTCAACTTGTTTTATTAATGTGTGAAGCTCCTCGTAAGTTAAGTTCGCGGTACCCATCGTGCGACGTATATGATATTTAGCTGAATTAACAGCAGCTTCATAAATACCACCGAAATGTGGTGATCCAGGTGGTGCGAATTTCCAGGTAATTTGATCGTCTGTAGTACATGAATTGAGCTGCTGTTGAAAATCTGTATCGTGAAGCATCTTATATAGATCGTGTAACTCAAAATTAGCAGCTACAAAGTTTGTCCCATTATCCGAGAATACAGTTTTACAAAGTCCTCTTGTGGCTGTAAACCGACGAAATGCACCAATAAACGAGGCAGCAGTGAGATCAGATGCTAATTCCAGATGAACGGCTCTTGTGGCAAGACATACAAAAATGGCCAAATATGTCTTAGTCGGAACCCTTCCTCGAATGCGATAATGAATAAATAATGGTCCTGCATAATCTATGCCAACGTTGTAAAATGGTGGTGCTGGATTGACTCGCTCTGACAGTAAATCTGCCATTAATTGTTCAGGAAATCTTGGTCTTGCACGACAACACAGTACACACTGTCTGCAAACTCTTTTAGCAACCTGTTTTCCATTTATTGGCCAATAAGATTGACGTACTGCTGCCAAGAGTGCTTGTGGCCCAACATGAAGGTGCTTTCTGTGGATGAAAGTTATTAATGTGGTGGTAAAATAATGATTGCTTGGTAGTAACACTGGATGACGTGATGTATAAGAAATTGCTGCAAACTTTAGCCGCCCACCAACTCTGATTAAATTTTGTTGATCCATAAACAGTGAAAGCGACTTTAGAGATGGATGACGAACTATGAAGTTAGGTTTTTGTAACCCCTTATACTCTGCTGGAAAGCAGGTGGATTGAAGCAGACGTAGTATAGCATCTAAAGCAACTTTGATTTCTTCTGTACTTAAAGGCCCAATTTTCCTTGATTCTTTGAAGCGGCAATTATTGATGAAGCGATGTACATAGCCCATAGCGTTTTGAATTGTCACCAACGAATGTTTTCGATGTATTCGATCCAGGAGATCGTCAACAAGTTCAGTGCTTGCAGTCACGGCGATAAAGTTAGATTTTTCTTCTGTGACCTCAATTGACTCTGTAAGTTGTTGTGAGTTATTCCAAGCTTCAATTGTCGAATGAAGAAACTGAGGCCCAAACCACCACAGTTCGGAATTCATAAGCAATTCAGGAAAAGTTCCTCTTGAAATCAAATCGGCTGGATTCAATTTTGATTCTACGTGCAGCCATCTATTAGGATCGGATCTTGCTTGAATATCAGACACACGGTGTGCCACGTAGGTTTTCCATTTGGACGACGAAGATCTAATCCAGTGAAGAGTTATCATGGAATCTGTCCAGTAATAACATGTCTCCACCTTAAAGTTTAAAATACTCAAAACCTTTTGCATGAGTTTGGCCAAAAGTTGTGCAGCACACAACTCAAGTCGAGGCAAAGTAACGTGCTTTAAGGGAGCAACTCGAGATTTGGAACACATTAAGTTAGCAGCATAACTCTCCAGACCTAGGAAACGTACATAGACAACGGCACCGTACGCCTTTTCGCTGGGATCAGCGAACCCATGCAATTGTATTCCTGGATGTTTTTGGTTACCGTTAAACAAATGACGTGGAATGATAAGCTGACCTAATTTTGGGAGTTCATTTAGAAAGTTTGTCCAATATGAATGGTATGCTATTGGGAGGCTTTCATCCCAGTTTAATTTCAATGACCATAGCTTTTGTAATAGCAATTTACCCACCACAACTATCGGAGACACTAGTCCAAGAGGATCAAACACCCTTGCAACTTGAGATATTATTTTTCGTTTAGTGACTGTTGAAGTAGTTGTAGAATCTAGGTTGACATTGATACGAAAATAATCTGGTACTGGATGCCAGTACATACCTAGAGTTTTTATGCCAGTTTTATCGTCAATTTGATAATGCACTTCACGATCATCTTCTGGAATATCATTAAGAAGCTCCTGATTGTTTGAACACCATTTACGCAAAGGTAAATTGGCACCTTGCAAAATCGATGTTATAGTTTTCTTCAAAATTGCTGCGTCTTCTAGAGTATCGGAACCAGTCAACAAATCGTCGACATAAAAGCCATCGCGAATTGCTGAACTAGCTGCTGGTTGACTGGATTCAAAGTCGAGGGCAAGTTGAAGTAAACATCGTGTTGCCAGGTAAGGTGCCGAAGTGGTACCATATGTGACTGTATTAAGCTTGAACGTTTTTAGCACCTCATATGGATTGTATCGCCAGAAGATATACTGATATTTTTGATCCTCGGAATTCAGTAAAATTTGCCGATACATTTTACAGATATCAGCACTAAATGCATGAATGTGAGATCGAAAACGAAGCAGGACTGAAAACAATTCATTTTGAATCACAGGCCCACTCATCAATAGATCATTAATAGAATAACCGCTTGTTGACTTTGCCGACCCATCAAACACGACTCTCAACTTAGTTGTCGACGAATCGGGCTTCATTACATAATGATGTGGTAAATAATAGTTCACCGGTTCAACAAAATTAACTAATTCCATGTGTTTAAGAGTGTGTTTCATATTCTCTCATAAAGGAATTATATTGAATAGAAATTTCTGTATTATTGTTGAGCCGTCTTTCGAGCATAAGAAATCTTTTCTTGGCTAAAAAAGATGAATCACCAAGCAATGCTGGACTGGAAGCAAAAGGAAGTTTAACGATAAATTTTCCCTCGGTATCTCTAGAAAAATTATCCTTGAAATGGTTGTCACACTCGGAATTAGCTAAAGAGTCATGGTTGGTGTGACATTCCTCTATATTCCAAAATCGCTCCAACAATTCATCTAATTTAAGTTCAGATGCAACAAAATTGCAATTAATGGAAGTAGGTGACGAAATTGAAGTTCCACCAGCTACAACCCAACCCAATATTGTATTTTGTAGGATAGGTAATTCATCGCCTAGTCTAATTTGGCCAATGGATTGTAAATTGAAATAAATCTCAGCTCCAAGAAGTAGGTCTACTTCATGGGGCTCACAGAATGACGGATCGGCTAGATTAATATTGGATGGAATTGACCATGTGGAAGAATCAATTTGAATTGACGGTTGCATGTCCGAAATTTTCCTTAGTAAGTGAACTTCTAGGGTTGTAGAGAAATTATTTATACGCGAGTGTATCGTAAACGTTGAAGCCCTGGACGATGAAGTAGAAGCACAGGCAATGCCCTTAATGTTGACATGTGAACGATGAGTTTTAACTCCTAAACGCTGAATTAATGAATCTGTAATAAAATTCAATTGCGAACCTGAGTCGAGTAACGCTCGAGCTACAATTGAACGGCCATGCCTATCAGGGATTTCAACCAATGCTGTAGCAAGAAAAATTAATTTTGGAGCAGTGGAACACTTTAACGTTGTTAAAATGTGGTTGTTGTTAGACGCACTTATAGTAGGAAGTGTAGATCTTCCAGAATTGGTCTGAGATGAATTATTACCTTGATGGGGACTTACTGTACCACTTGAAGATGCTGTATTGTTTGTATGCAGCAGAGTGTGGTGTTTGACCTTACACACTCGACACACATCAGTAATCCTACATTGATCAATAAGATGTGATGTTCGTAAGCAGTTTGTACACAGTTTTAATTCGGCAGCTGCCCCTATGCGTTCGTCAACAGACATTGCAAGAAATTTATGACATCGATTAACAATGTGTCCCGGTTGATTACAGACGACACAGTTGTACCCCTTAACTGCTGAAAACGCCATTCGTTTAAATGGTTTTGGTTGTACCCGGTGAAATTTGAAAGGTTTTGATTCCAACTGAGCGTTTGATGAAGAAAAGTCACTTTTATATTCATTTATCTTATGACTACGAACATGAATAAAATTTGAAATATCCTCGAACGAAGGAAGTACATTCGGTAATGATGCTTCCTTCCACTTAGATTTTGTGTGTGAGTCAAACTTGGATACTATAAGATGGACTAGAAAATCATCCCAATATTGAACTGGACGACCAAGATTTTTAAGTGATCGAACATGTGAATTAAAATCGTCTAGTAGATTTAGCAATTTTTGAGATGATGGCTTATCAATCGGTTTAATTGAAAACAATGCCTTTATATGTTCTTCAGTGATCTGATTAGGCTTATCGAAGCGCTCAATCAATAAACGTCTAGCTTCAACATAATTATCAGAAATAAAATCTATAAGTTTTCAAAACCCTTAGCAGCGGAGCCTACTACTGAATTTTTAAGATATTGAAATTTAGTTATATTGTTTAACTTAGGATTATTATGAACATGGTTATCGAATGCTTCGATAAACCCCTTCCACCTTATAATCTCACCATTGAATGTCTCTAGCTTGAGTTCGGGTAATTTAGGAAAGAATGAAAGCTCTTCACCTACATTAGTAACTGGGATACCCTTATTTTTAGCAAGATCCGCAATCCTATCTTCTAACACCGGTCGTAAATTATAATATGACCGATCCGTGGTGGTTCAGATCTTAGATTCGAGTTGTGTTTCGTCTAACGATTCAAACAGCGTTTGATTTTTTTTGAAATTTTCAAAATTTAAAATTAAATCATTAAGCCGAAGTTGAATTTGCGATTTTGGTGCGGTCTCCAATTTAGACTCAACGAATTCAGATAACTCTTTCAAATACTCTTCGAAATTTTTGTTGCACTGTTTGCATCGTTTTATTTGTGTCTCGGAAGACATATTGAAGCTAAAACAATCAAAACAACAGAAGAATACCCACGAAGTATGATAACAGTACAATATTGAAAACAGAAAAATTCAGAACACTAAAGAATGAACACGAGGTATAACAGTGTAATTTTGAAACCACGAAAACAAGATATAACCACAAGGTATATGAAGAGTAACTGTAATTTTTCACTATGAAACCGTTATTACACTATATTAATAAATCGAAAGTTCTGAATTTTTACGTTACAACTGCCCGTAAACTAACACCGTGAAATAAATTGATAGCCTTTATTAAAATAACGAGATACTTAGCTGACTGCAGACTGCAATACTGCTTGTATGAATAGCGGAAAACTGTACGTAAGGTGATCTCAATATCCACTATCCCACTTCTGACGCCATGAACATGAACCGGAGCGTTTTCTAATTCGTTGAATTGATTCTGGAGTGTGAATCCTTGATGTGCGATATTGTACTATTCGCTAGCTAGCGATCTCAAGATGTTGGTGTATATTCGCTTAAGCGATCTCAATTCAAGCTCTCAACAAACAATAACTAACAGAATAACTGTTACAACGGATGTAGATTTTTAATAATTTTTATTTTGTTGTGTCGACAACTCCGACCAATCCAACAGAAAGTCTTTTTACCACTAACCAAAATTATAATTTTTTAAGTTTATTTTGCATGTTACATAAAAATCTCAGAGAGGAAATTGCATGCCAAAATAAACAATTCAAAAATATTAACAAAATTTACTTTAGGTAATGAGAGTATATAATGCAAATGATAAGTATATAACATGAGGTAAAATTAGGACATTTAAATTAAGCATTAATTTACATGACATTGTAATACATAATGTTGAAATGCAGATGTAAAATTAAATAATGATTGATCAATTTCTGTTCATTATCAGTCAAAATAAGAAAAAACAAGTAAATTATAAGATCCAAGATTTTACTGAAATTTTTTTTTGATAACTCTTCAACATAAAATAATATTTATTAAAACTGAATATTCTTTATCAAATAATGTTTAAATAAATTATAAAATATTTTAAAAGCTTTTAAAAATGTTCCATGAAAACAGCATTTAAACATTTAAATGGGCTTTTATATTTTCTATTTATTAGCTTGTTCTTAGAATTTTTGAGAAATTAAGTGTTATGTGTGCTAAGCGCTAATAATTAATTCCAGAATTTTTTATTGTATTTTGTTTTAGAAATAATAAAATAAGCTTTATTACACAAAAAATTGGTTTGATTAAATAAACAATCCTTCGAGTTGTTATTAAGTCAAACTTGCAAAAACTATTTTATAACATTTTCTTTAACATTTTCTCAAAGATATTTATTTTTACCTTAAATATTTTTTTTAATTAGGTTTTCGGAAAATAATAATTGATGGAAAATAAAAAATATTTGTGTCTTTAATCATAATTTATATAAGTGATTCGCAAAATATACACTAAATTATTATCAAAAAATAAAAAAAATATTTAAAACTTTTCCTTGTCTTAATAAACTCAATTATGTATTTTAATTTACTTAAGATTTTACTTAACTTTAAATTAATCATTTTATTGAACTTTTTTAAAATGTAATGTCGAGTTTGCAATAAATCTCTTGCCAAAAGGAGACGTGGATCACATTTCCACGAAGTTTCAGAAAATCCTCTTGAATACGAATGCACAAAGTGCTACAAGAAAAGAAAACGTCAAGATAGTACTGATAATAATCATCCTGATGACGAAAGATCAGAAGCTTGCTCTATTGAATCAGTTAATGATGACGTTGCAAGGATTCGTTGTTAGTTGACAATAATAAAATGGTTTTGGACATTAAAAAGACGAGCAAAAATCATAAAGTCTTTTTATTTGGTTGTGAAAATAACATAAATCTTAGACGGCTCAGTAAAGAGGTAACATTTTTGTAAAAACCGATATTTATGTACCGTATGGTAACAGAATCTGTAATGGTCATGAAACTAATCATGGAATAAAAATTCCTGAAAACTTCGTTAATACCAACCAAATGCATCTATGAATTTGGAAGAAGTTAAATCTCTTTTATACACCTTAAAAATATGGTTATTGAAGAGCGTGAAGCAAAACTGAGGCCTCGATCTTTTTTAAAAATGCAACCAACAGAATTACATTTTGAAACTGGCGTAAACCATGACTCTTTTAAAATAATATTATATTTCATTAAAGATATACGAACCCATAATAATGAGATGGCTCTAGGATTATACTTATCTCGAATTAGAAGAGGATACACTTTTGAAGAGTTGCAAAATAAATACAATTTTACCAGGCAAACAGTAAGTAACTACTGTGCAACCATTCGAAATGTATTATTGGAGCCTTTCAGAAAAAAATATTTAACTTTTGCTGAGTCTAGAGATTCTATAATTTTTAATCAAAAAGAAGTTTCAAAGATTCTTTAAACAGGATCTGCTGATAAAGGAGCCATCGTATTTGATGGAACTAATTTGAAAATTAAAAAGAGTTTCGATTTCCAGTTTCAGCGAAAAAGTTTTGGTGTGTTCATAAACATTATAATCTTTTAAAGCCAATGGTGGCAGTTTATCCTAATGGAAGAATCGCAGGTGTATGGGGATCATTTCTTGGTAGTGAAAATGATGCCACGATCCTTAACAGACTATTAGAACGGCCAATTTGGACACAATTTCAGAATGAAGATGTTTTTATCGTAGACAGAGGCTTTCGTGACTCAGTGGAAGAAATTCAAAAAAAAAGGTTTTGTAGCTAGGATTCCAGCATTCTCTGATCATAAGAAGCCACTTACAGTTGAACAAGCAAATATATCCAGAATAGTGACAAAAAATCGTTACATAACTGAAGTGGTGAATGGTAGAGTAAATAGGAAAAATCAATATTTCGAAAATACAATACGGAATACTGTTGTAGAAACAGCGTATGATGATTTTGTACACTCCAGTTGTTAGTAGCGATTTTGATATCAAAATAGCGAAAAGAATGATCACTTTGTTAAATCAGGATAATATGCTTTCAAAACTAGTATCAGATTTGAATTTGTATTTGTGCACATCATCACTTGAGCGAATGGAATCTACTTCTTTTGATGAGTTTCCGCGTCTTGAAAAGCAAGACCTTGAAATTTATGGGTGCGGTACATTCCAATTGAAAATGGCACCTTAATATTATTCAGATCACTTAAATGAAGACGGAGACTTGGAATTTTTTGTTTCCAAAGAAAATCTAAATATTAATTATGAGTCATAGAATATAAATATTGACCCTAAAAATGCTCTACTAATAAAAGTGCGAGTCAACTCAAGACACTCTTCAAGCACGAAATATTTTGTTTTTATTTTGATTGATAAAACGAAACAATCAGTAGATGCCATAATAGGACATACTTGTGGTTGTAAAGTAGGGAAAAGAATTGTTGGATGCTGTTCTCACGTAATGCTACTTTTATGGTTCTTTGGATTCGCAACAAATTTGCAGCATATTCCAACAGCACCAGATCATTCAGAAGTTTTTGACTTAAGTAATGATGAAAATCCTAGTGAACCAGAAGAGAACTCTGAATAATAAAAGTTTTAGTCTAAAAGTCTTTAAATTAGAATAAAATCGAAGTGTACATAGAAAAAAACTTAAAAACTAAAAAAAATAAAAAATAAAAAAAAAACGTTGAACGTAAAAAGGATTGCCTCCTCGTAGTGCGTTCTGGAAAACACAACAAGTGGCCGAATGGTCCTTTTTACTAATTTTTAATATAATTTTTTTTTTGTTAACAGATGTATACTTTGAAATACACTATACTAAGGTTACTTAACTAGGTTCACTTTGTCGCCCTCGTTAGCTTAGTAAGTAGTGTGCTTGCTCTGTGACTCGGGGGTCCCGGGTTCGATACCTGGTGGTAACCGCAGTGCTGACATGTTCTATCATCACATTTTCGATACTTTATCGAAGATTATGTTTCGCTTCTTTAGAATAAAATGTGACACTATTTCACATTTTATATCATTAACCAGGTTGCTAGATTGAAAAATTGTGATATTCTACTTCATTTGTATCACGAAATAATTTGTTTTCGGTACTTGAACGAAATTAGAGAAAGACAATTTGTTCGCATTTGTACTAGTAGGTTGAGATAGCAATAAAAAAAGAAATAATTCATAAATGAAACAGTTGTCCATTTTAGTTTAGGAAAACGAGAAATAAACTTCGATAAAGTATCGGAAATTGTGATGGTAGAACATGTCAGCACAGTAAAAAAGTTGCGACTGGGTGTTTTTAACGTGTCATATGTTATTTATGTATGTTCGTCCATTTTCAGATTTTCAAATTTACAGCCATAGTAGTTACGGCTTTGTCCTTAATATTTTAATTCGACGATTTTCAGGTACTAATCACTTTTAAGGTTCATTTATACTATTGCGACCTGAAAAATGGGCGCAAGGATAAATTGCGATTTTTTCAGTACGCGCTCGCAAAGTGAGAACAATTGGCGCTATTTCGTCATTGAATGGGCACTTTTACAGTCGTTTATCACTTTTTACGTTGACATACTGTCTGTTCAAATCATTTTTAAGCATTTTTTTTCATTTTACACGAATTTTATAACATTAATTAATGATTATCTATTTAAAGCTATTTAAGGGTAGTTTATATAGGTTTAGGGGTAGTAGCGACCTTTTCCCAGCTATCTGACATATTTCTGGGTCATTTCTAATGTTAATTAACAATAATCTATTGATTTTTTTTATGATTTATGCGTTCCCCCGGATAAGCCAAAAATCGGCTATTTTTAACATTGTCCTTTGTTGTTGATACGCCGCATTAAAATTATTATATGCATATCATTTAATTGAGCCACTGTTTCTGTTCTTTATTTACCTATATATATTTTCATGTTTCTTATGTACTTAAATTTTGTAATTGTTTTGTTTATATACTAATGCAATTAATGTCTCTCACTTATGTACTTATTCTTTGTAATGCATTTATATAAAAAATGCAATGATTTTCTTGCTCTCGGTATTAGTTAGTTGTGTAAAACGAGTGACTGATTAATATCTTAATTATATAATAATAAATTATAACGTTTGTGAAGTGACTTTTCTTTCTAATTAAAATAATAAATTACAACGTTTGTAAAGTGAAATCCACTGTGCTGCTTAAATCGTTACCAATTCCAATCAAACCAGCGTCCGGCTTAAATCTAGCCTACTCCAACAAAGCCTAGAGTGCTGTTTAAACGTAGCCTGCACCGCAAACAACATTTGTGGTAAAAGAAAGTTGGCTGTTGACAACAATATATTCACCCCTCCATATTTTCTTCCGTTTGCGGTATATCTCATTTTACGTTAATTTGGCCGCCTACGTACACCCAACAAAATTTTTCAAATTCAATGAAAATTTAGCAAATCTGAACAGCTCAAAGCAATTTAATATAAAACAAGAAATTCCTAAATTTATAAAATTAATAACAATGTTTGCTTATCTAAGCACCTTACCGTAAAAACAAAATTATAAAATTGCGTAATAAGTTCGTGAACTTACTCAAGCCAACAAAAGTTTTCCAACAAAAACTGTTATATATCTTTCGAATTATCTAAACATCTATTCTTTATCCACGTGGGTTATTAAATTAAAACGTTTACAACACCATAATAGAGAACTCGACAAGAAGTCTTATAATTAAATAGCTCTTATGCCATAATTGTATAGGTACTAACACGGTTGAGTTAATTAGAGCAGGAGTACCAGTAAAAGAAAATATTTAAAACTTTTACACTCGTAACCTACAAAAGAAAGTAGGACATTTGTAAAACATTGAATGTTTTTGTCTCCCTAACATCTGTATCAAACTCCTCTGCTGCCGTAGGAAAAACGTAGATTTTCATCGGTCGCCCTATACATTCCCACTATACCCCTACTGTGGTTTATTACTAAGTTTTTCTTTAAAAAAAATTAAAACGTTTATTTCATCATTTCGAGATAATTATCCTATAAAAATACACGATACAGGTGCAAGTATATTATAACCCGTGAATGTAATTAAATCAGTTGAAGAAAACCCAAACAAAAAAATTTAACAACGCTAGCACTTAAGTAATTACTATCAATTAAGCGATTTTAATTATTTATATAAATTATGATGGGTACGGGAGTATATAAAATTACACCGTTCGCATTTCTTGTATTTTCCGTGTTGTCGGAGTCTCTACCCGTATCATGTGTGACAAATACAATGTTTAAGTATTAATGATTTATTTGGCCATATTATATTACAGAAGTAATAAAAGCACAAAAGCAATAAATCCTTGAAGTTTATGTACCGCACCTCTATTATATTGGTACATGAAGCTTTTTAGTATAGTGGAGAGCTTCTATAGCGTACGAATACTGTACCGAAATGAAATTATATTTGTAAGTGTGCGTGTGTCATAATGAGCTGGTTATTATTTTTATGCTTCAGGTTTTTTCCGTCGAAGATCGTAAATTACCTGTGGGTAGGGAGTGCAAATTTACCGATTTTTCAATTTACCGGTAAACGGTAAATTTTTTGTAAGGTAATATAATTATAATATAATTTTTTGTAAGGTAATATAATTATAATATAATTTATCGAAAATTTACCGGTAAATTGAATTTAAAAAAAATTTTGGTACTAGGCCTTAGCTATTAAACCAGTGAAAAATTAATAAACCAGTGCTTGAAACAAATTAGTTTATGCCTTTTCCAATGTATACTGACATGTTATAGAAATCACTCATTTCGTGGTAAAATACGAAATATCAGGGTTAAGAAAATACCTTTTAAGATATCAATAGATTTGAAATCAACTTCATTTATTAGATTTATTTCAAAATGACCTCCTCAATTCCGTATATACATACACGGCATCTTTTTTTAATCTCCACGGTTGATGTGCGAAGTTGCATTTCATATTTTTTTTTTTCAAATGCGGCGCTTATCCTTTCAATTGAAATTTCTCTTGTGGGTACCTCTATTGCGTACACAAATTCCTTAGCACGTCCCCAAAAATCCAAGGGTGTGAGATCTCGGGACTGCGTTGGCTAATAAATATGAAAACCCCTACCAATCATCTTACAAAACTGGTAAAAACCGCTCAGATAGCTCATTCTGAACAAATTCGAGATAAATATTTTCGGAAAGGCATTCTGGCGCATAATATGAACCGATAAGGTTTCGACCAATAACATCAGCCCAAACATTAACGCTGAATTACCATTGGAAAGAATCCTGCCTTTTCTTGTGTGGATTTTGGCCTTTACTGCCCCAAACAAGCAGATTATGTAAATTCACAATTCCCTCACGATTGTAATTAGACTCATTTGTCCACAAAATCCATAAATCTACAAAACTTCAGCCCTCTAGCATTATCACCCTTTTCGTGACCTAGAACAATTAACAATTTAACAATAATAAAGTGAAACACACGGGCACTTCCGGTAGCAGATAGTGACATATTGACTGAAGAGGACAAGGCAATTAACACCCGGTTTACTTATTTTTAAAATCTATCACTAACTTAAAACACATTTTCTTAGCCCTGGCATAAATAACTATGACAAAATAATATCTCGTATTTTGACCACAAAATGAGGGTTTTCTATGACATGTCAGGGCATAAACTAGAGATTTTTTTAAAGCAAAATTAATTTCAAAATAACCATAAGTTTTTTTTTTAATTTATTTAGATTGTGACGTTTTCATAATACTACACATTTTTTTGGATTTAGAAGCCCATAAGTCATTTTTCTAAAACCAATTGTATTAAATAATGATTTATTAAGAATAAAATTGTAGAATACAATAAAAGTTATTTCGTGACTCTACGACTACAAACACAAAAGTAACCATTTAAGGCGAGATTTTGAGTTATTTAACCGCTTGAGTCCCAGGGGGTATTGAAAAACAATGTCGAAGAATCCCATCAAACAAAAACTGAACGATCAATGCCAGTACTATAGGCTGACATGGAGCTGTACAATGTGCAGATGGTTCTACGTAAATCGGACCTATAGCCGTATATCCTCGAATTGGTAGGCAATACGTTAAGACGTAAGGTAAGACGTTAAAAGTAAACCGCAAAAGATTTAGGTGTGGTTCGGCCCAGAACATATTGCATAGAATAAAAAATAAAACTGACCACAGACATGGCGCAGAAAATAAATTTGGCTCCACAAACAAAAGATAGTTTACCGCCAAAAGAGAAAAAAAATCGAAAAGAACAGTAAAATGCAATACTTTGCACAACCCGCTCCCAAGACTGTCTTTCGAAAAATAATAGATAAGGAAACTGGTGAAAAAAATATGAAGAATAAAATCAAAATAATAAGTTCGCAAAAAAAAAATCGGGACTGATATAAACCGAACATGCGCCACCCCACCGTCATATGGGCGCGGAAATTACAATACTTTCCAAAAATAACAAAAAATTACCAAATTGATATATAAATGAAATTAAATTTAACTAAAATAATTGTATTTAAAAAAAAAATGTACCTGTGCCTGACCAAGTTTTGGTCACCCTTGGGGTTGCGGTGTCCACGTATCGTTTGTTGCAGCGACCTCGCCGTATTCCAGGGCTGACCACGTTTTGGTCACCCTTGTGGTTGCGTTGTCCTTGTTCCGTTCGTTGTGGGTGGGGCTCCATGATGACGAACCCGTTGCCAGATACTGCTTTTTAGGTATTTGAGGTGTGCCACGTCAGGTCACCCGTAAACGTTGCGGTGTCTTCCCACCAATATACACGCTGCCGCTATGCCCGCCGAAATACTATAAATAATAGGCAAGCCACAACCTGGCCGCCTTATAAAACTAACGAATTTTCGTTTAACACGAACAAATTTTTCATTCCCTTTGTATCCCTTTTCCTGCCAGACAAAAATTTTTTTGCTTTTATTTACAGTGTCTCACAGCTTATTTGATCCAGTCGCATTTTATGAACAAAATCGTAAATATCTCGCGATCTCTTATTTTGATGTTTTTTTTTGACAAGGAACTAATCAACAAATACAAATTTGGAAAATATAGGAACTTCGATTGCAGGGTGTTATCGCATTAGAGTGTAATCGCATTACTGTGTTACCTCGCAATATCTCTGTAGCATCAAATTCGCTTGTGTATGACTAGGAATATGATGGAGGTCCACACAACAATTTCTATAAATTGGAAGCATCGACTACCTATATCACCATTAGTACATTTAGCGACGGATGCTCAGAAACTTGCCTTGCACACTGTATGCAATTTGTTTAACTGTATCGTGAAACCAAAATTTGTTACTTTTAATTTTGTTTGACGAGAACGATTTAAGAGGAATACACAAATGTGTATGTAGGTCCAAAATACATAGAAAAATAAATGCATGACATGATTCTTTTTCGTCACCCACACAATTGCGATAGCAGGCAGGAATAGGGATATACCATTAGCGCGAATTTTATAATTGAAGCTGTTCGTAAACTCTACATTGTTACGATATTGTTAACAATGACAGCTCTAAATCGTTCTGAAACGACCACGTGGTTTTTGTCGTTCATAAACTCATTTTAACATTGTTACAAATGTAATTCTCAACCCTACTCGAGACTGCCTTTCCAGCTGTCAAAGTACTAAATATGCTACAATCAAGCGGGAAAAAATATTGTTTTACATCAATATCTAAACAAAATAATGTTTTAATGAACTTTTTTATGTGTTTGGTAAAAGTACTATGCGAATAATTTAGTATTATTTAAGAACATTCTAAGTGTACGGATATCTGGTTTAATACTTGTTTTAATATTAATGAGAATAGAAAATAGTTTTCTGTTTTGCGTTTTATTATAGGATTTTTTTGGTCATCGTCAATCATCTGTAAAATCATTGACATTTCTAACAAAATCATTGTTAAGCACATACGTCATACTAAGAATGACAGTTGTAACAATGTTAACAATGTAAGGTTTACGAACAGCCGCCTCTGCTTTCATAAAACAAAAAATATATTTCAGTTTTAGGGAATTCCCCGAAATTTAATATTGTTTTGTTGGAGCAGAGCCAGTATAATATAGGCTCTGGTTGGAGAGAAATAGTTTTAGTTTGCTTTGTATTTGGTAGTAGTGCGTTGCGTACATAATTCTCGTTAAATGTAAGATTGTTTCTGTTTGAAATCATAAAATTGAATTGATTGGTGTCTTTCGAGGGGGTTAGTTTTGGTAGCCGTGTTAGTTTTGATGAGTGAGTTATAAAATTATTCTTGTTGTCTAAATTGTGTTCTCTAGAACTCTTTAAACTTGTTGTTGCTTCTTCAGTGATTAATAAGCAAAAGCATGGCTTGCGGAAATAAAAACAAAACGCGTAAACGGAAAAAAATGAAATTCTTGAAAATGATGATCGAGGCGATCGAATAAAAACAGAAATTTGTAAAGAATTTGGAATTCCAAACTCTACTTTATCAACGATTATAAAAAATCATCTAAAAAATCAATATTCATATGAAAAGGGTGATTTCGAAGGAAGCCGGAAACGTTTGCGTTGACCAAAGTATGAAGAATTAGATTCGGGATTGCTGCTTTGGTTTAAACACGCGCGATCTCAAAATGCTCCTATTTCTGGTCCTCTATTATTGGAAAAGGCTGATAAAATAGCCATTGAAATGGGAATTACCTTTAAATCTAATCCTGGATGACTAGAAAATTTCAAAACAAGACACAGCGTTGTCTTTAACTGTATTAGTGGAGAGACAAAACAAGTATCAGCTGACATGACTTCGGATTGGATATCTTCAACTTTACCTACAATTCTCAAGGATTACGATAGAAAAGACATTTTTAATGAGGATGAAGTCGGTTTATTTTCTCGTTGCATGCCGGACAAAACTTTAACATTTAAAGGAGAAACTTGTTCTAGTGGTAAAAATTTAAGGAACGTCTTACAGTACTTGTTAGAAGTAATTCCGATGGAACAGGGAAATTCCTCTTATTGTTATCGGAAAGTCTAAAAATCCGAGTATTTTCAAAAGGGTTAAAAATCTACCCCTTCAATACACTACAAATAAAAAAGCCTGGATGAGAGCGGACTTATTTTCAAGTTGGTTGAAATCATTAGATAAAAATTTTAAAGGAAAAGAGAAATTAGTTATAATTATAGATAATTGCCCAGCACATCCGAAGATCCAGCTAGAAGTGCCAAATTAATTTTTCTGCCTCCAAATACTACCAGTGTATTATACAGTCTTGTGACCAATGAATCATTAAGAATTTAAAAATGTTTTACAAAAATATGCTCCTTCAAAAAGTATTGAGTTTAAGGAAGATATGAAACACGTATCAGTCTTATATGCATTGTACTCGTTACACCACGCATGGAATCTTGTTACGCCTGTAACTATATCAAATTGCTTTCGCCATTCTGGTTTTACAATTCAAAAATCTTCTGACGATGATCAGCCAGAGATAATATGTGAGACTACTGTAAACGATGACATAAATAATATTTATGTATTTCTCTGGTTAGAAATTTACCTCAAAATATCATCAGAAAGTGTACAACATGCTTGGTGACTTGGAAAATTATTTTGAGGAAAACATAATTAATAAAATGATACAAAAGAAAATTACGCACTTTTTTGAAACAACAGCAAATTGAATTAAAGCATCAGTATATGTTTTTTATAATGTAGATATGTATTTTTGAAACGTAGGTACATATGTGCATTTTTTTAACAGTACCTTTAGGAATTTTATTTTTAATTACCTACATTACCTACATAATGTATAAATGTTTTTATTTAAATGAAATTACATATGTGATTTTTAGTTAGTAATATGAATTTAAAAGTATGCAAAAAACATATTTGTTCATATGTAATTACTTGCTTTTAAATTTTAAATTTTTTCATTGACGTTATCGCTTAAGACGAAATTCTCATAATACGAAATATTTTGTTATTCCCTTCGTTTTCGTGTTATCCGATTTCTACTATACATTGAAAAAGAGATGTCTTTTAGTATAAAGGCAAGGTGAAGCTTTTACTCTCACTTTCGATAAGTGGACATCAATACGGAATCATCGTTTTCGATTCATTTTGGAATCGGTTTAATCCGAATTCAACAGTCAATGTCAGCTAACAAATATTGCCAGTTTTGTTGTTACCATTTTTATGGCTTTGCTCACGGTATCCAACTGGCCACACTTAAAGTGGTATATAAAACAGATGATTTTGTGGAAGAGGAAAGTTCAATTGAATCTAGATCATATTACGAGGAAACCGAAGATTTCGAAATAATAAAAAAAAATCAATACTCATCAATACTAACGCGCCCACTTGTCGTAGGTTGTGATAATGTTAAAAAACGACATTCTTCAACAGCATAGCAAAAACGACGAAGCGTTCTTTGAGATACTGAGACCCATTAGAATAGACTCCTGATGATGTTGGTGCGGTTTCATCAAATAAAAACATGCATTCGTAAACGTTTTGTTGCCATCGAGCCTGGAATATCCTTCTCAGAACCAGAAATACAATTATTGTCAACTATATATAATAACAGCCTCGTTGCCAATAAAAACAACTGTATAGCCATTATGCCGTAAGGATGTAAATCTTTATATTACGGATATTACATTAAAGTTCATGCTCGCAGAATTAACTAAACAGAATACATCCTTCAGCGAGGAACTAAAAGACGCTCTTATTTTTAGAATTACAGAGGTGCTTCGCAAATTTGCTTACAATATTACATATTTTGCTCAATAGAGACAATTGAGCCATCATCGTAGGAAACAACAGCATTAACCTTTAAATAAAAATTGGATTTGGCAATAAAACCGAAAATCAGTATCAAGTGATTGATCAAGCAACTACTATCTCCAAATCGAGTACTGAATAGGGAATATATTTAAATATGGTTCAAAATTTAGATCAGGTTGAAAGACGATGTCTTAAATATGATGTGTTTTTTGCGAACGCACTTCGCAGAACAGAAGGATTTAGAGATCAACCATTTTTTTTTTTTTTTTCATAAAAGAAAGTATTAATCATCCAATGGATTTAATGTCCTTTTAAGGTCAATTATTACGCCCCTGTTCATTCACGGACTCACCCATCCATTCACATACCAACACAATTACAGTATACCACCTGCACATTGCAAGCTCCATGTCAACCACTGTCAAGCACACTGAATTCTGCACTCCAACAGAGGGTCTAAGTTGTGTTTATTAACATCATCGATCGTAATCGATGAAGAAAATTCGCGTTACATCCTGCCTCTGGTGGGATTCGAACCCAGTGCCTCTCGGTCCAAGTGCCGAAGCTTTAACCACTGCGCCACTTGTACCGATGTGAAGTTTATACTAAATTTATCCTAAAAATCAAAATATTTTTTTTTTGCGTTGGTTGTGTAATGTCATCATTTAGGCGCTTCATTAAAATTTAAGAAAATATAATGCATATAAATTTTAATATACCGAAGATGTATAGTATAAAAAGACTTTGCTCAAAAATAAAATTTAACCATATTTCAAATATACTGAATACAAATTGGAAAAATTGACGAAGCAAAAAGCAGAAAAAAAATTAAATCAAATAACGAGCTAGGGAAAATAAATTATCACCATGATGGCAATGGTTTTATTAATTATAACAAAAACTAACAGACCATCAAATTATATGTTAAGTAAGTTTCATAAAGTTCTAATGAATTCTACTTACTCCCATGGTGCCTGGAGTGCATAGCGCTCTATAATTGTTTAAAACGATCGATTAGACGGTTACCACGTAATACTTAATGAGGTTGCAGGATTTTGGCATCGGATTCCTTGATAATGGAAGCGTATCTAGGTTAATTCTATTTAGTCAGCAAGTTTCATAAAGTTCTAATAAATTATACTTACTCTAATATGACTATGTGTCTGGAATTGGTATTTTTAGAATTGGTTATTTCAATAATATGTAAAACAAAGTCGGGTTAGTTACACCATTTATAACTCAAGAACGGCTGGGTCAAGTTTTACGATCTTTGTTTTGTTGGATTCTCTCCGCCCCGAATATCATAATAACTATTAAAACATCGAAAAACTTGTATGAAGAAAATTCATTTCTCCCTCCAACTGCGTCCACCCTTGAGAAAGGGATATGTAACGGAATACCTGTTTTCAAAATCCTGGTTTTATATAAAAGAAATCCCGATTTTAACGAAATCCCGGTTTGAATTTTTAAAATTTGACATTTTCTAACATGGTTCTCAAAATGGCTAATATAATTTTTTTTAATTTGTTTTAAGGAATATTTCGTAATTTTTTTTTATCAAATATTAATGAGTTTGTTTGATAAAAAAATCTTCCTTCACCAAAATGTACGAAAACCGGGATTTTGAAACCGAGATTAGGAATTTGTTGTTGTTTTCATTTGGTCTAAGTATTTCATGTCTCTGTTGCATATCACGTGTGCCACAATTTATTAGCATTGTTTTTCGGGTTTTCATCAATTTTCATTCGACAGTTATTACACATTTGAATTCGATTCAATTAATTCTATTCAAACGGTTTATTTTTGAAATTTATCAGCGAAAAGTGATTTCAAAGAGATAAGCTCAGTTTGATGAATTGCACATTGTGAAAGGTTATGTAGTTTGTCATTGTGCGCGCTTCGACAATCAATCTAATCGGTAATTTTAGAATGCATGTTTGATTTTCCAGGCGGAGTCGTTCGTAATTCTGTGGAATTTTATTTTCGATGGTTATTTTCAAATGGTAAGTTTCCTTCGAAGATGTTTACTTTGTAAGATTATCACATTTGTGGTTGTGCGCACATCGATAATTGCCTTATTATGAAATTTTGAATTGTTGATTAATTTTCCAGTAGTATTTACAATGCCGCGAGCCAGAAGATCCAATCTTTCATCCCAAAGCCGTAATGCAATTAAACTTTGAAATATTGTGAATCAATACACTGCAGATGAACAAGAAATCACACGAGAAGAGCGCAGCGTTAGTATGGCCTGACTTCGTGCTTTCCAAAGACAAGAACTAAGAGAGGCAGGCAGTACATCAAACGGCAACTGCTGCTCCCCGGACAAACCGTGCTGAAGTACCTCGAGTGATCGGCATGACATCACCGCACGTGTCTTCAAACAAAAATTCCGGTCGCTGATGAACTACATTGTTAAGCATTGTGTCTTTCGGGATACTCGATGCTGGATGTATTCGATTGAATGGCATAAACGAGGCTTGCCGCATGCACATATTCTTATTTGGTTAGTCGAAAGAATTTGACAACACCAAAAATAAATTACATCATATGTGTCGAGATTCCGGATTCCGAAACCGATCCAGACCTGCATCATGTTGTAATTATGAACATAATTCACGGTCCGTGTGGCACCATCAACCCCCAATCACCGTACATAGTCGAAGGCAAGTAGTCCAAGGGCTATCCACGAAATTTAATGGCAGAGACCATAACTGCCAACGATGGTTATCCACTAAATCGGCGTCGACCACTTGATGATAACAGTAGAACTATCATAATAAAAGTGAGAAAAAACGAGTTCGTGGTCGACAACCCTTAGATTGTTCCGTATTCACCACTTCCTTCCAAAACATTCAAGGCGCATTGCAACATGGAGTATTGCAATTTGGTGAAGTCCATTAAATACATCTGCAAATATGTCAGGTTGGACAATATGTGAGCTGCAATGAGGTGATTTAGCGTATATTCTCATCCCCATTCATGAACGTCATCCGACTGTTGTACATTATTTTGGTACTGCATCTGGAGAATGGTGAACGAGTTTATTTCAACGCATCGAATGTAGTTCCATGCTGAACTACCTCCAGCACAACGTGTTCGTGGGCCGACATCATTTGATCACTTCGAACTGTCAATGTGCCGAACATTTCGTGCTGCATGTCAACAGTTCAATTTGCTTCAAAACGATACATATTGGGACATGACAATCGCTGAAGCAATTGTTTCTACATTTTTAAGTCAGATACGCACAATATTTGCTACCATTATTTCGACATGCTTCCCATAGAATCCACATAAACTGTGGAAGAAACACAAGGATCACGTATCACAAAATATTCTACATCGAGTTCGTGTCAGTTCTGGAAATCCCGATCTCGAGGTGAAAGAGGAGATACGTAACCAGGCTTTGCTTTTGATCAAAGACATGTGTTTCCTCATGTGCGACAGTTTCTTAGTCAAGTTAGGAATGTCAACGCCATATCGTGTAATGAACGGCGCTTTCAATCGGGAATTGGGTCGTAAACGTGAATACGATCGTTATGCATCGAAACAATCAGTTTAAACGAATCTACCACTGTTGCACCCCCAACATAAGGCAGTGTACGACACCTTTAATAAGGGCAATTGATGATGGAAATGGTGGCTTATTTTTGCACGATGCGCCCGGTGAAACTGGGAAGATATTCCTCATTTCATTGATTTTGGCCGTGTGTTTGTGGCCTAAATGAATGTTTCTTTCATGGTCAATTGTACGGAGCATGTTCATGTGTCGGCAAACCATTCGCTTTCTACGTTCTCGCACCTGACAACAAAATGAAAAATGTCGTATATCACAAGGTGCTTCAACTTCAATGAAATGAATCGACACGAGTGCAACCCACCCAGCAAATAGTTTAACAGAAAGTAGTGCAACAATTCTACGCGATTCATTTTAATAAAGCGAAAGCCTTGCTGCCACGTGAATTAGATTAATTCCAATGGATTTAATAAATTTGGAGAATATTTATTTTATCTTAATGAAAAACTGAATTTAATTCAGTTAATAAGTTTACACAACATTTATTGATTTTGAGGCGGTATGAAGTTTGCCGGGTCAGCTAGTTTTAGTAATAGTTAAGACACTTTTTTTCAGAAACATTACATTTTTATTTTTGAGATTAATTTATCACATTTTTATTCGATATTTGTGTCGATTCAATGTGAACCTGCGGATGATTTTGGCCACCATGCGGATGATTTTGGCAAATTGTTGGGAATACAACATAACCTTACATCAACTATACTCGTATATAGACTTCCGACAGGCATTTGACAGGATTAAATTAACATTGTCTGGGTCTGTATGTAGAATCGTAATTGAAGCAACTGTATGAGAGTCCTTTGGAATAACATCTGGGGTTCGACAGGGAGATGCACTCGTGCCAGCGCTGTTTAATTTGGCGCTTGAGTACGTAGTTAGGAAAAGCAACATCGAAACATCGCGCATTATATTTAATAAATCAGGCCAAATTTTTGGGTATGCAGATGATATCGTCCCGCAATCTTGGCCGAATACCTAGCGATATCAAAGACAGTTTGACACCGATCGATCGCTGCGCAAGAAGACTTGGTTTGGACGTGAACAGTAGTAAGACCAAATTTTTAAAATTTTTAACAATACCCAGGAACATCTCTATGGAAAGTCTCGAAATTGGCGATTCTAATTTTGATAGCGTCGACAACTTTAACTATTGTAAATTGTTATCTACCTTCGAAAGTAAGATCATTCGATTAATCTTTGGTTCAATTAAAGTTGCGAACAACGAATATCGGATACGTATGAACCATGAAATAAAGCAACTTCTTGGAGGTAGCGATATTATCGGATTCACCAAACCCAATCGATTAAGATAGAACCAGCTGGTGTGCATCATAGAAGCAGACCCTGACTGCGCGAAAAAACCTACGCATATTAAGATGTAGAAACTGGAGGACGAGAGCGATTGATCGAGGAGGATGGAGGACCATAGTACAGGCGGCAAAATCCCTTCATGGGATGAAAAAGGAGAGAGAGAGAGAGAGAGACATCAAAGTCGTAAACAAAAGCTGCGTAAGCGATGCTTGGCTCGTAACACTAAGAGCACTCTATCAAAATATCCTCTGATCAGAAAGATACGATGACCAAATTTGTCCAGTAAAAGTAACGTGAATACTTATGAAATTGTGACGAAAACTTAACTTCCCAAGGTAAACTGAAAATTAAGAATCCGTTTTGCTAACGTCACAGATCAACAGTCATCAAAAACACCAACGAAGAGCCGACTGAAAATACAAGTTGCTGATTTTTTCTCATTATGAAAACTATACTTTCAAAACTTAGTAAATCGGACCAACGAAAGCATCATTATTAAAAGAAAGCACTGAAACCATATTATATTAGTGAAACCGCTTGCCATCATGCGTAACAATTGAAATTTCTAGCAACACCAAGGAGCATACCTCTACGGTTAATCTCGCCACAGGAAACCATTTTGTAAGCACAAAATTTATGAAAGGGAACATTGAACCTTCACTACCGTTGATTGTAAATTATATCTACATTTCAGAGAAAGATAATCCCTTCCATGTATGAAATTTGCTGAGTAGATAGTCTTAGCCTAGATACGCTTCTATTATCAAGGAAACCGATGCCAATATCCTGCAACCCCGTTTAGTATTACGTGGTAGCCGTCTAACCGGACGGCTTAAAGAATTATGGAGCGGTATGCACTCCAGGCACCATTAGAGTAGGCAGAATTCATTTGGACTTAATGAAACTTGCCGAGTATGTTCATTAGATCTGTATCTACTCACCAAATTTCAAAAATGGATGTTAAAATCCTACAGTCTTGTTTATTATTAAGTTCAGTTTGAACTTTATAACGGAAGACGACATAGCTTACCGCGGGCGGCATAGTGGATGCAAAATGTAATAAAACTTTTTAAACTTGCTGGTTTTATAAATTTGGTCTTAATCCAATTTTATTGTCAAGGAAACCGATGGAATTAAAATTGATCTGATTTGTTAATTAATATCTTGTTCACTATCGTATACTATTAATATATTCGCTAAAAGAAACAGAACTTTCGGATTAACCTACATCATACGTAGGCTTAACTTCAATATTAATGTTTTTTCCTAACTTGTATACCAAAAACACCTAAATGATGGCAATTCACTAACACATGCTCAAATATTTTATTATTTTGTTATTTTAGGAATAAAATAGTATAAACTTCATGTCACTTTATAGACGTGTGAAGTTTTTCCTAAGTTAAACCTAACTTGTCATTTATTTTGTTTTAGGATAAATTTAGTATAAACTTCACATGCATCCACTTGTACGGTTTCTGAAGAGAGAGGAGATTTTTCTGAATTTAAGTTAAAATGTTTTTAAACAGCAATGAAATTTTGTTCTCTT
Source organism: Nephrotoma appendiculata (assembly GCA_947310385.1). NCBI lineage: Eukaryota > Metazoa > Arthropoda > Insecta > Diptera > Tipulidae > Nephrotoma > Nephrotoma appendiculata. The sequence continues at coordinate 146,510,128 of OX371223.1, forward strand.
TTTCAATAAAGTAAATACCATTTTTCAAGTAAATTATGTTCATTTATGTTATTTAAATTTTATTTACGTACTCATATATTGGAATTTACCGGTAAATTGCCGGTAAATCAGTTTATTCATAAATTATTTACTGTTTACCGGTTTTTTAGAAGTCGGTAAATTTGCGAACCCTAGCTTGTGGGGTTCATCACTTACATCAATTTTACTTATAGATCAATATTTAAACAGAGAACGATTTTTATTTTAAGGCACAGGTTATCCACCCGAAAAGTTTACTACCTTTTTTACTACCTTCTTTCACAGACCGTTTTTTAATGTTTGGAATTCTGCATGAAAAACAATGTCTGCCAAAAATCCACCGCTACTGGTCTTACACATGCGGGTCTTTTGATTACATTTTCAATCTTACTTTTACGATAACCCCCACATCACCAGATTTCGAAATTAACTGTTGTGGAAATATTTCTCGCATACATTCCAATGTTTCTCTAGCAGTATGACATATGGCACCGTCCTGTTGGAACCACATTTTCACCAAACCATTGGTATGCAATTCTGATTTAAAAAAGTTCCTTGTTATATCACGATAACGCTCGCTAGTGACTGCAACATTGACCCAGGATCCCTCCAGCCTAAATTGCACAACATACCGTCACTTTCAAGCGATGTAATGATGATTGATGAATTATTTGTGGATTCTCCACTGGCCAGAGTCGGCTGTTTTGTTTGTCTACATGTTCACTGAAGTGAAAATGAGCTTCGTCACTCAAAATTAATTTTTCCAAAAAAAAATCGGATTGTCTTTGTCAAGCAACAGCATCTTCTTTGCATACAAACGGGCTGCAAATGATCTCTTGGTAGCAGCTCTTGATGTTCAAGTCCTTGTTTCGCGAAGTCTGATTGATGTTGGATTAATAAAACTCTCTGGTGTTCTGACTCTACGTTGCTGCACACGCTTTTGTTTATTTGCCAGAGTCTCGCTTTCTTCAAATTCTTTGAAAATCCGGCAAATTGTACGCTTTGAAGACACCTTATTCCTTCCGAAACTTTCACATAATTTGAATGTTAATGTAATTGATGATTGATTTGTGTGAGACACTCTGTATCTTATATTTGCGAATCTTTTTCACCAATTCCATTGTTATTGCACTACGAAACAATTGTCTTCCAATTTTCGTGAGTTTTCGGGAAAAGTGTTCAGTTTACCATAATATGGAATACGAGTTCGCCTTTAATAGGTTGTGAAATACTACAAATGTCTTAGGAAAGCAATAGTGTATAATAAGATTAAAGCAAACAAAAAAGTTGTTAAGCCATCAATAGTAAATTATGGCTTTAGTCTTGGCCTTTTAAACGATCAAGTTCCATTAGTGCCCAAATTTATAATAAAAATATTAACAAATGTATTCAATTGTTTTTCTGATGATTGTATCCTTTCAATATTTGAGGGCAACAACAAAATATAAATTGAGCAAAAACCGAACAACTCTAGTCGAACAATAGTCGTAAGAACATAAAATTTGAAAAGGCAAAAAACCAACACACAAAAAAAGGAAAATGGTAAACTACTGTCGTATTTTCATAATAAAACTGTTTCTCTACAGTAGTAAACACTACTTCAAGTTAATTAGTAGTTATGTGCGAGGGTAGTAGATGGGTGAATTGAAAAATTTTCCACTTGATTACATCATAAAATTTTATTTAAATTATTTTTCATTTCAAACCAAAATGGGAAAAAGATCAGAGATAAATAAATAAATGTCGATCCCTTTTTTTTTTGTTGCTTCGCAATCCCCAACTCCATTCTCAACAATAATAATTTTCAATTTTCATGAATAATATTATTGTCTTTATATACTTATACATTATATAGCACACAAAGGTCGATTAAGATGTCATCTATAAGAAAAGAATTTCATTTGGGATTTTTTTTCTATTATTTGTAATCAAATCGGTAATTGGATATATAGTTGATTAAGTATAATTAGGCGTGCTCATACAACTGGAATTCGCAAGTATACATCGTCTGCGTATTCGAAACCAACTGAAATATGCTCTATACAAAGGATATTGGCGGGGTGGATGGACGGGTGAATGAAAACATTTAATAAAAACCTACCCCAAAATGAAATAAAAAACAAATTTTATCTTGGGATCGCAGCGAAATTGGATAACTTTTTGAATAAAAAGGGTGTCCTTATAACAGTTGCTTGGAAGAGTTATCTCTAAACGACAATCATTTTTTTTTATTTCTTTGGGTGATATGTGTACCAATATCAAATCAATATTTTGGTCTACTTATCTGTACCCAGAATATATTATTGAAAGGTCTGCATGCACGTAGACATAGACGTAAAAACCAAAACTCATCCCTTTTGCCTCATCGCATCATATTTTGTGATATATGTATGTGTGCGGTGTGTGCCAATCTTTCCAATTTCGTTTTTCTATTTTCTTGATTCATTTTAAATGTTTGCTAAAATTAAATATTTACGGTTGACATCACAAAAATAATAAAGATTGATTAAATTTCTATTGTTGATTGTAAAATTTATTTTTAATTCCATAGAAACGAAATATTTTTGTATTCCTTTTTTGGGGTAAGGATGTGCCGCGATGTCTTTCATGTATAATATTTGATACAAGTTAAAAGGGATATGCTTAGTTTAAACTTTTTGTACTTGCTTGTCTAATCCAAAATTGAGAAAATATTTTTGAAATCCATTCAAGTGAGGAATAGAAATTATTGACATCTTTCTTGGCCATTTAAGAGGAAAATTAGTTTCCTTTTCGGAAGAATTAATTTTTCTTGAAAAAAAAAACAGATGGAAGTCGTACGATATTACATTTTAATCATAATGATAGGTAATAGGAATGACGGGAAGGATCTTAAAACTACTACTAGTGACATTAAACACAAACATATAATGATGAGAACTGCCAGGCAATCATAGATAAATATTGCAAGATCTTGGACTGTTACCGGGCTAAATGGATAAGAATTCATCTCGACAATGCAAATCTATTATCGTGTTATAAGAATTCCGGAAGAAAATAGTCAACCAGCGAAAATGATTTTAGAGCCAAGAAGCTCTTTCTTTCATACCATGAAAGCAAAAATTCGCAATTATGCTGCACCCATTTGCCCTCCTTTTGAATCTTTCCCATAACATGTAAACGATTGGAAAAACCTTGGCGAACCGTGTCTTCAAATGTTTTTGGCCTTCCGGAGTGCTTCTTGTCCTCAATGTCGAAATCGCCACTTCTGAAACGTTTAAATCAATTTTCACAGGTAGTTTTCGACGGTGCACAAAGCCCGTCATTTTCGTTCTTAGAAAAAATATTTTTGCGTTGCGATTTGTGCTGGTTTTACAATTAACAACTGTCCACGGTATGAACAAAACAAAACTTCTGATATTTTTTTTTTTTTTTTTATTTTAATTATTACAACTGAATACAATTCATCTAGTAATTTTTCTTTCTCAATTTAGTCACTTGTGAATGAGAAGAGGCCCATTGGCCAGCTCCATTTATAGGTTATTTACTGAAGTAGTCTTTGCTCTGGTGTCCTTAATCCATTAAATCAATTGGTTTCATTCTCTGCAATCGTCTTACTGCATGTGAAGTGTCCAACATACCACGAAGCTCTTCATTTACGTGTTGATAGATATATATAGATGATTGTCCATGAAATACTGCAAATTTTTTTATTTATTTCTTCTTGAACCGTCGTGATATTTAGGTCCCTACACTGAGAAAAATTTTGGTTTGTAAAATTAAAAAACGAAGTTTTTAATTTCTCAAAGTTATAATTTTTTTTGAATTTCAAAAGTATTTTTTTTCAAATTAAATGAAATTTTTGCAAACTAATAAAAAGCTTTTTTATTTTAAAAACATATTTTGAAAAATGATTTATAAAATACTTTTTAGATATAAAAAGTTTATTTATTTAAACATAATAATTTATTTCAAAAGAAGTGTTTTAGCATTTAAAAACAATTTTTTTGATAATAATGACATTTTATGAAAATGTTTATATTTATTGTTTTGCCAGAAATCCCGTTGTATTATTTTTCAATTCGTCTATATTTTATTTTTTATTTTAAAGTTTTTTCGGCTATTTATATAATTCGCCAAATCGATATGTTCTTGTGTTATACTAAAGGTATGAAGGTTTGACTGACTAAGTAGACCAACTTTCGAACATCAGTACGAAACGAAACCAAACTGCCAAAAAAGAATTTGAGGAGGTTCTCAATTTCTCATTATATTTTTTTAAAGCTAGAAACAGAACAAGAGCGACGACGGCAAGCGTCGACGAATAAATAAAAAATATCGCCGCGATATCGCTGTAGCTAACAGAACAAAAGCGTCAGCGTATGGCGATAAAAAAACAACCAAACGGCATAACCTTCTGTGTTTTTGACACATGACGTTGTGGCATTAGGCTACTAGATTGAAAAAAAATGGTTAATAATATGACGGTTAATTGATGCCAACTTATACATATATAAAAAACAGTTGGCAACATTGTTTCGTCGGCAACAAAAATAGAAATAGACTCTAAATTTTTTTCAACGAAAAAATCGTCGTCGCCTGCGTTGATGGTTGTGTTTGTTTTGCATGATTTCGGTGTTTTCTAATATGACAGGCGATTTCGCTCGCCGCCTTCGCTCTTGTTCTGTTTTGAGCTTAAGGGTTGTGTGTATTTTTACACAATGACCCTGGGGGTTAAAAACTGGGGAGGGCGAGTAAATGTTTTAGTTTTCGTGGTAGATATGTTATGTTCTTATGAGTAGCTGACTCTTTGGTTTTGCTGACTTTAAGTGAAACATTGATTACTTTGATTTAAAAATATTGTGACATAGGTATGTCAAAACAGAATTATTTAAAAATTAAAATAATTTTTTTAAAACTAACCAATAGTTTTTTTATTCCTAAAAAACAATCTCTTAAAATTTAAGAAAACTATTTGACATAAGTAAGGAAAGTATTTTTGAAAATAAAAACAATTTTTTTATTTTTATAAACAAATTTGGTAAAAACATTTATTATAAAAATAAAAAGATTATCCTTTTGATTTTAAAAACGAGACTTTTCGCCTAAAAAATGTATGTATATTTTTTAGATTTTATATGTATATTTTTTTATTTTTACTGGTTTTTTTTTCTCAGTGTATGAAGGCATCATTCCTAATGTACCACGGAGCCTTAACTATACCACGTAGCACTTTGTTTTGAAAAGTTTGTATTATTTTGGTGTTGGGTTTCTTTGTACAGCCCCAGAGCTGTATTCCGTAAGTCCATACAGGCTTTAGCACCTGTTGATACAATAGCAATTTATTTTCGGTTGACAATTCCGAATTTTTCCTAGAAGAAAATACATTTTGCGATATTTGATATTAAGCTGATCTTTCTTCTTTTTAACGTGCTCTTTCCATCTGAGCCTGGTATCTAAGGTCATCCCTAAATATTTAGCATTATTTGCATACGGAATCTGCAGACCGTTAATGATTACAGGTTTGTAACTGACTTTTAGATTGGTGAAATTTATATGCGTGGATTTCGATTCATTGAGCCCGATACGCCAAATTTTGTCCACTTTATGATTTTGTCACATGCTTCTTGGAGTTTCGTTGTCGATTCCTCGATAGTGTCTCCTACTGAGAGAACTGCAATGTCATCAGCAAATGTTGCAATGGTAACATCGTTTAATTGAGGTAAATCTCTGGTGTAGAGCAGGTAAATAATAGGTCCCAAAACACTACCCTGCGGGACTCCTGCCGAAATTTTTTTTAGCGCGGAATATTCATCTTCATATTTCACCCTAAAGTGGATAGTGTTAAAGTTAGCCGAAAGTTTCCAGCCGAAAGATAATACAGATAGTGTCTTGAATACAGCAAAAATCAGTCATAAACTAGAATTTAGGATGAATTTAGGATCGGGTTATATCCTTCGGGTGATGGAGAAATTATTTCAGTTTATAGGAATTTAAAAATCGATAGGAGCGAGAGTATAAAGAGAGTTTAACTTTCTCTTGAATCAGTCAAGACACTATCTGCATTATCTTTCGGCTGGCAAATTTCGGCTAACTTTAACAAGGTCTAAAGTGGCGATTCTCTATGTATGATTTTAAAATCATATAATATTGTTTTGGTAAATCTCTATGTAGTTTGAAGAGTAAACCTCTGTGCCACACCTTATCGAAGGCCTGCGCCACATCTAAGAAGATACTAGAACAAACCTTTTTCCTTTCTAATGTATTCTCAATGACATCTGTAAGCCTATGAACCTGCTCAATAGTTGAGTGTTTCTCTCTGAAACCAAACTGATATTCTGGGATAAGGTTTCTTTGTTCTGTGGTTCTTTTCAATATTTTGAGCAACAGTCTCTCAAACAATTTCGCTAGTGTTGGTAGAAGTGAAATTGGCCGGTAGGATTTTCTATCATTCGGTGGCTTGCCTGGTTTCGGAATCATTATTACTTCTGCTACTTTCCACTGCTTGGCACATGCTTTTTCCTGAGAATCGCATTGATTATGTGCAGTAATTTACGGGTAGCTTTTTCAGGCAGCTCCTTTATTATTTGCCCTGTTATCAGATCATAACCAGGAGCCTTCTTTACTTTTATGTTCTTAATTTCAACTTTTAGTTCTTTTAATGTTACAGGCTTGATCTCTTCAAAATCAGTTATTCTGGGCGTATCAGCAGTGTTTTCGTCATTGGTCTGCTGACCTAGAGGTTGACATGTTTCTTCAAGATGTTCAGCAAACAGGTCAGCTTTATCTTTCGCACTTCTAGCCCATTTCCCATCGTTTGTTTTGATTGGGGGGATCTGCGTTTTTGGTCGTTTTAACCCTTTTGTTGCTTTCCAGAAGGAATAGTCGGTATCTTTAGTTGGAGCTAGAGAACAAAGGTATTTTCCAATTGTTTAATTTTTCACTTTTTTTATGAGTGCTTTAAGTTTGATGCACGAGTTGTTTAAAGTGGTTTTATCTTGCGGCGCACGCGTAGTCTGCCATTTCTTTCGGGCTTTTCGTTTTTCCTGTACTAGTTCTCTTACTTCTATTGGGTAAATAACGGAGTTTTCTTTCCTGGATGATAATTTGGGGGTGCATTCCCAAGCCGACCATTGTATGACATCAAGGAGCTTGTCTAGTTCTTCGATTTCATTTTCACTTTTGATTGGCACTTGAAGTTCTATTTTTTCCTCTACCAACTGCCTAAACAGTTTCCAATTTGTTTTGTTGTTTGTGAGCTGAGGTGAATTGGTTTTTTCTATTACATTTTCACTAACCGTCATAATAACAGGAGAATGATCAGATGTTAGACTTTCATCATTTCCTAAGAAGATGTAGCGTTCCGATATGCCTTTAGTGATGTAGAAATCTATTAGATCTGGGATTTTGTTAGGATCAGTTGGCCAGTACGTTGGTTTCCCTCCTGAGTAAAATTCACAGTTTGAGTATTGTCCAGCTGCAAGTAACTTTTTGCCTTTTGGAGAGGTTAATCTTGAACCCCAGAAGGTATTTTTTGCATTAAAATCACCTCCAATAATGAAGTTACTTCCTAATTTCTGGAACAAGTTAATGTAGTCTTCTTTCTTTAGGTTATACCGTGGGGGGCAATATATCGCAGATATATTACAGGTGTTGTGATAACCAAATTTAACCGTCACGGTGGTTACTTGCATGGATTCTTTTTCTATTTTTAATTCTTCATGATGTTTGATATTATCTCTAATAAATATAACTGACCCTCCTCTTGCTCGTTCTGCAGGATGGGTGGTATGGTAACAAGTATATCTACCGATTGATACGTAGGAGCTGCTGGTAAGATGTGCTTCTGATATTAAGCATATACCAATTTTCTCCGTTTTTAAAAATAGTTCTAATTCTTCTAGGTGTTGTGTTAATCCGTTTGCATTCCATATGGCTATTCTTAATGAGTAGTTTTGATGTCTGGTTTCTGCTCCGGAATTATGAATTGAACTATTTATTGCATACATTATTTATGTTTAACTATTTTGGAGCTTGGTATTTCCAGCAGATTAAGTCGATCCAGAATTAACTTATTTAGCTTATTCTGTTCCTCAAGGCTCTTTAAAATTGCTTGGACAGTGTTTTTGAAATTTTCGGTACCGTTGGCCTCAATTTCTTTCGAATTTGAAGCGGCCTGAGCATATGTGTAATTCTCCCTACGCATAGATGCTTCATTTCTTGCTGGATCCTTGTTTGGATGACTTAGAGGGGGTTTGCGTGCCTGATCCCTCATTTTCTGTAGCTGCTTGGCAACCTCACATCCTCGGTAGCTTGCTGGATGTTGCCCATAACAATTTATACATTTTGCTGGTTCTTCTTTAGATAGTTTGCAAGTTTGTGTTGGGTGCTTTTCCGCACATTTCACACATCTTGGATCGCGCGCGCAATATCGTTGCGTATGGTTATAGCCTTGGCATTTTTTACATTGTACTATTCTTGTACTGCCTCTTTTAACAGCTTCGATCTTTACTCGCATGTTGAGTATGCCAGTTATATTGTAAATTTTTTCTATTTGCTCGGATTTATGAAAGGTTAGCATGCACAGGGGAAGCCCTCTGTTTGAAACGGGTTCTAGTCGGTTCTCCCCGCTACGTCTCTCTTTTTTAATAATGTTCACGGCATCAAGGATTTTAAATCCTTTATTTTCTAGGTCCTCCACTATTGAATTAATTTCACAGGTTGGATGTAGTCCTCTTGCCATGACCTTGATGGGACGATCGTTTTTATTTTCGTACGTGTACCACTGATATTTTTCCATATTCAGCTTCATTGACAAGTTTCTGTATGCGTTTGGATTTGAAGTGTTAACCTTCCATACATTATTGTTCAGAGCAGTAATTTTATACTCTTGTTCCGTAACATTACTCATTACACTTTGGATTTCTGAGTAGTTGGTTACTCCTACTATAAAAATCGGTGGTGGAGCTTTTACCTTTAGCTGTGCTTCATTTTGTTGAGCTGGTTGCAGTTTGAGTGATTTTTCTACTTCTGATGTGGACTCAGCGTGATTTGTTGGTGGAGGTGGTTTTTCTTTTGGTTTAGCTGCTTGATGTTGTTCTAGAGCTAGTTGTTTATTGATGATTAATTGTTTTCTAGAAACCTCTTTTGTGAGTGTTGAGCTTTCCTTTTCTTACTTGGTCTTTTACTCCGTTTCAACATCCAATTTGTTTCTCTTTATAATTCTTCTTTATCCGTATGGAATGGATTAATGTCATCATCGATTGTAGGGCTGGGTGTCTTCCCAAGTTCTGCACGTGTTTCAACTGCTTTTTTGAGTTCTAGTTGTAAATTCTTTTATTTCTCTTAGTTGTTCACGGAGTTCGGCATTTTCCTTCTCGTATTGAAATATATTTTCAGTTGAAGATCTTGGTAAATTGGTACTTCGTTCAAATGGGCTAAACAATGATTGGCCCACTCCAGAATCTACTGGGCCTACCTCCGAAGAGCGTGGATTTGTCAGCATATCTGCTGCTGTACCACCTGGGGTATTACTTCCCGTATTTATTGTACTCATTGTTTGTTTTAGCCAATTTATACCACTGGCATTTGGTCCCCGGTAACACTTTTCTACTGCCGAAGCAGTACCCGCCCCTGCGACGAGGAAGCGGGTACCTTGGTGTTACCTAGGTGTACACAGAGACAGCCGAAGCCCTCTGAATACCCTAGGCTGAGGGGCTGGAACTTCTGATATAAACGACAACTAAATGTATCACTAGCATCATCTATGCGTGAACCCCAGAAAATTAGTTGCGCACCTGACAAGTTCCATAAATGTCCAAAAATCATAATGAATGTAATTCACGTGGCAGCAAGGCATTTGTTTTATTGAAGTTGCTAGAACGAACAAAGCGAACAGTTTGCCGACACGTAAACATGCTACGTACAACTGACCGTGAGAGGAACAATCATTTTATAGATTCAGGCCGCCACAAACACTCGAGGATTGGCCTTGTGATTGTTGCTTCTTCAAGACGAATCGGAAATTGAATTCGATTAAACTGGAATGGCATATTGGTTGGAATCAGCGGAATTCTCAAAATGTCCGGCTTAATTTTGGAATTTGCTTTGAGTATTGTCGTGTGAATCACATTGTCCATGTGTTTCTCACCACCAAACGCATTCTGTTACATAGTTTTGGTTGGTTCAGATTTTGGTTCCAATGAGTTTAAAAATTCAGTTTAAAAACCAATTATTTGCTTCGTCTTCGTTTGTTACACAGTCGCTAGATTTGAAGGAATGCAGTGGACCAACGATTTGATTTTGAATTGTGAAGTTTAAGTGATCGACATCTTTGTACTTCGCCGCAAGAATTACTCGTTTACTCAACCAATTGTGATTTTTGTGGTTAGCAATAATGTTCGGGAACGCTTTGTTCATGAACTCGTTCTTTGTTTAGACGAAATTGCAAGTATTCGACGGAAACGAAACCAATCTGTTCGAAATCGCCAGACAGTAGAATGATTACACCTTGAAAACATCTTGAGTCATTGCGCAGATCATTTATAGTTCGATTAAGTGTTTCTAATGCGCATCTGTACACCATTATGCATTCATTTCTGATGTAGATTTTACTTGCTACCACTTTGCTCTTGCTGAGTGTTTCGCAATGTTGTATGTCGGTTTTTCGGTTTAACGGCAATTTTAACGCTGAATGAGCCGCTCAGCATCCTTTTAGCAACGCGGCCACTATATCAGAAGAAATAACTGCTACACCAATTTCGGATCAGGACAGTGGCCAAGATCTGGGCCAAATATGAGGAATGTCTTCGTAGATCTATCGAGGAAAAATACCGCACAATTTCCACCAATTGCTTTTATTAATGTATCGTACACTTCCTTCTGCTGGGGGTTCAACAGTAGTACATTCGTTCGAACTGATTGGTTCAATGCATGTCGATCGTATTCACGTTCATGTTCCAATTCTCGATTGAAAGCGTCGTTCATTCCACGATATGGCGTTGGCATTCCTAACTTGAATAACAAACTGTCACACATGAGATAACACATGTCTTCGATCAAAAGCAAAGCCTGGTTATGTATATCATCGCATTCACCTCCAGATGCACTGCCAAATGTATACAACAGTGGAATGACTTTCATGAATGGAAAATAAGAATATAGGCAAAGCCGTCTAATTGCAGCTCACATATCGACCAACTGGATAGTGCGTGACTTCATCGTTGGTGTTGGGAATCTGCCTTTCGTGACATATTTGCAGATGTATTTGATGGCCTTCAATGAAATGCAATATTCCATTTTGCAACGCAGCTTGAATGTTTTGGAAATAAATTGCCAATACGGAACAATCCAAGTGTTGCTGACCACGAAATCGTTTCCTTTCATTTTAGTTGTGATAATTCTACTGTTATCATTGGGTGATCAACGACGATACAGTGGATAACTATATCGTTGCCAGTGATAGTCTTCGTCAAACTTCGTGGATAACGCTTGGAACACTTGCCGTCGATCATGCACGTTGATTGGGGGTTGATGGCGCCACACGGACCATGAATCATGTTTGTAATTACAACATCATGCAGGTCTGGATCGATTTCGGGATCAGGAATCTCGGCACATATGATGTCATCTATTTAGTCTGGTCGAATTTTTTCGCGTAATCTGCAATAATGTGATATCCTCACAAAGTGATCATCTTCGAAGGCAACTTACCGTTTCAAAATCACGATTGAAAACAGAATCGAATCGAATTCAAATGTAATAACCATCGAAAACTGAATGAAAATTGATGAAAACTCGAAAAAACTGCTGATAATTCGCGGAGCCCGTGCTCAATGGTATACAACCAGAGCCATCTATGATTTTGAAGAGCCGTAATATTAAAAAAGAGCTTTCAGTAGAGGGGAAGCTTTTATTGAATTACTATAAGAAACCGTAGTAATTGGAAATTTTTTGAACATGAATTTATGAATAAAAAATTAAACAAATCATCTAAATTTTAATTTTATATTTTTAATAAAGTATTCAAAGAACACATATTTGAAAATCAGCCATCATAATGTAGTATTTATTTGGTAAATTTACACTAAAGCGGAGAATAAATATTTATATTAATTTTCTATAAAAATGAGCTTTCCGTTTAGTTGTGTAGGTTTATAAAGTAAAATAATAAAGGGTGGTGCCGCGGATTCCTCTTACATCCAATTTAAAATTTAGTTTCATAAAAATGTAACTTATTTGGTAAATTCTGGTCACATGCACATCAGAATTTTTGAGATGAACGATGCACTTAATAGCAATCTAAACATTTTCCATTTATAACAAAATTAAAGAGAAAACGTGAGCTGAAACGAAATTTTATGAATCACCATGTAGAAACAATAATATTATTCATATAATAAAATTTTTACATCAAAATCTATTATTATTTTTGTATACAAAAAATCAACGTTGTCATGGTTTTCTTAATTAAATATTATTACAAAAGAGAACAAAACGTAAAAAACTTCAATTTTATTCGATTGCAAAACCGAGCTTTCTGTAATTTGAAAATCCGTTTACAGATGTCTCTGTAATAAATTTACTTTAAATTACAGAAAAGTGTAAAATAATTAAATAACTATTTATGAAAATAAACCATTATTATTGTAAGTTAAGTGCGAAATCTTTAATACAATAATTTAACATAATTAATAAAACTCAAAACAATTATAATTTTTATTTATAAAACGGTTGGCATAAATAAAGCTTTTCATCGCAAAATATTTATCATCGTAGTTGCTGCGCGCTGAAAAACAATAATAGAAAAATGTCACATTTTTCCAAATTTTTTCTTTTCTTATTTCAATTCGCTCTTTTTCGGTTATTTTCAGTTCCAAGAGATTTCAATAATCTATTGAACCAGGCAGTATACATAATAAATTGTTAAATTTTAGTTAACAAACGTTTAGGTTTTAATATTTAGCTTTAATTTATACTTAGCGACATCTTTTGATTGGTTTTTTATTGCGAAAAGCTCTATAATATAATGTTTTTATTTTATGAAGCTCCAGTTTGTTTATACTACAGGATGAAACAATGTAGGCTGCAAATTTGTTGCGATGAAAAATCAAATTTTTAACAAATAACGAAAAAAGAGTGTTCGAAGTTTGTTCATCAACAATGTTATAATAGAATCCAGAGCACAATAAACCCCATATTACATAGCTACTCAAAAAGCATTTTTTAACCAACGTTTGTTTTGGGAAAGAAATGCAGAAAATTTTTGATGGAACACTCTATATTAATTTCTTACATACACATATAAACAAATTTTTATTTCTACAATAAAAAAAAAAATTTTGTGGTAGACTAATTTAAATATTTTTGCGTTAATTCGACATAATATGACTCAATTTTGAAATATGCTTTTCCTGAATATTGAACTAACCATTCAAATTAAAAATTGAAACGAAACATTAATGTTTTTATATACAAAAAAGCTTCTAAAAAAATATTAAAATACACTGATTGGTATGAAAACGAACAAAAAGCTTCCCCTCTATGGAAAGCTCATGGAAAAAAATGGCGGAATCTTACGGCTCTTATATTAAGGAGGCTCTGATACAACAGAGACATGAAATACTTAGACCAAAAACAAATGAAAACAACAACAAATTCCCAAATAAAAACTTAATTCTGAAGCGTAAACAGTTGGAGAAAGATGAATATAGACAAATTATATATGGTTGTCTTTTTCATACTTTTCATACTCATCAAAATCGGTCCAGCCGTTCTTAAGTTATAAATAACTAACCCGACTTTGATTCATCATTTTTTGCAAAAAAAAAAAAAAAAAAAACTGCTTTTATTTATATGCCAGCCCACACCATGCACGAACCGCTGCCGTACGAGACTGTTTCAGCAAAATAGCACTGCGAAATCGCTCTCCTGGACGCCGATAGACACGGTCTCGCTCGAGTCGCTTCTTGCAGTGGCGTGCTGTCAATTTTGGGCCTCTCGCGGGCCATCTTGGAATGAGGTTGGCTTCCTTCAAGCGTCTTCTTTCTGAATATTGACCAACAGCTCCATCTCGAACTTGTCGTATCTCCTGTGGCACATCGACGCCCGTGATATAGCGATTTTGCAAATGAAGTTAGGAAGATAAATTGATCGCCCCTCTCATATGTACACCGATACCGGCTGGTATGTGTTCTCCGATTGAAGGTACCAGTTTTCTAAAACCTTCTTTAACTGCCGAGCGACTTCTCGTTGATTGCGTCCTTCTTACATTAAAGCAATAAATTTTGTGCGGCTTTTTCTGGAGTAGTATGCATGATCTAGAGGAAACAACGAATGAAACTGGAAGAGATTTGTTCAGGTCAATGTCTGATAAGTGATTGATGGCAAATATCGGTCAACGCTTGTTAATTTGAAAATTACTGTTTACTGATTTTAATGATAAAGATGTCCTTGTAAAGATAAGTAAAAAAAAACTTGTTTTACGAAAATCGGTTAAATCATTTTAAAAAGGTACGCCTTTTTGTACGCGCGGAGGTTTGTGTCGATTTAGTAGCTCGCGAGTGTAGAATCTTTTAGTTCATAGTCGTTTTTCTCATAAATGATATTATATTTTTCAAAATATTTGCAAAAAACGAAAAGCTCGTATGCAAACTGTCATGGAACTAATAATTTCTGGAAAAACCTTAATTATGAGGCTTCATCCCGATCAATCAATTCCTCTGAGCCGAATTTTCGTCTGAGCCGAATAGCCTTTCCGCTTAAATTTCGTAAAACTGTACTGGACAGGTATTATTGTAAATTTAATTTTGAACATTTTCAAAATTTTTGCAAAAATGGAAAAAGCTCTTACAGAAGCTGCCACTTCCGGTGGGCTGATTTCGGTCAAAACTCACTGGAATCATAAATTTATTGATAAGTTAAGTCTAAAACCATGTTTTTATTCCGGCGATATAGCGAATAGTAAATCTGTAAAAAAAAGTAAAATTAGTGTAAGCGAGTGAAGAGAAAAACTATAATATAAAATACTCGCTGTCTAAAATAAACAATTACAGATTCTCAACTACCACTATTTATGGTAAAATAATTATCGTGTCCTACAGAAAACGATAAAAAAGCACTAACTATATATACTCAATACACACTTAAAAATTCGTGAATTGCGAATTCATAAAAAAAAGTTTAAAACAATAATTTTAAAAGCTCACAAAAAGAACATAAAAATCTACTTTAAAATTCAATTACTCTTTCCAAGTTCGTCTTCTTCCGTATAGCACATTGTTTGTTACCAATCATATGGGAACAATTTTTTTACTTCTGACATTATCTAGCTAATTTCAATTTATATGCTCTACATAAAAAAATTGTAGATACGAAAAAATACTTAAAATCCGTCTTTTCTTGTTGCTATTGTTGTATTCTTATTATTTTAAACAATTAATAATACGCCTCACTCATAAAATATAACTTATGCTTATAAAAAATGAAAAAACATAAACATTTTTGATTTTCTTAAGCATCTCACATACGTGTTTAATGTGACATGTACCGAGTCTTAAAGTACTTGAAGCAATAAAAAACTTTTCTTTATACCGAAAGCATATAGCATATAGGTCTCTTAAGTACTCTTTCGGTGGTAAACCTATCGAGGATGATTTTTATGGATTTTCAATGTGTTTATTTTTATGTGACGTTGTGGCCAAGATGCTTGATTAATGGTTTCAGTATACAATAAAAAATATTTTTTGCTTCGCACAGATCTACTGGTGGCGTCATGTTTTAATGATTATTTTCTAAAAGCTTTGTAGATTTTAACTTTAACTTTATATTTTTTTTTGTTATATATAGTAAACCGATTTTACATTTTATGTGTGAAATTAATCAAAATTATTTTTTCTTTTATTCCAGGTAAGTTAACCCACCACCGTAAGATGAGACTGCAAAACATTCAATAAACTGATTTACTAATGTTTGACAAGTTTTCTAAGCATATGACCAAGGTAACATAAAAATGATTATTAGGAGGCAAAATTAGAAAATACTGCGGATGAAAAAAGACTCTGGTTGTTTGGAGACAATCAATCTTCAATCCATTTTTCGTGTCTTCATAAAACCGGAAGTGGTGTACTGGAACAAATTGTAATCTGAAGGAGCAATGCCGGGCAATCCCTGTCCTGTCTTGCAAAATAATCGGATTGTACCTCTTATACCATTGCGGTGGTTTTATTTATTTATTTAAAGAAATCTGTTGATTTTAGATTATTTAATTTAAACAAAAATTATATTAAAATAGAAAAATCTGATTCAACATTTAACAATTTAAAAAATAATTCTTCAGGATATTTTTGAAGTTGTCCTTTGATGAATTAAAGTCAAATAGTTCGTCGATAATGTTGAATGATTTAGCCAATCTATTAATGGGGTTGTTTTTTCCATGGAATGGAATGGTTTTCTAGTGCTAAAAACTCATGGTTTCAAAATGTTCTGCACGGTACATGATATAATATGTTTTCCAAAATGTAAGTTAAATAAATGTGATGAAGCAAAACGTTATCAATAAAAGCCGCGCCCAAGGGAAGTCGTCTATTTTCAAGCGTGGACATTTTTGCTAATCCATGCATGTTGTTGAGTACGGGGATAACCGAGCCACATTTTCATAGTATGGTAAGTTGTGGTCGTAGTCCCAGCCACTTTTCTTTAACTAAAAAATCAGAAACCTATTTTGAATGCTTTAAATTCTTTTAATGTGCACAGCATAGTATGGATTCCAGACCGTTACACCGCATTCCAGTTGGGATCGAACGTAAGCGAAATAGAGTAAATATAACGCTTGAATGCCTTTAAAATCACCTGTTCATCCTTTAACAAATTCAAATGGCAATCCATCGAAAACACAAGAACCACAGAAAACATCGAAGCTAGTTGAATAAAATTTTCATCGCGTGTACCATTTGATTATGTATGTGATTAAATTTTTAAAATATTATAAGCAAACGTTGTGAATAGTGAAAATCAATTAAAAATTCGTTTGGTTTGTGTATATTTTATGTTTTAAAAGTGGTTACTAACTACTTCAATAATAAAACTACTGTCAAATATTAAACGTACTAGACTAGTGCGTTCGTACAATAATTTATAATAATTTTTTTTGTACAAAACACAGAAACCGTGAAAGGTATTGAGTCAAAATACGTTTCAGTTTTCTTCATAATTTCTGAACTAGGATTTGTGTTTTAAGTTGAAATGGCGGTTACTTCAAGAGAATCGTCTCCGAAACGAAGGAAGCGTTACTATAAGTTTTCTGTAGAACTGAGTAAAAAATGTCTCTTCTTTAAAACAACGAAATGTGAAAGATGGTAATATGCCAAAAGTGTTTAAGTGAATTTTCTATTTCTTTCGGTGGACGAGCACATATTACAAGACATTTTGCATCTGAGAAACGCAAAAACGCAAATCAAGCTCATCTTCCTCCGCGATAGACACATATTTCCGGCGAACGGAATTTGGGAAAAAAGAAAAAGAATTATCTATTACTGAAGTAGTTTTTTCGTTCCATTCGGTTTACTATAACCACAGTTTTGGTTCAACGCATTTCACGTCTAAAATCATAAAACGCTTATTTGAGAGAAAATTTACTTGTAGTATAACCAAATCTGAGGCAATAGTTAATAATATCTTGGCGCCATATACCTTACAAAAAATTAAACATGATTGAGATGAGGCCAATTTTATATCTGTTTTTACTAACGCTCCAAATCATAAACATGTTAAACTTTTTCCGGTTCTTATTTGATATTTTAATAGTAATGAATTCAAGTTAAATTACTTGAATTTGTGTCACTTCCGGGAAATAAGCCGAAATAATTACGGAATTACTTGTAAAAGTTCTCGAAGAACATCATCTTTCAAATAAATTATTGGCATTTTGCGCTGACAATGCAAATACGAACTTTGGTCACTAGAAATGAACTAACAACGTTTTTTCCTAGAATCAGAGGTAATATATTTAATTCTTCATAACTTCCATTAAGTTTAAAAAGAATAACCATGAAACCTTAGATGTTCTATAGATAAATTGCATAACGGAAACATTATTGGAATTGGATGTGCTGGCCATGTTGTGAACAATACTATGCAATATGCTGTCGATCTAATGAGTTGTGATATTGAAGGAGCAGTCAACAAAATATATTATGGTCATTTCTATATTTACACTGTACGGATGAATAACCTGAGATTTTGCTCAATCTTTTTTCTTGTGTTCTCAATTGCCAGGAGATGGTCCTTACGAAAGAAAATTTTGGAAAAATCCACCGGAAAATTCGGAAAATTATAATTTTCAGTTGAGAATGGCTGAACCGATTTGGCTCAATCTTTTTTGTTGTGTTCGCTATTGCCAGGCGATGGTTCTTACGAATGAAAGTTTATGGAAAATCCACCGAAAAACTTGGAAAATCGAAAAATGATGTTTTTCAGTTGAGAACGGCTGAACCGATTTAGCTCAATCGTTCTTGTTGTGTTCACAATTGCCAGAAGATAGTTCTTACGAAAGAAAATTTTGGGAAAATTCATCAGAAAACCACAAAATTCGGATAATCGGAAAATGATGTTTTTCAGTTGAGAACGGCTGAACCGATTTAGCTCAATCGTTCTTGTTGTGTTCACAATTGCCAGGAGATGGTTCTTACGAAAGAAAATTTATGGAAAATTCACCGGAAATGTCGGAAAATTCGGAAAGTCGAAAAATGATGTTTTTCAGTTAAGAACGGCTAACCGATTTTGCTCAATCGCTTTTTGTTGTGTTCGCAATCGCCAGGAGATGGTTCTTACGAACGAAAATTTATGGAAAATCCACTGGAAAATTCGAAAAATGATGTTTTCCAGTTTAAAACAGGTGAAACGCTTTGGCTCAATCTCTTTTGTTATGTTCGCAATTGCCAAGAGATGGTTTTTACGAAAGAAAATTTATAGAAAATCCACTGGAAAATTCGGAAAATCGAAAAATGATGATTTTCATATGAGAACGGCTGAACGATTTGGCTCAATCGTTTGTGTTGTGTTCGCAATGGCCAGAAGATGGTTCTTATGAAAGAAAATGTATGGAAAATCCACCGGAAAATTCGGAAAATCGAAAAGTGATGTTTTTCGTCAGTTGAGAACGGCTGAACTGATTCGGCTCAATTTTTTTGTTATGTTTGCAATTGCCAGAAGATGGTTCTAACGAAAAAAAATTTTTGGAAAATCCACCGGAAAAGTGAAAAAATTCGAAAAATCGAAAAATTATGTTTACAGTTGAGAACGGCTGATGCATTTAGACGTGAACTGCAACGAGAGCAAGTATACGATTGAGGTTTAATGATCCAAATAGTTAGAGCGAGTGTCCCGCTTTTGAATTTACAGCAAGATAACGTGACGCCGCATTGATGACGGCAGTTGACGAAGAAAACGGCGAAATATCCTTCTTCGATGCTCTCGGTGGAACAGGTACAACCTTCCTGATTTCATTACTTTTGGCCACAATTCGCTCGAGATCTCAAATACCATTAGTTGTTGCAACATCTGGAATTGCAGTCACATTGCTGGACGGCGGCTGGACGGCACACTTGCATGGAAGTTGCCGATGAATATCCACATGAATGACAAGCCAGTGTGCTTAATTGCCAAGAACTCGGCGATGGCCAAGGTATTGCAAGAATGCCAAATCATTATCTGGGAAGAGTGCACAATGGCACATAAACGATCATTGGAATCGTTCAATCGAACGATGAAGGATTTACGAAGTGACTCAAAGTGTTTTGGTGGAGCGATGATTCTGCTGGCCAGCGACTTTCGTCAAACGCCACCTGTCATTCCGAAATCAACAGCTGCAGATGCACTCAATGCATTTTTGAAATCGTTGAGGTTGTAGGGCTATGTGTAGTTGCAGTTGACAATGGCGCTTCGAATTATTGTTGATGTTTTGACGGGATTGATTTCGTTTTCCTCGAATTTTTGCATGTTCACGACGACGAATGAAGAGCTTATCACGAAACTGTTTCCGGACATTCGCGAAATAACATGAATTACAATTGGTTCAGCGAATGACCGATTTTGGCAGCGAAGAACAAAGATGTAGATAGTCTGAATTACTTGATTCAAAACCAAATCTCTTGGGAAATGCATTGTTACAAATCCGTTGACTGTGTGACCAATCAAGACAAGGCAGCCAACTATCCGACCGAGTTTTTGAATGCGCTTGATTTGCCGGGAATACCACCGCATAACTTGATGTGGAACGTCGGGTCTGTGATAATCATGCTGCGCAATCTGAACCATACGAGATTGTGTAAAAGGACGCGATTGGTAGTGAAGAAACTGATGAACAACGTTATTCAAGCGACGATCTTCAAGGGCAAATTCAAAATAGACGATGTTCTAATTCCGAGAATTCTACTGATTCCAACCGATATTCCATTCGACTTCAAGCACAGTCAGTTCCCCGTTCGTTTGGCGTTCGCCACGACGATTAACAAGTCGCAAGGTCAATCGTTGGAAGTGTGCGGAATAAATCTGAAATTTCCATATATTTCTCATGGTTGTACATCGCGTGTTCCAGAATTCGCAGACCATTATCGTTATTCATTTACACACCGGAGCACAAAACTAAAAATATTGTTTACTGTTAATTCCAACTGACACAAATTCATTTCCACACTGAGAGAAAAATTCCAAGAAAAACTCAATTTTCGATAGATGCCTGAGTTTGAATCGAAATTTCAATCACTTTTCAACACATTAGAGTTGAATTCGATGAAAAAGTAAATGGAATGTTCACTCAACTCAATCGTTTATTGTGAATCGAGTTGAGTTGTTTGATTTTTTTCTCTCATCAAAATCAATTTTCGTGAAGGACAAAAATATCTGCTCGTAACGAAGTAAATTGAGGCGGAACTGGGTTCGTCGGGTTAGCTAATTTAACATGGTTCTGAATTGCCAAAAGACCTATGAATTTATTTGTTTTATTTTATATATTTTATTTTAATAAAAACCAAAATATTTTGAATAAAACAAAATCGTGCAGAAAATTTGTTTACCTGTCCTGTATTCTGGTCACCGTAACTTAGTTTATATTTCTCTGTAGCATGTAACATCGTATCGTCATCTCGTTAAACCGATTTAAAAATTGGTATAATATTTGAATTTTCCACTTTTCGGAAAACACGCAGGTGCTTGAGGATTGGTTGAATTTCTAAAATGTCAGCGTACTCTGCTGAAGGAGTATATTTTCAGAGAGTATATTTTCAAGACTACAAAAATCCCCAAATCCCTTTAAAGACGATAAAATTAAATCCTCAAAAATAACAGGAGGAGTTATTGATACGTTGTTGTTGCTGGGTTGTTCGCACCACCCACTAGTAACGCTTGGTTTTTATACTGATTGAAAAAAAATGTCAGCTAATTCTTTGGGGTTTGAGGAGATGGTATTGTTATACGTCATATAAGCAGGGTATCCTTCAATTTCGCGTTTATTCCTAAAGTATCTCCAAAATAATTTTGGATTTACGGCCTGTATCTTGATTAGAAATAAATTTCAAATTTGTTACTATATATTGTAGAAACATAGTTTTATCCGCTTCTAACCCGCTTTTCAACATTTTGGCTTCCGCTTTTGACTTCCGATTTTTTAAGTTAACTAGTTTATCATCGAACCACTGAGAGTGAGCATTTTGTGGTACACAGGGTGTCCCAAAATTCGCGTATCAAACGAAGCAGGATGTTAGGAGAGCTCATTTCCAACAAAAATAGCCAAGTAAAGTTTTTTCGAATTGGTGATGGTGGAAAAATTATTCCACTTTTTGCGTTTTTTGGTAAAAACACATGCACGCCCACCAAAAAATGAATTTAAAAGAAACCAAGAGTTCTTTTGTTTAACTTTCTTTTTTAATACGATCTAGAAGAGTGTGCCTTTCCAATAAAATCATTTTTATAAGCTGCATTATCTTCTGTCAAATGAAAACTTTTGTTTTGTAAACTTTTTTTGTTTCTCAAATTTTTTTGTTGATGTTTAAGTGACGCCAGCGGGAAAAAAATATACTACAGAAAGTTAACCCACTATCAGAAAAATATGCGTCACTAATGCAGATTTGAAAATGGTATCACATACCGAGCTATTCACAAAAGAATCAATTTTTTCACAAAGTATGTCGTGTTTATTAAAAAACTCACTTAACAAAATTTCGAGTTCTCAAATAGATGCTTTGTCAGAAATGAAACAAAATATTTTTTTTTTATTAATTTTAAATATTATTATTAAGATTTCCCACGAATATCCCGGATTTTCCACTGATTCCCCCGGATTTGGATATCCACCGGATTTCTACTGGGTTTCCACCGGGTTTCCCACGGAATTCGAGAAATCTGAAAGAAAACCGGGAAATCCGGAAAAATCTGGAACATTCCGAAGGAAGCCCTGGAAACCGGGGTAAATCTAGCGGAATTCGGGGGAAATTCGGGAATTCCGAGGAAAATCCGGAAAGTCCGGAAAATTTGGGGGAAACTCGGGGGAAATCCGGAAGAAAAGAGAAATCTTGTGGAAATTCGGAAAAATCCGGGAAATTTGGAGGAAATTCGTATAATAACATTTAAAATTAATTGATTGAGATTGATTGATTGAGACAAGTGTAGAATCAAGCCTAAGCCTGAGTTCCGAATGACGCCGGTCCCGTTATACCCCCTCTTTACACATAACAGTAGGAACGGATTTGGATAGGTTGCTTATTAGTAGCAAAGAATCAACCCGGTTACAGACACCTAGATGGTCGATGAATTAGTAACGTGTTAGTAAAAAAATATAATAAGACGGTTAACACAAGACAATCACAATTTCTAATCTACTTGAGGAAGGATAAAGGTTATATAGGTTCAACGGATAATGATGGTATTTGTCATCAATAATTGCATCTTTAAATCAGCAACCTAGGAAAAATAGTGAAATTTCTATTAATAACCTGGAAAGTTTCTTGAAATTAAAACTGTTATACGGTACCTAGGTAAAATGATAATTAGTGACATAGTAACAATACTATTCTACTACATATTCGACAATTAAATTACAAAGAAATATTGTTCGTACACATCTGCACATTCTCTGAAATTTAATAATGAATTAATATTTTCCTGCTACATGTGCTACCTAAATGGAAAAATGTCAATAATAGCAAAAAAATTATATATATTAGCTGTTCAGGCAAAAACTTATTTATCCCAAGAGTATTTATTCCTCGAACCTTACAAAATAATAAAGCTGCAAAATGGTACATCTAAAACTACAAATATAAAATTATAATTAAATCGGCTGATGATAAGTAACTACCTTATTAACAAATTACAATTAAACCATACAAAAATGTAGCAATGTTTACAACAAAAAAAAACCGATGAGATAAAATGATAGTAGATGCCATTACAAGTTTCAATGATATTGCGTAAAGAAACCCGTTAGGTTGCATATATAAAGCCGAAAGCCAAAAAGAACAACCATTGTTCCAGTCAGTGACCAATCAGAAACGTGAAGCGAAAATAAAAGTGAGAGAAAAAAATAAAACCAGTGTAATATAACCAAACAAAAGATCTACCACGCAAGCAACTGGATATAGGATTCTAGCAATTTGGACCAAAAACCACCTGAGGAACTAATTTGGATTACGAGAGATACCGCAACGATATTATCGACCACTCTTTAAAACCCAGACAACGACATATAGTATTCCCAAGCGGCCACCCATCTAAGTACCAACCATGCTCAATGTTGTTTGACTTCGGTGATCAGTTATTATGATTACACACTTAAAAGTCATTTGCAAAATTATGTAAATTAAATAAATGCTTTAAAAAAAATAAAAATAAAAAATAAAAAAATAAAAATTAAAAAATAAAAACAAAAAAATAAAAATTAAAAAAAAAAATTAAGAAAAATAAAAAAACAAAAATAAAAAATAAAAAAAAAATAAAAAAAATAAAAAACACTTACCTTGCGCTTACCTATTTAAACTATTTATTTTTTATTTTTTAGAGGAGAGACAAAAAACACGTCTTTCCTCTACGACGTTCAATCGCCAACTGGCGACTGAATATAATAACATTTAAAATTAATAAACAAAAATTATTTGATTCATTTGGTTTTATTTCAGAGAAAGCATCTATCTGAATCTACTCGAAATTTTGTTAAGTGCGTTTTTTAATAAACACGACTTACTTTGTTAAATAAAAATTGATAAAAAGCATTCTTTTGTGGATAGCTCGGTGTGTGGTTTTAAAAACTACATTAGTGTTACATATTTTTCTGATAGTGTGTTAACTTTCTGTAGTACATTCTTTTCCCGCTGGCATCACTTAAACATCAACAAAAAATTTTGAGAAACAAAAAAAGTTTACAAAACAAAAGTTTTCATTTGACAGAAGATAATGCAGCTTATAAAAATGATTTTATTGGAAAGGCACACTCTTCTAGATCGTACTAAAAAAGAAAGTTAAACAAAAGAACTCTTGATTTCTTTTAAATTAATTTTTTGGTGGGCGCGCATGCGATTTTACAAAAAAACACAAAAAGTGGAATAATTTTTCCACCATCACCAATTCGACAAATCTATACTATTTTTGTTGAAAATGAGCTCCCCCTATCACCCTGCTTCGTTTGATATGCGAATTTTGGGACACCCTGTGTACAGCACATAGGAATATAAAGTTCGAAGCCTTGCTATGCATAATGTCATTAAACTTATCAGCATTTACGTTTATATCACTAGAATTGAGAGTTATTTGCCAGTTGATCGATTCCAGGTAGCTTTGTAGATCCGCAAGGTTTATTTTTTGAAGTTGTATTTAAAAGTGCCATAAGAAATTCAGAAAAGAGTTTATGGACAGCCAACATTAACAGTTATCCGTGGCTATATGTGGCATACAGCCTTTACCATCAATGTAGAGGTGTGCACTTCACTCACGGCCATAAAGTTTATTTATAAGTACCTATTCAAAGGATTTGAATGTGCAAATTTCATCTTTACAGATGGAAGTTTTTCATTCACATTCAACGAGAGATGATCAAGCATTCAACAATGCATTATATGCTATTAAAAACACTCTCAAGCAAGAAAGCGAGAAAGCAGACTTTAAGTATTTGAGGTCAACTGTTATGCTCTCTTTCGTGAGAGGACGTGAACAAGTTTCTTTTCCCTTTAACAACAGGGATAACTGTAAAGGGAAGAACTGAGAATTCCTCCTAATAGGAAGAAGAACTGTTCATAGTGGTTTTAGTTTGCCAGTGCCACTGATACAAAAGTCGGAAAATCAGCATCGCTCATTATTATTGATGAGCTAACGATGTTACAAAAAGATGGCGTAAGATGCAATGATCAATTATTGCGTGAAATCATGAAATATTAAAGACCATTTGGAGCAAAGGAAAGTCGGTGGTTATTCCAGATAGACACTTCCAGTAGTACCTCGAGGTAATCAAGTCGGCATTACTGAGTGCTTCATAAAATCAAGCACTTTGTGGCACTTCTAACAAATAATGTTAACATGCGAAGTGAAAGCGAGCAACTACACAATCAATGGCTCTAGAGACTTGACAAAGGAAGACTACAAAAATTATCTACGCTAGGTGATCAAGGAATCATTCAAATTCCTTCAGAATAATGATGAGACAGCAAAGCTAATTGATTCAATTTTCGAAAAATGAAAAGCTTAGCGCTCTAAACGATGAGGAATTATCCCGAGTAACCTTCGTTAATTTTCCGATAGAATTTCTACATGAGCAATACCTCCTCATGCTGTACTGCAACGGCGCGATTCCTAGAATTGCGCTCGCTCCCTCAGATTTGACTGTACCATTCGATATGCGCCGTTGACAATTTCCTGTAATACCGGCATTCTGCATCACAATGTAGAAGTCTCCAGAACAAAGGTGGGAAACAACCGGAACGATTGAAATATTACGCGAAAAATTGTGTTCAATGAAGTTTTCGTCATGTACAGCAGATGTGGGGTGGGATATAAGACAGTAGACAATAAATAAACGATGTTTGTGTAAAATTGACAAAATTGATTAAAAAAATTGTTTTTTTAATAATCGAGCAAACATAGCTAATCTGAAATAATTTATTGATGGTGCGGCTTGCCGATCATAACCTCTACCTCTACCTTGAAAACTTGTAGGAGTTTCTGTGTACAATGTACCTCGTCCTCCTACAGAATATTATATCCACCACCAAATTCGTTTTAAATTCGTGTAAAAAGATAACATTAGGATGAAACCCAGTTTGTGGTATCAACCTTAAAATTTCGATATTACGTTCACACTCATCGTATACACGAATACATGTTCATTGTTCCAGCAAAGCAAAGTTGAGTCAAAAAGGTTAAATTATTAATTCATCATGAAGATTTTATCTATATACGCAATACGAGACATGAGAAATTTTCTAAAAAGTTATCATAACTTTGCACACCCACAAAACACAAAATATATATATAGCGTTGAGAGCTTTTTTGTGGAGAGCTTTTTCCCGTGCTTTAATAATCTAAATTTATATATTTTTAAGTACAAATTTTATGTTATTGTGACACATGTACATAATTGAGATACATAATTTATTTGTTCACAGCTTTCACTCCATGCATATATACACTATATTCGTAAAGCTCCGGTCGGAATGATGAAGAAATCATTTATCAGAGTACATACATACATTCAGGGATGACAGCAACAAACACAACTAAAATAAAAATTGGAAGCAAATAAACGGAAAACGTAAATATTTATACGTTATTTTATGTGCCTTTATACGCATATAAACCCGAAAATAAATCACGTGCTGGGAAAAACGAATTATGGGTAGAAATTAATTCCATAAATATATCGCCACGAAAGGAGTTGGGTTTATGGTAGCAAAAATATATTCGGTACAATAATAAAATGGGAAAATGTTTTAAATATTTTAATTTTCAATAATTTTTTTTTACTGTAGCATTCCCAAATTAAATGAATTATCGACAATTTTACGCTATAAATACGCCCAGCATATACAAAAGCCGCATATGCATATGCCAAAATATACGGTCGACGTACATCATAAACTTAATTGAATTCAATTGAATCAAGTATATCGATTACGTCATTGGGATTGTTTTTCCAATACCTAAATTGTTTAAGTTTTAGTTTATTTCTTTATGTTGTGTCGGTTCGAATTTAATCTTATAAATGATTAAGCCAAATGAAGTACACATATAATCCAAACTTTTGGTTTTTGTATATCCACCGACCTTACTGAAACGTAAAACAAAAAGTTGAAAAAGTATAAAAAAGCACCACAGCAAAGAAGAAATAAGATTCGTTATTAGATTCGAAGAACAAAACTTTTTCTCTAATAAAAATTTATTTTTTTTTTTTTTTTTGATTTTGCTGAGCTTTGCTATGTTGTTACGACTGGTTGTGAACTGTATCTTCTTTTACGGGTAATGGATAAATATCTCTAGAATACATAAACTATTCTTTTGCTTGTGTATAGAATGCACACGCGATACTTTATTGCCACTGATAAGCTTACCAGATTGTCTGCTGTATGATTTACGAATCTTGACGATTGTTCAACGATATCCATAAAGAATTATATGTGAGGTTCCATTCTATAGATTTCACAACCAAGTTTTTCTGAAAGCACTCTTCGCCCAACAAAAAATTAAAAATATTCTTCGATAAATCTTTAGGACATACAATTATAATATACGAGTAAAAGCGCTCATTTCTTCGGTTTGAAAGTTGACAATCCTGAAAAACATACTGGATACTGGGAAACTGTTAAAGTTGTGTCGTCTGATACTTCTGAAGGTAACAGAAAATTGGGCAGCAATAAACTGCGTTATCAACATTTCGGCCGCAATTTTATCAGAAAAACTACCTTATCGACATATATAAAGAGGATAATATGAAAACTGCATTATCGACTTCAGTCGAAATTTCGGCAGAAAACCTAATTTATCAACATGTTGTAAAGGAGTCAACAATAATATAAAAACTGCGGTATCGACAGTTCGGGAGAAATTTCAATACAAAACTGCATTACCGACAAAATTATAGAAGGAAACGAAAACAAAGATTTTTTTTAAATAAATAAACTAAATATTTTTACAAATTTTAAAATCACATTCAAATCGGTTCTGCGACATATTATGTGCATTAGATAAAGCTGCCTAATTAACTAACAGCTTCTAGCTTGTACATAGTTTAAGGCCAAATTTTATGTGGGATCATAGTTAGATTTCCGAAAATCCACAACCACGTCTGAAATCTTTTTTCTCATGAAATGATTCACATTCAAAAATTCGTGTAGCTCGCATTATTCATTTGTCGTGTAAGCGGGATATATTATTAGACCTACAAACAGAATACCTGTGCAAAGTTTGAGGCCACATTTTATTGCAATGTTGAGAAAATTCTATGTTACGGCCTGAACTTTTAAATTGTAGTACATTTACATGAGAAAAATATTACGTTAATTTTGCAAATTTTCATAGACAATATTTTCATATACATATAATATATTTGAAATTTAATAGACATAAAAACCCAACCTTAAGAATATACTAGTACATTTTAATTTATATGCATATTTAAATAAATTTATATAATTTTCTCGATTCGATTTACTTATTTATTTTGAAACATTTTGTTAAATAATTATTTTAACTTCCCGCCCCCCCCCCCCTGATCGATAATGCAGATTTCGGTTCGTCAACCTTTAGATGTCGAGAATGCAGATTTGGCCGAAACGCCAACACTAAATGTCGACAATATACAGGTTGAATAATCAAAATTGGCACATCAGTTGACAAATGTCGGTAGTGCAGAATGTATCGATAGAATAATTTTAATTTTTTCCCGAAAATGTCGGTAATACAGTTTTAAAAGTAACAAATTAATCATCAATTTTCTAACCAAAAATTACTATTTGCCTTGGAAGATTTTGGTCACACGTTTTGGGTGGATTTGATGAGGTTATAGGGGTAAAATTTTAATTTTTCTCCATGTGTTGTTGATGCAATTTTTTATCGTTCGAGATTTTGGGAGATAGACAGAGATCTGACTATGCCAATTCGATGATCCATGACCAAAGGTAGAAATTAATTAGTTTTTGGGTGGGTCTGATGAAGTAAAGGGAGATGAAGGGCCTAATTTAGTTGATAAAATCATTCGTCATGTTCACACGCGCATACATTATGTAACGTATATATGTAACGAGATGCCAACGAAAATTATTTATATTTGTTCATTTTCACGATCAAGGTCATCCACCCGACGCGGAAAATACAAATAATTCACTTTGGCATTTCGATTTAAATTCAATGAACTTACCGAATAACTTCGCATTCATTACAAATTACGCAAATTAAACCTAAAACTAAACAATTGTGAACTAATTATGTAAACGTAAAATATGTAAATACTTAGCTTCAAACGGATTCAATCCATTGATTCATGACGGTGCTCTGAACACCGAAACAACGATACATTTATCGTTAATATTTACATATTTAGCGTCTCTCACGAACATTGTCATTTAACGTAGGTGATAACACTTCCCTTAGACAAAACACTAACACGGAAATTCCGATTCAATCACTATTTTTAACACTCCACAACTTAAATCAATCCGATTCAATAATGTTTAGATTTTGTAAACAAAATTCAATCTGACATATCAATTTCATGGCCGCCAACATGTAAAAACTAATTGAGTATTTGAAACTGCGATATCGACCTTTGTAGTGTTAAAATTTATTGCAGGTTGCAATCAAAATCGGTCTCAAGCGTCAAATAGTTTGGGCAAGCGCCGTGTGTTTTTTACATTCCATTCCGTGTGTGTCTTCCGACTAGTAAATAATAAAAAATTGAAGATTATAAAATTTATCAAAATTAAAAATCAAAATTAAATATATAAAAGTGTATTTATTTTGGAGCACGAGTGTTGAAAAGGGTTGGATGAACCAAAAAAGTGCATTATCCACCAACATACCTAATACAGTCCATTACATCACGCGAGGGAATTTTCCGCGCAGCACGACCTCTTTCATTTGGTGTCGTCACGTCTGCTGTGCCCCTCCACGTCATTCAAGATTTTTCCAGATAGACACCAATCTGACTAAGCTATTTCGATTGCCCATGACTATAGATAGATGCTGATTATTGGTATGGGGTGGGTCCGCGAAGGTTAAAATGTTGAAATTTTTAATTTTACCCAATAACTTCATCAGGCCCACCTCAAAGCTATAACAAAAATTTACTTATTATCATGGGTCATCGAATTGGCATTGTCAGCTTGGTATATAGCTGGCAAAATATAGAATGACGATCGATTTTATCGACAAATCATGGGAAAAATAAAAATTTCACCTTTATAACTACATCAGATCCACACCAAACTAATCAAAATTTAGCTGTAGAAGCTGGATAAACCAACGAATTGACATAGAGTGATTGTGTGGGTATCTATCAAAACCTCGAATCATGGACGATTTTATCGACAAAACAAGGAGGAAATTCTAAATTTCATCCCTTTAACCTCAGACCCACCTCAAACCTGTAATCACAATCTATTTATGGTAATCTCGAATTATTCTTCTTTATCAACAATTGTCAGGTTTTTAAAACAGATAGAAAATTTGACTCCAACCACATCAGACTCACCTATAATCAAAATCTATCTATGGTCATCGCCTTCGAATTGACAGAGTCAAATTGGTGTCTATCTAGCAAAATCTCGAATGATGGGCGATTTTATCGACAAAAGAAGGAGAAAATAAAATTTTCGTCACTGTAACCTCATGAGACTCTCCCAAAACCTATAATCAAAATCTACTTATGATCATGGGCAATAAATCGTCATACTCTGATTGCTTAGTGTTTTGCTTAACTCCCCATATGAAATCAATTTTCATATGGGGAATTAAGCAAAACTCGTTTGAATATATTGCACACACAAAATTTGAAAATTTCTAAAATTTGACTGTTTAAAATGTCATGTCAGTAAAACACATCTCAGTAAAATTCTATTGAATATAAACATACAAAACTGGTAAAGAAATCAACAGAAATCGCAGCCGAAAATGCCAATAATGCAGATCAAATATAATCAAGATAGAATGACTCCCGAAAATGTCAATAATGCAGGTACCAATCTTATGTCGTAAAGTAAGTTTTTAATATAAGAAATAATGATTTTGTTGTTTCTAAAAATCATCACCAAGACCTTTCATTTGAAACATTCTCCACCCGCGAAACATTCATTTTGGCTGCAGGCCAATAGTCGGGTAAATCAATTACTATGGTAAAAATCGGATTTAGAACAGATTTTTCGATCAGTTTGCCATAGAGTTTTTGAAAAATAAATGAATTTACCGAAAAATTTACTAAAAAGTGACTTTTACCCGACTATTTGCCCGCAGCCTAAAGGTTCAATCTCAATGACACCGCACTGCGCCGTTTAATTAAAATGCCAAAATAGAAAATGTAATATTACATAGTATTTATATGAGAAAACGGAAAAGCAATCACAATGAACGGAGCGGCGCGGTGTGTTCGGAAACGATAGCTCAACTTTCTACTTTTTCGGATAACATAACCTCACAAATCATTTGACAACTAAAAGTGTATTATATTTAGTACGTGTATTATATCGTTTTCGAAATATTAAAAGTAAAAAAATATAAGAAATGAACTTCAACTATGAACAATTTATGAAAAAATAAAATTTTATCCCGACTTGTACAACAAGACATGTCACTTTTTTGGAACGGCGCGGAAACATTGTGTTTGACGGTCCGTAATGACGGATAGATGCGGTACGATTGGACGCGGTGCGGTGTCTATGTAATTGAACCTTAAGTGTACGTGTCAACCAAAGATTTCGTAGCTATTTTAGCAAAGGGAAATTTGTGTTGCTTTGTTTGTGTGAGTATGTTGGTTTGATATCCCTCTATAAGTACTAGAATCAGTTTGACGTTTCATACAATTTGTTGTGGCACTTTTAACGTGGTAATGGGGAGCTGTCTAAAACTTTACATAAATAAAAATAAAAAACAGAAAATACCAAATTATTTTTGAATTATTTATTTTGAATCACTTCACTCATATACAACTCATAAACTATACTTGGGCTTGGTACTTCTGTTTTTCGTCAAGTTACCGTAAAAATATGGCCACCTGATCACGAAAATGTTGTACCATGTCATTCACCACCACAGATCTGTTACCTACCTTATCCACTAATTTGTTGAGGGGTTCTAAGAAATCTGGCGTTGTGGAACAAGTAGACCGAACTCTTGTTTATCTAGCCCTTTTGGGTGGTTGGATTCCGTGCTATTTTCTGTAGCTTTATTAGCATTGCACTGGGAGATGGAACTATCATTTGATGGCTCCTTCTCAGTTGGTGCAACATTCAAATTGTTTTTATGCCTAAAATACGAAATATTATTATTAATTATTAATTAATATATATGTATGAATATATATTAAAATTATTAATTAACAGGGTCTTGAAAATTTTTTTTTTTTCATTTTTTTTTATTCTCTTATTTGATTGTACAACTCTTTAAGAATATCCAGTTAAAATTTCAGATCGATCGGAGGAATATTGCCGGAGATACTTTATGGCCCTGGGATCGATGATTCTGTGTGAGTATACACGAAAAATCGTTACTAAAACTTTAAACGCGTTTTTCTCGAAACTAATATTTTTAAAAGCGGTGGCCACTGCAACTCAAAATCTACTCATCAGATCCTTTTCATGTTTTGCACCCTCCTTAAGTGCACAAAATATGAGGTCGTGACGTCGAGATACTTCCTTTTTTTACCTCACAAAAAGTTTTACAACCACGAAATTGATGACTTTCGACGTTTTTTTTTCGAAAAATCCGATTTTTTGACATCAAAGTGATGCCAAAAAAAAAACGTAAAAAAAATATATCTCGACGTCACTACCTCGAAAAACTCATAACCTAACCAAAACTTTTTGATTTTTTGCTTTTAAATGATCCAGTGATGACTTCTGATGGCCACCGCAAATCACCTTTTTTTTCGAAGAGCTTCCGAGAGTTTGCTGTCACGAATTCAATTTTTATTATTTTAAGCTAAAAACTTAAGGGAATATTCTTGAAACAACTTCTAATCATGTGTATAGTCTATGAATAAATTGAATTAACTATACTATGAAAAAAAAATTATCAAAAAAAGGCTTAAAATAGAGCGTCAAGACCCTACCCCTCCTTAATATTTGAAATAACATATTTTATTTTCGGCTGAAGCAGCAAAGACAGTACCGGCATTATCGATTTTCTTTTTTACTTTCGGCTAGAAACTGTCGGCTAACTTTAATAGGGTATAAAGATTATTTGTTAACTCTCAAATTTATCAACTCTATTAAAACATATGGTGTCTATTTTCAGCTCTTTCTATTGTAATATCCCTTTTGCGGCCTGCAATCACAATTGTGCACGTTCAAATTGTGTATGAAAGAGAATCATGAAAAAAAAACAATAACAAACTATGGCTATATAAATACACACCGACCAAATGACACAGTTTTTAAAGCTTTGGCGTTTTGATCGGGAAGTAACAGGTACAAATCCCGGTAGGAGCAGGATGCAAAGTGAGTTTTCATCAACAGATTTCGATCTGTGGTGAAATGTAACACATCTACTAGCCTGTCGGTGTGCAAAACCCAGGCGCCGACCCATCTTCCATGCCAGTATAGGCTGGCATGGAGCTTGCAATGTGCAGATGGTCTTAAATCGGTCCTCGAGTTGGCCGGAAGGCGTAAAGTAAGGATGTAAAAGCATAACCACGGAACAGCAGGGTGAGCCTTGAGTCTCAAAACACATCACATAGTAATAAAAAAAAATAATAAAAAAATAAAAAATAAAAATTTAAAATTAAAAATAAAAATGCACATTTGTGTGTGGTGGACTTATATAGAAGGAAAAAAATTGTTTGTCTAGCCGGAACAGAGATATAGTCATTTTGGCGAAATTTTGGCTTAACAGTGTAAATACTAATACATATTCTGTATTAATTTGGTGGGACAAATTTCAAAATCGTTTTTTAATTCAACTTGTGCGATGAATAATTCGACTGGGCAAAATGTCGATTTGTGTTTAAGAAAAAATGTTGACCCGACAGAATGTCGACTAAAGAAAATTTTGATTTTAAAAATGCAGATTTCAAAATATCAGCAGATATATTGACTTTGTATTTTAAGATAAAATATTATTTAATTATGCAATTTCTTTACTAGATTGCTTATTTTAACTAGCTATGTATGTAACTCAAATGATGGAATCCCATCACACACACACACACACACACACACACACACACACACACACACACACACACACACACACACACACACACACACACACACACACACACACACACACACACACACACACACGCGCACACACACACACACACACACACACACACACACACACACACACACACAGACGCATGCGCGCGCTTGATAGTTTCAATTATTTAAGACTTATTCTAAAATGACGACTTGGAAAAATTTCGGATGTTCAAATAAATGTTGCCGACAAGTCGACATTTTGTCCATGTCGACATTTTAGAATCAACATTTTGTAAATCGACAAAATGTTCTTGTCGACATTTTTCTAGTCGGCATTTCAGTAGTCGACATTTTGGAGTCGACATTTTAAAAATCGGTATAACGTCCCCAACCCATACTCACGGTTCAAACCGTAATTCGTGAATTTTTGCTATACGGCAACCGCGATTAAGATAAGTCTACGACTGTCACAGGAAACAGTTATTATTACTTTCCAAGTCGAAGGGACAGCCTTTGCCTTTGTTGGAGCCTTATGGCAGTCCACTGTTTTGGCTATATTTTTGATTCTGCAGTGTGATGGTGTATCCAAATTTCATCAACAGTAATTAAGCGGCACTACTACCCTGATTTATTGCGCCTAAACGAGCATTAGAAACGTTCATTCGAACACGTTTCTGGTTTAAAATGAAGAAACGCGACATCCAGCGCATGGGCAGTTTTCTCATGCCTAAAACGTTATTCAACGTTAGAGCGCTGTTATCGTCAGTGGTTGCAGTTTTTGGACGTTCCGAACGTTTATCGTCACCAAAACTGGTACGGTCACTTTTAAATTCAGCTGGCCAAAGTTTCACGGTGGTAAATGATGGTGCATAGTCCTCGTACACAAATACCGTTCAACTCGTCTTGATTTGCGTAGGCGTATTGCCTTTCAAAAATAAATCTTTATGAATAATAAATGGCTCATCAGCGGGGACGTTTCAACGCATACACAAACACAAACAGCCCTCGTAAATACTTAAGAACAGAATTTGACGACATTAACAAGAAATCCAACCGCTCTGATAGGTAATGCTAGTAGAAATCTGTCGCCGTAGGACTCCAGTATTCAATGCTGTATAAGATAGCGGAAATTTGATAACGGAAAATAAGAAATTTCGCTACTCGCCGCAAGTGGCAACATAATCACAAAAGAGAATTTATTTTGTTAGTTATGTAATTGCCAGTGGGAATTCTTTATTTGTTATGTATCATTTTTTATCACTAAATAAAACATCTCAGCGGACTAAAATATTAAAAGTGATCCTTAAAATGGCAAACTGATTGATCTCCGAATAAAGGAACGCAATATATAAAATCTTGAAATTTAACAATATTTCGTCTTTCCGCCAATTCCAATTTTTGATTCAAATATAAATTTTAGATGAAAAAATGGTATCTGTACATTCTACATGATTTATTTGGATTTTAAAGTGGAGAGAACTCGGCTATCTCTTAGTTAGTAATTGTAAAATTTTGCATCGCATATTAGAATAATTAGGGCAATATTTATTGATCAGAATTATCAATGTAATTTTATGATTGTCAGCGGCCACATACGTCATAAGAGTTTTTTAGCCAATATCTCAAAAACGCCAACTACTAACCAATATTTTCGGTTGTTTTTCTAATAGCTTAGGTCGTATTGAGACTACATGGAAAATTCTAATACATAAATTTTCTTCAAACTTTCCATGTAGTCTCACTATAACCTAAACTATAAGAAAAACAACTGAAAGTATTGGTTACTATTGGAAGTTTTTGAGATATTGGTCAAAACTGAAAATAACGTATGTGGCCACCGAAAATCATAAATTTTTTTCGAAAATTCTGATCAATAAACTTTGCCCGAATTATCTTAATATACGATGCAAATTTTACAAAATTCATTAAGAAATAGCAGAATTTCCTCCAGTTTAAAATTTATTTATTTCGTGTAAAATCTACAGATACCATTTTTCATAAAAACTGGTTATGAAATAGCCAGTTTAGTCCAGCACAAGCAGATCCTAAAATTTTGTCCAAAACTTGCTTTAAAATCCCGTTAAGAAATGGCGGAAAGACGGAATATTGTTAAATTTCAAGGTTTCATTTACCGAGTTCCTTTACTTTGGATCAATTTGTTATTTTAAGGATCACTTTTAATATTTTATTCCGATGCGATGTTTTATTTAGTGAAAAAAATGATACACAATGAATAAAAAATATTCGCTAGTAATTATAAGAGAAAATTTCTCTGTTGTGATAGTGCTGCCTCTTGCGGCGAGTAGCGTAATCTCTTATATTCCGTTGTCAAATTTTCGCTATCTTATATAGCATCTACATTATGTGGTTGCTGCTTTCCCAAACAACGTAGAGAATAAATTGTGGAAAATACAACAAATTATTTGTGCCGTAAGAAATCAATGCAAAGCGATGAAAATAATTGTGGGTCCGTATTCGATTGACGAGCATATGGATCATTTTACTGGCCGATGTTCTTTACGACAATATGTAAAAGGAAACCATGACCAGCTGATTTGAAAAATGTCGCCGTTGCTACTTCTGAAGAAATGGTTATGAATTTTGGGATTTACCAAGGTACTTCCACTCCGTGTCGTTTCATTTATCGAATTAACCAGTGGCTTGTTTGTGATGATTTAGACACTGCCAGAAAATGCAGACTTGTGTGCTATTTATTTAAGCATTAACAAATACAATAATTGTTTTGAACAGTTTCGGAGCAAATAATTTTAAGGGCAAGCCTCCATTTACCAAGCGTAAAACCTCTTTATCACTAATATTGAGCATCACTCTTTTTTATAATTTTTAAACAAATAAAAATGCAAAATGTAAGGAAGTACTTTTTTCGATCCCCATTTAGATTTTTTTGCTAGACAATTCACATCGGTATAGTACTTTATATTTAATATTAAAATTGCACGTATAAACACGTGACAGTGCTTTTATATAGATTAACATTTTAATTAAATCGATTTTCTTTCATTTAACATGGTTATTGACAAGCGAGCGCATAGTTTTCACCGATGAAAGTTGTTAGAAATGAAACAATTATTATATTAAAATAATAAATTCCATCGTGAGTTTGCGAGGTAGGAGCTCTGAATTTATTTTATACGTAAACAAGCGTCAAGCGTATTTAACGATTTCAAATCATTTAAAAGCTTTTATGGTATAAAAACAAATAAATAAAATTATTATAATTTATCTTAAGTACCGAGGCAAAAAAAATCTTAAAAAGCTCATTAATAATAACAACGAGATCTCTTTTGTACACGTTTTGCTATTACGCAGCCAGACAATAATCGTTAAGATAAAAAAAGCTCATTTTACGCGAGCTATGAAACAATTTATCTATTAATCAACACCAATCCACTGAATTTTGCTGGGTGTACAACAAAAAATTATGATTATTATTTATATGACATGACAGAGCTTTTTCGATTTGGTTTAAGCGCAAAAAATCAAACTTTCGTGTAATTATTTGTGTTTGTGCGAAACTTTTACTTTTTTGCGTATTTATATAAAAATCAAATTAAAACGTTTACTTAGATCAACACTATATAAATATATAGGCACCCGAAATATTTCTATTTAGCCTTACGGGTACACAGATAAATTTTGACGAAGCTGTTCTGTCAAATAAAATCCTTTTCATTCCCAATACGCGTGCAAATTGAAAATTACAAAAAACTTTTTCATTTAACTTCACTTCACACACAACAACAAAAAAAACAAAAACTTATTGAATTTTACCCCACTCGCAGAAAAAAAGCTGTTAAGGTGACAAAAAAAACTTAACATACCAAATGATAAGATGTTATCGCTTTATAATGTACACAAAAGTTGATAGCGTGAAAAATTTGAAAATATAAAAGTTGAGAAAATTTGAATACGAATATATGGATACGCATCGTGCGACTACGAGTTTTATTTAAATTTCGTCAGACAGCATGTTAATTACAGAAAGTTATATGAATTTTTATTACAACGTGAGAAACAACTTTTCTAGATACAAACACCTAAAAAAGTTACATTAGTCCTCATCTCCGTGCTTCTCTTTATACAAAAGCACTTGACACTATTACCGTGTATCACAAAATTGTTGAATTGCCATGAACAAGTTGGATTTAATTGTGCTCCGTATAAAGGACCAA
Source organism: Nephrotoma appendiculata (assembly GCA_947310385.1). Classification (NCBI taxonomy): domain Eukaryota; kingdom Metazoa; phylum Arthropoda; class Insecta; order Diptera; family Tipulidae; genus Nephrotoma; species Nephrotoma appendiculata. The sequence continues at coordinate 146,548,700 of OX371223.1, forward strand.
ATAAAGTACAAACAATGGAAATAATATTGATTCGAGTTTCTATGCAAAATAGTCGATGAGTCATAATAATAATAACAATAATATTAATAGCATCTTGACATGTTGTCTGTTTTGTCTTTGAATTGATTTTGTACGGTTCATTACTCTTGAATTGTTTTTGAATTTGATTATGTGAAATGGTGGAAATAATTTTTTGATTGTGTCGATAATGGGAAAATTATAGGGATCAACGGTTAAATTCTAATGTGCTTTACCTGAAAACATAGGTAATGAGTAGAAGAAGCAATTGTAAATGAACTGGGGATCTATTATGAAATTTTCCCGTCTCGGATTTTCCGTTAACGGATAAATCCGTACTATTATGAACCTAAAAAAGCAAAATCGAATCGGATTTTCCAAACAGACAAGAAGAAGGCCGCCTGCTATTTAGTTGGCGTATTTTGGATAAATCTATGATCATATTTTGATATAGTGAAAAATGATTTATATTTTAATAATATTAATAAAATTTAAGATGCAAAATTTATTATAAAAATGTTTCAACACTTCACTCAGCAACCCAGATGAAAATTTGTCAACATGCAAGTAAATTATTTTTTACGAAAGACATACGTTTCTATTTGTTACATTTTTACGAGTTATTAGGTATTTTGTCGAGTTTTCATGGTATGTTGACTAAATGTTAAATTTATGAGAAGTCACATTAGCTTCCGAAACGAATCGTCCAATTACTGTCCACGTTAGACGACAAGTATGTGGCATGTCATAAAACCATCCTTCTTTCATGACAATATCTTAAGGGAAACATGTATGACATGTCTTCGACGTTTCTTTTTTATAACGTAGTTTTAAAATGACGTATAGATAAACAATTGAGAGAGAAATGAAAACTTCATAATTCATGTATCATCATTGTTTGTCGAATTAGATAAGTCAACATTTTGTAATAGTTCTGTTCGGAAAATATTTTGAACATATTAAATTTTTTTAATTTTGTTTATGGTCAACGAAATTGCAAAGTTCACCCATCTGGAACACAACACATCTCTAACCGGAAAGATTTGTAATATTTTTTAAGGCAACAGCCTAATCATAAATATATAAAAATGGTGTCTGTAATGATTGTAATAGCCTTTTTTAGGAACCAGACATATCAGGAAGCTGAAATTTTCACCATAAACTAGGAGTTTAGCGGTTTGGGTTTTTGTTTTGGTTTGAACTCGCTAGGTGGCGCTGTTGTCTAAATATAATGGTTTTTTTGTTTATAAGCAATGAAGTTTCTTAGGAACGTCAGATTTTAATTATAGGTTTATTTCGTTGCTGTTTGGATTTTTGTGAAATTTGGACTCGATAGGTGGCGCTGTTTTCAAGATAGAATAAGTGGTAATATATGCAGGATATTTTTCGGCACTGCAAATTCGTCTATGCAATTGCAAAAATAAACGAAAAATTTATGAAAAATATAATTTGAAATTCAAATTTCCTTGGCAAAATTGATTGAGTAGCCAGGATTTCGGATTTCAAATTGCTTGCATGCTAGCCGATTGAGCCCTACGATTAAAAATAAAATTTTACAAAAAAAAGAGTATGCGAAAACATTGATCGCAGGACGCTTAAAAGTGCATACATTTTCAATTAATGATTGCGTTACTTACAACACGAAGTGACAGTGAAAGATAATTCCATTGTATTGTAAAATTAAGTGTTTCTTTCTAAAAATAAGTGAAACTCTCAATACGAGCGGAACAGAAGAGCATTAGTAATTGCTTCATTTCATCATATTACCTTTAATTATGAAGCACAAGCAGACATCGATTATTACGTCCATCCAATTTTTTATCGGTGAAATGGATAAAGAATGCAATTATGTATTGTCATGCATTAAAATTTAGAAATGAAACTCCTGGGATGTGTTGCTCTTCAGGTAAGTTGGTTTTGGACATTAACCACCCTTTTCCTCTGTTTTATTACGTCAAAAATTCATAAAATAATATCGTAAAATAATTCAGGTAAAGTTGTTTTATCAATTTTAAATCTACCACCTGAACCTTTAAAATCCTTGATGGCAGGAGAATCAAGTGACTCAAAGTTATGTTTGTCAAAAATAAGGAGGTTTAATCAATGTTTCCAAATAACATATTTTGGCGCAAAATAAATTACCAATATTGATTCTCTTGGTTGTAATTTTGCATCAACTTTTAAAATTTAAGGCCAAGTTTATCACCACATTGGATTAATGTATTAAATGCCAAATGAAAATGCGAAATTTTTGCAAATATATTTTATTGGACCAAATGAACAGCAAGTTCATGAACGTTGCGAAATAAATCGCACAACGGTAATTCGAGAGCGTGAAATAATTAGTACAATTCAACAATTTATAATGGAAAAAAAACAAACGAATTGTTGGATGTATTCGATCGAATGGCAAAAACGAGGACTTCCTCATGTTCATACAGTGGTACAATAAAGAACTCGCACAGGCAGTAGTTTCTTTATTAAAGATCGTGTAATATTGGAAATAATCGAAATAAAATTAAACAACAAACTAGATTAGGTTAATTATTTATTTCAGAAGAAATTTAGAAAACAAAAATGATGAAAACAAAATGTTTAAGTTTATTTTCATTACTATTTACACAAATAAACGTAAAAATTATTCCAAGAAAGAACTCGCACAGCCTGTTTGTTCATATTTTGATGGGCGTATCATAAAGAACGCTTGAAATTAATATTTTGTTGGATAGCCCCACGGCTGGTCCTGTCATATGAGCACAATGCGCATTTGTACAGGGCGCCAATCACAAAGGGCGCAAGGGCGTAGATCACACGGACCAAGAAAACCAATAAATTTTAATTACATATTATGTAATATCGTTCTGTAAAGTTCATTTACTCGAATACAACAACAAAGTTCTATTTAAAAACAATACGAGTTGTCGAAATTACTTTCCCTGTATTAAGAAGTTGTGGCGACACCACGACATCAACGCATTTGTTGATTGGGCAAATTAGCGGTGTTCACCCCAGGATTCATCTCATCTCGGTGTTCATCCCATGATAGCGATGATAAAGTAGAGCGACGGTAAAAAAGAAGAGACACACGAACAGCGCGACAAGTTAGAAGTTAAAATATGTAATTGTCTTATTAAAATAAAATAAAAATAATAATTAAACAAATATTCGAATCGTATATATTAATATAGTGTTCATCGAAAGTACCAGCGATATATACGCGCTAAATATAAATCAATCTGATTGGCACTCGAGCGATACAGTACTCGAGTTGAATATTGTGGGTTATCATATTCCAGTCTAACCGATCCAGTAGGATAATAAAATAGCTGGACCCAACGATATAAACCCCCATAATTTGGTGACCCCGACGTGATCCTGACCGACGGGAAATAAACACGTAAATCATCGAACGACCACGCGACGAAATTTTCGAGTCATTCTAACCTAAAAAAAAACCCGCGACCGCATGATTGTCAGCATACTAATTCAGCACGTACAATTTTTTTTTATCGAAAAAGTACGATGAAACAACATTGTGTGGACAAAATAAAACGCGCAAGCCAGTTCTACAGCTGTTACTCCAAAATTTTTGTACACAAAAATCATCAGAAATTATAATACAAATGTGCGGTGACGAAGCGGATAAAACAAAAACAAAACAGGAGAACAACGATGGGCAGTCCACCACCAATATATACAGGCTGTCGGTGAAACATACCGTATTCAATCGTGACGATCCGGAAATATGGTTTTTGCAACTAGAAGTCCAGTTTCAATTAAGCGGAATATCAGCCGATCAAACGAAATATGCTCATTTAGTAGCCGCTCTCGATTCGGAAACCATAAAGTGTGTACGCGAATTATTACTTAATCCACCGAAGACGGATAAATACGATACTTTGAAAGCCGCTATCAAAGATCGATTATGCGATTCCTACCGAATGAAATTAAACCGTCTGCTATCCGGGTTATAACTTGGCGACAAAAAACCGTCGCAATTGCTGCGGGAAATGCAGGCATTAGCTGCTTAGTTGCGTCCAACGATTTAGAACAACACGTGCAACATCTGAAGATCGTATTTCAACGGCTACAGGAGGCCGGCCTTGTAGTCAACGCAAACAAATGTGTTTTCGGCGCAGACCAAATCAGCTTTCTAGGCTTCAACATCTCAGCAATTAAACATTTCAAGCATTAAATCGATGGTCGGGAATTTGTGCTATACACTGACCATAAACCAATCACATATGCCTTGAAACAAAACCTGGAGAAAGCGTCACCTCGGCAACGTAGGCATTTGGATCTCATCGCCCAATACACAAACAACATCCAACATATCGCCGGGGAGGACAATGTCGTGGCGGACGCGCTATCACGAATCGATTCATTAGCAATCCTAGGTAACATCGATTACTCTCTAATGGCTGAGGAACAAGCTGAAGACGACGAACTCGAAGCATTAATCGCGAACAACAAGAGTTTGAAATTTCAAAAGATGCCAGTTATTGGAACCGACAGATTTTTATTCTGTGACGTGTCAACAAGCACACCTAGACCATATGTTCCACAGAAACTTAGACGTCAGGTATTCGAAACATACCACAACGTGGCACACCCAGGAATACGAAGCACGACCAAGCTTATCCGAAAAAAATTCATTTGGCCGGCACTGAACGTCGATGTTCGTCAATGGGCGAAATCATGTATGAATTGTCAAAGGTGTAAAGTCTCAAGACATGTGAAAAGTCAATGCGGAAATTATCCGATTGTTAGCAACCGATTCGCGGAAACTCACATCGACATCGTGGGACCCTTGGAGCCATCCGAAAATCAACGGTATTGTCTGACAATCATAGATCGTTTTACTCGGTGGCCGGAAGCAACAACAGCAATATTGTGGGTTATCATATTCCAGTCTAACCGATCCAGTAGGATAATAAAATAGCTGGACCCAACGATATAAACCCCCATAAAGTCATCCATACATACCATAGTGCATATCCACATTAGGGTAACTTGAATCCGGTAACTTCTTCGTTCGTTTCCCCTTTACCAATAAAACCAATGTTTTTGCGACGCAAAAAACCAGTTTTATTGGTAAAGGGGAAACAAACGAATAAGTTACGGGATTCAACGTTACCCTAGTGTGGATATGCACATACAGACAAAAATTATTTCTTGTGGTTGTTCTGTAACTAATGACAGTGCACGTGCAGGTTTTTAATGTGCTCTTTTTGTTTGTGTTGGCTCGTATTAATTGCATATATGGAAAGGTATATATTTTCTGTGTGTATTTGTGTCAGATTACGATTGTCTTATTTGAATTTGTGCATGATAAAACTTTGCACAGCTACAATGCGGTTCGTTACTATTTGAGATTGGGGGAAAGTTTAGTTCCCATTTCTGTTTTCCATATAAAATTGGAGCAATTTTAAACAAATATTTTTATTATTTTCGTTGCTTTTATTTAAATCAGTTTTAAGAATAATTTTAATAATAATGAAAATTAATGTTAAATTAAAAAGAAAACAAACAGAAATGGGATCACAAATATTAATGAATCGCATTGTATAATAGTAGACGATATTTTTTATGTGTTGCATTTGTATCCAGCGCGAAATAGCAGCAAGAAGAAACATTAAAAACATTTGCCTGTTTTCGTATTCATAAATAAAGTATACTAAAATAAACACATTATTTTGTTTTGGCATTGTTATAGGATTACATTCATGCCTACTATGATATATTCTTGTTTGATTGATTGCTGAAGTAAGTTGGTGTGGTTGGTTTTGTAATCACAAATGATACCTCGCTAAAATAAAACGCGTTAAAGTCATACCTCATGGGTTACGTGGAAATGGCAAATTTAGGGGCGCCCGTATTGAACATTGCACAGGGCGCCGAAATAGCTTGATCCGGGCGTGGATAGCCCTTTGCTTGTATAACTTTTTGGAGTCGTTTCGGCATCGAATCCACAAGTTTTGTTTGTATATTCTGGTGTTATAGCTACCCATTCTTTTTACAAAGCGTGTTTCAGCTCTGCAATTCCTTACACGCCCTTTGCGCACCTGTTTTTCCAATTCCGCCTACAAGTTCTCTATAGGATTGCAATCTGGCGACTGTGGTGGGATTTTAATGTGGCTTGGTGTATTCTAAAGCAACCTTAACCGGGTATTCAGAGCTGAATGTTTTGGGTGCCGGAAGTCCCATTTTAAAGACGCTAGATTGCAGATTTTCCTTTAAGATGTTAATATATTTATATACAATGCATACGATCAATGGAATTAATAGCTATCCATTATATCGTAGAAGATCCACTGAGAATTCTGGAAAGTCATTCACGATAAATATTCACAGAAATGAATTAGAAGTTGACAATAGATGAATTGTACCTTATTCGCCATTTTTATCAAAAACATTTAACTATGCTCATCCGTAAAATCCACAAAATATATTTGCAAATATATCAACAAACGAACTGACATGGCAATTTTCAATATTATGCGACAAGACGATTTAAATGACAAAATTTCAAAATATCAAACTGTAAGATATCCCTTTTGTGTTATCCTACCACAATTGTGCGGGTAGGGCAAAAGTACCATGTCAAAAATTTAGTTTTGTATGGTTTTTGGACCAACTTACACATTTGTGAATTCCTTTTTAATTTATTTTCGTCCGAAAAAAAACACTATAGCTTTACACACAATTGTGTTGGTTTTACTTCAAATCAAGCAAAAAATTTTATCAACAAACGCCATTACATATAATGGTTTTTACTCACACATTTGTGTGGCTTGGACTAAAATTGAGACGATTTTATGTTTTTCTTGGTTGAAAAAGGGATATATAAGCACCAGCGAGGCAGTGATAATATTGGTTGTTATTATTATATATTTTTATTGACTCAACTCGAGAGTTGAGTCTTTTCTTTTTATTTATGATTTCAAAAAAATCCCAGTATGCAATTATTCCACTGTGTGGAAAAAACTGCTCAAATATCGTACAAAATTCCGTACTACAAAATATCAAAGACACAAAAATATCGATTTTGGAGTAAAATAATTGTTTTTCTCTTTCTATTTCGCGGTAATATTATTTTCGTTTTATAAGTTTCGATTGTATCTTTTATTTTCAGTTTCTTCTGACAAGTCGACGTGCACGGTTGCACTACATAATTAGTGTTTTTACTTTAAAGTGTTGTGTTTCATTATAATGTTTTTCGATTTGTTAAAGTAAATAATTTTAAATTTAAATACATATATAATAATAATTATTAACTTATTTAGTGATCGCGATGTGCAAATTTGGACTAAAAAGGTAATAGAGATCTGCCTCACAATGGCGTCGTCGCGAAATACATTTACGTAGTAAATTTTCAATGATTTTTTTTCAAGATCTGAATATGCTGGCGGATGCAATACAACGTGGCGGATGCAATATAAAACTCAATTTATGAAATTTAAAAATGTAAATAAATTTTCTATGTTTTTTGTACACAAATAAAAAATTATGTGAATAAAAAATTAATATTTATTTTATTATAAATGGAAAATTTTGTTTTATTTCAAATAAGAATTATTATTTATTCCAACTGGAAAATATATACAAACACGTGCTTTTTGTTTCTGTGTTTTTTTTCTCTTTTTAGTTGGGATTCACACCGACACCGGAATTTTTGTGACACTTTTCTTTGGCGGGGAGTACAAATTTCCGCGTGATACACATGGTTCTTTCCATAGAAGCAGTGTGGTTTTAGAACGCGAATGTAAATGGAACTCCGTCGGCATTGCATATTGGGTTATCATAAAAATCATTAGTGGTTTGTTTCTCGGGGTATTTATGATTATAAAATCGTCCGGTATGTGGTTTTTGGTAAATTCGTGGAGTTATAAAAAAAGTGGAATTCTCAACTTTTTGGTACGCGTATTCACTTCTTATTATAGAAATTCTTTGCTTAGATGTTGTGCGTAACGATTTTAAAAATACAATTCCATATTTTATTTCGTTTTTCTCTACTTTATACTTTTTACTTCATAATGGAAATTGGTGTCGTTTGCTTGGTTTTTTCCGTCGTTTGATGCAAATGCAGCAGTTTTGTTGTTATGTTGAAATCCGATTAAAATATATGTTCGCTATGTAGATTATCACGTTTCTCGCCATGTGTCTTACTGTTTGATGATTCAGTGCCTCGTGTATGTTGATCGACTGTTTCACGTTGATCGTGAGATTCCGTGTTATATAACAAGGCTATTTGGCGTATTTTTTCATTTTCAATGCAGTACATCTACAAAATAGACAACGTGTTTACTTTACAGACCAAAATATTGCACAGCGAGCTGTTTCTCCACCAAAAGCTACTTTAACAGAATTTTTTCAATACATGTCAACAACAAAATTCATTTACACGTAATTTGCTATATTCAGAAATGCCTTACTACTATACGTGGGATAAAAAAAATGGGAACTTCGAAAACGAGGTACACCTGTCGATGGGCATCCTGGAATTTTAAGTCCAATGTTTTAGGCAGAATTTACACCATTCATAAAAATCAAAAAGAATGTTTCTATTTACGTTTATTATCAATTAATGTTCGAGGATTTACATCATTTAATAATTTAAAAACAGTTAATGGACACCAAAATGAAACATTTCACGCAGATTTACATTGTTATTCCACATTAAACGATGCAGTCATTACCTCATTTCCAAATCAAATACGCCAATTATTCGCCATTATCATTACAATTTGCAGTCCTTCCAATCCAAATGAACTATGTAAAAAATTCAAAAATGCAATGACTAAGGATATTCTTCACACATATCGCAGTATTCACAATGACAACACAATTGATTTCTTACCAACCATGACCAATAACTGTTTAATTCGGCTTGAGGATATCTGCATGACTATTTTAAATCAAAATCGTTAAACTTTAGGATGGCCATCACCTTCAACATCAGCAAATTATCTAATTAAATATGATCTTTCACGAGAACAATTATACAATACACTTGATTTACTTGAATTTGTTGAAACTAATATGCCAATATTGATTGATGAACAAAAAATTATTCACCACAGATTTCAAGCAGTTCAAGCCCAAACAGGAGGCTTTTTTTATGCTCCAGGCGGAACTGGAAAAACGTTCATGATTTCACTTTTATTAGCAGAAATTCGTTCCCAGCGCACAATGGCTCATAAACATTCATTGGAGGCATTGGATCGAACAATAAACGATTTCAAGAACAACACAAATATTTTTGGTGGAACCATAATTTTACTTTCTGGGGATTTCAGACAAACACTACCCGTTATGCCAAGATCAACATATGCTGATGAAATAAACGCATGCCTTAAATCTTCATCTTTATGGCAAACAGTAATACCAATGAAATTAACCACAAATATGCGTGTACTTATCCAAAACGATCCTTCAGTTGAATTTTTCTAAACATTTCCTTGACATTGGAAATGGAATAATTGCTGCTGCTGATCAAATAACCAAAGAAATCGAATTTCCAGAAAATATCTGTACAATTGTTAATTCTCGGGCAGAACTAATAAAAAATGTATATCCAAACATTCTACAAAACTATAAGCAAATTCAATGGTTACAAAATCGTGCAATCGAAAAATAGCGCCCAAAAATATTGAAGTAGAATTTTTGAATCTAAAAATTCAAGATATGTTGGATACAGAAACAATGTCTTTTCATGATAATAAAAGGCAGAATGAAATTGACCACAGTCAACTCAGTTTTATATTCTGACAAAGTCAGATTCTAACAAAACTTAGTCTTACAAACTCAACAGTCCTTTGCTAGACTATAAGTGAGATTATTTCTGGCATTTTCAGAAAAATTATTGGTGTAAATTACGAGAATTGACAGTAATATTATTTTGACAGCAATATCATTTTAGTATACAATTCAGAATAAACTAGATAATCAAAAATTTTGTGATTGCTTTTACAACTTCTCTATTTACAGGTATATTCACTTAACATTTCTGACACGAGGGATTGATAAAAATTTATTCGTAAAAACTCACCACCATTTTACAGATTACATCAATCCATAAACCAATTCAAATTTCCATATGAAAAATAAAATTATGTACGCACCAGTGTATGAATAGAAAATGATTGATATCGCATTAAGACCATCAAGCATCAACAAGTTCAAGATTTAAGGCACTTGAGCATTCCAAACAAAACGAAATAATATAAAAATAAACCATTTTTTGGATTAGAAAACCCAAAAAATGTTATAAAATTACTTAAGTCGGAAAAATTATTTATCTCTAGTGTAGAATTATGGCCTTTATGCCTACATCAATATTCAATTACATATCTCCGGTCTGGTATATGTACCCTCGTTTGCACAGAAATGATAAAAATATAAAAATTTTCTCCCATCCTCGAAGGCGGCGTTGTACCCAGCGTAGAATACCGATACAACTTTATCCTCTTACGAAAAATATCCCTTTTCGGCAGGTAGACACAGGCAAAATATAGTTATCCATAATAATAAGGCCATAAAGTCTGTCTTTATTATTTAAATTAAAACAGAAAATTTTTTATTCATAAGAAAGGCATATGGAAATTTCATTTTATTTTTTATTTTTTTGGTAGCTTTGCCTTAATAATGAGGGAACTTACATAAAATATGTCATTATGTACATATTTCGTAATGTTCGGTATGATAGAAGTGGGAAAGGAGTGGAAAACATTCTATTCGAATACATTTTCACAAGTTATGTAAATTTTGTTCGGTAAAATAATTTTAACTAACACCCGAAATGTAAACAGGAACATTTACATTTTAATGATTTGCAGGCGTAAAATATTGCTTAATACTAATAAAATATTATATTTCGTTTTTATTTACAGATGGAACCAACGGATGCACAGGTGACATCAAATACTGCTTCTACCTTGTGCCCTACTGGAACAATTACAAATAACAGTAGCAATGCTGGTGGTGGTGGTGGTGGTAGTGGTACGACGAGCGGTACAACACATCATTCACATACACATGGAACAGCAGCACAAAATGTTAGTAGCCCACCCGAAAATTTATTATCACCCACCACAACATCAGCGATGACATCACGAGATGAAGACGAAGATTCCAGTAATCAAGTGTCATCGGATTGTAAAAGTCCTGGTCAGCGGTAAATATTCCAATTATAATTTTTTATACTACACAAATTACCAAAAAATTGATTTTGGGTCCCTTTATTTATTTTTTTATTAATTGTTTTGGCTCTACATACGGTTATATAATTTTTTTGTCATATCATCAAAATCTAAAAAATTAATTAAAGTTCAAAATAAAAATTTTATATAAATCTTATAAATTTTACAAAATATACTAAAAACATATAAAAACTACTAATAGTTCTAGTTCACATCTGTTTGCACCATCAACATCGTTTGCTTCGAACTCAAGTCTTGAAATTATTATGGAAAATGATAATATTTTAAGCCAATATCGTAAATCCCGTGACATGATGTTACTGAAGCGACGGCTGAGCAGTATCAGTAGCCATCATCGTTTAAATAGTTATAGTAATTTACATCAACATCGTCATCATCCCCGGTCACAGTCGAGTATCAATGAGGATGATGATGATGATGATGATGATGATGCAAACATTAATCGTAGCCCGAATACAACAAATATTATTGTTAATAATTTTGATGACGATGATGATGATGACGGTGATTATGATGATATCGATCCTGATGTGGAAAAAATTGCGAAAATTGTAAATAAAGGCGATAGCTGTCATTTACCCGGATCAACAACGAGCAAAGGATCGCAGAGCTGGAAAAAAGTACGGGCTGTTATGGCATATTACTATGCGCTGCGCAAAATCAAGAGGTGCAATAGTGCAAAAGCAAAATACTATACAAAAGAATACGAATATCTTCTAATTATTATTTTCTTCTTATAAATATTATAATAATTAATAAATATTTATAAATGTTAATTGTTAAATATGTTGATGTTGTTATACAGATCTTAAATATAACAAAAAAAATATAATAATTTTTGTTCCGTAAGTGTGAGTGGCTGAAGATAATACAGTTAGAATTACAGATTTGTACGTGAATATCAACATTTAGGCATAATTATGTTCCTACTTAACACATCATTGAAATCTACATTACCGACATAATTTCAATGAAATTCTACATTATCGATATATGTTATATAATTTTTAGGCTTTCTTTATTTACACATAATAATTATTATGAAATGTAATATACAAACAAAAATGGCATCAACCGCATATACTAAGTCGATAATGTAGATTTGTGCTGTTCAAATGTCACTTTCGTATAAAATGCGTGTTGCTTACGTAATTTTTTTGTATTGAAGTTTAATTTTCAAACCCTATTAAATTAACTTATCGAAAATGAAAAAGGTTGATAATGCAGATAGTGTGAGGTGGAAGCCGATTTTAATTTCATTTTAATAATTAACTTACTATTTCTAATTTTTCAGAAAGAAAATGTATAAATATTTCGACTTCTGACATTTAATGTCTTGTCAAATTTAGGAAAAATATTTAGTGGAACTATTCCGCCTTTCCCTGGAAATAGAGAATTGGTAAAAATATATTATTTTTCCTTAAATTGTATTTTGTGGCCTACTGGAAATTAAATTTCCCCTATAAAAATTTCTGGGAACAAAAATTTTTCATTTACCTTTGTTAGAGAGTGCCAGAAGAGTGCCACGCTAATACAACTTCATGGAACTTGCCCGAATTTTCAACCCGAAATTTTAATTGTTTACTTATAGTAATACTATTTTTGTCATTACACAAATACACACAAATGATAACTTTAATGCAAATTTGTTTCACAAATAAAATAAAATTACGAACAGGTACTATCATTTAAAACATTTGACATTTTTGAGCAAAGTTAATTGTGTATTAATTGACTCCAAATTAAGCGTGGCTGCTACATCTTGTTTATCACCGAATTCGTTTTTCAGAAAATTAGTATTTGTAAATATTTCGATATAGTCGCTTGAATCTCGCCTCATAGGCGATCCTCGAGCACTTGACCTTGTTAAAGTTAGCCGGAAGTTGGCAGCCAAAATCGAAAAAATCGGTAATACAGATAGTCTCTTGACTAATTCAGCCGAAAGTTAAACAAATTATATATTAAATTGAAGTGTCCCAGCCGAAAGTGACTAACCTACAAAATCAGCCTAAAACATAAATTTATAAAACACAATAATTGTTTCATATCAATTGTGAAATTTTGATTTTCTCTTCTTCTGGCAATAAAATCGTTTATCATTCGAGATTTCGGCAGATGGACACCAATCTGACTATGCCGTTTCGATAGTCCATAGTGATAGGTAGATTCTGAGTATATGGTTGGGGCGGGTTTGATGGGGTTGTAGGGGTGAAATTTTAATTTTCCCTATTTTTCAACGATGAAATCGTTCATAATTCGTGATTTTGGCACATACACCAATCTGACTATGCCGATTCAATAGCCCATGACCATAGGTAGATTCTGAGTGTAGGGTTAGAGTGGGTCTGATTGGGTTATAGGGATAAAATTTTGATTTTCCCCATTTTGGACACCAATTAGACTATGCCGATTTGATAGCCCATGAACATAGGCCAATTCTAAGTACAGGCTTGAAGTGGGTCTGATGGGGTTATAGGTGTGAAATATTGAGTTTTTCTCATTTTTCATCGATAAAATCGTTCGTCATTAGAGATTTTGGCAGATGCACACCAATCTGATTATACCGTTTCGATATCCCATGACCATCTCATGGTCGATTCTGAGTATAGGGTTGGGGTGGGTCTGATGGAGTTATATAGGGTAAACTTTGACTTTTCCCCATTTTTCAACGATTAAATTGCTCGTCATTCGAGATTTTGGCATATAGACACCAATCTGGGTATACCAATTCGAGATAGTACATGACCATAGGTAGATTCTGAGTAAGGGGTTAGAGTAGGTCTGATTGGGTTATAGGTGTGAAATTTTGAATTTCCAGATTTTTCATCGATAAAATCGTTCGTCATTCGTGATTTTAGATGTAAACACCAATCTGAAAACTGTTGCCTTTTAATGCTAATTTAATATTAATACGCGCTTAGTTTTGCTGAACTATTGAATGATGAAGATAATTTTCATTAATATTCAAAATGACAAGCATCTTATGGCAATCATTATCGTCCACTATGGTTCGTATTGGTGTCCATCTGGCAAAATCTCCGAATAACGAACGATTTTATCGAAAAAACCTGGCGAACATCAAAACTTCACCCTTATTACCTTATCAAACTAACCCAAACCTATATTCTGAATCTCCCTATGGTCATGCGCTATCGAAACGGCGTAGTCAGATTGGTATCTATATGTCAAAATCTCGAATGACGAACGATTTTATCGATGAAAAATGAGAAAAACTCAATATTTCACACCTATAACCCCATCAGAACCACTTCAAGCCTGTACTCAGAATTGGCCTATGTTCATGGGCTATCAAATCGGCATAGTCTAATTGGTGTCCAAAATGGGGTAAATCTAAATTTTACCCCTATAACCCAATCAGACCCTCTCCAACCCTATACTCGGAATCTTTTAGAAAATTGATGATTCATTTGTAACTTTTAAATCTGTATTGCTGGCATTTTTGTTTGAATATTGAAGTTAATCTTCTTTATAGATACAGTCTGCATTATCCACATTTTAAAATATTTTCGGTTGTGATAACAAAATTAATATCTACATGACCATCTGTAGGCTTGGATATCAAAGACAATATCTGTATTACCATCTTTCTTTACCATTCTTTGAAAGTACTAGGTTAGGTTACATAAGGGTGTTTGTCCTTACGTACTACTACTGTCCTTACGGGCTACATTGTTTTCTCTCGTCCTCTCTCTCGGACGTAAGATATTCTTGACGTTCAATACACTGAGGTTTACCAAGCCATTAAAAGGGGAGCTCTAAGGAATTTCAGTCTGCTAAGCGCTAGATAAGGACAAGTACAAAGCAAATGGAAAAATGTATCTTCCTTCTATTCAGCAGTGTCCCATAATAGCGCCCACTACCATACTGACTTACCATCGAGGCAGCGATACCAGCTGTCTGAATCTTGGTAGGCTTAGATTTGGCTAAATTTGCCAAGTTACTACGCATGGAGTACTATTGGACCATCTGCCATTCTTTATTCTTCCAGCTTTCGCTTAAAGCAGTACTTGTAGTGTACCAACACCCACCCTGCTTAGTGAAATAAAGCAGGTTGTGCCGCTCGCGCGAGTTCATCCACCTTTTAATTTCCCGTAGTATTGAAATGCCCTGGCACACACAATTGACGACCGGCTTGAAAAGACTAAATCTAGTTTACATTTAATTCTTCACAGAAAACCACACCCCTAATTCCCGCCTATCACTAAACCATCAGTGCAGAAATTAACACCTTTAGTATCCCAACATGCTTCTCTCAACCAGCCCTCTCTAGTGGGGATATCAGTCCTAAACCTCTGGTCAAAAGATGATAGCGGGATGATACAGTCGGTTGTATTCGGGATGCTCCTATTTCTTATTGTAGAATATATGAGTATCCTGTATTGTTACAGTTTCAGGAGACAGAGTTGAGTCTTGTATCTAGCAGTGTGAGAATAAAGAAAATCTCCAGTGTTTGAGTGGATTTGCTTCTACGAGCCCCACTAATACCCAAGGTAGTTGTTTGCTGCACTTTCACCAAGGATTTTAGATTGATCAGAATATTTAAAACTGGCCACCAAACTGTAACCGCATATAATAAAATGGCCCTAATAGTAGAAATATAGAACCAATGAACAATGTGGGGCTTCAAGCCTCAAATTTTTCCTACAATAGCATTTTTGCATGAGAGAAGTGCTATTGTAGTTTTCTTTACTCTCTCTAATATGTTAGATTAACAGCTTCGTTTTCACTACAGAATGAGGGCCAAGTACTTTGCTTTTCGTGAAAGCCGTCAAACTTCCACATTTATTGCGCACCTGTTATCCCATCCGGAGAGAATGCCAAGCGCACAAATCTGCTATTGGAAGACCCAACCAGGCTGGCCGTCACGAGCCTCCATTTTAGCATTTAATACATCCAAGCGCCTGACTACCTGCGTGATCTACTCTGGTCTACGTTGTTAAAGGCCTTTTTCCCAGAAAATTTATCATGGAGTACTAGTTTCATCGGATTTCTCTATAGAAGTACAGTAAACCTAGATGTAACGGACTAATTGGAGAGTCCGTTAAATCAGAATATCCGTTAAATCTGAATAATTAAATTTAATCGATTCGATCGAATTTAATCTGGGACAGAACATTCTTCCAAAAAACATGTAAGAATCCCATTTCCGTTCAGCATATAAAACCAGAACATGGAATTATCCGAAAAAAGAAAAACAAAAAGTTCTCCGTTAAATCGAGGGTTCATTAAATAGAGGTCCGTTAAATAGAGATTTTTCTGTAATAAGGAAGTAGGAGCAGTTTTAACAGATTTCCCCTTGCAATAGCATGTTGGAATTTCCATTGCATATTTGGTTTAATCGTATTCCTAGTGTGGACTTCTATCAGCCTTTCCAAAGTGTTTCGTAGGGAAAAGACTAAAGTTATCAGTCTAGTTTCTTTGGGATTGCTGTGAGGGCTTTTTCTTCTGTCCATTTAATAGGAATGTGAAAAGGTTATAGGCCGCCCTTGAAGATAACTTTGAACCAGGGTAAGGATAATTCAATCGTTTGTTGGGCATACGACGGTATATAGCCATAGGGTCCTGCCAACTTATAAGGCTTAAAGCTATTTATAGCACACAGAATTTTTCTAATGCTTATAATTTGGCTTACAATGTTACGGTCCAAGCAACACCCGGTCGTTGGAGAAAACCTCGAGTGGCGGGACTTGCAAATAATACTTTACGCAGCCTAGACGTCTCAGAGGACTCCTGTATTTTATTACAGTATAACCTTCAGATATTTGTAGCTGCTTCAGTTTCCTTGGCTACTCTAAAGCGCCTTCTGTGATCACATCTGAATTACTGTAATTTGATAGCAGAAAGATACTCAGATTATTTTTTACCAAAAATCCATGTTCGAATTTTACCTACCTTCTTCGCGTATAGCAGATTATATTAAGTTTAAGTATCCGGTCACTATTGACACAAGGTTCTTGGAAGAGAACAATATTTATCCCGTCAGATCTGAGTTTGTGCATGAGTGCAGTCGAAGCTGCCTTGGAGTGATGGTGGTTAATTTGCAGGAACCTTAACATTAGGTTTGCTTCTTTACTTCAACCACCATCAAGTAGCATCAGAGTAGCATCCTTCTCTGACTGTAATTCCTTCAGGGATCCACAAAGTAATGCCATTAAAATGTACATACCCATGTTTCTGTGAGTGTTTCTACGTCCTCAATCATTTCCATGATGTTCAGGTTGTCAGCTGGAGATTCAGTGTGACTGCGCTGAAACCAAAACCAATCAAACCATTAGTTCTCGCCAACGCAGCCAGCGACTCTCTACTTAAAATGATAATAGTTGGCCAATAATCAGCCTTTGGTTCTTCCAACCTGGCAATTCTTCAGTGAGCGGTCGGCAGTTTAGGATTGCTAATTTGTCTCTGAATTTCTCTCGGGTCGTTGCGTTCCATTAGGATCAAAACTCTCGCTTTTCCCTCATATTTTTATCCCTTGAGGATTTTCCCTCATAATTTTTAGGAAAGCGGCGGCGGTAAAAGCCTCTTCCGTCTTCTTTCAATTGCTGGACGACATAATACCCGCCTGTGTGTGTTCTGTCAATGACAACCATCGTTAAGTGCTCTTTAAGCACCTCATTGAAAGGCCTAGTTACAGTTTCCTGAATTCCAGTCATCTTTGCATTCTTCTATGATTCACTATCCAATCTCTGTCTTTTGCGAAGAGAGCTTTCATACGAACACTTCTGCTTCATTTTCATAATATTTTTAGCCCATGAGAGCCAACGGAATCTTATTGATGTTATTTTTGTAAGTTGATACGAGCAGACCATCCTTGATTGTGCTCACGTCCCTAGTGATTGCAATCGAGGTACCGGCCTTGTTCGTGAAGCACCCACCCAGTCTCGTTTTTTCAGTACGTCTTGAGTGGTAGGCCTGATAGCCAAAGTCCTATGTTTTTCTCATGCGTATGTTACATATGAATTGGGTAGCGGTCCTAAAGGGCAAAACCCCACCTGCATTGTTTTCCGGGTTTGTAGGAGCGCCGGACACTTATTTTCTATTTTTGTTTCATTCATGTTTTGCCCCACAACTGTGCAGAGAACCGCAGAATACCGTAAGGCCGTTAGAGACTGAGCTTTATTGTATACTGCGCCCCCGACCTTGTCAGTTGTTAGCACGGTACGATTAACACCTTAACCCGGCGCCGTTCAAATATTGATTACAAAGTGAGAGATTTTCAGAAATAAACTATCTAGAATTATCTAGAATCTTAGTTCAAGGGCAATTCATGAGCACTTGCAATTCAACAAATCCGGCTGTATGTATCAAGTGGTTGTGAATCACTTGCGAGGCGAGGTACAAGCTACTAACTCTAGATAATTCCGTATAGAATTTTTACGAAATTCACAAGAAATAAAAATTTCGTGCTGAAAATTTCATGGAGATCAATCACCAAGTGATTACTGAGTTTTTGCATTGTTTTTTTCAGCTTAGTTTAGGTCTGCCTAGGCTACCAAGCAATGGAAGGTGTACTTCAAAATACATTTAAATTATTTTTAAAATTTTGGGACTAAATATTATAAATGTCATGAAAAGGTATCATGACACTGTTTACTGTCGCGATAATGAAATTTTTTCTGGCTAGAGCTTACGATAGTAATAGTTAAGTGTTGCCATGACATTTTTTCGGGCTCGCGTTATTATAATAATAAAAACTGGAGTCGGGTTAATAAAACAACATCGCAAGATGTAACTTATTTTTAATCCAGGCACTACGCACATTCCCTATTCATGAAGTTGCAAAATCCGCACAAAAAACTTTTGAGCTTGTTCTCAAGAATTTAAACAAACAATGTGTTAGCCAGTAAAAGAATTTGCTCGACAAACCATGGGAAAAATCAAAATTTTTTCCACTATAACCTCATCAGAGCTACCCAAACCTATAATCAAAATCTACCTATGGTCAGGCACCATCGAATTGTCATAGTCAGATTACTATCTCTCTGACAAAATCTCAAATTTTGAACAATTTTATCGACAAAACCAGGATAAAATCCAAATTTCACCCCATAACCTGATCAAACCTACCCCAATCCTAGAACCAATATTTTATTAGGTCATGGTCCATCGAATTGGCAGTCAGATCGGCATTTTTTTGGCAAAACTTGAAATAAATTCATTCTATCAGTTAAACGTGACTATTGCCTGGTTATTGTATAGATGTTTGACCTTGTTAAAGTTAGCTGAAAGTTTCCATCCGAAAAATGGTAATGTAGATAGTGTATTTGTTATCCCAGCCGAAATATGGTAATGCAGATAGTGTATTTGCCCTCCAAGCCGAAACTGGGTAATGCAGATATTAATATTTTATGCCGGCCGAAATATTTAAAATGTCGATAATGAAGATTCTATCGATAAAGAAGATTAACTTCAATATTCAAACCGAAAAATGCCAGCAATACAGATTTAAAAGTTACAAATGAATCATCAATTTTCTAAAAGAAAATGTCAATAACAGGCATCTATAGAATAACCATGAGACGCAGTCACGTTTAGCTAATGAATGGTTTGTACATCAAGATTTTGACAGATGAACTGTTTGACTGTATCAGTTGGATGAACCATGACCCTAAATAGAATTTGAATATGTGTTTGAAGTAGCGACGGTAAATTTGTCCCATTCGAGATTTTGCCAGATGAACACCAAACTGACTAGGCTGGTTCAATATTCCATGACTATTGGTAGATTTTGATTAATGAATAAGAGTTGGTCTGAGGGGTTTATAAGGACGAAATTTTGATATTCCCCATTTTTCAACGATAAAATCGTTTGTCATTCGAGATTTTGGCATACTGACACCAATATGACTATGCCAAATGGATAGCCCATGATCATAGATAGATTCTGAGTATAGAGTTGTGGTGGATCTGATGAGGTTATAGGGGTGAAATTTTGATTTTCTCCATTTTTCAACGCTAAAATCGTTCGTCATTCGATTTTATCGACAAAAAATGGAGAAAATCAAAATGTCACCCCTATAACCCCATCAGACCTGGTCATGGACTATCGAATCGGCATATTCAGATTGGTGTCCATATCAAATATGCCAAAATCTCGAATGACGAACGTTTTTTCGATGAAAAAATGGGGAAAATCAAAATTTCACCCCTATAACCACTTTCGGCTGTATGAGGCAGATATGCCTTATCATCCCTTTAACCCCATCAAACCCACCCCTAACCTTGACTCAGAATCTACATATGGTTATGGGCTATCGAATCGGCGTACTCAGATTCCTGTCTATATGCCACAATCACGAATGACGAACGCTTTTTTCAATGAAAAATGGGGGAAATTAAAATTTCACATGTATAACCCCATCAGACTTACCCGTAACCTATAATCAAAATTTATCTCTGTTCATGGCGTATCGAATTGACATGGTCAATTTGGTTTCTATATGCCAAAACTTCGAATGACTAATTGTTTTATCGATGAAAAATGGGGAATATTAAAATTTCACCCTTATAAGCCCCTCAGACCCACCCTTAATCTTTAATCAAAATCTACCAATGGCCATCGGATATTGAACCAGCCTAGTCAGATTGATGTTCAGCTGGTAAAATCTCGAATGGGACAAATTTATCGACGAAACAACGGAAAATGGAACATTTCTCCAATATAACCGAATAAAACCTTTGTAGTAGGTATATTTAAATTCTATTTAGGGTTGTGGTTCATCCAATTGATACAGTCAAATAGTTCATCTGTCAAAACCTTGATATACAAATCATTCATCAGCTAAACGTGACTGCGTCTCATGGCTATTCTATAGATGCCCGTTATTGCCTGCTATTAGTAAATTGATGATTCATTTGTAACTTTTAAATCTGTCTTGCTGGAATAATGAAGTTAATCTTCTTTATCGATACAATCTACTTTATCGACATTTAAGATATTTTCGGTTGGGATAACAAAATTAATATCTTCATTACCATCTTTCGGTTAGGACGGCGAAGTCACTATCTGTCTTACCATCCTTCGGCTGGGATAGCAACGACGCTATCTGCACTACCATCTTTCGGTCGGAAACTTTTGGCTAACTTTAACAGTATAGATGTTTGCTATTTAAATCTGTATCACCGGCATTTATCGATTGCATGTTGAAGTTAATCTTTTTTAGACATAATCTGTATTTTCGATATCATTCAGTCGCTGTTTGACTAATCAAATCTACATTATCGATAATATATGTTGCTTGGCTGAATCTACATTACATCGACACTAATACAACTTTTTTGGTTTGTCTTTGTTTTTATCTGTGGGCGTTAACCATTTTGTGTACATATTCTGTTAAACTAAACTATAACTTAATTTTGAAATGTCATTTTTTATTTTCAGCTAGGACACCAAAACGCGTAACTGCATTATCGAACTTTTTAAATGACCCTTTAAATTTTCACTAGTTTATAACTAATCACTAGTTTATAAAAACAGAACTAAATAATGTCTTAATTTCATCAGTATTCTGTATTTTAAGAAACAAAGTAAGTCGGTAACCTAAATGTTGATATTCACGTAACAAAGCTAGTTCAGGGTCCATACTTCACCCTCATCAAAACTTTCTGTAATAATCACGATAAAATTAAAAAATTATACCTTGGTGTATTATCTAATTACTCTGTCTCTATCTCTTTCTACAGATATATCAATATATTATACTCGTATTATACATGTGTCGCCTAAATGTTTTCTAATCTCTTCTAAATTTATAAAAAAATACAATGAAAGACTCTTTACAAAATCAACAACTGTACATAATTTAAAGTCAAAGTACATTCATAAATTTCATTAAACAAAATCCTTTTTGTTATCTAGCGCCTATCTAGAACCACATTACAATTTTTATTTTCTATTTATGATTTTCTAAATACTCAAATAATTTCTTCGTATCGGCATGATTTTATCTCCTTTGTATTTTCTCAGCTAAAATTTCCTTATCAAAAAAATTTCTACTAATAATTTATGTAAATTAGAAAAGCTTTGGGCAACTGCATGAATATTAAGGCATTCAAAATTCGAACAATTTCTCATTCTTCTGCTTACTAGACTGAAAACACCCTTTAAATTCATTGTGAAATAAGCTATGTATACCTTTTTGTTGTTGTTGTTGCTGTTGTTGTAATACATTCAGACTGCCAACAGAATGACAAATTCGGAATATCGGATCTAAATGATTTATACTCGTAAATTTTGATGGGAAAAGGCAAATTCGGAACCCATAAAGAAAATTAAATGTCGGCTAATTACCATAAATTCCATGCTTGATTATAAATAAGACTTTATTAGGCATGATGATTGTTTCTATCTTATCTTGGCTTAATATAAAAATTATTTTTGCTGTTTAGATAATCATATGGTACGTTTTTATATGTGGGCATTGCTTGAGTGGGACGAGTCGGTTTAAATTATTTTTAGTCTAATAAATAATTATGGAAATTAGAAATTTAACTTTTCAAAAATATTTAGAGAAATCAGTGCATGAATTTTGAGTGCAAATTAAAAAGATTTAGTATCTATTACGTTTTAATTACGTAAACCGAAGGCAAATAAATTATGCAAACCTATAAATATCAAGCAATGGTCTAGACTTGACTCCAGTAAAATATTCGGTGCCAGTTGTTGGTGCTACAATTAATTATGGTTCGAAAAGTGGAGCAATCTAAATGTCCAACATGCATTGGAAAAATTATGCAGTGTTAGCACTAAGGGGTTTGAGTGCTAACACTGCATAATTTTCGGTTAAACCTCCACCATTTAATCGAGATGACCTCGAGATCTGGTCCAACTAGAAGCTCAGTTCAGTATTGCTAATATCTCGGTAGAATCGACTATGTAGAGTCATTTATTGTCCGCCCTCGATCCTGATACCGTGAAGCAAGTTCGCGATAAAATTATTAACCCGGCTAAGACAAATAAATATGTTGATTTGAAAAAAAGCAATTATTGACCGTAGATCTGAATCAGCAAGAAGTAAATTA
Source organism: Nephrotoma appendiculata (assembly GCA_947310385.1). Lineage (NCBI taxonomy): Eukaryota > Metazoa > Arthropoda > Insecta > Diptera > Tipulidae > Nephrotoma > Nephrotoma appendiculata. Next base: position 146,571,982 of record OX371223.1, read on the forward strand.
GATCAATTGCTCAGCGGGTTGCAATTAGGAAATAAAAAACCAACACAGCTACTTCGAGAAATGAGAAATTTGGCTAGTGATCAAATTAAGGATAATTTCCTCCAAGAAATATGGTTGAAATGATTACCACACGGCACCCACAAAATTTTGGTTAGTTATCTTCCAACTATTGTCTTAGAATGTTAAGAAAAAAAATTTTAGGATTAGGGGAAATAAAATCATTTTATGGTTATGGTGTTTACCGCAAGGCGTTATTTTTTCTATTTTTCTCGAAAAATTTATCTTGTTGAATAATTTAACATTTGTTATTTGATAGCAAAATACCGAATTTAATTTGTTCTATTTCATAAAATAAAAAATAAAAAAAATAAATATTAAGAAAATGAACCAACACAGAAAAATTAAAACGACCTTGTTAAAGTTAGCCGAAATTTGCCAGCCGAAAGATAATGCAGATAGTGTCTTGACTGATTCAACAGAAAGTTAAACTCTCTTTATACTCTCTCCTATCGATTTTTAAATTCCTATAAACTGAAATAATTTCTCCTTCACCCGAAGGATATAACCCGGTCCTAAATTCATCATAAATTCTAATTTATGACTGATTTTTGCTGTATTCAAGACACTATCTGCATTATCTTTCGGCTGGAAACTTTCGACTAACTTTAACAGTATATTAAAACGCATTAAAAAATTAAAGCCAAAAGTTGTTGCTTTCACATTTCTTAGCTAAGCTAAGCGGATTAGCGAAAACAACACTACTAATGATTCTCCGATAATAAAATGTCCGGGAGTTAGGATGAAAGTGTTTTTGGATATCTGAAGACGTGGAACACAGTGGTCTAGAATTAAGACATGCTTCTATTTGGCTTTACACTGTTGACATTTCTTCGTATCTCAATACGGTTTCACCTAAAACTCTTTTTAGGTGGACTTGCCGGGGCGTTAAAATGTCAATTTATGCCTTCATTTGATAAGATCGTAATTATTTCTGAGATGTACGTTTTGCTGAAGTCCATTATATCAGTTTTCAATTGTTTTTCTGCGCCTTTAAATGTTGTACCGCGTTCGCTGTAGATGTGGCTGCACAGTCCTCGGCGGCAAATAAATTGTTTCAAGGCAGCTATATGAAAGCATTTGTTGTTAAATCACTAACAGCTTCTAGATCTACTGCCTTTGTTGTTGTACAGTTAAACACCGCGATGTAAGCCTTATAAATTTTTTTACTGCGGCCAACTGAAAATTTTAGTTTGATTGAACCGGCATAATCAATTCCCGTGTGTGTAAAGGGACGAGATGGTCTAACACGCGATTCTGGAAGTTGCCCCATCAACTTAGTTGCCTCCTTTTAACAATGAATACACTTGTTGATATTTTTTTTAATTATTTGTTTGGCATTTATAATCCAATATTGGCTCCTAATTCGGCGTAAAACTAATTGACATCCATGTTTAGTATCGATCGTTGCTATCGAGTTTCTGATTATTCCGCCTACTCGTAGGATACCTACTTTGCAGACAAATGAATGTAATTGCCACAAAGAACTTTTGTTGCTTAAGTTGAAGCCCCTTTCGAACATTTTTATTCATCGTGAAATTCAGCCTTCAGAATTTTGTGGATTATTAAGTTTTGACTGCTCTTTAGTTCATCAGTCGACAGAGAGCCGGATGTTCTTGGACTGATTACTTACGAATAAATTGCATTTGTTTGAAGGCCCTTGGATCCATGCAAGTGTAAAAGTTGAATCCGTACAAACGTATATTGATGTTGGTGACTCTAATGACTGTCTTACGCTATTCATTAATATTGACTACAAAATTGCTCTACATAGCTCTAGTCGTGTTTATTTTTTTTAATGGAGCTACTCTTGTTTTTAATGCTAGTAACGTGACTTTAACATCTTCGGATCTTAAATTCCCCATGTAGGATCCACCTAGGGATTTTAATTTTGCTTACAAGTTGTGACTGTTTGCTTCCCATAGCTGTTGCATCAATGTTTTAGCGGTTATAGTTATGAGAGCTATCCAGTTTAGTGGATCAAATATACTTGCTGATAGGATATTTCCTGGTTGGCACTTTAAAATTAAATTCGTCTCTTTCAGGATCCCAATATGTGTATACCTAATGTTTTTACATTTTAATCTTCTGTGATTTCAAATTTCGTAAACTCTCGATTTTCTTTCGGAATTGTTTCTAGTACCTCCCTTGAATTGCTGCATCATTTTCGAAGGTTGAAACCTCCACATTACAACAATTTAATTAGCTTGTTTTGCAATGTTTCGTCTAACGAATGCGCCCCAGTCAAGACATCATCGACATGAAAATCTTCTTTTAATATTTCTGTTGCTTTGGGATATACAGTTTCTTCGTCTCATCAGACTCTGATGTTCTTCGTGGACCTTTATTTGTCGATTCATTTTCTCGATATCGGCAGTGAAGCCATATTTATATCTTCGCCATTTTAGCATGATTGAAAAAAGACCTTGCTGTATGGTTGGTCCAATTAGTTGTGCAGCAATAAGGGTGCTACTTGAAGATTTTTTCATTGAAGCATCAAAAACCACTCGAAGTTTAGTTGTTGTGCTTGTCTCTTTTATGACTGCATGATGTGGTAAATAATTGTTTCTCCTTGCTAATGATTCAGCTGGAATCATATGTCCTAAGCTCAAGTGGTCGTCCATAAAATTTTGGTAATCTCTTTTTAGCCCAGGATTTTTTTGGAGCTTTTTCTCTATTTAGAGTAATCTTGCAATTACTTCGTTTTAGAGTCACCTAGCTCTACGTTTTCCTTTAATGGAAGTTCACTTCATAAGAGCTATTGGATAAACGTTTATAGCCTTCTTTGTAAATTGTAGATCATCATTTAGGGTTGAAATCAAAGTTTGTATCTGATATTCATGGAAGACTGCGTTTATAGCGCGAAACATATTGCAACCCACCCTCGTACGTCGAGCTTTAGGCCCCGTTTCACCCTTTATTATTTCTGGCATTAAAATATCAGAAATATAATCCATTCCTAACAAAATATTTACGACTCCTGGAACATTAAACTTTGGATCGGCCCAAACTAACTCGTCTATGTGTCTCCAAGTTTCTGTGTTTATATACTCATTTGTCGTCCTTCTTGTCAATTTCGGTAAGACATACGCGTTGAGATGAAGTTCAAAATCAAATGCGAATCGGAGTTTTATAGTTATACTTGTTTTCTTAGTTGATGTCATTCTTTTGTCACCGATTCCGGATATGTCCACGTTCACCCTTTGTTTGTTGATCCTTAGCCTCTGAGTTGTCGATTCACTATGTTGCCTCAGAACCGCTATCAATGAAAACTTTAGCGAATTCTTCCTGTCCATTATTTAACTTTAGCTTCACTAGCGCAGTTGCTAGAAGTCCGAAAGCCGTGTGCGATTGATGTTCCACTGCCGTTATGGCGGTATGTTGATGTAGTAAGGAACGATGGGCTCCCCGACAGGTATTACATTGTGTTTTTGAATCACAACGTTTGTGGATGAAATGAACTAAACACCTTTTGCACAATTCTGCTTTTACTGCAAACTCATGTCTCCATTTTGAATTAAGATTTTTAAAATTGATGCAATTTGTTATTAAATGATTTCAATACTTCAATGCTTATAATATCTACACAATACTCTTGAATTGTACTATGGTGAGTATAACACGTATTTCTGGAGAAGCATTTCACTTTATTAATGTTGTAAGCAGCTCCTTCTGTTCTTGAATTTACCCTCTTTAGCCAATGATGCCAACTTTTTGGATCTTTCAATTTTTCAACAATTCCAATAGTAATGGATCCCATGATGTGACATCGATGTCTAGATTGGCGATGCATTGTAGAGTTTCTCTAGCGGTATCGACTAGTTTCCTTATTTGGGCTGCTGACTCTGTTTGGCAACCTGGGCAAATCGAAAGTACAAGCCACCTCCAATCTACTTACGCGAAATCGATACGCACAAGGTGGTGCAAGAACTCAAATCAAGCGTGCTAACAAACACAAAAACATTTCACGTAACACATTTACTTCGAGGCAATATACACGAAGTAAAAATTCAAACACATGAGGTTAACGACAATAGAGAGGTCATTAACTTTTTACGATGCTCACAACAGAAATTATTATACATACCGATTGAAGTCTTCAAAGGGTCTCTCAGTCGTTATTAAAGGCATCGATGTCCAAGTTGAAACAACCGAAATCCAGGCTGCGCTTGTTGAAGATGGATTTAATATACAGAATGTATATAGAATCATGAACCGCTTGAAGCAACCACAACCAATGGTTCATCCAATATATAAACTGAAATACCTCATACACAGACGCATAACTGTTGAAGAACCAAAGAAAAGGTCCAGGCCAAAACAGTGCTTAAACTGTCAAGAATATGGTCACTCAAGGACATTTTGCAAGTTAATATCAGTGTGCGTCGTATGCGGCGAACTATACAAAACCAAAAGTTGCCCAAAACCAAAGAACTCTTCAACTGAAAGGAAATGCAGCAATTGCGGTGGAAACTACACTGCAAACTACTGAGGATGCCCGGTCTACATAAATATTAGTCAATTGTACCGTCCCAGGAGGCAGTATAAATCTACAGCAGATGCGCAAAATAATATACCTCCGCATACGCCAAATGACTCTCGTTCGCACAGAACACCAACCAGCAAACCAACATACGGAAGCGTTCTTCAAGGTGAATTCTCAAATATTGAACCTACCCTGAATAACTGCATGCAAATGATGATGCAATTAATGACAACAATGCAAAATATGTTACAAGCAATGCTACAAAATCAAACCACTATGATCCAGAAACTAGAATGTCACCGATAAATTATCTGAAGATATGCCACTGGAACGCAAACGGTATAAGCCAACACAAACTTGAATTACAACATTTCCTAGCTAAACACGAATTTGATCTTATGTTAGTTTCTGGAACCCACTTAACCGATAAACACAATTTCGGAATAAATGGTTACGAAGTTTATGATACAAAATATCCATTGGACAGAAGTCGAGGAGGAACTGATATAATTATAAAAAAGCGGATTTGCCATTATGTTCTAAATGAATATGGCACTGAGGAAATTCAAGCAACCTCTGTGTGTGTTGACCTCGACAAAGAAAGCTTAGTCATCGCTTCAATATATTGCCCTCCAAATAATAACGTTTCGGCAGATATCTAAAAACGATTTTTTGCAACCCTGGGTCGCCGGCAACTTTAATGCCAAACATACCTACTTTGGTTCAAGATTGACTACTCCAAGGGGACGTCAATTAATGAATGTTATTCAAGAAAACCACTACGATGTTGCGTCGTGTGGCCATCCAACTTATTGGCCTACTGATCGTCGAAAAATCCCTGACGTCCTAGATTTTGCAGTCACAAGTAAAATAAACCCAGAAATAATTCAAGCTAAGCAACTTTTAGAATTATCTTCTGACCACTCTCCGGTCTTACTACATTACTGGGCCGACCAAAAGCCATGTTCTACAAATAATTATCTAACGAACACCTTCACTAACTTGTTGAAATTCAAGGTGTACATCAGGTCACATATCGACCTAACGTCTAAACTGCAGACGATGAACGATATAAACATGTTATGGAAAGCTTTAATGATGTACTAGTCAACGCAGCTATTTCGGCCTCGCCTAAACCAAAGAGCAAACATACAAGACACACCATAACATCCGTTGAAATAGAAAAAATGTTAACAGAGAAACGTCGCTTAAGACGTATTTGGCAAATAAACCGATAACCAGATGCTAAACCTAACTTTAATCAGGCAAAAAGAAAACTACAAAGTCTACTACAAAAAACAAGATGGATTATATGCAAAATTATATTAAAGAATTATCTCCCCATTCGGACACAAACTATTCATTATGGAAGGCCACTAAATAACTCAAACGGCCTCAGCAACCAAATACGCCTATTCGTCTTTCAAACGGTGAATGGGTTAGAAGTGTTGCCGAAAAAGCTAAAGCCTTTGCTGATCATTTTGAAAGTGTGGTTCAAACAGAAAATATAGCAATCAGAACTGTGAGGAAATTTAAGATAAAGAAACCACTGGTAAAGTTTATTATTGCACATCAAATTCAATTAAAGAAAGCCCCTGGGTATGATCGAATTACAGGTGAAATTCTTAAACAACTGCCTGAGTGTGCTTTTGGACGACTGGCTCTAATATTCAATTCAATTTACGAATCAGGATATATACCTGAGTGCTGGAAATCATCAACTATAAAAATGATCCCGAAGTCTGGCAAGTATCCTACCAAAGTCTCGTCATATAGACCAATAAGCCTACTACGAATCGTCTCGAAAGTATTCGAAAAAACTATTATCGAAAATATTAAACCGGTTTCAGAGCCGAGCATGGAACCATTGAGCAAGTGCACCGAGTAGCTACAGAAATAAGGTCAGCATACGAAGATAAAAAATACTGCTCCGCCGTATTCTTGGATGTTGCCCAAGCATTCGATAAAGTTTGGCACGAGGGTCTGCTTCATAAAATAAATTTTAAATATCCAGAAATGTACCAACTTATGAAGTACTTTTTACGCTATTTGCCGTAGGCACTTGGCGAAACACACTAACACTTAATAAACACATTTATATAAACTTGTTTTTTGTTTCGCAAAATTATTTTGAATATTTTCAAAAGGTTTAAAAAATCACTCGATCGTATTCGACTTGTTAGGTCATCATCAGGAGTATCTACTGATTTGTATAAATAAAAATTTTTGTTATATAGTAGAAAAAAGCAAAAAATAAATAAAAGAAGGAGGGACAAAAAATAAGCAATAAAAATTAATCTATGGATCGCACGTAGGCGATTAGTCATCGGCAGAGTAACAAAATTCAAGGTACAGTAAAACCTAGTTATAAAATCCTCGGATATAACGAAAACCGCTTTATAACGCTCAATTCTATCGGTCCCAATTTTTTTCCTATATAGCATAATAAAAATTACCCTCAATATAACGAGCCTCGTTATAACCATATAATGAACAACATTTCGTTTCAAATTAATAAAACACTTGTATTTTGGATTGGTTATAACGAACGAACTATTTTGGTATTTATTTTGTTTCGTCTCCTTTACTCAAGTGTATTCAATTTTTGTTTTGTAATTTAATAAGAGTTTTTATATTACAATAAATACAAAATAAAAATCCTGCAAATATTTATAACTTAAAAACAATACAAATGTTATGTTCTAATATTATAAATTGATACCGGATAAAATCATGGCTTTTAAAAACGGGTGACGCGGTCTCTTTATCGTAAACAATTTATCGTGTTTCAATTTAACGTGAACATTTAACCGTAGAACAAATTATCGTAGACACAATTTATCGTGGACACAATTTATCGTGGGACAATTTATCGTAGAACAGATTATCGTGGATAATTTATTGTAGAACAGTTTTATGCGTAGTATATCAAAATTAGTGGGATTATTGAATGATTTTTGGAACAAGTTCTGGAATATGGCCATGTGGGACGGAACTCTGTAGTTTCTTAACCGATTATGATGGGACTGGGTATGTTGGATGGAAATGAGATTATTGAATGATTTTTGGAAGAAGTTCTGGAATATGGCCATGTGGGACGGAACTCTGTAGTTTCTTAACCGATTATGATGGGATTGGGTATGTTGGATGGAAATGGGATTATTGAATGATTTTTGGAAGAAGTTCTGGAATATGGCCATGTGGGACGGAACTCTGTAGTTTCTTAACCGATTATGATGGGATTGGGTATGTTGGATGGTAATGAGATTATTGAATGATTTTTGGAAGAAGTTCTGGAATATGGCCATGTGGGACGGAACTCGGTAGTTTCTTAACCGATTATGATGGGATTGGGTATGTTGGATGGAAATGGGATTATTGAATGATTTTTAGATAAGGTTCTGGAATATGGCCATGTAGGATGGAACTCGGTAATTTCTTAACCGACAATAAAAATTAAAAACGCAGCAAAATGAATACTGGTTTAAAACGTCATGTCAAAAAAATGTGAATTCGTATATTTCTTGCCGTTAAATGTTTGTTTTATGGATGAATTTAGTTCTAATTTTTATAGTACAGCGACATCAGTGAATAATAGTTGCAGTATCAGTAGAAATTTCCCATTCGGTGCCGGATAGTGCTCGAGTAATAAAACACTGCTATTTTCAATCATAATTGTTCGAGTATTGAAACAACGGCGACTAATCTCAAGCAACATATGTCTAAATATTGGTAAAATCTGATACTGGTTCTTAACTGGTTCCTTTCCTACTGGAAAAATTAAAACGTTGGGTGACTACTTTTTAATTTTTAGCAACAATGTCATGCAGTGCACTTCGCATATGATGGAGCAGCCATCTTGATATTGATATCGAGTTGATAGTTGTATGTCTGTCAAAAAGTGTTGAAAAATTAATTAGCCATATTTCGAGAACGAACGAAATCGTCTTATATTTATTATTATCAATGACGATTTCCTTCGTCCTCGAAATATAGCGAAATTATTTTTCAACACTTTTTATCGTATCATAATACATCGATATCGATATCTAATCTTCACGTTTTCCATGTGAAGTGCTTGTTAATTGTCTCATTTTTACCTGCGCAATCGGTTAGACAATTTCAACGCGGTCATGTAGTCTTGGTGAAGTTATTTTGTAATTTTGAGATAGATTTCACTGACGTGCTCAATTTTTATCCCAAAACGCTTTGGTTGATTCTTCATCCATCCAGTTATTTTTTGTTTGTGGTTTTAAAAATTTTAAATGTTGTAATAATTTTTCACTGATCCTCGACGAACTGAAGAAATACCTGTATTAATATATTATCGAAATGTTTGAAGTTAAAAAGCGCAGTGGTTAAAGCTTTGGTGTTTGAATCGGGAGGAACCGGGTTCGAATCCCGATAGAGGCAGGATGCAAAGGGAATTTTCTTCAACAAATTGCGATCTGTGATGAAATGGAACACATCTATAACCCCTTGTCGAAGTGCAAAACTCATGGTTTGACCCATCTTCCATGCCAGTATAGCATCGATATAGCTGGCATCGAGCTATGCAATGTGCAGATGGTAATAAAATCGGACCTATAGGCGTACGTTCACAAATTGGACGGCAACGGCGTAAAACTAAGGAAGGAAAAAGCAGACCGCGAAAGAGTTCAGACCGCCTCGGCCCCAGACCAGATTGCGGGGATAATAAAAATAAAAAAAATAATAATTATAAATAAACAATAGTACTTTCACGTCGTCTTGTAGTATTTTGCTCAAAACGATAATTATCATGATGTTGTTTGTAAAAAGCATGACTAGTTTTATCAAGTTTATCTAAACTTTGGGTATATATATTGGCAAACGAAATATCAAAATTACGTCCATTAAACCCGAATATGGAAATACGGTGTTTAATAGGCGTAACGATAATCACAATGTTCAAAGAGTTGGTGGATGCTTTCCATGCGATTGAAGTTAAGTAGAGAGAGTAGTAGTAGGTTCCATTTCGTTTATTTCAGTTTAAAATATTCATCTTCATTTTTCACTTATTCTTCAGTATATAGTATTCTATTCAATAAACTAATAAACTTTTTATTCGTTATTAAGTTGTTTTTGTAAAATTTGTTTTTTGTAAAATTATAAATTTCTATAAAATATGGGCGCACAGATTTAGATTTTTACCTCTTTGTGGTGCTGGCTGGGTAACTCTAAACTAATACGGCAGTCGAGAGAAAGCGATGCAGGAAGAATTTTGCTTATGGCTTTTGACACTACATGTCAGGACGAGTTATGGGCGCCACAAATCCACACATAAGCGTATGTTCTCCAGGCTAGGGATGACGGAAGTGAGCGTTTAACTTATGGCAAGGAGCTTACTATGTACATGTATATCACTAGTCTGTAATGCACACACGTGTCAACCCAATAAGTCGATTGAGCGGTCTGCCAACTATCTGCTCCCAGAAAAAAGCCTTTTAAGACTTAAGATCTCCAGAAATATTCTTCCTCTTTTCGGGAACTTGTTATAAAAATCATTCAATAATCCCATTTCCACGGAATGGCCAAGTTCCATTCCAGGTAACCACATTCCAGAACTTCTTCCAAAAATCATTCAATAATCCCATTTCCATCTAACATACCCAATCCCATCATAATCGGTTAAGAAACTACCGAGTTCCGTCCCACATGGCCATATTCCAGAACTTCTTCCAAAAAGCATTAAAGAATCCCACTAATTTTGATATACCACGCATAAAACTGTTCTACAATAAATTATCCACGATAATCTGTTCTACGATAAATTGTCCCACGATAAACTCTTCTACGATAAATTGTCCACGATAAATTGTTCTACGGTAAATTGTCCACGATAAACTGGTCTACGATAAATTGTCCACGATAAACTGTTCTACGATAAATTGTTCCACGATAAATTGATTCCACGATAAATTGTTTCCACGATAAATTGTTCTACGATAAATTGTTCAACGATAAATTGCTCACGATAAATTGTTCACGATAAACTGACAGTAAATCTTTAAAAACGATCCTCGTTTTAGAGGTAAGCGGAGCAAAGATCGAATTAGTGTGCTCTTAGGGCAAATATTACTGGAAAGGAGAAGCTACCGGTACTAGTTATTGGTATAAATATAAAAACCCAAGATGTATCAAAAATATTTGCACTCTACCGGTTTTATATAAATCAAATTTGAAAGCTTGGATGACTTTCCAGGAGTGGGAATTTTATCTTCGTCATATTGATAAGCCATTCTTTGCCCAAACACGCAAAATTTTGTTGATAGTGGATAATTGTCCGTCGCATTTAGAAGTTGAAAGTTTAAAATTTACAACACTTAAGTGCTTATCTCCAAATTCTACTAGTTTAATACAACCAATGGACCAGGGTATTATACAAAACTTTAAAGTTGTTAACAGAAAAATTTTGACCAAAAAAGTTATACAGAGTCTCGATGAGAACATTATCCTGCCTCATTTTAATGTATTCGATGGCTGTGTGATGATAAACTTTGCATGGGATTTAGTACAGTCAAACACTATTTCTAACTGCTCCAAAAAGCTTTGGACTAGCGATGACGAGACGCCTATGAGATCAAATAATTTTAGTCGAAATACAGTGGCACGTTCTTTCCAAGTAAAACTATTGATTTTTTTGATCGCAATCAATTTTGAAAAATCTCAACATTTCATTTGATTTTTTTTTTTTTGACGTTTACAAACACATAAATACTATGTGTTGCATTAATATTTGTGCTCATGAAAAAATTATTTTATTTATGTTTCCTAGATTATAAAACTCATGTAAATTTTTTTTTTTTTTTAAATTTTTTATCACAATGTAATTAATTATTAAATTACGTTTCATTTGGCATATAATTTCTAAAAAATTATCAGGATTTACGTATAAAAAAACGAATTTACTCTGTTGCAAAAGTAATTGTGTTACAAATTACTGTTGCAAAAGTATCTGTGTTAGCAAAATTCTAAAAAAAAATCAACAAATGGTGCATTGAAATAATTGTTTCAGCATTTGTTTTTCAAAAATACACGTTTTCAAATAGTTTTGCAAGTTTCATTGAATTGTGAGCATTAAAAATCGTGACAATATGCCAAAAACCCCCGAACTGAGTATTGAAACCCGATCTGCAATTGCGGCAGAATATAATTTGGGAATCTCAGCCGAAGAACTGGCGAAAAAGTACAAGTGCCATAAAAATACCATTTGATATCAAGTTCGGAAGCAAAATATTTGCGGAACGGTGCAAAATATCGGAGTACGCCAACGACCAAGAATAACTAATGCCAGAGAAAATGCTTACATCACTCGATGTATGCTTACAAATGCACATTTAAGTCAACGAGGTCTCGCTAAAACTTTAAAGGATAACAAAGAACTCCTAATACACCATTCCACAATTTCTCGTCGTTTAAAAGAAACTGGGGTACAGGCCTATACATGCACCAAAAAGTTTTATATTTCTAAACAAAATAAAATAAAACGGCTGTTGTTCGCAAAGCAGCATATGAACAAGCCCCCCGAATTGAGGAGAAACGTTTTGTTTACTGACGAATCTTCGGGATCGTTAGACGGATCTTGGGGTCGCAAATTTTATTATTCGGAGCCAGAAAAGGTAAACAAACGTCGTGTTTATGCTACACAACGTCAAGGCGGTGGAGGAAGTCTTATGGTTTGGGGTTGTATAACCAACCTCGGAGTAGGACCACTAGCAATGGTGTCTGGGAAAATGAACCAAATGACCTATTTGGAACTGCTGAATGATGTAGCATTGGTAGCTGGTTCAAAAATAATTGGGCTTGACTTTATTCTTCAGCACGACAATGCCCCTGCCCATAAAGCATTTATTGTGACCAAGTTTTTAAATGATTTAGACCAACAACGCATCAATTGGCCACCGCAAAGCCCGGATTTAAATATTATAGAAAATGTTTGGGCTTATGTAAAACGAAATATACCATATAGAGTTGGACGAAGCAAGCAGGAGTGATGGGATGAGATTGTTGAGGTGTGGAGTAAAATACCTCTAGAATTTATTTCCAAATTATTTGACAGAATACCCAGAAGACTAAATGAGGTCATATTAAATAACGGTGGGCAGACTAAATATTAAATTTAAATAAAATCAACAACATAATATAAATTAGTAACGTTTTTTATTAAAACTGTCCCAACACAAATACTTTTGCAACAATAATTTGTAACACAATTACTTTTGCAACAGAGTAAATTCGTTTTTTATACGTAAATCCTGATAATTTTTTTAGAAATTGTATGCCAAATGAAACGTAATTTAATAATTAATTACATTGTGATAAAAAATTTAAAAAAAAAAAACTACATGAGTTTTATAATCTAGGAAACATAACTAAAATAATTTTTTCATGAGCACAAATATTAATGCAACACATAGTATGTTTACGTCAAAAATATAAACATAAACACTTCAAAAAATATAAACATAAAGATTATAACTTTTTGCCTAGTTGTCCGTGAGGATTTGACATACGAAATAATTTTCTTTTTCGCATTAAATAATTGTTTCGTTTTCACTGTTAAAATACTTGTGTTGACAAAAAATTGTTTTGATAATTTGTTGACAATAATCTGTCAATATAAAACTTTTGAAAATCTAATGTCAATTTTTCACAGATTCATTACAAAAAAACAATCGCGTATCGTGTTCTTTGCCACACAAAAAATCATCTTATTTTTGATTTTTGGAAAGAACTTGCCATTAAGCTGCAATCCGGATTATCAAATTGAACATCAATATGTTAATAATATTGAAAGAAAACTGTGCTGACATGTTCTACCACCACATTTTCGATACTTTATCGAAGATTATATCTCACTTCTTTAGAATAACATGTAACACTATTCACATTTTATATCATTTACCAGGTTGCTAGATTGAAAAATTGAGATATTCTACTCCATTCCTATCACGAAATAATTTGTTTTCGATACTTGAACGAAATTAGAGAAACAATTAGTTCGCGTTTGTACTAGAAGGCTGTGATAGCAATAGGAAAGAAATAATCTATAAATGAAACAGGTGTCCATTTTAGTTTAGGAAAGCGGGACGTAATCTTCGATAAAGTATCGAAAATGTGATGGTAGAACATGTCAGCACTGGATCAAGGGGTATATCCTCTATCCGGTCACAAATTAAATATTTGCGATCAGAAATATGGTTACTAGATTTATTTTGCCATGCCAATTGTCACACCTTTTTTAAATTTAAATTTGTTTTGCGATTGTAAAGTAGAAATACATGAAAAGACTGCTACGCATTTTCCGAGGTCGCAGTCTCTTTTCCCGCCAAGGACAATTTTCCCGCGGTGGACTATCCGGTGGATAAATACCCGTTAGAGTTTTACGCTTTAGCTTTTTATTCAATAACTTTAATATAGTCCTAGTTGCATATCCATTATTCGTTGATATTTGTAAAATTATATTAAGCTCAGTGTTATAATTTGAATTTGACAGAGGGATGTTTATAAGTCTATCTATGAGTGAGTGGAAAGCTGACATTTTAATATTATGGGGATGGTTTGAAGAACTAGGGATAACAGCGTCTGTATACGTGGGTTTCCGATAAATTTTGAAGTCTAAAGTAGAATTAATCCTGGTTATTGTTATATCTAGAAAATTAATATATTTATTTTCTTTTTTTTCTAACGTAAAATCAATGGTGGGATATTGAGAATTTAACCAAGTAAGGAAAGAGTCTAACAGTCTATCAGTTCCATTCCATAGACATAATATGTCATCAACATATCTATACCAAAAGTAAGGATTGTTATTTGATATGATCATTTGTTCGAAGAAATTCATGAAAATTTCAGCAAACAAAGATGACAGAGGGGAGCCTATGGGTAGACCATCAGCGAATTTGAAATATGTATTATCAAAACAGAAATAATTTTGTTTAATACAAGTCTCATAAACTAACTTCAGTTCAGGACATAAGCTCTCATCTACAACATCCCTATCTAAGTAATTACAAACTATTTAGGACAAAGTATTAATTGGAATAGAAGTGAAAAGACTGGCAACGTCAAATGAAACTAGTTTTGAATGTAACGGAATGTCGACGTCTTGAATTTTGTTAATCAATTCTACCGAGTTCTTAACCGAGTAAGCCGAAAAGAAATTAGTATGACAATTGAAAAAATTTATGAAACCCTTACATAGCTTGGAGGCAGGAGCATTGCAATACGCCACTATTGGTCTAATCGGAATGCCATCCTCATGGATTTTTGGTAAACCATAAAGGATCGGGGCAGATGGATTCATGGTAGAGTACTTCCAACCAGTTCCATCAAATAACTTCTGGCATTGGTTGATACACTTACTAACCGAAGTCTTAAAAGACTTAGTTGGATCTCTGCCAAGCTCTATTGCTTTGCTTTCTGTGATAAAATCAGAAATTTTATTGCAGTAATCGACTTTTGTGAGCACGGTAATTGTATTGCCTTTATCCGCTTTACACGCTATTAGGTCATGGTCACGTAGTTTTTTCTTCAGCAGAAGAAGAATAGTTTGTCGGAGAGGAAGAGTTATCAATACCTTTCTTTATTTGTAGCGTACACACTGATTTTAGTTGGGTTATTTGGCCAGATAAAGCTGTTTCGGCATCTACAGTAAGATTCTCGAAAGAACGAAGGCCGATTTTGTTTGGCGTAGGGGCAAAATTCACTCCATTGCCAAGCATTTGCGCCTCTGTATCACGGAAAACTACTGAGGACAAGTTCTTAAAACGTGGATGAAATTGGAAACCAGACGAACCACTATTACCTCTACGGTTAAATGGATAAGCCTTATTTCGCAACACATCCAGCTTAGCTTTTTGTTTCACATATTGAATATGTGAAATTTCCGAATATCAACATTGTCCAACAAACACAGTCAATAATTCTGAGAATGATTACAGGAGCATCCTGATTCGTAAAAAAACAAAAATATACATAAGGACCTTAGCATACCAACTGTCAAAGACGAATTAAAAAAGATGCGGATGAGCTTTGCAGGAAAACTGGTATCTCATCCGAATTTTCTGGCGCGAAACCTAAAAGATATACCCACGTTTTCGCGATTAAAGAAGAAACGATGGCTGTAATAGCATAAATTATAAAAAAAATTTAAGTTTACTTATTGAAAAAAGTAGATTCTGCTTCCGCAGATTTACATAATTACCTTAGTTTTTAAGATTTGAAAACTTATTGTTATTTTCATGTTTGAAAGATTCAATAAATAAAGAAAATTGTTAAAAAAAAAAGTATGATTTTATATTTAGGTCAGCGTCCCAAGTTGGTTATTGGTCATTTTGTTTGAACTCGTTGTAAAGTTCGTTCAATTTTTCTTTACGTTTCACGAAATATTCTAGTTTCGCTTTACGATCTAGACCATCTTTTTTAATCATTTCTTTTGACTTTTGGACGGTACGCGACAACTCGGCAAAACCAACTCGGCGACGGTCAACTCGGCGACGAGAAAAATTTTTACTAATTGCGAAAATACTGATTTTTGTCGCCATAAAACTTTTATCGAATAAAATTTTATTCGCTAAAGTTTACATACTGATATAGTTGGTCAAAATCCACCTGCAAAAATTGGCAAATACCCTTATTAATAATTAATTAAACATGTTAATATTTACAATTTGATGATGTAACTAGAATTTATTGTATTCTACTATTATATCTATTCCACAAAGCACTATTTTTAATTAAACACAGACAAAGCAAATATGCACACCTCCAAGATGTATCTGCATCATATTTTATTTACACTTTGTGGCGACAAAAATCAGCATTTTCGCAATTAGTCAAATTTTATCTCCATTTTTGAATTTTTTCGCCGAGTTGAAAGTCGCCGAGTTGGTTTCGCCTAGTAGACCTGTTCTCGACTTTTGGATTTGAGCACAATCTCGCTTTGCTTTTGTGCTAAATCTTCGAATTCCATTGTAACTTACTTTTCTGTTGAACTTAAATTTTTAATTATTATACACTTATTTCCGATAATAACTAATTTTACAAGTTCAGAAATGTAGTTGTTGATTCGTATGGTTTGTTTCACTCGAAGGACCAATGTTAATTCTCACCTAAAATGTGTTGCGGGTAGTTAGTTAATTTACTTTCAATTAAAGGAGACTTAAATGTTTTGTAAAAGAACTGATTGTTTATTTTAATTATTCTCATTATATATAAAATTACACAAGCAACAAATTATAAAATTAAAATATTCAGCACTTATAATAATTTACATAAAGTTGTAGTTATTTTGTGCTAGGGAAATAAGATATTTCATTTCCCTTCAAACAATTATGTGTTTGGTGCCAAGGAAATAAGATTTGTTATTTCCTATCAACCAAACACGTTGATTGCTGCAATATTACATATGTTCATTAGTTTTGGTGTATTTCGATTTATGCATGTTTATGATGTTTCAACACAATATATTAAAGATGTTTTAATTTCATAGTTCATTTGTCAAATTTAAAATTACAAAAATACTCCCCACTACACCGAACAAGAAATTAAAAATACCCCCACCACACATATTTAACTAACACAAGTATAAAACTCAATTCTCAAAATGGTTGGGGCTCTTGTATTTCTATTTTTCCAGCAACAACGTTCACAAATTAATTTTCTAAACTTTCTAAAACTGCAAAACTTTTCTAATTAATCAAAATAAATAATTAGCCTTGTTGGTACGTACGAGTATGTGTTGTGTGTACTAGTGGCCTTACAAATTTATTGGAAAACGCCTACCAGAAATTTTCCAAAAATTTTATTACATATTTGATAATTTAAAAAATAAATTAAAATTTTTTTTGGTAGAGATCTAATTGCAAACTATAAACATTGGTTTTAGAAGGTTGCTTATAAATTTTCCATAAAAGCTTATTTTAATAAAATGAGACCAATATGAAAATTATAAATCATGAAACAGTTTCTAGCAGAGTACCAACAAAAGCACAGATAATTTGCAGATAAAAGAATTTTTTATGTTAAAAGTCTACGTGCATATCGAAATGCGCTGAACGAGTATCTAATTTTGTTTGTTACTTGTTGAGAAAATGTCAATTTATAAAAATAAGCAATAAAATCTCGACATACGATAAAAAGCTTTTGTATATTTTCAAGAACTTAAATTTTATTGTCTTGTTACGAATGCAGCTGTTGGCGTTTAAGTTTTAAGCTTTTGCAGTTGCTGGGAGTATACTGTTTCGAAAAAAAAAGAAATGAATTCTAAGCCATAGGTCAAGTGGATAAAATAAAAATTTGTAAGAAAAAGATTATATTCCAAAGAGTAGATTTGTTAAATCCAGAATGAAAGGATAATCT